>CM067082.1:142851394-147851394 GCA_034008185.1 Gorsachius magnificus | reverse complement strand
TCTTGTAGACATGTAGGAGGGTAAAGGGACCATTACAGTAAATGATTTTCTGAATAGTTACAGCTAGTAAACGGCAAGAGAACATCAGAATTAATATGAATACCATTTAAAAAACCCAGAAAGCATCCATGGGGCACGTGTCTCTGTTATTAACTGGTTGGCTGCACAAACCAATTTCCCAAATACCAACATGTAGAAAAGCAAAGCACTAAACTGTACATTTTATAAAATATCACATCAAGCTTCATAATGAATGACACATCTCACAGTTTTTCATGTTTTGGGGGACCTAGCTGATTTATATCATGGTGGTCTCTGTCTGCATAAATGACTGAGCTCTTGAATTCCGGTGGAGCTGAGAAATGCTTTCGGATCCATTTCGAGAAATCGAAGAGCTGTGGAGTCTGTAATCTTTGCCTGCTGTCTGCTTCCAGCACAAACTCCGCCATTTTCTTTTCAGCTCCCCTTGCACCTGTGTTAAAAAGAAAATGCATGAGACGAGCTGAAAATGTTCATTTACGTGAGGAACTTTTCCACATTTATTGGCTGTCAAATGGGGACCTCTATGAATTGAATCATAGAATGGTTTGGGTTGGCAGGTGCTTTTAAAGATCACCTAGTCCAACCCCCCTGCCATAGGCAGGGACACCTTTCATTAGACTAGGTTGCTCAGAGCCCAATGCAACCTGATCTTGAACACTTCCAGTGATGGAGCTTCCCCATCTTCTCTGGGGAACCTGTTCTGGTGTCTCCACCACACCCATAGAAAATATGTCTTCCTTACATGCAATCTAAATCTACCCTCATCCAGTTTAAAACCATTACCCCTTTTCCTGTCATTACAGGCCCTGATAAAAAAGTTTTTCTCCACCTTCCTTATAATCCCCGCTTTTTATAGTGAAAGGCCACAATAAGGTCTCTGCAAAGCCTTCTCTTCTCCAGGAGGAACAATCCCAACTCTCTCAGCCTCTCTTCATAGGAGAAGTGTTCCAGCCTTCTGATAATTTTTGTGGCCCTCCTTTGGACTCACTCTAACAGGTCTGTGCCATTCTTGTACTGAGGACAATCACCTCTCTCAACCTGCTGGCCATGCTTCTTTTGATGCAGGATACGATTGGCTTTCTCAGCTGCAAGTGCACATAGCTGTCTCATCTCCAATTTTTCATTCCCCAGCATCCCCAAGTTCTTCTCTGCTGCACTGCCCTCAATCCATTCATCTCCCAGTCTCTGCTGATACTGGGTATTGCCCCGACCCAGGTGCAGGACCTTGCACTTGGCCTTGTTGAACTTCATGAGGTTCACATGGGCCCACTCCACAAGCCTGTCAAGGCCCCTCTGGATGGCATCCCTTCCCTCTGGAGTATCAAATCAGTTTTTACAAAGATTACAAAACTGAGGCGAAGACTGCGTCTATGCTGTCTGTGAGGAGATGCCCCAAGGCCACTTTCAAAATCAGTTTGCTGTCACTTGTGTTGCAACATTAGCTGTTGGTATCTATCTATTAATCACACGTACGTAAAGCATAGAATCAAACAATTAGCCCAAAATCAGGCATCTCATGAATATCAAAGACCAGAATAGCACTCAGGAGACCTGAATGTCAATTCCCTGTGCAAACAGCTGTCTTCTTCAGACAGATTCCTCCTGTCAGACACTGCATGCTGTTTAACGTATATTCTACCTTAAAAAGTGGCTGACATCAAAAGGAATTCCTTGCATCTTCCTCAGCTGAGATTAGAAAGCTGCTACGTGCTGAGCACTGCTGAAAATCTGCTGCTGTTCTGGGGGTTAGATTCTGTCAGAAGATTACCTTGAAATACTAAATTTCAAGTGTTTCAAGTTTTGGATAAATTTCTAAATCGGTTGCACCTCACTTGCACAATCCACATTGCTTCCACAATTCTCCACAGAGCTAGAATTAGATCATGTTAAATAACAGAAGACACTAACACCTCAGGTTGCAAGGCATTAGATTTCAAACAGCTCTTAACTCTTCACCCAAATACACTAATTTCTCCTGTTGCATAGAAATTGCCACATATATGTTCTATAAATAGGAATGCAAACATCTTCTGAAGCAGCTCCACGTATCAGAATGGAATTACAGGGGCACTTATACATTTACTGAAAACAATATTTAACATCCTCAGTAGGAAAGGTGAGACTTACTTCACTGTTCAAAAAACAATACAGGACTGCAACAATCAGCCCCTGGAAAGACACAATATTCCTTAGTTAGAAGGCAGCATCAACCTAGGTCAATAATCTGTCTTTTGAACAAAAACTTTAAAATTTACCTGAAAAGATCCCAAACACAACTCAAAGATTATTTTATAATTATGGGAACTGCGGTCAGGAAATAGAGCGAACACTGTATAGTGAACTCCAAATAATGGAATAAGCAGCAACGTGGATTTTGCAAGTCTCCTGGGTAAACAAAAGAGAAAAAGCTGGAATTTAATTATAAGCTCTTGTTTTACTGAGATAAGAACCTGTTGCAATGTCGTTTACATAAACCTTGTATGACTTCAGATTTATAAACAGTCTTAGAAATAGTCATTTATTGGAAATTTTTCCTTTCAGGCTTGCTATGAGATTAGCCACATAGTAACCTCATAATTCCATGTTATACTTGATCTTGCTGACCTTGCACTCTTCCAAAAGCTGGCAAAAGGCTGCAGGGCCTCTCTAAACTAAAAGACCAGTGCTCAGTGGCCCCCTGGACAGCAGCAGAGTGTAAGACCTGTCCTCTGCTGTGTCTTTTTGAGACACATTCTCTTTCCAGCCTGGTTTCTTGGCACAGTCTTTGAGGGTGGGGTTTTACTGCATTATTCCACAGGACCACATTCAACAAAGTGTCATGAGCTGCCATCAGGTATCTCAAGCTATTTTTTACCCGGCCTAAAAGGTTCAGAGTGGAAAGGAACAACGCCTTCCTGCGAAGTCACAGTGACAGATCCCCTTGTATGAAGGGTAAAATCTCTCTCTTGAATTTAATTGATGTTGATTTCCTTTAAACGTGCAACTGTATGGTTAGTCTGTACATTGCACATACACAGTATGCAAACAGTACCTAGGAAATGTAATCCAGAATAATCTCAACTGTGAGATTTTCATGAGCGATTTCAGATTTACCCCCAAATACTAAAATTTCATAATGATACTAATGGTATTAAGCATATGCCCTTAACTAATTTTTAATGTCGTCCCTTACATAATACAGTTTAGCATAAGACACTACTGAAGGAGAACTTTAACTTATTAAGCAGAGCAGCTCTGACAAACTGCCTGTAAAACTGCTGAAATGATAAATTGCTAGTTGTCCCTTATCTGTCACTTACTTCACTCTAATAACATCAGTTTTATATATTATACGGGGCTAGTCAGGCATGATTATGGACGTCTGGTGTCAGGTGAAATTCAAGAAGTTATAGTGCTGCATCCCATAATACATGACTGTTTTGATGAATATAACTTGATTCAACAATGAAAGGATGCTGTTGTGAATTCACCTATTTTAACAGAAAAGTCAAGGTATTTCAAGCAGTTTTATTTTTTCCGTGTCAGTCTTCATGGCCTTCCTTTGTTCATAATGTCCCAGTTTATGTGCAGATAATCAGTTCTGACAGCGAAGTTTCTCAAGCATAGTAAGACCCTCACATCTAACAGTGATACCAGTAAGCGGGACAAATAGGATTTCCTCAGCAGAAGAAATTAATTTACAACTGGAGGAGATGACGATGGCAGCAAATTTCCTGGTTTCCCAAGCAAAATGGAAAACTGATTTTATTTCAACTCAACCTTACCCTCTGCAAAAGTAAAATGAGCAACAAAAAGGATAGAACCAGGTACAAGAAGTGGGACAGAGGAAGGGAGGAAAAATGGTGACTTGTGTGAGCAGTATTCATTTTAGACTCTCATTTCACTTTCACTCCATTCTTCTTTTAGTAATTTTTGTCTAGCTAATGTTACTTTCTCTATACCGCACTTACATTTTAGTGAAGGAAAGGGACAGACAAAATAGCCTTATTCTTCTCTATATTTTAGAAAATGTATTTGCATTTTGAAAAACAAGCCTTCCAGACCTTTAATTTGCTCTGTAGATGCAGTATTTCTTGAAGAGATTAATCTGCTGTTCTCATGGGTATTGGCTAAAGACCATTGAATGCAAACTTAATCAGGCAATCAAACACTAAAAGCAAAGAATTCACAGGGCTGAATAATGAAGGACAAGATTGCTACTAATGAACATTTTATACTATGAAGCACTACCACAATCTGTGGAAAATGATGGGACTGATAGGAAGGGAATGCCTCGTTTTCATAAAATACATATATACCACACAGAAACAAAGAAAAGTTCCAGTCACAACAAGTAAACTTGAGGGGATTTCCTGCCCATAGGTTGGTCATTGTGCTAAATAATAATGTGGCAACTGCATATTTGCATCTAGGCTGATTTGTTCTCCCATGTGTTTAGTTAATTCAAGCAGCAAACACAAAAAAGGACCCTTATAGCTCTGTGAAGCAAAGTCTTACGTCAACCTGGTCATGCCACCTTTTCTGTGGTGCATCAGAATTCGTCACTTTTTGCATCAGATGTGTCATGTTGTTTACACAACGCCTAAGGTCCTCGTTCTCTTGGCTTTAAAGATATGTTTTACTTTTGCACACTGTGGTTTATGTGCTTTTAGGGCAGGAATTCAGTGTTTTTTAAGTGAAGAAAGGATGTTATCCTGGAGCACATTTCAAAGGCCACTTGCATGGTTTCGAATTTTCAGTGTTCACATTAGGTTTTGTCATTGAAATATCATATTAACATCCCGAAGTGTCAAACTCAGTGTCTATATCTGGGCTTTAAAATATGACCTACCACAACTGACTCTTGATTCTGGATTACAGTATCCAGCAGCTACTACAATAAATAACAATAACTGATAGGGCAATATAATAAAGACCACATCCAATTTTAGTGATGCATTTAAATTGCTCCCTGACTAGTGGAAAAAATGGATTTGATGTTCAAACCAAAACACAAAAGAAGAAAGCCTAAACAGAATTAAGTTGATCAAAATCAGAAACATTTGTTTTCCTCCTGAAAAATAAAGATGCTATTTTAAATCAACATAAAACATTGTATTGTTTTTTTTTACTTTTTGGGAACAACAAAACTTCTTTCCATCTCTTAGAATACATGTAAACATTACAACAAAAAGTATTTTAGAACTGAAAAATTAAAAAAAAAAGTTTTTTAAGGAGGTTGAAGCAAAGTGTTTTGATCTTGAAACTTTTGTTATGTCAAAATGAAATATTTATACATTAAAAGAAAGATATTACCCTCCCATATTCTTTGTATCAGCATATTGATTCATGGATTAAACTCAAATTCAAGAATAGCTTGTTGATCATTATGAGACTGCGTATTTTTTATTGAATTTAGTGTTTGACAAAAAAAAATTATGTTCATCTCTATTTCAGCAGAGTGATTAGATCTTTATTAAACCATATCTAAAAGTACCCCTGAATTAAATGTAATTGTAGTATCATGGAAATTGTTGGTAGTAGCTTTCTGCAGAGGAAATCTTACAGAAACTTTGGTTCTGTATGTAATATCTAAAAATACGACTCACTTGTACTGTGACTGGTCATTTCCTCCAACATCTGGAGATCTTAACTTCTGCAGTAAGATTCTTATAATACTAATGAAAAGTATAAAATTCACCTGCAAAGAAAACAAATATAATAGTGATTTCTGACTTCTCCACTCAATACGCAGCACAAAGAAATGCTGATCAATTCAGACAAATCAACTCAGCAGTGGGTGCTGTGTACCTCCTGCCAAGAACACAGCAGGCTCTACACTGTCAAACCTGTTGTCTGCTTTCTGCCTCACTAGGTTTGTTCCGTCCAGCGCTCCTCTGCACGGCCATCAGTACTACTCCAGCTGGCAAAAGCCTTTGAAAGCCCCAGTTGTCAGAAGTGCCCTCCTTCCAAAATCTCAGCCCAAGACAAGTTTCCCAGCAGGATGGGACACTGGATTTGGTGCAATCAAGCATTGTCCTAAACTGTCCCGTGAATTCATGACCAGAAGCCCAAAGGAAAATGTGTCATACATAGTTTTGTCCATCTCTTGCCTCTTGCCTTGACTTTTAATATTTTCTGTCTGAATTAGGGGAAGAGAAGACTGTTGCACAGGTGATCTGCCAACTCCAGTCAAGCATAGAAACGGCCTCTCACAAGTATCTGTCTGTCCTGGGTATTGATGCAGATATTATCACTGAAGGAATGGGATTCTTGCAGTCTGATTCTCGTGACAGCCCTCTGACATAGAACAGCAGTATTATATTATTTCATATTTTATTTCCTAGAAAGGCACTTGCATAAAAAAGTTATTATCAGATCCTGATCAGTCTAGAAAATTGAAGTATGAAACTCAGTAGATCCTAAGTCTAACTCCCATTATTTCTTCATCCTTGGTTTTTGGCATCTTGTGTTCACCAGCCCTTCTGGTGCTGGACTGTTTGGTGCAGTCTGGAAAACCACACACTGAATATAGCACACCCATACTGAAGTGAGGGAACACTTGGGAGTCACACTTTCACAGCCACGTGAGCTAAAAACTACAGCTACGTAAACAGCTGCATCAAATGCACACATTTTAGAAGAAATCGACCTAGAGAAAAAAATTCTATCACTGTGAAAACGAGTGTTTTGTTGTTTTTAACTAACCCCATCCCAAAGCCCAAAATCAGGAGGTTGGGTACCCGACCAGACAGTGCCTGCCTCACTGCTGTAAACCTTCAGTCTTTGCCTTGATGCATTGCTGGAATTCTTCTTTTTCCAGTCTTAACAATTTGGCTGTAAGCTTTTCAAGTTCAATGAATTTCTGTGTCTTCTCTGACATACCCAGTACAACTTGTGATGTTAATACATAAACTATGATCATAGCAACTGCATGCCCCTCTGTATTTGATACTTGGTTTGAAATGACAGGTGAAGGGAAGTGACAGGAACTGACAGGGATTAAAAAAAAAATTAGGAAAATTAAATCTATTATTTTTGAAAAAAGAAGACTAAAAAAGAAATGTTAGAAAATATAGGCCTTTACTGAATTTAACAGACATTTTTCAGGCAGATGATGACTTAGAAGTTTTCCTTGATGCAAGTCTTCTATAAAAGCAACAGGCAGAAGCCTGTTATTGCTGGTTGCATCTACAGACTTACCACAGCAGAGCGTACAGACAGATATTTAGTTTGCCATATGCACTGAAGCCAGTATTGGTGGACAAGGAGAGAGCTTCCATTTCATTTTATATTTGTTAGCCACAAAATAGAAGGAGGAAAAATCTTTATTCTGTATTTGCAAAGGGACTGGCAGAATAACTTCTTGTTCTTCACAGTCATCCCTAGTTTCTACTGTAACAGAACAAACTGTCATCCATTTGGCTTCTGAAGCACCATATCTGCAAAACTACACTCAGGTGACTCACATTCTTGACTGACATTCATGTATTACTTTAAAGTTTGTTTTCAAATGCATACCTTTCTGTCTGTAAGCACAATCTTGGATTTATGAAAAACATACATTCTTCTTTGGAGTTTGCAACAGTCCTTGGTGTTACTGAGCTTGTAAATCCAGCCAGCTGAAACTGGGTATTAAGATCTAACGGTGGCAACTGCCACTGACTTACTACAGTGGAGATTATTATTGAATCGATCATTGTTATTGACTGAAAATAGTATATTTCAATAAAATATGAAACAAGTAGTGCTCTGTAATTTTACTTTTTAGTATTGCAGCATTTTGGTCCCACAAAATCATTTAAGAATAATGTCTTTAAATAAAATATGTATACTGTTCAATGAACACCTAAAACCAGGAAAATGAGAAAATAACGTGAATGCAGAGAAATGCAAAAGAGTGATGACAAGTGATGCCTCTTTAGAGGAGTAACAGCAAGATGCTGCTGGTACCCTTTTTTACTAGTTGACTTTTTCTGACAAGTTTTTGAGTCTAAACACATTGCTTGAGCATGTCTTCATGTTGCTTCTTTCTTGCTATTTAGTCCCTTATGCTACCTGCAATTTGAGATAACAAGATAAACATTTCTCAGTTACTCTGATGTGATGGAAGTACTGTTTCCACCCAAACACCACTCCTGTCCAAATGAGAGACATTTATGCAAGTGGAAGTATGGAGAAGGCAGCTGTGGAGGCATTTGATAAATGGAGAATATGGTTAATGCCACATTAACTGTTTGGAATAGTCACCCCAGTCAAATAACTCTGAAGTCTGCACAGCATGAAGCATGGAAACCTGCCAAATAACTTTCTCAAGACAAAATTGTCAGGAGGAAATGCCAGGGAAGGTTTCTGACACACTGAATTAGCTGAAGCCTTCTCACTTTGAGAAGTGATTTCAGAACTTGCTCTCACAATACTGTTTACTGTTGGTTAATAACCTTATAGAAAGTATAATCTTCTAAATAGTGAAATGTTTGGAGCAAGCACAGAAATTCATGGAAGAGAGTGAATATGGCATGAAGACTGAGTGGACTTCTTGTTAAATCTAATGAGGTTAAACCATTGTTCCTTTAAACCTTTGCTTGATTTCCTCTGTCTTTCAAAAGTGTATTCATGGCATCATCCTCACAATCAGGCTCTATTCTACTCTTCTTTTCTTCGGTCTTCTTCCTCCTCGTAAAGATTTTCAGTATCAGCCACACCCCGGGCTTTCTTTCATGCCATTACATAAAGCAGTAGACCAGAGATCTCAGCTTAGGTGTTCTGCTCTCCTTTATTTTCCTGAATTTTGGCTTCTTTCAGAGTTTTCCTGTGTTCACCTCATTGCCTACTTACACAGATGTCTTTCCCACTACTGAAGCCATTTGTTATTGCTGGTCATCCTTGTCACCATTCTCTGTGAGTCTTCCAGTCCCTACATTCTTGAGCAGACTGAAGGCACTGTGTGAGTGAGTATGATGGAAGTACCTCATACTTTTATTGAGAAACATCATGACTCTTTCACATCACCGATCCAAAGGACTTGCAATGATCTGTTTTCACTGTTGAATGGCAGGCAGCACTGACCTCATTATTCAAAGATTTGAATCTTCAACTTCTATTTTTTCTAGAAGGTAACAGGAAATGTTGAGCTTATCATGGTATATGTGTATTGAAAATTATGTTCTCGTGAATGTAGCATTTTTCACTCATCAATGACCAATTTTACATGACAGTTCATTAGCTCCTCTTGCTCTATGAATGCATGCTCTACTTTGCACAGCAGTAAGTTTGCATAGCATCCTAACTGCCACAATGAATGTGCTGGTTATAGTTCGATGCTGTAACAAGGTAAGTTACTTACCCAGCAGGAAAGGGTGAGTATCACTGCTTTTACAACTACCTTTCACAGCTTAACTTCCCAAATGCAAAATGTAGTTGATCTGAGCTGAAGAGCTCAGAGCTGAAGAATCATCTAATTGGAGAAGTACTGGCTTCACTCAGTACACATGGCAGAATCACTTAGCCTTCTTTAGTTCCTCTCATCCCTAGAACACACTGTTTAAGAGAATAAACATATCTGGAAGGTGACAGCAGACCCTAAACATATGCACCCGGCAAGCCGAAAAAGGTCATTTCCAAAAAGGAGAATGACTGTTCCTTTGCCTCAAACAGTGGTTCTGGTCCACATTTTGTGATCTACTGGACTTCGGCTGACTGACAAGTACTCCATTTTCATAACTCACAACTCATTTCCCAGTCTTTGCTAAGATCCAGCTGCAATTCAAGTCTGCCAATGAGCACTTGGGAACTTCTGTTTCCAGGTCTAGGACTTCTTTCTGGCATGTGAAGCCTCAGATGTCTACCAGATAGCTGTTTAAATTGAACATCCAGAGAATAGACTTTCATCTTTCTGTAAACACCAGTTGGGTTTATTGTTTTTATCTTTCAGCATATTTTCTTCGCTCTGGACCATCCCCCATTCTCCAGCTCCTTTGAGGTACACGTATTCTCTTCATGCTATGGTTCTTTTGCATGCCCATTTCTTCATATTATAAAACATCTTTTCTATCAGTCCTTACCTTATGTCATTTCACACACATGCCTACTCTGCTTCCTCTTTAAACACTGTAGAATTCACTCTGATGAAGATGATAGGAAGTTCTCTCAAAATGATTTTCAGCATGCACTGATTGAAAGGCAAGCCCAAGAGTAATGTGAGCTCTTGAAATCTTGTGTAATTTAATAATGCCCTCATTTTTTTGACTATAATGTTAAAAATAAAGCAAATGTATCTGAAAGGTATTTGTTTGCACTGTGACTGTTTTCAGAAATGGACATATAACCATAGTATATTATGCCCAAAGTTAATTACAAAATCATCACAGTGAACAGGAATTTTTTTATGCTACTCCAGTAATTCTAATGAGTTCCACATTGGAAAAGCCCCATGAAACATTCTCAAATAGTATTCTTTTGCAAATATTCATGTTCAATATATATTTCAGTAGGCTACCAATTAAAGAAAGATATACACAGCCATAGTTTTTTATGGCTGCAATAATATCAGATTTTCAATTGCAGGGCTATCCATTTACACACAAAATAAAAACTGCAATTAATTGAAAAGTATAATTAGATTTTTGCTTCCCCCAGGCTCATAAACAGGAGAGATGTTAAGGAAAGAACAACATACAAATAAAAGCAACTGCTCATTTAATAGGAGGCAGATAAATTTTGAAGGCAACAAATTTTAATGGCCTTGGCATCTGTTTAACATTCTCCTGCAGTGCAATTTCTTTTCATTAAAACAGAATTCTTGCCTGTCTGTAACTAGCAGTAAAGAATAATGGCTATATGCACTGCACAATGCTGAAATGATCTATAATTCATTCTTCAAAGTTTACTTACTATAATAGAAATTAAAATTGGTATTCGTATAACCCACCAGGGACCACCATGCTCATTTGTATCCCAGCAACTATAAAAAAAAAGAGGGAAAATGATGTTGACATTAATATCATCTGGCAAGCAAGACCTATAAGGAGAAGTATTTCTTATATACAAGTCAAAGCACGCTAAAATACTGCCTGTTCTAGCCTAGAGTTTGGCATTCAATCTTTTTCTGATTTTAATTTTATTTCCCTGGTTTTAATATGCATATTCAAATCAGCTGAAGCATCAGGCACACTAGACTGTACCATTAGATATCATGGAGGATGCTGGTCTTTAGAGAAACCAAGCTTAGTTTCACTTTGTGTAACGACACTTTTCCAATAAGAACTTAACACCAGCCTCTGTAGCAGGAAGATCTAAAGCAACTGACAGATACAATTCATAGAATCATAGAATCGCTTTGGTTGGAAAAGACCTTTAAGATCATCGAGTCCAACTTTTAACCTAACCCTGCCATCCCACCACTAAACCATGGCCCTAAGCACCTCATCTATCCTTCTTTTAAATACCTCCAGGGATGGGGACTCAACCACCTCCCTGGGCAGCCCATTCCAGAGTCTGACAACCCTCTCGGTGAAGAAGTTTTTCCTAATGTCTAGCCTAAACCTGCTCTGGTGCAACTTCAAACCATTTCCCCTTATCCTATCATCTGTTACCAGGGAGAAGAGGCCGACCCCCACCTCGCTACAGCCTCCTGTCAGGAAGGTGTAGAGGGCGATCAGGTCTCCCCTCAGCCTCCTCTTTGAGGGGTTTTGTCAATTGAAATGACATAATTCCATGTGGGATATTTAGGTTACAAATGGCTGGAACTGGTTCAGGAAATGTGAGCCTGAACCTGAAACTTCGTCTGAAAAACTGAAAATTTATTTTTTACGGTGGGCTCATCACTTTTGGTCCAAATACTCTAAGAATAAGTGCTCTGAAAGATTAATCTTAAGCAAGGGCAATACCCTTCAGAGTTCCTCTGTGATTATAATGACAAAGGAAAAATGAGTTAGCCTTCAGTTTACATGTTAGAGGTCTTGCAAAAAAACTTAGAAATTATGCAGGATATGATTTTTCTGTTTAATTACAGAATCAATTGAAAAATATTAGTCAGATTGAAAAAAAAGAAGTGTGAAAACTGTTTGTCCCACTAGCTAGGAATGCTCTCCAATTCCTTGGGGCCAGCAGGAGCACAAAATTCTTATCTCAGTTTCCCCTCCCATGCCAGGACCCAGGCCTACCTCTACTTAGTCATAGTTTTACCTCACTACGTGCATCTTACGTATGTTTACATCACATTGCTTCACTTCTGGGAATGTAATTTAGATATACCCAAAGTTATCTAGATCTCAATCTTCTGTTGCTGGTTAGCAAATCAGAATGCTCAGCATCTTACTGCACTGAATTGCAGCACTGAACCCCCACTGCTATTTTAACTATTATTCTGACTTCCAAAGCCGGTAGCTCTGAATGTTGGTCTCATGGGGTAACATTAGTCATAACCTATCCCTGCCCTTAGAGTTTTTCAAAAAAACAGCAAGCATAAACAGCATGCTGAAGAGCTTCTAAACGCCTGACCCTTTATTGCCATATCTGAAATTTCAGTTCTGTGCTCGTGCCCTTCAGAACAGCAAACCACCCTTGTGTGAACACCACCATATCCAAGGCAAGGATTGTACTGGCACAGTTGGAGGCTTTAAGCTTTCTCTCTCCCACACACTTACCCCGTGTCCTCTAAAATGATCCGTGTCACTGTCCACGTAATAATAAATACAGTAGGAATTCCTGAAAAATCCCAAAGAGGTTTAGAGCATGGTCACAAAAATGTAAGTACACACACACACACACACACACACACACAGCGTTCAGCTTGCTAGTAACCAATTATTCCCCAAGTATACAGCATATAGTAAACAGTTTAGTGAATGGAAGGAGAGGCCCTGATCTGATGAGCTACGTGATGTAAGCAATGTATTACAAACAAAGACTGCAGGGAAATGGGTTTATTTCTTATAAAAATGCAGCCATAATGACTAATACAAAGAACATGCCTTAGGTTTGTTTCAAGCTGTCAGAGTGACCTACAGGGAGTTAGATACAAATTATGCATTCCCAATGCACTTCCAAGGACTACAATCTAAACCCGAGGTGTAAATCATTTCATAAGGAACCATTTCCCCCCACTGGTTTATTCCCATTTCCCAGCAATACCGAAATGGTTTATGACCACCTATTACTGGAAGCTTTTAAGTGCTCTGTATAAATATCATTGCACTTTCTGGAAATGAAAGGAATACATGTATTTAAAACCAGATGGACAATATTACTGGGCTTTCCCAAAAGGCAAATAGCATAGCATAGCCTGTGGCTGTGCATCTAAACTTCTTTTACCTCCCAAATTAGGACAGCCTGAATCACGCGTTTTGCGGTGGGGGTCCTTGCACCATCCTACATCCTGAACAACCCCTGGGCATTATGCAGATTGACACAGGTCAGAGCCATGCCAAGGAGCAAGCTAGCAGTTACGGTTCAGCAGTTTTGTGCCCGCTCTCTCCCATGGTACACCGGCTGTAACCTCTGCTGGAGCTGAACTGAGGAACTGGTGAGTCTGAGGAGTCACCCAGCAGGAACAGCATGACTACCTTGGTACGAAATATTGAACCCGACTAACACATGCATACAGAAGAAAGAATATTATCAGAAGTTGTTTAATTTCTTACCCCATCCAATCAGCAGGTAGATTGTGAAGTGTCTGTTGGGGGAGAATATTAGCACAAGGAGGATGTGGAGGTAAAGTCCTTCAACTAAGAGCCAGTAAAAGTTTGCCATAACACCATACTGAAAAAATACCAAAATAGCCTTGCAGCCCACCTGAAATATGAGAATCGAGATCAAAGTTGTTGCAGGAAAGATGCTGTGTTATTGCTATTAATATATCCTATCGGTCTTAACTCTCCATGTAATACTAATAACCCAGGTCCAGTAGAAAAATTTTCTCTTCAGTCAAGCCAGCTGAGATATTGTAAATGTTACTCTATGTTTAAAAAGAAAATGAATTATAAAAAAATTATTTGGATAGTTCTCATAGCAAATTCACTCAGAATTTTTGAAAACTTCATGACATAAATATTGTGAAAGGTGGTGGTTATCAATAAATGCACACATTTGCAATAGTTAGTTAATGAATGGCTATGAGATTAAATTATCATCTACTAGGTGGCTAATAAATATCTTAAAATCCCAGCTGGCTTCCTAACATAGTAAAAATGAACACAGAAACTGCTTTATGAATTTTTCAAGGCTAAATGGGAAACTGAGTGAAAAATACAACTTTACATGATGAATACTCTAAGTAAACTTAGAAGAAGAAGTTGACTGGACTTTTAAAAATTATATTTTCTCTTTAGGAAATGCTTTAGTGTTTCTTAATTAACAGAACACATAAGCATAAGTCATAAAATGAAGTCCCAATATACTTATAGTCTGTGTGCTACTCTTCAGAATTAATTTTCAGATGTCTGTGCTGCTGATGTTCCACAGTGCTGGCTGCTGCTACTTTGGTACTTCCCAGAAGAAATCTGGGATGTGAGAACAGAACATAAAAATGTTTCTGCTGAGACTGAGCTGAGAAACGTGATGAGTGGTGAATGTAACAGACTAAACAAAATGGACTAAATAAAACTAGTTTCTTCCTGCTTTACTCCCTTCCCTATTTTACATATCCTTCATACCTCCACTGTTTCTGTTAAAATTCCAAGTAGCTAAGTATGTAATTTACTCATTTAGTGATTGATTCCTCTGTCTAAACATAGGTGTCTATTATGAAGTGAGATGCCCTCGGGGAGCCCAGTCACCAGCTGCTAAGCCAGAAGGGCATAGACCTCCTGGAGATACTTCTTTGTATCTATCAGCCCCTGGGGTGTCTCAGATATCTCAGTGCATCCCAAATAATACACATGCCTGCCATTTATGCCTGCATACATGAATATACAGATGACGAAGTAAGAGCCCAAAGGCTTGAATTAAGTTCACCTAATTCCAGCTGTCCATAAGCAAGGTTTCTGGTGAAAGCTAGCCACCTACTAGACAACTAGCTCCGTATACAACTCATGAAGAGAGACGGGCACGTCCAGAGACAGACTTAAAGCAGATGAGGTAAACTGTCCAGTGAGAAAGACAGAAGCCCAGAGAAACAGCTTAGTTCAGTCATCTCATTTGGTAAGACTAATCTTACCTCTGGACTTTGTATCTACTGAAGGGATATCCATTGCAGACCAGTAATGGGCCAGAAAATTTAATATGGAGAAAATGAAACATTTCAAAATGCAAGTGAAATTTGCTATTATGTTTATGACTACTTACAACCGGATTATAAGTCAAAGTCTAAAATTTTTGTAATCTCTTTTAAATTCCAATACTCCCCTGCATTATATTCTCAGTTTACATACCAGAACCCTGCATCAAAATATTTTCCCTTCCTCCTGCAACTAATCCTGCACCAGGTTTATTTCCAGATGCTGAACGGCAAAGGTATCTGTCAGTAAAGTTAGCCAAAATTATGGCTCTGTGTCATTCAGATGCAGGCCCTAGTTACACTGCATTTTGAATTGTGTGGTTCTAGACATCTGTGTGTGCAGCAGAACTGTAGAACATCGCACACATGTGACAGAAGGGACAAACCCCGCATGCTGTTACATAAGAAGGGTAGCATCCAGCCAATGCAAGACAAAAAAGCCTTGCCAAGCTGGTGCCAGATCATCCCACATATAATGCAACAGAAATTACTCAACAGTTTACACAACTGGACATATTCAAATAGGAAAGTATGGGGCTTTTCAGCCCAGAACAGAAGAAATTGCAGAAATCAAGTACTATTTTGAGAGTCCATTGCCTAATCGTTCAAGGACCTAAGAACTTTTGGTTACGCCTGGCAGTCTGCCTGCTAACTACTTTGCCTACTTTGGGTCTACTAACTCAGAGCCTATTTGTCTTCATTAGAAATATCCTAGAGTGCAAATTCATACATACAGCTTGGTAATCACCACTAAGAACTTCATGCTTTGGGGCAATATGGCTTAATCAATACAAGAATATCTTCCTTCCATTTTTCTTTTTTTTGCAAGCTTAAACTGTAATAAATTAAATTCTGAAGGTATTCAGCAATATTTGTAGGGTTCTTCTGCAGCACTTTTGACTGAAACAATGGAGGCAGAGAATGGGGAATATCATATAGTGGTCAGTCTTTCAACAGAAAGACTTGAGATTTTTTTAACCCCTGTGCATGAAAATGCAGTAAATGTATTAGCTTGCCATGAATGCAGATGACAACACTTCTGCCATAGCCAGAAAGTACAGAGAAGTTAATACAGGCAAGTCCTGCAAATATTTAATTCCTTGCCTCATTTCTCTCCCTCTGTTGATACCTGTCCAATTCCTGGACCCCTGACAAAGATACTGGAACACTTCCAGAAGTTCCAGATGTCTTTAATTGTTCACAGCTGATGGCACTCTTGTTTGTCAAGTCTCCCAGCTGAAGAAAGCAGTGGCCATATTTATTCTGAGCTATAGCTGGTCATGATTTGTTTGGGCAGATGACATGTTGTCCCTTCATGGACATGCAAAACAACACTATCTTCTCTTGTGCTGCAACCTTCTTTCTGTGGTGACTTCCAATAGAGCATGTTGCTAGTCATTACAATCTCTACAGAATTGTCCACACTGACAGCTTGGTATTCCTAAATATTTAAAAGGATCAGGGAGGAAAATTTAGTGACACAACAGCATTATACCAGGTAGCAAATGAGGTTTATTACCCATGAGGTTTGATCCTCTGGACAGTGAGCTGTGTTGGAACTGGAATAGAGAATGTCATCCTTGACTAAAACAGAGATTGCTCTTAGAATGAAAGAGAGGAACAGGTTCAGATGGATGTAGTTCCGAGTACAATGAAGTTTTCTAAGAAGAGATTTAAAAACAGGCATTTTAGTTTTCAAGACAGAAAGCTCTTGAACAGACTTTTGTTACTTTCCAGTTGTTTCTTAGTAATATGAACCTTGAGTAAGAGCCTACCCTTTCCTCCTCTGTCATACTGTCAGTGCTGCCTTGCTGTTTTCTTTTATCACCATCATCTTTATCCTCATCATCATCATTATAGGCTGTCCAAAATATACAAATAAAGTATCTCTTACTCGTTTTCAGTATCACAGACCAAAAGATCCCAGTGGTATTTCCCCCACTTTAACATAAGCTGACATTAAACATATATTATTATATCCTTTTGTGTGTGCACTCATCCCAGTGTTTTCCTTGTGAATAAAACTTTGATTATTCTGGATGTATTTCAGAGATACTCGCACCTATTATTTTCATTTTAATTTTTTATTTAACTCCTGCATTTTGCTATAAAATGGCTTTTCATCCTACGATGTTAGCGTATGTAGGAACAATTAAAAAATGCATTCAAAACATTAGATCACCTATCTTTTCTATCCAGTGACACGTAAAACTGCTCGTCTTTAGTCCAGCAGCCATGTGAAAGCCTGACAAACTAATGACAAATATTCCAAGTAAGTGAATGCGTGCTCAGGGCAAGTTGAGGGCTTTTTGCTTAAAAGACATTCCCTTCAAGATCTTCTCATGTAGCAGATCTTTTTTTATACAGCAAATCCCCAGAAACCAAACTGCTATGACGTGGGTTTGTTTTTTTTTTTTCAAAATCAGCACCTTGAACTGCACCTGGAAATAAGCCATAAGCCAGGGCATTTTAGCAAGTACCAGAAATGAAAGAATGAAGATGCAATAGGACATTATGGTGGTGTGAAGTGGCAGCTTCCAAGTAGTCTTCATGTTTTGATTTTTACCAAAGAACATTAAATAATCCATTCCGAAACTACTCAAGTAAGGGAAGTTACAGTATGTGCAGGGAAATAAATAACAGATCCATCTTGCTAGCCCCCAGTTTGGCAAAGGACATAACACCAGGCTGAACCTAAAGCACTTGTCAAAAACCCAGTGATTTCTGTGGCTATACATGACCTCTGCTGAAACAGGTTCTGAGAAAAACTGAAATACCACTATTACGTTGGACTACATCATATGTTTCTATGCAATACATGCAAGCTACAAATGGGAGGAAAATATTTTTCTTGAGTAACTAATTTAGATGGTTAGTTCTTCACCCCATTCAAGTAGCTGAAATAATAAATGTTGGATATAGACAAGGCTGTCAAACCAGCATTTTAGAGCAAGAAAGTATTTTTATTTGGGATATGTATGAAGATTCAGAGTAACAAAGAAATGTTGTTCTTTAACAATGAAACAAAAGCTACCATGCTTATTCCTTTGATACAACTACCTCATGATACACAACTACCACGTGAGGAATGTTTACAGAGAGTTGATGCACAAGAGCACATCTTACAGAAATGACGGAGATTCATATTCTCATCGGTAAGAAACATATCAGAGAAACTGCCATTTTTTGGGAAGGTTTTGTTATACAGGAGTAGCCCTGAAGGAAGCACAGTAAGACCTATAGGAAGATCAAGAATATCAGTGTTGTGCAGAAATATGCTTTTTTACAATTTAGTTTCACTCTGAGTTGGAACAAAACAACCTCTTTTAAAATATCTGAAAAATACTATTTATTTTCAATCATTTTGATTTCCACTTTTCTAAAACTTTATGATATATTAAAACTTAGACATGCAAAATGAAGAAATAGAAACTTGTATTCTGAGAAGGGTAAAAGCAACTTCTTTTGACTAAATCAAAATAATTAGCTTTGCTGTTTATAAATTGTTTGCAGAAGCAAGAATGTGCCTGAAAAATTGGCAACCTCCAACATGAAAATATTGTTCCAGAAAGTTGCCCATTAGGTTTAATTATAATGAGTACATAGAGTATTATGTGGGGAGTGGCACCATAGTAACTTAAAAAAAGCTGTCAGCTTAGTCTGGCAAGGTATTTACAGATATTCGTGTTTTATGTCTTTGTTTTGAGATTAAAAGATTAGCTGGGTATAAAATCCTTTCCTTTTACAATGCTTCTAAATGCGTCCTTTACAGACATTAATAATGGGAACCCATATAATGGTTCTGTAAAGATTAAATTCAAGTCCAGTTCTTTGAAAGAAATGCAAAACAGAATATTGCAACTGCAAGGAAACTTTCGGAAACAACTCTCCTTTCCCCACCCAACAGTTCTGCCTTTCATGTGTTTATAGCTGAAATTCCTAATTCCACTCCCTATGTTAGAGGCAGCCCCTACACTCCCTGTAGATAACAGAGAAACAGGCTTGTTTAGGTGGAGATTTAAAAGACCCTGTGTTCCCCCCTGAAAAAATGCCTGGGTCTTTCCACTGACTCAACAGGAAGACTGGGGTGTTCTCAACTTGGATATTTAAACTGAAGTTGAAGTTTCTGATTACACCTCTGAAATTCTTGATCTTTTTGTTATAACTGACTTCTAGTGATGGACAACATTCAGATATCTATAACACACTGTTTTAAATGCATTATTAGGTTTTAGCAGTTTTGAAAAGGCATGATCTGCCTGTTTGCTGGTAGAAAGAAGATAACCATGAGTGACTCAATTCATTTTTTTCAAATATATTCTAAAATATAATTATGGGTTATGCATCTGCTCTGAATAGTCTCTGAATATTTAAATAGTGAGAAAATTTGATGGCAGACTGAAACGCTTACAGAACTTGCCATAGGAAGAGTTCATCAGAGGAATGAGGCTCTGACAAATGACATCCTGTCCTCTACGTATTACATGTACTTCTTTTCTACAAAATCTGAGACATGCATTTTCTTGTTTTTCTTGGTACAGAGTGGAATGGAAAAGTTGTATCCATTATAATGGAGAATATAAAGGCTATTCTATTAGACAGGCAGAAGTGATACACAAAGGCATGAAGGTGGAGAGACTGAGAAAAGCTATGATACTGATAATACCATTTTGCAATTTCTTTTACGAGTTGGAGATTGCTTTCAGTCTCAGAAAATTCCCAGAAATTACGCAAAGCCAACAGACAGTACTGCCTTTCCTAACACTGCCTAACAAAACCATTGCACACCCAGCACTATCCTTTAGCACAATTATCCACACTTTTACAGCACCACTCGGACAAATTAATGATTACCTTTGATTATAGTACCCCTGAAGACCACTCAGAAGCTTCTGCAAAATATGGCTTCCCACTTGTCCAGTGTTGAGACCAGCATCCTACTAATTTTCAAGAGCAATTCAAGGTGTCGATTTTAATAATCAAATAGAAAATGCTTTATATAATCCATTCCTAAATTACTATTTTTTTTTTCCATGGTCTGTAATGTCCATAAATTTGTAAAATGCTTTGAAATCTTTTAATATGACTGGTGCTAGCAAAAACCAAGTTAGCATTACATTATTGTCATCTGTTTAATGAAGAAAAGTGTAAAACTGATTTTCTAAATATCTGAGCAATCAGGCAGCAGTTAAAACCATCTTATCATTGTTCATATTTACTCATGAAAGATACATCCGAAAAGGCAAAGAATTATACTTCCTGTTGTAAGAGCAATCAGAGAGAGGCTGTGTCCAAGTGTATAAATTGCCTTCACTCTTACATAGAAGTTGTCCTGCACAGAAAAACACATATGCAGAAACCACTTACTGATATGTAAAATAGACTGTGAAATGATATAATTTTCCATTTAATATCTCTGAAGGCTAAATAAATAGCATTGTTTTCACTCTTTGCTGTACAGTACGTGATGAGAATGTTTATGTTTTTATTCCAATGTATTTTTGCAATGCAACATCTCAAGCCAATTGACCTCAGCAGAAAATTCAGCCTCAGGAACTCAAAACTTAGACACAAAAGCTCTTACAATTTCAGCTGATTATTCCATGTCAATGAGGTCAAAGAAAATATTAGATTCATCAACTTCCATAAACACAATCAAACTGGGAAGAATGAGCCATGGTTTGAAAAGATGGATTATCTCTGAAAGAGAGAATCTCTCTCAGTCCTTCTGCTCCAGAGTACTTCATAATGCATTTATAAATTAATTTATTTTTAAAGACATGTTTAAGTCTCATTAATTTCCTAATCTAAATGTTCAAATACTTTATTAAATTGTGACCCAAACAACCCTATCTCTCTTTAGTAAAGTTATTCGCTAAAACTTGGAAAGGAAATTTTTCAACAGAGGAAAAGCAGACTGAAGTGCAGAGTCTGCTGATTAACAGCAGCTATCTGTAAATTTACCAGCTACATATTACATTAAATCCTATTCTGAATGACAACATCAAGAAAAATAATGCTAAATACTCTCAGAATTAAGCTGCTGCTTCATTTATGCCTACAACAGTCATTAGACTGACATTATTTTCCACTGAAGCTAGATAAAATATTAAAATTGTAAAGTTTTTTGCTATGTTATGAAATTAAAGTTTTTAATAGCAGTGTAGAATGTAAAACAGACAGAATTTCAATATTTAGTGCACATGGTTATATCACTCACTTTCTCGAAAAATGTTTGTAAAAAGTAGCAAGGAAGCAATGCTTTTACATAAACTAAGATAGCAAAAGGAAAAGCAAATCACTTAATATATTTATTTTTATAGCATTTAAAAGGCCAAGAGGTAACTTTAGCAATCCCGATTCATGATGAAATTAGCTGGACATTCTCTTCGCAAATATTATACAGATATGGAAAAGACTAAATGAAACGTTAAATGAAATGAAGAATCTTGAAACTGCACTATAGTAGATATGGTTAGAGGGGAAAAATAAGGGAAACATAACTGCCATATACGTTAAGTGTATTCATAGCAACTATCATGCTTGTTAGGAGCTAAACGTCGTATACAAGGTGTCACAGGAAACAGAAATCTCTTTTTTTAATTAGAGAAGTAAGCTGTGATGGCCTTTTTGACAACAGTCCTGACATTTTAATGTTTTTCTTGCTTTACATAATATTCATTTACTGCAGAGATAAGGAAGGAAAATTAAGGACTTAATGAAGTTTCCAATGACACTAGAATGACCATAAGAAAGTTCCTCAGTTAAAAACTTGAATAAATATTGCTTTTTTATTTTTTAATTGGTGTCCCTGGGTGGTTAAAATGGTAAAACCTAAAATATTACTTTATTGCTCTCTATAGAGTCTGCTGTGAATTTGCAGAGCCCCGCTGCATTCCTAGAGCCTCTCTGTGGGCATAAATCGTAGGCTCTATTTCACCTAGCGCTGTCTACACTGCAAATATAAACATCTAAGGCAATGTTCTAAGGTTTCTTCATAGGACCTTCTAGGAAGCACTTCTTGTATCTATGTAAGCAGTCAACGTGGCCTTCACTGGTTGTATTTCTACAGACAATGAAGAAGCCCCACAGCAACTAATTCAAGTGTAGCTACCTAGAGCATACAAATGCTTGCACTTAGATGGATGCCCCGAAAAGACCCTGGTTTTCCATGTGAATCCCGTGTTTGCCAAATAGAACTCTAAGTAGTCCAATTTTTATTGAACAATGTTTCCAAAATTGTTTTCAGATACAATTTACATCAGGACTTCTGATGTAAATTGTGTCCCAGTCCTTTCACAATGCCTAGCAGAAACGACTTCTTCCCTCCTATTCAGGCTTCTCATTGTGCTAGAAAATCTTAAAGCAGCTGTAAGGTCCCATTCTGCTGCTGGGCAGCCAAATTGTGCTATGAGTTGGTTATAAGATCTGTTCCAAAGACAGTCTTAGGTTTGCCTAAGGAGCAGAAATAAGTCTGAGACAAGAAGCTTGTGAGTTTGATGCATGCAAACTCATGCATTTCCTGTTAAACAGATGACTAAACTGACCCAACTTTTCTTTAAGTACCATGGTCTCTATACTCCAGACCTAAGATTAGTTCCCTCTGGCTAAACATTAAACTTCCTCCTGTCACCTCCTTGCTTCATTCAAACACTCTCTTGTGCTGACGTTCTCACTGCTGACATTTGGGTTAGGCCTTTGTACTGGTTTTGGCTGAGATAGAGTTGATTTTCCTCACAGTAGCTTGTAGGATTTGTGACCAAAACAGTGTTGATAACACAGGGATGTCTTAGCTATTGCTGAGGTGCACAAGAAATTCAGAGGGGACGCAGCTGGAACAGCTGACCCCAGCTGACCAAAGGGATATCCTACATCATATGACACAGTGCTCAGCAATAAAAGCTGGGGGAAGAAGGAGGAAGGAGGATGTTTGGAGTTACAGCATTTGCCTTCCCAAGTCACTGCTTCAAGTGATGGAGCCCTGCTTTCCTGGAGATGGCTGAACCCCTGCCTGCTGGGAAGTAGCGAATGAATTCCTTGTTTTGCTTTGCTTGCACACACGGCTTTGGCTTTACCTGTTAAACTGCCTTTATCTGAACCCACAAGTTTTCTCACTGTGGGGGAGTGAGTGAGCAGCTGTGTGGGGCTGAGCTGCTGGCTGGGGTTAACTCACAGCAGCCTTGAACCCCTTTTCCTGCAGAACTTGGAAAGAGCTCTGCACACATATGATACACAGGAATTATTAGGAAGCTGACAGAACTAGAAACATTGTTATTTCAATGCAAGGATCCTTAAAGATATTTGAATTAATAAAATACATTTAGCTTACAATAAAGATATTAGCAATTTTGATTGTATAATTCTGCTGCTAGTGACTACTTATTCCATGTTTACATGAGAGGTCAGAGTCCAGCAACTATAAGAATTTCAACTTGCACATTTCTTGTCAATGGTAGAAAGTAGCTATTCTTGAACATGTTTGACATTTTTTGAGAATTCATTACTCAAGTCCTTGGCCTCTACCTGACGCTGAATATAACATCAGTTTCTCAAAAATGAGTCATAACATCCTTTACTATTAATTCATCCAAAGGGTTTCTGTATCTACTGCAGTGAGTGGATTTCAGAGACTGCACTATGGCAGCATGTCTTTATTGTTCTGAGTGAACTAATCCAGGCTGTACAACATAGGCAAACATACCACACGTCTTACTGTCACGTAGAATGAGTCAGTTAAGCTGTATCAGCACCTTTACATTTCATGTCTTAAACGTCTTAAATCACAGTCCATCAAAAGTGTGCACTCTGCTCATCAGTACAGAATACCTCAACTCACTGATATGCATTCTCTCCTTTCAAATACATACAGGAAAACCAAATAGAGAATAGCATCATTCTAGTGATAATATACCTAAGCAATAGAACCCCATTATCAAATTGCCTTTTTTTTTTGCTGGCTGGACTAAATAAAGCGAAGATACAAACTCACTACACTGATATGAACATGCTAGATTTAGCACCAGTTGATTTCAGATCAGTGCATGAGACAAGAACAGCTTTGCTGGCTATCACAGATGATAATTTATTACCAAGTAAGAAAGGATAGAGATCTGTTCTCATCTGCCAAGATCCCACTTGCAACATTTTACATTACCAAAAGGTTGGCCAAACTTTTCTGAATTTCATAGCAACAGACATACTAGCTCTCCTGTTACATAGCCAGAGATACTGACTGCAGAATCAAGACCTGAAAAAACGCAGTCAGGAGTGACATTCAGTTCACCCTTAAGTGGACATCACTGTTTGGTCATGAAGTTCCACTGACAACAATGAACAAACTGTACCCTAAATGTAGGCATCTAGTAAAACTTGAGATGCCCTTGGATATCCAAGACACCTGCGTGGCAGATGTGACAAAGGACCTCTTTGCTGGAACGGCAGCGGCGAGTCCAATGGCACTAGATACCTATGTTCAGGCAATCACATGGAGCCCTGTTTCCACACACTAGTAATTAGACACCTACATCTCAAGTAAATATCTAACTTCAGGAATTTTGATTTGCAAGTTAAACTTCAGCCTTCCAGGTTTTAAAAAATGTGGTAAGTATGTGAATGTAAACAACTGGAAAGAATTCAATGTGGTTGATTGTGTTGGCACAGGCATGACTGAGAGACCATGACTGAGAAATCCGTTCCAGCACCTGCCAGAGCTGTTCTGAACGCAGCCAAGTCAGTGCCCACCCAACAAGAAAATCTGATGCATAAGGTGAAAGGTTTCACATTCAGCTTCTACTCTGAATGGGTAAGAACAAATCTCTTGTATTCTAAACACTTCTTCTGGTGCAATTATTTGCAATGCAACAGGTTCACTGCTTTATAAAACAGTCACCACCTGTGTTACCATATAATTCTCTCATCTATGTATTGTATGTAACATCATACATATGATGTTAATAACCCTTCAAAAGACCCAAGCATACCAGATCTAGACAGAGATCGTATATACCCCTTAATTTTTTGCCTTGGAAGTTTTTGTTTAGGAAATATGCAAATTTTTCGGTGCCAAGTATATAAAATTTATATCTATGTTTAGTCTGCATTGCCTTTGCTCATTTTTCCATATTTTTTCTCATCTTCATTTTAGAATGAATTGCACTGCTCCTACATTCTTTTCCTCCCCTCATTCCTGCCCTAGACACAGCACCCATTATACTTGCATAAATTAAGAACATAGAATCAACTGATTTACAGACTCTAATGATCCACGGTTACTATAGTCTTTAGATGGCATGTATTAAGATGTATTAAGGAATTATTCTGGACCATAAGTCATTATTGGAAAATTGCAATCAGACTAATGTTCCCATGGGAAAGCCTTGATTCTGCTTATATGTTCTGCATTGCTTCATGTCAAGAATAATTTGAACTCAGTATATCTTTTACTTCCCCTTTTCTTGGAATCCATGACACTGAGTAACACCACTGAAATTTATCTGGTTTATGTAATTCAACTGAGTATTTTTTCCACTTTTGTGGAATAATTTTATTTGAGATCTCCATAAAGTTGATTTTAGGATAAGCAACTTTGCCTTCCTGTAAATGTTTTCCATGCCCAGGAATGCAGAGCTCCTGTTTACTTCTACAAAATACAGGAGAATAAAGTGCAGAACAGTACAATAAAGAAACAGATCCACTAATCACCACTGAATTTTGCAGGGATGAGGCCATCTAAGCTACATATCAAAATTCTCTTTATAACCAATGAATGGAAGCCATGAATGAAAAAAACCCCAAAACAGTAGTGCTTGGTACAGAGAAATTACAGGGAAGTGAGGGAGGAGATATTTTTGAAGGGTAATCTACTAAAAGGTGAGGTGTCAGAAGCTACTGATTAAGCTGTGCTTTAAATACTGTTTTCCCACAGTAACACAAAAAATGTGGATTTTAGTCTTGTGTTGCACCACTCTCACAATAGATACGGGCTTTAAAATGTATATACAGCTATGTATGCACACAGATGATGTATATTTTATGTCAGTTAGAAATGATGGTAATTCAAGTAAATCTAATTTAAATAAAATTAAATACAGTGTTCGTCAATTGACCTTACTTCAAAACCATATGGTTAAACTGTTTAAAGTTTTTGGGTAGCTGGAGTTTGAGCCTGAGCCTTTTTAATTAATTTCTTCTGTTGTAATTTACATTTGTTTGAAGCAAGACACTGGTCAAAAGGAGTTGTCATCCTCACCAGATCTAAAATGAGCACAGAGCACGTAGTGAGCACAGCTCCAATTCTAGCTGCTGTAAACTGCAGATGTTATTTTTGTTCAAAGTATCCTGTGCTTTTCTCTTAAAGGATATCTCTCACAAGACAGTACTGCAGAATGATTTTATAATATGTTAAAGAAAAACAAGATGTTAATTTCAAATTTGTTGTTTTTTAATAGCATCCCTATGGTGCATTTTTTTGAAGAAGAGTTTCAATAAAAACATTAAAAGTCTTTCTCTAACACATTTTTGTCTTACAATCAATGTCTTAGAGCTATGTCTCCTCTTAATACCTCACCATATAACTTGCCTTTCTGACTTGTAGCCTCTATTTCCTGCGATGTCAATCTAAACTCAGACAGGTAGAGGGAAAGAGAACAATATAATTGAAAGGTATTTTTTGCCTGATGGACTCCTTCCCTTATGAATAAAATACTCTCTGCTGTTTTTACCAATAGAGTATACTGCATAAAGTTCTTGACTGACCTGTTTGTAATAATGCCCCCACAATGTCCTGGAGAGTTTATATTTAATTCATAACCCCTCGGTGTTCATGGTTAAGTGGACAAATTGTTTCTTTTGGGTCTGCTCTTGACTGGCCGGGCTAGGCTATGATCTGCCATCACGCTGCCAAGTTAATCAACTTTGGAGGCCATCAGTTTGCAAAGGCATCAAATAAACACACAAAAGGAATAACACAGGAAGAAAAAAATGAAGGATGCTATTTGTAAAAAATTGTTCATAAACATTCAAAGAGGAGGAAAGCAGCTTAAAAGGATTTGCAGGCAGTCTTAGAATTCAACACCAATTTATCTAACAGCAATTCTGAGATTATTTTTATGTGGAAGGAGTAAATTTCCAAAGTCAGTAGTAAAAGCATTGGCTAAAGGGTATGGTGAATGGTCCAAAAGTCCTGTGAAGGCAATGAAGGATTCTCACTAGAGACACCCTTTACTCCAGTTCTCTCACGTTTCAGCTATTATCAACTTGGAACTGAGATGATCTCTGTCCTTAGAAAGCATCTAATGGCTAATTCTATAGCACTGGCAAGAAATACAGGAGCCATTATATTTTCATTCTCCCAAGATTCATGCCATCTGTATATAGCCATGTGTCACCTCTTGAAGCAGATGAAACGATGCCAGCTCTATTTGCTATGTTCATAGAATTGAAAGTTGAAAGGTCCTTCACCTTGTCAATTTTTGATAGTATTGTAAAACCCCATTATTCAAGTTGGTAGGTGAACTACTGTCCAATAACTCCAACTATGGGTGTAGATGCATAAATTGCATTCAATTGCATAAACTTACAAAAATTGTTGCCATCTATAAACAAACTTGCATGGCAGGTGTTGATTTTACAGAATTGAAAATACTAATTTAAATATCTTTTCAGCCATTAGACTATATAATAACAGAGTGTTTTGTACTTTGGCATAAAGAAAGTAGCTGTGGTTCAAACAGCATTGGGTCAATTGAAACATGCCCAAAAAAAGAGTTGGACTTGTTTCACGTTTTTATCATTCCGTACCATCTTGAAAAATCTGTCTAGATTTGATTTCAGAAAAACTCCATTGGCTGAATCTTTTGAAATTGGACCTGTCTTACTTGTATCTGATTTCAGAATTCTTAAATGAAGGAAAAAAAAAGGTGAAACCCTGCATGAACTTTCTAACAAAGCATCAGTTGTCCAGCCACACTGATGTAACCGTGCCTCTAATTTAGCCTCCAGCTATGTATTCTGAGTGTGACAGTAACTGTCAGGCAGCCTGGATGTAAAATGACTCCCGTCACTTCTACCCACTAGGGAAAAAAGAAGAGGTTGTCTTCCTCCAGAAAAAACACGTTATTTAAAATAATGGTTTTGGGCATTTTGTACAGACGCATGACCCCTACAACAAACAGTCTGACTAAGATCAAAACAAGAATCCTGGGTACTTTTAGTCCAGCACAATGGCTGTCAGCATCAGCAGGACTGAATCTATCTGCTGGCCATTCATCTGCCAAACGGATGGACATGAAATAGCTACATGGAGGTGTAAGTCGGGATTGAAGCCAAGCAGCCAAGAGTACTTTGGCATTACCTTCATACTGACCATGGTTGTTTTGTTCCAACTAAGTAAAAGCAAATAAGAAATAATTACACAATTGAAATTATTTTATCATACGACACAGATTTTTAATTATTCTCTGTTCTACACTTGAAATTGTGGCTAGTGAGCACATTTCCTTCTTTCAGACCATTTTACTGGTCTAGTATTATAATGGTCAGAAATCTTAAATGTTTTAAAATTTTCTACTGATCAAAAATTAACCCCGTTTCTTAAACTACTGCAGTTAAGTAAACACTACTACATTTCAAATGCATTGCATCAAAAATTATAATTATTTAAATTCAGGTGTTATGATTTTCAAAAACAAGCAAAAGATTTCAGATGATTAGCATAAAGCACTTTATCCGACTCAGCATCAAAGAAGATGCAATCATACTGCTACTTAAATTTCCTGTATGAGCGTAAATAAGTGTCTTAATTTGCCTGTAAGACCTCTATAACTCCTAGTCATGCAAGAAAAAAATTGGCAAATGTGTTCTGAAATTATATGTTTATTAAATACACACACAACCCCCATAAAGACAAAGAATTAAATTCTGCATTGTGTTGTGGTAGTTGAAAACCAGGAAATTACTTTAGATTAATATTGACTTAGTTATAGCTATTAAATATCTGTCACTACTCTGTATTTTACATAGTACCACTTTCACTACTCTGTATTTTACATAGTACCACTTTGAAACAAACTTTTTATATTGTATTGCTGCAAAAGAAACAGGCAAAGCAATACCAAATCTGATAGCACATAAAAATCAATGTCTTTTATGTAAGATGGGCATATCTTATTTCTTATTTACTATTCTGTATGAACCATAATTAGCCAGTTCTCAATTAAACTTTAGCTTTAACCTCTGAACTTAATAAAAAAAAATTGCAAGATTGGCAGGAGTAAAATGAGTGCAATGAAGATATGGATTGACCAAAACAGAATTTAAAACTAAATTATATTTTTAAAAGATTTTAACACAGAAGAAACATCAAAAGCCATTTAGATTTTGCAACTGTATTCAAAGCATAAACTGATTCGAGTCCTGCATATGAAATTGAAATGCCAATATGAAATTGAAATGACATGAAATTTTCTGCATGCCTAACAAAAATAGTACTTTTCCAACAGTAGTAAGAACAAGTAAGGTCTCTGCAAGATATTCACATGATTATCTGAGCAATACTGATTCTAAAACTTGAAATCCAACTGAAATCCAACAATTTACTTCTAAAGTTTTGAGGAAAATATTTGAATTACAGTCACTAAACTAAACTCAATAGTGGTTAGGCACAGCAAAATGATTCTCAGAACAATGTTATGGAAACATTTACAGAATCTGTAGCTGCCTTCCAGACTATAAAGACCTAATCCTCTTTTTTTTTTTTTGTGGCTACCTGATGTTAACAGATTTTAAAAGAGTACAAAAACTCGCACATCAAATCAATTTGATCAGTACAAGTCTGTGTAATTGGAATTATCCTCAATACACTTTTTTGTAAAATCCATTCTTATGCACACTTGTGTTTTGTTTTCTTAGAACAGACACCTTTTTTTCTGCTAATGTTTCCTTTCAAGTTAGTTTCATTTTATTTTTACTAAGTTCAGGAGACAGAAGTCTTGTCTTTATCTACAAAACAGACAGCACAGAAGCTTCCTAGGCAAAGTTGACAGTTACCCAGTGGAACTGTTAACCTCAGTCTTGGTTTGGAAGGACCTCTAGAGGTGAGAGAGTAATTCAGTGCTGAAGGACAAAATGCTCTGAAGAAAGTTTAGGGCTTGGTTCTTTGTCTAAAGGAGTTTTACTATAGTTTTACTACTAGAAAAGAAAAACCCACACCTCTTTATTCATTTAACCAAAATTATAATTGATCACTACTAAAGTACTTACAATCATTATCATCCCAAGTGACTCTTCATTTTGTTTATTCTGTGGACTTGTATATTCCTGTAATACTGTATGTAAGAGAGTCTAGTATTCACAGACACGAATACCTACAAGTATATTAAAATTTGTGGTTTTACATTTTCACGATACACCTGTCAGAGTAAATTCCATAATATCCAAGTATTCATACTAGAAGAACGTGTCAGAAAGCCTTAAACTGTACAAACGCTGTAAAATCAGAACTGGGCCTAGCAACTGAGTTCAGTGCTTTAGAAACACTGAAATGAGCAAATGCAAATAGAAGTGGAACAAAGAACCCTAGTTCTTTCCTTTTGCAAAATGAACTTCAGCAAAACACTAGCCACTTCTAAAATCCTGTAGTACTTATAAATATAAACTAAGATAAATAGATGGATTACACATTGTGGACAATTAATTTTTTTTCTTATCAGGCACTTTACACTTTTTTAAATGGTGCAGAGCAAAATAGAATTTACTAAAAATATATGTAAAAAAGTTGGTATTCCTCATGGTACTCAACAATCTTTATGCAAGTAATTAATGATATGCCTTTTCTGACACATTTGTCCTTCCCAAAAAGATGAGACCAGTATTGCCTTAAGTATCTCTTAATAATAATAGCATCATTAAGTAATGAAAAATGCAGAATGTAATGTAAATAAATATAGCGTTACTTATAGGCACGCAGAAAAAGCATTGGTAGATGGCTGTCCTGCATTACATTTTGTTGAGAGGGAAGGATTCAATTTAGACTCAATACAAACAATCCATTAGTCCAGTGCAATGATGCACTTCACAGATAGTAGTAATGCATCTGTTTTCTACAGGTAGCTGTGGACATTCAAGACAGTGTTTGTTTGCGTCAGTGCTGACCTCGCTGCCTTGACTCCACTTGTCTTGGATAGTGTATCTGTATTGGGTAGTGGGTAGCACACCCAGGATATTATCTCTGACAGCAGCCTAAGAGTGAATGCTTCAGGAAACTGGCCAAATAGGGCAATACTTCTTCCATAGATGATGTTTCTACTTATGTGCAAGCTGCAACAGCATCCCCACATTTAACAGCCCTGAGGATTTTTCTATGAATTTTTTGTATGACTCTATGCATGCAAATCACATAGCCTCTAACTTGTATATATTGGGGTTTGTGTGAACTAATAAACCTCAGGCCAATTCACACTAAGATTAGACAACACTGACCCAGTCATTATTTGAAGTAAAGTGGACACATTCCAGTCCTTTACATCGGCCAGGCATCTTGCCATACGTTAATAATGTTGACAGAGTTTAATACCCTCTGAGGACAGCTAGGACACATCTCCAGCTTGTTCGGTCTAGACAGAAGATGTGAAAATATGTCCACATGAAAGGGAAGATTGCAGTGAGGCTTGGATTTGGTTAACACACCTTGACGTGTGTCTCTAGCACGGTCAAATCCAGCTGTTCATTTACCCATTGTGCTGCCATGACATCAACATAAATATATAAGGAAAAAGAGACACTTACTTGATGAATCTAAACCTTTGTCTTGAAGGTTAGCAGTAACTAGTTTACTTATAGGAAAGAGACTGGAAGTATATAATAAAGGTTTAGATCTACAATTTGATGTGATAACAACATACAGATAGTTTGTTCAGACACTGTCGTACTTGTCAAATTGGTCCCCTATAAATACAGACAGGAGCACTAAAGAAGACCAACAGAAGATCTAACATTCTATTTAAGGGTGCCATATCAGGAACTTATAGTTAATTTCAAAATGTTAAGCAAATTGTTTCTTTTTACAGAAACTGCTAGTATACCATTTGACATGGAATAAAAATTGAACGTTTTGACTCTGAGTAAAATCAATGCAAACTGTGGAAGCAGAGAAGTTCTTTCATACCCTGAACAGTATCAGTGAACTTGGCAGAGAAATAATAGATTACATGCTTATTGTATTTTTAAATAAACTTTCTCATTTCAGTGCATTTTCAGCATAAAAATTTGGTATCTATTAATAAATTGCCTGTTCAATATTTGCTCACCAATCTCTATCATTTAAACCTTCTCTAGAATATTCAAAACTGCCCAAAATAGATGCATATCTGCAGATATATATATGTCTGTGTGTATGCATATATATAAAAAAAAAAAATAAAATATGTATTGAAATAAGTCCTCTTTGAAGTAAAGATACAAGTACATATCCTAAAAGACAGCAAAAAAAAATAAATTAGTTGGATCTATAATGGAAATTCATTCTGCAGTGAGAATGCAGGCACCAAACTGACACCAAAGAAAGTCTCTACCTACTCCTTTAACATTGTCTTCAGAGAAAGCATACAGAAAAAAATGTAATGACTTACCACAAGAAAAGTATTTTGCCACCTTCCCTAAAATATGATCTCCTTAGTTACTGTACCTTTGAGGGCAACCTCACACATCACCCGCAAAGCGTATTGTTGCATGACATTTTTGTGTCCAAAGTATTTTGTATCCAAACATTTCAGATTCTGAGGTCTTTTTGTTGAAATTATAGGTCAAATAAAAATGAACTATACTGATTTATGTTGATTTTTTGTTTTGAGGCGCCCCCACTGAGCTCTAAGATCCAAATTCAAGAAAATATCTTCTTTCTGTGTAGCAGTTGGCTGATGCAGAACCTTAAATGCCTCCTAAAATCTCACAACTCCATGATACTTGCATTTTTTATATTGTCTCCCATGGATATGCTTTCCTATTTCCCTTTTCAGATATTATTCTGCAAATTTTGTCCTTTCTTTAGCTACAAAATATATAATATTTGCAGAGGAACAGTTTATCTTCTGACAAGCCAGCACTATTTTATCCACTTTATGATTTGTCAACTTTAAGGTTAGAAAAGAATTATTGCCTTGTCCCACTGAAATAACCAGTTTATGATCTTCAGGCAAACAATATTGCCTGAGCAATGACACTGGTACTTGAGAAGAAAGTACAGGGCTCTCGGGCCAAGTTGCTTGAAATGCACTCAGTGCTTCCATTTCCCCTTCCCCTCCCTGCAACATGCTATGCATTTATTCTATATACTATCTATGTTAGATATCTATATTCTGTCTATCCATTGTACTTTTGTTAATGATTTTTTCAGTACCTGCTTTCCACATCTCTTTTCTGATTTTTGTCCTCACTGGTTTATTATTTGATCTTTCCCAGGATTTTGCAAATGTTGCTACTACTTCCTATTTCCAGTGTCTCTTGGTTCATTTCTGCAACTATAGTCAACTTGCATTTCACTCTTCTTCAAATTACTAATGAATATAGCAAACAAGAACTGCTTTTCTAGAATACTAGTTCATCTGCTAATTAAATACTTCTCACTACTTGAAATGTTATCTTGTTAATTTGAATTTTTAAGTCTTGACCTATTTTCACTCTACATGACAATGTCTGGTTGAATGACAGTGTTTTAAAATGGCTGGTTTAGTAGTAATGCATGTGTGTCCCCAGGCTGTCGGATGATGCCAATGTTGTAGAATGTGTCTTCAGAAAACTTGGGAAAACAGCATACTCTATCCATTTTCTTTATTTTCTATTTTCAACTACCGTAATGGCTGGGCTTTTAAATACAGAAAGAGATGGTAAGACCTGCATATCTTAGCTAGAATGCCAGCACATCCCTGCAAACCAGACAGAACAGGTCTGCTAGAGCTATTCCACACATACTAAAATTCACAAGAACCCAGACAGTGAAGTATCTTTATTAATGAGAGGACTTTGTTCATAACAGGAGGTTTACTGACACTATGAGCTCATCCTTGTAAGCAAAATCTTGCTCTGTTAGCATCAGCAGGAAAACATAAATGGGTAAAACATGATCGAAAAGGTACTTCCCTCAACAAAAAGAACAACAAATAGGATCTGCAAAGTGAACAAATTTGTTTTTCCATTTATACTGTATTTAAGATATCTTGATAGCTTTTTGAACCACTTCTAATTGCTAACGCAGTTTAAAGTCCAATATAAATTTGCAATTATTCCAATTACCTAAATTCATTCTATTTCACTTAAAACTTAAACACATACCAGCAATCAAGTGGTGCATGTATTATTAACAGATTATTACAGTACTAGGATTTGTTATACTAGAAAATGCTTGAAATAACACAATGAAAAACATACTGTGCATAAGCCCAGTATACACTGCAATATTAGAAATACAGATGCATGCCTGCAACTACCAACTGTTCATAGTCTTGAGTTTCAGTTACTGAATTCTATATTTCTGATTTTATCTTATATGACACTCACAATCCAAGCATATGGCAATCAATGCTAACAAAAAATACTACAGATTTCCAAATTAATTCTGATGGAGTAAAATGGGAATTACTTAGAAGCAGAATATGTCTGATAGCTGCATTGAGCACCAGCATCTAAATGAATAAAAAAAGTATTTTTCCTACCTTATAATCATCCTCATCGTCATTATATCCACAAGTACTTAAGACGTCAGGAAAAATATCTGACCATCCATTACTTGTACAATTTTTGCTAATATTTCCTGTAAAGCAAAATTTGAGAGTTTAAATCAGAAAGATTCAAAAGTCTCCTCATCAATGAATCTTTAGGCAACCTAACTTTGTCATTCTCTGTTAACATGCTGTATTTCCTAGCTCTCCTGTTAAAGCAACCCAGTCATTTCCTTTCCTGTGCTCTTCATTCATATTACTTTGGCTTTTACTCTTGCTCTGAGTTGCCTTTCTACTAAAGAAAAACAAAAGTAATTCCAAGATGTGATGGCAGGCTTCTGCTTTGGTATAACAGCTATTTCTCTTACATCTGCAAAAGCCTGAAATATTTTGCAGTTTTATGTGAAGTAATCTGGAGGGAGTCTTTCGGCTCACTCTATAAAGGGGATAATTTGTAGGTAAATTAATTTAATATAAAAGTAATTTAAGTGAGAGTTGTTGTAACCTCCTATTTAAGCTTTTCTGAGAAGGTAATACCAAATGATCTACTGAAGAGTCATAAAAGCTCTTAGATATTATGGTGATTAATTACTGCTACAGCAAATGTTGGTAGAGTTGGTAAGGCACTGTAAAGGCCAAATTACGCGATAGGTTGAAGAATAAGGAAATAAATATGCATGTTGAATCTCACTCTTTGAACCAATCACTGAAACAATGTAGTCCAAGGAACGTGTAGAACATGTGCAAGTATGGTTGGAAAGGAATTTTGAACATCTATTCATTTCAGAAAGGATTTTTTGGTTGGAACTGAGAGAAGTTGACTCTTTTCTCAGATGGAAGTCACACAGATGAGATGGAGGCAACCCATGATTCTACTCCTTAATCTAAATATTATGAACTAATGTTCATACAATATGGAACAGCTTCAATAGAAGAAAACTGAAGAGTTTGACGTCAGAATAAAGAATAGTCATTAAAATTATTATAACTTACTCTTACAATGTTAAATCATAAGCAACTTCCCCTCACCTTTCTTACAGCAATTTTAATACCCATGACATTTGAAATCTATAATAACATACTGCTTTGGTTTGGAGTTTACCACTGGTCTTTAACTGACTTAAAGATCCCTGGTTTTCACCACACAAGAACAAATTTATGTGTCCCAGATGAATTTTGGCCAACAATAACCAAACATGTTTATACAGACTCCAAACTAAAGCTTTTGTGATTTTTATCTTGCTGATTGGTTACTATAATTTCTTCTTTGTATAAAGTCTTTAGTGGAAAGTTGTAAATATCCTACAAATGGTTGACCAGCCAAGAACCAAATCTTTCTAGCTTATAGCAAGGCCTTGACCTCAAACCACAGTGCTTCCTCAGACAACAGGACCAATTCTGCCATTTGGCACACACGTGGCATTTTTTAAAGAAAATGTAACCTATTTATACACTCTGAGGAGTCTTCACTTTAAAAGTACATCAAGATCCTCTGACTAGGCAGAGCAGAGGAATATGTTAACAGAACCACAAATTACATCAAAGCCAGTTTTGCAAGAAAAAGACTCTATGTACTCAAGATGCTGAAGTATTTTCTACTCTAAGTACTGTAAGGCCTTCTAACTTAAAGGCAGTTAGGCAATGTGGAGGACATTGTTTATTTCTACACCATTGTTCCATGCAACTAAATATTTCATATGGCAACCTCTTTTAAAACCTCTAACTTGACACATACATTTGACTAAAAAATTCACAGAATAACCTTCTGATTCTCATATACTTACATTGTCATGTACAATACAGAAAAAAACCTTATAGGATAATATGATTGCTTTTACAGTAAAAAGTTATTTAATATATAGCTACTAATATTCCATAGATAATTAATTATACAGTATGTTTAACCTTGACCATCACAGAAGAAATAAAGAGTTCTCCAAAAGTTGTAAAGATGAGAAGACAACTACTCTTTTTAATTCACAATCTAAATCAAGAAGTCCTTTAAAGATTGATGGCATTTGAAAGCCTACTTATGATTTGGAATACTTCCATAAAAAATAAGGTAGTCTAGATCACCTTTTAATTCCTCTTAAACCCTGGAAAAAAAATCTCACAAATCTGGCTAAATAAAAAGAGCTAGATTTCTGGTTTAAAAATATTTTTATAATTTCTTGCTATAAGAATCAAGTGAATTTGAAATGTGGTGTGTATGAATTAAATCAATTATATATTCCTGAGCATAATCAAATTATAAAGGTGCTGAGATACTTAGTTAGATCTTAATTGAATCAACCATGCAAGATGTTTGCTGTCTTCCTTCTCTGAAATTATAGAAAGACAAGATTTAAAAAATCCTCTTAATTGAATAGGTACCTCTAAAACCCCACCCTTTTAGTTCCACAGGCAAGAAGTAAACAGGTAGCTATAAAAAGCTCTATAGGGGGAAATTACAGCAAACTATAAAAAGGAAGTAATCCTTCAGTCTTGATGACAGGATGCCCAAGTAAGACAGAGTTGTAATGCATTGTGAAGTTTTCAGAGTTAAATATTTATTGCAGCTTTTATAGGAAAATTAAAATGTTGTTCTAATATAAGATACTAACAGTTGTTAAATAGCAAACATCCAAACTCCATGCATGCTCTAGCTTTTGGCAAATAGACAGGAACAGTGTGATTCAATTCAGATTTTGAATTTTTGATATTTATTAGTTTGCCTTGTCTGATGACAACACCTTAATATCTTGGTTTGAGTCATTTGAATACTTTTACAGATTTCACAAGATTTAGTGAAGATTACATAAACTTTCCTCTTTATAAACTGTTTAGACTATCCATGATAAACTAATCAAGATTCACCAGCTCCAGGAATGAAAACCTTTGCTCATCTGTAGATTGTTTTAGTTATCTATTTTTTACTGGAATAAGATTTAATCAACAGTTTTGAGAATAAAGGTATTTCAGTCATACTCCAAGTTAACCTCTATGTTAAAAGTAATATTTTTAAAAAGCTCTCCACAGAGACCTCAAAAGCAGAATTAAATCACTGTGATAATTTTTGCATCTTTCACCAGCTCTTCATGACAAATGTTTCTCACCTGAGCAATAGGGATAAGATTTTTTTCTCACTGTATTTTGAGATACATGTGTGAAATGCTATGTGTGCATCATCATATTTTTGAAACTCCACCAAAAAGCCAAAGTGCAAAATTAAACTGCAGTGCGATACATTGACAAGATGGTGCAGAAGACAGTAGACTTAAAACAGTTAAATGTTTCAACAGTCTGAGACACTGATGAGCTCTTTTCAAGTTCCATTAAAAAGCAGAATTAAAAGTTTCATAATAATTACCTTTAATTGCAATAGTGGTATTTTTTAGGTATTATATGTTAATGCTGGCTCGTTATTCTCATGAAGGCAGGCAGAGCTCCCCTCCTAAGTACAGAAAGAACAACTTCCGTGTGACCTGCTGGCAACTGTTAAAGATGTCAGTCAGGCTCAGCTGCCTTAATAATTAACATAAATAGGTCAAAAAGAGCAAGCAATATCTTCAGCCTTGATGAGTGTCACTACACAGAAACAGAATCATAGAATCGTTTAGGTTGGAAAAGACCTTTAAGATCATGAAGTCCAACTGTCAACCTAGGACTGCCAAGTCCACCACTAAACCATGTCCCTAAGCATCACATCTAGATGTCTTCTAAATACCTTCACTTCCCTGGGCAGCCTGTTCCAATGCTTGACAACCCTTTCAGTGAAGAAATTTTTCCTAGTATCTGATCTAAACCTCCCCTGGAGCAACTTGAGGCCATTTCCTCTTGTCCTATCGCTTGTTACTTGGGAGAAGAGACCGACACCCACCTCGCTACAACCTCCTATCAGGTAGTTGTAGAAAGCGATGAGGTCTCCCCTCAGCCTCCTCTTCTCCAGACTAAACAACCTCAGTTCCCTCAGCTGCTCCTCACAGGACTTGTGCTCTAGACCCTTCACAGCTTTGTTGAGCCTTAATGTCTTTCTTGTAGTGAGGGGCCCAAAACTGAACATAGTATTCAAGGTGCAGCCACAGCAGTGCCAAGTACAAGGGGACAATCGCTTCCCTGGTCCTGCTGGTCACACTATTTCTTATTCAGGCCAGGATTCTACTGGCCCTTTTGACCACCTGGGCACACTGCTGGCCCACATTCAGCCAGCTGTTGACCAACACCCCCAGATCCCTCTCTCCCAAGCAGCTTTCCAGCCACTCTTCCCCAAGCCTGTAGTGTTGTATGGTGTTGTTGTAACCTAAGTGCAAGACCTGGCACTGAGCCTTGTTCAACCTCATACAATTGGCCTCAGCCCATCGATCCAGCCTGTCCAGATCCCTCTGTAGAACCCTCCTACCCTGAAGCAGATCAACACTCCTGCCCAACTTGGTGTCATCTGCAAATTTACTGAGGGTGCACTTGATCCCATCATCCAGATCACTGATAAAAATGTCAAACAGAACTGGCCCTAGAACTGAGCCCTGGGGAACACCACTTGTGACCAGCTACCAACTGGATTTAACTCCATTCACCACAACTTGGGTGGCGGGCCTGGCCATCCAGCCAGTTTTTTATCCAGTGAAGAATACATCCATCCAAGCCATGAGCAGCCAGTTTCTCTAGGAGAATGCTGTAGGAAACAGTATCAAAGGCTTTACTAAAGTCTAGGCAGACAATATTCACAGCCTTTCCCTCATCCACTAAGCGTGTCACCTTGTCATAGAAGGAGATCAGATTAGTCAAGCAGGACCTGCCTTTCATAAACTCATGCTGACTGGGCCTGATTGCCCGGTTGTCCTGAACATGTTGCATGATGGCACTCAAGGTGATCTGCTCCATAACCTTCCCCGGCAGTGAGGTCAGGCTAACAGGCCTGTTAGTTCCCCAGATCCTCCTTCTGGCCCGTCTTGTAGATGGGCATCACGTTTACCAACCTCCAGTGAACTGGGACCTCTCTGGTTAGCCAGGACTGTTGATAAATGATGCAAAGTGGTTTGGTGAGCATTTCCACCAGCTCCCTCAGTACCCTTGGGTGGATCCCATCCAGCCCCATAGGCTTGTGTGTGTACAAGTGGTGTAGATATATCAGAATATACACTTAGTATTTGACTCAAAGAAACTATATGAACAAGAAAGACAATTATTTGGTCTTTTCATGATGTATCATGAACAGTTAAGAATCTGTTATTTTAACTCTTTGAAAAGAAAATAGAAATCTTAAACTAAAAAAACCCTAACCCAACATTTTTAGTATATTCTATTACAAAATACCAAAGAGAAATCAGCAAAAATACACCTTAAAATTAAATACCTGGTTTGCCAGAAGCAAGGCTAAATACTTTTGGACAAGGGACAGTGACAGTCTCTCCAATCTTTGCAGGACGCCAACAGGTGATGTTATCCCAAACTCCAACACATCCTGAAACAAAACCAGCAGTAACAGATTTGAAAGCTCAGTCTGGTCCAAATCACTCTAATGTATTTACCTTATAAAGACTTGGTGTAAGCTTTGGTTGAGTAGTTCAAGAAAGATCACATTCTTTCAAGAAAGTTGCAAAGATGGTGTTTTGCATGAAAATGTTAAGAGAATCATAAAGAGTCTGTTGGTTAACCAGCTTTTTTTTTAGGTCAGTTTATACACTGTTTGTGAAACAACTCATTAAAATGATGTCATTTTTATGGGATCATGCTAAGAAAAGATAAGAAAATGTTAAAAAATGTAAAAATAGTTCATTGGACTCAGCATCACAAATACAACAGGAGTGCATCATGACTGGAGAATTTTTGGAACAATGGGCATGAACTAACAAAATCATGCCTCCTAAATAAATAACAGAGATTTGAACAAAGAATGCTTCTGTATATTTATTTCAGGAAGGGGGTTCATAAAATGTTATAGGCATGTTTTATATTAGGACTAGTAACGTGTTACTAGTAGATAGCAACTACTTGTTACGGTTTGCCCATGATGATGTCTCTATAAATGTGGCTCAGAAGCAGTATCTTGTGAATGAGCACAAATCTTTCTATAGCCTGCTACAGGCACTTGGATCAAGCATGCTCTATTTGATTAAAGGTAACTACTTATAATGCATACCTCCTAAGCTAAGTAAATAGTTATGAAGGCTTCTGAGTATAAGCCTTATGAAAAATTATGAGTACAAAGAAGTAAGGAAATGTTACTCATATTATCTCATTTCAAGTTCTCTCCAAAAAAAAAAAAAAAATCATGTGTAAAGTTCTGGTCATTTATGTCTTCAAATAAGGCAACTGACAATTTAAATTTATAATTAACACTAAAGAGAAATGCAAAACTTTTATCCTACCAGTATTATCTCCATGAGATTATTAGAAAGTATTAGGGACAATTTGTTCCCTTCAGTAGAGAACATGAAACTTGGATTAGGAACTACTCACATCCATGTATAATACTATCCTTCAGCATATTTATAATATTAGCAATTCACTATTCACTTACTCTTTGCTAGTGAGGTCATCCCCAAAATCAAGCCACCTGAGTTAAATGAAGCTGGAAAAGTAACATTTAAAATTTCTGTATTTGTGTTAAACCATCTTAGTGCAATTAAACTTGGACAGCTCATGTTGACTTAAAGTGTCTAGCATCCTACTTTCAAAGTGTAAGTTATTTTCAAAGTACCTGTAAACTAGGGAACCCAAGAGTGTGTTACAGAACCAGCAGTTGGATTCACTCCTAGGGGCATGTCCTAGCTGCAGCGTGAAGGAGAGCCAGTGGCACAGCATTCCCATGGGCCTTGCTTTCCTTTGGAAGACATCTAAGTGTGATAGTAGGGAGGGAGCCTCTGTGCTGCACCAAGAATAGGGTTTGGAGATGAAAAAAGAAGACCAGAGGAGGATTATGGGCTAAATTCTGCATTTGGTCACCAATTCCGTAGAGTCATCTTTACACTATTTCCCAAGGAAATGCTATTCTCCGGAGGAGTCATTTGTTCCTGAGGACTGGGTGTTTCTTCACTCCTCTTAGGATTATACAGCTCTAAATGCAGCATCTGTTCTATATTCAGAAAGATGATGCCAAAAATAAGGGATTAGCGATGGGAACACTCCACACAGTTTATTTGTGTGGTTAGATAACATGTAATGCCTTATTCTCCACTGCCTTGTATGCTGTATCAACCTCCAAAGAGGTATGCAACAAATGTATTACTGTTCATTACCTCACACACTCATCATACTCATTTCAATGCCTTTTCCAGTCAAGCACTAAAAATCTCCAAAGAGATCTGGAGGCTCCAAATCTCCAATCTGTCACAACCTCTCTAGGCAACCGGCACACACACAACTTCCTCCATGAAGAATTTTGCCATGCATCTAATTAGGATTTGCCTTGCTGCAGGTTGCTTCCATTGCTTCTTGTTGTGGTTTTTGTTTAGGTTTTTGCTGTTCACATTTGAGAAGTGTCTGGCTTCATCTTCTCTATAAGCCCATTAGATAGATGAAGACAGCAATCAGATCACACTTCACCAAGCTGAACAAACCCAGCTTTCAGTCAATCGTTATATGCTGCATATTCTCGTGCCATCTCCATGTTCTCCGCTGAGCTGATTAATGGCTTTCCTGTACACAGGAGCCCAAAACTGGACACAGTACTCCACTGAGATGCAGTCTCACAAGAGCCAAATAGAGACAGACAATTGCTTCTCTTGATCTATCAGTTTGCTAATGTAGCACAGTATATGTTTATGCCTCGATCTCCATAAGGGTGCACTGCTGACTCATGTTTAAATTAATGTATTTCTAAAGCAAACACCTAAAATGGGTGAAAATAATTTCATCCTAAAAAATGTTTTTTTCTTCCCAAGAGAGCCTGAAGTTGTTAATTCAGTTGCAGAATCTAGACTGTAGGTACCTAGTTTTAGACAATCCCACCCTTACTTGCTTAATACTGTGTAACTAACCTCAGCTTGTGAAGTTCTCAAGTTAGCCAGAGAGGACTAATTGTTTTGGTTCCTTTCATAACTTTGACGCCTAGACCAACATACCGTATTCCTTCTTTTAGCCTTGCCTTAGGGTAAGGGAGATTTACTTAAGACTAGGACCTCTGAGAGTGGCATTCTTTTATCTGTATCCCACAGTTGGCTGAGAAGTTCCTGTTCCCATTGACAATTCACTCTTTATAGGTTTCTGGTCCTTACCTCTTGAATGAGTGTTTTTAGCAACTGACTCAGAATGTAATAGTCTTTGAACTCCATCATCACCCCTTTTTTTCCTGATGATCATGCAGAGTTTGTCCTTTCTAGTGTATCTGTCCCTACAGCTGGTTCACACACTTCTTTAAAAATTAACTTGTGGGTTTTATCTATGCTCTGCTTTACCTGACTACTTTCTACTCCCTCTGGCACTTGTGGCTTTTCTTTTAGCATTAGTAATGATATCTCTGAGGTGATGTTGACTTGGCCATGTGTATATAATTTAAGAGGTTTACATCTGAGCAAGTCATCTTCATAGGCTTTGAAGACAATGGAACTTAAACAAACTTAGGTGGTTCCTGAGTTGCAGTACTGGATTAAAATCAAGCCCTGCATCTCTGTGATGAAACACCAGGGCTTATGCAAAGTAAAAGAATATTTACTTCAGCCAACTGAGGTCACGCTGCCTTCCCAATTGATTTTAAGCCAGAAACAACATCAACAACATGACATACAAGAAAGACAAAGAAACTATTTCCTTCATCTGCCAGCACTCAGAACTGTAGTGACAAAATGCAACTCTTCTGGCTTTGATGGATGTACTGAGCCTGAGCCAGCATAAACAAGCCCTGGAGTACACAAGAATAATCAGCATCTTGTGCGACTTCAGACCTTTTTAGTTCATCCCCATTTCCACTAACAAGTGAGAGCTGAGATGAGTCATGAAAGTGTTCATGCACACCCATAAAAGCTGATGACTTTCACAAATTTTCCCTTTTGTTCAGTATACTCCCTGTAAAATGGTGGATTTGCTACAGTAATCTGCAAATAGTTCAGAGGCCTTTATACATTTTTGCTACACTGCTGTATAGATTGGGCTAAGGTTTTGCTAAAACAGCAGCTGAACAACATGGACTTCAGAGTCCGTTAGTACCTTTTCCACAAAACCCTCACAAAATTGTTATTCAAGTTTCACTTACATGAAATATTACACAGAAAAACAGATGTCCAAGTCCTATTCCCACCAAAATTAATCAACACAATTTGCATCAGATCTCAAAGCCAGCTTGCAAGAAGGAAATCAATATACAAGTTTTTGACACTCAAAACATTACAAGTCACTAATGTTTTCTGAGGAATGTATTTTTTACCTCAGTTTTCCTCAATATTTTAGGACTCTACAGGCATCTACGGCACAGGACAGAATGATACTTTTTCAGACTTCTCCAAACAAATAGATGAAATAACACAAAAGATGGATTTCCTACATCTAGACTACATTCAGATGCATCAACAATCATGAGACTGAAACTTGAGTGGCTGTCATCAGAATTCCAAGGAGAACATTAAGACTCACTTTATGTATATTTACAGGTTTATTTATTATGGTACAGGAAATCTGAGGAAACTGCTGAAATGTCCTGGAGGCATTTATAGTCACTGAATGACTACAGTGGTCTAGAGCTGGATACTGAAATGATGGTATTACTGGTGCACTGCTAGGGGCTGTTAGAAGTACAACTGTTAAACAACGGGCACTTTTATGGGCTTTCAACTCACACCTTTCCTCATTTCCCCCTCCTCTGATTACTACACATTTTTGACAATATTGCAGTCATATATCTTTTCTTTTTCTTAGCAAAACACACCCTTATGCACACCCAATTAACAAGTTCATTCTTACTACACCTGCATCAGTTTGTCTCTTCCATCGCAACAACATATCCCTACTGTATAGCACGAGCTTAGTCATACACAATTGAAACTAGCAATTAATTTCCCACTGATCTGGGAAATTCAAGATGTGGCACAACTGGAGACCTTGGTGAGTTTCACAGGTCCTCAGGTATATACTGCTCTTTATCCACCATAGTATCCTTTTACAACAATGACATATGTAATATTGTCAGAGGGTGACAGAGCATGATTCACTTCATCCTAAAACACATGAAAATAGGCCAGATTAATTGCTCCCAACACTTTCCTGTTTCTCCCCAGTGGCTATAGAGCAGCCTACAGTGCTATAAATACATACACTGTGGGAAAATTAAGGTGTGATAAATGCTGTTAAATGTGTCTCTTTCTGCACATAGAATATCTAGCTTGATCAAGCTTGATATTCTACTCTCTACTCACTCACTCTCTACTACTCTCTCTCCAGCCATTAATTCATTCAGTGTTAGGATTTACAGAGTGTCATCCATCACTGCTGCACTTCATAAAATCATTATGTACACTCTTATTCTCTGGAAGTTTTACCCATCTCCTGTATATATAAATTTGTTTTCTACTATCTCCGAAGGATATTAATTAATTGAGATACAAAACACATTTATTTGTAGCTTTAAGTAAGATTTTAATTTTAGTTCTAGTAACAGTTCTACCAATAATTCTATAGAAAATGTCTCTGATTTTAAATAAAACTTAAATTGCTCCAGTGTTTATTTATGTCTGCAATTTTCTTTATCATATTTAAAAAAAAAAGCTAAGTACCCAGAAGTATCTTAATGTTAATTTATATCCTTTCATGTTCATTCATTGATTTAGTCTCTGTTTGCATCCAGCTTCAATAAATTCTCAAGCCTTGAATGTTTTTGTCCTTTCACCGTTATGTACGCATATAAAACCAGTCCAGCTCTTGATCTGCTTTAGCTACCCAACTTTTCCTGTGCATCTCTACTACTAGTGTTTGAGTCCCCATCCCTGGAGGTATTTAAAAGCCGGGCAGACGAGGTGCTTAGGGACATGGTTTAGTAGTGGAATGGCAGGGTTAGGTTAGCGGTTGGTCTTGATGATCTCAAAGGTCTTTTCCAACCGAAATGATTCTATGATTCTATGATTCTACTATACTCTTTACCTCCTTCTTTACCTATTAAATAAGCTAGCAAAGGAAAAAAAAAAAGAATAGGTACTTCAACTCTATTTCTGTGATGCCTATAAGAACCCCCTGCATCGTACATATAACAATCTCTTTTCAACCTTTTCATTTGCATCATTTATTTCTCTGGCGTGTCATTTGCAGCATATCCAAGGAAACAATCAATCTTCCCAGAAAACCTTTGCTCAATGACTCGCCCAAAAGCGTGGCCACAGTGTCACTCCTCTACTGTTCTTCCCTCCTGTTCCTCCAAATGATATTGCAGATGCTATTCTTAGTTTCAGTGAGATCACTTACTTTATTTGAATGTTTGGTCTTTAATGCTTGTCATGCATTTGCAGATACTTTATAATGAAAGGAAATGTAGCAGACTATAAATTACATTTTGTTTCTCTTTTTTTTTTTCCAGCTTACATAAGTATTGCCACCATATTCCTCATCCTGTTATCTGAGATGCAGTCTTTGAGCAGGCAGTTTGCTTACCTACATGTGCTTCTTCATCTATAAAAATGTGTAGTGCTGAGTTTCTACCGGAAAGTTTTGTTTATATATACATTTTATCCATATAGTAACCACTAGATGGCACTTTGCATTTGGATTTTAAAAATTGCCAATTCAAAGAGAGGTTTAGCATTTTTTAAACTGTCTAGGCGTGTGTGATACATGAAACAAAGAGAAAGTGCTTTGAAAATCAGCCAGAAATATGTCAGCTAGTCTGGGGTTTATTTTTCGAACAGGGAAACGTTTTGATTTTTGTACTTAACTTGACAAAGCAAAAGCAATCTCACCTCTTATGGGCAATGTTTTCTAGACCGTAGGTCTGAATGCCCCAGCATGTAATTTAGGCCACATGAGAATTTATGAACATATACGGACTGAAATTCTTTGTGCATTTTCACACAATAAGAAAGAAAAAGGAGGCGCTAGAGAAACAGCGAGCTAGCAAACTGGAAGCAAAGCAAACACACAGCAAAACTGCTTAAAGTGGAAACAGGAAGAAGACAGTAGCAAAAATACTGTTGCTCCAAGCTACTTTGCTGAAGTTATTTGCTTTCTACTTTTGTCAGGGCCCAGAGGGCACTAATAGGCTTTAATGGCCCCCATCAGCCCGACCCCGACCCCGCGAGTTTACTTGCCCAATTTCCCCCCCCCCCCCCGGGGCCCAAGCTCAGGTCTGGGCCTTCGGTGATGTTGTCTGCGCCCCTGACTCGAGCGTCACCGCAGCCCCCCGCCTGGGCCCCCACTGCGCTGCCCGGCCATCCCAGGGCTGTGTCCGACCCTGGCTCCCCGCACCAGGCCCGATCCTGACCCCGCACCTGCAGGGTAAGGTCCTCAGCCGTCCCTACCTCAGGGAGGTGCCCGATGCCCGGGCTGGGGCTGCCCCTGGCTGCCCTCCTGCTGCCTTGGCTGGGGGTGGGATGGGCCCTGCCTGCCCTGCCCGCCCAGGCACCCCCAGCCCCGCTCCGCAAGGAGCTGCTGGCCTGGGTCCTGTGAAAAGGAAAACACTGGCCGCCAAACGGTCAAGAAGGAGCTTCAGTGTGCCTGCGTTGAACTAAAGCACTGCTGTGAAACTGTAGAGAGTGCATGCAAGCTCTGATTATTCAGAAACACTGAGGAAATGTAATGTAAACTTTCTTAATTACTGGTCAACAAAAATTACTCATACACAACAAGTAGAAATTGGGAAGGCTACAGTGTACATCAGATTTAACTTGTTAAACAGAATGACAAAACCAGTAGAGTTATTCACGTAAAATGTTCGCGGTTTATAGGTTTTCAAAAGCCAGTCCTATTACCAGGAATGGCAAAAATACTGTTACTGAGATTTCTAGGGGATTACTGGCTTTTCACTAAATGAAACGCTTCAGAAGAAATGCCTTATTTCTTTTGTGAAGAACAGTTTCCCATCAGAGAATCGAAAATCTATATGCCAATTTTAGTTTTTAATACAATATACATATTTTTAGGGTACTTTAAGGAAATATGGAAGTTGACAGCTAAAAACTTTGAAAAAAACCACCTGAAAAAGAAAACACATTTCCATCCAAATTTTCTACCAACTAATTCCTGCTTTCCAACTGTTCAAAATGTTCTTTGGAGACAACAGCATTTATTTTTGTATGATGGGACAGCACTAATCTTACTATAAGAACACTGTTTTCTATTATACTGGAAAGATATTCATGGATATATAGTCAGAGCGGTAAGAGGTACCTTCATCATCGTGTTGCCCCAATTTAGACATGCTGTAAATTCTTCAAAAAATATCATTAAATATCAATCTCCTGTTCATATAAACAGCACCATAAAATTGTAGTCTCTGTAAAGTATTGGGATCATATATTTCTGTTAGTTTGGATTATGTCTAACCCATATGCTATTTGTTGTATTAGTTGGAGCTTTTTTACTGCTTTGGTATTCAGTGTTGCTTCCTTGTGGTATTTGAACTTTGGATGTCATGGAGAGTAGACTGCCATGGTCACAGCTGTCTTTATCAGGACTCAAGCGCAAAACTATCTGGGGCAGTATTTCTTTCAACATCTTCCGAAAAACACAATAAATTCACTTATGCCTGTGCACTTTCCTTTTTCGGGGCTCCAAATGTCATTTATTAATGTCTACCACTGAATTTCTATTTAAGTTTGGGTGTGTGTGTGTGTAGAAATTTCAGACTTTCAGAATTGTAGAATGTATCTGTGGCCACATACTGCCTCTCTTCTTCCCCAAAAAGTTTGTTATTGTCACTCTTAGTAACCTTTATTATGTAAGACTTTTCAATGAGGACATTTTTTTGGTCTTCTCTGTTTATTTCCTGTTGGTTATTTTTCAGCAGGCAAAACCTTTCCTTCAAGGCTTTTCCTCACCTATCACTCAGCATCCTTAAAAGATGAGCCAGCTCTGCCTCTCTTCTGCTCTCAAATAATTTAGTATAGCTTCCACAAAGCCCAGACATTGTCAATACCTTAGGATGATCAGTTTTATGTGGTGTCATTAATGAAGACACTTCAATTAATGGAAGCTGAACAGACAAACATTCAAAGCAGCCCCTTCACCTCCTCTCATAAAAAAATGTGTGAACCAAAAAGTGGCAGCATGTCTGTACTACAGCTAGAAAAGCAGCAGCACAGAGATTTAAGAAAGCTAAAGTTGTCCTGCCAAAAGCTACTGGTGCTGTATGAAAAGCAGTTCTGTGATTCCACCATCTCATTTAATTCTTTCAACACTACCTCGGATAACTCTAAGCAACACTGCAGTCTGAACTACTGACTCATTTTACAGAGAAAATAGCTGCAAAACCAAACAAAAAGTGATGGAAGACCTTGATGAGATTGGGAGGATTAAGAAAGGGGAACCTTGAGGAGATTCCTTTTCACATAGCAAAAGAAAGGCCTCATGTGGCTTTTGTGTAAGTCTCCTCTTTACTGATGGCGAGGAGTGATTGTCAACTTGGCTTAGTTATGCCCACAGTCAGTCCTTTTGCATGACACAGACACATATGTGTGTACACGTGTGGGTTTGGAATGTAAAATAGGCACCTTTCTTATTGGAGAAATAACCTTAACAGCAGAGATTAGTTGGATAAACTAACTTTTGGACAACTTGCCATGGGTCCAACACTTGAATATTCCTCCCACCGTTCTGAAGAGCTTTCAGAAAGATGTGCTCTGTTTCCTCCACAAGATCATCAGCTTAGTGTTCGAATCACTGAATGAAATTCTACAGACAGTGTAATTTGGGCGACTAGATTACATAGTGACATCGGTCCCTCTTGCTTTAAATTTATGAATAAGTGAGAGTATCATCTTGGTAGTCCTGTCTAATTTCCCATTACTAGCTCCATTATGAAGCCTCTCTCTGAGAGGTTTATGAAATTCTTTCCAAAGCCATTTATCTTTCCATCTACTTCTCTTCCTCGAAGTTAAGTTGCTATATCTAAAATTAAAAATGTTGTTCGGTATATTGGTCTCACAAAAACACATTTTGGAAAGCAAGAGCCGAAAAGACTCATTTAATTGTGCAGCCACTCAGTCCGAAATGAAAAAAAAAATAAACCAAACCCTAGATTTAATTTTTTTTATAATGAGATCTTTTTAGAACTTTTTGTTGTAGAACCCTGTTATGAAGTCTACTGACTGAGTTTTAACATTTTTTACTGTATGGTTTTACTTTTCTTTTAAAAGGTGAATGGAAATGAATCAATTACTTTATAAGGTAAAATTCTGAATAGTAAATAAAGTAAGAAATTTGCAGAAAATGCATTTTTTATGTATTTTCAATCACTTTTATTGGGACTTCTTTGTTTTTTTAAGAAGACAAGCCACGGGTAGTAGGTAAAAGATAAATTAGTGTTTTCCCTTATGGACCTCAAACCCTGTAGCTATTATGAGCTATTTAGAATGGAAATAATCTGCCCTCTAAAAATGAGAGCGCAAAAAAAAAAAATCCTCTCCTAGGCTTCCAGCTAAGGTGCATCTATACCTCAGGTATCAAATTATAGGAGGAAAGAAGAAAACAAATGCGGATGGAAGCTAATACGGTCTTCAAAAAATAAACAACTAGATTTGCTGGAGGTCACTACAGAGAGGGAGGCACTTCCACAGATCTTTGGAGAGTGACTTTCTTCCCTAAATGGAGTGTAATGCTCTCTACTAGTGGAAGAGTATGTGCTAATGCCTGAAAATCCCCCAAAGGGTGCAAAGCAGGGGTCCAGGTGTCTAACAGTTTGATGTCGGCAAATGAGCAGAATTTAGCCAAACTGGGTCCTTTGGGTTTAATATATCCTTAGCATTGTTCAGAGGATATTTACACAGTATTTATACAGTGTTTCCTTGCAAAATACACTACTGCTTTATTAAGCTGTGAAGTAAGCAAGTCCTTCGTAGACTTCACAACAATTTTAGGTGCACTACAAAAATTACTCAGTGAAATACTTCAGCCCATGTTATAAGGCAGCTCAGGTAAGATGACTTAACATCATTTTATTATGTCAAAAAAATACCACAGTCGCCTTTAAATCCTTCTCTTATGTCTCCCTAACTGGGAGCTGAGAAGTATTAGATAAGGTATTCTATACAGAAATTGCCATCTAAGCCAAAAGAGAAACTGCCTGTCCCATGAAATTTGATCCTCTAAAATTCAGTAGCTGTGCATACCAGCCAAATTCTGGAGCATGTTACACAGACGTGTGAAGGTTTCTCAGGTGCCCAAGTTAACAAAAAAATTCCCACTGATTTTGCTAATGGAGGCCCAAGCCTCCTGTAGAAAATCTCAGTGAACCTTTATTTCCAAATTCTAGACAAGACCTTCCACTAGATTTCATTATAGCTTTTGTAAAGCAAGTAACACATACTAAAATTAGAAAAGCATGACAAGGGCTGTATAACTGTCTTTCCCATTCAGGAAAAAATGAAATAGGTTTTGTGAATTTATTGCCATGAATTATGCTTCAAGTGTACTACAAGCTTTAGGTGCGGAGCTAGGACTTGGACCAGTTCCAGCTTGCCAATTTTCATTAGTAATTCTTCTTTATCAGCAGTCAGAGTATCACTGTGACTATCTGCAAGTCTGTTCAAAATACTGCCTACATCTTTGTATGAATACAGAGAGTTTATTAGGAAAATAAGGACACATAGAGAATGAATACTTTTGGAAATGCAAATGCATATATTTAACATTGACTCTTGGTAAATGTATCTATAACATGAAGCATAGGATAAATTCTCCTAGAACATTAAACATACAGGTTTTAAGGGTTCATCACCACAGGGGCTTTATTCCAGTCTCCTACAAAATGGAATATTCCCTTAGTTTCAGCCAGGCATTCAATTAAATATATAAATGCTTCCACTTTTTTTTTTATCACTACCTGTAGAGCTGAATCAACACCAGCATACATACTGTCTCCTTCCAAGACATGAAGTTCTTACGTAGCAGTTTGCCTTCAGGAGGCACCCCTCTTCCAGTGAAAAGAGGCTGTGAAGAAAATATTGACAGGAAATGTCTTTCTTCCCCTAGGGAAGCCAAAATAAAACTGGTGTGCATCACAAGAATACCCTTGGAGCAGCCCAGCATCTGGATCACAAAAGTGGATCTTGAACAAAGCTTGACTTTCAAAACTGTATAAAAGCTAACACTGAATTTATTAATTCAAGATTTAATTCATTAAGCTGTGCTAGTAATTATTTCTCCATCTGGCTTCACACTAGTATTATTTATGTAACAGCCGTCTCTCTTCACCACTCGCATAAATAAAAAAATCTAAATGTAGATCAATTATTCCAGTAAGATTTTGCTTGGAAGAGATATCCATGTAAACTATTCACTGTTATTATAATTTTTCTAATTACTGATCTGGATTAATCAAAACGAAAAATTATGGTAAAATACAAACTGTTGATGATCCTTTTAATTATTTCATTGCATACAAATTGATATTAGAGTATGCACTGAGGGAGATACACATTCAAATCAAGAAGAGAGGTGGAGAAAGCATCATGAGTTGGGACTCATGCTTATGCTCAAAGGGCACTGCAGATGGCAGGTCCCTGAGGTATCATAATCGTCTTCACAGCACATTCAAAAAGGACTGAATATGAAAAAACAAATACACTATGAATCACCTAGTTCAGCCAAAGGAAAATAACCACACTGCAAAAGCTTTAGTGTTCCAAGGAGCCCAGTTATTCTAAGATGAAACATACCTGGACTTCCATACCAAAAGGTAGGACGCCGATGACGCTTACGGCTTTGTAGAACTAATTTTAAATCAAATGCTTTCAGCCACTTAAAGATCACTTAACAACAGAAATGTAAGGATTAGTTTTAGATGAGACATTACTTTGTAAAAATCAAAATTGTATTTTGAACTGAAAAATGTTCCGTTGCCTTTGGATCTAAAATGCCGTTTGCCCTTTTCTAAGTCTCACTGAAAGCCCACCCTTCCCTTTGATATTTTACATGTACCAGAGGAGTGCTGGGCAGGTAACATATGCAAACGAAGCACTCCAAGCCTTTTACCTTTCCACCAGTAGGCGTGGAGGGAATGCTTTCTGCTCACAAGTTCTCGCATACAGTTTATAAAAGATAACTAATCACAAAACATCGATACTTTTGTCATAAAACCCACAAAATTGATAAATACACATGTCCAACTTTCAAAAAAAGCAAAAACCTTTTAACCAAGTTCTGCCTTAGCTACTTTATTGTTACAGATTTGTTTTTCATTTGGCTCTCTGGATTTACCTGTTGCCTTTGTATTTTGCTTGCTGAACAAATGGCTTTATCAGCAGCCCCAACTTACAAGAAAAATGTCATTTTTCATAATCTTATGTTCTACACACATGAAAATGTAGCAAGGAAATCTAGTAAAATCTAAAATTAAAAAATAATAAACTACATCTCCCCTTCCTTCTTTCTTCTGTTAAATTAAAATTGGTCATATCTGTATCTATATATTTATCTTTCTATATAGAGAGAAGAAAAAAACAATAAAGTAACAGAGAGAATTAATTTTTTGAATGTAACACTACTGCCCAGTTTTTCCTTTGCATGACTCTATAGTACTCTGGGTGTGAATCTGATCATCTGTCTGAAACATCTTCTGCCTGGGAAACACAGAGATTGTTCCAGACACCAGTACTTTATTTTCAACCATAGCTAGAGAGAGATGCTTGAATCCAAGGTTATTCCTCAGACTTCCTGCAGACCAGCCTGCAGCTTCTCTGCCAGTCAGAAAACACCTTAAAACATGAGAATGCATTTGTTCCCATCTAGTGTCCACCCAGTGCGTGCCTAGGCCTAGCACCCTTATCACAACATGCTTGCTGCCACTGTGCTTTTAACACAAAATCTGCATAAATTCTAAAATACATAAAATTATAAGCACAATACAGACAAACAAAGCAACTGCAACTGCAACAGCAAAGAAGGTAAAGGGAGAAAATGGTGAATACGCCAGTTGTCTCTACACTACAGCTTATCTTTTCCCACCTTTGTAGTCCACTGGCTTTGCATTCTTCAGCAGTTCCATGCACCTTTTTTCCTCCTTGTGAATCTCCAGATGAAATCTGCATTCCGGATGGACACCATTCACCTGTGTCAAATTAACAAACAGGCCAGGGTCTTGAAACATGAATTAAAATGCTTTATGAAGAATGCAACTACCGATAATGAAATCCACGACTTTAACTGGCACTGGTTTTGCCCAAGTATTTGCTAGGCACTTTACAGACACAGTCATTGCCCGTTTTAGCTGCTCACACATTGACTTTTCAAAACAAAATGTTAAAATAATCTACTAGAGCATTCTCTGGCTCCTTCCTGTAGCATTTCAAGGCCAATTGTCATTTACAAGAAAATATTTAATTTTCCAGTGCATTCACCAATATGAGACTTTTTCCTCCAGAAAAACTGAGTTAAACTGAAGCAGGAAAGTAAACACATTTGCTTTTTCTGCTTTTGTAGTAAGTTAGGAAGCTGAAAGTTTAATATGAATCACAGAACATGAAAAGCAATCAAACTGCAATCTCCTTGACATACTAAATTTTACTTTTCTTCCCTTTTCCACCATGTATATTTTACCTAGTGAAGGTCCCAGAGCATGATTATTTGATTGAAGCAAGTGCTACACAGGAAGAAAACCCCACTCCTTTAAAAATGAAAGCACTATTGCCTTTACACATTTATAGCCCTGCCCCCAGTTCCTTGGCTTTCAGAAAGGGTTATTTATGTCCATGGGAAGAGGAAGGGATGTAGCAGCACTGGGGAAAGAAACAAGACAGCGGGAAGTTGTAGGGAAGTCAGTTGGATTCACAGAGGCAGACAGAGCCTAACAGAGGAACATTCAGAGTTCATAAGAGACTGCGTGGGAGAAATGACTGTAGTAGGTGACAAATGGGAAAACAGGAATCGCCACTGGAGCCGAAGGCTCAAATTTAATAACAGCATAATGGAATAAAATATGACTATGCTGTACTTCAAGTCATCCTCACGCTTGTAGTACCAGGAAAGGGGTGGTGTCCCTCCAAGCTTCTCTCTCCCCTTTTCTCTCTCTCACTTTTTCTAGGAGACATTTAATAGTAGAATCTGGTAAGAGTATCTAATTTGTAAGACTTTTTTTTTTATACGGTAATACTTAATTAATAATGCTGTGATCATGGACCCAGAACCTAGGACCCAGAGTTAGGACTGAGAACCTGTTTATTCTGCAGTCTCCCTGTGGGCAAGCCACTTGCGCAGCTTTTAAAAATACAGTGCAATAGTCATAAGCATAACAGCAGGAGCTGGTATGAAAACTCTCGAAAATCTCCCTCTTCTCCAAATGTCTCATTTCACTATCAGAACCTTACTTCCTTTTCCACACCTTTTCTCTATATTGACTATTGAAATTATATGTTTTCAGGGCAGATTTTGTTTCTTTTTAAAAATGAACTTGTACCGATCCTTAAATTGGGATTTCTAGAACTTATAATAGAAGGTTCAGCATTATACTAAAAAGATACGTGTTTTGTAAATGTATTAGCTCCTTTCCAGATAGTCCCATGCATACATCATGTTTTTAATTGCATTTTCCTTTCACATAACAGAATTTGAATATTATTTTTTTCCAATTCAGTAACTGAGAGTAGATTTCGTACTCATCAAGAAATTTTATAATTACTAGGTCTTGGAAAGGCAGGTTCCAGTAAATGGAAATGTTAACTAAAAGAGGGGCAAATCAAAGCAGCTACTGCAATTAAGAAACTTGCCAAATAAGTGACTTCTCTCTCTCATACTTAGAAAGAACTGCAAGTTTCTCAGTATCGGTGATCTAATAGTGAAGGTTACTTTGAGAACATAAATTTGTTAGTACTCAAAGGTAATGCAACATTACTTTTCAAACCCGGGATGCATGCCGATCTGTAATAACTTTGTTCTAACACATACATCACTTTCATTCAGATGTACTTCACCAAGCTAAAGAGATTTAGGGTTCAAGACTGTATGGCACTGACCATGTCCCAAAACACATCAAGAACCCCAAAATGGACTTTGAGGGCACTGACCACCTTTCAGGGCTGGTGCTCATCCATCTTTCCCTCTGCTTTACCAAGGGTAGGTTATCCCTTGTAACCACTGAATGCAGAACCATGCGTGCTATGTTGTGCACTGTCAAGGTGCATGGTTGGCTGGAAATCCAGCTGAGGAGTCTCTCTGCATTTTTAGTGGCTTAACAATTTTTAAGGCATCCAGAACAGCAGTTTGACTGGAAAAACATTTCTCTGACAAGCAGCTTACATTTACCTTCAGCATGCTTTCCCGACTTTTGCTGTTACCTTAAATTTACAGTAATAAAAAATGGAAAGATTTAGAGGGCAGGCTTTTTTATTTTTCGTAAATCACATTTCCAGCAACATTAGACTTTTATGAAGAACTGCAGAAATGCTTAAAAATACAAAGATGTCAAAAGCAGACGCCCTAAATGTGAAGACTTTGATATTCTGAATGCTTTGTATGTTATCATCTGGTTGCATGTATTAAAGAGAAATTAATCATGCAGGTTTTTTCCCCATATTATCACAGAATCATAGAAGCATTTAGGTTGGAAAAGACCTTTAAGATCATCAAGTCCAACCATTAACTTAACACTGCTAAATTCACCACTAAATCATGTCCCTCAGCCCTACATCTACCCGTCTTTTAAATACCTCCAGGAATGGGGACTCGACCACTTCCCTGGGCAGCCTGTTCCAGTGCTTGACAACCCTTTCAGTGAAGAAATTTTTCCTGATGTCCAATCTAAACCTGCCCTGGCACAACTTGAGGCCATTTCCTCTTGTCCTATCGCTTATTACTTGGGAGAAGAGACCGACCCCCACCTCGCTACCCCCTCCTGTCAGGCAGGTGTAGGGAGCGATGCCTCCCCTCAGCCTCCTCTTCTCCGCGATATAATTACGATCGCTAACGACCCTCTAGACGGTACCAGGGCAGCGCTCCGTGAAGACTTCGCAAACTAGTGGTGGCCACCGGCTGCCGGGGAAAACAGCGGGGAACGAGCGACTCGGCGACGAGCGGCCCGGGGATGGGGACCGGTCCCGGCCGCGCTGCCCCGCCGGGGCGGAGCCGTCCCAGCCCCTGCGGAGCGCCCGGGGGTGCGGGGAGGCTCCCCCCGCCGCCTGCGCCTCCGGCCCGGCCCGCCGCTGGCTGTCCGTGAGGCCAGGGAGCCTGTTGCCCGGAGCGCCGGGGGGGAGGGCGGGCTGGGGGTCCCGGCGGGGGCAGGAGCCCCCTCCCCGGCACGACCCCCGCCCGGGGGACGCCCGGTAAGCGCGAGCGGCGGGAGTCGCTGTTTCCCGAAGCGAGTGCGGCGGGGCCGGGTTCCGCACCGCGGCGGGACCCGGAGCCCCCCGCCCCGGAGAACGGGGAAGCTGCGAGGGAACCGCCAGCCCGGGGGGCTCCGCACCGGCACCGCAGGGACGGGGTCGGCGGGAGGAGCCGTAGGGGTCACGCCGTCCGCGGTCTGGAGGGGCGAGTCACCACTCAGGGCTGGGGGCGACCGCGGGGTGACTTACCCGCCCAGGCTCCAGCAGAGGGAGGAGGAGGAGGATCGGCAGGTTCCTCATGCCAGCCAAGCGCCGGGGCCGGCGGGCTCCGCTACCCCGCGCCGCTCCGCGGGCGCCTTTCGAAGGCGGCGAGCAGGAGCCGGGTCCCGCCGCGGCACCATAGGGCCCGGGGGCCGCCGCCGCGCTGCCGGGGCGCCGAGCCGAGCCCCCCGCCCCGCGGGCGGCCGCCGCCCTGCGGCTGTAGGCGGCTCCCGCACCTGCCCCCGGCCGCCGTCCCTCGCCGCGCCCCTCCTTCCCTCCCGCTCCTCTCCTCCTTCCTCTCCCCCCCCCGCCGCGGTTGCTCCCCCCATAAGAGGTGCCAGTCGTTCCCCTCAGCCGGGACGCCCCCCGCCCATCCCGGCGACCCGCAGGGGCTCCCCCGCCATCCCGAGCTGCTGGGGGTCATGGACGGCATTTACCCCGTCCGCCTGCCTCGGGCTGCCGGAGAAGTCTCCTCGTCTCGCACAGGCACAGCAGAGGCGCCCGGGTGCCCGTCCCGACGGCGTACCGGTGCCAGCACTGGGACGCCTTTTGCCCGTGAAACCATTAAGGTAATCGAGCATGGTCCCCTCAAGCCAGAGACACACCAAACCCCCCCCACAGATGTGGGGTCAGCGAAGTGATCCCTGGCAGTCAGGGATACAGGGGTCAGTATCACGGGGCGGATCAGCAACTGGATTACAAAATCTTTCTTCCCCCCAAGCTGCTTTTTTCGAGGTCTCAATAGCGGAGCAACAGTTTAAGACGACTCCATGTTATTGCCTGGCAGTTTACACCAGGCGTGGACCTCGGTTTTGCTTCACAAGGCATGTAAAATATATAATTAAGTGATATTTGTGTTAGCCCCTGCATTTTGGTGTAGAAAAAGCAGAGTTTATATGCTGGCTTTTAGCTGAGAATGAGAATAAATTAGAGTTGTCTTTCCACTGTCTTACACGTGCTGTAATTTAAGTACTATGTATTAAAAGGGAGTGAGCGGGCAACATAAAACAACCTTATGCCACCCAAAATAACCAGCTATAAGCAAACCAACGACACTTCTAGGAAAAAAGCTGAAGAGAATTTTCATATTTTTAATGCATTTACAAAAAAAATTCTTTTTGTATCTTGAAAAGACAGACCTGATTATAACCTCTGTGATATCATTAAAAAGAAATACTGCAAACCGTAATGAGCAGTGTTACAACCTGCATGCTGAGAGCAGAGGGAAACATTAATGTAGAAAGAAAAACTTCTCGCAGGATGGCATGTGATCAAGTAATGGAAATACCTTCTTTGTGACAGAAAATAGTACTTCTTTGGACTGACTTTGATCTCTATGTGACAGGGGGACCAAAATGCCACATTGCACCTACTCCTAAAACAGCTGAGTTGGAGAAGAACCTGGTTATGCTGCTAGTTCTGAGAATCCTGGGCAGGCTCTCAGGTCAAACCTCTTGGAAATGGAGAATTGCACAGTGCAACCCTCCCCCCGATTCCTGAGACAAGCGTTCAAGGTTCCTCTTCAGGCTCCTTATGCAGTCTTAAGAGCTATAGGTCTTTCAAAATAACAAGCTCAAAACCATTTCTCTAATCTCATATTTTACAGGAATCTGATGTCTTATCATTATTGCAAGCCTTTGGAAAAAGCCTTTCTGTCTTCTCTCTCCTCAGAAATTATTTCTTGCACTTTGTGATGACTGGCATCCCGCTAAGAAAGCAGTCTTTACATCCAGTCACTCTCATGAGTGAAATTCATGCATGTCAGGGCTCTTCAAGTACTCCAACAGCAGTCCCTTTGCAGAGAAGCCTTTAGTCAGACTGTCCACCAGCTGGACTGCCCCAGCAGCTGAGGACACAAGAGTTGCCAGACACCAAAACCCAGTGTTTGATTCTTTAAGCAAATGATTCATTAAGCTGTTGAAGCTGAGTAGCCTGGGAAACCAATTAACAAATTAGTGTTAACATTCTGTGTAGAAACAGTCTTGGGAACTGTCATCCTTATTCCTTCTGTGGATTGACAGAGGCTAGTATCTTGGGTAGTAGGCAGTCCACGTATCGCAGAACTGTCAAAGAAGTTTTGAAACTTGTATCTGCTCCATCAGAAGATTGTCCAGAGTCAGATTTTTGTGATGTTTTGTTTTCAATGAATCAGCATTTTAAGGCAGAAAAAAAAAAATTATCAGTTATTTCTCAACCGTTTCTTCTGTCACTGTTCCCAGTGACTCTTTGGCATGAAAGAGACATCAGATGAAAGAGATGCACCAAATTTTTGTTTAGATATAGCTAAGTTGTTTTTTTTTTTTCCAGAAAAGAATACAAATTATTGATGGATGAAGCCCAGAAAATGTGGTTCAGGTTCTTTTCACTTAAATGGTTCAGTGCCCTGTTATAGTATAAGGGGAAAAAAACCAAACCCGAGAGTGGAACTAAACCAGCTGTTGATGTATAGAGATACATATGAATGAGACTGATACTCTTATGCAGCAAAGAACGGATAGGGTTATGAAGGAAACAAGGAGTCATACAAGTTTACACAGTCAGTGTAGATTTGATGCCATTTCCAAGAATGGCCTGTCAAATTCAAAGGAAGGAACAAAGGGATTTTGTGGAGGTATCCATGAGGCACAGAAGGACTGCACAGACATGGAGGAAAAGGACAGAGTCCAAACATGGAGAGAAATTCTCTCCTCTTCATAATAGAGGTGGTAGAAAAGGAAATGCAATCTGATTGAAATAGATATTATTTTGAATCAGCAGAGCCTGGGTGTTACAGAGAGGGCATTAAAAGTGGAAATGGAAAGTTCAATGGCAGGTAATGGACCTATTGGCAAGCAATGCCGAGGTACTGCGAGGTCTCTGCTCCCTTGGCACATGCAGGAGCCAGAAGGTTTGCTCCAATTCCAGCTGTTGGAGAAGTCTGCCTACCAGGAAAAGGTACGTGCTGGTAGAGTTGTAAGTAACAAGTACCTTCTGCTGGCCATCTGTCTCTTCAGAGTCCTCTGATACGTAGTGTTGGCAATACATAGCTGGTGTGATTTTGGTCAGACCCATGGAGAAGAAGCTGACGGCTTTCCATACTGAAGCAATGACATCAATCCCCTTTGAGCCGAATCCTTATTTGAGTTGTTTGTAGTGTTCAAGATGTTTTGACAACTTGTATTCTATCCATAAATCATGTTCTTGTCATGTATAAAGACTAAAATCCCATTGTTTTCATTGTTTAACAGGAGATTTTCTTTTGTTCAATCATCTAACAATTATTGTTTACACAATGCATGACATACAGTTGCCAGAAATAACCCGAACCTTGTGAAAATCTTAGAAGGATTTCCCTCAAAACATGTGTACAAGCCACCTTGGACAATGTGCCACTTTCAAGGGTGGCTCTCTCTTGAGCTGCTCAAGCTATTTCACATGTTTGGCATCCTGCTTTTGAGACTGCAGAGAGATTTTTTGCTTTCACTTTATGTGGAGCACTGTACTAAGGCTCATTGCAAAAGGGATGCTCTTCCTAAGTCTTCACACTTAGCGAAGACACTAGGTCTTCATCAGATAGTCATCAGTCTCCCAAAGGCACTCTCTACTGTCATCCTGAATTTTGTTGGGCTTTTTCTTTTCTGCAGCCCAAATACTTAAAAGAAGATTTTATCAGCCATGGAAATAGGTGTTAGAGAGGGTTTCCAAGAAAAAGGAATTGTGACTTTAATGTACATGTTGTACATTTTATACTGGAGAAGATTAAAGTTCTTCAAACTTTTAGCATTGGTAAACTATTAACATAGATGATCTTATTGAGCCTCCTTTGATGACCAGATGGAAGCACAACAAAGAAAGTGCCAGGCCTGAGCGGGGCAAATGGTGTGTGTCCTGCTCGTGACAACAGGAATTCAGACCTTGGACAGGCTCCAGGGGACATAGGGCTACCGTACCATCCTGTGAGAAGCAGCACAGTGTTGCTGCTGTCCAATAGTTGACCCTTCTGCACCAGGTGTTGTAGTAGCTGCAGTAAAAGCAGAAGGTGAAATGCAGATTCTCTGAATAAACAAAAGAAACCCATTAATGTATTTTATCTGCAGCTCCAGCAGGTGTTCAAAAAGTCCTCTGAGTTATTTTGAACTTTTGCTGTTGTTACTGGTCGTCTTATGTCTACATAATCTCTTGAACCCTATACTCGTTTCTTAGACAAAGAAGCAATACCATGCAGAGGGGGAGTTTTCTAAGGAAAAGCTGTCCTTAAGTGTCACCTCAGTTTTTCATTCTATTCCATTTCAGCATCTCCAGCAGTGCCCTGCTGTTTCTAGGCATGAAGAGTAGCTTCATGCTGTAGCTGAAGGCATACCTTCTAGTGATGTTGCTCAAATGGCCCCAAAAACTACTTTGTTGCAGTGGCCTGTGACATGGCAATTTAACAACATCAGCATGCCAAGTGCATCCAAACAGCACATGTTCCTAACGAACAACATAGTAATATGAAGGACTCTTCAGAGTGGCCTTTATATACGAATGTGCAAGTAGCTTGGCTACTCAAAAATATGTTTCTGCAGATTAGAAACACAAAAAAATTCTATGAAAACAAAGAGGCTTTTATTTTTGGTATGCTAAGCTCAGGACTGACAGGCTTTTAAATGGCTTGATTAAGGAGATGTCTGCAACTGCAAAGTCTTCCATCAGGATATAGCACAGCGACATTGTTCACCAAAGACACAGAGTGTAGTCTATAATAGTGTAAAGTATGCAATTTTGTCTTCTCTCCCTCAAATTTATAAGACTCTCAGGTCTTTTGTAATTTCAGAAGAGTAAGAGAAGTCTCTTCAGTATAATGAACCTTTCCAATTTCTTGGCCAGGGTATTCTATTTTTCGTATTTCCATTACAGGCAGGTCCTTTCATTAATACTTGTTGAACACATTAAATTAATAGGTGTTCTGTTACAGTCACATGTCTAGATGAAGTAGAATCTCATCTTTTAAATTTATAAATTAAATATAAAATAAATAATTTGAGTATCTGGCATAATGGAAAATACTTGGCTAATGTAATTTTAGCTATGATATACTATAAACCTCCAGGTTTGATCAGTGATTTTTGAGTCTTCTACTGGACATGAAGAAATCAAAGCTTTTTTTTTTCTGAAAATTTGTAGTATTTTTTATTCCAATACAATGAGAGGAAAGTTGTCCCCATTAGTTTTAGGTTTTTTCTAATGGTTAGTTGTTATGAAAATAATTCTTTCTTACCATCTAAAGTAAAGGGTAGACTTCACCACAAAACTCTAGAGGAAAAACTCAGAAAAGAAAGAAAAAATGAACTGATAGAGTGGCAGGCAAGGCTTTGGAAAAGTAGAGAAGAGTAGGTGCGGAACAGAAGACAAATGAAAATTAGAATAAAATAAAAGTAGTATTTAACAAGAGGACTCAGTAGCAGCACAATCCAATGCTTTTACTAAGACATACTTTCTACACAAGGAAAAGACATTAGATTTATTCTAGATAGCTGTCAGTAAAGCATTTGATACAGTGCCATAGAAATTGCTAGTTAAAATTGAATTGATGGAGCCTAATGAAAAATCTATTTGCCCAAAATGTGGTTAAATTAACCTGACAAATAATGCTGTAGAGTTAGACAAGCAATGAAGCTAGGTAACCAGCAAAGGACTGGTCAGGTCTTATCTGGGGTGTTGCATACAGATTTAGCAATCCGCAGTCAAGAAAGATGAATTCAGTAGGTGCAGAGCAAATAAATGAAGATTGCAGGATTTTAAAGAATGCTTGGTTCAATAGCCTGACAAAATATAAACTGAGATTAAATATGTCACCAGGAAAGGAACTATATAGACTAAAGGAAATTTGGCAGAATAACAGGTGAATAACTAGGTGAGAGTAAACATACAGATTGATATCCAAGTAGTTGTTCTGGAGAAATATTTTAACAGTGAGGGCAAAGAAAGAAATTGTTTATCAACATAGAACTTGATCAGCCAGTGAAGAGGATTTTATAATCCTGCACCTGGGTCGAGGCAATCCCAAACGTGGATACAGGCTGGGCGATGAGTAGATTGAGAGCAGCCCTGTGGAAAAAGACCTGGTGGATGAAAAACTGAATGAGCCAGCAATGTGTGCTTGCAGCCCACAAGGCCAATCACATCTTGGGCTGCATCAAAAGAAGTGTGGCTGGTAGGCTGAAGGAGGTGATTCTCCCCTTCTAGTCTGCTCTCAAGAGACCCCACCTGGGGTACTGCATTCAGCTCTGGAGCCCCCAGCATAAGACATGACTCAAGTTGGGTCCAGAAGAGGGCCATGAAGATGATCAGAGGGCTGGAGCATGTCCTATGAGAGAATAGGCTGAGAGAGTTGGGGTTGTTCAGCCTAGAGGAAAGGTGGCTCCTGGGAGACCTTATAGCAGCCTTCCAATATTTAAAGGGGGCCTACAGGAAAGATGGAGAAGGCCCCTTTATCAGGGAGTGTAGTGATAGGATGAGGGATAACGTTTTTAAACTCAAAGAGATTCTATACATAGCTCAAAAGATTCTATACGAATCAAAAGATTCTATAATGAATCAAAAGATTCTATAATGTAGCTCTGTGCACCAATATTAGACTAGCCTTTTCTAGAGGTCTTTTCTAAGCCCTTACCCTACTTTGTGGTAAATATTCCCTCTCCAAACTTCTCCATGAAAATCACTGTTCTGCAGAAAATCAGTTGCTGGATTTTTTGTCTTTTTACACAGAAAAAGTAGTTTTCCATACAAAGTCCCCACCTTTGTGGAAAATTTATATTTTCTGTCAAAAATATAACTATATTTGGCATAAATACAAATATTTAGCTTTTGGATAAATTTTTCCATTTGGGGCTTTTCAAAACAGCCATAAATTTTGCTAGAGGGGGAAAAAAAAGTTCTACTTTCTGAAGATTTTTTGTTCAGTGGAACCTTTTCTTGGTACAAAGTGAATTTTAGTCCAATTTACAAAAGCTGGATCTGGATCTTAATTTTTTGGTAATCTGGGAGTATTTTTATCAGGAACCCTGTACTGGATTCTTATCCAGAAACATGGGAAAATGATACATTAAGACTTGTACTAAAGGGTGATTAAAAAAGAGATGAAAAATCCAAGCCACCCCTAGTCTTGGTAAAGGGAGAGGGAGAGAAATTGCATTAATATAGTCAAAAGACTGAGTGCTAATTTTGAGTGATTTTAAATCTTGGACTAGAGCCAAGTAAATATATACTGAATTTTTAGTCAGAGTAAGTTACAGCTTGAGGTTGTTTTGATTGTTAAGTTTTTGTATCTTTAGGGTAGAACATTATTTACACCATGGGAGGTGGGGTGGGGTTGACGCTTCAGGAAGAAGGCTGAAGCTTGGCATAGTTTAGAAATTCAGAACATCATTGTGTCAAAAACTTTGAATAACCATCAGTCTAATGGGATATACATAAAGGAAGAATTTTAGAAAGAAGAGAGATGAGATTTCAGTGTAGTTATCAATATGGAGCTTGATTTCTATTGCTTAGCTCAAGTCCACCAAGGAGATATGAAAGAATAAACTTCATCCTTAGTGCACTCAACTTTTAAACACACTAAAATGTCTGTCTCCATTAAGACAAAAATTCAACAGCATAAGGCAGTAAGTGAAGCCTAATTGTCCAGCATAATAGGATCTGAATGACACCCTAATCAAGAATGAATTACTGGAGGTTGCATGAAGAATTTTCCCATGTAACAGGAGGGTAAAAGCAATGCATGTTGACAAAACAAGCCCCTGTAATCCACAGGAATGTTCCATAGACAAAATCAATATCACCCACTTCAGGTGCCCAAGTTAAACAGAAAATGTCTGAAAAGCAGGAAAAGGCAGGGCAATCGTGACACAGGCTGCCAGTGTTAGTGGGTGAAGAAAGACGGGCATTTGGGTGAGAAGGCATCTGTCTGCAAAATGAAATGTTAGGAGCAGATGTGTGCTCGGTCCCTCTCTAAAGATTAGATGCCTTTGTCCATGCAGGATCCAGAAAGCTTTGTGAAAAACAAAGGCCTAGTTAAGCAGAATTAATTCTTTAAAAAACTCACCCCAAAACCAAACAGCAACATTAAAGTAGGATAAAGTAGCTAGGAACCCTTGTGGCATGGTAGCCTCAGGGTTGCTGAGGAGTTAATTTCTGTCTTTGAGCAGAAAGCCTGGTAGATTGGACAGCTAGAAGTTGTACATCCAAACCCTCTCAGGCTTACATGGCCCTGGAAACCCACATTTTCCAGTTCCTGGGAAAGTGCATTTATTGCTATGGTATTCTACAAAAGATGGGTGTTGCCAGCTATGGCTTTGCATAGATGTAATAAAGTGCCTGTAGGCCCTAGATGCTTACCTTTTGCTGGAAAAATGTATGTCTGTGGACCAGATCTTGCACCACATTTCCTGAATAATTCTTTAACAAGTGCTAACTAAGGCTTGAGAATCTAACTCCAAAATCTCTTGCTCTGATTCTAGGGATGTGTTGAGTGTCCCTGGGTTTGTGTAAGTGCACTGGATACTGAGGAAGCTCAGACTGGAACCATTGAACCCTCAAGAGAAACTGAGTATTGCCTTGTTAGCCTTAATCCTCCATTTCTGGCCCAACCCTGTTCACCTTGAGATCAATGGTAACAGTCCCATTGGCTTCAGCTGGGAACACAGTCAAGCACTTGGCTGTGAAACCATGTAAATACTGCTCAAACCTAAAATTTGTATAAATCAGACTGTTCTTTCTGAGGTGAGCACATAGCTGTCTGGGCTTATGATCATCAGAGAAATTGTGGCAGATTCTCTTCCTTTTTTAGGTATCTTATAGCAGCTGTAGTGTGGGGCACCTCATATATTAAGGAATGATATGCACTAGCTATATAAGGCAGCAATTAGCTAATCTAGTCTCCTGAATTGAAATTCCAGTTCAACTTTAATGCAGCCACAATGCTATTTTGGGTTGGAAACTTAGAAATTAACCCAAAGAGATGTAATTTCCCTGCTTTAATATATACTGTTTTTATTGGAGTTGTGCAGAATGATTAGTGAGAGGCAAATGTCAAAATACCAGACAGAAACTGACTCACCAGTCGTAGGATTTAATATTAAGGTCAGGCTATGGAAATACAATGGTGCTCAGTCTTTATTGCCTTGCACCTTATGTAGTGATTTACATTGGAGCGAAATGACTGGAATGGATGTAATATCCTATTTTTCCAAATTTGATGGTATTTCATATACTCCTTCTTCAGTTGTTAGAGATGACACAGGGCACAAAGCAGTTAAAACAAGAAACCAAAACAAAGGAACAAGCTCAGAATGTCCTAGAAGATCCTTATGAGCAATTGTCTGTGGAGATTTTAAGGTTTACTAGTTTTGTTTGGTGGGTTTTTTTTTTAGGCCAGATTGAAATATGAAGTCCTGTCCAAACGGAGCATAGCAAGAGCACACACAGTGCACACTTTCCTTTCCTAGTCATTCAACTTTTTCCCCCATTTTCTTAATGCATTTGCAAATGCCAATTGGTAACAAACCTTTAATGTTGATGGGGTTTTTTTTGAAAAACAGCTTTCATCACAGAGCTTTGATTGCATGGACTGCTCTAAAGTAAATGAGCTCCAAATTACGTTATGCTTGAACTAAGTGCATCTGCTCACTAGAAGTATCTCAGTCCATAGTGGCACAGGAAGACATGAAAGATTGTAGGACCAAATGCTAACACCAGCTTTCAAGCAATACTAAACTTACAGTTGATGTTACTCATTTACTTCTCTCTTACTGAAACAGTCCCCACCTCACACATCCTGTAACTTTTTGCTGCAGTTCTGTCCTTTAACTGCTAGTTATCACCCTCTGCTGCTGATTTGCATTTTGGTTGCAATATAATGATGAATTACAGGGCTCAGATTCAAAGTGTCATCTGCTCGTGCTCTCACTGTTGATTATTTTGTCATCTGGCCTTTCTGTGCTGCGATCTATCCACCTTGTACTGGCTGGACACTACATAACATATGGTAGTAATTTCACTCCTTTTTTTTTTTCCTCAACAGCTTCTTAAGGTCATTTGAGGGGTTTGAGACAATGACAGGTTTGATTGGAATGTGCTAGAACAGTTTTATAGCTGTTATTGCTGTTTAGCTATTAACTGGCCGGCTCCTGTGCTTGCCATGAGGCTTGCTTGCCTTACTGTATGTTAGAGTCTAGTCCTCATTAGTGGCTTTCGCTGCTTGCTGTATCGTATTGCTTATCATCTTACTCTGCTGTGCCTGGGAACATTTTGATAACAGCCATGGTGATGTGCCTAGGCTGGCAGGTGGCCAGGGCATTGTTGCTGTTTCTGTGCTGTTGAACTGGGCAGGCTGGAGCTCCAGCGTGAACTCAAGTCAAAGGGACTGTGAGCTGTGGATGAGTCCATGTGGGAGCAAGACTCTCTGAAGCATCTGTGGCTATGAATAAGCCCACACCAGAGCAGGTACATCTCAAAGAGTCTGTGGCCGTGGTTATATCTGTGCTGCAGCTGGTATACCCCTAAAGGGATTGTGGCCCAAGGATAACTCTACTTTGGAGAAGGTACACCTCAAAGCATCCATGGCTGTACATGAGGTCATACTGGACCACCTCGGTGTGTGGCCATGGATTAGCCCATGACAGAGCAGGTTAAGCACAACAGCCATGGATGAGGCCATGTTGGAGCAAGTTCACTCCTGAAGGGACTGTGGCTGTGGGTAAGGCCACACTGGAGTATGTATATCACTGAAGGCATTGTGGCCTGTGGAGAAGGCCACACTGGAACAGGTGCACCTCAAAACGACTGCAGCTGTGGATAAGCCTATGCCGCAGCAGGTATAACCCCCCCTGGAGACACCGTGGCTCACAGAGAAAGCTCCACCTAGAGCAGGTACAACCCTAAGGGACTGCAGTCTGTGGATAAGTCCAAGCTGGGGCAGGGGCAAGGGGAGGAGTTCATTGCAGTGTTAAACCCAATGGTCTGGTCCAAAGGGACCAGGGGTGGAGATTGTAATGGCACTACCTTTAAATTGTTGTAACCTGGTATCTGAGTTACATGTATGGGTATGTAACTGGTGTAAGTACTACTTAGCAACAACTAAACCATCAGGGTGTTATCAACATTCTTCTCTCACCAAATCCAAACCACAGCACTATGCCAGCTACTAGGAAGAAAATTAACTCTATCCCAGCCAAAACCAGGACACTCTGGCGAGCAGCAAAGAGGCTATTCAAAGACACCATATAGAAATTCAGGGCAAGTTCATCCCATTTTAGAAAGACAAAAAGAAATCCAGCATGGCTGAACAGAAGGGTAGGGGAGGTTATTAGAAGAAAGAACGAACTTTTCAGAAGCTGAAAATGTGCCCAAATGAGGAAAACCAGAAAAATCATAAAACTCCACACATGAAAAAGCAGAACAGGATGGGTGATGAGCTTCCAAATGGCATCAGTATTAATAGTAAAGTCTTTCTCAAAGACATCAGAAGCATCAAGTCTTCTGGAGCATCAGTAGACCCAATAGAGAATCAAGATACATCAACATTTTAAAAAAGATACTCCATGGAAGAAAAATTAAATGGATTCTAGGCAGCTGTGATCACAGTGAAGGAGTCTAGAGAGCTCATCTTGGCAGAGCCTGGCTTAGAAGCAATGTTTCAGGAAAATCTGTCTCTAGTCAAGATTTTGGTAGAAGTTAACGCAACAAACAGACAAAGAACAGTAACTCCCAGGCCTGTGCTATTCCCAAAGGATCCTAAAGGAATTCCCAAGTGAAAGAACTGAGCTGCTAAGAATAATGTGCAATTTCTCACTTAAATCTTTGGTGTGGAAGATTGGCAGTGAGTTAATATGGTAGAAATTTTTAAATGGTATTCCAGGGGACATGTGTGGGTGGCACAAAGATGCATAATGAAAGATTGCTGATACTCTCTCTCAATATGAAGACTAGTTAGGACATGAAATTAAACTACAAAGCTACTTTTTTCACACAATGCACAGACAATGCATAGACCTTGCCAGAGGACGCTGGGGTTTCCTAAAAGTTTATACGGGTTAGACACTGAACAAATTAATGAAGGAAAAACCCACACAGGTTTAAATACAAAGGTATTACCACTGGCTTAGGAAATGCTTAGAATAAAAATCACTGAATTCTGGGAGAATACTTAGGAAAGAACAAATGGCTTTGTCCTGTTTTTACACTCTTCTCTACATATTTGCTATTTGCTGCTGTCAGAGACCAGGTATTGGATTAGTATGGAAGCTCTGATGGTGTTAGATTTGATGTTCCAGCGGTGTCAGTAAGCAAACGTATTTTTTCTGGTTCTTCTGCAAGTAGTTAACAGGAAGAGGGCAAATTTCTTCCCCAGAATCATCCTCAGTAACCTGCAGCTGTGCAGGATCTGGGATTAGAAGCAATTCCCTAGGAGATGAACAAACGAGGCAAATAATCTGTGTTTATTTAACTCCCCTGCAGCTCTACCCAAAATGTGTAAGAAGAAACTGAAAGATAAAGAGACAAAGAACAGGAAAAGGGCAGGCAGCATCAAAACTCTGCTTTTTAGTTAATTATTTTTCACATTAGTTTTAGTTTTAATTTGCTCTTTGGATTTTCATACACTTTGTGTAATTGTACACACATTAGTAAACACCTTGCTTACTAGTTTAAAGTGCATATTTATTTCTTGTTGACAGGCAAGATTATTAATAATTTTTATGAGAATATATTTTCCATTGTAAGTTTGCTTAAACACTTTTTGGTGTCCACTTAATTGTAAGGAAATGAAAAGCTGAAATCATATCAACCTCAAAAGATCTTAGTAGGACAGAAACAGCAACTAGCAATGTGTATTAGCCAAGTCCATGGTACACTGTGTTCCCAAACTAGCGAACACAGAAAGATCCATTTAGACTGATATTTTATTTGGCAAACAAATTGATTCTTACACCACTTATTTCATAAATTATTCAGGTACAACATACCTGATACAGTCTAGGAGTCCCCTCATCATTGAAGTTTAAAATAATATTCACAACAGGAGCTTCAAAGACTTGCAACATATCAGGAATGACCCACAATATTTTACCACTTCCAAACCAAAATTTTCATTAGCAATCAGTCTGTGTCAGAGGTAGAACTGAAAGGTCTTCCAAGATGCTTTTTATTAGCTCTTGGCAGCATAAATATGATATTCCTGTGATATACCATAGTCTCCTAAGGCAAACAAATGAAAGGAATGTCCATTTAACACAACCCCTTACACAGGCTGAACATTACAAAGTGATGGAACAAAAAGTAGGCAGAATGTAAAGAAAAAAGGCAGTATACCCCTCTAAAGGAAAACCCATATACTGTTTTGCACAGGGACAGAGGGGAAGACTAATAAATGTACATGAGGAAGAAAAGAGTGCTGCTCTGAGGTGTAATGCTACAGGCAAAAACACACTTAGGAGAAACGGTTTTCCAGTTCAAGTACAGAGCACACAAAGGAGGAATGGCTTTTGCAGGTACTGTTAGGACTGAAAAGCCTCTGTTTCAAGAGCATGGGCGTATATACCTACATATCCACAAAGATTGTCTCCTGAAGGGGACCTATCCCCATATGAAATGTCATTAGTAATTTGGGATAGTCTATGATCATCATTCTCTGAAAGCTTCTTGTTTTTTCCAAAAATGAGAGGTAACTGATTTAAGGAACACCAATTAGTTATTTGGGAACATGCAGTTTTCTACAGTGATCGGTAAGTAACTTGATAGAAAGAACCAATTGCTTCTATATTGGTATGGGAACATGGGATACCTCTTCACAGACTTTAACATTGCCTACAAGTTTGAGTTGGTATGGCTGCTGCAGCAAAGTAGGTATGGGGTCTTTTGGAAGAAAACGCTCTGCACACAGAAAAGACTATTTACTTCCTTGAATCCCATTGGGCATGTACGGATATGGCGCTAATTCTTGTAGAAACACTGTATGTCAGGGCCATCTTAAGATACATGGTAGGATGTTGTTTAATGGTCATTTTAAAATCTTCATTATGCTGGTACGGCTGGCTTTGATTCTATTACTTCTAAAGATTATCCAGATCTCTCCCACAGTGAATTTTCTTTTCTTAAATCAAGAGAAATCTGGCAGAGGCTATGTTTAAAAAATATTGGCCAAAGAATGGCTAAAAGGAAAATTTTAAAAGGAATCAGTCCTATAAGCCCCAACCCCAATTGCTAGTGGACAAAAGAAAAATGATTTCAGAAAATTCTGGGCTCAATCCTGGTACTTGCAGACTGCCCTGATGAGAAGAGTTGCCAGATCCTGTTCATGTTCCTAGAAGACTGTGATTTCAAAAGCATGTGTCAATGTGTTTCTAAACTTTGGCTATGATATTAAGATCCCATCCTAAAAATGCACTGCAAGGTAAAGATTAAGTAGCCTTAACACCACAAGACTGGATTGAGTCCCAATACAAATGTTCAAACTGTTTAGCTGACTCCAAATATTTATCATTATAAAATGTATTTCAGAACAAGCTGTATATTATTTACTAAGTTTTCTCTGGAATTATCCAGAAGCAGAAATATAAATTAATTTCTTACAAGGTCAGTATTGCTAAGATGAATACATATCCTTGTTTATTATTTCTGTTCCAAACTGCTCCATTCCCCTCTAATAACTTTCTCTGAAAGATTTGTTAATTTCCAAACCCTTCCTACTGAATTATAAACAAATCAGATAAACAGTTATAAACCAGTTCCATCCACAAACAGAGATGGAATTTATCCCACAGATTTTAAAACACATAATTGGGTATCATGTCAAAGAAAATGAAATACATTCCTGAATGTAGCACAGGTCTTTGTTTCCAATTCCTCATTCCAGCTGAAGTGAAATAGCCCAGATATTCTGTTTGAAGGCTTTGGTACCAGTGCTTGATTATGGGACCAGCTATCAGCCACTGGACAACTTTCATGCCTTTCTACCTGATCTGCACTTAAAAGTTATGCCAGAATGAGTACTGCAAAATTTTCATTTTAGCAATTTGCTCTATAGTGCTCCAACTATTTAATTCATATAAAAAAGGCACTCCTTTAAAACATGTTATTTGTCTAAAAATAAGTCTGACTATAAAGCGATAAAGTTCAGGTTCTCTTTTGTGCTTCCATGTGCATTATGTCTCATATAAAAGTTTAAGAAGTGCCTCCAAATTGGTACTGAATAGACTGGGCACTCTGTAAGAAGAGCCTACCAAAGTAGAAGGTAGCAGTCCTAGGAGAATTAATTTTTGACTTTGATCTCTGATCCTCCTCTTCAGCTGTATGGTTTTCTTCTGGACTTCCCTCCAGTCTCTATACCTATGCATAGACTTCTATGATGGCAAAAGTTTTGATCAAGTCATTCTTATTTCTAAATACCTCCAATGCAACTTCTTCTATTACCTCAAATACAAGCTTTCATACCACTAACAGAGCTCTGTAAAGCTCTTTCTTCTTCTAGTTGTTCCTACTCAACCTGAGTCATACTGTCCTGCATCAGTTCTCTCTGTCCCCAGTTACAAACATCTCTCTGGTGGTTTCTCAGACACATGTGCATTGCTTTTTCCTGTCCCTATCCATTAATCAGTAATATTATGAAGTAATAAGTCTCTCCCTAGTGCCTATGAAGTGAACATGAGGAATTGTCACATCTCAGAAGAACTGTGACAACCAGCACTATGAGTGGGGACCTCCCAAACCAACCTTAAAAGAACACTGAAGAGAGATCTGTGACCCAAGGCTTTGCTGTCACTCTGGCATCTGCGCTTGAGCTCAGGGTCTCAGGCATGCACTTCATTGCTTGGACCTTCCTTGAGCAGAACCCACTGAGAGGAAGAATCATAATTTTGCTCCAGAGCCTTGCAATTTAGAGTATCCCATCAGTGTGCAGGGCAACAGAGTTCTTTACCTAATGGGGCTTAAGCTCATCTCTCAGAACAAGTTTGTTCTGCAGGGCAGCACTTGTCACTTCTCATGCTGAAGTTGTACCTCTGTGCATGGCATTCATAAGACCCCAGTCAGCCCAAACAAGCAGTGAAGCTGAAGTTTCTCAGAGAGGTGACGTGGCTTTCCTGAGGTCAGTCCATGAGCCAGGGGCTGAATTCCACTCTCCTGAGCCTGAAGGCAGCATTTGGTCTCCTAGGCTGCAGAAAATGAAGCAATACTCTTCTTAAAATTTCCTTGAGATCAAATTGTGGCATCTGCTCAAAATACTGAGGAAAGCCTGAACAAATACAGTTATTGCATTCCCAAGCAAACCAGTAGGGCAGGAAATATGCAATTCTTCTCTATTGTGTATATTCCAATTGCTAATTAAACAAAAATTAAACTTTTTTTTAGCAGTTTCCAAAATGAGGTTGTAGTATCTCTCATTTACTGCCTTTTATTTCTTTACTTCATTGTATATGCATAGGCGCATCTGTGAATGAGCTTGGTATGTAAGATATCCTCCACTTCCCACCCCAGATAGGAAAATACCTTCCACCGCTTCCTGCCCCAAAATGCATAAAGAGATCAAAACAAACTGTATTAAAATAACTCGATGAAAAAGGTGGTATAAACTTGTTGAAATACTCTGTCAATATCATTTTGATTGAGGTTATTTCAGTTTCACATCAGATGACTTCAAAATAGCAATAAAAATTGTTTTCATAGTTCAATTTCTAGAGTATTACCATGAAATTTTCATTTTAGGCTCATATTTGTATGCACATTTCTTTATAATATTTTTATTTACTGAACATGGAGAGAAACATCTGTTCAGTTATAGCCTGTAAAGCATACATCAGCTGGGGTCTCAGCCTTTTAAGAAAACTTCTCATCTCTCATGAACTCCCATACTAAGATATAAGATGAAGGGGTTTATCTGGAGATACTTGGCTGCAAATATGAAGCCCTGTCTTAAAGGTGGTCTGCAAAAAATTGTATCTGGTTTCCTAAGGCTGTGAGCCCTTTGTGATCACACTGCTGATATGTATCTGCTATCTACAACTTGTAAAATATGGGGATTTGGGTAGAAGATTGTTTAGGGGTTTGTTTCTCCTTTTTTCCTCCCCTGTAACCTGAAAAAAACCCATAAATATAAAACCTTCTCTGTTTTGTTGGATCATTATTTTGAGAAAATAAAAGTGTTTGTTGTAATCTGTTAATACCTTTTTCAAAATGTGATGAATGCCGAATATTTTTAAAAGGGTTAGTTCAGTTCCTGAAGTTAAGTAACAAATAATAAAGAGCTGTGAAAACCCAGAACATTTTTGTTAGTGTGAGAGAAAATCCCTTCTATTCTGCATAACTCTAGTTTCACTGCCGTTGGTCTTGGGATGTCACTTCTGATCTAGGATATGTCACTGTTCTACTAATCTTTCCAGATAGACTTTAGATTCTTCCCATATTAGAGTAAAAGGGGCATTGCTTTCTTTTTTTTAGTTGCAACCTCATTAAACCCCATATACTATCAAGGGAGGAAATTGTATTTTAGCTTGCATTATCTAGCAGAGCAAACCTACAGGAAGAGCTGAGGTTTTCCATAAGCATCTGATGTAATTGATTCAATTGCTTAAAAACTCGCTACTGAAACCGACAAGCAGACTTTCCAAAGTACAAAACTTTTATTCCAGAAAAAAGTATGGGCTCCTAGAATTTTAAAATCTAAATCGGATTAACCACAGAAAAAATAATTGCAGGACCAATGGAAGAAAACAGGGGTTTTAAGGATTTGTGTTTAGCTTTAAGTAAGAATATTAGTGCAGGGAATGGAAGAAGAATCTTGAGAGGGGAGTGCATTCATCAGTGCTTAATAAGGGAAAGTTCCCACTGACATTTTTCCCATGGTTAGAACATTTCTAACATTTCTTCCATGAATTCTCTTCTTCGTAGCAAGGCCTGAACTACTACTGCATTCTTCTCCTATGTGGGGATTGATAGACTGATGGAATTCTTCCCTTTTTGATTCAGCTATTTTCATAAAATTTCTGGCAACTTAATATCTTTCAGTAGCAACTAAAGTGGCCTGACTTTTGGGGGTTTTTACTTGAATGCAAAACCCCTCTGTCCTCAGTACACTCTGCTGCATATGGAAGTCCTCTGTAAACAAAGAAAACATGGAATTAACCAAAAATATTTTTCTGGATATCACCTTTTTTAGGTGAGGCAACTGATTTATATTGCTCTAAGAATACACGTCCTCAACTTTAGCTTTATTTTAAGCATCTGCCTTAGTTATATGATCCTAATGACAATGATAAAGACTCAAAATCTGTATAGCCTTTGCTTTCAGAGCTCAGCTGATAGCTCAGGTAGGCCCATCCCCCTGGTTTCATAGATGAGAGACTGAGACACAAACAGATTAAATGACAAAGGAATAAACTAGTAAAATAACCATGAAAGAAAAAAGCCATTGTGCAGAAAATAGAGGGCAAGTACAAAACTGTGGTCCCCAAACCTCTGATTCAGCCATTGCTTACTGTTGGAGGAGTGAAAACCTCACAGATGTTGCATCCTTGATGATGAGCTTCCCTGCTGCATGGTGCTTTGCTTCTGCAAATGTCCTGAAGGACCTCAGGTCTTAACAGAGTGTAGTAGCTTGTGGAGAAATTGTCCGAAAGGCCATTCCAGATTCATGAATTACAGGTCTGCATCTGTTGCTCCTGTGTTTGGGAACCTGAAAAAAAAAAACCCCACCAAACAGTAAATCGATTTTGTCTGCTCTTTCTTTTAAAGCATAGGTGAAAGCTCCCCCTTTTATTCAGCAGCTTAGAATTTTTGAAAGACAGTCCTGAGTCCCAAAATGCTGCTTATGTGTTTTGCCTGAATGCTGCTTATGCATTTTACCTAAACAGCTCTCAGCCTGGATGCATGAGCAGTGCTTGGAGCAGTGGCTGAAACACAGGACTCCTTCCCCCCAGCCGTTAGCCTGCCATGGCAGGCTCATCTTTAGGGACTTCATCTCTTACCCCATGAATCCCTGCCTTACGCAAAGCAGTCAAGCTTCACTAGGGGCACAAAGAATTCCCAGTAGCTGGCAGTTGCTAATTAGGGCACTTCCACTGATGTGAAAGATACAGCAGAGGAAGGAACTAAAACTGGATCTCAGAGATAACAAAAGCAGTGAGCACGAGAACAGCTGTAAAAATCATTAGTATTGCCCAAAAAAATTTTAAAGAGTTTTGGCACATCAGGGGATAGAGCTAGCCAGACTATTTGTGTCTTAAGAGAGGCACCACCCTGCAACCCTCAGCAAGGACCTAGCATGAAGCAGAGCTCAAAATATGCTCACTATAGCCTGTTGACTATTCCAGACAGCCTCCCTGCCTCATGTGTTGCCAGTTACAATCCTGTTTGTTATTTCTTTGTGCATTGGAAAGATCTAGAACCTATCTTTGTGTTATTGACTCCTACTTTGGAGACCAGCAATTTAGAAGTTGGGCATTGCAAGGCTCAGCATCAGGCTATCAGAGCCTTTCCCGCAACTGAGACCCAAACGACAGGTTCAGAGTTAGATAGGAAGGAAGTCTGTGCTGAAGGAGGAAACTGAACAGCTCTCTCCCAAATTCCACAACAGCATTAAGCTGTTCTCATTTTTCTTGATAGCTTGTTCAGAGGCAGAAAAACTCCCTGGAACATCACATGTTGCTCCAATATTCAAGCAGAACTGGAAGCATTCTGGCTGTCGGTCATATCACTGTCTTCTGGGGCTTTGAAGAGAGTGTATTTGTTTGGGGGTTTTAGCTGAGGAAAAATAGTATTAGGAAAAGATAATTCATTACCTCTAATTCTTACCTTTTTCATCATGTTTCTGTTTTTCACATGTTTTTGAATGTAAATATTCACATGGAAAATATTTTGGCTTTGGTACAATCATGATTGCCACCCAGAACCTGGAATTCCATTGCAATTGGTATTTGCTCTTTTATCTCCAATGATTTACTATGCTTCTTTTGAGAAGAATAAAGACTGCAGTGCATCTTGGAAGTTGTAATTCAGCTAGGTAACCTTGCTTGCATAAAATAATGAAAGCAAAATTTACTTGAAATGCATTTCCCTGCAATTCTCTGTTGGCTTTTTCAAGTAGAATCCTACCCCCATCCTCAAATTACTTTGTCAGTGGAAAAAAGTATTTTCTGACCAGTACTAGTAATGATCTACTAAGTAGCTTATTTAAGAACGGGAGAGATATCTTTATTTAAAGATATATGATGATCTGATCAGATGTGGGGGTTTTTTTAAATATATGCTGTAGGTGAACTGTAGGTGAAGGAATTGCACAGAAAATTTTAGTCACCTCTATGAGAAGTCAGACTACTTAGTAATAACAGCCCATTCTTGTTTTAAAACATATGAACCTGAATTTTAGTTATCATTGTGCTATCATTAATATTCTTAAGTGCTCACAAAAATACGTGGGAAAAGACAAGACAAGAAGAGCTAGTCTTCCGTGTAATCATTTAAATGAAAACAACCAGATTTTCAGAACTGCTGAGCTCTCACCAGGTCTTTTGGTGCAAGGTGCTTCATCTGCTGTGTCATGGAAGCCTTAAATATTTAGGAAGCATTACCAGTGGTTTGCAAATGCTACCAAACATTTGCAGAAAGATTTGGCAGAGCTCTAAAGTTAATAACGAGTTGTTGCGTTACTATAGCACCCAGAGACCCCTCCTGTGACAGCCCTAGCCCTCCAGGCCTTTGGACACTCTTCAGACACAAACTTTCAAGAACTGTGGGCAAAAAGAAGTGAAGTGACTTCTCCAAGATCACACAACAAGCAGATACTTGCTACCTGTTACTGTTAACTCTGAGGGCAGGGGTCGGGGCTGTGGATTTGCTCTCAGAAGCTGTAGTCCCCAAAATGGCCGTGCACGAAGTGTGCTGTGTCTCCTGCCCGCATGGGAGCCTGGCAGAGAGCCCGGCGTCCTGCGAGTGGGCACGAGGGGCTCCTGCTGCACCGGCCTGTCCGGCTGGACACTGCGGAGGTAACCGTACAGGTCACGCTGCACAAACAAGGTTATTATAAAGAGCAGACGAGCTACGAGCTCATTTTTCATCCCACCCTATACCTCAGTATTGCAGTGTTATCTAATTCTTTCATCACTCTGCCCATTAGCACCGTGCAACTGGTTGCAATTATAGTTTTGAAATGTTTTCTAAGTGATTTAATGCTGCTGTATGGATCAGTGGCCCCAGTCTCTCTCGTTGTTTTAGGAATTTTATTCCTTTTAAAAACATAAACCAACACACTTGAAATGTCACTCTGGTCTGTTGCTCTCTAAGCTCCTGGAGCCAAGTTCTGCTGGATCTCAGTGCACAGTAAAGATGAGTCACATGCTCAGCACATGTTAGAGCAAAACCATCTGAGTATTCTGATTTTTTTCTGGATGTTATCAAACTCTAAAAAGCTGGTGAAAATCCAGTCACTTTGAGATGCTTGGTAGGATTTGCCTTCTAAAAAGTTATTTGGATGTGTAGAAGTCACTTTCATGGTGGCAGAAATGGTATTACATTCAAAAATGCTGTTCTAGAAAGAGAAAGAGGGAAAAAGAGATGGGAGAAAAAGAAGGATGGAAGTAAAAGAGAAAAAGAAAGGAAAAGAAAGAAAGAAAGAGGGGAGAGGAGAGGAGAGGAGAGGAGAGGAGAGGAGAGGAGAGGAGAGGAGAGGAGAGGAGAGGAGAGGAGAGGAGAGGAGAGGAGGGAGAAGAGGAGAGGGGAGGAGAGGGGAGGGGAGGGAGAGGGGAGGGGAGGGGAGGGGAGGGGAGGGGAGGGGAGGGGAGGGGAGGGGAGGGGAGGGGAGGGGAGGGGAGGGGAGGGGAGGAGAGTTGAGTTCAGAATGGAAGACTTAAGGTTGCCTGAAACTTTCTTTTGGCCTTCTGGTGTGTGCATTACAATTCAGACCTTCATTACATGATCATATTTTTTCCCCAGTATCTCTGCCTCATTCAGTGCATGGATATATAATATTTCCTTTTATTTTATTCAGTATGTGACCTTAGAGATCCTACTTAATTCATGCTATCCAAACCCTCCTCAGAACAGATATTTGTCAATTTTCTCAACGGCTGTTCTGATGTGCTCAGTTTCAGAGTAGTCGGATACTTCACATACATAATGGATTAATTTTCACGGCACCCAGCTGAGGTGCTACATTATTATTAGCCCTTTGTAGGGACCTAGAGATGAAGGTCAAAAGCTAACTACCTAATTTTGTGTTCCAAGCTGAAATGCCTGGAGCCTAATTGCTTAAAACTTCCTACAGTACTTTCTAGCAACCCACGAACTGCAATTTTAAGAAACTTTGGTGAGAGTGCTTCAGCCAGTCCCAATGAAATCAACATTGAATGCCAGACTGATGCTCCCAGAAAGCCATCTCTCCCGCTGCCTTTCTACCATCCTGCAAGGGCTTTCCAGTGCTTACCCCCTCATCTCCGCACTGCGCGCCCTGCGACCTGCCGCACAGCCTGGCACAGCCGGCGCTGCCTTTGACGTGAGCAACCAGACCTCTGCAGCAGAGGGAGAGGGAATCCAGGCTGAACTTCAGCCTCTGCAATGGCGCTTAGTTCCACTCCAAGGGCCTGGCTGCTCCTACAGACTGCTAGCAAGAGGGTGACGAGCCTTTTCCTTCATGGCTTCGGCTCTTTTGAAGGACAGCATGCGGAGAACCCCTCTAGCATCCCAGGCCTTCAGGCCAAGCCTACCAACATGATCCATGTGCATCATCCTCTAAAGACTGGATGCCACCTCCTGCAGGAAGCCTCCATGCCTGGCTAAAGCCAACAATAATCTCATTAGCACCTCACATGGTCCCTTGGGGACAACAGTCAGGCAATCTTCCATGGGATTTTAGGTATGTGGGGTGTATACCTGGGAGATGAGCCATTACTACACTAGCCAGGACAAACCACTTCCAATCTCCTCAGTCACCAGTGACTGTAGAAAAAGAAGCCCTCATAACCATCTTTAAATATTAATTGGTGCTTTGCTGCTGCCAGGAAGCCACATTCCTCTGTTACCTAAGGCAACAAAACAGACAACCACCAAGTCCTAGCTCAAGCCTCCTTTTGCTTGTAGTTCAGCCTTCAGCTCAAAACAACGGCTTGTTTCCCCCTATAAAACTGAACAGGGTAGAAAAAGCCAAGGCACTCCACTCTCAGATAGGAAAATAGCAAATGAACTACAGCACACCCACATCTCCAGCGTGCAGCAGCCTTTTCACTGCTGGCACCCTTGCCCACCAGGCTGTTGGAAAAACATAAACTCTTGATTGTCCTCATCATCCAGCTTACATGGCTGTGGTTTCAGAGGTGGCATAAGGGAGGTCTGGGAGGGTCTTTTGCCCAAAATGTTCCTGTGATAAATATAATGAAAGGCCCCTAAGTGAGTTGTAGACCGTGTCTAATCAGAATGTAAACAGTGAAATGGTCAAGAAACCAGCATAAACTTTGTATAAAGAGAGGGTCTTTCCCTCTCTAGCATGATGAGCTTGAGAAGTCCCAAGACAGAGCTATCTGTGATAATAACAATTTTAAGAAGAGCAACAGAAGAGAAGTTTGTGGGTGGAGAGTTAAAAAAGGAACGTGACTAGACCAAAGGCAAAGGCAGAGATCCGTTTGTCTTTGTCTGTAGAGCATTGCAGCCACCACTGGGCAAGTGCTGCCACAGCAGCATGGGACTGGTAATGTAACGTCTGGGAAATGGGAGCTTAAGAAAACAGATCAAGAATGACATAAGCATGTGGGCATTTTGCATCCAAGCTTTTCCTGCTACCATCTGTTAAAGCACATCACAGTTACCTTCAGAGGCACTCATGGAAATGGGAGAACAGGAGGCAGGGAGAGAGGACAGGAGGAGGAAAAGGGAAGAGGGAGAGGAAGGAAAGAGGAAGGAGGAAGGAGGAAATTCAAGAAAACAATAAATGGGGTGAAATGTGTAAGTATAAGGAACAAAATTTTGAGGGAATAGCCATCACAGTGATCATACAATTGTATCCTGAGCTCTCTTAGGCCCATTTGTTAGTCCAGCAATACTGAGAGTTCAGTATTAGGTTCTTCAGTGAGATTTAGGTCTCCTGGACCTCACCATAGCACCTATGCACGTGACACCTATGCATATACTGTATTTTTTATCTTTTGAAAGCTCAATTTTGCAACCACTATGTTAATTAAGTTAATTTTGGATGTCCTTTCAATTTGCAAAAATGGTAAAATAACAACAGTATATATCCTATAGGTAGATAACCTCTTAATATCATTGAAGTGTTTGTCATGGATATCAACATGCTCTTCTGGCATGCATTCAGGATTCTAGGTTTTACTAACTATGCATCATTTTTATATTATACCCTGAACATTTTTTCCTCTGTTTCTTCTGTTTCCTCTTTCTGTGCTTCATGCAGACTCTCTCTCCCCCTCTCTCCCATGCCATTACTTTCTCTTCCATACAATAAGTATGTTGAGAGAACAGCGAAAACTTCTTAATGTTTTCAGCACCATCAAGAGAAAAGAGCAATTGCAAGGAAAGAACAGCTCAAACTGTGCAGGCGTGGATTGCAGCATACTCAGTACAAATAAAATCTCAGGAGAGTTACCTAGCTGTTAAATAATGGCAACTTTCTATTGTTGAATGATTTTTCATAACGTTGCAACATACTCAAATTTTAGAAGCTTTACTTAGGAATAAAGCCAGGACAATCCTCCAAACCACAGAAGTCCCCTAATTTCTCAGTGGAATGACTGTTTTAATGTGCAATTGTTATAAGCAACACCCCCACCATGCCTGTCAGTGTTTAAGAGGCATTTGGACAATGCCCTTAAAACACACTTTAACTTTTGGTCAGCCCTGAAGTGGTCAGGCAGTTGGCCTAGATGATAGTTGTAGGTCCCTTCCAACTGAAATATTCTATTCTATTCTATTCTATTCTATTCTATTCTATTCTATTCTATTCTATAAAACATTGTAGGCAACTTCAAGCAAACTCTTAAATGGAAAGTGCTGGTCAACATTAATCAACTCCTATCACATTAATTTCTGCCAGAATAGCTATAGAGCAAAAATATTTAGTAATGCTACTTTAGCCTTATCATCAAGACACTGGTGGGCTTTTAGCAAGCAAACCAGATCATTTGCAGTATATTTGCATTTTTTTATTAAACAGTTAATAATTGCAGGTGTGTATGGCACAGAAAGTGCTGGAACTGTTTATTAGAGTGTTACACAACAATATTGAGTGAGTTTTATTTACTTTCTACGCACTCCTGTTTCATCTGAAATTGGTGGCTTACAGAGAACTAAAACCAGTAAGTACCTTCTTGAGGAAGAATTAAATGAAACAAAATTTGCAGTCTAGATGTTAAGAGCTTTACAGTTACACATCAATTTATTCCATAAATGATTAAACATGCTCAGCACCTTTTGAAGACTGCAGTGGTGAACCCAGATTAGATGGCAGCTCTAGGAGCAAAATAAGGTTTTCTGTATTGATTCTGGAAAACCAACATCCCTAATGCCTTTGAGAAATCAGGCATTTTCCTCTTCCAAGGGTATTGCACAGAGCGCTCTCCTTTGTTTTCACTCCCTTCTGGTTTGATCTCTAGCTGACGCTTTCTGCGTTTCAAACCATTGTCATCAAATCTGCGTGGTGCCAATGAACTCAATGAGGTTGCCAAGCACACAACATTTTTAGTCAGTAAAAAAATCTGTACTGAATATTTCTGTCCTTTATGAACAGAGAATGATATTTCTGAATTTATTTAAAACTTCCAGAGAACTCTACAGTAGAGATATGCTTAGTGAATTAATTTTCTAAAAGCTCAAAATTATGCACAATTATTTCATTCTTTTCAAATTCTATAACTTAAAACTTGTTTTATAAACCTATTTAATTCACATAACCTCCCCTCACATTTTTTTAGTTGTATTTAAATTCAGTGGAACATTTCCATAAAGGCTGCTGTGCTAATTCCTGAAAATTCCTTGTTAATTTACTTTGAGGGAGTAAAAATGCTTTTTAACCTGTAGTTCAGTCTACAAAACCATGGCCTTAAATGACTGACTTCAAGCACATTCTCATGGAGTAATCATACATTTCTAATTTATCACTGTAAGCCTGTCAGTCTGTCCAGTGTTATTCTACTAATCCTCTTCCTTTACCCTTTCAGCCTCTAAATTAACGCTGAATATCTATGTATGCCTGAAGGACAGTTTTGTTTATTTGTTTTAAGCTGATGGAATATTTATAAATATACACAGAAGAAAAAAAAACAAACGTCTGCAGTGTTGTGGCAGAACACAGATGCAACAAATAGGAAATAAGGTGCTGTTTGTAAGCACAGTGGAGCAGCAGTTTCTCCAGCTCTGGGTGCAAACCAGCAGGACTTCAAGCACTTCAACTGCCTGTCCCAGTTCTGAGCCCTGGAGCGAGAGTGCAGCTGGGGATGGAAGAGGAGGAGGATGCAGAGGAGCAGGACCACGTGTACACAGTGTCAGTGTGAAGTTGGTGCTTCCTGTGAAAGCCAGCATCCTGACTGCTTTTTATGTCTACATGGCAGGCCAGGACTTCAGTCTTCATCACTGCCCAGTAATACCAAAAACCAGAGCTCAAGTTGTGGACTCAAGTCTTGAGTGAACTGATGACTTTTATGAAACACTACAAATCATTTTAAAGGACTTTCTGGAGTTCAGGAACGAACCAAGTTATTTGTACGGATACAGCCAATGTGTTTTGGGTTTTTCCCTAAGTGAAGGTTTATATGAAGACGTCTGTTAGCTGGCCCCAAAATTTTGCTCACACAGGCTGTCTGGAATCAAAAGAAGGGGTGTAGGAAGAAGACAAGCTGGCAAAAGGGGAATTAAGTAGATATCCTGAAGTAATATGAGAATGTTTTGTTGCAAGATTAATTTTTACAACTTCGGGCTATAGTAATCCTTCTGAGAAAAAAAAGAAAAAAAAGAAAAGAACTGATTTACTGGGTTGCTGACTGCTAGAGGTTATTGGTTGCTGTTTCCTTAGTTGCATACTATGTCTTGGCTGCCATTTTGTATAGTGTAAAAATCATTTTCAGATGCTCTGAAATATTGATGTGAAATATATCAAGAAACTTCTGCAAAATTTCAGAGTTGCACTGTGATACTATAAAAAAAGTCGATGCAGCTGAGCTTTACTGTCCTGTGTAAATTCACAGCTACAAGAAATGTGTGTAACTACTTTTCTGCAGCACAGTCCTCATCATGTTTCATCTGCAACATGAAATCATGAAGAGTCCAACAGGAGCCTGAAAACAGCCAAGGGAGAATTATGTTTGTCTGTAGCTAATGTTAGCATTGGATGACTTTTTCCACATAAGCCATTTATTAACTAGAAAATATGCTTTTGAATAACCCCTAACCACTTGTAACTGCAGATTGAATTCAGAGAAAAGTTGTTAATGAAAATCATTACTCATTATACACTTATTTCATACTATAAAAAGTTATTAATAGCTTATTTTCTATTTATTTTAGAGCTAATCTGATCAAAAAAGTGAAAGAGAAGTCATCAGTTAGATTCACAAAATGCTGGAAGAGGTGGGATACAGCAGTTAGGCTTTTAGCCAAGAAATGGAGAACATACATGAAATTGCTCTTTCTCCTTAAGAGATCTGCATCCACCGCTGCCACTTTCCAAGCATCTCACTCCCCTGTTGATAATCTACCACTAACTATAAAATACTAATGACAGAAATGAAGTCACTGAGGCACGACTGCACAAAGGAAGGGGCAACAGCGGTCCCATAAAGTCACTCTTTGTCTCAGTGACAGTATTGGTATTTTATACTTCATGCAGAGCAGGGCAGGAACTTGGTGGTGAATGTGGGAACCTTTTAAAAAGAGCAGAGAAATCAACCCTAGGGCTTTAACCAAGCACGATGACCTACCTCCAGTTTTACAGAGGCTAACGTCACACTCATCTTTTCATTACATTACGATTGAGGGCAATGACACAAGTGAAATATTTTGTTGATGGACAGGCAAAAAATTTAATTTAAATTTTTCATATTAAAGAAAGAAAACCCATAACTTTTTGTCTTTTTTTCCCCACTGATTGTTCAATTTTAGCAGATCTACCAGAAAAGAATTATGTTCACACTAAGAATTTATATCATTGATGTCTTCCCCAAAATACATGAGCAGGGGAAGTGATCATAAAGAGAGCTGGTTCCAGGAACGAGCAATTGGCTTTAGTCCAAGATTGCAAGGAACCAAGAGACAGTCAAAGGACAGCTGAGATCACAGTGTAAATCACCTAAGGGAGGTGGGAGGAAAAGGTGAGAATATGCCATAGCTTCTGGCCTGAGTCTCCAGTGCTTTAATCCAGATACTGCTCACCAGAGTCCTTATTACTTTGTTAGTAAAATAACTGCAGAAGGGTTTTGTCAAAGATTAACAACATTAACAATTTATCAGCATTTGTATTATATTTGTATTACAATAACTCCCATCAGAACAAGATCATCTCATCATGCTAACTGTACAAACAAATGTTTCTGATCTTTAGAGCTAACAGCCTAAATTCAGACACAATAAACAAATAAAATAAATGGAGAGACTGGAGAAGAGGGCAGGAGGGAAACAGCGATAAGAACACTCTAGTTGCATAGACCGTGTACTTGCATAATTGCGGCTCTATTTATAAGCTAGAACTAAACATGAGATATTAATGAGGTTAGTAATCCCTGCTGGCCAGCTGCCTAGCCGTTAAAGGAAGGACAATTTGTCTGTAAGGAGAATATTCCTGCACCCCGCTGTGTTTGTGAGTGGGATTTTATAAATGCCATGAGGTTTATTCAGTTTCTTAATTCTGCTGGCCTTACCTTCTTGAGTCAGCTATGCAAGGGTAGCAGTCGTACCTCTTATGGCTACATATTCTGTTTCGCCTACTTTAACACTTAAAGCAACTGGGTCCTTTCCCACCCCATTCTCTACAAGGGGGACCACGACATACCAGGATAGAAAGTACACTTGTAACACATGTTGCATCCTTTTTATTGACAGGACTTTTTGTGATTTCTGTTTTAGTAGTAATATAATCTGTTATAATATGCAGATATATTACATGGTAATAAACATGTTTCAGTAATAAGATCAACCAGTGTCCTCCCTTCTTCTCTGCCTCATGAAGCTTAATCCTCATTTAAAAGACTGTAATTGCTTCTTATGGCATTGGGATTTGCTCTTAACACAATGCTCCATGCAATTTTCCACTTCCCACGTGGCCCTCAGCCCTACTCACGGATGCTCTGCTGTCCTCAGGCTTCTGCTCTGCTCCCAGGGAGCAGCAAGCGATGGCTGTAGGGCTGGGGTGAGCTGTGCTGATGGATGTCACCAGGCCGGCGGAGTGTTTGCAGGAAACACATACAGACATGTGCTTGACTGAGTGCTTTCCTGACAGGTAATTCTGCCTCCTGATTGCCATAGCTTCCTCTCCCTGTGTTGATGCCTGTCTCCTGGGAGACAGAGCTCTCCTTCTGTTTTTGTTCACACAAGCCAGGACCTGAATACAGGGAGAAATTAGCTGTTGTTGACAATAGCAGTCAGTGGGAGGAAGGTTCATCTCCCATCCCTCCCTCTACCCTTCCCTCATTTCCCACAGTGGTTTTGAATTGTTTTCTAGGCTGATGCGAATAAAATCCTCTTCCAATATTTCTTTCCTGATAAGATGCTCACAGCCTGTGAATGGTCTGCTGTACATCTCAGAGCAATGGGGGTTGTTTGTGCCTTATGAGGAAAGCTGCTGGTAGGTGGGCGGTGAGTTTGCAGATAGAAAGAGGATGTGCAGGAACTACAGTCTGCCTGAACCCTGTGGGAAGGGGCTGCGGAGCCCGTCTCCTGAATAAGCAGTGCTCAGCACTGGGATGCCGTCACTGGCTCAAGCAAACCATAAAACACAAGCCACTGCGAGCAGCCCCAGGGAGGTATGAAAATGTGCTTGTCCTGTTCTTGTACTTTTAACTTGGCATCTGCTGCTGGTCAGATACCAGGCTAGACACATCTTTGGTCTGAGTGGGGCTGTTCTTGCATTTTTATGGTCTTGCCAACTGTCATCCTAACTTCTCGTGTAAGGGTGGTCATCTTGGATCAAAAAACTGGCCTCATCATCTACCTTACTCCTTTCTCCTCAACCCTCTTATCATGCACCTCTCTTTCAACTTCAAGCTTTTAGGCAATCTTAAAAATTATTTTCCATCTTTGTTTTCACACTGGCCCAGGTCTCTTGGGGCTAGAATGGGAATAGCCAAAATACTATGAGAAAGCCTTTTCTCAGGCTATTTACAGCTTATCCAGAAGCAGAAGGAACTAAAAAAACTCATAAAAAAACAGTTCTCACAAGATTGTCCAACCCAGTTCAGCAGATAAAAGGGATTTGAATAGCTTTGAGAACTATTCAGACTTTTGGGTGGTTCTCAGCCCTGACCTTTTTTCAACAGTTTATGGTTTACTGATCACAATCTGTATTTAATATCAATGTTAGGAGATCAAGATTTGTTTCTTGCTTGGGTAGCCTGCATGAAAGTAAATTTTACCCTTCTCCTTGAACACAGTGAATCTGACAGTCAATGAAGGTAGGTAGGTAGGTAGGTGCCTAACTTATGCGCATTGTACCCTCCTCTCAAGCAATCAGAGATGACACATTGGACTTGGACTCCTGATTTAGGCACCTGCAACAGGCCTAAGGTTTAGAGTATTGAATATTCCCTTCAGCCTCAATGTAACAAAAGTCTTGTCCCAAAACAGGAGAAGCCACTGTGGGACTCAACAAGTGAAACTTGCTTTTCAGGCCATAAACAAAGCTACCTGTGGGGGAAAAAAAAACAGAAAAAAAGGACAGTTTTCAAGCTTCTACGTAGTGGCTTTTCAGGCAGGTGGCTGGGATGCTGTCCAGAAGGTGAGAACAGTGCTCGTTTTTATATTTCATGCCTTGCTTGGAAGCTAAAAGAGAATTGGTACTGGAGACAATCCGGTACAGATAAGTGCTTTAGCTCCTGTGTTTTCCCTAACAAGATGTTTCTGATCAGATGTAACAAGAACAGATCCAACAGGGTTGTAAAATATCTTCAGACCTTGAGGTGCAACATTGGTCTCAGTAAATTCAGTGGCAAAATTCCCATTGACTTTAGCTGGATCCAGGTTTTTCTCAGATAATTTTGTCAAGAACGATCTTTCTCCTTGAGGTGCCCTTAAAGAAAAAACAAAACTTATATTACAGAGCTTTGGAGCAGTGAAATGCTTATAAGGAGAGTCCAACCCCCCCCAACAACCAGACAATCTACCCCAAATCCCTGAATCCTATTCAAAAATGGGCTTTTGTTCCTAAGTTTTGAGCAGGAGGGTTGCTTCCTACACAATAGCATTGTGGTACCCGTGGCTGAATTAACTCTGATATGGAAGACCTTAACAAAGGCTTAGTTATCATACTGAGAAGCAGCCTGCATTGTAGTTGTACCCATCACCCTCAATCATGTATCTACAAGTGATTAGGAAGAAGAACTGAATGGACTCTTCACAGTATGGGAACAGCCTGTAGCTCTACAGCAAATGGATAGAATGGGAAACAGCAGTGAGGCTGACAAATTTGGGGGGTTTCAGGGTGAATTACAAGATACTTGGTGGTGTGCACTGCATTATTTCCTGCAGCCAAAACTCAGGCTGAAACAGAATCTCCTTTTTGGTTACAAGTCAGAACTTACATATTTGCAGCTAACACTGTAGCTACCAACTGGGTCAGCAAGACAAACTCAAGGAGGTTATCACTGGCTTTTTCAGCAGCAGATTTGGGGACCTGCTATCTTCACAGATCACTTGTGTGGATAATTTTTCTCTTTTGTTTATGGCACAGTAAAATGATTTTCTGAGCTAAGTTAATGCAAATTCCTCAAACTGTACCTTTGCATAGTATGAACATGTTGAGCAAAAATTAGACTGTATGAGAATCAAGGGAGCCTGGCAGTGAAAGCAGTAAATAGGCTGGACAAGGTTAAGTCTGCATTTGTAAGGATCTTCCACTGCAGGCACAGCTAAAAGAGAGTGAGTTGGAGCCTGGAAGGGAGACATGGGCAGATTCAATGGAAATTCATTGAGAATTAATGGAAAAATCTTGGTGTTTTTTTTTTTTAAACTTTTTTTTTTCTTTCTCCTTCTCATTCATTAAGAATTGCCCTGGAGAAACAGAGTCAGTTTATTCAGGATATGGGCAGGATTTTCCAAATCGCGCCTACGATTTGGGTGCAGTGGCATAGAAGGGAGGAAAGGCAAGGAGCCATCCAATGTAAGGCCAGTGTAGGTGATGTCAAGTAGTTGTGAAAAGATGGCAACAAAAACAATGGGGTCATGGAAAGCTTAGGTTACATGCACATATGAGGAGACTAAGACATATCCCATGCCTCACTCAAGAGGAGACTTAATTCTGTTTGCTCTTACGCTGGCCCAAGAGAAATCCTTGTCTGAATGATAAAAATTTCTGTCCTGCTCTGTTTACAGTGCTTTCAGTCAAAATAGCTGGGACAGGAGGGAGTCATGTAAGGAAAGCAGTTTGCTTATGAAAAAGGTTTTCTTCTGTTTGTATATAATCTGTATACACACCCACACGCTCACATGTGCATAGTCACATCTCTCAGATGAGGTTTTTTCCTAAAGAGGCTCAGTAGAGCAACCACTCATAACACTTTCTCACAGCTTTGCTTACTAGCAGTGTTTGGAACAAAGAGCCTGGTTCAAAGTCCATTGGAGTCTGTGGAAAGATGCCCATTGACTTCACTGAGATTTGGATCAGGTCCCAGATCTTTCCCTATTTAGATGGTGGAAAACAGGCTGCAATTTCTCGTCTGTGTATGCTGGGCTAACTGGGCCTGAGACTAAGTGCACAGAAAAGCCCCTCATGCCCAAGGCTGTACCTTGCAAATGAGTCTTTTCTTTCTGTCTGTTCATGGATCATTGAGTTCTTCGAAGTCAGTCAAACTAATAATGCTTCTAGTCATTGGATTTTCTGTCCTTACAAGGTTTGGCAGCTCTCAGAGATGTTATCTGCAAGATGTAACCATCCCTGTGGTCATGCCAAAAGATACAAATGAACAATGTGACAATGAAAACTAGTCTTTTTTAGAAATTGGAAGAACAGCAAATATATTTTGAAGAAAATTTTTCCAGATTCTCTTCTGCAAAATAGATATTCTTCAACAGGCTTGAGTAAAAAGAAGTATCTGTGGTTTAGTCTTGGCATCAGCACTTAAATTTCTTCCTAAAGTACATGTTTATCAATGCAGTTTTGCAAGAGGTTTAAATGAATGACTGGTGGAAGCTTTTGCAGGGTGAGGGATGCATTGACTGTGCTGAGTCTGATGCCCTTCTTGAGAATTACTTAATTACCTCCAGACCTTCTTATTTCCAGGCTTAATTTTATTTTTTACTGTAATAGCATTTTGAACTAGATTTTTGTTTTGTTTTTAATTGAGACATTAAAATTACTACTTCAAGCTTAGAATAGGCGTGAATAAGAACAATAGCCTATATCCTGTCTTCCATCTATGAATAGGTCTGCATTATTTTGAGGCTTTTTAGAGTCAATAAGAGTTTTTCCATTTATTTCAATGTGAATTTCATTGATTTTGGGCTCAGGAGAAGAGCTGATGGGGGACAAAGTTACCTTTAAGCTGAATGTCAGCGCTCTGATACTTCTGCACCAGAGGAATCCATTCCAAGCCCATTGTTTTATGGAGTGATAAATTACTGAAGTGACATAATTATGTGGGTGGCATAAGATTTATGATATCCTTAATTATTCATTTATTTAAGTGTTTGGGGGTTGCTCCTAATGTGACAGATGTACACACTTGTCAAGGCACCAGCTGAACCATCTTTCTTTTAAATAAGATTATTTACTTTTGGAAGAAAAAAATAGATGAAGATAGTCATCTATTTTTTTCCATTTGAATTTCATCCAGACTCATAAGAGAGTTTGTTTAATTTTCTTATCTTCATTATATTTTGATGACAACTTAATTATTTTAGAAAAATTAATAGTTCCTCCACTTCCCTGCGTTAAACATGAGAAGAGTATTATGCACTAATTATAAGGAGAGAACTACAACTGACGTCAACAGAATTTGTGTGACTGCACATATTCTAAATGAAATCAGAATATTATACAACAGCTGGAAGACAGTCTAAGAAATAACTTTTTGAATGCCATGTTAAGGCACATGCTGACTAACACATTCATTTAATTCAAAAATCTCTACACAAATAGTGTTCTTGTCTACCGACTTTTGTGTAGTCTGGAAAATGTAAATGAACTGATTTCCATGCTCATTCTGCCCAAATGTAGTGATTCATATTTAAATACATCAGTTGTACTCTGATTAGAAATTGGTCTAAACTGCATAAAGCCTGACATAGGCAGAGTCTGAAGAGCTTGAGGTAGTAGTCATGTCTATAGTCACTATAGGCTGGGGAGGAGATTCATCACCAACTCCAGGATTTTGAAAAACAGGTGAAGTCTGACATCCTCCTACTTGTAGAGCACAGGAGCTCATTTTAATAATTTGTGATTAAAAAAAAAAAAAGAACAACCCACATTTTGATCTTTGGCTGCATTTATCCCACTCCTTTCTGAGTGGATAATGGATATTCTTTTTTTTTGCGACACTACATGAACAGGGCACAGCTGCACATTAAGGGAGTTCCTGCAGACAGGAATGGCAGACTTGGAAGCAATCTGTGGCACAGAAGACCATGGAGAAAACAGTGGACTCACTTCTAGGATAAGGAATTACTTAAAGGGCACAGGAGTGAAACAAAATTTCTCCATTCATATATCTGATCTCAGTGTTTGTTGCAGACTCTAATGTTAGTACACAAATTAATTTGTGCAGACATTTGAGAGTAGACCTCTCCAAAGCCCCAATCTGTAAGCTAAAACAAAGATCACCGATAACATCTGTTCAAAGCATAGACAGTAACTCTTTAGAATTACAACTAGTTTTATTTGCTGTAAAGTGTTTACAGTCATTAAGACACTGACATTCATGATGCTGTGGAGTAATGTGTTGGTAAGAGAGTGGTAGAAACCAAGTGAATGTCAATTGAGGATCAGCTCCTGCTGTACTCACCCAAGAAAAGGGAGCATAATTGTCCGTTAATCAAACGCACAAATCATTGGTGTGATTGACAAGATTATATTGGAAGCTTATTTTAGCAGGTACCTATTAGTACTCATTATATTTAAGGTAACATCAGGGACATTTTTTTTCCCAGACCTTTTGGGAGGAAGGTTTTATTTTTTTGCTGCTGCTGTCCATTCTTTTTGCCTGAAGAGGATTTACTTTGGTAGATTTTGAAGTTGCTTATGAATTTGATAAGGCAATTCACCCTGTAAAAAAAAGATATTTTAGTCCCAAACAACTTGAGTTTCACATTTGGTATATTTTTTTTTCTTTTATTAAACTGTCAGTGAAGACTACACTCTTACTCTGCAAAACTGTTAAATATTGGATACCTGATATTGTTGGTGCATTTATGCTGCTGATATGATGATTCTTGGCTGCAGGTATGCAGATTGATTTTGTGTAACTGAAAATTTAGATCCACACACTTGATATTGCATTTGCATGTTACAGGTTAGTGTGAGGGGAAAAAGAAACCATCATCTCACTGAACATAGAGCTTGCCCTCAGGGGCTGAGATGTCTCATTGTAGCCCTAGCTCGAGCAACTCTTAGGAATCAGGGAATGTGAATGAAAATATTGTAATCCTTCTTGGAGAGAAGCAATCCTCTTGAATATATGCCTTGAGAGAGTGGAGTGTCAAAGCAGTGGCTTTTTCCTGAGTATAGAGCTTATTGCTGTTCCCCTCATTTAGCTGACAATAACACATGGCAAACATGGGGCTAATAGTAGTCTTCTAATATCTCCTCTGATCCGTTTCATGCTCACAAAGGAAAGGGAGAGAAAATGCTATTTATCTTTCTTTTCCTTTGTAAAAATATAGAAATTTTCTGGTAAGGAAAGAGATAAGATCGCCTGGCATAAGGACTTCTAAGTCACACTGGACAAGGTTAGGACAAAGATAGCAATATCAAAAAGTAATTGTTGAGGAAATTCCTTAAAAACTGATGGTATTTTCTCAGTCTTCTAGTAACAAAGTATCTATTAAAGATTGATTTAATGGGATGCAAAGTTCACCAGGCCTCCAGAATAGTAATACAGCATACAAGTTTAGGTGTTGATATAAATATCTTTTACCCAGATCTTTTGATGTGAAATATCTTATATGTCTATATCTTATCAACCTATATCTTTTAATGCATACACACTCCTGGCAGGTAGGGCCAGACCACACACATCACCCCTGTGGTTACAGAGCTGCTTCTGTGTAATTTGTAGCTCGAATAATTTTGCCTTCCTTTTTCTCTGAGTGCATTGAAGATACCAAAGGCAAGGTTTGGAAGCGGAAATAGGTGTCTTGCATGAGACAAGTTAATACAGGTGGGAAAATAGACAAGTTTGGGGAAAAGTTTTCTTGTTAGCAAAAAAGGCAAGAAGCTCCAAGATGATTAAACTGTATCAAAACAAGTGAAATGTAAGTATGCTTAATTTAATCTTATTACAATTACCCTTTTTTTTTTTGTCTCTTGGTAGCCTTGATGAAGCCATCTTGAGCCCCAAGGTTTGTAATTTTTTCCAGGTATATAATTTGCGCAAATAACAGTATATAATATTTCCTGATAAACTACTTTCTGTACATTGGAACAGATTCAGCTGGAGCAGTTTGGAGCATTCCCCATCTCCTGAGCAGCTCGTAGCTGTGTGGTGGGGGCATCTTCCTAAGAGATGAGTGCAGAGCTGTTGAGCTGAAGGTGTATTTTAATTTCCTTCTCTCACTTAGGGCTCTGTGCTCTAGAGTACAAAGGCGTAAAAAAGTAGGGAAATAGTACTATGTTTAGAGAGAAAAAAGTTTTATTTGGAAAAACAAAAGGAAGAGAGAACTATACATACCTCTTCAAAGAATGGTGATAGGCTATAGAACTTGAGTATATAGCAGTGCCTCTGTACAGCCCTGCAAAAAATACTGTGAAGTGGACTGTGTTTCACATGTAACCTCAGAGCTTACTCTTGGTTTGTGCGAGGCATCTGTACTGTGAGCGTGACAAGAGTTGGGTATCCATCCTCAGGTGCAGTAGGAGGTCAAGTGCAGGGGTCTCTGTTCAAGGACCAGGCTTTAACAGTGTGACATCAAAGCATCTAACTCTCAAGTTCCTAAATCTTTAGATGCATCCCTAAAGGTCAAGCTTCTGAATATTTACTTATCCCAGAAGGTGTGAAGAAGGAAGGATAGCCAATAGGCTAGTTGGGGGGAAAGGGGTCACGTGAGACTGAGGTAAAAATTAAATTGCCTTTTAATGTTGTAATAATCTGCTATGTGGTGAAAATGAACTTTATTACAGAACATTCAGGAATTCCCAGGGTCTGGTGGGCTCTAGCTTTTTTTCACTACTGAAATCTGCCCAGTATGTTAAGCATATCACCTCAATCCAGTTTCAGTTATATTTGATTCTTAAATGTTGTCATCTACAATGTTTCACATATGAATAGAAACTTACAAGTTTTTTGTTGAGAGAAGGATTACCATCCTGCTAGCACTGGCAGTCAGTCTCTATTTATGCTCCCAGCAACATACAATCTTTAAAAATTCCCATAGCTACCTGATATTTATAGGCACATTTATTACCCAAAACACAATTTTACTTGTGGGAAGGCACACAAATGCCCTGCATTGCAGAACGTCTGGTTTGGTTGTTGGTTTTTTTTTTCCCTCCAATATTTCTCTGAATTTATTAATCTTAGATGGGATTCACTTCACCTAAGAGGAAAGTATTTGAGTGAAACTACCGGTCACCTTCTACTAGCATTTTATAGAAACAGGCACTTGGAAAGAAGCGATTCATGCCAAGAGTCTGGGATGACTATTTCTCTTCAGGGGATGCTTTCGTCCCATCACTGAGGTTGAAGGTGCTTAGATGCCTACCTTTTAAATGGTGATTACTAAGTGAGATGAATTCTAGACTGTTAATTTACAAAAATGCTTCACACATTCGAGGTAGTATTCTGACCAATATCAAAATCACATTTAGCTTCTGATCGCAAAGATTTAACCTACTTTTATTAATAGAAAATCTTGGATCCGGGAACTCAATTTTTGTAACAAAAGTATTTTAATATAAGGAAAAAAGCCAGTTACTTCCAGAGCTAATGAAAATAATGGGTTCATGCAGTAACTTTAATTTAGTTGCACAAACATATAATAAGAATACCAACAGCCTACGCAGTCATTACCTTGGTTTTGGTTCTGGCATTAATTGTGCTCAATTCCCATTCACAGTGCTGTCAGAGCAGTGTGCTCTCTTCCACTATTTTTAAATGTGTAAATGCCTATGCAGAAATCCAGGTATTTTGGATAACATCAGAATTTGTATCTACATAGGAGTATTACCCCAAACATGGGACACAGCAAAGAGCAGACATGGAAGTAAGTGAAGCAGAATTCCATTCCAGACAATAGAAAATGAAAAAAAAATATCCTGTGTTAAGCATATCTGGCCCTCTATTTGACCAAAACTGGTTCAAAAAAAAAAGGTAAGAAATTTCCTAACCACCCCACAATCTTCTCCAGTGACAATGCTAATGTAGATCTGAGCAGTCCTGCAATGGCAAGAGGACTGGACTCTACGCAGAGACCTCAGCACTGACATTCTGGGATCTCACTCTGTGCTGCAGGAGAGAGGTTGTTCTCTTTTTCTCATTCTGTTGCATTTAGGGGATCAAAATTCCTATCTGCAAAAGACAAAGAAGCAAACGGATTCCAACCACAGTCAACAATGATGGCATTAATACAAATTACCCTGTTGCCCAGGCACCAAACCACAGCTATACTGCTACTAATGCCCTGTGTAAGGAAGGAAGAAACAGCCTGAATACTCCCGGGAAGAATTTCTGGACATTCTGATTACATGGGAAATTCAGGGACTGAAGCAAAATCCCAAACACTGGTTTTGTTGAGGTTTTCTTAATTTAAATTTTTGCCTCTATTTTGTGAGCACAAAGATTGTGGACATCTTGTGCTGCTACATTCCCCTTGGGCTACGTTTTCCAATATATGGGGCTGTGTGCCCTGGGACTCATAAAATCTTGGACCAGGCAAGCAATGATATAACTCAGATCTTTGCTGTTAGGGAAGGGCCACTACAGTGGATTTTCGTTACTTTTCAAGAGGTTGTTAAAACTCTTGGCAATCATTACTGGAGAAGCAGGGTAGCCAGTTCTCATCTTGCTGTTTTACAAATCCATTAATGCTTCACAGTAAATTCAGCAGTGTTCAAGTCCCTGAACACCACCAACCTTCAACAGCAAATGGATGAAGCAAGATCTTCTGTTACCAAGACTGCATTAACTAAACAGACTATGATGTACCTTGCCAAAAAGCAGGAAAAATAAGCAAAATAAGTACCCAAAACACTGGCTGGATTTTGCTCTGAATTACCCTGATGTAAAACAAAGAGAACATGTACAGAGTTTTCTTGCATTTATAGTGGCTAAATGTCCTTTGGATGCTGTGTTTTGAGATGCATAACCAAAATTTGTTTGAAGAAGGTTTATAAGAATATCACAGTTTTTGCCATATTGAGGCAAATGCCAGAGGTCTGGGACACACAGCAGACAGAAAAAACTCCTAAAGCTCTTGACTTCTGCCAACTGTCCAGACTGCCAACAGAGTTGTGGACAATATAGGATGTGTGAATATATTTCTTCCTCTTAACACTCTTCAGAACCCTCTTTGAGGGAAACACAAACACACAGAACATGAATACATTTTCTACTATCCTTCATCTTTCTACTCTTCAGAAACTGGGCAAGCTTTCAGCCTGTGACTGCCTATTACTAACTTTAGCTTGTTTAGTTGCTTTTTTGTGCCCATTTAACCAATTCATCACGACAAATGCTCCACACTGGCTCCAGAGCTGGCACGTCTGAAAATATTTACTTCCCTGTTTCTTTTGTTATTGTTTAGTCTCATGTAGTATTTTCAAAATCAGATTACACAGGAGATGGGCTAGTCTCCCCACTAAAATATAGGATTGATATGAGAATATGCTTAAAGCCTATCTAGTCAGCAATTTAGGAAGCAGATACTTGTTACACTGATTTTTTTTGTCCTGAATGTTTGTTATTTTCTTGGATGTGAGAACTACCCTGAACTTCATAATATACTTATTAAGATCAAGTTCCTTCAGAGAGCTGGACAAGGAGATCCTGTACCAACTCATGACTCCACCAGCATGGTTTGCTTTGTTGACTGGGACCTCACTGATTTCCCAAGCTAAATAAGTGGCTCAGAATGTCTTCAAGATTCCTTTGTCCTATGCACTAAAGTCTATATGTAAAAATATTGCACAAATTATCTGTTGCATACACATACTTTCTTCTTGATTGACTTGTTTAACTCCAAGGACCATACCTGACCCAGGCCATACCTGTTAAGGCCACAATCTTCAGAGAACTGCACAGATTGAAGAAATTATAAACAGATTATGATAGAAATATGGTAGATACAGTCATGGTAGCTCAACAATGTCTTTGAAAATTTTTTTGCTGACTGAACTGCCATTTCTTCCAATTCCTTCTCCCTCGCTTGACTTTAAAAAAGCTTAATGGAAAAGACAACAGAAATAACAGGATTCACTCAACTAAAAAGTAGTATTTTCGCAGAGAAAAAAAAATCAAAAAAGCTATCAGGAAGAAAGAAAAACATTTCAAAGATGCCCTTTATGATGACCTAATCATAAAATAAACAGTAATATCAAGAATGGGAAAATGAATTTTCACTCACTCAAATAAATAAATAAATAAATATCATGTCCTTCCAGATTGGAAAAAAGCAGAATTAAAAAAAAAATCCTTTCATATTCAAGCCATATAGCACAAAGTAAGAAAAAAGATGCATCCTGACAGATTTATGATCTAAAAGCACTGGGAATTTCCACATTTTTCAAGGCTAATCACATTCAGAAGAGACCTAGCCCTGGAGCAGGGTATATATGTTTATAGATGTTCCATAGACCCTTCCAGTACTTAAGTGAAACACTGGACTACTTTCTTTGTTAGCAAAGCAAGAACCGATGCACTTAGGGCTGGCAGCAGTAACACAGAGACAGAAAGCCCCCAAAGAAAGTGGAAACAAGCTCTCCAGCTTTCTAGTCAGCATGCCCAAGTGATTCAGTCCCAGCTCTAGGTGCACATCTTACACAGGCATAATGCTTGAATGACTTCAGAAGAGACTGTGGTACCATCTTGGACTTACTCCAACATAATTAAAAATAAGCTTGGGCTCATCTACTTTGCTCAGTGAAAAATGCAATATATTCATTTCATCATATAGTAGCGTGCTGGTATAGATGAATTGGATTTTCTGAAGCTGCTCTATTGCTGCTCTGACCTGGCTGAACACAAGCTTCCTCCAGGCTGGAAATCATTTTAGGAGGGTGCATTGGCTCTGCTTCAGATGGAAGGAGAAGGGCTTACAAGCACCCCCTCCTCCTGCCATGGACCCAGCAGCCTCCTGTCAGCGCAGCAATGGCTGTAGATTGCCAGGGCTCAAAGGCAAAAGAAATAAGCTGTGGGCCCACACTGGCTTTAGAGAACTGCTTGCTTCACCTGTGCCTAGAAGCTACCCTGCCCAGCAGGGCTGATTCTGCAATGAACTGGTCTGCATGCCCTGACGGATCCCATCCACCAGCTGAGCATCACTGTAGGGCTCAGGCACTCGTGCTTGGCATCTATCGCTTCACCAGAGCAAGAAACTCTTCTGGGCTGCAGGGAGAGGGGAGGGAGGAGTAGTTCTTCATTTCCAGAAATAGTTCTTCAGAAGAATAAGCTAACCCTAATGACTTTCAAAAATTAGTACTGCATGTGGCAAACAGAAAAAAAAAAATAAGAACTTTCAATAGACATTCCAAAGTGCCACTTAGCACTATAATTCAACTAGTAATTCAATTTTCCAAGGTCTAAATTCAGGATATGATGTGTAAAAAAGACCCAATTCAAAAGACATATGAATGAAATGGAAATGCAAGCATGTGTGATTCATTCCGTCAGCATCACCAGCTTTATAAATGCAGGTTCAAAATAACCAAGGTCAATATTTCTCAGTTATAAAAGTGAAAGGAAACTGCATTCATGAGAAACAGCAATAACTTCAGATCTTTAATGAGGGATTTTGTGAGAGGCAACAGCTTCTTTCAAAAATGAGTTTTCCCCAAGGCATGAAAGGTAACAATAACAGTGCAGAGATCTGAGTGTCAAAACAGTCAATGGTTTGGGTTTTGTCTGAATCTTGATTCTCCCATACAGTCAAACAAGACCTAGAAAAAACCTCAGACTTTTCCATTCCCATTTCCTCATCCCATTTATGTTCTCCAAGTTCCCCCAAGTTGTGGGCTTGTTGGAGTTTTTGAAAATGTTTTTGAGAAGTGAAAGTTTATTTTGGCTTTTTCCTTTTGTTGATAGAGATCTGTATTTTCTCATTCACCCATGCTGAAGGATTGCTTCTCTGGAACCTGTATTTTTTCCAGAATTTATGATACTGGCATACAGAAAGGGCTCCACAATGTCAGTCTTGATGTCCTGTGATGAGTCAAGCCTTGTCACATGTGAAATCTTTCCCTCAGTTCGAAAATGCTGCAGTAAATGGCACTACTCTTAGTCTGCTGCGATCGACTTTCTATTTCAGAGGTTTGTTTTCTTATGTTTCATCTGCTTTCTTATCACATATAGTTTGTTATCTTTGGTTCTGAGGATTAGGATTGTGGCATATGCAGATATTCATGTAAGTTTTTTCCAATACATATATGGTACCTGATAGCTCTGTTGGGAGAATTCCAAATTACTTCATGGATTTCTTCATGAGGAAATATAATTCATGAGCTCTCGTGCCAGAAACAATTCAGACATCGATGCATCATTCTAGTTTGGAAACTCATGCTATATTTGTACATTTATTCTGAGTTGTTTTCCCAGCCACAGGGTCTGAAGTTCCTCATTAACCTATTTGCTGTAGGCTTATCTAAACAAGGTGGGGTTGAAGTTTATGTGAAAACAGGAAAAGTTCTTGACTAGATTTTTTCGCTTATTTCAGATTTGGTTTTTTCTTTCTTCATATTTGTTTGTTATTTTTTTTCTAACCTAAAAAAAATCCCATTGCAGTTAGATTTAGATACTATTACAGGAATGGAATGAAACACAGTCATCCAGTAAATATTTCTTTAAATTAATTATTCTTTCATAATGTCTATGACAGTACATGTTTATTTATCTACAGCAGGTTTTTTTAAATGTAACTGGAAAAATATAATTTTTGCAACCAGGAGGCCCTCGTATCACAGTACGATGTGCTCATAAGAGGTGGCATGCCTGGTTAGGTTTGCCAGCTACTGGGGTTTGTTTCCAGCCGAGCCTCACCACATATTCCCACTCTATCAAGTTGTGCTTAAGCCTGCAAAATAAACTTTACTCTTTATTTGGTAGGAGTTATCTTTGATTTGAATTTAGAGGTAGATGTTACTTTCCTTCTAGCTAGTGGCCTCTTAGGGACCTAGCTAGTTGTTACAGAGGTAGGCAGCAGAGGTGCCCGTACCATAACCATGCTAATTTTAAATATTTTGTAACTCTTTTTTTAGTACTGTATTGTTGATATGAACTAGGCATTAGTGGCACATGCTTTTGTTTCTCTTATCTCTAGTGACCAATTTGTATTTCATCTACTGCTGTACATGACAAGAATATACTGCCATGTATTGAATAGAGAGTTAAACCAGAGCAAGCGAAATTGGAATGAGGCCTTTTGAATACAGTTATATTCACCACATAGTAACAATTATTGTTACGCAATTTACATAGGTATTGGTTTAAATTAAAACATTCAGAAGGGCCTTCTTCAAACTCTAGATGCTTTTAAACAATTCATCCAGATTCCTAATCCCTGAAAGGCCCTTTGGACCATTAATCAAGCCATGCTGGCTTTTGCCTTTCACATTTTTCTTCAGACTAATCCACAGAAACAAGCAAATAAATTACTCATTAAAATTTATGAGTACAAATTTTTCCTTCCCTCTAACTAATGTGTGTAATTTCCCCTGGAGAAATTCCCTCCTGCATAAGAAATTAAAGTTTTTAGGCAAAGAATAGTTCCACTGTCAGGAAGAAAAACAAAACCATTGCCATAACCATGTTATTTTCAAACATTTTATAATTTTGAATACTATATTGTTCATATGAATGAGGGATTAGTACCATATATAATCATAGTTAGCTCCTGAATGTCACAACACTATAATACAGTGTGAAAAAAAATTCATGTGTTATATATTTTTTTCTGCCAGCAAGAAGATTTTTTAACAGTTTATTCTTTTAAAAAGCCTCAAAATGAATAAAATTCTTAAAGCAGCAAACTTTTCAGTTCTTTTGATCTTCTGGCAGCTGAAATCAACAACTTCAGAGCCTACAGACACATTGGTTTCCAGTCTAGATGATGAACGGCATTTGCAGGAGATTAACTGTTTATAGGGAACGGACAGACGAACCAGATGCATGACTTGAGAAGGCTGTCTCAGTTCAAAATTTTCATCAGTTTCTGAAGACTCAGCAAAACTCAAGGATAGGTTTTTATTTGAGTCAAGAGTAACGCTTGAGGTCAAAATGGACCTTTTGAAAATCACAAAAATTAAGATGTAGGCATTTTAAACTCCTACTTGATAGTTTTCAATGGTATTGCCACTGCAGCATACTTATTAACATCATTTTTACATTGGAAAGCTTTTCAAAACCAAATTATTTGTGCAGAAAAGTAAGGGCTTTAGCTTGGCTTCCAAGAATATATCCAATGCACAGTTATCCGCTACACTATAAATACACATTTTTTTGCAAGAGGGAAAGCATAATTGTCTACTGCCAGTGGCGTTGATTGTTAGAAGATAGTTATTTTCTTGGGTAATGTCAAGACGGAGTCTTGATTAGTTCTATATTAAGACAAACTATTGCATCAAATATTTGAGCCAAGCAGGCCTTAGCTTTAGCATAATGTATGTAAGTATGTTATCTGTATACTGCTAATATATATTTTCCATTTGTAAAGAGGAAGGACCTGCAAAGGAAGAAACAGCCCACAGCTGCTGAAATTTCATCTGTTACTTACCCAGCATTTTAAACATGTAAATTTGGTTGTAGGCTCTCAGCAGTAAGAGACCTCACAAAAAAAGCAACAGTGGACTGACAGTCTCTTTGCAATCAACCTATTCAATGTAATTATACTTTACTGTTGCTCAGATAGGTTTGTTCTTCTAAAAAGCAGAACAAGGAAGAACTGCATTTTATTTGAATTACCTGGAAACCAGCTTTACTGAGATCAGCTGGGTATTATACATAGAAGAAATAAAATAAAATAATATTTTAAAAAATCTAATTACAGAATAGGTTAGAGTTAGACCTGCAATAAACTGCCAAGTGGTTTTATTCTATTGTTGTGGTTTAACCCAGCAGGCAGCTGAACACCACACAGCTGTTTGCTCATTCCCCACACTGCAGTGGGATGGGGGACAGAACTGGGAAAAGAAAAGAAAGATTCATGGACTGAGATAAAGGCAGTTTAATAGGACAGAAAAGGAAGGGAAAATAATAATAACAATAAGAATAACAGTAACAATAACAATAATAATAATAACAGTAGTAATAGTAGTAGTAGTAATAATACTACTAATAAAAGAATAATGATAAAAGAATATACAAAACAAGTGATGCACAATGCAATTGCTCACCACCCGCTGGCCAATGCCCAGCCAGTTCCTTAGCAGTGATCACTGCCCCCCACCGAACTACCCCCCAGCTCATATACTGACCATGACGTCCTGTGGTCTGGAATAGCCCTTGGGCCAGTTGGGGTCAGCTGTCCTGGCTGTGCCCCCTTGCAGCTTCGTGTGCTCCTGGCAGAGCAGGGCAAGCTGAAAAGTCCTTGCCTGGTGTAAGCCCTGCTCAGCAACAACTAAACCATCAGGGTGGTATCAACATTCTTCTCATACTAAATCCAAACCACAGCACTAGGTCAGTTGCTAGGAAGAAAATTAACTCTATCCCAGCCAAAACCAGGACAATATCCACCCCTTGTTCTATACCATCTATGTCATGCCCAGGTCCCACACTTTCCAATGCATCCCAATTGATCATCACCACCTTTCCCATCTTTTGATATTTACACACAGGTATCGTTCCCTTAGTCTATGGGCCATCCCTATAAAACATTTGTGATTTCATTTAGCCTATGACTTTGGGCTCCATCTGTCTTAACAGTCCTCCAGGGCAGGAGAGATGGTGTGTGGTGTTGGATTATTGCACACTGAAGCCAGTTCTAGTTCCATTAACACTGCACTTGTCCGGTTCTGTCATTGCTGTGCTTCGTTCGGCTTCATCAAATTTCATTCTTCATTAATCTGGGTGATTCTTACTATAATGCTTTTGATATGGCATATAGCCACCATAGAAATGATGACATACAGTATTGTATAGCAATTAGCATCATACAATTGAATTCATTGGCTGTTCTCACCCAAAATCAAATCCCTTTGAGGTACACATCAACTTCCCCATCCTTCACCATCACCTATCAAGTGCACCCAGTTCCTTGAGCAAAAGCAATCCCACGGGTGGCTCTGCCTTTTCCTGAGGACAAAGGCACAAACCAGGACACTATACAGCACAAAATCAGAAAACTTCACTTTTTCTGAGTTATACAAAAATAGCATAAAAAATACCATATTAGAAGATATTAGAAAGTTTGTACTTTCTCATTTTATCTTCAGGACAGCTTATCTGTGGGACTTGACTTTTCCAAACTACAGGGGGTTGTAAGGCTGGATTATCAGATGAATTACATAGATATGTACTTACTGACCAGACACTGAAGTAGAATTTAGAAGAGAAATGCAATCCGTTTGTAATATACCACTCCAATAAGTCTTAAAACTACAGAATTCAGCATGCAACTCCCCCTTTGGTCCTGGCTGATCAGCTCCAAATTTCTATTTCAAGGTAGATTCTTCTGTGCAAAGTGGAGGTTTCCCATGTTCTGCAATGTTCAGAGGAGAGCCTGCTGTGCTCCAGGAATGAGTACTGCCACTTTCACTGGGACCATCAAGCTGTACTCTTTCTCTGGACAAGTTGAAAAAAATGTAGGGGATACGAAAGTCTTTCTTGACTCAGTTTCTGAGCTTTCATCCAGGAAGAGATTTAATGGACCCATGAGACAATACAGCTTCATACGTTTTGGGGGAAAATAATTTTCAGGAAAAAGAGGTTTTGTTTTTGAAATAACTCAGTGGCACTTTGGGGCAGGTTGGGAATAAGAAGGTCTTTCACATCAAAACAAAAAAGAGAAAAGGTATAGATAGCCAAAGAGTTAGATAAATCTATTTGACATAGCTACATTATCAATTTGACTAGAGAGACACAGAATTGCAGGTCTGAATAAAAGAAAAACACAAATATCTTCTTTCATTCTTTCCAGATGTGCTTTAAAGATTGAAGAAGTTCCATAAAGCCACCAAGATTCTGGATGCTTAGTCTAAGCCAAAATTAACAGCCAAAATTTTGATACCTAACTCACTACAAATATTAGAAACAAACATCTCTGATCTAAACTGTTACTATTTGTTCTCATAATATAGGGGAGGAATTGGGGTGGGGGTGGTGGTGGTGGTGGTAGTGGTGGTGGTGTGTGTGTGCTATTTTGTTCTATTTGTTTGAAAACTTAAATATGAAAATTGCCAATGACTGTGGGAATGGGTACTCATAATAGCAGCTTTTCGTGTTTCTCTTGATAAGCTTAATCAAAGTATCTGATTATAACCCTTCCCTTAGCACTTCATGTATTGTCTCCTTGGGAGCACAATGGATGTAATTTCACTCTTTCAGACTAAATGATTTTCATGGTAATTTCATTGCCATTATCCATCCCACATGTGGTGGTTTTGTATATAAATGTGTCTGACCCATGGCTTCTAACTAGTAGTCTGAAAAAAAGTAGCTTTCAAACATAATAAAAAGGTAGAAGTCATAGCAGAGCTAATAGCATCAAGTACAGATAAAAAGACACAACTTGGACATAACAAATCTGTTAAATAGAAGCTGAATTAGAGGAGGATTATGAGAGCATACCTGATTACTCTTCAGTGGAAATAATTCTTGTAAATTTATAAGTTAACTCTTGCTAGATTAATCTGCACATCAAATATTTCATTTGCAGAAAAGTCTGATGTATCTCAGGTGTCTCCGTGGAAGACAAGAAATTTAATGTGATTCATCTTTGCCTCTACTATTCAAGTGTTACAGCTTTGGAACAAAGTAATGAGGTAGATGAAATGTCAAGAGAGCAGACCCTCCCATTGACTGGAGGCCAGGAGAAACCAGTAAGTAGTCCCACTGAAGAAACCTACTGGTAGTCACAGAGGAATGCTCAGTATTACTGCTTGGACATATCCAAGAGAATATCTCTTCTAGTACAAACTTTGCCTTCTTTTAAAACATAAAGATGATGAAGTAGAGTTGTATAAACAGCAGCATGGAAGTGTATGATGAGATACTACATGGAAGTGACAAAATTTATTTAACCTGTTTATCCATTATTCAACTATGACAAAGGACAGAATTAATATTGTGAGGACCCTGACTACAGAAAAATTAAAAATTCAGGATCCTCTATACAATGCACAGCCAAAGCTCCCCTGTGGAGAATTGGCCTGTGCTGTTTGCCAGCAGCGTGAAGATCACAGCTACTTTGCGTTTCACAGCCAGCACCTGTCTCCTGCAGTTAACCATCTGTATCTGTTCAGTCCTTTCTTTCTCATATGACAGACACTCATCTGAGGATGAGGCTGGCACAGTGGGACGGATACTCTGTCTAGAAACTGAGGACCTGAGCTGGCTGTCTCCCTTCACTTGGCTGAAATAGAAACTTGAACCAGTATCTCCTACCTTGCAATGTATACCATAAACACTGACATATTTGGTTCTGTCCCACTGAAACTGTTTTTATTTAAAACACCTAAATGACTGCTGGTCAGAGAGCTCTTGAAAAATATGGAAGGTGAAGACACATATGTGGGCGAGAAGACACAGGACAGATTCTGCTTCACTTTGGGTTAATAAACAGCGATGTCTCTACTTTTGCCCTCCTGGGATGTTTTCCTCCTCCAGTTGCTAGTAACTGTTTAAGAGACTGGGCCTTAACTTTTTTTTTTCCTCTTATAAATTGTCCTTTCACTGAACAGGTAAGCTACCTTGTCTACTACACTGGTAGAGTTGGCCTTATTGCATACCAGGTGGCATATGACTCTGAAATACTCAAATTAAGTCAACATTGTATCTAAAATTCCTTCAAGGTCTCAACAATTTGACATAAAACCCACTAAAATGTAATGGTCCATGCTCATATGGCTAGAGATGGGCATTAAGGATCTGTGCTCAAGAGAAAAGCATATTTCTCTAATTGGTAAGCAATTTCCCTTCATTCTTCCTTGGGTGATATAGCAGGAGCTCTTCAAGCTGTTTTAAAAACATCTTATATTTTATTTAGTCATTGTTGTTATCCTTATTTTAGTTTCATTTCAGCATGTGTATTTGACACCTTTAGAATTACGTTGATGGGGCAGGTAAATGGAAAATTTGAAGTTTTTTCAATGAAGAAAACAAGCAATCATTACAGGACAGATAGTTCATTATATCTGATCGGTTAACACAGAAAGCTTTAACATGCTTCAATACACATAACACACTCTTTGAATGTCATTCATGCAATGTTTGATTCCTTTTTAAAAGTCTTTGTCAGAAAGACTGAGTCAGATTTGAAATTCAGAAAATATACTAGAATACAATTTTAAATTACTTTAATCTGATAAACAAATCCTCCCTTACTGCAACTTACTGTATTTTAGCAATCATGATAGCAATGTACCACAAATGTATTCATTTTTTTTCCCAAATGCATAACATCTCATGAAGGACCCTTTGCTTTACCTCAAGACCAAGTTAAAATCATCCAGCCTCATCATGCATCCTGTGTTTCAGGTAAAGTTTCAGATCATCTTGGAGGAAACACCACTTGGTGAGATCACCTTGGAGTGCAGCAGAAATAACACAACCTGCCTTGCTACGGTTGTGTCCTATCCCCAAGGGATCCCTTAGCTCCTGACAGCAGCAATGTGCCAGGTGGTACGTGCCAAGTGGGTACATTGTTCCTCTGATATTCCCAGTCCTAATTCTCTCACTGCTTTACCCATGTTTGGTGAGAATGTCTTCTTGGGCCTGTTTCAGTGGAACCATTTACCGTCCCTTTAGTGTTGATAGCTGGAGCATGGGCCACAGCCAATGCTGCTTTTTGGTTATTCTTGCCCTTCTCTTTCAGAAGACTTTGGGGAGAGCAGTCTGTGAGCCCACTCTCATGGTCTGGGCGAATGTCTAGGTGATGTTCAGAAATGCTATGAGGTGTTCCAGAGCCCTCGTAGAGTCCCTATGTGACAGATGATGGGCTTTCACTACCTAGTCCATAGATGGGACTGTTGTCAGGGAAATAAAACTACACGGAAATGCTAAAAATAAAGCTGACCAGACAAACTTGAGAGTTTTTAGGCAGAAAACCAAAGCCAGGGAGTGCCATGGATATACTTGGATTTATAGAGGCATTTGATAAGGAGGCATATGATTGTCTAGGGAGAAAATTAAATCAATTTATCTTAGACAACAATACAATTAGTCCAATCAAAAGCTGGCTTGTGAGCTACTGACGATGGAAAATTATAAATAATTCATTAAGGAGAGAGAAATTGGCTGATGATATCCCACAAGAATCAGTATTGGGCTACTTGTTTAAAGTTTGGATAAATACATAAAATCCTGTCAAGAATAATGAGTTATTCAAGATAAAGTTAGAAGAGAGAACAATTTGGACTGCTTCACTAAAATAGAAAATAACTAGTATGTATTATCGTACTAATTCCTGGGGGGTGGTTGGGGGTGTTGAGATGCTTATGAAAATACATGACCAATTTTTCCAGCCTTCACAACCCAAACAATTTGGGCTTTTACCTGTCAGTGAAAGATTTTTTTGCACATAAGCCTGATGTTGCATGTCTCCTTCCAGCAGAATTAGGGTAATAGCTCTAAGAACTGGGATTTAGTTTTATTGGATGGAGAATCCAAAAATCCTTTGCTCCTAATTTTCTCATATTCAGACCTACATTTCTCAGTATTTCCTTTAATATCAGCCACACTAAGTAGCAGCATAAGAGAGAGCCCAGTGCTGTAGATCTCTGGGCTGGTATCCAGCCTCTCCTTGAAGAATACACAAAATTCTTCTCTATTATCAGGTAGCTCGACATATAGTGGCAACTTTATTAATATACCCGATGAAATTAGACTCTGGCTAGTAATGTCTACAATAGAAAACGGTAATTATTTTATCTTCCTTATTACAAGAATATTTTTACTATATAGTCTCCTATGCTAACACCTCAACTGTGGAAAGCACAGTGCTAATAAGGTAAATGGACTTCATAGAAAAAAATGGGATGGCTGTAGTGACCAGTCTCTGACTCCACTATTAATCATTTAAGTCATCGAACTTTTGCAAACCTCAACTTAAAATAAACACCAGCAGCTAAATTCATATATACGTCAGCAGTCAAGACTTGTTTACATTTGAAAATGTGGTGAAATAGCCAGAATAACTGTTCCATTGTAAATCCTCAAATGGCCACTATTTTCTGAGACAGCTACTTCACTTGATTTCTGAAGATAGAGAACCTCTGAGTCATCAAAACTCTCTCCCCTGTCACTGAACAGAGGTTTTCAAATAACTAGTTTTATTTTAGATCTCTTCCTTGCAGTCTGCTGATTTATCCATTATTCAAGTAACTACATTTTCCTCTGTCCTTGAATTATTTAAACTGTTGTGCATCCAGACAAACACGCTTTCCCAGCTCTCCAGTAAGATTCTATTATAAGCAGATATTTGTGTCTAAGCACATGCATCAGTGAACGTAAAGACTTAATATAGTTAACATTATGATCGTTCTTGGATGCAAAACCCCATCGATACTATTTATAAAATACTTAGAGCTTTCACTTCACATTTTATTTGCTAATGACATTTTTTGTTAAGGAGCCAATCTGGCTGTGCCAACTACATATTCTCCCCAAAATTAACCTACGGAACCTCAGGCTGGAGACAAAAAATATATTCATGGTTTAAAACTACCACCTTAATCAGAGTATTATTGTGTTATTATCCTAATACTCAATAATGCATTTCTTGTAGATAATTTACATATGAATCAATGCCCAAGAATAACTGATTCCCCTGATATCAAATAAATTAAGGAACTGAAAGATGTAAATAAAATCTATTTATTTCAAATTATAGCAGCATCAGCAGGTTTAAAGAGTTCAATCTGTGACTATCATGCAATTGTAATGCAGGGAAACTTAGCTTAGAAAAACTCATCAAGAAGTTGAAGTAACCTGTTTTACAGCAGTCGGTCCAAGTAAGTATTGACAGCATCATGTCAAAGGCTTAGTCAGCTGCAAAGTGTAATTGAGAAACTCGGTTTTGATATGTTGAAGAGATAACATCCCAACTTCAAAATATATGAGGATGGTTTGGGACTACAGCTACAGAGAGTGTTGTGGCAAAGTTTCTGTGGTGGGAGAGGCATCTCGGCAGAGTCAAGGTGGTTACATTTAAAATTATAATGTAGAATGCCCATTCCAGAAAATACAAAACCTCTAGACTTACACCATCATGAACAGAAAATACACACAAAGCCATAAGATGTAAATTTGTGGGTTTAAGTTGAATGAGAAATCATGAATTTTATCCTAGGACTTTCCCTATCAGAGCTCTAATCTGCTTGGAAAATTTGACAGCATATCAAGGAGAATCAAAAGAAATAAATTATATGTCCTAAAACACCCAAATTGTGGAGTGCCTGAACCATGAGAAAGCTGTACAGTGATGCATGCTTCTACAGGCTTTACATCTCTGTGTCTCTGTTAAGGGTTAAGAGGAAAGTGCAAAGTAATTTATGCTAAAAATTATCACAATCTCAGCAGGGTATAAACCAAGAAAAAAATTTTGCTTCCAGCTTGCCTCCTCCTGGTTTTACACCGTATACATACTCAGATACTCAACAAACTTCAGACCTGCTATCAGCCTAAGAGGGCACGGGGGCAATCGCAAACATGAGCCGTCCCCTCCTTGGGGCAGCGCATTTCCCTGCCTCAGTGCTGGGAGCTGCAGCCGTTCTGCTGGCCGGTCTCGGCTGCCGCTCACGGGTCTTGGCGTCACCTTCTCCGCTGCCCAGCTCCGCATTAGCCAGAAAAGAGAGAAAGCTCCAGAAACCTGTGTTCTAATATATTTCCAGTAAATCACAGAATCACAGAATCACAAAATGGCAAGGGTTGGAAAGGACCTTTGGAGATCATAGAATCATAGAATCACCTCAGTTGGAAAAGACCTTTAAGATCATCGAGTCCAACCGTTAACCTAGCACTGCCATCCCACCACTAAACCATGTCCCTAAGCACCTCATCCATCCTTCTTTTAAAGACCTCCAGGGATGAGGACTCCACCACTTCCCTGGGCAGCCCATTCCAGAGCCTGACAACCCTCTCGGTGAAGAAGTTTTTCCTAACGTCTAGCCTAAACCTGCCCTGGCGCAGTTTCAAGCCATTCCCCCTCATCCTATCGTCTGTTACCAGGGAGAAGAGGCCGCCCCCCACCTCACTACAGCCTCCTTTCAGGTAGTTGTAGAGGGCGATCAGGTCTCCCCTCAGCCTTTTCTTCTCCAGACTAAACAACCCCAGTTCCCTCAGCCGCTCCTCGTATGACTTGTGTTCCAGACCCCTCACCAGCTTGGTTGCTCTCCTCTGGACGTGTTCCAGCAATGCAACATCTTTCCTGTAGTGAGGGGCCCAAAACTGAACACAGTATTCAAGGTGCGGCCTCACCAGCACCGAGTACAGGGGCACGATCACTTCCCTACTCCTGCTGGTCACACTACTCCTGATACAGGCCAGGATGCCATTGGCATCATGTAGTCCAACCCTCCTGCTAAAGCAGGTTCACCCAGAGCAGGTTGCACAGGACATCATCCAGGCGGGCTTCAGCTGGTGTCTTTGCTGACTGGGCTGGGCCAGCATCTTTGATTCTTAGGAAAAGGAGGAGTAGAGCAGAGGCTGAGTCCATTGCAGTGAGCACAAAGCTACACACTACCCTCTCCTTTTCACCACAGCAGTTTTCAATCACTTCTTCTGCAGCAGAACTTTCTGCTTTTACAGATCTATTGATAACTGCAGTTTTGACTGCACTGTTCTCTATTACTCCTTTAAAATTACTTGTGCAATTCAAATGTTGTTTGTTGTTTCAGACCATCCCAGTATGTTGCGTGAGTGTTTTGGAACCTGAGACTTGAATACCTGGGTGCCTATTGCTCAGGATAGTATCATTCAAATAATAAGGATTTTTTTGTACAGTATGTGCAATACTGTTTTTCACAGAATAGATGTGTTCACTAATAAAGAGTCTCCACCTCTCACTGGAAATCATGGATGGGACACTAATCAGAGGCCCTTTCAACCTGCCAAAAATCCCTCTTGTGCCGCTGACAAGTTGGATTGCTGATGTCTCCATGTGATTTCAGTGGACCATGGCATCAAGCATACTGTTTATTCAGAGAGCCTGATTTCAAGTTGTTTTGTACATTCCATACATCTTCATGTCAGATATATCTTGGCATAAAAGTAAAATTTTAAAAATATATCAACAGTGGCACACGTTTGGATACTGAGAGTAAAAAGAAGTCTTAGAAAAAAGGATTTATGGATTGCACTTAAAAGCTAGTATTCCCTGAAATGAGAAAGAGAAATCTTAGAGACTTTCAGTAACACAGATAATTTCAGAAGTATTTGTTTGGCAAAGGTTTTCAAATTATAAATAAAGTTATAAACGTTATAAATGGAACAACTGCCTCAGTAGCTGAACAAATTATCACCAAATGTTTATGAATCCTGTGATACGATAAACATGTAGCCATAGGATTCTACCAAGCCTTCTACATTCTGATACATATTTACTGTTCTTAAGTAATTTAGCTTGTAGTAAGATTTCATTTTCTCCTAATCATTGGACAGAAAAGGCTTTCTGAGCCTGAGATAAAACAGTGACGCTTCTTCCAACTCAAACACTTTTAGTAAACACTGTTTGTAATGACAGTTGTGTAGCAGCCTCAACTCACATTTTCAAGATTCATATCTTTGTATGAAACACCACTTGGGGACCTCAGAATATACAACATTTTTTTTTAAAAGTGATCAAGATTTAAACTATACATGGCTTTTACTATATTGATTATACTGGAAAGTTGTTCCAGACTGCGCTGCTTTGATGGATAAAACTCATCTTGACTTCCCAGCCTACCTGTATGCCTGGACAGTCTGAATCCATCATCTCCCTTGTCAATTAGATTAAGTAGTACTTATAGCACTTTGCTTTTTCTCAACTCTGTTATATTTCCAAACCCATGATATTCATTCTCAGCCTTTGCTTCTCTTAGTTAAAGAGGATGAATCTTTTAGGCTCTTTTTTTTTTTTTTCCTGTTAGTTGCCTGTATTTTTTTCATGGAGACCAGAACATCGGTGATTAAATTTGCATGCAATATTCCAGCGGGGTGCCAGCCATGCCTTGCATAATGTCATTAAAACTACTCTTTCTCTAAAGAAATACCCAGCCTACAGCAATCCTACTACTGCCTTTCGTTTCTGATGGGTGCACCGTAACAACAGATCAAGGTCAGTCTGTGATCAACTAATTTAGCCAGACTTCTTTTTATTTCAGTGCAGAGGAAATAAGCAGCAATAGCCAGTGAACTAATTTGTATTATCTGCATTATTTATATACAGCACATGTTCCCGTTGCATCAGCTCTGTTCCCAAACTTGCTACTTCAGCACTGAAAAAAAAACCCAGTTAAAAACCTGAGGACTACAATGATGACTCCAGCCAACCTACACAGAACCCCAAAGCAAACTAAAGGTGAAGACTGTGCACAAGAAAGTAAAAGAAGGAATGTTATTTATAGCAAAAGTCACAACGTGCAATTTATTATGGTGTTTTATCTTCATACACCACATACGTACATATATATCATAACATAATGTATTTATAATCCCACAAAGGCATATTAATGTAAATGAACTGCAAGATAGATATATCTATATAAAATAAAAATAGTGTGCTAAATACTAGCATCCCAAGTCCACACACCTGGATTCAAAGGTGTTCAAACATTTTTCTTAGAAATACAAGTAATTCAGTGTTATGTATTAGAGTGAATGAAAATTTTGGAGCAAAGTGCTGTTTAATGCAGCAAAATAATCCGTTCCTTTATAATTAACTTTATAAAATAAACTTTTTGAAATTACCTTCCTTTATGTCACTAGCAGTCATGAGTCTAAAAATAAATGGATTTTGGCTTTCTAAGCAAATTATGCCCTCATCTTAGAACACAAAGTGATGTAAGTCAGGCTGTAGTTCTCATGCACTTCTGTGATACTCTGAGATATGTGTATCCAGCATGGCAGAAACAGATTTAATTTCAAAAAATATTATTGTTTTCACTGACATTTTCAAAAACCTTTCAAGTTTTTGTATCCTGATTAGTCCATTTTAGGAGAAAATCTAAAACTCCAGACCTTAACATTGCCTGAAAACGCTCTTATCAGTGTCCATGTTACTAGCAGTAATCCAGCTAGAGAGTTCACTGTTGAACTAAAGAAGAAAAAACAAGTATTTCTATTTTAAGAGACACATGAACCTTGTTGGAATTAAAATACACTGGAAACGTAACCCTTGCAGTGACAGGAGTCTTCTAAATGGTTTTCTGAAGTTTCAGTGGAGCTGCACATACAAGTAAATTTACTGTCATTGCAATTCCATCAAGACCTTTGCTTAAAATCCACCTTCCATGTATTTTTTTTGCCAAAAGGGTAGCAGGTAACAATCAACACCTGAAGCAGGGTTTCAGACCTGAAAGTCCTGACAAGTCCCCCCACCAAGTAGACTTACAGCCAACTACACATTAATTTTAGCAGATAAGAACCAACATAAGTCTGAGTTTTCCCAAAGCTGAGGCGTACCTGTATTTTTGCTCTGGATTTTTCACTCCTCTTATAATACAAAAAGAATGGTTTGCTTAAGTGCCTGGATCGAACTGAACAAAGAGGTTTAATCATCTTGCAGTGGTGGAGATGACAGCGTTATAAAATACTAGTGCTGTGTGTTAAAAATCAAACAAACCAATCAACCCCTCCCACTCCAGGAAACTCAGATGTTAGTGGTGGGATATTTGTTTGAATCAGCAACTGTCACTGCTGTAAAACTTAATCTCAATTTATTAATTATTATGTTGAAAATAGAGAATCCTGATTCCTGATTCCTAATCTGCGCTGCCTGTTTCAAGCTGAACAGTTTACTTTTTCCTACTGGAAAGTCTTCCCTCATTGCTTGTGATGTCTATGTTCCCAAACAGTAATATATGGGCAACTATTTGCTCTAACCAGTTTTATTCCTGATGTATCTGTAATATCATCCAGCTCACCCTTTGCAAGATATTTTAGCTGCATCTAATGAATAGTTAAGCAATAGCACATTTTGCAATTTTTCCTTTCTAGGGCTGTTGCCCTAAAGACAGAGATGAAGATATGAAAGACAGGGAGGATGGAAAAGAAACAAAGTGAGGAAACATCATTGCTCACATGCACTGTATGTGAACTATGGCATAAAGTGAATTAATCTGATTTTGTCTTGCCATATTATACTTCTTCAAGAAGCATCACACTCTACAAACTGTGGCCTTGGAGGAAACAGAGTACATAGGTTCATCGTAACAGAGCAGCTGGGGCTGTGCAGTGAGAAGCAAAAAGAATTAGAAAGTTCTGCTGATGATCTAGAGTGGCTCTGGCTCCTGCCGTCATTTGCCTCCAGGAAGGGTATCTCCATGTTCAGGGTATCTCCATGTTCTGCACGATGTTTCAGGATGCAGTATTTGCTATGGTCCCATTTTACAGGTATGGAGACTGAGTTCTGGAAAAAAATGAAGAATTTGCTCACAAACTTGACCCATTCCTCAAAATCTTCCTTATGCCTGCCTTTTCTTCTCACTTCCAAAAAAACCCCTCATTTATTTATTCCAAGAGAAAACTGACAAATTCTGATATGTTTTTCCATGTATGCTCAGCTCACCATCTTTGGCCCTCTTCCCTGTGTTTCTCCCCAGTTTCCAGTATCTGACCTCAGTAAATAACCTCTCCTACCTCTCTAACTGTTCCTTCTCTATGTTCTTCAGTGAGTCCTTGCCTTTTTCCATCCCTCTTTGGGGATCTCCTACAGCTCTTTCTGTTCTGTGCACATCTTTTCTAAGTAAATGTCATCTACAAACATAAATTCTCCCTCCTATTCTATGCCTCACTTCTACCCCTGTATTCTGTCCCTGTGGATGGGATTCATATGTCTGAATGTAGATATTTATTTCTGAACCACCCATTGCAGGCTCTCTGTGTAGTCTGAAAATCAAGCCAAGAATATTTAAAGAGCTGTAGGGTGCAATTAATCCAACTGCTAAAGAACATCTCTAAATGATGTGCTTCTTTCCTTTCACTATAAAGGGTAATATCTACATTGTAGCTGTATAAAGTTAGGTGAGATAAATCCTACTCTTTTGTCCTAACTAGGCTATCTCTAACACTTATTTGTAGACATTTAGGCTCAACATAGCTAATATAAAACTAATATTCTCCATAGCATTTTTCTGCTCATTTCTTGTGGACAGAGCTATGAAGCATCTGATCACACAGGACCTGACCTTCGTGTTCTTGGAGTCCTCACACTCAGACTCACAGCATCTTTCTATCTGACATCTCTAAAATACTCCATTTCTGATTCATTCACTCAGCTCATACTGTTATCCAGGCTCTCACCTCATGCATATGTCATGCTTGCTTGGGCCTGAGTAAATCCCATGTCTCCCCTATATACCCAGAAGAACTCTGCAATGAAAATTTTCCAAGTCTGTTGCTTTATCCATGCCATTAGTCTACTTCTCTATCTCAGAGGTTCCTCTTCTCTGTTTTATCAAAAAAGGCTTTTAAGGACCTTTCCAGCCAATAACAGCTTTTTTTTTTTCTTCTGATTTGGCTCTGAAGCGAGCTTCAGGCTTTGTTCAGAGCATGTGGCTAGCTTGTACCTGGCCAGATTTTCAAAAAGCAGCTTTATCCTTTCTTCCCAGCCACCGCTAATGTTTGAGTGCAACCTCTTACAAATATGTGCAAAATTTCCCAGTCTGTCTTTAAACTCTTTCCTAAACTTTCCTTTTCCATAATGCTTCAACAGCCCCTTGGCTAGTTTGGTAATTTCCTGGAACACCTCTCCTCTTTCCTGTTGACAAACACTTACATGACTGCTATCGATCTGCTGCCTCTTCTTGCACATTAGACTCCAAGTTCTCAGGGCTTTGACCATGTTTTTGTTCTGTTTTCTGTACAGCTCCTAAAGCACCAAGGTCCCAGCACATGTTCAGGTAGACCACGTTATCTCCTCTAGTTCAGCAAATGTGCCAGGTTTCAGACATTTTTTGTACTAGAAAGATCCAACAGACAGGAGGATTTTGGCCAAAGTGTTCATGAAGTATCTACACTATGCCATAATTGATTTATTTATATTTATTTATTTTCCCGGCAGAAAATAAGTTGCATTTACAGAGCATAAGAGACTGTCAATTTAGAGCACAGTTATAGAAGTATAAATGATTTGTCCTAAGGCAATAGGCATTAAGGGAAAGGAGGTCTAAGTGTGAATGCAACTGTCAGGCACAGAGGAAGGAAAGGAAACCCCACAAGTGTATTTAATTATTTTTACTTGAATTTAAATTACATTCTTCATTAACCAAATCCAATAACAACAAGAAGCTGCTGTGAATATTCTCCAGCTATCTTGGAGGTATGGGGATAATTTTGCAGGTGGATTTTTCTTATTTCCCTTGCGGAAATAATGCTTTTAGTCCGTAGTGCACAGAAGGAAAACAAAGACAGTGACAGATGCTCTTAACGTGTTTCTTAAGTGGACAAATGGCCTTTGTAACACAACAGAGACTGAGAGTGTTATTTATTAGAAGCAGTGCAAAAGCTGTCAGTCAACCTTACCTTGGGGAGCTGGAGTCCCACTTTCCTCTTCTGTTGTAAGGCAGCAATTAGTTCTGAAAAATATGAAGTCCTCACACAAGATCATTAAGGTGCCACATAAGTGGTTAACAATAGTTGCTGAAAAGGCTGGTAAAACGTGCTAATTAAAGGTGAACCAAACGATGTAAGAAATTCAACTATCCATTGCTTAGCCAGCTGCAACTATTCAAAGAACCTGGTTCAAAGAATCAAAAAAAAAATGAGTAGGAGACTAAAAGAAAGTATCTGTCATATTGGCAGAAGGGAGGCACTGTGCTTCGTTCCCTCCTCTGTCTACTTCAAAAGCCCTGTGCCTTGTTAACTCTGGCGTATTTCTCCTCCTGTGCTACTTGGAAAGACCTGATGACCAAGTAGACCATGTTTATAACGATTTCTCTTTCCTTTGGTTCTGCAACATATCTATACAGGTACAATGAGGCTTTTGACCTCATTACTTTATCACAAGACTTAGTCAAAACAAGGTGAATTCAAAAGAAAGAGGCATCCTGTTCTCCACAAATGAAACACATGATAAACTGAAGTGATTATAAGATGAAGGTTGCTAAACAGAAGAAATTAAATAAAATTACTCTTAAGTGAAATCAAAATGTATTAAGGCAGCCAAAGTAAGGCAGCAAAATGTAGAACTAAAATAACCATATGTTGTGGTTTAACCCCAGCTGGCAACTCAGCCCCCCACAGCTTCTCACTCACTCCCCCTCAGTGGGTTGGGGGAGAGAATTGGAAGATTAAAAGTGAGAACACTTGTGGGTTCAGGAAAAGACAGTTTAATAGGTAGAGCCATGCACGCAAGCAAAGCAAAACAGGGAATTAATTCACTGCTTTCCATGGGCAGGCAGGTGTTCAGCCATCTCCAGGAAAACAGGGCTCTGTCACGTGTAACGGTGACGTGGGAAGACAAATGCCATAACTCCAAATGCCCCCCCTTCCTTCTTCTTCCCACAGCTTTATATGCTGAGCATGATGCCATATGGTATGGAATACCCCTTTGGTCAGTTGGGGTCAGCTGTCCCAGCTGTGCCCCCTCCCAGCTTCTTGTGCTAACCCCCCCCCCGCAAGACTCCTCGCTGGTGGGGTGGGGTGAGAAGCAGAAAAGGCCTTGACTCTGTGTAAGCCCTGTTCAGCAGGAACTACATAATCCCTGTATTATCAACACTGTTTTCAGCACAAATCTAAAACATAGCCCCATACTAGCTATTATGAAGAAAATTAACTCTATCCCAGCCAAAACCAGCACACCATATGTGTGCCTGGGAGGGTAATCACAAAGAGGAAATATCTACTCTTTTTTAAATGTTGGAAGTGGATAAATTTAGAAGTAAGAAAAATAAAATACTTTAGTCGCTAGGATAGGGTCATTGCATGTTGTCACAGGGGCATGGGTTTACAGTTGCCCTAGTACACCAGATGCTGTTTTCAGATTTAACTTGTTTGGATTTTTCTTCACATTAATTCTTACCTTTCTGAGCTTTTAAAGCCTAGCTAAATAGTGGTAACTGTTTTTGTCACACATACAACGTCCACGTTCTCAAAATTAGCATCACATAAAGTGTAATTTGGACTTGAGTAATAATGTGAGCATCAGTGCTTTAAGAGTCCCATAAGAGATATAAAAAAGTGCATAACATGCAAGTTCAAAGACAACTGAATGGGAAGGTGAATTTGGTTTTGATACAAATAGAAGGACAATAATTTTCAAGGAGGGAAATCAGTTACAACTATTTGAAATGGAAGGCCACCTTCCGAGTCTAGTAGCTCAGAAAGAAAGGCTGAGATTTAATTTAATTTTTGTAAAGTAGTGTAATTACTACCCTCACTTTTTTCTTACAGTCCTGATTGTTGTTTTTGTTCATGTACAAGTACTGAAATCTAACTAAATTCCCTGGATGCTGAGAACCAGTTTGGGTCTGGAGACATCAGCCCAGCTCTGAGCTGAGCTGCAAAAGCAGCTGGGGAGATGTTAAGCAGTGACTACACAGAGGTGCTGGTGAGAACCATACAGTGCAGCACTAACTTGAGGACATCTCAGTCATGAAGAGAAAACATAACTTACACTCCTCTGACCTTCTGCACAAATGCTGATGGGGTATTGTTGTTTCTTGTCTTGTGTATCGGCACTGCAGCCCTTTGGAAAAATTAGAGCTGAGGAGATTGCCATGATTCAAATCGTGAGCTTGAGCCCTAACTCTGTTTTGAACCAGTAAGATTTTGTTCCAGCGGGTCAGGATCAAGTTCACATTAATTTGAGTGAATTAGGCAGAAGGGGGCTATCTGCAAAAGCCGCCTGGTGCCTAAACGTCGTATGCCAGATGCCTAAGGATTAGACAGGCACCCAGCAGGGAAAGACTTACATACCCATTTGTCTCTCCTGTGGCAAAGACACTTCTACGTGTGAGGGCAAAAATTAAGGATGCCTTCAGGAAACAAAAGAACTGAGGAATTAGATGGTTTTTTGGTGGACTACCCAGTAATGCATAGATGCATGAATTACACCTGAGCTCCTTTTGGAGATACACTACCACTAAAGCAAGGAATCAAGAATTGAAATGATGCCTAGATGAAATGCCAGCTGTCAAGTCCCCAGCCATGGATCTAAGTGGTGGAAACCTTCTCAGCATGCAAAAGCAGAGGCTGAAACTATAGAAGTACACTAAAATATAACAGTAAGGTGTATCAGGAGGCAAGTCTCAGTTTGTTGTGCCTCATTCTTTCAACTGTTCTTAATGTAGATGTTTCTTTTTTACAAAAAAAACCATACATAAGCAGCTTCTGAGGAGAGTCCATACTGGCATCCCTGAGATTATAGCATGCTACATGTGAATTCAGCTCCTTAATATTATCATTATGAAGCAGAGTGGCAGAAGGCCAGCAACGGCTGATCGGGGAACAATAGAGCTAATTACAGCTAGCTGCAAGCTGAACAGTCACCAGACAGCAAAGATCCTCCTTTATTATGGCTGAGTCCCATCCTGAATTTCATTTCAATTTAATCTGTTCCGAACAGCAAAAAGTTGGAGCATAACAAAACCCTTTCCAAGGCAGTTCCTGGAGCACCAGCTTAGGGGCTTTCCTCAGCTATGATGTCCTATGCTGGTACAGAGGATTTACAGCGCTCTGCATAAAACCAACTGATATCCTGGTTTATTACCCAGTACAACTCTCCCACACTGTCATGGAGACACATCCCTTTCAAGTTTTAAAGATTAACAAATTACACTTGCATGACCCTTTCCGAGCTGATCTTCAAACACTCTAGGTGCTGCCAGACTAAGTAAAAACTATAGATGGGCTGCTCGACAGAGCTCTACAGCATTTTTTTGAAGGAAAGAAATGTTAGGTAAACTTCATATTTCTCAGGGTCTCAACTGGGAATGTGGGGCTAGCTAAGGACTGAGCTACTCTCAATATTTAAAAGACATCTAGATGTGGTGCTTAGGGACATGATTCTATGATTCTACATACGGTGGAGTTTTCTCAAGGTTCATCCTAATTACACAGATCTGACCCAGCTTCCCACTGTCTGGGAAGACACACTGTCAGTGTCTTCCCACTGACACAAAAGGTCCTTTCATTACACATATGAAATATTTTTTTGAGGGTAGTAATGTTGAAATATAGCACATTAAACACTAGAAAGAGAACTATTTGTCTCTCTATGCCACTAAGTTTTATCTAGAATCCAGCAGTTTATCAGTTATCACTGATACAAAAAAAAAAAAAAAGTCTCCAGGAAGTCAGGCATGCTCTAATTCTCAATGTCATAAAGAGAACAAAACTAATGAGCAATAATGAGCAATAATAGCAATAACTTTTGTGTCCTAAAAAGCACAGGGTCAGAATAATGAAGATACATCTTGGGCCCATCAGTACAGAAAGCACAGTTGAGGTGGGCTGGAGCCCTCCACAAGCCCATCCTTTCCTCAGCGCAGAGCAGAGGCTGCAGCAACCCTGCAGAGATGCTGGCTTGGCACTGAACATCCTGGTGCTCCCTCCCATAGATTTGCAAAGCTCAAAACTTCCTGGCTCCAACACTGGTCTCATATGTGATAATCTAGAGGATCAGGCTTACTCCAGAATAGTTTTTAAATCCATAGGACTCCAGAAACACAGGCAGAAAGGCATCACTCAGTTTTCATCAGAACTCTTTTAAACAGACACATCTTTGCTTGGCTTCCATCTTAGTGTCTTGAGTTCTCTCTGGAGGCCTCATGAGGGGCATTTGCACCATTTTACATCAACAGAGTAAAGTGAAGAACACTGTCTATCCAAGAAGTAATATGCAATATCTTTGGGTGATCAGATTCTTGTCACGCACATACCCATTTTAAACCAGTTAATCCACTGGTTGCAATGCAACTATTGGCTGAACTAAACCTTTGAGAACGACTATTTGAGACCGTTGATATTAAAAATGAATGGGAATGAAGAAACATTCACCATCTTTGTTATCTTTCAGGCCAGCAGTCATAGCATACGTAACTGACCTTACACCGTTTCACCAAATAATGTGCTTATGACCACTTAAATTTTGGAACATGAATCAGTGATTCAGGAGGAAACTGAGTATTCAGTAAAACCCAATTCAGGACATTCATCTTTATAAGGTTAATATGGCAACTTAACTGCTTTTGGAAATGAAATGGAAATAGCAGGATTCAATATAACTTTCAAAAATTATTCAAAATTTATCACCATCTAGATATGGGTGACAGGCCCTGGGAAACAAGACACTGCATAATGCAGTAACAGTGGGCACTGAAACGGTTGCAAAATTTTCTGATGAATCACCTGTAAATTGGCCCTTTCTTGTACCGGATATGAGTGCTATAAATCCCTGTGGTATTCTGAGTGGGATTTTTTTGCATTCAGCGCCCTCTAGACAGGAAATTCAATTTTTCTGGAAAGTCTTCATTTACCTTTCCACACTGACAGGACTGCAATTCCACAGCACACAGTTTAAATAGTGTGTGCAGGACTTTGCTAATGGAAGATTGCTCTTGTTATTTCCAATGTTATTCCAGGTGAATTGAATCATTCAATGGGAAATTTTGCATTTGTTTTCCTCCTTTTCCTGTGCTTCTATGACAGGAAATGGCCATACTGCCAGGGTAGAAGATAGCATCTGGAAAACAGAGCAAAAAAGGGAAAAAGTGCTGCAGGTCAAGTTAAAAGTCTTGTTCTTAAGAAAAATGGAATCAAAATAGCCCTCCGTCACAGAAGTACAATGATCATTCCCTACATTTTTAAAGCTACTCCTATGTCCAGATAAAGACAAAATTACTGGGTTTATTTTTCTGTGGATCAGAAACTAGATTAAACACTTTACTAAAAGAACTAGATTTCAGATTTAATCAAGAGTCAAAAGGATTGTCTTCACTGAGCAAAACAAGCCTTTTTTTCCCCTTGCTTTGGGTTGATGAGTACATATGAGGTATTCAAAGATAAAAACCACAGTTAAAATATGGCACTTTCGTCTTGGCAAAAGCCTGTTAGTGCAGGGGCAGAGGGCTGACCTTGGGCAGTTCACCTCTTAGTAAGATTAAGCCTTTTTTCTTTACCATCCTCCCTTGTGCTAGTACCCACATTACTTATAGACAATAAAAAGCCATGAAGAAATTGATAGAAAAGCAGCTTAGTTGCTTTTGAATAATCCACTGTGTTTCCAGTTTATCTTCCAGTTTAGCTATCTTTGAACATACTTCTCTGCATACTTTGAGAATGAATCCTCTCTAAAATATCTATATAGGTTAATCACATAAATAAAGAGGAAACATAGAAGTAAATGCAGCTTAGAATCCATGGCAAGAGATTTAAAGAATATTTTTGACTCTTTTCTGTTTCCATAGGGCTGATGCTCAGGCTAAGTAGTATGAAACAAGTGAATGTAATGATACTAATAACACTCATGGATTCTCTTTTAGCTTCCCACAGCCCAGAGAAGGAAAATAAAGTACCCCAAGATGGGTTTATATATGATTTGCTTGTACTGAGAGATGTGTCATGGAACTTGGCAAACTTTCTCAGGTCACGGACTTTGCTACCACAGTGCAATGTGAGCAGTTTCACCAACTGAAGTAAAAATAATCATTTCCTATCCTTTAATCATAAAATGTTCCTAAATAGACAACAGATAACTCCCTCAACACACTACAGAGCAATGGCTGCAATTTGGGTCTGTTAAACCCATGCAGTAAGAAGGCACCCAACTCAGTGGTTTTTAGGATGGATTTACATTTCCAAGGACAGCCTCAGATTATGCCTTTCACTTCCATAAAACAAAGAGAAGGACTGGCAGATGCTGTCCAGGCACGTAGAAAGCACCTCCTAGGTAGGGTCATCCCTCCCTTGGGGCTCTGCTGATCTAGTTTCTAAACTCAATCAGGAAAAACCACCTGCAATATTTTGGAGTTTAGGCTACTGTTTGAATTAATCCCATTGGGATGCTGAAGGTAAACTGCCCCATGCACTTTGGAAGACAGTACTGTCTCTGTAGATCCCTTCCCACTTTGAGAAGTCAATAATCATTAGTGTAGCCTCCTCGTTATGATTTAAAGAAAGGTTGGGATCGCAACTGCTTGCAAGCCATGGAGCATGGGAAGACTGTTCATCGAGGCTTTAATTACAGATAAAATACTGCTAGCATTTAGAAGACATTTAACAACAAGGTTAGTAGATGATCATTACTAAGCTTTTTTTTTTTTTTCTTTATAACAACTACTAAGTATTTGAAAAGCATCAGGATCAGTTTGGCCTGTATGTAAGAGTGCAATGACAGCTCTGTTAATCATCCAGAAATCATCTGCTTGGGACAGTGTGATAAATAACAGGCAAACTATCCAGCCAGTTCTTGGAAGCAGAGCCCCTGCTTTGGAACAGTGTGAAACCACAAATACTATCCTTGTGCAAACAAATGTGACTTACAGTTTATCATTTATATTCGAGCTGCCCTGAAAATGTCTTTCCTCTTCCTGAATCATTAACTTGTCTGAAAAAAAATAGAATCAGACACGTATTAGAGGAGGTCAATAGAAGAAAAGCAAATGAAAAAAATTAAACAAAACAATAGACTGTGTTATGTTTCCATGGAAAGGCAGCAAAGGAAAAAAGAAAGGCCAAAAAAAGAACGATGAAAGGATTAAACAGAACATAACCAATATTTCAGTAAATGATGGCATGTTTCTCTTCCCTCTGAAAATATTTCTCATGTATCAATAGTTACAGGTCTTATGATAGGCAAGCTGGGGAGAGCTCACTCTGCTGAGCGCATCCTCTCCCTCCTCGTTACACACCCATGTATTTATTTTGCAAGGTACTTGGAAGATCGCTTTTTTCATTTCCTAAAGCCTCCTCCATGTGTTCAGAATGATGTTAACCAAAGAGATAAAGACGGTTATTGCCTACTCACACAAGTGACAGATGATTACTACTGTAATTACACCTAGAGCCTGCGTTTGCATCATATCCCCCTGCACAGCTCCAAAGCCTCTCAAATCTGAGAGCTCTTCCAAGGAGATGTTTAGCTTGCCATTATTTGTAGAGGTATGGCTGAGCAAAAAAAGCTAAGTGGATGCTTGCGTTTATATGGAAGCCTTGACAAACAGAATCTAAGGCAGCTTTTCACAAAATATATTACCCCCGTAACTGCAGAAGTGATGAAGAGTCTGCAATTGAGAACATACCATCAGTGGGCAAACACAACAGACAACTGTTGAACACATTGAGGTGCCAGAAGAATGTGAAAATAAGACCTGACATGAGAGCATTTACTCCATGGTACAGCTTCAAGGTATAGGCTCATGCTATCCAGTCCCATTATGCTCAGAAATCCGTTTTTGCAGTGTGCTGCTCTGGCTTTGTATGTGGCATTAACACAACTGCATTTTGAAGACACAGAGCACGGTTTGCGTTTTTTCCACATGCACTCAATTTTGGCGCGCTATTTTTACCAGGTATTAAAGCCATAAAATAAATGTTATTCTAAATATTTGTGAAAGATTTTTTTCCCCATGTTGCATTTATATATATCCTTCTACATTTGATTTCCATTCTGTTGGTTCCCATTCAGAAAAGTAGCTAAAGGGGAGAGCAGATGATAAAAAGCAGATCATCATATGGATTGTGTTTTCTTGCATTTTACTTTTGTTTGTTGGCTAGGCAGAAATAACTCTGGAAATAAGGATATATCTTCCTTTAGGAATTTAAAAAAAAAAAACAAACAAAAACCAAGAGCCCAATGCAAGTTTGTACAAAGGTGATGCCTATTTCTTGTGGGCTGCTTTCAAAAAGATAAAAGAGGTGGGTTTCATCTGCTGTTCTGATAACAACACAAGTAGATTTGGCCTGAAAAAGAGCAAATTGGGTGCCTTTTAGAAGATCAGGAAAAAGGCCATGACCATGGGAGTTATGTCTAGCATTAGTCTAAAAACCTGACCACAAAACCATCTCTGATGTAGCATTTGCAAGGGTTGTAACTCCAGACTGGAGAGCAAGGACCAGCCCCTGGTAAATGGTCATAACTCCACTGAAGTTAGAAATTCTTCTCAGTTTACCCAGGCTGGCCTTTTCTTTTAGAGAAGCTTGAAAAATATATACTTTTTAAGTAAAATAACCCAAATACGTAGGCCTGGAAAGCCCTTTACAGAGGGGCTGAATATTACTCTCCAATCCATGAAAACCTTTCTCCAAGACTAAATCAAACAGCTGGTCTTAAGCATTTGTTGTCTAAAAGGATGAATGTGCCTCTGATAGATGTCAGTATAAATTGGCTCATAGTCTAGATGGGATATTTGAATTTATAATAAGTGTAACTAAACCACAAATTCTTTGCTGGGCACAGGATCACGCTTAGCGGTTGCTGTATGAACTTAATTATCGGAGTAATTTCACTTAATTGTTCATCTCAGCAGAGCAGGCTTGGGGCTTCAGGATTTTGTCGCCCCAGAAAGTGAAGAAGTCTTTTCTGGTGTAGCATGGGAAGTGATTGCTTCTCAGTGCTGTGGGAATCCTCAGATAAACGTATTTTTGTTACATCTGGGGATTGATACCGGTATGTCTGGTTTCTGTTAAATGAGATCTTTTATACTGTCAAAGCACAGCCACAGCCACATCCATTAATTAACCCATGTTTTTCTCTGTTTCCCTGCTACAGTGCTCTCACCGCTGGCCACCGCTTCAGATTTGTGTCTCATACATACAAAGGATTTTATGTTACTTACCAACTAATCATTGGAAAAACTGCTTTAAATTCACTCCTAGTAGTACCTACGTACCTTTTGATTCACATTTGGCCAGACACCCACACATACTGCTGAACCACAACCACAGCAGGATGCCAGAGGTACCATTAGAGAGCATTGGCTTAGCAGGGGATGAGGGATTGGAAGAATGAGAGGGGCTCTCGCTGAGAGACGCTGCCAAGGAACCTCTGCGGTCACGAACTGCACACGCAGCACCTTGCATGAGGAATTCAGCCTCTCAGACCCATGGTAAGGAAGCTATAAATTGCTCAGTCATTTAACTTTGTGAAACTAGGCTTGTACCTGCCAAGTGTCACCTAATGATAGCAATTTTAACTTTGTTTTTTTGAATAAAAATACTTTGACAAAAGCCTCCAAAAGCCCACAACTTCCTTTTTTTTTTTTTTTTCTTTTCCACTGTTTTCCTTAAGTGCACAAAAACACAAAAAACAATCCCACAGGCTAGCGGAAGGCATACATTATAAAACACCTGATAAATGGAATTTGACTGTTTTGCAGTATTTACCAGGATTCAAACCTGCGTGAAACAAATGAAGAAGTCAGCTGTCATGCAGGGAAACCCTCCTAGAAAAAAGCAGAATTCAGAGGCATTTGCTGTGAAGCAACACAGCTCTCAGCAGCGTCGCCGAGCACATAGGACTATGCATATTCCCTCCGTGAATAAACTGATTTCAGGGTATAACAACCGGGGTTATCAGAACATTTTAAAAGCACAGTGTTTCTGATTTTAATCTAGATGGATGGCACTTTACATGATTACAATTCTGATGGAGAGAACAAGGATTAATATTATTGTAAAGGTTTTCATTGTCTCTGTTATTCTGTTTTTTGACTCTGTAATCCTAAAAAACAAAGAGGCATCTACAAAGCTGTATTAGCCCCCCCTTCCTCTCCCAGGAGCACGCACGAGCCCTGATCCCCCCATCCCTGCACCGTGGACGGCTGGACGGCCCTTGGCAGAGCAAGAGTGGATCAGGGCTGGTGTACCAAGAGGAGTGGGGGTACCTGAAGGCAGCCCCGAGGCACACGGCAGGGCACCCGTGCATGTACGCAAGATGACCTGCATTTGGGTACTGCATTTTACACTGCTGAGCCCTCGCGAGAGCACATCCTGGTGCATGATGCAGCTAAGCCAGTGCGCACCGTCTTTCGTTCACACCTTCCCGCTAGCACTGGGGTGTGTCTCGCCAAATCATCTCATTCAGAGCTGTCACTAAGGGCTGTTTGGTGGCGATGAACACATGGCTGGGACCTGGCACACTCCTCTCTGCTTGTCACCACCCTCTCCTTCTGCGAGTTAAACCCCCACAACCCTCACCACTGGCATGAGCTGTGTGGGACTCGCAACCTTGCTTGGTGCAACACAGCCGTGAGACCTTGTCTCAGTTTAACCAAGAAAATGGTTATTTGGGGCATGAGCAGGGCTGTGAGCTGAATCCACGCAAGGTAAGAAAAGCAAGAACAGAGAGGTGTCATTGCCGAGACACTAGTAGTGGCTCAGTGAGCTGAGAGAAGAAATACTGATATGATAAGGTATAAAACCTGAGGGAGGAAAGCAGGGTATAGGACGATGGCAGCTCAGCAATGCAAGGATCAGCAGAGGCCAAGCCTTCCCCCAGGGCTGACATCGGCGCTGCCAGCAGAGGCTCGCAGGGTTCCTCGCTCAAAATGGTGAGATGTATTAATGCTTAGCCTAGTAGGTTGTAAGTCCTGGCCTTTTGTTGTGCGCATTAGCCAACAGAGAATTGCTCTGTCCTCTTAAGTGGGTATATCCCACTTAGAGTCTCTGCCCACAGCAGTAGATGCTGAACCAAATGTGACCCGCTGGGAGAGGTTTATCACACTGCTGCCTGGGGCTGGGACAGGCTGAGGATGAGGGGGACTCCAGTCCTCCCAGCTGCAGGCAAGCCCAGGACACCAGGTGCCAGTCACAGCTTTCTTCCCTGCTCAGTGACGTGGGTTTGCGGCTGTCGTGAATTGAGGTCCCTTCTGTAGCTGGCACTGAAGGAGAAAACTGAGACCAACCTCTAAGGATGATCCCACTGCAAGAAACCAAGCGGCACATTGGGTGATGTTAGCCTGTCTCGGCTCAGCTGGGGTAATTGCACATTCTCCCTGTTTTTTCATAATGTGAACTAAAATGTTCTTGCTTAAACTGTTGCAGAAGGTTACAGTGCATCAGTGAAGACGGTCAGTAAAATTGTGTTACTTCCCGCTGCAACGCGCTTAGTTTCTACAGAGCCAGGCGTCTCGCCCGGGCTGCAGGGCACTCGCTTCCCGCTGATAGTTGTAACTTCTGAAAACACGGTGCTGCAAGTGCTGACAAAGAGCCTATCCTCTTTTGAAACCTCTGGTCCTTTGCCTTAAAGGAATGGCTCTGGTTTTGAACACAGCCTCTCCCATCCGTTTTAAGGCAGTGTGCAAGGCAGTCACACCGATAGAGAGGAATACTGGATGCCTTTCTTCTCAGCTTCAATCAGTTCTGGTTTTGAAATTGCCATAGGGGTCTTATAGAGTGATGCTGCTGATGTGCATGTTCTCTTACTTAGTCCCGGCTGAGCGAGCTGGCCTTATTGTGATTCCCACATGGCCTGCACAAGAAGTTGGATACTTTATTCTATCTTAAATTTTAAACTTTAATTAACTTTAGATATACTTGAACTGAGATGCTTGTGTGGCATCTCACTAAAATAGCTTATTATTTGCAATTGCCCACAATACACCTGTTTCAAGAGCTCCTGTCCCTGGATGATTCGTGCTTTAAGTGCAGATAACTCCAAGTAAATAAGTCCTGACATTAAAAGTTGTATCTTGGAGCATCTGATTTACTATAAAGTTCCAGTAACAGCTCAGAAGAGATTTTATTTCTTAAGTTTTTTCTAAGAACAGTGAGAAAAAACATCCTATTTATGTACAAAATCTTTCTGATTTCATAGACAGTTTTTAAAAATGCCTGTTCAGGCTGATGAGCCTCGATTTATTTACTTGCTCCTTGTACTGTGACCATTCCACCCCTCTGAAGACCCATCACATTTCTATATCCTTTTCAGACTGGGACTGTCCATGTGCCTGAGGCAACAGCTCAAATGATAAAACCACCTCAGCTGCTGTAATTCTCAGGAATGATACTGAATAAGGGAAAAGCTGTGGTAACATCTCTTTCTTGATTTGTAATTTTTCTGAAAGCTGTCAGGTGAGCCTTCAAACCCCACTCGCTATAAGGCTAACATTTTTAAAGGCCCTCAAAGATACACATCATTAGATGAGCCATCAGCATTGCTTCCCAACCGCACCTACTGATAGCGGTGTAACCGTAACCCCAGGGGAGCCATGGCTGCTCTGGCGGGACCCATCTCACCAGCTGTGGACACCTACTTCTGCATGTCTCTTTCTGATTTGGTCACCCAATAACTCTGTGTGGGCAACGGAAAGAAACAGGCACTCTCGGAAAGCATTTCATCCAACCTCAGTAAGATTCCTTCACTGGGACAATTTAAAACACGCCACCTTCTCTCCACTGACTATCTAGCGAATCTAAACGAGTAACTCAGACCTTTATTCTAAATTTGGTAAGATTAGCCTTACTTCTTGTGTCCTCAAATGCTTGTGACAATTTCTGCAGACAGCAATGTGGCATCGTACTGTTGTGCCTTGTGTTTACTGTCCCTTTGCTCACACCCACCTCTTGTTTTCCACACACTCATTCATTTGTTGGATGAAAAACAATGTAAGTTCTTTAGATCAAACGGGAAATATTCCTTTTATATGTAGTATCACCCTATGTATATTAGCATTTATGTATGCATACCGTGCATATGCACCATACAAAATTATAATATAGCAATACTGTGCGTAGTATTATATATTTGTCTTTCCCAGGGTTGACAATTGCCTGTAACATTAAAGAAACTTGGTTCAAAAAGACTTTGGATGATGGAGGGAGAAACAGAGGACAACTCTGTTCCCTGCTCCAGCTTTCATTCATACAAGCGAAAATGAACTAATGTTTCTGGATTCTTGGCCTACCATAACCTGGAGATCAGTGCTCAAAGTAAGAGGCTTATATTTTTTTGTGCAGGAACTGAAAACCCTGGGTTTCATCCCCAATGCATAATCAAATAATTTAGTGAATTGTTTTTCTTTTACCCATTAATTTCTTTCCAACACATTTTATTTAGACCAGTGCCTCTAGTCCAGGAGCCATCTGCAACTCTCATGAATGACGGGTGAATTCCCAAAGAATAAAGAGAAAAGGGCTTATTCACTACAGATTTTCAGTCACATCCATTTCACTTACAGATTTAAATTGTAACCTGGAATTTGACCAACGTTTCTATTAACTTACCCCTTCATACTATATCAATAAAGCAATTATTTTAACTACTAAAGATAATGGATTATGAGAAAATAAAGAACAATCAGAAGAAGAAAGCCATCTATACAGATGCTAAAATAAAGTCGCATAGAGAATATTGCACAATTGTGAAATTATTGGGAATGAGTCACTGCAGAAACAGTTAAATCTTACCTAGAGAGATAGGGGGTCTAATAAGAGCTGAGTCTCAATGGGTTATGTGGGTGCCCTTAATTCCCTCCTCTTATTGTTTCTTTGTCCTAAACCAATCCTGACAGTATGTCTTCAGATAATCATGTTAACGAAAGATGTATGTATTGTGAAGGTCAAATAAGGCCTCTGGTTAAAAAAGTTTCAACAAAAAAGCCTGAAGCAATTTGAATATTTCTTGTGCTTTTGGTTTCCTAATGCAGCCACTAAAGAGGCAATTTGATAAACATAAAGTGCTCAGGGCTTTTTGTCCACAGTTGTCAACTGGTTTTTTGTTTGGTAAAAGCCCAGTGGAAAGAAAGGGCTTTAAACAGGCATTTTATTAACATAGAACTTGGATTTAATGCACATGCATCTGCACCCAGTGGTGCTTTTTGCACTGTGCTTTGTAAACTGTAAATCCCCCATATGTGGAACGTGCAACCTACATGTGGGAGCTCATCCGCCTTCCCCTACTGCTCCCGCTTCTGTGTAGCAGTCATTAGGGGAACACAATGTAAAGAGGTTTTTAAAAACAAACAGGCAGATTATTTGAAGTATTCTGACTTGCACTTTTCCTAATGAACTTCATGTTTCTGAGTGCATACATTAATCTTTATGCATCTATTTTTAAGTTTTATTTAAAAGCTTGAATAGAATTATCTACCAACATGCAAGGAAAAAAGCCTCAACCTATAGCTCCATGAACATCACTTAAATCAGCGGATTTACAGAATTATCAGTAGGAAGGAAATAACTCAGTGTTTTGGTTCCTGTTTCTTTTTTCTAAAAGCTTTGTTCCCTGGTTCCATTCATGCAGAAAATAAGGATACATAAGAGCTGGTCTATCAAGTAAGACTAGTGGTTCATTACACATAGTTTCCCCTCGCTTCCAGTGGCAAATGCCAAATACTGGCATGAAACCCCATGACAGATAATGATGGATTTTTTTTTTTTATTTATTTTTTTTTGAATAACCAACCACCAGGGAAATACCAACTTGCTTTCATACTTCAGTGGCATCTATGAAAATGTTCAGAGACTTCCCAGGAGCCCAAGGCAAAATGGAAACTGTAGAGAGTCTGCAGAAGTTAAAGACAAGCTGCAGGAAACAAATGGGCCTTGGAGACCCTCAGAGCAGTTGCCCTCTGGACATACATTGGCCTAACTAGCTGAGATCCATGCCTAAAAGATGGGAAGTTTACATTTAGGAACAAAGATTTCCACACCATGGCAATAGTACTAAAGACGCATGCTTTAGGCGGGCTTGTTATGTGGAGAACCTGATGATTTTTGGTAGTTCAAAATTATTTGGGTTTGTTGTTCTTTAATGAAAATACCTATCAGCAAGGAATACACAAACTAAATATGATTATCAGCCTTTGCTGACTCTCAGGGATCCAGGATGTGCTCTGGCACCTGGATCCTGTTCAGATTGGCATCTAAAACCTTGTCAAGACTGCAACAGGGAAGTGTCCGCATTTTTATCCCAGTCAAACCTTATCTCAGCAGAAAGATGTGAGATCCTGGGGAATGAGCTGGCTTGGGAGGAGTCTGCAATGCTTCCCAGGGTTTCTGGGCACAGAGATTTTCTGTGGAAAGATATCCAGTGAAAAACCTTATCCTTAGAGAGTAAAGCCCACCATTATATATGAATAATAGTTAACCAGTTAAACTTATTTTTCCGCCACAGATCAGCAGGACTTACAGATGTGTTCGAAAGGCATTGCAAATCTCTGCTAGGAAAAATGAAGCCACGTGCATTCTGATCATTACAGTTATTGAACTTCTACATAGAAATTAACAGGTAAAAAGCAACTGGACTTCTAAGAAAAAATATGCTGGTGAGTCCAGCTGTCAGCCTGATTTACAAAAAGCCTTGAACTATTAAATGCATATTCTTAAGGATACAGTTTGACCTTGCTGCTTCTTGGATTGCTAATGCTTCATTTGCTTGTTTTCCAGAAGAAATGAATTTTGCAAGAGCAAAGAGTTGAAACTTGCTTTCAGACCTTCTAGCTCTAGTACGGTAAGGGAAAGACAAGATGATATCATCAAGAGATGATAAAACCATTGTATTTAAAAAATGCTGGTGAAAATAAAGGAATAAAAGTACAAGGGAGGGAGTCTATTTTGTGAAAAGAAAGGAGAGAAGAAAACTGGTTTGATCTCCAGATTTTCTCCTTGTAGACACTTATTTAAGACTTTTTGCTAGAAAGAACCATTCAGAAGACTGAGATTCTCTCTGAACATCAGATCTTTCCTACATGGTAGCTCATTATACCTACCTAAAAAGTGTGCACCGGCATTTATTCTCATTGAAATGTGTCCTAATTTTTAGGCTTTCTCTCCTGTCATGTCTTTTTCTCTCTTTTTTTCTTCCATGGTTCTGATCATGCTATACAATCACTCGGTAGCTCCTCACAGCTGCCTGTACTCTGTATGTTTAATGAGCATTGTCCTTTTCTATCCCCCTTGATTATCACTACAGAGTACATATTTCCAGCCTGTTTTACACCTCAGCTTGTTGTAGTTCCATTTAGAAACGTATTTTCAAGGCCTGCTTGTGAGAATGAGCTATAAAGCAATGTGAAAAACCTTATTACAGACACCACACAGGGTATCTTCTGCTCCTCTCCTGTTCACAGAGCTGCAGAAGGAAATTTGAAAGGTCTGACATTATTTGTTCTTGCCAAGACCGCTCAGCTCTGTCTTCAGCTCCCATCATTCTTCCTTTTGCTCCGGCTCCTATGCAGTTGTTCTTGCCTCTGCAGCTTTTTTGCCACCACGCTGAGTTCCCTTCTGCTGGCAAATTTTTTTGCTGTCAGTGGGATGCAGCTATAATTCCCTTGATTTGCCATCCTCACACTTTGATTTGCATTTATTTTTGCCCCTTTTTTCCAAATACTTTAATATTTTTCTGTCTATTGAGAAAACTCATGCAAAGGCTCTCATTCTTTGCCTCAAATTGTATTCCACCTCTCTGGCTGCTTTCTCAGTTTCTTCTCACTGCTGTGTCTATGTTTCCCCCTCTGCCTCTATCCTTTACATGCCATTCTTGCTAATTCAAAACAACAACCAACCCCCCCCTTTCACCTCATCTGCATCACATTATCCTCCACCACTGAAAACTAATAGGTAGGAACCTGTTAAATATCTTCACCACTTCTGAAAATGAAGAGGAAAGATTAAGCCACTTTTACTGATTTAATTTGGGACCCAGGAGCACTACAGTAACCCAAGATTAGATTCTCATGGTTATTTTTTAAAGCATGGGTAACAATATTCCTATTTACTAGTCTGACAGATCACAGCAACATAGTCATAACTTCTGACAAATTGACAACAATCCCAAGGCTTCTGCCTTCTAAATAAGGCCCTTCTGAGTTTCCAGCTCTTATAAAGTAATTATGTTTTGTACTACATTTACAATGGAAACGGATGAATTCAGTCTAAAGAAATAGGCCTTTTCAAAGGAAATCAGACTGAGGGAAAGTAGCTCTGCAATCTGAGAATTCATACAAAGCAAGCAGCTGATCTTGCCTGCACACACTGGGAATTTCTTTTAAAAGGAAAGGTCTAATTACAACTGGCACTTTGAAAACAAGTAATTCAGCTTTGCTGAAAAGTGACATAATTCTTCTGACACTGCTAGTGTGGGGCACAATGTGCAGCAGTCCCCACCCTCTCACCTCCATTTCAAAATAAATAAATTATAATAGGATTTTTGCTTAATTTTTAATGTTGGAAGTTTGGCATTTTCCTTTGCAACATTGTGCCAAGGAAAGGGTGTAGAGAAAGATCAGGCCAGGCAAACTAATGAAAATCAAAGGGCTTGTTTAATACCCTACACAGTGGTAATAAACTCAGAGCAACCATATTTATGTTTCAAAAGTATCATTTGAAGAATTTGAAAATGGTATTTTTAAAACTTGGCAGATGTCCACAAGAGGTAAACCCACTTAAAAACCTCATATTCTTTTAAAATAAATTTCATTCTCCCTACTCACAGCAACATCCTCCGTTCGCTTACCAGCATTTCCTTTAACAATCCAAAGAGCCTGAAAGTTAACCCTGACTGTATCTGTAATACAGCTCCTTGCTGGGGGTGTTAGAGATAGCTGTACGTGCTGAAATGATGGTTTCTCACCGGTTAGAAGCACAGTTGGACTCTGGATTATTTGGGTGGGAAACAGGTAAGGGCTGTCTACCTGGCAGCAGTCTTAGGACAGGGAAAACCCAAGAATACCATCTAAGAAACACGAGCGTATCAAAATCTACCAGTGTATTCATGAAGGATGAAAAAAGGTCTAGATAAGTTCATCCAGGATCATTTTCTAAATGCCATCTAACTCTATATCAAAGACTCCTAACCCTATTTAAAATACATTTCTTATCCCAGTGCGGCATGACCTCTCTATTACTTGCTAGTCCAGACTGGCGTACTTGGCTCTTTCTCCCTTCAACTCTTTTCACAGTCTCACCATCTTTTATTTAAAAAAGAATTCTTCACCAGCTTTTTATGTTGTAATTATGAATTTAAAATTTTCCACCATTATACAAGGAGTTTAAACTCGGTTAGGTGGCTTAATGGCAAGCAGTGCCTCCTTCCTTGCAATAATTCTAATGTTAATCTTGTTTGTGGTTTTTGTTTTCATTTGTTTTACTGCTATGGGCTCTGACAGATGTTAACCCATAATCCTACCCCCTTTCTAGCAACCCAGAGCATGAAGGTAAACCTCCTGGTGCTTCTGAGTCTTCTCCTTACACTTGGGTTCTTCACCAAACACTGACTTCCATTTTGCATGGTTTATTCTTCCTCCACTTAAAGCAGTCTGAATGGCAGAGTCAGCCTATCTCTGCAACCAGGCTGCTGCTGAACTGACTGAAAAGCAATCAGAAGTACATTGTCTGAAAAAGTCCAAGCTTTAAAATATCTTCTTGGTCCTTTACAGTCAGACCATCAAACAGCTGCGCAGCATTAACACAAGTGAATTGCTAAAGTTTATATTCTTTCAGGCTGATAATAACAAAAATTCAGTTTCTTCCCTGTCTGCCAGATTTACTAGTCATGAATGACAAAGTGAAAGGGGAAAAAAAACAAAACAAAAAACAAAGCAGAGAGAGAAATAGAAAGACAACCCGCTTCTCGCCTTGTTTACAGCTGGGCCAAATTACCTCCTGGCCGGGCTCACTCCACCTGTAAAAGAGGCATTGCAGCCCCTACCTGGGGACAGGGCTCTTCAAGGGAGGAGCTACTGGTACTTTCAAGCCCTGTGCACCATTCAAATTCCAATGTAAGCTTCTCAGGCAAGTCTATAAAAAGGATCAGTCCACTTGCTGAAATGAAAAGCATTTGCCAAAGAGGCAACATGTTCTGTAAGTTTTCTAGTTCCAAATGAGGAAACTTTTGGAACTAGATTCCCTAGTTTCCGAAAGCTCCATAGCCTCAAAGCCCACGTGGGCTTTGGCCATGCCCAGAACAATATGTCTCAATAGTGCTGAGCAATTAGGCATTTAGCCAATCCCAAAGTTTTGAAAGTATCCAGAAGCCCTTCTGAGGTCTGATTTGGAAGTCCTGCTCTGAAAACCCTGGCCTGGCTGGGCTTGTGCAGTGCTCAGCTGCGGGGAAGGGATGGCCACTCTGTGAGATGGGAGGCAAAGGAGCACTTCTCTGCCAGGACATCTCAACCCACCTCTTCTAATTGATAGTTCTAATTCACCAGGCTGGAAGATAGACCAGGTTTGTGACCTGCCCTGTAGAAGGAAATACTCTGTTCATGGGAAAATTAAAAATGCGTCATGCATATGATAAAGAAAAGGGGAAAGAAGGAAGAGGAAAATGACTTTTCATCCTCATGTTTCATCTGGGCTGAGGGTTATCTGGTACTCAGTCTCTGCTCCAAAGGATACGTACACGTTCTGTTTCAAGATACTGTTATGTTCTGGCTTGTGAAAAAATGTGGTTTTAAACCCAAGAAGTGTTGGACTACAGAGTGAATGTGCACTTAAAATTACTGCATTTGGGATGTGCTCATTTTTAAAGATGATAACATCTGTTTGAAAGCTGAACAAGAATTGAGCTCGTGGGTTTGCAGGAACTTATTAAATAACATAAGACAGATTGTCTTTCTTTCATACAAGACTTACGTCTTTTTTTTTGCTTTAAAAGGAGAACTACAAGCACTATGCAAAATGAAGTCAAAGGCTCCTAACACTTTCACTCTACAAACAGTGTTTACTAGTAATTACTGCTGGATCAGGCTGATACTAGTGCTGGTGTGTCCCCACTGAAATAATAACCATGGAATTTTTAAACTGCATATATTGCTGCCCCTTGTCTCTGCAGCCTTCTTTTCACCCTCCTGCATTAGCAGAGCAAGACTCTTCACACACAGCTGCCTACACCAGGATTTCAGCCTCCTCTCTAAGGTATTTTCTAAAACTCAAAGGTGTTTGCTTCACATCTGTACATCAGTTTTGCAGGTGTGACCTTAAGAGGGGGAAAAGGTGAAGGTTTCTGCGTAGTTATTGCAGCTGGTATTTAAGAATCAAAGGATCATTCTCTCTCTTTACCCCAGATATTTTGGGCTTACAGGGGTCACGTGGTAAATAATGTGCAATATGTAGCTCATGATCCCCAGTATAGCCATTTGGATCGGTACATCAGACACACTGTGTCCTACATTGCCTTCCATGCAGGGAGCGAGGCAAACACCTCTGAAGCCTCCAGAGGGACATCCTACTTGTCTAATTCAAATATTTATTTTTAGGCCTAATTGCATATACAGAAATACGTGTATATATATACTTACACTTACATATAAAAGTATAAAAAAGCCTTTCGGTCACAGTGAGGAATTAGTTCATTCTCTTAAGCATGTGATATATTTGGTATATTACTTAGATTATGAACCAATATGAATCAGTATAAAATGTTCAGTGTAACATGATAATTTGAGGACAAAAGTGGATGAGACTCCTATTTAGATGGCACTCTCACTGTTTTTAGTGCTCTGAACTGAAAAATCACAACAAAACCAACCTTGTCCCAGGAGAACAGTGTGTCAGGTGGGGCCCGGAGGAGACTCAGGCAAACGGTACATGGAGGGGATGCAGCACTGTTTCCTCAAGGCAGGCTGCACCGCCTGGGCAGGGCTCTCTTGGTGCTGCCCTCCATAGACACCATGCACATATGCAAGTTAGGCACGTGGGGTCTCCTTCTGGAGGCCTTAGAGGCATCTTCCTGTCTCCATTGCCAATACAGAGAATTTATGCATTTATGTCCACCAAAAAACTCAGTGTGGGACAAAAATGAGTTACTCAAGCTTGTAGATGGATCCATCAGTAGATGAAGGTAGTGGCAGCAGAGAGGAATTTTGCTGCAAAATGAGGAAATAGAATAACTGTAGTTTTATGCTAGCAGGATCAGCCTTCAGTGACTCCAAGACTTTTTATTTTACTTATTCATGCTTTCTTTCTTTTTCCTCTTTCTTTTTTTAACCTTATTTCTTTAGTATTTGTACCCAGAATATTTTTCACACCTTCGTCTGTCTGTGGATGCTTTGCTTTTCTCTTAGGTCAGTTTGCACCATGATATCAGTATTTCACTGTTTTTGAGGTTTGTTCCTCAGTAGTCACAGGGACCTCTGACATTGATATGCCCAGTAGTGAGGTGCACAGTGACTCCTGACCATGAGAAGCCAAGGTGTGGGATGGGGATTGCAAGCTAAAAACCTGCTGAGGACTTGATAGTTTAGGAGCACCAGCCCTGCTGGGACCCACGGCTTCAGCGCTGGCGAGAGACCTAGGGAGCAGAAGCAATTTTAAGAGGGTGGTGAGATGGCTTTGAGTACCGAGATGAATGGCATTTGTGGGATGAACAGCCTTTGAGGGCACGAGTCAAACAGAAAAGGATGGGATAGGGAGAGGTGGCAAAGGAAGGAGAGCAAAAGGAAAAACTGATACGGTCAGGCCCACATAACAAAGCTTCTGGTAATCGCCACCCCTGAACACAGTTTAGCACTGGAGAAATTCATCAGAGTCATGTAGTAGCACAATGATCCTTCACGTTGTATAATAAATGCTGTCAGCTATATAAAGTGACCACATTTGCAACTCTCTGGGAGAATTGGACCATTTTCTCATCACAAAACAAATATATATTGGACAAGAACAAATTATGGGACTTGAATGTATTTATTTTAATTCATTAAGTGTTATTTTTATGGAGTTGAAGGGATTTCCTATATAAAAATATTAATCACTGGGAAAATGTTTTGTTTTTTTTCCTGGTAAGTACTTCATACTGCTAAAAGTTTCTGCTAACAACATGTGCAAACAAATCCAACAGTTGCTGTTTTCTTTCTCTCTCAACAGCAGGTTTCTCCTGCCTTTTTCCTTTGTCAATAGGACTGGCAATAATACTGTTCTGGTTTAGTTAGTTTATTGAAGTTCTAGTGGTATGTTCTCACCGAGGACCATAGGCATTACAGTTTCTGTTGGACAAGTGTCAAGTGTTATACTTTAATTCTGGGGCAAAACTTTTTGAACACCTAAGTGTTTGTGCATGGAAGCAGAGTCAGGCATGTAAGAGCAAAGTATGATTCAGGTCATGCAGAGCAACAAAATGCTGCCTTACTATGAGCCTGCCAGTACTCAGAATGTCTAAAAGCATCAAATCTTCAACTCAGGTGCAGAAGAAAGCAAGTCCCCCCTCCTCTGACCTGCATGTGCTCTGCCTCTATTATTTAAGCCCCTTCTAGCCAAAGGAACTTAGCTATCCATTTTATAATATTTTAGGCTTTGCTTTGTTGGCTTTGTCATAACTCTGTTTAATGGCAGTTTGCCATTATTCAAGTTCTGAAGGATCCTGAAGCACTTCACAAATCATAACACAAACTGTTAATTAGGGTTACTCTGCTAAGCACCCAGAGGCATCTGTCCCTAAGGTTGTTCACTGTTCTTTTTTTTTGATTATGTCTATTTTGACCTCACAATTGTGGTTCTTGTAGTTCTTATCATGCTTCTGAGTCTCAATATGAAAATGCTCTAGGCAGGATGAAGAAAATTCAGTCTCTAAACATCAGATTAATATGTATCACTGTAATACCGTATCTTGGAAAATGCAATTGGAATAAAATGTTCTTACCTGCTAAAATAAACACCAGAAACAAGCCTCACCTCTGCAGTTTTCCTAATAGCAACTTCTAGGATTGAGAAAACACAAGAGGTCTGCAGTTCTTGCCCACACTATGTTTCTTCCAGCTTTCACTATTTATTACTTGCATTTCATGATTTTCAACCAGATCTATTTACCTCTTTCCCTTTAAAAACTCTTTCAAACTAATTACTTACTCCATTAGCAAATGTTGCCGCTTTTGCCAAGTAACCACTCCATCTGGATGCATGGTAGGAATGTTTTCTAGGTAGTTACATAAATGACTGACAACAGCACCGTGAGTCTCACCAAGCTAAACCCATAAATTTATATCCTAAAAGAGGGATATTGTCAAATTTTATAGCATGGTAGTGTTATAAATTGAGTTAATTTTTGAATCTTTCTAGGATGCAAGAGCAAAAGATGGTAGCCTGGCACTGGTTTGGTGATATATGCCACCTCTTAATAAAGCATCAAAACTCAGATCACCTTTGAAATAAAAAAGAAAAGCACTTTATCTTTGTCTAGATAACTGCAATTACAGCAAACTTGTATATCTATCTATGTAAAATGTATTAAGGTGTATCAGTCCCAAGCACAGAATTTGCACCTTGGTCTGAAAATGTGTCTCCTCGTGGTGCACTCTGGACCCCAGTTGTCCTGATGAGGATGTCTGCATATGGCATTTATTGGAGTCTGAATCATTACAAGTCCATTACTCAGAAGAAAAAAAAAAAATTTGCCTTGCAGAGCTGATTCAGGACCCAGGGTATGGGAAGCCCAAATTTCAGTGAGCAGAAGGTAAACATGCACTGTGCAATATGAAAGTACTCAGAGGCAACTGAGAAAAGTCTTGAATTGGGAACCTGTGTGTGAAGGAGAAATAATTCCATCTGCAGCCCTGAGTATAGCATTTTCTACTGTCTGATTTAGCTTATGGTTGCTCTAAACCCTTTTCTTTGCCCCACTTAATACTTACTTAGGGCATAGTAATTTAGCTGTCCATCAAAGCATTGTGAATTCTTGGTGGCAGAGAGCTAACATTTGGGAGTTGCAGCACTGAATATTTCATTGAATTCTTGATTCTTTTTCCCAAGAGAAACTGTACAGTTTTGTTACAGGATGTTGTGACCAGGAGTCCCATAATTAGTCCTCCTGTAGTCATCAGCTTCTCTAATACAAAAATGTGACCTAACCAGACCCCTCTGCCTGAGCCTTTATCATCCCTTTTGATTCTGTGATCCTACTGTTCTCTCTATGACGATTGCATATTGGACTCTATAACTTCCCCTGGCTGCATGCCAGATCAAGACAAGGGGCGGTTACTGTATTTTATATAGCTCCATGACCTCTCTGAGGCTGACAGCAAATTGTTGGTGCAGCTGTCAGCTGGGCGGTTTGTGTTTGGCTAAAAGCAAATGTCAATAATAGTCAGCATCTGTTGTGGGTCCTACACTACTGGGCACATCTTCAAGTGTGAAGCACAGCTCCGAGTGAAGCCACTTATTTAGCTTCCTAAATATGGATCAGGAGCACCCATTTTTTGTTGTTGCTGTGGGTTTGCTGTTCCTATGCATGAGCAGTGTTGCTTCTCCCTGCCCATTCCAACCATCTTGGACTAGAGATGACTAACATGTGGCTAAGAGGAAAAGTTTCTATTAAAAGGATTAAATTTTAATCCAGAGTTAATTCCCTGTGTAACATGATACTGAGTTATGTTTGAACGTTGTCTGTCCTTTTGCATAGACCAAATGAAGTCTCAGGGAGGACTCTGAAGAGTGCTAACTGTGCTGCTTATCCTTCAGTTTAACCTTTAAAATCTCATAAAATTTAATGCACTTTCACACTAGAAGAAACTATGGCATCAGTTAGTTTGACTTCTTGTATAGTGCCTTTCTCTAAAGACCTGACCTACTGAGGACAGAAATCAACTTTAGATAATGGGCATGGCACAGAAATAACAGGGGACACCCAAATGCTTGCAGTGGCAGAGAACCAGCTAGGTCAGGTCTGCTTAAATGATCCTGTGGACGGGCTGCACCTCATGGCGAGGACAGGGGGAAAAAAAACATGGTTACTTCCAGATTGAAAACTTGCATTCAAGATCAATCTGGAAGTAACCAACTTGTGTCTCCAGAGAGTCTCCTATCACGCAAGCACATCCCAGGTGACTCCCATTGCCCTCCAAGACAGAGCTCATCTTAAATTACAGTGATCCACTATTAAAGTAAGGACTGATTTCTGGAGAAATTGCCTCAGTTCCTCTGAATTGCCATTCACTCATGGAAGTCCAGGTAAATGCAGTATAAATCTCTTTAATCTCAGTTTCTGGTATCAAGGATGACAATATTACACCTGGACATAAATGGAAGTAGGTTACTCTCTATAGTCAGGCTGATTCCAGTGCTTTGTGCTCGCTCGCTGTTCATTGCCAGGATTTGTGGTTATGTAATAGTTTGCTTAAACAAGTATTCCTGGGATATTTTTAGCCAGTTTTTCTTTCTTTTTTTTTTCCTCTCCTTTTAGGCCAGAGATTCAGAACTCTTCTAGTATTTAACCTCAGGCTAGATTTTCCCCTATCTTTCACATTTAGACAAGTACATTTTCCTTTCTTTCTTTCTTCCTTTCTTTTGTTCTTTCATTCTTTCATTATTTCCTCCTGCCCATTGAACCATTACTCTTGATAGGGTATGTATTCAGCAAAACAGGAGGCTTTGTGAACCTTGTGAACGCCAGCTCAGGGCAGAGACACTTGGCTCATGACAGATATCACTAAAATTCATGGAAAATGGAGCATCTCATTCTTCCAGCCTCCTTTGAAAAATCAGTCTACAACTCTTTTAAACAGCAGACTATGCTGAGTGTAGACTTACTATACAGACTCAGACACAGACTCATTGCCAGCCTACATCAAGTCCATGGAGATTAAAGAAGATGACAAGTCTTTTGATACTTATGCATGATCTGTATTTCTCAAGATAGCTTGAGAGTCAGCATCCTGCCAATATCTTATTTACCCTTAGACCTCAAACTCCCTCCCATTTCAGCTTTTTAAAAAAAATCTTACTAAAAAAAATTGTTTCATTTCTTATCTGAGCCTTCAGAAACTGTGTAAAAGATTCAAAACGAAAGTAATAGAAATGTCTGTAGCTGACTCTCCGTCAGTGTGCACATACCATCCTCTTTAATACCAAAGGAATTTGTTATGATCTCTGTTATTCCTGAGACCGCATAAATTAAAATAATAGGACAGCTAAAATAAAGTGTTACCAAATCTTAATCTCTGAAAGTGGTATGAAATATTTTCCAGTAAATAAAAGCAGAAAGAACTAATGATCTAGAGCTTTTAGCCTATTTATGTGAAAGACTAAAATAAACCTGGATTCTTAAGTTTTGATCAATAATAAGAATGTGTGGTCTAGAAAACAGCCTAACAAATGCATACATTGGACTTCAGCTGAAAACGTGGGCATTTGTTAGTCAAATATTTTGGTGGGGGATATTCACTCTGCAGTTTGGGGGATTCTGTGTTAACTTTAAAGGAAATGTAGCTATTTCTGGTTGTTATTACAAGAAATCATTCATAGACCTAGACCTCTTTGGAAAGAATGCTAACAATTTCAAATGTCATAGGCCAGTATTGACATGCACTGTGAAAAAGGATAAAATTCAGTGTAAAATATAGAGTCAAGAGCAGGATTTTGGCAACCACAAGAGATTTCTTTTCAGGTGTAGGCATTGAATAATTCACATTTTTTGCTTCTCCTTATATAATATAATTGTGGAAGAATAAGCAAACTCACCTTTTCATCATTCAGAAGGAGGAGGAGGATTTGGTTCATGGTGAAAGTTTTGTACCTTCTTTGAAAATCTTCTTTTAGCTGTGCAGGACATAGGAACACAGAAAAGATTATGCTTGTGACAGAGAGAAAAGGCACAATTTTCTCATCTTTTCACTTCATATTGCAAGTGAATGTATCAGTCTTACACTTTTTCCTAGGGCACATTTCAAACTGTTCCCATTACAACAGTTATTTCTTAAGTGGAGAGGAAGAGGGAGACAGTGTGATGACCTTCTCCCAAAAAACCACCACATCCACTGGGGAGGTGCCGGTGACCACAGTCCCAGAGGAAGTCCTGTAGGAGGGACCATGCTGCCTTACACAGAGAGGGATGCTGACACAGTCAGGCTTCATGCCCTTTAGGACACCTTCAGCTGAATGCAATGGGTGGCTTCGACAATCTCTGGGCCGAAGTGCTCCTGAGCAACACCAGTGTCATGCTGAATCTTTGAATGTCAGAAAAAAAAATACCCAACCCCATGCCCGATTACTTTTTCCTAGTCTAAATTCAGGACATAGCTCAACTGTGTAGCTACATACATCATACAGTGAACCTGATGTGAGCCTCTTCACCCTAAAAGCCAGCTGAGAGGGTGACACAGGGTTGCACATTTGCCTTTGCTGGGGCAATTTGGATTTCACAAACACCGTTTAGATACGGGCAAAGCGGTATGCCCTATTCCCTCCCCCACCCCTCAGACACCTCCGCATCTGAACAACCCCAGAGCAGCAGGCAGCTCCTGGCTGGAAACACAGGGAAGACAGGGAAAGGAAGAATCCAGAAAATCCAGGCGACATCTCCCATTCCAGCAAGCGAAGTTGCCATAAGACTATGCCTAAACCTCATCTTAAAAATTAAAACTTTTATGTAAACTAAAATTTATATGTAACAGCTATGCCTGAACATTACATTTATACTGTGTTCTCCTCAGGTGTTCAGGCACGCTAACATTGTCCCTAGGTACTGACAGTGAATCCCAGCACTCAATTCACCCAGTTGTCATTTTGTCATGGGATTTGAGATGCTCCAGGACACCCAAGGCACCTGCGCAGGGCTAGGAGGACCAGGGGGGATACCCATGCCCTTCTGGAACCAAGGGGGCCTGTAATCATCAAGTATCTCAGATGTCACTACACACCTATATTTGGGCAACTGAACTGAACACTGACTGTCACTGGTTTAGATACAAGAGAAAAATAAAATAATTAAAATAATTTTTGTTTTTAAGAATATAGTTTCAAAATATTTTTTAAGTCATGCACTGAGAGTCTTGGAGGCTTTTTCTGATGTCAGTGATGAGCTGAAAATCTTAGTGAAGCAAATTCCTTCCCATGTCCCCTGCAGCCACTTGCCGATCTTTGCTGCCTTGCCAGATTTTGTACTTTTTGTCATTTGTTCTTGGCTCAGCAGATGAAGATTAGTTTAGAAACAAATGAAAGAGGGGTAAAATGCAGATGCTAAATAAAGTAATGCATGTTAATGGGCATCCTACAATTTCTTCCACTTTAGCCAAAATTGTCTCTAACGGTGAATGAAAGGAAGAGGATGGGAAACAGATGTTTCTACTGTCTGTAGCAATTGATTGTAAATTGGCCTGACACTTCCCCCAAAGAGTTTGTCAAGAACATTTGATGCAGTGAATCGTCCCAAACCCAGAGTTGAAGCACCAGTATCTCAGCCAAAGCGATGAACCGCTTGGACCTGACAGGGGGGGAAAAGCAACCAACCAATCAGAGAAAATATTTCAGCTTTACATTAACACATTTCTTTTGCCATAGGCAAAGAATTAAAATGCTAAAGTAATCCTGGAGGGCAGCTACACCTCACATTGAGAGCCCTGGGAGTTGGCTATGGACCTCCATGAATGAAATTTAAGCTTCAAGCAGAGGTGGAAAGGAAAATAAAATTTGGTTCAGTCTAGAACATGTTCCCTTGTAAAATAAAATGGTACCATTTGAGAGGAGCTGTCACCTCAGTTCAGATACAGCAGAAGACAGGAATAACAGAAGCCACAAGACAGTTGTGAGGCATGTGCTGAACTAAATGAAAGGAGAACATGAAGAGGAAAACAAAAACCTCCTAAAAAGTTGAATTTTAACTAAAGTTTAGACTTAAAACTGTATTTTAGAATTAGAATTGGGTTTGACTGGAGGGGCAGAAGTCTTATAGTGAGATAAAACTCGGCTCTAGTGTTAGATCTGAAACACAAATCAAGGCACAAAATAGAAGAAAATTATTTTAATGCAAACAATTATTTTAGTGCATAGCAGTGAAGACATACAGAAACACTACTTTAGCTTGTCAGAAAACCAAATTGGAATAACAGTTACACTTCCCATAAGGAGAACCTAAATAAATGCACTCAGAATAAAACTAAGAACCATATGTCCTCCTTCTGACACATGAGGAAAAAGTAAAACAACCAAAGAAAGGATAATATGGAAAACAGCAAGGAGAGAAAAATATTAAAGAAATGGGTTATAAACGCTATTGCCAGAATGTTGCATAATGATCGCTTTTATGAACAAACAGGACTGGAAATGTTGCCCTTTTGCTTTCCAAGAAACTTCCAACAAGTCAGGAATGTGACATGATTAAAAAGGAGGACAGTTTTCTCCCTCTGAAGCAGTAAGTATTGGGCACTTCATGTACTCTTCGAGAAGAACATGTGCTCTGCTAGCTCTTCAACATGCCTCATGCTCTGTCCACTTTCTGTCAGCTCTGGGGAATTGAGCAACACACTTTAAGGATGATAGAACTTGTGAGTTCATCAAATTCAGATTTCTAAAGAGATAAACAGTATGTCAAACAGAGTCTGGAATTATATTTATTTTTCCCAGCAAATCTGGGAAATTTCAGTCACTTTTTTTTCCCTGGACCTTCCTGATCTCCTTTTCTTTCTGAGATAAGAGGGAAAAGAGGCAGTCTATGGTGGGTGGAAGGAGGGGTTGTTTTGCCAAATAAATACGCGGTGGTGCAGATCAGTGTTTTTCATGCCCTGAGGTATAACCACTGTGAGAGCTATAAGAAACATCTAAGGATTAAGGCCTGCTAACAAAACCATGCGGCCACTTAGTTCCCCGTCGAAGGGAGAAGAGAGAAGACATCATCACTGCTGGTGCATGTGCAAGCATATGTTCTCCCTCCTCCTGCCCCACCTCCCTGTCCTGTTAGGGAACTGTAGGCTAGAAAACACAGCTCCCTGGCAGGCATGAACACTGCAGCCAGCAATTACGGGCTGTTCCTGGGTGGCAATTTCACGTGACATTTTCAAGCCCTGCCAGCTGAAGGAGCTCCCTCTGTATTCTCGCTCCTCCAATGGCTTGGCTATGTGCTCCTCCGCGCCGGCCAGCTCACACCCATCTCTGTGCTGAGCTCAGTGTGCGTCAAAATGGTGGTTGCAATGATGGAAAAACAACCTTGTGGTGGGTTGAAATCTGAAGGGGAGAGTGGAGTGCTGGGGTGAGGAAGCGGTGGTTAAAGGAAGATGGATGAGCCAGAGGAGCAAATACGGGTGTAACACACCTTAGGATGTTCATCTGGCCTGGCTGGCAAGCAGGATGCTTTCTCATTTTGAAGAATTTCCATTTGCATAAGTGACTTGCTATTGCATAGCAGTCTTCCAGTAAGTATTAAACAGAACAGGTCACTGAAGCTGAGTCTGCAGTAGTAACTAATGAGTACATCTACAGTAGTAAATAACACAGACCACTGCTGGACGTGAGGCTGTGTGGGACCTGCAGCGCAGTCCCCTGCCATGCACTAGAGCAGGCAGCTGCATTCAACCCCCTTGGCAGCAAGATGCCCCAGTCTGTACCACATCCTGCGTGAAGTCTCGGCATCTCATGGCAGAAAAAAGCAGGGAGCAAGCTGCAGCCATGCCAGGCCAATCTTTACAGTTTAATCTTTGGGACAGTTGTAGTCCTGGGGTCCTAACCCCTGGGCCTACTTAGTTTAGTAGTAGATACACAGCTAAGAAGGTTAGGAAGTAGCCTTTCTTTTTTTACTTTTACATGGTTTTGGCTCTCCTAGGAAAGGTGTAGGCACAGTTCAGGGGACAGGAAAGACCAGAGACTGGTACCAGTTAGCAGTGTGGACCACTACAGGCCAGTACGTACCACCTGCAGTGAAGGCCTAATAATGTACTAATACACACAGAGTAAGTGTGCAAGCATGTATTTTCCTGGGTTTGGAAGACTGATGGCCCAGGGATTACTGCTGACACAACTATGTGGATTCCACAAACTTTGAAGAAGACTCATTAATATTTTTCATAGCCGAAGGGAAACCCTTCAGAAAGCATTCCTCCTGCACAAAGAAAGTAAATATTTAAAACTTAGTTTGAGGGATGGGATGGAACAAAACATGCAAATTTTACATTTTCCAAAAAACAGTAATTTAAATTCACAAAAGTAAGTTTCTGGTCAAGCCACTAAATAGCGAGATACTGTGTTTTGAGAGAAAATAGGCCAAACTGCATGAAGAACAGTCCAGTGAATTTCTGTGATTTAAGGTCGTGTCTACGTTAGTCTTTTAGTCCAGATCAGGAGGGTGCTTTGTTCCCATTTCCCATGATTTGATCCACTTCATGGGGAGGTCTCGGACAGCATGAAGAGTTTTCTCTGGATGAAACCAGAAGGTAGCTCCAAGCACATCCCTCACGGGCTCCAGACGCAAGCGGCAGTTCTGTCCAGGGGGCCCACTTACGGTAACCAAAAGTAAAACCCACTGAAGTGTGTGTGGTATAGACACTAACACCAAAGGTTGTACTTACCTGCTCCCAGTATCTGCCCTACTTGCTGGTATAAGCATACCCTATAGTGCTTTCCTGTCTATAGCCTAGATATTAGTGTCTTTTTAACATTTTGAAGAATAGCAGATTGAATAGGCAAAGCAGAATTTTAACATGTCATTTTGAAATTTCGGAAGGAAGAAAGCCACAAGCATTGTACTATAACACATCTAAAGAAAATCCAATCCTTTGATATTCATAGTGGGGTTTGTATTGTTTATGCTTTTTTTAGCCTGAAGCAATAATTTGGCACTACGTCCAACCAGTAGGTTGCCAAAAATTTAGCCTTAACATTCCAATTGACTGAGCCAGATTTGGCTTAGTCAGATACCCTGGTTGTATACATAGTGTTATTTATGTCCAGTGCTGCCATATCTGTGAAGCATGGATTACCCTCACAGTGCAATATTTAATTTTATGCAGAAGTACATGATACAGGAGTCTGTGAAGTTGTGCAAAAACCACAGAGCTTCGGGTATTCACCATTCTAATGTCTTCATTACTCAAATATTTCCACTGAATAGTAATCAAAAATGCTTAGAACCTCCAAAGGGACAGTAAGGGAATGAGTAATGATCATCAGCATGATTTATGAGCATCTGAAATGACAAATGTTGGCGTTTAGATTGTTAGGAATTTGGAAGTTCCCGGAGGAGGTCAGAGCAGGCACCCTGTAAGTAACCTTCATCTCAGTGGCTGCAGCTGTTGGCAGCAGATTCTTTGGGTCAGTACAAGAACCACAACTGAGAGTTTCATAAATTAGTTGTAAATTGAATGAAGAAAAATATTTTCTTTAAATATCAAGGAGTTTCAGCTATAAAAGTAAGGCCAGTCATGGTGGTTAAATATTTTCTCGTGAGTTTCTAAATACAGACAAAGGCATCACTGAGTTTTATTTCTGTACAAACTGGCTGTGCAGGGTACAAGTGAGTCTGCTAGCCAAACATTTACATGTTCACAGAACCCATCTATCTGTGAGGAGAGGTGTTACGTACTATTAACAGCCTCAATAAAATAAGAACTGGAGTCTATTATACTGTCTTATGCCACAGTGGAAGCATATCCTCTTTTATAATGGCACAATAACACTTGAGATAATAATGGCACACAGTTATTAAAGCCATATGCATGTGCAGAATTATTCTCCCTCTTTTACTGCTAAGCAGAAATAAAAGTAAAAATTAGTAACTGAGCTAGGGCCTAAGTCCTTCACTCCCTTTGCAGGTCATCTACTCCTTTGAGTATTTCCCCATCTGCACAGATACAGTATTCGCAGTCTGGACCCAGATTACAGGAGCTTATGTCTGAAAAGTTGGAATAGTCAAAAGATAAAATCTGATATAACTGAAAGGTTATATTAGAATGGGCAGCTGAAAGTGCAAGAGATGCAGACACATGAAACAAAGTGGAAGAGCTTGGCTGGAAATGAATTGGGGATGAACGAAGTGCGCAGGCTTAGAGGTGTTGAAACAAGATACCACACAGCATCTACAAGAAAGAAATCCCGTGCACAGGAGGTCAGAATAAATCAGGTGAGCACACGGAGACTTGGGGTCTACTTTCCAGCTGATCTGTATGCTTATTTCCTAGTAACAAATGACCCTTCTAAGAAAGAAAGAATATACCCTGGGTTATGGGGTTTTCCAAACAAAGGAGGCAGATGAATTGAAAACTGGAGGACAGAGTGAAGCAGTGATGGCAGGGGACAGAAAAAGGAAAACAAAACTGGAGAAGGCAATATAATAAATGCAGTGCAAAGGGAGCCTGACTAGAAAAGTTTTATTGAACTAATGTGAATGTAAATAAAAAGCAAAGTCACTCTGCAAATTATAAACACAACAGCTATGTACATTAACGTGCCCCAGCTGGTGTGCTATAAATAGTATAGAAAAGGTAGCTGGAAGTCAGAAACCAGTGGGAGCCATCCAAGGGCAGGGTCGAGGCGGAGAAAAGGCCAGATTCCGCAAACTACGGGTTGCTGAATTTGGGCAAACACAGGAGCACAATGCTGGCACCAGGAATGAGCCGTTCGAGGGAGGGAGAGTGACAGCACCCTGGCATCCCTCTGGTCACTGTGTCCCTTGGAAAGCCTTTCCTTGCCACCGCACAACAGCTACAGCTATATTCTCTACAGCTACAGTCTCTTTCAGACTTGGCAGTATCCTCTCGGACAGATGTTTTATCCATAATTCCAGTTGTAGTATTCTCAAAGTAGAGTAAACAAGATCTTGCTGGCTGTTTGCCTGCATCCCAGATCTGTTCATGAGATCTTATGGCTAGATCATTTCACAGCTGCTTTAGGGATTCTGTAAATCATAACAAAAATATTTACTTCTCAGAAGGAGAAACCAAGTGCATTAGACCCAGATCTCTTTGTTTCTTCCAGCTTCCTCCTGTGGGGGTTTGACAGACTGAAACAAATGAGACAGATGAAGACAACACTGCGTACAGCGCAGAGTGTCATTAAGAGGTCGGAGCATCACCTAAGTGCTGTGGTGCTGCAACCTCCCAAGAGCCAGAGAAGCACAAGGAAATGATGCAACGAGCAAATGCCATATGGAGGACCCCTCTGCCCCAAATAACTAAGAGCTGCTTACAGTGGTCATTTAGGAAGCAGCCTTCAGCGCAAGCCAGTTCAGTCCAAGTGAGGCTTGGACGCACGCCTTCGTCTGGAAGGAGACACATTTCGATCCACAGTGACTTGCCTCCGTCGGTTCACCTCCTCATGGAAGAGCAGGGGTTTAAAATTTTCAAAATCACTGTGAGGCTTAGGAGCTCAAGTTTCATCGTCAAGGCAACTTAAGGTTTGAAAAAAAGGTCCAAGTTCTTCTATCATTTAGGCAGTCTGAAAAATGCCAAGGACTACTCAGAATTTCAGAAATGAGAAGCTGGGAACCTTTGCATCAATGAAGACAACCAAACACAAGCCATGAAAAAGCAGGTCCCATGAAAGCAAGACGAGATTGCTCAGGCCCTGAAAAATCTCACATTACTGACTGCCTTTGAAAAATTGTGGCCGAACTGCTATTTTCTGGCTGTAATCACACATCACATAAAGCTGGATCTCAAAATGATACCACACAGAAAGTGTCAGTCTGGACTGATTCCAAGGGCTGCATTTAGGCATTTCTTTTTATTTAAATCATACACAAAGTGATCTCAGGTTGCTATGAATAAAGACAATTCATAGTATACAGTGATTGATATATGGGAGGAATGTCAGCTCATTTTCTTTCTTAGGTAGATACACTTATGTATTTTAAAATAGATATACAGTTAAGTAGCTTTTATTGGCTATTAGAAGTTATGTAAAAGTAGTTCTCTCTTACTATATCAATACTGTGCCAGGTTTGATTCTGCTCTGTGAGTAATGGTGCCAGGTACATGTTAGTGTATTCCTGAGGTAGTAAAAGTGAGCAGTCACGCTGTGATTTTAGGGAGGTTCACAGTGGTTGCTTTTAGAGGATTAATTTTCAATGAAGTGTCAACAAACTTCATATGGAATCATCAAAAGAAGCCCCCGCTCCGCTTTTTTTTTAACCTCTCTACACTGATTTAACTCATCTTGTAAAGGTATAAAGTTCTACTCAGTAGACTCTAAGTTAATTCCCTGCAGAGGTAAAAGAAAGTCACTTCAGGCATCCAACTTGTATAGCAGTAGGATAAGTAGCATACTCCAGGCCAGGATACCAACTTCTCCAAGAAACCAGTGGCAGCTAGGGTGGCTATTTAGCAGCGGTATCAGCAATTATCTTCTTGGGAACCAGCACTGCCAGACATTCAGATTAATGTAACCACATTGACCTGGATTTTGAAGTTTGCAGCTTAACTGGAAACTTCCTATGAAAATACTAGCATTGTCTTAAAAATGGCATCTTTTTATTAAGAAGATTGCAGCCATGTTGTCTTAAAAAGTCACATTCCTCTAACCTCCCTTTCACAACATGGTGAAACAGCAGAAAGCGGAGAGCATGACACTGAGGCAGCATGGATTTCCCACAGACAGCCCTGTGATGAGGTCCCTGCCCAAATCACTTGGGCTGGAAAGCCATGTTGTTTTGATTCCCAGCTAGATGAGAAGCACCGGAGACAGAATTCGCGCTGCCGAATTCAGCATAGAGAGACAGACCATTAGTCAGTCGGCTGTGAAATGTAAATAATTTTTGCCTTTCATAATATCCTCCCTGATTCTGTCAAAATTCATCATGCACAACTGCTTCTTCAAGCAAAAGGTAACACAAACTAAAACTAAAAAATTCCCCAAACTTACGGCCTGGCAGTCAGTCATTCTTCTCATCACACATTTGCAAAACATGCTGTTTTACCAATATCAGTCTGTCTTGCACAATGTCCAAATACCAAAAGATAAATCTTTGAAAAATTAGAGGTCCAACCTCTGGTCTCCCTTATGAACTGTGAATTGGGAGCAACTCCACTGGTCTCATGAGCCAGGTTACTTAATTCTTAATTGCAACCAAGAGTAACATTTGGCCCACAATCAGCAAAAAAATCAGAAAAGGCCAAACCATGACCCAGATTTATGCATTGGCACAGGCATTTTGTTAGGTGTAAAACACACTCGCTAGCAGGCCCATCCCTCTGAACAGCCTTTCAATCTCCTTTCCAGGAGGGCAAGGACCCCTCTGGGAGTCTCCCCTCTGCCTTTGCAGGGGTGGGAAAGGCAGAAGAAGAATCAGCTTCAAGAATCAGCTCTTCTCTGGGTCTTAAGTTCTTATTTCTCCCTTTGCATTCACAGGCTGGTTACATGGAAAGCTGACTTTCATCATATTTCAAAGATGCAAAGTGGTATGATAATGCATACTGTTGGATGCTTTCAAAGGTCCAGTCCAACTGAAGCAAGGGGAGACAATTCAGTCTCCTGAGTTGAGCACATATCCAGAGGTATGTACCAAAAGCAATACTCTGAACATTTGGCTTTCCCATCACTGCCAGACTCCACCAGCAAGGGTATGACCATGAGTTATTCTTCAAGATCTTTGTAGATAGAAACTAAATTTCAAAGAACATTTGTATAAAACTTTTCAATTTGAAACAAAAAATAGGTTCCTCTAAGCCAAATTTGGGTTTGCTAAAAATAATAAAATAGTAGCATTGGCTGATAGTTAGAAGGGCTATAAAATAAAAATAAATGTAGAGAATGCATCATTTTACTAACAGAAGAAAATAAATGCATAGAAAAATTGAGAAACAGCTAATATGTTAAATAATTCCTTGGAAAGATAGAAAATTGAACTTAATCTGAATATCTATTTAGATATTAAAGCTGTCAAAAACAATGCCTGCTTTTAACAAAGAGATAAATTTTGCTCAGGCGTAACTGCAATAAGATCGTCCATACAAAGTCTTCTAGACGTCAGGACTGAGCCTGCTTTTAACTTTGTGTTTACCACTTTTTGTCCCTTTGTCTTTCTTTTACTTACTGGTTTGTGCCCTAGAACACCTTCCTCAGTTGCTGAGAGGCTCTGACAAGGGACCTTTACTGAAGTGTTTTGGTCAGTGATCGTGGATACTTTCTTTAATCTTGCGCCATCAGAAAGAAAGCAACTACCTTGTCCCATTTAGCAGCAAAGAAATGGCTGTCCAGGTTAAATGTGATTCCTGCCATCAAATGTCAGACAACCAGTTCTGTCCTGACTTTTTTCCCATAATTTTCCTCAGTGTGCATGATATATTCATATGACCCACCAATTAATTCAAAATGTCACTTTTAATTAAGAATAATGTTACACTGAGGAGCATCAGAAGAAGTATGACTATTTTTTAAACATAGAAGCAAAGAAACAAGCAATTCACAGCATACTTCCTTGTAGGGATTGACTAATTAATTAATTAATCTATTTTAATTAATTTTAAAGACAAATCTTCCCTACCCAGTCTTGTCATATGTATCCTAGCATAAAAGTAAAATCAGACTTAGAACCCAAATCATATTCTCTCATATCTCTTTCTCACAACTTAAAGATTTCTAGCTACCTTGGCTATTGGTTAAGTCTTCTTAGCTGGAGTCTGCGTGGGATCTGTCCTACTTCTGTGCAACCGATTAACTCTGAAATGAATACAGTTCTTTGAAAAGACTTCCAGCTATTTCCTAATTATATATGGATATGATTGTGCTTACCAAATAAAACATGTTTCCATATGTTTGCTCTGTGACTTAAAGTAGCCTTTCAGCATCCAACTTGCCCTTATTCTGTGTTTTTTCATAAAGTTGTTAGGATTATATGTTACAATTCTATTTTAGTAAGAACTCTTACATTACAAACACCAATGCTTTTGTCACTAAGATCATTAAATGCTCAGGTAATGCTGGAGTTTGGCACAGAACATCTCTTGCTGAATAAAATTTAAAAAATTCAATCCTGCTGACTGACTTCCACAAAAAAAAATGGTCCATCTGCTGAAAGGAGCAGCTGTGTTCAGTTTGCCAGTAATGCCACGGGTAATTGCTATTTGAAAGAACAGATACCATGCAAAAAAAAAGATAGGTTTTTTTTCCCCCCATAGGTGATTAGATTTGTCCTGGGAATCAGATTCTTTAAAAATAAAAATCCAGTTGGATAGTCCTTTTCAACTAGTGTTAAACAACCAGATTACAAAATAACTCTTGTTCCTGATTCCACCAAGGCAAATTCTACTTAGCCACGGATGAGGTGTTGGTGTGCAGGCAGATGGAACCACAAAATTAAGCTTTAATGAAGCTAGAGTGTAACTAATCACTTCATTCTCCAATGGCAAATTAAAGTTGGAAAATCAGTATTTATTATGGATTTTTTAGAATAAGGAACAGTGTTTATACCAGCACTGTATTTAGGAGCTCCAGTGAGTTTGTGAGAGATTAATTTAGACAGAGACTGTGTGACAATTGATCTCAGGCATTTCTGGAAATCATGTTTCTTCTTCCAGTTCAGTAGTCTTCCTTAAAGACTACAGCGGAAATCAAAGCCACAGCACCATCAACACTATACCACAGTATAGAATAGGTAGAGACCAGCCTTTGAGCTTCTCACTAACAAAGGTGACCACTTATTCACAAAAATAGTTGAGCATATTTTGCTGGGGCCATTTGCATGAGGGTTTGCTCATTAATGTCACCCTAGAATTTCTCAGGAGGGCAGGGCTAGGTCACACATAAAGACTTTAGGAGTCCCATGATTATGGAGCAGAGTCATCATGCCAGGAGGGGGTATGATACAGAGTAGCTTGGACACATTAAGGGAAAAAAAAAGTTGTTTCTATATAATCTTTGTCATTCACTCCTATTTGACATAATGCATGGATCTTTCACAAGTCCTGATGTTGCATACCGCTGGATGTACTCCTCTCATTTTGTTTCAGCATCAGACAGATTTCTTAATTTCTAAATTTCATGCCGACATACGCTACACCTAATCCTCTTTTTCTCTCCTTTCACCCTTATTCACATGCTGCTCTTTCCTCTGCTTCTAAACAGCCACCTTTTGGTGTACAAGTGCCATCCTGCATTCGGGATGATGCAGGGGCTGCTCATGTTCAGCTACAGTCTGGGTGCTGCAAGAAGGATGGGCTCAGTGCTCCAGCACTGTCCTCCACTCCCTCGATCTCTGTATTGGGTCGGGGAGTCAGAAAGAAATCCCCATATTACGTTGTAACACAAGTTCCCAGTATCAAAGTGTGTAAATTTGCTTCTTAACTCTGACAAATACATAAGGTAGCAACAGATGAGTGCATGAACATGTGAAAGCACTTGGTGCAGAAAGTAAGAGGGAGAGAAAGAAATGCATCTCTCACATAAGGCTGCTAGTCTCAGGCAAAACTGACTCAAGCAATGTTTTGTCTAATCTTCTGATGAACAGTGGAGCTTAGAAAAAAAGGTAAAAGCAAAGTGTTTGGTGGATTGCTTTGAATACTGCAGAATACATCAAGGTTCAAGGTAGGGATGTTTGAGGGCTCCCCCCCTGCAATCCCAGTTCCCTGGTCTGGGTATTGCTGGAGCCTGACATGAGTCCTGTTTTTCTGCCCATGGAAACCAGGGGAGAAGGAGAGGCATGGGCCTGGGGCACAGCACTGCATCTCCATGTGTCCCCCAGGTGTGAGGTTCAGAGACATCGCTGCATCCCAAAGGGTGGGCACAGCCATACAATGCTTGTCTCTCTTTCGAAAAGCACTGCTGAAAACACAGCTTACCATCAGGCTGCTGACGGTCACACCATGTTCTCCCTCCTTCTTTCTCATAATTAAGCATTTGTGGTGATCCAACCACTCTTACTTACCCTGCAATGTGGGGTCCATAGTATCTAAAATACTTGAATGTGTTCTTGCCCTTTCTGTTGTAGCTGCCTTGCAGTAACACGCTCTGAAATAGTAGCATGCTCACCACAACCTCTGCATCTTACTTTTAATTACAATTTAATTTTAAAAATTGATGTCAATTATTTTTTTTTCCTTAGTTTAGATATACAATTGCAGTCAGAAGGCAACCACTGTGAAAGTATCGCTTATATGTAGCTTGCAGTGAAAAGGCCATCTATTTGTTCACCCATGCCAAACCAAGGAGCTTCAAATCCATCATAACAATGCTCAGCATTTTCTGGTTTGCTTTGCTTTGCTTTGGTTTTTCCCCAAGTGTTGTGCAACCACTTACTAATTAATTCTTGTAACAATGAGAAACAGAAGGGTTAGATTTATTTGGGGTTGTACAATGAGTCAGATCGCAGAGATGGGAGTAGGATTTCTGGGGAAGTGGTTCTCAGCCTTTTGCTCAATTCATAGTTTCTGTTCCCACATATAATTCATTTGCTAATTTTGCTCCCATTTCTTTTTTCTTTTTAACCCCCCCCCATAATTACTATTATTAATTACTATTAGCTGATGTAGTGCCCGCAATGTAGTTGACACGTTCCAGACATACAACCAAGAAAAACTATTTTTACAAGGCTGCCTATAAAAATACATTGCATGTCTGAGATCACTTTGAATTAGTGAGGCCGGGAGATTTTAAGCACTGGTATGTGCAAAGTATTCAGTATAACTATGCAGACTGGTAACAACAAAGTTCCCTTTTTCCCTCTTGCTTGTGTGATTGCAACTTGTTGCTTCTTCCAGTTACTGAGCACAGCATGCTCAAAGTTAGTAAAACTGGAGTTTCACTGACCATGGAAGTCCTTAAAGTTATATGTTTTCCTCCCTTTCAGAGTCTGATCCTAGTCTCACTTAGTTGTAGTGTTCTACCTGTGTAACAGTAAAGATAAAACAAACTATCGCCAACTTCTGGTAATGAAACTAAGAAGGGGATTTAAGTCAAGTATTTTTATGCCTCTGTTATTCTCTGATTCCTAGGAACAGTAAAGCCAATCCAAAACTAAAACCACATTTTTTTTCCTCATACTTATCGAAAATAAATATTTATAAATGCATCCTGTATATATATAAACTATGCATATATGCATTTATGTTATATATTTATATTTAAATACTTGCAGATGTTTATATATTTTAATGGATAAATATAGAAAGTGCGTTACAAAAATATCAGAAGTTAACTTGCTGCTTCTCTTAAGTCTGTTCTCTTCTGCCATCGTGCGGATCTTACTGAAGTACAGAAATACAGTAGCTGTTAGGATACCCCTGCGCCTCCTGGGTACCTTGGGCAAATGGGTGTAGCTGCCTTTTCACTTCAAATCTGTCTGACAAGATGCATGAGATCCATAACACTTCTCCATACCTTCAGCTCTTTTGCTATCTAAGAGCTCAATGCATGCCCATTAAAAAAAAAAAAAAAAAAAAGCAATAAAATAAAAAAAAAAAACCCACCCAAGTTACTTTCCTACAGAGGTGTTTTGTTGGAATACAACACTGTTTGGGATGACTGAACCCTCTGGGCTGGTTTCTGCTTGTTCTCAGGGACCATCCACGTCTCCAGAGCCACTCCTTTTTCACAGGCCACCAGAGACTAAGGGGCTGTTATACGGATATGCTCTAAATATGCTCCTTTCAGTTTATCGTATTTAATCCTATTCCCTGTGATTATGCTACTGACAAAATATAGCAAATATAACATGTATACAATACAGCTACTTCAAATAGAGGATCTTTTGACTTTGCAACTAGTTAAACAAGGAATTATCCATCTAGCTCCTGACTCAAAGATGTTCTGCAAGTTCTTACTCCTCTAGTAAAAGCCTAAAAAGAGTAATAAAATTTTGTTAAAATTTCATTTATGACAGAATTATTTAAAAGTCACCATCTCTCAAGAATTCCTGTACAATGACATACAAGTTGCTATAGTTTTCCCCATAATTAGCAGGAATCAAAACTGATATGTCTTTTGGATAACACTGAAGGAGTGTTAATGGTAGCTTATGGTAGCTTTTAAATACTGCATTTGAAGCGTCAGTGTGTGGGGATTTCATCCTCGCATAAACATTAGTATTCTGGGTAAGAGCATATTTTGTCTTTCTATTGAAAATAACAAAAGAGGGAAAAGTAAACTTAGGTCTTTGCATTAAACAAAGGATAAAATGTCTTAGAAATAAGCTACAGAAGTGTGTTTTTTTCCCCCTGAGTGTATCCTAAGTTTGTAAATAGTTAATATTTTCTTTAACACCAGTTAATCTATAAATATCATTTTGACCTCTGGATAACAGCAGGCTTAATACATCTGTATGTCAAACACTGCAAGTTTTACTTTGATTCACCCACTTTAAGATAAGCCATCATGCGTGCCAGACAGCTGTTTTTTCTCATAGCTTCCCACATAACTAAAACTTCTGCATAGTTACAAAGCACAAAATGACACCAGAATCACAGAGATATATGTGCATTGCTCAGGACTAAATGGCTTCTGCTTACGTGCTTCAGCCAAGTATAAACCATGAAAAAGTACACTAACTTAGCTTGTAAAAGCAAATGTCTCATCAGAGTATTTCATTCCAGTAGTAAACACTCCATCTTCGGATTTTTCCTCCTTCGCTGAGTCTCCGAAGTAAATAGTAAAAGCTGTGCAACTTTTATTCAGCGTGCTAAATACAATTTGAATTCATAGCTCTCTCCATCACAGAGTGCTTTCCACAACATAGATTGCTCAATCTAATAAATGCATATTTTAATGCTAAATAATTTTCTGCGAAATTCTCACCATATATACAGAACCCTCTGTATCTCTTCTTACATATCTGCAAGCACTTTGTAAGCATTAACACATTAGCATTAACTTTACAGCCATGTTATCATTTTAACAGCCCTTAAAATTACACAAGTAAACAATCACCATCTTATAGCTATTAAGGACAAGAAGACTCTTGGAAGCTTATGCACTTCCAAGTTGGGCATTGTAGTACCTAAAAATTTGGTGTCTGGAGTCAGAGGGTAATTAAGAGAGCCAAAGGCTGCCCTGTACAGTCAATGGGAAGAGTCAAGCCCTTCCAAAGGCCAATGTTCAGCAACTGAAAAGAATTAGGCCTCTCTAAGAGTTGTTCCAGAAAAACTCCTTAGAGGTAGAAAATAGGAAATGCTTGAAAGAAATCAGAAAGAAAACAGTATAGAGGGTGTAAAGATTGTGTTAACTGGGGAAGTGTAGCTAGGAAATAATTTGGCCTCTAGAAGGTCTAGATAGGCATAACAGAAGTAGGAATTGCTTTGTACAAAGCAAGGATTGTTGGTTAGGACATGATTATGTCCTGTAATACCTTAATTTGGGTGATCAGAATGTTTCAGGAAGACTTTGATTAGAGCACGTAATTTTGAAAGGGTATTATCAAAGCCCTAAAAGCTTTGATAACTCACCAACACCTAAATGATGCTTGGAATACAGCAAAATGCAAATGGAAACCAAAAGCAAAACTATTCCATGTGTACTGTGCAAGATATACAAATACATACATGAAACTGTTTGGATTAAAAATAAGGGTTGGTTTTTTGGAGCTTTCACCAAACTGGTAGATTTTATAACTGTTCATCATCTTGTTCTGCCAAACAGGTGGAATGCTGAAGAGGGATGGTAACCACTGCCAAGGTTTGCTTAGGAAAAAATGCTTTGCCTGTTTTAGCAATAAGTGTTCAGCCTACCGCATGTTTTCTAAGCACAGTTGTGACTTCTTATCATCTCGGTTTGGGAAGATTCAAACCAAGAAATATTAATAAGGGTTAATTAATCCATGTGTCATCTCAGCAGACTCTACAGCTCCATAGGAAGCCAGAAGCAATCTCGCCAGAGAGAGAACACTTGGGCCCTACTCACTGCCAGCATCTTAGCTCATGCATTTTACATGCAATCAGCATTATATAAAAAATACGGTGACTAAGAAACACAAAAATATCTATTGCAAGAAGGACTGTAAGGCCAAACATTCCCTGAAAAGGAGGCTAGAGTCAGTTCATTCATTTTTTTCCTTTTACTGCACATTTCTTGTGTTTGAGGTTACACCATGGCTCAATTTCAAGGAGAAAATTGTCCTGTGAAGCCTCTTCCATGACCTGGTGATTTGGGTAGGCTGCAATCCCTGACACACGTAGAAAGGCTGCTGTTTCAGCTTGCTTGGTTGGTCTATGGCACTGCAAACCCACAGGGCCATTATGAAAAGGCAGGCAGAGGTGTCTCCTCTGCACCTCTTGTGGAGAGAAATCATCAGCAGCTTTCATGGGTTGCACTGGATTCAGGCATCCTGCTGTGTATTACGATGCTATGAGTAAGGCTTGGAGAGCTGGTCTTTGGTGGAAAAATATAGGCACCTCCCGACCAGATTCACAGCAGGGTTTTAGCTGTGAGCAAAGCACCCATTCCCCCAGAGAACAATTTCTACAATTACTGAAATGCCTCACTTTGCAGTCCAAAATGCGAGCACCCAGGATGTTTGAGGATGTCCAAAACTTAGGTTACTAGAGCCTTTTGTGGATTTCAGACAACAGCTCCTGTGGGCAGCCTCGTTTGTTCCCACCTTCAGTGATTTTTCCTTGTCTGTAGCACTTAATGCTGTGTTTGTCTGGGTCCTGAGTGTCATTACCCTCCTTTGCTTACTAGGCTCGATACCCTCTTCATTTCTCTTACTCTAGTTTTCCATGGCATCAACAGATTGCAGGGAAGCTGCTCTGCTGATCTCCTCATTCCAGGACTGAATAAATAAGTGAAACTTCCTAATGTTACATTATTATTATTATTATTATTATTATTATTATTATTATTACTATTACCATTTCTCAAGTTCCCAGAGATACGGGAACTTCTGACAGCTCATGCAGAGCACAGGGCTGTTAGTAGTTATCTTTCAATAAAATACACTAATGAGAAAATTTCTCATCAGATCTCAACAAGTGTGTTTTGTTCCTTACAACGTAATGTTGACACATTTGTGGGCTGCTGTTCTGCGCCTGGATGTCAAAGCACATTAGGCTCGTACATTGTAGTCATGAATTTGGCTGGGAAAAATAAATGAATGCTTACCTTCTGCAGTTCCAGTTGTTGATTAGGTATTTTCAGTTCCACCGACGGTATATTTATAAGCAAACATCTGGAAAAATATTGGCATACATCAGCCGAGGTCATCTCCCTTACCTGAAATCACCAGGTACCTCAAAATCCAGTGAAATTCAGAAGCATATTTGAAAACAGACCGAGTTCATCTACAGGTTCCTGTCCTAACTCTTCTTTAATTTATTAAATACCTGGAAAAGCAATGACTTAAGTCATCTCACTAGCTATACAGATTTAAAAAAGGATTGGATTTAGTCCATGTTTAAACTGGCAAATATGAATAGACTTCATGTCAGGCTTTTTGTGTCTTTTCACCCCAGGCAGTAACCCTGAAGGGACTGGGCATGCAGTGCTTATCTTAAGTGTATTTATAATGTACATGCAACCCTTCACAAATACAGAGGGAACATCATAGCATGTCGTCGGACATGTACAGGGTAAGCAAAGCCGGGATCTACTCTAGCTGACAGTAATGAACTCTGACGGTGAAGCAGTAGTTATTTCTGTCCTAAATGACAAACTGCCATGTCCTATTATCTAGAAGCTTTAAGGCCTGACACACTCTATTTCGTCTAATGAAAACAGTTTAAAATGAAAAGACAAGTTAACATATGCCAGCAAGAATGGATACAGAGCTTTTTTTCCCCAGGTAGCTGAGAACTAAATACCAGTGATTTTTCTAACCGTGGCAGTGTTGACGGTTCATTCTGTTGCAAGGTGTGCTTAAACTTCCAACAAGTACTTGAATTAGCATCCCAACATCACCTCAGCTGCCCACTTTTCCCAGGATAAGATGAAAAAAAGGCTGAAGTTATCACAAGTAATTCCCTGAGCAGACATTTTACCAAAAGAGTGACAATCACCATTTATAGCCAAAAAGAAGAGACGGTGAAAGCTAACACCTCGTTGCTTTTTTCTCTGTTAGGAATGGGTGATTGTAAAGTAGTTCAGACCAGCAATATCCCTGTAGATGAACCTCAGAGTACAAGACCGTTACCTTCCTAAGGGTAGTTCCATTTAGTACTTAGCTCTGAATCAGCCTTTTGCCTCTTGTCTAATATTTTGCATTTTCTGTGCTGTAAGGCAACGACTGCATTTTCGCTTTGGTTATACGCAGTGCTTGAGCCATGATTAGGATTCCTACAGCAGCTATCACTAACATCATTGCATATCTAGACATTCAAAGTCCCCTTTCCAGGGGCTTCTCTGCCAGATAAATATTTCCAAAATTCAGCACACAGACAAGGGTTTGGCCCAGAGACTTAACTTCAACACATTGTTACCATAAGCCATGGGAGTACAGCATGTCCTATGTGCCCTGGTTCATCTTTAAAGACTCGTGCTTTTAATGGAATTTTATCTTGCCAGAGATTCTGAAATTCATTAAAATGAAAAATACTTCTTTTGGGTTCCTGGAAGTAATTCATTCATTTATATGTAAAATAAAGGATAGATATTGTAGTAACTGTAACTGTCAAATAAGATGACATGTCAGAAAGGCTTAGGGAATACAGGCTGTGTTCCTGAATGGCAGCTGAGGAGCTACAGGGAATTAACAATGCTGGGGACATTACGTTCTTTTATACCACACTAGCAGGGACCCAGGACCCTGAAGTGTGGCTTAATGACAGGATTAAAACTTTACAAAGCTTCACAATTTCCTTTTCAAAATCACCTAAGTATTTGGGCAAGAGGAGAATGTGACTTAGTTACACAGAGGTGAACTAAGTATTGCCACACTTGCCAAAACCAAAAAAGTTTTTTTTGCATACATGCTGCAAATGACTGAAGATTCAGGCACTTGATGGACAGTCTTCAGACAGGCGACGAAAATTAAATGCATACATATGAAAAGGTATTAAATGCTGTTGGTGGGTTTGAGTTGCAGGCAGAAATAAAAACCATTCAGTTCAGCTCTTTGTGATACCGTTCACCTTTATTAGGCATCCAGGCTGAAATTGAAAAAAAAAATAATTACACAGAAGCAAAGAAAAAATTATTGTCATACACCGTAGCAAAAAATTAATCACACTATTCACACTAAACATCTGTCTCAGTAATAATTAAATTTATTTCATCAAATCTTTTAGTAGCATGAATATGACCCAGCTGAGAACCTAAATGCAGCAATGCAACACGGCAAAACCATCCAAAATATAGTCACCACCCTGAATACAATAAAAGAGTCCTCTAGACCTTTTCTTCTGGGTCTATCTGTATCAGAAAGAGTAAAACAGGAGTCCACAAGTGTAAGTCCTGCAAGATGGGCAAGGAATACTGGATGGCCAAAACACAAGTCCTTGTGTCAGGATATAAGTTTTCCAAGCTGGGTCTTTTTTTTTCCTTTGTCTATAATGGAAGGTGTAAATTCTGTGTATCCAGGTGCAGTTTTCAGAAACTTTTGAAATGTTTTTGAAAAGGAGTTTGTTACTTCAGCTTTGCCTTTCACAAGCTCTACACACACCCATGGTTAATCATAAGGTTTCCTTACTGGGCCACTAAAGTATCTTTCCATCTTCCTGTGCCCTATGTGCTCTTTGATAGAATCTTCAATTTTGCATTTTTAAGAAAAAAAGTATTTTGTTTCATCCTTTAGATACCAGTGGTTTTGTCTCTGTATATATAGTATTTCTGTTCCTGTTGATAGATATTTGGTCCAGAGGAGGGCCACAAAAATGATCAGAGGGATGGAGCACCTCTCCTATGAAGAAAGGCTGAGAGACCTGGGGTTGTTCAGCCTGGAGAAGAGAAAGCTCTGGGGAGACCTTATTGCAGCCTTTCAGTGCTCAGGGGGGCTTATAAGAAAGATGGAGACAAACTTTTTAGTAGGGCCTGTTGCAACAGGGCAAGGGGTAATGGTTTTAAACTAAAAGAGGGAAGTTTTAAGCTAGATATAGGGAAGAAATTTTTTACAATGAGGGTGGTGAAACACTGGAATGGGTTGCCTGGAGAGGTTGTGGAGGCCCCATCCCTGGGAACATTCAAGGCCAGGCTGGATGGGGCCTTGAGCAACCTGATCTGGTTGAAGGTGTCCCTGCTCACTGCAGGGGGCTTGGACTAGGTGACCTCTAAAGATCCTTCCAACCCAAACTATTCTATAAATTCTATGATTCTATTATATTCTTCCCTAAGACAAGTCTGGCAGCAGTACTATGGAGACAGTGTTAAGATTTTAGCATGCTGAAGTATAATATACATCCTTTTCACATGTCGCAACATCTGAATCTGTAGCCCTGAGACTCTGCTTGTTTGAGTTTATTTCCAGTGCCTGGGTTTGTATACACTTTGCTGGAGGGACATAATAATACAGCCAGCAGTTCTGAATCTGAAAATAGCTTTATTGGATTTTTTTATTGGATTTTACATTTAAAGTAACTAAGATTCTCTGCTGCATAACTCTCATATTCATGTTTGCTAGCTGGGTATTAACTGAATAATTCAGCACCCTAGAATTGCAATACACATGCACTAAGAAGAAACAAAAAATGAACACAGCTGCTATCTGCACTATTTATCTGAAAGATGAGCCTAAGCCACAACATTTATATCCAGATCTCAGTTTCCCTCTTTTTCAGGTGATGCAGATGTACTGCTGGCTTTTAACTTAGGTCCCATTTAAATAGCCTTTTCATTTGTGTGTATATAGCTTGTTTATTTTTAACAAGACAGAATAAACATATAGGATTCAGGTGATTTTTTTTTTTTAGAGATTCATTAAAGAAGAGTAAAGAGTAATTTTTTATCAGATACAGTTGGGCTGAGTGGAGGAGCAGGTGTTTCAAATGTACACAGCGTGGTTCACTCGCTGTCACTGTGTTTAAAGTTTGCCATTCCCACCCAGGAGAAGCTGTAGAGCGCTGCGCTCCTCAGCTGGTAAACTGCTTGCTGATGTGATGGGAAACAGTGAAATGTTCTGCTTACAAATTTAGACTCTTCATCCCAAGAGGTCCTACTAGATCCCAGGCTCCGGGACAAATCCAGGCTCTTTTTTTCATGTCCCGTGTATTCCAGAACGATAATTCAAGACATATGCTTTTACCCGCTGAAAGCCCAGAAGAAAGCTGTTTCCATCTTGTGCAACAAGAGCAGCCCTCTCGGTCTTCATCAACACAAGTCACAGGGCTCACTGAGAACCAGGAGGGAATAAATGCAGGATTGGAATACATATGTTATTATTTTCTGTATGTTGCTTTCACCAGTTTGTTTATAAGGCTTTTGTCTTCCCAGATTATATGTAAATATAGGTATAGGTATAATAATTGCTAAAAAATATATAATAGACTCTTTAGTGCCTAACAGACTACAGCAGTCAGAGTTCCTCCAGTCTCTGAACTGCTTGGCAGTGAGGAAGGAACTGGGAAACACTCTTCAAAGTGCCGTTACTAGGGGATGCATTTATACATATAAGGGTAATGAATACCATATGTTTGCTTTTAGGCCCTTTTTCTTCCTCATTTCTTATTTCAAACATGTAAACAAACAAAAAAAACCCCCACATTTCCTTGTTGTGTTCTTCATGGATGTAACTATTGATAAGAGCACTGTAGGGGAACACAGGGTACAGCAGAGCTGTTGTCAGAGGAGCCTGCAATACGCAGCAGGCACCGCAGTTTGCAGAGACAGCAGAAGGCAAGGCATTCTGAGACCGCACATAGATGCGATTTTTAGTGAAGTAAAAGATGCACGGCAGGGAGCAAAGCGGGAGAGGAGGCACTGCACCAGCATGCCTTATTCTGCCAGGGAGACAGTTTGAAAAAGACAGCAATTATCTTCTGAAGAAGCAGTACGGGTGGGAAAATTCCAAAATTATTAGAACCACTTTCTTCTCATGCAATTTGATGATAATGAGGACAATCAGGGCAGGAATGCCCCCAAAATATAGCTGCTGCTATGTACTCTGTAAAGTTGTGCTTTTTGCACTGGCCCAAGCCAGGAATTAAAGAATCATGAAGAAACCAAAGAGAAAAAAAAATTAACCAAACTTCTTCCAACAAAACCAAAACCTGAAGATATGAGCAAATGAGCTCATACTGCCAAAGCTGCGTTCTGACCTACACCCGATCATTGTCACACAGGACATTGTTTGTATTCTGACTTCTGAAGCAGCTGGAATAAATCTGCCAAGCAGCAACTGTTTGAAACAAAAACAAAATTTTCTTATGAGTTGATCTGCTATATTATTATTAAAAGTGTTTTGGCTCCTGCAAAGTGTGGCAGTCATGATCACTTGAGTTCATGAACTGTCATCTCCTTCCAAGGTGTAAGCTTATTACCCCCAAAATATTAAAGTTCCAGAAGAAGAACTTTTCTAAGATGTTTTAACAGAATAGTTATAAAATGGATTACTGGCAAAGCTGCTGTTGTTCAGGAAGTTTATAGGTGAAAACCTGTCTGGTTTCTGTGTATATATTAAATGAGAAAGATTAGCTAAGTATCTCTTTTAGAGAGGGATTGTGTGGACTCTTAAACATTTTTCATATTCTCTTACAGAAATAGGTCTGATATGAGAGTGTCATTAACGTCACAGTTCTCCAGCAAGGGTTTATATACACTAAAAAAAAAAAAAAAGTATTTACAAGCATTGCAATAAGGTTAAGAATTTTACATTTTCAAACATCCACTAATTCCCTCAGTATTTATCCACACCTATGGTAGACCCTGTGGTGGAATGTCTCTACCAAGTGACCTCAGAGAAGCAAATGGCAGCAAAACATTTTACAGAACACAGAGGATTTGTTATGCCGGGCATCAAGACAGAACAAGGACTGTTTCTCAAAATTGTAGTTTATTCTCCTATGAGCTGAACATTGGTGGAAATCATTACAACAGTTTTTATCTGTTCTTGCCACTTTTCCTCTCTAAAAAGATCTGGTACTTCTTGCCTGCACATACGGGACCAAAACCCTTATGAATTTATTCTGAATGTACAAAGCCCAAAATCTGGGGTTTGGCACAGTGTCCATGTAAGGAAGACACACACATACCATTGCAAAGGTCTTAACAGATCCACCAAGAGCTTACAAGGTTTTCATATAGTCATGCATGAGGAATGCAACTCCCCATGAATTCAATTGTGGGTCAGATTTGTCTTTTGAGATTAAAGCTCTCACTAATATGTTGGGAGCTTATGATTTCAAAGGGGGCATCTGACTGTGATGAATGCCTCTACTGCATGCTGAGGACTCCTGCTGCACATTTCAGTTACGTGAATCTTGCAGACATTTTTCTTGCTATAAGTCTTCCCCGAGTTTACAAAAATCCGCCACATAGATGGTCACACTTTAAAAGTTTCCTGAACTTCGAAACATTTTGCTGGTTTGAAAAAGATTCTTAAGATAACATCCTGGCCCCGCTAATGTTAACGGGAGTTTTGTCATTGATTTTAGCAAGGCCAGAATTTCAAGCCTAACAACTGAAAGGGCTATCTGTAAAAGGAGAAAGTATTTAACCAGCTACTGCTTAGAGCTTACAGTGATCTAGGCTCTGCTCATGTTAATGTGGCTACAGCTTAAGTCTGCAGTCTTCAGAAAATTCACATATCTGCTTGCAAGCACTTGGTTCATGCAAAGCTACTCGCTATTTTCACCAGTGAAACTATATAAAACTGTAACTCAGCGCGCTTCGTGAATTTTCTGTGAATATGTCGTAATTTAAAAAAAAAAAAAAAATTGAGTCTTAGATTTCACTTCTTGTGAGCTAAGTGACACTGTTTATCTGTATTTTTATTACTCCGTTTTCCTAAACACAGTTACAGAGTTTCTTCAGCAGAGGAAGATGCAGTTTCCAGCAAGGAAAACAACATATTGAGCTGTGTGAAAACCTTTGGTTTTCCCATATATAAACCCTTAAGTCCTAGAAAAATTACAAGTCAGTAAACGTGATGGTTCACTGTGTGCAGACTTCATCTGTGAGACAGTGGCTGTGCCCTGACAGTTAACAATAAAAGTGCCTTACCAGATTCGTACATGAAATTCAGTGGCAGTGTACCTCGTGGGTATTTGCAGCGTGGTCTTCATGCTTCTTCTGGGGCTTTCACTGGGTGCTCTCTATAGCCAAGATTTGTGTTGCAAAGAGCTGTTGAATTAGAAGTCAACCATATTTTTATCTAATGAAACAAACCAGCGAGTGCTCCCTTCACACAGGCAGCCTGACACTCAGGACCCCTAGGCACAGAGCATGTTATGTTCTTGGAGTTGATTTGGCTTCAAGGTTATAATAACGTTTCGTTACAGGTAACGTGGATTGCTGCAGGCATTAAACTGAAGAAATAACTTGCCTGTATCATAGCAATGCTTGCTCAAAGTTTGGCATTAGTTGGATATTTTTCCTCAGGGCTCTAAAAATTAAAAAAAATAGAGCACTGAGAAATAGCGTAGGTGTTTCATATTCCCAATTGCTGTTTGTTACTTTCCCAAACTGCCCCTGGAACAACCCCCCTCCACCATACCATCTTTCAAAAAGAGTGTGGAAATTGAGTTAATGTCAGCTACACACCCCTTAACCCAACTACCAGGGAACTGGATTGCACATTTTCAGGGAACATAGGATTCAGCGTATAGCTTTCATCCTGGTTTGCATCCTTTTTCTCCTAGGAAAATATTCTCGCCTTGGCTGCAAATTGAGATAAACTTTCTGTCTGTGAGAGGAAAATTAAGTGGGGGTTTTTTATTATTTTTTTTTCTTTTTTTGCTGTTTTCTCTTTCTGTTTGGGTTACTTTTAATCCTTCCTGGAGACCTGGTATAACCTTAGTTTTCTACATTTTTGCACTTGATTCAAAGATCTGACTGTGATAAATGGCCACAATGAAGCTCCTTGGAAAATCTGGTGGTATTACTCCTGCCTCTCTTGGAGAGTTCCTAGGTTACAGCAAGATTATAAATGCTTTCTCCTTACTACCCCAGCTCCAACAAGAGGAAAAAAAAAGAGAATTATGAAAGAAATGTTGACTCCCTCTGACCAGCTGATAACCTCACTTGGTATTTCTATGCTTAAGATTTGTTACGTTATTTAGGTGCCATTGTTGCTTTTACATGATTATTCATTTGAAAAGAGCTGTATGAAAAATTCAGCCCAGCTAAACAGCATAGCTAGCTTAGTTATAACAAATTCCCACAAAAAACCAAGGAGACATGGGAAAAAAAGGTGAACAGAAAGGATCTGATTTATTTTTGTGATTAACTACTGACCTGTGACACATTGGAAACATTCAGAACAAGCAGAGCCAACACTGACAGGATAGGGAAAAACTAAATGCAATTAAATGATATTCCAGTGCCCACAATGAAAACATTGCACACTGTTTACAGCTCAAGTTAGGATTTCAAACAGACAGGAGAGATTCAAATGCTGAGCTTTTTAAAAATTGATACAGACTTGGACCTAAAAAGATGTAGATTCTGACGGAGATTCAGTTCTTACCAAAATGTGTGGGCTTTCAGCCCATCATTTACAGGCATTTTTAGCATCCCCTTACCTGAACCTTAACAAAATGAAATAGATTCACAAAACCTTTGTGAAGCACAGAACATTTCATGTGATCACTATAGAGAGCTAACAGAGGGTGCCCACAACCACGCAGGAATCTCTGGGAGGTGGTGGGCATCCACCTCTGTCAGAAATCACTCGACAGTTAACCGAAGATGTCTGGGCACATACACCAGGAGGCACAGAGCAGTCTGTGTCTGTGCTAGCAAACTGTTGTCTCCAGAAGAAGTGCCTGCAAGCCAATGCTTCTCTGAGCTGGTCCCTGGCCAGTCCTCACTGCCAGCAGCTCTTGCACAGAGTGAGCGTAAGGGAAGTCCTACTTGGGACACACGAAGCTCCTGCTAGATAATATTCAAACCATTTATCATAGAATCATAGAATGCTTTTGGTTGGAAGGGACCTTTAGAGGTCATCTAGTCCAACCCCCCTGCAGTGAGCAGGGACACAGCTAACTAGATCAGATTGCTCAGAGCCCTGTCCCACAGCAACAGAGTGAAACCACCAAGTGACAGGTTGAGGCCTTCTTGTAGACTTTCTCAAGTGTTTCAACAACTTCTTGCCTCCACTAGGATTCCCCCCGTTCATGTCACGGCACAGGAGATGCAGGTGTAATTCCCCAGTGGCTCAGGGGTAGGGAGATGGGGAGGAGAGCCCAAAGTGCTCAGAGCACTCCTGACACCACACAGTGCTGGAAACACCACAGTGTAGATGAGCAATAACTGTGATGACACTTATCACCACTTTTAAAAGTCTCTAAGAGGGTGCCTGAGGTAGAAGGAGGTTCTCAAACCAGCCACTACACAGCAGAGACTGCAGAGGTGCACCAGTAAAGCCCTGTGTAGTGTAGGGACTTTCACACAGCACTTTCACTTGCTGCTGCCTGCTCTGCCTCTTCTACAACTCATCAGCAGGCTCAAGATATTCGGGCAGCCTGTGCCATGGCCATCCCTACCACGGTATGAAGACACAGACTGTTACCTTCAGAGAGGTTCCTAAATGTGTGGGCTCAAGAAATGAGGGATGATGTGACAGGCTGGTTCCCTATTATGAAGTTGTGAACTTTGAAATTTGTATAGGCTCCATGTACACTCCTTATGGTATCCCTCAGTCCTATGGGATGTTCAGTGAGGCTCTGTACTCATGCAGGGGGTGTTGTGAGGATGGAGCAGAGCTCTGCACACCTGCCCAGCCCCAGCACTAACCCCAATTAAGGAGAGGGGGCTACAGAGAGGCTTTGGAGGCAGCAGTTTGTGACCAGCCACAATGCTCAACTGCCTATGTAACTCCCTCAGGTAGATCATAATAAGACTGTTTTTCAGGGTCTGAAGGACATATAGGTGAGTTTGGTAGCATTTTGTGGTAACGAAAGCACTCAGTGAGCAAATGCAATGTATGTTCTTACAGTGCCATCTTGTGACATGCAAAAGTAAAATTTGTGCACTCAGACTCGACAAATATAGATTTATTATAGCAATCTCTAAATAGTACTTGTAAGCAATTTCCAATAACGTGCTACTGAACATTAATGCATGCTTTCAGTCTGCTAATTAGCTTCAGGTTATGCATTACTTTAGTTTATTCATCTGAAATTTTAAAAATGCATGCATCTCTAATTTTGAACATTTTTTCATACAAATTCAATGGCAATAACAAAGCCACAGAGTCTTCACAAGTATCTGTACTCCATTTTCAACAAGGGTCAAGTCTGGGAACAATTTTTATAAAGCCACGCCAATTAAAAAAGCCATTTAACTCTTTTGTTTGTTTTGTCTTTTGAGGGGGAAAGCTGGCAGAGTTTGAAGACTTCAAATGCCTTTCATTGTCTGAAAAGGATCTTTCAGAGTGCGGTGTTTCTCAGAAAGGATCAGGCCACTGCATTCAACCGATCTCTTGGAAGTTTATTTGGACCTTTGTAGCTGCCAATGCTTTACTTCCAGCTCTCAGATGCTAGTCTAATGCTCTGAGTTTTTCTGATGGCACATTGCTGATTTAATGGATTGAAATATAAAAAAATCCTCTCTCATTAAGTTGGGGGCATGAGTCTTAGACTGACTGCTTTGAAAATTAACATGAAACCCATAAACTGGCATTAGCTGGAAGACAAAAGAGGGACTATAACCTGGGGCTACCTCTCTTAGTGTGACCTAAGCCATGGCAAAGGCTTTGTATCAACTTCTCAATCAGATTCAAATACCAGTAACTTGTTCAAAATTTCTCATCAAAACACCAGCAACACTGGCATTTGAGGCACTTTAGATTAAAAAATTAGAGTCAGTAGAACAGTAATGACAAAAAGCAGTTTATAAGATTACTAAAGCCAAAAAAATACAGCTTCATGCAGATGCTGACTTCCAAATTATTTTTTCATATAGGACTCTGTGTCTGCATTCTGAATCAGCCAAATTACCTGCAAAGGTAAATTGGTACACTCAAGAAACCAGATCCTTTAATCAGTAATCAGTGTAGCCAGAGTTGTCTAAGGTATTCGAGATGTCCAGCTGGTAGCTCTTCCACAGCTGCTGCTGCTTCCTCTGAAGAACGTCTTTTTGTCCATTGCCAAAGAGACCTAGAGGTGATATGAGGTGAGAAAGACAGCGATGTGAAAGTGTACTGCCCCTGCTCCACAGACTCGAGTGGGGCGAGTGCAGATTGCTCAAGGAAACTGGGGAGAGAAGCAGGAGGGGACTGCAGTGCTCAAATACCTTGTGGTAAGTGCTGATGTGAAGCCCGGACTGATGATGGCTAATCATCTATCACTTGCTTACAGTCCCATTTAGAAGGCCAGTCTCGATAACAATCCAGAGATCTTGCTCCCTTTCTATTTTCTACATAGAAAATTGTTTCCTCTGTATTTTAATGATTTGGGACATCTTTATTTTGAGACCTAAAATTGCAGAAAATACAAACTTAAAGGAAGAAACAAAAAAAGAATTCTACTTATCTCTGCATCTACATATCTCTGGTAATATAAATTTCAATATCCATGGTTAACTTTTTCATATTACTGATGTTTACCTGCATCAGTAATCATAAATGCGTTTTCTTTGCAGTTTTCTTCTGTGCTTGGGTTTGACATATAGTTCAAAAATTAAAAAAAGAGCAAGCACGCATCTATGCTTTAAAATTTCCAGCACATTTTATTAATATAATTACCTTGTAAAGTCATCTATATTTTTACTGTCAATGTCCACTTTTCCCTGATGTGTGTCTGAGTTGTGTGACTCTTCATAAAAATAATATCTGCTATAGTAGATTTTAGGATTTGGCTCTTCCTGATCTTCTGGACATTTAGAAAATGTATTAGTCTCTTGATGTCATTCAGCTGCAAAATAAAGAATACATTGTCACATACAAAGTCCTAAAGCCTCAATAGAGAATATCTCTAAATAAGAAAATTGTATACAGACTTGATGTATGGTATTCATTTCACCTAACTTCAGACATCAACAGTGTAGACATTCACGGCTAAACAAGTCACTCCAGTGTCTTTTTATAAGGAGCTGTCGTGATTTAACCCCAGCAACTAAGCACCATGCTGCTGCTTGCTCACTCCCCCCTCTTCCCCAGTGAGATGGGGGAGACAATTGCAAAAAAAAAGTAAAATCCATGGGTTGAGATAAAGACAGTTTAATAGAACAACAGAGGAAGAGAAAATAACAATAGCAACAACAACAACAACAATTATAATAATATACAAAAAAAGTGATGCACAATGCAATTGAATTGTTCACCACCTGCTGGCCAATGCCTATCCCATCCCGAGCAGCAATCATTGCCCCCTGGCCAACTCCCCCAGTTTATATACTGAGCCTGATGTCCTACGGCCTGGAACACCCCTTGGGCCAGTTGGGGTCAGCTGTCCTGGCTGTGCCCCCTCCCAGCTTTGTGTGCCCCTGGCAGAGCAGAGGACGCTGAAAAGTCCTTGTCTGGTGTAAGCCCTGCTCAGCAACAACTGAACCATCAGGGTGTTATCAGCATTTTTATACTGAACACAAACCACAGCACTATGCCAGCTACTAGGAAGAAAATTAATTCTATCCCAGCTGAAACCAGGGCAGGAGTTAAAAGGTGTTTTGGGATGATGTTCTTCTGATCTACTTCAGCTAACCGGAGAACAAGATGGATTTATATATAGATGATACTGAAAAAAGTAATTGCTTCTCCACTGACTAGGGTAACTGGCCCACATGTAAACCTGTATTTGGCTAGATTAATGCCATTCCCATTGTAAAAAGGCAATAACAACACATTAATAAATATAAATTTAAAGAACAATTATCAGACTTCTCTTTAGTCGATGTTGTATTATCGTAACACTGTTCTATTTTCTCAGGGTTTGTTGCAAAGCTTATATTATCTAAATTGGTTTAAGCCTCATACACAGCACAGCCACCCTCCCAAAGCTTTCCTTGAAGCTTAATTCTCTAATCTACAAAGGCTATTGACAGTCAGTGCCCAGTCTATAACGTTAACCTGTATCTCAGCTAACTTAGAAAGTTGTTTGCATGGTGTGATACTGGCTTCAGTAGAGTAGGTGAAAAATCTACCAAAGATTTCTGTTTCTGAATGGAGAGCTCCGTCTCCTGTAGGTGGGAAGGGGAGGGGTAAGGAACAATCTTTTCCTCATTCTTTGGGGAAGAAGAGGTTCAAGCAGATGAATGGTTGAAAAAATAGTCCAATTTTCTCCTGATCTACTGGTAGACCTTGAGTATTCTATGAATATTGTTAGACAGAATTTGGCAGGGTTTTCAACCAGCTTCACCAGTTCACAGAGAAGTATTCAGAAACTGTTACAGAAATGTTCTACCATAATAACCAGAATATCAGAGTCCAGCTGTGCAGCATAGTGGATTTATAGGAATAAAAGGTTTAGACTTTATTGAATGATAAAAAAAAAAGGCTTGAAATATTTCAACCTCAGAAAGAGGCTGGGTTTGGGGTTTTCTTCTGGAAACTTACTTGAAAAAAACCCAAACAACCTTCAACTGCCATTGTAATTAAGCTAAACCACTGAAGTCTAGACAGTTTGCAACTTTGACATGAGTTTGCAGGTCAAAATAAGCTCATAGGTACAGTTTGTACTTGATTACTAACTGATGTGAAAAATAAAAGTAGAGTTTAGCTTTCAATAGAATTTAAATGCATCTGAGTTATTTCAATTAGGTAAAGCTAAAATAATTCTTTTTTCCAGAAAAAAATGTAGCCAGAGTTGCTAAAAAAATGGTATTTGTGATGTGTTCAGTATCTAGAATTCAAGTTCAAGCCACTTGATACAATAGTGCTTAGCAGCCTAAAAAAGATCAGCTAGAAATCGAAGACAGAATTAGGAAGATTCTGCCCAATTTCTGAAATCCAGCTTCTGTCTTAACTTGTGTGAAGCTGGCATGGTACTGTACCTGCTGAAAGTTTTCAGCTGAGTGATATTTTAAAAAAGAATCAATAACTGAACTGCTGTTTATGAGAAAAACATGGTCTCCTCTAATCTTTGAGCAGCCTATTTTCCTTCCAGTGCACATACCATTATCTCAGTAGTGCTAATGGGATTTGGAACCATGTGTCCAGAGACCATGCCTGTCTCTGGGACCTCTCTGAGAGATATTGAGCATTTGCAATTCTCATTGACCTCAGCAAGAATTATCAAGTTTGGGGTCTTAAACGCAGCATTTTTTTTAGGTCACATGTAACAGTGTGTTGTGGCAGAAAATCTTGAATGTGAAAAAGAAAGTGGAAACTTTTAAAAAGAGATCTGAGCTAGATCTAACAAGCTTTTATGCATGCATGGTCTTGACATATGCAAGTAGTCACACTGATGTAGAGATTGCACTATCAGGCAGTGTTAAAGAAGAAAAAGAACAAAATTAAATTACAGTAAAGAAGAAATAATCAAAATCCTCTGAAAAATCACCAGTAACAAGTTTTATGCTTTTTTAAAAAATTTATTTCTTCATTTTTTTGGTCGATTCATCTTTCCTTGATTCTCATCCAGTAAGGTCTCCCTCCCACTCCCTCCGTCTGGAATATGAATCTAATTCTTTATGCACTTTCTCTTCAACTTACTTTTCAACTCTGTCCCCAAAGATCCTGAAATTTCAGTGATTAATTGAACAGAATCTGGAATGCTTCCAAGCCTACCTCATCCTCGTTGATTTGACAATGTTCCTGTGCTCTGGTCATTAGTACAGCATGACCCTGCAGAACTAACTCAGCCATGAAGCAAGTTAAACAGTAAATGAATAGAGTTCTTGAACAGAGAAGTTTTATACTGAGTTCACCAAAGCTATTATGTGTTAATTAATTCTCTGCCAGGCACAAAGTAAGACAAATATAGGAAGTATGATCTTCAGAGAAACAATTTTCTGGGGAGAAGGTCAAATCCTAAACTGATGCAAATTGTCAGAGCTTACTTTACTTACATTGAGCCATCATGATTTATACCTTCTGAGGATCTGGCCCTATTATAAGAGGATTCACTATTTTAATTTTTTCTTAATCCTAATAACCAACAGCAAATCCATGCCAGCCGAGTCTTTCTTCAAAGAATTAATGAGTTTCTCTCTGAAAAATTGCTTCATAGGACTTAAATTATAAATTACAAATCTGGTATATCTCCATTTTCTAGATATACATATATGTGTCTCACATTAGACAACATATAAATATATATCTAGATCCTGACTTTTTTTAACATTGAATTCCTTACAAATTTATACATGTAGCTTACTAAAAAGAGACAGCATTAAAATCCTCAGGAATATGCAGACTAAGACTTGAAAGCAAGCTTTGGATTGTATATTTTCTCATATTTGAAAAATTAACTCCTATGAGCATAACTCAAGTAGACCATAGTTCAGAGTGCTGCACAAGAAAAACAGCTTGCAAATCTCAAATGAAAAATACATCAAGAATCTGTTCTTATTCCCTTTTCATTCAGTAAGATATTTATCATTGATTAAACGGGAACCAAAGCAGGTTTTAAACCAAGTGACTTCATTATTTCAGAACCCAATTTTTTTTTAAATGGACACTGACTGAGGTTTCCCAGTTTTCAGATATCCTTTTCGTAACCCTTTGAATGGCTTTAAGGTTCAGAAGATTGCCAAGTTTAGCCAATAAAATCTCAAGGCTCCATCATCTTAAGTCATTTTGGAAAGAAGAAGCCATCTAATCTACCAGCAGAACACTGACTGTACACATCTCATTAATCCTATGGCTAAATAAAAACTGATCATTATCAGATATTTTTTGAAATGAAAGCATTTCATATGCTGGCCACACTGCTCAGTGTGGCTGTCTAGGCATCATACTTTCTCAAGAAGGAAGATGTCAAGTCTTTGTGCTCCATTTCCATCAACACCCATCGCTCTTCAGTTGTGCTTTCAGTTCTGTAAACACACTTGTGTGAGAGTGAGATGAGAAAAACATTTCATACTGGACTCAGCTGAATTGCACAGGTGTAGCTGAAAGCATACTGCTTCATGCCAAATTTCATATCAGGTGTGCCTAAGGGGTTATGACTAATAGAAGCTTCTCAAAAGTGCAACACTGAAAAGTCTTCACTGGAAAATTGGTTATAATTCGTCTAAACTAAGATAAGCCAAGTCAGACATTATATATCTCATCTATAATTATCCTGTACAATCTCTTGCTTTCTTTCCGTTGTTTTTGCATTCCAGATAGTCAAACATGAACAAAATAGTAGTGATAGATGTGTCTTCTCAGAAGCCATTACTACTTCCAAGCTCACCAAAGTGCCACAAAAAGGCACTTCTCAGATTTTTATCTCTGCAGGACAATGGGATTCATCCTGTTTGCAGACACAACAGATTGAACAATCGAAGGTGACACAGAAGGTGTAATACATGCCTGTAGGCAATCATAATTAAATATCACCAATAGTCCTGACAATATGCCTGTTGCAATTGCTTGGACTGCATGTGACCAGCTGGTTATTTTACCACTCCTGGTGGTATTCAACATGTAATATTTATCAAATAATATTCTTCATCCTTTGTTTGTGATTCTCTTGAAGGATAGTGTTTGCTAAGGAAAACAGGGTGTTCTGAATTTTAAAGAACACAGGGAACGATTTAAAAATATTGAGTACCCAACTATGCTACTCCATATCTAGATACCATAGTTCTTTGTGCAGAGTAACTGCATTTCCAGACAGATGTATGATTGATCATTAAAATTAAAAATACACATTACATGCTGAAACAAAGTGCCAGCACAGTGGACGTTTATCAATAGACGCAAGCAGTTCTACATACAGTGGCTTTTTGTATAAATGTGGATCTCGATCATCTAATAAAGGATTCTGCAGGCTCTCCTCTATCCATCCTACTATGTATTTTCACAACACTTGTAACAATGATTTTTTTTCTCTCTCTTCCTCTCTCTCACGCAAACAAAATGTGATCATGTGTTCCCTTAGGAAACAAGGGTGAAAATGAATGTTAGGATTCAGTTTTCGTAAAGGAAAGTAAAAAGGGAGAGGAAGTACCCAGAAGAGTTTGGGAGGGAAACCATTGTAGAACAAAATAATGAAATTATAATAATAGTTTACATATAATCCAATAAAATACAAATATCCTAAACTCAAGTTGCATGCTAAATTAGTATTTCTATGTACTATCGCATCTCTTCTCCTTGCCTTTTCTGTCTCTGACCCTAAAGTCAACAGAGTAAGATCTTCAGGGAGGAAAAGCATGTTTCTATATATCCTTGTAGAATTCAGCACAATGTGGGCCTAATCCTTTTATGGCTTTTGAGAGTTGAAATAACACATAACTCCTAGCTGTCACAGTAGTAAAGTGAACTGAAGCCAAAGAAAAGCCAAGCATACCTACAGGGACCACTGTGAATAGGAATCGACAAGTTTCTTGGAGTTCTACCTGCTAATATTTGCCAAAAATTCATGTTCCTGCTTGTTTATAATTTGCTTAACACAAAATTACTTCCATTATTTTTTTCCCCATGAAGTTCTGAAATGCCACATCCCTTTCATGCACACACTAGCCTGCTTTTGTGATAACAAACTGTTATGTTAAAGAAATGAAAGGCCAGGAAGGCTTTCTTCCAACTGTAAACTTGTCGAAGGAAAGGTAGTAGATGATTACTGAAATTCATTGTTAATTCTCTATAACCCCATTACATTATTAAAACAACTATTTTAGCTACTTGCCTCTAGAGTAGGTTAAAATACGTTTTACATTCCTTTTTCCCCTTGATCATGCCATTAGCAGTCTTTCACAATATTTTTTCAGAAAAAAATATGCATGTTTCCTTAAAAAAAAAGTCAAGTTTTCTCCTTTAACAGATTGTGAAAGTACTTCTTATCATATTTCCTCATCCTCTTAGATTCCTAGCAAAATATTTCGGCAAATCAAGAGGTATAAATAAAGATTCAGATGTTTATTGAACAGCACATAATTTAAATAAATCATATTTATTAATGTCTGGCTGAGCAGAATTGATTGTCAACATATAGCCTTCGGCCCTGAGTTTGTTATCTGATGTTTATCTCAGACTGGAAAACACAGTGAGTGAACAATTTATCCATTTTTGTACTCTCCTTTCTCTTATTTATTTTAAATTTTCCAAATCACTATTTAAAGTAAATAAAAAACCAAACATTATTTTGAAATGTATTAGCATGCCCAATAAGTTTAGCATGTGGGAACCTGAAATAATTAAAGAACAGTAATTAACAAATAGATTAATCAAATAAATCCCCATTATTTGCCCCATTCCCTCTCCAAATAATTGAATACAAAGAAATTCTTACATTGCAATATTGGGCTTTCAAAAATTTTGCTTTTCACCCTGTCAGAAGCAGGCTGCAGAAGTACAAACCCTCTGCTAAACAAGCTCTGAATTCCTGAGAGGTGCAATGCTGCCAACATGCTGCACCAGCAAACCAGACAGACACGAATGCCGTGAAGGAACACAAGATGAGCAATGATCTTTCAGATCCCCAGACCGGGGGCAATTCAAACTCTACAAGCTCCACTGGCAAACCTGGTAGGTGCTTTCACGTTCTCACCATCACTGAGTTTCCAGACTGTCCTTGATTACTTTACTCCCATCCATCCTGTCAACAACCGATCTAGTATACTGTTTGCGGTGTCTGGAAGAAACAGAGAAAAAACAATTTCAACTCTGAAGGCCAAATCATGGGACTGTCATTGACAGTAGCCTTGTAAGATAAGCAACCTATAGACCTGAGAAGAAATTGCAAACCCTCCTTAATTTTCTCAAGTACTTTCAAAGAGGGGAAAAAGAGTCCAGCAAAGACTGTACAGCTATCCCTACAAGCTATCAGAAATAAATCTTAAAACCACATAGTGAATGGACCTTTATACCTTATTTTTGTAACCGCAGTTGTAATGAAACTTAGCAGGAAAAACTAGCAGTCCTTTAAAATGCCCATGCAAATAAGGTGCAGCTATGTTTTTTAGCATTGAATAATATGTCCATAGATGGCAAACTCATACCTCCTGATGTACAGGTGATAGTATCCACAGCAAGACTTGATTTCCTTCTCATTTACATTTTGATATGTGTACTAAAGTAGACAGAGTACACATTCAGCAATGCCTCAGCCTATTTAAAACTTTATGTGCTGTTTCCACCTCTGATATGTTCAAAATATGAAGTCCTTCTCTCTTACAAAGCTTTCATAACAGCAACTATGTATGGCTTCTTTCTCATCCACTCCTAAAATTCCCCTTCATTACCTCCTGCAATCTCTCATTACATTATAGTTTTTATATGAATACTGTTACTAAAAGCTTCACTCTTCCAACATAGAATTTCTCCTTTTTTCCCCTGCTTTGTTTCTGGAAAACTTTTAAAAATTACTTTAGATAAAAACATTTAAAAGAATATCCACCTCAAAATGAATGTATTGCCACTGGTTGAAGTTGTTTTAAAACTAAATAAGCAGCCATTTTCTTCAATGGTTGAATCTCAACCAGCAAAATTAAATCACATTGTTCTCAGCTTCATATTCCCAAGGTAAATAGTGGCTGAAAAAGAAAATGCCCAGGGAGGCAACAAGTATAATCAGCTTCTAAAACATATTTTCAAAAAAGATTTCTTAAAGAATTCACTCAAAAGGCCTGCACACAGAGAACATCATGAGAACCTGCTTCCCTTGGTTAGCAAACTGGTCCCAAACTGGGCATCTGCACAGACGGAGGAGTCAACACTCGGATATTTATCAACGAGATCACAGGAGTCACTGGTGTCTGATGCTTATGGTAAATATTCCATTTAGCAAGGATGCTACTGAACCCCCTTCTTAATGGATTTGAGTTATATGACAAATTATAGTAATCTCATGTACTGGTGTTGATTGAGATGGAGTTAATTTTCTTCATAGTGGCTTGTATGGTGCTATTTTTTGGATCTGTGACCAAAACAGTGTTGATAACATAGGGATATCTTAGCTATTGCTGATCAGCAGTTACCAGTTACACAGCTTCAAGGCCTTCTCTGCTTCTCATGCTGCCCCACCAGCGAGGAGGCTGGGGGTGCAGAGGAGGCTGGGAGGGGGCACGGCTGGGACAGCTGACCCCAACTGACCAAAGGGATATCCCACACCATATGACAACATGCTCAGTAATAAAAGCTGGGGAAAGAAGGAGGAAGGGGGTGGATGTTTAGAGTTAATGGCATTTGTCATTCCAAGTCACTGTTACATGTGATGGAGCCCTGCTTTCCTGGAGACGGCTGAACACCTGCCTGCCGGTGGGAAGCAGTGAGTGAATTCCTTTTTTTGCTCTGCTGGCACATGTAGCTTTGTTTTACCTATTAAATTGTCTTTATCTCAACCCACAAGTTTTCTTACTTTTACCCTTCCAATTCTCTTCCCCATCCCACTGCGGGTCAGCAAGCGAGGGAGTGGCATCTGGGGCTGAGCTGCCTGCTGGGGTTACTACACAATATCTCAAACTGACCAAATCACTCATTAGGATAGAAAAGCACACAACCTTTCACAGAGAGTAGAATCAGGTCGGCTTTCTATTTTCAGTGCCTCACTAGGACATAGCAAACTGTTCTTTCAAATGCAGACCTGGTTATAGTTATTCATACTTTGGAGCCAGCCAGGAGAATGGTATCTTAGACCATACACACAGGAGCACCAGTGCTTTAAGGCACATAGCTATGGCAGTGAGCTGTATCTGTCCTTTTTCCTCTAAGATGCTCCTTCTTAGTTTGCTTTTAGATGTTCTTGCATGAAAGTCTTGTGATTTTTCTCCTGTCAAACTCCAGCAAAGGGCTTAGGAGAATCATATTTATGTGCAATGAAGTAGAATGCAATGGTTTGAAAGCAATCACCAGTTTACTGTGGCAGTATGTGCTCTATGTTTGCCTGCCAGGCATCTATTTTACATTTTGCACAAATATACAGGGCTGAGTGTTTTGTGTAAAGACTTAACATGGCCCCTCCCTGCCCCCACCCCCCCTCCAACTGGTTGCTTACAAAGTATTTGGGAAAAGAATCTTAGAAAAGAAAATACTGGCCCAGTTGCAGACTAATGTTTCTAATATTTGAAACTATAGATTTGATCAAGGCCACAACAGCATAATGCTGATGCCCTCCTGAGCGATGTTCACTCAGACATGAAGGTTTGTGCCTCTCCTGTCTTATTTCCTCCCTTCAAGACCCCATAAGTCCTTGTCTGGGATGGAAGACTCACGCAGTCAGTGAAGTTAAGGCAGCAATATGAAGAGTGCTAAGGAAGAAATAAAATGAGAAAAAAATAAGCAAGAGAACAGATTTGGTGAAAAAAACCCTATTACTCTCCTGGCCTCTCTTTTCCCTGGTGTGTCTCTGTCGACTCTGCAGTTGCTGATCTCAGGGTCTCAGGTCCTTCCTGGCCTCGCTTTCCTGGTGGTCACCAACGCCACTCCGTAACAGGCAGAAAATGAACACTACTCTCCCCAAGTATGTGGGCATATGCTTGCTCGCTCCTTGAAGAATCACTCTCCTGCCTGGTACAGCATGGGCTGTGTAAGTGTTGTATATGGCTTGTGACCTCTCTCACGTTGCGTAAGGCAGAGGACTCTCTCCACACAGTTTCACTGGAATTCAGATTATGCTCTTAATATATCATAGAGAGGTTTATTTCTTCTCACATTCATTTTAGCATTTACAAACACTTCCCAAGACAAGAAGCAGGCCTCAGCTCATTTACAACTCAGAACTTCATCAAACTTTGAAACTTAGTAGAACAAGAGTGTTTTATTGACTTTGCTAGAAAGAAAGAATGGAGTTTCCTCTTCTGCCTTGCTAAATCACTTTTGTAAAATATTAAAAGTGGGCTCCTATTTCTATTTTGTATGCATGCCTGTAAAAAAAACCTCCAAGACTATGAGATTATTTTGCTAGGTTTCAATGTAAACAAAAGAAATGGAACAACTCTAAAGGCCTCATTCAAGCTAAACTTTCTTGACTTCTAAGGCATTTTAAGTTCCCTCTGAATTCAGAGATGCAGAGTATGGCCTAACAGAAGGTCCAACACTACAGATGCAATGGTGATATGAAAGCATAAGGAATTATTCATGATTTTTTTTTTGACTCTGAGAGTTATACATACAAATTTTGGCATTGCAGGGACTTTTGCTGTGTTTTACAATGAACATCTAAAATTCTAATGGTTCTCAGCAGGTAACAGAAAGTATTTTAAAATGGCATTGTAACTTGAATTTTCTCAGTGTCTCTTTGCCTATGTACCACGTTTAAGGATCTGACATTTGTGGCCAAAAAAAATTGTGATTGTTTAAACTTCTACTGTTACACCTCTATGTAGATATCTAAGTACTACAACCTTCACAGCTTTAAGAAATGAGAGATGGATACGCTATGACTTGATATGTTCAGAACAAGATGTTGGGGATCAGATCCCTTTTTCTCCCATTGCCCCTTCCTTGAATTCCACTGATATTAACTTACAACTTGTGCTTTCTAAATGCTAGCAAAATGACTATTTAGACTGTCTAAAAATAAAAATTATTTTCCAAAAATAAACTGTGGAATAGGAAAAGTTCCATAACATCTCTGTGCAACAGAAATAATCAGTATGATCTGTCTTCTTTTGTTGAATTAAAAGATTCACACATATGCTCCTGTAAACCACAGGCATATTGAGCAATAGTTTTTTGGAGTGCAGATGGCTTCAATGGTTCTAATATGACAAAAAGCAGTAGAATTTCACTATCCCCTCTCTATTTCACAGTACCAAAGGATGAATACTATATAATAATGCCAAGCATTTTTATTATAAGCCTCAATTTAAAAAATATGTAATTTGTTGGATGAAATCTGTCATAGCTGCTTCCTTTCCTGCAGCTCTAAAGAAAAGTTTAATCAATTCTATTTAGCCATTTTTAATATCCAAGAGAGACAAAAATGAATCTGTGACAGCTGTCGCTATTGCTACAGGCCCTACTTTTTTAGTTTCCATTTTTCACATCATTCTTCTAAAAAATAGGATATAAGGAGCATAAGGTTGTATGAACTTTTCTGACTTACAAAATTTTTTTTTTTATTAAGACAGGTTGTATGTGTATGCTTAAACAAATTATTCAGATATTATTGTGCTTGCTAAATCAAACATGTCTTGACAAGTTAAAAAAGCTGTTTAAGAAGTAGAAGTTCCTAAACGCTTGAAAATCATGGGCCTTCAATACAGAGGACATAAGTTTTTCAGTATTTTTTTAATATAAGTTATGATGGGAACTAAATAGTAAACAAACAAATGAATGTCTTTCACAAACAAACAGGCACTAGACATGATGTATTTAATTCTAGTAATTGAAACTGTATTTCCATGAATGCACATTCAGATCCATCTCTCATTGCTTGCTAGGCTTGTAGTTGCTTTGCAAAGTTTGCTTATATTAGTAGTAGCAAAATTATTTGGTTAGGGCAATGGTATGGGAATTCTGCTTTGATTTCAGGGTTGTCTGTAGATGAATCTTTTTTAAGAATAACTGAACTCACATATATTTCTATAAATTGGAGTATGCAGGTAGTATAAAGAAGCGGTGTCTATATTGATAAACTAAGCAGTGCTAAGGTCCAAGCACAGGCACTGGTCACCGATTTTGTTAAATGGTTAACATGGTTTCTGAAGAAAAAATTTTAAAAGGCCAGGCAGGACTCAAGGGCAGTACAAGCTAGACACTATTCCCAATAGGCTGTTTAGATGAGAACTTCGTATTTTGAGGTAAGAGAATTTAGCCACCTGAATGTAAGGCATGTTGTGTAGGTTAGTATCAGGTATAGATAATAGTCAGGGACACGTTTTGTTTATTAATCAGACAGTTTTGTTGCTGATGATCAAAATACTAACACAAACTTCTAATAAAAAATTTTACAGAGGACATTTTATTCTGGCATTTTATTCTTCACTACCTCTTTTTGAAGCCTCAGCTACAGCAAATTAATTTAGCTTCTCAACAGTGTCCATATACACCATCTAAACCTTAAGTCATAACAACTTTCCTGTAGCCTTACTGTTCCAAATACAGCAAAGGCTTTTCATTTTTAATTTGGTCTTCAACTCCTTATTCCTCCTCTAATCCTTCTACTTTACCTTACTTATTGCAACAATATCCTCCTCCCATTAACTACACAAGTTCATGTTCAACTAATTATCCAGCTTGACCACCAGCTCCTTTCAGAGTTACTGAACTACCAAGTCATGCCATACATTGACTAGCCTTATAACTCTGGTCTGTATTCTTTGTTTCTGGAAGGAATAATGATTTTTATTTTTTCTTAAAGAAGGGGTGATCTGTGAGAAAGGTTGGAAGCATCTCTTTGTAACACTTTTGGCAGCTTGTGAGCTTCCCAGTTTTTAAAGTCTTTTTTATATTTTTCATTTTGATCAGGTATTCCCATAAAGATAACACCATTACATTGCTGTCATTTGGGTTGCCCAGAGAGGTGGTGGAGGCCCCATCCCTGGAAACGTTCAAGACCAGGTTGGACGGGGCTCTGAGCAACCTGATCTGGTTAAAGGTGTCCCTGCTCACTGCAGGGGAGGTTGGACTGGGTGACCTCTAGGGGCCCCTTCCAACCCAAAACATTCTATGATTCTATGATATATAATGAGTTCAGGTTTGACTTTTGCACTCCCAGAAATGCTAGGCTAGAACTCAAAGGCAGAATCTTGTCAGTCTGTATTGTGCCATGTAAATCTAGTAACTGAGACAAAAATAATGAGACTCCAATCCTCCAAAGGTATGTCTCCTTGTCACACTCCATTTCCATGAAGACATTCAGACAAACTGCCACCGTTACTTCATGGCAAGCTAATTGCTTACAAATAGCTCATACCTCCCCACGCTCCCTGAGCCTGGGAGTTCCACGGGACTGAATGAAAATGCTTGAAAACAGTACAATCTAATAATTCAATTAATGTTCTGCAAGGGTTTTGTAGCTTATAATTTTTTCCCTATTGATGTCACATTTTAAAACAGTGTGCTTAAATCTGTTATGTCTTTTTTACCATCAAGGGGACTTGAATCTTTCACTGTGGTAATGAAAAGGCAAGAGAAATTCAATGCTAGCACCAGTGTCACCTGTCACCTAGGTGGCCTTACTAACCAGTAAATTATAAATGTGGGTACAAGTTTGGGACACTTGACCCCACAATTAATACATTAAGGTGCATAGCAGCCACACTGCTACCACAAAGATACTCTGAGTTCATTCTCTAGTCACTAAATTCCTGGGGAAGGAAAGACTTTATTATTATAATCCTTGCTTCAGAGTGATATCCATACACATTGGAAATTACTTCCAACTTGACAGAAAGGGTTAATTTCTCTCTTCATGTATCTCTACACGTATATAAAATATTTTGAGATGGTTCCCTCCGAGTCTTCTGGCCATTTGCAAAAAATTATTTTTGTCTTGGTCTTAGAGGGGGTTTGGGTTGGGCTTTTTTGCCTCTTATAATATTTTTAACCACGTGTTGGAGTAACCTTGAGTGCTTTGATTTCCAGGAGACATGTATTATCTTTTTTATTCCTCATATGTATGGTGTGCACTACCACCTTGTCCTCTATGCGGTAAATAACCAAGTGTACCTTGCCATCGAGTGTTGCTAAACCACTGTTGCATTTACCATTGAACCTTGTTAACTCACTGGTTTATAGCAATAAACTATATTTTTTGCCTCTCTCTCTCACTCCATCCACGACAAATTGGTGTAGTTGGCAGGATGGCAAGTAGTATCACCAATTATTTGCGGAGGCATGGAGTGAATCCCAGTTCCAACTTCTCAGAAAAATGGGCTTGTGACAATTGGCATAACTGGGAAGCAGCTGAAGAGCTGCAGATTAGCAATGGGTTAGCCCTCAGCATTCCCAGAGACGAGATTCAAGGTCAGCCTACTGGCATTATCTTAAGCCTGACTGAAGCATTCCAGAAATGAGATAAGGATGAAAAGAAGGAGCAATATTTCAACTCCTCTGGCACCAGTCCCCAGAAGGGGGGAGAACCCCTTCCTCCCCCTTAGGGAGGAATTGCAGGACATGAAGTGAAAAAACGAGTAGTGTCTGAAGGGCAATTGGGTCTGCCTGTCCGGGAAGTGGAGGCTTATCAGTGGGTAAGTGATGGTGGCCTATATTTTTTAATTCCAGTTGGTCCTTAAGGACAATTGGTAAAGTTTTTAATAGATATGGGAGTACAAATTTCACTATTAGCAGAACAAGGTGCCAAGAAGCTGGGCATGTGACTGGACAGCAAAGAGTTAAGATGACTGGTGTGAACGTAGCTTCTGGGTGAGTTACTGACAGCAGTGGTGCAAAACAGAATGGATTTTTGCTTCTTTTTAATGGGGTAACCTGTTCGGACTCTCCCCACCAAAACAAGTCTCTATTTTTTCTTACAGCACCCTGCAGAATGGCAAACGGAAATGCTGTGTTCATGTTACTATTCCAAACCCTAACAATGCTGCTTACACCCATTGTGGTCTTCTGTATTAGCATTGAGAACTAACCAATGGCTCTTATCTGATATACTACCTCCGTGGGAAAAAAAAAAAATACGAGGGATCACCAATTGATTGTGGATGCACTTGGTGTGGCCCAAAATAATGTTTCTCTAGCTCTCAGTTGTATACAAGCTCAACTGTGGATGCAATCTATGGCAGCAGCAATTATAAGAGAAGGTGAAGAGGGCACCCTACCCATTGAAATTCGAAAGCTAATTTGGGATAATTCAACTAAATTTGAGAAATAATTCCTGTCCTGGTGGTATTGAGTCAATTTCACTTATGACCCCATCAACAATAAGGCCACAGCTTGTGTCTTAACCATACACAATGCTTTGGTATATGCCCAATCATTGCATTAGGATTAAATTAATCAGAATGGAACTATACGCCATCCATTAGATCATAGAACGAAATGGAAACATGGCAAACTGCTAATGTTAATGCATGCATTGTACGGGAACAAGAATAATTTATTTGTGAGAGCATCATTATTAAAGCCCAAGACATGTGTCTTGACGCTGAACAAAATGTTTGTCATTTTGAAATACATCCTGATAAAACCCCTGAAACTGTACTTGTATACATTGGAAAAGGATGTGTTTGTATGAGAACCCTTTGTGATTTCGTATTTGTAAGTAACATTACTATTGCAATCACTCAAACATTTGTGTTTGTAGCTTTAGTAAAGTTGTGGGATGCAACTTTAATTACTTAGCTCCTGTTACATCTTATCAGTTGTTACAATTTAATTATACATTGAGTCAAGATTTATTGCCTACTCCCATCAGAATGAATTTTACCTTGGTTAAGAAACTACTACAACACAATGATCTGCGTCAACTTCTAGAACGCATCCAAAACAATGGACACAAGACTCTAACCACTGTTCAACATGATACAGAAGAGATGTCTTGGAAAGAGTGAAGAAGGATGGAGAACACCACTGGTGGGAAATTCTTCTTGGATGTTCACCAACAGCCACAGGACTGTTTAATCTTATGCTTCACACAATTGTGATTTTGCTAACTCTAACTTTAATATGTCTATTGCTTATAATTATATTGTATATAAAGGTTTGGTACAAGATAAAACAAATAACCCAACTTCAACAACCCCAAACATACAAATCAACGCATAACAAATAGCACTGCTTCACTGTCTACTTACCGTGGATTTATAAGCACATGAACTATCAATATACTATTTATGGCACAGAGGTAAGAGGCAACGGTACCACCACTCTGTGAAGGTAAGATGAATTGACTATTGTCATGGGGTGGCATGTGGCAGTGTGCTCCCACACACACCTGACCTTTTCCTGTGACCCTGCTCAAGCAATAACCACCTGTGGCAGTTGTGATAGATGTGGCTGGTCATGACGGATGCATCTCACTCACAGTGGAGTTGGGGGAGACAGATAACAACACGATAGCCAAGGACTATTGTGCAATGCACCCACCTAACCACAGTGCTGGTCAATGTCTGGCTTAAGCCAAATTTGGAAGAAACTTAACATCTGCAGTCAGTATGCAAATATGACTATGAGCCCATCATCTTACCCCCATAAAGAGTGAGCAGCCCAAGAGCCCTTTGAGTTCTCCTGCACAGCAGTGGGCTGCATGCCAGGATCTCCCCTTAAGCAGGGACACCTCTCAAGGTTACTCCTTGAGGCTGAGAGATTCCCTGCTGTAACAGATTCTCAGTAAGTGGCTAATAGTATGCTAAAGTTTGAAATCTTAGCTAAGTGATATAGAGGAATGATTGTGCATATATAGTCCTTTAGACATAAACCGTTGACCAAGTCTGGGACTAGGATTGGATCCAGCTGCACCTAGACTCATCTCTGAGGAAGGAGTTCAGGAAGCCAGGGGTCCTTTCTGAACCTCATGACCCAATGAGAGGATCTCCCTGACAGTTTTTTTCTGACCCTGTCCTCTATGCAGTAAATAACCAAGCGTACCTTGCAATCGAACCTTGTTAAACCACTGTCACATTTACCATTGAACCTTGTTAACTCACTGGTTTATAGCAATAAACTATATTTTTGCCTCTCTCACTCCATCCAGGACACACCTTATGTGCTCATAGTTCAGTAACTAGGAAGTAAATACAACTTCTTAAGTAAATTTTCACCTTCTCAGGAAACTAATTGATACAATCATTTCTCTAAAACCTCTGCAAAATTTTCTTATGGACACAAATTAGTCCAGGAAAAGAATTCAAACATAAGCTTTTCTGTCAGATAATTTGTCCTGTTTTTATCTTATCAAGCAGTATGAATTTAATGCTAAAATGCAGCACATTAAATAAGAGGAATGGGGGAAATTCTGCCCCCTTTGCAAACTGAGAATCCATTTGGCAATTCACTCACTTTTCCAATAATAGTAAAATTAATTATTACAATATTTTGTTGATTAGTGTTTATTACAGGATCCCCTTTGAACATTTTTGTAAACTTCTTGTAACTTCTTGAGTTTTTATAAGCGAAACTGTGTTATTCTCTGCCATGTGTACAACTACCATTTTGCAATTTTTCTGAATACCATAGAAAAATACTTCTAAATATAAGACAAGGATGATTATATAACACCAATTCTGTCCATTCATTTTCCAAATACAATTCACTATGCTTTATTTTTGTTTAAAAAGTCGCACAGAATTTGCTTATGCTCTAAAATCACACCAACACTTCATGTTTAGCTTGATCTTATGGAACGTAGAATATTTTTACTAGTCCAAAACTAGTATTGCTGCATTTTTTTAAGAGTTGAACTAAGGCATAAAATGTCTTGAAGTCCTCTGCAACCACATCTCACAGAATGGAGACAGGAAGGAATCAGAAGAAAAATTATTTGGTGTTCCAATGGTTTGCAAATCCTGCTTGGTCCAGAATAATGGAAGTTACCTATGTTCTGATCCCAGGTTTACTAAGGTCAATGGGAGTCTTTCCAGACACTCTGGTGGGCTTCACAGGCTATGCCCAGGCTCCGGTCCTCTGTTTGCAACTTTGCATATAACAAGCTTCAAAGCTTGAATAAAGGAAACAGGAGCATTTCATTCACATGGAACTTAATTGTTTTAACCGCAGTTTTTACACTGAAAACATGAAAGAGTGCTTGCAGGATTGGTGGCTGTAGCCTGTTCCCTTCCTCTGTCTGTATTTGCTGAGGGAAATATTAAATGGCTGAGATGGTCCAAAGAAACTTAAATATGTGAACTGCTTTTGAGCCACAAATGGTCTTTAAAGAAGGAATGTGCATACTCCCTAACTATATGCAGTGGTTTTGTTTTTTTTTTTTAAAAAAAAGAAACACTTATTTAATTGGCACTTGAGCAGGGTTCCCTAGATCTCTAGACTTATGGGAGAAAGAAGGAAAAACGTGCCTGTATGTCTGTCCCAATACCCCGGTGCTGTGCTAAACCATTCAAAGGCAACATTATTTTCAATGTGAATGCAATATAGTATTCATCTAAAAGGGAAAACGTTCACATAAATAACTGACATGAAAAGTAACATGACCTACAGATACGAACTGAAATATGGGGATAATAAATCTTTCTTTTTATGTTAACAACTGAACAAAATTAGCACTAGTCCAGCACTAAGAAGAGGCTATAAAACATGCAAATACTAGGAATAAAATATGTGGATTTATTTCTCAATGTGAAAAATTTAGTAAGTGCAGGTATTTAACACAAAATGTATTATCAAGATTGCCCTTACACGCACATACAGTTCAGCATGTCAAAATCTGATTAATTTTATTTTTGTATTCAGGATTGAGGAAATTCAGTGGAACTTTTTAAATTCAGCAATTTGGAATATTCAACATTACTATTTCAATGTAACTGTATTTTAGTTACCCTGGCAATAGCTAACCATGACTTTTGAATAGTATGTCTTGTAAATTTAGGAGATATATCAAAACCCCACACTATTCTTATTGAAGTTAATAGGGTGTTAATAAATTCTTTTTTTAATGAGAAATCTTTTAAGTGATTTCATTTCCATCTGCTGAACATAATGCAGCTGTTAACTAAGATAAATAGACAAATATATAAATAATATCTAATGCTTGAGAATTATACATTGTAAGATCAACAATATACAATCTATTTTTCCCAGCATTCTTTTCAAATCCCATCATTTGAAACAGTCCCAGTGTACAAGTTCCACTTTGGTTAACTTGTCATGGCATTCTCTTCCAATTCCGTCAGGATAAGAAGGTTGTTAGTGATCAGACAATTAGACTTGAATATTACAATTTTTTTTGAGCAGGTGATTCCCTACAGAATGCAATAAAAATGAAATCGGTGATAGTGGATCAAAACTAATTTATCTTATTCAGCATATTATCTTTAACTCTGGATAACAGAAGATGCTTTCAAATAAGGGGTCAGAACCACAGAATGACAGATGTGGATTTTTTTTGTTCCTACATTAGCTTTCATCTTGACCATAATGGTTCAAAACTGACACAAATGTTGCTATTCATTATGCCTATCCTGTACAGCCAATCAGTGATATCTCTAGGAGGTTTATTCAAGCTGCAGATAACATCAGCATACATCAAAGCTGCAAGGCATCAAGATGGCTTTGTGCCAGGCCAGCTTCAGTCTGGTAGGGATCTTTAGCTCCAGCAATGTGTTAGATTCGAGAGCAGCTCTGTTCCAGAAACAATTTTGCCTCTTTTGCGTGGCATCGCAACTGGCGTAATAAGCTGTGTGAGACTGGAGCTAATGCCATGCAAAATACTGTATTCCTGGAAACTGGAACTGGGGAAAAAGCTGTACAGAGCCACAGCTGGGTAGCTCTGCATATGATCAGCTTGGGTCCAACAAGCCTTATTAGCTTCAGTTCAGTACTACTGATAACACATTATCTCTTTCAGAAACATTTGGATGTCTCTGCTCTACACACGACAGAAGTCTGTTTACTGGAAAGGCTGATTAATCCCAAAGAAGTGCCACATGAATGCATGGAACCAGCCTGGGAGCTAACAAGCCAACTTTGAACATGGAAGGCTTTGAAGCGCAGGGTAGAGACAGACTACTGCTGCAATAATTAGCTCAAAGCCAGTACTGGACCAAACCTGGTCAAGCCCGGCTTGTCATGAACTGACTCAGTGCAAAGGTACTCGGATGTCTCTGCATACCCCTAACGCATCCTGTAATACCTCCCTTATCTATGTATTTCCACTGTCTTGGGACAACTGATGGCACTTACATTAAATACAGGACATTTTTTTCCTATTGTCAGCTATGCTGGCATTTAATATGTTGCACAAAGTATTTAATATTTCCCTGCAATTATGACATTCATAAAGTCTTCTTATGTAAAAACTCTAGTTTTGTAATTATTTTAGTAACAAAAGGTACTAGTTATTTCCTCGTAATCATAGCTATTTTTCTGGCAAATTATATATCTGCAATCACTGCATCCTCATAAAATAATAATAGATTCTATTTCAGTCTAAAAGCAAATTTAAGTTTTGTGTATTTGTTTTGCATAGATATCAATGATTTTAGATATTACACCAAGACTGGACAAAGCCATGTGAGATAAATTTGATGTACACTTAGAAGCGGTTGGACTCGATGATCTTAAAGGTCTTTTCCAACCGAGGTGATTCTATGATTCTATGACTCTAAGCGGACATTAAAACATTTTTTCATGTTACATGTTATGGCACCTGCTCTCGTATCGAAAATGCAGTAGCCAGACGACACAAAACATGAAACCGATACAAACTCACTCTGTTGTTTTGAATTAGTTAAAAAATACAGAGCTAAGTTCCCTTTGGCAAACTCTGTGCTGAATCATGCAAGCAGTTTTCATGAAGCATAATGCTGGTGTAAACACATGCCATGTCATATGTCACAAACATATGTCAGTTTACTCACAGGTAAACTTTTTGGATAAACCTCTATTCCCAGTTGTGCATGAAAATGTAAAAAGAGAACACAGTGAAGAAATAATGCATTTTGTATCTTAATCTACATCTATACTTGGCAGGCTTTTCTGGTTTTGTTATTACCAGTTATTGTAGCCACAAGGTACTCATACATGTGAATACTGGCCATGGAGGGTCAGACTGAAGATCCACCTCCCCACAATGTACTCTCTCCATCAAACACCCCAGAACATCTTTAGAAATTCTGCCTGTACCTTTTTCTCACACCTTTTTATTTATACCCTTACTTTCTCAAGCCCTGCCAAGTCACAGAATTCCTCACTAAGTTCCTCTGAGCACTGTGGCTAGCCACCACTGGACGGCCAGTCTGCATGGACAGGGACATAGCAAGGAGAAGGAAGCTGAAAAAGGAGGAAGGATCCTGGCTGCTGCAGGGTCTACTTCAATTCTCATCCTGTCAAGCCTGCAAGGATAGCACCTCTGGGTGGCATGAACTCATTCCTTAGACAGCTTTGTGGAGCAGCAGATGTTGTTGGGGGTTCTCTGCTCTGTGTTCCCCTCTTAAGCCTGGTATTTTCTTTTCAATGCCCGGGGAAAAAGGAACAGCATAAGCTTCTCCCTAAGACTCTCCCATCCTCCAACTGTTTTCAGCTCAGTGGATTTCCTGAGCCTGCTGTTATTAAGGCTTTGTTCCCTTCCCCCAGCTTCCTAAATTAAATGCATTGCTGAGATTTTTACTGAAAAGAAAAGTATGTTGCTAAACTTTGTTCTGATGAAAAATTTACACTAATTTTCTGCATTAATACTTCCATGATCACAACACAGCAGACCTGCCTCTCAGGAAACACATTCAAATTATTTTTGTTTCAGTGTGGCTGGGAGTGGAGCACATAGTAAAGTGGGTTGGCACCAACAGCAAGAGACAGCTATCTTACAAAGCCAGATAAAGACTTGAGCACATCGTGGGTGGGTTTGGTTCAGCCAGGAAGATGGTAGAAAGTCCTGGAGAAGAAGGCTGGGCTGTGCATTCATTAACCTGGCACAAGTCCTGCGATGGGGCGGACACGACACTCCCTGCTCTACTAAGGGCAGCGCTCAATTGATGTTTTCATGCTCCTGAGCCCGGTGCCTAGAACCTGCCAGCAATGATGTACTTGTTCACCTGCCTGTTGTACCACTGAGCCAAGGGAATGGCAAAAGAGTGTAGTAAGAATAAAAGGTCATATCCATACAGGATTGTGTTGTTTGGTATTAGAATTAAAAATAAAAAGGTCTTTTGAAAAGGAGAAGAGGACTATAATTTAAAAGCAAAATGGAGGCATATTTACCAACCTGCACATTACTACACAGTGTCAGTCCTCTTGTGTGCAAAAAGTGTAGCGGACATAGTAGTCCCCATATCTTGTGAAACATGGCAACAGCCAGGCACCTGGGGTATTTGTGTCCCAGCCTCCAAATGCTTTCAGCTCAGGGATTTTCAGAGCCATGGTTTGTGCATCTCCAACCTGCAAGGGATTTCTTTCCCATGAACCTGCCTGATATCCCCTTTAGTTCACAGCAGTAGATTATATTCTTAGGTTGGGTGCCACTTGCTCTGGAAAATCTGTGCTTCTGCTTATGCATCTTCTTCTCCTGCCCCCCAAGCCCTTTTCCAAGGGAAGCAAACAGTACTGACAAACCTGTTCACACACCAGTGCAGCAATACTGGCAAAAGCATACAGCACACATGCAGTGTGCTCCTATGGTAAGTACTTTCTACTGGAAAGGAAGTAACTTTATCATGTTTTCTTTCTAACATTGCATTAGTGGAGCATTCTCTTTCTCCACAATCTTGCAAGCAAGCAGATGGCTGGACCCCTCACCATTACACCCCGAGCTGCCAGTTGCAGCTCTACAGACATTTTTGACATGCAAACTCATTCCCTAACTGAGCTACTTCAGCCCAAGACCTGCCCGTTCTATTCCAGAAACCCATCTCCCTGCTCATCCTTCCGAAGGACCTTCCAGTCTGGAGAGGGAGGAAATGCCTGAACGCCCCGTGGCCTTGCACCGCCCCCAGGCCCTGGGGAAGGGGGGCTGGAGACGGCTCTAAGCCTGCTTTTTGTCCTAACAAACATTTCCCCCTGCCTATGAGGAATCCTGCCGCTGCCCAGCACTGGGGGAGGGTGGGATTTCCTCCCCATTGTCTGCCTGGCTCCCGCTGCGTGACGGCTCTGGCATTGGCCATTCACTGTTGGCCGTTCACCGTTGGCCATGCAGCGTTGGCCATACAGCACTGGCCATTTGGTGCTCCCAGCTCGTGTTCTCTATGAAAGTTTCTGGCCAAAAGACATCTGTGAAAGGGCTTGTATTAGGTATCAAACTAAATGCAGATCAGTGCAAGAATGGGGGCTAACCAAGACTGGTTAGCAAGGCTTCAAACCCATATGCTAATGAGCATTAAAAAGTCTTTCCAATACAGAAAAAAACAAGTTTTAAAATGACCGAAAAATGCATCCTTTTTATCCTCAATGTGCATTCTGAAAACTATATAATGCAAACAGTTACTCAGGGGACCTAATGAGGATATCAAAATACTTTAAAACAAGGCCCATTAACACCCATACATCAGCTATACACTTGTCGTTCTACACTTGATTGAATTCACTGCCCACCAGCTCAGACAAGGCAACGTGGCTAGGGTTGCAGACACTCCCTAAGTGTTTGCTTTAGGATACCTTGTTCTTTCCAAAATCAAATATTTGTATCCTGAAACAAATATTTGGAGATGGTCCAGACTAGCCTTTACAAATATGTTAAGTACAGCAAATTGTTGGCGAGAAGTAGACTCCAGGTAAAAACCTGTAAGGTAGGCAAACCATAAGGCTTCAACCCTGCATATGCTTCTGCATTGGTGAAACTGTGGCCTAAATATTTATTTGACAGCTCTCTGTGGGTTCTGAAGAGATAAAGGGCTAAAACCTTTTTATACTGAAGACAGCTGAACTTCTGCCTTAAGTAAACATTTACATAGGTAAGGAGAAAGCACTGTGGCAGAGTAATAAATCTTCTTGCTAAAGAACCTGAGAGTGGAATTGGAGCTTTGTTTTGGAGTTATGGCAAACACCCCACGCACCCACCCCCCAGTTGTAGAAGGTACCTGGCTGTTCTGGCTGAAGAGTTAAAGCTGGTTAGGTATGCTGCTAGCTATGCTACTCCTCTGTTCACTTCTGGATGCAAAAATTGGTGTGCCTTAACCACACCAGCTTGAGCAGAACTGTTAGCCTGACTGGTAGAAACAGTAGAAATGATTAGGACCCAAACTTTTTTTTTTTTTCCTTATATAAATATAGCTCAGATGCAATTTGTATAGAGAAGGTTTCAAAGAAACCTAAGACAGCCAAGCCAGCAATATCCCATGGAAACCTGGCATATATTTCTATGAAATTCCTTTTGAAAATTATGTGCCTTAACGAAATCAGAGCCAAACATCACAACTAAATGCTTAACATAAGGTAGCCTTTTTGTAATTATACTGATGGTAAATCCCTTCTTACTTAAAGAATTTGCTGTAACTTTCATTTGCTAGTTATTAATACAAGCAATATAATGCAGTTAATAAATTATAGTATCACTGTTTGGTCTTTGCGCAACCCCTCCAGCACACTTTAAAGCTGATTACCAGCACTTTCTTTACTACCTATTTATTTTAGATAATATAAAATGTTCTTTCATATTTAAATGCATAATAGAAGTAAAGATTTATCATGGCTGTGCAACTGTTATTTGCATTTTATTTTTTTAAGAGGATGTAAAGTCCCAATACAGCAGTCTCAAACAAAATGTGGGTGTAGACACTGCTAGAAATCTTATTTACTAAACACGCTGGAGAAACTTTCACTGTTCAGTCTGCAAACTCTCTTAAATCTTTGACTGACCAGGCACAATGGATGCATCTTTTTCATCACTAGCAGCCCAAAACTTTTTTAGTAATACTGATGACTGCTTGCATAAATAAAATTATTTGCATGCATAAATGTTTACAGAACTAAGCTTACAGTGTATTTTAATAAAGTATGTCATATTTCTGGTCAAGACTAATTAATTGTGAAGTATATTACTTTCCATTAAATAATTCCTGAAGTATTTCAGAAACTTTAGAATGCATTTGCTTAGACATTTATTATAAATAATATTTATCTCACAGTCCATATAAAACCAAGATAAAATGTACATGCTTTCTTGCTACTTACATATCTATATGCACCTATAAATACATATATTTCAGATTGCTATATATCTCCCAATCCTGCAGTGAAAGTGTGGATCTACAGCTCACAACATATAGCCCACTCTGAGTCAGACCACTGATTCTGTATGGTTTAGTTTCTGTTGCTCAATGTGAGTATCCACTTTCGAAAACATCCAGAATTTCTTCAAGTTGGACTTCACGATAGGAGGAATTTGCCTGTATCAGGGCCAGAGAAGCAGCAGATTTTTCCTCTGCAATAAACAGTGTCCAGACCTAAGAGTATGATAAAATATATATATAATAAATAGTTAAAGATCCGTTTCAAATGTATTATTAAAAAAAAAAAAAGAAACAAACAGCAACTCCAGCAGACACCACTAGAGTTCTCCTTCTCCCAAATATCCCTAGCACCATCCTAAACCCTGTTTACCCCAGAAACCTGAACTGTGGACAGACAGAAGAGGAGAGAGAGAGAGAAAATTCAGACACAATAAAACTCTGAGAGGAAAAATATGTGGAAGGAGGAGGCAGCAGCGGCCTGGGGAAGGGATTGAAAAGTTTCCCCTGGCTTAACTTCTCCCCCCCTGCAGCAGCAGAAGCAGCGGCAGCAGCACAAGGTGAGAGAGACTTTTAAGTCTGGGGAGGAGGGGGGTGTGTGCGGGAGTGGGGGTGAATTTACAGCCCTGTGGATATTTCTGTGTCTGCCTCCCTGGCTTTGGGGTGCGGGAGACGCCGTGTCTCATGCTGGGTGGATTTTTTTTAATATGATGGAGGATTATAAACATGGCGCCTTAAAAAAACTACAAAATCATGTACACACTGTTCCAAGGAGATGGGGGAGAGGGGACAGGGGAAGGGCTGGGCACCAGGGGAGGGGGCAATCCTGCCCCGCGGGGTGCCATATGGGGAAGGGGGAGCAATTATACTTAATAATAAAATGTGTGGGGCTGCGGGGAGGGGGGGGGAATGGAAGCCGGGATTTTTTTATTATTATTTCATTTTTCGGAGTGGGCAGGATTATCTGGCAGCCCCGCTTGGAAATCGAGGAGGAGAAGGGGACGGCGGCGGAGCGCGTGTGATTATTAACGGCGATTATTTTTGTCCCCACACCTTCCCCGGTCGGATTTCGGCTGGGAGGCGGCGGCGGGTCCCCCGCGCCCCCGTGCCAGTTGCAGTCAGCCCGGGGTCGGGGCGGGAGGAGATGGGGTGGGGAGCGGGGCGCACAAGAGAATCGCTGCCTTCAACGATCCGCGCGGGCCTGCAGGGAGCGGGGGAGCCGGGGACTCGCGTGAGAGGCGAGGCCGGGCGGGGTGTGGCGCGGCCCGGCCTCAGCCCCGTCACCCCCCCCCAGCCCCGCTCTTTTCCCACACGCGGGGCGACCGCTTTGCTCCCCACTCCCCCCCCCCGGGCGCCCCCCCCCCCCCCCCCCCCCCCCTTCCGGGGGGGGGTGTCTGCTTGGAGGACGGGTCTTGGCCCGAGTAATGGCAGCTGCTCGACAGCGCCGAGTCGCCACAGGAGAGAGACAGCGGGCCCCCGCAGGCCGGCCGCGGCGGGAGAGGGGCCGGCTCCCCTTCCCCGCGGGGGGGCAGAGGAGGGGACGGGGAAAGGGGTGAACTCGGGCCCCGGCCCCCCCCCCCGGGCGGCTGCTGGCGGGCTGCGCCACCCCCCGCGGCGGGGACGGCCTTACCGCCCGGCTCTGCCGAGAGGGCAGCGGGGGGACGGGGGCCCCTGGCTTCCCGGATCGCGCTGCTGGCGGAGCGCCTCGTCCCCCGGCATGGCCACAGGGGCTTCCTCGCCTTCCCCGGCTGCGCCGGGGTAGGGCGCGGGGGGAAGAAGGGGCCGATTCCTCCGTTCCCCTCCTCCGGCTCCCCCCGCTGCGGGCGAGGGGCGTGCGGGGAGCCCCGCTGCCTGTGGGCCGGGGCGCTCCCGGAGCCCCGCCGGACTCGGTGGTCGGATTTAGGGAGAATATGAACTACTGAGGGGCTTGCTTTTGGTGGTTTTGGAGGTTTTGTGTCTCTGTGTGTGTCCCCGAAACCGTGTCTCCAAATAACTCCCCTCCGTCCACTTTGTGAGGTGTTCCCCTTCCTCCCCTACTTCAGGGGGGGTCCAGAGGCCTGTCTGCCTTCTCTCCTTTCTTTTACAGGGAAAGGATGGAAGCGTAGGTGTGGGGTTTCCTATCGTGAGGATGATGGGGAGCTTCGGCATGCTTTCCCGACCTTCCGTGCCTTTCAGAGAGCAGCCCCCCCCCGTAAAATACTGATGTTAAGGACTTGGGGAAACTTTGCGTGTCTTTTGGGGCTTACCCTGAAAACAGCAGACTTGTTTGGGAATTTGTTTTTTGTCCTCTGTGAACATGGCAAACAGGACTTTACAAAGGCTAGAGCTGTGGTGGCTTGAGAAGAGGAAAAAGGGTGGAAAACAAATTTGGTGCTGGTTGGTTTTCTAAATGTATAGTTTGGCCTTTTAACACCCTGGAATCATCTGCCATGGTCTCTGTATTGTAAGAGTATTGCTACTTGTAGTTTTGAGAAGATCTTACTGCAGTGGAGAGGACCAAAAGTAGAAAATGCTTTCTTGTCCTAGATATGTTGGTGGGTTTTTTTGTTTTTTTTTTTTTCACTTCTGTTACTATTCTTTGTAGGAAATTGTTTAATTCTTTAGGGGTGATCACTGAGACAGGTGTCGGGAGGGGGGAAGAGTGGGAGTGGAAATGCCAGTTTGTGGTTCAGGTTGCAGTCCCTTGGCTTTTTCTAGTCCCTCATCCTTCAGCGTGAAGGACCTGGCATCTCTCCACATTTTTTTTTTATTTTTTTAAATTTTGTTATCAACCATTCTGAGCGCGCTACAGAAAGTCTTTAGGGAAGTAGACCATTTGCTGACTGCTGTTTTGTATAAAAGGGAAACTACCCACAAAATAATTCCCAGCGTGGATTTATGTTTAATGCCAGCTTTTCCATGCCTAAACCAACCCTCTCTACTTTGACCAGATATTTGTGGGGGGAAGGGAATGGTTCATGAGCAAGGTAGTACAACAGAGAACACTTTCATCTTTTGAGGGTGAGTTTGGTTTTAATGAGTGGGAAGAAAAGTTACTGTGTTGATGACTCTTTTTTGGTTGTGTTACGGGTGGTGGTCTCTGCTGTCAAGGAGAGGCATCTGCAACTGGTATGAGTGAGAAAAATGACTCTTCCACTCCGTCTCATGAGTTGGATAGTGTGATAGGGATTACCTAGTGATGAAGTCAGCTGTGTAAGGGGAGTTGTGAGTGTGTGGATGTTGGGTGAGGGTCTTAAGACTTTGGTGGTGTGCTAGAAGATGCTCTTCTTCCACAGTTTGGAGCTTTATAGCACTAATTTAACAGGGAAGTGCCCTCTATACCGGTTAAACAGGTGTATTTTTTTTTTTAATCTAAGCAAGCACTTACAGCTATTATTTTTAAATATAAATGTAAAAAAAAAAAAAATTAGTTTGTTCACCATGAACTGAAATCCTTAGTAGTTTGTCTCAGTCCTTGTAGGCCAGAGAAATGCTTCTTAACTTTTCAGGAAAAATTGAACGCTACAGAAGTAACAAGACTTTAATGACTGTAATTGCTGTGCACGCAATATGGGATTGCTAGGTCATTTGCTGTAATCTGGTGCTGTCTGTCCATACTACTTGTGGGTAGTAGGTGGTCTGTATGCAGCTAGCGTTCAGGTGGCCTGGGGGTCCCACCTGCCCTCCCAGCAGAGAGTAGAAGGGACTGTTGATGAAAGTCTTGAGGCTTCTGCAGGGGAAGAGCCTGGGTCATCTTTTCAGCCTAACATCATCTCAAGAGCAAATGAGATGGTGAAAGTTTGTGGTGTGCTTGGCTTTTCCACCTTGCAGGTAAGTATAACCTACGGGGTGCTGTTAGTGATGTGGTGCTCTTGAAGAAGATGAATGGACAATGAATTTGGCCTCAAGCTCACCTTGAAGTGGCTTAGGCTACATCTAGACTGCTGTGTGTTTCTGTTGGTGAAACGCTGCTTGAGGACCTCTGAACTGTGCTAGCTGCAGTCGCTGAATTAGGATGAACTACTTAAAAAAAATAAATAGATAAAAGACAACATTTGAAGATGTTTTCTCAATTTTAGGTACCTAAACTCCATAAATGTCTGCATTGTCTAGTTTGTTAGAAAATTGTCTCATTACACACAATTTGAGAATCAGGGGAAATTTTGGAATTAGGAGACTTGTTTTGGAATTGGGTATCCAACTTCAGTCCACTAAAGTTCTCAAATGTTGGATACACCTGTCACTACATTTCATAGTTACTGCTTTCCACAGTTTTCTAGAGAGTTTAGCTCTGGAAGTGTGTAAGGACTTCAGGGGGTGAATCTTTCCAGGATTAAAGTTCTGAAAGAGAGACAGGGCGGTGATGAAGGTGTCTTCAGTAAACTTCTGATTTTATTCTTAAATTGTTTGAAGGGTTTTTAGCTAGCTCCAGAGTGGCATAATATCAGTAAAATAAGTCTTTTATCTGTAATGTAGGTTCTTACAAATGCTAACTCAAACTACAAACGAAATTAGTCTATCCATCACCAGTGATGATCCTGGTTCATTCAATGCTGAGTTCTTTAAAATTACTGGCCATGTGTACAAGAGTTTGCTTTCTTGAATGAGATAAAGTAGATGGTTTTTATTTTTTGCAAGAGTTAGATCAGAATTGTTGGAGCAATTCTTTTTCCCATGTCTATCCAGTAAATATATATATTTCTTTTTAATTCTGACCACTGATTTTATTAATTGGGGTGGTTTTCCTTCCATGGAATACAACTTTCTTTAGCCAGCCTTCTTGCGCTGATTGTTTAGGAGCTAATGTTACATCGTGTTCTTTATCTGTGTAGTTTTTTGGTGTTGATTTTTGTTGGTTTTTTTTTTAGTCTCAGGATGTGATGAACACTCCCCTAGTACTTGCGTAGTACTTGGAGCGTGGTGCCCTTGGTAGCTGGGCAGTGCAACATATGTCATCTTTTATATAGCTCATACATTTTAGTCTGTCAGTGTTGCTTGTGCTAAATGTTGTGAACAAAGATTGTTCTTGTCAGGTTCTGGATGATTTTTGATCAGTTGACTGTAAATTTAGCGCATAATTGGGTTATTGTTCTAAGGTTTAATCTGCTAGTCGGGAGAATATAGCCTGCAAAATAGGTAGTTTATAAGATGAGGTAATGATTCCATTTTGCAGGAATTTTTAATAAGATAACTCTTACATTCCTAAAACAAGTTTTCAGTAATTTGAAGTGCAGTATAAAGCTGCAAATTCAGCAGTGGTGAAAGAGTATCTTGTCATCTATACAAAATGCAAAACAAGCGTGGAAAACTTTTTCTTGAAATAAAGCTCAAATTTGTCTTTAAATGGTGGAAAATAACATTTCTCCAAAAAAACCCTTCATTCCTGGGTGGAGTGGGGGTAACTGGAAGTAGATTGATAGACACCAGAGTGGCTGTGTGCAGTATAATAAACACTGTGGCCTCTAGCCTGAACGGGTGAACTCCTATGGCACATGGAGCTCTCTGATTTCAGAGGCCTCTCTGCATGCATCTCCCTGCGACACCAGGGCTGGGTTGAGCTGATGTTTTTCCGTATTTTCAATTCTAGTCTTTAAACATAGTTTTATCATCTGTTTAAACCAATGTCTGCCTTCAATTTAATTGAGCAAGCCTGAACTCTGTCTTATTATTTAACTAAGCTGTGAGTATTGAATTATCTGAAGATTTTTTTTTTTTAGGGATGAAACCAGACAAATAACTGCATAATGTGTTTTTAGCACTGTTTTTGTTTCAAAAGGAGTAAATAAGCTACTTGTTCTGACTGTACCGTTTCACTGGGTGTCTGAAGTCTGTTAACACACAGTTGGCTTGAAATGCTTCTTGATGTAAGATGGCTGCAATCAATTTCTTTAAATACACAAGTTATTAAAGGGTGAACTAACTTCAGTCATATGCTATGCTAGAGGCTGATTTTTTCCTTATTTTTTAGTAAGATTTCCTTCATATTTTTTATGTGTGTCTCCTGTTTTTTTTCTCCCTGAGACAAACAGGGTCTTTTAGTCTTGTGGGCAGGCGACCACAGGCACAGTGGCGATACCCTGTGACATGTCCATGAACCCAAGTTAAAGCTCATGGCATCTAATTTTAGGTCAGTGAGCTTTGGTAATACCCCATCAGAGCCTGATCCTATAGCTGTACCACGCAGATAAATCCAAAGCGTAGTTATTGAGAGTTTTGTGAACAAAAAGACTAGTTTTGATTTTCTTCCAATCTCTCATTTTCCACTTCACTAAAGTGCAGAATTTTCTAAATATTAATTTTACTTTCAAAATTAAAAATTTAAAAACACGTTTACACTATATTCAGTGTTAAATTCCAAGATTAAATAATTACAGAATTGCAACTGTGAATTAATGATTATGACTCTTCATACAACTCCTAATTGTAGTATGATACAAAACTAATTCTTAACAAATAATTTTAGCACCAGAGACAGTGAAATCTGAAGTGCTAAAATCCACTTACTCGTTAAAAAATGGAAGTCAAGCATACCTACAAAAATACCAGTAACATCCCATTCACCCTTTCTGTGGAAATTGCATTTTTTGCATGCAAATAACTGGTCTCACTGTGTTAATTCATTTTTGTCCTTAATAGGATACTAACGATTTGAAATCTAGTAATTTTTAAAAAGAAGTTAAAGATATTACTGTTTGCCTCTAGTTTCTCCTATGCTTCATTTTCTTTTCCTTTGTTGTATGTTAAAAATAAACACGAAACCAACTTGCCTTATATTCAAATATATGATTTTAATGCAGATAACTAATGTTTTGGTTACAGACCTGCTAGTAGTAGGTGTAGTACTCAAAAGCGGCATTTTGGAAAGTGGGTATTTGTACTTTGATCTCGTGCACTTACAGCACGGTGTTATTATCTGGTCTTATAAAGATAGGTGGATGGGAGTCGCATGCAGTGACTCATGGGATATGGTACTTAGTTCACTAATTTTAGCAGAGCGATTCTTATCTTCCAGTGTTAGGTTTTATTGGAACCTTTTGGAAAAGCAATGAAGTGAAACAAAATGGGTTTGAGAGAAAATGATTAGCAGAATCCCAAAGTATCTAGAAATAATATACAGTGAAAAATAAATTAAAAGGATGTAAGATATGTTTATTGCTCAACAAATCTTTGACAAGATCTGAGAGACAAGAGAGCTTTATCTTCCTTACCACGCTATCATCATTTTCTATTAAGTCTCACACAACATTTATGCATTCAGTAAGAGAGGATCTCGCACTACAGATACCTGTTTAAAATTACAGATGTTTCTCAAGTCAGGAACGAAGTAACAGCCAAGTCTGCACTGACTGTTTGTGCCTTATTACTATTTTCTGGGTGTTGTTGCCAGTAAAATGAAACTTCCAAAGAGGAGATAGTCCGTGCCTTGCTGCGTAACATTGCAGTGTGTGCGTTCACATGCACAAGTTGTACCTCAGAATGGTGGGGGTTTTGTTTCTCCAGTTTTCCTTTTGGTTGGTTGGTTGTTAAGTTTGAGATCAGTATATTCTGAGCCGTCATTGACTTCAGGGACAAGCTTAAACCCAGTGTTCGTGCATAATCCCCTCTCCTCAACCAATTACTTAAGATACAGGTTCAAAATTGTGCGAAATCAAAACAGAAGAATTGCTATTTCATAAAATGTAATCACAGGCCACTGATTCTTCACTGATGAAAATTGATGATGTTCACTGCAGAAAATTCATTGTTGCCAATAGATTAATATTAATATAATGACGGAGACCTTGATCATATAAGCACTGTTTCCCACAGGCGTAAAAATGCATAGGCCTTGGAGCATACTGATGAATCAAGTTTATTTTCATAAAATATTTTTTTAAAATGGAAACTTTACATACAACTGCAATATTCAAGGAAGAACACCGTTACAATTTGTTTTGCCTATATAATTTTACGTAATGTTATGGTTTTTATTCTTCTACTGCAGTATGCAGTGTTATGTACGCATTTTTCATGCCTTTTGAGTATCAACAGTATGACTATTGTTATTTTAAAAATACTTGTGCACACACTAAATTTTACATTGATGATTGTTCCCATTGAAGTTAGGGCACTTTTCCCACATGTACATTAGTCTTTGAAGGAATTTACAATATCTATGAAAAGAACAGAGAAAGCATGGCCAACATTTTTCTATTAATGACCTTTAACATTTTCTGTATACCTTAAAGCCTCTATGTTATAGAAAGACTTAATTATAAATGAAGTAAACTGGTAAAAGAAATACAAGGATTCTTAATGGAAAAACTGATACCATTATGAAAGAAAGGTTTATTTTTACATTAGGAAAGCTAGGATATAACAGGAAACTGAGAATTTTAGCATAGTTTCAAAATTACGGAAACCACATATGTGAAAGGAATTTTAATTACCACGTGATCTTTTTTTTCTATCACAGAACATAAATTAAAAACATGCGAATTCTGAAAATCACCTTGACTCATCCTGTTCGTTAGCATTTACCTGCAAAATCTAAACCATCCTTTTTCCTCTGTGCAACAAGGAGTCCAGAAGGAGTAATGTTCTCCTCACCTAGTGCTTGTATTCTTGTTTTGTTATACAGTTCAGAAATTTTTTTTTTTTTTCCCTTTCTATGTTAATTAAAAGCAAAGAATTGTTATTAGCTGTTTTCACAGGAACCAGACTGGCACCATTTTTAGCTTCATATAACTGTAGCTGAGCCTTCAGGATGTTCCTAAGAACCGACTGCACAAACCTTTTCTCAGGAAGCTGGATGTTTTAGTGTCAGACATCATGTGCAAGCTGACATTTGAAGATAGTACGGCACAGTGAATAATTTGGCATCGACACAAACATTTTCTCAATAAAAAAGGAGAATTTAAAATTATTTTCACCAATCAAAACAGCTTTCTGAAAACTTTTCTTGATCTTGGTAAAATGTGGGGAAGGAGGGATGTACACTTTGCTCATTGGTAACTCACAGTGTCTGACCTCTTACCAGTCTGACTAGATTGTAATGTCAGGCTGTTTAAAAGCTGCCATGAGTATTAAAATCTTGTTTGCTTGCCTGTTAAAAGAAAAAAACACCCAGATTTCACTGTCCTATCTTTTTGGAGGACAGTGCTGATGCATATCTGGAAGCATTTAAGACTGACAGTGTTGGAAAGCAAGAAACTTGGATGCTCTCAATCTGGAATTGCATCTTTCAGGTTTTTAGTTTTGTCGTTGTCTTATTTTTCTTACACTGACCTGAAGTAAATAGACTTACAATACGTGTTGCAAGAAAGAGATTCTTCCTTTTCCTGTGCACTTGCCACTCCGCTGACTCCCAGAAGGTTTCTTTGTAAGATCTCCTACTTGGGAGCACACTCCTAACTTCTGATTCCAGATTTGAGATCTCCTCCTGTTATTGAACTTTTTGGAAATACAGATTATCAGTGAATTACCTTCAGGTGCCAGTTTTACTAAGTTTTCTAATCCATGCTGTCATTCTTTTTCTCTATAGTTTTAAAAAGTTTTGTAAAAATAACCCATTTACAGATCATCCAAGTATAAGCCTAACTTCCAGCACTGACTTCTGAAGACATGAAGCTTTCAACAGAATGGAGTGATTTTTGTCCCTTAGAGTGGCACAGGAAATGTCATTAAGTATCAGCTGAAGGTAATTGATGGTGCAGATGCTGTGAGTACCACGGAGCCTCGAAGCAGAATGGTGTTTGCTCAGCCCGGTTAGTGGCTAAGTGGTTACAGCACTTCCTGGGCCGGTGGGAAGGAATGGTATCCAAATTGCTGCTTGGCTCTTCCTACGTGAGAGCTGCCTTTCTTGATCAAACTAGCATGTTGTGTAATCCAGAGTATTGTCTCCAGCCATTGACAATCTCAAATGTCTCCCAGAAAGATGCCAACAATCACCCAATTTTCTGATCTAAAAAGCTACAGAATACTTTTTTCCCCATAGTAGTTCCCAGACAATAATAATTTAGATCTTGGTTCCTGCTTTTTACACATAAAATTTTATATTTATTCCAAACCTCCATTTTGGAATGTTGTAAAATTCTCTTTACTGTAATAACTGAGTAACGTAAAAAACCTACTTCTTTTTTGGGTCAAGCCTGGTCTTCTGTCCTCCTCAAATGCCTTGCAGCCTCCCACTGCACTGCTCTTTCTCTTCTGGAGTTTACCTGAGAGCTCCTGCCTTGCTGCAGAAAGGAGCCGCGTATACCTGCCCATCTGTGCACTATTTGATGGAGGTGGAAAGACCTGGAGGGGTGATTTAATGCCAAGGCCATAGTGATTGTCTGTCGAATGCAAATAAGATCTGGGAAATGCACATATGAAAGGAAGAAAGGGAGAGTTTGGCGTGAAATGTGCATTAAGTGAAAGTGGAGGTACACATGTCACGGTATACGTGAGAGAGGACCGGTGTCTTTCCTGACATAATTTGGTGCAGCACTGCTGACTTTAGTGGAGAAATACTAGTTTACACCTGCAGAAAATTTTCTCCTGAATATCTGGGAATGAGAATATATAATGAAGTGTTTATGTATGAGTGACAGAGCGAGCGAGCGTGCGAGAGCAAGAGCGCATGCACACATTTTCAGGCCTGATTGATTATATTAAAAAAAACCTGGAGTTGAAAAGAACATTATTTTAAATTAACATTCATTATCTTCACACGTGAGATAACAGTTCACTTTGGACCAGATCCTAGCACCATTATGTTTCTTGAGCAGAGACTGCTTTTTCCTTGAATGCGGGTATTCAGTATGAGAATGGCAAAATGTAGTCTGATCTTTGACAATAAAAATATATGGTTTAGTCACCGTATATTAGAATAATACTGTATTATTTCTGTCAGGAAAACATCTTTTTTTTTTAAATAACTGGTTACGTTTTCTTTGAAATGTAAAATAGAAAGTAAGAGAAACCTTTTTTTGGATCTCTAATCTTATGCTTGGAGAAGCTTGCAGCCATTTTAATTCGTGCTGCATTCGTTGATCTAGCAGTTAGATTATTTAATCACACTGCAGCTAGGTCGTCTACCTATCGGACACTCATAAAGAGTTCAGTTATGTACTTTGAGGCTTCTAAATGTCACTTTTGAAAAAAAAAAGAAAAAAGAAAAGCTATAAACATCCTAGTTAACTTCCAGTGTAAAGGAAAACACAATGTGAATTCATGGTCTTATCATTCAACTTTTTTTTTTCTGTACATAATATAAATAGAAAAAAATCCACATCATAGCAAACAAAGGAAAAAATGTGATCTTGATCTTTGGCAGTTCTTTCGCTTTTAAATACAGAGTTTTGCAACATTAAGTCATGTAATTAGGCAGCAGCTTGGTATTAAGTATTTTCATAACAGATGTAGGTTGTGAGCTTGAAAATGAAAGCCACATTTTAAAATTATAGCCCTAGATAACCTTCTGAAATTAAAAAATATCCTAAAAAATGGCTTATTTTTTAAGTATAATAATGTAAAAAAAGTGGGAAAAATCTGTGTTTTAGGTATTCAGCAGCAGTGGGAAACTAATTTCCTAGACTTTGTAAGTGCTGCAATAGGAGAAGCCCTGTGATCTTGATACACAAAAAGGGAAATAAATGTGACAACAGCAAATGTGTGGCAGTGGAAAGAGTAGGAAAAGATTGTTCTGATGCTCTTAAGTGTTCTGTATTTTCTGAGAGGGAGCTACTCACAGTGAAATAAACCTCTTCTTGGTATGCAATAGGCAAGTGTCTTGTATAAAAAGAGGCGGTAAATTCTTTGGCAGCAATGCACTTGGCAGCAGCAGTTTTTAAAGGGTCACCCATGTGCTTTTCAATTATTTCCCTACAGAGATGAAAAGGAAAGTTCATGCTCTTCTGAGGTATTGTTTTAGTCTGTCTGAATGCAGGTGAAACAAGAAAGTCATGTTCCACGTGAAGATGGGAACTGTATTTCCCTCGTGTTAAATGAAAGCTAAGAATCCAGAGATGCTAATTCCATCTGTCTGCGTCTGGATCCCTTGGCTTATTTCCTTGTGCTTTCCTGATGTATGCTGAAAGCTTCATCAAATGAGCAGTTACCATCATGTTAAGTGTCTCTCAGTGTTACTGTTCCTTCAGCAGAGAGCCTCTAAAACAGAGGAAGGGGTCAGTTGTTCATCTTATTTGCAGGGGTTTCTTAATAAGCAAGTTGTTCAATGGTTTCTCTCTCAGACTATTTGACTAGCTCTTCTGCTTACTGTATTAGTCTATGACAATTCTGGTACACCTTCTTGTTATACTTCCATCTGGGCACTCTGAGATCCTCATACACATGAGGAGTCCGACTGTAGAGGAGGAATTTGACTAAAGGTTCTGCAAATGCCAGCCCACTGCTGAATAAGACCTCAGTGCCGCAAGGCAGCTTAGGTAGGGATCTGATACTTTTGCTCTCTTTCTTTTGGAAGAACATTGAAGAGGCTGCAAACTCAGATGAAATGTGCTGTTTCCACACTCTGTATTTCTTTACCAGTAAATAGGGACTTCCATCATGGAAGGCAACTCAGTGAGGATAAAAAAAAAAAAAATATGGTGCTGGAACCCAGCTGCGTGGCAAAGGAAATGAGAATCGCATGATAATAAAAGCAAAAAGTCAGTGTTAATGCAACATACTTGCAGTTTTTTTCAGGTGCTGAAGATGCTTCTTGGAAAAGGTTTTGGGTGGCTGAACTACAATTTAGGAGTCCTCAAGGGAAAGGGTGTTTAGCTATGGGTGAATCTGGCTGAAGCCCTCCTGCGCGGGAGAGTTAATGAGTGTTGAGTTCAGTCCATTCTGGTGGGTGTGGTGTGCAGATCATCATCAAACAAATCAGCGAAGTACAGTATTACAGTGGGTATCAAACCTTTTCATGTCTACCTTACTAAACTTAAGAAATAAAAGAGCTCTTGACAGTTGGAAATTACAGCCCTGGTTCTGAGCATTTCTTGCGAGTTCCACTGAATTAATGAAATTAACTGAATCGCCAAACTCGGTGGAGAGCTGCTGGTTAGCCGTTGTCGCAGAACCCCACATCTCGGGCGGAATGTGCTGCTTTACAATCGCTTTGTCTTGAATTTAAATGATGACCTTCACTTCCCGCGTCTCAGGCTACAGCAAGCTGCGACGGGAGGTAGCCCTGAGAAGGTGTTTGCTAATGAGGCTCTAGCACCCTTGACAAGTACGCTAGATAATTCAAAAGTGATAGATGATGGTGTACCATGTTTGGAAATTTCATTTAAAGTATATATGTATGTAGTTATTTGTATGATCCGTTGGCACTTTCCACAAGAGTGAGGGTGCTTGTCCTTTCGTCCTGGCCAAGTTCCAGTGTGGGTAATTACATTCTGACTACCTGCATTTCTGTAAATTTTCATCTGGATTTTGTTACTGTTGCTTATTTACATAGTAATGCATATGTACTTGGCAGTTTACAAAATAACAGCACAGGGTAAAAAAATTACAAAAATCCCTGCTCCAAATTACATTTAGTATTTGTACATGGATAAATACAGCGTGGCATGATGCAGTACAGAAAAAACACAAAGTGGCACGTTCAGTAATAGCATTCATAGAAGGGGTAGGTTTTCAGAGTTTATGAAATAGAAGAGAAAGTGCAATCCATGAAGTGCAAGTGTAAAAGGAGACAGCGAAGGGGTGATGGAGACAAAGGAGAGCTGTGAGAAAACTAGATCGATCTAGGAGGGATGAGAAAATAAACATGGGATGAGCTGTAGTTCAGGAATGCTTTGTCGAAGACACTCCTGCAAAAGCTGCTACACCATGGCTTAAGCTGCCAAGTAGCGTGCACTGTTAAACATATGATATATATAGTGCAGCAGGAATGGATATGATTCACTGGTAGGAGAACTAATACCTGTTTGTATTGCAGTTAAAACGATACATATATATTTACAAGGTTACTGGGCATGGATTTTACGTGCGTATCAACAGGGGAGGGGGAGTCAATTTATGTGGTGCTGTGTGTACATGTCAACAGGACTTAGGCAATCATGGATCTGCATGTGACAATCATCTGCTGGCGCAGAAATGTTCCTCTTCTACATACAAAGGCACATTTTATCACTTAGCAGTCGGTCTGTCAGGATCCTGCTTAAATTACAGTAGGAAGAACTTGCAGTGTGTTGCTGTAGAGTAACAGGTGGAAAAAAAGAGCCCAAGCCACATCCTGTTGTGGAGAGTGGTTCTGTAGAAATACGAACTTTAAAGCTGCAAGCTTCCTCATAAAAGTGATTGATACTCATAATCAGTATTAACCTGGAATGGATTTCCAGAGGAGTTCCAAATAATCCAATATTAGACCATATTGCATAACCATAGCAGTCTAATATTTACAAGAACTGTCTCAGTGTTCTTCCAAAAATACTTCAGTCTGCTTAGAGACGCTTCATCCACAGCCCAGCTATACTCCATTTCACACAGATACTAGAAGTACATGGAAAAAAGTTTTAAACAGTTTTCATTTTGAAAATGCTTTCAAGAACAATGTTTTTGAATAGTATTTGTGAGTGAAATCATACTCATGTCAAATAGAATGTTCACAAAAAGAGGGTTTGGTGGTTTTTTGGTTGAAAATGGAAAAAATGGTTTTGAAAATATCTTGGAATTTGCATATTAGCATTGATGTTTCTTATTGTTAGTAGTTTTTACATGACTTCATTTGCTAATAAAAGTAGTACATAATGTACTATGCACTTACGCAAAAGGGAGATTTAGGACAATGCATGTGCTTTTGAAAGTTGCGGTTCTTCCTATTTTTATTTTGGTCTGTTTAACATTTTTTTGGGACATCTGTCTTGGCATTGTTTTTGGAAAGAATTTCAACAACAATATTTTTCACTTTAGGTCACAGATACACAGTAGTACCAGATCTTTAAGCTCTTATCTAGCAGAACTACACTGATCACTTATTCTGACCTCCTTTAGCTCCTGTGTAACCCAGCTTAAATAATTTTACCTATTTCTTCTGCATCAAGGCCACTGAAAATGCCACCACGAGCCCTCGTGGTAGCAGCCAGCCTGTCGTGTGTAAGTGAAAGGGTTGAAACCCATCTTGCAGTGCTGTGGGGCAGACAGGCATCTTACCCATTTAGCAGTGTCTCTCTAGTTGGCTCTTTTTTTTTGGTCATCTGTGGGCTTTTTTTATGGAAAGGCAGGAATACTTCAACGAGGAAAGCCATCCAGCACCCACATGCTGTACCTTCTGGGAATGAGATCCACATGGCTTCTTACCATTTTTGTTCCCCCTTCTGTATCATTTATTAAAGCTGTTATGGAATATCTGCTTAAGGCTAACAGGGTTTGAACTCTCATTTAGCCTCATTAAGGTCTTGGGCTTGGTGTTTACTGCTTCTGCTTTCAGCAAGGCCACTTCCTCAGAGGCTTTTGCAGGAGATATGTGTGTTCTATGAATGACCTTCTTAATTTTCTGCCTCAAATCATGGTAGAATTATACTTTTTAATCAGCAGGTTTTATTTAATCTCCAAATTTTATTTCTGGTGTTCTGCCTCTAAAGCAGGATTTGGTTTTTATACTTTTATGCCAGGGGTTGTCTACTTCTACATTCACACATTTAAACGCTTCAGGCTATTGATGTGTGTTTTCTGAAGGGTTTAACAGTTCAGCCATTTCCACACAGACTGTCAAAGTCAACTGGAGACCGTGTCAAAATTTGCTATCAGACTGCTAAGATGAATTTCCTGCTGTTACTACAGAGTACTTCTCCAGAGCACAGAACATTGTTAAGAAATAGTTGAGATCTTGGAAATGATGCTGTCTGGAGCTCCATCCCTACCTTCACCACGTGCTGTAACATTACTCAAACCTATATATTGGTAAAGGAGTGCTGGAGTGGTTTGTACAAGACTCCAGGACCTCAGGTGCTTAGTGGCCAGGTGTAGTTGTTTAAGTCACTGTGATAAACTATACTTACACACTGTCACTCAAAAAGAGAAAATCAGGTGATTTACTCATAGGCATTTTAGAGATATATATACAGACATATGTACAGTTCACGTTTATGTTTTGATTTTGATTAATTTGCTCTCCCTCAGCATTTTTGGAAGTTCTGTGACTTTATTTCAATGGTTGGAAGGAAACTGAAAGTGGCACCGTCAGTCTGTACCTTATATAGTTATTCATTGCAAAGATACAAGAGTACTCTTAAGTGAAAGGACATATACGTAGCTCATGAAGAATTCATGTCTTAAAGAATTCTGGTTACTGTTTTAAGTATGAATTTAAACTTTGAACACTGAATGTGCTTAGACTAGTGATATGCTTATTAGGTTAAAAAAAAAAAGGAACAAGCTTTTAATAGGAAAAAATTATCACAGAGCAGGCAGCTCGGGATTTCATTAGCATTGGTGGATTGCTAAGCTGCAATTTATGGGTCACTTCTCTGTCTAAAAAAGTTTTCCATGATAGTCATACAAGTAACATTAAACAACGTCTTTTTAGTTTGTTTGCTTGGGGTCACATTTTCAATTACTAAAATGATGAAAGTTGCAGGGACTGTCTGCGAAGGCTACACTACTTAGCTGCCATTGATTTTAGTGAGACTTGGAATAAATGTTTGTTCTGAAAATCCCACCATGTATGGACCTCATCTCTGTCTTCAGACATCTTTGGAAATCTGGCCCTGAGGACAGTTAACAGCATTCCCTGTGCTGTTTCAGTGGTTTTCCCTTAGCAGTTCCCCATTTTGCTGTGCTCAGGAAGGTCCGTCAATTATCAACAGCATTTTGTAGTAGTTTCTGAACTTAAAAGAGTTCCTACCTGTCAAGAGGGATAGACTGACAGAAGAGACTTGGCCCTGGCTTTCCGCATAGTACTGTAGTTCTTTGCTCTAATAACATAAATAGTTCTTGGGATAATTCTTTTCAGCCATAGATGTTGAAGTGCTGCACAAAGGGGATTAGTGTAATTAGTTTTGCATTTGGAAATGGTAGTGCAGAGATACGCAGTGACTTGCCCGAAGTTAACCAGCACAGGAGGAGACTGTACAAAGTCAGGAGCCCCGGCGCTCAGTCTACTTTCTTCAGCAAATGTCGTTTCAGAGTCCTTGGTCTATCCATACAAAATATCCAGACGAGACTCTTCTAAATGTAATGATTTGGTACTTAAGCAGCGTGAGTCATGTTCTGGGATGCTGGCAGTGTTTTTTTGTGTTATTTCCGTTTCACATTCAGCTTCGGGGGCTCAGCGGGGGCTTTTGGTCTGGTTGCCATATGAAGTTCATCAGGGGTGACAAGTGAAAGCAGCTTAATGTGCTCATGTTATTTTTGTCTATAGTGGAAATTTGTGATGAGGACTATTTCTGTTTTGCATAAAGCCACCAAAATAATGCATTGAGCTGTAAGCTAACTAGAGATGCCCAGGACTATTTGCAGCAGAATAGCCTGGATAGTGTTAGTTGTTGGATGTAATTATTTTGATTTCACTGGGGGCAGAGGTGAAAAACCACTTGTCAGACTTCTGAAATTGCACACCCTGGTAATTGTGATGCTGAAGTTGGGTACCTCCGCTGGGCCTTCCAAACACAGCTTTTTGTGTATTGGTTCCCCAACTGTAAAATGAAAAAAAATTGAAAAATAAATCTTACAAAGTGCTGTGAGCATAAAAACATTCAAGGCTACAAGACCTTCAGCTGAGATGGCTTGTGGAAAAAACGCTAGTAACCTTACCCAGCTGCTGCTCACCATGGAGTACTTGCCACTCTTCCCTCCTTGCTTTTCAGAATTGACTGTAGAGGAGGGACACTGGGCCATGTTGGATGTGTGTGCTGTAGGTAGGATGAGAGTTCTTGGCCCAGCTTGTTTGCTTTTCTCTACCCCATCACTTAGAGGGGACTACAGTAAACTTTTCAGACAGAAGAACAGACATGCGGTCTGTCCCCCTTAAATTAATTCCTGTAGCTTGCTCAGCTGAGGTTTGTTCCTGATCCCAAAGGCTAGAAACCATTCCCTCCAAGGATTCAATTAGCCAACATCTACCTTGAGAGCCCCCAAGCTTAGAACATACTTGTCTTTAGGATTCCTTCTCTTGGGCACCACAAAAAGGCTCCCGAGGGAGGACCCAGGATACTTCATGTTGTCTTTAAAGTAAAAGATTCTCAAGATGCCTCGTAGCATACTTCGTCCTTCTAGTCAAAGCTTGATTTAGAGAAAGAACGGATATTTGTGGGCCTTACAGGAAGGCAACTGGTTGAAACACGAAAATCTGTTTGCTGAGTCAGTAAAAATATCTAATTTTTGCTCTTATTTACAGTCTGCTTATATTAATAAGCTAGGATTTAGATTTGTTGTGAATTAGATGTTGACATTTTTCTAGTGTTCCAATAGAGAGGCTGAAACTATGCTATTGCCTGTTACCTTCATCTTTAGCCCATGAGTATGCCGTGTTTTGAGTAGCTTCATGTTGTACTCAGGGAATTCAGTAAATGTGTCTGATAGATCCCTATGGCCCTTATGATCTCTATGAATGTGTCTAGAAGGAGGTGACTATGGAGGAGGGTAAAGAGCCACTTAAGCCATAGACCAATGTTGGCATGAGGATGACTGTGTACAGCCAGTTGGAGTAAACACAGATTGGAAGCTAGGCTGTAGTTTCTAATCATTAGCATTTCAGATGGAAGAGCCTGCCATGATGCCTGTATTAGATGCCTGTCATGTCATGGCTGCTTCTCAGTGTTTACTGTACTTATGCTATGAGTTACTTTACACACCAAAATTCCTGTATGAGTAAGAGCCAACCCCCCCATACTGTTTACTTTGGAGAGCTGAGGGCTCCTGAAATGTGGGTTGGGACTTGTCTCAGCGGTGAGCGCTAGGGTGATGTTTGCTTCAGCAGCCCTTGTTGACTTGTTGCTTCCAAATCCAATAATCTGGATTTATTCAGCCACCGCTGCATCAGCATGGCCCTGCTGCCAGATGCAGGACTGGCAGCCTCGGGAACCACACCTGAAATATTCGGAGGCGGGAGTGGTTCAGGAGCTGTGCACCGGCCACCACTGGCTTCAGCAGCTCTGTATGGAGCAGGCGAGAATAACTCATCAGGTTTCTGAAATGATTTACTAGTCACGCCGCCTCACTTTCCTGCTTGTAACGGATTTTGAATATACTTCCGTGTGACATGATTTCCTCCCTGTAAAATAGCAGTATCAGCACTTTGCTATATTACGAGGCATTTGGAGTATAAATTAGAGGGGAACAGTTGCTAAGGCAAAGACTTCCATTTTGTTCTGAGGACAGGTCTGCTGCTAAGACCAAAGTGGATGAAGATAATGTGCCAATACTTTTAGCGCTAGAAGAATAGAAAATTAGAAGTAAGAAATAGTGCATGTTATTTTTGTAGGAGCAGTGGATGGAGGGAAAGTGGTTTTGACAAAAATGAAGGCAAGCGCAAAAGTAAAAGGAATTTAAAAACTGGAATTAATTTAAGCCATATAAATTGTGAAAAATGCTTGCTACTATGATTTTTGGATTAAAGAAAGTACTACATTAAAGGTAGCATATAGCATATAGCTAAGCATATAGCATATACTTAGTAACTAAATGAATGTTATTCGGAAATTGAGAAACTGCTAATAGCTTGTGAAAGAGTGTCACGAGAAGTAGCATCGTCTTCCTCAAGAGAAAAATCTTCCTTAAAATCTTCACCAAGAGACATCAAATCTTGCTAGCAATTCTCTTACCAGTACTCTACTACTGTTCCTTCGTTCACAGTGAATGTCTTTTCTCTGGGAAGACTGAAATATATTTCAATTTTACATTTGCTCATGGCGCATTCTTTAGTTTTTGCCATGACATCAGAAGTTCTGTTGTCATCAGCGAGCTGAGGCATTCACTGCGATAAAATCTGGAAGTGCCCTTGTAGCTTTTTAGAGAACTGAATGTTGTTGTTCTTACAGAAATTGTCAGGTTTCAAACCAGCACATGGTGCTTGCCCTATAGAACACGAGCCCTACACTGGCAAACACCCTCTTGTTTTTCTTTCTTGGGTGTAATTAAACAGGAATGGCTTCTTCAGTGTTCACTCGTTGAATCTGAATACCCATCTTTCAAGAATGACTGGAGAGTATTAGAATCGGAATGTGTATGTTGGGGGTTTTTTTCCATTTTATAAAGAGGAAGACAATTTATGAACTGCTAAAGAACATAGATGCCTCTTTTTAACTGAGGTTAAGAAACTTCCCTGGTGTCACAGCAAGGCTGTAGCACTGCCAGGAGTTGAACTCAGACATACCTGCAGGACAGACCTTCTTAAACAAATTTATTTGCTATACTGTTGAAGCTGGCCATCAGCAGCTGGCTGTGCATTGTCATTTCTGCTTAAACGAGATAGGAGTGGCACAGGAGACAGGAGACTTAGTACCAAAATAGTCAGTGCAATCTTTCTGCAGCTCAGCTTTTCTATTTCTTAGACTTTTAGCAGATTCTTCCAGAGTGCTTAGCGGGTCAGGCAGTCTTTTTTAATTCTTTCTCAAAAACTAGTTGCATAGTTTTTACACAGGTCTTCTTTTTCTAAAGAAAAACAATAAAAATAAATACATTGAGAAGAAAACATCTTTTTTTTTAAGCTTGTAAATTATTAAAAATAGCATGATTTAAAAAAAAATGGAGACAATAGAATTATTTTTCACATTTTCTCATGAAGCTTATATGAAACAGCAGCTAAAACACTCCCAGTGAAAAGTGTTAACATTTTTAAATAATCAAATGTGCTGTCCAATATATACTTCTGTTGCTTGCTTTCTTCTAGCTGTTAGCTGTGGCCAATTAAAAACACAAGTCAGTTTATTTTTTATTCCTCATAATTAGCGTTCTCATGTTCACTCTATGCACTAAACTTTCATAGCAGTTTTGGGGTGATTTAAAACAATATTTGTAATTTTTTGGTTGATACTGCTTTTTAGAAAATCTTTGGGCATTTTGAGGTGCTAGCAAAGGAGCTTAATTTGTGGCTCTCTTGGGAAGAAGGACTTCTCCTACCCTTTCTTACATCTCTACGCTGTGTATATCAAAAGCTGCTAAGCAGGGAAACAAAAGGAAGTAAGGACCACCAAGAACATCAGGCAGATTAGAGATGAAATGTCCTGTGTTCCTTTCCCACGATTGCAGGAAACAAGACATAAGAAGGAACGGGGAGGATGTCAGGGAGGTGGCCTATAATCCATGAAAATTTATAGCAAATCAGCTGGACAACTGAAGAGGCTCTTGTTGTGGGAAAACAACTGAAATAACTGAATTCACCAGAGAAGTTCTCAGATACTATAGCTACGTAGAACAGCAGCAAGCAGGTCATGAGTATTAGAGGCATCATAGAATTAAGGGTACAAAAATTGTATCAATGTGATGGATTACCTGAAGGAAATTAAGTGTTCCTGATGTTTCCCTTGCTGTTTTCTGAAAACAGAAATTTGCAGAAAAATACCGAATTCAGTAGAAGAGAAATCTGGTTTGGTTTTTTTTTTTTAATTAGAAGAGGAAAAAAAGATGAGGTCCATTACTCCTCCTGGATGAGATCCAGGAAAGGCAAAGCTGAACTTTGCAAATTTTCATAGTGATAATGTGCCCGTTGTGTAGGATTCTGAGTGTCTTTACCCTACTTGTAATTAAAGTAGATCTACACCTTGTAACATCCCAAAATTGTTAGGAAGGCATTTCGTAGTGAGTTACATTTTAGCTGTTAATCTCTGCTTCAGTCCCTTTCAGAATAACCGAAAAACCCATGTATCTTCCAACTCGTTACACTAAACCAAACAGATTTTTTTCCTTCAAGAGAAAAAAATTGAGTGTCTCAATTTTTTTGTACACTTGTGTGTTTATCATATAAATGATAAGTCCAATGCAAAATGCATATAATTCTTCATGCCATTATATTATTTCTTGTTTCACCATCTGCTACCTCCTTTGCTATAAAAGTGCAGTCTCTTTGTAATATACTTTGGATTTTATTTTTTTTTCAGATTGAGCGATTCAAAGATACTACATGAGGGAAAAGCAATCTATGTGATGTGGCTACATTCTTAAGCTGTAACAATGATAAATTAGTAACATTGCTTTAGGAGTTTGCAGTCATTTTGCTTTTGATATGATTTGAAGAACTGTGTTGCTTAAACTTGTTTTGTTCTTCGCATACCATAGAAATTTAATAGTATGGTTCTGTACAGATTTTTGACTGAATTATGACTGGATTTGTTCCTTAGTCTGGTTTACTGGAATATATTAATGCATAGATATCAAATATAATTTATTTCCTTGGCAGTGCTGTACATTTGTATTTGATTTATATTTACAAAGCCAAAATCTTATAATAAATAATAGAACCAAAGTACTTGCATAGCTTTCTTTTTGATCTTTTTTCTTACCTGCATAAACATTACTGCAAGCTCCTGGGCTGATACCTGTGGTAGATGGATGTTTGACGTTTTGTATTTCTCCACCATCTTATCTGCCTGTTTATCTGCCACATAGTCCAGCATCTCTCCCAGAAGATGCTTGTTCATAAAAGCTATTGACTGTTGTCAGGGTTGAGACTTGAGGGCTGTAAGCAGTGATGAGATGTGAAACTTTGAACATGTATCTTTAAGATATCCATCTACCTGATCTGCTGCTCTACTGAAAAGAGTGTTTATTCATCTTGGTTATTTTGAAATGAGTTTCTTGATTTTTAGGGGAGAGAATATAACTGGAGCTGAGAATTGAACTGAAACACTGCTTTTCTTAAAATCGAATTATCTAGAATTCACGCCAGAACTTTTGATTTATGTATTTTTCCCATATGTAGTCTTTTAAAATAACTTCTGTAATCCCTGGGTTAAAACTCTGGTGCAGGATTATATCTAATTCATGATGGTGGAGTAAGGGAAGACCAGGAGAAGAGATGGAATTTGGAGATTTGTCTTTGCTATTTACAGATCTTGGGCAAGCCCTTTAACCTTTCAAAGCCTCAACTCCCCCTGCTTTAAGTTCTGGCAGGATTTTGAAGTTCTTTGGAAGATCTAACAAAAAAAATCCAATTTCAGTCATAGAACCATAGAATGTTTTGAGTTGGAAGGGACCTAGGTCATCTAGTCCAACCCCCCTGCAGTGAGCAGAGACACCGCTAACTAGATCGGGTTGCTCAGGTTGCCTAACTTCTTTAGGGTACTAGGAACTACACTAGAGAAAATGAGTTAGTCATCCAGTCAGTATCTTTTTTTGAAGGGTTATCTATGAACTTTGGAAATTAAATATTTTTCTGGTTTTTGGATAACGCTTAGTAACTTAGAGCTAGCTGTGTATCCTGTGGCAAGTCTAGTACTGAGTGTATTGGCCAATACATCCAGTTATGCCTCGAACTGTGGGATTTGCAGTGGAATCAGTTTGTGGACATGAGCTGCCTGATGCAGTGGTGAAGGATAACGTTTTCTCTTGGGATTTGCCTGACTCATCCCACAGAATACTTCTGCCAGTTTCTACCTGTGTGCAGCTCCTGTTACCATCCCCATCATCACGCTGCTCTTTGAGGACAGTCATGCCATGCTGTCTCCAGCGAAAGCATTTTGCCCTCCCCTTCTCGTGGGGACCTGCCCCGGGAGCGCTCACCATTGCACGCCCCGGCCTTGCCAGGCCTCTCCTTCACCAGGCAGGTGTAAACAAGAGCCTTTCTTTTTGTGTCTGTCTTTATGCTCTTGCGTGGTGGTGGTGGGCATCTCACAACCATCTCCTTCCCTCTCGGAGTGGTCTGGACATGCCAGCGTCTGTCCTGGTGTAACTCAAACCCACTGCACGCTATTTCCACTGCTTTCTTACGGTGCCATCGTGAGAATTGTCACCTTCCACATTTAAAATGTTATGAATGAAAGCCATTTATATTTTTGCCTTTACCAATGTATCTGAAGTATTGAAGAGTTGATAAGGTTTTTAACTAATCCAGAGCTTTGTGTTAGTAATTAAAAAAATGAGCGGCGCCAGTTTTCGTCAGAGCTGAAGGTCACTGGAGGCGTAATGTATTAAGAAGATGTAGTACATAATTTCCCTTCTCCTGATTCTTTAGTGGAAATTGAAATATATATGTTTTTTATGAATACCTGTTTTTATAAGAATTTTGCTTTCTTTGCTCAGTAAAAATAAAATTTAAAACCCCTGTAATTTTAATTCTTCCTTACTTAGGGATGAGGAAAAATGAAATTCGAGGTGCAAAGCAATGGACAATATCACAGTGATGAATATATTTTCACTGGAGGCTTCTATAGCACGCAGACACCGGGTTTCTAACCTTAGGGAGTGTGCAGCTATCTAGGATTTGAGGGTTTGAATCATGTTGGAATAAATATTTAATTATTCATGCAAGTGGCAGCACTCCAGCAGGGCAGCTGCGCACTCCCTAGCCTGGGCTCTCCGTGAGCAGTCCAGTGGTGGTGGGGAACATCTTCTTGCCATGGAGGGTGCTGCTGAGGGTTCTCCGAATTCCACATAAACCATGTTGTAGTCAAGTGCCCTGCTGAATCACACCTTTATAACCCAAATATCGAAAGGTCCTATTTTAACTCAGGCAAATGATTGTAAATACTACGCCAGAGACTTTACAAATAGTTGAGTTGTCCATCTGTTGGTTGTCCTACAGTGATCCATAAATGCTTGTACGGAACCTAGGTGCATGTTCACAGTTGTTAATCACTTTTTGTTGGGTATTTGGTAATAGGGTAATTCAGTTAATGAAGTTAAAATGACAGCATGTTTAGCAGCATTGGTACATACCTACATACCCCTGAAATGTGGCCCCAATTCGCGCTGTACTAGGATCCACCTGAAAGTACTGGATAACTATCAAAACTCCATGTGCCTTTCTGACACTAGCATTTGAGTGAGCCTTTAAAATATGCTCTGTCTCCACTGAAGAGAAACCTTGATTCTAAAACATTGCCTTATTAACAAACCTCTGCCATTCTGCCATGTTTTTTAATGTAGGGACTATAATGTCTGTCCAAATTCACCACCTGTAAAGAAAATCTATCCCAGTGGTGAGTTTAGCTTGGCATCGCTTATGCAGGATTTTTGTGCGCAAACACAGCAGATTCTGGTTTTCAATGTTTTGTTATTGTGCAGTACTTCAAAGAGTTGCCTTGTATCGTTTCATGTATCACTTAGTCATAAAAAACCTCTTTGAATATACATTGTGGGAGCCTCCGAATAGCATTAATTGTATTCTGCTGTAGTGGTAGCCAGAAGGTCAGGATCTAAAATGAATGTATTTCTGAATAATTCCAATTTTGCATCAAGGTTGATTTTTCATGGTTACTACTCAAAGTATCAGGCTAATTTATGGCAAATATATTACATATTTTGCCTGTAAAAACAAGGAGGGCCGTTCCCATCTCCTCACAGGTACAGGCGTGCTATCTAAACATTTCTACATTAGAAATAATTAAACATGTGGGTAGATTTGTGGACTCATCTTAAATGTGTGTAGAAACTCTATAAAATTAAGAAAAACTTTCTTTTGAAAAGAATCTACTAGAGATTTTTAGGTGAGATTCATCAACTTTTACTGATACTATCAATATATGCATCTGAAAGCATTTTGAAAGAATATTTAAGTAATTTATTTCTTTAAGGAAGCCATTGTGTATTCGCTGCATTCCAATACATTTTTATTCCTCTTTGGAGAACAGTTGAGCATAATTATTTTTGGATTAATGAGTTTTTGAAGTCTTTTCCAATGATATGTATAGAGAGGATTAAGAGAGAGATTACCAAAGCATTAAGATTTTTTTCTGGTTGTTTTTAAGAAGGAATCCTCGCCTTGAGTCAATTACAAAATTATTTCCTTGTAAGAAGCTGTCGAACAAACTAAAAAAAATAAAATCACCTATAGCAAGGGGTTTGTGTCCTAGGGCTTGAGAGAGAGATGTGCAAGCAGGGAGGTCCTGTTTTGGCCATGCACCTTCTTTTCTAACTCTTTCTTTCCTTGTTACATGGTAAGGCAGAGTTGTCTTTTTCCTTCCCCATTACAAATGGTGAAGTTCCTTTTCTCCGGCTTTTCTTCTGCTAGATGAGCAGCAATAAAGGAGAGGAATAACATCCCTTCTCACATCCTCTGCTACCATTTTTCACTGGGGAATAGTTTTGTTTTTCTTGTGCTCATTTTTCATGGGTATTAACTTGCTCCATAGTGTTCTCCAGTTTGACCTTTATTTTATGTTTTGCTTCGGATTTCGTCAGAGTGATGATACAATTTAAATGCAGTTCTGTAAGGTTATTGTAATTGAATGTTTGAGTAACTCTATGTGCCTCTGTAATGAATGAAATTAACTTGATCTGGAGCTTGGAAAGATTGTCCTATGTATGATTTCATAATTAAAAAAACATAATTAAATGAATAGAATGTTCTGTTGAACAGATCTCAGATCACAGTTCATTTGCTTTGGGCTTTAGGGAACCCAAGTGCAGTTGCACCCCGAATTCCTGCTGCTGAAGGGTTTCTTCCGAGCATCCCATTATATCAAAAGATGGTAGGTGACATAGTTCCAGCTCTGGGAGTCACCAGCTAACCTTCTCCTATACGAATCTGCTTTCGAGTCATGATTGCTTCTTTTTCTTGTCCACCTACAGTAGCCCTGGTTTAGCGCTGGACTGTATCACATCAGACAAGCCTATGTGGATATCGTTAAGTAGCTCTATAACATATATCCATTACTTTCATGCCTTCAGGTTGTCTGGGTTGTGGTTTTTTTCTCATTTCAAATTTATGGGGGAGGCTGAAGAATAAAGGGTTGAGAATGGCTTAGACTGTGCTCTAGGTTGAGAAGAGTTACATGGAGTTAGTAACGCAGGGTACAGGTGTGGTGTGTTCGCTGCTGCTCTCCTTCTTCTGGTACATCTGTATTGATAGGTGTCCCAGTGCGGAGGCTGTTCAGAGGGACTGTTTCCAGTTTGTCTTTATTTTATTTGTTTAATGGAAAGAAGATCTGCGTATCTAAGCCATTCTTGCTAGCATGCACGCATCCACGGTTGTGTATGAGAAGGAGCAAGCTTTTCATTTTTATTATACTTCCAAAGTGGCAAAAAGTTTCTTTTACAGATAGTTTTTATTATAGCCGTCCAAGAGTCATATTCTTCTTATATCAGGGAAATACCACCCGCTAAATGACACAGTGTACTCAAGCAAAAACTATGTATATGTGAGTCCTAAAACCCATAAAGGCAGAAACAAAGAACAATCTGTCATTTGAGACATCAGCCAAGACTGATTTTTTTTAAAGGTCCGTTGGACTTCGTTTTGAGATGTAGCTGATTGTAAGAGCGAGCCTTAACCCTTGTCTATAATTCATCGCTTGTGACAAGTGGGAGAGAAAAGGATCTGCTGTAGGTGAGGTTTGCCCATGGGTCTAGCCAAAACCTAGATAGAGCCAGCCAAGATGGTTAGCAAAAGGCAATATTTGAGCTGGGTCATAAACCTTGAAAAGGCAGTCATAAATCATAATTAAGGTTTTTCGTTTCCTCGGTGGTATAACTCCTCGGAGATGGAGACTGAAACTGTTTACCAAGGCCCATTTTTTTGTCTTCGGGAAAGTGTTTAGGAAACCTGAACCAGGGTTTATTAAGCATATCTGTGGGAGACAAAAGAGGGAATTGTTGGTCTCCAAGCAGCAAGCGGCATTGACAGGCTGACTGGTGTGGTCAGAAAGGATATTTAATTTCAAAGGATAAACTACAGGATTCTTTTTTTTTCTTTTTTATCTGAAGTTAAGCTTATCTGGTTTATGCCTTATCTAATTTAACTTATGAGAATTGTAAATTCAGCTATGTTAAGCAAACAATTTATTTTGTTTTAATTCCATTTTCTCTTTGTTTTAATAAATCTTGGTTTTGTTAGGATCACTGTTGTGTGGGTAATTTCACACAGATGTCTTCAAAGAGGAAAGAAAAATCCATAACTCGTAAAGAGAATAGCTGAAGGGGAAAAAAAAAAGCCTCTGGAACTCCTTTTCATTCCTCTGTGGTCCTACTGGAGGGGTTTAGATTTAAGTGGTGTATCAGGAAGTCGTCTTGCTGCAGTTGGCAACCGTAAGAGAGAGCCCAAAACCTGAACGAGTGGTAAGGAGCTGGTGGTTTCAGCCTATAAAATTTAAACTTTAAATTTCTCAAAGTCCTATAAAGTTTAGGACTACTAAACAGTATAGAGAGGTCTTGCCTGTGAGATGACAGGGAGTGGGATGGGGATGTATTCTCTTTGTTTTGGAAATGAAATAGTAAAAAAAATGGGGTTTGAGATATATAGTAATATGAAATAAGAGGAGAAATGATCAAGTTGTTTTGTTTTCTCCTTCTTTTCCAGCTTCATAAAACAAGATCAAGAAATCAGATATTTAAGAGTAGCTTGTAATTTTATAAGGTATAAATAGTGTTTTCAGACAGCATGCATTTAGCCTATAGAATTCACTGTGGAGGTCATGTAGTTAAATATAGTGGTTCAATTTTCAAAAAAGGCTTGATGATATAAAGGCTAATAACAGTGGCAGCAAAGCATGCTTAGAGAAGGGTAATCAAATCTCATGATTTAAGACATAAGCGCATTACCTGTGAGCATCTGGAAAGACCTCGTTCCTCTCTGTCACCTGCAAAGCCTTCTGCAATTAGTAAGGCTCATTGTGGGTATTTGTAGCGTCAAATTTTTTTGAAGCATTGCTACTAGCAGTCGTTAGGGATAGGATCCAGTCTTCTGTATTTCATCACATCGTATCCAGTGCTTTCACAGAACGTTGCCCTGCTTTTCTGTGGTGCTGTGTTGTATGACACCAGCATGGTCTGAAACAGAAGAACCTGGTGATGTGGTGGTGCTGCCAGCTGCAAAAGCACAAAATTGCCTTATCCACCATCAAACAGAAGTGAGCTGGAACGGTTTTTACATGTTACTTTGGGATTTAATTCAGCTCTTTATTTTGTAAATCAGTTGTTACAGTTCATGCAAAAGATCCCTGAATTTATAAGCAGTAGTGAGATAAGAACTGAATGCATGGAAGTAGGCAATTTATTTTGAGATAAAAATGGAATTGTATTTTGTATCTAATTTTTGCTTTAATGTTTTTATTTCTGAAATTACTCTACATAGCAACTGCTGAACTTAAAATATTTTATTTCAAATGCAATGAGGAGCGTATACAGCACTGAATCATATACTAGTTCCTCCTTTGTAAGTAAAGTCTATAGGAAGGAATTTAGATACTCCTTATTTAGCTCATTAGGAAAGAGTAACAGGTTTTAACAGGTAGAAGAACATGCTGTTAACCCTTAATAAATCACAGAAAGAGATAAAGACTATGGAGGCTGAAGGCTTGAATTACAGTGTCAGATGAATCCTAAATGTTTTGAACTGCTTTTCCAGCACTCTCTCTAAAGGAGAGCCCTTGAAGGGAGTGTGGGCTGCTCCCTCGCCCATGGGATGTAGTTCCACATACAGCTTCTCTGGGTAGGAAGGTTGTACCTGTGGTTTCAACATTTTTCTTACTTATTTTACATTCCAGTTTATAATTTTCTGTGAACTCCGTAAAAGTCAGGGTCAAATTGAAGGAACTCCTGCGAAGAAAGGGAGGCATTTATTTTAAATTGTTGAAGACAGAGACATCAGTGTTAAAATTTTTCACCACTTATAGTTGCAGTTGTTTTTTTTATTGCACTTCTTAAACTGTTTGCAGGTAGTTGCATGCAGTGTATATAGAAATCAAACTCGGAGTAACGAAGTAAATTTGCTTAGCTGAATGCTGAGAAGGCTGCGAGGGTGAGATGATGGTTTCAGGGGTGATATGGTATCGAGGACAGCCACAAAGTTATAAAAAGGGATGAAAGTTTTGTAGTTTTATTTTAAATGAAGGTACTTCTGATCTGAAATAAACAGAACACCTTGTGACCTGGGAGTCGAAGTCAGCAAAAGTTAGCCTTCCAAAGTAAGTAAGGGTATTAATTTTCTTTCTTAGCTCAGTTTCTACTTGATCAAGGTATTGTCATAAAACACTGAAGAAAATTCTACAGTTAAGCTTTTGCAGTTTTATTTTGCCCGGCTAAATAGCCACATTTATAAAAATAAGCTTCTTGCAAGAAAAATGAAAGAATGTCTTATGCTGCAATTTTTTCTTAATTAAAAACTCAATCTGTCAAGAAAAAATTAATTCAAAATATACATTATTCACACAGAAAATTAGAATATATATCAGACATTGCCATTAATCAGCCATTTTACTAGAATTGCAATGATATTGCTAGGGTTATAATTGCAATGTCTCAGTTTATTTTTTATTTTTGAGGAAAAAAATGCAGTTATTTAAGCCTTTCTCAAAAACACAATTGCATTTCTTGACTTTAAACAGATGGGATAAGTAATATATCTTCAGTTAATCAAAGATGTCCCTATGGAAACTAAAAACATATCGATGACAATTTTCATCCAAAAAATGCAAAGTAGCAGAAAAACCAATACTATGGTGGCTAGAGCCTTTAGCTGAGGTGTAAGAATTCAGTTTCAAGCAGGACTTTAAACTGGGTAAGTGTAGGCATTTGTTAAAAACGGCGGCCTGAGCGGAGTGTATATGATTTAAGTCCAGCCACATGACCTGGGCATCCTAATCTCACTTTATCTTCCGCGGAGAGAAATGGTTAATTTTAGGGCTTAATTCATCTGACCTATTTGCGCTGTCTGCTTCACAACAAGATGAATTGTTGCACTGCCTAGATCATGTCAAGTGTGAAGGGAGCGTCGAGTGATTAGCTCAGAAATAGATGTCTGCCTTTAATCCCGTTTTTCCAATCTCTCTCATGTTGGAGGTTACATTAACAAAATACCAGACTCGCCATAGGACACTGGCTGTATAGCTGGAGATTCTACAGCGTTCACCTATGATGCCCGAAACGCCAGATGAGGTGAAGGGATCTGAGATACATTCCCACATGCCTGTCAGTCAGAACTGGTGTATTTCCACAAACCATCTTGGTACCAATAAAACAAGATTTTTTGAAGGAGAGAGCCTTGTTAAAAAAATTTTCAGCTCAGTGTTCATTTCTACTCTCGTGTGACTGCTTCACTGAAAGGATCATAAAACAGTTGGACTAGAAGGAATACACAAACATTCAGCAGCCTTGCCAAAAGTAGAATAAACATTTCTTGATTTGGGGAGATGAAGTTTCAGATGTCCTCCTCTGAGCGACCATGCTATGGAAAGAATATCAGCTTGTATGTCAGTGTTATTTCCTGTTCTCGAGTTGCTTAATACGCGCTCGTTTTTGCAACACGGCACGCAGGGCAAAGAATTCTTGGTCTAGTGGCTCTACACTTTCTTTACATCAGTAATCTGCTCTTTTCAGAAAACCAAAACCCCAACAAACACGCAGTTACGGGTTGAAAACAGCTCGCTGAACATTGCAGCAGGTTGAGGTGAAAAATGGCGTTTGTCTTTAAAGCAGGTTTGCGTGCTTCCGTGTTCCTGGCTCCAGCTACGCAGGAGGCACTGCTCTGCAAGACGGGGTTTAATGAAGCTTATGCTTTTTCCTTTGAAATCCATATTTTCAGCCTTCCCAGCACATTTTTTGGGGTAAATAGCTGCTTTCTTCTCTCAACAGGTTAGGTAACTTTTGTTGGCCACATTTTTTTCCCAAGTAATTATAGTTCAGGGGCCCTGTGTTACAACTTCTGCCTTGAATTGGTTTTGTAGAGCAACTGGCAGCGCTGCTGAGTGGGGTTTCTTGGTGCTTTCCATTCTCTGTTCGCTCCTCAAATGCTCACGCTTTTGTTAAATGCCCGTTTGGCTGTTACCTACCATAGACAAACATTATATGCTGTCAAGCATTGGCCTGAATTTATTTTCTAGTAAGAAAATACTGTAGTTGTTTAACCTGTATGAAATCATTGAAAGACTATTTGTAATGAGATTATTAAGTCAATTCAAAACAGGAAGCACGAAGGGGAAGAGAAATGGAAGTGCAAATGTAACTGCCTTTTTTCTTTGGTTTGGTTTGGTTTGGTTTTTTTTTTGTCATCCTCTCGTGGTATTATGTAGATCCCCAGCCAGATGGCTACTGGCTATAAGCTGTGTGTGGATTCACAGGATTTTAACTCCTCTGTTGGTTTCCCATCTGTCAGAAGCTCAGAAGCTGCAATCCAGAGACTGACACGAATGTCAGTGTCTTCTTTAGCACACCGAAACAGTTACTGCAGCAAGAGCTCGAACCCTAGCGAAGACAGGACAGTGTCTGGTTTAGCAACCATGCTGCTAGACTGGCGAGTAAAATGTCTTGTGGTCAGTTAAAACTAGTGCTTTGAACCATGGGTGGCCACTGCGATGGCAGCAGCCTCAGAGAAACGCTGCCTGAAAAGTCTCCCCCCAGAGGAGTTTTTTTCTGTTGTTGGAGCTCAGCGAAGATTGTAAACCCACAACTCATTTTGGTAGGAAATCTCATGTCTAAAAATAAAAAAGCTACCTTCAACAGAAAGAAGGTGGTAAAAGTCAGAATCTCTCAAGCACTGGAAGAAGAGATGTGAAAAATATTACTATGGGCTTTCTTTGCTTTAAAATGACCAAGTCAGGATTCCCTGTGTTTTTCCTTTAGCATATGTCATCACGTGGACAGACACATTCTGTTTCTGTTAGTGGAGGTGAAAATAGTGAAAAACATCTCAGATGTCATAGAATCATTTAGGTTAGAAAAGACCTTTAAGATCATCAAGTCCAACTGTTAACCTAACCCTGCCGTCCCACCACTAACCCATGTCCCTAAGCACCTAGGTAGAGGGTAGAACAAGGAGTACGTCACTTCGACTGCGGGCACCCACCAGGGCCTCGGCACCGCTGAAACAGAGAAACCTTGCTTCTCAGAGGAAAAGGAGCTCTCATAGTCTCGCTTCGTGTCAAGTCATACTCAGGAAAGCAAAATGAAAAATTAAATTAAACCTTTACGAAACAGGCATGAACAAGTGAAACAAAAATAGGGGCTGAGCACACTAAACCATTTTAGAATTAAGTTTAGCAGGTAAGTGTATCAAAAAGAAATATGTATGTAAGCCCGTAAGGAAATCTCTACTGTTATGAAGTCTTCCCAAATTTAGACTTTGTTTTCTTAATTAATGGATTTGACTTATGTGAGAATAAAAGTTACACCCCTGAGAGAAAATAACCACTTTCCCAGGGAGTAGCTGTCTGAAGTCAAGTGATCCGGTAATCCAGCTTCAAAAACTCTACCATGAACAAATTAACATCTCCGTTTCCACTTTGGGTTCGGTTCTGTAGGACCGGGAGCAGCTTAAGAGGGTGCTGAAGCATTAGGCTGTGCTTCAGGTTGGTTGTAGTGCTTGGTGAAGTGGCCCGGAGTTAAAAGCCTCATTCAGCACCAGGCATCACAACTGGAGTCGTTCCGGGCAGGTGCTTCAGCAGCACAGTGGACTCCAGGTCTTCTGCCTAGGTTGAAAGAATACCGCATAACAAAATAAGATATTGATTGGAAAGACTGCCAGAACTCTAGCATTTTATTTCCTCTGTTTCCTGCAGAATATTATATTGCAAACCCAAGCTTCAAGTCAACAGGTTTGCCCTTTGTTGTAACACCGTAATGTTATGATACTCTCGCAGTTCATTTTCTTTGGGTTAGGCAGAAAAGATTTTCATAGAAGGCACGGTAGGAAGCTGTATTTTGTGAATGACATTTTCTGAAATTTATGTTAGGTTGAAGGTAGGATTAGTTAATTTTTGCTTTAACTTCTGTTGGTAGCCACAGGGATGGCATGCTGTTCACTCACGTGCTGCACTTCAATGAATTTCCCTCCCCCTGTAGGGCTAAGTCTCTGTGTCAGAGCTCTGGCTCATTCATCTGCATTCAGGTTAAAGGAGTAAAATAAAAAGCAGCCCAATGTTGGCTGGTAGAGTAACTGAAATAGTCTGAAAAATGAAGTCCTCTTTCGGCTGACAAAATTATTAATCCTGTGTTTCTGTGTCTGAAGGAAATGGCTGAGACGAGAACAGTATGGTCCTGTTGCCTTTAATAAACCTCAGCCCTGGATAATGATACAGTAGGAAGAGCTCCTGAGTGTTCAGGAAGTAATTTCCTCCCTAAAGGGCCTTTGTAATCTGCTCGATGTCATCACCATCATCATCAGTGCTTGAAGAAATAGGTTTCAGATGCACCTGCCAGAGGAGAGGCAGAACATAATTTTGCAAGTGAGAAGTATTGTAATCTTGCAGAGCTGCAAAGAGCTCTTCCGTCTCTCTGACCTGTAGCTCTAGCATATGCCATGGATGTGCATGTGAATATAATAATGAAGCATTTGTCGAAGTAATAAGTTTCCCATAGAAGTAATACAGAGCAGATATAAAATGCAAGAATCATGCTGATGTGAAATGGATTTTCAGTATCAAAAAAGTGCATAATTCAGTTCACCTGCAACTAGTTCTGGAAAAGCCTTGAGAAGAATTCTCTACATTAAAAAATAACGGCATGTTGAAAGTTGGCTTCAGGTAAGAAAAGACAAGACGAAATAAGAGTTGGAAGCATCTGAAAGTCATAGGTAATAGAAAATGGATTAAAAGAGATCACACTAGAGCTCCCACCAAGATCTTTGAAAGAAACAGCTCAACGAACTTGAGACTGCAATCCAAGATAGCACGTATGGTATTGGGAAAAAAATCTATGCCAGAAAAGCCCATTTGCCAACCTCCCCCACGCCATCAGCCACACCAAGAGCCAGTTAGAAAATGGAGTGGTGTGGCCCTCCTGTCCTCACACCTGTCTCTTTAAAACAATTTACAGGAAGGAAATGCTAACCTGTGGTGGTAAGGCAAAGTTTTCTGATGTCAGCTGTTACCAGGTTTGCTGATAAGTTATCTGAAGTACTGGCAACATACTTTCATCACCTGAGCAGTTTCTTTGGAAGGTCTTTATTTGTTGGAATATTTTTTTGTCTTTTAAAGTTTCTCTTTATGAAGTTTGTGGTTTTGAAACCTACTTTTTATTATTTTTTCCACTTTTGGTTTATCAACTTCTGCAGCAAAGATAAAACGAAAAGGGTCATGATTATACTCAGCTGCTCTCCACTTAAGGATTTGTTTAGTTATGAATGCAGTTGTTTATCACTGCACATTGGTTTTCATGAAAACTGCTGTTCTCACGTGTCTGTAAATTGTCCTCTAGGCAAGCTTCGTCCTTGTCCAGACATGAACATTTTGGGGGGAGAGCTGAGGGCAATCTGAAGGAAGAGCAAACAAAATAAATTACCTGCTTTTGAGGTATAAAAAAAATTTGAAATGTCAATGGAAAAAAAATCAAAGTGGACCTTTGAAATGGATAGGGATTAAGGCATCACTAAGGAGTGATGATAGACTTGGTTTGGGGCAGGATGAGAGGAAAGCTTTATTGGAATGCATATAATTAGTGAGTTTGGGTACTGCCTATGAAGGAGAGAGCATACACTCCAAATATACTTCAGACTGTACTTTTAAGCCAGATGTCTATGCCCAACCTAGAAAATACACTCTACAAAACAGAGAAAAGAAAACCGAGCGAGGTGAGGACTTGGGAAAAGGCTTCCAGTTCTACCATATTCTATTCCTTCTGTTGCTCTTGTTTTGATGAGCTGTCCCACAGCTGGGGGAGCGTTGCATGAAAATATCAGGTCCATTATTTCTGACATTCGCCTTGAATTTCAGAAGCAGGATCTAAAGCTCAGATTTTACAATTTGATCCTCCCCCTGCCTTAAAGTTTCTTTTGATTAATGCTGTAAAAGCCTTTAAGCTTTGTCAGTGTTTATCTTTGGCTCATCTTACCTGCATTTCAGATCGATGTATTTTAACTCTGTAGGTTCTGAGCATATCTCTGAAGGTTTCCAAGGGTAAGCCCCGACATTTTGGGCTTGAAGGAGCTTCAGTTTGGAAACCATAGCTGGTTCAGAATTGCACTTGTTTTCTTTATATAGCATCAGTTTTCCCTGCAATGACTGTTAACAAGCGATGGTCTCCTCTGGGCTAACGCTGCTCATGGCCTGACTTCTGGAGGAAAGCGGTCGTGCCTGCATAACACACTGACTTTCAAATAATTCAATAGCTGAGCAGTTTTAGAAGTTGTGCAGTTGTGCTTTTATTTATAGAGAGGGAGAGGCCAAAGAGAATAGCTTTGAACGAAACAAGTTCAGGCAGTCTTCATTTTTGTTAAGGAGCAACAAAAATTGATTCAGCCGCCTTTTGTCAATAAAAATGCAGCCTGGTAGAGGAATAGTTTTTACAAACATCTAAGGTTTAAGTCCTGTTGCTAGCAGCAGAATCACAATTTGTACTTTAAAGGTACTGTCAGTTGTGTGTAGTTCAGGGAAAGGGAAGAAAAACCAGCAATTTGGAATCTCATGTTACACTGCAGAAAGTCAACATCAACTCCTTATTTTACCATATAGCTTACATAATCCGCAATTAATTTTTTTTTATTATTATTTAGCTCTTTTCCATACATTCCTAGTTCTTTGACCTGGAAAACGTATCTCTCTTTGTTATTGTTTAGTGCAAAACTGACTTTATGTGGAATTACATTTCCTGCTAATATACCATGAAAAATCGTTTATTTATTTATGTCATCATGCCTTATTTATTATACCTTTCTTACTGATGGAGAAATGTATTGCATCAGTTTAGCTGGGCTTACAGAATAACCAAGCTCCTTAGCTTTCAGAACAGAAAGGAAGATGATGATCAAAAGCTTGCTTTTGGAGAACGAGATACTCTTCTCATTTACATTTCTTAGCATTTTCTAAGATGTCTTCTACCTCTTGCTTTTATTAGAGAGATTTGCAGAATCAAAGTGGCATCTATTTATCATCCAAACTGAAATCCCAGCCCTCACCGTCAGCTGCCTTTGGCCGTGGTTTTCCCCCTTTTATGACCAAGCGAGCGTTGGAGCCTGTCGGGATGCAGAGCTGCATTAATCATCTCTGCTCGCCACAGCCAAGCGAGTGGACAGGAAGCATCTATTTACTAAGGGCTTGTCTACATGGGGAAAGAGCTCAGCCTGCTCATTAGGCGTTAACTCCTTCCATGGATTCTCCTGGAGCATCTTTCTGTGGTTTAACTTTGGAAAATACAGAATTTGGTAGTGGGCATAGTTAAACCACAGAAAGCCCATATTAGCGTGCAGCATGGGTTCGGAACATGATCCCTTCTCCACGTGTCACTTAATCTGCTGTAACTGACTCTCTTCACGCTCTTAGTCTGTGGCAAATGGAAGGTGAAACGCGTTAGTTCAAGCCTTTTATATCAAGGCGTGTGTGTGTAACTTGCTTGTGTGTCCGTGCGTCTGTGTGTTCGCTGACAGCAATTTGGGTACCAGTAGTATTTTTGATAACTCCCCAAGTAAACAAATCTGAAAAGAACTCATTATCTTTCAGCCACGATAGGGGATAAGAAGTGTGTAGGATGGTCTTCTACACCTCGTATGAGCCATCTATTATTTAGTGATGCTGAAGTTATTCGAGTTAGACTGTCTTTTGTATAGGAAATTTCTTCGAACAAAAATGAGTAGTCTCCTGGAGGTGAAAAACTTAAAGGCTGTTTAATACCAGTGTATCATCATCCTGGAAATAAGGGGCTTTGTTACTATGGCAGCTAAAGCTTATCTTCAGGAGAAAGTTGCATCACTTTACAAGAACCATATTTTTTAAAGCAATTTATACTAGTGCAAGCTGCATTGGGGAAACTCTTTATTTAGTGTAGCTTAATTTCATTAACTAAGCCTTAGCCAAACCACACTAATTCTTAATTGAATTGCATTCCTTCAGAAGTTTGTATTAACAGTGTATACATTTTCAGTGGTGGTATGTCGTCATGTGAACAAAAACTCGTGTAGTTCCTGTTATTCCTATGTAACTGTTAATTTCATTACTGGCTATACAAAAATAAATATTCTCCATGTATTTAATACCTATTAAAAGTTGAAATATTAAGGAAAATACTGCTCAGTTTAAAACATTAATGTGGAACCTGTACACATGAAAAATTGTATTGAGACAAATCTTTAGCAGAAAATACTTTACGTGTTCCACGCTACCTGGAGTAAAACACGATGACCGTTACAAAAAAAAAAAAACAGTCAACTGAAATATGTTGGTGTAGCTACATTGCTAGTAACAGATTTCACACTTTGCTTTCAGCCCTTTCGACTATATTGCTGTCTTTGGCAGTTGTGCTCTTCTGTTCTCCAAACTTACTTTGCTAGATAAAGTTTTATTCAGTGATTTCTGCCAGAAGGGAACAAAGGATAGTTTCCTTCCAACTTTTAGGACGGCATTTGCTATTGTTTGTGAAATTTCAGACTGGGGTTGGCTGGAGGGGCAGCAGAATACGGGATTACATTTTAGCCCTGTACATATATTTGTACTAGGTAGCAAACAAAACCACAGCCTTTGTTTGGGGTGTTTGGCTATTATTCTGCCTTTCTCAGCAGCTGTTGTTGATGCTTCATCTCTGGTTTTGTTATACACCGTTTACACTGACTTATGCTTACACTTTCTTAGAAATTCTCTTTTGGGATGGCGCTTCAACATTTGTGTCAAGTTCTCTCTAGCAGGGTGAGATAATTAAACAAGGAAGTCCAGGTTTGGTTTCAAAAGAAAAAGGGAGTTCTGCTATTTGTACACTGATGATTCAGAATGTCTGAGCTTAAAATTCAAGTATCATATGCCTTAGCCTCAGTGAAGGACACTTACTTAATCATTTTGAATGAAATACAATACAAATTAAATAAATGCAATATCAGGTATTCAAATAGAGCTTACATGTATGTGTAGTAAAAGTATTTTTGGGGCCTTTAATTCTGCACTGTCCTTGGCTCTCATTTCTACAGTGGCTCACTGCCATCTTGGAATGGCACAAGGTAATAGCAAAAGCTTTCTTGTACTCTGCGCACTGAAGTTGGAAAAAAAATTAAATTGCGGAGAGAAAGAAGCAGAACACTACAGTTTTGTATTCATGTACCCCTGTTTTCTGTCTGTACTGCACTTTGTGGAGCTATGCAAAACCTCACTCAAAAGGTAGCATGACGTCAAGGTTACAGACCTAGCAATCAGCAAATGCAAAAGGTGGGGTTGGGCATAACAGCACAATTATTTCACTTGGACATGTGAAATATTTGGGATAACTATGCTAATAAACATCTCTTTTGAATAGGCTGTGTGCACCTTAATCTAACAGTGATTTGAAAAGATTTTCATTAGGAATGATACGTATCCAATATCAAAAAAATACTTGGTAGTTTAAAAACTTCCAAAATGACAGCATTACAGCATGAACTAATTGCTTAATACAAAAAGGCACACTAAAGAATTCAGTAACCTTTATTAATTTATAGTCTAATTTTCTGAATTTAGTTTCATTAAAAAGAAAAGCATTTTTAAAAAGAAAATAATTTAAAAAAAATTTTTTTTGACTATTTCAGCCACAGGCCTTTGCTACATCTTTCAGCTTCACTAACATCATTGAACACCTCCGTAAGTTTTTCTCTGTGAGGATGTGGAAGAGCAGTCAGCAGCTGAAAGTTTACTCCAAAACCCTGGAAAGTCAGCAGAAAGGCATTTGTTGATTTTAGTGGATTGGGATTAAGTCCAGAATAAATATCTAATGATACCAGAACACTTGCTGATTCTTAAAACATTTGAAAATGCCTTTGTATGCAAAATCTGCATTTCTGATAACCTCTTGCAAAAGAGGGTCTCCTGCTACCGAGTGCCCAGCTAATCCTAGGTTATGCTTGTAATACTGCATGCTCAGGAAGACAAGTGAATGGTAAGCAAAAAAAAAAAAAAAGCTTTGTCTTCACCATAGCAGCTACTCCCCATGGTTTTGGATCACTAGATCTGGAAGGCAGACCTGAAGCTAAACTTTCTCTTATTTTTCCCCCCCTGCATGACCTTCACTGCTGCTCAGTCAAAACATTTTCGCATGCACCTTCCGTATTTAAAAATAAGGTAGTTAGCACTTTTGCTCCCAGTTGTTCTAGGAGGAGAAGACTGAAGAGTTTACCCTCCCACGAAACTGGTGTTGAAATTGTGAACTATAAACTTGCAGAACTTCAGAGTACAACAAAGACCTGTATAAAGTCCAGGGACCCAAACTCTACATCAAGTCGCAAATTTGTAATCTGGATTTTAATAGGAAGCTCCTATGTAACACAAGAACAAAGCACTAAACATTTGGAACTACTTGTACTGCTGATACAGTTTTATGCTTCTATGGAAAGTTACACTTTAAGAAATACTAGAGCCCTTATTAAAATGTGCATATAAATATGAAGCTAAGTCTGTGTCCAAGTTCCCTAACTGCCCAAACTCAGCCAGTCTCACAGCACAAAAGCCACAAAAACTAGGATTGAGCCTAGCTCATTCCTCCTGTTGAGCCTGAAATCTTTTCACGGTGTGGTGTGGAAGAAATAATAGCAAGCCCAGGGATGCGGGACTGAAAGTCAGAAACGAGCAGCTGAGCTGTGGCAAGGATCAACTTCTTAAACCCTTTCCATTGCAATTAACTGCATACCAAATCCCAGCCAAATGGTGGCTGATAGCAGGGAGGAGGTTTAACCTGTTTGACTTTGCACTGAAAGGGACGAGCGCCACAGGTAGCCTCACTTAGAGTGAAGTACAAACAGGAGATTTAACAAGCTATTACTTGTCAGCTCTTAATTAGCAGCTCCCATCAGAGCAGCAGCACCCAACTGCAACACCGTCTGCTTCAGTGCAAAGTCCAATTCATTAGTTAAATTTTCAGAAGCATCATATTTTGCTTGGACGATGGTATTTAACAGCTAAAGCATGGCAGGATTTGACTACCTTTCAGTTGTTCCTGTCTGTAGGGAGAGTTTCCAGCTAAACTTAGTACCTGATAGTATCTGCTAAATTGGATGCAAGCGGCAGGTCAGGAGGTTCCTTGTGTTAAATCCCTAGGCATGCTGCAAGGTGAGTATTGTTTATTTTGACTTGCAGTGCAGATTGCCATGTCCACTACTGTTGCAACAGGCAGCTGTACAGCATTTCATTTGGCCAAGTGTGTGTCTAACGACTGGTAGCCTTGCTGTTTTGACAGTAAGTCAGGTTTGCCACCGCTGTAACATTGCCACTGCATGGCAACGCACGCTTTGCTGTGGGCTTTGAGGAGATAAGCCATGCTGTGTGTATTCACAAGATAAAGTGCAGTTTGTTGAGCCTGCCTGCAAGAAATGCGGGTAACATGTGGCTCTTGAGGAAAGTTGTGTACAATAAAGTGGTATACTTTTCAAAATGTTGTATATAGGACATTCAGGAGGGATTTAAAATACAAAATATAGTAAAACCTTATTCAGATTGCACTGAAGTTAGAGTTGAAAATTGAGAAGATAATTTATTTGCTTTGGCCTCTGTGCGAGTGAGTGTGTGATGGAAGTGTGTGAGCTGGAACTTCAGCTACACAAAACTTCCTTTATTAGGAGAATCCTTCTTGTATTCTGCAGGTCCCATGGATGTCTACAAAACCTAAGATACATCCTACTGATATAAATTCTTAGATTTTTAGCCATCTTTTGTTTGACAACCTTTCTCCAAGAAGCTGCATCCTACCATAAACTTGCTAGCAGAACGTGACAGAAATGGCATGAAGCAAATAATTTTGTATGGACAGGGGATACCATGGCTAAACAAGCATGATGGCCGGCAAATCACAAGCAGGAAATTTGTTTGCTTCAGCTTTTAGTTTTTCTTTACAGGATATTGAAATTAATGCTATATGAAAGAGGAGGATGAAAAACATCTTCAAGCATTTATACATAAATGTACATTTCAGTATTGTGGTTTTGAAGAGTCTCTGGAGTTCTAACTTCTTTAAAACATTGCATGGATAAATCAGCCTCTTTCAGTATTTAACCTCTAAGCCATAGATTCTTACACATACACCCACTGGATGTTTATGCTTGTTCTCTTGTGTGTGTGAGTGCACCCACACATAAGCAAATAATCAGGAGTGATAAATATAGATTTAAGAATCTAATATGTCTCCCATTAAACTTTAAACTATTATTTGCATGAATAAGTTGTGCATGTTGAAGCACTGGGAGCATTTTCTGTTGCTTGGAAGTAGCACTCCAAAGCATTTTATGAACTATTAACAGTCTGATACATGTTATCCTTAAGATTTTATGACAACACAGAAAACCGCTTATATTTTTGCAGGAACACAGGGGGTAGGCTGTTGTGGTTAGTTTTGCCATGGGTAAGAGTGACTGCAATGAACAGCAAGAAGTATGCCACAATCTTTTTATCTTTGTCTTTAATGCAGAAAGTCTCTATATTTCCTCTACTCCACAAAATTAAGACATGAAAATAATGCTGAAGTGGCCTGGGCTTTTTTTGGGGGAAAAAAAAATCTATTCTTACGTTTTTGGAAGTGTGGTGTGTAAGAACTGCTATTTCAATAGTGGAGTGTCAACTCCTCAGTTTAACAAAAGTGCCCTTAAATAGTAAACCAAAGCTATACAAATGAAACATATATTCTTTAAAGGCAGAACGCCTGCTAAAATTACTGTATCTTACAAAAAAAACCCCAAACCCAGGAACACATGTGATTGCTGTGTCTCGCATGTCAGAATTGTTACTGAATTCTTACTTTTATTTCCAGACAAATGGGGGGGGGAAGCCGTGGCTGTGCCTGTGTGCGCAGTGGTGGGGACCAGCCAGGAGGCAGCAGTTTGGGCGGGCATCCGCACCAGCTGCGTTTTTTGGAGGGGCTGCTTCAGACTGGGTCCAGTCTGGGCCCATGGAGTGACCTCCTGTGGTGGCTGGGGCCTGGGAGGTGCATGGCTGTACTGTGAGTTGGAGTTAGGCATGGTGCAGGCCATAGCATTTATATGCTCCAAGCCAACAAAGCGCGATAAGGATAGGGCGGGGAGGTCAGGAAATTTGCTCCAAAAGCGCACTCCAAAGGAAACGGGGAGCCTGTAGGGCCTTTGTAGGGGAAGGCTTTCCTCTGCCCACTGGCGGCCATCTTAGGTGCAGCTCTGCAACCACAGGGCTTCAGGAACTTGTAATTACAGCGATCCCTCCCTCTCCCTGCCTTGGAGGTAGGCTTCTTCTCCTGCCCTGGAGGCACAAGCAGGAATTCCTTAGCCCCAAAGGCCAGCCTTTCCTTCCGCTATGGCCATGCTGAGGCAGCAGATGGGTTCCCTGGGGCCCTTCCCTGTGCTGCGGCCCTCAGGCGTCACAGGGGTGTGAGGGCAAACCACCTCCTTCCCCTCAGGCATGCCGAGTGCGGCTCTCACACGGGCAGCCATATGCCAGGCTGCCAAAAATAATGGTTATTTTTAAAGTAGTTGGGATAACAGGGCCCACTTCATTTTTGCAAAATAAGCTGAGAACTGGTCTGTTGTTTCACACCGGTATCAGGGTCGAGAAGGATGAGTGTTTGCTCCTTGATCCTTGCATGTGGATGTGACACTGTGCAAGAGGCCTGTTGAGTGCCATAACAGCTTTTAAAGCAGATAGTTTGTAGAGATATAGAATAGAAAGAATTATTTCACTTTTAGTCAGTTCTGTGTTAGGAAAGGAGTTTTATGCTAAGATAATAGGGCTGTGAAGATTGTCCTTTTTCATGTTAGTGTCTAATGTTCTTTTGTATTTCAAAGGTCTATTTTCCTTAAGAATTAAATTCTACAAATAATCTTATGTTTCTCTTAAAAATTAGGAGGGTTTTTTAACTTGTAATGGCCCCATGTTCTGTGAAATGAATGCAGAGGAGCTCACAGGGATGCAGTGTCTTTTCCCACTATTCCCGGCAGAGGCTTGCTGTCTCTGAATCGTTGTTAGCCGATGCTATCTACTGGCTGTCACTCTTAGCTGTATGTCTGTCATATTCCCTCTTCTCTCAAAAATGTATTCTTGGCCTTTCTTTTCTGGGAGATCCATCCAGTTGCCCTTGCTTTAAATCCCAGCAGGAAGAGATTTGTGAAGGAGAAATGTGGGGTCGATGTGTGACCACACCATGTCTCTGTGAGCACTGCTCTGTTCTGCCCTTACCAGCTATCTCCAGCAGCCAGAGGTGCCTCACGCACCTGGACATGCATGAATCACTTCACATCATCTCTTTTTTTTTTCTTTTTTCTTTTTTTTTTTTAAATAGGCTATGTACTGTTAATTATAATGCTGTTAAATCATTTCTTCTCCTTATTAATAGAACATTGCACTTCATTTCATTACACCTGTAGAGTGAGTGAGCATTGTGAGCTAATACCAGATCTGAAACGTGACAGTCCTCTTTGACAAGTACCTGTAGGTCCCATGGACTTGCAAATTAGATTGCTGCAACTGATGGAATACTCAAATCTGTTTAATTTTTCTGAATTTGAGAGGAGGGACACTTTTAGTACTTAAATTCCCATCTTTAACATTGCACAGATGGTGTAATGTTTTTGCATTTTTTATATTATTTTGGGTTACTGAAGTTAATATTCTGCTAGCTACAAGTATCTGCATGCATACCACAGAGTTCATTTTGAGGACAGAGCTCTAAAATAAATTACAGACCTTGGTAGCAGTCATAAATCAGTCATTTTTTTCATTGAGAAAGTGGTGGCACTGGAAGAAATTATTTAGTGATCAAAATGCATCGTTAAGCTTTTAAAAAGGGATTCTGTGCCTGTAGTAGAGCTGTAGGCGATTTATGGCTTATCTGTACTCATTGCCTCAAGCTTTTGGAAAATTTGTAAACAAAGCCAGATGCTCATTATGTTCCCGTTCAGGGTTGGTTAGATGGGTAAATGCCATCAGAAGCACTTTGGTCCTGTTGGGTTTTAGCATGTTACAGAAAATGGAATTGCTCCAAAATATTTTTTTTAAATATTTATCATCCATGAAAGTACACTTCTAGTTTCTGCTCATAGAATGGATTTTTTTTAAATAGTTGTAAATGATAAAAATATGAAAGTAATTCTTTGACAACTGTATTATATACTAAACTGTGGGTCCAGAGCTCATGCTTGCACTGTGTGATGTAGTCAAGCACCACTTGCCCTTTTTAAGGGTTTCGGGCAACACAGGAGGCAGTGGAAGTTTCAGGCTAGGGTAGCTTCTGCTTTTTACCAAATTTTAGGGAACTGAGATGGGAACTAAGTGACTATTCGTAACCAGTTTGATAGGCAAAGTTGGTCACTATTGATTTGATAATTTTTACTGCTCGTTTTTTGTCTTCTCTATAGATTATGTGATGTGAAAGGAGTTGTTGTAAACTACTTTTTTTTTTTTTTAACTGCTCTTTAAGCATAGGAAAACATGCTGCTGTATACAAATTGAATTGCTATAGGTTAATAAAATTTTCCTTGTTATATTTATTGCAATATTATCATCATGTAATTCATTTCATAATTCATTATTAACATTTTGGTGTATTTTTTTTATTTATCGGCTGCAGCTGACCAGGTAAACAGGTCATGGCACGCTTAACGAAGAGACGACAGGCAGATACAAAGGCTATCCAGCATCTTTGGGCAGCTATAGAAATAATCCGGAACCAGAAGCAAATTGCTAACATTGACCGTATTACAAAGTAAGTGATCCATTCCAAAAAAAGTCTTGATGAGGGGGAAGGTTTATGCTATTAAAAGCCCTGGGAAACAGAGACAGTAAACATTGTGAGAGACTATGAAACAGTTACATGCACTTCTGTGTTACTGATTATCTAATTATAAAAAAAAAATCCTTATAGAACTGAGCACCTAACGATCCTAAAGTGATGTTTCATCCATTGAACTGAGATATTAATCACCATGTATTTGTTATGTATTAACATCTTAAGGATATATGCAATATTTATAGTAATTGAACTGAGTTTAGCATTTCAGAGTTGTACTCACTTGGTAGCTGGGTCAAAATACAAGAAGTAGATATAACGGTTAAGGAGAAAAGGGCAATAAAAGCTATAAATAATCTAATTCTTTATGAAAATGTGATAGGCTAGTGCAGAACTCTTTTCCAGAAGACAAAGATAAACCTGAAGTGTTAGATTGCTCAAACAAATAGAATCCATATTTGTTGAGATGGGTGCAGCATGCTATTAAAGAAGACATGAGATGATCACCACCTTTGCCTAATTAGTATTAAAATATTCTTCAAAATGTATTAGGTGCTGTATACAACAGAGAAATACAAATTTATTGTTCTGTGGAGCTTGCAATGTGTAAAAAGGTCTACAGTATTAAAATACCTTTTAAGATAACTTGGAGTAGCCACTGTAATAAAAACTGAAGGAGGTTTTGTGCCTCTCCCTGCTTTGTCTGCATTTCCAGGTCAACATATACGTCACATTTGTCAAAGTAATCAATATGAATAATTTAAAAGAGCAAAAGTAACCAGTTGGCAACTCTTCAGTTGCCAGAACCAATGTGAACTGATAATGAGGCCAGAGACCACTAAAGGGGAGAGTTATAAACAGTGCAGGTGACTAACGAAGTGAAAATCATTATAACATGGTCCACTGACAGAGTTTGGAAGCTCTGGGGTGGAAGTGACAGGCAAAACTGGCTTTGTAAATGGAAGCAGTGTAACAGTTCAGGTTCTCCAAACATAGGGAACAATAAACAGGAGAAAGAAAAAAGATTATGTCCCAAATGAATTAGTGTGTACCTGGCTCCTACAGCAAAGAAAAATGCACTATTAAACCAAAAAGCACCTTCCCAGCACTAGAGTTCCAAGGAGGCTTGAGAGGGAGACTGTGTTTTAGGGAATTTCATTTTTGATGTTGCACTGGAGTTTCAGAATGCTTTAACGCATATATATTTGCATCATGTCTCCAAGGAGACAAGTGAGTAAACCAATGTTATATACACTTTTCATTTTAACATTTCAAATTACTTGCTCCAGGCCATATATTAGCTGAACTTGTTAGCTGTTTATGCTCTTTTTATATGTGATAAAGGGAGACAGGCACGTCTAGCTGGGGATTCATCCTACTCTTATGAGAGATGCCTATTTTAAGATAGTGCGAATAACATTTAGCTGGGTGAAGTTAGGTAAGACAATTCCTATTGTTACAAACAATGTTGAGAAAACAAGTAATTAGATACTAAAAAAAGAAGTACTGCCCTTGAAGAGTACTAACTGAAGGGTAGTTTGTTTTTTTTAAAAAAAACGTTCTAGATCCAGATTGTATGACTCATCTCTTATCAGAAGAAAAATAAGCGACTAAGCAGAGGTGCAGCCAGCCCTAGTACTTTGAGAAAGATGTACAAGGTGTTAGCATTGAAGAGTAATCTAAAAAGTGCTTGGACATTGTTAATGCTCCACGTGCACATCAGTGACATAATTGAACAGTGATCTAGTTTCTACTATATGATATTTTTAAGGAGATAACTTTTGACAAGGAAAAGATAAAGACCTTTGAGTTGCTTTACAGTACTAGTCATTGATGAAGAAACACAGATGACTTAGTAAATGAGTATGCATATGACATAATATTAAAAATAAAGTTCTGAAATTAGCAGGGTGTCAGAGTATCTCTTCTGATGAAAACTGAGCAGCTGATGCGTTCTTCCAGGCTCAGAGATTATTTGGTCACATACAACTGCAATTCCTTAAAAGATCAGTCAGTGTCTGGGCACATAAGCAAATGTATGACTAATAAGAAAGATCAAAACTAAAAAGTGGACAAACCTGAAAATTATGAGCCTATATACATAGTTGGAGCTCAAGGGAGGCTTCTCATACTTGGATCAGTAACATTTTTTAGAAGTGTTAATACCTCTTGGGATTGACTGAAAGAGTGGCTTTGCATATTACAAGTATTTGCAAATAATAATGACAATGAAATTTATGGAAGAATGTCTTATTCCTGAGATACAGAAAAACAGCAAGATAATCCTTTTTTATAAATACAGGTTTAAGGTAAGTGACAGTCATCCTGCTGTGTCATATAGTGGATGACAAATGTGTACTTTCAGAGAACTTCACAAGTTGAAAAGATGATTCATTATTTCATTTTTGATTTTGTTTTGGTTTTGCCATAGTTTGAGTGTTCATTTGTTGCTAGAGACAAATTGTCCTGTATATTTTGTCACCTGTTAGTCCAAACACCTTCATAACAGAATCTCTATTGCTACTTTTAGGCAAATCTATTTGTTGGCTTTTCTCCTAGCCCACAGCTCAGCATGGTTGTCTCCCTCTTCCTGACATATTCCTGTTTATTTCATTTACTTCTTGCTTTTCTTAGCCTTCTGGCACTGAGAAGCCAGTGTACATATCAAGGAGCATTTATTTTTTATGATCAGGGAAGAAATGTTAGTAATATAAGAGGAGGATTCATTGTTTATAGATTATGAACTGTTTCAACTCAGTATGTAAAAAAGACAAATTTATATAACACATTAAAATATGTTAAATGTAACCTGTGCACTTTATGTTTAATTGCTAAAAAATGTCTGGGGTAAAGAAGGTGTTGCAGAAGATACCGGCAATGGAAAGTATGCAATAAAATTCTATAGAACTAGACACGCATTTTCTGTAGAGAACATAAGAGTAGGAGGATAGTGTAGGAGGAGCCAAGAGCACTAGAAGGTACTTACTGGTATTCCCAGGAAAAACCTATAAGGAAAGAGGACCCTTAATTAAAAGTAGTCTAAATCAAGTATGCTTTGTATTTTAAATTGATGAAGAGGAGAAGCAAGAATAGAAAAATGAGTGATTAGAAAGTGATTGAAAACTGTCTTACATTGAGGAAAAAGTCACTTGGAAAAATTGAATATGCAAGTTAGAGCCTTTAAGAAATTAGTAAGCTTACTGAACTTTTGGCAATTATTCTAGGAAAGTCATTGCATACAGAGAAATATTAAGAAACATAAGACAGCTGTCTATTTTTGAAGGAGTTAAAGATGTGTGTGTGGAAAAATGGCAAGAACATGAAACTGATAATTGGAGTATTATATAAATACTTAAATAAAAACATTGGTAGGGAAGTGACCACACGGTACAGACTTGATGTCTCAGGAAAAAAAAAATCAACAAATCATTATATGAAAGGGATTCTGCAATTTTAAAGATTGTATGTGGGGGTACATTATAGTTGGAAAGGTACTTTCCATTGGTTGGAGATAAGCATTCTTCAGTAGCTTGAAAACTAAATGAACGACTGAAAACCAATGCTAACAAGAAGTAACAGTGCAGTGAATTTAAAGGGATTAGTACTAGAAAAGCAAACTGCCTTTTGAAGAGAACTTTAAAACGTATATATAAGTTCCTATCTTGGTACATAGGTATCAGTGTGTTCAGTGCATTTTTACTGCATGGTAAAGCTTATTTGGAGGCAGTGGTAGAGGTACAAAATAAATATTCTCACCCGGTTTATATTGTCATAGTGTATCTCAATTCAATGAACTATAATAATTTAAAATCTAACTACTAGATAGAGCTAACATTTCTAAACTACCAAATTACTTAATTACAAAATTATATTTCTAAGAGGTATTTATCCAGAAATACGACTTTTTTTTTTCTGTCCAGATTTGATGTTGAGATAATTTGACACCAATATGTCAATTATTTAGATGAGAATTATTGGTATTAGTTATGCTGTAAACACTAGTGGAGAAATGGCTTCCCATATCTTGAGAATTCTCTGTCAAGAGCGCAGCTCGACAAATTGTTCATCCCTAAAAGTGTGTTAAAAATTATAATTATGCTTTGACTTTCTGTTTTTTCCTCATTATCTTCCATCTGTTTTGGATCTGGGGTAACACCAAAAATTGATTCTGTGGAATAAAATACCTTAAAATACACTGGAAAAAAGGCATCCATATTTAAACCAGTAGGATAAATTATTGACATTCAGTTGCGTAGCAGATTGGTAAATCTTTCTGTACAGACATGTTTTTAAATTTCTCTTTCTTTGGCTGCTCCAGTCTCCCTGTTTCTTTTAGTGTTTTCTTTATAATTCCCTTACAGGTAATGAGACTCTTAAGATTTAATTAACTATTAATTAAATATTTACCTATTTTCTCTCAAGATATTTGGTTTCCTCAGTAGCAATTTATGAACATTTCATGATCTTTATGATTAGTTTGGAGTCCATTATCTATCAAATTAACGTTATTAAAATACCCAATTGGCAAATAAGGTGTTCTAGAGCTACTGTTGGCAAGTTCCAAGGTTTTGTTTATTCTGGTTTATAAACTATTCCATGAAGACTGATGTGGAGAACCAAAACATAATTCTTTAATTCCGTACTTCCTCATATATTTTTGTCTTTCCCTTTGATGTGTTTCATCCCGTATTTAGCTGATTGGCTTCTTTCCCTGTCTCTTATAAAGGCTGTGTCTATACTGGTTTTGTGTCCTGTGACAGGGAATGCCCTGGCACTATTTGGAGCAGATATGCTGTGACCACACAGCATTGCCTTTGGCTTATGGAGTATTTCTTTGGCCCTGACATATTCTTTGTTTGTTTTATATGTGTGTGTGGTTCTTCAGTTCTAAGTGCCAAAAATAATACAGCCCACAGCAATGCTATTCTTGAAACTTGAAGCTAGAGACATGATAGTTTGCCATCGGGCATGGTGTGAAGGCATCTGAGGACACATAGCATGCTGGAACAGTGTTGGAGTGCCCTTGGCAGAAGGAGCCAGTCTTGGCATGGTTTACATCCATGTTCTCTGTCAGGAGCAAACAACCTCTTGGCCATGCTCTGCCTTTTTCCCGGGAAGAAAAAGTTGGTTTTCTTCAGAATGGAGCCTGAGAATGAGTTAGTTTGGGAATAAAACCAAGAGTGACCATAGTCCACAGGGTAGAGGTATCCCAATTTTTGGGGGGATGAAGGTGATGGAAAGACCGTTAGGATAAAACTGATATGCTATAACTGGAGAATTTGTGTTATCTTCAAAACAGAAACTATCATTTTTGTCAGTCAGAAAGCTGTTTTACAACATTGGTGATACAAGAAAATGTCTTTTTTTCATAAACGGGTACAAAGACTCTTATCTTTTTTAACTGTCTTCCAAATGGGATGGTCCGGTACTAGGTCCCTAAATGATCATAACCATTTTTCTCATATTTGGTTCATTTTTGCTATCTTCTAATTTAATGTAAGTGCAACGAAGTCAGATCGTCTAAGAGAAATGAGCAGATCCCAAGCCTATATAGAGTAGACTGTCAGTCCCCTGTTAGCTTTGTGCAGACGGACATTAATCAGCATTGATGGGATAGCATGCCAGAAAAGAATTACTCAGTATGAAAGATTACTGTAAAATGATGAGATTTTCTGGTCCCACAGTTGAGGTGAAGTCACTAGCAGTTGTAGATTGAGTATGTGACCCTCTCAGTTTGACATTTAGTCTTAAGAGGGGGATTTCTTCTCCAAATATCACTCTGAAATTTCTCCAGTCAATCTCTGAGAATAGTTAAAGTTGAGGGCCTCTCCCATCCATAAATCTGGTTTTGTTGCCTTAGTTCTTCTGTGGTTCTCTTTAGGCCATCAACTTTAACAGAAAACAATTTCTAGAAGCACTGATTAAAGCAAATATGAGAATGAGCAATTTGAACAGGTAGAGAATAATCACAAGAGAGTATAAATAAGAAAATGAGCAATTTGAATGGGTAGGGAATAATCACACAAGTCTATAAATAAGAATATGCAATGCATTGGCATGAAAAAAAAATGAAAGAACAAGATTCTTGCAGTATTGCTTATTTGAAGCTCAGAAACTTGTTAGAAAAAATCTGTCACTATTTATAGTACCTCTGATGAAAATTTAAATCTTCCTAGTATTTTGCATGTTGCAACTAAATAGTCATGCACAAACAAAAATAGTAAGTCATAAGAATGATTAGTAGAGCAGACGACCCTGGATTTAAAACTAGATAATCCCGTTGTTTAACTTTACATGAGCAGAAGTATTGTAGCACCGGATATTTCTTTGACTGAAATGAAATCTTAGAAATTTTTTTTTTTCTGCTCTGTTGGTTTCTTATCCTTTGTTAAGCCATTCCCCTAAAATACCTGTATTTTGTTACTGGAAAGTAGGCTTATCTGAAAACACTTGTCTGAAGTAAAACACCCTCCTGTTACACAGAAGAATGCAGTGGTTGCTTGAGTTCACTTTTAACCAGTGTTGCTGGCTCCTTTTCCACATCTTCACAGCATCCTCATGTATGTTTTAAATGTGACCATGAAAAGCAAATAATGTTACTAAAAGCAACTCTTCAGAATCTGGTACATGTTAATCAAACCCTGGTCAGTTTTACTATGGTGGAACAGGTCAGTATTGAAAAGCTCAGAAGAGCTCACGTTTTACCAGTTGAGAAAGAACAGTAGAGTGAAGTTTTTTTCCCATGCCATGCAGTGTAATAGCAGCTTGTGATTATGCAAGGGGAAGCAAAAGAGTGGAATACAAGGTCCTACAATACGGAGTGTGGTATGACTTCCTCAGCCGGCCATGTCGCTGCGTCTAGTGGCAGCCTGTCTATTGAGTGTTCACCTCTGAGAAAACTGAATTCAGTTTGTATTGGGTTGGCTTAATTGTAGTTATATTTGTTATGGAAAACAAACACAGAAACACAGCAAGTGATAACAGGGTAGAAAACTCTTAAATAGCTCTTCATGTATTTTCTGTTATAGTCAAGGGCAAGGCACTTCTTTCTGTCTGACTCCACTAAGTCAATCTCCTTTTCCATTTCTTTTTCTTTCCTTCTCTCTTTCCCGTGATAAACTTCAATTGCTTTTTCTACGCCAAAACCGATGTTTTGGGGTTTTTTCTGCTTTCATAACACTATTTTTATGTTAAACCAAGAGAATGAACCAAGTCTAGAGTTTTAAAGCTTGTAAATCCTTAGTCATAGAGCATCCGGGGAGGGAAGTCTTCTGTACTTTTTCAGCAATTTTTGATCAAATTGGTTAAAAATCACATTAATAAAAAGCAATCTAAAACTGATCATTTGACTCCCTAATAACAAAATTTTTAGTAAAAGTACTATTTTGTTCATATATCAAAACTGCATTATGTGTGCATAACTATCAGTTACAAGCATAGCAATATGTTGCATAGAAATATGACTGACACCAAAACATTTGGCTTGTTTGATAGACTAATTTTTTATACTGATGGCTTCACAGTGAGGTTAAATGATACATTCAGGTTGAAATTTTCAGACATTTTCAAAAGCTCAGATACATGCTATGAAGTAATAAAAAGAACACTGAAAATTGCATATATGCAGGAAAGTACAGGGAATCTTGCCAGCTTTTGCATCATAACCGATACTACAGTTTTGCTTGTAAATTTGTACTGAGACTGACCAGTGAGGTAATATTCAGCAAGCTCATAAGGTTTTTTAACACCCAGATTCACAAAAATGTTGAAGAGAAGTGAGGAACTAAGCTAAACACTCTCATTTTATAAGAGCCTTAAGAAGAAATGACGGATTGTCATCAATTGCACAAGGAATGTCCACAATGGCATATGTTATTAAATTTCACCTATGTTACCTGTAGTTAACTACATTTATCAAAAAGCTTTTATCTATTTGTTTACATTGTATTTAATCTTAATTTTGTTTGTGAATTCATCATGATTTTCTGGTTTGGATATTAGGTAACCTTAATATTGCTGGTATTAATGGTCCATTTTAAGAGCTGCTTTCAGACATTTTTGACTAAGGAGGGTGAAAGCAGGGATGACAGGAGAAAAATGTAAACTTTTCTTGGAAAAATGCTATAAAGAACCTAGCTGTATTTGCTCTGAGTAGTAGTAGAATTAAGATTTCTGAATTAGTATATTTGGTAAAAGTGTCATCTTGAGTTTATAATGCATATTAATAATTACTCTTTTTCCCATCAAGCTCTTTCCATGATATAGAGAATTTCTTCAATTTTTGTAATGATTCTATTTAATCACGTTAATTAACCTGATTAAAAGAATACATAAAAAGAAGTCCAGATCTATTAAACAGTGTTGTTTGTGATTTGTTAGGGATAATTATTCCTTCAACTCGGTACTGAGCCACTGTCCCACCATGTGATAAAGAACTTTGCTACCTGAATTGCTGGGTCTGCTTCTCAGTGCTGGCTGTCATAAAACTACTTCAGTGCCTAGTGTAGAAAACTCTTCACCATGGGACTGACAGAGATTCCTCCAGCCTTGCCACCTTTTTTTTCTGCTTTATGGAATGAAGCTACATGGAATGGAAAGGATGCTGTAGCCAGCTGTGCAACCATTACACCTGTAAGGGTTTAGCATAAAAGGCTATTTTGTTGAGGACTAGAGATTGAGGCGAGGCTAAACTTTTTGTGTATTTACTTGATCAGAAATATTAACACATACACATCTAGCTCCTACAGTTCATTCTGCAAAAAATAAATAGATGGGCACTCAGATGTTCTAACAAGTTTTGCTTGATCAATTTTCCTTACCTAATAATTCTTTTAAGAATGATCGTACATGGTGTTGTTAGTAAGGCAGGTTTTTTATCTCAAAGGTCAATGTTCTTCATTGATTCAGTAGGTGAAGTCATCTCTGGGCTGAGCACGAGTATGACTGGTAAATAAAATGGTCTGCACTAACAGTGCAAATGCGTGGTTATAAAGAACAGCCATACTCCCTGTTTGGTGTTTGCTAATGGTTGCCAGCTCATTTAAACTCTCCTTACTGTGTTACTATAAAAATTGTAATAGTCAATGTTTAATACTTTTCATAGATAATACATGCAAACTATGAACTCCAATATAAATATTGAGAAGGAAGGTGGTGGAAGTGTAACTGGCTTGAAAATCACTATCTGCATTTTCATTTTAATGATTATTCTCATGTACTCCATACTTCTATGAATATTTGTGTTGAAGTTGTGTAAGTTTACACAGAAAAATACATAACAGGCTATCTTTATTTCTAATTACTAGAGGCAAACCAATTTACTTTTTATGTCACAACCAGTATTGATTTTTGTCTGAATCGTAACATCTTTATAATATTTGAAAGTGAAATTTCTAGCTTATATTTGCTTTCTTTGCTGTAAATAAATGTGGCTTTCTATTAGAAGTAAAAGGTAAAATGAGTGTGACATGGCCATTTAACAGGTTGTTATCTGTCCTGAAGTGCTCATCAGGGCTTTCTCTGTAATCACTGGAGAGGGAATGATCTCCAAAGCACAACTCTGACCATCTATTTTAGGCTGCAGTCTCATATTCCCATTTATGTAAACAATATCATCACCAAAAGCAGCAGATCTGCCCCGATGGCTTTTCCAGACGTTGTGCTGTAATTAGGTGAACATTTGTGTGACAGTGTGATGATTTTGAAACTCAGCCAAGCTAAAACTAATCTGACCAAAAAAAAAGTTTTTGTTACTTTTAATCCAGATAAGAATGGAAATTGATTAGATAGAAAACTCTGAAAAACTGAATTATTAAAACACTTCAATGTATATTTTTTTAGCATGTTTTGAGTTGAGATGCTCAATATGAACTGACTGAATACTTAATTTGCAAGATACTAGCCAGGGTGTTATATTCTGAGCCATGTATTACTTGTTTGTCTCTTCAGTACATCCACAGAAAAGTGCTGGATGGAACAGTGGCTCTGCCTGTACACAAGCAATTTTACATATGGATGGAATGCTACTGAACGGTTAACGCTTCTGTTTGCTGTTAGTGCTCCGTGCACCTATGTGTACCTTGCCAGAAGTATCACATCCAACATTTTAGGTTCAAAAACTGGGAGTAGAGCCCTTTTTTAGATAAGTTCCTCCTTAAGAAGATTGTAGTAGATCTGAAAGGGAGATTTTTGTAGAAAAGGATTGAATAGCTCAGTACCTTAATTACTTGCTTTTCATGGTCATATCAGTGGGTTACACGATCTTAAGTGTATAGTGAGGTTGTATGAGGGGGAATTTAAATTACTGAAACAAGGAATTACGTGAGTTAAAATCACTGTGTTTTTGACAGAAATGACCCAGGTGATAAACAATATAGGAAACTGCGTGGTGCCCGGGGTATCTAAAGCAGGCACAAGCAAGATTACTTCTTGGCTTTGTTTTAGCAGCAGCAGAAGAAACATCAGGCAGATCTGAGTTTCATTGAACTGCTGGATCTCACTGTTTCCCTCTCAGGTTTCTGTGTTCTTTTTGTTTTATAAAAACAACTCACAAAATTAGATTCTGTATTCATGCAAATGCAGTATTTCTAGTCTGTGAAGGAGCGATGAAACACATTTTAAAAACATTTCCTACTTAGATAGTGTATGCGTCTTCAAATGTTGCAGATCCCAATGTCAGAGGGAAAAGAAAATTCATAATTTCTTTGCAGTTCGGTTTCTCTGTGTCCCCCACCTGGAATTTTGGACTGCACAAAATGCTGATCATGTAATCAGGGTTTCATTGCACAGGCAACAGCTCTCAGTGCCTGTGTGGTCTATGCCGTGTGCTGTTGGTATGTGAAGTGCAGTGGAAATCAAATGCAGCCTGTTCATATACATCTCTCTTTGTGAAGTGTAAATACAGAGGAAGAATGTTATGCTTTGGTTGCCTTCGTCTTAGTGAGTTTAATCCAGAATCAAAACTTCAGAAACTGTAAACATATCAAAAAGTATCTTAGAGAAGAAAAGTGTGCTGCTATGTCCCCACTGTAAACGGTTCTACTTTCTCTGTGTCTGTATTGCCTTCAGCGCTCAGACCAGCTCTCAGTTTCTGGCAAGCAGGGAATATATATTTCAAATACATTGTTTTGATATACAAATACCCATAATGTTTAGCCTGTGTTTTGAGAAAGTTGATTTGTACCTCAGTGCTACATCTGGTGGGAGCAGGCAGCCTGAGCTGCTGGGTTGAGACCTTGAAGGTACAACTGTGAGCACAAATCTCCACCTGGCTCTCCACAAGGATAGCTAGTGGGTTCCTGAGACTGGAGCCTTGGTATTTTAAGTTCTTATGCTATGTAGCTGTATTTGTTAAACAAACAAACAAAAGAATCGCAGCCATCTCTGCCATTTTTACTTTCAGTATGACCAAGTGACCTATTCTTTGCAAATTAAAAAAAAAGTCTTAAAAGAAGTGTGTGGACCTTCTATAAAACTGCTTTTATACCCTGAATCTAAAGCAAAAGGCATCATTTCTCACCAGAGGTAGGAACACAATATAAAACTCAGAATAGATTTTTGGCTGCTTTCCTTCCATTTTATGTATTGTTACTTAAGGTCTGTCCCTGAATCTAGGACATTTTGATATACCTGTAGGTAACATTTAAAATTAATGGCAGTCTTTCAGTTGAGTTTAATGGGTTCTGCTGTATTTTATCAGATCTCAGTTGGGAGATGGGCTATGCATACAAGGAAATCTTAAGACCTCTGCTTCTCCCTGGATGAGTTGCTTAGCAGATAGTCTGCTGCTGCCAGCAGACTGCCGCTTCCCTTCGTATCGTGGAGGGTGGAGGCATCCAGCATAGGCAGAGATAATTGATCAGACTGAGATTACAGTGTTTGCCCCTAAAATTAGCATCTACCTACACTTGTCACACTGTCGTATTTTATAGAAGGCAGCTATTTCCTATACGTATTTTACTTTAGTCTTTCATGGAGATGCTTGCTGTAGCATTTTTTCAGTGTTTTCCTTTTTGATGAGGTCATGTGGCTGAAAATTCAATTCCTTATGAGTCCAGAAAACAGATTTTTGTTTTTTAAAATACTTGGATCAACTTTCCACCTTAAGTAACCTTCCTTCCTTGGCCAGTTTTGGGTTTTGGGCCACAACACAGCTGTGCCCATGTAAACCATTTGCTGCATCTCTGTAGATAACAGTTGGCTTCAAGAGGACTCTTTGGGGGCAGAGTTAGCGATTTATGTGCATTATTTTGTGGCCATATATATCAAGCTCTTTGGGACAGGGTTTGCCTTCATGTTGTGTCTTGCACAGCACCAAGCGAAAGAATTGTGAGCTGTGTGACAGCTGTAGGCGAAAAGTTCACCATCTGATCCCCTGCAAGTGCCAAGCTACTTTTGTATCTGTTTTGCTCCCATGGTGATCGAAGCCTTAGAGTCTGCTTCCTCCACACCCCTTAGATCAAAACAAACCTTTTTCTTGAGTTTTAAGGTGTGTTAGGAAGCATGGGTATTAGATGTAGGTTTTGAATAGAAAGATGTGCCGAACACTGGCTAGTTTGAGACCTTTTTTTTTAAGTTTTAGGTGTGAATTGCTCATACGCTTTGTGACTTTAGTGCTTCTATAATGTCTGCTGTATATTGGGCAGGCAAGCGGTTTAGAGGTGGATTAGGGTACTCCTGTGGTCCAGTTTTGTTTAGCAAGGGAGGGGGCAAGATGCAGCTGTCACTTAGTGGTGGCATGAGTTACAGGAGCTTCTGCAGTTTGTTGCTGTGAAGGAGAGAGGCTCTGGAGGGGCACGTACCAGGTTACCCTGTGTATCATTCCTCCCCTATCATTGCAACGTGGCTCAGGTGGGGTGTGCAGCAGACGGCTGTGTGGCTCCTGGATGCTGCGAGGACTGCTCGAGTTCTCGCCTTCAGCTGTGCTGACCCCTTGGGCTGTCCCTGTGGTGTCTGAGAGATGGTCAACATTTTAGGATGGGTAGCAAGAATAAGGTATATGAACAGAAGATTCTGGTGATATTTTATTGCTGCTAAATTTGAAAAGACCTCACTACTGTTTATGTGCAGTGCCAAATAGGTTTAAAATTGTTTCACATTTTTCTGATTGGTATTTTGTGTACTAAATACAGATGAGCATGCACACACACATGAAAGCTACAAATCTATTAATGATTATCCTCCATTGTTCTCTAATTTTTTTCTTTTCCTGTTGGACAGGTGTGCATATATGTTAGCTATGTGCGCATATGCATTTACCTGATTCTGTTGGTAGGATCCTGTTTCTGAAGGTCGCCATATTTACATGCACATTTGATGGTATGGCAGTGCTGAGGTTTGTTTAAGTTAGGTGGTAATGAACAACCTACATGCTAAAGATTCTTATCCTTTGCTTTCCAAGTGGTGTTGCAATAATTGAAAACATGCTTTAGTAGGCTCTTAGAAGTTGATTGCAAAAACTGTAATTTTGCTAGATTTGCTAGATTCTTCTATGCTAATGTCAAGGGCATTTACGCTGCCAGTTTATAAATGGAGAAAATACTGACCTATAAATACTGTAATATTGAGCAGCAGTTCAGTTGCTTCTGTATCCTGCAGACAGGCAGCCTCATTTGGTGAGATTTGGAATTTAAAATGCAGATTATCAGGGCAAACCTCCTCTTTTCATCAGACAGACCCTAATTTTATATAGTAGGGATTAGCACAGTTAAATTGTACTTTGAAGTGGTTGTTTCAGCCCCCTATCTGATTAGGGCTGATTTGCTGATTTAGGGGGTTTTACTTTGTCTCCATGCCTTATTCTCACCCATCTGAAAGCGTATTTGCTTTACTTCTCATGGCTGGCTACATAATAGCAGTATAGAGATTGTATTACACTTCCCAATCTGTTGATACCGAGGACTGGGCAAGAGCATAACAAACCAGTATTGCTTCAACTCCCTGTCTCAAGGTAAGGCTAATCAGCTTTTGTTGGAAACAGCAATCTGGCATTGCTTTATCTCTTTTACTTGTTTTTTAACTTGTTGGTGCCAGATGCTTCAGTGCATGCAGTGCCAGGAAAAGACATGCACTCCCTGGATTAGTAGTATCACTTTTGCACAAAAACTTTTCAATATTGTTTTTCCCCCTTCCAGTAATGAATCTGATGTGGTATTTAGGACTCCAGACAACATAGTTTCTGTCTCTAGGCTGGAGTTTAACTTATTTTGTGTTTCCAACATCCGTCACATGTTGTGACAGTTTTTCACATTTCATTATTAAAGAACTTTAACTATCTTTTCTAGTTCAAATCCTGTGCCTTAATAGCTTCTTAGTTTAGTTCCTGCCCTTCTGGCTGGAAAAAAACAAGATAGGATTTCATCCAGACCCTGCCAGTGTGGTTTTATAGCCTTTGTGAATATCTAGCCACGTGCACTTCACGGGTTTTAATATAAGTAAAAATTTGGGGGGAGCAGGCACTTTTCTAACAGCAATTCTACTCTTCGAAGTAAAAACATTCTCTCTACATATGTGTGCTTTCCTATGAAAGCTGATAGCATTTTACTTTCAACATGGAAAACATAACCCTTGTGGATCTCCAGACTGCAGTCTGAACATTGACTAAAGAAAGTATTCTTCAGAAAGCCACTGGGGATTTATTACTCCCGATTTACAGCTGGAGAAAATGAGGAGATTGTTTAGTTGGTGGCAGTACTTTCACTCTGGTTGAGAACACAGATTGGATTTGAGAAATGGGAGATTCTGAGCCTGGTGCTCCTTTTCACTAGCTCACACCCTGCCACAGTTGAAATAGGTAGATTAAAGCTCTTAGCTGATTAGAGTTGGCTTAAGGCTTTTTGGTTTGTATTCTATGTCCGTTCTGTTCAGAGACGTGAGTGAGAATCGCAAAACGTGCAGCTTACATTCAAGAGTTTTGCTGGACTGTGTTTCTGCAGCTATGGATGATGCAGTGCAAAATACATGGTTTCTTCAGCAGGAGGCACTGAAGATGATGGCACTGGGTTAATACTTGATTTCTGTTCTCAGACATCTAGCAGCCTACTGTGTAACTGTAGGGAAATCACTTCCTTACTCAGTGCCTGGTTTGTTCCATCAAATAACAATATGTATTCTGAGACTTATTAAAGCTATGTATTTTGAGACTTATTAAAGACTTGAGGAAATTGCAGAAGACCTGAATGCTGTGGCTCTGACAGGGAGGTTGTTAGTACAGAGTTAAAATGGAAATTTGCTGAAAAAACAATAGTTAGCAAATGTTGACAAAGGTAATTTGCACTTTAAAAAGCTAGTTGTGTTTGCATAAATAGGTGTACACACATGAAATACACATAACATGCATATATAAACAAATAAGTAATTTTCCCTATTTCAGACAGTTCTAAAGCTTCAACACTTTATGCCTCAGCAAACTGATGGTGTTCACTTGCACTCTGAAAGTGAAGCAATAGATTTGAGACTCTGCCTGTTCAAGCCCTCCTTGGAATTTGGAGAACTTGGAAAACTCATTTGTAGTGTTTAATATCACTTGAGTGGGTTCTCATGTTGAGTTTTGGTTTCTATAGAAGCAGAGATTTGGTTTCTACAGAAGCAGAGAGGGATCACATTGGGCAGATGAGCACCGAACCAGTGTGATACAGAACTGAACTGATGTGCCTGTCTTCTCAGTCATTGCTTGGCCCTCAATCCTTTTTGCTAGCTAGCATAACATTCATATTTTTTAGCTTGGATCACAGACTTGCACAGAATTTTGTTATTTCTCTATTATAAATTTCATTTATTATTACTTTTTATGCAGTGGTAGTATGCACAAACCAGCCAGGCCTGGACTGTGTTGTGGTAGGCGCTGCAAAATATAGTAAATGGTAGCATCTGCCTCTTAGAGTTTTTACCCTAAAAAGACCCCCAAGATCCTGCAAACACTGCATTTACATAAATGCCGCTGATACCAGGCAGAAATTTATAAATGTCCTGTGTTGCTCTGATTATTGTATAATGTACTACACAAATATACTTCTACTCAATCAGAAATTTACTGTATGATTATATGCATTTAGTTTTCTTTAGAGCAAAACAAAAATGTTAATTTAGGGTAAACCAGTTTCCAGCAAAAACTTGAGAGAGAATGCAGGATTGGGAAAGACCTTTATGCATCCAAACCAATAAGAAGTTTGAAAGTCATATATCTCCTAAAGAGAAGGGTTGATTGGAGGTTTGACCACTAGAGTGGTCTTCATCCATTTTTTTTTTAAAAAAAAATAATTTCTAAGGCATTAAAAGTTCCTGTCAGCCATGTTATTAAAAAAAAAAAAATCTGAACAGATATAACTTTTTTTTAATGTAATGCTACTGCTTTAAAATAAATTTTCCTCAGGTTTGCTCCTGATATTTAATAATTATATTTTTTGTGAAGATGTTTGTGATGATAGTCAGAAAAGAATCATGGTTGCTGGAATTCATTATCAAGCATGAAATAGAGGGTACTCTACCTGTGATAGCTTTGTCTTAAAGCAGGAAAATTACTGATTTCTCTCCTAGGTAAAGACAGGTAAAGACAGAGTATCTGGAGAAACCAAAAAAAGGAAGACAAATTCAGTTAGCCCTGTAACTGTAAGAGAGTTATAACTAGAAAAATATGTCCACAAAGCAGATATTTCCAATTGGTTCCAAGTCAATTCACTTATCTGCTGATTGCATGCAATTGTAACTCTTCACTTCTCCATGTGCAGTGACTCATACATATGTTCTTGGAATTCAGCTGAAAGAAATTCTGAAGTATAGTGATCTTAAAAGAGGAAGGTCATCTTTTTCTGAGGGAAGATCATTTTATGTTGTTTACTCCAAATTAATATTTGGTGTTGGTCTAGAAGTAAATTATACTGGGTAAAAGTCAATATTACACAACTGAATCTCATGTATATGCACAGTTTAGGCTGTATATGTTTTGTTCTCAACAGAGCAGTTCATCACAGCGTGATCATTGTGGTTATCTCAAGAAAAGGAGAAAAACCACCTAGTACTGCAACTCCAGCTGTTGGGTTTTCATATGTGATGCATGAATTTCATATGTTTTATAAACGTGTTGTACTCAGGAGCATCACATAGATTTATTGGTACATCTCCAGACTCGTTCTATAGTATGTATGCTATAGGATATATTATAGAAATGCAAATTTCATTTAATTTAGAGAAGTCTCTTTAGAGGCACAAATGGATGTGGAAGTTCAGCAGAGACAAGCCCAAGCAGTGTGCATGTTAGTTTTGGAGCGTGATAATTTTTTTTGGTAAAAGATTACTGTGCTACTACTTACCTAAGTGTGTACTTGATAACTTCAGGGGGCAGAAAAGATGATTTGGAGTAAAGGGGTAAATTGTATAAATTTTGAGGTTTAAAAACAACCTAAAATTTAGACTGTGTATTATTTTTTCAAACATAGGAAAATGAGGGGGTTTTTCTGCTGACACATTTTATAGTTTAACACTAACACTTAAAGACTTTTGTGCTTTGTGTGCAGGTATATGTCTCGAGTCCATGGTATGCATCCAAAGGAAACCACACGTCAGCTGAGTTTAGCAGTCAAGGATGGTCTTATTGTTGAAACCCTGACAGTGGGGTGTAAAGGGTCAAAAGCTGGTATTGAACAAGAAGGATATTGGTTGCCAGGAGATGAGATTGTGAGTATAAAATCTTTGAGAAAATAAATCACAATTTCTGGTATCTTAGCATGAAACTTGTTTTAATTTCTATTTAAAATTATTTATAGATGCTGTGTTGGTGCTTGTAAACAGGGAAGTAATGCACTCTTAAACTTTTTTAACCTTTTCTATTCCATAGAAGGTCTTTCTCCTTGAAATCTGAGGGTTTTGCCATGAAACACTGGCAAAGTCCTTTGCTCAGTCATCTCTCTCTGATGTGTAGTATTCTCTTCTACAGCTGTATAGGAAGATAGTAAATACTATTGGTATTACTTGAAATCCTCAGATGTCCTCAAATCCCAAAGACAGTATCTTTAAAAAAAAAAAAAAAAAAAAAAGACAAGAATTTTTGATCAATCTTGCTTTAATCTGAGTCTGAGAAAGGAAGATCTCCTCCCTTTCCAAAGTGCAACAAGAAGGTGTACATTTATATATAAACATACGTGAAAAGATGCGTTTTACAGATACTTGTGAACACCAGGGCACTCAGTTAGGAAGTATTTTCTTAACAAATTACTTACAGGCATCCAGACATTGTTCCACTGGATGTGATTTAAATTGAGTTGAACAGGTTGAAAGTGATGTGAAGGGAAGAAAAGCATGTTTTCTGTGTCCCTCCATAGCTGAGGTGGAATGCACTCACAACGTTAACTGAGAATCATCCCATAGACAAGGAAAAAGCTTACACAATTGCTTTGCCTTGTTCAGAAGCCTGATTTCTGTATTTACAAAATCATGTTTTCATAATTAAAAAAAAAAAAAAAGAGTTTGGCAAAGCTTTAAAATATTTGTACTAGGAATTGTTGCTTTGGAATATAAATTACATTAAATACTGATTAAAAGGACATAATTGTCTCAGACATAGATAATAATTTAAATTTTGAGGAAAAACATAAAAACTCTACAGGAAAATAAATTCTAAAAACCACCAAAATACTCATTGCAGCCATCAATAAGATTCTGAAAGTGAAACAACAGGTGTTGTTTTTTTTTTTTAAATGAGAAAAACAGAAAGTGGAAACAAGCAGTATCCATAATAGAAAACATGATCGTTAAAATTATCCCAATTATGCTAATCTAAAGTATTGAAATATGTATTTAATGTACAGTATGTCACTGTTAAGATTCTAATTCTAATTTCATTAGAAACCCTCAAGGGAACCTTTAAAGGGTATGTAGCTTTGTTTTTACTATTCTCCCTGGGAGTAAACATTTCAAAATTCCAGCTTAGCTTTTTTAGGTATTTCTTATGTAAGTTTTATCTGTTTGGAGGTGATGTTAACTGTGCAGACTCAACATGACATAAAGTCTGACATCTGTAGTTACCTCAAGTATTCAGTATGTTTGTTTCCTCTATTGCTAAGAGGGAAAAAAAAAAAAAGACTCTAAATGCCTCTCAATAGCCATTTGTTAAATGGTCATTCAAAAAATGTTCCTGCTACTTATTAACAACATTTGTCTAACAAAGCTTGTAAAATAACCAGCATGTAAGTTCCCAGTGAGTCATTAGAATTACGTAATTATTTTATCTCAGAATGAAGAGTTGTCTTTGACTTGACTGAAGATGCTGCGTAAGTCGCATTATGAATAGCCCTTTGGTTAGAAGTATTGACTGTATTTTCAGCATGACTGCTAATCGCTGATGCATTGTGCTGTGTCCATATGTCTGATGGCCATCTCAGTTGTTCAGAACACCAGTGCGCGCTTGACTTTTCTGCAAAAATAGGAATTGGCTTCTGATCCATGCCATGTTTCAACAGTACCCAACCTCCAACTTCTTGATCCTAATACTGAATCAAAATGCTGCAGACACGTGAAGCAAAACATACTGACTTGGTATGAAGTCATTCTCTTTTTTCTTTTATTTAGAAAATTTTAATGAGTAACAAAGTGTCATTGTCATCACTCAACATCAGATCAAGTATTTTCCATTCTCCAACAATTGGTGCAAAACCATGAAGATTGGTATGTTGTCTATATTGGACACACTGGGTAGTTTTACAGATGCTTTGTCTGCACTTGATCAAGATGCAGTTTGTAGTTCTTTGTAATTCAGTACTGCTCAAATCTGGTACTAATGACTGTTGAACCATGAGCTCAAGTTACATTTCAGTGAGGACACACACAGGAAGCTTTTTGGAGATCCACTTGTAGGAGATAGAACTCTGAAATAGGGCTATTAATGTTGGAACAGGGATTTCAGGCTCATCAAACATTAGCGCTTACAGACAGTCCCTTGACCCAATTGGTACTACAGGAACTTGGAAAGCTCATAATGTGAAAAAAAAAAAAAATCCTTGAGAACTGACCCACCACCTGTTGGCGTTGGTACAAAAATGCCCTTGGATTTTAGCTTGTTTTCTGGTACCACAGTGGAAGTCAGTAAAGACCAGCTGTTTCAAGGAGTTAGCAGAGGGACACATTCCTGTCGTCCCTCCCCACATTTTTTATTTGAGTATTTGCTTGATGTTCCTTTACATTTTTGAAGTTTTGGATCTAAATCTTAGCATTTAAAATCCATACTCAAGTATAAATTACTGGCCTGGGCCACAGAACTGCTGACCACCTGTATCTGTTACTTATATAGGTGCCTGACTAGAGGCTGCCACAAGGCCTGAAAGTACTGGTTTTAATGATGACTGCAGACTGATTGCTAAATGGTAACAATAATTAAAAGCATACAGATTATGAAGACACAGCTCTGTTTGGAAAAGATTCATTAGATAATCTGTGGTGCTTGCTTATGTTTTTCCAAACATTTGCCCTATCCAATAGGTTGACATAACGATAGATCTGTGGAGTAAGGACACAATCTCTGATAGGGTTACTGTTAGCCTTCAGAGGAATGTGTTAAAAAATTATGGTATTTTACTATCATCAGTCTATAAGAATAGTGAAGCTGTGGTAAAAAAGGAAGTAAAATCTCATATATTTAGAGCAATCATACAAAAGAACAAGCTGAGGAGCAAAGACAAAACAGTTTGAGGGCATCAGTAGGAGGCCTTTCTAAAAGGGACAACAATGAATATTCTGAAAAAGTGGGGAAAAGAATAGTCTGACTTAAAAGCGTATGAAATTGTTCTCTTTTTCTCTCAGGTATATGTGGGAGAAATATTTTTATATAAGTTACTAAATTTAAAATATGGAGTCAGTTGCCAAATGTGCTATATTCTAACTGATACTTAAGGGTTGGTACCTATACAAGAACTTTGCTGCAAATAATATACCTCCGGGGCTTGTGCAGGTACTCGTTTTGTTTGCTCATTTGCCATCTATACAGATGTTTTGCAGATTTTCAAAATGTGTTCTCATCTTACAGGCTTTCTCATCTTGCAGATGATTAATGCATTTGACAAAAAAACAAATGAGAGAAGAAATTATTTTCCATTGTTATCCAGGATTTTAGTTAGGACTTTTGCATTTTCACTGTTTATCGATGCCATTATTATGCAATTCAACAAAATCTCTGCAGCTTCTTACCTTGCAAGGGAAATGTCAGTCCTGAAATCTGGTAATGGTACTTTTTCCTTCTGAAAGCTTTATTTCTATTTCTCACAGAACTTGTGGAATTTGGAAGTGTTATTTATTATCAACATAGAAGAAATTATCTCCTTACTCTTTGGGTTTAGAAAAAATTTGCAGACTAGTCTTGTTAACAATGTTTTCAATGCAGTCGATAAAATAGAAGGGAAATGTAGTTCTTGAAAAGAATCATGAATCTCCTTACCTATTCATTTATATTTTCAGTTATGCCATGCTTTCTGTGTACTTCCGTCTGTGTAAAATAGTGGTCAGTCTAATCCCAATGAATGAAATCAAATTAAAGCACCAATGTCATGTAGCTTTGTGGGGGGGATTAGATACAGTTCTTAGAGTTAGTTTGTCTTGCTCATTTACATATTTTGTGATTTTTCTACAGATAGTGTGCATGGAGCTATTTTGAGCATTTAATTTGCTAATTCCTCTCCTCATGATTAAAGTCATAAAACTGCACTGACCCAGAGAGAGGCATTATGAATGTATAATTTCAATTTACGTGTGTTCATAAAGCCAAACAATATTGTGCTCTTCTAAAATGGAGATGTGTTAGTAACATGGGTTCAGTTTTTGCATCTGATGCAACATATCTCATAGCACTGCTGTGGTTTAAAGTTGGTTCATAGTTGCCAAATTCTTTAACGAGTTGTGAAAAGTGAGGCTTCACACTTAGTTAAGGCACTTTGAGCTATTTCTTCACTGACAAAATGCATACAAGGTGGTTATGATTTCAGGAAGTCACTCTTTTAGAGAGTTCTATTTTCTGATTATTCAATTGATTGCTTATAGAAAGAGCCAGCAACTCTTCTGGCTAGTTAAGTCTGACTTTGGGGTTTAGTTACAGGCATTTGGTCCTCTCCAATTCTCTCTAAAGGTTTTTTTGGTTTAGTGGAGAGCATGCTATTTGGAGGGGCAGTTTGCTTGCTTTCCTGTTTTTAGAAAACATTAGTGGAACGTTTTTTCCCAACACACCCATGTTTCATAACTTGCACACTCATTACTGGGTATTTTCTGATATTTTATATCTAGAAAGTACTGGTGCTTTCTCAAAGTGACTCCAGATCCTTTCAAGTCTCAAGGCTGCCTAAATAATCCATTTCTTCACTCTGTCTGCTTTCCCATCATTTTAACCTTTGTTGTAACCCACTGCCAGCACTGTGAGTTTTGAAGGTGATTTCTTAACCCCAGTGACCTTAGGCACACACCCAGTGGTTATTGTGATTTGATGTATTGCAGGTTCAATTTTGCTAGGACCAATCTATGAGAAAGGAGTATTTTAGCTGTTATGTTTGTGTTAACGTAAATTACTTTAGATTGAGCAACGGCTGGGTTTCTTACTTGCCATGCTTAATTGCTTTTGTAATTATATTGATTTTTCCATGCTAGGTCAGTATTGGTAGCCAGAAGCTGTTTTTTGAACTGGCTATGTCATCTTGAGTATCCATAAATATGAAGATAATTGTAAAAAGCTTAAGAATGGTCACTGGGGGGGTTTGAATCTTTAATGTATATAAAATAAACTTCAAATAAAATAAAAACCCCTCAAAACTAAAACAACCAACATAGCTACCAGTTACTGCTAGCAAGCTAGGCGCTTATAACTAACTAGGTTGAGGAATGGTTTTAATGTGCATCCCATTCATTACAGTTAGGAGCAGAAGGATAATATGAAACAGCAATAGTGACAGCCAGTGCCTTCATCATGAAAGTTCTTAAAACTAGAGAGCACAAAGAGGAAGAACATGTCACACCAAATAAAGAAAAATTTCCTTCAGTATTTAAAAAATTCTCCTTTTGTCTTACCCATCCATATTGCCTTTAATCTGAAGTCCTGTGTGAATTCACTGATCCAAAGCCAAACATAGCCCAAACCATGATAATTACTATTTCTCACGTATTACAACAAATTGAGGATTTTCCAGGCTGGAACGTTCCAGGTAGATTCCTAATTATTGTGAAAGTACCTGTGTTCTTTACATTTGGTGATTCACTGGTGCAAAGAGTTAATGAATGGTCCTGCGGGAGAGGAAAGTTCAGACCGTCTTCCATCTCTTATTCCACACCTCAGGGAGAGTATGAGGAGACTTTGAGGGTCAGGGCACATAATAGTCTGGTCACACGAGAGCACTGAAGGGAAATGAGCTTCTGGAACTCTTTGAATCTTTCTTCATTGCCTATCTTCCCATCCTCTAAGGTCCCATCATTCAGAGCTTATTTTGTCAAGAGACTGCAACCGTATCAATCCAGTGTGTACTAAAACTGATGATTTTTCTTGTAAATTGTTATCACAAAGTGCAGTAGTGTAAAATTCTGTTTATTAATGATCCAAAAATTAGTGTCCACTGGTGTAATATCCTGCTGTGGATTAGTGAAAGTTCAGAAAAGCAAATACTTTCAAATCACCAAATCAAAGCATAGACTATTTTGTCCTTGAGAAGCAAATTTGAATTCTCAACTCCCACCTCATGGATGAGAAGTTGTTGCTGTATTGAAGCCAACACCCTCCTTTGTCTTTGCATTAGGGCTATTAGCATGCAGCTCATGAGAGTGGCCTCGCTGCCATTCTAGTGGCTGTTCCTGTCTCCAGGTGGATTAAGAATCATGAACAATTCTCTTCATTCCTTTTCCAATCTTCTTTTTCTCTTCCCATCTGTTCAGAAGTATTTCTTTCCTCTATGCTCATCCTTATTTTTCATCCCCTAAAAAAGGTTCCACATTGTTTGGAAGAATCTTCATATTACCTAAGATGACACTAGTAGAGTCCACCTTATTGCATACCTAAGAGATGATACTTCTTTTAAACTGGTAAAACCACCTCATCAGCATCTCATTTGCCTTTCCCAGCTTTGCCAACTTGACTTTAAAAATTCAGTCAATGTAATGCTCTATTCTTCTCTGAGGCTTTCACTCACTGTTCTGGATTTGAGATACTGATGATTGTTGTTCATGGATTTCACAAAATGTTTTTTCTGACTGAAAGGGTGTTTTGGAGAATGATAATTCACTTACGGGTTTGAAGTAAGCTAGTCAAACTGGCCTGTGTAAAGCTTCCATCATGGGACTCAAATTATGCTAATGGACTAGATGACATAGATCAGTCCATCTTGAGTTTGTTCTGAAAATACGCGTCTTGGTTTTTTCCACCTCTTTTGTGCCAACCCTGACCTAGTAGCGTTGTTTTTATTAACTTTGTGGGTTCAAAATGCTCTGCATCTCTGGCAACTGTTTTGAATTTTTTATTATGATGTCATGCTGGTCACTGAATGAAACTTCATTGAAGCTGATGGGCTTATTAACATTCATGCTTCCTGCATAATAAATGCAGCCCTCATGCCTTTATATCACTGACAGCTGAAACAATACCAGCCACACCTGCAGCACGGGGGCGATGGACAAGAACTTGGACATCTAAAGCGAAGTATGTAGGAAGTTCTGTTGGTTCAGATAAAATGTTTCTGTGTGTGCAGAAACATCAGCCTAGAAAAACACTACAAAATCCTATGGAGACAATAAGGCCAGAAAAGTAATGTAAACATATTTTAAGAAAAGGGGAAGGAGATCACTTTGTGCACAGTTCTTCTTGGAAGAATACTTGGAACTACAAGCAAAGAGGTGGTTTGTTTTCTGGTCTGGATTCATCCTCTTTCTAGGGGAACAAAACCTTCACATACATAATGTGGAGATAAAAGGCATTGCACCTAATAAATACTTCACTCCATCACTGATTTATCTCCCTAATGAAAATAGCGTACAAACCTCCTCTTGGCTCAACCTAAGTAAAAAATTGTGACATTAATAGCAGAAGCAAATCCAGTTTCTGAGGAGATAAGTTGAAAGTTTCTATTAACCTTGAACTCACTTGGAATGTGAAGAAAGAAAAAAAATATTTTCATTTGAAACTATTTTCTGTTTCTAATATCCTGGAGGAGAATACTTATGTTGTCTCACCTCAAATAATGTAAACTGCTGCTACCCAAACATGATCTTCTTGGGAGGGAAACTGAGATTTATTCATTGCTTCAAGAACACAGCTCATAGGCTGAGAAGAGAAGTGGACAGGGGGTTTCACAGTCATTTTGGCTGCTGGCATGCTACTACACTTCTTGAAAAAACATTGATTCTTCTTTAGCTCTGGGAGCTAGAGACTGGCTCTATACTTTGGAGCCTATCATCCTGTATTGTCCAGAACATAACTACAAGGTAGGAGAGGGAATAAAAATCGTACCTGTCTTGGCAGGCAGCCAGAGAAGACTTTCGTGGTCTCTGCCAGAAACAGAAGACTTCTAAGACAAATTGGCAATAAATTAATTAGACAAACTTAGGCTTGCATATTAAACTCTGTGAAAGAAAGCCAGAAGTATTCTGGGAGCCTGTGGAATTCACTGCAGAACCTGAGTCTTCTTGCATCAGTGCATCAGAAGAGGAAGCGGTTATCAGTGAAGAAAATGGAAATGGATTATCACAAGCCTATAAATATGTCTGTGTTTAATATGCACTATGGAGAAGGAGATTTTGGTCTGTGTCCTCACTGATGATTTTGTGTTGGTTTTTTTGTAATGAAATGATTTCTAAAATGAGATAAATTAAAAATAATATAAAAAACCTCCCCAGTTAATTGCCAAGATTTTTAAAATCTTGGCCATAATAAATAAATAAATAAATAAATATACTTGAAATTAAGCAAGATGCCTAGGTAGTTGTGAGGACATACGAACTCATAACTGGTTTGGATTTCTTTGTGATAAAATGAGTAATGAATACAAAGTGTTCTACAGGGTCAGTTTATGGAAATCCATTTTAAAGATGAATCCTGTGTCATCAAAGGAAAGGATCTATAAAAGCGACTGATTTGCAATGGACAGATTATCCTGTCTGTAAAAGCACACATCATTGTAGCTACGTGCTGTGGTAGTTTTCTAGAAAAGGAAGGAGAAGATAAAGTGAAACAACTTGCATAAAGGGATTCTAGCTGCTGAAGTCTTTTTGGCTTTGAAGGAAAGATGGATGCTTGTTTATTTGCTGAGCACTTTTGATGAGCAAAAGCAGTGGGAAAAAATAGATGCAAAACAGGAGGCAATGTATCTAGTAAATACATATGTACAAGGAAACTACTGGGGAGAAAATGAGCTTATTTTGATGATGAATTTACCCTAATGCATTACTCTAACATTAAATGTAAAACACGGGTTGATCTAAGAAACTTTATCATTGTAAAGCAATCATCCTGATCAAGAATGGATCCTGTACAGCAATGATAAAAGGGAAATACTTTATTAAACAGCTAGCTCACCATTACCTGCTGCAAAGATGGAGTAAGTCCTCTGAGCCATCAAGGAATTAATCATGCCTTCCTCAGTTTGGAGCCTAACCTATCGTTCTGATGAAAAGATAAAAGCAGATTCAGTGGGCTACTGAAAGCAAGTTTACAGGAGAATTCATGCTTGCTAAGGAATAGATGGAGCCAGGGATGTTGTGGCATGAAGAGAAGGCTGACCCAAAGGGCAGGAGGAGGACTGCCCTCACAGCAGACTAGGACCTCTGGTGAAAAACATACAGTGTCCCCACTGCGTCTGAAAAAATACTGGGAATGGTGTTCTATGACACGCTATGTTTGTTCGACCTGGGTAGTATTTGATGCGTGCTGGTGTCTGAGTGAAAACCAATACATCTGCCAGAAATCCATGATAAGCAGAAGATTTCTTACTAGCTACTGTACCCAACGAGATTTAGCCTGTTTAAAAAAAGGGGCAGTGTGCACATACAAGGTGCACATTCTAGTTTTCTTCTGGGAAAAAAAAAAAAAAAAAAAAGGAGTAAGGCTCCAATCTGTCCAGCTCTACAGATAAACAGCCACATTTTGTAAAACTCCTCTTGTTACAGAGCAGTTACTTGGAAGTTCAACAGTATTGCAAAAGCAGTGAATGGTTGGGCAAGGGGAGAAATTTCAAAGCTGAGCATGGTTTAGCATTTCCACAGTTCTTAAGGGCTCTTACAGCTGCTCTTGTCTGAGCCTGTTTCAGACTGCCTTTTGTATGGGGCACAGATTCTGGTATTTACACCTTGAAAGAAGTATTGGTGAACAGACAATAATTTAAGTGTGCAGTAGCTGTTTACAGCAAATGTGTAAGTAAGAAGCATTTCCTTCAGGTTTTGTAATGGAGGACAGGAGTGCACACGGGTAGTGCGTCCCCACAGTGGTTTGTTATATTTGTGAGGCATGAAGACTGCAGTTTTAACAATTATCTATAGTAAAGCTCATGTCTAATCGAGAAAGCTTTGATGGGAACAGATGCTGCCTGAAAAAGCCAGAAAAGAACTGATTGATTAAGGATGGAGAATGCATTTAGAAAGAAGTAGATGCTGCTTTCTTTAATGTGAATGTGGGCATAGGTTCCTGCGGCATACTCTGAGACCTCTTAAGGAGAGGACTTGGATACCAGAGAAGAGTGGTGGTATGGTAGATACACCCATGCTAGAATGCAGTACCACCAGTTGTTATTGTAATAAAGGCCCCATTTATCATTGCATTGTATATATTTTAACATTATAATGTATCATTTACAGCAGAAAGTTTGAAATATGAAAGATTAAGTACAGAAGATAGGAATTACTTCCCAGCAGCAAATGATAACGGATGCAGGTTGCAAAACCTAAAGCAAAGTGACAGATGTGAAAAAAGTAATGTGTAATTCTTGTGGGAGGCATTTATTTCAATGCATTTGTCTACTTGATATGGACTGGTAGTCAGCTTTGTTGGGTTCCAGTGAAGAGTCACTGAAAGCCAACAAAGAAACCTTAGCAGCAGAATCCAAGATATTAAAAGCTTTTCTCTTAGCTGAAGGTGGGAAAATAGAAAGAGCTCTGATGTTAAAGCTGATGAAGGTGGGGAGAAGAGAAAAAAAGTGTTCCTTATGGCTGTTCCTGAATCCTAAAATACCAGAATACAGAACATTTGCCTCAGAAATGGTATCTTCAAATTGGGCGTGGTCTGTCTCATTAGATGTCAAAGAAATGGGAATCTGAGAAATGGTAGGGACTCATTCGTTGAGATCCTTTTCAGTTTTCTAAAGGGTTATGAAATAGTCAAGAGAAGATTACACTAAATTTTTGGGTTGGTGATTTGAAACATCTTGAAATAAATGTAGCATGCAAATACTACTATTTTTAAATAGTTTATATTTTGTAAATGACTTCTTTCTGCTGGCATGGACCTTGTTGCCATTCTGGATTCTACCACTGTGACAGACCAAAAGTGTTGTTATGATACAAAGTGGGTGAAATCTACTGTGTATCTGCTAATACTCTTCCTTCAGACTAAATGTGAAAAACTGTTTTAAGTTCTTTATCTGCTCGACAGCTGGAGCTGTAGGGACTGTTAAAGCACAGACACTACATAGGGCTGACCATGAGTTTGCGCACAGGTGGGTCTGAGTGAAAATCCAGTGATCTGGAAGGAGCTGTGTGTGCACGAGTGTGGATGAGAGATACAGAGACACACCACAGCAGCGCATAGGTAAGCAGCAAAGAAATTCTGGAGAAGCACTTGAAACAGAACACCTGGGGGGAAAAAAAAAGGTCCAGAGTGCTATGGGACAAGTGCCACGCAGGAAACGCTGGGAACCATGAGGTCCATGGAAAATGCTTTCCGTCATTTGCGTCATATTGAATTTAAGACAACAGAACTGTATGTATATTATTAATAAATAAACATGATTGTGCCAAAGAGATAACTGACTTATAATTGTTTTTCCCATCTATATGACCCTTTTTTTTTTTAGCTTACTGGTTGGGTCCAAAGGATATCCATAATTTGGATGGTTTGGGAAATCTAGTTCAACAGTGTGAAACCAGCAAAATCCCTGTAAAGGGGAGTTTCATGAATAGAGTTTTGCCTTTTTTCCCCCTCCCTTTTCCTCTCTCCACCTGATAGTAGAGTGACTTAATACCGAGTATCTGGGCTACCATTAAGGGACTTGGAGAAAACAGATTAACAGGTAAGAAATGAGCTATGTTAATGAAATATGCATTATAAAAAGGCAAAGTGGTCCTTAGACAAAGTCTAAGAAAGGAGGCTATATTGTTTTCGTGTGCTATGCCTACCTATAATTTATAGGAAAATAAAAAATTACTAATTGTTTTTACATCTTTTTTTTTTACAATAATTATGGTCTTGCTAAGGTATGGAAGTGACCTAATAGTTACCATTGTGACCTCTAAGTTATTGTTAATTTTACTGTCAGTATGTGCTTCACGTCTCCTACTTAATGGTATGCTAATTGTACAGCAGGATGTCACATTCTCCAACATACAGATTCCCTATTTCAATTACAGCTAAGTAAATCTCCATTACTAATGAGTAAGCATTTCTTTTCCATGTACATTTGCATTATAATGGACATTTTCTTTATGCACTAAAATTATTCTTTCCTTGACAACAACTATATATTTTATTCTACAGTAAAGGCTACGACATGATGATTCATTCCTTTCTGTTGGGTTTATCTGTATTTAAGTTGTCAAATGTTCTGGATAGCCTGACATTTTCTGTCCCATGTTATTTTTCTGTACTTCCAGAATAAATTTATGTATTTGCTTTAAGACAACCTACTTAAGACAAATCACAAAAAAGTAAGCTTACGTGTCGGTCATAAATTAAGCCGTATTTTTGAAATTGTTGCATTGTTTCATTCACGTTGCTGAGAAATCTCAACTATTTATGTCAGTGCAAAGTGACCTTTATGATATAATGTTTGACTGATTTGAATATAAAGAACAAGTGACCACAAGTGACCCACATCACTGCAAAATCCCACTCTGCTTAACAGAGCATAGCTCTTTGGCTATTAAATGCAATCCCCCAAACAGACATTTGCTGCCCTGCTGATGCACGTATCTACGAATGCAACGGGCAGCTGAGTAAAACGAAGGGGGAAGGCCTCCTGTTACATCTGAGCTATGCAACTTTGCTGCCAAATCTGCTCCCTCCTGGGGGTTGTGGCCAGTCACTGGGTGCCACTGAACTGCTGAACTTGGGCAGCTGGGCACTGCCGGTGGAGGATTCCCATCGTCTGCCAGCACGGTGACCCAAGAGGCTTTCCCTGCCCTGCGTCAGGAAATAAGGATACTGGCAAATTGAGTCCCTGTGGTGGAGATCCTTCCTTCATTCTGCATGGCCCCGGGGAAGTGTGTCACCTTTTATACACAAATAAGGACTGTGAGTTTTATTGGTAAAGTGATAGCTTAATCTTTGATAATACGCAGCAAAGAAGGTGGTGTTTTGATTTTGGTGGGGCCACTGCCTATGCGGTAAATTGTGTTACAGCGATCTTTTTTAGATGCCCAAAGAAGGTTTATGTGTCAAAGGGAGTGCCTTAATTAACAATCATTAATATTCTTGATGATTTTTAAGTTGGCCTGGTGGTGGGTGTTTATATGGGGAAGAAGAATGGGTGTTGGGTTCTTTTAATGATATAAGTACATGGGATATTTTAAAGAAACAAAATGTGGTGAAAGCATTAGGTAGCATTCCAGAAATGCAGGAGGAAATGTTTGCAACCAGATGTTAGAAGTAACAAGATTGATTTCCTGGTCACTGTGCATGAATTCTTTCTAGCCTTGTCTATATCCTGATAATTGGATGGCTTACAGTATAGATACAAAGTTTGTTTTGTTTTTATTTTGAAAGGCCTACGGTATGCAGCCTTTTTCCCAGACAGCAGCAAAAAACAAGGTGAACAATTTTTGCACTATGTGGTTTTGAATTCTGTCATATTTTCTATTACGTTTCTGTCTTCCATTAGGATAGCTTAGTTTACTATATTAACCACCACCATCATCCATATCACTTCCAATTCTGAGTTTAGCCTGCATTATGTATGTATGTAGTTTGATGATTTTTTCTCTCTCCTGGGGGCTGGAAGTGGTTACTCACATGTTACAGTTCAAGATGTTGTTACAATGGTTGCCCTTTAATCAGTCCTTTTCGGAGTGGCTGATGACACCTGGTGGTGTATTTTGTAAATGCAGACTTAACCGTGTTTGCAGCTGGCGGAGAATTTTGACTTGTCCTACCCCGAGCACTGACAGTCAGAGTTTGAGCTGTTTAAATGAATCTGATCTCCCACACGAAAAACAAAACAAAACAAAACAAAACCGTGTTGGGAGCACATTCTCCTCCCATTCAAACTCACGTAAACCAAGAGAAGCAGTAACATTTCATTGCTGTTGGAGCAAAATTGTTCCCTCTGACCTTGCTCTTGAGGTCAGTAGTGTAGTTGTTCGCAAGGGCTATGTACCTTTTTTTATTTTCTTTATTAAATTTTCAAATATATTGCATAAATGAATGTTTTATATATAGTTATGCACTAAATATACTGCATTCAACTAAAAATCTTTTCTGTGAAAAACCTGGGTGATTATATTTAGTAATGATGATGTTTTTCAAAACTTTACAGTGTGAATACTGAAAGAAGCTTCTTCTGGTGTTTTATTTAATGTCATGGTTTCTGGCTTGAGTGTATGATTTTGCTTGCCAGCAAGTGTATTTCCGTATGTTTATGAAATTCCACATCTCTTTGCCAGCATATTTCCTAACAATGGAATATCTGGGATATACCAATAAGTAACTAGTATGAATAAAAATAAAGAATCCTGGAAACCTGAATCTGTGGTGAAAGCCCTCAGTAGCCGGGAGCTATTGGGGTCTTCTCAGTTTGATTTTTATCTGGATAGATCTTTAATCAAAACTGATTCTTTTTCATGCTTAATTGGCCCTTTACTGCCATATGATTTTTTTTTGTTTCATAAAGAAGATAAGTATTACACTTAATGTGAACGAAATATAAACTTTATCCTGATTTTTCTCAGTCTACAGGCAAATCAAGTACATCGACAATGCAGTATCTTTAGTTGTTTCTAAAATATTGTAAAGAAGGGGCTCCCAAAGTGCACTGCCACTGGATTTTATGGAAGGGGAAAGACTTGGTGAAATGAGAATGTGTTCTTTATAGCCAAATTTGGTGGTATTATTATGCCATTTTGAGATATGCAGAATTGGCAAGTAAAATTCAATGAGAAGAAATGATAGAAGAGTCAAGTTACACTGTTAAACTGAACAACAAAGGAGGGCAAAGTTCTGAGTTCAAAAATCATTGGTTAAGGGTTGTTTGGGGTTTTTTTCCCCCTAAACCTACTGCCCCTGCAGTCAAGCATTCATGGTAAATAAACTTTAGCGTAGGCAATCTGGGTTGAGGCTGTCCCTAAATCTTATATTGGGGGTGGGGGCCTCTGGTCAGGTGAATTATGTACACAACATGGCCACTCTTCAGCATAAGGGACTGGAAGTGCCACTTCTGCGTAGCACTTCTTACGCTGCTCTGTTGGAGGAGACCTCTCACACAAGGACTTCCATCACCGTAGTTCCCAGGTGTGGGAAAATGAGAATCGGACAAATTCCAGTTCTGGCAGTTGGTGGGAATTGCTAACTCCACCTTTGCAGCATGATGTTAAAAATACCTTGACCCAATTTTTATCAAGATAATTTATCGAAGAATAGGAGTGATTTTTCAGAGATCTGAACCCACTGAAAAGTGGCATTTGACACGAAAAGGCATTGGGAGTTTTATCTGATATATGACAGCTATTTTGTCTTCTAAGTGTAGGAAAGAAAAGTGTGGCATTTCAGATAACAAATGTAAACATTTAACGGTGGCCACTGGCACTCCTGTCTGATTTTAGTAGTATAGATTCCTAGAGCAGAATTCTGCCTCCAAATTATATGCATGCTGCTCTCATTTACTTCAGCAAAGCCTGTGCACATGTTTCAAAGGTCAGAATTTAGCCGTTGGGGCTGAATTTTCAAGGAAGAATGTATTAAAGACATCTGTGCATCAGCAGAACCATATCCTTTGTCTTCTGTAGAGCATTTCAGGAGTAAGCCTAGTGCTGTTGGGCACTGCAAGTGAAACATTTGCTATTTTTTGAATTGTATTTGGATTGCTTAGCAGAAACATTTCTTGCAGTAATAGGTTCATATTTTCATTTATTTCTTGAAACTCAACACTTTTATACTCAAAAGCTGCCAGTTTTAAGAGAGTAAAGACTGGAAGGGACCGCCCTTCAGAAAATTACAGTTGAAAATACACTGTAGCAATCAAAACAAGGAGAATTAGTCCAAGGAAATAGGTATGGTCTGTTGAGGTGCACAAACTTTTGTTTGTAGTCTAATACAGAGAGGTCAACAAGTGTTTTACACAAAGGTAGAAGACAAACCCACTTTTCATTGTGGACAGAGCTCATATTTGAAATTGTTACTAATCAGACACTTGAAAAAAACTAAAACTTGGCATTCATATTCTATTGGAGTTAGTGTGTATTAAACTGATGAAGATCTTTAAGCATGTAGGTTTTCCCCTGTTTTTTAAACATTATACACTTCTTAAAATGTTTATAATGTCTAATTGCTGCTGGATTTCAAGACATATCAATTTTGTTCTTAGTTCCTGCAGATTTTGACAGAATGTCATACCAAAATATTTTGTATTTTTTGTAGGACTGGGAAACAGAAAATCATGACTGGTATTGTTTTGAATGCCATTTGCCTGGAGAGGTGTTGATATGTGACCTGTGTTTTCGTGTGTATCATTCCAAGTGTTTGTCTGATGAGTTCAGGCTTAGAGACAGCAGTAGTCACTGGCAGTGCCCAGTTTGCAGGGTGAGTACCTATGAGATTTCATGTGCTGATTAGAGGATTGATATTCGTTAATAGATTCATTAAGGTGTCCAGATGGTCTGGCCAGGTTAATGGATAAAGAACTGAATATTGAAACAATGGTACATACCTAGAGCATCTGTACAGAGATACCAAAATCTGGTGCATGTAGTAGATGGTCATTTTTGAAGATTCCAGTGAGTTTTACTTATGTATTTGAACTCACACAGTATACTGTGTGGGAATGTGTGTACGTATGTATGCCACGTGTGAATGCAGTATATTGTGGAGTAAAAAAATTGCTGTATAAGATGCTACTGTTTTTACTTAACATAATTTTAATGACTCAAAATGTAATATTTTTGTATTTTGATGACTGCATTCTTAATATTTTATTGGAATAATATTTTATATTTTGAAGCCACAATCATGTTACTGATGAGGGCAGTATCAAAAAATATGGGGTGGAATCCTGCTTCTCATTTACTTCTGTGGATTCTACTGGTGCAAAAAGGCCAATCTGGATTTTACCCACAGCATCCGTATCTATATTGCTTTTTCTTTAAAATTGCTATTTTTATGAGTATGGTAGGGAGACAGCAAAGAGTACTTTTATTATACTTTCCAAGAATTAGCAGGTATGTTGTCTACATGACATTAGAAGACTAAACATTCTAGTCAGGATGGTGCTTACTGGTACCTGGCCTTGAATCAGCCAGATAGGTCTCCTTACTGTTGTCATCTCCACGTCACCTCCCCCAGTGGAGCACATTCCTAGGCTTCCTTAAATGGAGGGAATAACGTATCTGAATGTTTAAGATAAAATTATTGCTATAGAAAGGCATAAACCTGCCAGTCGCACTCTGCCTTGGATTGCTGGAGGGAGAGGAAATTCCCTTGCTAAAAGCTTAGATCGAGCTGCAGAGCGGCAGACTGACCTTCAGATGATCTGTGCTGCAAGGAATGTAAGGGTTCAGGCGCTTTGTAGTATGGAGAAGCAGTTTTTGAAAACATGTGGATTGTTTTGTGTCAAAACATGACTTTCTGACTGCTGTTACCTTAGAACCAGTTGTAAAAAACCTGTTGCCTGTTGCCTAAGACTGGGAGCTCTCAGAGTGTAGGGAAATAGCAAGAAAATTGAGCCTGCCTCAAGGAAGTGAAAAGGGATAAAACAGAAACAGTGGAAAAAACAATTAAGAATAAGAATCCGTACCCTATCTCTCCATACGGAATTACTAGCATTTAATTTAACTAGTCAATATTCCTGCTGTTAAATACAAAGAATGACCATATATAGGTGAATTGCTTTCAGATTTTTCAATAAATATCTTTAATAATTGTTGGTTCTCATAATAAGTATTGATAGTTCTTACAAATAGTTAAAATCAGGTAAACTGGATCCAGTCTCCGCTCTAGTTTACCAGTAATTTTAGATGACACCTGGTGAGAGCAGGGAATGCAAATGGTTTAAGCCACCTTGTATATGAGGTGGCTTATACCATTTCTCTTGTAACATGGATCTCATCGGAGTGGAATGCTGAATCATTGCATGAAATATGCACAGGTACGTAGGGTGGTCAGCTTTGAGATCCGTTTGACTTTCATCCTGGAGCCTTAAATCCCTTATGGCAATGATATTAAGCAAATGTTTACCTTGAAAAAAATCCTGTGAAACTCAGACCATGTGCACTGTGTCTGTCATTCTGCATATTGGTTCCCTTCTGGTTACACAAAGACTAAGGAGAGGGTTTGGGGGCTCTTAAATACTTCCTGCCCCAGGGATCTTTGGCTTGCTCAGTGCCTCAGATAGGATCAACCTATTTTTGTGAATATTGCCATTTTGAATGCCATGGCATCCTTTTTCCCTCTGTGCTGACAGCTCCTGTTTTCCTTGTAGTTAATTCAAATCACTTCAAGCCCTAATTCTGCAAACTTGGACTAAGGAGGCTTGCACAGTTCCTGGAAGCAAGGGAGAGGTCTAGTTTGGCATGGGAGTTAGCATCCTTGTGTCAGGCTTCATTATTCTTCTGCTACCTTCTCCCTTCCTAGGAAATGACTGCTCTCATTTTATTTTAAAAGCAGGAGGGAGGCCTATATTCAAAAAACTATGGTAATTTGGAAAGCCCTGGCTGAAGTCCAGAGGACATAACAGAGCTTAACTATTTTGCATAAGGGCAATGGGATTTACTTTGCATTATCAGCAGTAAATATGTACGTTCAAGAAAAGTAATAGCTGGGACGAAGAGATGCATATATTTTCATACTTTATTCTTGTAACTGGACATAGCATTTTTCACCTGGGGATTTCAAAGCTCTTTATAAAGGTGAAGTAAAAGTGTGTTTGAAACCTAATATATTGGGAAAAATAATCTAAGAACACTTCATTCTTATGTAAAGACTGCTTCTGTAATGCTGCCAAGGTGAGCAAGCCTTTGGATTACTCATTTCACAATTGCTGGTTGTACTAGTTCAATCAACCAGTGCAGCTTTATCTTGCACACTTGACTACTCAGAAACATTTTATAAAGGACATTGCCAAGGATTTGTTCGTAACTTTAAAATATTTTTCCTCCCATAACATTTCTAACAGTCCCTTGCAGACCTTGCTCTGAACTCTGTTTCCCTGCTGGTGGTTTTTCTCCAGTGCATCCATGAGCAAGAATGTCCAGTTCTTGGCTTTTTCATTTTTTTAACTTGACAGTACCAATCTGAATATTTTATACCCTGCCTAATTCTCAGCAGGAGTCAAGAGTCAAACAAAGTTCAATTCAAACCACATTGTAGTGATTGAAAAATTTCCTTGACTGCTGACTAATCATTGTCTTAAGTGAAATAAATTGGTATTATCAGCAAAATTCCTGCTAGACAGGTCACAAGAGAGAGACTCGATATCGAATCAACTTAGAGATTGCATTAGCCTTTTCCCACTACCTGAATGGTCCATTCAAGACAGGGTTAGTCAGCTCAATCTCTGAAGGATGCGGGAGACTTGTACATTTATTACTGGTCTCTGGTTAGATAAAAGGAGGAAATTAATTTTCTCCGGCTATTAATTTAGCACCTAAAGACTACAGAAAGTACTGCAAAAATATGAGGGTTTTTTTTTGGGGGGGGGGGGGAGGGAAATAGATATTTTAAAAAAAGCTGAATAGGAGAATATTGATCACTCACTATTGTTGTTTCTTTTTTTAAAAATTCAAATTCTAAAGTAATGTTATAGAAAGGCAAAATTATGCATGGTGACATATAGTTTGTCCCAGAGGAATAGATTTTGATTTGTGAAACAAAAAGAAAGAATTATTCATGTGGCTTAACTTGACTACTAAATTTTTTACAATCATTAGATCAGAGATTGATCTTTCATGCATGAGCTTTACAAGGAATTATAGCCAATTTACCTATCATAGTGGGTGTTTCAATATTTCTTTTTGTATATATGAGAGTAAACTGTAGAGCTTAAGATATTAAATGCGTGCTGATAAGTATTCTATAAGTAGGCTATTTCTGAGTTCTGGTACTGTACTAAGCATTTCATAGAGTACATAAAAATACACCATCATGCAGTTCACAATCAACATTAGACATAATTTGACAAGTGAGAGTGACAAATGGTAGAAAGCTAGAAGCACAGAAAGATGGAGGTTACTTAAGTGAAATAATTCAAGTACTTAGATCAGGGGGGTTTAGGTACTAGCTGTCAGCCAAGATGGTTAATCTAAAATACAAAGAAGGAAGAAAGAATATGGCTCTATTGACTTTCCATGGTGTTACAGTAGGAGTTTGTTAGGTAACTGTATGATGAAACATAGTCTATAAACAGGATTTGGCATGATGACACACAGCCATGGATTGGTGGGTGAAGGCAAGTCCTAGTGTAGGACCGATAGCAGCACCACATGGTCCAGGGCGCAGAGCCCACACCTGGGGAGGTGTTAGTGCTTGGCAGCTCCCTCCCATTCACCCTGCAGCCACATGCACACTTGAGTAAATCAGGGAACCAGCAGAACTGGGCACCTCATAGGGTGTATTTAATAAAGTATAAAGGAATTTTTCCCTATCAGTGAGAAAGCTGGAGAACCTCCACTTAGAGCCTCCTCTGTGCATGTAAAAACAGATTTAATTCATATGATGCTTCATATTCAGAAGGTGCTCAATGCACCATACAAGTACAGACCAGTTTGTGGATTCAGCTGTAACATTTGCAGAAGCACCTAATGCTTTGAAAAGTCTAGTTCAACTGTATATGGTCTTGAAAGAGGCAGGTCTTGCACCATATTCTGCTCATGCAGATGCTTTTCTGTATACTTCTTTGGGCATACGGCACGCTGGTTGTTCTGAGACCCATCCTGTGTGCCTGCATACCTTTCTTAATGGTACAGGAAACCTGAGGACCTCAGGGTTGGGAGTTTGAGGGGGCAGCAGAGCAGTAAAGCTTTCCATATACACCAAATTCCTCTGGAGAGTTAAGCCCTAAAAAAATGCAAGGGCCAGCAGGTAGAGCAAAGAGTTTCTGAGCAGCAGTGGCAAATGTATGATAGACTCATGCACATAGTTCCCCTCTGCAGATATACACCTGTAAACCTGAATTGCTTCTGAAAATGGAACTAGTGCCTTAGAAACATGTATCTGTCATTGAGCAGCCTTCACCTAATCCATCACTGAACTGAAACAAAGCTCTTTGATGAACACATGACAGTTGAGGGAGGAAGGGAAAAAAAATATTCGTTAATGGGAGATGATGGGGAAACCTCTTTACCTGGAGAAAATGTAAGTTAAATGCTTATAGCTAGACAGGATGCTGGCACTAACACCTTGTATTTCTTAGCGTTTCTCTGGTTTTTTCTCTTAAAAAGAAAATTGCAGCAACTGCAGCATAGTGACCATTGTCACCCTGGGAGCTGAGAGCTGCATGCTAACTCAGGGTGCTAAGAACAGTCATTTCCATCAAAAGTGGTGCTACTGCAGGACGGAGTGTTTCTCAGCAGTACCCCTTGCTGCTGCTAACCTCATGTGGTTTGTAAAGTTTTGTAGTGAATTCTTGCACTATCAGAATGTCAGAATTGCTAAATAAGTCACACCTGCACAGTGCAATATATTGCTACCCTGCTTAACAGCTAAGCAGTATTACTAATCTGGAATATTGAATTAAAAAAGCAATGTAAATCCAACCTTCAGGTACCAGCTTCCAAGAAATAGATGTGCTGCAGAGAATAAGGCATATATAAGGTATTTCCTGCACCCACAAGCAAAGAATTAGGTTGCAGCCTTGATCTTCCACCTACCAGATCCCATTAATCTTCTACATGAGGATTGCTGTTGTGAAGGTTATAACTTCACTCCTGTATCCCCTGCATAAACACATATGCCTGACCAAGCCTTGCAGTTTATCGTGATTCAAAGCAGAATGGTTGCAGTTTTCTCTAAAAATTGGTGTGACTTAGGAATCATCCTTGCTGTGGGTTAACTCCAGTAGGCAGCTAAGCACCAGCTGTGCTCTCACTTCTCCCAGTGGAACAGAGGAAGAGAAAAGGACAAGTAAAGACAAGAAACCTTTTGGGTTGAGATAAAAATTGTTTAATAATTGAAGAAATGGAAGAAGAGAGGAAGAAAACAAAACAAGTGCTGCAAAGGCAATCACCTACCACCCTTCTATGGGTAGACTGAATGCCCAGCCAGTTCCCGAGCAAAAGGTGGCTAACTCCCTTAAACCCCCTCCTCTCCCTTTCTATTGCTGAGTATGAGGTTATATGGCATGGAATATCTCTTTGGTTAGTTCAGGTCATCTGCCTGGCTGTGTCTCCTCCCAACCTCTCACACAGCCCACAGTCTATTCGTTGTGGAGGAAGAGTGCTAAACAGTGAAGGCCTTGACACGGTGCAAACACTGTTCATCAAGAGCTAAAACATCGGTGTGTTATCAACACTGTTTTGGTCACAAATCTAACCCACACCACCATATGAGCTGCCATAAAGACAATTAACTCCATCCCAGCCAGACCTAGTACAATCCTATATTAAGATAATATATTCTGCAAATAGGATATCTACAAGTATGAAGATCCCGATAATCTTTTGGGGCTGGATTGAATCTTAGCAGTCTCCTTGAAAGAAACTTGTGTAAGTAACGAGGTTTGCCATAGCGCATCTTAGTAGATCTGATTGTGGGAAAAGATACGCAGTGGATCTTGCCACTTTTACAGATTCACAAGCCACAAACATTGTTTTTATTTCCTAAAAGTAGGAAATTAAAATACCTAATTTTCATTTATACTTGCTTCTATATCACTCTGGCTATAAAGGGACCTGAAAGTGGGTATATTTTCTTGTGTCAGAGCAATATAAATAGATTTTATGCAAATCATTTCCCCCATCTAGTTTTATCTATTTTCTTGCTTTCAGTGGCTCTATGTTGACTTTTCTGAGAACACATGTCTTCAAAATACAAAGTAAAGGGTTTCTTATTAAAAAATTACACATTTGCCATTATAGCTTCCAAAGAATGTGTGAGTGGTACCTCCTAAAGGGCTAATTTTTGTTGAAAAGTGAATGAAGTGGTTGGATTATAACTTGCTTTCTACAAAGGGTGAGCAGCCTTTCCATAAAAAGACATTTTGCTGGCTCATAGGCTCTGATTCCCTAAATTCATTACCTTTCAACATTTAGTAGAGGAACCTGGAGATCAAATTTTTCTTAAAATAAATCAATGTAGGGAATTGAAGGAAAAGTGGAGAAATTCAAGTTTGCCTGAATTGGCAAGTTAATGATATCAATTTCGTTGGTGCTTAAGATGATATTAATTGCTGACATCAATAATGATACAAAGCCAGCTATCTATCTTATGATGTGAAGGATAAGACTGTAAACCATCTATCTTAACACAGTCTCTTACAAACTGTCTTGCCCAGCAGGGCATGAAAAACGGTTGGCATGAATTCTGAAATACTTTCAAAGGATGATAAATTCAGAACCATGTCAGAAAAGGAGGTGTAGAAGGACTAGTCAGTGCAAGTGAATTTTATTGTGTCCTAATAAGTTTCAGTCTTTCAAAATGCTGTGTCATTAGCAAGCGTACAGCACTTCAGTGCCTAAAATGACAAAATGACAGCAGTGTTTCATAATGCAGATAATTTAATGCACATTTGGGTTTGCCTTTGCAGTAGCAATGTTGGTTTATGCGAAACTGAATAGGTGAATTGAATTCCAGCAGAATGCACGTTCTCACGGCAGACAAAGTAAAACATGAACACACAGAAGGTGATTCAGACATACAGCACAGGGTAAAATTCTGTCTCATTCCAGAGTTTGGAAGGAAGGTCAGGGAACCATTAATATTATGAAAATAATGCTCAAATGCACTGTAAGTGTTAGAAAGACCTGGTGCTGACCCTTTCCACAATAGTGAGTTCTACCCAACATTGGTAGTGTCCTGTCAGGAAAAAGCCATAGTGTTTTTATGCATATCTCCATAGGTTCATGACTGAACTGATAGTTCAGCACAGTTTGTAATGATCTATGCATACCGTTAAGCAATCAGATACTAACAGTTTCACTGGTAGTGCTGTGTACAATTTTTATTTAAGAAGGAGGCAGTAAGTACAATCCTGAGATGCATAGGTTGCACACTTGCTGTAGGACAAGGGCCAGCCTGTGATTTTCAGTATCTTCAGTGACTTGCAGGAGGAATGTGAGCAGAAGAGACACAATCAAATACTTTAACTTTTTTTGCGCTAATTGTAATTTTTATTCTTGCCAAGTAACTATGTAAAAGTAGTTGCTCTGTACTCAATGTGTCTGCTCCCTATATACGTTCAGAGTCATATATAAGTAATTCAGTTAAAAATAGCACACTTCTAGTGATTAATAGTTCATAAGCTTCATACCTCTTTTAGCTACCTGTTAGGACATGGATTCTGTGTTTTCTTGTGTTTGCTAAGCAACAGTCATCTGCACAATTACATGGATCTTGCTAAAGACCATCAAAATTTGAGGATGCAGGTGTAACTGAGCCAGTTTGGTCCACACAGTTTGCATACAGGTGGTGATGTGAGGCATGAGAACTCCACATTCAGAGGTGTAAGGAGGAGTAAACGTTTTTGCAAGAGATGTGAGCAGTTAGAAATCACTTCAGGTCAATAAACCTGGAACCCATGCTGTTGTTTCACCGTGCTTTTGTTTTGGAGACCTACGGCAGGCAAGAGCAAGGAGGAGGTAGCACTCTTCAGCCAGCTGTTGTAAGGCCATGCAGAACTGTGCGCAGCTGCTGGGACCTGGAATCAGAAGGGCTGTTCATAAGAGCACGCTAGCCATTTGCCGAGAGCCACCTTCTCTTTAGCAGCATGTTTTCTGTGTGCAGTGCTTCCCCCTAGCCTGGACTGACTTGGAAGGGTAGGGATAAGTCTCTATACTAGTCTAAGATGAGGGAGAAAAACTCTGGATCCTGAACTGCTAAAAGGAAGCAGTCTGTGTTCCAGAATCTGGATTAGATTTTGTCAAGGAAGAACCACAAAAATGAACAACTGCTGTGTTTCTTGAGCAGTAAAACGTGCTCAGAGTTTTTCTGGCTAGAGACTATTTGACTTCCTCCTAGACAGTGTCATTTTGCCTAGTAAGCACATAATTTGTAGATGGTGCAGGATAATCTTTTAAAAAAATTCTTATTTTACTGAAAATATTAATGCTTTGCTAATAAAAAGACCATTAAATAAAATTTAAACTGCTCCCTAAAATGCCTTTCTTCATTGCTTTATTCTAATTAGACACTTTTTTACATGAGAGGTTTTGACAAAGTATTATGGATACAAGTGGAAATAAAACCTGTAATTCTTCTGTAGCTGAAGTCCTCAGACCAGACATAATTGAAAGCAACATATATAGTTGTGCTGTGTTAGTGTTACTAATTTTCCAGAAAAGATTTTCCCTTTGTGTGATATCTTATTCAAAGTTGCCTTTTCAAATAATGTTGTGATGCAGAGAAAATTTTTATTGGCTTAATTTTGAAGTCAAATTTAAAATAATAATACGATCCTGTTTTTCTTTGACAGAGTATCAAGAAGAAAAACACAAGTAAACAAGAGATGAGCACATACCTGCGATTCATAGTCTCTCGTATGAAGGAGCGGGTGAGTCTGAAACAGGGAAGTTTATCGAAGCGCTGGGTTGCGCTGTAGAGGATGCAGTGCGGTTGGCCTTGTGTGACTGTGCAGGGAGGAGGGCTACAAGAGGGTGTCATTTTATTTCCCCTGTCATAAGTGGTGTGTATATTTAAACGTATATTTACCATGTCTCACTGCTTGCATTAGTATCATTCTGGCAGGAGTAGTTTATACCATGGGCCTGTGGCTCCTCTGAAATGGACTTTTTCAGGTTTGAGACACATGTAATCTATCAAATTGTGGATCTACAGTTTGGCCTTATGTATCCCCCACCTGAAATATTCCAAACTTCTGCATTTTTTAATCTTTTCTTGTGTGTGCGTGTTTTAAGCAGATTCTAAATGCAATAACTTACACTGTCTCATGGTCCTTTCAGGCTATAGATCTAAACAAGAAAGGGAAGGACAACAAACACCCAATGTATAGAAGGCTGGTGCACTCAGCTGTTGATGTTCCTACTATACAGGAGGTAGAGTGATTTGCTTTCTAACTTCCACACTGTTCATGTTTTAACAGTGAAGATAAACCTTAAGGACTAAAGCACTAATCCTGTTTAATTCTCCTTATGATCAGTATTTCAGTATTGTATCCAGCATTGAATATGGGAGCTTAAAATTTCAAACTTTACCTCATAAATAGTTAACCGAGTGAAGCCATTTTGAGTGGTGCCTCATTTTCAGACATAGAGTGTCCTCAATTCCTTTTGTACTAAGGTTTTACTAGGAACTGTAGGTAGCTGAAATCTTCAGAGAAAGTACCCTTTAAGTCACTGAATATGGACTCGAGTGCCCATGTTTGCATATCTGGCCCAAAGTTTTTGACCATTTTAGTCATTAAGGGCTTGTGTAGGTGGCAACTTTATAAACATCTAAATGATTCATAAAGAACCATTTTGTTGATCACAAAAAAACAAGAGTCGCTTAAAATATCTGGTTTTGCATTAATTGTTCCAAAGATAAAGTACTAGTAAATACGTTGACCTTTTTTTCTTAACCAAAGGTTTGACCATGACTCATGTAAACCAACTGCACATGACCAAAATGAACAGCATATTCATCTTTATTCATTGCTGCACTGGATTACTATGCAATGCTATAGTATATATTGGCCTTTAACAACCATAGATGTGAAAAGCCTTTTATTATTGTTATTGAAACACATGGATAAACAATAGCTTCACTGGCAGTTTTGGAGACCAACACTACTGGCTGGCTTGAAGTACTGGCAACACCGGTTGAGCCTGAAAGTAGGCCAGGCCTTCCTTTCACTGTTACCTTCACCTGCTTCCACAGAGGGTCTTTTGGCCTTAACAACATACTAGGAACTGATGATGTTTTGTTTGATGATTGGAATTCTCATAGGTGTTCCTGACAAAGCACAACTGAAAATGCTGCATTCCTTGTCAGACAAAAGACCATGCTAGGAAAATGAACTGCGTGGCTCCATGTAGGCATTTGTTAAGAGTTTGGAAAACTAAGACTATCAGCTTTCATCAGAAAACACTGACTGTGAAGATCCTGGAAGCATAAAGGCAGTCAACACTGATTTGAAACTAGTTGGTATTTTAAGGCACAAAATCTTCACCTCAGGGAATATATTTTAATTTGAAGAAATGTTCTGGGCCACACCTTATGATGAAGCTAATCCAGATTTACCTTGTTGTAATCAAGAGAATTTTTTTAAACTTAGTCAAGTAGTAAAGCCCTGTTTTACATCTGGGCATTGCATACAGGGACCAATGCAGACAGTGTTCAGGTCCTAATAAATCGTGTCAAAGAGTTGTAAGTATTCCTTCTGTATGCAGGAAAGGCAGTGTCTGATCTGTGTTGCAGAATGCAGATTTCTGTGAAAGCTTCTCTGAGCAAAACAGGTACAGCACTTTAACAATTTTTTCACAGTCCTATGTTTTATTTTGTGTAGAAAGTAAATGAAGGAAAGTACAGGAGTTACGAGGAGTTCAAAGCAGATGCTCAACTGCTTCTACACAACACCGTGATTTTCTACGGAGGTAAAGTACTACATTTACTGCTTGCTTTATTTGATTTATCTTTATCTGTAGGAAACTCACAAGTTCAGGATTGAGTTTAGTATTAGATAATCTTAAGTGTGGATGAGGTCATTTGAGAGCTCTTAAAAATCAAAGTAAGCTGCAAGAGGACTTTGCAGGGTCTTTTCTGGCCTACATACTACCCAACTATTTTCATCTGGCTAAACCTGTTAGGGGGAATTTGCACCTTTACCATCCTGTTTCCTCTGCAGCCTAAGTCATAAGTCAGTCTGTACTGCAGATTTCTGCCAGTATACATATGTTGTTCTAGGGTGGAAAGAGGTCTGATCTCTGATGTGCTGTGTCAGCAGAAATGTAGTATAGACACATATTTTTCACTCATGGGCAATATCTGCCATCTTGCGACAGCAAATATAGCTACATCCACACTAGAAGTGTCCAGCTGGTGCAGTGTGTGGAGGTGCAGCCTTCAGAGAAGGTGCCGGCTGCTGGGAAGGTAGTAAGTGACTGTTTGATATGGAGGGACAGTCCCATTGCAAGTGGAAAACCACTGCATCCAGAAGCTATAGCCAGATCCTATAACAAGGTTCTCCAGAGGCATCATTTCAGGAAGAATGTGGTTCTCCCCTGCAGGCACGGCCTACATCAGGAACACTGGGAGGAGGAAGGGACCAGTCTATTTGTAGCATCAGAAGATCCCCACTGCTGTGGGTAGGGAGAGATGTGAATGTGCCAATAGAGAAATACACAGGGGTAAAGGGAAACACATAGTGATAAATAGTCTGTGAAGCATTACTCTGAGCAGAAATACCTACTGATTGTACCTGTGTTCCTGTCAAGTGGTGATAGCAGAGAGCCATGTTTTAGGACAATTGCAGTGTGTCACTGAGACACTAGCAGAGAAAGAAACTGGATCCATATCAAGAGCAACCCTGTCTCCCTGCTGCTGCTCCTCAGATGTGTACTTGTATTGTTCAGTTTAAAAGCTCCCAACAGTATTTTTGCATATAAGTATGAAAGAGAAAACAAATATAGAACTGATTGTTAGAAAATTTTAAATGGAGGGGCTATCCAAGTGACTAAATTATGTTTTGTATTCTTGCGCAAGACAATTATAGCATGAAAGTCATAGCAATGACAGCTGCAGTTCTTTGTGAGCACTGTGATCGTACTGTGATTGTTCATACCATTTATTTCTAATTTACAGCGGACAGTGAACAAGCTGATATAGCGAGGATGCTTTACAAAGACACATGTCATGAAGTAAGTAGTACCAAGTAACCGAGGTGTAGACAAGATACATGATTTTCATTTCAGAATATAAGAAAATTATTCTTCATACTACAAAAATAAAAAGGGTGTGAAGTTTGTTATAAATTTTCCCCTAACTTTCTAACAGCTGATCCAGGATTCCTTTTTCTTTTTTTTTCTTCAACTAAACTATCATTTGGAAAATATCAATATTCAAATTTTAGTTTTGAAAATAATCTAGTAATACATAGTTGGACTAGAAATAACTGTACTTGCTAATATGAATTGAACCTGAGGTGAGATTCCTACCAAATTTCGTAATCAGCATTGAAAGATCTCTCAACATTCAGAGAAGACCAAAGAATAAAGCTAGGGGAGCTGTCACACTTTCTCCATTTGTACAGTTGAATGACTTCTTTCAGAATGTACTTTAAATATTTGATGAGTTTAAAGAACCATTCTTTGCATGTTAACTATAGTAAATCATTAGGAGTTGAGTTAGTCTCCTCCCTCTGTCTTGTTTTTCCAAAACATGAATAACGATTCTGCAGCTTGTCTTTCATCCACTGTCAGCTCACCTCAGTTTCACACTTCTAGTTTGCACACACAGAAGTAACTCCACCAAATTAGCAAGCAGGGCTGAAAAATTTTACTACTTAAGAGAGAGGGGTACTACTGATGTCACTCAAATCGGAATTTTTGGGCTTATGTACCTTTTTTGTTTTTCAGCTGGATGAACTGCAGCTTTGCAAGAACTGTTTCTATTTGTCAAACGCGCGACCTGACAATTGGTTCTGCTATCCTTGTGTATGTTGCTGACTCAGATTTTTATTTGTTTGCTTTTCTGTATAAAAGCCTGCAGTTTTGGTGTCATTAATGCATTGAATATTCCATTTCAGTAGGCTTGTTTCAAAAGCATGGTTAAGACTTTGTAAGCCTAGATATTTTACACAAGTGAAATGTTGATTGAAGTTCAAAGCTGTAACAATATAGGTTATAAAACTTGGTTATCAGCCAGTTACAACAGTCTCACAAGAAAAAAAGGAGCTTACAGGAATAAAACTTTGCTCCTGGGTGAAGCTGTTAAAGACAAGTTTAATTTTTGGGCTGCCTAAGATCTCTGTTTTCAATAGCCAGTTACACCCTTTTCAGACTTTGTATTTTTTTTTACTTTGATCCAAGTAATACATCTAACAGGGAAATATGTACTGTAAGAAGATAAAAATGAAAATAGCACTAGACATAAACAGCAACCATATTATTAAGATACTAGCATAGTATTACGGCAAAATATTTGTGGGAGATATCAATATAATACTTCATATCCAATAATAAATACAACATTTTTTCCAGATACCTAATCATGAGTTGGTTTGGGCCAAAATGAAAGGCTTTGGGTTTTGGCCAGCCAAAGTCATGCAGAAAGAGGACAATCAAGTTGATGTTCGCTTTTTTGGCCATCACCACCAAAGGTAATTTATTAATTCCATGTGCTGCTTTTTACAAACAATACTTAAAAGAATTTATGTCATCTATCATGTGAGCTGAGCCAATCCTGGCTCAGCTAGTTGCCAACATTAGAAAGACTGAGTACTGTAATTGTTTCAGAAAATTTAAAGCTCAGTCTAACACATCTAAAGTTGCCAAATGGCTCAGAGGTTCCCTTTCCACAGTTGCCATAGGGATGTTACTTAATGCCATTTTAATTAAAGCAAGCAAGTGGACTTCAACTGTTTCTTCAAATCAGTAGCAGCCTGCTAATCCAGGCCAAGGTGAAAATTGGACAGAAATGTACTCTTACTACCAGCATATTGACTTTGTGCAATTTTCTCTTCTGAGCAGGCACATTGCAATTTTATATTTTAGTAACATAATATACATCACAAATGTTTCTGTCTCACTGCTATAACATTGACAGAGCTCCTGCTGTGAGCCAGTTTGCAATTTCAGAGAATAACTCTTTACATTGGAAACTTCACTCTTAGAGATCAGCTTTTACTTCCATCTCCAGTTTTTTCTTCAGCATTTGGGGAGGGCTATAGTAGTGTTACTACAGTGGATGTACAGATTTTTTTTTTGTTGTGTGATTTATACGCCTATAATAGGAGGATAGGAGACATTTGCAAAGTGATTCATGGTTGTTGGGAAGGTGGTATATTTTGGTGCATCAAAAAGGGCCTAGACAATTCACTAACAGTGTTTTATGCGGCTGTTTATTTAAATTGCTTTTAGTGTAACTTGCACAGCATATAGCATGTTTTCGTTTGTTATATGAACTACCAAGATTTTCTAATAGGCATAGTGTGTGTAAAGGATCTTTATTTGTGTCTCAATCACAGAATTATTTGCCTTGAATCTGTTTGCAAATACAGCTTCTCTCATTAGTAGTTTTGGCATTAAGTTCACGCAGCTTCAAACTATTTAATGAAGTAACATGGCACTTGTGGGATGAGGTGCTTGCAACTGCTTGCAACTTCTTAAACGCATGCTGACAGAAAAGGCAAAATACATTTTACTGGAGTGCCATTACTGTGCTGGACTTGGACAAAAGGCCAAATTCCTGGTTGGTGTAAATTAACACTGTTTGACTTCACTGAAATTAAATTTATATTGCAAGAATTGAGAATCTGTCCGCAGACATTTAATTTGTTACAGTATTTACTCTGTTATGTAGATGTGCATGGCAGTAACTCTTTTTCTTTAATGTCCAATGTTGCTTGGTATTATAACCTTTCAAAATGTCAAGAGCTGCCCATCTAACTCTAAGAGGACTCTCTGAAAATATTTACGAGGACAAAGTACTTTTGGAACCAAGTCACTGGCATGACAGTCCCCACGTGAGTTCAGTCCTGATAGATAGGGGCCCAAACTACAAAGTGTAATTCGAGGTGATAATTAGGTACATGCCTTGACAGTTTTAGCAAAGAGGTCAAGGGCTAAATTGGATTAGCATGTGAGCCTTCAGTAAAGACATTTCTGTGTCTGACTCAGGGCGTTTAGCAAGACAGCAGGTAGGAGATGTGACTGCTGGTGGTGCTGGGGAGGTTTGTGGCACACCAAACATGAAAGAGACTTTCAGCGATAGCACACACACCTAACAAGTGCTTATAATAACACAAATGTCTAATGCCATGCAGTCCCTTTTTTTTCCAATGTGTTGAATATACAAAAATTCTGAGTAAAAAGGAATTGCTAGTGATCAGCCACTGTGAAAAACTGCTTTTGAAGTCAGTTTCTCAAGTCAAGATCCTTCATCTGTATTTAATGTTTCTGAACCTGTCTGTACTGTGTATTCAAAAGGGCCTGGATCCCCTCTGAAAACATTCAAGACATCACAGTTAACATCCATCGGCTGCACGTGAAACGCAGTATGGGGTGGAAGAAGGCCTGTGATGAGCTGGAACTGCACCAGCGTTTTCTTCGTGAGGGGAGATTCTGGAAATCAAAGAATGAGGATAAAGGGGAAGAGGAGGCAGAGTCAAGTATCTCTTCCACCAGCAATGAGCAGGTGAGTGCTGCCACAATGTTAATGTTTATTAAAGGGTACAAAGATGACATATTTTGTGATTAATCTACTATTAAATTAGCCTTGTGCTCTGTCTGCAGTTTTGTGAGGACAAGAAGAGGGTACAAAGGCTTATTTTCCCTATGTTTTGTGGCTTAGTAATAGCAAGAATATAGAGTTTTCCTCTTTCCTCAATTTCTTGGATGACGTCTGGGAAGTTTTAAAATGTTTGTCACCTACAGCACCTTGATGAGACAGACCAAGATTTCTAAAGTTAAATAGGAATGTTCAAGTTAAATGTCATGGATATCAGATACACTGCAACACTGCCTTCTTGGACACCGATCAAGGGACAGCCCTGTAGCTGTGCAGCCTTTTCACAGCTGGAGTATGTTCACTTTGGACTGTATTCTGCATTACAGATCCCTGAGTAACCCCAACCATGACATTTTCAGCAAGTCCAACTAAAGTTAGGTGCAAATGTTGCACTTGAGGGCCACGTGACCAGCAACTGGTTAAAGTAATTAAAAATAATTCTGCATAACAAGAAAAATTATATTGCTTTAATAAAGGTGAAAAGCACAAAGGACCAAGATACAAAACCTTGCTTTGCCATATGGAAATTCCCTTATCACAGCTGAACCTTGCTAGTCATTCATTGTGCAAGAGAGAGTTATATATTCACTATTACTGACTTGGCAGTAAGGTTTTCATAGCTTGCAGGATGCTTCTCTGTATTTTTGGCAGCCTTTTCCCTGGCAACACCTTTTTTCCTCATTTAAAACCACTATCCTCTCTCTAAGTCTGAATTTTAAAAAATCAGCATGTTTTGACCCTTTCCCTTCACTATTTTGTCAAACAGGTCTATCGTCCAATTTGTAGCTAAAAACTTAAAGCTTATAAAACTGGAAGTTGCTTTAAGGGGATGTTCCTTATCAAAGCGGTTTTAGGGTTGTTGTAGCCTGGTTTGCTTAGCTAACCCTTAGTAGCCCCTTTATTTAATGTCACATATGCAGTCATGCAACAATGCATGATGAAACAGGAAAACGGTCACAATACTTCTGAAAGATTAAGAGAGGCATTTTCCCAGTTTTTCAGAAGTGTCAGTCATAAGGTTTAAAGTGTCCATTTGCATATTTTCTGTTCCACCCCAGCTGTTCATCCTTCACTTGGTATTATAACGCTCATACCTGTTTCACTGGTTTCCCAGATACAGGAACATAAGAGTAGCCGTCAAACTCAGTGCTCTGCAGTAATCCGCAGTATCCGGTCACTAACACTAGCTAGTACTGGCTGCTTCAAAGACAGGAGTAAGAACTTTGCTGTAAGCCATTGTAAGATAATATACCATCCACCGAGACCTCACCCTTGTTCCCATTGCTGGAGATTGGCTTTTCTTCTGAAGCATGAAGTTTCATACCACTCCAAGCATACAGTTACAATCAATTGTAGCAAGTCTGGATAATCTTGCTATCTTTACATATATACATGCTCTTTGTAATTATTGCTGTTTTCTGGCTTCCAACAAGATCTGCTGCCTAATTATGGGTCACCGATATCAGAATATTCTGGAAAACAAGTGTTTGAACTTCTGTGTGAAATGAAGAAAAGAATGGTTAAGGCTATTTTAGCAAATATGTACTGAATGTTAGAACTTGTTCATGAATTTTGTTCCTTCATGTAGTCATAGTCATCAGTGATAATGTTGAAAGTTTATTTTGTGCACTTCTCATTTAAGAACAGTATTCAACTTTCTATTTGCTAAATTAAATAATTGCAAATAATCAGAAATAAAAGGTACCTCAGTCATGTTACAATGAATGCGGAAATGATTTGGAATGATTCAATATGCTTTTCACAGCTGAAGGTTACTCAGGAACCAAGAGCAAAGAAAGGACGACGTAACCAGAGTATGGAACTCAAGAAAGAAGTAAGTAACCTCAATTACCACATTTGTAGAGATAGCAAAGTACTTAAATTCATAGAATCATAGAATCACCTCAGTTGGAAAAGACCTTTAAGATCATCGAGTCCAACCGTTAACCTAGCACTGCCATCCCACCACTAAACCATGTCCCTAAGACAAACAAAAAGTTTGAAATTTTAATAAACACTCCTTTGGTTTCTGTCAGCTTTTACTGATTTTACAGTAAAAACCTTGGAAGTTCCAGGCCCATAGTTTGGTCCTCCTTGCTAACGAACATAATCGCACCTCCCACATGCAAGCCACTGGTGTCATTGTGGTAATATTCTGTGTCATGAATAAATCAACAGTCAGGTTACGACATTTTTTATTTTTGTAATGACAAATTCAGGCTAGTTAGTAAGTCTATAAACAGCAGAAATTCGTATTCTGCACAATCAAGAATATTAAGTTTATAAAATGTCTTATTTACCCTTGTCCGTGGAACTTCTTCCCTTGTTTATCCAACTTGCACAGAGAATGAAGCAGGGGAAACGGAAACCTATGATCATGTAACCAAGGGACTGTATTATTATGCTTGTACACAAGGGGGCAGTTACTGAGACAGCTATAAATCTCTCATTTCCTAACTTTTGAGTGCTTTTTCCTGGCCTTGTTTCAGCTGTATGTTGAACACTAAGAAAAAATTGCACATATGCACAGAGGACTCAGGACTCCATTACAGAGGAGGGTTCGGGTATTTTAGCACCAGTGTTATGTGGGGTGGCCCTGGTGCCGAAATACAGACATTGCCACTCCTAATATCTGGGCACCTGCCTCCCTGTTGTATCTGATAGCGCAGGGCCAGCTCTGTGAGGCACCTTCATCGATGGAGGCAGTGACGCAGTTTGTGCTCCCTGGGGTACAAACTATATTTGAGTGCAAGATAGGGAGACTATGGTTTCGGATGTCTCGTAATTTTTATTGTGTTTTCTGTCAAGGAAATGCTGTAATTTGCTTCGTATATTTATGTCTTAACATTTGCCTTTTTAGCTCTGCTCATATTTGGTCATTGATCCAGAAGTTAATCACAGTGACCTATTAGAGAGTAATTGGTTGCAATATTTTGCAGCCAGCCTTTTGATTGGTGTGAGCAGTGCCCCATCACACAGACAAGCACAAAGTCCAGTCCTGAGCAAGTCTGATGTTACAAGGACTGTGTGCTTTGTCTGTACACTGTTAAATGAGCTTTAAAAAGAAAAATCTAAGTTTAAAAAAAACAAATAGTGTTCATCTGTGTCTTCAGACACTTCAAATATCAATAAGTGTTTTCTGGGATATTACTTTTAGCTGTTCTAAAGAGCAGGAACAATTGGTGTTACAGTGTAATAACACAGACTGCTAAATTCAGTACAGTACACTACAGTAACTATGAATTCTTTCTTGATAATTGTGTAATTACAGAAAGCTATTGTGGTCATCCAAGTCTAGCTCTATATTATTGGAAGCAAGACTTAGACGCTCATTAGCCTTTCATCTTCAAAGCACCTTTGAAGTACTAATCAATCTTTGCAGCAGTTCTGTGAAATCGGTGGTATACTACAGACTCCAGTGGAGCCTGTTGGGCCAGAGTAAGCCCAGAGTTTGCCAAAATAATTCAGGCACCTTGGTCATGCAGCTACAGTCTCTTCAGGGAAAATGGTAGGGGGGAAGAATCTATAACAACCCTTTAGTAATCCCAGGGGATCTGCAGTGATTCAGCATAGCCTTTGATGGTGGTGGTACTTTTTGGGAAGTGAGGCTGGTGAGTATGGCATACTGATGCCATGCCTGTGCTTCCTTCTGGAGGGCTCCTAGCTGAAGTCAGAAAAGCCTGACCAAAGAGCCCACTGACTGTCATGCTGGTTTTCCTCAGGGTTTCCATGTCCCATTACCACCGAAGGTCTTCAACAGACACCTTTCACATTAAGTGCACTGGCATTAGTCATGCACCACTTTTTTCTCCAGGGGGAACTGAAGTTAACTTGTTCTATTTTGATACCTGGATTTACAAGTTTGTTTTTTCTCTGTAGGAGCCAGAACCTGAAACTGAAGCAGTAAGTTCAAGCCAGGAAATTCCCACAATGCCTCAGCCCATTGAAAAAGTTTCAGTCTCAACTCAGACCAAGAAGTTAAGTGCCTCTTCTCCAAAAATGCTGCATCGGAGCACCCAGACCAGTAATGATGGAGTATGTCAGAACATGTGCCATGACAAATACACCAAAATCTTTAATGATTTCAAGGACAGGATGAAGGCTGATCACAAAAGAGAAACTGAGAGAGTTGTGCGAGAGGCAGTGGAAAAGGTAATGCTTATTGAACACCACATACACTCTGGTTTGAGGAGAGGAGGAGTGTGGATTTTTTTTTCACATTATTTCTACTTTTGTAACATCCACCCTTAAGAAAATGATTAAAAAAACATTTCCAAAGAGACTGCATAAAAATAGTCCTCATTCTTGCTTTTTAGACCATTTCTATACCAACACACCTTAGTTTAAACAGAAAACTCCTGCTTATTTTGATTCTTGTCCAGTGAAATCAGTTTGTGATCCAAAAATGAAACTAATTGTTCATTCACAAGTATCCGTTTCCAAAGGCTTTGTCTCCATTGTCAAGTGTAGTTGTAAACAAAGGCATTGTTTAAATGCTATTCATAAATAACTTTTCTTCTGTCGATCTTCTGACCTAAACATTAAATAGATTTGCTGAAATTTGTTTGAATTTTCTTACCTAATGATAACCTGTTTAAAATCCAATATCTAAGCCGGAGCTGGTCACCTTTGGCTGGAGAGAGCAGGACAATTTAGAGGATGATTTGTCTGACCTCTCTTAAGTACCCATCTTAAAACAAGATGAATCTCCTTCTGGATGAAGGACTATGGAACGAACCTAGGGAGTTAGGTGTTAATCCTGTAGGATTAAGACACCATACTTTTAGATTACTGAGCAAGGGCAAAGGAATCCCACCGACAATGAATACTAAACGTTACCTTTTACTGAACTCAGGGATGTTCTGTTTTGTATTTTCCATTGTGCCCTTGCTGTAGATTTATATGCAGTTGTAGATTTGGAAAAGACAAAATCTTTGTCTAAGATGAATTCATAAATTTGTAAACTGATCATTGACAAAATATACATGGAAGCTATTTAGCTGTTTCTATAGATGCCTAGCAGAATAGAAATATGGTGATATTTTTATTTTGAACATTTCTTATGGGGTGGAAGTTTTGTTTATAACTCTAAAGGAGAGAACTTTTTGTTTTCTAAATAGGAGAAATCTCTAATTATGTGACCTCCACCCACATCAGTAATAGAGGTTTAAAGAGTAGAGGTTTAAAGAAGATACTTCTATTCTAATAGCTGTCCATTGACTTGTTTTGCTGACTTTCTTATGGCAGCTGCGTACAGAAATGGAAGAAGAGAAAAGGCAGGCTGTAAATAAAGCTGTAGCCAATGCACAAGGAGAGATGGACAGAAAATGTAAGCAGGTAAAGGAGAAGTGCAAAGAAGAATTTTTAGAAGAAATTAAGAAGCTAGCAGGCCAGCACAAGCAACTGATTTCCCAGACCAAGAAGAAGCAGTGGGTAAGTGTCAAAAATGTATTACAAGAGAATAAGTGGAAATGTATAATGCATGCTGCGGGCCAGCTGAAGGTGATTGCTTCCTTACTATTAACTGCACTGCTCTTTCACTGGTCTTTCAGCTTTAAGGTTTTCTCCTTCATATTACTGCTTTCAAATGTTCTTAACCTCCAAATTTCAACTCAAAGTTCCAATTACTTTCAATCTTAATTATGTGGTGTTCACAGCACCATCTTTGTCAGTCCAGTCAGACGTTAGTATCAAAATTTTTTTTTCTAAGTGCAGTTTTACTCCATATAAGACATGTTTTGCATTATGTTCACACTCCTTTGATCTCAGGGCCCCACAGGGTACAGTATCTGGTTGCATCAGTTTGGATTCCCCTGCTAATAACACTGGTAGTGATATCCTTTTGGCCTTTTCCTCTCCTAGATTTTTCTGCAGCTCTTTTATGTTCTTTTGTGTTTAAGACAGGACTTTCTGAAATATATTTCCCTCCCTTGTTCAGTCCCTAAGCCCAGATCTGCAGCATTGCCTACAAAAAACGTGTTTCTATGCCTTTTAGAAAAGTGAAAACAGACATCTAACTTTCCATTCTGTTACATGCTGCAAACTTTTCCCTGGTTCTGTGTGGTGTGTGTCTCGTGTTTTCTTTACAAGCCAGAAGTGTGTTGTCCCACATGGCTGTACAGCATCTACTCAAACATTGCAAGGACTATATAATACCGTGCTGCTAGCCTGTAACAGAGTACTGCTGGAAACTGCTGTGCTGAGGAGCAGTGAGCCTGGCACATGTACAAATCTTGCTATTTCTTTGCTAATTTTCATAGAACAAGGAAATGAAGGCCATCGTTCAGGACATCACACTGCGCTGTAATAGCTATCTATAACATACAGTAGGGTATCTATAACATACAGTACAAGATTTTCTACTCTCCTCCTTTTGAGCTTGGATTTTGCCAGATGCGGCTGAGAAGCATGCGGGTGCCTTGCCACAAGATGGCACGCTGATCTGAGCAGCGATGGACAGCCGCCATCCCACTGACACCGCCACCGTCGCCGGGGGGACAGCCAGCCCTGGCTCCCTCCCACAGCTCCTGTTTGTCTTCCACCGTAAGGGGCTGTTTGTTTATGTTCAGCCTCATTAGCCCTCCTTCTTACAGATGAAACAATGGTCCATGCAGAGAAAACTCTGCTCTGTAAAAGAGTTAAATAAATACTAAGGCGAGACAATCCGTTGCTGACTATCACAGTTACGAGTTTGGCTTTTTGTAAAGAGAAGAATTACTTCGAATGCCAGAGCTCCTGTCAAGCCTTCATTCCTGTTCCTAGTAGAGATTTTACTGTGGATATTACGATACTGCACTGCTCGGGTCTCTGTCAGTTAGGAAATTCCTCCCTGTCTACCTATCTCTGCAGACCAGAGAAGTTATTCAGGTCTCTGACTTGATCTAATTACTGTGTTTAATGAGTCACCAGCTGCTGGTGGCTGCATGCATGCTTTTGCTTGTGGCACTTGAATTGCCTTTGCCCACTATAGAACTACGTCAAATTAGCTCTCTTCTGTCAAAAGTTAAGAGTGCACATGTGAACTGCTGCCACCATTCAGCTGACATGCAGTAACTCAATCACAGTAGCTTGACTTGAGTCTGGACTCTTAGCTGTAGCTGCTTTTTGGTGGTTTTGAAGGCATAGTTTATGAAAGAGACTCCCAAGCCATACTTTCATCTGCTCCAATGTGCCTTAACCAAATCCTTTAGCGTAATCAGAGAGTGCTCTGGTACCACATTGCTGCATCTTATGATCATGTGCATAAATCCTCTTTCTGAGCCAGACAATTAAAGATATAGAGAGTATTAGACAGTCTCGCCTATTTCTGTGGCCTGAGAACTATCTGTCAATCACCACCTTATCTGAAAGCATCATACAGGCGGCTGGTTTGCATGTGGTAGGAGAGGGCGGGTAAGGAGAAACACCTTTGCATGGATCTGCCTGCCAACACACGGCCTCGGGCGGCTGGAGTTGGTCCAGTTACACAACTCCCCAGTGATTTTTTCTTCGGTGGCACTAATGAGCATCCCTAGTGTGTAGTACGGCTCTTGTATGCTGCTATTATAATCATACCTCCTTACCAAAATCTCATGTAATTAACACACATACTAAATGAGTTTTGGTGGCTTTGCTTTTTAGTTAGAAGCAGAGACCTCTGGTTTTGCGTAATGCAGATGTCTAGGCTTGGGAATACAGCAGCTATTATTCATGCTATATTTGTCTTTTTTTCATATCTTAAAAAAAAAAAAATCCAGTCAGGATGAAGGGATCGTTTTGCTGGTGGTGTACAGGCACATGAGAAGATGCGCTCCCAGCCCTCAGGACTCTAATGCATCATTAAAGAACAACTCTTTCTTTTACTTTAACTGGTCACAGTCCCCTTGGCTTAACCCAATTTCATTTTTATACCTCCAGAAAAGTAAATAGCAAACAAAAGGAAGAAATGTAAAGGCAGGGATACCAATCATGAAGTTATGCAGTTTGATGGCCTCCAGAATACAGGCTAGAGTGCCGGTCCTGACAATGTTTCTTTTTTAATTTCTCCCAGTTATTTTATTTGCATATAAGCCTCGTTTAAATTGGTGCATCATTCACTTTTAACTTCTGTCTCTTTCAAGAATATTTACTTATATGTTTATTCTAAATTGCAACAGGTTGTTTTTAAGTGAATTGAGCATTGTCCATGATGTGTACTGTCTGAAACAAAAACCCAAGTGATTGATAACATTTAGAAAGAGGAAAATACAAAGAAAAGAGGAGGCCTGAAGGCCAGCTGGCATTTTGCCTTCTCTGCCACATGTGCTGGTACCAGCTTAGATGACACTATTTTCCTTTTGTAAGTGGAGATTTACATCCCACACTTGGGGCCAGCATATGTAGAGGGAAGTGCAGGACCCACAGATCAGTTGTCGTCTCCTGCCTTAGCTTTTTTTGATCTCTCCAAGCAAGCAGATGTGAAGCTGGTCTCTGGGCTGAGGCCCATGCTGTACGCAATGGAGACACAGCTGTTCCCTGCACCTTTCCAGCAGATGATCCTAATGGTTCCCACAGGCGTGTGGGCAGCCAGCAACATGAAAAACCAGGAAAACAGCTCTCGAGAGCACACTTGTTTGCAGACATTTCTACAAATGAGCTTCCCTGGAGCTAAGTTATAAAAGGAAAATGGAGAGGTTCCCTTCTCATGCAGCTAGGGCAGTTTCTTTATTGCTGATGTAAATAAATAGTTATTGGTTTAGCCAATGTAAATGTCAGCTTTCTTGGATCTGCCTTTTAGTCGTGTGTAGGGTTGTTGTGTTTTTGTTTTGTTTTAAGGCAGTTGGGTTTGTTTTCTTTGTAATTCTGTTTTATTAACAATGCTCTAGCTAGACAGGACATAAAAAGTAAATTGTGTGTTATTCTGTGGTTTGATAGCAGCCTACACAGGCTGTGTGGTACCTCTCCCTCTGTTCCCTGTCATGCAATAAGCATTTCAAACTGGATTCATAAAGATACTCTTTGATTTTGAGCAGACCACATTCAGAAAGACAAACCTGAGATCCTTAGAACCTGGCTCTCAAGGGCTCTGAGTGTAAGTGGTTCCTTTAGCAGCAATGCCACGTTGTTTCACGGGATTTTGTCAGAATGATAGTTAATGCTTTTAGCACTCCCTGAAGGGGTATAAAACCACCTGGAGACAGGGCACATTGCCCGTCTGGGTGCCATACCTCCTTGTTGACCACCTGTAGTGTTGGCCAACATGTTGTTTCCCTTTTTTTTAGTTCCTCTGAGGCCACAGGTTTATTTTCCTGGTAGCTCTTCCAGCTACCAGGAAACTGGGAGCATTCTGTGTGTTCCAGGGTAGAAATCCTCTTTGCTGCAGCACTTCCCAGCACCAACTATTTCTGCAGAAATCATAGGCTGTCTTTCAGGAGTTTTGTGCTGTCCTGGCAGGCATGACAAGGGGCCAGAGCCTGTGTAGCCAGCCTGTGTAGCCTCCTCTGGTTTCTGGAAGACTTGAAGGAAAAGACACTTTCTTGCTTTTCTCAATAGCACTGATGTAGCATGAGGTTTTCTTTTCACGAGATTGCAGTGCTGCCTGGCTGTCAGGAAGCCCCCAGGACAGCAGCCTCCTTGCATACCCACCCTAAACGGGCTATAACAAACCACTCCGTAATGAATTCTTCTTTTCTCCAGTGATGTAATTGTTGCGACGTTTGAGATTTTCCTAGCCCAAAGAGCATCTTCCCCAGCAACCTCTGGACAGGTCAGGTTTGTAAAGAAACCTCAGAAACGCCATTTTTTAAGTTTGTGCAGAACCTGTTCACTCCAGAAGTGCCTGTTGATTTATCGTAGCTTTTAAGACATAGATCAGGGTGCTGTTATACAATGTAGGGTAAAAGATGGTTCTTGCACTGTGCGGCTGAAAAATGTGAGTCCACTGCCCCGAGAGATGAGTTTTCTTAAATGAGAGATGATTTTTTCAAAAGCAATAATCCAGACTCTGGAAAATATGAAAGCATTGTGCAGATTTGCTAAAGATTGCTGCCTTACTCAGCACGTGTGAAAAATGCCCTCCTGCCTCTGGATGCCCCGAGCATAAATAAGAGAGAAGTATTGCTCTGCGTGCGCCGGTGCATCCACGCGCAGGTGAGAACACGTGTGCGTTGGTAAGGAGGGATCCTGCGAGGGTGGTAATCGCGTCTCGTTTGTTCTCTCCAGTGCTACAACTGTGAAGAGGAGGCCATGTACCACTGCTGCTGGAACACTTCCTACTGCTCCATCAAGTGTCAGCAGGAGCACTGGCATGCCGAACACAAACGTACCTGCCGCAGAAAAAGATGAAAGAGTTATTCCTCCCCTAGAAAACCACCCCGATGATTGCTATTCTCAGACACAGCGGTTTTTGTTTCCAAGAAGCCAAAATTGTTTAGAATTTGCTTCCCATTTTGCACCAGCCTTTAAACACTTTTCGTAAAAGAAATTTTGCACAGTAATTTCAGTCTTCTGTTTAATGCTCCTCCAAAATTTCGTCAGCAAAATGAATTCAACATCTGTGGGGAGCAGGTTACTTTAAATAATTTTAAACTAGAGGATTTGTTGCATTTTCAGCAAATTTTAAAACATTTTTAGGTTTTACAGAGATTTTAATCTTTAAAAACAGCAGATCTAAAAATAAAAAAAGTCATGCAAGTTTAACAAAAGGAACATTAAAAAACTAGATCTGAATGTAAGAAGTACAGAACTGTTTCAGAAAAACGAAGCATACTACCTTGATGTAACATTTATTTCTTAACCTTGTTGAGCTGGTTTTGTTCAGCTTAATTTTACTGTTTAAAGGCATTATCTATTGGTTATACCAGTGGGTACATGATTGAATTTAGGGAACAGGGTTGCCACAGCAGGTGCTAGTCCTGCGTATTTTTTCTTAAATATTTCCCAACTGTGTTTTATTTTCATTATTTCTTTTCAATATATAACTTTTATAACAAAATATTAGCTTTGATCTTGTAGTTTAAAATCACAGGGAACTGGGGTAATCTTTTACTGAGCTGGATCTTAGAGAAAAATGAATATTTAAATTTTGAAGTTTGCACATTTCATCTTTGTCCTAACATGAGTGCTTGTAACAAGAATAAGAAAAGCCAAAAAAACCAACAAAAAAACGACTACCTTTATTCATACATGGAATTATGAGGCATACAAATTTCTTTATTGCGCCCCCTTTCAGCCTCCCCAATCCAACATCATTTGACTGCCTATGATCTGGTGTCACCTGGTCCATTGTAACTCGAAAATAAAAGGAGAAAAAGCACTTCAGTTTCACAGAAGCCGTTATGTTTGTAGTAATGGGTCATTGCCTAATAATGAGCTCCATCACTGTACTCAGAATGAAGAATAATGCATGTTAATTTTCTTGTATTAAAGATGCCGTGATTTGTAAAAAGTCTGTATTTTGCGGAATGTCTGGATTAAGAAGCATTACCAATAGGAATGGATCGATAGTTGAAAAATGATTTTTCCTTTTGTTTGTTTTATATATAGATATATGAATTGCATCCATGTTCAGAGACAATTTTTTAAATAGATGTAAAGCTTACTTAAATAGCTTTTCTTTTAAAGTGTCTCCGCATTTTAGTTTCTTTCAAAGATTGGTCTTAGACTGAGTCATATGCCCATTAATCATCCAGCTATTTTTTGAGAAGTTAGAGGAATAATTTGTAAATATTTATTTAGATCTTTGATATTTATTGAAAGCAATTACATGATGGAACGATGGAAGCTGAAGAATCAGGAGGAAAGCCTTTAAAAAAGTTTTCTCTAGGATTTGTCAGGGTCATTGTAAAGATGAAAATATAACTAAGACTTCTGTGAACTACCACTGAAATCCTGATCGTTTTTACTTACAGTGGTGATATAAGTTAATTGACTAGATACTGCCAAATAATGCCCACGATGTTGCAGAAATTAAGTGGTAAGTTGATTGGAAACAAATAGTAAGTAGATGGTAACTTGTATTACCACAGCTACATTATTGCCTGATAAATGTGTAATTAACTTTTGTCGCCTCTGTGTTGTGACTGTAAAACACTTCACAACTAAAAATCAATCTTGTTCAATTACTTTACAAGTTCCAAAACTTCGATCCACCCCTATGAAGGCAAGTTATTGTGGAAATATTTTTGGTGTAAAATCATTCCAGAATATGTAATATTTAACTGATAGCTGCATGAAAGTAAGATTCGTGTTACTTTGGCTTTTTTGTCTCTGTTGACACGGTTGCACATTTCCAAGTTACTACAGCGTGAAAACTGTGTGTTTTAAAGAAAAAAACAAAACAAAACAAAAAAAAAGATTGTGGCCTGGTTTTGTATAAGTTTTAGGTAAAATTACAATTGATTGTTTTAGGAATCATGATTTAAAATTAATTTTTCTGCAAATCATAAAGCTATATTAAAGTGTTGAGCTTAGCCACTATGCACATTGTAATTATTCATTGTGGCTGTCCAGTTTATGATGCATTCTGGCATTTTGTAAGCTGCTCTGACTAGCAATATATAGAGTCATTTAATGTGTTAACATTGGTTAATAAATGTATTTAAAAAAAACAAAAAAACACCTCACTGAAAGCGTCTGGGTTGATTTTGGCCAGTTGTCCTCAGGTCCTTGGGTGGGAGTGCATGAGGCTGCTGTTTCTCCTTGTCCTGGAAGGAGCAGGGCCGTGGCTGGGGGAGCTGTGCCCGAGCTTGCAGGGGCCTTGCTCCTGCCTCGGGGTGCGCTGGTGGCAGGTCCGTGCAAGGGCCCGAGCACTTGGCACCAAAAGGGAACCTTCTCAGCCTGCTGAGGGCCAGCAGCCTCCCAGGGCTGCGTCCGTCGTGCTCCGGTTTCAGCGCCCGGTCCCAGGCCGTGGGGCTCGCAGACCCCTTCCCCCCGCGCTGCCTCCTCCCCAGCCCGGTCACCAACCCTGAGCCTGCACCTGGTAGGTATTTTATCAATCAAATAATTTTATCTGGAGGGACGGAGAGGATGCTGTGAATCCAGCTCCAGCCTGAAGGGCGGCATTTCTCTTACAAGCGTGGCCCCGCACAGCCGTCTCTCTCGCTTATTTTCGAAGTCAGGACCTGCTGCCAGCGAGATGCCCAAGGGAGCCGAGGGCCAGGGCCGGTGCTGCTGCCCACGGGGCACGGCCCACAGCCACCCCCAAGAGAAGGGGCCATCTGGGGACGAGCCATGGGTGGGTGGGGTGTCCTGCAGCCCCATCGTGACTTCAGGCCCACTGGAGGGACACTGGGGGACTTGGTTCCTCTGTGGCAATTAAGAATTTCCCTGTGGGAATTCAGACCTGGCAAGACCTGCTAGTCCCAGGGGGGAGGGGGAAAACTGTATTTTAAATATTTAAAGATCCTTCAAAAGTCTCTTTTATTATTTTACTATCGAAACTTTTCTGTTCTTACATGAGTCATAGCATTTTACCCGAGTGCAAATTTTATTCATTCTTCATGATGAAACTCTATTAAATACAAATAACCAGCATAGCACATACATTGCAAATGAGTCATTTATGCTGGACCAAGCCAGCAAAGCGGATCAGGAGGAAGCCGCCCCCCCCCCACCCCGTGCTCCCCTCCCTAGGCCCTGGGCCTTCTCCCTTTCCGGGGGCTGCAGACGGCCTCCAAGCACAGCACTGCTCCCCAAAATGCCTGGCGGAAACGCTTCCCCCCTCCCCTCCCTGCGTGCATTTGCCAGTTCAGGTGTCACCAGTGGGGCCAAACAGGCTAAATTCTTTGGAAGTGCCACGGCAGCTTCCCAAACCCATCACTTGACGGGGGTCTTCTGTGGTGTCCTGTACCCACAACTGTACCATACCCCATGGACCGTACCCCACAGACCGTACGCCATCGCACCTCCCACGCCGGGCCCTGTCACCACCATCCCAGAAAAGCTGCGGGGGATCCGTGTCCTTACACTGCCCCAAATCTGCAAAATCCCTTCCACCAAAAATCTTAGGATGAGCCAGGGTTTCCCTGAGCTGCTGCAGCTTCACCACTGTGGACAGGGCTGTATCTCGCTGCTCCTGGAGCAGCAGTCTTAAAGGCTTTATTTGGCTTTTTATTGTTGGCTTTTCCTATTTTTTAATCATTATTATTATTGTAATTGTTAACATTATTATTATTGCTATTGTCATTATTTAATAATTTTTAACTCTGGCTATCACTTTATTTTAATAAGGAGGAGCAGCGGTTTCTGCCTCCTTCTTCCTTTAGGTGGAGTGAGCTGCCCAGCTCAGGGCTTGTTTGCCTTTCCAGATCTTAAATGACCGAGCATGTGAAATATGTTTGGGATTTGTTACCCGTAGTTAGGGGCTACCCAGCCAATTTTAGCCTCACTGAGTGAGAGCACATATGTGATCTGTGCATATGCTTTCCAAATGCTTTCATAAATCAACTTGGGGGGATCAAAACCAGAAAGCCCTTCGTGCTTTGTTTCATGTTAAGGAAATGCAGTTGCAAGTGGAAAGGTCCATCCATTTGTGAGAATAATGGAGTATTTTGGGGGTTTAAGTGGGAGATGTTTACAGTTAACACAAAAGGAAAAAACCCTGACTATCTTGGACCTTCCAAAACCCTGAAAAAACTGTCATATTTGGTCTTAATAAAACCTATTTCCAGACGTCAAAAGGCTCAAAAGTACATTAGACTCTGAATAATGGTCTTTAAAAAAGAAATGCTGGCTTGCTAAAGGTTCAAAATTGTAAAATCAGAAAGAGAACCCAGAGAAAATTAACTCTAAATTGCCCCTCCTGGTCCCCACGGCCATGCCTGCCCCAGGACCTGTCCACCCCCTGGCAGTGAAGTGCAGAAAGATGCCATCAGGCATGGCGAACGGCAATGGAGGGGCTGAAATTAAATACAGCGTTGGCTTTGGAGAGAATTTGTGCACAGAAGGGACTAATCATTGAAGATAATACAGACGAAAGGCTGAGAGAGTGAGCACAGGCCATGCTAAAAGGCAGAGCAATGTGCTTGTTTACGAAGCCACCAGCCAGTTTCTGTTAACTGCCTGGAAGTGAAAACTAAGCTGGCGTAAAGCTTCAATGGAAATAGGATTTGCCCCAGACAGGTACCTAAAAATAAACTGGAGTTCTACATAGAGGAGACGCCATGAAGCTGGTTGTACAAAACGCTTTACTAGTCTTCAGAAAAGGACTTCTGCAGCAGAAAACAAGGTTTATTAATAAAGCCAGAGTGCTATTTTATTTTCAACTACTTCGTTGAAGGGAAAAGTCTCTTTTGCAGCCGGCCACTGCAGGTGTCTCAGCACCCCACATGAGGTCTCTGCCTCCCCTCTGCTCATGCTCCCATGGGAAGGGAATATGGGGGCCAGCTCTGCGCGGGGCTGGTGCTGAGCCACGATCCCATTGGGTCACAGCAATGAGCTTTTGTCCCTTGTAACAGGCCCTTCAAGGTGAAAAATGGCTTCATTAAAAGCAAAAAGGGATTTGGTGCCTTGTGCACAGCAGCTCTTGTTGTCGGGAACAAGGGTTTTGCCTGGCGTGGGCCACCCCACACGCCTCGGCTGATCAGGGCACCCCAATAACTGTCCCTGTTAGGAGGAATAGGAGCCATTTCCATGCAAGAGAGCTGTGCGGGTCTGGCGTGCTCTTGGGAGGGAGCAAAACAGGGCGTCCAAACCCCAGTGGCATGGGCAGCGCGGGGCAGGCAGGGAGCTCCCCTGCTGCCCACGCTGCAGCTCAGCTCCCGCCAAGGAGCAATGCTGGCTCCTTCCCAAAGAAAAAGCATGGCCAGAAACTCTGCCATGCGTGGCTGATGCACTGGAGAGAGAATTCCTCTGGCTGACACAACACTTGACCGAGTGACAGAGCCTTCCCCTGCCTTTTCACAAGTCTGTAAAGACCATGCGTGCCGGAAAGCCCTTTATTTTTCCCCTGAAGAAACGAAAGATGTGCAACTCAGTAATGCAATTGCTTGTTATTTTTTCTTGCGGATGCTGGAGCTGTCAACATTTTAACTCTGGCTCCCTACTGTCAGTGGCTGCCGTTGCAGTGCGCAAGCCGCTCTGTGCTAACCGAGCCGTTGGGAGTCGGTGCTGGATGCTGAGCCGGAGCCCAGGACCCTTCCCACCAGCAGTGTGGCCGCTGCGTCGCTGTGCACTATTTTGGATGGGTGCAATGCTGCCCTTGCAAAAAAAGACCCCAAGCCTTGGAGTTTGCATTTCACTTTGGTCAGTGAGGTGATGTTGGGGTTTTGGGGGAAAAGGGGGAGCAGGATGCAGCTCACACAGCTGGTCCCTGCCACGGGGTGCTGGACCCTGTCCCACAGTGCCATGCCGACATGGGATGTCTGAGCCACCTCCAGCTTGGCTCGGTGCAGGATCCTCCTTTTGAAAGCTCTTGGCAATAACAAGCGTCAACTGCTGCAGGAAGGGCTTGTGCAGAGGAAGAGCAGCCAGGAATTCAAGCTTAAGAGCTGCAGGCCTCCCCGAACTCCTCCCCAGCCTGGCACAAACCAGCTGGCCACCCTATTGCCCTGGCAAGCTGCCCAGTATGGCCCAGCCTGCGCCCGCAGTGAGCCCTCCCTAGCCAAGGGCACCGCTCGGCTGCTGGCTCGGCAGCCCTTGGATCAGCTGGGGAATTGCACCCACCCACGCCTCAAAAATGATGGGTGCCACCCCCCCTTCCCCAAACCCCTGCTCCCGGCAGGCCCGAGGGGAAGCACGGTGCCCGCACAGCCCCACAGGCAGCCCTGCCACCCCCAGGTCAGCCCCATCTCCTGGGCAGGGGCTCCTCCAGGGCATGACACCCATGCCCAAAAGCCTTTCTTTTTAGCAGAAGGCTCCTGGGGCACACTCTCTGTACAGAATTACCTGCAGAGATGTAAGCTGTAAATACACAGGCTTTTCTGGTAACAGCTTGTTCAGAATTTGCCAGTTCTTCACCTAATCTTGATCTCTGGTCAGGACCTCCCTGGGCAGAGGGAGTGTTTCCATCTCGCCCACCTACTTGCAGTCACCATTTGGTGCAGCAAAGCAGTGTCCAGAGTCCCCCTGTCCTGCAATAGCCCTTGCTTAAAAAAAAAAAAAAAAAAAAAAAGAGCTGAATTTTGATTTAGAAACTCATTTCTGTACATTTGTGCTCAGCACCTCAGAGCAGAAATTGTGACATTTTTATGGTGGTTTGAGGTCCTCCAGCTTGCTGGCTGATTGAGTACCCAAGCCCTGAGAGCTCTGGAGCTGGGAGGAGCTTTGCTAAATGGCAGCCGCTATGGCTGAAATTCAAAGCAAAGCATCTGGAGAAGGCAGAGGAGCAAGAGAAGGAGGCAGAGGAGGAAAAGGAGGGGGAAGAGGAGGGCCATTTTCATTTGCCCATCCAGAAGCTGCAGTAGGAAGACAGGGTGGCAATTTGGATGGGGGTGAAATCTGTCCTTTTGCATGTCGGCACCACAGATCTTTTTAACAAAGTCACTTTACGGCACGACAGCAGTCACCAGGGACTCTGCTTGCACAGGACATGCAGCTCAGCTGTAGGGTTCGAGGCACACATCAGGACATTCCTGAGCGTCTTTTACACTGGCCAACTCTATAATCTTTATTAACATGTCTTCACTAGGGCTGACTGGGTAAAAGAAGCGCAGAACTGGATCTAAAGGAGTAACCATGGGGTTGGGGGCAGGGGAGGGATTTGTTTTGCTTTGACTTTCTTTTATCCTCTACATTTTTATTTTTCTTAGCAACCTTTTAATCTGTGGTTTGGTTTGGTCCTGTGTTCAGAGCAGGAATGCTCCTGTGCCAAGGGCGGGGGAAGCCCTGCAAAGGTGTTTTGGGGAGCAAACACTGACCTGGAGGGAATTTCAGTCAAATTTCTTACCACTTACTGAACTCAAGCTCATCACATGGTCACATCCCTAAGACCTCAAAGGTCTTGTGCGACTCCATTGGTGCCGCAAAGTGGGGGTCCTCGCCTTGCTCATCCCCCATGGGGCACACCAGGATCAGGGTGCTCCTCCAGCCTGGCTCTCCCCCGTGAACTGGGGTGCAGGGTATCAGCTCTGCATTGGCCGGCCAGGACTGGTTGTGCTGAACGTCAGAAGAGCCCTCTGAGATGCTTGGGTACGTCCTAAGGGGAACCGTACGGCCACAGCGAGGAAGCACGTAACTGCTGCCGCTCTTTAAGGACCCTAATGAAAACGCTCTCCCTTTGAGAGAGAGTCAATCCATATTCCAAACCAAAGCCAAATGTGGGCTCAGGGATTTTTTTGGTTTGTTTCTAAAGAGTATGACTTGAAGTGCAGGTCTGCACAGAGCAAGTGCTCTCAACACGTTCTCTAATCATTACCCTTCCTGTGGCTCAGCATTTTCAAGTCAACACTGGATAAATAGAACAAATATGTTTTACCTAAAGTTAAGTCAAACTGCCCATGAGATCAACTGTAACCTGTATATCTGGTTGCTTTTTCTGACATTTACACTTTGTCATGTCTTGGACTGACACATTGCGTCCTGACTTTGGCTCTCTCCTGCAGAAGCGCTGGCTTTATCGTGCTGGAGAAATAAACGGTGTTGTTAATTGTAAGAAAAGTGCAAAGTGCACGTATCTGCATGCATGCACAACAAAAGTGCAGCCGTGCTGTTTTCCCAGTGAGGCTACAGCCCTGTTACGTGATCTGCTGGAAATGGGAGCATTTTAGCAAAAGTTTTCATTTAAGAAAATCTGGGTTTTGTTAGAAAATTTTCAAAATTGAGTGATCTCTAATAGCCATTTTATTATGGCTTAAAAGCAGTTAAAAGCCTCTTGTTCTGTTAAAAGGCTTTGCCCCAAGATGAAAAAATACTTCCATCCTTTGAACGAAAAAACCAATTATGGCCAAGCCCACAGTTCCTCTGCTTTTTTCTTTCTCCTTACTAACCAGAGAGCTGTAAGAGGAGGTAAGGGAAGAACAAACATTCCCCATTCAGTTTTTGGCCAAGCCCACGCCTGCGCTTCCCCCGGCACTGCAGAGGCGCCCCTTTTTGCTCGCCCTACACCCTGGCCAGGCTGGGTGGGCTTGGGCTTCCACGCCTGCCGATGCCCAGCGGGGCTGTGCGTCCCCGTCCCCGCCGCAGTGCAGGCACAGCCAGCCCGGCTGAGCCACTGCGGCTGTGGCCCGGCACGGCCCGGCAGGGCACAGGCACGGCTGCCAGGCCCTGCGACCACGCGCCGGGGCATAGCCTCGCCATGGTGCAGCTGTGTGCCGTGGGGAGGGAAGGGGACACACGGAAAAAATCCTCCTGTGGATTTCAGGGAAGTATCTGAAACCAAATGTTTGTGAGAGGCATCCTAAAAATGTTATTGAGCACGTGCGCCTGCAATGGAAAGTTTAATTCCCTTGTATCTCCTTGGCCGCTCATTTCCTTTGGGCAGTTGTTGGCTCAAATTCTCGTCTTCCTCTGCTCCGTGAATACTGGCCATGCCACACTCCCCTCCCAACCTTGCTTCATGGAAACATTTTCTTCTTGCATGCAGCTGCTTTTCTTACTCCCTCAGCGCCTCCCTGCTTCTGACCTGCCTGTTCCCCGATACAGACCTGGGTGGGTTTTTTCTTTTAGTTTCCTGAACCTTTCAGGTTGGGATAACCCCTGTACTTGTCTTGCACCGTGTCTGTCTTCCTGCCTCCATACATCTTGGGTTACCCCGAAGCCCCTTGGCTGAGTTGGGCAGGTGGTAGACAGCTCACCCAAGCCTCCAGGTCAATCTGGGGCTAGGAGCAGCAGGGTCTGGTGCTCCCCGATTTAAAATGGGCTCACCTAGGTGAGAAAATTAAAATGTAGGCCCCTAAAATGAGGTGCCCGATACCACTGGGGTAGGTAAGATAGCCTCAACCACTTGACCCTTACCTCCACGCGCACAGTCTTCTCTTTTCTGGCCACACCTCCATTCTACGCAAATGCTTGTCCTAAACCTGCCCTTCATTTATGGCTTCCTCCACTGGTCTCTTCAGCAGTGATGGCTCAGCACAAGTCTTCTCTCAGAGCTTCTCCATGGCATCTCCAAGCCTTTCCCACATGTTGCCACTCACATTTGGAAGCCCTTCCTTGCTGTGGTGCTTGTACCGGCCTCGTCCCCGCCTTCCGACCCCGCCACATGACACTCCCTTGTGTGAAGCCTGTCATCGTTAATCTTCCAAAGCATGAAATGAAAGCAAGATCAACTTTGTGCCTTTATATCAGCCCATTAACTGGCCATAGATGTACAAAATTTTGCAATCATTTTGTAAATTATTATTAGTTGTGTTGTGGTATCCCTGGGGCAAAGACTTGTTTTTGGTTTTTTCCCCTCCCCAGGTGGATCATACAACAGACAATAGTGCTTTGGTGTCGAAGAAATCTCCATGAAGACCAGAAAGAAGTGTAGGAGTGCTCCCGGTACTGATTTTGACTGGTGTGATGCAATAAGACCGGCTTAGGGTCCTCAGTCTGTGGTTGATCTTAAATTCCATGCAGCTTCCAGCACCAGGACGCATGCCAGCGAATGTATAGAACTGGGATGATGCTGGTTTGCTGGGCAAGAAAGGCAGAGCTGCTGTTTCAAAGATGTTGACCTCAGTGAGGTACAGAACAAATGAGGCAAGGCCTGAGAGGATTTCTGGACCAGCTGTAAGGGGATATCCCTCAAAAGAGAAGAGAAAAACCCTGGAAAGGAAAGCCTGTTTATCTAAACCATGGTAAGGCGAGTGAGAGCTTTTGGGAAGGTGGGCTGCCAAATGGAGCACTCCAGATACCAAAAAAATAGCTCAGGTTGAACTTTTAAATGCTATCCTCAAATGAAATGATTCATTTCTACTTTCAGGACATAGAATCTGGTTACATCTTTTTTTTCCTCTTCAAACCTCAGCCAGTTTTGAGCAAAAAGTTCTTCTATTAAAACAAGCAAAAGATTCAAAATCAAGGTTGGGTCTTACCCTGGGGATAGATGGTTCATCCCTCCTGGGATGATCTTTCTGGGCTTTACCTCTCCCCGCATTGCCTGGGCAGCCGTGGCCGACGCCCAGGCCCCCAAAACCACCTGCACGCACCGCACAGAAGCCAGAGCAGGGATTTGTACCCCTAAGGGTGCAGAGAGGGGTCTGTCACCACGCAGGCCGACTGCAAGAAGCTGGGTTGGAGGAAGACATTCTGCCAAACCCGTCTCTCCTGTGGCTTTGTTCATGAGGTGACTGGCGAGAATTTGTTGTTGATCTCTGTGCATGCCTGTCCCTCCCCACCTTCTATAATGCTGCGTAAAGCAAATTTTGGTGTTGAAAACACACACAAAAAGCTACAAGGTCTTTTATCACGTTTTTTCCAGTTCTTACCTTGTTAGTATCAACCCGATAATGAATATATTATACTGTCCCCGTTGCGCTTGAAATTATTCTTCTAACCCTACAAATTTTTTTGTTGAGATTCCCCACCAGCCTTTCAGCGCTATCACCACCATTTGCCAAAATGATTTTTAAAATGTGTACTTGAAAGATTTTGACCTTTTAAAAATCCTCATCATTGTTAGCACAAAACATCACAACCTTTTTTTAGAGAATGATTTCTAAAACTGAATCAGGAGCTACTTGGGGTTCTGTCGTCCTCTTCCTTCTGCCACCCCTAACTTGCCCTCTCCCTCCCACAGTTTTTGGGTTGCACTCTCTGCTCTGGAAAATTATGGGTCCTCTAACCTGCACCCACCTCTTGCAATGAGCAACCTTAAATCCAAGCCGTTGGAGATGGGATTTGGTACCTTGAACTTCTCAGATGGGTACCAAAGAACCGAGGACTCAGAATTTTCACCCCTTGAAATCACATTTGGAAAATCAGAGCTAGGGCCAAACCTCTTCTCTGGAAGAGGAGGGAGCCGGCTCTGCAATCGAGGTATTTTTGGAAAAGGCCAATGGCAACAGGCAGATCACATTTCCTCGGGGTTTTATCTGGTCGTCCAAGGCTTCTGAACTGATATGGAGGTCCTAGCCCCACATGTGTGACCAAGCAGTTACCCGTGTATTCCCACTGCCAGAAAGCTCCGGCGGAGATGTTAACACCTGGATCAGTAACTCAAGTGGCTGGTCAGCAATATGCCGGTAGCAAGACCTTGAAACAAAAGTGATAAGTGACAAATTTGAGGAGTTTTACAGTACTAATGCTTGTTATTGCTTCTCACAAAATGTTACCAAGCTTACAATAATCTTTACACTTTCAGCAAAAATGTGAACAGTATATTTGAATATATTAAAAAGAATTAAAAAAACATTTCACAAAAAACATTTGTTGCCATATGAAAGTCTTTCAGCAATAAATGCCCACACCAGTATTTAAACATTGTTAAAAGTATAATGATTTGTACTAATAAATTATGCAACAAGAGAGGTAAACAAAATAAAATTACAGTATAGCTCTCCATGTTCCTCCACTGAGCGTCCGCAGCTCTCGGAAGCTCCATTTAAGATGACTAATTAAGAAACCGATATTTTCAGAGCAACAAAAATAAAAGCTTTTATTTGTTCATTTGAATATAAAACAGGCGTTATCACAGATGTACAAAGCGTACTGGTGGTTTAACATACAAGAAGGTTGCTGTCCTTTGCACATAAAAATTTTTGTTTGAAACTGTGATTGGCTGAGTTACATGAATTTCTCTAACCAGTCACCACACTCTATGAAATAACGCTGCTAACATTCAACTGATAAAAGGGACAGTCTTCCCTCGGGTAAAGTGTCAAGCAGGATTAAATATATATAATAAACAAGCACCATGAGGAATCTGCTCCTGTTTGATTAGTTTTGTGTTTAAATGTTCATTGTGTACCCTCTCTTTTTGTGCATGTGCATCAAGTTGATTACATGGTTTTGTCTGACTCCAAAAGCACAAGGTCACAAGACAAACATTTTATACATTCTCATGAATGGTTTATCTACAGTACAATTTCTAATACAGAACAATCCTTCTTTATTGCTCAGTCTGATGGTGCTTAAATGTTTCCTTCCTTTTGCTTGCACAACAAAACCAGAAACTCAGTTTATCACTTCTCTTAACTCAGGATTTAACAACCACGGATGACAGGTTGCAGAAGAGAGCTGTTACTAACTGCGCTTCGCAACTGCATTGCAGTTCTTTTATTCTCTACAAATGCAAAGTTGACTTCGTGAAGGTTAAAGTGATGCTTTGAACGACAGCGAGATTTGTTTTGCAGTACTGAGATCAGCGATAGCAGGACTCCACAAGTTAGTTCACACACTGCAATTATGTTTGTAATCGATCAACATCTTGTCTGAAACCTTACAACAACTTGCCATTAAGAACAGATTTTATTCTTTTCAGGGAGCAGAAAATGAATTTGACAAAATATGGGATCGGTCTGCAGAGCATGAAGAGGGCTATTCACAGGACAGTGAAGGCGGAAAGGATGGCCTGAAAGAAAACGCGTCTGACGTGGCAAGATGCTCTGTACTGTACATGCAGACTAAAACGTCCCTACCTTTTAAAAAGATTTTAAACACCCAGCATTGAGACTCCCTTATACGTGATATAAACATGATTACATTTGCCCTGCAACAATCTTAGTCATGCATATCCGGTAATGAGAGCCAGCACACGAACATCATTTGGGACAATAAGAAAAGCATTCTTGGACTGCAGCTGGTAAATCCCACTCCTGATCACAAACAGGTCAATTCAGTTACAACCACATGAAGGAAGGGGAAGGTTTTTTAAAAAAGGGGCACGGGGTGCAGGGAAGACAACAGAACTGGGGAATCAAACCTCTCTTTTATCCAAAGGTAGTAAAATGAAGGCAGCTGTGATGCATGTTTTCCTACTCTTCTCCCGGGACAGCCTCAGATCGGAGACCGCGGGACTCCTCCGTTCTTTAAACAGGCAGATCGGTTCCTCTGATGTTCTAACGCGCTTAGGGACTAGTTAGCAGACGCACGGTTCGTGCCAAACCGGTTGTAGTGACTGTATGCTCCTCTCTGTTAGGGAATAAATTAAAGACCACCGAAACAATCGTTTCCTGTAAATGTAAACTGGATGCATTGGCCACCGAGCTACGTGTCCTAGCTGAGAGGCAAATTGATAACTCTGTGCAAATAACCCCAAAACTTTTCCTTATAGCAATAAAAACACCAACTAAAACAATGAAAAAAAATTGTGCAACAAAGTTCTGCAGCTAGACAACAGTGCTATTCATCAACCTGCCTTTTCTACGTCTAACAAGTGTATGCACATGCCAGCACGAATATTTATTGTTGCCTCCATGGCAAAGAAAAGAAAATTATTGTAGTGCATTTTTAGTCTTAAATTCATTCACTGCCTTAAAGGCAGCAATAATTCCACTTGCTGGTATCTAGAGGATTCTTTTCGACAGGGATACTTAGCAATCCAGGATTGCTTTTTTTTCCAAAAAATTTGTGAGTAACATTTGATTATCTACAGTGGGAGACACCATGCAAGTGACAAGTACTGCATTTTAAACTTTAAAATCTTTTGTCATTAGTGAATTTATATTTCATATATATATATTTGATGTGATACTATCCACTCAAGATAATACAACACTTTGTTTTTATATTAGCAAACATTTCAAGACTTTAATATTCTTGAATGTTTTTTCTCTTTTATACTTCTAAAGAGATCAAAATAAATTAAACGTTTTGTACATAATTACAGAAGAAGTAGTTAACTTATTTTATCTTTTTAGTTTAGTACAAAGATATTTGCAAGTTCATTGCCGAAATACACCTTATTTATAAATTTCTTCCATTCTAACGCTAACAGCAAAGGCTCTTCGGCCTTCGGGCTTTCAGCGTCTCCGACAGAAAGCTGCAAGATTTCTAATTGAAAGGTGCTACTTTGGGTATTCTCCTCGTACCACTACATCATTTCCTAAGATGTGGGATCTAAAATGGCTTAAGTTAGTAACGGATCTGTATTCGTCAGCTTTTTATGACATATTAAAACAAATGAAGAAACAATTATTTGTATTAGTATGCAAATTGCTTTAAAAGAATCTGTTTGGAGGGCAGAATAAAAAAAAAAAATCTACTTCAGCTTACTTAATGTAAAATACAAAGCCACATTTACTCAAAAAGCAGTATTGTCCAATAAGCAAAAAAAAAAAAAAAAAGTAGTTTAAAATGGGCTTTTCCAACACACTGAAGGGCCTTACCCCATAGTCCTTCTTTTCTAAAATTTAGTGGTAAAAGAAAACATTTCACATTTTATTTCCTGCCAATCGTGACTGCTTTGAAAAGTCGTAATAGAAACAGTTCCATTCTGATGAGTGTCAGCATCTTATCTGCACACTTTTTTAGTGGACACCAAAAAATTTTATACATCTATAGTAAAGTTCATGGAAGCTTTAAGGTACAAGACTACATGTTGTAGGCCACATAGATGGGATCTAGCTGGTCTGCCAAAAATCCATCTCGTAGGTGCATACGTTGTTTCTCTCCACGGGAGTTGATAGGAATTACACCAATGTCCACAACCACCACCACCCCTACAATCAGATAGTGTTCCTCCAGGACCACATTGGTGACCAAAGGAACCAGGTCCAAAGCTTCTTGCTCCGATCCATCCAGCTCAACTACAACGACCAATAAATTTGTCCAGGTAAACACCGCACTGGAACGAAAAAAAAAATAATATTAGTGGTGGGGGTTTTTTACCCATTTCATTTTTCACTCTTTTCATTCTACCCTGGTTACCTTTTGTTTCAACTCCTAGGGCTCCTTGTTGGATGCTCACCACAAAGCATAAATAGTGAGAGAACAAGTCTGCAGGCGGGGGCAGAAGAACAGCCCCACTAACTCTCACTTTAATATTGCTGCAATACTAAGTATTGGGCCAAACTTCACAGAAACTCAAGTCTAATCCTTGCCCGTCAGGTAAGGAGGTAGCTGGACAGCGTGCGGTTCCCTCTGAAGCCAGGTAACTGCCACAGCACTGCTGGGTTCATGATGGCATGCATGAGTGACGTGTGGGTGGAGGTGTCTTCTCTGGGGTTTTCTTGGAGAGCAGCCCAGAAGAGCAACGGAGGTTAAAAGAGGAGGCACCAAAAGGAACAGCAGGAACGTAGTGGGAGCTGAAAGGTCTTTGGGATAAACTCTGCCTGGCGAAGGGGTGCGGAGCCCTGGGAACGCTTGCACGGAATGCTGCAGGCTGCACAGAGGTCCCCGGGCAGCTGGGGAGGGGGCTGCCTGACTTGCACGGTGCTCGGCTGACATGGCTACGTGCCTTCTGGACTGGGCTGGCTGCTGCCCAGGCAGGTCAGAGCTCAGCACAAAAGAGCCGCGATTCTTCTGGACCAATTGGTTTATACAGAAATAAGCAGTGTCTCCATCTGTTTTGTTTCAGCTGTTTTTTATTTCTGTTGGGTCTAAGGAGACAGGAGTTTTTACATTCCTTATTCACAGGTGAGATGGTCGAGGGAACGCCATTATCACCAGTATCTCCTTTTTACTAGACCTTCCGTAAGACACCAAATTTTTGGTTAAGCCCTTGAGCTGAAGCAGGTAAGATTCTGGTTTCAGCTACTGGGCATTTTTTCTGGCTAAGGATAATGCATTTATCCTTCCAAATATGGAGGCTGGGAGGGTATGAAAGTCTGGTGTATGCTTCCCTCCATCCTCTTCCCCTCATATCTCAAATTTGTCTCCAAAGTCTCACAGGAGGTCAGCAGGACCGAGGCTCCACAAAGAGCAATCTCATTCTTCCTTGCAGGTGCTTAAGACACAGGTGATGGTTATTTCTTCCTCTAACTTACTCCATAGCATAAATAATAATATTCTACACATGTAACTCATACATCAAGCCCCGCACTTTACCCTCCTTTGCCTTACAAAATCAGGGAATAATTTGCCAGAATTGTCTCGAGCATAAGCATCTGAAAGTTAGAATATATTATGTATATAAGCCAAATTCAAAAAGAGCTACTTACCCCAAGGTCAACGCTTGACTGAGACAGAAGCGCACTGTTTTAGTCTACTAAGACAATACTGAAAATCCCTGCACTTTGCAAACATATCTCACTGTGCCCAAAAGTTAGCTATAAAAATGTGCTCTATGTTGATGCTTAACAGAATGGATTTTAGGAGAAAAGTACTTAATATTAAGAAAAAAATCATTTTCAGATCCTGCCAAAGTACTATTTGATTTAATTCTTATAAGCTTATTGATCTGGAAAACTAATGGGCAGCCAAAGCAAGGCTGTGCAGGTTCCTTAGTAATGCTATGAAATTAATTTTAATTTATAATCACTTTTTTTTCACAGACATTCTAGTAAGTTTTAATTGATCATAGAATCATAGAATATTTTGGGTTGGAAGGGACCCCTAGAGGTCATCTAGTCCCCTTGAAGTGAGCAGGGACACCATTAACTAAATCAGGTTGCTCAGAGCCCCATCCGACCTGGTCTTGATGCTGAATATCAACAAAGTGAAGTATCAGTCTGCACAGGTGCCCATCTCCAGAGACATCCTAGAATTTTTATGGATTGCTGTACAAACATCTAAATTAGTATTATATATATTTTAACAAAAAAGCCTGGGGAGGTTTTATCAAAATATGTTAGCACTTGAAACCATGCCTTGTTAGCTTGTTACTTGGGAAAGCAATTAATAGCAAGATTCAGGCGCACATCCCTAAAATGTAGTTTAGGAGAAGTTAGTTTGTCCGAGTTCAGAAGACTGATTCCCAAAACCTTCATGAAGCTTCTATTAAGTCCTAGAGCCACTGACACTCCTAGGAGGGTTTCAAATTAATTTAAAACTCATTCCATATGTTATGATTCTAACTCACAGGTGACCACTGTAAGAAAAAGGAACTATTGCCCTTTATGTTCTTACCCGTTGAGATGAAGATACATTGGCCAGCGTGTATGAATACATTAACTTTCTAGCCCTGATGAATAAAAAAACCCACCAACAAACAAAAAACAAGGGACCCAGGAAGGCTGCACTTTCTCAAGAAATTAAGGAATCACACCCAACAGATGCAACACAGCCAACGCACTAAGCTGGGAATGGCCCCTCCTGCTGCTTCCACCCCACCAAATGCTTCAGGAAAAGCAAGGAAGTTGTTGAAACACCTCCAGAGAAAGAGGCCCATAATTGTTTTCTTCTCCAAGTATCTTGTGTAGCTTTACCTGTTTGTCATTACGCAGAGAGAAAACCATTTCTTAGCAAGTTCCTGGAAGCTATGGTCTGTTCCTCTTTCATGGGTTTGAAGTTTAAATGAGTCAACAATGTGCTTTAATGTACACATATATTATTTGTCAAGCTATTTTGCAGTACTAAAAACACTTTCAAAAATGCCTGGTGTAGTTACACATCACAATAAAAACAGGCTGTGCCACTCTTTTGTTTGTTACGTACTGAGACACGTTCCAGAGTCAGAGGTTGTCAATTTGGTGCTAAAATTTCTTAAGATACAAGAATAATTTAAAATGACCTTTTAGATCTGATCCTCAATGATAGAAGTTGTGCAGCAGGATCACATGTCAGTCAACAAGTCACTGCCTTCCTCAATAGTGTTAAATGTTACAGAATGAGCACGTGTTTCTTGGAAGCTGAGGCTATTTTTACAATCCATCAACTGAACATACCCAGTACCTTTTGTTTGTAATAGGCATTGATTGCAGTTAAATCCTTAATGGGTCATTGCTACCAAAACAACAGTGGCCTCCAACAAGAACATTGGCTCATGCCCCCGTCCAAAGAAAGGCATATATGAAGTATATACAAAAAGACTTAACGGCTATTGTTTTGCCAAGGGGTGTTTTACAAAGACAAGAGGAGGATCTCTAAGAGAAGCTGGAAGAGAAGCTAAGTGAGAAAAGTCAAGGACAGTCAGGATTAGGACTGTGAATGAAAACTCCATGATGGTGGCTTGAGAGAGCTATTGGGCAGAGCACTGGTTAGGAAGAGGTTGGGATCTGTGAGCAAACCAGACATTGTTGTTCTGAACTACTGTGTGTCTGTTTTCTGCAGGGACCACATCAGAGAAAAATCTAACTCATCAGCAATCTCTCTTCTTTGAGGAAAAAACAACCCTGAAGACTTTCAGTTTTGGCCTTTGGGCAAAGGGTAGTAACACTACAGCATGTTTTCTGAAGTCTTGCTTATGCGCCTTGTACGTTATCACCCAACTACGGGGAAGAGTTAAGGCACCAAGACTATTTGCATGTGCTTCTTGCAGAAATTCAGTGGCCTTTTCCTTCAGTCCTCCCAGCCTACCCCAACCCTTTTTTAGTTGCCACCACTCAGGATTTCCATGATAATGGAACGAAACAGATCCTCAAAATGCTCTCAGTGGTCTTGAAAAAAAGAACATAATTTAAGCATTTTTTGGCTACAGAAACCCACGATGACCATTTCTGCAGTGTGATATGGCTACTTCATTCACTGCTCATGAGCTCACACTTTGAGGACACACAAATCTCTGACAAACAGGTACTGCTGAACACATCCGATTTATGAATCTGTGGCCATCTTATAGCAGAGCTGTCCCCAAATAGCTTGATCTGAAAACTTTCCATCCACTGCTGATACTGATTTGACACATTTTTAAGGAGAATTTCACAGCATCCTTAAAGTGTTCACAGTGGTCTGTATCAGGACACAGAATCTGCCGCCCTGAGTAATGGCTAGCTGGCACAAGGCTGCACCAGCCTTGGTGATGCTCTAGGGAGGAGGCAATAAGGCAAAACCTCAGTTACAGTCAGCCAAGCAATTAACTGCCTTAATTTTAACAGGTATTTAAGAAAAAAGCAAGGTGTTTTGACTAAAGAAACCAGTCCAGTCACTGTGCTTCATCATTAGGTTTACTGCTCCAGGCCATTCCTTTGCAGCCAGGACTGAAAAGAAAAATGGGAGAATCATGTCTTACACTTGCTAAACTGTTCTGGCTGTTAAGACAGGTTCGTTTTGGTTGAAAGGAGAAGAGCTGAGGTTATATCAAAATAAAACAACTACCTGACTCAGTCTTCTGATGCAAGAATAATGAAAAGCAATTTGTTCTCGTGTCGGCCTCCAGAAATGATTACCTGCTGTGTGCATTTGATGATGTGATACATTGATTAAGACAACATCATTATTAACTCATTGATTTACTGCTTCAATTTCCATTGTGACCTTGATTTGATCACTGCTTGATTTATTAATAACCAAATCAAAAGTAACAGTGTGTTCACTAATAAAGTTTATTAGTGTGTTAATTTATTTGAAATGTTTGCTTGCCTACTCCTTCTAATAACAGCACTCCTAAAGCTTGAACTCATACCAGTTTGCTTCTCCTAGTTAGAATATAAATCTCAAACTCCAAGAAACAGCTACTGACCTACCTGAGAGCTGCTTGGCTCTCTCAAATTAAAAATTTAATACTTCACTTGTACTTAAAACCACACAAAAAAGAAACATATTGAACGATCTTAGCAGAAAACAGTCCTTCCTGATTAAATCTGTTTGTGAAAAGTTTCATCCTAAGGACATGTTTACAGCGGGGTTATAAATCCTGTGACCATCCTGACAGGCCATTTCCTGGATCAATTGCAATATCCAAGAAAAAAACCCAGACATTACAGATATTTCAGCTTTATATAAGGGCCCTGGTGTTCTATAATCCTTACCATTCCGTGATGCTCTTGTGTGCTCTAATTACAGAGGTTTCAATATCGATTGGATGGTATCTCATCCCTCGTAACTCCATGGCTTCATCTAATGCACCCACAACATAAAGTGCATCATGGCGTTCTGGTTGTAAGGAAAAAAGAGATTAATGATTCTATTCTCTAGAACATTACATTACAAAAATGTTCACATTAATAAATAAGTAAAATAAGTATAACATTTATAAGTTATCCTCGAATTTCTGCAACCCCAAAATGATTTCTGAACTAATGAGAATTTTCCATTACTGAAGTGCAATGCAGAGCCGAAAGCAGAAGGAAGGAAGGCAGAAACACCGTTCCCATTTGAAGAAGAGAAAAGTGGAAGCCTTTATCCAAACACAGTGGCATAAATTCCTGTTTTTCTCCCAGGCTGATGAAGAACAGACTTGTTCTTTTTCAAGGCACCCTAAACAGACAATAGGCTCCTTGCTTCTCTCCCTTTCTTTTGAAAGAGAAGGGATGGATTTGACCCTAACAGTATGGATGATGTTCTCCAGTGGCTTTGAGATGGTCAGTACTGATGCTTAACGTGCACTACAAAGGTGTTTATCAATAAACTAGAAATACGCGCTATGTGCCAGATGATGGCAAATTGCTCATTCAGACAAATGGCAAGCTCTGGAGCATAATGCTCTTATAGTACAAATTTTTACTGACTAAAGAAATAAATGAGGGTGAAATGACACTTTTAAAAAGATATTAGGCTGATAATAAATGACTGCATGTTATCCGTAAAGAAATAATATTCGCTAACAGACTTAAAAGCAGATAACCGGCTCTTTTTACATTAATTTAGATAGTTGCCTGGTGGTAATGTAATGACAATATAGCCTCTACCATTAATAAAGGGCAGAGGACTTTCTGCACTGAGAGCTAAAAGTGGAAGAGAGTGGAGACTTAGCAACTCTTTGCCAGGAGAAGATTTAAGCCATTTGGATGCTTAAGTTGCAAAATCCTCAGAGAATCCTGAATTTTCTCAAGGCTGGGCTATCACTGTGAAATGAAAAAAGCTTGCGCAACCGAAAGTAAATCTCTTCAGGAAGATGCTAACATAAGGACACAGGCAGCAGTCGTAATCCACAGTGATTACTCAAATGCTTTCAGATTTGATGAATTCACTCTGGCTGAACAGCGGCTCCTCTAATTGCACAGACACCGGGACCCTGGGATCACTCCTGGAGGTGCTCGCAGCATTGCTAGAAACCATACTTTGCCAACAGCCTCGACTGCCACCTCAGACAGCCGCCAGTCGCGGCACTGTGCTCTGCAAAAATCACAGGGAAGTACCACTTTCCCAAGCAGAGACTTTGTGTGCCGGGCTTGCTTACATGTGTGCACAGGATAAGGAATGACATAAAAACAAGTAACGAAATCCTGTGCCTTCCCCACAGAAACCCAAACACCCTGTAGCTTCTCCTGCAGGCTACTGCTTCTATTACATTTCAGTAACCATCCCCACAGGTTTAAAGACAGGGAAATCTGAGAATGGAGAGCTTCTGTAAATAAGGTGGTGACAGGAATTACCAAAGGCGGTGCTCATCACAGGAGGGACACAGCTCAGGCTCACAACAAGGCTTTTTCTATCTGCACAAATGCATTCCTGTGGATATGACTGAGAGCAAATGATGGCGTTTTAAGCTGCATTTTGTATTTTTCAAGCTGAAGCACTTGGCACATTAACACTGCTAAAAAGTCACTGGTGGAGGGGATTTATAGCACCTAAGGTACAGCAAAGGAAAATCAACTGTTTCAGCTCGGAAATCTTGCCCTCTGTTTTACTTTCTGATTATTTTAACTAAAGCTTTTTTGCAGTTCTACAGGTTTCACAGATTGAACACGTCAGGTTGTGCAGGCCAAGAGACATGGTGTCAGACTCAAAATAATCCAAATTATGTGCAAAGACCTAGATGACAAGAAACCTCTTACCTCCGTTTGCATCTGTGAGTTCTGTTCTTCTCAGGAACCCCAGATAGCCAGTTCGAGCCCAAATAGTCTGTGTGTCTCCAAAGCTGAGTCTTGAATTAAAATGATCTGATTGCAAAGACTCATCTCCATAGATGGTGAAATACCCACTGGCGTTGTGAGTGCTGTGAACCCATATCTAAGTTAAAAGCAATTATACTAGTATTAATTAAAGTAGCTTTCCAGAATGAAGCATTATTGAAAATTCTTGATGCAAATATTTTATAGCTAGATAATGCTATAATGCTTTTTAAGACTGTTTCTGAACCTGTAACTGACCTAGTTTTAGGCACAGAGACCCCAGTCTAGCCTGGCTGAAGTTGGAGCATGGTTCTGAGCCATGCCTGGGGGAGAGGGATGCTGGGCTCATGGCTGTGGGGACACCTGCCTGGCAGCCCTCTGGCCCCAGGGTAGCCAAAGACCTGCACAGCCTCCTTGAATGGCTCAGCTAGCTCTGAGGTCTGCCTGGTTATGGCAATTCTCAGAAGAGCCTATGGACCAATACTCTTTCCGTAGCCCCCCCCGCTCCTGGCTCAGTGTATTTACTCCAGCAGGGCTTCCTCCATGAATACCAGACAGATTATTTTAAAGGGCGAGGCCAGGGACCTTCACCTATGGAGAAGGACTCAGTTAATCTAACTCGAGGCATCGTGGAAATTTTTACCATTTCATAGTAATGACATCTTACAGATGAATCTCACAAATTAGATTGTAGTTTTAATTATGACTAAGCAAATTCTTCATTTTGTTAATTAGATCTTTAATTGCTCATGGAAAATAACATTTTTTTCTCTCTCTAGAAACAAAATAAATTAGAAGAACATATAGCCTTGCTCAACTCAGCTAATGAGAGTACTTCAGTGTGTTGAAGCACAATGATTATAAAGAGAATAGCACTAGAAAACCACCTAGTCAAAATCAGACTAATCAATAAACTTATTTTTTCACCTGTTTCTATGAGAATTAGTGAAGCACCAAGCGGAAAATGCAGTTAGAAAAAGCAGATTTTTTCCAAATTTTTAACAACTTTGAGCTGTTATTAGTATTTATCAAGTATGTTACTAACAATTTTAATAATGATACAAATATCATATTACACACTTTATATACTATAAAGATCTGTAGAACTCACCATTTTCTTAACTGAGCATTTGCCAAGACGTATTAAGGAAACCATTGGCATACACGATGATAGCTTTATCTCTGTAATTTAGTTCAGAGCATACAAAGGTTAAGCTTTCATGACTCACCTCACCAAGATGAGAATCTCCTAAGGGTCCCTTTGTTTCTGGATTAGCAATAATGATACGTACTCCTGGGAGGATCTGTTGGAAGAAAACATGAGGCAGTAAGAAAGCAGATACCGGCTTATGCAATTGTATGCTGACTCTTCGTCCCCAAAAAACCTTCATTAGAAGCTAAAAGAAATCCTTAAGAAGGTAAAGTAGACTTACAACATAAAAAATTAAAGTAGTCCATAGATGTAATACATTCTGAGATACCTGGGAGATACTACAAAACCTCTTCTCTTCGTGAAAGCTGTCCTATCATTAAAAACTCCTTAGAAATGAAATGTTCACCTACAATACAAAAAATCCTACCAAATGGCCCAAGTCTTTCTGAGAGTCTATACCAGAATAGAAAAAAAAACCCAACCCGCTAGCTACATGAAACCTTGGCCTGAAACCAAAAGCAAGCCAAAGGCACCATGCAATCTCCCCAGAACAAGGCCCTGCCAATGACTTCATGTAATGGACATCCAACCACTGCAGAGGTGGGCAGATGTTAAACCCTGAAATAGAAAAGGGAGCATAATCTGACCATGAGTGTTTGCAAAGCTATGGTGAGAATGCTGTAGATGAGCATCCAGAGCGTCAAGGGCAGTCCGTGGGCAGGGGGTGCCTCGGTGGCTCAGTGCAGCAGCGAGGGCCCCTCTCCTTTCTCCCAAAGGCAGAGCACGCCCAACAGTAGACCTCAGTCACCAGCTCCTGGCCAGACACCGCAGCCAGGGACGGTGCTGAGAGCTGTGTGCCAGTCCCGTGTCCTCACCCTGTCCCCACAGCGATGCCACCCACCAGGTACGGCCCCTCAGCAGGTATCAGTAGCCTGTGAGTACAGTGTTGGTAATCTCAGACCAGGTCTTGGTGGAGGTGGGTCTACTTCAATGAAACTGCCTTCACTAGGGGCACATTTGTTGGCTGTTTCAAGAGTGAGATGTGGAGGATGAAATACCTTCTTTTTGTATAAAAGAAGGAAATGCTTTTTGCATAAAACATGGAGGTAGAGCTTTTGAGAGAGCAGTATGATTCAGTTACTGCCATCGTGCTGTAACCTCAACAGTAAAGAAAGGTCTTCAGCCTGCACAGCTGATAGCCTTCCTCAACACTACATTCACATAAAATTGAACAAAAATGGAAATTTACTGAAAATATTTGCCACAAAAGGTATGTTTAAATCTTCTTTCAGTACTTACTTTTCCTGACTCCATGAGGGGCAAACTATGTGGAGATCCTCTTTCGACTAAACGAACTCTGTAAAATACATGTAAAAACGATATGCGTAATACACAGTTGTGTTTATTTGCTTTTCATTAACATTTATTTCTAAAAGGAATGGTTAATGGTTGCAGAGATTAATGTTATTTTTGGAACAGATGAAGCTTATATCCTGTAGAACACAATTGGGCCCAATATTTAATCTAAGTCAAGGCTTACAGCTGGGAAAATAATGAAAAAAAGATGTGTGTGAAAGTTTTCTTAAATATTAAATTCTTCAAATGTAGTTGGTGCCTTTTATTTGTTTTTGGTAGACTTCTGTAAATGGAATTCCATGCACAAATTTATTCGCAACAAGAGGAATCTAAAATACTGATTTCCCACAAGAACATCATAAATGCCAGGGCACAGACACAAAAGCATGTGAGCTGAGTGAGCAACCACATTCCACGCGTAGCTAACAGTTAAAACCAAAGACATATTGAAATAACTCATAACCTGGCCTCAGCTTCAAATCTGCATTTGCAATCTTTTAATTATTGTCAATGCACAGCAGTTGATAAACATTTTAGTATTAAAAAAATCATTTGATGAAACATGTTACTACTGCTGAGGTCAGACCCTTTCTCTGAGTGTGGCTTTCTGGTCCTCTCTCTTGCTTTCTTAGATAAGACCCTCGGACTACTATCCCTTGCTGCTCTTTCATGTGGGTGGCGATGAAGTAGCAGTAAGTAGCCCGAGGGTAATCAAAAAAGAATTCAAGGCCTTGGGGCGACTAGTGAAGGAATCTGGAGCGCAGGTTATTTTTTCCTCGCTCCTTCCAGTGGGGGGCAGAGACACGGGACAATATGAGAAGACTCAATCTATTAACATGTGGCTTCGCGACTGGTGTCACCGCCACAGCTTTGGGTTCTTTGACCGCGGGATGGTCTACACGGCACCGGGCTTGCTGGCGTCAAATGGGAGCCAGCTTTCTCAAAGGGGGAAGAGGGTCTTTGCCCAGGAGCTTGCGGGCCTCATTGACAGGGCTTTAAACTAGATGTGAAGGGGGAAGGGGAACCTATTGGGCTTGCCAGAGACAGACTGGGGGATGAAAGACAAGGGTTTGAGGGACTGGGGGCTAGTATGAGCCTTCAACCTGTTGCCCAGCACTGTGCCAGGGGCGCTGCAGCAAAGTTGAAGACTGGCGGAGGTGAGCCGGAGGCTCCTGGGGTAGCAGGAGCCAACAAGGAAAAGCCCGTGAAACACCTCAAAGTAAATGAGCGGTGTTCTGCTATGAAGGTGACGAGGCCGACAGCTCATATGAAATGCCTCTATACAAACGCGCGCAGCATGGGAAACAAACAAGAGGAGTTGGAAGCTATCGTGCTGCTAGAAAGCTACGACCTGATCGCCATTACGGAAACTTGGTGGGATGAATCCCACGACTGGAATGTAGCTATTGATGGCTACAGGCTGTTCAGAAGGGACAGGCGAGGAAGGAGGGGCGGAGGTGTTGCCCTTTACATCAAGAAATCAATACAGTGTGAAGAGCTGGCCCTGAAGAATGGCCATGAGCAGGTCGAAAGCTTATGGATAAGAATCAGAGAGAGAGGCAACAAAGGGAACCTGGTGGTTGGTGTCTACTACAGGCCGCCAGATCAAGAGGAGCCGACTGACGAAGCGTTCTTCCTCCAACTCCGGGAGGCTTCGTGCTCGCAGGCTCTCGTCCTGCTGGGGGACTTCAACCACCCTGACATCTGCTGGAAAACCAGCACGGCAAGCTGTAGGCAATCCAGCAGGTTTCTTGAATGCATTGAGGACAACTTCTTAAGCCAGGTAATAGACACCCCTACCCGAGGGGATGCGATACTGGACCTGGTGGTCACCAATGCAAGTGAGCTCGTCGGAAATGTCAAGATCGGAGGCAGCTTGGGTTGCAGTGATCATGCGCTGGTAGAGCTCACACTCCAGAGGGAAATGGGAAGAATGAAGAGTATAGTCAGGACCCTGAATTTTAGAAAAGCAAACTTCCAGCTCCTCAAGGAGATAGTCGGAAGGACTCCCTGGGAAACGGTCCTCAGGGACAGGGGAACAGAACAGAGCTGGCAGCTCTTTAAGGAAGTGATCCACAGAGCGCAAGAGCTCTCGATCCCCAGGTGTAAGAAATCGGGCAGAGAAGGGAAGAGACCAGCATGGCTGAGACGAGACATGCTGGACAAACTAAGGAGGAAGAGGGAGCTGCACAGGCAGTGGAAGCAGGGACAGGCATCCTGGGAAGAGTATAGGGACGCGGCCCGGTTGTGTAGGAATGGGGTCAGGAAGGCCAAGGCTCAGCTGGAGCTAAACTTGGCTAGGGATGCAAAGAATAACAAGAAGGGTTTCTACAGGTATATCAGCCGGAAAAGGATGGTTAAAGAAAGCGTACCCCCACTGATGAGCGAGACTGGCAAGCTGGTAATAGCAGATGAGGAGAAGGCTGAGGTACTCAACAACTTTTTTGCCTCAGTCTTCACTGGGAAGCTCTCTCCTCACCCCACCCGAGTTGATGGATGGCATGAGGGAGACAGGGAGGGCAAAACCCTTCCTGCTGTAGGAGAAGATCAGGTTCGTGACCACCTGAGGAACCTGAATGCGCATAAGTCCATGGGACCTGATGAGATGCATCCCAGAGTCCTGAGGGAATTGGCCGATGTAGTCGCCAAGCCACTCTCCATGATATTTGAAAAGTCATGGCAGTCAGGTGAAGTCCCTGGTGACTGGAAGAAGGGAAACATTGTGCCCATTTTCAAAAAGGGTAGAAAGGAAGACCCTGGGAACTACCGACCTGTCAGCCTCACCTCTGTGCCTGGGAAGATCATGGAACAGATCCTCCTAGAAGCTATGCTAAGGCACATGGAGGCCAGGGAGATAATTCGAGATAGCCAGCATGGCTTCACCAAGGGCAAGTCCTGCCTGACGAACCTAGTGGCTTTCTATGATGGTGTGACAGCATCAGTGGACAAGGGAAAACCAATAGATGTCATCTATCTGGACTTCTGCAAAGCCTTTGACACAGTCCCCCACAACATCCTTCTCTCTAAATTGGAGGGCTATGGATTTGACGGGTGGACTGTTCGGTGGATAAGGAACTGGCTGGATGGCCGCATCCAGAGGGTAGTGGTCAATGGCTCGATGTCCAGATGGAGACCGGTGACGAGTGGTGTCCCTCAGGGGTCCGTACTGGGACCCGTGCTGTTTAATATATTCATCAATGACTTAGACAGCGAGATCGAGTGCACCCTCAGCAAGTTTGCGGATGACACCAAACTGAGTGGTGCGGTTGACACACCAGAAGGACGGGATGTCATCCAGAGAGACCTGGACAGGCTGGAGAGGTGGGCCTGTGTGAACCTCATGAGGTTCAACAAGGCCAAGGGCAAGGTCCTGCACCTGGGTCGGGGTAACCCCCAGTATCAGTACAGGCTGGGGGAAGAAAGGATCGAGAGCAGCCCTGCCGAGAGGGACTTGGGCGTGCTGGTGGATGAAAAGCTGGACATGAGCCGGCAATGTGCACTGGCAGCCCAGAAGGCCAACCGTACCCTGGGCTGCATCAGGAGAAGCGTGGCCAGCAGGTCGAGGGAGGTGATTCTGCCCCTCTACTCTGCTCTGGTGAGAACTCACCTGGAGTATTGTGTCCAACTCTGGAGCCCTCAGCACAAGAAGGACATGGAACTGTTGGAGCGGGTCCAGAGGAGGGCTACTAAAATGATCCGAGGGCTGGAGCACCTCTCTTATGAGGACAGGCTGAGAGAGTTGGGCTTGTTCAGCCTGGAGAAGAGAAGGCTGCGGGGAGACCTGATTACGGCCCTTCAGTACCTAAAGGGGGCCTATAGGAAAGATGGGGAAAATCTTTTTAGTAGGGCCAGCTGTGACAGGACAAGGGGTAATGGTTTTAAACTGAAGCAGGGTAGGTTTAGACTGGATATAAGGAAGAAATTCTTTACAATGAGGGTGGTAAAACACTGGAACAGGTTGCCCAGAGAGGTGGTGGAGGCCCCATCCCTGGGAACATTCAAGGCCAGGTTGGATGGGGCTCTGAGCAACCTGATCTAGTTAGTGGTGTCCCTGCTCACTGCAGGGGGGTTGGACTAGATGACCTCTAGGGGTCCCTTCCAACCCAAAACATTCTATGATTCTATGATAACTTACTTTCCCACTAAAGGAACAGAAAAGTGGCAGCTCTCCTTCAGTGGTACAACGGTCTGGTAGGAAATTCCTTGTTTAACCTTAGAAAAGTACTTGGCAGGTTAGAATGAAAGAGACTTTAAAATACTAAAATAGCTGATGATCTCAGCCAGTAGATGGTGAAGAGAATTTGGTAACATCTAGGTATCCTAAGTGAGATAACTTAAAAGTTCTAACAGCCCATGAAAACCATAAACTTCCCACTCCTGAACATTTTTCATAATCTGCTTAACCAAGCTAAATCTGGACTTCTGTCAAAAGAGCTGTTCTTACCTCTTTCCTCCCCTCAGCTCTAGTTAGAAAGAAAAAAAACACAACACAAGATGCCTAAACCCCAACCTTGTAAAGGTAAAGACAAAACATCAGAAGAGAGGAAGACAGCTATGAGCAGATGGGTGGAGACTGGTTCTGGTTAAACTGATCATAAACCTGCAGTCTGTTAGGAGAAGTCACAACAGATCTTTTTTTTGAGGTCTTTTTATAGACAGAATACCGCAGTGCTCAGCTTGGGAAAGGAGGGATGAGACACAGAGAGACCTCAGCTAGAGGTCCCTCTGGAGAAGAACAAAGCTTTGGCAAGTTCAGCCCCTAAACATAAAGGAGATGGAAAAAGATATATTTTTTTTTTATTATTATTATTACTATTTCTTTTCTCCAAAAGTCTTCTATAAAAGCTGGGACTGTCGAGGTCAAGACAAGAATAGTGAATCATGTTTTATCTGCGTTTCTGGGAAGTCTCTTAACCTTGATGGACGGGGCAGGGCTAAGCCCTGAGGCATTGCACACCAGCGTGAACAGTTCCTTGAACTAACAAAAAGAGATATAACCCAAATACCCAGAAATTTCAGACTGCTTTTCCAAGTCTTTTTGAGAGGAAAAGGGTGTAAAGTGGGGCACTGCCTGGAGCTGCAGCCTGGCCTGCTCTCCTGCAAGGTGCATAACAGCAACTACCTTCCAGCCTTAGTTCAGCTGCCACAACCCCCCCAGACAGAGCCTGAAGCACTAATTACCACTTCTGTGTGTTACCTGTAATGTTATACTGCCCTTGTTTTACACTGTATTGCTCTCTTAAACCTCTGTTGTGTTACTGGTGCACACATGCGCCTGTGTTTTCTATGACCTTTTCTGCCGAGCCTCCCACCAGCTGCAGAGCAGTAGGGCCACCCCTGGATGGGTGTTTAGGGATATGGTTTAGTGTTATGTTTAGATGGCAGGGTTAGGTTTACGGTTGGACTGGATGATCTTAAAGGTCTTCTCCAACCTAAACGATTCTATGATTCTACAGATTGACAGCAAAAGCAGTGGAGCTGCAACAGCCATCTGCCCAACCAGGGACACAGGCACAGGGCAGCAGAAACCCAGGCCATAGGAGCCTCACTATAAGGTGTCCATGCAAGGCTAAAGGAATGCTCCCCTATAAAGGGTATGTCTACCTAAGTGTCCCTTGTGTTGCTGTTCAAATGGCAAGCCAAATCATAGGTATTTAGGAATATGCAGCAAAGGCTTTAAAAATAACTCTGTGCATATGAAAACAAAACCAAATATTGCAAAATCCATTGTTAATAATGCCTATATTTCTGCCTTTTATATATATATATCTTTGTTCTGTAAAATCCATATCAGTGTAGAAATAGAAAATGCTTTTAACTGAGTTCTTCCAAACAACTATCTCCAGTCTTTGGATATGTATTGCAGCCAGGTAGCTGTTCTTAGAAGAACTAGTCACCATCTCAATCACTTGGTATCTTCTTTAACAGACAGAGTTATCTCATTTATGATCTACCAACATTTGTCAAATAGAGAAAATCTTAAAAAAGCGACAATTTAAAAAACCTTGGCCATAAGCACTGCTACGAGTGATGGTGTAACAAAGGTCAGGAGGTACTTTATTTGAATTTAAGATTGGTTTAAAAAGAATTCGATGTGGGTAACAGCAGCAAAAAACCCCTGGGGCAGGAATAGTGTATGTCAGAGCTGCCCAGCTGCCCAGAGATACTGCCGGCCTTTGCTCCCTTCCCGTTATTAAGACATGCCTCAGTGAAGTGTTGCTGATCTCCAGGCCCAGCAGAAATCACATATAATAAAGTTATACAGTCAATAGTCAATGAAGTGACTACTGGATATGAATCAACATTCATAAATCTGACCAGCTCTCTCCTCTTTGCTTTCAACATCTGTGCTTCTCACCTTGCTCTTATTATCACCAGCGTATTCTCCTAGTTCCCTTCTCCACCTATTTCCTTTAAGCGCGTCTGACTTTTTAGCACATGATGATCCAGAAGGTGCAACTTCGCAGTTTCCAGTTCTGTTAAACCTCTCCCACTCTGCGCTTTCCACCTCACGTCCCTACAGAGTTATCACAGCAGCGCACTAAGCACAGAGACGGCATTTCCTGGAGGTTTTCTGTGAGGGCTCTGTTAGCACTCAAAAACTTGGACTCCTTTTTAAAAAGTTTCTGCTAAGCTCACAATCCATTTGGGAACATGCTGTTAAACCTCTAACAACTCTGAAATAATAAAAGATATTTTGCCACAAAGAGATTTTGAAAAAATAGAAGTAAAACATTAGATTCTGATGTTACTGACTCCTATGTGCATACTTAATTTTAAGTGCGTAATAGTCTTATTAACTCTACTGGGACTAGAACTGTGAATAAATTATGGACATTAGGCATTACTTTTTAAAATCAGTTTTACTGTGCCTCAGCATAAAATAATTCAATTGTTCCCATTCTTCCCCAAGAGATTTCCATTTTTCCACTGACAAACACAGACAGCAGACACGATTGGAAACTTTCGCTTTTCCTCTCAAGCATCGCTATCAAGGCTGGTCTGGCAGGCAAGGGATAAAGGCAGAGCACAGGGCCCATCAGATGCTTGAAAAAAATGCCTCTGAATTACCCCAGTGATGCTGGCAAAGAAACCCACAGCTCCTTACAGCCTTCTTAGGACAATGTTAGTAAAGCTTCTCCAAATTGACACATAATCATAAGGCGCTCCCAGACAGCAGAGGTCTAGAAAGGGCAAGTCCTGTTTCTCTGCAATGTTCCAGCCATTCTTTGTTGGGAGTGAAACGATCACCTCTTACACTGTGGGTATGGAGTCTTCCCGCTGCTTTCTGCTGCCTTCGAGTCGTGCTGGGAAGGGCAGAGGAGAACGTGGCAGTAGAGCCAGCCTGGGCAAAGAGCCTGAAAGTCAAGTGGATGGGAGAAAAATGCTGCCCTTGGGCGTGAAAGCTACTTTTGCACCTTCTGGTGGTTTGCAGCCAAGCCGAGAGGGAAAACATCAATGAGTGATCATCCAGTGTAGGGCAGACACGGAGTTTCTCTCCCACCAAAATGTCTCACTAGAGGGGAGAGGCAGGAGATGTTTGAGAATCATTGCACTCTTAGAAAGCTATAAGCAATGATGATACTCAATGAATCTGTAGTATTTACATTGTATAGTATAGGAGAATATAATTTTTAGAATTTTTTTCACTGGTTCCTAAGAGTTAGTCTTTTTTCTTAAAAAATCACTAACTGGAGCTGCACAGTTCAGAAAGCTGCCTATGTTTCATCAAAGTCTGGCTACTGGAATTTAACAGGGAATGCAGCTACAATACCAGTATGTGCTAAACTTCTTCTCTTGTTACAATTGAATACATTGGGCAGATTTCATCTCCTTTAAAACAAACACTTCCTATAGAAAAGTAGGACTGAAATCTGACTGCAGAATGAAAACCAGCAAGCTTTAACTAACTGGGCACTGAATCACTGTGCAGCAAAGGGGATATCGAAATGCAGTATCAATGGCTTTCTGCCCCACTATCTTCCATGGAACTGCAAATTTTGTTTATGCTCCTTTTTAGATCTGGTCTGTTCAGTGGTGAAAACTCACCAAAATATACTCCATGGCTTGCTAGCATTTCACACTAAGCAGAGAGTTTGTCAGCAGAGCTATTAACCATGGCTTTGGGAATCTGCAGGGGCTGGAGCGTGCAGCGTGGTGCTAACCAACGTTACGATGCCAAAACTGGGCAAACCTTCAAAGCCAGCTGTGCTATTGCTCAGAGAAAGACTTCGGATTCTCTGATTCTAATAGAGATGGAAAGAAGCTATGAGGTCATTCAAGTCTCGCTCCCTGCCAAAAAAAGGCTGTTCCCTGCAGTGCACTTTCGAGTGCTTTGTCTACTCCTGTTACAGTATTTCAAATGAGGAGCTTCTTCCACTTCCCTTCAGAGTTTATTTCTCAGCTGAATGTATTTCATAGTCAGGAACTTTTTACTCTGCGATGCTTGGCACAAACCATTCTTAGCTTCCTCTTGTTATTTCTAATTAGCTCTTCATGTCCAATTCAAAGGAGTTTTTCCCACTGTCCCCTTTCTTTTAAAATACAACTCAGCTGAAGAGTTTGCCTTTTACCCTAACACTTGGCCAAACCTCACGTCTTGAACTTTTTTCTTTTCTTTATAGCCATTCCCACAAGCTGAGCCATGGTAACTGCCCTCCTCCTCCTTGCCTGTGCGCCAGCATCTTCTGCTGTTAGCCAGGCTTGGGCACTGAGATGCTGCACCTTCCATCATCTCAAGCTCTTATTTCCCCCTCTACCCTACCAACCCCTCCTCCTGTCTTGAGCAGTCTGTTCTCACACCACGCCACTTCGCAGTCACACCAGCTTGGAAGTCCAGCTTTTTAGTTTCTCGAATACTAGCCATTCTGCACACTAATTTCTTTCAGAAGCTGCTTTCAGATGCTGCCACTCTTGAAAACCTTCAGCAACAAAACCTAGAGGAAACCAGATAGATGTGATGCACATATAACCTAATACATATCGGAAATACACTGTATAGAAGTCCCCTCCTTGGCCATAGCCTTTCCGTGGCAGAAAGCCAATGGTCTCTTTGGTTTCATGCCAGCCCTATTTCCTAAGTTTTCCTGCTGATTGTCATCTTACATTAGAAGTTGAGCTTGTGGGGAAAAGCGGGTATTTTCATATCCTGCAAGAAATTGATGTTTTGAAATTTTTTTTTTATTGAACTGGAACAAACAAGTGAAATATGGAAAGAAGCTGTAAACGGAATCTGAAAAAAAAATGTTGCAGGTCAGAAAAAGAGATAATTTATGTTTAGTGTTTCAGGGTTTTTTGTTTTGTTTTTAAATGTAAGTTAATTAACTCTCCAAACTGAAAATGTTTTAACCACCATCATGAGAGAAAGTTCAAAAGTTAAAGTAGGGTGTTTTGACCACTTTGAGAATCTTATCTTTTTCCTTAAGCTGAAAAAGATCTGACAAAACTGACTCTTCTGATTTCAACACAACAGTCTTTTCTGGTGAAAAAACACACAACCACCAAATTCATTAGAAATTTTAACCACAATCTAATTGTAAGGCATTTAATGCCAGAGAGCACGTACGCTTTCATGTAGCTATAACCACAGCACAGTGACTTCCCAGCTCTGACTCAAATGGCTAGGGACTATTGCCACGAACTACTGCCATCATCAACACCTTTCAGATACGTATTGCTGTCTGATGCTGAGCTGGTGCCTGGGTAAAACTGATGGTGGGAAAGGGCTGATGCCGCCCGTTCTGGTTTTCTGTAGTCAGAGGGAAGATGGGCACTGTAGGTAACAGTGGGATCCAGGACTGAGGTCAGGGATCTTTGACACTCAAGACTTTCAGTGCATCTTCTCTCTACTCAAATAATAAAATATTTCTACATAAACTATTCCAGAATTTACAAGTCAATGAGCTCATATGACCAAAAATGGAAAAACAGATCAAAGAACATAAGCTCTGCCTTCCAAAATTACATACCCAGTTCAAATAGCCAGATCAGAAAAGGAGGAAAATAGCATAACTGAACACTTAGGCTGAAGGGGAAATCTAGACAATAAAGAAGAGTTTCCCTGCAACATCCTGGCTTCCTCAGAACAGTTTTTCTCCCATTACATGACAAATTCAGATAATGGATAAATACAACTGAGCATGAAAAAGGGAGTTTTGGACTGAGGCAAACTTTAGCCAACAAAATGAACAACCATTAAATCTTCTATATGTCTAGGACATATTTTAATCCTGTTAATTCGATAATCAACAAGTTCACTTAAAGAATTAGCACTAAATCACTTCCTTTGATGTAAAGGCTTTTCTTAACTATAAACTTAAATTACACTTCATGTCCCAAATTCCCTGAGGTCAGAAGCAAACAGTTTCCAATCCTTCAGATGGCTGAACAAAGAAGCAGAAAAGGTTACAGAAGGATTTAAGGCAGTTCAGGAAGTTGCAAAGGAATCAAAATGAGGCAGGAACTCTGGTTCAGGAAGGAAATATTTAAAGCTCCAGAGATTAAATAAGTAATAGCAATTTTATCATATAAGACTATGGGAATATTAAAAGAACCTAAGCAATGTTTATGTCTGGTTTTAAACTTAGAGTACTTTAAAATGTTCGGCTTTTGTTACACATGAACTACATTATTAAATTTGTTTAAATTAACTTTGCACGTTGTGTAAAGCACAATACACAACTATCTCGAGTGAATGCAATGGACTGGGACTCTGGAGAACTCGGTCTCCCTCCTGGCCCTGCTTCACACCTACTGTGCCCCATCAGGCACAATGCTTCAGGTTCATATTTGCAAATACAGGCATAATGTTGCTCTCAGCTGTTACCTTTCTATTTAGATTACAAACCTCCCAGGACACGATGTTTATCACTAATTGTTTTTACAGCACTTCTCATAATCACCCTTGTGGTCCGATGATTCTGTTTAATGAAATATGCTTTCTCTATTTCGTAACCCTTTATCTTCCTGGTTCTAACTGAGAAAAAGAGAGTCCACACATAGGGAAAACTTTCATTATAAAAAATTTGTCTCTGAAAACATCCTCACTGAATTAGCTTATTTGTTGTTAACAAATGATGAAACAATTTTAGCTTCCCCAATGCAATACTCATATTCTACATTCACACAATGTCATCAAAGGTGGAGTTTCTGAAATCAAGTCCTTCTCTTTCACCTGCCCTCTTATCTTGCTACAACCTTCAAAATTCACGCTGCCAGCTGACCCACCCTGCAGTTTTTTGGGAAAAATTGCAGAAAGTTCCCTCTCCTTAACAACCACCAGGGACATTTCCTGTGCATGGAAAACTTCAACACATGGAGCTGTTTTCTCAGTTGAATTAGAAGTACAGATTACCACTCTGAAGAAAAGGTCAGTGGTGCCACAAGCAGCAGTGCCTTGTATGCCTGAAGGCACTGAGAAGGGACTGTCCTTTTCACAGGACACTGACTGGGAACCCTGGCTGAGCTTCACAAGACTCTTCACATAAGTAAGCTCATCTGCAAACAGACACCTCTAGTATATGCAATATCAAGAAGGCTATGTGAGACTTGAAGGAACATGTTAAGAGTTATTGAAGAGAGCCATTTAAGAGGATATTACATCTCTAACCAAGTTAGTGACCGATGCTTATACAAATATAGGATGCTTTTACTGTTTATCAGAGCTCTCCTTCCCAACTCTAACCATTCAGTATTCCTACAGCCAGAGACTCCACTGACGACAGGAGCCCAATGAGTGCCTGAGGCTAGCAAAGCTGGAGCATGTCCCAAAGGTGACAGAGCCCATTTCCCAGGGGTAAAGGCCAGCACAGCACCCTCCGCTGAGTTATCTGTCGCAAAAACCTGTCAGTGTGTGGGAGAGCAAAGGCCCTGTCCTCCCGCAAAGGCTGGCAAGAGAATGGGGAAAGGAAAGAGGGATGGAAAGCACTTCGGAAGTTCCATCTCTTTACAGCACACCGCAGCCTGTGGCTAGGTCTGCAGAAGCTACAAAGGCTCGCTGCAAACTTTACATATATTCATTTAGTGTTTTTCCTTCCAAAGCAGATGTCTCTGCTGTGAAATGCACACTAAGGTAGCAGTATGGGAAAGCAGCACTTTTTCTTCCACTACTGAAACAGTAAATGTACTCTACGTTGTTCACTCTTGGCATTTTTAAAGAATCACTGTGTAGTGCTCCAGTAGTAGTATATACCAAAATGAGGGACACAAAGCAAATTATGCTTCAGAATACACAATCTGTAAAAATCAAATACATAATATATATTATCTGTAAAAAAAAAATGGAAGGATGAAAATTCCACTTTTTAAGACATTCCTGTAACTGTATGGTTACATTTATGGCAAACTCTGGGAGGGAGAAAGAAAGAAGTGTGGCTTGTAGAGGAAAAAAAAGAAAGAATTTTTAATAAATCTTCCTCAGAAATGTGAGGGGCCAACTTGCTTTATCAATTCCCCACTTCTGTAAGGAGCATGACTGAAAGAGAAGGACCTGTAACACCGAAGGAGCTCAGTATACTCCGAAATGGGAAATCCCTTCTTTTTTAACAGCATCAGACATTCTTCAGGAATAAAAAGGTTGATGTATTTTAATAAGCAGGAATATTATTTGGAAATTCAAAACTGGTTTGTAAAAACAAACAGAAATGGAAACATTTTCCATCTACTTTTTTTACCCATGTTTGAAGGATCACATGCAACTGGCACTGGCAAACACACTGATGCACAACTGCAGTACACCTACTTTCCTGGAAAGCCATGGCTTTTTTGTTTTCCCTTTGCCTTCATCTTACTTGGTACACATGACAGTATTCTCTGTCCCCGAAGCTCTCCAGGGAAATGTAACTGGAATTTCTTGATTTGTAGTTAAAGTATGCTAAACCACATCCTCTTTCAAAAACCACATTTAAAGCCAACTCTTATTGTCCCGTTCCACTAAAATCATAATATTCTGATCCCTTGAAGATGACTTTATCAAGAAAGAAATAGACTTGTTTCAGTCTTGCCTTAGAAAGGCAAGCGTGCCTTGGAAAGCACAGAAATTGCTTTGCAGGGCTCCCATTCCCCTAGTTTAGTCTCACAGCTCAGGCTGATTGGGACAAGAGGGGATGACTTCCCATCGGGACGTTACTGGATGTTTGTCCCTTTCTCCTGCCCTGCAACAGAAGTTGCTTTATGCCTCGAAACATGACGCATCTTTCAAAGCTCTTAAAATAGGTATGTTTATAAATTTTGTTATAACTCTGGATCCTCATACGTAAACAGTGCAATCCCTTAGATGGTATTTGCTCCTCTTCAGTTTCCCAGGTCGTCAGCTTTATTCCTAATCACTGACTGTCCAAGCACACAGAGGTTGAACAAGCCTCTTGGTTTGTCCACCGACACAGGCAGGCACAGCAAGAGAACCATTCCTCCACTCTAGCCAGACTGGGACTTGTCCTCTAAGTTAGACTTGGAAGTGTTGCTACGATGCTTATCAGCCCAAATTAACTTTTCTTTCTGGGAGATTTGTTTCCCATAGATCAGAAACAGTGCCAAGGGGATTGTTGAGACAGCAGTGTTTGCATGGCAGAAACAAAACACCGTGCTTCTAAAAGGCCAAAGCTGTATCTTCTCCTGAGCAAAAACATGAAGAACAAGGAGGGGTTTGCCAGTACCATGACAGACAGCTTAAAATCACTAATGAGATTCTGCAAGTTAATGGGCAAAATGCCCATAGGTGTTTCTACAAAGAATCCTCAAAATCAACTGCATCATTACTTACCATACTTAAAGCTTTGAGGGACTTAGGTTTTATTTTAAAGACCTCAACCCCTCCCCCTCTCAACTGAGTTACCTCTTCTGCTGACTCACAGGGTGAAAGTCTTTTTGTTTTTCCATGAAAAAACTGTTTCTGTGATAACAGAAAAAAACCCTAACAGAAAAAACCAAAGAGCTAAAGCAACAGCCAATATTAAAAAAAAAAAAAAGCATGGGTGATGTGTGAAACTTGGAATTGGAGCCGCCCATATAAGAAGATCCTCGAAGCTTGCGATGACTGGGATGGCACTGCTGGAGGTAGTACTTAAAATTCAATTAGTGAACGAGCTTGTTGTGTATAAAGCACTGGTGGCCTCCTGAGGCCAATGACTTGTAACATTTATGTTTTGAAGAGTTCTCCAGGTATATAGCGCTTCAAACCTCAAAATACTCTATATGCTTTACCTACTGAAACTCATTGCAAGGGAAAAGGTGGCTGGGTGTCAAAGGGGGCAATAATAGATTTGAAGGGCCCTTTTGGACCCCACACAGAGTGACTAATTGAGGACTGGGATTTTCTGCAACCTGCGACTGGGCTCTGTACGCTGTAACCCATTACAAGAGCTGGAAAAAGCACTGCTCCCCAGCACACCAGGGAGCGCTCTTCAAAGTTTCTCTTTTGCTACCGTTGGCAAATGGCTTTCCAGTAGTTTTAATCAATTGAGGTTTCACAGAGGTAACTATTTTACTGTCACCTGCCATTAGCACGTCTCCTTCTGACATACCTCCCTCCCAGTCTTTTTTCTCTACTACGTGACTATGAAATGGTTATCCTCCGCGCCGTGACTGTGCTACAGAGCACTGCTGCAGCTATAGCTTAGATAATAATTTAGCTATGCAGTTCTATTGTCTGGTAACCCTATAATAAGAGTATTTTTCAAGGTAGATGGAGTAGAAGTGTTTGAGAATGAGAAAAAAGGCTCCCGTGGCTTTGTTGCTTGGTATTACCCAAAACAATGTATACACAACATGAAAGTTTCAGTAAAATATGGAGGAGAAGGATAAACAATTGACAGCCCGAATAAAAGGCTATTTTTCTTTTCCTGCATGAAGTCTGAAATGCTGGAATATATTAAAATGAAGCCAAAGCCTTAACTGATTCCTTTTGACAGAGCTTGCATTTGAGACTGGGCTCAGTGTATAAACAATATATAAAAATAAATCCTAAGAAACTGTTTTCATATATCTTTGAAATGCTATAAATGTTCCCTTCTTTTCTTGGGGAACGAGATTCAGAATTTCCATGCTCCAAAATCACCTTTGTCAAGGAGACAATGGCTGAGCAAGTCTGACGGAAGTTCAGAGATCTCCAAATACCCCTGAAGTCCAAAACAAAAAATAAGGTTTAACACAACTTCCTAAGATATCAAGTCTGCTAATGACATAAGTATATACAAGGGCCACTTCTTTTTAAGAGATACACTAACTTGCATCACTCCAAGATGTCAGTGACCACATAAGAAGAGAAGACACCTACTGTACAGCTCCACAAACTGCTTGTGCAGAGGGTAATCGGATTAAAGTGATTGTTCTAACGGTGGAGTGGGAGCATTCAGTGAGAGACTATAGGTACCACAAGCCACACACTGTATGATAGCCAGACTGAAAAATGACTTGAACCCACACGCATCTCGGTGCTTCTAGTCTATCTGGCAATAGCCTACATCTGGATTTGGCTGGTGCCAGCTGCCTCACTGTGTCTCTGACCAAGAAACTATCCAAGCAGCTCACCATTACGTGTAGCTCAATAGGAAATAGTAAACCACAAATGTGTTTAATAAATTAAATTCTCCCTTTTTCTAACCCTTCTGAAAGAAATACAGACTTAACTAGATGAAATTGAATAATTTAAATGATCAGTTAATGCACCTATTATTTCACCAAAGGGACTACTGGAAGTTAAAGGCAGGATCAGAATGATATGAGGGGTAATAAGAGGATATGAGCCTGCATGTATGGAACTAGAGATGGCATCAAATATAAATGAGAACAGTGTTCACTGACACTCGTTGAAAGTCTTAATTCTTGCCCCATTTGGTACAAAATGTGGATGTAGTTCAAAAATCAGCCTGCATACAATTTGTAGTCAAAATAAGGGGAAACAAATGCATGCAAAATGATATCAAAATCTTCACCAACACATATATAACTTGATTAGTGGCTCTCTCCCCCTAGAAGTCTAAGCCTCCACTCCATCAGAACTCCTAAGTTGTCACTACCTGCTACTGAACAAGAGAACTGGTGACATTTGTAACTGCTTTTGGAAGTAGACATAGATTACACTGAATTTGTTTCCTTTTACTTTTTTATCCTTTTAAAATAAACTCCAATACCAAAGTAGATCTTTCCTTGTTGCCTTTAGGGCAGGACAGTGATTTTCATAGTTTTTTTTCTGTATGGATAAGGTTCTGCTATAGAAGAGAATATCAGGATGCAAGGGGATTTTCATCTTTACAGGATTTTCAGGAAGTTTCAACTTTAGGAGGAGATCAGTGATCTCCCTCAGCCATCACCAGATGGCTACCAACTCACTAATTAAAACTTCTGAGGAAATCCTCTACGCAACATTTTAAATATGAAAGATATGGAAACACAGAAAAAAGAATCCTATGTTAAAAATTTGAGCAAAATTTCAAAGCAGTCAAAATATTGTCAATATTTTTCATGTTATTTTATTTCTTATTCCTACCAGCTTAGTTTCAAATTTAGGGTAATTTCAAAGTTTAAACTAGCAGGTTAAAACAGTAACATTTTGAAAACAGTTTTAAATGATTCAAAAAAAAAAGTATTGAAATATTTGCAAATATATTGAAACATTTTAAAATCCAGCCTGACCTCGTGAAGAATAGTTAAAAAGTATTTTTGCCCTGTCTAGATGAAAGGAAGATTTATTCTGGAATACAAGAGGTCTATTCCCAGTTTGATGAAGTGGCTCGTTTTACCAATAAATATTTTTTCTACCAAGAACTAAGCTGCTGTTGAGGTTGAGGAGGCTGTGAAATTTTTATGGTAATATCAGAGATGTATTTTTTGTTGGATGTTTTAATTTTACAAACACATGTACATATTGTTTTAGAACATCCTGGATAAAAGGGATGCTTGGGCTTTAAATTTACATCTTTACTGCTACAAAAGCATGTAGGTGTTATAAAAGCCAATATCTTTTAAGTTTATGGTGCTTTGGTATGATGAGAAAAGGGTCTCTCTTTTTTTATCTTCCAAGCACTTCTCTGCTTTTAGCATATTTAGGTATCTTGTGCTTAACCACCTGAAAAGCTTTCTCAGGAGAACATAACTGGTCTCAAATGATGATGGAGTGATCTGAAAACCAGCAGTTTAGACTGCAGAACAAGAATATGAATATATTTATTTTATTTCTTTTTCTTTTTTTTGGGGGGGGTGTGTGTGTGGAGAAGAGATAAAGTTGTTTTCCCAGAGGCAGCGGCAGAGAGGTGCAGCCAACGACCCGACGGGGTGCTCACGCCTGGCGTTCCGTTGCATCCCTGCATCTGCAGATGCACGTGGGCACGCTGACGTGCCCCGAGCTGCACAGTGAGTCAGCAGCTGGGACCAGCCGTGCTGCGCCTGCGCAGCCTGCCGCGACGCCAGCTCATGCGCGGTGAAGCACTAACCCACCTGTTTTGCCTTTTGGATCCGAGTTAACCTCTCTAAACTGCATTGCGCTGCCGTGCAGGGGCCTATCAGCTACTTGGTGCTAACTCAGGAGTCACCTCCTGTTTTTTTATTAAACAGCCCAGGTGAGACTTGCCTGTCTTTGTTCACTCTTTCATGGCCATCCTGAGGATACTCTGATTTTTAGACAATCAATGAGATGCTGAGTAAAACAATACTGATGCACTGTCACCAAGAGCAAGGCAGAGCTGTATACATTTGCCATTGGGTTGTTACTCCGTTCCCAAAAAGAGGTGTCTACTGCCATTTGAGACAGCAGAGGGTGCCTGGGACATCTCATTACTGCTGGCAAATACAACATGAGCTCTATGGGAGACCCTGCTGGAGTAGCTGTAGCATCTAAACCTGCGCTAGATGTTCACAGCGAGGCAATCAAGTGTTTTTTCAGCATCATAACTGATGCCAGCCACTGATCGAGTGATTGCACCCCTTGGCACAAGTTCTCTGAACCTCCAGGTGAACCCAGTCCCAGCCATTTCCCTCAGCCAGCAACCATGGCCAGAGCTGCAGAGTCCCAGCAGCTAAACCAGTGGGTTGGTGGCTTAAACCCACACAGGGGCACACACAAAAAGGTGTTTGAGAACCTCCAACCTGACCTAAGCAGCAAACCATCCAAATCCAGTGAGAGCTGGGAGGAAATGTCTAGTTTCCTAGTGACCAACCATCCCTAGATCTCTACCCAAATCATACACAGCACAGGTATTCTGATCTAAACTCCTATCAAACAACGGTATTTTCATAAGCTGTGAAGTGTGCAAACACATAATTACTGGATGAACTTGAAGTAGTTGTATTCAAACTGATTATTAATTTCTGAAGATGTGAATAGGATTTGAATAATCTCAGAGATTAACTACAGCTGCTTTTTGCAGCAACTAGACAGTGTTATCATGCCAAGGAAAAATAATTATGTTCAGTCTTCTTCAAATTCTGCAAAATATCTTCTAAAATATAAAATATGAAAAAAAATTCTCACATTAACTGTACAGTCTAATTTTTTCATACTGTTGGCAGACTGGCTGACCCGTGAAGACTTGGTGGGTTGTTACTGTACAATCTCACAGCTATGTACAGCAATCTTTCAGTTACTGTTAAGCAATAGTGACATTCAGTTCCACTAAAATGGTTAGAAACAGCAAGTGTGAAGAGACTATGTCAAATAAAGTTGTTTTGTCTCCTAATTTATGACCCATAAATCTAATTCTAAATTCCACAGGATTGAGTAAATGAGGCACAGCTTTAATCCATCAAATTAAAATCTACATTACCACAATCTGAGAAGCCAACTCTAAAGATCATCTTTCATGTTCTGTAGAATTAGTCCCTAAATATAAATTAATACACTGGAAAGTCTGATCTTGATAACGATGCTTACTTCTCAATGACATGTTAAGGCAGAAGAATAGAATGCCCATGGTTTATGCAGCTTTTATGAAGAGTAAATCTTATTTCTTCTATATAAATACATAAAAATTAATTTTTATTGTTTATAATTTTTATTTACTAACTGTGAATGTTATGTTCTCTTTCTATATATATTTGGCTCTATATACTTCCCTTCCAATGAATATTCTATAAATTCCTTTCTCCTCTCAGAAAAAATAATTCCAAATAAGGAATTAATCTACATTTGCTTTTTTCTTTCGCCCTATAGCTACAACTTTATTTTTAATGATTCATTAGCTCTTTCTCCTGCATTTGAATGATGCTCACACATATCTATCTACATTGTGTTCAACTTCACTTCAACCATTTCAGAGCTCTGAGATTAGAGCAAACACTATGCATAAATAAGTCTTAGCTTACTGTGTCTATTAAAAAATAAACATTTGATTTCCAAAGTTAGTCATATAAGCTTCCTTCCTCATCAATACAGAAAGAAAGGTACATTCAAGGTCAGTTCATCCCATGCTGGTGCATGCCTGAGATAGATAGCTGCGATATACTGGTGGCGTGTGTGCCTTTCCAGTGACCGCAGAAGGAGCCTGGGAGACTACTTTAGACTGGATGAGATCTGTCCTGGACACAGTGTTTGCTCTGCTCTTTGGTAAAGAAACGCTCCACTTCCCATTTCTTTTTTACAACATAAATCATTCAACTTCTCAAGTAAACCTCCTTCCAAAAGTGCAATGCAGAGAGGGTAAGCTCATATAACGATAACACCCTTTTTAAAAAAAGGCCTTTTTTCTCGCTGGGTTGGGTATGAGCATGGTCCGTGTCTACACAGTACCACAGTTGCTGGGCCAGGAAGACCAAGTTTTTTCTATGGCTTGGTCATTCCAAAGGACGGATCAGACATGAGCATTATTGTTGGTAACACTGTGTGCTAAAGGAATAAAGAAATGGTGAGAGAATCAAGTATCTCGCAGTTCCTTTCTTCCTCCTGCCAAACTCCATGTGCTACAAGAAAATATCTATAGGTGTATCTGATTTAACTACAGAGGATAATTCGGGCTTGCAGTGCCCTGCAAGCTGAGCCAGACACTTTGATATAGCCAAAGTTGGTATTCACCTAAGGAGAACAAGTTCTCTGTTAAGCTCTTAAGAAGGATGAAAGAACAAAAAAAAAAAAAAAAAAAAAAAAAAGAGGAAAAAAAAGCCCTATTTGGATAATGATTTTTTTAAAGGTACCAGGGCTGGCGTACAATGTCAATTAAATGCTCATCTTTTTTGTAATTTTTTGTAAATTACAAATTTTGTAAAGAGACTCCTGCTAGCCTTTTGACCAGAGTATTGGAAAACTGAAATACATGTGCATGGGTATTTTCTAAAATTACACATAAAATTACAAGTTTCTCTTCAACTAGAAGATGTCAGACATCTCCTTAATAATACCACTAGTGGTAAACTTTAGTTCTTGCTTTTTGTATATGTTTCTAACATTACAGACAGCTAGAAGATGCCCACAGTTACAGAATGTGGTTGCTCACGAGTGCTAAAGTCAATAATCCATTCCCTCATAGTCCTGCAGCATTAAGAATTACAGCAAAATCCCCCCATGGTCTCCCCACTGGCTAACTATTGCCAGCCCAGGAGAAACACCTCCGTGAAGCTAAGAGGCACAATGGGACTCCATTTCTTAGGGACTGGCTAGGCTGCACCACCTGAAACAAGTGTCATGAAACCCTGAATGCAATAAAAGCAGGAGATTTTGTTAGTCTTTGCAATGGCTATGTCAGATGCTTCAGTTTTATCCATAGTAAAATTAATTCATCAACTGATAAAAATGTCTGTGTCTGCTCGCCAGTAGGGGTTAGCACAAATTATTTACGAGGATAACAAAGGTTTCCAGGGACCAGGAGGTGTGCTTAAGTAGCTCTCTTTCTAGAAACTCTGTTAATTGTGTGTAGAGAAGAAGAAAAAGGTGGTTCCGACCTGTCATGCCTCAGTGCCCTCATATCAACATACACTGTGGTGGGATCTGGTCCAGATGTTCCCTGTAAACAACAATATCAGCTAATCAGAACCTGGAGGCTGGGAGAAAAGAGTTTTACCCCCCAAATAACCGAACGTTCACTTCACTGCTAATTACGCTAATCAAATGACAAATTATATTTAAGCTATTCATCAAACAAAGCTCAGCTTTACAGAATCAGAAAGAGCACTGGAAAACATACCTACCGTCGGGTACCTGTTACCTTGGGGTTTGGAAAAACATTAAGCGGCCATACTACTTAACCAAACACATGTCAACATAGAGTTTATTTGCTACAAAAGGCCAAGTAATCAGCACATGGATAGATACAAAAAATGTTAAAACACATTTTGCCATATAAAGGAACGCGGAAATTGCGAGGAGACACAGTTTAATGGCAGAAGCACATGGTCAGGAATGTGAAGCATGGTTTACTGAGAGTCTTCCACACATGCAACAGAGAATATACTTGAAGCTAAAGATAGTAAAGGTAGCACGCATGACATGAACCAATGTGGACTGAGGTCTGTAAGGAATTTTTCTGTTTCTTTTCAGTCTTCCACTGCATAATTTAAGTCCTTGCTCTCTGTCACAATATTTAGTTACTTGAAAAGGAGTAGACTAATTTTAGTTTCCTTTCATATAGAGATGATACAGTCTTTTAGGCCCTTCCACCCACAGCTTTGCTGCAGTTTTGTAACCCGCTATGATCTTCCCTTATCTGAAACTTCAAACTCATCAGCACTGAACATCATGTGAATTGTCCAAGCCCTAGCCTGGGGCTTTTTCCTCTGCCGCATACCTCACACCACTGCCAAGCAGAAAGCTAAAAGAAAAGCACAACTTCATTTTGGAGCACTGGAACTTTGATTTATTTTTTTTTTTCCCAGCAGATAAATTCACCTAAACCTGGCAATCTACAGGTGCAGGAACTCCTTTATCAGTTATTTAGACGTCTACTACTTAAAAACAGCAGACAGCATCAACTCCCAATGATTTCTGTCCCTTTTGGGATATATTATAGAGTGTAATTCTTCACACTAGGAATGTCTAGGGATAAATTTTGCATTTCTGCAATGCTGGCTGGTAGTTCCACAATTTGTTGAGCACTAAAAATTGCAATGGAGTTCCACAAATTGGTAATTTTTGTATCTAAAGGGGGAAAGAGTTACCACTACCAATTGATACTTACTGTACAGATACTGACAGTGACCCACCACCAGAGGAGAAAAAGAGTAATAGAGCTGCACATGCATGTTAGCCTCTTTAGCTTGTTATACACAGTACAAGATACAATATCCTCTCTAGCTATTAACGACACAATTTTCAGTCTACTAGTAAACTCAGCAGTGTAACAGACTAGTGCTGAGTGGAGAACTTATTTGAAATATATGCAATGTTAAAAAAAAAAAACAAACCAAAACCAAGGAAAAATTGGTTATCTTTAAAAATAAAACTAAACCTGAATTGATTTATAAAATAATGGAAACAGTCAAGTTTGGAAATCAAAGACAATCACTGTGTTATTTGTTATTTTCAGTGTGAATGAAACAGTTACAACAGAGAGCTAATATTTGATGAAACCTGCATCCAGATAAAGCTATACTGGACTTGTTTATAATTTCATAGAAGGATCTGAAAATCCCCAAATCTCCAGACTCAATTTCTAGTCTGTCCCACTGTTGGAAGCTGATAGGTGGGTATTGAGGGAACATGAAAATCCCCTACCTGCTCGGCCAGCTTCCCCAGCCTGTGAGGCTATAGCAGCAGGAATAGCAGGGATGAGGGAGAGAAGGAAAGAAGGTAACACAAGACAAAAATAATAATAAAAAAATGGGAATGAAGGGTGGGAGGAAAAAAAAAAAGAGGAGAATGCAAAAAGCAGGGAGTAAAATAAAAAGAAAAACAATGTCAAATACAGGAATCTTACAAATTAACCATTATACCATTAAAGGTTAAAAAAAGTAAAAAATGAGGTGTCAACATTTTAGTAGAGCAACAGAAGAGACAGCTGTAGACTGCTAACCTTGGACAAACAGACTTAAATGGTTTTAGGACACTACAGACAACGTTGTTAGTGGAAAACGTGTGAAGCATACTGATTTTTTTTGTTGGTTTTGGTGAAAAAGTCAGTAAATGTTATGGCCCTGCTATTTTAATGCACATCCATCGAGACAGGGGTTCCAGGTTTGCCATTTCACTACTAAAATAAGTTTGTAAGCGATGTCCTCTGGAAATCAAAAGTATGCTCTCTTTTTGGAAAAAAAAAAATTAGTATACAATGGAGAAAGATACTTACATCTTGTTTCATACAGATTAACTTGCTCTTAAAGTGAAATAAAATCAAGGCTTTGTGTACAACCTGATTACTAGAAGACCATAACTAAATGGAGTAACTTCATAGTTCAACAATTCTTCATTCTTAGTCTATTAAACAGTGTAATAAGTATAAAGAACAGTAGAATTAAAAGCCGATAAAACCCCATCAGTTCTCCTCCACGATCGATAAGGCAGCAAAGAGACGAAACACAGTGGTGACCAGGCTGAAGCCACTACCGTCACATGGAGCATCTAACACCAGAGGGATGCAATGGTACTGGCCCTGCCACTTGTGAAAATCACTGGCTCTGAGAGCACTCGTGTCCCACGTTCCTCTCATCAAACTTCTGAATTCCAGCAAAGTTAAAGACTGCAGGAAGCTGCCACAGCAGCATCTTAAAATAGGTTTATTTTGGATGCGGGGGAAGATGAAGCATTTAAAAAAATAGGATGTATCTGCTTATTACACTGCTGCCCCAAAATAGAAATATTACTAATAATCCAGGTTGAAGACTGCAGTGTAACTGCAAGAAAGCAGCAGAGTTACTGAACTCCGTCAGTTATAGAATTCATTCTTCGTGACTAGACTGCAGGTCCAGAGAGGACTTTGAGAGTACCAGAGCCTCACACAGCTTTTACCTAAGGAAGGGCTTGAGAAACAGCAGTTGAAGTCTCAGCATCGTCCTCCCGCAGCCAGCTACAGCTGAGATACTCTCGAAGTGCTTCAAAAGAAGCAGAGTCTTAGCCAAAGCCAGAGTGAGTGACTCAATCTGTCTGTGCACGTTTATTTTGTGAGACAGAGAGAGAGAGCATGTGTAACGCTGGTAACAGGAAAAAACCAACACGACTTCTGTTGGATCTGATACTTACTATGGACGTACTAGGTAGCGTTCAAGGAAATAAAATGGGCCAAACATCATTTTCTGTCTGAAAACAAGTATATCATAAGTCACATCCCTTGTACTAAATAAATCTCCTGCCCATGCATAGGCTGCCACCAGTCTATCCCTCGTCCATGCAAACCCCTGAAACATGCCAGGTTTCTATCCTGTGGGAAAAAACTGCAGGTCAGAACTGCACAGAGGACTACCCCAACAAGTCAGTGGGAGGGATGACCGTGTGCCAGCACTCAGCTTGTACCTCATTGCCACTGAAGTCAAAGGCCAAGCTACATGCTCTCCCTGCTTCCCTCCCCAGAGTTAAAAACCAGGCACTAGGCAATCAGAAGTCCTAAGAATTTAAAAATAATTGTTGTTTTGGGTTTTGTTTTGTTTTGCTACCTAAGGATGAGGCCTCGATGTTTACTCTGAATCTACTTCTGTTCCAGTGATGCTCAGAAATGGAATTTTTGATGTACACTTAACGATCTCACGTATGCAAGCAAAGCAGCTGGAGCTGTGAAAACTTCATGGCATGACTCAAAGCAAAGGTGGGAAAACAGAATCTGAGGGAACTCACCCAGAGCTATATTACATCACTAAGTGTGAATCATACCTCTGATAAAGTGCATGGTCTCCTGTTGTACTCTTCACAGAGCTATCCCTTATTACTTTTGACATGGAAGATCCTCAAAAAGTGTGATCTATCACTAAGTAAAAAGAAACATTAGCTTTCAGCCCTAAATTTACTAACAAAGTTCCCTCTGCTAGACAGCGAAGGAAGGATTCATTTCATATAACTTCAGCCATCAAAGAAGCAAGCGTGCAGTATAAGGTAGGAAGTATCTCCTGATGGTAATGAATCCCACCCCAAGATGGGTGCCTGAGATGACAGGCTGAATGAAGCCCTCTCTGAAGTATTTCCTTGGTTCTACTGACTATAGATGGATATCGGATACCTCACTTGACCCTGCTGTCTGACTTACAAGTGATGTAAAAGAAGCAAGATGAATCCTGCTCTCCTGCCCTACCTTGGGCAGATTTGTTAGCACATTTTCAGGGTTAACTAAGGAAAAGAAACAACTTCTAGAAGTTTTTCCTCAACTGAAATTGAGTAGCAGGTTGAATAAAATGAAAATATTTATTTCAAGTGTTTAAATGGAAATTAGCTAAAATCCTAGAGAACCATCTGTGCTGTTGTAAGAAACATGCTACTGTTCATACATATTTTTCTCTCTCTCTTGAGAATGCTAAGATGCTAGTTAATGAGAATTAAAATATGCTAGATGCAATCTTTTCATCTCAGAAATCCCCGGACCATTATCTGTGCCTATACAGCCACAAAAGGTCAGATATTAATGCTATTTAAGTGCCTAAAGATGGAAAGAACTTTTTATTTTCAAAAGCATGCCTCCCAAAATCTAGTCCAAAATGATTACATCAAAAGAAACATAGTAAATTTGCTATAAATTCGAGAGGAAATGAATACAAATGATAATGCATTAGTCTGTCAGTGATTCTAATCCTGAAATTAAGATGCATTTGGTAGACTAAGGCTCTTTTGTACCAAAGGGTTTATCACAATGATTCCCTTTTTAAAACAATCTTTAATAAAAGGTCAAATTCTTCTATGAAGTTTTTGTACACACAGATACATACATACATGTACATACACCACACACAGACCCCTTTCTTTTTGGAGGGGGCAACAAGAGTAAAAGCTTTTTGGAGAAATCAGGATACCTTCCCCTTGAAACATTTGAGTCTTAACTTTGTCCAAAAAATTGGAAATGAAGTGAAGAAAGTATCAAAGATTACATCCAAGCTGTGTTAGAGGCAGCCCATAGAGAAGAAAGCCTGGATAGGGTTTTTGCTGACAAGGGTCAATAGCTGAATATTGAGCTATGTTTAGAAAGGTAATTAATAGATATCTATTTTAGAAAGACTGTAGAATAGGATCACAGTTATTCCTGTGGAGGATGTTGTTCCAGGAACCACAGGCTGATCTCATGGATGACACAACTTGAAAGAAAAAAAGCAAAGGCAGATGCTATTGACTCAAACATCTTTAGAAGTATTTTTATGCAGTGTGAAGAATCCAGAAATCATGACCCGTTTCTGGAACATATTGGAGACAATGCTAATTTCAGGAACATTGTTGACCAAGGATTAAAGCTCATTCTGTTCCTCAGCCCAGAAAACAGCCCACAGCTATTCCAGAATATCACTAGCCATAAACTTCTAGACAGTTTGGAAAGAACATTCAGCCTAATTCAGCATCCAGTCTTTGGCAGTGTCTACTACCAGATGCTTCAAAGGATGCAATCCTGTATCTTTATATTCTCTATCAAAATGACATGTTTTGCGGTGATGCTTCTAAGTAACATCTTTAGTAATTTTTCAAACCCCTTTAAAAGTTGCCAAACTACCCTTGGCTTAAATACTTCAAAACCCATTCCACTTGGAATGGGTAACATTACTAAATATACCCTGTTCTGAAATGGCTTTTCTTCATTCCACACTAGACAGTGTAGGGCTTTTAGTTTGTCCTACAGACTGAGATGCAACATCTTAGTAGAACTCAATGAAGCCTGACACTAAGCTATTATCAGCCAGGCTGTTAATCACCACACTCAAGGCTCTTACTCTGTGCTGTTCTTAAATTCATTGTCATATCATTAATAACATTCCTCTAGAGAGTTATCCACTTTTACAGTTTGATTCAATAACTCTTTCAAGAACTTCTGTAAAGAACCACCTAAGCAAACTTTAGCTAAGGAATTAACACAATCAAAAGGCAGATATAGATATACATAGTCAAGCAAAACTCCATGCTCATTAGGACTTCCAGCTTCTCCGAGTGTATTCAGCTTTCCTGCACGTTTGTAGTGGGTTGACCCAGACAGCAGCTAAGCACCCTCCTAGCCGCTCACTCACTCCCCTCCCAGTGGGACAGGGGAGAGAATAGGAAAAGCAAAAGCAAGAAAAACAGTGAGTTGGGATGAAGGGAGTTTAGTAAGTGAAGAAAAGAGAAAAAAACCCCAAGTGATGCAAAAGCGATCACTCACCAGTTCCCACAAACAGAAGGATGCCCAGCCAGTCTCTGAGCAATGGCTACTTTGGAAGACCAACCCATCACCTTTATTAATGCTGAGCATGACATCACATGGTATGGGGTATCCCAGGTCGCTGGGGCAGTGGGGTGGTGGTGCAGTGGGCAGAGGGAGAAACAGGGAAAGCCTTGATGCTGTGCAGCACTGTTCAGCAGTAGCTAAACCACCGGTGGGCTGTCGACACTGTTTCAGTCACAAATCCAAGACACAGCTCCATACGGGCCGCTATGGAAAAATTTAACTCCATCCCGGGCAGACCTAGTGCAATATTTGTTCCAATGAGGTATGCTTGGGCATTGAACCTGGCTTACTGCTGCTTAGTGTTATTCCCTGGTTTTATTATTTGTCCTGAACAAATGACTTATCTCATAAGTGAAACAGCCACCACAAACAGTCCAGAGATCACTGCAAGCCTGAAATAGAGATTTTCATTAGTGGCAAGCAAACTTCAGCAGCTAATCTCTCCTTGTTATCTACAGCATCCTTCATGTCTGGTCCCTCCATGGACCAGAAGCCAGAGAAGTTCAGTTATTTCTCAGAATTAGCTCCACTACAGCTGCAAGGGAGAGCTGATGAGCCCCATCCTGATCTGTTGGAAAAGTCAGAGCAGTCAGCCATGAAGGTGTGCCATTACTCCCCTCCTTCCCCTCATCTGCAAAAGACTTCCCATGGGCACTTCAAAATGGATGAAGATAACAGGAACAAATTAGGAAAATATTGTTAACAAGTAACCAGCTCATCTCTTTCTCCTCTGTTTTCCCTTTCTACTTGGGTGAAAGCTGTCAGTGTCCTTGATGCCTGCTGTGCCTCTCCCAGCCAAGTGTTTAAGCTTGGTTGGGTTGCTTGACTGGGAAAGCACACCAACCTGCACCTGCTAACTGGCCTAAACTGGTGCCGTCCAAATTGTGCTGCCTCAAGTGGGAGTGCCTAAAGATTTCCTAGATCCTTTCTGTGTTGTCCTCTCTGCCTTGTCATCACCCAGGACTCTGGATATGGAGAAAGAAATGAAGAGGCCTGTATTATTGCAAAGAAACGTTCAGTAGAAGAGACTTCAAAACCTCAGTCAGTACTTTTTTTATCAAATCCATAACAGAAATATGGGGGAAGATGCTGCTTAGGTTCATAGACATTTCTAACCTACCAGATGTATTTTTCTCTCAAGACTATTTATTAAGTTTTATTAGGGTAAAACTGTTTTGAAGGATTCAAGCACTGCTTTTGAGACTCCAGGAGATTTTATTAAACTTCTACTCCTGAAGAATATTTATGGCAGTAATTACAGAATGTCAAACTAAAGAACTCTACCTCTGGGACACAGACTGAGTTTTAACCCTGCTCAGCTTTACCTCTTCATATGTTTGATAATAATAATAATAATAATAATAATAATAATAATAATCAAAGTCACCCTGGGCTGAAGGGACACTCTGCTAGTAGTCAGAGAGAAAGCAGGCAGTACTGGAGATGTGGCAGACCTCCTGTACTCATATTCTGGCAACATGCTGAACTACAAGGTCACTTTTAGCCAAGGTCTGATGAAAGCTAGGATTCTTTAGTGATGTTGAAAAGGGCAAGAGGTTAATGCAGGCATAACACGCAGACATATTGGTCTGTGCTGAACCCATCACCTGTATTTGCCACTTTTTTTTGGATAAAATGATAAAATCTTTACATTTACAATCAGAAGAAGCACAGCAAATGCCTTATTTACAGTACCACTGAGACGATCTGTTATGGCTTCCACACCTGAGCAATTATACATGAGAAATCCTTTCATGTAGACTAGGGGTAACTGCCAGGTTTGAAATGTGGGACACACCATATAAAGTACAGGCAAGTTATACCAGGGAGACAGCGACTTTGAAGGTTAGAGCCATGGTAGGTGACCAAATGGATATGGAACTTTCCAGCCAATGCAACTCCCAATGCAGAAGATGATTCTTGTATTATTTAAAAAGATTATTAAGCCAGAAATCATATTACATCTGAGTAGGACACCTGTGGCATTATTACAGGAATAATATACAAAGTTCTGATACCAGATTTAGAAGGACAGAAAGAGATCAAGCGTCATAAAAATGAGACACAGATCAGGAAAGCATGTCTTAAGATTCTTTATCTATTTATCAAAGACTAAGTTGTGTATTAGAGTCATGATAGAAATGCGATTCTTTAGTCTAGATTAGAAAAGTGTAATAAAATAAAAAATGTCTGAATCTAATGACTAGAAATAAGAAAAAATTAATTAAAAATTGAGCACCTTATAAAAAGGCAATTTAACTTTCATCACTTGAAGTCCTGAAACATAAAATAATATACTGTAGATCAGCCTAAAACTATTTGCTTGGTATACTTATCACTAGGCGAAAACCTAGAGGCTATTCACAAATTCAGACCAGATAGCTGCAGTGTTCAATAAGGATTCCTGGACAATGCAGGTTAAATCCTGTATTATCTCAGGGTACTTTCTTCTGATTAGTGGATCAAAACAGAATGAAAGAGATGTAGCAAAATAATTTTCCATTTTAAGCAATAAACTGTGAGCAGAAAATATCTATCTAGTTAATTAAGTAATGGTTGAAATTGTTTTATAAACAGAAGGAATCCATTTTGTAACATACTACAGTAAGCACTAGGAAACTGGATTTTACATTACAAATACTGTTTTTGGAGCACATTCTGTCACTACCATGCGCTCTTCTGAATTACTGTATTCAAGGGCAGAATAAATGCTATGATTGCAGTATGAGAGGGATGAATAGTTGACAAAGTAACAGAAATTTACTACCTGTATATACAAGAACATTAAGTACCACATGCATTTTCTTAATATGTCTACAGCCAAGCAGCCAAAGGAAATACAGTGAATGCTTTTTACTGAAAACCATTTTCTTAAAACTTTGAGCTTAAGGAGTGAAAAATCTCACCTGCAAACATATTGCCAGGTTAACTCTACAGCCAAGTGATGTGCTGACAGCCCGTGGATGGAGACCAAGGTCTTTAAATAATTTTGAAAATGACTGAGTAAGAGCTATCCGAGGTCGTTCTTCAGCCACAACTACACATGTCCGTACACGTGAAAGGTCCAGTCCCCTTGCCTAAAAAGAAGTTAAAATGTAATAAAGGCCACAAATGGGCAGATTTAATGAAAAACAGAAGTACTTAAGTGTAGTATTATGATTCAAGAGGAACAGCAGAATAAAGGCTAAGGTGCCAGTATGATTTCTGGCCGGATGGCCAGATGACAGCCTAATAGCTGTGGAAGAGCAGACATACTTGCTTGTCATCTCAACATTAGCACATAGGAAGAGATGGGCATGCTAGTTCTGAAGGGAGGCAATGCTATTTCCCAATGCTAGTTCAGAAAGCTAGTGATTAATAGCAAGTAGGATGCAGTGTCTAGTCTTGGAAAAACTGGTTAGGAAGTTATTAAGCGAGGATGGTAAGGGCTGGAGACATCATAAATATCAGTATCCCACGATCTAATTTATTTCAGTAGCATACTGGAAATTCTAGATGATTTCAGAAATGTAACTGGCTACCTGGCTTTTAAATCTGGGGGAAAAAAAGAAGATATGCACTTCCCTCCCCTCCCCCCCCCTCCCCCCCAAAGAGGACAATCCAGTTAAAACAATATGGTACTTTAAAGTATGTGATTATTTAACTACAGGGGCCAAAACCAAACTAGTACTTCATATAATCAGGGAATTCATAAAACACAATATACACTATAATAGTCCTTGGGCCTCTTGGACCTGTACACCTCTGTTTTCCAACACTTGCCTATCAACACAGGCTGCAATACAGATCAGAAACCTTAGGTAAATAAAAGCCTTTCCTTGATGTTTAAAAACCTTGTGATGTGAAAGAGAATGACTGATACTCATATATAGCCTTTGGCAAGGAATTACACAGGTTCTGTGGAAGCTGCCCTCGCCCTCTGATGATTTTCTCCTCACTGCAGACATTTAGCACAGCCGTTCGTGGCAGGGAAGGCTCTCAAACACCACCGTGCAGATGGCAGGTTGTGCAGGATGACAGAATTACTCACCTTCAGCGACTCTGTTTGCGAACCGAGTCCCTTAGTACAAAGCTCCATGACCGAATAGGAACAAAAAGTGTCTCTCACTTTGTACTGACTCACGGCAAGAAGCCACAGAGCTGGATTGGTCTCCAGTTCTGAGGGAGGAATCAAAATAGACTGGTGTCCTGAATAAACGCTGTAAAGACACAAGATTTGTCAATGCATGCTAAATGTCTGTGTTCACAGATGTTTACAAGCTATGGGGTACTAGAATAAAAAGTTTATCACAGCGCCGGATGAACCATGTAATGTCTTGCAGTGTTCTACAGGTCCAGTAGTTTAGCATAAAGTTTAACTCTGCTTTTGCTATACCTTCAGAGTCCAGGAGGAATCATGAGGAGTGCAGGCAGAACTTCCTTCTAAAATACTAATTTACTCTAAATGCCTGTGGACTCTGCTGTTAGAACTGTACCGAAGAGAGCAAAATAGCTCGGTTACTAATGGTGCTAATAAACAGTATTACAATATCAACAAAATTTATGTGTTGCTGACAAGTAATTGAGTAATTACCATTTTAAGATACCTTGATTAAAAGAGTACTTGGTTGCCTAATGTGGAAATCACCTCTCTCCTGCTGAAGCAAGCAAGAGGTTTGCAATCATTTTCAAGGGAGTAAATCTGGCCCCAATTTAACAATCCTTGTGACTTTAAATTTCTTCTGTGAAAGTTTTATGAACTTTTAAAACCCAAATAAAAAAACCCATCTCTTGTTTATTGGATACCCAGTGAACATAAGTATTGAGAAAAGACACTTAACAGGGTCCCTGAAGGAAACAATTATGTCAGAGATAATTTCTTTGGTACCAAAGATTCTCCCCAAGGGAAAAAAATATTCCCAATATGATGTCTTTATTTCTCGTGGGTCCTATGTTGTTCACTCATCTCAGACAGGCAGTTTTATCATCAATTTTACAGTTCCACTCACATCTTAATTTGTGATTTGTAGACATTTCAAATTAGAACGGTCATAGCATAAAACCCCCAAATCATAGAAGTTCTGAGAAAGGACCATAAAGCCCCAGAGATTTATGATGCACATGAGAGAAATTCATTTGTGACTCGAAAACTTGAAATGCCAGCTTGGTAAAGAAAAGCTGACGTTTTCAAATCCAAGTGCCTGAGGTAAGACACGAAACGGAACTTTATTTTCAGGAATATGAGCATCTCTGTAACACTTGATATTAGGAAGAAGATACACAGCTTTGCAATTCTCAAAGATGGGCTGCTCACATAGCTTCCTTCCCTGGTGAGCGAGTGCTCCCCCAAACCCAGATGAGAGTGGTTTCAAAAGCTGTGCAAGGTTTGTGTGACTTGGATGTCTTTACGTGGTATGGTAAAGGCATAAAAGGTCTACAAGTCCAGCCACAATGGCAGTTAATAATCCAAATAGTTTAGGTCTCTGCTGGAGTATGAGCCAGAGGATGTCACGGAATATGTATGAACTACACATCAAATAATTTCATTTATCATGCAGTAAAAATTTTATCTTTGACTGCTTGCCCAGATCTATGCCACTCCTGATGATTCATGACCATGCCTTGCCACGAAGCGATGTGTTCTCGGATACGGCTGACACAACGACGATAGCACAGGACGGTCAAATGAAGCATTATCCTTTTATGTTGCTTTTATGGAATCAGAATAAAGTATGACTGAACCTTGAGCATGTGCTTCATAAACATGTGAAAAGAGATGTTGGCAAAGCTACCCAAGCCTGAAAGGAGTATAACCTGAGCTCTAGTGACAGATCAAACCCAGCTAGGGAGTAGTAACAGTTTTTACTATAAATATTACTTCACTCTTCTCTTTCTCAGCCAATTCTATTGAGGTTTTCAGAGAAGACCAAAAGGTCTTAGTTCTTCACAAATTTAAGGTTAGGGCCCCACAAACAATCAAGGTGTGTGATCTGTCTGGTAAATAAATAATTCTTACAAATGGGAAGCTGTAACCACTTGAGTAAGAACCTGGGATGGGCTCCAATCTGTACGAAATGTGAGGGGTCTGGAGCACAAGGCTGACGGGGAGCAGCTGAGGGAACTGGGGTGGTTGAGCCTGGAGGAGAGGAGGCTGAGGGGAGACCTTATTGGTCCCTACAACTGCCTGACAGGAGGGGGTAGTAAGGTGGGAGTCGGTCTCTTCTCCCAAGTAACAAGCAATAGGACAAGAGGAAACAGCCTCAAGTCACACCAGGGGAGGTTTAGACTGGATATGAGGAAAAATATCCAAAGGAAGTGGTCAAGTCCCCATCCCTGGAGGTATTTAAAAGATGGGTAGATGAGGTGCTTAGGGACCTTAGGGTGCTTAGGTTTAGTAGTGGACAGGTATGGTTGGACTCAATGATCTTAAAGGTCTTTTCCAACCAAATGATTCTATGATTCTATGAATACAGTATACAGAGATTCATCACCAAACCCTTCCCCCTGTCCCTGAACTCCTCTAGTTTATGCAGCCACTATCAGGAGAAAAAAATCTGCACAATAATAAACAAAATGCCAGGTGGTCAAATGTGGGAGAGTTATTACTCAGAACCACATTAAGATCCCTTAAGTGCCACTTATTCAACTGGGCAGAACATCCCAAAATAAAAAGAAAATCAGAAGAACAAACTTTATCCCTGTACTGAGAAGTGCTCACACAAACTCCACAGTAATATGGGAGGAAAAACCAGCACTGCTTTCAGTAGAAGAACAGAAAATTGATTCCAAGCAGGATATAGTCCAAAATGGTGGAATTTGGAACACAAGTTACACCAAAGACAAATATTTTCCTCCTCAACAACGCTAATGACTGGGGGTGAACTGCCTCCCTCTCTTGATCAGCTGAGGATCTGGATGGAAAATAACCCCAACTTCTCCAGATTGAGGGAAACAAACACTCTTATGATCAGACTTTGAATAAAAAAATCACTCTGATTAGACAGAAATAAATGAAGATGTTGCCAGTACCTTTTCTGTGTTTTCTCATCCCTCAGAAATGCTGAGGAATTCAGAATTAAACTGCAGAGCAGCAGAAATATCTAGCAGGAAGGAAACTTTCTGGGGTGCAGAACCTCAGACGTGTGCTGCTCCTGTCTGCACTACATAAACCTACAGAAAGATGATACCATGCCTGGAAACCTGATGACCAAGACAGGCTTTGCCTACCGAGCTGTGGTTTAGTAACCCATGCACATAATCTGATTTGTAGAGCAGTTGGTGGAGCTAGGAGAAGAACTACAAAGACATATTTTTGGGGTGAATGTGCCAGTTCCACAGCTGAAGTGGTTTATGCAGCACCTGGCCACCACAATGTCAATCATAACTTGGCTCACCTCCTTGAATCAATCTCAGAAACATTATGTAGGTTTTGTGAACCACTCCAAGCAACAAAACATTCCTGGTAGCCAAATATCCTTGCAAATTTGCAGACTTTATACTTCCATGTTAACCCCTGAGAAGCTGTACGTCATCAATGTTTTGATGGAGAGAAGCCGAGAGAAAAAAAAGGTACTCCCTTGTATAGCGGATTGAAACATTCCTACCTACTCTGGTGGTTTCAAAAGGGTGTTTGCTTAGTATGGATGCCAACAATCAAGCAGAGAACCACACGCTTGAACAGACTGCAGTTCTGGAAGGCTGCTTTGGAGATGCTGGATAAACCTTGATATGGTCCCAAACCTATAGGAAGTTCTCTCCATGCTGCCTCTATGTAATTCTAGGTATGGTAGGTACATCTAGGTATGGTACGTTCTAGATACAGTAGAGTTAACCCTGAAACTGAGGCACTGAACAAACAGACAGTTCCATCTCTCCTTCTTGAAACACGACAGTCATCAAGAAATGGTTATGCTGTCAGTTTTGCTTTTCTCATACAGAAAGCAACAGAATTGTGGTGACCACTGTGCCATCACGGGAATCACATGGGATATTACGAAAAGTTGGGGGGTTACATATGAATTGTGAAAGCTTTAATTACCATTCTGAAACTGAAACACTATATGGTATATTGGAGCAGAAGCAAGAATTTAGTTATATAAATACTGGGAAGGAACCGAAGCACGATTGTTTCTTCCACTGCTGTAGAAATTTGTTGTCACAAAAGTAACTCCATCTCCTGACATATCTTGTAACAGGAGTAGATACAGAGCAGAACTGCAGAGACTATCAGACAGACCCGGACATCTGTTTATCAGTCTCATTTTTAGAAAATGCAAAAGGACCAGGCAAAAAAAAAAAAAAAGACAAAAAAGGAGAGTGACTATAGATACAGATGCCTGTATCACCTTGTCACAATAACTTTTGGGATGCAGACGCAGAGCAAAATGCAGTGGTGGCTGAGGTGGGAGGTCACATTTTAGAAATGCTGTCTTCCTTTAGGGAAAAAGGCATGTTTCCTGGGGAAAAAAAAAAGTATTCACGTGGTGGACAAAGCCTTGGATTTTGGCAGTCAGTGAAAAGCCTTGTCTGCCTGCACTGACCAAGGGCTGCCCAAGGACATGAATACTCCAGTTAAATGCACCAGGGTGTATTTTGGTGTGACGGTGCCATCTGATCACACCACCAGTTCCACTGGCAGGCTGTTTTGGCAGCATACGGAGGTGCCTGGAAGGGTATCTTGACTACTAACTGTTCCACTGAATTTCCCCCATGTTGTGCTGAGGCAGATTAACAGTTAAGTCTGAGGTTTTCTTACAGCTACAGAAATTTCAGCAGGTCAATAAATGCTGACAAATGGCAACTGCAATTTGGAATTGCATTCTGGCAGGCTACTGACCCACTGCTGCCCTTACTTCTGGCGTCCTTCTCAGGTGATACGAGCTGCTTTCCCACTTAACTGCAGGAGGCAGGCAGGTACTGCTAAGTCTTACCAGTATATGCATTTTTCCTGCATTTCTACAGATGGTATTTGACATTTGGTGATGAGGGACAGGTATGGGAATTGGGCATTTGGTAGGACCTGAAAGAACTGAGTTGCCATGCACATAATTCAAAGTCTGTGAAAAAAGTCTGCTTCCTGAGGGAACCTGAATTGGACTGAGCAAAAGCCTTCACAATCATCTGGACCACAGCTTGTAGGAAGGAAGGTCCAGGCCACAGAGGAGAGTGTTTGGGCATATGTCTGACCTAGGCTTCATAGGACCTGGGCCAAAATAAAATCTTCAGTTCTCCTGAAGACCCATTATATGCACAAAAAAAGGGGCTTTTGGAGAACAAGTAAAAGACTGAGTAAAAGTACTGAAGAGACAAAGATATCACACAAAGTAGTTTAAATAATGTACAGCAAAAGGGATGTTTTTTTTCCCAGAGAGGAAAGGACCTTACCCATACACCTTGGTAGGGTTCTAGTGCTGAGAATAGGTGCAGTCTTTACAAATTCCACATCAGAGTACTGAAGCCAGTGAGTGTGGTGCCACAACCCAGCACTCTGCTTTGACCCAGGCTCTGGTGCTGGTACCCCAATCAGATACCCTTAAGTCTTCAGTTACACTGAAATGCCAGCATTTAGTTCCCGTAGTGCCTGCCCTGCCTGCTGGGACCATGCCGTCTGCCCAGAACGAGGGCCAGAGGTGTCTTGAACTTCTTGTTACTGGCATGTCCTCCAAAAGCTTTAACCTCCTCCTTTCAGCGAAGTGTTTCAGCAGTCTCTGAGCCTTGCAAGGGAGGCTTTCTAACACGGCTCTGGGCTGCTACTTCTGAACTGATGTGTAACTTGTCACTGGGAAGCTGCTGCTGGCTGTCCCTGAGCACAAAGACATGACCCAGCAGCACCAGCAGTGGAAATCATACCGCCTCTTGACAGAACTAGGGGTGCTCGGTGCCATTCCAATGCTAAATACTTCAAAGCGGGTGAGCAAGTTCTAAAAATTTGGCCATGTTTCCTTTTCGTATTGAAGAAAAACGAGAGACAGCCATCTTGCCCTGCATACAGAAACCATACCCTAAGGTTAATTAGATTACATAGATGGCAGCATCGTTGGCATTGGTATTGGAGACAACCTAAGGCTGGCAGAGGCTAAACATGCCCAGCTCAGTTTATTACAGTACAGTTTGTATTTATAAGCCATTGCTCAGACTTCAGCATCACTCAGGCAGTGCCTTAGCACCACTTCTTCTGCCCCAGTTACTTCCCCATGCAAGGGCAGGTCTACAGAGCCGGTGGAGTCAGCCTGTCAACACACTGCAGAACTCCGTATCAAGTAAGTCAGGGCTTTCAGCTGCCCTTGAACCTTCTACACTTGAGGCAGGTTTAATAGACCTATTGTAATGTGGAAGAAATGCAAATTGCCTCTTCTGCAAATTGCCTCTTCCACAAATTGCCACTGGCTGAAGACCCCATGGGGAAACAGGCACACCGTAGTGTGTGGGCAGATGCACCTTTACATTCCTCTTCCCCAGTTATGCACCTTGCAAAACACATGAGAGATGGCTATGTTCATATCCTTCACTTCCCATGTCAGAATTATCCTTTTCTGATGTGGCATTTAGGGTTTTTTACGCAGTCTTGCCTTTAATTTGCTATAAATGGGCTGAAAATTAGGTGAAATGCTCATGCCTGCCAAGTATCTTCAAGTTAGCCTAAAACCCCTAACATTAATTATTGAGTTCTAGCACACTAAAGTTTTCTAAAATGCAGTTCTCATGTTAATGCTGCAATTCCTTGCTTACTTCCCACACAGTTCCACCTGTTTGGTTAATAAGAAACTTTGCAGTCTCTTGCTGCAGCAGCTAGCCAGCAGCATCACTGGCAACTTCAACTTGTGGCTATGAAGCAGGGACAGCAGGAGCAGGACAGGAGAAAGCCACTTCACTGCACCCTACCTGGAAAGCCTCCCCAGGATCATTTTATAGCCTTCACACTATTAAATGGCCACTGTGGACCAGAAAATTCAGTTCCTCTGGTTCAGTTTGAGTCTTACTGACTCGCACTATTGCAATGTCAGTTTTGGAGAATATATATATAATTTATTTAAAATTATTGAGGTACTTAATATTAATTTCAGCAAGGACAATTCTATCTCCCAGCAGTAAAAGTAGAACTGCAATATGGGTTGGCTTAGCTGGGCTAAAATGGAGGGAAAATTCTTATTTTATTGCATTAAATAAATCCTCACTAATGAACTGTAGGATGTGCTATTCTGCCCCACAGTGAGCAGCATTAACATAGCGACATCTTAATTTCAGGAAGCATTTTTGAACAATGGGATTTAGTATTGATTTTTTTACACTGGAGGTCATTTAACTTTTTTCTTTCAAAGAATGTAATATATTTAAAAGGCGGGTAGATGAGATGCTTAGGGACACAGTTTAGTGGTGGAATGGCAGTGTTAGGTTAATGGTTGGACTTGATGATCTTAAAGGTCTTTTCCAACCTAAATGATTCCATGATTCTATTCTATGATTTTAAAATGTAATGCAATGCAAGTCAGAATACTAGGATCACCCTCTCAGAATGGATAAATGAGACTATTAAAGAGAAAAACCACAAAAATAATGTATTCTTTTATTGAGTCATTAGTAAGAACCTGTTAAAATTAGGAAGCTTGGGGTTTGTGAACTCACACGGGGCTGATGACTGTCGCCACACCCAGGACGTGCTGTTCAATGACAAAGGTTCCAAGGAAACCCTGCTGGAGCATGCAGCCAGTTTAGAGGGACCGTGGTAAATCCCACTTTTTTTAAATGTATTGCTCTGCTTTGCAAGGTTTCTTTTCTTTATTATTTTATACCCTTTAGGCCATAAAATAATAAATTTTTAAAAAATAAAAACTTTGCAAAACTATGCAATATATTTTGAACTTACCAAAGGGCTGGCTCCATGCTCCAGCAGCTTTCCTAAGTAGCTTTGACCTCACAGAATAGGACATTCTGGGGCACCGCAGTGGAGCAGGCCAGCACAACGTCTAAGCACCTACAATGGGGATAAAAGGTTAGTTCTTCTTTCATTCCTCAGTCAATGCTTCCTTTGGTCTAGTTAACAAAGGCATTACAATGTACCTGTCATTTTAACTGCACCCAGCACAGGAGGTTGCTTTCTTTTTCTGCTGGGCTCCTAAACTGAAGAGTTCCTATTTAACTCTCAAAACCCCCTAGCTGATCAAAAATTGAAGATCTAACTTCATCTCCATATGCCATTAGAAGTATTAATTTAGTTAATGGGAGTGGTGACAGACAATCATAACTTTACAGTAGAATCTTCTGAGGTAGAAATCTGGGCTGTAAAATGTTGGGGAGGATTTGGGTATGCTAAACTAAAAAGCGTAAAATGCAAATTTGCAGAGTTTTAAGTTACAAAAAGTACGAGTCTAATAACCTCCAGGATGTATTTTTTGCTATCACATCAAATAATACTCATTTCTAAAATAGTAATGAAATGGAAATTAAGTTTGTAAGTGGAATTAATGAGGCTGTATCTGATGTCGGCTTTCTCTAAATGACAGTCGCAATTCAAGCAGCCTGCAATTTTTCTGGTTTTATAGGAACAGGAGATCAGTGGCAAAGAGAGATTGACACAATGGTTCATAAGATTAGAGTGTTGCTGGCCTGATCTCAGTTCCTTCAACTCCCTCGTTTCTTTTCTCTTCTTTGAAAAGCGTAAAAAATTTTCTATTCCTTCTACAAGCTACAGAGCGGCACAGACCTTGATTGCTTTCTCCCAAAGGCTTGATGCTTTATTCACTTGCCAGTCATAAACAATCTTCTCCTCCTAAAAGGCTGAATACTATCAGTATTAGGAAGGATCTAAGGGCAGGAAATGCTTATTTGTTGCAAATATGGTTCTGGAAGAAACAAAAATTTCTGTATTCAGGAGAGTTGTGGCCACCACAAATTACTTTGGTTTTGGACAGGTCAACATTCATCTACCATGATGTTGCATAGAAGTTATTCTTGGATGCTCCAGGTGCCAACATTATCCCATACAACAATACACTCCTTAGCTGAACTCTCCTATGATGCCTACAATCCTTCCCTGGTCTCATGGCAGATTTGGCTTAGCCCCCAGCAGAGCAAAGGCCTAACAGTGCTGACATCAGGGCATGCTGGAACACGTAAGTCTACATGAGAAATATTCAACTGACTTAAAAGATTAACATTTTAAAAATTTAATTTAAACAGAGTGATTTAATTAAAATCTCAAAATTTCTGAAAGGTCTTCTGAATTTTCTTGCAGCCTCAATTTTTATTTTTGTGTTGGGGAAATAAGACATTGAAAAAAAAGATTTTTCAGAACAAAGAAATCTCTAATCCCCATGTGAAATCTGAAATAATATTAGGGCAAGTATAGTTTAAATCAAGAAAGACTGACCGAGAATGAATAAGATAATCTTTGGCCCATTTAATATTTAATACTTAATAACAAATACTTTGGAAGGGCAACAAAACAGGCCAATAGCCTCCTTTTAAATAAACAATACTTGCTTTAAACAAATTGTTGCAGTTGTTATCAGATAATACTTCCTTCAGGTATTTAGGGCATTGGTAAAAAGTTTATGCGGAGTATTTTCATTGCCCTGGGTCATCTTCATTTTCGTAACTAAAAATAGCAGTAGTGCTAACACCAAAGAACTTTCTATGGAGGGAGCAAAGATGTCGGACTACAGCGTCTCTAGGATGTCTTAAAAAAAATGTGCTCCATTAACAGCCCCTTTGCCTCTGCATCAACCCAGCTAATTAAAAAAAAAAAAAAAAACAGAAAAAAGAAAAAAAATCGATGGAACTGCTTTCAGTGCTGAACTGTAACTTCCCTGGAGTGTAGAGATTGACAGAATTGTTAAATTTCTAAACTTCTTATTAACAAAAAAAGCTGATCACATTTCACTAGACATGGTTTTTTTTTTCCTGATAGCTTTGCTACTGCCATAGAAGTATCCTTCCACAAGAAAATACATTTCCATGTCTCTACAGAAATCACATCCGTAAGTCCCACAAATGAGGAAGTCCCCGATATCTACTCGTGCTTTCAGATTAGAGAATGAAAAAGAGGACAACAGGAAACCACTTCCTTAAGGTAATATCGGCAAAGCACTGCCTCCATCAAATAAAACCAGCCAGACTCTGCAGAGACAGCAGTAAACAGCAGGAGGTCAATGAGCAGCCGTGTTGACGCTCTGCACTGATTAAGTCCAAATACTACAGCCATGCCCAGCTCAAATGAAGCATATTCTCCGTAGAGCATTCTCCATATAGCTTCCAGCAATTCCAGCTACCTACAACAGTCCCAGAGGTATTGTCTGTTCTTCCCATCCTTTTATCACTCACATCATCTGGTTTGTTGTGTTATAGTACAACAGAAATGGTATTTCAAAAGGTTGAGGAGAAACCTCACCTGCAGAGGCACCAGAGGACAAACCCAAGTCCACAGTAGGGGTCCAAGCAGATAGCGACTTCTCTGGAGGGATAAAGCTCACACTGCAGCTTAATAGAACGACAAAAGGCACTAGTGGCTGCATGAGACATCTGAAAGACAACAGCAAAGTAATTAAAATGATCAACTGTGTCATTCGGAAGGCTCATTCCCAAACTGCGCCAAGTGCTTAAATCAGTTACAGGATAAAGAAAACAAATAAATATTGACTTTCCGCTCAGTGTAAACACAGATGTAATTTATATCTAAGAAAACATCCTTTTCCTTCAAGAGGGCATCCAAATAACCATGAAAGGGGAGGGCAGAAGGAATGAATGATAAGTTTGAAATGATTTAGGGAGAAAGCTGTGAGTGGTTTAAAGATGTGCTCCAAGCTGTATGCAAAGCTCATGATAACAACCTAAACTTTCTGGAAGAACAAAGGAATGAATGACTGCTGGATCTGAATGTAATTGGAAGTATGTTGTTGATTATCAGTAACATATTTCTAAGTACATATTCCTTAATATAATAAATAAAAAATACCAACGCACTTTTTAAATTGAAGAGGATTTTGCATGCAAAATGGTACTAAGGACCTAATCATTTGGTGAAAAAGATCCCCAATAAATTTAGTAAAGGTTATGTAAAATGTTTTCATGTTATCCAGCTCCTAATTAAGAAACAGGCTCTTAAAAATCTTGGTAAGAAAGCTCTCAGAGATAAAACAAGCAGTAAGTAGAAACAAAAAACCTGATCAAAAGGAAATTATTCTGATTTTTTTTTTCTAGTGTTAGGATGTTTCCCACACTCACCCATCCCAGCTTAGAAGGTCTAACTAGAGAGGGAACAGAATTATGTCTTTTAATCTTTGTCCTCTCTGTTAATAAGAAGAAAGATACCCGTGTTAGAAAGACAGCCTGGACAGGATTTAACTCATCTGACCTTTGATCCCTGCCACATACTGAGCCAGCCGCCTCATATACTGTTAGAGTCAGTGGAGGGAAACAGGCACTTGGAAGGTAAAATTTATTTGATCTTAAGGTGAACAGGGGAATAAAGCTCCAGAAGTGACTTTTTCTCCATTGCCAATGAGAGCCATAACCGAGGCTGGACATGTCCCAGGTGATACAAAAAGACCAGTTCAAAGCAGGTATCCACATGGTGATCACCTGCAGTTTGCAGAGATTAATTCTACTCTAGCTGAATCAGGAACACTTTTTCACACGGTATTCAAGTGAACTCTGTAGGCCAGAACTGGTGTTATTCCGTGAATTTTCACACCACATTGGGTGCAAGCTAGTGAAAAAGTTGAGAGTAAGCGTAAGTGGAATCTACTAGTTCCAAAGCAATTACAAAACTTTTATCAACTTTTCAGAAGCCACATAAGTTGCTTAAGTAAAAAAATTTACCCATTTTTTAAATTCAGCACCACTGCATTATGAATATAAGTCATGTGGCCTCTTATGATCCTTTTATAATTAATTAATCACTAGTGATGATCTAGTAGATGGTAACTGTCTACATAAACCGGCTGAGTCTGTGATCTGGAGGCTTTGTGACCCAGATATCAGAAGCTAATCAAGAAGTCCTTGAGAGATTTATATGGATTTCCCTTTAGCCACATTAAGAAAAGGTTCTTCAACTTGCCCTGCCTTTGACTATCTTTGAAGCTCTCCAAATACTGACTTTGCATAGTTAGTAGTCATTTCTGCAAGTCTGATGAGGTGAAATTCAGACCTGATTTATATAGATGACTGCATCTGAAACCATCATTTAAGGCTCCCTTTAGAAGAAATGAAGACTTATGTGACATTCACCCCATTCAAAAATAGATGTTTCAGGTAAGTCAGATAAATTACACCCTAAAAGTTCCTGCTTCTCTCTGTTGATTACTGAGGAGCCCAAGGACCAGTCCACATCTGTAGGCATTGTAACTTTTTAAAGTTAGATGAAATGGCTCTTCCAGGAGTGTCTGATATGTGACCTTCAGCCAGCTCAGCCATTTAACCGTCAGCCCTTGGGCTGGTCACATCACTGCTCTGTGCTTCAAATTCTCCATCTGAAAACTGGGAAAATTAAGCTTTCCTTGTTTCTAAAGTATGCTGACAGCTTCTGAAAATAGATGCATAATGCCAAACAGTATGAGGAATTCAATACAGGTTGTAAGTGTGACACATCAGCAAAAATGGCTGAAGTAATCATAATCCTCGGCTATGCAACAGATAGGAGTAAGGAAGTAACAGGGAAGAGTAAGAGAGTGATTTTACCTCTGCCTGCATGCTGGTGAAACCAACACTGGAATAATATGTATGTTAGCAGCTAGAAAAGGCAGCTTTGATGAATTTTGGCTAGAGGGTTGGAGAAAATGCCACAATAGAGATTTAAAGAGCTCAAGATGCTGAAGTTTATCAAACAAATCCATCAATGGATTTTTTTTGCTGATTACTCTAGTATTGTACCAGGTGAACATACCAGAAACATCAGCAGTTCCCTTAATAGCATGAAGAAGAGAATATTGAAAACCAATGTCCAGCAGTTGAGTTGCAATAAAGAGCAAACAGTAAATGAGTACTGGAAGAAGTAGAGAAAGGATGACCACGTCTCATTTCCTTCATAAAAAGGAAAGAATAGATGCTTCATTCTAAGAACACTTCAGGCAGACAAGCTACTGGGCTATCCACAGGGGTATCGGAATTAAATTTTTAGTCTGAGGAAGAGGAGTGGGGCTAAACTTGCCACAAACAGTGCCATAGTGAGTACAGAAGAACTAATTTCATGTTAATGGAATCAAATAATGACTGCAAGGGAGGAAGCAATTCAATTTCTATTACCAAAAATCAAGAGGAGTTACAGATCAGGAGCAATGTACCACCTGCCAGGCGTGACAGCAGGAATGCCAGCTTTAAAAAGTAGTCCCTACCTTTACCCCTGCTAGCATGCCAGTTGTGGAGACACTGAAGTCAAGGTAAGCAAGCGTTTCAGGGTTAGAAGGTTTGTAGATCTGTGCAGGCCGCTTCTTTGGCAAATCGTCTAGTGAAAATAGAGAAAGAAAATGCGTGTATCTTACTCCCATGACAGATAAGACCTCTCAGCGCTTGACAAATACAATGATAAAAGAAGACACAGTGGTCCCCTAGTCTTAGTACTCACCTGTATCTAGTACTGGAGGCCACGTTCTGACATCCACTGCTGCTGCTGCCTCTCGCGACCGTAACAATTTACATATTAATTGTGTAGTCATTAAGCAGGCAGAGCGGCTCACCTAGGAATTTAAGAAATAAAAAATAACGCAATGGGATACTGATTAATTCTCCCATGAAAATGAGCAAGACCACGATTTATTTTCTGCCAGAACAGGACACGGGTATATTAGTCTTACATTTTCCAATTAGGAGGTGGAAAGATGCACAAACAATGCAGCTCACAATGCAGACAAAGTCATATAAGTTTTACAAATTACATGAAAATTGCACTTTGAGAAGAGTGTTGTAATAAACTAAAGGCACCTTAATAGTGACAATGTGACTTTTCCAACACATATGTGTATATCAACTCAGGTATCAACTCAGAATGCCAGTACAGAAGACTGACCAAAACATTTCCTATGTGATGGCAATATATCTTGGTTTATAAACAATATTTTCACACAAGCCAAAATTGAGCCTGACATTTGTATGAGTAATTTTACTATCTTCAGTCAATTTTATGTTAGCCATATATTCCTGATTCGCTTACTAGTGATAAACCACTGTGAACTCTTCTGATACTGGCAAACTAGTTCTAGACCAAAAATTGTGCAGGTGGCACTAAGAAATGAAATGGTGGGTTTACTGCAAATACCATCTGCACTGAATTTTAGATGACACATGCTGAAGGCATTCTCCTTTTAGATTTGCTATTTTTAAAAATACATAAGTAGCAACTACAAGAATATTTCTTACTGATTATAAAATTTAATATATTTAAGAAAATATTCAGACAAACATAACTATTAACACTGTTAATCACTGAAGATGGTACAGAGGAAAAACCAAAAAGGCAGCATCATTCTTCTTTTCCTTGAACTTGGAGAATCTGTGCAAATATTGCTAAGAGTATTTTTTTCCTTAAGGAATCTGAGACATTTCATTGCACAGTGAATTTCCAATGCTGAACATAAGGAAATCAGTAACCATATGTACACTAAATTTTACCACTGAGCAGAAGAGATCAGCTTCTGTTGACAGTAATCTCATGGAGGTCAACTTTATAGGTCAACTTTATAGAGCACATGAGGAAATTAGGAGCATACAAGCACTGACCCAAGCTCTATTTATTTCCTCTAACCCCATAATTTCCCTGTATGGACAATCTAAATATTTCAAGTTAAAGATGAAGACAAATGAAGCCACTGCAGCATGCCTCAATCCAATCACATCACTGCCATGGCAAGGCAGGGTAATTCTTGGTTTGGGACATAGTGGAGCCATAAAACAAAAGGAATCTCAAGAGTTGATCGTTATATTCCCTATCAGGTATTATATTATCTGGAAGATCAGGAGGCTTAGTAAAATACAGAACGTCCATGTCTGGAGTATAGCAAGTTGGAGGTAAACACGTAGGGATGGTGGGAAAGGAGAAAGGAGACATCTTAGCTACATGTTAGCAACTGCTCGAGACGGGGCTCAGTAATGTTCAGTTATATTTTACTACTGTGAGTTCATCACCAAAATACAATTATGTAGGCCAAATTTTGCTCAGAAGTCATTCTTTCTGACTTCAAAAGGTGCTGTGTAAACATATAGCATGTCAGAGCAGGCTTTGACCCCATCACATCAGGAAATTTAGATGACTGCATTGGCAATGAAGGAACAGCCTTGATATTCTAATTTCTACAAGGTCATCCCTCTCCAAAATGAAAGAAAATCTTGTGTAAAGCAGAGCTGAGAGGCTTTTAGAGTCAAAGTGGTGTTAATATGGCTAATGAATTTCAGCATTTTATTTAAAGTTAAGTCCACTGAAGGAAATACAAGTCAGCTTAGTCCTGTCCTAGTTTTTCATTATGAAACCAAACAGATAGAGTTTGACTACTAAACATCAAAGGAAAACCAAAATAACACATCTTACATCACTTCTATAATTTTAACAACTGATTTTTAAAAACTGTGAGTGCCAAAATATTAAATAATGAGAACCCTGAAGACAACAGGACAATTTCTCATACCTCTGCTGACACTTTGTGGCATCTGACGCCATAAGGAAAGCCACAAATTACAACTATCTCTAGTACTTATTACTTGAAAATATCAACATTAATTAGAAATGCTAAAATCACATTTGTTTCAACTTGTTTTTTCAGAGACTCGGAATTCCATTCAACAGATTAGAAGTTGCCAGATGTAAAAGGCTATCTCTTTGCAACCATCTTATTTCCCTCAGTAACAAGCACAATGCAGTTATTTATATGCAACAAAGACAAAACATCATTAGATAAAGCCAAAATACCAAAAGAAAGCTTTGAATGAAAAATTCTGAGTAACACTTCTCTGGATGAAACAAAATACCGACCAACATCTTCACAACAGAACTTTGAAATTGCTTCGAACTGCAAAACAATTAGATGTACAGAGCTGGGCACAAATCACCATCAGGTCAAGCTAAGCCTTCCACTGGGATTTTTCTCAATACTCAGCATAGCGTTGCCAGGTGAGGAATCCTACCATTCTTGGCATATAGCTGAAAACAAGAAAGCACTTCAAATATATTTCCTGAAAGGAGCAGCATAACTGCAGCAAAATGTGACAGCAGAATTCAGAAGGTTGTGTGCTGTCAAGCAGTGTTGACCCTGCAACAACTGAAGTCCTGAATCTTTGGAAGGAATATAACTCTACAACCTACACCACCACTCGCTTAAGTTACCATTCCTGAAGACTACGCAAATCTACTGCCCATCTGATCTACTTGCACACTTTAAGGTGTCTGCTCACCTCCACAATCATCTTCACTGTAGGTAGTGTGGTAGCTATGTTCTGGGGATGTGGAGGTCGAACTGTTATTGGCACACAGCCTGCATACAGGCATCCGTAAAATGCGGCAATCAGGTCTATTCCTGCATGAAGAACAAAACAAAAATCCTCTGCTGAAAATCAAATAATTTAATCACAGACACCTGTGTCAGCATACATATTACTTGGAACTAAACTCAGGAGGTTAAATGAGCGACTAAGCCCTTTAACAGACTTCTTTTTCAGCCCCTTGTCAGTATTTGTTCAGCTTCACTGATTCCTTTCAATTGTACTGTTCTTCTGAGCATGAAAAACCAAAGGCGACACACAAAGCTGCAGCCAGATATCATTATTTAGGTGAACTCCACTTTTATGATCAGGAACCTGTTAAAAAGACTGATTTCTACAAATTAATTATCTTCCTAAATTTACATTTAAAGACAAGTGAGAGTCTACAAGAGGCATGCACCAGCAAAAGGATGAAGTAGGACAATGCCTGCTCCTATCAGCTGCAGAAGGAACATCTATGGAGGTTTCATTAAGCACTGTCTTTCTCACACCACTTTTAACCTCAGATACGCAGCTTTCACTTATCTATCTGAAATTTTACAGTAAAAAAGAGTGTCATGATTTTGAAATCCTGCTTCTAACATAAAAATAGGTGGTGCTCTGTATAAACATTGAATGCAGGTGACAGGTTGTGGACAGCACACTTCAGGCTATCTAAGGAGGCTGAACAGACAACAGCACAAAGATCCTGTGAATACTGTTGTTTGATAGCTCCTTGGTGCTGGACACAGGCCGTGATAAGACAACAATGGGGGTTGTTTTGTTCTTACAGTGGAAAAGGATCTGGAGTACTGATAGGTTACTGTTCCTGCAATAACATGCTTTATTCTTGGGAAGTGAAATACAGAAAATAAAAAGTTTAAAATACTCGTCGTCTTTTGTGGAAAAGGTTTCCTCATAATAACTGTTGAGAAATTACTCCTATGAAGATTTAACCAGTACCTTGCAGCCCTTACAAACCACATATCACAATGCAGACCTTAAATCAGACTGTTTATTTCACCAACCCACATGAAATGCTAACGATAAAAGAGCAGCATTAGATCAGAAATCATTTCAAGCAAATGTCAAACATGGTACCGGTTAGCACCAGCTTAAAAGCCCTCATGTCAAAGGATGAAAAACCAAGCCACAGAGAGCTGTCTAGGTTAAAGACGGATAGAGAAAATACTGATTGTAATTTGGTATTTCTTAATCATCTGCTCTTTATTCATCATATTCCTACTCTAAAAAAACCCATGGATTACTTCCTAGGTATTGCTGCTTTACCCTGATGAAATGCAGCACTTCCAAGAGGGAATTCAACCGGTGAATCTAAGAACACTCAGCAGATGGAATATTTTAGCAGAACTGTGTGCTCATAAAATAGTATATTTCCAGCAAATTAAAAGAAAAGCAGTAACTAAATTTGACTGCTTATAAGAGACAGGTTTTAAAACCACAGGTTAATCTTAATCTGAACACAAAGACATAATATCTACGCACATACGCAAAGAGAAATTCTTTTAAATGTGTTCAACTAAGTTCAAAGAAATGTACATAAGGCAAATATTTTGTGTTTTGCCAACTAACATCATTTACATGTTGGTAACACCACCAAACCAGCACCATTCTAATGGATCTTGATAAACTTTTGGGACTACCAAGGTACCAAACATGGCAGCTCTTTACCTGGTGGGTAAACCAAAGCCACATGGTCTCCATCTTGTAAATGTCCCCTTTCCATCAACATGACAGCTATCTTCTCAGCTCGTTTATGTAGCTGGACACATGTCAGCGAGTTGGCTATTGTTCCCTGAAGAGGAAGAAAGATAAATGTCAGAGAAGATAACGCAATGTGCTGAAGCTCTATTTCCCTCTGCACCTTAGAAGTTACTGGATGAGGTGCAGCCACAATATGTCATGCAAGCAACTTAAATACGGAAACCTTCAGCCTTATGCCAAACTGTAGTTGGAAAGAAAAAAGATGTTTGTCAGGCAGAGGAATGTTCTCCATTCCCATCTCTGTACCTTCTACCCTCAACAGTGTTTCCTCTCTAACCAAAAGAGTACAGTAATATGCTAAGATCCTGCCCGTGTAACCTGTACTCCTTCTCTTGCTATACAGGCAGTGTTCCTGCTACAGCCAGGAAAGTGCCTTTATGGTCTCTGCAGCAATCTGGAGAATCTGTGGAGAGCAATCCTGAAAATTGCACTTCATTGTCTGCACGCTGGAAGGAAGCCAAATGGCACAGCAGAAATACTTTAAAAGACAAAAGATAAAAGACACAGGAGAAAATACTTAGTGATGGGGAAAAGGATTAGTCTGGAACAAAAGCTAAGCACATGCATATAAATGAAATAGAAAAGAAAGACATTTGTTGAATTTGAGTAACTCTGGTCAGCATGGAAAAAAAAAGGGGAAGTGGCATTATGCTACAGTTCGGCAATTCAAATAGCGCTACAGTCTTTTAAACTGGATGAGTGTTATGGTTATTACATTCCCTAAAAATGTGTATGTGTGTATATAAGCACACACATAAATACACTTTTAGAGAAATAAATACATCTGTTATCACAAAATTCACTACCACAGTTGACACCTCAGAAGAGAAGTCTAAAAGTGAACATGCAGGACAGACTGACTGTGCCTAGAGCTGGTCTGAAAGAAAGGGACAGGGCAGTAAGGGAAGGGCCGCACCTCTCTGCCGGTGTACCTGTTCTGCGGAAAAAAAGGATTTCAGTCTCCAGTACTGCTGTGATACACCTGGCACCTATCACAAGCACTAAGTTCACTTAAAATCAGGGAAGATGAAGAAATTGGAGAGGGGGGGGGGGAGGTAAGAAAATATTAACACTTCAAAAGGACAATGTATCAATGCAATAAAAATGCAATGCAATGCAAGCAAAAATATGGTACCACTGTCCTTATTAAGGGAGAAAGCAATAGGGTCTTCTGCTTTAAATAAATATTCTTTACACTCTGTTTTAACAAGGAAGAAATAATAAACATTTGGCTTGATTGCTGGTTCCTATCCAGAATCACCATCCCACTCACCACCACAGTATTTATTGACCGCAAACTTCAGAGAGGAGAGAGCAGTTTGATAAAGGCCTAGCACTGGAAGTAGTGGCATGTTACCAGGCATCACTTGGCATTTACAAACTTTATAAGAAAGTACATACAAACTCAAACACTGCCAACAAAGAGGACAAACCTAACTGAAAATAAAAACAGCAAAGTCAGGGCTTAGCATTCCTCTTCCCAATTTTCTAGCAACCACACTTACTGAAATGCACTTTAGGCAATTTTTATCAGGCTTCTGAACAAGGCAGAGATCATTTCACTAAGAAGGCTTCCTCTAAAGACACATGCAACTATATGGATGCTGGACTAGAGATGGCTTCCACCTGTCCAGTCCTGAGTATGGCCAAAGCAGCCTGGGGTCTGGGTGTCCTTGTCAGTGTAGACCTGCCTGTGGGAATGTGCTTAAACTCCTCATTCCTTTTTTCAAGAAATTGGCTGTTTGCAAAGTCATGGGAAGAAGGACCTTTATATCCCCACATACATCAGAAGCACAGGCCCCACTAACACAGAAAGTGAGTTGCTGCAAGTCACGTAAATTTGTGCAAAACTTGTTTACATTTCAGATTTCTGGCACTTGCTGCATGTGAACCAGCGGAAAGACAGTGTTTATATGAAGTGCAGGGAAGGAGTATCCTGTTGTTGGACAAGTCATTGGCAAGCACCAGGCAACTATCCCCTTTGGGTATTTTATACAAGGTGTCCTGCAAAGTAAAGGTGTTGCAATCGTTCATGACACACACTAAAAACAATGCACTGCGCTAATTTTGAAATATTCCAAATTCTCAAAAAGCTTGGATTACAGGAAAACACTAATCTCTCTGGATTTCTATTAGTCATCCACTGCAGGATGCCTGGATGTTTTAGAACAAAGTGTACAGACAATGTGCAAGGAAGACAAAATGGGAAAAGTTACAAACCAGAACTAAAATTCAAGATGGGCAATAAAACTTGCCTAGGCTAAACCCCACCAAACCTGTTACTCCTTTCCATAAAAATTGAATTATATCTTTCAAACAAATTTCATATGATAAGATACTCCACACTGAGAGTATTAAAGGAGCAGAGAAACTGAATTTCAAAATTCAAGCATTTTTTACTTCTATGGAATGACAAATTATTTTGTTAATTCTTGTTTTCTACATCATGTCCTTCCCTCCTGCTGTTTGAACCCTTCTGCCAGCATGGGAAGTCTGGCTTTATTTAAGGTCAAAAGCAACAGCCTATAAGGATATCACTGCCTCTTTCTCGCAGCATCTTTGCTCCTAACTTTGAGGACTGAACAATGCACTACTTTAATGGTGTAATACTGAATCTATAACCAGCATTGTCTCTGAAGTTTTCTACTTTGCCACAGACAACTACGTTACTACTTCACTATTATCTATCAAGTTGCACATGTTCACACAGTATTAGCTATTAACCTGAATTTTAAAGTGGTCATTTAATGACTTACTGGTAGCCTCAAACTGAACTTGGGTACCAGCACTGTAATATGGGCTGGGGAAGCATATCCTGTAATACAGTAAGTGGTCATTTCACAGATATTCACAAATTACTGCACGGTTAAGAACCCATCCATGTTGCGTAGGGACCACATGGGCTGAGACAACACCAGCTACTCCAGGTGGCCCAGGGGAATAGCACTATTCCAGGCCCCTCCTCTCCTGGAGACCCTCACACACAAGGTATGTTTCCCAGTTTGACAGATGTGTCCAGATGTACTGTGGTGGGATGGTTTGAAATCAGACTTTCATTCTCTACAGTGGTCTTGGGAAATACTGGTTTGTCACGTACCATCATCTAGAAGTCTGTAATCACCCACTCTTAGTAAAGCCATGTTTTGTAACACGACACGCGTTAATTCACTTTTGATAAGCAATGAAATGATGTGCCAGGCTGGCACCTCATGTAGGCTGTGCAGAGAGATTTATTAGTGATCCTCTGCAGACCTGATTGGATTCTCGACACCTCTCCTCTTCACCTCCTTTCCCCATTCTCATACCTCCCCCAGATGGTCCAGTCTCAAACCCAACAATCATTGTTTTACTTAGGGAATGTGCTTTGATTTTGCCAAGCCTGTGCTTTTCAAATTGGAAATCAGGATGGTGAGAAGTATTAAATACTACTCTTCAGTATAGGAACGATCAGTACTGAAATAGATTTGCAGTCAGCTCACCCACAACATCTATGTGGTGGAAAAAGAAATGAGAAAGGTAAGGCATGCTGTCTGATACAAAAGCAATCTGTATTTTGACAACTGGCAATGCTTATTCTCTTTTCCTCTGTGCCTCAGTGAACATTAAATGTAACAGCTGAGTATTAATGGGAAAAGAAACAGAAAGGTCATGTTCAGCCGTAGCATGAGCAGGTGCAGCTGAAATACCAGTGTGCCATTTTCCATACCGCAGCCTGTCAGAGTATCGGCCCGAGCTTCTTACCCTGCAGTTCAGTAGAGTGTAAAGCACGTGGTCGGGGGTGGTCTGAGCTCTCCACTGCAACACTTCTGAGAGGAAGAGGAACTAAAATAAAGCAGAGTTGAGAGTCAGGGCACTAAATAACTTTTTGGGTCTAAAAACCAGGTAACTATTTCTGCTAGTTTAGCTATGTCTTCTCATTTATATGCTATGTTTTACATCAATACCCAGAAGCGCTAAAGATAAATTAATTCCCTTGCCACCACACATATTTATAGCAAGGTGCTTTTGTATGGTAGCAGCAGCCTCTCTGGAAGTGAAGCCACTGCTGGGATTATGATATATCACTACATATACTTTCAAAGCAATAAACCACTTCTTACTGATCTTTCTGGATTTAAGCACAATTTTATTTCTTTACCTTCCTCTCTTCTTCTTACTATAAATACGTGAATATTTATACAGATTAGAACTTACTGATTTACTCACATAAGCCCCCAAAAGAGCTGCATTTCAAGTTAATTTTACAGGATCAAAATAACAACAAATAAGGTCAGGACCATACATGCAAACAAAATTCCCTGGACTCCACTTGAACTAGTAAAAAAGATGTAATATAGGGCGATTTCTAGTAAAAGCCCCATTAAAACTTTCCACCATGTTTGTTCTGTTGTCCCATGTACACTTATTAAAAAAAAAATCCATACAGATGAAATGCATTGATCCCCCCTCACATGTATTTTATATTTATCTGTAAAGCAGGTTCTGAAATATTTTAGTGTGAATTAGAAAAAGCAATCAACAAATTCTGCAATAATAATACTACTATCTATGTATTGCTAAGTGTCCTGGTCTTAACTAGCTAAATGCAAGCCATATCAGAAAAGTTTAGCTTACCTTTCTGGCTTGGTCATTATCTTCTATTTGCCCCAAATCTCTACCACTGGCCTGTGCAATTCTTTTTCCAGAGACCAAGTTCCCCACCATCACAGAGGCAGGGCCAATTTCTAGAATAAATCAGAAATGTGCTAAGTGCATTATAAAATGCTCCACTTGTGGATGAAAATTCTTTTTATTTCTTTGGCATTACATGATATGTTCCTCATTGCCATCCACAACACCAAACTTTGAACACATCTCTGTTGATACAAACTTCAGTTGACGGACCAGAAGTAGCTGGAAGATATGTAGGCCTGGATTCATCCTCCCTAAACATATCTAACCGAGGAGCCCATTTAGCATGGGCTCTCTACAGCCAGAGACACATTCTGTCTGCCTTGATATAGGGAATCTTTGGAAAATTCAGCTCCTAATTTAGGCATGTCCATTCAAGTGCTTAAAACCAGATGAGATGTATCCAGGCTTCAGGGACAATGTTCCTATTTCTCTCTTTTGTTCCCTGGGGTAAGTTGCATCTGTATTAGCAATTCTGTAATGCTATAGACATGAAGGGACAAGGATTAGGAAGACAGATGGTGCATATGATAAAATATATGCAAGCTCTTTAGAACAAGGTAGAGACTGAAGAAAAATAATTTAACTTTAGAAGAAAGGAAGATGTCAAGGATGACACTTCTCCATGAGGTGGATTTCACTGATGTTCTGTTGCTGCCATTAGGGAAAAAGACCTGTCTCACGGATACCATTTATACTCACGTTACCATTTGTTTTCTGCTTCTCCAGTGCGGATTACTGATTAACTGTGATTGATACCTGTATTGGGTCAAGCAGCATAGGGATGTGCTTTCTATTGGTATGTAGAAAGGGGTTGATAACACACCAGTGTTTTGGCTACCGCTGAGCAGTGCTTGAACACCATCAAGACCGTGCCTCCAATATTTCCCCCCCCCACCACCACCAGTGGGCTGGAAGGGGGCAAGATCTTGGGAGGGGACGTAGCCAAGACACCTGACCCAAACCAACCAAAGGGATATTCGATACCACGTGACGTCAGCTAAGATATAAAAACTAAGGGAAAAGGAAGAGGAGGGGGGACATTCGTCTTTTGCGACGTTTTGTCTTCGGGAAGGAACAACTATGTATACTGAAGCCCTACTTCCTGGGAAGTGGCTGGACATTGCCTGCTAATGGGAAGTAGAGAATAAAATCTTGTTTTATTTCCTTTTGCTACCGCGCATGGCCTTTGCTTTTTTTTTCCCCTTTATTTAACTGCCTTTATCTCAACCCAGGAGCCCTTTGATTTACTTTTCTCTCCTCTGTCCAGTTAGAGGGGAGCTTCATCTCAGTGATGGTATGTGGTGTGTCAAAATATGAGATGTCTAAGTAACCAGATAACGTACAATAAACAGCATCTACAGACTACTCTGCTTTAAAAAAATGAAGGCAATATATCCTCTGGGTATGTCACAACTACGCAAAATGGGAGAATGTGATGCTATCAGTTTGGTTTCTGTGTTCCTGGCATTGCTTTTACCACAGTGATATATAATGTATCCATAATGTACCTGTAAGTTTCTCCATTGCACCGATCCTAACTCAGCGATTACTTTGCAAAGCAGCAGCAAGGAAATACCAAAGTGAGTGCTGCAGTTAAAGGCTTCATTGCTTTTGTTAAGTTAGTGGAAGTCACTGTTAGCTCTGACAGTCCCAGTATCTGCAAACTGAGATTATGGTTTTGATTTCTGAAATGTTTGTCCAAGGGTTTTAAATAAAGAAGCAAACTGATGGTTTTGACACACTTGCACTGAATTCATAACGGATAGTCCCCATATTCGAGATCCAGAGGGTAAAACCACTTCATATTCCAAGCTGGTTTTCAAAGCAGAAGGTAACCAACACTTAGTCTAACATAGCTGAATTCAGTTCTTAAGCCTGAGGCTACAGATCCAGAAATCCTTGAATTAACCTGAGTACTAAAATCTGCGAGTGGATTCAAAGTAAAAAAATGGCTAAAAAGGTTCTTGTTCATTGTGCATGGGTAACCAGCAATGGGACTACAGCAGGCTACAAGGGCTTTCTCAGTCGTTTGAGTCAGCACCTTGCTGTACCACTTCACCCAATACTCTTCATAAAATGTGGCAGAACTTCTGAAGAACCATCTTAAAACTAGTTAGGGTTTTCCCTCAAATACACCTGATGTAAGAATAATCTGGAACCTCCCTACTCAGGTAAAAACTTTTATCCTCATTCTTGGGTTTAATATATTCATGACCAGTTTTAAAGTATTTGCTCTTCTTCCAACACTGTTATTTAGTGTAAACAGTCCTCTTCCTCTATTTTTCTACTTTACAAAGTCAGCCTTCAAATAAGCCAAGATTTTTTCTTTCTCCATTTTGGTCTCAGTCGATCCTCTTCAAACATAACTGACCAGGAATTTACAAAGAACTCCAGGTGTGATCTCAGCAGTGCCTTGCAGAGTGATAAAAATGTCTTCATCATTACTGAACTTAGGGTTTTGGAGCATTTTTCCTTGCACTCTTTGTGAAGGTACTTCTAGATTCTACCAAAACCAATGATGTCCTTAACATACCTGGAATATCTAACAGGAACAGCTGATCAAGCTGAAGCTTGCCTGCATTAACAGTTACTTGATTTTGCTCCATACAGTACCATCAACACAGAGCATTAAGACATGGTCCCTTTGCCTTCATTCATCTTACCTGGTTGTTTTTGCCTTGGTTTAGGCAGGTTTGTTACACATGTGTGGGGACACATCAGCACATTACAAGGATGTAGCGATCCTTCCAAGAAGAGCTGTTTGGTTTCCGACAGGTGGATTCCTCCCAGCGGCGTCTTGGGAAGTGTGTTTGCTGGTACAAGAGCTAAGCAGTAGACTCCCACTTGATGAATACTGTCAATAGCCTAAAAAAAAGCAGGAAGTCGATTTTAATGAAAGGCTAATTATTCATCATTCTAATAAGCACATGTTGTTCTGAGTTACTGCATAAAACAACCCTAATAATTAACTGGTAATGGAAAGACTCTTCAGCAATGTCAGTGATAAGGAGGCTCTTTTCAGTGGGAACAGGTGGACGGATATGTAACACTGATGTTACTACACTCATTCCAGAAGACCAAAAAGCACAGAAAAACCTTGTGACAAATACACAGAAATCTGTTAAGAAATGCTACCTAGGCATCCCTTAGGCACATATTAGTAGCACATATCCTGAAGAGTTATTACTCAGGCTGGCAGCTCATGTGAAACTGATTTTAACTGGTGCAATTCTCAGAATTAAAGTTCAAAGGACTCCTATCAACTTAACATCGAGTGCATCTTGCAAAGCAAAGAAATATTTCAAAAGTTGCACATGTATCACCATATACCTACTGAAGTATGTAGCTTATACATTTTAAAAAATTTTTCTAAGACAATAACTGTTTCACTCCCTGATTACTGTGTAAAAGATCCACAGGCAGGAATGGGAATTGGTACAAACTACAAAACTATGCACTTGAAAAAAAACCTGTTGAATGAAAACCTGAAAAAGAAGCATCTTTGAATCTTAATAATAACCATGTTCCTTGCCTGATATGTGGAGTAAACTACATCAGTTTTCAAAAATCTGTAATGTACAGTATCTGTGTAATTTATTTAGTTAACCATGGATACCCATGCACTTAAGATTTTAATTCCATACACATTTTAACTAGTTATATTCCTTAAGTTGGTAACAAAAATTGCATCAAGTGAGTTAGAAAAACAACTTCAGACATCCAAGTAGACTGAGAAACAACTTAAAGACAGCAGCTCTAATGAGTAGTTTAACGTTCAAAAATATAATTTACTTAACTTGCATTTGAATTTTTAACTGTGAGAAAAGTAAATGCATACATCTGTTGCCTTGAATCTATATTCTGAGAATCAAACAATCGTTTATAGTTATGTACTTAAGTGTGGGCCAATAAATTACTGATTACTTCTACAGAGACTCTAATGCTTTGCTTTTGGCTTCCGTTTGCTTCATTTTTTATTTATTTGATTGCAAAATTTTGTAAGCAAGAATAATAAAGCAGTTAGTCATTTCACAAACGTGGCAGTTTTAGTAGTGTAGATCTTATAGTACTATGGGAAGACCTTGCTGCTGGTCTACATACACCTTACCTGAAAGATCAGCAATAGCAAGATATAAATGACAGCCAATACAGTGTGTCTCGTGTTTTTGGCAGAAACCATCATAACCTCCTAATCATAATGGTTTTTGTAGGCTCTGAAAAGCAGTGATAAATCATGGGATCCTCACCTGACATCAGCTTGAAGGAAAACTGTTACAGGGCAAGTAACCATTCTTATTCAAACATGACAGTGTGGCTCCTCAAGCTGGTGAACGGAAAGCAATACTCAGCTGGGGTGGGATGAGGGGTGTTATATATAATGATTCCCTAGTGACTTCTGAACTGTCTCCTTTGATAGCTACCTCTGCAGCACAATGCCTGATGAAATGCCGTGGGTCATTCGAAATTGTCACCTTTCACACTTTGGAATTTGGCACTGAAGCAGGGAATGACAGTCTCACAAGGAAGAGTCCCAATGAACTGAGCCGTAAAATTTTGTGAGAGAAGAGTACCCGTCAATTTTAATACTGCTGGCATTTATGCATCTTGATGAGATCGCTTTGTTTTTGAAATTACTCTGTCCAGCCAGAAATAAATAGAGTATCTGAAATCTTTATCCCTCTGTTTCATTGAGTAAACAGATTACAGATACCAGGACTTGCAGAGTCCAGATTGCTACATTGTTCAAGCTAAGAAACATCCCATTCTGATAAAATTCTCCAGGCAGACACTCTCCAGTTCTCCAGTGTATCTCCTATCTTTGTCTAGTCCTGCCAAGTCCTGCCAGTGCACTGGCACTGGTAAAACTAACGTCTGGTCTGCCAGGCACAGGAACGCCAACTCTGCCTGAAGGGCCCGATCAGTTTGCAGCAGTCTGGGAGATGAATGAGTATCTAGGACCCATCTGACTGAACAGCTGGATGACCTGGGATCTTCTCACATGCTGTCCCTAAAAAGCCACACTCCTACACTACTCTCAAGACACTCTCTACCCAGCCTGACCTCTCCCTCCCAACCATGCCTCTGCTAAAACCCACAGATGCAGTCCAACATAGTCCCATAGGTACAGTACCATCCTTCAGTCCTCTGCTGAGGAGCAGGAAGGGCCAGGGAGAGCCCCAGAACAAGGAGCCCTGGAAACAAGTCCTGCAAATTGATGCAGCTCAACTCTAGGGAAGAGATGCAAGGACACAAACAAGGCACGGGAGAAGTAGGCAGTGTAAGGCAGGGCTGGCACAGGGCAGCATACGCAGGATGTCAGACAAGTCTCACAAATATCATCAGAAATGAGTAGCAATTTGGTATTTTGTTATCATGGATGTCATCGACATAAGCATGATATCGTTATGTTGCTCATCACTAGCAGATGATTCAGATACAATTGGTTACCACTTCCTGACATCTGTCATTAAAAATCTGATTGGGAAAGAGGCACAATGCATCCCGCATGTTCCTGGCTTCTGACCTCCATCTCCGCTCTCAGCTGAAGTGGAACCAGAAACAACTTCTTCACAAAGTGACGCATGTCCGAGTTGCAGACTTCACACATGGGTAACAAAAGCAGCCACACATATGTGTACTTTGATATATGGCCTACCACTCCCAGACACTGCTGTGACTTGATCATACTCAGAATAATAGGATTGACTTTTGGCAGAAGCAACTTGACACTGGACTCCCACAGTGTTCAGTACTGAATTCTAGTGGCTACGATGGTATAAGACATGATTTCTTTAAAAGTCACAAAAATGCTCAGCTGACATAATTGGACAAGTGTTAAGTCCAGAATTTCAACCTTTTCTTTAGGAGCTTGTTACCTGATAAAAATTATCAAAGCATGGACAATCCAAAAGCCTCTCCTTCTAAAATAGGTTGCCCTAGGTGCTACTAGGTGCTTCAAAGGCTTTCTGTGTGATGGACAAGCTAGAGGTTCCAGCTTTTCTTGGCAATAATTTAGATCTACTGTGAATATGAGATGCCTCTAGCTGTATGAAATGTAGTTATCTTCTAAATCATGAGAGCAGACAAACCAGTCTTGAGATGGGTGAAAGGTCATTTGTTCAGTCTCTTCAAGGATATGGCAGACAGATTCCCTTTCTTTTTCGGTACAAAGCAATAACGAATACAAACACCTCTGAATTCTGTGGGATCTTTTTCTTTGGCTCTTGGGTAAAGCGAAAAAGATGTTTGCAATACATTTACCTGAAAAGAGTCCTTGAGGAAGGACAGAAAGAAAGGTAAGCAAGGGAAGTGGAAGTAACAGGTGACCAGCTCTAGACAGAGCTGAGACCTTTTCACAAGGTAGCAACAGACAGACTTAATTTGATTTCTCCATTAAACCTTAACCATGGAGATAGAGGAGATGGAAGATGACTGCTATCTAAAGTATCTAGTTCTTTGTGTGTGGACATTCAAGGTGAAAAAACTTGCGAGTATGGTAATGACATTGCCTTAACGTGGACTGCTATATGTAAGGAGAAGACCAGAATTTGTTAGTATTTGGTAGCTTCTGTCTTCTGGTCAAAGTGTCCACAACACCACCCAGGTGGGTTTCATCACAGCAGTAAGTGCCTTGCATCACCCACCTGACAGCTGGAATGGGATTCCTTGCAATAGATGCCCTTTATGCAGAAAACTTCACTGTAGATACCTACATCTGAGCCAATCAATCATTTCCCTTTATTTCACTGGAGAGAAATCACCATTTTTAGCCTGTGTTTCATTCAGTTTATTTTCAGCTATCAACATGGTGCACTAGGAACACATAATTCTCTCCTACTGATTAAAAAAAAAATCTGGAGATCTAGCTCAGATACGTATACCTACTTTTGATGATGCTCAACACCATACCAGTGCCAATAACTGTTTAGTAGGAGACTCTGGTAGCTTTTGGCAGTACAAGTATATAATTAATTCATTCCCCTTTTGAATTAATGAATGACTATATCCTTATGAACCATACACTACTCCCTCCTTGCTATTACTTACTTCAATTCATCCCTGTTTTCTTTTGATTAGGAAAAGGCTCACTCTTTGGATATGTGTGGCCCAAATAGGAACTGTCGCTCAGAAGAATCTAATTTTGTGCTCATTAGGTGCAAGTGCAACTGAAGGTGGACTTACAATTATTCAAAGACAAATGTCTGTTACCTTGGGGCCTGAAAGATCAATAAAGAGAATATAAAGCAGGAAAAAATAGCTTCCAAACGTACATAAAGAGCATTACCTGGAGAACTCTACTCATCCATTGAAAACTGTCTTCCTCTGTGGAATCTGGCCTTTGCTCAGCAACAATAACTATCCTTTCATCGTGCAGCACGCTCACTGAAAACACTGCTATTCTATAGAAGAGAAGAAGAGAAGAGTATTTAGTGACAGCACAGGTGGAAAAACCTGTCTTCTAAGTTAACCTCCCATAACTATGATTATGTTATTTATTACCCAGACAACTGGTGCATCAGTTAGTATTTTATTTATTGGGAAAAAGCAACAAGAACAGTTGTTTGGATAACTTCTGGAGGAGAAACGGGCGTTTGTTCTAGAACCATTAAATACAGGCATAATGTCACAGCAGGGTTGAAGAAGTGGCCCTTCTTGGGATAAGAAAAGCACCACATTTAGCTTACACCGAGGTGGTTGTTAAACTGTTGTGAACAGCCAACATAAGCAACTTCTTTGGCCCCATCTTAGGAGAAAGTAACTGCAACACCATTTTGTGAGAGGTCCTCCATGTGATCAGCACATGTTAACTGCATCAGGCTCTTCAGAAGTTTTACATGTTTCCTACTCAGTTCCAGCACCTTAGGAAGGTCACACAAGGAACTGCTGTTGTGTTCAAGAACTTCAGTGTTAGGCACATTGGAAACATTCAATGTGGAGAGCTAGGATTCTGTTGAGTCAACACCTTCAGAATTAACCAGCTGTTCAATAGGAAATTTTAATAATCACAGTTTTGAACCTTGGTATCTGCCTTAACACTGCCTTAGGTTTCCTTCTGCTGTTTCCTGGTTCTAGCCATATAAACAGCAATGTAGGGAAACTGCAAAGAAATTTTGTATCATTGCTATCTTACTGATATGAGCAAAGTTCAGAAAGCCCAGTGCAGATTAGGCACTACCTTCTGAAAGCATTTTGGGTCACTTACATCTGGTCTAAGGAAAATAAGGATTTCTACAATCTAAGGAAAGAAAGGATCACACCTTCCCCTGTAGACAAACTTCATTGGTTCCACGGCCAGTGCTGTTGCTACAATGTCATCAGCATTATGCCTTCTTCCACTGACAACCATCAAACCATCCATTTTGCCAATAACGAAGACAAGTCCACCTGGTCCTATAAAGCCTAGTAGTCCAGTCCTTATGAAAGGATATTCAGTGATAGGACCACCAGAGCTGGTCATAGGAAACACCTGTAAGACAGAGAAACACAGGTCTTCAATTCTATACACAGAGATCATGCTGTGAAATATTTCATGCATGCTGTCTCAGATGGCTCTTCTGGAATGAAGTAAATAGGTCGCTGGTGATGCTCTTTACTCTTCACTGACCGTAAAGGGAGTGTCAGGAAACTCCTAGACTAGTGTGTGTAATATTCAATACCTGAGTTCCAGCAAGTTCAGTCCCACTCTGTTTACCATACACATTTTCCCTAACCATGGCTCTGTAAATCATTTATGACCTTAAAAAAAAAAAAAATCAACATAAACAGTACTGAACAAAAAAAAAAAAAAAAATACTGTGCAGAATGCAGCTAACGTGAGGTTCTATGTATGGGTTACCTGAGAGATTAAATCGCAAACATTACAGTAGAGGTTCTTTTCAGTACCTCATGCTCATTTCCAGCACAGTATTGAGAAATCAGCAGGCTAAAAGTGAAGCTATTTTAAGGTGCTGTACATTAATGACGCTTGCAGCTGACCACATTTTTATCTAAGGTCAATTAAGTCCTCACAATACCAATGATGATGCCTTCTGTAGCATGTCTAAAAGTGAAAATACAGCCCTATACAGAGCCTCTCTAAATGTTTGAACGCCAAGTGCATACATGACTTCCACAGGATAGATTTCTACCGCTTTTCCTATCCTAACTAGCACAGCGTTATCCTTCTGGCACATGAGCTACTTTGAGCTGCATTCTGACCCAACCACACTTTCCTACCGTCACTTCTTTAAACTGAAACAGTCTAAAGGCAAGTTATTTAATATAATGGCAAGTGGAAGATCATGGCAATAGAGTGTCCTTCAAGGCTCATCTAAAAAGAAAGGTCAAATTCTGCTGCCAGATGCCCATGGATGATTCTTGTTGAACAGATTTAATGCTTATACATCCTCAGCCATAATTCATTTCAGAAACACAAAACTCTTTGGCTCTCTAATACCTGCAACATGAATTACACAGTAAAACAGAAAAGAGGCCCACTTGGAGGGCTCCTAAGAACATGCTTAACTTTAAAAATGCGTGGTCCTGCTCACTCAGTGGCAGTTTGTTTGCTTACCATTAGGAATAAGTCTGAATCAGTCTAAATATGCTGTTAAACTGCAGACCCTGTTATGAATTATGAATGATTTTACAATTACAGCAGGTACTACAAAATGAAAAAAGTGCCTTTCTACCCTGAAATATGTCAAATCTGGGATTAGCATTCACACTGAGTATTGCCAATTGTACTTGGAGCACAGTAATCAGCTATCAACAAATTTCAGATCACAATAGCATAGTAGTATTCCTGGCTTCAATAGCAGGATGGAGAATTGTATCTACATTATCTCCATTAATTATTTAATGTACACTGTTTACAACATTCAGATCTGCATTTTGCAGGAGATATTAGTCATGTTTGGTCTATTAAAAATGGTAGTATCAGAGCATTTGTTAAGGGAAACGCAAATGTATTTTTCTTATACTTTTTTCTCAAATATTAAATGAGGAAAGGATCAGAACTTAATAAAAATCTCAGCTCAAATTCTGTCAGTATTTCTCTGATTTGTTCAGCCTTTCATATTGGCGTCAGCAGAAGTTAATGATAACAAGTGAGCAGATACAACAAAGCTATCAATACAGCTGTCTGCACTGGAGCTGAAACCTACTGGAAAACAGATTCCACAAAGCAAAAAAGCTTTTAACTAAGGCAATTCAAACAAAAGCAGGTGGGGACTAATTAGGAAAAGGTATCTTCGCTATTCAGATACCTCTTGAAGACTGTATCTCTTAGGATTCTGTATAAATGAAAGCCTTTAATGCTGGCTGCGTTGTGGAAATGTCAGAAATTGCTTTTTAAAGATACCCAGCAGCCTTCCTACTGTTTGCAACAATCAAATTTTGCACGTAGCTAGCTCGTAGACTTGTACAGTATTACCTTTTGAACTTTGTTTGTCTTCCTGCTTTCCTTCTGATTGTTTCAGCCCCTGCTACCTTCTTTCAAAATTAAAGTAAAAGCTCTTCAGAGCCAAAACTAAACCCACATAAAGATCTGCTATTGCACTTAATGAAATGGGCTTCAGTGCAGATTATCTGGCTAGAGTACCAGGTCCCAAGGTCCCAAGCCACAAGCATTGATTATTACTGCTATTCTGATATTATTGCCGTCAATATTTTATGTGAAATATTATCCTGAAAAAGTTAAAAGGGAAGGATTTTATGTAGCATTTTTTTTACAGCTTACCTCAAAAGTATTTTTGGTCATGCCCGAGAGTCCATAATATGATGTACCCGTTGCAATAGCACATACACAAAGTTCTCCTATTTCATCTGTTTTACAGAGCTGAGGAATTCCATCTGGCTTCACTGAACACATTATAGCTAGAGGGAGAGCAAAGGACTTTAAAAAATATTATAAAATGAACTACAGAATCATATAAATGCTGTGGGAAAGACACCATGGTGGAGTTGACGTAAATAAATTATATGTAGACTCTAATGTCTAACAATCAGTTTCTCAAACATTAAGGTGTTCAGCATTATCAAATGTTATTTATATTATAAATAATACTTACACAAAAAACTCAAAGATCTTTATGTAAACTCAGTCTTTACACTGATAACAAAACCTAATTTGCCTTGCTCCCTAAAATTTCAGTTGATCTGTAATATTGCTGTGAAATGTGATCGTATTCCCAGTTTTGCATACTGAAGACCAGATTTGCCGCAGTCAGTGCAAAATGAAATAAGCCAATGGAGTTCTTGATAATAATTATACTGCCAGGGAGGCAGGCAACCAGGAAATCTACCTCTCACAAAGTAGCAAGTAACAACATATGAAAGATCAAGATATTCTAGGAGACTAGTACGGCTCTTTTATTAAGAATTTATCAGAGCTCAGACTCCCTCTCACTGGTCTTACAGGAGTGCAGAGACAGCAAGAGCTAAACAGGAGGGATCAGGAAGCACTGGTCTGAGGAAGAAGCACTGTTTTACTTGTGAACCATGTGAGTCAGAATCAAGTATGCTGCTTTAGCTACAATCCCTGGAGTAGGAATCCAGCATGTGTAGATTTTGCAGTTGGAAAGAGGATATGATGAACAAGGGAGACCAAAAATGAATCAGGATGTCTTTTAAAGCTAAGTGTAAAGAATCTTGAATGACCTTTCTTTCACTCTGAGGATAAACAGGAGCATGTAGTCCTACTAAAACGATCAGATCGTAGTATGAAGTGCAAGATGGCACATCTATAATAATATACAGTAACTATTAGACAACCACCAATCTTATCTTCCTTTATTTTAAGTTGTTCAACTGAAATTTTGTAAGATGCATCATTAAGTTTTTTTTCTTTGGTGCGTATCAGACATCCTCTTATGAAAAACTACAGTATTATCCTTTCCTAGTATCTTTAACATCTCATTTAAAATCTAGCTCTCATGAAAAATCTTATCTTCATCTTTAGCAGCACTGGCTTCAGTTTGAATTTATCAACATGAACTCTTCAGTCATACCTCCTCTTTCTAATATCTGGGTAATAGCACAAGATCTTTGGAAAAACATTTTGCAAGACTTCAGATAGCAACTTTGTTGATCCTTAGCATAGGTTATGAAAACTAGCACTACTGAGTCTCATCTGGGTCAGGCTTATGGATATTTACAGCCTCCACACTTTAGAATCCAACTTTCTTATTTTCTGTACCAGTATCTCACAGTTAAGGAATGAATGTTCTAATGTGGTAACAGGTTGCTTAAAGCACGCTGCTAACACGAGTGAAGACAGCCACGGAGATACAGAGAAGAAACCCTGGGATTTCCAAACTATCAAGTTGTACAAGGTAATGCTTTTGGACTAAAATGTTTTAAGTACACATTCTAATCCCAAAGCTTGTTGTCTAACAGCAAAGTATGCCCACCTATGACTTTTTACAGCTAATTGCTTAAAATGATGAATCATAGTAAGTTTCAAAGAAAGTTCCTTACCTCCTGGCATCACTAAACCAACATCCTGGACAGTCAGAACAGAAAGCTTTTCTTCAGAGTCCACCCGAATCACTCCGTAAGTGAGACCATGCATGGACAAAACTCCCCTGCCTGGTGGCTGATTGCTGTCATCTGTTGGCCTGCAACCATGGGTTATAACATCAATGCACCATCAGGAAGACATAAGCATTTTCTTATTTTTAATGGATTACTATTGCAAATACTCCTTTATTTGAGAGTTTTAAATTCCACTTTCTTTTTTCCCCTGCTAGACCTGACAGAATCCTGTTTTTCAGTCAATTCTCCATAATTATGACTGTCAACTATCCCATTCAGTAGCCACTGACATACATGGGGCTGCAGAGATGAAAGTAGCACCTAATATTTACCCCAAACAGCTTGTATTTAATTTTCAGATGGATTTATAAAGATTGTTTGATTACCAAAGTAAAGGCCTTTTGTCTTGTTTTAAAAATACTGAAAGGCAGTGCAGATGATGTGGAGGGAAACTGCACTCTAAATATTTGGAACTGATCAGTAAATAACTTCATAAACTCTCTGTATATCACCTACTTTGGAGCAACCTAGGAAACCAAACTCACCTGCCAGACTAAAAGCCTAACTCTAGCACGCTGGTTTCAAAGCCAAGATTAGAATGTAAGTATGCTGCATTTAAACCACAGACATGACTTCCTGCTCCCAATACTTAAGCATTTAAAATTACTAAACAGAAGAAATTAGGTTGTAATAGATTCACTGCCAAGTATCTGTGGAAGCTGCAAGGACTTTACCATCTTTATTTTAGTGCATATAATTGATTTCTTCCTAGTCTAATTCACCCCATGAAAATTAAAACAAATTACACCTTCATTGGTCACAGGCAAAATGTTGTGGATGCAGCCTCTCTGTAACGCCTCAGTTGCCCAGATTCACTGCCAACATGCTGTACAATTCCACAGCATCAGCACAAGCTGTCTGTCAACGTGTTTCAATATAAAACCGCCTGCTGCATCAGTGGATGGAATTATATGTATGCAGAGTGTGGCTTGAGCAAATGAATGTTGATGTATGCAAGTTATTAAGTCAAGGGAATATGTCAGGGCTTTTCATGTCTGGAAAGATTCTTACACTGTCCTGCATTTTAAAATGCAAAACTGGAAGCTAATGTGATGCTGATTTGAGCGTGGATAATGTATCCATGTAGAGCAGCCAGACTCCAGCTATTTTCAAGATGGATAAACCAGCGAATATTTAGTTCCAGATTCTGCATTTTTCCTAAATAGTCCATCATAACACAACTATTTTTTAACAGCTAATGTCCTTTTATATGACATTTCTCCTCCACTGTGATTGAAATACTAGATGGGCCTTAGCCACCACGCTCACGTAAGCCTTGCAGTGATCGGCACTATAAATTTCAATTAATAGGTTTTATGAGGCATATTTCTCAAGTGACATTGTCAACAAAGAAGGATGTGGGCACGCTTGAAAATGCATTAGAGCATAACAAATGGCGCTAGTAAACAAGCAGCTGTGATAAATAACATTCCCATCATGTAAAAGGAACTTTCAGTGACATTATTGATCAACTTCCTCTCACCCTTGCTCCCCAAAACACACATTTTACTGTTCGTGAGAAGAAAGGTCTCCTGCAGGCACACGCAGCTTCTCACAACCTTCTAGGAGAAGAGGCCACCTAGACTTTCATCACATACATTTCCTTGCATTACTTATCACATCCAAAGACTGCTAAGAAGAAGAGCGGGCGCAGCTTTGAAAGACACTGGCTGCGTAGCGGGCCAGGGTGCCAGGGAGGGAAGCCGGAGGCACCAGGCCTGCTAGGATCATGGTGGGGGACTTGTCTGCAGAGCTGCACTGCTGTGGCCTGGCTTGAGAGAACAGCTCGGCTTGGGTTAGCAAGAAGCGCCGCGCAATGGAAGCAGGCATGCAGAAGGAAAGAGTCAGCACCAAGGACCCGGGGTCCACAGGACAGGCATTTCAGAGCTGCTATTTCAGAGTACTTTTGGTATTCTGGTAGTCTGAGATCCTGGATCCTGGAATGAGACACCAGTTAACCATGCTTGAGTCTCCTCTTGCAGTCAACTATAGCTATCTGACACCAAATGGGAATACAGTCAGAGGACCAGGATGGAGGAGTGAGGTGGGGAGCCAAGCACCTGACAACACCTATACATTCTCTTAGAAAGTATCTTGTCAGCAACAATTCTGCAATATATGGTATCTATCTTTGTCCTGCGCATGACATCCACATGGGAACAACCGTAAACCAAGTATCTCTGCCAAGAAGAAGGAGAGAAATCACTTGGAAAGAAGATGAGATATAAATAACCTCATTCCAATGTATTTATAATTTATTTCAAAGTTCACATTCTTGATTTTCTTTACACATTCAATATTTCTAATACTGGATTCAGAATTCTGTAAGACTGCTTGCTGGACAAAGATAAATCCTTTGATTAAGACAGGCGCAACTAAAGCAAGGTGTAATTCCACCTACTTCACATACTAAGTAAATTTAGCTTAAACCACCAAACCTACCCTTTAGTCTCCTTAACAATGAAAGAGGGACAATGTACATCTACTTCAGAGCTGATTTGTTCATACTGAGCAGCTGTAGAGCATTTTGAGAACAGTTACTACTGCCATTTACAGACACAATCTATTTTACCACTATTTTTGCCAGTTGTTCAAAGAGGAAAAGACCTGTTGTTAAACTTTTGCACTCCTTTAAGCAAGTGGGTTCAGACTAATATGCCATAAACCAAAGTGGAATACCATAAAGAATTATTTGCATGGCACACTCCTGTAAATGTTAGGCTTCATGATTCAGCTCTATGGCTAAAGTACCTATTAATCTATTACTGACTGCCTTTTTCTAAACTATAAGGGTATTTCAACTGAGAACTGGTTTTGTGACTCCTCCTTGTAGGAAGATCAGTAAAAATACACCATAGATTTTGAAAGAGTTGAGCATTAACAGGGAGCTCTCTGGATCTGTGCTCTGCAGGGAGTCATTTTAATGCATACTTCAGCTATAACTCTTTGGAACCTGTATGATAACGACTTTACTGTCAGTGGACGTGGCTTGAATCAAATGAAAAATACTAAAGCTCCCGAGTTCAGCTGGTATTATCCTACCATTAAACAGACTTCAAAAAAGGAGATACGTGTTCAGTAACATTCACTACAGTAAGAACTGCTCTGTAATTACACAGTGAGGCACTGAAGATAAAAATGCCTTTTTTTTTTTTTTGAATTATCCACTATTTTATGTGCTAATAATTTTTTTCTATGTAAGCTCTCAATGCTGGTTAATTTCAAAATGAATCTCTAGTGCTTCAGATGGCTACAAGCACAGAGTTTAAGTCTAGAAAGGGCACGCCAGCCATCGCATGCAGTGAGTTCTCCTGCTTCATAACCTGTGGTCTGGGGCAGATTTTCCAGGGCTAGCACAGGAACTAAAAAACCTCTCCCATTAATCAGTGCTCAGCACAAGCGACGCCTGCTGCCCATCCACTTCCTCTCTGCACTTACAAGCAAGAGCTCATTCCAAGGGAGCGAAGGTCTGCACAGCCTATGGCAGGGAACCAATCCCAAGGGAAAAACAATGTACTCCTTGGTATAAAGCTGAGAACAGGCTGGTGGAGCTGAATGAAGGGCTCTCTGAGATCCTGTAGTTCACAGAAGGACAACTAACCTGGACAGGATAAGTCCCTGATGGATAGTTTCCAGATGTTTTAAGCTAATAATGAGGTGGCTGAAAGTCAACCACACTCTTGGCCTAATGTCTTTCTTCCTGTGATGTTTTGTTGGAAAGCTAATTGAAAATCTAGTTAAATTTCACTTGGACAGTGTATTTTAAACTTTGTGGCAGGAAGTATTTTACTTAATGCTCTTACAGTACTTTACACTTTTATACTGCATGTTTTAACATGTGAAACAATTATAGATGGCTGCAGAAATCTGAACTTAAAAAGAAAGTGCCTACTGTTCAAGGTATAGCTTTTGGAAAACTCTGCCAAAACAGACATTTACTATGTGTAACACTCATGACAGGTGGTTGCTGCATACTGACATTCATGCACATAAGGCTTAATAGTTTTATTAGAATTTATCAATTTTATTTCTAGGCACAAATCCCCCAGACTCAAAGGGCATTTCCAGATGATTACTGAGAGTCTATGAATGGTTAAAAAGTGCCAGTCAGCCAAAACCACCCTGCAGAATGTCACAATTCTCTTTGAAGAGACTACTTCAAAGCATGATTTTCCTCGATAGCAATTCCACTTAAATTCCCACATATTAATTAATTTTATGCTTATGTTGGCATTTTCCCACTTCTTTTTACAGAATTAGCTTTTGCATTTCAGTCTATTTCATTTAAAATTGGATAAAATTACAGAAATGGGAACTATATTATAAAGCACTCTGAATTAAATTGTTACTCTACAAATTCCTCTTGTATGTCTTCTTTGGACATAAACCAAATGAAAACTAAAAATGTCCTTCAGAAGTTAAGTATACAGATTCATACTTGAAAATATTTTTAATTTCTTTTCAAATTACCACATATATTCTATAGTGGGTCTGTTTCCACTGGTGTAACACAGTACCTTCGAATAGCCACAGTGAGAGCTTCCGGTGAACTAGCGCAGGGACAAATGACCTCCTGTCTTAGACCTTTACTTTGGAAGACATTGAGAAATGCATCACAGGAAGAAATAGACCCTGGGGTAAAGAAAAAAAAAAAATCAGAGGAGAAAAATAATCTGATTTCTGAAGTGATGCTATTCAAACGGCAAACTTACTATTGAATACACAGGTTTTTCAGGAGAAAAGAATTAAAAAGGACCCATGTCCACTGGGAAAGAAGTTACAGCTGCTACAACTATATATATGTATATACAGTTGTATGAATACAGAGAATAAAGACTAATTTCTGAGCATAGAGTCCTTCCATTATGCTTAAATAGAAAAGCCATTACAGTTTTATTTTTCAGGATGAGGCAAATAATTAAAGATTTAATTCAGAAACTCAAAGCAAACTAGTACAAACAAGCAGAACACCTATACGTTGGTTAAACAGTATAGAGAAACAGTTTACGTGATTAATTGTCATGAAGTGATTCAGATGTGGTTCTCTGGAGTAGTATAAGTATTCCTCTAAAATTCTTAGTTACTTCTGCATCTGAGTGCCATCACTCAGAAGAAATGTTCTGATCCTTTCTATAGCTTAAGGTTATTTACTTCAGTCTTTATGCATGATTGTCATGTTAAAAAAAAAACGTGATTTACTGCAACTTATGTTTTGTGGAATATCAAGTTTGCTTCAGAATTAGCTAAAGAAAAATGTATTTTTAAAAAAACCAAAATTAATTACTCTTTCCATAAATATCACATAGTTTGCAGTAGACAAACCCTATACTTTGTAAATATTTTAAGCTAAGATGACTGAAGATTTAAACTGTAAAGGCAAGACAGAAAACACTTCCTATTCTCTACTGGACTGCAGAAGCATAGCTTACATGGGTTTGCACCATCAGCCACTATTAGCATACGCAGTGATGAAAGGTTGATGTCTCTCTGATCTCGATGTGCCACCAATGCCCAATGCATGTCTCTGGATTTTACACAGGCAACTTTTGCTGCAATAAGAATGGGAAGATTACTAATACACCATATAAAAGCTATACAGCTCTATTATCAATTTGTACTTTTGATTTGTACTACCAAGCATACTTTTGTATATTCTTGTTCCTTACCTTTGTATTGACAGACTTTTTGTATCCATGACAGTGGATTCACTTTCATTAAGGAGTATGGAATACTTATGACATGCATCATGTTCATGACACTCTGAAATCAAGTAAGATAAATGGGTTTTATACAACAATCGTGGCAATTATTTATATTGCGTTATGGGCAGGGGAATCTATGCAAATCACTCTATGCTTGTTCTATTGTCAATGCTGGCATTTATCTTTTCCTATCTAGCTATCTATATTAAGATGAAACAGAACCCATTTTCTAATGCTTTAATTAAGGATTAAGGATTTAGACTAATCAGATCATAACTTTGAAGCAATAGTGAAAAAATGAAAGATTTTCCTTCTGTTTATACTTTAAGTGATTTACTTCTAATAGAAAAAAAAAAACAAACATTGGATGAACAATGTCTGCATGTTTGCTGTGTAGGTTAATATTAACCCTAAGCCTGCAAAACTTAAGTACATTTGAAGATTCTTTACTCAAAAGGACAAGTAACAGCAACGTATCTGTCTAAAGAAATCCATCTCTGTGAAGACTGAAAAACTACTAATGGTAGTGGGGCACTAATTATTTAAAAGACAGTAGACAGAGAAATTGGGAGTCACAGATTAAGCAGAGATCAATTTATTTTAACAGAAAATGAGTGAAGAAGTTTTAGTCTTTCTCCAGGTGGGCCAATTCCAATATTTTCAACAAGGGCATGAGAAGTTGCAGGAAGTTTAGAAAAAGCAGCTGAGTGAAAACAGTGACAGATCCAAAACCGATCTCTCAGTCTGAGGCAGTCGATCGCTTTAGTGATTTCTCAGTGTTACTGCTAAACAAACAGCCTTGTAAAGGAGCTGTTGCTTTACTTCTGTTACCATCTAGAAACATCTTCTGAGGGCAACACATCTCCACTCGTAGCAGCTCAGGTTAAATACAGTATTTGTTTTGGAAAACCTAGGCTTAAGAAAGATTAAATGCCCCAGTGGATTAGTCATCTAAACACTTGTAGAACTGCAAAAGATAGTTCTCCTTTCAGTCTAGCACAAGTGTAGGTACAGGAAAAGCACTTACAGATAAGTCATGAAAAAAATGAAGTTCGTACCAAGAGTAATAGCAAAGGAAGGTATAGAAAAGCTCTATTAGATGCTTGCTTTCAACTTCAGTGAGAAGGATGTTTTTTTAACGTGAGATACTTATGGGCGTTAAGCCTAATAGATAATTTCTGCTTCAGAAGTGTTATTACTACCCTTTGATATTAAGAACAGTGTAACACTGCATGGGAAAAGTATATTGGATCCCTGGGAATCATAGCATGTAGGGCCTGTACATCCTGGGACCCCCAAACAGCAACCCTTCAAAACTTGATATGTGTTCTTAAGATGATCAATGAATAGTGAGCATTTTGTCAGTCATTGACTGCAGCAGCACCTTTAGAAACAATCATTAAAAATATGCCAGTTGCCTTCCATGTGAATCAAGGAACACATTCAGACAGCAACTAGACAATTCATGCAATTTAAAGTATCAGAAATGCTTTAATGTTATGAAAACCGTCTGTTGGGGGGAGTTTTGGCAGACACTAGCCAGTGGCAACATAGCCAGGCCACTGGATCATATCCTTACAGAGGCAAGTATTAATTTAATTTGTTTCTGCTATAAAGTCTCATCTCAAAATCATGCATCATTAAGATCAGAATAACATGGCAGGAATGGCGCCAGAGTACTTGACATGATGCATAAAAATACATTCTCCACTTTACTGTGTTCATTATGGATAAGTGCACTAGGAGAAGATCACAGGCTTAAGTCACATAGTCTTTGCTTTCAAAGCAGAAAAATTTGTACTAGAATAAACTGTAGGACATCCCAGTTTGTGATAGCAATAAGCATATTAGGTCAGTTTATTTTCAAAGACTCACACAAAATAAAAAAAACACACTTACTGTGAGAATCCCATGCCATAAACCAACATCCTTCTTGAAATCTAATACATTCACAATTGTTTCAGCTGTCCAACAAAAACAAAACAGAGTTTATTTTTTAGAACATGGCACTGACTCAAGGCAAACCCAGTCAAAGGAAAGAAGCTTCAGTATAACATGACTGATGACCTCAAAGTTTAACTTTCATAGCAAGTCTCCACTGCAGGATTTGTATCGGCTAGGACATTATTTGTACCTCTCACAAATATATTTTAAACGCGTACATATTTTCTAAAACCAATGAAAAAAAAGAATCAGTTTTTTAAATCTAGAAGCCTTTGACACAGATCTACATAAAACATAAGACAGGAGCCTGATGAGAAACAAATTACAATTCACACTTGATTTTAAGGAGAAAGCAAGGGAAGTGAACTCCATACCTTCTGTGTATCCACATGCCTGGGTCAGAGCTTGGCAGTGCGTCAGCAGTGCAATCCTTGTCACAGTCACCCCAAGCACGCTTCCATCTTTACACGTTTTGTACTAAAATGAAATAAGCAGGGAAAGTCAATGTGCAATAGTTGCCCTATTTCCATTACTTAATAGCTACGTTTAAAGTGTTTCCTATGCAGGTGAATGATGGACACATCTAATGACTCTATTTTAAGAAAGCAACAGTATTGGTGAGTTTGGGAGGCATTTTTTTATTAAAAGACACTTTTTTTAATAGGCTTTCTTTTTTTGACTGAAGCTTCCCAGGCTTGATATCAGAAATCTATCTGCTGTTTGAATACAGGCATTATGGAAAAATAATCTGAACAATTCTGATCACATTAATGACTAAAGGACTGGCTAGATTTAGCAGAGAATAACCTAGTTCAGTCTGCTCAGTGTTCACGTGTTAGGTTTTGTAGGCCAATCAATAAACCTGAGCTTCTCCCTTCTGTGTCTTGTAAGGCATGGGATAAGACCTGACCGTAGAATCCTCGCTGGGTGCTGTTATAATAATCTATATGTATACAGTCTGAAAGACACAAGCTCTTTGATCAGAAGAATATGAGAGAGTCATGAGAAAGCAGCATAAAAGAGGTAGGAGATCATTGCTGATGATTGCAGTAATTTTTGCGACTATGCAAGAGTCTGAAAACCATCAGTGGCAATTAAAGTAAACTAAACATTTATCTTTCTCCATGACGAAGATGAGCAGCAAGATTGAAAATGGAGGCATCTCTGCTTCTCTAGCCCAGTGAACATAGGAAATACCTTTGCTCCATTCACTTGAACTTATTCCCTTTGAATAATCATTTAAATTCAATACTAACATCACTGAATTCGAGGCATTTGAGTCTATGCAGAAGTAGGAAAAAAGAATGGAAAAAAAATAAAAGAGAAAAATTAAAATAAATAGCATCACTAATTTTCCCCTCCTGATGCTGGTCTTTTGGGAGGGAGTGTGACTCACAAAGCAGTAAGTCACAAACAAGCATTTGAACAAGAAGTTCCTTCTCTTTCAAAGGGTCTGAAGGTTGTGATATGAGAACTGAATCTTCACTGAGAAACTTGCCGTCTATCCATTTCAAGGTCAGTGGGCAAGCCCACACTGTGAACAAGACTGAAATCGGTCAAGGCAAGTTTAATACAATATTATGGCAGCCACATAGATGACATAAAAACATTAATGTTAGAAGCCCCCAAAATGCAATTTAGCATTTCATTAACTTTTCTGAAATCAATATAGAGTATAATTTATTAGAAAATAGTACTTATTAACAGGCTAAAACAGGATGTTCTTTGCTTCTGTGACTAGTGAATGAATAATGATGTTTACCTAATCCAGAAGTGCCATATGCAATGATTTGAGGAGAAGATGCATCTTCATTAACTCACCTCAATGTAAGCTGTGTCATTGTTTGCATCCTTGATGTGTGGGAACCAGTCACGAGGTGGCTTGGAGAGGTGTTTAGACTCTGTGACAAACCACAGCAGTTTTGGCCAGCCTGAGATACAAAGAAAAGTCAGCTTTTGCCGAGTTTCTGCCAGACAAGACAGGACAAAACTCTTCTCTGCCAGAGTTTTTCTTCCCAAATGCCTGTGTCACTATGACCTAAACACTGTTTCTTTTAAACCTCAGCATAGCATGGGAAATAAGATTTTCCAGAACTGCTTTTTTAACATGGCTATCATGGCTTTCTCAGACAATACCTGAAGAAATGGCTGGGCCGTTTAAGCTGTTATTGACCCGAGTAGTTTATTACCACTCTCCTGTCAGAGGTTACTGTCCCTAGCACTTAGCTATAGGACTGAATCGTATGAGTGCTTCTCATCTATTACAGTCCTAAGCCTGTTGGTTTAATTTCATTGCGGCCGCAGATGATCTCATCAGCCTGGCTGAGCCAGTAGAGAACCAGACCAGAAGCACTCGCACCGCTTGGCAGCCGTGAGGCAGGAGCAGCAATGTCCACCAGCCAGTGACACACAGCCAGGGCAACCGCGTCCCAGCAGCCACGGCTGCTCCAGTGTTTCAGCAGGGGCCTGATCCTTACCCACTACAACTAAACAAGTGCAATGACTGTTATTGCAGGAAATGACCCGTGATATCCACGATAAGCAAGGGTTACCTTACCTTTAAACTGTGGTATTTCCCCTGTGGGGCTTTTAGGCAGTCCTTTATGGCATGCGTCACTAGTCAAGGCCACAGTAACGCCACAGCTTCCAAGCAAAAAGCCTATTTGTTGACTTCCTGCATCCTAAGAGATGACAAAATAAAAGCAATACAGAGAACCGATCAGAAGTGATTATAGGCTGAAAATGTTGTCCTTTGACACATTACCTTGAGAGGAGATCAGTCTCTTTCCTTGAAACAACTTAGCTGATTAGCAAAACTCATTTGTACGTTGACAAAGGAGTTCCACAACCTATATATCTTCTTGTCTGTAACAACATAAATCATAAATAGAACTGAAGCCATCAGATGGCGCCTGCTCTCACGTCTCTTCAGAAATGACAGCGTGTGGCTGGGAGGAGCGGCTGACAGGCCAGAGGGTTGTGCCATCCCGAGGGACCCTGGGAGGAATGGGCTGTCAGGAATCTCACACAGTTCAACAAAGGCAAATGCAAAGTCCTGCCCCTGGAGAGCAACAAGCCCCTGCACCGGCACGGGCTGGGGCCTGACTGGCTGGAAAGCAGCTTTTTAGTGAAGGACCTGGGGGTCCTGGTGGACACCAAGTTGAATGTGAGCCGGCAACATGCCCATCCTTCCCCTCTACTCAGCACTGGTGAAGCACATCTCAAGTGCTGAGTCCAGCTGAAGACATGGAGTTACTGGAGAGAGTCCAGCAAAGGGCCACTATGATAATTAAGGGACTGGAGAATCTCTCCTATGAGGAAAGACTGAGAGAGCTGGGACTGCTCAGCCTTGAGAAGAGAAGGCTCAGAGGGGACCTCATCAATGTGTACAAACATCTGAAGGGAGGGTGTAAAGAAGACCAAGCCAGGCTCTTTCCAGTGGTGCCCAGTGACAGGACCAGAGGCAATGGGCACAGACTGAAACAGAAGAGGTTCCCTCTGAATATAAGGAAACAAGTTTTTACTGTAAGGGTGACTGGCACAGGTTGCCCAGAGAGGTTGTGGAGTATCCATCCTTGGAGATACTCAAAAAGCCACCTGGAGCTAGACCAGATGCCCATCAGATGTCTCTGCCAACCTCAACCATTCTGTGATTCTGTGATGATTCTAGGAAACAATACAGGTTATAGATGCTTCCACCTGAAGAAAGCTTTCAACGCTGACAATGTTATGATAGGCATACAGTGGTGACAGTATCACTATTTATGCTGATCTAACCTGATTTGTCAATAACCATTTCATTGAGTAGTTACAGACACATTTCAGGAGCACTACAGATAGTCAAGTGCCCATTAGAGAAAGCGCATTACATTTTACTTTCATCAAGGGGATATAGGCAGTGAGGCTAAAAAGTCATGTAATGATTTTCAAGTCTAGGCCATAGCTGTTCTTTAAGAGATGCTGTGCTTCTACAGCGTTATGTCTGCTTTATGTATAGTATCTTGTCATGATTCTTTCATGAACTTTACATCTATCCACTAGGCTCTTCAACAGAGTAAAGCCATACATGGACACAGAAGTATTAACCCTTTCTTCACAGAATGATTCTACAGAAAATAGCCTACAGAGTCTTAAATGATCAAATTAAAGTATCTTTCAAATCAACCACAAAGCACACTTAACCATGGAAGCAACCAGAAATACAGAACAGTTGCCTTAATCTATTGATTAATTCAAAGCAAAACTGCATGATGGAAAGAAATCCCCAAAGCCTATCTGATTAATACAATTTTTATGTAGTCAAATAAAGCCACCTAAAATGGGGAAGCAATGAGATCAGAGGAAAAACAAAAGCTTACTTGTTTTCCATACCACCCCAAAATATGTATACGGCACCAATTACGAGAACTTTGATAGCTGAGCAAACAATGTTCCATCAAAACTATGCTATGTAACTCCTTCCATCCCTTTTGCTTACTATAACCAGAATGCATGTAAAACCAGGACAAATTGACAAGGAACTTTTTCAGGAAGGCTTTTTAAAATCCAGTTTGTGCATCATCTTTTCCAATAAAAAAACAGTCAAGGAGAGTACCCTTTGAACAGCAGAGCATACTACTGGTGTATCCATGAACAACATCTTGGGGACCATGCTGTTGACCCTGCTGTACCTGTGCATGGGGGGCCTCCAGGACAAAAAGGGCTTTGTCAAGCATTACTGTCCTCACTGACTCTTATGCTAGCTGGTCCCTATCTATGTTGTCAAACCTCTGGGACAAGTGCTTAGCCAGACTCAATCCTGGTTCCACATTAGGGTGAGACCTGGTGTCCACTCTGGGAGTCTGCTCAATGGAAGGAAATGTGGTTGCCTGAACAGTGCAGGAGAGATGGCTCTCCTTGGAGGTGCCTTGGAAGGAACAGCAGGAAGACGAGGGATGGAGTGCTCCATGGAGAACATCACTCCTTGGGCAAGACACAGCCTCTGAGACCTGCTGCTCTATCATACATAAAGGGAGGTCACCAGTTTCTTAAAATATCAGATCTATATGACCACTACTCAAAATTTCCCACTGAATTAAATCTTAAAAATGGTTACTAATGTGTTTATATGTATGAATTTCTAACTACCAACTAAAAAAAAATTGCACAACTGAATGCAGCAACTGCATCACTCTCAATTTTAAATTAAAAATAAAATGTTGTTTTAAATGTATGTCCTATAAAAGACTGCTAGCAAACTGTTACATGACTGGTCCAAGAAAATGCTGATTCTCAAGCAATCAAATTCCATTTAACGTAGGACTTTATAAGCAGAAACTAACCTAATAAATTCCATTAAGAAATCTAACATACGTAAACCAGCAGAAAGTGTGGACCTCAGAGCATCAGCATATCATGGCCCTGGGGAATGCATCAGTTAAGAAATGATCTGTCAAGCTCTTCTCATAGCAAAACAAAACAACAGGAAAAGGAAACTTGTATTAACAGTTTCAGTTTTTTAGATAACACAAGGAAGAACGACTATGCTTCCACTTAATGCCATATCAATTGTTTTAGAGGATGTCCACGTATATATTATTCATTCATTTGTAGTAGTTCACACACAAGCAGAATCATGTATAGATTACTTAATACAATCCACTCACATGTCACAGTTTCTAATAACAGCTTGTTTTACATCAGGACATCCCTATCTCAAATAGCATTAAAATCTTCATCCCATTCTTGTCTGTACAGTTAATTCTTTCATTTGAAAGGACAACATGGCTTAACAATTACGTGACGCAACACTACCATGGGAGACTGGAAGAATTTCACCATGTGTGGACAATATCCAGTGTGTTTTACAGACTTTCAAGTCCTACGCCATACCCTTGGTGTCCACACTAAATCCTGCCTTGCAAGAAAAAAAGCAAATCAAGACACTGAAGAAGAGTTACTGTGATAGACACTGTTCTCAATGGCCACAGGAGCTCCAGTTGAGGATCTTAGAGTATGAACACAACAAAGCTGTTCTGGCAGTCTGTTAGTCTGTGTCCATCATTCCCGCTTCCAGTCTCAGTCTCACACCTCCTAACTTAGTTATCAACACCTCCTGCTGCTTCTGGTGGCTTCATCCTGACTTTAAAGCAAAAAGTATTGCAGAGAACAGAGACATGAAGAAGGGGTCGACATCCCTTGCCCCATGCAGATGCTCCTGTGATACCTGCTGCCCCACAGAAGCACAGAACTGCTCAAGTGGTGATGAGCTGCTGGACTGACAGCCAGGAGGTGGAAGATCAGAAACCATCTGAAGCTGAGAACCTTATACATCCCACAGGCACACCGCGACCTTACCTACATGCTCAAGCACGTACACACAATAGCCTTCGCTGTTCCTCATACCTCAGCACGGGCAGGGTGTTGAGGACCTTGGGTAAAAGTTTTAAGTTTGAAAAAGGAAGTTTGAGTTGAAAATGCAGTCATTTGCATGAAGCAATCAAAGCTTCCATGTGGGCCAGGAAAAAAAGACTACTGACTTTAAAGGCATTGATTATTTCAGATTTCAGAGACAAGCTACCGGCATCTCTTTTGAGTAATGTAAAATAAATGTCTGCAATCCTGAAAACTGCTTTGTAAGTAGAAAAAAAAAGAAAACAAATCATCTGCTGCCAAAAAAAAAAAAAAGTCCTCCTCCTCCCTTAAATAAAATCACTCTCCCGCCCATAAAGGGAATAGATTTTCAGGACACGCTGTTTTGTCATCAGTGTTATTTGCTATTTTGGTAATTTATGATAATCTGCTTCTTTGGCAACCCCCACTTGCCACAAACACTTTATTTTGCTGAATTTTGTGGGGGTAGAAAAAACCTCAGGGAGCCAGTGGAGACCAGGTGATACAACTTGACCAATGCAGTCCCAACCGCAGACAGGGAGAGACTTGCCAGAGATGCTCATTGTCAAATCCTCCACAATTCACAGTTTGAAATGACACGTAATGCAGGTAGAAGGCAAAAGATAGAGCTGAGGTATTGTAGCATGAGGTTTGAGACCAATTGCTGACTTTGGAACTATCATTTTACATTTCTTGAAGGCACAGCACTTGCTGAGGTATGAAAAATGAGGTCTGCACAGCTTTAGACTATGTCTGCACACACCTAGAGAGATCAATCTTTCAGATGAAGCGAGCCGGAAATCCTCTCTGCTGTAGGTAACCATTCAAGGTTCTCTCAAGACTTTTATTAAAGGTTCCCTAAAGGTTTTCACCAGTACTTGGAGGCAAATTGTCTTCTTCCTGCTGCAGAGAGTGATAATTCATTGTCAGGATAAAAAAATCCCATGTGTGGTTGCATTTCAGCATGCTGTTAATGTCATTTCTATAATGCTTTGTGAGAGTATCTGTGTGAAGGAAAACAATTATGATCCTTTCTCTGCGAGTGAGAGTGCATGTCCTTATCTAATAAGGAAGGAAGGAAGAGACAGCCCGTGCAAAGGTTGGCCTGATAAAGGTTACTCCTGTCCACTTGCAAATCCCAGCCTGCTTTCAAAATGAGAATTATGTGGCGAAGCAGCGCAGACTGAACTAATCTTGTTTTCTGTTAACATGCTTATGTGAGCTCCATTTCTCTTACCCTAACAAAAAATTGCTGGTAAAGAACAAATAGGGCAACCACCAGATGTAAAGGCCAAGCATCACCAGTTCTGAACCAAAAGTGAAAAGGCATCAAGGAAACCCTCTATTTTTAAAACAAAAATATCAAAGCCCTTAATAAAAGTTAAACACAAAGCAGATGCAATCTCCATAACCAGCTTTAAGATGAAGAAATCAGCTGTCTCCTCAGACAGAGCTTTGGTATCTGGCTGTAATTTGCACGTGAAATCTGCAACTATGAGCAGTCTTAGTGTCCAAAAGTCTTAATGAAAGCAAGACAACAGTTATTTTTGGCAGGGAACACTGCATGAAATGTGGTATGCTCTCTATAAAACTACCATTTCCTGAACTCGAAAAAAGAAAACGTAGACTTTAAAGGATTTGAGATTCACTGTGGCCAACTGAGCAAAGATTTCTGCTCAGTGCCCAGCTGCCAAGGTGTATGAAGAGGGAAGGATGGGCACAGGGCTTACAAGGGTCCAGCGATGTGCACCGGGGGCCCATGTGGGGCTGAGGGAACTTGTAGTCTTTGGAGGAACTGGAAGACTATGTCACCAACTAGAAAATCTGTAACATTTTATGCATATTTTAAATCCAGTGGAGAAAGAGATGCTTTGTCAAAAGATGTTCAAAAGTATGTAGAGCTCCAGTGTTTCTGGCACACTACAGCCCAACGATGACTAAAGCTGAGAGGAAACAAAGCTCTTTTTATCTCAGGCCCTGAAACACTAGGAAAGGCGTCAAAGTGTTATTTCCTTTGGAATACAATTCTACCCTCAAATGGAAGACAAGACTGGGACAATTTCATGGTCTTTAAAGAGATGTATCTCTCTGACTACTGTTAAAGCTTTAATAAGCTAACTTCTCAGGATTTAATAAAAAGACCTCATGAAAAACAGTTTTTACCCTGTATGAAGTACCCTTTAAAGAAAAACCAGTGTCCTGGAGCGGGTATCTCCAGATTTCTTGTGACAATACACAGGCATATTCTCCCAGTCAGAACCAGCATCTGGAAGGGCACAGAAATGCCTGCTGGAAGCACACATAGCATTAAATCTAACAGGCTAGGAAATAGTGTTTTGACTGAGAAATAGATTTTTATATGCTTTCATGTCATACCCTGCTACAAATACTCACCGCCTATGATAAGGAGGCCATAAAGATATATGTGGGATCGCTTTGTTCATATGTTCACAGCAAGTGATTGAGCATAACTATGAATGTGCTTGGAGGACAAAAATGTTATTGTAAGATTAAAACTGATTAGCTCCCCTGACTGTATCACAGCAGAATAATAATAATTTTCATGGCACCCATCAAATGGAAAAAAACATTAACCTAAAAAATCTAAAGAAAAAGAAATCAAAAACATATTTTACATATTTTCATAAATCACTATTTGAACTAGAACTTGACATGTCAAAAATCCCCTATCATCTACCTTGATGGCACATTCTATGATACATCGTTTGCAATTCACATCGTATCATGCATACAATGAAAAATTTTTAATACTCCAGCTTCAGACAACTTCAACAAAAGTGGCAGCTCTGAAGGAAGAGATGTTGCATAGAACATGCTATTTGCTAATGTTTGGGAAACATAAAATATTTGGAGGGGGACACTATTCTGAAAGAACATAGCCTGTAATCCAAGGGATTAGGATTAGTGATAAAAATCTGGGGGAGTGTTCACGATACAGGCATTTCAGTGGTATTAATGCAGGGAAAGAAGAAGAAATAAACCATGCGGTTTGTTCTATCATTACAATGACCATGGAACCCCTGGCTGCTGCTTCTAGAAGAAAGAGTTCATTTTGACGTACTTAAAAAAAAGCCTGGGATTTCAGTTTTTAATTTTAGATCCAAAATCATGCTGACATGAATGCCAGTTTCCAGTTCTTTGCTGAACACCAGGAAGCATTCTGAGAATAAAACTGAACTGGAGAATGCTGCGTGGTTGCTGGGCGTTCAGGCAATCCATCCCAGATGCCATGTCAGACAGGTCTCCTGAAGTCCCTGGGGCAGTACAACTAATTCTAAGTAGTCTGTCAACACAAAGTTGGGATACGGAAGGAAAAGAGCAAGGGGTAATGGACCCTCACCTAATAATGAACTAGAAAAAAACCCTGCCAAAATCTTAAAAAATAACAGTCGTGCTACAAAGAAAAAGGAATGCACACAAAATGTATGGGCTGGTAAAGCAAAAACCTTTACTGCCATATGGCTATAGATGTCTGCAGAGCAATACGTAAGCCAAAAGGCTATCTGGCTGCAAACATTACTGCTCAATTTTAAACTGCCAGGCACAAAAAATTGCACAGAGCTGTGAAAAACTCTTCTTTATGAAAATGCAGACCAGTATTAAAGCTGCTAATGCACATTTTTAATATTAAAAATGTGCTCATAATATAACTCCCTGAAATAGCTCATCATGCATCAGCTTATTATTCTGTTACGTCTGTATTAGCCTATACTATAAGTGTCGGTCTATTTGTTAGTTCACATTTCTGTCTTCCAAAAAGCAAACCAAAACATGTCCACTGCCACAATGTACTGAAGCATGTAGAAGAGGACAAATAATGGGAAAGCATAAAAGAACAGCCCAGGCCATTGTGCGATGACATGAATGACATCTTCCCACGGATGCCAGAAGCAATCTGCTGCCATTTGACCAAGCAGAGGTATTCCTTCTGGGATGACTCAGAACACAATTTTCATCTCATTGTTTCCACTCCAGTTCCCATTGCATATAAACAAATGCAAAAAATATTTGCAATAGTATATGCTGTGAGATTGCAGAGTTTTATTTATAGATCATAGATCATGTTGCTTTTTTAACTGTACCACTGACATCTCTGTTATTGTTTTATTAATTTGATATTTAAACATTATGGAATGATCTTGGCAGTAGTTAAAACAGTCTAAGTCTGTAGATATTACTTTATATAAATATATATATATATATGCATGTGTGTGTATTTATATATCCATGTATACACAGATATTTTAAAAAATCCAACACCCGAGAGGTTCAGCCAAATTAGGGTAAGTTATTAATTTGACATAGAGTATTTAGTTGGACAGCTGGATTTTACAGTTTCCTGGATGGATGTGGTATCAGATGGTCCAAAATAAATCAGATTTACACCTATCCATGTACTGTCATTAAACCTCTGAAGATAGTAACAGGAAAAGACATATTAGACTTTTTATCCCTCAAAGCTACATTGCTTCTTTTTTTTGTAGAACGAAAGCAGACTTACCCATGTATGATCTTAAAATGTATATAGTCTGCTCTCTTGTTTTTTTTGTTGATGCATTTAAAATCTGTTTTATATTGAAATAATGCAGGATGTTATGCAACTGCCTCAAACTATCTTAAGGTCCTGCACTCCCATGTGAAAGCATGGTGACAGCCTGACACATGTGCTGTATTTCTACTAAAATCATTACCCTCATTCTAGTCATGTCTCCCTCTCAGTGCTCTCAAATACAACATTTTACAAATAAAATAGCATAACCCTATTCCCCACAACAGGTAGACTAGTTGAGGTCCCATCTTCTCTCCTGGCATGGCCTTTATAGCTCACCTGCACCTTTCCTCCAGTCTTAGCCAGTTAAGGCAGGGCACTTCCCGTCTCCTCCTTCCTTTGGTTCCTAGTGTCCTTCCTTCTGCTCAGCTTCCTTCCTGTCTGCTCAGCTGGATCATGGCCTTTTGTTGTCTGATCCACTCACTTGCTCCCATCCCTCTCTACTCCTTCATCAGTTGAGCAAACCGTCTCTTCCTTCAGCTCCCACCCCTCTTCTCCCTGACAGCTTCTGGTTTCACCATGGCAAGGGCCCACCACAGATGTTGGCCAGGGCATGTCTGAACATAATGGAGAAATTATGAGATTATCTCAGCTTCTCAGAGGTGAGAAAGGTTCAGTTAGGAAGGAATTACCAGGTGTTTTTAGCTGTTGAATTGCTATGTGAGATGTGCAAACTGCAAAGCCTTTATGAGGGCTTAGAAACTTGTTTTCATGGCTTTTCATTTGAAAGGCAGGATACCTGTCCGTGAAACAAAGATTTCAGCTTCTGCTGCAGGGTGCTGTGACACCAGAGCATTTCAAAGAAAAGCCCTTGACAACTGAAAATGAAAATGAGAGCAAAGCAATACATTTCCCCAGACCTTTTCTTGGGAAAACCTCATGGCTTCAATCAACATTTTCCAAAATAATTCTGTTTAAAAAAGAAAGCTTGTATGGATTAAAGAACACACTTTATGTGAAGAATTGCAGACCAAGTAATTAAAGTAAGGCATTATTAGAACTAGCTAATAAGAAAGGGTTGATATAATGGGATATCAGGAGAACCTTTCAACAGGCATTGCAGCCAGCCATGGTAAAGTTAAGGGGAGATATGACAAAAAGAGCTTTTCATGAATAAATACATTTTGCTGCTGCATTCAAGGCATACATCCTCAGAAAAAAAGCCCCGCAAGTTCAGCAGCATTGGTGTAAGCTTCTTACCTGTGGCTCACCTACACCACCGAGCCACCTCCCCTCCCTGCCCCCAGGGCATTCTTTCTGGCTGGAACTGCTGTATCTGCCTACTGACACTTCCCTAGGACACAGGGTTGAATCTCTGAACCAACACTGGACATGAAAGGCTTTTGATTAGCAATAGTCCATTTTCTTTATAAATTGTATGTTCTGCAGCAAGAATTCCCAAACTTAATTTGTTCAAGTACCACCCTTGGCAAAGGTGACCGTGGTGACAGAAGCTCTGGGATACATATGCACATATAGACACAGGAGAAGGCATTTCCATAACTGCTTTGAAGTAGCATACACAGCAATAGTGGCATTATAACATAGCTTGGGTTGCAGGGACAGGTGGAAAATCAGCAGTTGTTGCCAATGATTCTTTGTCAGTGGCCAACACCAGAATGCTTTGAGAGGCTACAAAGATAATCCATCTAGGACTGGCAGAGCTGTTCTCTTGGAAAATTTTCCTCTCCTTTTCCAGACAGACCTGCATTTGCTGAAATTGCAAGCACATCTTCAGATTTTCCATCACAGAAATAAAGGAACTATATATAACTCACCACACAGCACTATCTTTGTATCCTCAGATTCAGAGCTAGTTAGCCTCAAAAATGTACTCAAAAGCTATGTTCAGTTGTGATTTGTTCTGACATAAGTTTTTAAATGCAGGATAGACAAGAAATTCAGTTCCCTACCTTTCTTGTAAGTGGCACTTCAATAGGGACAGGGACAACTTCCGCAAGCAGGCAGCCATAAAATGCGACCATGAAGGCAGCAGGATCATTGTTAGGAAATACAAGTGTTACCTGAAACAAAAAGACGTATGTTAAAAATGTTTTATCCCAGGCTTCAGATAACAATAACTGGAGTTTCCATGCTTCCTTTTGGAGAGAGATGATCACCAAACATTTCTATGATAACTATTCAAATACCTAATTAAAGATGAATGAAGAATCAGAAAGAATTTACTCTGATAGATATTCCTTTTGTGAACATTTTCGCTTATGATGGAGTTAATTATTTTCATGCCACATTGTTTCCAACATTGACAATACCTTTCATCTGGTTCTCAATTTACTGATTGCTTTACAGATGTTAAATAACCACATAAATTGAATTAATAGAATTTTACATTCTAATTTAATAATTTGCTTGAAGTTACTGAAAACAAGGTGGATCTGTGACCAGTTCAGATTACCCAGACTTACTATGGCATTATGTCAAGCACTAACACATTCTGTTTTGTCTCTCTCTGTTTTGCCTCATAGAAAATTTCATTTTAGATTTGGACTGTTGTCCAAGTGTAGAAGTTTCTATGTAGTTAGAGAACATAGTCAATAGCTAGAGAAGCAAACGTCACATCCAGAGCTGGCCATATAGCGTGACAGCCTAGGCCTGGATTTGTTAAACCTCGCAGCTTTAGGGCTAGGGAACTATTTAGACAAAAGAATGCCAAGAAAATATAAAGTATCACAGCAAATCACTTGTCTGCTCACGGGGTGCCCTTCCTCCCCCAATGTGCTGAGCTGTGTGGCTTATTTCTATGGGCACTGCAGGCAACAGCTTAGATCCTCCAGGGGCAAAGGGGAAGGAGAGGCAAGAGTGCCCAGTCTCACTGAGGATCCAGCAACTTAAGAGAGTCCACGACTCTCCTTGCAAGGGCAGGGAAGACTACTGCTCTCATTGCTGAACGACCTCAGTGGCTAAATCCTGTCTACATATTTGTTTTGGTTCAGTCAGATGCACTATCTTGGCAACTATCTTGGATGTTCAACTGAAGTGGCATGCAAAAGGCATGGCAAATGACTTAGAACTTAACTCCTTTGGGCTTCCACACAGGATCAGAGTATCTCTGCATCTTAAAATTTGCTGAAACTACTTAATAATTCTTGAGTTTTGACTGCTTTGACATCCATAGGAGTTCTGTGTTTCAACCTCTTGAACTAAAATCATCATGTTTCCAAGGTTCAGTTACTGGAGATTAAGTGTTTCCAGTGATTTCATATGGCTTCAAAGATAGTTGCCTCCTATAGATTAGCTTCAAACAACTCAAACATTTTCTTCAAACTAGAAGAAATCTAACCAACCTTGTCCAAGTGGGTCCCAAATATCTCTGTTTTTAAGCTGAAGCCTGTAACTTCAGAACTGTTTAGAGAAACTTCAGAGAAAATACATTGCTACTTTATCTGTACACTTGCACGTGAAACAATCCAACTGCTGGAGATGGCTGTGCAGAGCTTACTGTATGTATTCTCCATGAACTTACCACAAGTAGCCTCAGGGGAAATGGGAAGGAAGGGATTTTGCTAGGTGCACTGAGGGGATGGTAGAGTTTGCTGAGCTCAGCAAACATCTGAAAGATGTTGAAAGATCCCAAAAGATACTTTGAGGAGTGTTGGGGTTTGTGTTGGTCTTTGTTTACATACACACAGTGAAGGTTTGGCTGGGAATCTTTGCAAAGGAGCTAACAGAGGTGAAAAAATCTCACTGAAGTCCAGGGGGAATGAGACATTAACTTCCCCTCCAAAAAACATTAATCACTAACAGACCTGTACCAAATAAATAAATAACGTGTGTAAAAGCAAAAAGGGATAACGTTGAAGGAAAACAAAACATAGAGTGTGTGTTACCAGATGAGAATCTGGTTATCTAGGAGGTATTTCAGAGGGCAAGCTTAATTTCCAAGCAGCTGTCTGGGGTGACACAAGGTTAAATTTCTGAAGTTACTATAGAAGGCAAATGCAGTTCATCGTGTACTATAATAATACAGGGAATCAAATGCAGGCACATTCACCTATTTTTTGGCTCAGACAAAGACCTAAGGAGTGATTTAACAGTAGTCGTGAAAAATAGAGTTGTATTGATAGAAGATGCTTTTAAAGGGAAAAAGGCCTTTCTGAATTTTATGTAATATTAACATAAGGAAACAATTATACTCTCACTTAGAAAAGACCAAAACATTTTATTTAAAAACCACCTTTAAAATACATTACTTAGAATAAAAAGCCATCTTCAAAGAGGTCAGAAAGCTTCTATGTTATTACAACAGGGGGATAACAGCCAGAATAACAGCCTGGAACATCAGAAGTACACTAACACCTCATCTTCAACATGAAGTTGCTTCAAATGATCATGTTTCTGTTACACAGGCATGCTGGGCAAGATGTTTTTACAACGCAAAGCATATGCTTTCAGCACTCAGCTATAAACATTTGTTTCACTGCAATCTATGTGGGCTTATTTTAGAAGAGCTGCAATTTGGTTTTTATGTGTCCTGCACTAGCTAAACTTCCAGCTTTCAGCCTGAATTATCCACAATTCCTTTCTTAATGTTAGGAGATGCCAATGGCTGCTGCGGTAAATAATAGGGAGATGGGCAGTTAGCACACAATAGATAGGGATTGATGTGCTCTGCCCATATGTGAACTTTATTCTTTTTGGAGCCTTTGGGGGGGAGGAGGGGGATGTTTTGATGTGTACACTTGAACAACTTGTTTCTTCTGCTGTTGCTTAGAGACACACTTGTCTATCAAGTAAAAGAGATTCTTAAGATCCCACTCCTGGCTGAATGCTATTGCAGGAAGCAATTTAGATTAAGGATCTTGAGATTCTTTAGTTAAATTCTTTATGATTTATTTCAAAAAGAAACATAGGAAGGACTGACAGGCTTCTCTTTTTAATTTTTTTTTCTTCTTCTTCTTTTGGGAAGCATTACTGCATGCTCTCCTTTTTGAAGCCCTTAGAAATGTGTACTACAAACAGGCATGTTTCTTACATGTGGCACAAGAGGATCAAGTGAACCAACAGTATTGGAATTGCTATCAGACCCTTGGGGAGGAAGTCTTAATCCCACCCTCAAAACTCTAAGCACTAAGGCAGGACTGAAATTTGCATTTCTCACAAATTTGTTCTGGAATCTGCATCCCACGGGTTAAAGCCAACCTGGAATGGGACCTGTGGAAATTTCTATACATGGTCTGGCAGAGAAAAAGGGTAGCAGGCTCGGCCAGCCTTGACAGGGGAAGCGGTAGGTTTTGTAAGTACGTCAGCTGCAAAACCATAGGATGTTCTTGTCTTCATTTAACAACTTCAGATGTTACCTCTGTAACCCTGGCTCTCTGTGGACCTTAGCCACTCACTGAGATTCATCCTCTAGCAGTAGCTGCGTCAGAGTCAGGAACCAGGAATGGAAATATTCTCCATGTTACCAGCCAGCGTAATTTATTTATTTAACTGGCTGCCCAAATGTGCTTACTTGGCTTGTCTTTGTCCTCCACAATGCTTCTCTTGCTTCTACTGTCTCAACAACTACAAAGTCATTAGTAAGTTTTTTACCCACATGACACCTCCAGGCTCCATAGGCAAGCTTTTGCTAAACAGACTGCTTTTCTATGCACAAAAATCACTTTCCATGGGAATGTTTGTTGTTAATGTTGCCACAACTTCAAGTTACTGTTCAGAGAGTACCAGCTCAGGTTATTTATTAGGCAGTTCAAAACATCTGGTCTGAATGAGCAGACTTTTTCTGAGTAAAAGGCAGATTTCACCTCCACAACATTTAACTTCATTAATTTCCTCTGAGCACCCCAAATACCTCGTTCTCTCTTTGTCAAGGTGGGATCTGAATTATTAGTAATTAAAAACCATTGAGATACTCACCCTGTCTCCAGGTCGTACCATTGGTTCCTGTTTTGTGCCTAATTTATGTAGTATATTGTAAGCAACCTTCATACTTCTGGTCCAAAGTTTGCCTATTAACACAAAATTCGTGAAATTAATGTTAAAATTCGTCTTATGTTTTACCAGACTATTGAAGGGAAAGAATACCTAAGCGGTGAAAAAAACAGTAGGAACGTTATTAGTTTTCCAACTAAACATGACCAGGACTAGTAGAAATATTTAAATCCCCATCAGAAGCTTCCTTTGAACTTCTTTTTTCCAAGACAGCAGCATTTTTAAGAAGAAAATAAAAAGTAAGAATAGTTTTCTTCATGGCAGAAGTAGTCTTTTTACTTTGTGGCTGGAGCATCATTGAGTCTGGACGGATCACTGTAATATCCTTAGCTGCAGCAAGCTGGACAAGCTGCCCTTCGGCCCAGGCTCACCGCCGAGGGCATTGCTCGGGTTTCATGACAGCACTTCTTCTACCCCAAGCCACCAAGGGAAAAAGGAAAGAAGCCCCAAGAAGCAGAGACAAGGAAAAAAACCCAACAAACAGAAATCACTCCGCAGCCAAAGGGGCACACTGAAGCAGCAGGGACCTTCTGATCCTTAGCACATCTGTAGGCAGCATTTCACTTTTAATTCTGGGCCTTCATCCGTTTAACTTGGCTTTTTCTTCTCACCCCCTTCCATATCCTCTCCTCCCTCAGTTTCATTTCACTTGCCCCAGGTACCCTTCCTTTTAACCATCTCTTTTCATCCTTGCTTCATCTCTCCATCTCTGCACTTAGCTAATTCTTATCAAGACCTTGCCCCAATATTCTTTAAAGAATCTCATCAAGACCTCACTGGCCACATGGGTTACATGCCTTTCGTTAATCCTTCAAGTGATCAGCATCTTCCAGCTTGGCAAGATCTTTCAGATTGCCTTTGTTTAGAGACCTTGTTACTTCCATTTGAACAATACCGAGTGTAACAGCCCTTGTTCTTGGCTGGCCCCTGGGTACTGTCTTTAAGCAGTATTCAGTCTGACAGTAACAAATCTTTAATTCATGTCCACCAATAACTTAAACGATAATAGGTTCTGACAATGGATTACCTATGGGGTTCAGCAGTTCATGCTCCCAAACAGGCAGTATTGCTATTTATAACTAAGCCAAGCAGTTGTTATAATAAGTTCCTCCACATCCTGGTTATAAAACGCAATACTGCTGAATTATTTTTAAGTGCAAATGTGATGTAAATATAATGAAGATGAGAAGGCCAGATTTTCTTCTTTTCCTCTTAAGGAAAATTGGAAGGATCACTGCTGCTTGTTACTGAGAAAGTACGAAATGCAATTACTTCTTATGAAAATGGTAATATTGTATTGTAAAACTGTGTTTTGCAAAGTTTTTCATTTATTTAAAATTACTCAAGCATTTGCATGCTGGCTCGCCTCAATGCTCAGAAATAAACTGAACTCGATTCTTTTCCACTAGAAAGTCAGCATGGATACAGGAGTACATCTGCAGGATTAACCCTTAGAGCAATGAGGCAGAACTACCTGCATTTGATGGAAAGTCTTTAAAAGCATCCCTGCTGCTACAGTCAACACTTAAACTTGACAAGCAAGTAGGATAAACACAAGGATGACTTAAGAAAGAAAAGATTCTTTTTCTTAAAGGTTTCCAACATTAAAGTTTCAGTGGCAACAAACTTAAAAGAGCAATTAGTAATGATACAGAAAATTAGAGAATGGAAATCAAAAGCCTTGCAAAAGTTCTGAATTGCAAGAAAGAACCATCTTTACACAAAACACTTTCAAGCCTGAAATGAACATTGAATTTTTAATCCCTTTTCTGAGAGACATAAAGGGCTACTGTGAGAAGTTCTGTCTGAGCTATGGAGATTAAATCTGTTACAAGTCTTAAATTTGCATTTGTGGCATATCCACGCTAATTTTTCATCTATCAAACGTGCCATCTTACAATATTTTCTTCAAAATCTAAGGGCTATTCATATTAAAGTATTTAGATGCCTTCTTTCAGAAGTACTTGAGTACGCAGTACAACCATCTCCACGTAAGTGATCTAAGTAAATGCAGAAATTTTTCTCAGAGACTAAGAAAATTTAGAGGAGTACTTTCTACTAAAGTTTTAAACAATTAAGTCTTAAAATACATTTTGTCATGATGCCCTTTTATTGCCAAAATTTTATTTCAGTTTCTGAAACATAGAGCATATAAGGCTGCCTCCCTAATTCCTTGCCTTTCTGTTTAAATACACTTCGAACTACACCGAAAATGCCCATAGGATTTTCTAACGGTCAGAAAAGACTTGAATTGTCAGTCACCACAGCCCTTTCCTGCTCCATTTACTGGTGCAATACCGAACTATGTTAATTAGCCGAGCTAACTGCATGTGCGTATGGGTATGAAACTGTGGAAAACTGGAACAAAGAAGCTCGTTTGCATTCAGCTGGGAAGGAGCTGGAATATACGGTCTCCCCTGCGTCCCTTAAAAGCTCCACAACTTCGCTGTAACCCTTGCGGGCTCGGCCTGACCCCGGCTGCTGCTGCCTCTGCTCCAGGCGGAGCTGCCAGGCAGAGCAAGGTCCATCCAGATCTTGAACTGGATCACGTTCAAACAGGAAGCCCACAATTTTTCTTCCAGGGTATATAGCTGCGTTCCAAAAAAGAAATAAAAAAAAAAAAAATAAAAGGGCTACAAAGGGAGCAGTAATCCAGAAGCTGGAGCCAGGAATGTGTGATTCATCAGGGCCAGATCTGTGGCTGCTGGATGGGGCACAAGCTTCTGACCAGAGCTGGACCGAACCGTGAGTTTATTTTGCCACCTTGGCTGTTTGCCCCCCCACAACGTCACTGAGAAATACAAAGGACTCCACGACCACAGGATAAAAGCCCTCAGTAACGGAGGATGTTATAAAGAAGGAAATCTTTGAAGTATTTCCTTCCTTGCTTCTGCCTAGGTTGCAGTTCAGTGTAATTCTTCCTTTGCAAATTTGAGATTAGACGTTGCTGGGAGAGAGCTGATTGCTAAAACCTCTCCCTCAAATCCCGAAGCTGCGACCTCGCCGCAGCCTCCATCCAGTGCCCATCTGCGCAGCGGGAGAGGGCGGCCCTGCCTGTGCCTCACCCGGGGCTCAGCGCCACCCGGCCGGCCCTCATGTGAGGTAAAATGTCTTCACTACACAGCCTACAGTGGAAACCTGGCTGTTTGGGGCCACGGTGGATACGCCCCGTCGTCCTCAGCCGGAGTCAATGAAGCACTAGACCTCCTCAGACAAACACACTGCCATTAATCCTCTTGAAGTTGGCTTGAAGACAGGAGGGCAGATGTAGGAATCTCGAGCCACAGTTTCATTTAGCAGTGAGTGGTCCAGCCCGCGTTTCAGCTCAGTGCCGGAGCTCCTTTCTTCCAGCCATGCCGCCGCAGCAGAAAGCTGCCCTTGGCCCGGCTGCAGCCTGGCAGAGCAGATGCCGCAGGGCGCAGGACCCTCAAGCACTGCTGCTGCCCCCTTGTTGCTTCCCTGGGTACAGACCAGACCCCGCCAGCCCTCCTCTTCCTCACCTTCCTGCCCATGTCCCCACTGCAGCGGGGTCCTTCTGAACAACACCCTTACCTGCCTCACTGGGGATGGGATTTGTCCCTGCCAGGCTCTGATCTGCTCACCAGCCGTACATGACCAGCTACTTTTTTGCATTTAAAAATGAAGATTTGGCAAGTCATCTACAGAGGTAAGTCATCAGCGAGAGATTTGAGTGATTTGGGCACGAGGGTACCCTCCTTCTGGAGGGCACCAGGCTCTGGGGCCTGGGCTCTGCAGACCCTGTGCCGTGTCTGGCGGTCACACGCACACATCAGGGTAACGCCGGGCACTGGATATTTAAGTACCTGAATTACCCCTCAGTTTTCAGGTCAAAAAACTATTTCCCAAACAAAGCAGACTGGCAGGTGACCACAGAAATTTCCCAACTTGATTTCGGAAAACAAAAACACAACTACATCCAGTTAATGCACACCTCTGCCGCTACTACAAATTGTAACCTTGTTCCTACCTCCCATCAAGCTGCTAATGGTGGTGCTGCTTTCCAAGATCTTGCATAACTCCACAAGATGGTAAGAAATTAAGCTTTTCTCGGCATCTATCATTACCTAACTTATAATTGCTTAAGCATTTACTGAAATAAATCTTCTAAAGGCGATCTGTCACTTGCCCACAGTGCTGCTGCCAGACTTGCATGCCCTAGCAGCGTGTTTATGCAGGGAGGCCAAGTCACCCTTAATGCTCTTCACACACTTGCAAACTAAGCTGAGTGTTCCCACTGCCCAGCAAGTATCAGCAAGTACCGCTATGCCTCTGAAGCCCAGCCATATCCAGCAGAGATTCTGCGTGCAGATATTCTCAGTAGGACAGAATGGAAAATGGCATCTTGCCTTCCAGCAGCTGTGACAAACACTGCTGACACCTGTGTGGAGCAAGTCCCCTTTCTTTTGCTGCTGGAGTTTTGATTTAGTTGAATAGTACTAAATCTACACCAGCAACCACATATTTTACATTTCACTTGTATTCGGTCTTGTTCTTTTTTTAACAGTCTATTCAGAGGGCAGTATCTTTTACCAACTAAAATGCAGCAAGCCAGAGTGAGTTAATAGCCAGTCCCATCTGGTTAAGCAACACTTTATGAGGGTAAAGGAAACCACCAGGTCTTAAAAACCACACAAAAGGGATCAATTAACAAAAATTAGATGCTTTCCACATTACACTGAAGTAAATCCCCTTCCTCTTCCTTCACAAATCTGTAAAAGGACATTTGTGTTGAATGTAAAGAAGGCCGTAAGAGAAAAGCTGTATCAAGGAGAAAACTCAGAGAGAAAACAAACCACAGTCAACTACCTTATCATCTCCAGGATGCTTTTCAGAACCACACTCAACAAAGCCAAACCAGTGGTTGCTTACCAATCTCCATGCGCAGCAATTGCAAGACTGCCAAAGTTTAACTGCAAATAATTTTGGCAAATATTCATTTTCTCAATATCGCAGTAGGACATTTCTTATATTAAATAGAAACAAGAGTATTTATTAAATCTGGTGTAAACGACAAACTTCCCAAGGCTATGCAGGTAAAGGGGTACTTTTTCTGCTTTGCAAAATAATAGTTGCAGTTCTGCTGCTCTGTTAACCCTTTCTTCATAAACTCTTTACACCTATCCTGAGCAGCAAATGAAGTTGTTGTCTTTTGGGAGAAAAAAAATCCAAAGAAAAAGAGCAAAAATGTTCTGTTGCAGAGAACAAAAGACTCCAGACATACTCAGAATAGAGGTAACCTTGCTATTACAGTGCTTGATACTCCAGGATTAATCATAGCTTGTAATGCAGGTTTTTTTAAAGTAATTTTCTTTCTTTTTATTGAAGAAATAAAGGTTTAAAGTATTAAACAATCATAGGTTTGATATCTACCTAGCGACTTGAACCATGACTATCCATACCTCTGCAAGCACTGAATTATTTCAGAGATAAGGGCAGTCCAGTTATGTAGCTACTTGGTTATAAGAGTCTTGATTCCCCCTCTCACCTCCTGATAATTGTGAAATTCCTGGCCTAGGAGATTCTTGCAGCAGGAGGATGTGGGGTCCAGGTGACACGCCAGGTGCAGCATGGCTTGGGGTTGGCTATTTTCAGTCTGTTGTTGCCATCTCAGGGTATCTCCAGTATAAGCTACATCACCTCTGCTAAGGCAGCATGACTTTGGCCTCAAAATGTTTACAGTTGCATTGAGTATTTTTTTATGGGCAATTCATTTGAAAAAATGCCATTTTTTAGGCATTTGTTTCTCCACAGAATCCAAATGGATAAAGAAAAAATACTACTTTATCCAGAGAGCCTTCTCTGCAGTTTTTTTCACCTTGTCTCCCATGGGCCTGATGGGGAAAAATACATCGGAGCTACTGAAAATGGTTTTTAAAAAATCTGATTACAGAAAGTGTTAGATAAAGGAAATGAGATTCTTTGAATCAGATGTAGTTAACTGGTACGTGTTTTGTTGTTTTAAATAATGGTTACAATAAGAAAGCTGAAAACTCGCTCATTCCCAAACTACTTTCAGCTTTTTACTTTTTCCCCAGCCTTTCTGATTCTTTTTAGAATAATCATTTTAAGTAAGAAAAGTAACTGTGATAGCGTAAGTACCACATAGGATTTTATTGTCCTTTATTCACGTTTCTCCTCTAAGAAATCACTAAGTGCTGCATTATTAATATCAACAATACCAAAACCAGATGCCTGACTACTCTGATTAACTTTGTCTGAGCCAGAAATTGTCTTCTTTTTCCTCAAAGCACATATTAGGTTTCTAGTCAGAGTTCAGACTTACATAAAACCTGATAAAGATATCCTTCCTTCCCATATCTCAGACATTTCAATTTATGCATATTCAGTGATTTGATTTATAAAGGGATTGTGAATAACTTAACTAAGATGTTCTCTACTTAACCAAGTTCCCAGAGGAACAAAATATTTGAGAAATAAGTAATATTCATAGTTTTTCATTCACTAAAAAGAGTTTAAGAGAGTACATTAAATAAAGATTACAGCTGGGGGACTGAGAAGAACTTCAAGAACTGAGGCAAACCGCTTCAAAAATTTGCTTGAAAAAAAGATCAAGCCTACAAGTGCAGTTTTTCATTTCTTCTATCTATAGTAATCTGAGACACGGAGGAAAACAGTCCTGGAATGCTACAAAGAGAAAAAGCTCAAAAAATATGCCGAAAAAGACACAGGAGATATAAGGCATTACAAATTGGATGAATTCCTGCAGGGAAATGGGAAGACAGAGATGATTTTAAGTAACAGCTGAAAGAGTAACTAAACTATGGCACAACAGCACATCATGCTTTGGAGCACTCATCACTTAAGTCCACACTAACTGTATCACAGTCACATCAGCCACTGCTAGGTAGGGAAATTCATTCCAGTAAATCACACAAGGTCCTATCACACCAATCTACCGCTCTGTGCCACAGCGTATCATAGCTTGGCCATTGGTCTGACCACTCTCAGATGTCTCTGGACAGGACAGCAAAAGAGTTGTGCGGAAGGCTTTGTGGACTCTCAGAGAGCTCTTTTTCAGCATGCAAGGCCAACAAGGGGAAGTATGAAAGTATCCTGGATAGACGCAACAGGCCAACACTCAATTTTTCAGGGCCAGAAAGAGCCTGCTGTAAGAATCAAGACTAAAGTGGGATGGGATGGGATAAGATTTTGTCATGTAGATGCAGCAAAAGGTCTGCATTTGAAAAGATTTGCTCCCAAAATAACCTGCGACGTTTGGACACAGAATGGCTGTACAAAACTAAAACAATACCAGGGTCATGTATGATACTTAAGTTACAGCCCAAGTGACGGTCGGGATGGCAATACTGTCTACAATGATCCACAAAGGAGAAAATAAATACGCTTGGTCTGAAGGGAATAAGTACTCCTACTCAGACAGGCTATGACCTAGCGGACAGCTACAGACATCCTGAATCAGGTGAGAAAAAAGAGTTTACATCATGTAGAAGCCTGTTGTAAGTTGTAAGACGAATGAACAGGATTTCCATGAAGACACAAGAGGGTGTGTGAAGAGACTGAAGCAGAAACAGTAAACAGAGGTAAAATATTCAAGAAGAGGTGCGTAGTGACCATGTTGGTAACATGACAAAGACTGAACCTCTAGAAACTTAGAATTATTCTTAAAACTCTTGAATATGTGTCAAAATAGTGAACATATGAAAAATCCTGGTAACGGTGTTTCCTTAAGTTGGCAAATAAATGTGAGGTACAAACTCAGAGTCTACTCCAAGTCCTACATGTTGATATTTTGAAGTTTTAGTCATCTGATCATAGCATGCACACAAGGAAATGAAGTGCCACATTAATACCAAGTGTAGGATTGTGGGTTAAGCTCATCTTTCAGAAGTTTATTACCACCTGGGACAGTGGAACTACACACAGGGATAAAAATTCATGACTAAGAGTGTCTTCGCTGAGTTCAAGGCTTAATGTCTATTAATGTTCAACTTTAAAAAATGTCACGCCCACAATTGCTAGAAAATATTACAGACATGAAAGGTGGAATAGCTACAGCAAAATCATTCATAAAGTCACCAATAAAATGGCAGGTGGCTGTAATGTTAATGGTATTGCAAAAGCAGTTGTCATTTAAGAAAACTGCTATGGCACAGTGAATGGACATTTCCCATGAAGAAGAATGTCAGCTTGAGATCTAGCTAGCAGAGAAGAATTCACTAAATCTCTTACGGATTTTTTTCTGTCTGTAATTTCTGTTATCTATATGAAGAAGAAAAAAAAAGGAAAAAAAAATAATTGATTTTTTCCTGACCGCAGGAAACTACCAAAAGGCAACAGCAAAAAGCATATCCTAGAGTGCTGCCAAACGAAAGTAATGAAAACCTTAATTTTAGTCCCAATTTTCTCAGTATTTGGACAATTTAGAAGAGGCGTTTGGAAAGAGTTAGCTTGGGACAGAGAAGCAGGCTAGGTGGCTCCATGAGCCATGTGGATGAGTTCCGGTTTTTCCCCCGAGGAACCCATATTCAGAAAAAAATTGCAAACTTTAAAATTCTTCTATAGTTCCAAGTAAATGTCCTTAAGGAAGAAAAACATTGATCAGTGGTGAATCATGTTTGCCCCCTAATTTAAGTAACTTCTTAACTCTAAGGTACCTGAAGGGAAAATGTTTCATGCATGACCTTCAGCTGCAAAGGTTCTGTTATGCTTTAAAAGCCTTCAACTATATTTGCAATGCCAAACTTGCAGCAGACATCTTTTTGGCCAGGGACCATCACTCAGGATGACTCCTGAATGGAAAGGAGTATTCAGCACTGAAAAAAACAGACAGACCTCTATATCACAGCATGTAAAAACATTCTCTGCACAGAACTCCAGGCCCCTGAGAAGGTAGAAATAAAAAAAGCAAAATCATTTTTTACATCCATATCAATAGCATACGGAAATGTTCCAACTTGCTTTCAAAGTCTGATGGTTATTCATGATTAATTCCTTTGAACACCTCCCAAATGCCCCCTGAACATCAAAAGCAGAAGCTATATGGGAGTTATTTGTCAGAGATAGCCTTATGTTTATTTTTATTTGTCCTTTCTTGGTTGCAATAGCTTGTCAGGCAGTACACATGGAACTGTATCAACATACCAAAGATCACACTGAAATATAACCTGGCAAATCAAGGGGGTGCATGTGCTAGCTGTACAACTACGTATCAGGAAAAATAATTCAAATCACACTTACTATAATGTCAGTAGAACACAGTAAAAAAATCCAATTTTAACTTCTTCAGGAAGCTGGTGAATTTTTTATACCAGGTTCTGCTTTTGCAGAACAAAGACTGGGCAATATCTAAGGGCAATGGATTTAGACATTAATCTTCAGGAAAATCTGCCCTAGGATGTATTTCTATTTAAAAGGTGGCTTTAATTTATGATCTGTGATTCCATGGGTGTATCTACTCAGCTCTTTTCCTCTTTGTGAAATAAATGATGCTATAAAGTCCCAGCAATCCAGAGTCAGACACCAACAGCTTCAGAACTGTCTTACCCTACTCAGAAATGGAACAGATGCTTCACTGGGGGGCTCTTTTCACTGTATATTTATGCATTTGCTATACAGATAGGCACTGTACACAATATATAAAAGCACAAGGAGTTTGAAGAGTGCTCACCGTAAGTGAGAATATACAGTGGTTTTCCATTAGTATCCATAGTGGTTAGGCAAGGAGCTTTCGGTGAGATGGTCCCCCATCGCTGCAAAGCTGCTTCCAGAGAAGGCGGCCAATTTGTAACCACACCTAATTGTTCCCCACGCATAGCCAACATCTGAGCTCCTTCTGGCTTTGGCTGGTTTGGATCTGGCTGTTGAACTTATGATTATGAAAAGAGACACAGTTACCATGTAAATTCTATACCTTGTGTACACCTGTGTAACCAAGAGAATAAGTTACCTTTGCAAAATATCCTGAAAATAATAACATATTAGAAGGTATTGAGAAGCAACAGAGAAATACAACAGAATAATTAACTTTTAACAGATGAAGCAACTGAAACATCTCAGGAATGCACGTGCTTATCCTTACACTAGCTCTGCAAGCAGGGAAAGAAACTGCTGAGGCAGCATGCATATATTTATCTTCAAAATAATCAACCTTTCTTTATTCCTAATGAGAGATGGAGAAAACTTTTTCATGGCAAAAATGCAGTAGTGAGATAAACTGCAGAACTATTGAAAAAATGTATTTTAACAAGTCACCAGTAACAGATTGATTTAAGTCATGTTCTGTTACAGTGCTTTCTTATAAACTGCTATGAAGATTATTTAAATCTCTACATCCTGGCAAACCTTAATTCTCAAATAAATTATTTAATTTCTCATTAATAAAAAAAAATCCATTTATTGACTTTATCCTTGTTTCTATCTTACATTTAGTTAATTTTTTTTGATGCTGCTCTGTTACACAAAAGATGTGTAAAACATTTAACATGCTCTCTCACTGACAGGTTTTCTCATATTGGTGTTCAAAAGCAATGGCTGTAACCCACAGCTGAATGTTCTCAAAGCAAAGCTTCCCTCCACTCTCTTCTGTCGTTTCTTTGCAAGCAGAACCAGGAGCTGAGCAAACAAGAGAGACTTTGAACTCTGCAGCACTACGTCCAAGCTCACTACAAGCAGATTCCACTGAATACTGATGCTTTTTGGTACTTGCCAGTGCAGGGAGGGCTTACTTAGCTTTCTAGAAAGTCAATGTGTGAGACAAACATTTTACAGAGTTTTAATAAGAGATCCCCAAACCTTTTGAAAAACAGTCATTTTACCTTCTAACAATTCCTCAAAGTCATCTACAAAGAACTCTCGTAATGGTGGTCGTTTGGGCCGTTTTAGTGTATTGACCAGCTGCTGAATCTTTGCTGACACTCTGCTGCTCACTGGTACTCCTGCAGGACAGGGATCAATGGAGACATCAGTCGACTGCTACGCTGAACGCCACTAGATGTTAAGTGGGGTAAGAAAAAGTCTACGACTTCAAGGCCACCACAACTACAGTTTCATGCCATACCGTGACTCAAGTATTCAACATTAAGACATTACGATCATTTCAGCAAAAAGGAACAATGATGCCTAGTTTAAATAACAAACAATACAACAATATCAGAGCGAGTTTGCAAAATTAGAGGGGAAACAGCACACAGACTGAGGGAGAGAAGCATAGGAAAAAAACTCCTGCCTACAGCAAATGTCAGTAACCTTAGAGAACTCTTCTAGGTGGCATTGGCAATGGTCAGTGAGAAGACAGACACTGGCTCTCCCCACGATCACTGGTCATACCAACATTTTCTGACTAGACTGCAGCTCAGCAAGGAGTGTGGGTCAGAGGCTCTGCCCCGTCATTTGTTCTGGGTTGCTCTTTACACTATAGTGGACATCTGTCCAGTATCCATCTTAAACATGGTTCACATCTTGGTATTACTTCAGCATGACCCTGTATTCTCTGAACATCCCTACAGCAAATCCCACCAGCCAGCAATCTCCAAAGGAAGCGTGCTTGCCCATACAGCACTTTGAAAAACACAGTTCTGAACAGGAGCGTGGGGCAAGGGGCACTTTTATAATATAATCCCATCAATCAACTCCCCCTTCCTTTTCCCTAGTCGAGTGCAAAGCCTCTGCAATGTTCATGTCATCTCTTCCTGAACTAATAGATTTCTGTCACTGCATTGCAGGAATTTCAGCTTCCTACCCCTCCATAAGGTTGGCTCCAAAACTTTTACCAAGTGGTTTTCAGAGCTGAAGCTGCTAAGTTTAGATCCGATATACTTGGTCAACGATTCCACACCTTGCTGAAATATTGTTTAATAAGTTTTAGAAAAGAGGAGCAGTAAATAAGAAAGGGTTTACAAATAACTGTTTTTCAAAAAAAAAAAAAACCCTCAGAAAATAAAACTTCAAAGACATCCTTTTCAAGATGTAGCCATCCTAGAATTTCATTTTCTTTGCCATTTAAAAACCAGACTAGCTGTAACCAGGCAGCATGATAAAAGCAGATCTAAAGAGATTCACTGCTTTCTTTTGCTGAACAATTTCTACAGGGAATCGGCTCTACCGATTAAGAAATATTTCTCTATGTTGCCTTCATTTATACCAGTTTATTTTAGGACTGTAAAGATGCTGCAACTTTGTACGTGTTTATAAGTGAAAAATGCCCAGAAGAAACAAAGAGCAGATACATACAGTAACCACTAAAAAGGTTACGATACTCGGAAAACCCCCCAGTTTTGCTTTGTGACATACCATCACCAGTCTCCATAAGTTCAGCATTTCCATACTTTGGTGCCACCCGTGCCGTTGATCCTTGTGGTCTTTCTACTTGTATTGAGTGTTCTGAGGTGTAAGTGGTAACATCTGGAGGGGCAGAATGATTTTCTGTGAAAAATAAGTTAAAATGTTTAACTGTGTACCTCCAGTGTTGAAGAGCAGAAAAACAAAGGTGAGAGGAAAGGATACCATTTGATTTTTTTCCCCAACATCTGAACAGGCATTAATGCACAAAATGAATGTATACAACTATACACAGCATGATTTTAATAAATAAAGTTTCCAGTGCTAAAACGGGGGCTGTATATCTGCAATCATATAAGCAACAGGCTAAAAAAATGATACAGTTAGGTTGTAGGTTTTCCACTGACATTTAATTTCATACTGTCATTCCGACAGATTATTGCATCGTTTTTTCTAAATAAGAAGAATACAGCACATTGTCAATCATTTGCAAGTGCCAATGCATACACCTTTTAGAACCTCCATATTCTGAATAGGCCAATTTCAGTTAAGGAATGAATTTGTTTATTAGGAAAAAAATCAGTTCTGGCAGGGTTGGAATCCAGGGGAAAGAAATAAAATGTGAAGAAACATGAACTTTGCATTCTGCATGGACACTTGCTTGTCTACTATTTTTAGACAGCGCTGTTTCAACTCTTCTGCATAACAAAGACTTGCCTTCCAGAAGGCAAACACGATTTGGTCTGACTCATGCCAGCGCCGCTAAACAGTTCCACAGAGCTAATCTTTCTCTTTCATAGCCTGATAACTCAGCATGCTACCACTGTTTGTTTTCCCACGTTTTCAAGTCTGAGTCTATATTACCTACATATTTGTACCATTTTTGTGGGTTGTTTCATAATTTTTTTCCGTTTTTTTTTTATTTTAATCAGCATTAGCATAGACGGAGAAAAACACCATGAGCAAATAACAACTTTCCAATGCAATCACACCTCAAAGGGGGTTTTGCTGAAGTGAAGAGGAATGCACTCCATTTTACAATAGGGTAAGAGTCTTTAAAAATTCAAAAATTCTGCAAAAACTTCATCTTATTCCAATACGATTTTCAAGATGTGCTGTTTATTAAATCTGTCCTATAAGCATTATGGTGCTGTAACTCTACTGTAACACCAACTTCTACAGTAAATTTCACCTCAAATGTAATTATATATATATAGCATTTTCATGAGTCTTGAACTTTGGATCATTGCAATTCTTGTGTATTCAATCACAATTCATGCCCCATCAACACATAACTAATTTTTATGGCTGCACATACAGTAACAGGATGCTATATTAGATCCCCACTTAGAATCATAGAATGTTTTGGGTTGGAAGGGACCTTTAGAGGTCATCTAGTCCAACCTCCCTGCAGTGAGCAGGGACACCGCTAACTAGATCAGGTTGCTCAGAGCCCCATCCAACCTGGCCAATTTTGCACACTTCTCATTTGAAGGTAGCATTTGATGGACAACTGTCAGGAAAAATTAAGACATGATATTAATGTCTGTAGTTGTTCTTCAATGTTTGCATTCATGAACATCGTAAGGACTCAACCTTATCACTCAACCACAGTATCTGATTGAGAAAAACATGAGATGGATTTTATCGTGCAACTCAAAAACATCTTGCATCCTACACACGTCCAGTTGAGCCTTTTAAGTCTGATCCCATCCATTATTCTAATTTTACTGAAACAAACACCTATTATGCTGTAAGTGACCAGCTGAAGTATAATAGCTTGGAAAATGAAGCTTATGCTGGTAATTGTTTGAATAATGTCTTCATTTTAGATGTCATTATCAAGTATTTTAGACTCAGCATAATTTTTGCCCTTTCTTGCTAAGTGGCAAGAGCTTTTTATAGATCATGAATGAATTACCCAATAACTAAGTCAATTAAAAAATGCTGATGTTTATCTTTTTATGTTTTACTTATAATGCAGTTTTGCTATGCAAATAGGAGAGGAGATCATGACTAAGAAAATAATTGTACTTACTCAGCTATTAGTAACATGAGAAAGTATTTTTAAAGTTAGCTATAATCGGTTACATCGTTCCAGTGAAATATTTCCATCTTTCAGACTTCACAAGGCAAACTGAATTGGAGTTAAAGTATCTCGTTTCAGGTTTTAGCACTGAGATACACTTTTTTTTTTTTTTAATGCATGGGAGAGAAGATACGTGATCCAACCACAGAGCAGAGATGTTCTCCCTTCAGATCTACACACTTGAAACCAAATACTTCTTTGTAACACATGGTGCTGAGTAGGGTGAAGTAACATGAAAAGGAAACTTCTTGCTCTTTTGTAAAAGGATTTCCTTTTGAACAAGCAGCACTTGGCACTTGAAATTACCTAAAAGAAACTTTCATCCCAAGGTGGACACCACTGGCTGGCCAAAGAGTGGGGTTTTAGCACGCTGGCTGCCCATCTGCTATTTACATTTCCATTAAGAAGAATCCTTATCTAGCAGAAGAGGAACATGATCGTTTGTCTTGCCATGTTTCTTTACTGTATCTGCTTAACAGATGTCTTATCATGGCCATAACTACAGCTGTAGGTTTCATCTATTAGATTTACAAATCCTCAGTTGGTTCCCTTCTCAGAGTCAGGCTAGGAGAAATGAAAGTCATACAGACAAAAATTTGGTCTGAATGACTTCTGAAGAAAAAGATAAGTGTTATGTTATGTGAAATGTATCCTTTTTTGTATAGAACAGTCAATCCAGACTTAGACTATGGACGCAATCTGTATAGGGTTGCTCAGTCTTATGTCAGGTAACCTGAAGCACTGTTTGAGGTTTAGTTAATAATAATGATCCTGACACATCTGTTGACTAAAAAGTAGAAACTGTGACAGCTGCATGACTTCAAAGCATTTCCTCCATCAAACACACATATTTGCGTCACCTCCTCTTCCCATCTCTTCCAATATTCTTGCATTGGAAGATCACAGACAGAACAGCTGTTCCCAGTTAAGGCTCTCTCACTTCTGCCACTGGAGTGATATAATTTACCCCATTTCATGAAAATCAGAAAGAACCAACAATGCAGAGCACATTCACATAGGGATAGAGTGTATGCATTACAGAGCCCCATGTTTGAGGAGAAGCAAAGAGGTGGAGGAATACTTTCCAGTGGAAGTTTGGAAGCACACATAAGCACCGCGTGTTTGAAAAGTCTTTGGGAACGCAAAAAGCATCCCTGCAATACTATGAAGAAAATGTAGCTTTTTCTCCCAAACAAGCTGGCTCTTCTGGTTGCCAGGGAAGGGAAATCCAGAGTCAGAGCTATGGCTTTTTCCATCAGTTGGGTTTCTCCTGTATTGATGTCCAGGTGACAGAGAGTATTTTAAACTACTCTCCTGTATCACAACATTCCCCCTCAGAACATATAAGAATTTTAAGACTGTCAGAGAACCATCAGTCATGCCTTATGGCACATGTTTTTATATTTACTTTGTTAGAAATCTATGTAGCCTTTAATTTGGATAGAGGCCTTTGATTTTCAAACAGAAACACATTTGAAGCATATAAAAGAAACATTAAATGCACCTACAGAATCAACATTATGTAGTGAGATGTTTAACTCTTTATATACATTTACAATCATAGATAAGCACTGTGATTTTCATTACATGAACTTTTTGATCTTTGGGATGTGCTTTCTCTCCTTGATTTTTATATACGCATAGATCCAAAAATTATAATACAGACAAATGAAAGCTTAAAGACCTTAGAAATATATACAGTACTGACCCAAAGATGGGTCAGAACATTAGATATGTTTTACAGATTTCACTGGTTTGACCTCCAAGTTCAAGAATTGCCCAACACAAACGCAATATGTATGTCAAACTAGAGATTCTCCCTGTAGCTTAGTACAGACACCTGAGTGTCTTAAAGCTGAGAATAAATATTTAAAGGATATCTATCCTGAACTAGAACTTTGGCCATAATAGAGCAGCAGCAGCCACCAAATTAAATGAACAGTGGAACATTAAAAGCATATAATAGCTTATGCAAATTACCTAAATGATCCACAGAGCTGAACTCTGATTATATTACAGCCAAAGCTTTATGTCAAATCCCTTCTCAGGACTGCATTACAGTACTTAGACTGGAGGAGTCTCCGTTTGATTCTTTGATGCATTCTGGAGGTCAGATCTTACTGGGTATCAGGATGGAGGGCTTTTTTTGGTTATCATTAAAGGTCTTTCCTGTTTCCCCTTACATTTGTAGTGATCAAAATTGGCATCTTCAGAGTATGGCAGTATGTCCTTACATATTTACACGATTTATCTCTTGCATGCTGACCTGTCTCTGGAGAATAACTCCTGGACAAAACAAACATCAAGCCATGGGAATATATGTTCTTTTGTGATCAGGAGCAAATTGTCTCCAGTAGCTGAGAAGCTTCAGAGAACAGGATTATTATTCTCCCACCTTCTCTCCTACCAAAGAGGATTATTCATCTATGATCACTGGCACACTGCCTCTGAAAGAGCAGGCCTATCTGTGTGAATACTTCAAATCTATTACCTCTTAGAATACATTTAAATGCAAAATCCACCTCCTTGCACTGAAAAGCAACAAAAGAGCCATTTAATTTCAAATTCTTACAGAAAGCAGCTCACCCATGAAGAAATACATCCTACAGTTATCATCTGGGCAGTTTCTCTTACATTTCCAGTGATCTTAGCAACAATGACTGATGGTAACCTTAAGATCACAGTCTCAGTCTGTTAGCAGGTATCACTCATATTTTTGTATCCAAATCACCTTTACAACTACTGTCCAACTAGAGATGAAATTTAAGGTATCTTTTTGTCAGAAAGAATAAAAATACATATACACTGAGGTAAGCTTAACTGCTTCTTTCAGAGGAGAGATCTTTCCAGTCAACAACAACAAGGCAAAATAAAACATGTAAAAGTAGCAGCATTCTTCCTCTTTTTCAGAACACTGCTATCTTAATTTAGCTCTATAAATGCTGTATTATTTACTGCAAACTCAGTGATTATAAAAGAAGACTTACTGTGCCAGATTTAAAATTACTGAAATGTCACATTATAAAGAAGCTATATTTAAAGACACATTAAGACTTGGTGTGTGAGTAATGCAACCTTTTAGATTTTGGATAAATTTAATTCTCTATGCTATAATTTCCTCTAGCATTTCAAGATGAAGTCACAGAAAATAACCAAATGCAATGAATAATGTGTTCAGAAGTGTGTGTGTTTCTAAAACAAGGTTCTAAGCTATTCATTTAGCATGAATTTAAGAATACAATAGAAATCCTTCCCCTGACTGCAATTCAGCAATTCCAGACCATGGTGAGAGGATTACCTGTCTGAAAATACAGGTGTTATATCAAGCTATACTCAGAGAAAAAAAAAAGGGGGGGATACGGACTACTGTTCCAGCACATAAAATCAGGAGAATTTAAGATGCTTTCATGTATCTCGTTAGATATACTTGAAAAGGAACGATCAGTTGAGAAACAGTCACATGAAACTGCATTCCATATGTGCAGCACAACAGTAGTGAGGTTGCTTTATCTGTTCCAATATAGATTCCAACAGATTTTCAGTGAGACAACCCAAAATACACAGCCCCAGCAAGAATGTACCCAAAGCAGATGCTTCGTATGATAAACAGCAGTTCCTGGAGAACGAAGGGAAAACAAGCCTTGCTTTCCACGTGCCTAATCGAATAGCTGCCTCATTTTAATGAAGACTAATGTCAGTGGCACAATATTCAGAAATAATTAATGTCTGTGAATCTCAGCCCTAATGGAAAGAAAGCTTTGACTTCCTAGGATCTTTCCAAAGGATATAAACAAGCTACTAATAATAGTAACAACAGATCTCTTCTCCAAAGTTATATAATAGACTTTCCCAAGGACTGTAATAGTTAGATATCCCAGGCCAAGTATTCTAGATTCAATTAAGGGCAGAATAAAGTATGTTTAAGAGGACCTACTGTTAACAGAATTATCAAAAATCACTCAAACTATGTAATTGAAGTGTGCAGCAGCAGGGGAAACTTGTGTGCAAGCAATCCCTCATGCTGCATGCACTGATTTTCCTTACTGATGGACGCTACAGAGATCTTTTTAGTGCCAAGTAATGAGAGTCATGCACCTGCACATGTTAAGATATTTGGGAGCCAACAGCTAGACCTGTTTGCCACAACATAAATTTACCCCCAAATCTACGTTGTTACTTTTAAAAAATTTTCTCATGAAATAAGAACACAGGACCATCTCTTCATATAATATATGTAAACAGAAAAAAGGATAAAAGAAAAAGCACGGGAAAGACTTTTACAAGACTTTGTATAGCAGTATCAGCTGAATGTGAGAGACAAAATTTATGTTTAAACTGGACATACTCAAAATGTCCATATACTAACCTATATGCGTTTGAGCCATAACATCAGCTAGTCTGTGTGCAGCACCACTGCCTCCACTTTGTGTTGAGGAGGAGGAAGTGGTTGATGTGGTAGAGCCGTGGATTGCTTGACTGATCCAATGTTCCATGTTTATACTCCCCTGACTTGAGGTGGGAGTTCCCTGGGAGTCGCCCTGTACGGAGCCTTCATCTTCTGAACCAGAAGAAGTATCTAGCAATTAAAAACAGCCTGTTAACTTGCAGAGCTTTTGGGTTTTCTTAATAGAAATAAAGCATGTTCGTATTACAAATCTAAAGATAACTGCCATTAAGAAAAACTCATGAAGGTAGGCAAACATAATAAGAAAAGTCTGTAATACTGAAAATCCTGAAATTAAGTAAATTCCTAGTTGTGCACCAAGAGAGCTTTCCTGCTCTAACACCATAGCTTGTGCATTATTATACAAAAATAAGGGTAATAAAAAGAGTCTTCCTTTATAATGTGGCTTGAGAATCTTCTGAAGATCTCCAACCATGTATTATCAGTACAGAATACCCAAAACACTTTCCCAAGCTCACTCCACAAAGTCTGTAAACAACTTTTCCAATCATAGAATGCCCACCCCTCTGAGAAATGGAGTCTCAGCTGGATGCAGCAAGAATGCATGAGATGTGGGGTATTTTCATGGTCTAGCAGGTAAAAGAGCAGAAAATTTGAAAAGTAATGGCATGACTAATTAAATGAAAAGAACTTTGAGTCACAGAAAATATGACAAGCTGGCCATAGGAAGGTCCTCGTAAGACCAAATGGTCCAATGCAAGTTGAGGTACCACCAAGGGCAAAGCGATCATGCGAACTGCCCCAGCTCACCTTCCAACCATTCAGTTCACATTCTCCTCTTCAAACATACCTCAGTGTTATGCTCAGTGTGCTTCAAATGACATTTCCATTACTATCTATGCAGGCAGATTATTAGTTCATAGCAGTACAAAGAACATTTTTTAAAATTCTCATAAAATACACAGAGATGCTCACCTGGAGGTGTGTAGGCATCCATTGATGTTTGGACCACCAATGAACGTCGTTTTGAGGGCATGGGGACTGCCATTTTCCTTTCTTTATGTTTAGCAAGGGCTGCCTGAACTGCTTCTGTGTGGACATCTGGAAGGAAAGAGATTTCAAGCTAGCGTTCAGACAGAAGTGAGCTGTTTGTTTGTGCATTCAGTGCACCTGCGCGCAGGTTCATTTGTATGCCAGCTTGGCTGACAACGCGTATCGAATGATGAAAGGCCAGGAACGCACGGGATCTCAGGGACTGCCTGAGTTCTCCTCACTGTAGAAAAAGCAGCTACAGTGAAAAGTGCCGTACCCACAAACAAGCCCTTTGAGCTGTATGAGCTTCCCAGAATAGTGCTGCAGTATTTGAAGAGTAGGAGCTCCGCTTCCCCAGAGCAAACTGCTGTTTCACCAAGAGCTGGTCCTTCAGCAACCATTACTGTTTTCAGTGGAAGCATGGTGTATTAACACTGCCCATTTTTTAAATGAATGAGGTTCCCCCATTTACACAGAAGTCACACAGACTAAGCGAACAGGAACATTTGCTTGAAAGGTAAGCAGTATGTGAAATGTCACAACAGAAAAGGCAGCAGGTCCCCCTTTCCCAAAATGCTCCTCCTGCCTCCATCACTTGGCTTTATTCACAGAAAAGCATTACGTACACGGGGGTGGCCTGAGGTGGAATGAAAAGAAAAAGCACAAGTCCTTGTGCTTCGCAGGCATGCACTACACACAGCTCACACCAGCCCGCTCCAAAGCATCCAAGAGATCCCTTCGCCATGGGGACATCCCCCGCGAAGAGCTTCTCTACCTTTCACATGTATCTATAGCTGTCTGCCTCCCCAAATCTGAAAGAGGCCATTTACCATGTCTAAAAGACACTACTGACATGTTTTCATCAATTACTTTTTTTTTGTGCAAATCTTTTAATTTGTACCATAACTATACCTTGAAGTAAGTTTGCCTTTAGGTTACCTTGCACTGTTTGTCCGCATATTTCTATGGTTTGGGGACAAGATGTACATGAGGAGACCATACGCACAACACAGAGCAGTCAACAAAAGTCACATATGGTTGAAGAAGTTGCCACACACTGACGGCCTGGCACACAGCGGGGAGCACATTAGACATTGCTTTTTAACCGGTCGCCATTAGTCAGCCATAGAAAATGCAGCAAGTTGTGTGCACTATTTAGCTGTTCCCATTTGCGAAGCAGGAGCACAGCTTGTTTAATCCAGAGCGATCCCACTTCTGCTGCTGCTGAATCTGAAGACCACCCTTGTTGGCTGGTTTGGCAGCTCACAGCCTGCTTCCTACTCCGGTGTCGATGTGGTGGCAGCTCTGAACACGCAACGTTCCCCAAGAAAAGCAACAGGGAAGAGAAGAGTGTATATATATATATATATATATATATATATATCTTCAAAGTAACTTGTTTTAAGTAACTGGGGAGGATGACTAGGAACATTAGATGATGCACTCTGCTGATAAGCCACTATGTCTCATTTTTAATACTGTTCCCTATCTTCTTCAAGGGTTTGAGGACCTCTCAGTGGAAAGACTGCAGGGAATAGTAAGTCTAAGAAAAAGAATGTTATCAGCTGCTTTTGTGAGTTATTTTTGCTTTTGTTTTAAATCACAAAGAAGATGAGCACGTCAGTGAAAGCAAAGAACAGCAAACAGCAAAGCTGGAAAAGCATACGCAAAAGATAAAAGAGCCGTGCGGCTGACAGACCAAAACGGAGGAAGATTGCAATGCTAACATCAAACCAGAAAACAATTTCTCTCCTGTCAAGTCATTATTTGAAAGTAGAAGGTTTAAGGTCTTTCTTGTAATTAAAACCTGATAAAAACTTTATGTGAAAAGTATCAGGCTAAGAAAATAAACACTGTAAGTCTTTACCTAACAGCATGTCCCCAAGATAAATTCCTACCGGCTCACTACACACCAATGCCAGTACTGTATACAGGATTGAACATGCTCACTAATAGTTTGTGTTTCTTATCCAACAAACAGGGAAAATTCTTGGGTTTCCTTCAAAGGATAGCAATTAGATATCAAGCAGTAAAAAATGAGCGTTCCCTTTTAAAAAAAGCCAAAACTCTACAGCAATTTTTGGAGGAGGAAAATTTTGGTCATAAAGACAGGAAGAATTGTTTGTGTATTATTGTAATTAGGATTGTTTTCTACTGTAAGTATTAGGAGGGAGATGAGGTGTAACTCAAGTTCTTCAAAAGTTTTTTAAAGGAGGAGAGCTGACAGAAAATCATTATTCAAATGCTTAGTGACAGCCGGACACTGAATCATAATTTGTGAATTCTTTGATATCTTTTTTGATGCTTTTTCGAAGTAAGAAGGTAAACTCATCATCTTAATTAAAAAACACTCTACAGGGTTTTGATTTTCAAATGAGTCCACAGGAGTCCAGGAACTGAATTGTTTTCTTAATAAAGCACATGTCCGATATGTTTATTTGTAATGGGTTACTGTGGAATAAACCAAGCTATAGAATACTACAAAAAAAAAAAAAATCAAAACCCCACAGGAAAGGAAAAACAATGGAAAAGATAAGAAACTCCGAATAAACACAAGGGAAGCTGACTGGGAAGAAGGAGCACGCACACGTGCTCCCAGCCCAGCCTGGAAGGTCAACTATTCTGAAGGCATTACTCAAGGGTACAGAGGCTACCAAAAAATCCCACCAGAACACATGTCTAGAAAAGGCTGAGGACAGACAGTCCAGAGATGGTCCAGGGACTATCAGCAAGAGCTTACAGGCTTTTAGGGGAGAGGAGAAAAAGGCAACAGAAACAGCTTTGATGAAAAATCTTTACACAACATTCTTTCCCAGAAATAAAACTCTTGGCTAAACAAAGTGTCTCTAAGCATATAAAGGAAGGCTAAGGATTAGGTAAAGACTCAAAGCCTATATGGTTTGTATGGTCTTCTTTTTGAATGAAAGCCTATTGATGGGTTCTGAAGATGCTCTTCAACCTATATTGACAGTCTTGTATAGAGGAGGACTCATTAAGCTTAATGAACAGCATTCAAGCCATCCATACCTAAAGACTACATCCCAAAGTATCAACAAAGCAGAAAGGTGAGGGAAAGCAAGACTGATACTTAAGAATTAGACTTGAGAACAACATCTATCCTGTAACCACAGCAAGACAGAAACAGTAAGCAGGTTTGTTCCCACCAAATACCAGCTTCAGGTGTGCACTTTCTATACGCATGCTTTGCTTTTCTCTATGTTTTAGCTTTGCTTTCCTGATCTACAGCCCAACTTTGCTGATGTATCACAAGGAATGCTAACCAAAATACAACTAAGAATTTCTCTTTGTAGCTTTACGAAGCATGGATTTAAACCTAAACTGAAACGTATATTCATCACCAAAGGGTGACCCTGGTGATTTGCTTCTCATCAATTTGAGCACGAGTGTGGTAGCACTTTGCCTTTATCTTGGTGGAAGATGGGCTATGGTGTCCACCACATTGAATGTGACCCATTCTCTCCCACTGCTTGCCCACAATCTGTCCCTAACAGCTACTGAAAAAATACAAGGAGCCTTGTAATAGGAATTTATAGAACAGTAAGGGGAAGCTCCTTGCTCACTAAAGGAAGGAAACCACATTTGCAATACACACTGGGACCAAGTACAATGAGGGTAACAAGACACATCCAAGTTCCCTTGGGACAGGAAACCCCTCATCCCCCCCCAAATCCCATCAGCACAAAGCAGTTTGTATTCCCCACGTATCACACAGAGCAGCATCAGACAACATGTCAGAATTTCAAACCGTCTCTGGCAGGGTGATGCCCCTTGTCTTGCAGGTCTGACAAAAGTGTCTGAACTGTCTTCTCAATCTACCCTGGCACGCTCAGGCTAACTGAACTCATCATATTGTGATTGAGCATTGCTTTAAAACACAGATTTCTTGTTAAATTTTCCTGAAAAAAATTGTTCAAATATGAAGATTTTGTCCAGAGACACCACACAGTTAGGAGTTTTCATTAAAAAAAAAAAAACCAAAACCAACAAACCCCCCACCTCTCCTCTCTTTTCTCATAGTGTGGCACGCTACAAGTTCTCACCCACTATAAACTTCCGATAGAGTTTCAAACACAGATACACCTTGATGTAGTTGCACTCAAGCCTTCTGCGGGTCTAAGTGGAAAGAAAATGCTTTTAGGCGAAATCTTCTTTCATGTAGAAGTCTGTGACATTCTAACTACACCATTACAGCTGATAAAACGACTCCAGGTCCCGACCCTTCAAAGCACTCCTACAGGTAACACAATCTTTATACATTTCCCACCTGGCTTTTCCACAAGAAAGTCTCAACGGAAAACCTAGAGCACAGAATAAAATATCACCACCTCTATCTATGGTAGGAGGAACCAATGCACAGTTCCTTATCTGCTGTTGTCCTCCACTGCTTTAGGTTGGCCAACCAGATGTTGAATCCAATTTGTGAGTTTGTGCTCAAGGAATCAATAGAGTAAAGAGTAAAACAACACGCCTGGGAAAGCTATCGCTTAACTTACGTTGTTGCAATCAACCTGGTGTTCAGTATTCAACCTGACATGTATTTCTTATAGGCTGTCTGATAATATTCAGCAAACTTCAGACAAATCAGCTCTGTCTCCAGTCTTTTCTCTGTTGCATTCAAGCATTTCTATTTGTTGATTCTCTCCCTTTACCTTCTATCACAGGACAGAGAGGGCAAGCCTGCTTCTGGGAGCAAAGTCAGTAAATGAAATACAAAGGAAGTGGAACTGTAAAAACAAGCACATGGTAAAGAGAAAGTTTCCTTTCAAAGAGCTAACGATCTATTAAACAAGAGACGAGGTCTCAAGACAAAGGCAGAGAAATTAAAACTGGCATAGAGAATGAGGGTCCATAAGCTCAGGCTCCCAGAGCGATGACCCATGGCTTTGGCCACTGCACTCTGTAATCAGAAACTCTCATCTCTTGCAAACAGAGGTAAATTCCTCATTCCATCAGCAGGACAAATTGCCCAGCTTTCCCAGGAGGTGCTCTGCTCAGCGCAGTCACTCTTTTCATCTGGTTTATCTCCTAACTTGGCACAGTGCTCCCTGGTTAACTGAAAAGGCTTAGGAAAAAACCCAACCCAATTAAGATACATTACTACACAGCACCAGCTTGGTACGGACACCGTTTTCTCCATGATCTTTCCCAGTTTTATCCCTGGGTGTGATCTAATGGCTGTACATGCAACACATCAGTGCATCTGATCGTCCACGGAAAAGGGAACAAGCCCACCTCTCTGCTTCTGTGGAACAAAGTGACATCCCACCTGCGCTGGCACGCTGCTCTGATGAGATCCCCCCACCACAACAAACCAGCGGGAGACCAGAGAGCCGGTGGTCGGCACAGAGCCCAGCCGGAGGGATGAGCCCGTGCTCAGAGATCGCTCATTTTAAAAGCATGGTGATGTGGGAAGGAGCAACCCATTCTCAAGTGGGAGAACTGGGTGCCAGAAGACGTGAGGGAGCCAGCTGTATTAACTGCTGATAGCTGGGCGGTGTGACTGCATACAGTCACACACGTTCAAAGGTTAAATAATCATGCCCAGAAAAACAGAAGCAAACACTGTTAATTACAGATTGCTCATACTGTTGACCCCTTTTTCACCATGTTCTTTAACTGTTTATTCCCTCCCTTTTTGATGACGTGGCACGTAATATCTTCTTTGTTTGGGGAGGCAATTTTTTATTTAGTAGAATTTAGGTTGGCACATAGAAAGAGAGCCCAGCCAGGAGTTTCAGTCTGGTTTGTATTGGCTCTGGGATAAGAAAAGTCTCTTCTGAACATTTACTGAAGTCTTCCCTGTAGAATGTACCTTCTCTCCTCCTTGCACAAACGTATGCCTACTTAGAATAAGTGGTGACTTTCCTCTGCGACAAGCTGGCCTCTCCTAGCTATTTACTTTGGGGAAGGCACTATGTATAACCCTTCTAAGCTCAGACAAGGTCCACCAGCAAATCGGCCTCCCTTTCCTGAAGCCAGAAAGCAGCTGTTGTGTGATGACCAAGGGCAGCCATTCCCTGGTCCGCATATGGAGCCATGCTTCCGTACCTTGTGCAGCTTCTACCACTGCCAGAAGAGCACTCTTCCGAGTGTGCATCCCCGTTTGGCACGGACCATAATCCTGACTCATCCCTCCCCTTACGCCCCATGATCGGGGATGCCCCATTCCTTACTTTGGCCAGATAACAGTGTCCTGGAAAGCTCTGAACTATAACTGAGACATTCAAAATACACTGCGTATTCCTAGTCCTCCCACAGATTTTGCAGCCTTTAGCAGGAGAATGAGTTTGCTCCTGTTTTTTGTTCAGCTCTTTTTTTAAAAAACAAAAACCTACTCAACAAATTACAGTTGCATTCTTCCTCGATATGGAGGGGTTGCTACATTTTTTTTCCCTACATGAGTTTAACATGCCTCAGTGGCTTCCTTTATTCAGCATTAGCTGCATTTGCTCCATAGGCATGTCAAACATTCAGCGTACTGTAAGCAAAGTGATACCTCCTCACGGATCAGGGATCCGGGTGTTAGTTCTGCATGGATCACGGAACAGGGTGCTGCTCCCATGGTAAGCATCAGCTACATCAAAAATTTCCACATTATAAAGCTGTTCCCCGCACCCCTTGCATAAAATGCCTCAGCACACAAAAGAAAACCAGCATCTTCTTTTGTACTTAAATCAGGTCTTGCAGTTGCGTGTCAAGTCGTTCTCTTGCATCTAATTTATCATGCAGCCCTGTTTCTTTTTAAGACAAGAAATTAGACTTGCTGTAGACAGGAGTCGTGCATTGCCAGAATCAAGATAGCAGAAGTCTGTTTCTACCTATGTTTCAGAAAAAAAATATACTGCTGCTGTTGTTTTTGCTCGAGTCGTCAGTTTCCCAGTAATTATGAAGCTTTGATACCCAATCACCAGCTGTTTAAGAAACACAAATATGGAAAAGCAAGCTGTTGCCTAATTTTTGCTGTACAGATGCAGAATTATCTAACAGAGCCCCTACCATCTTCTGCAGCCTGGTTTTCCAGTTCTGAAGTAATGGTACTTCCATCCCTCCCTTCAGGGGACTTCCTGCTGGAAGAATAAAAGTGCTCTGAGACATACCTAGATGTGATCCAGATTCATCCTTTTCATCTGTTTGTTCCTTTTGCCTCATGTAATTCCTCTCCCCTAAGGTATTTTTTGTCTTTTTTTGATTTAGCCTTTGGAAACAACCTTTCTTCCTTTGCTTTAGTAGCCAGTTCCTGGCACCACTGGGAGCAGGACAGGCCCAAGGACCCTGAGCAGGTTTAGCACCCTCGCTTTGTACAGGACAGCCCACAAACGGAACTGGCTCGCTCGCAGAATGGCAGATTATTAAGATCAAGAAGGTTGACGCTCTGCACTAATGAGTTGAGAATGCCAACTGATTTTTAATAAGAGGTTATTATAATACATATTTATGTCTTATTTATATTGCAGTAGAGGATCAGCCCTGAAGTCAGGCATTTAACAAATAAGTGAAACCACAAGTAAGCCTCTGTCTCAGGGAAGCCAGCATCTGGGGTGGCATCAAGGAAAACAGCTGGAAGAACAGGCAGAGAGGCGGCCTGGGGAGGCAACAGGAGCAAGGGCGGTTATTGCCGCACCAACACGCAGTGCAACAGAAGAACCCTGACAGCTTCGAGTTACTACAGGGAGGCAACTGATACTATCTACTATCAAACCAGTACTACCGAAGGTGAATTTTGGCCGAAAATTCTAGATAAGGCAATGCTAAGTATAGCAATAGTATGCTAAGTAATTACACAGAGGAAAGGTTGGCAATTGCTGCCTTACAGGAAACTGGTAGTTGAAAGCATGAAAGTCTCTTATGAGTTTAATCAGACCTTTGTTGTGGCTACCATGGAAACGAAGGATATACTGAGAATTCATTTCCTAATACATAGCCTGTAAATACTCTGAGTAGAGATAATTTGGTAGCTACATCTATTGGAAATGCAATCAGGACGTACTAAATAGGGTGAGACACGGTAAATGTGGTATCATCAGAACAGATTACAGTTAGGCTTTGTCTTTTGATTGTCCTAGGCTGACAGCACTGACTTATTTTCAGGCAAATACAGGGCAAGTGATTTCATAGAAATTGCTGTGTTCATCCAACACAGAACATTCCTGGGAAAATCATCTCACCCCTGGGAATGTGGAAGTAAGTGAGTCCATGTAATAACGCATCTTTGCTGTGGGTGATGCGATAATGAAGCAGTCTCAGAATACTTTCACAGTCTCTCTGGGTATTAAGACAGGAAAGCGTAGAGCCCGAACAGTGTGACACCTAATTTCTCTCCAGCTGCAAGCAGGTGTGCTATTAATTCCGAAATATGGCATTCACAACAAACACAGCGAATACCCGACTGAGTGCAAGAACATCTGCTCTACGATGACACTCGTTTATATGAGGGCTGCGGAGGTTATGAACAGAAATAAACTGTTGCTTAAATTTCAAAAAACAATTTAAGTGTGTAAGTTTCAGTCTTTGGGATGCTTACATATACTGGGCCTCTGGTTGTGCTGGGAACTGGGGACACATGGGATATGCAGAGGAAGGATCTGCTGACTTTTCACGAATTCGGGGCCAAATTTCGTTGACCTGCACGATTTTTGACAATGAAAAGTCAGCATTTTAGACAACATCTGCACTCCCATGGACATGCCACCAAAAAAGGCCTGGCTCTTCTAGGACGCTGCAGCCAACAAACTCCACCGGGTGCAGGGAACTGCGCTCCACGCGCTCGGCAAAGGGCTGTGCCGTGCCGCTGCCGAGTACCTCTGGGTGTCTTCTGCCCACCTCCTGGTGCTCACGTGAAGAAGCCAGAAGCTTGGTATGTCCTCCTGTGCTCCGAAGGCCTAACTCTAAAGACGAAAAGCCTGGATGTCATCTCTCAGTTTGGATGGCAGTGGCGATAATCCGTAATTCTGGGTGGAAGGAAGGTAAAAGCGGTTGGGAAAGCTGTATGGGCAGGCTGTGAAACACAGAGGCTATGTGATGGAAACAGAGGACACCAGAACAGAAGACTGAACTCTTCATGACTCCACTGCTACTTTTGCTGAACAGCATAGTTTTTGCTTCACTTCAGATTCTTCAGCTATTACAATAAAGTTGATTTTAAAATGTTTTTCTCTAAACTCTAAGATTTAAAACTGTATTAACTCTCCTCGTATATGAAATAAAAAACCAACATGCACGCCTCCCACTAATAATTTCCATCCCTCCATTTATTTATTATCTCATTGGTAATGCAATCTGGAAGTCAGCTTCACATAGTGACTTCATCTCAGGCCCCCTTATTATGCGACCTGAAGTAAATCAACTTTCTATTTGTTTCTCTCTGGAGATCCTTGAGTAATTTTCCTCAAGAGTTCTGCAATTATCCTTACAAGTTCTCTGCTGGGCCAAAAGCAAGGATGTGGTCATATAAATTACATCTTTGCAAAAGTTCTTCTTCAAACTCTTTTTTGTCCTGATTGAATTGTAGTTTGATTAAGTTTGTAAGTAAGCTAAATCAAATAGGAGATTAATTAATTTCTGAATAAGTGTGTCTACAGCCAGGTTCGTTAATTAACATTTCCAAGTGTTTCTCACTCACTAAAGAGTTAATAAATTCTTTGTTTTATGATAAGTCACCTTAATATATATATGCAGTCCTATCTTGATACATAGCACATTCATCACATTATTGTTTCTCCTTGTTCTCTGGAGTAATGTTAGATGATAAGGGTTCACCAAGAATGATTCCTCCAGTCTTCCCATTCTATCCTTTCCTCTCCCATGCCCTACAACTCTTATATTCTCATAGTGTAATTCTTTTTTCTCAGTTCTGGCGAGGTTGCAGAATGAGAACTTGAATGTCCTTTCAAAAATGCAAAATATAAGCTACCCATATATTTTAAAATGAGGTAAGCTGTAAACATGCAAAGTGTCAGCAACCTTTGCTACGGTTCATACACACACTTACCTGATGGTAAATGAGAACAAATACATGGTAAGAAAATGTACCGAAGCTGCTGGAGCCGAGTGGCTCAGCTACCTAGGGGCTGGTGCCAGCTTCTCCTCTAGGACTTGGGTCTACAGGGAACGTTCTTTCACTGCTAGCTCCTCAAATCTAGCCTGGGATAATTTGTTCTGAAGTTTAATGATTTCATGCTCAGCATAAGCTGTTCAGTCTTTTCCCTGTTGAACCACAGTGTGGGAAAGATGGCTCAGGAATTTGAGCCAGGAGAGTTGTAGTTAGGATGCGTTTGTTTTGGCAGTATCTCCAAAAATCTCCTACATTAAGATGTCTTTTAAAAGAAGTGCTGAGTGCGCTTGGAAAACGAGCTGTTCTCTGCAGTGGTGGGATCTCTGGGGCAGGGGTTGGCAGCCCTCCACGGATGGTGTACCAGAATGATCTTTTTCTTTCTCATCTTCAGAAGTTAAAAGTATGGGGGGAAAAAACCCAGCAAGAGTGAGTGGGAGAAGGCAGGTACTCCCTCCCGAGAGTCTGGGTACCACAGCCACCTCACCAGCAGTACCCTTCCTCCACGCTACCAGCTGAGAGATGCTGATTCCACATATGCGATTTCTCAAAATACTCCATTTCTCATGCTCCCAGCTCTGTGCTCATCCACCGCTGTGCCTTTCAAAATGTGTCCACATAGTTCATGTAGCACATGTGCTCTCGCCTTTCCTCTAGGACGCCGTGAACCCTCAGAGATAGAGGCAGTGCAATTTCACTTACGCTGCTACTTCCCACATCATTTCTGACATCTGGAAAACTCAGTTTTTAGAGCTCGCTGGTCTCATTTTTCTTAAGCATTACACTTGCTCCAGGCAGTGCAGCACACCGGTCATCTTCAAGGCCTCTTAGAGACCTCCTGAGAAACCAGGGACTTAATAAACTTGGCCCAAACCATCTGTCATATCCTCATCTCATCAGAGGAGAATTCTACAGCAGAAATCGCAGAGCCAAGAGCTGCTATCTCATCCCTAACGCATGCATGTGCATTTGAACATATTACAATGCATTCCCTACCACTAAATATTGGGGGTTTTTAGTTTTTATTTTTTATTGGTGCATACTTTTTGTGTGCATCATCCTTTTTTTTTTTTTTTCCCCTGACAGACCGGAGTTGTGGAAATGATAAAAGCCAGGTTCTGGCACATGAGAAGGTGCTCTGGTTTTCAGGATTGGGATGGAGAACTAAAGCTTTTTGTTCTGGCATAATCTGAAGGCCACACAGCTGTCCCTTTGGAAAAATGAAGTTGGTAAGGACCTGACGTTCCATTTCTCCGTGTTGAGGGAGGATAACATACTTGTTCTCTGGAGAGGAGTTAAAACAAGGTCTCTGAAGGAGTTTTTCTCTGAACCCCACAGGCCATGACTGCCTGGGAAATGCAGATCGGAGGGAGATTCACTGTGGTCAAGAAAATTTGTGATCAGGAGGCTCTGCCCAGTTTACCTGTGGGGTACTTCCTGAGGAACTGCCACCGCGGCGGATGCTGCGGTGCTGCGCCGCAGCCTTTACGTGGCAGCAGAGCCCAGCTCTGCTTCAGGCCAGCAGGACAGGGAGCCACGGGCAAGGGGCCAAGCTCTAACAGCAGCGTTACTTCAGGGCTGCACTGCAGAGAGGTTACAGATCACCATCTTAAGCACCAAATCAGTAAGACCATTCTTCCAAAAGTGAGACAGCCTATATGATGGTATTTCAAATAATGGTGGAGGAAGCTTCATGTCCTTCTACGAGGGATTTCAATGTAAGCAAGAGCAGAATGTAGCCAATACTAACCAGGGAGCAAACAGGTCCCTAGTGACTGTATGGAAGACATGTAGGGCCAGAATCCTCCAAAAATCTCAGTATTTGACTGAGTTAGATCATTTGAACAGCATATAAGGCTGTGAAAGCTAAGCCATTCAGGTTACCTACTTGTTTACTCCCCCACGTAATTCCTATCTCCTTATCTCAACACACATACCAAATCCACGGATTTGCAGCTTCCAAAAGTACCTGAGAAACCTCGTTTTTAAACTGCACTAAGGAAACAGAACTGTATGTCCAACTGCAGCTACATCTACACAACCATTATTAATGCTGTACTCAAGTCTGTGCCCGATTTTGCAGCCACATCACTTGAGCCAGACCAAGCCAGATGCTGACACCTTTTCTGCATGCAAAGGCAGAAGTGAAGTGCAAAACCAGTTTTCCTCTGACTGGGTTTTCTGGCCTGAAAAGCCACTGGCCAGAAAAGCCTCTTGGCAAAAGTTACTGATCCAGCTTACAGCAACATTTGGCTTCAGTGTCATCTTGAGCCCCCAGGTGATGTTGTAGCACAGGCACGGGCTAAGTAAGGAACGGCAGCTGCTAAGGGAAAAACGTTGCTGTGATCTACATTTGGCAAAGCTTTCCAAATACTGTTTCTAAGTGAGTAAATACTAAGAGAATTTTTATATTCAGTAGTAAACAAATAAAAAATGCTTTTGAATTAATAACAGCTAAACTAGCTGCCACATTTATATAGGGTAAATAATATAGCTTAACCCTGCACTGATTCAGTTACTACATTATAGCATGATATCTATTTCTTTAGACGTCCAGAACATGATCAAAGAAGCTGACATTTGGAAACATAATGATTTCAGGATCCCTTCCTGTATAAAAAGAAGCAGCCAGGAAATTTTAAACCTTTTTGGTTTTAAAGAATTTGACTAAATTCCCAATGTAGGCTGAATTCTAAAATCAAATTATCTTAATGTAGCAGGAACGTTTAGGAAAAAAATAGCTTCCATAAACTCAGAGTCAATTTTATTTAGAATATCAAAATCATAGAAACCAGGTTTTCAAAATTATAGTGTTGAAATATTCTGTTACAACATTAATGAAAGTGTAATAATAAAAAAGATTGAAGTGAGAAAATAGGTAGGGATTTAAAATGTCAGTCTGACATTTTCCATAATAAAAGAGCATAAGTTGAAGGTGATATTAGTGGCAGCAATGATTTTGAGTCTCCAAAGAGAGTTCATTAAACAATCTTCACTGACATCTAAATTTATGTAAAAAGCAAAGCCATGGAAGGAGAGTTGGATGACTTTCAGATGTTAGACTTCCAATTAGGAAAACCTTACCAAGAAGAGACAGAAAAGGACTTTGATCAGAGTTGGAGTAAAGGATTTGTTTGCAGATGTTAATTGAAATAAATTGTGCAAAAAAGCTAAGGAAAAGAAATGTTTCCCTAGAAGTGAATTACTTATTGGTTAAAGACTGCAAATTCCTTTTGTTTTGGGCTTTTTCCAAGAAGATCTGCCAAATATGATAACACGCACTGGAACTGGGTAACAGTTAGGATCTAATAATCATGATATGATCAGAGCAGAGATGCTGAGGTATTAAGCACAGCAAAACAACAAGCGAAACAAAGGCTTCTACCTGAAGCAAACCTGAGTCTGAAGACAAGATAACCAGAAAGAAATCTGACTTGCACGTTTGAAACCTGCAGTAATAGAGAGTACGAGTCCTGGGACCAAGAAAGAAATGGGCTTCTGATCTCAGAGGGGCGACGTGTAGAGGGGGAGAACATAATTCAGGATAGGAACATTGCACTGTATCTTAGCAAAGCTCCTCTGAAACTAAATCTGAAGAAGACGATCTGATAACTTTTCGAAACTGAAATGGAATTTTACCTTTACCTGCACTGACATTTGCCCATACAGTCTTCTGCTGAGTGAGTGAAGATGCGGTAGCTGTTCAGACCAATTGGTTGGAGCTCGGTGACTTGCTGAGGAGTCACGCTATACAGCAACCAAGGTAGGAATCCAAAGCCCGGCCATAAGCCCCCAAAATACTGTCAAGCTTTCCAGTTTTAGCACGAAGGACATCTTCAGAGCAGCAAAAAATCTGAATTTACACCATAGTCCTGACTCTCTCTTATGCACCATTTCACTAAACAAACATCTTCTTTTTAAGGCAGCAGGCAGTGACTGAAACCAAGAAGCAGCAACACTAACTCGAAGCACTCCTGGGGTAGCAGGACAGGCACACAGGGAAGATGTGCATGATGTCTCCTTTTGCCCATCCCCAAATTGACTCAACATCTTAATTTACAAATGGCAAGCATAGCTCAAGCAGACAGCCTTCAATGCACAGTCAAATACATAAGTTTTTAACAGAACTGCTCTGGAGAGACACAGCTTGGAGGTTTGTGAACCACAGGTTGCATACCCCCAAACGAGACCATTTCAGGAATAGTATAAAAACACTGGGTAGAAATCAGACAATTTTTAGTGTAATGTGGGAGAAGCTTCTAGGAGCTTATTTATCAAGGAATTATTATGCAGATCCCACAACCATTATTCAACAAAAAACTGGCAGCATCTTCAGTGTGAACCCGAGGTTTCTGAGGGGAGAGGGGAGTTTTCCAAATTTATCAGAAGTGTCTGGACATGTATGAACTTTCTCTGCCAACATTTATTGTTTGATTTTCCTTTAAATGGGACTGTCAAACTTTTTGACTAATGGAACAAACCAGAGATATGTTACAAAAGGTTTAATAAGGAGCTCTCTAGAATTTTCCAGCTGTGTCAGCCCAATGCATCTGACCATGTCCAGCAAGATGCACCTCTCAAACACAACCCAGAACTTCCACAGCTGGCTGCCCCACGCTGTCCACAGCCATCAGTCTCTGGCTCCTGACTCAGCTCCCAAGCGTCCCTCTGCCACAGCTGATGGGCTGCTGCTGAAAGGATGCTTCTCTCTGCAGCTCCCTTATCCTGCAGCTGCAAGAGAGGCAGCAGCAGCAGCCAAACCAGCCCGTGGCCCCTGGCTTCCACCTGAGAAGGACGCTTACACTGCAGCATACATATACTGCCCGGAGCAGTGGAAACAACAGCGGAGCACACCTACCCTTCCTCCAGTTCAGGTGTAGTACATGCAGTTTATGTCTTCAAAGGTAAGAAGTTTCAGAACTCACTTTTCCTTCAGTTATAAACCAGTCACTTCCTTCACCTTGTGTTATATCTGGAGCAGCAGCGTGAAGAGACTTAGATCCCATTCATTTGGAAATTACTTTACCCTTTTGTTCAGCTCTGAAATTAATTTTATCTTCCCTTTATCAGTGCCTCTATTTAGGGCATAATGATGTTTCCAACTTGCTATACTTCAGATTAAATATTTTTCTTATGGTATTCACCAAACTAGAATCGGTACAATAAAATCCAGCTGTGCCACAGAACCACAGACTGGTGGAGGTCAGCAGGAACCTCTGGAGATCACCCAGTCCAACTCCATGCTCAAAGCAGGGTCACCTACAGCAGATTGCTTGGGGCTATGTCCAGCGGAGCTTTGAATAGCTCCAAGGATGGAGACACCACATCATCTCTGGGCAACCTGTGCCAGTGCTTAACTATCTTGACCTTTCCATGCACCTTGTCACCTGGTCCCCTGCCCCATTCAGCAGTGGGCTCACGTTTTCCCTATTCGTCCTTTTGCTGCCAGTGTGCCTCTCCTTGTTGCCCTTTACATTCATTGCCAGATCAATTCCAGATGTACTTTGGCTTTGTAACTCCACCCCGTATGCTTGGTCGGTGTCTCTGTATTCGTACAATGAATATTTCCCACGTATAGACGCTACATGAGTTTGCAACAAAATTATTTTTAAAAAAGCAAAGACCAGAATCAGCCATTTCAAATTTTCGTTCCAGTTCTGCGGTCTTCAGTTCTACTTACCCGATCTATAGCGCTCATCCCGTGACCCTGAGGACCTGCGACGGTGGTATCGAGAGGAAGAGGACGGAGTAACAGGAGTTCGACGTTCTTGTGGTAATGCCTGGTCCACCCCTGCATTAATTTAAAAAAAAAAAAAAAATACAAACTCATTCTGATTGAATTCCAGAAGTTAACAGCGAGGAGTTCAGCCCACACTAGAAGGAGAAAATGAACATCCAGTGGCTAAACCATGTCACGTCACTTGGTTACATGGTACTTGCGTCTGGTCAGCTTTCCTGGTACAATTATTTTCCTGGTTCTCTCTAAGACAACCTTTTCCCAGCATCATAGGCTACATAAGAACAGCATACAGACAGTAAGCTTGGCGGTGATTTATTCTCCCAAACAGATGACGTTTCATAAAGTAGAATTCAGCAAATGTTTTAATGTGCGAATAAAAGACAGACACTATTGCAATGGATCTTGAAGCTTTCCTGCAAATTGGTTAAAACCAATTCCTAGGAAGACTTAGGCCAGTGCATATTATTTCATAAAACCTCACACAGTTGGATGATATTGGCTGGTGACAACGTGATACTAACCTATGGAAACTAGATACCCTTTGGGAAGGGAACTGTATTAATATCTATAGGTATTTTCAGCTACCAAGGGCCAGAAAGTCAACAATAACTGCACCAAACCAGGCTGAAAATAGTAATCTGTTCCAGCAAAACAATAAAAATAACTCAGCCTTATAATATATACCTACAGCATCTCAGTATGCCAGGCTTAAACATCCAGTATTTAAGATTCAAACCTTGTATTCATCCCTTTCCCATAGCAAATTAGCTTTTCTAAAAAAGAGGTATTTTCTTGAAGGCTCCTTCAGTGATGGCAGTGGTGTAACAGCAGCATTGTATATAAACACTTCTAGAAACTAATGTTCCTTGACAACTTCCAGAGAAGAGTGAAGTGAATTACTTAAGTGGGAGAATTCAGACACACAAGAGGAAAAGAAAACAAACCTGCATCTGTAATAGTGGCGTGATATGCTACCCTAGAATCATAGAATCATTTAGGTTGGAAAAGACCTTTGAGATCATCAAGTCCAACCGCTAACCTAACCCTGCCATCCCACCACTAAACCATGGCCCTAAGCACCTCGTCTGCCCGGCTTTTAAATACCCCCAGGGATGGGGACTTGACCGCTTCCCTGGGCAGCCCATACCAATGCCTGACAACCCCTTCTGTGAAGAAATTTTTCCTAATGTCCAACCTAAACCTGCCCTGGCGCAACTTCAAACCATTTCCCCTCGTCCTATCACCCATTACCAGGGAGAAGAGGCCGACCCCCACCTCACTACAGCCTCCTGTCAGGCAGGTGTAGAGGGCGATCAGGTCTCCCCTCAGCCTCCTCTTCTCCAGGCTGAACACCCCCAGTTCCCTCAGCCGCTCCTCGTATGACTTGTGTTCCAGACCCCTCACCAGCTTGGTGGCTCTCCTCTGGACATGTTCCAGCAATGCAACATCTTTCTTGGAGTGAGGGGCCCAAAACTGAACACAGTATTCAAGGTGCAGCCTCACCAGCACCGAGTACAGGGGCACGATCACTTCCCTGCTCCTGCTGGCCACACTATTCCTGATACAAGCCAGGATGCCATTGGCCTTCTTGGCCACCTGGGCACACTGCTGGCTCATATTCAGCTGGCTGTCAACCAGTAAACAACCTGCGCTTGTCCAGAGAAGAACCGGAGCTGACAGGCCCAGCAGGAGATGCACCCAGAGCTACTAAAGCATGGAGCCTTGGGCACTGTGATGCACAGGGGAAAAAAACAGGAGTACCTCAAGAAATGAAATTAATTATTTCCTATCATTTTTTTTCCTTTAAAGAGTAGTTACACAGTATGTGTAACTGTAGGGACAGAAGTAAAACTGGCCTCTCGCACTTAGGGTTGATGGTAAGAAAGGTCCATTTAAATTACTTAGTAATTAATACTTAAGTATCCAAAAGGCTGACTAATACATTGAAATTGGATTCAACAACACAATGCTTGGAAATATGATCATATTTTTTGATTAAAACACAATGTGAAAACTCTCCACTGGTATTTCTGAACTCTTCGATGCCTGCTTATTGGAGAGGGATAAGGGTTTACTTTTTTGGAAACAAGAATTTTTATATAGAATACAGACCAACCAAAACCACTATGTTGACTTCAATCTGTCTCAATTATGTTTCAATGGACTCTTTAAAAAACATCTTTTTATAAAAGTTGGCATTGTACACATATTTTTTTGTGAAAACAAACTAATAATCAAAATACAGCTTCTCTCTTAAATCTTTGGAATATCAGCAATGCCACGTCTGCTTTGATTTTATGGGGAAGGGGCTGGTTGGTTAAAAAACATACTTGGAGTAAAATCTCATAGGCGCATAAAAGACAGAATGAATCCATCAATTTTCTTCTACTCAGATAGTGATTTGTAATTCATACTTTTAAATCAAAGAAAATGTCTTCATTTAAATGCTCCTTCCCACCCTATAGTACTGTGTAACTTCACTTGCCCTCAAGCCTTTATATTCTGTAAGGCAGGTGAACTTAACTTCTGAATCATCGAAATAATCAGTATTTTCACCTCATTTGTATATTTAGATTTTTTCTTTCTTTATTGGGTCACCCTGAGAAACAGCAATATAAAGTTAACAATAAAATTCATTTTGACTGAAAATTTTCAGAAAGTTGTTTCAGTCTGTACATGATCCTAACCACCATTACTCATCTCAGTCCCTACCTAGATTGTCAGGAATTGGATACTTTCTGGAAATCACATATATTTACAAAAATCCTAAAAAAACACACCCCAAAAATGTGCACCTAAAATTGCTGCTGAGACACAGAGGTTTTGTGAAGAAAGCAGTGCTATAATGTCCCAAGGCAAATGACTTCTGTAGGGCAATGGTGTGTGGAGAAGAACAAACAAAAATAATTTAGGTGTTGCTAGCGAAGTACAACGTCAAGGAAAAGGGGATTAAATGCATCCTTCCAACAACAAAACCAGATGCAATAGGCTTTTGAAATACTGAGGGGGAATCAGATAGTGAGGAAAGGCATCAGTTACAAAGAGGAGTGCAGCTGCTGTAGGAGGGAGACCTTTCCAGGTAGACCTGAAAGCCAACGGACAAAATGCACTCAAGCCCCTGGTTCCCTTCTCCTGGCCGTTTGGCTACGAGACACCTCCGGCGTCTCAGTCTCTTCTTCTGCAGCTGTGGGCAATGCACAAAGCTCTTCTTCAAGGTGTAAAAAAGACAGTGGATGGAAGGTGAGCTCAAACACTGACTCTGGCACTGGGGAAGACATCGGGATGCCCGGCAGGCCAGGCAGCACTGCCACCCACGGCAATCCCTGATGCTGAAGAGGGCCCTTTCCTCCGGTGCACGATGGAGATTGTACTGGTACCTGTTCTCACTCCAGATACAGAAATCTCTCGTCTAATCTTAAAACTGAGACACTTGAGCTAGTTTACCTCCCTCCTACTCTGTAGCTGTGTGTTTGTTCTTTCATGTAAGTCTGTTCTGACACAACGGGTAACACGGAGTTTCTTCTTACAGTTAGGAATGAGACAGCCCCAACATCCTACACCAGTAGTCATTTAAGGCCATAGCAAACTAAATGAGAATATCAACATATATTCTGCTTTTATGAGGTTCGGGGATCATTTGATGGGTTCACTTTCCCACAGATATAAAAACAGTGAATAAACCTCTACCCAAGTGCAGAGCAGGACGTGTGAACCTGGCTCGCTGACTGCACTGGCTTACACACGGAATTTAATTCTGCACTGAAATACAGAGGAGAAGCTCTCCATCAGTCGTCTGCGGGGAGACGACTCCTTTAATGTGAGAAAACACAAAGCATCGCCCCACTTTGGAGAGACCGTAAGGAACCTGATGGCGGCTCCTTACGGAAGGGGCTGGAGCAGGGCTTAGCTGGCACCACCTGGGCTCTCCCCTTCTCCTGGGCACCCGCTCCCTCGCACAGCACCAGCGACGGTGTGAGACACAGTACACAACAGCAGGAACCGACACGCTGCCATTCCTGAGCGATGGGTAGGAGTAAAAGCCATACAAAATAATGAATACCATGAAATCAGTGAAGTGTTGCCATAAATAGTGAAGCGGTGTTAACAGCAGAATTGTTCACCTCCATGAAGGCTCTGGCAATATAGTGCAGTAACAAGCATCAGTTTGGTTTTTTTTCACTTCTACTTCTGAACATAACTAACCCCCCAAAATTGATAGCTTTCACAGCCAGCACACAGGGTCCGTGAGTTAAGTGCTAATGCTTGTTCAAATGCAGCTTCGCCCAGATGCGTTTGTGAATCGGTGGAAGAGGTGGCGTAATGGGCTTTGAGAATTCCTACTTGGATCGATTCCTAAATTTAAGGAGGCGGCAGAGCAATGAATGGCTTTCATAAAAGAAAGGACAGTGTCATGCCAGTGCCCCGTCCACAGACACCATCACAGTCACTATCAAACTGGTATCACTCCTCATAACGCCACAGTCCACCCCAGTCTTGCGGCTCAAGCAGGGCTTTAAAAGGTAAGCATAATTAGCACTAATGACTGACTTGTTATAGGTCATGAAGAATTTTAGCAAAACATATATGGATGGAACACAGTTATTTTATATAAAAGGCTGAGAAATCAGTGCTTTATGCCCATCACATTACACATAAGCATTACCAGGTGCACTGGAGCAAACAGCCCTGTTCTTAATACAAGCATTAGTTCATTTACCTAATGCTGCTAATGTGGGATTCAGTTTGCAGATTAAGACGCCTATATTTAGGTGTCTACTCATTATGAAAAACAAAGAACAAGGCCAGGACGTGGGAGTCTAAACAGAGGTGTCCAGTGTCTTTTCAGACATTGTGGGCTATGATACCTGGCTTGACCAGAATGGCATGTGTCCCCTCTGAGCCCCATTTTATACATGCTTGCTCCGTGCAGATGATACCATAGGAAATCCTGAACAGCATTAGACACCCATCTCCAGGCACCTCCATGAGCCCAGTGAAGCCTTCAGAGCTACGCAGGTGGTCAGGGGAGGTATCTGCTTTGGAATAAGGTAAAAAGCTCTCTGGGTTTCATCAACTGAATTAACTGTGTCTCTTCACATAAGAATGGGAGCTTAAGTAACAGGTTCATAGGCAGACAATGCAGATATATCAATGTACAAATCCTCATCTGCAAGCTGGATCTTGCCTTGACTGTATTTAGCTAAAAATGCAAGGGCCTCAGTAAAGCTATTCAAGCGATACCACTGCAAGCTGGATAGTTTTATTTTTAAGTGCATGGAAGGCACAAAACTGTCAGCTGGAAGCAAGCTTCACCTCGTCCCTTCCTTTTTTTTGCCTCCACATCTTTGTTCCTTCCTTATTTATGACTTCTTTTTGTAGCTAAATTGCAGTGCTGATAATGTGGCGATAGCTGCATTGCCCTCTCCAACAGAGGACAACTCTCTCCTTAATGACAGCTGACAAGTCGCTTTGATGTATCTCTTATTCTATGTCTGTGCCAAATTTTTGAATCTGAAAATATTTTAAGAGGTGAAATGTCTAATTGACAAGAAATAGAAGGCATTCTTAGACTCAGGCCACATTTATTGTTCTAAAACTAACTTACAGCGTGTGACCCCAGGAGAGAGGTAGGATAAACCCAGCAACTCCAGGGCTAGCGGGAAGACGGCAAACAGTGTTTGCAGGGCACTTTTAAGAAACAGTATTTACATTCAGTTCAAAGTGTTTCCTGAGCTCCTACACAATGGCTGGTCGCTCGGCTTTAAAAGCAAAGCCAGGTGATGTAACAGGTTAAATGTCAGACCACCCCCATGGAACCTGTTACTTGGCGTGGCATTTCACTCTTCCCATCAAGTACCTAAGTAAAGAATTCACTGGATAAGCCAAAGGAGATTTAAAATGCGATACTCCCAGCCAGAGACATTCAGGAAAGCAGAGCCACCTTCTGCTAGATAAATACCGAGAAAATGGAATTTCTGATTAGGTATATTTAATTAACAATCTTTCCTTCACAGGTGAGCTTTCACACTCATTCCTGCATTTGTTCTGATTTCAAACAATGCACATACTTCATATTGATCTTCTTTCCTTATTTCAGTCTTGATCTTGCCTTCCAACATCTCCTTGCAAGCTTTAGCTTTCCATTTAAGCTTAGCATAGAATCACAGAATCGTTTAGGTTGGAAAAGACCTTTAAGATCATCAAGTCCAAACGCTAACCTAACCCTGCCATCCCACCACTAAACCATGGCCCTAAGCACCTCATCTGCCCGAATTTTAAATACCCCCAGGTATGGGGACTCAACCACTTCCCCAGGCAGCCCATTCCAGTGCTTGACAACCCTTTCTGTGAAGAAATTTTTCCTAATGTCCAGCCTAAACCTGCCCTGGTGCAACTTGAGGCCATTTCCCCTCATCCATTTCCCCTCGCCCCATGGATATCATGGGCTTCTTTTTTCTCCCCATTATCTCAGAGATGGCGGACATCACATTACAGCTCCAAGGCACACGCAATGTTTGATTTCTATTTTTCTCTAGATAGTCCCACAGCTTCGATGTACCATTTGAAGATTCTTTTTAGGAGAATATGTAGAAAAAGGCTACCGATCCACACAGCAAACACATTCACCAATGTGCTGGTCAACATACACTGCCTAACATCCATTCTTCAGAAATCTGCTGCAGCCAAATTTGGGCAGTATTGTGAATTCCAGCAGTTTCTGATTTTGACAGTGGCACCCAGCTTTTCACATGCCTCCACTGCTCCATCTCCTCTGCTCCAGCACGGGCAAGCTTTGTTTCCAGGCCCTCAATGCTATCTCCCCTTCCTACCCCCCACTGCTCGCCTCTGGCTGAGCCATCTTTTCTCACCCACATGTCAGATTTTTAGACAAACATCTTCATGTTCCCTCCTATGCGCTCATGTTTCACAGATGGTCTCCATGAACATCATCAGATATTTCACTGAAATTCTTCAAATGCTTTGAAAAACACCCCGACTCTGATGTGTACTAAAAATATCCTCCCCCAAAAAACCATCACACTGAGTGCTGAAACCACTGCCTGCATTACTAACTGATTTCATCATGTACTCATTTCTTTCCTTACACCCATTTTTTTGGCCTTTGGGGTGTAAAGTCTTTGAAGGAAGGTATTTTTTTGCTCTGCATTTGAACAAGGTTTAATATTATGAGGTCTTACTGCAGGATAGGAAACAGTGGTGCCACCATAACACAACAAATGCATAAAATGGTAACTGGGCTCTCAGTCAGCATGGCAAAAGCAAAGCAGGAACCATCACGCTTTAAGTGATGGCATCCAGGGGTAGTTCTCAGATGCTTTCAGAACCTTCCTTTTTAACCACACCAGGCAAGGCATCCACCAATTCAGACCAAAACTCTTTTTTAAAGACAAGAGTTACTAAGCGTTCATCTCTGTGCCATAGTTTCTCATCTGTTTTCAGAAAAGCGTCCATGAGCTGTGCAATGCACATGCCTTTCAGTGAGCTCCATGTTCTCAACATACATACATGCTCTGAAATGCCCCATCATGGTTATCTCTTGATAAGATCTTTAAGAATTAGGAAGGCAGATGTGATAGGAATACTCGTTATTAATAAAGTGAATACATGAGGGTTTTTTTTTCAATTGCAGAATCAAGCTTTGTTTAAACATTTCCTTGCAATCTTTGCAATCCAAAATAATGTTGCAATCCAAACAATCTCTGTGGAAGAGAAAATGAAATTGTAATTGCCAAGTTTACTTTGAGCGCCCAAAGGGCTAGCAGTGGGGATAGCTGAAAGCAAATGCATGCACGCATACACATGGAAAAGTATGCAAATGTATGCACGCATTACAGATACATATAAATCTGTGTCATGTTAATAACAGAGGCTATGGCAATTGGTTCCTGTAATTCTGCAGAAAATTGTTTCTTCACAAGGCAAAGGGAACTTCTGTGTGAATGTATTATCTTCTCCGCACTGCGTAGCTTGAAACGTCCCCGTGCTGGTGCGGCTGGGGCTCCAGCAGCGGGAGAGGCAGTGAATCTGTCTCCAGGCCTGGGGAAGGAGCAGCAGGTGCCTTTTAAGCACCACATCTCACAGGTCTATTAGCCGTAATAAATAAAGCACTGGTGACTGGTCTACACGGTTACGCTGCAAATAGAGCTACGCTGGTGGTACCGATGATGGGAAATTACAGAAAGTAATCTAGTGTAGACACAGCACTTGATTAAGAGAGAATGAACCACCCATGTCTAAGCTGTTAGAAGGAAAGCTTAATTGATAACAACATCATCTCTGTTCTGTGAATGAATAATCAAATTTCCTGGCAAAAGACTGGAAGCAAATTGGGCAAAACCACAGCTTATGGGGGATGCAGGTAATTCAGTTATTTTTCTTCTAGGGAGGGTTTTTCTCCTAATAGCGTGCACGCAACTGTCCACATGTTATCCTACCCAGGACTGACTGATCTAATCAAGACAATCTTCAGAAACATATTCTGAAATAAATGCCTGTTTAAGTGGTTAATCCTTCAGCTCCTGGCTGGCAGGGCTCCTCTCCACAGGCAGTAAGAGAAAGGTCACAGCAAGAGATTGGGATGTACGTGCAGATATAAAGGTCCAGATCCACAATTAGTTTTAGATGTCTGACATACGGGCATGCTAAGAAAAGAAAAACTACTTCGTGCACAGAGCATCTCCAGCTACAAATTGACATCCTGAGACAGCATTTTGAGGAAACAAAGCTGCACTTTTGTCTCCCTAAGCTAAAGCAGGTGGGGATTTAATGGGAAAGAAAAAGGGGGCTCCCCTTGTCCCTTCTCCCATTAACACTGCCAAACGCAGCATATCCATTCCGGATTTCTGGATGTTCAACAGCCTGGCTGGAACAGTACAAATGTCCTTTGCATATGTGCAGTCTGTGCAGCATCTGGATGTGTCAGACCTCTTGTGCATGCACTGCGGAGTCAACCTGCAGATGTGCAGCGGATCCAGCACGTCCCCCATCTGTCAGACTCGCTGCACGTTTGCTGTACAGCGCGTGAGATGATACACTCTCTGGGATTGTCCTGTCCTGTCCTGACGCTCCCACATCACCTGGTACGGTATCAACCACGTGGCTGGCCAGCTTTCCCTTTCGGATTAGAATTATACCCACTCCTGAAAAGTGACAGCTCTCCCTTTCCAAAAAACAGCATCCCAATGAGCGCAAAAAGACCTCTGGTATATATTGAGAGAGAGAGAGAGAGAGAGAGAGAGAGAGGTGTGTGTTTATACATGCATATAGCCAACCCTTCTACTTTACTCATGTTAATCATTCAGTTTAATCATTCCCATTTTGCAAAAATCTTGGGCAGAGGAAATTAATCACATCAGACTGGGAGAACCTGTCTTAGAGCAGCCCCACATAAGAGGAGAAATACCACAGTCAGAATCCGATATGGATCTCCTCTGTAGTATTACAGCAAACTGGTTTGAAAATGAGCAGGGAAGGGTATCTCAAAGGGACTCTCTTTTTATAGGTATGCCTTGTCCTGACAGAATTGCAAATCCAACCTTCCATCTAGCCATCTCCTGCACTATGTCTGGACTGCCTCATGGAGCGTGGACAAGCACACAGGCAAGACTGCCATGTCCTCCACATGCCCACACGGTTGGCAAGAGAAAATCTGGTGTCTTGAGGGGCTGTGAATCCCCTGCAGCCTTGCTGCAAACCCAGGGAGTAGGAGCAGACTGCCTGCCACCAGCCAGAGGTTCCCCTAGAAGGCAGGACGGGTATCACTGGAGGGCATGGCTGGGGTCATGCCTTGCCTGCCCACGCTGTGTGCATGTAGCCCCACAGAATGCTCTTCCTCCAGTCTGCACTACCAGCCTGATGCCTGTTCCCAAAAGCCAGTCTGCTTCTGAATGGTTTGGATGTGAGTGGAGCTCAGGCAGATCTCTCTAAATGAAAATAGCACAGAATTAGGGGTGCTTAGATTTTTACAGCTTCCTCCAGATTCTGCTGTGTCTGGACCTGTCCAGAGCTCTGTAAAAAGGCAGTGCCAAAAAGGGAATTAGAAACACATGCCTTCCTGTGTTTCACCAGCTTATTGTATGAAACCTTCTCCAAAGCATCCATGGTATGGAAGCTAGCGAGATGTTAACACGTTCAAATGTTACTAAGAAGGAGTATTTCTTCTCCCTTCCCATCACTTCACTGTTGGGCAGATGAAAAGTCGGTAACGGCCTTCCAGATGTTGTCCTTTGGTTGTCCTGCCTTGTCGCTGGCAGCTCCTAGTCTATCCTATTGATGTAGGTGTCTGCCGGAGGCTTCCAGATGAGGCACAGTTACAGACAGATATGGACTGGAAAAGATACATTCAGTGTGCTCACCAAAACGAAAATAAAAGAGAGGCCGGTTTCCTGCTGTGCTGGCTGCTCTCTCTCTAGCGGCCGCTTCCCGGATGTCACAGACACCAATGTTGGCAGTGCGGAGCATTCTTCTGGCAGCTCCTTCACTGTGTTGCAGTCTACACCGTACCGCGGCAGCTCCATTCGCTGCTGTAACAAGTTGAAAAAAACTAATTAATTCACGTTTAGTTTTTTTACATTTGTTACAGCAACGAATGGAGCTGCTGCCCCCATGCAGTAGAGCACACACGCACACGCACGCACAGACACCACAGGACACTCACGGAGCCAACGCGGGTCAATGTTCCACTCTGCCAACATGGGCGTTAGTAATGTTAGCAAAGGTGCATCAAGAGGACTGGATGTCCCAACAGAGGGGAACTGCCTTTGGATTTCCTTTAGTTTGTTGAACGCCGTCACAGAACGCAAGTCCCTGCCCTTCCCCAATGCCTCCAATCCCAGTGAAAGAGCCATGTCCATTTCCATACTGTTTAAAAATATCTCTAAAACATCCATTCCCTTTTAATAGCAAGACCCAAGTCTGCCAAAGCTTATAAATTCTTGCAGTTCCCCATCAAAAAAGATTACAACAAAGAACCAAATGACTAATTTGGTTGTGTATGTGATTGTTCAGGTATTAACAGAGGCTTACAAAAGGCAGCATCTGTTTTGTTATCCTGTTTCTTCTTGGAAAGGATTCCTCTCTCCCTTCCTAGTGAGCAGGGACCTCAAGCCATTCAGATGAGTAAAGTCTTAGAAGGAGAATATCAAATTGAACTGATTCAAGTTTTGTCCAAAAGGTAACACAACAAAACAAACAAAAAGTACAAAGACAGCAAAGACCCAAGCACAAATAATATCAGTTTCTGGAGAAAAATACTTCAATACAGTAGAAGTGGTGTCTTCCACTATAATAAAATAATTCATTTAGCCATCAGCTAAACAATTGAGCTTGATATACGTACAAGAAAACAGTGGACAATATTTCAATACTTTTCCTCTTCATCCTATTATAATCTTCCTTCACTCATCCATACCCCACATTCCCAGTGCAGGATTTTCTGGGAAGTGCTAGAGCAGAAAACATCCATTCCATTTCTTCCCATCTTTAAAACAGCCCTAAATCAGCTACATCCTCAGTCATGACCTCTTCAAATTATTGAATGGACCCCACTATAGGTCTGGCTTACAGAGATGCCTCTGCTGCTCCTTACACTGAAAAACTTCAATATCATAATAGAGACCTTGAAAGATAAACCTCAGAGGGTTCTCCAGCCTCTCTCATCATTACACGCATGACAAATCCCCAGCAGTTTCAGCCATGGATACAGCTTGACCAGAAGACTATGAGCTTTCTGGAGAAAGAGCTGCATTTTCATTTGTGAAGAAAAAAAAAAAAAAAAAGGCACAACTAACTGTGTAAACAAATACTGGTACCAACCGCACCACTGTGTTGAGGCAACAGTCTCTCTGTAACTCCGTAAACCTCAGCAGGTCTCATGAGAACATACTGTGAAGACCATTCTATGTCTGATAGTCTGGTCCGACCAGTAAATACACAGAAATTTAATAATTGCGCCTCTGGTATTGCAACTCTGTTAATTTGATTTGGTTCATTCTCTGATGGCTCCCAATGGTTACAAAATGTCACAAACACCCTCAAATCAGGTTGTATCACTTCAGAAAATGGAGGTGTCTGTAACACTGATCTCTTTTGTGGAGTTCCCATCAGTGGAGCAGACCAAGTGAAATCCAAAGGCACAAAAATACCATTCTGCTATGGAACTAGGTAATATATATACACCTGAAGACAGAAAAAGGCAGTGCCTCCACACATGAGCAGTTTAAATAGAAAACCATCAACCCCACCATAAAGGCAGGATTTTGTAAAAGAAGGAAGAAGCTAGTTCCCAGGCCTACAACAAAAACAGGGCTCAGAAGACAGCCAAGGTGAAGTGGAGCCTCCATAAGGTAAGTGAGATGCCATGAGTGTGAAGGGCATGCTCCTCTGAGGCCAAAATAGAGGCCTACACCAATACCTACAACTAAATATTCAACTTCATGATCCAGTGCCTCAGAAGAGTGAAAGAACTCTGAAGAGTCCTTATATATACATATATTTGAAATAACTCCAATGAAGCAATATATTATTAAATTTAGATTGATATTTTTACACTTTTTGGGCAAGTATATGCAACCCATCCTTCAACACTGAGACCAGGTACCCATAAAAGATTGGTTGCCCATGCATTATAGGACAAGTTGAACTCTAAGGATGCTGCTGGTCTCTCTTGTGTCTTCAAAAGGGAGATTTGGACAGGAAACCCAGCAATGGAGGAAGGTACAAACTCCAAGCTTCTCTCCCACTCTTGTGTATACCTCTGTTGAGAAAGCTTTACTTGGCTGAGGTCTCAGCGAGTTAGGACATCACGTTTTCCTCTGTATTTTTGCATTACTTCTAACAAACAATGCCTCTCTGACGAGCCTAGGCTGATTTTGTTTTCCAGACATGACTGCCAAACCCACAGCAACGTATGTAAAAAATGTACACACACATCAAAGCGGACATATATATAAAAATATACATAAAATGGATGGAATAAGCTTTTTCTGCATAACAGTAGTTTTGTTTCTGCCACATATATTTCTCCAGAGATGCAGATTTTTACTGTGGCAACTATCAGTACGCTTGACATCTTCATGTATCGCAAGCACAGATATACGTACCGGGAGGCTGTGGCAGGTAGGCCCCAATTAATTTTGATCTCTTCTTTTCGTATCCCTTCTGTGTGATGTCACCTGCCAAGGAAAGCAAAGGAAAATCAGTAAGACGTGGATAAAGACAGAGTCTAGCTGCTTAATGGCAGCACCATCAGCTTATCCACCACGGTACTGTTTGTCTGTCTTGACAATTATAATGAACAAATGAAAAGCACAGTATGATCATTCCACCCAGAAAAAAACTCATTTACGCCAGAGCCATCCCGACAAGTAAACACCCAGCCTTGATTTATTCCAGCACCGGAGTCCAGCAGCACAGAGTTTTAAAACCATTTTGACATGCTGTCACACAAGCTTTCAAAAGCTACAATGACCTTCATTAGGTTAATAAACAATGGATTATATAGAGTGCGTGGGCCTGTGGTGACTGGCAAACACATCCCTGATTAGCATTTTCTATCATTAATGGGATTTTTCTCATCAAGCATGTAAAGGCACAAAAGACTTGAAACTGCTGCTATATTATTTCTGCAATATAAATGTTTTCGCTGGTTTCTAAACAGTACTGAGAGGAACAAAATCAAACCAAAACAAATCTACCACAGATCCACCAGAAAACAGAAGCATAAAGACCCTCTGTCTGACTTCCAAATTACATCTCAAAAAAATTTTGGAGACAAATGTTTGAATTTAAGAAATTCAATTAATATGACCCTTCATTGTGTCTGCAGTTTCCTCAGGTAACTTTTTTTTAATGTAAGAATAAAAAAAAAATTTCTGTAAAAGTTTCCTAAAAGAAAGTGGTGGATAATTAGATGCAAAGAACAAAACATACACTTTTAGTCTTCTTAGAGTTCAGGAGAGGTTTGGCACTCAAGTTCGATACAGTCCTGGCTCTGGAGCTCTAGATCTACCTTTAATGGTTAAAATACTTGTTTGAATATAATTCAGACACCCAGATTCTTCTTTCCAAACGTGTGAGTACAGATTCACATGCATATATGTATGTATTAAATTCAATACAAGCTACTTCTGATGCTAGTAATTATAAGATTTTTGAAATAACACCATATTCCATGCCCTTTCCATAATCTGCAACACTGGACTTGTACGTTTGTAAAAGGCTGACGGCTTAGGAGGGCAGAAACTCCAAGAAGAAGTGGAGTTTTGGCAGTAATGTCCAGCTAGATACAGCAACGCAAGCCTGTTCACGCTCTTCCATCCCGATGTTCAACCTTCACCTAAGGAAACCATTTGCCCAGAGAACTGCAGACTCACTTCAATCCCAGCTGCTCTGTAAATGGATGTTAAATTAGCACCAACGTAGATAAAGCTTCCTGTGAGTTGGTCTGAAATCAATAACTACACAAAACCACCTTCAGATGCTGTTCCTTGATGGAAGACCTTTTCTTGGGGATGGTTCCAACGAGCAATAAGAAAGCAAAATTCTCCAGGCCTCTCTGCCTGTGTCCTGAGCCAACCTCTCGCCCCCGATTAAAAAACAGTGCTTAAAATAACACCTGTCCTCTTCGCTACCATATCTCAAACCGCTCTACAAAAGAAGTCAACTAACATATCTGTGTTTTTAAATGAGGAGAGTGAGAGTGAAGCACTTCAAATGATAACCCTCCCATATCTACTCAGGGAAGAAGTGGCAGACTTGGCAAGAGGACCTAAGCCTTTAAAACTCAAACCCACTGACTCTTCAAGCACATTTCTTCCCATTTTGAATACTCCTGGCATCGGCTCAAACTAGTGAAACAAGCTCCCTCTCCATTGTAATCATCAGCTTCTCACAAACCAGGCAGTAACTATAGATACCGCTTCATTAAAACATTTTAATGAAAAACAAGTGTTTATTTCTATTTGAAAATTACAAAATATGAACGGATTTTTCTTTTAAAGTTTTGCTAAACAAATTGCCATTAATTTACTGTGCTCATCAATACCACATTCCAGACACATCTTAATTTGAGTAAGAATTTGATTTTGCTAGTTTACAATTGCTCTTAGAGCAGAACAGAGATATCCTCCGGAGAACCAAAGCCCCACTGCGGTGTGTGCGAGTTGGCAAGGCCATTTTCAATACCAAACTATTACCAATAGGTGCTCAGCTACTGGTTACTCTTACACACACACGGCAGGACGCACGCACACAAATCGGTATCGCAAGCTATACATTCGAGACATCGCTCGTGGAACCTGCACCCATTCCTGCAACAGAAGTTTCTTCCGCTAGTTGCTAAACCTATAGTGTCCTTAACGGGAAGAAATGCAGAGGACAAGCAATTTCGTTGACACCGAAGTGGGAACTACCAAGTGTTATCTACTCTCAGTAATAAGTTTTCATTCAAATCAGCATCCAGACTCACTCTTCTGAAGTTCACGAGGTAAATGAACTATTTTGAGAAGGAACAACGGTGACTCCTTCCCCAGCCCACTGTCTCCACCAAAAAATCACCGATAGAATGATATTTTGAGACAGTTTAATATGAAAATATTTCAACTTCCAGGAGCAAACAGCAAAATCGTTTAGAATTATCACTAATCTTTCTATGATCATGTCCATCATTGCCCTGGCAACCAAATATAAAAAACATGTAAAAGCAAAATACAAAATTACCAAAATTTTCCTTGTACTATCACTATTCCCGTTCTGAGGTGGAAGGAAGTTAACTGTATCATATAGCCTGGGGAAGTACACAAAACCGCTTAATTTATCGGGAATAATGGTATTTGTATTAATTTGTATTTTTTCAGATAGACTGACTTCAGAATATGAACAATAACCGAATTACCATTAAAATATTATTACAATATATGCAAAACTATTGCATTTCAACGCTATGTTGAACTCATGGTGTAAGCTCCGGGTATATACTAAACCCAGCTCACCAAAAGTTAAGTGAGCTTGAGCTCTGCTCTTATCAACAATTACAATTCACTCAACTTTTTAAACACAATATTAAGGCCTTTGGTCTACATCCTTTATTCCTTTGCAAATTAATGCAATAATTTTACAAGTATCATATGAGGAACAAACCCCTTTTCAGTTAGGTCCACCTAACTCATGCTCTTCCACAGGACAACACTGAATTTAGGTTTGGCTTTTGGAGAATATCAACAGGATTACATGAACCATACTTCCTTGCCATGAAAATACAGGATTTATGCTACATTTCCCTTTTTAATTCACCCTTCTTCTCTTGAAAAGCCAGCAGACTCTCAGGACTGGCAGCAGATGATAGGAAAAAGGCCAGGCCATGGATGGAGGGACGATGACAAGACTCCAGCACCAAGGACATTCAGAAGCAGAAGGAGCACATGGCTGCAGGGAGCTGTGGGGATGGGTCTCCCTGGGACAAGACACCACCACATAATGTCGGGCGGCTGAAAGGTGGCACCTCTGCTGCTCTGCCTGCCTCTCTGCTTCCTTGGCTCTTGCCCCATCCCCTGGCCCTGGCTTTGTTCCCGAGCACTCTGCCCTGCTCTGCCACTTCTCAGCTTCATCCACAGCTGGTACCCAGGCCCTCTTCCTCCTCCTCCTCCTCACTCCATTCCTCCCAGGCTGCATTCACTTCACCGTACTCAAGGTTTTCAGCCTCCTATTTGCATCAGCATTCTCTGTTGTCTTTTTTTCCTCTGGACATGTCGCTCTTTTCCTCCTCACCTCCACTGGTGATTTGACAGGTTACCACCATGGGAGGGCCACAGATGGATACCCTGGAGGGTATTTTGCCCAAGGGTCAGCGGGGGAAAGCAAAGCACAAGCCTGAGAGATCTGAACTCACCAAGAGTGAGCAAACCTTACCCTGTCCTTATCCCCATCCATATTAAAAACTGACTTTCAAGGACTGCTGAACACCAGGCATGCGGTACACTGATCCTCCTGCCACAAAACAAGTTCATTAATTTCTACTCTTCAAGCACGAGAGGGAAAATGCCACTTATGCAATGAAAGGGACGGCACAAACAGAAGAGCATCCAGCCCTCCAAGGAAGAAGGTTGCCCAGTTGAGAGAGAAGAGGACCAGGGCTCTGGCACTCCGTAATCCTATTCCCATCTCTTATTTGTGATTTGTGCCCGTTTCTGCAACTTCCCGAGTTGCAGATGTTAATGCTCCCCTACATCGGCGCTCACAGACAACAAGTATTTTGTAGCTCTATTTAGCAAAGCCACACTGTAGTGTAAGTTCATTCAACTACGCTCACCACAACTGCTACTGTTTGCATTATACCCTCCATTTTCTTTGAGAATTCGCTGTATTTTTCTCTGTCCTTCAACGGTGTTGGATTTCTGCCTCTTTACAAAGATCACAGGGCAAAGCCAGGGGATGCAGGCCAGAGCACACACGCTCATCCCGAGGGAGGAAGGAACTAGGAATCGAGAGTCCCTTGGGATACTCCATGTTGTACATGACATTTTGAGGAAGAAATGCCCATAAATGTTGAAGTTGTTCCCATTAACCTATCCCCTTTCATCGTGCCTCCATGAGTCAGCTCCATCCATTTATATGCCATGTCCTAGACTGATTATGGAATTACACCTTAAAATGAAAATAATAAAAAGACAGCTTTTAGGTAATCAACAAAATATGGACTTTTTAGCATTTTGTTAGTGGGAGGGTTATTAAATTTGAAAATACTTCCACATGAAAAATACCTGTACATTACCACCCTTCTTTAAAGCATTTAGACTTCAAAAGCTGAGAGTGGTTAGAAATGCCGGTACCATAGACAAATAAGGTGCTGTGCTACTTTCATAGAAGCAAACTGCTTAAAGTCGATATAGTATAAAAGTTTCCTTTTTGATTGAAATATATATTAGCTGATCTGTTATCACTTCCTGAACACAAACATGCCCAGTCCTGATGGACTGCTACCACGATACAAGAAGTTGCATTGTAACTGCATTATAAAGGGAAAAAACCCTAAACCAAACCCAACACAAGACAAATTTCACCAAAGATGTCCTTTTTCCTGGAAGATGCCAGTAATTCTCCCTGATCACACTCTTTTAGGACACCGCACAGGTGAAAAGCTAATGATAAAGCCAGGGACTACATTCACCTTGTTTAGCGCGGTAGAACTCGACTTCATTTGCAGTGATCCCAAAGCCTGACTGATGCTGCTGGGTTTCACTACACAGGCATGTTTTGAAATTAAATTTCAGACGGGGACTTCGAATTCGTTTAAGACACTTATGGAAGAATCCGCCATGGGAAATAATGCAATCAATAACTCCTCTCAAACACAGGCTAACAGAGAGCTTGCCGGTGAGTGCCTTTCCTTTGCCCATGATTTTCTGCCTTCTAAAGATTCAATTTTCTGTACGACTTGTTTATTGCTGATGACTCAAATTCAGTGTCAGCATCTTGGCAAGAGGGATTTGAATGAAACAAAGCTCCTCATAAAGAGAACCGTGACTCATTTGCTGCTCCCACTCATGATGCAGGCAGTCTCCCTGTCTGGTCTCCCAAAAATATGCCAAGAGACAAAGGATTTAATTTTGGATGGTGCAAGTACAGAGATATCAAAAATATATCTCATGTAACACGTACGCGAACACAAAAAAAATATATATCAGAGCCATTTTCTCTTCCAATGTCTTTTAAAAAGATGTTTAACCTCATCAGCAGCTTGGGAAACTACTCAGAGTTATGATGAAGAAACAAATGGCAAAACTATGGCACTGGGCAGGAAAATTAACGGGATCCCACACTTTCACTGCAAACAGCATCCTAAATTACAGTACTGCTCGAGTGCCTTGAAGGGGAGTATGCTGTAGCTTAAAGATTTCAGTGATAATTTTACCCACATATAGCTGAATTCTTTTTTTTCCCCAAGGATACATTTTGTTCCTGTATGTTGCGAGCAAAGCAGAAAATGGCTGAATTTCAATGACAGATAAGGAAGAGTGCTCCATGTGTATTTTACAGCTTATAGTGTTTTCCAAAGTGGCTTCTACTTCAGGAAAAAATGTTTAAACAGATTATGCTATTAACAGATAAGATAAACCATATTAGCACTGCTAAAATAACAGATACAAGGTCTTTTCAATTTTAAAAGTATTCCTGGTTCAACATAAGTACTTTCTCCCCATTCTTTTGATAGACAGATTAAATATCTGTTGCATAATCTGCTAAATTCTTAGTTTTAATTCAAATTCTACATTTTAAAACAAGTAAGTGAGCAGTAAATCATTTTACATAGAAGACATTTTTTAGTATCTGCAGCCTGAATCCCAGAAGCCCCCTGAATGAGTTCCCCCACTTACGTTCTGGTCCCAAAGTCTTCAGCACATTTTTCCAATACCCAAAATATGCTTGGGCTTCGAAAGAAAGAAGCAAGCAAAAAAACCCTCCCCGAAAAGGAACCCCAAAACACCTAATTTAAGCCAACGAAAACAATCTGGGGGATTTTCTGACTCAGACTTTCTACCCTTCGGCTGAGCTGTGCACCGGCGGCGGCGGCTGGCCAGGAGCTGGGCGTGCTGCGGGGGACCCCGCTCCTTTGAAGCTGGAGAACTGTGTGGTCCTCGGGCACCCTGGGGCTCCCCCAGAACGGAGCTATTTGTGCGGCGCTACTTTTATGGCCTGGGTTATTGTAAAGTAAACAGAGGCTGGTTGAACAGTGAAGGTTTCCATTCTCAGCGTCAAGAGTTTATTTCATTATTTAAAGCTTTAACGAACACTTCATATAATGAAAGCAATCCTTGCCATTTTTGGAATTTTATGGCTGTTAGGACCCTTCATAATGTTGTTTTCCTTCCTTTATTGCTTTATAAGGCTTATAGGGCACCCTTGAAGTGTATATATCCTTTTTGCAGCTGCTGGAAGCTCGTTTTTCATCTCTCCTCCCGCTTTCCTGTTGCCTATGAGGCATTTGCCTGTTCTAGTTATTCTCCCTGTCTCTAACACAAACTGTGCAGAGTCAGATCTTGCTCGAGATAAAAATAAAATACAATTCTGAAAAGCATGCCTAAGGAAACATTCCTGATAAATGTTATTTAATAGACAGGCTTTATATTTCAAGTTAGAAATGTTCCCTAAAGAAAGATAATTATAGCAGTAAATCCAGTTATCATTATTTAGAATTTACAGTTCAGAGCAAATCAGACATTTCCATAAACGCTGTGCTGGGTACTGCACAAATTTGTGTCCCAATTTTCCCAACCTTGAAAATATCTTGGAAAAAAAACTGAGAGGATAAGGAAGAGAAGGAATTCTGAAGGAAGAACACACAATAGATGTATACAACAAAATCAAAAATCCATTATCAGAACTAATCTGTAAGTATATTTCCTCCTCTGGGCAGAAAAATATACCCAGGGGTTCCAAAAGGAAAAACATGCAATATCTAAGGAAAAAGGATAAAATGGATTAATAGGGAAATTTCTTAATTTGCCACTTCTCTAAGAAGCAGTCTATGAAAATAACTCTCGTGCCTGTGACCTTGCACTTTTAACTGTATTTTTTCACTACTTTGGCTATTACTAATTTTAACCAAGAAAGTCCAAATGGGTTAATCTTTTCGGAAGAGAATGCAAATCTTCTAAAAAGCAACAGATTTCTAAATCCATCATCCACAATTTTGCTTCTAGTCTTTTGATGCACCACAGTATGACTGCAGAGCTCTTCCCTAATTTCAATTCAGAACAGAAATCTGGAACTTCTATTTTCATATGCTGGGAAAAAGGTAAAAGAATGGTTTTTACCTGATACGTTGCAACTTACTCCGTTTTGACTTGGGTTCACCATAAAGCTTTTGTGTTTGAGATTAGTTAGTATTATTAGTCAATAACAGAAATTCATTTTATTTTACCCTCATGTGGGTTAAAGACATTACGTTGATTTAAAAAATAGGTATTTAGAGCAGTTGTACTATAGTATTAGAATGCCAAAATGTCCAAATCTCTTCCCACAGTTTTTGTAAAAATAGAACCTCTTCTGGGCAAAAAAAATCCTTCATGCAAATGCAAATTTCCACATACTTTGACAGCTGGATGCAAATGCAGAGAAGCCCAGACTTCTTAACTACCACTGGGGAAACTGAAGCAGGAATACTCCTTTTCAAACAAGTAGAAGACCGCTGATGGTTGTGGAAGAATATTGAGGAGTTGTAAGTAGTTGTGAACAGGGACTTGAATTACCATAATGACTACGTTGAGTGACCATAATGTCTTTAAAAATGCACACTTGGGAGATCATCAAGCTCGATAATCTGGTCTACCATTTTAGTACACCATGTTTTGTTACATGACACATATGATTTTTAAGAATTAAAAAAAAAAAAAGAAAAAGTAATAATTTATGAAGGGAACGTAAGTGCCTTCCATGACAACGCTCACATTTTTCTATGGAAATGATAATGCTGAATTTACTAAGTCCAGTTAATAAGTTACTTCCTACTACTCTCAATTCAACCCCCTCAATCACAAACCCCGACGCCAGTGTTCAAGAGTCATAAATGCCTACTGCCCATAAATGCCTGATATACGCATCATCTGCTTTCGTATTTCCAACAGTTGAGACCCAACCCTATCATAAGCTCAAGAGTCAAGAGTGTCCAAGTGTAATTAATGTGAACCATGTTATATGATGCTCGAGGAAGCCTTCAGATGTCTACAAGCTCTAAGCAATTCAGTAAGCAGCTCTCCCAACAACCTAACCCAACCCTTACCTCCATGCCAGTCACCAGTAACTCTAGTTCTTTTTTCAAGCTTCCCAACAAAAGTAAAATAACTTTAATTTCTTTCAAAAAAAATCTAAAGTATATAATCATATTCATTTTAAAAGCATACAAAAGGGAATGACCTCCTCAGACACCCAGTCCAACACCCTGCCATGCAAGAACAGCAGATCAGTGAATACCCTTCCTCTCAGTGATGAGCGCTCTAGCAACAACATTAAACAGTTGCTTACATCTTCTCTGTCTCAGGAGATTTTTAACTATTCTGCACAAAATAAAACTACTTTATTTAGAGTTCCCTTGTTAGAATGCCCTCTGAAAGATGCTTATCTATGGATTTACTTAAGAGGTGAGATGTTGCTTCAAATCTCCTCTGGAGGAGAAATAGAGTTTAGTTTTATGTGCTCTAACACGTGCATTAAATGAAGGCATCTTCTCCAGCTGTATTTTGTGAGGCAGGCTGGAGATGGTCCACAGCATAAAGTAAGCCACCTAAATTTCCAAAACTTCACTTTAGTACAATGTTAGACACCAGCTCTGAAGCAGGACACCTCAAGAACTGCTTCTGTCCCGCTGCAGCTCGGTGGCGAACTGCTGACCGGTGAGACACCGTGCGGAATAAACGGAGCAACCTGAAAGTGATGCCTTCCCTGAAGAAGTGTGGTGGAGGGAAGGACTCTGCTTTTAGTCATAAACCTCACTGGCTCACTTTCACTTGAGGAAAAACTGACCGCCTGCTTTATTAACCTTATCCATAGGAGGTCGTAAAAGGGGTCAGACAGGTACATGGCAACTTCTCGGTCACTCGGTCCAGTCCCCTGTATTGCAGGAGAGCATGTCAAACCCTTTCAGAAAATAATTTTGTTCCATCTGGAACATCATTACTAGTCACCACTCCTAAATCTCGTAATGCCACTTATTGTTTGAGAATTACAAATTCTTACCACTGGAATTTTCCCCCACCTGTATTTTTGCTTTTAGTATTCCAGCACTGATATTATCCAGTCATCTACTTCAGCAAATTAAACTGAGTTTTTCTTCTGTTGTTATTAATATATAATAGCCACTATCCAAACTGTTTCTAAAAAGATGAAGGTAATGCAGAGTAAATGAAATCTGTCTCTGGCCTCAAGAAATCAGAAAAATTAATCCTTATTTTACAGCCTGCAAATGCAATTTAGGCTGATATTTTAAAATACATTTTGTTGACAGCCTATTTGATCCAACAGCCAGATACGATAAAACAAACAGCTATTTAAAGGCATCCGCAACACGTGAACTGCAGTACATGTTAATAAGGTACCAGATCACTTCATCTTTTCTATGTAAAAAACGACATTTGAAAACTGTCGCTAGCATAATTTCCGCATGAACCGAAGTACTGAAATTCCACTCTTAAAAGAAATAACCCAAAATGTATTCATACCATTTTCCCACTTTGTTCCAGAAGGACCTCAAACAGCAAGATGAATTAACATCATCTGGTTACTCAACTCGATTCCAAGCATGTTACGAAAAGAACAGAAAAGCCCAAAAGCAGCTCGCTGTTCTCCTGTTATGTGGGCCAAGTGTTTATGAGGCACTGAAAATACGCATCCTTTGACTCAAGGACTTCTATTACCCAAAGGCTGACTCAGATCCTAACTCTCTTAAGCCTGCAAAACAACTCGAAAGGAAAAACAGCTGCATACCTTCAATTACCCCAAGACACAATCGATGTCTCTGTTCTCCACAGCTTTCACAATATTTGACAATTCCGTTTTTTCCCTGCTGTAGCACCTCCGAAGGCTCCTGAAGGTCCGTGGCGTTATTACAGACCTAATGTGACAGCTCATACCGATGTTAGCACCCAGCAGCTGCTCTCACAGGAGGCATTACCCTCCAGTGCCTGTGAAATACGGCTCCTGGAAATCTGCAAGCTCCTGCTCGGTCCGAGGCACACACTTCCATGCAGTTGGAAAACCACATCTCCGTACTCTCATCCTTCTTATTTTTCTCCATTTCCAGCTTACAGCTACTCTTCATCAAGATACAGAAATTTGCTGCGGTAAGCCAGACGTGCGAACACTTTCTTGCCTTCCCCAGTTCATTATTTATTTCATATGTTAATGAGGTTATTCTGTGATTTCTGTAGCTTTTCCCCTCAGATTTCAAAAATAATCAAATATTTCAAACCTGAAAGAAGCCACTGCGTTCACGTCCTTGTTACATACTTTCGCACAACATAGAGTTCTTTTAAAGAAGAAGCTAGAATCATAGCTATACTAAATAAAATAAAAGCAAGCAAACTTTTATTGAGTAGTGTTCATTTTCATCTGTACGAGAAGCCAAAACTAGCGACGCCTTTCTAACAGGCAGGCATTCGCAAAGGTCATTGCCCAAGATGATCAAGTTCAGCACAGGAGTTTGGCTTTCACGGAAGGGGCCGGTGGTTTGGAGGTAGAACTTTTTGAGAAAGCCCATGAATGCGTGTTTGTTTCGATACGGCCAAACAGATTCTGTTCTGCTCTTGTTCTTCAACTGTCAGAGCTGACAGGTAGCTAATTATTATCACAAATGTTTCTTAATTCACTGGTTTGCAGGAATTCTCTAGTGGCTTTACTTCACTTTGTGAATCAGTAGGTAAATTGGCAAACATGCCAGCCTGAGGACCAAAGGAACACCAACAACATACTTTACCAAAGCCATCCGTCCATTTGTTTTTACAATTACAATACAGCTATACTTCAGAATTGCCAATAAAGATTACTTAACATGCAGAAAAGCAACCGGAGACTTCATTTAATACTCTGTTATTAAGCCCTAGCTGGGAAATGGGACTAGCAGAGCCTGGGAAGGTAGCCATTTTAGAGAAATTAAGAATGTAAGAATTAAGATAGGATTTATAGCCTCTTGTAAATAGGCATAAACCCCTAACTTTTCAGCATAATTCAGATAGCACGTACGCACAGGCTGCTTTGGACAGAAATGCATGTGACTGACGCGCACACATCAGCTATCAGCCTTCCACCTTGTCCAACGAAATCCCAGATCCTCAGTCCTGCAGTTGTATCTTCAAGGCACCTATCTGGCAGCCAAATACTGCAGATCCGACTGCCCAGACGGGGTGGGCAATTGTCCACCTAAACCTGACAAAGTCACGGATGAAGTATCAGCTGAAGTTGTTGCTTGCTGCCCTACATAGGCAGATCCATACGTCCGAAGAGACCTCCGCTGACCGTAAGTCCACATCAGCAGAGGAACGCACCCACTAACATCAGCTGGTGGCCCAGGTAGCGCCTAAGAAATAACTTGATACCCTGAAATCCTAGGCACAACAAGCCACGCTTTTATTTTATTCTGCTTATTTCTTATCCAGGCTTGGTATTTTAGTCCTTCCTCTCTTCCTTCCAGTGGGCTCTGATGCTGTAAGACTGTGTCAGAATCACATTTTCAGCAATATTCATTCTTTTCTGCCTTGCAAATCATCAGCTGCTTGGCTCTGCTTCAGGTCACGGGTGGCCACGTGCGGCCACATGCGGGTGGCCACACACCGCTTGTGCCCCGGCTGGCTACGCTCAGAACCGATGACCCTAGGGCTGCATTGCATGGGGCGTTAATCACCCCTTTGCTGTGCAATGCTCACAAGCCTCACCGTCTTTTTTTTTTAATTTACCTTTACTAATCATCTGCAATCTCAGATATCGCTCACCCTAACATCCAGACAGATCAGCTAAGGCTCCCCAGGGCCGAGGCTGACACCAGACCTCGCAACTGCTCCCTTCTGCACGCAGCCCGGGAAGTTTCGCTGCATGTCCCCGCAGGAATGCCTCACAGTTTCATCTGCTCTCACCACTACCCTGTAACTTCCTACCACGGTAGCACTGCAAAGCCTATCTCCCCATCTGAATGCCTCAGTTTTCACTACAATCTTCATTTTTATAATTGAAACATGGACAGCACAACTGGAATCAGATGCTTTCTTTCACTAAAAGGTGATTCCCACCCTATTTATGTAACTAAAATAGCGAGAGGCATCTGAAAACCTGTGCGTGTAAGACAGGAAGGTACAGCATCTTCGTGTATTCCAGAAGACAAATAATGGCTTTTGCCACGTCCCTAATAACATCATGCTTCGGAAGTCTGAGGAGGTAGTTACACATTTGTATGGCTGAAAGAGTGCAAGAAACACAGGAATGATCACACTGGATCCCGTCCAGTGTCAGAAACAGAGGAATGGTCACACTGGATCCCTTCCAATGCTCTTCCATGTGTTTCAGCCCTTAAGGTAGTTGCTACTTAGAGGACAGAGTAAGGTAAAAAGTTTGAAGTGGAAAATGTAAATAATCTATCCTCCTCCTCCTCCTTGCAGTGTCATTTGACCAAAAGCTATTAGAGACTCACCGAAACCTGAGCACTACACTGCAAAAACCTTCTGGCATTCACTGCTACAACTCGGAGCATCTTCCACTGCCCAAATAAAACTGGAATCCCCTTTTTGAATCTTGCTCAAGTCCTGGCTGAAGTCTTGGCCTCAATAACTTTCTATGAAGAATTAATTCCACAACTTAATTACACTCAGTGAGAAATTGCCAACTTTTAAGTTAATTAAACATCCCCCTACCCTCTGCCATGAAAAATCCATGACATACCTTCTCCGCAGCATTCATTATTTGACACACTTTTGTCAGTTCCTCCTTGTTTGGCTCCTTGCAAGGTAATTAATTCCAGATTCTCAACACACTTTAGATACAGATTTTTTCCATGCCGTTCATCGCTCTCATGCCGCTATTGCAGCGACAGGCCTGTTCCCTCGCCAGTCAGGCAAGGCGCTGGGTAGCACAGGGAGGAGCACTCAGCATGATGCTCCAGCCTGGGGTTTCCCAGTGCTCCCAGTCTGCAGCTCCCAGCCACCAGTGCCCTGCACAGCGCTGCCCATATACCCCAACTACTGACACCCGTGTTCACATCCCTCTTCTGACCTGACTGCTTCTGTCTAAAAAACCCTAAATACAAACCTTTATCCCCCAGTGAGTTTTATCCAAGGTATTATCAGCTCCCAAAAGCAGAGATTAGTAACATTTAACTGAGAAAACCTGACAGATCTGATTTTACGGTAAGGTTAAGACTCAGGTGGTCCAAGGCCAGAGGTTTAAAAGAAAAACCAAAATTATTCATCCTGACATAGAGATCCCACACAGAACATGTTCGGAGTACTTCATATACCAGAATGAAAACAAAACTTCTCCTTTAAAATTTGTAATATCATATGTATTACTTAATTCTGCATCACATATACTTCTATATTAATGAAAGCGTTCTTTATGATGCTTGCGATTTTAGTACCACCATTAGGACTGAGTTTCTCTGTTAGTTGCTTGGTTTTTTCTGCTTTATACTTCCCCCTCTGTTTTCCTCGGCTGCCTAGGTCCGACTTTGAAGGGCTTTCATGTAAAAACCACTTTTTCTTTAGGACAGCACAACTCCTTTGGTTCTTTTCAGTCAAACATTACGGCACCCCAAAATGCTCTCTGGATTGAAGCAGAGTGGTTTGAACATCCACTTCAGTCCAAACCTATCATCTTGTTTGAAAATGTTAATATCAGAAGAATAAGAGTTTGGAAGAGATTGCGAAGACAAAAGACATATTTTTGCTTCCTCAAAGTTAGAAAGACTTTAGCTAATAAAAGAAAAAAATCCCTTTTCCCCTTGGTTCTTGTTAGGCTTCTGTTCCAATTCTTTCAACAACAAAACCACCGCTTCATGCACCACACTCTTACTAACCCCTTCCCGACAATTTCTCTCCAAAAAGTGTTTCATGTAGTGGCTAGAGCATAAATATTTCTAAACATCTTAGTATTCTGTGATTTTAAATCTGGTAAGCACATACAGTTCCCTTTTCTTTATTTCTCTGAAACACAATACATATACATATATAAAATGTGTATAATACAGGGGACTGAAACTAGAGAGCGCAAAGCAGCAGTCCAAACCAGACCAACAGCACATCTTCTCCCCAGTGGCTATCAATTTATTTCTTATTTAAGAAGCTGGAAGAAATAATCCCAGAACAATTTCCATTTAAATCTAAAAAGCAATGCAGCCAAGCCTCTGCACCCAAAATACTCTCTGGTTTCTCCATACACAGCTACTCCTATACAAGAGTTGTGCACAAATACAGGATTACTGCAAAAAACTCAGAATAGATGTTAGATCAATGAGCGCCAATGTGAAATTAGTACCCATCTCGGTAAACTGGAGAAATAAAATCCTGACGTCTCTCAAGTCCTTCATTTTTCAACTTGCATTTGCACTGGTATTTAAGTATTTGTCTTATGTAAAGGTTGCTGAGACTCCTTTTGCACAAAATTACACTGCAACATAAAAATCACTAACTCTTTGGACTCCTAAATGCTGAAAGGGCTCCAGAATACGAGAGGATGCTAAAGCTGCACCTGAGGTTGTGGATACTGCAGGCAGGTCCGGGTAAGACTGGCTGATGCCCTGAAAAATTTGGGCGACTTCAGGAGTGGCTCTGTACGTATCTTTAGCTACTGGTGGGCCACTGCTGGTAAGAGTTGTCTAAGGGACGGAGCATGAACAAGTCTAAATTTAAAAAAAATGTACATTAACTACAATGGTTTTATTAGATTAAGTTCCCACCTGCCAAAATAGCTTCTGTAAAGCTAACAGCTCCTAGGAACAAACGCTGAAATGTCTGTTAAATTATATAAATCCACAAAACTGAGACTCTGTCTTCTTCAGACCAAGAATCCATCATGTTCCAGCACGGACCTGTTCCATAGTTCAGGTGCCCTGTCAGAGCCGCGCTAGGTCACACAGAGCCCGGGAGAGCGCTTTTCTCTGCAGCTGCTAAGTACCACCCTAATGTAAAGAATGCATAATGACAAACAGCACATTTGTACCTCCACTATGAAAAAAACACTTGCCCTGAGTTTTAGAAATCAGGCCGTGTATACATTTTTGCTCTTTAACCTCTGCAAGCTGTATGTCAGCCAGCCCCTTTAAAAATTGCAAGTTTTTGCAAAGTCAGGACTGCATAATGGCCTGTTTCAGAAGCTACACTCTGCATACATATGTATGAAGAAATTACAGAAAAAAGCAGCTCAGCTTATTTGTCTTTTGGCCACCTAATCAAAAAGGTGATTGAATTCATTTTTACCGTATCAATGAAGTCACTGGAGAGCAATCACTTTTTTTTTCCCCTGTGGCAGATGAATGACCTTCGCCATGGGCTCAGCGTAATGAAAGACAAGCCCATGTTTCTTCCAGGTACACCAAGGCCATGGTTCACTTCTGCCTGTATATGTAGGGAATACTACACGTATTGCAGTAGCGCTCGCTCTTTCCACTCTCAGAGTATATAAAGAGGTGAGGTAAGAAGGGTGCCTGTTATATATGATTAGAAGGAGATATAGCAAAGGATTTCCTAAAGGAAATCACTGCCCTGATATGGCCAAAGTATTTAAAGCTACATGTGAAGACTACAGGGTGGGACACAGATCTTACTTAAAATACATAGAACTCCAACATGCATCCCTGAAATTCAGCTCAGTAACCTATAGCTCCTCCTTTTAACCTTAACCTGTTCTCTTTCAGTTCCAGGCAGATAACCTTCAGTCTACTCCCACCGTACTCCAGGCACTGCTGAGCTGGCCAACCTGAAATACATTAAGAGCAGAACTCTGCTGCTGCTCCCTTCTCAAACTTAAATGCAAGACACAGGATGAAGTCTTTGGTTCTGGCTGAGAAAAACGAGCTGCATGGGTAGAGAGTTAAGGAGAGTGATGGAGATGGATTGCAGATCTGTGGACCTCAGCAAACAACACTTTCTCTCTTTTGTTCATGAAAATTCAGAAGGTTGCAAAGCTACAACAACAACGTTACATTGGGCAACGTGAAGGCTGGCTGTGCTCTCATTTATACAAACCTAATTCAGTATTACATTTTCTCTTCTTTCAGCTACAGCCTCTCCTTCTTGCAAGCAGCAACCCCAGAATGGACTCAAAGCCTCTGAAAGCTCAGCCTTCTGTGTACTGTTGTGCAGTTACTTGCATCTGTAATTTGCTCTCAAAGCAATAAATGCTAATGTGCTTGAAAAATGTGACTTAGTTTTGTGATGTGAATGAGTTTTCCTATGTATATCTCTCTATACAATTTACATGTTATTCTTTCTAAAAAATAGAGACTACTACTGCATTCTAGTTCCAGTTCCAGTTCCAGAGTGGATACTGAGATTTATTCTCCAAATTTTACTACTGCATGACACAAGGCAACCGCTGTAACTTCCCCTCCCAATTTTACTAACAGAAGTCTTTTGACCACGTGATGCTCAGCATTTAAGATGGATGCAAAAAGATGGATGCACTTATGGAATCTGAAATAAAGTAAATGAAACTCTAGATAGTGAAAAGACATTTCCGCATGCTCCACAAAGCCATGTAAGAAACTCTTGGCCACAGGTGCAGAAGGCTTTGACATGTTACTCAACACAATTTTATCTCATAAGAAGAAAAACAAGGAAGATGATTTAGCCCCAAACTCCTACCTCTTTGGCACCCAACCATAGGCAAACTGATGGCAAATAACTGTTTGACATAACTCTTCCTTTAGTTGCTCCAGAGAAAGAACAGGGAATTTCGGGGGGGGAGAGGGGGAGGGGGAAATCATTCTTTAAAGGAGGGAACTACGCTATAAATTATTATAAATATTCATTTCAGAAAGCAATACTTCAGAAGGACAACTTTACAGAAGCAACAGTATCTGAGATTTTGCCTTCCAAAAGCAACTAATACAGAAAGTATTTCATCTTTTTTTTTTATTTGCACGCATGCACAGGTCCTGCTAAGTGGCACAGGGATGGAGTTTTGATGAAATCGTTTCTCAAAGCACATACCACCCACTTATTGCAAAACCCATGGAAATTACAGGCTCAACACATCCATCTAGCTAGCTATCATTTAGGTGAGGTGTTTGATATGCAGGAGCCCTTGTCTCCTTCAGTGTGAGGCCAGAGTGCAGGATCATCTTCATTGCTCTTCTGCATATGACAGTGGCTATATCCCATTGCAAATGTTTCCATCTAAAGAAGTGAGTGATTATTAACATCACAGCACCGTATCCTCTTGTTATGCTTATTTTAATACACAAGGAAATAAAATAAGTGTGACTTGCCAAAAGTCATGTAGTAGTCCATGGCAATGAAGGGAACTGAATATAGATCTCCAGCTAGTGTGTTACCCATCCTATTAAATTATCCTTTAAAAAAAGTAGAAGATTCCTAAGAACATGATGTTTTCCTTCCTTCCTGATGATTAAATGGATCCTGCGTTCCCTCTTTCTCACTTTCATAGGTCACCAGGCTATGCAAACAGCCAGCTCCATATGAGCAAAAAAGACAGCTTAGAAAATGTATGTTGAATGTGGCTGGACTGAGACTGTACATCTTTTTGAAGTATAGAGGCAGACGATTGCTTGGGCTTCACTCATTTTCCTTCTGACCTACATGGTCTTTTTGATTAGTATCTGACAATGCTCTTCGGTAGGCCTGGCAAGGTCAGTTGCATATAATTACTAGCTCACCCATGGTTTTGTTGGGGAACAGCAAATCCATTAATGATAGAGGTTCACATCTCCTCTGAAGAAACTACCTGTTCCAAGAGGTTGCATGCCAATCTCTCCTCCATACGGAACAACACTAAACACCAAGTCTGGTAAAAGAATATTAAAACAACATGAACAATCACGTCTACTCATCTCTTTTATATAATAATGGACCTACCGCAATTCGAGAAACGTGTGTGAATTGTTGGGATTAAGCCTATGAAATATAATAACCAAATATAGTAACCAAAAGCTAAAACCAAGCAGATACTAGGAATCATTAGGAAAGAATGGGGCACCTCATACCTACAACATCATATAAATTTGTGGTGAGCCCTATCCTACAGTGTAATTAGTGGCAGTCACCTCACCTCTGAGAGGACTTATCAAGGAGATGATTACAACAGCGAGGATGAGCAGACCTGTGGAGACATTTCTGTAAACTGAAAGTCTGGAAAGACAAGTTCCCTCCAGGAAACACGACAGATTTCTATAAAACCACGAACAGCAGATACATGGCAATACAACAGTTTCCCATTTAGCAAAACAGAAAATATGGATGCCCCAAGGAAACTATCAAGAAGCAGATTTTAAAGAAATTTTAAGAAAATGAGTGCTTTTCTACATAGCACATAACTCCCATATGGAACTGACTGCTCCAGCATGTTGTAAAGGACAACAGGATTAGTTACAAAAAGGGATATTCACATCTATAGAAAAAGGATGTCCAGACATATGTTGGACCAGACGTAAAATAACTTATGCCTCTTATTTTCAGAAACTAGGAGGCACTGTGAGGGGCAGAATCACATTATACCTGACTTGTGCTATATTTTTCCCCTCATCACCCGTAACTGGTGATGGAGCAGAGACAGGCTACTGATGAGATGAACGATTTCAGCAACACGTTACAGCTGTTGTGGTGGAGTTGTCAGATCTCCTGGCTCCTCTCCTCCACTGAACCTGCTCTCAGCCATGGCAGAGTGCAGAAGCTGCTGCTTGCACTGGCTCCTCGTCTCCTTAAAATGGATAAAGATCAACTGCCATCGGCCAAGGGAGTCTCATTGAGAAGCCTGCAGCCCCTAGCAGGGACCAGCCGACGTGGACCTCAGGTACCATTTGGAGTGGCTGTCACCTGGGGCCTCCTCCATCATCTCTCCTTATCAGTGCGTGTGAGGTCAATGGTGAGAAGAAATGAGTCACATGGCCACATGGACACCCGACGTCAAACTGCCAGGACTCAGTTTAAGAAGGAGGAGGAACAAACAGCAGTCTGTTTCTTCCAGGGTGTCTCCACGAGGGAACAATTTCTCCGCTTCCCTTGGAGATGAGATAACCCAAGCTTTCAGTCTTCCAAGAAGTGGAGAGTTGGAGGGACACGTGGCTATTCATGTCATTCTGGGCACAACCGTTTCATTAAGCAAGAGGACAAATCATACGAATTAGGCACAGGAATTCCTGCTACATGTGTATGATTTGTGTTTATGCATGTGCAGCACTAGCGTGGGTATTACTGGCAAGTGAAGGAGAATAGAAATTAAAGTACATATTAATCACACATTGTATCTGCAATCTAAGCTAGCAGGTCTGTTCATTTTATATATGAACATATTCTTGAAGCTGCAGGATACTAATTTAAAAGACAAGCAACTCAAAGCTTCCTTGGTTGACACTGCAGGTAATGAGATTTTCCTCCCCTGGCATCTTGTGTTTCATCTTACCTTGTAACTAAATAATTTAGTGTATTTTTAAATATATATATAAGCATTCTAAACAGTAAGCTGTGTATGACCTACTTATTTTGAGTTTCCAATTTAAAAATAGGCATTCCGGGAAAAAAATATTTCCTACGCAATTGTCAACAGAAGGAAGTTGATTTAATCCATGAAACAAAGACTTGTGAAGGTGAGGTGCATGCACCAGTAATCATGAGAAATCTTTTGAACCGCAGTCCTAATTCTGAGAAATGAGTTTTCAATTAAAACCCAACATTTCCCATGGGACTCTCACCAGTCGCTAAAGTACATGACAGCTTCAGCCGGTATCAGCGCGGTGGCTGTGACAGGTCACCCCGCAAAGGATGCTGGATGTGCAACTCGTGTGTCTTTGGCTCGATTGTAGGCATTTGCATATATATAAAACACAGGCTGCTGTGAAGACTTCAGCAGCATGAAATGGAGGTGGTTGCATTCTCCCTGAAGTCTCAAAGACTTCAATGTAATGAGTGTCTTTAATGCTTTCACAACCTCTGCTGAGTGCACAAGTTGACTGATGGGACAGTAATGGAAGCTGGATCATCTGCATGTTTCATGACTGCCACATATTTACTCTGTCCCTGTCTTTCCTCCATCCCACTAAAAAAAAAATAAAAATAAAAAAAAAAATCAGGTGAGTCAATTATAAAGGATTTCAAGGCTGTTGGAAAATGGTCTGAGTGCTTAAATCATAGAATCATAGAATCATCTAGGTTGGAAAAGACCTTTAAGATTATCATGTCCAACCGTTAACCTAACCCTGCCATCCCACCACTAAAATGACAAGAGGCTTCTAAAAGGCCCTTTGAAGTCTGTGGAGGCAGACCTAGAGCCTCCACAGCAGCGCCTCTGAAACACCTGCGGACAGGGAGCATGACCATTCTGTGGGAAAACCACCCAAGGAACTGGTCAGGACGTTGGAAGAAAAAGACGAACTAAAAAAAAAAGTGGTTAAATACAGTGGGTAGCCAGTCTGGAAGTCCCTCCCTCCCTTCCAAGCTACGAGACGGCTCAGGATAAACCCCATGCTACCTCTGAAATGCTCACGCACCGGCTCACCAGCAAAGGAAGTCCCACATCTGACAAAGGCATCCCATGAGCAAACCTCCTCGCTCTTTCCAAAAACAAGAAAGGGCTGGGAAAGCCTTTTCCTGCTGTACAATTTCTGCTTAAACCAAAAAACCTAGCAAACCGGTAAGAATTGATATTGGTTTTTTAGCAGGCAACATTGAGGAAGGTATAATTATCTCAAGCAGGCGTATGGAGTCCTGCACTGTGTGCAGAAGGGGCTTCTTGGGTACCGCTGATTTAGAATAAAGCCCTGACAAGGAAAGGAAATCCTTCCCTTGCTGCTTTATACAATCCACTGACATGGCTTTTTAATCTTCTGGAGCTCCACAAGCCATCACACCCACATGCAAACGTACTCTCCTCCTGCATCCGAAGCCCAGGTTCAGGCATCCTTGCGTCTGGCTGCCGGCGCCAGTGCCCGCATTCACGCCGCGAGAGCTGTTGAGGGCAGAACTCTTCAAAAACAGGAAACAGCTCAATATAACCTGACTGCATTACGTGGTACAGTTTGGAGTGAGCGTGTTTAAGAAGCATAGACGTGTGCTTACAGTTATCTGAGACTGGAAATATTAGAACTAAAAGGAGTTAGAAATGAAGTGGAGCTGGTTTCACTGGTATTATAGCACTTTAAAAAAAACCCTACATCTCCGTCCTGTACGTAGGATAGATGGTGTTGGACCAGGATGAAATTTTTCTGCATTACAGAACTTAAAAATGGTGCTCCTCACAAACTTAAAATCCATGGGATTTGGAACATTTCTAGAATATATAGATTCATTTGATACAGTGTGCCAAGCCCTTTTCCATTTTACTTGAGAACATAAGATACAAGCCACAGAGGAGTGGGCAACTAACATAACACGAAAACTGCAACTACTGCCAAGTTCAAGAGAGTTTGATTTTGAAAAATAAAGCCAGAAAACTGAAAGCCCAGCCCTGGATTTTCTTGTTAAGAACGTGAGTGATTTTCCAGGCTGCGCTGGATTTAAGATTTTAACAAAAATATGCCAGAGAGCAGTAACAAGGGTACAGTCAGGAACATTAAAGTTCTTAAGCAAGCAAAAGAAAGCTATAAACCATTACCAAAATATTTGTCTAGAAGGTTTAAAATGGAGAGCATGCATTTATCAGACACTGAAGCATGACTTCCAGCCTACACTTCAGAAACAAAATGGTAAAGCATTTCCAAAATGTCTCACAACCTAACATCTACCAAGAAACAAAAGGTGAAACCATGCAAAGGGATATCCTCTCTCTCTGCATCTCTGGAGTTATTATAGGGAGACATTTGGATAAGTAAGCAATTAAATGTTTTCAATAAATGTTTTTGGAGTCAATGGTTTCAGAAACGTGAAGTTAAATGACACTTCAGGAACTGTCTGACCTCCCCCATTTCTGTGCAAGACTAAAATAGAAGCTTACACTTTCAGAGTTGTCTCGGAAACATTATTTTGCCTACACAATTTTTGCCTTTTTAATGCAATGCAATAAAAATAACCCCTTATCTAATACAGAAAAAGGGCGCAGGAGTATTTCAGATAGTCACTAGCCCTTCTTACAAATGGTTCACTGCAATAAGATGTTCAAATGGGAGCGCATGATGCAATTTTACATGGTGAAGAACTGCCCACCTGCCAGCACCTTCTGCAGTCAGAGAGGACCACGGAGTCACCATGAAGCCCAGGAATTTTGCAGGGGGAAAAACCAACTCATACAGACTGAAATTAAAAAATAAGTTTGTGCGGTGTGCATGGGTTTCCACATCTAAAGCTCCAAAATTGCTTCAACGAGTGCTCGAAACTGCAATTTCCCTTTCGCCCTTGGAGCACTGTGCCGGGAGCAGGCCTGGGTACCCTTCCCCGCGGTGACAAGCAGGGTCTTGCAAGAGCCTGCGCCTGAGCCTGACACAAAGGTGTTCCAGCAAGCCCAGCAAACATCAGCGTGGGCCCTTGCGGTACGCTTGTGCATGCACACGTGGTTGTTCTGCTGGGAATTTAAATTAAGTAAGAAATTTGGTGCCTGCTGCCTGTGAAGCCTCCAGCAAACCCAGCAGTGGCCGCGGGTGCCAGCGGGCAGGCTGTGGCACGGTGGTGGGGACGGGTGGGATGACAACATGCGACAGCGCTCGCTTCCACCAGGCATCGGGGATGAGGCAGTCGGTTTGGCTCTTCCAGCACCACCCAGCACCCTCACCCATCTCATGCCTTGTTCAGGGTATCCAACACATATGCAGAAATCCTTCCTTATCGAGCTTCAGTGCAGCCCCCACGTTCTGACCCTTCGAACTGGGGGACGAAGACCAGCAACACACAGATGTATGCCAACAATCCTGCCGTTGCCCCAGGGAGGACCAAAGGAGCCCAAGCACCAAGCGGCACATGGCAGGAGATGGCCAGCCGGCTCCAGCAGGACAGTCCCTGCTCCCGCTGTTGATCTGCCACGCAGGCAGCACCAGAGAAGAGCAGGCAAGAATTTACAGTCGTTATGGAAATTTCCCACAGTAGCTTTTACCAGGGGGTAACAATAGAGTCCTATGAGAAATTAAAGCTGCTTTGAGCCGGGTGATTTGCCAGCTTGGAACACAATGGACCTCTTTAGCAAAGGCGAGGTGTCATTTGCAGCTTTCTGCAACCAGGAAGGATGGTCCTTTCTCCAGACCCTACGTTTAAGTGAGGGCATGACAAATGGGGATGCTAGAGCCCCAGCAGGAATGCACAGCTCCCTCCATCACGCACGGGCAGCAGCCTTGAACCACAGGCCAGCCAGACGATAGCTTCTGCTAGGCACAGTGCTGCCTTTGTTGCCCCCAAACTGATGGCTCCCTGGGACCCAGTGCAGGTTTCTCCCTCCCCTTCACACGAGACAGAGCCCCAGTGTGCCCACTGGTAGCACGACCTTTCCCAAGGAGAAGCCTGGTCAACTTGCAGAGCCTCTGGGTCAGCTGCCTTTGCTGGGGGCACGGGGAAAACAGGGAAAACACCAGCTCCCAGCCCCACTGTGAGTACCTGATGTCACCGGTGGGATTTGGCCAGTGCTGGTCCCTCCGGGCTGCAGCTCTGGGGAGTTGCACCTGGAATAAAAGCGCTCCGAGGAGTTGCGTACTGAAGCGAACAAGGACTGGAGCCAGAGCTGCTCACTGCGGTAATGTTTAGAGCCTAGGCGAGGAGACGAGTAGGAAGAACCCTCAACATCTTCCCTTCCAAAAACCCCCTCAGAAAAAAAACCCAAACTGTCAGAAATGTCCAATGGAAAGGGAGAGGAAGGAGAATTATGTGAGCATGTAAACCCCATAATCCAAAGTCCAGCAACACCCAATTGTGTTAGAAGAGTCCCACCTTCTCCAGGAGCTGAGATAGGAACTGGGGAATCATCACAGGATTTCTCTAATTGCTCTTCTGCCCTTTGGCTTTTCCCTGTGCTTTTCCTGAGCAAGAACACACCAAGACTGGCATTTGTATACCAAATGGATTATATCTGCATATCTTATATTTGCTTTTATTACTTCTGGGTGGGTTGCCTTTGCTTTCCCCGTTTGACAGGTACCAGAGGCAAGAAAAGCCTGGTGACCGAAGGTGCAAGTCCATCCAAGAAGGGGCAACACAGCAACAAGAGGCGATTGCTCTAATTCAGCTCCTGCGTACAGCAGACATGAATTCAGTAGAACTAAACTCATGGGAATCCTTATCAACAGCATCCAAAAGCTCACTGACATCATTTGGATTGACACTGATGAACTCAAAGCTGAGGCGAGGCTAACCAAAGGTTTGCAGTCCTCTTCTGACAAACCTGAACCTGATTTATTCAATCTGTGCTATGTCCGGTTTCTGTATCGAAATCATACAAAAGCCACAAATTTGGGAGAATTTCAAGTTGTGTTCATTCAGTTCCAGAGTGAAACAGAGTAGATGAGCATAGATGCAGTGGAAATGATTCCTTTCCAAACATCCCTGCAAAGGCCGCTCACCCCTCCAGCTGGCTCTGCTCGGAAGCCCCCAGGAACCACCACGTCAGAAGTCCTGATACACAACGCAGCCCGCATCAGTCACAGTCTCCCTAAAACAGCACTTCCAGCTCACTTCCAGATGAAAGGTCCTTTCAGTACAGCTCTTGCCCACCAAACAAACCGACAGAAAACAAATTAGCTTGCGGGGAACAAATGGAGAGAGAATACAAACCTGGGCGTTTGTCAAAGCCGCGTGGCAGTGCCAGCAGTGCCACCCAGCAGCGACCCTGACATCCATTACACGCTCGCATCTGCAGTTTAACATGCACGGCTTCCGCAGAGGTCAATTATTCAAAGGCAAAATGTACAGTGCCTCTGTTCTTCAGCTATTGTTTTGCTTTATAGTATTTACATATAGTCCACTATCAATCCCATCCCCAAAAGAATTTGTTCTCCATTAGCAAGAAGATGATGCATGGAAGAGAATTGCAGTCTTTGGTCCTGTCTTCAACCTGGGTTTCCTATCTTTGCAATTTTAAAACTTCATTTGTGTAAGCCTGCTTGAACTAAATACTATTTTAGAAGTCACAGCTTAAGATTTCCCCTTTTGATTTTACATCCCAGTGCTTTGATTTATTTACTGGGCATTGCAATGAATTCTTTATAACCGTTAATTGCCATGTTGCTACTTACTCTTTTTGTGGGTGGTACTTGAACTACTTTAATGACTTCAATGTAATATATATTCAAATAGCCCGTGATAAGCCAAGCACCTGTAAGACTCATGCCAAACCAAGCTACTTTTGGCTGTGAGCCAAAAATCTGCTTGGTCTCCATAATCTACTGCAATGCTCACTGAAGTTCAGTATCCGTCCATCAACTTACAATTGGGTTGGTTGTTTGGGTTTTTTTTTAATTCATTCCTTCAGGTGCAGAGGAGGTTTCATCAAATTCAACAGTGTCTGAAAAGGCATGGAATTTAAGTCTCTTGAATTTCCAAGTGCTAAAAGGTGAAATAACATTTATACTTTGCGTATCTGCCTAATTTTTCACATTAGCATATCTGTGGTTTTTATCAATTTTTCTATTGTGCTCATTTTGCAAACATTCTATGCTTCCTTAATGGTTTGTAAACAGAGGTAATTAGTTGACAACGAACATGATTGAGGTTAAGCATGCATGAAATTATTTTCAAGATCAGGACTCAAATTAGTTAAGCTTAGTTCAGGTCATTGCTAATAAAATTTTAAAACCCCACTATTTTTATGGATGTTTTTGAAATAAACTCTCTTACTTCTCTTTGATCTTCTTTGTTCCCTTCACCCTACTGCTTTACTGGTGACACTCAAAAGCAAAGTCTGCATTTTTTAGGTAGCAACACTAAAATTTATCCACAGCTTTCTATATTGAAAAATAAAATTATTAAAATGGTGGCTCAGAACTTATCGCCCTCCCTTCCCCATGCTGCAATAAAAACTTTTCCTTAGAGCAACAATATAAAAGCAATACAAATCTTTATTTCATCAATTTGGCAGCTGCGTATATGTCTTTAGGCTGCTTAAGAAAGAAGATTCTCGGGAAAGTGGTAGCAATGTATTTCTTCACTCTATCTGAGAATGCTTCATTACAGCTGGACAATGCTGTTGTATTTGCATATATATCACTTCTCTCAGATTTCTACCCCTCTTTTCAGACCACTTTTTTGTGTGCATGTTTATTATATTTATGTTGGGTGTTGCATAGCATTGCTCAGTTTATGTCCGCCTAGGTCTGTACATATGGCAAGCAAGTGTATTATTGAAAGTTATATTTACAGTAACATGAATATTGAATTTATTCTTCCCGCTACCAAGCACAGCTTGTAAAATTCAGTGCTTCTCTTCCCACTAACCACTAGGACATTTGTGCTCCAAATCTTCTGTCCATTTAAAAAAAAATGAATGACAAGAAATTACAATGTAGTTGTTACATTAAGTCTTCTGTTTCATTAGAAAGGAAAAAACATAGGCATACGAGGGCTGAAAGAACAACACGGGCAATCGCGTACAGTATCCCACAGCCTCAAGTTGATGGTTAATGGTTGGACTTGATGATCTTAAAGGTCTTTTCCAACCTAAATGATTCTATGAGTCTATCTATACCAGAGATGCATAATGAGAGTCTACAAAATACCTACTCCTCTCCTCCTCCGTCCATCTCTCTCTCTGTTTTTTAACCTTTTTGGCCTGTTTGGAAACGTCCACTTCCAACGGAATTGCAAACAGTCCTACCGGAGCTTCAGCATGAGAAACACCAGTCAAAGCAGATCTTTCCCCTCAATACCTCTGTAACGCTGCCATGTCTTCTCTTACACCTCACATAGTTCAGACATAAAGAAATCATTCTTAATACTTTTTTTTTTTAGAGGAAATGTCCTCTTAGGAAGGAAGCCAGGTGACGATGAGAGTCAAGGGACTCTTCAGACCCATTCCCCTGGGCTGTTCTAGCACCCGTGCCCATTTTTGCCAGGTCCTTTCTGCAACAGCACTGGCAGGGGACAGTGGCAATTTTCCCTCACAGAAGAGACAGGGTTTACACAACAGTAGAAAATCCATGGAAACCGTCTTTAAGTGATTAAAAAGTAGATGTTATTACTAAAGGCGTTAGGGTGAATATAAAAAAAAAAAAAGGCGAGTATGAGTAATTAAAAGGTTGCCCCTCATTCACGGGTTTGAAAGCAAAGAGCAGCACCTTCCTCAAGGCTAGGAAGCAGGTTCTATGGAACAGACGCATGAATTGTGTGGCGAAGCACCCCGTGTTCCTCGCCAAAAGGCGCTGGTGGTACCTAGGGTAGAGACAGCGGCTCCGACAGCTCTGCACAGCCAGAGCAACCCTCGCGAGCTGAGGGCGTCTGGCACGGCCCGTACACCGGCCGCGCATACGGACTCTTCCGGCCTATCTCCCCCCAAAGTCATTCCCATGTCAACATACGTACAAAGCTCAGCTCAAAATTCCTTGTGCATTTGCAAATATACAGGCTTACTATGCATCAAAGATTGCTTCCACCATCCAATTTCCAATTAATTTGAAAAAAAAAAAAATGTTCACATAGCTCCACTTTTGACTCGTGTACCAACAGTTAAAATTGTCGCCTCTCATGTTTTTAAGTAGCTTTTAAAGCAGCAAACTTCCTCAGGAAACTCTTTATAGACTTAGGATAGGTGTCAGTGAAGAAACCTTTATGTTTACCCTTGTGCTTCAAAGTCACGCCGAGCAGCGCTCCAGGGCCAGCCACGTTTGCTTCGGCCCAGTTCGGCAGGACCCTGATGTTACTCGATCTAGTGTGAAGCGTACAGCTGGTCAGAGAGTGTTCTGCCAGCTGGGAAAAACAAAACCAACCCCCCTTATTTTTAGCTGAAAACAGAAAGCCTAAGAAATGTCTATCTGGCAAAAAAAAAAAACAACCTTTTTTTTATTTATTTATTTATTTTATGCAGCTTGACATTTTGGCAGGGAAGTGTCCTGCCCTATGCTATGGTACCCAGTCCTTACAACGCTGCTCAGTGGAAGCGGCCCTGGTGCAGATGGAAAATCACAGGCACGCTCTCCGGTAGTACACAGTATGCCATGGCAGCCTTGGAGTGCCAGGCGGAGATCTCCACGTTTAAAACCAGAAGGCGGCCATCAGGCAGCCTTCCCTCCCGAGCCGTGATGGGAAGGGAAGCCCACGAAGGAATCTGGCTGGAGGTTTGCTTTTTCTCCCTCGCCCTTTGGCTGGTGTGAATACAGTCCAACCGGGGGCAAGACCCTCCACAGAGGGAATGTCAACCTGGCCACTGGACTTCTCCTCCCAGGCCATGGAGGGAGGCTCTGGGAGCAGGGCTGGACCCTGCTGCTGCAGGAGGAGAAGGCAGAGCCGGTGAGCGGCATCGCCCCCGCTGCTCACGCACACCACCCTGACCGTTCCACCACCAGCCTCCATTTAAAGCTTAACACTCAAATTTAAACACATTTTTCTCCCCCAGCGTAGATCATTTTGAAAGGTACAAACCCACTTGCAAGTTTTTTCTGCCTTCTTCTTTTCGTTGTCGCAATTGAATGGGACGGAGGGGAGCGGGAGCGCCAGCGCATGGGAGGGGAGGAGGAGCACAGGCTTTGCCCTTTCCAAGAGCTCCCCAATTTTGTCTGCCCCATGCTGGGCTGTCAGAGCCAGTGACACGTATGCAGCAGGACAGGCTTCTCCGGGGGCTCAGCCCCACACGCAGCGCTCAGCAGTTGGTGAGGGGAAATCCATAAGAGCTCTCCCTCGGCTCTCCGCTCCCCTGTACTCCCGCATTTCCCTCTCCAGTGTAGGTACTTATGCAAAAAGCGCAGTCCTTCATCCTCCCCAGGAAAGCCATTACCGTACCCCAACAGGGGAAGGTGGCATTGACAACTACAGCTACAGAAATAGCTTTCATAGCTCGGCAAAAGAAATACAGGCAAACTAAATATTTCAGCTAAGGCCCATTTCATCATTCCTGATGCAGAACGGTGCCTGGGCTCTTCTGAGCGTAAAACACGGGATGCACTGCTGTAGTTTCACGTTCCTAAATTATCGAACACGCATGTCTGCAACACAAAATACCCTTTCCAGTGGCATAAGCCCAGTAGTCATCAGCCAGGTCTCCCTGTCACACTGTCGCCTTTAGATAGCGGACTCTGAAATGCCATCAACACCCGCCCCTCTTATTCTTTCCATCGCTATTTCCCGCAGGGTGGCTTTATCTGCTGGGACAGCTCAGTATTTTTTCCCGAGGAAGCTAATATTGTTTACTCTGTCATTTATCTTTATCCTTTTGAAAACAATTTCTTTCCATTATGCATTTTCTATTGAAATTATTCTCTATTATAGCCATCAAAAGGTCAAAAATAGTATTTTTCTTAGTCTTTTTTGTAATCCTACCTCATTTAGGTTTTTCCACACTCATTTAACCCTCTCCTATTTTTCAGGAAGTTCTGGCATTGGTATCTCTGTGTATTCCTTGTAACACATCTGTGCAAAATAGTGCAATTCCAAGCAAAACTTGTTCCGACATATACTCCCATTAAATTTTGCTTTGTCCGTATGTAACTAGGAAGTAAGAAGAATCAGGAGCCACCGTGGCTGGGATGACCTGATGAGGCGAGTGCCGGCTGGCCAGCTGGCTACAGGGCAGTCATAGAGGCAGACACGGGACAAGCAGCCCACACATCCCAGTATCTTTTTTATCTTGGACATTCAAATAACACCCTTCTTTCCAGTCAGTTTCTTTCTTGAAGAGCTAAGCTAATTGAGAGGAAGGGAAGAAAGCATAAGGAGGAGATAGTCCCTATAGGGCTCCAGTCCCACTGTGGATGGGATAGCCTGGAAAGCCATGGATGAAACCTAGGAAAAATCCTCCCCCTGGGGCCAGCGGCCCTGCAAACCCAGAGGGGCAGGCAGGCTGCCTACAGAGCCTGTGGTTCTGCAAGGCAGGCTGGCTGTACAGCCTCTTCAATGTATTGATCCTAAATTCTCTGAAGGGAGGATGCATACGCTTGCAGAGGGAAGAGAAACGGCAGCCCAGCAGCAGCCAAGCCTTGGCCAGTGCTGTATTTATCTGCTGGATTCCTTCAGTTCAACCCGACCACGTTCTTGCAGGTCTGTGCATTCAAAGAGAGCCGTCCGCCAATCTGTAACCATTATAGTTCAATTATTTGTGACATCTGATAGAAGAACTTAGTAAAATGTAAGCTGCTCTTACGTGCACAAAAAAAGTCCAGCAAAAAGAGTGACCCGGCAATATCTAACGACCCCAAGAGGATGAGGAAAAAGAAGTTATCAGTTGGAGGGTGAAAGCATTAAGCAGTGAAAACAAATGATAAACTTACTTCGGTATTGTGGACACACAGACAAAAGCCAGATGTTGGTACAATAAACACAATCACTGGAATTAAGAGCAGAATTGGATTCCAGTACTGGAATTAAGAGCAGAAACATTTGGATTTCAATCGAAATGGCAATGTTTCACTTCACAATGCAGGTGTTTAACCTTCCAGGCTTCACCCTGCTTTCATTTTGTCTTTGAAAGGAGGGAAATGCTAAAGCAGAAAGCTTTTCTGCCTCGCCAGCTCCAAAACATACTTGTTCAACGGTCCCGTTATGCAAAACTTTGGAAAACTCATTTCCTTGCCAGCAGATTGCTGGTAGCCGGCCGAAGGGATTTATCCTCCCCGCGGCCAGATACATGATCAGAGTATTTCCAGGCAGAACTGGTACTTCAAGAGCCTGCTCCCGGCCACCACCAGCAGGGGAAGCCACCAGGTACTTTGAAAATGTGACTAATAATTTTAAATCTACCCAAACGTTGCTTTGCCACATCACTTCCTCGAATAACACGTCCTAATGCGCCACTTTGTCTTCCTCGGTCTCACATGATTTATACCGTGAAGAAGTCTGCTGTGGGAGACACAGGAACCCCGAGCAGAGTCACACAACTGCATTCCTCGGGTGGAAGGCATGCTAGGTGCATCAGAGATGCAATCAGAACAAACCTTGGTCATTTTTCAGGTTATATTTTCTTAGCCAAGGTATTCTGGCACATCAGTCAGCTTCATTAGAAAATGAAAAGAAATTAATTTGGGTTCAGATGAAAGGGCTGTTGACTTGTTTTCTTTATACAGATGTCTTTAATGATTTCAGAATTTGTGATCAGAGACTAAAATTGGGTTTTATATGCTTAGGGCCTCAAATTATGACGCACTGTCTGGACAGCAGAAAGATTTGAAGGAGATGTTGTCACCTATCACTGTTTATTTAATGCAATACGGCAGCAGGGACCAAAGAGAAGGCATTTGCCCACTGGTAGTAAATGGAAGAGTTTGAACTTTAAAGTTTGCCGGGATAATCCTCTCTGCACAAGCTCCCGGTGGCAATCCACGGCGGGCGCTTACATGGTTGGTGCCTTACAGGAAAAGAAATACCTGTGTTGGAAATGAAAAGCAGCCAACAGGGAAGAAGAAAAAGACGTAGTCCTTATAAGACTATTAAAGGCATTTAAACAGCCATCTAACAAAAAAAATGGAAAAAATCTGTGTTAGCTAACAGTCATAGCAACTCATGTCAAGTGGCCCTTCCAGTTCTGTACCGTATCAAAAATTAGGTGACATGGTACCACAAAACTCAAAATCTCACCAAAATAAATACCTTGAGAAAGAAACAAGTGGATCCATTGAATGGCAGTGAACTACGCAAGTTCTCTTCTGAAACTCTGGAAGGCAAAGGTTGCCTGTAAGCACGAAAGCAGCACAGACCACCATCAAGCAGCAAAGCCGCGTTATTTGCCAGATGATGGTTACGTGGGCCATAAAGGGGTTAAAGAATGAGTACAAATGCCTGGTGAGAGGTGTATTCAAAGGGAGGAAGGCAGAGCTCTGCCACTGGAAGGGGGGCGGGAGGTACTTTGGGCAGGGGCACCACAGCCCCCTGAGCTTGCCCAGGCTTCACACCCACCGCCTCTCCGACAGCCACTTGGGTAGAGGGGATCTTACAGATTTCCCTTTTCAGGTAACTCTAAATTTCCCCCTCTGTTGCGCTTCCAAAACGGAGGTGTGGAGTTTTTTTAATTTGGTCCTGAGATTGGGTTCATGATACTTAATTTTAGCCATATATACACTTGACATTTGTCCTGCAGGAATGATTGATGCTTCCTCTAGAATCAGCAGTAAGAGACAGGCACTTTAAGCTGGTGATTCACTGGATCCTAAAATAGCTTTATAAAACAGGAATCTCCAGGGATGATTCAATCCACATCCACTGGCTAGGACCGAACTTAGCAGCATTCATTTCCTCTTGAAAAGCTAACTCTCTAATCACACAATTCATGTAAAAGGCCATAGGAAAGATAAGAACATAAGTAACACAATCAGATCACTCGTAACGCGGCATCTATTTGAAATTTCTAGGGATACAGAATTAGAAACAAACTCATAAAACTTGTGTGAATAAAGAACTATGGAACTAAAATGAATATACTGAAGGATGTAACAGGCTACTTAATTTCAGGGGGCTTCCTCTCTGCAGATGTCCATGCAAAAGCCAGGCATGCATGCAAAGCAACACAAAACTCCATTTTTCTTTCTTTATATAACTTTAGGTCAGACAGATTTCTTTGGTTTGTTCATTTTTTTTTCTTCTTTTTTTTTTTTAAAAGAAAGCTTTGCACATGACAAACTCCGCTCATTTTCTGAAATGCTAAAAAGGCTGAAGGATTAACAGATTAAGCAAAATAAAAGGAAGCATTAAGTATCATCAAAAGAGAAGAAACAGTCAACAATATTGTGAAGTGAGAGATTGTTCCGCCCGATACTGGTAAACATCCACCATCAATAAATGAACTCCTGGGACCTACTAACACTGCACTGATGGAAAATTAATGGGCCTTGCACAAACCTCTTGGCTGCAAAGGCTGAGCATCACAGCAAAGGATCTTCATTCCACAAACAAGACACATCATACAAACTCAAAGATCTCATTGTATAATCTCTGGCAGACAAGACCTTCACGGATTTTTTTTTTTAATATGCATAAAATGTTATACAGAATACACTGCAGGCATATTTCTTCAAAATGCCAGGAAACAACCCTTTGAAAAAAAGCACTGAAAATTCACCATCTCCAGAAAGAAAGCTACATATACATAAGAAAAGGAAAACAACCTCTGATAAAAAGATTACAAGGCAGTAAAATACGTGTATAAACTGAAGCCAGTTCCACACGTCTGAGGAAAAGCTGTATCCTGCAGGAGAGAAGCATCCATCCTCCTGAGCCCCCCAGGAGCACCCCCAGCCCGAGCAGCCTGGCATGGGGACCGAGTTAAACGTGCCCAGCAGCATTCTTCGAATGCAACGAGATGTGGCCAGATGGCTTGAAGGCATGTCTAGGACCCAACAGTTCTGCTGGAACCAGAAAAATAACCTCTTCTGAGTAGTACATAGCGATCTCAACTGATCCAGAGAGAAGCGGTGCTGTTGGGAGTATTAAAAAAGCATTTCCCACCCATTATTACCCTGTAATATTATGTATTTTTTCTACACTTCGGAAAGTACTCCCTATTCAGGGAAGTAACATGGCAGCTGTTTTTAAAATTTGACTGCTATGATATTAAGATAATAGTTTTTGACATAGCCATCCTAAATGTCATTCCTCATTCCTCCATGTCACTACCAGTAAATCAATACCAGAAACTAATTTCTTGCTGGCAGAAAAGTCCTCCTGTCTTTTGCCTGACATAAATTAACGAGCTAAATAACATCAAATTATCTGAAGTCAACTGCTATTTGCATTAGTCCTGCAGAGGTCATGAAGCAGACGGTATGCATACCTGGCAAAGCCCCATACCAACAGCAAAGTTTAGTTTACATGTAAAATATAAAACAGGCTATTTTTATTACCAGGAGTTCTATATTCCTCCTCTGCTTCAGCAGGCTGGTCCTGCTCTGGCTTCACCAGGGCTGCACTGACACCCCTGCAGAGTGACATGTGAGATACGAATCATATCGGGAAAAAAGCATAAAGTGCGTAGCTAAGGGCTGAGCCTTGGGGAAAAAAAAAAATCACAACGTTGCAAAAGATTGGCAGTATTCTGCTGAATTAAAAGCTGCAACTCGCCCTTACAGTTTGGCTGTCCATAAATAGCAGAGCAGCCACGCCGGGCAGCCACCGGAGGCTTTCTCAGGCAGCAACTGTACACTGCCTGGGCTGCAAAAATTAAAAACCTTTTGGCATTTCCAACCTGCCGAAGTCCTTCTCCCCTCCCGCAGCTTGGCTGACCACCCCCAAAGACTCTCCAGCCACCCAGTGCAGTCTACGGCCAAGGATGCTCATGCTATGGCAAGTACAATCCTTCCCAGTGGGATAATAAACACCATAAACCCCCGCCCCCAAGCCTTAAATATCAATTTTTATACAAAAATAGAGAAGTTTTGTAGCAGGTGACTGCCTGATTTGTTTGGAGGAATGTGTGACAGCCTTGAAGCTACGAAAGGCGCCTTAACGCCCACCACCTGTCCCTAATTAAAGGAGAAATAAGTCCTCCTGTCACGTATGCCCCAGCCACACAAAGAACTCCCGTATGACGTAGAAGACAGCACGCTTAGATGAAAGGGAAATTCAAAAGGCAGCACAGCCTTGTCTTCTTACCAGCACCATCAAAAAGGAAGGAAGAAATAATGTCAAAGAGCCGTGGCATTTAGAGGCAGGGATCACCAAAAGTGCACTTGCTTCACAAAAGACCTGCGGGTCCAAGGAACTTCGTGGATCCTGGCGAGTATTTTGGTCTGGTACAAGCTGTTACCTCACCCCAGAGACCATCTCCCAGCCTGAATTTTTTCTATGTAAATTAAAAACAACTGATAAGAAAATCCAACAAATATTCTTTTTTTTTTTTAAATGCTAAACTTCAAACTGCAGGATTTTAGCATATTAATGCACATTAAGACAGAAGTGCTGCCAACAGAACTGAAACCACTCATGCTTTACTGTTAGCGTTCAAGCAATTCTGCCTAAAATAAAATAAGCTACCACCTTGATTTAGCAAGCACTTGTCTCTGCTTTATTAAATTACAGAGATGTCTACGCAGACACGCTTTCGCATCCTGAAGAACAGCTTGTTATATCTAACTACACCAGCTGAGCAAACCTCGGTGTCCTTGGCAATTACATAGCCTTTGGTAAAATCCATCAGAATCACAGCCACGTACTTTGGCAAAACACCACCTAAGTCGATGCAGAGAGGAGATCTGTATACTTTCACGGATTAATCAATTTTCTGTAGCTGCTGCCTTTGCTGACGCCGTGCTTCCAGGCACTTGCTGCCTAGCCCTTTGCTGTCCCACTTGGAAGGGCTCGCTCTGCCCAGCGACTCCATTTGCTCCCGCCGCCTGTGCAAGCAGAGTTTTCCAGTTTCCTTCAAAAGCTGCAGGTTGCATGCCAGGCCTTGGCTTCTGCGTTAAATAATTCAGATCTCAGTTGTTTCCTTAAATGAGAACTGGGAAGTAAAGGGTTTCTTCTCTTGAAGCTCAAGGAAATCCCAGTATATAAATCTGGAGGCTCATCACAAGGGTTGTGGCTGCAGCAAAATGGGTGGGGGATACTACGTCCTGCACGTAAACCTATAAAAACTGTCCAGTGCCTTTAGGAGCTTAACGTGAGCAGGGGAAGAAGTACCAAAGAGAAGAGAAAATGAAGAGAAGAGCTGTTTTGTGCCAGGAAAGGCAGAAGCAGGAGAGAAGGGTCACAGAAATGACACGCAGCCCATGCAATGACCACAAGGAAGCAGAGGGAGAAGGGGCAGACGCTGGGGTGCTGCCCGGGGTGAACTAGAAGGAGGATTAAAAAAAAATTCTGTCTTGTAAGTTAAAACGGGAGAGCATGGAAGGCCCCAAGAACGAATGCGTCGGCGCTCTCAGCCCGGGTGCAGGTCCCACGGACCATCGTCTCTAACGCCCTTCCCCAACCACCCTCTATCCAGCAGTAATGTTTTTTCTTCAGAGCAAATTAAAAACTGAGCCTGAAGCACCGCTGCCTGCAAGCTCTGAATATAGGAAACGCGACTGATACTGGCTGTGGCTTTTTGACCATCAAAAACCATCCTATAGATACTTAACTGGATATCTAAGTGTAAGCAAAACTTGGTAAAGGTCTAGTTAATTTTGGCTCAGAAGAGGCAACTTCAACCCCAAAGCAACCACGCACTCCTCTACAGCCTTTCCCTGCCTAGTATTCACATTTTTTTCCAGTTCCCACTGCATAAAAGTAGCCTTAAACCCCCACGCTTCCTGAATGCCCCATTAAATACAGGTTAGTCTACAACCTTTACACATCACATAGCTTAAAATGTCATTAAATTCAAGAGCAAGCTTTCCCTACCACAGGTTTCTCAGGGTTTTCAGAAAGCGGTGTTGAGTAGGTAGCGCTGAGCAGGGTTGTGGATTAATAAATTTGTTCAGCACGTGTTCAGTTTAAGATCCAAGTACCAGATGCATCATTCATTACTCCAAATGAAATTACTTACAGAACTTAAGAATATGTGGAAGACTTCTGCAACAGACAGCAGAATATAGCCCGTCGTTTGTTCTTCATGCTAAATTAATAATCTACACAATTAAATGCTTGCAATTAACAGGCGTTCATTATTTTTGCAGTGTATTTCTGTAATTGCTAATGTAGTATAAAAATCCTGAAAGCTGTCTGGGGGTTCATTTGAGGGATTTATTAAAATTCCACCGAGCCTTACAACAAGTAGCACCAAAATGGAACAATGTCTACAGGAGAAAAACTACAGACATTTAATTACTGAGCAAGGTTTTAATCAAACCTCTCTATTTTCCTTCATGATAACAAAAGAGATGTTTCGGCACCGGGCCAGGAAAATAACTATAAATTTACATGTTCTTTGCTTCCGAAGAAAAGAGGTTAAAAATTCGGTTTTAGCTCAATGTAGTAATTATTTAAAATCTCTGACATGAACTGTTGAAATGTTAAATGTATTTAAAATTTAAATGTGAAACAAAAGGAAAAAAATAGGATAACATTGAAAAAAGGCCATTTCTCTTCCCCATAGGCTCTTTATGGATTACTACTTTTCGTAACATCAGGTGAACCGATTCCTAAAATATAATCAAAATTTGGTATGTTTTCCATATAGGTTGGCGCTCTCTGGGTCACCGACCCTGCCGCCATCTCAGCCCAGCCTTGGCACAAATCCTGCACACCACTGACTTCCAGCCAAGGAGTTTTCAAATTTTCATAAAACTTTTTGCATTTGTTCTGTTGCAGAGCAATTTAACTCATCAGCTAAGTTAAAGGAAACTTTCCGATAGAGGGAACGGTCTAAACACCATCACCTAATTGTACAATATACTGAAATCTATGACCACATAGGTTATCCAGTGACCATTTAAGTGCCTTTAGTCATACATATTCAGCCACATCTGGCCGACAATATTGTATTTTTCCATCTGTAGCCTCTGTTTAAAAAATACATGAACTAAGCCAACGGCAAAGCTCTTTTCTGCAGATATTGTCAGCCGGTCAGAATTCTCCCATCCCACAGGTACGGATGATGGTTGTAACTGGTATAGAGCATAGAAATGAAGTGCAAAAGCTTCCCAAAACCCAACTTTCTTACAAATTTTGCGATGCTGTTCCATGCTTTTTAAAGTCACACAGGCTTAGTCTAAGTACCATTCCATTCTGCCATTCTTGAATCACCAAGGTAACATTGTTAGTCTTTTTTTTTTTTTTAATTGTTTAATTTTTTCAGGAGCAAAGTGAATCTTTTTCTAAGTAGGATAACAAGGAAGAAAATGTTAAGAAAAATGAAGGGAAAAATTTGCGTAGCATCATAATAACTTGCGTTTATACATTTTTTTGACAATCACCATGTACACATTTATCAGAAAGATTTTAAAGAATTCAAACAAAAATGACATTACTCCAAATATAACATGTACCAAGAACACAACGCTTGGCCAATGGCTTTGAGAGCAAAGCTCTGAGCAGTAACCTGAGTTCTGAAAGAAAAGAAGATCAGCCAAAGTAGTATTACAGCAATTACTACACTTCCAGAAAACCCCCAGCAGTTACATCTTGTGCGTTCGAGTGAGTTATCTCCACTCTCACCGCTCATTTGCAAAAGCGACTGAGGCTCTCTCGGGTGGGGAGAGACTCTCTCAGACAATTTTTCCTCCACTACCACGCATTAACAGGCTTTGTACATCTAAACGTAGAAAAAAGTATAACCTTCAGGAAAGGCAATCTAGGGGAGCAAATCTCTAATTGGGACATCTGTAGTAAAGGAATTGAGTAGATGGCCTCAGCCAGCAGGGACTGGCAGGGACAAGGAGCAGGGACAAGGCAGCACTCTGCGGAGCCAAACGTCCCCCGCCCCAGGAGGTACCTGTCTTCCTTCAGAGCAGCTTCCCGCTCCCAGTCGTAACGCTCCTCTTCCTCTCTTTGCAGAAGTGCCATCGTTTGGCGCTTCCCATGACCTACTTACTCAACAGTGCATCTTTCCCTTCTGGAAGCAACCTAACGCTGTCTACCGATAAAAGCTAAAAGCAGATAAAGAATGCTCTGTACAGACTGCAGGTGAAAAGACATTTGGAAATAAAAATAAGACACATTTTATGAGTATTCTAATTTATCTGCAGCAAAAATGGTGTATGCCTACATTCAGCTAACAGGACACTGGCTGCGGTTTATTTTAGAATAAGAATACTGGAAAAATAGTAAGAGATGAAGAAGCAGAAAGCCGAGTGAAAAGAGTTAAATCCGCAGTGCTTGAAAAAAGCATACATGAACTGCAAGGCAGCCATCCTGACAGAGGCCATAATGCTCCAGGACAGTATTCCCGCTCCACCACGGGCACCAGCAGGGAAAGATGCTTAAGCTCACGCTTAACTTTAAGCCCTCAGCTGACCCCAGTAGCTACAGCTTATCAGTCTGACAGTCTGCCATTCCAACTCAGCTGACAACAGCCAAGTACAGGCGCAATATTCACATGCTTAAAATTAGTCGTGCTCAAGTGCTTCGAGGTATTGGTTCCATATCCCATCTCATCATTTAATTAAGCCACCATGTTGCTCAGGTCATCGGTATTTCTGAACACCGAGGAAGGTCTAAACGACTGTCGCAACTCGTTCCTTTGTTCCTAAAAATATAACAGGAAGATGTTTTAAAATGCCAAAATGTTATGAACTATTTTGATGCATTTACCAGTTCTCACTACTTCAGATAGTTGCTGTCAACTGAGCCGGAGCGTATCTGCCAGCCAAACTGATAACAGATATCAAGGCACCAGGGAAACTGTCCTTGCATGCTGCTATGGACGGTATGTATTGTGTGGCGCTGTTACACCTCACGTGGTTAGATAGGACAAGTCAGTACATTTGAAGGTGTTAAAAGTTAATACATTTGTCAAATATCGCGTGGTGGTCTCTTTGGCTGGCTTAGCTCTTGTAAAGCCTGAACAGTGGCTTGGTTTAAAGTTCTGCTTTTTACCTTGGCACAGTCTAAACTCCCACGAGTTAAGTTGTTCGCGCCTGTGTAAATTTATTCCTGCAAGTTCAGAAGACACAGATGCCTGCTGGAGAGGGAGATAAGTATAGTCTAAATTAGAGCTCATGATTGCTGCTAGCGCTGGATCGGGAACGAAACGCCATCAATCACAAAACCCGCATGCTTCGAGTTGAACCTCCTGCAGGACCTGGCCCCTTCCTTCCTGAAGGGGCAATAAATCCAAACCCGCAGTGTCTTCGTTTCCCTGATTAAAACCTATTTCATCAAAACACGCCGAGTCGAAACAGCAGGATTTAAAGGTGCCAGGAACAGGGGCGAGGCTGGGTCGGAGCACGCTGGTGAGCTGGCTGTGCTAGGGCTGCGCGCCACCCGGCTGCGCGTATTCAGGGCATTTTACGTGCTTTCTAAACCCCATGGAAGTTTGTTTTTTTTTTTTCTGGTTTTCTAACTTAGAGCATGTTAATAACAGTTTATAACGGGATTTTGCAATTCAGGAAAAGCAGAATAGTCAAGTGTGAGCTCACTTTATAAGAAAGTGGTTTTGGTTTTGTTACTATGTATTTTAATTTCATAAATTTTACAAGAAAAAAGGTTTTTTTAATTAAAAATCCTATTAAAGTGAAAAATTACATTTAGAATTATTAAAATTAATTTTGCTGTAATACTGTCACACACGACACCAATAAAATATAATCGCGCCTTGTTCCAGCATGACTTTAACTTGTGTTTCTGAAGCAGTCCTGGTGTGGACGTTTCTTTTACAACGCGTGATTGCTTTTTGCCTGGAATAATCATAGAATCATAGAATGTTTGGGGTTGGAAGGAACCTTCAGAGGTCATCTAGTCCAACCCCCAATAAATATGGAAACTGCTTAAGAGCTCCAACTTGCAAACACTTAATGCACTTCTACCGAGATCTTTTGAAGACGAAGGCGGGCTGGCTGCGCCCACTGCCCTGTGGCCAGATGTCAGGCAACTCCACCTGAAGTCCGGGTAGCCACGCTAACACCGCGCCGCCGAACGCCTCCAGCTGCCGGGCAGGCACGGCGCACAGTCGGCAGAGAGCCCGGTCCCACACCACCGACACCCCCCCGAAGCAGTTCTCAACCAAACACTATCTCTAATAGTTATTGCAGTGGAAATGCCTTCCTCAGCTCACACTGCCTACTCAAAAATGAAAACCAAGTTTCTTCTCTTCCACTGCTAAGCAAAGTTTTAGCAAAAATAACCCCCAACAACGGAACCATATGGGGAGCAGAAATACTGTCGACAAGCATTTTTTTCTTAATTCAGGATCACCTAAAAGATCAACGGGACATAAATTATTTGTGGGCCCAGCTATTTCTGTAAATGCTATTGAATGTTACATCAAAGGCAAAGAAAAAGCCCATGAAAAACAGTACAACAATTTCCCCCAACCTATTCAGTCACTGGCTTTTAGGTTTTCTTCTAATGGAAAAAAAAAGGGTAACTCCCAAGAGTCATGATATTTTCTGTATATGCTGTGACACTCAGGCAAAGCGTGATGTATGGAAATGGTATGTGTGCTTCCCTTTTTTTACAGCTTTACTTCATTTTGGTTGAAAATGATATATTTTTCTATTATGGGATGGTGTTCATGGATATATCCACAGCTCCACAATTTTGCAACGCAAACTCCAGGGAGAAGCTTTCAAAGTGCAAAGCAAAGAGTCAGCCACTAGGCTAATGTTTACAAAATAATACTAATTTTACGGAAAACCACCGAAATAGATGGAAAAAACACTGTTCTGCATACAACAGATTTGACACGATCGAAATAAACATTCCTTAACCTTCCTTAGGCGAATCCTTTGCCTGCCCAGAACCTCAGCGTTAGAGGCATTTCCAAAGACGAGTGGAAAACCCGGTTCATGCAGCCCGTGTGCCGCTGGCCCCGCAGGCACAGGACGCGTAGTTCAGGGCTCTCCAACGTCAAACAAGGCCTGCGCCCGGCGCCTCTGCTGTGGCAGAGGGAAGTGACGCATCGCGTATTAAACTGTTCCCCTTACAAGCCTATTTTTTGCTAAAACAACTTTAAAAATAACCGGACGCTTATAATTTGAATGAAAAGCAAGCCAATGACCCTGGAAAAAGTACACAGGCTCATAATTTGATACAGTAAAATACGTTCTCTCCTTCTGCTGAAGTGCTCCACACACTATGACTAAAAACATGAATTTTGCTGTTTATCTACTTCAGACACACTAAGATTATCTTAAGATAATATTTTTCTTTTTTTAAATGATCAATAAGAGGTAAAACATAATTATATTTGATTTGTTCACTTGTAGCTGAAAAGGAAAGCACATTTGGTTTTAATTATTGGCCTTTGTCAAAACTTGCTAAACCAATTCTGAATCCTTTCCTGCTTCAGAACGCCTCCAGGCCCTCTGTAATTAGGGTACTGCTGGCGTGCCGAGGGGCAACAGGAAAATTGCTGGTTTAAAGCAGCCGTAGCCAAGGTCCCTTTTGGTGGCAGCGTACAGAAAATCCACCAGCTTAACTTGCTAGCCACGTTTCAAGGAAATAATACTTTCATAAATGTCTGAAAGAGCCCAAACTTTAATTGGCTTCGAAAAGATACAGAGTTAGCTCTGTTGTGCTATAAACGGGGATTTCCAACTGCAGATGGACCTGGACATCCAATCTGCATCCCAAAGTGTTGCGGTGTCTGTCCGCGTCTCCCCGGTGAACAATGTATTACAATGCTGGCTGTTGCCATCTGCCAAAACTGAGTCGAAATTCCATAAATCACCATCACTCTTAATTATTTGGGGCATATTCTGTAAGGATACAACTTACCACAGCGAATGACATGATTTACTCCATCTACATTAGATTCATTTTGCTGAGAAATCTTGGAAGTCACTGCACAACTCAGCTCTTTCACACAACTTAGTGCGCGTGTCGTAACTTAAGATCAGCTGATCAACACGTTTTCGGTCCGAACTGCTCACGGTTATTTTCCCCTTAGCTTCCTTTAAAGTTTCACAGGAACAGAGAAGTTGGAGCTGAGCTTCGTCCCTTCTGCCATTCAAAAGGACACTCACTAGCATATAGTGCAGCCCAGCGCTGCTCCCACATATTCTATGTCTATATTTAAATTTGTATTTATATATTTAAATTTACACTATATTTAATAAAAATTTAATACCAACGTTAAACAATAAACACCATTTGTACATGTGGCCTGCACATACACAACTCTGTCTGCTGTTCTTCTCTCATCCGAGAACAACAGCGACTTCCGAAGTGGCAGGTTAAAAGAACATTATTTACTGATACAAATCAAAACCTGATTAATAATTTTACAGCTGGTTTTGGAGTCATCACCTGGTCAAGCAAATATACCCTTCTCTGCCCAGTTCCTGCTCCGGGGAAATCTGACTTCTCGTGATGTCTGCACACTTCTAAGTGTGCACAACCGCCTAAGTATCATTTTCAATCTCAATAAAAGCATGTATCTGAGGATTAGACTGCTACGAACACTGCAGTGCAGATCTAAATAACTCAGTCTGCCAAACTAGCGTTACTATGGAAACAAAACTAATGTACTGTAACCACAGCTCTGACTGCATTACTTAAGACCATCTGGTTAAAACAAATATTTCTGTGGCACAGTATTTGTTCTTAATTGTGTACTGATCATTTCTCTTCTTTTTTAACATACACAAATATATTACATTTTATTTATGTATATTTTTTGGTATTATTGTACTCTGTTCACGTTTTCACGACGCTGTGTTTTTAGCTTTATTTAATGTGCAATGAATAAATCCACAAGTCTCTAAGTTAAGGTAAATGGTCTGAAGTTCCCCCTTCTTTTGCAGCATGTTTTAGATCAGGCATCTTTTCACACTCCTGCATCACCATACCACCGAGGAAACACTTCACACCATTCACTCACCACTGGGAACCCAACCATGTCGAAAAGCGAAGCCTAGCAGCAGGCAACACAGCTCCCATCCGCCAAGCTCCGGCTTCCTGACCGCACCGCCGGTGAAAAGCTCCTTTGGAGTCCATCGGCAGCTCCGCCGGCAGCTCCTTGCCAGCAAGAGGCAGAACGCTTCCAAACTGGTTTGCTGCTCTGAAGCATTTTTCAGACTAACAACTCGCTCCCCGCCTCTAGCCTGGGGAAGTTTAATATTCGGAACTGAGGTGTGTCACCACAGGTACTCTTCTGGTAAGAGATAAAATGCTTTTACGGCTAAATGCAGATTGACCAGATCATCAGTGATACCAACACAGAAAGGTGAGGACCACCTTTCCCATCTGTTTCTAAAATTGGAAAGCTATTTTATTCCAAGGAAAACAGTAAATTAACAAATAGTTGAACAAGTGGATCCATTTCTTATTTCAGTGCTTCTACAGAACTGCAATATTCAGTTCCTACTAAACAAGGATGAGGAATATATATGTATATTTTTTATATATATATATTTATATATTGTCTTTTCTAATTCAGATCTATTAAAATAATTAGGTGTCCATAAAGAAACGAAAAAGGCCCACAGGGCAAGTTCACCTATTTTTTGCAAGCTCCACAGAGTAACCACGTTTTGCAAAGACAAGCTTCCAGGTTGCATTCTTCAACTGCGCCATCAGTTTGAGGAAAGATGACTTGGGGAAAATTGAACACCGTTGGTTTTCCAATGATGAAAGGAGCGAAATGTTGCCCATTGTGGCAACTAAATACCAACAGCAGAATGATTTTCTGCCTGCCATAGTCCCTGGCCATAGAGGGATATTCATTCTTTCGGGCTCAGCTCAAGCCTTCCTTAAAAACACGACTTGGAGAAGCTAATTTATTGCACCATGGATTATCCATGCTGCTGGAGGTGTGGAAAGTGCACGGTGCTAATACAGGCGAAGTGACCTGCGATCTTCTTCAGGCAGCTTTGCTGCACAAAGCCTGCGAGACCTGCAGTGGGGAAGGGGAGGGGGCTTTGCCCAGGGCATGCAGTGAGCCCCCGCTTCCCTTCCCTCAGCAGCGCCAGTGCTCCGTCACCACAGCCGGAGGGCACTTCTGGCAAGAGCTGAGGTAAATGCACAGCAGCTTTAAGGAATCATGGATGATATTTTAAAGAAAACCCAGAGCAATTAATCTACTACTATGTTCGCTTGCATGTCTAGCTACATGCTCCATCTAGATGCACTTATCATGGTATGTGGGAACTTGTAAGGTCTCAAATTATATGAGGTGTTATATACAGATCTTGAAAACTATAGGAGAAATTTAAGAATTTAGCTAGGGCCTCCGCCATTTCATGAAATATCTGTCTAAGGAAAATACTGACGTCCTATGTGCTTCTGAATGCCACCACGGGAGATGGAAGAAGAAAAGCAGCTCTCAGTACGGAGCTCCTCCAGATCCCCCAGGGCAATGCTTTTTGGAACAACCTTTCCTCGATCCTGCCACTATTTCACTTTTTTTTTTCTAATTAAGAAGACAACTGGGAGAAGATTATTCTTTTAAAGATCACAATGTTAAGGAAGCATAATCCTGTTAGTTCATAATTACAACCAAGTATCAGATTGCCAACCACGTTATCAGTCAAGCATTTCTCTTCATTAAGAAATTGGTAATTGCAGCAGGAGATGACTGAAGGAAATCAGCCAACGTCTCTAACAAAAAAATCTCTGTCGCCATTTATCAGATGGATATAGGAAAATTAACATAAATTCTGGCTAAAGGCTCCAAGAAAACAGGTCAGGAGTGAAATGCAATATAATTAAGGTTGGACTAGATGATCCTTGAGGTCCCTTCCAACCTATGATTCTATGATTCTATGAATTAAGAGGTAATTACAGACAACCTTGACCTACGCCGCAGGGCACGCAAAACGCCACACCTCCCCATGCCACACGCAGATCATTCTGCTGCCAGGAGCTCCTCGTTTGACTGCCAGGAGGCTGCTCTCACAGGGGACGTTTCCAACGGGATCTGCTGGCGAGGCGGGAGCGACCAAGCCTCCCTTCCGCAGCCAGGAGCTCCCCAAGGGCGCGACCGGCGCGGCGGCTGGAGGCGCGCGGGGACCTGGCTCCACACCTCGGGGCAGCGAGTGCCACCCGCGCAGCCGCCCCGGCCTTCGCTCCGTCCCCCTTGGGTGAGCTTCAAAGGAGATATTAAAGTAAACTTGCTCCTCCATCCCTGATAATTAATGATGGAGTTGCTGCCATCTGATGGCTCAGTAAAGAGACAGGAAATAGGAGAGAGGAGCTATTCCGACTGCATGACAGTGTTAAAAGCTGAATTATGTTTGGCTGACAGAACAAAAAAAGTAAAACAAGTCCTGTGACACAGATAATCTGAGGGCAGATAACGAAGAGAGCCTTACTTCACAGGATGGGGAAAATGTCCAGCAGTTTTCATTGTCTTTGCAAGGCCACATAAATACGCAGAATACTTAACAGAAGAAATCCTGTTATACTTAACTATGTTTCCATTAATGACCGACATATTTTATGCAAGACAATGGTGACTTAATTACATGTCACCTCTTAGTATCAGCTTCACAAAAATTAAACTGTGATCAGCATCTTTTCCACTACTCACCCGGTCCCAGCTCCTAGCAGAAACCTCCTCGCAAGCTCTGTCTAAAGGAAGGAAGCGGGGAACAGCCGGCATCTGGGCTCTGAAGTGGTTGAAAAATCAGCCAGGGAAGGGGGTACTTTGGGATACATTGTCTGGATGTCCAAGGTGGAAGAAGAAGAAAGGTGGGGGGAGGAAAAACAAACGCAGGAGGTCTCTGCATCTTCCCCCTCCCCACCCAGGGCAGAGCCAAAACTAAATTTATGGGATCAAATTTCCTTGGAGTATTCTACAGATTCCTCAAGTCCGTAAACATATTTCTGCTTTTAGCATACTGGAACATGAACGTGACCATATTTATGGTCCGTTTTGGCACGCACCCAAGTGCTGCATGCAATGACAAAATCAGATCAGTCCCTATTTCTCCTCCTGATGCTCTGCTTTGATGTGACAAGCATCCATATGAGAAGGTTCCACATTTCATTCCATCCAGTGTTGCAGGTGGCCTCCCCAGTCGTGAGGATGATGAAAATGAGAAATCCCATGGGCAGAGTGCGAGGAGAGCACGGGGCCCGCCTGTGCCTACAGTCTCTGCCATGAAGGGCGGCCACAGGGCGAGATGGACCCCCCAGCTCTGCCCACTCACCGGCCACGTCTGCAGCTGGCCTCTCTGGTGGGGGGCTCCAGCTTCCCTGGAGACAAGCGAGACAACCCTTCCTGGCCTGTCTGCTCGACCACCTCCGGCCCCTGGACCTTCCACCTACCTCCCCCTTGCTCTGGCTTTAAATCTTACTCCAAATTCCTTGTATTTATGGGAATATATTTCAAAAAAGCATCACGATTGCAACTTATCTTCAGTGTCCACACCTTCATACCCCACGAAGGTGTGAGCAGACACTTAGGTGGATGAACACGCCACATGACTTCTGCATCGTTGCCCTGTCTTTTCCTCTTCTCTCGACTGCTGCTTCTCATTGCCTAAATTTGGACTGCAAGCCCTTCAGTCCAGATAGCATGTCTTGTCACGTCTGGGAGACAAACTTATTTCTGTCCCACTTTCCAATTTCATGTACCTTTCTTCCTCTTTTCATACTCTTCATATACATGTCACTGCCAACAGCTTGATTAACTCCATTTCTAGCCACATTTTTTTTGTGAGGGATAAGGACAGTGAAAGTAAAGGAGTATCTGCAGTAAAAAAGTACTTTATAAGATTAACTTTATTGGATTTGTACTTGAAGGATTTCAGACACCACCATATTATGGTTGCTTCCTTTGCAAAACAAAACATACTTTCACCCAACAGCCAGAACCTAGGCCTCCGCCTGGGCTCAATCTCAACTTGTTCCTATCCATCTTATGTCAAGAACAGTACTACCTGCACAGAATATCCCTCCAGTTGCACTGGGACATACACATTGCACTAAGGGTTTTTAATAGGATTACTCTGGTGTTCCTGGGGTTTAGAGAGAATAGAGTCACGCACGAATAGCTGAGGACTCAAGGCAGGTAAATAGAAAAAAAACAGAATTCATAAGTAGCAATTCTATAAAGAGCAAAACTTCTTAATAAACAAAAGACATGGTTTAGAATTTACATACACATATACAATTTTTTACCATGCCTATTTTCATTTTTAGGTATATGAAAATATCAGTCACAATCTCACAGACCAGTATATGGAAATTTCCTTATTTTAATGGGAACACAGACTTTCTAGTAACTTCTATTATCTGCAAGTACATATCATAAGTACAGTAAGTGCCTGTTTAAGCAAAAACTCTGGATACTCTAACTCAGAAGCCTACACTTGGACCACCCATTATTTAACAACATGCCTTTGGCAGGCACTGTTGATTCTTGTTCGGAATACTTTCTTTACAATAGAAAAGGATTAACAAAAAGTTAAATCTTTAGTGCTTGACACCTGAAGATCACCAAGGAAACTGTAATTACTAGACTCAAAGAGAATAGTGCTTAGATTTAAGGATGAAGCATGCACAGGATTCTTCAGGAGCTTTGGTCTCTTTGCGTTGAAATGCAGCATGTCCAAACCCATCTCTTCAACTTCTAAAACGTGTTTATCAAATACTTAACATACTTGTGCTCTTCAATACATATAAAGAAGACCCAAACGTGTAGGTACTAACGAAAACTACTTATGACAGTCTTCCCAAACACAGCTTCTTTCTCCCTAAGTCATATGTTTGGGGCACCACTTGTGTACTCCTACCGGGAAACCCCACCTCAGCAGCCTGGACCAGTGCTCCAGCTCCATCTGAGGGAAAAGCAGCCATAATGGACTAATTCACAGCCTGGCCTATATTTGTCTATATTCCACTGCATTTAAATATGTTGTCTTTAAAAATACTTTTTTTTTTATTATTTTGCTCATTTTTTTCCTTTTTTTTCAAGTAAAACACTTTCCAAATGGATTGTGAATCTGAAAGCTCTTCATGCCTACCCAACTTTAATTTTCCTGTAAATTCTTTGCTGTTAGATTGACAATCTAAATGTATCCTTTTAAAGAAATTTCACTATTTCAACGTTTGATGCTTAGATTTTACACACTGCACTTTATATAAAAAAAAAAGAAAAAATATCAGATGTCTCTCCCTGAACCTTTCAGTTAAGCCCCGAAGTGACACACCCAGGGAGTTACCTTCTTGAAGCATGAAACACAATTTGGGTAATTACAGGCATGTCCAAGTGTCCAGAGGTATCTATTTCTGACTGTTAACATTCCAGAGAGCCTTTGCTCTGTTATAAACTTGAGCTCTGCCACATAGTTACCAAGCTACCATAGTAAGCAAAACTATTCGATATCATAAACTGGAACGGCATTTTCATTTTGCTAGAAATGACCAAAAAGGCTCCAGCAAGCCCTGATCTGCAGTCCATTACGATTCAACCAAAGTTTTCATGTTATCCTAAATTAGTTTTTGAGTAGACTATTAACAAGAAGTGTAGACACCTGCCCTTGGACTATCTCCACGGTTGGAATACCTAAACGGCGAACAGCTGCAACCCTTTCACCCATACATTAACAGAATAATCTCTATTTAAAAACACACACCCTGTTCCTAATAGGAGGAATAACAACCTGATGGCAGAAGCAATGTAAAGAATAATGGAAAGAAAGTGGAGGAGGAGGAGTTAAAGTGACCAGAAGAAACAAAATGTAAGCAGATAAAGGCAATCATGGGCAATACTTCTTAAACAGACGGAAAGAAAACACTCATATTACTTGTTTTTTCCTAAACTCTCCTTGGCCAAAATTTCTTGCTCAGTACGTGTAATTCACATAAGCTGAGCAAAATATTCATATGATCATCATTCTAGCACACAGCGTTAAATGTGTCCACATGGGTGTTGGTCTCAAAGCTTTTCCCTCCTGGAGTTGAGCGATGACACCTACTTTGAGGCATAATCCTGCCCATTCATTTTGGCAAAGGAGGTTAGTGACGAGGCTCAAGCCCTGGGAACAGCTGCTAAAGGGAAGGAGCGATGGCAACAGGAGCCCTGTCCCTGTCATCAACAGGATGGACGCATAAACTCAAAGAGGACATGTTAGTGACGAATCAGATCTACTGATCCATGACTGCCAAAATGATCTCCATTTGCTAGGTGACCCGTAAATTAGTATTCACCCAAGATGAGGGAGATCAAACTGGGGTGAGTGTCCGCATACCTGAGCTGCAAAGCAGGGGCCTCTAATGAAGATCCTGGACCTGACTCTCAACCAGACAGTATGGTGACCACGTTGTACATGCCATATGTGGAGCACCCATCGTCAAGCATGTAACGTGACTACAAAAGGAATTATTTCTCTAGCGTTATCTTTCTCATGTACTTGAACTAGGACTTTTTCTTACTGTTTGGATGAGGTTTGGGGGTGGAAGAAGGGCAGGGGGTTAAGAGTCCCTTATTTGAGGGGATCTTTTCTGTAAGCCACGCAGCCAAACTGGTGAAACAGGAACGAGAAAAGTGGCCATGGAGGGTGGAAAACTGACTGTATCCTTGACTCAAAGGATGGTGACCAGTGGTACAAAGTCCAACTAGTGGCCAGTTTCTAGCAGTGCCTCTGAGAGACTGATGTGGGGGCCAATACTGTTGAATGTCTTCATGAATAACCTGGACAGTGGGACAGAGTACACCCCCAGCAAGTTAGTGGATGGTACCAAGTTGGTGGTCAATAAGCTGGAGGGCAGGGCTGTTATTCAGAGGCACCTCAAGAGGCTTGAGGAGTGGTCTGATAGGAACCTCCTGAAGTTCAGTAATGACAAGTGTGAAGTCCTGCATCCCGTATGGAATAACCCTATGCAAATAAATGGAGTGGGGACCAACTGGCAAGGAAGCAGCTTTGCTGAAAGACGTGAGGGTTCTGGTGAACCGAAGTGGGAAACACGGGTCAGCTGTGTGCCCTCATGGCAAAGAAGGATGACCACACATGGGCTGGATAAGCAAACGTAGCCAGCAGGCTAACAGCAATTATTATTTCCCTCTATCTGGCATTTCTGACATTTCTAGAATATTGTGCCCAGGCTCAAACAAGACCATAAGAGGAGTGCCACAGAAGGCTAGACTGATATTTTAATCTGATCAGCTTCACTGCATCAATTAATGCCAGCCTACAGACCCACATCAGGAAAGAAGGCGACTCTATGGAACATTCAGAAAATACAGAGTTTGGTACTGATTGCTTAAGATAGTATTAAGGAAAATATTTTACAGAATTTAGGAATTTTTGTTTTGATTTCTCCAACACTTCTATTTCCGTCTTCAGTCTGTTTGTATCGAAAAGTATCCTACTCAAATGTTTGAGTAAAGCAAAAGTTGAGCTGATGGCTATGGTTTCTCCAATCATGAACCAAAATGTGTTGCAGAACAATCATCAAATCAAGAAAAGAGAAATAACATGTTACTTATGCAATTGACCATATAGCCAGTCTCTCTGAATCACAAAGATTAACCATCCTATGGAACAGGTGTAATGAATTACTCCTGAGTTATTCCCGGGATTTAAGCTGTGTACGAAAACATGTGAAAAACAATTACAAGTGGCAGGCGGGAAGGGAAAACAATGAAAATATTTTGTTCCTATACTATTTCTGAACACTAAAATGGCCTGAATTCTATTAATTAGATGTTCACAGTAATTCCTTCATGCAAATTGATTCATAACACTGTTGCCAGCTCTTTCAGCCACAAACAGGTCATTCACATAACAGCACAGCTCTATTTATCTTGGCCACCCTGCCAGGATCAGAAGCACAGGCAGTATAGCCAAGGCTGGAGGAGGATTTACAGATTTTTTACTGAGAAACTTAATTTTCAAAATTTCCCTGACATCAGTAATAAGAAAGCAATTACTTTATGATGTGCTGCAATACTGCTAGTGTCAGCATTAAAAAATAATCTTGACTTCAACCTCCAGATCATGAGATGGATATAGAACATGCTCAAGTTCCTCCTCCCTTGCTTCTTAATTTCTAGCGTATGCCGAAGTCCTATTTTCAAAATTTTCTCCACACCTTGAGGATTACTGATTTATTTAAAAGGGGAGAAAGAGAGAGAGGTGAGATTCCCACATAATGAAAGGAGGACAGGAAAGTAAACCAAAAGGAAAACGCATGGGGTCAGACCCCACCTACTGAAGTCTCTGGTCATTTGCCGCAAGGATTGCGCTCCAAGCAGGATCAGGAAGGTTGCCAACATGACTGTGAAATACAGAAGCAGCCCTCACCAAGGAAGATCCTCCATACCTGCCTAGTGCTCACATATATACTCAATCTACAGTAACCGCTCCATGGCAGCAAGCATCAGTTCATAGTACTCAAGAAGAGGAAATAATTAATTTGCTGTGGCTCACTGAGAATTTTTCCAAAACATCAGTCAACACCCCGTTACAGCCACTACTGCATGAAAAACCAAATGGTCTTCAGTAATGACAAAAAAGCAAGAGTCTTCCATAAAAACCACAAATAGCATACTCTAAAATTACTTTTTCTGCCCTAGTTTGAAAATGTGATTAAAACAGTATTTCAGTGTAAGACTGAATGCACGTACATTAGTACAGGATCTGTTGCATTGAATTCATGAGTTCAGCAACAGTTGAGTCGTTGCATGGCGTGGCAGAAACCAGAAGGCAGGCGGAACAAGGAAACTCGCTTTTCTCAAAGGGCAGAGCATGTTCTCAGGCAGTTCGTGCACACCCCAGCTTACCTTCCACAGCATGTGCCCAAACCTTAGATGTAATAAATCAAACTGAATTAAATGAAGGCCATTCCTAGCGCATCCTGAAACAGATGGCAAAGCTTTCCTTGAGAATGGACAGGACTAAGCCGCCTTCTCATAACTGATCCAGAAAAGGCTGGTACAAAATTATCAAAGCTAGTTCAGTTCAAAACCTTTTTCTTGCATGAACAACCTGTACAACCTTAAGAAATCACATCACCTCTCCTTTGGATTTTGCTCTCTGGCTGTGAATAATGGCATTTTTCCATTACCTGTTACCTGAGCTCCATTACAACAGCAATTACATTATTATTTGCAAGACGCTCACATGCTACATCGGCGTGGGCCAGAAAAGCAGTACATCTGGGGAGCTGGCTGAAATGTTCACAAGGGTGATGCCCCCTCTTCCCCCAAGAAATAAGCAGCGGTCATCACAGATCAATTAAGGAGTCATTCCAATTTCTGTTCACGTGCCACTGTTCTAACAGCAATGAAGAGATGCTGTGTGAGGCAAATGAATTTGATATTTATTTGTTCCTATTTAGGAAAAAAAGAAAGAGAGAGAGAGTTGCACGAATTGGTGACTGATATTGGGAAAATGCATTGAAACAATTCCTAGCAGACATCAGGAGACTCTACCCATCTGGCCCTGGCTCCTCCAGTGCATTCAATGCTGCCAGGAATCCAAATCTGTAATTACAGCTACCCAGTGCATGGAACACCCACGCTCCTTCGCCTTCTATTTTCTGTATTCACAAGCTAAACCTTGTCCTGCAGCTGGCCGCTTCCTCCAGAACCCACAGAGCTCCAGCCATGCGCCGTGTACACGACGGGGCACCCACAGCCTTCGGGGACCAGCACCGAGATGCCCCGCCTTGGCTCCTGCCTCCTCGCCCAGCGCCCACCGGTCCTCACATCCCTCCCACAGCCTCCCCCCACCCTGCGAGAGCTACGGGGACAGCACAGTGCGAGCTCCTCACACAGACTGTGTTCCCGAATATGCAGAACCATGCGAGAAGACAGCCTGTTATTTCAAGTGATCCAGCAACAAATCATTTGTTATTATGGGGCAGCCCAACGCCGACAGTGTACTGCACGCACGGTGATCTTGTGCCGGATGAGAACAGAGCAAACAAGGAGCACGAAAGCATTTTGACCAGACATCTGAGATGTAGCAATGATGGACTGCAGCTCTTCCACTCAGATTAATGGCCAGCAGCATTATGAAATGCAAGTATATAACTTATGGCACAAACCACTACAAGTACTGAACTGACAAAGGGAGACATCTCCTCAGTCATAAAGGGCTAGAGATCAAACTGGGGTTTGTAACATACAGTACCTAGTGCAGAAGCATGGCTCCTGGGTGATACTTCAGCTTGAAGAGCAATAATTTGAGTTACCTAGCAGGTAACTGCAGGCCGTGCAACAGCCTGTCCTCCTCTTCTGTGGCTCCTGGCTGGCCCCTTTGCTTCCCCTTCCCCAACACAAAGCTCACGGCTCAGACCTAATCTGACCTGGAAATCTGCTCTGCCTACAGTCAGTAGAGTATCTACTAAATGCCATAATTACAGAAGCCAATTTTTTTATCTACCTGTTGAGTTTATCAGTGCAAATAACCATTTTGTTAAGCTGCATTCATCACTGGAACCCATGCAACTACAAGGGCCACAGAAGCACTCTGATATCTAGACATAATCTTAGACACTGATGATCCATGAGTGTATCTGGTACTCCTCAACCCTCCCTCCCTTTCCTGAAAACAGGGAGATGAGACAGAGAAGCCAGGAACCCATGCGCTATGAGTGCTATTGCTAATAGCTCTGAGAAATGTTCCTGCCTGGGAAGAACAGCAATGGATGTCTGCAGCATCTGAAGCACACGTAAGTGCTTTCTGTGGGTCAGATTCTATAGGACAATTATGTTTTACAGGGCAAGTTATTTCAAAAGAATTCAGCAACTTGTAGATTAGGAAAAAGAAAATCCCAGCAAAAGTAAATTTCCCACCTTTTCCAGAGGCTCCTGCATTTCATTGCAAGACCATCCGCAGAGTTTCTGGTATTATATTCTGAAATTCTATTATTAGTCTTTGCATTGCTGCAGACATCTCAGCTGATATCAAGGCCCCACTCTGCAGGACATATAAATGTAGAGAGACATCAGGCTGGGTTAGGGGAAAAAAAAACCTTAGAAGTTATGAGTAGGAGAACAAAAATATTGGTGACAGGACAGAAACTACCAGGACTACTGTAGAATTGCCTTGGTTCATCACTATTTTCATCTTTACATACTTCATTGGCGTATAACTTTATGTGATGTGTGTTTCAATGTGGTATTTTGTAATAGTAAGGTTAGAGGATTCCTGGTTTCAGCATCCCATCGCATAAAATAACGATGCCCTAAAATAAAAATCTATTCCTGATGTTCGTAAGCGTGGCCGCAAGCGTATGTTTATTTCCTTCGCTTCAAGCTTTGCAGAACAATTGCTCCAATTTTCCCAGTGAAGAAGTAGAAAACCAAGAATTAGTATCAAGCGTTAGGAGATCAATTTTCACAGACCCTATCGCTTGATAATTTAAATGCTAAGTACTGCAGCCAATTAGTCTAGACTGAAGTATCTGAGGGGGGCAAAATTTAGGTTAACAAATACTGCATAATATTATCTGAATAATGTGGAGCAGACTTCCTCCAAAGATGGATTTTGAATCTGCCCATTGTACAGAACAGGTGCAGAGAGTGCGTGGGAGAGGTGAATTCATCCCTCCTCTAAATGGCAGGATAAAATAAAATTAGGATATAAAATTTGGGGGTGTCTCATGGGGCAGTTTTTAATTATATACTTAGCAGCATCTTTGCATATAATCATCACCTCAGCCTCCTCGTTTGCATGTATATATTCTTTTGTGCCATGATCAAAGAACAAAGGTTAAATCCTTCTGAAACTCCATTCAAGCAGTGAAAATTGAAAACAGCTATTTTGAGGCTTTGGGCTTTTTTGTGTTTCTCAACGTTTGTATAATCTGCTTAAAATTCTGGTTACTTATTAAATCATGTATTCGTAGTGTGACACCCAGACAACTGCAGAACACAGGTGAACTAGCAGAGTTTTAAGGAGGACCTTTCAGTGGCACCTCCCATGATGGAGGGAGAAACAAAGCCAGGTCTCCCGCTGGGAGGCTGCCTGCCAGAGAACTTCCACCACATCTTCACTCCTCGCATTCTACTCCTGCACCCAGTTCTGGTTTGCAAGGAAGGGTTTTGTACGGAAAATCCAAAGTCGTTGTCGGAGTCCTCTGTCGCCATGCTCATGGCACATGAACAGAGTCCCCTCTCTGTCCTGACAGCAGCTGGGCAAACATCCAGCCTCGGTGCCTGGGGTGGACGAGGACCGACGGAGGGGCACAGCCATCCTCGTGTCGGTGAGGAATGATGAGATTGTGCCTGCCAGGGCGAGGGGGCTGCTTTTAATCACTGCCTGCCTGCCCTAGAAAAGGTCTGCTTTGCGAGTTTTTCTTCTTCCTCTGCTGCTACTAGCTGAGCTGTACGTAAATCAAGCTGTATGTTATGGCTGTTCAACATTCATGGCTACCTCTGTGGAGGTCCTCTGTGCCCACTTAGCATTCCTGTTTGGTGTTTGGGCTTAGGGCTAATGGTGAAAATAAGCCACGTACTGCAAAATTCCTCCTTTTTTCTAAATAGAAGCTGCCAGGAGCTGACCAAGGGTTTACAACTCTAGAATAACACATGGGGAGACAAACTACTGAGTAAATGAAGCCCTACAAGGTACACAGTATGGAAACAGCTCAGCAATTCCTCTTATTAACAAAACCTGGACAGATGCATTTCTGTAATGCATCCAGCTGATCCTTGTGACCCATCATCGAAGACACAAGAATATAGAGATATGGGTGTCAACACACAAACACCACATTCACACAGGCCATGGCACCACGAAGTATTTCAGGGTTCATCTAGACACCAGATACCTAAACCACCTGCCATCCCAACCTCCCAAACTGCCTCAAATGCCAACTGCTGGAGAAAACCTCTTCCTTCTTCCAAACGCAGGTTCCCGAAGCGATAGGCACCAAAGGCTGGGAAAGATTTCGTTCCTGGGCTAGTAACCACTTTTCGGTAAGGAAAACTCTTATCAGTTTAAATTGTGTTACTTTGCAGCCCTGCAGAAATTTTCTGCCACTGAAAAGATACCAGGTCAGCTCTTCCCTCCAACCTCCTGATGATCTGAAATGACGGAATGAAAATATTCCCTTTCTGTCCCAGACACACTGTCTTTATTATCCGTTATGCAAACCTAGACAAACCCTCGTTGCCTTCAAAGAAATAAAACAAGGCTTAATTATGGCATGCTCACTTTTTAAACCTGTAAGCAAGCTGTAGGGATTGCCCTTATTTTGTGATAGCAGAAGTTCAGGTTGGAACTTCTGAAGGTTGGTACTGTCTAGTTCATGAACACACGTAGAAGGGATCAATGGGAATTTTTTTAAGTTTTTCAGTTTTGCAACTCCTCTCCAAAGCTACTGTAAAGCTCTGTTTTCCTTAGCAGTGGCTATTAGCAGCACGCAAATTAAGCCAAATACTTCACCATATTGTAATAACTTTTCTTTTTACCTCTCTTTATTACTACTTGATATCACTGGTGTTCAAAGTAACACCTGATAATGCCAGAGAAATTATAACTCTAATAAAATCTTCTTTCAGGGAGGTTTTGCCAACGGTCCATTTTAGAAACTGCTCCTTCTCCTTCCCTCGGCTTGTACTTTTCATGCCCTGCTAGCTATAAAACAAAGATATGCTTAATTCCCAAAGGTTTTAAAACTTGCCACTCACCAGAATTGAAAACCTCAAAGAAAGAAGTTTTATGCTGAAAGGGTACTATTCACCCTGCTAAAAATCTGCATTAGCAAAAGTACTTCTATATAAGCCACAGTTACACAGTTTTCTGAAGCACAGGCTCACTTACAATGATCAATGATACATGGTATAGAGAGGAAAAAATCCGAGTTGGAGACAGATCAGGAGTTAAAATAATGAAGATTTAACCTTAGGAATTTTTGATTATTTTGGTGATTTTCATGTATGATTTAAGATACTGTCTTTTCAAATAGATGAATTTGCTAACCATTGCTTCTATTCACATATAGCTTTATAGAAGCACTCCATAAGAAAGGTTTGCTCTTCTACAAACACACAGCATTTTTATGATCGCGAGTTTAGATTACAGCAGCCCTAGAGCTCTCAGCACCCCAAGCAGTACTGCGGTCATGCAAACAAGTTTTCCAACCGGAGAAGACACAGAAGCAACCCAACGGCACAGCGTGTTTGGAACAGACCCTGGCAAAAGCAAGGCCACCAGCATGGTCTCGGTGGGAATAAAAAGCAAACCATGCTTTGGGCTACATCAGGAGGAGTACGGCCAGCAGATCACGGGGCGATCCCCACTGACCCACCCCGCTTGGGCCACACTGTGACCATTTTCAGGCCTCCCCCTGTTTAAGAGGCATGAGGAAGAAGGGCAGAGGGTCCAGAAGATAATCATAGAATCGTTTAGGTTGGAAAAGGCCAACCATTAAATCAGGGCCTGAGGCACATGATCAGCAAATGAAGAGAGCTGGGCTGGTTTAGAGAGGGGAAGCTGAAGGTGGGATAGTGGCCTTCAACTATTCCAAAGGACCTTATCATGCACATACATATGAAGAGATGCACAGAAATTATATTAGCTCTTTATAAATTAGAGGAGCAAAATGAAGTTCTAAAGGTGTCAGTAGGCCACAAGGGCTACAACGAGGAATCCTTGCTTCATAAATTTATTGTACTAATAAGGCTAATTCCATCCTAAGCACAGGAACAGGATGCCAGCAGGGTATTCTCCAGGACTGGAAAGCTGCAGCAACTATTTCTGTTGCACCACAGCCCATTATGAAGAGGATGGCAAAGTTCAGCCTTTCTCGACAGACCCATGGCTTAGGTTTGCCACGAGACGTATCTGAAATTTCAGACACCAAAGGGCTATTGGGATTTTCACTGCTAGTTAATTGTTTCCCATTATGCACACATAAAAAGCTGCATAATGGGAGAATGGACTGGAAAATGCCATAATGCAAGAAAAAAAATGGTTTTGAGTAGTAATAGGCTCTGGAGAGCTCTTCACTGGACATATGTTTTATCCTTTTATGCTGGAAGTCCTCTGGACAGATTTGTTCAGTTGAGGTTTAGCCTATGTCAGATTTGCTAGGGATAAAGGGAGGATGATTCCAGAGTGACACTGTGGGATACACTGTTCAGCTTCAGCCTCTTCCACGGTCTTCCTTTGGAAGAGTTGGAGAGTAGGAACGAGCGGCAGAGAAGGAAGCCCAGCAGGATGTAAAACACCAGGTGAGCCTCACTGTCTACAATGCTCAACATTCATAGCTGCTTGGAAAGAAAGAAGAATTTGAACAACGTCCTATTTCTGTCATGCTCTGCCAAGGTACTATTTTGGATTGGGGATGTTGGAGCATTTCTTTTTACTTCACCAACTCTGTCCTGCTTTCAAGAAATGTTTCCACCATATGGTAGAAGTACTCACAAAATCACAGAAAAAGTCATCTGGATATTCAGTCAACTGCTGTTTCCAGAAATGATGGCATCCTCAGCCGTACAGGAAAAAGGCAGTAAAAGTAGGGCTTCACCTGCAAGTCCAAAGGCAGTCTGGCATCTTGGCCTCTTCAAAAGAGCGGCTGAAACTAGGTTAAAATCTTCAATTACAAAATGGCAATTCACTGAATATATGGACTATGAGGTTAAAGAACACTCCGTTGCTGTATTTGCCCCTTCCCATCTGAATACCTAAGGTCTGATTTTTACAGTTGCTGTCTCCACACACAGACACAACCCTCCACCTGAAGGAGGGCTTACAGATGCTCAGTGGCATCTGAAAAACAAACTACTTATCAGAGGAAGAGCATATAAAACAGTAAGGAAAAAAATTATCTGAAGGGCAGTATGCCATGCTGCTCTACACTGCTGGAGTACGACTGTCACTGTAAATCCTTTCCCCCTCTTTTTTCTACTGAACAGCTATCAGCACGTCTCTCCCCTGATGACTGCAAAGGCACGCAGATGTGTGTCTCCTGCCTTCCAACACCATTGCAATGGCTCAGGTTTCCTACGCAGCACCTGCCTGACGTTCGCTGCATCACTCCTGCTTCCTTCAGCACTTGCCTCCTGCGTTCAGAGGAAAAGAAGCCTGGCTACAGTACAGTGTAGCATACAGATTTTATACAGCTAACAAATTTATTTTATATGGAATGACTAAACACAGACACATCCAAAAAAAAGGAGAAAATAAAGCCAAAGGAGTCGACATTCTAGGAAGGCGCAAGTTTACAAAACGTACTCTCATTTAAGTACAATTTAAACCCCTTCATAAAGCATACAAACAAACAAACAAAAAAAATTGAAGTGATACAATGCAGCATAATTCAAGCCTAATGGTGCAGACACCAAAAGATCAGCGATGAAGCGGATGCCTCATGCGGCTGTTTCACTGTCCTGTGCATAGAAAGTGACTTAGAAAAATATGCTCCAAACCTGCACTTTTTCTCTTTGCAATGGCAACATTTTATTCCGATGATCTTTCATCATTTCAGAAAAAAGCAAGTGCCAAAAAATGCATAGTAAGAGGAAACTAAGTAGAGCTTGTACCTATGTAGAAAAAAGAATTAGATCTCTTAAATAATTAAAGGTATTTCTGAAAGGCAGCTTTTCTTATCACTATCCAGAAATCAGATTATCTCGCAGCCGAGATTAATATTTTTAGTATCTGAATGGAAACGAATGTCTATTAAAGCTGTGTGATGGCCTGAGGCTTTATAAATAACCACGTCCCCTCTTTGCCAGTGCAGCGATGACTACGGCTTCAGCATGCTAAGTTATTCCATCGCAAGTCACACGCTCGCGGGAGCACTGCAAAGTGAAGATCAAGGTTAAATAGTTAGCAGGGATTTCTAAGCAGGAAGATGGCGGTGTGACCTTGCAGCTCCGACAGGTTCTAATTGAGGAAAATGTAGTATGTGAGTAATTGGATGTTACTGATGTTCTTCAGGGGAGAATTCTTTGAATTCGATACAAAGCATTTCACGTGTAAGAGGCCAACTAGGAAGAGTTCACATCAAAAGGTGTGCTGTTTCTACAGGCCCCCACATTAAATGTTAGAGAATGGATACTTTACCCCCGAATTCCTTGCTCATGCTCATCCGATATGGAAATCCTTCCTGCTCTGAAACCCTAATGCAGGCAGCTGTTAAAAAGACTCAATATGAGTATCTTCATTAAAAGGTGTTTTGCAGTATTTTCCTAAAAAATAGCACCGTTCTCATGAATGGTTTCCCGATGTGAGCTGATTAATATTCCAGCTAACGGTACTGTCCCAAACTTTGCCTGGCATTTCCTCCCCCTAACAGTTACACTGAAAATGCATTTTCGTAAGCCAGGCACGAAGGTGACTTCTGCCGAGTGGAGGAAGGGAGACCGGAGCCGGATGGGGTGTCGGTTCCCCTTGGCTCGATTCAGGGGCCAAAAAAGCAACTCAGCGAGGCTGAAGAAAGCTGAAGGAAAGAGGCCAGGACACTTCATACTGGGATTTTTCCCAGGTTTAACTCCATATGTTCATCTGCAGCTTCCCATGAATCAAGGAAAAGTTGAGACTGCCTGGTGTGGCTGCAAACCTGGTAGCAGGCACCGGCTGGCGTTCTGTCCGAGTCTTTTCCTCCGGTCAGGTTCTGTCTGTCCTTCCCACACCCCATGTCCTGCCTTCTCCAAACAGTCCCAGTATCTGCTTTGAGCAGCCTGTGTACTCCCTCCCAGAAAGGTATCTCTTTAGAGGTTTAAAAACTTGGCAAAAATTGGGTATACTTTCACAGGAAAACAGGAAAAAAAAAAGTTAAAACCCTGTTATGGGTTACTGGCATGTCAAAAAAGCACAGTTTTAATGAGCAAAAAGAAATTCTTCCTTGCTCTTTATTTCAGAACTAGCTTAAACAGTTTTGGAAGCAGTTTTCACACTGGAAGCTGCTACCGATGGAAATTTTGGGGTAGCCAAAATTAAAGGAAGCTCGCTACAGCTTCCAATGGTATTTCCATTAGTTTTATTACCCCTATCTCTACCAAACACAACGCCCTTAAAAATTATTAAAAACACTAAAATGCCTCTAATTTTCCTTCTGTGTCTAAGGCAGCACAAAACATTTACCAAAACCAATTCCTTTACCAAAATGACACTTTGGCCATCTCGTTATAATTTGACAACCACTTAGTTTGCCTTCAAATCACCACGCTCTACGTTTCAAACTACACTTAACACGACACAGCTGCAGATGACCTGTGTTTACAATTTCTAAGCCTAATTCGCTCTGCTTTCAGAACTGTTAGAAATGAGAGCTGCTAAGGACCTAAAAAAAAAAGTTATTATTTGTTTCTCAATGGTTATCAGAGGAAGACAAGCCTCAGATCACTCCAGCCTTAGTAACTACTGCCAGAGTTGTTTCCACCCATTAGCAGTTGTCAACAGATTGGTTTTACTTAACTGGCAGCCTCACTCAGCTTCACCGAACAGCATCTCCCTGGAAAAAAACCAGAGTTTGCAAACCTTCACTTGAAGAAAATTAACACGATGGCTGCAGTAATGTGCATTTCAAAAATGAAATGTACTCTGCTCACAGAACTTCAGGACATATCTTTGGTCTTCTACTTTTTTTGTGATTCCTGTCACCTAGCCAGGTATTCGAATCGGCAAGAACAATACAACCAACATCCTGAGACAGCAGAATTTGCATGAAATAAATAAAATTAAAATGTTGAAAAATAACCTGAATGGATTTTTTCTAAGTATAGCTCCAACTCCTTTTCTAAGCAGACCAGGAGTAATCTGACACAGCAGATCGTAGTAAGACACGGAGGAAAAGAGCTTTTCAAAAAGAAAAAAAAAATCAAACTGTCCCAAACCTCTCCCTTACCTGCTGGGCTATTTACTCCACGGCCAGAGCCGAGCAAAGGGTGAGGCAGGCAGAGCATCAAGCTACTACACTTGTGATTTTGCTCTTTTCTCTTGCTGTGACAGAAAGCTACTGGAAAACCTATGGTGATTTCTTTTTTCCTCATTAATTCCAAAATTGAAACTGAACAGACATTAAAGGAGGAGAAAGATGAAATGAGCTATGGCAGAGGTACCCCTGCCTGTTACACACAGTGCGTCCTGGGACGCCTGGCAAGCAGAAGTCTGCCCAGACTTGGCACAGCGATACGAACGCTCGGCACCGGGCTGGAGACTGAAGCTCTCATTAGGTACTGGGGGGAGCACAGGGACCTTCTCCTTCTCCTTTGCCTTCTTTTCCCTCTCCAGGATTATGCCTGGCAGTCAGAGAGGACACAGGTACCCATCATGGCACAGCTCCACACAGGTTTCTCTTGGTAGCCTGAGCAATTGCTATTTTTCCCCTTATATTTATAATAGATTTTTTTTTTTTTGGCTTCTATTAGTGGTTTTAGGCTCATGAACAAAGCCTGGGGTGAAGAGAAGGGAAAGGTCTGGGGGAGGAGGATGCTTTTGGGGTAATGGGGCTCGATAGCGGGACCACTGAGTGTCTGCTATTAGCATGTGCTATCTTTTATATTAAAGAGGAAATACAACCAAGCCAGTAACCCCACACTTAGTGACTATGAGGAGCAGCATCCCCAGGCAGATGGAGATGCCTGTCCTGCTCCATGCGGCACCTGGGACTGGGCTCAGAAGCTTGCTCAGAAGCAAAAGAGCCTTAGTTCCCTCCTCATGCTTCACGTACGCCATTTCTTTACAGAAACAGTGTCTGCAGATGAGCATTGGTTGCCAAAAATGTGATAAATTCAAACAGACAGGCTCTTGTAATTACCAGAGAAATCTGTATACAAAGGAGGAAAGTGAACTATGCTCCATGATTAAAAAACCCAAACAACATATATGACAAGACAAAGGAAGCTGCTGTTGAAATGAGAATTGCCAGTTCCCAAAACATTTGATTTTCTCTTTTCCCTTAGGCTTTAGGGAACTGAACACCATTTTCAGTAATAATAAAATTATTCCGTATTTCTTCTGTCATTCTAGGAGAAAGAAAAATAAAAAATAAAAAAATCAGCCTTTCCTCCAACCTCCACCCGCCCCAAGCAGCATGCGTGAATCTAAAGAAAAGGTAATTGCCTATCTGAAAATATCTGAAATCAGAAAAAAAAAGGTTTGCCTAACTACCAAAGGCATGGGGTTGTCCTGCTGCACAGCATCTAGGCACCAGCAGTACAAATGAATAACCAAAAGCCTGCTACACCCCGCTGCCGTGGAATCAACGTCCAGGACTTTTTGTGGTAAGCAGAGCAGTAGGTCAGCCTGAAAGGCTCCAGCTACCGTGGAGGAGTTACCTTCAAGGGAACAACACAGAAAGATTCAGCTGGAATATTTTTGTCACGTTAAACCACGGTCCCAACATGAAGGCAGCAGCACCCCTTTCCCAGGCGGCCGGACCGACTCTCCCATCATCTTGACAGCACTTGCTCTACCGCGTGCTTATCGTTTGCCGTTATCCCTCCACTGGAAGCCGATTTGAGAAAAATGACTTTTTTACCTCTTGGTTCCTTCCAGTGTAAATCATTAACAAGAACTTATCTTCTGACTTCATCCAACTTTACTTTTTCTTTTTTTTAAACAATTCTTTTTTTTTTTTAAATTACACCTTGAAGTAACTCTAACAGCTGCCATTTAGCACCTCTGTGAACAGCAGAAAGTAATTATATTGCCATTTCTCTCTAGTGAATGTTTCTATGTTATTTCAGGTCTGTAGTTAGGATTTTCAAGAGAATCCCACTCTACTCAATAGATACACGTACAGGTTTCACAGGCATTTTTGTTACGAGCAACGTACCTAACATACCACTTCAAAATGATCCTGGTATGCCAAAAATGCAGGACTACTGGAACTTTGAAACTATTTCATAATGCGTTAATGAAAGAAATTGGATCACAAAAAATGTTATTGCTATTACCTGTGAAAGTCATTACTGCGAGGCCTAACGACTGCATTAAAGCAGCATCACGCACTAACGGAAAACCTTTCAAATACATTGGCTGCTAATGACAAGTCAGCCTGTGCCAGCACGCACCACATATTAACCACAATTATTTCCTTTTCTTGACAGAAAACCCTCCACAGAAATTTGCTCTACACTAATGCCTAAAACTCATTTTTAATGGTACAGACGAGACATAAACAAAATGAGTTTATCTATCTTCTTAGAAAAAAAAAACATTTCAAGGCCAATCCAATGGTTTCAAGATGCATTAGAAAAGCGCTAATTCTGCAAACGCAATCCCTTTTATTCTTCTGAGTTTCAGAGGAATGCTTTGCTGACATTTCTAACTTGCACGCTTTTTTTTTAACCCGCTTCAAGAATGGCTAATCGATCACAAAACTCACCCCGTGCAGAATCTGTGATCTTGAGATGTCCAACCGACAGGCAGGCTTGCATGCTCCGGATTAAAACATCTGCACACTAATTTGCAAGGTCTACAAATTTTGGAAATCTCCTGACTGACACATATTGCACAAGAATAGAAACTCTCTTTACAATGATTACATCATATATTGCTCAGGCTCTGTAACTTGCCCCCAAAATGGCAAATTTCATTAATTGGCAAGAATTATGTTTAACCTTCAGACTTGTAGACTGAATGAAAGAAGTGCAGTTTTCTCAGAGCATAACTTGGTTAATAGCACTAAATAGGACGCTTTGGTTCATTCACACAAGAGCATCAAAGGTTGATTTCACCTTTTAACATTGGAAGGGTACGTTTATTAAGTTGCTTTATTAAAATATTTTGGCATGTATTGGCAGAAATTTGAGATGAAATGCCTAATATTGATCTAACGACATTTTCTGTGAAACATAAAATAATCTGGCACGCTCTTCTCTCCATCATACAAAAAGAAATTCAACTACAATAGCTCTACTAGATATATAATGTTCTCTGAATTAAACATAAGTGTTTGAAATCTTTTTCCTTTTCTACTTTAAAAAAAAAAGAATCTAACCCAAGAAATCCAATCTACATTGCCAGCTTTATAATGTTGTTTGGATGCATTACCAATTTCTCTTCCTAGACCCACAGTCACGTATTATAAATCTTTAGGAAACACAGCAGAGTAGTACAAGAAATCCACAGCTGCAAAATACAAAGTATCCTCCAAGGCAGGAAGCTCAACTTCCAGGGTTCATCTGGTTCTGATGGGTTTCAGCTCCGCAGAGCTTTCCATTTTTCTGTTCTTTGATTTAGCCTTTGGAAGCTGGTGTGGGAGGTATTATCTATTTGATGGAGATTTTTTTCTCCAGACTGTAGCCAAAAAAAGATGTTGAGAGAGAAAAAAAGAAAAAAAGCAAATCTCATGTAAATAGCCTCAGAAGATGTGACTTACAAAAGAAGAAACCTGCCAGCCACAAATTAAACCACACCATATTTCTTCTGAAACAGAATTCCATGTTCATCATTCATAAAATGAACAGCATCATTAACTGCATCTGCTAAGAAGGCAGCCAGCTTCTGCACAGAAAGTGTTTCTGCTAAGGACGACTCCCTCTTGCCCGCACCTCGCCCATGGAGTTTGGGTGACAGAACCACGCGCCGACCGTGGCGTCTCACTTCAGGCAACTGAAGAAGGCAGAAGTCAACGAGAGAAATGTACTAAAATGGGTTCACCACAACAAAAGGATTATGCAACCTTAGATATAATTTATACACTGAATGAAGCAGGATGAAAAGAGGAATGAAGGCATTCAACAAATGACTCGTATATATATATATATATATATATGAGAAAAAGCTCACCACTTCAAAAACCAATAATAAACAATTTACACCCATTATATTATATTGCCGGGACTGCCAAGCGAGTCTATAGGTATTAATAACATTATGTAATTGTTTAGACTGCAATGAAACACAGCAACAGCTAAAATGCTTTGCAGAAGGGATCCAAGACTTAAGTCTGCTCTTGATTCTGAGTTTGCTCTTAGACACTCCGACCATGTGTCTAAAAGCAAACAGAACAGGCTTGTTATTTAACTTATTCTTAAAATCTGATACTATAAAGCCCAAGTAAAGCAAAGGGAGTACAAATCTGCTCCCAAGTTGCAGGGCAGAGAGGGAGGGTAGAGCTTGTCTCTATCTTTTTCAATTACTCCAGAATCACATAAACATGTTTTTTATTTTTCAGAGTTGCCTATGACAACTTCAGTGTTGGAGAAACACGGAGGCATCTTTGCCGAAACAAAAACTGCACCAGGCTGTGTCCTGCACTTACCCCGTGTCTGTGGGAGAAGTATAACCAAATAAAAATAAGAGCATATTTGACAGAAAAGGAAGAATTATTTTTAAATTACCATTTGAAATTTCAGTTGAAAAATGTGGTCAGACAGAAGGACAAAATGCACTTCTTCCCAGACAAGAGGGAACCAAACAAGCTACCGAATATCTGCTTCGGAGGCAGCAGGACAGCAACTGTGTGTCCCAGCTGAGGAAGGCCTGGTGCAAACTTTTCCCTGGTGTTACTTAGCAAGAGCTTATTCAATCTCCACTTTGACTAAAGAAAGCCCGTCAGTAATCGAGGGGTTAAATCCCTCTTCTCATCTTCCTCCTCTCCTCAGCTTCCCACACAAGACTGAACCCATTTCATAAATGAGAGCTGTCCTCCTACGTAAGATTCATATTAATGGAATCACTCTTCGAGGATCGCAGGCTCCATCTACCCCGGCACATTAAGCAGTGCCAGGGAACGTTCCCGGGAGAAGGAACCCGATTGTCTACAGTCTCATGGCGGGAGCAGGTCCCTGGCCCCGAACCAAGCAGCGCTCTCCCAAGCCTATCTCCGGCCCAGCTCCAGAGCAAGCTCTGCCCACCCATCAGTTGGGATGTGACTGACCCATTTTGGAGTGTAATGGATTCAGTGGTGCTGGCTGGGGCTCCTCCATGCCAGCTGGCCCCACAGCCAGAGCAGCCGCAGCGTTGTCGTGCACCAACGAATCCCAACAGCGAACCACCAGCGTCACGCAGGGTGTGCCAGCCTTGGATCTTCAACCGGTTTGCATTTAGGTGTCTTTAACTGTCTAATGTACAACCGGTGGTGAGCAGAACCAGCTCCAATGGTACATGGTCCCCACAAGTCAGCTTCTCCCCTGTCTAGGGACACAGATCACTGTCAGCATTCCCAGCGGAAACGACGCACTGGCGAGTGACCTCCTGTGGTCCAGGGGAAAATACCTGTAATCAACTTGATAGCGTTAAAAATGCTGTGAGTATAACTCTGGGGAATGTGTTCTCTTTCTGTTAGTCAGTATACAAGTCTGAGTGATGTAAAAGTAAACCATTATTTAAAAGGGACTTTATGAATGCAGAACACAGGCTGCAAGTACGGCTGCCTTCTACAGCTGCACCAAGCGGGGGGACCCTGGGTTTCAGCAAAGGCATTCAAAAATGCCTAGCTTGTAACTCTTTAAAGTGACAAATGAAGCTCATTTCTGTGCCTTTCTGTACCCCAAACCACTTTGCTGTACATGCTCAGACATGCCTTTCAATGTGCTGCTGGATTTGATTCTACCGTTTCAATAGAATACCAATGTTAATAGAGCAAGAAAAGCGATCTGAGGGTGTTACTCTCCTCACCAGCCATTGCTCCACAATGTGGAGCTCGCAGGACTCAAACCTGTATCACTCCTAGGTCTCTCATCCACCTCCTGCGGCCAGAGGTGTCTACAAAAGCTAACACTGAAGAAGCTTCCAGTAAGTCTGGTTTCAACACTAACTCCTCTCATCATTTTCCTTAGCAGCTGGAATGAAGGATAGAGGGGGAAGCCACATCACAGGGATCTCAGATAGAGCAGTTGAAGGTGTGAAATCCACATTCAGCTCCTGTTTCCCTCCCCTTGGACCGGACCAGGTGAGCACTGGTGGTACCACAGAGCATCAGGGAAAGACTGGCATTTCAGCTGGCCAGCTCGAACAGCACGAGTGGTGTGAGCGTGCAGACTCAGGCCACAGGACAAGCACTGAGATATTCTGGTTTATGACAAAAGTTGAAGGTATTACTGCCAAGTCTTGCCACCTCTTCCCAAAGCCTTCGTTTAGCCCTTCTGCTGGAGGTGGCGAAAACAACGGGGTGAGCGCCCCAGCCGAGGGCAGCAGCATCTCCAACTGTCCCCGTCTGCTCCCCCAGAGCTCGGCTGCCAACAGCCTTTCTTGGCGCTGCAGAGCATCCGACACCGGCCTCCCTCCTCCTGGGCTGCGGCCCTGGCGGTGCCTGATCCAGCTGATGGCAAGGAGAACAGGGTATCTCCTACCAAAACCCACCCTCTGTAATTAGAGTCAGTGATGAAGCTGGAGCCCTCAAGACAGAGAGGGCAATTAATTACCAGAATCCACTTGGCTGGTTTTAAGTAGCACACCAGACATGTATTAGCACCTTTTCTTCGATACTACCCAGTGTAAAAGGCAACACTGTATTCTATATCTTTGGATCAGAACCCTCAATCAATATAAGCAGAAGACAAGAACATTAAGTAAAAGCAAAGATAATTTGAAAAATATGATCTAAAAATCAAACTCAAGAATGAAATGGGAGTTTTCATCTTGCAGATGACCGGTGTAACATGAAGTGACTTAACTCATCTGACAAGATGGATTACAGCTGGCCCCTTATCTCTTGGCCTGCTTAGCAACATGAAAGGAAAAGAAAAACAATGCATTAATTGATGGTGGAGAACGTTTTTCTTCCTAATGGTTTCCAGCCAGAATTTTTGAGCTTGAGCCATTTCCCAAATAATGGCCAGCATTTGTGTACACATTACTTTCTTTCATGTGACAAGGAAATGTAATTTTTCTTTGAAAACATACTCATTAAGGAAGCAACCCCCTTCCCCCCCCCCCCCCCCCCCCCCCCCCGCAGAAGCCTTTGCACCCATTCATAAGCGTGACACAGTATTAGCACTTTAAAAGTCTGGAGGAACCACAGGTCCTTTGAAAACTCCCACAGCAGAGACGCAGCCTTGTGCCTACTCTCTGATGCCCTCTTTTAGGTCAGGTCTACCCAGTATTTTAAGGTTATTTGCAATGCAATAACCATCAGAATCTCAATCAGGTTGAGAGTTATTCTAGGAAACACAAAAAAATCAAAGAAACTAATGATTATCACAAATAATTGAAGGAAGCAGGCATCATTAATACAGTCATAATATTACATAGGTTGATTATACGCTCAGAAGTCACTTGGAAGTATTTCTTTTCTCTGATAGAAGCTTTTCAGCTCAGATTCACAGAGCTCTTTCAAGAAAGGGAAATGCACAACGGGAGTTGCAAATGACGGCGCGGTGCTTCTCACCTGCCCCAGTGCTTGGGGAGATGTGAGTTGGGGGGGGGGATGGCAGATTAAATCCGGCGTGGGGAGGTGAGCAGCAATGCACACTGCCTGGGGCACCTAAAATCCTCCTGACTGCCACTACCATGCAGATCCTCAAACTCAACCGCAAAAGGGCTGAGTGGAAGTCTCTAGCCACTGCATGCTACGCCTATTAGAAACAGAAAACAAACACCTAGCGGAAAGATAAAATCAAGGTAGCATGTCCTGTAAGTTTGTGCCACACTGTCCGTGATGCCTTGGGTTAAACAAATGTACCTGCTTGAGCCTCATTTTTCTTGCCCTCCGTTGAGATATGGCTCAGACCACAGAGGTCCAGCAGAGAGCACAGTATCTATCCGACACAGGGGCCTGAGCTGTTGCCAGAACAGAGACCGTTTAGCACGAGACCAGAAGAAATTAGGATTTTTTTCCTGTTACAGCAGAAACTGCTCGGCCTCCCCAGGAGAGGCTTAGTTAAAACAAAAGGCAACTGCAACAGTGTTCCCTGCCTGAGACTAAAGCTGGAGCTCAGTTTTACAAGGAAACAGACACATTATGAATGTGCAGGCAGACACAATTAATTTAAACCCACCCTGAGACCAGGGAGCTGAAAGATGCTCCATCATGGAAACGCTCCCAGCAGCGCTGCCGTGACAAGCGCTGCCTACCTGACCGGGCAGGACGGGACGCTGAATGCCCGTCACCTAAAGCAAGGACAAGCCCGGTGCTACACATCAAGTCCTATTATTTTATTTATAACCCCTGTACTAACTACATGTGGCAAGGTACACTTTCCTACTCTCTCTGATTTATCAATGGAAAGCTGGTACTGCAGATTGCAGTGATCATCAATAATTTTCACATAAGGCTGGAGGCAACCCATGAGAAGGAGTTGAGCAGCCACAAACTCTTCCATCATGTATGATCAAAAACTAGAGATCCAAAAAAATCCAGTCCTCCGCTGCGGTGCATCCCACAAGACACTATAAGGTGGGAAGGCCTCGGAGAGTACCGTATTTTCCAGGTGATGGCAAGGTATCTAAGAAACACACTTATTCCTGTCAGCAACAATCTGAAATATTTAAAAGTTCATTTTCAAGAGGAATAAATATATTTCATAACCATCCCAAGGGAGTGTTTCCTCTTCACTGAAGCTACTGTACTTGGCAAGGAAGCAGTGTGACATTTTTTCCCCAAAGGCTTTGGAGTGATAAATGATAGCTAAAATGAAATTTTCTATTAGACTTAAAGCCTCTATAGAGCTGCCTTTAGGAAGCAAGGTTTGGATTAAAAAGTCCAAAATTTAAAAATCTTGAATTGTAAATGTTTGAGTATATGAAACAGAGCCATGACTGACTCGCAGAGAATAAACTATTTTAAAGCAAACTCCCAGGCAACTCTTTGGTACAAAAGAACTGAGGGATCAGAGACATCATCTTACTGCCTTTCACACAACAAACTTCCCTCTGAAGGTGCACCATAAACTCAACAAAGATAATCTTATTAAAATGTTAAGATATTTCATTGATGTTGAGTTGTATTCAGATACTGAAAGAACCGACTTCAAATATCATTCTGTCCGCTCTAGAAACACGCTTGGTTCTTGAATGAGGTCACTTGGGGTCCACATACAAAGAGTAACAGTAAAATTACCAGTCTGAGGGCTTTGCCATTTTGAGAATCTAGGAATGACAAGTTAACCCCCAAAATCTTACTTTTAGGTCAGCAAATTATGAAGGTTTGAAAAAAAAAAACCCACAACTGGATTATTTCTCTTGTGGTTTTGAACTGTTAGCTATGCACTTGAGTCATGTTTTCAAAAGTTTTAATACAAAAATTATTTTGTTTTGGTTTTAATGGAAACAGATGCAATCTGACAATTTACCAGGCTGGCTAGGTGTTAGAGAAAAATGTTCCAAAACTTCACAGTTAACTCTTCTTGACAGCTTGGTGCGGAATTTAACTGTATTCAGAATCTACGCTGACCTGTGACAACCTTATTGAAATGGCACTATCGAAGTCCCCCAAGTTCCTGCAAAAAAAGCCTGACCTACATGTGCTCTGAGCCACATTTCGGTCACTCGGACTCAACCTAGTTCTGGATCTGGACTCTCACGTTTTCTTAAGGGGTGAAGCCCTGGCTGCAAACTGAGGGTGCCAGTCAGTCATTCCAAGGGGTGACAGCAGCTTGCAACAGCACCCAGTGTGAGCGAATTTGTGAGATTCACCTCCAGGTCTGAAGCTGAGGATCAGGACTACAGAGCAATAGGGGAATGCATCTTTTTGATACCCTCTGAGTGAAATAGCGGGATACATAATGGTTGATTACACTGGAAAAATACAGTTCTAAAAGCATTTTATCAAAGGTTTGACTCACTTAATACATACATAGTCATTTTTAAGCCTACACAACAAATTTACAAGAGGCAAAATCTTCAGCTTTGACTACTGTAGTCACCAACATCCCAAGCTGCAAATGGAGAATCAAACTGGCAAAAGAAAATTACTCTGTAAAAAAACCCATGTCAGCTTAACAGAGCATTACATCATTACACACAGAGCAACAAGTGCTAACACATTTTTTTGTTCCCATTAGAATAAAAAGTCAGTGCCCCTATATCAATTCCGATTCATTCCATGGGTATCCCTTCCACTCCCACTCCCAGCAGAGCTCAGCAACTATGAAAATAACTGAAGTCGAATGTTTTCTATTTTCTAACCCGTAAACATCTGCCACACTGAAAACCATTTTCACAGGTGACTGAATGACGCAGGGGAGCGGGTCATCAGATACAGAGCATTTCACCAGCAGGTCACTGGTTCCAATCCAGACCCAAACTGATAGTACATGTTTTCTTTAAAAAAAAAAAAGGAGAAAAAAAACGACCAAAAAAGCCCAAAGTTTCCAGCAGCTGTTCAGCAGTATTTATTATACTCCCTGGTAACAACCAACTATTTGTACCATCTCCCTGTACAAAATGCAGCGTCGAAATAAAACCTCAGCCAAAATTACTAACATTTCAGTCCAGACAAGATTATTCACATGCCAAAAGTCTCCTTTCTTGGAGAATGAAGACCAAGACATGTGTTTCTTCCCAAATGGCCACACTTCTATACCAGAAGCTGCTGAACTTCAGCGACATTCAGTCTGGCTCTGGGCTGCATCCCTCTATCAGCAATAACATATACTTTCACATGATATACATCATGAGGGTCTAGGGCGCACAACCAACAACAGCCTGCATTCACTGACAGTTGGACTTACGTGTCCAGCCCTATGGATTCGGTTCAGTGCAAAGTCCTCATAAAACTTAAGGCCAAATGTAAGGCTGCTACTGACCTGGCTCTGTGGCGGCTCCGCTCAGCTGCCGGCTGATCCAGCCCCTGGCTCCCCTCCCCGTGCCTGCCCTCACCAGTACACTAGCGATAATGGTTCCCAGTTCTTCCACACAGAGCTCAACTATGAATGAACGTTCCTAAGTGCTGGGTCATCTCATACAAAGCACGGAATGGGAAATACGCTTTAGCCACCATTTGGTATTTCTGAGAGCGGTGAGGAGCACCTGAACACACCCAGGTAAGTAGGGGTGGAGCCCATAAATTTCTGTCACTGCTGTGCTTACATGAAAAGGCAGGAGAAGCCTTATTCCAGGGCAAGATTCCCATCACCCTCAGAAGCAGATGGGTACCACATACAGAAAACACCGGGTACCTGACGCTGCCTGACTGCAGGAACTACACGGCACGCGCGAGTCAAGCGGCCTCGGAAATGGTGCCTGAGCACCGGTATCCCACGGAACCCCCGTGTGCCATGTTTGGGGACATGACCAGAGGCACCACTCACGTGCACAGCCCCAGCACCCCTTGGAAGCTGGTTCTTTTGTTTGTTTGTTTTTCTGGGAGCTCAGACTGACTAACCCAGCACTCCCTGTTTGCAGTCAGTCTTATAACAGGGCTTGGAAGCGTGAACTGCCCATTTAGGTCAATTTTTTTTCTACCTGGGATTTCAAGGTAACATTTACATGCCCTAAATATGAATTCCTTAATATACTTTAAGCACAATTAGGTAATCAAGCAGAGCCATAGTAGCATATTTCAGCCAGGCGGTCATTAACTACTGGGAGCAGCAGCATTAGCAGTTGGGAGTTTATTTTAGGGAGCAATGCTAAAACCTTCCTCCTGATCCATAAACACTCCCACTGGAGAGCACACTAGAGAGAAGACTAGAGAGAAATTAATATTAAATGAGAAATCACAATGAGACCAAAAAGGAGATGTGACATAAAGAAGCAAAAATTTTAATCAGAAGACAAATTTACTGAGAGAAGAAAGCAAGGAAGAGGGAAGCAGAAAGATTGTCTAGAATTCTTCAAACAGGACCGGAGGCATTTTGCATAGTTACATTTTAATGAAGTTTGAAATAATTGGATGATATTCTATGACCTGTGTGATTCAAGAGAGCAGACTAAAGGATCTAAGGTTGCTTTCCAGCTTTAAAATCTAAAAACCTATGAAGAGAAAAGGAAAGAAGCTGGAGTGGTAGCAAGGGAGACAGAGCTATGCAAAATTTGTTATTTCAGGCAGAGAAAACATACTGCCAAAAATAGTAAGAAAACATGTCTGACATATGCGTATACATGCTCTGTTCTCCACTACCCACATCAGTACTTATGTATTTAACGTATAATTTGGCAGGAAAAAAACCAACACAAAAGGATACACTGGGTCCCAAGGGAATGGCTTCACAGGTGCCAGCAAACTCACACCATATGAAATAGGAAAATCCTCAGCCGTGGTGGGTCTTCAGCCCTGTCCAGACAGTAAACAGCGAGGGCACAGCCCACCGGTTCCTTGGACCTACGGCATATCTTCCTCGGCAGCCTCAGCCTCCTCGCTCCACTGTGCGCAGCCCGGGCAAGAGCCGGGCACTGCCGAGGAAAGGGCTGGCCCAAGACCAAGTTGTTCCAGCTATTCACAGCTGCTGGAATCTCCCCTGGGACCCAGGGACAGCTGGCACAGGTTGGGCAGCCAGCGTTTCTCAATAAACAAAGAAAAATGTAAGGGGGAAGATAAAGATCAAGATTTCTAACAAAATCATGGCCAGCTTCACCGTAAGAGCAGCAACCGGCTTTGTTGCCTTATGTAAACCAGAGGGAAGCACTGGACACTTTTCTGGAGAGTTTGGACATAAAAACTGCTACGTGAGTGTGAACCATCACTGCTGGGTACCATCAACTCAGTATTTTTATCACACATTACAAGGAAATTTATCTTCGAAGTTAAAAAGAAATACTGCATGCAAAGAAACACAAAGCTATTTTGCTGCTGGCTTTAGTGACATCTACAGTGGACGTATTCAGGTAACAAAGAATCAGGCTTTCTGGAGAGCATGCTCCAGCCCCCGTAAGAGATGCTGCGGTAGGGCTAAGACTGAAGAAGACCCAACACAGTGCAGAACTGTACACCAAGGGCAGCCCAAGTAAATTACCTTGGTACAACTACCGCAACATGAAAATCCAACTGCTTTCACCAGGGAGCTCTGATATTCCCTCTGAGTAACCCACCTCACTAAGGAATCTCTAGCCCCAAGTCTTCCCCCATGAGGCTCCTGCTGATTTCCTACACCACCTATCCCAGCACACGTCTCCAGCTGCAAGGTTTGCCGTAGCCTGTCCTGAATAAAGTAGCAAACGTAACATTTCAGAAATCATGCAAAATACACAATAAAATCATCACAGCATTTTATGAAATCAAACCTTCATGATCATTATTGTGCAGTTCACTGTGTAGCAATTAAAAGCAAGTACCACAGAAGCCATTGCCTATGCTGTGCCTACATAGACCAATATAGGCAAAAGCCTGCGACTCATGACGGTACAGTCATAGGAACAAAGAAAACAGAACAGAACCAGGAACCAAACTCCCACAAGTTTGCATTTTTCAGCTAATCTTGCCAATAATAGCTCAATTGTTTCCTTACAGAGAACTGCAGGGACAGTTAATTATCAAAGTAAAACTTAAATGCTTTTAAGGCTGGGGGAGGGAGGAAGCCTTTCTTAATTTCCTAGCCTTTGGCACAAGGATTGCACTTGGAAACAGATCTCAAATTAAATCTTTGGTGCCACTGGAGATTTGAAAGCTATCACTCTCCTTTTTTCTTCTTCCCGGGTCACCCACCATTACCACAACACACCAGCTCCCAAGAAAAGCCAGCAGTAATTTCTGAACCACTGGCATAACTTTTCTTAAAGAAAGAGGGGGTCATTAAAATCAGGAAAGAAGCTCTGACTCTCCAATGCCTGTACTGAAATGCAAGTGCCATTCACGGACAACCGGTCTTGTACCTTGGTCTCCACTCCTGCTAGAAGGCAAGAGTCTACTAACTTGTAAGGGAGGACTTGTAAGTGACGACTTACAAGGGCTTGTAAGTTGCCTTGTATTCAGGTCATTTATTCCAAGTACTCCGGATAGTGGAAAAAAACAACCGGAACTTGAGTTTGACATTTAGAGTATGATGGCCAAAGCTGCAAGACACCCACTATGGTGAGCTGGGACGGTTTGTCTCACAACAGTTAGACCCAAAGCCTATCAGATACAGATGGCTCTGAAAAAGAATGAAAAAATATGAAGCAGGTTTTTTTCCCCTTTGGTTCTAGATTTTAAACCTTTGAGCTGCAAAACCTGTAGAGCAAATTCAAGAATGTAGACGGGGTTCTGAGGCTGAGCTGTATTTAATTTCTGCCCACAAGCTCTGGTGTGATATGTCACACTGAATAGAAAAACAGGCAGCAGATTTCTACTTACTTTCTATTGAAAAAGAAAGAAATCTTTCCCATGTTCCTGAGCATGCCATTTATGGCAATGCACAAGTAAACAGTAAAATAATTATAACTAACAGTAGTAGTCTTAAAATGATTCATTTACTTATTATGAATAAAACATGATGGAGAGCTGTCATAAAAAAAAGACAGAGATCTAATCTCCTAAAACACACAAGTGCATTTCCTGTTCGTGTCAGTAAGAATAAACAGCCCTGTGCAAAACCCAATGAATTTACTGAATTAAGTGCCTCTGTCATATAAGAAAAAAATTACTTACGACTGTGTGTTTCACATAAAAATGAAGGAGAGGAAAGGAGAAGAATGAGTAATGGCAGAAAACAGGAGGAATATTCACAAAAGTAAATTCAAATTCAGAATTATACTCCCTTTTTTTAATACGTTTTCATGGATAAATGAGAAAATGAGTATTCCTGACCCCACAGGAAAACTGCATAGAGCAGGGTCTTTCTGCTGAAAAAAACCTGATTTCTGAAAGAGAGCTCTGTTAATCTGCTTTCAGCAAATGGGAAATTTAATGGACATTAATGGTTTACTTGCAGCCTAAATTTTGTGGTATTTTATCCATTCTTAGCTTGTTGTGTTACTTGTTTTCTCAGAGGTTCAGTATGAAAAGAAGCAATCACAAAATCATACAGAATAGGCAACAACTGGTTGTCTGCAGGACACGTATTATTAATCTCATGCAACTGCACAACAGCTAATCACCACATTTTAGAAATGCAAACAGGTATTTAGTCTGCAAAGTACCCGAATAATCCTTCCAGGTTGTTCAGCTTTGCAAGACCTCACGTGAAGCCTGGCGATCGGCTCTGGGCACTATACGTTAACTCAGCACCTCGTAAGACAGTCTGGAGTTACTCAGCAAGGAACAGCAGAGATCTAGAAAGCTTCATCTGTGCCCTATTTAGCATCCAGGTAAAGTCCTTATAAATCAGCCAAAAGATATCTACGCAGCTGATCCCAGCCGAGACAAAAGAAGGGACTGGACCACCTTTCTAGGTCAATCCAAGCCCTATTTCCTAAGAACATCAACAGTCAAGTTCCTTTCTGCAATCCCAGGTGAACTGGTTTTCACCTAAAGACTTTAAACCTCAACAAAACCCACTTCTTCTATTACTACTATAAATTCAATGTCTGTTGCACTATACCTGCCTAAGGATCTCAGCAATACAGCTGTACACCAAGCTTCCCAAAATGAGGAATTACCACATTGTGTAGGAGATAAAATACAGAACTGCAAAGACAAGTAGTGATGGCTCCAGTAACATTTTCTATCCACATAAGGAGTGAGATGATTGCTGACATCTGAACATCTTTTGACAAGCAGTTCCATCTTCGAAAACAGAAGAAGGAATTATTTTAATATGTTCTGGGGAAAAAAAAGAACTATTTCTTAAATTCATAGTTAGCAAAGCCCCACTTTATTTGTGAAGGTTTGCTCCTAGCCACAGGAAAACCAGTCTCATGGTCTGAACAGCGTGCTGATGAAAAGCAGCTATGAGAAAACAACCCTTTCTTAATAGACATGCTCTGCATGTGACATCCATATTAGCTCCGGTTGCTTTAGGGATTAAAATTACTTTTCTACTCATTTGCAGCCCTTTGCAATGCAAAATCCAACACAAACTGAAAGCAGGAACTAGACTGTCTCTGGCTCATACATCATTAGACCTGGTAGTTAAAACTCCAGTTGCAGAGCTGCTATTCCTGGTTGCAATGTGTGAGCCATGAAAAACATGGCCTGACATTCAATTTATAGGGTTGGCACTTTGGCATCTGGAGACAGGGAAAATCGTTCATAGATGATGTGTCTAGAAGTCACTAAATGGCCTTGAATAAGGAATGGCATTTTCAAAGAACCAGTATTCAGAGTTTTGTCACATATTAAGCATTCCTTTAACCTACAAAATTTCTCCAAAAGCATTTAGGGTTTTTTTTTACAATCTTACGCTCAATTTCTAGAAAAGAGCAACCAAGAAAGCGAATTGGCCAAAATGCTCTATTTTGACAATAAACCAAGTAAGAAGTTAAAATAAGAAACCAAAAGCACAGCTCTCCAGACACCGCTCTGCAGTACACAGCTCTGTGAATCTAAAGTAATCTGCTATATGAAAGAAATATTTTATCAGATAATTAAACTTCTTACTCTGCACTGGTAAAAAAAGAGACTCAGTAAGAAATCAAATCCGGACTGATGTCTGCGGGGACGTTTTCAAATAAATAGTTTCTGTAGAAAATTTACGTGCTTATTACAGTTACAAAGGCTTCTGATTTCCTTAAGGACCTGAAATGTTAAATTCTTTCCCCCACTGGTTTTACTCTCCATTATTTTTGACTACTCTAAGAGAATAAACAGGTGACTTTGCTCACTGCTTCAGCCGTGCGACACCCTTAGACTCACCAAAATTAATAAATGACAGATTTAACGAGGAAGAGAGAACACAGGAACTGGCTTTAATTGGGATCACTACGTTCTGCAGAACTGAAGGAAGGCTGTAATATAAGAAATGGCTTGAGAGGAAAGTACAAAGGAGTCGGGATCTGGCAGGCAAATGTGATGCACATGTGGGGAGGCAGCCTGTCATCCATCTTCCTAGATGGAGATCTCTTTGTTGTTCTGCCGGGGGTGGTTTGTAGATGTCCAGCTTGCAGAGTGTGCAAGACAAAATTGGTGCACGTCTAACAAAAATAGTTACGTTTGTAAAATCCAAAGAGATGCAGGGACCAGCCTTGAAAACAGGGATGTTCTTGGTTGTCAGGGTAACACGATCACCCCAGACAACACAGACGTCAGCAGGAATCTGCAGCACACATTGGGTACCCAAGAATATGAACCTTCCTGCTTCCCTCTTGTAATTAAGCCACCAAGGGATGTAGGTAACTGTTGCTAAGGTGTGGCTCTGTATTTTACCATATGTTAGCAGTCCAAGAAAACCAAGAATCCCGCTGATGCTTAGAAAACAGTCTCACTGGTGTTACCCATACAAATTCCCAACATAAATAAAAAGAATCAAGGGACAGCAGAAAAACAAAGTAGAAATGTAAGGAACGATCCTTTTGTTAAATGTAGAGGTATCCAGCAAATGCGGTCAGATCTGATGATGCACAGAATATTACTATTATTTTCTTTTTCTTTAGGGGAAGACTCATGTAGCCCTTTGCTTTCATCGGATCATACGCCCGTTGTGTATATTCTCCTAAGAAGTTAATACACAGTTTTCCAAGCTTCCAAGACCTTCAAAGTCTGCAGCCTGACCTCTGGCTTTGCCTTCTCCATCAAACCAACAAGCTTCAAATCACCACTCAGCTGCAAATATACCAAGATTCAGATGTGCAATAGAATAAATGACCAGATGAACAAGATTTGCTTGTGTGCCTTGCTAAGGGTCCCATTAGCAGATAAACCGAAGTCATATGGCTGACTAAAACAAAAACGTGCAATTTCTGAGGAATTTTTAATAATTGAAGTAGTTACACTTTCTAACCATCGCTGATCCCACAGCATTACCAATACATGTTTACAGATCACTCTTCTAGTGCAGTCTACTCTCTTGGTGGTTTGGATTGGTATTGCCCTGAAAACATATTCAGAAATCTATCCAGCTGAAAAGAATTCCCATGGAGTAGAAAACATTAAAAATTCTGCATTTTTAATATTAAAGTTGATGAGAACAGCCTTGTGGTTTTTTTAATCTTACTGTATGTTACTGCTGTTGTTTTCTTTCCTTCCTAAAAACCCCTGTATTTAAACCACTTTGTTTAAATCCCTCTAGAGGTTAGACCAGCTCTTTAGCACTATGCAGTGATTAAAATGTTCAGTCACCAAATGGGATACACATTAGTGCTTATGCAGGAGAAAGAAATAATATGATTTTTAAAAAAAACAGGTAAAACTAAGTTCATTTTTTCACTGTTCTGGTATTAGAAGACAATTTATACTCAGCAGGAATTAAGGGAGATGGAGATTTAAAAAATATAAATGGAGGAAAGCCTAAGGAAAAAAGGTGGAAAACATCACTCTTAATTTTCAGAGTAGCAAACTGTACAATCAATGTAGCCTAAAATCTATTCTTTCACCCCAACCACGGCTGGGACCTATTTACAGCCACTTTTGCAATGCACCCTTTCTCCAGCTGGTGAAAGATTTTGCTTCTTCACTCCCAAAGCCCAAGAAACTTAACGGCACTCATCTTTCCCTCTCTCCTCCCTTCATAGGTAATAAGCTGGCTGGTTTACATTTATTTTGATAGGTCATATAGGGCAAATAAAGTCTTTCCACAATAATTTCACAGTCCATACTAAGACGCCAGTGAACTTTCTCTGTTTTACTTGAAACTGAGCTGGTGTTACTAGTGTAAATATTTATATTATATCCACAAACGCACATACACCTTCCCCCCATACACCCCTGTAACCATTAGGTAGCTACACAGCTCGTATTACCCATCTACAAATAAAGAGATTTTTCATGTTATAGCTTGAAATGTCTATTAGCAGACATAGGAAACCAACAACACGAAACATCAGCTGGCACTGAAGCTACCTAGAAAACAGCCATACTCCCAGCTAGTGTCTTGCTTTGCATGATTTACAGATTATTAACAATCTCAGATTCGCTTCATCAATACGGGAACAGTCTATTTGGGCACATCTCCTACACTTGGGCAGAAAAGCCTCTTGCTCTCCCGGTGCGTGCGCATCCCTCCCTGCGTCAGCCCAGCGTCCCTCGCCCTCCAAGCCATGTGCCCCTGATCCACCCTGGGAGAAACCCCCTGGGCTTCGTTAGTGCTGCCACGCAATTAAGCGGAGAAGCCTCATGACAGTCACAAAACATCGATGGAGTAGGCATATGAGCCAGGTGACAAATCTAAGTTACAAATAACAGCATTCAGTGCGTGTTTTCTACCAATCATCATATGCACTAAAGACAAATAGTACAAGAAATAGTTTTAATATCTCTTTTGCATGCTTCATGTTAAAAAGCTTTTAAAATCTCTTGCAATTATTGCTCACCCTGTGATCAAAAATACGAACCAAACTCAGGCAAGGCCAAGAGTCATTTTAAATTAAGTTTAAAATCTACACCAAATGCCTCTCTGGTGTTCTTTAGGTGACAACAGATTATCATCTTTTTTTAAACATCGTATTGTTTTCAATTCCACTTGACTAACATCAGACAAGAAAAACAGCTCAACACCTTTCTTAGAGGAGCTCTCCATCACCTGGCACAAGGCAGGTGGGGATTACAGACAGAGTTCGAGATGCCCCTACAATAACATGAAAGCAGAGATGGATCTCAAAAGAACTCTGGGTTTCTGGCTGCCTTTACGACTTCCTATCTCATGTAAAAGCAGATCTGTGTCTCCATGCCTGGCTACACAAAATGAAATTACTCCAAAATATTAGCAGTTAGAAAATACTAAGATGTTACAGTTCATATTGAGTTCTTCACTGGAAAAAAAAAAAAAAAAAAAGACGAGAGTCAAAATCTAATGAGGTTAATTCCTTAACTGGGAGTTTTGGTGAACTTCCCTGACGTTGTTTCTTTATCCTTTCTTTTCCACGGCAGAGCAGCATTTGAGGAAGCTGAAGTTCATCTGTGGGATGCCTCTGTGTATACATGTAGGCAACTAGCTCAGAAAACTTTATAGGTGATCACCATATTAATTTGTGAGCAAGGCCAGGTATGACTGTCATCTCTTCCTGAATTCGTGGATACTTACTGAATTCCCAAATAAGAATGCACAGGCTGTAACAGAAATTGATTTAAGTCAAAGAACTGGAAGTTAGACATATTTGAAGGGATCAGATGGTTATGACGCTTATACACAGAATCAGTGATATAATTATTTTTGTGACTCTTAACGTAAAATTCCCAGGCTTCAATTGAGGGACTTATCCTAAATAGCCTACTGCAGAAGGACATCTACTTGTAACCCAGAAGAAAAGAGTAAGTTCAGTAAGCTTGTACAGACGTAATTCAGGCCAGGATTAGGCTGAATATATCTAATATTGGTTTAAAAAATATCTACCATCAAATGTTTATTTGCATCAGTCTTCACTTCTGAGAAACTGCAGTAGAAATCATTCCTGAAATCACCATCTCTGGACAAAATCCCATTGATTTCCACTAACTAGCTCACAAGAATCCAGATTCTTCTGTGCATTATAAGTAACTGACCTCAGCTGCTGAATTTATTATGATTTCTATTAAAAAATTACCCCCGGTTCAAGTAGCAGCCATGACCCTTCATATTTTTGTTACAAGCTGCAGAAGGGTACTAGCTGGCGAGCTAGGAGGAAAGCAGGGTCTGGCCACCGCACTGGCTCAGGGTTGTGATTTTACTCCATAGCCAATCCCCCCCTCCCCTACCTACCAGCTCTGTCCTTCTCGCTCCACTATGGACTTCACACCTTTCTGGTTTTGCTGATTCTTGCCTACTCAAGACTTCTCATTTTCCTACTAAAACCTCAAGAGCTGAAAGTTAATTATCAACCATTTATCTCTGTGACATTGGGTGGTTTCTATGTATGCGCTCAAGTATGTCTGTATGACGCTCCAGGATCAAGGATGATCTCTTCCTCCCCCTTTCAAACACAGAAAATAATCAATGCAAATACTTTAATAGTAACGCCATAGCCATTCAAACGAAGATCTCTGCTTTGAAGTGATGATAAGTTAAATGACGTTACCGGCCCCCTCAGTAATTATGTCCCTTTTATGGCAAGTTTTCTGGTATACAACAGCTGGTTTTATTATTACTAATGCTGCACATTGACTACAAAAAATCTGACCTGAATGGGATAAAACCAAACCAGCTGTTTCATCTCCTTTCATCTATCCACATCTCAAAGGGGGCTTTGTGCACCATCGGTTTCCACCGAAGAGCTGAAAAATCACATGTCACAACAGGGGCCCGATGTATGTGGGTCATCTAATAACCAGCAATCCAGAGCCCCGCCGACGGAAATCTCTGCCCAGCCGATCCTCCTCCGCTTAATCTCACCAGGCTGAACTGGCACGGAGGAAAACAACGAGCACTCGCTCCACTTATTTCCTACAGCGAATAAATAGAGAAACGAGATGGCCAGCATGGTCAGTTGTGGAACCTGCTCTGAAAGTCCAGATGAGCAGTAGGATCGGGGGGAAGGAGAGGGGGTTTAGTCCCCAAAATTAGAAAAGCAAACCCCAGACACTAGCTTAGACCCATTACACTGCTTCTGCACACAATACAGAAATCCCTCTCTTTTTTCCACTGCAGAAAATGAGTTCTCCCAACCCTCTCCCTCACAGCCTCCTTAGTTACGCTGGTTTTGCAAACCATACTTCTGTCACTAAAGGAGATGCATCAGTGCTGCCCACCAACTCAAGATGACAAAAGCTCAAAAATAGAACATTTTAATTACAGATCTCTCTTAATTTCACTCGCAAAGAATAATTAGAGAGCAAAAGAAGCCCCCACAAAACCCAAAACCATCCCACGGCCACTCTGTGGAGTTCACCGAGGTTCATCTGTAGCTCCCATTTAATGATCCCAGACGTGATTACTGGTAAAGCCTGGAACCAGAGCAATTCAATTTTACAGAAAGACGTTAAGTACAAACTTGGCTAAGATACTGCAATGGTTAATTAGTGCAGCTTTGACTTGAGATGGCATTGCTAGTACCAGATTACACGTGACCTACGTTTTAAGGTATTACTTAGCCTTGGCTCCAATGCGGCTGACTCTTTTCAGGCTTCTTCTCAAACACCAGTAATTACATCTTAACAAAAAGCCATTCAATGCATCACTTTTTGTAGCCTGAAAAAAATTAAACCTTCAAATAGATGTTTATTTTCAACAGCAATAACTATTAAAATAGGACGCAAAGAACAGACGTGAGCAGTATTACACACGCTGCTGTGTTTTCTATATTTTAAGTTGTCGCTGTAACAATTACCAATATGGTACCTCGTACGCCCTTCAATGAGGTAAGGCATCAATCAATCTTATAACGAAGCACAGCTGTTAATTGAACATAGCCAGCGTATCAATAGTTGCATGCTGCACGGAGGGCGATCCCAACTTTCAGCAGTCAGGGCTATGCCGAGAACCCGATGGCCCACCTGAGCCGGGGGCGGCCGGGGGCAAATCCGGGCATGGGCAAGGCACCAGTGGGACTCCCGGGATTTCGGTGGCCTTTCGCCAGCAGGAGCCTCTGGAGCACGTGAGCGCAACAGAGCCCAGCAGAAATCTTTAATCCATAAGCACCCTGGCAGAGGGTCAGTATCCCCCGAAAGTAGGCGGGAGTGAAGAGCCTGCTGGGAAACAATGGGATTCTGAAGCACAAACACCCAGAAGGCGGCGAGGAGTTAGCCTCCAGAGAAAATCCCGAACCAAAATCCTCTCTCCTCTTCAGCCCAAGACACACGACAGCAGGGAACTGCGCCGACGCTGCAACGCAGCACTTCCCTTTGCACGGAAAACTGCCAAGTGAAAAATACTCCTGTAAAAGTTTTATCATTGCAAAGACCATGCAGCTCCGAGCCTCGACACCAGGGCTGCTCCGAGTTTCATTTGGATGGGAGGGCAGGATTTTCCTCCCTCCTCTCTACACCGCAGCAGCACAGCACAAACACTTTCCTCCGAGTAACAACGGGACGCGCTCGCCTGCAAATGAAGCAAATTGCATTCACACCATTATACCCATGAGAGGACCACGTCTTTGTTAATTAGCATTATTTACATAAAATGCGATTTCAGTAGCAAGTTGGCTTCATACAAATGGCCTTAAATGAACAGGCCTGCCGCAGGGCAATGCAGAATCTCACGCTGCTCCTGATCTCCGCATTTCAGGGCTGAAACTATCAGAGAGCCTGCTCGCACTTTGGGTGATACCGGCATCAAAAGAGTCCTTAATGGGACCAAGTTGGAGCACAACAGTATTCAGACTTCTAATTAAAAATATTTAATGTGCAAGTTATTGTGCAATTTTATCAGTTGCGGCACTTCTACGCAGTCTCTCATCTCAAGTGTAGTGTTAATGGTTCAAATAATTACAAAAATGGTTCAAATAATAATTACAAAAAATAACTAATTTGGAGAAATGACATCATAAAGATTATGAACGACTTCTCTGAGATACTTCTAATACATTGCAAAGATCAATCCCCAAGTAGGGAAAAAACAAAGCAAAGCAAACCACTTGCACAGCCCCGCTGGAGTAATTCCTCTGCAGTAATCATTCTTTGCAGAATCAAGGATTTAGTGTTACAACTCGTGATGCTCTATTAAAGCCTTGGAGACAGCAGAAACTCTCTAAAACGCATGTTGTTTTAAAAATTCCAATACTGTAACTGAAAAGAACAAATAAAAAACTAGTTGTGAGCAACAGATTTGAATTTAATCTGAAGTAGCCATGAATTTGCAACTGACTCTTCAAAAACCCCTCGATTTTAGCATTACGCAGACGATGAAGGCGCATGATAAACCGCAATCATATCAGCATTCAGAATTAGAAACAAAACATTTAAAAGTATCATGAAGAGCTGCTGAAGTTTTGATGATGGATATAGAGATAACAGTAAACAATTTCTAACTTGGCAGAACAACTCAACGCAATCTGTTAGGGAGATTAAACACTTGAAAGCGTATCTGCCCATACCTGCATTGCCACATAACAAAACCAAAGAGAGAGAGAAAAATTTGGAACATCCAATGTTTTCACTAGCTACTTTTATCTTACAAATATGTGTGCTGTGTAATATATGAAAGCATCAGGGATAAAATGCATGGTCCCTCTTCTGCAAGCAGTACCGTTCACTCAAAAGTTAGATTTTCATAGCTCTAATACAGTCTTAAAGGGGTATATAATCCAACCAGCTACGTGCATGCACATTTCCCTCTCTAACCTTCTCAAATCCAAGTTACAGCCACAGGGAATGGGGATTAAAGATCAAGGCCAGCTCCAGCTTCTGCCGCCAACAGGTGGGCAACGAGCCCCAAAGGTGGCCTCTGACAGCACGCTGCTTCTGCAGCCCTCGATGCAAATATAATGAGCGGGGGGAAACGTGAGCCCTGGAACGTCTGCCAGGCCAGAAGCACGCTTGCCTTGGCTACTGCTGGCCATCCTCACCACAGCCATGCAACCCGCCAGGTCCCCTCCCAGTGCAACCCCCTGCCCACGGCGCACACTGAGGCGGAGGAGGGTCACCCCGGGCAGGCACCTGCTTCCCTCCAGTGACTATAAACAGAGCCAGAACGGCCAGTTCAGACGGAGGCATCTCCCAGTTGGACATCAGAGTGAAGGTAGATGAATCCTGCTCATCACCTCTGAGTCACGGTTCCTCCTCGGTTTTTCACCTGAGGCTGCACAACTGCGTAACGCCCACAGGCAGGACTTAAAATTACATCCTGGCCAAGAGCGATCTGGAAAACGGAGGATACAAAATTTGACAGTTTTTTTCATAAATAGCCCTTAGGCTTTCTAAAAACAAGCCATGCAAGGAAAATAATTACTGCCAGGTAACAGCATGTTTTAATGGGAGTGCAGCTCTCCTCAGAAAACTAACTTAAAAATGATATTGTAAGGGATATGTTTATTGCTCCTCAGCGATAAAACTATCATTTAATTTGACTGCCAGGAAACCTCCATCAAAGCACCAAGGCTGCGAAACCCCTGGTTTACACAGCGCCGTCAGCCCCATTGCTAACGCCACATTAGCTCTGCAATCCTAAGAGAAGTAAAAGTCATGCTAAAAATTGCTTTGGTGACAAAAATAAGTAGATGACACTTGAAGCTGCAGAGAGAAAGCATTTCTGTTGTAACAATTTTATCCTGTCATTTTAACAGACTATAAATAGATTTAAAAATATTTACTGAAGGCCAAATTCTGCCGAGCTGAACTTACCCAGCGGCGTTATGTAAGAAGGCACTGTGGAACGGAGCCCTAAATGGGGCTGATAACGCAGCTTTAGAAAGAATATAGTCCGTTTTCATGCATTCCACTTTTTTCTCAGTTTCTTAAATCGATACATTTGCACTGATATTTTTCTCTTCAAACGGCAGCCACAAATCTCTAGTATCTGATGATGGTGAGTTGGAATGAAAACTGGCAATTCCAGCCCCATTACACCAGTCTTCCCTCCCTTGCCCAAAAAAAGTTTTGCTATAAACTCCACCAAAAATTACAGAAGGGCAGATTTAAGTGAAATATTCTTCCAAGATGATGAATTAAAATCTCTCTGGAATACTTACATCATTGTCATTTAATTTCACGGGAAAGATTTACAGTACTTGAAATACTTTGGTAAGTATAATGGATTAGTGATCTGCCGACACGAAACGGAGACGATCTGGGTCAGGCGTTTCCGCCAGCTGCCCGGCGTCCCAGCTCCCACTCCCCAAGCTGCTAAAAGAAACTCTTGCGTTTATCCTGCGTCCTCAGGCATGGTAAAGCCAGTGGCACTGACAACAGAACAGCAGGTTGCCGCATTGTGTATACCACATTTTATTCTTAAATGGAGACAGCCCTTGCTTTTAGGCCTGCAACCAAGCATACTGCAATTTCTTTACTATAATAATAATAATAATAATAATAATAATAATAATAATAATAGCAGAATATAACCAAAGCCAGCAGAAGGAAAGTTAGTTATAGTAAGTCCATGGTACAAGTAATTTTTCTCAGAACATGGAAGTTTTTCCTCACCCACGCAGTTTCCCCACCAGTACAGAAGACATGTTCAACGGCAGAGGTGGAAACACTCTCCAAAGACAGACGAAAACAGAAACAAGACCCTCACCATTAATTTTTCCCTTTACTTCTTGTTCATCTATACAGTAAGGGACCAGGGCAAGCAGCCAGGCAAGGACTCACAGCAGCAAAACTTGTCCAAGCCACAGGACCCCAGATGCTGTCCCTGGGAGCTCCATAGGGACCCATAGGGCTTGCTGGCCACATCCACCTCTCCCTGCAAAGCCTGTGGCTCTAAGAGTAGTTCTAATTCTCTCCCTCTAAAATCTCATTTAAACCTGAACAGTGTTTTTAAACCACCATGATTTGCTTGCCCACAAGGCTGCTTTCTGCGCACCCACCCTAAATGGTGACATGTATGCCCGAACCCTTCTGGTTTATGCCTTCAGGTGGAACAGCGTTCGACTGAGGGGGATCGAACGCCCATCCTTCGCGCAGCACTGGCAACAGTCAGTGAAATGCTGAAGTGCAAACCCCCATCTTGAGACGATCCCGTTTTGAGGTTTTGACGCAAACAGATGAACATGTAGCCTTTGGTATGGCATTTCAACTAGTGGTAGATCAAGGTTAGATGATGCCAGGGAATATAATAAAAACCAGAAAGTATTTCTAAATCACCGTTTCACACAACATCCTATTGAAAGAGGATGTAAGTTCTGACTCACTGTAATCTTCATACATTTAATGGATTTTTCCACACTCCAGTTGGGCTCCATACCAACAGGAAGAAGGTTATTTTCCTCAGTGAAGACCATTAAAAATTCATATGCAGCACTTTCTGCCATATGCGGCCCATCAGCTGACTGCCTTGATCTGTTAACCAGTCTGGTGGTAGGGTTCTTCTAGCTTAAATGAGGAGCACATTATTTTATACTTTTAATAGTATTACAGAGAATGATACTAAAGTCAGTTGCTGTGAAAGAAATGTTGCTTTTATTCAGAAACATGGTTGTTTAATCATCCTCTACCTAAACGTGTTGCTCACTTTCTTCCCTTTCTCTTGTATGCTTGCGGGGGAAGAAAGAGGTGTGGGAGGACATTTGCAAGACATATAAAAAGCTTCAGAAGTTTCCAATTGGTACCATGCACTGATAAAACCTTTGGCTAGAAGGTTTGGTTTCAGTTGGTTTCAATTGGCTAGAAAACACGACAAGAGAGAAAAGGGGGAAAACTCACAGCAAAAACCAGTGTTTTCACTTCCAATCACTGCTTAGTTCATCGATAGAGGGGTGAAAAAGTCTCATTCCATCAACATAGGAAAGGCCATGTTTTAATCAAATACTTTAGAAAATTTACAGATTTTAAAGCATTTTTCTACAAATTTCAGCACTACCTCTACTGCACTTCCTCCCTGCACTAAATCACCATTTTGTAAGTATCCAAGTTTTGGTTAAATATGAGCAATTAGACGAAACACAGCAAAAGAGGAAATTATGATTCCGTGTCAGCCTTATGCAAAGTTACAGTTACTGAAATCAATGAAATTATTATTGCATGGAATGAGAAAAAAAAAATGTGTGATACATTTCTCCAAGCTACTTACATTTTGTGCCCAAGCTGAGATGGAGACACTCTCACCGGTACACAAAACTCTGGTCAACAGTCCAGCAAAATTGTAAATTACTGATGGTATCCCTATTCCCACAGTCAAACACAGGCTAAAGTATCTGCTGCATTCTGGCAGTTCCCTTGCTACAGTACTGACTTTATCTTTTTCCTAATACATATGAATTATAGTCATTTATTCAATGAAATCATATCTTAAATATGCATATCAAATGTGTTCTTCTTGGAGTCCCAGAGCAGTCTATATGTACCACACAAGCAAAATTTACTTTGTCGAGGAAATAAAAACCTCTGCAAAAGAAAGCACCAAGAGCAACCAATGCATCCATGCAATCAGATGGTTTGACCCAGAACAGATCTGTTCTCAGAAAACAGTGATGGAACAAATATGACCTTCCATTATTCAGTCCGTCCTCCAGCTTCCCAATCCTGCTCTATGAAACCCATGTCTACTTCAGAAAGAAGGTAAGCTGAATTATTCCAAACCTGGTATTTAATGGTTTCTGCACTGACAGGAAAACACACAAGTTCCTAAGCTGTATAAAGATACTGCCAGAAAACAAGTAAAGGAATTTTGGCCGCTTTCCTGTAACATTCAAACAGCCAGAAATACAAATTTTACAAACACAGCAAAGAGCCATAAAGAACCATTCCAGCTGTTTGTTTTGAAAAGAAACTTGTTTTAAAATAATACTTAATCATGCACTCACAATCAGAAAGATGGGGGAAGGTCTAGCACAGGTGACTCCAGGGTTCTGCTCCTCACCTCCCATGCAGTTAGGGGTAAACTATTAACCTCCGCAGCACCTTCAATGCCTCTTGCTTTTCGTTTGCCTGTGGGGAACTGAAATGCAGCTACAAAGCTGAGATGTGACAGACAGCATTTTTAGTTCAATGCTGCTCTAGAATCACAGAATCACAGAGAACGGCAAGGGTTGGAAGGGACCTCGGGAGACCATCTAGTCCAACCCTCCTGCTAAAGCAGGTTCACCTAGAGCATGTTACACAGAAGACAAACCCAAGTTTAAGATTTTAATATTTTATTAAGATTCTTCTTACCATGTTCTAGGGATTGGTCCAGAGATTAGTATGAAATACTTTTCCTGCCTCAGATACCAACAGAGGTTTGGGTATACCAATTATTTATGTGTGTTGCTGTTCTAATGCTTTATTGGCATAGACAGCAGAACTAACTACCTGCATTTTTTGAGGTGTTGTTTTTAGATGGCACTTACAATGAGCTTGCTTTATTACCAAATATCTATCTTAAAAAATAAAAAAATTAATCCAACAATCCTGGGGAGCTGAATATCATTATTATATCAAGACTTAAGGCATTTGTTTTATGGTGCAGTAGTAACCCGGCATATCGCTAGCAAGATGCAATCAGCTTAGTGGTCTCAAGACGAGAGGTGAAATCAAGTAAGATTCTTTTTCTGAAAGGAAAAGATGACTTGACAAAGACAGTAATCAAGAGTTATTTTGTAAATGGATTGGCTGATGCTCCCAAAGGCATCAAAAAGGCTTAAGTTATTTAAGATAAAAGAGTCTAGTAAATAAAAATTCTACTGTTTCCTTTATAAGTCCTTTTCTTCTCAATTTCATTTGTAATTAATGTGGATTTTATAATATACACATAACACAAGAAAATCTGTTCTGGCCTTATTTATGGAAAATTTAAAAACGGTTCCTCTTTCTAACAAAACAAATGAAAGATCTCTGTTCCAGTAAAACAGTACTGATCTGTAAAAAGGGTAGGACCTTTTTTTTCTTTTTCTCCTAGCACTGAGATTTATTTTCAGTTTGACTGAATATTCAAGACACACCGAAGAAATTATTTCAGTGGGAGTGAAAGAAGGAAATTAGCCAAGAACCTGGGGCCAGCTTCTACAATGGTTTAATGGATTTGAGATTTCCTTTCAGATGGATTGATGCTGATACACTTTGAACCCATCTAGAATTGCGTCTTCTTTTATCCCTACACAGCTGAGTAGCTTCACCTATAGTAGCCATCAGCTTCTGAGTCGGAATGAGTAGCAGGGAAAGCCAGAAGACTATCTTGATCATGCAAACAAAAGCATGTTTAAATAAGATATGATCAGTACTGTAAAAATGGAAAAATGTGAGACAGACAGGGCAATATTTTTATGGGTAGCCGACCTCCAGAAGGGAAATACCATCCTGAGATCTCATATTAGACAATGTGCCTGATAACAACACGATGCAGAAGAGCTGCCCTAAAATTATGGAGCCTCCAAACCTTTATGTGATATTGTTGAAGTATTTGCAAGATCTGATTCACTGATTCCAAGTGCAACCCCCTTCTGCTTCAGCTCACCAGCTGAAAACATATCCCCATGACAACCCGGGAGCTGTGGAGGAGAGCACAACACCCAACCTACTGCGAAGCAACGCCGAAGCCCTCCTCTAAAGCAGAAATGCGCCGACACACAAGAGCGTGTTTTCTCTCACTGCTATGGAGCCCGTACATGTGTGTGTCACCCTGGATTAGAGAATTAAAACAAGAATGGCATTAGGTGCATGCCAACAACCTTAACACTCAGCTAACTTTCTAAGTCCAACAGTGACAATGCCAGTTCTGCAATCTAATTTATAGCTCGTGTGTGTGCAGGCTGGGGAAAAAGGTAATTCAGCAGCCCAAATGTCTATCTCTGAGCAGAATCAATGACCAACCCAAACTTGCAGTACGAATCCATCTTAAGACCAGGGAAGCTGGTTTTCCTCTTCAACAATATCCAAAAGAACTCTGCGAATGGTAAGGTTTGAGTTGAACAAAACATTAGTTCTGTAACTGCGTTTGTCTAGATCAACGCTGCAGACAGATGATATTAATTTCACCCCTAAAAGCAAAATAATTAGCTACATTTATCACAAACTACATCAAGCACTGCAGATCTCAGCAGTTGTACTGCTGGGTCAATTATTCTGCCTCTGCCTGTTACGTAAGCTCCACTTTGCAGCTCCAGGTGATATGGGGAGAACTCAAATTCACGCCACTTTTGAAGTCTACGTTCGAGCACAGAGACAGAGAAAAATATGTTGGGAAAAATCAGGAGAAACACAGTATTATTCTGCAGTAGTTCCACTTCAGTCATTTGATAAACATAGTCTCATCAGCCACTTTGGGCAAGGAATAAAGGGGTTTGGCGATCAGAGTTACCCAATCACCGAAACGATCCCTGGTTAAAATAAAACATGATTGTAACAACCTCAGTGTAGTTGGTACTTGGGTGCGCTATTTCATCCTCACCAAATATGATAATTAACTCGCATGGTGAAATCCCAGCTGAAACGAAACCAAGAGCAATACCTCATTACCTTGAGGCCATCGTGACCTTTAATTCCCCTAAAAAGACTCCACAAATCCTGTTAAAACAGAGTCACTTTATTACAAAATTATGATGAGCACATACGATTTGCCACATTTTTTTCCTGACTATTGTTTCCAGAAATTGGTTCTGGAAAACAAATCCTACCAACGTAGTCTTCAGGGGCTGGCAGGCTCACAGTTCAGCTCTTCCCAGAGAACATAAAATCACAATCAACAGTATTCAGCTGGCATTTAGTGTCAACTACGCCGAGACAAAGCTGTTGTTCAAGTATTGCAAAGCTATTGCTGCTTAGCTCTTAAAAAACTTCTCGTCCTGAAAGTAAAATACAAGATTGAAACCTGGTATTTTTTAATCATCTGTCCTGGCAATTTGTTCTGGTTTGTGTGCATCATACTTCCTATTATTTCTTAATTTGGTAATCTGTTGCTGAGTAAGTTCACGGTATTCATAAATTCATCCAATTATACAGTGTAATCAATGGCAACAATAGTTCTCAGTGGCAAATCAGGCTCAGGTTCTTCAGCATCTTCCATATCCCTTATCCCTTCCTTTTCTATATCCATATTCATCACCTGTTGCATGAGCCAAGCAAGGAACGAGGATGCTCGGTGGGCCAAAGCCACTTGTGAGGACAGGCTGCCAAGGCTTGTTACTGCAATTGAGGGTGACATTGCTGTACATGTGCTCTTCAGAGGCCTTATAGGACACACCAGCTTAAAAGCTGACCGGCACCTCAAGGCACCTCCAGGAACCAGCAGGCGGAGGGCACCCACAGCGTACCTGCCACCTCCCGGGAGCAACCCCAGCTCCAGGCCACCCCTGGGACCCGGTGTCCACGCTCAGGGAGAGCCCAGGCGCTACCTGCACCCAGCTGCCTGCAGATCCCATCTGTCTCTTTGACAAGCGACTGCACATTCTTTCTAGGAAGGATTTTAGGACAACTGCCAACACACGCTTCTTTCATTGTTTCTGCCTCGCGCTGTCGCCGCAAGGACACGGGGGATGGCTGGAGATGGGGACCTACCACAGAGCAAGGTGCAGGTACTGGGACTCCCCAGCGGACGCACAGCCAGCGCTGCCTGGCAGGGCGGTACGAGCTGGCAAAGCCAGGCCAAGGAGCCGCTTTGGGAGCCAGTGCTGCCCTACGCAGCAGCGCGGGGTCGGCGCCGCCATCTCACACCGTGTATTCATCTCGCCCTGTCAAGCGCCGTAGCCTGCACGGGCTGTTTTGAATGCTGCACCAAGTGCATTCTGGGGTGAAAGTCTAATTTTTCAAGGCAGATTAGACACACAAGGACTCACATTAATTACAGGTTCTGGGCACTAATCCACAAAGACAGGTGCAGAAACCACAAGTTTACTGCTGCTTCGAGAGCTCTGCGACGGCAAGCCAGAATCACCACGGACTCCTGCCCCAAGGATAGAAGCCCCTCTGTGTCTAAATAAAAAGAGCAAAGCAGCACAAAATAGCAAACATTCACATATGAATACTGTTCAGAACTTAGCCCTGACAGAAACGCTGCTGGCCCTGTTAAAAACCCCTCTTCTGGCCACCTTCTTACTTTGCATTTACTTCATATATTCATTTTATCACAGAAATGAGAGGTGAGCTTTACCATTGAAATGACCAGTCTAAACACACAAGCTTTTTTTAGGGAGAGTTTCTATTAGCTCCTTTTAAGTCAGAATGGGCTAAAACGGCATTCCCACTAATGACCTGCACTGGTGTGCTGCAGTAAAAAGTACCTTCCCACATCAACAATAAAAATTTTCTTCATGAGAGGCAGCTTACCATCACACTGCCAGATAAAGCTTGGAGAACTTGTCTGAAAAGCTCACTGGGTTCACCATTTCCATCGCCTGCCCCTGCACTGGGGTGAATGGGAAAAATATGCAAAGACTTTCTGCAGGCTTTCCTGCTTTTACTGAGACCAAGTTGTATGTCCCTTGTTCTGGCTGAGTAAACACAACTCTGAGGCCAAAAACTCTAATTTGGATCATTAGACAGAAGCACTGCTAGTGAAGAAAGTAAGATGTTTCTCTCCTCCAGCAGCTGAGCTCCATGCCACGGTCCCAGCCTTTGCCAGCTCAGAAAATACCACCAGTTTCGGGTCTCCGACTGACTGCCAAGCCAGACACACAAGGCCGTCTCTATTTTGAAGATAAAGCATGCATGAAGATCCCACACACCGCCTTCATCCATTTCTGTTGCTGAAACACATCCAAGATGAGGACAACAGGTATCTCCAAGGAAAGGTATGTAGCTAAGGCTGAGTAATGCCTATGTTTACACTATGCCAAAGCAACAAATGCCAAACTCACCAATATATCTCTATAATAAATCTCCTTCTTCCTCCATCGTAACACATGTATGAATCCTAGACATGTACATCCTAGAATCCTACCTATAACCCAATGGGATCTAAGTCTTCCCCACCAAAACTCCAGGGGTGCTACTAACCGATTACTAGTCACTTGAATGAATTCCCACAGGCAGCTGAAGGGACAAAAAGAGTTACCAGGGGGAGAATACATTTCACAACCACTGAATCCCCCTTCTCTCCCTGCTGACCCACAGGCAAAACCTTGGAAGCATCTTCAAAACAAAACCTAAAATGAATGACTTTGGGCACTAAAAGCTGCAGATTGGCACACTGTAACTTCCCATACACCGTTCCCTCAACCAGCCCCTTAATACATATTCAATTAGGTAAATAATTTACATAATTAAATTCAGTACTTTTTTTTCAATTGGTCAAATTAGCATGAACTTGAGAAATTCTGCTGTCACGGTGATTTCACTTCTGTACTCTCCGTTATGGCAACCCCCTAAGCCTCTCTGGTTTCAACAGCTTAGTGTGATTCATCTAGGGCAATTCTAGGGCAAATTTTAGTGCAATTTGGAACATAAAAGGCATTCTGAACCCAGCATTTTTACTAGTTTTTCAACAGCATGGTTGGAAAGTGCAAACATACACAACAAATACAAGCTTAAGTCCAGAAAGTCTAAACTGTATACAGCCACTACAATCCAGGCTTAAACAATCCACTGGGCTGCAGCATCTCCGGTTCCAGCCCTTTCTTTGCAGGGAATTACATAACATTTCTTCAGCCAAAATGTATTCTTCTACTCCTTTTCCACCTAACCATGCCCAGCCCACTGGGACTATAGAGTTTACACAAACCTCACAAGTGCTCATAAAGTACCAATTATAATCTGCTCTTTTTGATTTCCCCTGTTCCAGTCCTTCCCATCTCATTTTTTAGGAGATGGGCCAGAAGCTCTTAAAAAGGATCTAGTTACGTTACAACAGCCCCTTTCAAGTCAGGAAAGGATAGAGATGGCCTTCAGCGATTTCTCGTGTTCAGTGGATGCCAGCTCAGAGAACAATTGTGAATGGTTGTAAGACTGACTCAAAAACATCTTGATAAACAAATAAACCAATAACCCTGAAATGATTTTGTTTGCCAACCAGTAAATGCATTTAGCTTTCCAAAGCCGAAATGCCAAAGATGCAAATGTTCATTAGAATCTAAAGGCACTATAATCAATGCAAGACACAGCACTAGTTGAATTAGCATACTCTAGAGCTCGAAAGGACAAATGGATCTAAGAATCTGCATTTTCGTTTAAATCGCATGTGAAATTCAGCTGTTTACAAGCCAAACACCATGTGCCTCAGTGATACAAAATTATCCCAATGAAGTCAATAAAAATATTTCCGTAATAAAATAAAAATAATTTAGCTCTATGTTAAGAGAGAACTTCTCTCCATCCAGGGAAAAATATTTTTTTCTTTAAATACCACATCAAAATGTAAATTAAGCAGTGGGCTGGTGCCTGCCATGCAGTTTAAATGAAGAGAACCGAGGTAGATTTCAATTTGAATGCCAAGAAGCCAGGATGCCAGTTGTAGATTTGAGAAAATGCAATACCAAAGTACCAGTGTGACTTTCCCAGTGAGTAACTGGTACTTGAAGATACTGTCGGCAGTGCAGATGCTGCAGCAGTGTTCAGGAGCATCCTTACAAGCACCCACCCAGACCAGCACCTCCTTTCAATGCCAGCAGCAGCAGCACGGTCTTACATGTTCTCTGGGTCTCCTCCTATCCCCCTGAGAGGGCTTGGAAGGCGAAACGCCCGTGACCCCCCCTCAGCTCCCCACCAGACACTGCTGTGACAGCGGGGGTCTCTGTAGAGCAGCGACAGATGCCAGCTCTCAGGATAAGCAAAGAGGATCCGTGGGAAGCACAGCTACCGTAGGGCAAGCAGCCATCCTCCTCCCTTCCAGCCCCCTCAGCGCGGTCGCCCCTGCAGCGACAGGCCAGTGGTGCCCTTCAGGATGACAGGGATAAAGCGTTTCTGCTGTGTTTGTGTAAGATTGATTACAGGGTTGCTCTCCCAGGTTAGTCATTGAAATCAGCACCTAAGAGCAGGGCAGCATGCTGGACTAAAGTCCGCGGGCTCTCGTTATACTGCTGCTTTCCAAAGTTGTGATCCAGTGCCGATCCTGAAGCGGGCAGAGAATACTGTTTGCACTGTGATGAAAACAACTTTGATGTCCAGTGGGAGAGCTGTCACTTTGGTGAGTGGTGCTCTGTTACTCCTTTCAGTATCTTCTGTGTTGAAATCCCTTGGCTGAGAGTATGTCTGACTACACCTGAAAGCAGGGATGGTACAGTGTGGTCCACGTGGCAAAATAAAGTAGTATCTTGGATATGTCCAGCAATTCCTTTTTTTCCAAGGGAGAAGTGGGCCCTCAGAGAGTTGGGGGGCAGGCCAATTAACTTGTCGGCAATGAACTCCAGCCGTCTCTCAGACCTTGTCCCTGTATAGGGATGCTTAACTCAGTGCCTAAAGTTTCTTACATTTCTGGGCAACGTGAAAAACAGCCTTATGAGTTTCAGGACAACTGTACAGAGGTCCAGGCAAGGATTGGTCTCTCTGACCAGCATGTAAGTATGTACATACCTTGTAAGAGACTTCTGTTCCTACAACAAAACACAACCCCACAAGCTGAAAGCGCTGCGAGAACTTTAATCACACTAAAGCCAAGACTGCCCTCTTAGCATCAATAAGCAAAGACCTCTGGACATGGGACTGGAACGGACATCAGACCGAAGTCCCGCTGGGTTGAGAGGAGGGGTTCCCCAGCACCGGCACTGCCAACCCAACCTGGCGTGCCCTGGGCGGCAGCCCAGATGAACGGCCTGCCTAGCTCTGTGCTGACCCTAACAGCTCCCGGCAAGTTTGGAACTGGGAGTATGCTGGTTCTTTCCTTTTCTTTTCTGGACATGTTAGGAACCCAGGAATAGAAGACTGTACCTGGCAACGATCCCAGGTGCGGGCCAGCCATGAACAAATACTCTGTTTTTTGTTATTTTCCCTTCTAGTAAGCAAGTCTTGTAAGAGAATTAGCTGTGACGCACCCCCTGCATCGTAACTGTCCCTGCCATGCATCTATCCACAGACTATCAGTCTGAGGTTGGATAGCTGCTAAATCTGTAAAGCAGCTTTTGGAACTGAAAGGCCCCTGAAGTCTGAAGTAAAAGGACTTGTTCTGACTATAACAAACAAATCTTACTCCAGCTGTAACAAAGGAATTCATTCTTTCTTGCATGAAAAGCCACATATTACAAAAAAAATCCTTCTTCTCTACTTTGCTGGTTATACATACAGCACTTAAAGTCACTTTAACTAAAATCCACTTACCAAGGTACTTGGATTTCTAGAATACATAGAAGTTCTAGTCAGAATTCGTGTCCCATTTTTCCATTGTTTGGCGATAGAAAGAGTCACCGAGTCAATCCATCTGGGGCCTGATCAGAAACCTTATTAAAATCAACAGTGAGATTCCCTGGTTAGGATGTCTCAGTTTTGTCAAATGAATCCATCTCATTAATCTGGTTTCCACTCCTAGAGAATGGATAGAGACAGGCACTCCTGGGCTACAATTCACTTGACCCTCACATATCTAAAAAAGGGATCAGATTAATTGTGTCTAAGAAAATAAATATACTTCTTGCTTGATTACATCTGGATCCTAGTACGATTTGATCAGAGGTAGACCCCTAAACTGCTGCCTAACATTATACAAGACAATTCACAGCTTCAGTACCTTTCACAGACTCTGCCCCACAACCTCTGTGCAGCCATTAGCCAAAATAAACCAATATTCTCCATTCGATTGCCAGGACCCACCATGGCTAGCCATCCTGCTGGCTGGCAGAATAAGAACTAAATGTACTCTTTCATCTCTACTGCTAAGTCAGGGCTGAGCTACCACCACTAGCTGGGAACCACAGCCCTTTGTCCTATGGTAAGTCTCTTTTGCGTTCTACGTTAAAAAAACATTTCAAAATGTTATACAGAAGAAAAATGCCAAAACAGCAGAATTTTGTTTCAAATATTAAAATTAAATTCTACACGGAATCCAAGCTCTAATGTCTTGGAGTGAAAATGTCTGGCTGAGTAGCAGGAATGCATGAAAATCCCAGCTCGTGACAAATCACTCATGTGATCTGGGTGATCCCATAGCGTGGCAGCACACAGGCAGCAGATTACCTCCAAAGTTAAAGCAGTTTGCCTACATCTTGCTCAGAGACTCATCGGAACCTACGCAACAAGATCTCCTGGTTAGATCTGGGGTTTCTCCACATTTCCTAAAAAGTCACCCTTCTTTTGTTTGGTTGGTAAGAGTCGTATAGCTAAGTACTCTCGTCTCATGCTGAAATAAAGGTGTACCACTGGCCCTGAGCAAAGCCATGCAGGATTAAACCTGGCCCACAGCACTAGTACAGCAGGCAGGAACACACACGGCCAAGAGACAGGAAACACGGGGCCAGTGAAATAAATACCGGGCTCAGTGATGAATTACCAAGTTTGGCAAGATACTGATTAACAGGACCAACCTGGGGATAGCAGAATCCTGAACAACTGTGTTCGTTTCATCAGCAGTATTAATATACGTATTTCACTTTTCTTACCAATTCTTTATACAGTGTTACCATGAGCTTTTACTGAATTTCAAGTCTAAATGCAAAATGATTACATAATAGATGCAGTTTGCTTTCGGATAGCTTTGTATAGAAGCACTAGCTATTCTTATCAGGACATATATCTATATGGAGAATATTCCCTCCAGAAGCTTACAGTTATGCTTCTGTAATGTCACAACTGCCAACAGGATAGGCAGTACATGGCATATTTACACATACTCTTAAGAAACAGGTGAAAGGATGCACACGGGTTGGATAAACTAAACAGTTCAACACAAACCATAGGCATAATTCCTCATTTCATTCTTTCTAAATTAATACTTGAAAGATGCTGAGCATCTGCATTTCTTACCAACTGCAGTGGAGCTAGAGTGCACTCAAAAGACATTTATCACCTGGTGGAATAAGGAGCATATTCTTCACGTGATGACCTGAAGAGGCCTTATCCTGCAAGATGCCAAGTGCTTCCCGTGGTTTAAAGTGACTCTTGTGTAGCCATGAGATCTGTCACCACTGCGACACACATGCCTTCCTTTCCCTGCTTGCCCTCTTGCAATGTCTGCTCACCGTGGCTTTCTCTGAAGCTGGAATGTAAAATCTTCCAGGTAAAAATTGATTCTTTTTATACATTTGTATAATAAACTGGAGTAAGTGGGCCTGATGCTGACTGTATTAAACCTAAATAAATATCAGCATTGCAGATCTATATGGCTCCTTCAGGAAAGATTAATTAGAACAATTCATATTATGGAAGGGCTCTTCTGTCTTACCTCACATGTCACCAAGGTGGCTCAAACTAGATATATCATTTTATTTTTTACCTTACCTGTTCCTACCTGGGGGGGATAATAATGCATCTCATGTACCAGCTTTCATTTCTCATTTCTATTTATACTGTACACTCCTATGATAGCTATTGCCTCTTACTCATGCTTTCCACAACACACACCAGCAGTGGCTTGAACTACACACTACTATAATTAAGAATCTACACCATTTATTACCTCCAGACAAGAATGCCCAAGATGGTTCTGCAAGACTAGATGTCTATGGCATATACTCCAACAGAGGAAACAGCCTAGATAAAACCATAAAAGATGTACCAAAAAGACTGGGGAGGGAAGGAAAGAGGATGCCAATGCAGTAGCCAGTCAACCTGAAAGTCCCGTGAAGGAAACTGTTGACACTGGTGATAACAAATACCACTCTGCTCCAAAAGTCCCGACAGAGGTCAAAGAAAGCCAACACATTTTTTATGTTAAATCCTCAGATTGCACATAAAACTTCAGGAAATTGGAAGATTTCTTCTGTTGGCTAGGAACACATTCATCACCATGCACCAGGATTTAATAGCATTAAAACAATGGGTCTTGCACTGGCTTGAATACATTATAAAAGTAACAGCTCCACTTAAATAATGAAGTGTCGTAATACCCCTGGCGAAACACTAATCTATGCAGTGAAAGCCAGGCAGGAAGAAAAATGTGTCTTACCACATAGTAAATAAATTCCAAGTGTTTAGTAAACCTTTATAAACAAGAGGATTTGATTGCCAGGGCAAACCCGTAACAAAGAATCGGCACTGAGGAGTGGCAGGGTGAGGAAGCGTGTCCCACCTCGGAGCCCACGGGCTCACCCTGTGCAAGGACACCGGCTGCACGACGTTTCACCCTCGTCCTCAGGGGAGCCAGGACTGATGACTGGGATGCAAACAGCACATGAGGAACCTTGCAGGCCCTTGGCTTGATGTAAAGAGGAGCAGATGGAGCTGAGGCCACCCTCTCCCAAGTGGGTATAAAGGCCTGAAACCAACTGCCATGGGTAGGGTAAGGGTAGGGTTAGGGGTAGGGGTAGGGGCAGGGGCAGGGGCAGCGGCAGGGGCAGCGGCAGGGGTAGGCTAGGCTAGGCTAGGCTAGGCAAGGCAAGGTTGTTGGGTGGTCCAAGGGAAGGGAGAAGAGGGTGGGTCATTTTGCATCAAGGCCTACTGCTCAGCCACCTTTAAATTTGAAAGACGTCATTTTTCATGAGAAGGACACAGTCAAACAAGCTAGCTAAAATATAAGGGTCCCTTGCACCTACTGACATAGTACATACTGTAAAAATGGCAGAGTTAACTATACATGAATGTAAAATCAGGGATTTAATTGCACCTATGATCAAAAAGGTAAAAATTACTCTTTACAAAGCATATTCCAGGTTCCATTACGCGGATCCAGACAGCTCTTATCTGTGAAAATCTCTAACATCTCAATTACTAATGCCACGGAGAGCAAACTAGCTTCTCAGCTGTGAAGTCTGGCCCAAGACCATACCCTCTGTGCCAATATGCAAATCAACTGTCCCATCACTAATGGTATATAAACAGTAACTGGCAAGTTAACAATAAAGAGAATCTGAACTATATACATTAATACACTGGCACAGTATGCATTGTCACACACACACACACACACAGAGGCAACTGTATATTAGGTTTCTGAGATACTTTTTGCGTGGTAGGCAGGTCTGAAAAAATACATTGGGACATAAGCTGTCATCTGTCTTATATGAAAATGAGGTTATCTGGACTCCTCAAATACAGTTCTTATTAAAATAGGTTTTAATAAAAACATAAATAATGACACTTCCTGGGTGTATTTAAATAAAGTACAACCACAAGTCAGGAAAATGAGGAAAAGGAGCAGCCACCCTAGCCACCTTTCCATTCGGTCTGACTCAATTGCTGCTATCCAAATTTGCATGCCTCTGCTTGAGAAGCTTTGACCACTCTGGCCTTTCTTAATTACCACCTATTTTCCAGGTCACTAATTAGGTTTTGCAAAACACAGTTCTTAGAAAAAAGCACTGCCAAGATCAATCACTTCCCAGATCTCCCGCTTCTTTCATAATTGAGCTTTACTGAATCAAGGTTTCCCAAGCTTTCTTTTGAAACCATTTCCCTGAGAATGCATCCAAAATGTTATTACTAAATATTGAATTATTTCTAGAGTTTAACATAATACAATAAGCCAATTCTCTTTCTTTAAATAATGTGAAACCAAAGGACGACAAGCATACCTCCTGATGCATAAACACCAAAACATTTAATTTATGCCCAGCATAAAGTAAAAGACAGGAGATTAAAATATACACACTTCTAAGTTAAATATATATATAACCAGAAACTTCATGAATATTTAAAACAAAGGACTCCAAATAATTATGAAATGCCCTGTTCTAAAAATGCAGCATTTAATCTGATACGTGCAATGGTTATAGTTTGCATCATAAATTGTTGCAATCAACTTAATTAAATATACATTACTACTTGATCAAGAGAGTTTGTATTTATTCTAAAATTAAATATACTGAAGCTATTAGTGCACTGGTTACATTTTTGAGACACCATACCCCCTTTTAAGCATAAAACAGTAGTTGCAGGAGGGCATTTTCTGTTGTCTTCCACCCCTGCAGACTCCAATGCCTACATTTACCTTAGGCATGGGCAGTCTCATTTAAGGCAGTGGGAATACTCACACATTTAAATTTAAGCAGGCTCACGGCTTAGCTGTTCACATGTAATAGTCACAACATAAATCAGATCACACGAAAAAAAATCCTGTTAAATTTTTTACTTCTGCCAAAATTTGCTATCATTGCAGCCTGCCGGACACAGCCTTGAACCTAACCTGTGCCAGATACAATTGCTTGGAGACCCAAGACTAGTTTTGAGATGCACAAGATTATTCCAGCGTGTCGCAGGCAAAAAAGGCAATGTTTGCCTTGCACACATTGTTATTTAAACCCTATGGTGAACATATTCTTAAGACGTACATGGACCCACTCTGTTAGCAAATATAATTAGAGAAAGAAAATAGAAGTCAGGAGTGACTAGCCAAGGAATTTAGGAAGTGTTTAAAAACTGGCATAGAAAAGATGGAGCGTAACAAACCACCCCATTTGGGAACACACCGGCACTTCTGACTGAAGGGACGCCTCGGTCTCTAGCTCTGCTACCACAGCCTTCATTAACCACGGATACACAATGCATGTAAGGAAAGCCATGCTCAAATCCTGATCCACTGCCATGCAATATGCAAAAAAAAAGAAAAAAGTGACCTGTTAAGAAGACCCCTATTCTGGACAACCCCCTGTCCTGAGGAAAGCAGAACAGTAACACTCCCCAGAAAACAAGGAGTGAGCAGCAGTTATAAACTGAAATAAGGGGAGATATATTTTTCTTTCGATTCTGGACTGCCAGGGAAGAGCCCCTACGAACAGATCTGGGCATCCCATTCCTGATGTAACTTGTATGAAACAAAAATACTGGATGCATTTGACTCAAACTTGCCTTTTACTTCCTTACCACAAACCGTTCTTGTTTTGATTTTAAATAAAGTAACTCTTCGGTGCATAGTTACACAGTAATACTTAATACCCAGATAAGATTTTAAGCTGGAATATATTATCACTCAGTAAGAACTACACTAATCACTGTAATTAAGACTCTAATTAAACAATTATTTTGGTATTAAAACTATTTTCCACAGCCTTAGTTTCAATGCTATTAATCCATTGTGAAGTTCTTTTTACTGAGCAAGAACAAAAGTTTTGTTGAGAAACTTCCTAATGGCACAGTAAATATTTCAGTTCTAATGCTGACGTTTAAGTTCTTAACAAGAGAATCCATTTCATTTACTTTGGATAACAAGGAGACTTTTGACACCATTACAACTCACCGCACCAATTATTCTGCTTTGTGAAACACAAAGAATCCAATTCTCATTACAGCCAGCTACACTTGCATAAGCCCAAGAAAATGTCCTGTACATACATAAATAAGGAAAGAATGGCCACGCTTTTGCGTTTCTCCATAGAAAAGACTGCATGGCTCTGCTCTGGCCACGGCGATGCATCATACACACGACAGTGTCAAAAACACAAGACCAAGTTTGCCCATCAGTCTGCCACGGTTATTACCGTGCCTGAAAAGCAATATGCAAGGTCTATTTAAAATCATCACCATTCATCTTTCCTTGTTTTCCTGTCATTTATCTAAATTTTAAAAGACACGGTAATTTCAAAAGCGTAACTAATACCAAAAAGGAGGCGGCAATCAGGGAGCATTTTGCTGTCTGAGTTATTGACTCTTTCTTCCAACCCAGTCTCATTCTTTCAACCTACGAAGCACATTAAAAGAGCATATTCCTTAACTACTGATGGGTTCTGTCTGTAGTTATGTTCTTATTAAAAGATTACTGCAATAAGCTTTTCCACATTGAATTTTACCTTCACTGAATGAAAATGAATTATTCACACACTAAACAGCATCCAAAAATCAGAGGTTACAAAGATCTGAATGCTGTATAAATACCTCCATTGCTTTTTAGACCCTATGGAAGTCTTCTGGTTAACTAACTCCTTTTCTTTTGCAGCACACGCCAAATGCTTTTAGACAATTTTAGCCACATTATCTTCAATAAATGTTTCCATTTGCAATGAGCAGTAACAAGTAATATTCAAAAGACTAAATTGTGTATGCTTCCATATATTATGACCTTAAAATGGAAGAACGTTTTAGTTGTATTACCTTTGGTTGTAGCTTCTGATTTCTGTCTCACAACATCTATTATATGATCAAAAAGTAAGAAGGCAGCAATATTTTTAATACAGCATACATGCCACTAGTAAAACACAATTATTTACATCCCCAACCTATTGAAAAGGTCTTTATTAAAGTGTGAAATGCCATTCAGAAAGAATTAGAACATAATTTTCTAGAGGGAATGCAAGATGTACAAGGGTAATAAAACAAACGTTCTTTCTGTTTTTCATTACAGCTGCTAACATGCAAGTGTAATCGCAGCCTACTTCACTGTGCGTTGTGAGTAAACCAACCCCCGAGGGGTCCTGCTGAAGTCAGGCTTACGCAGAGTTAAGCAGAGGGCTCAAAGAATTTTAGACATTAAGCAAAAGTGAGCTTGACAGACACCCAGCACTTCATCAAAATCCAGGATGCAAAAAGAAGAGACATCCCCCCTATGGGAATGCTATGCAGGATTTGCGTGCATGTACGGACTACATTCCTAACACCTGGGAAAAAGTAAATAATTAAACTATGGCAACCCAGTGCTAGTTTAAAATGATACGTTAGCTCAATGTAAAAACTAGTTAGCAGTATCTTTGATTATAGATACAGAAGAGGAAGAACAGAACAGAACAGAACAGTTCAGTGGGAAGGGACCTACAATGATCATCTAGTCCAACTGCAAAATGCTAGCAGACCTGGAAACGGAAGGCGTTTGGTAGATGACGTGTCAGTCATTAAACCTTGCACACCACAAAAGAGGCAGTATGGCTTTCCTACAATAAAAATTCATTTTCACCATGATGAGTAATTTTAGGCTTCAGCAACTTGCATACCCACTTTCAACATACATAATATGTCCAATTTTACTTTCAAAAAGCAGCACAATATGATGAACCTCCACCGAAAAGTTACTTGAAACAGGAATCTTTAGCTTCATCAGAACCATCACCACTTCAATAAAGTAATGATCCTTGCAGGGAGAAACACAGCAGGGGGCTGGCGTTCTCACACCACACAGGAGCCTAAAACAGCAACCTCCAGGCTTCGGATTGCTCTGTTGTATTGACAATATGTAAGTGATAAAGTTTTAACACCTCTAATGAAAAGTGTTAATAAGGGTAGGAAGAGAAGGAGATAAAACTTTGAGAAAAAGGTATCCGCTCAGGTGTTACTGAGTGGGAAAGCAATCGCATGTCTGACATATGAAGTCATGGGGGGGAGTATAACTGTTACTCCTATATTCGGATGTTTACAGTGCAACCAAAACCCAAATCTGTAAACCCCAAAATAGAAAGAGTCACGGATCTGCCGAGTTTTGCTTTGCCGACGCGGGGAATGACATCAGCGTGACTCACAGCGCACAAGCTGAAGAGGCAGCAAGACAGCTCAGAGAGGGAGCGAGGAGTGGAGACAGCAGCCATTCAGTAATCCTCCAGCTCCACATCACAGAAATCATTTACACATTTATGTTCCTCTGCCTTCGTTTTCAAATGAAGAGGACATGCTATATTTAGTTCAAATCTTTCTCGTGACACGTTTTAAAGTCTTGGTGGCAAGCTGTATGGAAAAGCAGTGCAACTAGAAGTTAAAACTCTAAATGTAAAGGGTCTGTGAAAACACACAAGCCTGCAATTGCATGTTAGGGATAAATAAATCTGGTTTAGAAAACCCAGTTGGCTCACGTTAACCTTGTGAACTGATACTATACAGAATTCATCTTGTTGCTTAATCCCATGCTTCAAAACAATCTTGAAAACATAACAGTTTCCAGATATCGTATTTCCATACTACAGGGAAGTGGTTACCAAAGCTATCTCACAAAAAAGGTTCTCCTGCTTCTTCATTCATTGACCTGATCAAACTTTTCTTATGCTATTTTTACCCTAATAATAACAGTGTCATTCCACCTCTGGCAACCACCTTATGAAGCATGCTTTTCCTTTTAGTCTTCTGTTGTGCCATTTAGACTCTCTGGAGTCAATTAAAAAACCCTACAACTAATTCTGCAATAAAAAGTTGCAGCATAAACATTGGTTATTCTTTAGGAGAGAGCAGCAGCAGTGTTAAATAAAAAAGAATTAAGATCCAGTGACCATAGGGAAAACATACCTACTACCACTGCGCATCACTAAAACCGTGTACACTGCAACAGCTGAGCCATATGAAAGCCAGCACCAACTCAAATCTTTCAACGTAGGAGAATGCTATTCTAAACATCCATCTGTGTCACAGCTGTAAATAACTTCGCATGTAGTCTTCATTAAAAAACGGGCTAGCTGAATGAAATTACAAAGTATAATTGAATTTGAAAAGACATCAGACACGGTTCAAATCCTGTTTATTTCTTTCTCCTACCGTTCCACAGTAAGGTAAATGCAAGTCCTACACAAACCTATGGACTCGCTTAATCCTGACAAAATCGTATTTGGGGGGCTGGGGGTGGGAGAACGGTATGAAGCAGGAAAAGGGGTTATGTTTCCTCTCCCAGACTTTCATCAGTTTTTCCATCCCCAAGTCAAAACCAAAAACTAGGACAGTCATATTTGTTTATGATCAGATAACCATAAACTAAGACTCTTTCAGTATAACTGAGATATTCCATCAAATGTGAAGTTTCTTTGTTTTGTCAAGATCATGAATAGATTTTCAACTTTTTCAAACCCTTACCACCAAAATATCCTTCTCCAAATCAGCCAGGGTATTTTTCAGTAAGAAACAAAATCTGCTTGAAAGCAGGCTGCAGCAGGACCCAGACGAATTGCCTTCCTGCTGTCAGTGCTGCTGAACTCCACCTGGTACCTGGTTATTAAAGCGCGTCCTCAGTGTGACACTTAGAACATCTCATCAGTTTTCACACAGCAATTTTCTTCTTAAATCTGTAAGACCACTGTAAAAAGTACAGTAATAAAATGACTGTTAAAATGTTGGGGGGGGGGGGGGGGAAGAGGGGAAATGCATATTCTCTGTTAAAATACATCCCAGAGAAGCGAAAGCAAACTGTACAATTTTCAAGTCCCTGTTTTAGATGAACCTGCTCTTAAATGCTGTTTCCTAATTTCTTGTTCTCATTTTATTTAGTCATTCCGGAGTCAGAACAGAAATAGCTCAGAGTACATATCCTGATTTTTTAACCTTTGAGATGTTTTGTAACTGCATTAATTTCTCACTCCACCTCTTCACATCTCAAAGTCACTGCAGAAAGCTAAAGAGAGAAACAATATACAGAAAAATGGGAAATTTTCATTTTCTATTGTTCAAATGAAGCTTGGGTACCTCAGCTGCACGTACTGAGATTCTCAAAACGTACAGCTCTCCTGGCTATGTGCTGATTTTTCCATGTCCTTAGATACTGTTGCCAACTGAGCTACTTTATTTGAATGCTGAAGATTAGTTAAAGGCAAAACCCAAATGCACATGGAAGTACTCTCAGAGGGACAGAAGCCAGCGCAAAGACTGGAGCTGCCCAGTTGTCTGAAGCATCACTTTCCTTAAGAATCACTTACAGGAGTTTATGGGAATTTCACCTAATTGTTTACAGGAACGAATGAACCGTCACACTGGATAAAGCAAAGGTCCATCTGATTGAGAATATTTTCTCTAGCAGTTTCATATGTTATCTAACTTTTGGAATTATTATTCCCTCTCTTGTAAACACAGAAAACTCACGAGGGCTCACAGAAAATTATCACTCAGCAGGTTTAAAAAGAAAAATATCAAACTAAAACAAAAGGAAGGACTTTTCCACACAAACAAAATCATTAAATTGTGTAACTGTGTGCTGCAGAGGCCAAAAGTATAAATGGTTTTATGGAAAAAATTCAGGGGAAATAAGTTCATCGCTGACTATTGAACAAGATGACCAAGCTAACAGCACAGCTCGGAAAGTCTCTGGCCGGCCGACTGCGGGAGGTTCAGGGGACTCACCAGGGGCAGAGCTGCCCTGTGCTTACCCCTTCCTCATACCGTCTGCTGCTGGCCAGGAACATGCTGGGCTTGTCTGATCCAATATAGCTGTTCCCATGACGGAAAACAACAAGGCGTCTGCATCTCAAAGGACTGAAAACTGATTTCATTTTATACAGTCCTGGGCCACGATTTTTTCCCCAAAGTTCTTAATAGACAGTGTTAGCCTGTGTGGTAATGTGTGGGCAACCGAAGGGGTCAGAAAGGCCTGTTTGGTCTTTCACAAGGCTCTTCACCCAACCCACCTGTTTAAGTAGAAAACCCCATAATGGATCAAAAATATCTCTATAGGTGGAACGTCTTCCTAATTTTGAGCAGCAAAAGACATTTCACATCCTAAAACACAGGAAAGAATTTTCCCTACAACTACTTGCCTCGACTTTACCGAATTTATATGGACATCCCTCAAAGTATTTTAGGGGTGTCCATACAAACAGGCTGTATCAACCTAAGCTGCCAACTGACGTACTAATATCCTTGCAACCGTTTTGCTTAGACAGTATCTACGCGAATGCTACATTCACATGTACCCGTGTCTGGTGCCCTCCACATCAGCTCTTCTTATCAATTCACAGAATCACAAAGTAGTTGAGGTCAGCAGGGACCTCTGGAGATCATCTAGTCCAAACCCTCAAGCAAAGCAGGGTCACCTACAGCAGGTTGCTCAGGGCCATGACCAGTTGGGGTTTGAATAGCTCCAAGGATGGAGACTCCTCAGCCTCATTTATTGTGTTTTAGCAGAATTTTGTGTATTTCAGTTTGTGCCCCTTGCCTCTTGTCCTGTCATGGGACACTGAGAAGAGCCTGGCTCCAGATTCTCTACTCCCCTCATCAGGTATTTATACATAGTGGTAAGATCTCCCTGAGCCCCAGCTCTCTTGTATGACAGACACTCCAAATTACTTAATCATCTTCGTGGTCCTTCATGCATGCCCATGTCCTTTTTGTTCTGGGGAGCCCAGTGCTGGAGCCCAGCGCTCCCCACTCCCTCAACCTGCTTGCGACGCTCTTCCTAACGCAGCCCCACGTTCCTCATTTCACGGACAGAAGCCAAAATTCAGAAAACCTGAAAGAATGTAAAAATACAGCTTCACTGCCTGATCCTGGCCCAAAAAGACAGTGGTCTTAGGCGCCTGTCTGTCCTAGTTTCAGCTGGGACAGAGTTAATTTTCTTCCTAGCAGCTGGCATAGTGCTGCGGTTTGGATTTAGTATGAGAAGAATGTTGATAACACCCTGATGGTTTAGTTGTTGCTGAGCAGGGCTTACACCAGGCAAGGACTTTTCAGCTTCCTCTGCTCTGCCAGGGGCACACAAAGCTGGGAGGGGGCACAGCCAGGACAGCTGACCCCAACTGGCCAAAGGACCATAGGATGTCATGCTCGGGGGGAGCTGGCCAGGGGGGCAGCGATCACTGCTGGGGATGGGCTGGGCATCGGTCAGCGGGTGGTAAGCATTGTGCATCACTTGTTTTGTATATTCCGTCTATTCTTCTATTATTATTATTATTATTATTATTATTATTATTATTATTATTCCCTCTACTGTTTTATTAAACTGTCTTTATCCCAACCCATGGGTTTAACCTTTTTTTTTCCCCGATTCTCTCCCCCATTCCACTGAGGGGGAGATGCTGCCTCGGATGTCTTACCCATCGGTATGGCCATCTCATTCACTGGCGAGTACGACTGAGGCTGACCAGCTGCAAAGCAGCGCGGTTGCAAAGGAGGAAGGGAGTAGCAAACTCCTTCTCAGGCAGAAAGCATACAGCAGATCTCATAAGATATTTAAAACTCCAGGCAATATATTAAGGTAAAAAACCAAACGCCAGCAACAACTTTTAACATCCCCAGAAGACAGACTATTCAACACAGAAAGACAAAATTACTGCTATAGGATATTTTACTCCTCCCATCATAAACTTTTTATAATGTAGTCCTACAATACCACACAATATACAAATACACCAGCCCTTTGACAAAAGCATTTAAATAAAATATAAACCAACTCAGTGCCCTCTGGACACTCACAACAGGAGACCCAGGTTGCCCATCCCGGTCCTTTATCGAAGCAACCAGGACAGCCACCAGCAGACCACCCCATCAAGCGCACAGGGACCCTCTCTTGGAGCACCGATGCTTAACCAAGTCCCGTTTGCGTCCTGGTGCTTCCCTGAACATTTTGCTTTAATTCTAATAAAGAATGGCAATCGGTACTGAATTATCAATGCTGTCAAACAGATCTATTACTCTTTCTCGAAGCTGGATTGGGAAAGATGTTTTCCAGCTGTTTCAGTGCAGATAGTTTTTAAAACCAAGTTCCCTTAACCAGCCAGCTCAGCAGTCAAACACACCCGTTCCGTACCAAAGAGCAGCCCTGAATCTCAGAGGTACAGAATGTGGCTGAAAGAAGGCAGGTGGCAAAAAACCCTACTCCAAACCCTGAACTCCAACCATCCTCTTCACCAACTTCAGCCGAGTATCTGGTCCCTGCTCGCTGCAGGGGGGTTGGACTAGATGACCTCTAAAGGTCCCTTCCAACCCAAAACATTCTATGGTTCTATGATTTTTCCAGTAGTGTAAGACTATTTGAAAACTCAAAAAATGGATTCTTCCTAAGACTACTGAATGATACCTCTTACTCTTAATTTGTGGGCCAAAATACTTTAGGAATAGATAGTAGGAATGAACAAAAAATGGGAAGTTGAAAGTAAATGCAAAAGTAAAACTGGGCATTGAGGCACAGAATGCCCTGACAAGAAGAGTAGTATTCCAGAAATAAGAAAAGTTTGATAATACAATTATTTTTAAAATGCCATTTACCTCTGGCAAAACCAATAAAACGATGACCCTCATGAGAGGGGCAAGTTTACTCTTCTGTTTTAAAACACAGGGAACTAAGAAGCCAGCCCAGAAACACAGAACATAAGGCAACTTGGAGGAAAAACTCTAAAATTTAGAATTTTTAATTTGTGCTCCCTCTCCCAAATTATGCACCATTAAAACATGAATTCAAACTGAAAATAGAAAATTGAATACAGAAAAAAGATGGCACCGAAATTAAAGAGGAACATTTCCATAGATTAGCACACTGACAAACCTGCGTAGCTAAAATGCAGTAAAATGACAATGTGGCAGAGGCTCCAGAGCGCTCCCCTACACCGTCAGATGGCCTCCACTCTGAACTGTCACATGGTGCCAAAAATTGTCGCAACTTCTGAGCAATGAGTAAGCATTTACATTCAGAAATAATATTCCGCTGGGAAACTTCCAATCTATAGAATTCTTTTCCTTTTTTTTTTTTTTTTGCAGGATATTGACCCATAAATCTAACAAACTAAATAATAAAGGTATTTTTTACCACAAACCCAAACTTCTGCATCCTGTTCAAGGCAACTTTCCAGGGCATTCCCAGTTCTCCGTCCCCTCTGGCAAGCAGGACAGGTCTGCCTGTGCGGGAAGGAGTGGATGCTTGGCTTTGCTGCTGCCCTGCCATCAGAGTAGCTCCCACATGCCAAGAGCTTGTCAATCAGTGATTGATTATAAAAAAGAAGTGAAATGTCCCTTTCCTGCAAGGACCTGAGGACAAGCGAGCTTACCTAGAAAACTGGCATAAGCATAGCTACTGGAGTGTTAAGCCAACAAAGTCAGAGAAAATACAAACCCCTTTGCCTACAGCCAGGTTTCAACAGTCTCATGCTTCCCCTGGGCATTTTCAGGCATGACCCCATGGGTAACGCTTAGGTAAGAGGGATACAAAAGCGGGAGATTTATTCTCAGATAACCTCGATCCTCTCCTTCTGAGCAAATGAAGACTCTGTGCCGTGCAATGCGGTGCTAGATTCGGATGACACACAGGAAGGACACTAGCCAAATACTTTTATTCCCTTACAAAGAATTTTAAGGCAGTATTTTTAATAACCACAAATTTTCAAATAGCACCCCAGCCATCTGCAACTGGAATGCGAACGGAAGGTATGGAAGCAGCTGAGGTAACACGAGTTGCCGAGGAATCTGACTTGGACAGGATTCAAGACACCTAAAATTGGTCTCACTGATTTTACATTCTTGGCAGGAGAAACTTGATTAAGAAAATGATTTTTCACTAGCTACTGCTTTTAATAAATAGCCTGCTACTTGTAGCCTACAGAAATTGGTATAGTGACTAAGAGTGGGTGAAGCAGAAGAGAGCAGATGACTTGCTAGGAAGTTATTATTAGCTATCTGATGTCAGAGCAATGACGGATACCTCTGTGCAAACACTGCTTCCAAACGCTACGAGGTTCTTCTGAAAGTTCATCTCTCAGTCGCTCCAGGGAGGGACAAGAGCTGATGGAGACATCAGCAGACCACCCTGCTGTCCCCTGGAGAATATGAATCCACTCTTCCCATTTTAAATGAATATTCAAGTAAGAGATGGCGTTGGTCCCCTCTGTGGTACCTACAAAACGATGAGGGTAGGATGGTCTGCCCACAGACGCTGTGACTGTCCCGTCAACGTGGCCACAAGTGGTCCAAGCCACTGTTGCAGGTAACCTAGATACATCCTCCTGTTTGCAAAAAAACCTTCATCTTTGACAAGGGAGTGGATGTACTTTCTCACATTTGGCACCATCTGCTGACATCTGCCCAATTAGAAAAAAAAACCCAGCCTGATTAGAGAGAGGAAAGATCATTTCTGTTCTAGGAGGAAGAGCTTGAGCTTCTCAGACATTTGAAAAGCTTACTGAAAATCCAAGAGCAGCAAGATGGATAGTTTGTTAGACAACCACTACGTTGATGGAGTCCATCTGAATTTTGAGAACAGCACATATAAACCCAAACTCAGGTAGTCTATTAGAAATGAGAAACTTTCTGAAAATGGAACCCAGACGGATCACGACACGCATATTTTTCTTTTGCACAGAGCACAGATCAAGCAAATCTTGGCAATCATTACCTCTGTATTGAATCTTTACTTTTCAAGGGGAAACATGTGGTATGTTCAGAGAGCTGAAAGCAGTAATACCCCTGCCTTTAGCCAGATAGGTGCCCACTGGCCGAGCACCATCCTGGCCAGCCCACAGTGCCCACATCCCCCAGAGCCGCTCGGCTGCGTGACCGCCGACAGCTTCCCTCTTCCTATCCCTTCTCCAGCTTCCCCCGGCTCCGCTCTCCCCCAAATTATGAACAGGGCCCGTCTGTCAGCACATAGCGAATTAAGCAGTCAGCCTGGTTACATCGTCTTCAACACACAATCATGCATTTGTCTTCAGCTGGAGACACGGGGTGAAGTCAAAGTCAGGAGACCAATCTCCACGGTCAAGTAACCAAGATAATTTTAGCTCATAAACCGATGTTCGGCTCTAGTCGTCCGACTTAAGAAAATTTTTAAGCTTTTGCATCAGCCAGAAGGCCAGGGAATGTCAGTGTCCCCATGTCTGCACTGGAAAGTCACTCCCGCACCAAGGGGCTGGGACTGGCTGCAGCAACACGAGGATGTCAGAAGCTGGTGAGCATGCCCCACCACCAGCACGCCCTCTACTTCAGGAGGATCTTTAATTGTCCCTTGACACTTTGAACAGAGTTAGGTCCTGGCTTACTTCTACAAGTTACCTGATACTTCAATAGCTTGATTTTTACTAATCTGCTGGAGTCATTTTTGGCAAGTGGCAGAAACAGTGAATCATCCTACATTATCCCAGAGAGACTTCATAAATAAATCCTCCTATCCGAGGAGAACTTGCTGAAGGCTTTTTATACGAAGGAAACTATTTTGGTCCTGTAAATAAGTAACAATGATTCAGTCCAATAAATGAGCCATTTGCTTTTTCATGCTGATCTTTACTAGAGAATGATAGGGCTGCTATACTGCTGTACACCTCCAGATTTCATTCATTCCCCTCCAGCAACCTACCAAAGGACAGAGAAAAACTGATATAAACTCTTTTCTTCTACAGGTTTTCAAGCCAGTCCTGTGTAACCCTCATTTTTGTTTTAAAAGCTTCCCAAAGCAGAGGTGACTCAGCAGTCATTACCTCATTACCTCAGACTTCAACATAAAATTAGAGACGTTGTAACAATTATGTCAATTAAATTAGCCAGACATCTTTAGCAATTCTGATTATAACCAGATATTAAATTTCAGACTAATCTGAATTGCAATCATAGCCCATATTTACATCTTAGATGAATGCCAGATAGAAATGTCAATTAATTTGTATATATTGTTTGAAAGACCAATTACAATCGTCAGGCACAGTGCTACACAGTATCTGTAGAAGTGGTAAACAATCTGATTTCTTTTCAAAGGATGAGTTTGCCCGTTTCCCTCTTTCCCTCCTATAGGAAAATATACCTATTTCGATAAAAGGCCTCGGTCTTGTTAAGAATGTTAAAGAAGCTCTCAAATCCAGTAAGCCTATAATGTGCATTGCTGCTGGCGTATTAGCTCTAATAATTAGTCTTTGTTAGCAAAGTAAGCTGTACGAATTTTGCCAAAGTATAAAAGTCATTAAACAATGAGCATCTGTCATACAACGGTGCAATACATCATGCACAAAATCTCCAGTCCGTTCAGCCAACGGTAAAGATCCTCTCCCTCTGTCTATGATAGGATTTCTGAGTAATGAATGGGGCTTTCTCTTCAGCATAATCCTTTCCTAATTTAGTGTCAGGATTTTATTATGTAATTCTTCTATTCTGGAACTGAAACGATTTCAAGTCTCTCGTAGCAAAAATAAAACATTAATAACTCTGTCTCATTGACATGCGAGTTTTGTTGACATTGAATTGCTTTTCTTTCCAAAAGACAATACCAACAAGCACTTTCTCTTTGCCATCTAATGTCCTTATATACTTACAGTGGTAAAGAGTATCTATAAAATTGCAGCTGACAGACGAATACGACGTTGGAAGATCTCACGCTCGCTCGGAGCTCGTGGAGAACTAAACAGTCTGTCAAGCCATTTAGCGGCAAATTGGATCTCTTATTGTTCTGAACAGGATTGAAACAGGACCTGTATTGTTGTGCAGAATTAGGAGTGACAACATGCATTACTCAGTTTAAAAAGGAAGAGAAAGAAATAACTGGACCTGAAATAAAAAAAGGGAGGAGGGGGGTTGTTACAGTCTTTCCCCTAAAAATCTTCCATGAGCAGAGAGGGATTTTTTCCTTATAAATACATCTTTTCATGTATCCAGGTAGATCTTCTTTACACATACACAGGGAAGGACAAAATCACATCTGTGATATTTTTGTAAGAAATTCATTGTTGGAGAATAATTGGGTGGAAATATTCCCTCTCTGGTCGGAACCCCCTGGCATAAAAACTCACTCCTGTAAACCCACAGCATGGTACTGATCCCTCTGGTGTGCACAGCACCTCAGTCACTGGTCAGGAAAACCGAGGATTTACATACAGGGCCGCCCTAAATGGGAGCATAGGGGACAACCCACCTTCCCCATACACACCCCAAACCACCACCATCAGCAACACCACAGAAGTTTTCCAAGTTTCCACACACGAAATAACCATAAGTAAAACAAAAAAACGCACCCTAAAATATCACTAGTTCTAAATTTGCCAACTTCATTCCTATTTCTGTCCCCAGCGTTAGGCAGAAAGCCACCGCTCAAGGTGCAGCGTCACCCCGCGGGGCAGAAGCCCTTACTAACTGGCAACGCAGGTGACCAGAGCTAAGCGGTGCCTTCCATACAGATTTCACTGTGCAAACCTATTTGTCGTGTTTTTTTACATAAATTCAGTTGCATAGCTTAATGGGCACAGCTACACATGTAGTTTTGGATATTGAAAATACTGTTTCGTAACATGCCGTTTTAAAGGGAAAGAAATCTATTTTGACAAGGGGACTCAAGAGCGGTATTTTTAGAATTCACATACGCTACAGCATCTCAGCCAAAAAGGGAAAGCAGCAAAATATTTCTAAGCTGAAATATCAGTGTATTTGTACTCCATATTCCTGAATCATTAAAATCTCAAATTGCTCAACTTCAATCTTCCACACAGTTAAACAATGGGGTTTTTTTGCTTTATGCGTTTTCTTATCCGCAATAAAAATGCTTCATTCCATGTTCTTCCTGTATAAGCCCTAAATAACTTTTTCATTAAAAGCAATTTTCTGCTATCACAATTTACACTGCAATATCTTTCTGCTCAGCCCTTTTTTTTTTTTTTTTAAATAGATCTGGAATATCAGATCAGACCGGTCAGCTGTTTGGTTCAATATCCTATCCTTGACAACAGGGACTTATAAACGCCGTAGTGAAGGTTCAGGAAATCACTATACAATAATGTGCTCTTGTGGAAATTTCTCCATACTACTCACTCATTTACAACTAGTCTTAGCCCCGGGCATGAGAGTTTATATCCATAATCTCCACCACTTACTTTACTTGCTCTAATTGAAGCATCTCTTCGCTGACTTCACCTGAGTGTTATTCCCACTCTGTTCAGTATACGTGTTTTCTTGGAATAACTTCACAGAACTCACCATGTAATTTCAGTGCAGTTTTTGCTGCTTTTTTGTTGAGGTTACAGACACCTCGGCAATCCCCATGCGATGCTCCCACTGAGCACAACCCACACCTCTGTGAGCGTGCTCTCGGGACAGATCTAGGGGATGCCTCCGAAGGAAGGTCTGGCAGGATCCAAGCCTGCATGCAAGCAGATGGCACATTTGCCACCAGGCTTAGCCAAGGGCTGAGCGACGCGCTGCTAATGAGGCCTTGTCGCAGATGAACTGCAAACCGCCCGTCAGCCCACGGCTGGATTAGCTGGCCCTACCCACATTTCTTAGATGCACAGAGCACAACTGCTGCTTATAACGTTTCAAACACAATAGTAAGAAATTCAATGACTCCTAGCTCTTGGCCCTTCCCAGAATCATTTTAAACGCTCAACTGTTCAACCATGGATAAAACGGCCTTGAGGCTATGAAACAATTGATGACATGCAAGTCATATGAGTGAACAATATTGAACGTGATCCTTTAATGGCACGGGGTTCTCTGAGTAAGATACACCACCATTCAATTCGCGTGGAAAGAACACCTCACGTTTGGAAATGTCCAAAACACATTTTCTAACTTGTACCCAGTAAAAAAAAGATTTTCACACACGAACTGTGAAAGTCAGATACCCTGGAGCTTCCTTGCATTAAACAAAACAAGGTAATACCAAGAATACCTAGAGAGTGCAACCCTAGTTTGCTTAGTTGTGAACTGAGCCTTCAAAAGCAAGTGAACGCAAATTAGAATAATGCTAAAAATCATCATAATTTCTTTACAAACTATTAAAAGTGCCAACCCATGATCCATGCTGTGGCATTGGACACGAAAGCTAAAATGTAAGAAACCTCCACGTAAGGGAATTCAGTGTTTAAGCACATTTCACCTCCCCACTGAAAGAATGCAAATGAAAGTAATGAACCAGATCTCATTATCAAGGTTCGCTCTTGTTTATAGTTTTGCTTTCAGTTTTTCTAGGAATGCGTTGAAGATAAAGATCAAAAAAGGAGGTCAAACTGAAAGATTCCAGCCACAATCTGGTTTTCAGTAAAATGAAAATGGGACAAAAGTGCTCGAGCTGATGAAGGTCATTGCAAGATGGCCCAAGACTCCACTGAGCCAGTCTTAAAGCCATATTCTAATCCCAGTTCCTCCCCGAATACAGTATAATCTGTCACCAGTTCATTTTGCAACATAAAATAGAGCACGATTCCTCCTCAACAAAATGCCTGAATGTCTTGATTTCAGCTTTCACTTCTTCTGCTGGGACCAGTAACTAATGTAACTGGGGAAAAACACTCCCAAGTGCTTTAAAATTGAGCAGTTTTACTCGGGCTTTGATAACAAAGCTTTTGAGGACATGATGTGTTGGGTTATAAATCAAGTGTAAATGGATTATAAAAAATTCACTGTAATTCTCAACCACTTTAACAGATCCTTTTTTACAAAATTGCTCCAACAGATACTACATCCCCACACAAAGGCCAGGATTAAGACCACCACGCTGGGCATTGCGCAGGAAAGGCTGCACTAGATGCTAAGTGCTCTGCCACAGACCAGCCGACGACGTCTCGCTATGGCACTCTAATTATTCCATACAAAGAGGCAATATCTCAGCAGTCTCTGCACTACTATTTATCCTTTCTCACCTCATTACTGCTTTCCAACTAAATACATTTGAAGTTTTGCAAGGCTACATTTAACTTATTTTGCTATTTCCAAAGGCGATGTCCCTGCTACAGAAAGCGAGCATGCAGCTGCTGCTTGGCAAAGCCTGGGATGGACACTGGAGTATCTGCATCAGCCTTGCCTCCATATTTCAGTTTTCCTTCCACTCTACTTCACCCTTCCTGCTAAAAAAAGGCCAAAACCAAAATCACAAGCTCAGAGCCTTTTAATCAGGGAAGAAATAAAAGCCCAGTCCCCTCACTTGATTGAACTCAATATGATTCTCCCTTTACAATCTTGATGGCGACACCTGGAAAGAAATTTTTTCTTAATTTGGTTCAAATCCACAGAAGGCCTGAAGCAGATCTCTAGAAATCATCCAAGACTGCTTCTGAAAACCATTATTTTCCATTAGGAATACAAGTTGAAAAGGGGCTTCTGCTGGTCAGTTCTTCCTCTTTGCGTTTCTTGATTCTATCCATTACTTCTGCAGCACAGGAGGGCACAAAAAATTATCACAGAGAAATGTTGCAGTCTTTCTAATCCAATGGTAATGTCAATGATCACCAAGCACGGAGAGATTTTGCACACAGCAATCTGTCTTTTCGAGTTCAAATGTTCCACTTCTTATTTGGAATGATTACAGGCTTGTTCCTTATGCAATTATTTGCTCTGTTAGGCCCAAATTTTTGCTGGCTTTCTCAGCCATTACAGTCAGCACTTCACTTGAAATAAATGGCAACATTGCCTAAGCAAAGAACCAAGAAAATCCCTCTTAAAGCAGGTGGCATCAGCACACATCAGACACTCAAAACCCATTCAATTTTTCGGTGATCCAGAAACAGCCAGTGTGAACCTCTGGACTCAATCTTTTCCTTTCAAGTGAGGAAGTGCTACTGTGACGTTTCATATGCTTGACGTCCCCTTGAGCTCTGTCCACCCTTTTCTGACCTCTGGCCAGTTCAATGACGCACCAGACAGCTACTTCCAGTGCAGTGAGCTTGGTTTGTATCTTTCCTTTCTCCAAAACAAAGGCATCTAACTTTCTGCCCCACAACTGAACCTTGTCATGCCTCCCTGATACGCTCCACTCCTCACTGCATTTTTAACACTTGTTTTTCAGCCAGTCTCTGCGGTCCCCACCTCATGCTCCCCATGCGGACAAGTGATGCAGCTCCAGGACCTCAACCTCACTCCATCACAGAATCATACAATCATAGAATCGTTGAGGTTGGAAAAGACCTTTGAGATCATCAAGTCCAACCGTTAACCTAACCCTGCCATCCCACCACTAAACCATGTCCCTAAGCAACATATCAACAACGTCCAGGGATGGGGACTTGACCACTTCCCCGGGCAGCCCCTTCCAATGCTCGACAACCCTTTCATTGAAAAAATTTTTCCTAATATCCAATCTAAACCTGCCCTGGCGCAACTTCAGACCATTTCCCCTCGTCCTATCACCCATTACCAGGGAGAAGAGGCCGACCCCCACCTCACTACAGCCTCCTTTCAGGTAGTTGTAGAGGGCGATCAGGTCTCCCCTCAGCCTCCTCTTCTCCAGAATAAATAACCCCAGTTCCCTCAGCCGCTCCTCGTATGACTTGTGCTCCAGACCCCTCACCAGCTTGGTTGCTCTCCTCTGGACATGTTCCAGCAATGCAACATCTTTCTTGGAGTGAGGGGCCCAAAACTGAACACAGTATTCAAGGTGCAGCCTCACCAGCACCGAGTACAGGGGCACGATCACTTCCCTGCTCCTGCTGGCCACACTACTCCTGATACAAGCCAGGACGCCATTGGCCCTCTTGGCCACCTGGGCACACTGCTGGCTCATATTCAGCTGGCTGTCGACCACCACCCCCAGGTGCTTTTCTGCCCAGCAGCTTTCCAGCTGCTCTTCCCCAAGAGCACATCAGACACAGCGGCCAACCTGTGCTGAGAGAGAATTGCCATGACCCCAAAAGGCCCCTCCTGGGAGAGCTTTACACGGAAGGAGACCAAGCCCCTTAGCAGCAGGATGGAGTCGCGGTCCCTTTCACCGTGACCTGTCCCAGCATGAAGCAGCACAGCCTCGTGACCTGGGGGCTCTCCCATCGCCTGCTGGATTCTGAGCATCCTGCTCTCAAGTTTGGAGTGACTTGTGGAAGGCGGCATCCCTCGCTCTCTTCTCCTTTCCCCTTTGGATCCGAGTTCAAAAACGTGAAAGGCCAGAGCCAGGCATGTTCTTGAGAAGCCCTGAATTCAATCCATGGGTTGTAACAGAAAGCCTTTATACCATTATGTAGGAAAACAAAAGAAAAAAACACTTGAAAGTATTCTTTCACTCTCCTTGGAGAGAGAAAAGTAACTCACTTTGTCCCCGGGCTCTATTCAATTCTGTCAGATGGCACTTTCTGAAAACACAGCCGCCCCATACCACACACGAACTACTGACAGAGTAGGCTGTATTTAAGAAAGGAAAAACAAAGAAAAAAACTTATGCCCCTTTTTCAGTGGGTTTTGAAATCACAGTCAGGCATTTTAGCTTGCAGACTCAGGTTTAAACCTGGATATCCAAACAGAAATACAGCCCTAAAATTGGAGAGACACTTGTGCAGCTGGCCACGGGATGAATGCAAAGAAAGGAAAACACTCAAACCCAAAGTCTGCTTCTCTGAAAACAAATCCTTTATTATTTCTTTGCAAACGAACCTCCAATTGGGCTCTGGCTAGCACATTAAGCAGCACACCCTGCATCTGCCAGCTCCGGTCAAATTAACACAGAGCCCCGTGACAGTGACTAAGAGCAAGCACAAGAACTGGCCCGAACACAGAAGTGCTCACAGTTTTTACAGAAAGGGGTAACGGGTAATTTGTAGGAGTTAGCTGTCAAATTATATATTTAATTTTTTTGTATGCAAGCTAATAATAGGCTTAAGCCTGTAACTTGCACTTGTAATAATGATTAAAGTAGCAAGCTTCAGCAGTTTTTGTCTGTAGGACTCTCTCAGCTGAACTTCTCCTATAGTCACAGCAAATCCTAAGAGATATCTTAGGAGTGGATAATATGAATCACTGCTTTTTTAAAGCAAAAGGATAATGCAGATCGGCAACAGTTTTCTATTTTTTTTATTAAAGAGCTAAAACCTGCCATAAAATCACTGCTGACCCACAGGAAGTCACCGGCACAGCCACTGATTAAAAGAATCTCCTAAAACACATCCAGTGTTGTTACATCCTTAAGTCTAAATGATTTTTCACCATTTCAGATGATAAACTGTACTACAGTTTAAATCCCCTTAACTTGTACAAATAATTTTTGAAAGTGTCTGAAAACATAAAGTTCTACTTAATCTTTTTAGTGATCAATACCACTATATCACACAGAAGACAATGCAGTGGATTCATTAAAGAAGTTAATACAGAGCTATTTGTGAGACTAAAATGGTGGCTTGCCTGCATCCATCTAAAAAGGAAATTAATATTAGGGGGTGATGTGGCAAGCCAAGGACTGGTCAGGTAGTAGAAATTAAAACCCTTAAAGAAAACAATGAGTAAGTAATTTTCACTTTCATAAAACCTTGATTAATAAAGCACAGTCTGAACATCTGAACTATGAGGTGAAAATGGCAAAAATTCAATCCTAAACCTAATTTGAGCCTTGTCCACACATCAAATTCGCATCATGGTAGTAGGATTCATTTAGAAAGAGCGACCAACAGTGAATACGCTGAAATTATTTCTAGAGATCTTTATAGCAAATTACCTTACACTGTACTCTTCCAGCAGTTCAGTGGTCATGCAAGAGCTTTTCTGCCTGTTTTTTTAAAGACACTGAGGTTCAACATCATTTATAAGTGAGGCGCATGTTCCATCGGAGCTGTACAGAACCAAAGTGCTGCGTACCGGGGCTCCCCAGTAACCTCCGCCTGTCTTTCACCCGCTCCTAGCACAGCAGACAGTCACAGGGACTAGCTGATTTGTTTCAATGGTTTTCCCATAAACACAGTATTGGAAGCACAGAAGAAAAGGAAACTTAAGAGAAGCAACCACAGTGGATAAAAAAAGTTTTATCTAAAAAGAATCCTCTTCCAGAGGCAACAACCAGGCTTCGGACAAATGCTAGCATCAGATTAAGCTTTGGTTACTTTACATAAACAAAACAAAATCAAAACCATAATAGTTAGCATTAGAAACAAAGTGTGAGTCTTAGTGTGGAACTAAGTCATTATCTCTTTCAAAACACTTTTCCCATTCAGTAAAATCCCTGCTGCCATTATAAATTGCTGAAGTGGAAAGAGGAGTCAGAAAGAAAGGTACATAATTTTAACGGTTTTTCGTGTTGTTGCTGTTAAGTACAAACATTTTCAGCCTACAACCAAGAGAATCACTTATGTTAGAGGAAAACAGTATGAAAAATAAATTAGGCCTCTGGCCTTTAAGGACATTTCATCTCTGTGATATTTAATTCTTATATATAGCAACCATGTTTTAGACCATTGCAACAATATCCCTACTTAATTCATTTAACTAAATGAAAAGGTTAAAAGGCTTGGATAATTATGGAAAATGAAAAAATATACAAAATACCATCATGAATCTTTAAGATGATGTCTTTATTGCAGACTAAGAAATGAACCCTGTTTACATCTTAGAAGCAGGTATGTGTTTACTTTACGAGATGACTGTGCCAAAAAGAAGTTTATGACTGTAGCAGTAAGGAACCACTAACATTAGTTAGATTCTACTTTATTCACATCAGAAAGAAAAAATGAGTATAAGCTAACTTCATCTTTCAAGCACAGAGGTTACTTCAAGGACATGAAGCATGAGAGAAGTGCATGCTTTCATCAGAAACTCACTCAGTAAAATACATTTGGTCTATCATATGCAGAATCAAACTTAGGACTGCTTGACACCATTATGAGTCAAGTAGCTGCCTTATTCCCGACTGCAACATTTTTCATCTCTATCTGAAAAACAAAAGCAAGCAAACCAGGTAGGTAACTCAGACCCTTGCTACAAATGGGTACTTGTCTTTACTTATTCCTGAGCTCACTTTTGTTTATCTTGCCATGCACATCTTAGTCCCAAATGGGGACAGTCCCCAATGTCCCAAACATGGCTAGCCCAGCCACACCGGTTCCAGTGGGATTTCTTCCAATTTGCTAAACGCACAGGGTTTGGATAGTGCGGGGTCAGAGAAAAGCAGCTCAGGACTCCGAAAACGGCAACCTGGCTGAAGCCTCGCACCTCAGGAACTCTGCCTGTCCGCTTGCTACAGCGGATGCGCAGTCTAAGGACATCCATAAGAAATTCCAGTCTCCAAGCGTGGAACCCCAGTAAGCCCAATGGTTACAACTGGCCTATGAAGGAAGATTGGCTTCCGCAGGAAAACGAAGCAGGCTGAGGAAGTATTGGAAGCCTCGACGCTGCATCACTTGGCTAAAAACACCATGGCCACGTGCGACAACAAGCCCTCAGTGAGGACCACGGCAGCTTAAAACACGCGGCGCTCCAAGCTGCAGTGACTGTGTTCGTTAGAACATACCTACAGCTGTCATCCTTAACACAATTTCGCACTGTCTCGAATCACAATTTTAAAATAACACATTTCCAATGGTGCATGTCTATTCCTTCCCATTTTACATGGGATTTGCATTTCTTAGAAGCAACTGGCTTCTCTGGGCTCACACACTTCATTTGAGTCATATGTTAAAACCTGCTCTGCTGTTAAACAGCCGTTCCCTTTTAATAAGATCCAACAAGAACCAGAAATGCAAACGCACCAAAATAAAAAGGGTAGGTTTGCATCTAATTTGATGTGGACATAAAATAAGGAGCAAATATAAATGCGTCCAAAAGTAGCTTTTTCTTCCAAGTCCTAACTCTTACTTTGCTGCACTTGATTGCCTAGAAACGACGATAAATGAAGCTCTATGAATACAATACCTAGAAACATTATTGCGGCACAGAACAGGTAATTTGCATTCTATATTTAGCATGTATGCGTATGTTAGTGCTGACATGAAGAGCTATTAGAAATGCCTAAAAGCGTCTCAACCTGAGCTTTTGCAAGTAAGTTTTTCACGGTAAACACAAGATGAAATATTTAATACTTGAAGTTCATATTTTGGAGGGGCTTACATTTCAGGCTGTTCATCACAGCTTATCACAAGTGCACGACAGGTTTTATCTTAGCCAGTGGATGGAAATATCTTGAAGCCACCAGCTTTAGAGAAATGCATAAATAACTGTTTGTATTTAAGGAAAAAAGGGAGATGTATTCATAGACTGGTAGATTAAAGATACAAGATTTAGAACTTATCTCTCCTCCCTCTGGAGTGGGGAACGCAAGATGACTTATTAATTAACACCACTTTTAGGAGAAAAGCACCAAGCTTACACTGGTAAGGAAGAAGCTAAAAAAGAAATGTAATTAAATCTACGGAGTGTCTTTTTCTAGAACGCACCTAAGATGGAAAGGCAACGGATTTCCACAAACCTGGGAAGATGCCTGCTTTCTGTGGCAGGAGGAAGGAGCCCTGCCACATTTCTTCTTGCCACATCTGAGATGAAGTGGGGAGGACAGCCTGCGACTCCAACCCCATGCTGGCCTTCCCAAGAACTTGTGCTGAAGACATGGAGGTGAGGAGTGTCTTGGTGGTAGTATAGTCTGTCATCCCCTGAGACAAGTGTTCTTCCCTTAAGAAATTTTTAAGTTGGGATGAAAGTGCCTCACCCCAAAATAGTGTGGCCTCTTAACACAGGAAAATCCTGTGCTTCTATCAGGAACAGCGTGGCCAGCAGGAGCAGGGAAGTGATCGTGCCCCTGTACTCGGTGCTGGTGAGGCGCCAGCTCGAATACTGTGTTCAGTTTTGGGCCCCTCACTACAGGAAAGAAATTGCGTGGCTGGAGCATGTCCAGAGGAGAGCAACCAAGCTGGTGAGGGGTCTGGAGCACAAGTCATATGAGGAGCGGCTGAGGGAACTGGGGGTGTTCAGCCTGGAGAAGAGGAGGCTGAGGGGAGCCCTTATTGCCCTCTACAACTGCCTGAAAGGAGAGTGTAGCCAGATGGGGGTTGGCCTCTTCTCCCTGGTAATGGGCGATAGGACGAGGGGAAATGGCCTCAAGCTGGACATTAGGAAAGATTTCTTCACCAAAAGGGTTGTCAAGCATTGGAAGGGGCTGCCCTGGGAAGTGGTAGAGTCCCCATCCCTGGACGTATTTAAAAGACGGGTAGGTGAGGTGCTTAGGGCCATGGTTTAGTGGTGGGATGGCAGGGTTTAGGTTAATGGCTGGACTTGATGATCTCAAAGGTCTTTTCCAACCTATACAATTCTATGATTATATTCTCTGAAAAAATCCCGTATTAATAATCACCTTAGAACGGGTCCTGAAAGAGCAGCCGATGAGTCTTTTCAGCTGAGAGCAATACCAAGACATGAGCCTACATAATTATCACCAGCTTCAGCTTTGTTTTGGGCATTTCAGGAGAAAGCAGAGAAGCGGCACAGCACTGTTTGGAGAGCAGAATCCAGCCGAGCAAGCTGCCGACGCTGCAGCCTGGTCCCCCGCCATGCCTTGGAGGGCATGAATCAAAGCAGCATCTCACCCGCAAAACGTGTGCATGGCCACAGAGCACCGGCTACCCGTGCTGGGAAGCGCCGCAGACACCCCACCAACAGGGAACGTTTCCAGAAGGGCCTCATGTTTTACGAGCTCAATCACCACAGCAAATCGATGAGGCCTGCCTTTCCAAGCCATTCGTAAAATTAAACCTAATGTGGTGTCAAGAAGGTAACGAAAACAAACAGGAGAGGAAACACAAAGCTCAAACATTTTCCCCTGATCTTGCAAGCTAAAATAAAAGATACTGCATAGAACAGACATACTGTAAGCTGAATTTAGGCAGACATTGCTGAGATTTAGGATGATGGTATTTTTTCAGTAGACCCTTCAACAAAAGTCTTCTGATGCCTTTTTCTTGTTAGGTAACCAATTTGCATTGCTATTAGCTAGCCAGGCAGTTCAGAAAACTTCGCTTCACATTCCAAATTCATACATCCTGCCAAAATGTATTTGAAGTGTAGGTGTAAGGAGACAAAAATACAGCCTTTTTATTTTTGAAAAGAAAGAAAAGATGAAACAGGGAAAATATGACTTAAACTGTGGAACATAATTAATCGGGTTCATTAAAAGGATGAAAAAATACAATATAACCAATTCTCCACAGAAATAAATTTTACTTTATAAAAAAATCACTGCCAGATTTGCTCTTTCCATTTGTCTTCAGATTTGCTACCAGCTATGGCTCCTAAAACTAATGAAATGAGGAGGAGAAGGAAGCATCACCCTACTACTTTTTACGGAAGAAGTGATACACAACATCAATCAATGTCCTCTCAAAGAAGCCCTAAGGAGCTCCCAATCCTTTATCAGCCTGGTTTGAGTGTCCCACTGACGCTGCAAGAAGCATCTCTTCCAAGTGCACGTGGACATGTACCTGAACCACAAGAGTCCTTCCAACAGTGGAGATGACCATGCTTCTGCCAGCGTGCTTCTGCTACAACGTGGTGATCCGGGGCAGTAAATAGAAATACCTCAATGTTTGCGACTGGTGTCTGATTTAGAGTGACTGAAACTCTCCTACTGCATCCACAGAAGAGGCAAAGCAACAACTGAATCACCTTGGTTCCACCCAATCCAACCACTTGGATTATATGATTCAGTAACTGTGCTTTTTCAGGCTTTTGATTTCTGCTAACTGGAAAGGTTTATGACAGTAACACACATCATGATACAGATCCTAACAACTTGACAAAGAAATACGCAGTTGACATTGCCCACATCTTACTTCAATCACTTTGCCTTCACTTAGAACATCTGGATGTGAATATATGAGCATCTACAAAGTATGGACAAGAATCTTCCCACTCTGATAGGCATAGCTTCAATTTAAAATTTCCATAAGGAGGTTCTTACCGCACAGTGATCCTGAACAAACATCTCTCGGAGAATTCCGCTACTAACTTCAGAAAGTATCATAAACCAGTGAACTAGTTACCAAATCTTCACCACCACAGTATCTGAGAAAAGTCGTCATTAGTGGAATTTCTACTTGCAGTATTATACTGAGCTAGCGAATGGAAAAAAATACCACAAACAAAACAAGCCCTGCTCTTGAAGGAAGTCTACGGCTCAGGCAAGAATTAAGAACATGTATGAAGACTCTATATCCATGTACCTTTCCAGGAACGTAATCTTTTTATGAAATATGTGATTCCCATTCATGCTCTACATTCATTGAGGATGCCAGCTTCTGTAAGGTACAGCAAGATCTGTTTTGATCTACTAAGAGTTCTCAAGACGCATGGCATTTTGTCATTCTGAAGTTATTTTTAAGTAGAAGCCACATACATTTTCCATAGGAAAAAAAAATCAAGAAAAAAAAATTGTATCATGTACTTAATGACTAATTAAGGTAACAAACTGAAGGAATTTTCACACCTCATTAGGCTAAGGACCTTTTACAGAATAATCCCTGAAAGTTTTATTTGGAATCATTACAGAATTGTGTTACCCTTTTAGAAAGTCTGTAACTGGGAATCTGCATATAATTGGTAATGGTTTCGATGCCTGTTGGTAGTAAGGGACTTGCAGTTTTTCCTAACCACTCGTGCTGTAAGGAAACCGCCTTTTCATTCCTGAATGACTTGGGCAGAGTCATTGAACATCCATCCTTTGGTAGCATTTGTACCAACAAAGGTGGTGTGTAACAGCATACGCAACAATTCCTCACTGATGTTAGGGGGAAAAAAAAAAATTACAGACCCAAGGTATTTTTAGAGTCTCCTATTTACAGGAAAGGAAAAGGAACTATTTCAGAGTTGCAGCCTGGTGAAACAGCCATATCACCCTTATTATTAGCTACACACACAGTTTTGGCTTGAAGCATTTCCATTCTCTCCAGTGACACTTAGACTGCCAGAGACTGAACCCATGTTAGCACAGTTCATGTTGCTGGGAATTACCAGGACCATGCCAGTTCTGAAGAGCACTATCCAAATGGCATTAAGACTTGACATATTCCTCCTGGTTTAACATTTACTCTCAGGTGAGAAGAGAACAGATTGAATTTTCAAATAAAACATGAGTACAGACAGCACCGTTGAGCTGCAGACACTGAAATTCTCCATACATACTAACAGCACTGTATATATCTGGAAGAAGACTGCATGTCCTGCCTTCTCCTCCTGTTCTGCATAAAAAGTAAAATGTCTATGGAATTCTAAAACTTTGTACTTAACTTATTTTAAGACAAGTGAGTTCAAGGTCTAATCTCATGTTTCAAGTAAGATATTTTTGGAGGCAGAAAGCTAGAATTGCATAGTAAGCTAATTCGTCACCATGAAGAAGATAATGAAAGGAGGCGAAGCGCTCTGCAGGCCTGTTCTCTGCCCTCTCTCTTCTAGCATCCCTACCCTGTCTGTAATAGCACATTACATGGGGTTTTACTCCCATATACACTAGGGTGGATTGGGAGTTCATCAAGGCACAGACCAGAACTCCAAAACTAGCAAGGCAGTGCACACCTGCAGTGCCAGCTATGGGGAGTGGAGGAAAGTGAATGCAAAGGTGTGGAGGATCACCACTTGCCACTTTTAATGTACGCCTTCAGAGAGCAAGACCAAACACCTCTTGGAAGTAAGAGCTTGCTGACACCTCGAGAAGGGATGTAAGATGTGGATCCAGCAAGGCATCTTTGCTCCCCCATGACTGCGGAAACCAGCTCTGCAGAGGAGCTGGAATTTCAGATACACTGTTTTGTTTAACCAATAACAAACACTATTTATTATTTAATCAATAAAGAACACTATCTGTGGGGTAAGATCAAGCCCAAGTAACCAGTATATAGGATTTCTGCATTTCTTTTTAGGCCACGTGTAAAGGCAACTTTGTCTCATGCCTGTGAAGGTAGATAGCTCTGGTTCTGAACTCAGCTACTGGGGTCAAACACCCACAAATGAGGTGCTGCCATGCCCACAGACCTCTGGGGGCTTCTCTCTGGATTTGCTCATGAGGCTATGTCCACCAGTGAAGCAAAGACACCAGCATTTCCCTACAACAGAGAGCACTACAAGGGCACACAAGGGTAACAACGCTATGGGAACTGGGCCAGGTAAATAAAATAATTCATTCTTAACTGGACAAAACGGTACTTTGCCGGAGATACACTACAGGTTACCACATTTTTGTTCTGTTGAAACCCAGGTATCTGTTATCCTCTTTGTAATCACACACTAGATTCATTTGTTTCCTTGACTGCACAACCAGCAAAGCTGTATACTAAATTAAGAAGTTGTAAACCAGTATAAAATGCAATGGGAAGTGTATGAGAAGAGAGTAGTTTTACCATCTCTGAATTACAACGCATCCTGTGGTTTTTTACCACAAACAAAAATTAAATTCAGCCTAGAATGTACCCTTTATTTATTGACTGATTTCTTGCTTTATCACAAAAGGTACTGTGCTTAAATGAACTGAGCATGCTTTCGCAGTCATCAGAGATAACCAGAGCTATAGGGTGGTAGCTTCAAGGCACTCGTCTCTGTAACTTAAACTTACATATAAATTTTGTTGAAGGAGTTAAGTTTCATTAATAATCCACAGTAACACCACACACAAACCCAAAGCCACAAAGATGAGGCAATCGGGAATTGCAATGTATTTCCTAAACACAAGGCAGAGGATTCTTACAGCAAGCCTAAAATTAACTAAAATAGTGCCAGTCTCACTCATCTTATTTGCAGAGAACAGCCTCTTAGGAAAAGAAATCCTGTTATGTCCTTTGCTTTTATGAAAGCACCAAGGTGGGAAAGTGGAGCTCAAACCTGAAGAAGGCTTCACCAGTAACAATACTCTTAACCATTAACATGCAACTCGCAGAGCTTTCATTTTGTCAGATAGTAAGTCAATATTAAATATTATCAGTTATCTCTGTAGGAAATGCTAGAGAGTAAACTAGTAACTCAGGTTAAGTCCAAAAATAAGAAAAGGAATCATAGAGAAAGTAGTAATTTCTGCTCACAGTACAAAGAGACATCAAAGCTGAGATTCATGAAGGTTAGTGAGGAAAATTAAGCTTCGTGATAAAAGATACGATATTCCCATGCAGTCAATGAGCAACCGACCCATTTCCTATCTAAGATCCACCTATACCAAGATCTTCCTCTCTGATGGAGGGACAAGTCGCAGCATTACCGTGAACACCTGGCCACGCTGCCGAGGGCCAGAGCAATACCCTCATTCCCATTCCGCGCACAAGGAACTCGGTGCCAGAGCTGTCTGCAACAGAAACCCAGCCTCGGGTTTTCCGCAGCCTAGGCTAACTTACTGCACAGGGAAAACCCCTCCTGGTTAAGGAGACCTGTTACAACAATACACAAAGTTTTTTGCATCATGTTATATAGGTCACTTCAGTTTGCAATTCAGGCCTTCTGCCAGGACAGATTTATTTCCTAGCTAACACCAAGTAACCCAGTGAAATAGAATTAATTCATTGGGGGGGGGGGGGGGGGAATAAAAAGAAAACAAAACACCTTCAAGTGTTTTCTTCTGGGATGAAGACTTACAAGGTGAAAACCTAGGCTGCATCAGAGCATGACAGCATCAGAGGGAAGGAGCCCAAAACATTAGCCATGGCATACTGATTTAGAAAGACAGGTTACGAAAACTGCTTTTATACAGACACTTTGGCATAATACTATTTGAGACTAATGAACAGAGGTAAGATTTGACGATATCAGTCCCACCTGTTGCCCCGCCATGGCTCAAACATCCGTTTAGAAGAAGCTGCCTCCAAATGTAGCGAGGGGAAAAAGGACCCCTGCAGCCCTACACCTGCCAGAAACTCGATGCAGATGGAAAATTGATCTTCTGTCCTTCATCCGTTTGACTGAAGGCAGAAATTGACTTCCTGCGAGTTATTAATTAAACTTACCGAGCAAAAATTTATCCTTTGTGTGTGGCTATCACATTATCTTCCATTATTCACAAGACTGAAATAAATACTGTTCTAACTCACTTCACCTTCATTTCCTCAGCCCTGGAAGAGGGAGTTACTGAAGTGCTACCCACGTCGGGCTAAGCCATTAACAGTGGCATCAATTATTGCTACTGTTCTTGCTTCTGGGTTAATTCCTCTCAGAACTAAGGTCCAGCTTTCTTAGAAGCAGCCATTCATTAAAGAAATTCAGACAAAGCAAAAGGGACTTCATTCCCGAGGTAAACACAAATGAAGCACAGAGCAGCACAGAGCAGCATTTGGACCACATCATCTGCAGTGAACGAAATAACTGAAGGAGCTTCAAAAATAGGGAGTGTGACAGAGTGCTAAGGACTCATCCTGGTAGCAGCTGTTGACCGTGTTGGAAAATGGCAAGCGTGGGTTGCTGCCTCCCCCTCGGCTGCCGCTGGGGCAGCTGCCTCTGCAGAGGGGTCAGCATGTGGCCCAGCGCTGGTACCAAACCTGGGTTGCAGGGGAAGGCTTGGACTGGAGCTGCTGCTCCGAAAGCCCTACCCCGGGCAAGAGGCATTCACAGCCCATGACACCTGTACTGTGCGGTGGGACACCAAAGACACCACCAAAGACCCAAAGAGACGTCTAGAAAAAAAAAACGGCCACATTTTCCAGAGATGAAAATCAAAACCAGTCCATCCTACACTACCTATGAAAATGTTCTCCAGTCCCATGAAAAGCACTGGTTTAAAAGTACAACAGACACAGAAGTTAAAACCGCTCTACCCGCCTCACTTGGAAAAGCTGGTTGCCCCATCCCGGTTCCCCCTAAATTTTGGGTTGGTATTTACAACATCCGTATAAAGAATTCTCTCCCTGGACAGTTCCAACCGATCGAAGACCCTACAAGCTCAGCTCTGCTCCGTGGTTCATGAGGAACAAAATACCTGCGAGCAGATTTTCACGTTCCACATTTGTCCATACACAGATTCACACGTGCACCCTACAAACGTTGGCATGCCAGTCATTCTTGCTTGCAAACACATTTCTGCTGGCACACGCAGGCTACAGGCAGCTACATTTTCTGTGCTTTGGTGAGCACAAAGAAAATTTAACACTGTAAAAACAGATCCCTCAGATTAGAAAATAGACTGCAATAAAGCAAGAATTGAATTGGCTGATTATCTCAATAGGTGGTTTTAATTACCTCTAACTCATGGCAGTCTGTTCATTTGCATCTTTCAGATGAGACCTTAAATATCCATACCCTGTGTGCCTGCCTTGGACAAAGAAGATAGCTTGGGGCTTTTTGGAAAAAAAGCAGATTCCTGCCTCGTTGTCCTTGGCTGCTACAGTCCTCTGAGGTGGCTGCCATTCAGCAAAGCAATAGGCTTGCAGTCTGGGAATTAGGATGGAAATTGTTATATGAATGCAAATATTGTTCTAGGTCTTTTCTTAAAGTATTAGCAAAAAAATCACAGAATCCTGCCAAAAAGCACCTGTCTATTCACTAGCCCTCAAAAATGAAACAAGGTTCTAATTAAGGAGCAGTAAGTCATCCAGAAAAAACAAAACCTGACAAGAGTAGCCAAAAAGACCTAATTTAAGATTAAATAGATCAAACGACTTAAGTTATCATTTTAAACAAAGTTATCTAAAAAGGAAGAGAAGGGAAGATAGTAGAATTCAAAGTGGGTTTGGGGGAAGTCAAGAGGAAAGCGAAGAAAATGGAAAACAAGGTATAAGACCCTCGCCACAGGAGCTGATTAGAGCTTATTACTGACTGAAATCCTGGTTTGTTTTAGCAAAAATGCATAATTACAGTCTGAATGTGTCTGGCTTTTTGTAGGGCATCCAGAGAAGATTAATCTTCTGCCCCCACCTCCTTTTACACAGTAGCCACGATCTGGCCCTTCAAGCCTGACTTACAGCAAAACGCCAATCAATTTTTATGGGAAGTGGCAGCTTCAAAATTACATTTCATGGCACATCTTACTTCAAATACAACTACCAGTCCTTTAGTTATGCCATGCTTATAAGAAGACGAATTCTGAAGGACCAGGTTTAACTACTAAACATCAGACAGACTACACCATTGTTTTTAAGCACGTGAATTAAGTTCCTGGTAAGGCACTGCTGCATCTTACAGCCAAAGGACAGTACGGATCCTGACAGTGTATCTGAAATTGGGTAATTTTAATCAAGTTGTCACTTCATACTACAGCTAATCAGCTTCCTCAAATGCATCCCAACTATCTGGCACATTTGCAGAAGCCTGAATGCTTTGCCTTCTCTTGTTCTTACAAGAACCCTCTCCCAAACCACAAGCCTGAGGATGAGGACGGGTGCAAAGTAAGCTCATTACTTAAGAAGGGAAAATCACTTTTCATTACCAGCTTGCAGCCTTAGCTGCAGAAATGTGTAGAACTGTACTTTTGATCTTTGCCTGAAGATCTGCTTGGCCCTAGGAAAGTCTTTAGGGAGTGGGGGCTGGTTTGGACAGCCGGGGTGGCAGGAGGTTGGCAACTGCAGGGTTTAGCGACCGGGGAGGGCAGGGACGGGCTCCAGCCCCTGGCTGGGTCAGCCAGCAGCCCCTGCAGAGGGCTCTGCCAGGGAGGAAGAGGCACCCCGTCCTGACAGGAGACTGCACCCATGAAAAAGCTTAAGCCCCCAGAAGATCTGCCCAATAAAATCAGCACCAACTCAGCGGAACTAAATTCGGTACTAAAAGCTAACTCTATTTCCTTCTTGCTGGGAGAAGGATTTCTACGCTGTTTCATTTGAACCGCTTAGTCACACTCCAGGAGATAACACCAGAGAAGGTAAAAAACCAAATAAATGGATACAACTAACAATGAACAGTTCTAAATAAATCAAAATTTCATAAAATGCTAGCAGCCAGTGCGAGAGTTCAGAGGGTAAAAGCAGCAGGCAAAGTCACGGACTCCAGCCTCCACGCTCAGCTGTACCGTAACCGAGAAGTTTATTTAGACACAAACTGGCAAAGACAGTGACCACCCTGTTCTGCCCTTACAAGCTTATCATGTTTTGATTAAAAGGTGGTTTTCAAAGGATGAGTAAATTCCCAGTACAACTTCATTAAACCCCATTTTCAGGGGAAAAAGTGCATAACCGATACATCCTACAAATTCCGTTTCTTTGTACTATGTTTCAGAAATAGTTTCTTCATATTAAATATTGGCAGGGCAGTTCTAATAGAATCAGTAGCCAAACATTGTACTTAACATCTGCCATTTTAATAACTATCTCTACTTCAATGGAACAGGCTATTCAATTTAATAAACAGTTGTAAAATTCTAATAAATCTTGTGACTGGCATCCATCTCCTCTATTTTATCTCATTTTAGGTTTCTTGTTTACTATAATTTTGTGGAAATGGTAGCTTTAGTTGTCCAAAAAACAAAAGAGTGTTTGAACTTGGAAAAAAATAAGATATACACCCCACAGTTTCAAGACGAGATAACAAGCACCTCCATTCACAACTGCAACTGACTGTTCCTATTCTGCAGGACACTTCCATAGCTAACCACCCACCCGCTCCTCTTTTTAAATAAGGCTGCAGCTGGCCTCCAAGAGGTTCTAAATTAAGGCAGGAATGCAATACAAAGTGCATGTGCATGAATTCAGATCTCTCCACACCCACTGAAACACATCTCCAGAAAAACAAAAGGACAGTACAGCAAGGGATGGAGAAATCGGCACTTGCGCTGCGTGATACTCATCTTACAAAGCAACTGGTAACTGCATTTCAGGAGTTAACTGGTCTACCTTGACAAGTCTCTTTGATTGGTAAGAAACCTGGAATATTAAATAATACATACTCTAAATTACAGCTTGTGTTCTTTCATAGAGCATTACGGTATTATAAAAATTCAAGAGAACACACAGCTGGAGATTGCAAATTATGTTGATAAACATATTTGTAAATAAGATAAAATAAAGATAAATAAGATAAAATAAAATAAAATAGTCTTTTAAAAGACCGTGGCCTCAAAGAGAAGTGGAACAATGTTCAGAAATAGACAGTATTTACCTTACAATATTTTTGCACGTTGGAAGTTAAAGGTCAGACCAACGCATGTGTATTCCACTGAATGCCAAACCCAGCAACCACCATCCAGTTTCTCTACTACTTGTGTGCTCTGTTTTTTATTTCTCAGTTCCAGGAGTAAAACAAAACCTCCTTAAAGTGAAGCGAAAAGGCTTTGCACCTCTTGTGGGTACTTTCCCATATGCAACAGATGTCTCTGTGTTTCTCACGCTTCCATTTCAGCCAGACGTAGAACTACAGGCACATAGTCTTAATGTGATGCAAGATGAAGTATTTTACTAGCCGCTCATCAACTGACGACATATATGAACCTCAGTCTGAGCCTATGATCCCATTTACCTCCCCCAGACGCTAACCTCCCTTTTCACTTGTCTTGCATTCATTATAGGCATCCATTTCTCTTCCCTTCTTCCTCCTCTTGCTGTTAACACGTCCCCTATTTCACTGGTAGCTTGTGGCTTTGCACCCGTGGTTAGCCAGGGTTCAGCAAGGACTTTGCACCCCAGCCACGCCTCTGGCTCACCCTGCCCCTTTGCTGCGCTGACACTCCCATCATACAGCCACGCTGCTAAGTGCATTGAGGACTGATCCAGACACACAGCATTTTTGCAAAGTTTTCAAGCCAGATCAATTCCCTGGCACAGAGAGGCAGGGATGCACAGCAGTGAGAGCTTGAGAAAAGGGAACGGCGGGAGTCACTGCAGAAAGCAAGCCAACCACCCAACTGCAGCCTGAAGCCCATCTCTCCCTACTCCCACCCTCCCGGTGTTCTTGCTGTGACTGTCACCCCCCACCTGGCCACACTGGGAGCTCCCACAAGGAGGTCCTCATCCTCATCAACATTCTGTTCATTAACGAGATGGAACTGAAAATATACTTTGATAGAATCTGGAGAGGCACACACTCATGTTATTCACACTAGCGTATATCCAAATCATCATTTATTTATGGGCATAAATAAACTGATGAAGGATGACAAGAATGTGGTCATTTTTTAAACAATTCCTATTAAAAAATGAATGGTGAAAAATTCCCAACTGACTAAGGCATTATACAGTCTGACTCAATAATTTTGAGCTATATGGATTTAATGATATTACTCAGAGCTAAAACTAACCGGTACATTATCATGTATTTACAGAAAATAAAGGAACTAGAAATCTAGTAGCACAGCTTAATCAAACTGTCAACAAACCTTCTTTGCTGCATAGCATAATCCACGCAGCAATCTCAGAATACATTACAGAGCATTTTATAAATCAAATAAACCTAGGTTTTATTTTATAAATAAAACACTGTCACCTCTAAGGCACTGCAATATTACTTTTCAAGACAAGAGAGAAGAAAAAAGTCTCAGTACTAAGATCAAAGTTGGAATTTTGACTTTGGATTCTGCTGCATGTGTTCGAATTTGGGCAGAGTTTGGAGGGATCCCAGACGTTAACAGCAAAGCCCAGAGCCCCTTTTGCGAGATGGGATGACCGGGACCTCAGCTAAAACATCACTGGTTATACCCGCACCCTAAATGCAAAGCTGCGACAGGTATCTGCCGTACCACAACATAGAGGCAACAGGACCAGCCACGACTGGTGGACATTCAAAAAGGTAGTTTTATTTGCTTTTTCCTTATGAAGTTAAATAGAAAAACTCAAATTCCATTCAAAACAGAGGGAACAGGAACTCCACCAAGTTAAACCCCGCTGCCCTAATGCAAATCCCACTGGCCCAACATGTCCTACACCAGAATTTACAGCTGAAGGGTAAGAAAGCAAGAAGTCGACAGATTCTGGTGTCAAAAGGTGTCAAAACAGCCTCAGCCTGCTCCAAGGCATTGCAAAGATGTACAGATCTTTGCAAGCATTACAACTCTTATTTATTCACACACTTAACTTCAACTGAAATGTGCGCTGGCAGCCCGTAAGGCCAACCGTACCCTGGGCTGCATCAGAAGCGTGGCCAGCAGGTCGAGGGAGCGGATTCTGCCCCTCTACTCTGCTCTGGTGAGACCTCACCTGGAGTACTGCGTCCAGCTCTGGAGCCCTCAGCACAAGAAGGACATGAAACTGTTGGAGTGGGGCCAGAGGAGGGCTACTAAAATGATCCGAGGGCTGGAGCACCTCTCCTATGAGGCCAGGCTGAGAGAGTTGGGCTTGTTCAGCCTGGAGAAGAGAAGGCTGCGGGGAGACCTGATTACGGCCTTTCAGTACCTAAAGGGGGCCTATAGGAAAGATGGGCAAAATCTTTTTAGTAGGGCCAGCTGTGACAGGACAAGGGGTAATGGCTTTAAACTAAACCAGGGTAGGTTTAGGCTGGATATAAGGAGGAAATTCTTTACAATGAGGGTGGTAAAACACTGGAACAAGTTGCCCAGAGAGGTGGTGGAGGCCCCATCCCTGGGAACATTCAAGGCCAGGTTGGATGGGGCTCTGAGCAACCTGATCTGGTTAGCGGTGTCCCTGCTCACTGCAGGGGGGTTGGACTAGATGACCTCTAGGGGTCCCTTCCAACCCAAAACATTCTATGATTCTATGATGATTCTATGAAATGGGGTCCAACCCCAGCAAGGCCTCTTCCAGAGGGGGGAAGCTGATAGTCTCCCAATGGGTGGCTTCAAACATCTTGCTGCAGTCTCTGGAAGCTGCTTTTATAACCTCTGCAGTCTCATTCACACTGCTTAATGACAGAACTGCGATGCTGAGCATTGCATGGGCCACGAATCATAGTGGGGTAGCAGTTATTCACACAGAAAATGCACAACATACCGATTCAACACGCTGAACAGAGCAGATCCCTGTCCTATAAGGTAACTTAAATTATTAGTTTAAATTAAACTTCACCCTCAAGGCAGTGGGCTTGCATTCAAATTTCAGATAATAACATAGGACCTGGTTCAAGTGCCATTGAAATCAGTGGAAAGATTCAAAAATGCTTCCAAAGGCTTCGGATTAAGTTCATAAACGCAGGGTCCTGTTTGAGCCTACTCATCGCCCACCAGCAGCCTGGGGGAAGAGAAGCAGAAAGGAGGGACTACAAAGGGCCCCAATTACATAGCAGGGCTTCAGGCCCCAGCACCCAGTCATCCAGGCGACGTGACACCGAGTATTCGACCTCTCTTTTGTCTGTTGAAGAAGTATGTGTTTCTGCAGCCCTTACTTGGAATGACTAAGAACAGAAAGGGTACTGCCATCTAATTTCATGCACTTCAGCACACAATACCAAACAGGCAAATTCGTACCTCCCACCATACAATTCCACTTTCAAAGTTCACCTCCACAGAAGCTGTGTAAATCTTATGTCTCCCAGAAGTCAGCAATGCCTGGCAACATCAGATCACGGGAAACCTTGTCCCAAACTCACTGCAATATATACGAAAATTCTGCCAATACTCTACATAAATTGGAATTAAATTTATTCTATGGGATAAACTGCAGTATCTTAAGATTGAATATATGTAACATTGTTGCACTTGCCCTTTAAAGAAGTCTAAACGTCAAAGTGGAAGGTACCACCCTAGCTACATATTTTGTCATTAAAATTATCTAATCCTCCTACAATAGTGTCACCCAGAGACCTCAACTGACACGCTGCGTTCTGTACCTTCTGCAGCAAAAGGAAGGCAGAACGGAAAATAACAAAACATGAAAATGTGTTGCTAGGATAAGACATCATGGAAACCAAATGCACTGCACTTAGTAACTAACACAGAGAAATGCTTAATTTTCTCCAAAGTTTAATCTTTTCCCTTCAGTGGACTTAGATTCAATTTCTTTTTTTTTTTTATAGCTTACCCAAGTTTAAATTTGAAATGTGCTAACCACATATTGTCTTAGATATTAATCTATACCACTCAATAAGGATGATGAGGGAGTATGGATCCAATTTGCGCAGATTTTCTCTGCTAGAGTCTTGCAGAACTATACCCCTAAATGTCATGCGAATTACCTCTTTGTATCAGATGCATCTCTCTTCCCTCATCCTCTAAGTTTCTGAAGCCCCAAGGACACTCTGAAGGAGAACAAATGGAAATGAAAATTCAGTTGCTGTGCAGAGCCTCAGGGGGCTTTTCTATTGATGTCTCTGGAGAGCAGTGAGCTAAGGTGGTATCCCAAATACCTAATTCAAAGGAAAAGTTTTCAAGAGAGATAATTTTTCAGCAATGCATGTCAGGCACAGCCTATGGTTTTCTTCTGTCTGTAAAAAAAAAAATCCATTAAAGGTTCAAAAAAACTTCCAGTCTTTTGAAAAATTAAATTCCCTTTGCAGACTTGAAATTGCAATATCACGGGTTTCTAAACAGTAAGCCACTGTTTGCCAGCCACAGCACCAGAATACAAAAAAGGCACATTGCCACTTTGCAAGAGTGCGTCCCACTGTGACGCCACACATGCAAATATACAGTATTTTCAGGATGCTTGCCCATTTTGATAGCAACCCACAGAATGAAATTATATGACCTGAGAATACCTGAGCACAGTCTCCAGAATGTCACGCTGTCACCTCCCAGCTAGGGTACTGTATTTTTAACATTAACCAAATACATTTCATCACTCCGAAAGTGCAAAAAGGACACCGTCGCAGCATTTTCCCACAGTGCGATCACTACCGTAATTTCCTGCCACAATAATAATAACAACAGTAATACAGGTGATTGTGCTTGTTAGAATTTGGATGTCAGGCACTTCACCTGCCGCTATCTGATGAAGCACCAAATGTGTCATGATGATGCAACCTAAAGTCTTCCTCTAAGAATTCAGGCTTTGATTAGGAAAAAGAAGTTGGGCTACATTAAAAACTGTGTATCTAAATGCTGCCTTGCTATTAATGCGTCCTATTTCCATGCATTTCAAAACAGGCTTTTTACTTTGTCAGAATACTGGGTAAAACTGTCCTTGTGCAGAATGCGTATCTTTTGAAACACAAACAGATCTTCTAGACAGGGCAAGATATTATTTCAAAGAAGTATACCATGAGAATCAACAGATTTGCGTGTGACTTTGGAAACAGGATAAGGTCTCACAGTCACAGACTTGCGGCTTGCAGAATTAAATGTATTAGGAGAGCAGGAAGTAGGACCGGAAAGGATTTCACGGTAAGTCCTTCATTAGTCCTAGCAGCATCTTAGAGTTGGTGTCCTGGTTTCGGCTGGGATAGAGTTCATTTTCTTCACATAAGCTAGCATAGTGCTGTGCTTTGGATTCAGTGCTAGAAGAATGTTGATAACACGCTGATGTTTTTAGTTGTTGCCAAGCAGTGCTCAGACTGCTCAAGGACTTTTTGAGCTTCTCCTGCTCGGCCAGGTGCATAACAAGCTGGGAGTACAGCACAGCTAGGACCCAAACTGTCCAAAGAGCTATTCCAGACCATAGAACGTCATGCTCGGGGGGGGGGGGTGTTAGGGGATCGGTCGGTCGCGGGCAGAGTGGTCGCAGCTCGGGCTGTGTGATCGCGGCCCGGGGGGAGTGATCGCGGCTCGGGACGGGCTGGGCACCGGTCAGCGGGTGGCGAGCAATTGCATTGTGCATCACTTGTTTCACATATTCTGTATATTTTCTTACCATTATTATTATTATTATTATTATTATTATTATTATTGTTATTCTTCTCTCTTATTAAACTGTCTCTATCTCAACCCACGGGTCTTACTTTTTTTTTCTTTTCTTCGAGTCTCTCCCCCATCCCACTGAGGGAGGGGGGGGAGTGAGCGAGCGGCTGCGTGGTGCTTAGTTGCCAGCCGGGTTAAACCACGACAGTTGGTCAGAACATCGAGCAAGTTTCTTCAATATATTAGTATGCATTTATATGGCTTAAATATATCCAAGAGTGATGTTTTCCTGATCTCTTCTAATTAAGCTCATTTTGGGAAACATCCAAAACAGCAGTGGAAACAAATGAGATGAAGTTAGAGCACACCGTAAGACAACTATAGTCCTACCTCAGAATGCAAAAACTTCATTGAAGTATGAGAGATTTCCCTTTGGAATAATTTTCAGATATCATCACCTTTTGCAATGGAAAGATGACTGCAAGTCTAACTATTTGCTACCAGAATATCAGTGTTTCTGAAGCATCCAAGAGCTAGAAAGGGCGTTCTTTGATCTGGTTAACATGGAAATAAGGGCCCAGAGAGGGCTTTCTTTAAAGAAAAATAGCTGTATCAATAAAAACTATTTGTGAAAGAGTTGAACAATTTTCTTAACAAAATTGTATTAATGCTCTTTAAGCTGAAAAGGGAGAAAACCCTCTAGTTTAACATATACTGCAGAATCCTCCCTGTGATGAGTGACCACTCACCGATGTGGAAGTCATTTGCCCACACTTTCCATCTACCCTCGCACTCGGTACCGCTAGATCTCCTGGAGGAGGTCTCCAACTAACATCAGATGAAAGCAGAACAGCTTACGTGAAAGACATGCAGGCATCTAACTGCACTGTGGAAGGTCAGTGAGGGAAAAAAGGTACAAAGTACCCTTACTGGCACCAGTTGGGAAGAAGAACCCTTCAGGATAAAGCCCGGCAGTAAGCGCGAAGCAGCATTTGCTTTCTTACCAAATGATGCCCAGGGAGATTTCTAAGCAGTTCTTTCATTCTTCACAGCTGCAGCCTGGGTCTGTTGCTAATAAGAGCCTTCCCAAGACCTAACCCATGGTGCTTCAGTGGAGGCTGCCAGATGAAAATCAGAGGAATGTGGGAAGAGGAGGGATGTTAGCTCGCTACCAGTGTTGCCGAGTCCTGTGAAAAGGGCTATGATGGAAGGAGCCCGGTGGGTTGTGCCTTGCAAATGCATGACTCCTGGATGAAAGCCTCTGAGCTACAATGCTGGATCAGCAGAGAAACTGGCAACCAAGGAGGGCACCAGGGTCAACAGGGAATCAGTCTGCGATTTTGGCTTCTGTTACCCACCGCAGCACCCCGCTGCCGCCTGCCCGTTTGCTCGGAGCCCATCAGAGCAAGGGTTGTGCATTTGTGCCTTGCACAACCGCACCGGTCCCAGCACCTTACTGTAGCAACGGTAATTCGGTCTCTGACAAGTTCAATGATGGTAATGAAGCCAAGAGAAGAGAGCGAGAATGCTCTGATGTTAGAATTCACTAATTTGTTAAGTAGCACTAGCAATGGCCTTGTTACCAGCAAGGATCCAGATCCTTTCTTAAACAGCTTTTCTTTGTTTAAAGCTTTGTTTCCTGGATGTGAGAAACTAACAAACAAAAAAAGGCCATAAATAACTGTTCAAGACGTTAACTCCTTTCTCCCCTGCTGTTTTTAAAAGAAGTGCCAGCTATAAACTACCCTATAAACATATCTTGAGCTTCCTGTGACAACTTCAGTGTCAAGTAAAGCCTTACACAATAAAATAGTATTAGTTTCCCATTCCCATTTTGACTATGGATATACTTTTAATCTTAAGTACAGCCTACTTTACAGGTTTGCTCTTTTGTTAGAGCTCTGCTCCTTTTATCTTAATATGACTCATATTGTTTATATTTGCATTGTACAATACTGTGTTGCATTGTTCACCTGTTTTTATGGTACACAGTATATGAGTGAGTATATGGTACAGAGTATATTGCTCTGTGCAACACAGCATTTCCATCTGCTTTTGCAACGGTACGTAGAAAATACTATCAGGCTACAACACTATTCTGAAGCAGCATACTTCCCTGCAGAGACAGTGTAACAGATACAAGTTTATGGCACATTAATTGCAATTTTACCTTTTTATTTTACTTAATGTTTCCTTTCTCTCTACAAAAGATTCTGCACTCATAATTAAGTGACCATATGTATTTATGCAGCACGTAGACACGTTATACCTACTAACGCTTCAAAGAGCACTGCTAAAAACACAGAGATTAAAAAAGTAGTCACACAATACAAAAAAGAAGAGCTACGTACTACCTAACAAACAGTAAGATCACAAACTTCCATCTGGCCAAAAAGCACATCACAACAAAAAGTAACAGCTGGAACTTCTACTGTGGCGTTCTGCTTTGCCTTTTTCTTTTCCATATATATGTATTTAACACTTTCCAAAATCATCTTAGCAAGAATTTTTAACATGAATAACATCATCACTTGTATCAAACACACATTGCTTAACTACTTTTATTGCCTATTTCAAGTGCTTTTATTGTACCTTTCAGGATGCTTTTATTCACATCAGTCCGTCCGCCTACTCATAGCCTCTTGTTAGGAGTGGTTAAGCTACTTAGCGAAGCACAACTTACCCACTGATACAGGTCCCGGCCTCTCTTACAGAAAAGGCCACACCAGCAACCAGGCAGCCAACCCAGGGATGGGCAGATTTTTATAGATCTAGTAATTTTAAGTAAAGAAAAAACAGAAAAACAGATTTACAAGCCTTGGTCTTTAACCACAGTAGCAGACGTTTGCTGCAACTGATGTTTAGAGATTGAGATTACAAAATGCTTGTAATGAGACTTCCCTAAGTATCCCCTGCAGTCCAAACCCTGGAATACAAATATAGAATGAGCAAGCAGAGAGACATACCAATGGTGTTAATGCATTCATCTTCAAAAACAAATGCATTATAATTCTGTCCATGTGATAAGGCAGCAGGAAAAACATCTCTAGAATAGTAATCCATACAGTGATATTCTCACATTGATTTGCTTCTGTGATTTTGGCTATCTTTTTAGTTGATTAAAAATTTGATAGTAAAATAAGTAATGATTTGCTCTCAGCGTCTGAGTGTCAAAAAATTTTGACATTTTGTTAAATGAACATTCATTTTTCTAGACTATTCTCATAGTAATGAGTAATACTCATATTCTAGCTTGAGAAAACGCTTTTGCATTTGAACCACACTTCTGCTGGATACATTATGGTGGGTAGGGCACCCTGCACAGCTCCCAGGCAGCTGCAATAAACCTGACAAGGTTCGCATCAGTTGAGTTGTTCATCTCTTCTCTCTGGTATCCAGTGACAGGATGTGTGGGAACGGTTCAAAGCTGCACCAGGGGAGGTTTAGACTGGACATTAAGAAGCATTTCTTTACCAAGAGGGTGGTCACACACTGGAACAGGCTTCCTAGAGAGGTAGTCGATGCCCCAAGCCTGTCAGTGTTTAAGAGGCATTTGGACAATGCCCTTAATACCAGGCTTTAACTTCTGGTCAGCCCTGAAGTGGTCAGGCAGTTGGACTAGATGATCATTGCAGGTCCCTTACAACTGAAATAGTCTATTCCATTCTCTTCTGTTCTATTCTAATTCCTCTTCGCTGTTACCCAATAACCCACTGGGATTAAACCCTGTCTCCACAGGAATGGACGGAAGCTTTTTTGACTTTGTCTGGGCTAAGATTCAGTCAGAAGTTTCAGCTGGGGAAAAATGTGGTCTATAAATTTGGTCTGGAAGGGAGACAGGATATTTACGTAATTCCATCCTATTAGTGCCCGAGCCTTGCACTCACCAAAAGGAAGGGTGCTCCCAACAAGAATAACAAAAGAAAAATAGTTCAGGCTCCATTTCACAATTTTTGAAAGCTTCACATTGAGCTATCAACCCAAGAATGAGAAAACAGCATCCACACCATCTCCACACGCAACCAGAGGTAATACCTAGCAATATGACGGGTGTACCGCTAACTTTGTTAACACTGGACAAAACCAGCATCTTCTTAAGCTTCCTGTTGATGCCAGCTATTTACAAAATTGGACACAATCACCTTTAAGTCTCCATTCCTCACATCATCAGACCATAATATCTTTGCAATAAGACCGAAAACAGACATTGATGTTCAATCTACTTAGAAGTGGTTTGCACAAGAAGCACATCACTGCTATAACGTACGCTATAAGTTACCATTCTTCTACAATATTACTTCGTTAGTGTCCGACACACCTGGATTAAAAATCTAAATACAATATAATTTAAAAATACAATTAAAATTTCCCCATAGTTCTCTTCTTCTAGCCACAAATGTGAGCTAGCTAAAATATCTGACGGTCAAACAGACTTTTTACAAAACATTTTATATAAATATATATAGATATAAAGTCAGTAAGACATACAAAGCTGATTGCAACCTTATAAAAAGCCTCAAATCATTAGCCTGGGTGACACAAATAGAGCATTTCACACTTTTAGCAATTTCCCAGCAATGTAGGCCAGTTTACCTTTGTTATGAAGGTATTTTTGCGTCTCTAGACTACAAGTAACTGCAGCAGTTATTCAGGACGCAGACGACTCCATAAGGCACCATGCAACATCAAGACCCACGGCTGATTGCTGCTAATGAGCAAAGTCAAACATGGGTGTTCCCCCACCTTGTGCAGGAAACTGCCTGGGTTTGTTTTGAGAATGGAATGAAAATATTTGTAACATTATCACATAAAGCATCTTTGAGGTCAGTTAAAACACATAATAATAAAAAAAAATTTAAAAAAAAATCAAGTCAGCAACAGAATATAGCTTAGGAAAAATGAGAGTGCATTTGAAATATTCTCCAAGAAACATAGCAGGAGTCAGAATTTTCCAGTAAAGGCTGCTCAGTATTTCTTGGTATTTCTCTCCTAGGTAAAAGCAGTTTTGCCTAACAATAAAATGAAAATTAAAGAGATTTGTCTTTTGGGGAAAAGGATACAGGGAACAATAACTTAACAGAAGGGTTGGGGGTTTTTGGTAGCATCTGATGTAAATATTCAATCTCAAACCCTTGTTCTCCCTGCCAACCATTATCTGAAGACCTTTCCAATACTCCACGTAAGATGGCAAACAAGTATAGGTGCTCCCACTTCCCTATACCTAACTGCCCTCCATGGATGGCCAAGGCATGCTTCTACAGCAGCAGGCTTTCACAAGGAGAGTCGAGTGAAATCCATGATAAATGGTCTAGAGTTAATGGCAGGACACCCTCGTGCCTTCAGCAACCTCTGCTCATGCTCAGAGGTGCAGTCATGCACCCAGGGTACCACTCTTCTGACTGGGCTCAGCCTGGTGACTCCAAAATCTTTAGGGACCTCTTAGATTCACTGTTTGCAGAGTCTGCACTGTGTTCAAAATGTTCAAATCACATGAAGTTTCTAGGTTGCTTTTTTGAGATTAAAATGATAGAACAGACGTGTGCTGTTAAAAATTTTAAAAACACGAGGTTTTTTGATAAACAGGCAGATTCACGCTTTCTACACGTCAATCATCTTTTAATAATAAAGATTTAAAGGAATCTCCAACGAATGCCAGCTAATCCCAAATCTTTAAGGATCGTTCCTTTAAAACTTGCAGTTAAAACATGAGTGAGCAGATGCAGCAGGTATGGAAACTCTCACACCAGGGCTTGGGGTGCAGGCAGAATGCTCTTCCAAAGAATTCAAGAACATCTTTGATGCAGAAAGTATCAGAACACCACCAGTTAGGACACAGACATTTAATCTTGTGGCTGTCAGTGGAGCTAGGACGCAGCTAAATTTACTTTGTGGATAAGCACTGGTCTATTTAGGAAGGGAAAAGAGTAACATAGAAGGTAGAAGGTAAATATAACACCATTAAGATTTTGAAGAGATACTGAAATAGGAAGGGGACGATACGAAATCTTGTCACATCAGATCTTTTTATAGTACCCCAACAGAAGATAACGTTACCCAGAACAAGTGCGGAAAACATGAATGCTGATAAGAATTTTTTTCCATCTATATTTCTGGCCTGATACTGTATGGCACTGTTTTCTGCAACACAATGCACTATTTCATACAGAAAAAGAAACGCTGTCCACTGAAAATTATCATGTGGTAGGAACATTCCTCTGCAAGACGTAAGTGATTTAACAATGAGATTTGGGATTATGTCATCTGACCATATTGTTTCTACAGACTTTAAGGCAAATTAACTAACTTGCATTTCCAGCATCACAGCCAGGCCTACAGTTTTTATTCCAGGTGGATATGCACATATGGATGCACTAAGACTTCATGAGAAACACTAAACAAGTACCAGGGTACACACTGCTATTAAAGGTGCTGCTGCTTCCAAGGTATTTTGTAATGTTGCACCATTTTTACACACCTGGAATAAATTTTTGCCAGTTCACGCAAATAGATGCAGCACAAGGGTCTTCACAGATGTGGCACGATACCACCAAAACGCATGAGAGGCAACCCCACCCATCTAGGGCTGGGAACATTAAAAGAAAATTCAGGGATATACTTACGGGCTGCTTAGTTTGTCACTCAACCAAAACACACACGAATTCTTGGCAGAACGTGGTTAATTATTAACTTTATTTATCATTTTACAAAGCAAACTGTAACAATTCATAAAAACAAATATCCAGAATATCTGAAACCCCACATTAATAATAAAAAAAACCCAAAACTGCAGATCACAGAATTAGACTCCATTAGGCACATTGTTGCAGTAAGTGGCACCCATTTAGAAGACGAAGGAGAGCCAAAAACAGTCTTCTATGCAGAGATCCAACATGAGCAAATGGAGCTAGAATACAGCGAATTCATATAAATACGGAATAAGAACAGAAAGCAGTCATGTTTTTCCTTTTTTTTTTTTTTTTTTTTTTGCTAAGACAAACAGAAAAGATTTGTGAATCTAAACACAAACCAGTCGATCACAATACTGGGCAATGCCGTGCTCTTAGTCATGCTCCTCAAACACCCCGGCCCCCAGCAAACACCATGCCCTACAGTGAAAGGAGTCCAACCTGTGTTTGATGTGACAGAAATGTTCTGATTAAGAAAAAGCATCAATATACAGGACAACTTTTAAACACGTTTAAATACTGCCCTTATTATGGGTGAATGTAAGCTGATAATGGAGCATCTTCTCGAATGGTGTCACAGCCGAGGGACAGAAGAAACGGTGCGTGGCAATACTAACGGCCTCTCGCAGGAGACCTCCTGACTGTCTGGGCTTCTAAGGCTGCCTTTGCCTCTTCCTTTTTTTGGTATTACTGAAAATACAGCAAAAATAAAAATGCTAGCCCCGGGGTAGTTTCAGATATGACAAATTCTCTTTGCCATCAATAACTGGAGTCCAGTTATGCTGAAGCAAAGCGGCAGTCAACCTCACTTGTTTTAATTTAAGATGGGACACAAATTAAGAAGGAAGAATGTATCAGTGTTATGAGGCAAGAGAAATATTTTAAATATCCACAAATGTTAACATTATTACTTCTTAGATTAAAAGGCTATAATAAATTTCTCAAATCTGAAATTACTGCACCTTTTTATGATACTCGTTACTGTCATTTACTGATAACTCTTATTATGATTATTTAAGACAATCGTAAATAAGACTTTACACCTTCTTGATGGCAAACCTACACTGTTAGTCACGTGTCTGAGCCAATCCCTCCCCTCTGAGCGTAACTGCAGCCTCTTAGAGATAAGTATACGAGCAGTCCGATATCCAGGTGAGGAACCTGGACATGAGTCTCATATAATAAATTTTAAAAAAAGAATTCCAACAACCAAAAACCCACCACACAACAGAAGCACCTGTATATTTGAAAGAATGTTATGCACCTCTACCAGTGAGGTACCTCGATAGCCTAGGGTGGAAGTATTATGCCTCAGTATGAAGACTGTCCCTATCTGGACCAGCACTTTAATAACTTCCCAAATTACATTTTCGTGCTCCGCTCGCTTCTCTACTCAAGAAAAGTCTAAAACAAAAGGGGTTTAGACTTCAAAACACTGAGACACCACGACAGAACTTCTGTTGCCACTCTCTGAAATTAGCACAACAATTAGATGGGTGTAAAACCCCGCAAGAACGAATGCAGCAGAACAGTCTTTTTTTCAGATACACTGCACTTATTTGTCTTCGAAATTAAGCCCAAGGATCTGTAGTTACAATTGCTACTTTTTTTTCCGACTCCAGGCATGTATTCAATTGTGTATTGTCTCATTATTTCACACTATAATAATCTCCAGTTTGCTTTCTATTTTGCAAACAATACCACAACAGTTGAATTGCTCAAGCTTTTTGTTATTTTTTAATATGTATTATAAGCTACCTTTGTGTTTTAATAATATATTCTAAATCCTAATCAAATCGAAAAATACATCAATAACATGCAAGAATATGGACTGAAGGGACTTATTTTATGTGTTTTCAGTGATGTGACAAGGGGGGGAAACGGGAAATAAAATCAAGAAAAGGAGACAGCATTTTTTAATCATACTTTTCCATACCCCACCCTTCCCCCCATATTCCCAAGCCTTAGGAACTACACTAAATACCAGCATAAAATTACACTTTCCAAAGAAAGTATCCACTGAAGTCACAAACAGATTGATCCACCTTACTTTTAGTTCTACAGTTTACATTGCTTAAAACTGACACGATTTGGTTAAAATAGATCATCTGCTTACTGTTCTAAGAAAGACATTCTGGGTTAAAACTGGAAAGTTTTAACGCTATGATGCAATCTAAAGCAATAGTTCTGAAACTGCGTGGTGGATCCAGTGATGACATCAGCTCATGGAAAAAAATGGAGGGGAAAAAAAAAGATTTGGCCAAAATACAGGATGTCAAAACTTAGAAAAAGTATTTATTAGCATCTCTAACTAAAAGAAAATTCTTTCAATTTGGAAACTATTTTTTTTGTCAGTTCTATTTTCTTATTCCTGCTTCTCACTAATGACCTCTCCTCGTAAGGAAGCCAAGCGGCCCCCTTCGTGCCAAGTCACCAACCCCCTGGTTGGTGCTCACGAACTGCTCACGAACCCCGAGCTGGCACCCTGCAGCGCTCAGCAGACCAATCCTTTGCATGAAGTTCCCTCTTTTTCTTTCAACAAAAGGTGTGACTGCTAACACCCGAAACCTCCACATCTCAAGGCAAGGTTATTTTATCACCTCTTATCCTTCTGTTAGATAATTTCTAGGAAATGTGAGCGCTCTGCTTGCTTACCCCTTGGGAAAGAACCAAGGCAAATGCAATGGCAAAAGCCCCACGTGGGGCTGCTATGGGACAGCATTCAGGCTGGCTTGCATTCTTCCATTGACTTTCTTTTCTTTGGGAAGAGCTTCAGTTTTGAGGCTGTTGTCAAGTTATCTTCTTAAAAACAAAGGTTTTCATTCATGGCTGTGATGCCCAGGAAATACAACTGGGCCAGGGCAGGGGGTCAAGCGCTGACCCACGCTTCTGCTCGGTACTTGGTGCTCTCACTGACATGGTTTTGGCCGATGACAGACAGCGCTGCCCCAGATCACGCCAGACACAGTTCAGGGAATAGCACGTATCACAGACTGTTCACAGTAGGCGGTTTGGGTACGACCATACGCTGCAAAAAGGTTTGGACACCCACATGTGAGCCAGGCTGGGCCACTCAGTGACAGGACCAGAGAGCCATCCCTGGCCCTGGATGACTTCAGTGCCAGCAGTGACAAATGGGGGCTTAGGGTTTCAGGTGCTACTTTTACAACACACACCAAAAAAAAAGAAATATTCTATGTAGGAAAGACAACAGATTGACTGAACTCTTATTTTACATATCAAATCTTAACTATGAGAAATTGTGGAGAAAGTGGTCTAAGGAATATATTGCACGTATGAAGTTCTTGCAAACCTGAGCTCTGGAACAGAAACCAAATGCTGTTTGGGTAAACTGTTGCCTGATTTTTGGATACTGATCTTTCACAGCTGAATGATGTGAACATCTCATTTAAAAACAGAAAACAGAGCGCTCTGGGATTCTACCTAAATTGGCTGCCTCCAGAAGTTTGGACTATCCTTCATCATCCTCTTCAGTATGCTCCAAACTCAGATGAGTTTTTTTATTAACGGAAGAAAATCTAAAAGCTACAAGAACACTAAATGGTTTTGAGCCATGAAAAAAGCTTGTGATAAACTACCATGATTAACTCTGAAAAATCAACCCTATTTTTTTCAGTATTATACCCAGCATGAAAAATAACCCCGAAAATTATATTTAAAGTAGACACAGGCTTTAAAATCCCTAAAGAACAGAGTGGGAGAGTCAAATAAGTCTCTAGAACACTGACCTAAACATTTCCAGTCCTGCTGCATCTTTTTTGGTAAAGTTAATTGCAGAGACATTCTCTCTCATTCTTGCTGGGATTCAGCTGCCACCATTTCCCTCTGAATGCAGCCATGAAGGCCACAGCAAATGTGGCAGAAGTGAACGTGTGCCACCAAGTCCTTCAATTCACAGTCCAATATATTAATCATGGTATTAGTGAAGGTACAGAACCGAGCAGCGGCGCAGCTGGGTACCAGAACACACCCTCAGCTGCCTCAGCTTCACTCACCAGAAAAGGATGAAAAAGGGACGGCACAGCAGCGGGGGCAAAGCCACCCTGAGGGATTCCCACCGGAACAACATGCCTGAAAGTAAACTAAGCCTTGGTGCTGAAGAACAGATGCTTGTTGCTTCACTGCTAAGATGTTCCAACATTGTATTTTTCCTGTTGTCCACTGGACGCTATTACTGCTTTTCCTTCATTGTCTGTGCCAGTTATAAAAAAGGGCAAGAGGGAATAAGAAGAACCATGAGTTTCCAAGACTGCAGTTCCTGCCTAGTAAAATAACATTTTTTAAAAAGTTACAGCTACATCCCGAATACTATTTATCCAGCTTTAAAAGTGGGAGCATTTAGTCCAGTAAAAGAAAAAATTTAAAGGACCTTCAGGCTTCTTTAGGACTTCTCTTGCAGTGTACAGTATTACAGTATTATAATCAAATATTGTTTAGATTATTAAAAAAATATGAATAAAATTATTCCAGATGTGAAAGTCTTTGAGGCTGAAGAACTCAATACTATGTCAATACTGGCAAGATCATGGGGCTTAAAAATAGTTACAAAGCAAGTTTTGTGTTCACTTCAGTGCTATTGGAACTAAAAATGCTGGATACAGTATAATCTCCCCAAATGGGTAAGATGCCTCATAGTGTCTTCTTGGTCTTCCTCGTACTGAATCCTTTCTATCACCAGCTGAACTCTTTTAGGATTTTCCAAGTATCCTTTCTTATTAAATGCCCTTGTGGATGCTTTCTTCTTCTAGCTCCAGTTCTGTAATCCATCGCTAGAGAGCAGAGTCCTTCACCTTGCAAGTCCTAAGTATATACCCACTTTTAACCACGTGTTTCAGTTCTAATTGGTTTCAATATGACTTAAGCCCATAATAAAAACAGTATGTCCCATGCAAGTATGTTTGTACCTACACATTTCCATAAACAAATAGCAGAATCCATAGTCGCACAACTTCACAACATAATTCCAATATAAATTTTTTCTGTGTGAATGTCATACTGCAACTTCCAGTCCAGTCAGTTTTTCACAGGACAGTCCACAATAAAATGCCCCACAGCCTTTTATAATAGACTGTAAAGAAAGATGTAAATACTTGCTCTTGGCTTTAAGTGGTAACACAGTGCTCCCACAGTAGCAGTTCCCTTTCTTAAAGTGTAACAGAGTCCAGCTTCAATATACCAAGTTGTGTCAACCTCAGGTTTGTCAATAATACCTAACTTCATGTCTGTAGCTAATACTTTTTTAAGAAGCCATATACAGTATTAGTTTCCTAAACATAAGAGTGTTTTCTAAGACCTGAGGATGAACCACCACTGGTGAACTTCAAGCTAGAAACAAACTACAGTTTTTTCCCCCAGCACAGGAAAGGATAATCATCTAACAAGAACTGCCGATCATCCATAGGGTATCAGACCTCAGGTAGGAATTACTAGGAGAACCTTTTTGTGTACGTGTAATCAGCAGACATAGGAATTTCTTCTGACCTGGAAGAAAAACTCAAACAAAACAGCTATCAACTTACGAATCCCTGAGATATTACAGGAAAAAAAAGGAAAAAAAAAAAAAAATCACTGCTCATGTCTTGAGCTCCTGATATGTCATTATTTATATCTGGAGCACTTACTGACATGTTGGTTGGAGACAAAACTTTAAGGGCACATGCTCATCTAGAGCCATGTCAGGAGAACCGGACTGGGACATCGGCAAATTAAGCTGCTGTCGGAGCAGCCACTATTTCAGATGGTGAAACCACTGCAGCCTGGCTGCCTACTCTGCCTACGCGAAGGCTCTGAGAAGCAAGCATTGCTTCTGCCGCTGACGGGGGGGTTTGAGTGTGTACGCCGAGCCACCACCGCAAGGACGGAGGACGGGCTCTTGTTCAGAAGCTGCATTCACCTCTCCTACGGTTCAGTTCTGCCTAATGCTGCTAGAGAAGTCTTTGAGCCAGCCTTGGATTTCAAAGCTCTTTTGCTTCCGTCCAAAGGCTTTCTGCATGTCTGTGTCCCCGTCTGCCAAACTGATCTTCCCTCTCTCGTTATTTTCCCAACCAATTATACGGGTCTGAATTTGCTCCAATTTTAAATTTGGTTCAGTGGGAGCCAGAGCATTTTGTAACAAAATGCCCCTACAGAGATCACCAGATACTGCAACTGGAAAGGCACAATGTGTTAAAATAAGCCTCAAGATATATACAATAGAGTTTTACTTTATTCATTGTGAATTTTGAGGTACCAAGGGTTATTATGGTTAATTGTTCCAAGCCAAAAGACATGGTTGTAAGCAACAGCAGCGTGTAATTCATTTCATGTGACCGAGCAGAAACATACGTATCACAAAACTAACTGGAATAAAGGTATTTGTTAAGTCCGTTTCACACCAAAAGCATTGGTGACTCATTAGAAAGGGTGTGAGTCAGTATAAAAGCCAAAACACTACTGAGAAGTGATAAATAAAATAGGATTAAAATTATCTTCTTGTAACAGACAGTTGAGACTGAGCATCGAGAAAGCCCCCACGCCCCGGTGTGATTTAGGTGGCCTCCTAATGACAGTGAGCTATCCCCTGTCCTTCTTGACTGCAGCTGTTCCTTAAGGAATTGGGAACGTGGTGGGGAAGGGGCTTGCACATCTGAGCCACAAAGCTGAGGAAAAATCCATGACTCAGAATGGGGGTAACTTGCGCACGCCAAGTTATGCTGCTTCCTATAACATTCCCTTAAGTGGGAAGATTTGTTCATTTGAGGAGTCAGTGTGTGAGGTTGCTTCCCCATCTTCTCTGCATGTATATTCCTTTACATCTTTAAATATGCCTACACACACACAGAGCATGTAAAAACAGTGACGTCTCTGTACTGAGTTTTACAATTTAAAAAGCTACTTCCTTAAATATAATCTAAAAGAAATCATTGCCTCAAGAGATGTTTCCACGGCTAAATTCTTACGTTCTCTAACGTGTCACATTTAGCCTTTAATGGCATACACAGTCCTTGTCTAAATAGGGTTTTATGCCTAAATATTAGTTATCCCATCACAGTGACAGAGTAACTTCTTACCCTCCTCACCCCATAGCAGCAGGTTACTAGGCTTTGTAGACCATTTCTTTTACTGCACAAATAATCAAGAAGTTTATTTCATTATTCAGATCTTATGAAACACAGTAACAGAGGACTAAACCATCATAAATGCAAAATACTGCAAGAGGACCAAGCTCCTTGCAGCCACTACATTTTCATAACAGTTTAATCAAGCAAAACAAATTCTGTGGGACAACAGCAATCCTTCAGATCAAGCTCAGTAGACCACAAGTACACCGAGGAGAACACCATGATGAATGGTAGAAGGATGACGAAAATAAAAATGCAAACCAAGTCATAATTGTATTCGATGATCCTGAACAGAATCTTTTCTTCCATGTCTTGACCACAGTAATACACTATCAAATTCCTAAAACTGATGCAATTTATGCCTTTGCCATACAGTGTCAAAGGAAAGAGGTACCTATCACTTGGTCCCTCCCACTCTTCTTTTGACATTTGAAAATTCAGAAAAGAAAAGAAAAAAAATCTTCTCGCCCATCAACTGCTTCTTTTTCCCATAAAAGAATGGCTTGAATACAGTCTTTGGAAAACTATCCAGTTGGATCTAGATTTTCCGTATGCCTGAGTTGCAAACTCAGCCCTGGAAAACAGGAGATAGGCATTTTTATCTTTGGCTGGTGATGACAGTAATTGGCCTATGAACCACTTTTATTAAGGCAATACTAGAAAAAAAAAAACACCAAAAAAACGGCTCCAGCCTTGCTCTTCCTCGTTTCTCCCCTCTTCCTGCCTTGCAGCAAAAGGTAAAGAGAAACAGACTCAAAACGTGTTCCACAAAATGGGTGCCAAGATCTCCTCGTATTTAGGAGGGAAGGCAATTGCTGTAATCCCTCATTTCCTCACTGTCACTCAAAAGCACCAGGTATATTGAAGACACAGACCTGCCCTGGGCTTTTAAGGTGACTGCACTCACACGGCTGCAGACGGGAGACCCCTCTTCGTGACACATGGCTTCTGACAACTCACCGCAAGCACATCGAACAGATCCTTCACCAAAACATTTACTGTATTATATTCTTCTGCTGACATGTACTATCTCATGGAAATAAAAGTAGATTCTCTCCTTGTTATCTGGTTAGTCTGATTTTTAAAGCAGATTCTCAAATATCACAAGACTTCACACTTTCCTCTCCTGCCCATCTGAGAGCTGGGGTTACCACTGTGCCCTGCAGCGTGGGGTTTTGACTGACTTCCATCAGTCTGATTTCAGGTCTCGGAATCCAATATTGCCATCCTGACACCTGCAATCGCTGTCTTTACCCTGAAGGCAACGAAATACACTTCTCAGACAGAACATGGGTGATATAATTCTGTTTCTGAGGCTGTGGTACAGAAACAAGCTGAGTTTAAGGACCTCCAACCTCATACTACAGAAATGAAGAATGTCATTACCCAAAATCTTTTAAATCTACAAATTCAACAAAGCACAGAGGAAGCACGCGAAATGAGAACTAGGTATGGGCAGTTCTGCTGTTTTTCATCGAATGATCTGACAATGTTAAATACATAGTGGAGCATCGTTTAAAAAAATATGCTTTTAAGATCCCTAACCTTTCAAACCGTAATCTGAACGAAAGACTGTTGATCCCTTGATTAATACTGACTCTTTTTTAAGCAAGCAATGCCAATGCCAAACGTTTGGGTTTTCCATGCAGGAGACAGGTATGCTCACTCCATGTGTGACAATTTGGTTTAAGTTAAACAAGCAGTATCAATGAGACTGAAGCACATGCTTAAAATGCTTTGCTGAATTGGGACCATACTCTACATATCTTTCTCTTGCAAAAGCTATGTCCAGCTGCTCATTGAATAGTCAGGAGACAATCTGGATATGGAAGTTCTTCCATATTTAAAAGCTGTGTTCATACCCAAAAAAAAAAAAAAAACCACCACAGTCCAGCTCTTTGGACTTCCCTTTTTATAGAGAGGAAGAGAAAGCCTGGTAGCTAGGAAAGAATTAATAGCGTGAAGCATTCAGCTGAGGACCACAGCCACCAAACAGCTTTCCTAAGGTCATCTTACTGTGGGTAACGTACCAAGGTATCTGGTGACTGCTTTGCAGCTCAGTAACGAGGATTCGTTATTGTATTACTGGCATGAAACTTTGAAAAAATATGCGATATTTAAGTCCATGATTACAGCTGTATGCAACTCCCAAAACGGGTTTCAATAAAAATAATAAAAGATCTCATCAACATTCAAGATATTTTCGTATCTAAAATTGATGTTAATAAGTAATCGAACAAACTGATTTTCAAAGCCATTCAGTTCTGCTCATTTCCCCATTCCTGACAGAACTAAAGCAATTACTTTTCCACAAATATAAACAGGCATATGCGTCTATCATACAGGAAAAAAAAAACCTAGGAATTGTTTAATTGACAGTCATATACCTGAGCGATGATCATAATGACAGTATTAAAATCATCACAAGCAACCTTACCCACGCTTGAATTCTAGATCATTTGCATAAGATGTAAATTTACTGCCATTATCAAGTTTTGCATACAAAAACCAGCAACATTATTTTAAGTGAAATGGTTTCAAAACCGAATATCTGTTTAATGCATTATGCTTCACTTCCCATGTTACGTATTTTTGTTGACTATCATGAACGTGCACGTGGCATAATTACAACTGAAATTTAAAAACTTGATGTTACAGAAGATCTCAGCTGGGAAGCCACTGATAGCAGGTATGAACGTACTGCAGGAGAGGCTGAGCACACCATTCCAAGAACCAAATACAGTGTGACATCCAGGAGAAACGTACTGGGATGTGCAAAATTATGTATCAGTGAAAGGGTGGAAATTTAAAGGTGTATAACAGAATGGTTAAGGCTGGAAGGAGCCTCTAGAAGACAGCTTGTCCAGGCCCCCTTCTCAGGCAGGGCCACCTAGAACAGGTCACCAAGAACCACGTCCAGACAACTTTTTGAGTATCGCCAAATATATGAGAAGCAGTGCCTCACAGTAAAAAAAAGGTTTTCCTTATATTCAGGCAGTGTAGTTATATGAAGTATTTTATTCAGCAGCAAAACCATCTGAAAATGTTTCCATACACACATCCCTTCCCAATGCATCCATTTTTTCGTCCATCCATGCTGTTCAGATCCCTGTTCTCAGTAGGGTGCAGTTATTTACGAAGCTGCAAAATGTAGCAAATTGCTCAATTGATCCAACTTTATAAAGCTACAAAAAGAAATTTCCTCAGGGGAAAAGAAAAAACAACCCACAAGATTTTCTTCCTCTTCTTGTTTCTTTTGGGTTTGGTTTTTTTGTTTGTAAACCTAGGCATCACTGGAACCATGACCCCCCTGCAAACAGCAGCATGGCAGGAGGGACACTGGATAGGACTTTGAAAAGCCAGCTTCCTCCCACATCATGTAGCACCCTCAGTACTGTTGTTGCAAGTTGGGCTCCCCGAGGAGTTGTATTTTGTGGGTTGCTCAAATTAACACCAAAGTCTAAACTGAGCATAACGCACTGAGCAGAGATGAGGTGCAGGATACAGCAATCATACAACCCCACAACTCTTCCCCTGAATATAGGCCATGCCTGAAAATATGTGCAAGTAATACGACTCGGCCTCAGCTGGCACTGAACCCAGCAGAGCTAGGAAGATCCTATAAGCCGAGAAGGCGGCCCTTGATTTGTTTCTTTTTTTCGATATGCAAGTGTGAAAGGAGAGCCACTTCAGTATTTCAGGGATGTTTTACAGCCACGCTGCATGCTGCACATTGCGTGAGATGACAGCGCTGGGGAGTGGCAGGGTGGAAGCAGGAATCTTTATATAGAACTGGGAGCAGTAATTCAGCCACTGCCAGTCACATGAATACAGCCCTGCTGAACACAGTTCAGACACTATCTTCCTCTAGTAGTAGGCTATTGGCAGATAAGGCTCCACCTTGGACTTAAAAGACATAAACTGACAACCGACCTTGTTTTTCTTCACCTTGCTACCCGTGGCACAGGGCAGGATGAATCTCAGCACTTCGCACTGCTTGTATAACAGGTGTACTCATAAATATGCAAAGATGATTTGAAGATACAATTTCTAATCTGTGCTTTATGCCTGAACAATTTAAATGGCTTTCATCATGCAGACAGCATTGCCAGCACTTTGCAAGTAGTTCCTTCATAATTTTAGGGTCTATAAGCTGTATTTTTGTTTAGTGTGGGTTTTGCGTGAATTTAAATAAAAAAAAAAAAAAAAAAACACACTGAATGGGGGTATTATTAAGACAAATGCATTTTTAGATGGAAAATAAATGTCATGACTTATCTCCAGATCAGACTTCAAGAAATTTAAGATGCACATTTCTCCATATATGCCTCACACTGCATGGAGAATATCCTGATCTGGCTCTAAGCAAGCATGATAAAGATGAACTAAAAAGCAATAACCAAAAAACCAAACATCAAGCACGATTAGCAGAACACGCATACCTCAGCTAGTGTCTCTACAGCCTTTGAGTTTCAGTAGTTAACAAATTAGTTACTCCGAGGCAAGTATTTGTTTTAAATCAACTTAAGAATAAAAGATTTCCATTTTCAGCACGTTGGTCCTGACATGTCTCATGAGCGCTCTTTCACATGTGAAAAAAAAGAAGCTATCGCAAAAGGAGGCACCACATGAATTATCTACACTGTGATCCTGCATGCGAGTCTGCTGTTAAAGAGGACTGGTGGAAAGACAGATAACCAAGGAACAGAAATACATGGGGCACAACGGCGGCCTGACCCTGACCTGCCATACCAGGGCCAGATGCCTGTGGAGAGAAGCCACCAAGGTCAGAGTTTACAATGAAACAATAGGAAAAAACAGACAGAGAGGTGAGGAGAAGGAAAAAATTAAAACAAAAGGAATATACACTGGTTTTCTCTTTTTCCATCACATAGGTGATACCAACCATGTCTTTCTCAGAGGAGCAGAAATGCTACAGAGCTTTTGTGACTGCTGGTTGTTTCCAGCAAATTGGTAACAATTTCTCAAAATATGGACTGGTTTCTCAGTCCTGAATGGGGTCCGTATCTTTCCACTGGGAGTACATCTCAGCCTGCTCTTCCACAGATGTAAAGGCTCTGTCTGAAATGCAAAATGTTCCCTTAGTAGCAGCAATGACTGGACACAAAGAGGAGAAGAAAAAATATCTGTTTCTTTCTACCATACACATAGATCTTTAAATATCACAGATTGTTTCTGACTGTTCACAGACATAAGTTTAAGTGAAAGTACACCCAGTAGTGCAGTCCTGATGCCAACACAGTTTTTGCCATTTATTTTTAGGTGAACTGGACTTCATTCTGAGTGAAAAAATAAATACAAGGATATATTCTGGCCAAACTTCCATTCCCTCCTTATTTAAGCCTGTGGAAATGAAGCTTCAGCTTTTACATTGAGAGTACTCCCATACTTCTATTTTGGGGAGACTTCAATCACCCCCTTGACTGTAATTCATATCATAATTTTATTGTAATTCCTACTGCGCACTCATAGGAGCCCAGCTCTGGGAGGTGTGACTGCTTTATCGTCCTTGCTGGGCTCTGGGGTGGAATGCAGAAACCAATGAGGGGGTGACCCAGTCCATGACAACAGTCATACAATATTTTCAAAAGGAGCCTGGAGAAAAACAGATGTCACAGTATTTCAGAAGGATATGGTTACTTAGATGCTTTATTCTCTCTCTCTCTTAACCCCACCATACCCACGTGAGCAATTTTTGATGAAAAAGCATACATAACATGCTTTATTATTACGTAAATAAGGCATCTATCAGCTACCATTTTCAAGCTATTGCTTCTCACGAGGCCCCTACTACCAAAACAACCGTGTATCTAGGGAGAAGTCAGGGGAGACTTCTTTGGCATTCAATTTAGAGTAAATTTATGACAGAAGTAAAAAGACTGTGTAAAATTCAGATCACGAAGCTGCTCATGTTAAAAAAAGCCAACTCTAAAGAATAGTTGGCTTCTTTCTTCCCAATTTCAGTCTAACATAGTCCTAGATACTCAATTTGCTTCAGTCCTAAAAAAGTACAGAGCAACAAGTTGGCATGTGAGGCCTGGAGTTATTTCTAGTATATCCTGAAGCAGAATGGCTCATAAAGGAGGTTAAACCTGAAACTACATTTATTATTTACCAGAAGTAACCAATTACAACCATGAACAGCCAAAGTCCATCTGAAGCAACATACATATGCAATTTGACATTTTGAATTACGTGTAATAGACCTAACACTGCAGGTGATATCTTCCTATCAAAATGCACAGAAAAGCATTGTGCAGGTCACCTAAAGCCAGACCACCCCCTCGGAATGACAAACAGCATTATACAACAGGAGGACTTCAAATTGAAATACCTTAAGCGTCAGAGATGCAGTGGTCTTTGCATGATCTTTGGGACAGAAAAGAGCCTGGCATGTTTCTTGAACAGTACAGAGAGCTGGTGCATGAACCAGCCTAGATTTCTACCAGAAGGAGAGAGAAACTGGCACTGACGAGAAAGAGCCCAGGCTTCCTATACCTGTTGTTCCAAAAGTATGCTATATGGGCGGGAGGGCAGGAACAGAACTGTTATGGACCAGGTTACCCGAAGTTACCAAATGTCCCTAAAAGGTCCAGCAGCCAAAGATGAAATTTAACATCACTGTGCCTATTTCTGGCTCAAGGCATCCCACACACAGCTTCTTCACTTTTCCACAAGGTGACCCCAGTCACCTTGTTCAGCCGCACAGCATCCTTTGTGGAACAAAAAACAGATAGGAGCCTGACCTTCAAAGCTGAAGAAGAAATACTGGACTTGCCAGGAGCCCTAGTCTTCCTCAGAAGTACCATCAGCAGACAATACCAGCCAAGGCATCATTGTGCTCATGAAGAAAAACAGCGTCTGGGCTAAGCAAAAGGAAATACCTTACTTTTCCCACTGCAGACAACAGAATATAGTCTATGTTTCACTGTGCTCCAGAAGCAGTTTCCCGTGGAGGTCAAAGATAGCAGCTTTGCGAAACTCCCAATAAACAAAACAGTTTTCACAGACTTTCCGGGGGCAGCACCAAAGCACAGAGACACTTTTACTTCTCCTATACCCCTCACCTACCACCACGACGCAGGGAGCAAATCCAAGTTACCATGACTGGCCAGTGAGGCAAAAGCACAAACATCAGAGCAAAAAGCAGCCATCCTGACGAGACCTTCCAACGAGAACTGGCTTTGCCTTCCAAGTAGAAAGGGGCTTCTCATCAGCTGCAACTTAGTATGCTGAAAAAGCATGGATTCAAAGCGCATTAAAATCACATACGGAATTGCAAATAATAATAAAAAAATTCAAGAAACACTAAAGGGGAAGGAAAGAAATATTCACAGATCTGTAACTAAAAATATACACCAGGATATGTATCTACTGTATGAAAGCTACAAGGGAATGCACTAGCTGTCTTACTGTGGCTCGTTTCCTTGTTGAGTATAGACCTCGCCTCCCTGAAGTACCAGGGAATAGGAAGCAGGAAGGATTATTCTTTAGAAGGAGGGAGTGCTTTCTTATTCTTTATCCAAATGATTAAAAAGGACAATACCTTTATGTAAAAGCTAATGATCAAGCTCCATATCATAAATTTTAAGGGAGCTTTAAAAAATGTTATTGTTCTGCCACTTCATGGTTATACAGAAGTCCCCTGAGCTACAGGTAAATATATATGTAGTCAGTATTTAAGCAAGTATTATCAGAGCGGCTGCACTTGATATCCTCTCAAACTGTAATGTATGCACAGCCTTACAGTGTTCAATATTGATTTAAAACAAATTACTACTGCAAGTAAATGTCAAGTCATCGCTAGTAAACTACTGAAAACATACTAAACCTGAAATTCTCAACTGTTGCAATGGTTTTGGAAGTTACCAGAAAAATATGTATCATAATGCTGGGGTAAAGCACCTATAAAATGCCACTACGAAAGTACTTAAACCAGTCTATTTCTGGTCAAGGGTGAATTCAGTATCTATCTACATAAACTTCTTACATTCAGTATTCATTAGAAAGAAGCCTTCTGTCAAGTCTACTAGTGGGTAGATTTTTTTAGAAAGCTGTTGAGTCCTCTTTTCTGTAGAATCATAGAATGATAGAATGTTTTGGGTTGGAAGGGACTCCTAGAGGTCATCTAGTCCAACCCCCCTGCAGTGAGCAGGGATACTGCTAACTCAATCAGGTTGCTCAGTGCAAGTGTTTCAATGTTTATCCAGCCTTATTAGTATTTTGTCTTACCTCCAATCTGAATTTGTCTATTTTCCATGTCTAGGAGTTGGATCTTCCCGTGTTTTTGACTGCTGACATGGCACTACCTTTGCACTACGATCATGTATTCCTCCTTCCCCAACCCAAGGTTTGTCAAATAATCAAAATAAACTCCCCAACTTTCTCCTGGTTAACAATGTTTATTAGGATTGATTTTATCCCCAGTGTCCATGGCTCTCTACTCTTGGTTACTCTTCAAGATCTCTTCTGAACTGTTTTGTCAAATTTTCCCGAGTCTGTGTATGACTCGTATGGCTAAAGTAAGAGTTTGTAAGAGACACAGATTAAAAAACTTTGTGACTGGAATGCGTCAAATGCTTTAGCAGCATAAAATTCATAAACATAAAATGCAAGACTTCTTTTTCATCATCATAAAAAAAAGAAACAGTAAATTTAATTCCTGCTAGTCCCATTGTTGTTGCTCAACACAACAAACCAACCTTCTCCATTGCAACATGAAGCTGATTAAAAGTAGAGCCAATTACAAGCATTGCCAATCTACTATTTTCCCTCTTAGAAATAAAAATAACCGCACAGTCCAAGAGTATTTTTTCATTTTTTCCTAGAAAAAGTTAACCCCTCACTTCACAACACTTAGAAAAACTTACACTGTCTTCTCAACAATGTATTCATTGGTTTTAGACTAAAAACATGGCAGACGAAACTGGGCTCTTCCAGCAAATTCAGCAGAGGGGTTTGCCACTGTCATCATTCAGGAAAGAATAGCGACGTTTCTGCATTTTGTTGTTTCACGAGATAACTGTTGTTTGTTCATCCTCAGGCATCTGTCAAAGAAGTCTAGCATTTGCAATGCAATTTCCATTTTAAGATTCTTTACCAAAGTTGAATGGTTTGCATGTCACCACAAATGCCATCATTTTATTTGTTCAGGCATTCATCAAAAATATTATTCTGTTATCTGAACAACATTTCTTTCAATAAGGACAAGAGAGGCATGGCATGCAAAATTCTAGATTTTGCTCATCCTCCTTGCAATTATAACAATGAGAAACATGAGTTAATATGACTAAGGGTATCCCCTCAAAAAAAAAAGTGAAGTTTCATTATTCGCTATGACCTTGAAGCATGTAGCTGTGCAAGACTGTAATTATGGAACATATGGATTTCGGAAGAAAACATTCTGTACAATTTCAGAACCATTTCTTAATGAGATACTAGAATCCCAAAGACCAATTTGGTCTATTTTTTTCATTAAGTGGTAATAGATGCAATAGCCTTGTAATCATCCTGCTAATAGCGCAAAACTCTATCCGGAGGGGCCATGCAGAAGGGATAGTCCAGGCCTGCTTTCTGTGAAGAGACTGTTGCTAGGGCCTCTTTTATTTTGCCAGGCTGTTTATGGACACATGGACATCTACACACTAGGAAAAAGTGTCAGCATACTTCATTTGGGTCTCTAAGCCAACCAAAATTCTCTAAACTTTTGCTAGTCTAGGCAGACTTTCAACCACCAGCCTACCAGCAAAACAGCAGGCTCCATTACTTACACTTCAGTATCTGTCACAGAGTTCATTGAGAAACATTTTCCTGGCTTCTGAACAGCTCCTACCAGACTTAGTAAGATCATTTTTTGATATTTTAATCTTACATACAGATCAAGCAAAGATTCGAATGAAGAAACTGCAGATGTCACGGTTAGTATGGGGGTATGATTTCTGGATCCAGAGAGCAAGAGGACCAAACATGGGTCCCAATATCCATTTTTATCTCCGTAATAAGCAGAACACATTTGAAGAATCCCTTCTTTCCTCAACCGCCAGGATTCTGTAGACCCAGCAGTACACATAAAGGCAAACACCATCTCAAGCTCCCTAAAAGATGGCCTATTAATGGTCCAGTTCAGTCTTTGGAAATCAAACAGCCCCTTCAAAAGTCATAGGAAACACCTCCTTCCTGTCCAAGTTATCAAGATATTTTATAAGAATTCTTTCTTTCTCTAGCCATCCAACTATTTAACACGATACTCTTAAAAAGAGGTCATTGAGACCAGACATCATATACTTTTCAATGTTAACATCTGCTGTAAAATAATGTCACAATTATCCACACCCCAGCACTTAATGCTGCTCTAAGCACTGCAGGTTATGTGTCAAACAGACTATGCCTATCAAACTGCCAAGAACTGACTGCTCTCAGAAACGGGACTGCAAGAAGCACCCTGGCATGCCTTCATCCATCCCCCAAGAACTGCAAGAAGCACCCTGGCATGCCTTCATCCATCCCCCAAGAACTGCAAGAAGCACCCTGGCATGCCTTCATCCATCCCCCAAGAGCCATGCACAGTTCATGCTCTGGCAGGACTCCACAAGGCTTTAGGACAGAAGCCTCCTCTTCTGCGGCCACAGGCTCCAGCCAAAGCCATGGCCATGGTCTTCCCAGCACCTGTCTCAAGCCGAATTGCTCCAAACACTCCTGTTCCTGTATTAACTTTTTTATTGCAGAAGATCCATGATGTCCCCAATATGTTTTATACAGGTTTTTAAGTTATACTTAATCCTAGCAATAAATATCACTGGCTAGCTAATTAGAAGCCCTAGCTAAGATTATTGGAAAAAAAAACTTGATTGATTTACACAGGCCTAAAATGAGCAATTCCCTGATGCATTCCGCCAAGTGGAGTTCAATGAAACCAGTTCCAGTTTTTTAGTGTATGTTTACCCTAGTAATGCAAGGAAAGACCAGAAATAACCCTGTGGAGGGCAATCATGTTTTGGAAATGCCCCCTACACCACCATAGCAAAGGAGAGAACCAGGGGCCACTGGTAGTGATCAGGAAAGGCTCTTAACAAGCCAGGAAGAGACTTCTGCATCCAGACCCCGCGGCCAGGGCTATGGACTGTGCAGAGGTTCTCAAGAAGAAAGGGAAAAAAAGGAGGCAGGGGAAGAGAGAAGGCAAAATGGGATCATTGGGAGCTGGGAAAAATGAAGCTCACCCACTGGGAAGGTAGGGGAATATACATGCATAATTTTACATGGATTAAGAGTTTGTGTCAAATCTGTGATGTGCTGTGGTGAATTTTTATACTGCAGTGAGTCATCTTGTCTGACAGTTGCCGGGGAATTAACGCAGTTATTTTTAAAAAATTATATGTCCTGCTTGACACATTATACAAATAGCCTCTTAAAAAATTAAAATGCAGTCAATGCATTTTTAAGTATAGAAGAGCTATGGTACATTTAGGATTCTCTATACCGCACCACAAACATCCATTCTGAGCTATGAAAACCTAAAGGAGTCTATTGATGTCCCTTCAGAGAAACATCGATCTCACTGCTGCTCCCAATCCAAACCCTGCATCAAAAATTAGTTTATTATATCTGCCTTTTATACAGCGTGAAAATATTTTTCCCTGAGAAAAATTAAACACAAAGCAAAGAGGTGAGCTAAATCTGAATTCCTTCGATACCGAAGGATATTTGGGTTGCTAGAATAAAGACTATGCGAATCCAAATGACAGCATTCCCCCTATAATGGAATAACAAAGGCAGGTCAATACCCTCCTAGAGAAAAGCAGGTCGACTCACAACCATAGGTGTCCGTCGCGCTGTTGGTTTGGCGGGGGGAAGCGGAATCAGGCAGACATCCCCTGAAGCTGCAGCTCCCAACAACGCGTGTTCTCCTTATAAATACATCGCTTACTGCCTGTTTTGCCTATAAAACTGACACCCCACTGGCAATTTTCACACGTCCTTGGGAAAAGTTTTTCGAGTATGTCTGTTGTGTAATACAGTAAAGATTATCTGAATGATCTGTTAAGTGCAACCCTTGGGCATCAATGCTGCCTCAACATCAGCTGGCAATAAAGGTGTATTTACAGCATGCCTTCGGGACAGCTGTTCTGGGAACATCCTGGAGATTTGCATAGTCTATTTTACAAGGCATTACAATGCACTTTGGCTGACAGAGAATCCTTTCCACACGCCACCACCCATTAAAATCCCTTAAGTCTAAATATCACAATAAAGTGAAGTAGGTAGGTATTAAAAAAAAAAAAAAAAATCACCGAATTCCAGCACCTTAAAATGCAAACTGTTATGAACTCATAAGCGAATTTAACCTGTTTTTAAAATAATCGATGACTGTCCCTCTCCAACCTGAGCACCATCCAAGAAACAAAACAGCTGATGAGAGGAGCTTCAGCTCACAAAGAAAGAAAAGTTTCTGTTGCCAGCGCTCTTAATTTTATCGTAACTCCCATGGTATTTGGTATATTTTCTGAAAGCCTTAGATCTTGTACATAACTTACATGAAAATTTCAGCTTTATGTATTTTGAGGAAATTAGTCCTCTCTTTGCCAGAACAAGATCTGAAAACATGAGCCAACTGCACCCTCACGGCCCAAAAAACCAACAAGAAGCAAATGTGAGTATTGAATTTCTTAGTTCATTTCTCACCTGAACTCAGAAAGTATTAACACTTTGTCATTGCGCAGGTGATACCCACTTGCTAAGCACAGCACTATCTCTCAAGGAGTGAATTAAAAGGATGACTTTGTGTCCCAAATCACAGAGGTGTGGTAGTTATTGAAGTTTTCACACTTTGAAACCTCTCCACGGGTGAAGAGTCAGCTGGCAAATGTTATGGAGAAATAATAACTAGAGGAGCTAACTACAGCTCTCTGGCCCCAACCCAGTGACTACATGCAGACAACAAAAGACAGAACTTACACCTAATAAAATAGTAATAAAAATATTTTATAACATATATCATTAATAATAATCACTAAAAATAAAATTAACCTGGTCAGACAATGACCAAATCAACCCAAACAGTATTACCGAAAATAATCGAGCCAGTCGACACGACAAAAGCTGAGGACCAAATTAATTAGCGGAGTGCATGTCCAGTGCCTTTGGGAATAAGGAACCAGTCATTAAAGATCTGCTGACACTTTTTTGAAAGTGCTCTTTCAAGAAAAGTTCAGACTTTCAAAAAAAAAATCCAAACCTGCTACGCCTCATATGTTTAAAATGGAAGAAGACTGGAAGTATAGTATGGAATATAGGGAGAATAGTTTCTGAACAGGATGGTTTTCACATTTTCCATGTGGCGCCTGTGGTTCTGTGTTTCTGCTACGTTATCTGACACGTGGACAAAATACTGGAAGAACTACAGAGCATCTTTTCCCAACTAATTTTGGTTCAGGAAGTAATTGGAAGGGCAGTAGAACCTTGTACACCTTTAAATTGAGGGGAAAATGAGAAAAGTATTTGAGGGGCTTTTTCTTTCATTTCTTAAGTATTTTTAAGAATGGAGGGGTTGTAGTATTACTTTTTAATAAGACAGCACATTTCAGGACTCCTGGTTTTATTAAATCAGTTCTTCAGTTAACAACCCCCAAGCTATTCTAAAAAACAAGATGATTCATCTATTTCCACCCAGTACAATTTTATACATCGCTAGAAAACTAAAGCCTCGTAAAATTCTAAGCAGCCCTAAAAAACAACTCCTGCAGAGTGACATGTTGATTGCATCAGCCTAGAAGGGCTACAGTTTTGAGCACTGCAAGCTTTAGTACGCTCAGTGGAAACTACTACACGGTGTCAAAGAACACGCATGTAGCATGCCAGCATCAGGCACATTCATTCAAACACGCAAAACAAACGTCTTCGGAACAGCTGGTGGGATAAGGATGATTCCACAACTTCTAATACTCATAAAATTTAAACTGCTGCTGCACCCCTATATTCTGAGAGACACAGAAGCATTTTCCCGCTCCCAAAACGAAGTGAAAACACCGTCAAGAAGTGTGGTATTGATGCCTTAAGATGAATGTGTTAACCCATCAACGTGAAAATCATTCTCAGCACTCATCCTCGTGCCAGGCTACCTCCGTCGCCCATTCCCGCTGTGGGGCAGGCTACGAGGATGCCGGTAAGCATTTCTGACTCTGGTCTTCACCTTCTGAATCCTAATAATGAAACTACCGAAATCTCAAATGGTTACCCTAATTTGCATCCATAGTGCCTTTTAAAGAGCTATGTTTAAAACAAAAAAAAAACAAACATTCAGACCACAACAAAGGGGAGGTAGAAGACATGCGGCTTGCCCACAATAACCAAGGGGCTAGGATTGCCACCGAGAGGACCGTAGCAGAACACCAAGTAAACACCTTCCTGATGAACTGCTCCTCCCTCCCGACCAAGGAGCAGCGCAGAACTGCCCAAACGCTCGCACATTAAAAAGGCACTTTGCCCTATCATCTAAAAAGTGCGAACTACCTGTCTGGCGGCCACTTCTTGAGGTTCTCCTGCCAGCACCCCTGCCGCGGGTGAGGCTACGCCTGGTGCACGGCTGAACAAGGAACTCAGAATCTGGCTACAAGACGGGAGGGGGGGGGGAAATACCATGGCCAAATTTAAATGTATGGTGACTACCAGTGAAGACTGTAATTACAACATCTGCACAGTGCCCGCTGTGCTAGTGACACAGTAACTAGCCGTCTGGTCACAGGGACACCAGCTACTTTACATTAGGTTTCAAGACACATTGCGTGGGTTGGACCCGCGTTAACACACAAGACACTTCCAAGAGCTAGGAAGGAGACAGCTTTAGCTCACAGCCAAGAAACGGCCTTGCCATAACCCTGCCGGTGTTCCTCTCTCTTCTCCACAAAGCAGCAGCTTGCTTTCAGAAGCTGTTCCAGAGGCTGCACTGTCCCCAACAGGTTTTGGCACCAGAGAACCAGGTTGCTTGGGTACAAGCGGCAGCAATTCACAATCCACAGCATTCGGCAGCACCAGAACTGAAAAACTCACGCTCGCGAACAATACAGCAACTGTTTCAGGCATCCAGCATTTGAAACATCTTCCTAGCAAGTCTGAGACAGGGAAGCGCTTGAAAAAAGGGCACAATTTGCGGCAGTCACTCAGCTCCCACTGTCACCAGTGAGACCCAAACACACGTTTAAGCATGCAGTTGCCTGTCCGTTGCCTTCAACAGTTTTCTGCTTCACGAAGGCAGCAGAGACACCCTAACACGTCACGAGCGTAACACGTGTTAAAACCTCAGTCTTGTGCACGTACATGCACAAGCGTTTCACAGTGAGCGTACTCTGCTGAAGCCAGGGGGCTGGCTCACGATGGCCAAGTTAAGCACATACGTAAGGGGCTGCACGTTCAGGGTGTAAAGGTGCCACAAAGTTGCCTCGCAAACCGTTCAACTCAAAGAGTTACCGTGGCCAGAGTAGGACCAGCCTTCTACAGCGCAATCAAACTGTGCCAATTACTGATCCCGCTACATGTGGGGGTTAGTTTTGGGAACAGACCAGGAGCTGCAACACGGATGCCTGAAGCTAGGAGCTTTAAGCAATGGATTATTTCATTTTCTCAGGCACTAAGCACTGCCATGTACTTGACTAAGAGCGCATCAAGAGCGGCTTTGGGGAAGACACTGAAACCGGGACACTGACCCTGTCTCCACCTGCCTCCCAATTCCAACCGATCTTCGTTTAGGCTGCCAGAGTCAGAAAACACGAGCTGTCCCATCTACTGGGTGTCACGTCAGTGGCACGGAAGGGAAGATAATTGTCAGTGGGCTAAGCTCATTCCAGCTCTAGCTGCAGGGGAGTTACAGCAGTGCAGATACAGATGTCCAATTGCAAACCACATCCCGCTTCCTCAGAGCCTTCTTGGATTATGCTTACAGCAACAGAAACGGCACCGTAAAACTGTATTACAACTTGAGCACACTGAATGAGCATATTTCTTATCGCAGGTCTATGCCGGCTTGATTTTAGTCTTCTGCAAGCATTTACTAACAGCTGGTTTAATTAGTATCTTGTTGGTGTGCAGACAATGATGCCATACACACCGAGAAGCGTTTTCTGCATAAAGCGAGAACGTTACCTATACCGGGATACAAAGGGCCCTTCCTCCCAGCCTTACTACCAGGGAGAAGGGCCAATCGACGGGCGGTGCATCACAGAAAGGCAATATCGTATTCAACTCCTCTCATTTCAGGTTTTCAGGGCACCCTCGGGGAGGGGGAGGCACAGAAATGGGAGCCACAAGCAATCCCGGTAACTCATTCTCCTCTTCACCCTCAAAGCGTTAAAAGGAAAATACAATGTCAACATCAGCTCCTCCCTGCTGATGAAACTGGCTCGAGCGCATTTTACTTTCTGGCTTGGAGCCCTTACAAACCGTTACAAAAAGACAGAAAGACAGACAAACGGCTCAATATATCGACCGCTTCCAATAACTAATTTGGGACACGCTGGGTCATTTGCCCCTTCCTCTGAAGTGCTGTAGCCTCTCGGTGGAGAACACACCCTGATATTTGGGGGGGTTTTACGGAAAAAATGGGGGGTAGCTAATAGCATTTCAGGAAAGAGCCAAGCCTAGCATCAGCATGCGGAGATACTCCCCACTCTCTTCTTCTGGGAGGAACAGACTGCATCCGATACGCTGAAATCGTCCCCCGGACTGATGGCACGCTGGGCGCTGAATCCCCACCGGCCGGGGATCCCGACAGGCGCGAAGGCTGCCGGCCCCTCGCTCCTTCCCGGGGCTGCCGGGGCCGGGGAGCTGGAGCCAGGCTGAGGGGGGAGGCCGGGCCGGGGCTCCCGCTCATCCTCCCCGCCACGGCAGCAGCAACATGCGGGCTGCGGGAGAGCTCTCCCCGCCCGGGAACCGGTGGAGCATCAAAATCAACCACGCCTAAGAAAATCACCACAAGCTTTCAATTATGCGTATCAATAATAATAATAATAATAATAATAATAATAATAATAATAATAATAATAATAATAATAAAACCCCGCGATTTAAAAAAAAAAAAAAATCGTTTCCTCTAAGCGACCTAACTAGTATTGTCCAAAACGACCTCATCACGGGGTATTTTTGTGGCAACCGAGGCACACGCTGCGCGGACTTGGTGGCGAGTCCCCCGCGACGGCCCGAGGGGGCTCCCCGCACGCAGGTACACGGCCGGTTCCCGCGAAGCTGCGTTTCCTTGGCAGGGCAGGAACCCCGCCGAGCCAGCCCCTACCCATTTTTCCACCGCCCGCGCTACGGCGCGCAGGGCTGGGGCGGCCGGCCCCGCTGCCGGAGCCCCTCTCCCGCCCCTGCCAGCGCCGCGGCCCCCGGGGAGCGCAGGGGGAACGCACAGGTAGAACAAAACATCCGCGCCGGTGTCCCCCAGCGGTGGGGGGGACGCGGACACACGGGGCGGTCAGGGGAGCCCGCGGCCGCCAGGAGCAGCGCGGCAGCCCGGCGGGCGGCAGGGCCGCAGGGCGGGGGGGTGTGAGGGGGCGCGGGCCGGGGGCCGCCGCGCCGCTCCGCTGCCGCGCGCCCGCGCCAACCGCCGCCCGCCCCGACCGCCGCCCGCGCGAGGGCCGGGCCCGCCCCGCCGCCCCTTTACCTTCGGAGAGCTCCAGCTCCAGCTCGGCCAGCCGGGCCCGCACCTCCAGGGGCAGGGACACGCTCTCCAGGCTGCGGTCCGCCATGCTCGCGCGGCGGGGACGGGCTCTCCCCTCCTCTGGCTGCCCCGCTCTCCCCCTTTGTCCGCGGCTGAACGGGGAGAGGGAGGGCGGCGGGGCCGCGGCGGGTGGCTGGGTCCTCCCCGCGGTCTCAGCCGGGCATGCAGGGGGTAGGCGGGCGGGCGGTCCGCGCGGGGGGACGGGGCGCGGAGGGAGGGAGGGAATGCGGAGGTTTCTCCTCTCCTCCCCTCTCCTCCTCCTCCTCCTTCGCCGCCTCCTTCAGCGGGGCCCCGCCATGGCTGCTCCCGCCGCCGCCGCCCGCCCGCGATCGCTCCGCATCGGCTCCCCGCCGCGCCCGGCCCGCCCCCCCACCCCCGCCGCCCGGCACCGCGACGGCGGCGGCGGCTCCCCCTGCGCTCAGCGTGCCCGGGGCACCCGGAGCCGGGTCCTGCCCCCCCGGGTTTTTCCCCGCCTGCCGGCGCCCCCCCCCGCCGCCCCCGTGTCCTGCCTTAGCCACGGCGGGCTTGGCGGAGCTTCACAGCTGGACGCGAGGGGTCTTTCCCAACCTAAACCCATTCCGTTCCGTTCCATTCAGCCGTGGCAATTCTGGTGTGTATCTCACTAAACCCTGGGTGCACGTTTCCATCAAGGAGTAGCATAATCTTAATGTAATAAAAAAAAAAAAAACCAACCCAGAGCTGACACCGTGGCGTGTCCACGCTCCGCACCAGCGTGTACCAACCGACACTGAGCCCGTATCTGGAGAACGTGGTGAAAAAGGACTGACCCACCGGTACTCTTAATTACAGTGCTCCAACATAAGAAGGAACTGTTTTGAAAACATTTAATAAAGCTCCCTTTCACATCAACAAATACACTTCACAAGGAACATCTTCCTTTCTGTCTTTCTCTCCCTGTAACTATTTTCTTCCTTTCTTTTTTTTTTGTTTGGGTTGGCTTTGGGTTGGGTTTTTTTTTTTTTTTAAATCGCTCACAAGAAGGAAGGAGCAAGACACCACAGCACCTATCGTTTCAAAAATCCTTGGGACTCCCAGTGGTGGAACGGGTCTTAGTGGGACATGACGTTGGCAGAAAGAAAAAGGCGTAATCGTCCCCAGGCCAAGGTCGGCTCACCGGCTCACCCTCTCAGTCTGTGGAAGGAAAGCAAGGATGTAGGAGTTTCTTCAAAAGATAAAGCTTAGGCTGCAACTATACCAAACAACGTAATTTTTTAATACGTTGTGGAACAAAACCAAATTGCATCCCATTACCAGCTGCGCTCAGCTAGCTTCAACACTGGAGCGATTCCTGCAGCGCGTGCAGGGCTGGTGGTTTCCCGTTTTCGCTGGTTACCAGCCCCAGATGCAGGAGAGCTGTTCACACCCAGATCGTGGCCGATGCCAGCATCACTTCAGCCACACCAGCGGCAGAACTGGTTGGGATACTCCGGCGAGGTTGCCTGCCATAAGCAAGGCTTGAACACACAAAGTCCCTTCATTTTATGGTGCTGCTCTTTCTTTTATTGTCATATATGTTGATTTCTAGTAACCACTCCTGGGCTACTCTTTAATGCACTGCAAGACGAGAGCCATCTGGTTAGTGTCTTTAGCAGGGCCATTACTTTTAGCAGCATGGCGACACGCACGCCATTTAGGGCTAACAAACGCCCCTCCCTTCCTGCAGGTTTTTACATTTTGTTGAGCCCTGCGTGTTTCAAATACAGACATTCAAAAAGTCATCCAGGTCTTTCTTGCTCATTACATCAAGACCTAAACAATGAAAAGCAATTCAATCCAAATATGCTCCAGGGTTCCTACCTGAGAATCCGAGTTTTGTTTGTTTGTTGTGTTATGTGGGATAAAACAGGCTGAAAGTACCAGCCTTCTGCAGGAGTGGCTTTTTCAAGTGTGATGGAGGCAGCCAAGAGGGAGGCAAGGGAAGGCTTTGCGATGATCCAGCCTCCTTCACTAATCCGTATCTCCGAGTTGCACCTTTACGTCCCCAGTCCTGATAGGAGCTGATTATTTGACTCGTTATCCGATCATTCCAGAATCTGCACTGGTGGTGTTCACCCTGCTTTCCAAATTTTTCCTTTTGTGAAGTTACATCAAGAGACCTGAAGAGAAATATTTGAACATTCACATCGTTGCATCTGAAATTTTCTTGCTGCTTCCGTAACAAGCCCCGCATTTGAGGCATCGGGTGCTTTTAAAGGAAGAGCAGTCACTTGGGGCTGGAACTCAGCTGGCAGAAATGGAAATGGCTGGGTTCAGCAAACTCTCTGCCAGGGCAATGTGCTTGGTGGTGGCTCCTGTGGAGGGAGTCTGGGGGGCTGCGGGGGCTCCCCAGGCAGGCAGGGCCATCCCATCACCTGGGACTGGGTGCAGACAGGGGCGAGTGCTGTGGGAACCTTGACCTGGGGCTCCATCAGGCAAGCCCCGGCACGGGGATGTGCGCGGGGCCACGGCAGCCTCCCTTGGAAAGCCCATTTGTTCCCCTAGGGCTGATCTCAAGAGGAGAGATTTCTTACTTACGCACAGTATCAGGGCCCAGGCTCCAGAGGTGAATTCTCAAGTATATAAATTTGCACAATGATTTTGATGAAATGCTGAAATTCCAGTGAAAGAAAAGCAAGTCAGGAGATTTGACCCAGCTTGTCTGAATTCATGGATCCTTTCAGATTTATAGGTAAGAGGCTGCGTCCTAATCACCCCCTGGAACGAGGGGTAGGAATGTTCCTGACTCCAAGAAAACAGGATGCTGTTTGTATTCTGGATGCAGTGATTGATTAGCATGGTCAGGATTTGTAGAATGCTTTTCTAGCAAGACATGCTTTTTGGCAGGCACAGCGATAGTTGCATGGTGTATGGTTTCATCTGCTTTCACGAGAAGAAACCAGTCAGCGATGCCTTTCCACCAGCGGCCCTGATCAACACAGCTTACGAGTGACTTTGTACACAAATGCTTTCATTAAAATGATCTGGATTATTTACATGCAGTGACCCATTTGAACACCCATATCTTCATGGAAGAAAGAAAACAAAAGTGTATTTTTACTTAACAATATTTATTGTAGTGGTCAAATCCTACTGGAGACTGTGCTCTGTACAGATCACCTTATGGTGTCGGTAGCTGAGTGAAACCTCTCAAGGACCACATAGAATTGACCCTGACTAGATACAAATTCTCTTTCCTAACTCTCTTGCAGCAAAAGATGCATTCAATTTTGCAGACATTTAGCCCAAAGCCAGATCTATACTAGAAAACGTTCCCAGCATCATAACTTCAGGAAGGGGGCAAGGCACTAAAGACATTTAGATAAAAGAAAGAGCCCTTGTGTAGACACTGTCACCTTGGCCTAAAGCACCTAAATGATGCGTTTGTTTTCTGGCCACCAAAGTAAAAGCAACCGTGTCTGTGAATGAACGGGTTAGCTTCTCGTCTGCCTGTGGGAGTGGGGAGTCAGGATTTGGCCAAATGTAGCAAAAAAAAAAAGTCAAAAGCAGGAGGCATTCACAGAAAGACAACAAAAAAAAAGCTGCCTGGAGGGACTGAGTTACAAGGGGAGATTACAAGAGTGTTTGCTCAGCTTGTGAAGCCATAGCAAGGATGGCCCAGAAAGCTGCCCACGATTATCGGAAAGGTGGAAGCAGTGAGGAAGTTGAAGGGGGAAAAAAAGCAGGGAGAAGAGGATACAACTTTGAATAATCGGATGGAAATAAGAAAGGGAGCCGAAACACGTATCAGGGAAAGCTTCCAAGGGATGAGCAGGATTAGACTGCAGAAGAGGCTCTCAAAGGAAATGGTGGAATCCCCATAATTTGAAACATTAAAACCAGAGTAGACAAAGCAATCATGAATATGCTGTAGGAAATAATCCTACTGTGGGATGGGATGAACACGCTTGTCTGGCATTGTGTATGTGAAGATGTACTGCTTTTTTTTTTTCCTGTTGAACTCAATTTATTTTTTCCCCTTCTCACTTCCCTCTATTTGCATCTGTCTGCTCGTGTCTCATATGCAGGTCGTGAAATGTATTATTCTTTTATAGTATCTACCACAAATGTGGCTGGCTGGCTGGCTACCTGCTGCCATACCGCAAATAGCGGAAAATAATTAATTAGATGCATTAATCAAGTCACCTCCGAATGGCATGCAAATGGTTCTATAATTATTTCCAAGTTGGGTTCTAATTTCTTTTAGCACTTAAAAATTGAAGCCATTCTCATCTTCTAATTCCTCTCCAGGGGAAGGGAAAGGAAAGGGAAGAGAAAGGGGAAGGAGAAAGGGAAGGGGAAGGGGAAGGGGGAGGGGAAGGGGAAGGGGAAGGATGGGCTGCTCAGCACCTCTCATGTATGATTTTCATTCTCTGTCCTGCTACCCAGGCAAGCACTGACGCCCATTTCTCCAAGCTGTTTAGACACCTTAGATCCCTTTAATTGCCATGGGTATGTGACAGAGGTAAATCACTGCATATCTTGGCATCTATTTCTCTGCTTTAATACCTTAAAATAGTGTAAACATCCCTCTCTTAGTTCACGATGGTTTATGAAAGTGAATCCGAGGGAAGTCAAATGAAGGCTGTAGACAGACTGACCCACCTCAGGCAAATCCTGGACAGCTGAGAGGAACTAGGACCTTCAGACATTTTCTTCCCTAATGTCATTGCAGATGAGCTCTAGTGATGGGGGAACGGAGAAGTTCCTTGCCTGCCTCTCCCTGTGCCAGAGCTTACTGGCCTCGTAACACAGCTGGCAGCAGGGAACGTAAATTCATGCCTGAGCTCCTTCTGCACATAGTTTGGCATATTAGAAACTGGATTTGAGCTAAGATGCGTAAGAGGGAACTTTCTTGGCTAGAAGTGAGGTACCACACGGGAAAAGGAAGGAAAAGGAAACCTTGGGAAATGTAACTTCTCTTAGTATATTAGATATTTCTCTCTCCTCTTTGCATTTCCATTGTTCATAGAGGAACAATTTGATTACTATCAATTTAAAAGTATCTTTTTACAGTGGTATTTTGTGCATTTTAATAATTTTTATACATCTTTTCTTTTTATTAGAAGCAAAAATCTCATTAAAAGCCTTTACTGGCACAGTTTAAATGAACTTTGGTTTGAAAGTTAGTCTTACATCAGAAGTGTTCATTAGGCTCCTGCAGTCCGGCAAAGCCTGTTTACACACAAGAAAAAGATCCTCTCCACTGTTGTATTTGAGGTAGGAATTGACAGCGCATTTCACAAGCTCAGAGAAATTGAGGGAACTGGCAGCTGAAGTCAGGAGATGTCCCAATATTCTACTACAAGATGCCAACTCACACGCACACGCACAGCCAGTCTCTCACTGCACCATGCATGTTGCAGGAATAACAGTTGTCTGCCCTTTCATCGAGGTTTGAAACTTCAGTGATGCTTACAGCTTTCTGAAAAGTCAGCAGTTTTTCTTCATTGAAAATTCTTAAGCTAGATTTAGCAAATTTTTCAATCTATTGAAATTAAAATGTGAAATTGAGTATTTGAGTGCAAATTTCCTGGAGTAAATTAGTTTCCATTTTTCTGTTTTCCTATAATGTCTTTTTAAATAAAACATACACGTATGGAAAAGGAACCAATAATATTAAAAAGCTTGCCCTCCAGTTAATGCATTATATCATATTTCTAGAAACAAAAAATCAGATTGTTGCTTTAAGATGATGTCACTCAAAACCATTGGCACATTGTGAAAGCAATATAAGTAACGTTCAGTCTCTTAATATTCCTCTCTGTGATCCCCATCTTCACCTTTTGTAAAGAACATTAAAATTGCAAAAGGTCAATGCTCAGTTAATGTACAAAAATAACTTTTAATACATGGAAAACATCTTAAGACTCTTTCTGCTACAACATGGCATGCCTTAATATTTTGATGGATTCAAGCAGGTAACAGGAAATGTCCTTTACAAATGTGAAATTCTTTGGGAAATGAGCAAAAATTACTAAGATTTTTTATTACAAACAGAAGAATATTTAAACTATTGAGCTGTGTTATAATTATCTTTACAATCTGCTCCAACTGCATGCTATCTTACATCTCGCATCTACCATTAGCAATGTCAGTAAATGTATGAGAATTACTGATCGCTATTTGACTCCATAAAGACATTTCTTCTATCTTTCTGGAAGCTAGAAAGCCCTTTCTTTTCTGAGGCAGTAACTTGACTTTTGAGAAACTATTGCCCTCACCATCACGGTCAGTGTCACAACCCATGTAAGAATGTAACTCTGCTAAATAGAAATAAATAATACTTAGACTCAGTCTTAGGTCTTTATCACGGTCTAGTCTCTGCACCTTGGTGCTGGCTCAGCAGGATCCAGATCCTTGTTCCAAAAAGCAAGTCCACGATTCAGTCAGCCTTCAGCGTACGTAGTGTGGATTCAAGGATGCTCTCTGGGAAGTCAACACTCACAATATTCCTCCTAGTTGTCCCAAGATCCTTGCCTCCTTCTGGCCAGGCCTTCACCTCTGAGCTGTCTCCATAGGGAAGCTGATGGGGTTTTTGAGAAAAATCTTCTGATTTGATCCTGTCCTGAAACTCCCATCCTTATTTTTGTCTCAGAAGGACCCATTTCTTCTTTCCACTGTTACCGTGAGGCTCTGAAGGATGTCTTCTAGCATTTCTCTCTATTCAAGCTCGCAGTACCAGCTTCTCTATGGGCTGAAGTCCTTTAAGGCTTGCTGAGTCAAGGAGAAAATTTGCGGAGAATTGTACTAAAGCTTCTCTGTAGAAACGCTTTTCCTGAAAGAGCCAGCTTGCTACCATCTTTTAAAACTTTACTCTACAAAAAGTGTTCTTACTGACCCTTTGCAAAAAAAATCCTGCTAGGGCTGAATTGGCAAGTGTTTGCTCTTTACATAGCCATTAAGGAAAGGGCCCAAAAGTTTTCTTCTTTGCATGCCGTTTCCTTACTTGGTTTGTGAGTGCAAAACCAGGGGCGGTGTATGACCATGCTTTTGCAGGCATTGACTCCAACATGAAGCCACATCCCCAGTTTTTATTTCAGGTGTGTGATTTAGCACTACCTTGAGGCAGCACAGAAGAGGAAGTTCTTACTTGTGATTTCGTGTCTTTTTTTTTCTGTTAAATGATTAGATGAAGGTTGAATTCAATGCTGGAAACAAGATTAACCAGCAGTTGTTTTGATTCCTGTGTGCTTTCTGCAAATGCTCAAGTCATTAAATTAGTCTTTGCCTCGCTTAACGCAGCAAATTAATGAATTAAAGTGTATCCTTCAAATGAGAAACCAGTGCTGGGTGTCCCTGACATGTGGATAAATGCACCCAACGGTGCGCGCCCCAGTGAGCCGTCACATCAGGCAGCGGAGGGGTCCCAAACAGCGGGGCAGCACCAGTCAGAGCCGCAGACAGAGGATGGCTCACCGCATTGCTGCTTTTCATTGCGCATGGATGTTTTTCTTTCCTTTTTAAGCTAAAAAGGTTAATATTTGACTATTTATTAGTCCGAGCCTCCTTAAAGGCATGAGATCAGTGGACCATTTTAATAACGGTAGACAGCGCTTCCTGCCCCCTTTTCTCTCCAGCCCTGGGAGCTATTCTTACCAGAAAAGACTGAAACTTCACAAACACAACATCACTGGCCTACAACCCCATGTCAGCGGCTCAGATTAATCATCCCTATACTGTTTAACTTCCAGTGACAAGCTTTTACATTTGTGTTTTAAATAGTCCGGGAAATTCAGGTCAGGATTGACAGCTGGGAACTTCAGCTCCCAAGTTCTAAAACGGCTTTTTTCTTCATCTTCTTCATGCTTTTAAGTACAGGCACACGGGGCATTGGACCTGACAGCGAAATCACTGAATTTCTCTGGGTCATCATCATCCGGAGAATGGAGTAACGTCTAGCCACATAGAAACAGGATAATATTTACTTACCTCATCAGGTGTTGTGAGGACCAGTTATTTAACAATACTTGTGCGTTTCGGTAGGAAATGCCATGAATGCCACAGATAGCGTGTTTATCTAATGATAAACATTTCTTCAGCGATATAAGAAGGCAATTCTTCTTTAAGAAGCATTTCTTTACCGAGAGGGTGGTCACACACTGGAACAGGCTTCCTAGGGAGGTGGTCGATGCCCCAAGCCTGTCAGCGTTTAAGGGGCATTTGGACAATGCCCTTAATACCAGGCTTTAACTTTGGTCAGCCCTGAAGTGGTCAGGCACTTGGACTAGGTGATCATTGTAAGTCCCTTCTGACTGAAATAGTCTATTCTGTTTTATTCTATATTTTTTAAAAACTAAGACAATTCTATGCTTTAAAATGCCTCCAGTATTTCCTTCTTTTTTCAAGAAGAATGTCCTTGACATCTGGCAAAAATGCCCTTTCGGTGTAATTAAGAGGGAAAGCATTTCACTTTCTGTGATTTAAACCTTGACTTTCAGAGAAAGCAGGAGAGCTTGGTATTCTCCAAGCAGGGCAACACTGCATCCCAAGAACCAGCAGTCTGTCAGTCACATACTTTGATCTTGCTTCATTCTATTTTCTTGCTCTCTTTTTACTGTTTCTTGGTCTGATTTTTAACTGATCTATTTACTGACCTTTAAAAAACTCTCCTGCCTCACTTCAGGAGGACCCTTGCCTTGACTTGCAACGTTATCAGATGTACATAGTGGCGAACCACTGAGAGTGTCTGAGTACACGACCATGGGTTTGTCTGGGTGATAACGAGAAGTGAAATAACGAGATGGGCTGAAATTCAAACCTTTGGATATTTTTGGTGCAAGTCGGTATATGAACACATTTGTTTTGATCTGAGGTCTCCCGGTCACACGGGAGTAACTTACAGACTGCTTCTAAGCAGTTTTAGTTAAAATTTAGCTAAAATTAAATTCAAATTAAACTGGAGGTACATCAGTTAGCTTGCATCAGTTAGGAACAAATCAAAACTAAGATGAAGTAAAAGAACCCATAAATTCAAAATAGGAATGATTGCACCAGTTTAATCGGTGTAACTGTCTGTAATAGAGAAGACTTAGTGTCATACGCTCTTGAAATAATTTATTCAGATTAAATTCTGCCCAGGGCAAAGACTCAAGTAATTTCTTAATTTTTGCCAGCCTTCTTTGCACAGACAGTTTGTTAAATGTCCTGATGCTTTGTCACTTTTGTTGTTGTTGGTAAGAAAAATTTCTTCCCATTGGAGTTAAATTGTGTCCTCTTAGGATCCTTTTAGGATCATGTCTTGTTATGTGGCTGTATCATGGAAATGACAGATAGACTGTTTTGCCTTTCCTTCAAAAATCTAGATTATTGTTGTTATGAGAAGTGAAATTCTAAATGTTTTTTCTAATATGGACTTAAATGATACTAATAAAACAGGGTCCTTAGTTTGCTAGCATGTCAATAAACCATTAAAATAATCCATACATAAGTCTAACTGTAATTGGTAGTATATTTAATATACTGAGGTTTTTTTAGGGAGACAGAGTAAATACCTACTGTTTTCAATTGTGGTTATAAATATTGTGGGATGATGAGCTAGATTACTACTGGGATTTTTGCTTGGCTTGGATTTATATCCTTTTTGTTTCAATATAAGATGAAAAATGTACAATGTTTTTCCTCTGGCTGTTTTTATATGGTAAATATATATCAGAATTGTTACACTTGGCTTTCCCTGCTGAAGGGCTTGAGAGAGAGAGAGACACTTTTTCACTGCCTTTCTACCTGAGTAAAGGAGGGGGAGTTCCAGCCCTGGTTCCTCCTCGGTGCCCAGTCCCGTAGCAGGGCACACGCCATAGCACGGCTGGGCTTGACCCACAGCCCTTCCCTCTGGGGCAGACAGCAATTTGGGTCTCCCTCCTCTGCCCGCTACCCGTTTCCGTGAAGTCTTCAGGACTCCAGTGTCTTTCCCTCCTCTGCCAAATTCAACAGAAAGGGATAAAGGCAAGAAGGCAGGTTTATTGAAAAAGGAAAACTGAACAAAAGAAACAAAAAGGAGCGTAAGGTTTTTTTCCTGTTTGTGGGTCACTTACAGTCAAAAATCTAAATGATGATACCCAATGCCAAAACAGCTGACACATAAGTAAAAGCTATTGGTTTGTGGAAAAATCATCCTCTCATCAGTTTAAAATGTGCCCAAATTATAACCATTAAATAGGCTTTCTAAATACACTGAATATTCAAAGACATATTGTAGTCAAATCATGCTGTAAAAGGCCACAGTGAAGAATATTTGATACTGCTCTTGCATCTTATATATATGTACCTTAATCAAGATTTACATCCATTGAGTAGAAATTCCTTCAGAGAGGAAGATCAAATATAGCTCTTAATTCAGAACTGTCTTTAAGATATGTAAGAAGGCGGTTTCTGTCTTTAATGAGCGCAAATGCAATCAGACCCAGTGCAGTTCACGTTGGGAGATAGCGTAGGAGGTGCAGGGTCAGGAAATTGAGATAACAGTTAAAATGAGAACATGGAATGGAGCTCATCAGAAACCTTAATACAGAGTTTAATATGTAGATTACCTTGATACTTGGCCACAGCTCTTACAAAATGTGGATGTAGACTATTCTTTAATAGGACTTTTTTTCATACAAAAATCAAGCCATGCTCGGTTACGTACAAGGTCAGGGAGGAAGCCCTAAAACCTGAGCGCACTTCAGCAGCTGACGGTACTCCAGGGTATTTCCAAACCCACCGGAGCATCCAGCTAGCAAGTTACACACAATAAAAATCATTGTATCGTCCAGTGAAAAGGCAATGACAGCTTCTGAGATATCCAGTGCTGCATTTGTAAGCTAGCAACAGCGGTATCAGTGTACCCTGACTGTGATTATCCTTGCAGATAAGTTTTATATGGCATCAGTTTAACTTGTCTCTACTGTTTATATGCCCTAATCACTTCATGTAAAGGGGGACTGGTTCAGTGCAGACAGAGGTAGAACCGCTTTCAGAAGATTGTCTACTATCCCTGATGCTAAGATGCTGATTCAACATCTTAAGTAATTAGTACAAGAAAAAAAACCTTGAATATATTTAATGTGAATAGATTCAAGCAGACTGTTTTCTCAGAGAGCTGAGCTTTTCTGGATCCCATTAAATTCACAGCAAGATGCTGTATTCAGCACCACTAGAGTTCAAAGCAACCTTTAAAGACCTGTGGAGATCCATGTCTCAAACACACAACTGAGCTGGCAGCACAGGGCTTGGCAGCCCTTCATAGAACACTGCCAGACGCTCCTTTCTTCCCCAGAACTGGAGCCTGAGGGTGCAGGTAGCAGCTTATTTTCACTGAGTCCAAAACAGAAAAATGGTTAAGTGTCCACCTGGCAGAGAAGCAAGGTTGGCGTCCGTTCCTACCTTTGCCTTTTCCATGGACTGTGACTCCTGGTTGAACATGCTACTGAGCATCAGCTGGGCCACTGTCATGGAGCATGTGCTCACTCCTGCCACCTTGCAAATCAGTTCTACACAGTGTTTTACTTCACAAGGGCATGTACATGGCTAGTTGCAGCGGCTCAAGTGATCAGCGATGGCTCATTAAACTGGGGAAACTCAGTTGTGTGTCTTAATCTCTACCCTCTTCCATTCTGGCAGATATGTCTTTTGCTGTCTTAATGAAATCTGGATTCTAATTTATGTTCTTGATGCACAGAAATAACATCAACTTCTGAACACATTTTGAAATGTGCCTAACAGGGTATAGCTTAGTGAACATGCAGAACCATTTTCCAGCTCACTTTCAGCAAGCAATCTATATTTGCATCAGTACCATCTTGCATTAATCCTGCCCACACAGCAGGAGGTTTCTGAGTATTATCAGTAGTAGTGTACATAATTAACATGCAAAGCCCAGTAAAATCAGCGCTGTGTTTCCTGGGCAGTGGGAAAACATCTCAACAGCTATTATACTCCATCAGATTTCTTTCAAGCACTTCAAGCAATTAGTTCTGAGGACACTGGAACTCCATTCAGATAACACACATCCTTCCTTCATATTTCTGGTTACATGGATTATTTTTTTATATGGGATTCTTAAAGATTACAGGTGATCAGCACATTTTCCAGAGTGCTGTGTCTCTATCAGATACATTCTGGGAGGTATATGAGGGCAGCAAACCCTTGGTTTCCCTTGTCATCCTCAATAGAGTCAACAGTTATGGAAAGCAGGCACTGGAAGACTATGAGCTTTGCAATTATAGTTTCAAGCTAGTACAGGTGGACAAAATAAATATCCAGACAGAAAAAGAGGGAAAAAACAACTGTGGAAAACCCGTGGAAGCAAGCTGGTGAATTTGCCTCATCATAAGGTTGAGGAAAAATATTGTAATGGAACAATTTCTTTACTTAAGCTTGGCTTCCAACACTCGCTTTCCCAACATCAAGTCTTGCTACCTCTATCTGTCCCTAGACCAATATGAAACGTTGGGAAAGCGGTCCTGAGTGCTCACTCTCAGAGATCAAACCACACAACTTGTGTTTTAAGCCTAATCTAGAATTCATACATTAGGATGGAAGATTTATCAAAGTGCTTCTGAATTCAGGCTAAGATGTCTTTATGGCATTGGCCATCATGGAGTTTGAGTTGCACCTCCACCAGCGCACTCCAGCGGATGGCATGCTTTACACATCAGTTACATTTAAACTGGTCACTCATGAAGCAAGCCTGCATGGCTCACAAGCATAAGCACTCACCTCAGTTCTGGGATCCAAGCTTTGTGTTGTCTGACCAGAAGACCTCAAAGTGCTCTCTCTGGTGGTGACTTGGTGCTCCAAGCTGTGCAGTGCATGAGAGAGCTCCCAACAGGGAGGCTGCTCCAGTCTGACAGCTGTTTGGTAGTGGTCAGGTCTGCGTGAAACGGGGCACCAGCCATGCTTGGCTCTTTTTTCTTCTATTGGAACTTCACCTTAGCGAGAGGGCCAGTGGTCTTCTTCTGGGCCAAGCTAATAGCAAAAGCAGGCTGTTATCCTCCATCTGCGTAACTGCGAGATCCCCAGCAAGAGATACAACCATTACATATAAACATAGCCAGTCTGTAGCATGGCCCATTTTAGTTCCCTTTTCTCCTCTGCCTTTCCTCTCCTCTCTTATTGTGAACACTCTTCCATAGCCTTTCTGTCTCCATTTCTGTTGCTTTTCACTTCTCTGTTTCTGGCCACATTTCAATTACCTCTTCTGGAAAGGGACTCACCGCTGCATGCTATCAGCAGTGGAAAATTTCAAGGTGATATTTTAGAAGGGAGTAACTAAACTGAATATACAACCCATTAATATCAATTATGGGTGTCAGATCAATACCAATAGCAGTGATGTTGTTTAGAAGCTTGAATTAATACCATTATGCTGCCCACTCAGCTATGAGCATTTTCAGAGACAATATGCTATTTGTATTTTATTATAATGTATCTTTTCTGAAAATTCCCATCATTGTGGAGGCATCAGGGAAACTAATATTGATGACATGAGGCAACCATTCAGATAGGTGACACACAGCCTTGGGCTGAGAGGAGCACCCTGCACTTGCAGCGCTGGGACGATGAGAGTCCTCGATGGGTCTCTCTCTGCCAGCTCCCTCTCCCCCCTGCCAGGCTCCCCAGGTCCCTTGGTGCTCAGCCTCCTCCTTGCCCTGCCCAGTTCCTGGTTTTCCTTACTGGTTGTTTCTGTTGTGAAGCACCAGAGCAGGGAAAAGGAATATGAGAAGAGCATTTGGGCTTTAAAAAAACATATATATTACAAAAACAGTTACTTAAGAAATAGTAACTAATGCTCTCTGTTTCCCTTTTTCTTTCCAGACTGTGTGTGGGCTGAGATTCCTGGGGACCTCACCTCTCAGCAATCGAAAGGATTGCCACCCCATCAGCCGGGTGCCTATAGGCGTATTTTAAATAGCCTCATCAGTCTGGGTAATTTTAATCAGTTTCTTATTCTCAGACCTGCCAGAATTAAGGAAAGCAAGACTCTCGGGAGGCTTTTTCTGAACAAAACTAGGAAGACATTATTGCCACTTATGCAATATACTGGTGAGTCTTCGTTGGAAATAGCCTGTACAATTGTAGCAGGATCAGGGAAGTGGGGCCAGCTTCCAGGAGGCTCACAGAACTTCACTTGTTTAGTCTGGCAAATGAAGGCTGAGAGGGACACGATTGCTGTTAAATACGATGTGGGGTTAACGTCAAGAAAGGAGAAGAGCTATTTACTCTGAAGAGTGATATTGGCACTTGATCAAATGGGTATAAGCTGCTTGTGAATACATTTGGCCTTGGTTTTAGAAGAAAGTACCTGCTACCCTGGAGCAGCAAAGCCTTTAATGAGAATAATGGGGGCCAAAAAATAGAGTTAGATTTTTTTAAAATAGAGTACTATGTATTTATGGGGAGAGTTGTACATAGCAGTACTACCATGGCAGGGGAGTCAATTTAGTGACCCAGAAGGATCGCTCAGTCCTATTTCAACGTTCCTCACAGTCTTTGTCAGAAAAATGAATTGATAACAACATTGACACTAAAATCACCCTTCAGAGACAATCTTCAGAGTCTTCAGCCTACTGAGATGAAAGGTGGGAGATGGGGAGGGAGTTCATCTTTCATATTGCCATCGATTTACTATCTCAGCTCGTAGCAGAGAATAGCACCAGCCTGCACTCAGTTCACACTTGAAAGTTTTTTTTTTCTCTTCAAACACAGATACTGGAAATGATTTTGTTTAAAAATCAAAGCTCAGGTTCTGCAGATGTTCAAGAATCTTTGATGGGAGTATGGGAGGGACTCCTGATTCATCAGTGATTGAACTAAAGTGTATTTGAGTAAGATGTCATTCTTTCATTACAAAGGATAATAGAAGAAGCAGGAACACCAACAGTAGCTTTTCGCCTTCATTGCATAGTACTTGGAAGGCAATGATGTGTCCCATTCAGATCTTGGATTTGTCAAGTAGCAGTATCAGCTTTGCATAAAGTCTTTTCTTCTGAACCACTCTTGATGAGAATTGGATATATAATTTCAGAGAGCCAGTCAAAGAGATTATTGTGTATCACTCTTCATACAATTTCTAGTTAGGAAATTGAGAAGATTGTTTTCCTGGCAGCCCAATTTTTCCTTTCCTTCTCCTATTTTTTTCCTAAACTGTTTCTTGCTTTAAGAATCAATTTAGGATAATAGACTCTTTTTATTTTCTCCTTTCATGCTACTTTTGAGCGAGCCTGTCATTCAGCAGTAAAATGAAAATATTCTAGCAAAACTCATGATTGAGATTCCTTGATAATTTTATTCAATCAGCAGAAATGTTGAAACCTTTCATGGGATCTTCCCCATCAATTTGTTCTTTTTAATATAGCATCCCATGAGTCAGGCCTTTACGTAACCCAATTTACCAATGGCTGCGGAGTCGTTTATACAATGAGGAATGTAGTAAGTGCTCTCATTTGTCATCAAAATACTGAATTCCAAATGTGGCTAGTGTAGCAGACTTCATGGTTGAACTGAAGACACCCTTTGCAGTTGTGTCATCCCATGCTAATTATTTCTTTTCCTATTTCTACATAGAAGACTGGAAGAAATAATTTTTGTTATGTTGTAATTCAAGGCAGATGATTATGAATTATCTCATACCAGAAAGGCTGATTTTTCATTGAAGGAAACAAGCATTGTTTGTCTCATCAGCTCATTTTCTTAGAGACATTAATTATTAAACTTTGTCAGTCATATTCAAAAGAGGACATCTGAATCGTCTCTCATACAGTTGCAAATGATGAGTTAGAAACACCAGCTTTCCTTCAGCTCAGTCTCATCTGGATGAGCGCTGGTAACTGCTGGCTAATTAGCTGTAAGTGACAATCCATTGAAGTTACAGCAAACCCCAGAGTTCTTACTGAGACAAATCCTGAGCAACCTTGTTTGCTGCTGCTTCATGCATCAATCAAAAGCTCTCGTCCCTGCAAAGGGATGTAAGACTCTTTACATAGGTGAAGTGCTTATGAAAGTGCTGAATCTGTGGAAGGTGGCCTGTGCCTAACTTGCAGTAATCCTGTGCCCTTTGCTGGAGCAACTCCATGGTCATTCGTGAGGGATGTGAATCTGGCCCATTGAAAATTTAGACATGGATACGTAATAAATAAACTTTCAACTGTGTCTTACTACTTTTTACTGTGAAAAGCCTTCCTATGCCCATACCTCAAAAGTAATCCCCTAAACTTGGCACCTTCAGCTTTCTAACTGCATACATAAAGCAAGATACTTGATGATCAGCAGGCAGATGGCCATCCTACCTTCTGAGCCGGTGTCAGAGCCCCAGCAGAAAAACTCTCCCATGTTGCTCTACAGTGACACTGCGTCAGTTCATAGGAAAGTTGATGTCTGCATTGCAATCGATAAAACATCAGCCACAGGCCCTCTTTCCTCTCTGCCAGCAGCTGTCATGGGAATTTCTCTCTCCTTTCTCTAATGCAGCTCAGTGACCATCTACTCTTGCCTGTAGCAGGGAAAGACGCTGGGAAACAAACCTCAGAGAATTCCATTCTGCTGGAGCATTGCTCACAGGCCCACATACATGAAGTTTCGTGCAGAGCAACAGATGTATGTGAAAGATGGCTTATTTAAATTATAAAATAGAAAATGAAACAAGCCATTGCCTAACTTGATTCTGATGAGATTTATGTTTGGGTCTACTGCTGGCTCCCACTGCCAAGGTAATGGCAAAGACAGTATTAATACTTCCAGAGAAGACAAGGCATGATGCAAAGTCTACATGGGAAGAAGGAGGTAAAGCCAGCAAACATGGACAGTTTGCAAGGAGCACATAGAATTTGATCTCCATCCATATTCACTGGGTCAAAGAAGAATTGAGAATATATGTGAAATCAGTGGGACATTTCCACAGTAAGAGAAAGGAATTTAGTCTGTCACCTACATCCTGGGAAAATTGTGTTACTGGCTATAGCGAGAACTACCTCCTCCTTCGGAAAAGAAAACCATATATAGCAATCTCCTTTTATAGTGTTTAGTCCTAACTTTTTTCTGGAGGGGACTCAAGACTGGAAGGGACAATAACCCAAGGAAGGTGAAAAAAAAAATTAAATTACACCTTTAGCTCACCTTAGTGTTGGTACCTCCTGCTCTAGGTACCCTGGTGTTACCCAGCTCCTACCTGCAGGTTGGAAGCATCTTCAGTCTGTTAGTTGTCTGGATGCCAGGCACCACCACGCTCAGTATGTTCACACCTCCTTATTTAGATGTGGACCTCAGATGCTATTGTGGTGAACATAGTAGGAAGACTGAATTCCCATCCAATAATCTTTTTCTTTAGAGCAGAGTATAAACAGTTTGCAGTACAAAACACATAGGACCATTCTTGCAATACACATAATGAATCATGAAATAGCTGCACAATGTGTGAGCACGCTCCTCCACAAGTCATCAGGACAAATCTGTCAGCTGCTTACACTGATAGGAATATCTTGTGATATCTGATGGGCCGTAGAACAAATGATGTGCAAGTGCTGCATCAGGTCTATGCAGAGAAAGCCCTTGCCACACACATCACAGGTGCAGGTTTGGTTCCCTCCTGGAGGGAATAAGGTCTTTAATGGACTTTGCAACACTCATGACAAGCATTTATGTCCAGCCCATGACATTAAATGCACAGATGTGGCAGTACAGGTCTTGGAGGCTGTCACAAATTGACACTAAATAAATTGTCCAGCACCCTACCTTGGTCCAGCAATTGCTTTCTTTGAGAATAGCAATGTGTTTTTTCTCTGCAGACTGGATTGGAACAGCAATGCAATTACTTCCTGTTATGAGATTAATTGACCCATTCCGTTACTTTGAGCCAGTGAAAGTTAAACAGAGACATAAAATCTGAGCATTAGTCAGTTATTTAGAGCCTAACTAAGGACTCTTTGTTTTTATCGCATCTCATTTGCTGCATCACCCTGCTGCCAAAATGTAACTGTACTTTAAATGACAATATGTGAATATGCAAACTGTATTAAACCAAAGTTGTTCAAGTTGCTCAAACGTAGAAAAGAGAGGGAGTGTCAGACTTCAGAGTTTAAGGCTGAAATCTGCCCACTTTCCAGCTTAGTTTCTAGACCAAATTTATTTAGCATCCCTCACTAATAAACCTGAATGGTACATACGTGCTGGTACAATACGTAAATCTCATGGCTAGAAAATGTGCCATGGAAAGAAGTACCTTCTTTTTAATGACTGAAACAATCCTTTAAAGAAGTTTTAGTTCCTCGTGACCTTAAAATCAAAACAAGAGGCTCAGAGCTACAAGCCATACTCCTCTTGCAAATTACCTGAGGTCATAAATGAAGATCAATATTAAAAACAGTGTTACTGACTTGTTGTTCAACACTGGATCCATAGCCATCTTCTGTACTCCAGAAAATATATTTCTTTAGTCATTGCTTCACTGTGTGTAATCTCAGCCTTAATTATAGCTATTGGTTGCCTGGCTATGGAGGAAGGACATCTTATAGACCACTGGAGGTAGATAGGCAGGTCTACTTGGGTTACTGAATTCAGTTGAGTTTTCTGCTCTTATGGGTAACATATCACATCTTCAAAACTAATTGAGCACCATTTTAAATCTTGAGGTTTTTTTTTTTTTACTCTAAGATGATGCTTCTTAGCTTCTTAAATCTCCAGAATCATCTTGAATGAGTTAGAGCAACAGAGTTCATTATAAGTAATGTCTCTTCAGATGGTCAAAACCCACCATGTTCCTAATAAAATACCTGCCAAGTTAGGACTGTTTCCCAAAGATGCAGTTACTTCTGTGCAAGCAAGAGCAACTTCCAAAAAATGGAGAGGAGATGGGACTGATGCGGCTGGAATTAAAATGTGTATATATCCGGGAGATAGAAATGCATGTGAATGTAAGATCCTGGAAGAATAATTCTGATAGAAAAATCTAATTTAAATCAAGGACAGAGTAACATTTGCAGAAATGGTAAGAAACATTATACTGGGAATTAGTCTTTCCTGGAATACATAGGTTACTTTCATCTTCCATAGAATTATGAGACTGCAAGTTAGCCATAATTGCTTTGCCCCCTGTTTTTAACCTTATAGTTATTCTAAGCTTCCCTCAGACTTTGAGAATGTCCTAAGAAAAGATTATGTCCTCTCTTCAGATTAGAGTCAAGCAGCATAAATTGTGCTCTGCATGGCACTCAGAAGTGGTTACAGTTAAATCTATCCTGTAGCTGACGTGAAGGACAAATTTGGTACAACAACCTACCGTGTTCCCTTTTTCTCTATGTGTGTACTGGAAAGATTGCATGAGAGGTTTGTACCTTGGTGCTGGGCTCCTTGCCTGTGTTTCTACATGTCTCCAGCCTGTCTCAGGGAGAATCACCTCTAGCCACAACTTCCCGGAAATCTTGGGAGAATAAGGAATGGGTAAAACCAAACTTAGAACTAGATCTGCCTCCTAATAGCACGATTGAGAGGTCATACTCTTTTATTCATTCAGTGGGCATAGAAGCACACCCAGAACATAAGAAAGTTTATTTGTATGAGTAAATGCTCATGTTTGTGAGCATGGCTTTCAGAATCCTGGCTGACATTTTAATATATAATGAATTGGTGACTTAGCAATGAAACCATGGGAAGAGTGAAGCTGCCGGCGTCTCACGGTTGAGATTGATGTACCATGGCACGCCCAGCAATCACTCCTATGAGCCAGTCATAAATACAGACTGTAAGGTGAGGAGACATTTAAAGCCAGGGAGAAAATAAAACCGTAAATGTCCCTGGGATAAACTGCAGTGAGAACCAAATCTTGTAAGCTGTGGTAAGAAGAAACCCCTCCGGTGGCGCGTGCCCAGGAGATCATGGGGAGCAGACGTGAGGCTGCATTTTCTTGGAAGGAGTCGGGGTATGATGAGGTTGGGTCTAATTTAAATAACATGGACATGTCACCACATCCAGGCACAGGAGACAGACAATGAGACCAAGTTGTGCTTCAGCAGCTATTTCACACATGCAAACCACAGAGGCCATGGTGGTTATGCAAATAAAAATAGCCAGTTGTGCCCATGGGGCAGCTTGTCCAGGAGAAGGCAGTGGTCCTTCCCATGCCTTGGGGAGCCCCTCCAACCTCCAACCCAAGCACTGCATTATAAATCCCAATATGACTTAGCCCAAGAGTTGGATTTGGCTCCGGGACGAGGGCAGAAATGCCCTGGGTTGGTATTGGAGCTGGATCATCACCGGCTGCCTGGGTGGGCATGAGTGCAGGTGATGGGTTTCCAGCCTGGGGCTTCACTGGTGCCCTGCCACAATCAGTGTGGAACACAGTTGCAAAAGCAAAAAGCACTGTCTGGGCTCAGTGTTGGGTAGGAATTAATTTTGCCTGTGTCACAGGCTGCACTACGTCCTTGGAGAGGCTGTAGCCCAACCCAGACAACCCTGCTGCTAGGGAAAGAAAGCTGGTGAAGAAACAGCCCAGAAAGATGTGTCAAAGCCTCTTTTTAACAAATATGGCTCTTTTTCAGCTCGTAGCTTTGCTTAGTTTGTCGGGGTATTTGTAATATTTTAGCATCTGTTTCATTGAAAACTAGCTTTTTTAATATCACAGTTTTATCTTTTTTCTATTTTTACGGTGCACAGTGTCTCTCCATGCTGCAGTCCTGTAGCTAGGCTTTCCCATCCAAGATAGTTAACTGGTCATTAATTATATTACAAACTGGCTGGAATTTGTCATTGATTTCCACACATTCCCAGGAGTTTATGACCAAACTGTCCAACTTTTCATTCAGCCATGAAAAGGTAGGAACATAAAAGACACAAGGAAATTTCAGCAGTGCGTCTGCTACTGCTTTAGAGTAGAGACTTCTGGACATACATCTACAGTGTCAAACAGAGATTGCTGAAACCTTCATCTTCCTCACATCTGAGTCGTCTGACACATCGCTCAGGTCGGCATGGCCATCCATCCCAATGGGAGCCACCTTGGGGTGAGTGAGTCCAGCTTCTTGTTCTGGGTGTGAGCACACGGCTGATCCTCACCCTGGCTCCCCTTGGGATGAGCTGCAATATAAATGCCTGATTTAGGTTGTTATCAGTATCGGTAACTCCAAAGCTCTGTGTCTGGTCCCACCGCATGTTGCATTGGTCCTCTAACCCCTTGGCTGTTGCAGGGAAAAAGCCATGGTCAGCACGTCACCAGGAGGGAGGCGCAGCAACTGCAGGAGTAAATAAAAGAGCTGATCCTCTGGCGCTGGCAAGTGTCCCAGTCACTTCGGTGAGCTTGTGCTGAGCTCCAGGAAAACGCCCGTGCCACAGCAGAGATCGTCATGGCACGAAACAACCGCCCAGCTTTCCTCATTTCTCATTTACTCAACAACACTGAGCAGCGTCTCCAGCTTTCTGCAGCGTTGCTCATCTGTGCGTATAAAGGAAATACAGCTGCATCCTCGGGGGAGGCAGAGGAAGAGAGGGGTGACCTGGAAAGACCGGGAAAGACTAGGAAAGGTGGATTTTTTTTTTTCTGCAAAAAGGGTTGCAAAGCAGTTCATAGTTTCCAAGGTGGTTTTGTGGGGTGGGAGCTGCAAAGTGATCTCAAGGCATCAAGCAGCATTTTCCTTCCATTTCTGACTGTCATAAATCCCTTGCAGTAAATAAAAGCTTTTGTGTGTACAAGGTGTCCTGATGGCAGAACCGAGGTGTGTAGAAAATAAAACTGCGGGTTAAGCGATGCTTTCCAAACGTTGGGATGGTTTCATTCAGAGTTCAGGCTAAGGGGAGGATGATCTTGTACCAAAGGTATTCTGAGAGATTCAGACAAGCCCTGGCTCTTTCACAGGGAGCTGCGGGGATATGTTTGCAATCTGGTGGGAGGCAGAGCTGAAGGCCATATATGTAGATAAAGAGAGGCTGAAGAGAGATTTTTTTGATTTATCCCTCCTGGCTCAGGCATACATCTTTACCCTTCTAGCGTTAGCCCTCGTGAGTGCAGCATAGTTATCTCTGCCCAGGCACCAGGAACCTCCGCGGCTGCCATCAGCTGTGCTTCCCTGCTGTTTGTACAAAGCACAAAGCTCATGGCAGAACAAATCTGTGCAAACAAACACAGGCTGCATAACTGCATCCCGGGATGGAACAAAATCCCCAAAGCTCGCAGCCATTTCCTAGAGAAAGCTGGAGTTAAGTACGGGGCTGTGGTCCGGGAGAAGGTTGGAATTAATGGCGGGGAGGTTTCTGTTGCTTGAGGGGGTCCCCTCGGTGCTGCCCTGCCCTGGCTCCCAGCTGCGTGCGTGAGGGGTCTCATCACAGAGGGTGCACACGTACGTGGTGCCCATAGGGCAGGGTTAGCCAGGGTCTGCAGTACATGCAGAGGTCAGGGCTGGGTATTGGCAGATGAAGGGAAGGAGAAGAGCTCCTTAACTGCAGAGAAAAGCAATTCTGCTCCCTCTGTGAGCTGGGAACACAGGTGGGTTAAGAGTTATGGCAGCAATATGCTTCTTATGTCCCCTCCAATGCTGGCAGAGGGAAAAGCCACATTTTGTTGGCCCTCCTACCCTGTCCTTCCCTGGAGGCTGCAGGTGCTGTGCCAGCCACAGGGCCCCTGCATGGGGTGTTTTGGAAATCAGCAGAACGACCAAAGAGGGATGTAGCCACAGCGACATTTCTGCTGAAGCTGCTGGCACCCCACCATTGAGTGTCCTCCTGAGCGAGGCCAAGGTTTCATGCTCAGTGGTCAGAGCAGCTTCACAGCAGCTCCTGGCCCCAGAAAGGTTTCAGTGAGGACACCCAGTGCAGCAACAAACGCCTTTATCAACTGAGCAGGATTTTTGAGACAACCAGACTTCACAACAGCTTTCCAGACATGCTTGTTCCATTGGTCGTGTCCATCCATGACAGCCGGGGGGGGTCTGTGGGATCCTGGTATGGGCTGCAAGGAGCTGAATTGCAGCACCTTGTTCTTCACCAGGGCAAGCTTATGCGTGCCAGGCTCACCTTCTCTGTGTGCACACGTGCAAAGACGGAAAACCAATGGGCAATTACTTTTCCTGGAAAATGGTGCTGAGCATCACTTACGGGAAGCTCAGAAAGCCTTCCACACCATGCAGGACCCCCCCAAGTCACGAGGGCAGTGTGGAGGAAACGGTGGCCCGCAGGAAAGGCTTGTCCCAGTGCCATCATTTCCTGAACACATCTTTCAGTAAAGAAAATGAGTGCAAGAAAAACCCTGGATGGGCAGCAAATTGCAGAACAGAAAACAGAGAAGGGAGGTTCCTACATTATCCTAGTCATCGTTACACATGAATTAGGACATGGGCTTTTTTCTTTTCAAGTACAGGAAAAACCGAAAGTGACAGTCCGACATGCTATAAAAATACAGGCATTATAGATAGAAATTGTTTATAAAATCATCTTAATTTAAATAACAGTTGCACAGAAGTATTCCCCTATGGGTCAGGTTCCTGTGATGAAAAACTCTACTGGGAAACTAGGTTCAATTCCCGCTCCACTGCTGGTTTTTTTGTATGATGCTGAACAGGTTCCTTAATTGCTCCATGTCTCAATTTTCCATTAATAAATAATTATCCTTCTTTTCCTGGAGATTTTTTTGCTTTGTTTTGTAAATTATATTCAAAAAAAAGCTATGTGTACTGCAAAGTTGGGAAATTAATGCTGCATTAAAATAGTATTGATTCTGCCTCTTGAACTTCCATTTTGGACTCGCCCTGAGGCACAAGTGTTTTGACAATTAAATTCTGTAACATAATGCAGATAGAGGGACAGAATTAGGGTTGCAGACTAATCACCCCTTTCCTTCATCTCCAATGCTTGACTTTGAAGCCTAAGGAGAATTCTTTTAATGTATGGCTAAACATCACTTTCTATGTAATTTTAAATAAAGAGGTAAAAAATAAATTATTTTATGTCTAATTGTTATGCCTTTTTTGTATGCATTCGTTATACAGTGTTACTAGAAAGGGCATGCTGAGTAGTTGGCATTGCTACCACCTCTGCCAATGTCTGGCCACGCCAGGCGGTGCCTGGACAAAGCTGCCCTGTGGGGTACTGATGGCCCACCAGGCGACGGGAGGAGAAGGGAGGGTTGAAGAACCCCACCCGCTCTTTCCTGCCCTTTCCACAGCATCGGATCGAGCCAGAGCTGCTCATCAGACCTGTAGGGGTCTCACATGGCAGCTAAGGCCACCCCAGCCCACCCTTGCTCTGCTAACTCACCAGCCCTGGCAATGCTCTCGCTGGCCAACTGTACACTGGGCTGCATCGGGAGAAGTGTGGCCAGCAGGTCGAGGGAGGGGATTCTGCCCCTCTGCTCTGCTCTGGTGAGACCTCACCTGGAGCCCTGCGTCCAGCTCTGGAGCCCTCAGCACAAGAAGGACATGGAACTGTTGGAGTGGGTCCAGAGGAGGGCTACAAAAATGATCCGAGGGCTGGAGCACCTCTCCTGTGAGGACAGGCTGAGAGGAGTTGGGCTTGTTCAGCCTGGAGAAGAGAAGGCTGCGGGAGACCTGATTACGGCCTTTCAGTACTTAAAGGGGGCCTATAGGAAAGATGGGCAAAATCTTTTCAGTAGGGACAGCTGTGACAGGACAAGGGGTAATGGTTTTAAACTAAACCAGGGTAGGTTTAGACTGAATATAAGGAGGAAATTCTTTACAATGAGGGTGGTGAAACACTGGAACGGGTTGCCCAGAGAGGTGGTGGAGGCCCCATCCCTGGGAACATTCAAGGCCAGGTTGGATGGGGCTCTGAGCAACCTGATCGAGTTAGCGGTTGTCCCTGCTCACTGCAGGGGGGTTGGACTAGATGACCCCTTCCAACCCAAAACATTCTATGATTCTATGGAGCAGTACGTCCTATGTGTCTGGAGCTGGCCCTCCTCAGCGCTCCCAGCCCCACTGCGTAGACGCAGGCGTGCTCCAGGGCACAGGAATAGTCGTGATCAATCAGTTTGAAAATCCACTGCTAACTTTTTCTAGGGGAAACGTGAAAGGACAGAAGAGAAACTGCTGTTTTCAAAGTTCATAACTCAGCAAAATCTACATGAATTTTTATGGAAAAAGAAAATGCATTTCCATAGCCCCAGGGATTCCTTCTGCAACATTTCAAAGGCCGGCTGCAAACACCAGCAGTGCAGAACCTCTCAGGTAACAGAAAGTATTAAATGATCAAACTAGATGGGTTAGTATTGGCAGCAGTGGGAATAGCACGGTCCTGTACCAGGCCATTTGGATGTAGCTGTAACCAGTCCCTAGGTTAGCGTGAGATTGCTGGGGCTCCTCGTGCTTCATGTGCCTGGGTGTCACTGGGTGCTGGCGTGCTGGGTGTCAGTCCCCTCTGCATCAGCCTGGTCTGCTGTGGGAAGAAAATACCCATTGACTCTGCAAAAATGGGGGTCAGTGTAGTGGTATGGGTGGGGTTTGTGATTTATTTTGTTTCCATTTGGTAATAAGCAATAGTATAAGAAAGCCCTTGTACAGCAAATGCCTTCCCTGCCTGTGGCGTTTGGATTGCTTGGCAACAGGCAGAGATGTCATATCACTCTCAAGAAGTAAGATGATCCAGAGGATTGAAAACCTGCTGGTAACATCATCTGGTGATGAGAGCATCACAGCCTGCCTGTCCTGCCCAGGAGGTTGTAGGAGCCATACGGTGACCAAACTCCTGGCAAATGGACGAAACCTGGTCCTCTCACCAAGCCAATGGTCTGAGCAGGAGCCAATAAGGAGGGTGCAGCTGGGATGGCTCCTGCTTATTCACAATTAAAATGGGAGCAATAACAATTTCTAAAGAGCTGATTTGAGAGAGGAAAACAAGTAAAGCAATAAACAGAATGAGCAGGATGGACCATTTAGCCTCATTCAGATTGCAGGTTCAGGAAACGTGGAACAAGTGTTTTCTGTATTACACTCGTCAATTCGAACAGATCCAAGTGCCACGGTTGTTTTTCCAGGTGCCAAGCCTCCTTATTATTTTGTTCAGATGTTTGCTGAAGATATTTGGAATTAAATCGTTCCAAGATCATTTTATTCCCTGATGTAGCTTCTACAGTGTAGAAAATGGCTTTCCATTTTCATGTAAAAACATGGCTTTCTGTGTTTCACTCAGTTAGTAAAATCCAAATCTGAGTTTATTAACCCTCAGAGGGAGGGAGGGCAAAGTGGTGGCTCATGGCTCTGACCTCAAACATCCACAGACCTCATCATGTTAGAAATGAAGGAGGAAAAAAAAGAGGGGAATCACAGAATCACAGAATGGCAAGGGTTGGAAGGGACCTCGGGAAATCATCTAGTCCAACCCCCCTGCTAAAGCAGGTTTCTCCTGGAGCATGTTACACAGGACTTCGTCCAGGCAGGCTTTGAATATCTCCAGAGATGGAGACTCCACAGCCCCCCTGGGCAGCCTGTTCCAGTGCTCTGTCACCCTCAAAGGAAAGAAGTCTTTCAAACTTCTTAATTTGGGAACCCATACATCCAGAGCTATTTGCCAGCTATTTCCTTTCAGTGGCACTTCTGAGCCCTGCTCAGCTTGGTGTCCGATGAGAGAGGAGTTCCTCACGTTTATTGCTGACACCACGCTTGCCTCCCTCCGAGCAGGACTTTCTGCTGGGGATGGAAGAGGCTGCAGTGCTTTGGCTGTGCGCTGAGCAGGCGGTGCGCGGGGCCTGGCCAGCGGCAGCATCAAGCCCCAAGCCACACAGGTGGAGGGGAGCTGCAGAGCAGGTCCTGGTAGCCCCTGGCCACAGCAGAGCTGTGCAAACCACCTCAGGATTAACCACACACCTGCCCAGGAGTTCAAGGTGAGACTGTGCTTCCCTTGGCTCACATGCAACACCAATGGCTCCAAACTCCCATCAAGAAAGACTTTAAAAGCTGCAGAAAGAGCCAGAAGGTGAGCGGGAGCAAGCTTTCCTCCCTGCCCCCCGACCAAAGAGGCTTGGAATTGTTGTACAAAGAAGTGGCTGGTGCAGCTTTGCCTGTGTTTTGCCGGCGACTTCACTACGACCCCGATCCACTCTATTAATTTCTTCCTCCTAAAAAGGTAAGCACAAGCTCCTATCAGCGGGCAAACATACTGCACCCAGGAATTTGTTGACCATGGCCATAGCAGAGGACGTAGTAAACTCAGATATTGGATTATTTGCGAATTGCAGCAGTGAAACTAATCTAACCTTTCAGCGGCTCTTTTAAGTGATATTATTATTAGCCCTTGTTCAGAGGATGGCAGGCAGGCAGCCAGTAAAGCACTTAGAGTTTACCATCATCCATCTGCTCCTCTATAGATTTGAAGACTGTAGAAATTTTCCTTTTTAGGACTTACTTGGAATATGATTAGTGGGCCACTTGCCACACTGCTATACAAGTGTGTCTATGTGCCTTAGGCAGAGGTACGTGACAGGTATTTTATCAATGAGGGATGCCCGACTGAACAGCGTTTCCATTTATTCCTCTGCTTGTTTATTTGTGCAGCAAAACTACCCCTGGTGTTCTCAAAACACATATCAGGATAACAAACATTTTGCGTTGCAATAAGAGGGTTATACAAGCATATACACATATCCTTCCAGCTCTCAAGGAAATTAAGGTTAAAATTAAAAGGCCTTATTTTTAAATACCTGAGTGATGTGCATTTCTCTTAATTTTTAGAGTTATAATTGCAAGAACAGCTAGCAGAGCAGTGTCTGGGATCCTAGGTAGGTGGTAGTCAGGGATTAATATCTTGGCACTGTGGGGTGCTGAGACACAAGAACAACTGAGCGCCTGTCCCCAGACCCGTGCCGTTCCAGTAGTCATTTTAGGCTGCTTTTCCTGGGATTTTTCAAAATGCAGCCTGACCAGCACCAGCCTGGCAGAGCTCATTGCAGAGCTGACATTAATGGGGCTGGGAGCACCGGGGGCAAGTTCAGCCCCTCTGGTGAGGGACTGGCAGCTGAGGAAGGTGATTTATGATGGACCTTGGTTTTCAGGGAAGGGTTCACATAAAGTCAGCCCTTCCTTGAATTCCTTCAGGGTTCCACATTCACTATTCTGTAAATATGGACAAGATCAAAGGTGTAATTATGTTAAAATATGTTAATTTACAAGAGCCTTCTGTTTGGGGCCAGAATAGAATAGAATAGAATAGAATCTTGCGATAGTGCAGCTTTTACCTAAGCTCCCTCAATCCCCTGCGAAGCTCCTGCACTTTACTTCCGCTGCTCCACTGCTCCCAGCTCCCAAAAGGTGCATTACCAGAAGCTGGTTTTTTAATTTGCTCTTGGGATGAGCTTGGGAAGGGCTTGGAGCATAGCATCTCCCGGTAAGTCTACAATATTCCTAGCAATGTCTCTGAAATGGTCTGTGTGCAAGAGAGCTGGAGCTCCTCCTTCCAAGAGGGAATTTGAGCTGTGGGGAGGGGAGCAGTATACATATTCACTCATATTCACTGTGCAGTCTAGTTCACTCACATTATGCTCTGCTGACCATAGCACCGTGCATGCTTCTTGGTTTCTAAATGCAACTGCTCGTGGTGGGGCAGTGAGGTCAATGAAGAGGCAGTTCCTGCTCCTAACAGATACAATTTCCTAACATGGACTAGGGCATGGCAGGGCTTACCCAGCAAATTCCCTGTCAAAGAGGATGGGTGGATGATTTCCAAGAGACCCACATCTTCAGGTTGTAGATAAGCCAGCTCTACGATAAAATGCATAGATGGACAGAGGGACAAAACATTGCCTCCTTAAAATTTTTGCCTTGGGGATGGGGACAGTCCCTGGAGAGCAGTTAGCACTTGTGAGAAGAGAGCTGACAAGGTCAGAATTTGGGCATGGGACCAGGTCACGTGCGAGGTGACTGCTCCCACCAGCCTTGCGTAGAGTCACACCAGCTGGGCACGTGGCCCCTTGAAGCCTTCCCGTGCACCTCAGCAGGCACCTCTGCTCCCGCGGCACTCTTTCTGTCTGCCTCTCCCAGCCTGTGACCTTCCCCAGACACGTTTCCAGTGAGTGTCTGCTGACTTAATGCACCACCAAACCTTTGAAGACCCGCTTTGTGTGTCGTTCACAGGCAAAGTGCGTCACATAATATTTCCTTGCAACTTTTGGTGAGATTTGAGTTGGCACGGGCCACAAGTTTCAAACAAGTGGGGGATGAAGCACTATGATCTGTGGGCAGCTCTACTGACTTGTTTGTGTTGCTTTGGTTCATGTGTATACACCAGTGTGTGAGGAACACAGAAACTGGGGAAAAAAAATGAAAGACTATGGCTTTGAAAGCACTGAAGCATGTGTTCAACTCCTATGGACTTCAATGGGCTGTAAGGACCTGCTGAATAGGGCCCCTGACTGGAGTAAACACACACGGCTTAAACCTGGACAGAGGAATAATGAGCTCTTTCAGGTTCAAGAAATACATCTTGTGGCTCATTAAAAATAGTTTTCCACAAGGCTTCTCTGAACATCTGTAGTTGGTGCTGTCCCCTTCTCCCACACAAACTCAACACAGTCTGTCCGAATCATTTCCTTGAATATAAACGTGTTTTTATCTGGGAGAAGGTCCACTTCACCGTGGAGGGCCCCTCTCAGCAGGGCTCCACACCCCTCCTTGGCAGCAACCTCCCTCCCCAGAGAACGGACCCTTGCCTGGCTTCCAGGATGAACAGCCTCACACCTCTTGGCAGGCCCTAAAATTCAGGCATCCCATCACTGGTTCCCACAAACCAGACACTGTTATTGCAGGTACACTGGAAATTTATGAGTATTTAAAAGTAGCAGTCATACTATTTTTTTTTTTTCCTTGTATCCTTTGTGTCTGGAGAAGACATAAGGAAAGTGGATAAAAGCTTTCAGAAACACTGGTGACAATAGATTCCCCACTTCAAATACCTTGACAGTGGCATGTCTTTTGTTTTCTGGTTTTCAGGGTTTTTTTTCAGAAAGTATTGAGCACCCCCAGTCTTCAAATCAGGTTTCTCTGAAGCCTTCTCAAATTGGCTGTCCAGACATACCAATCATTTTTTTGAGCATTTAGGATGTGAAATTCGGGCAGCCTGTTCCTTCTCTATATAAAACTGAAAGAACATGAGGAATGGAGGGAAAAAAGAAACTATTTTGCATAGAAAAATGGCAGTTAGCAACTATGCTTAAGAAAATTGCAGAATATAAAAAGAAATAAAGAACTTCTTCACAAAGAAAATCACTTTCACTGTACCTGCTAAGACATCCAAATTGCTGCATAGGCAATTAACAGAGAGAAGTTTATTACAACAGGTGTAATTATGGTTTTAATACTATATAGGTTTGGCATTAATAAAGAACAGTGACCAACAGTCAGAAGATGTTAGCTCTAAAAATATTTGGCATTTGGACTATTTTGAGAAAACATTATTTTCAGGCATTTTTATTTTTGAGGAGGCTTTGGGTGAGCCATGTCAGATAAAGGAAGGGAGCACTGAACATGTAAAGACCTTCTTTACTAAATTATTTAGTGCTCATGAGAGGTGCCAGATGGACAGCCTTGGGGACTCAAGTCTTCTTTTTATCTGCAAAACTGCCATAGAATAAAAAGCGACAAATTTGCCAGGCTCCTTTTACAGGCAGCTCCTGTGGCTGCCTGAGCCCCAACCCGGCACTCTCGGCCCTGAGGGAATGGGTTTGCTTTGCCACCCAGCCCGCGCAGCCCTGGGTGTTCCTGCTGCAAGGCGTGGTGGGGGCCATGCGTGGTGTGGGGGACAAAGCAGAGACCCATCTCTCCCCCGGCAGCAGGGCCGCTGCTCACTAGTCCTTCACCTGTTCTGCTGGCACACGGCTGGTAAACCAGTGGATGGGCCTGGGGTTTGAACTGGTTCAACACGGTGAAATGTCTGGTGCTGAGTGAAAAAAGAGATCGCCTATTGCCGGGGTGGGGCTGGGTGATTTAATGGGCTGGTTATTATCTGCCTCCCAGCTTTAATGATCCCGTAAGTAATGAGCCATCCAGTCTTCTGAAACACTTCAGATTTGTAAAGCCCAGTCAGTGCTTTGCAGCTAAATAAGCTGATGAATCTCTGTCCATATGGTCAAAGTCAAACATATAACAAAAAATGATACAATAAACAAGAGAAGGGCTCAGGAAATCCATGGCTGCTATATGCCAAGGCACAAACAGGTAAGAATTTTCTTTTTTTTACACAGGACCAAGAGAGAAGGCAAACCCATTCAATTTGAGGTGAGCTCTTTAGCATAAGTGCAGAAAAAGTCTGAACTGCGACTGTCTTAACCTTCGTCCAGGGCCTAAGGATAACACATCACCGCTGCTTAATTCAGTGATGCAAACGGCAATCTGACATCTCAAAGGTGATCTGAGTCCACCTAAACCAAAGGTTGCTCTCTTCAAGGCAGAGTGGGATCACACCATCCACAAACTCTTGACCCTACAAATAGGAAAAAAGAAGGACAAAAAGTGGAAGTGCTGACAAAGCTCTCATCATAGCCTGGTAGTGTATGAAAGGAATAAGAGATAAGGAGTCTCCAGCCCACAAAAGGTGTGTCCATGTCTGATAGATGGGATTATGCCCCAGGGGCTCAAGAGGAATATTTCCTTCTCCAGCAGAAGAAACCCGATTGCAGAAACAAGCTTCAGGTCCTGAGAAGGTCCTTGTAGGAAACCTCATCAGTTCTCCAGTGAGGTCTGACCGTAGGCCTGTCAGATGGAGATAAAAGCATTGCCAGTTGCCTCAGAGCCCACAAAAGAGGAGGAGAGCTGTGTGGCCAGCAGGCTCCATGCCAGACTACAAGCAATAAAAGGAGTTTCTTCAGCCCCTGGAGAGGGAATGTGTATAGGATCTGGCTCTGATGCAGTCCAGACCTTGTCTGCGCTATTCCAGGAGGAGTCTCAAGACACCTGCAAAGGCAAGGATTCTTGCTGGACTGCAACTCCAGACCCCTCCTCTGGAGACTGGCTTGTGTGCTTTGGGCTGGCTTTTAGCACTGAACCACTGCCAGAGCATGGACGAATGTCACCAGCTCTGTTCTCGAAGACAAGGTGAGGGAGAGGCAAGAGGTTGGCCATCCTGCCTCCCAGCATGGGCAGAGCCAGCTGTGAAGAAGTAAGCGCCAAGAGAGGATGGTATGAAGAAGGGGGAACCATCTTCCAGGTGTTCACATACCTGATCTTCTGGAAACGCCAGCCAGCTCCAAGGAGGCAAGCCCCAGAGGGGTCTTTTCTCACAGCAGCTCTGAATCGATGGTCCCAAAGAGACCCAGTCAGCTGGATACATTATTTTGTTGGTCTGAGCCACGATGTCCTGCAGAATCCAATTACACGCTGAGGCCTGAGGATTTAAACAAGAAGTCTCCCTGACTGTCTTAGTAGCTTTCCACTCCAGTCTGCTGCCGTCTTGCACTGGGGAGCCCCAGATTGGACACTGGTGAAGTTTCACAAGTCCTGCATGGAGGACTTGTAAAAACCACCTCTCTCGACCTGCTGGCTGCACTCTCAGCAATGCAACCCAAACACAGCCTGGTAATAACAGCCTGTCCCTGTTTCCACCTTTTTTTGCAGTCCCTTGCTGCTTTGGAGCTCAGTCAGGAGTTCCTCTCCAAACCAGCAGCTCTTCCTTTCACACAGATCTTGTAGTGCAGGGGGTGCCAGGACTGGTACTACTGCCTTACAGGGCAGGTGAGAAATAAAGGCAATTTTCATATTTACAGAAGAATTATATTCATAGCTACAGCGAATACTGAGTTTTCTGAGGAGTGGCTGGAGTCAAAAAACCCAGGCACCCATGGGAGATGAAGCTGTGCCAGTCTGCATGTGGGTCTCAGAGGTTCCCAACTCTGCTGTGTGACATCTTGTCTTGACCAAAACTTGGTCAGCAGAAACTCTGTACAAAGAAAAAGCAAAAATCCAACAGAACCGAGATGGTGAAGCGTGGTGTTTCATTGCTGTGGAGAGTGCTGCAGGAGCCCAGGAGCCATTTCAGGAGTCTGGGAAGCATTTCTCATGGAAAGCTGGAAGGTGTGAGAGCAAAAGCACCTCTCGTGCAGAAACAACCCAGTTACAGCGCTCAGAGTCCAACAGCGCGGGCAGGCAATCACGTATCACAGCAAGAGGCATGCCGCCAGAGCACAACTTCCACGGAATATCAAAACCTTTGGCACAAAGATTCCTAGCAAATACAAAGGAACGGGGTAAGTAATCTCCTATCATAGAAACATCTAAGATTTGAATTAACCTCCCTAGGCCTTAAATTTCATTGCTTCACATGGGCCTGGTGTGTCTCAGGTTAATTGTGTGGACCCCTGGTAATTGGCCCAAATATAGCACAAGGAGATTTTCATGCTAAGCCAACATCAATACTGTGCATCAAAGGCTGCCCTGAATTCTCCCCCTCAGCTGCTCAGTCATCTTTGATCTAAAAAAATGAAAAGAGTAAGGGATTTTGTTGTTATTTTTATTCCTTCTCCCGCACCCCAAGATTGAGGTTACTGAAAATACAAACAGAGAAAAGGTGGCAAAAGATTAAAAAAAATATTGTAAAGAGAAGAAAGGATGATGGGGTGAAGTAAACAGAAAGAAAGAGGCTCAGAAAGGAAAAAACAGTTGCTGGTGGGAGAAAGAGAGATGCTGTAGGCACAGGATATGGCAGTGAATGGGGTGGTGAAGAAAAGCCCAGGCGTGGTATTATGAATGAGGAAAAGGGATCGGCCCGTGACTTCTATAGGGTGTGGGAATCAGGTCCTGTCCTCCTAAGCCATCTGTGTGCCAGCCGCCTGACCTCACTGTGGTCTGCTTCAGAAGCCACCAGGAAGCCACTAAGACCTGCAACGCATATGCAAAAAGGCCTTGCACATTGGAGCCTCATTGGGAATAATAATTATTTTGGAAGCAGCTGTTCCTGTGTGACCCTCATACTACTCATATAAAAAGCAAAGGGAGCCCATGCCACCCCCCGTTGCTGGCTGTGGAGGAGGGAAGGAGCTGCTCCATCCACGTCGAGCTTGAGGGAGTGAACCAAGCCTCCCATGGGCAAGAGAAGGAGATCAGAAGAGCCAGAGAGAGAAATGTGTAGAGGGAGATGGAAAGCGAAAAGGAGAGGACATGTGGAATTCAGGGAATTTGGGGATTCAAAGTCTTGCACTGGGGACTCAGTTCTCCCAGCAGTCCCAAGTGCTTCTTCTTGGCAGCTCCACGGAAAGAACTACTTGCTATTAGCAACACTGAGACCCAGTAGAGTTGAGCCCCGGGGTTATGAAAGTTTGGGTCCAGGAAGGGTTGCTCACAAGCTTCCCATTCAGACTTGAGTTTCAGGCCCATTAATTACAGAAGGACAAATCCTCAACGTGGAATTCTGGATGAACTCACAAAATGCACGAGGACACTCAGACCTTAATCCTCCAGTCTGGCCTCACTCCTAATTTACAGCCCCAGGAAATCTGTTTCCAAGAAAGCGTCTTCTTCACTATCCTGTGCTATTATCATCTCTCCTCCTAGCAGTCTTGCATTCACCTCCATGGAGCGCAGTTTTGGGGAACGAAGCCCAGCAAAGTGTTTCAGACAACAGAAAAAATCAGGAGAGATGGATTCATGACCTTACAAAATTAAATGTTTGCTCTCATTTGGTGCCGAGTGGGTTACTTAAAGGGAGTAAAAATTAGCTCCCAATGAAATATTGTGTTTCAGATCAGCTCCAAATGTTCACTGACCCTTTGTTTTCCAGCTTGGCCACTAAACTGGAAAACTTGCTATTTGCACAGCTCTGATTGTGAATTATTTGTGTTCTTGGTCATAAAAATTATTTTTAAAATATGCAAAATAGAACAAAGAGAAATAAAAAAGCAGGAACATGCAACAAGCAAAGAACCAAGAAAACAGAGAAAGAGGAAATTCATTCCTGAAGCTCTTTGAGCTGGTTTGATAAAAAGGTCACCAGAAGTTTTTGCTCTATTCAAATAAAACCTCACCAAAAATTCTTCCTGTTCCGTAACTAAACCAAATACCAAGCAGAAATGTAACATTTCAGAAAGTGGTCGACGTGAATCACAATCAAAAGGCATTCCATGGTTTTTTATTAAAAATTAAAGGACAAAAATTTTTTAGGAGGGAAAATGTGTTTGTCTGGGCATCTGATGTGAGAGCGCATCAGGCAGCATCACCAGCAGATGAAACATGAAGTCCCCTTTACCTCCCTGCCAGAAAAACAGCGGGTATGTTTACCATGCTAAAAATGTGCCTACTCTTATGTTGACTTTTAATTGGAATCGTTAGAAAAAATGACCTTCGCAAACATGGCTTTACCTCCCCACCTTTTGTTGCTGTGTTTTCCCCAGTCTCATCGGTGTGCTCCGGCACTGCAGGCTGATACCCGGGCCTTGCCTTTGCTGCGTGTTTGGGCTCTCACCGGCGCGCAATCTGGAGCAGCGCGCTCACACAGAAACCACCATCAATTCCCCTGCAAAGCCAGATAATGGGATCCACTCTCCCTTCTTCCCGTTACAGTCTTCTACGGGCCAAATCCTCCCCCCACTTACAGTCCAGAAAGTCCCATCCACCCAGTGATGCTATGCTGCATTTACACTAATGCAGCTGAAGGCTAATTTTGGCCCTAAGTTATTTCTATACTCGGATATTAACTTAATGTAGGCCATTTTCTGAGCTTGGTTCCTCTCTACAATGTATATCAATTTACTGAAAGCGAGAGCAGCCGCCTCAGCTTCCCATATCGCAGGTAGGCATTCAGGGCATGGGCAGGGAGAGAGTTCTCATTTTGCCAATTATGGCTGTGGTGGCAGCAGGATGAGATTGACTTGCACTTACATCCATTACTGCGTTGCAAGTTTTGTTCAGTGCAGAATATTTTATATGATGGGTTCCTTCTGTTTCATCTGGCAATCAGTCCCTCATAATTTGAAGTTCCCTTTCCCCGTTGAACTGCTCTCCTCCCGGTGGAGCTGGTTTGCATGTTGATTTGGAACAGAAGGAAAACTCAGTGAACTACAGAAGCCTGTTGCAGAGATTTTTGGCGATGTATGACCAACGTCCTCTTTATTCCCAGCCCATTATTTCCTTCAGCATCTGCTCAGCTGATTAGTTTTAATGAGCAGTAGCTCCACCGGTGCATAAGGGAATTCACAGCTCAGTAGGTAGGGGAAAAGAAAACGAGCGGTGGAAAATGGCTGTGTGCAGGTGGCTGCCTCCAGAACACGTACCTTTGCATGCACATCGGCCGTGCGACGGGAGGAAGCATCCTGCTAGTACACTGCAGCCACGGAGCGACTCTCCTGTTCTGAGTAGTGGTTTCCACTGGAAGAAGGTCTTTGAGGTCCAAAACCACAGGTTGCTACTACAGATACACAGGGAAAAGCGAAGTTATGCCTTGGAACTGTTGTGTCTGCAGGTATGTGTAAGCCATGACCGGTTATTTCCCTAAAAAATGCCATGTCATGCCATGCGTGATCACAGGAGGAAGCCTCCACGGTGGGATTTTGAATTTTGCAATTTCCTGCTGCCTTGCGAATTTGTCCTGTGTTTTTCGCTGGGAGCAGGTTTCCCCCTCCTGCCCTGCACCTGCACCCGCAGAAGATCAGCTCCGTGCGGAGCAGGGAGCTCAGGGAACAGAAACCAAACAGTGGTGGTGGGAGAACCTGGCCTGCAAATGCTGTGTGCTGGCAAAGCTCCCTGCTCCAGCTCCAGTGCTTGCTCCGATTCCCATGCCCGGAGCATGCCACAACCCTCGTGGAGTTGGGTCCCCAGTCATTAATGGGAAGCTGGAAGACACCTTTCCATAGGCCTGCTTGCTGGCTCCATATCTCAGGCACAGAAGTGTCAAGGTAAAACAAGTCAAAACAGAAGCAAAGCTGTCTCACTCCTGGCCTGGTGTCTGTCATTCCCTGGAAGAGTCTTCCGCTCCCCATCACTGCAGAAGTCATTTCAGCAGGAGACTGAAGATGGCAAACGCTGTTGAAAAAATTGTAGTGGAAATGGTGGTAGTCAGGTGGGAATTGTTTATTTTCTGTAACCAGACAGTACCAATAATACAAGCCCTGATAAGAGAACCACGCCAGCAAAAACACATGACAGTGACCTCTTTTTTTTTTCTTTTTTGGCTTTCAAACTGGGACGAGAGTTACTCATCAATCCCCACTTTCACCTCCCCACAGGGGAAGCCCTGCACTTCCATCGCATGGTGACTGTGTGGTTTTGGGTAAGAAACCCCCAAAATGGGTGAGGCAGCGGCTGTGGCTGACGAACACGCCAGACGCAAGCCACCCCACTGGATATCGCAGCCCTCAGCAGCAGCGTGGTCCCTCTCCCACACAGGGATGCTGTGTGCTGCTAGTTTCCAGAGCACAAGTCCGGGGACTGTGCTTGCCCGGGCGCTGCAGTGTGGTGCTGCAGGAGCGGCAGGGCAGTGGTGCTGAGCACCAGTGGCATCTTCTCAGATCGATCCTGTGTAGGGGTAACTGTGATCGGACCTTAGGATCCCCTTCCCCACCCATGAGCCCCATACTTCCCTCAGCTTTGGCTGTCTCCTCCTGAAGAAGGAGAAGAAGAAAAAGAAGAAGAAGAAGAAAACGAAAGAAGCTGGCTGTGCTGCTGCGTTGTACAAGAGGCTGGGGCTGTCTGAGTGAGCCTGGCCGCATCCTGCCAGACAGCAGGACCTTTTTTGACATCCATTCCAGGTGCTGCAGGAAACACACCCTTCCCGCTTTCCCTTCCTGCATGCATCTCTCCTCTAGACTGCTGAGAGAAATTGGCAGCATTAGGTGATATTTGCAAGGTATAGTTGATAAAATGAAAGTGTATTTATGGTCCTGACCTGACTGAAAAGCCATCCATTGTCAAGGCTGTTGGAGGAGTAGCTTCACCACTGGGGTACCCCTCACTGTAGGTCTACTGCTGTCTGAAAAAAGGCCGAGAGAGAAGATCCACGGTATGTATGGTCAGACCGCACTGCACACAGCCCATATGGAATCTATCTTTAGCCTTTAAAAAAAAAAAGAAATAGTGATGGTTGCTCAGAGATACAGATTTTCCTCCCCTTGCCATCTTGCACAGGAGCCCCCAACATAGCAGTGCTGAGCTACATCGTGTAGAGGAGCCCGTTTGGCCCAGCAGCACCCATCCGCCCCACCAACAGCCATGCCCGTCTCTGAAACGCATAGGGTGATGAACACCTGGAAAGGTTTCTTAGCATCTCCTCAGCCCTACATGACCGAGCTGCCAGCTGCGGCAGGGCCAGGCTGGGTCGGGCTGCCCAGAGCTATGTCTCCTCTCTGGGGCGTACCACCACCGGGACTGCCGGCACACAGGGACTGCAGCTGATCCCTAACTCTCGTCAGTCCGTTTAAGTTAAGCACTTTTTTGACTTGAATATTTTCAGTGGAGTCTTTAACAGGTGGGCTTTGGGAGCTGAATGGGCAGGGGGAGCAATGGCACGTGCGGGTCTGCGGAGGTGACCATCTGCTGTAGCGGTGCGAGAGGTGGTGTGACAGACCGAGGGGCCTCCTGTGCCCTGGGGTAGCTGCAGCCAGGCCAACAGTCAATCTGTGCCCCTGGTTGCCATTGAGAATGACACTGGAAATGTTCCTCTCACTTCCTAAAAACCAGTGAGAACAGAGCTATAGTATCACACCTCAAGTGAGGGAAACTCACAGAAATCATAGAATCATGGAGTTGTTTAGGTTGGAAAAGACCTTTAAGATCATCAAGGCCAAACGTTAACCTAACCCTGCCATCCCACCACTAAACCATGTCCCGAAGCACCTCATCTATCCTTCTTTTAAATACCTCCAGGGATGGGGACTCGACCACTTCCCTGGGCAGCCTGTTCCAGTGCTTGACAACCCTTTCAGTGAAGAAAATTTTCCTAATATCCAATCTAAACCTGCCCTGGCACAACCTGAGGCCATTTCCTCTCATCCTATTGCCCGTTACTTGGGAGAAGAGGCCGACCCCCACCTCACTACCCCCTCCTGTCAGGCAGTTGTAGAGGGCGATCAGGTCTCCCCTCAGCCTCCTCTTCTCCAGGCTGAACACCCCCAGTTCTCTCAGCTGCTCCCCATCAGCCTTGTGCTCCAGACCCCTCACCAGCTTTGTGGCTCTCCTCTGGACATGCTCCAGCCATGCAACATCTTTCCTGTAGTGAGGGGCCCAAAACTGAACACAGTATTCAAGGTGCGGCCTCAAAATCCTCTTTACTCTCTTTTTTTCCTCTTTCCTCAGCTTGCATTTCTCTAACTGTCATGAGTGCACTGTTGTACAAACCGCCATGATGGCTTTTATGTGCTAGAGAGCCACAGCTGCGTTAGACAGAGCCCTAGGCTAACATGTGAGGCTGGAGGAAGCCCTGGTTAGCCAGGGCTGTGCTCATCCTTTGGCATGATTCCTGTGAAACGCTTGCGCTGCACCACAAAACGATTTGGGGAGTTACCAGTTCTATAGGCAATACAAATCAAAGCAGCCTGTGCCATCCTCCTTCATGTTTCCACCTTATTAGGAGTCCCCTGAGCTGAGGATGAAGGAGTAAAGTGAATAAAGTCTCCGTCCTAAAGAGCTTCCAGCTGAAGGAATAAGATAGGACAGAAATGTGCAAACGTTCTATTAACCAAAATATTTTATGGAGCAATTTATGACCAGCCAAGCATAGGTTTATTCTGGCAAACAGTAAGAGGACCTGGTGACTCTCGGACTCCAGAAATTTTAGGAGGAATGTGCATCTGTCCCATAGAGTGATCTCACAGGATGGTCACGCTCTTAGCTGTTTCTCTGCAATGATTTTGAGTTAGTTGGTGCTTTTTATGCTATATATAAATTCTGTCAGAGGTAAAATTGAAGTTTCTTGTCCATGGGACCCTTAGGTCTAACACATTTGCTAAGGAACAGAGAAAATGTAAAGTGCTTGGTGGCTGTTTAAGGCCCACAGGACTGAACACAAACACTTTCTGCCTGAAATTGGCTATTTCCACCGGAGAAGAAATAGGGCTCATTCCCTCCGAGTAAGGATTATTTCCTATGCCTGTCCTACGTCTCTTTGTTTATGTTCACATATTCCTGACATCTTCCAAATATTATCCTGGGTAAAACACTCAATGACTTATTCAGCCTCCTGAATGTTTGCTGACATTACACAGAAACCCCAGCCTGGATGCTCCTTGCTCACATTATGCTTTAGATGGTTCAACTACGCTTGATTCACAGTTTATGACAAATATTTTTTTTTTACATGTTATTTGAGAAATAATCCTAATTCCCATCAAGGTGTGTGTTATTTGCTGAACAACCCTGACGAATCCATTTCAGCCAATAGATTACTTGGTCACCTGAAAATCTGTGTATGAGTCTGTACTATTTGTTAACCACTTTCTGAGGCTTTTCTTTCAGAAAGGCAATAGTCTTTGAGTTAAGCAAAACCTAATTCAGCAGTCAGGCCTCACTGCAGAAGTGTTGGCTGTCCAAACATAAATAAGAATCATAGAATCAAGAATCTTTTGGGTTCTGGGGTGTATTAAGAGGAGTGTGGCCAGCAGGTCAAGGGAGGTTCTCCTCCCCCTCTACTCTGCCCTGGTGAGACCCCACCTGGAGTACTGTGTCCAGTTCTGGGCTCCCCTGTTCAAGAAAGATGAGGAACTCCTAGAAAGAGTCCAGAGGAGAGCAACTAGGATGATAAAGGGACTGGAGCATCTCCCCTACGAGGAAAGGCTGAGAGAGTTGGGCTCGTTCAGCCTGAAGAAGAGAAGACTGAGAGGGGACCTCATCAACACATGCAAATGTCTCAAGGGTGGAAGTCACGAGGATGGAGCCAGACTCTTCTCAGTGGTGTCCAGCGACAGGACAAGGGGCAACAGCTACAAACTGAGACATAAGAATTCATTCAGTTGAATATGAGGAAAAACTTCTTTACTTTGAGGGTGACAGAGCACTGGAACAGGCTGCCCAGGGGGGCTGTGGAGTCTCCGTCTCTGGAGATACTCAAAGCCCGCCTGGATGAAGTCCTGTGTAACATGCTCTAGGAGAACCTGCTTTAGCAGGGGAGTTGGACTAGATGATCTCCTGAGGTCCCTTCCAACCCTTGCGATTCTGTGATTCTGTGGAAAGGACCCCTAGAGGTCATCTAGTCCAACCCCCAAAGAGTTCAGGTACAACTCGCACCTCTTCCTTGATCCTGTCCTTCCATTCGTCTCCCCTAGGGCCAGGAGAAGGAGCTGGATGTTGCAGTGACTCCTGAGGGCCAGCAACATGGGCCCTTCCAGTCCAGGAACGAGGAACTAGGCACATGAACAAGACTGAGCTGCTGAATTAGCTTCAGGATGCAAATATGAGCGTACTGACATTGCAAGGTAATTCAGGAAAGGACCACTGTTGTGGTGGGTCTGTACAGAGCTTTGGCCCAGCTGGGACCTCGGACATCACTGCCAGGTGCTGCTGCAGTGTGTGGTGGGACCAGGGAGCGCTGGGTTCGGTCCAGCCTCTCTCAGCACTCGGTGCTCCTGTGGTAGGATGTGGTCAGGGGGGTTGACAGTAATTTTCTCCGCTCAGGAAATGCTGACCAGTTGAAACTAAAATTTTGCTTGAAAAAATAGTGCTTTTCTTGAAAAATTGTGCATAAGAAGTCAAAATGAGTAGAAAATAAACCCAATGTCAGCTCTTCCACGCATTAAGAGTCCTGACCGGTGGACTATTCTCTATAGCCCTTTTGGTGTCCTTTTTACTGTCAGCATATAAAAGATCCCTTTTTCTCTGTGGAAAACAGAATAAAATTCATAATCTCAAAAAGTGTGGCAGACTGTGAAAACCCTTTTCAGCACAGTTTCATTTGAATTTAAGAAATGTAGTTTCTCTCCACTACCCACAACTGTCAGATCATTTCATCCTAGTAAGCGATACGCTGAAGAGTTGAACAGCATGAAAAATAAAACGAAGAATATTTTTAGTCTTACTTGTCGATTAAATAACTTTTTGTATCATGCGTGGTAATTACAGACATTGCAAAAATCAGAAGACAAATAAAATTAGTTAGTGCAACAGGGGCATAAACCCAGGGAGTTGCTGTCTGCTGCCATCCGCCCCTCGTGCTTCAGCCATCAAATATCAGCAGCTGGACAGGCAGGAGGAGCTGGTTCTGTTGGGTTTTTGCTTCTCCTTGTCTCAGAGAAGAACTGGTGTTAAACTCGCCATGGCTTTCCCACGGAGACCCCTCCTTATCTACAGACGGCAAGAGCCCTCCCAGCAGCCGCGGGGCCTCCTGACCAGGGCACGTGGTGCTCAGCCTCCCGGGCTCACATGCTCTTCTCACCTCCCAACAAAGGCGGTCTGGGAACCAGGGCATCGCAGCAGGGCTTAATCCTCCGTGACCCAGCCCTGGTGGCTCCCAGACAGTGTTTCTCTGGCAGAGAGAAGGAACATGTGATGAGGTGTCCGGCTGTGCACCACAAAAATGCCCCTATCTTCATGGATTTTAATGAGAAATCCCTCGAGCCTGTGAATAGCTTGTATTTCCTGGCTCCTAACCTGGCTCCATCACTGCCTCCGGGCAAATTGCACCCTGTACACCCCACTTACCTCCCCCCTGCCCTGCTGCGGAGCGGCAAAACACCCTCTCGCAGGTGCTGGGCTGGGGGGACAAGGCTTTCAAAGTAAAGGGGTGCTAAGGGCGGGGTGGCAGCCTTGCCGCAGGGAGAAAGCAAGTTCTCCATCACACAAACTGATTTCCCAAATTTCAGAAACCACAAATGCCCACTTTACATCCTGAGCAAACAGGGGTGCCCCTTTGGTGCGGTGCCTGCCAAGGAGCAGCACGTAGGGTTGCTTTGCACTGTGTTACCTCTGGAATGCAACATTGAACTATTAAACTTTAATAGCACTAAAGAGGCTAGGGCATGAAACCCTTGATACGCAGTTGTAATGGGCAAAGGGAGAAGCTTTTTCCAGCCAGATTTATTTCTGCACCCTCGCATAGCTGCTGAGAAGAGACAGGACTGGGTTGCAAGGCTCCACCGTCCTTCCTTCTGCCCTCTAGTGGCAGATAGAAAAATTAAATGTAAAGAGAGGAGACTGCAATTTTCTCATTGCAGTGCACTAGATAAATAGAAGAGGAGGAAGAAAGTGTTATTTGTAGCTGCATGCTTTGATACCGGTTAAGGTAAAACATGCTAGGAAAAGTAATGTCATGGGGGCCACTGGCAGGCAGGGCTCATGGTGCCATTTGGGAGCCGGCCGTACCGCTGCAAAGGGCGTGCTGGGGACAGGACACGGTGGCGTTGCTCCTGCTGTCAAACTGGACCCAAGCCTGCCAAAAGCGATGCAGAGTCCCAAGCCAGGCAGGCACTGACCGCTTCGTGCCATGGGTCGGGACAGGTACATCTCCGTAACCGCCCGAAGATGAGCCTGTTCCGGTCTCGCTGCTTCCTTTAGATTAAAATCCTGACAAAGCTTTGTGCCAAAATATTTACACTAGGGAAATGCCTGCTGTTTAACACTTTGCACCTCATTTAATTCACACTTGTTCTTAATCTCTGCCTCTGAACACCACCTCGTCGGGCTGAGTCAGACCTGTTATCCTGACTGCTCTCTTCCAAAAATGCGGTGGGAAAGGCCCCTGTGCTGGGGGAGCGCTCGCAGTGCCAGCATTTGCTTCTGTGTGCTTCTCTTCTTGACAGCTTTTTGCTCACCAATGGTGTAGGGGAAAAGCCACGCTGTTGTAATTTCAGCCGCTTCTGTAAAATAGGGGACCTGTCACCTGCACATTCAGCTGCCAAAAGTAGATGAGAGCTCCAGGACATCCCAGGTACAAACATCAACAGGAGAAGATGAGAAAGGAGATAAAGGACTGGCTCAGTCTGAATGACTGGGGTGACTGATGCAGGCCAAGGATGATGCTGAGGACCTGGTAAGCCAGCACATGGGCCTAGAAATCAATTGCCCGATGCCAAGCAAGCCTAATGAGGACTAACATGGCTGAGCAGGCTTGGCCACCAAATGGACCAGGGGGAGGGCAGGCATCACTCCCCGAGCCATGGAGAAGTGTCACGCTGGCCTCTGCTCCCATCAGGCTGCAGTTTGAAGCTCTAACGTCTTTCTGACGCTTGAGGCAATACACTGATGGGGGTTCCTGACCAACCACTCGTCCTTCCAAAAGGGCACTGCCCTGGGATGCCTGAACTCTTCGTCCTTGTGTTTCTTCCATACTCCACTATTCTTCTCCTGCCTTCCTCTCCTGGTGCTCTGCCTTTCACCTGGGCCAGCGAGGTGAGACCCTGACCCATCCTGCCCAGCCAGGGGGCCTGGCTGCCACCGATGGCTCCCTTGGGGCTGCCATGGGCACCAACAACATCCCAAAAATGCTGTGCCCCCTCAGGCTTTTCCCATCCTCTCCCTTTTCCTCCTCTGTGCACATCTTGCAGAGAGGAAGCAATTAGGAGTGACCAGAACCAAGTCTTCTCTCTTGTCTTTGTTGCTTGACAAAACAAGAGCTTTAAGCCACATCCTCGCTTTGAGAAAACAAGTTGTGATTATGTGCATTTTGCCTAACTACCCAATTTCGATTTCAAAATGCTTATTCTTGGTTTTGATCTATTTCTCTTGTGTATCTTAATCAGGATGTTTTGAAACTTTGGCATGAATTTTCCAGTGTGTTACCCTCCCAACTCTGAGCCCTGCAAGGTGATGAGCTGTTCAGTGTCACACAGTGAGAAGTTCAGGCTTAAATTTCTGCTTCTCTCGGTCTGTTTATTTGTTCAATCACATCCTCCAACAAACAGGACTCCTGCCCTCACAGGGCACGGGCAGTGCCAGGTGCCGGGGAAGCTCCCTGGGGAAGCCACTGCCATTTTGGGGTGCCTACACCCCTGCCAAAACCGGGCTCCATGGGGGCCTGCAACTGAGGGGATGCAGGAGAGGAGAGGACACGGCCGCACAGCTTCAGCTAAGCTGCAAGGAGCTGGGTATAATGCTGCTAATCCCCCCAGTTTGGTCACAGGTCTGCTGAGGTCTTGTCTCCAACATTGGAATTGGGCTTTCAGGAGGCCACTCATTTTCTGTCCTTTTTCTACTGCTCCCTACTGTTCTCAGGGATGTACAGTCTGCCATACACTCTGTGAGAAGAAACTATGAAATATGGGAACTTCTTATGGCAGCTGCTTCTGCAGGCTGGTACGGGAGGACATTTCAGGGAAGTTAGCGATGCCTTCAAATACCGGCCCCCACAAGCCATGCTGTAAGCACAGTACATGCTCATTGCTCCTTTTTTCAGCTCGTTGTGGGAAGCCCCAGCCTTCTCTTACAGTATCAGGCTGTGGAAATAGTCATAATTCCACAGGAAAATGCCAAGACCTGAAGTCACCAGAAAACACAGCATAGGCAAGGTATGGAGGAGTTCCCCGAAGGTTGTGAAACATGGGGGTAAAACTGGAAGAGGAGACAGAAAATGCATCTCGTACAAGCAATCTTGGATGGAAAAGGTGAGGGAGAGCACTTGTGAGGTTCATCTTTGCCCGTCAGAGGTTGAAGCAGCTTACCTTCGCTTCAGTTACTCCTGTGATGCAGGAAAGCGTTACGTGCTCTCTGTGAATAAACAGGGTAGTGTCAGAGAAAATGAACTTTCCGACAAAATTTTCTCCTCTTTATGGAAACGGTTCTCAGGATGGTTGGACAATTCTCGGGTCACATACAGAGTAACACACGTACACATACATGTGTACTCCTTATGCTTGCACCCTCACAAGAACTTTTCTGATGGGGCTTGGGCGATGTTCATTGCTGCTGGGGCCGATTTGGAGTGAGGCCAAATCTCTGCTTCCCAGCTTGGCACCCAGAGGAGCTGCTTGCCACAGGTGCCCTAGTCCCTGAAATTTCAGCAGTGGGCCCCGATGATGGCTCCATGGCTCCTCTATGTCCCCTGCTGTGCAAAACCATCCGATTCCCCATGGCCCGGTCCCCAGTGACTCAGATGCTCCAAAGGCAGCGCGGTGCCTCAGCTGCCACAGAGCAGCACTGACAGACACGCCGGGGAGAGGAACAGCCAGAGGCTCCCAATGTGAGGTGGCATTTATTTTTAGAGTGCCGTAGCGCTAAGGGTATGGCATGAGCCACTTCCCTCTCGTCACTCTGACGCCATCACCCGCCGCCCACGCGGCCGCTAAGTGGGTTATCACAGCCCATCAGGCTCCCAGGGAGAGGAGAAGAAAGCAAAAAGGTCACTACTCTACTCGCGCCAATAAACAGCAGAACACATTCAGCTCATTTATTAATGGACTTTGGTTTAAAGTGCTGAAGGTGTCTTGCACAAGACATCATCTCTCCTGCCACTCAGAGCTCTGGGACCAGCTATAAGTCACCATCCTCCCAAGTCCATGACAAATCCCAGAGCTACAATACTTACATGGGCTTTCCTCTGTATCAGCTGATAAACCACTTTGATTTTTGCCTGACCTGTCAGTATCCTTTCCTCTCTGCTGGACATTGCTTAAATCGCTGTGATCCTAGCTACCATCCCTTCTTCTCAGCTGCCTTCTCTGTCATTTTAATTTTCCCACCTGACATATCAAAATTCACACTTGCCTGAGATGTTTGCGTCCTTTGTGCCACAGTAGTTAAGGGGACTCTCAACTGATGTTGTTATCCTCATCTAACACAGGGAAGCAGTGCAAACACCCCATGCCAGAGAGAGATGACGTGCTCAACACCTCAGGGCCACACTTTTCTCTCCCTCCCTATTTTTCTTTCAGTTAGAGTCAATTCACTGATCTGCAGACCCCGCTCCTCCCCAGGCACCATCCTGCCGGTCCCTCCAGCACAGAGCTGCTCGCCGGGAAGTTTCAGCCCATTCTGTTGCACTCTCCTTGCACATTTTCCTTCCTCCAACTCGCTTTTTAAAATTTCTGGCACCCACAAGGCGCTTGCTGAAGTAGCACATCTCTGCTCTTCATCTGCCTAACCATCTGCTTGAGAGAGCGGGGGGCAGGGGGTGTTTCTGCAGAGAATTGTAGACTGAAGGCCAGAAGGAACCAGCATGATCTAGATCAGCTGCATAATAAATACCGTAGACAAGCAGGCAGCAGTTCCCACAGCAAGTCCTTCATCACTCAGTGCACTATCCCTAACCAGGGAACACCCAGCCTTCCTGCTTTTTTTTTTTTTCTTTAACGGCATTAATTAAAATGCTTTTTATACTGTGAAAATATGTAACTTTACAGGGAGAGGGCAGCTAAGGTTTGGAAATCTTAATGAGCTGATTTGGGAAGACTGTGAAGTCTCAGGGGAGCAGCAGTTATTCAGGTACGTGCACACACAGACCCAGCAATTTAAGCTTGTGCAGCTTAATTAGAAAATAATTCTATCCCATAAACCATGTGCAAATTCCTAAATGTTTATTTTCTAGCAAATAATGACACCTGTCTCCTCAGGGACAACAACGGCCAGGAGCTGGTGCTGTGCTGAAGCTAATCCCTTGCATAAACCCAAAGCAGCGCAACGGGAACCTCCCATTCGTGCCAGCCCAAATGCTGTTGGGAGAAGCCCTAACAGCACCCGTTGCAGCAGGAACGAGTGCCCCCTCACCATCCAGCCCACGGCTCGCAAGCCCTTCAGGCCCCATGACTGAGGTTACCCCAAAGAGCTCTCTGCAGCTACCGGTCCCGGGTAGCCGTATGCCTGCAAGCACAGGTCTTGCTTTGCTCCCAGCCACCAAAAAAATGTCATTTCAGCTCACCCAACCTGGAAATGTGATCACCATTCCTTAGCCTCAGGAGACTGAAGAACCTAAGAAAACCTTGACCTAGATAGAAGTCTGCTATGCTCTATTCCCTGCCAAGGGGTACACAACAACACAGGAATATTTGCTCAGTCCTAGCTCTCCTAGTCCTACGTGTCTCAATTTTAATCCTGCCTTCCAGCAACACTGCCAGACACAGGGAAGACTAAAGCCTCCTCACCCCACAGACATAACCAGTAGACTCTTATTTGGCCCTGGCAATAAGCTAGCTCTTACTAGCTCAAGTCAGATCTCCCAGCAAGTCTTCTCGAAAGCCTAATTATTGCCCAGATCACCAAAATTAACATTAGCCTGGAGAGGTCTGGAAATTCCCTCCTTGGTGTCAGAAAATATCCAAAGCTGAAGCCCAGCAGTACAGGTCTAACCTCTAAGAGCCTGAGGTGGAGACAAGGGGGTGATTTAATCAGCCAGTCGTCTCCATAAATAAGGGACAGGAGAAGTTAATAGATGCAAACTCATTAAAAATGTGCATGAAAGTATTTGTTTTCTTTGTATTCGTAAAAACAGTCTTCTAGTCAAAGTATTGGTGCTTTCTTCTTAAAATATCACTAAATCTCCCCCCTGTACAGGCTAAGTCTCTTTAACAAAAGACAGTGCGATACATGGTGTTCATTTAGATATCTACGCTTGAGAACATACTGCAGGCAGCTCTGGGAAATGCTTCATGAAATGACTTTTTGTATCACCACCAACAAACGGCTTGCAGCATCTCTCTGGGTAGAAGCTGACATCTTGTGGATAGCTTGCTTGGGCCTCCCACGGAGAAGAACATTGGGAAGCAACATGTAGAGCTCTCCACTGGAAGCCGGTGGGAGAAGGCTGGTGTGCCAGGCTGCTATGCAATTTATGTCCAAGAATATTTGTATAATTGGACAATCTCTTAAATACTGCAAAATATAAAAGGGATCCTACAAATCTTTATCCGTAGATTTCTTGCTTAGTAAAAACCACATTGCTCATGGTCAAAGAGAAATGACACTGACAAGTTAGTATTTAATGCCACATTTTAGTAATTTTAAGAATCAAGATACTATAAATAGGATGGCAATTTATTAGCTCTTGCAAATCCCTTTTTTTAAGGATGGACTTGAGTAAAAGCAGGGTGGCTGAGCAACACTTAGTTGATTTAGCAACATCAGTGGCTATTTCTTTTGAAAGACCCTCTCCTAGAAGAATACTGCTTGCTCTCCAGACCTCTGGGCTTAGACTCACAGTTGCCACCAGGGAACAGGCAATGTGCAGTGGTTGACCCCCTGGGTGCTCTTTGTCTCTATCAAATATGAGCTTAGCTGAGTTAGCTCAGCCCTCTTTCGTACAGTCCTAGACCAGGGCTGAGAGCAAGAAACAGCAGATGCATCCAGATCATTTCCTTTGAACAGAGCAGCTGAGCCACGTCCAAATGAGTAAGTCCAGATAAATTGAGTCATCAGATGCCCACTTAAGACAAATTAGTTTAGAATGGCTACGCTGCATTTGTCAATGGTTTAATGCACTGGAAGTGTATTTACAAGACGGGGCTAATTTCCTAGTCCTTGAACAACAACACTTTGAGAAAGCAACTGCTCCATCTAGCAAAGTATTCTCCGATGCAGTCAAAAAGGCATTCGGAGCATTAGTTTACTACAATACATCTTTGGCCAAAAGTAACTCTGAAGGCTGAAGAGATACAGTCTTTGTTTTTTGTAATACATACAGCTGAAATAAGTGCCAACACACTGAAGATGTTGTAAATCATGTTGTACAAGTTCTCTGCTTCCTCTCTTTGACCAGATTCAATAGCAGCTGAAATGCAGACCAGCACTACTACTACATTATCTTTTAATAAACTGGATTTTAAAATTTCAACAGGCAACAATCCTCTTACTTCAATTGTCAGCAAAGCATCTCACTTGAGCCAGCTTTGGCTGGGAGACACATTCAACAAAATGCACCTGTTTTTGCTGAGGGCAGGGCCAGGAGGGATGGGCCGGTGGGCCAGCAGGTCAGCACGGCCCACCAGCCTGTGCAGCCTCCCTCTGCTGCTGGCACACAGTGAAAGCATGGTGAATTGAAACCCTCTTCACAGCAAGAGGAGCAAAAGGCTTCATTCTTCAGGACTGTAATTTTCTTCAGCTTTTCCTTCTCTGTCTTTTCCTTTGCCCCTGCTCGTGCCTAGTTTGGGGTCCTTCCCTGTGTCCTAGAGGAACAGGGAGAAGAGCCAGGGTGGCTGGCTGAAGGGGGACAGGGGAAGAGGCTGGGAGCAGGGTAAGGACGGGACAACACTGAACTAGATAGTTTGGGAAGGTAGTTTCCATCGCAGAAACAGAATAGATGTAACAAATGGCAGGAACAAAAGCAAGGCAATAGACTCATTTCCTGAAGGCCCTTCTAGAGTTTTTTCCCTCTTACACTAAGATGGCAATCCTTACTTTCAAAAATTTACTGTCTTATAGCAGTAGCCACTGGATATAAGAAAAAAAAACCCAAACCCCAAGTACATATCAACTCTGAGAAGCACTGATCAGGTTCATAAGCAGCCACTGCGCCTCACTAGACTTTGTCAAGCATTACACTTCTTAAAAGAAGTGGACTTAAGAAATTTTCTAAATATCCAGTGATGCAAAGGCAAAGGACATCTAGAATTATTCTCCTTTGTGTAGAAAAGTTCTAGAAGGTAGACTGCAGCTAGAGTATTGGGTCCTGTTTTGGGCTCCCAATAAAACATCACCAAACTGGAGCCAGTTCAGAGATGGCCAAGGTGGTGGTGAGGCTGGAGCACTCATCCGGGGCAGAGAGTCCAAGGGAGTTGGGCCTTGTCAGCCTGGAGATGGGGTGGCTTTGGGGAAACCTACCTGCAGCCCTCTGTATAGGGAACTATCCAGAAAACAGAGCTGGGCTCTGTACAACAGGGCAGAGGGAGGATGAGAGGGAACAGGCACAAGGATTTAAGGAGGAGGACAAGGACATTTAAGGAGGACGACATTCTCCACGAGGACAGTCAAACAATGGAGCAGGTTGCCCAGAGCGGTTGCACAGTTTCCATTCTTGGAGGTTTTCAAGACCCAACTGGATAATGCCCTGAGAAACCTGCTCTGATCCTGGTTTGAGCAAGATGTTGGACTGAAGACCTCATGAGATCCCTTCAGACCAGAATTACTCTACAATTCTGTAGTTTTTACTGTATCTGCATCTAGGAAAAGATTTAATAGCAAATCGAAAAACCAGGCTATGAATTGCAGCCACTTCCAGACAAAGATTGTATGTGCTATATATATTTTATATTAATAAAGAACTGTATCACTTGGCCATATTCATGTATGGAATTGAGTTCACAGATCAAGACATCCAGATATAGGTGTCCATATAAGCTCTGTATCTGCATGTCCTCATATTTCAGCAGAGCCTGAAGAGCTACTCAAGATGCAGGATCAAAATTCAGCTGATCAAGATGCAGATGAACAGCTCTCCGGGCTCCGTCGCCTATTGATCCAATCTCCACAGACTAAGCAGACAATTAAATTTATGTACATCTGCAAGCTGAGTCCCAACCACTGCCTAGTAGTTTATAACTTAATTTCTGCATATTATGTACACATTCCTTGCTCTTTTATGCTGTATTAGCAGACAACGGCCTAACGCAATCTCCCATTTAGCTGCTTACAAGGCAATCCTAGTGTCATTTGCTTGGGAGTTTTTACCATGCTGAGCTCAGTCTGACTTGGCAGCTGTGAGAAGAGATTGTAAGAAGCAGAGGAGACCAACAAAGCTTTTTATATGCCTCGGTGGCGAAGTGTCTTGTAGTCATGGTGCTCACGTCTCCATAGAGCGTGCGAAGACCCTGCAGTCACCTGGCTAAGCCTGCTGTTCTCTTCCTGGTGCAAAGCACAGTTTCCCCTGCACTTGGTTTCTGTTTACTAGGCAGTACCTTTACCAGACAGTACCTTTTACTTATTTTTAAACCAGCAGTTCTTACAGAAATGGAATCAAGCCAGAAAACATTTAGATGTCCCTGGGAATGCTGCCAAATGCCTGAAGGTGGTTGTGGAGCACACCACTTTTGCCGCTGAGTCTCCAGGGTGGCCCATGGCCTGAGGACCCATAGACAAACATGTCCTGTCTCAGGACATCCTCGGAGAACTTGGAAGGCACGGGGAGATCCCCTTTGCATGCAAGCATCACATCACACTAGCAAGGCTCTCCGACTGCTTGTTATTTATTTGGTAGTGACAGTGTGCACATCCCATGTGCACATGGGACACCAGCATCTTCCATCAGTCCTTGGCCCTACCTATGCTGGGCAGTTTTATGTTACCTTTGTTCCTAAAAGGACAATAATGGTAAACCTAAAATGGTCAATAGTCAGAATTTGGACTCGTTACGCAAGTAACTCAGCTTCCATTTCAACATGCAAGTGAAACATATGGATGGAATTTGGGGGATATATTATTGAGAAATGTTACTATTTTCAGTAGAAATTTAAGTTCTTATTCAGATTTGATCAATTTAGATGCTTTAAAACAAGCTATTTAATAATATGTGCTTTAGAAGATTTCACCTTTATCATACACTTGTTGATGGCTTTGAAGCATAGTTCATAAAATGCATCAAATCTGAACTGTTCTTTCCCAGAGTGGCAGAACCCACTCCCCACTGAAAACTATTGGCTGATAAGCCAGAGCAAAGGAGCCAAACTTCGCCTCTGAAGGGCTCTGCATGAAGAGCTAACAGTGGCTCTCACTGGGGATTAGATCACTCAATGAACAGTATGATCTGAACTTTTCTATCAATAACTAAGCCAAACCAAGACTACCTCCCTTCCCAGCTAGCAGCTGGGTCACAAAATCCCAGGCCAGTTGGGGTTAACTGGGACCTCTGGAGACCATCCAGTCCAAACCCCTGCTCAAAGCAGAGGCAGGCAAAGCAGGTGGGTCAGGGCTGTGTCTGGTGAAAATTTGAGCATCTCCACAGATGGAGACCTTACAACCTCTCCGGGCAACACGCACCAGTGTTCGGTTACCCTTAGAGCAAACAAGGGGTTTCTTCTGCCTGAACAGAATTCCCTGATTCAGTTTGTACCCACTGCCTCTTCTCCTGTCACTGGGCACCACTGGGAAGAGTCTGTCACCATCATCTTTGCTCCCCATCAGGTATTTGTACACATGGGCAAGATCTCCCTGAGCTGCCTCTTACCCAAGCTGAGCAGTCCCAGCTCTCACACCCTCTCCTTGTAGGACAGATGCTCCACGTTCCTTAGCTATCTTCACTGGACTCACTCCAGTATGTCCATGACTTTTTTTGGGCCCAATGCTGGATCCAGCAGCCCAGGTGTGGCCTCACTAGTGCTGATCAGAGGGGAAGGATCACCTCCCTCAGCCAGCTGGCAACACTCTTCTGGGGCTGCCCAGGATGCCTTTGGCCACCCTTACTGCAAGGGCACATTGCTGGCTTGGGTCCAACTGGTTGCCCACCTGGACCCCCTAGGTCCTTTTCTGCAAAGCTGCTTTCCAGCTGATCACCCCCCGGGTGCATAGGGCTATTCCTCACCAGGTGCAGGACTCCACGTGTCCCTGTATTGAACTTCCTAATTTCTGTTGGGCCATTTCTCCAGCCTGTCGAGATCACCAAGTCTACAACATTTAGGTCAACAAAATGAATATTTGACTTATCATGGCCAGCAGTACAATGGGTAACGCACCCTCTTCCAGCTAAACAGTAACCCTCAACAGAAACTACAGCTTGAAGCTACGGGCAAAAGGGTTAATACCTCTGGTTTCAGACAACTCTACATCATTTGATGCAGAAACAGTGGAAGCTTTTCACACCAAAACCATGCTGATGCCTGCTGCATCCTGGGATGTCAGAACCACTGAACCCGCAGCACCCACTACAGCTGAAGAGCAAAGCATGCAGTGTGCTGTTCGCTTCACGTGTTCAGCCCACCTCCGCTGTACTTCCCTACCTTCCCAGTCTGGAACAACTTGCGGTACCCATATCCCCTTTTCCGTGTCAGACTAAAAATTGGTTTGAGAGCATCTCTTGGGTTTGTTTTGGGTTTTGTTTGGTTTTTTTTATTTTTTATTTTTTATTTCAAGCTCCATGTACATTAAACCTGGCTCCTAACTCCCATGTATCCAAGCCAGTGCGGCCGCCTTCAGATGTTCTAGGCTAGGATGAAAGCATGCATCCGTACGCGGGATGGCAGGCAGCATGGCTGAGCTTAGGTCTCCATGGGAAGAGCCAATTCAAACAAAAAGTAAAATACAAGGGTTTATCTGAAACAGGATTTGCTACCAAGGAAGCATTTGATGCCAGTCCAAACAGTCAAATCCCCCAAGAAAACTACTTTAGAAGATTGGTCACTTCACTATCTACTGTCTGAATCAACAGATCTCACCAGCTTATTTGCCATAGCTTCAAGGCAGGCATCTTCCCTCAGCACCACCACACTAGAGAGGATGGAGCTAGCGTTCGCCAGGATGTAGGAAGGACACAGATTCCAGCAAACAGAAATTAAGAACTTAGTATCAGACAAACACCATAAACCCAGCAACAACTATAAATACTCAAAGATAGAGCATACTGTTTGAAATTTATTGTACACATAGTTTGGGAACCCAGAGGCTAAGAATTGATGAGTATCAGGATAATCCTCTTTTGAGTACCAAATTTGCTTTAATAAGAGGGACAAAAAAGTAAAACTCCAGCAAATAGAAAAGTTTCCAAGTGCTGAGCCTATTGTATTTTGGTAAATATGTGCAATTCTCAGGAGCAGGGATCAACAGCTGCTGTCTTCCACAAGCGATGCAGCTCTCAAGAATGAGCACACTCAATCACTAGGAAGGAGGAGAATATACCAAGAAAGGGAAAATGACTAAAAATCTTACACATCCTATTTCTAAAGGGAAACAAGACAGAAATCGCATTCCTCCTTGCAGAGGAGTAAGAGACTGCGTAGGCAAGGCTAGCACCATGGATCCCCAAGAAGTGTCATTTAGGAAACAGACCCTCTCCCCCAGAGAGCCTATTTAACCGCCCGTCTCCAAAGCCCTCTTCCCACCCCGCAGCCCCTCCTGTCACCCTCCAGCCCCAGCAGGGCCGCAGCTCCCTCCCACACGGCACAGGGCTGGTGGGACCCACGAGCCACGGCAGCATGGAGCCGGCCCTGCTGCCCACCAACAGCCCACGCTCAAGCCCAGTAAGTTGAAGTCAGAAACAAAAAGCAAGAGCAACGAAGGTTTCTCACATGTGCCACAGCCTACGAACTGGAAAAAGCTCTTGGCCTTGGAGATGAGGCAGTGAGATGGGCCAGACTTGCTGAACCTCCTGTGCTCGTTCTGCCTGAGCTGACATCTCACACTGCACGGAGAGCGTACATACGACTTCGGCTCCAGTTTGAGAAGACATTGGAGACATCAGTACCAGAAATTCCATCCATGTGGATTTCATAGAGCTTTCCAGCTTTGTATGTTTTACAACTCTGAATTCAGCCATTTATCCCTCCTTCCTTAGAGCATCCTTAGCCATGGTAGATTTACTACTCTGCGGACAACCATCTGCCTACAGTAGATGGGATGTAAAGCTATCGGACAGCAGGATGGTTTCCACACCGTATGTGTGTAACAAGCACACAGAGCAATTTGCTCTTCAAACTGATGAGAATTTAAGAGAGATTAGGGGACCATTTTATCGTAGACTCCCTTCCCCCAGCACATGCGCGTTTTGCCCTCTGTTTTGCAAAACAGCAAACTGCTCCCAAACCAGCTGTGACAGGACCACACACAAAGAATTCTGATAAATCTGTCTCATGGTGATAGACTAAGATTTAGCACATTTATAGCTCTTACATAGGAATAACCAAGACTAAAGCAAAACCCAGGCCCTCCTTCTCTCCTTTTGAAAGTAAGGCTCAAAAATGACAAAGCTGGCTTAATGGGTTGAGCCACGTTCACCTGAGCTAGGGCAACACAACACACACAAGGCTGTGCTTAAGCCAAGACCTTCTACCTTCCATTGTCATGAGCTAACTGTACCAATGCTCAGTTTGCTTCAGCTGCTGTTAAGACCCTGTCCCTGCCAGGACCATCGCCATGCCAACTCTCTATTCCTGCCCCTTCCTCCATTCTGCCGATGGTACAACAACGGTTTTTGCCCGATTCCAAAGCCCCCCTCTTTCTCGGTGACTTTTCAGAGGCGCCAGCGTGCTGGTGACACAAGGGAGCACCCAGGAAGGTCACGGCACAGCTCAGGTAGGCCAGCCTCTTCACTGCATTTTTGTGCTTATTTGGCGTAACAGTGCAGTACCAGCATTCCATGCACCGCTTCAACAGGAGCAAATTTCTATTTGATCAACTTAAGTTGAACATGGAATTATATGAAAGCTGTAGATCCATGCTGAGAGTGGATGCTGCAGCAGCTGAGCCACTGTAACCGGATGGCACCTGGGCTCGACACCGCGACACAGCTCATGCCCTCAGTGCAGAGATGAAGCAGGCAATGTCACTTCCACCTATAGACCAGCAAAATCTGAAATTCAATCACTTCTCTGACTTAAGCAGTTGCACTCGTAAAAGCCCAGCCACAATAATCAACAGAAAAGGAGGTTTTAACTTCCAGAGGTCTGTGAAGTAAAAGCATATTAGAACATTTCATAATTTTTTTTTTTTTTTCCCTAAAAAGCCTTAGGAGCAAAATGCAATGAGTCAGTTTCTGTGACAGTAAGTAATCTCTGGACACTCAACTGCATGTAATGTTTCATTCACCCCTTCTCCTCATACCCATGAGGAAACAGAACAATTTGTTCAACATGAGCATTGCTGCAGCCATCACTGAACATCACTTTGTACCGGGAAAAACTGGTACGGAGGGGACACTGCCCAGTTTTGTTGCATGAACAAATAAATCCCCAATTTCTGCCAAAGCTGGGGTGGCCCTGAAGAGCCACACTAGGACCAAGGCAATACTGCTGACAAATTTCCATGCATTTTCACTCATTAAGCAATAGAAAACAAGTTCCAAGGGCAGAAGAGGATGTTCCATGCTGAAATGGAAACTGGTTGTCCTCAACTGCTTGTAGTCCACATCACCACCAAAGCCTGATGTTTAACTGACACACCAAGCTCTTCTAACATGGAGAAGCCTGTGTTGCCCAGTGTATGCAGGTATTCCTGCGATGCCCTACTCTGCTGAGCAGGCAGGAGGCAGAAATAAAGCGGCAAGCAGCCTAACCTGCCTGGAAGCTTACAGAACAGCCAGCCTGAAGAGCAATACTGCAATACTTCAAGGTGCTTATGAGCCACAAGAACTGTTAAGTGTTTCCACGCTTACATCCACTGTTAATCTTGACCAGATACAGCTGAATGAGAGACAAACCTAAAAAAAAAGAAAAAGGCTTTCAAATATTTCCAAAATATTTTTTTTTTTTACTTAGTGGAAGGATATCCCAGCAGCTCTTCTTTCCTGGAAGCAGGACCAGCATAACCTCTAAAACCAGCCAAAGCCAAAAATAATCCCAGAACATCTCCAGATTCAAGAGCCATGCAATCAGAGCACTAACCCAAACTTTAAAATCCACTTTTAAGACCAAGTCAAGACCCTACCTAATAGTTTGAGGCAATCACTAATGAAGTAACCTCTAGTGAACAAAACATCACATTAGCTTTGTTTGCTTGCTTTAGCAAAGTTAACCACAGGTACCTAACAGAGACAGATATTGCTGCTTTCAGAGTTGTGTTACAGGTGCTCTGCCTGCTGCTGCATTGCCTTAGGTGATGGTTACAACAGCTGTGCTGAACAGTAAAGCAAAGATTTATTTTTTTTTCCCAAAATTAGAAATATACAATTTCCAAAAATGGGAGCAAAAGACAAAAGGTAATGAAAAATACTGCTGAAGAAAGGTTTAATTAAAAAAATCAGGAATTCAACAGTGCCTAAATCTTTATTTTTCATAACCTACATATTTTTTTTCAAATTAGACAGTTTTACATTTTATGACACAAAAGGAAACTTAAATTACTGATAGTTTACATGTAAGCTTGATTCCAGTCTTAATGGAAGAAGAACAAAAACAAAAACCCTCAAGAAGGCTCCCATATTACACTTCTATTTCATGAATTGGCAGCTGTTACTTCGATTGTCTGCTGCTATTAGTGTAATAGGTTACAAAGCACATCAAAATCCCTAACTGTAGCTAGCTGAAGGAGATACAGAGATAGGTGTGCACCATTACAGTCAGCTGTTGCTCCTGATACACTGCACCACGCTCGGACAGGGGCCTTTCCACGCCAACTGCTGACACCTTTGAAGGACCATGCCACAACGTAAAAAAAAAAAAATTGCTGCTGTTCACAGATTTCTAAGTGGCAAATGACAGCGTCACAGTGGGGGACTGATCTGAAACAGCATTAAGTTTTAAAAGCAAGCTTTGGTTTGGTTTTTTTTTTTTTTTTTTAATTCCTAGAAGAAGAGTCTCAGCTCCCATTTTGACTTGTTTTCAGAATGAGAAGCATCACCACAACAGTCCTACAAGGTAAAATGCCAATTTTAATTACTGCGTCCCTGAACCTTTAACTGGGCTACTGCTTTTGGGAGGTTCTTCATTTTAAAAGCCACATTTGAATCTCTCTATGTATCGTAGCAACAGTCTGCATGCAACTTTACAACTCTACTCCAAAAACTCCATTTTGTCACTGAATGGGGAAAAAACCTCAAAATACCTCTAAGTAAAATGCAGTAAGGGTAAGTTGTATATTACACAGCTGTTTGGCGTGTCACTTTTTTTTTTTAAAAAAAAAAAGCTATAAAAACCACATCCGAGGAAGGTTTAAACTTTCGTTGCAACAGACTGTTGCTGGGTAAGCAGTAAATACAGTGTATTGACCTAGCACAAATGGCAGCAGAATACATTAGAACAGCACAACACATCCCGCTGGTCTCAAGAGATCACCTTGGGTACCAGCTGAGTCCTATGCCTAGCCGTACACAGCCGCTGTGCGGAACCGCGTGCCATTGTTTGCAGCTGGTAAGCCTTTCACTTGCAGCAGACAAACAAAACGAATCATACAGCTGGCCTAAACCATACACAACTCTAGCTACCGTTTTCACTGCCACCGGGGAAAGGAGAAGCGTATTGAAAATCCAATGAGAGAACTAGTTTAGCAGTTTTGGTGATGTTGTCGGAGTCCGATCTCCTCCCGCAGCATTCACAAAGTGCGCTTTTTAAACAAGAAAAAAAAAAATCAACAGATTCCAGCATGCCCTATTTTGACCAATTCTGCAGCACACAACAGGCTGGATTTAAAAGGTCAACTAGTTACCAATTGATGGATGTAATCGGAAATTTATCAGGAGTCAACTTCTATAGTGACTTTACAGTTCTATGAATCATACGCTAAGAAAAGCACTGATATTCTTGAAAGCAGACAAGTAAGCTTCAGTGTATATTTTTGTAGCAGTCTAAAGGTTTTTTCCAATTAAATTTGATTTTATTAATGACTTAAAATTACAGTTTGACTGCTGAAATTCACTATTTACATTGCAAAATGCCTGAATTGGTTAAATCGCTTGTTTTCAGAGGGACTTAGGAAAACATTTGAGGGCTTTCAAATAAGACTTTCGTTCCATTTCCCTTTTGCAGTGAAGAGGCAGAGTCAGATCAGCACACCAGAATAAAATAAGAAAAAGAAAAAACAACAAATTAAAGTAATATTCAAACCACAACATTTAGTTTATCTACATCCAGCTCAACAGCAACATTTATAATATCAATAATTTTTATCAGATTTTTTCTTTAGGGTACCTTTTTATATGTTCTGATTATTTACAACTGTACAAGCAAAGCACACACTTCCAAGTGCACATATTTAATACAGTATTGACTATTTGCATTTACAGGTTTTTCAACAATCTGAAAAAGATCAACTGTTTAAGATCTTTAAGGTATATTACAAAAACTGCTGCTAGTTCCTGTACTACAGTATGTTTACCCAGTAAGACCAGTGACAATAGATACATACTGTAACTGAGTAATTCTGTATTCCACTCAAGCTAACCCTCCACAGGGTCAGACCTCATTAACTCTAAGCTGTCTTGTACAAAAGTTAAGGCAAAGTCATTTTCAAGTTTAAATAAAATTCAAGTCTTTAAATATTGGATGGAAATAATTCTTTAAAAAAATCAGTTGTTTAAATAAACATTTTTGTGGAATAAACTGTACTGTCATAGTCAGCAGGAATGAGTTTTGTCTGAACTTCCTGCAGTTTAAACACTTAAAGAAAAACTTCAGGCATCTTAAAACAAAAATAATTTATATTCAACTTTATTAGAAACTTGCTAATTTAGTGCATCCTTGTCCTTCAGAAAGCGCATCACTTCTAAAGTAAATAAGTGTGAGAAACCTCATCCCAGAGGTAAATATCAGGGATCTCTTCCTCCACCACACAAAACAAACACCATTATCTCACGTCTTGAAAAATTTAAATCCGTATGCCAATGCTTGTAGTTACAGGAAGATGTCAACACAAGGCTGACTAAGATATGAACTCTTGCAAAGAGCACTTGGGGCAGAGTTTAAAAAAGTCTACACAGAGCACAGGGGTAACCAGAACATACAGCGCTGACTCAGTTAACTCCCTTACAAGCACAGGGAAGCTAAGGTTATCACAAGAAGGCTACAGTGCCTTCTCCTGATAACATCCACTAACAGGCTTCACCACCATAGAAGCTCACAGACTTAATTCTTTCTATTCACAATGTGCTTTGTATTTGCAAATTATAACATCACTTTTATTCTGGAGTGAGAAGATGGTTACTTGCTTGCAGTAAGTCAAAAAAAGGAAATATTTTAGAAAGACTGCTATGGTGCTCTGTAGGATTCATTTTGTGTGTGCAAAACATCAAAAAAAGATCAAATTTTTAAAAACACTAGAAACAACTACTCATTTAACCTAAAAGTGCAAGTTCATTTGCTGACACTTAGTACAGCAGCCCAATAAAAAAAAATCTTCAAGGTCACATACTAATTCATAAAATGTATCTACTTCCTTGCACTCTACACACTAGCTGCCGTTATCAGTCTTTTGGACACTTTAGATATGTACTTGCAGACCAGTTTATTAAAAATATTGCAGCAGCACATTTCTGCTTAACAGTTTAGAAAAAACTCACTATACAGAGCTTGCACTCACACAGCCACAGAGAGGCTTAATAAAAAGTTGGTTTTTTTTTTTAAAGACAAATATTTTACATCTTGAAAAAAAAACGATCACACTAAGCTTCACCTCCAATTAAGCACCAACCTAAATGTAAGGTTTAGAACAACTATCCAGAAATATCCAGAAAAATAGAACGTTTGTTCAAGAGGGGAAAAAGTATTTCACAGAAAAATAACTTGCAGGCATTGTTATATGCCTAGTATCACTGCAAGCTCCTAACCAGCAACTCATTCTCAGGTATCCTAGTGGGAACATGGGTTTAATTTGTGGGAAGCAGACCTCTTTTCAAATCCCTCCCAGGTGTTAGTTTCACTGAGGAGATTTTGGAGGGGTATTCTGTTCTTTATTTAGGCGTTTGCCAACGGCTGGAGGGGACGATCTGCGTCCTGACTGTCTCCTCTGGTCTTTGGGTTGTCCAGGATGTGACTTTGCAGGAGGAGGTTCTCTGTTTTTCTCTATTGTTTCTGTGGGCTTTCTTTCTTCTTTCCCGCATGCTACAGTGTTTGGCTTCTGTTCTTTCTGAGGTTGCAATGTAGGAGGATCCTTAGTTGTTCTCTGGCAAATTTCTGCATAACTAGGTTTTCGCAGTTCCTGTGAAATCAAAAGCAAACAGGACCACAGATTTAAACAAAGCATCTGGAGAAAAAAATCATTTACTGTTATGAATACAAAAGGTAAAGTCTTTGTCCCAAAACACTGCTGCACTAAAATATGCAGATGAGGGCTTGAGTATCAAGTTTACAGAAACTGCAGACAATAACGTTTGAAGCAAGGTAAAATGCAAAACAGTATGCCAGAAAAATGGGGTACTGTGATAGGGCAAAATACTTCAGATTCAAGCAAACTAAACCAGTTGAAAGATGATGAATACTCTGGTTTAAATATCAACATATGTAGTAATGCTTCTCCCTCAAGGATACTACCAAGAAGAGAGTTCAGATAAAGAGCTATCATTTGCCAAGTTATCTGTAACATTTTTGCATTGTTAATTGCGTATTGTACCATGCAAGTAATCATGAGGCCACCAACACACAAAATTTAAGGATGCTGGGCTCACATGATTAAGCAACGCTGGATAGCAATGGAAGCAATATCCTGTTAAATACATCAAACTGGATCATTAAGAGAATGTGAAGTAGTAAGGTCACTTACTATGGCAGCCCCATTGACTTGTACCGATTTACATGCAGTACTGAGTGTGGAAGAAGAAAGCCTTTCTGTACTCTGTGTCTCTCTCTGCTGTTTATCCACAACCTTGGAGTCCCTGTAAGCATCCAGCAGGAAGCAAGGCTCATGAAAAGTGAAACTTCAGGACAGATGAACGATCTAATAATGGGTCTAAAACTTTATTTCAGCATGACTGTAAGTTATAGCTATAATTTGCCTAGCACATTATGACTAACATTGCATTTTAAAATGCTATCAAATATGACAAAAGGTATTCCTGTAGGACTTGACATTAACTGGAATTTGTGGCATTCTGATAGCATTTGGTTATTCAGTTATCTCACTCCTATTACTGAAACACCTCAATTTGATTTACAGGTTCCAAGTCAAGTCTTACTGAAAACTTACTTTATTGTATGGACAACAGTATCGCCCCACAGGAACGTGGGTTTACTCTCTGCTTCAAAGCTATCTAAATACAAGACAGTAAGGCATTCATTCAACTTTTAAATACTTGCAGAGACTCAAACACAACACTAAACTTTTCTGTCTGCTGAATGACTATTATGACTGAATCACTATTACGATATTGTTCAGAAATGAAGCTTTGCCTTTACTACAATATACAACAAAATATTTCTTTCATTGATTAAAATTTTAATAGCTGTTTACAGTGTTCCACCTAGCTTTCTGATGAGAGAAAACTCAAACGTGATTCAGAGCAGGATAATTATAGTCATGTAATTAAGCGCTTACTCAGAAGACTGGGATGGCGAAGGAGACCTTTCAAACGTCCTGGGCAATGTAGAAGAAACTGGCAACAATGGTTCTCGAGGAATTCCCGACGGAATAGTGTTTGTACTTGCATCCACATTTATGTTCTGAAGGAGGAAAAAAAGGCACAGAAGGGCAATCACAATATCCAAGTAATATGGTTTACCTGAAAATTAACACAATCAGGGAACAGTTTACAACTTGATTTATAAAGGTAAATTAACTATAGGAAGATACAGAAGGATCCAATGTATGTATTGTAACAAATAAGTTTCTTCCTTTACAATTATTTAGAAACACAGACATAAATCACACTACGTCTCTTCCCCCAAAAGTTGGAAGCTTAGTTCCCTTTGGGACATACCTGGATGACAAAATCACAACTTTCAACCTGGGAATTTTGCACCTACTGGTGACAAAGTAGGCTTGGCACCCATTCACATAACCATAGCCTATAAAGACAAAAGCCTCCTGGAGTTAGGCACTAAGAACTGTCTTCTTCAAAGCTCTAACTCTGCATCATACCAGTAGCTGGTGCTAAAAAAACCCTAACCTTAAAAAAAAGTTTTGCAAACTAGGATATGACCATCATTTAGGAGTCCTTTTCTTATGCTATGGTGTGATTTGCTGCCAAGCAAAAGACGCTTTTTCCATAGCCCTCAGAAGATTCTACTAGTGCCGAAGTGATACTGTGCTTCCAGATAAAGGCCAAACAGGTTCAAGATGCACACATGCATTTCAATTGCCACAAAATAAGCAAAGAGAAAGACAAGGCTGTACCTTGAAAAACCTATTTTTGACGTTTATAACCATTTTGTTTGTTTTAAGAAGTGCTACGTTCTTCGTATTGCTTCTGGCCTGTCTGACTCTAGAACCAGAACAGATTCCAGTAAGCAGAAGGGAGAGCAATGGGAGAACACAAGCACAGAAGGAACAAGATAGCTGCCCCTTTCCCCTAGCCCAGCCACCACTCAAAGGTCATAAAACAAGACTCCTGTGGTTACTGTTATAAAGGAAAATAGTATTTGATGACACTGTTGTAGATCAGGTAGCATAGATTATTGCAGTAGATCTAAGCCTAGTTATACTCAAAGCAAAAGTAAAGCCATAAAGGTGGATGTTTAGAAATAAAAGAACGGCTTCTATTTACTCGCTATAATAGTGTATGCAAAGGCTTGAAACTGCAAGTTGCTGAGCATTCTGGCCCAAGTTCATCAAAACTTGTAGGTACATAGTTAAGTGTGACTAGCTCCAAGTCAAACAGGTATGCAAGTGCTGTTCTAGGCCAAAACACTCAGCCCCCGATCTGACACTGCTGCAGTTCCCTAGTTAGAAAGCGTGGCATGATTAACACTTGCCATTCCCCAGAGCTACAGCTAGAAGAGCACCACAAAGCATAAAGATACAATGCTTAGACAACATCTGTTGGAAATTATACAGCCTAAGTTGACTCAGCCTCTGTATACTAGACTTGTCCACCTATAAAACAAGAGTAGCAAACAAGAGTAGCACCATGTAACTATACTTCAGCACTTGGTAAGTCTACATCAGGTGACATGAAAAAATGCTGAGGTCAAGGTGAAAAGCAGCCTGTGTACATTGGCAAGATTCTAATGTTAACTCAAACACCTTTGTAAGAGAACACAATCACTCTTTGGAGTCAATTGCTGTTATCTTATTCCTTATTAACACCAACAATCCCTTTCTTCCACGCAGTGGTACAGGCTAACTCATGCAAGCCAGAAAAAGAAATTAGGAAATGAAAAGGAAGCTTTTTAACGTGACAGCACATTGCGCTATCATAAAAATCTCAGTGCCTGACTGATATTAACACTGCCTCTACAGGGGAGAAGTGTAAGTTCTTTACAATAAGTACAGTGCAAAGCAAGTACTAGATTTGCAATGGGAGGAACGAGTGCTGGAATTGTACTTAAAACCCAAAATATGATAGTCAAAACCACTTCAGAAATAGTAAGAGTTAAAATAGTTTAAAAATAGATACATCTTGGCCAAGAACAGACTACAATCCAGAGTAGGGGCTGACAGTAAGTTAAACACTGCTCTTATGGCACTGTCCTGCACAGTCCCCCTAAATGCAACCCTGGAACGTAGTTGTCCCTATTACACTTGCAGGAGACAGAACAGATGGTTTGTCTGCACAATCACTGCTTCGGGTGCAGGCTGCCCTGCTGCTTCCTCTTTGCTTTACCAAGTAGGAGCCTCCCTACCCACCCCTAGTACGTGGGCACCAAACAAAACACTTCTGCAATAGACTGGATTTAGAGACGAGACACAAGAGAGATTCTGGCGTTTCACCAGGTTGCTTTACACTGCTATATGCAGGGGTTAACTTCTTCAGCTGTGGTACAGCTAGAAAAACACAAGTTAAGTTAGTGCTAGCAAAAAAGCCAATATAGACTTCCACAGCCTAGACTGTTCCATAGTGCATAGGGTTACTAGGCTTGATAGAGGAGAACACAGTCACCCACAGATGGCATGGCAGAGACAGTTCTAAGAATGAAACCTATGAACAGCTACTGAACATTTACTTTCAACTGGATCTCTACTACATCTAGAAAGCAGTGGTTGCCAAGTCATTCTGGAATATTTTTATCTTTCCAAGCAATATGACAAGACAAAGCTGGGATCCAGCCGGTTTTGGTAACAGTTCTTGTTCCAGCTATGAAGCCTAGTGTACTGAGATTATGTAGGCAGCTTCTTTATATTTCAGTGCTTAAAAGTTTGTCTCTCTCACTTTGAAGTGTTGTATATACAACTCTGAAGTCTGACTTTCAAACAGCAGGAAAATTTATCACCTATTTTTCACCTGACTCCATCAAAAAACCTTAGGCAATTATGAACAGCAAAGAGTGTATTTTCTATTCTCTGGTATTAACATCTACTTTTACTGGGGCTCATATTCCACACCATTTAAAAGAGAATACCCAGCAAATTCTAAGGTAAGTGAAGAAGGCAGCAGCACATCATCTGACAGCTGTTTTTTAAAAGCAATTCTTACGATCCATGTAAAACCACACGTTCTTTCTATGTTTAAGCCACCAAATTTGAAGAGCAGTATGCAATTCTTCATTTTCCCAACAAAAATGAACGCTGGCTACTCACTCTTTCTTTTGACGTTCCTATTACCACACTGGACAGTCTGTTTTCAAAAAGGTCTTCGGTCTTTAAATTGCCAGCAGCCCCGGGTAATGGAGGAAAGCTAGATAAACCCAATTCAAAGCTAGGAGATGGAGGTTTTGGGGGTGGTGGAGACTGTGTTTGGCCTCTCTGGAATAGAAATAACATGTTGAAGTTACTGCACTGGATGACAGAAGAGACAGACATGGGACTTTAAACTGTATTTTGCATTTGATTTCTATCTGTGAAGCCCCATCCCACCTCCCAAGAAAGCCACACAGTACCGAGTAATAGATGGGTTTTTTTCCACAGTTGCCCTTAAAATATTTAACTATTATTTAAATAGTATGGCATAAGCATCCTCTAAAATTTCATATGCATAAGCTTTAGTGATACTGGTATAGTAAGAAAAGCCTTCTTGCTGACCCTTCCTTCAGGACAGGCACACTGACACAGAAAGCAAAACAGACTGGTTTAGATATCACAGTACAGTAAAAATAAAAAGCCCATTTATATGTAGTTGGTTACATTCTAAATAGAACACAAGAGTCAACAAGAATCTCGTATCATGTTCAGATATATTAAGAAATAGCAAGACAGCATGCCTTGCATATAGTGTAGACAATGGCAATTTTCATCTAATTAATATGAATTTATGTGGTCACTTTGTAAAAATGTAAAGATAAACATCAAAACTATTTCTGAAACTGGGAGAATTTTTCTAACTAAATCTAAGAGAAAAAACAATGTCCCAGACAAAAGAACATCAATGGGCTAAATGCAACTATTCTGCACTACGATCAGACATTCAGGAGTTAAGGGTACCACAATTAAAATCACTGAGGACTGCTTGTAAGGATCTGTAAGCTAAATTCTATTTACACTGAAAAAAAATCCCTTTTGTAATATGCTGTAACTGAAGTTACCCATTAACTTCATCTACATCATGTAAACAAAGAAATAACTGTTTCATGACTGTGCTCAGACCTGCGCTAAGACGACCTATGCTGCAGAATACCAAATGCAAAGCAATCTTTGAGACAATTCCTATTTTGAAAAGAAAAATACGGGTATATAGCCAAGATGGTCTGAATGTGAGAACAATGCTTCTGGATAAAAAAAAGTGTTCCATTACTTGCTGTTTTTTTCCCTTTCTTCTTATGAAGAGCAATAGATACAAAACTCCCCCCAAGGTCTTTTCACAAACTATGGTTTATGTCAAAAGAAGTGTGCGTCGAGAGGGAAGCAGGGAAAGAATAATACAGAGCCAAGAACAACTGCAGCTCCTAGGACTGCTACTGACCCAGCATTACCCTCCAGAACACAGTTTAGGAGTGCTACAGCAATGGAGGCTGCAAATCAGATCACCTGCCAAAGGGTCATGGAGAGAGACTACACTTATCCAACTCAAACTGCAAGAACAACTTGTGTTGGTTTTTTGTTTGGTTTGTTTTGGGGTTGGTTTTTTTTTTTTTGGAACAGTTCTTCAAATCACAGCACTTAGTTTTCTTAAAGGGGACTGAAGTCCTGCAATAGATAATGCTTTTGTATTTGTTACAAATATTTTAAGTTATACAGATGAGTCCTAAAAAACCCCAACATATTAAGAGACAAGTAGCGTTAACATCGTAAATTAGTGAGAACAGGGAGGACTCACAGATTTTAAGCTGCCAACTGCATAAAATTTCTCAAGTCAACTTGTTATGACAAGTTAAGTAATTGGCTTAGGCCTATAGCCTCAGATACAGTCTGATCAAAAATGTTCATGCTCTCTCTCATGCAAGCATGCATACTCTCTCTAATACTTCATTAAAAAAAATAATTGAAAGAAGCCATCACTCCGTTCAAATACAACTGGTTGTAGTGATGTCCTATATACATTATCTAATCACTGCAGCATCACACAAGAAATAGGATCCTGGATTCAATTATTTCTACAATCTAAAGGGGTTGAATTTTAATCTTCCACTTCAGAGTACGCTCCTTCCACAGTTGTGGGTGTACAGCAGCTCTTGCCTCGGTTCAAGCTGCATCACTGGACAGCACAGACTAAAGATTCATGGGCCAGAAAAGACTAGAAGGAACCTGGCTGCACAGGCTGCAACTAAAGCCTGGTGCTGGGAAAAGGGAACTATGGGTCTCCAAAGAAGTCACGTCTACAGTTTTACATTCAAAGTTAAAATAATCTTTCAAGTCAGCTGAGCTTCTCTGCTCAGTAAGCATCTCCAAGGTAATCCTTTTGCTCCAGCCACTTACTTATACACCTAACCTGTACCGCTTCCTTGTTCTTTCCAAGACAAAAGAAAGTATTGATAGAAAAACATCAAAGAATTCAAGCAGCTTTTAAAGGGCAAAAGAAAGAAGTATTGGGATTCCTACATGCAATCTGATCTCACTGAGCTTTGAGAAGTTTGACAAGAACTAAAAGCAACCAAAGGGAAGGAACCACTTGTCTTTCCAAACCTTGATGCTCCTTTAACCAAGTCCCCTAAGGATACCCAACAGCAGGAGCCACAAATGCAACAACTCCAGACCTTTAAGAAAGTGTTATGGCTCATGCAGTGGGATTACTTTGCAATTGTAACATGAATAAGGAAATAATCCAGTTCAACCTCATGAACATGCCACGTGTAGCAAAAATGAATTGCAGAGGAGTGTCTGGTTTTATCAAATCAATCCTTAAAGTCCTATAAAAACATTACTTTTTCTTCTACACAATGGCTAGTCAGCCTTTTCAAGTATCAAGGCTATTTAGGTATTCACCTTGAATTTAAGTTTACCAAAACCATACCACTTCAGTAGTGTTAGTACACCCTTAACAAATGGTACTTGGAGAGGCATTTAAGAAACAGAACTGACCACTTACTAACATTCTAGCTATGCATTATGACACACGGATCTGTAAAATGTTCAACATCTACATGCACAACAATCAAGTATCAAGTGAACTTTAGCTTCGCTGTTTAACTCTCCCTGAACATGAATACTGGCATGCTGACAAAGTAACACTAAGATGGAATTTTTTTTATGCAACAAAGAGTAATTAACTTTTTTCTGACTTCTGCATTAATGGGCAATCTTCTCTGAGAACCAAATGCAGTAAACTCACGTGACTCTAATGAGCTGCTGTCTTCAGTCAACTGTGACATACAATTGCTTGGGCAATAACTTCTCTCACCTGCTACTCCATATATTATCCATATTATTGCCTTGTTACCCTGCTTTTATTATAGATTAATACAATCATGAACACTCACTGTAAACTTGTCCTCCCTTTTCTTTCGGTAGCCATATGAGTTTTTCCTAAGGGAAAGAAAACAGTTATCAGAACCTTGCCTATAAATGAATGGAAGGCAGTTGTTGAAAACAGGAGAAATTAATTAAAATTGCTATTTCATCCATCTTCATTCTAAGTAGGTTATTAAAAAATGTTTTGGAGAAAAATTTCTAGCAAGCTGTCACTAAAATAAAAGCACAGATTTTGTACAAGTCAGCATACGAATACACTGGTTACAAATAATTCCTGTGTTAAAAGCATGTCAGTGCTAATTACATATAAAGCTTCAACAAAACCTTTCAATAACCAAAGTAAAGGTTTTAGTCTTTTTTTTCATACTTACGGAACTTTTGAAATATGGTTAACTATTCTCGATTCAGGTAAAGCCCCTGGAAAACGTTTTCAGTGCTTCTCCCCCAGCCCTGTTTCAGGTAAAGCCCCTCAAAGCAGCAGTTTAAAGTTTGCAATGCATTCTAACTTGGTTTCAATATATTTTCGAAGTTTTCTGTTTAATATTCTAAATGCATTCAATACCAAAACATCAGAATATAAATTTAAGTACTGACTATTCCTGTACATTTTTGTAGTCTATAGTATGAGAAATCTTGTTCCCTATTATCCTTAATTATACTTCCATCCACTAGTTATAAAACACAATTTGGCAAATTAAATTTAGAAAAGTATTACAATCCTTGCACAAAACCCCGACTTAATTTTGCAATGATACAAGTCTAACATAAGATCATCTGCTAAAACTCAAGTTATCTTTCAATTCAGTAAGTCACTCAAAATGTGATTTACTTGCAGACACAAACACAGCCATCATTAAAGAAAGCTGCACAGTACTTTTATAAAGCACTTAGAATTGTACTGTATTTAAAAAACTCCAAGATAAGCCTGCTAAATTCTCACATTAATATCAGTGCTGCCAATTTTCAGCTCCCCAGGTGGGGTGTTGTTCTTTTAAAACTGCATAACAATAGTTTTCTTCATGGAGAGTTTGCAACACTGCTTTTTCATTACTTTTTCCTCCCTCCATACCAATCCATCTTTGTTGTTATAAATGTCTATTTTGGGCAAAATCCTGATCTTTCAACTGAAAAAAATAACAATGAGCACTGCTAGTACAGGTTCAGGTGCACAATCTACACTTCTGAACGATGGAATGGGCAGAAATGCTTCATTAAAGTCAAACAATTAATATGCAAAAACTTTCTTAAAACAGATGAAGGAAGGACAGAGGATTAGATCTCATGGCTGTAAATTGTTCACCAGTTGCCACCAATGATTTTCATTTGGTAGGAAAGTATGCAAGTCCACTTTGCATTTGTTCCATATTTAGCACTTTCTCTGAAGCAACTTCCAACATTTTAGCATTGAGGAGAGAGAGCCTCAGTTTAAAATAGCAATGAGAACAGTACTAATACCACACCTCTTTACTAAAGTAGTTTAGAAACAGCAATACCTGGTTGTTCAGAGGACAACTACAGAGTACACTCACCTCCCTCTACCTAATCCAGGAGACGAATCAACGCTGGTCTGTTCCATCCGTCCAGTTCCTACTTCCCTCTTGGTATAACTCGTAGTAGCATTCTGCATCCGTGTCCTGTTTTGTCCCGGCTGCCGCGTCTGTGGACTCCTGACGCCATTGATTAAACGATCAGCAGAAAAGTTGAATATTGTAGGACTGTCTAGAAGCCCAGGTCCCCTTTCTGCACTGGGTATTGTATGTCGTATATGAGACTTGCTAGGATTCCTACAAATTCAAAAGTCATTTCAACATACGTACTATGAGAGATCTTCTGAGGCCTAAGTCTGTACACAGAATTCAGAAGCAGCAAGACCTTTAGTCCTTTATTGCATATTTCATTTATAAGAATGATAAATATTCCCTTTAACAGGTTATGTGAATCAAACCTTTTCACTGTCTATTTTCAACTATGGCTTTACTAAAACCTACTTGAAACTGAAAATACTGTATGAATAATCCTGCTGATCACATGCCACCATTTAGAGTATTTCATCTGCATACCCTAAATCACAGAACAGACAAGTTCTCAGCTTTCAGACAGTCCATTTGCATTTAGAAACATCCACTAACAATAGCACCATCTGCCCTTTGGCCTCACTTAACCTTGCACCAGATTCAATTTCACAAGTATTTTCAAGTTATCTGGTGTTACTAAAATAAGTAGATTAAAACCCCACATGCCAGATAATAAAATAGTACGTATATTGTTAAAAGATGGTTGAACTTGCCTGTTCCTGGGAGGATACTGTCTGAGTGTAGTCAGTGGAGAAGCAGCAGGCTTGAAGGTTGGAGATGTGAACCCATTGATAAATCCAGTATTTGGAAATGGTGTTACCTAAAGAATATATTGCGTGCTCATAATTATAAACGGAGTACTATTTTTTTCTTAACCCCGTATTTTATGTCATTCTGTGCAGACTTAAAAGATTGCCTCAAACAGCAATAGAGCATTTGTCCAGTGCCTTGTAACCAACTTACAAAATGCTGGGTTTTGGGAAGACAGCCACTACACATATTCAAGTTCTGATAATTTATTAAGAGGACTGAAAAATATTGAGCCAAAATTCTTGGCTGTAAGTTAAGTAATGCTCCTTCTATTTCACACCATACTATGCATGACTTCAGAGTACAGCGATACTTCTTCGTTAAAAAGTCTCTTTTTTGAATCCCTCCCGAAAAGGAAAAAAAAGAAATTCTGTAGTTCCTCATTCTATTTATCTTCCACATGACATCTAAATAAAGCCTAGGGAATAAGTGGATATGAAGTGGACCTCTGATTCTTTTCACATCTTGCCACCTTATTCTACACATGAATTACTGTCTTGTTGCCCAAATAAGCAGAATTAGCAAAAGATTTTTTGGGGTGGGTGCATATCAATGTCTTGTTAATACAAGGCATCTCAATTTAAAGCATGTTCATAGTAATTTCTCCAGCCTCACTAGCACATTTTTTTTTAAATGTATGAATTAGTTTCATTTCAGAAATGTTATTAATAGCAACAGCAAATGCTTGCTTGTCATCTCCCCCTGAAAATAACTATAATACAGAATAGTAAGACTTCTATGTAGCACTCTTTCTACACTTAATTAAATGATAAGAAACAGCTGGGATTAAGACTATTTCTTATAAGGGTATCTTCAAGCTTGTCTAACCTTTCTTGCAAAAGCTGAAGCAAATCATGAATCAATAAAATAAAATTTAACACCAAAGCTGTCATGACAAACTACTGTTACCCTAACCTAGCACACATGACAGCAAATGCTACCTCAGACTCCAAAAATAGGTCATTAGGAGTTAAAGCAAGCTATTTTAGGAACAAATTTTCATCAACTACTGCTTTGAAGTGCTTTCTGCTTTAATAGTTACAACTTGAATGCTGTAAATTTCAAAGCTAGTAAGCCACTACTGAACCTAAGTAATGAGAAGACATTGAACATACTAAAGCAAAACAAGTTTAACTCATTGCTTAAAGGGACATTAGCAATATTCACTCCTCCTTTCTTTGCAAGGATAGGTGATCTTTTTGGAGGGAAAAAAAAAGTTACTTACATTTTCCAGTAATACCAAAAGCATCAATTTGCTTTCTCCATAGAAGTTACCTGGCTCATCAAAAGTACATCTTCCCCCCCACGCCCAAGCAGGACAAATTAGATCTTTCCTCAAATACTATTAAAAATACTTGAAGAAGTAGGTAGTTTTAGAATTTTGAGGACATATGTTGCCATATTCTAGTTTCAGAGCTCAAACTGTATGCCTGCCGTACTATGTGTATTTAATCTCAAATTAGAGATGAGACAAAGCATTGTTAGTGTTTATGGTGAAGCAGAAGAGAGAAACTTGTTATATTTGCACACATGTCTCTACATGCAAACTACAAGCCTCTCATGAAAATTATTCCTGTGTCACTGTTCCTCGTGGTACTGGCTCTCCTCAAGCCATTTCTATTAAAGTACAGCTCTTCCTAGAAAAGGTTCAAGAAACATTCTATTACATTAATGTATACAAAATGCAGCTAACAACAATATGCTGCAAAACAGTGGGAGGCAAAGCTCTGCCAATTAATTTTCTGTTCTTACTAAGAAAGGTATGAGATCTTTAACACTGGCAAACTTGTAAAGTCTTTCCCCAAAGGCCAGGATTAGTAAGCTTTCGGAAATACAAGAAGTTCCAGGACAACATAAGGATGACACACTATGCTATGCTTGAACTTGTGGCCAATTACTCTACATCTACACCCGTGCCTTCCAACTACTTCATTATCCCACAGCGAGACTGTGCAATAGTCAGTTTATCTAGAGGAAGCAGCACATTCATTGCTGCTTAATAAGGTGGCTTTCTCCTGGAGTAATGTTGTTCACTATGCTACCTTGTCTCCTCCACATTCTTCATCCCCCTTAAGAGCCTTCCCCTGCAAGGGCTCTGGCTACCTTCCCTGTGTGTGAAGTGTTTAGCACACCAATTTTTTTAATTAGCTTGCTGTTCAGTACACAGGAAGTTTGCTCAAGTTTGTTCAGGGACACTTTAATCCTCTGCCAAAATACCTCTAAAAAAGCTTCTCATTTTGAGCACTGCTACTCTAGTTTCTTTTAGCTGCAAGTAAAGAAGCATTTACAGAGAAAAAGGTTCCACACAGGCCAACCTCAGTCTCTCAGCCATTACAGAAAACTGTATTAATATTAGTTTTTGTAGGATAACAAAGGAAGAGTAAAAAGGGCCAAGGTAATTCTGATGGGACTGTCACAATGGAGGAGAAGATGGAATCAGCATTGCCAGGAAGCAGCGAATATCCCATTAGGGTATATAAGGATTTATTGCTCAAAGGCTTACCGAAAGCCTCTTCAAGAAGATTTTTTTTTTTTTAAATTAAGCAATTTAAGAGTGAATTATTTATTAGTAAAAGTATTTTTATTTTTTACTGCCAAAAAAGATATTAGTTTTGCATAGAAAAATATTTGACTTTAAGAACATGCCAAATATGGTAATTCAGAACATTAACTTAGAACTTACTTTTCTTGCTGGAAGATCAAGACACGAAGTTATCCTTATTTATCGGATTCCATTAAGTTTATTCAGTACATATAATTGCTTTATTGGGTATTCACGTACATATTCTGAAGATCTAATTTCTAAAGAGGCTTTTAACCATTACTAAAAGAAGTCTTTAGTAAAGATTTCTTTTAGTAATGTTTAATTAATAATCTTTACTAAAGAACTGCCTCAAAAACTAAAAGGTTAAGAAGATAATCACACCGCAGTCTCAGACCAGATGCAATTTTCAAATAATTAATCTTGTACACCACGGAAAGAATTTTTAAGTACGGGTTTTCAAGAAGAATCAGTATCTTCAGCTCCCCTCTTCAGGATGCATATGCTTCCTACACCTCCAGACTTCATAAGAAAATAATACCAGCTTTGAAAAGAATGCAACTCTTTCATAATCAAGAGACTTACCAATGAAGGGTCAAGGTAGCTGTGTGTGGCTGACCAGGTCTGTGGGCCAATTAAGCTGTACAATGGAAACTGCTGATGGGGACTGTATACTGGAGGTAAGTAAAAGGATGTTGTGTAACGCTGCTGCGTATAGAGGTTCATATCCAGAGGTCTATATCCATTCTTTGGCAAAAATGTGTTTATAGCTATTGCCTTTGCTTTTATCCTTGCCTGCAAAGGAGATCAGATTATTTGTTACAGCAGCCTTTCAAATTAAATCAGGATGGCTCAAACTAGCAGCTCTCAAACTTTTACTGGACGCTTGTCAGTCGCTGCTTGCTCCTTCAAGGCAGGCAGGAACAGCTGAATGCTTCCCTGCTGGGATGGTTATACCACTGCCAGAAAGGAGGAAAATGAGAAGTAAAATGGCATGTGCTACATTTCAAAACCCACCTCCAGGTCAAATGGATGCCGAGATTGGACCACTTCAAATTTATATTAGAAAACACAGCGAGTCCCACAAAAAACAGAGCATATACACACATGCCCCAAAACCCCATAAAGCTCTTATTTACCTTAATCGGTTTTCCTTGGAAAGTTTTCACTTCTTCTCTAAGATATCTGTAAGCCTTTAAAAAAGTAATTATAAAAGTTGTCAAATGTAATTTAAACAAAGGAACTTAAGTTTTGACACGCTAAGCCTAACAATACTTGAAGTGTCTGCTAATGTTAGACTGTAGAAAACCCTCATATGTAATCTACATTCAGCAAGATTTAAGTTATCGTTGCAGAAATGCTTCAGTAGCATTAAAACAAGACTAGTTGTTACGATTGAAGCATTTCCATGTGTTGTCCAAAATATCAAGTGTTCTTAGTACAAAAAATTATAGCTTTGGCCAGGAAGCCAGGATTTGTGAACAAGATAAAACTCTTACATGGTTATGTTTGATAGTACTGATAACTGGGTATTAGCCAAGGGGAAGCATTACTGGTTTTAAAGGTTTGCATATTTTTCTTTTTAAATTGTTACACATTTGTAATACAGCTTACAACCTGTCAATCCACCCTCATCCCAACCCTTGCTTACTGTTATATTCTAAAATGCTTAAAAAAAGTGTTACCTGCTGTGCATCAGCTTCTGATTCAAATGTGATGAACCAATTGTCATTATAGGCAAACTCACAGTTGATAAACTTAGGCAAATTATCTCCTTTGAAAAGTGCTTCAACCTCCTAAGAAAGTGGTTTTGATAAGAAGGGAGAGAAAAGGGTAGGAGAAAAAAAATGGATGGATAGAAGCAAGCATTAATTTAAAGTGCAGAACTCTGCAACTCCAGGTAAAAGAGATAAAAGCACTTTTGGGCTTACAAAACAGAACTGAGAACTTCAGAACACTTCCAGTAGTGTTAATTCTCTCTAGCTAGAAGGAATTCAAACAAGCAGCGTCTAAGGCCATACCGCAAGTAGAAGTTGCCTGCTCCCTTTACCTCAGGGGAGATAAGCTATTTAGGCCATAGAGAGATACTTAAATTCAGCATCAAATGCAGAAAAATGTCTTTGTCCCCTGTGCCCAAAACCACAGAGCCACATGAAAGCTTGTGCATGCTGCATGGGACAGGAGAACCCCAGCCTTTCAGTAGAAACCTGGAGATACACTTTAACTCCAGTATCTACAGATTAATATACTGGAAATAGGGATTATGTTACCTCAAAACCAATCAGCTAGTTTCTACAGAAAAAAAATCATGCCTTTGACTTCATATTTGTTTTAATCCCTTTGTATATTATTTATTTCTGTCACAGAGTTGAGGCAAGCAGCGTCAAAAAGCAATGCAACTTGGGAGGCCTTACAGCGTTTTAGAACTTTGCTGTTTAAATAAAGCCTGACCACGCTACGCCAGAAAGTGTATCCTATTAAATCTGTCGGGTTAAGTATAGATTTTCCAGTCTGGCAAATTTAAACACATTATGTATAAAACACTTCAGACCACCTCTTTTGAAAATAAAGACTCCTCAGTACTTTGTTGTTGTTAAGCATTTAAGAGCGACCACCCAGTGCTAATATATCCAACCTGACAAACTGATGACAGCAAAAAAAAAAAATCTATATTACAAGCTAGGCAGCCTTTGAAAGGTTACATTTCATTCAGAAAGCTAAAAGCAGCTGATATTTTTAAGCTATTTTTAAGTAGTTAGATATAGCATGTCTAACTTCCTCCCTCCAATTCCTTTTAGCACTGTTTCACGCTCCTGTTTACTCAGGTCACTTCTTTATTGTAATTCTTCATCTACAGTGCTTTTTAATTTTGTATGAAGACTGTCAAGAACAACTCCTCTTTCAGAATCTTTATTCTTCCTTGTAAAACTAAATAGAGGGGAAATTAAAATATCTCCCCATCATCAAGAATCTGTGCCTTCTCCTTTTTGAAAATTCAAGACTGTTTAATCTATGCCCCAAACATTTTTTTCTCATCTTTCCAAGTGTCATAGTCCCAGCTACATCACAGCTGCATTGAATACCTTTCAAAAAATCAAGTTCTCCACTCTCGCACTCATTCCACAAGCCAGTGGAGATCCTTAGTGACTTATTGACACCACTGCCCTCCCTCAGCATTATGGAAATGTTCACAAAGCTTTAAGTACTTCACCCTAACAAGCTTCAAGGTGCAGCAGTGGCATTTTCCATTCTAAGACTTATCTTCTCTCATCTTTATTTGCTATTTATCCAAGCAGCTGAGCACTAAATGCATATGGATAAGCTAGACCAAGAAAATTATGGTATCTCTACCAAACACAGCACTATCAGTTTTCAGCCCTCAGCAGAGCTACAGGTTTTACCACAGTCTTCCTATGAGCAACCTGCTTCTATCAAATATATTCGTTATGCAAACACACAAACTAAGGTTTAAAAACATTGTTCGAAATTAACTAACAATGTAGTAAGAAATGTGATATGCTTATTGAAATCTGGAAGAACTCTAACTTCCAAATCCTAAAAGAAAAGCATTCTTTACTAAACAATTAAGCACTTACTTCAATGGGGGTAGATTCAGGTACTTCACGTAAAATCACAATACAGCGGTTCTGATTTGGCCTAACTTTTTCTCCTTTCTCATCCACTTGGACTAAAGGCAACGCTAAGAGAGAAAAGAGAAAAATGCATTTTAGCTGTCAGCAATCATAGTAGCTTTGCACACCAAAAGATGCTGTGGACAATTTTGCAATGCAAAGCTTTTTGTACTTAAAGGATTTTGGAACATTAAGAAACCTGAGAAGATGACTGAGAATACTTTCAGGCATATGAAACATAGCAGACACGTTCCTTAATCTCCACACTCTTCCTGCTCTTCCAGCCTAGAAAATCCCAATTTATTAGCTTTTTCTTCTAAGGCACACATCAAGTCACATTCTTTTTTGATTCTTACCTTAGTGGTAATGTCCAGTAGCCTTTTCTGACAATTTAAACTCACAATATTCTCAGTTACACAGATCATTACTCAATACCTCAAATGTGAAGTATCTTTGATAAAAAGTGCAGTCCTATAAACTAGACCTGCTCTATTTAACGCTTTACATAAAAAGGATGGCATTTGATTGTGATACATAAGAAAAAAAGGAAGAGATTGAAAATTGGTATTAATAGTCTTATGGCAATAACCAAAATGCTTTCTAGCATTGAGGGATTTTTACTTACATCTCAGCACTTCAACAATCAAATCCATATCAGTACTGAGTTTCTTGACATGATCAAGGTTTGCTACTGTCATTATTGGCACATACTGATCACTGTCCATCTGTGATATAAGGTACATGTCACTGGCAAGATTTTCTCTGTTTGGGAGAGAAAAAAAAGGGGAAATGTCACAGGTGTAACTCATGCCAATAATATTGAGACAAAAAACTCATCACATAGGAGGCAGATTCCTACACTAGATTTTGTTTTCAGCATTTTTACCAACACCCCACTCCATTAATTTACTATATTCTACTTCCTAGAAAACACGAAAATACCTGTTTTCCTTCATGCAACTGTATTGGCATCTTTCTGTTCAGGCAGCACATGTAATAGTTTATTACTGTAATGTAATAGTTTATTACTTCAAATGACCACTGACTGTAACTGGTTATGCAGGAGTATACAGATTAGGAATTGTTCTACATTATTAAAACATGTGCTTAGGATATTTTTATCTATACACAAGCACTGAGAAAAATGAAGTTCAAGTAAACTGCTTGATGATCTGGCATCAGTCTATACTGGAATGTGTATGATTGAGAGCTCTTAATTTGTTTATTTTTTAATTAACTTGAAATATAAAAGCATCTACAGATGCACATACGAAAACCCTAGTCTGTATCAATGCAAATTTTAAAATTATTAGCTTAAAGCTTACCAAATGGTTTAAGCTACTCAGTTTTAGTTTGCAAAATACCAGTAACAGTCATAAAAAATTCACCTGATCTGTAATTGCTTGTAACAACTCTCACTTCAAAACAATATATTTGCTAGTTCATATTTTAGATCCGTCCCAAAGCTTCATGTAAGCTTTAAGAGGTACATCAATATACATCCAATACCCTGGAATTTGTGCGTTGCTTCCCCCAAATTGTCATCCTTTCCACTCAGTTTTAAATGACAGCTGGGAAATATATTAACGTACATGCCAAGTTAGGTATTAGATTTTGTTAGTTATCTTCCAGTTTGCTACATTTAGGTATATACATACCTAGATAAGCAGAATTCCAGTGTTTTTTTCAGTAACTCTCGTAAATCTTCCTGACCTTCTGGCTGCAAATGTTCGTTTCCACCTAATAATTAAAATACTTAAGTTTAAATTTAGTCCTGCTATATTACATAATAGATGTTTTAACAAGCCATCATGTCTATTACTGGCTGTATAGCTAGTAACAAATTTGCAAATTCAATAAACGTTCATTGTGTATTAGTTCACCACCCACCATAATTGCACAGGAACACTTTTTATTTAAGACAAAAAAGAAAAAACATATCTGACTCCACTTGTTAACCTAAAAATTTGAAGAAGTTTTAGAAGAGCAGCTACAAACACATCTTAAAGTAAATACTGAACTGATTTAGCTCGTATATCTGTTTCCCAGTCATAGGAAACTAATTGATTTCTAGCTGACTAAACCCTTACTAATGCAGCTGACTAGTACAGCAAGCGAGCAATGTAACAGAGGCACTTCGTACTCTTGGCCTCGCTCAAAATCCCAACGCACTAATTCAGAAAAGAGTTTAAAAAACCTGGTTATGAAATATCAGCAGATATCCAATCCATTAACAACAGAAGTGTCATCAATTAACAATTTCTTGGTTAAGAAGGAGAAATTAATTTCTTTCATATACCTGGAAGTTTCAAAATTAGCACATGGAAAACACTAATTTCACATTCATTTTAGTTTAGATCCAATATCCTACAGTCAGTTGAGGGTAAACTAATTGTGTCAGTGGGAGAACTGTTTAAAGATCACGAGTTTAGTGTGGCTTTTAGAGGTTTACAAAACATTTAGTAACATGTCAATGTTTTGTCCTTCACGTGTTCTATTCTGATGTAGATAATGCCAACACCTGAGAAATACACATATCATGTACTAACCACTATTTCCCTTCCCCATCTCCTCTTTCTTCCTTGCCCAAAACCTAGCAAAGACCAGTTATATGCATTTTTTTAAAATAATAATTAAAAAAATAAAAATCAGATTTCAGAGTTGGGACTACCTATGTTACTATCCATCATGTGGAATATATGTGACCTGCTGTTCAGCTGCTTTACAACACCATTTGACTCTTGTTAAAAGTTTACTGGTCTGGGCACATAAGGGACATGCTGACACTAAGCTGTTGTCTCCTAGAGTGCTACGCACTATTAACATAATTTGCCAGACAGTTATTATTTAATATTCCCCAGTAATACCCTTAGGTAGAAGGGCCAAAGAGAACTTTCAGTTTTCAACACAAGCAAGGGTGATGCCACAACCGTGTCTGATTTCAGTTGTCTTTATCTCTAACTATTATGGATGCTATACTAGTAATTTTAAATACATGTTACAAAATCAGCTAAGCACAATGAACAAGGAGCAGACGTCTCATGAATCTCAAGAAACACCCAGCACATTTTCCTCTTTCCCATCCCTCATCTCAGTTCAAGTAGTGATCCTACATGCATCTTGCAGACCTTCTGTCCCTTTCAGTGAAACACAAGCATGGCTGAATTGCTATACTAGTTTATAGAAGTTTCTTAAAACATGCCATCTGGTATAGACTACAGCTTACAGCTACTAACGGTTGCACTGAAAAAAAAAAAATCATAAGAGTTCATTAAAAAATAACGCAAAGAAGTTAAGACTAAATTACTGCTTATTCTAGCATTTTGAGTACAGGACTGATCTTCAAACACATTAACATTACTGCTTGAGACAAAAACAGTATGTGAATTTTACCTCAGTACCTGACCCAACTAGAAACACACAGCTTAGACAGGTAGATATCTAAATGTAGAACATCTACACTAGGGACTTGCATTTGGAATAACACTTCCAGAAAACAATATTCAAATTATATCTAGAACCTATGATCGATTCTGTGCAGTATCTCATCAGGCCTATACTCAAACAAGAGGAGACTGGTTTCCAAATATGTCTAAACCTGAGAGTACAAGTGACAGGATTTTCTGGGGTCTGTTTACAGTATGCGTATCTTGAACAATGAAAGTGGTGCATTTTTTTTGTTTGAGGGGGGTTTTGCATTTGGTTTTTTTTTTTTTAACAGATGCTCACCATTCAACTCAAAATATGTTTCCTTTTTCTAAACCAAGTCCAAACAAATATCAGCTTTCTCTTACCTGTCTGGGTGGTTTCATGCATAGACTCATACTCAGAATGATCGAGAGCCAAAGGGTTCATATCTGTCTGGTCTGACACCGAAACAGCTGGTGACGGCTCTTGCAGCTCTGTCAGCACTGCATTCTGATGCTTTTTGTCGCCATCACCATTGGCATCCAGTCCTACAGCACAGATGGCAAACACTTCTAATCACAGTAACATCATAGTTAAAACTAAACCTGAAGTACAGTTGCTTACATTTTGCATTCATTTTTTTTTTAACAGGAAATTAAAATTGAGAAAGTTCTGTACTGAATTTTACCTTTTGCTTGAGCAACAGCTAGAAATTCTTACTCATACCTTCTTTACAAGAATCTGGAGGTTGGTCAGGTATTTCTTCCCACGTTTTGCTCACACTACCATCAGTGGCACCACTTGCTTCCAAGTGTAACATATGATTTCCCCACACCTTTGCATTGGGGTTTAACTCAGAAACCTTCGTTGACTCCTACAAAAAGAAATTTCTTTGATTATGCACTTTGTGGATGCACAGCATGCATCTGTGTGTATATATGTAGTTTCAAATAGTATCAGATGTACAGCTCAAGATTGTATTGTCAAGTTTTTTTTCACATCTGAATATATTAACTGACTTGCCATCCCACAATGGGTTTAGGTACAAAAATGACCAAGTTGTGCAGCACAGAGTTCATTTCCCTGATTAAGAATCACCAGAAAAGGCTAGCCAAGCAGAGCAAACGACAACAAGCGTTCCATTCTTTGCTGCTGACATACCAACTCAACCTGTACTTGCCCCAGACTTCAGCAGTTCTCTAATATACACATTAACACAATGTTGATTATATCCTTATTGTACCTGCTGCAGCAAAATAACATTAAAAAGGAGAAAATACAAAAGCACAGGGGCTGGGGTTTGGTTTTTTTTGGAGATATAAAAATGTAACCGTTTTAAGGAAGCATGATGGAAAACAAATCAACGAGATGCGCATGACAACTTCTGTCATTACTTCAAGAGAAAAAACAGAGCATTAACAAAAAATTAGGTTTGTTTTCCCCTAGGCAGGGCAAGAAGAATGAGTTATCAGACTCAGTTAAATCATCTTAGGCCAATCTCCTTTAATCTGGTTTGGAAATGGACACATTTAATGGTCATATATGGTTATATAAAACCATTATATAAATGGTTTTATTTGTGCTTCAGAGAGATTGCTCTCTGCAGTGCCAACATCTACAATACTTTTTTGATAGTAACATGAGACAGTTTTCTGTTGTTTTGCTCATGTTTGAGCAAAACATAGTAAGTTATTCCATACCCAGAATATCTTTGGTGTGTTTTAATATGATGATTATACTGGGAAAGGGTATTGCTCGTGATAACACACACTAAAAAAGCTTATTAAAATTTATTTTGTGAATTTAAGGACACTGGGAACATTACAGAGTTTAAGACAGGCACTTGAAAACTCCATGAAGCTTTAATTACTCTGAAACATGTGCACTCAGATAGTCATTATCATAGTGCATAGAAAACACAACCAGAAGGTAAAGAGATCTAAGGAATCTTAACTTAAACATATCTACTGAATGACAGATAAGACTTAACAAGTGAAGTGTTCAACATAACTACTTGAACAGTAAGGATTCAAAGATGACAGCAAGTTCCATCAGTTTCCATTTTTAATACAAGAAGTTCCCCCAGGAGATAGCAAACTGTGTTTGGCACAATCCACGGCCAGCACCGCGACTGCTGGGCAAGGTCAGAGCAGCCGCCGTAACGCAGTCGGTGCGGAGAACAATACCAAGCACCGGCTCTGCTCGGCGGGGAAGGGAGAGGAGCAGCAGCTGCCGCAGGTTGGCTTTGTTTCTTTCTTACCCCAGCTAGCCAAGGTCCAGCCTAGCTTGTTCCCCACGCTTCTCCTGCAGCCGCTCCTTTCTACAGCACTTCAGAGGATCATCTCCAGAAGTGAGCAAAAGGCTTCCTAATTGCTACCAAGCAAGAACTTTTAAGATTTCAGGAAATCCACAAACATTTCTTCCTATGTGAAGGTAAAGAGCACTATTAACAGTCTGTAGAAGGCTTCCCTCCCACATGCTGAAGCGTTCATCTCAAGTTCATCTAGAATTGAGAATCTGCAATCAAGATACGTCACCCAACCTTTAAACTTTCACAAAAGGTAAACAGAATCCGAAAGAACAACACATCAATATTCAGCAACATTCGGAACTACCATGTTCTGTATAGCATTCGGTTTTGCAAAGGAAAGAGAGAATGGTCAGCTGCAGGACAAAGTAACATATGATATATTTAACTATCTAATGAAACCAGAGTTTGATTTGGCTTATTCCAATTCCTAGCTTCAGCTTTAAACTTTGACATCATATCACTTCTGCAGAATACTTACAAATTCATCTTTATCTTGCCATCCCCAAGTACCAGCATTTTCTGGTGCTAGCAGCTGATACGGGTATCTTTCCAGTGCATATGAAGCACCTGTTAAATCTTCAGGTTCATGCTGGAAGTTTTCACTAACTATACATAGTCTGTCATTCTTCATGGTATTGTTAGAAATTGTATTATTCCATAAAAAGCCCATCAGATATTCACCATTACCAGCAGTAACAGCGTCAGAAAATAGCTGACCTGTCAAATCAGCACTGCCAGTCTGAAGACTGATGAAATGTGACCATAATTCAGCTTGGGAACTTTGTCTGTCCAGCTCACAGGAGTGTTCTTGGTCACTCGATACGTCTTCCATCAGATCCACTGCACGCTGCTCGCTGCCTCGCTGAAATCCTGTGGCACCAGGAGAGGCACCATGTATTTCATAAGAAGGAGTAGCAGCATATTTGTCTACCTGCTTTGGGTCAACAAAAGTGCCAAGCTCTTTGTTTGAGAAAATCTTGTGATCTGACTGCATCTGTTCCCAACTTGTGGTCAAGTCATTCATTTGGGTATTTAATATGTAACTGGTGCTTTTCAGTTCAGCAGTCTTGGCTTCTAACCGCTTTAGATTCCCCGTGGTAAAAGCTTCTAGACTCCCAGCTGACATACTAAAACCAACGAGGTTCTCCTCCTTTGAGTGGATGTTGACACATTGTTTAACTTCACTATCCTGAAGATTACGTTCACTTACATCACACACACTGCTTTCATGAGTTTCTGATCCTACTTCAGTAAAAGGCCCAACAGAACCTTGGGTGTTCCCAAGCCCTGCCTCTGGACTAGCACAGTGACGTAACTCAGGCTCTTCCACTGGTTTACCACACACGCATGAATTTTGACACAATGAAGGTAAACAACTATGGGCTTCATGCAAGAGATTACTGGCATCTTCCTGATTTTTAGTGTCATCTATCAATTTTACACTCTTGTACATACAATTGTCCAAAGCTACAGGTACAGTGGAGTTAGAGTAAGCATTCTGATCATGAGTCAAGCCTTTATTGCAATTTAAGGTATTTTCATCACAATCAACAATGTTAGCATCCAAATTATGTTTTACGTTTTCTGCCTTGTTATCAATCATCTTGTTTAGGTGAACTTCAAGTTTTGTCTGTTTTACAGATTCTACTACATCACCAACTATTTTGGCCAAGTCAGTCCCCACATTACGTTCATTTTCCACTGCATGGAAGGAACACACAGCCTGTTGCTCATCTTGTCTGCAGGTCACGTCCATTTTATTCATATCCTCATGTTCCACAGTCACAGAAGAAACACTGGCTTTGTCATCTGAATTTGAATATTTGCATACTTTACCTTCATTCCCTGGTGACTCTTGTGAAATCTGAGATTCTAGGCTGTTTTTCTTTAGGGACATTTCAGCTGCACTTGTGTTATGTAGTTCATGAGATGTCAAAGTGCCATCACTTACCCATGATCGAGTTCTGATCAAGCTACCAGATTCCTCAAGCGCGTGGCTTTCTAGCTCAATGATACTCACACGGACATCTTCCTCCATGCCACTATGGTTTGCAACTTCAGTTGATGTCTTGTTTTCAGTGGAACCCTTAATTTGAGTTTGAAAATCAGAACTTTCTTCCAAGTTTTCATGCATTTCAGTCATATTCAAAGCTTCACAACTATGCAAAACTGTACCTGTGCATTTCTCTTTATCATTCAAGAATTCTTCCAAAACACTGTGATGCTCACTAGAGTCAGGTGCAAACGTTTGGCTATCACCGTATGTTCTTTGAAATGTTCTCTTTTCCACACTTGAGTTTACTTTGCTTTCTGGCTTTAGGAAGTAGCCCTCTTCAGCACGTTTTTCTACACGTTGACTCGCCAAAAAAGAATCATTGTCCATTTCATGTAACTCTAATGATAATTTGAAGTTACCCCTCATGCTCTCTGCCCCTTGTTTAGTATTTGTTTCCCTTACAACACTTGAGGGGTGCTTATTTAAACCATATGGTACAATCTCAGAATCATAACTTCCCTCAGTTTTTCCTGAACTACACTCTCCAGTGTTTAACAGTACACTGGAAACACAATCACTGCGTTCCCTGTTTTCTGAATTAGGACTGTATCGGTCCTCTTCAGCAGCATCTGTAAATTTTACAGAATCACAAGCTCTATGGTGCGATTCATTCCAACCGAAAGCATTACCTATGGTATATACCTCCTCTCGTTGATTCTCAGGCACGACTTCATTGTATACTTTCGCTCTTAAGCCATCTGCTACTGTTTTGTCAGCATTTAACCTGTGCAGCTGACATCTCTTAGTCAGTAAGTTATCATAGGAAGACTGGATGTCTATACTGCAATATTCCTTTGTTTCCTTTTTCTGTATCTTTGACCTATGCTCTTTTTTATACCCAAACAGTTCTTTCTGTGAATTAAACTTAGCTTCCACTTGTGCCGATTGCTGCATTGGAAATTCCTCCCCAGAGTCTAGAGGTCGTGCCATGCTGCACATTCCTTCATCAGTAACAGCTGAGTTATCTACATCTGCTGCAGTCTCTTCATGCACAGTAGCTGGCACCTCTTCATCCCCTTTCAGATCTTCAGCATCTACAACACAAATACTGTAAAACTCCCTATCTTTTGTATTTTGTCTGTTGTCTACATCAAGATAGGAAAATGTTGGAGACATCTCTCTATGTGAACTCGAAACTTTTTGAAGGCTGTCACTCTTGCCGTCTTCAACGTTTCCTGTTGTTTCATTCTGCCTTAAATGGTCACATGTAACTGCATAATCCTCCAGAAAATTTCTATTTAAGGACATTTCACCCTGTAAGCCTTTGTCTAGGATGTCTGGTACATGTGAACTAGAAATACGATCAAACAAGCAATGCTCTTCTGCAGCTACGTTTTCATTATTAATATTAATAGTAATATTTTCTGTATTGTTCACGTGCTGACCATTACTATTGGATTTTTTAGGTGCTCTTTTAATAACCCTACCCTTTTCTTCACTTTTCTGCAGATTTCCATATGTACCAGAGACCTTCAGGAGGTGACTAAAGGAACTAAAGAAGCTAAAAGGTCTGTCATACGTTCTCCTAGAGCTCTCACGGGGAGTATTCTCCACACTTTTGTATGACGGATATTTTGCTTTTCTATCCCAGAACCCAGATTTAGAATTTGACGCTGTGCAATCATCGCTACGAACACGTTCAATGCCGACTACCACAGCTGCCCCGTTAACTGTCCTTCCCACTGCATGCAGATCCCGGCTTTCCACAGTTCCTAAAATTGTAGATAAAGTTTTACTTATCCTTGACTCTGGTGCTTCCTCTTCCACAGGTTTTTGTAACAAGCTGGTTTTCTCCTCATTCGTGCTGTTACTCAATTCTTTACTGAAGCAGCAGCCCATGTTTAGTAAGCAGTGTCAGAAGAGTCTTCTCATTGCAAATCACCTTCCTCTATACTCTAAACTAACTTTCTACTGCTACTGAGGAGACAAGCCAACACCCAGCTGCCAAAAATAGCACACTTTAAAACCATGCAGGGGTTCATATGTCATTGCCACTCAAAGTCCAAATCCCAGTTGCTCAGCAATGTTTTAGTATTTCATCATATGCACTGTAATATTCAAGCCAAATAATTCTCCTAATGAGATTACAGTCTGTTTACAAGTATTACCAAGTCTTATGAACTTCCATTGTTTAATTTCCTGAAGAATTTCCTTCATCCAAATCACTAAAATATTTAAATGACATGTTTCACAATGCCATGTGTGCCAAGAAACCACTTGCCTTCATATTTAATACAACTCCCGCTTTCTATACAAGGATAAATGCAGTCTGGCTTCACATGTTTAAATCTGATTTGAAGATTAAACTAGTGGAAGCTAGTAAATCAAACACGTTTTGGACCCATTTCTCCTTCTCTTCCCTTCTCCCAGAGCTGAACCTACACCAAGATTACTTCTTTAGGAAAAACAGGCTAAAGATGGATAAGACCTCATGTATTCCATTGAACAGTCATCGTACCTTATCAGAAGCTAACTCTGTTCCAAGCGGGTTTTTTTAATTTGTTATCTGTATGAAAAAAAAAGAATACATCGTCCCTCAGTGACTTACAGCACTGGAAGGGGCCTCACGATCATCTAGCCATCTCATGGTACTGTGGAAGAATTAGTTATACTTAACCTCCAAAAAGTTGTGTATTCTTTCACAAGACTCAGATGGATTTAAAAGGTAGTTTGACTAAATGCTACTTCTTCCAAAAGCCTGTCCCCAGTGTAAATTCTTTGTTGTGTGTAAACAGACTTCTTTGACTTTATGACAGCAAAGAACATCTTTCTACACGTTATTTACATGGCAGAAGACTTCTACTACAAGTCCCTTTGCTTGGTAAAAAAGCAGTTCTGTTTCTTCAAAAATAAAAACCCAGTAAAAACAGTGGAAGTACCCAGCAATCTTTTCTGCTTGTTGTTCTTGTTTACATTTGCATAACCATACATCACTCAGACCTCCTCTCAAATCCACTGCTGCTATTTCAAATTTGGACCCCACGCTTCAGAGAGCTCGCAGACTGCACCGCTACAGCACCCCTCTACTCTTGTTACTTAAAGATACTGAAAACACAGGTTAAAGTAAGACAAGACAGATCCTTGACCTCTATTTCAAATGTTCTTTCAGCTGCACATCGAACAGAGCTATTTTTCAATTGATTGCACACCTTATGGCAAGTTTAATCAAGATGTACTTGAGCTAGAGTTTTAAGTTAGCCTGGCAACTTGCCTTCATTGTAGTCATACAGCAGTAGAAGCACCAAGGCTAATTAAAGCCGTTGCCTTTCAACTAACTAGTAAGAGATCTATTTTAATTTCTACTGTAAACTATACTTGCAGGGTAAAGGCTGCTTAACAGAGATCCATGCTCTAATATCCACTATCATTACTTTCTTTTTTGCACAATTGTCATTGTGACTATTTTACAGCTGCTTTCATGGCAAGTCACATAGCCTACACAAGGCTTAAGCCATGATTCAGTCTTATCTGTGTTGTCTATATGGTCCCTGTCACACCACAAGACTTTGTTTCCAAAATTCCAAGAAGAAAAAAAAAAAATTTTTATCAGAGAAGCCCACAGTCACTTTCTCCTTTCAATCTGCTTCTCTTATTTTACTTTTGACAGAAAATACACAACTATCAAAATGAAATTAAATTAAGCATCAGTTCCTCTTTTACGCATTCCTATTTAATTGGTAAACTAAATTTACATCTGTTTAGATTAATGAACCAAAAGAAAAGCATGCATTTTTTGTTTCCTGTTGTCACCTGAAGACTGAGGAAAAAAAATGGTGCTGCACTGGACCACAGTAAGCAGAACCGAGCTGGATTAAAATCAGGTAGAAGAGAATATAAAAGAAGTTCCTACTATCCCAAACTATTCACAATCTTATGATAATGACTTGCAAGTACAAGGTAGTACTGAGCAAGCGCAGAAGCACTCTAGAAATTCCAATGTTTCACTTTAGTGTGCACTGCAGTCACTATGAAGCACTCCTACAATAACCGTAGTAGAGTTCACATTTAGCAGCATAAAACAGACTGGAGGTGAATCTCTCACCCTTATACAGTGTGAAATGCTTCTATTCTCTGAATTTGCAAGCTATTTGAGTATTTATTCTGAGTCATTTATTATCCTGCTTCTCTTTATACTCTGTGTAACACAGTGCAAAGCTGTAATATGGCTGCCAGTGTAGCTTTGTCTCCCCAGACAGGTATTCTGCTCGTAGGACAAGTAAATCACAAAAAAATAACGTGCTTTGGATTCTTAAACACAGGTTACCTTATATTTAAATTCCATATAAATTCAAATGCCATAGGCAGACTCCGATTTGTATACACAAAAGAACTCTATCGGCTAACTTTCAGGGGAAACCACCTATTCACCACTAATCCTCTGATCATAAAAGAGATTGCTGAACTGGCTAGGGGATGCATCCTCTCCTCAGCATGTCTGCTTTGAAATTGCAAAGTAAGAAAAGAGGAAGACTACCCTGCCCCCCCAGCTTGTTCAACATGTGAAGCCTCGAAGTGCCTGCGGATACACTGTTCTTAAGGACAGGAAGCCTGATGCATCATTGCTGCCATCTGCTGCATTTTTTTTAATTCTCCTGTGGGACAAAGTTATTCAACATGCTTGGATCCAGACTTAAAACGATGCCAAGCCACTCCTCTCTTTAGCATTCCCTGGAACCAAGTACAGGGAAAGGGGGAGGGAGTTACTTATAATAGTTTTTTTGAAGAAATGCCATGAGCAAACAATTCAACTGTTTTTAATGTCAGCATAAAGCCATAATAATACTCAAAGTTTACAACTATTCAGAAAGTCCCTCAACAGGTAAACGAAAAGCAAGATTTTTCCCCTCTGTGATCTAACCTTTGCTAATGACGTGCTTTGTAGAGAGGAACTAAGTGCCTTTAAGAGACCGACCAGGGCAAGGTCCACTTTTCCAGTGCCTTAAAACAAGCACTTCTGCTATCAACTAGTGGGGAGAAAATAGGTGAAGCAGTTCAGGCAAGTAGAAACTTCTTCCAGTTTTCCCATACCCTTCTCCTTATGGGCAAAGGCACATTTTGTACTTGTTCCTTTGGTTTTATCTAAGAGTTCCAGGGATCATTTCTATTTTTAAGCACCTATATCGAATGTTCATTAAGTCACATTTCTCAATACTGTTTATTGTGGGATCACCATTAAAAAACCCCAGCAACATAAATTTAAGCAGAAAAATGCCACACTTATGCTACATCACCTGATGTTGCTTGTTTAACTTCCAAGACTCAGCAAGTCTTAAAAGCCTTCTGGCTAAGGTAAACACCATCATCTGACTTGAAAAGCACTTTAAAACTAACAGTATTTGTGCTCTGCCACTTCAGAGCCCAGCTCAGCTGGGGGGTGGGCTTTGTTTATTTGGGTTTTTTCCTTTATAGGTATATATTTTGGCTCTGGTATATTTCTCATCTACTCAAAGCCTGAATAGGTTTCCCTTCTCCTTGAAACAAAACTGGTCTGAAGCAGCACTTTCTTAACTTGAATGAGTTTTTTTTTTAGTAAGTATTTCAGTCCTATGTCCTGCACAGACCTACGCAGAAGGCAAGAAGTCAACATGCTTATTAACAGGAGTATACCCACCCATCTACTTTCATTTCTACAGGTACCTATTCCTTGTCAAGGTTTAAGTGTTTATCCCATATATAGTCTTATAGACCTAAGTTTTAAAATACTAGCTTTAAGGTTACAATAGCACAAGCCAAACCAGTCCTTAGAACCTTCTGACATCTAACTTCATTTATTTTTTCTATAATAAAGTCACACGATCATAACTAGTCCTGAAGAAACAAGGGTTACCCTGCACTCCCAGGCCATCCCTGATGTCATGCCCCCCACCAGCTAAGGGGAAAGAGAGGAGCAGCATCACAACAGACGTGGCAACATCCCTGCTGCAGGCTTCTGGAAACAGCTGGTCAGATTGCTTAACTTTCCCCCCCAATATATCAAGGTTAAATGGACTGTTAAGAGTTTAAATACACATTTTACCCAGAAAAGCAATTGAACATTAGCATTAGAAGTCATCTACAGGTGCAGAACTACTCAGCACTTTTCTTGCGGTCTAAATCCACACAAATGTGACAGAAAGAGCGAACACTGAGCGGTATTGATCCTTCACGATGCTGACGCTGTACATGTTCAGTTTAAGGTCTAGTCCTCCCATCTCATTTAAAGCTATTCACAATCTCTTGCATTATTAAATATCACCTACATATTATACAAACTGCTACTTAACTCTTAATTGGCACATACTGTATGCAATATTGTGTGTACTGTCAAATGATCTGAGCATTATATGCTATACTGATTTTTCACTAAACTGTTACACAGGGTCCTATATTAAACCAGTAAATCTAATTTCCTCAGTCCCTTTTTACTCTGTGAGGCTTACTCTCGAACGGGTTGCAAAAGGATTTTTGAACATCATCATCTAGCAGCCCAAAACATCCTTCCGCATTACCTCCTATGAAAAACATTTAGGAAGTACAATTAAATACCATCTGAAGTTTTCTGACTTGCTAGCTACTTTTCTTGTGTTCAGAACCAACAATATGATTGAACTTGTATTTATAGTACCTATAAGCATTGACAAAAACCAGCACACCACATTGGTTTGAACTCCAACTAACAGAAGCCCATGGTAACACCTGATATTTATTCAACTAGAGAGAGAATGGGTGATGCTTGTATCACCATCAGACAACAAGTTTAAATGGACCCATGGTAATATCCTCCACTAGAACACACCAAATTTGCAGAACCTGTTGCCACTTGATGACAAGAATCCCTTCTAAAGTTAATTTCAAATTGCCAGATCAGGTCTTCAATTCAGCCAATCAAGAAAAGAAAATTCTTCAGCCCTTGGAAAGCACTCCGAGAGGCCACATATTCAGATGTGGGCATGGCACAGGAAGAGTTTAGGGTCAACGAGCAAGGAAAAAGACCACGCCTTTAGCACTACAGGCTAGTTAAGTCCTGTCTGGCAGAGACAGGTCATGTAAACTGCCTCCACCATGGGATTGGGGTCTTGGCTTCTTCCCTTTGAGAGTAAACTTTAATTTCTAGCGGCAAAATGTTACTGATTGAAAAGGAAACGCGAATCAAAAGGGAGTGAGAATTTCTCAAAAACTGGATTTCCTGGGTCCGGGCTGAAAATGGTGCTCTCAAACAGTAATTGTCAATCAGGATAGAAAAAAATCCAATGACAAATGTCACCTGAAGTGACAAAGCCCACCTCTAGGTTAAAAAAAGCCAGAAATACCAGCATATTTAACTCCCAAATTTATCAAAGCTAAAATTTGCTAGTATCCTCTCAATTATCTACCTCCAACTTAAGTGTAAGCTACTGTTAACAAGAATTTTATGAGGATCTTCAAGTTGCCAACTTCCTTCAATTGACTTGTGTACAAAACTATGAAACTCTACTGTTAAATACTACTATAATCAACCAAATTCAAGATGAGATGTTGTTGGAAATGAACTATACCAGGCTTGTGATCAATCTACATTAAGCATTGAACAGCATATAGTTTTATAGCTACTTCAAGGCAAAAGAAATGACTTGGCTCCCTCACCATGAGGTTAAGCCTTTGAAAACTGTTAGTAAACAAGTGATCTCTGTAATAGTAACATAAGCATCCCTGGAAAGTGATTTCTGAAGGGTTCTATCACAACATCAAAACTTGCATTTTAATTCAGTCACTATTGTCTATCTGTTCAACATTACTAACAGTAGAACATGTGTTCTCTTCTGGTCCTGCCAAAGAAAAAAGACTGACTGAAGTCACGATTAGGAAAATTTATTTATTGCTAATATTTAAAGATGTAACGAAAAATGCTTTGTATAATCACTTCAGAATTAAGACTAGCATACAGGGAGTTATTTTTCCAGGATCTACAGAGTATTGGTATTGATACAGTGTATCAAAATTTGCAGTAGAAATTCTACAACTTTCCTCCTGAACCATTACAAAAGCACTCGGACTAGGTATTACCAGATCCTCATAGAACAGCATAGCCAAAATAGCTAGGGAATATAATCCAGCAAATTTCTTTTAAGTCTGTAAAAAGACTCCTAGAAATCTCACTAGACACCATGGCAGTACGGCTGCATAACAAGTACAAGCCTAGTTAGGGATCACCGCAGCCTTTATGCAGTCTAGCCCTCTTATCTCAAAATAATTAAGACACACAAGAAACAGCAGGTGACTTTCAGTTAACCCGAAGCATGTACTTGCTAAATGCAATCAGGTCAGGACTTCAGAAGTTTTTGTTCCTATCACATTTTTGGAAAGATGAAAATGTCTTAATGATCTTAGTTCGATAACTTCTTCCTGTACTCCATGAAATTTTTCCCCTCAAACTATAGCTTTGTTCTAAACTTGTAAGTGAAGCCCTGAAGCACTGGCAAAATATACTCATGCAATCATGCCATTATGGAAGGGACCATTGTGAAAACAACACTTTAAACAGCATATATTGGCAATGATTCTCATAAAACAAAGTGACCAACTGATGCTGTGCATGTAAGAGTATGATGCTGGCTTAGCTTAAAAAAAAGCTTAGTAAGCTACAGGTCTCAGCTTTTTGGCATAAAATAATCAGCAAAGGAAAAGCTTTAATCTCAAAAGAATGAGTTATTTGAAATGAACCCTTATAGCACTATGGATACATTCCAAGATACCCAAATTGACATTAGCCAAGGAAAAGAGCAGATAGAGTAATTATTTCTTTCAATTTCAGAAAAATCTTTCTCCAAGTAAGTATGAAAGAACAGAAATTAAGATTTAGATCTAAGTTTACATGAAGCTTTATAAAAACTCTAGTATGCCAAATTAAAAGAACTATCATCAATGTGAAGACTAATCAACCCCCTTTTAATACTAATGCACCTGTTGAAAGTGCACTGATAGTTCCAAGCTTTTGAAGCAAACCTGCAAGAGCCTCTTACTAAAACTTGCACACTAGTTTCTTGAAATAGATGCCTTGAGTACAGGGCAGGGGGGCATCACAAAAGCTCAACTTTCAAAGTATGGCACAAAAGTGGGTTCAACTTTTTCCTCTGTCAAACAGACAAAATTCACATCTGAGAAATGTAAAACAGAACAGAAGAGAACCCAGAATACCAATTAAAAGAAAGGAGGAGGGACAAAAAACAAAAACCCCACCAGCTTGCTTAGCAAATAAAAGTACAAGTTTACAGTGTTTCTCAAAATGCTCCTTAGTGCTTGCTGCAAGGCAAGTTGAAGCAGCAAGCATCTGCTGCTTAGCATAGCACAGGCTAAGTGCCTAGCAGAGCATACACTGAAACCAAACCCTTTAACATGTCCCAAGAGGAAACATCCCTCCCAATATACAGTTAACATTCAAAGACAAAAATATAGCTAGTAGAGCTTACACACAAATCAAGTATTCAATCTTCTTGAAGACATAACGTAACATTTACTGCAACATATACACACAGAGTTCTATCTGCTGTATGATCTGCCAAAAGCATCCCCTAAAGCAGATTACTGGATCCTGCACAATAGTACAGAAGCAGCACCACATGCCATTTGGCAGAACTGACTAAGCAAAGTTCCTGTTACAGAATACAATTTCCTATCTGTATGGGTTTGTACATTTTTCAATTACAGATACATGCCAAATACATTTCCTGCATTTTTCTCAAGTTAATGCGTGAGCTAAAACCTAACTCTATTGGTAATACAATTCTTGCATAGCCTAAAAAGTCCCATACCTTAAATGAGTGCAAACTGTTGTAACTTGCAGTTTATTTAAATCCCCTGTAAGGCTGAAAAGTTAAGTTGAGGCTCCCACTCAGTATGGAGAATTCGCCACCTTCAACAGCTCTGTTCTAGCATTTTACATTGCAATGCTATCAGCCAACTGTCTTCTAAAATATTCTGAGATACAATTTTGGTTAAGACATAATAAAAAAAAACCTGTTTCATGCAACATTTAGACCAGGGGAATATATAACTATAATACTTACTAGATGAGAACCGTCCTTAACTTCTTGTACTTGCTGCACCTGCGGTTCAGCCACAACTTTAGTGTCCTGATCAGAAGTCATGAGCTGTCTGCTTTTTGGCTGCTCAGAGAGAACTTTACTGGTCACCTTTGTAAGCTGCGGAAATAGGAAGACAAAAGATTCTGTAAGTGGTTGTTGAAATTCCTGAGAACTGACAGCCATTCCAGACATGCTGACCAAAGGTCCAAAGAACTTCCACATGATGTGATCAGGATTACACATTCAGAGAAAACGTTATAGCAGAAGGTGAGGATAAAGTGATCTTACAGATAAGGCTCAGCTCCCAGGCGCTGGCTGCCTTGGGAGCACAGAACAACACTTGCCCCAGAACCAGGCAGGGGAATTCCACGGGGAAAATTTCACTTGATTCTCAGCTTAATTATTCAGATTGGTTTTCAAACCATGACTTCTTCATACTACCTGGTAGACTTAACTTATCAAGAAGCATTTAGTCATAAACCAACCTTTATCTTCTGCAACTACTCTGACAGTCACTTTATCTTTGCCAATTTTAAGGAGCGTGTTACAACAGTTCTGCTAGATCAGTTACGCTCAACAAGTTGTTCTGCTCCATCATCCTAAAATGTTATTTTATTTGATTAGACAAGTAGAAAACTGAGTAGAGCTGAAAGTCTGACAGTGATTTCACTTTGAAATTCAATGCTATTCTTTAATACTGTTATTTAAAAAAAACTTTAAAAAACAAAAAAGCTCATTTAAAGCATGAACTCTTAGAAAGTAAATATTGGGGTGTAAAATCAGGGTAATTTTTAAATTTTTCTTTTCTAAAAGGGCAACAAGCAAGTTGTAATATGCTTCAAATTACTTATTCACACAGAAATTCTAGTACTGCATCTGTAACAATGCGTGAGAAATTTATTGCCTTCAAGTTGGCAACACCAAATGATCTCCTTAAAAAATAGTAAAGAATTGCAGCACATGGAAGGTAACAGTACAATTCCATCCTTTAGCAGCATAAGCTTCTTTTAGGGTACCATGACTCCAAAAGACTGGAGTTAAAAAGTATTTCTTTCATCGATGGCATTATGGCCTTCTGTGGAATCTCCTCTACACTGTATTTCAAAATGGACAAACACAAAAGCTTTTCAAACAACTGATAGAATAAATTCCAAAATTTTCAAATAAAATTATGACATACACCTGTGAACTGATTCAAGCATCTGTATTATGGGATTATGCAGAAGGTAAGACATTTTGCACACACAGCTGAAGAAACAAATATACTGACATCCCCACCAGGATGAAATATTCAGTTTAGATGAACAGTTGCTTATCACTTCATGCCACTGATGCAAAGCCAGCATGAAAAACATGTCTTTGAAAGAAACACATGCACTGTGTCACTGTTATATTCCCAGAAGTTTTTTTTCCTAACACCCTGCCTCTCATCTTGGAATATAAACTATTTAAGTAAAGGAGAAATGACACAGACAAAAACATGCACAAAATAAAGAAATTAAAAAATTACACTGCCCCCATACAGTGTTACTTACATGAATATACACAGAGTCTATGTTGCAGAAAGTCTGGAATTCATTCAGGATGTTTGTATTTATAAAGTAACCAAAAATCATCCTCAGGATGAAAGCAATTTTTCAGAAGCAAGTATTAAATAGCTAGAGTCTGTGTTACTCAAACCCACGCATGGGAAGCTGTATGCATGTTAACACCGCGGAAGGTGTCTAAGCTTCTTGGAGAATGCTTCTGTTAATATTCTTTAAAGAAATTGGTTGTAGCCTTTTGAAATTTTGGATTCATATTTTTCTAAAAAGAGCACAAGATTTCTTACACATTTTGTGTTCACTGTATATAATCTCCACTGCTGTTCATACTAACCTTGAGCATACACATTAGTCCAGATTCACAAGCTAAAGTCTACTTTACAGAAAGACAAATGAGTTTCAGTCAGCAATGATGTTATCTACTCAGCGTTTTGATCCCCAAATGAATGCCAAGGTAGTTCTTTGCATCCCTCTGTGTCACCTGCTTATCTGACACATTCCCTTCTAGGATCAGGCTGCGCCAGTCATGCTGCAATCTCTTCCATCCTCCAGTATGTGGTGTTAGCACCAGTACTTTGTAGATCTATGGATTGTGGAAGGAAAACAGCTAAGATCATGTGAACCTAACAAACAAGAGTGAAGTTCCATTACGCACATGTCCTTTAAAGCATTTGCTGACTGGCCATCAAGTACAAAATATTCAGCTAAACCACTGATTTTGGCTGAGGGTAGACAAGTTGTTAGCCAACTTGATAGACAACACATGACTGAAACGTGCACGTTTCAACTTCCTGGGCAAGCCACCAGCAATCAGAGCAGCGCAACACTCTACTGCTTTTCAGAAGTCCTTTAGATGAGATGACACAAGATGCTTATCACAGGCTAGGTCTAGATTGAAGCTCTAGGTAACTCTGCTTGGATTACTCAGACCATATTCTCATTAGTTACACAGATCTGTATGATACACACCACATTAAATCCACTCACCTTGTGAACAAATTGGTTTTAATAGCTACAAAGCCAAACCCATATATTTAAGTTGCATTTTGATCATTAAGGATCAAAAAGGCTCTCAAAACAAGTGAGATACTATTATAATCTGTTTAAAGAGGATAATCAACCTCCCTTCCAAAGTCCTGTGCTTTTAACAATCAGCTATTGCCTTTCTGCAAATGGGTAAGCCACATGGAAAGACCCCAAATGCAGGAGTTTCCTTCACAATGTTTTTCACTTAGTAAGTCACACTGCTACAAGTTCCCGGGACATCAAGTGCTCTGCTGCAAAATCCCATCATTGTGATACACTTCAAAACGACTTCATGTGCGGGGCTGTTCTGGAAAGTTAGTGCCATCAACTTTTCCGCTGCAGAGTTGCCATTTACCGGTCTCTTAAAGCATAAAACTTAGATTACTGCAGGCTTCCCTGACTATCATGTCAGAGAATACAGTGTTTGTGGAAAAGGCAGTGCTACTTCAGGGAAAGAAACAGTAAAAATCACAGTGTTAAAGGCTCTTCAAAGGCTGTGTTTTAGCACGTTTTTTCATTAGTATTGATACAGATCTTCATACACAAGCTTATTTACAGGAATCACAATCAATACCTGGTAGTACTACAAACTGCAGATCAGGATTGATAGTTTGGAAGACAATTTATCCTCTTTTGATACTAGTTTACTAGTCAAATTAGCAAGCAAGTTAAATGTGGGATTTTAATGCAGCAATAAAAATTATGATCCCACTGAAGAGTTAACTGAGTTGCTGACTGGTAAATGGTATCTTTGCATAAATACACACTGCTGCAATATGTAAGAGACATTCAAGAGAAAAATGCAAGTTGGCAGACCCACTTGGGATAGAGATAGCAATACCTGTGGCAGAACATTGAGCTGTCAGACACAGACTGCAATTTTTTTTCATTCAAGTTATTAAAAAAACAAACCCACAACAAAAACCTTCAGAGGCACACAATTTCTTAAATAAGCTTTTAAATATTTCTTGTCTATAGCAAGCGGATTCACAAAAAAATCCACATCTTCCACAAATTATGTCTAGTCACATAGTCTACAGAATGGCCTGCGTTTATGAATTTGTTTAGAAGTACACAATTATGTATAATTTTAGCATAGTAAATCTTTATTTTTCTTCTGGCTTGCCATTTGGTCAGAGTAGATTAATCAAGTTCAACGACTTCATACATATTGTGTCAAGAGCAAAGTTACTCTCGAGACCGCAAATACTTACTTCCAGAACTACCTCATCCAAGAAAAGCTGCATGGATTTTACTGGAGCTTATCAAAATCAGTTCAAACTTGGTTTGTAAGTAGGCAAGACACTTACCCCCAGAAGTTTAATATACAGGTGAAAACCATATAGCATTCAACCATGAAGTCCTTACTTTCCCCAAAATGGTAATATACTGCTCAGTCTGCTAAATTCTTAACTGCAACAGGCAGGGGAAGAGTGCCCCAATACAGTCATTTTGTCATTAGAACGAGGATGACATGGGCAGTATCTCTTTACTCATACAGATCTGCCCCTGTGGGCACCTGGTCAGCAGTGGTTAATCTGAGGAGTTACAACAATATTCTCAGGAGGGACTGACTGAGACCACCTGGCCAAGTGACACAGGTAGCACATATTTCAGACTATTGGTTTTCCTCTGCAACATCCACAACCACCTTCACAAATAAAAAGTTGTGGTTTGGAGTTTTTTTTTTGTTGTGGGTTTCTTTTTGTTTGTTTGTGTGTTTAAGTTGACAACATGGTTCTTTACTGGCAAATACTTTCAAATGCATCTTGTTATAAGAATTCCATCATTTCAGAAGATACCAGGTACAAACCAGCTGTGGACCACAGGATGACTATAGAGATAAGCGTACACAGCCACATGATCCCTCTTGTCTGGGTACCAAGCCAAGCAGAGCTGGGGCTGCTCTCATCCAGAAGCCACACGTGTGTCACTGTGGTGCCAACATCAGGCTAACCTTTACACTGCATTTTTGTTCAGGTTTAGGTATCTTATAACACTGGCAGAGTTAATGTTCAACTGTCTGAAGATATTTATATACGCACTGCATCCACAGACACCACAACCTTGCAGATAGCTCGGAAGAGACATGTACTCAATTGCTATAGAGCAGGAAAACCACTACTGCCCCTGCCAACCCCCCCAAAACCTCCCTGGAGTGTAGCCCCGGATCCTCCCACCTCTGCTTTCATTAGAACTACTCTCTAATTTTTCTAATTCATATTCAAAGCGTGCTTTTATGCAGTCTGTTTTGCTGTCTAGAGTTGCAAGAGTATGAGTAGCAACATGCGTTCTCTCAAACCAGTCAGATAGATCTGTTATTTAAAAACATGCAAAACCCCAAACAATGCTCTAGGGCTGAGATCTTGCCTGCCAACTTTAAGCCCAGAGTAATCAGCCCTTAAAAAGAGATTTACAAATGCAAGTGCTGACAACTAACTTTCACTCTGCAAACAGCAACACCATAAAACAAAAAAGCTCACTAGAATAAAAGATCTTTTCATTGCTTTTCCAGCAAGCACAAATAAAAATAGATTTGAGTTTGGCTTTGTGCAGAACTCTTCCTAGCAAACATTTTAGAAACTTTAAACACAGATTAAGATAAACTTTTCACAAGGCTAATACAGAAATACACTTGCAGTAACATGAGAAAGCCTAAAATGTTTTCAAAACAGAGGGGCACTGCTTGACTTAAGCCTCATAACAAACTTCCAGTTGCAGGGCAGAAGCCCTCTTTCTACTGGCAGAGATAACACACTTTCTCACCACCTTTCACACCCTTATGTACCCATGAGGATCACGACACCGCAGCAGAAGTAATCAGAGCTACCACTGACTTCAAAGCCTGCTGAATACAACACATAGTTGATATGAGAAATAACAGATGCCTCTTTCAAAAGCATGCTATTACTTCATACATTAACTCCTGTTTAAACAAAGTTTAGCTTTCTATTTTTATTACTTTCAAAAGTGTTTTGAATACCCGAGACATATGCAATATGTCAAGAGTTAATCATGTTCTCAGTCCAGGTAGAGCTGCTACCTGAGATACAGGATAGTTAAGCTTATCGAGCATCATCAAGAAAAACTGACAAATCCTAACCCTGAAAGGCTGCAAGTTTCCCTCTGTCTTCGCATTATGAGCGGCAATACAAACCAGAGTTTGCAATTTCAATCAGATGGCTGTTTTAGAAGACTTTCAAAGAAAGATTTCAGCTGTTAATGTAAGAGTTGAACCACCATCCTGCTGCATGGGGCACATGTTCCCATTCTGCAGCTGAATAACCCTACAAAGCTGTATCACTCTGATACAGAAAGCCTGTGACAGAACTTAGGGGTTTCCATCTTTCCTTTCAAAGCAGGAAATCATTCTCTTTATGGAGCAGATGTGACAAGCAATTTATCATTCAAAGGATGGCATTATTTAAAAAGAAAATATACTGTGAAGTGGTTACATTACCACAGTGGGCAAACTAGCTGTGAACAAAGATATCTAACAACCTAACAACCCCCAAAAGCACATTTGTCGGTGGCGATCCGTGCAATCACCATTGTGCCTATGTCAGTTATAAACTCGGTATTACGCAACAGCAATTAAAAAGCTGACGTGACAAATATGTAGTCACAGCATTTGTCTATGGAAGTTAAATACTGAATACACTACTATTTTAAAAATCATCACAAGATTCTGAATTTGTTTAACTGCTAATTAGCTAAATAGTTGGGGGAAAAGTTGAAAGTTTCGCCTCTGGAGCTTAGCACAACCTAGGCATTTATCAAAGTCTGCCAGATGAGGGTTTCAAAACACACACGCACCCAGTGTAAATGCCAGCATGGCAGCTGGAAGGTTAGATTTCAAGAATACCCGAGACAAATACTACATGATTTATTTCAGTTTTTCTTCCTGCCAAGGAAATTGCTTATGCCCAAACACCCAGGACAGTGAAACTCTTTGGTTCTTGAAGAGGAACGTGGCCATAAGCACAGGGAGTGAACCTGCAATTGGACACTTGGCAGGTGCAAGGCATTTTAAAACCCACATGGCAACCAGGTGTTGCAAGAAATGCACTGTGTCAGAAGACTACCTAAACCTTAATGCTGTACATTTATAACATTCTGCAACAGAAAACACCAGTTCAAATGGTTTAGAGCAGCTGCTGCCTCTACTTCACAAGGTGGTGTTTTTTTTTTTTCAATCTGTTCTTTATAAGGTTGATAGCCTCCAAAACTGTCCTGCAATTCTATTAATTATCTCTTCAAACATATTCTCTCCTCTAAGAATGGCTGAGCTTTCAAGAGGAACAGCAAACCTTGCTATTTAAGCAAGCATTTCCTTATTTAAAGATCTATGAAACGTTTCTGCACTAGGCTTCACAAGCAATTTGCAACTCCATCATTTACTGAGCTTTCTAACTCACACACATGCCCGCGTGATAGAACCGCACACCAGAACTGATTACTCCACAGGTCTAGAAATTCAAATCATTACAGTAATTAGTTCCCCAAGAGATACTAAGCAGTAAGTTACTAAACAAAGGTGATAAAATACCAAAGAAACCTGATAGTGGTAAATGATAAGTACTCTATACAGAGGCATATGAAAAACTTTCCATCAAAAGCAAGAAAAATGGGAAGAACATGTAAAATTTCAGCCTTATTCACTCACCTAATCTCAAACAGCAGGAAGAAAGATCTTGATCCTGCACAGAAGATAACAGGATGACCACTACCAACAAATAGTCACTATTATCTTTTTTAGGTCTAGCCTTTTATGCTTAAAATAAAAAGAAATCTTTTCCCTATATTGAAAGCTCTCACACAGAATTTCCACAGTCGTCTTGCACACCAAGATGATAAATTTTACACACAGGTACTATCTGATGCACACTCAACATCATGCAAGAAATGGACTAATAAGCTTGTGGATCACATCCTCTTCAGTAATCCAATGCACCAGATGTTTAAGAGTATATAATCTAAAAAAATCTTACCATTTAAGAATGCTACGAGTGCCTACCAAGACAGGAATAACCCACTGGGAAGAAATTTTTGTGCCTGATGAGGTTACCATGCACCTCAAAGACAAGCGTGATTGTCAGGAACAGTTTTCAGTTTGCTTACGGCTTGTTCTCAGTTTTCAAATCTGAAGCAGCGTTCTCCTGACTGCAGGCTGAAGACATAACATTAAGAAACCCAACTCATTAATTAACAGGGGGTTGCTTCATGTAGCACATCCATCACAAAGCCACAAGCTTGTTTTCCTCACTGTAAGTGGACTAACAGCACACACCCTGCAGGTTATCCATAAAGATACATATTTAATTTCTATTATAACTATCATGTTAGACAAGATATTTTTATCAGATGATGATTTCAAAAAGTACCAAACTGTTAATTAAAATAAACCCTTCACTCTTCCACTTGTGCATTATCTGAGTAACCCCTCAAATGGCAGAGTTGAAGTCATTAGCAGCTCAGCCAAACCCTGACAATTCTGAAATGAAAGCTGGGATGCTACCTTAATATAAAGCACCTATGCCCATAATTCTCCACAACCTCATCCTCTCTTGAAAAGTCATTTTATCTACTTGAATGTAGAATCACAAATTCTACATTCATCACCAAGGCCTACACAAAGCAGAAAACATCTCACACTGGAAAAAAAAAGGTCATTTATCTTTCTCAGGAAATAGATCAGGAATTTGCCACTCAAGCACATTAGGCAAGTACCTCAAAGTATGATGATTTTCCACTAAAATACTCCATCACTTGCCCTCAGTTAGGTTCATGAGCATTCGACCTCCTCCCTACTTCCCAGCCCTGGTGTCTTATTTTTCCAGGACAGAAAACATCACCAGCAAGAACACAATTTGAATAAATTTGAACAATCTCCCTTTTATACAAACAGTTAAACAGTGAACTACACAGCAGTTCCTTGCACACACACTTTACTTCTGGGACCACCAGAAGAGTAATAGAGGGGAGCGGACCCAAGCTGAACAACTGATGCCATTAATCCTTCCTGTTCTCTAGGAAACCAGCAGCAGCAGAGCACTGCAAACCAAGTACTGCGGTTCCGAGTGAAACTTAACAGGTCAAGTCCGCCCCACTCTGCTGCTGCTGCTACTACTCTTGCCTACAAAGCATCACAGGTAGTTTGTACCACGAGAGAAAGGAAAAAAAAAAAAAGAAAAGACAACAGTAACATACCCGCAGGACTTTCACAAGAGAAGTCCCAACAGAATGCCTGGAGTGAATTAAAGAGTGAGAACAAATCAATGCAAACCCCTGCTCTTTTACATTGAAAAAAACAGAAAACCAATTAGGCCTGAACATGGGGCAACAATGCTTCAAAGTACCTACAGAAGGGCAAGCCTGGAGTTCCAGACCCCACGCTCTGCACAGCATTTCACATCTGCCTCTGTTTCCAGCTGTGCAATAGAGAATACATTTGTTAAATGAGTCTGACCATAGAGGGAAAGTCACTTTTCACAGAATCTTCTAAAAACAGCCAGCCTGAATAACAGCCACATATATTAAAAAAAAAAACAACACAAGTTTATACCTCATATACGTTAACAGAACTGTAGAACGCGATGGAAGCTCCCTCCTTCCGTGAGATTTCTTTAAATTAAAGTACTTAAAAACTGATGAGGTTTTCATCAGAGCACAGGCATCATATATTATACTAACCCACTGCTCACATTAATTTCATGTAATGTTCCCATCCACCTGCATTTACCTGTTAGGCTTGACTAAGCTACGAGGCAACAGTCTGTGCTTGCACAGTGTCCAGTGCAGTGGGATTCTGGTCTGCCAAGACAAGTCACAGCTGAGGTAACGCAAATAAAAGTGGTGGTATTTTTACCAATATACATAATTTTAACAGCTAAAATCTTTTACCCACTACACAAATATTAACTCTAGACACCTTGGTGTGATCTTTGATAGGCTAATTGCATTTTTCTCTTAAAGTCAAAGCTTCTCAGTAACTTCAGATATCTTTATGCCTACAAATTAGCTAGGAGCCTATTCCAGGCTTTTAATTTAATACCAATATTTAATTTCAAATATTGTTCACTGATGCAGAAATTAATTTTTTCATTTAATGCAAACATTAGGAAAGCATCACAAAATCCTGTTTCTGAAGTTTAGCACCATCAAATGCAAAACCTCATGTAATTCCTCAACTATCATCATCCGTGTTGCTTGTCCGCACTGCAGTCACATGAGTTAACAATTGCACAACACCTCTGTATGCACAGAAAGCAGAAGACCAAGACACAATTGACTAGAAGCAGTAAACTGAATTGGAAAGAAAATTAAAGCTTGCCCTGGAGTGGATAGGGCAGGAGCTGATACCTATTAGTACTAATGACTACAAATTTCACAAAATATTGTTAATTTCTGTACTATTTTTAAATAGTCATTTTCAGAACACTAGATGGTAACTTAAACTCTTAAACTGTGGTTTATTTAAAATAAGGGAAACTTTTCAAAAACTTCCACATATCTTCAGCCTGTATTACTCCTTCCCATAGCCAACCACAACACCACATGAAGAGATTAACATGGCTATCAAAAAAAGCCACGTGAAAGACTTCTCAGATATTTTTTTCCTATAAACTATAGTTCTTCATTTTGACACACATCTTACTTCCAGCAGGTGAATTTACTTTGCTACTCTGGATACTAAGTCTGTCTCATTTGATCATATGTTCTCTGAACTCATGCACACATGAGGAATTATTACGCAAGGCTAATATCTTGCATAACAATATATTTTCCTTGTTTCCCTTCCCTCCCCACATAGCTGGCTTGCTCTCACTTAACCAAGGGGGTTTGCTTTTTTTAAAGTATCTATTGAAGGGCAGTCAGAGAGATTAATATTCTTATTCCACTGCTGAAGGAAGCAACAACTAAGTACGCCAACAGCTCACACAGAGTAGTAAAGTTTACAGAAACTGTTGTACTTTCATCATGAGAGGCAGTTTCCATTCTAAGACTGAAACCAATTCCTGACTCAGAGTGAAAAGTAGAAAAGATACTGAAATTTGCTGGCTAACAGGCTCACCAGCATCTTAGTGTACCAGTCTTTGAGTAAGCAGACCTGTCATTTTATAAATTGTGTTTATTTCACAAAACAGCTGCAAGAGATACAGTATCTTACTAGCTGCTTCAAATTTTTAAAGCTAAAATGCAGCAACTGATGCTCTATTTGGCCTTTCCTAATTCTTCAAAGAAACACTAAGTCTTCAAAAGATACAACACATCACAAAGTACCAGCAGCTTTAGCACTTGCTTGGAGGGAACAAGTTAAATGTTGTGCGTGAAGAGTGTCAGTTTAGCAATGCTGGGAACAACGAACTTCCTTGTTTCAATTACTGAATGTTCCTCCTCCCGATTTACCAATACGATATTTAAGTTGTCCACATACTTCACTACCGCACAGAAAGCGGCCAAAGCACACCCACGATGCTGCCTGCGACTCTAGGCAGTACAGTTTGCAAAGGTGAAGGAGTAACTAACCCAGCTCTGCTGGGCAGGGTTTTACGGACAGTACCTGCCTCAGAAAAATTCAAAAGTTGGCAGAAGAGGATGCAGTATTTTATGATGAAAGACGAGACTCAAGACATCACCTGAAGCTATGAGGTTAATATTTAGGGCAGTTCCAAGAGTGAGGTTAGAAGTCTGATGTTCTTTAACAGATCTTAATAGGCTTATCTTAGAATATTGCTATTATTTGGATTCGTGCTTAAGCAAGAGGAGGTCAAAAACTGTATTAGGAACTTGTAGGACACTTAATATTTTTAGTGCTTTGAATTGTTCTCAAAGCTGATTTACTAAGTTCTTTATCATCACATTGTCAGACCACACAATAAATACCTAATTCCGGGAAGCAGAAATCTTACGCCAAGGATCTCAAATTCAAATGCATGCAGAACTAGAATTCTAGAAAGGATTTGATGCTGACTGTTACAGTGCTCCTAGAGCACATCTTCGGTCAGAACAAGTCTGGGAAAAGTGACAGAGAAAAGGGTCTACATCTACGTATAGTCCAGGTGAGAGGCAAATACAGAATCAAGTAAGATGTCTATAAAGACAGTGATAAATTAAAAGGTACAATGACAAGTTTGCTTCCAACACGAACATATACAATAATCCTTGACTATGCAAAGACTATTTTAATAAACAGTTGTTCTGCAAAACAAATAGCCTAGGATGAATTCCCCTGAGGCTTTGGGGCTTGGGTTTTTTTTCGATGCCTTGAAAGGCATTCATTTACCTAAAATATGTTAGTTTAAGTTTTGAAACATGTTCAGGAGCAAATCTAGAGTGAAATTAAACTACTTGCTGCTTACAGAAGCAGCATCATTTAACTTTAAGGTTTTGTCATAAGAAGAGGAAGCTAATGTTTTTGCCAATGATTATTTCATTAACCTCTTTGCCAAAAATAGAATTTAACCCAAATAATCCAGTAATTTCAGCAGTTCTTCCTCTTTTGAAAAAAGCCACCACCTTCCATTACAAGCTCCACTGAAATCAGAAGCAACTCTTACTTTTAAAACAACATATGAAAGACTATCACCCACTAGGTGCACATTTGTTCACAGTTAGAGCACCCCACCTTTTTAGAGTATCACTGCAATCAAAACTACTGGTAATTAAGGTTTTGACTCACTGTTAAAGGATGGACTGTTCCAATATTTGAGCTTGGATTAAAGGACACTAATTCTGCCTTGCAAGTCAAATAGCTGGGCACAGACCCTCCTAAAAATTCCACTGATTCCTTGAATCCAGGCAGCTAAAATACACAATGTTAATTAAGAACCAAAAAATTATAATCATAACAAAATAGATTATAAGCTAAGATGCAGCATGTTCATAAAAAAAGGACCCCCCCTTCTTTATCACAGAAATCTTTTAGCTATCTATTATAAAGAATTGGACAACAAGCTTTAAACAGGAACAGGGACCAAACCCAAGATCTTGGAGACATGCCAATGCAGGCAATGATATTTTGCCTAAATTGTTTGCCTTGCTGCTTTAAACAGCAACTTGTTGACCATTTTCTGTCCCTATCTGTCAGGCAGCAACAACATTGAATGGGAACGAAACTCCAGAGATAAGATCCCAAATTCTGCACATATAGGTCGTGATTTCATTAGCTTTGGTCCTCAGCACTTAAAGTAACCATGCCCTGATGCATTCTTCACTTTCGCTCTATTTTTCTAATTCCTAGAACAAGAATCAGAAACCTATATCAAAGGATATATCAAAATGTTTGAGCATAAACCTTCAGTGCCAGGGCATGAAAAAGCAAGCTACTTTGGACATTGGTCTGTTGATTCATCAGTTCCTTGTTTGAACAACAGCCAGAGTCAGACTCTGTTGTGGGGCAACCTGTAAAAATATGCCTATGGATACCAACAGTGACCGAAAACAAAATTATAAAGCTGCCAAGACACTTCACTGTAAAGCTTCTGAAGCATTTTAGTAAGTTTGACAGGTGAGATTTATCGAATGGTTACTTTTTTTTCCTCAGCATAATTACTATTTAACTAGTATTTTGTTTCTCAAGATTCCTTGTCTGATCACTGGCATCCTATGATAAGGTATTTGACAATAGATTGCAGAACATTAGGTCTGCTGAGAAATACAGAGAAACACTAACAGAGTAACAGAAATCTACAATTTTTTGAAGTTTGTAACTCCATTACCAAGACAGATGGAAGTCTGCCTTACGAGCACCATCAATAAAGTATTAATATTCATCATTGTTGCTTACTTCCAGAAGCTAGCACAGAAGGGCCAGTATTAAGATGAGGGAGAATTAATCTAAGCAAAGGGAAAATACTGTTCTGATACTTGTGCAAGAAAAGACAGGAAATCTAAAAGCAAAGTTAAACGATACAGTATTTAGACTTGCAAAAAGCCTAGCACGAGCTTTAGTTAAAATAACTACGTTCTAGAACTATACTCAAAACTCAGTATATTTCTGAACAAGTCCCATGTGAACTGCTGATAGCATCTGAAGGTGTAATTTCCAAAGTCTTTTATATTACCAGTGCTTGCTATTTTCAATAGTGAAAGTGATATAGGCATTTTAGGAAGGAGTCCATAACAGATAAAGCAATTCTGGGTCTAATTCATCATAATCTACCATGCCAGATAGAGATAGATGTCTATAGGTATCTGTAGGCATCTAAGTTTCTGTGTGAAACAGTCCAGAACTAAAAGTTGTGTACAGCTACTACTACCTTAAATAGGTATACACTGACCTCAAGATGTCTATGAACTCTAGGTGGCCATAAAGGCAATCCAGAATAAACCTTTACTGGAGGATATACTCTTGGGGACACCAGCTCCTTACATGCCAACAGCCTTACGTGAACAACAGAGTGGCTGGAAGTGCAGAGGCGGCAATCCATTCAGCTTATGAACGAACGATTCTTTTTGTATTACATCATTCAACTACCCATTAAGGAGCTGGACTGACAGGATCCAGAATATGCATAGTCCAGCCCTCCATGGTAAACGAGCGTTAGAAAAGATTAAGGCTCAAAGAAATTGGTGATTCATCAGGGCGTCAAAACAGCGCTTCCCCAATTCCCTGCAATGTTCTAGGCCAAGTAGCTAGCCACATATTAGTAACCCCTGTCAGACTTCCAATTTTGGAGTTAATTGCTGTTCCTGAAACACATAGCCAGACACAAAATACCTGCAGCAGCACACATCACAGAAGGAACACTGCCATGGCTATCCTAATCGCACAATTATGCTGTATTACAGTCACACCTAATTTACGTACTCCAAAGAGCCTCTGTTGTCTGCAGGTATTACTCTGTAGCGCCTGCTTCCAAACAGAAGGGGGGACATCCCCCTTTAGAAAGAGCATGTAACAGCGACCTGCACACAGAGAACACAGATGTGAAAGACCATTGAAAAAACAGATTATAAATCCTTGGCTCCACCACATCACTAAAAACTTAAGAAATATCAGCTATGAACCAATTAATAGAATTTGTTTCTCTCTTGCACTACTTTGGGGAACTTGGCTAGATGGGCTAGACATCAATGGGTGGTACAGAAATCAACTTCAAGTCTCCTGTTTCTAACAAGTTCCTCAAACTCACTGGTTTTAGATAAATTTTTATACTGAGCCAGTCAAAGCCAGCATATCCCTAAAGAGAAAGAAACAGATTGTTGGAATAGCAATGGGTCGTCTTCAATTACCCAGTCTTACAGCACCAAATTATTTTTATTGACCAGGTGAAATATCACCAGGTTTTATATTCAGAGAAAGTTCTCAGAAGTATTCTATCTTAGTGTTGAACTGTTATGATACACTAGCTTGCCTTGAATTTCACACAGAGTTAATACATAGGAAAAGAAAACGGAACTTCCCCAAAGCAATAGCTTACAACTGTATTTACAACGTTTTCAACTGGTACCCTTGATAAAGCATATTACCAGTTCATGGGGGGAAGGGGGTGGGTGCGTGCATGTTTTCTTTTTTTGAGGTATCACGCAAACCCAGCATTATTTCAAAAATCTAAGTCACTTTCCCCTCCCGAATTTACTGACTGGCTTATGTGGTAAAATCCACCTGTCTAAATCTTGTTTTATATGGGCTAAAATGATAGTATAGATTCAGCACGCATACGCCCTGCTTTGGGAACAATATGGCTCAAATACCTTTCTGGGGCCTTTACTAAAAGAGTAGCTTTTACTGCCTTCTTCTACCCAGCTCTCACATACTATTGCCTCTTACAAAACTGCGGTGGGAGGAGTTAATTTTCTTCCTTACAACGTCCTATTTTGTAACATCCTTCCTTTCCTACTCATACCTGTGTGCCCATTCTGAACACAAATACAAGAGACTGGCAATACTCGTATTAGTTTAATATCACTGATTACATACAGGAATAAACGCAGCCAAAGACTATTTTCAACAGTTATGTCCAAAAGTTACATAAACTTGTTGTATAAAAATGTCATTTTGCTAGCAAATGCTTAAAGGAACAGAACACTATGTAAACCACATTTTTTACAATGCCTTACATCATATAACAGTTCCTCATGTGTGCGTATACATGCATACACACACACAAAATCACGCTCAAAGCCTGATGTTCTCCTGACTTGAAACCATGTTTCTCTGCTTTCTTCATCTGGTCTCTGTGCCAGCGACAGCCTTCTCAACACTGCATTTGCAGCTACCTCTACAGCCATCTTTGCACCTTCCTTCACAGAGCATCTCCAAGACAAGAATGCTCCTCTTCAAGAAGATTGGTAAGGCCGCTGCCCTGGACAAAACCTGCTCCTTCCAACACATGCACAACAAAAGATAAGTCAAGTACTCTCCATGCTTATTTGTGTACCTTACCTGTTAGTTCACAAGAACGTGAATGTCTGATTAATACATACAGGCACCCTGGAATTAAACATTAATAGCGCTGAAGGGCTAAAAAGCCACCTAGTTAAAAAAAATTAAACCAATGAAACACATCTACACCTAATAACTTTGTTCTTTATAACTCCTTTTTTGCTTCCTTTCAGCTGTCACTTTACATTTGACACGCACTACGGCCAGAAACATGCCTTATCCGTGTCTAGCATGTGCATTTTGTCAGGTAATGTAATAAATATTTAACAAAGTTTATATTACCATGCCAGTTAAGCTCACAACTGATTTAAAGCCAAGCCACTGCCAGATATGAGACTTAATAAGAGACGCAGCAACAGATCTCCACAGAACATGCAGAGTAGACAAACCTGACTGTTTATTTTGCATTCCAGTAAAATAAACCAAGTAGTTAGTTTCACTCTAATCAAATAAAACACCAGAACCAGAAATTGCCTACATGGTTACCACATGTCTCAAAGAAACAAAAACCACCCAAAATCCCAAAGCCCCCACAACTGCCTCCAGTTCCCAATCTTCCATCTTACTCTGTAATGAAGCAGATTTAAGTTCCAGCCACATATCTAAACAATATATATGTACATATCAGTCATCCGTACCTTTCTATGTGTATACTTGCATCAGGGCAAGCCATAAAAAGCACCAAAGGCAGAACACACACTGACACCTTTATTCACTTAAGGCATTTGTGTGTAAACACTTGAAAAAACCAGAAGTAATTACAAGGGAAACAATTCAGTCTAACTCAGAACACTGTGTGCACTTAAGGATCCAATTATATTACTTATAGGAACATCCAAGAGCTCAAATGTTTTCTATTAATTCATTTAGGCAAACCTTTTATTTCAGTTTCAATTAGGATTCCCACCCCCCACCCCCAACGTAAGACCAATTAAACATAAGAATAATTTTGGCTTCCATGTAAGCAGCATACACATATGAATGGCAACACACCTAGAAGAATAAAATTTCCTACAGGCATTACATATAAAATATGTATTGTTTTCTGTGTGTGCTTTATCAGGCCTCACCCTAGTTTTCTCCTCCCTTTCATCTCCAGGAAAAAATAATAGTAATAATTAAAAATATTAGAAAAATATCAATGTTCTGCTAACAGCTAGAGTGATTACGCTGATTAGCTTCATATCTCAAGAATTAACTTGAAGAAATGCTTACAAGTCAGCAGGAAACAAGTGAAAGTTCAACTGATAAAAACAGTTACCAGATCAGAATCAAAACCTTAGAGTTGTGAAATCCCAGCAAGTTTAAAAAAAGAACACAACATGCTTTGACCTTTGAAAATTTATCCAATCCCTAAAAATCAGATAAGTTTGACGTGAAACTTAAACCACATGAAAGGTTAAAGCCTTTCAATAGCGATCCCGAGGCAGCACTTGGGAAAGATTCCTACTCCAATTTTACCAAGGATTCAGACAGAGGCCAACAAAACTAGGCCAGAGACAAGACACAGGATCGGAAGCCAGAATTCCCATGGTTTTACCCCAACAGTGACTCAAGTTTAAACAGTGGTTTTGAAACCAGCTCTCTCCCTGTGGCCACAGGCAAGTCTTAACCACTTTGCCTCAGCTCCCTTACCTGCAGAATAAAAATAATTACACTTATCTGCCACACAGGAATCTTGTACAACACTGTTTGGCAAGTACACATCTTTTTAAACTGTGGACAAAGCTACCGAGTAATTTTAAGCCTCTGCACAAACTGAAACCGAGAGTGAAAACAACTTCGCCGAAGCAGCCAGCAAAGGCCCAGGACAGCAGGACCCCGGGGAAACGCGCCCGCCGCCCGCCCCAGCCGCGCTCCTCGGCAGAGGGTGGCGGCCGCGCGGCCGCCGAGCGCCTGGGGCACGCCTCCCCGCCGCCTCCCAAGGCGCTCGCACCCGCCGCCCGTGGAGATCTCCGGCACCGCCAAAACGGCGCGGGGCGGGGGCGCTCGGCCGCTGCCCGGCCACCGGTCGAGGCCGGGGCAGCCAGCGCTGCCCGGCGAGGCCGCGGTGCGGGAGCGGACCCCGCGGCCCGGCCCGGCGACTCGCCCTGCCCCCCGCCACCGCCAAGGCCCCGAGCCGGGATCCCTCCTCCTCCTCCCTCCTACCGCTCCCCCGGGAACCGCCTCGGGTGGGAAGATGGCGGCTCCGGCCGCCTCCCCGGTGCGGGGGGGCGGCGGGTGCCGACGGGGGGGGGCCCGCCCCCCGGCCCCCCCCCCCCGCCGGGGGATGGGGCGGGGAGGGGAAGCGGCCCGAGCGGGCGCCGCCGCCGGGAGGGCGCGGGCCCCGGGAGGCCGCTCGCACTCACCTGTCACCAGCTGCCGCAGCCGCCCTCGGGCCGGGCCTCGACGGGGGAGAAGACGGGCGGGCACGGGGGGGGGGGGGGGGCTCTCCGCTACCGCCGGGGCCTCTCGCTCCTGCCGGGCTTTCCGCTGGCGCCGGGGCCTCTCGCTGCGCCGCCGCCGCCGCCGGGGCCTCGCCGCCGCCGGATGCCAGGAGGAGGAGAGCGGAGAGCGGGGCGGGGGCCGGGAGGAGGAGCAGGCGGCGGCAGCACAGCGGGGAGGGGGGCGCGGAGGATGAGGAGGAGGAGGAGGCGGCGGCGGCGGCTCCGGGGCCCGAAACGTCTCCGAGCCGAGACTCAACCACCCGCTCGCATGAGAGACCCGCTTCCGGCTCCCGGCGGAAGTCCCTCCTCCGCCGGCGGAAGGGTTGGCCGGGGCCGGGGGGCCGGCCCCCGGGGGGGGGGGGGGGTTTTCCCGGGCGGGGCGGGGCGGGGCTCGGCTCGGCTCGGCTCGGCTCGGCTCGGCTCGGCTCGGCTCGGGCCGATCTCACCTCCCGGTGACGGAGAAGTGTCGCCTCCCAGACCGGTGGCACCTTGTGGCTGGGGGGACCGTCCGGCCTCCCCCCGCAGCTCTGACAGACCTTCGGTGCGGCGCGCAGGCAGGGTTTGCCTCTCCGGCCGAGGAGGGGCGAGGGCGGGCTGGGCGCCCTACCGGCGCTGGCTTTGCCGCGGCCGTGAGGCCGGGAGCGCCGTCAGGCCTGTGCGTTGGGACAGGGCGTGTTGTCGCCTCCCGAAGCGCTGTCACAGCAGCAATGGGAGGGTCCCGGTGCCTGTCCCAAGGCACAGACCCTACCACAGAATATCCAAGCTCTTAATATAGCGGCTGCTGCGGAGTGAGGCTGGGTCATTGTGGCCTCGGAAGGAAGCGATAAACATCGCTAGGAGGATTTTAGGAGAGGGATATTTAATGAAAGAGCCGTCTGTTTCATGTGGGTGATGAAAGCCAGGAAGCCGTTCTCTCAGTAGGACCCGGTTCTGATTCCTCAGCCTCAGTTTACCAAGTGGCGGAATAGAGGATCTCTTCAGTTACATAAAACTGCGGTGAATTCCACGAGATTCAAGAGTTCTTTTGTTTGACCAAAGAACAAACAAGTCTTGTCAAACAGTTCTAGTTATTTAGTACGGATCATAATTTGCTTTTAACTACAGTTAATTAGGCAAATGGAAAACATGTGGTGTCTTCTCAAGACTTAAAAAAAAAACCAACCAAAAAAACGCTAGAAAGAACCATCTTCCAGGACGGCTCCCAGTCCTCACCTTGCCATCTACCTCATAGGTGGCAAAACTACATCACCTCATAACCAGCTCTCAATAATTACCTGTACCATGCCTTGCTGCCTATCTTTGCATCTCACAAATTAATCTGGATAGGGCCTTCTGGGTCCTGTTTTTAAACCTTTCTGGTAAGAGTCATGTTCCTGCCTTCAGGGTGTATCTGCTAGAAATTCCCATAGAGACAATACCGCAATTAACTTGGAAGGCCTGTTCTAATGACACCCAAGTACCCTTTGGAACTGTTTTCGAGGTGGTTGTATTGTTCCAAATCCCAAGCGAGCAGAGGCAATAAAGCACATCATAGTGCCTGAAACGAGGTCAGGTCTTACCAGACATGAAGCTTTTACTGTTCGTCGAAGGGAAGCGTGTCTCAGTGTTCATTCCTGAGCAAACAAGTGCTTCTGCGAGCACAGGTGGTGTTCTCCTTAATAAATTGTTTCAGTTTTACAGAATTGTTATGAGGAAGAGACCCTGAGCAAAGGAAGATGGCTAGGGTAGAGCCTGATCAGGAAAATGAATAAAACTTTGCTTTGAGGTGGGATGGCAGGGTTAGGTTAATGGTTGGACTGGATGATCTTAAAGGTCTTTTCGAACCTAAACGATTCTGTGGTTCTATGACAAAAGGTACCTCAGGCAGTGCAGAAAGTATGACTGGTCCATTAGGTGGTCACCATCCAGCTGCTATATAAAGAATTGATTACTTAAAAGTCTGCAACAGTGAAACAATTGCTATTCCCAGTTCTATTTTATTTTATAAAGGAGCTCAATATAATTTTGTTCCTCAGTGCCAGACTATTTTTCAGGAGACTGCTGTTCTTGTCAAGAAAAGGAAAGGTCTAATTTTAAGCTGTCAAACATCATGAGCTCCATTACATCCTTGCTCTAGAGGGACCTCAAAATTTCTGATACTTACCCCTTTAGACATACAGTCTTCACGTCTCCACCAAGCCATACCCCCATGCAACACTTGGGCAGAAAACCAAGCACACCAGGCCAATAAGACTGCACTTTATCATTCCTTCTGCTAACTTTGAGGGTTTATGATTGCAGAGCTCATCTTCTCCCTTTCTGTAACTGAAGGAGTGTGTGTGAGAGGAAACAACTGATTCCTGTCAAAGACCAGCACATGGAGACAGCCTCATTGTAGGTAGGAGTTTTCTTTAATGGATAGGGTTTGTTCTGTTGTTTGGCATTTTTTCCCAAGGCAGCTTAACTGTGTTATTAAAGGAGAAAAATACTCTCTGAATTTTTTAAAAGTCCAATGTTATAAAAATGTTATATATTGATAGACATGTCAATATATATGTGTTGGGTTTATGATTTTTTATTTCCTTATTGTTAAGTTTCATTGTGGTTAAGTAACAGTAAAACTCATGCACTTTTTCCGTAAAGTAATACAAGTTTTCTACTTGCCTGGGCCACTTCTAATTGTCTTCTCAGTGTGGGGGTGTGGAAGTTAATGACTGAATGCTTCCATTTTTTAATGGCACACTGCTGAGGTCATAGAGATTTGAGTTTTTCCTTGATACACTGGTAGCTCAGGAATGTGTGCACAAATATGAGTAAAATACTACAAATCGACAATGGATGCTGTGTGGTAATAGAAACAACTCCTGTTTCTTATACAGCTCAAACTCAGCAGTCTCGAGAGAGAATGCATCTCTGAAGGAACAATGTGTGTGAACAATAGGATTCTTATTCCACAAAAATCAAGCAACATTAGACTTAACTAGTTGGTTCTTTCTTGATCTGTGGTCAAAGAGATGTAGATGGGACTATATATTAGGGACGTATTGTTAAAATTATATTTTGTAAGGTTTTTATAATCGAGATTCCTAGTTCAGAAAAAAGAATGAGGTATTTAGCATACTTAAGATAACTCTTTATGAAGAGGGACTGCACAAAATACGGTATTCCTAGAATTGAGTAGCCAGAAATTCAGACCCTTAAAAATCACTAAATGTTTGGGAATGCTTGAGCTTTACAGTCTTTATGATTTCCTCTAAGTAAAGGATAATATTTCCTTCCTTACAAGAGCATAGATGGTTAATTTGTTAAAGTTTGTGAAGCACGCAGGTGACGATAAAAAATTCCACTGAAACAGGACAAGATTTCTGCTTTGTAAGGAAGTTCCTGTTTTGGGCTACCTTTCTTTTTTCCCCCCTTTTCACTCCTTTAAAACAGACGCTAGTAGTTGCATTCTCAAAATACCTTATCCTGCAGATCTATGGGATAAGGCTTTATGAATCACCAGTATTTAAGAATTGCTGACCTGGAACACTTGCCAAAACTCACAAACAACTCAATACTTTGCAGTTCATGAGATCTCAGGAGCCAAGTAATATTTTACAACTCCTGATGCTGTTACCCAGCTTTGCAGGGAGAAAGATAGCTTTTCAAACATCAGATCCTAAATGATTGCATGCAATGGACTATTCCTGTCACAAAACTGCAACTTAAATAGAATCCATTAATCATTCTGCATTGCATTGATTTGATGAGTGGCATTTTAAATATGTATTATTTCTATGTCAGTATCTTCCTTAGGTCACGAGTAAATGATTGAGTGTGCAAAAGACAGTCCCTATTGCAAGTACACTAACATCTCAACAGTCAAAGCAGACAAAGATGAGGAGAAACTAAATACTACTTCCAAAAGGAGGGGAAAATAAGAAGGATTGAATGATGTGCCAAAAGATCATACAAGATACCTACATTTGAGTCTCAGCTCAATGTGGAATCCTATAGTTTAGTGAAATGTTCAGGCTTCCTGTGTAGCTAAATGAAAATTAATTGTCAAGTAAACTGATAGAAGTCCATTATTTTCACAAAGATCTATGATCCCTGTGACTCATGCACCTCTAACTGTAGGAATGATCCAGATTCAGATGAGGTAGCCAGAGATACATTCCAATACAACTTTTCTTCTTACTTGATTTTTGATTACATAAGCTTCATTTTCCCAACTAAGTGCAGATGTGTAAATACAGAGTATTTGGTCCTGATAAAAACAAATGTGATAATTTGGATCTGTTTCTTTTGTAGCTGAAGAATCATTTATAGCGTAGTGGCAAGGCTGTCATGAGACAATTTCTTAATTACATCCAGTGCCAAAATTCAGTTTGACAGTAAAGATATTCCAATGCACAGATAGGAGGGCTGAGTACCTACACATATGATTGACAACACAAACGTGCGCTTTCTGAATTTCTTTGATCAGCTGCTATGTTTGGTAACAAACACTGTAAAGTGCTGGCATAGAACTAGTTCAAACAAAACCACACTTAGCAGATTTTTCCCTCTAGCCTTTGTCCCTTTGGCAGGTTAGTCATATTTAAGACATAGACACCATTTTAAAATAAGGTTGTGGTGTAGATGCCAGCCATCTTTAAACCTTGGTTTTCATTAACACAGTGTAAAAAAGTCTAAGCTGTAGATGGAACCATAAATATTAAAACCGTTGTTAACAGCAGCTGATTATGAACTTTCAAGAGATGGTTTAACAGTAATAATTGCTGTTAATTGGGCATAATCACAAGTCTGAAAATTACCATCCTATTTTCATGGAGTTTACACTATCATCAAACTGACTAGTGTACAGGCCTTCCTCTGTCTATATATAGCAGATCTGTAGCAGAGCCAGGAGCTGAAACCAGATCTCTCATGTTCCAGGTTTGAGCAGTATACTGTCTTCAATATAGCTATTGTTTGTCTGTGATAATATTTGTTTCTTTAGCCTGAACCCATTTTTAAAAGCTTAATGAGAAATCGTATAATTTATATAAATTTTGTAGCTGAGTAAGAATCTTCTGAAGGGATCTGAAATCAACTCAGATTTTCTTAGCGGTAAGCACATTAGCAATTTTCTGTCTTTGTACTTAGTTTTGTTGCTCTATCACTTGTTTCTGAGCGCTTCACAACATTCTTTAAATATCATTGTAACCATTATGTAAAGTATGAGTGTACTGATCCCCAATCAACAGGTGGCAAACTAAGGCATGAAGATGTCTGAGCTCAGTCTTCTAACTGATCCTGTGCAAAAGTTGCGTCTGCTCTGAAAAAAGATTATAATTTTGTATTTATGTCCTTTTGAGCCCTATACTAGGATTCAGTGAGGACCATATGTGCATATCTTTTTATTCCCCAAACTTCCCATTTCAGACATGATCATCCTTAATTGTATTTCCTGTTCTAGTTTTCATAGATTATAGAAAGATTTCCAAGACTTCCTATTTCCTTTTTTTTTTTTTTTGCTTTTGGATGCAATTTTGATTCCCTCCTTCTCAGTTATGTTGTAGAACTGTGAAGAAAATTGCATAGAAAATTTCAGGCCACCAGATGAACGATTTGCAAAGCTATGGATATCAAATGTTTCTAGTTATACAAGGCATATATTGTATAAGGCATAATAGTAAGCTGGGATAAAAAGTTGAAAGATAAATATTGAAGACTTGAAAAATAAGCAGATACCCTCTATAGAAACATATTTGTGGCACCTTTGTTTCCAGTTACTCAGGAAAAATGTACATCTCTACTGAAATTAACATTTTGTTTGGCCATTAGTCAATTTAGCATCAGATAGACTTTTTAATATGACCCACCCATCATAACAGAGTATTAAGTACAAAATGACTAAACATGTAACTCAGGAAGTGTCTCTTTTTTGAAGATTATTCAGGCCAAATGAAATATTAATTACAAAAAATGTGGTTCTAAAGCAACACTTCCCTGAATCTAGCATTAGTCATATCAGTAAATATTATGGTATGTGTTATTAACATAGAACACAGTTTAAATCACAGAGCTTTCCTAAATTTTCAATTTACTTGGAGAAATGCGGTTTTCTGCCTTAACTCTGCATCAAATATCTCTCTGTGACACAGAAATGCAGAAGAGTTTTTAAAAGCCAATTCATCAGAAGTGTATCTGTTCAATTTTAGGGACAATGAAGATCCTTTAGCTCTTATTCACTGGCTTATATTCCTCAATGGATAAAGAAACATGTCTGAAAATGGTAAAACTTAGTAATGAAGAGTTAGCAGAATCTGTGCTCACTTTTCTTGAATGTTCATTTGAACTTGGAAACTGTAGTGCTAATTGCTTATAGAGATACTCCATTCTCATTGCATATGTGACTGTACAGTGTTGAAGGACAGGGAAATTGGAGTCCTCGCCTTGTCTTTTACAGAAGTGGATGTTTTCAGATAGGTGCATCGTTAAATCTGTGCTGGGTGTGCATCCTACTCACACCTGTCTTTACACACAAGTATCTGAATTAGTATAGGGCAGGAGGAGATTTTTTTTCCCCATCAAATTGGGCTATGGATGGATTATGAAGCTGGGCTCGTGATTTTTCTAACAGAGCTGTGAGGGTTGGACTTCGGTAAGAGGTCATGCTTGCAGCATGGTGACAGTGCAGTCGGGGTCATTAGCAGATGGGCAGGACTGTGCTGACAGAGGAAGTGAGGAGGGGCACTGTCCTTCATGCTGCAGTCAGGATTTCTTGTGTAGCCTGCACGGTCTGAGTGATGTTGCTTCAACCGGGCAGCTTCGGGGTTCTCCTTCCTCTCCTTTCCCATCAAATGCCTACAACAGCGGGATGCTGAGGGTGTCAATTTACCCTAATGCCACAGAAGAAAACTACTGCAAACTGCTATTTCGTAGGTGCATTAGATACAAGGCAGGTTATCTATAGTAAAGTGGCTAAAAGTTTTAGGTTTGTAATAAAGAGCACTTGGCAGAGACTGTGGTAAATTTACAAGAAATTCAGACGCAGTTTAGTGTTTCAAATGCCATAAACCAGTGACTATTACTAATAGTTTAAAAAGTACTTTGAAATACTGTGGGGTAGTTTTAGGGTCAGAGAGATACCTTAATGTCAGCATGGCCTTTTTATCAGGAGTTCCTAAGGGCATAGTGGGTTGCAGTAATCTCTTTGACACTACTGCTTTTTATGGCCATTGCAGCTCAGGATAGAAAGGAGTGTATCGTCGTGATTCCCAGCTGGTATCAGAGTTCTTTAAGACAACCGGCAGCGGGTGTAGTTGGGAAGGGACTGCCCAGACCATGCCAAGAACAGTGGAATCACAAAATTGCTCCAGGCAACTGTGCTATACTCTTCGTCAGATGCACTGAAACTGCTCAGTCCCAAAAAGGAGACCATGTATCCTTTTTCAAAGTACTGGATGTACGGTGCCTGACACTTGATTTCAGCATCCCCTAAGTTGATTTTTCCTGGCCTTGATGGTTTTTTCACAGCTTCAAGAACTGATCCACCCTTTCACAGCTTCACAAACTGATCCACCTTACTGCTTATAATTAAACATATCCAACAAAAGGGATTCTTTTGAGAGTTTTACACCTTATGACTGGATTATGTATTCAGCAAAACGTATTTTGCTGGAAGAGCTGATTAGGAAGGATAGCAGCAAAGGTGGCAGGAAAAACCCAGTTGTATTCATCAGTCAGGACTTGAGGCCTTTTTGGTTTCTTTCTTTTCACATAGCCTTGTGGCTCCTGAAACTGCAGAGCTCAAGGTGATTATTAGGTAAGGCCAAAAAAAGTGTCAAGCTTCACGTGTTGAGATGTCTAAATGCTAATTTTGTTGTAGATCACCTGTTCTGTGCTATATAAATAAAAATAGATAGTGGCAACTTGTGCATCACATTATGAATCTCCTGAAAGCAGGGCCTGTAATCAATGGGAACTGGTAACATCCCGTCCTGAAAATCCACAGATCATTCTTGAATACTTTTGATTAAGTAATTAATTTTACCATGAATTTTACCTGTGGTTGTACATAACTTAAAGATAGATATTTTTTTTTGGTCCAGAGATGCCCACTAGCCTCTGCCAAACCTCTGATAAACCAACTCCGAGTTCCCTATAATTCTAAGGAAAGGGAGAAAAAAAGGGACAGAGCAGAGCTGGTTGTCTCTGAGTGCCGTTTTGAGAGGATCCTTACCCTTGTCACCTGGGGTGGAGGAGCCAAGCTGTGATCAGTGGCTTTATGTCTTAACACTTGGCTAGCTTTGCTTGTAAATACTTCTAAATTGCAACACATCGTAGTTACTTAGGATTTATTTATGTTAAAGAAACCTCTGCTGTCCTGTCTTCAGATATTTTATGCCCATAATTTACAGATACAGTATAACATACACACACTGTAATTGGGTTCTTTGATGTGTCTCTTGAGCTCTGCAAAAGCAGGCAGGCCCTCAGAGAAAGAAACAATGATTTCACAAGAAAAGACCATAAGCTGTTGATATTCTGTAAAGTCATGTCTGATTGTTCTTTACACCTCTTCCCCCTCAGTCGGAGAAGACAGTTACTCTCCAGAGGCCTGTAAAAAAATCACTTCATGGTGCTGAATCCTAGAAATTGTTGAGCTCATCTATTCCATGTAGCCTTATGACTCCTTTTCCCTGCTGCAGAGCCCTTTTCCATGACATGGGGATTAATTTCTTGTTTTCAGCCAGCAGAAAGTTTCCTGTTAATTTCAAGAGGGAGGGTTTCCACACCTGTTGTTTTCTAATGCTCAGAAAGATACACAGTTAAATCTTATTTGAGAAGTCACAATGCATTCTTCTCAGCTTCAGCTTCAGGTAGTGGCATTGGCATCTCAAACATATTTATAACCAGAGAGCCTTGACCTTCAGGACATATTTCAGAGGAAATGTTTTCCTATATAAATTGTTGCTGTTCTCATAAAAATTTCTGACTGATCTGTTCCCTCATCTACAACAGAGTCTTCTGCTCAGGCTGCTGGCTGCCTCAAGACTTTGGAAGAGAGCTCTTGCTAAAGCAACTATCTCTAAGGAGGTAGAGGGTTAGAGTTTATTCCTCCTGTCTTCCTAGTGCTTCTTTGACTCAGCTGTGATGCTAGCATCAACACCAACTCTCTCCTCTTACAAATTGTGATGGGAACATTTAATGGCAGCTGGTTTACTTGAAAACTTTGTATCTTTCTTCCAGTCTAGAAGTTTCCCCGTTCCTAGGATCTTGTGGGGTTTTTTGATCATATTGATGAGTCCTTTCTTTAATGCATGCCTTATTTCTCCCTGCTAAGTCTCTGTCATGCTTCATTAGAGTACATAGCTCTGAGCAGGCAGAAGGGAGTGTTCACTGTTTGATTGGTATTTGTAGATCCTGCCCTGTTAGTGGAATCACCCAGGCTGAGAAATGCAGGTTTTTAAATCATCCACAGGTTGAGCAGGGCCAAGCACTTCATGGTGACAGATTAACTCTGGAGCTGAAGCTATGCTGATGCCCAGACTGCCCTAACAGTTGTTGCTGCCCATGAAACAAGGACATCTGATCTGCTTATAAGAGAATGAGTTTCTGTATCACTACAGTTTTCAGCCCAGTGCATCAAGATAAATGAAAAATGAACTACAATAAATTAGAAAAGATACACTGAGATGAAAGTACAGCTGTCTGGGTATACCAGGCTGAGAGCTGTGGCCAGCCCTGAGTAGATCATGTGTACCAGACTTTGGGAATGGAATGACCTGTAAAAGGAGTGGAGGAAACACCCACGAATGGTGACTGCTACAGATGTGACCTAATGACACATGTTAGAGATCTAAACTGGGTATGCTTAGGTCAGCTTGGAAATCACTGTGCACCTCAAAGTACACATAAAGACAGCATCATTTATGCACAAGTTTTTGTATGATCTCAGTTGTAACTTCCCCTTCAGTGTAAGAGAGGAAATAGAAATCTGTTTTAAAAGCAAAAGTGGTTTATACTATAGGAAGCATGAATAGCAACTTCAGCTGGCTGTTTACTAAGCTAAATGCAACATTGGAAAATTCAATGCATCAGGGAAATAACATAGCTGTTCTCTTCTGGTGGCAGGCAGCCATGATTGTTGTTACTGGCATGGTCAGCTAACACTAACTTTGGATGCAAACTTAATATCATTCGTCCTTTTGGTATTACTATAGATGGATAAAATCACCATGAGAACTACCCAGTAGTGAAAAATACATGTTTATACTGTTTTTTTTTCTCTCCTCAATATGGCCAGGACAGTTCTGAGTTAGGTCTGAGGGCTGGGAGCATATCTGGTAGCTTCTGTGAAATGTGCGGGTGGCTTAGTGTTTACTGGACAAATGTACATGTCAGAAAATAGGGAGCCTTATTGCCAGGGTCCCTGACAAAGGCCAATGCCTGTTAGCAAAAAGATGAGCTCAGGTGAGGCAAATGTTATATGACCTATGCATCTAAGAGATGTTTGCTTCACAACCAGCTCTCTGGCACAGAAGCAAAGTATTTCCCTCCAGCCTTCTGTGCCTCTTCTGTGTCTGCAGAGAGGACAGCTCTGAAAGTATGGCTGTGAAATTTGAATAGGACATGAATTGTGCAAATGCATGTGGTGTACATCTAAACCCTGATTCTCAACACAGGGTGATTTTTTAAAAAGCTTAATGCTGTCTTTAATGTCTTTTGCACTTCTAGCACCTCTTCTCTTATATGTTGCACAGTAGTAGCACATTTTGGTGTCTGCTGTAGTATGGATAATATTTGTCGTCATGTATTTCTGATTTTCATCCAATTGAGTAATAAATGGGGGGTATCCTGCAATGATGATGCAAATTATCTTTTTAATTTAATGATAAAAGTCATCTTGTGCCTGTGGAAGTGTGTCCTTGGATCTTATGAAGTGAGCTGGGTGGCAGGCAGACGTGAGCTGGAACTCAGTGGGATGTGCATGGGATAATGGTGGGTGGTGTCCCAAGACTGATAGTCCCAGGAAATCCAGAGGAGGTCTTGCTGAGAGGCCAGTAGGAAACCTACGTGTGGATACACAGTCCGTCCTGGAGGCTGGATCACAGGCAGGCAAATAAACCAAGAGGAACTGAGGCAAAACGGATGAATGTGAACTGCCTCACTTCACAGACCACCAGAGGCCATGTATGTCGCTGCTGATAATCCAGCCCCAAGCCTGTGAGAGACAGACCTGAACCGGTGGTATGTAAGTAGATGGAAGTTATAAACATGAAAAAGAATCTTATATAGGATCAAATGGAAAGTTAAAATTGTTTGGAAGTGCAGTCTTTCTACTGAGAAATACAAATTGCATTGAGAACCAGGAAGGGGAAAGAAGAGAAATGAAGCATGCAGGTTTGGGGTTTTTTTTAAGTTGAAAAGCATATTAGTTTTAAAAATAAACAAAGAGCAGGGTAAAAAATATTTTGCTTCTCCTGACTTTGTGACTAGTACTGTTACCTCTTTTGCTCATCAACTTTCTCTCCTCCTTTAAACTCCCAGCATCTTGTTTTATAATTAAATTGTATGCTCTTCAGGGCAGAAGCTATATTCAGATACGGAGCAGTAAACAACCCTGCAGCAATAAATACTTACCCTGATTGGCATCACTGAGCAATATAAACACTATGTAAATAATGAGAAAGCCTGAGAGGTGCTGAGTCCTGGATAAACACTGTTCCTTTCCAGCGGCTTACATTATAGTTAAATTAATTCTTACAGTATACAAAACCATGTCAGCGCATCGGCTAAAGGCAGGCTGGATATTGCTTGGAGGTATGGAATGTCATGAAGAGTTGGGTGAGCCCCATGATGTCCTCTGGGAGGAAAGATGCTGTGGGGAGAAGCTGATTTGGAACTTGGAGCCAAACTTCCCACCCTTTGGGAAGGAAACAAATTGTCAGACAGTCCTCTTCTTATGTGACGCTCAGGGGGGCATTTATCTCATGGATGAAATGTCTGTGCATGAGGTATATCCAAGCTCCCATCGTAGGCAGGGAAACCTGGAGAGCTATCCAGCTGACTGATTCAGTTGCCCACGTATATTTGTCTAGTGCCATTTGAGATGTCCTGTAATAGGCCCCAACTTCTATTTGCCACTTCAGAAGGAGAAAGGTCATGTTTAATATTTGGCAATTCTGTGTGAATGTCTTTGGATACCACAGGCAAAGCTGGCACTAGACATCTAAGCTTAGCCAACTGATTTGTGTGCCAAGAGGTCTGCTTTAGGGTGAGGTGGGCAGATCTCTGGACTCCACAGACTGTAACAAAAGCCTGGATATCCAGTTCACATGTGGACACCAGGTGTCTTAATCTGCAAGGTGAATCTTAGTGCCCTTTAAGATGTGCCCCAAGACAAGACTTATCTTAGTGTCCTTTAAGATAATATATAAAAAATTGATTGTGAAAGTGCTTTAACCTCCTTTTAAAAAACCAGAGGTCTTAAAATGAGCCAGAGTTGCATGTGAGAATGCAGGCTTCAGATCTGCTTTGAGTAAGGGTGCCCTCTCTGAACAGATGACTAAAGCCAGCGCAGGTGGTGTAGAGACCCCTGAGCTGGCTGAGCACCAGCAGCAGGCTGGTGATGCTGGTGTCATACCAGGCAGGCTAGCCAGTCGTGCCGAGAGGCAGGGCAGGATTCGCTCACGTGGAGAACCACTGGCCTTGCATTGTGCAGAAGGCTGTGCAGAGAATACGTCTTCTGAGATGTTACTGAAGATGCATTACGCATCTCCGTATTTTTTTTCCTTCTCCTTAATTTTACTTTTTTTCTCAGAAAGTGTTTCCCTCTGAGCTTACTGCAGAAAGAACTATCTTTTGCTTGTATGTTTATACAACACAAACACAAGGAGCACCTAGTGTCTGACAAGGACACTGGCAAAACAAATTAAAAATACAGATAGAAAGCCAAAGTGCAGAGAGAGGTTGTGCGCCAAAGATGATGCAGGTCCTCTGAGACAAGGCTGAGGTCTTCTGAGGTTTGATTCAATACCTCAGCTAAAAAAATTTTCATTTCCATGCATGGTATTTTATTTAAACATATATAAAATATCATGCATGGAAATAAAAATTGGTATTTGGGTAGTGCTGAAAGTTGCTGTTTTTTCTAGATATAGGCAAATGGAGAAAAGAAACAGTCACAAGGGGCTACGGCATGAGGTATAACCAGACAAAAGGGAATGAGAAGGGTATTTAACATCACAGGTATGTTGCCTAAGTGTAGGAGCAGAACAGATGGACTGACTGTCTCTGTATTCCCAGATGTTCTCAAAGTGAGCAGGAACTGACTACTACTAAGAGGTTTTATCTGAAAGTACCAGTATGTTTTTTCACCTCATATAAACAAAGAAAAAGAAGGGTTTGTTCTGCTTCACTAGAGCAAAAAAAATAACACAATAGACTTCCATTCAGGCACACAAATAGCAACTGTCCTGTGACTTCTGTATTTAAATGGGTATCCATGGTGAGATCTGCATAGCTTTCGTTAGACGGCTGCAGAACAGTGCTGTGGTGCACACTGCAGACAGGAAGGAAAAGACGGCTGAAAAATTCCCCTTACAATGAGTGAATGAATGAATGAATAAATGCAGTAAGATATCAAGTTGCAGTTGCATCACACTGCAAAAAATGATGCCTGTGTTCTCCACCACTGCTTTACTATCCCTCTGCTCTGCTTTTCCAGGCCCATTCAAATGAAATGCTAGTCTGTATTTGTAGGCACAACCCTGACCAACAGATGGTACATAAATAGGTGTGAAAACTGCAGCATTACAAGAGGCTTCCTACCCAGGCTGCATTTCTTGTTTGCTTTCTTCTTTCATTGTTAGTAGTTGGGATTAGTAATCTGCTCCACGATATACGTGCTTGGGTCACACGCCTCCAGGGTCCTGCGTGGCTCAGAGCGCAGAAGGATGACATGGTACCACAGGTACCAACACAGATATCTGCTGTGCAAGTGGCCTCTAGAAGCAAAAGGAAAAGGGAAGCTGGGGGCGAGATTGTCGGACTTCTTGAATTGCCTGGTTTGGGGGAAGAATGGCAGACCTGCCTAAAATTTAGAATACTACCAATAGGTCATCAAGACTGTTTATATCAGGGATTTGTGAAAGAAAAATGAAAATCAGCTAAAGAAGTCTGAGCTAATGAACGATGACTTCCTGGCATTGGAATAATTATTCCAATTGTTAGCAACAAAGATCAGCTGTTCGCCAAATACGGGCTTTAAAAAATCGTGCATGGAACCACAAAATAGGCCAAAACTGGGTTAAAGAGTGAAATATGAAAATACTACCTTTGGGCTGTTGTTTATATTCTGCATTAAAATACTGAGGGTTCACACTTTCGAGATCTTACCTTTACATATATCACCTAGAAACATTTTAAAATGTCATATTCTGATAGTAAGTAAGTTGAATGTAAAAAAACTTTTATAGATCATAACATTCACCATAAAATTATTAGGAATGCTAATGCTGGATACAAACTGGAAGATCCCGATACACCAGTGATAATGCATCCAACTTTAATTTCATCGAAACCAGTAGAAAAGCTGCTCCTGACTTTAAGTGAGACCCAGATCTGAGCTATGTATTTTTTTAAATGTTATGCCTAAGTGCTAAAAATTGAAAATATTAATAAAAAATGGATTATCCCATTGCTGTCATCAAGGCAAAGCCCCAAAATCTTTTATATATACCTTTTACCATTCATTGTTGTATTTTGCTTCAATGTGAAGACTGGAAGTGGACCTATCAGTAAGCATTCATTTTATTCAAACCAAGTCAGGAGTTAGATGCTAACCCAGCTGCTACCAATACGGCAGCCATTGAAATGTGAAAGCATGGTTAAAAAGAGCTAATTTTAAAAGTGTTTTCCCGTGGAATCCTGCCAGCTTTTGAAATCAGACTTTCACTGTCTTCAGTAAGCTGTCCAAATGTTACAAAATCTGGAAACACAGCTAAGGAATCCTGCCAACCCCCCCAGTGCAGAGTGATCATCTCACATAGTTTCTCAGCTTGGCTGTCGGGGCATGCCAGGGTAGATGTTTGTGGTGGGCTGTGGTCCTCACTTTTCTTAGCGAGCATCAGAAGAGATGCCCCTGCTTGTGCCTTTAGGTCTGTGATCTGGAGATGGGCTCCGTGCTGTCTCCATGGACAGGCTGCCCCTGTATTTGTGGAGCAAGTATGGAAAAGGCAGATCTCAGCAGTGCTGGCAATGAGGACCAGAGAGGAGGAACGAAATCAGATGTCTGGGATTCTGCGAAGAATGGGAGAGGTAGGCAGGGTTTATCAGGAGATGGAGACAAAACAAACCAGGCAGAGGTAGATGTTCATGCAATCCTGAGGGAGGGTGTGGGCATCCACATGTGTGAAGACACAACCAAGCGTGAAGGCAGTGCAGGATGGGTTTGCACTGGGGAGGCACAATCAGTGGCCCGGGTGGTTTTCATCTGTGCTTGGGAAGCAGATGCCTGTAGAGTTAGAAGCAAACTGTTGTGGTTTCCAAGTGCTCATATTTAGCATTCTAGCAAGTTGGAGCAGATGGCAGGTCTGACTACCCTGGGCCCCATTTCTGGGCAGCGGCTAGAAACCCTTCAGGCCTCTTTGAAGAGTGGTGTAGATATGCCTGCTTAAGGAATGGCATCCTGGGATTTCCAACTCCCTTCCACTGCCTCCGTCTTAGTTTTTTATACCATGTTCAGCACTTTGCAATGCGTACCCAGCGCCAGTGCCACAGGCTGGGGACACTCCACTGGGTCACAGTGGGCAAGCTCGTGTGCCACAAGTTGTTCAACAGGAGTAGCATGGGTCTGGCTCTATGCCAGAAGAGTTACTCTGCTTCTCAGGTGGAGACATGTGAGAGCAGACATATCTGGACTGTTTGAATGCCTTCCAGAAGCTAAATCATCCATAAGCACTGCTGAAGTGAATTCAGACTGCTCAAAAAGTAGGGCACAGCTGATTTCCCATCACCATTCACCTCTAGAAGCAAAGTAGAGGAAGTTTCAGAACAGCCTTGGTCACCGACTGGGACGATCTCCCAGCCAAGGGTCACCACCAGATGCACCCACCTTAGCGTGGCTGAGGGGCTGAGGCAGGCAACAGGCGGCAGGCAACACCAGTTTTGTGACTGTTCCCCTGACTTTTCCCCTACACTAACCAAAATAAATGCTCTTTTCCCTTTGAAGTTTGAGAGGACCTGCACAAAGGAGGTGGAACTGGGGGCAAGCTTTGACCTTATGCATGTAGCTTCCACAGAAACCTACATTCTAATAAAGGGATTTCTAAACTTTGTTCATTAGCTTTTAGCAAATCGCGGTGTGCAACAAAACAACTACCCTTACACAAGCAATGTCTCCCCAACTGAGGCTTCTTAGATTCTCCAGCCGTTGCTAGAAAATCCATATCATGGACTTAGCATTTATGTCTTTCACAGTCTGTTACATATATCTATGCCTTTGGAGACAACTGAAGCTGAAATTGTCCATCATACCAGCCGAGTGGCAAATAAGCCATGTGCTTGGCTTTTGTACAGGTGTGAGGTTCACCACTGACAGAGATAGAGAGGAGGGGAAGGGCAAGAAGAACCTGTCAGAAGAATTGAAGAGGCTGGAACCAGTCCTGGTCAATCATTTTACCAGGCTCTATGCTGGGTTACCTGAACCAGTAGGCGAGGGCACTCAGCTGCTGTGGGGCCTGCTCACAGTATGGGGCTTTGGCAGCTTTCTACATGTTGACAGTAAATCTGATTCGGAAAGAAGAAAGAGATGAAAAGTGACTGAGGAGGAGAAGGCAGTCAACGGTACTAGATGAGACACAGCAAATGAAGTAACAGGAAAATAAAATGGAGAAAAGTATTGAAAGCTGGTAAGTAGAAAATTAATTGCAGCCTGAAACCACCACTTTACCAGGATGAAATCAGAGAAGTTCTCTCAAGAAAGAAGCAATATGCTCAGAAATCCACATTTCAACAGGGAAGTTCAACGTGAGCTGCAGATGCATGTGGGAAACGGCAGGCAGATCAGCAAATAACGACTTACAGAAGTGAAGTCAGGATGCAATAAAAGCCTCAGTACCCCTTCGAGATAACATTTGCTTTTACCTGGAGAGGTTCCTGAGAGGGTTGTGGGAGCTTGAAAGAAAGCACTAGCTCCAAAATTGAAAACCTCAGAAGCAGGAAGAAAATAATTGCCTCCCAAAGAAACACGTAAGTAAGAAGATGCCTCCGCTGGGAGAGGTCAAGTCAGTAACAACCATGTCTTTAGTCATCACTGAAATCCTGAAATCAGAAAGGCAGACATGCAAGGCAAAAAGGAATTGCTTTAAGGGCTGATGTATATTTTTCTCTGTATATTAAAGATGCGACCAAGCCATGAAGTACAGTTCTGACTTGATCTCCAGAACCAGAATTCACAAAAGATTGGATTTGGGATTTCTGGGCTGGGTGAATTCATCTGGATCTCTCGGAGCTTGGGAATATTCAGTTCCATGGTTCATTGGCTCAAGTTTTGCTCCAGTTCACCTAGACAGATGTATAAAATCCTCTACAAAACTGAACCAGGAGAGGACTTGGGGCACATGAACTTTCTGCTGTCATGCACTAGCTCCATTCATGCTCTGAAGAGCTGGGACGTTGTTGCATTGCCACTGTGCCTGTGCTTATCCCGCTTTTTGGTTGAAATCAGTAGCACCGCACAGTTGGTGCTGCTTTTGCAGCTCTGTGGCCATGCATCTTTAATTAGAGAGATACTAATAGTGCTAAATGATAGTAAGCCTTTGGGGCTGGGGGCAGAGATGGAAAGCTCTCTTTCCTCACCAAACCCTCCACTCGTCAGGTAATCTTATCTTGCTGGGACACACATTCTGTTCCTTGGAGACTTCATCACAGGAAGCCATAGCACAGGATGCCACGGGGGACAGGAGGAACCACTCGCCATCTGACCCTCTCCACTTCCTTGTGTGGGGACTTGAATCCATCAGTCATCCTGACCCAGGACCATTTTGGGTTCCTCTGATTCCTCCTGTGTATTAAAGAAAGGGAGGAATGCTGCTGGGTAAGGAGGCAGGAAGGGTTGGAGGAAAAGACAGTTTGCGTGTCCCCACAGAGGAGCGCAACAGGGAGGAACCATGCCATCGGGGTGGCTCAGAGCGGGGCCGCACTCAGCACTGCCGAGTAGGATATATGACTGGTATTACAGGTAGTACTACTGCGCTACAGGTAGCATTAGTGCCTAATAACTCTGGTGTTGTTTGGTACTGTGTCCTTTCAGAGTCACAACCCTGCGGGATGTCACCTGTCACTTCTGCAAAGCTTCTGACGTGCAGCCAGGTTGTGCTCCTGCCACGCAGCGCTTGGGCAAGCCTGGGAGCAGAGGCAGCTCCATTGCTCGTGGCTTGCTGACGTTATGGCAGCACACCAAAACATCCCTTTATGAATCATACTGGGATAGGACTCTCCTGTAGAGCTGTGGCCAAGGCCTGCTGCCTCAGGGGGTGGAATGCTGGAAGCCCTTGTGCTGTGCTGGTTGCAAGAGGATCCCAAGGAGTCCTCATGGAGGTTTCAGCAAGTGGATGGGCAAAAGCTGCCATTGCTTATGTACACATACACTTGAAAGTATATAAGCGATGCTGGAGGAGGGAATGTATGGGGTGGGGCAGGGAGAAGGGAAGTGGGAGAGGTGGTTGCTGGAAAGGTCAAGACATGTGGATAGGAAACACCAAAATTGAAGAGGATTTGTCTGGAATATCCTACGTATTGATTTCTTCGTTTTGGAGAAGGACAATAAGCCTCTCTTCTAGGTGAATTTTAACTTTATTGGGTAAAGATTTACTGTCTTTTTGATAAATTCAGCCAAAAATGTCAATAAACAGCAGTAGCACAAGTCCTGCATGTTCACAGATTCTTCATGGGTTGCTCTTACCATGGGTGGTTTCAGACACATAGGAAGGAGCTCTTTTCTACATTCTCTCTTACCAGAAGGCTTGGTCCGGGTGTATGTATGTTTGTGCTCCTAGATAATAAGCCGCAGTGTCCAGAGATTTCAGTCGTAGGTCAAGGTCCTGTTGTGCAAGCCAGGATATTTTTCCCAGAAGTTAGTTCTTTCCCCAAAGAACTTCCAGAGGCAAAAGAAGACCATGGCCCAGCTGGTGGCAAGGAAGCAGAAGACACTGGTGAGACACTTATAATTAGTGTAATGAGCATCAATCAGATGACACCAGCTGCCTAAGCATTGTCAGGCAGTTTTATTGGCATTACAGCAACAGTGTGATTGTAAAGAGAAATGATAGAGGTATTAAGTAGTGACTCCTTTCAGGATGAGCTCTTTCCACTCACGAATGCAGTTTTATAGGAGATGGTATGAAATAAAATGTAGAGTAACACCAATTAATTGGGATATATCCAAACTGTGTGCTGCCTTTTTATTAATGAGTGCTGTGATCTCCCATCTAATGCCCACTTAATACCTTAATAAGGCCGTGACTCCCGTGCATAGATTCAGTATACTCATCCCCGTTTATACCTTTTTACATGCAATACAAGACTGAACCAAAATTAAAACTGGTCTTTCTAAGTCTAGAAAATACAGGCACTGGATCAATTATACTGTGAGGGGAGAGTTTTAGCCAACAGAGTTACCTGCCATTCACAAGAAAACTCTTTTTTTTTTTTCAATTCAAATCCTCATTGAGATGTTCGGGGAAGGTCCATCCAAATTTCTCACAAGGGTTTCTAGAACGTCTCAACTACCCACCTCTGCTTTACATTCACTGCTGCTATGCAGTAGGCTAGATTTTGGGGGTCATTTTTCAGCTTGCAGTCTCTACGTGTTCATTCACATTTTTTCATGGGTGACTTCCAACAAGGAGTGAACAGTCATGCACAAATTGCAGTGGGTTGAAATGTGCATTGAGACAACTTGGAACTTGTGGCTTAACAGTCCCCTAAGACATTGACCTGGAAGGGACATTTGCCTTTTGTATGTTGTGTAAAAACTACAGGAGACCAGGGGAAGGATATGATTTCATTATTCATGCACGATTCAGCATTCATTATTCTTTCCCCTTTTCCTAAAGACCCCACGGAGGTCTTAACTCACTCTAGTCAATGGAATTTTAATCAATACAGGCAGTAGACCACAAAGTACGAGTTGGGTGACCAATGTTGGTGTCAAGTTTGGGGAGAGCTGAATCAAACCCTACCTAGCAAGCTGATGGACATACGTGCAGATGTGATACAGCTGCATATGAGCTGAACTGAAACTGTGCATCAAATGCTGTGTATTGTCAGCAGGTCAGAGGAAAAAAGTGCTTATGGAAGTTTTACCTCCGCTGCTGCTGAGCTCACTGTAGCAAGGCTTTGAAGAAGCAAACTCACAGGCCATAAAAAGCTGAAAATCATGTTGTGTGTAACTGAAAGGTCATTCCTCTGTGTTTCAGATGCTGCTATAGCTAAGGCTCAGAAGGTACAATAATTTGCGAATTTTTCATCTGCCTGTTTCCAGGATTAGTACATAATTTCATTTATTCTATATGCAATATGGAAAGGTTGAAATGATGCAGCATAAAGGCATGCAAAAAGAGCCACACGCTGTATCCATATATATTAGTAGTTACCTATTAATATTTCATGTTACATGCTAATATGCTTTATGCTAATATTATTTAGCTAAAATACAAGCAATAAATACTGTTCTCTAAGGCACAGAAAATGCATGCAAAACTAAAGTCTATGTTTTAATAGATTTATTGTGTCCTTAATACCCTGAAAGTCAGATAATCAATATACCTGACATAGTTTAAGCTACCAAGGCAAATGAAAACTGCTCTGTGGTGAGGTGATTGCAAATCCATGGCCGTAATCATTTTTGTCTGTGAATGAGAAAAAAGGAAGGAAGGAAAAACTTCTCAGCATTATTTCCTTGGGATCACAGGAATGCTTTTCCAAATTCACAATGCCTTTTCTAATATTGTAATATTCACTGTGCATTTATATGCCTAATTCCTTTTCCCCCATATATGCAATCTAATACCAGGTCTGACTGAAATGGGAAAAACCTACTCAAGCACAGTAGCTAAACAGTTAAAAATGTCATTCAACAATTTACCAGGTCACTGTCACAAATATGTTGCTAGGTGACTGCAGATGTTATCAGCCACTAAAATGCATGCATTTTCCAGATGTAGTCATCAAATAATTTCCAACTGAGTGGCTGTGTGTTACAATAAAGTTGAATCTAAGGGTCTAAATACTTAAAAATATATAAGATAATTTGAATTATATTGAAAACTATTACCTGCCATGAAAGTAGTGGAAAGGGATCAAAATGTGAGGTATTTTGACCAAGGTTTTCTTGAGATTCAGCTCCCTAGGAACTGCAGTTTTACACTATCCTCTTGGGTTTTGTAACTTCTGTGCATACCTAATGCTCACATTCTGCATCTAATTATGCTACAGCTGATGCCTGTTGATTGGCATTTCTATCAGCTAGTGATATGACTCATTAACCCTTTTGGAAAGCAGTCCTTTGAAAGTTAATAACTGTAGAGTTTGAAACTTCCGGCTGACGTCATAACCAGTCATAAAACCACATGAACTTCCAGGCAGTTTCAGATGTCATTCTGGGAGCTGATTTTTATCAATAAAAGGAGTCTGGTTCACCTTGTAGGTCAAGACTCCCGAATATGGGCCAGCTTTCTGAGCTCTCAGTCCTGGCAGTGGCAATGCCATTGGTTTCACCAGTGTGGCTGGGAGAGCTGCTCAGCTCAGCAGATGCAGGTTGTGACATCAAGGTGAGCTGAAGAGCACTCCCAGACTCCTGGAGCACACTAGCTGCATGGCAATGGCTATGGCACAAATTTAGATACTTAGCTCAGGTGTAAAAACCTGTTAAAGGGTTCTAATCTGCAAGCTGACTCCACACACCAAATAATAGGTGCAAAACCAGGATACAATTACTGGATACAGTTATTTTTTAGAGTGGAAATCAGACTAGGTGATCAATGGGTTTATTCTGGCCTCAATATCTGTGAATGTACATTGAGTAGATGGGAAGTAGTGTTCCAAGAACGTGCCACAGCTTGGGTTTTTCCTAGAGCTTTCAACCGTAACATCTGTGTATGCTCCCTGGTACTATGTTCATCTAGAACGATGAAGAGATTACTTGGAGAAGTTGGGCAGGGACTTGCATGATCACAGTTTTCAGCTTTAACCAACCTGGATCAGAGGTATCTAGATGTGCGTGGATCTAAGTCTAAACTGTCCATAAAGAGTAGTGTGCTAGTAATAAACCCAAAAATACCTCCTCTGGCTCAGGAAGTTCCCAGGCCACCAGCAGTGGCACACCTGGCATTTATTCTGAGAAAATACCACTATTTATTATTTTTATATATTCTGCCATTTTTTGCCCAGGCATCCACTTTTGGCCACATATCAGAGATTAAATACTTCACAAGATGGATCTTGGCCTGACCTGTGTGGCCATTTTTATGTTCTTAGGCCTCTGCAGCACCAACTGTTACCCATTATGACAGTATAGGTGACATGGGGACTTCCACCACTGTATGGGGTTCATGTCATTGGTCTCCAGGGGGTAGTGATAGGTATGGGAAAAAATATCACAGAATAAATCCTTAATCTTTCTGGCAAAGCTGAACGGAGGACAGCAGTCTATGAAGTTTATGGTTGCTGTAGGTGCAGTGTTTAAATGTAGCTTTGATAGCTGTATTGGCTGTGCCTAAGCTAAATCTGGTTTTACCACATCAAAAACGGTTCAGGCAAGATACAATATCCATGTGCTGCATTCTAAGAGAGTTACGTAGCATTTCACAGGCTGTCAGCAGAGGCTGTGCTGTTACGCCATTGCTCCAGGGAGAAGTGGCATTGTAGGAGAATTGTTGCTCTACCTCTCTTAGCTTCACTAGTATCAGATAATATAACAAGAGACAGTGACTGTGATTGTGGCTTGGGATGCTCAGGCTGGACCAGATGACCTCTGGCGGTCCCTTCTGACCAACATTTCTAGAGTCCGTGTAAGACCTAGACTCATCTGAATCAGTAACTCAAAGCAGCCATTCCAGAGTGTCTCAAATGGCTCCACATATTTATGTGATGGCAACTGAATCACGCACTCTACTCAACACCACTCATGGAGAGTGATGCAGCTGGCCAGTGACAAGACCCTGGGGTGCATTAAGAGGAATGTGGCCAGCAGGTCAAGGGAGGTTCTCCTCCCCCTCTACTCTGCCCTGGTGAGACCCCACCTGGAGAACTGTGTCCAGTTCTGAGCTCCCCTGTTCAAGAAAGATGAGGAACTCCTAGAAAGAGTCCAGAGGAGAGCAACTAGGATGATAAAGGGACTGGAGCATCTCCCCTATGAGGAAAGGCTGAGAGAGTTGGGCTTGTTCAGCCTGAAGAAGAGAAGACTGAGAGGGGACCTCATCAACACATGCAAATGTCTCAAGGGTGGATGTCACGAGGATGGAGCCAGACTCTTCTCAGTGGTGCCCAGTGACAGGACAAGGGGCAATGGGTACAAACTGAAACATAAGAGGTTTCAGTTGAATATGAGGAAAAACTTCTTTACTTTGAGGGTGACAGAGCACTGGAACAGGCTGCCCAGGGGGGTTGTGGAGTCTCCTTCTCTGGAGATATTCAAAGCCCGCCTGGACAAAGTCCTGTGCAACCTGCTCTAGATGAACCTGCTTTAGCAGGGGGGTTGCACTAGGTGATCTCCTGAGGTCCCTTCCAACCCTTGCCATTCTGTGATTCTGTGATTCTATGTGTGTTTGGCAATTCACCAATCAATTGGGTGGGTATAATCTGTGCCTTGAGATGACCTAGTGTATCTAACCTGCCCTTAGTGTCACTTCAGCAGGACATGTATCTGTCACAGGTTCTGTGTCATATCTATGTGAATATCTCAGGTGCTCGGTGGTGTCTCCAATGGCCCAACACACTTGTGTGAAGCAGCTGAATCAAGCCCTGGATGTCTCCTGGGGTGAACAGAAGGGATTTTGCTTTTTCATCTGCAGCAGAGCAGGTTTCAGGATCTCCTCAGCGGCTCGTTCACCTTAAACAATTGTTCTCTGCAAGGCTGTGGTTGGTACTTTTAGCTTGCAGGATCCCAGCACCAGGTCAAAAAAAAGCACTCCACTACAAAAACGTTGATCTGGGATAAAGCCCTGCTGTCAGATTACATTTGTTCAAAAAATGTAGTTGCCTAACCAGGGCCACAGGTCAGAGTCACGTTCACAGTAGCTTATTTGCACATTATTTGGGTTTGCCTCATTCTTTTTACTGTCATCCAAACTGGAGCTGGGCGGAGGTACTGGGCCTACTGGTTTTATGGGGAAAAGCCACTTGGTAGCAGTTCCCCTGGTGGCAGTACACGTAGTGACACAGCCTGTATCCCAGTTCCATATTGATGCTTTAGCACAGACACTAAAGGGATCTGAAATGCTGAAAGGCATCTGTAAGAAGGGCAAGCACAGCAGTATGTGCTGAAGGGATGGTAAGGTGGTCCGTCTGTCCTAGAATGGGTTGGTGGCATTGGAGCTGGGATGGCTGCCTTCTTCCAGAGTGTAGCAGCTACTCCATGGCTAGATATTTGGATCCCTGGAGGCTATCACTGCTTGTGAGAAAGAGGGAATGCCCAACAGTGATGACTGAACTGCTGCCCCAGATGAAGCCACTGTGGAGAAAGAGGAGATTCCCACTAGCCAGCACCTCTTCCAGTAGCTGGCATCCAAAGGATTCAGGTCACCAGCAGGCCATGTGAGGAATACTGCCTTTCTGACTGTTTCCTGGTTTCATTTTTCTACTTATTTGTTTCTCCTCTGCAATCCTAAGCTTTTACCGGGCATGCAGCCAGGTCTTAGGCACTTTGCTACCAGGCCATATTAGTACGGCCACTCATATGATCACCAGCTCCAGCTGAGGAACGTGCTGCCAGGCCTGCTCCACCTTGCTGGCTTTGTTGGGTGTAACACCCCGTGAAACCTTATCCTTTAAAAAATGGAAAGTGGTTCACAAAATTGGTATTTGAAAGCCCAGCCATGTCAGTTGGATTGGCAACCTTAAGGGGAGCATGAGGTGGGGACGGGACTGAGTGGAAAACAGGAATGGGAAGGCGGTGTCAGGCTGGTGGCAGGGAAGCTCTGACCATGAGCCCACCACAGGCCTCATCTCAGCACATGATGGTCCTTCCCTTTGTCCAACTGCAGTGCCTCCCTTCGTGGAGAGGATGAAGACCATGGGTCGTACATGAGATGCTACCACACAAGGCAAATGCTTTTACCTCAGCTCTGCCTAATTAGTCCTTTACATTACTTCCAGGTAAAACCATGGCCCACTTGTAGATTTAAGTTAAAATTACTTAAATCAATTGTTACTCAAGTGCAATTGCTGTAGCTCCCTTGTTGTTTGTCATTCTTGGTGCTTCCCAGAAGCCTGAGTACCCTTGCTTTTCTCAGTACAGATGTTGGGATACCTTTAATAAAACACATTCCAGTGCAATTTCTTTTAATGCAATGTCAGAAGTTTCCAGAAAGACATTTAAACTGCAGAAATAAAGTTAAAATTACTTAAACTGAGAATTAATTCTGTCTCTCAAATCTGAACAATAGATTGCCTGGGTCTTGGATTAAAAATTCCAAAGGGAGCCTCCCACAACATGAAATGGAAGGATAGAGACGTTCGCCGCACACCCTGAAAATGGAGGGAGTAATCGCAGGTACAGTGCCCAGTTCCACGGGCCAGCCCGTTTCCCCTGCTAACGAACCACCTGAAATTCAGCTGCTGCTAGCAGAGCCCAATGGGCACTGCCCAGGTCCCTCCCACTTGTTTTGGGCTGCCTCCGTGGGCAAAGAGATATGATCTGTCTGGAGGGAACAACGGTAGCCCTGGTACAAATATTCTCCTTTCATTTTCTGGTTTTTGGAGCTTAAGTTTACACCGACTCTGTATTGTGACAAAGTGCCAAGCACTGATGGGAATCTTCCATCTCTATTAAGAATTTTGGACACATAATAACAACAAAGGATTAATATAACTTTGCTTGACAGAAGAAGCTAAATGACGTTACTTAGGAAAAAGCAATGTTATTTCTTTAAAGTACAACTTCATTACATGAAAACATTAACGAACTAGTATTTATTTGGAAAATGCATATTTTATTTTAAGACTACTTTTTAGCATTTCTAGACTGAATAATATTTTCTAGAAAATGTTTACTCTGGAATGAGCTCTTGCAGTTCTGGGTGATAGGATCAAGCAAGAAACTACCAGTCTATACACGTAACAACAACAGTAGTAGCAGCAGTAGTAGTAGTAGTAATAATAATAATAATAATAATAAACAACTTTTCTTGATTCTGAATAAACCTGAAAATGTGGGGAAAGCTCAGGTTTACATTTTGTCCTTTTTCTTTGTGAGACAAACATGAGTTTCCAGTGCATCATTTCTTCCTGCCTTACGAGCTATTTCAGTACACTGAGATTTACAGGGATCTGTTTAGTTTATCCCTACTTTGAGAGATGACTTGATTACAGTATATAAGCGTTATCAGAGGAACAAAACAGTGGAAATTAGCGCTGCTTAACCTACCAGAGACAAGAATAACATGGAAGAAAAGCTAAGAGTTAAAGCCTTATTAGCAATTAATACTATTTTAACAACACGTGCAAATGAGATTACAGCGGGTTACCCAATGGACATGGTGCCTTCTCCATTACTTTTTGTCTTCAAAACAGGCACTTGAGTGTCAAGGTGATGGTGACATTTTCTGTAATAGTCTTGTGACTGGACCACCCTGTCAGGCTGAGGAGATCTGGGGGGGACCTGCTCTGGGGTCAAGGACCACAACACCAATTTTTTCTCTTCTCCTAACACAGTTCCCTAAGGACCATCGGGCAATTATTTCCCTCCATTAGCTTTAAAGGGAAAACTGGATCCCACTGTAATATAAACATGCTTTTGGTCTCCCTTCAATCCCATGGACAAGGGTGCAGCTCCCATCTGCTTAGCTCAGTCTTCTAAAGGGGCTGCACCCAACAGTAACTCTGTACCAACAGCCTGGTACATTTAAAAGAAACTTTTTTAATGGTGGATTGTAGTATCTGTCATAAAAAATTTAGAAAATGGAGTTTTCCTACAGCCCACTAGAGAGATGTTAAGTAATTAAAATAAAGTGTGTGTGTGTGTATTTATTTAAAGGACATATTAACTGTAGTTTAATGGGCCAGGAACTTTGCTGTTTCAAAATAAAAAGCAATTAACAGTTGAATGTGCTTTCTAAAGCTGTTGCATTGGCATCCGCTGTTCAGACTGTTGAAACTTTAATATTTTGAAAAGCAAGTTAAATTCACTCTCTGGTGTCAGTATACATTGCACATATACACAGGCACCCAGATTCTCTGATTTTTTGATGAGACCATGACTGTATTAACAGAAACATTTCAGAGAAATCGATTTACTGGTTTATCTTCAGCACAAAGCACCAAATAATGTGGAGCCAATATTTTGGTTTTTCATGGGAAGCACTGCAATATGGTCCCACACATCCCAAGACTGGTGCTGGGAGGAATAAGTCAGCTCTTTCAGGATGCAGTTGTAGCTGCCTTGTGGTGTGTAGATCATGGTGCTTCCCAGAAGCCCGAGTACTCTTGCTTTTCTCAGTGTGGATGTCAGGATCGCTTTCATAAAGTGCATTCCTACTGAGGTCCCTTTTGATGCAATGGCAGAAGTCTCCAAAAAGATGTTTGAACTGTAGAAATCTCTAGGAGTGGCAACACTTAAGGACCAAGCCTGCCTGCTGACAAACTCTGCTTCACTTTCGATACAGCTTGTGCTGTTACGGAGGGCCATTTTGTACAACAGGAATCATTAAAAATAATTCTTATTGTTAAAGCCTGTATTATTGGCCTTATTCCTAATGACTTTTGGCATAACTCCGTAAACTTCCATCACTCCCACCATGCTGAAAGCGTGCTCTCCAGTATTCCCATTGCATCTGTCCATCAGGTGAATATATTTTTCCTGCAGGCTTTACTTACCAGCATTTTGTTGCCTCTGAGCCTGATTCAGCCTGAGTGGCACAGGGCTGCTTTTGAGAGCATGCGTGGTCCATGTGAATTGCTGAAAGCAAAAGAACCAGCCATGGTTTCACGTTTGGGGCATGCTGCTAAGTTGGCATGAAGTAAGGGTTGGTGGTGAGAATTAGGCTAAGTTAATGGGAAGGCTGCTTCTTGGCTCTGAGGTGCTCAGGGGACTGGAAAGTGTGGGGCTGGAGACTTTTTACTGACATACCGATGTTCTGTCAGAGACAACATACACTTTGAACGTGGGATGAAGTAATTGGGATTTGTTTTGCTATTTATTTTTTTTTTTAACTTCACTTGACCTGTCTACATATGTCTGAGCCTCAAATTCCAAACCACACTTTAATCCCTTCTCCTCCAGAGCCCTTGGAGGTTGAAAACAAAGTTGTGGTAAATCATATCACTAGACTTTAATAGCCAGTGAACAGTAAGTAACATTTTTTCCTCCCAAGAGAGTTATTTAATGTTTAATGAAAATACCAATTTGCATAATTCACTTGCAATATAAAGGTCACCATCAGTCTGTCACTAGGATAACAGGGTAATTACTTAGGATAACTATCTTCCAGCCATAAAAGAATGTTAATTTGTTGAAAAGGACAATTTAAAATGATTGTATTTTAATTATTATATCATCTTTATTCTATTTTTAAGAATGTCAGAACTTCTGCAGCACAGCGCTCAAAGCTGTGTATCTTTCTCAAAGGCAGTGGATATTGAGACCAAGCAGACCAGGCTTCTGTGCTAGCTCCTAAAAACCTTCAGTTTGCTCCACTCTTTTCCATCTGTTTTGTTCATCTTCAATATTTGACAGTTAACATCCCCAAACCTAAATAAATGGCAACAACAACTGTAAATATGAGAAGTCTGAGGGAGTCAGAGTGATGGACCAGGTGTCTGGGGCAGACACGCAGCAGTCCCACACTGTCCCCTCTGAAGGTAGGGAATGTTCTCACTCTGTGCCGGGGTCAGGAAGACCCTGGTCCAGGCAGACCACTCTGTCACACTCCATTACCAAACCCTGTTGGGTCATGAATCAAATATTATCCAAATAAGGGCCCATTTCTTTTTATGTTGTGGTCTAAAAAGAAATAGAGATTGGCTCTTAGTAAAGCACAGCTAGGCCAATAGCTGGAAACCTACTGAGCCTGAGCATGTCCAAGCCTGGCCAAGGACTTAGACATCAATACATTCGCATAGGAGGAAGCAGATTATGGAAACATCTGCTGGGACAGCGTGTGAACCCCAGCTGTGCACTCCTCTACAGCTGCACGCAATAAGCTGCTTAGGGCCAAGGGCCACAACCATGCCCAGGTAGTTTGCAAGGAAGACCCAAAACTGGCATCCAGCTCCCACTTGTGCTGGAGCTCTCTGCATTCCCAAAGGAATATGGGTCAGAGCTGGCCTACAACAGGGACCTCCTAAATAGCTAATATGTGCAATGCAGCCGCAATCATACAGAAGTATTCGTGCATTGCAGCAAAAGACGTCACTTTATACTTCAGAGTACCTCCTCCTGCTCCCCTGGGGACACTCCTACCAGGGCCGTATGCCGTGCTTGTAAAGATGACGCAGCGTAATGAACTCCTTTTCTTCTTCACTGTAAAGCCAGGATGATTTCTCTCTCATACTGTTGGAAGCACCTTAAGAGTGTCTTTAATACCAGGAAGTGACCCCATGAGTTGCTGGTTGCAGAGGGACAGACCTACTTTTTCAACTCGGCACAAAAGACCAAAACCACACTGTGTTTCATGTAATGATTGCTTCTGCACAAAGCTTTCAAATAATAAGCACTAACCTATTTTAAACCTGAGCAAGCTAAACATTTCATTTAGTATTCACTTGACTCTGCTTTAGCTCATTAAAACCTCTGCTGCATTGGAGAAGGCGAAGAGGGCAATATAATTAAGACAGCATGATTAGGACAGGGCAGATGGGGTTTCTCTCAGCTGAGAGTTGAGGAAATCCTGTTCTTCCCTTTAAAGAGATGCAGCAGGCAGTGCTGGTTCCCCTGGCCAGGCCAGGATGGTGGTGAGCTCCGGGCATCAGGTTTCTCTGCCTCTCAGGTACTTTGCAAGGTGATGCTTCAGGGATGAGCCTTGCACTGCACAAAATGACCCCAGCTGTTCACCTGTGTATCCCCAGAGCAGTATTTCTTAGGGATATGATATCAAGAACTCCTCAGCTGTCTTGGGCTGTGATTCAGAAAGCATCTTATTGCATTTGCACAACTAATCATACATATACATGTGTTAGCTCCCACTGTGAAACAGAAGAGACGCAACAACTTTATTACAAAATCCTGGCAGCTATGAAAAGATGATGGATGCCAGCTGAGTCTCTTGTGGTGTCCCTGCCACAGCAACAGTGAGGTCCTGCAGGTGCTAGGGCTGATGGCCTGGCCTGGCCACAGCCTGGCCCCATCCCCAGGGAGGTGCTCGATGCCCCCGCCTGCCCTGCTTCCTCGCAGGGAGCTGAGGCACCACGCTGGCTTTTCATGGACAGGGATGTAAGTGTGCGATTTCTGCAATATCCATCTTCTGTTCACATTTAATCACAAAGCTTCTTTTTCCTCCTCCTCCCAGATCAAGACCCAGGACAACAGGATAACAGTCAGTGCTGGATTTAGACGGATTTGTGGCCAGAGGCTCCTATGCTCCACAAGCCCTCCACCATCCATGGTGAGCCAGGGTGTGACCACTTCAGGCCTAATTTCCACCTCAATCCTGGCTACCTTCTCGAGAGCCAGCTCCATTGGGATCTGTGGATGGTCACTTCGGTTTTGTATATAGGCACTGTCTGATTTCCAGATGCAGAACTCTCACTGGAGACAATTGGAGCACAACAAAAATAGGCTTTAGAGGACTGGCCTGTCTAGTCAGTCAAGAGGGCAACCCAACAGCACAGGGAGAAGGAAGGTCCTTACAGGATGGCATTCCTGACACACAAATACACACCAATGGCTTTTTTGGTATCCTTCCTGACAGTGGCCCATAGCAGGTACATGGAAGAGCTTCCCAACAGCAGCATTCCCATACAATAGCCCAGCCTTAAGCCATCTAAAGTTTAGGTCTCCTTAAACCACAAGTGACATCTTTGTCTTTAAAACAGTAATGTAACTCAACATCTAAAAATAATCCCATGGAGTCATACGTTCTCTTGTTCTTCAGCATTTCAATCATTCCAGCTACTCCGCAGTGTCATAAAACACATTTCGAGAAAGAAAAATATCCAAAAAGTTCCCTAGAGCGAAATACTTAAAAATAAACCTCTCACTCCTTAAAGCACATACCTAAATCATGTTGTTTCAGAAAGCGCTGAAGGCTCTGGAGGAGGACGGGGAAGTTCTGGCTGCTCCTCAGTGCCCAGAGGCCACGCGTGGCTGGAGCTGTGGACGCCTCACCAGCCGACGTACAATTCAGCCGCAGCCGAGCTCTCACTCCTGGCTGTTTTCCCACATGAGCTTGAAACCTGACAACAACTAAACTTGTTAAAATTTGATTCTTCTCCAGAAAGGAGATCTTTGGTGGAAGTCCCATGTGTGCTAGCAGAGGAGCAGCGCATCAGCACAGAGCTCAGAGCAAACACCAGAAGTGCTGCTGGGGGACCAGAGCCCTCCCCGCTGTAACGCTGCACCCGCAGCCAAGAAAACTTACTCTCTAGCTGGCAACGAGCAACATGAAGCGGGGAAATTGTCTTCATTAGTGTTGTGCAGGGTTTAAAGGAGGTGCAGTGGCATGGTTGGATCTCAAATACTGTTTGTTAATTGAATCTGCAAATATGTGAAGCCTTGCTGTTCATATTCTGCTGCTCATGTGGACTCTGGTAGCCCCCCAAATGACACAAATCATCTCTCGAATGCTCAAGTTATTTAGAATTACAGTATCTTGTCCTCATACACTACAATTTTATATTTATTTTCTTGGCAATGTATGAAGGAAATGAGATTAAACCAAGACCTGGATTTAGGCATGCATGTTTTCTTTGAGTACAAAAAGGAAAAGGCTGAGACACCTTCATTTAGGTGGCCTTGATTCATCATCCAACGCTAGCTCCTGAACTTGCTATGCATCGTCGTCACTGTGTGTGACCGAACACTTCTGAACACCCAGAACACAGTCGGTACCAAGAAGTGATGCGCACCCTCGTTTCGGAAGCCGGGAAGCGTTGCCCTGAGAGAATGGCAGGTCTCTAACATGAAACCCTTGGCGAGTGCCAATCTGCGAGGTGCTCCAAGGGAAAAGGAGTTAGAAGGCAGACAGCATCTCCCCCTGCTCCACTGCCTTCAAACTAATTATGTGACCCAAAAGCTCATGCCTTAATTAGCCTGGAAATAAATTACACTGGCTCCTCCTGGCGGCTGATCACACCAAGCTCAATACGCACGGATGTGGTTATTAGCTACTAGCACTCATCTTCCTTTGGATGAGTAGCCATGCATTTCATTTGCACCCTGATGGAGCCTAGAGCCTTCAGCCGAAACCACCCAGCCTCCTGCTGTATCTGACACAAATACTAATGGCCACCACATTTGACCGTGGCATCATTAACTTTTTGCTAATTGTTGGCTGTTGATAGCAGCAGCCTTCAGTAGTGTTGCAGAAGGTTGGGGGGCTGCAGGGTCACAGCTTGCTAAGGGGCTATAACTGGTGTGTGCTGCTGGGGTTTGGCTCCAGAAGGAAAACAGGGGTAACACAGCTAAAAAGCTTACTGGTGGGGGCGGTGACACATACAGTCAAATAATACAGGAAAGCAGCTGGATTATGATTTGAGTTTGTGTCCCCTAAGCAAGCCCATCTAGTGTTCATTTTTTTAATGGCACGACTCCCTGCAGTACCAAGGAGCCAGCATCCCCCATCTGGGGAGGCTCACCTCAGGAGGGGGAGCATGAGCATGTCAGAGGACACTGTGAATTTTCATGGTAAAATTTTAATACATATTCTGCACAAAAGCAGGCCCAGCAACTGAGTGTGCTGGCAGGCTAGCCCGGAGACCTGACTGCATCTGAAGGACTGTGGTTGTAATTACTGTCACCATTGCTTGCATCAAGAATTGCAACCACATGAATTTGGAGCCTCATCACTTGAAAGCTGTCTCTCTCTTATGCATGCCCCGTGGTTTTCTTGACCTATTTTTGGATGGTGAGAAATTATTTATTTTTATATCTAGATTTCCAAAATAACCATGATAATACAATAAACAGGGGACTGAGAGGAACAGGAGAGAGACACCTGGCTCTGCACTCTTGCCCAGACGGTGTAACGCAAGAGGGAGCAGCCTTGGATGTAGTGCTGAGTGGTGTTACAGAAAGCCATCTTACTGAAAATGCTGATTGTGCTTCAGAATGCAGAGAAGGGCTGAGGGTTACCTCAGGCTGTGTTTTGTCAGATGTTCTGTGAAGAAGAAAAAATTCACACAAGCCAGAACCTGCTACGAGACCTCTACCAGTTCCCTCTCCATCCCTCTCTTTCCTGACAGCTGAAGTGTTTAGTAATTGAACTGTATCAAGGGTACATCTGGTTGTTATGGTGAAATCATATAACAGCTCAGGGGAGCATTTGTATTTGTTACGGCAGTAGGGTAAGTTGCTGGGTTTATGGTTGAACAAATGGATCTGTGCTCCCCCTTGCATCTGTGTGTTCTATTGTAGCTCCAGCACGGGTGCTGTGGAAGCGGCCCTTATATACAGCTCACATGTAGCATTTGTGCTTCAGACCCAACCCTTTTCTGTTAAGCCTCAATGAGCATCCATCCATAGGCACCCTTGATGCCCAACGCTATGTCATCGTCATCTCTGCACAGGCGGTGCTGAGGAGCACAGCGTCACCAGAAGGAAGAGAAGCAGGAAGCCAGAGGACACAAGTTTTCAAAAAAAAAAAAAACCCAAGAGAAAAAAAAAAAGACAAGACCCTCCCTTCTTCCCTCAGGAATGAGAAAAATGCCCAGAAAAAGCAGAGAAAAGACAGAAAAACGCATTGATGTGGTCACAAATCTGGGCCAGGGACACAGGAGAACCTATCTCCTAATCTCCTCTTGAGGAGAAACATGTTTTTCTCAGTTTAGAGATCAGATGAGTGATGAAACAGATACCCCACAATGTGTAAAAAGGAAGGCTTGAAATAATTTAGATAGATATATACTTTAATGGGGAAGTGTAATTGAAACCTGCAAATATGAACAGTAGTAGAGGTAATATGTATATAGCCAGTGGGAAGCCCTCAGAAGTTGGGTGGATCTGTAAAACTTAGCTTCCCCATGGCTTGAGGGGCTGGTACAGGAGGGAACACCTCTTCAGGTGCAGTATCTCTGAGGAACATGAGCGTGGGCATCTGGGTCGGACTAAAGCTCTGCCTCTTTTTTTATCTTACAGCAGATCTCCACAAAAGTGCGTAAGAACAAGACAATGTGCAGTTTTGCCTCCCTGAATTGAATATATTCTGGCCCAGCCTCCAGCAATCTGTGGCTCAGGGACGCCCTGAGCCAGCGGTAGTATCTTTACATTTAGCACTTGCTGGTGGTCGCCTGGCTGAGTCTGACCACGGAGCAGGAATCCACGCTATTCACCAGCGTGCAGTGTGCCAACTCACTAAGAGGTGCCCCACTGGTGTTGCTGTCCTGGTTAAGTGGCATGTGCTATGTTTTCCCTTTATCTAGGCTATAAAGCCAATATGAAATTTTTATAAAATGCAGCACTGAAAAATTGAGAGGGTTATTTCTATAGGTGTGAAGACGTTGAAGGTGACTACTATATTTCTTTAGGACTGACTTTGTGTTTGTTCCTGCAGTGCCCATTACAAGGATATCATATGGCATGTCGGGAACAGCTCTGCGCTGCAAAAGATCTCTTTTTTACCAAACATATCTGTGTGTAGTTCCCTTCTTCCCCATATTTAAAGCAAATGGACCTTTTTCATATAATTGTTATGTGGAGTCAGAGGCAAATATTGATAGATAGTGACAGAATTTAATTTATTTCTTTGTTAAAGATTGATTTTTCTTGGGCTTCGACAGCACTGGCTGCCTTCCCAGAAACATCTCTGAATTTATCATCGCTGGGTGCCAAACTGAGACAGAAGGAACAAGTTTTAAATATAAAACTCCTCAAAGCGTGGGGACGTTTCAGCATGATGAAGTTCCAGCCGTAACCCTGAGTGCCACAGGGTAAGGACAGCTGAGAGGAATCGAGGCAGTGGATTAACAGTGTAAATGGAGGGATGTCAGCTTTAGAGAGAGGTGTCCCCTTCTGCCCAGGGGTAATTACTCCTCACTCCTAACTTTTGGTACATACCAAATGATCCTTCAGAGGATCATTTCCTTCTCTGTCACCATTGCGTCTAGGCAATGAGTCAAAGAAATGAGAGTGTAGACTAAGACAGACTTTGCCCATCAGCAATATTTTGCAGGCTCCAACACTCAGAGCTACCACTGGAATCCAGCAGCTCAAATCGTTGATGGGCACAAGGCTCACTGCGTACTGCCTGGCAGAGGAAAGCTCACCGCCTCGCTTTCTCAGTCGTCCCTGCTGAGCTTCAATAGCTCCCTCCTGATCCTGGTTTCTGCAGAGGAGCAGGGTGAAGCTCACTACTGAGGCACACGCGAGGTGACATTACTGGGAGGCACAGAGTGATGCAATCGCTGATGTGACGCGCACCGTAATTATCCGTGTGAGTCACTGGAGCGCTACGTGCCCGTACCACAGCTGAGCTGAGCCCTGGTGCTCAGCTAGTAAAGTACAGCTTCAGTATTTACCCTTAGTATCATCCCACAAGACAAATTAGGAGCCAAGGCAGAGTAATTTGAATTTTGTACTAAACTGGAAACATTACATACTCTATTGACTTCATTAGACTGGACTTAGAGTGAAGATATTTAGGCCTAGTGCCAGGATCCACAGTGTATAACTCGGGTTGTCCACAGTGGGTGAGGAGCAGGCTGCCGACAGCGATGCTCGTAGGCATGCATTGCACCATTTAACCTGTCATGGTAGCACAGCATCTTTCGGAGTAAAACGGTAACAGCTACTCCTTGCTAGTTTGATCTTGGCTGGGCAAGCTGTCAGTGTGTCCTCCGTGCAGGGGTCACAGCGGGAGGCTGTGGAGCAAACAGAAGCAGAGAGGAGAGGTTGTAGAGCAGCACCAGGGGAAACGCCCTCTTTCATCAAAAAAAGGTCAACAAGGCAGTTAACAAAAAGGCTGGGTACCTGGCAAGATCAAACCACCCTCCACTACCCAGTCTGTGCAGAGATCTTACCCTCCTTGCAGCAATGCTGGCCAAGCCCCTCATTCCCTTAACATTAAAACAGACTTTGATTTAAAAGAAGAGGACCCCTGATTGTGCCGACCTCTGGTTTCCACCAGGGAAACACGGAGTGCCCTTTTCACTTCCCAGGTGGGACAGGGAAAGCCCACAACCCAGGCTCTTCCTAGGGGAGTCCTTTCCCTTCATAGTGAGCTCTCGTCCTGGTGAACCCAGTTTCCTCTGAGAGACAAGAGAGGTCTTAGTGCCGGCAGGAGAACCGGGTTGTCTCTCCTCTCGGTGAGAAGCACCTCCCAGCTGATTCATTCTGGGTTGAAGAGAAGAAAATCTCTTTTTACCAAGGATCTCACCTCTCTGAAGACTGTTCTTTGTATTCTGCTCCCCTCTGAGCTCAGCAGTAGCGGCTGGTGCTGTTAAGCACAGCAGCCTTCACTGATAAGCCCTGCATCCTATGTATTTTCCTTTCTTTGAATGTTTTCTATCAGGAGAGCAACCAACCTGTGTTTCCTACAAAAATTGCTTCTGACTGCAAGGCTGGATGGGCTTTTCACTGGCAGGAGAAGTGACGTTGCCATGTAGTGTTTCTACTAACCGTGGCGTCGAGTGAAGCAGCATGCGATGTAGGAAAAGGACAAAGGGGTACGTGGAGGCAGTTTGCTGGTGGTGCCATTTTAAGGCAGAGGCTACCCCGCCTGGCCCCAGGATCTGGGGAGGCCACGGTGCCAGGGTGCAGTGCCCGCGCAGAGCCAGCTGCAGCCCACCCCCGGCAGAGCACCCCCGCCTGCGCCCGCCGGGGTCCCACCACCCCTGGCTCCTGCCCCCCTTCCAAGCAAAAGTGCTACAAAAGGTAATTATCTCTGGCTGAGCAAATTATTGTGGGTTAATTTGCACCCTCTGGTTTCATGCACAGGCCTGGGATGTCGGTGCGCTGCAGATTTGCTTTTACACTGATTGACAGGCCAGCAGCACAGTGGTGTTGGGATGTTGGTCAGCACAGGTGCTGGTCCCTGGCAGGCCAGCAACCCACCTTGGGTAGGTTTAGCATCACATTTACCTTCCCGGGGCACTGCCACTGCCAGATTCTCTCAACCTAAAGAAGCAGATTCTTCTGTATGCCAGCCCTCCAGCTACACTTCCAGACAAGCCTGCAGCCCTGAAAATCCCAAATAAATACTGTCCCTTGCAACACTGGGTCTGAATATCAGCTGCTCTCACCTTTTAAAGGAGCAAGATTCAGGGCTTCTCGGCTTCAGAAAATTCAAAAGGAATAAAACTGAATTAAACATTTCTGCCCATCTCAGGCTAGCATATCTGATCTATTCCTGGCACCCCTGATTATTCTTACAAAATCAGACCTGGGGGCTACTCCTCCAGCCTTTCCTCCCTTCCCCTTTGCCTTCCCCAGCAGCTGGTTCCTCCAAGTGAGCAGGGGACTGACTCACTGGCACTTTTTGTCTTCTCCTCGCATTAGGCTCTTCTATTAAATTTTGAATTTTGACAGCACTCTATTTTAAAGAAAGCAGATTCCTCCATTAACCTCTGCCCTGCCAGTAGGTGCTACAGATCCTATCAGTCCCTCCAAGGGTGGGGGCTGGATGAGGTGGGGGAGCACTGGTACCTTCCAACCCTGGAAAGGTGAATTCCAGCCAGCCCGTTGTACCACTGGCTGAATGTCAGCACAGCCGAGCCACTGCCATCACACCAAGTTTTAAAAGACAGGAAACGTTCTTTATTGCTTTGCTGGCTGTTCTCTTTAAAAGAGAAAAAGAACTATAAGGAGCCACTCTAGACATGCTGCTTTTATGAAGTTTAACCCTGTACCTGGAGGTCCTGTATGAGTTATGGCTCAGTCCTGCCCTCTGTTCTCTGAGTCCTTCAGTGGTACCAGTCCCCGCGCTCTGAGGGTGCAAGGAAACATGGTCAGGGGTATACAGAAGACATTCCCCATGCTGAAAGGAATAGCACGTGTTTCTGGTTTGAACTAACAGTGCACTGGGTGGATTTCAGCACACAGAGATGGGAGAGAAGTCCCTACCCCCAGGTCTTAGATCATACATGTGTGTAGGTCGTACCATGATGCTCTTTGCAGCACGTTAATACCATATTGGAAAGAAGGTCTTCTGGGGAGCTCAGTCTGAGTGTAGGGGGGGCTTCTCATTCCCATCTAGCTAGATAGGGTAAGATTTCAGCTGTTTAGGCAACAAATACATTTCCTATGTAAAAAAACCCAATGGCTTGCCTATGTACTAGAGTCCATCTTTAGGCAGGTTTGAAAATGTACAGCACATCTTAATGCTTGAGAAGTCATGTAAAATACGGTATGTGCAAGAAAACTGGAGTAAAGACATGGTAGTACACTGTAATACCATAGCAGTCTTTTAAAAAAAAAGTGGTCCTGGGCATAATTTTTAGTATCTCAAACCTTAACTCTCAAGAATCACCATTAAGAGGGCTAATAATTCACTAGCTATATCAGAGCATAACAAGTTCACAAGCAAAAATTCATTAAGGAAAACTCTTTCTTGATAAACTACAGCGAAAATGACTGGAGGGATTCACGCTTGTGCCCTTGAGATGCGTCAGTTCTCTGGAAATTTAATACAGAATTTAGTGTTCTCGGACACCTTCCTCAGAAATAGCAGAGATAAATCACAACTATGCTAAGCCCAGCCAGCAAACTCCATTTCTTTCCTAAATCAAGTCCTGATGTCCACAAAGTGAAGAAAAGGGGAGTGCCCGGAGCTACCTGGGTGTCTGTTCCCTGAAGGGGACAGCCCCATGGCCAGAGACCTCCCTGAGCCATCTGCTAGCCCCTTGGCTGGCGCAGCACTCGTAGGAGCGTACTGGCAGAAGTGAATGACAAAGTTTCCACTGTAAGGTAGGTGGGAGGTAGGACAAAGCAGGGGAGAGTAACAGGGGGGTTCCCAGGAAGGTTTTCTTGCAGCAAGATCAGTAGGACTGTGGAGGAGCACTGGGCATGCGTGGGGGACCTTTCCCATGCACCGCTGACGGCTGCAGCCGACAAAGCTCTGATACACGCGCAATGAAACCTTCCCTTGTGTGCCCAAGGGCGATGGAGCAGCTGTTCCCTATGCCTCTTCCATCTCTAATGTCAGACTTTAATTTGTTTTTTTCCATGAAAGTGGGGCCTACGGATAGGGACTTGCTCTGTTACTGAAAATACTTTTTGTTCAGGGACGCTCCTAGAAAAATTGCATTGATGTCCCCGTGCCAATATACAAGGCATGTCGACATATTTGTGAATATATGAATGTATATAGAAGGTCAAATAAAATCCTTCCTCTGCCAAAATCAGCCCAAATCAGTACATTTGTTTATTTATGATTACCAGAGCACTCAGGAGTCCCTAATCATATATGTGGATATATAGAGTTCCTTCTAGAAGAGGACCTAGCCTTTGAGTTCAGCAGAACCAGGATTTCACCTTAACTTGTAGTGCTCTATGGGTTTCTCTTGAGTTATGTTTTACCTAAATCTTGCAAAGAGTGCTTTTAACCGTGCTGGTTTTGTTGGGGCCACAGGGGTAGGGCAGCAACGTCCTCCTAAAATCTATTTCCTAGTGAGCAAAAAGCAGAGTTAGTGGTGGTGCTTAACCTCTAGGATTTGTGAGATTGCTGTGAGGACACTACTATGATATTTCTAAAGATTCATCCAGTTATCAGCATAGCTTGTTTTGTCACTATTTTGTTTCTGTGGCAGATAATCTTCTGGCACAGGCTGTATGTTCACAGAGAAGTCTGTGGTCCATGCAGCTGATCTCATCCTATCTGCACAGACCTATAACCCAGAAACTTGTCTTTCGGTGTAAAAACATCATGAGACCTAAAGTGTTGTTAAGTATCAACTTTCACTTATGCACTTTGGACTGCATTTCTTTCCCCGTTCTTGCACCAAGTTGCGTTTTCAGCCTGCGGGCTCCCAGCAGAAGAGCCAGACTCGCACTCGGTGCAGAGGCAGTCCTGCTGGCTGCGGGTTTTTAGTGCTGAGGCTGAAGTCCCCAGCACAGCTTCCTAAATCTGGGCTCACAAAAAGAATGTGGACTGAATACGGGATGTTCTTCTTTGTTTAAAGGAGATGTAATTGTTAGGTATTAGTCCTCCACCTCCAGATGGTAGAACCCATCATGGAAGGTGGCGGGTGAGGGCAGGCTGGGTTACTCGTGCTCCATTCTCTGATTTTCAGTAGAGGCAGAGCCAATCTCTCTGCCATTGTAACATATCAAAAGACACTGAGCACCACACTCAAACTGAGTTTTACCTAGAGACAAACGGTAGGAAACTAAATTATGTCTTTCTCTTCCAATATCAAAATGACCAGATACACCGCTGCCATCTGACTTTCACTGCCTGGAGCAAGGGTCTGGCTTTCAGGGGTGGAGGACTGTGCCTTGTTCAGGGTGTGTGCTCAGGCAGCTGCACCGCGCTCCTGAACTGCAGCTGAGCTCTGCGGCACAAGCTGGCGGCAAAGATGGTGTAGGTCCTCCCTGTGCTGCAGGAGGTCCTCAGAGCAGACAGCATCATGAGAGCATCATTTCCACTCACTCCCAGATTCCTTTAGACTAATCAAGTGTCATAAGAAAGCACCTTAGCTTAACTGATAGTCATACCCATCCAACGTCCATCTCACTTAGAGGTAATTGAGCGGGGGATGTATTCAACCTGCACAGAATTTAAAATAAAAAGCCACTAGACTTCAGCGTTGTTGACTGGAAAATATTGTACTCATCAGTCCAGCTGTTTCTGATTGCTAGTTACAAATGCGTGTGATGAAATATCCATTTATTTAGGCATTGTGGGTCACTTGACAGGGAAGATGAATGATGCCATCATATTTCCTTTTATTTTTTCTGGATGAGCCATGCGGTGTTGCTGACATTCATATGCAAGCATTGTGCAAGGTCCCTTCACATGGATCTGATGGTCTGCACTTGAAAATGGATAGCATCAGCTCTGCCGTAACCATTCCTGGAGGAATTCCTTTTAATTGGGCTTTTGTCATGTGGATAGTGAAAGGTGAGACTGAAATTTGAGAATTTGCTTTAATCTGTAGCCATATCCAAAATTTAAATTCAGATCTCCCACATGGGAAAAAAAAGAAAAACTCTACTATTATTGTATTGCCTACTCCATTATGTGGTAGTTAATAATTAAAAACACACTGCCGTTGCTTTTATGAATTCATAATGTGGAGATGAAGGATTACTGCAAGTTGTAATTTGACATACAATAATCTTTGCTGTATTTCAGTTATTTGCTAGTGAAGCTTAATTTCTTTTTTCAATGTTGATGATACAAAGAAAGAATTAACATCAGATGTTTCCTCTGCACTTGCGCAATTTTAAAGCACCTTTATTTAAAAGAAAATAAAATCGCATACAGTTTGCTAGAGCGGCTCTTCAAAGCCCGTCTTTTGTGGTATTCTTATACAAGAGACTCCGTCATCCCTTGTAGACGGGACGGTGCGGCTGGCCGCCTTGGAGACGGCTGCCGCTGATGTGACATGTCGGATCCCTTCAGACCTCAGGAACGCAGTCTGATCCATCATGAACTCAAGGGGGTTTTAGGCCCTGCGATTTTATCTTTAGGCGGCTTTATTTTATTTATGTCTCCAGAAGAACAAAGACCACCAGTAGGCATCTAACCCCTGATACAGCCACCAGCACCGGGTAGCTCGTTTCTGAGCTATGATTACTGGCGCTGTGCAGCACCAGGGGCCCAACCCAACTGAGCCTGGTACTCGCAGACATGGAAACACCTCCCGCCCAGCAGTGTTACTGCAGGGCAGGGAAGAGTGCAGGCACATAAATGGACTTGTCTGGCATTAATGAGAGAGCCTGGTTTTCCTGAGTGCATTGTCTGTGCTGGCTCTCACAAAGAAGAGTCTCCGCCCTGCCCACTCCCTGGCTTGGGTGGGAAAAGGAAGAAAGACTGAAGCAGCCAGAATGACGTGTCTGGGCTCTGGTAACTCCCAGGAGGTGGGTAAAGGACAGCATGGCCCATCAGCGGTGCCTTCCTTGCACAATGCTCCTGCTCACACGTAGAAGGACATTTCCCAGGTAATGAAATCCAAAGCCATTAGGGTTTGGGGAATTAAAACCAGTGTCCTGGTTCCCACCTGTGCACTTACACAGAGCCTGGGCTGATAGGAGGAATCCCTTGGCTGTGCCCATATTGTTCGAGGGCCCATGCCATGCACCCTGCAGTGCCAAGCCATGTGCTGGACCACACCTGGACCTGGCTGTGGTCGTAGTGTTGAGGTCCCGAGGCCTGCAGGTGACATGTGTTGGGAACGTCTGTACTGGGACATTGAACGGTGCCAGGGAACGTACCAGGGACTGCACCTACATCGCTTACGACGGATGGCCCAAAGAATGGTTTTAGACATGCAAAGCAGTCCTCTCCCAGCCAATTCCCAGGTGTAGGTGAGAAACAGGTAAGGGACAAGACACTTTCCAAAGAGGGGACCTGCCTGTGACTGCCCATGGTCTGGGGATTAAGGAGCTTTCAAGCACAAGGAGATGGGCCAGGCCATGCCTGAGAAGGGTGCTGGGCATGTTCACTTTGATGGTGCAAATAGAGTTGCTGTGGCAGGAGTACTCTGTGGTGAAAGAGTGGCCTATGCACATTTGCACTTTGAAAACACAAAGATGTCTGCCCTGTGCCCTTGACATTTGCCTTGTCGTGATCATGATCATGGCCAACATGATCAACATGAAAATCAAGGCTTGAGGGAACTCCTCAGCCTCTCCTCTGCACCTACTGCACGTCATACCAGCTCTCACTGCTGCTGATCACGGCGGTGAAGATCGGCTTAGTTAGCGTGATCCCTGTCATGCAGGAGGGCACACAACGATCTGTGGTGGGTGACGAACGTGCTTTGGATAACAGACGTCTCCCTCATCCTGAACATTAAGGAAAGTCAGATTTGTCCCTTCCAGGATGCTGCCAAATATCTGCCAAGTCTGTGGCTGGAACAAGAAATACCACCTTGCATCAGCCATCTTCCTGGAAGGTTAACACTTCCTATAAGGGACCTCATGTCCTATATTCCAGAGGGTAGAAGTCATCCTATGGGTTATGGCAAGTCTGTCCTCATTTGCTGGTAGCTGTGAGATGCAAGACCAGGGTGGAGGATACAACCATTCCATTCAGTTTACTGTGAAGAAAAGTTGTTAAAAATGAGCAAGACCAAGGCCATTAAATCATTACCACTGCTTTGCAAGCAAACAGGAGACCATGCCTGTGAAGAGAGAGCAGTTCCCTTTCTGTGTGTGATGGCAAGTTCAGGACAAGGTGAAGTGCTTTTGGAAGGTACCCTTGGGGGACCAGATGCAGCCGATTCTCATTCTCTGGTTGCCAGGAGCTGCAGACTACGTGTCAGGATATCTTCATTAAGCACAGCTCACTCCCACTTTATCCTACAGTAACAAGGGTATCCTCATCAAGAGTGTGCTGAAGCTAGGTGTCTGCTGCGTGAGCTGGACATGTGCTCTTAGCTGACCTCTCCAAGTCTGCTTCCGAGGATAGTGGGGAGGAGGAAGATAGGGCCTGCCTGGTCCTCTCTCTTCCTCTTCCTCTCCATCTTTCTCTCTCCAGCTGCTATAGTGAGTGAAGAGTCTGAAATGGAAGATGTCTGTCATTTGTCAAGGTCTGGCATGCAGCCCTAACTGTGAAAGGATGCTGACCACGTGAGGTACCCACATGGTCTCCCAAGTACCACATGCAGCTTGGTGCAAAAGCTGGCCATTCCTGGCTGCAGCCAAGGGCTGGTTTCTGACCTTTCCATGTCTGTATACAGCTTCCAACATCTGTAATGCAAACCAGCACTGCTCAGTTGCAAAAAGCTGCCTGTACTTTATATGTCTGCTGTTTTTTCATATGGCTGCTGGCAAATCCTCTTGCCAGAGGTGCAAGCATGGTCCTTGCAGATGTTGACCACAGACACAGTTGCTTGCCAGCCAGCCAGATGTGGCTTTTTGCAGTGTAACTCTGAATGTGAAGCATGTAGAAAATGGCATAGTGTATCTGAGATTAGGGAGAGCCATGGGACACTTAGATGGCATATAGTAAAGGTCAATGGGAGCTATTCTGAGCTGGACATATACTCCAAGGATGGGATTTTTGTGCTCTCTGGTCTATGTCTAAGTGTCCCTGGCCAGGGGACAATTTATTTCTCTTCAGAGTAAGACTGGATGTGAACTTGTATATGTGCAGTTTAGACAATCTGGCAAGCTGACCCTCTGTATGAGATGGAAATGCCCCAGCAAGGCGTTGCAGCGATCTGCTCTGATGTCCTCCTGCATAGCATGGACCATGCAGTTTCATCAAGTACGTACTTCCTCAGGCTTGCAGCTTCTTCCAGAGATAAACTGTGTCTCATGAAAGGTTACTCAGTACTCATTAACATTTGGAGAGAATTCCCCAACTAGAAATCTCTAATTACATATCCTCAATGAGCTCTACTTTCAGTCTGAATTTGACACTTCCAGCTTTCAGCCTTTTCCCTATTAGCTTGGAGTTTTCTACTGCCAGGTGTCTCTTTGTACAGGTATTTATAGGATCTTCTCTTTGTTGAGTTTGGGTCCTGTTGATTTCTCATTGGAAGAAATTACCCAGATCACAAATAATTATTACAGACTTTTTCTGAGCCCTTTTACACTTGCCAATATTCTTTCAAGAAATGGAAATGAGAAGTGAGGAGCCAATACTCCAACCAGTACTGTTGCTTTCAGTGGAAATGACATTGTTTATACCTGACATTTTCCTTTTTGGCTGCTGCAACACCCTGGGAGCTCATGTGCTCCTATTGACTCATCAGGCCTTCACAATTATTTTCTAAATCATTCTTTTCCAAGTACCAATCTATAACTATGACCTACATTTTTGTTTCACACATACATGACCTTGCCTTTTACTTTCTTGCAGCTCCTGCTGTTCAGGTGAGCCTTAGTTTCCATGGTCACCACATCACTCACGGGAGCTGACCTTATTAATTACGATCCCACTAGCTTTTGGGTTGCCTGCAAACTCTTATGGTTAATGGAGATGTCAGCTGACTTCTAGCTGTCTGGCACATCTTGTTGCTCACACTAGAGGTTAACTTACATTGTTACAGCCTGGCTGACTCTTTGGGAGCTCCGAAAAAGCACCGTACTTCAGAGGAGCACCCCACACCTGGGCTTTCTGGGGAGGAAGCTGCTGCCCTCTGCTCCACGTGTTCCTCTTTGAGGTTATGGCTTTCTGGGTGCGGTACCAGAAGCCACGTCTCTGAGGTACCAGAGCTCACCCTGGGACTGCCAGGACTCAGAGGCAGCCTGAATCACCATCGGGCTGTGCCTGTAGGTGCTGTCAGAGCCCTTCTAGAAGTGACTGCAGGCCATTCTGCACACCTTAAAGCACACCATTTACCTTTTGTGTATCTGTCTGTTTTTGCCCTAATCATAGCCCCAGTTCCTGAGAGTACATGGAGTGGATGGTCAGAGAATAAGAGCTTCACACGAGGGCTTGAGGCTGCTCTCAAAGTACAGTGTAGAGGAGGCCCCAAGTTCCTTCTTGTCACCTTGAGTGTTTGAAGACGCTGTTACTCTGACTGCGATAGCATCCATCCATCCACCCACCCATCTTCCCTGGCGTGGTGGGTGATATCTGGCCCGAGCGTGCAGTGTTAGCAGCTAGTAGGATTGTCCCTTTACTACTGAGGAGAACAAAGTGGACACTGAGGCAGAGGAAGGCAATGAAGCTGAATCCCTAAAAAATGCTTTTTAGCCCAGTTTCATAAAGATAGTAGGTCTTTGCAACCATACTGCTGCCTGCCTCTCTCTTCCAGTCCCTCCAATGAACGAGGTCTGTTGGTGAGCTCAATGTGACTTTGCCAGAGGGCTCTGCTCCTACAGAAGCTTATTTCCTCGAAGCAACAAAGAGCAGGGAGTGAAAGGAGGAGGGAGGCTCTGCTAACACGGTGTGAGCTCGGCACCTACCTGTTGAGCCTGGCCTGCCGGCTGCTGCTCAGCACCAGCACCTGCAGAGCTCAGGAGGAGCCACAGCACCTTCCACCTCTCGCACAGCCAAAGTAGGGAGGTGAGAGGGAGAGGAGGACCCTGTGCCTGGGGGGTGGAGGACAAGGTGAATGGAAAACCACTGGAAATGGTGTGGGGAGTGAGAGCTCACAGGAAATTAACTGGGAGCAGATGGCAACCCAGGCTTTGCAACCTTGCCCACAGAGCAGCAGGTCTGGGATCAGCGGTACAGCACTCACCTATAGACTAAATGGAAGAGTCCTTCTCTATCAGTAACTTGCACATCAGTTGTTTAATTTCCAACAAAATGCCAGTGGCTGAATATTTCAGGATCATTTCTCTGTGTCACATGCACAGGGTAGAGGAACTTCCCCGTCATTGGTGTTAATACATTGAAAATCGGAGTAATTGAACAGTAATTACCTTTCTGTTTGCACTTTGTAGTCTAGGGGAGCATGTGCTCTGGGTCAGATCACGGGCAAACAGCAGCACTGCTGTGCAGCCATTACACCTTCATCTAAAACAACCTTGTCTCCAGAGCCCGCTGTTGTATCTCCTTTTGGGCTGTTTGGAAATGGTGCTAATTAAGGTATTGTTTGAGAATAGCACTCACTATGCAGGAATGTTGCAGAGATTAATTAATTAGGGGGTTTTTAAAGTTGTGAAAATGAAAAGTGCTATAGAAGTGTTCCTAAGTATTATTAAGTATTACACAGCAATGGTTCACAACCTCGTTTTTTTTCCTGATACTTCTTCGCAGCTTTAACTTCCGAACCTGTACCACACAAATTTCAATTAACGGCAATAGTTCAGTATACCACGTGCCAAAGGATAATTCCCCCAAAGTGTGTGAAGTAAATTCTAAAGGCAAGGACTGTTTTGTCATTATGTAACTATATATATAATGTATAATATATGATTATATATATATTTACAGGAGTGTGTATACATATATATACACCCACATATGTATGTATTACAAGCAGATATGCATGCATGCATGTATGTATGTATGTATATATATAGGTATGTGTATATATGTATGTATGTGTATATCTCTGTGTGTGTGTGTGTGTATATGTATGTATGTATGTCTGGGGACAATATGATGAAGAGAGGTTTTAGTAATTCTTCACAGATGACGCTGTGGTAATACATTCCCCCTGGAATAATACGCAGGTCCCTTTAGGCCCACAACTCCCATGTTTCTGACGCTACCTTAGTAGCAATGATTCATAGCAAATAGGAGTTTATATAGCAAATCATACACGTTAAATCAGTCACCGTCATAGTTTGCTACCAAAGGCCCTCCTGGATTTTGCCCACTATTATTTAAAGAAATTGCAAAGACCTTCAGGTACTTCTGAAAGGCTCTCCAACAGAATGGTGACAAGGTGACCTTGTACAAACCCAGGCAGAAAGTGGTAGGGAAAGTTTTTTTCTTTCCTCCATCCCGCTGTGATACAAATGCCATCCTTTCACAGTACGGTGTGTTGGTGTGCCATATGCAAATACCGGAAAAGTGACAGCAAAGGAAAGCCCGAAATGCTGAGCACTGATTCCCAGCCATTTCTCAGGGAGCTTGCTTGATTTAATGGCTAAGAAAAAATACTGCAAGGACTTTCACATTGAGCAAGAATCAATGAAAGGTTAAAAAAAAATTGAAAAATAAATGAATTCATAAAGGGTGATTCTACAGTCCCATAATTAGCAGGTATTTTTAGTTCTTCTTCAGAAAGAAGGCCAGTCAGCATTTATATGATTGAAAAGGAGTGAATGATATATGGATCTGTATGGCCGAGAATGAAAGATGTGGGAAGAAAGGGTTTGTGATGGGTGGAGAGACTGGCAGCTGAAGGGCTGTGGGAGAGGGAGGTCAGCAAGCAAAAAGTAAAGAAAGCACAATATTCAAACTGTGGAACGTAGACTCCTTTGGTGGCCTTGTGTTCAGAGGAGGGGAAGGAAGCTCCTGTCATCTGAGGAATTCTCTGTTTTGTCTCAGGAGAAATGTTCTGTCTTTTCTGTCACCTCTGAGGCCGCACAAATAGGGAACTGCAGAAATACTGCTGGGTAGCTAAAAACCAGGCTGCAACCAACCTGTTCATGTTCTCGATTATGGCAGCTATGCTTGGTCTTCAGACCAAGGCATTACATGGCCTGACATGGTACAGTGGCTTGCAGGGCCAAAATCCAGTCGTGCTGGCAGATGCTTTGATGGTTCTTAGCTGGGATCTGCACCAGGGGACACAACTGACTGCTCCAGTAAATGCTACCCAGACACACAGGTTACAAGCACACGAGATCCTGGGGCTACCTACAGAAGTTAGGTCCATGCAGAGTGAGTGCCTAGGGCGAATTGTAACAATATCAATAGCTCAAAATACAGTACTTCATGAAATTATTACTACTGTGCCTTACACTACAAACAAAAGATCCTGCAGAATGCTGTAAATCTTCTTTGAAACTGGTAGGAGAACTGCACAGTCTTGCTTTTGGTAGCGTGACTGTGCCATGACTCAAAAGCACCACCTGGCTGACTCTTCACACAGTAGCAGAGCTTTCCAAACTGCCATCTTCATCAAATATTGTTTTATTTACTTGCAGTTACTTGGCTATTTCAATGGGTTTAGCAATATCAGGGTGATATTTTGAAAATGTCATTGCTAATACTTTTTAACTATATGCTGACAAAGATTTAGTATTATTACAAAACCTGAAACCTGCTATCTTCAGCCTAGCAATGTGAGGATGAAGGCATTACTATTGGAAAGGACATCAACTTCACTTCCAATTTTATGTCAAGAATACATCTGTAGATAGAGTTTATGTCACAGCTGATTGCAGGGGCATTTAGATGTCAAAGTGCTCACTTTCCAGACAAAACAAAATAGGCATCTAAGTACAATAAAATGTGCCTGCAATTATATGTGCCAGCAAAAATTACACCTGCAGATGTTCTCAAGTGCAAAAATCTGAGAACACTTGAAACCATTTCCAAACGTGTGAAGTTTGAAAAAAGTAGAACATGAATATCTATTATGAGTACAAAGCACATCCTGCTTTTGCACTTTAAGGGATATCCACTCAGTAATCTTAAATCCTTCTGATTTCTACTTCTGGACCTTAAAGGCTTTTAAGTCTTAAACAAGGACAGATAAATTCATAATTAAATGAAATATTAATATGGCCCTCCTCTGTGTTACTTCCCAACACTGCTGTTACTTTTTGTTCTTTTTTATTCCCTTTCTTTTTCTCTTCTTTCTCGCTCTCTCAAATGGAAAATGTTCCTGGGCGGATGCCCCCTGTCACCATTCAGGGAAGGCTTGCAGCAGTGACCAGCCTTTTGTGAGCGCGGTTTAATCGCCAGTGCCAACCAATTCCACCCCTGGGGCCTCTCTGTCAAGAGCCTCTGATCACAAGCAGCCTCAGCACAGTCTCTGCCACCGCTCCATTTTCTGCGGGGCTACAGTGAGTCATGGATGGGTCAGCAACCTAGGATTTAAAGTGATTTAAAACTAGGGTGGTAATTCAGTATTAGAAAGTGAGCTAGTGGAGCAGAGAGAACCTCTTTTGGACCTAAGAGATAGGGAATAGCCTACCATGGCCTTCAGGCATCTTGGAGAGCTGCCCAGGGCATGCTGCACTGCGCATGGTGAGCACCTTCCTCCAGCAAAACAAGGCGGGATGTGGCTCCTTTTGAGGACGTAACCCCCTGATGCGACTCTGTTGGCGACAGGGCTGACATGAGGCACTATTTTTGCAGAGGAATTACCTGTTGCTTAAAGCATGATGGAACTCTGCCAGCCCTGACTGAGCATCCATATTCAGAAATATTAGCAAAGCAACTCCTTCCTGACTATAATAGTCACCAGGCTTCAGATGGGTCCCAAGGACTTTAACAGCAGGAGTGTATGGTGTAGTAAGTGTCAGCAAGCAATCTGCTGAGGCTCCCCGCTCCTTCAGTTTGGCTGTTGACTCCTCAGGGAAGGTGGGTGAGACAAGACACTTCAGAAGCTCCTCTTGGGGCTCTTTAAGGCTCTTAGAGGATTCTCACAGCCTGTGGTCTTGGTCGAATGCCTGCAGAGGACTGGGCACAGGAGAAGGCAGCTCTTCAGAAGCCCTTCCCTGCCTGCGTGACTCTGACCTGACCCTGGCAGCACGAATGTGTCCCTGCTTATCCTGATGCCGAGGGTGAGGGGCTACTTCCAGAAGCCCCCCCAACACCCAGACTCCAGCTGGGGCAGCTGCCACGCACAGAGTGAATCCTCCACTTGCCATTGTTGTTCTCCATAACGCTACAGCAGCAAATCACGTAACAAAAGGACATACCCCCCTCCATTTCGGTTGAGCTGTCTCCTTCCTCAAGCCACCACAAAGAGCAGCTGGGAAAGACGTAACGCAGTATGTCTTTATTACACTTCCTTTAAAAACTTGAAAGTTTTCCCAGGATTACATGGTAACTACAACTATTAACATGCATACATTCATTCCTGAGAATGTTCCCAAGCGTGTCTCAGCCGTGTTGCCATGGCAGATGAGAAGGCATTACTCATCTGTAGCAGTATTGTTGCTCTCCGTAGCGCTTTGATCCATCACCGTGCATGCCCTTTGTAAAGATAATTTAGTAAGAGAGTCTGATACTTAATAATTCAATTTTGGCACTTCCCCTTATCTGCCTTTTGTGCACTGATATGAAATGGCACTGTTTCAAAATAAAATCGTGCTCTTGATACTTCAGATACTGCGGATATGTGTAAGCACTATTTCCTGTTTATAGCTTTATTTTATGTATTTAATTAATGCGATACTGCTGGGTTTGGCAGTTCAGAGATTGATGTTCTCTGATGGTCTGGAGCACCTGCTGGAGAAGAAGCAATAGTTTCTGTAACTGCCATCTACCGATGTCCCTTGGCCCTGACCTTTTGCATCCAGCCCAGAGAGCAAGAGCTGCCAGGTCTGTTCAGGCCCGGGTCTCTTCGTTGTTATGACTGGAAAGGGACTGACTATTTTTTCTGCAACTTGGCTACTGACACGGAGTAGCTTTTTAAACCCAAGACACCAAACTGAAGCAAAATTGCCTTCAGAAATAGTATTTTCTGACTGGCCTGTTAGTTGGTCTTAAGCTGCTGAAATCAAAAGGTGAGAGGGACCATATATTGCTGCCAGGACAATGGGTTATCAAATAATACCCCCTCAAAAGTATTTTCTGTTAAGGAAACAGGAGGCTGAGCTTTTTGCTTAGGCAAGGTTCATTGTGTGCAGTGTTTGCTTTATAAACGAGCTTTAAAACCTTACACATATATAGCTTTAAAGCCTTACACATATATAGCACATATATACATAAGGACTGATAGCGAAACCAGCTTTACAGTAGCAGACTGTTGAAATGGCAGACAATCTTGATTTAGACTTCAGCTGAATTTGGATGAGAATCTACAGAACGAATGTACGCATAGATGGAAGAATCCTACATCAACGTGTCTTTTCACTTTGTGGGACTAGGCGGCAATGATTTCGCCTATCTAATTGGAATACACCAGTTTGCTAAGCATGTCCAACTCCATCAACCCCTGCGCAAATCAGATTCAGACTGGATGCCCGAAATCTGAGGCTAGTTTTGGAATTTTCTGCTAACGCTTAAGAGAAACTATGGCTATTAAGTCAACGCCGTCTCTAGGCATAACACAAATGCTGCATGTATCCTGCAGAAACATTTGGTACTGAGGAACACTTGGGTGGCTCCCCAGGTGATGTCCATTCTCGTGCCCATTTCCCTGCGTGCCTCTCTGGATGATCGACACAGCATATGGTCTTGCTGGCTGCCATTAGTTGCTCTTGTACAAAGCACAAGCATAATTTTGTGTCGTTTTTAATTTCAAAGTGGTAAGAGTTATAGTCTACTGGAGTGGTGGTTTTGAAACATGAAATGGAGAGTAAGTGCTACATGCCTGGAGTTTTCATAAATATGAACGAGGATGTCCAAGTGCAGAAAGCCAGCTGGGATAAGGAACTGTGTGGACCAAAAGAAACGTAACTTGACATGTCTTACCTCTCCTGGCTCCTGGAATAAGTCTCCAGAGGACACAATACCCAGAACAGTACCCAAATTTTTTCTTGGAAGGAACTAGTTCTCTTGAAAACTGCTCAAGAAAGTAGTAATGTGCATGCAGTGTGAGACCAGGGGTGCCAGGTCCAGCCACCAGATCATCCGGGTGCAAGGGGTCAGTTACACAGAGGGGTGCACAGGGCATGGCTGCATGTGAGAGACTTCTGAGCACCAGCCATGGGCACGGGGCCATGGGCCTCGGAGCTCACACCCAGCAGTGCCAGGGCCTAGGGGGCCTGGGGATGCTGGGCCCCGCTGCTGGGCAGTCTGAGTGTCCCAGGGCGGCTACTGGAGGGATCTTCCCAGAAACTGGGGAGGTGCGGAGATATGCTTATAGAAGAGCTCCTCCTGCTCCAGAAAACAATGTTTTTGCAGGCAAAACACAACATAAATGAAGGGTGAAGTCAAATCTCTCTGCTCAAGAACACTTGAAGAAAGCAGCCTGAAGTGGTCGTATCAAAATGTTTGTGAAGCAGCACGCCCCTTCACAACAGGGCAGCTGCAGCTCCAGCGAGAGGCCATAGAAACAGGGACGGCTCTAACAGCATGTTTGTGATTGAATAGTGCTCATGTAGTCATTACTGCAATTAATGTCTGGAAAGGATTAGCTATGGGCTTGGCTGATTAGATGAATTCTTACTTTTCAAATACCTTACAAATTTCCCGTGTGTCGGACAGCTGTTTGGAGCATGTCAGCAAAATTGGGAGCACAATGCAATAATGGAAATGTGGAAGGACTTATGCATTGAAATTTCTAGTACTGTAGAAAAATGTGTAATGACAGAGAAATATGTGACTGAATTCTCTCAAGTGGAAAATGTCATGCTTTGTGCAGAGAAAAAAAAAAGTGTGGAAGCCAAGGGAATTCTTTATTTTTAACCTAACTTGCCTTCCCAAGTGTATCAGGTAATTTGTAATTTATTTAAAACTGATGTATTTCAGTGCATGCCCACTTGCTATTAGCATCAAGTAGAAAAAAGACATGCACACTGCAGTACGTGCCTGCATTCGGGTGTCTTTCAAGTTTTTGTCTTAGGTCTCTGTTTGGATCTTGCACTTGCTGGAGATATGCAAAAAACCAACAGAGCACAGGGTACAGTCAAGATCTTAAACTGCTCCAGAATTCAGCCAGGCTTTGCTTCTATCTGAAAGAATTTACAATTTATTGTGAGACAAGTCACTGCAAGTTACTATTGGGGGGAAAAAAAAAAAAAAAAAGAAAAAGGGAATTAAGGGGGTATGTGTTTGGGGTTAGGAATCCCGTACCTTGACGGGGGCAGGCTGCTGCAGCAGGTCCATGGCCCCAGGCCCCTCTGGCAGGAAGGCTGAGGGCGTACGCCCAGTGCCCCCAGTACAGACAGGCTTGTGCACGCGGCCAGGCACACAGCCCCGCAACTCTCCGATTACCCAGCCCCTGGCCTCCCAGCTGCATACATACACACACATGTATGCATGCATATATGCACACACGGACACAGAGCGTGCACGCAGCGCAGCCCCTGCGGTTCCTGGCACCCCAGGCATATGGCTTCGGGGAGCCCTTGCCCCTTCTCCCGAGGCAGGCACTTGGCTCCATAGGCACGGACGCAGAACAGACAGCCCCCTCGACCAGGAAAGCGGTTAGAAACGGAGTTTAATAAGGCAGGACACACTGGGTGTGCAGGCCGTGGTCCTGACCAGCCTGTTGACGTGCTACAGGCGTCTTTTACCCCTCTTTCCATCCATTTTCCCACACTTTTTCCTCCCCCATCCACCTGAATCCTTCCCTTTCCCCAGCTTCGGCCCGGTTCTCGAAACATCCCATTTGTCGGGTACAATCCCAAGGTGCTCTTTCCCGGCGTCCCACAAGGAGCCGCACACCCCTGCGGGCAGCAGCCCCTACAGCCCGCAGGGTGACCCAGAGAGCTGTCCCCGCGGTCACCTCGCAGGGTGACCCAGAGAGCTGTCCCCGCGGTCACCTCGCAGGGTGACCCAGAGAGCTGTCCCCGCGGTCACCTCGCAGGGTGACCCAGAGAGCTGTCCCCGCGGTCACCTCGCCGTGACGGCCCGGGGAGGAGCCGGGGCTGGGACCCTCGGCACCGCCCAGGTTGCTGGGGTCCCTTCCCCCATCCTCGTCCTGCTCCGCGCTAATGGAGATTAGCCTTTGATCCCGCAGCCGCACGGGGCGAGGCGCCGTTCGCGGGTCCCACCGGGCACAGAACACGCCTGCTCGATGTCACACCGGCAGGCCGTTCCTTGCGCCGCCGCTCACGGACTGGTCTTCCCGGCGAGACCCCAACTTAATCCGCGTGCTGCTCCCCACGGCAGGGCCCCCCGCGCCCCCGCGCCCCACCGGCCCCACCGCGCCGGGGCCCGCCAGCGGCCGGGCGCCCCCGGGGAGCGGGGCTGCCCTCGCCATCCCCGGAGCCGGCGGGGGGGTGGCCGGGACGCGTCACGCTCCGCCCGGGCCCGGCCCGGCCCGGCCCCCCCGGCCTCACGCGGGACGGAAGCGCGGGCTCTCGCGAGAGGGACGGCCTCGCCCCCTCTTCCGGCGGCGTGCGGCGCGGCGGGGCTCGGGCGGCCGCCATGGCGCTCTACAACTTCAAGAAGATCACGGTGGTGCCGTCCGCCAAGGTGGGGCCGTGCCCCCACCCCCCCCCCCCCCCCCCGCCCCCCGGCGCGCCGGCGTGGCCTCGGCCTCCTCCCCCCCCCCCGCCTCCCGCGGCACCCGTGGACTCGCCCTGGGCTGGTGCTCCTGGGCCTGGCGGCCCGTTCCATGCGCGGGGTGGGGGGGGGTGGTGTCCTGTCAGGACCTGAGGAGGGTTCCCGGTGCTGCGCGTCTCAGCCCCGCGGCGGTGTCGCGGTGGTCCCCGCAAAACCCCCTCCTGCTTCCCAAGGCCGAGCCGTGCCTAGCCGCGCCGCTGCGGCCGCATGGTGCGCGGCGCGCCCCGCGGGGCTGGGGCCTGCCGGGCTCCATCGCCCGGCACGGCGGGGCGGGCGGCGGGGGTCGGGCATGCCGGCCCCCCGGGCCCTGGAGGGGCCGGGGTCGCCGCCCGAATTGTGGATGGGAGGCCAGGGCTTCGTTAGTGGACGTGAAAACCGGAGACGGAATGTGTAAGCCGCTTGTTACTGTGCGGAGGTGGGAATCCGTGTTTCAGTGCGTGGCAAAGCACGGGTGGCGTGGATGTGTGTAGCTGCTCTGCACGCCCCTCCACCAAAGTAAAATATACAGCTTCATACGAACGTGACAACTTGTATAATTAATACTGTTTCCTCGATTGCAGGACTTCATAGACTTGACATTGTCAAAAACTCAGCGGAAGACGCCAACTGTCATTCATAAACATTACCAAATCCATCGGATTCGACATTTTTACATGCGAAAAGTCAAATATACTCAGCAAAATTACCATGACAGACTCACTCAGATCTTAACAGATTTCCCCAAACTAGATGTAAGTGTTTGGTCGTTTGATCACAAAGGAACTTGGCTTTCATGGCATCAGGAATGCTTCTTCAACAGTGTACTGGTTTTATTCAAGTTTATTTTGGTCCGAGCAACATCTTGCTGATTCACTGTGTAGACAATTTTGACTGATTCATATTAGATTTTACTGGGAGTAATTTTAGTCAAACTTGTTCTGCAAAAATAGTATGGTCCTACTAAGAAAGGAAGTGGATGCCCGTGGATGGTCACTGAAGGATGGGTTTTACAAGGTTTTAGCTGATCGAATATATTTGCCAGAATTTGGGGTTGAACGAGGAGAAAGTGTGTGGTTTTTTAAGTATGTTGTGTCTGCTTATTTCTTCGTGTGTGTGTATGTAAATTGTGCTTATGGTTAGTCTTCCCTAGAAAGTACTTGCTGGAAGTAAGAAATATCCAAATATATTGCGTTGCTTCCCACCTTCAGTTCTTCAGAAGTTACTTGGATAACATAAACGTCGTTCTTGGCCCCATAAAGGGTAATGTTGGAAACACACTCTGGCAAGACACATGTAGTCTTAACTTCCCAACAACTGCAACTGGATGCGTGTGTCCAGTGGCGCTTTCTTATAGGCAGTTTTCTGCTCATGCTTAAATTGTTGACCTGCAACCATATTTTTTGCATATCCAGTGAGTATTGCTGCAGAATTCCCACAAATATTGTCTGTATTTTGTTTATTATCCCATGATGAAAGTTCGGCAAATAAGTACATGAAATATTTTCTTTAAAAGATTTGAACTGAAGATGCTGCTTCCTTGGAAAGCTGAAGGATTTCTTTGGGCATTGAAGAAACCCTTCTTATCCAGTCTTGCACAGAATTTAATCTAGCACTCAGAAAAAGGGAGGAATTGATATTGGTGGTGTGTTTCTGGTATGGTATGAATTTGCTGTTAGGAACTACTTCTGCAGGCTTCTTGCAGTTAGCTTACTTTTAAAAAAAAGCCTTCAAAGTTGTAATACAAAGTATTATAAAAAGCAAAAGATGAAATGGAAAATGCTTATGAATGAGTCCGAGATGTACTTGCAGAAGGAATTCAACGTGCTTTAAAATTTATGCATTTAATGATCAAGCAGATTATTTTTCTTACATAAGATAGTAATGAAAACAGTTTGGCTTGTATTGTAATTTGTGTTGCCATACTGGAGAAAAAAAATGAACTTACACAGTTGCCAAGAGAGAGTTTTCTTAAAGAAGAAAAATATTAGGCTTAATTTTATTTTATGCTTTTGTTTTAGGATATTCATCCTTTTTATGCAGATTTGATGAATGTTCTCTATGACAAAGATCACTACAAGCTGGCTTTGGGACAGATTAATATTGCCAAGAACCTGATTGACAAGTAAGGGACATGAATTTCTTCGATTTTGTATCTGCCTGGTTGATTGTTAGCTAACTTCTTATTTCTTGTCTCCACAGTGTTGCTAAAGACTATGTGCGGCTGATGAAGTACGGTGACTCTCTTTACCGCTGCAAGCAGCTGAAACGTGCTGCTCTGGGACGAATGTGCACGATTATCAAAAGACAGAAACAAAGCCTGGAATATTTGGAGCAAGGTTTGTGTTACAAATAGGCCAAAATAAGGCATGTGAATTGGATGTAAAGTTTATTCTTACACTTAATAACGGTTACAAGGATGTGTTTAATGTGGAATATAGACACAGGAAACATAGAAAGAGTTTCAAAATCCCCAAATACTTAAAATTTAATTTTTAACGAAATAGTTTTCTCTTTGAAAATTCTTTAAATTTTATGGTATGACTAACGGTTGTAAAATGTTTTGCTTTGCTTGAAAGTCACAGCCATGCTTTTATTTACCGTTATTTTCACTTACATATATTTGAAAAATAGTGCTAAACATTTTCCAAACATTACTCCTTATTTCAGTGTTATTTTTCCTTCAGGTTTTGTTGCCTGATTTGATGGGGTCATTCCAGCTCAAAGACAGTGGTCTTCATTTTTTAAATAGTTACTAAGTTTCTTTTTTGTTGTTGTATGTAGATACTTGTGGAGATTACAAACTATTACACATTTTCATATTTCACAAATATTTAAAAAGTCTTTTCAACATTTCAGTGCGACAACATTTGTCTCGTTTGCCAACCATTGATCCCAATACACGAACTCTTCTGTTGTGTGGCTACCCCAATGTTGGAAAATCTAGCTTTATAAATAAGGTACGTGAATTTTTTTTTCCAAAAATATTAGTGAGATACCATTTAAATTTAATCAAAATAAGGTAACATTTGAACAATATGACATCATTATGGCACTTCTTGATGTGAGAGGTAGCAAATCCAAATGTGAGTAGAGGTTGAGTGAAATTCTTGGAGGGATAAATGGAAAACTACGGTAGATTTCACTCTTAAAAATTTGCATCTTCAGGAAATTTTCAGTAAATTTGTGTGAATAAATCTTGTTTTAAGGTTACAAGAGCAGATGTCGAAGTGCAGCCTTATGCCTTTACCACAAAATCTCTCTTTGTGGGACATATGGATTATAAGTATCTGCGTTGGCAGGTAAGAATTGTTACTATCTTACATTTCTTTAAAGAATTAACTGGTTATAATCTGGTTTGACCTGTTGCAATGGAAGTTGTGGTTTTGTGTCTTGATGAGACACTATGGTTCAGAGCTGCTGTGCAAGGTGCAATGTGCCAAATGAGGGCAGTAGTCAAAATCTATTTTAGAAATGTACATGTATGGGTGTGTTTTCAGTTTGAGGGAAGAATGGAAATGGAATTACTGACTAAAGCCAGCTCACCTTTTATCACTGTCAATTTCTGGGCCAGGTTGGGGCAGGGCTTTCCCTACTTGTTCAATACTTAGTGTTGGTTATTCTGAAGCCTCATTCTTCTCCCATTACTCCATTTTCACATTCTCCATTTGGCTGAGTTTACAGTCTTATTTATGACTGAAAGGAAGGAATATTGCCGTCTTAAAAAAGACAATATTGACCAGGAATCACACATGTCCTGAAATAGGGTATCAGTTATCCTGTACTAAGGCCTGACTTAATTATGTTAATTTTAGGTAGTAGATACTCCTGGTATTTTGGATCATCCTTTGGAGGATAGGAACACCATCGAGATGCAGGCGATAACTGCGCTTGCACATCTTCGTGCTGCTGTGCTTTACGTGATGGACGTGTCTGAGCAGTGTGGGCACAGCCTGGAGGAGCAAGTAGAGCTCTTCAGAAATATTAAGCCGTTGTTTGCTAACAAGGTAGGTTTGGTTCACATTATTAATAGAACCCAGGGATTTGTAACATGATAACTTGAATTATGATCCTTTTTTTCTTTTTATTAGCCACTTATCATTGTTGCAAACAAATGTGATGTGAAGAGGATTGCAGAGCTTCCTGAAGAGAGTCAGGTTAGACTGCTTCTCCCAACTCTCTAGCTTTCTTCTTTTTACAAAAGTATTATGCACAAGTGTTGTGGATGGATATAATTTATATTGGGCAAAAACTTTTACATGATCATTTCTTAATCTAAATATTTAATAATGTAATGGAAGTAGCTTTCCAGGTCTTAACCCGTATCCTTTTTAAGTACTGTCTAACATATATACCTGCCTGAATATCATAAATGCCAAACAGAAAGCAAGTCCTTAGTGGTTTTAGAAATATCTGACACTGTGAGAACTTCAATTACTGCTGTAGTTGGAAGTAAGACTGAATAGCCTTGATCACTAATTTTCATTTCAGTAAGAGTTCCGAGACAATGAGTACTAGGCTGGGAGGTGCTGCTGAACAGTTACAGTAGAAGGTCCCACTGGGCAAGATGTTGTGTATACGCAGGGCTGGTTCTTTTGTATCTACACATTCAAGGATACACAGAATTTGTGTTTCTCACTCTTTTTTTTTTCTTTCTTCCCCCCCCCCCCCCCAGGTCGTTTTAGAAAGTAGTTATTTGCTTATAAAAGAAGGAAGTTATTAAATAGAACTGTCATTGTAAAGTTTCTGTCATCTTTTTAGAAATACATGCTAATAAAATAGTAACAAGTTGCATATATTGATATTGGATTAAAATTTCTGTTCTTAATGTGTCAGTATATTAAGAAATGGGCAGAATGTCATTCTTTGCGTTAATGTTTCTATTTTAGAAAATATTTGAAAATTTTGAAGCAGAAGGATTTTCTGTAATAGAGACAAGTACTCTAACAGAAGAAGGTGTAATGCAAGTTAAAACAGAGGTAAGTCTCTTCTCTGAATTTCATTCCACATGAAGAGCTAACGTTTTGCCTGATTTGTTTGAATTTAATCTCAGTTATACTGTGCATTATAGTGATAAACTTCAAGCATAGAATCATAGAATAGTTTAGGTTGGAAAAGACCTTTAAGATCATCAAGGCCAAATGTTAACCTAACCCCCGGCAAAGGGCCCTGGGTGATGGGGGGGGGCCGACTCCCCCCCGGTGGCACCGGGCACCCACCCCGCCGTGGCCGGTCCTGCGGCACCCACGCAGCCGGGCCCAGCACGGGGCGCCCCGGGAGCCACGCCCGCTGGGCTGGGGGCATCGCTCCTGGGCATCCGGACGGGGGGGCTCGGCTGGCTCACCGGGGCTGTCCTGGCTCCATGTCCCTAAGCACCTGGCTCCATGTCCCTAAGCACCTCATCTATCCTTTTAAATACCTCCAGGGATGGTGACTTGACCACTTCCCTGGGCAGCCCCTTCCAGTGCTTGACAACCCTCTCGGGGAAGAAATTTTTCCTAACGTTCAACCTAAACCTGTCCTGGCACAACTTCAGACCATTTCCCCTCATCCTATCGCCCATTACCAGGGAGAAGAGGCTGACCCTCACCTCGCTACAGCCTCCTTTCAGGTAGTTGTAGAGGGTGATAAGGTCTCCCCTCAGCCTCCTCTTCTCCAGACTAAACAACCTCAGTTCCCTCAGCTGGTCCTCGTCTGACTTGTGTTCCAGACCCCTCACCAGCTTTGTTGCCCTTCTCTGGACATGTTCCAGTGTGTCAATGTCCTTTTGTAGTGAGGGGCCCAAAACTGAACACAGCATTCAAGGTGTGGCCTCACCAGTTGTGAGTACAGGGGGTCAATCACTTCCCTACTCTTGCTGGCCACACTATTCCTGATACAAGCCAGGATGCCATTGGACTTCTTGGCCGCCTGGGCACACTGTCAGTCCGTACTCAAGATGACTGTTGACCAACACTCTCAGGTACTTTTACACCAGGCAGCTCTCCAGCCACTCTTCCCCAAGCCTGTAGCGTTGTTTGGGGCTGTTGTGACCAAAGTGCAGGACCCAGCACTGAGCCTTCTTCAACCTCATGCAATTGGCCTCGGCCCATCGATGCAGCCTGTGCAGATCCCTCAGTAGAGCCCTCCTCCCCTCGAGCAGATCAACACTCCCAGCCAACTTGGTGTTGTCTGCAAACTTAATAAGGGTGCACTCGATCCCCTCATCCAGATCATTGATAAAGATATTAAACAGAACTGGTCGCAGAACTGAGCCCTGGGGAATGAGCCTTGTGACTCGCCACCAACTTTGACTCCGTTCACTACAACTCTTTGGGCTTGGCCATCCAGCCGGTTCTTTACCCAGCAAAGAGTACGCCCATCCAAGCCATGAGCAGCCGGTTTCTCTAGGAGAATGCTGTGGGAGACAGTGTCAAAGGCTTTACTAAAGTCCAGGTAAACATTGTGATCCTTTATAGCCCGTTGATGCTCAATGGACTTGGGTGCAAATGGAAAATAATACAAATTATAACTTTAAAAAAAAAAATTTTTTCTGAGTCCTGTTGCTTTCTCTTACTGTCAGCTCATTGAAAAAAAAAAAAAGGATAAAAGGATCCTATGCATCTTCCCATGATACTTCTTGTATAAAATAATTCAATGCTGTCTTGAGAGCTAGAGAGATAAGAAATTAGACAGAAGATGAGATGTGAAGTTAAATATTTGGGATTGAAAGCCTGCTGTGTCATTTGTATCAGGAAGGCTTCATTTCTTACCCAATGTTGCCATGTGCACTTTCAGGCCTGTGACAGACTGTTGGCCCATCGTGTTGATACTAAAATGAAAGGAAATAAAGTGAACGAAGTACTGAACAGATTGCACTTGGCCATGCCAACCAAAAGAGATAACAAGGTAAGCTACATGCTTACACTTTTTAGTGTATTTCAGAGTACTCCTTAAGTAATCTCTTATCTTAACGGGTGGACAGATTAATATGGTGAAATTTGCTTATTTTTAAGCTGTAACTGCCTTTACTGGTGGGAGAGTCAGCTTTGGATTTTGTATTCTTCAGAAATAATTACTCTGCAATGGCGATTCATAGCATTATAAAAAAATTGATTCAAACTTTTTTCCCCTTTTTTATTGGGGTGGATTGTTGCATTAATTTCAGGAGCGGCTGCCTTTTATACCTGAGGGAGCTGTAGCGCGTAAGAAACGCATGGAAGTAGACACATCCAGGAGGAAATCGGTAAGTGGCACCTCTTAATTAGGAGATGAGCAGATGGATTTTAAATTTGCTGTATTGGCCCATAGATTTAAAATTAGATGGTATATAAAACCATGTATGTCTTTGCAGGAGAGAGATCTTGAACTTGAAATGGGAGATGATTATGTTTTGGATCTGCAGAGTAAGTATTATATAAGAATCAGTGTTACTAAGCAGTAAATTTGGGCTATTTCAGCCTTAAGGGAGAATACCTAAACCTGACTCCTTTCCACTAAGTACCAATGCCATCATTTTATGGCATGCTATCCTTTACTTCTGTTCCAGAGCTGGTGATCTTCAGTGATTGGTCCTTGTTTTGTAATGTCACTCAGTTGTTTCCCGTTTTAAGAGTCACAGACATACAATGACTGGTTCAGTGATGCGAGTGGTTTTTCCCTTCTGTTTTATATTATGCTACCTCATTAGTTCTTGATGCTCTCTTTGTTAAGAAAGTATCGATGTGAGAGAGATGGCATGTATTCTGTTTCAGCTGGATATCTGTTGCTTGTGGCTTGGCAGTGGATCTTGAGATTACTGAACAATATTTGGCAGTAGGAGGGGGATCCAGGAGTATTTGTGAATATGTCAGAGATGCTATCAAATTCTTGCCACTTAGGGTTATGACTTTTTTTTTAATTGTGGTCTGAGTGTTGTTTTCTGTTGTTGAACGTTCTTTGAAATTATTTTTGTCTCTTTATTAATTTTTGCTATATTTTTAAGAATACTGGGACTTAATGAATTCATCTGAAAAATATGATAAGATACCAGAGATATGGGAAGGTCATAATATACTTGACTACATTGATCCGGATATAATGAGAGTGAGTTTTCCATTATTCTTTTTACGCTTTTCTTGCCTCTTGATCCCTTTATTTGTTTAGTGTAAATTACTGTATTTGTAGATTAAAAACAGTATGTCATGAGAACAAGTTCTTTTACATTGTCTGCACTTGCCATGGGAAAAGATACTGTTTTCTGAATGATCGAGGACAGAATTTTAGAAGAATGGAAAATCACTTTACCTTGTCAGAATGATGGTGACCTTCTCTTTTCCATCTTAAAACACGAGCTTTGCAGCAGAAGTTATATTTCTTCATTGACTATGACCAAAAGGAATGTAGCTATCAAACTTCATGTATTATTAATAATGTGAAATTCACCTATCAAATTTATGTCAACTGGAGTATGATGTTGGAGGAAATTGACTCAATTCTCAATTTATAGCATTTTTATTTAATAACAAACACTTTTCTTATTTCTTGCTGGTTGTTAAGGAGAGGTAGTGAGTGCAGACCATGGAGCCTGCGGTTACACAGTTGGGTTCTTCCGAATTGCTGGTGTTCCAGACTCAAGTGTAGAAAGAGAGGGTTTTTTTTCAGAGCATGTTTCCAGAAACGGCACAGCTACCGCCGTTCACGGTATAGTACATCTGCAGTCACGCAGTGGGCAGCTTCGGGGCAGTCACACAAATACAGCCAAACTATAATGTGATATGATGAAGTAATTCTGTGTAGTAGTGTGCCCCATAGGTTCATGGTAATCTATATCACCAGCTGCATTACGTGTGGCTGGAAGGGTCCTTCCCAAGTAAATGTAGTTCCTTCTTTGAAGGATCTGCATGCTGCCATGGCCCTGGACTATGCAAAAATATAATGTTGAGGATTGTAAATCAAGGATTTGATGAGCATCTTGATTTTCATTTTGTCTCTTCAAAACCCAAGAAACTGGAGGAATTGGAGAAAGAGGAAGAGCTGAGAGAAGCTGCTGGAGAATATGACAGTGAACCAGAAAGTGAAGATGAAGAAATGATGGAAATCCGACAGTTGGCCCAACAGATCCGAGAAAAGAAGAAACTGAAAATCCTGCAGTCAAAGGAAAAAGATACTCGAGGTCCGAGGATGCCTAGAACGGCTAAAAAGGCAAGTTTAGAACACATTTTGAGGTAGAATCTTTCTGATGTAGAATAACAATATTGGGTAGTGGAACTGATAACTTTTTCTCATGCCTGGCCCTCTCCCTTGCCGCTTGCTTCCTCCTGTGCTCCTGGGAGCTCTGGGCACTACTTAGTTGTGGAGGCCAAACTGAATGGGTGATAGTGGCCCTTTTTGTTTTCTATCACACAAGTCTTTTGTAAAATTCCATATGTATTGCAGAAAAAGTTTTGAAGAATACAGTTCAGCTCGTTTAATTGGAGTGCTGCATAGTATTTTTTTATTATTATTTTAAATGCAAAGAATTAGGGGAATTATATACTTAAAATCAAAATTATGTAAGATTTGTTACGGAGCCCTCCCTATGCTGGAAGAGATTATATATATTTCTTTTTGGAAGCTAGGTATCACACTTTCTAATGTCAGAATCTCTTGTGACCAGTCCAAGACAAATAACAGTATGCTGAATAACAAACTGATAACCAGACATTTTGACAAAATGAACCTTGCTGATTATGCACCCAATATTTCTTATCTTCCCCAAAGCGTGTGCTTTTTGGGAGAGAAGGAAACATTTCTAACTGAAAGACCTCTCTTTGTCACCTTCCCCCCAAAAAGGCAAACTGACAGATCTTTAGGGAATGCTGGGATGTTGCTGTCTGTGAAGAATGATTTATGGGCGAAGAGAATTCAGTTGCAATAAATTAAATGTGAAATTATTACTTTCATGAACTGCTTGTGGGATGTGCCAAAGGAATAAATATGTAGTGAATGCAGTGGGCTTATGGTGGTATAGTAAGACAAAAAATAAGATGGAACCATACTTTTTTGAAAGAAACATGTTTTCTTAACTGTCCTTTTCCAGGTCCAGCGGAAGGTGCTAGAGAAAGAAATGACTGATCTTGGACTCGACATGACTAATAAAGATGATGTAAGTTCTTGCTTATTAAACACAATGTTTATCTAAAAGAGATCGATTTTATTGCATGCTAAATTTCTGTGAGTGCATTGGAAATGCTTATGACAGTTGGCACAAGAGAGAGCTGGGATCTGTCAAGGAGAAAATAGGAAACCCAAATGAGGCAGTCGATACTGGAATTTTTGAGTGAGGTGATCAAAACATGCTGGGTAGGCTGAAAAAATAAACTAACCAGGAGTCACAGATACTTTTATGCACTGCTTGCTATTAGAACTCTCTTGGAATTCGCATAGGATTCAAGAACGGGGTCTGGCTAAACATACTTCCTAATTTTCAAGACTGCTTTGTTGGGTGAGACACTGCTCTGTCAAAAATAGTCATAGTGACAGATCAGGCTTATCTTTTTTACAGTTAATTAATTCTGTGAGTTGTAATTGAAGTTTCTGAGGGCCGCTGGCATCTTTAGATGTAAGGTGGCTCAGGTACTTCAAACATAGATTTGCCTTCGGGAGACATTTTGTTTTATCCAAAATGAAAAAAAAAATCCATTTTGTAGAGCAAAGCCAGCGGTGTTAGGGCCATCTAGCTCTCAAATTCTGGCACTAAACAAGGAGATAGGAAACAAGGAATGTCAGCACTTCACGTCTGAAGCAAGCATTTATGATTCTCGGAGCTGATGTGCCATGTTGATTTAGGAGGTATCTCTGTGAGGAGGAGTTTAATACTTATGCTGTAGGGTGATGAGTCTTCATGTCTGAAATTCTTCAGGGCTTCGTCCTGTAAACAGGACGCTAATCAGGGTAGGTTTACTCGTTCCCTTTTTGCTGTTGTGGTATTGCTTTCCATTTATTTGTCTGTGTCTTTTTATCCATTACTTATGAATCTACTCAGAAAAAAAAAATCAGAAAGCTGGAGTTGATAATTCTGAAAGAACATGCTTATATTCACCAAAATGTGAATATTACTGTAGGACAGAAAGGCAGGGACCAACAGTGGACAAGGTCTTTATGTTACTGTGGAATAGCCAATACAACCTATCACAGCAGCCCACTCCTGTTCCTTCACGTTAGTCTAATTAGAAATGGAGTGTGTCTGAGCTGATTGTTTCCGGTTGTAGTAACTAAAATGATGTTTTGAATTTCAGGCACATTATGTGAGAAGGTCCCGTAGCACTACGAGGAAACGTAAACGTGATGAGTCTGAAACCCCTAAATCCGTGGCGCGCAGCCGCAGCTCCTCTCGCACTCCACGGGATGTTTCTGGTCTTCGTGATGAAAAGGTTTGTTGAAGTTATTTACCTTTATAGCTATTAAAACAGCATGACTGTACTTAAACCAGCTGCTGGGAAGCTTCATGCTAGGCTGGTTGTCTTTGATAAGAGTTCATCTTTCTTCTCTTTGCAGCTTCATCTTCTGTTTGTTTGAAGTCTCTATACTTCAGTTCATTCTTAAAGAGAAGTTGTAATAATACAGACTAAGAAAGTATATTTTAATTTGTGTCGCTAAAGGCAAGTGTGAAGGAAGAGTTGTACAAACTGTGGAGTTCCACCTTTAGTAAGTTAGGAATTCCGGGGCTAGCGCGACCACATTGTTAGCGTACTGGAGAAAGCAGAGTTTTGCTGAGGGGGATTGGTGTCACTTGCAGCGATGCTGTTCCAGAGTTGCAGATGGCGGCCTGTGTTGGGTGGTGGTTTATGCCCTTGTTAAAATCATCTGGCTGAGTGGGTTTTTAAAAGGTAAAGCCAGTTACCCGAGTTCCTGAGGAACTTACTCGGCATGTGTGCTTCCTTGTTTTTAAACAGATGGTGAAGAAGGTCAAGACTATGGCAAAGAAAGCTCAAAAGAAAATGAATCGCCTGGGCAGGAAAGGGGAGTCGGACAGACACATATTTGACTTGAAGCCAAAACATTTGCTGGTTGGAAAGAGAAAATCTGGTAAAACACAGAGAAGATAAGCAGTCTTCTGAATTACAAGTAATTAAAACTTATGGGTATATTAAAAAAAGTAATGGGTTTATTAAAACTATTTTCTAGTCCTGTTTTCCTTTTTAGTTACACAGGGTGTTTAAAACATACATGGTTTCTATTAGTGGTTGAGATACTTGAAGCTCAGAAGGGTAAAGTTCTGATACCTCGGTCTGGCAGTCCCAAGTAATACCATGAGAAATTTGTTGATACCACTGGCGGAAACCATTTCTAAATAGACACAAAAAACACCACTTAATTTTCTTACTACTGACTTTCAGGTAGCAATAAAGCATTTAAAGTTCCATCTAAAACTAGATTAAAATGAGGTTAAATCTAGAAACGTGAAGTATTTGTTAATGAAGCTACTGTCAGAATTAAAAATGCGAAGTGTCTTAAGGTTCTGCATCAGCAAGGTTGGGCTTTCTGTGCGCAAGTCAATCCTTTGATGTGTAGCCAGTGATGGATGAGTTCACAGTGCAGGCGAAGGCTGCAGGTGGTGGGGAAGCAGCGGGAGAATGACAGGGGCTGTGCCACGTTTGTGTGTGTGCACCCGGGCCCTCTGAATGACTGGGAGAAGCAGCGCCCGCTCACCGAGCTGAACGGCGACCGAGGCTGGCGGAGTCATCGCAGTTTGAGTACTGACCTGCCACCTGTAGCAACCCAAACCAGCATGGGCGGGGCGGATTACGACTTACGGCTTTTAATATTTCAGATCTGTGGAAAATGAGGATCAGACTGAAATTCTGTCCTGAGTTGCTACTATCATCCTGTGCTTAGGAGACGTTTTCTCTTCAGAGGCTGATAGGCAAAAATTCTGTATCTGTTCGTGGTAAAATATGTTGTTCCTAGTTGGTCAAGAACAAGGTAGGAATATCTAGAGGTTAGTAGAATTATGCATTATAACTGCGTTGCCTGAACAATACACTCAAAATACACAATTTTAAAGATTAAACTGGAATCCAGTGAAATACGTGTGTTAAAAACAAACAAAACCCCAAAAAGGTGAGGGGGAAGAATCCTTAAATTATTTTAAAGTATTTTTAAATACAGCAGGGCAAGAGCATTCAGATGTCAACTTCAGCATATTGGAGCATTACATGTATTGCTTCCCTCATCTACTTCGTGTGATAAATTTGGTATTAAAACCGTATAGTAACGCTGCAGAGGTCAGTGTCAAGAAAAACTTTAATGTCAAAACTTCCAGGGGATTTGGAAGAACTGTTTCAGCTTCCTTACGCATGTTCTTTCTACTTCCGGATTGGCTTTGTCAGCTTTTGTTCCAAGCCGACCATTTGGACTAGAAAAGTAGAATCTTGTTAAAATAACTATGCCCTGCTGCCCCCCATCATGCTCCTTCAGGGGTGCTGAACAGGCACGTTGTTATTCACAGAGTAGTAACAACAGAGATTGTTCCCCATGTGGCTCAAAGCCTGGAATGAAAACAACAGTCGAAGTTTTAGGTTAGGTATTTTAATCATAATCCAGAAGGTAATCTCTTATTTCCGAAGTATTTTGAGTTTTTGAGAAGTACTCTGGTGTATTACTTGGGTAAGGTGGCTGATGGCGCTGAATTCGGGCGAGCCGTCACGCTGCACCGCTGCTCCCTCACCCACTACTCTCTGCTTCAAGACAACACCCCAGTTCAGGCCACCACACAACCCTCGGCTCTACAACCTTTAAGCACTGAACCACGAGAGATGCTGGCGCGCTGAAGCTTCAGTGCTGCAGTGACCATTGCGATGAGAGACAGAAACACGTTACCCACTGGAAGAAATGCAGTTGCACCTTGAAACCGGACACAGACTGGTTACAGCCGTGTTTTACATGCAAGGGGAAGTGGCACGAACAACACCCTATTTCATCAAGACACCTCTGGGAGCAGCTAACTTAAGCAATCTAGATCGAGTAGTCTGCTAACAGAAGAAACCACAGTTAAGCTTTTGTGGGGGCAAAAAAACCCCAAACCAACCCAAAAAACTTTTAATTCAAACGGAGACACCCTTGATAATTTGGCTTATTAAAAAAAAGCCTTGTTTCATTACTAGCAAGTGCCTGCAAGATCAAGAGGAATTGGCTCTTATGCTACGGCACAGTTTCTGATTAACTGCAAGTAAGACCTGGTGCGAGCCCACAAACAGTCTTGAATTTTGGAGTTCAAGGGGTTTGTGTTGTCCAGGAATGACTCTTACAGCAGGTGTTGCAGGAAAAAAAGCTTGTATCAAGATGCCTTTGTTTTCTGGAAGATGGAGAGGAGTCATTTAACGGGTATCCCTTCTCCAAAGACAGGCTACTGCCTATATGGGATAGGTACCATTCGCACTTGGTATAATTAACCTTTTTGTTTTAAGAGATGTGCAGTACTCGCTCATCAACTAACCAGAAAAGGGTGGTGGGAAAAAACCACAAATAACACCCCTCCCCCCCACCCCCGGTTTGTTACCTCAAGCTAAGACACATAGTGCAGTGCTTTAAAGTGAAACTCAGCCCACACTGACTATCCAGTTACTTCAGCTTTTGTGTGTTTGGTGAGCGTAGAGTAGCTGAAGAGATTTGCATTCTGCAACTGAAACCATCCTGATTACTTTGAACTTTGTCTTCAGGCAGCTAGTCTTCTCAACACCAGTGCAGAACTCAAATTCCTCTGCAATCACTATTCTGGAAGGCACAGTCGTGTGCCGCTGGGAACGCCTGAACTGCCGAATGAGCTGCGGAGGAGTCGCCCCCGCCAGCGCCTGTCGGTGCCCCAGGGAGCAGGAGCCAGGCAGGCATGCGGGCGGGTGGGCTGTGGACCTTTCATATCACAGGAGGTAATGGAGAAGGACAAACCCAGGGGTTTCTCGTGTTACTGTTGCCCATTTTACAGGAGATAAGCTTAACTAACCCAAGAGGAACAGGGCCGGGGCGGGGCGGGGGGAGAGGAGGTGAAGAGGGAAGAAAAACCATCGGCTATAACCAGGCTGTTTGTTAAACAGGGATCACCCCCCTACATTCGAGAGTCACCAGTTACCATAGTGTTAATGAGCGAGCACCTCACTGCAAGCCTTCAGCATCTTTCACCCCAGCTATTTACATTCGGTGTATTTTGTCATGATCAACAAATTTGTTCAAGTTAGACAAGTTATCCCACCACTTAAAAAGGAAAGTCTCTGCAATTAGTTTAAACCACGGAGTAATCTTCACTTCATTCTTGGAGGCCTTGTCCAAGAGCTGTTTCAGTTCTTTCTGGGTCACGTAGCAGTAGCTTTGGATCTCGTTAGGGTCGGGATTCAGCACCACGTCCTTCTGGACAAACAAGATGTAGTCTATCTCATGCTCACCCCAGATCCCATCAGACTTGGCCTTGTAGTGAATTCGTGTCAGATAGGAGATTTCTTCTGGAGTCACCTACAACCAAAACACTTGTCAGACCCGGTGCCAAACCAGAACAATTGCACTGGTAGGCAGTACAGAAGAATTATCAGCTATTGGCCTCTTAAAAATTATTTTCCCCCCAAGTGTACAATTACAATGCACTTTCTCACAAAGAATTACTACGAAACATAAAATTTTATTCCTCCTTGATGACACGAATCACACAGTATTTCTCGTCAGACTCCCTGTAATACTTGGGAGTGGATTTCTTCTATACAGTAAGTTCTAAATAATGTTTACCAGACCTTAATGTGCACTTGCTGAAGCGCTGATGAGCACAAACGCTTGCACCTACCCCTTACCTCCCAAGGAAAAGACTTGACAGCTGCTGCGAGCCAAGGCCAGAACTGCGTGCTGCCAGACCTCGTGTAACCCTCATCTACCAGGGCCCCGTGCAAGTCACAGACGAGGTAATTAATTGTGGGGACAACCTAACCATCGTGTTTCCCGGGAGCACTCTGCTGCTCCCGTGTCCTGTGACACAAACATAATGAGTTACAAAATGTGGAAAGAGATTTCAACCGCGAGCATTGCTCAGCCAGCTTCACCCCGCCCTCTCTGCACTCCCGAATTGCCACCAGAAGGGAAGGTACCAGAAGCGGGCTGTGCGCATGCTCCAGAAGAACCACCGAGCGCCCAGGCCACCCTGCTTCCCACAGGAGACTTGAGATTGCAGAGGGACTTGTACTCAGAGGCTGGCAGCAGCTCGCAGCGATGCCCTCCAGCAGTGCCAGTCCTGCAGGAGACGTGCAGCGCTCTGGAGGAAGGATCCTGGGCACGCTGCACTGCCTGCCTTTCCCCCGGGTGCACTGCCTTCCCCAGGCGGGGAGGACAAGGAGGCTGAGGGGAGACCTTGCTGTCCTCTGTAACTGCCTCACAGGAGGGTGTAGCGAGGTGGGGGTCGGTCTCTTCTCCCAGGTAACAGGCGATAGGGCGAAGGGAAATGGCCTCAAGTTGTGCCAGGTTTAGGTTGGACATTAGGAAAAATCTCTTCACTGAAAGGGTTGTCAGGCACTGGAATGGGCTGCCCAGGGAAGTGGTGGAGTCCCCACCCTTGGAGATATTTAAAAGCCAGGTAGACGAGGTGCTTGGTTTAGTGGTGGACAGGTATGGTTAGACTCAATGATCTTAAAGGTCTTTTCCAACCAAATGATTCTATGAAACACGCAGGCACCCAGACCTGAAGCACCACAGTCCTTCGTTACTGTGCGATTTACTCTGTGGCTCCTATTTAGTTTAAGCAGTGGGATACTCTAAAATACCATTTAGTGATAGCACCTTTTGAGACTCTGGAATACAGATGAAGTAGTCTCAAATTCACTAAGTTCTCCACATATCCAAAGTTTAAATAATTTTTCTGCCAGATGCAGTTAGTCTGTAAATCGGCAAAGACTGGCAAGAATTCCCATTCCTCCTTCCTCCCTTCCTTTACCTGCTCCATGGGAATTCCTAACTCTGCTTTCAGTCGTCTCTGTGCTGCTCTCCGAACACCAATGGCATTATTTTCTTCCAGTTCCAGTGGATGGCTCAGAGGATGACTGCAACAAGTGTTCGTAAAACAATCTGCAAGAAGTTTGTATTGGTACATTTTTGACATGTACAAAGCATTGCAAAAAAAAGCCCCCAAACCCTGAAAAAACCCAAACCAAACGAAAAACCCAAAGAAGTAGGACAGTTATTAAAGCTGTCACAGCTTTGTTTCTCTTCTGTAGAGAAGGGTCAGATGTGACTGGCCAACCTTTCATTCGTGAGTCTAGCTCAAAAGCATCTAAAATAGGGTCTGATTACCTACAAACTACACTTGAGCATTTTGATTAGTTAGTAGTCAAGGAAAAAAAACCCTCTAAAGTAAAGATTCCCTTGGACAGAAAAAAAGGTCTTTTTTCCTTGAGTTGAAGAGGGTTGGCAACACTTGGATTTGTTTTCTATCTGAAAATTCTGAAACAGACAGCTTTATGTTTCCTCCAGCCTGTGTTGTGTAAGCTATTTTTCTTTCATCCAGCTTCCGATTTTTATGCCTCTCCATTTGCATTTGATAGTAATAGTTCAGGAGTCTTCAAAAATCATGCACTACATACTTTGCCCATGCAGTCTCACTTGTTCTATAGTAAAAAAAGCATTTTGTCAAGGTCCGTGTACCTCACTGAAGCCCAACGGCTTCCCAAGCAGCAGGGCTCTGCTACACATCGATACGCGCCTTTGCCAGTGGAATCAGAACGCTCTGCACAGCTACCAGAGCAATTTCTTCAACTCCACTAAACACATCTTGCAGCAGAGGAGGTAAACACCACCCACTCTGCGCTTGCATAAACAAGATCAAACACGTCAGGGAACAATCATTTCCCAAGAGTACCTATAACAATAAGCTAGCGTTCCCGTTATCCTACTTCATCCACAAGACAAGTCCATCTTGAACTCTTAAAAAGTATTTAGAAGTATCTCCTCTCCAAAGCAGTAAATGCCAAAACCTCGGAATAAGTTACACTGCAAGATTAGACTGACATATTTTTTTAAATATTGATTTAAATACAACATTTCGATAATACAGTGTGGCCAGTACTAACCTGGAAATGTAATTTTTGCATTTGACCTCTGCTGTAGCAACAGTTTATTTTCGGTATTAAATAAGAAAACACTGAAAGCTCGGTGCAGTAAACCTAAAAAAAAAAAAAAAAGCAGAGAGCTATTTAACAGAGGAGAAAAAAAAACCGTATGAAGATGGTTTAAGGGCTTAGAACGGCCTCATTTTTGGGTAATCTAATTTAAAATTCATGTATGATAAAAGGACTTGATAAAAAACTCAGGTGTCAGCTTATGCAAAACATGAAATTAGAAAAGGGCTAAGAACAACAATGCAACAGAAGAGATCTACTAAACTCAGTCAGTTCACTGTTCTGAAGATGCACGTTTGGGCAAGCTTCCAAGGAGGGCTCAGCATCCATAAATTTACTATCAAAAAGAGATGAGTCAAAAATGCCTAAAAAACCTACGGAATTTCCAGAAGCTTCAGGAATTGCAAAAGTACAAAATTCCTCAAAAACAGTAAAACTGCTGTTTTCTGCAACTTCTGAGTTTGTTATTCCTCCCTCTTCAGGAAGATGCCTCCCCTGAGTATGGAAACAGAGGTCACAAACTACTGTGAGAGCTTTATGAGTCTGACCAACCTCAACTAGAATGCACAGTCCATTAGAATGACAACAAGTAAAAAAACCCTTTCCCATCAACAGGATTTGAAGTAGAACTCTGTGTGAACTACTAAAAATCAAAGTTTCTTCTACCTGAAAAGAACTCAGCAAAGAAGCAAGTGGTGTTCTTTAGGAACAGCTACATAGAATCAGGTATCTATAACAGGAAAATACTACTATTTCATCATCAAAATACGATTAAAAAATATTTATCAAGACACACGGCTGACATCTGCAATCAGACACTTCCCTCCTTTGCTACTGCCTCCTATTGTGTGCTCCCCCACACTGCAGTATTTTTAAAAATCGACATTGTAAGCAGGGGGAAGAGGGGGGTGTGGGGAAGCACTCGTTCTAGTTTGATCAATGTGTCGTTCCCCCCCCCCCCCCGAGATAGAGGCTTTAATTTAATCATGACTAGATTTCTGGAAATATTCAATCAATTTAGTAGTTCAATTAGAAGGTAAGCAAGCTGTACCTTTATCAATGTTTTCATTCAAGTGACAGTTTTTTTTAGTATCTGCTCCAATCTTATTGTCATTTTCATCGATAAGGATGCACATCTCTGCCAAGAGCTGCACCTGCTGCTCATCCAGGTGATCTGTGTTTACTTCAGGCATCGTGACGGTAGCACACGTTCTACTGAAAGAAAAAAGAACAAAGAGGAGAGTCATTCAGAAATACCAACATCTATAAGGTTCTGGGCAGAGCATGACAAATAATCAAACGGCGAGGTTTTCTGACACGGTGCAAACTGTGCACCAGTTCTATTTGGGGGGCTTTGCGTGCTTTTGGATTTCTGAAACTCCCGACCCACGATACCAAACGTTGCAGCGTGATGCGTCGGTGCTTGGAAGATCTCTTTTCTGCTTCTCTGAAACTCCACGCCGCAGCTGCTGCGGGACGGGCCTGCCCAGGGTAACGCTGCTGGGCTGGTAGCACAACGCTTCCAAATTTCCAATTCCACCCAGAACGAACGAAACTCTTGCCTGTCCCCCACAGCCCGGCAACGCGCAAATCCACCCCCCCCCCCCCGGCCGGACGGCACGTGCACCTGACCCCCCCCCCCCCCCCCCCCCGGCCCCCCCCCGCGGACCCCGCCCCCGCGGCCCCTTCCCCGCCGCGCCGCCCCCCAGCAGCTCCGCCGCCCCCCCCCCCGCCCCCCCCCCCCCCCCCCCCCCCCCCCCCCCCCCCCGGCCCGGGCCTCCCCCCGGCCGGCGGACGCGAGCGGCTGGCGGCAGCCCCACGGGCGACGGCGGTAGCAAGGGCCCTGAGGGACGGCGGCCCCGCGGCGGCCCACGGTGACGGCCCCGCGCAGCACGCGCCACATCGCCCGTCACCCCGCCGCAGCCAATGGCAGCGCCCCCAAACACCAGCGTCACCGCATCGCCCGATCGCCCCACTGCGGCGCGGGCTGCCCAGGAGGAGGGGTGAACAGTGACAGAGGGGAAAGGCGTCGGGCGCAGCCAACCGCAACACACCTAGAGGCGGGGGCGCTGGCCAATACGGAGACGCGATAACGGCGAGCTAGCCAATGGGAGCGGGGGGGCCGGGCCAGGCCGCGGCCCCGCCCAGCGGGGCGCAGCCATTTCCTGTGCTGCTGCGGCGGCGGCGGCGGGCGGGAGGGAGTGGTGGGTGGGGCGGGCGCGGGCAGGGGTTTCCTCTGCGAGCTGGGCCCCGAGGGCGAGGCGCGGTTCCGGGGCGCTGTCTGACCCCAGCTGCCGCTGGGCGACCCCAAGTCCCGATGGTTGCGGGGATGCGCCGGGGCACGCAGCCGCAGGGCGGGACGGGGCGAAGGCAGCCGGGCGGGTTCAGCCAGGCTGGGGCGAGGCTGGGCGTTGATGGGCGCGGTAGGGGCCAGGCCGACCGAGAGCGGCCCCCGGGCCTGCCTTTGGGGAGCGAACGGCGGGGGTTGCGGTGACTTGCAAAGATGGCGGCGCCTTCGTCTCCTCCTAGGCCGGCAGGTCTGAGTATTCCCAGCCTCAAGCGCTGCTGCTGGTCGTTTCACCCAGCCGTGAAAGCCAGAGCACCGCGCCGAAGTGCCGTCTCCTACTAACGTGCCGGTGTTTGTGGCAGGCTGTGTTCCAGGGCTGAATCTCTGATCAGTTCTGGGAGCATCCTTGCAGGTAGATACCGCAGCCGTGAGACTGTAGAGTCGGAGGGCTCTTTGGCAGTCTCTGTAGCACATTTAATCTTTTCTTTGCTCGGTGGTAGCATCCCTTGAGTTGAAGAGGTTAAGTGTGCACCATACAGATCACAGCCTGTGGCACTCCCGGGGGTGGGGAATACTGGCTGGTTGCCTCCCCTCCTTCAGTGACAGCTACAGTTTATAGCAGACAGTTACGGTGTTAGTCAAGCTTTGGAATTGCCTAGCCTGTTAAGCTCTTAAGAGAGAAAGAAACACCTGGATTTTGGGTGGGACTCGAGTGTAGGCAAGATGCCAAGATGAACTGCTCAGATGGGGCAGTTCCAGCTATGTGCAGGTCACCAGCTTAAAGGCAGAAGAACTTCAATCCCAGCCTCTGTAGAAGCTTCATACCACTTAGTTGAGTACCTTTGGAACAAGGCTGCTTTTGCTGGTTTATTGCCTGTCCATAGACTTTGATTTATGGTTACATCCCATAAAAGGCCTAGAAATGATGTTTCACGTATTGTCTTGGAGGCATCGCTCTTTCTGATTGCCTCTCGGCTGACATTCCAGCATTTCAGTCTGGTTTGATTTTTCCTGTGAACAGGAGAGATGGCCTTTCATTGAGGGTTATCATTAGCAGAAAAAAAATGTTCTGACAGTTGATACCTTACAAGGCGGGTATCTCACAGGGCTTCCCTGTACAGAGCTTGATGAAGGGGGAGTAAGGGCAGGAGGTGGTGTGAGCAGAAGCCACTTGAAACCAGCAGAGAGCCTCAAAAGTAAAAAAAAAAAAAATTTCCGCTGCTGCATGTCTCCTTAACTATAGAAAAAACAACATAAAAACATTAATGTTGTATTACTCATTAATGCATTATAAATGTAATATTCATTAACACAAGAACACTAATAATAATGCACTCTCAGAAAGGACTAAAATGTACAAACATTACTTTTTATCCTGTGTCACCATTTAGCATGAAAACACAGTTACTGGAGATGGAGCTTTGTAGAAATACTGAGAACATCCCTCACCATACCCGTCGCTTGCTAGTTTCACAAGCAAATGAAAAACATCTATCAAATTGTTCCTTCATCGTTCTCCTCGTGTAATGAAATACAAGCTACACAAATCTGTGAAAAACACCCTTTTAACTACTGAGATGGCCATATAAACCAGCATTGCAGGGGAAGGCAACGGAGTTAACAACCAACCCTCCTGAGAACAAAGCTCTGTTGGAATAGAAACTTCTACCCTAAACCCCAGAGATGGGGTCTGTGCGTGGGGCACAGCCGATGGGTGACGGGCACTGAGGAGCAGATGTACACAGCTGTACAGGGGAGGGATACCAGAAAAATGTCCCCATAGATCATGGGGAAAAGAGGGGTTTTTTCCCTAGTAATAATTACTGAGAACTTCTAATCGGGCACTTTAGAACCTGACTGTCAGAAACCACTACAGCTCCTGTCTTGGGCAGACAAACAAAGCACTTCACCTGGAGCATCATGTCCGTCAAGTCCCAGTGGATAATGAGAGGTAGAAAGGCAGCCAAAAAGGATGAGCGTACCAAAATAAACCCTTCTCACAAAACAGATGAGGGAGAGACTTCCCAAGCCTTTAACCAAAGACACTTTGGGGATCAGGTGCTTTATGTCACCTCTATCATCTTTCCTCTCGCTCCCTGCCACACTTGCCCTGTACATTCAAACAAGCTGTTTGCATTGAAAATAAAATAGCCTCATTTTTTGTAATGGTATGACTTTTGGTGAAACCTCTGAACTTTTACTGCACCCTGCCTAGACAGAAGCATGTCTGAAATGACATACACATTCATTTGAGACTTAATTTATGCATTTCTTGAAGTCTGCTGACTGTTCCAAACACTCTCCTTACAAGGGAAAAGCAGTTTCTTGTCACCACTGGGAAGTCTCTCATTTCACCTAAAAATCCAACCAGCTGTAAATCGCTGACAGAATTTTGCTATCTACTTGAGATAAAGGGAAATGGAAACACCCTCCCCCCCGCCCCGCAAACTGGAGGAAAGTATCTTAATTCTCCAGCAAGTTAAACAAGCGGATGGTAAACCACAGGATGAAGTAAACTCGGAACAAACCTGGGATTTGACTCCAGCCTAGAATGCAGACTTGAGACGTGCCTCTCCTCAGTTTTCATCTTTGCCAAGGAAAATTAAGGTTTTTATTTCCCACCCTTCAAATACAACCTGGCCCTTTTAAGCTTCCTGTTCACTTGTTCTAATGTTCAAGACCTCCAGCTCACCCTTCTCAGCTACAGAGCTGTCCTTGTTCCTGGTATCCCTGAAGAATCCTTCTCAGAAGTCTGCTGCTGCCCTGGAGTCATAGCTCTTCAAAAAACATTTGTCAAAATGATACACTTAAACGCAGAGCAAACAACAGCCTGGGGTTTATCTGAATTGGGAGGTAAATATCTCCCAGTCCTGACTAATCTGCTGTTGTTCACTTGACCCTTCTTTCTTAAAAAGCCGATTTTAGGAAAGTGGGTTGGCTTCAGCTCGCTTAAGAGAAGACAGATGGCTTTGTAGTAAAAATGTAATACATGTATGCTAAATATATAAGTAGGATGTTGTATTTGCATTTAGTTTTGCTATCTCAAGCGTGACGGAAAGAATGCTATGATGGACGGCTTCCAAATGTTTTTGTACAGCATAAGGTGATGATTAATGATACAGGAAACCGCTCTTTTAGGCAGGCGGTATTAGGTTTCCTATATTAAATAAGCCTTGAGTCCTGTTCTCCTCTAGATCTGTTTTTCTTTTTTGTTCTTTTGGTTGGGAGCTCTGGACAGGAGGCTCTGCCTTTTCCTGCTACTTTTATAGGTTTGGAAAATCTTGATTTGAGAGATTCAACTATTACTCTGTTCCGTTGATGGTTTCCTAAGCTTTGTATCTTTCTCCTCCAGTCCAGCCATGGGCACAGAAGTGGGGCTGTAGATGGCCTGGAAGATGATGTTCAGGACAACCTAACTTTTTCCACTCTAATGCCTGCAATGCCTATTTAAAAAGCTTCTTAGCTGTTGATGCCACCTAGTACTGCCCATTTCCCTAGGCTCCTGTATTGCTCTCTCCCTCTCTCGTTTTAAAACAAGTAGTCAAGTAGTCTGTGAAAAGCAGGTGCCCTCTTTTGTTCTGCACTTGCTCCTCTACATTACCCTGTGCCTGCCATGGCAAAACCAAACCAGTAACAGGGCGAGAGTGACAACAGGCCACTGGCCGTTCTTTTCTCAGGAAAAAGCAACTGCGTCTGTACAAAGTCTGTTTATTTTCAGGTCAGAGTCACCCCATATCATGGAAAAAGTTGTTTAAGCCCCTGTCTTTCCTTATTGCAGTTTTTTGCGTTTCTTCTTCAGGAAAAAAATGGTGATCTCTGTATTGCCCGCTGCTGCTAGGGAGCGAGCTGTTCCAGAAGATAAGAAAGTTGCCAAGTGTTTTCCCAGGGAAATCTCGAATGTGAATTCTTGTGCTTTCGCTTTTCCTTGACACTTATCACTAAAACTGTTATGGTACAGTAAAATTATATTAGGATGAAGTAATTCCAGTAGGAACAACGAGGCTTAAACAAATGTTTAGTTAGGAACTGAATAGCTGAGGACTGGAGTCGTGACTCGGCTCAGATGGCTGAGATCACTGCAACTGCACCAGCTGTAAAGAGAATTCAAAGCCGCAAACGGTGGCACTTGGTCAGGTTGTGTTCAGGCTTCCTCCCGGGCAACTCTGTTCTTCCTCTTGTCCATCTTCTTTTGCCTGTTCTGCCTCCCCCCCTTTTTCTCGCCTTAGAGCCATTTAGCTCTTCGTTTTGCTCCCTTCCTTTCGGTAGCTTTCAAGAAAGGAAAAGGCTAAAATTACAGGATGGTGTCAACCAGTTAGGCTGGTAATCTTGTAGAATGGCTTCCAGTGATGACAAAGATGCTAGTAAATAGGTAAACCACACTTTTTTGGACTGCATTAATGCAGCTGCAATTAAGACATGACTGCACAAAAGGAGGTAGGAAGGAAAACGAAGACAAAAAAGAACGGCGGGTGTCCTTGTAGCTGGGAAGCACATGAAAAGAAAATGTAATATTTTCAGCCCTCACTCCGAGGCACATATTCTCGTGGCCTTTTCACAGACCTCTTCTGAGGCAGCTAGATAATCTGCAGGAAGAGAGAAAATAATTAGCCAAAGGCCTCTTTTGACTTTCACAATCTGCTACAATGAGTAAGAACTTTAGGTGAAGGTTTCTTCTAAGTGTTAAGCGGCAAACGAATTAATCACATTTCAATTATGTGTTGTAAGCTTCAAAGCGAGCAGCCTGCTCGCAGAACGTAGTGGTTAGCTTTGATTCGCTGTTTCTGTCGTTATCGCCTGCAGGCGCAGTAGAAGTCCAGATTTGGTATTTTCTAGCCATTCTGTATTAAAAAATAAGGAATTCTACTGGTGTTTCGGGAACTTTGATCTCCCTTGTCAGTCCACAGCGGTCCACTCGGGCAGTATTTTGGATGAAACGCACCGCAGCTTTTTAAAGATCAGCGTTAGATGAACACCTAGGGGATGCGGGGCTGAAAGCCGGCCGGTGAGGCGCGGGGGTGGCAGCGCAGCCGTGTGCCCCCGCTCTGCGCGGACCCGGCCTGCCGCCGCACGGGGGGTTCTGCCTGCGGGCGCGTCCCTACCCCCACAAGGCAAGGCCACCCCTCGGGGACCGATCTGCTCACGGTGTCCGCCCCGGACGGGCCCCCCGGCCTCCCGGTGGCACGTCCGAGCCTGCGGGCGGAAGCCGGCGGTGGCAGCGGCCCCCGGGCGGGAGGCTCGGGCTGGCGGCGGGGCGGCGGCGGCCCGGCCCGGCCCCGCCATGGCGGCCCGGGGGGCCGCGCGCCGCTTCCGCCCGCCGCCGGATGTCGCCGCGAGGGCTCCGCACCAGAGAGGCGCTGCCGGAGCGCGGCGCCGGGCTCGCCGCTGCCGCCGCCCCTCCCGCTCCCTCCTCCTCCAGCTCCTGCCCTCTTCCTCCGCCTCCCCCCCCCGCCGTCTGCGGCCCTGCCCCTTCCCGCCCGCCGCCCCGGCTGTGGCTGACAGGTGAGTGCGGGGGGCGCCGCTCCCCATAGCGGGGCGCAGACCCTCCGCCATCTTCCCCCGCGCCGGGCCCGCAGCCCCTCGGGGGAGCCGCTGCCGTCGCCGGCGGTGGGGGGAGCCGCGGGGGAAGGGAAGGAAGGGAAGGGAATGGCGGGGGCGCCGGGGGGGGGGGGGGGGGGGCGCGGGCAGCGGGCGCACCCTGCGCGGTGCCCCCGCCCGGCCAGGCCCGCGGCGGGGCTCCTGCCTCGGCACCCCCGCCCCGCCCGTCCTGTTCCGGTTTCTTTCCGCGTGAAATGACTTGCACGTTCTTTCTCAAAAACCGAAATAACCCAAAATAAGCCCTTCTTATTCTTCTACTATGTGCTGGTTTTTTTTTTTTTTTAAAGATTTTATTCTTTTTTTTTTTTTTTTTTTTTCCCCCCTAACACCTCCAGCCCGGGGCTGTAGGGATGGTTCCAGGTGTGCAGACAGTAAAACCGAGGGTGCCCGCTGAGGAGGCTCTGCTGGCTAACTTTGTTTACGTGCTACTGCATCTCCTCAGGACAAGCCCAGTGTAGGACCGCATTGCTTTACAGATCGAGTTCAGAGCCTCTGGCACACGGACAAACGGAGCAAAAGTGAAAACGCCCAGGTTCCCTGACGTGGGCACAGCTCCACGGGGAAGGGAGGTGCTGGTTGTGGTGGGACGGGGTAGGTCTGGCCTTTGGCAGACGGAGGATGGCTTGGAACCGTCTGAGATGGGTAAAAGTTGTGGCTGTAAAGAGCCATTTACAGTATTTCTCTCTTTTCCGGAGCTAAAAACGGTGAAAACAAAATTGAGGGAAGAATTAATACACTTAATGTATTCAGAGCTTGAGTAGATGTTAGGTTCCAGTTGTAGGAGGAAATCCAAATAAAAAGATTGTGCTTACGTAAAGACGAGGAAAACTTTTTCAAGTTAAGCCTTGAACCATTGTTCAAGGACATCTTGGTGTTTGCGAGAAAAGAGAAACTTCCACCTGTGTTTTTATCCCTCTTGTTACATCTTCCAGCTTGTCAAAGTTTGTTTCGTTATAGCATTTTAAAGTATGCTTTCTGTAACAGTAACACGTGGAAGATCTACGCAAAGAACTGGTGGAACAGCTTCTCTGAAGTGAATCAATGTCATTGAGTACACCTTCAAATTATACAAACGACTATTGTTCAGGCACCCGTTTTGCAACGTCACAGCAATATCTTTCTCCTTAAGCAAATTTCTGAAACTGTTTTCCAAGCAAGCCTGCTGTTGGCGTTTCTTACGTGATATTTTTGAAAGCAAGCTGGTAATCCTCAAGTATGTTTTCTAATAAGTAGTTTAAAGTAGGTACTACCTTGTGTATGTGCGTGTCAGCCCTAATGTGTCCTGTTGTAATAACTTTAAATGTAGCTTTGTGGACTTGGGTAATTATTTTAAGAAAAGGTTCCTGCACCAAACATCGGAATTTAAGGCAGAGGCCACTGTAATGTGGTTTGTTTTGTTTTTTTTTTTTAATGCCAGTTGTTTATGTGTACATTTGTCCCTAAACTAGGTTTATCATGTTAAATCTAAAGGTAACTCTTTCTAACATGACACTGTCCTTCTGCTATCTTTCTTTTAAATTTAGGACTTGTTTGAAGGATGCAGTCTCTTTTATGGACTGAAATGCTTGAGACTGTTGGTACAGTCACGGGAGAAATATTGTGAGTGAGGTGATAGTGTCTTAAAAGAAGAGCTTACTTCTACAAAATCCAGAACTTGCAAGCCGTACACACTAGTATGTGCCGAGTAAGGAGGAGTTAAGTGATACTGCATTTTCTATGTTTGAGATGAGATTGGGATCGGTTTATGTCCTGGAATTTTTAAGTCTTGAAGCTAAGGCTAGTAGCTTGTCTTCTGAGGTGAAGGCCAGGATGAGAGGGGCTTGTTCTGGAGGCCACCGCTTCAGACCTCTGCTGGGAGAGCTTGTTAGTACTCTACGCGTGACCACTGAGGAACAGACAGGAATCGGGACTCCTTACAAACCAGGGTGATTTATTATTTTCTCATCCTTGGGTAATACCTGCTGACTATTTTGAGGCTGTCTCAGTGTTTCAAGATGGAAGGACTGTGTACTTGCAGTGCTGCTGGAAGATTTGGTCGTTCTCTGTGGTAGGCCATGTGAGGAAATGCTTCAAGAATGTGCCGTGCAAAGGATATTTATTGGTACTTCAGAAAAGCTTGCTAAATGTATTATAGTTAGTGTCAAAGTTCTTGGTTTTGTTGATGTCCTAAGCAGTAAAAGATACTAATTTATTAGCGAGTAATATATTCCCAAATGAAGAGCAATGACATTAGAGGTCACTCTGCTTGCATAAAAGCATAATAGCAATTATCTAGTCCATCAGTAATAAGCACCTAAATATTGTTTGTTTAGAGACTAGCGCAGTAGGATTCTGGCCTCCGAATGTGGTGTAGTGCTTCCTTAAACAAATACCTGGTTAAACTGCCTTTGCTCTTGAACTTCCTTAGGATTCCTCACCCTCAGGTCTTGTATTTGCATACGTGTGCATGCATGTAGACTAATTCTGAGCTATTAGGGATTTGCTAATACAGGAATGGGAGCAAAAATGTCTGTGAAACAGCTAAGGAAATAGGGTAGCTTTCACATATTTTAGGATTTAACCAGCAGTCAGTAATTAAGCAGGACCTGATGCTGTCTGTTGAACTCTTCAATAAAGTCAGCTAATCAATACCTATTAATAAAACAAGGTATGATATATACTCATAGGTAACTAGCGTTAAATGTAAGATTATACTGTACCTTGTACCATTTAAACTAGTTGAAACAGTGACACATGCGGTGAGTCTAGGTGGAACAGATCGCAAAGGAAAGTTGTACGCTTTCAAGACATCAGCATTTTCACTTAATAGGTCTTGGTCTGATGATTATTAGTGGTCCCAGGCAGGTTTCTTCTATATTCTAAATTTAAAAAAAAAAAAGTGATCCGAGTTTGAGAATTATTGTTGTTTAATATTAGTTAAAACAAGTCTGTGTGGTTGACAGTATCATTTCTTGCTTTAGTAGACTGCTTGGCAGGCTGGGTCTGCACTGCATTTTGGTATGACTGCAGTATTTGCTGACATCGTTGAATTAGCAGGATCAAAGCCTGCTAGCAGCAAAACTGGGCTGGCTTACACTTCGATGTTGGTAATAGAAGCTTGCTCAGAGTAGATACTTACTAATGTATTAAGGCTTTTGTTGTTGATTTCCAGCCATATAACATACTTAAAATTCATTGGCGCAGCTTCATTACTATGCTTTCTGTCAAAGGGAGGTTGCCAGCCTTTCAGTGGTGGATACTTTACTCTTATACGTTTCGAGGAACATCCAATTTTGTTTGAAAGTATGCTGCGTGAAATTTAGAAAAAAAAAAAAAAGTTGTAATGCTTGAGTGGATTTTGTAAGGTTTGAGCACACTTATCAGTGGTTCTAGCATCATCTGTGATGATCTGGAATGGTTCTGTTTCCTAAATATTTATCTTTAGAAAAACCACTAGTCTTACAAAGAAGTCTGTTTAGCCTGATCTTTCTCCGTGGAGCTTGCATTGAATTAATGGCACTTGAATGTACAGCATCCTTGAAACAAATTGTTCGCTGAAGACCTTAAAATGGAAGTTTTACTCCTTTAAATTTGATTTCTTTGCATAGTAATAAAGAATGTAGTGGCATACTTTGATACTTAAATTCCCTTAACTCATGAGTAATGCTGTCAAACCGAGTTACATGTAATTAAGAACTTAATAACCATAATGATTCTCCTCTTTCCCCTTTCCCTCCCTGCTTTGTGGAAAGAAAAAACCAACCCATGTTAGTTGGCATCTTTGTATCTTAAGGTTTAGTGTTGCACAGGACAATAATTACTGTTGTAAAAAGCCTTTGTTTCTTATGTAGTATACGCTGAAGTTATGTTCTAAACCATGTTTGAAAATGAGAGACCTGAGACTGTGTTAAGAGATTTAAAAGCAAACACAAATACAGTGAAATTATCTCTGGGTTTTGTTTGGGTGTTGTTTTTTTTTTTAAACAGTCCTTAAATAGTAAGTATTACTATTGCTAAACTCTAAACAAAATGGAGCAGGGAGATCTTGGGTAAGAGATGTTGCTGAAACTTCCTGATGCTTTCCCTTTCCAGCCTTGTGTGTGTTGCCTTGAACGAACAAAAAAGGAAATGCAATACTGTAGCCATTCTGCCTCTGCTCTGACACTTTTTACAACAGATTTTCTCCCTGGCTTCAGCAGCACGTATGCCCCAGAAATTCTTTCCTTTCAGCCGCCTGCTTGTTCCGTGCTCGAGAGCAGAAGTAGGCAAGTAGAATTAGTTGACTGCTGCAGTGAATTTTTAAGTCTGGTAAGAGCAGTGTGTGCGCTTTTGGTGCCATTTCTCTATTGTAGCTGAATAAAACAGTAATTGGTTACACATCTGCTCTTTACTGTTAGGCTGATGAAGTATTTCCTGTGGCTGAATACATGGTAACATCTGTTACAGAAAGGTAGGTGGCAGAACTTTAATTTAACACACTGTAAAATATGCTGTGAGTTTAATTAAACAGCCTAGCTGAAACACTGAAGTATCTTTGCATTCAGAAAGTAGTAATTGCCTATGGTCTAGATGTTTTCTAGGAGTTGTTTTTCTCCCCTACTTCTGCTGATTGACTTTGTCAGAAATTCATTTGGTACCATTCTCTTGACGCTTTGACAGATCATTGGGTGAAGAACACTGCGAATGTAGCATTTTCCAAAACGACTGAGCAGAAAGCTCAATATATCTCATAAGCTCACTTTTTAATAATACAGGACTTGTGAACTGCCACCCTCATTGAATATAGTTTAGTAATACAATGTTCTTCCCCCTTTTCCATTTTTTTTTCTTTTTTTCTCAGAAAGTACTTTTGTTCAGCTTTTTTTACTCTTGATAGCTAATTTTTAGCTTTTGTGAATTCAGCTTCATTTGGTTCAGGAAACAAGAGTCACATAATTCTTGGTGATTTTTTCATCCTACTTGTAGAATTACTAAGTAGAAGGGAAGTGAATTTGGTGAATTTATCTTTTCAGAACCCATTTGTAACACTCAAAAGTTCTGATTAATTGCATCTGACTGACAATATATAATGGGTCGTTTTGAAGCCTTTTTTTTCTTGGTTTGACTGGGGTTTGGTGCTTAGTCTTGACTTGCGTTAATGTTTTCCCTCACCCCCCTTTCCTGTCGTCTGGTGTGTTCTAACTACAAAAGTTTCAAAAATGTGAAAGACTTTGACTGGTTTGTATCCTGCTGACTGTTGCACTAATCAATATTTAATATGGTTTTCATAGGATATGTAACATGACACTGATATTCTGGACAGGTAATTTTCATTGTTTGAAAACCTTACATTATAAGGGGAATCAGGTAACTGCTAGAAATGAGCACCTTATTTATTTATTTATTTTAGCATCATATTGCCAAGGATCTGTTTTGAGAAATCTACTCTTGAAAAACCTATAGCTGCTTACTGTTGCAATTAGCGTCAAAATAGTTCTGAAATTGTCAAAATGAAATTTATATTTAAAGGGGCACCTGTCACTTTTTTTTTAAACTGAATTTACATTGTGATTCTGAAAACTCTTTAATTATTGCTCCCTGACTGGAAGTTTATAAGGCTATTTGGTGGAATTCAGAATAATATTAAAGGCAGTGAAGCTAGTCCCCTTTGGCTTCTCCTTCCTGTCCTCTGTATGCACATGCCTGCTTGTTGCCCCTTTGGTTGCAGCTTTGCTATGGCCGGGTGCACCCTCTTGCAGAGCCTGGGGAAGAGTGTGCATGCTTGCTCCCTCCCGAACGGTGCATGAGCGATGTGGTCATGCTGGTGCATGGGGAGAGCGCAGTCACTGTCAGCGACACTGGTCGCAGGTGAAGCGCTGCTACCAAATAGATATGATAATGGAGGTGTTTCTTACCTAAGCTTTTCTGTTTGCTTATGAGCTGTGAAGGTAGAAACTTCTGTGTCGTAACCTGAGAGTTTCACTATGTAAAAATGTAATCTCATGCATTTGACTGTGTCCCTTTAAATTCTACATGCTAGAATGTATAGCTGCCAAATCTGTACATACTGGTACTGAGTGATGGCGCAGCTGATTCGCTTGAGGGAAGGGATGCCGTCCAGAGGGACCTTGACAGGCTTGAGGAGTGGGCCCGTGTGAACCTCCAGCAAGGCCAAGTGCAAAGTCCTGCACCTTGCGTTGGGGCAACCCCCAATATCCATACGGGCCAGAGGATGAATGGATTGAGAGCAGCCCTGTGGAGAAGGACTGGGGGATACTGGGGGGTGAAAAATCAGACATCAGGCCAGCAGTGTGTGCTTGCAGCCCAGAAAGTCGATCGTATCCAGTCATAGCCAATGGTACAAGAAAGACATGGACCTGTTGGAGTAGGTCCAGAGGAGGACCATGAAAATAATCAGAGGGCTGGAACACCTTTCCTATGAAGAAAGCCTGAGAGAGTTGGGATTGTTTAACCTGGAGAAGAGGAGTCTGTTGGGAGACCTTATTGTGGCCTTCCAATGCTTAACGGGGTCTTACGAGAAAGACTGAGAGAGACATTCTACCAGGGCCTGCAGTGACAGGACAAAGGGTAATGGTTTTAAACTGGAAGAGGGTGGATTTAGATTGCACGTAAGGAAGAAATTTTTGTGATAACAGTGGTGACTCACTGGCACAGGTTGCCCAGAAAGATGGTGGAGACCCCTTCCCTGGAATCATTCAAGGTCAGGTTGGACGGGGCTGTGAGCAGCCTGACCTGGTTGAAGATGTCCCTGCTCTCACTGCAGGGGGGTTGGACTGGGTGACCTTTAAGGGTCACTTCCAACCCAAACTATTTCATGATTCTGTGAAGTAATCCAGAAAAGGGTATTTCTTGGTAAAGCCCTCTAAAACAGAATAGCTTGGCAGCAGAGGGCAAATGGAAGTTAACATAGTTAAAACAATGCCTAGAAAGGCATAAACCATATTAACATCTCTGTGTACAACTACAGCTCAGGAGCTGTGTCTGGCAGAAATTAGAAGATTTTTTTTTTTCCACAGATCTTAACTGAAAGGGTGTTAACCCATTTATGTAATTATATGTAACTATGTGTATGTGTAGATATAGAACTGTTCAACACATCTGTGTGTATACACAGGGTTTGGTGCTTTGGGCCTTAAAACTAATCTGAACACTGCAGAAACCAGTAAACTGAAAGTCATTGCAAGAGTGGTTCCCGAGGGAGACAGGAAGGAGGGTGGAATAGAGGAGAATATACATGTGTTTGGGATCTGATCATATTTTGAAAAGAAACAGAAATGTGATGAGCACTGAAAACCTGTTCCTAACTGCTGACCATATGTCCAGGAACAGGAAGATACTTAGCGAAGCCCAGAAAATTGGCAATAACCTGTTAATGGGATGGGCTTTTTTTTAATGTCAGTCCTGTCTTTGTATGGCAGAGGAATCTAGCCACAGTGAAAAAAGAAATCTAGTCGAATAAGAAACTACTCAGTGGCAGTTCTTTCTCTTTTCTTCTTTAATTTGTGAACATAGCTAATTAGTTACTACTTATTAATCACACATAAAAAGCTCTGATGGGATTAGGTGCAGGGGAGGGCTGCGCAGAGTCCAGAGGAAATTAACAAAATCATTTCAGTGCAGTACAAGATATTGATGCAACCTGAATTTTATTTTAGATTCACTATGGAATTGGTGTCAGGTTACTGGAACTTGGGTGTTCCAAAAACTAATTTAAATACCAAGTGTTTTAATGAGAAAATTTGAGGATGAGTGGGCATCAAAACCTTAACTAAATCTAGTCTCATTTTTATATAAATTTAAATATCCTTATATTTTGTGATATAAAAATGAAAGCAAATTTAAAGCTGTTTTTATTCATGGTGCATACTGTGCTTTTAGCAAGCTGTGCTTTTCCTTGGCTTTATGATATGTTAAAAAGCTGAAAATACCACGTCAGAACAACCAAACTGGTTAATGCCAAGTCTTGTTAATAGTGATGGTGCTCATTCCTAGCTTGAGATGTAGTGTGTTGGCGGATCTTAAATTGGAAGTGGCCCTGGGTTTGGTTTAAATCTTCTCTGATCAACTTACTTAAAAGGAAGCTCGGTTGCCTTGTTAGCTTTGCCAGCTCTGCTCTCCTATTTCTCTATTGCAGCTATTTTAAGTTGTAATTGTTGTTTCAGAAGTCATTTATGCTGGAGAATGAACTTTTTGTTCTCAATGTTCACAATTGAAAAATTTTGAGTAATCAATCTTAAAACATTTGAAATGTTTGACAACTGGTACCCCATGAAACTAAAACTATTTTCTGTTGAATATCAGGTTTAATTTAAAAAAAAAAATCAGTCATTAAATGTTTGTGCAAAATAAGATTTTGACAGCAAAGAACATATTCTCCATGTTTATGCAAGAAATCAAACATAATTTGATTTTTCTTAAACAGGGGAAAGCAGTAGATCATGCATGGTAATATTAATTGGTGATACTGCCAGGTGTTTTTAAGGATATTAAAATGCATATTTGGCTTTAAGAAGCTGACAGAAATTAACAGTAACGACCTGGTAAGTCAGGTGCACTTTCACTCTTCTCGTAAGTTCATGGCTACATTTACTATCCAAGAAAGTGAAACCATGAGCTGTCAAAAATGGTGGAAAGTAGTTTTCTGTCATTAAACTGAATTTCTGCTTATGTGTAAACAAGCACCTCTATTGAATTTTGTATACTAACACTTAATGTTGCATAATACATTTTTAACCTGACAGTGTCCCTAAATTATCATGTCTGTTTGCTTTCATTTTCCAGCTGGGTTTTGATTTTGCATGCATTTCAGTGAAATACAGTAAGCATAATTGTTGTGTCCTGGAAGCATTTTGGGGCTGTCTCTGCTAGTGCTCTCCAAAACAAGCAAGGTAGTGGAATTAATTTTGCTTTTGTGGGGGTTTGTTAGCTGATGAATAAGTGATGCGGAAGTGATTCCACTTTATTTAAGTATATGCGTATCTGGTTTTGAACTTAATGCTGTTTGAAGAATAGCTGTAAGTAATGCAAGTAAAAATTCCTTTTAATGACACCCCAAAGAACTCCGAAATTTAGTAGCACTAAACATTTCTATTTTGAGAAAATAAAATTAAACTCTCTTTAGTTTGGCAAAGCAATTTGTAATGTGCAATGCTTGTCCTTAGTTTATCATAGGAGCCTCTGTGAAGCTGTTTTTTTGAAGTAATGCCAATAGAAAGTGGAAGTTGTGCATCTGCTCGCCAAGCAAAGCAGAAACGTAAATCACACAGTCTTTCAATCAGAAGAACCAACAGTTCCGAGCAAGAACGGGCAGGACTGCAGAGAGACATGTTGGAAGGGCAGGTAAGATCATACGGAAGTTACCGAAGCAGCACCGTAACTTTTTTATGAGTATTTTTTCTATGCGAAGAAAATAAAGAAACTTAAGTGGTGAAATATGTCCAGTAAAGCTGCAGGAACAGCAGACTTTCTTGCTTGCAAGTGCTGACTGTCTTTGGAGACTATTGACATGGAGGTTGACAGTGTTTCAGGTTGTATTCAGACCTGTGGAGCTTTTTATCAGCTTTTGTGTATTCTTACATGAATGATAAAACCATGAAGAAATACAAAGAAACAGCCTATTGATTTTGCTGCACCTCTGTCCCCCTTAAAGGTGAAGATTGATTCTTGATTTCATAAGTTTAAATTTGGAATAGTAGTAACCCAAGAATATAAATAAACCAAAATACTTGTTATTGTGACTCTGATAGGGAAGGTATTAGTGGAAACTCTGTTCTGCATTCCTTTCCATGAAGTAAATAAATATTGCCCACTTGACAGAGGCATGAGCGAACTTAAAATATTTATTTTTTTTTTTTTAATTTGGCTCAAATGAAGCTATGATCTTCTGTGTATTAAACTAAGGGAGAGAACAACCACCACAAACTTCTGTAATTTTCTTAATCACGCCAGTCTGTGTAGCGGACACAATCTGAAGCTGCTTTGGTGCATTTCGCCTACAAATATTGAGATAAACTGTAGGTAAGGCTTCTATAGGAAGTATTTGAAGTAGTGCTGCCAAAGATAAGCAAATATCAGTTTGAAAACTATTTATTGTCAAATTGACTATGCAATGTTAGCATGGGGCCTGGCAAAGATGATGCAAAACTTGATTTTTGTCAGAGAAGTGGTTTGAAATAGTAACTGTGTCTGGCAGTGAGAAACCTCACTTTCTGGACTCTGCAGACACTCTGAAGGGAAAACCTTGTGTTTTTTCAGTGTTGTGACATATTTTTAAAAATTTTTTAAAATCAAATCTATTATTTAGTAAATTACAGCATTAGCTTTCTGGGAATTAACAGAGGCTAAGTTGTTGCTTCTAGTCACCTAGAAGTTGGAGAATGTAGGTACTTGGATAGCAAACTGTTGATGCATTTGGGCTATTCCAGCCTTACTCCAGGAAAGGAGCGAAGGGCAGCTGAGAAGGCAAGGCATGCTGTCACTTCTGTGTAGTAAACTGAAGTTTTAAGCTGTTTTAGTATTTCTTATCAAACTCTGTAAGTGTAATATTCAAAGGTTTTATATGTTTTATGTATCATCTTAGCTAATTTGGTTGACCTTTAACCTTGAACAGCCAGTGGCAGATTCTAACAAGTAGAGAGTATCAATGCCCTTTCACAGTGGAGTTGTAAACCGCATGAGATCTAGACAACTACTTTTGCAGATAAACAGATAACACTATTACATGACATTTTAATAAGCTAATTTAAATAATGCCATCTTTAAAGAGAGTAAAGGAAGTGGATGCATTTTACTGTGCTAGTTACTTTAGGACAGGTTTAGATTTGATTATGCTTTCAGGCTCTGAGAAGCGGATTGAAAACCTTTCCTACATCTCCTTTTCTGTTTCAGAAGTTGTAGGATAGCTTAGTTTCTTCCATAACCTTGCTGTATGGAATTGTTTGGTGCTTGAATCGGAAATAATATTTCTAACTTCAGTGTTTCTCTTAATAGCATTTCATTTGTATAGTTTTCTTGTTTAATCAATTTTTATTTCAGGATGGTTTTAATCAGGATCTGTTTCACGTTCTGGTTGGCTGTGAATGCATGAACAAAAGTACTGTGTCAAGGGAGAGGCAGATGAAGATGCCAAAAGGAGTATCCTAGGGGGACATAAGGAGCATAGTACCACTTTCAACACAGTGCCTGTTTCACCACAGTGCTACAGCTTAAAGTAGCTGTGAAACTGGTGTAAAACTGAATTATGCATAAAGCAGATGTGCTCTTTGTCATGGCTATTAGTGGTTTCTCTTGCTCTTCTACTTAAAATTGATGTTCAAGAAATGACTTATAAAATCAGGATCATGATAGGCTTTTCTCATTGTTTCTAAAGACGATCAGCTTGACTGTATGAACCAAAATGTGAGTGAGATTAAATTCTGGTTGTTTAGCTGCTGACTTGGTGGAAGGCGCATGCTGCCCTCTGATGGCTAGTACGCACATGCTTCTTCCCAATTCAGTCAGTTTATAGGAATGGAACCAATTTCTTTTGGTTTGGGTTTGCTGGAACACTTAAGGATGATTACAGCTTGTTTTGTTCTTAAACTTGCATTGAATAATGAAGTTCACTTGAATTTGGGTGGTGTCCTGTGCTAACGTTTGTACTCCCATTCTAGTAATTCTTCTGTACTTCTAGACCTGAAATAGTGGTTTTGTGCTGCGGCAGAAGCTGACTCAGTTGTCTTTTTTTTACTCATAGCTGATGATTTCAAGACTTTGAAATTACATACTTTTGCTTTGTTTAAAGAAAACAGATGTTACTGATAGGCACGTTCCCTGTATATTTGATAGATGAACCTTGATATATTAATAATATGGTATGCATGATACCCTATTAATTTCACTTTGAAATTTGGTGACTTGTTTCCTTGCATAGATATTTCTCGGTTTTTGAATACAGCTGCATTATTTACAGGTTTGTCCAGTAATAAGATGCTGTCTTACTGAATTCTGTGATGACGGGTTAGATGCACTACAAAGGAGTAGTTGAGCTTTTTCATTGTTAGGGTAAGGCTCAGTTAAGTGGAATCTTCTTTTTTTAAAAGTTTACAGCTGGCTGCCTAGATCGATAATAAGTGCAGTAACACAACTTAAATGTTGTAGTCCACCAGCAACTGAAGAATAGAACAGGTTTAGTAGGATTTATTTATGTAGTGAGGAAGGACGGTTTATCCTTTAATCCATACTTGTAGGGAATTAATTGGTTGTAGTTATTAGACTAATGACCGTATTTTTTCCTTTCTAATTTGCCATTTTTTAGTAGCATGCTGTGCTTGAAATTTCAAGACGTTTATTAATATTAGGTTATCCATCGGTTGTCTTCTGCTTTACTCACTGCTCAACAGTGTTTGATAACAGAATCATTGATATAGTGAGAACCTTGACTCCCAACAGAAATTAATACTAATTTGTTTTGGCTATGGTTTGCATTTGTTCAGGGAAAATATGGTGCTGATGTCCGTTTTATAGTCAGATGAATAAAATTTAAGTAGCTTCCCAACAGAAACTTGTGGTCAAGTTGTGTATTGAGCTCAGATCATATAAATCCTGTGTTAGTGGTTTTATTACATGGTTTTGTGTCTCAAAATTGCTATTTTGATTATGCTGAAGAAAAAAACCCCAGCCCTCTTCTGTGTATTTGCTTCAAAATACTTTCTGTGAAGAGGAAATGCTTGAATAATACTGGGGGAGGGAAGGATTAGAAATTACCATTTACTTCGCATTTAGTTGTGGTTAATGGCAAAAGTAGGTAGATGTTAAAAATATGTTTAAAAGGTTAGTTTGTCTCAAGCTTTGGTAACAAGGTGCTTTGTGGTGACAAATTCCTAACCTAATGCATAGTCAGTTTCTGAATTTCTTTGTTAAGTAAAGGTATTCTTTCTTCTTGAACTGGAAGCACCTTGACATTATATTATCATTTTTTTTTCCCTACCTTTTTTCTTTAATGAGTGTACATGTATCTTGGTTTTATAATGTATCCCTAGTAAAAAAAAAAACAACCCAGCCCTTGGGTGATTTGAACTCTGTCACTTGAAAGAGGAGGAGTATGTAAAGTGAATAATTTTATAATGCATGTAGCTTTTTGTTTTGTGTTCTACACTAGTAGTAGTTTGTAGTAGTTTTAATTTCCTTCCTTGCTGGGAGATAGAACTGTTAAAATCAATTTAAGATTGAAAGGCAACTACATAAAATATATTAAAGAAAAATATAAACGACAATGTTTTGCCTTCTAGGATTCTAAACTACCGTCTTCCGTACGGAATACGCTCCTTGAACTTTTTGGACAAATAGAGCGGGAGTTTGAAAACCTATATATTGAAAATTTGGAATGTGAGTATCTATTGTTTTCTAGCAACTTACTACTTGTTTGGATTTAGGTTATAGTAACGCTAATTGAGATGCTTACCTTGGATACTGCAGTGTAATTACCATAGCTTTTCTGTGAGGAGTTTAAGAATTGTTTTGACCTTGTAGCCAAAGAGGGTGTTTGTACCTTTTCAGAAAAATCACTTTCTTAGCTCTTTGACAGAAGTAGTGGGAACTGATGTGCGTCATCCTCCTTGCTCTTAGGCAAAGAAGGTGAAGTGGCTGTCTCCTGGTCATTGTAGGCTCTGGTATATACAGTGTTAATTTGGCAGTAACTCATTCAGCCATTGAAGTTTGTGGCTTTGTTGTATATTTACAGGCTTAATTTTAATGATATAATATTAGCAAATAAAATTGGAAAAGTGTCTTTCTTGAAAAAGTGTAAAATGCAGTGGTTTTGGATCGTTCTACGTAGTACATTTTATAACCAACACCTGCAACTGTTCATGAATTTTGAAGTTGAGCACTCAGATAAAAATTCCAGGTATATTTGCAAAAAAAGTTATTTGTTTAATGACAGTGCAGTCATATGGTAATGTAAGTGATCCAAGGTGATGTAAGAGGATCCTAAGTAACACAGGCAGTCATACAGTAAAGCCCCTGCTCAATTTTCCTTGCTAGATTTTGGAAGCTGTGTTGTGTGGCTTGGCTTCAAAATTGTGGAATCTGTCTGGTTTGGCTCCAAGTCAAAATTTTTTTCACACCTAATCTGTTCCCACAGTTAAACCAAACACTCATATTAAAAAAAAACCAAAACAGAAACCCACCAAATTCTTGCACGCTTTTTGAAAATATGATGGCTTTTTATTCTCCTAAAACATGAGATTGTGTTGGTTAAAGGCTATCATCAACACTACACATTTTTTAGTGACAATTTGCACAACTGCATTTTCAGCCTCCTGCTGAGAAGTTGGCTGGTAGCAAGAAAAGTAGTGATTCCTCCCCTGCCCCAACCTTCAGAAATGTTTGTCAGAAAACAAGTGGTGAATTTGTCTGTACCCTCCGGAGTATGTTTATTTTCCTTCCATTCCATTTCTGTTTCTTCTGCATCTTCCTTCTTCATCTCACAGTTCTAGTTCACTCCTGGCCTTTGTGATCTTTTTCCCTCCCCCTGACAGTTTCTAGGGTATTCTCTTCTGATGCTCAGTCTGTTATTTTTTGGTTTTTATCTAATTCCTACATTAGTGTTGCGATTACTGTATGTAGAGAATTTCAGGGTTTTCCTCCCTGGCTTTTTGTACACTCCCTTTCCCTATTTACAATGTCTTTTCTAGTTTCTTCCTTTTCTTATCCCTTCCAGGTTCAGTCTTAATCCTTTCAGGCAATTCTTGTATCAGCCTGGCTTGTTTGTTTCAGTCATCTGTTACTACAAGTCTGTATCCTTGTTTACTTCTCTTTCCTATTGTTTGTGTTTTTATAAAAGTTTAGGTTTATGTGACTGGGAACACAGGAAAGAGAATCTTGCTTTGCTCATTTCAAGCACTTGGATGTGGTATGGAAGTGTAAACTGACTTTTCTAGTGCTTAGAACTGATACTTTAGTGAATTTCTCAGAAATGGCAAGAATCATATTCCTGATGGGTCACGTTCTCCCACATTTCAAACGCCGGGAGTGAATGACTTTTTCTAAAGAAGTCCTAAGAATCTGTGGAAAGACAGACCTAGGCTTAAGAACAGTGAAAAACTGCTTCGTTAAAGCCTCTCAGTAAGATTTCACCTGAGGAGAACACTTAAAGAGTATCAGCCCAGATTTTGAGAAAAAACTATAAGCCACTGAAAACGTTCTTTATAAAATGAAGTTGAGCAACTTTAAACCAGCCTAGACACTGAAAATCATTTACAAGTACCTGATTTGTTTTAGATATGCCATCATTCTGTCTTGTGTTGAAATGGCACTGGTGAGAGTTATAAATAATTGACAGGAAAGCATATTCTTGTTACAAATATGTGCTTTGTCTGATGTGCGATGAAAACATTTTGATAGTATTTAGTGTTTCTAAAACACTTGAGTGTAAAATGTATGTCATTCTACATTTTTTAATGTATTCCAAAGTATAAAAATCTACATTTGCTGCACTACCTTTCCTACTGAAACTCTTAACAGTAGACAGGCATTCAGTAGAAAATACTATTTTGTGATTAATAAAATCTTTGTCAAGAAGTGACATACTAATTCTTTGGCTAAAATATTTATGATGCTGCCAGTTTTCTGTCTTCTGTTGAATTTACGCAATACAGGTGTGCCATGGATTTCACAGAAGCTGTTTTGTTAATCCTTAGCCACATTTATTAGTAAAAGTAACAGTAATTAGAAGCCACTAATACTTTCCTTGGAATCTGGGTCAAGGTTGATCTCTGGAAAATTCAGCATGAGTCTTGGTTTATGTCTTGGTGAGACCTGCTTTTATAAAATCACAGTTGATCTCTTTTCTTGTCCTTAGCATAAAATAGACTACTTACTAACCATAATGATTCTTAAACAGTATGTTAATGATGTTGTTAATGATACTCAATTTGTTGTAATAACGGGAATTTTTGTTATTGTTAGTACGTAGAGAGATTGATACACTGAATGAGCGTTTAGCAGCTGAAGGACAGACAATTGATGGAGCTGAACTGAGCAAAGGACAACTGAAAACAAAAGGTAAGAGAACCATAAACAATCCTAAAGTAGTATTTTTAAAATTAATTTTTTGTGTATTTTGCTGTCCAAAACTTAGAATCTTATTGAAGTTACTTATACAAATAAGCTAATATCGTATTATGAAATATCTTCCTTTGAATTTATTTGTCTCAACAGCCAGTCATAGTACCAGTCAGCTTTCTCAGAAACTAAAGACAACTTACAAGGCATCTACTAGCAAGGTATGAGACAAATTAAACCTCTATTCATCAATGTGCACTAACATGGCTATCCTTAAGTTGTAAACTGTAGTCTCTTTAAGCTGAGTAGTGCTGTTCTTTAAGTAAACCTGCCTCGTGAGGAACGGTATCTTCATCTTGGATTCTTCAGGTACCCATTACTTCAGCAACAGTGTATGACATTTTTACAATAATTGCTCATATTTTTGAAGAATGAATATTGGAGGGGAGAGAGTCAGTGCACATGTGTGTATGTGGGATTGCTCTTGTAAAGCAAACTAAAAAAATATTCAATTTCATGACGGAAATAGAGAACTTGGTAAACTTCTGAATAAAGATTTGGGTATTGCAGTTGAAATGGGGATTTAAGTAGGCATCTATATATGTGCTATTACAGGTTTTTGTGGGTTTTTAAAATTTGTTTTTATTTTTTAGCTATGAGACTAGAAGGGTTTATTTCCTTTATGTTGCAAGCCTTGCAAATTAGTAGCTAGCAATATTTTTGCCTGGTCTCGTAGCACAGTTACACTTTCTGATGTTTTTCATTTTGCACATCTGCATCTGTCCAGTATTTTTGTTTTCCTCTTTCTCTCCCCTTTTTCAGTTTTCATAGAGAGTTTACTTGCTGCTCTTTTTGCCCTGTCTCAGGGTCATTTCATGACACATTATTAAGGGTAAATGAAATGTGAGGAAACCACAGTGGGATGTGGTACATGAACCAACTACATAGGAAGCTCTGTGCTGACCTGTATTGCAGGCTGATGTGTGGTTATGGAATGACTGTAGGTGTCTTGCTAATACCATCTGTTAAGTAGTCTGAAAGTTTGAGAGTAAGCAAGAGTGGTGTGGTGAAATAGATCTGAGTTACTGTGTTTTATTTGGTCTCCTTTTAAATTTTATTGTTTCTCAAACTTCCGTCTTTATTCTTGCCCATCTGATGCATAGAGGTGCCTCCTTTTTCTTAAGAGTTAATGACTTAAGAATTCTTTAATGAGGCCACTTAAATAAGGACAACATGATATGAATAGGGACCATGTAGTATTAGTACACCTATTATGTAGTTATGAATTAATACTTTCTCTAGTGTAGTGATGGGTTTTGGTCAGTGTGTTTGTGGTTTTTGTTTGTTTGGTTTGGTTTGTTTTTTTTTTAAGGCCGGTATTAAATGCTTGTCGTCTTTTACTTGCTTGCAATGCAGTGCTCATATTCATTCCTGAGCAAGGCAGGTGGACCTCGCGGCTTCAGTGTGGGAAGCTGGGAAGTATGGGGTGGAGACTCCTGGGTAGCTGCTTTGATTCCCGGTGTTCTGATATGCATGCACAGCAACGTAGTCATGAGTAGTGGAACGTGAAGAATTTAATACCTTTTTATAGACATTGTATGTATCTATGATATCAATCGATAACCAACAGATGTTTGAATGTGCTGATATATTTCTTTCCACAACTTTGAGTCAGAGTTTACTGGGGGGTAGAGAGGAGAGCTGAGGGTAATGACAAAGCTGGTGGCATCTCTCCCCAGTGTGTTCTTTGACACCTTTCTGCCCTTCATGGGCGTGGCTTTATTTAAACCACTTCTTCCTTCCTACACAGAAGAGTCAAAGCTGCAACCTTTTGTCTCTTGACCCACAAAGAGACTAAAGCCAAAAGTCAGGAAAGACTATAACTAAGTTCCTAACAAACTGTGCTCTTTCTGTCTGTATCCTGACTGGATGCAATTAGAGTTCCCTAATATACTGTCTGAGAAAATGACACTTGAAGAGTTTTAAGAGTTCAACAGCTTTGAAATTCTTATGTCTGTATTTATGAACACTGAATGAACAATGCTGTTCCCCAGAAATGGGTTGTGTTCTAAACGCAGTGGGGTAGTGGATTGCAACTTTGGCCCATCCTTTACACTGTTACTGTATGCCTAATTTAAAGCTTGTCAGAAGTCTGGGTTTGTTAGGGTTTTTTTATTATTTTATTATCTTTTCCCTGTGGGTTATTAGAGGGAGATGTAAGTTTTACAAAGCAATTGTTATGTGTAATTGCGTGCAATTACACTTTTCTGATGCCAACCTACAAAGAGTTTAGGTTTGTTCTGAAAAGAGCTTTCAATATTTGCTTGTGCTAATGAGAAAGCTGACCCTTTGACTGTTTTAATGTTGGTAAGACATGCTAAGACTAAAGCAATCTGTTCATTTTCTTGGGGAAAATGCTGAGGTAAACATGCTTAATTCAAATACTTCATAGAAAATTTGTATACCTGGATACTTTTTATCCCTTAGCTGAGTTAGGAGTCTGAATATTAAGTTGGCAAAACTATATCGGAAAAGGATGCTTTTAGCAGCAGAGGTTATCCACCAGTGTCCAAATCCTGAAGAGAGAGTGCTTGGTACTCTAAAAGTAATTTTTGTATATGTTAATGGACAAGATCCTGTAATTTAATTGCAGTTGTTTGTAGGTGCAGCAATTGCTATGTGAAATTCATGTTTTGATGTTAACAAGTTGTTATTGCTGATGTTAACAGTCCCTGGCTATGACAGTTGTTAAGACATCAGGAAAACATTAACAGTTTATGCAGAATCCTAAAATAAACTGAAATCATATAACTCTCTCCATCATAAACTAATTTTCAGGATCTCTGATTCTTTTGGATCAGGAAAAGGACTCTTAAAGGAAGGTATTTCTTCACCCAGCAGTTGAAGGGAATAAAAATTTTTGGAAGATGGAGTTTTTGACCTCACTGCTTAATGTTACTCCACAGGAAATTCTGTTCATCAGTCACAGAGTCATGCTGCTGGACGGGTCCTGAGTTGACCAAGCTTTCATTCTTATTTCTAATGTGTCCTGTCTGCTTAAGAGACATTTTTACAAAATATTTCAATTTGTGTGCCATGCTGTTGTTTCAATTTGTGTTCAGTTTTCAATTGTTTACATGGTAAACAATCGTATCCTTATTAACAAATCTCTGTATAGAAGGAAGTACATGAAACTGTATGGATTTAAGACAGACAGACAAAGCTGAAACACACTTAAGATATGATTGCTTATTTGCATTTGTATATGATAACCTGAGATCTGCTGAAGTTATTTTAAGAACTTTCTGCAGTGCAGAGACCTCTTTTTAGCAAGCTGCATGTTATTTAAGTATGTCCTTCCCTGTCTTGGAAAATTGTTCATGTATGGTTAAGGAACCAAGAAGTAATCCAGGTGCTATCTAGTTTATCTGATTACTGGTATGGGAAGAAAACAAAAAGATGTGTAGAAAAAGTGTGCATTAAAAAAAAATCTATATTTGAATATTTAGTGTTAGATAGTGTTCTTGAAATCTTCTGTGTGTTCATTCAAGACTGCTAGTACTTCAAAAGGAGTTTTACAGCCTTGCCATTAAATGATCAGTGAAATCACTGCCCAGCAGTTTTGGAAAATCTATGCTGGCTGATGAGTAGGAGGTAATTTCTCCTAGAAAACTTTTGCTGAGGATTTGACTCAACATTGGAAAGGCAGAGTGCAAGCATAATTTGAGTGTGGGGTTGAGAGTTGAAAAACTTCAAGTTTAGAATTTGAGCTGAGCACTATATTAATCCTTAACTGTTTTCTTAATTCTGCTGTTCCACTTGTCATACGTGACTCTACTTAGTTTAAGGACTACAATCAATGTGAAAGCTGTATCTGTAGGATTGTGTTCAAGGCCTGTGAAACTGCACTATGGTTGAACAAATGATCTTTACCATTTTCTTTTCAATGCATCCTTAATGATTGTTCCTTCTTCTGCTGTGAAACCAAAATGCATATTAGCTGTTAATTTGGAATTCAAATAGGACTTTATCATTTCATCATTGGAAAGTTGAGATGCTCAGGATTTGGAATGCTCTTGCTGATACTCCTTAACTTTTAGAAATCTTTCTGGAAGTAATTTGCTTTAATGACGTACTTGAGACCTTCTTTTTTGATACCAAAAACTAATGGGATTTTAACCTTAGTTTACTGTATCTGAAATGTAGACTTAATTAATTTTTTAACTTTTACTAAGCTGTAGATAAGTCTTAATGTGATTTGTGTTGAAGCATTTAAAGGTTTGACCTTAACTGGTCATACAGATACCTGTCCATAATTGCATGCAGAGGAATACTTGGATAAATGGAAGTTGTCTTTTTGTTTTAGTTCTAACAAAGCTTTTCAGGTAATCTTTCTCAAAGAACAGTTATGTGCTTCAAGACTGGTGGGGTAAAAATAGGGTATTTTTAACAGTGGTTTTGCTTTTTGAAATAATCTTTCACCACTCTTGATTTCAGTTGTTTCTGGCTGTGTTCCAGCAAGACAAACTTTTTTTTTTCTAACTTCCCTTTAAAAAATAGTGCCTTGTTGTTTTACCATTTTTGCTAGGCTTTTTCTTCCTTTCACTTGGTACTACTTATGCACATACTAATTTGGATTTAATGACTCATCTCTGTCTTCCCCTAATAGCATTGACTTTGAGGGAATGTTCAGATGAGCTTGACATATCCTTAAAAAAAACCCAACAACTTTGTTACACAAATGAATGGGCATATGCTCTCAGGTTGATGTTAGATTTGATGAGCTTTGTGCAGTTTTGAAGAGAAACAGTAGTGAGTGTTTTAAATGGGAATGTTTCTGGATTTCACTACAATTATGTAATAAGTACATTTTTCAAAGACATATGCAGGATAACATGCACTGTCTTTAAGTTATCAGATGTACTTGTTTGGGGATAGGCAAGGAAAATTTTGAGGGGTTTTTTTGTTTTGTTTTTTATTATAATCCTTTACCCAAACTGAATGGGAGGTGCATACTGCACTTGTACAACTTGTTACTCCAATGAGATTGCATTATTGTAGTAGAGTATAGTTTATCTTGTGATCTGTAAAAAGGGGGGTGTTACTAAAAAAGAAAAGAAAAAAGAAATTAAGAGGTATGTTTGCATCCAAACTCACTTTCCTACCATCAAATTTTTGGCAATAGTGAACTGTCAGAACACTGAAGAATTGTTATGAAAAAGTTAGTATCTGTTTATGTTTGTGAGATAATGACTTAATGTGGAAAATGTGGAAAAAATATGTTGGTGTCTCTGCTATTTCAGATTGTATCCAGTTTTAAAACTACAACATCAAGGGCAATCTGTCAACTGGTAAAGGAATATGTTGGCCACAGAGATGGTATTTGGGATGTCAGTGTTGCGAAAACTCAACCAGTGGTGTTGGGAACTGCATCTGCTGGTAAAGTTTTGTGTTGCTTGAATCTTTAGAAAATTCTGGTTTAGTCCCTAAGCTATAGCAAATGTAGATCAAAAGCATACTGGAATACTTATCTCCACACTGGAAGAGCTGATTTAAAGAAGCTCAGTAGCTGAAAAATTCTTAAACTGCAGTTTCCTTGAAATGCATTCAACCTTTAGAAGGTCCAGGTGTCCTTGTTGATCTTTCCAAAGTACATGCCAGGTAACTTCCATGCAGGCCATGCTCTTCTTATCATCAGCTCTAGCCTGTCGGATGATGTAAATGGGTGGGTCGGGGAGCTGCTTGCTTGGAGAGGTCTCTCGCACAGAATACTATACTGTTGTATACAGAGATCCCCGCAGGCTTCCTGCTGTAGTATTGTTTAGCCTTTGGTTTATAGAAGCTGTAGACTTAATCATAGTTTGCATATTTTTATATTCTTACGTTCATCTGGCTTTTGCCTAAGGATCTAGGAACAACTAAAAATCTTCATTTTCAGATCTTATGTAACTTACTAGATTCCTTCCTTTCTACTTAAGAGAGGGAACAGGTACTACTGAATGAGTCACTAAACCTACTATGATCTAAAAATCAGTCTAGTGTCTTGTGTGGATTTGGAAAATTATTAGGGAAATAAATCCTAACCGGTTAGAATTGGTCAGTTTGAAGTGGCAGTCTTTTGAAACAGAATCTGACGACACTTAGTGGATGTAAATGTTACGGACCAGAAACCTCTGCTTCATAAACTGAACTGTTAGCTTTTTTGTGCGACCACTGAGGGGCACGTTTTGTCTCTGTGTGGGATGTCTTGTCTTTCCCCTGATTTAACTTGGAAACAGCCATCCTCCAATTTAGCATTAAGGTTGTCCCCATTTACAAATACTTATATTAATTATGTATTTTGGGGTGTGGCAGGGTAAAAGATTGGCATTGGGAGCTATTCCCTTTTTAAGTAAGTTTTTGTAGGGCTCTGCAGTGACCTGTATGCATTTGGGACTTCTATGCAGGAAGTAAAAATAGTTTGTGCATAGAACTCTTGTTTGTAGTGGCTGCCTGACTTTTCCACCACTGAATGCCTTCTGTGTTCTTTCTGAATCTCATGATACGCAGTTGAGGCATTATACATAAGTATATAACCAAGTTAGAAAAAATAGCAAAAGTAGAATTTGCCTTTCAATACTTACTGCAATTAATCCAACTGGGACAGCACCTTCACTTTTTTGAGAGATGCATATTAAGTTATAATGATAGGAAGCTTTTATATTTTATTTATAAGGTAATAATCAGGAGTTGGTCTTTTCTACATTTGAAGTCTATTTCATATGGTATGCTGTATGTTCAAAGATAACTTGTTTGTTGAATTGATTAAAAGTGAAAGCCATACATTTGTAACAATATTTACAGCGACTCTTTAATCTTTGTAGATCACACTGCTTTGCTGTGGAGCATAGAAACAGGGAAGTGCCTGGTCAAGTATGTAGGGCATGTTGGATCAGGTAAGATAAGGGCATGTTGTGAAACCTGGAAACAGAATGTGTTGGGTGGGGGAAATGGGTTTTGGATGACTGCAGAAATGTTTATTGTGGTTTCACTTGCAGGTTTGCCAACACCATTAACAAGTTAATTGGGAGTTCCATTAATCCTCATAGAGAGAATGTTTTGTACTATGATTCTTTCTTAGAGAGGTGTATTAAGACAGTTCTGTAAATGCTAAATGAATAAACAAGTCTGTATGAAGAAATTTACAGGCGCAGTTACGACACCCAGAAGTTAAATGTCAGAACTCATCAAGTTCTTATGCATATGCAGAACAAGAGAAATATATATCATCAGAAATGAGCTGTTTTGCAGGATCTGTGTTACATTTAGAATACACAATGCAGATGCTGGGTGACCATCTATTTGTACTTCTTTGTTTAATAGATGATCCCATATATAATTTGTTGCATAGTATTAAAACTTTGTTTTGAAGACAGTTAATTCAATATAGGCATTTGTCTTCCTCTATACCAGTATGGATATTTCAGAAACACTGTTTTTAAACCCCTCCTTGGGTAGAGAGGTGCAGTGCAGTGGTTTTGATGTTAATCTTAATTGTTGGTGTCCAGTTTGATGAGCACCTGATCACCCCCCTTCTCCTCATAATGGGTTACAATATAGGGTTTTATAGACAAAAGGTGGAGAGGTTTTCCATAGCCTTAACTTGTTGTCAAGAGTTGAGCACTTTGAGTGGTCGTACCCTGGAGTGTAGAGTCATGCACCCGGAAAATGAGGGACGCAGTTGTTGACCTGGTATGTTTGGTTAAGTAACTCATCTAGCACATCAGATGAACTTTGTGGCAAAGATACAAATGGAATTAACTTCTCCAGAGAGTGGTCAGCTGCTTCAACCATACTTTTTTTTCCTGCTATATGGCTACTGTCTCCTACAGCACAAAGCTACCAACAGATAGATGCATAGAAACAAAAAGGAACACTTTTTAGTTTGTTCAGATATCTCAAGTTGCTTGCTGTGTAGAGAGGGTAACTGTAGCCTCCAGAAAGTCACATTTAAAAACTCCCATCACTTGCTTTTTCATGCCGATAGGTTTTTGTTTTGTTTTTTTTTAAATTGCTATTTGGATAACTGTGAAAATAAAAAAAGCTTTCACCTGTATTAAACAGTTATGTGTAAACTAAAAAAAAAAAAAAATTATGTATGCTATAATGTATAAAAAAAATGTAAATTTATGTAAATTCTATAAAAATCCACGTATTTTTAATTTAAGGTTTTCTTGTTTACATTTGACAGTTGATTTGAAATGGAGTAAAGGTGTGGGGTGCCAGCAGTTGGTGCACTGTTGAATTAATTCATTGTGAACAATTCAAGGAATATCTTTTTAGACTCATTACACCACGCTCTCCTGACAACATATGCATCTGTTTTACTTGTACGATGGATGGAAATTACTTCTAATTTCTTTCTTGAAGAACAGTTGAAGAGAAGCTTATGGATTTTGCAAACGAAAGTGCTCAATAATGAAAAGTAATTGAATCTTATGCACTGAAATAAAAAATGAAGAGCAGCTTTGTAGGCTGATAAAATTCTTGCAGGACTATTTTAAAACAATCATGTTTTGTTTACATATGGTTGCAGGACTGAAATCTAATTTGTATTATTTGCATTAGGTTTTTAGGCATTTGTTCTTGCAATCTTAAGCAATAATCAGAAACTTGATGGTCATATATATAGTAAGTTTTCATTATGTTAGAAATAGTTATGAATATTTAAATTCTCTTTATGGAATTCCAGAGCATTATCTCTTGTCAGCTTACACACAATTATTTGAATGTGGTTTGTTTATCCTCTGTAACATGAAACACTCGTGCTTAGATTCGGGAAGTAACTTGCTAGAAAATATATATTGTTGTATAATCATCTATAGGTGTTTTCATGACACTACATAGGTTTATGTACTCAAAATACCATTGTGCTTTATCTCACCAAAGAGACTGCTATACTACAGAAAGTTAATTAAAACTGAAGACTTCTTGATGTTTCAAGGCTTTTAGTTATAAAACATTGTAAAAGAATTCTTTTTAGTATACTAATTTAAACCTTTACTTTCTTTTACACAGTAAATTCCATAAAGTTTCATCCAACCGAGCAAGTGGCTCTTACAGGTATGTAAAGATTTTTCACATGCTCGGTGTGTTAGTTGTGATGGAAAAATAAGTCTCATTCACCAGCATCTTTTTGGTTGTAGCCCCTCTTCCTATTGCTCTGTGTCGTGGTTTAACCCGGCTGGCAACTAAGCACCACGCAGCCGCTCGCTCACTCCCCCCCTCTCCCTCAGTGGGATGGGGGAGAGAATCGGAGAAAAAGGGGGGGGAAAAAAAAAAGTAACACCCGTGGGTTGAGATAGAGACAGTTTAATAAGAGAGAGGAATAACAATAATAATAATAATAATAATGGTAAGAAAACATACAGAATATATAAAACAAGTGATGCACAATGCAATTGCTCACCACCCGCTGACCGATGCCCAGCCTGTCCCGAGCAGCGATCACTCCCCCCGGGCCGCGATCACACAGCCCGAGCTGCGACCACTCTGCCCGCGACCGACCGATCCCCTAACCCCCCCCCCAGCATGACTGCTTGGCAAGGAATAGCTTTGGTTTGGGTCCTAGCTGTGCTGTACTCCCAGCTTGTTATGCACCTGGCCGAGCAGGAGAAGCTCAAAAAGTCCTTGAGCAGTCTAGCACTGCTTGGCAACAACTAAAAACATCAGCGTGTTATCAACATTCTTCTAGCACTGAATCCAAAGCACAGCACTATGCTAGCTTCTGTGAAGAAAATTAACTCTATCCCAGCCGAAACCAGGACACTCTGTCAGTATCCTTGTTGATTGAATTATTTTTATATTTTAAGGCATAACAAATTAGAGCTAGATCTTTTCCATTGTCATTTGTGCTTACCTGCTCCAAACCAGACACTTAGAATCAGACATCAGCTGGATGTTCACAAGTCCATGGGGCCTGATGGGATTCATCCCAGGATACTGAAGAAGCTAGCGGGTCTTATGGCAGGACCCCTGTCATCATCTACCAGAGATGAGGGTCTTGGGAGTCTGGGGAGCTCCCTGCTGACTGGAAGCTAGCCAGTGTTGTTCACATCTACAAGAAGGGTGTGAGGGAAGACCCAGGGAACTACAGACCTGTTGGTCTGACCTCGGTTCCTGGAAAAATTATGGAGAACATTATACTAGGTATTGTTGAAAGGCATTTAAAGAATAATGCAATCATCAGGCACAGTCAATGTGGGTTCACAAAGGGAAAGTCCTGTTTAACTCATTTGATATCCTGTGATAAGGTCCCCCACCTAGTGGATGAAGGGAAGGTGGTGGATGTAGTTTTTCTGAATATTAGCAAGGCTTTTGATACTGTCCCTCGCAGCATCCTTATGGACAAGTTGTCCAACTGTGGGATGAGCAGGTTCACGGTGTGTTGGGTGAAGAAATGCTGAAGGGCAGAGCTCAAAGGGTTGCAGTGAATGGGGCTACATCTGGCTGGCAACCAGTCACCAGCAGTGCTCCTCAGGGTTCAATTCTAGGGCCAGTCCTGTTCAATGTGTTTATCAACGATTTGGATGCAGGAGGTGAATGCACCATCAGCAAGTTTGCTGATGATCCCGAACCGTGAGGTGCTGTTGACTCTCTTAAGGGACAAGAGGCCTTGCAGAGGGATCTTAGACAGGTTGGAGCGTTGGGCTATGATTAATGGGATGGAATTTACCAAGTCCAAATGCCAGATTCTGCACCCAGGACAGAGTAATGCCAGGCACAAGTATAAATTGGGAGAGGAGTGGCTGGAGAGAAGCCCTGCAGAAAGGGATCTGGGGGTGCTGGTCAACAGCAGGCTCAACAGGAATCAGCAGTGTGCCCTGGCAGCCACGAGGGCATACTGGGGTGCATCAAACACTGCTTAACTGGCGGGTCAAAAGCGGTGATTATCCTGCTGCATTCAGCATTGTTGCAACCTTGCCTTGAATACTATGTGTAGTTCTGCGCCCCACAATTTCAGATGGATGTGATGGTCCTCAAATGCATCCAGAGGAGGGCAACACAGCTGGTGACAGGGCTGGAAGGCATGTCCTGTGAGGAGCAGCTGAGGATTTTGGGTTTGTCTAGTTTGGAGAAAAGGAGGCTGAGAGGCGACATCCTGGCTCTCTACAGCTTCCTGAGGAGGGGACAGGGAGAGTGAGGTGCTGAGCTCTTTTCCCTGATATCCAGTGACGTGTGGGAATGGTTCAAAGCTGTGCCAGGGGAGGCTTAGACTTTGCATAAGGAAACATTTCTTTACTGAGAGGGTGGTCAGACACTGGAACAGGCTTCCTAGGGAGGTGGTCGATACCCTAAGCCTGTCAGTGTTTAAGAGGCATCTGGGCAATGCCCGTAATACCATGCTTTAACTTTTGGTCAGCCCTGAAGTGGCCAGGCAGTTGGATTAGATGATCGTTGTAAGTCCCTTCCAACTGAAATAGTCTGTTCTATTCTATCTTAACCCTTTTGAAATATGTGATGTTTCCAGAGGCAAAGGACAAGAATATTGTGATGTTGAGTATGCTGAAAAAACAGCTTGAAAATTTGACTGTTAAGTGTAAAGGTTTTTTCAGGACTGAGAATACCATTAATGCAGCTTCAGGTTTGAAAACTGTCTAATGTGGTTCATACTGTGGTTCATATGGTCCATCAATTAGGGCACTAGCTTTGGGATTAAAGAGAACTGGATTCAATTTGCTGCTATTAGGTGCGTCATTGGAAAATGAGGATAATTATTACTGAGCTTAGAAATAAAAACACTGCTTCTTTCTGCATCTATGGTGACCACTTTAAAGGAAGGTAGGGAGTAGAATGCCTTCTATCTAGGTTAACGATACAAGTCTGGCTCTTCGGATTTTTCAGGTTTCATATGATAACTGTAGTCATTATTTCAGTACCATAAACAATGTTGCTATATAAACTGACTTATAGAAACCCAAACGAACCAATCACCAAACAAAAGGTGCCCATAGCTAGATTTTTGTTCTTCTATTATTTTTCTGAGGGATGGTTCTGCAAAGTATTTCCATTGAGAGTTTTCAGCAGACCTGTTCTTCATGATTTAGAACTGTTTAAAATAAAAAATCTTCCTCCTTGGTCCAGAATACTGACACCTTAAATAATATAAGGTTGACCTTTCTTCTAGCCTTCTTACTTGGTCTATGAGATGAGATTTTTTTCCTAGTGCTTTCATGTACATTGCACTTGGCAGATCTATGCATACTCATTACAAACTGGTTTTCTTCTCAATCTAGAACTCTCAACACTGCACGGCTAGGTATTAGAACATGTTTGTTCTGTCCATAACAAGGAGAATCTTGAGTTTCTCCTTAGTTAATAATGGATAAGTCTATTTAAAAAACAAATGAAGTCTAAAATCAGATGGTACCTGCTGAGCTGTTAACTGGTGCTAGTTAAGTTGAGTTGCTTAAGGCAGAAGCAGAATAACTTCAAACTTGCTCTTTTGGGTTTCTCATTAAAACTACACTAAAAACATATCATGGAAGAAATCACTGAATGAAGAGGAACACCAGTATTTTGAGAAATAGCAGATAAAGCATGGCACTTGTTGATGTATTAAATGCCTTCTTCAAATGTTACTTATTAGAACAGCAGTGATATTCATGTTCTGATGTGTAGTATTTAGGTGGATATTTCCACTGTAGGAATAATTAATTTGGTAGCTACTTGTATTTTGCATAATGAGTTATGTTCTTATCAGTATTGAAGCCAGGAATGTAACGGTTGATGCTGAGACTTGCTTACCAAAAAGGTCATAATGATACCTGTTAGACAAAGATGCAACTCAGACACTGTTGCCCAATGTAATGTTGTTTTTATTGTCCATGGAAATGCCCTTATTTATCAGTGTGTGTCTCTCTCCCCCCCGCCCCCCCCCCGCCCCTTCCCCCTGTGCAGCATCTGGAGACCAGACAGCTCACATCTGGAGGTACATAGTACAGTTGCCTACACCTCAGCCAACGGCAGACTGCAATGTAAGCAATCAACTTACTGCAACCAAATTAATTGCACAGCAATTGCATCAGATACAGGTTTTATGATAAGACTGAATTACATTATTTCAGGATTACAAAAGGTGGGATTTTAAGGTTTTAGTTTAACATAGATTTCAGCTTTTCTTTCAAAAAAGACTTCATGTTTTCAAAGATCTGTAGTGCAGAATAGAATATGCAGCTGTAAGTAAATTAATTGACTTTTTGTTCACGGTGATAAATGTGTAAGTAAATGAACTCTCAAGTAAAATTTTTTTGTAATAATTCAAATAATAAATAATAATGAAGTTCTTTTTAAACCAGTTAAATTCTTGTAGCTTAACTTACTGAGGCATCTGTATTAGCTATAGTTGCTATGAATTGAAAACTGTTGGTAAAGGCTTGGGGTTTTGGCATTTATTTAATTGTATCTTTAAATTTGATTTCTAATCGACCCTTGCCAGCACTTATCACGCTATCTGACATTGTTGTCCCCAGGCTTTTATTTAGTCAGTATTTACTGTAGACTGTCAAATGTTGTATTTGTCTTAAAAACACCCTTACTAAATTGTGAAGACAAATACAAACATGAGCTTCTCAGTAAGCTGAGTAGGGGCAAGAGGTGGCTGTATAATGTGAGATATATTTCTGAATGGAAAATATTTGATTCAGTTTATTTGATTTGGCATTTCCATTTTGAAAGAGTGGTACAAATGTTACCTTTTTCACAACCAAATATCATGAAAGAAAAGTGTATTTGCCTTGCATAAGTGAATTAGGGTTCAGAGATCAATGCTTCCTGGTTAGCAAAAGAATGTATTTTGCATCCAGTTTACATCGGCACTGCATGATGGCAGTGTATTGACCAGCAGAAAAAGATTGATGTAATGATTTTTATTCTAATGGATAAAAATACGGCTGTAAATTATTGTCTGCCCAAAGATTAAAATAGTCAGTGTCCTGTTAGATGCTTCCTACTGCTAAAAATTTAAAGGAAAAAAAGTCCCTTGATACATGTGCTACAATGAAACTCGAGGGTAGTACAGTGAGGGGAATATAAAAGACTTACCGCATAGTAAAGGGGACAGATATTCAGAGCTAAACAGTTCAGAAGAGATTTTTAAATTAAAGTAGTTATTAAAACTGCATTTAACTCACTGGTATTATTCCTTCAGCTAAGTTTTTGATAGTGAATACTTGAATAGGCTAGATTCTACAGGCTTAAGTTACCCACACTGACATTAAGGGGACTGGGAAGCAGTTACACTGTAAAACATAACTTGGAGGCATTCCTTTCCATTTATTCTAAATCTTATTTCTCTTGCTTTATATAGCAAATGTCTGGAGAAGATGAAGTTGAGTTCTCAGATAAAGATGAACCTGATGGAGACGGAGATGGTTCTAGTGATTGTCCCACTGTCAGAGCTCCATTAACTTCACTCAAAAGCCATCAAGGAGTGGTCATAGCAGCCGACTGGCTTGTTGGGGGGAAGCAAGCTGTGACAGCATCATGGGACAGGACAGCGAATCTGTATGATGTAGAGACTTCCGAACTTGTCCATTCGCTTACAGGTATTTGTTCACTCACAAAAAAAAAAAGGTATTTTATTTTTATATGTGGGATTATTTGTAGCTATTAAAACATTGGGAAAACTAGGTTGTTTCTCTGGAGTACTGTTTGAGTGTGCTGCTTGCTATTGTAATGGTTTCTAACATTCCAACCTTGTTAATCCTCTGAGCATGAATTTGTTTTCTTTTAAGGTTGTGCTATATCATATGAAGCAGTTGCTATTAAACTAAAGGTAGCCAAATTTTAGTCCTTGCAATGTGCTTTTGCTGTGTTCATGGCATATATTAAGTAGCAGTAATCTATCGCTACTTAATAATTATGTGAAGTGAGCAGTGTTTTTTTTTCTTCCTTTTCAATATAGTTCTAAACTTTTACAGCAGTAGTAATGTAAGAGTTCAGAATGTTTATTATTATTATTATTATTTTACTTTTTTTGGGAAAAAAAGAATCATCAGCATTTCATTCCAAGTGTATGTGGAAATGAAAAGTCTTATTTTCATTACCTTACATGTTCTCATCTGTGATTGTAGGGCATGACCAAGAACTAACACATTGTTGTACACATCCCACCCAACGTCTTGTGGTGACATCATCACGCGATACAACCTTCCGTCTGTGGGATTTCAGAGATCCTTCTATCCATTCTGTGAATGTCTTTCAGGGCCACACAGAGTAAGTGACAGTTCCTTCACAAGTTTTTACAAGTTCCAAAAGTATAAATGTATTCAGTTGCTAATCTGAACAAAACTGTTCCTGTGCTCTTTTTGAGGTACTAAGTTCATTCCCCTGTTTTATGAGACTGATTTTCACAGAAACCCCTAACTGTCCTCCTTCAAATGTAAAACAGCAGTACTTAATTTCCAAAACAGCAGCCAGGGCTCTTGGTGTGATATTGCTGATATGGTAAGTCTAGACAAAACTCCTTACAATTAAAGGTATGAGGGTTGTTTTTGGCATTGGTTATGCCCATAGTTTAGGGGTATTGCTGTAATGCAGTTGATCAAGCAGATTACTTCTGCTTGTCATGATACTGTGAAATAAAGGTTACTACTTTGGAACCACTGGGAAAAAAGAAAAAAAAAAAAGCAGGATTAATTTTTACTCTTTAAGCTAAATCTTCTAATTTGTATATAAAATAAGAAATTAAAGTAAGGGCACTGATTACCATGTTCTGTCAAAACAGGGGTTTTTGTGTAACATTTTTAGTTGCCAATTTAGGCTTCAAGTTTTTATACTGGCTACTGTTGAATATGGGAAATGTAGTCATGAGAATCTATGTTATGGTGTTGACTTACCATTCTGTTAATCAGAGCTTTGATACATGGAAAATGCAGGAATAACTTCGAAATGTTTTACCCAAGGAAGCAAATATTTTTTTAAGATTTTGCAATGTTTGAACTTGACTGTTTCAGAAACAAATTTCACCTCCTGTCTTCAGAACAAAAGATGATTGTCAGTCCTAGCTCAAAACAAAAACCAGAAATATTTATTCACGCTTCTATTTTTTGTTAATTCAAATGTGTAGTTTGCCTTATGACTGAGTTTCAGTACCCACTTTCTCATTTTCCCTGCTATTGGCTAACCTGTATCTAAAGTAAAACCTCTTTAAGCCCCCTCTGCCCTGGACTCCTCAGCTTGATAAATTATTTGGTGCACGACAATCATGCCATATAAGTAGCCATCTTCTGATAGAAGAGTAAACTTTATTTTGTGGTCTGCATCCTAGAATTGTTTCATGCCATCATTTTTGTACTTTTCTATTGCTTTTTCTAGAATGACTTGTAAAAATTGGAAGCTTTTGTGTCCATTTGGTGCCTCCATTTTTTTCTGAGCTAATAATTGCTTTATCCCAGGACATTTTTTTCAGAGAAAGGAACATGACTGACATTAGTGTTCTTCTATATGTATGCCGAGACCAAATGATGTTGCTCTGGGGTGATGGTGCATACTGTAAAAGCTGGTATTTTGGCCTCTGTATCACTGAGACCTATAAACTATCAGGGAGTTTATGAATGGAATAGACCTTGAGCAACCTCTTTGGTCGCTCTTTTATTCCAGCTTTTAATTGTCTTCATATTTGTGTTTGTCTGTTGTATTGCCTATTTCCATTTTGTTCTGTGAATGTATGAGTTTTTAGTATTGACATAGGCTTTTTTACCAAATACACTCTAACTTTTAAGAGTCTCAAAACTGATTTTAATGCCTAAGGTTGTTCAGCTCTCTGTTTTGTTGAAGAGATGATTCTGTTTTGGAAGATGAGTATTTCACTGAGGAATGCACTCAGAGTGGAGATGGGAGTTTGGTATTTTGCAGTCGAGACATATGTTGAGGGATTTTATTTTTGGTCCGTTATTGTGCTGCCTATTGGCAAAATATTTTTAAATTACTCTCTAATCAACGCTATAACAATCTTCTCACATTAAGCAGCATGGAAGAAACTGGTTTATCTGTTGACTGGAAAATACACACACACAAGACATTTTTTGGCTTTCCTGAATGTCTGTCTGAATAATTTGCCAAGTTTTTAATATTTTGATAGGCTCTTGGAATCAGTTCTGTAAATTGGATGTTACAGTCATTAACGCTGATGATTTAAAGTCCTCAACCGTAAGTTTTAACAGCCTCTTGCTAAGTAGGACCTGATGAATAGCTGTCTAGAGCTCACAGAGCAGCTATTTTTTTTTTTTTCCTGGGCATTTCACCAGCACAACTCCTAATGTGTTAACCAGTATAATTAGATGCCAAACATCTCAATCGGGAGGCCCATATGTAGTGTTTATTGTGTCGTAGCCCCCAAAATCTTGCTCCATCCCGAAGCTCCCCCTCGCAGGGGACCCGAACCGTCACCGAATCCTAGCAATGCGTGGCTCAGAGTTTAAAGTTGCGATCCCTCGCGCGCTGTTGGACGCTGCCTGGCGCTCGCTTCTCTCCCGAACGATGTAAAACTCCTCCCGGGAGCGAGGGCTTCTCCGCGCAGCAGAGCGAAGTTGGGGACCGGGGAGGGAGGGGGGCGGCGCTGACCCCAGGCTCCCGCCCGGCGCGGGGCGGCCTTGGCGCGGGCGTCACACGCGCGCCAGCAGGTGGCGCCACAGCACTGCCGGCTGCGCCGGGCCCCCCGCGGTAATTCAAGGGAGGCGGGGGGGGGGGGGGCCTGGGGTTCGACCCTGAAATCGGAGGGGGCAGGCAGCTCCTGCCGCCTGCACTCTGCATCCGGCACGGGATCCCCGCCCCCCGGAGCCGCGTCTGGGTTTGGAAATGCGAGGGAGGCGATGGAGACCTCAAACCTGCTGGGGAGCGCGGGGTTTCTCGTTCCCCGCAGTCTCACGCTTTGCGGCTGTTGTTTTTCTAAAGGCGTCGGTGGGTGGTGTAATTTCGGCTTCCTTTTTAGTAGCCTTAAGGAGTTAGATTGAAGATTTAGTCAAAATGGCACATTATCTTGTAAAAAAAAAAAAAAAAAAAACTGTAACATAATGATGCGGATGTGTTGAGAGACTAAAGAGTCCCGTTGTGTGCAGAGTATGATTTTATACAGGTAACTGGCATCCAAAAATGGGAAGCAGTTGCTGAGCATTGCCTTGTTCTATAAGGTGCTGTTCTGTCAAAGTAGGTGTGCATATACCAGCTCTGAGAGATTATTTGTATTTTAGTGGACTAAGAAATCACTTACTATTTTGGTGTTCTGATCATAATAACTGCTTGTTTTATTAAACGTGGAATATTTCTTATAGTCTACTACTGTGACAGTCCAAGAAAATAAATTCTCCTCTAGTAAGGCCAGAAGGAATCTGTTGTGATCAGTATATCTGTCTCGAGCTTCTTGCATTGATGCCGGTTTTGAATTAGGAGGTAGAATTAGTAGAATTGGCAACTGTATGTTAGGTTGTTCCAGCACTCAACATTTCAACTTAGGCCTTGGCAAATTCTCTAAGTTGCTCACCCTAGTGTTTAGTTAACCTCTCTGTTAAAGTTTTTGTGCCTCCCTAGTCTGAGTTTGTCTAGCTTCAGTTTCTAGCTGCTGGATTTTATCTTGAAGAGCTTTGTTCCTATATTAATAGATACTTAGGTGATGATAAAAGTTTCCTGTATTTTCTTCTCTACAAATTACCAGTTCTTTTTTATAAGTTATCTATTTTGCCTCAAAGTGTGTTTTTTAATATATTTTGACACTTATATATCCACAGACCAAGTTTAGTACATTGGTAGTACTTGCACTCTTCAAGCCTGCATTTGGCTGAGTCTTCAAAGTCAGGTCTTTTTTTTTTTTCAGGTCTTTTTTCGAAGTTGCATCTTCCTAGGGAAATTTCCCAATCTGTAACCATTGCTTGCTTACATTTTTCTTATATATGACTTGTCTCAGTTCAGTACGTGACTTACTTGCCTGTGCCCTGCTCACATAGTGATAAAAATAGAAAAACATTTTCTTTTAGGTTTGCCATGCCCCCAGTTAATCTCATTCTCTACTGATTAGTGAACTGGTGTGGAAATAAGACAGATTTTTGCTTATACATCTGTGTTTTTGTCTGATTTTGTGTGTGTGCCAATAGGAATTTATATTACTAGTACGGTTAATCCCCAGTCACATCCCTCTATGAGATGTTTAACAGAGCCCTGGGAAAAGGTTACATTTATATTACCATCCAGACACTTACTTGTTGCATGTTAATTAAATTGGCTTCCTGAGTTAAAGCCTCCAAAAATTATATTAGGGACTCAAATTCTAACACCTTTCACCCCCAGATACTGCTTTAAAATACTTGTTTGACAATATATAGCATCAGGTGTTCTCTTATTGAGAAATGATTGAATTTAGAGGTTATTGATCAGAACTCTTCTAGTTGAACTAAGGTGGTGTTCTGAAGAGCAAAACGCTTCTGGCATCTACATGGCAATTTTCATTCCAGCTTCGCTGCTGCTTTTGTTTGCCGACCCCTGCACAGCCGTGTTGGGCTCAAAGGCCTTCCCTTTTTTTTTCCCCCCTTGTCGGGGCTCTAAAGGCCGTTCTTCTTCCAATGTGGTGACTTCGTGGAACAACTCTGGCATTGACATGCTCTTGCATTTGTGCTTGATGAGTTTTTCTGTCTCTTCAAGAACTCTGCACGTGCTGAGGTCTGTCTTGATATGCGGAGCCTTCTAAAATATTCATGTTGGAAATCTTTACCATTTTTAGCTTAAAAAATATCTTTGTACAGGTCCAGTCAAGTACTTTACAGATTTTATACATTTGTTCTGACAATTTAGTAACAATGGAAATAAATGAGCATCCTATTGGCAACAGAATGCTTATTAGCTAGTGGATTCATATACATCTTTTAAACCATACACTGCTTTTGCTATATATTTGTAGTATGTTGATGCATATATGCAGCTGAAGAATTACTTGGTAAATATGAAAGTGGTTTGTTTTGTTTAGTGACCGTCGAAAGTACACAGTGGTTGAGCACATCTCCCTTGAAATGCTTGAATAAAAATGTATAGGACTTCCAAGTCTGGACTTGCAAATATCATCATCAAAGAGTGAGCTTCAGAAGCAGCTGTGGGTTGCTGCCCTTGAGTGAATGTCCTTTGTTAATGCTTCCTGATTGTTCAGTATATAGTTATGCACCAACCTGTCATGGCGATGCGTTTTTGGCTTTTAAAAAAAAAAATAAATAAAAAAAATTGAGCAGGTACTCTTGACCTAGCCAGAAAATGTACAAAGTTTGTTTATGACTTCTCAAATTTACTGATCTTTGTAGCTAGATTGAGCCAGTGCACCAAACATGGATGTGTGTTAGCTGTTGAATCTGTAAATGTTACTTTCTGGGCAAACTTGGAGAAAAAATTGCTGAACATGGATCTTGCGTTATTTCTGACAAAGAGCTGAATGAGGTGGCTTATAGCACTTTCAGACTACAGCACATTCCTTCTCCTTTCACTCTGGTTGCATGGCTGTAGGAGATCAGAAGGGAAAGTTCCTGTTCGTTTGCTGTCTGTATGTCTGAATAGGCAGCTGCGTGGCGAGTTGTGCTTCATCCTGAGAACTCTGAAACTAAAGAATTGCAAATACATCTTGCTGCTTCAACTTTTCATCTTCAAACTCCTACACCTGCTGGAAAATCTGAATTGAAAAAAGTAAAAATACCTCAGCAGCAGCTGATTAGGATGCTGGGCTGAATTCTGACATTTGGGGAATGGGGAATTAATGTCAAAATTCTGTATCAAGAGACTAATAATTCCTTTAGTTTGGTGGACACACGTGTGCCAAGGTCATCTGGCTCTCCCAGATTCTTTGTTCTGCAAGATGTAATTCTCATACCCGTGTCTACCTTGTTCTTGAAAGACCAGGTCATGGCAGGGGGAAATGTCTTCTCTTCAGGCAGCAATGTCATTAGACGTCCCTGTTGGAAAGCAGTCTTATTCTAGATATCCCCAATATTACAAGGTCACTGTTAGGTATTCAGCCACATTTTTTTTGTGAAGCTAAAGCATATCTAGATGTACTTCTAGAAATGCAAATTTTGCACCTTTGACTAAAAGCTGTGCTAGGAAAGAGAGTCTCTTATGCCAGACAAAATGTCACAAGTTGGATGTTGTCAGTGGAGTTCAACCAGTTTAAAGCATCTGTTCTTTTCAAGATAGTCCTGTTCTTGCTTCAGCTATTAATGCCATCAGTGGTGCTTTGTCTACCATTTTTCTGTTTCTAAATCAAAGAATGCCTTAGGCATTCACCATGTGTGGATCTCTCAATCCAGCTTCTGTAAGCAATGCAAAATTTTTCTGATGAAGCATTTGGTTTTCTCCCCAAGCCTTACTGATTAACTAGATGATTCTGATATTACTGTTAGTATTCCTGCCTTGTTCTGTCTGCTGTGGTTTTTTATTTTCTCTTGCATTTCATTGAAAAAGGCCTCAACCTTGCCTTTCAAACACTGTTCTGATCCGACATTTGCATGTTGCATATTCTTTAAATGAAGATTATGGCCTGGCCTTTAAGCTCTAGGGTTAGCTTTTTAAATTTTGTGTTTCTAAAAATGTACATATAAACCCCTTTTGGTTTACATTTATTACATACACTTAACAGAACATATTAAGGTTTCAACAGTTTTCTTAGAGTTGTTAGCAGCCTTACAAGCTGATAGGTCAAACGTCCAGCTTTGAATTTGTCTAACATGTTCTTAGCTTCTTTGTGACTCTGTTTCAGGACAGACTGAGGCCAGGATGTTTTACATGCCTCCACATTACCTGTCTTTGCTCTCTTGCACAGCTTGAATACCCCATTTTCTGTTCGAACCTTCCCCCAACCCAATGCTGTCAGGGAGTTGTTGAAGTGCTGAAAAAGCAAATTGAAAGATAATATTCTTTGAGAGTTTTTTTTCCTTTATGTTCTTGAACCTTTTCTGTTGTCATTGGCAAACTTCCTCATGGTAAAAATTGCTTCCTAAATAAGGATAAATAATAAATAAATAGAAAAAATTGAATAAACTACTCCTTAAGCTATAAGAGTGAGTGCTTAAAATTAAAAGCCCTGTAGCTAAAAGAAAAAAATTCCTTTACCTTTAGGTGTTTTGTTTTGGGGAATGGGGTATGTAATGTACCAAGTTTGACTGTACTCAGTGTTAGCCATTAAGAGTTTTGTCAGTCACTTTAAAAAAGATGTAGGCAATAAATCTGTATCCAGTTGCTTATCAGTGCTTTAAGCTTTACTGCAGTAGATGGAGAGAATCTTAATTCCATTCTTGAATGCATGCACTAAGAAGTGCTATGATTTTTTTTCAAATGACCCACAAAAGAGCATAGCCAAAGGCCTTTTCTTTATATCCTACTGAGTAGAGTGTAATGGTTTATAGTGTGGTGGTGTTCTAAAGCTTACGTAACGTATGCAGGGATAACTGGACCTTTTTTATCCCATCATAAATGTAATCAAATTGATTTTAAACATCTCTGCACCTTAACTAATTTACTAACTTGCCATTGAGTAATTCTCCTAAAAGCTAGTTATTGTTTTCAGCCCTGTATCATTTTATTATTTTAAGACAGACAGTGAGAAAATGAGATACTGGCAATTTTCTCTAAATGTCATGAAACGTATTTCTGGAATAGACATTGTTGATTTAAACGCTAAAAAATGACTTTTCAGTGCTAACAGTCATCTCTGAATTTCCGCCTCCTCCTTCTGTGTTAATTCCTTCATGGTGTGTTCTTATCATTTCTCAAGTTGAAGGAAAAAAGCTCTGCTGATATTTGGAGATAAGTCCACAAACAAACTTTGGGAATTGTATTTGTAGCTCTTCCTGGAATCAAGTGCCTTTCGCACTTCTGAAACCTGAATGCACAATCAAACGTGGAGGTATTGGTGTGTGCCGTACCCGGGACTCCTGCGGCCAGCGCCATCGCCCCTTAGGATGGGCAAACTGTTGTCCATATCGGGTTTTAAACCCAGGTTGTGGCTTCCCCCAGGGCTGCAGACTGCTCTGGGGGGGGATACGCTTTGTTGCCTTAAAAGAAAGGAAATGCTTGTGCAGGAAATGCTGTCCCAGATAAAGCTCCCCTTTAGGTTTTGTCCCTGAATTTTACTACTTAAAATGAGAGAGGCATATTTGAGCACTCAAATTTTGCTGTTTAACTACAGTTTGGTGTACACTGAATACATTTATCCGAAAGCTCTGTTTTAGTCCATTTTCTCCAGAACTTCATCCCACACACAGATTAATGCTTATGAGGAGACGCCTTTTCGCAGGCACAAAACCATGTCGTCTGCCAGCGTTCAACACTAAATCCCAGTACAGGTTGCAAATCAAAATGGAAAGAGCAGCATTAACTTTTTTTTTTCTTTTTGATGCATTGCCAATAAGGGTTCTGCATCAGCATTTCATGGTCCAACATTTTCAACAATTTTTTTTCTTTTTCCTCCCCCTATGTGTGAAATTTCAGCAGATTGTTATGCAAAACAGTTTTGTGTCTCAGTGTGACTGGGGAGACAGCTGTTCGGCCTAATGAGGAGTGCTAGCACTACAGGATTTCTGTTGATTGAGACCCTCGGAGGGAGCAGGATGGTGGAGGCCAGGCAGCGGTGTGCGGTGAGGAAGTGCCACGCTGTCAGCTGGAGGTACACGCTCGGCTGCTCCCCATGACAAGATAAATGAGTTTTGCTGGGGTTTGGCGGAGGCTGAAGCTTTTCTGGAGAATAGTTGTAGCACACCAAACTCCCTGTGGGACCCACGGTTTGAAGTGTCATAAGACTGCTTCCTCTTTGCCATTTTTTTTTCTAATGTCCTACAATACCTGTCATCTTCCTGAGTTATTAAAAACCTAATGTCTTCTAGCATTCCATTAACACGGGGTCTGATGATCTTTTGTTGACGCTTTTTATTAATTTAGCCAAGGGGATGTTAACTGCAGTTTTAACTGGGTTAGAACAAACTGTAGACTAGTATAAACAGAAAGTAAAACTAGCCACATGAAAATACAGGAAAGAAAGTCTTTTAATTTTTGTGATATGGGTGGGGTTAGGGAGGCAATACTTCTGAAAGGTTATCTGTATATTGGCTGCTCTGCCAACTTCTTTCTTCCCACCCAGATTTTGCTTCCTTTCTTCTCACCTTCCCCTTTTGGTTGGGCTGAAATCCTGTTTTAGTTTATAAGTAGGAAGTGGCCTTTCTTGTTGCTATTTTGTCTTAAGTAAAAAAACCCAAAAAACAAGGTGAGATGCATCTGTCTCACCTTAAGAGATGCCCCAGTTCAGAATAGCAGAGGAGACAAAGCATGATCTGTAGTGCATCGGAAAACCGATGAGCACAGCGCTTGTTCATGTTTTATTAAGTCAGTAGTGTTGTCCATGTTCTTGAATTTAAATGTATGTGTGTTTTTTGTAAAAACTCAGTATGTTCCACTTTAAAAAAAAACAACAAAACACCCCCAAAACCCCCATCTGGTCTTCACTCAAATAACAGTAAAGTGCTGATAACCCTCCCCAGAGTTGTCAAGTTTGTGAGGATGATACTGCTTTTGGCCTATCTAAACTTGGTATTAAGTTAGTTTAAACGTCTAGTCTTGTAATCTTATTTTGAAAATGAGATATCTTTGAGAATTGAATCAAGTGTACCTATAAGTTCCGCTAGAAGAGGAATGTTTCATTTTTTAAAAGCATAATATCTAGGACTGTTATGCAGTACTTCCATACATTCCAAAGTTTGCTTTGAAACTGTGACCAAAATTCTCAACCTTAAACAGTGGGTTCATGAAAAAGTGCTTTTATATCTAGCCTTTGAATTCAAAGCTCCTTATGGAAAAGGCCAGTTTTGTAGTCATGTGTACTTAGCAATAGTGCAGATCCCAGCCTGCAGTGCCTTACCGGGATGAACCTGGGAGGGCAGGCAGCGGACAAGACCACGGAACACCTTTACAGATGTCACTGAAAATGGCCTGGCAGCCTTCCCTTTGCCTCTCTATCACTTGTCGGAGAGAGCTACAGCAGAACTTCATTGCATTTTTATTTTCCAAACTTTTTCTTAGTGTACCCAGTAATATCTGCACAAATAGTTAAATTGAAAACAGTACAGAAAAGGATTTTGTTTTCTTTTGAGAGTCTTGTTGTTTTTACAGGAGCAGTAAAGGTCGAACTAACCTAGAGTTGGCATTCTGCTTGCATGTGACGGTTTTGAATGTTTTCATTTGAAGAATGATAAATCTAATAATGAGAGAACTTTATGTGGTCAAAGAAACTTAACTGTGTTTGACAGTGATAAGTGATAAAGGAGAATCAATATGAGATCAAAGAAGCTGGAAAGCTGTTTAAAGCTGTGGAAAAAAGCATTGAAAATCAGAGGGTTATTTTAAGACAGTTGCGCAACATATTCCAACTGTAATTGGAATAAAATGTATAATGGGAAAACAGATCAGATTTGTGTGTTGGCAGCAGAATGCTAAAACGCTATGTATTCTCACCTGGAGCCTTTCTATGACTTGGTTTCCTTATACTGTTGTGTAGAAGGAAGTGTCCCAATGTGTGTGCAAAGTATGGAGATTTAATAGTAAATTCTAAACTTACAAACATTGTTTCAAATGTCTTACAGCAGTATAGAGTTCAGTGAAAGTCTGAAACATTTTACTGAGGTATTTTGCAGCTTGTATGAAGAACTAGTGAGGAGGGAAATGCAGACATTGGTAAGTTGAATGTCAGGCTGGTGGAAGACAAGTTCAGTGCTAAGAACGTACCAACCCTATTCTGCAGGAACTTGACTATGTGAATGAATTTTCTTCCCAAATGCAAAGGTGCCTGATGAAAGAGGCTCATCAGTTGTAGCCCTCATGTATGTTTTAACTTTTTGACTTTTGGTTCATAAAGTCCAGAAGATTAGGCGAAGACCTCTTGATTCTTACTGTAATCATCTCCCTGGTAGCTTAGCTGCACTCTAATGATGCATTAGGAAACTTGGTATCATGAATAAAGTGGGCCTTCATCCTAATTAAAACTTAATTTGGTGTCAATTTAAATTAAGAGGCTTGCATAAACTGGTCCATTGTGACCTGGCTACTGCTAATCTCAATCAGCAGCTTGGATAGGACATGAATTCAAATTTCTGCAGAACAACGAAAGTGACAGTAACAACTGACAACTTAAATTAAAATTAAAAAGAAATTGATGTGCATGACCCAAGTTACAAGATAGGTCATTAAACCAAATCTGTAGAAACAGATTTGAGAAGCCTTCCCTAATGATTTTATGGAGAGACAAAAATGCTTTGTTAGTACATTGTGTGGGCAGAAAATAACTGGTTTTGAGTTGGGAATTCATGCAGTACTAAAATGAAAATAATAGTACAAAAACTTTAATTGGTTAATATGAAATAATAGGTAAAAGATTTAAAAAAAAATCAGCTCATCATCGTGAGAACTATTAATTTGAGCTTAGCAGTAATCTGTTCTCTAAAGTATAAAATACAAAGATAATAAAATTCTAAAATAAAATTCTTTATATAATTTCTTCTGAAAGTAAAATGTTGCACTTCCAGTTGTTAGAAATGTTATTGAGAGTCTTTCTCTGGCAGCCCTTCTGCATTTATAGATGTCATAGGTAAAATTTGAAGAACTGTCTGGTCATGCTTCTTACTACTACTTGCCATTTTTTTTTGTCCGATTCTCAGACTTTACCTACTTGTAAAATAGGAATAGAAATCACAATTAGAAGTTATTAGATTACTGTAGCTATTGCTGGTGGAGTTATACTGGAAGCTCTGTGTGTGTATTGCAGCGTGGTTCGGTGTGTGTACAAAATCGCTTTAGCTACATCGCAGAGAGGTATTTTGGATCTCCTGAGTGTCTGTGCTGTGAACAACAAATGCCCAAGATAGCTCTGCAGAAGTCTTTGGATGGAAAGTGGAAGAACTTGACTGCTAGTCTCAAAAAAAGTACTTGAGAGGAGGAATTGTACTGTGTACTACTGATTCAGTTCTGGTTGTCTGATAAGCCTACTGGACATCAATACAGAACTTCAAAAGTGAATCAGCTGGACATGTTTAGCTCATAGAATATGAGAGATGCCTCCAGAGTGACTCTCCACTGTTGGGCTTCTTTTCTTAGCACTTGGCCCAGTCAAGCCCTGTATACCTTAACTGACACAGCTTCTTGTAAGAATATTTTTTTATTCTACACTACCCACTTGGAGTTTTTAATATTTCAGGTTACTTTGGTTTTAAAAAAAAAAAAAGGTAAGTTACATATTTTAAAGAAAACACATGAACAGAAAATAGAACTTTAAATCAGGTGTTAGTTTAATAAAGAGCTTGAGAGCTTGATGTCTTTCTTTTTACTCCTGATTGTTTAGCACTGTGACATCTGCAGTTTTCACTGTGGGCGACAACGTTGTTTCTGGTAGTGATGACCGTACTGTAAAAGTTTGGGATTTGAAAAACATGAGGTCTCCTATTGCAACGATCCGTACAGATTCTGCAGTCAACAGGTAACCAGATCTCTGAGTTACTGTTTTTCTTAATTCACATTTTCTTAATTAATTCTTAATTTCTTTCACGTGTTGGAATGGTTGAACACTGCTCCAGGGGAGGCTTAGACTGGACATTAAGAAGCATTTCTTTACCAAGAGGATGGTCAGACACTGGAATAGGCTTCCTAGAGAGGTGGTCAATGCCCCAAGCCTGTTAGTGTTTGAGAGGCATTTGGGCAATGCCCTTAATACCAGGCCTTACCTTTTGGTCAGCCCTGAAGTGGTCAGGCAGTTGGGCTAGGTGATCGTTGTAGGTCCCTTCCAACTGAAATAGTCTGTTCTGTTAATTCACTGCATATACATTTAATTTTAGTCACATTAAAGTTGAGATTTATGAGATTTTGAGAAAGGTCTGAAGTGGTTTTGTGAAATGCAGGTGTAGTCAACATTAATATTCAGTAAATACATCGTATTGCTTTTCTGAGATTTTTTTTTCTATATGGGATGCAGGTGTTAAGGCTGTTTAAGCATCTAGTACAGTGTAGAAAACTCCTTAATGGTTTAATATGTTTTTCTTTTTTCACTTGTGAATTCTAGTCAGGAAAAATTCAGCTGTATCACTTCTCGTGAGCTTAAACCTGTACTGTCAAGTTCTATTTGCCAGGCTCACTGTTTTGTACATAACCTACTTTTGTCTCTTCTGTGCAGGATTAACGTATGTGTTGGCCAAAGAATCATCGCCCTTCCACATGACAACCGACAGGTTCGATTATTTGACATGTCAGGAGTGCGATTAGCACGCCTCCCTCGCAGTAATAGACAGGTAACTGAATATTTATAGCCTTAAACTATGTTTGTTCTTCTTTCATACAAGGTTAAAACTAGGATTTGGTCTCTCTAGTTTAAAAGCTGAACAAATGCTGGAAGACACTTGTCTATGCAAATATGCTGTTGTTAGTTATTGAAAATGACCAACGTGCAAATAGGTAAAACGTTTTGAACTTTTTTATTGGAATTGGAAATGATGTTTCGACTGGATTTCATCATTTTTCTCCTTACTAAAGTGAAACTAATATCTGCCTTCTCTATGAAATGGAAAAAATGTGTAAGAGCATTTCAGATGTGTTTTAACGTCTTGATGTGAATTGTGTCAGAAGAGCGACTCACTGCGAGTTTTAATGTTTTGTTTAGGGTTTTGGTTTTTTTTTCAATTACACAGTGTTTAGTTTGTTATGTAAGAAACATAAAAGGAAAAAAGTAGGGGTCAGTTTTGTGAGCTCACCTTGTGTGATTGGTCATAAATTTTATTTTTTCCTTCTATGCTTATGCACATAAATTCTTGATATTTGGTACCAAGTACTAAACCATCCTTGCTGCAGCCATCAAGTTTTGTGCATTTGTGGTGCCATTTGGCATGGCAAGCATCACTAATGGAGCAAATTAGGCTAAGTGAAATTAATTGGATTATGCCACTTCAGTAAGCTTTTTGGGCGGATTCAGGAGCTCTTGACAGAATTTAGGAAGGGGTTTTAAGACTTATTTAGTCTTTTTTTAATCTTTTTCTAATTTAGGGGGATTTTTTTTAGTCTATTGTTTAGTCTTGATTTTTCTTTTTTTTTTTTTTTCTTTTTTCTTTTTTTTTTCTCCTTACTATTTCCATTCAGGCTGACACTACTGAAATCATGGCAATTTTTTTTTTTAAACTTAAATGTTGGTCAGAATCCTCCTTGAGGCATTTTTATTACTATTGGACTTGGACAATAAATAAGGCATTACTTTTCCTAAGGATGACGTTTCTCCTGCTGTAGTAGTATCCTTTCTGAATTATGAATGTGATGGACACTTAATCTTGCAGGTTTATAGCAAAGTAGTTGCCAGCAAGTGGTTCCATATTTTCAGATTGCTTTTATAAATAAAAATGCTAAAATCGGAACTCTATTTGCTTTTGCAAATAAAATGTAATTAGATAGCAAACATACCTTGGAAAACTCAGAAGTTTTGATGCACTTGTTTTTATGCTTCTGCCATTAAGGATCTGGTGCTGGTATTAAGGAGTCGCATGATTATAAAGATTTTTGCCTTGCAGATGAAAGTAGCAGTGACCTTTTTGAACGAAAAGTGAAAACAATGGAAGTACTGTTTGTAAAAACTAATGCGAGCGATAGCAAGCTTGCATTTTGACTCACACTAGCTTGTTGACACAGAAGCTTTCAAAATCTACCGTCAGTAATACTGCTGTGTCCTGAACTGTCGCAGGGCCACAGAAGAATGGTGTGCTGCTCAGCCTGGAGCGAGGACCATCCAATCTGTAACCTCTTCACGTGTGGATTTGATCGTCAGGCTATCGGTTGGAACATCAACATCCCTGCTTTGTTACAAGAAAAATGAAATGCTGGAAGAATTTTTGCATTTTAAGTTGCCATGGACTTCTACACTTTCGCAGACTTTTCTGAACACTGGTCTGCTGTTGCTGTAAAAGCTCTTCCTTAAGTGGAGACTTTAGCAAATGTTGTTCTTGTTACCACATTGTGCACAGTTTGCATGAATTGTACAGAAAATGTGATTTTTTTTAAAATTAGTTTGTCTTGTGTATGAACTTTTATATTTTGGCATCCACTGGTCAATATGTTCACTGTTGCATAGAGCGCATAAATGTTCATAAGTTATTTAGCATTTAATAGATACACAGTAGGGCATTACATTTGTGACATAAATGTGAAACTTAGGTAATTAATGTAGAAAGTGTATAGCAGTCTGTTACGTTTTTCCATGACCCTACATATCTGCCTTGTGTTAAGAAGAATCTGCAGGGCTAAAACTTTGAAATGAAGTGTGAATTTCACTAGTTATATGATTGTAAACATTCTCCTGTTTGCATCTGATTTGGAATACTTTTTTTAGTGCTGCAGTATAGTGCAACTTCAACTCCATTTTTATTCCAGTTACTGGAGAAATAGTAGATTTGAGAAGGAAAATGCAAGCAAGTTGTAGTGGGTATAGACTGCCAGGTTTATTTGGAATGCTTTTTGTGCTTTTTCTTTCGAAAAAGAAAAATACTCATTCTGCCCTTCTTATATAAAGTGATCTAAAAATCTCATGGCATTTCATACTAGCAAAAAAATCCAGAATATTATGATTCTAATCACTGAAATCTAGTCAAGCAAATTTTGAAGCACTTTAGTTTATAGCTGTTGTTATAAACCATTTATGAAAGTTTGACTTTACCAGTGAATGTGAGCTGACCTTTGTAAGAAGGATTGCTTCTTTTTGGTGATCTGCCCAGAAAGGAAATAGGTTTTTTGGGGGTTGGTTTGGTTTTGGTTTTTGGTTTTTTTGGGGTTTTTTGTTTGTTTTTTTATATATACCTACAGTGAGCATACTTTTAATTGTGTTCACTTCCCATATTTTTATTTTGAGCCAGCAATACAAAGTAAATGAGTACTACCTCAAAAATGAATGTTGGTCAAGATGTATTGAATCTCTCTGTAGCCTAGAAAAAAGCACTTTTGGTCTCTGGCTGAAGTACTGTCTCTGACATGAGAGGAAAGACAATCATACTAAAGGTGATCCTTAAGGTAATTAACACTTAAAGCTAATGGAGCAATACGATAAGTAAACATCATCTGTCACCTTTCTGTTCTCAGCCGTGGCAAGGGCTGCTGCAGCCCCTATTCTGTTCCGAAAAGGCGCAATCTCCCCTCTTTCTCGCAAATGATCTTACTCTGGTTTGCTCCTCGCTGTGCTTAGCCTTTATGGCACTGGCAGCGGGGTGTTCTACCACAGCTGCTGCTGATAGAAGTAAATGCAGGTGGCAGCTGACATCTTCAAAAGAACAAAAAGGCTGCTTCAGACAGACACTTCTTTTTAGCTAAAGGGAGATACTGCCCCGACCTGTCTGACAGCGTAAGGTGAAGGGTGAGGGTACGCCAGGGGTGCACTCTTACAATGGGAATCGTGGAGTCTGGGGGGGGTGGGCATAAGATAAGTATTAGGAACTTTTTATCTCATGATTATGTGAAGCTATAGCTGTGCTCGTGTCCTCTACAGCACTGTTTATCATGACATTAAGGCAGATCTGTTAACTGGGTCTCCCGTTAACTAACATATAACGGCACTGGAGTGCAATGGGATGGGATGGTGAATGCATCGTTGCATAATTACAGGGAAACTGGGGTCCTAGAAGTGGTTCTGGAGTGTGACATTGAGGAAGCTCAAGGTATTTAATGGAGAATGTATGTAGTGTCTTTACAGTACAGGTCACTGTAGCAGCTTGATACCTTTTTTTTCTGGTTCTTCTTTTTTCTTTTTTTTTTTTCTTTTTAGATGCAACATATGTACAGAATTGTACTGAAGTAATCTTAAAATATCAAAACTAGTGAGGTTGGAGAAAACAGCTGCAGAGTTGTAAGTCTTCTAATAACATGGGTTAAAGGACCGTGTCAAAGTTAATTTTCACTTTTTTTTTCCTGGGTTTTTAACTCGTTGGTAAAGCCATTTGATGTGGGGTTGCAGGTTTTAGTCTTTAAGAAAAGAAGACTCACTTTTGCTTTTCATTGGCAGCAGAGAGAACTTGACAGAGTTTGATGCTGCTTAAAAAAAAAAAAAGAAAAACGTCTTTCCAGCCAGCAGAAGCAGCTTCTCCAGCATGGCCTGCATGTAGTATCTCAAGCAGTGACCTGAGGTGGGGGAGAGGGTCACTGGTTTTGGTCCTGCTAAACTAAATTGCCTGTTTAAGCTTCTCCAATACATATGTCACACAGGACCACTAGACTCTATGCAGTTTAATCATCAGTGCTGCAAACTTTTTATATCACCAGAGGGACCATCCTCTGGCACCGGGAATGGGCTGATTACACGCTTTCACTTTGAAAAAAATCAACCGAACAAAGGTGCTAGAGCCACGTTCTTAGGAGCAGGCTAATATTTAATCAGCTGAACACTTAACTATCACTTAGCTTAATTTTATATACTGTACTGAAGGTGAGGCCGAGGCTGCCACTCCCCTTGAAGCGAATCAGAGGTGAGCAGTGGTAGTGAATAAAACTACAGTGACTAAATATGTGGAAAACATTTCAAGGCTTTGAACGTTCTGAAGAGTGTTTTTCAGCACTGAACAATGTCCAGCATTTCATAAAATGGAGGAGAGTTGCAATTGCAATTTCAGTATTGTGCAGAATTTCACAGAGAACTCATCACTGGGCAAAATCAAGCTTTTCTGTCTTTCTCTCAAGCATTGCACATCAGTTTTCACAAAGTTTGTGTATCCTTTACAATCAGAAAGATCTGGAATGAAACATCTTATTTGTTGCCTAAATCTGTGAAAACCACCTTTTTGGAAAAAGAATTTATAAATTACATGGAACCACTTTTTCTTATTCTGCTGATTTGTTTTTAGATGTAAAATGGTTTTCTTCATTATGATTCAAAATGCATTAAAACATTCAACAATTCTTTTTTTGCAAGTTGCTGTTCTTCTGTGTTGCATTAAGGTTGCTATTAATTTTAGCATTTCACTTTGTTAGTAGTCAAAGGATCTTCCTAGCCACGTTCCACTCTTTTTTCTATTCAAAGTTTGTTTCCAAGGCAGTGATGGGCACAGTTCTTCTGGAAGAAGACCAAGCTGGTCCCTGAAAGTGGGACTTATGTAGTGCAGTCGGTCGTGCTGCCAGTAACATAGACTGAAAAGATGCTCAGAGCTGCATTTGTACTGTCTTCTCCAGTTTTGCATGAAAAATTTTGTAATTACATTTTGTTACACAGGTTATGCAGACGTCTCCATGTGACTTTTCACAGTGCTCTATAAATCGGTATTTTAAATGAAGTCTAAACCAGATTTTGTATGTTTAGTATTACAGCAAAAGTATTGCGGAACTTCCCTGGTGGGGGAACCCCACCGTCACTTTTCCTGTAGGTTAAAATAAGGGTTGTTTGCTTGTTGCACCCATAGTAGTCAAAAGCTAAAGCTTTGCAATGTTGAAGTAAAACCCCCAAAAGCTCGGTGTCATACGCCATTGGGTTTCGGATGCCCGGGCAGCGTGCTGCCTCGCCAGTACCTGAGCGCAGAGCGTTGCTTTGCGCGTACCATGTTTTCCTTCCCCTATCACCACATTTCCAATCCACAAGAGCCAGTGCTCTGGAAAACTATTATTGATCGTTGTCGCTGGTGATATGGATCAGAAATAAAAGACCAAAGTTACAAGGTGGCACAACCGACATGAGGGCTGGATTGAGATGGAATGACAAACCCTGGTTTTTAGTTTATTTTAATTGAGGGATTTAAATCAAGTCAGGGCTTATTGCAACTGATTTAAACTTGTGATGCTTGTAACCTCCTTAAATCTAACAACCTAAGTTACATGCCCTTTACAATGGCCATTTCTGTTCATATTTTGGGGGGAGGAAATTTGAAGATGAGTATGTGCTGAAGCCTAGATTTTTTTTTTTCAAACCTGTGAGTAAGTAGCGTGCACAAATAAGTGGTTTCAGTAGGATGTCTGTGTTCTAACCTGAAGAAGAGCTGCAGAACTACTCGGTCATGCATCACGGTGTGCTCTTCAGACTGGTGTAGAAATTTTATTTAATGCTCCATTGAGACCAAGATATGTCACTGAAAAATTACTCAGCCTTGTGATATTTTATTTTTAAGTAGTGGTGTTACCTTTTCTAATTCCCACAGGTCATAGTTTCCAGAACATAAGTAATTTGCAGGAGCTTACAGAGGAAATCCCATTTAATTCAGACTGTAAATCTTGGTCAAAACGTACCAGTGAGTGGAGAGGTGTCATGCTGGAGAAGTGCAGTTTTTGCAGATGTGCTGTGGATGCTGCTCGCCAGCGTCCTCCGAGTGAGAACATCCATTGGTACCAGGACCTGCCGTTTCCCACAGTGAAGAGGAGAGGCTGGTGAGCATTTGCAGCATCTAACCCAAGTGCCTGAATTAGCAGCTTAAGCTTCTTGTATAATTTTGGGGAGTTTCTGAAGGGTGGTTCAGTGCTCAATGTAGAATTTAATCATTCAGACCTTCTGCTAAATGGAAATGGTGCAAAGTGTCTGTGATCGCATGTACAATGGAAGTGGAGCTAAAAAGTAGAAAAAAAGTTCTGGCTTGAACTATTTTTAAAAAGGGAAACTTTTTTTGCCTGGGTGGTGCCTGCTGCACGCTGGCATGGCAGCACTGCTGATGAACCACGTTGCGTGACGCTACGTGGGGCCCCGTTTCCCACTGCTGATAACTGCACGGTTCCACCTGCTTTCACCAGAACTTGCCATACTTTGTATTTGCTTTAGAGTTTAATGCTAATTTTGTGTGGTTCCCCTCTCCCACTTGTATTTGTCATCTTTTGCCTTTCCCCAGGGTGGAACAAATTTAGTTACGTGTTTATTCCAGAGCACAATGCCAATGAGCAGAAACCCTTGTGTGCAGCTATGAAATGAGACCGTCTAGCAGTCCCATGCTGGGAACAGGGGCGTGAGGTTTGGAGCTGACTTTGCCGTGAATGTGCATTTTGTCATTGTCATGATTTTTTTTTGTTGTTGTTTTAGTTGGTCAGATGCAGATATTTAATAACGAAGTCTCCTGAAGGCTTTATGCGTTGATGGTCTGGGATTACTGAGGGCTGAATCAAGTCTCTGCACCTCAGCTGATGAGAGAAATGAGATTTGCAGTGATGCTGTAGGTGACTTGAGACATCAGGAAGGAGTAGACAATGATTTCAAATGCTAGAAGAGTTATGGAGAAGGGGTCCAAACTAAGGGTAAGGAGACTGTGGTGAATGGTTATCCAGCGTTGGAGATCTGATTGGAGAAGGAATTAAGATTATATGAGAAAAACCTAGAGAGGCAAATTTGTGATGAGAGTGCTTGAACTGCAGATGAGGAACGCAAAGGAAGAAAAATGAAGGGGAACGAAAAACTGGAATAAAAATAGGATAGCTTAGGGAGCCAAGGTAGAACGAGAGCGCGGTGTGGTTAGGAGGAGGTGCATGTCCAAAAGATTAAACTTGTTGGTCACCTGGGGATAAGCTGTGCTGGGAAGCCAGAGTCCAGCAGCTACCCCTGACCTGGTGAGGATACGGGAAAGGAGAGCTGGGAATGGGGCAGGGACAGCCAGTGGAGGGAGGAGCCACAGGGACTGAGCTCACTGGGAAAGGCGGATGTCAGGATGTGCTTGCATCCAGAGCCTGGTGTGGAAACTGCTGGAAGTTCAACATCTCCTTTGCATTTTTTAAAGAATAGGCTGTTGGTTTCAATACCCTTGGGTTGAGGAAAAACTTGTTTGTTTATATAGACACAATTTTAATTATATATATTCAATTCTCTATTTCAAGTGTTGTGATGGTGTGGAGATCACTCAAGTAGCTGATGCATTCACTTCTAGGATTTGTAATCTTAGTAGGGAATTACAAATGTTACGTACAAACAGGCTCCATCCTATGAACTCCAGGTGTGACAGCAGGGCATCTGGCTTATTAGGAATCACTCCCAGACTGGAAATCTCTTGAGTGAACAATTCATTTGGAAGGAGGAGATGCTGTTTTACATGACCTCTTCAAGAATACGTGGGCAGCCTAGAAAGAAAGGTTCAGCATTTTAAGCTTGAGCATGACTTCAGAGCAAAATACTCTGAATGCTTGCCTTAATTTTGTTTAATTCTATTCAGTCTGAATTGATTACAGAATCTCTTTAGCTAAGCCAAAATAGAGACACCCGAATGTATAGATTACATCAGGGAGATGCTGCTGTATTTTCAGTAAGGTCTTAGTTCTGGGAAAGGTGAAACTGGCCTTTCCTTCACATTTTCACTTTGTTGAGATGTCAAAAATTGACACCCTCCCTCACGAATCCAAGTAAGTAAAAAGATTATTTTTGGCTTCAGTGATCAAACTCCTGACTCTGGTTGGCCCCAATGACTTCTGCTCAAAACACACACCTAAGAATACAGACACTATCAGTCTTACACAAAGGTGGCAATTTGTGCCTTCATCCAAACCATCACCTGATGGAAAGGAGAAGAAATAACTGGCCAACTTCACCAAGTTAATGTTCTAAACTTCTGTCAGTTTAGCATTTAATACTTTTTTTAATTAACATTTTTTTCCTCTCTCTAAGTGCTTAATTTGGGTAAAGGCAGAAATCTGATTTCACTTTTCCGGTTTGTTTTTTAAACCTTCTCTAAATCTTTTCTATGTCACTGAGATGAGCCTTGCACAGACGCAGAACTGAACCCGAGTATTTTGGTGGCACAGTGTGTCCTCTGAGGCTGTAAGTGCTGAGTGTAGCGTAAGGTGAGCGATCCTTACAATAAGAAAGAGTAAAATCTGACACAGTACACAACAAACACCGCTGAAATCAGGTTGATAGTGTGATAAAAACGTGCAGTACAGGATTAAAGTGTCAGGGAAAAGGGAGAGAAATGAAGGAAAAGCAAAACTTTTCAGTGGCAGTTTAAGGGTAGGGGGAGTAGCGATGATATCATTAGTAATTAAGATTGGTTTTCAGTGTGGATAATTGCAGGACTTGTTTTGGCCTTTCAAGTTTTATGAAGCTTGCAAAAACTGTCTCCGCCAAGGCGGCTGTCAAAAAGTTGGATGCTGTTGTTGAGTCGTGCAACCCTCAGAAGCGCTGAGCTCCCCTCAGTGTTCTGTGCAGTCTGGTGGGTGGTAGCAGGTTGGAAAATCGGATTCATGGGCCTAAGTATGGATCTAGAAATTCCATTTTAGGTGCCTGGTTTTGAAAACTATACCCTAAGTTTGTATATATTTTATGTTGTTGCTGAATTAATGTACTGAAAAGTTCTTGGACACAGAACTGAAATATAAGAATACTGAAATATAAGAAAATCAGAGACATGATTTTCCCTCCCAGATTACATAAGGCTACTTGGAGCTTACTGTTGGAAAACTGGAGCTGCATTGTGTCAGTTCCAGATAGAACTATTACTGACCAGTGAATAAACACTTTCTTTCAGATGCTCATTTCTCGTCTAGCAAAAATCTTTTTACCCATGCAGAAGTCATAGCACAAGTTTTCCACAGCAAAAGAAACTGGAGGCTTAGCTGAAGATACATTTTTATATATAGAGAGATATATATAACAAAATCCCCCACAGTTCTGTCATTCTGAGCAAAACGGAGGAAATCAAACCTGAATGTATGTGTTCATATGGCTCTGACCATTCAAACTGGTGCTATATTTCTGTGAAACCGCGGTTTTATGGTTAGATCTCTCCTGTGCTTAACCTGAGGACACTACTGGATGCCCATCTGCAGATGAGCTACCAAGGGGGATCTTCTGTGTCTAAAACCAAGCATAAAAGCAGGCAGTGATAGAGAGGAGGTACAGACTTCTGTCTCCAAATGGTTTTTGACCAGAAAATATAACTTCCTTGAAGCGAGCAAGTGCACAGCATTTATTCACCTTACATGCAGGCACGGGGGCTTGGCCTTGGATGTCAATTATTGTATCTGAAATGGCATAAAGTGAAACTTGGTTGTAACTTTTTGTGCCAGCGAGAGATGGAGCCACACAGAGATAAAATGAAGGGCTCTGCCTTCAACAGCAGCTCAGGCCAAATAGAGCCAGGTGCCAGAAATTAAGGGGAAAGAGCCTGGTTTTACACCAGCCTCGTAGAAAAAATGGGGCTCTGGGAAGCCATCTGCAGAGCTGGTGGCGTGCCATCCCTCCCCAGGACTTCTGTTGACCAGGAGTCCCTCTTCTTGGGGAGAGGCATTTTTAAGAATGCCTTCAAGGATTTACACATTCTCTTTCCTATTCAATCATGGAACATCTTGAGTTGGATGGGACCCATAAGGATTATTAAGTCCAACTCTCAATACTTGGACACTATTTGCCCACAACCTTGGTGCTGTGTCCTAGTGCTTAGGGCTTCATGGCAGCCCTTGCAGCAAAGTCTGATTTTGCAGTTAGAGAATAACTGGGCTGGAAGGGACCCCTATATCTACTTTTTAAACCCTGAATTTTTTCTTCTCCTTTTCTCGCTCCACTGCAGCGTTCTCCCTTCTGTTCATGCAGGTGTGTGTTTGCAGTACTATTTTTAATAATTTGATTTATTTTGTCAAACAAGTATTTTCTTTTGAAAAACATACTGGCAAGGTCTGAAAAGAAGCAGCTATAAACAGATCAACTATGAACAGTGCATTAAAGGAAAGTTTAAGACCAAGGGCTAGTTAGAGCCATATCTCTGCGGAGATTAGTCATGGTCCACATAAAGCCAGCACTCATGAGAAAGATACGAATATCACCAGGCAAGACCATCCAAAGCCCTTAAATTTTGCTATGCTGGGATTAGAAGCGAGTACGTAGAAGTAATTCTGGAGAATGATGAGCGGAAAATTAGAGTTATTTAGCCCAATATCATAATTGTTATCATAATATATAGAAGCCTTAACCATGGATAAAGCCAGTAAGGGAATACTGGCTGAAAGGTCCTGCAAGCGTAGCACGGCAGGGGCTGCGCCGGCTCCGCAGATGAAGCCACAGGCAGCGAGCGGGTCCTCACCCATGCTCACGGATGGCAGAGGCTCCTCCTTCGTGTTTTTCAGGCTCCTCAAGTCTCAGCAAGTTCCCTCTTTCCCCTTCCACCTCTGCACACCAGCTCTTCGCGCTGTGCCAGGCTGTGTGGGAGCCGTGGGGACAAGAGAAGGCGGATGAAAATAATGAGGGATTTGCAAAGGGTATCCGCAGCACGAGGCACCCTACAAAAGTGCTTGCTTGGAAATGCAATGAGTGCCTGTAGTTGCCAGGGACTGGTCAGGCCGAGTATTTTAGTTTGGCTGAACAGGGAAAGGTTCAGCCTTCACAGATGGTGTAAAAAAAAAAAAGAACCAAAACAAACCCAAACCAAACAAAAACCCCCAGAAATTTTAGGCCTGAAAAGGAATGCCCAGAGAGGGCTCTGAATTGAAGGTAAGGACAAGGAGACAGGCAGAGCTTGGAGAGAAGCAGCTCTGCCCTACTTCAGCATCAGCTGAGTGTTTATCTGCAGAAGAAATTGCGACAACCAAAATTTGGGTAGAAGGAAATGGTCTGGAGAGAGATGGGTTTGTGAGCCATCGGTATATGAGCTCAGCTGGTGTTTGCAAACAAGATTGCCCAGCAGGAGACCGATGATGTGGCCCTGCGGTGCTGCAGGAGGCCAGTGTCTGATGTCCCCTGCAGGAGTGGCAGGGCTGGGGCTGGTGGCTGCCCAGGGGACTGGGACGAGGACCCCAAGGAAAGGCACATCGGCCATGGCATGAAAAGCACAGGAGAGGGTGAGAGGGCGTGGAGGTGATGGGCTCGAGTCACTAAGGTGAGCGAAGGAGTTAGAAGATGAACAAACTGAATAAAGTCAGCATCTGTGAGAGAGGAGTTGGAACGGGCTGTGGGACAGGGAGGGTGACATCATATTTTTGCCAGTTTTCTTTTGCAGGAACTGGTGTGATTCAGCGCAGCGATACCCGGGGGCAGGAGCACCAGAGCACTTGTGGAGGACTCAGCTGAGGCTGTGGGCGCGAGTCTCAGTTCAGGCAGATCCTGACTGGTGTTTTCACAGGTTGAGAAATCAGGTTGTGCCGAAAAGAAGACCCACTTCCCCAAACTCCTAGAAGGGATTTTATAACAGAAATTTAAGAAAGTTTGGGATAATGTTCTCCTTACCAAAGCGACCATGCTTTCTGTTATTGATTACAAGAGGCTTTGCCAAAAGGGTGAGGCATCCCTTCCAGTAACCTTGCTGGGGATGAGGCCTCCCCCGACAGGGTATTAACTGTGTTTGCAGTGTGCTGTGCATCGCCCTGAGTGCTCTAGAAACACTGTGCTTAATGTTATGTAAGTATCTTATTTGTTGGGCTCTTAAGTATCCAAACATCCTCTGGTTCTTCCAACCTCCCTCCCTCCATGCAGTGCTGTTGGCCTCAGTGAGCCTTCAGCAATCAAGGGTTTGCAAAGGGTCTCATCTGCTTGTTTGAGATTTTACCTTGAACCACCTAGAACTGCCTTCGAAATACAACATATTTCTGCTCTCCCACTAGAAAGCCACAACCACTGATATGTCCCCTTCCACACTCCTGTTCCCCTCACTGAAAAAGGGATTTTTTTTCTTCCCCTTCAGTGTCTCCCTGTCTCAAAGTGACTTGGGGCAGAGAAAGGTAAAGCCAAACGTGTGAACAAGTCCACGTCAGGCTTTTGCCTAAGCAGCTTCTGTGATGCCGCAACCAAGCTGCTCTGTCAATAGCCTTTATATTTATTTTCCCATACTGAAGGCCAAAGATTAATTTATCTGGACGTCCACTCCACCTTGCAACAAAGCCTTGTATTATACTCGGTAACATGTAGAGGTATTTTAATCCAGCTTAATTTGATCTTGATCTTTAGTTAATATCCTTTTTGATTTTTTCCTCTAACCTGTTTTCCTAAAATTTACAAGTATGAAATCATAGGATAAATGGTATCTAGCTTCCGATCCACTTTGTTAATAAGCTGATTACAAGTATTTAAAGTTATCTCCTCTTCTCCAGATGCAACAGAACAAATGACCTCTAAACACTAGCAGTCTTGCCAACAAGTTACAGAGCTCTTGCTGGAAATAAACAATGTCAAAAATGCAGATGCAGACTTTGATCCTGTGAGTCAAACCATTGTGCAAGTCCAGCTGAGCTCAGTGGAGCCCCATCGAGGCATAGATTTTCAGTCCTTTAGTTCCATCAAATGCACAGTTTTCAACTTGAAGAAACTGCCAGTAAACTAGGTAATTTACACAAAATATTTGGTGAGTATCATGGAGGGATTTCTCTGCAAGTACAGGGGGTAGGTTGTTCCCCCAGCTGGGGTTAGAGGCAACATAGCATCAGCCCAAGGACGGCAAAGGTGGTGCTGCTGCTGCTGACTGTGCTTGCCTCCTGCCTCTATTCCTTCATGCTTTTAGTTTTCTTCTTTTACAGCGTAAGCTCTTGGGCAGGGACGACCCCTTATTGTGTGTTTGGATGGTGGCTGGTGAGCTGAAGCCTCCAACACAGGCTCTATGTCTCTGGGGAGCAGGGCTGTGGGTATCCCTCCTTCCCGTGGCTCAGCAAAGAAAGGGATTGGCCTTGGGGTGACCTCCAGCAGTTGGTGCAAATGTGGGTCAACCCTGGTTTGGGGAGGTGGGACTGGTGGCGATGGAGCATGAAGACCTGGTTGAGATCCTTCTCAGGGGACCTGTGGAGAGGCAGTTAGAAGAGGAATGAGAGCATGGGTTTTTAGTACCCAAGTGTTGTGAAAGGAAGCTCCATGCCCAGGGGATCTGACTACCTGGGCCAGGGGGATTTGAAGTGATGGGGCTTGTCCTTTATTTCTTGGGTCCCTGAGATACCAGTGGATTGCCAGACCTGCAGGTGAGCTCTGGCCATCAGAAAACTGTGTCATGCTCGCCAAGTGATCGGCCCTTTTCAGATGTCTTGAGAATAACTCTTGTCCAAGGGCTTTAGAGAGAAAATGTACTGCGCACCAGAAGCACTGCTGTTGGACCACACCATTTTTCCCTGTAAGAGAACCCACCTCTTCTCTGTGATGCTCATTTTATACTGATGTAGCAATATCAGCTTTACACGGGGTATCTGGAAGCAGAGACAGATCCTTTTCTTATATGGGAAGAAATCAAGTCTTTTCTTCTTCATTAGGAATGGCTCTGCAGGGAGTTTCCTGCCCATACGTTCCCTGGTCCTTTCAATGGAAAGATCTCATTGTTTTAAAAATGAACAGCTCTTCAGGAATCTACATACACTTAAATGAATTTAAATGAGGAAATCTCTGACACTGCCCCAAGAGCTGCATAATTTAATAAATAATACGCAAGGCTGAATTCTTAATTTTTTGTATTTATCTTTCAATTTTTTCAATTTAACTAATTTTCAAAGGGTAAACCAACATCAAGCTATGCAAAAACTTCAGGGAAGAATGAATGAAAAGTTCTGGCTGTGGCAGGACAACAGATACGCGATTGATTTGTGCCAGAAGATGGTGTTTGTCAGTGCCTGGTGGCCACCAAACCATCTCTCCTACCCATGTCAAAGATTTGTTGAGGACTCATTGGGTGGGCATGCTTGGGACCACCACCTCCAGCCACCCCACCAGCCCTCCCTGGAGCCTCCACCAATTTCAGCACCAGCACAAGATGCGCCCTCATCTCACAGCTCTGCCGGAGTTCTGCTCTGTTGCTAACGCACCTGCCTTATTTTTCTTCTTTTCCCAGAAATTTCATATCACCTGCATTTATCAAAACCTCTCCCTGGGTGGGCAGAGCTGCTGGCCCCAGGTGTTTCCCAGCGAGGGAGGTTTGAGCACATGGCGATGTGTCGTTAGGAGAAAATGCCAGCAGAGGGCACGCCAAGATACGCATACGGGAAAAAATAAAATTATGTATGTTCGGGTTCGTCTGAGGAGTTAGGCAAAACTCTTTTGGTTCATAATTCATGTGCCTGTAGGACATTGTAAGGGAATATAATTGGTCTGTCAGGGCAGTGGTGGTAAATTGCTTTGAAAAATGCTGTCAACAAAATATCTTAAAACAACTATGAATGTAGCATGGTTTTAGATGTGCTGATGGAAAGAAAAGAGCCTCCCTTCCCCTGGCTCACCTGGTCCTCTTCCATTAACCTTTCTGTACAATAGTTAAAAAAAGGTAATAGTATAAGCAGAGAGTTTTGCTGGTTTAAAGACACAGAAGCTTTTTGCTTTTTAATAATTGTATCTCTCATGTCATATAATTTTATTAAATTATACACGAGCTTCTGTTGCTCTTCAGAGCTGGCTTTGCACTATGTAGGTTTGTGGCATGAGATGTTTTCCAGCTTAATGTGCTAGTCTGGATGGGATCATGCATGTTGGATGCCCAAATGTGAATCTTCTTGGAGAATAAAACATCCCCTAGATGTCTGGCTGATGGTACATGCTAGCTAGCACCAATATACAACCTACCAGAAATATTAATGACATCTATCAATTAAGTGGTTCTAATTTTACAGCATGCAATGGATGGGTCTGCCCAAAACCCCCGTGGAAAGCCATCAAGCCCAGGGTGTCCCTTGCTCTCTGTGTCCATGGGACAGGGTCTTCAGGCTGGTGCTCGCCTTGTGCTGCACCTCCACTGCGGCTGGTGGGACAAGGTGGTGGTGGGATGAAGTGGTAATGGGACAGGGGCTGGTGAAATGAGGTGCTAAGGGGACTCCCTGGCCCAGATCAACCCAGGTGCAAGGGAGCTGAAGCTTACTGCAGGCAGAGAGCAGAATGGAAAACCTGTAGCATGTAGAAAAGAGAAATCTAAGCTTGTTTTTTAAATATTTAAAGATACTAAAATGTTTTAGCTGATCACGCAGTGTTTAATCCAACTCTCCTAAACCCTTTAGTTTCTCATAGATCATGAAGAAAACTCTCCTCAGAGTCAGTAGAATGAGGTTTTATTTTGGCAAGTGGATACAGGGGGGCTTGGGCCACGCTGCTGATCCGAGGAAGGGTCAGACTCGGAGCTCCTGGCTCAGTTGCTGCTCACTGATGCTGGGTCATGGTGGCAGTGCCAGTTCTGCACGGCAAAATGGCCAGTAGTACCTTCTGGAGAGCTCCTTGTTCCCTCTGGAAATGTACAGGTGGTGCCTGCAGGTAGCCTGAGATGCGAAGATGCTAGGAGCCTTAACCTGCCAGGTGCTGGCCCCACCGCTGGCTCCCCCCACCTGGATGGACCAGGCTCACTAAGAGTGATCCTATTTAGAACAGGGCTTTCCAAAAGGCAATCCTCTGTTCAGGGAGAATGGATCATGTTAAAAATTAAAATTCCCTCAAGGGACGTGTTTTCGACAAGGTCCCAGTATAGAGAAGACTCTTTACTGTATAGAAATGTATAGTGGCCCTCCCCCTGGTGTGCACCCTTGGCTTCTGGGCTCTAGGCAAAAAGCAGTTGGCTAAAACCATCCTGACTGATATGGGAAGAGCCTCATTCAAAGAAATATTATCTGTATGTGTTCATAATGGAGTGAAGTGAGATCCCTCCACCAGGAAAGCCTTGCTCAGGCGGACACTTGGGGTCAGCTGGAGACAGCTGGGACAACCCCAAAGCTCCAGCACCTCTGATGAGTTTATGGCTGGTACGGGCTTGAACTGAGCACTTTACCCCAGGAACTATTACAGTTATAGATGCGCAGACAGGGAAAACAGCCTGCCTGTAGCCTCTACCTAGGCATGGTGGTTACACAAATTCCACAGCAGCACATGACTTTGTTTTTTTCAGGTTTTTGTTTTTTAGTTGTCAGGTGGGAGATTACTGGCAAAAGCCCATGGGTAAAAGCAGCTCCAAGGTGTTTGTTGTGACTAAGTTAGGATTTATTTCAAGGGCGGTATGAAGTCTTTGTCTTTGCTGTCTTTTTAAGTAGTATTTCTTTGAGAAATACTTTGTCACCCAAAACTACACGTTGTGGTTATGGTTGACCGACATAGTTTGCAAATCCGTCAAGTAATTTCTACCCCTGAAAAGTTGCGTTGCTTTGAAGTCACGTGGTTTTTCAAAGTAAGTAAGCAGTCTTTGATTCTTTTAGCTAAGCAGCAAAAAGATCCCCAGATGAAATGAGGAGTTTGAAGTCAACCAAAACATCTTTTTCAATCCAGCCAAAGATGAGTTATTTTTCCCTTTAGGAAGAAAATAACCTGACACTTAGATACATTCGGGTAGTCCAAACCACACTTGTAAAAGCATTGTGTAGGTGGACAGCATCGTGCACTTTATGAGGAGATATCTTTAATACAGATACAGTAATATTTCCAATGCTGCCTTTGGTACCCAACCAATCTCCCAATAAAAAAAACCTTCTCCTGAATTACAACAACAACAAAAAGTCCTCAAAAACCTTGTTTTGGTTGGCCAAAACATGTATAAACTCTAACTAACAGAGAACTGGTGGAGCAATAAACAAACATGTTTAGCACCTAAGGCACTGGTACCCTCTGCAGACTCTAAGAGTTCATTAAACCTTGCCCTGTAAACTTATGGACCAATTTTGTCTCATGCTGTCGACTCTGCCAAGTTTCTGCTCTGTAATTCCCTAAGCAGGATAAACTCCTAAACATTCAGCCAGCAGCAAGAGGAGCAGCAGCTGAGCGTAACAAGCAGTCCCACCGCCTCGCTGGCTGCCATGCCTGCAGCCTGCTTCGATCCCTGCTTTAAACAATCATTATAATCAATGGAGTAATCAGGGAAACAGCCGGCCTTTCTGCCTGTGCCTTTCTGCTGGGCATTTGCTGCATGCCCCAGGCCACCCCCAGCATCGGGATGCTTCTGGTCTGGCACTGGGTACCTGGGCCCTTGCCTGGGTTGATGGCACGTGCTGGCGAGGGGCTGTGCCAGAGCTGTGTTAGCCAGGAGGGAGTTCATCTTGGCTCCCTCCCTCCAAAAAGGAGGCATCGTGATGGCAACAGGTACCTACACCCAGCTTCCACCATGTGTATGTGGCCTGTGGAAGGCAAATGTCATGGGAGATTAATTCCCACATACATTCCATAAGTATATATGTGAAGTTTTATGTTGGCATGTTGTTCCCAGTGAGAGAGGAGTAACCGGGAGGGCTACAGGAAACATTTTCAAAATCACAAAGTTAAATTCAAAAGCCTCTTCTATTTTTCACATCTCTTTCCATTATAGCAAAATATATATATTCAGCAAAAAGGCAGTTTGAAGGAAGCTATCACAGTTTTCCTAGCATAAGGGGGGTGGTTAAAAAAGCAAATTATCTACCTATAGTTATTTCCTTTTTTCCACCCTTCATATGCTTATTTTCTTCTCTGTGAGCTGGATCTGTGTTTATCACAACCAGGCCCAGGCTAAGTGGCAGCCACTCTATGCTATTAACCTAAGCTATTGTATATTCTTTATAGATTACAGACCTCAGAACTGCCTTAGAAAACTTGGAATACAGTAATTAGGCCTATTTTGTATTCCTCTAACCGGCGAATCATGCAACACTCCTAGAAAGAGAAAAATGTAAGCTAGTAGATCATAAGCAGTCGCTTGTAAATACCTTTTTGGCCCTCAGAAAGCCATGCTTTTAAAGTCCAATAGATGGGGCCATGGCTGGTTCCCAGATGGGCTCTGTGAACCTCTGTGGCCTTCCAGGATGAAGCCTCTGTTCCTGCCTGATCTGGACGCCGAGTGGATGAGGGTTTAAATGGCGACACAGTTTGTCTGTGCTAGAAATGCTAGCGCTGGGCAGGGCTGAGCCGTTCCCCTTCCTGATTCCAGGCAGAGAAGAGGATGGGTAATACTTCGCACTGAGGGTGAGCAATATTTTCACCTTTCGTTTTATAAGGATGATGCTGTTTGAAACCACCCAACTGTGCAGCCAGGTGTAGGGAGGTGGAAATCAGAGTGTGCTGGCAGGGCTTGGGGAGGGTGGCCAGAGGCACATGGTACATGTTCTCCACTGGATGCTCATCTCTAAATACTCATTTCTGAACATTAGTCTATTATAAAAAAGAGTGGGTGTAGCTCTTCCGCCCCCCAGCTGTGTTTACAGCCGCAGTGATCACGACCACTGGAGCACAGTCTGGTGGCTGTGTAATAGCTGGGCAGCCTCTTTCTGCAGCCCAGGGTCTGCCTGCTCAGGGACGGCTGGGGTCTGGTGCTGGGGTGACTTTAGATGGCGTGTCTATGAAAATGGCTGAGTTGTGAGAGAGAGCTGTGTGAGAAAGAGCTACGAGAAGTATCACATCCATAAGCGATGCTCCCGTTGGGTCAGGAGGTGCATTAAGCTCAGTCCCTTGCCCTTGATCCTTATGTGACTTGACCCAAAGTCTTGTCTTCCTGATTTGACCATGAACCTCTCTCATCACCACGGACTTGCCCAGCAATTGCTATGCTGTGGCTGTCCCTGGTTTCCATCACCAGAGCTGCTTGAGTCTCCTTGCTCAGGGATGGTGGGACTATGCCCTTATCAGTGGGATTGCTGCCTGCCATCCTCACCTGCAGTCATGGCTCAGGGTTCTCCTTCCCTTGTGGTGTAGCTGTCCCTCATTGCTCCCCAAGAGTTTTGTTTCTTAGTTTTATCTAAGTCCCATGATTTTGCCACCAGAAATCCATAGACTATTCAATTTCATTGACCACCATTCCAACATCAATTTAACCACATGTTGAACTCTCTGGATTGGGGCCAAAACTACTGTTGTAGGACAGTGATGAGTTCAGGTGATTTGGGATTTGAACGTTTCCTATTGAAACCAACACCAGACTCCACCTAATTTCAATAACAAAAGCTATAACAAAATGTAGAAGTATGCATATTTAAGTCACTAGGTGGGAATGAAACACTTGACTGTGCTCTGGATATTGTATATTGTTCAGAATTTCACAGTAGTTACCTTTGTGCTGGCACATATTTTCAGTATATTTCAAATAACTGGAATAATTATATATACAGTTCTACTAAGTGGTTAATACAGATGATATGTTCCTACAGTGAAAGAACGATAACAAGTTCAGTAATTATGGGGAGTCGGAATTAAACTTGACGAACTGCATGGGCACAGTCGAATTGCAGTCATAACTTTTGCTTTTGATTGATACCAAGCACACATAGTTGCTGGAGATGCATAATAACACTGAAATATTCATCATCCCAAGCAGAGGTTTAACTTTGTGTACGTGTGTGTCAAATCTAAGTTAAATATTTGTCTTGAAGCATGCGGTTATTAAAGAAATATAAACCTGCAGAGATCAAGTACGAATATCTAGTATATTTTTGAAAGATGTGCAGCAATCTTTTTATTTCAGACTGGACACCTGCTATAGCTAAATTAATGGGGCTTTTCAAAACATTTCTCTGAAATGTTCTTTTCCCAGCTTTTGAGTTCCAAAACTTCTTGCTCAGCATCTCACACAGTATTAACAATGATGGCATGAGACCCTCTGAGAGCACAGAGCTAGACCATGATGAAGTTCATGGAGTGGTATTTCCATGTGCGTTGTCCAGGAGCTGGTGCTGGGCCCCACAGCTCTGCCCAGCCCATGGCCAGCACCCTGAGGTGACAGGTTTTGCTCGAGTCTCCCTGTTGTGGATCTCAATCAAGTGGTCACGCGGGGGAGAGGTGCAGACCACTGCTCCTGAAAGCCCTCTCTGGGCAGACAGCTTGTCATCTGTTCCTAAATATTTCAGGTTTTGTGCATGCTCCACTCCTGCCTTGTAGTGAGCTGGGCTGTACCCTTCTTCTCAGCCCCTTGAAGCCCAAGCCTTCTTTTACATGGACTGTGCCCAGCAATGTTGACTGGTGGGTGGTGTGACTTGCTGGCCCGGTGCATTTTGGAGCTGATTTCTTATGGAGTCTTTTTTTGCAAGCTCTTTTGGAGAAGCTGATGCTGCTAATTAATCTCGTAGAAGGCCAGGCTCACTCTTGGTCCTTAATGATCAACAGTGTTTGATCAATTATGTACTGATTAGTGTTGGTCATTCCTGACTTAAAAAGAGTAACTTCTATCTGACTCACTAATGTTTTGGGGCTGTAAATTCTCTTTTAGCACATTAGTACTGTTTTGTAGCGTGATATTTGATGGATGAACGTGTATCTTATCTATAACCTATTTTCTCGAAGCTCAGCCTAGAAAAGCAGCGTGCTCTGCTCTCTCTGGGAATATTGCAGAGTACCTTCATTTTCAGTCGTAACCACATTTAGACATAGTGCTGCTGTTTTAAATTGGGGTAATGAAATCTTGACAAGTGGTTTGGACAAACACAACACAGGCAATAACAGCGGCTTTAATAAAATGAAAGGATTTCCAGGGAATACCTTCATTTCTTCCCTCCTCCAATTTAATTCTTTCTGAGAATAATCAGACCATAACACAAGACTAAATTCAAGAGATGAAGTTCAGCTGGAGAGGAAATAATGTCCATAAAATGTTTTCAAAGGTTGTTCATTTGTTTGAAATGAGTTCTGTAAGTCGGACTGATGTGCCTTAAATACCTTATAAGCAAAAATACTTTGCACTTGAAGTACCTTTTCATCTAGAAGAGACTTTAGAGGAAGGGGGAAGGATAACTTGTTACTGTCTGTTGCCATCTGACAGCAGATGGCTGGGTCTTCCAAGGCAGTGCCTCCAGACCCAGGTCCAGCGCAGTGCAGGGATGGGTTTGGTACGGCCATCCCACGACCTGGTGTATGCACAGGATGGCCACATCTGCCTTCAGCATCCTCCTCCCCACTGTGAGATCTCACTGCAGCTTGAATCTGCAATGTGGGAAAAGTACAAAGGTTTTGTTCTGGGTTTGGGGGCATGTGGCTGGAGAACCAGAGGTGCCGTGTCAAAATAACAGTTAGTTTATAATAGAAATCTCAGTCAGAGCGAGCTCCAGTTCAGATGATCAATGTAACCTTCACGTGGGTCCAGAGACACTCCAGATGCCCCCTTCCCCTCCACTACACTGTGAATAAATGCTCAGCATTGCCAGAAGGACTCCGTTGTCCAACCTTTGCTCTGAAGGCACATGCTCCTCACCCGTCTTGGTCTTTGGTTGTGGTAACCGTGGTGAGCTGAATGGCGTGTGTGTGTGTGTGTGTGTGTGTGTGTGCACGCCTTACAGCTAATTTACTGAGTAGGATGGGAATTGCCTAAATCCCATAGTCTGGCAGCCAGCAAAAACTCTCCCAGAGCTCCAGTGATAATGACGAATCCCACTGAAACAGAGAAAAAATCCAGCCTTTATCCCTCCTGCTGCTGCGAAATCTTGAATGTCAGTGGCTTATAAGGTGGTGAGGGAGTGGTGGCTGGGGGGGGGTTGGGGGCAGTGGGCATCTTTTAATGGTGGAGGGAATTGAGGATTATTTCATACTTCTGGCCGTTGGCCAACAACGTGCTAGTAGTTTGGTTTAGCAGATACAGCTCATTTTGAGTCAGGTCCCAGAGAAAGACATTTCACTTCCAGGTGAGAGATGAGTCCTTTTACTAGAGTTCCCTGTATCTGACATTTTCTCCTGGATACATAACTTTTAGACAGGGGCCTAACAAAAGTCAGTCTGGGGATGATGAGACTGTGTGCTTCATTAGTAACTTTTGTGTTTAAATGGACAGTGGGGCAATTAACACAGGGCTCATTACACAAGAATTTTGATCATTTGCTCTGCTTATTCATCACAGTATTTCCTCTGAGAATACCAGAGACTGTGATTAAGCACAGGAATAATTCATTTAGTTTCTTCTTTGAGATTTCTATCACCTTTTTGGGGTCTAATTGTTCTACAGCCTTCATTCCTGATGTACTTATGGCAGATATGCATAGCGCCTTGCACATAAACTGTGCTCTTCAGCTTCTGGTTGAGGTTATTTTTTGCTTGCACCACAGACCAGTAGCTCCACCTGGAAAAAACTTCAAACCAGCAGCCTCAAAATCTAGCAAGGCCTAATAAAATATTATGAGAACCACAAAACAAGTCAGAATAAGCCCAAGGGGGTACCTGCTTTCACCTGATCCATAAGATTAATGTAAAAGCATTACAGAATGGCCTTATTGGGCCAGCAGTCCTCCAGTTACCTCACTGTTTTTGACAACAGGCAATGGATGCCCTTAGAGAAGAGTGTAAGAACAGGACAAGCAGGCAGTGATATTGCTCAAGAATAGTGTCCCAGCCTCCAGCAGCAGGACCTTCCTGAGCCACATATGATGTCTTCATATTTCATAGCTTTAGATGGATTTTTATTATATTAAATTCTTCATTATATGCATCATGAGAGGAGTAATCCATAGTCCTTTGCAAGGACATGAGAGGGATCTGGGAGGTTCAGTTCTACAAGGAGCAGTATGATCTTCTGCCTACAGTCCCTACCTACAGACTGGGAGATGTGGGGTCCATTTCCACCACTGTCACTGGGTGGGATTGGTATGGATCACTGCCCTGTCTGCCCCCGTGCTGCTGTTTTCCTTTCTCCTCATCTTCCTCTCCCACCAGTTTCCATTAGCTTGACCTCAGAATCTCTCTGCAAAAGCCAGACCTGCTCTACTGGAAATTTCAGATATGGAGACATACATTGTATTTGTCCAAAATGTGCCTAAAGAGGGCTCTGAGTGCAAAAAAGGGGGACACAACTGGAAGAGAAAAGGACATAAAATAGCTTTAATGTTACACAAATAGCTTCTCTGGGCCTGTCTTTCCTGCATCTATAAAATCCTTGTTGCTATAATGCCAATGGATGCTGTTGGAAAAACCTGTGTCAAATGTCCTATGTAAAGGGTCTTTTTGAAAATCTGAAGTGAGAAATTGCATAGAAATGTTGTAATAAGTAGTTTTCTGTTGGAAAGTTGTCTTTGAAGACATGGACACTGTGTAGGATTTTAAAATCTGAGGAAACACAAAGACTTTTATTTCCAAGTGGCAGGATAACGTCAAGGACAAAATATCTTGTTTATTAAAAGATGGGGAATGAAACTTTGAGAGCAGTTTTCAAAAGCTTTGACCAAAGATCAGTCTTAGGTTCCTAAGTCACTTAATCTTTACCTCTGTCTCAAAGTGCTGGCACCAGTTATTGCATAGCTGAAGGTCTGCGCTGGAAAGATATGGGTCACTTCTGCTAAAATCCATATAATTATTCAAGTTTTCAAACATTTGGAATAAATTAAATTAGTATTAGCTGAATATTCACAAATGGAATATTTTATTTTTCAGAAAACTGGAAATGCACTTTGACCGTTTGTTAATGAGTATGTTAACAAATCAGGTTTCCCATTACTGATTAGCACGGGCACTAATATATTCTGCCTATGAAGCTGATGCAAAGATGAACGCTGAGCCCAGTCAGCTCAGAGCTGGAAGAAGGTTTTCATATTCTGCAAAGATTGAATTTGCTTTTCCTGCTCAGCAACAAGCTGATAAAAAGGTCTCTTAGCGAGAAAAATAATTGTGCTTATGGCTCGGCATATGGAGACGCGGGGTGTAGAGTCTGCAAACATCCCAGCTGGTGGGAGAGGCCAATGCCTGGAGAGGATCCAGCTCCCTAGCCTCATCCCTGCTGGAAGAAGCACCTTCCTGCCCCCAAGCCTCCCTGCAAAGCTTTGCCTCAGCATCCTTCTGCACCCGGCTCAGACACAGAGAGCAAGACCACCAAAAAGCCACGGACCCTGCTCACTGAGATGGCTGGTCATGGCTCAGCAGGGAGGGACCAGCAGTGCCCCTGGGTGGGCACCATCTCCACAGCCCCACAGGAGCAGGAGGAGGCTCCTGAGGGAGATACAGGACCTGACTGTGTATGTCCAGCAGCCCAGGGAAGGTCCTAAAATGATGCCGCTCTAGGGAAGTCCTCTGCTAGCGTCTACCTGTGAGGTCTGCCCAGGACCTCTACCTGTGGTATGGAGACTCCTGGAAGTATTCAGATTCTGATGAACCAGCAGTTTCTAATTTAAAAAATAGTTGTTTCATTAAGTGTTTCCTGGCTGGTGCTGTTGAAGTGTTTTAGCCTGTGCTAAGCCAGCCTGTTGCTAGCAGGGGAAGCTCATTCCACCTAATGGTACTAAGCGTGTGGTGATGGAGATGGGAACCCAATTACCTTCATCAAATTTATTTCATTTTGGTTACCACAAGGCTATTAGAGGAATGACAATAAATTTTGGTCTCTTTGATCAGGACTGGAGTTTAACCAACATTTCTAAAGTCAATAATGTGTTATGCCTCCCCCGGGCTAATGATTTGATTACCATGTAAATGTACTGGAGCCAAACACTTCAGCTATACATTATGGGTGATGGATAGAAAGTTATGAAAAAATACATGTTGCACCTAAATATACCAGGAATGAAACACGGAGGGTGCCAGATAGGTACTGGCAGGCAGGGAGAGGGATACACCTGGAAGCCTAATTTTAAATCATTCCCGAGAGAGTCAGGCCCTCCTGCCTTGGATGGACCATCACCTTGGACGCTTCCCCGCTGCTCGCCTGTGCGAGGGTGTCAGAAGTGCTGGACTGCCACTGGGAGGAAACTGGGACATTTCTTAGTCAACTTTTGTTCTTATATATCTATAAATAAATATATATAGAGTTATGTCGTGCTAAGAAACTCCATGGAATTTTATCTTTGTGGGTTTTTAGTCTTATTTTTGTGATGTGCCAAAAATATGGGCTACATCAGGTGGTGCATCATGGTATATTATTTGTGCCTATTATAAAATATGTGTGTGTATGTGTGTATATATGTTGATAAATTACATTACTAATGTGCTATGGCTATTACTTACTCACCATAACACGATATAATATATTAACAGATTTAACTATTCCATAATGTATTTTAATGTGTTTTATTTTAAACCCTTTCCAGCTAGCTGCCATCCTTTTTTTCTTCCACACACAGGTTTGTATTGAAAGGAAACATTTTGGTGCTCTGGCTTAGGTGACTTAGGGTACCAATGTGAATGATCCAGGGTGGTCTCGCTGCTGGGCCAAGCCAGACACATGTTGTGGTCCTCTGTCCTGGTTTCGGCTGGGATAGAGTTAATTTTCTTCCTAGTAGCTAGCATAGTGCTGTGTTTTGGATTTAGTGCTAGAAGAATGTTGATAACACGCTGATGTTTTCACTTGTTGCCAAGTAGTGCTCAGACTACTCAAGGACTTTCTGAGCTTCTCCTTCTCGGCCAGGTGCATAACAAGCTGGGAGTACAGCACAGCTAGGACAGCTAACCCAAACTGACCAAAGAGCTATTCCAGACCATAGAACATCATGCTTGGGGGGGGTTAGTCGGTCGGTCGGTCGTGGGCAGAGTGATCGCGGCTCGGGGGAGTGATCGCGGCTCGGGACGGGATGGGCATTGGTATGCAGGTGGTGAGCAATTGCATTGTGCATCACTTGTTTTATATATTCTGTATATTCTCTTACCATTATTATTATCACTATTGTTATTCTTCTCTCTTATTAAACTGTCTCTATCTCAACCCACGGGTCTTACTTTTTTTCCGATTCTCTCCCCCATCCCACTGAGGTGTGTGGGGGAGTGAGCGAGCGGCTGCGTGGTGCTTAGTTGCCAGCCGGGTTAAACCACGACATCCTTACAGGTTTTTGTCTAGGTTACGCTGAAAGTCCTGTGAGAACAAGATTCCCCGGCCTTCCCAGGCAATCGATTCCTGAGGGCAATTAAAGAAATTAAGGTGCTCCCTCTGCAGAGGAGCACCGCACGCCATCTCTTGCTCACTGGGGCAGAGCATTTCCCCCTCGGGGCTCCATGCTGGGGGCAGGTAGGCTGGCGGAGGAGCACGGTGTTTGCCCAAAGGCTGCAGGGCTGGCAGAGGCACTTCTCACCTGCAGGACTTTGCCATGGCCACTGTGGCACTCTGTGCCTCAATTTCCCATCAGTAAGGGATCAACGTAAAAATTATATGCCATTCACTACTCTGATAAGGACAGGGGATGGATTAGATGTACTACAGCTAATATGGGTCTACTGGGAGCAATAAACATCTCTCCTATGTATACAAATCTATTTTTAGGGATAAAATCTTCAATGCTCAGTGGAGGTGAGGGGAATGAAGCTGGAAGGGGCAGAAAGGGCTGTGAGGTTGGTCCCCCTCTCACTTGCGTTTCACACACTGTCTTGTATGCAGAGATCAGCATTTCCAAAAGCCTGGCCTTGTCTCATCAGCATCCCTGCAAATGCTGCTGTTGGTCATTTATTGTCAGGGCTGGGAATTCCTGGTATTTTGTCTGACTTGCTCCCTTTCCCTGAAACCTGGTGCTGCTGCCAGGGCAGAGGCATTGCTGTGCTGGCCAAGCACTTGTATGAGGTTGCGGTTCCTCCATGGGCTGGAGATGCTCCAGGACATCTCTGGCTCATTTGGAAGTGGTGAGGAAAGACAGAAGAAGTGTCGTATTGCAAGATGGGGAGAAAAAAGGCAGAAACCACTGGTGCTTAAAGATGAGGCTGCAGAGCTAACAGCTTTTTGCCATGGAGAAGGAAAATCCCCTCTCCATGCTCCCACCCCCATCCCTCCCTGCTACCACTGCTCGGCTCCCAGCTTTCCCCAGCTCTGCTGTCTCCTGACCCTGTGGAAAATAACTTCAGCTCCCCAGCCTAAGAGACGTTTATCTTATTTTTTGCTGTGTCAGTTTTCTGCCTGTTTAGTGATTTGAAGCAGTTTGGGAAGATGGCAGGGGGAGGGCAGGAGGTGCGGGCAGGAGCTGGAAAAGGAAGGTGGGGGGAGGCAGGAAAGGGGATCTCCCCTTTTTGGGGCAGCGAGCAGTGAGGTTGACTGAACCTGTATTGCGTGTCTATGACCTTCAGGAACGTAAACAGAGATAGAGAACTCTGGCTTGATTTTTTATTTGATTTGATTGATTAACAGCAGATATTGACTTGACTTCAGGTGTGGGGAAAAAAAAAGGTTTGCTGTTTGCTGGTCCAACCCTTACAATTCTAGCCCTAGTGCATTCGTAAAGAGACTTCAGTAATAGCTCAGTGTTCAGTGTCCACATGGAGGAAAAGGGAGATTCATGTGGCTTTCCTGAAGCCTGGAAAGAAGCTCGTGGGTCCAAGCCTTGCTTTGCCTCCCGTCTTTTCCTGGGTTATAACCCACCCGTCGTCCTTCCTCACAGTGTCTGCCTGCTCCAGCCTTGTGAAAGGCAGCAGGAGGCAGCAGGGTGCTGAGAGGTGGGAAATCTCGAACCAAAATACATGAAATAGCAACATCCATGACTAAACACAGTTCTCCATGTGACAGAAATGTATTAAATGCATGTGCTTATATCATGGTGCCTGCCTGAAGAACCACTCTGCTGTATTTCAGTGAGCGCAGGCAGCAAGAAGCCCCCATCCACGTACCAACACGAGTAACCCCCTGCCCCACGCTCTAGGTGAACGCTTTGCAGGCTGCCAATGGGCTGCGATGTGCAGGTTTTCCAGCTTCTCCCAACATGTTAGCATCTCTTATTCTGCAAATGGTGCTCCCATCGCACAAAGTATTTAGACATAGAAAGAGTTTTTTCCAAGGGAGGGAAACAACGACACAAGGAGAACAGCAGTTTCGCCAGTGAGGTGCTCTGAGAAATGCAGCCACCTCACATGCGTTTCTCCGATGTTATTTGTAAGCTCTTTTCAGTTACAAGTGTTCCCAGGGAGGTGAGGGCTGATGGTCTGAATGTCGATATAAGGATGTAAGGGGGCCTGCATTTGCAGCACCACCGTCACTGTGCAGAGCTGTCCCTTTGCCTTTCTTCCTTTTTGCCCTCTGCACTGTGTCCATGCAGCTGCACGTGCAGTGCTGCGGTGAGCCGGCCCGAGCGCTTGGACCTACTCTGAAATAATATCCCAGGTTAAAAAAGGGAAATAAAAGGTGACCAGGTTTTCAGCAGGATCAGCTTTCCTGCTCTGCATCGCTAGGCACCTGCCTGGCCACCAGTGCCGGTGTAGTGCAGGGGGAGGGAAATGAGGCAGGGAACAGCATGGGGAGCAATGCTTTTCCCAGAGGCAGTCCTGGCTTAAATGCTGGTAAAACTACTGCTTAAACAGCAGGACATATAGCCCCATACCCCCTCTTTTCTAGCAAGGGAGGCTCTGGCCAGCTGATGGGCCATTGAGCACCAATGTCCTGGTTCAGCATGTAGCATGGAGTCCTTAAGCACATATATATAAATATGTATATATATATATATATACATACATGTACATACGCCAAAGCTACCAGCCCATGGGCTATGGCAGCTCTTTGGATACACAGAGGGGTTTTTACCTTTGGAAACCAAACCAAAGGCCAGCCCCAGGGATCCAGAGACAGCAGAGGCTCGCTTTTGCTGCGCAGCTCCTGCCATTTCCCCGGTGCAGGCTGCTTGCTGCCAGTGCTCGGGGAGAAGGATGCGAAGGACTGAAGGGCTCTAGTCTGTTAATTTATTTTAATGAATATAAATTAATGCAGTTTTCTTTGCTCTGGCTTGCAGATATTAAAGGCCACTATGACTCATAAGCATGATCTATCTTATCATCGGTGGCAATAATACATTAATCACCTCCAGCAGAGGCTCCTACAGCCCCGTTGCAGGTGGGGGGACAGGCACGCAGGGCTGGGTGAAGGCGAGGGACCACGTGCAGCTCTCCAGCTGCTGCAGGCACAAGACAACGAGTGTGGGCCAACCCACGTAATTTCCACACCCAGCACCTCTGCAGCAACTTGTCCCCGTGCAACTTAGGGCCCATCTAGCAATCAAAAAGACAACTTAGAGGGTGGAAAGACCATCAAACTATTCAGCCAGTAATAATAATAACAATAAAAGTGAAGTCAGGAGCTATTGCAAAGCTCCCTGTAAAAGACAGAGAGCACCACTTCATTTAAGATGTATTTTTAGTTTGGTTTACTCTTTCTCCACGTGTCATGTTTATCTGTATGATCAACAGGTACTCGGCAGTGCCAGCAGGGGAACCCAAAAGCGCCTGACCTCAGTGGCACTATGACACTGAAAACAGCTGGTTTGGGACAGGACCGTGTAGCTTTCTGCCAGGGAAATTTGTAGTAAGAGTTGGCAAGGAGAAAGATGCAGGAGCAGAAACCAAGCATGTTCATGGAAAAAAAAAAGCTACAACTTAAAATGACATTATGGACCTGCTCCTGGGATAGAGATACTGAACTGCCGTGATATGTGGGGGAGCACGCTAAAGTGTCCTTCCCATCTTCCCATGAAGGTCTGTCTAATCGTACCTGCAATGGCTGATAGAGCTTTTCCCCCATGAAAACTGGAGGAAGGATGACAATAGAGGAGAGAAATTAGCAGCAGCAGTAAAGTATGGCACTCCCTGGCTGATCCCATAAGCACTAAAATGCTTCACCAGTTTAATGTCATTTCACAGGGTAATCTTCAGCCAGCCTTGTCTGGAGACACTGGCAGCCTGCTTTGCTGCTCAGTGGTGCAAATCATTGAGTCGCACCACAAAAGTACAAGGAGAGGGAATGATGAAGTGTTTTCATGTACCTATTTCATGCAACCTTAACCCCCCAGTTCCCTTCAGAAACTGTATTCTGCTCAGTCCGAGTCCTTTGAACTCAATAGATTTGCATTAAGGTGGAAATGTTTTAGCTTAGCTGGACAATCCCATAGTGTAGTGAGCCAATTATTAATTTTTTTGTACATTTCACTGACACTTTTGGGATACAGTGGTCTCCGCATCACCCATTGAGTGGTTATTTTCAAACTTACCAAGTCTTCACTTTTGCCACAGTTCTTCAGGAGAGACCAGTAGGCAATGAAACAAATAGATGGCCAGATTATCTCCTTCTGATCTCTGCCTCACCCCTTAAGTAACCAAAAAAGGGTATTTTAGGAAAGCCGCACACACAGAAAACAGAGCTGAACTTGTACAGCAAATGTTTAAAAAAATAGGAAAGGTTCTTCAAATGTATTTCCACTTGTTAGAGGGTCAAAGAGTTACTGGATCAGATATGAAAAAAATAGATCTGCAAAGTGCTGAGCCACCACAAGGAAATTCTACTGCAAAGTCTCAGATGGCAATGATGGATGGTTTTGGTTTTCCAGTGAGTACAATTGTGTCAGGGCTAGGACCCAAGTTTTGGCACAAAAAAAAGGTTCATATGGAATCAGTTCTTCTAGCTCATAAGTTGAAACATGAATGTGATATTGACCTAATCCTGTTGCTTGCTGCCAGTAGTGACCTTTTCAATGATTTCAATGGCAGTAAAGTTATGGTAAGAATAAACTCCCTCATCAAACCTCTAAATATGTACGGTAAATTTGATTTAGTCAGCCACCAAAACTTATGTCTGGAATGCCTTCTTTCCAGACTTTGAAGAGGTTCACACTTGACATTAAAAGCAGATTGATCTGTTTCACATATATATGTACTGTATTATTTTCTTACAGCCTAACAGTATTAACACTCAAAAGCCAGCTCCCTGTAACAAGGAATAGCCACTGGTTTTTAAAATGGAGAAGCAGAAGGTCCTGTGGCTTGCAGATTCTTTGGCTGGGAGTCACGGCCCCATGCACAGTCCTCTGAATGCAGGAGTCCAGACTTGCTCTCCTAGGATCTCCTAGGAGATATCTCAGTGCATATAGGCTGGACCCTTAAGAGGGCAAGTTCTCCACATCTTTTAGACACTGTGCTGAGTGGGGTGAATCATCTTACAGAGCCACTTTTCTCTGTTCAGGAAGCTTAGAAAAATGTATTCAAATCAGACACCTAACCGCTGTGTGGATGAAGTGGTTAAAGTGAAGATGGGCCTTGAACAAAGGTTTTTCATCTGTTGGAAACTAATTGACTGATGGCCAGGAGCTCCCCTATTCTGAGCTTGGTTTGGGGGGCTTCACTTCCCCATCTCTTCCTCACTTGAGAGGGTAAACCCAGACATAAACTCAGGTCTGCTCCTTTCCTGGGTAAGTATTTCCAAACCAGCTATGTTGTATTGTCTTTTTTGTTCTCTCTCACATCAAAAGGTTATTAGATTAAAATAACAAATAATTTAGCTTTTTCCATATAGTATGAAACGATATACATGTGAGACACAGCCTCTCAATAACTTTCTTCCTGAGTGCCTGACTTTGTGGTGATTACGATACTTGCTTGTCCCTTTAGACAGCAGCACGAGGAGTTGCTGTTGAGTTACTCAATGAGAAAGGGCCCTCCTGTTTTGCCGGGATGTGGTCTTGTAGAGGCTTTGAGAAGACCACAAGTAGGATGTGTAGGTGTAGTTCATGAAGCTGGACAGGTCAAAGCATGGTAGGGATCCACACCAGGCTACAGACCAGGCAGCCAAGACAAGGCATGCCCAGAAGATGTGTAGGCTCTAGAGGTTATTTAATGCTGGAGGCTGACAGGGGTTTGGTACCCAACAATGTTTAGGTATTGACAATGACAGGTAGGTTAATAAGAACCTTTGAATATCACCTCATCTCCCACTGAAACCTGAGATTTAGGAGCCCAAGTCCCACTGTTCTGTGTGATGGACAGGATTTTAGGAGTCTGCGGTGTGAAGGGGATGCTGGCACCTGTTTTTACTTCTGGAAATGCTTCCTTTTACCACTGAAACCAGGATGTGAACATGCAATTTGCATTAGAAAAAACCAATTTACTTTGGAATCCACAGTAAAAACACATCTTATTATAGATTTAAGAGTTAACACACTTAAATGAGTAAACACCTTAATTTACTTGTTAAAATCAAATTAAATAATAAGAGTAATCCATAGCAAAGAGTATGCTGTGGGAGGCAGGGCTGGCTGTAGTTAGGCTGGTGACGCTGGGAGGGAAGGGTACTGCAGCTAAGCCACCTCCTTGGTGGGTATGTGAAGTACAGCCTGTGCTAACACCTGAGCATGACCTGGAGGTCCCAGAAGAAGGAGAGGTAGGCACCAGTTAGTCTATCAGAGGAACTGGTCAGACCCAACAATATGTACCATTCTTCAGATCTTTATTTTTCTTTGGGGGAGGTTGTTTTGGTAACGTCAGGTGTAAAGGAAGGAGCCCTCTCCTCTTGGCTTGGATCGTTTCGTGGCAGTATAGGCTGTAAAGGCATCAGTTCTGGGCCAGAGGAGAATGAATGGGACCTTTTCCTTGCCAAGGCAGAACAAGACTTTAATGGTCTAGTGGAAATAATTCTGTATTGCAAAGGAAGTTGATAAAATAGAACATAAACTTCTCTAATAGAGGATTTAATTACCAGGAAAGCCAGACTGAATGAAGCATTTGAGCAGAACTATTTCATTGCGAAAAAGCAATTATTATTAATCCCTTTTCTCCAAGGCCACATTATTTATTCAGGAGGCCTTGGAGTACTAAGAAATCACACATGTCTATACATGTGCTTGTATGTCTCTGAGTCATTTTGGGTTTGGGATTTTTTTTTTTAAGTCCAAACAGACTGTCAGTACCCTTAAAAAAGTCTCAGATTTTCTCTGACTTTACTCAGGTTTCCAGCTAAACTGGTGTATCCACATGATCAAGCTGAAACCAGCCAGAGTAATCAGGTCTCTGAGCTGGAAAGTAAGAACAACGGTAATGAATCAAAAGGCTTAAAAAGCTCTTAAATTGCTATTTCATTCTTCAACACACAAGCACGGCTATCGAGGTTTAACTGCAGCAGAAGGACTTATTTGTTTTATTTGAGAAACAGGCACTTCTCTGAAGCCCTCTATTAGTCGATATATCAGCTTGTTCATGTTTTATGTTGTTGTTTTTCCAATATACAGTTGGAAAAGAAACAACTGTACCCAATGACGCTGGGGTGTATGCCTGTAAAGTTTTAAACGCAGTTCTGGTATTTAGCCTTTAAACTTAACGAGATTAAACACAGAATCCATCCATACAATTTACCCTAACAACTGCTTTGTAGTTGGTTTTGGCAGCCAAACTGTGTCACGGTGTCTGCCGTGGTGGGGCTGTAGCAGCCACTGTTAGAGGAGAGGACGGGCTGGATGCCGCCGGCTGTGAACTCGGCTGCAGCCAAACTGCCCCGGAGCAGGCTGAGGGGTGGCCAGGCTGCGGGGCAGCCCCTGCAGGGGCTTCCTCACCTTCTCCCTTTGCCCCTCGTGCCCAAAGCTGTGCCTGTTCCCTGCATCTGCACTGGGGCTGGTCTCAGCATGTCCCCTCCGGAGCCCCTCTGCGAGGAAGGCCAATGCTACGCACGGCTTTTGCCAAGTTAAGAATTTGGGTGTTTACATTTTTTGACACCAAAACAATAGGCTCGTCACCTGCATGGTGGATAGTGGCACAAAGTGCCTTTCTCCTGGTGTAACATCTCTCCTTTCTGTTTAGGACAGCATTACGCTGCCACGGCCGTGTTTACTGATAGGGAAGTTACTGCTGTGTCCGAGGCTGTGGTGAGGGTGAGATTATGGGGTTTGCTTTACCTATGGGGTTTGCTTTTGCTGCACACTGTAAAATTTATGCGTGCAAATACACTTTGAGATTTACAAATACTGTGAATCTGTTGCTTCTATTACTCAAGACAAAAATCTGCCGTGGGTGGTGGAATCGGGTCAGCTCACAGTGACTTTTTTCCACACAGACAACTTCACCCTGCCAATGCTTTCTTCTCCCATCTTCTCCTTAGCCTGCCCACATACCTAATGACATAGATCCAAGCTAAGGAAATGCAACTGCAGTAAAGTCTCAGCTTGAAAATAAAGCTATGCGTACCCCCTGCCCTGCTGTGCTGGGGAATGAAGCACATGGGGCAGCTGAGGTGGGTCCAGCACAGACTTCTTCAACATGAGCGAGCAAGAGCTGCAGGGCCAGCAAGCTGGTGGGGCTCCTTGTGAGCTGTTGGGATCAATTTCATCTTGGAACCGAATCCTCACAGGGAGGGGGACAGGGAAATCTCTTTCTAGGCAATTTTCACTGTTAATGTATTTATACTTTGACAGTGGGCACTTCTGAAAGGCTTTGGAGGCTTTGGTAACACCAGTGATCTCTCTGAGGACTGGCTGAGGGAAGTCATTTCAAGGCACTGGGTGATGCCCGTACAATAGTGCACATTAAACCTTTGTGTGGATGGTGTCATTTGGGCCCAGAGTGACTTCAGGCTGCTGTAGCTGAATACTGATAGTTCAAAGCAAGAATAAACCAAGGCCACTCCACCAATGAAGAAGAAACCTGGAGAAATGTACTGACCTTTTGTTCATCACTTTAGTTTTCTTAAGCAGCTTTATACAGCAAGTCCCATGCAATGTGAGTTTGCAAAAACATACTTAATTTTTATTAAGAAAGATATTTGAGAGTAACACAGAAGGATCAAATTAGAGATGGACCCACTTTTCTTCTTCCAGAATAAGACTGTGTCCCTGTCTGGCTTCTACTACCTGAGTGGGCACATCCATCTCTCAATACAAATGTATGATTCCTACGATGCATCAAATCCAAACTGAGTAAGAATATGTTGTCTGTAGGCCTATAATAGGTGTGTGTAAAAATATATGCTAGCATTTTGGAGCACATTCAAATTGATTGCTAAGCCACAGCGAAAAATGGTCAACAAACAGTGAAAGAACAATTTTACTTGGCATTTTATTCACTTAACAGAAACATTCACTTATCAGGTATCACTGAAGTGCAATTTACAGAACTTAGCAGCAAATTCACATATGTAAATTCAGATTTATTTTCTTTTGTTGCCTTTTTTGTTTCTTTTTTTTTACAAATATTACAAATGTACATCCATTAGTACAGTATTGCCATTCACTCATGCGTGTTATGTACAGAATCTTCACTAGAGAATTACTACTGAGCAAGTTCTCCTTTGCTTCAGGAAACGCTGCGTGTAGGTCATGTGTGCTTCTGGGGTGTGGGCCCATCACGCTCTATCGCTGCACGTGATGAGAAGAAGTAGACACTTAAGGTCATATTCAACCCCAGTGCAAGCAGGCGCAACTCCATTGCCTTCAATGGGATCAGCTGCTGTCCACTTGCAGTGGGGACTTGGTTTGGTCCCCACCACTAAATTCATTCTGGCAGTTGAATCCAGGATTGCATTTATGTATTTCTTGCAACAAAGGATAATTCAATCCCTCCACACTTTTCTTTTTGTCCTTAAAAATAACCAGGCACGATGTTTCCTCATAGTAGCTGGAACACCGGCCTGTGGAGCTATATGCATTAGTTGAGCTGATGCCGTGCCAGGGCTGGAGGATGAGGGCAGGGAGATGTAAAGAGGAGCCTTGAGGTCTCTTGTGTGCTAGATAAAGACTAACCTGGAGAGGAAAGGTAGAAAACGCTGCTTCCCCCTGCCTTGTGGATCTCTGCATGAGAAACCTTGTCCTCCTCTCCGTTTGCGCTGCGGATTCTCTCCCTTGGTGGGAGCAGCGAGAGCCCCTGGGACCACCACTTCCAGTGTCACCCACAGCTTCTCCCGCACCTCCAGTCGTGGGCCTGACCCCCCACCTGCCCCCCTGCCCCTCTGGGCCCCTTTGCTGCCCCGATGACACTGGAGGTCTGCACCAGTGACAGCTCTGCTAGAGGACGGGACTGTGTGGAGGTACCAGGAAGCTCCAGAAGGTGCCAAAAGTATTCTGAATGTTAATCAGTAGAGCTGACAAAGTGGTCGAAGTATTGACAAAGTGGTTACCACAAAATGTTTCCATTATTGAAACGTCTCAGGTTTTTCTTTTTTTTTTTTTTTTTTTTTTACTATTTCTACTCTAAGGAATTTTTTTAAAATATTTTTGGTTAAGCTTTGTTTTATCTAATTTAAAAATTCTAGTTTATCACAATTGTTTTTATACAAGACACTATAGATACATCTTGTAGTTTATAATCTAAAAATAAAATCTCATCAAAATACTGTAGCTATTCTATTGTGGGCATCAATAAACAATGTATTTACTGTATATGGCTCTCCAAACATGATAAACCCTATACAAAGAGCATCTATCTTTATTGATAGGAACAGTTTCCTGTGAAAAGGAAATTACATGGAAAAATATGAGCCTTGTGTTGTTTGAGAAGTAACTCAGCTTGACAGCTCTGAGAAAATACCAAGACAATTATCACAAATCAGTAGCAGCATGTTATATACAGATTTAAAGAGAATCACAGGAATAAAAAGAAAACAGTAGTTATATACCCACAAATCCTGTCATTTAAAAACCCCAGAACTGAAAGAAATATACAGGGCATTTGAAAGTTGGTTCTGCAATGGGACTGTCAAAGCTCAGTTCTCCCATGACTGTATCTTCTGCATTCTTATGGAGTTTGGGATGGTTCAAAGATGAGATTATACCAGATCCGGCCACAGTTATGAAGAAAATATTTAACCTCTGGGTGCTACTCGCCTCCTAACTGCAAAACCCCACCTGCTTTTCAAACTGCAGATGGACATGAATAATTATAGCAACAGCAATACTTGGCATTTACACAGAGCTGGAATCTGCAAGCTCTTGCACTGAGTAGGACCTTACCCAAGCCTGTAGCTGCATCTGCTGCACTTGCACCAGTTGGACTGTGTGGGGAAGTAAAACTCACTGCAAGAGTGACAGAATCCAACTTACACTGTCGCATATGACCAGAGCACTTTGCTCCTGCCAAGTTCCTTAGATGTGGAGTAGGTAAATATTATTGTCCCCATTTGGCAGAGGGAGAAACTGAGGCAGGAAAGAGCCAAGTATCAAATGTGCTTTCTAGGTTGGGATGTCTTAGTTGTGGTTATCCAACACAGAGATTTTTTCAGATGTATGCAGCATCCTGAGCTCACACCCACTTAATTTAGAGCTGTAGATCCTCACAGCCTTTGAAATCTGAGGCTCTGGGTCCTGGCTCCAGCCTGCCTGATTCTAGGCAGCTACCTGAAGCTCCAGAGCTGCCTCCATCATCACACCGGACTTCACCGGCAGCCCCTGCAGAGCTGTGCACCTCCGCAGGCAGCACAGCGTTAATTGCCCTCTTGAAGACACCCCGCCTGGTATCAAAGGGCATGTGTGATGAACTGGGCCTGATAATTAAAATTTGCAGCATGCAAAACTTGTGGCCAGATTTGAACATTTGTTGGCAAGTGGTTTGTCCAAGGCGTCAGAGGGAGCAAGTGTAGGAACCAAGGGAATCCTGACGCCCGACTTTGTGCTCAGAGCCAAGAGTGGAAAACGGAGTTTAAAAATGCTGCGTATCTTTGAGGTCCAAATTCTTTCTCACCGATTTAGGCAGCTAACAGGATGTTTTTTGCATAGAGGTTAGACACGGATGATTATGAATGCTCTGAGTTCTGCTGTCATGCCGTGTGCCTGGGGTACTTTGCTCACTATTTTCCATTATTCAGTGATGACTCTTGCACTGATTGTGTGAGGGAAAACAAACTCTATTTTGGATCAGACGGGTGGCCTGCTAACGCCTCAAATCAGTAATAACCAACAGCAATAAACAATGAGAAGCAGAATCTTTGTGGGGGTGGCATTATAATTTGGGCAGGTACATTCTTGGGAAGGGATCATGAAAAAGCAGTTTTCTAAAGTCGAGTTCAGTGCATCAGACACATTTCTATTTACTTATTTCCAATACAGAATTAAAAGCAAATATTCCCACAGAGGTTGCTATTAAATCTCAAACTGCTTTGATTCTCTCGGCTCACGCATCCTGCCTAGCCTTCTCTCCAGCTGATTTGATCCGGTCATGTAGCAAAGGTGTCAAGTGATTTATACAGTTAGTAGGAACTGATCTTGCTCTGGGGGTTTCTTCACCCAGGTGCCCAGACCAGCTTTCTGAAACGCTTTAAACAGCTGCTGCTTGACAGACTGGTACGTCTGAGCCACCAGCTTTGCCTCGCTGTACACTGATGGCATGTCTCCATGGCTGGGTATTCGTGTGCTCAGCTGCAGAACAAAAATCAGAGAAGGGGAAAAAAATAAAATAATAATAAAAAAAAATCAGCCGACGAGCCAAAAGAAACAGGAGGCTTCAGTAGCTGCATAATCTTCCTGTCTACATTTCATAAGCAACAAACAAACTATCACTGTGCTTTGTGTGTTTGCTTTGGGTTTAACAACAGAAAAACAGGGAAGCAATAAATGCCTGTGACGTGGTTTAAAGCCATGGCGAAGAGGAACGGGGTAAACAGCTTTGCCTTGGAGTGGGCATAGCCAGCAGCAAATCTTGGTGTGTTTTACAAAGACAAAAAACCTACTTCTCAGTTAAGATGATTTTTAGGAAAAAAAAAGGGGAAAAAAAAAATCCTTTCTGGGCATCTTTAAAGAATGTGCTCTGTTTAGCCTGGGAAGCAGAGCAGCTCAGTGCTTCCAAGACATGCCAAGAGACACAAGAAGGAGGGTCCCCTCCCACACTATCCCCTTTTCCCACTTTAATGTGCTAATGTAAGAGTGCTGTGAAACCTGCCCCAGGATGGGGCAGAAATCGGGAGTCAAGGTTTGTGCTGGAGCAGGAAAACCAACCACATGTCCACTGCCCCTCATCACCCGGAGCACACACGTGGGAGCAAGCACCCTTCGCTGTGCATAAGGACTAACTAAATGACCTCCTCTGACCTGCCCAAGTCGTTACAGTGCCGAACCAGCAGTGAGGCTTTGACATAATATGAAAGGAACTGAAGTCTGGGAAATGCCTTAGAGCAAGCAGACAGGTGAAAGTCCAACACTTACTAGCCAGGGAAATAGCACCCTGTAGGAAAAAGCACCCTCAAAACATGGCCTTGAAGAGCAAACAACACTGTTTTCCTTCTCTCTAAAAAGGAGCGATGCTGAAAGACAGATTGAAGTAGAAGGCGAATGCACAGCCTGAAATGAGCTGCGCTGGTCCGGGTGGTGCAGGCATACCTCGGGGCGCATTGATCCAGCCAGGAAGGGAGGGTGATGCTGCCAGCCCAGGCATCAATGGGCCAGCAGTGGCTCCCCTCCAGCTGCCCCTTTGCTACCCAGAGGTGGACACCAAACACATTATCAAACACTTCGGTATGTCAAAAGCTAAGTGCCTTGCTCAGCCATGAGTTACTCCCTCCTGCTCACCCCAGCCCCATCCCTGCTGCCAGCCAGGGGCAGTCCAGCTCTCCTGGCCATAGCCCTGGCCATAGCCTGCCCCAGGGCCCAACTTGTCCCATGTTTGTTTCCCATGAGGATCAATGAGGATGCCTCCTTTTTGTGGCAGGAGTACTTCTCGACCCCCCTTCCCATGCCACCTGCTGTGCAAGAAACAGGTTGGGACCTGTGCCACCAAGCTGTGACTGAGCCCTGGGCAAAAAGCCCAGGCTGGGCCCTTCGCTCCCTTCAGGCTCAGTGTCCCTGCTAGGACAGGTCATGTCACTGCCTAGGCTGGGATGAGTCCCACCAGCCTCCTTCCCTGAGGTCTCCTGCAGAACAGAACAACCCCTTTGGGCTTGTCCTCATACCTCCCCACCCTGCCTGTCTCTTTGCCTTCTAAAGAGGACTTTGTCAGTGGAAGTGGCTCCAGATTTCCCTGCCATCACTCTGCCTTGTTCTTTTCCACTTGTTTCCCAATAGTAAAAAGGTTTTGGCACTTAATAAAATTATTTTTTCTTGTCCTCGTCTTCTCCCACTCCACATGGACTGCAAGATAATTCTTGACATGTCTCTTTACAGCAAATTAATATTCTAGCAGTGAAAGTAGGTGGGCTCAAAAGACACATTGCATTTTCCTTGCTGCTCCTCCTGGAAGTGGTGGGGTCAGGCTCACCACCTTGATATCTGTGTCCTTCTCTCCCCCAACACCTCCTTTAAGGGTCAGGCAAGAGGAGAAATGGTGACTCCAGAACCAGGAACAATGAGAGGAAAATTTCCTTATTACACATCAAGCTTCTTCCTATATGTCTTACATCCCAAGGTTCCACCCTCTATTTTTTTGGCCATCCATCTGTCCTGCCACTGTTTCTTGTCTGTGGGAAGTGAAGTGCAAGGGCAGGTTGATTTTGGTGCAATTTCAAATAAGGGGAGTCCATGGCCATCTTCCCTAGAGAAAGCAGGGCTGTCGAGGGGCGGTGGACATTTTAATTAAGTACAACCGGTAGTTTTAATGCCATCAAATTGTACTGCTGCTGAGTGTAATTAAATTGGAGAATGTTCAGCACCTGGCCACTCTGCCTGTGAGGAGCAGCTGTGTTGTTGTATAGATTTATCAGCACATCTGGGAGAGTGGGGAAGAGGAGGGGAGTGGGCAATCCATAGCACCTGCTTTAGTCAGCTAATGTGGGTGAGGTTGGGAGTGGTTATGTTGGGAGTCTAAACCCCTGTGGAACAATGAAGTCAGGTAGATGCCTCCATGGTGATGAAAAATACTTCCCTCAGGCCTCCAAGACTTCATGAGTTGAATATCCCCAAGGGATACTTGGGTGAGATGCATAAAAAATTACCCAGTTCTGCTTGTATGGACACTTAACCTCTCTTGGCTTTTGACTGCTCATCTGAGCATGCTTGATCACCAAGGAGAAACAGAACATCCATCTCCCCTCCAAACCTGCCTGGGTTTCTGCCCTTGGCTTTCTCTGGACTCTCAGTTCCCATAGCTGACTCCACAGGCTCTTGGCTCCTGATCCTCTCCCAGGCCCTACCAGGAGGGACACAGGACACATGTGGAGGCTGCAGCTTCATCATGAGATTTCTAAAACAGGGTTGACTCTGGGGTAAGGACTAGCCCTCCTAGGGCAGGCAGCAGTGTCCTGTCAGTGCACCAGACCTACCTTGCCATGAAGCTTTGCCCACCGAGTGAAGAACATGTGCTTGCAGAGCCGTGAGGGACTCCCGCAGGTCCTCTTCCCCGTTGTGGCATTGATAACCTCCAGGTCCATGTTCCCCACAATCCAGTTCACACTGAAGCTGGGAGATTTTCCGGGCTGCCGAGCATCAGCATGACTAACCCCTGGCAGGAGAGAGGGACACCAGTAACATCCAGTGCTCAAAACCTTCAGAGGCTGCTAACATGTGGTGGGTCATTGTGGCACATGAGACCTCCTTGAGCGAACACGCTGATGTTTTGCACTGCACATGCTGTTGTCACCATCAGTTAAATGTCACCGGTCCAAGTACCTTAGGGAGACATAATTTAGCAATTCCCATAGATCTTTTTCCACCTTGCAGGCAAACTTTTTGTTAGCCTAAGGAAAGCCATTAGACTGCAGCGTGTGGTATTGACAGCAGTGTTATTGTTGCTGAGTGAAATCTTTCAGAAAGGCTTCAATGGGATAACTGGTCTTTAAAAGGAACTAATCATCAAAGTGCTTTTGCCATGAGTTCCTCCAGGGGAGCTTTCCATGGTCCAGTGAATTTATTTGCAATTAACGGCTGGGGCCTTTGCTCTGATGGGTACTCTGGACGGTAGTGGGTACAAGTGGGGAATAAGAAAATACAGAACATGTATTTCATCATCATGGAGAGTTTATTAGATCCAAGTTAATAATGATCTTGTAGACATCACAGAGCTACACAGAAAAATCTTGTGTCTGCCTTCAAGATTCCTGCCATGTATGGGTGCAACAATCTCTTCAAGATCTAGTTTGTGTCCTAATGGCAATATTTTGGATATCTTTAAGTCAAACGAGTCTTATTTAATTTTAGACAGCTACAGTGAAGATGGTTTTGGTCACCTGGTGTGACTGCATGATGCCGTGTCATTCACATGGCCAGTTTTGGATATCTGAATCACATACTGGAGTCCACTGGCTACATGGAAAGACATGGACCTGTTGGAGTGGGTCCAGAGGAGGGCCACAAAAATGATCAGAGGGATGGAGCACCTCTCCTGTGAAGAAAGGCTGAGAGAGCTGGGGTTGTTCAGCCTGGAGAAGAAAAGGCTCTGGGGAGACCTCATTGCAGCCTTTCAGTGCTTAAGGGGATGGAGACAAAATTCTTAGCAGGGCCTGTTGTGATAGGACAAGGGGTAGATTTAGACTAGATAGAAGGAAAAAAATTTTTACAGCCAGGGGTGGTGAAACGCTGGCATGGGTTGCCCAGAGAGGTGGCAGATGCTCCTTCCCTGGAAACATTCAAGGCCAGGCTCTAAATGCAGATCAGGGCTGCAAGGTCAGGTGTGGGTATGTACACGAGAGAGAAATATTTTTAATTAGGTAAATTCCTGTCTCTTCTTAACCAATTAGCGTAGTTCAACCTTTCTATGACTTGCTTTCTCATTTCTTGTACCTGAAACCAGGGAAGGATTAGTCTTTGCAAGGAAACAAGAGGAAAAAAGAAAGTGGTTGGGCTTTTTTCCAGCACAGGATAAATGCAACCAAGCAAGCTCTGCCTTGCCCTGTTCATTAATGCTTTTGTGAGTAAAGAATCAACACTGGGAGCTTCCAAGGCTGGAAAAGACAGGGTGACCTGAAGCAATTTGAATATTTTGGAAAATGTGGGCATTGGATGATGTGTCTGGATCTGGCTGTTGAGTCCCTCTCTACTAATTTGCTGTGTGGGCCACTAGCCTGCAAACCTGGACAACAAAAGCCGCTGTGGTGAGCAGGCAGGTGGGGACTGTGCTGGTGGGCAGGGGCTGCCTGACATGGCCACCCCAGCACAGGCCAGTGCCAGGGCTGCATCTTTGCTCCCAAATGGCAGATCCTGCCAGAACCCCTGCCTGCAGCAGCTCCAGCTACAGGTCATGGTTTGCACAGCTTGATGGGGATCTGCTTTCATTGCTCCTGGGTGGATGGCAACAGAGAAAGGTCCTTTGCATTTTCTGCTGAAGGGTTTCAAAGAAATTTTGCAGAGAGGGAGAAGTACTGACATGAGCTGTTCAGAAAGGAGGAGATTAAAGAAGAGAGATCAAAGCCCGTCCTTTCCAAAGTGCCCCTTCTTGCACACCATAAGCATCTGCTTGTCTCAGGCAGAATGGGAGGAGATGGGAGATGGTAGGAACCCAGAATCCATTGCTGCATTTAAACATGCTGAGCTGGGTAAACCCCTGAATGCTACTGGGGAGAGGTGGAGAGCTTGTACTCCTGCCTCCTGCTTGGGGGCTCTCCGCTTCACGGGAAGCAATGTTGGTGAGGGAGATGTTCCTTCAATGTGGTCCCCTCTGCCCTGGGAGGGAGCCACAAGAGCCAGATGGGACTGAGCACACATGGAGAGAGAAATGTGGCCATTGAAGGGAAAAAATTATACGGTACTGCCACTTTGTATTGGTGGCAAAGCTGGAATTGCAGAAATCATCTCAGTCACCGGGACTGAAGTCGCCACCATGTACAGAAGAGAATTACAGCTAAGTCATGACCTCACCCAGGATTTGTAAACACATTCATGTCATATTAATACCTCTTTCAATTTTCTGTGCCCCCCCCCCCCCCCCCCGAGATAAAAGATCAGTCTGCATCTAAAACTTCAGTTCACCTAGGCAACAGGATATAAACTGAGAGCTTGAGAATCAGATAGCGCTCCGGTGCTATTCAAGCGCCTCTATACAGAACAAGACGCAAACAGATCAACATCAGCTCTTTGACACTATGCACCACTCTCTGTCGAGATAGCACCCAAACACTTACAGGACTTGAGTGCCAAAAATCACACCAGCCAACACCCTGCCGTGCAACCTTGCCACAGGCCACTAATAAATAAAAATGTTGTGAAAACACTGGCGAGAGGGAAAGAAGGAAAGGCTGCACGGAGGAAAGAGCAGGCTGTGGGTGCCCATCAGATGGGGGCTGTACCCCCCTGCCCAGCCTTGAACCTCCCTCTGCTCTTGGTGGACCACTGTGAGAGCTGGGAGTGTGCCCCGGTGCCTGGAAAACCCTCCGTGCTGGTTTGGCTTTCATGCTTTCTCTTCCCAGCTATCATATATAAGTACATGTATTTAGGTAAGTAGAAGATATTTTCAGACCATTTCCTGAATGCAAGAGAAGAGGCTTTAAAGAAAAAAACCCACGAGATTCTTGACAGACGCAAACACAGAGCCTAGATATATTCTCTGATTGTTGTTTTTGATCCTTTTTTAACACTTTTTTCATGTTTTTCTTTTGACAAATAATTATTCTGATTTCATTTGAAAGGTAACACCCAAATAATCTAGATCATTTTCTCTCCTTTATGTAAAACATCCTCCTTAAAGCCGACACAACAAAGAGTACAATAGGAGACCATAGAAACTGGAAGGAAGAGAGAAGTCTTTGTACACATAATATGAACTTGAGTATTGTGAGATATGAACTGAAATCTGCCCTCATTCTCCCCTCTCTCCTCACAAAACCTCGTGGCTTACAGGATACCCTTCAGAATGGCCTCAGTCTTAAGAGAACGGGAAATAAAAATGACACGGGGTTTTTCTTTCTTCTAAAAAATACACCCAAGAGTAATCCCAGCGACTGAGTGGATTTCCATCTGGCTGAGACTGGTGTGAGTGGAAAACCTCTCTGATTATTTTCTGTGGGGCCAAGGAGTTACCTCAGGATGCCTTATCCCACACCACGACTCTCCTCTCCATTCAAACGTTTGTACTGCTATGATCAAGTGGCAAAATAATTGGCATCCTTTGTAGCTCCTGCAATTTGAAATCCCTGGCTGGCCTGATCTCAGAGACAAGTGTGGGAGGTGGAGTTGCCTGGCTGAGATTGCTGAGGTTTGGTCTCTAATGCATTTGGTATGGCTTTTGTTAGGTGCCCATCTCCTTAGGCACTGGTACATTCTCAGCACAGTTTTCCAGGTAAACGAAATGCAGCACAAGCCTCAGCAATGTAAGGTTTAAACAGTTTTGGCTCCCTGGGATTTGTGAGGGAGGGAAGATTACAAATAATGGCTTTAAAGACAAAAACAACGTAGACAGCGAGAGGCAGATTCCTCCCACTGCTTCTCCTGGGCTGAAGAAAACCCACAAACACAACGAAAAGCAAAGTGAAATCTTTTCCAAACAGAAGTCTCCAGGAAGGAGGAAGCCAACCCTGAAATATGCAGATATTTAAAGTGACAGAAGGGCCCCTCTGATGCATTTCTAACTCCCTTGAAATCCCTGGCAATGGCTCTTGGACATAAATACACACTTGGGCCAAGTATGAGCCATTACTTGTACTCTGCAGGCCCAACCCAGCAAAGCAATAGCTGTTCTGTGGTTAAATCTCTTATTAAACCCCTTACTGCATTTTCAGTCCTTGAACAGTTCAAGTGGGTTTCCCCATACATCCTGCAGATACAGTGAAAGTGGGTGTGATTTTGATCTTAATGTATGGGTGGACTTATGATGAGTTAGGTCTGGCACAGGGTGAGATCAACTTCCCCAGTGGGAGATGCAGAGGCTTCTGGCAGGCAGGGGCGTGTTGGCAAAACAACAGCCAGGTTTGGGAAACAGGGACATTCTTCTGATGAGCTGCAAGTCCTTTCCTCCCTCCCACAATGTGGCGTGGGAAGGAAGAGGGGGCTGAGTTGTTGCCATGCTGGACCAGGGCAGGAGGGACAGGAGGGGACACAGGGCAGAGGATGAGCATGGAGCACAGTTTCGTGCATACTGGCATTGCAGTCTTTGGCTAGCTGCACTGAAGAGTTAAAAAGTGGAGATAAGCTGTTCAAATAAGGCTAAGCCTTTTGACCTCCTCACCCCATAACACGTACAAGCACATTACACTTGCCAGCTGGACTAAACCACACAGAACCTGAGAATTTCCCCAGTGGCTAAACTGTCACTTCTGCCTCAGCCAAACTAATTTTGTCACAAGGACACATCAAAATAAATAAATAAATAAAAATATTAAAATAGATAAGGGATGAAACAGCACTCTCCTGACTGAGGAACCTGGAGGACTTTGAAAGGCAATGCTGTACTCCACTAAAGCATCCTGAGCTCCCACCTCTGTACCCCTGACATTGTATCAGTGTCTCAGGGACTCCTCCTGAAGAACAATTACCAAGAGCAAAGTAAGTCACTAATCCTGTGCAGAACTGGTGGCCCTTAGCACTCACATGCCTCATAAGGATCTGAAGGCATTCAAGACCGTGGGATTTTGCTGGGATGAGGCCAGCCAACTGCTGCCTGGCTGGGGGGTAAGGAAGTGGGTGTCAAGGGGATGGAGAAGAAAGGACCAGAGACCTGGGGGAGGGACCAGGGCTGGGAAGTAGTGGCGGTGAGAGTAGCCCAAAAGATCGCTGCAAACCAGGGAGATGCTCACATGACAGGCAGCAGCCTCATCAGACAGCAGAAATGCCTCTCTGAGGTCTGCTGAGAAGTCAGGGTCTCCTGCATGAACGAACAGCCCTTTTCTTATGGCTAGCTGCTCCAGACACGATGGCTAGCAGGTGGTGAAGGAGCAGGGGCTCCGAGTAAGGGGCACGGGTGGTGGGGCTGCATGCACGATGCCAGATATGCGAGGGTTGGTTCTCCTGACTCCACACATTCCTATGTTTGCTGGGTGAGGAAGAGCGGGATGGGAGAGAGTTAAACCTAAAATTTACTGAAAACTTCCTCCCTGCTTTTTAGAAATTTTTTACTTAGCCATAGGCTTTTTTCCACTTTAAGTGGTTTTTGTACAGGGGTTGTTTTCTTCGTCAGCTTGTATCCACTACTGATCCTTTTTGTGGTCATTGCATATGAAAAAGGAACTGGATTTAAATGCATCAGTTTCTTCATTCTACAAATTCATACTCTACAGGAGAAAAAGAAGGCATGAGCTAACGGCTTACTTACAAACAAGTAAACTTTCCTGCTGGTGACCAGCACAATTAGTGGTGGGAGAGTGGATAATTTGTCTTGCAGGCAGGTGTCTGCTTACCACTGAGAAGCAGCTGATTGCGCCGGTATGAAGCTGGCAGCTGACCAACGTCTTCTATTCTATGGCTCATTACTCGGGAAAGGTGACCAGTGTGATAGAGGCTTCCCACAATGATGCTGTGCAAGTACATGGGTTCGATGAAGGAGCTGAGGAGAGCACCTTGGAGCCCAAGGATGTTCCATCTGGAAAAGAAATTCAGGAGCAATGAAACACGTGGGTGGAGGAATGGCCACAAGAGAGCTGCCCTGGGAAAATCAGCAAAGGCCAGCACGTGGGTTGGAGGGATGAAGGATGAGGCTGTTCCTGTCCCTGTCCTGTGGTGCACGAAGCACTGCACTGGTGGGTTATTATATACCTGCGGACTGACTCCCCCTTTACGATGGTTTTAGATTACTGTGGTGCCACTGACTTAAGGGACGTATTTCTGTCTTGTTTTATTGCAATCAGAGGCCTCCTGTTGAGAGCTATTCTTTATTAAAAGCATTTTGTGTTTGAAGAATGTTCATTTAACATGTCTTCAGCCGAATTTCAATTTTTTCCCGCATCTATAATTTTACGCTTGCAATGGAAGAGATAAAACGAGTGCTTTTGTTATTCTACCTTTATTTACCCTTTGTCGTACATTACTACCATCCCCTAGCTATACAGCCAAGATAACATATGACTTGGGCAGCCAAAATTCCCACAAAATGGTTGTGAATAATTTTCAAAAGCCTCACAGGCTAATATTTCCTTGCACAAATGATACCTGATCATGCAGGTGTGAAGACATCCATAAGAATCAAATCCTGGTCCTGAAGAGCTACACTTTTAGGCAATTTATTTGCAACCAATGGTTTGACCTACTCTAAAGTGTTCAGAGTGACTGATATGTCTCACCCTGTTGCTGTCTTAAAGGTGCAAGAGAGTGATGGTGGAAACCTTGGGGCTGTCAATCTGTTAATGGCTTTGAGCTCCCGACTACTGATGTTGGATGGTTGCCAGAACTGTTCTGCATTTTCATATTCTATGACCGTTTACATCATGCTAGGCACAAATATGACAGGATGCTCATTCTGATTTCTTCAGGGGACAAGTAATTGGCTAAAAAATGGAAAAATTAAAAAGGGGAAAGAAGTCACAATGCAGTTATCTTCTTGGAAACCTTGGCTCAGCCCACCTAACAAATTGTTCCCCACCACACAAACACTAACATGCTCTCTTCCACCTGGATAATATTTTTACATGAGTCGAACGCTGTCAATCTGAATAGTTTTGAGTTCAGGAGTTCAACCTGAAAATGCTTCAGAAAATGTAGTTTTGGAGAGAGTCTTTTGGCTCATTAAAACCCAAAACACCGGTAACATTTGGAGCTCTGCAGCTGACTGAAGGAAAGGGTAAGAGGTGCCTGCTATTTAAGGCAACATCCAGTGGCTGCCATGCTAAATAATGTGTTTAAAGCACAATCTCCATCAGCAGCAAGCATTATGTAGCTAATTTCTTACATCATTGTTCTTTTCATTAATTAACATTTCTCAACCGTTAGTGCAATTATTGCAGTGCCTCCGTGCTGTATGTCTCTTTTCATGATTAATAAGGAGTCATTATATTTCCCTTTCCTGAAGCAGTCAATTAACACGGAATACTTTCCATTAATTACTGAATGTTTAAAAGCAGCATGCTGTACCTGGAGAGCAATCTGCTCTAGGAACCTGTGACACCAATTGCTTTAAAAAGTTCTCTTTAAATTTTATTCCAAAAACACAAGCAATTTAGCTGGCTATATTAATTTGCCTCCGAAGCAGGGCTGTGAATGAGAAACATCTTTTAATCTCATGCAAGAAAAGGCAGCCATCTGGCTGCTGAGGATTTCAGAGTCAGACTCTCCCTGTCTCCCTCTGTAAATGCAGGTCATTAAAGTAATGTGTTCATCTACATAAAACTCAAATGGAATATAAAAGGTAATATTTATATACAAACAATTTAGTCCCACAATTTAAACAGTCATTGGTTTTATGAAACATTTACTTTAGTCGATCAGATTTGCATAACTTCATTTGGGGGAAAAAAAAGTGTGGTCATTCCTGCAAATAACATCATTTTTAAAGGAAAGAACTAGCTGCCTCTTTGAGTAAATATGTTATCACGATGCAAAATTAATAATGCAAGCATAAGGAATTGAACTGAGTTCAGCTAACAGTACTACGCCTCTGACCAGCTTCTAAGGTGAGTAAAAAAAATTAGACAGTGATATCTTTGTCCAGATGAAAACTTGTAAGATATTGGTGGTGTTTTCAACATTTGACACCTCCTTAAGAAAAAAAACTTGTGTATTTGATAGAAGGAGACAAAAAAGCAGCTAAACACAACCCAACATATGTTCAGCAATATTTGAATTTTAGCAATATGCACATCACAAGAAATCGTCTGAGCTTTATTTACCAAACTAGGGGATTGTGTTCAGATCATAAATTACAAGGTGATAATGATTATTTAATTTAAATTCTTTGCAAGGAACCTGCCTTTTCTTTAGAGATATTTCTGTGCCTCATTCTGAACATGTTCATCCTAGTGTAAAAAAGGATTTGGATGTCAATGGAATTACATTATTGGAAATCATATTATAAGTATGATCAGGGCATCCCCTATGTATTAAAAGCATTTCATAAACATTAATTAATTCTCACAATGCTGCTGTGAGGTAAACCCCCATTTTTATACACCCTGGGGAATCAAGGCAGGAAGGCAGTATGATTTGCTGAAGTCTGCTGTATTATTTGGAGGCAGAGCTAGAGTCTATGGCTTCTGGATACAATAGTTGTTCCTTGAGACACCCCTGTTTTCCCATCCCAAAAGAAGACCCAGGTGGGTGTAAGGGGCAATGAAACTTGTGTATCAGCCATGGTGGGTTTTGACTTCAGGGTATAAGTAGCTACAAGACGAATTGGATGGAGGGGCCAGACCAAAAAAACAAGGGAGGAGAAAAACAGCAAAGAATACAGGGCACAAGAGCAAGCAGTGCCTGACGGGTAGAAGGTGGTGCAAAAAGAGACTGTCCCAGTTCCAGCCAGAAACCTATGGTAGGAAGGACAGAGAAATGGGAAAAGGTGCTGACACTGAGAAGGCACCATTTGGTGGGGACTGCTTGTGGGATCTCCCTCAGCGACGCCAAGGCTGGTGTCCACTGTGGTGGTGGTGAAAAGGGATGAGGGTGATGGCATTGCTGCCTGTACAGTGGCTGTTTCCTGGTTTGACACAGCGCTGTTTTGGCAGCATCCATTCAGAGAAGAGGGACAAAAAAGCAGAGAAGGAGCTTTGCTTTCCAGCCTAGCCCAGGCTCAGCAAAGCGTCTGGCCAGTTGCCTTGTTCTGCAAAGCTGCCCTGAGCACGTGCACAAGTCCCACTAAGTCCTAGGAAAAGAGGGGTCCTGTGCTGAGCCGGCCAGAATGAGACCCTTGTGCTGCTGCTACTGTCCTTCAGAGCAAAATAAAAGCACATTAATGATGGGGGAAATTTTCATTTTCTCATTCTGCTTCTGCTCTCTGGATAAAAAGAACTACCTTGGAGGGCAGCCAGTTCAGTATTTTGCATAAACAATAGATTTAACTGACAAATATTTGGGGGAAGGTCTCTTACCCTGTGTATTGTTCATCTCCTGACCAACACACATGGCTAATGCAATGACTCAGTCCTTTGATACCTTTGATATCTGAACATCTATGGGATTATTTGTAGGTAGATGATAGGGAAAGATCTGTCTGAGCAACGCTGAAACTATCAATAAGGGTGTTCATTTTTGAAGGAGCTATTTCTCTGTAGCCTAATTTAGGTCCATGAAAGTAGCTGTGTTCCCATCTGTAACAAAGTGCTCTCTTCAAATGTGGCTTTTCAAAATAAAATTATTATTCGGAGCAATGCAGTGTTACATTTTGGGTCCTCAATATATCAAAGTGACTTTTCTCGCTGTGAGGAAATATGCTGGATCATTCTGAATTTTCCTAATTGTGCAAGATTTTAAGGGCTTTTTTCAAGGGCATGCGTCTCTCTAATAACTTATATGCTGCGTGCTTCATAATAACCCTTCCAATAAAGTGAAAATCAACCCACTGCTCCCTTAGTCACAAATCTTATTTAAAACGCCCCAAATCTTCAGCAAGCAGGATCAATAAAACCAAATGCCTCCCCTTTTCACTTAAATATGGGAGCTTTTGGTGCTTTAAATGGAGGGAATGTATACCCTTCCTTTTGTTCAAACAGCAGATATTACTGCACTGTTTACAAAGACAAAATCCCATGTCCAGTTTTCAATATAGATAATCCTTGAATAAATATATTTTCGCCTGTTTGTCAATCACAGAAATGCCAGCGTCGAGCTGGGAGGCATCCCAGAGCAGGCAGCCTTTCTTTAATTAGATGCTGTGCTCCCACAGCCCCGGCCGTGGGGTGGGCTGGGAGCAAGCCCCCGCAGAGCCCCCGCAGCTCCCACACAGCCCGGCGGCCACTGGCAAGGAGTGCAGGGAAACGTGTCCCCAAGTCACAACCACATCACAGCCTTCACACCTGCCTGCTGTAGCATCATCTCACCCCACGAGTCGGCTGCTGGCCCTCCCTGGGACCAACCAAAATATGAATGATGAGAATACCGAGGAAGGGGCTTGGGGGCAAAGCCGAGGGGGGGCAGAGGGCTGCAGCCTCTCTCAGGTCAGCTCGTGGCTCCTTAGCCATTGCTGAGATGTGGCATGAGATCTGGAGCCCCTTCGCTGAGTACTCCCAGCTTCAGTTTGCACGCAGCGTTGCTCAAAGCTGAATGCTGACACGTTCCTGCTCTTGAAACCCTTCGAAACAGAGGCGTAGAGAAATTCACACAATGCTTCAAAACATCTCAGGGAACTGCGTCCACCTGCCAGTGAAGCTCGGTGAGACTGAAGAGTCTCCTCAGGACCTTTGGAAACCTTGCCCATTAAAAAGCACTGCTGATGAATTTCAAAGCTTATTTTGTTAAGGCTTTTTGTAAAAGACACATTTTTTTTTTGGTCCTTATTAAGAGCTTTAAGTCTTACCCACTTGGCGTGTCGTTAACCTCCTGTACCACAGTTTCTATTACCAATATTTCCAGCTATGCTTCAGACAGTATAAATTGTTATTCACGGTGGCCTGTGCTCAGCAGAACACCTGTGGTGTTCCTATTTATACGACCATTTAGCTATTATTGGTTTGGAAACTGGAACTAGTGCATTCGTTTTTGATCTGTATTTTAACAGTAGGTGGTTTATATATGTTTTCTGGAACATACCTTGTGAAAGATTGAAATTGAAATCTCAGTCACACAGAAAGGGGTTAAGAGAAAGAGTTACAAATCATGTGCACAAATCATCTCTAATTGAAGATCTGGCTGTGTTAATTGATTTTCATTTACATTAATATGAAGCCTTTGAAGTAGCTTTTCTTAAGAGTTACCTTGTCAGGCTCAGCCTTCTGTTAACAATGGCTCCGGTCGACAGGCTAACACTAAAATAGATCTAAGAATGCCAATTTCTAACACTGACTTTTAGTCTTGCATTTTTATATGCTACATTTAAATACAGCTTAATGCGCTCAAATCATCTTGTAAAATTCTGCTTCAGACTCCCACTGCTAAATCCTGAAACACTGCCTTAAGGCTGCATTACCTTGCAATATTCTGAACATATTCTCGATAAAGATTCCTTCCTACTCTCTAGCTTGTGGGCCTAAACAATCCACAGCCACGGGACAGGAACAGGCTGGCAATGCTGTAACACAAAGTTTGGAGGTCCTTTGTCATTGTTTGTGTCATTTTACAGGTGAGGTATAATTTAGATGTTCAGGGTCTTATTTAACCTCTGGGCTTAATGTCGCAGTTTTTGTGAAGCATGAGGAAGTGGATGACCATTAACCCAATGGCAAGAAAATACACAGTCTTTCAAAGGTGACCTTTTGAGAAGTGGTAGTAAGAAAACAATTTTAAGGCCAGAGCTTACAAAATAAACACTGAATTCTGGCTTTTATTCGATGTTTAAAGACAGTGTTTATGAGGATTGTTGCCTCCAAATCCTGCACCCTGCAAAGTACATTCCCCAAGCCTGCACCCTGTAAGGGAAGCTGCGAATGCCCACTTCTGAAAGAGGACAAGTGTCACAGCTCTTGCATTTACCAGCATGTCTATATGCTATTACTGTGTGCAGGTGCAACTTTGAGGCACAGAAAGCTGGCATCTCTCCGCAGTAAGTACATCAGCTAGGTACCCAGAGAGTGGGAACACGCTCTACCCTGGTAGACCTTAAGGTCTCCAGTCCCTTTGCTAAGAGTGTCTTGGGGAAAAGCAGTGCACTGCAGCAGTCAGTCTCTAATGGGACACCCAGTTAAGAACTGATTTTTAAAATAAACCTGAGCGTTGAGCACTTGGATCAAGATCCTCAAAATAATTTGCACGCGCCTGGCGGTGGAGGTGATGTGATGACACAGGAGCGCCTGTTCATGCTGTGGGTCTGCTGTGCTGTGGAGCACCGCGGTGGCCTCCTCCGCCTGCTCCCAGCACTACTGTAATTCTCTGCCAAGCACAGTCAATGGCAATCGTTAAACCTTTCTGTGCAGCTATTTGGGACACACACACACACAAACCCTGCTATTTTGGATCGGTTTCTCCAGCTTCTCTGCATGGAAGAAGAAGGGACTCAGGTGCTGGTGATGAGATGTATAAACCTGGTGAGTTCAGAGCACAGAACAGGAAACTTTATACAGAAGGGAGGACAGGCGGTATATGTTGTCAACCCGGGTGCATGGTGGGGATGAGCCGTGGTGGAAGGGGGCTGGCCTGAAGCTCCAACAGTGTTTCCAGTAATCTGAGGGCAAGCCTTATGGAAGGGAAGGAGGCTTCTATACCCTGTGACAGACTCGGACTTGCCCCTAAAAGTCTGTCCAGAGGGGCTTGAGTAAGATAAGTGCCTGGTTATTTATTATTTTGTCTAGTTTTTCATATTTCTTCTGCTGCAGCAATAAGGAGTAGAGACATTTGGAAAATCTTATTTATGTATGCATGCATCTGATTGTGTGAACTATCACTGGCAAATCCAGCATACATGTACACACCGTGTGTGCTGCAAAAAGCCGGCAGTGCCGTGCAGGGGAGAAGCTTGGCTTGGGGCTGGGCTGGCTTTGAGACGCTGGAGACCATGTCACCAAAGGGGACACAAACAGAGAACTCGCATCCCTGGGGCACCAAAGGGGTGCTGCAAAACTCACCCCTGCAGCCAGTGGGAACCTGAGTGCCTCTCAGTCCTCACTGGTGTGAACATTTCTGAGGGTCCAAAACAGAATTTAGTGCTGAACCTTCCTAATGCTCCGTCATTGCATTTAGATCCTCAAAGAGGAGCTGAACTATAGAGATATCCTTGTTTTTACCAAAATGTGTGTGCTTGTATGTCTCTGCATGTGCACACGCCTCTGTGTGTGTGTGTGTGTACATATGTTGATTTTCCTTCAAATGTTTATCTACTCCTGAACAGCAACTACAGATACTCCCACCACCAGCAGCATTAACCTTGCACTGACCTAAATAAGCAAAGGTATGAACTGCTCCTGCATCCAGTCTTAGTGTGAGACAGGGAGATGAAAAGAGGTTTAATTTGGCCCATTGTATGAATGGGTTTACTGTCAGAAAAAGCTTAAATTCTCTTAGGGTTGTGGTGTCTGTGCTGACATAAAGGTCTTCATATAGGTTACAATTAACATCAAGAAAATGTTAATGGCATAATTTTTTCCCCAAACAGCTATTCATTTTCAAAATTATTTTGCTCCTGATATTGTTGCTTTTTCACAAGTGTATACAGTGTATGTTACAGAGGAAAATGGAGGTCGAAATATTCAGGTGTTAGTGTAACTAATAAACTTTGGGTCTAAAGAACGTGATTTAATCCTACAATCTATGGCACTGAGAGGCTGAACCCACCAGCTGCACTGTGACACTCGCCAAAGTTGTGAGTGTAAAAGCTAACACTCTCTTAGGGTGGGTTATTTGGGGATTCACAGGGCCCAAACTTTAAATTTGCACATATAAATGCATAGGTTTTTAAAGCCAGAAGGAACCACCAAGATCTCTTCTGACCTCCTTTATAATGCAGTCGCAGAATTTCCCCTTGTAATTCCCTGCCTGAGCCAAATAACATGAGTATTCATGCCAGAAGTGTTTGTGCTTTAATTCAGTAAGGGAATAGGTATGATAACAGGCTGTTTATCCTGAAATCTCAACACAGCCACAGAGCCCAAATAATGCATACCAAGCATCAAATTCTCTCAAACTTGTGGTGATAGTAATAAAAATTGCTAAATGCCTTTGAATAACAAATAAATCTGATTAAACTACTCTCTGCTTATGGCTATCCTGTGCGCAAGAGAGAACATAAATCGTTAGATACATGATTTATAGAATATTATTCACTTTTCTGAGTAACTCTCTCCATTCTTGGGTCTTTGATATTCTGATAGCAATGTCCTTTGCAAATAATGCAAAATGATGTATATTTTAGCAGCTACTGGCTAGGTTCTCAAGAGGAAACATTCTCTAATAGCCCAGTGCTCCTAAGGGGCTTTTACAAGCAATAAAATCCAAAGTATACAAGCCAGATTTTTGTCAAATCTTGCTTATACAAACATGAATTTCAGCTTCGGAGATCTTTTTTTCTCATTGCGAGACACGTCCAAATGATGTGCAACCAGAGTCCTGCATCCTGCAGGCATGTGAAGGGTCAGCTGCCTATGCAGCAGAGCAAATATTTGGAGTCTGAAGTGTGGCACAGGAACCACCTACTGATCCCTTCAGTGGGGGCAGGAGGGTGAAAGGGCCCTCACACAAAAATCTCCTCATCCACTGAACAACTTTCCTGCCTGCGCTATGGCCAGTGGTGAAGAAGGTAGAAAACAGCCCCATATGTGGCGAAATAAAGGTCAAGTGAAGAAACCTTTGAGTTCTTCCTCTTACAGGTGGGGATAAGAAGGATAAAAAGTGATCATAGATCATATTGAATGTGGTAACTGAATTTTGGGGTAAATTTTATGGAAGATGTCATATCTTCTCACCACTCTTTGCCAAGATCTACATAACATTTATAGCAGCCAAAAATCTCTGGCAACATTGTCATTGGTGGCCAGCTCTGAGGGGACCTCTTATTTTCTGCCATGCAAGATTTGGTGTTGTGAGCATTTCCTGCAGTACTGGTGCTTTGTTTTCACTAGCACAGTGATTCCCAAACAAGAACTTGTGAACTCAACTGAAGTCATTCCACAAATACATGTAATTAGGTGCCTGGTGGAAATGAAATTGCAGAGCCAGGTCTCACAATGTGACCGCGAGAGAGAAAGGAAGGGAAAGGCATGACCTCCAAGTGCAGCCAGGGTTGGAAACATCTATAGATAGCATTGGGAACTCTCTCCACAAGCTTTTAGACTCTTCAAAGTGGTACATGCCATGGTGTTGTCCCCAGCAATCTCTGGACTCCATTTGCCTTTCTCAACTTCCCTTGTGAAAGGATATTTTTTTTTTTTACATTCAACTCCATATTATCTACTCATCAACTTTGAATTTTTCTCCTCAAAATCCCTGTTTGGGTCCCTTGTCTGGTTTCCATCACTTTCAGTTACTGGATTTTCCCATGCCATACCCACAAATAACCTCTTCTATGATCATTTCCCATCTCTATCCTTCCCCTTTATTAGGAACAACCATTCCCTTTTCCTTGAAACTCTAAGCCTTCATTGATTTCTGAATCTCCATGCTTACTTGATCTTTTCTCTTTATCTGCTAATTCAGCCATTGTTCTACCAATTTTCCCCGTACCAGAGCTCTTAGCCTGACCAAGGGGAGACATGCAGGGTTATGAAATTTGTCAAGAAGATGCAGTAGGAAAGGCCTGCTGGATTGGTAGTGACTGAGCTGCCCTGATTAAAAAAAAACCCTAAACCAAACTACTGAAACTCCATGGCTTTTGGGACCTGTAGTTGAGGCACTGGCTGCTGATTTTGCCACAGGCTTGCACCGCTCTCACCACAGCACCCCTTTAGCTGGGCCCATCATTGCATGCATGGCTGTTTGCTCTGCAAAATGCCTTGTAGATTTCCTCAGTGTGATGCGACACAAAAATATCCAAACTACTGAAGCATTTGTAGTGCCCCAACACTACCACCATTCCTACAGATGTTTCTTTTCAACCCCTTTTCTCAGCCTCAGCACTTTTAACTGTCCCTGTTGAGAATAAACATTTGCTGTTCAAAGCAAGGAATAACAAACACTATTTTTTTTATCTATAAGAAAATCTCATGCCCATTTGAGTTACAGTGCAAATAAATGATAAAAATAGCAGTAATTCATACAGTATTGCAATAATAATATCAAAGATGAGAGCTGAAAGATTTTTTTTATCCTGGAAAAACTTTGTGGTAGATTATTTTTTTCTTCACAGACTTTAAATCTGTTTAGGTGTGTAGCAACAAGGAAAGGATTCACTGAACGTGCTTAACATGTGCTTGGAGAAAACCCAGCTTCTGAGACTGCGCATTACAGTCAGCATTCCCATCAACAGCAAACGTAATACTGTTTGCAAAGCTGATATTTAATTCACTGGCTAATGACATTCAAAATCGCAGAGAGTGCAATATTTCTGTTCTTGAACTTAGATTTGTTTAGTTTTTTGAGTCAGTATGAGTTTGAATTTGGGAAACCCAACTGCATCTAAAAACAGTGCAGGAGATCCTCTGAAAACAGTTTGGGTTTTCTGTTATCTCTTTATGAATAAATGAAAACATTATAGCAGAAGTTGCTCTTTATCCTTCATGCAAACACAACAGTTGTGGCGATTACGTTTAGCAGAGGGTGGATTTGGGGAGTCTCTTCGTATTTCCATTTGCTGGTTCAATCATACATTTTTCTGCCAAAACGGCAGGCTTTGCTAAGCCTACAGACTAATTTGACTTCAGGAGGTCATCCGGTTAAAGCTAAGAGCAGAATTTATCCATTTGCATTAAACAAAAGCTTTATGCTTTTTTGAAAGATTATGATTTTATTGGCCTTTAATAATTGGGCCAAATTCTCGGCTGATGTAATTTAACTGAGTTCTTAGGCATGATATTCCAGCAGAGAATTTGATCATAACATTTACATTTTTATAACTATTATGTGATGTATTTTACATGTAGAGCTGCATCTATAGCTAATGCACATAATATATATATAATTATGAGCATAAATATACATGCATGTATAGATATATCCTAATAGTATCAGTATGCATCAATGCACACACTTTGTTTTCAGTTTCTGATAGCCATCATTTGCTATTAGTTAACACCCTACATTGAGAATGGTGAATGTGTTTACATTTTATGTACCACCATGGAATAATTATGAATTATTTATTATATGGCAATTATTCTACATAAATATATGTATTTACAGGACAGAGCAGAAAGCCACAGAAGGGGCTGTGGCATGAAAGTTCTGCAATGACATCCAAAATAGTAGAAATATTCCTGGCAGCTTTTAGGGCACATTATCCGATAGGGTGCAGGCGAGCTAAGTTTATCCGCATGGTGGTTGGTTTGCAGGTTTTGTGGTAAATGATCCAATAAGAGCAGAGTGGATGTATTTTATTTGCACACTGAAATTCTATTGGCAAAAACGCTGCAAAGAGGGTTTATATTTGTCACACTGTAAAAAGCAACTAATGACCCATGGAGAATTTTGGAAAATGTCCTATTTACATTCCGTCCTATTTATATGGTCTGTTTTTGCATACAAAGGAGGTCTTTGTTTCCGCAGGGTTTGTCAGCACCTGTTAGTTATTCCCCACCAGTAGACATAGTCCTCTGTGGCATCAAACTTCATTTCTACATGCAAAGAGTTCTGTGATGTCTGTACATCAGGGGCTACGGTACCTGGCAATTTTGTCTGTACAGGACATGGTGATGAGCTGCTCTCCCAGCAACACGCCGTCCCACGTCTGAGCTGCATTATGACACCGGACGGGTATGGTTCCTTCGCCAGACTCAATCTTTGTTCGGAGGTGCCCACGGTATTTTCTCACTATGTGCTTGCTGCTGTTCACTGGGCAAAATAAACACGAGAGGCAATAATTAAATGTTTTTAGAAAGAAACTGAGAGGCTGTGTTGATGCCATAGCTTGCATTTGCAGAACCACCTGTGGAGGTCCTTTAAATTAGATGCAAAATTAGATGCAATTACAGCCCAAGAAAGCAGCACAATGGAGAAAAGTATGTGCTCCCTAGCATGGGTGTCTTTTCACATCAGTCAAAACTTTCACACAGCACACGCTGAGCTCATGTTCCTGTTCCCATTCCCTTTCATATTTAAGAAAAACAGAGGCGCTCTGTTTTTTAAAGAAGCAGTACAATTTCTTGGTGTTACTCCATGCTTATATGATTGAGCTGTGTCCAGGGGAATATTTGGAAAACCTTGGTTCAGTGAGTGTGATTAAAGACTCACCTGCCTGACCCAATCCCGTCCAATACCTTAGTGTCATTTTCTGAATAATTTCAGGACTGAAGTTCTAGTTTATTATCACGGAATTTCCCTGAAAATTCTCAAAAGCTCAAGTTTTAAACAGTGGATCAAAAGCAAATCAAAACTTGGTAGTTATTCATTGCTTAAACTCCTTCTATAATCTCCCTAAAGTGAGGTACACTGCTGCCTTGTGTCATATCCGTATCTTCTATGCCATCGCCATCGCTTCAGTGATATTAGATATTTGCAAGGCAGCTGCCTTTGGGATGGTGCAGAGCAAGCAGCAAATGCCCTTGTCCTGTGCTGCAGTGAATGGAATGGAGTCCTGCAGATATGCAGTATGTGCAGAGGGTAAGGACATTTCTAGAGTATTCCACCTTCATTTTTACGAATAGAGAAAAACTGAAGTTCATTATCAAAATCACTCTTACCCTCTTTATACTGCTACTTTACTTTACCCCTGGAGATTTTGGTAGTAAAAGAGCAGCAAGGGAATCCTCTGGCTCTGCTCATTGTCTTACTCTCAGAAGGCTTCACTGGAGGACACTGTGAAGCAGACCTTTCACAATTTCCCTTTAGCCCAAAGGAAAATAACAAAAGACAGTACATGATGGCCTTTGCTTTCAAGGAAAAGTAGCGCTGCTTCTACAGGTGGCTTTTGCATGTATTTCAAACTCTCCAGTGTATTTTTCCACAGCCTGCCCCTCAGCTGAACCAGAAGGCTTCTGCTTGTGAAGGTGATGCTCCTCAGCCCCCAGTGGGCTATGGGGCTGCCTGTGTTCCTGGCACCAAGAAACACGGGGGTGTCACAAGTTGCAGGGCTGATTGAACCTCCGGCTGTGAGCAGCAGGCTCTGTGCATGCTCCCTAGCCACCCACTCTCTCCTTCTGTCATTTTTTTACCATCTTTGCTTTGTACGACCGTTGTCTGTGTTGCGAGCTCTGGTGGAAGCAATTGATTGACTTTGGCTGCTGCCAATGGATGGTTTACAAAAAGGGAATGGGAAAATAAATCGCTTCGGCCCATTGGGATTAGCAGAAGGAGTGAACACATGTAGAACAGCGCTCAGCTGTGACCTGCCAGCAGACAGGCGGCTGAGCCCCCACCGATTATTGCCTCTTTGCTTCCTTCCTCCTTTTTAAAAATCGAAGATGGGGAGGTGTGTTCCAGCAGCGGGCTGGACCAGGTATCAGGTGGATTGACTGGCCATGGTCAAAACCAATTCCCACCCAAAACCAGGCTCCATCATATCCAAAATGTTTGCAAATACTGTAGGGTTTGTTTGTGCTGCTTCAGGAATGGAGTTTGGGGGAGAGAGATTACTGCACTGCCATCCCCGTCGGCAGCAGTGTCCCAGTGGGGGACACGGGGGTACTTGTGCCCAGTTGTCACAGAGCACCCCACAAACTGAGACACTGCAGTGACCACTGGACTTGGAGTATTGTGGCTTCTCAAACAACTGGGAAGAGTCAATGGAGACAAATAAAAAATTCAATAAGCAAAAATACCAGACTTTCAGAAATGTCTCAGATACCTCTCCCCTCAAACTGCTGGGCTGTGCCAACACTGTTGGGAAAATATTTTCAAGGCCGTGTGTGTGCTGATCCCGGGTAGATCCCTCTTGCCTGGGATGCCTCCTGCAGTATCGTTCAGAGGATGCTCTTTGGATGGGATTAGCTATCTGGGAACTGGTCCATATTTTTCTTGGGACTCTGTGGGGAAACTTGTTTTTTAAAAACTTCAAGCAGTGGTGAGCAGCATTTTTTATTGTTAAACAACAGAGTCACGGGGAAGGTACCATGAAATTTGGACAGCAAAAGGAGAAAGTGATCACTTCTGCTTAGCAAACACATCTCACTGAGCAACAGCAAGAAATGTACAGCAAACCCACTTTGCCATAGTCTGCACACACTGAGCACTGATGGCGCAGCAGAGCTAGACCTCTGCCAGGGAAGTAGTGAAGAGTGACTCAAGAGACTATTGCTGTTTTCGGCTGGTAGAAAGTTTGACTTTAAGCAAATCAGTTCTCTTTTCCTAAGCTTTCCCACAGGTATAATGAAGATAATGATGCTTCCTTCTTCTGCAAATTCATTTAAAGGTACTGCACAAAAACTATTTATGAGAACCAGGTGCTATCCTTTCAATAAAGATCTACCACAGGAGTCCACCTACTGGAAATCCCCTGGGACAAAATAAATTTTTAGTGTTTCTTTCTCCATCTTTTTTGTAGAAAGTTTTTTCTGGCTAAGCCTTTCTCTCTCTATTTTACATCTCTCTCTCTATTCCTCTTGCTTTCTCAGCTGCCACTCTGACCTTCCCCTGTAAGTGCATTGGTCCCTTAGATTGCTCTCTTTTTCAGGCAGTTCACCATGTTGATATGCTGACATTTTGCATACGGGCAAAGAGACATGTAACTGCTAGGGAATTTTAGTGACTACATGACAAGATGAGCAGCCCATCATTTATGTGACTTTGATTTCACTATATAAATATTAATATATGTAGTATATATAACAGTATAATAAACCTAGTGAGGGGCAAAGCATCCCACAATGTGCTGACAGAGATAAGGAGAGAGGCAGTTCAGAGGAAGAAGAAGCTGCCCTGCAAACAGCTGTTGAGCACTGGGGGAATTTAAATCATAGACCAACAATTTGAGGGGAAAGAGCTCTGAAACATTTCTGTGAGACTGGGGGTCTGCTTATTTATTTTTTTATTTGTCTGTTGGGTCTTCACAGTTTCCCTCAGGACCGAAGGAAATACAAAGGCCAAAGAACTCAACGTCTGGTTGTTATTGTAGCATCTCAGCCCTGGCCTGCAAGTACCAGAAACTGAATAATGAAGTTTTTAAAAGCATTTAGGAAGTGTGTGCAAGTGCACAGACCATCTCAGTTTCCAAATGCTCATATTAACTCAGCCCACGTGTCAAACTTTGCTCCCTGTAATGCAGGTTCTACCCAGGGTGCAGCCAAGCAGACAGCATTAGGTGACAGGATTCAGGCAGCTGTGGCCAGTGTACACTCACCCTGGGATACACTTCCACAGCACTGATAAGGGGTTTTAGCTGCTCAACTGCTATCAAATTCAATGGATATGGTATGACTAAAACCCTCTGCTGTACTGCCTGTTTCGGGCTGCTCACATTACTGGGATAGCCAGCACACATGCTCCAAAAGATGATCTGTAGAGTTTATATGAAATACTAATAACCCAAAGCTCTGAATACTTTCAGATTGACAATGATTAAATAAATCCGGATCTGCAATTGGAACACACTTAGTTCTCTTTTAGCATGTCAGTAAGTAGCACAGGAAGATATAAATATTGAACAAAGAAAAAGATGAGGCTCTGTGTGTTTTGCACTGAAGCTGCAGACAGACTCTAGCACATAAGTTGCTTGCCAGCGTGAAAAATGCAGTCCACTTGCTGGCATAGCCTGCCACGGATCATTTTAAAGCAGTCTCAGAAATATATTTATTTATGCAACTTAAAGTCACAAACTACAGCCTACTGCTGTTCTGCTGTTCAGTATGATCAAAGCATCAGTGACTATGAGCATTTCTGATCTTTGCTGTGCTGGTTCTCCAACTGCTTAATCTCAACTAATTGCAGGGGAGAAGGCGTCTGAGGATGCCACTTCAACCAGAACAAAATGTCAATTCAAACCGGAATTGGAAAGGACAAATTTAAAAATCATTTGGAGTGGATTTATGATGTGTGCTACACTCAGATGTGGAAATTACTCCTGAGAGTTCCTAAGATAAAAAGGCGCTGGTTTATTAATTATTGGATTAGAAATTTACGCAGGTGCCTTGTATTTAGAATCAGTGAAACCCACTGATTTCAAGGCTCGCCCCTTATTTTCATATTTTCTGCAGGACCAGCTCTGGCTCAAATGGTAATGAAAAAGCCACTCCATATTTATTATTTAGTTGAAGAGTGAAGAGGAAATGGATGGTGATTAAACAGAATCACATGAGTAAGGCTGTGTCTGAAATTTTGCATGACCGCCTCAGAGGTTCATTTTCTATTTCCCTGCTTCAGTGGAGACTCTTCTCTCTTCATGAAAGAAGAAATAAAACAGCCTATCTTGCATTTTTTCAGTGCTGGACTCTTCATTCATCAGCATGGTTTATAAAGCTTCCTTAGATTGGTTTGAAACAAAAGGGTGGAAAGAGAAGTGTTAACATCTGACTGTCCTAGCATTTTGATGGTTATTAGAGATGCACTTTCCTCAAGTAGATGCTGAATAAATGTACAATATTACTATTACATAGAATCATAGAATCATTTAGGTTGGAAAAGACCTTTAAGATCATCAAGTCCAACCGTTAACCTAACCCTGCCATCCCACCACTAAACCATGTCCTGAAGCACCTCGTCTGCCCGGCTTTTAAATACCTCCAGGGATGGGGACTTGACCACTTCCCTGGGCAGCCCCTTCCAATGCTTAAACAACCCTTCCAGGGAAGAAATTTTTCCTAATGTCCAACTTAAACCTGCCCTGGCACAACTTGAGGCCATTTCCTCTTGTCCTATAGCCCATTACCTGGGAGAAGAGGCCGACCCCCACCTCATTATCCCCTCCTGTCAGGCAGTTGCAGAGTTTCAGCTTCCTCTTCTCCAGGCTGAACACCCCCAGTTCCCTCAGCTGCTCCCCACCAGCCTTGTGCTCTAGACCCCTCCCCAGCTTCATTGGTCTCCTCTGGACATGCTCCAGCCCCTCAGAGTCCTTCTTGTAGTGAGGGGCCCAAAACTGAACACAGTATTCGAGGTGCGGCCTCACCAGCACCGAGTACAGGGGCACGATCCCTTCCCTGCTCCTGCTGGCCACACTATTCCTGATACAGGCCAGGATGCCATTGGCCTTTTGGCCACCTGGGCACACTGCTGGCTCATATTCAGGCGGCTGTCAATCAGTACCCCCAGGTCTTTTTCCACCAAGCAGCTTTCCAGCCACTCTTCCCCAAGCCTCTAGCGCTGCATGGGGTTGTTGTGACCGAAGTGCAGGACCCAGCACTTGGCCTTGTTAAACCTCATACAATTGGCCTCAGCCCATCGATCCAGCCTGTCCAGGTCCCTTTGCAGACCCCCCCTCCCCTCAAGCAGATCAACACTCCCACCCAGTCTGGTATCACCTGAAAACTTACTGAGGGTGCTTTCTCTAAGTATTGAAGTGAGGATCATGGCACACTGAATGCTTTGGATGTGTCTCCTTTGCTGGGTAGGGTGACTGGTCAAATAAATCTCTGCTGTGCTGTTCTTTAGTGACCAGCAGAGAGCAAGGCTAAAATGCAGAAGGCAAGCTTTTGAAAGGAAGAAACTTTAGGGATATACTGAAAGAAGACTGGATTTAGAAAAAGGAAGAATAGGTCCCCTCACAATGTATGAAGCTTAACCGTAGCTTCCAAGGGTCGGATTCATCATACCGAGGGCTAGACAGGTAAATGCAGTGGCCTTGTCTGAGGGCCTTTGGTGCTACCTCTGCGGCGAGTGCAGGGATGCATTCTTCCCAGGAGAGAACACAAGCGCCTGCTTTGCGCGGGTTAAAAGTACATCAAGTTGCATCCCTTAAAGTCAATATATACTTTTAATATGTAGGCCAGAAAGCTTATTGCATCTGAATATGGTCCCAGGAGAGATCTTTTGCTCAGTCCCAGAGCCATTCAGCGCAGATCTGGGGTGGGGTTTGGACCATATCATTAAACCCTGTACACAGTTATAAATACTGAATACATAGCTTATCTGATAATGTTACAAAACCTGGGACACCTGTAATTTGTGGAGTGGAAATTAACAGTTGAAACCAAACTCCTTTACCTTTTCCCTCCTCCCTGAAACTTTCCTGGCTGAAATCCTGGCTTTGGACAGCAATCAGGTATATGAGGACCCGATAAAAGATGTTACCTTCAGCATGTTATTCTTTCTCCTCATCATTAATCTTCAAATAACATTTTTGAATCTTTCTACTTCTTCCATAATTTTTCATCTGCCAATAGTTCCAAGTGTGTGACAAGGTGTGAAAGCAAAGGCAATTTGCCCATTCATAGTTCATCAATAGGTGGTGTTTAATCCATAAGAAGAATCAGTGATGGAACAAACTTGAAGTTCGAATCCAAAAGAACAGAAAAAAAATGACTGCATTATTTGTTCTTATCTGTTTTAAATTATGATTTTAGGTTTGAGTGGTGTTAGAGATAGTAACCGTAGGAAGGGTTAAGAATGGTACTCCATCATTCTAAAGTTCATCACCGAGTGTTTTAATGAAAACTCTTCATTTTGTTCCATCAAAATGCCTTCATATATGATCACTGAGGGGCAATACTTCATCTGTTCGAGTGACATAGCATTTTGCAAAGACTTTATTATTTTTGTAGAATAATATGAAATGTATTGGATGCTCATCCTAGGGAGATGTGCTAGAATACCTTCATGAAACTAACTGCTAGAGTGAGAACGGCACTCTGACACATGAAATCCATTTTGTCATTGTGCTAACTTCTAAGTAAGCCCTGGTCTCTCAGCAAGCTTTAACTACTTGGGACAAAAATCTGAGAAATAGATCAAAATATGTACCCTACAAACTAGTTTTCTCTAATGTCTGTCTTTGAGGAACCCTGGGATCAAAATGTAATTAGTAATAAAAAATTCTCTTTAAAACAATTTGTTGGCAATAAAGTCATGCACCATTTCCTCTGAGAATTATAAATAATTGTTACAGGCCAAGAGGAATGAGCGGTACGGGGTCAGGCATCGAGGAGATCCTTCATGCCACCTACAAACCCAGGCTGCAGGTGCCATCCTGCTCTGCAGTAGAAGTGCATTAGTATGTTGAAGCAAAAAGCACAAGATTTATGAGTGGAATTAAGATTCCGTGCATGTGGCAATCAAGGAAAGTACAACTCAAACACTTCAAGATTATTATTTTTAATTACTAATTGCTCCTCTCATCTGAAATCAGATGTGCAATGCCGTTGCTTTGGAAGTGCAACTGCCCCTGCAGAGCAAAGTCTGGAGACCCGGCAAACGGCTGTGCCGGTGCTGTGAACCTTGTGATGGAGAAAACTTCTGCCCCTGAAGCCTTCATGAGCCTTGTCACCAGCCATGAAGGCACATTAGCTGGTTTCCAGCAATGATCAGCTCATCTTCGATGGTGTGGGGAGCTGCTGATGGTGCCCGGGTCAGCAGCCAAGCAAAACCAGGGCAGTGGCTGGAAACTGCATGTGGAAAATGAGATGCCCCATTAGTCAGAGGCCAGTGGGGACCAGTTGTTCACCTATGTCCTAATCATTGTATCTTTTTCCTCTTTTTTAAAATGAAAAGTGTTTTCTCTTGAAGCTAGGCCTTATCTTTTAAATATACTTTGTGTGAAAAATTGTCAACCTCACTGGAATTGCCCATTTGGTGAAAATTCTCTCTCCTGCCATGTTTTAATCAAAAAGTTTAGACAAACATAAAGGGAATGTGTTATTCATCATAAGCATCTTTCTTTTATCAAGAAAACATGCTGTTATTCATGTGGCTTTGGGATTTTTATTGTTGTTTGGAAATTGAAATATTCAAAAGTGATTTAAGAAAAATGTTGTGAAAGAAGTCAACAAAATATGAAAACAGAAAATGAACCCCATGGGACAGAAATGGCAGAAATCTGTCAATAATATTGACAGATATTCAGCCCCCCTGTGGGTGGTGTGAGCCTAGAGAGGCTGTGGTTCCTGCTGTATCACCAGACATACCCTAGTTCAACTTCAGCTTCTGGAGCTCTAGGTGGAAATTACCAAGTCAAGTCCTATGGTGTCTGGCTGGAGAAATTCAGTCTAGATCATCAAGAAATAGTGCCTGTTGGCCTTAAAAACCTATGGATTGTAATTACAAAATTATTCTGAATAATGATATAATAGTGCTTAGAATATATAGTGCTTTCAATTTTAATATCCTACTCTGAGCATTAATTGCCCTTCCTCAAAGCTGTGACAGCTGGATACCTTTTATTGCCATTTTGCAGGTATGGAAATAGAAGTGAGTAGGGTAAGGTAAGTTGCTCAAGGTTAGCTAGAGAAGTACCAGCAGAGTCATGATCAGTATTAAATTGTTCATCACTCTTACACAACTGTCTTCAGCTTTCTCCCTTCATAAGACTCTAAGAAACTCCCCAGAAGTCTAAGGGCTTTCAAAAATCCCATAGAGATCTTAATTGGACCTGGAGTTGCCTGACAAGCTTTATAAAACTCAGCTCATGAGCTTTACCTGTTACTTCCACTCGGGGGAAGGGTAAATTAGACAAATTAGATCCACATGGGTGTAGTTTTTGCCCACAGGGATTTTTCCCAACTATGTTTTGATCTGTTCGACCCAAAATATGTGCTGTAATTAGGTGCATATCTTTAGCAGGGTATGGGATGTTGGGGTTGGAACTGGGGCAGCCGTCTCCAGGAGTGTGAGGTCTTTTTGTCCTTGCTTCAGAGGACCTTGGACCTCAGACATTATTATTGCTTGGGCTGGACAAATTCAGGGACAATCAGCTTTTCTTGGTGAAATTTTCTACCACTATTCTGAAAACTTCTCAGCCATGGCCTTTTGCTGATTAATGTAGCCTTTTTATCACATCTGAACATTGCGTCCAAATGCAGTGTTTTACAAAGCAGCAAAACCCATAACAAAGCAGAATCAATAAATACAGTGCAATTCCCTTTGGCGATTCAAGCATTCTGTTAAAATTAGTATCTGATTATAGCTGTGGAAACCTGTTTTCCTGAATCCTAACAGACACATTTTGCTTTACATGAAAGCTTTCAAAGCTGTGGCAAATGCTGGCTTTGAGCAATCCGTATCCAGCATATTCTTTCTCTTTTTCCAGATAGACATACACTGTGCTGACACATCCTTCTAAAAAATCTTATTTTCTACTTTAAAACTCTCCCTGAACCAACAAAACCCAAATAAGCAAAAGCAGCCAAGAATATCACAAGGAGAGGGAATGGGGATATTTTCAATGCATTGTCAAAGCCAAAGAGTTTTCTTATGATGTATCAGTTCTGACAAAGTTTTGTAACAGAGACTGAAGAAAGGGAGCTGTCTAGCTCAGCTGATAGTGAATTCATTTGAGCCCTGATCCAGGGCTTGGGAAATACAAGTTCAAGTTCTTCTTTAAGTCTAAGTGGCCTTGAATGAAACCCTGAACTAAGCATGGAAGGAAATGGAGTAGGGTTTTTTATACCCCTTGTTAGTGTGCTGCTGACCAGGAGGCATGAAAAACACAGGATGAGCTCCCACTTTCACACAATTATTTTATTTTAAAAATTTGCCTGAGAGGTTTTGTTTTCTTTCCATCCAGTCAGTACTTTGAGACCTGAAAGTTGTCCATGAAGTGAAGTAGTTATTCACTACGCAGTTTTAGCAAAACTCCACTAAAAACCTAACTACCCAGCCTGGTGGAGATTAATAACAAAATAGGAAGCAACAGCAAACTTTCCTAGGTTGATTAATTGGCACTAAAAGCTGAAGGACTTCAATGCAACCAAACAAGAGCCTCTTTCAGAGGTGCTGTGTTCGGTGCATGTCAAGGTTTTGGTAGCAGGGAGGCTACAAGGGTGGCTTCTGACAGTACCAATGCCAGCCGGCTCCAAGATGGACCCATCAGTGGAGGTGGTAGCACCTCTGGGATAACATAGTTAAGAAGAGGAAAAAAAACCCCAAAAATAGGGCATTTGCAGCCAAAGAGATGAGTGAGAACATGTGAGAGGAACAGCCCTGCAGCCCCCTCGAGGGGGGGGGGTTCCGGCCGGGGTTCCCCTCAGCCCCTGGGGCAGCCCATGGTGGGGCAGGCCCCGCCCAGGGAACCCTGGGGGCAGCCCGGGGAGGACCCCACGCCAGAGCAGGGGGGTGCCCGAAGGAGGCTGTGACCCCGTGGGAAGCCCGTGGGGGAGGACCTGGGACCTGTGGACCCATGGGCTCCTGAGGAACTGCAGCCCGGGAAGGCCCAGGACTGTCTGCTGTGGGACGGACCCCAGGCTGGAGCAGGGAGGAGTGTGAGGAGTCCTCTCCTGGGGAGGAAGGAGCAGCAGAGACAGCGTGGGATGGACTGACCCCAACCCCCATTCCCTGGTCCTGGGAAGAAGGGAAGGGTGGGGAAAAATGTTTTAAGATTCATTTTTTATTCTCACTGTCCTACTCTTATTTGATTGGTAATAAATTAAACTGATTTCCCCCAGCTGAGTCTGTTTTGCCCATGATGGTAATTGGTGAGTGCTCTCTCCCTGTCCTTATCTTTGACCCACGAGCCTTTCGCTGTATTTTCTCTCCCCTATCCAGCTGAGGAGGGGAGTGATAGAGCAGCTTTGGTGGGCACCTGGTGTCCAGCCAGGGTCGACCCACCACAGGAGCATTCTGGGGCCAAGCATGATCATACCAACGATAAAACCATGAGTGCTTTCACCGTCTCACCACACTCTTTCTAAGCCTGGCCATCACTAGTTTCTCTGTCAGGTTTAGGGGCTAGAGCTGGCCCTAGGGATTGGCAAAAGGTTTAGCATGGCAGGCAGCAGCAGAGCATCAGACCTCTCCTTTGGATTACCAGAAGCGATGGGATTTCCAGCAGCCAGAACACCTGGACCACCTATTTGCAGAACCTCTGTCAGTGCTTCTCTGTCTGAGCAATGGGTCTATCTGAACGCAGAGATGCAACAGCTGCTGATTCTGCAGCTTTTCCCTCAGGCAGCATCAGAAGGGCTGCAGGGTTCACAGCAAAGGGTTTGCACCAGTCCCTGCCTCTGCTCCTCCTGCTCCCCCAGACATGAATCTTTCCTCTCCTCTCTCCTCTGTTGTCTCCCTCCTCTGAATCCTTGGAGGAACAGAGAGTGAGTAGGAGATGCTGGGGGAGGAAAAGCTTCTTGCAGTGTTGGAGATGGGTCAAACCGGTGCCTTCAGGTCCTGTGTGGGTGCTGTGCATTGGAAGAAGAGGAGCTCCACTCCCAAATCTTTCCAGAGTCCCACCCCCCACTGCCCCAAGGCCTTCACGCTGTTCTTGCCCACTTCCCCCCCTTGCCAAAATTTCCCATCCTCATTGTGGCCAACCTATCCCGGGCCCACTGATCTCTCTCAGCCACACTTCCTTCTCCTGAAATCCTTTTGCCCACCTTCCCCAGAAGAAGAAGGCAGCTACCCCACAGTCCCAGCATGGACTTATGCTGAATGTTGGGGAGAAACCTTTGAACTGGCTACACGCAGCACCACCTCCGCACCTGGGAAGCCCTGAGCGAAATCAGACCACTACTCACACCTACCATGCTTGGGAGGACAGAGGACACCTACAGCTGGGCTAGGCTCTGCTGTCATCTCTGCGTGTCCCAGCCAGGAGCACACTTCGTCTCTGCTCCCAGCCACGGGTGATGTGTGTGAGTGACGGAGAGCACTGACCGGAGGGGACAGCCCTGTGACTGTGCTCTCCCTACCAAGTTAACTGGGGTGAAAGCAGCCACACTCTGAAACAGCATTTCAGCAGTCCAGGATGACCGAGTTAGAAAACAGGGCAATTATTTATAAACCTGGTGAGTGCTAACAGACCCGAGCAGGGACGTAAGCTCCTTGACAGACCAGCTTCTACTTAACTGTAGAAAGTCTTTGCATTTCCTCTGTATTTACTTGGGTAAATTGAGGCCGTGTCAGTGGCACAAGTGGGAAGGGGCCACGGCTTCAACAGGACTTGATCTCAAAGGAGGCTGACAAAGGGTGCTGTGCTCACACCCTGAACCCAAACCTTTTGGATCCATCCCAGTCTAGTCTTCATGCAGGGAAAGGACAATTTCTCCTCACTTTCTTTAATAACCTAGCCCCCGAAGTAATCCAACAGCCTCATGCTGTGTCTGCAATTTCTGCAGCATCCTTTACATGACAAAGCAATCTGGGCTGACCACAATAATTCATCCAGTCCTAGGATTATTTCTCCCGAGGCAGTGTTCAGCATTACAGCCTACAATTTTTTCTTTCGTGTTACTTCTGGGCATGGTTCTCTATGATAATTTTATTCTGAGGTCCCCCAAGGTATTGTTCTGCTCAGTCATATGAAAAATAGGAAAATAATGCACCTTCATCCCAGTTCCACAGACGGGCCATTCATCAGCATAAAATCAACTTTACAGCCGAGGAGGAAGCTGCTCCATGCACTGACTAGCTACGAATTTCCAATATGGTCTCCTGAGCTGCAGCAGGCCAGCAGTCACAACAGAGTGATACGGTGCTTGGGAGCACTTGTACAATGGAAACAAATAATAGTGTCCAAGCTCAAGGGATGACCCATGGTTACCTTTGATTTTTGTAACAGGGGCAGTATTTCAATCTGCTAGAACCTGTATTTTCTTGTAGTTACAGATATCTAGGTTCTTTTCAGATCACTGAGTTATTTAGATGGTTCTTGAAATGCTTTACTCCACTTATCATCTACTCACAAGAACAGAATTTGTCTATTTAAACAAAACATGGGATTGGCAGGAGGAAGGCACAGATTTCTTCCCCTTCCATGTCCAATAATGTTTACCAAACCCAATTGCTTTTGGGAGGGATTTTAGCCCAGCTGGTGCCTTAAGCTTCCTCCTTGTATTTGCATCCTGATACCTGCCTGCAGGACCCTGAATGAAGAACTCTGGTGCTTGAAAGTTTCTTGACAGTCACACAGGATCTTTTGTTGATGGACAGGCTCCTTGATGGCTTCTGTTTGAACCTGGCCCTCTCCAGCCACTCTGCTCGGGATATGACTTTCAGGGACTCTGCTCTGGGGCTGATGATGCAGCCTGGGCCAGCCTCACCTGAACACAGAGTGCTGAGTCACGGTGTGAGCAGGGCAACCCTTTGAGGCAGCCCCAGCTTTGGGGGTTAACACAGAACGTTTTATCTGAGAGTGGGATGTAAAATCCAGCAGCCAGGGTCACAGGCAAGGAAAGCACAGGTTTGCACAGTGAAAGCACGCTTGAATCAGCGCAAACTTGTCTTTCCAGGTACTCTTCAGCTCCCTGACTTCTCTGAAAACTGCAGTGCACATCTTCTCCCCATCACATCACCTACCAGGGCAATGATCCAGCTCACGTGGTTGCAAGTGGGTCCTGTTTAGATGAGAGCTCTGTCAAATGTGTGTGCATGAGAGCTTCAGCACAGCTGTAGGTTAATAGACAAGCAGGAAGGAAGACCCCATGTGGAGCAGATGCAATGGTGTGTTTCAGACCTAAAGGGAGCGGGGGATAAAACAGGAGCTGGGCTATCAAGAAGTCAATGGTACAAGGCAATACAGCATGTTAGCAAAAGACAGAAAAGCAGCCCAGGGGAGAAGAATGGAGACAAGCCCTGGGGCAAATTCTGTTTGTCTCTTTGTCAATCCATGTAGTGAAAAAGACAGCACAAATCTCTAGAAGAAAGCTGGACAATGAGGTAAAATCCTGCCAGGGAAGGAGGAGTGCGGAAGTGGAGGATTTATTAGCTCAATTCTTTAAGCAATTCATTTTGCTTTTCAAGAGGCTCTTAAAAAATAAAGCAATGACTCAAAAAGCCCTAAATTAGCTAGGAAGGCACTTTAGCAAATTAAGGGCTTGATTATTCTGTGGCTTGCCCTAGATTCAGGATAAGGTGTAAGATATGCCACAAATATTACAGGGCTAGCTGCCCCCATGGCTGCAGCTCCACCTCGTGAGCTGGAGCTGTGTGCTGTAATGGAGAACATTGGCCCCTCTTCAAACTTCCAGGAAACCCATGGTAACTTGGCACTGTGATGCTGCCTCAGGAGAAGTCAGAAATTCAGGCGTACCTGGCTTGGATGTACACAAAGGGCAAAGAAGATGTTGTCCCAGGCTCCCTGACCTACAGCACTGATGTGAAGCAGGGGCAGAAGCTGAGTGTGTGAAGGAGCAATTAGAGAGTGATGAGGGCACTGGGAACAGGCTGCTTCTTCACCATATAGCTGTGCTGCAACCTTGAGGGTGACCTTGGAAAATTACAAAGAGAAAAGAGTCTTGGGAAGGAGACTGGTTGGAAAGATGGAGCTGGAACAAACCCATAAACCTCTCACAACTGTCTGAGACCCCTCTGGCATTTCCTAACCTCCTATTCCTTCAACACCACTGACCCCAGCTGGTCTCCTCTCCTGCTGTCACCCAGTCCTGCATCTCTCCCCTCAGATTCCTCCCCTACTCTCTTGGATTGTGCCAGCCTCGCCCAAAGCTTCAACTTCACTTGAATCCCCCCCTAAAGTGTTCCAGCCTCCTGATGTGCAGGCATCAAAAGAAGAGTTAGAAACCCCCTCCTTGCTCAGAGCAGCCCTGGTCCAGCTGAGTCTTACCTCTCTTTTAGATCTGGCTAAGGATGTATAAACAAACAAGTTGGCTCACCACTGATCCAAGAAGGGCATCATTGCAAATCAATGCGAGATTTTCTCTTCTTGTCCCTAATCTCTCACTTTCCTGCATGAACCTGGCCTGGGTGTGGGCTCCCTGGATCTCTCCTCTCTGTTGCAGCTGGTCACATGAACCATGGTAAGGTCAGATTTGTACACATGCTTCTAACTTGGTACCCTGTACTAGCCAGAAAGAAGCAAACTGGGTTTCAAGTGCATGCTAGCTTATCTCCTCCCTTACCAGAACAAAGCTCATAAGAAGGGAATGTGAGGCCTCCCTGAGGGTGCTGGGAAGACACAGTGGATAATAGGAAATTTTTGGAAGGAGATTTGAGAAGTGGATTTTAGTCGCTCTCTATATTGATAAAGGCTTATCATATGCCTTTGCAAAACCAGAAACCACATGGTGAGACACCGTTTTTAAATGTTAATGCATCTTTAGAGAATAATCAGTAATGTTTGATGGCTTGCGCTAGCTCTAGGAGAGGCTTCTTTGTTGTTTAAGAAATGAAACAGCATTAATCTGGAGTTTCTTGTCATTACTGGATGAAAGAAAGGTTATTTCTTCAGTAAAAAAAAAAAAAAAAAAAGAAGAGATCTGAATGATAAACCTTATAAAATACTTATCTTCCCAGATGTCTCTGGGATAATGTGAGCTAAAAGGAAATGCTTATCTTGCTGAAAGACAGCTTTTGGCAACTAAATTATTTTAAGAGCACATGAGAAAGGTAGAGGGATCTGCTTAAAAGAGTGAAACACAAACCAGCTGTAGTGCCCCTTCAAGTCCTGCTACTGCCCCCCTGCGTAACGTTGGGTAAGCCACACAGCCCTTTCTGTCCCAGCTTCTGCACTGCGGCAACAACTGGTGTAATAACCAACATGAAAAGCATTTTTATGACCACCTACAAGTTTACTGTACGAGTGTCAGGTGTGGCGTGGTTATGTATTTTTAAACACAGCTTCCTGTTATCTAAAGATACTGTTACTGTAGAAAAATAAGATAAAAAGATCCTGTAGGTAAAGCTACTGTTGTCTAAAGAAGCATTCCCTCATTAGCTGGCAGATTTATGTGCTTTTTGAAGCAATCCATGACGGTTCACCTCCAGGGCTGGGTTCAGCTGCATATCAATAGGCAGCGCTGGCCATCAGCTGCCCAAAGCACCTGCTTCCTCAGGCATGAATGAGCAGAATCCATCCAGGATAGACTTGGGTTGTTCTCAGGAATGGACCGCATTTTAAAAATAAATACAGATTTTGGTGCTTCCAATTCTGATTCAAGTAAGGCATGCCCTGGGAAGGCTGCCTTCTGGGAAACAGGAGGGTCTTTAACCAACTATAAAGCCTTTTTAGATATCTCTTGATATACATATAAAGTGGGAGGCCAAAATCACTATTCACTTTTTATATTCATAGGCATTTCCTTTTTCATTTTAAATTTCGGTTTTAAGATGATGCTATGTCTCCTCAGTTTGTTGCCTCATCAGGAATTTGCCAATTTATTATTTGCCTTTTAAACACTTACTTGCTTTTCTTCATTTTATAAACCCTGCTGACAGAATGCAGAAATCACGTCAGGTAAGGAAGTGTATTTCCTTCCTGAATAGCTGCATTCTGCTTTCTCGCCCCAGCAAGCTGCTGTTTCACACATGACAAAAAGATTCCAGTCTGGGGAGAATAATACCTAATCGTTAATAAATAACTTGTACAAATAAGAACCAGGAGTGAAACTACCGTCTGATGGATTTGCCTGTGAGGAAGTTAGGTCATTGTGTGACCTTGGATGATTAATTTTACATTCCCGTGTCTATGCTTCCTCCTCTATCCATTCTTCTGTCTTGCCTGCTTCACATTCAAGGTAGTCAGGGCAAGGACTATTTCTCATTATATGTACGTTTAGCAGCCAGCACTGTGGGTATTCCAGCACTGTAAAATGCATGTATGAGAAGCAATACCCAAGGGCAGAGATAAGAGTGCACCTTGCGCATCGTGTGGTGGATCATGGAGTGACAGACACATGTGATAACAAACCACAGACCTCTCGAGTCCCCTGTCCCTTGTCGGGGGCATTCCCTGTGGCTAGGCAGGGGCAAAGCTGGTGCAGTGGGTACACAACAAGGATACACCTCTGCGATGGTGGGGCAACAACAGGGACGTGCGTGTTTGGGGGGGTGACAAGAGGAGAGTACTGGGTCATGTGGTGGGGACGGGATGTCTCTTCACGGTCAACAAGCTCTGCAGGTTTCTTGGTGGCATCTACACTGGCTCAAGACCTGATTTGTTTACCTCACTTGCAGGATCATCTCTAGAGGAGAAACTCCTTGTAAATCATGCTTCTACTTAAATGCCGTAAATATGGGCCCAGGGACTCCAAGGCTGACGTGGTGGACTTCACCTAGTCCATCTGCCATGCTGTGGCCATGTGGCTGATCTGACATAGGCAGGATGGCCTGGCAAGGAACCTTTCCAGAAGGGTTCTGACGTTATTTGCTGCAAGGGCAGGTGGTATTTGAAGAGAGTCTGACCTTCAACCAACACTACAGATGCGTCATAACATATATCATACTGTATCGTATCATATTGTATCATATCATCTACCTCAGACTCTAGCCACTGCAGCCTAGACAGCTCAGGTTTGGGGTAAATGCAGCTCTTCAACCCATAGGTACTGCCTAAACCTTGACAAAACATCCATGCATCCCCAGCTGGAGACCTGATCCTCTAGTCCAGCCCATGGCTGTGGCTCCAAGTATCTCTTACATCCTGACGACCCTTCCCAAGGCATTTATTTACTGTTAGGGTTGCATTCCCTGCCAGGCTGTTGGGGAAGTATTCCCTAGCAGAGCCGCTGAGCCTCAGGCACACAGCGCAGTCTCCCACTGCCTTGCCCAGCTCTGATTTTCCCCACACACCTTCCCCCAGTATGCGGGGCTGAGCACCAGCCGCACAGACACACACGCGCCACACAGCCTGCAGTGCTTCTGCTCTCGAGTGAAACACCAGCAAACAAAGAAAGAAGGATTGGTCTTATAAAAAAAAAACCAAAAACCCACACACACGGAAAAAAGGAGAGGGAAGATTTTTTTTTCTTACAATCGGTTGTGATTTCATAGGGGGAGTTGAGGCGCGCGTCTCCGCAGGGTGAAGTGCTCACGTACAGATGGAACAGGATGTTCTCCCGCAGCCTGTAGCCTCCCTCTTTCAATCGCACGAAGATTGATCGCTCCCAGTCTTCTCGCCGTTTGCTACGATCACAAAAGAGGTTCCAGGTCATTTGTTACATGCCAAATTTGAAACATTTCTGCTCTCTCTCTCACTCTCTGTTTTTCTCCCTCTGTTTGTTTGTTTTTATTAGCACCTGGCTTCATATATTTCGCCTAGTGACAACAAGATAAAACCAATAAGCTTCTCCAAGTGAAGAAATGTGTGAAGAGGGTCAAAACTGCCAAAGTGCTTTTGGCTTGCTTACCTAGAATATATTCTAATGATAAAATGTGTGGATTTTTGAAGGATAACTCTCCTTCCTCACATGCACGGATGCATAAACACATTGATTTTTGAAGAGGTTCTGGTGCACGAAGAAAGGAAAAGTTAGGCTCTTATGTGAACAAATCAGCTCTGCTCATCACAGTGCTTAGGCATGTGTTTAAATCCCATTAACATCCCTGCAACCGAGATGTGTGTTTATACGCTCCACTGACAAGGGCCTCTATTGAAGCACCCAGATTTTACGACCCATGCCCACCCTCCCATTCAGCCAGAGTCACCTACGAGTGCTCCATCTAAGCCAGCAGCGCGTTCTTGATCACTTGGCATTTTTGGAAATCAGAAGCCATCCTGAAAAGCGAGGGCAAAACTTTTGCAGGCTTTTCTCAGCTGAGTTGAAAAAGATACTTATTAAGATGAAGCTTTTATCTTCGCAGTGGTTCAGCAGCTAGATGGGGACACAGCGCACATACTCCATCAGCAACAGCTGCCCAGGAGGCCAAACCCTCCCAGTCCTGCAGTTTGCAGCAATAGTTCGCATTAAGGCTACGCTGCCGCGCAGTTCCTCAGATGATTTACATTTGGGAAGACATGGGTGATTTCTCTGACAGACAGCTGCCTCTAATATGTACATTTGGGTGATGGTGGTGATTATTATTTTGAAGGTGAAAACGTGATTAGTGAAATTATGGTGAGACTCCTTTCCCTCTGATGCCCTGGTACTTCCCTCAAAAACTCAAGGGTTTTTTTGCAGGAGTATTTCTGAACTGAACAGCACCTGCAGGTAATGATTTTCCTAGGAGGCTCTTAATAAGCCAGATTCCTACCCGTTTAATTCACTATAGGACAGCCCATTAACCAAGGCGATTTCTGCTGGTTTCTCTGCCTCCTGTTAGTGTAAGCAGGGGCGCTTGCTACTCAGCCTCCAAGCAAGTCCTTGGCTTTAATCCAAGCTGCCTCTGCCTGTTTTCTCCCTGTTTTCTCCCGGTGCAGCCTCTGTGCTATTGAAGCTGTTTGGCTGTCACTCTTCCATGGTTTGGGTGCTTTGTCATTTTTTGATGCCGGGATGCGTTTGCTGTCAGGAGGAATTTACAGGCACATTAGCTCGCCTGTCAGGGACAGGGAGCCACACTGGCTGCCGAGCCGGGGCTGCCACATGCAGCTCCTTCGTTTTCTGCTGGCTGTGGTGGAATTTCCCAACTGCACTAATTATATTATCGCCCTGATACAAGCCTCTGAAATAATAAAATATCTGTAAGTCCTGCTGCTTGGACTTTAGAGCAATTGCGGTTAGTTTTAAATAATTCACTGCAAAAATCAGCTGGGAGAATACAAAGCTGTGCAGTCCTAATGCCTGGTTTTATTATGTTAAGCCTCACCAGAGCGGGGGGCAGCTTGCGGTAGGTACTTAGAAACAGTTGCTATGCAGGTAGGGTTGGAGCAGGCATTCTTTGGGCTGGATTTCAGGAGTTCACAGTAATCAGCACCCATCTTGTTTTTACTGGTTATTGTTTTTCACTGATTAACCTTGCTCTCTTCCCTCTCCCCAAGTACCAAGAAGGGTCCATGACCAGTGTGGCTGATGGGTTGGGTGATAGACAGCTGCTCTAAAAATAGATGGCAGGGCTGGAGGGCAAGGCAGCTTGACTCTTCTTCCAGGAGGCTGAGATCCTCCGTATCACATATTGTTAAAGCATAGCTCAAAAATTTGAGGGTTTGATACCAGATGTACTTTGTAAATAATAACAGGAACATTTAATCAAAAGAATGTATTGTTGGCACTCTTGGAACAATGACATCCTGGAACAAGTACGCGTCAAGACACCTAATCAAAATATTTTGAAAAATTCTGAAACTTGGCAACCAACCCAAGATCCATGTGCCATCAGCCGAACTACCCTCATTATAATACTAAGAATCATGGCCCCAGGTCAAAGCACCCTAACCCAGGTCAAGACCCTTTCTTACAGAGCATGCACAGTAGAAAGAAAGGACACCATAGCTTTAAATGAATGCAAAGCTTGCAAGAACCCATAAAAACCAAAAGTTTTTACAATATGGCCCTGACCTGCCTTTAGGATGGTTTTCTAGGGGCTGAACTCAAACATGAGATTCATCCCTGCACAGTGGCTGAATAGGTTTAATAGCAGAATTCTGTGAGTATTGTTATGAGTTTGGGATGAAATATCATCTACGGTGGCTTTGCAGAGAGTCTTGTGCGTGGGTGGCTTGGGGGATTTCAAACCTCAGGAGGACCCAGGGACCTTCTAAAACGGGGCCAAGTAGAGCAAGAGGTGCACTTCTGTAAAGTCATGTTTCCCCCAGCACCTGTACGCTTCTGCCTTCCTTCTGGGATGGTCATTCTGAGCTGTGATGGGGAGAATGAGTTTGCAGTATCAGTCCTTTGCAATGCCACTTACACAGCCATACACACCTATACAAAGCAACGAGAGAAAAGCCCACGGTGCCATTCATTATTAGACTCATTTCCACATGATGGCAATGGCTAAAAGAGCAGAATTTGTCCCTAAATATTTGCCTGTTATGAATTTCTGTGGGAGAGTTAGGATTTGAAGCTGATTCAAGAGGAGCATTTAAAAATATGCTAAATTCTGATTTTGTGCTTAAGTTCATCATTTAGCATAACACATGCATATGTTTTGAGCTGACTTCAAGAAGATTTAAGCACGTACTTATGGTTTAAGATATGTGAAGTGTTTTGCTGAAACAAGGCCTTACTCTAAAAGAGAAGCAGAGGACCTGTTTTTAGCATGCAAATGTACGTACGGGAAGTTTCTAGTGCTATATGGTACAGCACGGCATCCTTGAGAAACTAACAGCAGGCTTAAAAGGGAAGGAGCTGTCTCCATTGAGAGGCTAGCAGGACAGAAGTGAGAAATAGTAGATGTATAACAAGCAGCTGGTTTTCCTGGAAAAAAACTTCACTGGACTGGATGAAGACTATTCCTTGCTTTTTATGGAGAGAATAATCAGTGGTTTACATCTGACTTGCTCGAAGAACTTAGTTTCTGGTAAAATCATCCCTCCAGCTCCTGCAGGGCCACTATGGCAGCAAGACTGCTACGGTGCTCATTTATTTTAAGAATAGGCTATTAGTTTTATTTTTCTTTAAAAAAGAAGAGTTGGATTTTCTTTTCTTCCCTATTGGCCAGTTGGTATAAATAATCCTACTGAAATCAATGTGAATTTTACTGCCGTCATTGCAAGAGAATCAGACCATGGTATTTGTATACTTTTTGATTGTGATTTTTAAAAAAAGCTTCTCAAAAGGTCTTTCTTGTCCTTCTTTTGTACATCAGAAAATTTATGTCTTACTTTTCATCTTTTTCGTGAAAGTGTTGAGAACTGGAGGATTATGGTTGTCATAAAAATGAAATGTGGGAGGGCTAAGGGTTTTAATCAGACTGGTTAGGAGCTGTCAGGTTTTAGTCGTGCTTTTAGCTTTTATTTAACTCAAACTCCAGACAATGAATTGTTGAAAGAAAGTTTCCTTTTGAAGTATTTGTCACTCTTGCTTCTTAGAGAGGATAAAGTTCCCATTCTGGAACTCTCTTTCTCAAGAAAAGTCAGGAAAGTCACACCTCTAACATTTAGCAATATGAAGAGAAGGAAAAAAAATGTAATTTATATACTGCTGCAACTTTGGCTTGTGGATGGGACTGTTTTACAGTTTAAATATCTGAAGCAGTCACCCTATGCTCTCTTTATAGAAACGGGAAAAAATTTGCCCCAGTACATGGCAATTCATCTCAGTCATGATAGATACTTGAATAGGTCTGCTGAGTCCCACTCCAGAGATGCCTGTCTCCACAGGTGATAAAAGGAACCTGGGGGATCTAGTTCACACTTGACTGACTTTTAGACACCTCAAGTAAGGTGTCAAGAAGTAAATTCAGCTCAGTGCATCCATCTCTCCCGGCCATTAATTCTCTATCCTGGCCCTTGCTTTCTCCAGCCTGCTTGTCCCTACTCTTTGAAGCCTTCATGCTACACTCAGGCAAGTACGTGCTTTGCTTTCATTGAGGTCAATGGCAGTATTGGTAAATTCTGAAAAAGTGGTTCCTTTCAGGGACAGCATCATATAGAAAAATAATTCTTGTGCTGGAAGTTCCTGAAGTTTGAAATCTGGCTGTGGAGATCAATTTGAGCAGGTAGACTTGGTGGGAGAAAGATATGTGGAAAATAGGGAATACTCTCCATAGAACAAACTTGCTTGTTCCATAGGAAGGGATGGAAACTTTAAGCTCTTTGAGGCAAGAATTATGCTTTCATTCTTTTTTTGGGTTAGCGAACCATCTCTTTGGTCTCAGTCCATAAATGACTTTGTACAACAGATTCCTGACCTGGGAGAGAACTTTAATTTGGGCTAAGCTAATGAAAATGCATAACAACATAGAAACCATGTTTGTGTTCCCCCAGGCCTGAGGAGCTGGTGTGCAGGGAGTCCCAGTGGAGCTGAGTTAACATGTCTGTCCTAAAAACCATGTCCTAGCTATTCAGTAACACCATGTGACTTCTCTGCCGGTGGAAATTGTCTTTTTCTAGAGAAAAAGGGGTACATGTGACTGCAGTGTGCAGAAAATGCATTTTTCATTTCATTTTCAGCACCCCAGTTTTCTCGCAGTATGACGAAGGTCCTGAAGATGGCATAAAACTGAGTGCAGCAATAAATACTAGAACTGAAAAATATATTATAACACACAGTTTTGCTTCCCCATGGACTTTAAGAAAGCAAAATCTGATTTGACAATATGTCCAGCTCTGTCTTTCAAAGGTACTTAGCCCTGACAATTTTGATTGAGATTTTTATCATGTGTGCTGGTCAGGGAAGCAGTGGTGTCTGCTCTTGGCTGAACAGAGAGTGATTTGATGTTATTGTGAACAGAGCTTGTGCTGCACTGAGGATTGTCTTAACCGAAGACTGTTAACATTGATCCAAATAAAATAATAATACGACTGAACATGTTAGGGAGGTAGATCAATACAATAGTTTAAGATACAGTAGTAGCACTTGTTTCCCAAGAGACTGTAGCACAAAGCAAGAACTAGGGCTGCTACACTGCTGAAAACATAATAATTTAATGTAAACTTGAAAGCAATTCAGATTGAAATAGAGAGAATATTGGTTTTGATTAAACCCTTCAAGGCTCTTGTCCCCCTTTGTTAGCCAAGCTCATCTACTCAATATACTCTTGCCTTCAACCCCAGCCTGAAGTGAAAATAACCATTATTCCTATCATCGTTGCTTCGGTGCAACAGTATGCTCACAAGAACACACAATCCTGCTCAGGTTGATCCCTGTGCCTGTGGCCTGATGCAAACCCTTCTCAAGTAAAGGGAGTTTTTACACTGAAGCTAATGGCCTTCAGATAAAGTTACACGAAAATGCAAGCAAGAATGGAGGGCAGAATAAAGATCTATAGATAAGGGGGTTTTGTTTGTTTTCTTTCCTTGCTTCATTCCTTGGTTCCTTCTGTATAATAAATGCTACCTCGGTTTCACTTCTGCTTGGTTTTCATAGGATCATAGGATAACTCAGGCTGGAAAGGACATCAGGTCTCTAGCCCAACCTCCTGCTCAGAGCAGGTTTTTGAAAACCTCAAAGGCAGGAGGAAGGCTGTGCAAGCCTGCTGGGTGACCTGTTCCACTGCTTGCCTATTCCTATGGGGACAGTTTGTCCTAATATTCAGACTGAGCTTGTTTCAGTGTGTGCCTGTTGTCTGCCATCTTCTTCACCTTGGTAAAGATGCCGGCTCCACCGTATTGCTGACATACATTCTGCTGGGTCTGCATCCCATCTCCAGGCTGACCAGGTTCATTTCCCTCAGCCCCTCCACACAGGCCCTGAGCATCCAGGTGGCTTCTGCTGAAATGGCTTCAGATGGTTGATGTCCTTCCTGCACTGGGGGACCCAAAACTGCACATGGTATTGTAGATGCGGTCTAATGAGTGCTGAGTAGTGGCAAGATCCTTTGGCTGACTTGACGTACAGCTCGGGATCCTGCTGACCCTCTTTGCTGCTGGGCACACTACTGTCTCATGTTCAGCTTGCTGTTTGCCTACAAGCCCTGTCCCTTTTCAGCAGAGCTGCTGCCCAGCCAGTAAGGGTCCAGCCTGTCTTGTTACAGGTCATTCTTTCCTCCTCAGAGCAGGACTTCCCATTTGTCCTTGTTGAGTTTTCTGTCAAAGTTCCTGCTGGCCCAGTCCTCCAGCCTGTCTGGATGACAGCCCAGCCCTCAAGCATATTGACTGGTCCTCCCCAGAATTTGGTGTCCTCTGAAAATCTTATAAGCAAGCGCTACATAGCCTTTTCCAGATTGTTGATAGTCATGATTAGCGAGGTCCCAGGATAGACCTTTGTGGTACTCCACTTGTTACCAGCTTCCAGGCAGTGTATGACCCATTAACCATTTAAATGGTAACAAGGTGGGTTTGGCTGAAGACTGGAACAATAATTCCTCTGTAATGACTCTACATGCTATAACATTTTAAAACATCATAAAGAAGGAGTGAGTGATAGCATCTTGCACTTTGGCACAAAGTTTACTGTACTGTTAACATTCATTTGTTCTCTAGTGAGTCAGTGAAGGCATTAATGATCAATAAATCACTTCCTAGAGATATTTCAGCAGCAGCAAGGAAGACAGAAAAATGTCTGCAGTGAGCAAAATGACCCCCTTCCAGTCTGTGGCCAGTGAATGATGCTAATAAGCCTGCACGTAAAGATTTGTACAAAATCATCAGGCTTCATAAAACCCAACTTTATGAGTCATATCTAATAGCTACTGAAAGAAAATCAGCTGAAGTAAAGGAGCTCATGACCCAATGCTTTAGACTATCTAACTCTCTCATTTTTTTCTGTGCAGTGTATTGGTCCTTCATCAGTCAAAGACTCAGAAACAACGATATAAAGAAACAAATAGTTCAAATGTCTGGAGGATGGATCTGTTCCATTGAAGGCCGTCTAACATTCCCCAAGCATCAACATAATTCAATTACCTTAAGTGTAGCTCCAGCTGTGAGTAGAGGAAGTGAACAAATGCCCTTCTTGCCACAATTTCTGCATGGCAGTCGTTGACCGCAAGCCCTTGGTCATTAATATATTCCCCATTTATACATTTGGTACCCGATGACAGCACAATAACCTGAGCTTGCCTGATGTCCAAACCTGTAGGAGGAAAAACAAAAGGGTTGTGAAATTGCTGGGGGTGAGTATTCATAAGATATCATAATTGTTAAAGATCTCCCAGCCCACGCTTTGATGTGGCAGCCCAGACACCCCTAATGGGACGCTTGTAAAGGTGATGATATGGCCTTTGGAATATGCAGGAATCTCACATCTCTGTGTTATTAGAATAATGAGAGCTCTATTTCAGTCTTGCTGCTAATTCCAAGATAAAAGCTTGCCACAAAGTTTACTTGTTAAATCAATAACTACATCATAGGAGAGCACATGCTGTAGGGAGGCAATAAAGATCTCCTGCAGTGCTGATAAATGGCCAGGTTTTTATGAGCTGTTGAAGACATTTTCTGGTGGGAACACACACTCCCTGTAATGTTAGGTTTCATTGCTGTTGTACTATAAGTACTAAATAAAATGCAAGTAACACTTCAGGAGCTGATCTTTAAAAATCTCAGAGAACAAACTTTCAGCCCAGTTTCCTTTTTGTTTCTCCAAGAGCAGCTACATCGCTGCCTCTTCCACTGTGGTCCCGGGGAAGGAGCATTCATCATTGAGACCAGCGTTGTTCCTCCATTGCCTCTCCAGATAATGGTGATGGCAATTGAAAGACACACCTTTCTTGGTTCAGATAGACACTTTCCAGGATTAAATTCTGATTTCTTTGGGGTCAGTGGCAAAATGCTTACAGGGTTTCACTCTAAAACATAGCTCATACAGCCCTGTGGACGATTTCCAAGAATACTTAAGAATGAACTGAGCCCAAACTGAAATCACCTATTGAACAGCACGTTTCAGGATACCTCTCTCTGAATACCAAAGAACAGAGGAGCAACTCTTGGGAAAAAGGACTTTTCTGTCTGACAAGTGCTTCCTCTCGATGTGACAAAGTAGCCTAAGAGTGTTGGGCTGCGTTTGACAGCTGTACTTGATTGTGTGTGGGCAAACACACGTACAGTATAGCAAGTCAGACTGCTGGGGTTGGCATGGTTGTGCCCACGTAGCATCACCTGAGAAGCCCTCGGTGTCCTGCCCAACCTCTGGCTGCTGCTTCAGGGTAGTGGGGGTGTCCAGGAATTTCTGTGCCCTCCTCACGTGTCTCACATGAACATCCATAAAGTGACTTGGGGGAAATGGGTGCCCATGTTTAAGCAACTGAATCAAGACCTCAAAGTCTGATGAGTCAGTGACTAAGATGGGCCTGAGGCTGCAAGTACCCATAGGGGAAACAGAAACAATCTCACCATGGGCCATGGTGATGTTGTTTTTGTGATGTTACTTTAGCTGTATAAAAGCTTTAGGATTTATTTTACAGAGTCAGTAATATTATTTTTTTTTCCTTATCATGAAGACTATTGAGTGGCAGAAAAAACAAGAAATTGCAGAGATTTTCTGAGTTGGAAGCACCATGCTTGGGACCATGTTCTTCCGTAAGATCCATTGGTGTGATATGAGAAAACAGATGGAGAAGGAAAGTATATTTTAAACTTAAAGGGCTGGTGCTACTAGTGATGTCCCAGTTTGTAAATAGGACAAATAATACTTCATAATCTCCATACAGCACTGGGACTAGTGGCAGATGACATGCTACAGCACTGTTGCCATGCTTAATGTATATAATAACAAATGATACCAAAATTATCTCATGCCTATATCAGCATGATAGCTACATCAGTAACCTAAAAGATTTAGTAGTATTGTGACATTGCAGCATTCTGACATTTGTAGGAGAGGTAGAATTGTGAAAAATTCAGTTAATCACATCTGAGCCCTGGTTGTGACGGTCTCAGACAGAAGTTGTCCTAGGTACTAGTGACGAAGTACACATCACTGTTTGCCTGTGACAGATGTTTAATCTCTATTTGTTACTAGAAATGTGACCCTAACAGAGTACTTGGGAGTATTAAAAAAAAAAAAAAAAGAGTTGGCAATCTAGAAAACCTGAGGTGTGAAGATGGGAGCACATGGGAGAATGCAGTGGAGAAATACAGTTAGAGAGTGTTTGCATTTATTCCAGTTTTATTACCAGATAAAAAGTTGAGGTGAACAAATGGCTCCTTCCCTACAAAGAAATGTATTTATACTCTGTACATTAGAATTGTTTTGATGTCACTTGGCTTTAGGGTCACTGCTTTCATGAGAAAAATAATAGGTCTCTTAGATCAGATGCATGTCCATCTAGCTAACCATGTCCTTCACGTGGACTAACACCAAACATTTCATGAGGCATTGCCTGCAATAGAGGTGTTTGAGTCCCACTCAGCATCTCAAAAAGTCGCGTATACCTTCCTGAACAGTATACAGTATTTTCCTTGGTTGGAAGGTTCATGATAAGAATCAGCTATTTTTTTGGTTCTATTTTATTTATTTAACAATGCACACAGAGTCTTATTTTCCTCAGTATAGCAGAAGTATACCAGAAGAGGTAATTGCCTCATTCAGAAACCCATGAGCCTCTCCGCCTGCCATCCTGCACCTCAGGACCTCCATCAGTACTCCTTCTCCAGGCAGTGAGTCCAACTGCTTCCTTCTCCTTACATTAACGTACCCCTAATGTGCCTCCCTGTCTCCCCCTACACCTTGTGGTCAAAGCACCAGGCTCTGCAAATACCAAGCAAACCATCTGGGGAAGCCATCCTGCTCTCCAGGAGCTATTCCTCACTCACCCCTCCCAATCAGTCCTGTGCACAGTGTGATACCTTTTATTATTTCAAACATTTTATCCATAAATAAGTTTAACTCTTTCTCTTTTCTAGCATAAATGTAAGATGAATGCATCCAGGATTTTCTGGGGTCTGGTTTTATTAAGAAATTAAACACAGAGGCACCCAACACCTATTGATGCAGCAGTAATATGAATGCGTCTGATGATGTTTGCTATCACAATGTCCACCTGCACAGTAGTAGCAAGTGTGCTTGGGGTGCTCATTTTTGGGTGAATTAACTCCATATGTTGGCTTTCAGTGATATGGGGACCCAGTAGGTAGTCACGTGTGGACACAGCCTGGGGTGTCTGCCAGTCCTGGCAAGCTGTACGTGTTTGCAGAACATCACTTAGATATTGCCCAGGGCTGGAGGCAATGGTTTCCAAGAATTTGCAGAACGAGTCTGAGCGTTAAACATTAAAAGTCTCCATGTATTTTCCATCTGCAATGACAGAAAATAATCCATGTTCGTCCATGCTCAGAAATACCCAAGAGTTATGTCTCACTACTACGGCACTCAGAAACACAGGTGTACATGACTTATGCATTAGCTCTGAAATATTTACACCTCACTGGGGAGCCAAATGGGGAAAGTGATCTGTGACCAATGCAGCACCATTCAACGCTGCATGTGAGGGCACCCAGCATGCTGAGGAATACTTCCAACAACCTGACAGTTGCCTGATGTGTTCAGAGGCATATATGCTAACAGATTGTCCTCTTGCATGCCTTGTTTTGTACATACATAGAGTTGGAGGTGTATCCCCTGCGAAATGCTTGATATTCTTTCCAGTGAACATAGGAGGAATTTGTCTCTGAGAACAAGACACGTGATGCTTAGTTGATGAAGGCAAATTTTAACATTGACTGATCACATTGGCATTTCAGGCAGCATTTCCAACTCTTGAGCCTAGATACCTGCTGCAGTGATTCAGAATTGATAGGCACTTCTGTACATTTGTCTATTTTGCATAAAAAACAGCCATTATGAGCTCTTGTTATTAATGTTTACTTCCTGTTTTATTTTGCCTGCAGAATACTTCAAATTTCTCAAGTGATTTCTATTTACGAATGTCAAGCTAGCTCTTAAACATTGATTAATTTAACCTCAGACGTGTGGCAGATCTAGACCGAGCATATCATCAGGTTGTTCCTAGGGAAACTACAGCACTGGCTGTGTCAGAATCCTAACCTAGCACTAGCCTGGCACCACCAGCCTTATGCCACCTTCCCTGCTTCGGGGTGTAGAGCAGGGTATGATCCTAGATGAGGATTGCTCTTGGTGAGACCCATGTTCTTACTGTGGGTAGCCAATCTCAGATGAAAGACCCAGGCGTCTATCTGTGTTCAGGTCATTTGACAAACAAGAAGAAATGGGCGACATTATTCTGACCTTAACTCCCGACCCCCTGATTGTCAGAGTTCATGAGGCATTTCTTTCCCTCACCGCCTTCTGCAAAGTAATGTTTGAGGAGACATTAGATTAAAAGTAACTAGCGAACAATTTATAACAGGCACCTGCATTAGGTTTCTATTATTTGCCTAAAGACTCCTAATAGTTTTCAATTTGAAAAGGAAATGGAGCAGGGGAAAGGAAACTGGGGAGCTGTGTCAGCGTACCGGCTAGGTCCTGGCTAACGCTGTGTTGATGTGATGGGCACAGCCGGGAGAGCGGGAAGGGAATTCGCCACGTTTTATTTTCAAAAATTCTGCCAATTAATTAGTTGCGTTACAGAACAGAAATGTACCATAAATGACTCACTATCTTTGATCACAGATTCAGACTAATGATCTGGTGAGGTAACAAGTTTTTCTTCCGCTCTGCTGAAAACCTCAGCCTGCCCCCCCACCCCCCCCCCCACCCCAGGTCTAGCAGGCAGGGTCTCCTCTCACAGCCAGGCAGGGAGGACCTTGACCACGATAACGTTCATTTTTTTGTGTATCAGTGACAGTCCAGGCTTTCACATCATAGCTGAGCTGTTGAAAAGAAAATGGGTTTTATTATGAGCCATTTTCAGTTTGCTGACACCAGCGGTGGGATTCATTTCAGCTATTCTGGATAACTAGAGTTTAGATGTCTGTAGCTGAGCTAATTGCTGTAGACTCTCTTTATAGTCAATGGAGAGGAACTTTCCTGGGAGGTGATTCATCTGGCCTATTTTAGATATTTGCTTTTGGATAGCCTGAATTACACCTCAGTATTGCCAGCTTCTCTTCATGAACTCTGAAGACCTGTAGCAGAAGCACAGCTTTCTACACTGTAGAGAGCTGCTTGTGGGAAGATTTCTCTTACTGTAAGTAACCAAATACCATGTGCAAATCAAAACTCCCCAAATCATAAGATGGCAAGCAGAGCAAATCTAGTGCCTTTTAAATTTTTTTTCTGATGTTTAAACTTTTTGAGGTATATTTTTCATTTTTTTTCCCACACAACAATTAAGGATAATTTTATTAATGTTAATATACTCATGGGTGGTCATATTGCCTTGACCTGGGCTATTACATATAAAAAGTAAACAATGCTGTCTTCCCTACGCGATCTCCCAAAACATCAGTCCTGCTGCCACAATGCTTGCAATAGAAATGACTCAGAAAGATGCTGTCAGATGAGACAGTAAGCAAGAAAAAAAATATGAAGGTTTGCTCAGCAAATAAGTTGGATATGGAGAACTGGCTGACATCTTATGGACTACAGTTATGAGCTGTGCTTTTAAGTCAGTCATGGCTAAAAACTGTCTACACCCATCTGCTTCGAGCCACAGCTCTACCAATAAAACCAGAGAGGTTTGGCTAGACTAATCAATGTTTCTACTGACTTTAATAAAGTTACTCTCACTTCTAGTGTGCTATGATCATTAAGACTTTCCATAATACAAAATTTGTAGCCCTGCATATTTATGTGTTGGCGAAGGAAAATCAAAATCGCTAGGTAATTGTAAGAGGTGTTGACTGTTACATGCAATCAGAAAACTGCGTTTGCTGACATGAAATCTGAATCACACCGGCTGTATATTGGAGAACTTCTGTGAAATTCAGTGGGTTTAATTCACATGGAACAGGACGGAGTTTGCAACTGCTAATGCCAGCATACAACTGGGATCACACTTTGGCTTCTCAGCAGCTGGTGCCACACGTAGAGAAGCACCAGTCAGTATGCAAGTGCCTGTTTCGCTGCATGTTTTAGACACTGCTAGCGGTAATGAAATCTATCTTCTTTTTCAACATGACACCATGAAGACAATTCAACGCTTGGAATATGTTCATTTTAAATTAGAAAAAATAATCAGAAAAATCAGGTTTGATTAATTAAAAAAACCCCACCTCTTTTATTGGGTTGGAGGCAACTGACACAAAATCCTGTGTGGTAGAAAGGAAAGCCAGAAATAATGATAGTGTAACATCAGCCCTTGTGAATAATTCATGGGGTACAATTTCATGTTATTTTAAATGGTGCTGCTTCTCTCTCTGATAAGCAATAATTTTATGCTCTTTCTTTACCTTTTTTAACAAATCAGTCAAAAGGATTGTCTATTGTTATCTGCAAAAAAGTGTATTTGGAATAATTTTCAAGGCAGCTTAATAGAGCTCTGATCACAGAGGAGGTGTGTTTTTTTTTTTTTCTTTAATACCCTCTACTTGTAGCTTAATAAGTTCAGGTTTCCATTTCGGGTTTGTTTAGGGAAGGAAAATTTCTTGATGCTACATAGCACTGACAAGTTCTGCATTATTTTCTGTTATCTTCTTCTCTGGCAGCTCTACTGCATCCTTAGAATGGCTTTAATTTTGTAATAAGAGGTAGTCAAGACATGAAAAGGCAGTGATGCCGGAAAAGCTGCCTGTGGGGAGATGCTGTGGGCACAGCCCTGCGCCCCACTGCCCCCGGGCAGGTCCCTGAGCTGGCGCAGAGCCCGGGGGGGGACTGCACTGCCGGGCTGTGGGCTGTGCTCACGCCTTGGGTGTGGGCAATGTCACATGCAAAAGACTTCTCCAAAAGAGACGAAGAGCTCTGCTCCCCATCTCCTCCCTGAAAAAAAGCAGGAAAAGGACGTGTTTCTCTGAAAAGGAGTTGAAGCAGTTGTTCCTGTTTGTTGATACTTGCACAGGGGTAGGTCAATGGTTAGAAGGGAGGGATGTGTCTACCCAGGTCCGTCAGTCTGGGCTCCCTCCATTTACCCCATAACCCATGCATCTACAACCCCCTCTTTTCTGAGGTTTCAAGATGCGTGTGTGGGGAGGGAGCTGAGGATCGAGGGCCCGGTGTGTGTGGCATGGTGTACCCTGCCCTTCAGTTTCAGTGTCGAATATGCACTCCTGACACAGGGAGCTCTGCTGTCCCCAGCTCTGCATGGAGAACAAAACCACACTTGCGACTCTCAAAAAAATTGATATGTAGCCATAAAAGAAGAATTGTGTACAGCAGGGATGATTAACAGCATGCATTTATCTGCCAGCCATAAAGACTCTGCTGCAGCTCATTATTTTTTCCTCTCCATTTTCTGTTGTACCAGTGGTGGTGACTGTGATTATTTTAGTGACTAACAGGAGCCTGGGACTTCAGTGAGCACCTTGGCTGTATCCCATGGCTCGCAACTGGGTGTCCCAAGGAGCAGCTCTGAGGTGGATGGCAGTGGCTGTTGTGAAGAAGTGGCTGACCAAAAAACGGGGAAGGAAGAAGCCTGTTAAGGGCTTATAAAATGTAATAGCAGACGCCTGAACAAAAGGCAGATACATAGCTAGCAAATATTAGGAATAAAGAAGTTGCTAGCAGTGAGGTTAAAGATATTTGGGGGTATAAATGGAATGTAGTCTTTGAAATGCTGGAGTTGCGCAGGGATTTCTTTTCCTGACGTCAAACTGTGGCTATGTGAAAGTGAATAATTGTATTTCTGTGGAAAGAGAAGGTGTAGAAGGAGCCTCTGAGAGCTTTGTATTTTCTTCCCTTATGTGCTGGGTAATCCTGCCTCTGACTGCGCTGCCGAGGGAAGGCTGTTCTCTGCAGTGCTCTTCATCTTCGCCAGTGAATGAGCAGGGGCAGAGGCGCAGTCCTCTCTGCCCTGATCTCCGATCCCTTGATGCAGGGTATTGTCCAAGAGCAGCCATGGCTCTCCTTTCACAGCCAGGCACAATACACTTCCCCCGATAGCACGGGGTGTTTCTTTGTGATCAAACTGCAAATTCAGTTCCTCCAGAAGAAAAATCCCTTTCCAACACAAGCCAGTTTTGAACTGCTCTATCATATTTTCGGATGTCTGAAAAAGGACTCTTGCAGTAATCCATTTTGCAAAACTTTTCTATGCAGGTCTTTCCAGTAAGTCTCATTCACAGGGAGGATTTCCCAGCCCAGAAAAGAATGGAGAGGAGATTGCCAAAGCGGAGGTGAATCAGAAAACAGGGGGGAAACTGCTGAGGGCTGCAGAGGAGAGTGACCCAGCAGGAAAGAGTACAAAAATTAAATATGTAAACCTTTGATAAGTGACACCTATGGAAGTGGTATAAGTGCCTTTGAGTATCTGAAGGGTGCAAACCCCAAGGAGAGAGGTGGGTACTAAATGGACAATTTAGGGCAGTATAACTGAGGACCTGGGATGAAATCACAGAAGATAAGTCAGGCTCAATAACTGGTGAGAATTATTAACAGTGAGATCCGTTAGACTAGAATAGTCTCCCAAGATGGTGTTGAAAGCCCCATTGCTAATTGATTAATTTAAATCTAGACCAGAAAAAGCACTTGGGAACACACCACAGGGAACAATCTTGCACTTGCAGGGAAATGGATTGGATGACTTAGTGGTCTTTCCCAGTTCTAATTTCTATGGCCCATTTCTTTCCTCCCCTTAGCAGACAGAAAGGATGAAATCCCATCAGCTTTGCTTCTGAGGAGCGTGGAAGGAGACAGTGCTGTGCTTGCAAACACCAGTGCCCTTCGCCTTCCCTTCCCTTCCCTTCCCTTCCCTTCCCTTCCCTTCCCTTCCCTTCCCTTCCCTATGTGGGTTTGAACACTGTGTTTCTCCTCAGGAATGGAGCTGTGTAGGGCCTTACAGACAATTACTAATTTTAAAACAAGACTGAACTGCACTTTCCCTGCCAGGTTGTGCTGGTTTTGGCTGGGGTACAGTTAATTTTCTTCATAGTAGCTTGTATAGGGCTATGTTTTGGATTTGTGCTGCTAACCCAGGGATGTTTCCGTTCCTGCTGAGCAGGACTTGCACAGAGCCAAGGCCTTTCCTGCTTCTCACAGCCGCCTCGCCAGCAGTCGGGCTGGGGGTGTACAAGAAGCTGGGACACAGCCAGGAGGGCTGACCCCAGCTGACCCAAGGGATATCCCACACCATAGGATGTCATGCTCAGCAATAAAACTGGGGGGAATCTTGTGGAGGGAGGGGGGTGCTGCTCGGGGTCTGGCTGGGCTTCAGTTGGTTGGTGGTGAGCACTTGTTTGCATTCGCACCGCTTGTCTTCCTTGGGTTTTATTTCTGTCTTTCTTATTTTCCTTTTGATTACTATTATTATTATTGTTGTTGTTATTATTATTTTATTTTATTTCAGTTATTAAACTATTCTTATCTCAACCCACAACTTTCTCACTTTCACCTTTCCAATCCCCTTCCCGCCATCCCACTGAGGGTGGGAGTGAGGGTGTGGTGCTCAGCTTACGATACTAAACCATGACACAGGTTCTGAGTGCAGATGTCTGTTTTTCTCTAATAAATGCTATGCCACTCATATCTGAGCATTAAGTAAACTGACAGTCTTGTATGCTAGTGAGATCCCTGATTGCAGTGAGAAAGGATGAAATCTTGAACGTGGATTTTGACAGAACTATACAGGAAGAACTTTATTTTTTTTTTCTTAAGTGTACTTGCATTTAAAAAGTCTTCCTATGTGTTTTACTAGGTCATTAAAACAAAAACAATGGTTGATATCACTAGCCTTTACTCACCCAAGAAACTTTTGGTTTTAGGATGAGATGCACTGTTTGTATTGGGATTGGGACAATTTCCAGTTTGGCTTATCACAGAGCAGAATGAAAGCCTGAACCTTCCAGCTCCTTGCTCCACACGCTTAGGGATGGAAACAGAAGAACCTATTTTTCATTTCCATGTTTTATGTTGCTTATTATATCCATCCTTGTGGCCAATGCCATTATATGTGACACAAAGCCAGGGCTTCACCTGCATCCAGGTTTTGAGAGGTGTCAGTTACTATTTAAGTTGGAAATATTCTTTAAAGAGCAAGAACCAAAAGCCAAGTCCAGAGGCAGTAAATGGTCTGGGATAAAAGGCTCAGTGTCTGAGAAGAGCTACCTGCTCTGAAATGGAAACCAGAGCAACCCGTGGGCATAGTGGGGAAGAAGACATTTGCTGCTGGAGCTGCCCAGAAGGCACCAGTGAGAAATGCTGGAGACACCTATGGCTTGTGCAGCAGGTGGAAAATGGGGGCTTAATTCCTTTCCCAAGCTGGGTCATTCTCCCAGGGGGGTGCCTAAAACTGCTGATAAGAGAGGGACATTTTCCCCTGTCCTTGCTGAACCTGTGCTACCAGGCAGTTAAAAGAGGACAGTGTTAGGTTAGTCAGTAACTGCAATGAAGGGCTGTGCGATGTGCTGGTTGGGGTGCTCACCTCCAAAAGTGAAGCACTGGTTCTGTACTTGCTCGTAGCTGGTGCATGCATTTTATCTAATTTCTGTTTAATGTAAAATATATAATTGGGCCTGGACAGATGTCCTTGAACCCGTTTTTCCCCACTCTGTGCAAGTACAGCAGGCTACACCTCCTATTTTCTAAGTAATGTGTCTTGAACTATTTTCTGTTCCTTACCACTGATTTAACAGAAGAGATGAAGAAACACCCAGCATTGCTCTTGTAGGGGGAGTGCTTGCAGTGGCATGCCTAAGCCAGTATTTTAAAAGAAATGATGAACCTGGTGGAGCCACAGTTTTAACTGCAAAACCTCAGGCATCCTTTGAGCAGAAATTTGGAAACCTAAATCTGTTGGGCTGCAGGGATCCTAGTCTGCCCATTATAGGTCCACATTACAAAATCCAGGAATAGACTTGCAGCTGTGGAAAAGAGATGCTCTTACGAGTCCAAAATTATTCAGAGAGAATCTGAAGGTTGTTAGTTTAAGGTTCATAACCAGAGGAAAACAGGTTTCTGAGAAAGAGTGCATTATATGGTTTCTAACTACGTATCTATTTAGCTATTTTAAATTTTTTTGAGAAAACCTGTCGTCTGGTGGTGATGTGTCAACCTGGGCACATGTAAGAAGTGGATAATGCTTCCAAGAATGTCAGATGGCTTTCTGCCACGTCCTTAAGAGCATCAGGCAACAGAAGGTGAAGAGACCACATGAGATTTTCAACAGCATGTCAGCAGTTTGGGCACCCAATTTCCATCATGGGAATCTAAGCCTCATTGAAACCCTGAGTCTCAGTGGGATCAGGCTTTTAGCATCCTTCTAAATATGCAAATGGGACCCGAGAGCCTAAATTACTCCTGTGAGTCTCTTCTTGAAGGGATCTGCCCTGGGCACTAATCTGTAAATTATTCACAGTTGCTCTAGCTGGTTTGGCTACTTGAATCCCACCTGGGATGGAGCAGATTGATACTCTGCATAGGGCCTGAATTTTCTACTGTATTTTACTGCTTTACAACTTTCCTATTTCAACTAAGGATCAGAAATCAATTGGCCATCAATATTCCTGATTGTACTTAGATGTCAGGTTTTATGAGTCTTAATATGACTGTAAAGATCCATGGAGACATATTGTCAACTTTACTTTTTTCTGTTATTCCACTTAGCAATTATTAAGATCTGGTCCATGAGATACAGATGATAATTTCCCATCTTTTATCACAGCATGAAATTGCTATTTAGGGCTCTTTTGTCCAGTTCATCTTTATTTCATACAAGATAACTGAGGAGACCTCCTAGTTTGCTTTTAACATCAAAATGATTGTCAGCCTAAAAAAAAAAAAAGATAGAAGAGAGAAAATTGAAGTGAAAAATCGACTTATAACCTTTTTCTATGAATGCCATGCTCCTGTGAAAAGGACTGAACTTTCTTAATGCTTCTTTTTTAACAGAAAGCATGACAAAAAGTTCCTATCAGTATTTAAACTGCTAAGATTTGTCAAACACAAATGGGAAAATAGTGTTTAAATAGCAGTCTCATTTTGTCCGTAATGATTATGGGAGGTTTCTTTTTTTTTTTTTTGCAAAAAGGACCTCAGCAATAATAGATCATCTCTGCAGTGAGTGACGGGAATTCATTACTACGGCCAGTGATTTCAGGTAGAGCACAAATGTATGCCCATATCTGTTCAGGGCTGGCAAAGGCAAACTCTGTCCGTACTGTAAATAAACAGTGCAAATGCCGCCTGCCTCTAGATCGCAGTGCTTGGTGTGCAGCTCACAGCTCCACCTCCCACCCCTTGCTGCCCTGGGCTGGGGTTTCCTGTCTCCCAGCCCCGGGCGATGGGCAGGAACCCCCGCCATTCCTCCTTGATGACCTGTGTGCTGGTAAAGCTGGCTGCCCGGCCTGGAGACCCATGGTGGGACCATGCTCTTCACCAAGCCCTGCAAGAGCTGCTTCTTGCCAGTGGCTCCTCAGCCTCCTGTCATCCAGTCATCTGTGGCTCTGTGCATCTGGGATGGAGGTACATGACAGTTGTGCATTTCTTGGTCTGTGTTAGAAAATATTGGCTTGCTTGCCCTTGTTTTTTTCCAACTGTATCAACTGGCCTAATAATAATAATAATAAAAATTATTTCTCCCTGCAAACTTCTCAATAAAAAGGTATAGCAGACCAGTGGGTGAAAATGAAATGTCCCAATTGCACCTAATAGAAAATCACATAGGAAAGGTCAAAGCTGGTAGGTTACCTTAATCTGTGACAGCAAGAAACATTATGTCCAGCTATTGTTGTTGCACACCCTGAAATGAAATATTGGTTGATCCTGGCCAACAGCCAAACACCCACCCAGCCTCTTGCTCACTCCCCTCTCCTGTGGGACCGGGAGAAAATTGAAGGAAGGCAAGAAGACTCGTGGATCGAGATACTGATAGTTCACGGTTGCTTGGCAAGACAAAGCCATAAACTCAAATATCTCCCCCTTTTTCTTTCCTGGAGCTTTTACTGCTGAACACAATGTCAGATGGTATGGAATATCTCCTTCACCAGCTGGGGACAGCTGTCTGGGCTATGTTCTCTCCCAGCCTCTTGCCTACCTCCAACCTACTTGCTGGGGATGGGGATGGGAGAGAGACAGAAGGAGAGAAAGTCTTGGCTCTTTCCAAGCACTGTCTAGCAATAGCCGAAACATTGGTGTTATCAACTGTGCTTTAGCTACAAATGGGAAACACTATGAGGAAAGTTAACTCTGTCCATCACATGCCAGGATATGCATGTTCTGAGGTGATGGTTTGTGTCTGACATGATGTTATCCACACTGTCTTTTCCACAGGTGAACTGAGGTTCTTAATTTACCATATGCGAACCCATCATATCTGCAGAGAAGTCCAGAGAACTGCTGTGGATAGTCAGTATGCAATAAAACTTAGGTCCCCATACTAACACTATGCTACAGTAGCAGGTATATTTATTGTGCTACTTGAAGGTATTCTGTGGGAATATGGCTTGCTTTACATGGAAGATTTGAATGCAATGTCTTACCTGTTAAACAATTTTTCCTAGAGTCAATCAAACAATTTTTGATAGAACAATCTTCTCGGAATGTGTTTCAACAACATTAGAATGTATTAGAGGACTGGCAGGTTTCAAATACATTGTAACTGGAGAGCTGTTAAATCATTTACTTCAACCCTTCCATCTTTTGAAATGTTTAGTTCAGAATCTGTTATGTTAGCATTTGAATTATTATTATATTCAATTATTATATTACATCAGATAATGTCACATCAGCTGGTACCCAGTGTGATATTTTGCTCCTACCTAGGCACATTTTTTTCAAGGTTATCTAGACGTCTACTAATCAAATGTTTTGAAAACTTACTTTCAGAAAAATGCATTGAGATTTTAACTTTTCATCACAATTCAGAGAAAAGCATATCTAAATACATTGGACTGCCTGTTTCTCTGACTAGCAATTTATTACTGTGGAACATTCACAGTCAGTCAATAACATAATTTTCTACATTTTTTTCTTTCTCTTGCTTCAGAATTTGCCCTGGGTGCTACAGCATAAGTCAATTACAGCACCCAAATGTAAGTCTTTTTGGTTTCCCTGGGAAACTGAAATGGCAGAAAAAATGTCAGAGTTCAGGAAAAGAAAACCAATCTAGCACACTTCTGTTTTGTCTGTAGAGATTTCGTATTATCTTAACAGCAGTTATCACAGAATCACATTTTGCTTTTTACCAGCTTTGTCTGAAAACTGTACAAGCACAGATAAATCTGTTTCTAGCTGGGATGACATTAAACTGAAGCGCAGGTAAAAACAAATTAGTTTTTGTCTGTTATAGTTGTGTACAATACTAAATGCAACAAGACATTACCAGATTTGTTTTTGTTGATGTCATTAGTATATTTTTTGCAGAGTTTTAAGTGTTTTCTGCCAAATTCTATGTTAAAAACACAGGAAATTGGTACTTATTAGAGCATTTGATGTGGAAAACCGCTCTGTGCCATCTTTGAACAGAGTGTGTCAAGATCCTTGCTAGCTCTGGGAATGACGGTGGGGAACAGACCACAAATGTACAACTTTAGTACAGAAAATAATGACAGAAATGGCAAATGATTCGTCTTGCCATGGTTGGCAGACATCCTTGTGCTGAAAGGAACTACAATCTTCCTGGAAAATGTACCAAGATAAGGCTGTTTCTAGCTTTGCATCATCTGTGAATCACTTCATATCTGTGAATTTCTTTTCTAGGCTCCACAAAACCTGTACGATATTGACAAATTGGATGGCTGACAGACTGAAGGAATTCATAAAAGGGAACTGAGAATTAAAAAAGAAGCCTTGAGGGAAATGGTTTGTGAACATGAGTAAAATTATACTTTGTCTTAATGCTGACTAAGAAGAAATATGAAATACAAATGTGTAAAATCCCACTGAGGGCATAAGACACATAAGAAAAGCCAGTGGGAGGACACTTTCACCACTTCCCCAAAGAAGAGACATGGACAGCCCCAACTGCACAGCAAGGTTAGCAGGGCTTTGGACATGCCCCGTCCCTCCCCTAGCACTGTATGCATGCACCAGCCACAATTTTGGAAGTTATGATTCCTTTGGGTGATTTCTCTTCCCATATGGGGTGGGGTTTTAAACTGTCCTTCATACGACTGCTTCTTTGGTCATATAGCAATGAAGCTGCATTGGCTCCATGATGCTTTTTAAAGCAGGTCTAGGCCTGCGCTAAAGGATGCCAGGGGCTGTACTTTGGCAAGGTGGGAATGAGATGAAATTCTTACAGGGAAAATACACACTGAAAGCTGAACGGGGACAATGAGCTGGGAACAGCCTCCCCTCAAAAAGTAGTTAAAGCAACAATTTTTGGATGCTGGAACTCAGCTTCTTATAAAAGGCATATTTAAACATTCTTCCTTGTGGTCCTCCTACTTGGAGAGTGATCCTCTGAATAAATTACAGCACTTTGTTTAAATCTGATGAGTGCCACAGTCAAGAAATCTGACTAGGACATGGCAGCTGGTATGTTGGATCTAGTGTGCACCTTTCACATCCCAAAATCAATTGCACACTCTCTTTTATTTTTCTTGGTACTGAATTTGTCTTCTGTGGTCTAAAGGACTTACCTACCATGTTTTGTGTTTGTACAGCACTGTGTCTGTGCAGCACTTAAAAAATGGAAGACTCATCCATTATTCCAGCTCCTGAAGTAATATAAAAAATAACTAACCAGAACAGATCAAGCAAAGTAACAAATTTAGCTGAGGAACACTTCAGTTTCATCCAGGGTCTAAAAGACTTTTAGGCCAGCATCTCTACTTCTAATTTCAGGACAGGATTGCTCACTCACTCTTTTCACATCAGAAGGGAGGAGAATAAGTTACTCTGCACAGAACTCTTAGCTGTATTTAGGTCCTGTGGTTGGAAAAGATCCAGCAGATAATCCTGTCTCCATCCTGGTGCCTTGCAATATTCACAAATGTCCCTACTGAATCTAGCTAATGTATAAAAGGAAGGAGTAAGTCAAACCTGGATGAATCATAAATGCCTTTCCCCTCTGAGTTTATCCTCTCATTTCTAAACTCAATCCACTGCTCCATGTGTCTGAGCGAGAATGAAGTTTATGGCAGCATCTCCACTGCCGACATCCTCATAAATACTGAGATGCCCCAACTGAGGTGTGCTCATGAAGAAAGAAAGACCATCTGTGCAACAGTTCCATCGAAGGTCTAAAGATTTTTGTGTAGTATGTGTCCATCAGTTACGTCTGCTGGTAAGTATTTCCCACTGCTAGAGCAGAGCAGAATTAAAACTATGCATCCTCTGGGTTTTGTTTCTCTTGATTGGAAAGGGAATGGCCTGATATTTGCTTTTATTGTCAGTGTAAACCAAAATTTATGGTGGCCTTGTACAAAAAGAACTCAGTGTTTCCAGATCTAAAAAAAGCAATTAATAAATAATACAAATTTTTATTGATAACTAACACTACCCCATCCATTAGGAAATACAAAATCAGGCAGGTCTGTATTTTGTCCAGTAAACAAAGCAGTGTAGGGACATATTTATGAATAAATCTTTACCTCTGTTGCCAATATTTTTTGTGTGAACTTACTTGAGGTGTAAATATTTAATGTTTCTTTTCTCTGCATTACTATTTATTTTTCTGTGTGGGAGTAAAGGCATCCTTCAATACTGTGGACCAGGTAAATAATGTATAACTTAGTCATGAAAAATGCCAGAGGAAAATAAATGAGAGGATATCTTACCTTTGGTCATCACAATGCCTGCAAGAGTTTTGTGGCGTGCGTGCATGGAAGTGAAATTGTCTGTCAGCTCCTGGAACTTCTGTGCAACCATTTGGTAAACAGAGTCAGCAAAATCCTGAAAGACATAGTCAGAAAGAATTTTTTCACTTTCTTTGATTGAGGCACCTGGGCGTTTCTGCAGATTAGTCACCTGCTGTCAACTGCTGAGAGGTCCCTTTTAGAATTAGACACCACCTACCCGAAGAAAGATAAAAGGAGTATCTCTGTCGACTACACACATCACCTTCAGAAATGGCCAAATTAACTGAATTAAAGCTTTACCTTTATTGACTAGGGTAAAGGGAGAAAATTTCAAGGTTGACTTTTTTTCAGCTTCTTAGATGTCCAGGATGAGTTCACAGGAAATTTGTTGGTCCTTAAAACATTTTAGTGTAGTGAGCTAAAGAAGTGGACGTGTGTCCCACCAAACCACTTATTTCCATGAGCCCACTGAAAATTTCCATTAGCTCTCTGAAGCCTGAGAGCTGAGCTGAGGCCTGGGTTATAGGTAAGGAACACCTATTTGTGCTGTCAAGTTTTAAATGACTCACAGCTACTGAGGTACAAAAATCAGCTCAGAAATCTGGGCTATGCGTATGCCGTCTGAGCAGTACCACGGTCTGTCTTGCTTCTGCCTCAACAGCCACTGGGAGGAAGGGAAGGAGACCCTCTGCTTGCACATTCTACCAAGGATGTTGCTTGCATGATTTTGGTGGCATGAAGTAGTGCTGAGGTCTCCTCCTGAGCATGGCAGCTTTGTTGAAAAGTCAAATTTTCTCACGGATGGGCTCTAGAGACTGTGGTCTGAACCCTCAGGTCTGAGTGAGTCCAGTCACCAGGGAGAGCCTTAGGAAGCCATTTAGTGAAGCCAAGAAGGGTAAAAGGTCTAAAAAGTGAATTCTCAGACTGTGTATGGATGAATATGAACCTAAATCAGCTCTGGTGCTCCTGAGAACGCCACTACTTGGACCGTTTCCCCACTGCAGCATTGAATATCTTTTCATTTACTTAATCTCTGCACTTCGTTTGGCACAGAGCCTTTCAAGCACACATTAGAGATAAGTCAGAAGAGCACCATTTGTGAGTGAGTTGTTCTTAAAGTGCTTTGCAAGTCTGAACATAAAAAAGTAAGATCCAAAGGACTTTTTTTTTTTTTGAGCCATATGATTTCTTGTGGGAAACGAAGCTGTGCTTACAAATCCTTCCAGGAGCAGTTCCTGGGGGGCTGGAGCTTACTCTCGGGTGCTAACAGGAGACTTCCTGGCATCCAGTAATTTGGTTAGCCCCAAGTGTTAGGAGAATAGGCTTGGCCAAGCAACAGTTCCAGTTTTTCTCCTGGTGTCTACCTAGGGTGGAGGTGAGGTAGAACAGGGCCCCTTGAATTCTGGTTTCTCTAAGAGGGTTCATGGCATATGCGGAGGAGAGGCTGAGTCTGATATTTAGCCTTCCTCACCCTGAAAGACCCACAGCCACACAGAAGCAAGAAAATGTATTAAAGAGGATCATATCCATTCTTTTTCTCCCAAAACTGTTAATGGTGATAAAAACATGTTGGTGAAAACACAGCATTTTAAATTGGGAGAACACACAGCTATTTTTCAGAGGAAAGCAGATTCTAATTCACAAATATTATCGGTAATACTACTGCCACTGAGAGCCTCTGCAGGCTGTACACCATATGTTTCTACAGTTTGTTGCAGAAAGTCAGCTTAATTTTTAAACATTATGATAGCAAATATAAAAAATCTAATTAAATAAAACAAAGAACAGTTAGGCAACCCCCTTTTCATAAAACCTGAAATATTTTTTGCATGTACAATCCTTGTAAGTGATTGTAATTTGCTTGAATACATAGAGGATAGGATTTCTTTGACACAACAATTTTTCTTTGTTTTGCTAAATGCAGCTTTCCAAGGTATGGCTCTGGGAACAAACCATCTCCCAAAAAAAGACAGTTTAATATAACATGGAGTAAAATACACCGGCTTGTTGCAAAAGAAGGAGAGAGGCATATAAAGCCTTTCTGGGAGATGCATGCAAAATTCTACACTAGAATTAGATGAAAACTAAGAAAAATTATCATGAACAGCTTGACAGTTCGACAGTTCCTAAATGGAATTTCACTTTGACTGCATTTATACCTCTTCTAATCTAATTGTCCACAACCACCATGTGAGCAAGATATTGCTCAGACAGTGCTTCTGAAGGATGAATTTTGGGTCAATTCTCATTTGTCAAGCATCAAGGCACCCTTGTGATATAAATGCAATTATAGGCGCTTTACAGATGAATGAGTGAAGGCACTAAAAGGGTGAGGGACTGGTCCAGGGGAATAGCATGGAGCCGGGCACAGCCAGGTGTTCTGATTTCCTGATGCTCTGGTTAAGTGCTCAGCGCTGGAACACTGCCTGTCTTTCATAATGCGAAAGTTTGTTTCTAAACTTGTTTTCCCTACTGAAGAGTGACTTCATCCATAACGGAAAACTGAAGTGTATTTGCAGGACTGATATAACTGGGGCCCATATGGTGGACTGAAAATCTGATCAGCTTTATTTAGACTAGAAAGAAAGAAAGAAAGAAAGAAAGAAGAGTGTCTCAATAAAACTATCTGCGCCATCATTTAAAAAAAGAATCAAATCATAAATTTCATCTCCTGCAGTATTGCAGTCCAATCCATGCCTGCATTTCTACCGTACCCTCCAAATCTGGATCCCAGGGCATTTTGTGCTCATTAAGAGTTAATTAGCTTAGAGGCACATACAATTCCTAAAAGAATAATTTTAAAAATGCTAAATAGAACAAATAACTTTTAACTTTGGATTTAGAAATCCCCACAGTCAGAGCTTTCTTTACTTCATTTGGCAGTAAGTTCCAAAGCCGGAGAGCAAAGAGACTCACTAAAGGCAAAATAACGACATGACTTCAGATAACATTTCAGGATGATAAGGAATTCGGCATTTGCTGATCTCAAGGAGTGACCTGGGACATTAAAGAACAGCAAATCCATTATATGTGAAGCCTCTTAGCTAAAATAAGTCAGGCGAATATTTTTCATCTTGAATCCATTGCCTAAAAGGATGCCAGCAAAATTAATAGAAGCAAAGGAGAGACATACATGAATACATGTAGGATGCAGGAAAAACAACCAGAAACATAGTGTCGAATATGAGAGGTTGTTTACAGGCTATCAAATTGCCCTAAGTTTCCAAATGGATATTCTAAAGTAAAATGGAAAGGAGGAAAAGGAGCAGTCTCCTTTTGCAGATGGAGAAAAACAAGAAGTCAAGAGATGCATGGCTCAGTCCTGCAAGAGGTCTGATGCCCTGAGGATTGATCCATGTGGTGCAGCATTAGTTTCAGGGCCTTGAACCCTCTGGCCCTGAAAGCTGGGCCGGTGGCAGAGCTGGGTATGGTGTTAGATTCCTGACCTACACCCACACGTCACAAGAAGCGTAGCTCACTGCCTTCCCCTCGAACACAAACCAGAGCGGCTATTTGGCTTGACCCAGTCCCATGCAATGAAATCAGTGACAGCATTTCTGCCTATTTAGAGCCTTTAGCCTGCTTCTCAATGTTTCTATGAAATAAAAGCTGGTTACAAACATATCTAATGCATACAGGACAGACACAGTGGAGATAAGAGTTGGTACATTTACCCCTGCTCAGTTTAGAACGAGAGATTTCATTCCAGAGATTTTCTTGCTTTACTTTTAAACAATAATCCTAGGCTACTAAAAGATACATGCCCAGATAATCATTCCTGATGGGATATAAATCAGAAAAATCCACCTATTGATGGCTATCATGAGCCTGGTTGAGCTTTCAGGATACAGGCTAGACTATATTAGCTGCCATCAGAAATAACTTAAAAACCACACACAAAAGGAATCATTCTTTTGTTATTCTCTACTATCAAAACAATTAATCTCAGAGAAAAGTTGTGTCTGGTGACACCATAGTTTCTACTGCCAGATATGAATGAAAATAAAAGTCTCCATCTGGAGTAAATACAAGAGCCAAATACATCTTGGCATCTTCAGAACAACTATCAGGTTGGTAGTAGAAAAAGGGAAAATTTCAGAAGATGGGGGAAAAAGAAGAGTCGAAAATTTCCTTGTGAAAGAGAAATCCAGTGCAATTAATAGAGGTGCATGCAATTGCACTGATCATATAATGGCAGAGATATAGCAGCTTGGGGCAGGGGGACAGGGCAGAAGAAAATAAAAAGATATGGACAGTCATGACTCTGAAAATTTTTACCAAGGCACACAGGAAAATAAATGCTCAAACGCCACTTGAGTGCTGGACCTGGGAGGGACTTATGCTCACAGGTTTAATCCTCTTGGAAAACTGGGGTCTGATACAAAACACCACTGAAGGCAGTGGAAGTATGCTTGACTCTGATACTCCAGATATGGCTCAAGCGGCGAGGAAGGGAGCTCAAGGATGCCCATGCCCTGGCCAGGCAGGGTGAGGTCAGCCATGCCGGCTCTGGGTGTGTGTTGGGAGGAAAAACCACACCTCTGGGGAAGAACTGACCTTCCAGGTGCTGAGCTTCTTTCAATTCCCCTGCTTTGGTTTGCCTGCTATCAAAATCTTACCTTTCATAGGTCCTCTTATAGATTGTACTGTACAAACAATATCTGTCTTAGAGACAATTTCTCAGAGATCAAAACTTTGCTTGGTCTTGCTAATACAGTGACTGTTATGAGTAAGGCAAACAAAAGCGCCAGACCCACACTGAGGGGTAAATCTGCTCTCGGTTGCACTCAAACCACACTCATTGCCTAAATGCTTGCTGTTCCTGGTGGAAGCAACAGTGGCTTGTTCAGGTACCTGGCAGAAGAAAGAAAACGTAATGCTAACTTGTTGACTGTGAAAGAAGACGGTGAGATCCTACAGTACTTAATGAGTTATATTTTAACATATACAAGGAGGCTGGAAAAAGAAAAATAGATGTCATTACTATTAAAACTGCACTGTGTTGTCTGAAGTATTCATCTGTCCTTGATTACCATATCAAATTACTTGTGTTATTCACAAAGGAAAATCAAACTTCAGATCATACCATTATAGAACCAAAAACTTTTAATCATTTCTCAGCACTAATATTTCAAATGGTATAAATAATTAAATGTGTTCAAGTTTGCAATGGGAGTCTTCAGGGTAAAACTGACATTCAACAGGAGTAGTAAGGATATTAAAATCAATAGATTATAAAGGAGAAAGCCTTTAGTAAACATTTTCTATTGAAATCCTGTCATAGGGTTTATAGGGTTGAAATATCAAAAAGGTTAGATTTGCATATGGATGGGAAGAAATATTCTGCTATACAGATATCACCAAGGGCTCTATTTCTCCTGTCTTCCAAGTACTTTATTTTCCAGAAAATCACTGACATTTGGGGGGTAAATGTTGAACACAATGAATGGGGATCAGGTAGAATTAAGTTCACAACTCTCTTCACAGATAAAAGGAGATGCACACCTAGTTCTTTTTACTGGCCGAGGGGGAAACGTGCACTCATTGACAGCGGGAGTTTGTATTTTTTTCCTGTGGAACACTCTCCCTGACTAAATGGGAGGGGAGGAAAACACAGCACAGAGAATATCAATCCTGAAGCACTGCTCCTGGTCAGGGCATATAGCAAATTGCTACACGACACACTTTTTCCCAGGCTTGTAAATAAGTTGGTTGTAGCTAGTTGGAGATTCACCGCTAAGTGATTGCACCCTAGAGCCAGTGAATTAGTCAGGCTCTTCCCAGGTGCTACATCATCTTCAAGATGCAACCTTGAGAAGAGAAATAGCTGAGGGTCATGGGCTGCCCTCCACCATCAGTCTTCTAGCATCAATTTAACACCAGCAGCTCCCCCAGCCCAGTGGAAAGGGCTGAACGAGGACCTAGAGGAACGAGGTCAGGAGTAACCTGGGGAGGGAAGGAGAGCGGTGGGTCGTGGGCTGCGGGCTGCAGGCTGGGTTCAGTCCTTGCTCTGCTTCCTGGCAGCCTTGGTGCAAACCACTTGCTTTGTCATGAGTCCCACTTCTCCAGAGGTAAAACGGGACAATTTACTCACCTCTCAAAGGAACTGTGAGGCAAACAGCACTGACAGTGGTGAGACTCTCCAAGCAGTGTCATGCAAGAACTTCTGCAGCCAGGCTGGAGGCTGCAGTCCACAGCCCCTCATAACTCAGCCTTCCTTCAGCGCCACAGGCATTTACAGGGTATTACTCAAAGAGCAAGGCACTGCCAGGGAATTCATTGTGGTTCTTTCCTTGAGATGTGCAGTAATTATTTCTCCCTGATCATAACTCCTACAGTATTGATCATTGTGTCTGGTTTTGACTTATCCCTCAGGGTCAGCGTATATGGGCTTTGTTTTATCTTAGATGGACGCAGTTTTATTTTGTCTGGCTATATGTTTTCATTTCAGCTGACCGCATTCATATATCCTGTGTACATCCTGAGTCAGAGAGGTCTTCTCATTCATGCTTCTCAGAGGGGACTGGGCGTCTGCTGCACAGGCAGCAGCTCCGTACACCTTCCCACACTGAGCTTCTAATGAAAACTCCAATAACACACTTCTGACACTGAATATTTTCCTGTTTTTCTTATCAAGATTGATGGGGAGGATCAACGGCTCCTATTGATCCAGTCAAAAGAATCACTTTCACCAACCCCCCCATCTGTTCATAGTCCTATTAATTACAAATGTTTTAGCTACATATGATACTGGGCTACCACAGTGAATTCCTTATTTCTGTAATCGTCAGATGTCCTGAATTTGCTCTGTATTCATGAAGGCTCCTCAGTGGCTCGGCTGACCTCGGCTGGCTTGGCCGACTCACCCGGACTGTGCAATGGGCTCCCCGGCTCAGAGCGATTATTTGCTGGCTACTTCCCTCCTCTCACCCCAGCTGGAGGCCGATTGCCCTGCTAACTTTCCAGGCCCCACAAAACATCTTTTCCTTCACATCACTGCTTGTATCATTAGTGATCATTTACTAAATATCAGCACTGTGCTGGCTGCTGCATGAGGCAGAGTTTGAAGATTGTCCCTGTGTGGCAGATGAAAGAATGACAAAATGCCCTGATGGACCTCAGAATGGGAGTCAGAATAGAAAATGCTTTCTTCCACCCATTTGGTTTTTTGGGTTTCCCAGTAACCTGTGGCTTTCTGAAAATGATAGCCACCCCCTGCCCTGGGGCTGGGAGGATACAACATGCACAGAGAAATTAAGATGAGACAAAGGTAGAATGGGAGGCTTAGTTAAGGTCCGTCTTCCGTCTTCAGTGAGCCTCAGCACCTTTATGTCTGGGAGGTTTCCCAATGACTTCTTTGGGTGTTAGATTCGACCCTGTTCTAATGAATGTGAGGTCTGCTAAAAATCATTTTACCAGATTTTGAAGAATTGTTCACATATCGAACATGTGCTCCAGCAATGATGAAAAACTGCAGTAGGCTTCTTGCTTTTGATGTTTCTTGAGTGGCTAAACGTGAGCTAGAAGTCCTTCACCATGTCTGAAATTTTTAGAAGGGAACTCAAAAGTGTCCTGGTAAACTTTGTTTTAAATCTCTTCCGTGAGATTTTCAGTCATGAATGGCAAAGAGGTACTGTGCCACTATTCACAGAACTTCTTAAAACATTAAATTTTTTCACACAAATATCAAGTTTGAAATGGGGGAGAGGGGGCTGGAAACCAAGTTTTATTGGGGCATTTGGAGAGGTATGGACAAATTTTAAAACATAACTATGATGTGAGTTCTGCTACAATGAAAAAGCTTCTGAACTTGCACATAGGTACCACTATGTGATCCTGCAAGTAAGATTAATCAATGTTAAATATCTCAAAAGAAATTTGTAGCAACAGTAGGAAGTACAAAGATCAATCAGGAATTTATTCTAAGAGCTCAGTGAAAAAAATTGGTCTGTTTTCTCAATATATCCTTTGACTACAGGGAATCAATCAAACTTAATATAATGTATCTTTTTATTTGTTTCAGAAACCCCTGGAGTGACTGAAAGAAAATAGAACACATAAAATAAGCATACTACTGAAAAAGGAAATGCTGTCAGATCCAAACGCCCCAGCTCCTCCAAAAAGTATGTTTTTCTATTTAGTAGGAAAACATTTTGGATGTAGGTTTAATTAGAATCTTTAAATTCACATTAGAGTGTTAATGTTAGGATGCTAACAGATGAGCCCCTCTATTTGAGGTTGATTCATTGCTGTCTGCATTCGTCTTGCTCTAAAAAGATGCTACCAATAAGCACCATTTCAATGAATTTAGAGGAAACAAGCTTTTCCACCGACATGAACAGTTGTTCCCTAAAGGAGGCCACGCTAAGTTTCCAGCTTTGCTTCTTCTGAGTACAGCTCTGCATTTATCGCTCTGGTAATGAAGAATGTCCATACCAATTTTGCAGAATCATTCTTGAAGTCAATACTGCACCTGCTAACAAACACCAGGAAGGAGGGGCTGTTTGCCTTTTTTCTTTTCTTTTACTGATCCTTAACCCAAAAGCCTTCTTCCTACAGAGGCACACATAAGGTTGGCTGCAAGTGCTGAATAATTCAAAACAATGAAGTAGCGTTCGCTTTGCAGCCTTGTGCCTGCTTTAGGACAAGCCTCAGGTGTCAAGCTGTTGTATACTACAGATATTAAATTAGCACGAATGGGTTTTGTTTAACTAGATAAAAGCTCTATAAAGCCACCAGTGCCTAGGAATGGCTAACTCTGTAAAAAGGCTTTTATGCTCTCTATAAAAAACTAGATTTTAGATTCATATTATGAGCTGTCTCTCTTTAATAACATCAGTGCTTTATCTGAGAACTGTCCTTTCAGTTTTCTGTTTCCTCGCTTTATCTTTCTTAGGTGCATTAAAATGAATATGCTTTGGAAAGTAACGGTGGCAAAACCCTCATCACATACAATACTCTTGGCTGTTTGTGGCCCACTCTCTTCCCAAAGCCTAACCAGTTAACAGCTCTTGGGTAAACGTTCAAAGCAGGGAGGGAACAGTGCTTGCTCAAATCCCTTGAGCATCACTTTGGAACCCTATGCCTGTGTGTTTATGGTTCTCATTAAGGGGCTGCACTATTAGGAGCCTTCCCTATCACACATATGCTTTGTTAGATAAAGCAGGGCGCAGGCAGTGTCCAAAACAAATTTAATCTATTCTGAACTGCTGATCCCAGCAAGACACTGTACGATTCAACTTTCTGAATCACTGTCGAGCAAAGCATATAATATATGCTGTGGCAATTACTATACAGACATTGAAATTTTTCCTTTCTTGTTGTTAAAGATCTTGCTGTCGTTTGCTGTAATGATTCTCGAAATCCGGCTGTAACCTTGCTAACAACCTTTCCCTTGGCTGGGAGGGGTGGTAAGGCAATCTGCATTTCATGTTACCTCACCCTTCTCTGGGCTTCTCCTCAAATGTGTAATTGGCAGGGACAGTTCACATCATCCACAGTGGCTTCGTGCCAGGAGAGGCAGAACTGTGATTTCTGCTGCATCCCAATTGCCCCTCAGGCACACAACAGAGCCATTGGGACCAGTGCGTGCCTGGGGCCAGGGCGAAAACGAGTCCCTCCCTGGCTTACTGTCCCTTACTGGACAAATGCAAGTAATTAACATAACATTGCTGAAATTAAGAAAGAGTTTTACTATTTTATATCTGCTGAGAGCCTGTATCTGGAGCTAAAAATTCAGCATTGCTTTTAGCCCACGCTCTAAAACCCAAATATCACTTCCCCATCACCCTCCCCTCCATTTCCAGCCAAAACCTCCTAAACAAGCATCCACACCTTGAATCAGGAATGGCCTTTATAAACCCTGTGACAACACTTTTGGGCAAAACCCATTGCCTCAGTAGACTTATCTTTAAGAAAGAGCCCAGGGGAGGAGTGAGAGTGAGGCCAGGAGACTGTGGAGTGGCACTGTGCGGGCTGCCCTTCCCATGGGACCAAACCCGTGAGAGGGGAGGAAAGGATCTGCCCATGGATGAGTGCAATGCAGCTTTCACTTACAGCTCAGATTTCTTACTGCAAATGAAAACTTTAAGATCATCAGAGAGTTGCTTTAAGTGATTTATTCACTGTGGGCAATAAAAGAAGAGCTTCTTGGGGGAAAAAAAAGACGAATAATAAAGGGATAAAGTAATTAAGTTCAATTATTTCAATTTATTTATCTATTTACACAAATCTCAAAGCAGTTTACCTACAAATTTTCCAAACCCTAGAAAATTCGTCAGATAGGTAAATATATTTATTTCTATATAATTGATGATTAAATTGAGAGACTATCAGCTTTAATATTTTGCTCATGTAAGTCAGTTTCAAAGACAAGAAATAGAATGTGCAATTCTTCCCTTACAGCAAAAAAAGGGGCATAATATAAATATGAATAAATTTCTTTTATCAGCACACCATACCTCTGGAAGGACACCTCTAAGGATCTCTAAGGTGTCTGGCACTACATGTCTGGGCTTCTGTGTACAGCCATGGGGTAAGAAAGAATCTCCCAAAATTCAAACAGCAATTCCAGAGAGAAGAGAGGAATAACCAGCTTCATACGCAGCTCTCAGAATACATAAAACTGTGCCACCAATCTGTGTTTTTAAGGTAATGGCTGGATGTTAGCTCCCTTGCTAAGATGCACATAACCTAAAGGGCACTCCAGTAAATTACATCCAGCACGTTTCTCCTGCTCTGCTCACAGGGCTCCCCAGCAAGGAGAAGCTGGCACACGAGTCTTGCGCTACTCTTTTCAGTCTACAAAACCATCCTGCCGAAACCTGGGGGAGGTTGTAGCACACAAGGGCTACACAAAATTCTTGGACTCAAGAGCTAACTAATACAGACAGCAAGGTAATGCTGCTTGGAGCCCCTGAAAACGATAAAAGCAAAGAAGTGAAGGGTTTCAAGGCTGTCTGCCATTGCACCTTTGTCTTCTTGCCTTTTGTTGTCCCTTCTCCTCCTGTGATTATGTGTTTAACCATTTCCCCCACCTCTTCTGTGGGGTGAATCTGTGCTTCGCCTCACAGAAGCATTGTCTAGGTGGTCTGGAAACCCAGACAAACTATTATACAAATTGAAGTCTGTCCAGTTTCTGATAACACCAAAACTAATTTATTTTTTGTTTATACTCCACTACCTTTGACAAAGCTTCCTCTAGAGATTTATATCTCCATCCTTACTGCCTTCCAACTGTTTGTCAATTTTTTTGTTTTGCAACCAACAAAAGAAAAAAAAATCTGACATCAACCTTGGAAGAGGTACTGAGTGCAGAAGGTTTTTTTCAGATGTGATAAAATCTTGCCTAAAACCATGTCCAACCTTTTCAGTAGAAAGTCCAGATGGCTTTGCAGCCTGTACAACAGACTTTATTCACTGATGCTTCTCTAAGTGTCAGCAGGGTGTTGTCTTCCAGAACCAGTAAATGTGCAATGAAAGGCAGCTCGAAGGGGAGAAATAAACACAAACAAAAAAAACCCCTCACTTAAATCCCCCTGTCTCCCTGCAAAAATCAAATTAATCTGAGAATTTCTACATGCATCTGACTGAAAATTCCCCCCGGGAGGAGAAAGGCTTTGCAAACAACTGGAGGTGTAACGGATGGGGTAGCAGTTCAGGCGGCTCCAGGCTGAGCAGTGATTTACACCCTCACTGCTGACTCTGGGTTGCCCTTGCCTGCATTGCAAATATTTCAACTACAGGATCAGGACCCTCCCAAGTCTGAATATAGGCTTCAAACTGCAGCATCTCGTAGTGCTTTTTTCACTATGGTCAAATGAGGAGAAAGAAGCATTTGTGAGCCTGACAGGCAGGCAAGGAAGGGGGTAGGTGAAGGCTCAGGGATTTGGGCTGAGTTTCCGCCCAAATGTGCCTGGATCCCACGCAGCCTGACTCCAGGCACGCCGTCAGCCCCTGCCTCAGTTTTCAATCTGTGAAACGGGAACATTTTGGTGAAGCCATATGAGTATGTTCTTTGATATATGTGGGGGTCAATGTACTGTTTTACTTCAATTTATGGCCAAGCTTACCATGGGATTAGCTCTGTCCTGCCCATCCCTCTACTCCGCATAGTGCCTGGCTTTAGACCTGGGCAATATGGGAGGACAAACAGCAAACCAGCTCTGCTGTGGCCAGCACTGGCCCTGTGGCTGTGCCAAGCCCTGGTAGCAGCTGGGTCCTGTACTCAGCCACACGAGCACAGAGGGCATGTGCCTGGTCTGCACCAGGAGAAAAACCTTCTACCCTTGGTACCACTTCCAAGTCCTCCAAGGGAATCAGGAAGAGTAAAAAGCTCCAGCCAATATGAAGCTCATGCAGCTATCATCATTTTAACCACCATCTGTGTGATGCTGGTGGCAGTGGTTAATACTACAGCCACCTCGTATTCCCATTAGTATTCCTGATTCTGGTATAATTGTGTAGCCTTGCAGTTGGCAGCGCTTTTGCTCCATGTCTATGCAGAGTTTTTCCCAACATGGGTGTGCTCAGGAGCAGGGGAAATTCTCAGAAGAGAGGGGAAAAAAATAAGAAAAGAAAAAAACCAAGAGAAAAGGAAAAAAAAAGAAAAGAAAAAAGAAAGCTGGTGCACACTAAGCCCTTCCAGCATTTCTTCAGTTTTGTTTCTCATTGACACACTACTCTCGTGTTGAGCTGACAGCCATGGTCCAGACTTTGTCAGGTAATTAATCTGGATAGTTCATTTTCACAGGTGAGTAGCAGGTTGGCAAAGTCTCCTCTAGCAATGGTTTGTGGTTTTTTATCTTTTCAGAGCAGCACAGGCATGAAAGTGTGTGTGTGGGGTGCGGGGGGAACATGAGCACACAACACACTCTCGGACCTGGCCGACCATTTGATCCTTCCTCACGGCAGGGCTGTGCACTACAAGTATAGGCTGTGCTTTGGAGGGTGAATGGAAGGAAACCTCAGACAGGAATTTAAAGGCATCAGACTTGCTGTCATTGATCACAACTGACAAAACATTAAAACCGCCGAGTTACCTTGCCAAGGTTGAACACCACTGGTCTCACTTAAACAACAGCTTCTGTGTCTGTTTAGAAATGGAGCTGATTAAAAAGAAGAAAAAGAGAAGGGGAGAGAGAGAAAGAAAAGCCATGATATCTCTTGGCAGGGAAATGGGGGGTGATCTACTGCATTTTAACATTTGATTAGTTGTGAAGTAATGCAATAATAATAATATTCTGCCCATACAGCAGTGACAGCTAAAATGAGCACATTTTGGTTTTTGCGATGCAGGCAGTGCTCTGCAAGGTCACTGAGCTGGGAAAAGTGATTCTATGGTTCTTGTGTCAAAGTGCCAAAACATCTTTTCACCGAAGCTATACTCCTTCAAGCCATCCCTGAGCTCCACAGAGCCACTTTCTTCTGTTTGATGGTTGCTCGCCACTTCCACATTGTGCCCCAAGACATCTATCCTGACAAATGGCTGGGTAATACATGGCCGGGAAACACAATTAATTGTACCTCAGAGTCTCTGTCTTCCACAGCCAACACAGGCTTTCTTTATTTCTTCTTCCTTATATTCCTTCTTCCTTATATTTCTTCTTCCTTCTTCTTATAATTCAGTATGTTCTTAAAACCTAATCTGCATATTAGTCTGTTTTATCTGCGTCCTGGGTACCCTACCCCTCTCTTTCCATGGGCAATCAAAAGATGGTTCAATTCAGTTTGTGCTGCGGAAGGACGCAATGTTATGCCATACATTTTTGTCTCCTTGAGTAATAATACTAAACGTACTTTGAGCCAAACAGCACGGTGAGCTCTAACATCTCTCTGTCGAGGATAACAAGTTTTAGTTCCTAGAGGCAGGGTGCCCTGATGGCAAGCAGCGCAGTGGTCCCTAGGCAGCTGGCTACACTGGGAGGGGCTGCATTAGGAAAGGTGGATTTAGGAAACCAGGCTCTCTTCACCTTTTCTGGAATATCTGGGGCTGTTATTTCTAGGTGAACATTTCAGTAGCTACCCTCATTTCCAGTGGTCAGCCCACGGAGTCATGTGAGACCCCTGAGTCATAGAATCATAGAACCATAGAACCATAGAATAATTTAGGTTGGAAAAGACCTTTAAGATCATCAAGTCCAACCGTTAACCTAACCCTGCCATCCCACCACTAAACCATGTCCTGAAGCACCTCGTCTGCCTGGCTTTTAAATACCTCCAGGGATGGGGACTCGACCACTTCCCTGGGCAGCCCCTTCCAATGTTTAACAACGCTTTCATTGAAAAAATTTTTCCTAATGTCTAACCTAAACCTGCCCTGGAGCAACTTCAGGCCATTTCCCTTCATTCCCTCCTAACAGTCACAGCCACGCAATGGCCATCTCTCCCCTGACAGTATGGGGAGCCCAGATCTACTGGCTCTCAGCAGCAGATTAAATCGGTTGTCTATCCCTTCCATTTCAGTGCTGTAGTAATAATGAATAGGTACCAGTAGTAAGTGATCAGAATAAAGTGATTTCCTTAGGCCAGAAAATGGAACAAAATCCCCTCTCCTAAATCCCATTTAGCTCTACATTCATTACATTGCTATGCTTTTGTAGTGAAATGTTCAGATCCTACTGAAATGCCCTAGATATTAATTTTTACTGCCAATAACGGGAGTCCTGAGCACTTAACATTGTCCTTGGAACACAGTAAAAATATGTTTCAGCAGCTAATGAAATTATCACAGACCCTGCGACCTGGAAAACAAACAGAATAAGAAAGTCTTACCCTTGCTGGCTAAAATGATGTGGTACAGCTGTATTTTGTCACGTACTTTTTATATATATATATGCATATGTCATACCAAATTGTAGATTACCATTTTATATATATTAAGGTGGTTAAGGAGGCTTTTTTTAGCTGACATTTCCAACACATCTCAACAACTGTTTTGCTAGAATCTGTGCCATGTGTCATGTATTTTATGGCTTCTCTAGAACATATAGGGTTTAACTGTTGGAAGACTAACACTCACCAGCTTCTAACAGGGATATAGTAGCGTTACCCCTTTTTTCTCTGTCCAAACTTTCACATCTCAGGTTTTACTACTACTTTTATTTTGTTCTCTAATATTTTTGTGCAGATAGAACTAAAAAAAGTCCACAGAACAAACTCTCATCAAAGAGGTACAAAGATGTCTTTCAAGGCAAAGATGATGGGAAATCTCTCAGGGTACAAAACTGGGAGACACTTGAGGGAACTTATTGTCATTTCAAAATGCGTTGTCATACCACAGAAAAGGACAAAACCTTCCCTTGGGTTTTTAAGTATTAAACTTGCATGGGTAGATGGTTGCAGGCCTTTGAAGAGCTCAGTCTCATTGCAGGCCCAAACTATGTTGTCCTTTTATGCTATGTGATGCCAAGGACACAACTCTAATATTTTTTTGGTATAGACATGACAGACCTGTTGTAACTATTTTGTTGAAGCAGCTTTCGAATGCCTCTGCCTCAGTTTCTCCACCTGCATTTATCTGCCTGCAGTACCCCAGGGATCATGTGTCTCATGGCCCCAGTACGTAAATCTCTGCGGCAAAGCGAAGCATTGCCATCACGGTGTTGGTACGTCATCAACATGGAACAGCTCATCTGCGTCAAAGAGACAAAATGAACAATTATTTCTTCTGCAGGTGAAATTCAGCTATAAAACCGGTTGTTCAACACATTCAACACCAATGGGAGATGACACTGCAAAGCCACCCTTCCATCTGTGTCCCCCTGTATTTAAAAAAAATGGGCTAAGGTGCTAATTTTGCTTTCTTGATTGACCTGCTGGGAAGGTGGAGGAGTGTGTGGGCTGTCACACCTTGCAGGAGGGAAGACAACCACTTTCCAAGAAGAGAGGAATAATTATTAATGATTGACATATGTTCGTGCCAGTTTTGGCAAAGGAACCACAGATGTGGCTGTGGCTTTTCATCTTGAGTGTGCTCACCAGGCACATGGAGGACAATCAGGGGATCAGGCCCAGTCAGCATGGGTTCATGAAAGGCAGGTCTTGCCTAACCAACCTGATTTCCTTCTATGACCAGGTGACCCACCTGGTAGATGAGGGAAAGGCTGTGGATGTTGTCTACCTGGACTTCAGCAAAGCCTTTGACACAGTCTCCCATAGCATTCTCCTGGAGAAGCTGGCAGTTCATGGCCTAGATGGATGTACTCTTCGCTGGGTTAAAAACTGGCTGGGTGGCCGAGCCCAGAGAGTCGTGGTGAATGGAGCTAAATCCAGTTGGTGGCCAGTCACAAGCGGTGTCCCCCAGGGCTCAGTTCTAGGGCCGGTCTTGTTTAATATCTTTATCAATGACCTGGATGAGGGGATTGAGTGTGCCCTCAGTAAATTTGCAGATGACACCAAACTGGGTGGGAGTGTAGATCTGCTGGAGGGGAGGAGGGCTCTGCAGAGGGACCTGGACAGGCTGGATCGATGGGCCGAGGCCAATTGTATGAGGTTCAACAAGGCCAAGTGCCGGGTCCTGCCCTTTGGTCACAACAACCCCATGCAGCGCTAGAGGCTTGGGGAAGAGTGGCTGGAAAGCTGCCTGGTGGGAAAAGACCTGGGGGTACTGATTGACAGCCGACTGAACATGAGCCAGCAGTGTGCCCAGGTGGCCAAGAAGGCCAATGGCATCCTGGCCTGTATCAGGAATAGTGTGGCCAGCAGGAGTAGGGAAGTGATCGTGCCCCTGTACTCGGTGCTGGTGAGGCCGCACCTTGAATACTGTGTTCAGTTTAGGGCCCCTCACTCCAAGAAAGATGTTGCATTGCTGGAACATGTCCAGAGGAGAGCAACCAAGCTGGTGAGGGGTCTGGAACACAAGTCATACGAGGAGCGGCTGAGGGAACTGGGGTTGTTTAGTCTGGAGAAGAGGAGGCTGAGGGGAGACCTGATCGCCCTCTACAATTACCTGAAAGGAGGCTGTAGTGAGGTGGGGGTCGGCCTCTTCTCCCTGCTAACAGACAATAGGATGAGGGGGAATGGCTTGATGCTGCGCCAGGGCAGGTTTAGGCTAGACATTAGGAAAAACTTCTTCACCGAGAGGGTTGTCGGGCTCTGGAATGGGCTGCCCAGGGAAGTGGTCGAGTCCCCATCCCTGGAGGTATTTAAAAGAAGGATAGATGAGGTGCTTCGGGACATGGTTTAGTGGTGGGATGGCAGTGCTAGGTTAACAGTTGGACTCGATGATCTTAAAGGTCTTTTCCAACTGAGGTGATTCTATGATTCTATGATTCTATGTTGAGGCCCTCCATTAGTAAGAATAGGGTGAGCTACATTCATTTCCTTGTGGCAAGTCCAATTGGACATGGCTGAGACTGCCATCCAACATGCTTTCTTTTTAGTGGTAAAGCACTTCAAAAACCAAATTCTAAATCCACCATCACCAATAATTTTAGAAAAGTTTTTGCTTTTCCTTCCCCCCGTCCCCACCCCCCCCCCCCAAGCCTCCCTGCCAGATTGTCATTGTGTTACATATGGAAATAATTCAGAATCTGAGCCAAACCTTAGAGGAATCAATAGAAACATTTACCTTTGCTTAAGAAGGTTTTGGTTTGGACTTCCTGTGTCTTTAAAAGAGGAACATTTCTGCTATTTCATGAGTTCAACTTTTTATGCAAAGCTTTTAAAAAATTTGCTTGTGCATTTAATTTCAGTCTACATCTGTAGAAATTTGGAATAGCTAATGGTCATCAGTGATGCCTACCAACACATTTTTTCGGGCCAACTGGCATTGATGTATACCCACAGAATGCCTTTTGCTAAGTAGTACTATTTCTAAAAATCTCAATGACTAAAAATCAGTCATTCAGAACTTACTGCAGGGGATTGCAAGTTACAGCTCTCAATTACGGAATGCAGACAGACTATAAACCACTGTATGAAACAAGGGATGCGATATTGAAACAGACAAAAAACTTTACAAACATTTCTTGCAAAAAATCAAGAGAAGATGACAGCCAATAGTCCTTGTCCCCTGCCTTTCCTCCCAGATTTCTCTACTCTTTCTCACATGCTACTTGCTTGTTTGCCATTTTTTTACCCTAGGCTTTTCACTATTTCTTCTGAATCACTCTCAGATGCTCTTTACTAAGGTTTATCTTGTTATCACGTGCCAACTCCTTTCCCTTGTAGCCTTCAGACATGCTTTTTTAATTTCTTTTTTCTCCTGCTGTCATTTCTGGTCCCCTTGGAGAAAAGAGGGATCCTGAACATTACAGGTACGCGGCATAAGGGCATGAGTAAGGAAGATCTATGATGCCAGGTCCGGGTGGTACGACCTAGCGTTGGGCAGAGAGATGACCTGCCACATGTCAAGCCAAGGACGCTACTCAGTGCATTCACTGGAAAATGTGATCACCCCTACCATCAGCCAGAAGGCTTTTTGCAAATGGATAAATATTGTGGGTTAGTAGGACTATTGGCTATTCAGATGAATGCAAGTCCTGGCTTTGGATCAGGTACTGGATGAGGAGGCACCACATGTAGCAGGACTCAAGCTCATTTCTTTCAGTGGCTTTTCAGCTTTACCTCAATTTCAGGGCGTGCTCAGAGCTCCTTACCACCACCCATGGGTGGAATAAGCAGAAAATAGATCAGCAACAAACAGTGAAGTCCCTGGCTCTTTTCCCTTTTCATGCTAGAGAAAACTAGCTAGAAACTAGGAAATCACTGCTGTGTATTTTACAGAAATTACAAAATTTCCACACTCTGACCTAAAACCTCCCTGTCATGCTTTTTGTGGGACATAAGGAAAAACTTTCAACCATATCCACATGATTATTAAGAATGAAAAGTCATGAAATCCAACGTAAGTGGCGGATACATGGAGTAAATAGAGAGATGGGGGCAAAGGCTATTTTGGTGCGTAATGCTACAAAACCCCCCAAGCATCTAAGACTGCACAACTGATTTTGCTGTAAATGGTTTTAGCTTACTACGGCCCTCATTTGCCTTGCTCAGAGAAGTGCTTACTCGAGGAGCAGAAGGGACCACTGTACCACCTCCGAAGTGAATAAAGATGCTCGTAATCCCAGTTTGGATGTACTAATTGCACCGGCAAGTGAGTGCACATGTGCTGAATAGAACAAGCTTGGCAGTAGTTGGGAAATGGCCCTGCCCCGCTGCACAGTCCCCTCTTGGATCTGTAGGCACATCCCACCGTGTAGGCATGGTTCTCCTACCCCTTCTCTCAGCTCTGGGCACAACCAGGGCTGGGGGAGTGCAAAGCATCCCAGGCGTCCCCGCTGCCATGGCCAAAGTTTCCTACGCCTCCCAGCAAGCCACAGATCATCGAATATTGATACGGTTCCGGTAGGCTGCCACTCCTGACATTTGACGTATAGCTTTAGGTGCTCTCTTTTTAATTCTAAGGAGTCAATGAGGGATCAAAGGACATGTCGTATTTATCCCGTGCAGGGTGCAGCGTGACACGTCTCGAACTGGCGAGGGAGGAACTACAAGGCTGCTGAATTCCCACTGGCTCTTTCCCTGGCGTCACTCGGTTAAGAGGATGAAGGCCAGGCTTTTAGTCAGCAAGTGAATGCTGTCGCCTACCCTCCAACATTTCAAATATTTATCGTGTTAAATATCAGCTTGGAGAATATTGCGTTCGTTTAAGCTTTTCACGTTCCAATGATTTTTTATTATTTCCATCGACCAAAATAAATGAAGAAAATGTTTCAGACTACACATGAAAGCATGTAGAAATCAATAACTGGATTTTAAAAGATCTAGAATGTCTTGAATACATTCATTTTTCAAACATTTTTCTCTGATCTTTAAATAGCTTTTCTTGGAGCATAACATTTTTTGAAAAGTCAAATACAGAGCATTAAGGGTATAATTACCATTTTAATTATAACTCAATCATCCTATCTACTTTGCATAGAAATTACAGCTTTTATGTCAGGATTTTGGGTACTCACAAACATTCAGGAGTAATTAATGCTAGAGGTTTTCACTATATATGAACTTTACTTTGTAGCAGTTATTTCAACCAGGCTTCATTCAAAAAGTGTAAATATACTGAGTTTTATATTCACAATTTTCAAGCAAAAAATCCTTCTCCATAAATGTCTGTAAAGCTAAGACAAAAAAAAGATCAAAACCTGACAATCTTGAAAATCAAATGTATTTTCTTTGCTCTTCAAATGTGATCCATCTATATAAATATGGCCAGATCAAATTCCAGTGGCAGTAATGAAAAAATTCCCCCTAATCGGTATTTGACCAGAGTCATGGAGCATTTCTGATAATTTTGCAAGTATTTCTGGAAGGTATTTAAGATTCAAAATATTATTTCTAGTCACCTTTAATGTTTATTTTTCCTGTTTGAGTTTTTATGAAAAAAAGCTATTTTTAAAGATTTTAGAAAATGAGTTTATCCAAATGACCCTGCAAAACTGCCTGTTTTATCCCTCTGCAATTACAAGTGTGTGTGTGTGTGTGTGTGTGTACATGTGAAATTCAGCAAAATCAATTACAACAAAGCTGTTTTTCATCTGGTTGACACCACAATATTAAATTTAAGCTCTTTCTCCCTGTCAGTGTTGAAATAGGAAAGAAAATATTTTTATAATTTTAAGGAAATAAAGTGATGTTCCATTTACAAATGGGCAATGTTTTGTATTTTACTGACTTTTTCCTGTTCCACACATTACAAAAGCCTATTCTGTGCATTTCTATCATCCTCCATGCGTTGTGTTTTGCGGTGTGCTTGAGCAGCAGATGCCTTTTTTCTTTCCTTTAAAAGCATGGTAAAACCACACAAATCTTACAGAGGCGTTTCACAGAACATGTCCTCTCCCTTTGTTTGTATGTTAATGATATCATGACATTTTCTGTGCTCATTTATCATTTCTTGGCTCAAGTATTTTTGGGGGAGAAAAAAGACAATTCTCCTGACAGCAAGGCTCTGGCTCGAGTTGCGGTGCTTCGCCCCCCCAAGAAGTGGCTGTCTTTGTGTTGTGCAGTGGGTCCTTCTGCACATGGAATTGCTTTCGCCTTCAGTGAAAGCCTTGCATGACAGCCCAGGCCAAAGTAAGCCCCTTGTCCGGGAAGTGCTGTGGGATCTGGAGGGAAGATTCATGATGCTTATTATCAGCCTGCACTTGAGACAGATGTCTTACACTCCCAGTTGTGGAGCTACAAGTAGGCTACATCTGAAATGCATGAGATTAAAGCATTTATGCCAAATCACATCGTGCATTCTGCATATATATGTATAAATAGCTCTAACTTTTTTGATGGATGAATGAAAAATATTTTCTTATTATACCCATCAGCAGCATAAAGTGAAGGTGAATAGATTTTACACTTGGACTGCTCCGTGTTCTTGACAGTTCTGCAAACAGCCCTCTCAATCTCTCTCTGCCCCTAATCTGCCAGATGAAACTAGGATCCTGGTGTCATTTTAACACCAGTATCTAAAAAAAAATAAATAATGGGGGGCAATGTGAAAAGGGAGGCAGAAACAGTCAACTGGCCTGACTCGTGCACCCCGTGTAGTCACTTACCCCAGTGCTAGGGAATTTCATAGGATCACGGAATGGCTTGGGTTGGAAGGGACCTTTAGAGGTCACCTAACCCAACCCCCCTGCAGTGAGCAGGGACATCTTCAACCAGATGAGGCTGCTCACAGCCCCATACAACCTGGCCTTCAATGTTTCCAGGAATGGGGCATCTACCACCTCTCTGGGCAACCTGTGCCAGTGTAAAAAATGTCTTCCTTCTATCTAGTCTCAGTCTACCTGTTTCAGTTTAAAACTGTTACCCCTTGTCCTACTGCAACAGGCCTGTCCGCGTCTTTCTTAAAAGCCTCCTTTAAGCACTGAAAGGCCCCAATCAGGTCTCCCCAGAGCCTTCTCTTCTCCAGGCTGAACAACCCCAACTCTCCCAGCCTTTCCCTACAGCAGAGGTGTTCCATCCCTCTGATTCCATACTGCCTGGCGCAGGAAAAGATTTCAGAAATGCCTAAGCCCATCCATTTCCTGTAGACTTGAGTCTTGTCCACACAGAAAATTTCCACCAGCTGATTTAAATCAGCTGTCAAATGCTTTGTGAAGCTAAACCAGTGCAAACCCATGTGTGGCCATGTTGTCATGTACTTACAAGATGGCAGGGAGACAGGAATGAAAGCTTTTTCCTCCCTCCTTATTTCATTTTTTAAGCAAGAGTCAATCCTAATTTCACCTTCAGGCTCTGGGAAGCAGGATTTGGGCTGATGAGTATTGGTTATCCCAGATATATATGCCAGGATAACTCCAGTTATCCTGCTGGACAGGTTTTTATGTGTTTGAGCACTAACCTGATGGGTGAAGCAAAGTCTGCTGCCCGGTATGAGCCGTCCTAGTGCCCAGGGAGAGGACACCCTCCAAGCACAAGAGATGGTGGAGAACCTACATACTGATGTTGTTGAACCAACACTTTATGGGCAATAGGAGCAGACCCTAACCAAATTCAGATGACTTATGCCATGCCTTCCATTCAGTAATAAACAAGGCTAGGCCTTAATCAGGGACCTGGCAGAGCCTGTCCAATATGTAGCACTGTCCTGGAAGGTAGTTGACTGGAAGGGTCTGATTTATCAGCTGCTGTGTCTGCAGTCAGGGCCCCTGCATGCAGCCCACCATGGTGGCACACAGCAAGGACCTCCTGGACGTGAGGAACCAGAGGCAATTGCAGACCCCCTGCTCCAAAGTGCATGATGCCAAAGAACTGCTGAGCACATGGTGGACTCTGTGTTGGAAATATGCTTAAAAGCACATTTTTCCTCTCTTGAGCTACACTGTGTGGATCTTAATGGCTGGAGCTGTGGTCCTGCACCTCTCCCAGAGCCAGCCATGCTGGCTGAAGCCCCTGCCATCCCCAGAAGCTCCTCTGCAATGCCCAGCCCTGCTGCTGGCAGGGATCCCGTCCTTGCTCCAAAGAGAAGGCTTCAGACCACCTTTAGTGTGGGCATTAGGCTAACCCAAATGCCTTTGTCTCCAGCAGATTTCAGTGCATTCCTGCAATGTCACAGCAGGAACAAGTTTCTTTTTTTTTTTTTTTTTTTAGTGGACACTCTTTTGTTAATCTATTACGTTAGTGCTCACCTTTAAATAGGTAGATGTGCTCATCTGCATTACTGATCTGCTGCTGATCTTCTAATAGAACAAAGCACCTTGCAGTCTTTAGAGCACCAGAGATACCTGTGTTTTTGTATTGTATTTATACAGTAAAGTTTTTTGAATATTTATTCACTGTGGGAAAGTAGGCACTTTTCTAAATAAATTAAGCCATTCATCTGAATATGCTGATTCTAATCTGTGCGGAGGTATAGTAATTTTCCATTAAATGTTAGTGAAACCTCAACTTCAAACTGAGATCTATCTTCTTTGCTACAGGAACGAAATAGCAACGCCAGAAACCATCTGAAATAATTCATTTTTATTTTGATGTCACTCTACTGTAAATTTTAAAAGGGCTAGGCTGAGTCCTCAAAGTGCATTAAAAAATATTTTCCCCCAAACAGGCCTGGACTGCAAATGAACCCTGATCTCAAGACTCATGTGGAAAATAGGATTTATAGTAAAAAAAACTAAGTCAGCATAAACCATAATGGTGCTGTAATGATGCTGGGGACTGGACTGGTTCTTTTTCTTTGTTTGTTATAGAAGGAAAAAAAAAAGAGGCAGATATCCTTACCTAAAGAAAAATGACCATAGAGCAAGCAATAATTCTTATATTCTGTTTTGGTAATACCTTCAATTTAACAATTGTCTGTGCAAAGGAGTTTCTCACAATGAGTTATTTAGTCGCTATGCCATCTAGGGTATAACTGTCATTCCGAAGGGAACATCCATGCTATGATTTGCTGTCAGTCTGTTGTACACTGTAAGTCCATTCATTTTTTCCCTTAACAGGTGAAGATAATGCTGTGATACACAGTAAAAGATAGATGAGAAAAACAATTCTTTAAGAAAAAAAATAGACACAAGGGGTTTGGCAGGAAAATATGATAAAATGTTCCATTCTCCTTTTTAAAGTACTATAATAAAACATGTCTGAAGTGAAGTAGAGATAACATAAACAGCGGAGCATGGGTCTGCAATCCCAGCATGATACTGCATAAGGAGCAATCATGAAGCATTCCCACCACAGTTGCCTGTCACACATTATTAACATGAGTGTTTAGGGCTATTAAATAATTGTGCTAAAGGGACATGAGCAACTTACAAAAAAGGTGTTGTATTTGTATCAGTTGTTCTGACTTGACAGAAGTATGAGAAATTTCAAACCCAAAGATTTTAAAGCCAGAAGGAACCGTTTTGATCTTCTCATGCAGATTCCAGCACAGCACTGACCATGAAAGGGTTGCAACAGATTTTCCTGAAATTAGCTCAGTAACTTGCAGCTCAGAGGAAAACCAAATGGCAAATACCCTGCTCTGTCCTGCTTCTGCTCATGGCAACTGGGAGAGGCTTCTGAATACTGAAAGAGAGCAAATGTCACTCCTGTTTTCAAGAAGAGCAAGAAGGAATGTCCTGGGAACTACAGGACTGACAGCCTCACCTCCATCCCTGGGAAGGTGGTGCACAAAATCCTCCTGGAAAGCATTTCCAAACACACGAGGGACAAGAAGGAGACTGGGGGAGCAGTCCACATTGATTTATGAAGGGGAAATTCTGCTTGAGAAACCAAATAGCGTTCTATAATGAGGTGACTGGCTTGGTGGATGAGGGGAGAGCAGTGGATGTTGTTTACCTTGGCTTTAGTAAAGCCTTTGATACCATCTCCCATAACATCATCATAGACAAGCTGACAACAAATGGGTTAGATAGGTAAACAGTGAGGTAAACTGAAGACTGGCTGAATGACTGGGACCAGAGGGTTGTGAACAGTGGCAGAGTCCAGTTGTAGGTAGGTCATTAGTGGTGTACCCCGGGGCTCACTGGGTCCAATACTATTAACATCTTCATAAATGATCTGGATGATGGGGCAGAGTGTACGCTCAGAAATTTTGCTGGTGGTACCACACTGGGAGGAATGACTGATATGGCAGAGGGTTCTGCTGCCATCCAGATGGACCTCAACAGGCTAGAGAAATGGGCTGACAGAAACCTCATGAAGTTCAACAAGGAGAACTGCCAAGTCCTGCACCTGGGGAGCAACAACCCCATGCACCCAGACAGGCTGGGGGTCGATCAGCTGGAAAGCAGATTTGCTGAGAAGGACCTTGGGGTCCTGGTGGGCAACAAGCTGACTGTAAGCCAGCAATGTGACTTAATGGCAAAGAAGGCCAACAGCCTCCTGGGCTGCATTAGAAAGAGCATTGCCAGCGGGATGAGGGAGGTGATACTCTCCCTCCACCCAGCACTGGTGAGGCACATCTGGAGTGCTGGGTCCAGTGCTGGGCTCCCCAGTACAAGAGAGATATGGACATACTGGAGTGAGTCCAACAAAGGGCCAATAAGATGATTAAGAGACAGGAGCATCTTTCATATGAGGAAAGGCTGCAAAAGCTGGAGTTGTCCAGCCTGGAAAAGAGAAGGCCCAGGGAGAGCTCATCAATTTGTATAAATACCTGATGGGAAGGCAAGGGAGCCAGACTCTTCTCAGTACTGCCCAGTGACAGGACAAGAGGCAATGGGCACAAATTAAAAAAAATGAAATTCAATCTGAATACAAGAAAAGACTTTTATTTTTCTGTGAGGATGGTCAAACACTGGAACAGGCTGCCCAGAGAGGTCTTGGAGTCTCCATCTGTGGGCATATTCAAAACACAACTGGACATGGGCAGGGACACCCTGTTGTAACTGATCCTGCTTGAGCAGGGGCTGGACTAGATAAGCTCCAGAGATTCCTTCCAACCTCAACTGTTTTGTGATTCTATTTATCAAAACCTTTTATGATTAGCTTCACACTTTCAACAAATTCCATGATTAGTGATCTTCTTTCCTTTTTTTTTAAATTTGAATCTTTCAACAGCAGTCAGGGAGAAAAGAAAGCTAAAATAAATAAAACGATCACAAGCTGTGGCAGCAAGATGCAAAGTGCTGTGTTTAGTACTATGCTTAGTTCCTTGCCTAGGTTTCCAGTTGACAATATCTCTCCAAAGTACAAAAGCAAAACTAGACAGTGACACAGCCAGTTACTTTTTTGTCACCCTCTCTTTAGGCCACTCGGAGATATCCGCATTGACATTAAAAAGCCATTATAAGCAATTTAAACTCTGAATTGATCCTGACACATACATTCAGGTCTTCCTCACAGGGCCTTTCAATAGTTCTCAATTCAAACTGAGAACAAGCATCACCCTATAAACAGAAAAGATAATTATGCTTTATTGATTAGCCCCTCAAGGTATGAATGGAAACCAGGCAGCTATTTGAGAACGACCATCAATGTGATTTTTAAACTGTAGTGTTTCAGTCTTTTCCTTTCCAAATATTCCCTAAATGTGGTCCTTTAACATGGAACCTGTACCCAATAAAATTTTGCCACTGGCTTCAATGGAAACCAGTATGTCCATATAGATTCATAAGAGGTGACTGTAGACACTTCCCACAGTCGTGCCCCAGCATTGCTCACTGCTGTGGGTTTATCTCAGCAGGCAGCTCAGCCCCACGCAGCTCCTCACTCTCCCTCTCCCAGTTGGATGGGGGAGGGAATCAGAAGGATAAAAGTGAGAAAACTTGTGGGCTGAGATAAAGACAATTTAACAGGTCTGTTATTAATGCCTTAACTCTGAATGTCCCACCTTCCTCCTTCTTCCCCCAGCTGTTATTGCTGAGCATGGCATCACATGGTGAGGGATATCCCTTTGGTCAGCTGGGGTCAGCTGTCCCAGCCATGCCCCCTCCCAGCTTCTTGTGCACCCCCAGCCTCCTCGCTGGTGGGGGGCCTGAGAAACAGAAGACCTTGATGCTGTGTAAGCCCTGCTCAGCAATAGCTAAAACATCAGGCTGTTACCAACAGTTTTGGTCACAAATCCAAAACATAACCCCATAGGAGCTACTATGAAGAAAATAAACCCCAGCCCAGCCCAAACCAGCACACCCATTTACTCAGTTTCTTCCTAACACTGGCTCACTTGTCTCTTGATATACCGCATACAAACCCCTCAGTTGCATCGCAGGCTGCCCCCTTTCTCTAACAAAATGCAAACCCCTTCACAGCTGCCAAATACAACAAATGCTCCAGTTTAATCGAGTGTCAACATTGATTGGCTTCAATTTGGCTAAGTAAGGATTTTAGCACCTGCCTCGACTATCCTATAAAAAATGTACCATAGTAGAGTCATCAACAGACATCTGACTTACTGTATTTCCAGTTTACAGCTGAACCTCTAATCAGATATTTCTCAACCTTCTGCTTTTTGCTAATTCAGCCCCTCAGAAATCAGAACCAGGTACGTCAGAAAAAAAAGGAGAATTTAACAATTCTATGTCTGAGTTTCTCTCACTATTTAAGAGTGGGAGAAATAGCTTTGTTAGGATTACTAACAGTCCCTTGAACTGGCAACACACATTGAAAAACAGTGAAATCATTCACAGCTGTTACTAGAACGCACTTAAACTCAGATGATCAATTTTGGGTTACCGACATAGGTACAAATAAAACAAACGATTCTTGTTTCTTGCCTGCTCCCTTGGCCCCACCAGTCAAGCACTGAGATGACTGCCCTCATATCTGCCCCTTCCAGTTTTGTCCCAGACTGACACATGGGCTCAGCCTCTCCATCACAGGGAACCCATGCTTTCCCTCGTCCAGTAGGACCATGCCCCAGTGGTGACCGCAATGTCACCCACTACTTTGTTCTGTACAGTATAAAGCAAGCTCTCATCAAAGAGAAAAATTTTCTATATGGAAAAAATTAATTAGTCCAGTGAAGTCCAAACATACACAACAGAAATCTGCCTCCTTCTTGTACTGGGTATTCCTACATTGATAGCTAATTGCTGCTAGCGTCCTCACATATGTGTTATAGAAACAAGACTTCTGGATGCAGTGTACCACTCTATAGAAAGCACAAGATGTCCACAGCAGCCAGGCTACCCCAAGAGAAAATGCAGGGACTTCATGCCCCTGTAGTGGTACGCCTCTGCTACCCCACTGACGCCGTGCTTGCAGCAAACGCCGGTTCTCCTCTTCCAGCCTTCTCAGGGCTGGTGTGAGAGGAGGGAGCTGCCAAGACATGGCAGGAGGGGCTTTTGCACAACCTCTGGGTGCATTTATGCTGGAGCCAGCTCTGTGCTGCTGCGGGATCCTGGGCTCAGCACAGGTGGAGCTTGGTGGTGCCAGCCCTGTGGTACCCTCGAAGCCTGGATCGGTGTTGTACTGCCAGCAAAAGGATTCCTGCCTGATGCTGAGGTCAGCACTGGGTGCTCCACGAGGCTGCCAGATGCCCATGTTTTTACACAACACCCACCCCACCTATTTTAAGTGAAAAAGTCCAGCTGTCTCCTGAAGGGAACAAATAGAGATGCATCACATCAAAAATGATTACACCAATTTGATTAATTGTGTAGGCTTTAATTAAGAAACAGTTTGACAACATGCAGCTATAGGGAAGCACTTGCTACCCTCAAGACTCCTCTTACGCTCTCCGTGACTCCGCAGGCTCAAATAGACTCATACCCCTAAAAAAGAGGATGCAAGGGCCCCCTGTGTTAAGAAGAGGATAAACAAGACCAAATGGGGACACCAGTACATCTTGGTACATCTTGCCAACATGCTGCCTGTCCCACTGGCTGCTGCTTTGGGGTTTACTGCATTGTTCCCAGTGCAGGACTAGTTTGGGTTGCTCTTGCTTCTACAAAGTCCTCATTTTTATATTGTATAGATAGTGCCTTGAGATATCTGCTGCTATCAAATATATTTGAACAGTCTCAAGGATTACTAGGAGCAGCAGAAAGCACGATCACAGAAAGCTAATTTTGTTAGAAAAGCAGTCTGAAAACATGCATGGAAATCTCTGCTGCAGAAATATTCACACCACACAAATGGCTGCTACCACAAAGGGAGATAAAAGGATGGGCAAACTTCTTTGACTGCTTCATTGGCCCTTCGAGCTTCTGCACTGCAGCAGCAGCAACAAATGTACTGAAAGAGAACAAAAATGTTTAGCCGATATCTCCACACCCTACATGAACCACAGAGTTCCCATGTATTTCATTAAACTTACCTGTAAAGAAGCCTAGCTTTGGACTTAAGGGGAAAATTGTTTTTAATTGTTTTAAAAGCTTTCTGTTCATGAAATACACAATGAAAAACCTGTGAACAATTTGTTATACCCGAATTATCCCAGTAACTAAATGTATGAAAAGGCTGAGTGATATACAGGGCGTATTTCCCCCAGTGATAGAATGAGAACGACCTCTGTGACTTCATTTAGGTTCCACCTCTCCTGAGTTATGAGCTGTTCCTCACTCATAAGGTATATCCCATATCTCACTCAAACTCTCAGCGGACCACAAAACTCCCTTCCAGAAAAAATTATGCTTCCCTCAGTCTGCGGAGGCTTACCCATGTCAGGCGAAGTTACATTATTGTCTTTAGTGCTGCTAGGAATTACTTTCAGGATGTTTCAGCTCATTACCTCAAGCCTTCATCAGCTATTTTCCGAGCGCGGTAACCTTTGTGATGCAGGTACTGTATATATCTACAGTATTGATTCTGCTTCTCCTGCTACACTACATGTAATACATGTAAACAGACAAGAGTGTTTCGCTACTGAGTAGCAAGGTGCAAAATGGCAGTGGATCTTGCAGCTACAAAACGCAGATAAAACCTTGAAGTAATCAGCTGAACTGTCATGGAACTAATTCCATGATATAGTGGAAGCAATTATTTGCACTTATATGTCTTATCGTAAAATACAATCAGTGCTAAACCAATCCTGTTAGTGTTGTCAAGGACACATTTAGCTCCAAATGTTCCCCTTCTAATCAGTAACCGGTTATTAATTAATTAGGTAGCAATCATGTTGTTTTTCATACATGTGTATTATTATTGCACTTGATTTTGTGCTTCTGCACAGATCACTGTTAATTCGCTGCAAGTGCAATTGTGTTAATGCGCTCTAATGCAAGTGATTACCACAAGGATGGGGCACCTAACATTTGACCTAAAATTTTACTGAATTGTTCTCACAGCTGCCTCCTTACCTCCAGCTCCAGCCTGCTCCTGCCTGGATGAGGCACGCTGGGAGAGAGGAGACTGTTCCTAACAACGGGAGCACCAGAAGGGAAAAGGGAAACCAGCAAGAGGACAACCAGAGCCAGGAGAGGGAACTAAGGCTGGGGACTTCGCGTGTGCCCCTGTGCTGCAGGCGGCCATGCCATGGGAGTGGGGGCTGGCCAGGCGTGTGGCACGGCAGAGCTGCAACACCGGTGAGCCAGTAAGCAGAATGTACAGCAAACTGGGGGTGTCTCATGGCTCTGCTCACCCGCTGTGCGACAGGGAAAGATGCGGCTCCCTTTTTCTTTTCTGGTCCCAGCTCTGCAAAATCATCAGCTTTAATGGCGGGGGTGAGCCTGCCTGTAGAGAGCAACGTGTTAGTTAACGGTTAACACAAAAGAAATCCTCTGTCCTCCTAGTATTAGTGATGCTTCGTTATGCTGACTAAATAATGCATTTTTCAGTAGGTTTTTCTTCCAGTCTGAAAGCTTTTAGCAGGAGCAGATACCAACTGTGTCAAGAGAGAAACAAATATTAGTAGAAAACAGACTTTATCTGAATGGCATTTAATAGGGGCCAGAAGCAGTGAACTAAGGATATTTAGCTGAAGTAGTTCAGTCAGAGATAGCTAAACTTTTTACTGTGCTTATTTAAATAGAGAGGCCTGAACTGGAGATTAGGTATTTATCAGCTGCATGATGGAATGAGAAACAGCTGCAACATATTTCAGGATAAGTTTGATATTTTATTCGCTATAAATCCACAGGTTCAAATTCTGCTCTGGTTTACGCCTGTGGGAATATGGAATAAAGGCATTAGCTTCCCACATTGTTTTGTGGCTTCATGCCCACGTATATCAGAGCAAATTTAGTTTATGATGGTTCAGTTATTCACCTTAATTCCCCAACCACAAAAAGGACTTTTAATATTTGTGATGTTAGCAAGTATACGTGCAAAGGACTAAGCTCCCAAAATACCGTACGTGGCATGGATAGCAAAACACAGCTCCCAGCTACCATCAGAGCATTCCCCGTGTGTATCCCCATGAGGACTCCAGTTCAGGACTGTGCCAGAACTCCAGCAGGTTCCCTCCCAGGCTTTTGACTGATTGCCACCAAAGTTGTCAGTTTTGCCCCTCACTTCGAAAAACTGTTCCCAGATCTTCGATGGCGTAATTTCTATATTTTAAGCTTCTATTCCTGACCCCACCAAGCAGCCCTGCTCCCACACGCCAGGTACCACTGCCCAGGACAGGCAAACCGCCCGTGCTGATCTCCCCACCAGCAGCTTGCATTTTGAAAGGGAGAAGAAAAAAAAAAAAAGGCTACTAACCACTACAGAATGAGTGTTTAATTTGCTTAGATCAATTTCTGTCAAAGGCAGGCTAGAAACCTTTTTTTTAACCCAGCTTGCCTTTGCAATGTTTCTTTCTCTCCCGCTGCTCGGTTCAGCATCATTGGTGTTTATCTGGTGACCTGTTGTTATCCAGGGCTCCCCAACAGATCCCTCAGATTTGCACAAGTTGCTCCTGCTCTGCCATGGGGAAGCTTTGCTTGATTTCAGCTCATTAGCATGGCAAGGATGTTACTCTACCTGTAAGGACTTTCTAGTTTGGCTTGTTTGCTTGATTTTTGATATGTAAAGGAGACTGGACTTCTGCTTTTTCTTTTTTGAGAGAGGGAGGGCTTAAGATCTCTCTAAGTTCACAAATGTCAAAAAAACCCATGCAGGCAAAGATGTAATTTTCTGAAAATTTATATTCATTTTAGGCTCCTGCCTATTAATAGATGGAAAGACTTCAAAATATCTACATCAAAGACTAGTAAATCTGAGAGTCATGTTACTTTCTTTTTTTATGAATACAGGATTTAAAAGGAAAATTTATGCACTGTAGCTTGTCAGAGTTTTGGGGAATGCTATTAATTTCTTCCCATCAGTGTTCTCCAGAACGTGGAGACAGCAGCAGCCTCATCCCTCTTGTACTTTGATTTCCCTCAAAGTTGAAATGTAAAACATGCAGCTGAAGGTTCTTGCCCTGGATAAGCAGCGGACATCTCCTATCAGTAGGATTATTATGATTGTGACCAAAAATATCCTACATTTAAAAAAAAAAAGGAAAGGAAAAAATAATTTCTACTTGAGATTTAATAACACTTGTAACTTGTCATGTAACACTTTCTAGTTTTGCTTTTCAGAGCTTTTTGGGGAATTTGAGTAAAATAATCTGCTTATCTGGCAAATAAATAATTTTTAAGAGGTTTTGATGTCTTCTCTGCTTAGTAGCCAGCAACCAGAGAAAGGGCAAATACAATCCACGGACTCCTCCAGGCCATGCCTAAACCATCAGAGAGACAGAAGATATGTATGAATTAAGATCAGCAGGAATGTACTACAGCTCTGAAGAAGGTGTATTTTTGAAGACAAGCACAAAGTGTGCAAAGATATCTTTGTGTCAAGAACTCATGCCTGCTATTCTGGTAATGTCCATGGAACTCTGTATTATGATCTCCAGGCTAAGATGAACTTCCCAGTGAGACCTCCCAAGTCATCAAGTGCCAAAGACATGCTCCAGGAGAGCAAGGCTATGACAAGAAGTCAGCAATGGAAAGTCACAGCAACCAGCTTGCAATAATAATAAAATATTAGTTCCCTTTGTGGATTGAAAGAAAAAATCCTGAGTGGCCTTTAGCTGAGCACTGAAGGGAGAACATGCAACGCCACAAAAGGCAGCGTAATACGACAGCATTTTAATGTGTTGTCAGTCCTGGCTGGGAATAGCAAAACCCTTGGGCTGAGCTGCAAGCTCAATGATCCATATGATCCATAGGAATATATGTGCCAGGGCTTTTTCATTTTTCTTGGGTGGGAGCTGATAACTACCTTTAGCACCTGTGAAGGTGTTTTCCAGAATGGTGACCCTCATGGGCTGTTCCTCTTCTCTCCATGTTATCATGTTATGAGCTTCTATAAGCATTATTGTAGGACATTATTTTGGGTGAATCATGCTGCTATTCCAAGTGGTGCAACTGCTAACTTTTGGCTCAGAGAACAGTTTTAACAGCTATGTGATCTGTTTCTATTTTCATCTGAATTGCTGATACTTAGACACAGTGTGGCTCTGATTTGTATCTTCTGGTGTGTATCAGTCAGCTCATTGCTGCCATGACCATGAGCCTTGAAGGAACTTGTCTTTATGCTTGTTGTGTTATCAACCACTGCTCCCTATTATTTTCTAGCTCGGCTTTTTTGGCTGCTGCATGCTGATGGCCACTGCCTCTGTCTGCAGAGGGTTTCTGTGTAGCTGAATCAGGTTTAAACAAGCATGTTGAATTTCTGCACCTCTCTTGGACACCATTTCTCTGCAATTACCACGACAACCAAGCCCTAAGAGTATAGTTATGGTGCTGTTATGAACTGTTGTCTATATTATGAGTGTACAAGTGTCATTAGGCATTGAGGGTTAGAATCACTTGTGTGTGTGTGTGAAGGAGAGTGGAATAAAGAGTGGGTTGGTTCAGGAGTAATGAGTTTATTCTCCAATATCCCTGAGAGGATTATTCCTTAAAAGTATAGGACAGAGTTGATTTGGATAAAAGCTAATTATCAAATAAGAAATGAAGCCAGTGTAGCCGACTTCATCCTCCCCACAAGACCTTGGGGACTCACATTAGTCCTTGTGTTTAACCTAACAAAGCAATGACCCACATAGGAGGGAAAGGAGTTGGTTGTAATTATTTCTGTGAGTAATAGCCCCAGTGCATAGAAGATGGCCTAAAAATAGGAACTCAACAATGAAATGACATGAAGAATGCAGAAATCACAGGACACAGGCTATTTCTCTGAACAAACCCAAACCTGTCCATTTTCTTCATTTGAGTATGACTGTTCAGCGAATGTTCTCTTTCCACCTTTAGTTTTTAGAGGTGAACTAGAGGATAAACAGTGAGAAGAAACAGCATACAAGGAATTTATACAGCAAATCAGTGTGCCTTCAGTAGCATAGGTTCATTTGGGTGACATATCAGTGTAGCACTGATTTTAAGGTACCATCATCCGAATTCAGGTCTGATTATGTAGCTAGTGCCTGCAGCAGATGTGATGACAAGTAGGTTAAGAGCAATCATGCTTAGGTACCTTCATATCAAATGTCTACTCCAGTTCAGAAGATGAGTAGGAAATAATTGTTAGCTTGCTTGAAAGTAAATTCTAACTAATTAATTAGAAAACCAGAAAGGACTAAAAAGCAACATGAATTAGTCTAAAGACAATATTGAAGTATTTAAGGTGGAGGAAGAAATGTTTATTGTTATTATTTTATATTTCTTAGAATTCAGTCTAAGAAGCTGATGGGTATAATGAAACATAGACAATATTGATTGTTTTCATTGAATAAAACTTTGTGATGAAAGGAGATTGATAATTTACTGACTTTCCAAGTGAATATGCATATTTATCTATAATTTCTATTGCTCAAGTGTTTGTAAAAATATTTTATCTTAACAAAAGTTTACATTACACATCAGGCATGTGAAAAAAAAAAAACCAACCTTGCTCTGATAAATTTTGATCCAAACTCAGCTGCAAGATGTTCGTATAAAGAAAGTGCTAAATGAACAACAAAGGATTTCACTCTCTCTCAGAACATGAGCCAATTGTCTAGTTTTGTTTGGTTGTATAAATGTCTAAACACATAAATCACATTTTACATCCATTGTAACAAGTCTAAAGTCTGCTCTCTCCATTAATTCTCAACAATCCTAAGATTAAGCCCTAAATATATTCCACCTATTGAATTTTATGACATGCATATTATTGTGTGTGTGTGTGTGTGTGTGTGTGTGTGTATGTATGTGGATATCTATAATCCTTTCACATTGCAGTATGCATGGGCAGTTTAGCTAAGATGAAGGGGTGGGATAATGTTGGTTTTCTCCATAATTACTATATAAATGCACTATTTAAAGGCTAACGGGTGCAATAAACTAAAACGGACAAAGATGTTCCCTGTTACTCGGCAGGAAGGGAGCGGTCCCTCTGCTGCATGTGCCCTGGGGCTTCCAGCAGCATCGCTGGGGAAAGGACCGGCTCCGAGCTGCCGCCTTTCCAAGGTGCGCTGGCATTTTGTGTTATTAGTTTTCCCTTCGTGCCGCGATAATCTGCCTGCCACACGACTGGCACAAGGACCACAAGAGGGAGGTAGTCATCATAAAATAAATGGTAGGAGCTTGCTCCTGATACTCTGTACATAGAAGGAAAAATCTGTTTGAATAATTAAGGCTTCCTAGATGTGACTACAGATAAAAATAGATAAAGAACACGGTTTTGGCATGACTGTAACACTCCAGCTCAAACAGAGAAGGCTTTGCATGGAACTCGACCAAAGAAAAATTCACTCCGGGCGCTTGTATTACAGCTCCATTTAGCAGAGCAGAACGATCATGGCTTGTATTAAGTAGATAATAATGAAGCATCATAAACAATGTCAGGATGCAAGTCCAGGACTAAGCGGGAGCTTTAATGAGGTCCAGCTTGCTGGGAGCTTTTTGAAGTGTCCCTAGCTCACTTACAAAGCCAGAAAGCAACAAAGGCGACTCTGACAGCTGTGAGAGTGTCTGGTTTAGAGGAAGTTTTATGTGTGGATGACACCAGACTGGGATTCAGCTTTCATGTACTAACTAGCTCTGCTCATTGCTGGAGCCCTAATTGTTCTGCACAAACTGTCTCACCGTAATGGGTCACAGAAATAATAATTCTTCACAAATCAGATCCATGCCATCAGCTTGCCAGACAGGCAAGGCTGGTTCATCGTGGTAAACAGCAGAAGTCAGCAGACTCCACGCTGTGTCTCACTAGCCATGTTTAATAACCAATCTCGACTCTGAAGGGAAGAAATCAAACTGGTTCAGTGGATGTATGGATGGTATGAAGTATTTGCAACTGTGCTAAAAGAGCAGCCAGCAGTCGAGTCAGACAGCTAAATCAGCTTCACCCCACTCTAAATGCACTGTAATCACAGTGGAGTCTTTATAAAGGAAAATGAGATATTTTTGTTTTTCCTTTTTTCAGAGGAAGAAGGGGGTTGGGTTGCTTATAAGCTTAGATTACATTAAGTACATATACACCTGAGAAAAATGCCTTTCAGCCTTAAAGATTTTTTTCCTTGAAGATAATACAATTATTTTTTCACTTCTGTAAATGATGATCAGCCATTCATTAACTAATTATTACCATTATTACAGCTGTCCTAAGTATTATTGATCAGGTGAGTGGTATATTTAGATTTTAACATCTCCGTTAGAAGAGTTTTGTTGAGCATACTTAATGCCCTGAAAGCCCTGAGCATGCTCTATATCATGTAGGACTTAAAGACAAGTGCAGGGGAATTTTTGGGGGATCCTGTTGGAGTTATCTATGGCCAGGAGGGAGCAGGGAGTTACAGGGTACAGCAACTGAGGAGCAAGAGAGGTATGGAGGGTGGGGATGGATAAGCCAACTCAGACGCTCCTTCCTGCAGCAGATAGCTGGAGCATTACTGTAGCCCAGCTGATGCAAAGCAATGTGTTATTTTGCTGTGATGACTGGTTTTCATGTGCAAACCCCTTAATGTGTCTACAAGTATGTGCTGATGTTATGAGAGCAAGCGACCAGAGTCCTTCCTACCCTGTTAATTTGTTTCCCGTGATTCCATGTAGGTAGCCTTTCTGCATCTCCCTTTCATCTTGCGTGGATTACATACATTAAAAGATGGTAATTTCTTCATCTAAGACTCAAGCTGTAATCTCTCTGGGGCAATAAGCATCTTTTATGTCGGACTTGTATGAGGGGCGAGGAGGTGGTCCTGGTTCCTCAACTGTGAGCCCAGAAGTGACTGCAATCTTATTAGCAGCCAGGATAATAATAATAACAGTATCCCATGCACTAATGCTGTGCCTAAATTGGTTCTTTTGCCATTGTTTTGCTTAAGAAACTGTAATCCTATAAATGTCTCAACTGCCCGTTGCTCTGATTATAAAAAGCAACAATCCCCACCTACAGAGTCAGAAATAGATGGCTGAAAACCAAGTTATTTGTATTGCAGAGGTGTTTCTCCGGTCCCCACCATTTCCCTTTCTTGCGTCTCACTGTCAGGAGCTACATACAGACCTATCAGCTGTTCCTCTTTGTGCAGGAGAAAACAGAGGTTATAAAAAAATGTACCTGGTCACTTGACCGGATGAAACTCTTCAAGGAAACATGCTGGAACTGCTTCTCAAAGCTCAGGGCCAGCTCTGCATGCTGTCCCTCCTCGCACTGCAGTCAAATCTATCACTGCCAACCTCCGCCCAGCTTAATTGCGACACAGGCGAGAGGGCATGGTTGCAAGGAAGTTGGCAAACGAGGACAGTGAGAGAAGTAAAGTGAAGGAGGCAGGAACAGCTGACACTGCATGAAAATGAACCAGTTTTGCAACACAGAGAAACAGGTTTCTGGAGGGAAGCGGATGAGAGGCTTGGGGACGGGGCTTTCCCTGACTTGGTGGTTGTTCCTCCCATGGCACTGCTCGCCAAGGTGACACTGAAATTAGCTGGCAGGAATCCCTGACCCGCTTGGAGTGAAGAATCATTGCAATGGGGATACTGAGGCTGCCTTGGTCTGCAAATGAAGCTTTTGGCAAATAGGGGATTTAACTGGATTCAAATGGTTAGCATTATTTGCCAAAGGAAGAAAACCCTGCTTCTTTTTGACGATACACACACAAAACACAATGAGGTTTCATTTAAATAAATAAATTGGCAACTACTGCTCTGGAGGCTCTGGATATGAACCAGCAACAGCAGCGTTAAGCCATTTCAAAGCGGAGTGAATGCGATTTTCACACCTATTCTTTTTTAATTTGGGTCCATTTGAAATCCAAGCACCCCTCTATTACTAATTTGTTATGGCAATATTAATTAATGGTTTTGCTCTACAGCGGTAAGAATGCTGTTTAGTCTGAGTGAGATAGATTAGAAGGACTACAAGGTTAGAAAAACAATCTGTAAACTGGTCAGATGCTGTTGGGGGTCACATTGATCTCCTGAAATGAGCACCCTGTGCTTGGAAAGCCTGGGGGTGCATGGATGTATTTCTTCTGGTGCAGACTCGTTAGGGCTGCACCCTTTGATGTTGTCTCCTCTTTTGGAATATAAGAACATTAGCTCCCAATGCGGGGAGAAACAATTTTCAAACTTCCATAAAAGCTGATAATTGAAGAAATTGCCTACTATTTGATGGACATACAAGTTCAGACCAAGTATGCTAGGGAACAAGGAGCAATATTTAGTGACTTAGAGAAGGCACGCAGAGATCCACTGTAATTTCCATTCTCCTGACTCACTTTTTCTCTGCCATTAGTTTAGATCTCCAGGCTCCTATCTTGGCTACTCTGATGAACATGGTGTGTCCAGCCTCAGACCATCAATAGTATTTGTCTTGCACTTCAGTGGCATACATAGATAAGACATCTGGTTTGAGGCAGAACAGTAGCTGGCAGATTGATGGGCAAATCTTGTGACCATTTCAGCTGGTTCTTAGATTATCTCAGCTACCTGCTGTTGACCCTGTACACAGGCAAGAGCTCAGGTCCTCCAGCCATCGTTGTACCTGTATGAGAATCACAAAAGTGGATCAAAGCACTGTTGATGGCAGTAAAGAAGCCACAATCTCAATTATTTTGGCTTTATATTAAGAAAGTAAAATTTTTCCCGGTATAAATTGTGATATACTTTTGTTTATTTTTTGGGTATAACTTTGCAATCAGCCCAAACACCTTGTGGAACAATCATAGGGAAGAAAATGAGAGGCACAGCAATGTTCTTTTAAGAAAGCACCGGTATTGTAAAGTGCTCACAATTTCATGGTGGGTTTTCAGCATTGGCAGGTGAGGGGGAGGAGAGGCAGCTGAAGAAGCAAGTTGGACCCAGCCGCCCCAGGGAATTCATCTACTTCTGCCTTTGCTATTCTTGCGTTTCTTTGTTTTGCCTGAATCAGAAGAGATCAAGTGGGCAGGATTGCACATCTATGCTCTGCATTTCCCGGTGCTTCAGGAAGCCTTCTGTGTAGGCAGCACCTCTCAGGACAGACTGGAGGATATGGTGCCTCTTTTGACATTTTACATTGAATCTCCCTTGGTCACCAGAAAAACTGGTGCTCGGTCCGAGGGCATGCCCGAGGCCCAGGCTGAGGAATGTCAGGTCCCCTAGGAGCCCTGATGAGCAAGGCAGAAATGTCAGTGACCAGGAGGCCCAGCTCATGAGGACATCTGCACTTTTCTGACACTTTCTTGGACACTGTGAAATCCAGAAATTCAGCACAACTGGACTACCAATATTACAAGATTTTTGGCTTTTCCTGTTTCCAGTCAGGCTGTAATCAGGAAAAGCCAAATTCTGGCCTCTTAACACCACTGGTAACAGCAAGGGGAACAGGAACAGAGACACACAAAGCTGGAATACTCATTGTAAAGGGCAACCACAGAGACAAACTCCTAGACTCTACAAAATACTCAAGATATAGGCGAAACTGTTACAGTTGATCTCATTTGTCTGTCCCTACTACCAATGAGTTAGCCATCTGATATCCTAACAAATACAACGAAGCACATCAAGAGAATGAATGGTTGGATATAACAAAAGTTACTCCTTATTCTGTGAAAAAAATCACACACACACACCCCCAAATATTTCAAATTCTATCCCTAAGCTGTTTTGGTTTCAGGGTGCTCTCCTGCTTTTGAACACTTTTGAACACAAACCAAGCTGAGCCTCCTAAGTAGAAATAGCTTTGAAAACTTGGCTTGAAATGTGTCCTTGAAAATGTGGTTTGCAGGAGATCAGGGAGACAAGAAGGAGCTGAAACAACTTTTGGAGCAGCTGGCTCTGACTACAGCTCAATGAGAACTACACTCTCCCCAATACGGCTACCACCGCTTCGACTCACCAAACAGCCAGATGGGCTGACTGAAGCAGTGAGCAAAGACAGGCACTTGATGAGATACTGCATAACACAGTGAGGACAAGTCAAGATGCTTCTGGATTTAATGCTTAAGCTATAGCCCAGCTGAAGTCTGTGGAAATACGTCTGTTGGTTTCAGTGGAAGTTGGGTTATGACTTAAGTGAGTAACACTAACTTGGGGTTTGTGTCATGGCTGTTATGTCTATTGATGAGAGCAGCTTGTAAGGAGGTCAGCAGAAATCAGTGTTAAGGCTTACCTCTCAATTAATGTGCTGGCATTAAAAGTGCCTGAGTAATCTTTTAGTTGGGCAATACATAACCACTCAAAAAATACTGACAGAGAAAGTTCAGTGACACCTTTTCACTGACATTTATAGTTCCAGAACAGTGAGGAGAAGAAGATAAAGAGGGCAAAAGTCTACAGAAAGGAGAAAAGGCCATAAAAAAGGGAATATACACTGAAGAATGTGTCACCTAGTAAACAACTGGGAACCCAGGTAAGATGTGATATTCAGGTAGAAGATGACTGTGAAGCCAAGCAATGAGGGAATATTTCAGAGAGCTCAGGAACTGAAGCAATGATACTTGTGGTGCAGTTTCAGAACATGAGAAACCATCAGTTGGTGAATGCATGGTATTTACTTGCTGACCCACCCAGCAAAGTTCACTTGGGGCAGCAAAGCAGCCAGCAGGACAGGACTAGAGATTTCTCTTTATAGCCAGGTGCTGGGTTTCCATGGGGAAGGGTAGGCATGTTCATCAAAACAAACTACTTTTTACCAGAATCAATTCGGGCACAAAACAGCATAGACTTCTCATTTTAAACTATCTGTACTTCAGAAGAGTACTGGGAGGATGGAACTGCCAGGTTGGCCAAGGCTTCCAAAAACGCCTGCAAAGCACTCTGTGAAGATCACTGCTATTATTAAATTATGCTATTATCCCACTGGCTCATGGAGTTTATAAACCAGAATTAAAAGGAAGATGTGGAGGATTATGATGCATTTTAGAATTTCTTACATTTCTCATGTTTCCTTTTTGGAAACAGGAAGGAAACTTCTGGGTCACCAAATATAATTCCTGGGTCCTGCAGGCAATCATATCACCTAAAGGATTCATCTCCTACCAAACTCCTTGAACATCTAATTAACATCTTTACTAATGTTAGTGAGAATTGCTGCTAATAATTTGCATTTACACAGTACTTAAGGATATTGAAGTATTCTTTCATATAATATGCTCATTTTTATTATGGCCATATTGGATTTAATTGACTTGTCTAGGGTCTTAAAGCAAGCCAGCAGCAGAATGACTCTTAGTGCTCCCAGTGCTCCACATTAAATTCTGGACACTAACAGCTCCCCTCACAAAGGGAGCTTTGTGGCAGTAGATCACCTCCTGGTGCTGGTGGATCAAACCTGTTATGACAGCACAAACAAATCAAGAAATTTCTTGAACCCATGTAATGCTTCCCAACGTCTGCAAATCCTGGTGTCCTTTAAACTTAGAAAATTGACACGAGTCTGAGTAATGCTAAGATGGCCTTTGGCATATGACCCCCCATGAAATTTTGATGTGCTATGTATGTACTTCAGATCTGTATTTTCTGTATGAATACAGCAGTAATCTCTACATTTTTTCCACAAAAACTTCAGAGCTTTCACTATCCCTTGTGCTCATGGAGGCATATTTAAAACCAAAAAAAAAGACCCAAAAAGTAAGCCAATAATAAAAAAAAATCCTTAACTTTTCAAATGGCAGAATTGCCTGGAGAGTTTGCTCTGACACAGGCACATTCCTTGCCATTGCTACCTTGTCTGAATGGCACTGTCCTCATCAAAAATTAACTCTAAAAGGAGGATATGGGGCATGCCTTTGTTTATGGGCTCCTTTCTGTCAAGAAAGATGCAGTACCACAGAATGACCTGATTTTTCTGCCTGTGTCAATGTTATCATTCTTCTAGCAAATTGAAATGTTGGTATTTCCCCCCACATTTTGTCCTCTCATCTATGTCTCCTATAGAAAGGGCTACAGATTGTACCCAATGATTTCAGGATATGATTTTCAAGCTTTTGCCCCTAGAATCTGGCTCTTTCTATGAGAAAAGAGCTATTTTGTGGCATGACGCTTGCTACAACATCAGAGGAACCACCTGGCAGAACAACAACAAATACAGCAATACTGATCCCATTCATCGGAAGAGTTCCTCCAGCGTGGTGGTGGCTACCCAGGAGCTCTCACCTGTGGCAAATGGTGACATTTACTCCTGCTGGGAATGTGGCTGGGCAGCCGAATGTTAAAGAGGGCCTGCAGGGCTGCCTGTGCTGCTTGACCCTTGGCCAGCTTCTTGCTACGTCCTGAGCCTTCAAATGTTCTCCCGTCTACTCGCACCGCCATCACAAAACTCTTGATATGCTGCTTCTCCACCGTCTCCGACAGGCAGACGTACCGCAGGCCCGACCGCAGCTCATTTAGCAGCACCACTGGGTTCTTCTCGCTCTCCGCTTTGGATGCCATCTTGTGCTTGTTTTGCTTACCATGGCCCATTAAGTCCAGCGTATGGCAGAGTAAGCGCCCATGTCGATAAGCTGTGGAAAGCAATTCGTTATTAACAGGGTTATAGACTGAAAAGTCCTCGCTGTGTGTAGATGGTTCAAACTCCTTGAACAGAGTATCTGGAAAGTCTGCCTGATCAGAAGTAAAGTCCGTGGATGGGTTGATGCAGTTCCCCATGGCAAAGTGGGCTTGGCAGGCGTTGGGGAACTGAACGAACGACTTCAGGGCTAGCTCCGCAGCACGCATTTTGGCTTTCTTTTTTGTGGGTCCTGTGCCTTCGAACGTGAGTCCATTTACTTCCACAGCAACAGCAAAGACTGGAGCATGCACGGGACCTGTCTGGGAAACCATTTTATATTGTAAACCTGGTTTAAGTTCATGTAGCTGAACCAGAGCGTTCTTTGGCGTCACTGACCATGAGACTTTCTTCCAGATGAGCTGGAGTTTGCAGAAATGGCCATTATTGCCTTCCTCTAAGGGTCTTTTTCTCTTACTGCTAGGTGTTCCCCCTCTTGCCCTCTCATTAGAGGATATTGGATGATCCTCCAGGTTGCCAATGTTTCGATTTTCCTTTACTTCTGCACTGCTGGTACCTGTACCAGTAAAGAAAGAAAAAAACTTCACATTACAGTTGTTATCACAGTAGCTGATATTATGCCTAGGGCTGGCAGAATAGCCAAAAACGAAAAAAAAAGTTAATGATAGATAACCCTGCTCAGCCTTTTTTTGGGGTTTTCCTCAAATATCTGTATAATGGTTGGTTTATTATTTATAGCACAGATTTTCTGCATGTCCTGCATACTTATTTGTCCATAAAGTTCTACTTATATTAGTCACTAGCCTCCTGTTTTAAAAAAAGATTACATCATTCAAAGATGAAGCATAACTGATGCCATGTGACTTAAATGAACTATTGCATTCACACTGGATAATTACTAGTAAAAAGTGAATAGTTTGCAAAGTTCCCTTAGGCTGAGATTTGTTCTATAATCCATGTGGGTGAATGCTTATGAACACATTATTAGAAATCAGAAATGATTCACAAATGATTCATGAACAGAAAAATGGGCAAACGCATTGAATAATCTATTTGCAATGAATATATTGACCGACTCTACTCACAGCGTAGGCTCTTCTGTTGCTAACATCACAAATCCAGCCTAAGAAATGATCTGACAGACCTTCCGAGTATTTGAAACAATGAGTTGGTCTGGACTCAGATTCCAGTTTAACAAGTGAGTGTATTTCTGTTGAATTCAATTGCAGATACTCTTAGCTCCCGCATCAAGAACAACTAATATTGCAAAAATTCTAGATAAATCTGGATGAGACTAGGAAAACCCAGAGCATCATGATGGGAGTAATTACTGATGTGAAGAATAATCTTTGTTGAAGAAAAGCAATGGGAGGGAATGACTGCCAGGAGTGCCAGGGAGGGAAAGAAATGAGGCTGGGGAGCTATGGAGGCAGCACTCCAGTGCTGTTGAGCCAAGGAACCACACATTGCTCTGAACTACGCTTGTGCAATGCCCATGCTGCGAGGCAGTACTCTTTGCTACAGCAGATGCACGGCTGAGAATGGAGATTCATCTCACTGATGTCCTGAATGAGACAGAAAATGTGCTGCTGTCTAAATAAGCAACCTATAACATTTCTGTCATTTCTGATGAGTTTGTTTAAATGTATTGAATCTTTGATACATTCTCCAGTCCTCCTGCGTGTTTCTTGGGGCAGAAACAAGTTGAGGAAGTAAACACGAGTGTAACCAACCCATGAAGCAACCTGTCCCTGGGGCGATGCGTCTGATCCCTTCCTGAGCAGAGCACTGCCTGGCTGCCTGCTGCATTCCAGCAGCACTGGGTGTGGAACCTTTCCCATGGTTTGTGACTGTCAGACATGAGCACGACACTTGTGTAGGCAATGGGAGTCCCAACACAAAGAAGGTCCCTGTAGTCCTTGGAGGACAGAGGATGGTCCTCCCACTTTCTGCGGGGCCATGGCCATATTTGGTTTCCTCTCTACCCTGATGTATGAGCTGGCTGCAAGGCTGCAAGGGGTAAGTTGCTGGCTACACCTCGAGGACTTCTGCGGGAGCGGTGCGTCTGCTGCAGCCCAGTGTTAGCCTGGGCTGACTGATGCATGGGAGCCTGCAGAGAATTATGTGGAACCAACCGTCATGATTAAAAACCTCCTTTACATCCTGACGACTTGCACTTGTATGAAATATCAGAAGACTTTTTCCCATCAGAGCAATAAGTCTGTACTCATGCAAGTTGTTTCACAAAAAGCAGCTCTGCTTTCTGCTTAGACACGAGTAAAAATTGTGGCTCAGTTGCATGAGTAGGGGCCCATTCGCAGGACTGAGTCTTTAGGCTCCCTTTCCTAAAAACCCTTCAGCACATGCTGAGCTTCCAGCCTGTGCCTGTGTCTCTCCACACTTACACGCAGAACGATGTGCTGCAGTGCTTTGCCGAGGCAGAAGGTGAACTGGCAAATTAAGGTCTTAGTGACTAGTTAATTTTTACTTTCTGAAGCTAAAGGGGGAGAATGAAGACAGGCAAGGAAGGAAAGAAAAGAAATACATAATAGAAACAGAAAAGTTTCATCATATGGCATTCAGCTGTATAAAATATGACATCTTTAAACCAGCCTCTGTAGAAATAACACATTTAAAAGACCAGGTTAACTAGACACAAGGATAACGTGGTCTTTTCTCACCGAGTTCACAATTCTATTTATGGAAACTCAGATCTGAGGGGTAAGGAGATAGATGCCAACTTTAACTTGTTCAGCCTGGCGGTGGCTTTGGCTAGCCATTTTCCACCATGACCCTTTCTCATGTTTCCATCCCACCCAGAATATGCCTCTTTGGTTGCATGCATTTTTTTAAATAAAGGTGAAATATTTTGACTCAGACTTACTTTGTAGCAGGAAGCGGGTTTAGTTCTGTATTTCACACCTCCTCTCACATCTTACCTAATAGGTTTTTACAGAGCCAATTATGGTACATAATGATATTGTAGTCAGGAAGCATGAAAAGAAAGATAGCTCTTGTTTCACACAATACTCAGGTTTGAAAATAATTTGTATTGATTATGCACCACTGAATAGGAAAACTCAAGGGGTTATTTGTATTTATAATTCATATTGTCTTATTCCAGCTGTTTTTTCTTTCATAGTCAGAGAACCACAGATTTCTGAACATGAATGTGTGACCTTAATGTCTTACCTTAATCACCCGCGCTAAAACTGTGGTTAACTAAGAACATGGCAACATAAAATAAACATTACTTGTTTGTCTTAAATTCCGTCTATGAAATTGTCTAGTACAGGTTTTGGCCAACAGGGAGTTTGCATTGATGTAGTGAAAAAAAATGCAGAGATGCACGTGTAAAACTTCCAGAGACCAGGCGCAAAGGTAGTAGGGCCAGCTGTGACAGGACAAGGGGTAATGGTTTCAAACTGAAGCAGGGTAGGCTTAGACTAGATATAAGGAAGAAATTCTTTACAATGACGGTGGTGAAACACTGGAACAGGTTGCCCAGAGAGGTGGTGGAGGCCCCATCCCTGGAAACATTCAAGACCAAGTTGGATGGGGCTCTGAGCAACCTCATCTAGTTAGCGGTGTCCCTGCTCCCTGCAGAGGGGTTGGACTAGATGACCGCTAGGGGTCCCTTCCAACCCAAAACATTCTATGATTCTATGATTCTGTATGTGGACAATGTCAGGTGTATGCGATGGTGATGTGCCTCTGTTTAGGGCACGTTTTGGCCTAGTCACAGTGAAGGAAATCCGTGCGAGTATCCTTACAGTCAACCAGATTTCTAGAGGACCTGATCCTGAAACACCAGGAAACAGCTCAGTTCTTCCCAGATCTCAGCGAGAGCTGTAGCAGGCCAGAAGTCACCGCGGCATAGAAATCAGAGGCAGCCTAAATTCAGCGAGTGCCTCAGAAAGTCTGTGAGCCTGATGGACTTGTGTGATACCTGGCAGCCACTGGGCAATGTGAAATTACTTTATACTTTCAAGTATCTTTGAAATAGGAGGTCTTTGAAATGTGTCTTTTATGAGACCTCTGTGTAGCAGACATAAGATTACCTCTCTAATGGTGGCACATGTACTTCTATTGTGAAAGTCAGACAAAGCAGGCAAATGACACCAAACCGTGTAAGATAAATACTGTAAGCAGCTGTAATAGAACAATCACAAGCAATTTTAGAAATGAAGAGCACTAAAAGGAAAAGGGTAAGTCAGAGGATGCACACAGGGAAAATGCAAAACTGTGGATCATTTTCAGTCCTGTTATCTCTCATAATGTCTTCACTCCTGAGTTCCCAAAACACATTCTCTATGTTTGGAAGAAAAAAAAAAAAAGAGAATAAAATATGGTTCTCCTATGATGAAAGGTTGGAGAATAATAAAATTGTAAGGGGAGGGAGTTAAAAAAAGGAGAAAGAAAAATATTATAATTTTTTGGCAATAGTTTCTAATTTATTGTGTAAGATTTCTAAAGAAGCCCCACACTTCTCCACTGTAATATCTCCCCAGGTAACTTTATTCATTGATTTTTGCAGTTTCACAAGCAAGAGGAGACATAGCAATCTTGTATTTGCTTCAGTAATTGAATGGGAGAGAGGAAAACAGTGAAATATATTTATTTATGCAGTATTCCTCAATCTTCTGTCTGCTCTTTCATGTTTTTCTCCTTTTGGTCATTATGCACAGTAGAGTTAACCTGGAGAGTCTGCATCATCCAGAGGTTTTCAGAACTATAATGCATCACTAATAACGACACTGCCGATGTCTCTGGGTCATAAGGGCGCTGCAGAGCTAGCCATCCGATACTCCACGCTACATTTGAAGAGATAATATTGTTCCTGTTGAAGGTTATTCTGCTGCCAAGCCAACTTCCAGGGAGGATGGGAAAGGAGAGGTGATAGGTGGCATCTTCATTTTGGCTGGGATCTTCACAACTGAATTACAAGGGGCAGTACCTTACTGAAAAGCTATATTGAAAGAAAGAATTTGCAGTCTCTGTAGTAGAGCAAACTTCTGATTCAACTGATAGTTCTGACAGAGGAAGTTACTGTCTTTAGAAATGTTTAGTAAACACCAGATTGCTACCAACACATTTTCAACAATACAGGCAGGACTTTTTATTTTCTGTGTTTTAATATCTAACCCCTGTTTGACCTGAGTACATTTTTGCTGTCCATCTACATCACACTGACTGTAGAGGTTAAAAGGATTGACCTCCATAATTCCTGGAACACTTGAAAGTGAGAAATTTTCAATCAGAAGCAATAGGTATGAACCCAGGAGCCAGAGCTGTGGTACCTTTGTCCAAGGCCAGCTACTACATCAAATGCAACGTAGGGCAGTCTCCTCTTGCAAGCCTGATGGCATTTTCATACACTTAATGAATACACAGTGGAGGATTGGGAACTCTTCTGCTAGGATTTTTAGGTTTGTATTCTTGACTTTAGAATAACAAACTTGCAGCTAACAAAAGAAATCACTCCTTCCTCTCATATGAAAATACACAGATATGCATTTTTAAACCTTCACAAAAGAAGTCTATTTACGGGAAACCTGCCATGATCTCTCTGTTGCTGATGATGCCTCTTCACCAACTCACAGGGTTTGGGCTGTTTAAAACAATATCATTAGGCTTTATTGGTGTGCAATACCACACTGTGAAGGGAAGCATTACCAGTGCAAAGAAGTACAGGACTTTGCTTAAAGTGAAGATGGAAAATTTGTGAAAGGCGATTGCCATTGCCTTCAGCTGTTCCAGAATGAAGATACTCAACTTTACCCACCTTATTATCTGAACTAACTGTGAAATCTGTGCACATCTCCTACAGCTCTTACCAACTGGGGAAATTATTCAAATGACCTAATGACCTGACTTAGGTGGCGCTCAGACTCCGATGGTCTCTGTCCAAGTTAGCAAATAAGTGCATGCAGGAAAAAAAGTGAGCATCCCACAGCAGAAATGGGTCCAAGTGCATGCCTTCCTGAATCAGGACCAGGCTACAGCTCAGCTTTAGGTATGGGAGAAATCCAAACTATGGTAATAGACACAGTTTTCAAAACAAAAAACAGGGCGTTTGATTCCGTGGGGGGTTGCCTGGGGCTCTGACTGCTGGAAGGGGATGTTCACTGTCCTCTCAGAGGCAGAGCCCCTCCTGTACCTCACCCCGAGCAATCGAAAGCTCTGGTGCCTCATGCTGCCTGAGGGGGACTTTGACCAACATGCTCATAACTGAACATGCGTCAGTACACTGAACCTGGGATTCATCCTACAAGACTGTTGTAATGGCTGAAATCCATATGGACCATCACCATCATCCCCCTCTGCAGGCATGGGGAGAGGTACACACCCCCAGAAGGGCACCGCACCAAGGCCGTGCACATGCGGTATCACCCAGTGAGATCCCCAGGAACCATACCCTCCTGCTAGAGGTACACCTGAGATTTGCAAGTACCTGTGTCTGGTGATAGTCTGCCTTGATGCCATGACATAGTGTGAATGGAACGATTAAAGATCAGGGACAGGCAGAGGTCGGTAACATCATGAAAGGCAGGCAGGCAGGCAGTGAACCAGGGAATGATCATTCGCTGTTTCATGCAATCCAAGCACTAGAGACAGCAGTCTTGAAGCAATAAAAGGGTGCACTTTTTGACAACACACTAAATCACTGAACTCCCTGGCTATTTTTTGAGATCAGAAGTATCAGTGGGCTCTGGAGAGGACTAGACAAGTCTGCTGATGTCAAAGAAATATGAGGATTCAGGTGCAAAATCCCACTGAGTAAATTTCTTGCTGGGTGCTAGAAAGGTATATTGAGGGGAAGATCACCATTTAAATGTCCTTTTTCTCAGTGCATCTCTAACAGCAAAAGCTGAAGACATTGTACAGAGCTAAACTTCCTATTTCTAATCCTGTGTGACATTTCTTACATTCCTGGCTAACTTCGATTTCTGGGAATGAATAGGGTGATCCTTTTCTCACATGTTCAAGATAAGGTCTTCATCAAAGGCTGATCCAAAATGCCATTCCAAAGGTGCCTAGTGCCTTCCATACATTTTTCTAGCATTAGTTCATGGATCATAAACCACAGCAATAGTGTCTATATGCTAATAATCACCAGTTGAAAATATACATGTAGTTAACCTGGCATGGCTCCCTGTGTAAAGAAGGCCTAAAGGAATGTGAAACAGGATTTGAATGCTTCTCAGCTAGTGGGACTCTGCCTGTCAATACAGCCCAGCCCAGGAAGGGGCACTCTCACAGGATGCTCAGCGAGCAGAAAACTACAGGGATAAGCAAACCACTTCTCTACCTTGCCAGCATTCTCCTAGGCTGCCGTTAAATTGTTAGCACAGAAGAAGGTTTTGCTTATTCAGAGCAAATCACTGGAGCTCTTTAAAATGCTGAATTACTACACAGGTACATGTGTGCCATAGAATAAATCACTGTACTAGAAATGAACACTGAAATATGGCTGATTTGAAATTAATTCACCTTCTTTTTTTTTAAAGATTCTAATAGTAGCACCTAAAATGTGCCAAGAAACAAATCACCGCCTTACCACTGGAGTGTGTGTGCGACCCAAGAGAGGACTAGGCAGGATGTCCCTGAAAACAGTGAAATTTGCTAGATCTCTTTCAAAAAACACAGCTCACCCTGTCCATGCGAGCTATTTTAAAGCCAGTGCTGGCACGAAGCAATCTTGGCATTACAGCAGCAATAAGAAAATGGTGTTAGAGTGTTTGGCTTGTACAAACTTCCTACATTACCTAAAAATAACTAAGTAGCACATTTGGGAAACATTACGCAGGAGGTGCCTTGCACAAGCTCATCATGTGCATAATATGTTTCCTGTGTGTACTTGCATATCTCTTCCTGAAAATGTAGCCTCCCTGAGAACAATTTTGAAGGATTTTCAGGACTTTTTTTTGCCTTTGCTAAGATGTGTTAAAACCTACAGAGCCCTGTGCAGCAGAATGGTGTGATGTCCCTGTGATGATACTCAGGAGCAGAAAACGGAGGGCTGTGCTCCTCTACTTCATCAGCTATTTCCCTTGGTGCTGCACCAGGATGAAACCAAGGCAGATTAAGCAACAACGGGGAAAAAAAGCCCATTCCTCCCACCCACTGGCTCTAATAGGGCAGCATGTCAGTGTGTGTCTGGCTGGGAAAAAAAACCCATCTGGTAGGTGATACTAAATCTCAGAGATGCTCATTTGGTTCAGAGAGCTTCTCTCCCTTTTTTTTTTTTTTTTTTAAATGATTCAAGATGTGTTACAGTAAGCAGGGCTGGATAACATGCAATAATTGCTTCTAGGTGATAAATGGGAGGGCTTACTGGGGGTTATTCCATCCTAACTGCACACTCCCAGACTTCTTGGTGTTTTGAAGACTTCACAGCTCCCTCAAAGCCAGCAGCACTTTCCTCCAGCTCTGCCTTCATGGGTTCAGGGAGTGTCAGTGGCTTTGTTCAGGTGTAAGGGCCTAGGAGAATCCAGTGGCTAATTCTGGGGTTACATCTAGTTTATTTAAGCCTGGTTAATCATCTCCTCTCAATTGGACTTGACTTCTTTCTTTCTTTTTTTTTTTTTCTTTTTATTTGTGTACTCCAGGTCATATCACAGATGTAAAACAGTTTTTCAAGTAGAGGGCTTGTCCCTCCTGTCTTTACTTTTGCAAAAGTCCTTTTGTAAGCTAGGAAATGTAAACAGGGGAAAGGCACAGAACCAAAATGTCCTGTTTTTTAAGGATGGTAAAAGCAAGTGAGCAAAATAGGTAAGATAAACAGGAAAGGAAAAGGAGCTCCACAGTCCTGTAGACCTGAGTGTAAACATCTCCTTTTCATAAGAAGTTTTTCCTTTGCCTTTGTGACACACCACTTAGAGCCCCACCACACCAGGGTCTGCACAGGGAAAAGTGGGAAGGTGAGCTGAGATTCTGAGAAGGGTTCTTCCCCTGCTGGAGATTGGAGAACATGTTTGCACTCAGCATCAGGGAATTTTGCATTTTACATGAGGACCAGGCTTATGGCCTGACAATATTTGGAAATCCACCTCCTTTCCACAATTGGCCCTACACCGTAGAGCTTTTGTCTCTAAACTGTATTATTCGTCTGTCTATAAAGAAAAGAGGCTGCTTACTTAAATTGTCTTCATCCTCCATGGTGGTTGTGCCAGGACTCAGATACTTGAAGGGCGCTATGAAGGTTGACAGTATGCTTACTTTTTCTAGAAGAAAACAGAAGAGACATATAAAATCAGTGTTTTGTCAGTGCATTCTGATCTACTCCACACTTTTTCTCAGGTGAAAACATCTCATGGAGTCTGTTGCTTTTTTGTTTTTCCTGACTCTACAATCCCACCAGAATTCACAGAACTGCAATACATTTATTACAGCTGGCACGGGCAAATACCAAACACGTCCCTCCTGATTTCTGACCCTGTGTAGTGCTCCTTGGCCATGCTTCCCAGCAATGGTGCCTGAGCCCTGCAGAACTGGGAATGCAGGAGGCTTGAGCTGGTCCAGCTGGGAGTGGGGGAGGAGGGTGAGAGCTGGAGGTGGTCAACCCTGGGAGGAGGGACATCAAAACTGCTCTGGTGGATGAGACCATCAGCTCACCTCCTCTTGTTTCCTCTCCCTGGCAGAGGCTGAACCAGAAGTCTCAGAGAAAGCTCAAGCGTTGATGCCACAAGAGACTACAACTGCTTCCAATTCTTCTAGAAATTGTTGATTTGATTTTTGGAAAACCTTTACGGTGTGCACAGGAAGCTGTTATCCAAACAATAATAATCCTATTTGGAATCCTTCTTATTCACATTCATATTAAGTGTAGCTCCTTCTACCTGCAGTTTCTGTTTATCCTGCAGATATTAAATGGCACGGAAATTTACCTCCAGTGCCACGGTCAGCCTCTGCATTAGATGTTGGGAGAGATTCAGAAAAATGAGAACTGATACTGATTTACACTAGCTCAAAATTTGGCTCAGGATTTATCTATAGGGAAAAGTTGCTGTTAACACAAACACTAGAAACAGGGGCATATTGAAGGAATGTGTTTATTTAGTGTGTTAACTGGTTTAGTTTGTTGTTCAGTTTTAGGTTGAATTCCTCCTGACAATGTATAGGTACTTTGCTGAGGACTTACATCAACAGGTAGCAGAAGAAACAGAAACGCACCTTACAAAGGTGATCTATAGCTTTGAAGGACTTAGTTGCTTTCCTAAAGTACTTCTCTGTTTAGAAAGCTTCACTTAGGTGGAAATGCTCTGAATCCTGCACACGGTGAACAACACTGGTCTTTCATCTTGTGGCAGAAGCATCAAAAACCAAACCAAGAATGTCTTCTTTCAAGTGACACAGGAAAAACGATTTCCATGGGAATTGACTTTATTGGTGAGAAAGGATTTCTCTGAATTTACTCAAACTACCTGGCTGCTAATCTACCACTGGTCTGGAAGGCATTGTAGCTGAAGAGCTCTTAAACTTTTTCAGCAGCACATCCGTTACCTTTTCAGCCTAGTTCTTCCTACATTTGCAAATAATCTTTACTCTTGTTAAAGACTGTTATCAGAATCCATCAAAAATTACTACAGATGTTTGCCCTTAGCTAGGTAACACTGCAGCTCAACTCTATTATGAAAAAGCACACTAAAAGCTGACTGCTTTTTGTTAAGTAAATACAATAAGTGGAATAAAAGATTGCCTGAAGAAAACCTTTTTCCATCCAAAAACCTTTCAGCCCAGACTAATATATAATTAGAGCACAAATTAGCCTCCTTGAATTGCAGTTTCATTAAGGGATTGTAGTGATGTCATGAACCAAAAGAATGAAGCTATTTATGAACGCTTTAGCCAAAAGATTTTCCTAAGTGAATACTTTGACACTTTTTGCTAAGGCGTTGCTCGCTGTGAAATGTGGTATCTCTGTACAACACTATCTCAGCGCATGTGAGACTGTTGGGTTGTGATCAGGATAAAGGCTGTTATTCACTCCAGACTTTCTCAACCGGTTTCTTTGATTAAAGTGAAAAGAGCGTAGGTTTTTGGGACCTAATCCAAAGGCTGCATTTGGTAAGGGGAATGCTTCAGATGACAGACGTAGGATCAGGGCAGTCCTTGGCTTTAGCACCAGCAACGACTGTTGTGTCTGTACTGAGATGCAGCGAGCTGAAGTGTACTCTGCCTGTGCCTGACTGCTGATGGCTGTCAGACCGTCAGAACTAACCCTCAAGACACCAAATGTCATACGCAAACTTAGACCTTCTTTGCTGAGAAAATATTTTTACTTCTCATAGAGAGTTAATCCATTAATGAAGTAATGAGGACATGTGCTTTCCTGCTGACGTTGCTAATGCCTACTCCTGCCTCCAATCAAAAAGCAAAACTATGTAGTTTTATGCTATGCTATTATTAGGTAAAGGAATATTCTATGATTTGTATTTCACCCCAACCAATTTTGTGCAATCGATAGGTGAGATTTTACAATGTGGACTTAAAATTTATCAAATTATTTTCCCTTTTGCCTTAAGGGATCCTTTAGCCATCTTAAGCTTTTGTTGTTACTGTTTCCCCAACCAGTCCCCAAAGACCTTGCTGGTGCCTTTGCTTTGTGTGGCAGAGAAATGGGATGGCCTGTAAAATTTACTGTGCTCTTAGAGCAGCAATGGATGGGTCCCTGTCAACCAAACTCAGGCAGGCCCTAATAGCAGGATATCCTTCAATCAATACAGACAATAAAGATTATAATTTAGTATTTCAATCCATTGGTTGAGCAATGGAAGATTTAGTGTGTGTCTGGAAAGAGGAGGAGGGCAGGGTTTTTGAGTGAGCAATGTAAGAAGCGAAGAGCCGTAGTATGCACGTAGCACAGATGAATTATCAAGCCTATGGAGGAGGGAGAGACAGATGACAGGATAATTAAATGTAGGTGTTTATAGGGAAATAATCTGGCTAGGTATAAAACTATTGGTATGATTGTGCACTTCCATCTTTTGCACATTATTTCCTATTACCATGTAGATGCCATCGGACACTAGTTCAGCTTTATTGTCAATGGTGAAATTCAGTGTTATTTTTGTTTACCATTTCAGAACAAGATTAGAAGAGTTGTGTATTCACACTTTATGGTCCCCATGTATTTTAATGTCTGTCACAATTACTCTTATTTCCAGAAGCTTAATGAAATGTTATGAACAAGAATAAAGGACATGACTGGATAGGAAAATGCTATACAGAGAAATACCTTCAAAGCCTCCTTTTTTCTCTCACTCTTTTCTCCTTCTATGTTGTTTTTTTCTTTTTTTTCCCCAAAAAGAAGCAATGACAGGTAGTCCAAAATTACTGCGGCTATTTTTACTTTATAATTGTACATGTTCTCTGTATTTGTCTAAGGAAATTATTTTTCAAGGCCAGGAGAGAGGCTCTAAGAGAAGAAAACCAGACATTGCAAAAATTCTTTTCTCCAGCAAGGCAGAATACATAACCCTACATTTACGAGAGCCAATACAATGAGCTAGCATTGTTGCAGTTGCTTGCATTACAACGGTACCAAAAGCCTCTGATGACATGAAGGAGCTATTTCATGAGGGCCTGCAGCGACACAAAGGAAGCTCTATTTACAATGAAAATTTAGAGACAAAGAGCAGGTATAGTGGGATTTATTTCTAGCCACCCTGGAACACTAATGCAAGACGATAGCATCATATTTTGTAGCGTATAAAAACATCCTTCCAAGTGATGCCAAGTGGAACTCTGCTCCAGTACCCTAAGCACAAAAATCACAGTTTCTCCTGATGCAAAGCCCACTACAGTCAGAAACCCCACTCTGCTCTGTTTTGGGATGGAAAAGGATTTCAGTTCACACTTCTTAAGTCTAGAATCATAGAATCATAGAATGTTTTGGGTTGGAAGGGACCCCTAGAGGTCTAGTCCAACCCCCCTGCAGGGAGCAGGGACACCACTAACTAGATCAGGTTGCTCAGAGCCCCATCCAACCTGGCCTGGAATGTTCCCAGGGATGGGGCCTCCACCACCTCTCTGGGCAACTTGTTCCAGTGTTTCACCACCCTCGTTGTAAAGAATTTCCTCCTTATATCCAGTCTAAACCTACCCTGTTTTAGTTTAAAACCATTACCCCTTGTCCTGTCACAGCTGGCCCTACTAAAAAGATTATCCCCATCTTTCCTATAGGCCCCCTTTAGGTACTGAAAGGCCACAATCAGGTCTCCCCACAGCCACCTTTTCTCCAGGCTGAACAAGCCCAACTCTCTCAGCCTGTCCTCATAAGAGAGGTGCTCCAGCCCTCGGATCATTTTAGTAGCCCTCCTCTGGCCCCGCTCCAACAGTTCCATGTCCTTCTTGTGCTGAGGGCTCCAGAGCTGGATGCAGTACTCTAGGTGAGGTCTCACCAGAGCAGAGTAGAGGGGCAGAATCACCTCCCTCGCCCTGCTGGCCACGCTTCTGATGCAGCCCAGAGTACGATTGGCCTTCTGGGCCGCCAGCGCACATTGCTGGCTCATGTCCAGCTTTTCATCCATCAGCACGCCCAAGTCCCTCTCGGGAGGGCTGCTCTCAATCCTTTCTTCCCCCAGCCTGTACTGATACTGGGGGTTACCCCGACCCAGGTGCAGGACCTTGCACTTGGCCTTGTTGAACCTCATGAGGTTCACAGAGGCCCACCTCTCCAGCCTGTTCAGGTCTCTCTGGATGACATCCTGTCCTTCTGGTGTGTCAACTGCACCACTCAGTTTGGTGTTGTCCGCAAACTTGCTGAGGGTGCATTCGATCTCACTGTCTAAGTCATTGATGAATATATTGAACAGCACCGGTCCGAGTACGGACCCCTGAGGGACAGCACTCGTCACCAGACATATATACTTTCCAACAACAGCAAATAGTTAAAAAATAATCATGAACACTGTTTTGAAAGTACCCATGTAAATCATTTAAACAAATAAAAAAACTATCTGCCAAGACATGTTTTGCATGAAAAACAGAAAATTATTTAGTCCAAATGATTCAGCAAAGCCTGGAATATAAGGCAGCGAAGTTTCCACTAAAATCTACTCTTCTTATGAAGTTGCTCTTGCCCTGTGGATGCAGTCAGAAAACCGGACACAGGTCCCATAACTATGCTTTTATTGTGAAGAAAAGAAGATGCGCATACAGCTATAAACAGCATTTGTGCCCTTCATACCTATCAGTATTTAAAGGGCGCCAGACAACATGGCTTGATCATCAGACGCACTGAAGTTCTTTCACTCTCAATCACCCGAATAAAAGCAATGGGAACCGCAGGAGCTCAACGCTTTTAAAAATCAGGCCTTATACATGTTGGACAAATTGTTTAGATTTAAGAAGAGCAGACTGAGTGGGGTCATAACAACAATCTTCAAATACATAAAAAGCTGCTGCATGGAAGAAAGGAGCAAACTGTATTCCATGTGCATTAACACAACTAGAAGTAATGGACTTAAATTGCACCAAGGAAAATTCACTTTAAACATTAAACCCCCTTCCTAACAGTAAGGATAGTGCTGCACTGGAATAGATTGTCTAGCAGGGAGATTGAGGGGCCGTTGGTGCTGAAAGGCTGCAGGAACATGGTTGGTATCGGCAGGGTGTCCTCAGGACCATCTCTTTACAGTCTCTCTCATCCCTGTGGACCCCGGTAGAAAAACTCATCCTGGCCTTGAGATCACGCAGCAGGTTTTAGCTCAAACTTAGGAAAGTGAGTAGTAATTGCTCACATTAGCTAATCTCTGAGCAGAAGCTCATGGCGTGCTCTTTTGCTTGGCAGCTAATGAGCACTATCAATAATTGTTTTTTAAAATGCAACTTCTGAACACAAGAAGGATTAGACAGATGGCTACCACTGGTTTACCAGATCAGCGTTAGCAATGTTTTACTGAATTAGTTTCATTCTCATATTCAAATTGATTACCGTAAGCCACTTTATTTGTCAGAAATTTCTTTAATAGCACTTTTAAAGACAAAATGTGGGCATTATAAAGCAGTCCTAAGTAATTAATTTGGTCTGCATGGAGTATGAAATTACTCAGGAAGGGTCACTTCTCATGCAATAATGTAAACTCAGCTACAAAACCTCTTGAAAAAAACCTCTTTTTTATTTCTCTAACGCAGTATTCGAGCTACACAAATAGTTACATTTTTACAGTTGAGTTAGCCTTGATTTATTTTGAAAGGGGGGGATACAAAGAGACAAGAGAGCCTGCACATCAAGAGATGATTCTCTATCTTCCTTCTCATATCTTAGTCAGTTCAGGCTTGGGCTGACAGTGATTGACAGAACGAGGGGATTCTTTACACAAAAGAAAAATGTGGCAAATTTGCAGGGAAAATAGCGATGTCTTTAAAGCACAGCACTTACTGAAAAGGGCTCACAGCCTTCTAAATTATGGCTTGTACACTCACCATGCTGCATCATTTAGTTTAAGCAGCCAGTTTCCAGATAGGGATTTACTTGCTTGGTGTCAGGATCAGCCTTTACAGCTAAATTTGAGAACGTTGAGTCACAAGTTACTGAGAGTGTAGGGCTGCAGTGGCATTGCTCAAGTGCTTTTGGTTTCACAGAGAAGGGGGAAGGCTCTCTGTGATGCTCTTTTATACCCACGCTGACAAAGCTGTGCTGGGGTGCCTGTGAATGACCACCACGGTGCCAGTGGGGCTGGGAGGGCCGTCTCTGTCCATCCTCTCTAGCTCTGCTGTTGGAGTTGAAAATGTGGCTACCCTAAACAACTTCCGAAGGCTTGTGTTTCTGTCAGGACACAGCAGCAGCTTTGGCACGGCTGCGTGCCTGGTGCAGGAGTTCCAGTTTGGTGCCTTGGATCACACAGGATAAATTCAGGCCTGCATATATTTGCAAGGAACTATTAACACGTGCCCGTTCCTTCTTGGTTTGCGTTTTGGTCTCTCACACCTACACTGGGAGATCTGAAGGTCAAGCCTTGCTGGCATCACGAGCCCTTAAGAGCCATCAGTCAATGCAACTGGAGCACCACATCTATCCAAGCAGCCCAAGGGGGAAAAAAAAGAGCCTGTGTACTGGAGGATACAAAAGGGTTAAAATATGTGGGACTGTTTCTGTCTGTAGATATGCTGCTCGGCATCCCTGGGAGTGCAGCCTCTGAGGTGGACAGTTAGTAAAGATCTGCTTTTTATAATTGGTTTTCAATCCAAGGCTTTTGTGGTGATATCCCACAGTGGCTCATGTAGGAATAGTAAGGAAAGCTGTTCTTCAAGCTAGCAGAGGAATATGCTGAGAGAAAAACCTTCTAGTTGAATAAGATTTTTTTGCCTGAGACATTTTTCTTAAAAGTAGGGAGACAAGGGAATATTCAGATTAAGGAATTTAGGTTTTTAAAAGAAGAAAAAAAATATATTCAGCATTACTTTTTTGTTCTTTGCTTCAGTGGGGACCTGAAATGAAGATGTGAAATATCAGACCACATTTTTTCTTGTCTGATAACCAAAGGGAGGACAAAGCCAGGGAACATGTAGATAGTCAGTGTTTCAACTGCATGGGGCAGGTTGTGCTTTGAGTTAGAAGTCAGAGGTGTGAACCCAGAGCCATGAAGTCTTCTTCTGAAACAGGGCAACAAGATGCTCAGTATGATGCAGGGCCCATGCACAAAAGCACCTGCCCCTGTGCCTTGCCTGGAAGATGATTGTGGCCTGCCAAGTACAGGGTTTTGCTGTAAATAGATCTACTTGCTGCCTTTATCATTTATTTATCTAGTTCTTGGGGCAGAGAACAGCTTTCTGCTCTATTGTTGTTCAGTGCTTAGCAAAATGGGATCGTTGTCCAAGATGAGAGCTCTGAAATGACATTATATTAAATAGCAATAACAGTTTATGGTATTATGGTACTGCAGAGAACATTGAATGTGAAACATCAGTTGGCTCAGGGGGCTGGAAACTGGGCTCATCATTTTACCTCTGTGCATCCTGTTCTGGCTGTTTACTGACCCAGAACTGCTACCCTTGGAAAGCTTTTGGGGAAGCTATGTGAAATGTTTTGCCGGTGATGATCCAACCCCTAACATGCAGCAGCAGGTTCATGACCTGTGCTCTGGCCGCTCTGCAGCCCTGCATCCCACCAGGGCCGCCACACATGGCCATGATCATCTACTCCAAGGCCAAAGAAACTTCTAGTTTATCACTTCAGAAGCAGAAAGGGACAGCAATAAAGCTGTGCATGTGATTTGTATGGATCCATCCAATATGATTTGAGATACAGAATATATCCTCTGGGATATGTTAATTGATAATGTCATGGGCCTTAGCCAATGCGACATTATTTCTTTCCACAGTAGCATGTCTGGCAGCTCCCTTGTCCTCCTTTCCTAGAATGGAGATAGTGGGGTTTAGGCGCAGTTTCACACTATGAAAGCCAACAGACATTTGAGTAGACAAATCTCAGGGGCTGTACTTCGGTGCTCCGTAACAGCCGACTCCAAGCTCCTTTACCATGAAAGACCATTTACAGAATGAAAGAGGTTGTGTTGTGAAATATTAGTTTCTTATTACTTCTAGTAAAGAGCAAAGTAAGTAAAAACACAAGGTGGCTGATGGATTTTTTTATAAGAAAGGCAATGTGTATGTGTGCTGTTCTTTATTAGATTCCACAGAAATCAATCTGAAATCTAGTTCAGCCTAGTAAAATTAGATCTAAAACTATTTAATTTTGTTGCAAGAGTGTTTTTCTCTCCTGATGCCTTGCTTGAGGACACAGAGAGATAAAAACTCTTGAGTTATTATCAGTTTATGTGCATCTCCGTCTGCCTGTGCAGTGTACTATCTTATGTATTTTCTAAGTGATCTGGCTGTGGCTTGAAGATGGCAGTTTAAAAATCACGGCTTCACAAGTTTCTTTCGCTATTTGAACATTCATTTTGGAAATATTTTTGTTTTGCATTCTATAAACTGTGACAGGTTTTTTACCCCTCTTTTTTCCCCCCCTTTTTTGGGATGCCATCGCTTCAGAAAACAGGAGAAGTGCGTGAGAGAATGGTTGTGTAAAAACCGTCAGTGCTCAGCTCTGTGTGCTCAAGTCTTGCAATGGAGACCATAAAAATGACCAGTGGATTTATTAGGCATATAATAAATCTGCATGATTAACACTATCTATGACTATTTGATTGTATGCCAGCTGCATATCAAACAGTTTTATCAAAGAGCATCTGTGAACAGGCTAATTTCTCATTAGGCTGTGTCTACATATAGGTCTGCGCTACTTAAGGAGACTTAGCTAAAGTAGGGTAGAAAACTATATGATAATGCTCAATTTGGCTTAAGAGAGGTTTGCTCGTCACTAATTTAAACCTGTTGACTGAATTATGGCCATGTGAAACATGAGTGGTCTATGCCAAAGTGAGGATACTGAAGTTAGCAAAGGTATTTAAAAGGACTTTTGGAACCAGTGGAGCGGAGGTCTGTGGAGGTGAAGCAGCTGCCTATGCAGGCATTACTACAGACTGCATCTCAGGACCATGCACGCAGAAGGACATAGAAGATGCAAAACTGTGCTGCACCATCTGATTTTGAAAGGTGTTGCCACCTTCTGAAACCAGCAGCCCACTTAGGTACCTAAAATCTAAGGTGGGGCTGAGCTGTTAAAGTCCAACTTCAGTTATCCAAACTCTAAGTCTCCAAGTTCAGCAATTACCTGAGGGGCTTAGAGGGGCTTAACAACCCTAGAAGGGACTCACTTCGACATGGACATGTACAGATAAATGCCTGCTGAGATAAGCACAATAAATCCCTCTCAGAAGGTGCCTATTCCTTTTACTGGGGACCTGGACTATTTATTTGGACTAGAAGACTAACTTGTAAATGTCCAAAGCTAGGAGAAAGGATTTCTACCCTACCATGGGGATCTATGTTGCCAGGAAGTCTTCAGCTGTGTTCTGGTGGGTGTTATCAGTGGCTGTCGCTGGGTTAGATGGTGCCGAGGGAGACGTCCTGCTTCCCCAAGCAATGCAGCCCCAGCAAGAAGGCTCTGCTGTTGACAGGTTTCTTGATACTGTTTCAGTCCTTGATCTTCACATAGGTTTGGGTAAGGAACTGGGTTGTGTGTTACTGAAGGAGGGATCAGGACTCCTTTATGCTCTCAGAGCTCATGCTGAGGGCACTCAAAGAATCGCAAATGTTAGGAGTTATTGTACATGAAGAAACTGTAAGATGTTTGTATATGTGCAGCATAGATTAACAGCTAAGTATTTCTTTTACACTTTACAAGATGATAGTTTCACTATATAATGTGTGGATCACCTAACACAAGCATAATGATGCGCTTCACCTTGGCACAAACCACTCTCTTAGTTCTAAAATATCATTCTCCAAGTTGCACTAATGGCTACAACTGTACATACAAATATAGCTGTCCATGTCCATGTCATAGCGGATGACACCAAACTGAGTGGTGCAGTTGACACACCAGAAGGACAGGATGTCATCCAGAGAGACCTGAACAGGCTGGAGAGGTGGGCCTCTGTGAACCTCATGAGGTTCAACAAGGCCAAGTGCAAGGTCCTGCACCTGGGTCGGGGTAACCCCCAGTATCAGTACAGGCTGGGGGAAGAAAGGATTGAGAGCAGCCCTGCTGAGAGGGACTTGGGCGTGCTGGTGGATGAAAAGCTGGACATGAGCCGGCAATGTGCGCTGGCGGCCCAGAAGGCCAATTGTACTCTGGGCTGCATCAGAAGCGTGGCCAGCAGGGCGAGGGAGGTGATTCTGCCCCTCTACTCTGCTCTGGTGAGACCTCACCTAGAGTACTGCGTCCAGCTCTGGAGCCCTCAGCACAAGAAGGACATGGAACTGTTGGAGCGGGTCCAGAGGAGGGCTACAAAAATGATCCGAGGGCTGGAGCACCTCTCTTATGAGGACAGGCTGAGAGAGTTGGGCTTGTTCAGCCTGGAGAAGAGAAGGCTGCGGGGAGACCTGATTGTGGCCTTTCAGTACCTAAAGGGGGCCTATAGGAAAGACGGGGAAAATCTTTTCAGTAGGGCCAGCTGTGACAGGACAAGGGGTAACGGTTTTAAACTAAAACAGGGTAGGTTTAGTCTAGATATAAGGAAGAAATTCTTTACAATGAGGGTGGTAAAACACTGGAACAGGTTGCCCAGAGAGGTAGTGGAGGCCCCATCCCTGGGAACATTCCAGGCCAGGTTGGATGGGGCTCTGAGCAACCTGATCTAGTTAGTGGTGTCCCTGCTCCCTGCAGGGGGGCTGGACTAGATGACCTCTAGGGGTCCCTTCCAACCCAAAACATTCTATGATTCTATGATTCTGTGTCCTCTCCATAACTGATGTAAAGACCAACGTGAAACGGCCCCAGGGGAGGGCAGACACTGGCAGTGAGCCTGGCAGCACTCCCCTTTGAGCTGTAACCCCCTCCTTCCCAAACCAAATACCTGCATAAACACGAGATGAATGGCCTGCATCAGAAAGGTCCCGTCAGCAATTAGTGATGGAAGGCTTTGTTTAATCTGTTCTCTGTTCATCTACTGTAAGCCAGCCAAGTATGACCTCTCTCTCTTGTACTTCTATAATAATGCATATTTAACCTGAATCCTGTCCTGATTTATCCTTTATAACAGGAGGCAGTCTTGTGTTAACCAATCTGTCTGTGGGCAGAAAGTTAAAGGCACTACCTTTATAATTTAGGAGTGCTTTTACTGAGGTACATGTGCTTATTGAGAACAAACAATTAACTCCAAGTGATATAAGAGGGCTGAGATTTACAGGGCTTTCTCAGACAAGATGGGACTGACAGAAGTCAGGCCTGTTAATTGAGCCAGTTATTTAAGTATTTAGGCACTTAAATTCCCATTTGACCCTATGGGAGCTGAGACAGCTAAAAGGAGTCAGGGGCTGCCCTGGGGCTGTCCCAGGTGTCGCTGGTATTACATTGCCTTTTACTACAAAGCAACTGCTCCAATTTCACCTGTTAAGGCGTGAGCCTTCCACCACCACTCGCACAGACTCCGAAAGCTTCAGGTGCATCGTCGCTACTTTGTTAGTATTTTCTTTTCACCTTTTCACTCTTTATTCAACCACAGCACAGATAGCTTCGAACCTATCCCTCAATTAAGAGCAGTGACAAAGGAAAAGTTGGCTAAAGCTTTACAAAGAAGGCTAAGTTTTCAGGGTGATGCAAAGGGAACTTGACACCTGACTCCCATCAACAATACTAATGGGGGCTATGCATCTAGCGCCTGCTGCATTGTGCTGACATTGTACCCTTGAATGTTAGTACAGTCCAATAATTCTCCAAAGATGAGGCAGCTTATTTTCTCTGCCACTGCTGCTTTGCTGGCATTTTTATGGCATTCCCAGTAGTACTACCTGTCAGAGTTAGTACTTCCAAGGATGGCATTGCTTTGGGGTGATTGAGGATTGATGTAATTAAAGAGAAGGCAGTCTACTGCTTGCCCGTGGGTATTTTATATCAAGTGTTTTACTGCACAGCTACGATTGATGGCTTAAACGATGACAAAGTTGGGCTGCTCTGTATGTGCAACAATGATTCAAACCAGGAGTTCAGGAATGTGAGTCCTGTATTTCACGCTAAGAGAATTCTGAGAATGTGGCAGAAATGGAGCTTTCTAGGAAAACTGCAAGTTCTCATGAGCAATTTAATAACATCACTGAAAACTCCCAGAGACTGCTCACAGAAAGGGACTAGTCCCAGTCACAGCTAGGGACAAGAAAGATTATTATTTGGGAATTATTTGGAAAGGAACAGAAAAAAAAAGTATATAATAACACATCATTGAATAAACCCACTGGGTGCACTTGTTGTCTTAAGTGGGATTATCTGATTAAATCTACACATGCTTTTGTACATACCCACATCTGGAGCAGTCACTGTAGGCTTTCTTTATGGTCAGTGAAGACTTAGTCAGTATAGCCTATGGCATTAGAGTACATTAATTTCATCCTGAAGTAAATATGTTAGTTGTATTCTGTAACTTGAACATGTTAAAAGCCATGTGAAATATCAGGCATATTATTATCTCAGTGTCTAGCTCTTAGTAAACTGATGAAGAGGTAAAATCCGATAAGAAAGCTACTCTTTACCACTGCAGACAGAGTTTGATAAGGATGGTCTGGGAACATAAACCAGCTCTTTGTGCAGAAAGAAGAGGAATCTTATTCCTCTCTTCCCTGCTATAATGCCCATAAACTCCAATTACATTTATAAGTTTGCATTAAATTAAATATGTTATTTTACTCAAGCACTTAAAAAGTCTACTAAATATCCAATAACAGTTTTCTTTATTCCCTTGTTAGCAGCTGCCATGGCAGCAGGACTCGCACAAGAATGAAAGTGATTTAGTGCATTGATTTGCAGTTGGCACGGCCCTCTGTTCTCAAACAGAACTGATTAGCTTAGCAGGAAAGTACCATTTACTTTTTATCGCGTTTCTTTTCTGCTCATCTCCCTTCGGTGGCTGCCAAGAGGAACAGCAGTACTGTAACCTCCTGAGCTTACTTTCTTCAGCTCCAAATTCTGCAGTTCTGAGGACTAATTTGTCTGGATGGTGCTGCAGCGTCAATACACATGCCAGGGTTACTGCTTTGGTACGCTGAAAACAGGTCCCAGTGAGCTCTTTCAGGCTGTTTCTTCACAAAGTTAACCGAGACTATGACAATCCTCTATGTATCAAAAAGTCCCATCTAAACCAGGACTTTAGGGTTTTTTTCACCATTTACTGGAAAAGCTAATAGGACACTAAGGCATAATGTCTATCTGGAAAGATGTCTGAGTATGCCACTTTTGCTTAATAGACTGACCCTAGGGCTTGCCTTCCAATACATAACATTTGGAGGACTGTGTATACACTTCTGCACCTCTGATCTTCTGTGTATTGAAGCTGCTGGGGAAACTCTTGATTCACCAGTTAAAAGTAAAGATTTTCTGCAGCACCGAATTACTAGCAGCTGCAGTAAAAACAGCAGGAGTCATTGAATTAGCAATTATTTTCCCTTGAAGACCAATTCATGACAGAAGTTCAGTTTGCTTTGGATAAGATGCCATCATTTCATGGGTCAGATCCTCAGCTGGAGTGAGTCTGTGTGGCTTTATTGAAGTCCACAAACATACATGGAGCCATACCAGCCGAGGTCAGTGGAATAACTGTTTCAAACCAGTTAAGGATCTGATCCCATAAACTTATCATGGGTATTCAGTCTGTTAGTCCTTCACAGTTCTCATGTAAACTGGTCAAAAATTCCACAAAATCAAAGCTTGTCAGGGTTATTCAGTATATCCAAGTGTGTTTTTACTGAGAAATAAGAGGAAAAAAATAGGACTGGGTGGGAGGCTGAAAACCATGGTTCAGAGCTATTTCTGGAAACAAAGATGAAAAGATAAAGAGGGGAGACAGAATTTCCTTCCTACTTTCTCGCCAAAATTCACTCTTAATAATATTAATCCTTTTGGACTCTTTTCAGTTAGCAGAGATGAAGAGGCTAATCTCTGCCTCTTCTACACTGGAGGCTCCATTAGTTCTACTAAATAGATGGTGCAGCAGCAGAGAAGTACATACGCATTTACCTCCCTTCTCCTTTGATCTCAGCAAGAGATTATAAGACATCTCCTATGCTCTGTTCTTTCATTTTAAAATGCAAAAGCAATCTGAAACCTTCTTCCCTCTGGCACAGGAAATCCTGTGAGGAGAGGGCCCCCTTACTAGAAAAAGTATAGCTCACACTCTTCAAATGTATCTAACTCCATTAGTCATGTGAATTCAGTACCTTTTGTTCCCTTTTACAAGCCATCTTCCCTCTTTCCACAACAACAAAGAAAATCCTCTTTTCTAGTAAAGCAGGAGTTATTTGAACTGCACGGATTCAAGAGACCGCAGTATCTGCCATAGCTAATGAGCTCCTAACAAACCAGGGATGTGCTGATAGGGCAACATGACTACAGTCCTCTCCTAAACCACCAGAAGATAAAAGCTACCTCTTTACAGGACTTAAACTACTGCAGACATAGGTATACTCACTGTCAGCAAAACCTTACTCTTTGGGTGCTATATACCATTTGCTTTGCCACTGGTGGCAGACTCTAATGACCATGAGTTGAATTTTAGGATAAAATGACACATCCCTTAAACTCCATTGATTACAAAAGGAAGCTTGTGTGAGTGGCAGATACAGAGGTAAACATTTGGTCACAGGAAACCAATGTCGTATGTCTGTTCATCCGTAGACCTCTCACACTTGCTTCCATGAAATGTCCCCCTTGGCTTGCATCTAGGTTTTCTTCTTGTGGAAACTCAGGCACAAGGTGGCAGAAGAGGGGAAAATAATGGCAACAGAATGTAGGCAAAACATAGCATCAGAAGGTGGCTGTGGCTCATACCTGTAGTTGGATGGTATAGAAATACATATAGAGGCATAAGGTTGTGGCCTTCAGAGTGGAACCTGTAACCCTGCATCAGAGCCTAAGAGAATTACTTAGGTTTGGAGAACACCAGATGCCTCAAAAAGGGGCACACAGGGGACAGCCTTCTTAATGAGATTTTGATCAGTCAGTAATAAACACTGAAGATTAGAGTGTATCCTAAATGCCATCCCTCTTCAGGTCTTGGGGAGCTTGCTTAAGGTCATTGGGAGGGACCTCTTATGTTTGGGACTTCTTTCTGAGGACTGAGGTCTAGGACTTGACTTTCAAACTGGGAGGAAATGGGAGCAGGGATCATGTCTTTTAAGAGACAGGGTATCTGGGGGATGATGGTGAAGGGAGTCTTTTATCCAGCGTGACACAGTTACCGCATTTATCCAGAGTGGGATTGTGGCAGGGCTGGAGACTGGAACTCCTGGGGCTGGGACTGCTGGCCCTGAGGCAGCCTGAAACGGGGTCCTGGGATGTGGGATGGGTGGGGGGAGCCCATCAGTACCCTGACAGTCAGCAGGCTTTTAATACAGTCTGGCTACCTGCACATACAGTTCCCCTTCTATGTCTATTTTAATGTTCTTCTACATATATTCTAACCTTTAATTTAGACCAGTGAGTTTTCAATGTAAGGAAAATAATAATGAACACTTAACAGTAATCCTGCTCTTTCCCACTGCCAGTTACGGCAGGCACTAATCCACCCAAAATACCAGTCCTTGCGGTAATCACACACTTAATGACCTTGCTCACTGAGGCCTCACTTGACTTCCAAGCCTGTTGATTAAAATATGTCAGGTTCTGATATGCAGCAAAGACACTGTGAACTGCCACCGTGTGACTTCTCCTGTAGCCACCTTGCAGGACACCCTGCAGCACAGGAACATGCCTATCCCATCATGACACCATCAGTGTTGGGTCGCCATCCTGAGCACAGCCCCTTCGCTGACGGGTGACAGCGAACGCGCACGGGAGGAGCTGATGCGTGTCCATGGGCACCAAGGAGCAGGACAGGGAAGAGCTGGTGCTGCCACAGGGCTCATGTGAGCAATCCTCTGATGGGGCCAGCCTGGCCCCTGATGTCTTGCGGGGTAGATGGTTTCTTTGTTACTCTACCATATGTAAATGTATAGCAAAACAATCCTTATCATCTCAGTTCTTCAGTATTAGAAAGAGGCTGTGCTCTGATTTGTTCAGTTTTGTAGTATTCTTGTTGAAATTCTGCATCTAGGACAGTGCAATGCATTTGGAGTTATGGGGGTCACATCTGTAGTGCCGTGGCTAAAGACCAAGACATCGCAACCGTATTTATTAACTGTTCCAAGGCATTTGATTGTCCAGGACCATTCAGAGTGTCCAGGAGCATTTGTGCTAAGAAGATTGAAGCACTTTGGCCTTGGCTGAGCTTCAGCAGATGGATTTGCTTCATATTTGTTAACAAAAAAGAGGAAGAGAGAGAGAGAGAGGGAGAAAGAAAAGGTGGCAATTTGTCTCCAGAAGTAGTGACACAGTAAATCTCCAGTGAACAGAGTTTTATGGGAGAAAGTCCGTTTCCACTATTCTGCTTCCAGACTTTATAGATGGTTTTCAGGATAAATGCAATTGTCTAATGCTGATGATTTAAATGCAAACAAACCCATCGCTCGTTTCCTCGGCCCTGAGTAGCAAAACTTCAGAGTTGCAATGTGACCTCTGCCACTTCCACAAATGACTTACTAGCAAAAAATGAACTTGTTCAATTCAAAAAGAAATGGAGAACAACAAAGCCATATCTGCTCCCCAAAGGGACAAGAAGAACAAAGTCACGCTCCATATGGCCCTGATACTGTAAGGTGGCTCAGGCTGTAGATTGAGGTCTGTGTCATTGATATGTGTAGAGCTTGGGATCTGTCTAGCTTGTGTCTACTCCTGAGAGAGTGATTTGTACCTAATTTTCTCAGTGGTTTTAAGCTTTTTCTTCTGTTTGTATCAGACTTTGATTTTTCCAGATATACTTGTCAGTAGAATTTCCTCAAATGCACTTTGTAAACACATTTCAGTCTATGCAAACTATTTGTTTTGACTGTTCACTACTTCTGCTGTGTAACCAGCCACCTAAGGCAAACGGCAGTTTTCCAGTGCTTTTGCAGATGACTGATCCCTGAAGTCCCCTGAACTGTTTTGCAGATCTCTACTGTAACATGTCTCCAGTCACCCAATAAGGTTACCAAAAGTTATTTCTCAGGCACGTAACAAGGGTCTCTGTCTGTTGACTCTTAACAGATATGCTTAGTGTCCTGATAGAAATGAAAACAATGATGGAGGGATTTGCACACACACAAAATGAGTTGGAAAAGGAACATTTTCATGATTCTTTTTAACCTGAACACATTTAAAATGTAAAACTCACTTCCAAATCTCTTTATAAAACTAATAATAAATACGAATTCTGGCTTGCAGAACTCTTTGCAGAAAATAAGTACAATAAAGCTTTTACTCTAATATGGATGCATACTAGATCTTCACTTGGCATATCTCTAATCAGGCTGCTGATGAAGAGATCTGGAGGTCTGGACTGCACAACTATATCCCCAGTTTGAATACATTAAGTAAGTTATGGCAATACTTTATGTTTTTTACCATGTAAAAAGAGATGTGATGTCTGCTCCTGAAGAATGGCAGTGGACCTCCTTTCATAGTAAAAAAACCCAGAAGGCCTCTCAAGACTAAACCATAACAAATCCCTTGACTGCCCCAGAGTCTTTTGCCTGGTCAACTTGACGTTTGGCATAGGAATGGTTAGATGAACTCCACTCTGACTGTCTTGACTTGCAAGGACTGCCAGCACCAGGTTGTTAAAAGAAGACTGTTGGATTAGTGCAGGAGTAACATCGCCTTCATCTGCAGAGTCCTCTGTGGAACAGAGAAGTTGTGATTATGTTTAGTTAGCACGGCTTCTAGGAGGGAGCTCCAGAAGAAATCTAACTGCTAATGGCACATCTGTGGGCAAAGGCGCCACAGCGTTCAAAGTATAACAGAACCAAGTTCCTGAAAGTGCTTCATTTGCCATAGCTCCATCAGTGAAGTCCCGGGCACCTCTTGAGGCCATGTTTATTTCTAATGACCAAGTTAGAAACATACGTTATGGATCAGAATATTTTGCATTTTTTAATGTCCAGATCAGGGTCACACGACAACCTCTGACTCAGAGTGTGCATCACCCAAAATACCTTGTTCTGACTCCTTGCGGTACCATCATTATATGTGGCATATTTAAAAGAAAATAAAGATATCTGACCTAAAATAGGCAGCATGTATTTTTAAGCATAGAGGAAGGTCATTCGGCACTGATATTTTGAGGACTCTGCTGACAAAGGCTTTTCTTTAACATTCTAATTTCAATGCTACTATCTATAGCCCTTTGTGTAGACTTGTCCTTTCAATGTGCACTGTTGTCAATGAACAGATACTATAAGCTGGTTTCAAGGTGTGACTCAGAAAAAGCTGGCAAAAGGATGCTCTGAATTTTCAAAGCCATGCTGTATATCTTCAGTTTTAATGGATATGCATGCAATCCTCTACAGTTTGGAAAATCTCTTCCATAAGCTGGCTCCTATCTACAAACAAGAGCCAAGGTCATCTAAAGGGATTTTAGCACATAACAACGATTATCAACTTATGTGGACACCCTTGGAGCTCTGTTATGGATGATGTTTATAAGAGAGTGTACAAATACATCATTTCTGCATGCATACACATATCTATTTAAAGGAACCTTTGTGGTTTTCCAAACACAGGCACCAAGTTTGTAAATCATAGCTTCCAAACACCTAAACACATATAGGAGCCACCTACACCTCAGAGTTTTTGGCATCCAGCTAAGATACTGATGTTTGAAACAGGGTTCCCCATGCCCAAGAGAAAATCTTTGTATTTACTTTAAAGAGTAAGGCTTGGCAGATTCATGGGTTTTTAAAGCCATTATGAGTAGGCTTGTAGAAGAGAAATCAGGGCCACACAGAGATCTGGAGAGGGGTAGATCTGGAAGAGTGGTGGCTTTATAAGGAGGAGCACAGACTATGTGTTTAGAAAGATATCCCATTTTGATTTAGGATGCACAACTATATTGCCTATAAGCCTGTCAGAAGAATAGGATTTCCTAGCTCACAAGGATGATTTTATTTTTGAAGGTCTGCTCTAAAGTATTATTGAAAAAGCAAAAAATATCACAGATTCTCCCAAAACAATTTAGAACCAGAAGAGGGAAGGTTTCCTTCCATTCTTTCCTCTTTCTTACCTGCTGCCCTGTTCTGACAGGCTGCTCAGCAGGACAACGGGGATTTGCTGTATGCTCTGTGGCACACACAAAAAGGCATTCAAATAAAAAGTCCTCATGTAAATAATGACATCAATTTTGCAATCAGCCAGAAAACAAACAAACAAAAACCAGTGAGGTCAACACTGAATATACTAGTCTTGCCAATGCTCTGTATAATTAAAACAATTTCACCTTGAAAACTGGCATTAATTACTATTTGGAGCACCTCCAGACCTTAGCATTTTAGTTTGTTTTTATGGGCCTAGTTAGAACAAAGGTTCTTACATGGAGTATTTTCTAGTCTTTTTGTTTATGATCCAGTTTAGCAGTTATTTTATACAAGATATTTGTTGCATATTAGTTGTTGCTTCTTTCTGTTGCCACACCTGTATGACTTGGGAAATGTCACAGTACATCTCACTTGGCAACAAAATTCTTTGCAAAGTCATTGAGACCAACGTACCGGCAAAACCCAAGTAAATCCCAAATCTGTATTTGCATTTAATGCATATAGCATTGAAGAGATCTGCTGCTGTTGTCCTCTAGACAGTGATAGGACAAAATTTTTAAACGCTAGCATTTCAAATTTTTCACCTTCACACAGGAGCTCAGTTTACAAGAGAAGTTTAAGAATATCCTGAAAAAGTGTTGATATTTTTCTGGACATCTATTTGCATAAACCAAAAAGGAGGCACCAAAATTTACACAGAAAAACCTCAGCTTCACCCTTAATTTTAACAGGGAAAATGGAGCCCAGCTTCAAACTTTAGGACAATGCAGGTCTCATTTTAAGCTTTAGCCCTTACACATTTATTTGGGTAATTCAGGCGGCTTAGTCAAAATCTAGTCTGATTCTAGTACCAGTCTGATTGCTGACTTGGATTTAAATTTTGTAACTTGAGCCTAGCTTTAGTTTAAATACTGAAGGTTCATTCAGTTGCCTTCCTTCTTCTAACATCAAGCGGTTTTAGTTAGAGATTTGTACTTGAAATGCACGCGTTCGGCATCGGTACTATTAAATTAATAGTGATGTATATGTGTTTGTAGGCACAGTGACCTTTATTAGCTATCACTTTTTGCAACAAGAGTTTTTTTCATCATATGTTAAATGTTAAAACTAACAAGCAGTTAGTTAAGCATTACACTGGAGACTGTCATCATGTATTACATCTTGGAACATGCACTTTTAAAACTGTTCAGATTAAAGATGAATCAAAGCGCTTGAGCTTCAGGGAGAGAACTGGAGGTGTACATCCCCACAGACAGAACTGGAGTATAAAATCCAACACAAATTGCTTTCAAAATTTAATAATTCACAAAATCTATGGCTAAGCACGGCCTGACTGGGGTAGATAAGTAAAATAAATACTGCAAAGTCAATTTTTAATAATCTGTGGCATGAAATTTAAGCACAAGAGAAAACATTTCACAATCAAGTCAGCTTTCTGTAAATGATCAAATGAGAATTTTAAACCCCCTCACCTACCAATGCAAAATACATCCAGTTTATCCTTTAGTCCACACAGCATATTCCTATATTTCTTTGTTTAAATGCCTTTTACTTCTAATAGAGCCTTTGTTGTAGCACCTTTTTAGAACTAGAGTTATTGACAACAACATCAGAAGAAGGTAGACAGATACTAGAGCCTCTTATTTACCGGTGAATTGGCGCATTGCATATGCAGCCACAGGAAATAATGTAATTAGTTTCTGTGCTCGTCTGGTAACAAGTGGTCTGGTATATTTATCTAATTATTGAGACAACACATTTACAACTGAAGGGATTTTGTTATAAGAGGTTTATAAAACTCTGATTTAGGCTGATCTTCAGTCTCTTAAAGCCAAGTAAAAACTGGCCTTCAAGCAACATTTTTGTATGATGAAGAATAAAATCCCAGATGGATTATGACAAGTCTGTGTCGTCCTAAAAGAGAAATCAAAATGAAAAGCAGGGAAAATTAAATGGCAAGGATAATATATATACATACACACTCGTTCAGGGGGAGAGAGAGAGAAAATGTGAAGATTTGTACGTATTTTATGCATCTGGAATCAGTGCGCTAACATGCTGTTTATGCTAAGAGGTGTACCATCTGCAAGGAATAAAGAAAAGGGAGCTATTATACTATATTATGGGGAAATCATATTTTGACTTTATTATTATGGTTGTGGCTATTTTATGAAAAGGAGGTGGATTAATAATAATTGTCTAACCAACCAAAAGGGAAAGAGAAAGCAAAATGGATTTTTCAGAGAAAGGTTAATAATAAGGGGCTGGTGCAACACAGCAGAGGGAGGAAGAGAGGGCAGTGACAAGAGAGACCAGGTCTCAATGGTGCGAGAGAGGCGGGAGTTTGGATGTCTGCAGGGCTGAGAGTGGCAGCAGAGAAAAGGGTGAGCACGTATCAGCAGCCACAGGCAAAGGAGCCGGTGAGAAAAGAGGTCCTCTGGTGTCCTGGACTTACTGCAGAGAGGATGCCAATGAGCCACAGGACTTGGTTGCATGTCTCCAGCACAGCTGCCTCCTGGGGTACCCTGGGCACAGGCAGTGGGGAGGCAGGACAAGTGGTTGCTGCAATGCAACCCTCAGCACTGAGAGGAGATCCTGCAGCCAGGGGCTCATCTGGGATGGGACATGGCCTGGAGCGGCCACATCCTCTCACATCCCCATGTGAGGTCCAGCACTGATGCGGAGGGGGACCAGGACCGGTTAGGGCACAGAGGATGATGACATTGGGAGCCAAAAGTGGGTCCCCTAGTTGTAAACTGTTAGGAAATTATTTTCTGGGAGGAAACTGTAGGGAAAACAGGGAACATTTCAATCTAAAGTGAAAGAGCTAAAAGCGGGTAGAGGTCACCCCTACACAGAGAGTCTGGAGCAGGTCTTCTGCTCCTTTTATTTGCACTCTCTCATTATGGATATTTGGCATACGTTATTGTACCTCTCCCCCCACCTCCTGCTCCCTCCCCACCTCGGGCCCAGAGGCTTTTTGTTCTGAATGGAAGGACAACCCTCACAAAGGGCCTTTTTCCTGAGAGATGTTGGTTTCATTTACAGTGGGCTAGAAATGCATGTGCTGCAGTGCCCTGGGCCTTTCAATCACCCGCCGAGAGCTCTCACTTTTCATTGTTTCCATTTTAACACTGTTCTTGCAGCTGCAATTGCAGCCTCTTTGAATTAAATCTGGGTTAACAGTCTGAGGACAGATAAGCCCCGAGAGAGGAAATGATGTAAATCCACACAGCAATTCTTTAACCTATTGCTTTTTTATGACAGGCTGGAAGCCCTGCATGCGATCAGAAGCAAAGTGCATTTTTGCAGTCTATTCTGATTTGCATAAACCTTTCTTTTGGTATTTGCATAATTTTTCAATTAATCACCAGGACAATACCCTAACTCCTGAACATCTCTCTCCCAGGCATTTAAGGTATTCTTGCTACTATAAAAGATTTCGACACTGATGATGAGGCCAAGACCTGGGGTTTTCCATTTATTTCGCATGTAAAACCCAGTCCAAATGTTTACTGTACCTTATACTCCACAACGAGTGCATCAGTGATTACTGAAAAAGCACAGATGGGACGTAGACAGTTTTTCATTCCTTGTTCCATATGATAGAACTCAACACATCTGGTATGCTATGAAAAGCATCTTTGCACTAATTTGTTTGTCAGTATCTATTGAAAGGACTATCTGTCATCCTGTCGCATTTTGGTTGCCCTGAGATGTCTGAAGACAAGACTAGTCACAAATTGCGACTGCTGGCCACTTGGGACTAACTGGTAGAAACCACCAGCTGTTACAAGGATCATCAGTGGTGGATTTGTTTCTTTTTTGTATTTTTTGTAAGCAGAAATTTCAGTGTAATCTCTCCTCAGACATTTTGCATTTGCAAGAAGAAACCAAATCACTTGAGCAAGAGACAGTTTGTTTGTCCTCGCTGTCCGTGTGCACATTTCCATCTGCTTCTACAGCTGGGCGAGTTTTGTTTGACTGTACAGGAGTGATTCAGGGGGCAGAAAGTGCACTCGCTGGTGTGCATGTGGTGATTTTCACACGCGCCTTTGTATGCTAGGTCTTTTATGTCAGGAACCTGACCATAAATAGAATGGTTTGTCAGGGAGGAGTAAAGATCCTAAAGGAACCTTGGTGTTTATATGGGTTGATCAATACAGGCTGAGAATATTTTTTCCCATAGTTCTTCACTCTAAACATCTTCTTGAAAGACAACCCTGTGATTTATGATTTGTTATGTTTATTTTACCTCATCTCCTTACCAATGAATCAGTGTTGGATGTCATTTCTTTTCCAGTCCGATTTTTTAATTTTCTTATTATAAATGCTTTATCACATCAAATTCTGATTGTGTGACTAATTTAAGCCATTTCTCTTCAGTCAAGAGCTATTCTGGCACAAGAGTGCAGGTCTGATTGACGGTGTGAATTTCAGGTTCTATTAATGGCTGGGCAATATATACATAAATAGCTTTCGGAAGTATGAGAAAGCCTATGAAATGCAGTGGAAACATTCCCATGCCCATTCAGTGGGCACATAACTTCCAGATATACTGGATTGAACTGTCTGTAGTTAATTAAGTACTCATGCATTTTTATAATTGATCTGAATGATCAGCAATACACCAGTGTAACTTGCACTTAATGCCAGCCATTTCCAAATAATGAAAATATTTTTCTACTTAATGTCAAACAATCCTTTGAAACTACTGATCCAAATAACAGACTATACCTTGTTTCTCTAGTATTACTGAAGAAAGAAACAGCACCTTATCTGTACTGGAACAGTAATAATATAGTCTATGTTTACCAGCTTGTCACAAGATTACTCCACGTGCCCAGGTTGTGCTCCTAAGCTTTGGACATGAGTCCCGCATGAGTTCTGCCTAAAATTAATGGTCTGTTGTGATCCAGAATACTCTGTAAGTGTGAAGAGGAAGAGAAGTGTTCACACGTTCTCTCTGCTGATAACTGAACTACATGTGAAATATTTAAACCAAAACCAACCTAGTTATTTGAACACCTTCAGACAAGTGTTATTCACACCGATATATGCAGTTATTGAATAGTTTAGGGCTCTGACAAAAAGGTGAGCAGACCCTCCTTATTTTCTGGGAACCTGCGATGTTTACTGCTGTTTTGACCCAGATTTTTCAAATGGTCTGAGCCAACATATGCCAGTTAGCATCACCTAAAACCTGGCTTCCTTAGTTCCTTTTGTCTCATGTGAGTTGTCCCCTAACCACTAGATGATAACACTCCTTATCCAAACATACTCTCTAGGCAGTACCAATTTACAGTATTCAGAAACTGTTGTTATTTAAGACTTGGCTGGTTTAGGTTGCCTCTGGTTTGTGAATATCCAATTTGCAGAGATCAGCAAAATAGCAAATAATTTTATGAAAAGCAAAATTCAGCTCAATCTAACTGACGCGATACTATCAAGTCTGAGAAGGAAAAGCAGAACTGAAGTCTGCTCAGTGTCAGAGACTCACCGTCTGAGAGATGTCTCAGAAGGGTTTTGAGTGACAGCCAACAAAACCCAAGATGCACCATGATCCTGACCAGGATTATTTGCAAGAAGGACTCCCTCTGTGAGGGAACAAGGCAGGAATCAGGCCCAGAACTGGCAATCGGATGTGATTCCTCACTCCTGCCAATATCTAAATTTCAGCGTATGAGAATGCTGCCAGCGTGCCTTTTCTTAAATCCATTTCATGTCTCCAGTGGGGTAAACCTTGCTAAAGTTGTGTATGACAGATTTTTAGTTTGCTTCGGGAAAAAAAAAAAAGTAGCAAGCAGCCTAGTAAACCAGAACAGATAGGCTGAGGGAATCCTTAAAAATTAAGACAGCCTTCCATGACTGCAAAGCACATTTTGAGCTGAATAATTTGAGGATTAAACAGCCCATAGTGTAGCTGGTTTCACAGAAAGTCTAATTTGATAATGAAGTGTTCTCACACAATTTAGGCTTTTCGGTTAGCTGCTAAACACAGAGGTGTGGTGTACGCTAAATGAGATTATGTTCTAAAAAATGCTTGCAGTGAACACGTAGCTGTTGTGGAGAGCAGCAGTATGATGCTGGACCTTGCATTTATATAAAAATTATATCCTTGTAACACTCAAAACAAAATAACTGCTTTTACTATTTCATCTTTCACCATAAGAATAACACTGGGTCTCTCACTTCTTGGTCTTGGCTTGAAAATCAGCTTTGTGATTCCAGGATTCATTACAGAATGGTTGAGGTTGGGACCTCTGGAGAGCATCTAGTCCCATCCCCTGCTCAAGCAAGCGCAGCCAGAGCAGATTGCCCAGGACCATGTCCAGTTGGGTTTTGAATATCTCTGTGGATGGAGACTCCATAACTAAAGCTGGTCTGAGCAGTGGTAGCTGAAGGTGTCCAGGAAAAACATTGTGGGTCTGAGGCAGAGGTGTTAGCAGGCAGCTAATGGAGGAAGACTGCATAAGGCTGGTAACGTCTCTGCCAAAGTATTTTGCCTTGGCTCTCTGATTCCTACCCACTAGTTTAAGAGAGACCTTCACATAGGAAGATAATATTTTCCCAGGTTTTCAGCATGTGGTTTTACATACAGCAGAAATAAATTCTTATCTCATCCGAGAATCCCAGTGGAGCAGCTGGGACTCCACGAACTCAAAGACTTCACTTTCCTCCTTACCCTGCAGGTCTTTCTATTACACATCCCATTCCTTGTAGAACTGCAAAGCCTTGGAGGAAATCTGATGAGGAGAGCTTTTACCAGGGGACTTTCTGTATATTTTACATTCAGTGGAACAGAAAATCAGGGTCAATTTAGAGAGAATTTGATTGATACTGCTTACAATCAAAGCCAAAGCTAGACAGCACAAGCCAGGCACCTGAGAGGCAACCCAATTTTAGCATCATTTGATTTAAACTTCATAGGACATTGCAAGTCTGGGCACATTTTTTCCCAGTGTCGTACACAGACTCCATCAGGGTCAAACAAATAAAACTTTATTTGAAAATTCCATACTTGTCTACTTCTGTTTGCCTTAGTGCAAAATTGATGTGACAGAGGTTTCTGAAAACCTTTTCTTCCTGCAGGGATTAATTCTGGTGGGACTCTGTGTGTTAAGGTTTTTTATAATCTCTGCTGGCTGTGAAAAAGGACTATAGCACCTATGGAAATGATCATGCCGTTTGCTTCTGTAGTTGCTGTCAGTTCTCGGTGAATATAGAAAGACAGAAGTACCATAGGCTGACACTGGTGCATGATGGGAGAACTCAAAGTTGGATTTTTATTTTCTTTAAAAAACCCCCACATTTCTACAATTTCCTGCTTCTCTACCATCTTCATTCTTTTAGGCCAATCAAGAGGTGGGAGAGCTGGGAGGTGAAAGGAGAGTGTACAATAACAAGAATCGATCCCTAACTCTTGAGTCTGACCTATGAGGGGATTATATCCTGAATGTCACTCTCAGCTGTACCCCAAAGTGGCATTTGAATGGGGGTTGCAAGAGGCAGCCATGCATATCAATGAGGAGGGATGGAGAGGTTGGCTCTGCCTGCCTGTACTGGCATGGCCGATCAGAAAGGCTCTCGGCAGTGGTTAGCATGTTTTCACCCTGCTGCCAAGTCTCATCTCTTGTCTGGGTGCATGTGTCCTGTTGACTGAGTAAATGTTAGCTGAATTGGCTGAAACGATTTAGTAACCATGGAAAGGCAGGAAGATATTTTAGGTTCACTACACCAATCAGAATCTCTTTTAACATAACATCAGTTTACGGCAGACATAAATCTTTAAAAACTCTCAGCATCTTTATGAACAGAATGAATACTTTTATGCAAATATGAGCTGTTCTTCTGAAGTCACTTACATTTATGAAATGCCCATAAATTTCCTGCAGGTTTGCAGCACCAGGACACAACAAGAAGCCACCAGCAGTTTTCATGGTAGTGATCACTGTTTTTGAGACAAGCATGAGACCTATTTTGGAAGATGCTTTATGCCTTCCTGTAGTTCAAGATTTTTATTCCTGCTTCAAAGATCACCTATGAGATACCTAGGGCTGGTATCTGATATCCCATTTGCCATTTGATAAAGGCAGAAGGAAAGTAAGGAACAGCAGGTAATACTTGGCCGCTTCTATTAACCAGTGTAACATGATGGACAATCTTCGGTGGAAGTTACGCAGTGATATCACATTTACTAAGTAATATCTTTAAACCTGAGGACTGATCTTGTGATTCCTTATGTGGAATGTAATACATAAGCACTTAAACTTCCTCTGCTCCTATGACTTCCATGTACTCCTTCAGGACGGCCACATACCTGCCCCTCCAATTTTGCTGCGATCTCTATGGAAATGATTAAATTGTTAAGACTTAGGGTTCTTACAGGAGCAGCCACAAGAGAACATTGGCCGTACTGGAGCTGACAGGAAATTTGTTATTGACAACAGCGAGGACAGGCTTTTACCGTCTCTCAAGACAAATATGCTGGTGGGAAGTAACACTTCATTTGGGACTTCCAAGAGTGTATCTTAAATTGCAATGGCTTTGAGGGGGTAAAAAATCAGTGCTGGAACTCTTAATGCATCCAGATACATCTAAATTTCCCCTGGGGATGGGATAACTTAACTGTCATTTCAAGTTTTACATTCTTCCTTTAAATCAGCTATTTCATTTAAATGAAAAGGTTCTATATTCTGGGATGGAAATGCAGCTGCTTCAGGTAACCCTGCAGCATGTTGATTTATTACTGACATTATACTCCTTCAAGGAGAAGATTCCTTAAGAAGACATTCTACACCCAGCTCCATATTTCTTGCTACATAGCACTTTATATTAATCTCACCATATCTGCATCCATGAAATTTGGGAGGAAAAAATGGAAAATAAGGTAATTACATATTTGGATAAATACATTTGCAGGATTTAATGCTTTGTGTTCACATGAATAAACTACTCTGCTGTCTGCTATTAGAGATGTTAAGAGAAAAGTTATCTATCTGAAAAAGATCTTTTCCGCATAAATTGAGAAATGAAAAGGTTTTCAAGTTTCTACTTCTACTTTTCTGAAACTGTTTCTAACTGTCAGTAAAACTAGGTTTAGGATGTACCTTAAAAAAAAAAAAAAAGAAGAGAATTCTGAAGGAAAAAACCGTATTTTTTTTTTTGCTGTTAGTCTTTACATTTGCTTTTTAAGTGATGGAAAAAAACCTTCCAGTTACATTTTTCCTATTAAATTTAAAAATGAAGGCTATAATGTTATATACCTTTGCATGATCATGGCTTAAAAAGGATTATTATGCAGTAAAATTGGATGAACTCTCCTGAGGTTGGTTAGCATCGCTTTTCACCAACTTCAACACTGGTTTCGTTCACGCACAAACTGCACTTTAAATTCCAGCAAGCTCTTCACACAGGAAAACTTACCTTTGTATTGGAAAAAGTGTAAGTGCCATACCTGTAGCTCACATTAATTTTTAAGGAAGTGTCTGTCCTAACAGTTCTAGTGTTATTAATGTGCAGTCAAAATCAGAAATGGATGGTGGTGGTGGAGTATGGCGCTCTGAAGAGAAGAAAGAAGTAGGAGGTTTTCTAAGATTGCATACTTACACAAGCAGTGTTGCTGTGATGGAAACAAGGTTGATACATTTTTATTTCAAATCATAAGTGTATTTTACTCAAAAAAGATCCAGCTATGCTGAAGCAAAGTTTGCACAGACTCATAAGCTTCTACATGGTTTGGCCATCAAGTAAGGACCATGAACCACAGGATCTTAAGTTAGATATGGATTGTTTGGACCAATAAGCATCTAAATAAATACGTGAAGCTGAACAATGTTAATAGCCCCTAATGCCTAATAATGTTCCTCAACAGACTGTACTGCCCAAAATCAAGGTATGGGTTGGCACTAACCATCTCATTGCTGCTTTGTGCAGAACACCGCTGTTGTGACTCCATGTACTGCTGAGAACCAGGAGAAAGAGACCGAATTAGAAGGAAAATCCACTTGTCCTTCTTGGATACCACTTCTTCCCTTGTCTCTGGTTTTGAAAGAAACACTTTGTGCAAAAGAAATGGGGAGGGGTGGCTGGCGACTGGGTGTGATTTCTCACACTGGTTGGTCGCACGATTCATTGCTGGATCCCATTTTTCCTGCAGGGGGAGAATTCATGCAGTTAAACAAATGACCTGAGGTCTTTCTCCAGCAGGGCAGTTTGAAATTCATGAAATTCATGCTCATATATAATAAGAAAAGGTAAAATGGGATACAGGCCATTACTAACATCATCAGCTCAGTGAAATCGGGCAGCCATCCTTATTACCGCACGTGAGTGCAACGTGGTCTACTTCCAACAGTGACCTTAGAGAAGTGCCATACTTCAAATAAATAGCAAGATTTTTTCCGTACTATGTATTTGCTAGACCTCACTTGGGTTTTACATATGTCTACACAATATAATGCTCTGGGATGTAGTAATTGTTACTGCAGGATTAATACCAAAAAAAAATTCATTCCCTGCTCACAGCAAAGTCTATTTCAGTGTAAAACCAGCTGAATGGTGGGAAACAAAACCTAACCAGACCTTAGATTTCTAGCTGCTCTTAAATGACATTTTAAGCAGCCATTTTAAATTACCAGTCTCGCTAAGTCAATATTTTCATTACTTTCATATGGATACCTGAATTTAAAATCTTAAAATCTCCCTGCAAAAGTGTGTTGTATGAATATGGTCAGGCCATTTCTACAATAAAATGTTGTTATACCAGTGTGCTAAGATGCAAGTTTCTCCTTTTATTGCATGAATAGGAAAAAAAAGAAAGAAAGAAAGAAAAAAAATTTAGAAAAGAAAAATGAGATACAGGTTCCAAACAAAATGTGTCTCTAATCGGATATGTCTGTAACAAAGTGCATTCTAGCACAGTGCATATTGAATCATGGTATTTTAGGATAAATTTTGGAAATATTCTATATATAGTAGTAATAAAATATGATGCACTGAAATAGAAAAGTTTTTTTATTGCTGTGAATACAAGCCAAATAGTGCCAGTCAAACACGTTGAATAGGCCAGACTGGTTACAAATGCTCCTTCTATACAGATCTTTAATGAATAAAACTTCTCCAACATAGTGTGACAGCCTAGTTTTTAAGCTTACTTGGTGGTGTCAGCTGAATCATTGCTAAGTATGAACTGTCAAGGCTAGCAGACAAGCGTAAGACTCTGTATAGTTGTTACCTGGTTTCACTTGGTACAGACTAGTTAATAGTATCAGTCCCATATACCACTTTTTCCAAATGCATAGGGGAGGGAATCCCTGTCTTTCTAGGAATTCAGAAGAATGTAAAATGCATTCCTCCCCTTTTGTACACAGCTTATATTATTTGCTTTTCATAGTATGGATCTTATTATATACTATAAACTATTTTAATGGATATTTTTTTCCCAGTTACTTAAAAGGGCACATGCAAAGTGAGTCAGTGCTTTCGTAAAATGAGATGGGTAATTCTAGAAGAGGCTGCTGCTTCTAATTTATTGTTATTATACAGTTCTTATTTTTAGAAGATATCTCAGATAATAAATCCTCATTTACACTCATATCCTCTGTCTCTGGATTTGAAGAAACATCTTAATCTCAACATCATTCGAGATGATGACGAGTGTCTATCCTGGACCTTTGCGTTACACTTGCTTGTCCTCAAGTTTTGATCAGTGTAATTTTTCCATAGCTGAGGAAAGTGCCTTGCCTTCTCTCCCATCGCTAAGTAGGGCGAATGGCAGGAGGTGTTCATGGCGTTACGGGTCAGAAGTCAGCTGGGTCACTAGCAGGACATTTTGATGCACTCTGGCAAAACCTATGGAGCAGAAACTCTGGTAGGAAGGCTTCCAGGTGCCCTAGATTGCAAACAGTGATTGGGCTTGTTTTCAAAAAACTATATAATTCAGAAAAGAAATGTGCATTACAAATTGTGGAGGACTTGGACCACAGAGAGGCAGATGGTGAAAATTTGTCTTCCACATGCAACAGAGAGAACTCCTGTTATTTGTATGATTAAGAAGCTGGACAGGTTATTAATTAACTGGATAGTTGACTCTAACCAGATCTTACGTGACGTTATCATACGGAGCAGTGACAGAAACCCCTCAGAACCCTGCATGCTATGTCCTGCAAGTTCATTCTGTTTCTTTTGATTTCTGTGGCCATTTCCTTTCATACTGAGAGAAAAACACAAGAAATGTTGAAATGGCTCAGTGGCCTGACTGAGTATCAGAGCAGTTCTTTTTATGCAGGACATCATTCTCTCTGCTTCCAGAGGAAACACCGGACCATGTCCTCCTGATGGGGAGCAGCAGCTCCTCTGGACATGGCACTGACATGAGCTGTGCTCAAACAAAGAGATAGTCCCAGTAATTTCACAGGCATCTTCCATCCATAGCTTTCTCTCCCATCTGGGCCTTGATATTTGTTGTATCATTGCCAGAACCTTGACAGAAAGAAGAGCAACTCCACTGACAGCAGATGAGAAGATCCTCCCAAAATGTTTTAGCACAACTACCCATGTAGAAAAGAGCTAGGAATGGTGGATACACTTTTCTGACCATAAAAACACATTTCCTGGTAGACTAAGGATGCAGTGCTGTACAGGTTGTAAAAAAATGCCCATGCTGAAACACCAGCTTTCCAGCAGCTGCCGTAACCTTAACTGCAGACGGAAGAAAGAACATAATACCAAATACAATCATACAAGGCACACATGAGGGTTGGTAGCAATCTGAAGACTCAGACTAAAATATTGGGTAAAAAAATTTCCCAGGGCTGGATCACTACTCAGCTTTTGATATGTATGAAGCTGAAAAATGTAGGTACCATGGACTCATCAACCTCTGTGAGCAGGGTTTATAAATGCAGACTCTGGGAGGCCATTAGCTAAGGCAGTGCTCCCTGGTAAGGTCACTGTAAGACCACGTAGGGTATGCTGGAGGTATCCTTACTAGCTTTGCCCAAATTCTGAGCCAGGCCTGGGGATGAAGGGCAAAAGCAGTTACGTGTGCTACCTACAGCAAGAAAATTATCATGGCATGAAGCTGGGTAGCTGATTATCTCCCAAATGGGCAAAGAAGTAATCTATAGCAGACAAGAGCTTGAAGGGGTCATGAATTCCTTCAAAGGAGTTGCAATGACATGTACTGATTCCTATATCATCTTCTGGAACACAGGGGGAATAAAAATTGGCTACATCACAGCGCTCCTGTAAATCATAAACAGGACAATCCCCTTAAAGCAAACTCTACTGAATTTCCTTGGGATAAACTCCTGATAATCATAAGGAGTTATAAAACATTTTGTTCCTCTGCTCATGTCTTTCCAAGTCTTTCTCAGACAGGCACCTTTAAAAACAGAAAAATAAATCATTATAATCAAAGTAGGGAGTAATATTATATTGTAATGGTAAAATAATACCAAGACTGCAATAAATTATACAAAAACAGCATTAGAAAACCGTTGAATTATTATCTGAGGTGAAGTTATAGAGTTATAAGTTAATAAATAATAATGAAGCTTCTGTTGGCAACATAAGTAATGTTTAAACTGTAGAGTTTAAGCTCAGTTTTTACTGAACAAGAGCTTAAAAAGAGGAAAGACAAAGTGGACAGGGCACAGCCTCAGATAAAGCAGCTGTTATCATCCACGGGCTCTGTGGGAAATGGCAGAGTCCCCTACAATTGAAATATAAGTTAACAGGCAAGTGGTGCAAGCCCTGAGCCATCGATAATACCATCTCTAAACAAATCAACCCAGGGAAGCCTCTGAATCCTGGAATACCTGGTAAAACAAAAACCAAAGTGAACTTGCATTTGAAAATAAGCTCCCATTTCCCTTTGCATGTGACCCCAAAGAATCTGACCTGTCATGGATATGTTAATTCACACTTGGTAAGGTACAAATGGTACCTCCTCAGAGTGGTTTGATGAAAATGTAATGGTACCTCTGAAGCCCTAACCATGAGAAAAGGCCAAGCACGACCTGAGTGATGCACTCCTGTAAACTGATGTTGCTGGATCAAAAGAGCATGTGCTGCAAATACCAGCTGGTCTCCGAGGGCCCCAGCTCCACCTGAGAGGGCGGTCCATCACCTCGCTTGTTCCCTGACATTGAAATACCGGTGAGAAAACCCTGACAGTGCGAGACTGAGGCTGGTAATGCCATGTTTAACTCATGCGACTTCGAACTCATGTTCCCATCCGTCCCAAGGGACACCGCAGGCTGCCAAAGAGAGGGACTGTGATTTCCCTGCACTGCTCCCAGCTGCTGCTGGAGGAAGGTGCTCCTCCTCCCTCCTGTATGGCTCTGATGACTCTGAGACACATACACCTGGGAGCGCTAAAAAAGTCCCGTGGAAGTTTTATCTGGGTATCAGCACCGTACTTATGTTTTACTAATAAGCTTTGGGTAAACCATGCCTATAGCAGCTTCTTGAGCGGGTAGGTGGTCACGAACAAAAATCTGAATAGAAAATGTACTGTACTACTGAACACAGACCTATTTCTAATGAAAAACAAAGCTAAAAGAAGGCTCAGATAAAGCAAACAGGCTTCCTCTGGCTGGAGAATGGAGATTTAGCTCAAACTGGTGCCTCCACAAGACAGCAAACCTCACATCTACAAACACTTTTGCTACTTCATTTCCACAACAGATTTAACAAGGGGTTTCAAAACATCATGGGTGAAAATCTTACCCTTTTGAATCCATGGCAAAGCTGCCTGGGTTCTCATGTATGGAGTTACATACATGATGCTCTCTGTGTGTGTCTTTATCTATTCATCTATAGCTCTATATAATATTTTTGAATACGAGTGAATTAAATCTTGTCATGCCCTGGGCAGGTATGTAGGATTCAACCCATAGTAAGCCCATGTAAGTCCAAGACAAATGATATGACTTGTTGAGGGCTGCCCTTCCCACTTGTGGTAGAAAACAGCTTGAAACTGAGAGTGTCTGTTTTTCAGGTTGACAGAGTTTGTGCAAGGGTCATCAGTCTACCAAAACATCTTCTAATTCTCCACCATTCTTTGCCTGAATTTTGAATCTTCAACCATGCATTCATGGATGTAGACTAGAAAAGTTTTTATTCTGCAAGCAAAAATCTACACTTTCCAGCTTCTCAAACTCAGTTGATTTCCCCTCTAAAAGGGAAATAATTTTTAGGGAATCTTTGGTTCAGGTTAGATTTAGAAAAGGCTGGACAGACTTTGAATCACGTTGTTAAAAGTTAGTGACCTTGATATGTGCCTTCAGATACTTTGAAAGAGGAGAGTTCATACTCCTGATAAGCGGTCTTTTTAAAAATAAACACCAAGCAGTGAGGAAGTTACTGTTGCATTTAAATTACCTATTTATTTAAAGTAACCTTCAAGACCTGATATTTACTTTTGCTTGCATATAATATATCATGAGAAAGAAACTTGCATGGTTAGTGAGAATACACAGACTTTTAACTATTTTTCCTATTTATTAGTGTAAATATTTTTATTATCATCCGCTTTGTTGACTAGCAGCTTACCATGAAGGAAGAAGCCACAGAGTATTTTATTATGCAAAAAGACAAGAAAGCTTACACTGGGTTTCTGACCTCAAATCTGTCTTTTGTCAATAACACTGACAGCATTTTATCTTTGCGCAGCTGAACACTATCTGCCAAAAGAAAAGCTCCTTAAATAAAACAACAACTGAATATAACCATTTTTCCCTCAGACAGCTATGAGCTGTTGCAACGACCCTTGCAATTAATGATGATACCACACAGAAGTGACTTGCAGGGATTGCTTCGATATTTGTGATGGGTTCATATTTTCCTAAGATGCAATGGAAGTGCCCTATGCTTAGGCAGAAAGCTTCCCACTGGAGCACCACTGTGTGCTGGAAACCTTTTGTCCCGGTTTTTAAGCACGACTTTGTTTATAGGGTGTCTGGAGTGATGGTACAAAAGTGAGATGGGCTGAAGGAGGCAGAGGGTGAGGGTGCCAAGGGTGGAAGTGGAGGCCCCAGCCGTATGGACAACACAGCCAGATTTTTCCAGTTCCAGTCCTTTTTTATCACACTTGAAAATTACTTGGGAATCTACTCTGTGGTCCAATTACTCTCCTATTTTCTTGTTTTATACATGCTCAAAACTTCTCCATGACACAGGTTTTGTTAGTTCAACAGCTTTATGCTATCACCTCTGCCCAAGAGCATGCTGTGAGAGGTGTGGAAGCCCTGATACTGTTGGCATCTCCGAAAAAATGTGATGTTTGTCCCTGGGGCACCAGTGGGGTGTGACCTGAGTGCTGTGCAGCCAGAGCAAGGCCTGCTCCCTGCAGTGTTTGAGGAGGACTTCCCCAAGCAGGTTGACGCTGATGGTCACTGACTGCCAGTTGGCACTTTGGCGTGGAGGGTGAAGAAGGGGGATTTATGTGCGGTGGGTGCTGTTGCAGGCAATCAGTATCAGCTGCCCTTGATTTTTACCTTACATACTCCCAAGATGTACACATTTGCAGTAAACGTTCCCTGGATTTTGCTTGGGCAAAGAAAAGCGGGAAGGACTTGAAACTTTCCTCCTGCGTACATTACCTAAGTTTCCAGGTCCTCTCTAGAATTTAGACCTTCCTAAATACAAATAAAGCCTTTGGAGACAGTGAGCACAGTCCTTGCTCCAATAAATTTCTTGTGCCCCTTCAAAATGTATGGAGGTCTGGGAAGTGAGTATAGCATCCAAACCAGTTTCTAGGAGTACCTCACTTCATCGCTACAACTAAATCAGCAGCCTACTTCAGAAGGCAAAAAGCTCTTGGGCTGCCTCTTATCAGAGGCTGCCAGGACAGGTAGAGGAGAAGTCTGGAGACTATACTGGCACTGGCAGCAGATGATCTGAGTTTGGGCCACAGTGACCCTATGACAGGACCTAGTGTTTAAACATGGACCCTCAAATAATTTCTGGAAAATTTCAAATCTATTTAAAAGCCAGAGAAAGGTTCTTAAAATGTGCAAGCTGGAATAAGCTTGGAGATGGTCTCCATGAAGGATCAAATCCATTTTCTTTTACATAAGGTCTTTGCTTTTGCAATGAATAAAAGCAAAGGTCTTTCCACACCTGCAGCTTCTGTTCTACCTCCCCTCAAAAACCTGTGATCTCTGTGTTTTCCCTTCTTTCCTTTTCCTAAGTTCTCCAATGCCTCTGTCCTTCAAAGGCTTTGACACATAAGGTGTCCATTTATTAGGGGGGCTGTAGAAGATCTAGATTAGCAGGACTTTAGTTTACATCAAATTTGAAACACTTCTCGTGAGAGTCTCCTAAGGGGGTCATTCCTCTTCTTTTTTATCCTGTAGAGGGAAGAGCTGCACTGCATGATTTTCACAGGTACAATTTATTTACATGCAAAATCCACGTCCTGCTTATCCATACAGCCAGCTGACAGATGCTTGTTAGCAGGTGAAAAGAAGGCTACTTGTTAAAGTGCAGCTGCTTCGATATTTTTTTGCCAGCTGCATATCAGACACCACCTGGCAGGAATTTATTCATTAGATATTACTTTAAAAAACAGCAATGTGATGAATTTAAAATGTTAATTTGGAATGTTTTAAGGAGTAGATAATTGATGAGGAAATACAATGCTAATTTGTTGTGACTGGTATTGCTCGTGGCTATAATATTTGATTACTTTTCTAGGTTTGCAAACGAAACAGCCATTGTCATTCTGAAACAATAAAATAGCAACAATCCCTTCCCATATTTATTAGTAAATAAAGGACATGGTGGATTCTAGGTCACAGAGATTCAGCTGAACTTAGGCTCTTGATGGAAAGTTAAGCTCCTGTTAATAGCTGGAGAAAGTGCCTGTATTCTTTATATTAACATTTTATCTCACCATAATGTGACAATTTGAAGATCTCTTAAGGGAATTGTTCACAATGCCTTCATTTTACCTTCCTGGGGTTGTATTTTTAATAAGGCTACTTGCTCTTTCCTCAGTTTATTATAAGTAAAGAAAAAGGTATTTTAGGAGTAAATGCAAACCTCTAAGCATAAGTAAATTTCATCCAAGTTAAAAAACCCAATAACGGAGAATTATCCAAAATAGAGAATTTAAGTGAAATATATAATGTATAAGGTATGCAAACTGGTATAAATGAACATACTTCATTAATGGTGTAAGCTTTCTTTTCCTTTGCCTCTTAAAAATATAACAATCCTTTCTCCCACAGGACTAATCTGAATCCATATATCAGTAACTGAAAAAATAGAATTTCCAGGAAAAGTGTTCATTTATAAGACTGGGATTCAGCTCCCAAAGAGCATAATTCAGTTCTGATTACTATATTACTGGATCTCTGCTTGAATAATTAATAGATGGGATAATCTGTAATATATAATTACAAGAAGACCAAAGAGTTTCAATCTAATTTATTGACTTAGTATTTTCTGAAATGAAAGTTCATTATAAAAAAGAGGAAGCCTTTTTTGGTTTGACCTTCTCTTTATCTAATTGATACTCCACAGATACTTTTATGTCCTTTTATTTTCTAACCATGTCATATATGCTCTGTAAAAGTGGGTAAAGTCACAGAGACTTTCTGTTATCACTTATTTACAGTGGCAGTGTAGCTCCAGGGCTTGAAACCAGAAGTTTTAAATATAATGGTCCTTTCTCCTTCCTCTTTAATCTGACCCCTGAAGGTGAAGCAGCACCTCCTGTAAGTTAGAGAGATATGGCTTTAGTAGCGCCCTTGCATCATGGTAAAGCAAGCAGGCACCTGGGTACAATGTAAAGTCAAGGGAAAAAACTTGAGGGAAAGTGAAAAGAAAATGTTAACCTGAGGTTTTCAAGAGACACTGAACCTTCCCTTGTTCAGTCCTTCCTTATGCAAGGGAAAATACAATATTCTCAGTTTCACCACAAAGAGGATAAGGCATCCCCTCTTGAAGGTTTTAGGAGCATGGGACACAGTAAAAGGCATCATGTTTGCTGGATTTCCAGGAACGATGTTTTCCTGGAAATCATGTCTAACTAATTAGATTTTTCCTTGCAAAATTCTTATAGTCCTGATGTATTCTGAAAAAAATACTAATTAAAAAATCTTCACATCCACAGAAAAAGTGATGTCAGGCTAAGATTTCTGATGAAATTCAGGTTTTTTCCTCCAGGAAAGCTGAGGGTATAGATCCAGTCTGGAGAGGAGGATGTGACTGCGCAATGCATGGCCGCATGGAGGCTGGCCAGTGCCAACAGGGGTGGAGAAGAGGAGCTGCTTTGTCTCTGGTCCTCTCCAGCTTGCTAAAGCAGTATGAGAGCCAGTGATTCCCAGTTCCCATGCCAGGAGGATGCTGCCTATGAGCCTGTCCAAAGCTAGCTGTTGACAGAAGCCATAAGGAATTTAAAACTGAGGAAAAAGGGAAGCACCAAGTCTTGTGCTGCTGGATGGCTTGGTTTGCTCAAAACTGGGGTCAGTGAGGTGGCACATTTGGGGGCTGCTGACATAAATGCTTGTGAAGGCAAGGCTGAATGCAGAGCATTTCTAATGTGGCAGCCAGGAACATGCTTAGCTTAATGAAGATTTTTTAAGGTGAGTTTTCTTTTTCTGTTTTCTTTCTTTCACATACTACCATTACGAAACACCTCAGCTGGCCTTAGGATGAAAAACATAGCAACATATCACTGCCTTTTGAGATTCCCTGTTATGTCCTTAATAGATATCTGTGACTCTTTGCAACTCTCCTTAACAAGAGCAGAGTGCACCTACACTCAAGATTTCCTGCAAATAAATCCCATGTGCAAAGCAAGCACTTTGTACTAACCCGCTGCTAGACATAAACCTTCTAGCAGCAATAAAATGTTAAGCATGTAAGTGAAAATACTGCTGAAGTATATGGCTTCACATAGTTTCATCTGTCTCCTTTTCCCAAATTTCACACTTTTTCAAGAGAAATAGTTGTTTTTTCAGTTTTCAGGTATTTTCTGTAAGCTGCACCAATATCTTGCAGATTGGTAAACATATATGATTAAGGAATGAATAACTACTGTTGTCCTCATAAAATCTAATCATACAGTTGCACTTAGTTTCATTTCAATTTAGATGTTTTCTCACATATATATTTATTAAAAATGGCCTTATATAATCATCACTTCTGTGTATTTACAAGGGTCAGTTCTGCTACAGCTGAAGTCACTAGTAGGAACAAATCAGTAGGAGAAGCAGGACTGGTCTTCATAGGGAATAATAGTTGAGATTGCCTATATAGTAAATTAATAACGGAAAATTAAAACAGGAAAAGGTATTTTCTTATATGCTCATGGCATATGCTCATTCAAGTATTCCAATGCTGATTTTATATGCTGCTTAATTACAGAGATCTAATTAAGTAAACTGAAAGAAATGTGCAGATCTGAAGAATGATAACAAAAGATTAACTTCATTTCTCCAAAATTAGAAGACCTGGATTAAAAGTAATGTTATTTTTTCCCTACTGGTTTTTTACTTAAAGTTGAAGAATGAACTAAATAGATGTTTAGCTAAAGGTCATTTTAAGAAAAGAGAGCAGCGAAAGATTATGGTATATTTTCGGATCAGTTGTTTCAGCATTTTATCAGCCCAAGTTGCTCACAGGACAATAAGTGTTGGTACAGAACTGATAACTGTCTCATCAGATTCGTACTGCTGGTCCATAGAGGGAAGCTCTACAGAAGCTTTCCAGCCCAACAACTATTTATCTTTACATTCAGCAATGTGACATAGCAACACCTTTCAAACTCATACATGCTTACAAAGCTGTCTGTACAGTTGTATATGCACCTATGTATCTGCACACAAACACATACACATTTATATTTAAGGAATATAAAAATTCTACAGAAATTAATGGAAGAGATTCCTGTTCTCTTCAGAGAAAGGAACACATTAACCATGTGAAGAGGCAATAGGAATTTTTAGTGTGTGATTCATTCAACCAATTAAGATGTCTAATTTATAAAGAGATGAACAGCACCCTAAAATTATTAATTTCTCTCCACCAACTGCAAATGGAGTTTAGGTAATTTGTCGATAACTACAGTTGTTCTGATGAAGCTGTTCAAGTGTAACATGGAGAAACAAGGAAGGCCAACTCTGCTAACAGGATAGGGGATTCTGTCCTAAGAAACAGTGAGTCAATAAAACATTTGGTGTAAGCCATCAGTATGAGCTTCTGACTAGCCAGGGTTAAAGAATTGCTAGGGATACATAAGCACTGAATAGGAAAGTTGTAGTACATGGTATCTAATGTGGTACAGCCAGTGCCAGAGAGCTCCAGTAACTCCAGGGTGTCTACAGAGATGATATCTTAAGCAGATTTGGAGAATAATAATGAAAACAGTTCTGAGACTGCAGAGAATGCTATATTATACTTTATTTAAAGAATGCAAAGTATTTGGTTAAATAAAGAGAAGGTTGTAGAATGATTTTATTACACTCTTTAAGAACCCAACTTAGGGACAGGAATTTGACTTCAGACAGCTCTTCAACCTTGCAGAATTTAAACAAATTTGAGTCTAGAAGTTGAAGCTAAATTAAAAATAGAACTAAAATGCACTTTTAAAAGTCAGCTGGAAAAAAATTAATGAAGATTTTCTGGTGATTTCAAATCAAGGTTCATATGTGTGCTGTAATGTAAGCACTGTTGTTGCCCCTAAAGCTGGAATTAATGCAGGAAATTCTTGTCATCTGTTTCCAGGGTCTCAGACCACAGAGTCAAAGTGGCCCTTGCTATCCTCAAAATGAAGACAATCTGACATTTCATTCTTAGTTTTGTTTGAAGTCTTGAGTTATCTCCATAAAAGGGCTTTTTCCTTTTTCAGCAGGAAAGTGCTGAGACAGAAGGATTTTCTGAAAGACTTGTCATTAGCAAGACCACAACTAGCAGGTCAAGAGAGGCGGTAATTCCAACTCTGAGAAACTTGTGAAGCTGCATCTGAATATGAAGCTGGCATATTCATGCACTGAGTTGACGCACATGATGGATGCAAAGAGGTCGATGGGGGTGGGCACCACAATGGGAAGGGATTTGCTGTCCCTGTTCCCTAATAGGGAGTTTTGGAGAAGGCAGAACCAGAATCTTCTGGGAGGGGCAGGGTGGAAGCATGGACAGCAAAGGTTGCGAATCACAGCAAGGGAAATTCTGACCCCATACAAAGAAGAAAAGAAAACACAACCAGTGTGGAAAGCTCTGGATCAGGTAGCTCAGAGAGGCTGTGGAAACACTGTCTTTGGAGATGATCAAAACTTGACAGAACAAGGGTCTGAGCACCACAAGCAGGAGGTTGCACAAGATGACCTCCAGAAGTCCCTTCCAACCTAAATTATTCTGTGGTAAATTTCTATTAATTTGGGGTATGTGTTGTAAATAGAAACTCAAGCTTAGCCATATGGAATGAATAACTTTTGCTCTTTATCATCAAAAGTGGGTATTTTCAGTACATAAAACATCATTCATCTCGTGGGCAGATGTGATTATTTTCATCTCACTCACTCACTCCATAAAACATGCTGCAGTAAATTGGATTTTTCTGCCTGTAATAACAACAAAATAAAATACTCACTTGTTTCCCTTCCTTTCTCCAGCAAGATCTTCCTTACAAGTCCAAAGCAAACTCTAAAACACTGACCTCAGAACCATGATTAGCCCATTTACCTGAGCAGTAAGAATTTTTCTCTGGCTTGAAAACATATGTGTAAAGAAATTCCAACAGCCTGGAATTTAATCAAATATCTGTTTGTGGTTTCAGAATGTTATGGAATCACTACAAGTTTCCTGTGTCTTCCTTTAGCAGTTTTACATACATCTAGAGAAAATCAGCAATGCTTTCTACTGCAAATGTAGTGTTTCTATATAAGAAGACAGCAGCTTTCTCTCTGTTGCTCTTAAGTGTAGGCTTCCAGCAAGGCCAGATAAAGAGAACAATGAGGTTAGGAGCACCCTGCGAAAGAGGAGTCAATTTAACAGCAAAAGAGACAAGCTCCCAAGCCTATTTTAATATGTTGAAAAACAATGGGTATTTATTTAAAAATAATTAGGGTTTTATTTTTATTTCTCAGAGGTGTTTCAAACTATAAGTGGTCACCTTCATCCAGGACAATGCTCTGATCCTTTAACTTTACCAGATTAACTATCGAAAGATCTTTCATGTGAAAGGTCATCCAGATGAGCAATATTTTTTCATTTCTACGTATCACAGCCAATGTTTACATAAGGAGAACTAAGAGCAAAGTAAGAGTTGAATTAATCTTTCAGTGAGTATTGTTTCTGTATTTTATTCCCGTGAAATATGCAACCTTCTCTGTTAAAACAATTCACAAGAAAATAACTCATCAACTCGTTTCACCACTGTGACCATATGCAAACCTCCTCCTTGGTCATACATATGCTGACTATCGTCTCTCTTACTGTGGCATTTATCCACAAGCATCTGAACATGAAGACTAAAGAGGCAGGTTTCTGTGTATTTTTGCGTGGATGTTTTTGATGCCACTGCCTTTCTGGTCTCAGCTGTGGAGTGAAGAGTGTACACTGTACACTATAAAGTTATACTTCACAGGATCTGAACTGATGCCTAGCTTCTTCATGGCTGAAATGATCTCATGACAGATTGGCCATCTTGATCTTCCAGTCTTCCTGTTGAAAAAAGTCTCATTCCTGTTAAAAGGCATGACCCTGTGAATTTAATATTGTATCTAAAATGTGTTCGGTTTCAGAACTGTGTTTTTCATCTTTCAAGATTATGTTCTGCATTATCCCTACAGTCATGTATTATTTTTTTAATAATTCTGGTGAAAGATTCAAGATGTTAACTGATCTGAGACAGCAACTACTACTTCTTGTACATAAGCTTCATATTAGTACAGGACAGTGAAAAAATACCAGGCATTCTGAAAAGTATGCGTCCTTAGCTGAGCTTTCATTTAACCTAATCTGATAGATTTTTTCATCAGATAGATATCTGACTACTTAAGTGTTGGTATATTTGCCAAAAATTCCCAAGCAACTTCTTTCACTGGCACTTGGGTTTTCCTGTGTCCTTTAAGAATTTTTGAACGCGTTTCCTCATAGCACTGCACAAATATATTTCAGCACCAATTTAGCTGTTTCTGGAAGTAATTTCATCTCATTGCCCAGTTAATTCTTGACCTTTCTGCTGAGACTGAATCATGATTAGAACAAGGTGGAAATACTTCTTTCAGCAAATATATCCAGAGCACATTTGCCTGCCATGACCATTTCAAGTCTGTGTGCCCTCAAGGTAGAAGAGCACAGGCTTGCGCTGGCGATGCAGCAATCGCCTCTCCAAGAGCTACAGCCAGAGCATCCAACTTTGACGATGGAAGTCAGGGTTGAATTACCCACGTCCTCTGGCTTTTGAAGTGCCACTGATCTCAAACTCGCACTGATGGGAACATCAGGACCATTTTACACTGTAAGCCAGGATGTTCAATGGGAAGTTGCCCATGGAATTTACTCAGTTTTGAATTAGCTAGCTACTTACACATGTAAATATGGGTTTAAGAAAATACACTTTTGGATCAAGTCACAAATCTGCCTTGCTTAAGTGGACACAGTGCATATATGACTTTTCTCCATCTGTACTTACATTATTGTCAGACATTGCCCTAGACAATGGTAAAAGGATTTCATTCAGAGTATTTTGCAGTGCTTTAAAAGGGTGAAATTAACCTCTAGGACTGATACCTATTTTTATCTTACATTTCAGAAACAATTCTTAGATAATAATTTGTCAGAAGACAAACGAGAATTCACTGTGGTGTTTCCTGGTTGGTTTTTTTTGTTGTTTATTAGGATTCCTACTGACAGAACGACACTTTGAATCAAATGTCCATCAATGAATTCAAAAGGCCCAGCACGTTACCTTCATGCAAGAGTTAAAGCCATTATTGATACCGCATCCAGCGAAACTAATAAAAACAATCTATTAGCCAGTACATTTTGATCCTGGGGATGTGTAAAACGAAAATCAATGTGAACAATGTGAACATTTTGAGGCAATGCTGGTGCTGCTTGTTTCTGAAAATAAGAAACGTTGCTTATGTTGGTACATTGTAAAATATTCTAACATTTCCTTTAGTTCACCTACTAGTTTTAAATAGAAGACAATAAGCTCGCTGGGGAATCTGCCTCTGACACAACACTGAATTTCTCTTTATGAACTGAAAGCAATCTGTCTGACTAGGACATTGAGGACCAGTAATTTACTACCTCAGCTGTAATTTTAAGTGCTCACCCAATGCAGGGATTGAAGCTTTCATTCTATAATTATAGAGGAATCATAGACTAGCACACTAATGTATTGAGCTACAATGGCAGCTATTTATAATCATCACTTCTCAGGCAATATGTTTTTAATATGTTAGGATGGTATGGTTGTCAGAAACAATCTTTTTTCTTTCTTCTTTTTTTTTTAACATAGGCTCCCTAAAATGGCTGAAAAATGCAAATTATTTTTAAAGCTTACAGTATTATAGTATTTTTAAAGGAAAGAAAAGATCCTGTGAAATTTATTAGGATTAGAAAGGATTAGTTGCGGTCCTTGCTCTGTAGCAAGGTACAAGGAACATCAGAATAAGATATGTACATTAAAAGAAAACCCAGAAGAACCAAACCACCGTGATATGTAATGGTAGGTTTGGGTTCAAGATCAGTCTACAAAGCCAAAGCATTTCGTACCACTTCATGAGTCCAGCCGTGTCATTGAAAATTGCTGTTTAAACTCTCTTATTCAAATACAGTATTTTGGCTACAGTTTTACAGTAGTCATCTAATAATGAGCTTCAAATGATGCATTTGTTGCTTTTTCTGATCTGATCACCCGTGAGCTACCCAGATCACCAGTCTTTCCTATCACTAGCTGAAATATGTGTTACAAATGACATTTGTTATGCAGTTAGCTCTAGAGGAAGCCATGTATATTAATTTTTTTAAAGTTTGGCTGTAAGAAAGCATCACCTGGATAAAACCATCACCTGAATAAAACCAAACCTTTCTGTGGGGATATAAGAGTTTAGACAACACTAAACTTTCCATCAGGAAAATTTTCTTGGGTCCAGTGCACGGTTTATGGCCAAAGAGAGAAAAACATTGCTATGGAAGAAAAGCAAGATAACAGTAGTTACAGTAATGTCCCTCTTACAAAAGATCTCCCTTATGTTGCAGTCTGACCTTCATGGCCTGTATTGAGGCTTGAACCCATGCCTGACTGCTTAAGGATCCCATGTCTCCAGATTTACCAAAAGCTGCCTTTCCCCCTCACTGTAGCGTCGTGTTGTCCTGTCCTGCCCATCTTTTTGGTATTTCTGGACAGCTTGAAGAGGCCTATGATTCCTCTGGAAATAGGTTCAAGGCATTTCTGCACTTTTCTGTGCGAAACACGAGGAACATTTTTCTACAGTTAAGTCCTTTTACGCTAAGAGATGCTTTCCAGGTAATGCTGCTCAATTCCTTCAGCGCACTAAGACTTATCAGGTTGTCCCTTATTATGTTGTTTGTAGAGTACCCAGAACAATGAAACTTTACATTTATTAGGGCTTTTGATGTCATACTGTTGTACAAATAATTGTTAATAATGGAAATACAGGTTGAAATTATTAATGAATAACCAGTTATGAAGTTGATTTAGTGTCTGGAAAATCCTGACTTGCATACCCAATTAATTAATACACTAGCTCAAAATTCAGGTGATACAGTTTTCATCAAAAGATCTCTTGCACTACTCCCTTGCTCTGGCTCTGGCTGAGCCTAATGCTCATTCAGCAGGCAAGAGGGTTTTCTGCCCTGTTCCAGCTCAGTGATCTGACAACGCTCACCTTAACTGGGTTCTTGTATCACAGATTGACTCACCTGAGCATTTTCAGGGAGAAAGCTGAAACTCAGGGAAGGGTCTCCAGGGCATACTGACAACACATCCTGGCAGTCCATCACACTGAGAATGGTTTATTCTTGCTCACAGCCCACTAATGGACACTTACAGACTCTGCCCCGTACCTGTTTCTGTGACTGTGTCCATTTATACTTGGACGTGTAAAGGACTGAGGTGTAGAGGAAGCCTCCTCTCGCCCTCAGTGTTGCGGAGGTGAACCATTTACCTGTCAGAATAGATGGGCCCATGACTACTTGCCTGTCTTGTTGCTTTGCACCAACTAGATCTCTGGCACACGAGAACACCCACAGTTGCTATCCTCCCTCTCAAAACTTGGATCCAAAAAGTCCATTTCCTTGTCTGGCTGCAAACTTAAGGAACCTACATGTGTTAAGTGTCAACCCCTTACAGTCATTTCTCTTACCTTGTTCAGTTGGTCACATCTCTGATATTACTGACTGATGTGGGACTGTCTGTGCATTCAGTGCTGACAGCCAGGTTACTTTTTGACACCGGAAGGAATTGAATTGCTTTTTTATACACTGATTGCAGTGTAGAGTGTGCCCTTGATAGCAATATGAGTTTCAGGATAAAATAAAAAGCCAAGGTGTAAAAACTCCTGCCAGCTAGCATGAAAGCAGAGACAAAGCCTCATCTCTCCTATTTTTCACAAAAAATCAGTTATTCAGGAAAGGGAAACCTGTACGGGCAGATCTAGAAAAGTACTTTATTTTTGCCATAGAAGGATATGAGAAGGGTAAATACGAGATGCAGATAATGTGAGACATTACTTTTATGAAGGCAAGCTCTGGTATTTAACATTGGTCCCAATGTAGAGATATCTGTAGGGAGGGTTTTCCAATATACGTGACATTTCTACCCATTTCTTTTATGTACTGTTCAGTGTCTGTTTCTGAAATCTTACCCTACGTTTTTATCTGGCCTTACCCACCCAAAAGGTTGATGTTTAAGCTAATTGCCTTCAATACTTCTGGCTCAGAACAGGGCAGACTCCTTCTGGAAGTGTCTGTCTCCCTTATCGTTTTACTGCAGTAAAAAGTTCTTCATACCCCATGTCTAACATTAGCTGAGACAGAGCCCATCACAGATATATAAAATATTATACACTATCAGCTCTACTAATCTGTTTCTTGCAGTGATGTGTTTTCCAGGCAGTTTTCCAGGGGTGACATGGGCCACTTTCTCAGTGCCATATCCTCAAACTGCTGAGTAGCAGGGAGAATTTGTTTTTCTCAGGCTCCTTAGAAATATGCCATTTTTCTATGGCGGACGACAGACCAAAGATTGAACCTGACTGACAATGCAGCTGGGAAGTGGTCCTTATAACTGCCCTACATGGTACAACGACCCTGGCCTGGAGTAATTCATTTAATTCCAGTGCCAAAGAAATTTGTCTCAGCTGCTGAGCAGTCAAAACTACACAAGCTCTATCATACCTCGGGGTGGTTGGTGTTGCTCGTGTTGCAGTGTAGCATATTTCCTATTGTGCTTCTAAAGCTGAAGACAGATATGTAAACAAGAAAAAACATCTGAAGTCGAGTTATGGTTCTCTCTGTTGAATGCCATGCAAACTTTGGAGAGATGTCTTATTATATACATATAGGTATGTGTGCATGAGTGTGTGGGTGCGCACCCATACAGGTGGTGCTACATATATGATGCGTAGTGATAGAACATATTTGATTTCCCTTCTATGAAAATGGACAGCAGTGAGAAGAAAAGAAGGTGAAGATTTAAAAATAATTAAGAAAAAAATATCCTCTAACCTTTTCTTCTGTTATCTGACCTTGGTTTCCATGGAAACAGGATCAGACACGTCAATAGCAGGAAGAACTCTCACTTAAAGATGTCACCTACAGAGAGGAACTGGTACCCAACACAGACACACACCCCAGCATGAACACTGTGAGAGCTCAAAGTGCCAATGCAGATCCGCTGTCAGTGGTTTGAAGCAAAATATTAGATTTTCAAAGGGAGAACAGGAGGACCAGACCCTCTGCCCTCTGTAAATCAAGCCTCTTAGATATAGTTTGTGCTAGGAAAGAAAAAATGTATGTGCCCAGCATCATTAGTTACTTTGGGTTACCCTGGTTTCATATTATATATATATTTATATGCATACAAAATTTACACTAAAAGGGCAAGATCTGTTTTTGTAAATAGGAAGGGTTTTAATCACATGCTGCAAAGCCCATTTGCTGTTGAATAAGCTGAAAAAATCCTAGGAAAGCTCATGCACAGAGAATCCACGAGGCAGGAGGTGGCTATGGAAACATCTCACCCAGCTGTAGCAGTGACTAAGTCTGGGGTCCCATCAATAGTATGTTCTACAAGTAGGGAATGAACACCGTTGTAGCTTCACTGAAAAGAAATAAAAAAATTGGAACCCCCCCATTGATTTTCCATCAAATTCTGGCCACATATAACTGGCTGACCCTGGCTACATCATTTACTTCAACTTCTTATTGATCCCGTCTCCCTGGGGTCTGACTCAGTAGGGCCATCCATCTACCGTGCCCTAATGTCCCTGGCTCAGACCTGACTCTCATGGCTCCTGTTCATGCTCAGAGTTTTCCCATCCCAAAGGTAAATCTTGCTCGAGTAACTGCATTACAGATAAAGTTTTGTTACTTAATTAAGGTATAGAACAAATTGTCTATAATGATGTCATCAAAAAGCTGTTTGCTAGAGTACAGCACTGGAATAATTTACATAGAGAAGCTTAAAGATGGACCATAAATAACATGCAAAACCACAGACGACTTTGTTTCATTATGAAACAAGAATGAAGGGAGTCAGTCATTGGCATCGGGGTTATTGACAATACAGATACACATCAAGCCTATTATAGAACCTGACATTCCTCGCTTATTTTCCCTTTTAATTTTTTTAACACCCTATGTTTCTTGTTTAACAAATTGTTCTCAATATGACGTATTCACAATAAGCCCATAAGCACAAACTGAAACACAATTTCCTGCTAGCTTCAGTAGAAATACATTAATCCATTGGATATTTCCCAGGACAATATTATCTCTTATGTGCAGGCTATATTTCTCTCATTTGGCTGCAAAGGGGAGAAAAAAATCCTTGAAAATCTGTTTGAAAAGTGACACACAAGAAAGTCATAGGTAAACTGCCTCTTGCTCATGTGAAGACTTTGCTATCTATTTATCTATATATCCATCTATCTATCATCCATCTTTCTTGCAGCACATCATTTACTAAAACCCTCCCCGAACATGACAGTGAAGTTAAATAATGAAAGAAAGGCAAGAAGGTAGTTAGGCTGCTGTACTCCTGATTGCTTTCAAATGCTACTGTCATCTGTTTCGAACTGCTCTGTATCACAAGAGCATTTTGCATATCAGGAAAGGAAGAATACTCTGTTCTGTGTTTCAGGCATCTTTTAAATACCCACTGCTGTTATTCACCCTCACATTTTCAAGGCCATATATGCTGCCATGCCTTATAAAGATGCAACATTAGAGGCTACCAGGACTCTAGGGGTGGTTGATTACTGGCCCCTTATGACCCACGAGGCTAAAACACTAACTTGTTCCTCACTGTCTTGTCAGCTTGTAATGAGAAATGCTTTCCTCCAAAATAAATAAAAAAGGAAAACTACGTTAAAGTAACTTCTAGTTTTAAAGACTAAGCAGATTTTTTTCCTTTTCCTTTTCCTTTTCCTTTTCCTTTTCCTTTTCCTTTTCCTTTTCCTTTTCCTTTTCCTTTTCCTTTTCCTTTCTTTCAAGTGCTCACATTATGCAAAGCACGTAGCAATCTCTCTGCAACTCAGAGAAGGGACAGAGTGTGGGCTTGGCATATAGCCCCATGCAGATGTCGTTCTGTATGAATGCACTTTTCCCCTTGCCTTTCCCAGGCATTTCAACAATATTAGATGTTTTAGAAGACTTGTTGGTGAGCTCCTAATGAATTCAGGTTGTGTTGACCTTCCAGAACATTGTGTCCTGTATACCAGGCCAGATCTAGCAGGTCAGGATCCCTAATCTTCCTAGGGAAAGGTGGGATCTGTGAAAGGTACCTGCATATCCCTGTAGCCAGTCGATATCTGCCATGTATTTTCTGGAGGCATTCTGAAGAACTGACCCATGAATTTTCTTGCAATAGCCAACTCCCTGTAATTGCAGCTGTGATAGTGGAAACAGAGCTCCAAAACCATTGCAGCCACACAGTAGAGGGAAGAGGAAGGACAGATAGTTGGGGAATACTAATCTTTGGGCAAAAGTGTTATTGGGGTAACAGAACTACTCAGTGGGAAGGTTTCAGTGAAAAAGAGTCTTCAGGGAAATTTCAGGTTAGGAAGAAAAATCTGCAAGAAAAGCTTTTTTCTTTAGTTCTTAGTCCTTTCCGCTTTGGGACGGAGCTGGACATCAGCAGTGCTGAGAACAAACATGCGAGACTGGAAGGGAACAGATCACAGGTACCAAAGGCTTCGATTTCACTTTTCTTCCCCCAAGCAAGCTGCCTGGTTTCAAAGTGGGTAGATGGAGATCGTCCTGTCTGGCTGACAGCTAATTCCAGCTGCAAGCAAGCTCCATGACCAACCTGCCACAGGGGCTTGGTTTGCCTCTACCTTGCCATTTGTGCAGGGGAAAGAGGATCCTCGAATACTGTGTTCAGTCGCACCTCAAATACTGTGTTCAGTTTTGGGCCCCTCACTACAAGAAAGATGTTGGAGAAGGGCAACAAAGCTGGTGAGGGCTCTGCACAAGGCTGACGGGGAATGGCTGAGGGAGAAGAGGAGGCTGAGGGGAGACCTGATCGCCCTCTACAAGTACCTGACAGGAGGGGGTAGTGAGGTGGGGGTCGGCCTCTTCTCCCTGGTAATGGGCGATAGGATGAGGGGAAATACTCTGAAGTTGCGCCAGGGCAGGTTTAGGTTAGACATTAGGAAAAATTTCTTCACCAAAAGGGTTGTCAAGCATTGGAAGGGGCTGCCCAAGGAAGTGGTCGAGACCCCATCCCTGGAGGTATTTAAAAGACGATCAGACGAGGTGCTTCAGGACATGGTTTAGTGGTGGGATGGCAGGGTTAGGTTAACGGTTGGACTTGATGATCTTAAAGGTCTTTTCCAACCTAAACGATTCTATGATTCTATCAGTAGTTGTGTGAATTTTTCTAGTCCCCTGCCCCTGATTTAAACATCCCTGATAAGTCAACCTTTCAGCCTAGTGGCTGGGTTTAGTTCATGTTTAATTAAACCACTCAGCCATTCCACTAATAAGCACCCTTGTCTTCCTTACTCCTTGCAATGGGATTGCAGTTTCACATCAGCAATAGGTGAGTGCTTTTGTGTTTCCAAGTAGTATTCCTGAGTATATCTGAACACAAAATACTTCATTCTTGGGAAGTAAGAATCTTCTAAAATAAGCTCCTTTTCATTATGGAAATAATTTCACTAGGACATGAACTATAATATTTATTTGGCTGACAGTGCATGGACAGGAATATCCCAAGGAAAAATGGAAGATTTGTTGCTGAATAAAAATGTAAATTGGAAAACTTGGAAGGGGTGGTTATTATGGAGCTGATCTTGCAACCGTCTCTGAAGGAATGGATTTTGCATGTATGTGCAACCTCACAAATGCATGGGAGCTCTCCCATAAAAATCTTCAGGGGAAGGTTTGGAAGTGAGAGTGGAAGGGGTTAAAAAAATGGACACAGCAATGTGGTACTGCATAGGTGTTTTTGCCTTCGACCCTAGCTAGAGGTTTGGGTGCTTTGGAAAAAAGGGCTTGAAAGTTTTGATTTGGAAATGCATCCAAACTGAACTTTCAGGCTTGGCAGGCAGAGAGGATTTGTCCTTGGTTTGGGAAGAATAGCCCTTGGAGCTCCAGAGGCAAAGAGCAGAAAAACAGATGGAAGGAAATTAATTCAATAAAAATAAATTAGGCCTTTTAAACAGTATTGTTTTTAATATTTATGATGCAAAGAAGATTTGCATTTTTCTGTCAGTAAAGTATATGTCTCCATTTGACCTTCACTCCCTAAGTGAACGCTTTATTTAGCCTGAATGGCAGACATTTTTCTGTCTTTCCATGGACATTTTAAGAAAACCTGGATGCTGCTATTTTTTTTATTCACATTGTAAAATGATCCTTGATGATAAGAAAATGGTAATATTTGCTCATACCACATGACTGGATCAAGGTAGCCAATGATCTGTATCTGGGTTGCTACAGCGTGATGTATTATACTTCATACGATTTGCTGCAGGCAGAAATCTTAATTAAGGCCTTTCCTAAAGAGTGACCTTCAGGGACTGCATTTCTGAATTGGTGTAAAAATAGACAAATGCCCTCACAGCATTAGGGGAGTTGTGGAGGAGTGTTATATGTACATTTCCCCATCTTGTCTACACAATCAATGATTATTTGCTGCTATTATCAAATGAGTTGTGAGGCGTTTTAAGCAAACAATTAGCCTTCCTGTGTACAGAGATTTCAACCTGATGTGCGGAGCTCGGTTACTCAGTTTCTCCTCCACTTTCCAATGCAAGTTGTGCGTCTAATTTGAGAATATACTCCCCTGGGTTCTATTCATCTGTACTTTACCATGCTCATGGATATTCACTGTTTTGGGATCCCTCCAATTAGCTTGCTGCATGTGGTGTCTTGCTCGGCTTTCATCAATAATCCCCGTACCCAGCACGCAGTGGCGCCTGGGAGGGTTTGGCTGGGCAAGAAGGGGATTGTCGACAGCACTTGGGAAGCAAATTAACCCTATGCTATTACAATAAGGAGCCTGTAAAAGTAGCTACAACCATGCAGGATGCTAGTGGGATGTGTACAAGTATCTCCAGGCTGTTTTGCTACAAATTCTCAGCTGAAACATCCTTATGATGCCAGACATGGGCTTTTCTTATTTCTTCCACCCAAAACAAACTGCCAAACCACCTGGCAGTTTTGTGCTGTGGTCACACAGGGGCTGAGACAAGGCCACCAGCTTCACCTTTCACTGCAGATCTAGGCTTGGATTTGGTCTCCAGAGACAGCAGGAGAAGGCATCACAGAATGACAGAATGACAGAAAGCCAGGGGTTGGAAGGGACCTCTGGAGATCATCTAGTCCAACCCCCCTGCTAAAGCAGGTTCACCTAGAGTAGGTTGCACAGTACACCATCCAGGCATGCAGTGCTGGCACTCGTATGCCTTCCACAGGGCTGTGGCATATCACGACACACACATTCTCAGCAGCATTGGCTCCAGAATGGCTCTTCTGATGTCCCCAAACTGCTACCTCAGCTGAACAGTTTTTGGTGACTGGCTGAGGGACACCATACACCAAGATAAGGAAAGCCGATTTCAGTTGCCATGAGTTGGATAAGCCACTTAAATTTTGAAGATGAAATATACTTTCAAAGTAACTTTTAAAAAGCTTTTGACATGAGTTATCCCCACCCTGCTCTACAATACAGCTTTCTTCATTGGCAAAGATGAAATGAAATAGCTGCTGGAGCTTATAGAGAGCTCTTGTCAGAGACAGAGCTTTTGTCTGCTTTTTTTGACAAGCAGAAAACCCCTGGCTTTTTAGAGCTAAAGCCTATTGTGCGAGATACAAACCAGACTCTTGGCTAGACTCACCCGGCCTGTTTCCACTGAAATAAGACTGCGCTATCAGTTTACACGAGCCAAGGGGCTGGCTGTACCCGGGAAGAGAATGAGCTTTCAGGGAGTGCGGGAGGCGAGGGCACGGCTTGCGCGGGGGAGCCTGAGCTGCCCCACCGGTCAAACCCCCCTCCAGCCCCCGCTGGGCACTGATGGCACTGCTGGCACCAGCCCGTGGGTGGCTCTCGACACGTTGCACAGAACAATGCAGGCATCGCTCGGAGCACCAGCTCCTGTCCAAGTGATTTGCATGAAATGCTTCTAACATCCCGTGCTCATAGTTCTTACCATTGTGTTTTTCTGTAAATAAATATTCACCGGCATGGCCCAGAGTCTCCAGCCTGACAGGGTTCATCCCTGGCGTGGCTGGGACACTGTGGCAGCTGGGACAATTTCCCTTCTTATTCCCAGTTCTGCTACATGACCTGAGGAAAATGACCTCATCTGGCTGTTACACTTTCCTGACCTACAAAACAGCTAATTTTTCTTATCTGAGGGGAGCAGGGAAAGGCCTAATGCTTGTCAAAAAACTTAAACTTGCTCAGATGCGAGACGCAATAGATGCACAGGATGACGACAGCAGACCTTTTCTCTGAAGCATCGTACCACGAAGCCTGCTATCGGCCCCAGTAAAAGCCTTGGCAGAAAAAACAGATGAAAAGACATCCATGCTTCCCATTGGGATGTCCTGCGATGTCCCTGCCCCCCTGCCACCGCAGAGGCATGAGGTCAGTGCTCCAGATTAAGTGGAGATGCTGCGAGTGCCATGATCTCACACCGCCTCCTCCACGCACCGTGCCGTACCCCAAACGGCTTCTCGGGCTCCCTTCCAGGCTGCTTGGCTGGCAGAACCCCGAGCTAAAGAAAAATAAATAATGAACTAAAGAGACAGCTCACTCCCAGCCTCACACGTCGTCGAGGAGATAACAGGCCAATGCGTATAATGATCTGCACTGAATCATTTGCCACATCGGTATCAGAAGCTCGCTCAGCTTCATTCAGGGGCTCTCTCATCCAAACTGCATGCAAGATGACAGTCTTAATACATCAATGCCCGCAAAGGCGGCTGTAATGAAATCTGTCAGTGCTGCCCCTGCACCAAACACTACTTGAAAAAGCAGATGTGTAGCTCAGATTCAGTTTATTACTGTCTGAACCTTCCTCACTTACAAAACCAGAGGGTGATTAAGGGGGAAAATCCCTGGCTGCTGAAAGTTGCAGTAGCTGTTGCATGCAGCTTGGAGCACAGTGGGAACAGTCTGGAGCCTGCTGCTGTATTATATTATTATTATTATTATTATTATTATTATTATTATTATCTATCATATCAAATTTCAAAGACCCCAAAATATTTCAAGGTGTTTAAAAGAAACCTCATCAAATCAGAACAGTAACAGACTTTCTGCTATTACAGCGCTTGGACAGTGTGGTACCCCTTGGACAGCAAAGCCAAGCTGGCTGTTAAAGCAGTGTGCTGTGGCTCAAATCTATGCCTGTTTCATTGTGTGACATGGGCAAGTCACCTTAGGTAACATTTTCATAAGAGTGCAGTCCTTTTAAAGTTGAAATGTCATTTTCAGAACCTAAATCCTGCTGACTGCTAATAACATATAGGGTTATATGCTCGTAAGTAATGTCTGAAAATGAAAGGAAGTCTCCTAAATAAATTTGGCACTTATAGAATGAATGAACTCATCTGAGCTAGTTACTCTGTGTTTCCTTTACAGTTACTGGACAGAAATGGGGCATATGTATAACACAACACACCTGTCTTCCTTGAGATCCTTTTCTGCATCCTCTTCTGCATGAGGAAGAGCCAACACAGCCACTAGAAATGCCAGATTTTCCTCCTTGACTCTGACAGCTCCAGTAGGGAAGTCTGCACTGTAGGCATTCAATATTAAGCTAAATGCACTCATGCACTTTGTGTCCTCCTGGGCAACAAAAATAACAACACACCGCATCTCCTCAGCGTCACTTCTCTCTGCTAAGGCCTGCCCAACCCTGTAAATTTGCACCATGAACACAGTGTGTTCCAGTCTGGTCTCAGCTTCTCCAGGATGCGGCACTCAAAAGCAGCACGAGCAAGTCCTAAGCAGCCAACTGTCAGACACTGAGGAGGACAAGACGTTTTGCCATCCTAGCCCTCACCCTATAGCTTTTTCCACAGGAGAGGCACAATTGCAAGCAAAGGAACCTGACACGCTCTAGAAATTCTTTTACCTTCTTGTGTTCTCACAAGGCAAACCGAAGTCTCCAGCAGCTCCCTTGTGCTGCTGAGCGTGGAGAAAACCATCCCGTTGGGCCGCCTGCCTGTCCTCTGCAGCGTGTAGGGAAAGCCTTGCTCTCCATCCTGAGCAGAGCTGATGAGCAGGAAGATATGCCTTGTGTATCCTGGTAATTACAGTGAGTCAAACGGATGCAGGTAGAGGGTTATTTTGGTAATTGCCTATCTCCAAGGTATAAAACAGTATATTACATACTACCTACAAATTAGGATTCAAAAGCAAAAACATGTGTTTAATTTTGATTTTAATTGCATTTTTACTTCAAACATCTATTTTTCTCCCCGGTGCAAACAGACCTGAGCAATCTTGCAGAGATCAACAAAATCTTCCACAAATGCCAGGCGTTTCTCTCTTGGTGGTTCTTGGCTGTGAGCATTTAATCTGCTAACTTTGACAGAAAGAGCTGTCTAATTTCTACAGCCTGCTTATTTTTAAATCAACAAATATTTACCTCACACTGCATTTTAAAGGATACAATTATTAGTGTACCTCTGTTTGATTACCAATGACACAGTAATAATACCAGCAGCTGCTGAATTGTAAGTGAAAATAACCCTTTGTTCTCATTTTTCTTATCTTCAGACTATAACAGCACTCATGGGGACAATAACCTATGAAATAGATTAAAAGCCTGTTAAATGCTATTTTCAGCTTGGCAGATCACCAAACCCTGGCTTACTCTTAAGCTCTGTTTCCTTTTAAATATTCCTTTTAGTATAGCCATGTGACAAGAGTAGTGTGCAGTTTTACAGTGATTAAGTAACTGCACAAACAAGAGGGTTTAGGTTTATAAACTGAGTGGTGCTGCTCTCACAGGTGAAAGGGACTGTGCTCCACCAAAGACACCAAGACTTCTGGAAGAAGCTGTAATGGTCTAATTTTCAGATTTTTCCCTCTTGTCAAGTGACTTTAAATAAAAGAAGGGGACACTGTTGGTTTCCTATTTCTGGCTGGGAGTGTTGAGCCCCCTCTTTTGTCTCCATCCCCCTTTTACAACACTAGGTTCAGATTAGCAGGGAAATAATTCATATTTATTCACTGAATAATTCTGAGGAAGTTTCCAACATGGTAACTGCTGAGGGGGTCATCAGTGGGAATGTTGCAGCCTGGGGCAATCCCTGGGGTGCCCATCTGCTTTTCTGAACCTCTGCTGACTTGGGACTGCTTTATCCGTCTGAACAGAAGAACAAAAGAAGAAGGGGGAAAAAAAGAACAAGAAGGTCTAGAGGAACCAGTAAACTGGAAATACTGTAGGATGGCTTTTTAAAAAAGAAACAGATGGGTGAGACAAGGAAAACACAGGTCTAGGAAGCTTTAGTACCAGTGGAGGAAGAAGAGCAAAGGCACGGGTAGACTGGTACTGCTCTGCTGGAAACAGCTGTTTTCACAGCGTAGATTGTTTTTGTTCAGATACGGGACAAAACAGATCTCATCAAGAACAGCACAACAGGATCTGGCTCTTCTGCTTCCTGCGCTATTTTAGCACCTTTGGTTTTGACCAGAACCTCCCCCTGGAGCTCAGAAACTCTTCTTAAAGAAAGAGTGGTTGGACCTGTAACCTTTAACTCCCATTCAGACTTTTTGAATGAAAACAAGCTTGTAGATAATATCCCAACAGTTTCTGAATTCAGCTGATGGGAGGAAACATAAATAAAAATTATCCCAGCTCTCACCACCTTCTAGCAGTTGGAAATAAAAATAAAAAAAGTCCGAGTGTTTATGGCCATTTCTTTATGGACATTTCTTTTAAAATTTTAAACTGGAAATTACCATCTGACTTCCATCCTAAGGAGGAATAGCCTTTCATCTTTTTGGTGTATAAAGTCCTATCAATCTCTCACTGAAGGGACAATAAGAATTCCTGCAATTTTATGCTGTAAGAAATAACACTGCTCTACTTGAACTCCAGCTTGCTAAAGGCACAAAGACCTCTCGCGCACCCACATGTTTCAAAAGATAGGAAATTGCCCAAGACTAAGAGTCTGGGCAAGAGTCTGCTGCCTTGAAAAGACCAACACATGGGAAGAGGACCAGCGTCCAAGAGCCTCTAAGGCACTCTGTCCTCCTCAGCAACAACCCACCCCGTTGTTCCTCAGCCCCAGGTGGTTCCTGGAGGTGGTTGCTCAGGCTCCTGAGCTGGAAAAGGAGCTTTTCGCTTTTGGAACAAGGCCGTTACGTTCTTTAACAGAACACACATAAAACATTATTCTCAAAATCTCTTTGTGTTTTTCTTTGCTAGCTGCTGAACTGTGATACTCCCCCACAGACAACGTTCTCCCATCCCTTTATCTCTACATCCATATTCAATGTGATTTTTACCACATGGCTGGATGTCATGCTCAAATACACTTCTAGTGTAACCAGTATCACAATACACCAAAAAAAAAATTCAAGCCTTCATGTCTGTATACCATTTGTGTTGCTATTGGAAAACACTTTTTTGAGGACATAACAGCATTTATTTAGTATTTTAGCATTTATTTCATTTCCAGCTCCAATTTCAGTGTGCATAAGACACATTTGCAGTACAAAAGGAAGGAGACAGTCCTGCACCCTCACAGCTGCCCTGTGCTGCACAGGATGCTTAAGGCTGGAATTTCAAAGTCTTTGCAGGTCAAATATCGAAACTCTATTGTAGTTTTAAAACGGATGGTGCCTTAAGGCCCCAACTGGAATATTTCTGCACGTTACATTTTAATACACATCTTCAGGTTTTTGCTCATTTCCCCAAATCCTGGAGTTTCACTTTGAGCCATCGGTTGAAATGAACACAAAACATAAAGTGGAACTCAAATGAAAGCGCTAACTTTTACCTACTTTCAGAAGAAAACTTCAAATCCCACTAGAGCCTTCTGTGAAGAATGTTTTTGAAGCAAAAGCTTAGTTCTCTTCCCCTGATGTGTACTATTATCTTTGCACCTTAATTTCACCCATTTGATTGTATCCTATAAGGAAGAGAGCATGTTTCTGTACACTCAGATGACCTGGTTAGGGGGACAGTGTTTGCAGTCAAAGCAATAGTAATCACAACTCTGAAAATGAACGCTATTTTAAGTGTATTCCCATTACTTTGGGAGTAAAAGGAAGCTATACTATTTAATTTTCCTCTGGTTCTCCTGTACTTTGTGATACCAGCATCCTAGGTTTATAACCACAAGGGCACTGGGAAGTTACTGATGGTTGCTGACCACACCAAGGTTCCTTCAAAGGAGTCAGGAAAAACACACAAAGCTTCATCATAAGTGGTGAGCAGGATACTGGTACAGGAATATAAGACATATCCAGCTATATTCTGAGCACTTTTTTTTCTCTTCTGATTCACTATCATTTTTTATTCAGAGCCTCAGGAAGATTTTATGGAAAAAGCTGAAGGAGACCTGGGCCTGAACTCTAGCTATTGTATAACCACAGAGCAGGAGAGATGGACCTCAGGGGGTCACCTAGTGCATTTCTCTGCCATTTACTATCTGAGAAGAAATTATTTTTTCTGAAATTAAAAGACTGATCCAAAAAACCAGCACACATTGCCAGTGTAGGATTTTCTCTTAACGCCACATAGATCGTAACTGTTTTAACCAAATACCAGGAGTTGGGTACCTGCGTGACGCTGATCGCTGGAATGTGAACATTGTAGTCAAACTGTGAACATTTATAATTTGATCCAAAACAGTGGGTTATCTAGACAGTCATTCTTAAAAACATAAACCAGCAAGGAAACCCCAGCCCCACATGATTACAATCAGTTTGCAGCTTCTGTTCCTGTGAAAAGACAAGCTTTCCTTGCCTGAAATGGGACAGATGGCAGCCCTATAGGTTGCCACTCCGAAGTGCCTCCGAGCAGAGCTCTCTGTACTGTAGCTGTTGTTACAGCAGCATATGCTTGAGAGATGCAAGCTGGTTTCCCTGAATCTAGCACTATAATGCTGCATGCTGGGCTCCCTCGCATCCACGATTCATTGCTTGCCTTCCAAACCTCTCCATGCTTCCTCTTTTTTTCTTTTCCTTAAAGTGAACCTTTGCTTACCAGAGATAGAAAAGGACAAACACAAATATGTGGGTGTAGGTAGACATGCTCTTATTCTTTGTGTGTTCTGTAATATGTGTAGTTGAACAGAGACTTTTACAGGCGGTGGTTTCAAATCCAAGTCTCCACAATAATGTATGGAGGTACAGTTATTAGGCCCTGATAGTAGTACTACACTAGAGGTCATTTGCTGGAAATCTGTGATCTTCAAAGACATCAGAGTGGCCATTGCAACACCAAGGGGCACCCATACTCTCCTGTTCATTACTGCATGAATAAAAGCAGATCTCTGCTTAGTCACACAACCAGGAGAATAGATTTAGCTCCCAGAGGTAGATGCAGTCTCTTAGGATCCAGTGCTCAGTCTTTGGGAAAAACATTAGCTATTTGCAGCTAATGACTTACATTTGACAAAGGGCAGACACTATACATGGTAAGGGGACACTTTTGTGTAGTGAAGCTGTGGAAATTCTTGCAGTAGTGTGTGCCTAGTAAATGGTTTCCAAAACTAATTAAATTAATTACTGGAAGAAAACTTTAACAGATTTGACTGAGGTGATACAGATGCTCATGAACATGAGCTGCAGATCACAGGAAGCTGAGGATGTATACCAGGAAAGTATTGCTATATCTATTGCCTATTCTAACTCTCTTCCTTAGACATCCAATAGGGCCATGGTCAGAAACAACTTACTGAAGAATATGAAGAATAAGAGTGACTGGTCCGAACCAGTGTGGTTGCTATTTGACTCCTGAGCTGGTGTTCTCATGGGTAAATCCTGACAAAGAGCAACGCTGTCATGCAGGCATCAAGTAACGGAGGTGAGGCTGAGTGGGATGCAGTGTCCTAAACTTAGGTGTCCAGTGTTGCTGTGGGCACTGCAGTGTTTCCTGCCTCATCTACAGCTTAATCCCAAGCAGATGAATTGAGCACCCTGGGATGCTCGAGTGGCTCAACTCACCAAAGAGTCAATATACTCAAACCAGAGTTGGGAATGCTTTGTCTCCCCTCAAAGAAGAAAATTAAAATAGATAAGATGAATCTCACATGAAAAGTGCCTATTTATCTTCATTGACCACAGAAGAAACTACTGGTGACCAGCTCACACCCGTCACTAAGGGGACACTAGCTCAGCTCTGGACTTTCCCAGTGTGTTTGTCTAAAATTAGGGGAGCTACTGAGCGTTCATGCTATGCAATAGCACATGGATACCAGCCCAGACTTCTTCTGGCTACCCAAAGTGATATTCACCCAATGTTAGCTCGAGGCAGCTGGGAATTACCACTAGGACCTACCTTCATTAACTGGGACCAGAATAAGCGTCTCTCAAACATGTCCCCCAGGACATACAGTGCTAGGTTTAGCACAGGCGACACTTGCTCAAGCATCCCATGAGAAAGTCTAAGCTGGGAAGAAATATCACAGAGTCTCTGCCAGCCTGAATGATAAAATGCTGAAATACGGTACTCCCCTGCAACCGCTGGTCTCCCCAGTGCTAACTCCTGACAGTGTGACAGCAAAGTTAAGGCCCAGCACCTTCAGCTGACAGATGACCTTTAGCTGACTAAAGCTCTGGTAAGTTTATTCCTGAGCCCCAGAAAACAAAACTAGGCTTATAAAGATTTTCAAAGGCCATGAACAGTAGTGTTCCTGTAGATTTTTTGAGCAGGGCTTTTTTACTCACAAATGGTAGCAAAAGCTATTCTGGTAATGCTCTGTGAAAAATGGCAATAAATTGGTGTCATTTTAGTGGATTAGTACTGTCACATCAGCTGCGACAGCTTTCTGCCTATGTCATCAACTTTGCTGCTGCCATTCGCTGCCCCCATCACATTGCCACAGTTGCAGACATTACAGTTAAAGGTGGAGTCAAAGGCAAGGCACATTCCGAGTGGATCTGGAAAAATAAAGGGGGAAATGCTGGTATTAGAACTATAAAGAGGAGTGGTGATCTTCTGGCAAACTCATGGGATTTGGGTGGTATCAATGCTACTAAGCATTAGAACGTTTTTTCCTAAATATATTTATTTGCATCAAGACAAAGTGGATTCTGTGTACTTTGATTTCTAAATATAAGACGAGACTAATTTAGCTTTCTTGAAACCACAAGAAGGGTGACTGTGATGGGCAGTGATGCTTTCTAGGTAGGACAATATGAACCAATTGCTGTGGCACATGTGAGTAATACCTTCTGAGCTTGGTCCTGTATCCTGCCAGGGGACTCGCTGTGCAACCTTGAACATGTTGTTTATGTATCAGTTGTCAAAAGATGTGAATGATTCACAGAGGAATTTCAGGCACTCAAGAGGACTAAGTATCCAACTGAAATCCCCCTAATGTGTTTTGACTCTCCTAGCGTCAACAGAAGAGTCCTTCTTATCTATCCTTTAACACACCAGAGTATGAGGGACTAGCTTAGTACCCACTATTATTTCTATAGCATGATAAAATGTAGGGCAATTATATATAAGGAGATATGATCCCTACACATATTTATGATGTCTTAAAATAAAACAAAATTATCTGGTGTTCGCATTTGAGTAAAATACATAATCCGCAACCTAAATGGACTAGAAATGCTATTTGGGCTGGAAGGAAAATGCCCCTGGAAGACTGAATCCAAGCCTTTCCACTGTTCAGTGAGCTGGAATAGAGAGCAGTCTGTTGTCAGAACAAGCCTTTAGCTGTGGAATGGAGGTGGCAATATCTCGTTTCACACAGGGCTCGGGAACTTGTTGAAAGGACTACTCTTTGAACCTGAGTATTTTTCTAGTAAACTTTTATGATATCGAAACAGGAGCTTGGCTGGAATGCTTCTGTATCTTTTGATGAAGACTTCTTTCAGACACAACCTATACCTCTCAGTAACTTCCCCTGTCTTGTTTCAGGACAAACTCAGATAAAGGGATAGATTTTGCATCCCAACCTCAAGGCTCGGAGAGTGGGGGAGTTCTTGGCTTCCAGACCACTGAAACAAAAAACGCCACTGTTTGTTTCCAGGAAAATCCAGCAGAAACCTCTAATGCTGGGGAAAGGTGGATTTTGAGCGGGTGCAGAAGCATTCCTCACCTTGGTTCAACCAGGGCTGTCATTACCAGGACACCTCAACCTAATGGCACGAAACACCAGTTCTTCATTAATCATCACATTCACTCTGTCTTACTGCAGACAGTAAAGTTCATTTCTACCTCACACAATTTGAATCAGGCCCTAAATTGGGCTTAATCCAATAAATGTTTAGCATTTAAGACTATCTGTCTTCTTTTTCATGATCCTTCAAAAGGAATCTTCCACTCCCTTTCAATCAAATCTGTCCCCTTATTCCTACCTCTTTATTTCTTTTTTTGCTGCTCAAAGTCCCCCGAGGACAAGCCTGGGTGTTTTAATTCCCTGCTGAGCCCTGCCCACATGGCTCCTATCAGTTATACACTGTACAGCCCATCTGAGATGCAAGATTAAATGTCTTGCTCACAGTCCCACCTAAATGCACGTTCAGAGAGACTTGTTTGTTTTGCAGCTGCAGATTCCGCAGCACTCGAATCCCCCAGAAATGGTTTTGAATTTCGATATATATATCCCTCTTTTGTTTCTCTGAGTATCTCTGCTTAGTAGTTGTTTAGTTTTTTCCTCATTTCTCACAAACCCTAAACATAACAGTCACTTTCAGCTAAATAGAGGAAATAAATTTCTGTGATTTCTGATGATCTTTTGCTGAGGTGTAGGGTGAGGAAAGGATTTAAGATCTGATTTATTGAGCTACATTAAACCTTAAACAGCTTTGCCCTTATCTTGTCTCCCGTTGCTCTCTTCTGATTGAAGAAGTCCTACCAAAATGATTAATTTACTTTCCAGTTCTGATGTAATTTTGTGTTTGTTTTTTTTTTTAGCCAAAAAGCATTCAGTACTGGGAGGTTCTTGCCACACAGACCTACTGACATTGACCTGTGTCTCGCAGGCAATGTGATGGATTCAGGTAAATCTGCAGGTCAAAGATGGATATTCGCCTCTTATGCCTGAAACAGTAGTCAGCTATGGATCTGTATTCCAGCGCTTGAACATAGTGGGGCCAATATTATTGTCAGGCAGGCACTTAATGAAGCTTTTGAATGCATTGTGAAAATTGTCTTTGATAATGACACTTGTCTGAGCCAACAACCTCCTGCCTTGCAAATGATGAAATGCTTTTCACAGTACAACACTGTGCTGCAGTAATAAAGTGTTAAAGCAAAAGCCTCATGACAGGCTTTGGGAAACTTCTATTTAAAAATGCTTTTAACTCTTATGTTTTCTATATTTCCTAATCCTCTTTATTAAGACATATGAACCAAATTCCCCCCTACCCAGCCACTGTTACAAAGGGTGAATGTTTCACCATTCGAGCTTTAAGTCTCTTAATATTAGAAGGCAGCAGATTCTCTTATGTCCCTCCTAAAACCGTTTTTTGTGGAGAACTGGAATTTTGCTTGTTTTTCTGTACCTGTTTTTCTCACTAATATTTTCTTTCCTTCTCTCATTTCCCTCCAGACTGTGAGTCTTGGAAGTCACATCTTGAAACAAGTATTTCATATGGTTCTATACCTCATTCTAGGTGTTGCCAGAAGCATGGCTGATTTGACATTTAGCCTTGACTCTGGTTTGAGGTCTATTTAGAAGGTCCTGTCATCTTTGTTGATGTCTTGTTCTGGCATCTGTCAGTTGTTGTTCCAGAGAATTTCTTGCCATAGATGATTATGGCCATAGATGATCAGCACAGTGAGAAATGGGGTCAAGGAAAGAGTCAAGATCCAGACAGTTGAAAGCAATGAAAATAAAGGTCTTGAAAATAAAACACAGTACTGAACAAGGTGGTCTGTGATGAACTGAACTGATCAACTCTTATCAATCTGTGTTGCTGATGTGACAGGTCACCATGTGTTGGACCATCTGGATTCTCTTCATCATGTTCTTCATCAACACCTTGCACAGTAATGCTCAGTAATTTAATGCAAAGGTGACAAACATGAGGCCGGTTGATCTTCCTACCACATGGCAGGAAAAGATGCAGCCTCTTGATTATCTAGAAGGCGGCATTTCTACCTTAGACATGTCTTGAGCACTCAAGAGCAACAAAGTGTATGGGACCCGAATGAGATGGCAAAACCTTAATGGATCCCTTACACCAAGGAAAACTGTTGTCTTAATCAGTTCTTTAAAGTTTTTTCTTCTTCCCACGTGCACCTATGTGGTTCATATTTAATGTCTTATTTATTTCAGCCAGGTAATGATTCAACTGGACTTTAACACAGAAATAGGGATGATGACACAGAAATGAGTGACTAACCAAGAATTGTGATCGTTTTGACTTTTAAGGCAATCAGTAAGCTAACAGAAAGAGAAGGTTTTAAAAATGTTCAATGTTTTGAAGCTTTTTCTCCATGCACACCAATTCCCAAACCTACTGTCCTTGGGCCCTGACTCCTGACCCCTCCTCAGCCCTGCCCAGCTCTGCCAGACACACATCATCCTGTCTTGTTCCCACTGCCGATCCATGTGCTGTCATGGTCCAAAGACAGCCCCCCTGGGGCCATCCTCTTCCCTGTCCTGCATGCAGCCTGGGCTGCCCATCTTCCCTGCTCACCCCACAACATATGTCCACATGAGAGGACTGAGTGGATCCTCAATGCTTCTCCATGGGGGAAAAGGAAGGCTCAAGGAAACCAAGGAAGAGAGCTTTGCAGCAGTAATAGCTCCACTCTACTTGGCTAATCATTGAGCAATTATTATTTGAAAAACTATAGCAGGAAAAATATATTTCCATTAATAACCCTCTCTTGCAGCCATGCCTGCCACACTGACTCTGTAATGAGGGACAGGGAAAGCATGAGGTTCTGGTTTGTGCTCAGAGGCACTGTGAAACACTCCGGGTGATGTTTGACATACGTATTTAGATAGAAGATGAGCTGAGGGCCAAAAGTGGTTCAGAAATGCATAGATTTGGTTTTGCTTCATTTTACAGAAAATATAAATGGGAGTGAAATCAGGGCAGTTTCTGAGCAAGACCAATCCATTCCTAATAGAACATTGGTCCATCATTTGAGAGGTGAGCTGTTAAAATAGAAAGAATGCAATTTGCACTGTCATGTATGCAATACAAAAATTGCCATTTTCACCCAAATAATAAATGAAGCAACTGGAGAAAGACAAAGAAATAGACAGAGTGACAGACTAAAAAAGATTTTAAATGAGAAATGCTGCAACAGATCAGAAGGACTCTACAACACAGTGCAACTGCAGAAACAATTGGTGTGTCACTGGGGCTTGGGATTTTGAATATGAGACTATGAACCAGAAAATATCCCAAAGATCACATGTGAAAACCCCAACAGTGACTGCTAAGGAGAGGTTGCCCAGCATGGGCTCATGGCACTAGAAGAGGTATTCTTTCCCAGCCTTGCTATGATCTTGGGAAAGTCTCTTCCTTAACTGTTCCCCTTTCTTTTCTGATTCTGCCCCTCCACTCTGCTCTGGTGTGACCTCACCTAGAGTACTGCGTCCAGCTCTGGAGCCCTCAGCACAAGAAGGACATGGAACTGTTGGAACGGGGCCAGAGGAGGGCTACTAAAATGATCCGAGGGCTGGAGCACCTCTCTTATGAGGACAGGATGAGAGAATTGGGGATGTTCAGCCTGGAGAAGAGAAGGCTATGGGGATACCTGATTACGGCCTTTCAGTACCTAAAGGGGGCCTATAGGAAAGATGGGGAAAATCTTTTTAGTAGGGCCAGCTGTGACAGGACAAGGGGTAATGGTTTTAAACTGAAACAGGGTAGGTTTAGACTGGATATAAGGAGGAAATTCTTTACAACGAGGGTGGTGAAACACTGGAACAAGTTGCCCAGAGAGGTGGTGGAGGCCCCATCCCTGGAAACATTCAAGGCCAGGTTGGATGGGGCTCTGAGCAACCTGATCGAGTTAGCGGTGTCCCTGCTGACTGCAGGGGGGTTGGACTAGATGACCTCTAGGGGTCCCTTCCAACCCAAAACATTCTGTGATTCTGTAGTGAAACACTGGAACGGGTTGCCCAGAGAGGTGGTGGAGGCCCCATCCCTGGAAACATTCAAGGCCAGGTTGGACGGGGCTCTGAGCAACCTGATCTAGTTAGCGGTGTCCCTGCTCACTGTGAGGGGGTTGGACTAGGTGACCTCTAAGGTCCCTTCCAACCCAAACCATTCTATGATTCTGTGATTCTTTTCTCATCTTGTCTCTCTTCCTATTTATACTGCAAACACTTCTGGGAGAAATGATACCTGTATGAAGCCCAGCATAACACCACCTGGGGTCTTGGTTATGACCTTTTGGCTCTCTTCATAGCACCAGCAACATTACTGGGATAACAAGGGAGTTCAGACTGGGAGCAGAAAAGATTCCCAAGTTTCCTTGAAGAGCTGAGCAGGATTTGGTATTTGCACCCCTTTTCACACATTTCCTTCTTTTCATGCCGTAGCCGATCAGTATGCTTCTGCGACTAGTAGTAACAGTGCATAGAAGGAAAATGCCACTTTCCAGATAGAATGATCAATCTCTTTGACTTTGCCTGTAAACATGTTTCATCAGGGGGTCACTAATATGCTTTTATTGCCTCACTGTCAGAGATGATGCCATTACCAAGCCTGATAAAGTATTCTATAGAGGGTTCCTTTTAATTTTATTTTTTATGCGATCATGAGAGACCGTAACTGATAAATTTAGTTCAATGCTTTCTCACTATTAACTAATTCTGAGTAAATCCATTGGGGCAGTCTGGATACAAACACTTCAAAGAATTTTTACAGGATATTGAAAATGATATTCACCGTGGGACAGAGGTTTAAGTACTGAGCTGCTAGTGTTTTCTTTACCATTACAGCTACAACACTGCTAAATGTCATTTAGTCAAAACATTGTATTCAGAAGGATTTGTAGCAAAAGATGACTATTTGCTTTTAATAAATTTGTCGCATCAGGGTGGTTATGTTAGCTTATTTCTAGGGGGAAAGGGACTTTGAAAAAAGATGATGCTATTTTCCCTCAGTTTCTTTCTTGGGGCCCAAACCAGCTCTCACCAAAGGCAATGAGAGTTTTGCTCTTGCCTGCAGTGGGAAAAGTCCCATGATCTCTGAGGGCTTTGAAGTGTTCAAATCCAAAATGAAATACAGTGTTTTTTTCAGAGAGAGAGGGAGAATGGAACCCCACCTCCCAAAAACCCAGTCAAACCAGAAAACCCCAGCTCTAGCAGCTGGGAAAAAACCAAACCAAAACAAAAGGGAACTGAAATAAAGGCTTTTCTCAGGGAGGGTTTTTTTCCAGGCTGCTTTCAAATCCTATACAGCACCCTAAAAACTGGAACACAGGATGTGAAACCATGGAAACAGCTGGATGCTACAGGATTTTTGAACTACTTTTGTCAAGGTTTAGACTTCAGGGATTTGATTTTTTTTAAGTTTAATTGATTTTTTCCCCTACAGAAATCCATAATATGTTGAGCTTGTTAAACCTATGTTAGAGGTCACAGACTAAATTTAATTGGTAGTATTTCTTTTGAGCCTAATTTAAAGGTTGATTTGGCTTTATGGACAGATTCTTAACTGTTGTAAATCAGTTCAGCTATAATGGGGCTCTGTTTGCATCAGTAGAAAATATGGTCATCTGAGACTCAAATCCCATAAAAAACCGCAGGAAGAATATGAAAAAAGTAAAAGATATAAAGTTCCTTTCTTGAAAGACTGTTTTAATGAAACTTTCTGTAAAGTTAAATATTTTGCAATGAAGCTAAATTATGTCTGTGATTCTATTTTCATTCAACCCAAGAAGACAGGGCTGTTCTGGAAATATGGTTATGTACGGTTATATTTGCTACATGGTCTGGTTTTATTTGGTAGAACCACCTCATAAATCACAGCCAACTCTCCAATCAAACATTAAACTGCACTTTCCAGCAGACTGCTGCCCCTCTGGGGAGCCTTGGACTCAATATTAAGGCCCCCTACTCCTCTTTCTCCCTCCTCTGCTTGCTTGGGCTCAGACCTGGCCTTCCCTGTGCTCCTCTCTCCCTCCCTACATCCCTCCGTGCTCTTTTGCTCTGACCCTGGAAAGTTCCCTGACAGCAGAGATCTCTGATAGCCTGAAGGAATATCAAAGTAAATTAAGTAGTACTGTGCTGCAATGAGAGAAGGATTAATATTTATATTTTTCCTCAAGAAAAAATCTGAAAATTGATGCTTGGAAAGATCTTGGGCCTTGATCCTACCAGACGTTTAATTTCATGCATTGTGGGCAATCCTGGTTTTTGTAGACCTATTCATAGTTCATGTGCATAAATCCTTCCAGGCTAAAAGACTATAGATTATGCTTCAACTCACTGCTGTGCAAAAGGCACTAACAGGATGCTAATACAGGGTGCAAGTGGCTTAGAGACCTTGTGACAATCATGAGGTTACTTTGCACTTGCAAAAGCAATCTCAGTAAAATGTATTCAGGACCTGGAGTCTCTGCTGTGCAACTGTGGAAGTGGATGGTCAATGTGAATGAAGTGAGACCTGACGGAAAGATGTGTGCAAAATCCAGTCAAAAGGCTTTTAGACCAGGTTTGGTTAAGACTATTCTTCCTGAATCCAAGTGTCCTGGAAGGAAGTACTATAAAACCAGATGAAACTGTAACAAATGCTAGTCTGTCAGCTTTTCTAACTCAATCAGAAATTGCACTTCAGAAATTGTCTTGAAGTGTGTTTTTCTTTTTACAGCTCAGTAGATACAAACGGTACTGATAAGCTTTTGACTGAAAGAAATGAGTCTCCTAATCCTTTGGGATTCTCTCCTCAGCAGCAAATGTGCAAGGTATTGGAAAAGTCCATGGACTAAATGTGAAAATCATTTGTTAACGCCCCATAATGAGAAAACTGTAATCTCAGTACAGTGGGTTAAATAACTGAGCCTGGGCAGCTTTGAGAGCCTGGGCAGCTTTGAGAGCTATGATCTGCATATGAGCACTCTACCTCCAATCTACTCCAGTCTGTACATAGACCCTAAACAGCAGTGCAGTAAATCTTTCACTGATGATATGGCACTTATGTCTATTTTCCCCCTATATCTATTAACTGAAAAAGTGATTTCTATATACACCATGCTTCAGTTAACTCATCTTGATAGCAACAATGTGGAGTGATGATCTCCTGAGCCAACTCCAAACTTCCTACCTCTGGAATATGTACTGGAAACTCTCTCTCCTTATGCTTTCTTTATTAAGCACCAGTTTCGATAATGTGAGTCATAGCATTGTGGTGCCACAAACCCCACCATAATGTACTGTGCAAGATAACATTGAAACTTGAAAAGTTGATATTGGTAGAGAAGCATATTCAGAATGGGGAAATTTCTGAAAGGAAACATTAGAAAGATCATGATTCAGGCAGTTTAAAGGTCTTGAAAATAAAGGAGGAAGAAATGTGGAGATACTCCTAAAGATGATAACTCTAGAAAGGATGAGCCTCATCAAAATGAAATACAATAAAATTATCCTATGGCATTTTTACTCCTGGTGGATCCTGATCTCCAGGGAGGAACTGAAGTCTTCACAATGACTTAAAAGGACTTGGGTTATGTCCTAGCAAAAACAATTGCAGCAACAAATGTGTCTCAAAGATAGAGCTTTATCTTTGTTACAGACGGGAAACACCATCCTGAGGGCTGCTTTCTCATTAGTGCAGACATTAAGACACAGAACTGGAGCTGAAAGGAGGTCTGAATAAAATCTTGGGGTTATAGCAGCACAAGGAGAAATTTTATCCACTGTAGCTGTGACCTTCTGCCCACACACAGGGTAGAAATACTTTCTTTGTCGTAAAAAGTTACAATGCCTCTATACAGAAAATACCTGAGGGTTGAAATTTGGTCTGGAAAAAAGTCTGCACTGAAAAAATGAAAATTTGGTGAAAACTGGGGCATGGCTGTTTGATTTATGACCAGCTGAAAATTGCCATTTGCCCGGTACTTGTACATCTCACAGTGTTCACAGCCAAGGCAAGATGTTCTTAAGAGGCTCAACCTTCAGGTGACAAAATCCATGAATTTACTTGGAAACTGTCTGCTGAAATGAGAAGACCACACTCCAGGATGCTGCAATGGATTGCACTCCACTACAGTCCTACTCTTCCGTCAACCACGCATGCAGTGCTCTGTAGGTGCGTGTCACCTCGTATGTGCATGACACGAGCCACTGCTACACATTCACATTGGTTTATACTGAAATCTCATTATATAGCACCTAAATGTCATATTTCAAGAAACTGTTTTAAGATACTTCTTTGAGTGTCCATCCGAATATTTTCTAAGGTTTTAGACAGTCAGTACTAATCTTAAATGATTTTAAAATAAGCAGTCAAGGAAGGTTTTCTGTCTTCAAACTTTAAATTAAGAGTTTCAATCAGCTGCAAAGAGTGTGTACGAGATCCTCTCACTCACATCTTAGCCCTGACCAAATACATGAAATAACCAACTGGATAACTTTCAAAATAGAAAGCAGAATTTTTACCCAAATTAACTACTTTCACTTAGGAAAACTGATTTGGCTGAAACGAGTAACTGCATCACTTTTCTGCCACTTGCATATCTAATTATTTTCATTCTACAAAACGTCTTCTCTGCTCACATCTGATTTCAACAAATTATTCCACAAACCCTGTGAAGACCAACAGGAAGTGTAATATTTAAAGGACAAGGACAAATAAAGTACATATTTGCATAAGGTGCAAAATTCAATTAAAGTCAGCAGAAACTAGACTCAAATAAACTGTAACTGTCCCAGAGTGAACAACTACGATGGTGCATTTGCTTGACCTTTTGTTTACTCTTAGCACAGCTTGAAAGTCTCCTCCCCAAATGTCCTAGCAGCTCCATTTCTGTCTCAGTTCTGAGCTAGCGATATCCTCCTGTAGTCACTTCTTGTTCTCAGGTGGTGGGTGGGTTCACAACTTGGGTCCAAGATGCTAAATTTGGCAACCGTGGCTGCGTGGCCATCATCAACATGCTGTCGTTGCAGACAGCTCTCCCACTGCGGACCCCTTGGTTGCTCTGCCTGTCTCTGCTGCCACTGGGAACACTGCTGCTCACCACATCTCTGCCGCATTCTCTCCTGCCTACTAACAATGAACTAGCATCTGTTTCCAGAAAGCAAGGAAGGAAATTAGAGAAGAAACAGAAACGTGAAATTATTTCTTTCTCTCAAGCCCTCCTAGGACAGTGTATCTACGTGTTACTCCTGCTATATTTGTTGTTTGATGTGGTTTAATTTTGAACCAGTCTTTATGGATGTGTGAAATGCCTGTTTAAGAAGCAAAGCACCTGCCCAGATGGTGTCAGCATAGCTGACTGTGCCTTTGGGCAACAAGATGGACTAGATGACATTTTGAGGTCCCTTACGCTTCTGTTTTCTCTGACTCTATTTTCTACAATGAAAACTAAAGTGCTTTAACACCATCCACAAGTGAGCACAGCTGCCAAGAAAATACACACTGGAAGGAGAACTCCTCTTTGATTGCTCTAGGTTTTTTTTTAACCTAATGTACAGCTAGATCTTTTCCCAGAAAGAGACTAATTTTTTACCGTTTCTTGTGAGTACTGGCTATTTTTATTACTTTTATATCTCTCATAAAGGCATTTCTTTCAGACAGAACACTCTCAGCCCTGGTAAGTATTTGATCCTTTTTTTTTCAAAGCAGACATCACATTCTAACCTTAATGCTTTGTATTGTGATTTTGTCTTTTTTTTTTTTTTTCATTGGAAGCCTCTGTAATCTAAATATGTCTTTATTTCCAAGAGGATGACTGTTTCCTAGGGGATGACACTGCTTCTGGCCGAGACAAAAGCTGTTCCACCCAAGGAAATCTTCTGTAGTATTAAAGACAAGGATGTACTTTTCATTTCATCCTCAGTGCAGGTAGCTTTTCTCTTCTGCATGAAGGCCTCAGCTGCTGTGTTAACAGGTCTTTGCCCGTATAGCTTCATTTGTTATTACCGTCCTTGGCACTCTGCTTTGGTAGCCATTTAGCAAAGAATTCAAGATGTAACAGCAAAAATGGTGAAACTAGAAAATATGTGCCCTGAACATGAGTGCAAAGACCTTTGAGAGGGGGTCAGGCATGGAGCTGTGGCTGGATGTAGCTGATGGCATGGTGGCCTTGGAGGTGGTAGGATCCAGTCCCAGCTGAGCAGCAACACTAACCCTGGCCAGGGTAAAACTGAGGAAGTGAAAAGCAATCTTGGGATCAGTGCTCCAGGCTGGACTCTCCTCTTGACCTGTTTCTGGGAGGCTGGTGGTAACTTGTCTGGGCTTCAACCAGTGCTGAAGTGATCGAGATGATTCCCTACCACCTAGGAGTGTCCAGCACCCCTTTGCAGCGCCCGGCAATGGACCGCTGAGTCTTGTGCTGGGTGTTCAGTAATTTGAGTAGGACATGAGTTAAGGGCTCACACTCGGCTCTGACCTAGGCTTAACACAAAATGGAGATTAAGTAACACAGTTCTCTGTGGTGTATAATCTTACTGTGTCTTAGTTTTCCTGGGATGGTGCACCTGGACATGGTTGATCTTCCAGAATTTTAATTTGTGACAAAATAATTTTTGTCAAACTTCAAAAATGGTGGCAGATTTTTTCATGCACACTTCTTTGTCTTCTTTTTTTAATCTTTGATGAATTTTTGTCATTATTTTAGTACCAGGTTTGAACGCGTGTACTGATTCAGTACTGCTACTGATTTCTGGAAGAGCCCAGTTGGGTTCATTGGAAACATCCAGGCTGTTCAGTGCTACCCAAGTGGTTGTCAGTCCTTGATCCCCATGGAAGTCTCATGGAATACAGTGATACGGAACCTGGGGCATTATAACCACGTTAATTGCCAGAGAGGTATTCACCATAGGCAGTATGAGCATAAACAACCCTAACTCTTTATTGCACTCAGGAGATAAACAAAATATACCTTTTGCCATCAAGATTAACACAGCATTTTTTAAAACCTAGGGAATCAAAATATTCCAGAATATGAAGAATTTGAGTTTGTTTGTTTTTAAAAGATTTTGTCTGTGGGAACTCCTCAGAGTAGAACTATAGAGTACTCAATTTATCTCTTTCTGAGAGATAAAAGGATGAAATGAACCCAGCTGGGATTTAAACCTGTGGTTTCATGGAGCCTAGGTGTTTCAGATCAGATGCTTAAACCACTAAATTATCCCGGAAAATAGAATACTTGTGTTCTGCCTTTTTAGTTCTTTTATCCAAAACTTCTAAGCTTGGTGGGGTTTTGTGGCTCTGTCTGAATTGATTAGCACAGCAAATAGCACAGTACAGCGGTGAATGCCCAGCCCTGTCCATATACTCTGGGAGTGGGCAAGGATTTTCCATTTCATACATCATCTTGCTTCAGCAGTTCCACAAAGTTAATAAGTATACTTAACTCACAGAAGGGTTAAAAAAAGAAATCTTCTCTGTTTGCTTTTCCCTCTGCTCTCTGTGGAAAGAGGACACCTGAGCACTTACGTATACCCGTTTCCCTGAAAGCCTACAGCTGGCAAATGTCCAACTGCACCTTTGTCATTCACCTCATGCCATTCTTTTCTGCCCCAACTGGGAAGCTAAAGTAGGTAATGGTTCTGTGGGATGTTAAGTCTTTTACTTGCAAATTTGAGTTTGCAAATCTTCTCTGTGGCTGTGTGAGCCTGGGAGACTGTTCTCATATTGGACTGGCATGCTTCTGGATTGACTCGGTAGTGATTACAGACCCCATAACACTCATCTCTTTGCATCTCCATCCATTAGTTTAAATTGGTGAAATAGGACTAGTTTCAGCTCTGCAAAAGGACAAGATGACAGAAATATGGACAATTCATTAATCATATTTACACAAGTCTGGAGCTGAGTGAGAGTTTTTTAGCCCATCATACTTCCTGAGATTTCAGAACTCCTCCTCTTTCCCAGTGGGATGAAGCCACGATCTCCTGGAGGTGTTTCAGAGAAGCCAAAGATCCTGACCACCAAGTACCAGACAGCCTGGCACACGCCGGTGAGTGGGAGACCCTAGTTCAGCATGCTGCTCTGTTTGATTCACTAATGAGATACTAATAGGGCCAGAGAGCAGAAGTGATTGCCTTGATAGCTCAGTGATTTGGTCACTCATCTAAAACATGGGAGAACCAGGGTCATGTCCCTGATCTAAATCAGGCAAAGTGAGTAGCTAAATGCATGTCTCCAGTACTCTGGCAGAAGCTCTCACCACCAGACCAGTGTTGTGTAACCCTCCTTTTTCATGAAAAAGTTGTCTCTGGAATTCAGAAACCACTACATGGGAAATCATTTAGTTGAAAATACTTCAGAAGAGCTCTTGCTGTCAGACTGCAGTGTGGGGAAAGAAGACAAAAAGGGGCAGTTGTGAAACACTTAGGGTTGCATGCTGTACATTGCCTGTTCTTGACCCGTGATTTGGGGCCCGAGAGCAACAGCCCTTCCTTTCAACCTGCTCAGCTGGCAACACGGAGGACAGGCACTCACACACAGAGGGAGAATTATTTCTTGTGCAGAATGACCGCAGGATTTTAGAAACATGGAAGTCATCTGCATGGGTTGCTGGAAGCATGATGTAAAGTAATTGCAAATTCTCCATTCTTCCGTAGTCTACGGCAATAATGAATTCAATATAAATATTAATTAATATTTGAAATTAAGCTTTCCTGGGAAAAAGCCTTGTTTAGTCAGTGCTTTTCATTTGTCCACTTTACTTCTTTTGATATTTATTGATCAGATATGTAATGAAGACAGCTGGGTCATGTAGTTAGGAAGAAACACTGATGCATTCCTGAGAGCACAGAGAATATCCTGTTCAATAAGAGCTTGTGTAGACTGTGACACCAGAAAATGGGGAACAACACAGAAATACTGTGTGAGGGACTTATAAATGTCTGCGTGATAAATATATAATGAGAAACAGAAACAGCAAATCCCACATGGAACCTGATCACTTGTCTTTCTAGTCTGGGCTTATTTCGACATCAAGCACTTGAGAGTAACAAGCTAAAAACTTGCCGTAGAAATCCCACAATAGAGCAGTTTTTCTTATAGATTTCTTTCTAACCTTGATTAATTAGAGCTTGGCTTATGCCCTGAAGCACAGGGATTTGTATTATTTCTAATATCTTTTAAAATCCTAATATTGCTGGATATTTGTGTCGCCTGCATAAGTACCAAGTGGTTTTAGAATCCTGATACATACTTGGCCAAAACGATACCATGACAATGAGCCTTACCGACTAACCTGCCATAGCGTGAAGACAGTACTTATCTTTTTTTTCTTGTGAAATATACCTTTGTTTTCTATTATGAGACTAGATAGGCAGAAATTGTGAAGCAAGTAGCCAAAGAGTTGCATTTTACAAGCACCTAAGTGATTCAGGAGTGCAAGCCATATGGCAGATGGATTACATACCTTGCAAATGTAATCCTAAAACTTTATTTTTTGAAAACACTTTAAAATACTCCTTCTATCCAGTTAACAAGGAATTTACATGGATATATTAATAAATCATATTTCTAATCTCTTCAATGGAGGAAATCCTATTCCTTACCAAAGACTCACTTACAAGCACAAAAAATGCATTGAAATGATTCAGTTCCAACTGATCTTGCTTCAGGCAAGCATTTATTTATCAAGTGCTGGAGGTTTAGGCTTGATCTTGCATCAGCATCTTGTAAGGTAACACCATCTATGCCAGTGGGCAAAATATTAGATTCTTGATTCTTAAGAGATTTTGACCTTAAGAGAGCAATGGGATCAAATGTCTTCTTAGAAGATTTCTTCCTTGCCTTTTAGGTACTTGTATATCTAAGCACCAAGCCCCCTTATAAGATGCATCTTTCACACAAGCTCTCCTGTAATGCAGAGAAGTATTATTATACTCATTTCACAAACGAGGAACTGAGACACAGTGATTTGCCTAAGGTCACACAGAGGGTCCTTGATGAAAATCTATCTCCTCATCAGCACTGTAACTTCCTTTTAGATGAACCGCTTCCCTGTGCTTTAGTCAGACCTCCTCTACATTTCAAAACAAAGTCCTGATTCTGACGTTCTGGCTGCCCCTTTCCCACCACCACCACAAACTCTCAGCCTGCCATTCCAAATCACTTGATTTTCCTTTACTTTTACCATTGTTTCCAAATCCTGTTTAAACTTTCTGCTGCTTCTGGACCTAGAAAGCATTGCGTTGTCACCAGACCACTGGGATTCAGATTCCCAGAGCAATTTCGCATTTGCCAGAGAGGGAGAAGTCTCTCCAGGGCAGTGACAAGGCACTTGCCTGTCCTGGTATGGTGCAAAGCTGTGACAGCGATGTGGTTTGGGAATATTTTTCTTACTAAAACTGGGTCCTCTTTTAGAAGACAGTTATTACTGTAGTTATTCCCAGGTGCCTGTATACGATCAAGTAAACACTGTTCAGAGAGCTGTTGCAAATAAACTAAGCTGTCATAACCGACTGGGGCATGCACCAAGACAACTCCAAGTGTGAAGTAAAGCATGTGAGCGTCAACCACCCCCCTGGTAGTCTAATAGCAAGTCTGCATGGAGAGTCTGAAGATACTATTTCCAGCCTTTGAACATTCTTAGTTCCAGGGCTGGATTGAAAAACAAAGGTGTAAGCTGCTTCCTCTATTAACTCATCCACTGCAATAGCATTATCTAAATGGCCATCTGAAACTTGACAGGTATGCACAATGGAGATGCACAACATTCAAATGTTTCTTTTTTATTGCAATATACTGAGGGCAGTAAGGCAATATACTGCAAAGTAGATGGTATTGTTTAGCTGTCAGGAAGCTGTGAGGAAACGAGAAATCTGTGAACGGTCTCCAGTGTCTCCTCATCCTCTGTTACATCACAGGACAGAATGGCCACATGGTTATATCACAGGGCATAAAGCATCACTGTCTGCACTGGGTGGCTGTTAAGCTGAGTTTGACTCGTAACAGATTTTCTGTTATATGATACACCCATTGGGTTTTTGTACTGGTTTTTAATCCAGCCCACTGAATGAGAAGAGGCTAACAAGGTTGCTAGAAAATTATATCTATCATCTCTCCAAGGACAAATGCAGATAGAGGCATCTAATTTACCTACTAATTAGAATTTCTTTGCTGGGTTATGTGAACACTACTGAGTCAAATATAAAGGAGCTATTGCTCCTTTTTATTTCAGAGAAGATCTGAAACCCCATTATAACTATGTGGTTCAGAAAAGAAAGATATGAAGCTATGAAGCCTGCCAGTACTCTGCTGTAATGGATGCAAGACAATTTGCTGATTTGTCTTTGACTAGTACAACATAGTCCACTTTCAGGAAAAAAAAAGCATTCTTCACAGTTGCCTCCCAAGCACCAGTGTACAAGGTGCAAGCTCATTAAACGTATGCTCTTATCTGGAGTTAGATGACAAGAGGTAATTAGTGCATGGTTAAGAACATCCTGATTATAGGAGCCTATCCACCTAACTTAAACATCTAGGCTTCAATACACTTTAGGCACCTAATAAGCAGCCTATGTAGAGTGAGTTCCTAATATAACCAATGGAGAGAAGCAGATTATTCTGATTACCTTCTGAAGGTTCTAAAGGGTACACCCTGTCTGTCTGTGTTTAGCTTCCTAAAACTAGTAGAAAGGATCTCCTTCTGGAGGCCTCCAGAGACACCTCATTTTCTGTATTGCACATATGGGGAATTTAGGCACTTATTTAGCTGCTTCATTAAACTGGTGGCAGTTGGGCATAAGCCAGATCTACAAATTAAGTGGACAGAGTCCCATCCATCATTTTTCCAAGAAAAGTAAAAGTTGGGGTGTTAGGCCTAGGTGAATGATACTTGTCCTGCCAACAAGTTCCAGTGCACTTGTTCCTCATGTACTTTCCCAATTACATTGGCACTGAATGTAAGGACACCAGCTTTCTACATTACCTTTCCACTACATTATGAAGAATCACATTCCACCGTTTCTTTTACTTGCAAATAGCTCCTACATTCAGCGTCCCCAAAAGATCGTTCTTGCACCACCTAATCCTATACTTACATACCATCCTAAGAGATCACCATGACATGGGAAGGAGTTTATATTGGTAACTACACACTACAGATGTGGTACTGCCAATTTTTCATCTGGACAAGACTGTAGGAGCTCCCTGATATCCTTGTTAATAGCTGGAGTTTGGATGAAAATTTGCCAAATCAAATATAACCCAGGAATGGTTTGTAGACTGGGGAAGAATGAATGCCTCAAAGGTTGTAAAATTAGTGCCTCATTCCTGATTGGATCGAAATGTAAAACACTACAAGAACACAGGAAGATAGCCACAAATCAACACAGCCTTCCACTTGTTCCTGCTTTGGGAGGACAGAAAGGCACCAAATCACCCTGCCATGAGAAAAAGAAGAAGAAAAAAAAAAGTAGCAAGGAAAAAAACTTCTAGGTTCTACACAGGTCCTCCATGCAGGAGCAGACATCCAAGGCAAATCTATCCCAAGGATCCCAGGTCAGACCTTCTGATTTTGATGGAGTGTGGGGAGACAGAGGTAACTTTATGGTGAAACTGAGCTATTTAAACCTTGAAATGAAGCTATACAGATGAATTTATGTCTGCACCATAAAAGCAAGACTCGTCAGAGTTCATGGATCTGCAAAATCAGTTACAATCATCTGCAATGCTTTTTAATCCATATTTTATTATTAAATAATTCTAAGTAGCAGCGAGCTACTGAATATCTTTCTTTGGCACAATATCATTTAACATTCTGAAGACTCAGATGCATTTGGCTGACCTAAGTTATTGGGCTCAACTCAGAGCTAACTGGAAGAAACTTAATGTCCTGTGATATATAGGATATCAGACTAGATGATCTTTTCTGGCCTGAGCTTTATAAATCTATGCGAAGTGAGGCTTTGCCATAAGTTTCTCACAAAGGGCTGTCACAGCCAGGACACGTTGTCCTACTGGCCTTCTTTCACTGATATATGAGGCCTGGATTTTGCCAGTTGCTGCGCTTGCTGAGTTGTAGCTGTGAACCCTCTAGGCTTTCCAGCTATCCTTTGCTTTGATTATTTTTCTTGGGATGTTGCCTCTGTATATAATTGTGCTAAATCATTTTGTCTCCATGCATCTTTTATTAGAAGAGGCTTAGTCCTCCAGAACTCAGAAATACAGGGTGTAATTATTTATCCTACTCCATTATTCCCTTTGAGAAACAGTGCTTCTTTATTTGACTACTTTTTTGCTTAGTTTGATATTGTAAATTTAACCCACAGACACCTTTGGTAATACATCCACCTCTCTGCCTCAGAAGGAAGGACCAAAAATATAGACAATAAGTTGTCTTTGACTAAACAGGACAGCAATGGAGAACTGTGAGTGCTGAAATTTTCTTTCACCCTCTACTAATTTTACACAAGTATTTTTTCTTTTATTTTGCAGTACGAAGCTGAGCAAGATGTAGAGTTGCCAAGCATGAATGTAAAACAGGAATTGTGGAAAACATTTTAAGTGGATACTTTGGGAATGATTTACCTCACTCAAAATTAGACATCTGCAGTCTTCACCTGAGCTAGTTACACCCTCTTGTAGCAGAATAGAAACCCATGTTCTCCTATTTGCCTTTGTCATTTCCAAAGAATCTAGTAGTCAAACAGGTAGCACTGAAAGTGCCCGTTTCTTCTGCAGACTAGAAAGAGAGCCTATGGTGACTAGCTGAAATGTAGATGCAGAGATTTCTAATATTGGATGAAATAAATCCCACCATTTGTAAATTCTTAGGACACCTGGTTGCTCAGGATTAAGATAATTACTTCGGGAGGAAGGCAAGCAGCAAGGTGGGTCAGGCCAGATTATACTTCTACAGGAATAACCCACATTTCATGTGTTGTGTTTACTTCCAAGTATAAAGGTTAAGACATTTTTTGGAGTTTATATGCTTCCCACAATGACTGGCAGCAGTTGTTTGTAGCAGAGCAGAAAGCTAATACCTTTCCAGCTCATTCTGCTGCCAGTTGAAGGAATTCAGAGGCTGACCTGAAAACCCAAACATGCATTTACCACCACCAACGGTGGCTGTAACACTGCTCCAAGCCCTTGAACAGGTATTTCCACTGCTAGTAACAGGCTATAGGCTCTGCCTTGAGTTTGCAACGACTCAAAACTGAGCCTTGTCAGGTTTGATCTGTCTGAACTTCTGACCTGCCTGCAGATTTGTTTCCCCTGGTTTAGCTGTGACAGCAATTCCTCTAATTGACCAGGTGCCTATGGCTAATTTTTTTTTTTTTTACTTATGTTTATCTCTGTGTTGTACAGCCATAGTTTTATGTAGATAACAGAAATAAGCAATTATCCTGTGCAGAATGGGATGTTTATGCCTCTAACACAATAACGTTGTCAAGCCAAGTACAGACTTGGTACAACGGCAGAGGTCTTGAGAGGTGGAAACACAGGGCAGGACATATAAGAGTCCAGGCACGGGGTGATAAGAGACAATTTTTTATCATCCATTTATATATCAATGTCTTTGCAATGTCCCCTTCTAAAGGATGATACTATATCGAGTAGAGAATGGATCTGCTCCCTTATCCTTCATTCCACCGCTTTCATGATTTTTAAATAGTGCCAGGCAAACAATGCTGCTGCTTAAGGTATTTTGCAATTTAGATTGATTATTGAAAGATACAGTGTTCGGGCAAAGAATCTATGAATTATTCTGGGATGGAATATCTTATTATCCACAGGGTCCCAAGAAGCACAGTGAAGGTGAATGAGTAAATCCATACTGTATTAGCTGCATATCATGAACATTTTGCTAATTGGAAGATCTTCTGGATTGCAGAAGGATCTGCCAGGGGAAGTTTTGATGTATGACCTTTGGGGACACTAAAAGCTCAAGACAAAACAGTAAGCAATAAACCTACACACTGAAGGAGAAACAGGAGTGCTAACCCGCAAGAGCTTATTCACTTGTATGGTATGCATTTTTATGATACATGTTGCACCAATAAAACCAACTGAAAAGCCAAGGGTACACTAGAACAGTCCTCCTCTGATGCTGTAAGCGATTGTGTTTCTGTAATCAGATTTCTCAGCACCAAAATACACCTCTTGTAGTTCACATGCCTCTGTTCTAATAAACTGTTCTTTTACAGAACTCCTGTGGCCAGACCGCAGATGGAGAGAAACAGAGGATTCCCCAAAGAAAATGAACACTAATGAAGTTCACATTTCCAGTAATTTTCAGAGCAGAATATGCTCTTTATTATCAGTGATGAGAGGGCACATTCAGAATGGCTGTACAATTGCTAGGTACTGAATTAACATTAAATTAAATTACTGTGAAATCGAGTCTGGCCCTAGAGCACAGGAAAGCTTAGCAGGACACCCTTTCACCCTTTGCCTTCTCCCCAGACTGGACTGATGGAAATTCATGTGCACGGGAGAGCAGTGGGACATCCACCGCCAGGTCTGAGAACTGAGCCACAGCGCCTCTGCTCCTCTCTCTTTCAAAGACTGGGTGGCTGTCCTTCTCCTGGGCCGCAGGGGCTTCTGCTGATGAGAGAGCTCTCCCAGGTGACAGGCTCTCCAAGTTTTGTTTTGGAACCACGAAAAGTTACCTGGAAGCCTGGGGTCTCCCCCCTGCTCTATTTACATTGCTTCATAAAGGCTGGAACTGGGCCAGAAATGGCTTAGACAGAGAACTCATTTTCTGTAAAGTAATGCAGTTGGCAGAAGGGTGTAAAAGGAGAGAGGGCAACCCAATGACATTCATCATTGGAGCAGGCGATCAGAAGAAGAGGTGCAGTGGGTATATAAACACAAGGCAACTTTGTTTTCATCTGTTGCATGCTGCAAATGTCTATCGCTTGCTCTAATTTTCACTGGGGTGAGTTGTTCTGGGTAAAGGGGCTGGAGTCAATTCCCTAAATATCTATCAGTCTGCACAAAGTGAGAGGTGGTGGGTAAGTGTTACTACTCCAATCCCAGACACTGGCAATCTGCAACAGGTCACTGTGTGAACTTGACCAACTCCAGATCCTCTCTGGCCTACATGCACAGTGTCAACTAAGTGTGCCAAACTGTGAAATCATGAGTACTCTTGTTTTTAAGGCCATGGGGGTGAAAAAATAATACGTACTGTTGAGCAACCAGAGCTGCCAGAGCATGACGATGAAGACATATTCACAACGCCTTCCCATAGGAGATCTGAACACAGCCAGAGTAGTTAAGCACTTGCCCATGTTCATACAGTGACACAACAAAAAAAGGAGAAAAAAATCCAGCTGCGCATCTAGGCTTTTGCTTAATCCTGGATATCATTCCTATTCTGAAAATAATACAAATGATATAAGATGAATAAGGCCTAAGAAATTGCACTGTGCACTGCCTCTGGTTCAGTCAAACCAGCTTGCTGTGGTGAGAGTCGGTAAGAGAAGCAGAACAACGGCGACGAAGGGACACACAGATGCAGAAAGGTCCACGGGTTCCTAAGCAGGTGACTGAGTGGCTGAAACGATGCCCCTGCCAGCAGGACCAGCCTGAGCTGGTGAAGCAGCAGCCACCGGCCAGCAACACTTCACAACTCCTCCTCGCCCCGACGGCTCCGCGAGGCGCTGGCGGCAGCTCGCATACTTCTCCCCGGTCTCTCTTACAGCTCCCTCTCCCTCTTGTTGACATTGCCCGCAAACCATTTCCACGCTGCAAGCAGCTTTACGAGGTCTGGCAACAGCTTGCATGAAGTGATACAACTGCAAGGACTTTGTTGTTGTTGTTAAAATACTGAAGACGTCAAGAACAAAAAAAAGCCCCGCAGACAACTTGGAAGTTAAAGGTTGTCTGAACCCTGAGGGGGCAGAGAGGTGGGAACGGCAGGGGAACAGTTTGCACAGCAGTGCGCAGGCCGGTGGCACTTAGAAAAAGCTGCATTTTCTGCTGGAGAAAGGCAATGCTGCCCTTATCACCTTCCATTAATGGCTGTGCAGCACCTCAGGGTGCCCCAGCTGAGTGATTACGTCTCCCTCCCATCACGCGGAGAAACGTCCAGCCACTTTCCTCAGGGAGCACTCACAGCAAAATGGATTGAAACGTTTTCAGGATTGTTTCGGTGCGACTTGAAGGTCAGTGCGGAGGCGAAAAAGTGGGGAAATTCAGACAAACAAATGGACAAAACTCTTAATGTTTACTTCAGCTTTTCTCTCTGCGTGTCTCACTCCTTTTCCATGCCAGGGAGAACTGCAAACCTCCCTCCCACCCTACCCACCTCCATAGGCCCAGACACAGTCAGGCTCCAGCCGTACCAGCTCCTCTGCCAAAACCAGTTTTTGTCCGGAAGGAAATAACCTGCAGCACAGAGCCCGGCTGCCCTCCAGCAACCCGCTTCTCCTGTTGCATCCCACCTGCTAAAGGAATCTGCAGTTCCCAGCAAGGCTCATACAGACCATCCAGTGCTCCTCCCACCCCGCCCCATGCTGCTTTTGGGGTAAAGTGGCTTTGACCGTCGCTGGGGCAGCCTAGGCTAGGCTGTAGGGCATAAGGTGTAACTTCTGCCCACCTGGTTCCTCAGTGTTTAGTTTAGCAGGTGTTTCCACGCTCGCAGTACGTGTTGTGTGTGTGCATGCCTTCTTAATTTTCCTTCCACTACTACTCCATTAAAGCAGTAAATTGGTGCTGAGCAGCGAGGTGCTGAACTGCTTCTTTCCTTCTATACTGAATAGGTAGCAGGAGAAAGATCCAAACCTCTCCTATGTTAATCTGCCTCATGATGGAAGTCAGGTGTTAATTTTTCTACAGCAATTTTTAAACTTTTTTTTTTCCCTCTAAACAGAGACAGCAGGTCTTTAGAAGAGGTGTGGGAAATATGCAGGAGTATTTTTGGAAGTAGACCAGAAGCTACCTGTGCAGTCAGACCCAAGGAGCTTTCACATACTATTTATACAACATTTCAGCAGGGAAAAGGAAACTCTTCCCTTCTGCTCATGTGATTTTCATTCTGTCTAAAGCAGGATTACAAACCCACCGCAGGTCCCCTAGCATTGGCAAAGACGTGCCAGTTGGCGTGTTCCTGAAAGACAAGCCTTTGAGAAACACACCTCACTTTTCATGGGTAGTAGCCACTCACATTAGCTCCTCTTTTAAGAAACAAAATGAAAACACAATGATAACACAAGCGTGAAAACAAACGTCCCATTATTATTGCTATGTATTGGATACCCTGACAAGTGCAGAGCTTGGGAAATTAGAAAGCAACAAAGGCACAAATTGTAATGGCAATTACTGCCGGCTGCTGGCGTGCAGTTACATTTCACGAATGACATCTCAAGGGGCTGGAACAAGCTGAACTCCATCCATAGGACAGTAGGAAGAGGGAAAGGCAGCGGTAAACCCTTTCTCCTTAACATATACTAAAGTTGCTGTCATTTCAACAAGCTCCAAACACCTGCCAGTTCCTTCCAGAGCAGCGAGCTGACACACTGAGAGATCTGGCTCAGAGAGTGTTTTAAGGAGGGTGATCCAGTTTCATCACGTATGAGTGACTGACTTCGCAGGCTGCGAGATTTTCATACCATCACACTGCATCACTGAGGTTTGATTTATTCAGTAGCGACTGCAACACTGAAATGTGTTTCATCTCTCTCCTGATAACACCTAAATGTGGAATGGGTGAACATATCATCATCTACTCACTGACATAAAAATGCTGGGATTTATGGAAGTAAAAAGCTGGGGCTTGGGGAAGGCTTATCTTAGCAAGTGCCAAATCACCATTTACACCTATTTCTCTCTTTTTCTGGCCTTTAAAAAAAAAGGTGCATAATGTGCCATCACTCTCTCACTTGGGAAATAAAAAATATTATTATTAAATTTAATACTATTAAACCCGACTTTTTTCTTTGGCAATCCTTTTATGTATGGACCACTCAAATAATTTTACAGGAAGGGTGAGGAAGGTTAGCAGTGTCCTCCTTCTGTGTGGGGGTAAATCAAGGTACAGACAGACTAAGCAACCTACCCATAAACATACAGGCAATGATCCGCAACTTTGGCTTCAGCTTCTACGCTTTGAACATTCACATCCCTTTCCATGTGCCACCTCAGATGGTGTCTGCTATAGAAGAGACAAAACTGATGATCTGGACTGTGACCACAGAAGTGTCACGGGGTAACACCTTCAATTCCTCTCTGATTTTTTTCAACAATGTGACTTCAAAATGTCTTTTTGGACAATGTCATCATCAATGAAGGGGGAAAAAAAGGTTTCCAGACACAGCTTTTAGGAGTAATGCTTGCGACCCAGACTCTTCCAAAAGGACTAGTATGTTGGTGGGTTAGTTATTTTAAGAGCTGCTAAGCAGGAATGCTGTGAAGAGGCAGCCCTGAACACGTAACAGTGCATCATCTCTCTCTGGAATCTCACTTGCGAACTCCCAAATTATTTATTTTGTCAAAACTGAGTATTGCATCATTTTCTTGGAGGACTTAATAAATATTTCTGCCTTTCCATGGAGCAAATACGAAATATATAAAAAAAGAATCTTTCTACCTCATTAGAATTTTTGTAAAAGAGTAATTTTGATTTCAAAGGGTAAAATGAAATGAGCAACCTGCAATACCATAGCATCACTGCAGCTAAATTCTTGGTAAACACAATATACTGAGGTCATATTGTGCTCTGTTTCTTCAGATTAAATATATCTCATCCTCAGATTTATACTGGCACTTTATGGCTTCTGCAAATGACTGTCTCAGCACCGCAAAGTAATTCCACCCTGTCATATTTGTCTTTGGAAATTGTAACAAATTATGGTGATTTATAACATCAAACTCAACTCTTCCATTTTTTCCCCAGATGGGAACGTCGCTGATGGCAAGATGCTGGGCCATCCATTTATGCTGTGTGGAGGGTGACAGTGAAACATGTTTCATCTCTCTTGCCTGACACTCTCTTTCCCTTTGAGGGGAGGCTGTCAGCATAACTCAAGCTGTCAAGGCACCTTTGCAAGGGGCCTGAAACAAATCTAAAGCTCTCCTACCTGCATGCCTACTAATGAGGTGTGACTCGCCTCTCCTGGCTGCCTGACCTCGCTGAATCTCCTTGCCTCTGACCCCTCACAGTCTCTTCTCAGTCAATAGAAGGCAAACCATCATTTGTCTTTGAATAAGGACAGGCAATGATCAGAGATGGAAACTTTGGGGAAACGCACTCCGCGTGTACTTCTGCTTTGCTGTGCTTCGTCCAGGAAAAAAACATCTCGCGCCAGCGTCATGAGAGCTAAATGAAAGCCCATGCGGGTATTAAACCAGCCTTGAAATATTCTCCTCACTGCTTGCCTAAGGCAAGTAGATTTTCTAATTGGCAAGTCAAGCAAAGTATCTCCTCCCATAGCAAAAGATGAATTATAGATTATGTTCTTAAACTGAAAATTTTCCTGGTAGCCTTTTAAAGCAGACTTTCAGAACAATTCCAGCTTTATCCCAAAATAAATAAATATGATGCTCTTTCTAACATTAGAAAGGGAGAATAATACTTGGTTCAAGCAGTGTAAGATAGACACAGCATTATTTTTGCAAATAAACACACAGAAGTTTCCCACTGGGAGCAGGAGGATGCTGGACCTTACAAAAACCTGACCTCTATCTTAACAAGTGCTGAAATATTTTGAAAATCACCATTTTGGCCAAAGAAATGCCAAGGTATCTTTGCCTGCAGGGGCCTAGAGAGTGGCAGAAGCAATATATGATACAAAAAGGCTGAACTAGAGCTGTCTCTCAGCCCACCTTGGTAAGCTGTATTGCTCACAAATTAGGAGTTCGGCAGAAACTATATTTATTTGCTACCAATGATGGTGTAACAGATCCATGCTTATGGCAGAGATCATTACAGGGCTGTGCAGAGAGGGAAGCCAGGGAGGGGAAGGAAGGGTTTTAACACCCTCCATAGGAAATCTTTCCTGAGGTCCCTCTGCTTTAATAAAACAGATTTTACATGATGTGAATGGAAAAACGGGAAGCTAAGGAAGTGAAACAGCCAAAATGCACCAGCCAAATCAGATATAAATGATTCATGTATTTTATCACAGGAGTGGTGGAGCTGCAGCCACTCCAGCTGTGTAGCAGAGCCATCCTCACCGGCAGTGGCTGGGAGGGTGTGGGCTGTGGTGCTCTCCGGCAGTGATTGCCAGCACCACACACAAGCAAAGGGGAAATAAATTGATCAAGTATAGCCCAGGCATGAGTACCCTCCAAAATTAAGTAAGTCAGTAAATAAGTAAATAGAAAGACTGTCAAATACAATCAGCCCTGAAATTACACTTGAAAAGATGGTCTTATTTCTCACCTCACCGTGGTTGCAGAGAACTAACTATCATTTGACAATTTTTGCTTGTATTTATAGTAGCTTGATAAAATGTGTGCAGGCAAGTATGTGTGTGTGTGTGTGTGTTTATTTTTAACATGCTTAAGTTGGATGTGTCATACTGAGCCACACGTAACATGGCAACAAAGGAAATCATTTCACTAAAATTACATAATGTAAAACAAATAATTGGAATACCTACATTAAATACAATTTGCATGCAACATCGCATTATACAATTGTTGACATGCTGCAGAGAGGTATTAGGTTTAAAGTAACTATGTTTAGAAAGCAATTTGCAGAATGTCTGGTCTTTTTGCTGGTTTGAAAAGCAGTGATAATATGTTTTTTGCAGCTGACAAGCGAACAAAAACCAATAATTGAATGGTGCCATTTTACCCACAAGGCAAGCTGATAATTAGAGGTTTAACAGACAGTTTGCATTTAATCTGAGCAGTGGCAGCTACTCTTTTGATTTTTTCTTGTTGTTGTTTAGGGACCAAATAAAGGTGTGTCTCCCCCCTCCACTTGTCAATAACAATGGGAAAAATAAGTTATTTTATATCCCTGGCTCATGTCTGACACTGGGCCCCTGGAGTGGAAACACAAGGAATGATTATGCACTAGAGGGCAATGTCTGGAGAATGTGCATGAGGAAACAAATGTAGGAAAACAAGGGGAAACAAAGAACTAGGGTAGGGAACTGGCAGACATGCCCAGCCACTTCTTTCTGGGGCAAAGGAAGGGGTTACCAGCCAATGCCTTCTCCCTCTCCCTGGTCTACGGTTTTTTCCCCACCACAAGGGTGGTGGGTGGGAGGGCATGGGTGGCATCCACACTACCTCAGCACAGGGCCTGGCACAGCAGGACAAAGGTGGTACATCCATGGGATGCATGCTGCCTTCGTGTCGAGGAACAGACTGGGAGCATGCGTTTACCCAAGAGGAGGGCAGGGCACTTCTTGGCGATGGGAGCTGCCCCAAGTGTCACCCTCTGGGAGTAGGCTGTGATCACCAAAGTAGATTCCCAGCCCATCTCAGGTCAAGTGAAACCTGGGCCAGAAAAGAAGATACTTTTTTCAGGTTGAAAGGAGCAAGACCATACCCCGTCTAACTCATATTCTCCTCTTCCAAAAGAAATAGTTGTTCATTCAGTCCAATGAGCCTTTTTGCAACAGCAGGTTTCACTTGTGCCTGCTCCATGGCTGAATTTAAGGAGTTAACATATTACTGATATCAACAGTAAAACAAAACTATTGCTGAAAAATACTGACTATTAAACACTAATGAGTATACAAACCAATTTTATAAAAGCACAGAGACTTTCTGGAGGGCTAGTCAGGCTAAATAAAGAGTGAAGACTAAGCAGGTCATTCCCTTTCAAGCAATTTTCAGTTGTTTTTATATCATGTCCAGAAGCGGAATTCTGGTTTTGCTTTTGGCTTTTAATTGTTTATTGCATCTGAAAGCAAGATCAATTAAAGCATCCTCAATAATCTTAGGCTTAATTGGATGCCAGTTAAGAACTTCAGTGTCCTGGTTTCGGCTGGGATAGAGTTAATTTTCTTCACATAAGCTAGCATAGTGCTGTGTTTTGGATTCAGTGCTAGAAGAATGTTGATAACACGCTGATGTTTTTAGTTGTTGCCAAGCAGTGCTCAGACTGCTCAAGGACTTTTTGAGCTTCTCCTGCTCGGCCAGGTGCATAACAAGCTGGGAGTACAGCACAGCTAGGACCCAAACTGTCCAAAGAGCTATTCCATACCATAGAACGTCATGCTCGGGGGGGGGGTCGGTCGGTCGGTTGCGGGCAGAGTGGTCGCAGCTCGGGCTGTGTGATCGCAGCCTGGGGGGAGTGATCGCTGCTCAGGACGGGCTGGGCATCGGTCAGCGAGTGGTGAGCAATTGCATTGTGCATCACTTGTTTTGTATATTCTGTATATTTTCTTACCATTATTATTATTATTATTATTGTATTGTTATTATTCTCTCTTATTAAACTGTCTCTATCTCAACCCACGGGTCTTACTTTTTTTTTCTTTTCTCTGATTCTCTCCCCCATCCCACTGAGGGAGGGGGGGGGAGTGAGCAAGCGGCTGTGTGGTGCTTAGTTGGCAGCCGGGTTAAACCACGACATTCAGCAATCTCCAGATGATATTGCCCATTGTTAAAAATTCTTATTTTCCCAAGAATTCCCATTGAATAAAAATGTTCTGAATACGTTACATTTCATATATGATAAATTTCCATACAAAAATACCAATGGACAATTTTTGAAATGTGGAACATATCCAAAGAAGTTTTCTTACTTCAAACAAGTAAGAAAACAAAACCTTTTTGTTCACATCTTTTCCAGTGACTGAAAGCTTGCACTTGCTGTGAGCACATTAGTGGAGAGATTGCCATTGCAACTTATTGGCAAAACAATGTCAACATTTCTGGTTTCTCTTATGATGGAAGGCAGCACCTAAAAAGCCCCTCAGAACAAACAAAGGCAATGGATTCTGCCTGTATTATGCCTTTTGCCGCAAACAACAGTATCACCATGTATTTTAGTAAGCCTGACCTTTGCATCTAGAAAGTAGCATTGCTCATAAAATGCTCTAGATTGACAGCCATGGAAATTAAACTCTTATTCCCACCACGGATTACAAACTAAGCATACACACATGGGGCAGTAACTATGTGAGCTGGCCCCTGCACAGGCTGGTTTCCACCATCCCTAACATGTGCCCCGAGTTCCACCAGCCCTTCTGCAAGGAAATCCTGTGGAGGAGCCACTGGAGATGCCTGCTACCCAGAAACTGGAGGCACGTTACCAATTCCTTTTGGGAAAAATGTCACCTAAGGAATAAAAAGCTTCATAGCTCACTGCTAGTCACTTTACGGATTATTTATTTTCCTAATCTTAACTTTGAAAAGATTTGCAAACAAGCCACAATAGGTGAAGTTTTAAGCACCAATTATTTTCCTCGAAATAAAGTTAGAAGCAAACCAGCTTTTCAGTGGAAGACTATATTAATATCCAACGTATAAGTCATAATTAATATTACTGTAATGAGTACCAAGTGAATTAATGATGACTGGCTGCTTATTTTAAAATTATTCACATTTTTAATGTTTATTCTCAATTCAGCCATTATGCCCTTTATATAGGACATGTGCTTAAAGAGCAGTTGAATTCAATCTGTAATAGAAGCACGAGAAAGAGTCATTGGCAAAAATAGTTCAGACGGGAACAATTAGCTTGCAATATTCCCTACTATTTCACCCCGTGCTTTAAATGTGTATGTCAGAGTGGACATTCTCCATTCCTCTAATGTCCATTAATTGACAGAAATACTGACTTGCGTACTTTCAGAGGCAGAGTGCTCAGACTCCAGAGCACTCCTTTCTCTGGAGATGAAAGAACTGAAAATCAAATGTGAATCTTCCAAATAAGAATGCAGTGTATTACCACTCAGTTATTAGGGAAGAAAAGTACTCCTCTGAATGCCCAACATCAAGGTCTAATTCCTAGACCTACCACAGTAATGAAAGTAATGAAAGACCTACCTGAGTAATGAAAGTCACGGACAAAGTCACTTAATCTCCCCATGCCTCAGTGTCCAAAGTCACACAAATAAGTCTCAAAGCTAGACGGGACTCAAGTTAAACTATGCCTCATGAAAAAATAAAAAAAATTGGCATCAGACCTGCAGCCTGATTTTCTGAGACTGTGGCAGGAGTTCTGGTTGAGCGGTATACGCTGAAAATCAAGCCATTGCTTCAGGTTGTTACACACATTGAGGAGATGGACTTTGGGAATAGTTACATGAAGGTTTTGTGCTAAGCCTTCAGTAGTGTCCCCTAACAACTAGCCTTGGGTGTCTTTTCTGGTCTGCCCCTAGTTTAAGGAGGGCTACGTCTGACCTTGATTTGCTCACCACACCTCAAGAGTTCACGTGGCCACTTTCACCTCCACTGTCGATTCCCATATATCCATCATATTGGGAGCGGAATATTTCTGATATCCATCATCTTGGGAGAGGAAGCTCTTAACTGAGCTCTTCAGAGATACTAGTGTCATTCTCAGCCCACTTGGAGCCAAAGGAATATCTAATCAGGTAAACGCTCTGCCACATGTGTTGCAGACTGAAGGTACCCATGTTTGTAGAGCAATCGGACAACTGGGATCTCTGATGAGCCACATCAAATACTGTTTTCCTTATGTCAGCAACCCAGAACTGATCATGGGGCTTTTGCAGCCCTAGCAGCTGCTGTCAACAACTCCAGAAATAACATACTACACGTTACAGTTGTTTAAAACCCCCAAAACCAACAACGCATTTTATTACGTTGAACCAGTGCGCAGCTTCTTTTATATTCAATTTGCAGTGGCAAGAGGCTTAGTAACATGTTGCCTACAGTTACAACCCAGAATAGACTTGCCATTTTCTCACAGATCCTTTTCTGGAAAAGAAATCACCACGTGGGATATTATGTATGGAAGTAAAAGGATCTATAATGTATTATGTATGTAATTTTTTGTGTATAAGGATATGTATGAAATATTCACTTCACACTTCTGTTGCCTGAGGGCTGGCAATATGAGAGACGCAATTCAAGGGGAAAAAAAAAAGAGTAAAAATAGGGCTGTGCTGTAGTATTTTGGCTGGTGGTTCGTGTTAATTTTTTTGGTCTTAAGCAGTGCACTGGACTCCCAGGGGACTGCCAAGCCCTGACTTTTCTTAGCCGTTTGAATCTCATTTTTCAGCAAGTTATTACACAAACAGCCAGGTTGTCTGCCAGCACCCACAATAAAGAGTTAATGCTTCCCCTCCAGTCTTAACTCACCCCATTGTGTTTGGGTTTGCAGGGATGGAAATGACCGCACAGTGAAGTGCTGCAGAGTGCAATCTCTCTAGACACAATGGGGTTGAGTTAAAGGACGTGTGGCACTTAACTCTGAATTTCCTTGCTTTCATCCAAAACCTGTTACTTTAACAGCGTGGTTTTGCAGTTTTGTTTCTTCTGGTTTTATTTTACGACACAGGAAAAGTTAGGTGCTTGTTTGATGCACAGCAAAATTGTTACATGCCTTAATTTCCAGGCTGAGCTGGGTTTCTATATGGAAAAAAATTATACTGAAAGAAAAAGGAAGAAAAAGGAAGCTGCATTTAGAAACCTCACTTTTGCATATCAGATTGGACCCAAAATGATTAGGTCAGACAAAAGGAACGGAGTGGTTCTAGATTTATGTCCTGGTAGAAACATGGTTCACATTTATGAAAGCTGATTTACATGTTAGTAACTTGCAATGATTTTCTTTTCTCAGTGTGTTAATTTCTTTCCTTATCTCTCAACACAGATTTTTAGATGCTATGAAGATTGGTGTTATCAGCCCTCCCAGGATGGGGAGATAACGGTTTCTCTCTCAGTGGCTGTCAGATTACAGTGAAACTGGATTTTCTGTTAACAGCACAGCCGTGTATCTACGAAGTGAGCTCCCATACAGAATACTCTCTCAGAACAGGCCAAACCATTCTTTCTTCCATATCTGTCCTTGAAGGTCTGGGCAGATGGCCTCAGGATGATTAACAGCAAATAAATTATAGAGCATATGGAAATACCTCTTATGTTAACATGGAAATATGCAACACTCATGTTAAAACAGCAATAGCCCATAGCAAATTATTTTTTCTGCATATTTTTTGTATTATGTAGTCCAAGCTACATCCTGCCCCTATACAGATATCCACAGGAATAAGCTGGCACCTATATACACTTGGGGCTGTACAGAAGTATTCTCCAGCCTGGTCCAAGCACTTCCTGCACCAGTAGACAGATTTCGTTTTCTGCGGAACGTCTGTGCAATCTCCATATGGGAAACCCAACTCAAAATTCCCAACCTCCCTGTGGTTCCCCCAAGGTGTGCACCTATGCAGTTTCTTAACTTGTTGCCCCTTATAACTTAGACCTATGTAATGGCAGATGGCATGAAGGAATGCCTGTTCTAATTATTAATTACATAATAAATGTAAATTCAGTAATATAATACAAGCACTGAGTTATGTTATAAATTGGCATCTGCATTTCATAAATTGTTTCATTTTAATGGCTTATAATTGCTACATTTCTGAAAGTCATACAGTGCACAAAATGCTGGACTGGATTCAAAATATGCTGGCATGCATGCAATTGCTGAAAACGGGGAAAAAACCCAGAGTAAATATTTAATTTGGTATTTGCAGCACTGTAGTGTTATCAGCCTGCACAAATGCTGTAATTGTCATCTGAAAAGACCAAAGCAAAGTGCTCTGGAAAGAGAAAATACATCTCACATGTCGTGGCCTAATCCATCAGTCATTGCATTCACATGTAATCTTTACTCAGCTGAAGTCAATAGTGTTAGTTATTGAACAGGGGTGACAGGGCTGAATTGAAGTGATAAAAAATGAAAACCTTTTAATGAGAATTTTTTAGTGCCAGGGCCTGATCCCATCAGTATTTTCTGTCGGACATGCCACTTACTCCTGTGAGCAACTGACTTTGCTCTTGTTACGCCCTCTTAGAAGTGCTGGCAACGCGACTCTCTGCGCTTAACAAAACCCAAACATGACAAACCAGAAAAGAGCAGCCCTAATGGACCTGCCTATCACACGCCCGCAGTCAAGCCCCGTGCAGTTACTCTTTGTTGCTCAGAAACATCCCAAGCCAAGCAGCGAGTGCTTACTTTCCGAATAGTTATGCCAGGAGGATCACAAGGACACGGCTACCCGAAGGTATGCCCGGAACGTTTCCTACGGAGTCGGTGTGCCTACTGCGATTGGTGACACTCGTGGGATGGTGGCACTGCACTCCCCCACCTGCAGCTCTTCCCTGATGCACAGCAATATTGCATCACACAAGGGATTTAGGTTGAAAGTCTCATTTCTCAAGTAATTTATCACAATTGTTAAAAATAAACATTTTAGTATCAAAGCGGAAATCACCTCCTGTTTACAGTTTCTTTCGCTGACAATTCAGAGGATGAGAGCCCCAGAGACAAGCCCAGCTGAAGCCTTTCCCATGGATGCTCTTCCGTCCTCACCTCTCCCTGCAGCATGGCCTACCACCCCCACCTCAAGCTGCTGTCCCTGTGGCAGGGTCTCCTCTAATCACAGCTCTGAATTAAATATAACCTCTTCTCCTTTTCTTGGAAGTGTGTTTTCACCTGGACCATGTGAATGATTCAGCTTACAGGACAGCCCCTCTGCCAGGTGACCGGCATGGCCAAGCCAGGGGTGAAGGCTGAGGTGGAAGCAGAGAAGGGCAAGCAGGGCTGGTCACGCATCGGCATCTCTGAGCAATGCCATCATGGTTTCCTTAAAGACTTCACAGTAGGATGCAGGAATGGGAATAATCTCAAAAATTCTTCTCTCATAGGGCTTTTAAAACCTCTAGGAAAATTTCTTCATGTCACAGAGGAGGAGGAGGCTCTGAGAAGACATAACCCCACTGATCTTGGTGTTTAGTGCCCCCAGGGTCCTTTCGTTGCTGGTGGAGACAGCAGCTGCTCCCCATGGTGCGTCACAGCCCCCTGTTAGTACCTGGTCGGAGTTGGGTTTGGGGGAGCTTTTCTCCCTGCTGTTTTGGGGGCTAACTGAGCAGCCTCCACACAGTAGCCTATTCAGACAAGAAACATGTTGATGAAAAGTGATTTAAATGTCAGTGCACATGGGGAGAAAAACTATAGAAGTTTTCCTCAGAAGAGGGGAATCACTTCTTGTGAGATGTATTTTAAGAGCATCCACGGGAGTATTTTTTGAAAGCCATATGCTACTTATTCACATGCGTGTGACAGAATTCATATATGAGGAGTGATACAGAACACAACCGTAGGTGTTGCACATTTTGTATGTGCATATGTTCATAGCCTATTCCCAAGTTCTGTTTCTGAAATACTTCATTACACATACAGCATTTTCAGGTTCAGTATTTGATTACCTTTGGCTTAAGGAAAATTCATTATACTTATGATTAATGTTCAAAAAGACATGAGGTCTAAAACACTTTTATTGGCAGAATTACGATGGTTGCTTTTATAAGAAAATGATGTTAAATCTTCAAGATGATCCCATCTGACTTTGTAGGAGTTGGGGCACCACCAGGTTAGAACACCAGCAAAAAATAGCAAAACCTCACCTGCTTTCATTGCCCTTGCCCTTCCTTTCCTTTCCCTACTCAGCACAATTCACAAAATCCAGGAAACTGCAGTTCATCTGCAAGTTGATAGCATTTACTTTTCTTAATTGGCCCAAAAGTTGACCCTCATCCTACAAGGACTAAGGCAGAGTGTGAATCATTTATATGATGTAACTCAGAGTTACTGAAACTCCAAATATATTTATAGCAAGCTCAGGGGAATGTAACCTATTAGCCCCTGCCTCCTACTCTTCTGCCATGGCTCCGACACTGTGGGTTCTCTCTGGTGCCTCAAACCCATATACCAAACAAGACAGCCACTGTGTGGGCTGGCTCCTGAAGCAGCAGAAAAATGGCAGCACAGTAGCCAAAGAGAAGCTCTCCTGGCCACAGACCTGCACCAGCTGGACCCGCACAGCACGACCTTAGCCCATGATACTGGGCCAGGGCAGTGGCTCCCATGCACCTTGGCTGCTGCTCTCAAAGGGAAAGGCATTCAAAGGAATTGCATGAGAAAAGTTATCAACAGAAGAATGAGTGCTTGAGCCAACTGCCTTTTGGTTGCTCAGGATATAACCAAGGAAATGGCAGGCAATTGGCCAAGATCAGGAGGTGACTGCCATGAGAGGACTAATTTTTTCTTAATTCCCAACTTCCTCAGGTGTAGCTATTTTAGACCTATTTTAGAACTTAATTATTGTAAGCATTTAGTTACAGATTTTGCCTTTTAAATTGTCAACCCTCAGAAAAGCTTAATGAGCTAGAGAAGGACATAAACTCCATGCTTTCCCACTGTCGAAGCGAAGAAGCAGAAAGTAGACAAATCAATGGTTTTCTATTCTCACTTTTTTCCTCCCCGTTATCTTATGAAAGCCAGCGTTCTTTTTGAAAGGCCTGGGAGCTTTCACTCCGTGACAACATTATAAGTATTCAGAAACATCCACTCACTCGCTATCACACAAGATGCTTTTAGCCGTTGCCCCACAGCCCTGTAACACGAACATAAGCAGCTCTACTGCTTCTTAGCACATGAGGACAGATCCCTTTCTTCCAGAAGCAGCTCTCCTTAAACTCGTGTAAAAATTTGAAGATAACTTTCATATTCCATGGAAGTTTCTTATGGCAATTTGACATGACAAAGGCACAACTCCATAGATAACATTTCAGCATCTGTTTGAATACTGCTTGTTATTGTCCATCAGACAGATGGAAAAACAAGAGAAATTACTCCTAAGATCATAAACAGAAAATAATGTCACTGTACTAAGGACAGTGGTTTAAAAACAACGTAATTTTTCATATCTTAATTGATAATGCTGATAAATTACGTAATGGCATCTCTCCCTACAGAGAGAACACAAGTAGCTCTTGTTTGGTGAACAGCAATACAAAAAAGTTTCAAGGCAGCTGCTGTGTGTAAAGTATAGTAAGTAACACACCACTTCAAGTGGGAAAGAAAAAAGCGATTGGAACAACTCATCAGAAAGGAAAACATAAGGAATGATCCTTCATGCCAATACAGGTGTGAGTTAGAGAAAAAAGCTGATAGGAGCAGTTCATCAGGAAAAAAGTGAGAAACAAATAGAACAAATCGTTAAACAATTTTTAACTTTCCTCCTTTTTTCCAGTCAAGAATTATACCTAAGAACAACCTTAATATAAGTATTACTCATCTCTTTTCTTCCGTGTATTTGTAATTTTCCAGTATGCTTCATAGATCAGTTAAACTGGCATTTTTCACGTACAGAGTGGCTCTGCGTGGTAAGGGAACTCCATCACAAATCAGTTACTGTGATGTTCATTTAATTCCAATAGGAAAGGCAAGAGGAAAAGCCTGGCTGGCAGATTTATTGATTACATTTCACCAATGACCAGCAAGAGGCAAGCACTCTGAAAATCCCCAAAGGTGATCATTAGTACTGAGTAACTGTCACTAAACATTAGCACCATCAGCAAGCAGACTGGAACTAAAATAAAGTGTGATGCTTTAAATGTGAGGCCCAAGAGGGATTGCCTGTAGTCCATGAAAAAGTGGAACATTTTACAACCCGGCACCTGCTCTGAGGCAAGTGAAATGATTTTTATATATACATTCATGCATATATAGATAGACTTATAAAATTGGTCTAGCACAGTCAGGCAAATAGGGCAGGGCTACCTACTATAAAACATAAAATTAATGTGTCAAGCTAATTTCGCGGTCCGCTTGCCTGGAGCTGATTAGGACCAAATTAAACTTGGTCCTAATCAGCCTGAGTGCTTTGCAGGTAATACAGAAATCCATGGGATATGCTTATTACTGTAAAAGTACGTGCACATTATCTGCACAAGCAGGGTAAGAACAGGTTTACCAGAATAATTTGTGGCTTCACACTTTCTAATGCATCGCTAGCTCACCTATTTTTAGTGGATTTCTACTTGAAAGTCTCGTGTTTCCACAGCACAGAGGAACTAGACATCAAACATGCGATTTTGTATTTTCCATACGTGAATCTGATCTTCTGATCCTTGACTTGGCCAAAGGAGCACTTTCTGTATCTGAGGCAATATATTTAGATATTACAGAAAGAGAAAGTATATGAAGGGTTTTGCCACTTCCCATTAGCTCCTGGCTATCTCCCCTTTTTTTATCACATCCTGTGATTCCCATATGTGTGCCTTTGTTCCATGGGAAACAGCAGGAACAATACCGCTTGTACTGCTGGCAGACAGCTGCTTCTGATACAGACATGCCGCTGCCTTTTGTGTACTCGAAGCATTGCCTCAGCCAGGAAAAAAAGACTATTTGAATTCCACCCTCTTGGTCAGTCTATAGTCCTTGCAAGCCTTCGCTCCGAACACAATATCCCAACAGAGAAATTTATTTCTTGCAGTGACCTAGCACCAGCCCCGTTCATCAAGGGGCGACGCAGACAAAAGCACGATGCTGTAAAAGGTCCTTCCTTTCCCAGTGATACCTGGCAGTCACAGCAGAAAACAGAAGATGTGGGAACAGGCTCTGGGAAGGCACATTCACCAAAAGCATCTTATCACTGTGAGCCTTCTCCTGCCTTATGATTCTGCGTGAACAGGAATAGGGCCACTATATCCTCCTACACAGAGGCCTGTCTGCAGTATCTAACCCCAACAGTGAGCATTAAGGATGAGAATGTCATGAATTTGAGAGACTGATGTCTTACGAAGCATGATTTGGCATGTAGATTAAAACTTTAAATTAGATGTGTAGTTTATAAATAGATATCTTCCAGAGGACAAGGTCTAAAGCAGCAAAAGGAAGATGAGCTCCCTCACAGCTTTCCACTGGTGCTTTGCGGACACTCAAGTTCTCCAGCACAACAAGGAAAGAAAACTGGCAGTGTGGTTTCCACATGCAGCACAGGACACTGGGCATCAGGGGATGAGGATTCCAAACTGCAGCTCTTCACTGAGGTCACATGAGTCACCTCAGAGCCCTCCGCTTCCCTTGCCTCACTTCCTGCCTTTTTTTGTTCTATTTTCATCAGAACAGTCAACCTGTTCAGATTTATCAGCACATCCATGGTTCAGGTTGGGCTCATGTCAGGGCTACATTGCACAGCTGGCAGCATCGCTGTGCTAGGTGACCCGAGTCCCCGGCGGCTGGTGGCTACCAGGCATTGCAGAGACCTCACTGGCTGTGCTACCCCTGTGAACACTCAGTCTAGTGTCCTCACACAGACTAGCCATGGGACACCTGCTACCTCCTGCCTATCTACGTCTCTCAAAGACCAACCTCTTTGGTGGAGGGGCAATGAGGTGTGTTAATACGAAGGCACTGGGACACAGCTCACATGGTCAGTAAGCCTGGTCATCCCTGACCTGGATGAAAAGTTCTGGATGAGAGACGACTTCTGCCTGCATGAACACTCCTGCGATCTTTCCGGTAAACTGTATGGATGGTTTATACATCATGCGAGACTGTGTTAGAAAACAATTCTTTAAAGCCAAGATAATAATGAAAGCAAGTGTAGGTTCACTAAAATACAGTGACTTATACTGGAGATGGATGCAGCTCTGCAAGGTCCAGCTCAGTTGTCTTGGGCTGTTTTACATTCTATTTTCCAGTTCCAATTTGTATGTCTAAGCTTCCATCCCTAGAGAGATGCATAAGAGGCAGCTTTACAAAATGCTTACTTCTATGCCAGAACCTATATTTTCATCCTCCAAACCTATTTATTTTGTATCTCTTGCAATGAGCTAAAGTTTGAGAATAGGACCATTGGCTGAAAAAAAAAAAAGGTATCTTCATCTGATCATCTTTTATTTCGATGTGCATCTGACAGCATCACCTCTCAGCATTCAGGTGATGTTCTTAAACTGTGACATTTTCACTCTCTTTAAGAAACACATTCTTTCTGAATAATGAACTCGTGCTTATAATTGCTGTTGCCTTAAAGAAAAAAAGAGTAACTTTGCAACACTTTGGCATATTTCCATATAGCACTAAGATATTGGCAATTATTATTTAAGTCAAAAGGGAAAACCAAAATAATTTACATCATCCATCACAGCTCCCTTGCATGCATAAATTACAAGACACCACAGCAAATCAATCATGGGGAAAGGAACAATCCGCATCAAACACCGTATTTTTGTGTATAATCTTTTTAATATTTTCTGACCTCGTATATCAAAACAGCAGATTGAATTCTGTGAACTTTAAGTAATACAAAGCTGTTTATCCCAAAGTCCCGTGGGGAACCTCTAATCTAATCAGTTAAAGTCAGGACACAGCCAAAGGAATAAAGAGAACAAACCTAACTCAGCACAAATTCCAAAATCTGTTTGCCATTCAACTAGCTTTGCATAGACAGTAAGGTCTTAATACAACTAAGGGTGCATGGATGACACCGTATGCGAGAGGTCCTGCTTGCTGATTGCAGCAGCCAATACTTCAATAGTTGTGCTTAAGGATTTGTCAGTACATGTCAGGAGACCTTTGCTTTCTTTAGGAAAAAAATAAGTAGCCCCTCTGTTCTTCCCTTTTGGAAAAAATATTTTTTCCTTATTGTCAGCCTCAGCTAACAGGGCAAGGAGTGGTTGTCCAGGATGAATCCATTGCCTTCTTGCTTTTGGAGGCAGCCAATGCTCCAGGGCAGGAAGGCGTGGTATGGGAGAGAGAATGTGAATGAACTTCTTATCTTCACAAAGCTAAAAAGAAAGCATTGAGTCTAAATTCACCAAGGGAGACACACTTCCCATTTTTGAGGAACACCAATACAATGAATATACATGGGAATCTGAAATACTGTATTTCACTTCAGGGCTTCCAGAAAAGTTACTGATGCAAAAGCCTCCACAACATGCAGTCTCTCCGTCATGCAGAAAGTTTGTGTGCCAAAATAAGCTTGCTCTACTGCATAAGTACAAGCTACATACATCTACTCCCTGCAAATGCGTCATTCTCTAGGAAGCAGATCTGAGAAGGTAAAACTTCAGCAGGACTCTTGGCTCTCTTTCCTAAGGCATGCAGCTCATGCCTGCCCTCCTGCTGAACAATCACTCGGCACATTCTAACATTTACATATCCACTCTTATTCTTTCCCACAGTTAAATCCTCTTTTATAATCCCCTGCTTCAGGGTCACAGCTCTGTAGAGACTGGTATTAGGGGGATTCAAGCAGGCAGACTGGAAGGAAAATAGACCCCAGAGTTAATTCTGATAGGTGCTGCATATATCCATGGCCCATCCGTGCTTCAGAGGGTTCCTGAGTGAACTGCAATAAATGGAGACCTACAAGAAAGGTGATCTAGTCCTGTTTCACAGATGGAGACTGTAAGCGGTAGCTGCTGAGTGACTTGCTCAAAATCGTAAAGGAACTCTTGAGCACAAAAATTTGAATTCAGCTCACTCACATTCATGGTAAAATGTTTTGGTTTAGGGCTTTGGTGAATTTCCAGGGGTAGAAGGAAATCTGATTTTTCTTTCTGGGGAAAAAAAAAAAGAATTGATAAAACTCATGAAGTCTTAGCAATAGACACAGAATTGCCTGTTGTGGAAAGATTCACAGTATTACCAATTGTTCAAAAATTACTAGCTGTTTTTGATCTAATATCTTTACTGCTTCTGCAAGTATATATGCGCATGTGTGTGTTGAACACACATTATAAATGTTATACCCTGTCTCACACCCTTGCTCTATTTTCCTTCCTCTCATATGAACTAAGTGTCTTAAATTTAATTTTCCCCCTTACAAATTGGCTGCCCTTTCATGTCAGGAGAGAAAACGCCCACTCAGCATAGCTTGAAAGGAACCTGTCTGCGGTTGGGAGGGAAAAGTCGAGGTGCCGCTTTAACTAACTAAATTAAATACAACTAGAGCTCCAAGCAGCTGGCAGGTTTGAGTTGGATGTAGGATGCTGTGAGATAGTGATAAGTGAGCGCCTAGGACCAAAGGGAATTAAAAGGCTGTACTTTGGTTTAATGGAGTCACTCTCTTTCTGTGGCGCATCCATTGAGGACACCGTGCTGGCGCGCGGTGGTGCCTGCACCACTTAAACTGCAAAAGGCCAGCTTCAAATAAGGCTGAGCTTTGGGCTGCGAAGGACACAAGTGCGTGGCTTTTGAGGGGGACAGAAGGAGGTCCTCACCGTGCTGTCCCTAGCCTCCTCACGGCCTTGTGAAGGAAGAGAGGGCTTCTGCTGGACCAGCAGTTCGGATCCTGCTCTGGACCACGTGGGAAATATCTGCCAAACAGCCCAAGAGGTGGTTCAGAGAGTGCAAGAAAAATCACGTTACCCTGAATGAGAAACTTGTCTGTCTCTCTTAAAAAATTCCTTAAACCTTGTAATGAAAGGCATTACAGAAAATAGTTTTTTCCCCCATCATTTCAGTTTATTTAATAGTGCATTAGACAGCAGTTTGTGTGTAGACAGTATTCCCTTGCTCTCTCCTGGTATCAGTATTTCTCTTGTTCTTGTAAGCCCTTCCCTGAGGAACAATGAAGATGGGAAAACATTTTTAAAGATTATGATTCAGCTGTAAAACCTTACTATGTGTCAGTGTCACCAACAGGCAGGTGTAATGCCTGAAAGTGTCTTTCAACTCTGCTTTCTAAAAGGACTAAAAATGTAAATGAAACTTTGATTTCATAATTAGTACAATAAATTTGACACCTGTCTGCCTCTGGCAACAAGGGGAACTTTCCTTAGATTCGCAAAATACTATGAAACCTCCTCAAGGAAGATGTTGCAGGAGCTAAAAACTGCGACTGGGTGTTGTAATATGCTGTGTTTCAAGCCAGCTACCCAGCAAAAGACCTCTGCATGCAGAACAGGTTAAATACTCAATTTTAAGGCTTTTAATTCCTTTCCTTTTAAAAATATTATATTCTTTTCTATTTGGAGAACTTAAATTTTAAGTGCCAGAGAATGGAAATATTGGTCATTAGGTACTGACAGTGTTTATTATCATAAGCAATCCCCCTAAATGTCACAATTTTAAACTAATATTAGTTAGAAGACTGAACACTAGAGTAATTATCATGACAATGAGTTTGACAACTCCCATTTCCAACTACAGAATGCTTGGTCTTTTGCACAATTCAAAGCTAATCTTTAACTTTTATTCCTTTGTGTATATATGCCAACCTAACTTATGCAGTAAACCAACTCAAGAACATGTAAATACATTTGTTTTCTCATGAAGAGAGATGCATATTTGTGAATAATTTTCTGTAAAATGTACGTTGAGGAAAAAGGAGAAATTATTTTGAGTAAGATTTATTAGTTCTGTACAGAGCAAAAAACGTATTGGGTTAAGGATAAGTGCCACATAGTTTGAATGATTATTGATTTCAAAAGGAAAAGCACCAAGTCACATGAGACTGTACACACAGTACAGGCAAAACCAAGGGAGATTCACAATAAAGAAAAGAAAGAAAATACCCATCCAAAGATGATGACACTCCAACCAAATTCAGTCTTCTTCTTCACCTTTAATTTATTTTATCTGATAGTTTTTCATTTGTCCTCTCTTGGAGGTGAGGTCATTACTACTCTGCAATACAACAGCAGCCAGAAACCCCAACTGCGATCACGAGTCCATTGTGTCAAAGGCTACTGTGGAAAGAGATACTTTCACAAAAAATGTCTTGGTAAATGTCAACTGTTTGCCTAGGAATCAAATGGCTTAGTTGGTATCCTTGCCTAAGCAAACAGTGCAAATAAATAGGCTGCATTTATGCAATTAGAGATTGCAATTACGCAGTGAAAGCTATGATTTCAGCAAAACTTCTGCTCGCTTTAAATTGCCAGGATTATGCCCACTACTGCACTATAACTGGTAAAGATGGGAGAGGAAAGTAATGGGAAGGTGTGACAGTTATCACTTTAGATGCAATTATTTTACTCTATAACATAGATATTTTGTTGTGTATCAGTATAGCTTTTTTTTTTATTGTGATCAAAGGCTCTTTAAAAGTGTATTGACAGCATGCACTGCATGCATGGAAAAGATCTGTAGCAAGGTCTTAATGGAGTTTCTATACATCAGTTCTAGAAAAAGGGTTTGTTAGATATTTTATCTGTTGCACCAAGATCTCAAGATATTTCTGTCTAGCTTCTGTCATACTATGCTCTAAAACAGTGAAAAGGTAGTGATTCAGAGTTAAGTATTTCATTGTAGATCTGTATTAAAAATGGGAAGAAATTAATGGCTGTCTGACATTTCCTAGGTTATCAGACTTTTTAGATGGCTATTATTTTCCCAGCCAACTTCCTGTTGGAAGTGTCAAGACTTCCCAAGATAGAAAACATGCAATTTTGCTCTACTTTCTGCAATCATGATGAAATACATTTCCTATGAACCTTTCTTGGAAGGGGAAAATGAGAGGAGGTGAACCCAACATTATTCATCCAGAAGTTATTTTGAAAACCTTCTGGATACAACATCCTGACACACAAAACTAAATTCTGCCTTCAAAATAAGTGACTTTGTCTCTGACTAATTTAGTGAGAGCTGGTGGTAGTCAGAACACATCCAAACCCCCTCACTTCTTTTGAAGCCTGATATGAAAATCGAAGATCTCAGCTTAAGGTAGAAGAAATTGAAAATCTTGGTGGTAAGAGGGAAGTTAATGAAAAACAAATCTGAGAACTGACACAGCAAAGGACATTTTCTAGAAGGTTGGATCCAAAGTGGATCTGCATGTCTAGGTGCCTTTAGGTATCCAGTCTGATCACTACCACGTAGGGGTCTGACAGTGGATTCTTTTAGCTGATTTAAGTGGAATTTAAGAAAACTGCTCACTCTTGCCCTCTCCTGGAGGTTGCTGCCCCTTTGCCCAAGCAGCAGAAGGGAGCGGGTGCGGGGGTCTCCACCATCCCAGCTGACAACGCAGTGCTTCAGCTCAGCCCAGGGTAGGGGCTCTCTCCTGGGAGGACAGCCATGGCAGCAGCGGCTGGAGGACAGGCATGGCCAATGCAACACCATGGCCATCTGCTACCAAGCCATAAAAGCCACGAACCTTTCTTTTACAATTGTATTAAGGGTCTTGAAACAAAGACTATGCGGAGCTGGTCCTTAGAAGGCCACAGGAGTATTTTCTGGCACCTAGGGGTACAGCTTTGGAAAGGAAACATTTCCCACAGTAATCATGGGGTGAGGCATTCGCCTTTCCTACCCTGGAGGACTATATCCATTCAGTGCTTTAAAAGACTATCTTCTTCTCTCACAGGATCTGGCCTATGACGTTCAACTTCCACGCTTCTGTTTTCACAGCAACACTGAAGGGATTCTGAGAGACCTTTAGGTTCAGAGTGCTTGTTCAGTCTAATCTGGCAAGGCATTTTAGTGATATAATTACAGACACAGTAGTTAAACCTGTGTAACAACCCTTGGCGATCCCTTATTCCACAATATAATTGCTTTGCCTGGTTACTTTTATTCAGCTTACGAGGTATGAACCCTGACCTATTCTACAAGAATCTCTGGAATTATTTCCTTTTTGCAAAGCCAAATACTTTTGGTCTCACCATAGCCCCTCATGACAACCAGCAGCACTCCTTCTATACACATTTTCTTGGAGCTCCCACAGCAACACATGTGCAGGGAAGAATGATGATCGAATGGAATTAATATAGTGCAGAAAGTAAAATTCAGTTAATAAAGCAATATCCGGGTACAGCCACCGTAAAACAAACCTTGTTTTCCATACAAAATAGAACGGTAACTTTCTGAAGACACCTCAGCAAATATAATACCTTCCTTACATTGGATTAAACATGATCACAGGAAAAGCAAACAAACATAGATAGACCTGAAGTAGCAATTCTCTTTCTGGAGGCATTTCTCCTCATTTCTGCAGAATTATTTACTGTTCTTTTTGGATAGTGCAAATGTTCCACTGAATCTTGTTTTTAGCTGAGTTCTAAATATGCTTGTAAGACAGTAAGAGATTTTTTTCACAGTGTCCGAATATAGTATCTGTGCAAATCCAACCGAACTGCCAGATACTGGTTTGCTTTCCTGTGCTTTATTGTCAAATGCAGTTATACGTCATATGAAAACATATGCTGACTTTTGGATAAGTATTGAAAAAACTTATAAGCATTTTTTTGTGGTACTGAACAGTCATTCAGCTACCAGAAGCAGTTTTATAATACCTAGCAATATATAGTATATTTTATTTCATTTGGTCCTGCTGGTACTGCTTCACTTCCTCCATTCGCTAGGGTTTTTCTGGTGGCATCTTTAAAACCAATTATTATCTATCATTACTGCCTGCAAGGAATAGCCATACATTTTCTCACTGTAGAAATAATCAGCAGTAACAATGCAATATCAAGCTGCTACCTTTTTAATGAGCTGAGAAACATAACCATTAATTTATTGTCGCTTCTCATGTCACAATAAAAATACATTCATTTTTATTTAATAAAGTCAAAACCACTGAAATTACTCTACCTGTAAAACACACTAATAAGCATTTGATTGAATTAATTAACATTACCTGTTATTTCAGTGCTCTTGATGAACTACAGACCATGAAGCCCAGCACGGTTTTATAATTCTTAAAAATTATTTTAGAAAATATAAAACCATAGCATTCCAATTAGAGAATTACCTGCCAGTTTCCTGTAGTTCAATTATACCAGTGATAAAATACCCAGAAATGCCTAAGTAGACAAAGAATATGAAGGCTGAAATTCTTAAAAGTTTAGAGGTGTCCAGGTTTTACAATTTAGATGTCAAATACTTAAGGCCAAATTCTAAAAGCATTTTGCTGTCTAAAGGTGCACACCGTTGAGTTGTGTCATTTTCAGTTATGCCCATTCAGTTCAAGATATGCTGAGCGTGCAGTTTTGAAAACACCTTTACGCCGTCTGTGTCTTCAGTACCCTAGATGCCTTTAACAGCGTTATGCTTTGAAATTAAAACCCTAATGCACCGTTTCCAGCCTTTCCCCCTCCCTTTGCTTCCACTGCTATTTTATATTTCCACATAACCCATGACAGTCTTCTGCATGGTTGTGTAGGGATGGCCTCAACTCTCCAGATGTGTCCCACCAGCAGAACAGGCAACATAACGCCCGCTGGAGGGCCGTAGCTTGGCTTGGTTGTGAAATAGCATGCCGTCACCAGGACACTGCCATTTTTACATAGATCCATTAGCAGGCACACAGATGTTGCAGGCATTTTCTCAGCAGAAACAAAATGCTTGAAGGTCAGGCGCAAGCGAAGGGCCCTGACCCGTGTGCACTGCAGCAAGCAGTCGAGGCAGTGAAGACGATCCTTCCTTCCAAGCCTGCTCTCCTGCTGCCGCCCAGCATGGCAGTGGGAGGGAAAATGCACAGCTCAAGAGGAGTCTAAATTTGAACAGCTGAGCTTGAATAAGAGCTTTCTACCTCCTCAGGATTGTTTTACAAAAGTGACTATTTGTCTTTTTTGTCGAAGATGAGCAAACCAGCAGTGGAAAACACCAAAAAATATTTCCAATTAAAACCAATGCTTAACTAATTTTATATAAAATTTTGCCCACTGGTTTTCCATTCAGAGACAATTGCTTTTTTATCAGAGACTTATGAACTCCTGAGAAGAAAAGTGTATAGAAATGCTGACACAGCAGCATTATTCCCAAGTTATTGACCTTATTATATCAACCCTAGTGAGAATGCTGCATTATATTTTAAGAGGCTTCTGTTCATTCCTGATTATGGTCCATCAGTTTTTTCTATATATTGGCTGTAAATAAAATGGAAAGTATGTTTGGAATCTGAAGTCCATGTATATTTACTTAACCCAATCAAATTGAAAAGACTTGCCTTAGCAGTCTAATAGCCTCTTAAAGAAACATCTCACATTTCATTTACATGATGATGAGATGAGAAAATTGATTAAGTAGTGGCTGATCACCTTCGGACAAACAGAAAATTATGAGCCCCGTGACACCCCAAACCCTTTAGGTGCAAGGGGGCTGCCCCAGTGCCTCTGCTGTTTGTGTAGGGGATTCTCTTGAATAGCACACTGCCACCCTGTTCATAACTTCCACCTCACAAAAGTTGGCATAGACCTTGGCAGACTGGACTACTATCTCCCCCAGGCAGGTTTTTACTCATGAAGTCCCACCTATGCTCCAAACCAGCCAGACCGATGCCATAAAGCTGTATTACTGCAGGATCCCTACTTCTGTCTTCCAGACCCCTGCTAATGTTTTTCTAGACCCACTATATAAATCTATTTTGGAGAAATAATCATGAGTAAATTTATGTGCACAATAGTGTAACTCCTGCCTTAGCTGCCATTCTAAATCAAATTACTCTTTTTTTTTTTTTTTTTTCTTTTACTCTCTCAGTCAGTGTGGCCACACAGCCCTGCTGGGACAGAAGACATCGTAGCAAGGTGGGTGTTGGTATCTTCTCCCTGGTAACAGGTGATAGGACGAGGGGAAATGGCCTCAAGTTGCACAAGGGCAGGTTTAGGTTAGACATTAGGAAAAATTTCTTCACAGAAAGGGTTGTCAAGCACTGGAATGGGCTGCCCAGGGAAGTGGTCAAGTCCCCATCCCTGGAGGTATTTAAAAGACGGGCAGATGAGGTTCTTAAGGACATAGTTTAGTGGTGGGATGGCAGGGTTAGGTTAATGGTTGGACTTGATGATCTTAACAGTCTTTTTCAACCTAAATTTTTATGATTCTATGATTCTATGATAACAGCATGATGTAACCCTCTGAAGCATCTCCATTTTCTTCTATACAGTGCCCTGTACACCAGTGTCACTACTGCTCCCAAATCAGCCTATTTCCTCTAGGAATCCCATTGCTACGCATTCATGGGGGAAAGGGAAGTTGCCCCGAATTGCTCAACATTTTCATTCTATTGGTGCCCAAGCCAGAGAGATGTCTCACTTGAGATCTGAAAACTCCTGGGTGGCCTTTCTTGTCTACCTTTTTAGACACCTTTACCACTTGAAAGCTCATTTGGCTCAAACAGATGAGTCCACAAAAGCTGGCAAAAAACGCTCTGCCACTCTGGGGAGTGTAAGTATTTCCATGCATGAGAGGCAAAAAGTAGCTGATGTGTGGGGTCACATTCAAAGCAAGATCATTGCACTGCTGCCTCTGCAGAACAGAATTATTATTTTCTGCTGCTGTTCTCTGAGTGTGAGTCGAGGCCGCAAGCCGGGCTGGTGTCTGCGGCAGAGAAACAGAAAGAAGCACAAACGTGGTTTCATGCCTTACAGCTGAGTTCTGCCAGGCATAGCACATCTTTTTGGAGGTCATGAGCCTCCCCAGCTAGGTCAGATCAAACACCTTTTGGGTTTGCACCCCTAAGGAGAAAACATACTTTTTTATGATATTAATGTCAAAGAGCTACAGCCTGTTAAAATGTGTTACTGCCTTCTGGGTAATTTTACACTGACTTTAATTATGCTCCATCTTCATTTGAAAGCCTGATTAGCGTACAGTTCAGTCGAAGCCACGTTGCCTGCCCAGCTGTATGCAGACCCACGTGGGGGAGGATTTCAAAGACATGCCAGAGACACAGCAGATACTGAACTACACTGGGAGTATCTCACATCTGTACCAATTTAGTACCAAGAAGAAGAACTAATAGCCTCTTCTGTTCTTTCAGACCCTGGGATGTCTTGACTAATACAGCTTAGATGCTAGAAATACTGCTCTGACTTAAAACTATGCAATTAAGCCAAGTTTCTCATTCCTGTTCCTTTATGAAAGATAAGAAAGTTATACCAACAGAACTATGCCATTTCAGACATAATGAAGACTAGCACTGGATTTTAAAGCTGTGGTCCATACGTGATGGCATGCTAGAAACAAAAACATTCAACGATTTGTCATTCGGGTCTTATTTTTCTTATGCCAAGGTAGGGGACATTTTTGTTCATTAATACTGAACAAAGATTTGTTTTACCTGACTTTATTCCCGTCTAGTGCAACACTGAAGCAGAACAGAACTCTAGATCACCTTCAATCAAATCAACTACTCAGTATTTATGTTTTTAATGCTAAGGGCAGAATATGCCAGGTTTACTGAACAAGGATTACAAGCAAAACAAAGTAATATATTTCTACCTTGCTGTGACACAACTTCTTTAGGCATCATGCACTAGGACAAGCATGATGTCCATGTAGTTTCTTCTTCTCCACTCCAGGATGCACTCCAGTTGTTTTTATGTGTTCGATAACATGCTTTTAAACCATTGCTCATTCTTCACTGGTCTGCAGCTCCACATGTCCAAGTTTCATTACACGATGCCTTTTGCATATGTTAGATACTATTATGTGTTCTCTGTGTTACACCTAAAACCATTTTTTTCCATTTCCATGTCTGCATTTCTCTAACTGACCACTACTGAGCTGTCTATAGCCATGGGGTCCCCAGTGCCCGCCTGTGCCCTGTCTCTTATCACCCCATGCCTGCACACCTCTGTGCCCATCCTGTGTCTCCCTCTCTCAAGGCCTCTGCTGTCATACCAGGACTGCATTTCTCTGCATCACATTGCTGGGTTGGAGCCATAAATATCTTATTCTATACAGCATAACTGCTTGTTACAGCTATCTGTATAAAGCTATGGTTGTACCACACACAGATAAACAAAACAAATTAGCCATAGCTACCTGGTCAGTTAGAGAATTTGCTGTCACAGCTAAACCAGGGGAAAAAAAGCTGCAGGCAGGTCAGAAGTTCAGATAGAGCAAACTTATCAAGCCTCAGTCCTGAGGCCTTACAAACTCAGTACAGAACCCATTACTAGCAATGGCAATACCTGTTACAGAGCTGCATGGATGGTGTCATGAAACTGCACTGTGCAAAAGATGGCATGTCCTGTGAAGATTGCAAAACTGTGAATTGAGAATGGGGGAATACCATGGGGAGACCTGATCCTATACACCTTCATCACATCTGCATCTCTGAGTTGGAGAAAAGGCATTTTTCACTTAAGTTAAGTTAACCATTTATTAAAGGTGTCTCAGGCTCTTTAAACTGTCCTGTCTGCAAAATGCCTAGGAGAGGTGGAGCCTGACGAGGTGTTTGCTTTGAGAGCTTGAAGCACAAGCAGGTTCTGATCAGGTGAGATGTTGTGCTTTTTGAGTTTATACAGTGCTGATTTTTTCATATGTCTTTTAGCAACAGTGGGATGCTCTATTTGTTCTTAAGAAGCAGTATTTTTTCGTAAGTACATACTATATTTAAAAGAGTGAGCAACCGGTGGCTAGTCAGTGTTCGAGGAAAGAATGACGCTGAAATGCCTTCATCCACCTTGCATCTTGAGTCACTCAGGCAAATACAAATCCCCTTGGTAAAAATATTTCTTCAGCATTCAAGTTATGACAGCATGAAAATTTAACATGTGATCTTAACATTACCCCAGATGAATGTCTACTATTACTGAACTATAATATCACATGTATCCTTATTAAAATAAGCTAACATTTGAAAATTACTTTCACAGTAGGCTTTAGACATTTTGGAGTCCAGGAAAAGTTAGGATCTAGGTGGGTCCTAAAACTGCAGATTTGTCTTCCCCTTTCATGCTGTCAGCTGTCCTCTCCTCTATCCCAACCTGCATTGCTCTTGACTGCGCTTTGAGTCCCCAAGTCAAGACTTGGGCCCTTACTTCTTCACCCTCCTGTCCTCTATCACATCCCCATCACACTCGTCCCCAATTTACTGTGTCTCATGGCTGGTGTCACATGTCCCAAACTGGGGGCACAGGTCTTGGCTTAGTGCCATGGTTTAACCCCAGGTGGCAACTAAGCACCACCCAGCCACTCACTCACTCTCCCTCCTCTCCCTGGTGGGATGGGGGAGAGAATCAGAAAAAAGTAAAACTTGTGGGTTGAGAGAAAGACAGTTTAATAAAACAACAAAGGATGATGATGATGATGATAATAATGATGATGATAAAAAACAAACAAAGCAAGTGATGCACAATGCAATTGCTTACCACCCACTGACTGATGCCCAGCCTGTCCACCAGCAGCAATCACTGCCCCCTGGCCAAGTCCCCCCAGTTTATATACTGAGCATGACGTCATATGGTATGGAGTAGCCCTTGGGCCAGTTGGGGTCAGCTGTCCTGGCTGTGCCCCCTCCCAACTTCTTGTGCCCCTGGCAGAGCAGGGGAAGTTGAAAAGTCCTTGACTCGTGTAAGCACTGCTTAGCCACAACTAAGCCATCAGGGTGTTATCAGCATTCTTCTTGTACTAAATCCAAACCACAGCACTGTGTCAGCTGCTAGGAAGAAAATTAATTCTATCCCAGCCAAAACCAAGACACTTAGTCTCTGCTTTAGAGCAACAGACACGTGTGAGGGGTTTAGCCCTCAGCTCTGCAGCTCCTGGGCACCCTTGTATCTCCTAAGGAAAGTTCACCCTGACTAGAGATATGACCAGGTAAACTGGGTACATGGCCAGGTACCACACAATAATCTGATGGTCAGGAAACTGGCCTGGATGGACTGGACAGGCCTTCAGGGTCCCAAAAAATCCCTTACTTTTTTTGTCTAAGGCTGGCCCTGTCTGTGTAGTTTGCTATTTATAAAAGATAACCAGAATCTATCAATCTTCTGCATAATAACTACAAATTAAATAGCACTGCACAACTTATTACAAACACAATATAGCAAAATAACAAGGCAAATGTATTATCTTAACTGCGCACTCTCATATTGCCTGCTTATCTTGGGCCTATCAGTGTAGTCATCTAAGCCCTTACATGAGCATCAATATGAACAGCCAAGTCCCTAGTGGATCATCAGTGATGTTTCATTAACAGCACCTTATTCCTCAATAACAAAACGCTCTCATTAGAGGTGAACTCTGATTGGAGAAAAGAAACTTCTAACTTTTTTTTCCAGTCCATAACCATCCCTAAACTCAACAGTGAGCCCAGAAAACGATCCTGCCATGATTAAACCAAGTGTAAAACATAACTGCAAAAGTGATCTCCAGTGATCTCCTCTAGTACAGATTTTTGAGAAGACAGGGCGCTTGCCTGCATCATCTGTGTATCAGCGTTTTATTTTTCCTTACGCTTTACAAATTCTAAAATAAACTTAGAACTTGTGTAGGATGTCACAGCTGGCAGTGCTGAGTTTCTCCAGTTTGCTATGTGTCAGGATGGCAAGGAGTATGCTGGTGCTCCAACTATAACCCACCCAGGCAAACCACTTTGTAGGAATGGTTGCAGTAAAGTAAACATCTGCACATGATGGATGATCTGAAGCCTTAGGTCCTTCCATTTCACAGACACCATTGAAACGCCATCAGTCATATAGCGGTTTTCACTCATGAATATCAATCAAAGCCGTATTTTAGTAAAATTTGGCAGAAACACTTTGCATTCTGAATTATCAGATCTCTGCCTTATCAGTGCTTATGATATTGTCACATTTTTCACTGAATTTAGAAAGAGCAAATACAAAAATTCCTGGAAATGAAATTGTGCTGATTTATGCTTACGCAGTAACTTCTAGCAACCCTCTGGAAGAATTAATGGCCAAAACTTATCTTTCTAGGTGGTTAACACAGTAACTAGCAAACAATTTTCAGTTAGACTGATGTCCCTCATTCAACAGGAAGAAAGGCTGGATTTCAGCCTTTTCTGGAAGGAATAAAAACAACCTAAGCAGTTATTCTTCAATTTTTATGGGGTTCAGAAAAAGAAGGCTTTTCATGCCAAAATCAGAACAAAATGGAAGCATTGCACAAGGTCAGTTTTGGCAAACCTGTTTTTGCTATGTTCTGCAGACAGGATGAGTAGGGATAGAGAAGACACAAAGGTAAGGACTTTGTGCTGACAGCCCGTAAAGCGAGGCTGCCTCATGCTTCAGGCAGGACAGACACACAGTTTCAGATCCTGCTGAGAAGCTGGGCAGCCCCAGGGCAGGGTACATTTTTCTCATTTAAGAAGGTGAAGTTTGTCTTCATATCTAAGCAGCACAGCAACAGCTGTGATGAGGCTCAGCAGGTATCATCTGTCCTAATTTTAATAAGGTGGTTGTGTTCAGAGCTAAATCTCCGAACAATATAAATCAAGGCAACGCTATGGGCTTTCACATACCTGTACGTATCTGTCTCATTCCCCCTATATCCTTCATGAGAGGCAAATCCGAATCTGTAATCCTGATCCTACGCAGGACAACAGCAAAGCACTCAAGTCCAGCAGAGTGCGAGTCCCCACACAGAACTTGCAGCTTTCGACAAAACACTTGAGCCCTCCCTTCTCAAGGCACAAGAGAGAGTCCTTACGGCCTGTTTTTCCTGTAACTAATCCATGTTTCAAGGCAGGGTATTGACCCATGAAATTCAGAGTATGTGCCTTTGTACCTCTTCTTCAAAACACACACTGACTCCCATCACCGAAGATTATCAACGAGCCTCAGAGAAACAAACCCTGCATCTTGACAGCGGCACCAGAGTGGAGCCGCTTTGAGCCAGCTCCGCCAACCATTCCTAATGACTTCCAACAGCTCCTGCACCTCGACCTGTCTGATGGACATGCCATGTGCCTATTTGGTTAAGAAAGGCAGTTTCTTCGCCTATTGTTCCAGGGATGAAGGTATAGATGTATGGGTATGCCTCATATCAGCAACAAAACCCTCCTGCGGAGCATCGGTGTGCATTTTGAAGAGCCTTCTAAAGCCGGGAAGCCTAGTCAAACTGCCAGCTATCCACACCTCTGGGTTTTGGGACCAATTAATAACATCTACTTTTCTAACTCAGATCGTCCCATACAAAAGGCCATGTCATATCTAACAGTACTGGCACTGAGCAGCTCGGCTATTGTTGTGGTCTAAGGAATTAATATGAAACTCTTTCTGTTCCTGGGGATGGAAATGCCAATTCATATCCACAAAGCCATAATAAAAAAGGAAATGAGTGCTCACAAATGTAATAGTGTACATTTCAATCTGACGTCATTATGAATGCCTTTGGCTGCAGGTTCTTTGTGTTTTATAACTTTATAATTGACAACCTGTAAAGACAAAGCAACACACATGCAGAGCTTTAAGCAATCTGCTATACTGCATTTTGGTTTTGAAGGTGTGTTGTAACAGTTCTTTAGAACATATTCTGGAGTATATCATTACATAAATTTCTTAGACTGAACTAGAACATAGTCTTTTTTAAAATTAAACTTGATAATGATATTTTCTTGAAAGCTGTTGTCTTAAAAATATAGTGGTGTTTCAATTTAGCTGAGATATATTGAAAGAAAGAAGGAACCTTGTGCTCAGTTTTAATGTGTTTTTCAAGGTCTACTGATGTTTGCTATATTTGTTTTTAGCTGGTAAGGAAAATGAGATAGAAAAAGAAAGTTCAGCTGGGTGAACGGTTCATAAAATTAGTTTAAACTTGCCTAAACAGAAATTTTATGCATCCCAAGTCTGACTTTCAGCTACACTGCTACTCTTTGCTTTTCCCTGTGTCACTCTAAAAATAATAGCACCCTTTGTGTGGGTAGAAAGAGTAAAATGTTTCTTTAATACATCAAATTTTCTTTCACACCACTGTCAAGGAAAGTCAGGAGAGCCACACTGATGTGAAAGTAGCATGAGAGAGATCAGGCTTAGTTACCTTTTGGTAACTAAGATTATAACTGAAAATAACAATAGGGATGGTTAGTGATGGCAAGGAGAGTACCGATAATCTCAGCCGTGCTCCTCCTCACCCACATAGAGCCAAGCCTGATAGTTTCCAAAGGAGCTACACTCTCCCAGTACTCAATTCCCCTAAAGTTCAGGAGTCCTTTCCCAGTTCAACTCACAAAAAAAATTGTTTTTTAACAAAGTGGTACCACAAGCAATACGAGCTGGCGGTTTGATTACAGAAACCACAAGAACCGTGGCGAGCAGACTGCCCGTGGAGATCACCCACGGGAGTAATCCCTGTGGATCTGCATGGAGATGTATCCATCTGAAGCTGTTTGATAGATAAATAACAGTTCATTTCCCAGAACTGTTTATGGCTCCTTTTATCAGTCCTAACATTCACTAATTTTTTTTAAGACGTTTACCAAACATATAAAATTCCTGAAACATTTCCATTATAGGAATTACAATTGCCCTGTCAGACTTCATCAGGAAGAAAACATCTGTGTGAAAATCTAAGCGATACCTTTTTTATAAGTGCTGCACCAGAGACAGCAGAGAAAAAAGCTTGCGATCATTCTTTTTAAACAGAGGGAAATAAGAAAACATTACTGTGTAAAAGAGGAGCAGCAAAATTAGGCAGAAGATTAATCCGTTTGATTAGTCCTCTGTAAATAAGGGTAGCTCTCCAGGTATTAAAATAAAACCTACATGACTGGAAGGAAAGGTGGCTCAGAAGTCTTTTGTTCTGATCCAAATGCATGAAAAGATTGCTTTGATGTTTATGAAGGAAACTGTTTCAAAGATACGGTAAAAGCTGAGTAAAAATCTATTACTGTTTGTAAAACTACTGAAAGTTTTCCTACTATCCAGCAGGCTCTGGACAAAGATATGGCATTGGATAAAGTGGTTTATGAGAGCATGAAGGACTTGGAGGCAGGAGGAAGAATGTAAATTAAAATTATGGTGCTGTTTTCTTACAGTGTTGATTGGTCTCACCAATAATTTCTAAAATAATTCTGAAAATCTAAAATAGTGCCAGTGCTAGCGGACTACACGAAACAAAGCTGAGGACCCAAATCAAAGCCTTTGGCAGCTCACTTGACACCTCAGCCTTGCTTTGTACAGCCTGAGGACAGATATTTGTGATGAGGGTGAGTAGCCCAAGAGCATGCTGCTCTTCCCAGGTGACTACAGCCCCAGTCTACCTTGCCACAGTTTTCAACTCCAGCTGATTTGGCTGAGATAGTTGACTGAGATAAAACTGTACATAAAGGATGCCTCAAAACACAGACTTTATCTTTTAGGGGTAATTTGACACTCTTGATATTCAATGAAAAGCACTAACATTTAGTGGAAGGGAAGCGTTTCAGGTCTTCCAGTGGTGTTTATTAAAAAACAAAGAATCCACATTTGGACTAAATCCTGAAGCTGGGACTAGAGCTATTTACTAAACCTTCCCCGATGAGATTTTTATCCTAACCAGTTTGCAAGAACATCTGCTAAGGGCAGCATAAAGCATTCATGACACAATCGGGGAGAATGACAAGCACACTGGTTATTCATCACTGACAGCGGTGACAGCTCTAGTCCTACAGTCTAACCACATTTCTGAAAAGAAGCAGGTGGATATAAACCAGCAAAGAGCTTGACAGTGAATCCTGGGAGAAATTACATGGATTGACTGTCCAGCCCTTGAGCTACCAAGTTGCCCAGGATAATAACATGGCAGTGGTTCCGCAAAAGGGCTTGAGCCAACTTTAAACAACGATGGATAAGTCCACCTGCTCACTCTCCAAGAGACTCTCTCCACATATGCAACCTGCCAGAAGATTTAATAAACTAGAAGTAAAACTGTCTTATGGCTACAGTATTGGTTAAAGCACCAAGTCAGTCTATCCCTTTGCTGTCACCAGCAAACAGCAAGAAACAGAAGAAGAAATGTTACATGATTGTACAGGCCCTTCAGGTTAGCATTCTCACTCTCCAAAACCCTTAGGAAAACACATTCATCTGACATACAAGCAGTCAACACTTCACATTAGGTACCTATCTAAAAACTGGTTTTAGTCAAAGGTGATTGTTGCCCTCTTTGCTACTGGTAAAATGTCATGAGCATGCCTGCTCCCAGAAAGCGATGAGCATGAGTGCTTGAGAGAGAATGAGAGGGAGAAAGAGAGAGAAATCTGGAGAAGATCGGGCAGCTTCATTTGTACTCATTAGCTGAGGGATATTCATTCTCCCCTGGGGGGAGGGGGATATTACTGGCAAAATGATAACCTCAGAGGCAGCAAGAAAGTCTGAGTTCTGTGACTAATGTTGGAACCTGGCCAAATAGCCACTTCTTGTCTAAGCCAGCCTGGGTCTGCATATCCATACCCTGAAGTGAAACTGAACTCCACCTGCATTTCTGAAAAGTTTGCCTCAATTTTTTGATATGTGGAATTTTTCCAATAGACTTTGATTATGTAAGTCCTCTCCTTCTTCATCAAAAATAAAGAAAATACAAGCTTGAATTTTGCCATGGCTGAAGTCTGCTGGCTATAAGCACAGGGGAAAGTACATGCTGTACAGATTGGCTTCATTCAGACTTGCATTTGCTCCAGTCTGGTCTGTATATGTCCCTTTTTGAATTATGGTACTTCAGAATAGATATACTGAATATTCACTGAATATGCACTGGAGGTGGCACAAGTGACTTCTATGAAGTTGTGCAGATAATTAGTTGCCAGATCATTTTCTTAGCACAGGGTGAATACTAAAATACACAGTGTGCAGAGATTCGAAGTAAACTCCTGCAGTCTGCTAGCAGTAAAGCTCTTGACAGATACACAATGCTTCTTCTTAAACACTAATAATGTTTCACAGAATCTCTTCGGTACCTAGGTGGACAGAAGAGGAATTTCTTTAAATGAGAAGAAAATTATGATGCTTATTAGCTAGCAAGGCTCTAAAAAAATCAATTCTGTTCTCTCAAAGTTATGACTTTTCAATACAAAAAGTGAAACCTTTTGAATAATATTGATTACTCTTGTTAAACTGTGAAAGAACAGATTATCTACTCATGCAGATAAGGAGAAAAATAATTTCCAAATTCAGAAGAATTATATAAGAATGATTCTGCCCCAATGTAAGAGGTTATTAGGAATGTATCATTTATATGTTTTCTTCAATACTCTTTCTGCAAAGTGAAATCAAGCTATGTGCTACATCATGGGGACTGCATGACAGCAACTTCTTTGTCAAAAATATCCCAGGGATAGCTGCCGGGCTTATATTGTGCAATATCTTCCTTTACAACCTGGATGATGAGAGAATTGCATCCTTGCAAATGATTCCAAATTAGGGTGACTGGCTTGTCCTCCAGGAGGTAAAGGTTGGAGAAAACAGACTTCTGAAAACCTGGAGAATATCCTGGGGTTCAGTATGTGAACTGTTCTGCACCAGGCAGGACTACCCACTGGGAAGAGACTAATTGAGTAACAGCGCTGCTGGAGAGGACCCGGGGATGGGCACTGAGTGGAATGTGAGCCAACAGTGTGTGCTCCTTGCAAATAAAGCAAAATGCACACAGGGCTGCCTTAGGAGGAACTTGGCTAGCAGGTCAGGATAGATTCTATCCACCTCCACTTGCTCCTGGTGAAGCTAAAAATGGAATATTGTTGCCCTGTTTAGGAGTTATCCTGAGAAACTGGAGAGAGTCCAGCAAAAGTCTACACAGGTGGTCCAGGGCCTAGAGCATGAGACACTAGACATCTGAGGTTGCTTGGTCTGGGGAAGGAAAGGCGAAGGGGTGATCTGGTAGCAGCGCAGGACTCTCTGAAAAGGATTTACACAGGCAACAGAAGCAAATTCTTCTTGATGGGAAAATATGACAGAACAAGGCTGTGAAGGTGCCATCCTTGGTTAGACATATCCATGCTGACCAAATCCAGTGGTGGCTGCAGGTTTGTTTTGACTAGGAGGTTGGACTGGAGACCTCATGAGGTTTGTTTCAACTGCCATTTTGGAAATTTTGTTTTCCTAATGTATACTCCAATATAATAATTTTCTAATATAGTGAGAACCCTTTATCATAGTCAGATGCAGCTTCATTATTAAGGTAGTTAATGTAGTTGACTGATACAACATTTTTATGTTGGAATGGTTAAACATTATTTACTCTGGCACATCAACATTGACAATGAAAAAAATTCAGAATATTATCCCCACATATTTTACATCATTTTTTAAAAAAATCTTATGTAAAACATTCACAAGAAATCCTGAAATAAGCAAATTCGTTTTAGGTCAGTTAAGTTGTATTGAATATTTCCCAAATCTCTTCCAATTTATGGCAAAGAAAGATAACAGAAATTTTAATAGCTCTAGTGTGAAGCCAAGTGAAACTAAATGGTTTCAACTGATACATTCAAACATGAAAAATCAATTCCAAAAATGTGAACATTCACAACTGAAAGAAGGCTTAGAAGAATAGCTGCTAATGGGGACCACCAGGTTTTCATGTGACTAATTCATTTTAAGCAAAAAATATTCAGGAACTATTAAATGCAAAGATCAGAAATGTTCTTCTTTCCGTCTTACATGACATATACCCATTCTATTGTTCTGGCCTTCTTGCTCCTGAATTCTCAGCTCTCTGTCATTTATTTCTTGTGCAGAACACCAAAGAGTAGCGCTTTTGTTGATACTTACATAAAATTAAGAACTTCACTGACTACTTAGCTGCACTTCTTCTACTTTGAATTTGGATTCCCTGAGACACATATAAAATTTTTAAAAAATCAGACAAAATTCAAAGGAGTACTTAATCATGAAATGAAATTATTTGGTTAAATCAGAGTAATTTTGGTTGGAGGCCAGAATAATGGTTGAACCAATTTGGATATGACTTTCCTATATTGCTTAGATCATCAAACCAGGGGAGAAAAGTATTATTTTGTGAGGTATGTAACAAATTATTCTGCAGATTAAAAAAATATGGAGAGTACTCAGTATTTGGGTAAAAATAAAAAAATAGAGTTTGTAAATTTTCTAGAAATTTAAAAGCTGTTACCACATCTCTGATGAATTTAAAACATACACCTTGTATACTTATAGGAACACTACTTCACTGAACCTCAAACCTGTTTGTCTTCCATATTTAAACTCATATGTCTTCCATAAATTAATACACAATAAAGAGACCAGTGAGCTTTCCTAGCAGGGCAGGAGGGGATTTCAGGTTTCCTGAACTAGTGGTTCATTGTTCTTTGCTCTGGACACCCTACCACCTGTCAGCCAGAATTTTTCTTAAGACTCTTGGTCTTAAGACCAACATCACAGACAGTCCTTTTTGAAAACAAATAAATTGCGCTGATACGAATACACCAGAGATGGAAGACACAAGCCAGGGTAATGATTGGTGCAGTAAGGCACATCCCTTGTAGGAGCCTTTGCAAAATGAAAATGAATTATGATCTCAGAAAATTTATCTTTTAACACTGGGCTCAGTGGTCAACTGAAAGGATTCAGGGTCAGCATAGTTCCTCCCTCCTTTCCCTGGGGAAGCTCCATGCACTACTCCTACTATTCATGCCATTTCCACTGCTGAGAAGACTACCTTGTCTTGTGCTTTCTAAGTGCACTCATTGCTGTATTAGGGGTTAAATCAATGACCATGCTCCCAAGGGCTTTAATAAGGCAAAAGAGAACAGTTTTGACCTCAGTGCTTCAGCGTGTTGTCTGAACACATATAGGGTGGCAACTGTCTGACTCTACCCTGACAGATATTTTGAGTGCATTATTCAATCCATTTAACCAATTAAACTAGCAAACCCCAAGAACAAAACCCTAAATTGCTAATCCAGTAGAGGTACTCACACAATGGCAAAGAGCTTTGGAGAAGTACCAAGGACAAGCTAAGATAATGAGACTGTAAACCCCAGAAGGAGATGAGCCTGTGAGTTATCCCAACTAGCACAACTCCCTCAGTGCTGCACAGTGAACTGCTAGATGCAGGATCATGAAAAAAACCAAGTGATGGATCTGTGATGAAGAAAAGCCTTTCAGTCTTTGCCGAGGAGGGAGCAGAGAGCAAGACAAGGGAGATAAATGCCAGTTCCATCACTGAGTAATGTGTAATCCAGTTCATGGAGCAGAACTGGGATAGGCTCCAAAGGGACATGCCTGCCAGTCCTGTTAGCAGGAGTGGGGATGTTAAAGTTGGTTCCAGAGAGAAGAGATAAAATAGAACAGCAAAAAGAGAGGCAAAATAAATAATTTAGCTCAGTGGCAAAAAGATTTTTTAATGTCACATTTCCAATCTTTGAACTATTTTGGCAATGCCTTCTTTGGTTTATTTGTCACTTGCCAGATAGAGAAGAACTTATCTCCATGGCAACACATTATATTAAATGTAGGAATCAGAATCTACCTATCTATCTATCTCAGCATCTAAGCTTATTAAAGCTCATTAAATGGTAACCTACAGTAAGAGGGGAATAGGAACCCATACTAAAGCATTTGTTCAAGGAAAATAAAATACACTCACTAGTAGATACCAACTAAAAATGAAGTATTACCTACATTCAGGAGGTTGAAAACAGTATCCAAACAGATTTTTAAATAGGAACAGCTTTCTAGGCAGGGGAAGATCTGCAGGCCTGATCAGTACTCTAAAAGTAGTGTGCAATGTGGAGAAATGAGACACTGAGACACGCTGTGTCTCAGGAGGTAGGACAGGAGGAGCAGTACAGGGAGAGTTTTCTGAAACTGGAATCCGGGCAAGAGAGTGAAATGTACAGTGAATGAGAAAACAAGTGATCACAGGGACTGGGTTTAGCAGCTAAATTCTGCTGCTGGTGGGTGACGTTGACTTGGACTAAATTGACTATGAGTGCAGGGCACTTAGTAGTTATAGGAATGGACCCATAAATCAGGTGAAGCCTGGGACAACTGCGCCAAGGCAGCACTGGAAAGAGTAGCTCACACAGAGTAAACTCAAAAGAGCTCGGAAATCAATAGACTCTGTGTTTTTATGCAATCGTATCAATTAGTCTTAAGCTGGACAATTGATATACACTAATCAAGTAATTTATGCAACACCTTTTTTTTCCCTGTTATTCCTGCAGTAGTGCAAAACACCACGTCCAGCTCAGGAAATGCTTCAGCTGCTGGTCAGTGGGTGGGGAGAAACAATTCTGAGCAGCATATGCTCTGCCCTCATGTCCGCAGCCGGCCGCTGTCAGAGGCACAGGATTGAGCTCCACGTACATCTGCTGCGAGCCATAGGGACAATCTTAGGTTTTTACAATAGAAATAGTATTCACAAATCTCTGAGTCTCTTTTCATTTACACGACCAAAGCTTCTCACGTATATGTCCCCTTTTAACATACAAAAGAGTATTGCTGGAGTTTTCCTCTGTACTTTGTACATTAGAAGATGTGTTCAAATGTTACCGTGAAAAGCTACTTGCTAGTAGTTGCATACCTGAGATTACAGACACTCCTTGTGCTATTGCAAGTGAGTATTCCCCACTCGGAATTCCCCATTTGCAGCTTGCACTTGGTGAGCCAAAAGCCATCAATTCTTGCGTTGCTTTTGACCCACAGCAGACAGATGTGAGCGGTGCGTACTACAGAAGCCGCTAAATACTTGGACTTCCAGTTTTATTCAGTTAGCATTTGGGATAAGGTTAAAATGTGTTCTTAATCTGTCCAAACTATTTTGCACAACCCTGATAACCAAAAAACATGAAAATTAATTAATAGCTTACTTTGTCCACTTGTTCATTTTCACATGCTTCATTTATGAAATATCTTTAGGCTTCCTACCCACAGCAGGCATCAGGAGATAAATGAGAGCACTAAAATGAATGAACAAGAGGCTTGTTCAAAAGAGTTCACTCTTGTTAAAAGTTAACTGAGCAGGAGAGCAAAGAGAATAAATGGAACAAAGGCCTGATAGAAAGTGAATCACATCACATCTGTTCCTGCACCTTAGAAACTGGTGCTGGGCTTCCAATCGCAGGTAAAATTTTATTTATATTACTCCTCTAGACAGTCTCCATTACATGTTCTGGTGGGAAACATAGAAGGGAAATAGCAGAGCACAATGGGAATGAATAGGAGAGATGCTTGAATGAGTTTTAGTCAGCTGAAAGCTGATATGTCCCACTTTGCTATGGAGAAAACAATCTTGGGGACAGCAACCTTGGAGCCCCGGTTGCAGTATTATTCCAGGAGTTGCTGAGTTGACTCAAGGCTGTGCTGTGCTTTCCCCCTGCTCGTAGCAGCCAGCCATCGCAGCATCTCTGAAGCGGCTGCTCCCAGGTGTGTTTTTTACCAGCCAGGCTGTGATGCTAAAAGCTGCAGCTCAGATGAAGCCTGGGTAATATCCTGTCATACAGATGCACGCGTTAGTGTTTGCGCTTTGTCCGTTCCTCTGGTACGGCGATATATATGTTCATGAGCTGGGCATCTCACCTCTCGGACTCTGCCACCCAGGACTCACAGTGGCTATAAAAAGGTGGGCTGAAGTCAGAGCGAACCCATTATGCCAAAATAATTTTCAGGAATGAGGAGAACGTTCAGTGCAGTAGTGACCACTCTAATTAATAAAAGACTGCGACAGGAAACCTACTCAACAGACTAAATCAATACTACCTTAAGAGTCTTTTGGTCCTTAAATGCAGCCAGCATTACATAATATGTCCCTCCATAGACACAATTCTATACAGCAAAAATATGACCTCTCTTTCCTTTAAATCAAAATAATAATGCAATGACTATTTCAAAGCTCAGTCTTCTTAGACAGGAGGAACACAAGAGTCACAGCTACTATATTTTCTGTGTCTGTCTATAACATTTTTATGAAATTCATCTCTCTGAACAAGAAAATTTTGACATTGGGGTGTCAGAAATGTAAGTCATTATCAGACACTACTGTCACCTTTTCAGTATCATTGTAATTTATTTAGGAATCTTTACATGACCATATTAATACTTACAGTGGTCTGCAGACTGGTGGAAAAACATTGCTTTTCTCAGCTTTTGATAGGTGTTTCTCTATGGTATAAGTGATGACAGTCAGCAGACAGCATATCCCTGAAAGATCTTGCCTAAAGGACAGCGTTTTGATGGAGCAAAGAGGTGAGACAAGACACTTTTTTTCAATTGCCTTCCTTCAGCTTCTAATTTGTTAAAGGAAAAATGCCAATATTCTTCAAAAGTTCCAGGATGATTTTTTCCTATTTTAAAGCCAGCTATATGACACTTCAAAGGAATATGCTAAAGCTGATAACCTGCAGGAAATGACAGCAGAGAACTAATGAGATGCATTTATTTTTTTTTTTTACAGTGAGGTGGAATTCACCGTTGTTTGGGGATTTATGCAACAGTTCAGTCCCATCTCATCAGATGGACTAATGCTGTCTGCTCACTCCCCACCAAAGCGGGACAAAAGGTACATTTTCTTAAGCGTGTCCTGAACTGCACAGGGAACAACCAGTTGGTCAGCAGAACAGGGAACAGATAAAACATGCCTGAATCTAATATACTTGGCATTACTATAACGATGAGATTCTAATATGATAATAAATTATAAGCACACTTACATATGTGGAGGGTGTGGAAGACAACTTCCTGACACAACTGGTGAGTGAAACAACTAGCAAAGGCGTCCTGCTGGACCTGTTGTTTGTGAACAGGGAAAGACTTGTAGGTGATGTGATGGTTGGAGGACACCTGGGGCACAGTGATCACAAAATGATAGAATTCTTGGTTCTTGGAGAAGTAAGGAGGGGGTCAGCAGAACTACCACCTTGGACTTCTGGAGGGCAGACACTGGACTGTTTAGAAGGCTGATTGACAAAGTCCCTTGGGAGGCAGTCCTGAAGGGCAAAGGAACCCAAGAAGGCTGGACATTCTTCAAGAATGAAATCCTGCAGATGCAAGAGCAGGCCATCCCCATGTGCCAAAAGATGAGCCCACAGGAAAGAAAACTGGCCTGGCTGAACAGAGAGCTTTGGCTGGATCTCAGAAGAAGTCCTATGAGCTTTGGAAGAAGGGGCAGGCATCTCAGGAGGACTACAAGGATGATGCGAGGTCACACAGAGAGAAAATTAGAAGGGCTAACGCCCAACTAGAACTTAAATTGGCCACTTCTGTGAAAGATAATAAAAAACATTTCTATAAATATATTAACAACAAAAGGAGAGCCAAGGAGAATCTCCATCCTCTACTGGATGCAGGGGGAACCACAGTGACAAAGGATGAGGAAAAGGCTGAGGTACTTAATGCCTTCTTTGCCTCAGTATTTGATACTAAGGTCAGCTGTTCTCCCTGGCCCCCTGAGCCAGAAGACAGGGAAGGGGAGCAGAACAAAGCTCCCATGATCCAAGAGGAAATGTTTGGTGACCTGCTTGGCCAATTAGACATATACAAGTCCATGGGGCTGGACAGGGTGCACAAAGGGTACTGAGGGAGCTGGTGAAGGTGCTCACCAAGGCCCTTTCCATCATCTATCAGCAGTCCTGGATGACTGGGGAAGTTCCACTTGACTGGAGGTTGGCAAATGTGGCACCCATTTACAAGAAGGGCCAGAGGGAGGATCTGTGGAATTATAGGCCTGTCAGTCTGATCTCAGTGCCGGGGAAGGTCATGGAGCAGATCATCTTGAGTGCCATCACACAGAACATCCAGGACAACCAGAAGATCAGGCCCAGTCAACATGGGTTATGAAAGGCAGATCCTGCTCAACTAACCTGATCTTCTTCTATGACAAGGTGACCCGCTTGGTGGATGAGGGAAAGGCTGTGGACGTAGTGTACCCGGACTTTAGTAAAGCCTTTGACACAGTTTCCCACAGCATTCTGCTTAAGAAACTGGCTGCCTATGGACGGGCATACTCTTTGGTAGGTAAAAAACTGTCTGGATGGCCGGGCCCAAAGGGTGGTGGTGAATGGAGTTAAATCCAGTTGGTGGCTGGTCACAAGTGGTGTTCCCCAGGGTCAGTGTTGGGGCCAGTTCGCTTTAATATCTTTATCAATGACCTGGATGTAGGGATTGAGTGTACCCTTAGCAAGTCTGCAGATGATACTAAGCTGGGTGGAGGGTAGGAATGCTCTACAGAGGGACCTGGACAGGCTGGATTGATGGGCTGTGGCCAATTGCATGAGGGCCCGGTGCTGGATCCTGCACTTGGGTCACAACAACCCCATGCAACTTGGGGATGGGTGGCTGGAAAGCTGTTTGGCAGAGAGGGATTTGGGGGCACTGGTTGTCAGCTGACTGAATATGAGCCCGCAGTGTTCCCAGGTGGCCAAGAGGGCCAACAGCATCCTGGTTTGTATCAGAAATAGCGCGACCAGCAGAACCAGGGAAGTGATTGTGTCCCTGTACTCGGCACTGGTGAGGCCACACCTCAAATACTGTGTTCAGTTTTGAGCCCCTCATTACAAAAAGGACATTGAGTTGCTGGAGCGTGTCCAGGGAAGGGCAACGAAGCTGGTGAGGGGTCTGGAGCACAAGTCTTACAAGGAGCAGTTGAGGGAACTGGGGTTGTTCAGCCTGGAGAAGAGGAGGCTGAGGGGAGACCTTATTGCCCTCTACAACTACCTGACAGGAGGGGGTAGCGAGGTGGGGGTTGGTCTGGAGTGGGCTACCCAGGGAAGTGGTCAAGTCCCCATCCCTGGAGCTATTTAAAAGACGGGTAGAGGAGGTGCTTAGGGACATGGCTTAGTAGTGGACAGGTATGGTTAGACTTGATGATATTAAAGGTCTTTTCCAACCAACTGATTCTATGATTCTATGATTCTAATTATAACCACTTTAAGAAAGCGCTAGGTTGCATTCAAAATCAGTAATCACTAAATATTAAGATCAGGATGACAATGCCAGCCTATGTACAATGTATTTCTTTAAGAGTATCATGCTCTCAAAACTATGATGTATAAGCATGGGTATCTTAGAGGATTCTAATCAGAACCAAGAAAGACTTTTGTCTAAAAAATATCCATTTTTGTCCTGCTGCTATCTAACACATATTAACCTGCACGACAGTGTTGTACAACCTGCACAACAGTGAAGCTGTGTTAGCACATACAGTCCATTTATGTTTACAAAGAAGATAACTTTACAGGGATAAGTACTGGCCTGGCCTTCTGGGAAGATTCACTTAATGTATTTTCTAGGTGAGCTACTAGAATAAATAATCTTAGCTATGTTGCAATGTCTAGCTCTAAATATCCACATGATGTTCTACAGCAGGATGATTTGTAAATCTATAAAGAAAATTAAGAGATACCACATATACACAGTCTAGATTATTTTTTTAAATATGTATATGGGCAAACCCCCTTATTTTTCTTTTATCTCAATATTTTCCAAGAAATATGTCTTCACTGATGCTGGGATAGAATTCTGGAATATTTTTTTCATGCCTAAATAAACACTGCAGTCTGTTCACCTTGCTTCTAAATAGCTTTGTTTACAACCAGTATAATATCTAGGGTTTTTTTATGAGAAATCATGTGAGTTCCCAATTCTCTTTTAATAAAAATAGAACATTTCCCTCAATGAAATATTTACAGAACTTTAATATACGCAATGAAAAACGTATGTCTTGGGATTTTGTTCTTTTACCTACATTTGCAATTTCAAAATAGACTGTGGCTTTTACTTTTCCCTGGAACACATTCTCAGGACAAAAGTCCAAATCTTTTCCATGAGTACAGATGACAAAAATTAGCCCTTAAAAGATCTGTGTGCTTTTAAAAGTTGTAGGAAAGAACTCTACAAGTAGTGATACTACTGTTATACAACAATATCATTGTATACCACTGTAGAACCATTAAAAAGACACTTGTAGTATTCTTGAAAGTGTCCAGCCACATAAAGAAGGGTTGCTACTTTGACACATTACCCATTAATTAATCTCAACTGCTATTTTGAGGAATAGCACACTGACATTGCCACCAAGCTGACAGAGAGCAGTATATATCATAAGATCCATGCATGGTATATCATGCACGTCAGTACAGCTTTGTCTCCCCTCCAGAAAAGAATAAGTCGGTGAGTTTAATGCAAAATAGTGTGCTAATTTCTACATCCCTAGAAAAATCACTGCTTTAAATCTCTATTCACAGAGCAACAAAGTAAAAATCCTTCAACACAAAAAGCCACAGGAACAGGGCTCCCTGAGATGTGAGAAGAAAAGAAGACAAGACTGAGAAGTCATTCTCAGCCAACACACGCCTCTTCAACAACTCTGTTGCAGAGAAGTTAAACTCTGCCCTTCAAGGTGTCTGCTCAACATGCCTAGTCCAGGCAGGGCCAACAGAGAACGTCCTGTAGAGTTACTGTGGTGAACTCACTCCTGAGCAGTTTAGCCTCTCAGTAGTCATAAACCTGCCAGCCTGGTCCTCCCTCTTGGGCACAGAGGACTTGCTCCTTCATTTCACAATTGCTTTATTGGGACACAACCAAAGCCAGCACCCGTCAGGGCTGGGTGGCTTGGGCGTCCATCCTGTGGTGGGCAAGGATGAGAGGCTTTGCCTCCCAGCATGGCAAGACACCACCCTTCACCTTGCACAGTGCTGCCCAGTCTGGACCCAAACCGAAAGCGAGCAATGACAGAAGCATCCACCCCATCACTTTGGCTGCACGGTGCTTGGTGGCTGGTTGTGCTGCCATCCTCCCACCATGGGGAGGTGAAAGCATGCCAAAGGATTTTATTAACAGCCTGCCCGAATGGGTCTACAAAAGCAACATGACCTCCTTCTTTAACAAATGTGTTACACTTCTAGAAAAAAAAACTAGTTTTCTCCAGTCAAACTAGATTAATTTTCCTTTAAAGCTATTTTAGTTTGCTCAAGGCGTCTTAAGTACCCTGTATAAATGAATTAGGAATGACAGTTTCTCCACTAAGGGGATAGGTGACCATGTTCTTTTCTTGTACAGTACATACTTTCTGAGAACAAAGAATAAAAGCCAGCATGTTATCTTTATGCGTGTTATTTAAATGGCTCTCTCCCCTTGCTCTGTGAGAGTTTAACTTTCCCAGTGATGTGTGGAGAAAGACTTTGAAACATAAAAATGGGACTTCAGGTAACATAAAATTACTTCTCAGCAACAAATGCACACATCTGCCGGTCTATAGATGCGCTAAGCAAAGCACAGTGGAATTTTACAAACAAATTTACAGCGTGTCAAAAGCTTCAGCGAGAAAGCAGATTGAGCGGTGCTCTGTTACAATGGTACCTGCCTAAGAGTGCTCCACCGCAGCCTGCCTGTCCTGTGGGACATCTACTGCTGCACAGGGATACAAATCTTAACGTCTTAAATCAGAGACACACTTATTTGTTCAATAAAATTTTCCTGTTACAATCACTTGCCATATCTGGGCTCCCCAGTTCAAGAAAGATGAGGAATGCCTAGAGAGAGTCCAGAGAAAGGCTACAAAGATGATGAGGGGACTGGAGCATCTCTCCTATGAGGAAAGGCTGAGAGAGCTGGGCTTGTTTAGCCCGAAGAAGAGACGACTGAGAGGAGATCTCATCAACATGTACAAATATCTTAAGGGTGGATGTCACGAGGACAGAGACAGACTCTTAGTGGTACCCAGCGACAGGACAAGGGGCAATGGGCACAAACTGAAGCATAAGAGGTTTCAGTTGAGTATGAGAAAGAACTTCTTTACTTTGAGGGTGACAGAGCACTGGAACAGGCTGCCCAGGGGGAGTTGTGGAGTCTTTGGAGATATTCAAAGCCTGCCTGGATGATGTCTTGTGCAACCTGCTCCAGGTGAACCTGCTTTAGCAGAAGAGTTGGACTAGATGATCTCCTGAGGTCCCTTCCAACCCCTGCCATTCTGTGATTCTGTGATTCTTGTAATTCTATGGCCTTTTTTATGCCTTTAAGAGAGACGCAGCAATTAAACCTAACTTCAGAAGACCTAACAGGGTGGAACCTTTCTCCTAGGTAAATGAGATTTCTGCTTATCTTAAAATATTAAATAAATACAATTTCAAATTTGTTTAAGTTTGGCATGCACGAGATAAAGTATCCCCTGTGTCTCCTCTTCTGATGCACAATAAAGTGCATGATAGGCTCTCAGCAAACTTTACAGCATCTACAAGACAAGATAACAACATGTCCAGACCCCCTGGACTGATAGATGTCCCCCAGGACAGAGGCATGCAAGAAGGAGCACACAAGGCAATGACAGGAGGAATCGCTGCAGAGTACCGTGATGCTGGGACCATACAAATCAAGTTATCAGGCTGGCTCTGGGCTGGCAAAGCGGGCTGGGGAACAATTTTCAATTTTGCTCCTTTCAAAGCAAGTGGAGGACAAGAGCTTCTGCTAAGAGCTAAACAAACTTCTGGGAAGTATTTATGTGCCTGGTCTGAGGTTTACCAGCCCCTGTTCTAATCAAGGGATCTGGATTTCATGTGGCTGATGCTTTAGTTATGGAGTTACTCATTGCAGAAAGCCGTTGCCTTGGTAGCTGGGTGACCCAGGGGGTTAATAAAGCGAATTTTCACCCTGGAGACCTGTGATTCATGCCTGGCTTAACACTCAACAGTAAATGAGTTTGGTGGTCTCAAACTAGCCCACAGACTCTCTGTAAAATCCCAGCATCATTTCAAAGGAATTTACCATAGCTGGGATTTTCAATTCATAAGAGAGCTAAGACTAGAATAATAGGGTTATGTTTCAGGGCAGGATGAGAGGCCATTAAGTAATCCTAGTATATTATTAAGTAATGTAAGTTTAAATACATGTGCATAAAATGTCTGGAATTAAATTTTAAAAAAAATAATTTAATTCCATTACGAGTTTAACTTTTGACCAAAGACTCGCAAGGAAAAAGTGAAACAGCCTTTCCCATACAGCGCTGAAGAGAGTGTTATTTCCCTATGCAGCAGTGGCAGTGTACAGCTCTCTAGGAACAACAGTATCGCTTGTGGTGGAAATGCAGGGTTTCAGAAGCGTCTGAAGCAGTTGTTTTTAGAGTAAGTCCTGTAAAGCTAATGAACTCATTCGAGCCAAGACATTAGATGTTTTTTGAATATCCATGTCAACAACAGTCCTTAAATGCTCGTGTCCTCAAGAGGCTAAAGATTTAAAACTCACTGTGGACTGTTGCTAAAAGACAGACAGCTGCCTTACAGCATTATCCCACAGATACACCACCTTCTGAGGGAAGAGTGTATCTTAGTCTCAGGTTAGGTAGCTCACTGAACATTGTGCATCACATCAGAGGCAAAAAAATATAGAAACAGCTGTTTATAGATAATTTTAAGGCATAATCCCAGAGCAGTGTTGATATCCTGACATGAACAACATTATTGCCTCTTTTGGGGGAAGTACATCTCATTTGGCTTTCTGTTCACCAAAGGGGCAGAAACAAGGTTGGAGTATGCTTTGCCTCTGCCCCTGGCTCTGGCTAGATCCCAAGCTGATGTAAATCAGCATCATTCGGCCGCGGTCCTTAGTTTCCAGATAAGGATCTGAATCTTTACTTATTGCCTTGGTCAGTGAGAAGTGGAGCCCAGAGCTGTCAGAGGGCTATCACTCGGCAGGTATATCAAGAAATCCAACAGACTGTAGTACATTTTCTCTTTATAAAGTATAAACAGCCCACATGTTTATGGATGACAGAGGTACCGAGAAGGGGCGAGAGGGAAAGATGCGGGGAGTGACAAATAGACTGTAAATTAAAATTAACTGCATCAGAAACTTGAAGGAAAGATACAAGTTGGGTGCTGTGTGTAGAAAATATCTTATTGCAGTCAAGCCTGACCCTGTTCCTTGAAAAGCATTTCTCTGATTTGTTCAGGTCACAAGTGGGATGGAAATGAGCCTCCGTACTGCTTCTTCACACATCCGGATTTAATAGACTTTTTTCCACTGATAAAAGACCACTAATGAGTTTATTTTCAAGCTATTAAATTGGCTAGAATAGCTAGTTCTGCTGATGATTGCACAGAGACCTGACGGTCACAGTGGGTTTTGTCTTTGGCTGTTAACCATTTGCTGTCTCAGGGTTGCAATGCAAGTATTTATGTAGAAAAGGAAGCAAAACCAAGCAAAAGAAACCTTGCCCTGTCATTGTCCCCCCCCGCCCCCAACCCTTTCTTTGTTCTACCCTTTCCATTTTATGACTCTCTGTGTTTCTCAGGTGCCTGTAAACATGAATATTTCCTTCCCAGATAGCGCTTGTATCAGCAATACCTCGCGTGATCCAAACAATTAGAAGCACATTCACAACAACATTTGAGTTTGGTTCTGGATAAGAAGACAAGTCGTATTTTGCTTTGTTCACTGAAATGTTTTACTTCAGAGTATGACAGTTCCTTCCTCGCACTTATTCTTTTTGCTGGGCTGGAGTCTGTGCCCTTTTGAAATGCATACATGGGATGCCCAGCATTACACAATGCTCCCTGAAATCTTAAGAGAGCAACTTATTTCTTTAGCCATACAAAGGAATGCAATTAAGGAATCATTAGGTGATTTCTCTTTTGGTTTAGATATACATCACTTGTGCTATCATGTAGTCAATCAGTCTTTTACAGGCAAACAACTAGCTCCACAGCTGCACAGTGCTGTAAACTCTGCCCTTAGTGCTTGGAGGAGGCAGGGGCAGGTTGTTCCTGATATTGTTGACAGCACCCTCTCTTTCTGTTCAGACAATCTTTTAATGCAGTTGTGTAAAATATATTAGAAATGAATTTGACCTTGACCTTTAATATGCATGGGACTATGGACCTGGCACCATGGAAAATTATTTGCATACCAGCCTTTCAACATGTATCTGTATTCACCACCCCTTCCCCTTTACCTCCACCTTGCCTTAACTCGTACTGCTCTTGGACAGATACCACTGGAGAGAGACACCCACAACAGCACAAGCCGTCAAAAATGTGCTCAGAACCAGACACAGCGAAGAACATGCCTGAAATGTGTCTGAAATACTGGAAAGTCATATGTGCCAGTCATTTAATAGGAGTGAAGGTTTTGGCTTTGTCCTTTGCCACCTGACCCAGGGGAAAGGTAAGAAAAAGGAAGGGTAGAGGGAAGGCGGACTTTGGGCACTGCCCTTTCACACCCCAGCAAGCTGTTTCAGGCACAATGACTGCAGACTGTATTACAGGTATTAAACAAGAGAAAACATCAAGCTGTTAAGATCAAAGACTAAGCAGCAGTCCTAGAGGGTTAAGCAAACATTCATCCTCCCCAGTGGCTTCGGAAATCCCAAGTTTTAGGTTTCTTCCCTGTACTCCACTAAGTCTCTGCCCGCACTACACGTTTTTACCATGCAATGAACACAGTTCTGCCAGTTTTTCCATCTTGCTGGGACCTGGAGCGGGTTTCCTTGCTTACTTGTCCCTGTGCTTACCTTCTAACCTCCTGCTGTACTCAAACCTCTCATTTTTCAGTTCTCCACAATCAAGTTGTGCCAGGGGAGGTTTAGATTGGTTATTAGGAAAAATTTCTTCACTGAAAGGGTTCTCAAGCATTGGAAGGGGCTGCCCAGGGCAGTGGTTGAGTCCCCATCCCTGGAGGTATTTAAAAGATGGGCAGACGAGGTGCTTAGGGACATGGTTTAGTGGTGGAATGGCAGGGTTAGGTTAACATTTGGGCTTGATGATCTTAAAGGTCTTTTCCAACCTAAACGACTCTATGATTCTATTCTTCTATGATTCTATTCCTTGGAACCGCCCTTAATGAGACAGGGTGTGTAAGAGGCAGGAAAATGCAGTGCTAGATTCCTTTTCATATCATCCAAAGTTACAGACTTATGCATTTGTGAATTTTATGCTCATTGAATATTTCCTTTCAAGCTTAACTGATGTTTTCACAGACAATCAACCTGCCTTTTCAATGATACATCCTTCGTTTAACTTTAAAGGGAATATAAAGAAAAGGTATGTTGTCACACAGACTTTAACATTCATGTGGCCTTCCTCTATTCTTTACTGACTTAATTAAGTTAATGTCCCTTTTCTTTTGCTGACCTTTCCCTCCATGGCTTCCAGACAATCTTTTGACCACTTTTACCATTACCAGAGTGCAGACAGTGCACTGCTTTTGAATTACAGCTCCTTACCAGCCAAGTCTGACAATTCCTAAAATAAATTTAAAAAAAACCCAAACCATTTCCAGCCACCAAAATAAAACTCTGGCTTCCAGATCTTCACATCGCTATGTTGGGATAGTGTCTTGGAGACCTAAGGGCCAAAGGGCCGGTGTGGCACTGCACCGAGCATGCCTTGTGGTTCAAAGGAGTCCCAGGTCACAAGCTGGGAAAGCAGCCTGCAGTTGCCCGGTTGCTCCAGCTGCTGCATGGGTATAACAACTGCACAGAGTGAATGAAATCCCTTGGGTTTTTGCACTTATAAGCAGGTAAAGATCTCAGTTTGTGTTTAATAAGACTCTTCTTGATTAAAGTTTCAGAGAATGACCTTACTTCTGTTTTATTTTGTAATGTCTCTTTGGTTGAGATTGGCATCCAGAAGACACTGGAGATCTTTGCTGGGAGGCACTAGAAGTGAGTCCATCACACCATTGCGATTTCTGTCTAATTCTTTTACTGATGTACTGGGACTGTAACACCACCAATATATAAAACCCTTCCTTGCTGCTTACATGCCATTCCTGTCCTGTAGCGCCAGTCCAAGGAGAGGAGATATAGCAGGCACCACACAAGGGGGAAAGGCAGGGACATCAGACAACATTTTGGTTACGATACATGGGTCAAAAAGGAACAGATTCACAGACATCTTTGGAGAGAAACACCAAAACATACAAATAAGATATCCCAACACTTGTATTCACCAGATTTACTCCTGAAGATAGGTGTATCAAATATTGATCATACAGTCAGAGCCTAACCAGTAAGTCAAAGTATACACTTCTTAGAAGAGGAAATTTTTGAAGCTAGATTTTTTTTTTTTTTGCCTGGCTGCAGCCACACACTGAGCCTATGCACAATATCCCTTGCAAGCGGACTGCAATCCATCACCTGCTCCAGAATGGAGCTGCCACGCAAGCGGTGTGTCAGCATCACGGACTGTTTGTTTGGCTGTACTCAACCACTTTGCCTGCACAGCAGGCACAACCTGGAGCCCTCCGCACGATACAGAGGAAGTATTTAAAATCGCCCTTTTGTCAATTCAAATCTTCTCTGAGAGATCTATTTCATTCTGTTAAAAGCATCAGAAGGCAATTTCCCCCTATCTTAATGGAAAAATGACTTACCTCTTCAAAGATTTCAATCCAGCCCTGAAGTACTTCTTGCTGGACAAAGTTGTGCAAGTTCAAATTTATCTTCAGGAAAAAAAAAAATCTCATCTTGTAAATGTTTATAGCTGCATCTCAGGAGAATGATTTTTAATGCTCAATACCTGGTCATCACCAAGATGATGGAGACGGTATTATGAACATGGCAATACAAAGCCACAGAAATTTAAATGGAATAATGCTCGTGACACCATTTCATACGGGTTAAAATTTTGTGATGCCCGTTTTCAAACATCAAGAATTTGCTGGTATTTCCATTCAGTTAAATCCTGTTTCCTATGTGATGACGCAAGTTCCTCATTAATAATTAGCTGAAACTGAAATTTACCTTAGAATAAATTGGCACAGGAGCAGCTTCTTTCTATTCAAAGAAAGGGGAAAAATGCCTCTGAACTAAAAGCATTGCTTTCTGGGCTATATTTAAGAAGTTGCAATAGGCAAGAAAAAATGGTGATTGGAAGAAAAGATGGCTACAAACTCAAGAGCTTAGAGAAAAGTGAGTAAAAAATCAGGGCGCAATACATTTTCTTCATTTCTCAATGCACGCCCAAAGACTCTACTTCTGAAGAACCTTTGTCAAACATACCGAAGCATCCATTTAATTCTCTACAAATGATAATTTTCTAAGTTATGCAGGCTCACTTCACAAAAGCCATTGCTTCTGTGACCTACTTACTCAAAATGCAAAGCAGGGCCCCCAGCCCGTTGCACTTGCAAGCTGACAGATTTGTGCTTGGAGCAGCGTGCTCTGCTGGGCTGGGGTTTCCTGCTGCAGGAAAGCAGTCGTAGGAGAGGGCCTAGATCATGCTGGAGCAGACAGCAATGTCTGTCTTTTAGAGGTGAGTCTCGAGATCTACAATATTTTACGATGAATCCCAGTCATGAGGCAAGCACTATTCAACAGAGCTAAAACATGTTGCAGTTTCTCTAATGCTTATGAAAAACACCGGTTTAAAAAAGTAAGGCTTTTTATCAGAGAACGTTATGGACAGAGGACAGTACAAACAATGGTCAGAAAATTACATTGAATCATTTTTTAAGTTGACAAATTAAAATGCATTGCAATTCTATATGGACACTTCCAAAGTGGATTAAGGTAAATCCAGTGAAGACTTTGATTTTGAATGAGGAATTTACAACACAAGAATTAACAATCCAGTTTAAATTAACATTTTTGGGTAATCTGGATTCAAATCATAGAATCATAGAATCGTTTAGGTTGGAAAAGACCTTTAAGATCATCAAGTCCAACCGTTAACCTAGCACTGCCATCCCACCACTAAACCATGTCCCTAAGCACCTCATCTACCCTTCTTTTAAATACCTCTAGGGATGAGGACTCCAAATTTCGCAGCATATGTTGTATAGGCAAAACATAAAGCCCAGTTCTAGCAGTGCACTGTAGCAATGAAATCTGAAACAGGTGAGGAAGATTTCTGTCTCCATGACAATATTGCTTAGGTTTTCTGACTAAATACTAAATGGTATTTAGTACCATTTTTAGCAATTAAATGTAAGAGATACTATTTAAGATAATGGTTAGGATCTGAGTCTTGCCTTATTGTAGAGGTAAAGAAGTGTGGCCAAAGGTTGTAGACTTCAAACTCTGACCACCAAATTGCAGACAAGGTAAAAGTCAAGAAAGAAAAAGGGAAAGGTCAATGAAAGCAATGACCAAGAAAGGTATCATTACCAAAGCAGCGTGGCTAACGCAACTGTCCTCAGCTATTCTGAGACAGAAAAAAAGCTCGTCATCAGGAAGTCATCAATACACATTGCACTAACGGTCCTGTCTGGCAGCCCCAATTCCCAGCCGTTGTGTTACAGGTTAATAATTCATCTCCTCTCACCAGTCAGATTGTACCTTGACTCTAAGCCAATTCATAACAACTGCTATTATAAAATCACAAAAACCTCAGGTTAATCTAATGTTTAAGAAGATAGATAGCCCAAGTGCTGATGCAAAATTTTCTCTTTTCCTCTGGACTTTTCAAGGTTTCACAGCTCCTTTCTGACATAAGGGTGCTGTTGAACCCAAGGTGGATTGTTCCTGATGCACAACAGGGCATGGTTATTTTTAAAAATGAAACACAAGAAAACATTAGAAATTTCATTTGCAGGTAATCAGCATCCATTTCCCACAAATGCAATGCCCAGTCATCCAGAAGAAAAATGACTTTTAAAAGCAGGTGTTCCTTCTAATTAATGTTGATTTGAGGAAGTTATTAACACTTACGTGCACCCAGGTTTACAGCAATGTAACCTTGTTTGTCTATCCGCAGATACGCGATTGAGAACAGTATCTTTTGGTTTAGTCCTCAAAACTGGAGTTTAGTAAGAAATAGTTCAAATTAGCTATTGCTGCTCAGACATGATTAGCATGATATACCTTAATGTACAAAGCTAATTACCAAGATAAAACACAGCCTGCTCTGCTGTTGCAGCATGGAGGAAAGGGTACCATAGGAACAGAACAGCAGTGGTTAAACATGCACAGAGAACACTGATATATTCGAGTAGTTTATTTCTCCAGGCTTACAAATTTGATTACCATGGAGTACAAAGCTATTAAAAATATGACCTTTCTATACTGTACAGCTTGGCAAAAAGCCAAATAATAACTTTGTTTGACTTGGGTACTATGATAGAGTGCCTATTCAGCTGGAAAGAAAATGACTTTTCTTTACAGAAAATTATACCTGGAAGACTTAATGTCCATCATGAGCATAACACACATACAGAGTCATTAATTCAGACTCACGGCAGCCACTCTTACGGAAGTGAAGGGACAATGTTTCTAGATGTAGGAGAAAATGATGTAGAATTCTGCTGCTTGCCTGGCATTTTCTCTGAGGTGGGGAGAAGTGAGGTAAGTGCGGATAATAAGTAATAAGGCAGAAAATAAACAGGTTGTATAACTAATATGTCACCGATACTTCACAACACCTTGTCCTGAACAAACAGTTCTCTTTTTATGCTTTTTGATATGCAAACAAGGAAGAAATATGAATCCTATGTTGATGTTGGATAGATAGACATTTGATTGGATAAAACCTCTCGTTAGTGCTTCACTAATACCAGTGGCACAAAAAAAGATTTCAGTACAGTTAGGAGTAAAATCAAAAAGATCCATATGAAAGAAAAAATGCCTGGATAAGCCTCCTATTTTCAGGACTGTTGCACAGAATTCTAGCTTTAGAAAAACACCCAAGATGACAGAAAATCACAGGTGATAGGAAATAAAATGATCATTTCAGCTTCCAAGTATCTTTGGCTTTAAAGATGTCTTTTATTGTAATTAGACTAGAATGACACATGACAAGTACCATCCTTGAAAAAATAATAAAATAAAATCCCGCGTAATTAAAATTTTCCCCTTGCCCAAATAACAATGATTAATTATTTTTCTGGATTCTGGGGTTTATTTATTTATTTATCTATTTAATTGGGGCACAGGGGATTTTTCAAAATATGGTTTTCTGGGAAAACAAAACAGTATTTTTTGGTTTCCCAGCTGCCTAACTAAAACACTCCTGTCTGTTTCACTTACAGGCAGAGAATGAACTCGTGGAGACAGCTCCAGAAAGTCAACCCAGGAACCATCATTTCAGTCTTCTCCACTGCTTGCTTTTTTATTCCACTTTTTCATTTATTGTCATATGGTACTTTCTCCACAAACTATTTCCTTTTTTCAAGTTTGCAAAAAGACCGTTCTAATCAGAATTTATTAAAAGAAATCCACTGGAATATGGAAGAGTACTGAAAACTCATGAATACAAGACGATGAAGATATTGGAATAAGGACTTTCTACTTCTGTGGAAAGTTGTGTAGACTTTGTAATTACCACCCATGCTCTGAAGTTTTATGTCTTGTCTGAAAATTGGTTTCCAGTGTGTTGCATTTTTCTATTTAGCTGTGAAAATCAGGCACAAGGGAATCACACTTCACTTAAAGCAAGGTATTAGGAGAACAATGTCCATCTATAACCCCCCAAAACGCTATGGAGGAATGGCTTAAAAGCAAGATGACAATGAAAAAACCCCCAGTATTCTTTACAGATAGAGTGAAATATTGCCAATCACATTTCTTGCTTTCTTTTCCTGACTTTTCTTATGAAATACCTTCAGGACATAGGAGTTAACTCCGAAAGTTAGACAGAAGTTGCGTATCATTTAATATCCTACTGAAAACAACTGTCCATGTCATACAGTCCAGGTCTGAGGAAATTCAGCTGAGGAACAGTTGGGCCACATGGGAGTTTTCCTTCTCATTCCCTCAGTTTAATGCTGCTTTTTTGCCTAAACCCAGAAACTTATGTCCTTTCCAGTTTAAGAATACTCATTTTATCTCCTCCAAAATTAATAAAACCCACATCATTTCAGTGAAGGTTTTCACTTTTTGTCAGAAGTATCAGGTCAGGTATGGAATCCCATTAAGCCTTTCATCTTAGGTAACATTTCATGTTCGTATGTTTCTAGGCTTACTGTGAATTCTAAAAAGGACTGGATGGCAGCACTGAGAACAGGATCTGACTCCGTAGCTGTGTCTTCAACACCTATCATCACCAATGAAGTTTTGAAAGACCAGCTTCAGAGTCAGTCCCAAAGAACCCTTCCATCCATATCAACAATTGTTACTCATTTTTTTGTCCCCACTATCTTCTAAGTGCGTGGTGGGTTGATCCTGGTTGGGCACCAGGTGCCCACCAAAGCCGCTCTATCACTCCCCTCCTTAGCTGGACAGGGGAAAGAAAATATAAATAATGAAAGGCTCATGGGTCGAGATGAGGACAGGGAGAGATCACTCACCAGTTACTGTCACGGGCAAAACCAGACTCGACATGGGCAAATTAGTTTAATTTATTACCGATCAAGTCAGAGTAGGATAATAAGAAATAAAAATTGAATCTTAAAACACCTCCTCCCCACTCCTTCCCAGGCTTAACTTCACTCCCAATTTTCTCTCCCTCCTCCCTGCCAGCGGCATAAGGGACGGGGAATGGGGGTTGGGTCCGTCCATCACACACTGTCTCTGCTGCTCCTTCCTCCCCAGGGGAGGACTCCTCACACTCCTCCCTGATCCAGCCTGGGGTCCATCCCACAGCAGACAGTCCCCACAAATGCTCCAGCTTGGGCCTCCCCTTCCCAACTGTCCGGCCCCCCAGTGTGGGTCCCCTGCAGGGTCACCAGCCCTGCCAAACCCCGGGCTCCTTACGGGGCCCCAGGTCCTGCCAGGAGCCTGCTCCAGCACGGGCTTCCCATGGGATCACAGGCTCCTTCAGGCACTCCTCTGCTCCCCCGTGGGCCTCCCTGGGCTGCAGGGGCACAGCCTGCCCCACCATGGGCTGCCCCAGGGGCTGAGGGGAATCTCTGCTCCGGCGCCTGGAACCCCTCCTGCCCTCCTGCTGCACTGACCTGGGGAGCTGCAGGGCTGCTCCTCTCACATCTTCTCACTCCTCTCTTCATCTGCGCTTTCTATTGCACAGGGTTTTTTCCCCCTTCTTAACTATGTAATCCCAGAGGCACTACCACCGTTGCTGATGGGCTTGGCCTTGGCCAACAGTGGATGTCTTGGAGCTGGCTGGCACTGGCTCTGTCAGACATGGGGGAAGCTTCTGGCAGCTTCTGGTAGGCCACGCTACCAAAACCTTGCCATGCAAACCCAATACAAAGTGTTTTGTTGCTGTGTTTTTTCTTGCAAGTCCTTGGAGATGATTTGCGTTCATCAGCAGACTTTCACTCTTGAATTGGTTGGTGACCAATGAGAAGCAATAATGTTCAAGCAGTGCATTCCGCTTCCCATAGTCAGTGAAACATTTAAGCGTGTACAGAGTACAAGGCTTTTCATCAGCCTGCCAATGACCAGACCTTTCATCAGCCAGGTGCCTTGGCTACCAGCAGAGTTATTCCTTCATATTCAGTTATGAAGTTAAACACAAAGCAGACAGGTAAGCACTTTTCTTTTGAACACAGAGAAGATATGGGTGGTCTTCCCATGAGGAATTCCTTGAGAACTAGGAATGCATACCTAGCGTCCTTCAGTTTAAAAATCACTATTCCCTCCTGTTTCCTTTTTTGAGGATTAGGTGAGACTGCGAGTTGTGTTTGAATCGAGATACAGTTCTGAATACTGAGATCCTCTTTATGCATCCATGAAGAGTTTCAGGTCTGACTGGAAGTGTGCTGCAACATGACAAACTCCTGTGCCCTTTTCCTTGCTCTGAACTCACTTCAGGGTTAAGAGTCTAGTCACTTGTCAAGTGCCAAACAGCTATTAGAGTGGATTGATCAAGTGGAACATGATGGCAGGAACAACAGAGAAGGAAAAGAATGAATGCAGTTTTGTATGAATTATGAAGCCACCGGTATGCACACAGAGCTGATCGTGGTTGCTTACCCTAAGCAAAGCTGGGCAATGAAAGGTTGTTTTCAGGTTGCGCTAAGTTATCCTGTATCGAAACACTAGCACTTATTTGCCACTTTGGGACTGTGCATATATATTGCCTGTTGTCTCGTCTGCTGGAAAGATTAGAGGCATGAACTGCTCCTGCTTCTCTATGATACTGCCGTCCTAGGAGAATACCAGCCGCTAACTGCATAATGGAGCGATAGTAAACATATTAAGAAATACAAGTCTCAAAGCATTCCTTCTGTTTTCTTCTGCTTATGGCGAAGAGATACTCTTAATACATACATTGTGAAAGATCGAGAGGGGACCTCATCAGTGCTTTGTAATAACTGAGTATAAATCCAAAGCTCTATGGGTAGTATCCATGATTAATTGCATTCAGTCGACATTAGACTCTGTCATTATCAGCTACTTGCTGCTCAGCACTTGCTATGCTGTTAATTATTGTTGTGTGGCTCTAAGGGATGTTTTCAAAACATTTCAAATTCTGCTACTGTAATAGCACAGTGAAGAAATCAATAAGCTGCCATTTAGCGGAGGAAAGACAGATACTTTTATTAAGATGTTTTGAATAATTTTGCTTTATTTGAGACTAGATAAGCTATCACTGATAATAAAGGTGCTTCTAAGACAGCACTGACATTTGGCATCCTATCTAGACTTCACTGAAACTCTTTTCTTTTTCATCCACCCACACATAGAGCAATACCCTCTGGCACATAAGGCAAGTGAGAAGATTAAAAGGGTTGCGTTCAGATTCCAAGTTTTTTGGAATGGATATTTTTATCAATTTTTTTGTTAGCATATCCCTGCTATGACTTGGGGAAAAAAAAAAAAACACCACATTATTTTATTATTATTATTATTAAGGATATGGGCACAGTACTAATGATCTGTTCATAGGAGAGAAAGTAACTATATTACCAACCTAGAAAAAAAGGGTCTGCCTGCTGATACAAGGTCTGCCACTCACTCTATATTATGCTAGTACTTCAACGTTAACATTAACTTCACCAAAACAGATGTAATGGATTCTTTTCTGGTGATGTTCTTCTGCTTATAATGGTCAGCCTTAAAAGTTTTACCCATGGTGCAGCCATGTGGAAAACATGCAAGACCGCTATGGAATGTGCAACAGCTGGAATGGGCTGATATGCCCTGTAGTAATCTGTATCAGTAATTATCTCTGATAATTAAAAGCAAGATTAAATTTAGGTAGCAGTCCTAATCATGGAAAGAATCTAATAATGAGAAAAATATTTTTAAAAATCCTTTTAAATTGAGTTCTCCTGAAAGTTTTCCAAAACAAGTTTTTCCTTTAATACTGATCTGAAGGAAGTGTTGAGACATGCTCTCTTCTGATTCAGAATTAAACCTTTTTCTGACATGCCAACATTTCTAGAGCTAGGACCTTTATTTAAACTAAGTGGAACAGATCCAATAGCTGAAAGAAATAGACTCTATGTTGAGACTGATGGAGTACATACTTTGGGTGTGGGAGAGCAGGAAGAACCAAGGCTGGAATACGTGGGATGCACAAAATCTGAGTTACTGGCTCTTGCCCATTCTGGGATGCCATCACTAGATCCTTCTGACCACAAGTTGCATCCTGGACCAGGGAATCTGTCATGATCAAATTTAGAGCCCCTCTCCAGCAAAAAGCTTTAGAGACTTTCAGTCACTTTGGATTTCTTAGGTGTATGGGAATGCACTGGGTACCGTTAGTTACCAAATTACCATCAAAACTGGTGGAACTTCTAAGTGTTTCATTTTTATTCCTTGGCTTTTGATCTATAAAACTCCAGTCAGTTCCATATGGAAGAGCTACAACTAGACCTAAAGAGCAAATGTTTAAAAATAAATAAAGTGCATAAATGATCCATTTAATGAAAACATCAAGAGACCTTGTAAATCAATTCCTGCTATCAACTAATGCTATTATCTAAACGAGATGTAGTGCCTGAGAGCATCTGCATATGCATCCCTATGCCTATACAATGAGATTATACATAGAAGGGACATGTACCTACATGCAGAGGAGCCTAAAGCAATCCAGAGGCACCAGCATTACAAGCCCACGTTTGTGGAACAGAGATCTGGATTACGCGTGTCTGAACCATCAGCGAGATAGCAAAATTGCATGTCGATTACCATCCTGTTGAGAAATGGGAGAATGTGCTAGGGAGAGAATGAGAGCAGAGTGTGCCAGAGGCCAAATGATTAATATATTTTCTCAGTATTAGCATCAACAATGTGCTGCCTCAGAGGAAGTCACGGTTAAAGAGTATGCACTAACCTGATGCAAAGCTCAATAAAATATTAGAATAAATAGGATAAAAAATTACCTTCATGTCTTGCAGGAAGGATTCCTGATCCAACATGTCTCCTATTGCTTTGCTGGGCTAATTTCAGCCTTACTTTGTGCTGTTCATGAAAAATCAATTATGTGACAGAAAGAGTGAGAGACCTAGGAGGCATCCACCTCTGCGCCCAGCAACACCACTGGCTGGAAATTGATGCCAGGCAAGTTCTAATTAGGAATAAAGCACAAATTTGCTGTAGTGAGGATGACTATCCACTGGAAAAAGTTATGAAAGGAAGTGGTGGGGTTTATGTCACTGTATCTTTTCCAAGCGACCGTAGAGGCCTTGCTGGAAAGCATGCTTTGGCTAAGCATAAATTGCAGAGCTCAACAGAGTCAATGAGATCTAATAGTCTGTAATAGACTGGTCAGACTGGAAAAAATAATTATCCCCTTGGATTTAATTTTCATGAACCTGCTAGCTCAAGGAAGCTACCAACTCTGCTGGGAAGAAGACGAAGAAGACAAAGCTCCTTTTCCTGAATTTGAGATTGCCAGCTGGGTAAGTGTTTGGACATCTACCCCCAAAAAAAACATGAGAGAAATGTAAAATGTAATGAAAAGGGGCACCTGTTTGTCTTATGCTTAAAGCATAAAATCCTGTTGTCAACATATTTTGTTATTTGCACTTGAATTTTAGCTATGATGGCTATTCTATTTAAGCATCACCTCAGCCACTCAAATTGTAACAGAGCTATTGCAAAATGGGGCGGCCTAAAAGGAGATTATATTTGGGTATCCTGTTATTATTCTACCTCCTTTTAAGCAAGTTTTTAAGCAAGATACCAGTTATTACACATCCCTACCTGTAAACAGGACAGCTCGTGTGTTTTCAAAGCCTGCTATGCTGGCTTTCAAGCAAATAGCCCTCATTTCTCTTTCTCCATTTAGATCTGAGAGATTAATTAAGCTCATCTACAGTTGATTAATGCAGGTAGGAAGCCTGTGGCTTCCTCCAATTACATTCAGATGATGTGGTACTACTAGATATATTTATTTGGCTTTAAGAAATATATCTGTAAGAATGATCTAGGCAATTGTGGTGTCAGATTAAAATACATTATAAAATCATTAGTGAACCAAACCAGCAGCACATTCTGCGTAGCCATCTGGAAAAGAAGATGTTACAGAACAGAGCAACATCTCTTCTCAGTATGAGATGGGACCCTGGTTCAAATATATATACTTGTACTTCACTAATAGCTGCTCAGTTATTTTATTATTGTGGAAGCACGGAGATGCTAAGCTATGGAGAAGGGTTGTGGTAGCAGAAAAAGTTTATTACAAAGCTCTATGACCTGCTCATTGCCTGAAGTAAAATTGTAGGCTTATTGTTGCCATACTCGTGCACTAGATGAAACTATTGCCCATATTTGCACCTCTGACCGTTTCATCTGCTGAAGGATGGATCTTAACTGTGTAAAATCCCAGCATGGAAAGTATGTTAAAAAATAAGAGTAGACAAATCAGGTATTTTGGGGGGAGGGAGGGCGAGGAAATGGTCTCAAACATATAAAATGAGCCTTACAACTCCACTGAGACAAGACAGAGACCTCTCAAAGTTAGAATCTCTTGAGCATAACAAAATGTTCCCATGGGTCGCTCTTTATGCAGCACATATGGAAATCAAAACAAAACAAGAAAGTTCCCCAGCTTGAGAAAAACTTACCACTTTTAATGGTTTCCTTTGCTACCTACAAATCCCATTGCAAAAACTCTACCAAAGTAAGAACTGGGATTGGAAGCTTCTGGTTAGGGGGAGTGAAGCTCCAGAGCGATAGAGCTGAGCTTGGAGAACAAGAACAAACACAGTTAATCACACTCCCTATCATCTCTTTCAGCTCCCTGCACTGCACAGGCGAATTTGGGGTTTCCTGAATTCAAGAGCACCATTCCCATAGGTTTCTGCACTGCCTGAACTTTACTGTGAGCTCCTTACTGTGCCCAAAGGAAATGTGGCCGGAGCAAGTCATGCTCGGGCAGTAACGGGACGGCACCTGTTTGCACAGAGCACTCCTCAGTGTGGGCTTGCCTCAATCACAGCTGTAGTTTCACGAGCCTAGAAGAGGACAAAGAGCAGGAAGGTCACACAGAGGATCAGCTCCTCTCTATTAAATCTTTGGCTCTGAAATATGCTTTGGTTATGTCTCTATTAAGTCTCACAAAAACCCCACTACCTAATGTACCAAAAGCTATGCACAGGTTTAAAACTACATAAAAGGAGGAAGACAATAATATGGCAAATCATTACATGAACGTGCCTCGCTGTATAATTCTGACCTTCCCTAAATGCCTTGATTTTCCACTCTACTTTTTCCAGAGCATGTGAACCCAGATTCCCAAACTCCTGCATCTCTCAGCTGGATTTGTCAAAGGACAGCTACGCATATATTAACAGTTACAGCCATGCTCAAGTGCCGTGCTTAATTGCTGCTCACAGTTATATACCGTACAGTATAAACATGCACAAAATGTACATCCAAGATATCTCCTCAATTCATTTATATTCAGTCCAGCACCTGGGATTAATTCTGTGCTTTTTTTATCAATTTCAATGGGATTATTCTTTTTGCATCAAAGACTTAGGTGTTACCATTACTGTTGCCAGTTTAATTTTTCTAATTGATATGGTTTTGCTGAACCTATTTAATTGAAATAATTTCATTAACAGTGGAACTGATACTGATATATGGAAAGAATATGGTTTAAATAAATGAGCAAATATTCACCACTTTTATTCAACCCAATATGGCTTTTCACTGAAATCAGTAGTCACTTCTCAAAACAAATGCATTTTAATTCCTTCTGATTTATTTCTCCTCCAACCACGTCTTTGTCACAGTTGGATGCATTTAAGTAAACCAATTGGTATTTATGCAAGCCAATTTTCATTTAAATCCTTGAAAGATAGTTTAAATATTTCCTTAGCACCCACTGTACTTTAACCGCAACTAACACATTTCTGAAATGCAGAAGGCTTGCTATTGATAATGCTACAGGATTTTATTTTAATGGTATTATTGTTTCCCTCTGCCTCCCAGTAATTTAGGCAGATCAAATTTGTAAGCAGGACAGATTGGCTTAAGGTTTATATTCTAATTTAATGCCCCACATATGTTCACATATACTCCATCATGTTTTCACAAAGCTGGTTCTTTTCTTTCCGTGATGCTACAGGGCTCCGTTGATCCAGGCATCTCTGGTACGGCAGCCAGAACTCAGGGCTCACTAAAATGATCCTCAGTGATGATCCAGATGTAGGCAGCAACCCTATTCAGAAAAGTGGAGTTTACTTAACACATCCACCAATGCGTGATTTATAGTACCAACAGGACAGCAACTTTGGGAGTTCAGGATTCACGTCAGGGATGGAGCCACTTTCCTAAGAGGTAACAGGTCGGCACACATCAAAACACATCCTGTGCTCCTACAGAAGTACTAAAATGCAGTGCTTAGGTAAGAAGTGCTACTTTTTAAAACCCAAATAGTCACAAGGCTGCCTTGAAAGTTTGGATTCAAGGCAACATTTACTTACAGCATGCAGTGCTGCACTAGTCTGAATGGTGCAGTTTGGGTGTGCTGGCATTTGTCCCTGTGAGGCAATCCAACACCAGCAGCCTAAATATCTGGGCTTTCTCTGAAAGTAACTTCTTTATAAGATGTGAAAACTTCTAAGTTACTGGCAACTATACCTAAAGACTGGCTGTAGTGGAGCTCCCAGTGTATGATTTCCAAGTGGAAGACAGGTTTTCACCTAGAGTTTGGTGTACTGTCAGAACAGGACATACATTTTTCCCCAGTATCACAGTTGCTTTTCAAAGCATCCCAAGTACATTCTTTTTATTCTGGTTTTATATGGCCATCTCTTCGTGGTTTTTAACACTGCTTTGTCATCAATAGTTGCATACCAGTCTCCACCGCTCCCCCCGCCCCCCCCCCCCCCCCCAAATGCTCCTGTCCTGTGATGTTTCTATGGAAATTGGTTTCATTATCTCTTTGCATAGAAGGAATACATACATTAATGAAACTTGCTGTCAAATATTTGAAACTGGTTATGAAGGCTTCTAGAATTCACCTCACTTCCATGGATCAGTTACAAGACTTCGCTGCTTGTAGCACTAGGGACTTAACACTTTTGGTACATACTGATGACAGGTGTCCTCCTCCTTCTCTTTAGCAATTAGGAAGTCAGCCCCATCTCTTCCAGGATTTCTTATGAAGAGACAATCTGCCTTGAAGTGTATATACAGCTGCTGTTAATAGTAGGCTTTCATATGATAAATAAAGAACATATCCAGTAGAGTTAACCTTCTCATGGTTTCTTTTGATTCAGCTGCCAGAGTTTCTACAGTCTATACAGAAATCTGCTGCACAAATCTCAGCTTTGCTAATGTTCAAGGTGATTTGCAATTAGAAGTCCAAATCCGTAGAGATGCCATGTTCCTCTGACTTTCACTATCACAGGAAAGTTCCCTGCCCTCCTGACACCTATTTACCCTCTGAAGCCACCAAGAAAACAGCTGAAGATATATACTGATTTTACTGCATTACCTAGAAGGAGATTTCTATATGGATTAGCCTGTGTGCCTTTATTCAGGTGGAGGAGTAAGGAAGGGTAACAGGACCTGTGAGCATCCCTTCCTTAATTCTCACATTGTTTTGCTTCAGCTTCCTCTTCCCTTTAGACTTAAAGATTAAATCATAGATCCAGAAATGGGAAAAGTCTTAATTTCCCTCTTGCTCTCCCTGAGATGTTGCCATCTCTTCTAACCTGCTGACCAGCTGGTTCATCCATGGGCACTGGTGACTTTCTGACTCCCTCAGGCATTGGATGGACTTTGCTGGGGTGACATTAGCATTGTATCATTTCCTTGTAAATAATACAGTTAAGGTATGCCATGGCCTTTCCCAATATTTTTTTTTGCCACCTACTAATGAAAAATGTCTGTATTCCCTAATACCAACCCATTAAGGACCATGTTGTTGGTGTACATGGCCATTGCTGGCCCGAAGGAGCAAGGGACTGCTGCAGAGCACAGAATGGTATCCAACAGAAATAGCTCCGCACAGACAGAATTAGCATCGTGTTCACTGTAGCTGAGAAGCAGGGAAGGAAGAGCAGATCAAACGCACAGGGAAGGCTCAGCTTATAAAAAAAAGCGAGGCGTCATAAAATGTTCCTCCGTGTCCTTCCACACAGAAATTATTTCAAATACCAAATTCCCTCACAGCTTGTAAAACCTTTACAAGTACTCCAGCCTCTCTGCAGCCAAGTGCCCATATATCAGGTGCCAAGGTCAGCAGATGAAGGAACTGGGCTGGAGGACACCTGTGGATCACATCCACCCCACAGCTGAGAATCTGCTCTTCTGACTTCAGGCACGGGAGAAGCCAAACCCGCCACCTCAAAAACAACCTGAGCATTGTCTTGTAGTTTCAAAACCGCAGCAAATTTCCATGTTTCTGAATCTTAATGAGATACTTCACTAAAAAAGTAAAGTTAATGATTTATTACTTTAAATAATTTACTTTACAATTGACTTAACATCTCACCCGTGTTGCACAATCTATAAGGGAAGCAAATCCTTTTAAAGTGCCTCAGTAATCTAATTAGCACACTCTCTCTTTATGCCAACAGTTACTATATGTGCCTGGACCTCAAAGTATCTCTCCCTTTGGTTAGATGAGGAGAAAGTGGTTAATTTGGGTGTGCGAGAAAGGGCAGGTGTTTAGGAAGCAGCTGTGTGTCATGCTTTGATAAAAATCTCAGCAAAGGTTTCAAATGAACATACATGACTGGAGTTGATTTTGAGGCGACAGCTTCAAAGGAGGTGCAGGATTGTATGGTAATAATGGGCCTTAAATTGCCTTCTCTCCAGCAGTGTGTACCATTTGGAGGCAGGTCATAAACAGGATAAGAGAACCTGAGCTTTCTGCTCCTCACTATATGGGCCCTTTGAAACAGCAGAAGACTCTTCACAAGTCTCATTAGCTGCCATTACCATTCTCAAAGGACTCTGTTAAACTTGAAGCTAAACAGAAAAAATGAACAGATTTCTAATAATTTATAATGACAAGACTGATGCAGAAATTACAGTGCAACATAGGAAAGTAGCTTAAAATATGGGCTTCACCCTTAGAAAATAAGAAAAAGTCCAACATTTTGGAAAGTATTAAAATTTTCTAAGTATGTACATCAGCAAAATGTTCACGTAAAAGCAGAAATGCTGTTTAGATATATCTGAATTAATGAGCCAACTTTAATAGTGGTCTACACAAAAGCTGTAATAAACGAAGGCTCAGGGTCCTGTACTCATCTTCCAAATGCTCCTTATATTTAAAATCTGAATGCAGACAGACGCTGGATACCTTTTTTTAAATAGTTTTTATTTGGTATATATTTTATTAAAGCCATATGAATTGGTGGGGTTTGTTTATGACACTTTAAGCAGACATTTAAAATCTTGTCTAATCATCACATGGCATTCCAAACCTCAGTAGGATGATCTTTGGTGAACGTGACAGAAAATACTGCAAAGTTACTGTTTCATAATTTAAATTTTAGTAGCATCTAGGGGCCCTGTAAAAGACTGCAACCAGCTGAACTAAGTATTGAGTATATATATGCCATACAAAGCTTGCAGTTTAAATATTTAGGGCACTCAGGAAGGAATGAATATTTCTGTTTTATATATGAGAAACTGAAAATGCTGAGGAGGGATGACATAGACCTCAGGGAATTTTTCAGCTCCTCTGAGACCCAGGTCAGTAATTTAACTCAGGCCATCTTTCATTGCCCTTTAATAAAAGATTTGTGTTGTACATTGTGCGCATGATGTGTTGTGACTTTGTGTTGTATGGTTATTGCTATTCCTTAAGCCTCCACAACACACAGAGCCATAAAATACACAGAAAATAAAGTCGTTGCACTGAATGGATAGTCCTCTAATAAGGAAACAAATGAAAGACAAAATCAGAGGAAGAAATAACTCCTGCGTGCTCGCACGTAAATGAGACTACTTTTGTTCTTTCTGAATATATCTTCTTTGGAGCAGCCAAATTGTGCTGTCCTCCCTGTGCAATTTTATGCAAATTTAACGATCTGTGTTACATGTTACAAGTAATCTGCCATGACTGCAACCTTACCCTGGATGCAGTCTTCTGCAATCAAAAATTCTACTTCTGATGACAGAAATGATGCAAAACATGTCACAGGCTGCCCTCAACTTAAATTCTTCTGGAAGACAGGGGACAGCTGGTAGATAGCTTGTATGGGCTGGTTTAAATAAAAAAGGAAAGGGCTGGTTCAGTGCCTCTTTCTTCCTATAGCTTCATCTCAGCATGCTCTGCCCAAGCCTCTTATTTGTCCCTGCAAGTATTTCAGGCAAGAGGCAGATGAGCAGGGGAGAGGAAGGCCCAGCTGCCTAATCACCGGGCACCAGAGCCACCTCTGGCAGCCAAAGGACAAATGCCCGTGACCTCTCTGGGACTTCGTCGGATGAGTGGGAATTGAGATGAGACGCAGAACAGGAGCGGGCTGCCAGGCGTGCCATGCTTGGCGACCTTCACCCATCCTGAGAAGGGATTTGAGGAAGGACACAGACGTGGGGAATTGCCACCAGCACAGCTGCGAAATGCAGCCGGGGCATGGAGGGGGACTTCTATGACAGGCGAATGTCACCAAATGCAAACATCAACATACAAACTGGAGGCACTGCTGGAAATGTCCAAGAATATATAAAGCAGGCTGTTGGAGAGATATCAGTCAGACTGGCAGGACTTTGCTGTTAAGAACTAAAGAGCACTTTAGACTTCAGCCAAATCACACCAAGAGGGCAGGTACCATGAGGGCAGTTGGGTGTCACCCGGTCCTGGGACCACGGGCGTGCCAAGCAGCACATCACTGTGGAGCGGGGAGATGTGGGAAGAGCTTCTTCTAGCTCACAGCAGCTCAGCTCTGACACAGGGGACGGCTCCCTTTCGCAGCTATCACGGACCTGCTGCCAGGGGACAAGGGGGCTTCTGGTTCGAGTCCCACGCTGGCTCAGCAGGGCCAGCAACTGGATGGTGAGCTCTGCCAGTTGGTGAAGTTGGCTTTTGTGTCTGGCTGCCAGTGTCAGGCATGAGAGAAAATTAGCTAATTTCCAAGGTATTCTAGCAAGCGAGGAATGCTTATAAAAAGAGCAGCACGAGGTTAATTTGGCATCTGATTTTAAAAAGGCGCAAGTTTAAATACTAATAATGTGGAAAAGGAAATCTGACATAAAGACCCAGCAAACCAGCAGTGTTTAAGTAAAGGAAATTAAATGCAGCCGTTACAGGCAGTGAGGTGTGTTTGAATAGGCTGGAAACACAGATAAATGGTGTTCAAAGAAACACACCAAAAGACGTTGGGTTTGGCAAAGGCAATGACAAGGTTTGAATGGAATACAACCGAATGCAGATGGTATAATCGTAATCTCATTTAAACTAATGATGTGAACAATCTAATACTAGTCCTTGCAATGGCAATGGATCTTTTGTTCACAATAGCACATTTAAATAGGGAAGTGGAGGGAAGGAAGTTTTGTCTGAACTATTTGCATAATGAAGGAGAGTGTGGCTATAGACTGCATTCATCATCCAGAGGAAAGGATCTAAGCACCCTCCCAAATCTGGTTTTCTTGCAATGGTGAGAGACACAAACATGCTGAGTAGAAAATTTATGCCTTGGATTACACTGCTGCAGTGGGGATGCAATTCACAGCCCATTACTCAGTTCAGGAATTCAGACATGCTTCGCCATACAATTAACAATACTGAGCAGGGAAGGGGCAAGACACCCTGTTCTGCTCTGCCTGTTGGCACCCCATGAGCAGCACCGCTGCCACCACCCCTCCAACAGCAGCCTTGCTTCCCGGCTGCTCCCTCCATTGTCCCCTGTGTGGCAAGCTTGGTGAGGATACAGAAGTGCATCCTTCTGGGACATGAAATGCTCCATCTGGCAGTGGAAAGCAGAGGCAAAGAAATAGGAAGCTATAAAAGTTTTAAAAGGATTTCAGGCTCCCCAGGGAAATGATTCTATTCCTTATTTAGCACTAAATACCTCTTGTAAAACTCAGCCTCCCCCACTTTCCAATTAGGAAGGCACCTGCTTTATTCCAGTTGCATCTTCTCTGAGTCTAAGCCAACTTTCTGAGGCAAGTCCATAAACGAGGTCGACTCGATAAAAATACCCACTGCTGAAGGATCTGGCTAGCGGCAGGTGACTGACGATCTCGCATAGCTCTGGGAATTAAATGTGTCCTACCGAAGTCAATGGGAATTTTGCCATTTGACTTCAAAAAGATCAGGATTTCATTCCAGATGATGGAAGCCACTGCTAGTAAGAGTCAGCATTAGGGCACTAACTAATAATGTGATTTATACTCACCAAAGTGTCAAAATAGGAACCTTTATAGTGGATTCCCTACTTGTCCAAAAGTCAGAGCACAATCCTATACATAGGAACTCTCATCTCTTATAATTGTATGAAATAACTTCCAGATGTAGTGCTGATGATACAAGAGGTAAAAGCCAGGAAAATCTGAACTGATCGTGATGGTTTCTTCCTAGATTCTGTCCAGCATTTGCCATAATTTTTAAACTTTTGTGTCCCCAGACAATTAAGCTGGTGGGGAGCTATACATGGTATACTCTTGGCTAGAAGCAGAAGATCTGAAAATCCAAGAGGCAGAAGCTGCAACAAGTAATATAACAAGCACTATCACTTGTTACTGCAGGGTTCCTACGCTGCAAGGATAAATTATCAGACTCCTGGTATAAAACTTGTATATCTCAAGTATAATTTTTAAATGCGAGGAGTGTTTCCCCAGGGCTTTTCTCTGGCTGGAGCAGCATTGGCAAATGTGCCAAGTACTCTGCCACTGATTTAGTGGGCTGGAAGCTGCACTCCATCATTGCACCTTACCTGCCATTACCATCAGGTTTTTGCTGTCCCTTGGCATCCTGCTTACAGCAGAAAATTATTCACTTGCTTGTATGGTACAGAAAAACCACACTATTTTTAGCCACCTGCATCTATCACAGCAAGTTTACATCAAGACTTCAGGGATGAAGAGGAGGAAAAAGAAACTTGCACGGAGGGTTTCCTTTCTGGCGCCCCTCTCCCCCCGCTCCCGCGTGGTGCCACGGGTTAGCACAAGCAGTGACACAGAGAAGCACGGGCTGCTCCTTGAGCTGTCACTCCAGCTTTGTCTTTTCCTGGAGAGCACCGCGCTGAGTGGACAGATGATGATCACAGTGGTATGAATGCAATTTTTCTTGTCTTCGGTGCCTCGGCTCAATGGGGTTTTGCAGACACAGTCATGGCCCATATTTTTCACAATGACTCAGAAGCATTTTAAATTATTTTCCTCATGAAAGTGAGCCTTTTGTTGGCAGTTGGAAAGCTCTGCCACAGACATTTTACATTTTCAGAGTCTAACTTTCTGACAGGAAGAGATCTAATTTGCCAAGTGATGAAAAGTGCATTCCAGGCACTTTCTAACAGCACTGTGCAAGTATCCCCTCAAGCTATGCCCTCTCTGAGAAAAGCTGCCCAACTCATTTCTTGCCCCTCTCCTCCTTTCTCCCCCAATACAGGAGAGCTAATTACACCAGCCATATGATCTCCAGGTCCAGAAAGTTTTCATACTCCATTTCAAAGCAAAGGTTAACACAGCAGGCCATCAAGACTGTCCTCAGACAGTTGCAGTCAATATTGAAATATCTAATCCAATGCGTTCAAGTCACCCTCTCAGTTTGAGGAAGATTAGCGGATCTTCAGATCCAAAAGAGCCATTAGATCATCTGACCTACTGGACAAGCCATGCAAGGGAACTTTCCAGACCATTTTCTTTTTTTTAGCAAACAAAATCTGCAGCTTTCCCTGCAGTCCACCAGAAGTCATGAAACATTGAATCAGCACATCTGAAAATTGAAATCCTCTGCCTCCATACAGTAGGCACAGCACAGACAATAAGATTGAAAGTTTCCATCTGTTGTACTAAAGCCCCCCTGCTGAAATAAATGAACCACTTAGGTAGGAGTTTTGTTCAACTTCCTCTGGAGACTTTCTAGACTGTAACACAGCCAGCATAGGATAGTACATGAATATCCTACGGCAAAATGCCAGCGGTGTCTAGTTCCCCATCGATATTCTCTGTGGACAGTTGCCTAGAAGGAGATGGCAAGTAAAATGGAAAATGACAAATAATAATAAAAAAAACCCCAAAATGATGTTTGCCATATCGGTGTAATATAATGATTTCTCTGAACAGAGGAATCTTTCTTTCATTCAGAAGTCCTGACTCTGTTTCAGCTACGTCAGTGATGATACTCCTGCCAACAAAACACCTTCTGTTGGACCTTCTGGTGGTCCTGGTGTTGTTCTGGATTCTGGCTTGCTCTGATGCTACAGGATGTATAGCTATTGGGCAATGAGTGCTGGACTTCAAAGGAGTCAGCCCAGAGAGGCATGTCAAATACATATTGCCAGTGTTTAGATCCTAAACACACGTGTTACATTTAGGGTTAGGTTCAGCCCTGTCTTTAAGGGAGAGGAAGGAAGAGAGACATACCGTCAATGACACATGGGGCTACAGTAGCCTATATTCGGGTGGTAAGATCCAGTTAGCCAGGCTTTGCTGGTAGGTACTCTGTAGTTTAATTTGAATAATTCCAATCATTCCTGACACGAAGAATATTTATAAATACAATGCCATGGGTTTGACAGCTCTTTTTGGAGCTGACAGCTTCTGAGAAGTTAAAATGTATGCAAAGTGTAATAGCTACACCCTAGTTGGTCCGTACATGTTCAGAAAGGTGTTTCCTATTCACTAAGCTAAACCAAATACTCTGTTCCTGATAAAAACGTAGAGTCATACATTAAAAATACAGTGAAATATGAATCTTCAAATAACTTCTCTGTATTACAGTTTCTGCAAATCATTCTGCTGTGAATGTTTATGTTGCTTTATGGTATTACACTGTAAGGTTAAGTTGTGCAGAATACATTCATCTTTTGTTTTCAAATTATACAATTTATTATTTCTGTTGGGGAAAATTTTCTGAGCTTTGCAAAAATAGCAAATCAGAACTATCAATTTGAAAAGAAATTAGAGAGGCCATATTGGCATTTTCCTTCATAATTATCTCTTTTTTTATTTTTCAAAGGGTTGAAAATTTATTTCAGAGACCTGACATTACACTTAGTAAAACGTAATATAACTGACTACTACAGGACTGGAAAGTGTAGATGTAAATCACAACACAGTCTTATCTTTCTAGTAGCTACATCAAAACTGTTAACAATTGAGAAGGCATTAAAATGTTAATGAGTGTGAAGAATGATCTATGTTTCACACTCCAACTTCTATTTTTACAAAGGCAAAACATACATGAAAATCCCTCTCTCCTGCTGAAAGAGATATGAAAGACTGTTTAGCTTTTGAAATTATGACATTGTTGTTAGACTTGTCTGCAAGATAAATTGTTACATTACTGCCAGCATGATTACAAAAAAGCTTTAGGGCCCAAGCTATACCATTAACTAATTCCCTTTGATTTTCTTCCAAATGCCAAACAACAAGAAAGAGCAGCGAGTTTGACTACCCAAGCTGTGTCAGACTTTTAGAAAGATGCAAACTTCAGAGAAATGCCATTCACTCGATCTTCTGGAAAGCAAACCTCTTCATAACTGTCCTGATTGAAAACCTCTCGAAGTAAGCCCTGTACAATTAATTACTTCTGAAAATGCTTTCACTGTGCAGAAGATCTGGCTCAACACAAATGTTGCAGCTGAAATGCCCTTCCTAGCCAGCATCTTGAGAGTTAAAAGTGAAAAAGATCCTTCAAAGTTACTGGAATCCTTTTAAAAGAGTATCAGTGCTTTCCCAGTCCTCATCAAGGAATTTTATGGCTTTTCTCTAGTACACAAGTGATAATAAACTCTGCTCAGGCTTTGGTGGAAGTGCCACATTTTTAGATACGCTCAGGTGCAACTGTATGTGTGTGTATCTGGCACTAAATTTGGGAACTTGCTGGTCCCTGAGAAGCAGCACATGCATCATACTAATGTAATCCTGCCATCTCCTGTATCCCCTTAATCAGCAAGCAGCTGTGTTTCACTTGCTTCCAGAAATATCACAGTCTTGACTACCTCAAACAACATGGAAAAACTCACACTTTTATGGAGGTTAAAATGAAGAGAGTGAGGGGAGCGCGTTACAGTCAGCTCTCTGCGCTGTTCCCTTTATTGTTGCCTAATGTTATTTATTGCAGCACCATGTTCCTTTTGAAGCATAATTAAAAAAGATAAATAACCATACAGTCTTCCACAAAGATAAATTGATAGCTTGAGCCTTTTCCTGTTGGATTGCCTTTTTCTAACATATAAGAGCGAACAAACCTTTGATATCTTTTTTTTTCTCATTCTTCACAGGAAAAATATCCCTTTAATCTACTTTGGGGTTCCCTGAGTTCCCTGAAGTAATCCAGCACTTTGCTCTGGGTCACAGTGAAGTAATCTGTTCTCGCACTACCATTCCTGCCCTTCACCGCCTGTGTTGGACAGCCACTGTTCCCCCTGGTGGGCAGCTGGGCAGCCCCATGTCCTGGGCACCCATCCTGTTTGCCTCCCCTGGAGGCACCAGGACTCAGGGGTGAAGCCTTTGTGGAAATCCATGCCCACACTGTCCAAGCAGGTAGGGATGTGGCTGTTGTGGTCCATGTAGCTCTGTACTGTAGCTCCAGGCTGCTCTCATCTCCAGGGCCTCATTTCTATATGTCATCTTTACCGGCGTAGATGATGGCAGATCAATTTTATTCCAAGTCCTGCAAACTACACAAGGCACTCCTGAACTTTTCTAGTAGCAAGCAGGCATACTGCTGAGTAATTTTAGTAGCATTTCATTTATTATGAAGTATTTGTATCATAGAAGTACCGATACAAGACCAAAACTAGACAATTCAGACATAAACCACAGCAGATTTTAGCTGGACTACAAGGAAGAAGAACAAGACTGTCACCTGTCCCATATGGTGTTGAAAAGTGAGACTGGTAAGTGAGGAGAAAACTGATCAGGGGGAGTCAAAAATACCAGTTAATACCAGTCAAGCGCATATATAAATAGTAAAAATGTTTCCACTTTATCCGTTCTCTTCTCCACTTCTGTAAACAAAGCAGAATTCACAATGCAGCAAGACACACACCAACAAGCTTTCAAAAGAGATTTGGCTGAAGGCAGCAGATGATCATGAAGCTCTTACATTACAAAACATTTTTGCTACTCTGCTTTTAGCTTGCTCAATATACATGTTCAGAATTATGTCTGGAAGAGACAACCTGGATTAGTGACTTTGTTTTAAGAATAGATAATCTCTTGGTAAATATTTGCATGGCGCAAGTTAGCTTTGCAGGCAAAATTGTCTTGACAGTTTATCAGGCTGAGCACAGAACTGACTTGCTGATTCTTTCAGGATGTTGCTAAAAATGATACAAACTAATGATGCTTGTACTTGCATATGAAGCAAAATTAATTAATGGGGCAACTAGACTGGCAGAATTTTAGTATACCGCATTATTTCCTAGGTTTGAAACTGCAGACTGAAACCCTTTGAACTCACTTGTGTTAATTTTAAAGCATGTGTCTATCTGTTGTAAGAACAATACACAGAAAATAACATCTATAAAACATGAACATATATATGACTGTGCATCTGCAACAGCATGCACAAACAGGCAAGGTGAGAAGAGCAGCAAAATACAATTTCATAGCATCTTAGAATGGTTTGGGTTGGAAAGGACATTCAGAGATCATCTAGTCCAACCTCCTGCCATGGGCAGGGACATCTTTCAGGTTGCTCAAAGCTCAATTTATGGTTTTCAAACATAGCACTTTGGTTCAGCAACGTCTAGCTCATGAAAAAATCCTACAATAAAAAGGAGTATTAACTTACACTTGTGAAAACTATGCTGAATATTGCCAGGCACAGAAAAATAATTTAAGGATACCAGTATTTTTTGGTCAAGAGATCATAGTGGTTTGCCCATAAGATTAATTGAAACACTCACTTCAGCTGCTTTCAGTTCTTAAATATCTGTTCCTTTTAATCTCTGTATTGTCTCTTTTGCTTCTTAAGGTATAGATAGGTACCTGACATATAAAGCTGAGTGATTTATTGACTTACAGATTCTTTTAAGCTATGATGCCTCCTCTGAGGCTACTCAGACTCTTCAAGTGTCATTTATAGTGGAAACTGCTATGTTTGCATTGGATGAGCTTTTTGCTTCTTTCAGTTTAGCCAGAACTGACATTATGAGCCTGTAAAAAAAAAGCTGATAAAACATTTGACATATTAAGTGCTTTCAGGGTTTTGGAAAGTCAGTAGGTTATACTAGAATGAAGAATAAGAAAAAGTGCCGTATAAATACTACTGGGTAAACAAATATGAGATACAACTTTTATTGGTATGTTGTTCCATGTTTTCTCAAGTATTAACCCTAAAAAGGCAGTGGTGGTTTTAACATCTAACACCAGACTGAGAAGAAAATATTGATTGCAGCTTTTAAGGCAGTTGCTGTTACAGTGTTGAAGTTTTTTCCTTCTTTAGTTGAAGTTGCAGTGCTGTTCTTTATTTGCAGCTCCATCACTTGGTTTTGTAGAAACAGCAAATTCCTCCTATCCAAAAGGGAAATTCTTTTATTCCGAGGTTCTGTAGGAGTGAAAATTATATCTGAAGTACAGATGCTCCTGAACAGAAACTAATCAAAACCATCCTCACCATATTGTTTTAGCAGGATGGCACAGAAGAGGGGATGTTGGGAAAAAGGGAGGAAAAAGCTTTTCCCTGTATTCGGTTTGGCTCACAATGGCAAGATTGACTTGACTTTCAGGGACTCTGCCTGAATTTCTCTGCCGAGGTTATCTCAAGGATACTGTGCAATAGTGTCATTTCTCCTCGGTGTGCCAAGGTGAACCACACAAACGCCTCCAATAGCTCTCAGCTATTCTCATGTGAGACAGATTGCTGAGCTTCTGTTTGGCTTTAGAGATGTTCACGTGCCAGTCACTGGGCCACGGGATGACAAATTACCTCTCTGCCAATATGAGAGCTGGGACAGTTCTCTCCACAGCCTCCACCAGATGGGCCTAATTAAACTATTAGCCAATGAGTGAGGTCTGATGGCTCCATTAGGAATCCTCCTGTGCTTAAATAAACAGCTCAAAATAAATAGTTTTCTCAATTAGAGTGTTGTTCACGTCCTTTTCTGGGATATTCATTAGCACAGTGTCTCCTTTGTCTCCTTTTTCCTAATGGGACGGGGCCTTCTTGGCATTATGCAAGAGTTTCAAAAGGCTGTAACAGCATTAGCCAGTTTGCTCTGTGGAGTTAAGCCCTTTCCCACACCTCTCCAAGGTATCCACTTTATTGGACTTTATGGCAAAGATTTATTTTCCCTTATGATGTGCAGTTTCATCCTGGCTGTAGGGTTTGCTACCCTGATGGGCTGAAGCCTGACAGCGGCACGTGTACCACCCTTGTAGCCTACACACCTCCTAAACCGTGATCTTGTCTCCTATGCTCGCAGGGAGGGATACCCTCTTCTCTTTTTTTGTAATTACTGCCTAGAACTAACTTCTCCCACCTTAATAACTATCCTGAGTCCACCTTTATCCCTTCTCCCTCTCCCCTTTCTCCCGAGATGAACTTTTTCTCCTTGATTCAGTTGTGACCTCTAGGTATCTTACCTAGAAATCTGTTCATCTACCACAATGGTCTTTCTTTTGTGTATCAGCTTTTTGATGAAGAAAATCCAGTTGGAACTCAAGATTTTAAACCACCTCTTCCCCTCTCTTCTCCCTTTTCGGAAGTTTCCCTTGTGAAAGGCCTCTCCTACTCATTTCTTGAGTTCTCCTTGACTTAGTTTCCCAAGGACATCTTCTTAATCCAGAACGTTCTCTCTTCCCTGCTCAACCAACATAAGGAAGATGAGCTCTGCAGTGAATGCTAGTCATGATTAAATACTTTTTTTCTGACTCATTCTCAGAGGAGAATTGCTGCTTTGGGGGTGGGTGTTGGTCCCACAGGGGAAAAAAATTGGCTACTTCACCCATTAATAGACCTCCTTGGCAGCAGTGTTTGACTCATTGTTTGAAATGAGCAACCAGGCTTTTACATAAAACAAGTAGTAGATGGATTCTTGAATATACTTCATGTCAAACATGGTATTATCCATGTAACTAATCAGAACTGTTTGAGCTCAAAAATAGATGCTAGCACCACAGCTTCACGTATTTAATTATAACTCATTTGGTATCGATTCCCCATTTGCTCTGAAAGATCCATTCTAAGATAATCTTTGTCTAATTGCTCCAGAAAGAAATTGGCATTTAAGTTTTCTAAGTTATAAAACATACTGGGTTGGGAACCCAAAATTGTTTCTATTTAGTCACTGAAAGGAAACAGAAAATGAAATCATTAACTCTGTGTGAGAAAACAGGATATTTCAGAGGCAGAGCCTGTGACAATCTGTACCAGCCAAGGATCTGTCACTCGGTGACTTCATGCAAGACTCCCAGGTAGTAAAAATCTTCACTATTCAAATGAAATCAGTTCAATGCTATGTCACCATCAGGGACCATATTTTTAATTTAAGCGGGATACTATTTGCCTGTTAAATCCCACATCAGAGGTGAGGCATGCACAATGTATTTTGCCATTTTGAATCAACTCCCGCGACCTTTATTGAGATCACCCTAATAATAATAAGCCCTTTTCTTTGTCTTCCTATTGGACTGGAGTGAAATCTGAGTAAGTACCTCACCTCATTCATTCTTACACAGCTTTTAGGAAGCAGGTGAGTTCAGAAGATGACTAAAATCATGGATATGTGGAGTAGTGATATCAGCAGAATGAAAGGTTTCAATAACTGTCTAGATCTTGCGAGTTCCTGTGAGGAGACGGCAAGGTGGGAATATTTCAGAGAGCAGCTCTTTCTGCGCATCCTGGTTTCTCGTGGTACCTTACCACCAGTCAAGTTAGAGATTCGTCTTGCCTCCATCAGAAGCTAGGGAAGAAAGGCTAACATGGGAAGGGATAGATATGCAGAGGATGGCTTTTGATGGCTGCAGAGGATTAAAAAAGTAGGATTTTTTAAAGGTGTGTGAGAGGCTGCATTTTTTTTTCTTTCTTTTTATTGTTATCATGTTCTGTTTTAAGGGTGAATGGTGTTTCCTCCAGATGAGCCATCAGGTGGAGAGAACGAGGAGCCAATTCAGAATGCAGAAGAAGCAGGTAGCTGATGAAAGTACCAGACTTGATGCAACTCCTCCCTTCCCCCCGAAATAAAGTTAAGAAAACGCCCATGTAAGAAGGAAACACCCATGTTCTTCAAGGCAGTGAGCTTTCTCAGTCAAAACCAAGTCCATTTGCACTTAAAAGTTAGCCTTGTTTCCCTTACAAAGTGGATGTGATTAAGTATCTTAATTCACAGAAATGACCTAAGAACACATCACTTCTGGTCCTTTCAGCTGCAGCCAACCAGAAACATGCTTTCTCAGGCTGCATGACCAATTTATCTTAACCCTGGTCTTGGCAGGCAACTTTTTATCCGTTATCCCTTTCCATACCCAAGCTCCTCTCCCACTGAGCACTCTGACCCCCTTGTTGCCTTGCATCCACCCAGTCTTCTGTATGTAAGGACTGGCAATAGCATTCAGGGGATAATGCTCCCAGAGAAAATTCAGTCAGAAAGAAGTGAATTTTGTACCACCTGAGAGGAAGGTCAGGTTAATGGAAAGTGCCAGGGAATTCCCCCCTGCTGCAGCAGGACTGCTGTGACGCTTCTGTTCATGACACTCCAGTTTGTACTGGGATATGCAGGATTCTGCTGGAAAAGCTACGTATCAGTGACTGCACAGGCACTTACTAGAAAGATGTATTTTCTTTTTCCCTTGTTCAACTCAAAGAACTGAGGTTAGCTGCAGGGCTGAAACTCCACGTTGTTTGGGGTTGGCTGGTTGTTGTGGGTTTCTTTGTCTTAGCCCTTAAAAAATCAAAACTTTAAAGCCTATCATTAGTAAAAGAGCCCAGAACATGCTCATGTTTGGCACATCACGTTTAATTGCATCTCTGAGCTAACACGGGATCATTGTTTAAACTTCAGTTGCTGGAATTGTCATATTGTAAAATTTCATTGAAGTCCCACTTCTCTGCCTGAAGTGCCATAATGTTAGCCAAGTGGGGAAAAGGGTTCTTCTGAGATTGATTTTTCAGACACCGTGGTTCTGTTCAATTGAATTCACTCAAGTAGTGGTTAACATAAACACTGTGGAGAGTATGACATGTCAAATTAGCAGCTTTGCAAATCTCCTGTTAATTGTCAGCCTAATTAAAAAATTGCTAATTATAATGTTTATAACTTCAAATAACTGCTCAGCTATAAAGCACTGGCTGTCAGGTGTAAACAGGGGGACTGAAGAAAAAAAAAATCAATCGACATCTGTTAATTTATCAGAGGCAGTACACTAAATTGAAAAATGGATTGCCTAATGCACTGTAAATCTGCATTACGATAAAGACCAATTCATTTCAACACCTGCTTAATAAATGATAATGGCCATCTTTAGTGGCTAGCCCTAGGGTTTCTTCTGCCAATCAGACTTAGAATCCTGCCTTTACCAACATCAGACAAGAAATTGATTGCACTGTGTTAAAACGTATGTAATATCTCCTCCCTTCTTTATGGTGATAAAAATGACGAGTCTTTACAGAAAATTTGTGTAAAAAAATCTCCCGGATTTTCTCATGCCATAAAGAGCAAATCTGTCTCATCCTTCTAAGGTTCCTCTATTTCAGACAGACTTAAATGCACTGATGAACTAGGAAAAAAATTAAGTGCCAAGTCCAATCATTCCCATCTATCGACTTTCTTCCTTTAAGTAAGAGCTATAGAGCTGAAAGTCGGTACTTTATTTTTGTATTTTTTCCTTAAATATTTACTTTGATCAGAGAGATGATGATCTTCTGTAGCTTGCAGGACAGTGAATATAACCAACAGCATTTTTTTCAAACTGCTGTCTTCCAAAACACCATTTAATTCAAAGAACTGCGAAGTTTTAGATGGTGGCTGCCCAGTCCCTCAAAGGCAGGTGGAGTTAAAGGTTGTATTTTGGTAGATTGGGGTTTTTTTCAGGTAACTCCACACTACTTCTAATGGCCAACAACAGCTCAGGTTTTTGGGGCAACAGGCTGAATACAAGTGGCTGGTTTTCATTTCCTCTGTGAAAACCTGGATTGCTCTCAATTTGGGGGGAAGACAAAGGAGGAGGTTGAATGGAGAAGATATGTGTCTCAGGAAAGGAGGCAGTTTTTCCAGAGTTTGAGAAGTATGTCTTCGGAGACTGCTGCTGCTGTTCCCTAACCCCTAATGGCAGTGATGTGTCTAACCAATATGATACTTTTTCCTGTTCGTTTCCACACAGACACACTTCGAACCTCCGTGCCTTTCTTGAACTCCACAACATGCTTTAAAGCGACGTCCTTGGCAGCACGGTGGCAGTTGCCGTCTCTCCCGGAGACATGTGTTACGACGTTGTGCTAATGGGTCTCATTTCATGGTGACATTTCCAGCATGCAACACTGCTTCCCCTTCTCGCTTAAGCACATTTTGAGGGATTAGGCAGCTTCTGTATTACATGATAAAATTCATCAATAGGTCTCTTATGTGGTTTTGAGACTGCAGAGCTTTCATAGCATATTATCAAGTCCCAGCTAAGTTAAATATTTAAGACTGTTTTTTAAATTGCTGGTTGTGATGAAAGGGTCAAGTGTGGCTTAAGATGAAATTCGATCATTCTGATCATGTTTTGCGCTTCCGCTCCTCAAACACTTATCCCACCCTCCACCCCAAGATTGAAACATGTTTGCATTTCCCATTAAGCTTTATAATGCGTCTTTTATTATTTTGTATTATGGCTTCATCTAAAAGCTTCAAACAGTATTAGGACCAGTACAAAGACAAAAAAAGGCTAGTCCTTGAGAGAGGGGCACAAGGAACAAAATTATTCATAACCAAACTTTGCGTCCAAGCCAGAAATGAGTGTAAATCAGGTCCTAACTTACAAGGCTACACATCAGATTATGCTGTCCAACTCAAAATTTATTATATTTTCACAAATATCACGGCAGGGGCTCTGGTAATACTTAGCCTTTTCCTATGGTTTCCTCAAAACCAGACTCCTGCTCATAAAATAAAATGCAAAATCAAGTGCTTTACAGTGGCGAGAGGGGGAGAGGTGGCATGGGAGAAGCAGGACGCCCAAGGGAAAAGCAGGATGCCCAGGGGAGAAGCAGGATGCCCATGGAAGCTGCTGCTTCTGTTACTTCTACGCACACACAAAACTTGTGGTCATGGATCACAGGCTGGGCAAAGGTGTCCAGACATTGTTTTAAAGATTCAGTGTGCTGGATCTGTAAACCTGTTGTAACTAAGGAAACAGTAGTAGTCTGCATTCCGTGTTTTTGGTGGTTAGGCTTCAGCTATAATAAATAATATTTCAGTTTCCTCATGGAGAGTGCAAAATTTGACTCTTTATGGCATCAGCATTAGTGATTTCTAACAGTGTGTAAGCAATACAGCTACACACAGAGTAATAAATACATCCAGTTCGGAATAAGCAAACTCATTATTTTATGTCATGTCTTAAATTTCCATTTTAAGCGATGTACATGTGCTGACAGAAACTTCCTTTATTAACGCATAGGGATGAGGCTGTTTTCTTAAGCCAATTACTGACTTAGTTTTAAAAATCTCTAAGGAAAGTTGTTTAGGACGGTTTTGCTTTTTACAGAAGAAGGTTTTCATAATAACACATGAATTTTCACAGTCCCACATGACTTTAAACCCTCTTTCTTGTTCCTAGCAGCTTTTCATTACGATTGCCTTCTTCCCCGCTGAACCCCAGAAGTAAAACATTGTGCTTTTCCTATTGCATGCGAACGTTAGGTCTTTGGCACACCTAAGCACATACCTTTTAAAGCAATCCCATTAAAATTAATGTAATGGCATGTACATCCATCTGGTGTACATAAGTTAGCCAGGAGCGAGTCCTTTGATGGATTTAGTCTGCCTTGTACATCTTATGAATTCAAATAGTTAAAAACGCTGTGACCTTTATGCCCAATATTGTGCATAATTTTCAAGATGATAGAAATGCAATTTATCTATTTTCCGAGTTTATTTCTGAAGCATAGTCCAGCAAGCACACTCAACAAATATTTTTGTAAAAGAATATTTTAATCCTTTAAAAAGTGAAGGAGAATTTAATTTGATAACACAGATAACATTGTTTTGATCTAAAATTCCACACTAAATACCCCCCCCAAATTACATTAAATGCTGCAAACAGTAAAGACCAAGGTAGTATCTGATTTGGTTTTTGGCTTAAATAAATCAAACTGTAATGTCTGAAATGAAATCATTGAATGTGTTGTTTACTTATTTTGATTAAAATGATTACAAGAGAATGTGTCTTTACGTTTTACCCAGGATGACTACAGACCATAAGGTATCAGCAGCACAGTCAAATACCTTAGGAAGCACGTTAATTCCGCTGACAGCAATGGTGACAAGAAAAGTTATTTTACATTTGGACGCTGCAGACCAAGCAATGTTTGTACTTACAGCGCTAAACAGCAAATTGTTTCCAGAGCTAAAAATTCAAAGAAAAATTAAAAGAATTGTGGGATATCTGACCCCTGAAACATCCCTCAAAATAACAACCAGAAATATTCATTGCAGGCACAGTAGCCAAATAAGAAACAGGATGCTGGTCACACTATCTGAACTCAGATACTATGCTTTCTTTTAACCATTTTTGCAGATGATAATTTTGGAAACCTTGGCTAATTTAGAGAAGAAAATGCATAATACTCTGCAAATAAAGATTCAGAGAGGAAAGCAATGCAGTTTTCTGTGGGACCTGAAAGGGTAACTCACAATGATATTTTCATTTAATTTTAACTAGAAGGAAAATAAAGCTTGGAAAAAGTTTCTATACCAAATAGAGTAGACAAGATTATTTTACTGGAAAAATTCAAGATGTTTCTGCCTATAGTGTAGTTTTGTATGAAACAAGGGACAGAAGTGAGAGACAACCACATAATATGAGTGAATAAAAAAAAGGCAATTAAAGATAAAAAAAGTGGAGGAAACTGATCACGTTTAGATTTTCAACTGGTAAGATCAGTGCATCGCCCCTGACTGATCAGTATCTGTGATAATATACAAGACCCTTGACAGCTGGATCTCACAATTTTCCTCTCTTTTGCCTTTTTGATTTATTTATCTAAACGTTGTCATCATAACTCTTATGGATGCAACGGGAGTTTCTCGGGCATTGTGCTATAAGATCACCCTTTTTCTTAATGTGCCACGGCCCTCCGGTAGAATCTGTTATTTTAATATATATGGAATATCTACTATAACAGGGTATATATACTATGAGCCTACCTCCCTATATATGCATATGTATATTGCTGTGTGGATATATGCCACATAAAGAATATATGTGCATGCATAAATACAGTGAATTGCATCACGATAATTTAGACTTACTGATTTAAAAAAAAATCCAAACGTAAAGAGGCACATTTACTCTTATAACTGTTTTTTTTTTTCCCCTTCTTAATGTTAAAGGAGTGTTGAATATATCGGCTAGGGACATTATCCTGTTAGTCACCACATTTGGATAATTCATTTGCAATATCCAATTATCCACTATGTTAATGCCACACATCTGTGCACAAACCCTGCCAATGAGACCACATTCACGTTTCAAAACCACACAGACTCGTACTACTGCAAAACAAAATCCCATCATTTCCATCCAGTATTCTCAGCCACTTGGTCTTTCTACAGGAAATAGAGAGTACAAGCATCCCAAAGTCAGGCTTATTCACTTGATGCATAAAATAAACCCTCCTGCAATTATTTTTGCCAATGTCCTGAATGTTCTGCATTGCAAAGCAGAACTAAACATTTTGTATGCATTCTTTACCTTCTTATTTGATTTTCTGTACTGAACCTGAAGGTTAGAACTTTACAAGATAAATGTTACTAACCTGTGTACATCACCATTTAGAGGTCAAAATACTGTTCAAGAATATACTGGGAAAAGCCCAAGTGAGGTGTACACAGGGAAAGATAAAACCATTCTGTTGTTAGTCTGTTAAATGATAAGAAGCAACTTCTTTGAGAAGGTTATAAAATAAGAAGATCAGACATTACAGTAATTCTTACCTAACTGCATAGTCATACCTACTAAAGTTCCTCTTTTTGCAAACAAGTGTATGCTTAACTTTAAGCGGGTACTTTGCACATCAGTTTCACTGAAATTAAAGTGAAAGTACCAATGAACTTAAAGGGACTAGCAATGCGTAAAGTCAGACATTTGTATTTGATGGTATAGATTCAAGGACTAAAATATTATCTTGAATATTTAGGCTTAGGATAAGAATCAAGTACTTGACTGAGATCCAAAGCTATTAAAAAGCTATCAGTGGGGTCAGTAAACATCAAATATCGAATAAATCAGAAAGCATGAATAAAGGACACAGGAAAGTAGCAAGCAGAATATAGATAAAGGAAGTTTCGGTGAAGTACAGTTGATGCATCTCTTGCCTAGATTATGTGAAAGAAGTGCAGTCTCTATGTCCTGTTCCAGACTGCATCAGCAGTGTCACCCAGCCTGATGAATCACAAACTGCTCCAGAATGGACCTGAGAGAGCTTTCCCAGTGTTTCAGCCTTAGCATCTTAGAATTAGGATAGGTAATAAACATTGCTCTTGGTTGTCCACTTTATTCGATCAAACTCAAACCAGCATCAGTCACCAGGTAGGACTGAACCCAATCTCAAGTCACTTCAAGTACTGTGGAGACTGTCAATGCTGATACAGCTTACCAGATATTTGCTTGTTGGAGCTCACATCTTGTCTACAGCAAAATAAACATAGATATTTCAGTGCATAACAAATAACCTCTACTCGAGATCTTCGCTCCCTCCTCCTGGAGCCTTTTTTGTGCAGGAATCACACATTAGTTCATGTCTTCTTACACTCTCTTCCACCCAAATATAAAAGAGATGATATGCTGGAGACCACAAGATTTTATGTAGAACTGAGCTCAGTTCCATGGTTGGTTTAGTAGATAAATCAGAAGAAAAAAATACCTACAACACTTTTTTGTGTGTCCTCTCTGCAGCAAAGAAAAGCATTATTGCTATGTTTTTGATTTACGGAAGAAAAAGACACAACTATGAATAAAGCAAAATATGTAACCCAGTACAGGAAGCAAAGATTAGCATGATTTGAGGTTCTTCTGAAAAAAGAAAATGCAGCCAAACCAATGTATTGGGCTTTTTTCCAGGGGAGTAATAATTCAAAATAATTCATTTAACTACTTTAAAATTCCTTTATTTCCCCTTCTCCCCATCTCCTTTACTCCCCCACCCCCCACCCCCCAACTCACAGAATTAGCACAGACTGGGAAGTATTTTTGGAGGGCTCAACCAATAATTTGATGAGTTATTTATTTAATTACTTTTTGAGTGGATGCCTTCACAGATCAAGAGAGAGGTAACTGTTTACCAATGCAGGATGTTCTCCAACGTGAAGGACACAGCAAGCTGCTTGCCTGACCTTCCAGAAAAGCATTCAAAGCCTGGTCTCACACAAAGCACTTTCAAGAAACTTTCACGAAACTTTTTTCAAGAAACTTTCACGAAACTTTTTTCAAGAAAAAAGTACTTCAATACAAATAGTCACAAAAATTCATTTTCATCTCCTGTTGAAAGCCATCTTAATAAGTGAAAGTCAATTTTAACAGTGTCTACTGCATATATCCTGGTATCAGAGGAGTGTTGGTTTACGACTGTTTAAGATTAAGAAAGGTAAAGGGCAAAATTCTTTGGCAAATCATCACAGCTTTTCTGCCATGGTTACTCCCACTGCAGCCAAGGGTTGCTTTTTCCATCACAGAAACATATCCACAGGCATAAAATACCCAAAAGCTGTTTCAGTGAAGTCCTGAAGTCCACACACATCATTTTCAAGAGCAGAACAAACTGAACAATACAGGAAATGTAGGAGAATAAGAATTAACAACTTGAGACGTTAGGACAGGTATCATATTCTTGCATCTGTCAAGGAAAACTCAAGACACGAGGAAAGTGAGGACGGATAATTCATAGACATAAACACATCTTAGATCTCCTCTTGAGTAAAAAGAAATGTCACCTGCGCTCAGCCTCTGTGTACCTGACTGAAAATGCTGTGAATGGCAGCTGTGTAAAACAGAAAGGGTTCGATGGGCGGTGAGAACGAGAAGGCTTTGAATACTGTTAGGCTTAAATAACCTACAACCAGGTATATCAGTGAAATATTAGTGAAATATTAATATTTGTCACGTTTAAGCAAAGACATCCAGTTTGCTCTGACAGTCATTGAGAAATGACAACGGCTCCATCACTCCGCTTGCAACCTGCTTCCTCATGTCCTACAATGCGGATTGCTCCGTATTAAAGGGTGAGTAATTGTGTGGGCCATTGAGTAACAGTGCAAAAAAGGCATTGCATGAAGGAGATTACTGCTTAAATATAATTACAGAATTGTTAAAATGCAAGTTCCAGGTGGGAATTGCCGTAGCGGTTATTTTACTGAGGCCTTCAGAGCACACTCAGAGGAAGCAGAGCACCGACACGACAGGCTGTAAGGCTGTTATTACGCAAAAGGTCAAAGTTTCCCTTAGATTATGTCTACTCTGTGAGTCATTGACTTTTATAGACTGAGGTGTTTAGAAAAAAAGTCTCATGAAATTTATGGCAGCATAATGTTCTGGCTATAGTCTGTAACCTTATTTTAAAAGAAAATATAGCTCATTAAGTATAATATTCAGACTATACCATATATTATTGTTTTTCATTTAAATGGCACCATAAATGTGCACTGGGCTTTAGAACCTAGTTTGAAAGATAATAGCACTGCCGTGGAAAATTTACACCTTAAGGACTTACTCCTTGAATTACCTACTCAAGTGAGCTGGAAGTCTGACAGATATCAAAGGACTTCTCATGCAAGTAAGGACTTTAAGGCTCCCATCTGCATCTTTAGGAGTCGCTGAGGGACAGCATATAGTGGTGGGCAAAAGGGGGGTTTTTTGGCTTAGTTTTTGCTTGTTGCTGCCTTTGAATCTGTCGGTCATAGCATCCTGCCTTCCCATAGCTTTCCCAGCTTTGCTCTCTTCAACCTTTCTCGTCTGGCTCATTCATTTCTCCTCTGAGGATCACGCTCTGCCTTAGGATCCTATCTCCATTTTCTTCATATCATTTTCTTTACATCCTTTCATGGTTTAGCCTGTTTCTTCGTAATGCCTACATTTTTATTCTTGAGCTGCTTCCATCTATACAACTTAGCTTCTCGTTTTACCTCTCTGAAATCTCCACCCAAAGGTCTCACTGCTTAAGCTTAGCATGTTCAGCCTGGAAAACTTCTGAATACTGAATACTAAACATTGCAAATAAAAGTGACCAACTCTTCTTTTTTTCTTCTTTAGTAAACAAGGTTTTTGAGAAATACACAAATGAAAAATTATGTAGGGACTTATCAGACACATTCTCACTTCAAAATGCAGTGCTTTTACCGCAGCACGTATGCCCACCACTTCAAAGAGAGTTTAATAACAAATAAGCATTAACTATGTAGTCAATATTTACACTATTTGGCAAAGAAAAAAACTGCTGGTTTTAAGACTAACGCTGAAAACAATTAAAAAATAAAAATAATTAAATGGACGTTCTTTACTTGACACTTAGCACATAATTTTTCATCAAAAACTGGTTTTTGCATGTCTGAGGCTGAATCTTTTGGTGCACTACTGGCACTTTCAAGGGATTGTAAGCGTGCCTCAGACTCAGCCGCTATAGTACAAACGATTTGACTAGATTTTCACAACTGATTTTCTTAGTATTAAAGTACTAAAGCAGTTTAAGTAGATTTGTGCAAGTGAGCCTTGGCAATTATTCTAAATAATTTAGCATACTGAAAATTAAATGATTTGCAGTCTTGTGTGGTTACAGTTATAACCATGACACATTCTCCTTTCTTCCCCCCTCCCTCTGCTCCTTTTTTAAGAGGCAAAGAATATATTACTTAGGTACTGCAAGAAAAGAGAATTCAAACTAAACTGTACTTTTTAAAGAGAGTCAACACAGCCTATAGCTTATTGGTCTTAGAATATCTCTACTACCAGAGTAACTTTTCGTTCTTATTTCATGTGCCACTGATATCAAAGAGTTAAGGATGTCATTTTACGTATTTTTCTTTATTCTTTAAAAGCTCGACTAACAGTTATGCATTTGCACAATTCAATTAGAGTTTAAAAAAAAAAAGTCTGCTTGGGAAGACAATCACCTGCCCCTTAAAACTTAAACATTATGTGCCAAGCATCTCCAATCTCCACTGATTAACAATAGCATATTCCAAATTTATAGGGTCTATTACAAGCCATCTGAAGAGCAGCCACTGTGCCAAATCTCCCTTACTCCCTCTCCAGGGAATCCCTTCTCAGATGCTCTTTTCACATCCGGTAAACAACACTTTATGTCTTTTGCACAGATAGCAGATAATTACCATATGGTTAAAAACATGCTTGCTTCATTCACTTTCCCACTGTAAACTTCCTTCATTATGACAGCTAAGGAGCATCTAGGGAGGTAAACTCTATAATTTAGCCCTCCATAGGCTTACTGGTTTAAAAGGTCAGTGTCTATTACAATAAAGTTAGAAGCAATTGTAAGCAACTTTGCAAGAAATTATTCTTTATTCCAGCAGGGCTGAAGAGAGAAACCGATGCAGGTGCAGGAGTGAGAGTCTGCCATGTACTGCACTGAGCACCAATCCATTTTCCTATTGCATCCAGTACGTTTCAAATGCATGCTCAGGAGTAGTGCAGCAGAACAGCTAACAAAGACTTGGGAGCTAATGAGCTAAAAGAGGCCTCTTGGTTGCCTTGCTGTTTCCCTGCCTTATTGTTTACTGCATAGTGTGGGACTACAGCTGGGAAAAGGAAACTGGGCTGAGTCTTTGAGTGGTAGCTAGGCAAGAACGTGACCCTTCCAACCCTGCCTGTCAGCACCCCAGGGAGAAGAAGAAGGACTTGCCCATCCCATGCACATAATGCAGCAGACAAGAGTTGAATCCCATAAGGGATAAGAAAACCAGATTCCCAGAGATCTGTCACAGTCTTGGGGAGCCTCAGAGTTTGCGTTCCTGTGGAGCTGCTTTACAGGAAAGCTAATTATGATTTCTCCCAAGCTGAATGATCGATTTCATCAGGCTCCCTATCTATTGTGATTGCTTAATCTGTGCTCCTAACTGGAAGGCTGGTTGGCAAATGCTATGGCACTTTTGACCTCTCCAAGATTAATTCTTTGTGACCTGGCTATTTACTTAGCAGTGGAGGTGACAGACGAGCCCATAAGGGAGAGAAAGAGCTTCAAGTATGTTGCATCCTTTTCATACGACTTCTATCACTTTATATTCCACAGCTCCTGGAACACAAAAACCTCAAGGACAGGAAGGGGAAAAGAGGATCTTGATTCCTGGTGAATTTTATTTCCTGAGCCTACTAAGAAGTGCTTTTTAACCTTCATCTCCAAAATCTCTTTGAAGTGTGATTTCATTTTATCTCCAATTTTCTTTGTATGCTAATCATATCCTCATTACTGGTTGAGGATAAATAAAACTTTTCACATAGACTCTAAGTGATAAGTACTAAACTTTAATAATCCTGAGAATACTAAAGACCTGATCCCAGTCATTCCCATTTTATACTTTATCAAAACCCTAGCGACACCTGTGAAAACAGCTGATGATTTTGAATGCTTTCCTTTCAGCTATTTGGATGATTACTTTACTACCATATCTGTTTAACACCTTTTCTTTTCCTTCCTTATTGATTGCTATTTCATACTGTATCGAAGCAGAACAGCCTTCTAAGGAAAAACAGAAAACAACATCAAGGGCTATAAAGACATACTCAGCATCTCATGTGAAGAGCCAGAAGACTCAGAATTTGGGTTACAACTCCCTCACAGCCTGGATGCACCCAATATATATAGTGGATTCAGGCTACCCAAAGAGGCTAATATCTCACCTGTGCCCAGGTAAATTGGGATCTGTTAAATCAAATAAATAAGCACAGAAGTGGTAGAAGTGAGAAAAAAAGCCAGAGGATTAGAATAGCATAATTTATACCTATAAGAGGGAGGCCAAAGCAGGTCAACATCCATAATGTCAACTGCTGGGCAAGCAAAGGGGCAAAGACAGTGACAAAGTGGAGCAGTCAGAGCAGCGCAGCTGCTGCGAAGGCGAGTCCAGTGGTAACACTGACTAATAGTTACTAATGTATTTGAAAGACAGAAATGAGAATGATGATTCACCTATTATGGACATGTCATTCATCAGTGGAAATTGCCCTCTCCCATGGACATGCTGTCAGCATTTCATCTGCTCCTATTGCTTAGCTTGGGGAGGGGGTGAGAAAGAGCAACAAAGGATGGTCAGGGAGCTGATTCAGTTGTCTGGAAAGGAAAAGAAACAGCTTTTTGAATAAAGAAAACTAAAATCTGGTCTCTATCTGTATGGCCCGTAGGTTAAAGCAACACAGTACAATAACTGGGAGTGAACTCCCCAAGACGCCCTTGTACATGTCAAGAGGGTTCCAGCATTTTGTAAGCCCTTTCAACCAGCCTTCTCCTTTGCCACTTGCCGGCCACGATGTTCTCTTTCAGGGTAGAAAGGCTTTCCAAAACTCTTATATTGGTCACAGGATACAAACAGAGGACACTGAAGGCTCATGTCCCATACAAAATATTTTAAGTGGTGCTCAGATACATTTTTGGGCCCTTCATTGTCTCCTGTTTTATCAACAAATTAATGACTTAATCCCCTAAATGAGCACCTTCCTAAGGGCAGGATCTGTGTTACTAGTGCTTGATGAAGAAGACACTGTTTATCCCATTCAGTAATTTCAATGATACTTTTTTTTCTAAGCAGAACATTTATTGTACACCTAAGTGAACTTATGCTGCCATTTATAGACTTAAAAAGGAAGAGATTTTCTCCTGGAAACACAAACCACACTGTTTAAACAGCATTAGAGAGCAATTTGGGCAGCTGGCGCCCATCTTATTTGTTTTATAGATAAGTCACCTTTCATATGAAAAAAGAACACCTGGGTTTTATCTACACAGAACAAGCAAAACAAATAGCAGTACAGTATTAGAACTGACTGCTTGCTGATTTACTTAAGAAATGATCTTCATACTTTATTATTATTATTTATATTGCAGTATAATGCAGGAACCCTTTGATGCTAGGCATTAAATAACACAAACCAGAAAAGATAGACTTGCCCCATGAGATCTTGCGCAGTCAGACCATGGCTGTCGCACTTACAGACTTAGAGAAGTTGGAAACTCATGCCTGGGGAAGCTTTTGCTTCTCCAGAGAAGGTGAGACGGGTAAAAGGACAGGATTAACTTCTAAATGCAGGACAATTTTGCTGTTTATCCTTGCAGAAAACTGGACTGGAAAAATCTCCCACTTTTGAACTTATCTGGCCATCAATTATTTCCAAGAGGACAGATTCTATAGAAAAACATCATATTATTTAATAAAGGGCCTCTTGATGGGATAAGAGCAGAGTAATGGACTGCTGCTATTAAGTACAGGTCTCCTGCTGTAACAGAAAAGGCAAAAGTGAAACAAAGACATCTACTTCAAAGCAGAAGACACTGAACATTTAGCGGTATGTTCTTTTCTTTAGCCTTATACTATATGACAAATATAAATGGAGACATCAACTGGGTGTTGGCACAATCACTTGGCATGGGCTCTTACACCATAGTTGGCCAGTGGTGATTTCCAGTGGGCTCAAAGAAGAGCCTGTTTGCTTTAGGCAGACGAGGCTCTGTTGAACTATACAAGCAGCACTACAGCACACCTTTTTTCAGTGACAAAACAGTTTCTGACTGCTCAGGTCCCCCAGATATTCCCTCCCATTGCCACTGTCCACCACATGCGACCCAACCCTTCCACTCTGCAGGGGGCTCTGCCTCCTGGCAGTGGCTCTTTCTCAGCATCTCAGATGAGTACCTTAATGTTCTCCACAGCTCTCTGTAGAAGCCCACTAACACATCTGCCCAATGCTTCCTCCGCTTGTCCTGTCCTTTCTCCACAATTGCTTATGAATAAATCAGTGCAACCTCATTTGTCTGTATACAGCTGCTGCCCTGGCTTTTCATACCCTCTCCACCAACATGCATCCTACATCATTCAGGGTCTCCTCTGATTTCGACGGCCTTCTGTGGCCTTCCCTTAATCACTACTTACTAACAGCAATAGATATTGCTGGTGGGAAAGTTGCTCTGAGGACCATTTCTGGCGGTGGGATTAAATATACAGATAGAAAATCATTCTTCCCCTGAAGCAGTAACCTGGCACCAGCAGGTTCAATGGATGATGGAGATATAACACACAACCTGGTGAAGCTGGTGAAGAATCATTCCAGATTACACGCTGATACGCAATACTGTTTGGGTGGTTGATGGGCAACAGGAACAGAGAAAGAAAGGAGAAAAGTTATCCCAGCCATAAGCTGGTTAGTGATGATCAGCCTGACAGGTTTTGTATGCCTGAATTAAGTTTGGATTAAGTGTGCAGAGAACTGGCTCACATTTCATTTCATTTCCAAATGAAAATGAGAAGGGTGTTTTTTTATCTGCTGAGTGCACATATCCAGAATGCAGAAGATTTAAGAGACAAGCTTCATGATAACTGACAATTTTTGTAGTCACAGGTATCAGCTCTAAGTTCTTCAAGTCTTAATTTTATTTATTTATTTATTTACCGCTTTCTGAGCTTTTCACAGAAGCTAGCTTAAGTTTTTATTGAATATGGCAAGGGGTAGACAATAAAATTTTGAATTAGCTAAATAACCCATATTGTTTCAATGCCATTAGATTTTGCAGTTTATAGATCTATTAAAATATTTCTTTTTAATGGATACTTGCTGCTGACGATGATATTTTAAATTACTAAGGCCTAACAGAGTTCTTTAAATAATTGATTTAAGGGTGTATTAGACACAGCCAGGCCCAAAAGATACAAACATATGAAAAATTATACAAGGCCTTTGACAACAGTGAAATTTAATTAATAGTAAAATTGGCTCGAGTTAATCAATTGAGTAAAATGACAGGAAGGTTGCGTAAGAGTTGAATTGAAGGAGTTTCGCAGTAATCAGTTTCTTCAGTGCAGCTGCTACACGTTTGTGTAATAACAGAGTTGATGAGCAGCTAATTTGTATGAAACTAGAAGCAAGTTAAATGTTGTTTGGATTATAACGGGAGTCTGCAGCTAATGCACAAAGTATCTCCATTTGGTTTACTGCTACACGCTGGAATTTCTCAAAGGTACTAATGATGGGTTTGGCAGATCAGTATGTGCCATAATGGTACCGTAATGGAAAACTCAAAGGCCACATTTCCCTTCTCCAACCTTGCACCTTTCCTATGGCCTTTGAAAGGAGCAGGAGAAGGTAGGCTCATGACACTGTGTCAAACCTTTCTCGCTTCCCTCTGTCATGCTGGGCAGCCACACAGCCCCCGGCAGCGCAGGAATGGCTGAGTAAGTTCAGCGAGGCATCGAAAGATGACGTCCTTTGCTTTAGGTTGGCGTTGCTTTTCCAGGGCTTCATGCAGCAATACTTGCAGCACCCAGGCCAGATAGCAGCCCAGGAAACAATCTGGGTTTTATCATCTACTGCGATTAGGGGTGTTCGCATTCACCCCATCCACGCCGCCACTGCGGTCACAGACAGGCTCCAGTTACCTTTAAACTGGTTATTGCAGGTGGCAGCTCAGACAAAAAAAAAAAAAAAAAAAAAGAAAATAAAAATAAAAAACCAAAAAAAAGAGTAAACCAGCCTGTGTTTGAGGCTGTGTTAGAGCATTGCATTACCAGGACTGTGCTGCTAAGAACATCCCCCCTCCACCCAAAAAAACCCCTAACAACTTCTCTTGGATACGTCTGTACAAGCTGCAGGTGCTGCAGAAAACACAGATGCAGACATAACTTTAGCTTGGATGGGGTACAGCGAAGAGCTTGTTTTCTCAGCTGAAAACATAGATTCGACAACAGCAACTCTTTTTACAAATGTGGCAGTATCTGTAAGCGTTCAGTTTAAAACTTTTTTTGCATTTTGCACTAGTCTTATAAATGGCAAATAAACATTTTCTTCTCCATGTCATGTTTTGTTTCAGTCAATAACAATACCACTGTTTCTTGACAGAATCACATTTTTCCAGATTTTCAATTCACTGTAAATGTCAAAATGTGTTCTTCTTTGAAATCTGGAAGCATAAATGGACTAAAAATAATTATAATCCATGATTTATCAGTAATAGCCAATGAATGGAGTTACCAGTTTTCTAATACTGCAGCATAGGAAGTGCTATGCTATTGAATAGAAAAGGTTAAAAAAAAGTTTAATTAGATGCACGTGGGCTCTAAGCACTTGAGCTAACAATGTCTGTGTCCGTAACCCCCAGTCCAACACAGCTTGTTAGAAATGTACTTATTTTAAGTCAACAGTGTCCAAATTTATTTTAACAGGACCATGCATGTGGTTAGATGAGAATAAAGCACATTATGGCACCTATGGATGCATGTATGCTGCCTATCTGCTGGTCATAGTCAACTGTCTGCATCTGATCTAAGCTTTTTGACAGTAACAAAATGCTTATTCCAGTCCGACAGATTTTTTAAAATAACTTCAAGGTAAGGGGGACCTGTAATCAGTAATGGAAACATGCAGAGCTGCCAGGTTACAAGGATAATTGGATACAGGGCCATGTACAGGGGACCAGGTCCCCTGGCACTGCGAACTGCAGATTCCGAGATGCTCTTGCTCCACGGGAAAGTGACTTCTGTGGGCCTTGCCAGATGGATGGATTGTAAAGCTCTGAAGTTGATATAAAAAGAGAAATAGATGTATTATTTTTCCTCACGCACTATGTTGTGGTATTAAATAACAGGAATCATGAGAACAGTAAATTTAGAAGTAAATAGGATTTTGCATATGAATACATGCAAACCTAGTACATGGTAGAATATTAGTAATTAATAGCAAAACATGGTAAAATAGTAAAGTAAAAAAAAATAATCCCTTAATAGGAAAACTGAGTGAGAGCCTCTTTTTGAAAATTACAGGCAACTGCAGCACTGACATAAATCAATGCAATCTACTGACTCCACTGGAGTTAATTTTCCTCTGTGATCCCATCAGTTCCTCACTTAAAACCTGGTAGCCCCAAAGAACAACATAGCAGAAGCATCTCTCTTCCACCGCCCACGAAACCCAGCGAAGCTTGGGTCTGGCACTGTGGCTGAAGGACGGAGCTGCTTTGGTCTGTGGTGTCCCACAGCAAACAAGGGATGCTGGTGCCTGGGGAGACCCCCTCATCCTCGCCCTGGGCTTCCATGGTGGCAACTGGGGGACCACTGGGGGGAATGAGGTTGCCCCCTGGCAGGGCCACGGTGGAAGGTCCCACGGAGCGTGTATCTCGGCACGAACCTGAACAGCCCCCGCATGCTGGTTTCAGTTTCCAAGCAAAAGGAGAGGGGCCCAGAATTTGCACTCTATTACTTATTTCTGTTTGTGCTGCACATGTAGAATTTGCGGTGTGCTGAACTAATGCTCTGCTGGCAAATACAGAATTGAACAGTTAATTATAGATGTTAGTCTCATCATTATAACTCTATAAAAGGTGATTTATAGCAAGTCTGGATCTAGCAAACAATTGCACACTACCTACCCTTCAGTCAGCCCATTGGTGTAATAAGCACTACTATGTATGTATTAAATTACACCTGTTCAAAAGGATTGGAAAAATTCATGCCCACCAGTGGCTACTGAACACAGCTGTTCAGGTGTAACTTCTGGCTCTGGCATTCCCATAACCTCCTCGCTTTAAACATAAAGGAGAGGAAGATTCCTACGTATCTTGTCCTGCACTTAGCCCCCTCCTAAGCATCTGCTGCTGATTGCTGACTGCCGGCCGGCTCCCAGCTCTGAGCTAAGGCAGCAAGTCTTACGCAGGGCTGCGGGATCTTAAGCTCCACTCCTGAAATCAATGGCCAAATTCGCCTTTCAGCCAAGGAATGAGCAAAGAAATTATTTGCATTGAGATTTCACAGTTAAAGGTGTTTGGCTATGCTGACACTTCTGATTTCCACCAGTTTGAACAACACAGACCCACGATTGCATTTGTGTAAGGAAGTTTTGATATTGACAGCTCAGATGTTTTTGGCCAAATTAAATGAGATCAATTTGTTTCTTGTATCAACATCTCTAGTCAATTATGAATATTTATTGCAAGATGTCAGGCAGTAATGATCACTGGATAATACAGAAGCTACAGACAGGTAGGCATATGGTCTCCATAATCCAAGATCTGTATCCACATAAAAATATCCTTGCTTGAATTCAGCCTCAAGGCTGATACATTCCCTTGAACTAAAATATCCACTCTGTTATTTACTGCATTACTTAAAAAAACTGCTTTCCTATATTTAGAGAGCCTCATAAATGGCATACTTTGTTGTGCAATGTACTAGCTTGTGTGCCAAATCATACATCACTACGCTTTACCAGATGTCAGAATTTAAAGCAGATCTCCACTCTTTCTTCATTGGGAGATAGAAGGAAAACTGGCAGCTCATGCCACTGCAAGCTGAACTACTACTTTTTCTGATTTATTTCATTGTGACTGCAGCAACCTGTTGGTTACAAAACCTCAATATAATTCTCTGGGCCGAGATCTTTCGGGTTTTGATCCTCTCTCACAATTTCTTTTTTTTATTATTATTTCCAAAATAGAGGATTGACGGTCACCTGTTCTTTAAGGAGGATACAGCAAGCCTAGAAGCTCAGACCTCAAAAGGTCTCATATAAACCCACCTGGGGTCAATGGGAGTTAAAGATAAACACTGTATTTAAAAATTAAGTATGCAACAACAATTCATCTCTACCATGACACCAGATTCTTTGTGTAACCACAGATGTCTGGGGGGATGACGGGGAAAAGAAGCAAAGGACTGACTGCTAAAGGAACAGATCTCATTATCAATCTCTAAAGGGATGAACATAAATACACACTTAAAACACTGTTTTCTAACCTTTTCAAACCTGAATTCAAAGAATTTTTAAAACGCAATGTCATACTGAGGGGTAAAATTAAAATGACTGACTTCAATGAATGTCAAATAAATTCAAATACCTTCTACAGTACCACTAATCAGGTCTAACGCACTCATACTGCTCCAGAGACTCTGCTTTTTCACCTGTTCTACAAAATTATCTACTCACCTTCTAGTTCATCCAAAATTTTGCCATCTCCCAACACGTGAAATGTCACTGCTGCTTCCCATGTTCGCATACTACCTGGAACCATTTCTTCGGTCAGCCACTGATGACTGCTACTTAGGGACCGGTCTTATTCTAAAACAATGCTGCCCTGGAGGAAATTCTGCTGCTCATTCTTTTCGACATCTGCCTGTGGCTTTCTGTGTTTCATAGCAAATGACAGACTAAGAAAATTGGTTTCATTGGCTTCCTGACTGTTCGGACGTGCTCAATCTCGCAGCCTAGAGGACCTGAGCTGAATTTAGCACCGTGTGAGAAGCACAGAGGGTCTTGTAGTTTTCCACTCACTAGAGTATGACCTACTGAAATAACTCATCTCTCTTAATTACAAGGCTTCCAGTTGCTACTACAGTATTTTGCTTGGGGACAAAGAAGAGATATCCTTAGCTCAGCATGCAATGGGGAATTTGTTTGACTTTGGCAAATGTAAAAGAATGGGATTTTTTTTTTTTTCCTCTTGGTTTAGGAAAAAATTTAGTAAAGCCTGAGGTATGCCATGTCTGTATGGACTCAGACTGAATCCATGGCATGTCCTGGAACAGTTTTTAGAGGTCAAGAATCTATAATACCTAAAAGCTCCTTATGCCCTTTACCTGTTTTGTTAGTGGATTTTATTACTGCTGATGAGTGCTTTTTCTTCCTCTTTTGCTGAGTCTGGGGAGCCTTATGAAAGTGGGGAGAATGAAGGGATGAAGAAGACACCATCAGCAGAAAGGCTTCCCACACCCTGCAGCCATTCCAGGTGATGAGAAGGGCCAAGGCACAGCCCACACAGGGCTTGTGACCTCGAAGGGGGACTGGTCACAAGACTCTGTAAAGAGTCTGAGACAAACACACTAAATACTAATAGTTCCCCAAATGCTGTAATGATGGATCCAGCACAAGAAATGTGTTTTAACATGAAATAGTTTGAGGTACACATTTTAAATTGGTCTCTTCCAAGTATTATTAAGAAATGGCTGAGAAAAAGACAGTGGCTTAAGGTGCAGGATATGAAAGAAATTTGTGTGCTCTTTTGCACGAAGCTGAAGAGTTTCACCCTTTCTGAAGAGTTTTGAAAGCTTTTTGCTCTTTCAGAAAAGATATGAAAGCATAGCCTATGCCTTAGCCAAAAGCTGAAAAGCAAATAAAAAGAATCCCAATTCCTTCTCTTCTCATTCATGACTTTCCAAGGCCCTGTATGAGAAATAGTAAAGTTATAGTTTCTTAACTACAAGAATAATTGCAATATTTTTAAAAACTGTAACGGCAAATGACAAAGATGCAATGGGATTTCTGTGTGCACACATGTATATATGTTTATATACTCCTTTGATTTGCTTCAATAAATGGCCTTGTGCTAGTAACAGCAGATAGACTAGCAGATAGACTACCATTGTCCCTATCTTTATTTTATAATAATCGCACGGTGTTCCTTGTGCCACTAATCATCCCATCAGGCAGGCACCTGGCTACCAAAAAAACATAAGAGCTAAATCAGCAAGTTCTTCATAGCTAAAGCAGAACCACATAGGCTAGAGTCAGATGACAGTAGTCTCAAATATCTAATAACTGCTCTGAGAGTTAAATGGGAAGTATGACAGGATTGCATAAAGCCCATTGCTAGCATGTCTTGAGTGTTTAATAGTTGCTCTGAACCTAAAGAAGTACACAAGATTTTTTTTTTCATGTTCCAGTTCATTTGTACTTTTGTCATGGTGCAAATGGGAGTTTCAAAACCAAGGTGTTAGTTGATGTTATTTAGCAAATTTTATAGGTACAATCCAATGACTTAAGGCTTTATTTTCTGTTATGTTTCTTTACCCATTTATCTGTTTCTAATTTCTTTTCTGATACTCTGTTCCAGTAATGCTTAACCAGCCATTAGCTTTTATTAGTAAAGCTAAAATGAATGACACTAATGCGAACAGCATAAAATCTACATTGACCTACTTTTATTAAATGAAGGAGAATAGGCCTTATAGGTCTGTTAGGTTGTCCAATTTACTCTTCCACTTAAAATTACTGGTATTTCCTTACTGTGATCTATATATATATAGGTTATGCTTAACTCTGTTTGAAAGCAACACAAATGTAATGCACAGTATGTTCTTATTCACCCCCTGTTCTGAATTACCAGCAATTCAAGAAACAGCCAAAATTGATGGTTCCAAAAATTGGAAAAAGAAAGAAAAAATGGAGCAATGTGGCAGATCATCAGCTTGACACAATTAAATGCTACCTATGAAGCCAGTATGACCCAATGGCATTTTTTAAGAGAATGAAATATCCTCAGGCGTTTTTCTGTTCAGGTAATTTTGCATGTTTCTCCTCTTCTTTGCTCCGTCAAATTTCAAAGGTTCAATCCTGACTGAACTACTGAGCACTCCTTTCTACCATTGGTTTTAGCAGAACAAAAATGCCCTTTGCACTGCACTAAGGTTTGCCAAGCATCGCAGAATTAGGCCAAATAATTAATTGCTGTCAGGTAAGATCAAATGTCAAAGAAGTAGCCTTTGAAAGTTCTCCTGCGGGTTACACACTCAGCCTCCTCAATGCCTAGAAATAAAACCTGATGCCATTCAGTAACATTGCTAGTACTTTTGCAATAGTAACCAGCAGGTCCCAAAACAGATCAGGACCACATCATTTCAGACATAATTTAGTGGTCTCTAAAGGGCTCACAGCGTGAAGAGATTATAAATAATAATGATGAACGTGCTCTGTCTGTCCCCATGGGCCCCATGCAGAGGGGAGGTTAGTGGATTGCCACCATCACAAAGATGATGGCAGTAGAGACAAAAATCAAATTCAGGGCTCTTGAATTTAACAAGATCATCTTTCTGATGAACTTTGCAAGAAAACAAGACACATGTGCAACTACCCAACTGGAACTCCTACATTTATCAAGATGAAGCTTAAGACCAAAATGACAAAGACTTGTTCTGAAAAATCTGCCCCAAAAAGTCCAGTCTGTGGTACCAAGGCAAATCAACACTCACCATGTCCAGCTATATGTGCTGAAAAAAAAAAGTCAAGCTAGTATTCACAAATTATTATTTTTTAACAGTTCTGGCCTCGAAGCAGCAGCTACATTCCCAATATTATAAGGAAGGAGGAAAGCAGAAACATATCAATCACTCAACAAAGAGGCTTGGCAAAGAGTGGGCATTTTTCTTTTCAGCAGCTGCCCACGTACAAATTATCAGGAGATATCTCAGGTGTCCATCAGAGTATTTTCCTGCATTCTCACTCTCTGCACTGTTAACTCATGAGCTTAATTTATTTGTCAAGTGCTCGTTTGGGAGTAGGCCTGGGGTGGGGGGCAACAGGGAGGAACGTGCTCGTTTCACCATGATACTGCCCTATCTCCCTGCTTTCTGTCAGCCTGAAAATATTTACATCAGATCTGCTGGATTTCTGCATCTTTTAGGATTTTTTGTAATTAAGTCAGTCTCAATATTCTCCTCATTTCCATACTTTTCAAATGTCATTTAATCTCTTTTGATCTGCTTCCATTTCTTTTCTCCTTTCTCCCCCTATGCCTTCATGCTCGTTCTGAATTTTGAAATGGATTTTATTGGTTGATAGAGGCATCTGAAATGCTTTCAGAAGCTGGGCCTTGGAAACACAGGATAGCAGCTTGCTTAATCACATTTCTCACCTAGAACCTGTATAATAAGGGTGATACATAGGGTGTGAGGCTTCGAAGCTACTAGTGAAGATGAGCTAATGGACCTTGGCCAGCCTTAATTAGAGTTTCTAAGCCAAACATTTTCCTCCTCTGGCCATGAGTGTGTCAGCCTATCAGTTTTATAACAGCTGTCAACCTCCTCTGGCTAGTTTATCTTCATCTTTCCTATTTTGTGTGTTGACATGGCACCAAAAGAGTTATTTCCCTGCAGCAAAGGGGTTCTTTGCTCTGCGGGCAGAACAAAAAGTGCTTCTTCTCCAGGGCACCTGACCCTGCCCTAGGAGGGGCCATGTGGGGCATGAACCCCTGCACCCCTGACTCCCTGCACCTTCAGGATATATCACTCTGGCACATAAAAATATAGATACATATGTACGCACATATGTTCATACACACATATATATTTCTGCCATAAAAAAAGCCCCAAAAGCCCCCCAGACCATCACCTCACATTACTGATGTGCTGGCACCCAACATGAATCGCCTTGCCTGCCAAAGAGGGTGGAGTGAAACAACTTCTTTTCCTATTTCAAACTAGTTTAGGAAGGCTTACCAATTGTATGTGTGTTTCCCAGTGGAAAGCTTCCAACCAGCTGTGCAACATGTAAATCAAAATGTGCCTTCTTAATAACAAAGGCTCGTTCTGATCACGATGGGCTGATAAATTGCTTTCTGCCTGAGGATAAAGAGGGCTGGGCTTTAGGTATGTAAAAATGGTGAATATTTCTCTTTTGCTTTTGTTCTTTCGCAGCCAAAAGCATCTTAAGAGAGCCATCTGTTTCCTTGCCACAGAAAGAAAAAAAAATTAGGGTTACCAGGCTCCCTATGCTTATTCATCCGATTTTGCCTTGAGGTAAATGTTGGACAACCGTCCCCATTTGGGAAGGTTTTAGTTGTGCCACTGGCTACAATAAAGGCTGCTGTTTCTATCCACCGCTTGGCTTGCTTGTCTCCAGGTTTTTTATTTCAGATAGACTTGCAAAAGAAATTACGCTATTACAGTGTACAATGAATGGGGTTTCCTCATTTTAGTTTATTATCTTCATCTATTTCTCTCCACTAAAGAAGAGAGAAAAGTCCCACTCATCCTCCAGCCCTCCCCCTTGCCCCCAGAGAAAGTGGCAATTGTACCATTAAGCCTCGAGTGCCTTACATATGCAAACACAAACACAGTGCTTACAGGAAAGATCTTCCCTATCCATATGTTCATCTCCTTCCCTTTACCTAAACCAGACGATTACCTCAGCAGCTCAGCTGTGTTATTGAGACATTTCAGCGTGAAATTTGTTTTTCCTCACTGAACTTTAAGCAGAATTTCAAGTGCCAAGTCTCCAAAGCCAAGTGGGGCTATTAAGAGATAATTACTAATTATGCTAATTTGAGAAGTTGTGCTATTTCTTTCCCTGGTCATTTTATCTGCAGCTCTCCTGAGAGAACAGTCCCCATTCCATGTTAATAACCTTTCCAGGCTAAGCATTCAATGGAGGACAGTGTGTCCTGAACCCAGGAATATTTTACAGTTAATCTAGATATGTGGCTGTAAATTAGAAAGAGAAGCAAGTTGCACTAATGCTAATGACTTATGTTATTAATTTTTTGCAGTAGCAGAAATATCTGATTCCTCTCCATTCATGTTGATACAGCCTTTTGCTGATGGTTTTATTTTAAACAAGAGTCCTCAGTGATTTGAAATATTCAGGACACCAATAACATTTCTCAGCGATCATTTTCTAATCTTACCTATTGCAAGCTCCCATAATAATAGATTAAAACAAAGAACAGATTTAATTTGCATTTTCTAAATATCTCATTTATTTTTGCCTTATTTATGTAAAGGTATGAAACATATCCTTCCCAAGTTCTATACACTGGTTTGTTTTGGGTTTTTTTTCCCTTTTTCAAGTCGGTGGTTATTGTGTTGATCATATTAGTCTGTGGCTGACAATTTTTTTTTTAAATAAAATTATGACTTTAGGTTTTATTTAATGTATAATTCCATCCCTGTCCTGCGACAAAACATACATATTTTACATCTTTTGTATTTATGATTTGTTTGTGGAGTGGCAGTACCCAGAGCCTGCTTGGCTTGGCTTACCTCCCAAACCCAGAGGTGCCGAGGCGGCCCTCCTGCTGCACTACTTGATAAAATCTTGTTCCTCCCAGGTAAGAGCACGACGGCCGCAGACAGCGTCCACAACCAGAGCGCTCTCCATCGGGAGGCCATGGTTGCTCTGATGTGACTGTGAAGGCCAGCGCTTGCAGCACTGGGCATGCAGGTTCCCCACCGAATGGGAAGCCCACGTGCCTAAGAGCAGCTCCCGGGAATATGGGCTGCGGGGCCACCCCCTCCGTTTGTCAGGATGCCATGAACCCCATAGATGCTCAGTGGAGGACAGAGACGTCTGAAAGCAGAGGAAGAACAGGCTCAAGCGGTGCGCCTGCAGCCAGGGAGGGCAGGGCCCCGCAGGCAAATGCAGGCTGCCTCCCCCCGCGGAGCCAGCCCTAACCGCAACGGTGGCGGCGCTTCCGGAGTAAATAAACTCCCATCCGTGTTGGAGCTCATCATCTAGCTTGATAGCTCGCTAAATTGCGTACCAGCAGGGTTTTTTAATGAGCGGAGTCCCACTGAACTCCTTGCTTCACAGCCACCGGCACTGCTCCAGCTGCCTCCAGGCCCGTGTCCCTGGGGGTGCTGGGCTGGGGGTCCCGCAGCCGGGCAGGGGCCGCAGCATCGCAGCCCCCGCCACAGCAGCCACGGTTCCCACGGCTCTCGAGCTTCCTTGGCCATCTCCTCCGCCCGGGCTGCGGCGGGGTCGGGCCTCCCCTCCGAGCTCCTCTCACTGCTGCTTGACGGCATCAGCTGGAGCCTCCTCCGAAGGCCAGACATTGCCCTTGCTGCACATCAGGGCTCCCACGAGGGACTTTTTAGCAGAGTTTACCTCAGTGAACACCACATGCGGGTCCTACAGCACGCACGGAATGGAGGTGCGCTGCTGGATTTGGCCTCACGCTGACCGCTGAAGCCAGCAGGACCTAAATAGCTTCAGGTACTTACGGGTGACCACAGCTGTGGTACTGCAGCTCAAGAGGAGAGTGCGGAAAACAGGAAACATCCAAAATATTTTTATAGGAATTGGGCCTGTAGTCTCTATTTTATTCTTTTTTTTTTTTTTTGCAGTTTGCAGCATCTAGATGCAAAGTAACTGAGTCCAGATCCCCTCCACGCAACCAAGATAAAAAAGAGGATTGTGTGACAATAAAACAAAGGATAGCAGTTTGTACTCGGATTTTTTACTATTTTTAAACCATATACAGGCCTAAAACCAGTGGGTGCATTTTTTAAAAAGGCAAAGAATGTAAATATTCAAAACCTTGGGTAGCACATATTTCTGGAAAATGTAGCATACAGCCCTCAGACTCCAGTTCAGTCCTCCCAGCGTAGGAGTGGGAGGACTGTGTTCACATGAGACATGAATTAGGGCCTAAAAATATGTCTTACTAATAAAGGAGAAGATAATTTTAAGTTTCAGCATTGCTAGTTTCAGAATACAGCTTTCTTTAGGGGAAATCCATTTTGCAGGTGCATGAACCCGCCCCAAAGCCCCAGGTAAACATCAAGTAAGACACACCCCTTCCTTGCTGATGGGGCCAGGGGGAACAGGAGACCACTGCGCTCCCACCATCCCGCCGGGAGATGTAGAAGAAACACGGCTGCATGACTCCTAGTAACGTATTTCTTACACGTTCATGTGAGCACATCCAGCAGAACTGGACTCTATTTAGACCATCCCATGACCCCAACATTTCAGCAGCTCACTAGCACATGCTGAACTGAAGTCCCTGACCTGCACCCGGACAGACACACACAAGAGTTCATGGACTTCTTCATAAAAGTGACTTTCTGGCCATGCTCAATGGAAAGCATGTGCAGAAGGCAATGTAGGCGAGTGTCTTGTGTTAGAGTCTCATGTCAGCTCTGCCTCTCATGGACAGGTTGCCGTAGGTGGGGTCTTGCATCTCCCCAAAGCCCCATCAACTCTTGAGACATTGTGTCTTCTAAAGAAACACTCGGTTGTCCCAAAATTCAGCCTAACCAAATTGCATCAGTCAGCTGTTCCTTCCTGATACACTGCTGCCCAAAGACAGCAGCTAAGGGGACCATCCAGCGGTTAAGAAGAGAGCTGTGTATCTGGGCAATATGAGGCCGTAAGTGAATAAATACCTGCAAGGGAGGAGATCTCTCAAAAGACAAAAAGAAAAAAAGAGGCAGTCAGGAGGGCAAGATACCATATCTCCTGAAAGGCCTGCTGGAATATTTAAAATTAGTTCTTCCTGAAGAAAGAAATGAGCATTAGAGACTATTTCAAAATGCTTCATGGGTTCTGTTGGTCACAGCCACACTTGTTCTGTGCACTCGGGGAAACCGGCAGACCAGAATCCAGCCCCAGAAAAGCATTTCACATTGCTAATTCTAGCTGAAATGAAGTCTTCTGCAAATGTTATTTCTTATTCATGTTTGGAATTATTTTTTAATCTAGTACCTACAAAAATCTCACAGTTGTGGAAGAAATGAAAAAATCAGTTAAAATACAATCCGACGTTAGCGGTTTTCTTTCCTCTTATATTTCCATAATGAAAATATTTGTATTATTTTACAGTATCATTACAAAACCTGTAGTAACCCTATTGAGAAGCATTTGGAACATTCACAGATTTTGAAAGGCTATTACATGAATAACAGAATTGCATATTTGCAAGAGACTGCAGCAGCTGGCTGGCACTGTCAGGCCTCTAACCGATAAGAACCTCATACGGAACAGCCTGAATGCCCCCCTTTCGCCCAGTTCAGGCTGAAGAGAACAGGATTCTTTGGATGGACAAGGCCGCATGGGTATCATCTACAGTAGAAAAGAGGAAACAAGCAATTTCTGCATAAATTATGTGATACTTGGAGACAGTCCGTTCCTTTTGGAGAATCATAGAATTGTTCAGGTTGGAAAAGACCTTTAAGATCATCAAATCCAACTGTCAACCTAATACTGCTGTTCCACCACTAAACCATGTCCCTTAGCACCTTGTCTGCCTGGCTTTTAAATACCTCCAGGGATGGGGACTCAACCACTTCCCTGGGCAGCCCGTTCCAATGCTTGACAACCCTTTTGATGAATTTTTTTTTTTTTAATGTCCAACCTAAACCTGCCGTGGCACAACTTGAGGCCATTTCCTCTCATCCTATCACCCATGACCTGGGAGAAGAGACTGACTCCCACCTCACTACAACCTCCTTTCAGGTAAATAAACCCTCTCTCTGCTGCTAGCTGATGCTTGAGATGGTGACTAGGACACTAGGTGGGACAAGCAAAGAAATACTTTATTCATCACTCTTCTACCTGTCCTGGCCAAAGTACAACATCTTGGCAAAATTTGTCTTCCACTATCCCTTCATGCTGTGTGTCAGGGAGGGGGGAGAGAAAGTTTGCCACCCCGTGGTTTCCATCTGGTAATAGGTAACGGCCAACGGGTACTTGATCCCCCTTCAATCCCTCAAAATCTCGATCCCAACTACATCAAAAAACATGCACAGCAAGCACAGCAGAGTAAAATCACAGCAAGTACAGCAGAGTAAAATGCTCCCTGGACAAGCTCTGAGCAAACAGGCTTCCTGCAGAAATCTTGACAAGGAGTTGAGGGAGGCTCAGACCTGAACTCCTGAAGGAGGATGGTCCTTTCACTGCCACCACCTGTGGGTACTGTAATGTGATTTTCTGAAAGCATAGATTTTGGCATCCTATGATTAGATGAAAATGTTGGATTTCTTTACTTTTCATACACATACAAATATACATATGTTTCTATCCTGCATATTTGCAAAGAAAATTTTTAAAAAAACAAACTGATGAAAGCTCTGCAAAATAAACAATCCATCTATCATTATCTTTTCCCAGCCACAGTAACTTTAAGTTGATTTTTGGAAAAAAATGGATATTTGAGGTCCAAAATTCTACAAAAGAATGCAAGTTGTGGGCTCCTTGACTTTCACTATTTCCCCGCAGCCCATCTGCATGGATTTATTTTCAGGCTAAGAGCCCATATAATGCAGAGTGTTAACATTTTACCCTTAAAAAACCCAGTCATAATAAAGAACAAACAATAATCATGATGGGTACAAGATGCAAAGAGATGAATTACAAGGCAGATGTTCAGTCTTGTCTTTTCAGCTGAGATTATAAATGGTCTGAGCCTAAGAAAAAAATTCAGAGGTTTGCTAATTAATCAGTTATAACAGCATAGGGGATTACAAAACATGATTAAAACACACTGAAAACAAGAAAGACAAAGGAGGATGGTGAAGGGAGTGTGGAAGCAGCTCTGTCAACAGAGGAACATCTCTGCACAAGCTTGTGAAAATGATGCAGCTCATAAAAACCTTGTGCTTAAGAATTAAAAACCAACTACAACAACAAGACAATGCTATGAATCAAATAAATTCCTGGAAATTTGGCCCAATGTTTATTAAAAAAATCGGGGTTTGATCCAAGCTCCTTATGAAGCCTAGGACAAAACTTCTATTGAGTTCAGCCCTTTCTATAAATATGCATGTACATTAATATACGCATTGCTGGAGCACATATTGGCACATTAATATGCATAGTACTAGAGTGTCTGTGTTTAAGTATATAAATAGAAATTGAATATAAACATATGCATTCATAGCTTTGAAGTTCCATTAGTAACAAAACAGCGTAGAGAAATTATTAGCATTTTTACATGATGATTTCTGTTTAAGTCAGATACTGAGCTGCTACTGATACTTACAAGGCATTCAACAGATGGGGAGTCTAGACTGATAACTTCTGTGGTATGCAAGTATATTTGTAAACCTCCTTTAATGTTAAATTCTGATGCTGTGCTGTAGGGAGGAAACAAAGTGCTTTCCTGAGCGTGCAATTTTGACTCCCTTGGTTTCTTTTTGAAACTCTAATTTGGCAGCGATCCACTACTGATAGTGCCAGTTAGCATGACCCTAACCCCCGCAAAAAAATTAGCTCCGAGGTCAATCTGCACTGAAGACATGACCACCCATGTGGAATGACCTATGGGATGAAGGTCCCCTAAGCCGTAGGGCCTGGTGCTCCTGAAAGATTCCCATGTAACAGTGCAGGATCGGGCTCCTATTCTCTTCATCTCAATTCTGCTCTCAATCTTTCTCCTCTAGTGGAAACAAAAAAGGAAATTATGCTTTTGTTTGAGAGTTCTCAACAATGTTGATGCATGTGTGTTTTCTGCAATATTACCTACTCAACAAAAATTAATCTATAACCTTAATGTACATAATGGATGAAAGTGAACATTATACAAGTGAAGACGGAAAATATTTTTTCTATTTCTTTTTACTGTTTTGGAAAATGAACACAATAAAGTGGTATCCTTTAGAAATACCGCTGTTTACTATTTATGCAATTTTAAACTTGTGTAGCATTTATTTGTGTGATTCATTGCTTGCCCTAAGAGACCTTAATTTGTTCAAAGTATGAACTTATTCTAGATTTAAAATGGTAAAAGCAAACTAATGTAAAAACATAATGAAATCACCTTCAAATCTTTAAACCCCCAAAAACCCTTTAGATTTTTCCAGCAAATCCCATGACCATCAAATCCTAAAAAGTACCCCACCTGCTAGTGAAACTATCACAGTAATTGTCTGGGCTTTTATCTAATGAATATGCATTACAGCAGTCAAAACAAAATTCTAACTTAATCCACATTACTGGGGAAAGTTTCTGAAACAAGCTGTTGCAGGGAAATTTATGTAATATATTGTCAACATTCGGCAGAGACAAGCTGTCTGCTAGAAAGGGCTGATGGAAACCAGTTTCCTACATTTGGTTAGGGAGCCATATCGTTGCTACCCTTAAGCCATGCTTTTGGCCACTGATGCGCCGAGAGCATCACAACTCGTCCTGCCTTTAGGGTACCTGCCCACCTGTACTTCATCTCTGTGCGAAGGCTGTGCTGATGATGACTGAGAAGTCTCTTTTTGCCATGTGGGTTTCCGTGAGTCATCATCATCTCTTCTACAATGTGCAAACTCATGGATACCTGCTGGAGCACGGGGAAATGCCAGATGGAAATTCAGTGGATTGTCTGCACGAGGTCTGTGCCTGACTGCACCTGCAGACAGGTATGCACCTGATGCCAGCATTTGCAACAATATAGTAGGGGGAAAACCAACAAAAGGAAAATTATTTCAAACCAAGATTAACAAGATTAACAAACCACTCTTTTCATCCACCTGTCTGCATACGATGCACACATTGCTTTTGCTATAATGCCCTTGAGAGTAATAGTCTCAGCCCCTTACCTTTACTTTTTGCTGTCTCCTATTTCTGCCTAAACAGCACAGAAACCAACTTCACACGCCAGTGTCGCAGAAACATTTCTTCAGCTCAGGAAATGGTAGGAAGATCAGTTTAGACATGCTAAGACAGAATGAGCCCTAAGAAATACGTGTTGGCAAGTAAGTGCACTACAATCCTTTTTATACTTAGAAAATTTTTAGGAAAAGAATAGTAACTTCTTATCCAGTTTCTGATTCCACAAAAAAAAATAAGCACCTGCGTATTTGTATGCAGATCTTGTTACTTATTATTTACTGCTTTTCTGAGCAGCAATGGAATGACTAAACAAGTGATTTTGCTGAACCAAGGCCATACATTACCCCAAAGACCTTTGATGATATATTGGTGAGATCCAGCCACCAAACTCATATATACTTTTGGTTTTATAATTTGTATGAATAACAGATGCTTCAATAGGTGAGGATGCACATGAGATGATTAAGATGATAACAACATGAAGGGGAAGAAGGAGATGGGTGTTTCGGTAAAGAAAGAAATTCAGAAAGTGCAAATATGTAATAAACATGTGGATCTTCAGGGTTAAACACACTATGTTTTGTTTTAAGAGTGGCTTTTGGGAGCCTTGCGGTTATCTTTTTAATCATTAATAGAACAGATTGAGACAACTTCTGTAGTGCTTAATTCATACTCCCATTAAAAAGGCACTTTACAAGACCCAAAACAGTGTGTAATTTGTTGCTTCTTGCTTTCATTTAATTTTGGAGACTCTTGATGAGAGCTTAGAGATTTTTGAGGCAAAATTAAAGTAATATTGTATAGGGAATAGATTTTTTTAAATTGTTTTTAACTTTTAGAATTACTTTCCTAGACTCAGAAACCAGGACTTTGTTCTTCTTTCCATCTTAGAACTGTCTGCCACATTTTAGTCAAAGAATTATCTTATGGTTAAAAAGTGCAGTCAATTTACACTGGTTTTAGCTAAAGTGGAATAGTCTCCTGGTCTTCCAAGAACCACATGCATATATAAAATTGATGAACTACAGGCATGGCACAGATGTAGGCACTTTTACTAAGATTTTTAATAGAAATAAAAGTTATTAAATTTAGATGACATTTAATCTTACTGAAATTAAGTAATTCATCTAAAAGGAGCAATCTCATTTAAAAAAAAAAAAAATCTGTATCAGTTTCAATCAATTCTGTAAGGGAATTCGCATAGCACCTGAAGGAAGTAATGTGTGTGACAAAAGTAAGAGTTATTCCACAGATTTGTCAGCAATGTGCTGCTAATGTTGAAGAAAGACTTGCCTTTTAAATGTAAACCTGGATCCATAGAAACCTTGCCCTCAGCATGTATAACAAGCCATTCTGAGAGAAATCAAAAGCCCTCCAGGAACCGAAGAGCAAATGTGATTTAACACCATGGAAGAATCTGATCCCTGTGCATTTGTGTACATACAATAGATGAATAAATAAGAAGCCCTCTTCTTTCAGTCACCACCAAGCAGACAGGCAGAACTGCTTTGCAAACACAAGTAGAGGGCTGCCTTGCTGGCGGGGATTGTACCTGCTCCTGCCTGCGAGCACCCACTGCCGGCGCGCGGCGTGGCACGCTGTCCGCCTCGAAACCAGCCGCGCTGCCGGGGACCGGCCGTGGCACACGAGTATTCCGCAATGATCAACCCAAGTGACGTGATGCAACCACAGGCATCACGCAGCTACCGAAAAGACAGGTACAAACTAGAAACAGGTTCATTCGATACTCGGAGAGCCAGACCCCTGAATTCCTACCTCTTGCTAATTAACTCTGCAACAGGTTTATTAACTGCACTGACTCAGTTTCCCTCTCTGTAAACTGGGGGAATGTGGCCTCCCTGTCTGTGAGAGTGAATAATAACTTTTCATAAATACTTTGAGCATGTACCTAGCATGATTACATTGATGCATTTTTATTAACTCTGGGCGATAAGAGTCCTTGCTGGCTGGGATGAGTTGGAATTATCTGAAGAGAAGGATGATCTTAGTCACTGGCAGGGAAAAATAGTCCAATGTGCCTTGCATCATAAAAGTATAAATTTAATAAGAATTTCACTGGTAGCCTTCAGGAAAACCTGCCACAACTCCTTTGTCTATGGCTTCTTACCCTATTTAAGCAGAATGTATCACCTGCTTAAAAATGTGCCTGGGCTAACCAATCTGTAAAGCAGTGTTCTGTTAAACTACTTTTATTACCAACCACATTTCTAAACTGCAAAGGGCTATTTCATTTAAAAAAGTATACATTTTTTAAAATCCCACTTTTTTTTTTTTTGACACCTAATAACCATCTTCTGGTAACTGGTACCGTTAGTATCTTACTGCCTGTTTCAACCTCACAGTTTACACCTTGTGCTGTAACATGCAGAGACACCAAAATTCTTCATTTTTTTTAACAAAATGAATGCAGAGCTGAAGTCTCATTTAAAAACTATTATTGGCAGGGTACAAGTTAACCTAGAAAGACTTGCTTTTGACTTGTTCTGGCAGAACTGAACTGCTTCACATTTATGCTCGAATACTGTATATTCCCTCTTCTTCCTGCCTATGAAATCTAAAGGATTCGTACAGTGAAACTTTTTTCTTTTTTTAAAAAAATCATCAATGACTTGTGCTCACGGATTTCAGCTGAAGGCACCAAAGTGCTCCTTGTGGGCACAGCACCAGGTAAAGCAAACCTCTGTCACACAGCTGTAAAACCTGGTCATTGTAAACACGAATTGAAAAAGTGTCAAGTATCTTGATTTTAGAAACAACACATTTTACAAACACACATCAGATGCTTTACCATAAATAAATGACAAACACAGATCAATAATCTTTGCAGCAATTGCAACTGGAGATCTGCTGTCAGTCATAGTAGAGAACATTCCGTTTTCGTACTGGTTCTTTTGAACTCCTAAATCCGTGGGCAGCAAGAGCTGAGCTCCCATTTAATTACTGGCTGCGCTGCTCAACAATGGGGGCAACGCAGACCACCGGGGTGCTGCCCCTCGCCTCCCCAAAATCGCCATTCGTATGGGCACATAAATAGCAATTCATGATTGGCATGAAGGAGGGAAAATACAACCTGGAAATCAGTTAATGGAAGTTAATTTTAGTTATTTAGTTAAATATTATTCATAGGCGGTTTGTGGCGGGGCTGCTGGTATGGATGTAAAACAAAGCACAAGCACAGGGTTGGCTTCTGCTCCAAATTATGTCAGTTCTTCCATAAGATTCAGCTGGAGAAGGATCAGCATGCAAAGAAACTTAAGACCAAATCCACCTTTTTGATAAAGGTTCGGGGTTTCCTGACATGAGCCTTACAGTCTCCTGCATAAGCATCTGTTTTCACCCTTCTGAATTATTTAGCTACTCAAGTAACGTACCTATAAGACAGAACAGAGAAATATCCTAAAAACTCTGGCTTATAAGAAGTTTCTTTCATTTATTTATTTCTCACTCTAAAAAAAATTTTCTTATAATCCTTGTGCAGTCGTGCCTTTGTGATTTGTCTGTAAGACTATCAGAATTACATAGAGGAAGGTCACACACAAATCCAATGAGAATGTTTGTGTATATGTATTTAAAATTACAAATTCATACAGCATGTACGGATGGCTGCCTATGAACGCATGAGTGATACAAAGGTATTTTATTTTTACATCTCTAAACAAAATACTTCAATGTAATATAAAAATTAATCCCTCATTTAAATATTTTTTGGACTCTACAGGCTTTAAGATCCTTTTTCTAATATAACTTGGAGTTTATTGTAGTCATTCATTTAACACTGCTAGACAGCTGAAGCAAAACTTTATATTTCATACAAAAGTGTGCATTTGTACTTATATACTAAGGCACAGACACATATGTATACAGCAGCACAGTTCTGCCACCCTGACCCATGCCGAGAAGTTTCATTTTCAGTTTTACTGTGAGTAGGGGCAGCAGCGTCAGGCCTTACACAAAGGTAGTACATTATTACAGATGGCTTGATAAGGCATCATTTTACACTTGTTAAACCCCACTATTTAAGGAATAAATAGCCATTTTACAGCCTCTGAGAAGTGGTAAGAAGCAGGCAATTGCATAAAATTAGTTGTGTGTAAATCTCTTTCTGCGGAGATGGAGATAAAATATGTCAAATTCTACTTCTTTCTTCCCACGCTTCCCAGCATCTTTGACTCTTCATGCTGATGTTTCATTAACAGTTAGAGAAAGGTGACTCTGCTAATAATTTTGAGCACCATTTCTCTTATAAGGAACAAAGATGATGTAAAAATGGGGAAAAAAAATTATCACACTTTAGCATGAAGTATTTTGCTGAGATCTACTTATTGCTCATTCCTCAGTCCCGAACCTCACGTAAAATGCCACCAGCACATACTGCAGGTTTCAGAAACAGCACTCACAAGTGGCACACCTCCAAACCCAGCTGCAATAGCTGGTACAGCATTGGGACCAAACCCTAGCCCAGCAGGAGCGCTTCCACGAAAGCAGGCCACGGTTTGCAGGGGTAATCCCCTACTACACAATATTAATCTGATGACGACGCACTAGCAGTCACGCCAGTAGCTGTTTTTTTCTGCCTAACATATGCATCATGTGTTCGTAAAGTTCGTTTTCACCCCCATTTATCCCACCCTTTTGTTTCTTTTTCCAAGGGAAGAAGAAACAGGGGCTGTATTAATTTTTATAGTTATCGTTAAGCCCAGCCGCCCCCAACCTCCCAGAATTATCTGAGGTCGGTTGGAAAGCAAGGGGGTTTAACCTCTGCCAAATTGTTCAACCCAATAGTGGATCGTGACACCTCCTAACCTCACTACAGCATCAGAGTAAGAGATCGGGAATCAGTCTCAATTTCGGTCTATTTTTACATACATCACGCAGGGCATTGAGTAGGAACAGGGAGGAAGATGACTTTACAAAGCCGTCAGGAACGTTCCAAGGGAAAGTGCCTGCCTCCCTCGCAGTGGCGTTGCTGGTTTTGGGAGGCAGGCGGGTGGATCGACGCGCACGGCCGCCGCCGCGCAGCCGAGCAGGAGGGCACCTCCCGCACCGCCGCGCCACAGCTCCAGCTGTGAGGACAGCGGAGAGGGCAAAGAGCCTTGCAGTGAACAGCAGCGATTAAACCGCCTGCAAATCACCTTTCCTCGTAATCCAAGTAAGTCAGGAGTCGGATAATTTCCTGAAAAAGAGGATTCATATCTCATATTAAAAAATCCAAATCCTCCTTAATGTATCCTACCTACCACCAAACCCCATGTTCACTGAAGTGAGCAGCAAACTTTTTAGCGTTCGTCTCAGCTGAGCTAATCAAATACCTCAACTCCCTACACATACATAAGTTTTTGGTTTTCCATACCTTGAATGAATGAATTCCCCAGGCCAGCTACGCACCATCTCAATGGAAAAAGTCCTTCCACTCCTATTAAACATGCTGAAATTCTGTTGCCTTAAAGGCATCCGTCTTTGTAAATAAAAAAAAAAAAAAATCAGGAATAAATCAGAGTAGCCCGTTTACCTTCTTTATAATCTTTCCTGCCTTAATATAATTTTACTGTATTCTTTCTTATTTTATCTCCAAAGTAAACAATATAAATCTTATCAATTTTCTTCTACTGAAATTTTACACATCCCTAATCCCTTTTTGCCATATGTCTCTCAATCCTCACTATTTCTAGTACACATTTGGGAGCTAGAACAGCCAGAATGAAACGGAATATACTCAGTGAAAATACCCCTTTCATTCATTAATGACACCGTAATATCTTCAATATTAGCCATCCTGCTCTTCACGCCCTCTGCCCTGCTCTGTGCTTCCCTTGTTATCATGCTTTACTTAGCAGAGATTTTCATTAAACCATCCACAGTGATGTCCACTCCTTAGTGCAGAGCGGGTATTGTTAACTCGGGGCCCCAAAATACATCTCCATATTTCAAACCCCTCGTTAAGAAGTAAGGAATTCTGGACTGACTGAACGACAATGATAACACCATCCGCTTAATGCTTTCTGTTAAAGCATTGCATTTGGTTATTTTGTGACTCAGGGAGGACTGCCTATTAGTATGGGTTGACAAGCTGCTTCCGTCAGTTAACAAAGCAGTCTTTTTAATATATTATATATCACAATATGCTGTTAAAACTCCGCTGGGTTGGCTGCTTCACTTCAAATTCATACAGCAGGGAACAGAAGTCAGCTAGAGCAGGAAGGTAAGCACTTTATTTTACTATTGGAACGTGCATAATGTGCTGGCAAATCGGCTGTTTTATGCAGAAAACGTCAAGTTCATCAGGGATGCCTTGAGAATGATCTATCTACTGATGCGTATCAGCTTTTTTGTCCGGATAACTAATAGTTTACATAGAAAAAAACGGTAAACTGCCTGAAAGGTTGCAGAGATAGTTAGGTATAAGCACAGGGATCAATTCAGGTTCATTACTACTCGCAAAGCCTCTACGATATCGGACAGCAATAATTCAAAAGTAGTACAATTAACAGAGATCAGACAGATATTCGAATGTTCGCTTTTTGAATGCAACTTGCTAACCTAAAGGGCATTAAAGAAACCTAAGAAAACAGTTTGCACAGACCTTTAATAGTTTTGGTATTTCACAAGGCAATTTCATCTGACCTTTAATTCTTAGTACAGTGTTTTCCATTTGTAGGGTATCACTTCAGAAAGGGCTGCCGTGAAGTATTTTAAAACCTCCATTAATATCACTTAAACTGGAATTTGTAAGCCAAGGTCTCACCTTAGGGGAGAATTTCCCTACCCAAATCACCACGGGGAAGCTACAAAATTTTAAGCAAGATGAAGCAATTTCCAACAGTATGATACTTTGCCACTAGCTTTATGTGCCTCTGCATTGCCACTGAAGAAAGCAAAATATCTGACTTGTTTTCTGTGTTCAAAAAGGTAAAAATGGCTATATATGTCATTGCTCATGTAAGATACGGTCAGTATTTACCTTAGTGATTTTTCTACTTCCATAATTAATACTTTGAGGGAAAGTTGAAATATTTTCTTCTCTCTCGAAGTAAAACGCACCATTTTATTGTCCTCACACTTACGTGCTGTTGCTAGGAAGGTACAACTCTGCTATAACCTAATCGCCTGCTATTTAGATATGGACTCATGAATCCCATATTTTTATTCGAAATTTAAGTTCAGTCATCGTAGCTAATGTCCTTGATGCTATCTCAAATTGCTGTCATTACATGGATCACTAGAAATTGGAGGTAATAGCAAAAAAGAAAAGAAAAAAGAAAGGTACCAAATTAGATGATGGATAAAGGTTTAATCAATTTAATTTTATCACCAAATCCAGTCCCTTCCTCTCGAGCTGTCAGGGGACGAGATAAGCGGAACACATCTTGAAGCACGACGCAATCCTGTTGTGGGGAAGGAGTTGTGTCCCTGAACCCCGCCAAGATGAAACACGCTCATTTATTACTTTGGCATTGCAGGATGATGAAGAGCCAAGCTGGTTTCCTCCCTCCGTCCTCAGCACAATCTTCCTATTTCATTAATTTTTCATGGAATTTCATTTCACAATCATTTTGCCTCTTTCACCCACTTGCTGCCCTTATTTAGTTTATTCTGTCAACTTTTATTTCATGTCCCATTGTATCAGCAGCGACCTCGGCCATGGCTTTCTACCACATCAGGGATACCTGATTCCCTCCTGTTCCCAGTAATTAACTTTCATCGCTAGCTCTATAAAACAGCGTTACAAATAAGGTGGCTTATTCGTTTTCTTATCCTGGAAAATAACTCAGAAGGGGCGTATCTCCAATCACCCATTTCATACCTACCTTCTATATGTTGATTTCTAAGAAGTTGCCGGAGGCTGCTGAAGTGTGGCCTTTTTAGTATTATCAGTAAACGGCAACTCTGCTTTTGTTTGGTCTACTTGGCACCATTTATCTCAGAAAACAAGCCTTCTTTGCAAAATCTACACCACAGGCTATGAAATCTGTGCACAAACCATGCCGAGGCCACTGTGCTGAATTCTGCCAGTACTCTGCCATATTCCAGAGCCCTGGAGAAAACGCAAGAGCCCACAAATACAGTAACTTCCTATAAAGCCCTAAAAATTTTCAACGGATTTCTCTAGATCATTAGGCATAGTTTTCTAACCTCTCTGGTCATTTTATACACACAGATTAAAAAAAAAAACAACCAAGCAAACAGAGAGAGAAATATAAAATACCTATTGCTGCTTTTACATTAAATTAGTATGCAAATAATCTGGCAAGCCTCCGTATTTATTTTTCATTAGGTCTTTGAGAAATTAAGATATTTACTTCCCACGGGGAGTTAATATACTTATTTTCTAAATGATAATGAAAATATTCCTACCTATAGCAATTTAACAAATGGCTATGAATATCGACATTTTAGCTTTTTAAAACACTTTCTGCATGTAGTGTAAAAGTGAATGACATCACTATGCAAATATATGCTTGCAATGTGATATTCATTGCACTGACATTTAATGTTAAGTCTTCAAGGTAGGATCTTTATAGCAAAAAGGGGTTGCTAGATTTCATAAGCATAAAAATAAGATGCATGCAAATTAATTATTGGACGACGTTATTATACACTGGAATCACACTCAGCGTCCTACTCAGTGCTCGATCTGCATATATGGAATTTTTCTTTCTCTGTCTCTTGCAGCACATGTTTTTAATTGTTTTTTAGCCTAAATACACAGGGAAATTTAGCTATTCAGAGACTGTTGTTTGCTTTGCTTGCTTGAACTTGCTTTCTGCCCCCAGGAAACTCCTAAAACAGAGCATCCAGGTATAAAAGAAATGGAGCAAAGTGCTATACCCAGACACGCTAATTTGTAATTCACACTAACCAGGACAAAAATATGACTGAAAACATGGAAAGAAAATCAGAAGGGGAAAACCAATGCTATTAAATAGAGAATAACATTTGCTTCTACTGCTACACATTCCTAGATATTCTATCAGATGATGTCTCAACCCGGTTTTAGACACAGTTCATATGTAAAATGTGTAATAAAATATATTAAGTTGAGTAAATAATTTGTTGAGTCCCTCTCCTTAAGAAGTGGGGATATGACAGATAATTTCATTTCCTTACTCTGATTAACGCTCAATTTCAATTCTTTGTCTACACGTGTCCATAGGTATCTCTGTGTGTGTAAGTGTAAACATATGTGCATAGTTACACACTTTAAAGCATCTGCTAAAAGTATTCTTGCTATCAACAACAAAATATGTGCTGGAGAATAAAGGCAGGTGTCTTTGGTGTAACTCTCTAAAAAGATTTTTCACAATCTATTAAATAGATCAAACCTGCAAAATAGCGGAGCCCATATTAATTCTCATAAAGACATAGGAATTTATGAGTCAGTTTGTTAAACAACACCTCTGCATTAGATACCATCAAAAAAAGACACAGAAATATACGATCAGTAAATAAAGTAGCAAAATAGTAAAATCCAACAGGTTTTATACTGGGCATGCCTTAAGTTACAGGCATTTTTGCCAGCATAAATTTACAGGAATGTGTATTTTTATGACTATATACTGTGATTACATAGAAAAGAAAATCAAAATCATGCGAACACAAGCACTGCTCCCTAGCATTAGTACACTAACCAACTGCTTTATTTGGGAAGTGGTTACAATAGCACATTTGGAGGAATAAAAAAAATGAACTCAAGTGCACATTCTTACTGATATTGGTCAGTCAAGCACTTTCTAGAATGCCATCAACCTCCAGCTGTGTATTCTGCAAATAGCTGTCATCTACCAAGTTACTGTTTAGCAAGTTTTTGTGGTTTTTTAAGATGTTCAACTTCCACCTTATTTTGGCAAAACACAGAGCAGCAAAGGATGCATCAGAAAAGTCTGATTGAAAGACCCTCACTTTTGTCTGCTTCCTAGAAACAAAATTAACACTTGTAATTTACCTTTGTAACAAAGCATCTTTTCTCCATTGCCTAGATTAACAGATTACTCTTTTCTCTTGGCCAAGCACAGGGTAGCTAAGGCTAGGCTAAGTTTGTGATTCCCTAGGAAAGTAGTTTTGCTAGAACAAATAGAGCACAAAGAAGGCTGCAGAGCACAACTTAAGGAGAAGCAGATTTAAAGAGACTGAGTATGGGAACTCTCCTTTAAAATTTATCCTGTAATGGAGAGCAACAGCCAGCCTTTGTCACCAGGTGTTAGAGCATGCTACAGATCCTGAGTAACAAGTCAAGGTTACACACCTACTGGAAGTCCTGATACATCTGCCTGTCTCTTGTTTTCACTTGTGCGCAGGTCACTATTTGTTACTATGATTCTGAATACGGAGAGTTCAGGCACGAAAGTTAAAATAGCGACAGTCCCACGATACAGTCCAGCATTTAGCATTTGACCAGTTTTTGCTGGTTACTCTAAAAAACCTGCTTTGGCACCTTTCTAAAAAGTTACCGAATACCACGCTTATTGGGTTTAACATAATAAATAATTAAAAGACACTCAGCTAATGGCGCCTTCCAAATTAGGGTTTCTAGAATTAGAAGAAGCAATAGCGTATCTAAGCATCAACTTGAGTTGACAAGCTAGAGGTCTAAAACTTGTGTTAGTCCCACATAATGATGACAATTACAGGTTAGATGATATTTACTGCTTGGACAAACGCTTGGAGTTAGCATCCCCGCAGTCAAATGCATTGCACCTGGGCATCTCCAGCGCTCTGCTTCTCGTATCAGTTCATTTTACTTTAAAGTGTTCACAGTCTGTTAACTCCGGCTTTTTCAGGCCAAACATCAAAAATCAGGCAGTAGTGTGTCATCCCCTCTACAGGAGAAAACAGGACAGCCTCGCGAAGAGCTTTTATCTAGGGCATATTCCCTGTTCGCAGTGACACCCTGTAGCTTCACTTTCCGTGCTTATGGCAATTAGCGCCTTCCTAACAAAGGTTTGCTTAGGGAAGCGGAACAGCACCAAAATAGCAAAACTCGGCGGACCTTATCTCAAAAAAAAAAAAAAAAAAAAAAAAAGAAAAAAGAAAAAAAGAGGGAGTTCGGGGAGCGCAACCCGCCGGCCGGGAGCTGCGCGCTGCCTCGGGAGCCGCCGCGCCGCGCTCTGCCCCGCCGGGGCCGCGTCCCGCCCGCGGGCGCAGGCGGACACCGGGGCGCAGCGGTGCGGGCGGCGGTGCGGGGCCAGGCCGGCGGCGGTGCGGGGCCAGGCCGGCGGTTCGGGGGCGGGCGGAGGCAGCGCCGAGGCCGGCGAGCCCCCGGGCAGCTCGCCGCACCGCGCTCCCTGGAGGGGGGCCCGCCGAGCCCCCCCCCGCCCGCCGGCACCCCCGCGGGGTTCAACCTCGGCCCGGAACAACGAGCGGAGGAGAGCAAACACCACCCGCCCGCCCGCGGCGGGGAGCGGCGGCCCCCCCGGCCCTGGCCGGACCCCGCTGGCTGCGGATCGGGGCGGCGGGGAAGGCACCGCCCGCCCCGCACCGGCCGTCGGGGCAGCGGCGGGGCCGGGGCCGGCGTGCGCCGGGCGCGGACAATAACAGGAGCAGCGCGGCGTCTGCGGGGCGGTGTGCGGGAGACAGGCAGAGAGAGAGGGGGGAAGAGAGGGGAAAAAAAAAAAAAGAATAATTTTCCCTTACCTTTCCTCTTTGATCTCCTCCTCCTCCTCCTCTTGGACTTGCATTTCAGCTGCCCGCTCGGCCCTCCCGACGCCCTGCCGCTGCCCAGGACGGATGTCATGCCCGCACTTCAGCGAAGCAGCACCGCGCCGAGATGTTTCCCTCCCGCCGAGTTTCTCCTCCGTCTGGAGGCGGCTTTTATAGCGCGGTGGGTAGGGCCGGCTGCTCGGCGCTGCCCAGCCCCGCGGCGAGGGGTCGCGCCGCCGCCCCGACGTGCGGGGCCCGGCCGGGGCGAGGAGCGGGGGCGGCGACGGCTCTGCCGGCCCCGCGCCCACTTTTTGCCCCTCCGCGAGTTGCTGGGCGCCGGCCGCTTTGAAGCCAATGGTGCGGGGGTGGGGGGTGGGGGGGCGAGGGGGGCGGATTTGCTGCTGCAAAGTCTCCCGCAGCCCAATCGCTCCCGCCGCCCTGCTCTGACATCAGCTCCGCCAGCCCTCGCCCCCAAACTCCGCTCCCCCTGGGCTGCCGGTGGTGCCCGGCTCCCGGGAGACAGCGAGGGAGAATGGCCCCGGAGGGAATAAAAGCATCCTGCCGCCTAGTCTGGGAGAAGCCGGAGGGGCAGCTTGCAAGAAGGGAGGCTGCAGGCAGGATTTCGAGCCTTTTCTTTTTTTTTTTCTTTCTTTTTTTTTTTTTCCGCTTTAGACCATGTGGACACTGAACACTCTGCTTCCAGAAACAGAGAAATGCCGCTGCTGTCCTCCCTAACCAAGCACTTACTAACTAGTTCACTAATTGCAATGCTTATTATTCCCAGGGAAAGAATAGGAGTTGCTGTTGAAGGATCCCTGTATCCACAAACCTTACGCAAGAGGCTAAGTGTAGCGATTCCCCTTGAATCTCCAGTTATTTTTAAGGTACGTACCTTGCTAAATTCACGATCAAGGGCAAAAGCTCTGTGAGAGAGGAGTGTGTTGTCGCTCAGACTCGTGCATTAACACTCTGCAGTGCCTCATTTAGGCAACTGTGCAATTAAAGTGTCGGGAGCAGAGGGGCTTTTACAGAGAGGAGAGATGACAACAGCATTCCGCTGAAGAGCTTGGCTGAGAAGCCTTAATCGTTCATTACAAAAAGGCAGGGTATGCAACAGATAAGATACTGCTTTAAGTTACGAGGGACCTACTGCTTCTGTGCTCCATCCTCCTTAGTTATTATCTAACTTAAAAATACGTACCAGGAAACCTAGGCAGTGAATGGAAAATGGAAGAATATCAAGAAAAAAATTATGCTAAATAATTAATGTCATCATTAGCGCCTACTGCATTTGTAGTCCGCTGGAGGAGCACAGTAAAACCCTGTTTATCAGAACTCCTTTAATCTAAAACTTCCTCTGGTTGGAATGTAGGTTACCCAGCTCCTGCTGCTGAGCACTTGCCCTGCAACTCTCCCAGCTATTAGAAACCCTCTGTGTTTGCCTGGTTTAGGCCTCTCTCATTTTTGGATGAGGCAGAGCTACACATTACATGGATTTTCAAATTAAATAAAAATATTTCCGTCAAAGTCTCTAAAAGTACTTATTAAAGCAGGATTCCGATGGCACAGGCGTGCCAAGGGGATGTCACCTCTTGGCTTCATCCTCCACAGAGCAGGTCACACACGGTCAGAAGGCCCTGTGTACCCTCAGTATTCACTGTGTGGCACAGCACAAAGCACAGGGGGAAACTGCCCCCCCCTCCCCCCCCCCCAGCTGAGGTAAGAGTGCCTGTGAATTTAGCCCGGCTTGGATATCAGATACAGTTCAAGAAGCCCTGCACAGAAGTAGGTTTTTACATGCAGAGCTTTTACAGGTTACTGGCTGTTTTTTTTTATGACATACGCATCACCCAAAAGAATCAAACCTTTGAATTTCTACACAGCTTAAGTAAACATCTCTTTAAAAAGCTTCTATTTCAGGGAGAAAAACGTGTCTGTGGGAAAACAGAGAGGCAATCACTATTTTTTGGTTTTAGCTTGAGCCTTCAGCCTTAAACTTTTCTCCCCTTTTCCTTCTGGTTTCTGTTGTCCTGAGCACAGCTGACCCTCATCTCTTAACATGGCAAAACCTCGTAGCCGAGTGTGAATTAGTAATGCTGCTGCAAAACACAACTGCACATTCAACCACACATCAAACTTCTGACCAGTCTGGAATTTAAGTCACTCAGTTGAGCAGCCAGATTTAGAAAAGTGTCTTCTATGCTTCAGTACTAATCTGTGCTCTATCCTTTAGGGATCTAAGAGAGAAACAAGATCCAATTAGAAAGAAAATGAGCATCCCATTTTTAGGAGTGGCTTCAAGCTCAACACATTCTTTAAAGTTTCTGAAGACTTTCTCTCTGATAACATTTTCTTATACTCTCAGAGTGACTGGAGCTGAGGTGTTAAGGAGATGGACTGGCATTGCCAGTCTCTAGAGAAGTCATGCTACCAAGCCAACCTGAAAAGCCACTGATTCTCAGGAAGTGTCATTTGGTGCTAACGATTTCATGAACTGCTTTTGAGCCCTAGGCAGTTACGAGAAAGTATCAGCAAGCCAACATCAGCAACCACTGAGCTCTGCTGGTACCACAGTCCCCTCCTAGGCTGGTTTCAGGATTGGTGAAGGCATGAAGACAGCTTAAGTCACGCTGGTGGAAGGTCTCCCCTTGGCCGCAAGGAATGGTGAAGGGCAGTCATTTTTTATGCTATCCAGCTGCAAAGTCAATAGGATTCCTTAAATGTGTCGTGCTTATTCCTGTTGTTCTCCACAATGGAAGGAGTCAGCTTCTCCACCCAGTGACGTCCCCTGTTTCAACACACTTTTTTAACTTAAATGCAAGGTTACCAGTTCCACACAACTGGGTCTGGCTCTCCTCCCAGGCAAACAAGTACATGATCTCAAGCGCTGTGGTCAAGTGGCATAAATTCAATCTAGGAAATACAAAACCAGCATCAGTGAGGTGGGAAAAAAAGCTAAATTATAAAGTAACACCAGCTGTCTTTCAGTTATGTCCTTATGTCTACTAATGGCCAAGCCTTACCACCCCACAGAACTGATGGCTGTTCCTGAATGCCCTGGTGATGGTCGGTGGTATTGAGTAAAGCAGCTTAGGACTTTTGCCATCTCCATGGGCTTGGCTGTGGAGGCTCTTATGTTTATTACCTTCAACCTGAAGTGTTTCAGGCTGTTCTAAAGGCAGTAACTTCACACACCTTGACTTACAGCCTGCGAAGAGATGCACATCACACCAATACACAGTCACCTACTCAGGCTGAGGTGAATCAGACAGGTAGGAGGGTTTAAGGTGTGAGTCCTGATGTGAAAGACACTTCCCTATGCTGTCTGCTCATCCCAGCCGGTACATCAAAACCTATATTCCTGCTCTTGTGAGATAGGCAGGTCTCTCTCAGCACTGGAGGTACCCAAGCAAGGAGTCTAAGCTTTGCAGGATTTGTGACAATTCACTTCACTCAGATTCTCTCAAAAGAGGAGAGCTGAAGGACAGTCCAAATAGTTTATTAACTGGAAGACTGATGGTGACTATGAGAGTATGATGGGGAAAGAGAGTGTGAAACTGGATGCCAGGTTGCACACCTTAATTATACATTACCATTTCAATTTCCTTGCCTAAGCAATATAGTGTAGGGTTAGTAATCAACAGAAATGCAGAAAAATGAAAATGGCTGAAGAAAAAAAGCAGCCTACCTTTTTTTCAGCTAAGCACTTCAGATAAGCAACTTCAGGAACAAATCTTTGGAAAAGTTATCCAAATGTGAATCCCAAGCCCATGAGTATTATGAGTAGCCTGTATTTTTTCTGTACAGACATATTTAGGTGAAGTAGAATAAGTATGAAATCCATTTTTTCTTTATGCCTCTGTTTTTCGAAATTTGGAGTAACTTGATTTTCGATTACATGATATTACAAAAATTGCAGGTGAAAGGATTAAAAAAATACTCCATTGAATTTACAGAAATGCAAATATGTAAAATGAGGTTGAGCATCTAAGATGTATCACGGATGCTCCATGAGGGTGTTGCAGCATTTGCGGGGGGGGGTGCTACTCCCAGAGCAAACGGGTCCTGCTGAGCAGCACAGCAAGTGGGAGAAGCGAGCTCCAGGCTGCACTTCCCAGAATATGCACAAACCCTTGAAGAAGAGGCCATCTGGCTGCCGTATTCTCCAGTTTCCAGCTGCACTGTCCCTTCCCTAAGGAGCTGTGGATACTGAGAGCAGCAGGCCATGGTAGAGACCTTTGTAATTTGCTGCTTGGGAGCAGACGTGCCCTATAGGCTCCTGAGAGGGGAAAGGGATGCAATAGCCACACTATTTTTCTCCCATCCTCCCCACCCCATTTCTGTTTGCTTTTGCTCCCTCCTGTCTGAATAGGTGGAGAAAAAAAAAGGCCCTTAGAATTTGGAAGATAAAAGATGCTCAAGGGCGTTAAAGCAGGACATGAATGCAATCGTGTGGCTGTGCAGGTGAGACTCCAGAGCCTTCTGCCGCAAAATGCCTGCACTAATCCACTCTTGCCCTACTTACAAGGAGCTGTCAGTGTGGCTATTTGTAGCAAAAGCCACTTCAGCTTTGGGGCCAAACATCACAGAGTGGTGATGAAGCAATAAGGGTATGGGTACATATTCAGCGTGTCAAGTTTGCCAGAAAAATGCCTTCTTGCAGACAGGTCCATATTCTCTCACATGAAATAGTCCAGGCTGGCTAACACCGTGGTATTGGATAGCAGGAGGTTAAGGCAATGCTAAAAGGATTTTGCCCCTTCATTAAACTACAAGAGAATTGAATGAATTTGGCATGCAGTACTCCTTCTGCTGTGGGAAAGCCCCAGCAGCCAAGTTTCATCTCCTACAGAAGCAGCTCCTCCTCTTCTCCTCATTTCTTCCAGGCCCCACATCTACTCTGATGGGGGCTCACTGTGCAACATGCCAGAAATTAGCAACATCCAGCTCCCTGATGAGCAGGAGGTAAACATTTCAAAGGTGCTCAGACAACAGCCTCTTTAATGGGGAAAAGACCTAGATGTCAAGGACTGCAAATCATTGTAATTAGTAAGTCTGTATATGCCACACAAACCAGCAGCAGTCACTTGGGATGAAACAACACTTTCTGAAAGATGTTTGTATGGGCATATTAAAACATAACTCAGCAGCTCTGACTCTTGAGGGGAGTAGAGATGCAGCTCATCACCAGAAACAGTTTTGATTTTAATAGTGTTTGTAATAAACTAAACCAAAACGTGGAATGAAAGTGTCCCCAGAGCAGGGATACCTGAAACCGCATGCTGCCTTCAGATGTTTCAGTCCTGGCCCAGACTGGTCATAGTTGCTTTGTTCATCTGGGATTAACTTGTTCACAGACCTTCTCTAAGGCCTCCACTGACCAGGTTTCTTCCTGTGCCCCGGTATCCCAATATGCAGAGAGGTAATCAAATGCACTCTTTCTTTAAGCACTCAAAAATGCATCAAGGTACAACAGCTGATTATTTTTTAATTATTAATTATTACTGAAATACCAAAAAGTCATTTTTGTCCCTCTCCATCCTTTGAATAAACCATCTGAAACAATAAATCTGCTGGGGGAAAGTTTCCCCATGCTGCAGCATGGCTGTCCAGAGCAAGGAGCTGCAGCCCTGGCTGCCCAGTGCGCGCCCCGGCACCATCCGAGAGCAGCGGCGCAGACCAGCACTGCCTGCCTCTGACAGCACCTGTGGGCAGAGATCAGCACCTGATCCGTCCTCGGTGGCGCAGGGGTGCAGTGCTGTCAGTGGGTCCCCAGCCCACCTCTTTGGGTGGATGGCTGCAAGAAATTCCCAAGGGATCAAACCGCAGCATCACCCTCAGCATGCAGTTGCCTCAGGCTGGGAAATCTGGCGCCTGAGAAGAGAATTGCCCAAAACAGTGACCAGACTTAAAAATTAAGACCTGCATTTCCCTGTGTTGACAGCTTTTTCATCAGTAAAATACAGATGCAAATACTTACCACAGGGGATTAGGGAAATTTAAAATGACCAAGGGCTGTTTGCATGCAATATACTTTTCACCCTAATCTTTTCAGTTTGGAAATATTTCAAAATTAAATGACGAATAAATTCACCCTCTAGAAGCCATGTGGTTTACAAAGGCTCGCAAAGTTTTTGATGAAAGGCTCTACCATCTTCTAAAATGAATGCTGCTAGCCTATGTCATGAGAAACCTTAACTAACTTCTCTGGGACTCTAAAAATGTTTTATAGAGTAATCATGCAGTGACTGCATTGTAGAGAAATAAGACAGTACTGAAAAATACCACAGCATAGTTATTGTGCAGCATTATTTCAGTAATGCAATGTGTTAGAGTTTAAAGAAGTTATTATAGAAGTATAATTTGACTAAGGTTTACGTTTGCAGACATGTATATGTTTAGTATTACAGCCTTTTCCTTTAGACCTCCAGCACCAGTCACTGACCTTGCTAGTGACAGTGGCTGAGGCTAAGGTATAATAATAGTCGGTATAAGGGAAGTGTATTAAATTGCATTAACCTCTGGTTAGATTCCCGAGCAGATTCATCGGGTTTCAGTGATACCCTATTACTTTACAAAAGGTGTTTCACTGCAATTTTCTGTCACCTGATTTTTAAGCATATTTTTGAAAAAGCATTCTGATTTAGATGACATATAATCACTGCAAAGCCAAAAGCAATGCTTCAGGATGTAAATGCAGAAAAGTGCATGAAAATAAAGGAGCACCTCTGTATTTACATATGCTTTCCAACACTTGGCCAGCACTAACAGTCAAACACAACTTTCTAAGATACATAAGACCCTCCAGCCTATACTGAGCACCCTAAAATAGTCAGAATGAGGCCATTCAAAAAATAAAGAAAATAACTTATATTTTTTGAATGAACTAACCTATAAACTCTGTAATGAAGATCATAAAAAAATATTTATTTGTTCCTGTACATTTTTCTAATAAACCATCTTATACAATGATTTGCCTGGGGAAGGTTGTCTATGTTGCACAGTATGGCCATGCAGAAGTCAGAAACAGAGAGGATACATATTGCCAGCAGAGAAAAACAAATAATATAAAGGCTACCCAGTACTATTAAACAATTCTGCACATTTTATTTCCCATATGTTAGATAATTGATGTAGGATGGTTTAAATCTATCTTGAAGTTCTGGCTAGTGTTTCTCTTGATTGCCACACTCAGCAGCTGGGGGGTCCCTTTCTGTTTCATGCTGGGATGGTTCTAAATTATGACATGTTGCTAAATGTAGATGGGCGTCACTTGGCTGAAGACTCCTCTTGTGGATGTCCCTACTGTACTAGAATATCATCATGGAATTGATGCAGGGTTTGAACATCCTCAGTCTGAAGTCTCTGCTCTGGTGAGACCTCACCTGAAGCACTGCATCCAGCTTTGGAGCCCTCAGCACAAGAAGGACATGGAACTGTTGGAGCGGGTCCAGAGGAGGGCTGCTAAAATGATCCGAGGGCTGGAGCACCTCTCCTATGAGGACAGGCTGAGAGAGTTGGGCTTGTTCAGCCTGGAGAAGAGAAGGCTGCGGGGAGACCTGATTGCAGCCTTTCAGTACCTAAAGGGGGCCTATAGGAAAGATGGGGAAAATCTTTTCAGTAGGGACAGCTGTGACAGGACAAGGGGTAATGGTTTTAAACTAAAACAGGGTAGGTTTAGACTGGATATAAGGAGGAAATTCTTTACAATGAGGGTGGTAAAACACTGGAACGGGTTGCCCAGAGAGGTGGTGGAGGCCCCATCTCTGGAAACATTCAAGGCCAGGTTGGATGGGGCTCTGAGCAACCTGATCTAGTTAGCGGTGTCCCTGCTGACTGCAGGGGGGTTGGACTAGATGACCTCTAAAGGTCCCTTCCAACCCAAAACATTCTATGATTGTATGAAGTCAGGCCTTGACTGACATTGAAGGACATGACCTTAGGTAAGTCGCCTAAATATCTGTTCTACAAAATGACAGCAAGCCATATTGCTCCCTGTAATTTTTATTTCATTGTTGGTTAACTATTGAGATAAATGCTGCCTTTTGCTTGTGTCTAGGTGTAGCTCCTACAAATATGGACCCCAACTCTTGCTTGAGATGTCTAGATGATATTGTAATGTGAATAAGGAAAAGTCTGGGAGATATGACTGCAATCAGAGACCAAAATAAATATCCACCAGCACCACTGAGAAAACAGTAGCAGTTCCTGAATAAAAAAATAAACTTCTTGAATTATCTAGAATAAGGGGAAGGTATAATCCAATGCAGTCAATACTATTACAGGTTTATCCTCTACCGCCCACATCAGTTTCCCCTTAATTTTATTTCTCTTCTACTACAACTGATTTTCCGTCATCCAAATCTTGATCTCAGATAGGCATCAGGAAAGTAGAGATGCTGAAACATGTGTCTGCAGGAAAGAGAGATACTTAGAGGTGCTTGTATGTAGGTCTTTTACAACAGCAGAGCCACTCAAGGAGAATGATATTTACACCACCCAGGCTCCACAGACAAGTCAGGGAAACTCAAGCAGCATCAAAGACAGATGACGTATCCAAAATATGCATCAGGAGAGACCGAGACAACAGTCATTTGTCTGTGTGTCTCCCTTACTCCACAAGTCCCAAAGAACAACCTGATAACTCTGGATGATTCAGCAGACCAAAATCTCAGTCCAAACTCAACATATGGAAATTGAAGATACTATTTTAAGACCCCAGGTAAACCTGTGGAAGCCCAATATCTCCGTATCAGTGGTGAATCCTGAACCCTCCCTTCATATAAGAAATAGATAAACTCCTTGTACTTCGTAACAGTTCCCTAGCAACATGGTGGCTCTGCCAGTTACTGTGTTAATTAGTAGTAGCTATGGAGTCCTTCAGTTTGTGGTTTTTGCCTTCTTCTCTTAGTTTTTCTCACTGAGTCTACATTCAGGCATTCATTTCTATGTGTCATACCAGTAGAGATCAGTTTTATATCAGGATGACAATGACAGGCAGCCACTGAAGCCTTAAAACACAAGTGCTGTATCAAATAAAACCTTAGCCAAACTGACATGATTTATTTTAAAATAATGAACTACTTCTCTTTACTGCTGGACAGTTTCTGAATAAAATTGGCAGATGTGAACTCTGCCAAGCTGAGTGGTAGGGAAAGATTCAGTGGAAATAGAACTTTAAATCCGTTGTTTAATCACAAGGCTGAAGACCGAAGTCTGGATTCATCCCATCTAATTTTGACATTTAACTCAGATGAAGACCTAAGTGAAAAGTCTTGTCACCCTGCACACAACTGGAGAAGGACAGGCCTCCAGATGGTAGCACCAAGTTTATTTTGGAAACACCTTTCTCTTTTTCCACAAGTGAATTGAAAATTGAGTGAATCTTGGGCAACATGGGATTTCTCAGCATTTCTTTTAATCTTAAAACTAGCCAAAATTGGTAAAATTAGACTTTGTCTTAAAAATAGGTAAGATTTGATGACTGTAGCTTGTTTCTCCCTAGATTTTATTAGAAACCAAATACAGTGTAAAAATGAAAGAGGTACAAAGCAGAAAGTTCAAATGACATCAGTGTAAAATACAAAATATTGTCCTGAAACCTGGTTTATAAAATATACATTTCCATTTATAGCATCCATTTAATAAACATTCTCTTCAAATGCTCAGGATTCCTGCTACATCTTTATCAAGGGGGAGAACAGTTAAAGAAAATTCTACACCAGTGCTTGACTTAATTTTCTTGGTTTTTTTTTCTCAGCAAGTAGTATTAGGATCATATGTAAGAAGCTTTATTTAGAATCTGAATAGATTTTAGAATTTATTTTATGTTTTTCTGTTGACAACCAGAAGCACTGGGTGGAAAAAAAAACCACCAGCAGAACAAAGAGTTCCCTAGAGATATTTCATGTCTGCTGACTCACTACATCATCACATATGACACTGAATTATTAGTTTCAGCAAATACTGAAATAGCACAAGAAAGCTTTCTTGCTCTTTTATCTTCACCATTGTTCATGGATTTAAAGAACTCAGATAAAAACTTTTGGGTAAAACTACAAATATTGAAAAATCATTATTTAGAGTGGTGTTTATTGTACAGGATGCCTCCTTAATCATACTGAGATAGAAGGCTGGGAGTAGTTTCCCTGGGCTCAGAGGACAATTTGGATAGAAAACATGTTTCATAGCTGAAGCAGAGCCCGTCAGGACTTTAGGAAGTTTTAGCAGGATTCTTCCTCTCTCTTTCGTCATCTGCCTGAGTAACTCTGCTCATGCAGAGAGATTGAAATTGTGGCCTGATTTGTATCAGGATGAGCTCCGCTGTTGTCTGAGAAGCCCCCACACAGTACAGCACATTTTTTTCAATCATGACTTACTTTTGAGTTAGCTGTTTTCAGACTCCTTTTAAAAACATAAATATTAATGGCTGTCAAAACTCAGGTAACCACATGCAATATTAGCTGTGTGGGGCCTCAAAACAGGGGTGAGCAGCTCGCCCTGCCTCCATTGCTCGCACTTTACAGGACCACTGACATATGGGTGACCTCCCCTCACCAACCCCTGTGCTCCCCTGCTTGCGTGGGCTTGTTTGATTCCTTTGGCCTTGACCTCAGCTGTAAATTTTTAAAGTGCCACTGTGTTGTTCTGTATTGCAGGAACAGTGAGAGGTAAGTGTCCGGGTTGTATTATGACTTTCATGACCTTCTGACTGGGAATAGAAGTGTAATACTTCACCAAAAAATTCCAAGTAAAACAACAACTCCAGACTCAGCTGTATGCAGGAAGCTGATAGCTTAATATCATATACTTTGATGCAATAATAAATAAAATTATAATACTTTATGTAGATACTGAAAATTTGTGAAATGAGATTTGGTATGTATTAGTTCATGCCGAAACTGTGAAATGATTAACACCAAACTGAGGCACGCTTGGCTTTTTTTCAGAATTAATTCTCAAAAGTAGCTATGCTAATTCTTTTTTTTAGGCTTGGCTACCTTACTTTCCTCCCCGTGAAGACAAAGGCAAAATTCTCAATTACCAATGTTTTACTGGGATTAGATTGTTTCTCTCAAGCTGTGGCTTTCATATGCACTGGTGTAATTTCTTTGAAACACCGTGCATGACAGCAAGAGAAAAGGAGAAAACAAAACACAAATGAAGTGAATGTATCAGTACGTTAACCCATGTCATAAACTGAAAGGAAGGGATAGAGAATGATCAGGAACATACATGTTGCAATTTAAAATAATAATAATTAGGATGGATTTATTTTAAATTCATGTTACAATTTACCATGCTCATCTCAGACAATTCCTTCTCTTTCTTTTCTTCCCATACCCATTGAAAGATTTAAACACCTTACTTGTTAGCAATAAGCATTGATTCAGCATCCCTCATGAAATGATGCATGATTTTACTCCATCACAGATAATTTCAGAAACATTTTGCTGCCTGCTTTTATGTGCACTCTACTTGTGGAGAGGATTTGAAAAGGTTTGCGTAGTTGCCTGCTCTGCAGTAATGTGAGGATTTTGTTATCCAGCTGAGCTGCCATCGTTGGTTTAGATAGCTTGGATTCCTTCCTTCTGCAGCCAAAATCTCACAAAACCTCTCCCTGAAACACAAAAGTACAGGAGAGAAAGGGCAAATGAATCACCAAACCTTTCAAGAGGCTATTTATATTCCTCCTGGAACACAGCAATTAGCGCTTCTCTCAGCCCCATCTGATCACCTTGTTGTCCTCTACTTATGCACCCACTTAAACAGTTTTTAGACAGAGATCTTCAGCTCCTTCTGATATCAGATCCAGTCCTGCTTCCAGCCAAACACAACAGACCTGTGCTACTGACAAACACGAACGGAATTAAGCATCACATCTCTTTGGTTCCAGCAAAATACCTGCATCTCGGTCAGGTCCGCACATGTACACACACAGGTTCAGAGCACAGCATCCCAAGTTCAGGACATACTACCCCCCAGCTGTGGGGTGCTATCTTCCTTGTATGTGCCGGCAGTGATGGCTGACATACCAGCTTGCATTTGTGGGAGACACCTTCAGATTCACAGGCATACTGGCACCCTTTGATAGTCTCTTTCATTACAGCAGGGAAATAGAAAACCTAGTGCAATACAGACAACACTGACATCCATCTGATACAATTTTCTCCTCTTGTTCTGTGTCTCAGCCTTTCGTCAAGCCTCTGCACTAAAACACTCTAAACACAATAATTGTAGAGGTTAATGCCAAACAATCAAGAGAGGGATTTGGGTATCAAGTTCCTTGTGACTATCCATGAGGCAATCAGTGAATTGGTAATTTTACCAAGTATTGTGCTTGCTCCAGTCTCTCTGAGTTCCTCATGTACGGGGTTTCCCCCAGGGGGATCAGGATCCTTGCCTGGGGCTGCCAGCTGCTGGGGGTACCTATTCAGAGCCTTTGGTGAGGTCCTGCTGATTATCCCAGAAGGGACATCCTTCCCTGGCAGGTGCGTCAGGTGGAGTCCCTGGCGGGGGTAGCAGTACCTGAAATGGGCATCAGTCCCTATAAGGGGCCCCAGCACCCAACAGGGTTGTCAGTCCCTACAAGGGGCAGCAGCCCCCAGCAGGGCTATCAGGCCTTGACAGTAGTAACTGTCCCTGTAAGGTGCATCAGTCCCTGTAAGGGGTATGAGTCTATATAAAGGGTATGAGTCCCCAGCAGGGGTTTTCGTCCCTGGCTGGGGTATCAGCCCCTGCAAGGGGTATCAGCCTGTTTGAGGACGGTCACGGGTGATCCATGCAAATTGCAGCCTGAGTGCAATCAATAGATGTGACAAGCAGCCGGTGCTGGCAACTGGGGACATAATGAAGGTGTGACTGTGTAAACGGCTAACAGATAACAATGCTATAGGAAATTATAGGGCAGTGCTGTATTGAATAAGTGCAGTGCAAAATGAGCTGCGGCTCGCGGGTCATGCTTCCCCGCTGCTGAAGTGTCTCCTGCTCTTGTCCTTTGTAATTGTAAGTGGCAGCAGTGGCGGCTGAATGCGATGAGGGCATGTATCCAACCCTCATTTGTTCTGCATTACAATGCAGCCCTCGCTGCCAGCAGCTGATCTGGAGTGTCAGTGCCCACCTCCCAAGTGGACCAAGAAACCAGTGAAAACTCCATTTACTTAAGAATTAGGAAGGCTGTCATTAAAACAAGGCTGTCCTTGAAACCGCACTGACTATCTCCGCTGCTCCAGTAGGAAATAGGGTGAAACCTCTATGTTTTTTTTTTTTAAAAAACATGCTTTTTCCCCAAAGAAACACAGCAACCTAAAGATTTTTCTTTCAGAAAGCAAAAGACCATATGTAGAAAGTATAAAACATTCTAATTTTATTATGTTTAGTTTTAAAGAAATATTTATAATACATTAAATAATTTTTAAAAAACTTGGAAGAGAAGGTTTTGCCGACATACAGTTTTAATACAGCAAATTTTCCAGATGCTACTATTCCTCTTACCCACTCATTAATATTCAAGGAGAGAAAGAATGGCTAAAAAGTGTTCATTGATTTTTAATTTCATTTCCAAGTCCAGCCATATGAAGTCCTTCTTGGCAATTTTGTTCTGACATTTGGATCAAACTCAGTGGTGTTTTTTTCTGAAACCTCAGGTCTTCAAGACTCTTGGGTCTGATTCCCATTTAAAGGTTTACAGATTAAGTTTACAGATTAAGTTTAACATTTGAACCTAATCAAAGACAAGGAGGTAACTCAAAGTGCTCTGCAGAGTTCACTGCATATTTCACCATCGCTGATCAATACTTTCTGCTATTTATGATCACTCCAAACATCCCTTCCCCCCTCTTCATAATATCAGGCAATTTTATTTATAGTTTTCTTCACCTCTAGCCCTGGAATGTCCATTTTTCTTGTTAAGGTAAAACCTACACTAAACAAAACACTTGCTCAATTTCTTTAGTAATGCACTATAAACATAGGTAAGTATTTATTCTGTAACCTTGTTTTCAATCATTTAATGTGGCTGCTTGCTTTCACAGTTATAAAGAACCAATTTAGTTCTTGCAAATGCATCTATGTACAAATGAAAATGAATTCAAGGCAAACAAATTCAAGCTCCCAATTTTATTTTTTTTTCTTTTCAATAGAGTGAACAAACCCTGCCTTTTTTCTTCTGGTTTCTTTAGGCCAGACAGCTTTCAGCTGAAACAGGGTGGGTGTACTTCCCAGGCTCTGAGGAGACCACAGCACGGTTTGCATCCTCCGGTATTAAGCAAAATGCCACAAAAGTTCAGTTTTGGTAGGTGCCCACATTTTCTGACACAGGAAGGTGCTCCAGGAGTCAAGCCTACAAGTGATGGGAGATTTGGTATCTATGGAATCCACTGCTTTTATTTTTCCATTGTCGCCTTGGTTACGTAGGAGAAGTCATGGAGGAAACAAATCCATGGGTCACCATCCTCTGCAGAGGCCGCACTGAGAAAGACCATGCAGCCATCCGTGAGGCCTCAACGCTGGATGGCGAGGGGACATTTCGGGAGCGCAGACTGGTTGCACTCCTCACACAAAGGGGCACATGGGACCGGACCTCCACTGGGAACAAAATCAAGGGCCTGCCGAAGTTAATCCTGAGCTTCATTATCTCTCCTGTACATCGCTGTGCTTCCTGGTTAGCCCTGGACAGCTAACCGCGCTGCAAAAGTGTGTAAAGAAAGATGCTATCATCCCCTATCTGTCTGAGCCAGAAACAGGCAATACCAGAAAAGCCTGTCTTGTCCAATTTCCAGTTCAGCTTTGCAGACTCAAGAAGTGCAGATAGTTTGGACATGCTTTAGATAAGAAGCTGAATATCTGGGCGTTTTCCTGAGCGCTGAACACCACGCTTCATACAGTTTACTAAATTGTGTCACTAAATTTTTACCTTTCCTGGTAACAGACTTTTTTTGCTTCAGTGTTTCTTCTCCCTACCTCCCAGCAACACTGTTGGTAAATGCACTAATATATATGTACAGCCACCAGCGCACACGCTTTAGGAGCATTAGTACTAAAATGGGCATATTTGCTCAGTGCACTTGGGTTCTTCAGAAATAAATGTCTGAAGCCAAGAGCAAGCTGCTCCCAGGTTTATAAAGCCCTGTGCCTGCAGTGAGAGTTCACTTTTAAACGTATGATGAAAAACCAGACCTTGCCTTCCTGTCTTTGTAGAAAAATTCTGTGTACGTATGTAGTACAAATGCACTCAGATGCAAAGATGAAAATGGGTATTTTGTTTCTTTCACATTCAGCCGCAAAGGGAACCCAGCACCTTTGCAGAGCTGTAATTGCCAGGTACCTGGTTTAGGGGCAGGAGGATAGCTACCTGGTTTGGCATTGGCCTAATCTTTTGGAAACGTAGGAAGGAGAAGAAAAGGCCTGGTTACAGATTGCTTTGCTTTGTAAACCCCTTTCCCATACTGTCCAAAAATAAACGCTCGTGCCCACTCTTACCTCTGTCCACAGAACATATTTAACCAACATTCAAGGCGTTGGTTTTCTTTTCTTTTTTTTCTTCAGGGACATTCAGCAAATTTTCAGCTAGTTTTCCCCTTGCTTGCCTTTCTAGCTGCTTCCTGCCTTACTTACTGCTCCTGGCTGCTTCTACGGTGCCTCTGCTGAAGGATACTTTGCTACTTCTCTTGTTTATCAAATTAAATTTTATTCCTTAGGCATAACTACGTTTGCACCCCAACTCGTTTGTGAGAAATTGGCTGGTGATTGTTACTATTTGAAGCATGAATCTCTGAAACACGAATCCTTTCCTCCAGACAGCAAGGCCAGCCACTGCTCTTCTATCCCATGAGCTGTAGGTCAGCATTTAATTTCTGAGGCAAATACTTACTATTCAAAATTCACTGTCTGCTAACATGTTTCACAATCCTCTCTTAAAATTCACAGTCAGGGACCAAGACTGGGGTGGGGAACTTCATAATTAAAGTGTTTTAGCTGTTCCATCTTAAAAACCAAACACATCACTGGCAGCATACTGAAGGCTTGGGAGTTTTGTTGCAAGGTAAAAACTAGGTGAGCTCAACCTTTGGGCACAGGAAGGAGATGGGGGAGTGAAGGACACAGAGAGCTGAAATCCAGCAAGTATTTTTCAGTAAACATTGCAAAGGCCTTTTGTCTCCATCACATTTAGCAGTTAGATAATTATCTCCTTTGTTATCTTGCTGTAGAACTAGACTTTTGTATCAGCAAAGACAGAGCCTCAGTCACTGGCAGGTTTACAGAAAGTGAAGACGAAGGAAGCAGGGACAGGGACAGGGATGGGGACGAGGACACAGACAGGGACACGGATGGGGTAAGATGGGAGAAGCAAACAGAGCTGAAGCAATGCTTAAATCCTGGCACGCAGACTCAGCACAAGTAGCACTTTACTCCACCAACATCCTCAATGCAACCGATAAGGCAGCTTGCCGATTGAAGTGGGTTTTCTGTGTGAATAAGCATAACACAAATGCTTCTCAAAACCTGAAAGTCCTTCCAAGTGTTTGTTTTCCACCTTGTTCTCCTTGTTCTTATACTTGCTGCCCTGAAGATGTGTGTGTCTTCGCTGTGTAATGATGGGGCCTTCAGTGTCCCAGCACAGAGAAAATTCCCAAATGCTCTGCAGGAAAAGCTTTCAAAGGTTTGGATTTCTGGGATTCAAGCATATCCTGGTTTTGTCTTTTTTATGAAGATGATGATGGATGCTCAAGCTCAGCATCAAATTATTATTTTGTGAAATAGCTGTTTCCTCACAGACAGCTTCTTGACTGAAATATGTTTTTTCCAATCTTCATGAACCTGAGCTGACAGCATGTTCAAAATAGTATATTCAGCAACATGCAGCAGAAGTGGGAAGCAAAGATTTGTATGGTTCACAATTTGTTTTGTATGGGTAGAGACTAGGGAATACACTTAAAGTAATCAGAAGGAGTCCTTTTTGTTGCTGTTTATTTCAACGTTATACATTTTTGTGTGCACAGCCTAGAAATATATCAAAAGGAATAATTCTATTAAATTGAATTACAAAAATATGTGCTTTCCTCTCGTGTCAGTTCTTTCTGGTCTAAAAGTCTGATTTCCCCCTTAGATACAGAGTACTGCCTCATGCCATGTCTGTCTCTTTCTCTTGTACTTTTTCAATCAAAATGTTTGGGGATGACAGACAGAAGACTCATGCTTTAAGACCGAAGCTAAATGTTAACTACCAGCTGCTTACAACATGAGGAGCTTAGAAGCTGCAACTGCTGACCTTGCTACTAGCTCCTCCATAGTGCCAAAGAGGAGCATTTACCATGCTGATACATTTTATTTCCATGTCAGATTATGTACTCGCTTTATACAAATCACATGCTGACACAAAATGTCTATGAGTCAGTCTTTTTCCTTCATGTATTACTCATGTAAGATCTGTAAGAAAACCCTCTATTTTCTGCACATGGCAAAGCCTTGTTAAATTAATCACACTGCAAATTGGAAGGAAGAATTACACTGTTTCTTTTCAGAAAAACTAAAACTTTTGACATTTAAGTAGTATATTTACAAAAGCACTTTGAGTAATACTGTCATCTTTTTTTCTGTCTATTAAAAAACATGTTCTAGTGTAAAACCTGTTTTTATCTCCGTCTCCACAAAAGCATGGCCAACATTGATTCTGTTTAACATTTTATCAACTGAACTAGAGAAGAGATATTACCTCTTTGAGCACCAGCCAAAGGTCTTGTAGCTAATGCTGACCTCTGTCAAATATAACACATTGTATAGGAAGGATTGACAATTATTGTTCTACTGTATTTTGCAAGACACCAAGGGTCAGAGCAATGGAATTGTTACGTTGCAGCAGAGCAATAATTCAAAGCTTGTTTGCCTGTGCTGGGTGAAGCTACTAGGGTCAAAAATCATTGTTGTGTTCAAGTATAGACAAGATGTTAAGGAATTTGTAAATAGGCTTGCAGTTTTCCCAGTTATTTTATTTGTTTCCAGGGATTTCCTTTGTGGTTGACAGGTATTCCAAATCAACTCACTGTCCTCCTATGACAGCATGATTCTTCTTGTTAGAAAATGATAAATCAGCCTTTTAATCTTAAAGATTCAGATTGCATTGAAGCTTTATCTAGCCTGCTGGAAAGGAGAGGTGAGGGTCCAAATCGAAAGGGAAAAGCTTTCTTATTCCTCTGGAGCATATATACAACAGTGAAATAAGATTTACAAATTTATAAAAGGCATTTTGAGATCTTTTGCTTAATTTTTAATGCTATCTAAAATAAAAAGGATTCCAAGATATCTGCCTGCGAAGCAGGCATATCCCTGTGGTGCATGGCCTTCTTTACCCTGCTAATTTCTATTAACAGCATCCTGCTTAGTTGAAAGAGCATCAACTTATATTTTTGGCATTGAAAGTACTGAGTTTGGTACCTTCTTATCATCTTATATGGACGCATCTATGCCTCATTGCAAATACACTATAAAAAGAAAAGTATAAGTAAATGCCTCTATATAATCAACAGAAATGACAAACCCATTCCCATTGATGTTGAAGTCAATAAGGGTTTATTGCAAAACCTCAACATGAACAGGATTAAATATAATATAGAATATACTTACAGTTCATATATATATGAATATATATTCATAATACAGAGGGAAAATATGAAGAATTTCAATGAGTTTGTCTAGGTCATCTCTTTTGCCTACTGTAGGATCATTTTCTCTGGTATATTTGCAGTATTTTGGCTCAATCAGCCTGTTTTTGTCAGCAACATCACTCTGCTGCAAAACTAGCAAATACTGTATTGAACTATCTAAACAGGAGTACCATCTACTGGGCTCAGAAAGCAATCTGTCTGACCTACTTAGCACTGCTAAGTCCTCAGATAGTGTGTGTGGTTTTGTGCACTGCACGTTCAGAAAAAGTGTGGACCAAGGGGGAAAAAAGTATACAGTAAAGCTACCAAAATGAAGAGAGAGATATAAGGAATGCCTGAAAAAAATGGATGGTTTTTATGAGGGGAAACATGCAATGGAGCTATAGGGTAAATTAGGAATGGACTCAATGATACTGGATTGTAAATTTGAGTCCTGTTCAGGATAAGAAGGGACATTGGTGAGCAAATTAGAAAGCATTAAGAATTGGGCTAGATGTCAGAAATTTAAATTCAGAGCAGACCATTGTCGTTTTTCTACTGTGGACATTTGTGTATCTGTAACGAATAAAATTCATATGGCAAGCTGAGAGTCAGGAGCTAGTTCTGTTGCCACTACAAATCAGGGCCCCCTTCTACTGGGCACTGTAGTTACCTTCTGAAAAAGAGCACCCAGTAAAAATGGTCTGATCTCTACATCCGTGAATGAAATCGCACAGATATGTGGGCGGGCTGAGAGGAACAAGCCAGCAGTGGAGGTTTTCTTTCTTTATAAAGCAGGTGCTGTGGTGTGCAGTCCTCTGAAACTACTCCAAGGAAGGGAAGAAACTACTGGATGAGAAAGGGGTCAGCAGTGTTCAGCAACAGACCCTATGAATTAAAATAAATTATGATTGGAAATCTCTAAAAAGAGAAGCAATTAATGTACCTTAACGAAAGAAGAAAATCTACCCCAAATGCCAATCTTAAAACAGGATGACTTTTAATGAAATTCCCAGGCCTCAAAATTACAGCGTCATTTCTTGGTCTATTGCTTATTCAATCACCCTTCTTGTATAATCAGTAATGCTGCAAAATGCCACCCAATGTTATGGTTCAGGATAAAAGCATTGTTTTCTTCCAGCAGGTGACAGTATGGAAGGAAGGCATGACAAAAGCTGAGCATGTAGGTTATACTTCATTTGATTACCTCTGGGCTCCGAAAGTTAAAGTCAACTGTTCCTTGGAAGCATCTACTGCTTATGTTCAGGAGGCACTCAACCTGTGGAGAGAGTGGGTTTCAGTCTTCAAAGCAGCCACTGTATCATTTTTCATGGATATTTTGCTTATACAAAAACTTTTGTAATGCCTTTAAAGTAAATCAAAAAGCAAATATAAGACATGGAGGCTGAAAGTCGTTGCAGACCATCAGAAGGACAGCCAAGATGTGATGTGGACGAGTCTGCTCTATATTTCAGGCTACATCTAATATCCTGTACACACGTACAAGACAACCTCACTTACAAAGACATTTGTAGCTACACTTCTCCTGCTCAAGGAATATACATGAAATCACTTTAATCAAACTGTTTTCTGTCCAAATATATCACTGAAGTATGTGTACAGTAGAAAAACATAACAAAACAGTTCAAATAGAGTAAAATCTGTACCAAAGCTTCATCTTTTTTTCTGAAGTAAACAATACAATAAGCCAAATTTAAGGAAGATTTAGATAAGGCATGACTATGCATATGTCTTGCTGGTGGTCTCTTTCTGTGCAGATTATGGCACTAGTAGCGTGGCTAAGCTAATAGCTTTGGTCAATTCTTAAAACTGTTTCCAGTTATGTGGAAGAAAATGTTTCCTCTAACTGCCACTGGAGAAATAAATTCAAGTTAGATGATTCAGGAAGGAACACATGAAAGAAAACTCTAACAAGAGAACTAGTTTGTGTGATGAGAGCAATGAAATTGTAGGCATGCCAGAAGCCAAGCACTGAAGTTACTTGTGAGCTGTGGTTGGGATTCACTCCTAACACCAGATCCTGATCCTGCAGTTGTTGCAATAGTCACAATGCCGTGCTGTGGTGTAGGCAAGCTCCCACTTGCCATAAGGCTCAGGATATCCTGCAGAGGAGCAGAAACACCAGCCTGGACCCAGCATCTAGAGAAAAGTCCTTCAAATCGTTTATTCTAAAGATTCAGTTTGGGTTTAATTCTAGTATGCACTGGCTCTGAGGACACAAGGTTTAAAGGACAGTCAGCATTCAGAGCTGATGGGAGGAAGAACCCGAAGTGTAGTGGTGACCTAAACGGCACTATCTAAAGTGACTACTTAAAATCCTGAAAATCATCCAGCTCCATTGTGCTGTGAGCAATTTTGAGAGCTCAGAGAAATATCTAAGACTTTATTCTGTTATCTGATCATGGTAGGGGTCTGCCCTTGAGGACCAGAGGCTATCAGTAAATTTGCTTCAGTAAGAGACTGTGTAGGACATGAAGGGGACACACAGAAAAGCAAAGTTACATCAGTGCTTAAGAGATTTTAATTGACCTGACATAAAATAAAGCAACCTGAAGCCTAGAAGCCTGAAAAAACTAAATTATTGCTTTTAGCTTTCTTTTTCATCATAGTTGATCAAAAAGCGGTGCCTATGACACTGAGCTTCTCCTGAAATGGATTTAATTGTTGCATTTCTGATAGTATAAAATAAAGTGTTTTTTACATTTTTGCAGAAAAATATTTTCTCTTTCATATGTAAGTTCAAAATCATGATTGCTTTGTGATATCAATACATTTTAACTAACATTAATTTTATTTTTCATCAGTCACATGCTAATAGAGATGGGGAGAATTATTCTTTCGTTCTTTTTTACAGCTTACCATTTAGAAGATACAACAAGAGTGTTTGAGTGTTTATTGATAAACTAATAGAATGCATGAAATGATTCTAGCGCTAAGCTGTTAAACATTGACCAACAAATTAATGTTATAAAATTTGTAGAAACTACAATGTGATTCGTGTTTATTGAACCATGTATGTCCTTGCCAGATAAGCTGTCAGTAAATATTTTATCAGATACACATATTTAAATTAATGCAATTAAAGTGAAAAACAGTTCATCAAAGCATTGTTACATGTGGGTAGAAAACAAAACCAACAGTAATTACCATTATTAGATATAGCGTACAGTATATGACATTACACCAAATGGAATTCAGATCAGAAGAAAATTTTCTGTGTGGAGGTTTCTTAGACAAGTGAATAAGAATAAAATCTTCATCAATTAAAGCCAGTCTGACACAATTCCTGCTATATACTGGTTTTACATCTTTCACTTTTTTCCCTATACTTCTTTTATCTCACCTGTCTATAAGCTCTTTGAGGCAAAACACTTTTATTTTGGGACCCTGAATGCAACTGAAAAACTTATAGTCAATAACAATTACATTGTTTATTCTCAACCACCAAATATTTGGACACCTCAGATGGTGATTCCTAGTATTTCTCTCTTTCCATTAGATGTCAGGAGTCTCATCCCAAGAGGAATTTTTCCTCCAAAGTATTTTACCAGTCTTGCACGTTGTAGTTTTGTGCAGAAAACATGCGCAGCAAAACATGGCTGTGGTAGCACACGCTCTGCACGTGAACAGGATCTCGTTCTCCAGGCCTGTCAGTCCACTACATGTTTAAAAGCAAAATGTCCCTTTTACTTTACTCTAATAATGCACTGGAAACAAACTCATGTCCTTCTGTCAGCCTGCTGCTCTCTAAAACATCGCAATGTGGGATGGCAGCCCAGAAGGCCAACCGTACCCTGGGCTGCATCAGGAGAAGCGTGGCCAGCAGGTCGAGGGAGGTGATTCTGCCCCTCTGCTCTGCTCTGGTGAGACCTCACCTGGAGCACTGCGTCCAGCTCTGGAGCCCTCAGCACAAGAAGGACATGGAACTGTTGGAGCGGGTCCAGAGGAGGGCTACTAAAATGATCCGAGGGCTGGAGCACCTCTCCTATGAGGACAGGCTGAGAGAGTTGGGCTTGTTCAGTCTGGAGAAGAGAAGGCTGCGGGGAGACCTGATTACGGCCTTTCAGTACCTAAAGGGGGCCTATAGGAAAGATGGGGATAATCTTTTTAGTAGGGCCAGCTGTGACAGGACAGGGGGTAATGGTTTTAAACTAAACCAGGGTAGGTTTAGACTGGATATAAGGAGGAAATTCTTTACAATGAGGGTGGTGAAACACTGGAAGGGGTTGCCCAGAGAGGTAGTGGAGGCCCCATCCCTGGGAACATTCAAGGCCAGGTTGGATGGGGCTCTGAGCAACCTGATCTAGTTAGCGGTGTCCCTGCTCACTGCAGGGGGGTTGGACTAGGTGACCTCTAGGGGTCCCTTCCAACCCAAAACATTCTATGATTCTATGATTCTATGATTCTATGAAAACAGTCAGGGTGAACTACGATCCTCCACAGGGGCCAGCCTCATCCTATACAGCAATTCTCTTGTGAAGGTGGAAGGAAGCTTTTTCTCTTCTACTACCCTCACCTCGACTGCTTGGAGATAAATGCAGCTTTCTAGGTGCCACTCGGGTGGACGGGCTTTTTGCCCACACCATGGCAATGCTTCTGACTGTCTGCTTGGCCCAAACGAGGAGGTCCCATTTTGCATAGTTGTTAAATGAAATATGAACCCCGGGAGAGATTTTAATTCAAGCTTTCGGAGCCATGATGAGATGCCTTAGCTGCTCTGTGCTGTGCCCTATTCAAAGGATACTTACTGAATAAATCTGAATAATGAATGAATGAGAAGAGACTGTTATCTGGTCTGTATGTACAAAGAGGCTAAGTTTGTCAAATTAATTATTCACTGTGAATTATTCACTTAGCTCCAACAACTCCTTCATAATCCATCTTCTTCTGTCCATCCGAAGTGCTACGGACGTGGTCTATATCTAGCTCATATTTTAGCCTCCTTCTTTAAATTATATGTGATGTAGACTACAAACATGGGGCACAGACACACGATAGCACTGGGGAAAAAAATATCATTTTTTTAAACATTAACTTAATAGCTGGAAAACAAGCAAACAAACAAACCAACCAGCCCCAAGTACAAATAGCTGTAAAACAGTAGAGAGCACATTGAACATATCTAAGGTCCCAGTCTTGCAAACGTGTGGACACGCATATTGCAAGAAGCAGCCTTGACAAGATCACTGGGAAGGAGGCATGGTGCCAGAGTTAAAAAATTATTTATAAAAGGAGGAGCCAAAAGAGCTCATGGATTAAAACATGAAAGCACTTAGAGGATTGTGGCAGTTGAAATAGAGCATTAACAAAGTTGAATGTTTTATAGTTAAAGCTGCATTTTCACTATGTTCTTTCTTATTTCTTAAGTTCATCAGGAACATTTAATATTTTTTTATTACTAAATCTCAACAGGTTAACTAATTTAAAATATTCAGATTTTGCTACTGCTAGTAATGCTGAGCAGTACCTTAAACTCTGCTAGTGCAGAGAACAGGAAAAAGGATGACACAGTCAAATTTTAATGCAAAGCCCTAATGTAAAATATGACATGTAAAGAATGTGGCCTATAAGAACCGAGCTAAAATCATAGCTCGGAAACCCTGCTGCAGTTCACCTAGTTTGGAGAATGTGTGAATCCCAGAAAACAAAATATTTTTAAGGTTAAGGGAACAATGTAGGCTTTATTTTTATCAAGCAAGTTTAAAGAGATGTTTAAAGCTAATACTTCACTTTCTTTATGGCATATTTTGTTTTATGCTAAGCAGAATCTAAAAAGACCCTATTAATGAAGATGGTTTAATGCTTGTGCATTATTATAATGCCCTCCTTTGTTCTACACTTTCTCTGTGTGTCATAGACTAAGTCATTAATCAATGGGTGCTGAAAAATAATTGTCTAGTTCTTAACAATCTTCTATTGTTGAAACATTTGGAATTTTAAGATAAAGATGTACTGGCTGCTCTGGAAAAAAATGTGGTTTAAGATTACCCTTCATGGAAGTGTGGACTTATTGTTAGAAATGCAAAGCAGATGACCTGGTTTTAATGTGTTTTAGTGCACTGTTGTTCAATTGCCTATTCAAATTGTGCTCAAAAAGTAGACTTCATTAATGTCACAAAATAATTATTTTGTGTGTTATTTTATTGTACTGGCACATTAATTAAATTGAGAAGCATCATGGAATTACATGGGGTTTAAAAATAGAAGTACAAAATCTTTTTGGTAATAATGATAACTCTTAGTCCATTTAATACAATTTAAGAATTATATTATTTTTGTGTTTCTATCCTTGATGCCAGATATACATAAAAGGCATATACTGATAACAAATCATCTGGGAATATGTGTCTATAACAATCCATTTCAGTGACTCACCTAGGAGATCTGTCTGACAACCTTCATACAGACTGGGAAAATTCTGTGAAAAATCTTACAAAGCTGCAGGTTCCCCAAAGCCACAGAATGGTTCTTTTTCTTCTGAGAGGAATACTGCAGCACTGGACATCAGCTAACTTCTACCAGCTGTTTCAGCTCTACCAGCACACTTGTTTGCTTGTGAAGGCCACAGAAGTTGCCTGGAACAGCACTCCATCTGAATGCCCTCTAATCCACCTCAGGCTTTTTAAAATAACCTCAGAATTTTTAAAAAAAGCAAGAACAGCTCTTTTACCAGATTTTCCCAGAAAGCCCAGCTACAGGTACAGCTGCTCAGGATGCTGGAGGTGGACACACAAATTTAAGTCACACCTATGAGATGTGAAGCAAAAAAAAAAAAAGATATTCCAACACGCCACACTTGCTGGATGAAATGCATGAAAATACTTACTATATCCAACAGAGAATATTAGCAACGAGAGGATCCGGACCACAGAGCTCTTCCATCAAACTCCAGGAAGTGGAAAGAGTCTCATTAACTTAAAGAGAATGGGCCAAGCCTCTCTCACTTCATTGACAACTCTTTATGAGCGTTTTGTGGAAGGTGATGTTCCTTATGTGTACAACATCATGTAATACTGGCTAATTCTGGGGAAAAAGAAGTCTGGTAGAAGTGGTTCCCCGATGGGAAAGTCTAGGATGAGAATAGAGGTCGTGAGCATCCAAGCACAGGACGATCACAGAGGTCCTCAGGGTCCATTCTTGGTCAGTTGCAGGAGCTGGGTAGATGTGGGTTTAGACCATAACAGAGAAAACAAAGACCATGCAAATAAAACTTCACATTTATGGCAAGAAGGCAAAGGAGCTAACAGAAACATACAAAAGATAGTAACAGCTTCCTTAAGGTGGGATTAAAGAATGGGGGGATTACTCCAACGTTGCCTCTCCTGGTTAACCCCCCAGTTTATGCACAATAGTATCTCCTTCACTACTTTTTGATTTGACACACACCACTGCAAACTTGGCAATTATATGTAAACTATTATCCTTTACTAGATAACTGGGTTAAACAGACAAGAATTTTAAAGGCCAGTGTGTGCATGTGTTTTCTGCCCCAACCTTCCCACACACCAAGATGATAGGTAGTGCAACACTGAGTCAGAGCAAATTGGGATGCAACTGTCCCGTGCCACTGTTTAGCAGCCAGTCCACATATGAATGCTGCAGAGATGTCTTGTATAATTCAAAGTAATGAAGGTCTTACGGTTCTGGCCTAATGTGTTGTACCCAGCTCATATACCAACTTATTAACAGGGAACTTAAGAGCTGCGGGTATGATTTTAGTTATTATTAACTACTTCCCTCAGTATGACAATCACTGTGGGATATTATTGAGTTAGAAATGGCATGTGAAAAGGAACAAGAGGAAACAAAGTAGGTGGAGGAAAAACACAGAATATTAATGGTATTTTTAAAAATGCTCTCAGCTTGCTGGTATTTATTTCAGAGGGTGGGTTGATTATTTAATATTACCAGATTTTTGTTGGCTTTTTGATTTCCTTTTTTTATTAAATTAGAATTTTGAGGTGATATATTAACCCTTTTCAAGTAAGTGATGAACTTTCACTGACCTCAGTATCAATAGAAACAGAAACAGTAGCACTGAATTGTACCACTTATTTTATTAATACTGACCACATCTTTAGTAAAATCCTAAAGCCAGTGGCTGTACAGATTATTGCAAATATGCTCAAAATTTAAAGAACAATGAACTTTAAATTACATACACATGAAAAAAAGAGCAGAGGGTTTTGTTAACATTCTCAAATATTTACTGCTTTTCTTCTTCATTCTGGCTATTTATTTTTCCATGATTAAACAGTGAGCTCCTTGGGACAAGCAAGGTGCTTATTTCAGTGCCTGGAAATCATATAACACATTGTGCAGGTTATTGCAAATAAATACTAAAGCCCATTACGGGAAGATGAGTCCTGCCATTGCATTTTGTCTTTCTATTTTAGCTGCTCGCGGAATGGGTGTGCTTTATTTTCATTTTCTGCATGTGCTTATATAAATGCTGGAGAACCCAACCATATATATATATGTCCACACCTAGGGACAAAATGCAATAAAGTTGATAGGCTCATTTTCTAGTATGATGACTACAATGAAGTAAATTCTGTGCCTAGTAAATAAGGGGGAAGGCAGGGAGCTGCCAACTTAAACATGCTTCTCCTCTTTAGCACCTCAAACTCTCAAGAAAAGGTCTTTCTCTGTGTCATAAATCATTGAGAGATGAATAATTGTCTAGTTCCTAATCGTTTTCTATTGTTGAATCATTTGGAATTTTAAGATAAAGATGTACAGTTTGTACTGAAAAAATGTTGTTTAAGATTATCCTTTCTGAAAATGTGAGCTTATTGTTATAAATGCAAAGCAGATGACCTAATGTTAATGTATTTTAATCCTATTTTAGTGCTGCCTATTCAAATTGTGCTAGAAAATAGACTTCATTAATGTCACAAAATAATGATTTTGTGCATTATTTTATTAAACTTAAACATTAATTAAATTTAGAAATACTTTGGATCTATAAAACATTTGAAAACAGAATTATACCACATTACTGTAATAATAGAAGGGAACAGTTTTGAGGCTGTTGAAAGCTTATTCTCTCTTTTTACTTTTTCCTAGATGTGTGCCATAAATAAAAAGAATATACTGCAAGTGATTACAACCCAGCTAGGAATACACAGTTCTGTGTAACTCAGTTTTAGTATTCTTGAAGGACAAAGAGAATAGCTTAGCACAGTTCAGTTTTGTTTTTCCTTCTACTTCAGTAGCACGACAGAACTTGGAACAGAATTGCAACACAGGCTATGGAAGCCAGAGAGAACTCTCTACTTCCAAACTAGTCAAGACTAGTTATGAAAAAATAATGCATTATATAAAAGTAAGATCTTGTCTTTCAAGAAAGCCTTAATGGGCTACAGCAAAAATGTAGAGAAATGACACCCTGGTTTGCAAAATAAGTGACCTGGATAACAGAATCCCTGGAAGCGACTTTCATGATGAAGCAAAGCTTAGGTGAATGAACTATTTTTTCTCTCTTCCCCACCCCTGAACTGTATTCATATACTGCATTTATGCAAAGACAACTATCAGTTCACAATTCAAATTTAATTCAGATCACACACATTGTGTGAATTTAAGACAAGAATTGGCACGGTACAGCATAGCATCCATGGAAGAATTAATTCTTTCTACAGGTAGCTTTGTTATGAAGAACAACTAGTTAAAACTGGTACATGATGGAAGGTATTCTGGAAAAATGAAAAAATGGTCTGCAAAACCTGTAACCAGTCATACATAATTCTTGACCTGCTTCTATTGCAGGTGGGGGAAAAACTCCTACGGCTCTAATATGATGAAAACTGCAACTATGAGAATGTAGAGCTCATTAATCAATCTCCACTAGCTGTTAGAGCCAGTGGTGGGGAACAGGAAAGTTAACTATTGGGAAAGAAAATACTAACTCTCAGTCTTACTTATCCCCAATATAATTAAAATATCTGAAAATTTGGGAAATCTACATCCATTTCTCATCCCTCCTTATAATTTGCCTATATAAGAAAGGCCCAGTCAGCCCATGACTTTGGACAATCTCTGTCACCAGCAGCTCAACACTTCTCAGTGTTAAGATTTTAAAACATTTCCCAGAGACACAGAAACAATAATTTTTCAAACTGCACATAAGGAAGCCAGAAGGTCTGGAAGTGAGCTTCCTAAAATCATATCGCTAGTCTCCTCTATTGTAGAAGAAACCCATAACATGAGATTATGCCAACTCTGAGAATATATGTATGCACCCATGTTGTCTTGTAATGAATACGACCTAGTGGGACAGAGATGCATATTCTGGAGGAATAGGACTTTAGACTAAACTTTTTTTGTCTGTTTTGTCCCACAAAATGTCATTGAACCAAGGTGGGCATCGTTCATGCCGTTCTTTTATTTTAAACAGGATTTGTCCAAAACCTGGTACCTTGTGTGCATTGTCCCCCTGCATACAATATATATCACTAAAAAAAAAAAGACAAACCATCCAAAATAATTTTAAATCTACAAGTTACATTTACCTGTGATCATATTTCTCCACTGCTTCATTAATATCCAAATTAATTTATTATGAAAGAGGTTTTATCACCATATTTATAATTTTACAATTTGTGGCTGCCCAATAACATTTGAGCAATCTTCTGTTTAAATGTAACCACCTTCCCTGTTGCAAACACCACTGCTGACTTTAATGCCATACAATATTATCTGCTCAGCAAATTGCACCAATAGTCTCATTGTATTTTTTAGAACATAAGCTTATCAGGAAAAGTCAGGAAGAGAAAAAGCCACAGTTCTTTGGAAAAGAAATTGACGTAATAAAACAAAGATAGTATTATTAACAAGTCTAAGTTCAAATACAGTTATATCAGCAGCAGGAACCAGAGCTGCTTGTTAGTCCTTTAAGCAGTGTCTTATTAAAAGAAGTCCCAAATGCTGGTAAATCAGCCAAGCTTTTCTCCTTGCTCTCTATTCCCACTCTTATTTCACTACAGATCCCAGCTTCAGGAATATGAGAACTTGAACAAATTCAACTTCTTGGTATTATGAGCATCACTCACTACTCAGAATCATAAAATTATCATATACAAGGACAGATTATAAAGCTGACATTCTTATATTAAAGAAACAAAAACTTTCTTTTTCCCCTGCTGGAAGTACATGCACTACCCTGCATAAATGGATGGCTGATGTGGACCGATGGCAAGGTTGGCAAATGAGGCAAAGAAATGGAAATGTATTTGCCACGTATGTTTCTAGTATTTTCTCATCCTGAGCAAAAGAAATCAAAATATTCTTATGGACTGCCTTTACAGAGCAAGTGAAAGAGAAAGAGGAAGTCTGTTGTGAAAAGAAGTTTTATGGTGGTGTGTAAAGCTTTGAATCCTACCAAAATGTGAAGAGCCAACAAGTCAACCATTCCACCCGGTTCTTGAGTTGATCCTGAATGGAACAAATGGCAAATGAGGGACCAATTGCTGCACCACTGTTTTATATAATACCATAATAGGGATAAATTGATCTGTGTCTGATAGCAGCTGGTCCTCACATTGCAATAGGCCTTGTCAGATATATCGTACCAGGAAGGGTATGCCCACTGGAAAAAATGGCAAAGATGGATCAAACGGTGGATAGAGCACATGGAAATCAGAGGAAGGGAGACCATATTACAGAAGTTCACAACTACAGGACTTGCAAGTGCAACACAGTTAGCATTTGACTTTTGCAGCTCATGTTAGACCATACTTAGCCTCAATTTAGTGGAAGAACTGACTTTGCACAAGCAGAGAGCTCAGGGCAGGTTGGAGCTGCTGCAGAGCACAGAGCTTCCAGAGGAGCCTTCTGCCAAGGAGGAGGAGGAGGAGGAGATTATCTGCCTGCGTAATTTGTTACGCGTATTCATCCATAATGCTCCTTCAGTCCCAGGTGGAAAGCATCCCACTACCACTTGATCCTGGAAAAATACTTCTGGGTTTCCCAGCTGTCAGATGCTTTGCTACAGCCAGCAGAACCAGAAGCAAAGCAGAGCTTTTGGAAAGCTTGGCTGGCAAAGGGAGCTGGCCCACAGGAGTGAGGCGGTGTCTATATATATAGCATCTTTTCTGAAGTACTCTTTGTGATTTTATTCCTTCTATATGTAACTAGCTTTTGACATCATTAAAGTGCCTGTCAGGGAATAGCTATATAGTTTTAGGATACTGTAGCCATAAGAATATTATTTCCTCGAGGGGGCGCAACCCGCTGAGAGGAGAACAGAAAATTAGGGCTGAAGGAATGTCAGTCTGTGTGGACTCACATATGGATGGAAGCAAAAAAAAAAAAGAAATTGCTGAATCAGCACAATGTGTCTTTCCATCCCACACTGCTAACTGCAGCAGCTCCCTCATTAAGGTACACATTTTAAACCTAGAAGTGCGAGTTTTCAGTGTTTAAATAGATATCCAGCCTCCTCCCCAGATTTAATGATTTGTTGAGTCTGTAAATGCAGTGCAAAATACAAATCACTTTCCATAGAAAAATTAATAATTTTTAGCAGTTACAATTCTTTAGCATGTGAAATATACACATAAACACACACAGGATATAACTATTGGTAAAAGTGGATTTTTTAATAGGTGACCTTTGTAATTCCACACAGAAGATGTGTCCTGGATATTAAATTCATACTGCACCTAATTTCACCCAGAGTCTCAATTCCATAGTTCAATATTTTTCATTTATTTCAGGTTTTCATGGTTTGTTTGTACTGTGCTAGAAAACCATTTAAGTTATTCTTCATGCTACAGTTCTCGTTTTGGTATTCATGATAAACTTCTTTTCCAAACAAACAACAAAACCCCCAAATCCTAATCTGCATTTTGCCCCTCCAGGGTGTGAAGAGGAGAACTCTAAAAAGAAGCATTTGCAACTCAGAAAAGCCCACATCTGTAGAAGCACATAAACTGAAGGAGAAAAAATCCTTCATTAAGTCAGGGCAGATATATTTTGCATTCTAGCCATTTACATTGAACAGGATTATACTTCAGCACTAAATAGGTGGCAAAGCAATACTGGGAAATTATATATTATCTTCTTAAATATAATCTTATAATCAGATGTAGCAGCATGTTAAACAAATGAATTCCTCAATAGGTGATGTTATACCATGCAAAGTAGGGGAATCATTTCACAGGATTTTGATACACTGTTATTGCTTTTATCTTGTTCCTAAGTCATAGTATTGTTTGGGCATTAAAAGAATATTAAGTTCAAGGTTGCAAAATACAGTTTGTAGCCTGTTTCAGTGTTGTTTGTTATGTTCTACATATTTTGGTTTACAATCCCTCATGATAGGTTTGAAAAAAAGAATGAACAAAATCCCAGTGACAGATTACAGTTTATTCTTCCTCTTCCTATTAAGCAACTACACATTTGCTTCTGTTACAGGGAGTAATTTTTTCTAGGGTTAAGGCCGAGCATGAAGAAAGCAAGGCAGACCATGGGTAACCAGACATATGCCAGGAAATCATATTTTTCAAATAAAACCTGGGGGACGCAGTTGAGGCAGTTTTCTAGGATGTGAAATACTTTTGCAGCTCACTGAAGTATATAAGAAATGTGTTATGTCATCACAACTGCTGTCTTTGACTCCACAGCATCACGGACACATTTTCAGAGAAAAATTATGTACATTAAGTGTCTTCAGTAAATTTGTCATCAAACATTGAACAACTGGTTCACAGCAATGATACTTTGGCAGTATCTGCTCATTTGCCTTTTCATGCCAAATGTTCTTCATCCAGCTGACATCTTACGCAAGACTATCTCTTCTCATTAAGCACAAAGCAAACTTACTACATTGACATGTCTAGTACATTTTGTGTTAGTGCAGAATGATGTATCTCAACTGATTAAATAAGAAAACTTGAACTTTTGAAGCTTTTTTAAAAGAAAAACTTGCAACACTGTGTGAAAAATACCAAGCTCATCTCAGGAAATTCTAGAAGCCTTGGCTTATTATGTAGGGCACACAGTGGCCATGGCTTTGTGGTGTGAAGTACACAGCTGAGGAAGCATCCAAGTACCTTAAATATGGCCAGTCTGAGGTTACCTGTGGGAACTTTGGCTATTATGTAAAAGAAAGAGAAATGAAGAAAAAACAAAAACAAAAAACCCCACCAAACACCACAAAACTGTAGTAATCCGCTCTGCACGGTCACATATGTGTAACTCATAAGGAGCTCTTTAAATCCCTCCCTCCCATTTACCTCACAGCCAGGAGTACGCTGATTGCTCCTTTACAAATAATTTCAAGAGTAAGAAAAAGACTGGTTTCTGCAGTTTGCATTCTTTTTTCTTCTGAATAAAATCCACACAATTCTTCCCCACATAGTGGTCTCAGAGTACAGTTGCCACTTTTTTATTTTCTCCACTTGCACAAAAAAATATGAGCAAGCTAGGTGCAGGTCAATGTTTGCTATTGGATCCTTGTACAAAACCTCAAATACTCACCATGGCATGCATGGAGTGGCACCAGAAATCTCTTCTAAATTTGCAAGGTAAATACACTCATTGAGGTGATGTTAACAGTCTTGCTGGTAATGGTCATCACATCAACAAGCTGCAGAGTGCCCAGGGTCTTGGATGCAGTGACACTTATAGGCAGCTATCGACAGCTCTAAGAACCGAGTCTGAGGGGAGGGCATAGGAGGAAGCACAGAGCTTGCAAACCGAGTGGGACATACTAATATGTACGAACAGCTACTTTCAAGTCATAGTGGTGTTATTATGTGTTAGATTCTAGGAGTTGCTTTGTATTTTTTAAATCTGAATATTGTCATAACAAGACAAATTTTTTAACCAATACAGGGTTGTTTTATTTCACTATTTTTAAATTTCTGACCCCCATCCCCCAGTATAGAAGATGTGTGTGCTTTTCAGTCTTGATTCCTGTACATTCTTATTTTGAATAGGAATTTCTTTGGATAAAGACAGGTAAATACAGCTACAAGAAAATTCAAATCCCACTGCTGTACAGAGGAATATTGTAATTAAGACCTCTATTTTGCTAACACTTACAATCCAGATTAATTTTAAACATACAGCTCTCCCATCAATGTCAGCAGGATTACTCTCATGCCTAAAGATATGCAGATGCTTAAGTGTTTGCAGGATTGGCTATTCAGTTAGTAGTTAGCAGTTAATTGATTCCACCAACTAATTAATAAAGGAGGCAACATTGCATTTCCTATTTCAAAACCCAGTCATGAAGGTTACCCTGTTAAAGGTTTAATGAGATTTGTACTGGCAATTCCATATGCTTATCCTTGTTCCAGTGCCGTGGTTTCTTCCCAAAAGGAGCTGCATCTCAGAGGTAAGGATAATTTCAGAATCACAAAATCTGGGAGTGGAAAGGTGTGCACATGGAGAAAACAAAAGTTTTACTTTTATTTTTTTCCACTCTAGAAAGAATCAGTTTTAAATTGAAGGAAAAAGCCACTTCTCTAGAAGGGTCAATGGGAAGATAAACCCAGATAAAGAGATTTTTCAATGTAAATAAAGGTTAGTAAAGAATTGCAACCATTGTTAAGACTACCCTCACTGACTTCAGAGACGCTCTATGCACAGATCTGCAGCTTGGGCTAAGAGTCTAATTCTTTATCAAACAGCACTAACCTGTTTCCCTGTCAGTATCTTCTGGCTGCGAATTCTACAGCTTATAGCTGTGTTCATTCCTCATCCACTTTAAATTTGCAGAGGATTAATTTAATTGACTGTTTCATTAGTCTTATGATACAGGAAAGGATAAAAAGTAATCCCTAGCTACAGATCATTGCAATATAAAATGCACTTGCACTCCAATAAATATATACATTATAAACACATGAGTATATACATGCTGTTAAGGAAAGATTTTTGTATCAAGAGCCCTGTTCACATAGCATTTAATTTCTGTCATTCCCCATGGTTTGCCCACCTTTGCTAGTCAATGCAGGAGTGCAGTGCTTAGCTGAGATGTTCCCAACTGCAGAGCCGGGGTTGGTGAGCAGCATCTGCTCTCCTGCTTTGAAGGTAATGTGGAGGCTGAGTTTACTTGCCGTGTAAATTTCTCATTTGCTGATGTTCATATCTCGAAAGCTAGAAGAGCTAATTATTTAAAAATTAGGCAGCGCTTTCATCAGTCAGTCAGTAGCTTAAGAAGTGAGATGTTTCTGAAATATGTTCATTTGTCTAGACTACATCAAAGGCATAAACCCAATTTTTTAAAAGCCTGATGTGTGTGACAATTGCGTATTGTTCCTCAGATTCTCTTTTCAGATTGAAAATCGCTCGGTGGTTCAAAAGAAAGATTCAAAAGACAACTGAAGTATAAAGGGATAAATTAAGATTCTGTGTAAAGATTCCCAATGCAGTTAGTAGGTTTTGAAAAAGCATACATTTCAATTGACTTGCTAAACATTCTGTCTGCCAGAAGTAATAAAATTATAATTTGCACTGGTGAAATATCTTTCATCAAAGAATTACGGAATGAGCTATAAAGCTGGCAGTAAACTTATTTTAACTAGGAAGAAATTAGATACAAAGAGGTTTAGGCCCAAATACCTGTCACTGTCACTGATGTGATGTTATTCTGTGACAGGATGGAAGAGCTGGACACTCTTTACACCTTTGGGAAATGACAGGCTCACCCTTCTTTCTGATGCTTTGTGTTGGTTGACAGGACATTCTCCTCTTGGTCTAGAGGATCTTTAGGTCAGTGTTCCCTGTTGCAAAGCAAAACATATTCCACAAAGTCAGAGCATATCTATAGTCCTTGTTTGCATTGAAACAAAAATATTTAAGCATTGTCTACACTCATAATCGCAGCTAGAAAGAGGGCAAGGGAAAAACAAAGCACTCTGCTCTGCAGCATCCGCAGCCTCCCTGGGAAGGAGAAAGGTCTCTGGACTCTGAAGGCACACCAGCAAGCCTCACTCCACAGATGTGGTGTGTAAGTCTGTAGGCAACCGATCCACAACATCTGTGGAGCAAAGAGTGTGAGGCAGGTGGGTGCTATTTAGGAATTGGCAGGTATATATGCACATGAGGTGAGGTCACATTGGCCCATTCCTCTACCAGGTCTGGCTCCCTCTGACCAGCACTGCTACCTTCTCCTTGGCCATACCCCAGGCACGAGCCATGGACCTGCCAGCCAGCTGCCCCTAAACACCTGGGAAACAAAAGCACGCTGCTGCTCACGTGCAGGTTGTGCAGTGCGGCTGAGGGAACCTCCAAATGGGAGTCAAAAATTAAGAGAGTCACATTTACCCCCCGATGGCTTAACAGAGCTCCACCTGTGAGGAAGAGAGCTCCCACGCTGCTGAGGCAGCGCAGGGCAGGCTCCAAGGCTGCTTTCTGTAATGAGGTCCAGCGACCAGCAGCGAGATACAACGTAAGGCTCTGTGGATTGAGGTCCTGTCATGTAAGAGAAAATGTATTCCCCCACCAAGTCTTCCAGGGGAGAAAAAAGGAAAAGTTTTGCTTTTATTTTAAAAATAGGTTTCTTCTGATGAATCTTTCCTTGAAACAAATCCAAAACTTGTCTTGCTTTTCAAACATTCCTGGATGCACCTACCTGTACAAAACATAAGAATCAGAAATCTTGGATATCACCAATTAGAAATGAATCTGAACCAAACTGCTTTTCCAGGGATTCACTTTCAGACCCCAAGCAGCAGACTGCAGTGGGCAGCTCTGCCCTGACAAACATGAGCAAAACCCTCCGGTCAGGCAACTTTCCTGTGTAGATTCAAGTGTCATCATCTCTAATTGTGAAGTTGTGAACAGTTGGTGGAACAAGCTACAAGAAAATAATTTAGCACTGGTCTAAAAGAAAATAATTTAACACTGGATGCTGCAAGATTACCGGGTCCACTGACCTTTAGTACGTGCGCTAATCATCTCTATTCACTGCGAGTTCATTTTGCAAAGAATATGATGCATAATACGCTAATTTATTCTCAAGTACCACCTTTTACAAGCAGTGCAATGTAAAAAACTGTCTTCATAAGAGTAAATATCTTTTAAACCATTGCTTGCTGGAGCTCAGAAGCTCAGGTTGCTAGCAAACTAATTGTGCCAAACAAACGGCTCTGGTCTTCTCTACTTCTCTCATCTTGGAAATCTAAATTAAAATCCACCGCAGGACAGTTTTCTTTCTGCGTGGCTCCTACCAGCCAAATTCGTCTTGTCCACCACCACCACCAAAACCCTGCTTATTTGTCTTTGAAGAAGCTCAGTGCCTAATGGGAGGGAGGCGGTTGTTTCAGGTACTGTGTAGCAAGAGGAAAAAGCAGCCGTGTTTCCAATGAACTTAAACAGAGAATAAGGGCAGCTCAGACGGCAAGAGGGAAGAGGCACCAGGGAGGTGAAATGGCTGCCATGAGATCATGCGGGGGTCAGCAGTGGGGTTAAGAAGCAAGCCCAGGCTCTCAGCCTAAAGCACAAGGCTACATTTAGAGGGTTAATAGTCACCAGCTCAGTTTGGAAGGGGCAGTTTCCCACAGTGTTCTGTGCTATCGCAGCGTGGCTGGACGGAGAGCAGAAAACAAGGCAAGGCGTGCACCTCCCACTCTGCACACTTTGGGTAGGTGCCAGAGAACTCTGCAGTGGCCACAGCACTGCCCATGTACCATGTTTCTATATGTAAAGGTGTTTTTAAAACACTGTAAAATGCAATCTTCTCATAAATGCATCCAAAGAGTGTTTTAGCATAAGAGGTGGGGAGTTGTTCAGGAATTGTTCAGGAATTTGTGCCTTTAAGTATTTGTTCACAGGGAGGGGAGGAACAAGCAACCCTATACAGTGAAATTTAATGTAAATACAACACTAAGCTCCAATTAACTACTGCTTGGACACCTAAAATTAGGAGCAAAACCTCACGTTCAGGAACCTTAATTTGATTTTTAGAGAAACCCAAATTTACTGAAAGCTGTGAATATAAAGGAGGTCTGAAAATCAAGCCTTTGCTGCTGTCAAATATATTGGTGCCTTTCTATAAAACCCTGAGCTTAGGAAATTTGAATTAAAAGCAGCAAATGCAATACACACACACACACACACACACACACCCAAACCCCTGCCTGTGATTGGAATACCTCTATCTAATTTTTATATCACCTGAGTATTCCAGATAAAGATGGCTTTACAACTTTACTGGCATTACAATATCTTTTTGCCTATATTGTGTCTATTCAAGTCAAAATTTATTTATTCGCAAATACCAGCCTAACGTGCTCCTTAAATAATGAAAATCTTACAAAGAAACTGAAAGCATAATTGCAGACATTACAGGAACAAAACAGAAAAGCAGCTTGCTCTCTGAATTTCCTGGGCAAAATTAGCAAGACATAGTCCATTTACATTTTACTCCTAGGTTGCTTTTTCTTCTGTTTGATATTGTTATTTTTAGACCACTTTTTTTGCAAGTCATGAGAATACAGGAATTTTTTACCCAGTTGTCTAAAAACTCTGATGCATTACCCATGTGGGAATCCTGGCGGTACTTTGTAATGGAAGGGAAAACAAGAATTAGGAAAAGAAAAATCAATTTAGCCACCAAGCATAAGGGTCACAGCCAAATTAGTTTCAGTACTGATGGCAAGGTACTATGATTTGAAAGGGAAGCCAGATAAAGTAAGACAGAGGTAATAGTCAGCAATGTTTTAAATCATCTGGAAATAATGTGGGCCATGACATAGCACCACTGCATTGCACGGGCACTACAGGCACTCTATTTTTCTATCATAGCTTCACATTTCTTTCAGGAAATAGGTAGGCTGAATGTTTAAAGACCTGAGTGCAAGGGAAATATGTCACGCAGCAAGACATCTGCCAACTTTGTGTTTCATAGCGTTATCAGAGCAGAGGACATGATTTGAGATAAAGCAGAATGAAAGAAGAGGCCAGAAAGAGAATATGATCACGGCAACGAGACATCATTTATTCATACTTTTACTGCCAGAAGTAAATAAACTTATGCTTGTAATTATTGCAGCATATGTGGAACTAGAAGGAAAACTGATGAAGCTTTATTGCCCATATAGCACTTGAAGGTAGTTAATTTATACACAGACACACTAAAAAAACGGTGCCCATTATCACTGCTGTCCACTCTAACACATTCTATCTCCAGCCAGATTTAATTTAACAAGAAGAGCCTCAATCTGCCACTGCTGCAGTCTCTCCCTTCTGCACTTCACAGCATCTTTTATGTGTCTGGAGAGGGAAGGAGGCGCTGTAATTAGCTGCTTATATTAACAGTCCTTCTTTGGCTTTATGAAGTTGGAAATAAATGGTCACATTACTGAGCAGACTGCTGGATGCTCATCATATTTTGTTTTAAAGAGTTATTTAAACTGGGCGTGAGCGCTGCTGTTTCTGTGCTGCTTGCACAGAGTCACTTCCTGCCTTCGTCTAATGGAGTTTTTCATTCTGTATCAAAGCAAATTGGGGTCCCAGTTCTGTTTATGTTAACAGTGTTCCTCCAGCCAAGGAGATTGCAATCTCTAACATGAGAATATGAGGAGGAGCAGACAGCGCAGCAGCCACAGAGATGTGTACAGATATTTTCTTCAGCAATTTACAAATCTGAGTCTGAAGCAGGTTTTTTTTTTCTATTATTTTGTCTAGTACAAAATCAGATAAAGCTTCCTAGAAAGCAGGATATTCTCAGAAGTGTGTGGCAGCAGTTTCATAAAAGTGTCGTATTGTCACTGCTTTCCACAGTACTTGTAGGAACTTAATTTTCTCCAACCACTATCTCCAAGTTGGTTGAAATTGGCCAGAGGGCTAAAAAATTATTGGACAGGTCAGGAATACAGGGAAAGGTGGGCAGGGGAATGAGCTTAATGGTGGAGAGCTCACTTTAATGCTCAAAACAGTGCAGAAAGCAGCACACCTGGCTGAGTTACAAAGGTCTCAGCAGCCAGAGGCTCACACCACGGGCAGATTTCTGTTAAATGGGCAGAGAGTCAAAGAAGAAGCTCAACCAAAGACAAAATTTCTCCATTACCCATTCAATATCATCTGTTCCTGAAGCTTCATGAAAGGCTGCTCTCTTCTTAACAATTGCAGCAGCACATTTTCCATCAAGGATTTTTTCTTTTTTCCTCTCCCCAGTTTTTATTTAAAGAGAGAGAACTGCTATGATTTAAGCCACAGGAAACGCTTCTATAACATTAAATGAAAAACAAATCTTCGTGTCTAACTGTTGGCGATCTCATTTACATAATGGATGATTTTTGTGTTTCAGTGAAGACATTGGCAGAGATCAGGAGAGAGACATTAGCACTCATTCTAAAACATATATTTGCACTAATGTTTGCTTATACTAAGTACCTGGGGAAGCTCCTTCAGAGATTTGTTGAACAATAAGCACCGTAACCTTTCAGGCTGAATCTCTGCAGCAGGAACCTTGGGGACAATATTAACTGACTTAATGGATTCTTGCATTTGCTATAACATATATGCTTTCCTAACCCACTTTCACTCTTGCGCAAATTAAACTCAAACTCTCTTTTTAATGCTTAAGTTTTCTCTCTTGTTCGCACTGCCGGTATTTTATCCTGCTATCTACTCATTTTAAGCCCTTGATAAGCAATACCTAGTGGAGCAGCTTCCACTGCAAACCATTTGGGAAGCTGCAAGCTCCCTGGGCAATGCTTTTACCAGCCGATCAGGGAAATCTCTCCATATCCCTGCTTGCCTGTGGTTTATGGATGTGGGAGTGGCAGCAAAAACTTGAGTTCACTACAAGCATAGAATAACACTATCTACAGAATTTTTTAATAGATTGAGTTTCTGTACAGCCCCGCTTTTTCAATAAATGATAGACATCTTTTGAAACCCCAATTTTTATCCTTAGTTGTACGGCAGTACTCCAACTGATGATATCATCTACCCTTTCTCAAGCATATATTCTGTGCTAGAATGAAGAGCATGATTAGTTTAAAATTGAAGATCCTTATTTTACATAATTATATGTAAAGGCAGGAAATGTATTTCTATCATTTATTGAAGCTTTTTACAAGAATTCATCCCTGAATTCTGAAGGAAAGTACATTTTATATGTATAGAAAACACCAGCAGTAGCAGTCAAGAATAGCTATGGTAACAAGTCTAAGAGATTTTGACTCATATCATAGTCAGTGAATAAAATCCCTTTATGTGAAATATCCCTGAAGACTTTTTGTGAACAAAATTATACAACTGTTTTTCCCGGAGTGTGATGGTGTATCACACAGCTGACAAGACCTAGGAAACTGGTACACTGCTGAAGGCTCTTTTCACAACACATGCTTGGCAATGTGTATGCAGGCAGGGTCTAAATTCACTGCATGGCTAACAAAAGGCGTTGCTTTATTTAAAAGAAATTTATTTTATAAGTAATCTTCCTTTAGAAATTACAGGTAAATCTTGTAAAGCAAATGAAAGAGGCCAAAGAAAATGCCTTTTCAAAGAAAGCTGCTTTTAAACTGGGGTCAAAAACTAGAATAGTATGATTATGTTACATGCAAGATGAAAAGTATGGATCTGCAAGATGAAGAGTATGGATCCTCATTATTGCAATACCAGTGAATTTCAACAGGCTTTTTCTCATTCTCAAATATTTGCTGTAGTTAAGAATTGTAAGAAAAAAAAGTTTTACTTGATATTATGGACCGTTTGCACTTCAAGGTCATCCACTCTAGGGTTCAGCAGGGACACAATCCATTGTTGAAATGTCTATGGAAAATTATTACTAGGTAAACCAATGACGAATTTTATATCAATAATGCAACAATAGTTTTTTGTCATCAGTCTTTTTACAAATAGTTTCATTTGAAGCAAAAAAAACCCCATTTGTTACATTCAGATAATATCTCAAAGAGTGAAAATCTTTGCTTTTGCTGACCAATGTACTTGTGCTTTACTGGAGACTTAAATACTTCCACGCCTGTAAAGAGGTTACTTTGGCTTCTGATAAGTTTCATTGGTGAGTGAAGCCTGAACTAATGGTAGCCTACACACGTGGCTTCGCCTCTGTTCACTTGACATTCTCCTGACTTATTTCCTTGGGGATTTGCAACTTAAACCACTCAAGTCTCTGTAACAGAGTTGTCTTAAAAAAGAAATAAGCATCATCACATACTGCACTTCCTATCAAATGTCAGAAAATGAGAACTTGCCAGGAACAAAAGTTTTAATCCAAGGCTTGCTTTTTGTAGGACATATAGTAACACTGACTGTTTTACTTAACCTGCATTTAGAAAGCCATAACACAGTTTGGATGCTCCCATGATTTGTGCTGTGATATGAGTAGCCCAGGAGGCAAAGAGTCAGATACATTCTAAGTTTTTCTCCTGCTTAACAGAGGATCTGTCATAGCACATCACCTGCAAAATACATCTCTACGTCCTGTTTCTGACAATAACTGGCAGGTAGTTATCTTCTGAGGAAGAGAAACCTTCATTTGCTCCTGGTTCCTAGTCCAACAGAGATGACTCTCAAGTGATCCCATAAAGTAACACCAGCAATTGGAGAAAGAGAAACATTGTCTGGCCAGATACCCCCAGACTACATTTTGAATACATCATCCACACTCAATTTCCACGGCTTTGTGACCCATCTAAACACCAAAAAGCAAGGCATTTTATAACCAAAAAGGCTGAAAAAATCCTCCTTAGGTAGACTTTATTCCACTTTAATTCTACAGTCTTCCACTGGAAAATTTTCCCATGGGTCAGGGGAGATTCATTGCACTTTTCTGGTCCATTTTGTAGCAAGAGGAAAAACTGCTTACTTATGTCCTCTGCACCAGACTACGTCCCTCTTCCGTCTCCTCTGGATATTCTGCTATTCTGGCATAACGTTTTTCTGCATCTTTTTGCTTACAGATTCTCCCAGAACATCAAAGGAGTTCTCTCTTTTATCTCCTTCTGACTGCAGCCACGAGGAAGCAACTTAATGGGGAGGTTTCAGTCTAATTCTGGTCCACAATAATATTATGCCTCTTTGCGTAGCTCTCTTGGGTGGCACCCACAGGATCCTCAGATGCTCTCAGGGAGTGCTGTGTGGCCAGGGATAATCTGCTCAATGTCCTTGCTGGTTCCTTCTTCTGAACCTCCCTTCTGTCTTTTTCTTCATTTCTTGTCGTGTGTATTTGCATCAACTCTGAGTTCTGAGCCCCATCCCTTTTTCAAGGGCTCTTTGTTTTTCAGTATGGATTCCCTCCAACTCTTTCTATATATTCTTCAATAAAGATGCTTAGAAGAACAATATCAGAGCTGGGCAGACACACAGCATCACCTTCTCAGCCCTACTCCCACCAGCCTGAGTCTTGGATGGATCCTGAGCCAATATTACATTTCATCACTCTGTTTCCATCTCACTTACAAAGGTGAATAATATACAAACTGCCTTTGAATTCCTGGAGGAAAAAACCAAACCAAACCAAAACATACACCCCCCCCCCCCCAACTGTATAGAGAATTTCATGTGCTTTGAGGCATCATCATGCAGATACTTCTACTCTTCTTCAAAACTCAACCACACAATTGTTCTGGGTTACAGTTGCTGACCTCATTAAATCTTGTGGAGATCAGGATCCCTTAAAAAGATCTCTGGGAAATTCTGTCTCTGAAGCTACAGTTTGTCACTTTGTCCCAACAGTTGCTGCCCCAGACAATTGTTCACCTTGTGTATAGAGCCAACCACCTCTCCAGGCCTGCTGTGGTAGGTTTTTTTTCCAGAAGGACAGAGCCACACCGAGATAGATACATTGTCCAAAGCCATAAAGGTCTCATAGGACAAGCTGAAAATACCTTACAGTTCAGCCATAGGAATTATAATTGTCTCATGTCTGGGCAGTTTAAGATGTGTGTCTTCTTCCATTCTCCCCTTTCTCTTACCTTCCCAAAACAAGAACAGAGAGAATTAATTCTTAATTTCCACCTGGCAGTTACATGTTACTTTCATCTAAGTATTGAGGAGTATTGCCAGAAATCCAGAAAGCAACATTTAGTACGATGTAGGGACAGGCTGACTGGTTTACGTGACAGAAAAGTAACCCATGATGAATATATTTCAGTTCTATCCTGAAGTCTTCTAATTACTGTAGCCAATGTAAGGACAAGACTGTGATTAGCAGAGTGGAGCAGCCCCTTTTGGCAGCAGTATACCTCAGGTGTAAAATGAAACTGCACACTAACTCTCCACATACACATTTCAGTGAGCAGAGCTGTATTTGTGTACGAGATGACAGTATTTGATGTCAGCTCCTCACATGTATCACACAGTGAAAATCATGTGCCTTTTTTTTTGCATAACAGATGTATAGTATAAAGCCTCTAATTCAAATAGTTGATCAAGTTATAGATTTATCACATAGAATTTGATCATGCCAAATCCTTAACAGTAAAATAAGTAGTTCAGACTTACCACTGGTATTAAAAAGTAATCTGGCTTTCACTATTCTTCATGCACAAATTTTCTTTGCCTCTATGGAGCTACGTATTTGAGTTAAATGTCAGTGAAAATCACCAGTACAAATATAAAATATGTCAGTGTGAATCATATCACTAAACGTATGTAGTAATTGACACTGGCACAAGCTTCATCTCATTCTCGTATGACCCAGTCTATTTTGGGCAGTCATTTCTTCCACCCAGTTTCCTGAGAATTATGTAAGTATTTACTCCTCTAACTGTCACCTTTAAAGCTTGTGGGGTTCTTTGGCCAATTTCAGCCAGAGCTAATGAGAAGAAATTTCAAAGATATTCTATACCTACATATTCTATGGAAAAAGGTGACCATTACAGATCAAAGAGTTTACTACTGTGATTGGAAGGGAAAGGCAGCAATATGAGCCCTTTATTATACAGCAGAGTATATTTGTGACTGTGAGTAGCGGATCCACAGGAGGTCAAATTTTTATGTTGTTTGATGTGTTTGTGCAATGGTTCAAAACCAATAAGGATTAGCTGTGTCACATGATGGGTGCCCGTATTGAAATTCCACCATTGCCTTTCATTTTTCCAGGTGTTTATTGTTGGGCATTATAGATTCTTCATTTATAATTATCACATAGAAGAAAAAGTTAGATGTCTGTATTATAAAACTGCTTTTATTCTTTAATAAAAATCTGATTATCTCGTTAAATGCCTATTCATATATTCAACTGAAAAGGATAATATTAAATGTTTGTTTTCAAAATACCCTTTTATTAAAGCAACAAATTCAATACAATTTGTTCTGCTGCTTACAGTCTTATTTCTGTATGTGTCTTTCCAACCCATTTTAAGTAGGGACAATATATGGTATGGCAGGAAAGATCAAGGGCATATTCTCATTTTAAAGACAAACATGCAAGTTTGTCTAAGTAAAGGGTTGGTTCAGATTGTCTTGCTTTTTAAGGTAACTTTACAGACCCTATGTATTGGGTTGTTTATAAAATCCATTCCTATTATGGAACAGTTCATTGGAGTCTGAGATAGCTAAAATCAAATTAAGTGCATTTAACTGACCTTGCCAGTCTTCAAGATTACAGACTGGTTTGTGTTTGTTCTGACATACAGATGTCCAGCTTTTGAGTAGAAATCATTCTTATTCCCAGACCATGCAATTTTTGACTAGAGAGGAAATTCACCCAATTGAAAAGGATGAATTAATACAGTGGTCAAAGAATATCAAAACCTAGGGAATCACCTTTGTTAATTCCACTTACAGCCCTCCATGAGTTTTCTGTCTTTTTTGGGCTTGCACAACTCTAAAGGCTTCTTAATGAGGGGTTTTAAGACTTCTGTAGTCAGCTCACTATTTGGAGATGGATTATCACACCATGTAGTTCTATTTCCAAAAATATATGTTTTCTGATATAGAAAGAATGGAAGTATTAGCAGTGATTCAATACAGAGAAGGAACTATGAGCCATCTGACATCAGGTCCAGATCCTATGATATAACATAAAATATGTAATGTATCCAGTCACATTTCAATGGGCAAAACTTTCATTGAAGAACAGTCTGATGGTGCATCTTTTCTACCAGTTAATGCCTCAGCATTACAGATCTGTCTCAGAGAGGAAGGAGCTGGGTGAGAGGCTCAATGTATTTAGATTTTTAAGCAAAATCAAGTTCTGGAGCCCAAGATGGCTCACATACAACAATAGCACTATCCAGAGTCAAAGTCCACTGAATGACATTTACTTCCCCAAGCATTTGATCAGATTAAGGTCATCTGTGCAACACTATTTACTGCTGGGCTGTTGCCCATATCTTAATGGAAAGAGAAAAGTGCACTCCTGTAGGAGAACCGGGTATTTATACAGCTACTTAATTTGAGCCTTGTGGCTCTCCCATATGTGCCCTCTGCATGGGAGAAGTGGAGTTTTAATCTCATCTCTGATGCTGAGCACTCAAAGGGCACATGAAAGCAGCAGGCTTTGTCAGGAACTAGTGGCGTTGAACTGTCACCTGAACCTAATGGGGTCTGAACAAGCAAAAACTTGTTGCACATTACATAGGATCACCATCTGAGTTGCACTTGGCAACAGACATGAATAACATTATCTGCATTTACCCACAAGCAGATGGTTTTGCAGAAAGCCTAGTTCTTAAATTACGAAGGCTAAAGCATCATTTTTCACAGAAACAGATATAATAGTTCTGCAAGACCCCAATGCTTTAACATTTACTCAGAGAAACCTTTCTGACTTCAGTGAGGTTCCTTTGTGCAAAAACATACTAGTAAATATGAATAACTGCAGAATGGGATGCCAGGTTAGTAGAAGCTGGCTCTTGCACTGAAAGACAGAGAAACAGTCTCAACATACTGTTGATAAGAAGGACTGTCATTGACTGTATGATTACATGTGCATGTATTTCCATGCAACCTATATATTTATTTAGATTCTTTCCATTAATGTCAAGAAATTACTTAGCAATGCACAACCATGCCATCCTGTAGGACAAGTAGCAATATTTATGACAGTGGTGAAGAGAGGAAACAGTGCATAATTAAGTGTCATAACTGCTTTAAAAAAAAATGAAAAGAGAAAAGCCTGGATTAATTTGTCAGCTACATTTGCTGTATAATCATAATGGTCCAAAACCAATAAGCACTACATATGTCAAGTTCTGGGTCTTTATAATGAAATTTTTCTATTGCATTTAGTTGTCCCATATCTTTATTGATGGCCATTATGGATTCTCATGTTATAATCACACCAGACTGCATTAGGAAGCTACTTCACTCTTTAAACAAAAACTCATTCTCTAACTTAACTGCTATTCCCATTTCCAAATAGGATATGATTATATTGAAAATGATAATATTGAACACTTCTGAAGTAAACAGTGTTTTGTTTAAGTAAAAAAAGTAAACTTGTCTCCATTTTGTCACTAAACTATAAAATAAACTACCCTTTTTCTTGCAGTTGTTTATCTAGTGTGGGAATGGACTTTATCCAACAAGAACCTGTTCAGTTTGGTATTACAGCCAAGTCTTTCATAATGTAGCAGCTCCAACACCACTGAGACTATCCTCACTAGAGAGCTAGTACTCAGATGCCTTCATTGCACAACTGGGATTACTACATGAAACACAGAGCTACATTTAATAAAAATGGGAGAAAAATGGAAGCACAGAAAGTTAATGTAATTTATGTTTAGAGACTGGAAAGAAATTTATTTGACTTCTGTAATCCCTGTACTATGCTGTAGCGCTCTGTTTCTGGCATCCTCTAAAACACTTCTGGAAGAAAGGTTTTCTTTGAAGACTTAAGGGATGAAAATAGATTTTTCAGCTTAAAAACAAACCAACAAACAAATATACTGAGCAGCAAATATACTAGATCCTCTTGTCTGCAACAGCCCCAGCAGTTCTAGAGAGCAAAAAATCCCTATGGCATTGCTGTTTCTTTATTTTACAATATGTTTTGATGTTGCTTTAAAACAGCATCTTGCTATTTTTTTTCTGTACTGGCTACCACAAGAGCTCTGTTTCCAGTGAAAGTCCTCCTTAGGAGTAATAAGAGAGCTTGTCCCAGTTGGGCTTAGCCTCTCTCAAAGCAAACACTATTCTGGTGCCAGGTCTGTGGGGTGGAATCAAACAACATTAACTGTCTGAAACAAGATGTGCAACAGCCCTGCAACCGGACTTGCCTTTTTTTTTTCCCCAAGGAACAAAACCATTTATAAACTCCTCACAACAAGTACAAGCTAGCAATTTCTTTGACTAAACAAGCCATGTCCATTGGTGATTTGCTTATGGAAACTGCGTTCAGATATAAAAGAAGCAAATGGAACTATAAATTATTTACACTTGTATTTACTTAGGAGCTTTAATTTTACTAAGCATATCATGCTATATAGAGATATTACCTGAGGGCAGAGAATGATCTACATTTTTAACATAAATGCATTCAGGGTTTTATTTAGTTGGTCCACTTCAAATTCAAATATACAGATAATATGGCTTTGTTCTGTAGGATATCACCATACAGGCAAGCCTTACTTCACTCTTGAAACTTCCCTTTTTCTCCTTTTGTAAATACTGCCTTTCCTTACCCAGACTTTTCCCACTTAAATTTGGAGCTCTTTGCTCACTCACTCATCTTGTCCAGCTCCCACTTCAAGCATTTCACATGATTTCTCAGCACTTGTGAGCATACAGTCTTGTTGGCTTCAACTTTTATTCCTTGCTGGGTTCGTTCTTAGAGCCTACCTCACTCCCATCGTCGAGTTTAAAGTCTCTGCTCTTCCCTCTTTAGCAGTGAGACATGTATTTTATTCTTTTCAACAACGTCTTCCATATCATTTCATTCTCCAACTTTGTACGAATTTCACAACCCCGAGTGAAATTATTACTTTGTCATTTCATCAGCAGAACATTAAATGATGGGGAACTTTTCTCTTTTTGACAACCTTTACCTTAACCTTCAACGACTCTATTAGAAGGCAATGATCATTGCTACAGAATTTTTATCACATATATTCATATCTTATGCTGACTTCCAACTTTCCCTTTCCCCTTAACTTGAGTTAAAGTGCTAAATATGAATTACATTATGGCAATATGTAACTAAATGAGGGTAAATAGACAGTTCATGTTCTAAATCAGTACCTTGACTGTCTAAAGGAATTTCATGTAGATTTCCATCAGTGATGTTTCTGTTCAGGAGATGGGATTTTAATGGAAATGTTCTATATATAACTTTCATTAGATATTTTGAAATTGCCCGATGGGATTGGTTAAAACTTAATATTGGTATGAGCGACCTGGGCAAACATAAGCATGTATGTATTCATCCCTGGAATCTTTTTCTTATGGAGATTTCAATTAATTGGGAAAAAAAAAAAGGATATCAGCATAAGCAATGTGTATTTTAATAAAATTTCTCATAGTTTCCCTACTCTCCTCTGTTTTATCTATGGAAAACTACACTGTCCTATGAATTCTATTCAAACACAGTAACTAATATTTTTTCCTCTGCCTCAGTCGTTGCTACACCTGTTGCACTGAATAGATCATCTCCACCTTCAGATTCTTCAGTTATCCACATTAATCAGACATGTTTTGTTTTTAAAGAAATAAATTCCTTTTGCCAATGCTATCACAAACACTTCTGCTCAGTACAAAAATGAGAAACTCATTAGGATCGGTGGGTCAGACCTTGTCTGTACTAAAAGTGACAAAGGGAGGGGCTCTAGGGCTGAAGCTATTACACAATTTAGAGTGAAACTGTCCTCATTTAGAAATATTCGGAAGGAGATCTGTATTTGTGGCCTTCAGGTAGAAGGTGATGTGCGCAACATGTTTGATTTTCACTGACCTTTACTAAAGTCTATAATAGTTGTACTGACAGTATTTGAGTCATGGGGAGAATGGATATTTTTACCTTCATTTCAAGTTGGATTTGGGTTTTAAGAGACTGGAACAATATAAAAAAGGAAAAGTTTGTTTAAAAGAGACAGAGGCTGATAAGGTAATCAGAATATGTACAAATCTATACAGGCTTTTCAAGGTGCCAAGGGAGAAATAAATTTTTTTATTTTAATTTTTAAAACCCATGCCTCTTTTCATTTTGGCGATTACTTCAAGATGTGAAACAATGTCAAGAAATTCCTTTTTTTTCCAGAAGAAAAAATAAAAATGATAAATGAAATCACAAGCTTCTGCATTTCCAGATGTTCTTATTAGATGCATTCCCTTCTATGTAGTAACCAATACTTCAGCATAGATTTAATGTCACTGATAATTCCCAGACTTTCAATTCTTAGTATTCCTCTGTTATGCTATCATTCATGAAGAGGAGGATGTGCTTAATACTTACTTTTTGCTGGCATCTCCTTCAGGAAGCCTCCTTGTGCTCTGGCATCTCCTCACTGCGCTCCCTGCCTTCTACCTCCGTGGTCCTGGGGAAGAAAGACCAGGTCACGGGGATGCTCCTCAAAGCTACATCTGGGATACCATGGAAGAGGAAGAGAGGTCACTTGTCTCTGCCATTGGTCCCAATGGAAGTTGTATTCTCCCTTGCAGAGGTCCTTACAGACAGCTGGGCAAAATTAATTTTTCATTTCCTTCCCTCCTATTTTGGAAGGAAGAATCATAAAATATAATAGAATCATAGAATTGTTTAGGTTGGAAAAGACCTTTAAGACCATCAAGTCCAACTTTTAACCTAAGTCTGCCAAGTCCACCATTAAACCATGTCTCTAAGCACCTCGTCTGCCTGTCTTTTAAATACCTCCAGGTATGGGGACTTGTTCCAATGCTTGACAACCCTTTCAGTAAAGAAATTTTTCCTAAGATCCAATCTAAACCTCCCCTGGCACAACTTGAGGCTGTTCCCTCTCATCTTATCCCTTGTTACTTAGGAGAGGATACCAACACCCACCACACCACACCCTCCTGTCAGGCAGTTGTAGAGGGCGATAAGGTCTCCCCTCAGCCTCCTTTTTCCAGGCTCAACAACCTCAGTTCCCTCAGCTTCTCCCCATCAGCCTTGTGCTCTAGACCCCTCACCAGCTTTGTTGCCCTTCTCTGGACATACTCCAGCACCTCAATGTCTTTTTTGTACTGAGGGGCCCAAAACTGAACACAGCATTCGAGGTGCAGCTTCATCGGTGATGAGTAGAGGGGGACAACCACCTCCTTAGTCCTGCTGGTCACACTATTCCTGATACAAACCAGGATGCTGTTGGCCCTCTTGGCCACCTGGGCACACCGCTGGCTCATATTCAGCCGGCTGTCGACCAGCAAGATCCCTCTCTGCCAGGCAGCTTTTCAGCCACTCTTCCCCAAGCCTGTAGCATTGCATGGGGTGGTTGTGACCCAAGTGCAGCAGCTGATTGCACTTCCACTGAAAAAAACCCCACAGCCCATTTCTCACTTCCACCTTAAGTCCTTTGATACACAAAATACTTTGTAGTAGAACCAGGAAAGTCAAGAATTATCTACATGACCCCTCGCATTGCCAGGGTTTTTTTGTTGTCTTTATTTTCCTCTTTCCAGTTTATCATTTCTCTTGTGGACAGCCATGCCAGGTATAATGACGCAAGAGAAATGGTGAGGTTTTCAGTCCTTGTCTTTGCAGCCACACCCCCAAGACATCCGACATGCCTTTGTTCACTGGCCTACCATTGTTCTTGCAATTAGGGCTGTGGTAAGAGCCTGCTGTGGTGCATCCATTTATGTTGTGTCCAAATTAATGGAAATTATATTTTGGGAATAAAATGCCACTTCCTTAACCCACGCTGAATGTCTGGGAGAGCTCTCAACTTCTTCTTATATATCTATGCTCATGACTACAAAATACATGTGGAATCCATATTCAGCCGGCTGTCAACCAGTACCCCCAGGTCCTTTTCCACCAGGCAGCTCTCCAGCCACTCTTCCCCAAGCCTGTGGCATTGCATGGGGTTATTGTGAGCCAAGTGCAGAACCCAGCACTGAGCCTTGTTGGACATCATACAACTGGCCTCAGCTCATTGATCCAGCCTGTCTAGAACCCTGTAGAACCTTCCTACCCTCAAGCAGATCAACACTCCTGCCCACCATGGTGGAATGGGTTGGGTTGGAAGGGGCCTTTAAAGTCCAAACCCTGTGCAATGATCAGGGGAAATGGAAGCAAGGAAACATGAACTGATCTAAAACCTGCACTTCCAATAGACAGTCATTATAAAATCTACAGGTTTCTCACAGTCACAGTATTTATATAGAACTACCGTAGGTTACAGTTACACTAATAATGTGATTCAATCTACAATCATTAAGTTACATTTAATAACACTAAGCCACAGTCTACTCTCAGGAACAGCTGATGTAACAACCTTATTTTAATTGCGGTTGCCCACTTGTTCATCGAGATTGTGGAAAGAGGGATCTACCTTTTCAGTAACATTTACCCCTGCAAAATAAAATGCAAACTATTCTACTCCAAAAGTTATTCTGCACAGAAAGAGGATATAGAGTTTGTAGTTGCTTATTAATTCTTTAAATGAAGAAAAAATTGGAAATGTTATAGTCAGTGTGCACATGTAGACACTAACAGATAGAGTTGTTAAGTTTTTTTTTAAGTTTTCCAAACCTTGGGTAATTAGCCCATCATTACATCGAGAAAGTCAAATCCTGAGTCTTTAAATGAAATAGTAGCTATGGTGTTGCTGCATGCAATCTTCCTTTAGTAAACAAAACCCCACTGTGACAAAACTCATTGTCAGAGCCTGAGGTCCCCAATTTTTATTCAAAAGAATCACTTAAGCCAAGAGAGGAGTTTGGTGGGGGTTTTGTTTGCTTTTTTTGTTGTTTTTTCTTTAATTTTAGAAAAATCTTCAGCATATATTGGCTAGAAAAAACAAAATCAAGAAAATTAAATAGTCCTTTGAATTTGTCTAAATGTCAAAGTTTTATGACAAATTTTAAAAAGATTTCTATTCCATAATGAGAAACTGAAAATAGAATATCCCTTAGCTCTGAATCGTACTTGTACTTTAAGTTTTTAAGGAAACGCTCAATTTAAAAAATGAAATAAATATTGCTTGAATCTCTGCTAGGTAGCACCACCCTCCGCGATTAGGATTCTGCTCACTGTTGCCTTTCTGCAGGTATTGTAATTATAGCTTGCAAACTGAGAGCACAAGATAATCATTATCTGCACATGTTTACAAGTTAAAAGAAATGCTGAAATATATTTTATTGCTCCACACTGAACGTGTGAATGTTTTCACACATTTGGTATCTCACTATATGATAGTGATATTTGGTGTTGCTGCACAGCCTCTTATCCAAACTTATCCTTGTGCAATTTATTGAAAAATCAGATGATGCTTCTAAACATGTAGGCAACAAAAAGGCATGCTATAGATTGCTATAGGTTCTTCTACATGGAATTCTGTTTGGCTTTGAAGCAGGGACAAATCCTAACAGTTCTAGCTGGTGTTTTCAAATACATGTAATTTGAAGCACGGTTCTGTTTAACACAGAAGAGACAAAGAGAAAAAAAATAATCTCCAAAAATGCCATTCAGTTCCCCATGTCCCACATTGCTGTTTACTGACAAAAGTCCTAAAAATGCTCATATGTTTGAGCCTATGCATTGATTAGAGCTGCCAGAATTCTACAAGAAGATGCATTTTTTTCTAACTTTAGAAACAACAGAAAATGTATTTTTTTTTACCAATGTATTTTCAAAATAATACATGAGTAGGGCAGTCCTCTCCAAAAGCGGCTGCTAATTCTCATATGAGTTGAATACCTGTGCTGTGAAAAATCTGACAGGAACAGATTGAAAGCTAGGTGATTTCATTCCCGCCCCTGCCCCCCAAAAAGTAAGGAAGTCCTGATCCTCCAACACAGAACATCTGCACGAAAAGTAGCAGTGCATAATGTCAAAACATGTTTAGACCTCTAATTTTAATGCCATAAAGTGTCAATTCCAAGGGCTATTCATCCATCATTGCTCCCCACAGAACCATGCTCAAACAGGAAGCAACTAACACACTTTCTCTGCTGCAGAACCACCTATTTTCTGGAGGCATGTATTTGTGTGTGTGGCGATTTCTTTTTCGGAGGCATATGAACATATGTCTGCTTAAATCAACTGCAGAGACAGTATGTTCTGCGGTTCTGTTTATCTCACCTGTACGCTTACACAAGGGCTGCATTCCACAAACAGCTGAGGCATCAGGGGCAAATTCACCTCAGGGAGATCTGCTGTTTTCAAAAGTGAAGATTGAGTTGATCGAAGGTAAGTAAAACTTCGTTGTAGTGTTTAGCTGATGTAGGTGGAAACTAGCTAATTTTACTATCTCCGAGGCTGTTACAAATGTGCAGTCAGTGGGCTGCATCTATTTTTGTGGACCTGTTGTGGAGACCTTTGCAAATAGCTTTTGGAAATGAAGGCACTTACCACCATTAGAATAGCAGTCTTAATGCTCTGGGAAATACTTTCAACTAATGTTCCTGCTGGCAAATTGACTATCCATTTCTTCTCAAAGATGTCTAAGATGTAAATGGTCTTTTTCAGAGTAAGGAGGTTGTGCGTCGAAACCTCCTGTTCAACAATCCCAGCTGCATGCATGTTATTATCCCAGCACTGATTACAAGATGCCATTGACCACAAGCTGCCTGTCTGCCTGTCTAGATGGTGTGATTAGTGTATAATCAATCTTTAATCCAATCAGAAAACTCTCTGCCTGCAACTGATAAAGGTCTCGGCAGGGTACTGATGAGGCCGGAGCCTTGATATCTTTAAGGGGACACCTGCAGCATGTGAGGTGCAGAAGCTAAGCAGGCTGATCTAAGAGAAAGGAATTAAGGTGGTCTGTAAAAAATCTGATAAATGGCTTTCAGGCAGAACAAACTGGGTAGCTAAAGTGTGGGGCTCAACAGCCTCACAGCCCCTGAAGTGCTGCTGTTCTAAATCCTAACACATGGAGAGGATCTCCCTTTATCTCGGGAAGGCCATTCAAGACATAACATTTAGTTTCTGGTTGTTAAAAGAAGTAGCCAACAAAATAATTTATTTGATTGTATTATTTCCTCCAGTGCACAACTTCTTCTGTACTACTTCAGCTTTGTACTTCATTGTCTGCATGTCTGAGAGGATACTGGAATGGAATATGACTGTGACTTTCCAAATCGTAGTGCCAAGAAATAATTGCCTGTTCTTTGCTTTTTCTTTTTTAATTACCTGACCCAAATTTTTTTTTTCTCTCTTTATCTCAGTATTCTTTCCTAATTCTGCAGATGGGATACTTATAATTACAGCTCATATTAAAGCTGTTAAAAATTAGCACATTATTATGTGATAAACCTATGTGCTTTATATTAATCCCCATTGTTCTGCTTCAGGGCAAACAGTTTCTCATAACTTCCTTTCTATGATATGACCTGTTCCTTTTACATTAACATTCAAAATTAAGAGAGAATCCCAACTAACTACCTTATTGAAAGCTAAAGAACTTCCAACATTGCTCTTTTGTGACCGTATAAACATCTCTTAACTGTTTAAATGGAAACCATTATTTTTATCAGTTGTATAATTATTTCAAACACAGTTCTATGAATTAACTTTATTTCTATAAATACAGATTATTTCTACACTCCCCATAGATTTACTGTTCTTTGTAACTTCTGGGTGAGCTGCACTCCTACTTTCATGCTTTCCAGGGTATCTGGCACCCATCTGAGATACCTGCAGCAAAGCTTACATTTATCTGTGTTTACAATAAGCTTAAGATCTAAAGAAACAAAATTATTCTGTCTACAAAGTCTTTTTTATCTAAATGACCATTTAATAATTTCTCTGATTTCAAAGACTCTCTCTAATCAGTAAACAATGAACAGCATCACAGTGAAATAATCTAATTGTCACAGCTCTGACTTCCAAAAAAACTTTCAAAACTGCTTTAAACTCAACATTTTAGGCAAAACCTATTGTTATGATGTTTATATGGCCATAGTGCCTACAAAAAGCAAAACGATCGTGTACATACAGGTATTTGAAACATGCACGTCAAAGTCAATATGGATGACTGTAAACCTTCATATCATGCTCAGAGCACAGTTTTAAGATTCACTGTGAACTAAAATAGCTTATACCCAATAGGACTGATTGTGCCTTTAAAGATATATAGAAAATATCTGCTCTTCATAGAATACGACCTTCATAACTCAATTTATAGGTCATTTCCTCACTTGTGGGATATTTTCAATATCATAATTGTGAAAAGAGAAAGAAAGGAAGGAAAAATGTTCAGTTATTCATTTTGCAGGGCCTTTTTATTAAAAGCAGAAATAACATTAGATGAAAATCATTTCAGTGATAATTTTAATGAAATATGAAGTGCTTTGAATATATTTTATTGCAGGCAATATAGAAAAAAGGCACTGGCTGCTTAATGTGTCATTTAATGAATGGATTCCACATTGCTTTACTTTGCTACATTTGGAAGTGAGGGCCATGCAAAGATGATAGCAAGTGCTTTCAAAAGGGGGCTTCATCCCGCATTTTTAAATTACACTTCACCTAATGGAAAGTGCAAAGTGTAATGCAGCAGAAATGAGGCTGAACCAAAACACTGGAGCTAAATACCTTAACAAATCTCACTGAATTTCCTTCTGTAAGCCCATCTCTAATATGGAAAAAACCCTGATGTAGATGATATCCTAACATGCTGAAGGTCACCCTGGTATCAGAAGTATCCCACAAACCCAGAAATCTCATCTAATTTGCAGTGGGTGAGCATCACAGTTCCTCGGTCAGCCCAGCTGAAGGTGAGGAACCAGGGTGGAAGCTCTGCCTACAGGAATGCAAGAGTCATTACAGGGAAGGCTGGTAGGTGTCATTTATTTACATCTTTTTCCCTTTTAATGTCAGCTCAGAGAATACCAAATTAAATCACCAGTGCTATAGAAATGCACCCTAATCTGCCTGCTTTTTTTTTTTAACAGAGACATGGCTCTGACCCAACAAGTTTCCCATTCTTAACCCCAAACTACCTTAGGTTTTCTCTGTTAATAGCCACCAGCTCTCACCCCAGGCTTTTTTTCACCGTAAGATGCAGATTAGTTAGCTGTGTCTAAAATGAATAAAACATAAACAATAACCATGTGTAGTGTGGTGGGTGTCGGTATCCTCTCCTATGTAACAAGGGATAAGATGATAGGGAACAGCCTCAAGTTGTGCCAGGGGAAGTTTAGATTGGATCTTAGGAAAAATTTCTTTACTGAAAGGGTTGTCAAGCATTGGAACAGGCTGCCCAGGGAAGTGTTTAAGTCCCCATACCTGGAGGTATTTAAAAGACAGGCAGATGAGGTGCTTAAAGACAAGGATTAGTTATGGATTGCAAGTGTTAGGTTAACGGTTGGACTTGATGATCTTAAAGGTCTTTTCCAACCTAGACGATTCCATGATTCCAAATATTTTAATTGGTCTTGTTCTAACAAAAAAAAAAAAAAAATCCCTTTTAATCTCATTACTATTTTCTGTTGTAAGTACTAGTCAACCTAGTGTAGACTGACTTAATTTTGCATTAGTGGATACAAATCTCAGCTTCACACCCCCGTCACTATAAAGCTCTTGAATGGGGAATACTTATCTCAGAAGCTCGTAAAAGCAATGTTCTTTCTTGGTAATGATGCTCAGGCAGTTTCCCAGGAAATACATCAAACCCGATTCATAACTTTCAGATAACTTTAAAGCAGGTCTCATGCAGGGGGCTAGTTTCAGTCTGGTCTGGAGGGATGCTGACACCACATCTGCTAAAGCCCTGCAGCAGAGAGGAGGCATATCTCATCTGCTACATGGGATGCCACAAAATAGATGAATGACAGGAGACCCAGAACAGAAAGAAGGGTGTCTCTGGCCTGCGGATGTAAGAAGCAGAGACAGAGAGCAATCATTTATCCTGGGATGTTTTCCACATTTACCTTTCTGATGTTCAAGCTCCGTCACGAAGTTACTGGCTCCACATTAATATCAATGAATGATGGAAAAATTGAAAAGGCTGTATGTAACAGACACTGCTTGTTAACAGGAAGAACACCTTTCTTTCAAACGCATGGTAATGAGAAGGAAAGCACACATGTAGTAATATAATCCACCTTTTAAAATCGTTTTTGAATAGCTTTTTCTCAACACAAACCCTGCAAGTTTAACACCATATGGTCTTAGAACCTAAATCAGTTACAAGCAAGTGTCAAGTATTGTTAGAGATCACATTATCATACAGATCCATAAACAAACATCTGCATAATTTCTCAAACAATTATCACCCTTATATACCTGGTGTGTATATTATATATAAAAAATTAACAAACAACAGTGTGAATTTTGCTATACTACAGTGCTGTCATGGCAAATTGCACCATCAAAATCCAATTGCACAACACAGCTTTAGGCATCACTATGACAAGAGAACTGCAGTATATAACCATAGAGACAGTGCTCCATTAAATAAGATGTGAAACAGGCCAGTGTGGAGCCTGAAAAACCCAGGAGGTGCTGAAGGCAATGTAATAGGACCCCATGGTCAACAGTATCAAAGGCTGCTGATAAATCAAGACAATGAAAGAAGGAGCTTCTCAGTTAGCTTGAAGCAACAGATGCTCATTACAAACCCTCGTAAGAGCAGTTCCAGCACAGTGACAATATCTGAAAGAAGACGGCAATTTATTAGAAAGATTTTGTGTATTGAAGCCAGTCTCTAAGTCAGAACAGCTCTGTCCAGTGCAAAGAAAAAGGATGTGGAAATAAGTTAAGATGGGAAATTGCCAGTAATTACACTTTTTAATCTAGTGCAATTAACAAAAAGATTGTTTTGACAGTGTTTCACTCCATGAAAATATTTCTTCTGGCATTCCAGTTTCTGCTTCGGTCCGAGCTAATGTCCTGGTTTCAGCTGGGATGGAGTTAATTTTCTTTCTAGTAGCTGGTATAGTGCTGTGTTGTGGATTTAGGATGAGAATAATGTTGATAACACACTGATGTTTTAGTTACCGCTGAGCGGGGCTTACACAGAGTCAGGGCCTTTTCCTGCTTCTCACACCACCCCACCAGCAAGGAGGCTGGGGGTGCACAAGAAGTTGGGAGGGGACACGGCTGGGACAGCTGACCCCATCTGACAAAAGGGGTATTCCATACCGTATGATATCACGCTCGGTATATAAACTAGGGGAAATCTGGAGGGGGTCCACTGCTCAGGAGCTAGCTGGGCATCAGGCAGTGTCTGGTGAGCAATTGCATTGTGCATCACTTGTTTTGTATATTCTTTTATCATTATTGTTATTTTCCCTTTCTTTTCTGTCCTGTTATCTCAGCCCATGAGTTTTACCATTTTTGATTCTCTCCCCCATCCCACTGCAGGAGAGTGAGTGAATGGCTGTGTGGTGTTTAGCTGCCTGACGGGTTAAACCACAACAGCTATTAAACAGCAATTGACAGGTAGGAAAAAAATAAACACCATCTCCAAAACACCCAAAAGATTCAGGAACAGCGTGTCATAAAAAGACTGATCAGATGGTATTCACTACATGTCTGTCCTCTTGATCTCAACGTTCCCTCAATGCCTACCTGTTTTCTTTGGGATCTATAAGCTTACTTAACTCAAGAAGCTATGGGATCTGGATGATTTTCTACCTCATTAAGATGCTGAAGGGAAGCGTAAAAGGGCCTATATGCTTTCAGCATGGCACACACTAGCAGAGTCAGATCCCATCATAACCACTCTTGAAAAGACAGCTGGAACACAAAAGTATTGACCTACTAGATAGAGTCTTCATCAAAAGACAGGATATATACAGGCCCCAAAAGACTGAGGTATACAATCTCCCTCATGGACAGAGGTTATTACCAAAAAGTAAATAATGCTGGAAACAAAAAATTGAGCCCAGAACTCCCTCAGCACTACCTTATCTGCTGGGCTGCAGATTTTTCTCCCTGTTAAGGGTCCTTCTTGAATTTCCCACAGCACCTTGGTTTCAATAGGACATGTCAGATCAAGCAGTAAAGGCAGTTTCCTGGGCAGTGAATGCCATGGACTGTAAAGCTCTCAGGGTCCAGATCCCAGCCCTCCACCTTCCGTGGTTAGAATAACAACAATCACAAAAATACCCTGTTGAGTTCTCACCCCAGCAAGTCAACCTCATTCTTGGATATGTTCAAAGGAAGAATGAATTCTGAAGCTTAAGCAGAACAGCAAAATGAAAGGAAAGCAAGTGGAACCAGGGGACCTGAGGACACCACTCTTTATTCCCCCCTCCATCCTTCTCATGAGCACTATTCCAATTTGGGGATCTCTGAAGATGACAAGGGCACTTCTGGAGCGCTGGAGCTTAGATCCCAAATCATTTAAGGTTTCACACATAAAAAATATCATAAACCTGTACCATAAAATACAAAGTGATGCTAGTGTGAGATCTGAGGTGCTAGTGTGAGATCTGAGATGCTAGGTATATTCATAACTGCATACTGAGATAACTGCATAAGGGACAGGACAAGGCATGCCTACAGTTTCCCATATTAGAGCAAGTATTAAGTTTAACTTCTACAATGAATTTTTTAGCTTAGGATATGAACTTTTTAAAATGGCTGTTGTAAGAGCTTTTGAACTCTTAAATAAAAATCACCTCTCTGAAGCTTAGTTTAATTTTTTTTCCATAGGAATTGATAGCAATTTAGTATAAAAATTAAAACTAAGTGTTCGCAATGAATCCAACTGAAACATATGGTAAGAATGAATTATAAATTCATAAGGCAGGGAAATACAAAGTCATAGACTAAATTCAAATCCTCCACTAGCATGAGTTACTTAGTGATAATGTTCAATTGAGGCCCCATTGTGCCTGCACAGTTTAAGCTTGGAGCAGTACCCCACAACAGGCTTCATAGCACACAAGCTGCTAAGCATCCTCAGCTTCACTGTATAAATATGAGGCTGATGGTAATAAACTGCTTTCCATGAGAGTGCTCTTTGACATGAAGGATTGGCCTCATGTTCCTACAACGATGCATTTCCAAGGATTTGTAAGTTTGTTGTAAGTATTATGTGATAAATATAAACTAAAGGTAATATAGAAATTATACATGGATATTATTTTGAAAATATTTCTCACTCTAAAGCTTGAAATGATTCAGAATTTAGCAAGCAGCAAATTAAATCACAATTCATTTATTCTTAAGTTAGAGCTATTGCCAATAGCTTTAGTTCAAAAGATGTAGGTACCGTGTATGATTTTATGGGTTGGGATATACTCGAATTATAAATAAACCTGAAAGAGCATTATTATACTTTTATTTGCTGGCATACCAACACAGAAATGTATTTCTTCCAGCAAATTTTGTATATTCTAAAATCATGTCCTGTATTCAGTCGTTCTGTTGTTTGCCTCAGTTCTAATGCAGTTATTTCAACTGATGTGGCAAATGGCCTAAAATGCCCCTCTTCATGCCTGTCTAGGCTTAGCATAAAAATTCCAACATTCTCATTAACAAAACAACCTCTAGCATTCCAAAATAAACAACATTTACATGTTTCTTTGAAAGTGGAATAACAAATTTTTCACAATCCTGATAACCTTCATTAAGTTTTTATTCACTGCCCATAGAAATGCCAGAAAATTATTTTCTTAATTAAGAATTTTGTAAAAACTTGTCAAGTACATCGAAAAAGAAAATATTCAGAAGACTTGACTAATGACAGTCTTATGCTGTTGACAGAAGGTGGATGCAGTGCACCTTTCTGTTCCTTGTATCCTCTATTCACACAGAAACGAATAGCCTCAGCTTATATTAAACTAATCTAGGAGTCTAAGTTGTGGCAGATAAAGTAATATCTTTACAAATGCTCTGCTGATTGGAGGGCACTGAAGAGCACTGCTGGAGGGGAGGAGGGCTCTGCAGAGGGACCTGGACAGGCTGGATCAATGGGCCGAGGCCAACTGTATGAGGTTCAACAAGGCCAAGTGCCGTGTCCTGCACTTTGGTCACAACAACCCCATGCAGCGCTACAGGCTTGGGGAAGAGTGGCTGGAAAGCTGCCTGGCGGAAAAAGACCTGGGGGTACTGATTGACAGCTGGCTGAATATGAGCCAGCAGTGTGCCCAGGTGGCCAAGAAGGCCAATGGCATCCTGGCTTGTATCAGGAATAGTGTGGCCAGCAGGAGTAGGGAAATGATCGTGCCCCTGTACTCGGTGCTGGTGAGGCCGCACCTCGAATACTGTGTTCAGTTTTGGGCCCCTCACTACAAGAAAGATGTTGCCTTGCTGGAACATGTCCAGAGGAGAGCAACCAAGCTGGTGAGGGGTCTGGAACGCAAGTCATACGAGGAGCAGCTGAGGGAACTGGGGTTGTTTAGTCTGGAGAAGAGGAGGCTGAGGGGAGACCTGATCGCCCTCTACAACTACCTGAAAGGAGGCTGTAGTGAGGTGGGGGTCGGCCTCTTCTCCCTGGTAACAGATGATAGGACGAGGAGGAATGGCTTGAAGCTGTGCCAGGGCAGGTTTAGGCTAGACGTTAGGAAAAACTTCTTCACCGAGAGGGTTGTCAGGCTCTGGAATGGGCTGCCCAGGGAGGTGGTGGAGTCCTCATCCCTGGAGGTATTTAAAAGACGGATAGATGAGGTGCTTAGGGACATGGTTTATTGGTGGGATGGCAGTGCTAGGTTAACGGTTGGACTCGATGATCTTAAAGGTCTTTTCCAACCAAGGTGATTCTATGATTCTATAGTCCTTTCCTCTCTCATGAGGTGCTCTTCTCTGCTGGGGACTGCACGTACTGTCATTTTTCTGGATACGAACCAAAAATTGGATTTTATCTATGCATCACTTACTTAACCAATGCAAAGAAAAATATGCTGAAAGCTAGGACACGTGACCAGAGGATCATTTCTTAAACAACAACAAAAAAGGACAAAACCCAAGCCCACCTTTCTTTGTCCTTAAAAGCAAATTAAGTAAGTGACAGGACCCCATGCTCAGAAATGTCATCCATCAAAAGTTTGTAACATTTTTTTGAAGCAGTAATGATTGAACCTGCTGTGACATCTTCATTGCCTCTAGGGTGCCAGAAATTCTGCTGCTTTCCCAAACTGACAATCATGTAACTATTTAGAAACTCTCCAGGGAGGTCAGCATTAAAACAGGCTGGAAGGAGCCAAAGTAGCATACACTTGAATTGAAAAATCTGTTCAAATCAGTGTATGCATAAAATCCTTATTTTCAGTGTGTAAAAGCAATTATTCTTAGCAATAGTGTATTAATAGTGTTACTCAGTTGGTCAACTACGAGCATGTTTAGTAGGCAAAGGGTATGAGTCTCCAGTCTTCCCCACAGTCGCCAGTCGCCGGGCAGTCACTGGGCAAAGAGTTTGCAGTGCAATACAGGACACTCAGGTTTCAGCTTCTTGTTAACTCTTAGTGATCCTGTGCAATTTGTCACTCAGTGGAAACAGTTAATTCTTAGGAACACATGGGAAAATATATAACATTCACCAGGACTCTGAATTTCTCAAAGAGAAACAGCTTGGTTTATATACGTAAACAAGTTCATAAGGACAATAGTCTGGTTTGAATTCTTCAGACCACTTGACTTGATAATATGCCAATTGACAGTTCATCTCTCAGTCTGATTTTCACATGCAAATAAAAGTTTTTGGTTCCACAGAAGTTTTAAGAAAGAGTGCAAGAGACCATTTTTTAAAAATTGTTTTCAGCTTTTTTAAAGGTGAAACCTTGGACAATACACCGATCAGCATCTTTTATTACATTGTTGTTGTATTTTAATATATATTTTCAAGTTAATTCAAGATGGTTTTCCTATGAATACAACCTGTTTTGTCATTTTGCCATCTTTATTTTAAAGTGTTAGTGATGTTAAAAAGACAGACTTTTGGAAAAAAGAGATGCTTTTACCACAGCCCAGCTCTATATAAGCCAGTGGAGGTCTTTTGTAAGACACTAGCAATTTCTGTTTAATTTTGGTGAATCAAGATCAAGGTCAAATATTTTTACCAGAAACTATCCAGGCAGAAGAGTCTGTCCAGGTGCTAACAGCAGGATGTGTGCATTTCTTTTTACTCCTACAGAATTCAAGAGCAACTTCAACATGGACTTGTTCTGAAAATCAGTTGCTGATGTCTTCCAAAGGCTGGAATAGGTAAATAGCAAGACACTATCATACGGTATAGCTGCATTACTGTAGTTATCTGTGACGGCAGAAAAAAGCAGTAATGTATCTAATCAGATTTTCCGTACTTCTACAATATCATTTTCTATGTTTAGGCAGGTGTATCAGAATAAGAGAGACAGGCAGCAACTGTAAAATAAAATTCAGGTTCTTCTCATACTTGTGCCTGATTGACTGCTACACACTGACTTATCAGAGGAACCAGAGAAAGATGTGTCACATATATACATCCTATTCTGAAAAGCAGTCAGTTGTGATAGATAAACAGAAATGAAACATCACAGGCAAGAGCTGAGTGAAACCTCACACTCAAATTAATAGGATCGTGCTATGCTGTTGTTACATGCTAAACTTGGAAAGGCCAGCTGTGAGGTTCTGGGAATGTCATAAACATCAGTCAGCACAAGCTTAATGATGGTGGTGCTCCATCCAAAAAGCTCTAGTTAGAAGACAGTCACAGCCCTCCACACTACATGATGGGGAGAAGTTTTACCACCCCGCGCTACAGCCAAGGGATGTACAACCAGCATCATCATCATAGCTTCCTACAGGAAGGAATTACCTGCAGCCTGCTCTCTGGCAGAAATAAAAGACCTAGGTAAGCTGGTGACTGACAATAGTGAAGGAAGGGACTGGGGAGTGAAGTGGAGGAGCAATAGCCTGGGGTGCAGGCACAAATGCGTCAGGAGTAGCAGCAGGAAGAGGGGGGAGAGGGCAGTTGCATGGGAGGGAGGAAGAGGCCAGGAGGAGAGCAAGCTGGGGCACAGTTGGATTGCAGGAGCAGGGTCGGGTTTACAGCTAAGTGTGGGCTGAGGGTGGCACTCTTGCAGGACTGAGGACTGTCTAATGGTTGTGAGGGAAGTACGGACCATGAACTGCATGACTGGGTGCGTTAGCAGAGAGCTGGAGTCATAGAGAGTAGGGAGAGGGGAGGTAAACCACTGGTGTCAAGGTGAGTATGAGGTTGGGGAGGAGAGCACTTAGAAATTTTTGTGTTAAGAATGGGTTGGGATCAATGTTATAGGTCAGGAAGACATGGAGGTCATGTCAAAATCATCAAAAGAAAGGTGAGGAAATCCTTGTGAGGTTAGGGAGAATGGAGCACAAGAAGTGGTGGCATGTAATGTTCTCAGGCCTACAGGAGCTACAAAATGTGTCATATCCCACAAAAACAAGCGTGTCTGATTTTTCTTGGCCCAGACAGCTCCAATCTGCTCTTGTCTTGCACGTACTACTCACTTCAAACTCACAATATCTCCAGAAGTGCAGATGTCCCTGAAAGTAATTGAGGATCCCTGCAGAGTGAATGCTAATGGAAAAATACCCCACTTTTATCCTTTATCTTAAGCCATGCAAAGTATCCTTTACCACCTAATCCCTCTTTCATCTGTTACTTAAAGTAATATTGCAGTAAAACCCATACGACTGGAGACCATTTGACTGTCAGGTTACATTTAACATGTTTAATGAAAATTTAATGTTCGTACAATTGATTTTTCTCTCAGTGGCACTGAATTACTTATGAACAACCTCATCTCTACTTAAACAAAACATGCTTCTCTAATGAGGTACAGCTAAATGGAGATCAAAATGATCCATAATACAGCATCTAAATGGCAACATTCTGAACCTTCATATTCTGGGGACAAGCAAGCCCCAGAAGAGGTGGACAAGGGAGAAGGAAGATGAAAGCAGCTCCCATCCTGGAGGGCGAAAAAGAGAAGTGGCTGGGCTTGAAAGGAAAGCCTTGGCAAGTGCTCATGCTAGAAATAGGGGCTGCTTTCACTTGTGCTGCCTCTTCCCTTCTCCCACCTGCATTTTCTTTTCTCCAGTGGCCTTTTTCTTTCTCTTAATTTTCTTTCTATCCTTGAATAGCCAAGGAATGGATGAAAAAGCCAAAGCATGGGCTCTATTCCTTTGGAAAGAGAGGATGTACTGGTTCCTATGCCTTCCATTCACAAATTGTTTTTAATATGACTGTGCAGTATAGGACAGGCTTATTTCACAGAGTGGAAAGGGGATCCAGCAAATATATATCAAAGGATGGGCTATCCTGACTTGCTTGTGTTCTCAGCCCTTGTCCTGATTTTGGCTGGAATAGAATTAATTTTCTTCCTAGTAGCTGGCATAGTGCTGTGGTTTGGATTTAGTATGAGAAGAACACTGATAACACCCTGATGGTTTAGTTGTTGCTGAGCAGGGCTTACACCAGTCAAGGACTTTTCAGCTTCCCCTGCTCTGCCAGGGGCACAAGAAGTTGGGAGGGGGCACAGCCAGGACAGCTGACCCCAACTAGCCCAAGGGGTATTCCATACTGTATGATGTCATGCTCAGTATATGAGCTAGGGGTGTTTGCTGGGGGGCAGTGATCGCTGCTTGGGGATGGGATGGGCATTGGTCAGCAGGTGGTGAGCAATTGCACTGTGCATCACTTGTTTTGTATATTCATTATTGTTGTTATTATTATTAATTATTTTTATTAATTATTATTATTATTATTATTTTCCTCTGCTGTTTTATTAAACTGTATTTATCTCAACCCACAGGTTTTACTTTTTTCCTGATTCTCTCCCCCACCCCACTGGGGAGGGAAGGGAGAGTGAGTAAATGGCTGTGTGGTGTTTAGCTGCCTGCAGGGTTAAACCTCAACAGCCCTTTACAGGCAAAAGGGAAAAAAACCCACTTTGTAAGGGCTTTAAATCTCCTCCTGGCATGGCTTCTACATCCTCAGGGGGTTTGGACTCACTGAGGACAATTTAGTATTGATTCCATTAAAGTTGTTTCCTAGACATGGTTTCTATTAGAAAGCTGCCTTAATCTAAGGATATATAACAATGAAGAAATAAATTGCTCTTGGAGTCTTCCCTGAGGCTGTTGATTCCCATCCATGGGAGCTGCCACCTCCTTGCCATACTGCATGCCCATAGGAGGACCACTCCAGGCCAGTAGGAATGTAGCCATTTTGGAGAGTACTACACAGATGTCAATTGGTTAAAAGTACTAAAATGGAGGTTTACTTTAAGGCATGTTATTATGAAACACCAATCTGAATGCTAAAGGTGAATAGGGAACAAAAATTAGAAATCATGTATTTATAGTAAAAAATAAGACAAAGCTGAATCAATCAAACAATAAGCATCATTAGGGCAGAAGTTAGTATGCGCACAGAGTGCTTGGACAGAGTTGTTTACATTTTTCATAATGAGCTAGTTTCAGAAGATGAAGCATGTCTTTCACTGTTGGATTAATTAGGGCTCACTTTACATAGGAATGCGAAAGCCAGCAGTTATTGTAATACACCCAGAGAACCAGCATTCACTAGACAAAATCCTCCCCTGAGACAGAACAACCCATTCTCCGTTAGTGTCTCTGATCATTCATGATGCACAAAGTAGGAAAACTGTGCCAACCGCTTCAGAAGTGGTTGAAATAACTCAGGTTTCAGTCAAGTACTCAATTGTGTAACAAATAATGAGAAAAAGGAAGAATGACAAGGTAAATAATTAGTTTATCAAAAAATGAATTTAATGAAAAATTTCTTATAAAAATTGTCATTCCCATTTAAAGCACAACAGCACTGCATCATATTTTTCAGAACCATCAACCTTAAATTCTGATATATGAAGGTAAAATTCTGAACTGTGATTTCTGCACCAGTGGGTATCAATCCATTATATAATGACTAATGAAACTTCCTGGCACTTAGGTCCTTGCGACAAGCTTATTAAACAATAATTTGCTGAAGTGTGATGCTTTATGGATCATCAAAGATAAAACCAGCTCTTTAAAGTACTGTTCTAACAGCTGATTAAAGAAACAGAAGACAAAGATATAGGAATTCTACTGAAGAAGAAAAAATTAAAAGTGTTTTCCAGGACAGTTATGCTGACCTTTTAAATACATCTATATGCATTTTATAATTGCATAATTGTGAACAATAATAATATTTTATATTAATAAATTATTAATAAAATAATATATATTATAGAATTGATTAAAATTCTGATTACAAAATTTTTCCTACCATCTCACAGATTAAACAGAATGGAGAATGTAAAATAAGAAAAAAGGATTGCAAGAGTGGTATTTTTTTGAGATTTGTCTATGAAAATGTATTTTATTAAAAAATGATGGTATGAACAAAATAGCGGAATAATTGTACCAGAAAAGCTTTACTGCAAATCAAATATATCTGCGGTACCACCCACTCACACTTTGAGTTCAGAATGACATCTCCAAGAAACAAAATTTCTGTAGTACTTTAGCATAACAAAAATATTTGCTGGATCTACAGTTTTCCCTGCAAGATCTTAAGAAATATTAAACGTTCACCGAAATGCCAAAAAAGTAGTTATTAGGCTACCTCAGGGACTATTGTCATCTCCAAAATGCAAGATAACAAGTTAAGCTCTGAATTGCAATTATTGAAGAAGAGTTACATAAATTGATGTTAAAGGAGAAAATAGAAGAATGTGAGAATGAATCAGTCCCACACCGGCATCTTTACTGCTATGATTTAGCTCTAGCTGAAGGATATTTAGTTTAAAAATATGACAGTGCACATGTTTTCAGGAAGTATCACAACAGACACCACTGGAATCAAAAGCTTTCCAAGAACTGGGGCACGTATTGTTCATGAAAATGCAAGTGTGTTTGGCTCAGTTTGACACCAAAAGCTAACATGATCTACAGATTAACCACTACTGTCTGAAGAAAGGTAGTTTTGATGTTCTATTGGCAAAAATAATGCAATTCTTTATTGTGAACTTAAGAGCTAACTAAAGAATTATTAAAACTAACTCAGAAGGTTCTTCCAGAATTGAGAAAGGATAACGTCTGTAAACAACAAAAGATGCTGCATTTCAGCCTCTTTCATGAATGCACTGTATTAAAATGCGTAACAAAAGTCTTAAGACCACATCACGATATTAATTAGCTCTTCAGTGTTCATATTACAATATCATCAGTGTCACTGCTGAGAATCAGAAGTATATCAGTTTCTTTGGCTGACATGGGAATTATTAATGAAATCCCAATGAAAGTGCACAGGTTTTAGCACACTTCAGGAAAGAGGTTTGTAATATTTTGTAAAACGGGTGATTCTATACAGAATGAGCAGAAACTTGTAATGTTTATCAAGGATCTTAAAAAAAATTTCATGCGAAAAACATGAAGTTCCAGCAAAATGAATTTCAGGCATGTTTTTAAGAAAAGCACTTTTAAAAATGCTGTATGTGTTAGTTGTTGCACTGAAATCCTCAAAACACATTTTTTTTTTTTTTAAAAAATATGTTATTTGATGCAATTTTCCCAGACAACCTTCTCCCTAGAACTTTGCTATTAAATGATTGAATTATTTACTCTTATGCTATATTATGCCAACTAGAATATTATTTCTAAATTGAACTCTTTTATATGCAGCAGTGGGTGAATGTTTGGCGTAGTCAGTCAGGGACACAACAGCTTCTCAGTGGAGGGGGAAATGTGCAACCCAGGGAACATCTGCAACATAAAGACATCAGTAACACAGTCTGACAACATATTAGAAACCAAAACTTTATTGAGGCAGTAGGAAAGATGAGCAACAACGCGCCCATAAGGTGACTTACCCAATCACTGACAGCAAACCAAGGATCATAAGCAAGTCCGGTGGACTGCCAGGGACTCTTGGTGTCTGGGTCACCTCGCAGCAGCTTCCAGTAGTGAAAATGCCTTCTGAATGCAGGTAAGGGTCATGATGCTCCTTGGCTCCACCAATGGTAGTGTGATTTGAAAGAATCATACCATACATGAATATGCCGATGTCGGTTGGGGTCAGGGTGTTGGCAGTCTGTCTGTGCTGCTGATATCAGTCAAGGGACAGGGTGTCAGAAAGCAGGGTGTCAAACTCCTGTCACAGTGTCTTCCACAATTTTCCATGGATAATCATCTGGACAAAGACAGCCATTGATGCCAAAGTCACTAACAAACTACTATCCATGATTTCAGATAATAATTTTTCATGAAAAATATCTATTGCAGAAGTGCAAAGTGAATTTATATGCTAAACAAAAATGCTGCAATATTTCTAATACTAATATGGAATCTGTAAAAACAGTTTTGATTTCCTCTTCTGCAAAAACTTTGTGTATCATCTCAGGGACAAATAATGTTTCTCCCTGATGTGGACCTCTTGGTCCTCAGCTGTAAAACCGAGTATCACTATGTATCAGCACTCTGAAACACATACATTTAACAGTGTAAGAAATTACACACAACACAAAGGAAGAAGGACAGGTCACTCACACACAGGTCAAACACTTCAGAAAAATGTAGGCTTAACTCATTCTATCTATAGTCTCACCATTATTATTTTTACAAGAGGAAATTCAATTCATACCATGTAAAGTTTTCATCAGATAAAGTAAGGATCAGAATTTTAATGTTCCAGTGAAGGATGAGGAACTTTAAAGCTCGTTCACTGAGTCATACCTATAAAACCAGAAATTAAGTAAATTTTGGCTGTTACAAACATGCTTAATAATGAGGCCTACTGGACCACAGAGGTGTCTCCTATGAGAAATGAAAGCTCTGTGCACTGATATGTTTCAAAACCACATGAAAAAATATGCAAGAAAAAAAATTGCTTTTTGTAAGCCTGAAAAATATGGGGTGGATGAGATTGTTCAGCTTGGACTTCATTTTTCAGAATGCTGTCTTCACAATAGGCATTGACATGAATCACAAAGAGATGTCAGAGAACAAAGAAAATGATCAAAGCTGTTTAATTTTGTGAAAGGGTGTTTGCCAGAACAGAATCTAGAAGAGATGAAGCATTCTTCAAAACTTTCACAGAAATTCAGAATTTTGTTATGGACAGTTCTGAAGACAGCCACACATGCGTGGGAGACTGTCACCAACTGTACTTTTCAGCACATCTCTTCTGTAGTAGCAGGAGGGAACACTAATTTCCTTTAATTAGACACTTAAAAGTTTTAGGCAGACTTTTTCTGTATTTCAAGAAAACCCATAGGAACTCCCTGTGCTGTTCACTGACTGTAAGCAAGCCATCTTTATACATATCTACAACTCTTTATATAATAGAAAACAGTAAAAACATTGAGTTAATTCAGGAGTTCTGCTTACAGAAGCTAAAACAAAAGCTTCAAGGTAAGCATCTTCTCCTTCTAACAACACAGAGCAGAAAGGTGTCAGCCACTCTTTTCTTTTAAAGAACTGAGAATCTCACAAAGTATGTAAGTCTTTCTCCTCATTGTAGAGAGGTAACAGAATAAAAACATTTTCGTCTGTTGTTTGTTTCTTTTTGTGGAAAGGTCATTTTCACTTCATGGGCAAAACTTTTCATCCAGGTCCCAGAATGAATATAGTCCTGCTTCCTATGCAAATTGGATAATGCTGGACACCAGATTAACAAACCACAGTGTTAAGTCAAGCAGGAAATGGGTTTATAGTTCTGAGGTCGTTGTTTGAATGAAAGATTTCCCTAACGCAAGAAGAGAAGTAAGTTTGGGACGAGTATATGTTATACAATGATGTCTCAATACATAATCCCAGATTTTGCTGAGAGCTACAGCTTGTGCAAACATCAACAGCTTGCAGTTGCATTCTCGGTGAACATCCTCCATGTGTATACAGCACTGTTCTCTCCATTGCTGTCATGAGCAAACATCAACAATTTGACAAACAAAGCTCTTAATTACAAAAAATCAGAGCATTTGATATCACAAACAGAGCTATAGAATTCCTCTTCATATGATAAAAACAGAAATTAAGCAAACATTATAGAATAAATAGTAGCTTCTCAGTGCAAAATTTTTATTTAATAAGAAGGGTTTTAAAGTTGAATGCCTGGAAATTTGTCATTCTAGACTGAGTGATGCCGTGCAATTTTGTTTCCCTCTAGAAACACAGCATGGGAATCATCTTGCAAAGGGCTGAAGGACAAAAGGATAAAGTACACAGAATTAGACCAAAGAATGAATGGGGCCAACAGCCATCACATTTTTGCTTAGGAAGTAACCCCTATTATACAACTTGTTTCCTTCCTTCATTTCCTTCCTCCATTGATTCATATCTACTTGAAAATAGGTCATTAACCTGTAAGCTTTAGTTCTTATGCTGTTAAAAGCAGTGTAAATAATGCAAAAACATGGAAAAGAACAGGGACAGTCAAAGGGACTCAACTTTTAGGTGATGTATTTGGCCAGCAACTGTGCCTGCCACCTCTGTCCTATGTGTGCTCTGCAGCTTGCAGTCAGCCTTACAGAATGGCTGGCATGGCTCTGCAAACAGTTTGAACCAGTCCTGAGGCCACTGAGGTCTGTAGCTGGTGAGGCAGTCATGGGATGGAAATGGTAAACAGCTGTTCTAGTTCTTGGGCCACATCAATGAGACACCAATTTAACATTTTTGCTCTTCTCCATGTAGCAATGACTTCCTCCCTCGTCTCCTGTTTTCTTCATCCTGCCTTGTAATGGAAACTCTGCTGTTATGCTTCAAAAGGACTACTTTTTTCTTTTTTGTTTTTCTCCTCAATTATCATTGTATGTATTAGTAGACTCATTAAAAGAACAGCATCGTTTTTTTTTCTCCAAGTGTCTGGCAGGAATGGACTGAGGGGCTACAAAAGGAATGGTGAAAAACCTTGGTGTTCCTTCATGGCTTAGGAAGCCGTCAAATTCTCAGGCTGCCCCAGTGGGACAGAAATATATCACATGCTAGCTGAAACATGTAATGCAAGAGAAAATTGGGAAATTTTACCAGGCCATTCACCAGTGAGGATGAAAAGACCCAAGGGAGAGAGTTCTTTCAGATTTAATACAAAAGTTGTTCACATTTTACAGCAAGTGTTCACTGAAAACCCTACTAAGCCTCAAGTTAAAACCATAATGTGGAACCAGCCACAAAAAACAGCTTCTTCCCTTTTGTCTTTATGTTACAACACAAGAAGTTTCTTGCCACAGTCATTGAGGCTGTATCATTACAGCTTTTCTCTGGACACAGAGGACATTCTTCATATCTGTCATTTTGGAAGAGTTTTGTTATGGGGAATTAAAGGAACTACAAAAAACAGGCAGGATTTGTGAGCAGATATTGTTTTGTGCTGGGTAGCCATGTTAGGACTGGATTTTACAGCCTATAACAGCACCTTCTTTTAGTAAAATGTCTCAGTGCCACAAGCACTGGTATGGAAGGAGCGTTTTCATCTCTTTGTGTGCATAGATCATTTGTAGCCTTGAGCGTACTTGCAACTTTGGGTAGTCAAGTTCCTTCCGGTTGGGAATTGGCCTTACTGAACCTTATACAATTGGCCACAGCCCATCAAGCCAGCCTGTTCAGATCCCTCTGTAGAGCCTTCCTACCCTCCAGCAGATCAACACTCCTGCCCAATTTGGTGTCCGCTGTAAACTTGCTGAGGGTGCACGCAATCCCCACATCCAGGTCATTGATAAAGATATTAAACAGGACTAGCCCCAACACTGAGCCCTGGAGAACACCACTTGTGGCTGGCTTCCAACTGGATTTAGCTCCATTCACGATGACTCTGGGTCCAGCCATCCAGCCAGCTTTTTACCTAGCAAAGAGTATGCTTTTCAGAAAGAAGCTGAGATAAAGAAGCCCAAGCCTACCAGCCCAGGCAATACTGGTTTGGCACCCTTTCATGCTTAGAATCATTATTTTATAAACCACATGCCACCCTAAGCTCTGCTAACCGGAAGGAACTTGACTACCCAAAGTTACAAGGATGTTCAAGGCTACAAATGAGCTATGCACACAAAGAGATGAAACTGCTCCTTCCATACCAGTGCTTGTGGCACTGAGACATTTTACTAAAATAATTTTATGATTCTGTGATTCTCACTTGGGGAAGGAGCATAGTCTGGAAACTCAGCAGTAAAAATACTAGAAAGCAACATCAGTCCTGAGTAAAAGGCTGCAGTGAAGCTGAACAGAAAAAGCAGGGGAGAAACCATCATACAAGGGAAAAATAATAGAAAACAATCTCCATAGAACAATGTCAAGACAGAGCAAATGCGAGAGAAGCAGAGACTTTAGGACTCAAAGATTAATCTGGGTGGGAAATCCAACTGATATCTCTTCGTGTGATGCCCTCATATTGGTAATCATGATAGCTTTGCAGAGTAACTAGTGGTAACTAATAGCAATCAAACAAAGCCTGGCTGTCTTTGGTCTGACTGGACAAACATACAAATCTGGGCTGACACACGCAAGTTTTTACGGACAGTGTAAATCTTCCATTTTAAAGAGTAAAGCTCCAAATTAAATTTGGGAAAGCAAGCATTATTACATGACCTGAGATGAAGAAAGAAGGTAGAAAATCAGAGTTAATAAATTTTCCTGACTTCGTGTGGTTGAAACCATGACTAGTTTAAATACAGGATGGGAGATCTGTAGCTCCTCTGACTTCTCTTGCCAGTTTTGATTTAACTACGTATTGTGTCCTGTAAGAATAAGAACTGAGGGCACTGGGACAGAGACTATCATGTTGGGGATGAGGCAAGGCTCAGAATTATGTGTTTGTCTGCACGTTGTCCTGATAGGCCTTTTGTGTCAGTAACAGTAAAAAAGCTAATGGGTAGCTCATAAATTTTTGTCATTTTCAGAGTCCAGACAGTAGTGCTTTACTAGTCCAGACAAAGTATGCTTTCCTACTTTTATTTTTCCCCATCAAAGATCCATTTCCTTGTGTCCAAACAGGATTTAAAAATAGTTGCTTTCACAACTTTTCCTTCACTAGTCACTTTCCTTATTAGGAGAAGGCTTCTCCTGTTCTCTAGAAAGAGCTCTTCAGAAAACCAGCAAGGAAGGGTGACTGGGGGCCAGCACCAATCAGTGTGTGCTGGTCCTGAACAGGGCTGGTTTCTAGGAACTACAACTTCCCTGTTCTAGTCCAGGCTTCGTGGCCCTGTCATTGAGCTGCAAAAACCAATCTCTCTGATGCATAAGTGACTTCAAGTGACTATCTGCATGAAATCGCATCTGCATGAAGATAGGCAGAGGAAATCTTGGCCCCAAACTTCCTTGAATATGGTGAATTGAATTTAACAAGGGACTGTTTTTTCTGTGTCCAAATTTCACTGGCATGAGAATTGCAGACAGGGCGCATCTTCCTTTTCTGAAAGAGTTGAATACCAATATATTTTAATAGGTGATGCAAAGTGGCTAATTTTTCAGTTGGAAAGTTCTCAGTGGTTGCTGATATTTGCTAATTAGGGTTGCTACTTTGTCAATCACACTAGCAATTTCTGAACTGCATGAACTGCTTCAGTCTGAACCCTGTAGATGGGAATTGTAACAGGAACCTTTTGTGGAATGACACAGAGGGCTGTGAGTCAAACTGAAAATAAGCCACATACTTTTTCCCAAATGATGCCTGTCCCACATGCCTGAGCCCCTGCCGATGCACCCTTGGGACACCTCTGTGCACCAAATGCCACCTTCTTGAGCAGAGCTGGGAGGGTAGAGGAAACTGGATGTGGTTGTGAGCTGGAGAATTTTGGACTGTGGTGACAATAAACTCACAATCCTTGGTGCAAACTGTACTTGTAATGCAAATTTACCAAATACTTACAAAATTAGAGACTCCTGCTGTATATTCAAAATCCAAAACTGAAATTGAAAAAAGCTGTTAAGATGCCTGTACATAAATATGGGGAATATGTTCAAATAAAAGTTGCTCAAATTCCAGAGAGGTTTCTATTTCATCAATAATTCATGAATTTGTAAATTCATCATTTGTAATACTTAAATGCTTCCTTGAAACTAAGTAGCTTTCATGTCTCTAGTTAAATATAGTGAGTGCAGGTTATTGCAAAGCTCTCTGGGATTCTATATTGACCCTTATTTCTTTATAATTGCTGCATATTTATAGAAGAACAGCTGAACTACATGTTTCAATTTTGATTTGAAGCTTTGGAGCCACAGTAACAGCTTTTGGATTTAAATCCTCAGATGATGCCCATAATATAGTGGGTGAAATGTCAGGGGGGAAATGAAAAACTTATGACAGAATAAGGGATTTACTAAACAATTGGAGAGGATAAAATATGCAACATTGTTAAGAATGAGGCCCTTGTCTTCTGTGAATTGAAGTTGGCTGGAGAAAGTCAATTAATAAAAGAGCAAACTGAAATCTTCTGAATAATGCCTAACTTGTGTCTGAATTACACCAGAAAAAGGAAGAGCAGTCCCAGGAATCTGGCTGGCATCAGATGGTGCTGCTCACTGTGAAAGCCTGAAAACTTTACGAGCCTTTTGGTGATGCGACAACACCAGAAATATCCTGCCAGTCACTTCTATACAGCTTGTGGTTTTGCCTTTCTGTCAGCTGCTGTGACGTGTTTGATTTTGTTCTTAACATGAATTTTGCATTTCCAATAGAAAAAGGGATCAATCCTGCAGGCATTTTGGGCAAAATCTCGTAAAATGCTAAAGGAGGAGGCAAGCTTAAAGCTAAGCAAGCATGTAAACCTGGGCTGCCCAAGTCAAATGTTAAAGCACCTAGTGAGGTTGTCTTCACGGAGGAGTAGAGTCTACATGATACACAGATATTCTGCAGTAACAGGGCTTGTGTCAGACTCAGTTGCCTTCAACTTCCATATTACTCTCCTTATGTCATCTGACGTAAGGTCAGGTCTTCAGTTGGTGAAAGTTCCTCCACCTTCTGTGAAGTTAACAGAGCAACTTCATCAACTTCTACTGAACTACAGATGATAGTTGCTGTCCTCAGCTGGAGAGAACAAGAAATACAAAAGCATGAATCATTTCCACTTTTTAAATCCTTTCACTGAAGATTTCAGGGGAGCACAACCATCCAGTGACCATGTGATGGTATCTTAAGAGTTTGCTAGTCTGCAGGTACACTGTGAACACACTTGCAGTGAAAAATTACTATTAACAAGTTATTGTCATAAAATCTTGCAGTTATGTTTCTACATCTTAGTCCATCCAAATCTCTTTTCTTTCGAGGATGTTGATGTAGTTAAGATAGGTTCAGATACTTTAAGTTGCACTCATGGCATTGGGGGGAAGTGAATGGATATCCTTCATTCTGGGAAAGCACTTGTTTCTCTGGTTTCAGTAGTCTGTCTCCCTACTCAAAATATGTATGAGAATTCAATCTCTTTCATATATCTGGATCAGCTTTGCCATGTTATACTTAGAAAAAAAAATTAAAAATTTAAACCTGTTTTTAATGACTAAAAATTAACATCTGGGAATATTTCAGTGTCCTTGCTTGTCTGAGTTTTTGTCAGATCAAGACTGGTGTTACTGACTATATTAAGTCCTCAGGGTGACAGAATCACTCAGTTTTATTTTATGGTTTTCATGCTTTAAGAACATAAGATTTTTAATCTGACAAGAGACACTGAAGCACATCTAAAGAGTTAGAAGACATTTTTGCAAATCCAGAGAAATTTAATCTGCTACTTTGCTTTTTGGCAGCAATTCAGCAGCATATAAAAAAAAAAATAAATCAACAGACCCCCAAATCAAAAAACAACCAAAAACCAATCTCGCAATTTTACTGTGGAGGAATTTGTGGAATTCTCATTGTTCTAATTTTTCTCTAATTGCTTTTTTCTAGTGTACTACTTTCAGCTTTTTGAGATTAACAATAACATATGTATTGGCCTTATTAGAATGGACAGGAGATGTGTTTGTTATATACACATATGTGCATAATTTATTTCCCAAGAAAGCGGGAGATGTGGTGCTAACTCATCATTCCCATCATTGTGACTGGTATCTTAGACCTTTGCATTTGTTTATTTTCTGGTAGAATGTTCCAAACAGAAACTAGGTATTTTGTTACAAGATGAAAAATACCCATGACACCAAACATGCTTATTTTTATTAATTTTACTTTTGGTACAGAAAATCCACAGACATTTCATATTAGTTTTGATAAACATACTTGCAGTATATTAAAAAAAAAATTAAAATACATATGAGTGGTTATGCAAGAAGATGACTTATGACACTTTTCATACTTGATTTTTTGCATCAATTCTCCAGTGTCTAATAAGAATTGCATTCTTACTGCAGGCTTTCAAGCACTGAAGGTTTCTCTCTCTTCTCTCCCCAATTTCAGAGAGATTTCAGGAGCTTAGCTTCACCAAGATTTTTGTTATATTCAATCACAGTTGTGTAAAAAATGTGGGAGGAAACAGCAGACAAACTGTCAACATAATCAAACAATCTTCATTCCTCCAGAAGCCAGGCTAAAACCAAAGTCAGTGAAACAGAAAATTCAGAGACAAAATTGTATCACAAATCAAAGTTTCAGAATCTATGCAGCAGAAATAAAGATCACTCCTCTAATTTACCCAGCCTAGCAAAGAGAATTTTATTCCAATAGTGTTTTTGCCATTGTTACTCCCTCACAATTACTGGATTTTTGTATAAATTAATTTGACTAATTCTCCAGTGAGACCACATCTGACATTTTTTCACTAATGTGTTTCCTGCTGAGCAGGAAGACAAGCACATTAAAACTATCAAGAAAAGTATATGTCTTAAACTCCAGCCCATGACTTCCAGTATTTCACATTTCTGCCTGAATGCAAAATGGAGTGGCATTCTTAGAGTACTCAGTTATTTGACATCTTTGCCTCTTGCTTCAGTGACTGTTACCTTCTTTCTTTCTTAAGTTTCATTTATTTTGATTGGAAAATATGACCTTTTTGAACACTCTTTAGTATGCCTTACAGCCTAGAATAGCTGGAGAGTTTTGGCTTTGTCTCAAACTGGGATAGGCTCCAGCTGAGCTGATCACCCCAATTATGGTCACTGAAGATCAGGTCAATATAGTTAAAAGAAGGTGAATGAGATTCACCCTTTGCTAAAGCAGGTCAGATAATTCACACCTTAAAAAGTGTATCTCTCTCATGACAGTAACATTCAATGGTGATTTGTAAAGATTGTAAGTGTCTTTAATGCAATTATCTAAAAATAGTTGAGAGGAATTCTACCATCTTAGGCCACTCTAAGAATGCCTTGGATGGGTTAGGCAAATCCATTTCCACAGTATTTTAATACAGAAAACATAATTCTTAACATGAGTTACGTGATTCAACACAGATGAGGGATTTTTCTCAAAATGCAAAATTTAGCCCTTTCTCTGTGAATTTCCTTATGCTGATAAGCAATTAGGGTAATCCCACTAGAGATATAAAATTTAGCTATTAAATCTAGGTTTTTGGAGACCTTCAATCTGACATAATGTCTGTTGTAAAATTGGGTGATCCAAAGTCTTAAGTTGTTATATACGGTTTCTCATACTTGGACTATATATAAAATTCTATCAAAACCCACCTTTCAGACATCATATAGGATGGTCCTAATAGAAGGAATCTGTACTTTTCAGTAGTGCTAGCTTTACAGTCACAAGGGAGACTGACAGGTTATCTCTGCGCCAACTTGAAATCCTCAAATAGATTTTCTATGAAGAGAAACCCTGGCAAACCCAGACATATGTATTTCTCTCTCAAGATCTTTTTTCCTACGGTCTTCTCAACTTGCTCTTATCTCATTGTTATAAGATGTGGTGGGTGCAGAGGGCATAAACATTTTTTTTAAAGTTATCAAAATGTGGGGTTTATGAGAACAGGTTAGTTGAGAGGAAGTTGACTGTGTTACTGAGTAAATAAAATATAACAAAATGGCAGATGAAATTCTGTGTTCATTAATGCAAAGTAGTATGCTTGGAAAAAAAAACAGCATTATAAATAAACGCAGATATTCTCTATATTGCAGATTGCAATGTGGGAAAAAGATGTCAGAGTTACAGTAGACAGTTTTATGAAAATAATAGCTCCATACTCAACAGCAGTCAAAAGAGCAAAACAAATGTTAGGAATCATTAAGAAGCACCAAACAATCACGACCACCACACAAAACAGAAAACATTATTATGCCACATCACAGCTCAATGGTTTGCCCACTCTTTGAGTATCTGAGTACAGTTCTGGTGTCCCTTATCTAAAAACAAATAGGGAATTATAAAGAATGGAAGGAAAAACAACGAGTGAGATCAAAGGTAAGGAATGGCTTATGTTGATTAGAGCTACCTGTATAGGAAAAAAAGATGATTAAGACAGAGATCTATAAAATAATTAATTATTCATAAGGTATGTGAACAGGAAACATTTATTCATTGCTTCATGAAGGGCCTTCAAATGAAATGATCAGGTAGCAAGCCTAAAGCAAACAAAAAGAAGTACTTTTTCATAGTGCATAACCAAACCATGGAATCATTGTCATAAGATATCATAGAATCAGCCAGGTTGGAAGGGACCTCGAAAGACCATCTGGTCCAACTTTTTGAGGGAAAGGAAGCCTACATGAGATTATTTGACACGCTGTCTAATTGCATCTTGAAAACCTCTGGTGATGGGGACTTTACCACATCCCTGGGGAGGTTGTTCCAGTGAATGATTGTTCTCACTGTAAAAAAAATCTTTCTTATATTGAGATGAAAGCTCTCCAGGTGCAACTTGTCTTCTCCATGTGGCTTCTTGTGAAGAGAGAGACTCCCACCTCTTTGTAGCTGCCCTTTAAGTACTGGAATACTGTGATGAGATGCCCCCTGAGCCTTCTCTTTCCAGTGAGAAAAGGCATAACTCCTTCAGTCTTTCCCCACAGGACAGGTTCTCCAGCCCTTTTGATCATCTTTGTGGTCCTCCTTTGGACCGTCTCCAGTCTGTCCATGTCTTTCTTGACTTCTGGGGATCAGAAGTGAACACAGTACTCCAGGTGCAGCATGACAATGCTGAGTAGATTGGGATGATCACAACTCTATCTCTGCTCTTAATACCCTTGCAGATGCAGCTCAGGATACAATTTGTCATTGTTGCTGCTATGTCTAATACTAAAGGCAGGCAAAAATGGGTTAAAAAAGTGGTGAGACAAATTCAAGAAAGATTAAATCCATTAAACAAGACCCCAATGCCTTTGTTAGTAAGGCTTTGTGAACTGATGGTTGCTGGAACTGGGAGGGCTTCATGTAGGAATTTCACTGCACACTTGTCAGTTCCTTCTGCTTTTCCTAAGAAACTCCTGTCAGAAACAGGGTACAAGGCTAGCTGGGCTTTGGTGTGAGTGTGGTCTTTCTTACGGTCATTTTCTTATTTCTAAAGTAGCATCCATCATGGTAAAGTTAGTAGAGCAATTTGCAGCAGACATTTACATTTAAGACAAGGCTTTTTATTTTCCTTTCTATAGGTTCTCCTTCCCAGATCTATACCAGTTCATAAATAAAGTTTCATCTGTAAAGTAGCCATGTGCAAAAGGAGCTCCTTCAGGCTGCGTATAGGAGCAGTAAATAGTCAATCCACCTATCATAGATCGACATAATCTTGATTTCAAGAGCCTGAACAAGTGATGTGCTTCTTACACCAGGGAGCTTGACAAGAGATGACATGACTCCTCCGCATGGAAGAGTGGCCTGGCAGGTGGAGGAGCCTCACACTGCTGGGTTTGATTAGCCAGCATCCCCAGGCTCTGGTCCTGCTCTCCTCCCTTAAGTTCTCCATTATATTCTTTTTTTTAAGAGGACTTCTATGCATATTCATATTTCAGAAAAGTCAACCATTGAGTGAAGAACTCTTATTTTTAACTTCCGAGTAGTACATCCTTGTTTTGCCTCATCTGTAACCCTCCAAATTCTCCAGAGAATTTTCACTTTACTTACACAGCCTCCTCTGAAGATAAGGAATCCTGTGCTCTATGTCTGTGCGCTTTTGTCCCAACTGACAGACTGATTTTGCAAATGAAGGACATTTCAAATGTTAAGTGCCCTCCACTCCTATGGAGGTCTATGGGAACTGAGGCATTCAATAAGTCAGCTTTAGACCCTTGAGCCCCTTGAGCAGTAAAATTCTTGGGGCATACAGCTGAGTGTGCTCATTACTCCTGTATAAAATAACTAATAGCTAGAACAAGTAGAAATGCATAAATGTCCTTCTGTCGTGTTCTCATTTTTTGTGTAGAGTTAAATTGTACAGGCATACCTACTGCTCTTTTCTAAGTGTCTACATCACTTTATTCGTTTGCAATTTGCCCACTAATTTTGAAGTTCACTCATTCACTGCACTGATGAGTATTGGAATATGCCCACAATAAGTTAACTTTCAAACATCTCTATATCATTAATGAATTATCCTTTGCACATCTATTGAACCCTCCCACTATACCTCCCCCTGTTTCCCTCTCTCCCTGTCTCCACAAAACTCTACCTCCTTTCACAGTAATCTCCCCATTTTTGTTATTTTCTAGCCCAGTCGGGCTATTCCCACAATATCACAAGTTCCAAATGTGTGTATGCTGTCAACTCTCTTATTGTTGCTGCTAAGATCTTTCCATTTACATATAAGCACTTTAACAAACCTTTTATCTTTTTATTTTTTAAAATTCATACTAGAGCTCATAAATCCCAGAGTTAATCTGACCTTCCTTTATCTCCTTTTGTATAAACATGATGGTTTTCTTCCCTTTCTATTTATCATCTTTTGTTCCCAGTTTTGTTTTCTTTGCATTCTGTCTCCTCCTCTGCAACCTAGTTGTCTCTCATCCCTCCTTCAGTTTTACATTATAATTATTTATCTGGGGGGAGATCAGTGACTATATCGGTGACTATAGTAATGATTGGAGATTTCTGACACTTGCTCATTGAAATCTCTCCAACTTTGGAATTTCCTGAAATCTGTGTTTCTTGGATGACCGTTCAGTGCTCTGCACTCAGTATTTTGGTATTCCCAATACAGTTGTTACAATTATAAGTAACAAAAGGCAGGAGAGCAACATCATGAGCTGTTATGAGTGACGATAATCTTTACACTTATATCAGAACAACAGAGAGGACACATACTGAAACTTTGCATTCTAGCTCAAACAATCATCTTCTCTCTTGCAGTCGAAATCAAAAGATATTGAAGAGAAATGCCAAAAAATCAAGTTATGGGGGACATGAAAACTGTGCAGGGGTTACATGCTCAAGAGTATATGAGCTACTGTACTGATTGCTAAAATGTACCTAATCGTTAAGCGAAAAATCCACTCAAATTGTAAAAAAATGCCTTAGTTTGATGGAAAACACACACACACACAACTCTCAGACAGTGAGAGATGACAAATGCCTAGGCAGGAATGAGTACAGATTCCATGGCAGATGATTCCTATTTCTTTCACTTGGTGGCAGTTTTTCTGGCTTTAATTATCAAGAATTATTCTACCTCAGCACATTTTCCAGCACAAAAATTTCCTTACGCTGTCCCGAATCCTTGGAAGCTCACTTCCTTTACCATGCTGGTGCAAAAAGTGTTTGGATTTGGACTTGGCATTATTTCCAGGAAGCATGAGCCCAAGACAGTTTTTCAGCCATGCCAGCGGCAGAAGCCACTGGGAGTCTCTTGCCCAGTGACAGTGGCAGGGCTGGTAAGTGAAAGAAGATGTCCCTTTGCCTTCAAATAGAAAAGGCACAGCTTTTCCAGGCCCTGGGACCATTTCAGTGGCTCAGCTACCTGGAGCTGTGGAAAAGACCTCTACCTTCATGTCACGTAACAAAGTGGGGCATCTTCATTGCCCAGCCTTACAACGCAAGTAATACTTCCCTCGCAGGCACTCTAAATACCATCCACATGTACTGTTCCCTGCTACAGGACAAAGTTACTGCAGTTACTATTAAGCATGACTTAGATAATTTATGCTCATAAGGAGCTGAATGGACTTGCTTTTCTTAAAATATCCTGCAGCACTGGACACCACAATGAAGACCTGCACCTCAAAGAACTTTTACTGTTCAAACAAACCTAGTCATGGAGAGGGGTACTCTGGGGATTTACTCAAGGCTTTAAATGTTGTCAAGAGGCTGTCTGGATGAAAGGAAGCACTGTGAAAGATTCCACAGCCCCTCAGACCAAGTTCAAATACTTTTCATTTGCCCCAGTAAAAAAAAAAAATATCTATTTCAATGTTTTTCTGATGAAAATTGAAAAGGAACTTTTACCCCATGTTCTCAAGGCTTTTCATTTTCATTTATTTTGCCTACAAGAGTTCCAGGATTTGGTTGTGTTCAGTTCAAATGTTTTTGTTTTAATTGATGAAAACTAAAGATTTTTTTAGTTTTTAGAGATTTCCTGTTAAACTAATTATGTCAGCTAGAAATGGTCATGGAACTGATATTTTGTTATAGCTATTTTCAGTTAAACACTTTCTGATGTTCTTGCTGAGAATGACAGGGAATAATTTCTCTAACCAAAGTATCTTATCTCAGTAGTTACTTGTCCCTCTTTCATACTATTGAGGAAATTGCTGCCAGGAGTAGAAGGTCAGAAGCCTATACTGGTCTCACCTCTTATGCAGAAAAGCAGGTCCTTCAGCTTTAGTTTAGCTGAAAGCAGTATCTGTAATACTGGTAGATTTTAGAATCAAGACAAACCAAAAATTATACTGTTAAGAGAAGTCAATAATTTCTTTTAACGTATCTGGATTGAGTATCTGTTTTTGAATTACTTCAGGCCTCATATTGCTATGGCTTTTTTGAAGAAACATGACTGAAAAAATATTTAGCCTTATGTTTATTTATTATAATCTTGGTTTTTAGCACTTTTTATTCTATTTCATTGTGTGTGAGCATTAGAATTGCCGTATGACAGGTGTGGAATCAGTATCTCATAGCTGTAAGAAAAGGAAATTCATGAAAGAAATTGCAGTTTAATGTACAATTCACAATGGAAAATATCTGAGAGCCATTTGTCAAAGAAAATTAGTAATGCTTTTATCACCCTGCATTAGCCACCTTTCCTGGTAAGCCCTAATAAACATCATAATCAAAAGCTCCATGCTCTGTGTCAGACAAAAAGCTCTTTTCCAGCCAAAGATATAATTTCACATTAAACACTAGCATCAGAACAGTGATGCAGGTTTTTTTGTTCTTGGGCACTTAGCTGGAGATTGCACCCAGACCGACCATTTTTAAAAGCACCATTGCAGTTCCAAGCAACAATGTTTTCTTCCTTTATCTAAACTCATAGCAATCTGGTTAATACAGAGGCACCTTTCCATTCATCTATCTTTTTTAGGCAATACCTTAAATTTGGTCTATTTATTTCTGAAGAGCTTGCATTCATAAAATGGGACTCCACTGAAATTAAAAATGCCTTTCATTCCCAATGAGGGTCTCCAATGCAGAGAGCTCATTAGCAGCATTAGACATAACGCCTGACCTTAGCCTAGCAATGCTGCAGTACACAAAACATCTTCCCAAACTCACAGAGATCATTCCTGTGTTATACAGGAAGCAAAACAACAAGCACAAAACACATTTGACATAATTCTGCCCCTTCCAGCCATTTCCACTGATCTCTGGAGGCCTATCTAGAGCACAGGCTGCCTCACTCCCTGCTTCTGCAGACAGAAAGTAACGTTCAAAGTGCAATATATAAATAACTACAGAGATCTGAACTATTGACATTTTCTTGACTCTTAACTTTAAGAAAAGTCAAGAAAGATCCAGTCTTTGTTACCAGATCCTATGTTTACCATTAGTTTTACTGTGTTATGAATAACTCTAATGCATCCTTTAGCATACAACCCTCTCAAAACAGTCCTAAAAACTGGTAAAGACCAACACTTATTTTTACCTTGTTAAATCTCTTGGCTCCTCAGAACACTTCGGGTTGTATTTCTTCATATTAATTTTATTGTAGCTTGTCATTGCACAAATGGAGCCACAGCAGATAATTTGGGTTCCCTCTAATTTGATCTTCTGCTATTACAAGCTGGCAGAACTCTGTTCATCCCTTCTGTGCTGGGGACATTGGATTAGGTTATGTTCTTCCTTTCAACTGATCCTGCACTGAGGACAACAGCTTTGACACACGGGGACTGCCTCCCATCTCATAGGTGAATGTGGCATACTCTGACAGGGGCAAGGCTAAGACTGAATTTCCTAACAACTGCAACAGAATATATTCATTCTGAAAAAAATGACCATGTTGTATTTTTACTCTAGCCTTTTCTTTTTTCTGCACATTTACTGAGTACAATTTTTACAGGTAGGTTCATACATAGGACTAAGACAATTATTTGTATCACTGTGTGCCTTTGAGCATAAAAATTGTTATGTCACCTGTGCAAACAGCATTACCTCCAGAAGTAAGTAAGGGTAAGTGTCTCCCACAGTGCTTCTACTGTTAGGAAGCATTATAATGGAATGAGCAATAAATTCTGTGGGTTTTTTCCTTTCTGCACCCTAGATTTAAACACTGTCAAAGTAAAACTTTCATATATGCTCCTTTTAAAGACATGATTCTGTACTCAGTATCTTTTACTATTTATTGTCTATCTTATTTCACCAGTAGAGTGAAAACATAAAGATATATATAAAAAAATGTTTAAGTATTTTTTCTTTGTTTATCAGGACAAGGTTATAGAAGAGCTCTTTTACATAAATAAAATGCTGCAGGCCTAACTTGTTCCATTTCTCTCCTTCCATTTTACATTATTGATGGCATAATTTTTCATTATGCATTTTCCTACACTTCATAGGAATTCATAAAACATTTCTTATCTGAAAGAAACAATATGTTCTTTGCACTACTTCCACTTATATTTTTTCCCTTGATCTACATAACTAAATGCTGAGTAAACCCATAAAAAATGTGTCCTCATTTCTAAGTTTATTCATCTAACTATTCTGGGAGGTCTTGCATTATAACTCCAAATTTGAAGAATACATTAAAATAGTTGCTCTTCATTTGCTTGAGTTTCTGATTTGCAAGGGGACAATCAGTGCACACTACGAATTTTAGCACAATATGAAGGTTTAGGCATAATCCTGCCTCTTCCACAGTCCCTCTAGAACCCAAAGGAGCTCTGTTTAGCATTTACTTGGTATTTGCTAGTAAGCCAAGTCCTGACTTGCCTGCTATAATTTCATTATCTTTTGCTGCTAAAACCTAATGTATTTTTTTTTATTCCTTGTTAGTAACAGGAAAAATTAAAGCTTTACATCTTTTCCTACACCTTCATTAACAAATTCTGAATTAGCCCTAAATCACTAACTGCCTCTCTTTGCTGCTGTATTGGTAGAATGTGAGTAACATAGATACGGTAATCTCACTTAATTAGTGATCTAAAAGTTCACTGACTAGTCCAAACTAGCTTCCCCTGTGAGAGGCACAAATAACTCAAAAGAGCAATTCATCCCCCAAATCTTGCATGCCTATTTTCGTGTGGGATATGTGGTCCTTTGGAGATGCCTGCCTGTTTACATGAATTCAGAGAAACTAGATAGCAGGGAAGGTAGGATGCATTCTTCACATCTATTAAGGAAATGCAACTGGGACCCAATGCATGAGTTTTCTATATTATATGATCCTTGATGGCTTTTTTTTATGCTTTCTAAACAGTGTTTAAAAATATGATTTTGACACTAAAAGTTTTAAAGACTTGAGATTGGCCAGGTCATGAACATGCAACACAATAACATTACAATGAGATGAGCTTTTGAAACTTGATTTTAAAATAAGGAATGGAGACATACATCTTTTCAAAGAGAATTCTTAATTTAGGGAAACACTGCAATGTTATGACTTTTAAGACATAAATGTTAACAGTGATTAAACTGATATTATTTTCTTCTGTTCTTTTGAGTTTTTTTTTCCCCATTTCCTCTGCCCCCATGTATCTCTAATCTTTGGGCCTTCAGAAACTTTTTGGATCCTAATCCAAAGGAAATTACTTAATCTTTTAGTCCTTTAACTTAAGGAAGCTGGAATTTGTCCTCTTTTATCAACCTACCATTACCTCTGAAGTAACTTCTACATTGCAAATCCTAACTTTCCTTGGTAATAGCTCTCAGGCAGCACTTACCCATTTAATTTACCCTAGTCCAGGTAAATTTATCCATTTCCCCTACTTCAGACATGCGATGCTTTAGAAAGGATAAATGCATCTGAGGTAGGACTAAAATGAGAGAAAGACCACAAAATAACTCATTTTTAAGCACAAAATAAAGACCACTGTAAGAAGTCATTTGGTCTCAGCTCACGAGGTAACACTTCACTTAGGTTTCTGTGGAACTTGACCTACATCCAGGCATTGCCTGCCTGTCGCCAATGGTGTGCATTCATCTACTTCAGCCTGTTGGTAGGTTGTCAGGACACTTTGCCCCACTGTGGGTATATGCTGGTAGAGCATTTACAGTATTTTGCTGTGAACCTGAGGTGCAAGTTTCAGTCTTGTTTAGGGTGTGTGATATGGACATGTGCTGTTGACACTTGCTATGGGCATGTTACTCCATGGATGTCAACTATGGCTTACTGCTCTCTGTGTAGCTGCCAGTCATGTAAATAGGAATGGCTTAACTTCAGTGGTCTAACCTAACTGAATTATATGGCCAAAGACTGACTTTGTTCTTTTTTTTTTTTTTTTTCAATCTCTGGGTATTTGCCTTTGCTAAGAGTTCTGTGTATGCAGGAGCTGGAGTAGAAGGCAGGTGTGGAAGGAGTCAAGTTGTCTCTACTTAAAAAAAAAAAAAAAAGAAAACTTTAGACCAGTTTAATACCCTAGATTTTACTTTCATTGCTGGTATGACTGCAGTATCCACTCAAACACTTTAATTTCTTCCAGAGTTGTTTTTTCTTACTCTCAGTGCAGTTTCCTCTCTCTTAAAAGCCTGCCTAGCAATTTATATAACATTTTTGAGCTGCCAAAGGAATTTTTGAATCTCTCTGTTGTTCTGTTTGTCCTCTTCTCAGTCCCCATTAATGTCATTTTATTTTTAAAATACAGTGACCAGATACAGAAGTGTTTTGCTTGTGGTCACATTGCACTGTTTGAATAATTTCTTCACATTTGCATTTGCATTTGACATCCCTGTGTGCATACAGGAATTTTATTTGCCTGCATAAATTGCCATTAGGAATTCTGGCAGAGGGCTTTCAGCTACCGCAACTCTCAGTCAGTCACTATTTCCTTGATCAATGCTTTGTATCTTTTGCACTTTGAAAGTATATTTCCTTTTCATTATTATTTTTTCCTCTTAGCTTCTTACCTAGGTATGTCTGAACTTCGAAATGCTCGTGTGCTTTTACTTAATAATAGAAATTAGATGTGGAAATAATTCTGTGTGACTAAAAGTCTAGTATCTGGTCTATTCAGGTTACTCTGAACAACTTTACTTATGCATTCTGCACAGATGGTATGTTTTGATGCATCATGAAGACAACCAGTATGTTTTCAGTGGAGAAAAACATGATCATATAGATATCAGAATGTGATGCCTTATGTTAACAGGGTTGTTTTTTCTCAGGTGCTACATCCCTGGACTACACATCAGAACAGAAGTACAATCTAAAGTAAATTAAAAACCTTTTCCATTTATATGCACAGATTTCCAGGAGATGTGATCTCTACCTCACTGCTATTGCTAGGAAGGGATGTTGATAAAACCATGTGTTATCAAAATCAATAGGTGGTGCCCATCTCAAATATATATATATATATATGTAAGGAAAACCAGATTGTCACGCACACAATATCTCACAATACATGTTCATAAAACAGAAAGGCATATACTGATCAATAAACCCCCATCTCTACACATCTGGTTACAGAAGATTTTACCTCTTGTGGCAAGCAAAAGCCACATCAGCAGGCAGTACCACTGTTGTGTGACAAGTCTTTATCTTGCTTAGGGCACCTTTAGATAGTGACGGTATTATTGTTTATAATGCCTACATTTGCTGCTAATATTTCACTGAGGTATGATCAAAGCCTTTTTTTCTAAGCTATAAAAATATCTTATGTACAGAAATAAATATAACCCTTGTTCAACCTGGGCACTGCTCTGGTGTGAACCAAATAGTCATCTCAGTAGTAAATTCCACGCGCAGACCAGAAATGGGCTGGGGGCTTGATCCTGAATACACTGTTCATGCTCTCCTGATTATCCTGCTGATGTTTTCTGTGATCTTCACGCATTATAAGTGTGACTTGTACTTCCTACTGCCCCAAAACTTCAGCAGTATAGCTGTGAGCTGGTTCCCAGTACTTGGGCTGTGGATTGTTGGTTCTTTGCTGTCTTGACTAAAACCGGTGTACATGTGGCCAAAGAGAGCAGGACATGAAACATCAACGCTGTCTGGAAATCTAACTTCATCAAAGTTCCAATTAATTTCAATTAAAAAAATGCCTGCAATGTGTATCCTAGATTTCACCTTAGGCTATCTTTCTTGTCAATGGAGATAAATAAGTACTTCTGGGGTGTTATACATATGACCTATTTTAGATGTTTATTTTAGGATGAGATGAATTGCATCCTAGCAGTGCTTATTTCTACCCATTCACTGTAATAGGAAAAGATAAAACTACCGCAGACACAAATCTAAACCTTTAGTCCTACACAGTGTTTGCATGATGTTGTAAGCTTATAAGGAGAGGCCAGACTGAGGCAATAATTGCGGGATTTGTTGCTGGGATATTCAAGGTGCTGAACTTGTGTCTTCTAAAAAAATTAAAAAAAAAAAATCTGTGCAGTGTATGTGATACCAACGTGGTCATGTGCCTGAGATAGAGCATTGAGACAGAGCAGGGACCCAAACCATGGCATGCCACTGTGGTTTCTGGGGTGATGCGGTGTGCAATTCTGTTTTTGAAAATGATGAGCTTTTCTGGATTAGGTACAACCATTAATAATCCAGTAATGCTATACACTAGGTATTATTATTTTTTATAGTAAATTTAAGCTACTTCATCCTGGTATTCTGCTTCAGTACTTTTGCTGTATTGTTTACATTTTAAGCTTTGTTAGAAGGAGAGGTAAGTGTTGATAACTGACAGTTTGCCACCAGTAGAGATAATCTAGATGAAGCATGCTAAAAAATCCCATTTTGAACAGGATAAAAGTTAATTAAGTTCAAGTATTCTACCAGGCATTCATTAGACAGTGGTTTATTCATTGGCTTGGTGTAAATGTACTGATGCACTGTATCCTTATCAGCTTAATTGACCATCCACACTCCTTATTATTCAGACGGACTGTGAAACTGCAAGGAGTTACCCCTGATGCCCAGCAATGCAAAGGACCAAGTTGTGTTATCTGTTTTTTCCTTATTGATGAAGATTATACTAAACCTTGACTTTCAGTAGGAGCCTAGAATGTCTCCAGATACATCCTGTAGGCTAATACTGGACAGATGCCCCTTTCAAGGACTTTCTGTCCTTGCTGATGCCTCACATGTTCTTTTAAATAAAAGGACTGCCCTGTGAAGAGTACATTTATTCTATTAGTGTGATTATTCTACTTTAAGTGAGTTTCAGTGTAATGGATAGAGGGCTGTTCATAGACTGATAAGTGGATATTAATCTGTTAGAACATATCGTAATAGTAAATTATAAATTCACCTAACATAAATACCATTATATAAAGCTGCAATTATGCAATTAAAATACCCATTCTTTTCCCCCACACGCTGAAAGCTCTAAGTACAGCCTGTTCAGAGTTACATGGCTGAGGACTGTACATATAATGTATTATGTGTAAAGAATTGCAGTTTCTTTTTTGAAATGTCCTTTGTGAAGGTCACCTTGCTAAAATGATGGTTCCTATTATTTCCTTTTTATGTTATTTTAATAAATCCTGTAAATGGGGATGAAGGCTTAGCAGCAGCCTTTGCCTCAAGGTGCTTGTCTTTTTAAAGACTTTTTTTGCTGTCATAACACATGGACCGATTCTAATGGAGCCAGTAGGACATAGGATAGTTCCTTTAAAATCTCTTCAATTTAGATTAAGCTATATTATATGTAAAAAGCATGAGTCTCATCAACTTTTTCATAAGTATAATCCCTCAGAAGTTGATGCTTTTTGTGAGGGATGGGATCAAATGCCCACAATTTTGCAAGTTCTTTTAGATTATGTCTAACTGTAACCCTGTTTACCGCCTCCCAGCTCAAACTGGGCGTCTCTATCCTGTGTGCCAGGTATGGTCAGTACGTCCCACTGCACAGGTCCTCTGATCATCTAAATTACAAACCTTGTTGGAGTGTGGAGTCGCTCCCTGTCTCCTAAGGCAACCAGGGGATGCAGTAAGATCACGTATGTTAATATGGTCATGACAGGGCATTGGTCTTGGGACCCAGTCTGGGGTTGCACATATCCTAGAGCAGATATTAAGCGCTTAAAGCTAGGAATTTGCTGAAGTACATTGTTGATTCAGGACCAATGTGTGTGAAGGAAATAAGATTTAGCCTCCAACTTGTCACTGTTTTCTGAGAGAGTAAACTGTTAGAAATACACTTCATATTGTCTTTCCTGACCTCTGCCTTCCTGACACAGCAATAAATGCATGGGGAGCTGTAAAAAGAATGCTGCTGGTAGCTAAACTGTTCTATGGCAAATCCACAGGTTTCTGCACTGTAATTCTTTGGAAAGATTTCATGGGTCTAACACAAATATTTAGAAGTGCTAGCATTGCTGTTCTTCAAGTCTGTTGATCTATAACACACTCTTTTTATCAGGAGCAAGTATTTATTCAAGAAGACACAGACCCCTTCCTGCTTTCCTGCCTTCTTTATTCTGTAGGAAAGTAAATGTAATTTTTCTTAAATTAAAACCAACAAAACCCCCCCTAGAGAGCATTAGTCTCCTAGCTTAAGATGGGAATTACTTTGTCATTCCATTACTATGAATGATGTTCTATGAAAGATATTTGTAGATTGGGCTTGCTTGCAAATGGAGAATTCTTGTTATTAGTTGTTATTAGCAGCACAAATATTTTCATTCTAATTTTCTATTTAACCCTTTTAGTTACCTAGTACCACTCCTTTTTTTCTGGGTGTTTTTATTTCAGTCAGTACAGTGCCCTTGCAGAAGCAGTGCTGCTTGCCCAGCTCATCTTCGTTCTGTTGTATGCACATGGGTTTGGCCAAATCCAATGAGGATGTGGCACCTTTTGATGTCAGGACAGAACTGCTGAAAAAAACCCCACCATCAGCAATACCCTCCAAACATTTCCTATTTGATGGCAAAAGCGATTACATTCTGGCAAAGAATTTCACATTTCTAAGGTTTCTTTCTTTCATCTATTGTTGGGTTCACAACTATAAACCTTATGTTCCAGTTCACCTTCAAATGATCATGTTCAAAAAGTGTGCTAAAATTTGCTAAATGAATGTTTTGGACTTATACCGTTTCTAAATGCTATTTCCTGCAGCAGAAATAACGTGATTGTTTTGCAGTACCCATTTTTACAGAGATCATTTTAATAAAGAAGCAGAAGAGGAATGAGCAAATAGGAATTAAAAGTCTGAGCTTCTAATACTTGCCCAGGGCTAACCTTAGTGTGCTTTTTTCCTGAGTCAGCTGTTCTGGGCAGGATTAGGTAAATCTGTATTTGCACTGTGTTGGTCTAATAAACCCAGCCAGCCCTGACCTGGGTCTGTCTGTATGCAACTTGCAACTCTCATGGAACACTTTATATACCTTTAACATCAGTTTACTCAGTCTAACTGACTATATAGCATATATAGCATAGAAAAAGTAGTTTGTGGGCCAGATCTGGCTGGCAGACTATGCATTAGGATAAGAATTTCAGGTAATGAAATGAGTTTATAAAATATCCCAGAAAACAAAGCTGGTGTTAACAAAGAATAAATCAAACAGGATATTTCCACAGGTCTCTGCTTTGTCTTTCATGATGATAGTCCCACTGAAACGCCAGTCACCATTCTGGACTAGACTCTGCACTGCCTTGCCTGTGGAATGCAAGTCTGCACAGCTGTTCTTTGCATTCCTTTTGCATGGCTTTTAGTGACTATATAATGCAACAAGAAAATCCAGATCCAGAATTGGACAGAGATTACAAGTTAGAGCTTTACAATGTAAAATAGCTAAGGAAAACAACCAAACAAGAAATGTATAGTAGACACACAAACCCCAAATGTATTTCCTCTGAAAACTTCTGTAGTATCTCAGTTTTAGGTGTCTCTAGAAAGTTTCAGGGCTATCTGTTTTCACATAAAAAAACCCCAAAAAACCAAGGGACTGAATTCCTTATGATGGAAACAACTGAGACCCTAAACAAAGTGTGCAGGCCTATCTAGAACTTTTAGCTCGCCATTGTAGTCATTCTCATGGTCTTAGCTTCATGTAAAGAAGACTGTATTAAATATTCCAATACATTGTTTACCTGTCCATACGAGTAAGATACTTAGAATTCAGACTGAGGGGGGAAAGGAAAAAACCAAAAAAAGTTAGAAATTTTTGTTTCCAAGGTATTTAAACAAGGTGATCAATTATTTTAATTTCTTACATCTAATGTACATTCCTGATTGTTCCAGATTGTACCTGATTGTTCCAGATCTTTAGAGCTAGAACTTTAGAGTCAAAGTACATCTTTATGGTAAGAAGAGTACTGCCCTGCTAATCTTTGACCACTGTCCCTTTCCCTCCAACCAGATGGCTCCTGAAGATGCCTGCATGGTTATATACTCTAAAGAGAATAGAAGTGGAAGGGATGGGCTTTCACCATTGACAGGAAAATAAGCAAAACAAAAAAGCAAAGCAACAGGAAAGCCAAATTCAGAAAATAACAATTTTCTACGAAGAAAATTTTATAAATCAAATTAAGGAACAAAAGTGTAAAATACTAGAGTCCTTCCAAGCAGATGCAAAAATAATTCTTTATTTTGCTAGAACTACTTAGGCAGATTCTGGAAAAGAGTATGTTAACACTTTTAGCTGGTTCAAAGAAAAAACCTTCATATAGTACCTTGTCTGTTAACTTAAACCCATCATTTCACTTGATTCTATATAGACCGTGACAAAATTACTAACTTAAAGCAAATTATTTTTAAAATAGATAGAAAACCAAATAATTACTTTAATGGTATCTAGCAGATTGGCTCCCGTCTTATCATGAATCTTCTATCTACTAAATTAATGAGGCAGAATAGTGGTAGTGCTGGGTTTCTCAAAGCATCCTGCCTTGAGGAACATAATCTGCATGACCTTTGTATCATGGGAAGGATGGCAAATCCTTTCTCTCCTTGTTAACACTGTCAAAAAGTGCATGTACAGATCCTAGTTGTGATGGTAGTTTTGGACCACACTGGAATGAAGTTTTTGGTGTATTTTACTTAGACTAATAACAGCATATTGAAGCATGACAGTTTCCAAGAAATTCAGTCTGCTCTGAATTCAAACAAGCTTGCTGGAGGAAGTGTTAAGCCAACCGGTCTCCTAGACAGAAATTACATTTTCACTGCACGTATTCAGAAAATATTTAGATATAATTACGTGATCAGTACTGTCCCTGGTTTAAATTGCTTAACTGTCCCTTTAAAATGTGTGCAATGAGAACATACGGATGAAATGCTGTCATTTCACACATTGGATGATTGAAACTTTGAAGAACATTTCAGTCTCGCAGCCTGTCTCTGGCTGCAGCACTGCAAGTGCTTGGATTGCCGGGCTTGGATTGTGCCACCAGCATTTTGCGAATGAAGACATTTTGGTTTCATGTACTTGATAGGGCAGCATAAGTGAGGTTATCTCTTTTGCGCTTAAGATCTAGCATCAGGAGGAATGCTTTAGCATCAGGAGAAATGATTGACATTGGCATAAGCCTCATGCTGTCATTCACGGGGAACGTTAGCTATCGGAACAGCTGCTCTGTTATCCACATGTACTGCAGGAGGGTCAGAATTATTCTGCTTTCAGCATGTACCTTTATCCTCCCTGGCAATCAGTTTCATAGTCAGGACAGATTTTCTGGCACTTTCATGCTTCCAGTGGTGTGTTTTGTAACTTATAAAACACAGATATTCAGGCCTGGCCTGGCCTGGCCTAGCCTAGCATAGCCGATCCCACCTGAAATATCATCCACTAATTTTAGACATAATTTCAGATTACCAGTTAGATAATTTTTCCCCCTTTACTTAACTAGGAAGGTCACCCTTTCTAATTTAAAATCCACTGGGCACTTGGTTAAATTTTATGCCATTCCTCTTTTCAAGTCAGTGGTTAATACTTTTGGTCTGTTTTTCAGCTTCCTGGTGTAAACAGTGTAAAAGTGAAAAGAATGCAATGAGTGTCATAGGAAAAGTTTCAAACTGTTTCTCTGTTCATCTATATTTGTACCACTGTCCTAACTGAAGATCACTTCAGAGCCATATAGCAGGGACAAACATCATGCTAACTTTATAAGAACTCCCATTGGCTTTACTAACCCAAACTGCAGCTTTTGGCCGAAAGTTGACCTCACACTGCCTTTCAGCATCAGGGCAGTGGAAACCAACATTTTAAATACCAAAATTCTCTGTTCCAAAGTAAAATCCAAGTACAGAAATTCATCTTCAGGTGCTGTTCAGGGTATAATTTAACTTCATAGGTGTAGGATACAGAGCACCCCCATGGTGAGGTGGTAGCACTGCCAAAGGATAAATGCAAAAAAGGGAGATACATTCCTCTATTTCTATAAAAATCATCTCAGGCAACCTGTCCTCCTGCACTCCTTCTTCCTTACACTAAGCTTTTCTGCAGAAATTTACACCAAAGCCTTACTCCTTGCCCCCCAACAAGGGCAAATACCATTGCCATGGGACGCTGCTATGGGTGAGGGAAAGGAGAATGAAGAAAGACAAATGGAAGCATTAATGAACTGGTGAGCAGCAGGAAGACAGTTCACATTTGACTTGCTCCTCTCACCAGTGGCATCTGAAAACTTACCTTGTTTTCCTGTAACCTCATGAAACAACACACTTCTGTAGCCAAATAACCTTACATCTCCTTTTATAATTAGTGCTATTACACAGAACCTAAGCTTACACAAATGTCCCAAGTGACATGATTAACTTCAGAGATACTAGTCAGCAGGAGTCAGTCACAAAGCATAAACTAATTAATGTTCAAGGACAAGGATAGGACGAGAGAAGTCACCCATCTGACATGCTTTTGAGGATTGCCAAGTAAAACTGGAAAGGAAGCATAACATATCATCTTCAGGGAGTTATTTCAGCAGTAACTGGAGAATCTGTGATTGCTTTCCTGAGTGCTTCATTGTACTTGGTTTTCTCTTCGTTGATCATATATTAAATGTGGCAAAAAAAGGAAAGTACAGATGTGAGAAGGTAACTGAAATCTTTATACAGACCATTTCAGCTGACCAAGAAATGCATCCAGGAAAATAAATTTAGAGAAAGCACCAAATTTATAAAAGCACACCAAAATTAGACATTGTGTCTGATGTGCTGGTATCCAGTTATAATGAGGTGTTGTGTAAAAGAAGAATTAATCTGATATTTTTATCCCTTCAGATTTCTTTTATTTTCTGTGCAGCAGACTGCTTTTCTTTTTTGACCCAGATGCTTCATCCTAATTCTATTATGGTAAGCATTTAAATATGCTCTTATATGCTGACCTCTGTCAGAATCAAAGTAAAACATCTGCTGAATACTTTGCTGAATAAATATAGATGATTAATATATGCTTAAGTGCCCTGATGAAATAGAGGCTGTGTTGGCAATGTTCTCATTTCATACACAAGGATGGGAAGTTTGGAAATATAAAATAATGGCACTATGCTGATTTTATTAACTGAAGATCCTGTGTAGTCTGGTTGGTTTCACCTCTGCATCTGCCAAAGAATTGTTTTTTACAGTTCTCCACCTCTGATTCACTATGGTGGACTAATCTGTCTGCTCATGTCTGGCTAGGAAGCTGGAGACCCTGGTGTGAAAGCCCAGCAGCAGCAGGCCAGCAAAAAAAATAATTTACTTTTTTACCCAACCAGCAGTGATAGCAGGGCACAGGAAGCAAACGGAGACAATGTGGTCAGCAGGGAGAACAAGAGATGTGAACGGGATGGGAAAAGATTTGGGAAACAACAGCTGGTCCATGGGAAGGACACTGGTGAGATGAAGGTACAAAACCTGGGCAAGGACTGCAAGACTCTCAAAGGATCCATGGGCAGACTGCGATCAGGACTGCTTTGAGGCAGATTCAGCCTATAAGTCTGGCAAGACATTAGACTGGAATAAATAAATAGGGAAGGTAGAAAGGTGGAATTGGTTCTTTCAGTGCCAGCTTTAAGAATTTATCAGTTTGCTGCATTGGGTTCAAATAGGACATCCATGTGGGAGTTGGTGTCACCTGAGTAATGAACTGAGGTAGAGGGCAACAGAGAGGTGAGACAATAGCAAAAGCAAAGAGAAGTCGGGAGGGCAAGGGTAGCAGAGATCCAGCATCACGGAGGCAGGAAGAGAATTATGCCAGGAAAGGCACAGTGGGTCTGTGACTCAGAGGCCACGCTCCCAGGAGCTGGGGCAGAGGTATACCCAAGCATCTGTATTTCTTGTTGTAGTTCTTAGACTGATCCAGACTAAAGAGGTAGTCTGTTAAGAAGATAACTGTTATTATCTATTCCTCCACTGACATATGACAGATACTGGGTGGTAAATTTCAAAACTACATCACTTTTGATCCATAACATCATCAATATTTCACATATAAATGGTTTTTTTTTTCATGAAAAGTAAGGAGAATCTTCCCATTCACACATCAGTAAATAAGGACCAATAAAAAACATCCAAATTGCCCAGTCAATATGTAGGAAGATCTGAAAAAAAGAATTGTATTTGTCTAGATCATCTTAATTTGATCTCAGTGTGCATATATATGCATGCAAACAGTAGTTTTTTCCAGAATCACAATTAAAATGGAATTGCTCTACCTCTTCCTTAGGCTCTTGGCTAACAGAAAAACTAATAAATGCATGTTTGGTAAAAGGCAGGCAATAAATTTTAAAGATGCTCTAAGCATGAACTCCTCACTGTAGTTCTTCTACTTGAGGTGCAAAAGTTGGTCTTCTTGGCAGTGTCTAAAAGGAAGACAAATTCATATTGGATAAAGTTGTTGAAAGGTCAGTGAGCTGTAGAGATTTTTTGACAGTCATACAGACATTTCTGTTTATTGAATTAGAAGGGACATTGGAAAACATTCTGATATAGGAAAAAAAAGTGTCCTTTTCAGCCTTAAAGTAACTGTATAAGAACAGTCTGAGAATTCAGTGGAGCGATAGGATTTCATCCTCACCCTACTTCCCTAGTACTCACCTGCTTTTATTCTCAAGGCATAGAAAGAGGCAAAAAAGTAGGTGCTATGCTAGTGTGCTCTTCTGTGTATAATTTATTGGGCAAAATTACCTCCCTTTAAGCAGGAAGGACTGTCACTAATATTTATTCTAATAATTATACCGATGGGTGAGGTTTCAGTCTTTCACATCTTCTCAAAACATTATGTCTAGCTCATTGCATTTTTACTTGAAGCCCAAACCTCAGTACATCAGTGCAGGCTGCTAGAAGACACACTCCCTGGGTCAGATCGTTAGAGAAGATTTAATCCTTTAGAACAATTTTTCAACACTGTTTACACCAGGGACTTCCTTGTACAAATCCTCTTTACACAAGACAAGAATAACACAGGAAGAAACTATTTGTCTCTGATCTCTGCAAAGAAGGAGAGCAAGCCTAAGTCCTCAGGGGGCTTTCTATCACTTAAACTAACCAGGAAGGGATTAATCAAGGATATCTTTGCTGCATGATATATAGCCAGCTTCAAAGCTACAATCACATTGATCAGTGTACAATGGAACAACACTCACAGCATCTTATGTTTTAAGCTGAGGTAGAGCAGAGACTGAAATGCTCAGTTTATTTCATCACTTCTTCTTTCCCATCAAAACAACAGCAGGCTACCGTGATGTCCTGGAATCCAAAGTGTACTGCTCAGGTGTTTGCCTAGGAACTCAGCTCTGCGCTGTAATGAAGAATGAGCACTGGACTCTCCATGGTGTTTTTATGTACTAGTTCCTTGCAATCCAGTCGAACCTCCTTTTATATAGTCTTTTGAAAACTGTCTTTATGCAGGCAAGTTTCCTCCATTTATGGGAGGTTGATTATTCCTGCATAACTCAATTTTTACCATTGCATAAATATTATTATTTCCATCCTATCACATCAGCACACAACTGAAATACAGTAGTAGTGAAGTAACTCTATTGCCATCAGTGAGAAAAACATTTCCAATACAAGCCCTGAATGAAGAATTGCCTGGAATACTTTTAAATAGAATAATAGATGCAAAGCTCATTAAGAAAATGGAAGAAATATTTCTGAGTGAAAAATTACAAACATATTTTTCTTTCTAAATCTCAGTTTAAAGAAAAAAGAAATCCATTTTACTAAAATATTTTTAGTTTTCTATTTTTGTTGAAAGTGAATAACTATTGTTACATCTGAAGAAAAGCTTCCTCTCATGAAACACTTGTCCATTTTCATCAGTTAACTTTACATAAACCATAGCTTTTTCCACAACTAGTTAGAAATTTTTCAATAAAGAGTTTTGCCATTAAAACTTTCAGAAAAAAAAAAAAAGGGTTTTCAAAATGTAACATCTTGTAGGTAATGCATATACATTTTTGGCATTAGGGAAGGATTTTTGGAGAGACAAGAAGGGTGACCTTCACCACAGGACAACCATATGCTGGTAACTACAAGATCCAGTTGGATCTTATGACTCTGATTTACATAACTAACAGAACAGGCTTTTCCATAAGTGTCTTGCAGCCTACCCAAAGCCCTTTATCAGCAGCCTATAGAGAGCTAATCTATACCTTTCTTATGTGGGGAATGTTTAATTATTTATAAAAAGAGAAACAGATGCACGTAGAGTTCATATTCCTAGTAAGTGAACTAATTAGCTAGGCCATTGGCTGTATTTCCATCTCTATTTGCCTCTTGCTTTTTTTTTTTTCTCATTATAAAACTTAAGAATATTTTGCTTCTATGCCACTACAAAACCAAATGTCAACAATAGAAACCATTTCAGTTGGGTAGAGTTATTTTCCTGTAGATAATGAAGTTGCTTCTGAACTCTCAGAAGAATGAAAAAGTGAAGCTGAGAACAACATCATAGATGTTTTGTATGCTTTTGCTAAAAATAAGACCATTTCTTCTGTTTGAGATGTATCCATTTTTTCTGCTGCTGGTCTCATAGGATGGTGGGACAAACCTCAATAGCGTAACAGCTCCAGCTCAGGTTGCCATTTCCCTTGAGGTGCAATTGCTCTGTTCTGCCCCAAAGGATATTTATTGGCCAGGCAGCTGGGAAGACACAAAGAAGGAGATCACAAAAAGGGAAAAGACAGTATTTGTTATTTAGACTCAGCTGCTACGTTTGATTCTCTTTCTAACAAGTCTGACATTTCTCAGTAGACCAGAGCCAGTTCTTGGTTCTCCACAGATATTCTTGTCCCATCTTCTCTATTTCCTCTCCTTGCTACCCCTCACTTTGTGGGAAACTCCCAGTTTAGGAAGTTTTTGTCTGTGATAATTAGAAGAAAATGACCTGTTGTGAAGGAAGGATGACTTAAATTTTTCCGTACTTAAAGAATGACTTCATGAAGTGGAGCCGGTCTCTTCCATCTCCCTGTTCTCTGTGGCTGCTGAGCCAAACACTGGAACAGGAATAAAATCAACTGAGCTACACCCTGAATAGAAGTAAGGAGTTGTTCAAGGTCCCAGCAGGTCCCATTTCAACCCCTTGGGAAATGTGGAGGACAACCGCAGGAAGTTTAAAAGGAACTACAAGGAATGGGCAACAGCAAAAAGGAAGACAGAAGGCAGCCTTGTTTCTGACAGTAGGTGTTTTTGAACTACTTGATGTTTTAATGGTTTTCAGTAGCTCAAGCAGAGAGGCTAACTCTGAAAGTGCAGTACAAAATTCAAGGAGTACTTCACGCTTCACATAAAAATGAAGCATGTGAACAATTTTTGGACAGGCTCAGAAAAAAGGTTTGCAAGAATTTGTGGAGGAATTTGTACAATTTCAAGATGTAAAGCTATCTTTCAGTTTTGCAGTTAACTTGGTCCTTAACACAAGACTAAATTATGAGACCATCTAGGGCAAACCACTCCATAAGAGGCTACTAAAAGATTCAGAACTCACCACTGAAAAAGTAAATTTTCCAGACCACAGAAATTGTCTGCCGAAGCCCCTAAGCTGTGGTAAGTGCTTGCACATGTTAGAGCCGATGGAAGACCTGAAGCACTGCAAGGATGGATACCTGAGGCATGAAGACACGTGGAACAGTTCACAAGTTAACAGGAGGTGGAAAATTGCAAAAACTACTTTGGTGAATTATGTCAGTATGTAAGAGTTTGTAAGTGCCAGCAGGGGAAGCACAGCTCAGACAAGGAAGATAATGGTAACATTTTTAGTTCAGAGGAACTCTTCCTAAGAAAAATCAACAGTGACACAAAGTGAGATAAATGTACTGCAAATTTGAAATCATATGGAAAATGTATAGATTTAAATTCAGACAGAGGTGTAAAAGTCAATGCAATGGAAGAAACGAAGTAATAATCAGCACCTGAAAGTAAATGGATGGAGTTCAGTGCTTGGTAGTGAATGACTCTCTGGCTTATTTTGTCTACTTTTAGACAAATAATCAGAGCGTGTAAATGGGGAGTACAGATGCCTTCTCTCTGCAAAGGGCTTTCCCAGTCTGTAGTCAGTGGAGAGGGAAAATCACCTGCAGAGAATCATGTAAGGTCAATCTATGAGGATCTCCTCCTCTGTTTCACTCCCTCTGACTGTGAAGGGAACCTCAGGGGATGAGACGCTTGACACAAAGATTTCTTTTAAGTTTTGGAAATGGAATCACATGGAAGAAAACTGAGTCTAAAGAAATATGCAAACAATTGACTGGAAAAGATGTTTACTTTTTATGTTGCTACTAAGGAAAGAAAATCCAGTGCCGGTGAGAAACAGGCAGGGCTCAACCAGATGGTGAACTGAATGGAAGAACACACATCCAAAATCATTGAAGACTAGAAGATGCCTTCTGGTGGTAGGAAACACAGCTTCAGAAACCATCCATCTTTCCAAATTTGAATCTTAAAGTCAGTCATTGGACATATTTTTCTGAAAGCTGCAAAGTAGAAGAACTGGAATGAAAAAAACCACTGGTCACTGCAGAATAAAAGGTGGAACGTCACTTCATAAGCAAAGTTGAAGAGTTAAAATATGCAAAATGGAAATGCTCTTCATTGTCTGCAAGGAGAGAAATTTTCTGAGTGATGGTTGATGCCAAATTGTTTTTCTATGCTTCTTGTATTTGCTGCCTTCCAAGATTAGATGAGGCTGTATGCTGGTCAGAGAAATGTTAATTTATTTCTGTGACTTTAAGACTATCTAAAACACACTATAGATCACTAATTTTCCTGCCAGAAGTGACTCCTTGTGCCTCCACAAACACACAGGGATCACTTTTAAGCTTATTATAAATCTTTTCTCAATTGAAGACAAAACAGATTTTTTTTCTTTCAAAATGCACTCTCTATATCGTTTGGCTAAAGCATGCTGGAGTCAGATCTAGAGCTGAAGTATGTACTTGCCTTGTCAAGAAAGGAAAATGTTCATCTTAGATCTATGCTCTCTGTATAACGTTGTCCTCAGCAGTCTCAGTTCACTTTTCAGCTATTACCACAATATTGCTGGGGTAAGATGTTTCAAGGCCATATTTTCAGTCTGAAGAATCTCCATATTATGCAGGAATTTTTAAAAAGATGCCAAAAAAGTCATTCCAAAGGGGTTAACAGGAAAAATACACACATCACATAAGGATTGCAAAATGTAACAAAAGCATCAGAAATGCTTTATACTGATCTCAACTGAATAGCAGCATTGAAGCCAATGTTAAACCTTGTTGTTTGGCAAAACACATTGGTCAAATTAAACAAAAATACAAGGGTAGAAGAATAGAAAAAAACCTGGTCTGGGAACAAAACAAGCAGAACTACTTACACTGCACAAGAACAAGCAAAAAACCAAAGAAGCCCTTGCCTGTTACTCTCACTTTCCTAGGACTGTCTTCCTGGAAATTAAACTGCTGTGTTCATGCATATGAATATTCTTCAACAGATATGATATGTGGCATAGCAATGTCAGTGGGATGACAAACACGAGCCTAAGCAGTTTGTGAAGAAATTATGGGTTTAGTCATTCCACTACTTCTCTTCGTTGTCCAGAACCCTAGAGGCTGGTGCAGAACAGTGTTGAAATAAGTTTAACATTTTGTTAAAAAGCAGTTAGGTCACACACTGACCTATCAATTTACAAAACTGCAGGAGAGAAGTATGGGCAGTTCCCTGCTGAGTTTTCTGCACATGAGAAAAACAACAAAAGTCTTAGAACAACAAAAGTATTAGAAACTCATGACAGAAATTGGTGGAATAAATAGGTTTGCTATGTATTAATAAAAGGGAGGGCAAAAATCAGAAACTGAATAAACGAGAGGAAGGAATGCACATTCCCTTTTGCTTCTGCCCAGGAGTCCTGCCCTGCTACTTTCCAGGGAACCCTCTTCTTTTCTCAAGCATTCTCCCAGCTCCTAAAACTCTCAGGAAATAGTGAATCTTAAAGGTATGCATTCCCTCAAATTGATCTGTTTCTTTGCTTTTTTGTTTGAATACCAGTAAAACCTCTGTTAGAAATTATTTTGATACAGTTTTCTGGTTTTAGAGGCCACATCATCCAGACTGCACAGAGGACCAACTGCTATGGGGAGCACAGATAATAGGAAGTAGCTTCATCATCTTCTGATGGCACTTACCGTGGTTTTCACTGAATTTTGACAGCAAGATTGTCAACTATTTTATACTGGAAGGTAATTAATGTGTCAAAACATGTTGACCACACAGTCTAATTTATTAGGAAAAGTCTTAAGTTATCCATACAATTATTAGCCATTTTAAGTAAAAATTCCTGGCCTGTCAAAGTTACAGATGGCAAAAGTAGTCTTTGTCTTACTTGGCCAGTTCTCCTGATAATGATGTGTGCCATGTATACCTTATATGTATTTAGTACTTTAGAATAAGCTTTTTCATACACTTCAGCTGATGAATACAAATTCTGTTATAAAATATGGTAATACATAAACTATATGTCCTTGTGTGTTGTATGCAGTTTTTGTATTAAACAGATGTGAAAGCATAATAAATCCTATACACATGGCTGGAAAAATTAAATGCAGGAAAACTGTACCCAAGACTGGAGAGTTATGCTTCAAAAATAGCCCTGGAGGTAGAGTATGGCCTTCAGGCTGAGAGCAGTTAATGACTGCAGACTGGACTCCAATCCACAGCTTACAAGCTGGATTTGAATTTGAGCTCCTAGGTTTGTAACTATAAAACTAACTACCCTGCTAACAACCCACAGAGACCAGATGGACCTGTAATTAGTTGGAAATGTTTGTATTCATGCATTTTCAAGGTGTGATTGCTGATACACATTTATATGTTTGTATGTACATACCTATCTAAATGTATACAAACAATAATGATTTTTGTTAAAAGATGGAGCAATTTCTGAAGTTCCATGGAGCTTTTATAAACCAGCATCTCTTTCATAATGTATTTCTCATTCCCTCCTTGGGAGACCATGTGGAGTATTAATTAGACAAAAGAAGTGATACACAAGGAACATGGCTTTTGTTTCACCTGCTTCTGGGGTGAATTTGTGCTCTTGGTGAGATGTGCATTTGTAGGAGCCACTCACTGATAAGCAGGGGGGAACGGCAATGGCTTTCAGTGCAGCTGATCTGGATGAGGGCATCTGTTCAGAAGTAGTGTGAGGGATCAACATGGATCTGTGTCCTCAACCCTACTCCTTGGAGAAGAAGTAAATTAAAACACTTGTAAGTTACAGAAACCACCACCAGGCAGCCGTGCCGCTGCTTTGTGGGCCATGTCATTTGTCCACAGCTGCTGATTTCAGAGAGGTAATCCCAAAACTGGTCAGTCGTAGGGAATTATAGAGGGTGAATCACTCCTTGGAGCTGTCTATTTTACTAGATGGACTAAAGGGAAAATTTAGGGAGACTATGCTCCTGACTTAATACCTTTTGGTAGGTAATATCGGGTGAGATGAACATGGGCTCAGATTAATTTATTGAGATGAAGAACTTATCCAGCTCTCACTTATGCAGTCTTGCAGACTACTTCATTTTTCCCCTTCCTCTATCTGGTCACAGTATATCTTGGCAAAGCTACATACTGGGCCTTGGTAGAGTTATTTCACATATCTGTCCTAATGGAACAGTGCCAAAAAGAGTGATTGGAGTGGAAAGAATAACAACTTTCATCTTAATGCTGCATTCCAACACAAGTATACATGCTATGTCTTTGTTGCTCCAGTCAAGCAAGCTCATGTGTGTCAAGTGTGAAGCTTTACGCAGTAGGCTAGTCACATCCATACTGCTTGTATGGTGCAACCTCCTGAGCAAAACTGTCTTCTGGCTCTTTTTGCTAAGGAAAGTACTTGGTTTGCAACACATATGCAGTGCAGATAACTTGGAGATATGTCATGGAGTTAAAGAGGCACTGAACCCATCTGACAGTATAGATGCACACGATGAAATCAGTGAGATTTTGTTACATTTCTTTTTCCAAATATAAACTTCACAGATTTTCATTTCCAGAAATGTTCATTTTTTTTCATAGCTGCAATAGCGGCAGGATGAATCTGTGCATTCATTACCTACATACAGCAGCTTGACTTTTTTACAGTGACTCATTGAAGCCTGAGGTCACTGAGTAGGAAGGTTTCAAAGACCTGCTAAGGAAGCACAGTCCCTGTCAGGAATTTTTGATATAGATTATCTCTACTTTGTGCAGCTGAGCTACTGACAAAGTGATTTCACAGGAGATCTTTATATATATTTAAAAGGTGATTCACTCAGCCTTGGAGACAACAGACATTGAAGGCAGTCGACTGCAACACTGGAAAAATCGCTCTATGGTACTAAATACTTTTTTTGTAACTGACAGAATCATTATTTTTTGTGTGCACTGTAGTTCCTTTGTGTCATATAAGCACTCATTATCCTATACTTTTTAAGGTTAAAACTCTCTACTGGATGACACAGGGAAACTTGGGCATCCAGGGTAACAATTAATGGACCTCAAAAGGTTTTGAGGTTCCATCTGGATAAATGCAGGTAGATTTGAATGTTCAGCTAAAATGCCTCTTTCCTCCCCTTCCCTTTTTTTTCTATCTCACCTTTTTCTTTTTTTTTTTTAGTTTTTCTTTAAGCCAAACCCCTTTGATTTCAAAATCAGGCTACAGATCTAACAATCTCAGATTTTCATTTACTGTGTTGCCAACTTTTTAAACTTCAGTCTAGTTTAATAGATCACTGGTACGACCCACATCTCTTGATAAGTTTTTTTTCTGTTTCATATCCAGATAGGTTTGTTTTTCCCTAGCTATAATAGAAACAGTATGAATCATTACCGTCCCACCAGCAACCTGACTTTGGAAGGTTTTTACTTTTGGTCCAGATCTGAGTTGAAATCAATAAACCCTTCCAGCTGTCTCTCTCTCTCTTTTTTTCTTTTTTCTTTTTTCTTTTTTTTTTTTTTTAAAAAGAGCATAGATTACTTGGAGATAGAGATATTGAGGAATTCAGTGATGTAATGTTTCACTTAATAACATCAATTTGTATATATGATATATGATGGTGATGTTTTGATATTATTGAAGCTCTGGGTGTCATTAGGTTCTAGCTGAACTGTACTCGCATTGTGGGTATCCATTTGTAATATTTGTTCTTTGCAAAATTGCATAACACATTTTTAGCAATCTTCCTGAGGGACAGCAAAGATGCAACTCTCAAGTTATTAGGGTCAGGTCTTCTGCAGTTCACCTGACAGCAAATGTCAAGGTTTTGGGCTACCACTTCCCTGGCATATTGAGTCAACAATCATGAGCATAGTGTCCTGGTTTCGGCTGGGATAGAGTTAATTTTCTTCACAGAAGCTAGCATAGTGCTGTGTTTTGGATTCAGTGCTAGAAGAATGTTGATAACACGCTGATGTTTTTAGTTGTTGCCAAGCAGTGCTCAGACTGCTCAAGGACTTTTTGAGCTTCTCCTGCTCGGCCAGGTGCATAACAAGCTGGGAGTACAGCACAGCTAGGACCCAAACTGTCCAAAGAGCTATTCCATACCATATAACGTCATGCTCGGGGGGGTTAGTCAGTCGGGTCGGTTGAGTCGGTCGGTCGGTCGCGGGCAGAGTGGTCGCAGCTTGGGCTGTGTGATCGCTGCTCGGGTACTGATCACTGCTCGGGACGGGCTGGGCATCGGTCAGCGGGTGGTGAGCAATTGCATTGTGCATCACTTGTTTTATATATTCTGTATATTTTCTTACCATTATTATTATTATTATTGTTATTATTCTCTCTTATTAAACTGTCTCTATCTCAACCCACGGGTCTTACTTTTTTTTTTTTTTTTCCTTTTCTCTGATTCTCTCCCCCATCCCACTGAGGGAGGGGGGGGAGTGAGCGAGCGGCTGCGTGGTGCTTAGTTGCCAGCCGGGTTAAACCACGACACATAGTCACTTCTAAATTTCTGTGTTTGGAGTTTAGCTGCTTTCCATGAACCACTAGGTCTGGAACTGCCTGGAACTGTGGTCTGCCAGATTTTCTTTCTCATTACAAGTTAGACAGAGGTGAGGAAGGGTTGCTCCAAACTGAAGTGAAACTAAATATCAACTTTGCAAAATCATTGTAAAATATGTTGACCCTTTCTTCATACCAGTTATTTAAAGAAATAATATAAACCTTACCTGCATGTTAAAAGCCTACCACTCCAGCTAATCCAATGATGAAAAAGCAGTACAAACTACCTCCAAGTGGTTACCGCTAGATTTAGTATGAAAGCACTTTTTGTAGTACAGGCTATTTTTGTCTGGGAAGGGGGATATTCTATACTAGTATAAGATGCTTTTATACTCAACATGAAAAGTTCCTGGGAAGAAGTTTCCTGTAGTGGGAGTTATACTGGCATAACTGTTTAAAATCCTTTTTTCAGAAAGCTTTCCAAGGTCCCTTTGACAAGCTAAATCATGTTCTTCCAAGCAGACATTGCTATTTGTTAAGGCTTGTTTCATTTCCGTAACAGCTGGATGGTACAATGCTGACTTGGCCTATTTGCCATAGAATACAAATACATGCATGAGCTATACAGGAAAAACTGTTGAAGGCAGAGGACACTGCAACAGGAGTAACATATTCAGTGATCAAAATAGCAGTAGAGTGATAAAAGATGCTTGTTCCACCTACAGGTGCACAGACCTTGTCCACCTTCCAGCTTGGTTTCCCCACTCTCACTAGAGCAATGTCATGCAGCAGTGTCATTACAAAGTACTGCGAAGGGACTCAGGGTAGTGGTGTACCTGAGCACCCCATTGCTAGTGCTGGCATGAAGTTAAAAGTGTGGTCATTGTCAAGCTTAGCAAAAAAATCTGCTGATGGGGTATATGAACAAGAGTTTCACTTCTCTTAAATTTCATGGGAATGATCCCAAACAACTTTGCTAGCTGAGTGGCTGTTAATTGGATTATTGTCTCTGGCATCACTTATGAACCATTGATAGAACAACATACGCTTCATAAATTATTAATTTTCATGTTGCTTTTTTGTTTCCTCTGAGCAAGTGTTGCGATTTCTGTGTTCTATATCTCTTACCTCTGGAGAGAAGGCCAACACTGGAGGTCACAGTTAAAAGTCAAAATAATCACCAGGTCATGAGGACTCATAGTCTCTCTGATGAAATTAGGGGACAATGGAGGTCCTGCACCCCTTATACACCTTTGCTCAGTGTCTGTCCGAACAACCTCTTCAGTCTAGTTAATTTATGTGGGTTATAGTAGGATTTAAACAGTGTTAAAATAGAATTTTTAAAAATAAATACACATGTCAGTTGCACACATGACATACAGAATTTGTTGCCACTTGTTTCTAACCAAAGACAAGTGTTGGCTGACTTCTGTCATTGTTAAGGAGCATATTTCCTTTTGGCCATGTTTTTAGTTCTACCGTCCATGTAGAACCTTTTCATTTGAGAGTGAAATATCTGTGATTCAGCAGATATATGCTTGATGTATTTGCCGAGCTATGCCACCTCCACACCCCGGTACAGCAAAGCTTTCCTCAACCTGTGCTTGTCTGAGATTGTTTGTGGTGGGGTCCTCAGAGGCAGCTTCACTCTCCGAATTCAGGCTTAAAACACTGTAACTTGCTGAAGTGATTCAAAAATGAGAGAGCTCAATTTTTGGAGAGCTCACCTAGCTTATTAAGGTGGTTCACATGCACCTGACACCAGGCACCTCTCCATCTCTTTGCCCAAAGCAACTGCCCCTAAATCAAGGACAGCAAAATAGATTTGTGTCTCCACACAGACCAGAAGTCACAATCTGTAGCAGCAGGACAAATGCATTTTCTTCAGCAGTTCAACGAAATACACTAGAAGATGAGGTGAGGCAGATGAGGTACAGGAGCAAAGATCCTCTGCTGCTTTCCAAAAGATGCAACAACCTTTGCCAGCAGGGGATATCTGGAGCTGGAAAGGCCCTTGTGACATGAAGATGATCCAGAAATTGAGTCACAGCATCCTCAGAGCATTGCAAAGGTAAAAAACCCCACCCATATCACAGAGTTCCAAGAGTATGATGAAGCTGAGGACAATACAAGCAAGTGGATTTTCACTAAGTTATTTTTTAACACAATATTTAAGTTTATATTAAATAACCTCCCCATCATATCAATCCACTGGCTATATAGGTGGAGAAGGAAGTTATCCGTGTTGCTAGATATCACTCCTTCCCAGTCACACATGGATATTACAAATGAACAGGAGTACAGCTGGAGGTTCAAGAGAGTAATTAGATTATCTTGCTTCTGATTTGAATAGCAGAGAACTCACCTACATCTGACACCCTAACCCAAAAATACAATGAATGAGTTTATCCACTTTTTCCTCATTTTCACCACTAAAATTAAAAGCAGTGTAACTCTCAGATCAGGAATTATTTAGATTGTAATTCATTTGACTCAAGAGCTGTCTTCCCATCATGTACTTGTCTGCGTTCAGCATACTAAAATCCTGATCTTCTAACGGTGACCCTGAGGGCCCACTAGAACACAAATAAATAGTATTAATGCAAGTTGAAAATAGATGGACGGCTCAATTAAAGTCCACAAGAGAACTGAAAAATGGCAATAACTATATTCAATTTCTATTTAACAGTTTTGTTTCCAAATTTTCAGAGGACAATTTGAGGTAATGCATATGGACCGAAAATTGCAGAAGTTTTCTTTTAAGGATGACTGTTAAAGACAGAGAGAATACAAAAAATAGAGTACTCACTGTGCAGAGGTTGACCTGAATGTAATTACTGCACATATGCTTGAAGCATTAAACAGAAATCAAGCAATAGTGACTGAAACCTAGATATTCAGATAGAAATAATGAAAGGAGAAATGTTAACTGTTTTGATTATGCCATAGATTAGTTCTTAAGAAAGTGATGAAGCCATATCCTCTGTGTGTGGTGAACCACTTATTCTGTGAACAAAGCAAGCAGGTGATGGGCTGACTCCTATATTGAATCACTTGCAGTGCAATAAACTTAGCTCAGTTTTTGCTTAGGTGGGCAAAAAACTTCCCATCTAAACACAAACCTATATGTTTTTCTTTTCCACTAAGATCCTATTGTTTTATTGGAAAAAAAAAAGAGTGACAACTTCTATTGTAATTAAAACTATTATTTCTATTTGTTTTAGAATAAGAAAAATTATGCTAGTAGATCCACACTTCATACAGTGAAAATTCAGTTTATTCCCATCAACTGATAGCTGTGATATGCTAGTGATAACTGGGAGATTTGCTGATCTTCACAATTAAGCCTTGAACTTTTTGGTTTGATGTGATATGTAACAAATCAGAATTTGTTTCTTTCTTTTTTTTATGAAGGGGATGAATAAGGAGACAATGGAGAAGTAGATTAATTACCTTTCTCACAGCTTGAAGGTTTATGTCAACTGCAGCTGAAATAAAAAGAAGTGTTGCAAGGAATGTCTTGAGCTCTTCTCAAAACATCCTTTTTGGATTGGATTAAGGTATTCCTTATGTAATGTCCTGTGTAATGTCAGGAAGAGTTACAGGGAGAGAAATGTCCATCCCGACACTCCTACCAAAATGCCTATTCCTGCCTTCTTTGAGAAGATTCATGCTTCCTGACAGGTTGAGACATGCCACTACTTGCAGGGACGTACCATCCTGTTTCTAAAGCCCTACCAAGGTGGTCTTCAGGGAATGTTCTCCCTCCATTGTGGAGTTTGAGCTGCAAAGAAGTTACTTGCTATTTCTTCAGTAGTTATAACAGGTTGGCTTTAAGAACCCTTCGCGATACCCAGAAGGAGGCCACATAGCAGAATCTGTCCCAAAAGAGAACATCTCAAATTCTTATTTTATTAAGAATCCCTACCTTGAGTTCCTCTGCATTTTTTCATACTGGAGTGCTCTCAAATGTCTATTGACCTATTTTCAGTTTATGAATAACTTGCAAATCCCTTTGAAATTAATTATTTATCTTCAAGAGCCTTAGCTTTGTGTGTTACCTGATATTTTCCTTCAACTGGTATATTTTCACAAAAAAAATTGCTTCATTTGCAATGACAGAAGCAGAGTTTTACAGAATTCACTGCATTGCCATGGGAACGAATGAGTTCCTTCTGAATCATTATGACCAAACTAACTCAGATGAAATAGGAACAAGCCCTAACCTTTGCCCATTCTTCAAACATACGTCAGAACTGATTTGTTCTGAATGTTCAAAAAATTGAGAAGGTCCCTGGGATACATAGGTGGATTTCTAAAGTTATTTATATTATTAGAAAAGCAAAGAGGCACCTGCTGATTTATCTGTACCCTTTCACACTCAAGCATTTTAAAAATATTTGGCTTCCAGTCTGCTAAGAATAATTAACAGCTTACAAAAAAAAGCTGGAAAGGAAGAATATTCTTTTTGAAAATAATTCCAAATTTAATTTCATTTTACTTTCCTTTTGGGACTTTCCAATAAATTTTTAAGTTTGTAATAAAAATCTTAATTTTGATAATTTTCACAAAAATACCTTTTTCCTTATTATCAGTGCATCCAATAGAATCTGTGATATGCAGAACTTTTTTGTATCTATTTTTACCCCTTAGAATTTGGAAAAAGGTAGAAAAATGTTGAGAAGCTACAATAGAAGACAGTATAAAGAAAAAAAATGGGAGGAAATCAAGAAGAAGTAATTTATTTTATATATTCCATGACTAAAAGATAAAAATTGAAAATAAAATTCTCAGATTTTTAAAAATCAAAATAAAAATTAGAAGATTTTTTTTCCTTATTTTTCCTGACATTACCTTTAAAGGTAAGCAATGTTAACCTGTGGTGTTTTGCAAGGAAAAATGTTACTTTATGACCAAACATATTTTTCACTAGGAAGATTTTGGAATGCCTTCATTATGACTGATTTTTTCCTAATTTTATTGAGGTTTGTGGTTCCATCTAGCAGCCGTGAAATGATTCATTCTCCATCACTCAGTAAAGTGAGTCTATAATCAAACTTACAGTAAATTATAATATAAATTTCTGTATTCACTAATACAGAATTTGAAAGCATTCACTTCAACACAGCTAATAGGAAATCTGAAGACTTTTAGCCTGTGCAACTAGTTTTGGGGACTTGAAGGAATCTGGTTCCACAATTAGAGCATGGACCTTGGATGAAGGACACCTTGGTTCTGCCTCCATGCAGTTGCTGCTGGGTCCTGCATTTGGGTCACAACAACCCCATGCAATGCTACAGGCTTGGGGAAGAGTGGCTGGAAAGCTGCCTGGTGGAAAAAAACCTGGGGGTGCTGGTTGACAGCCAGCTGAATATGAGTCAGCAGCGTGCCCAGGTGACTAAGAGGGCCAGTAGCATCCAGTAGCATCCTGGTTTTTGTTATTAAAAATAGCGTGGCCAGCAGGAGTAGGGAAGCGATCATGCCCTTGTACTCCACACTGGTGAGGCCACACCTTGAATACTGTGTTCAGTTTTGGGCCTCTCACTACAGGAAAGATGTTGAGGAGCTGGATCATGTCCAGAGGAGAGCAAAAAAGCTGGTGAGGGGTCTGGAGCACAAGTCTTATGAGGAGCCGCTGAGGGAACAGGGATTGTTGAGCCTGGAAAAAAGGAGGCTGATGGGACACCTTATCGCCGTCTACAACTGCCTGTCAGGAGGGTGTAGCAAGGTGGGGGGTCAGTCTCTTCTCCCAGGTAATGGGTTATAGGACAAGAGGAAGTGGCCTCATGTTGCATCAACCTCGTTAGAAAACAGTAGGAAATACTGAGCATAGGCGTGGTTTGGAAAAATGCTGGCAGTGGTCACAATTTGCACATCAGTCTAATGCTTAGAGACTAGTCAAAGGTCAGAGACTTGGGTTCAATGATTTTACTCAAATTATAGATCTTCAGCCTTCTGTTGAAGGAATGCAGGACTAAGGGAACGGGGGAATAAGTGAGAGGTAAGTTCAATATCCTTGGCTGGTGATGCCTGGCTTCTGAGAATGAGGTACAAGGTACAAATTCACCTAGTCCAGGACAGCCATCCCTTTGGTGAGTTGGGGTCAGATGTCCTGGCTGTGTCCCCTTCCAACTTCTTGTGATCCCCCAGCCTCCTCGCTGCTGGTGTGGGGTAAGAAGAAGAAAAGGTCTTGACTCTGTGTAAGCCCTGCTCAGTGTGTTATCATCACTATTTCCAGCACAAATCCAAATCATAGCACCATACTAGCTACTGTGAAGAAATTTAACTCTACCCCTTTCAAAACCGGCACAGACCTGAACAAATCCAACACATACAAGACAGTGGGAACATCACCTTACACTATTTACTGCAACTGTGGTATCCAAGTTATTCGTAACAATATCTACAAAAAGGAATGAACACAGCTTTGCTAAAACAAAGATGTGTTGTAAATATGCCAGAGAGTAAATGCCACTAACTTGCATCCATCTACTACCATTAGGCATCAAGATATTTTGAATGCATCCATGTAATGAATGCCTTTAGGGACAAAGGATGACTAACAAAGGGATCATTGATCTCTTCTGCTTCTCAATCTCTACACAGCCACTCAGCAGTTCAAACTAAGAGAATATCACCCACCCCTTATTTTGTTTAACTAAGCCAGCTGCTTCCGAGGAAGTGCTTTGGGGCTGGGACCACACTTGAATCAAACTGCCGTGAAGACGGGTCAATTTAAGAGGATTATTTTAAGAAAATAGAAGTAGCTTGATTTTGGCTTTTATTATAGTTTATTCTTCTCTAATTTAGAAAGGAGTTCTAAATGAAATATTTCAAATTCAGTGACCCAACTCTTTTAATTTTAAATTGTTTATATTTTTGTGTGTGAATTTTTTCTAGAATAATAACATTCCTTTGGATTGTTTAGATTGCACTGAACCATTTAAAATTGCCCCTTCAGAAAAACATTCACCACATTCTCAAATAACGGGCATTTTTTCACCTTTGATCTCTGATAGTTTTCAGGAATTAGCTACCTTAAGACCTCACAAAAAGAAAAATAAGTTTATGAAAAGCCTCTTCATTAATATTTTGACATGAATATGTCAAGTTGTTTCTAGGTAGAACCTACTAATCTAGTACATTCAAAGAAGAAAACATTATATAAACACATAATGAGAGCAGCTAATTTACAATCTATTTTTTATGCCAAATGGCTGGATAAATAGTATTTTTTTCCATAAAAAGGTATTCTTTTTCTCCCTTGTTCCTATTTTACTGCCTTTCCATAACAAGTTACAGACTTCTCTTTTCTATACTTCAGTGAGGAGGAAAGCCTATCAGCTCATCAACAAATTTCGTCTTGGATTTTTTGATGGAATGGTCATGCTAGTTCTTCTTCCTTTCCTGTAAAATTTCCCTCAGTCTTTTCCAGTTCAGAAGACCCAGGTGAGCAGACCAAAACAAACAATTACTTCTTTGTCCCTTGTTTAAAATAAGCCCTGACAGACTCAGCTGCTCCCTCCAAAGCTGTTTCAGCTGCAGGAGAGCTGATAAAAATACAGGAAATTGTTTAAAGAGATTGTTCCCCTTCTTTTAGACTAGTAACATCCGAAGTTAGAAATGTTGTAACTTAGTGTTTAAAGAATGAGAAAAGAAGGTAGCTTTGTGACACACTAATTTTTCTTTCTTGACATTGTTAGACTCTGTGCTTTTGCTGAAAAGATGTTTTTTTAATGCTGCACATTAGATCATATTGATTACTTCTAATTTTTAGAAGGATATTCCAAAGCCAATTTTGCAAAAATCTTAGCTCAGTTGTTGGCTAGAACAAGTCTGATTTTGGCTTAAGTACTCAAACTGAACAGGTATAATTGAAATCACTTCTTCCATATGAGATGAGCTTAAAGGAAAAGGTATATTAAGAACTTCTGTTATGACATGAAGCTCAAAGAACAAATATAGTCCTTCTCCAAACCTATAGTTAATAAAATACATTTCAAATGTAATGCTCTGGAAAAAATCAAACATAAAAGTACATATTTTCATTGGTCTTCAAAATAGCTTTTGGACATACAATAACATGCTGACATTGAATATTAGGATCAAATCTCCCTAGTTTGTATCAGAATTTCTCTTCTCTTCTCTTCTCTTCTCTTCTCTTCTCTTCTCTTCTCTTCTCTTCTCTTCTCTTCTCTTCTCTTCTCCTCCCTCTTCTTATTTTTTTGTTTTCATTTTTTTTTTCTTTCTCTCTACCCCTTCTCTGATTTTGATACCTGCATTTCGGTTTCCTTTCCTAGGTGTTGCCTTCAGCACCAGTGCTGATGACCTGTACAGACTAAAAACTCTTGTATTTCCTTTTCTGAATCCTTTTGACTTGATTTATTGATTCATCTTCACCATACACTGAAAGAACTGTTCACTTGATTTGTTTTTTACTGTACACTGTAATGCACTCAGATATCTTTGTTATAAATTGCTGAAATAGCATTACATGTAGCTGAAAAGCCTTACTGTGGCTGTGCACATGGAGTGCTGGATTGCTTAAACTTTGACTGCTAAACAGCTGGACAACAGCCTAATAAGCATGATGTCTGTAATACACCATGAAGCTAATGAAAGTCTGCAACAGGGTGGTGTCACTTTATGATGTAAATGTGCATGCTAAGAAATACCTTATAGGTGAACTGCTATAGGGCAATGATTAGATTCAAACTTCTTTAGCATATGGTTAATTAAATGCACAGTAGACTGGTGACAACTAAAAGGCAGATAATAACTAAGAACAGAACTGAGTTAAGATTGAAAGTTGGTATGTTTTGGGATCTCTGGAATTGGGCTGCTGAACAGATTTGCAACTTAGAGTTCACTGAAGACTATTTTTGCTTGATCCTTACTGAAGACTTGAATAAAGGAATTTCAGATTGCAAATGCAATCTTGAGATAAACCAGTGTTTAAAGAGGACTGAGATATTTGGAATTCTTGGTTGATGGGAGGAGCAGGCTCTGGAGTGGTCTGCCTGGTTGGTAGACTAGCTAATCCTGAAAAAGCTGAGGGGTATTTGAAATGTCACTTTTCACAGTGGGAGAGACCAACAGTAGCTGGCCTTCAAATAGCCAACAATACTTTGTTCCTTATCTGATTATGGTGTCTTCTTTTACTGCATCACTCTTCAGCTCCTCACCTAAGTATAACTGTATTAAAAGTAAAATGTTTAGCCTAGGCTCTATAAACTGTAGAGTGCTGGGCTCCTTCAGAGGATAAATCACCGCAGTCTTTGGAGACAGCCACCTAGAGAGAGTCATTCTCTCAAGGCCAGGTGACTTAGATATGATAACTAATTTTAAGATACCTAAATTAGGTGAGATAAATTTCACATTCCATATTTGTGTGGTTTACAATGTATCACAACTAATGGTGTCTCATTCACACTTTTTACTGTCTGCCACTAAAAGTATTTAGATTAGCTAACTTGAATTTCTCCCAGGAATTACTCTTCTGCTTCATTCTGTGTAATGAAAACCTCTTTTTAATGTTTTGTTCCTCCAACCTCATGTTCCTGAAAAGTCCATTGCGCTCAATGAAGTTGACTCTGATCTTAGCCTAAAATTATGTTCTCCTTTGTCTTCTGTGACTGTTTTTGGGTTGTGTTTCTTTCATCACACATTTAGAATGCCTTTGAGAGGATCCTTCTCGTTCACATTTCTGTGCATGCTTCCTTATGTTATTCTTCTTCAAAGTTACATTTTCTGTGACTTTAAAGGACAAAACTAGGACTTCTAATGACTATACCTGGTGATAAAGCACATACCTACTCAAGGTCCAGAATTTCTTTGCAATTTTTCCTTTGCATTTTGTTACTAACTTGAGGAATATAAGATCTTACTAAACCATTTGCTTGCACATTTTATTTTGAATGGGTTTAGTACAGCTTTTTGTGGTTGATGTGCGCAGACCAGCATTAAATCTATGTTGATGGAAATGTCTTTTTGAAATAAATAACTCTTCGTGAAAATTTTTCTGTTTATATTCAAGCTTTCACATGAACCACAGAAAATCTAAGAATCAGATTTGGATTAGATGTGAGGGTTAATTAAGGAAAAGTTGTAAAGAATTTGAATTCTCAGATGAATGGTTCATTAATACACTGTTGAATCACTTTTGTGCACATTATATCTAAAAATGAAATGTTCTATACATTTATTTTGAACCTACTAAAGGGTACTTACACCCTTTTAGAAAATGTATGTCCTTAACACTAGGCTCTTTGGAAAAGATATTATAATTCACATTCTTCTATTAAGGCATAACTATCACATGAGAAGATGAGAACAACTATTTTAGGTCAGAAAAAATGTTAGTATCTCTTCTCCAGCAATGGCTGGCTGTGTGTGTGCCAGCATTGATTGTGTGCGGTGAAAGAACATGCAAAACTTGGTAAGTATTGAGTGGTCTTTTGCAGTTCTGGAGCAACCCTTCCAGAAGTTATATCTGTGTCATCCCAACCCAAAAGGCTGGTCTATCCTCTATGACTGTATCCAGTTTCTTTGAATGTTCTTAGAAGGACTATTTTTGAAAATAACAGTTTGAATCTTTTCCATGTAAATTATAGAAGACTTTTGATAGCAAAGTTAAACTTCCTCACTGTTCAGTGGAGATGTAGGGATAAAACATGACGATGATGAAATCTTTCATGACTTCTTTCATGACTAAAATTCCATTTGGCTTTAATTAAATCACAATAAGAATACAATTACCATTAACTATGACTAGGAGAAGTCTTCACTGCATATTACAGTGGTCAATTTTGTATCCACCTCTCTCCTTGATCTTCTCACGCTTATAACATAAGCACGAGGACTTTACCTCAGGACTATAGTTTGGTACTTGTACAATGATTTGTCCATATTAGTATATATTTCTTACTAGTGTTCCTAAATCCTACCCTAAAAATAAATATAAATATTGCCAACTACAGTGAGAAAACTGAGTAGCTAATTTTCACTGATTCTTCCCCCTCACACTCTCTTTATCCTTTTATTTGAGCACTTTCATTCTCTTGGTAATAGAAACCAGCATTTATTTTAAAGGATGCTAGCAGATGTGCAGATTATACTTCAAAAATTTCTGTTCCTGTCAGTTGACAGAATTTCGTTATCATTTCAGATATTGGCATACTTTATTTATGAAGACAGCTTTCCTATCTGCGTCAGGGCCAACAGAGAAGTATCTCTGTTTTACCCTTTCTGCATATGACAGTGTGACAACTGCAATGCTCTGAAACATGTGCAGGTGCAGTTTACTGACGTCTCACATTAGGAAGACCAAATAATAAAATTTAGTGATATATGTTAATAGCACTGAATCTCATATGTTTTCAGAGATTATTTTAAAAAAATCACTCAGACAGTGTTCAGGAAATGTGTTTTTTAAACATCTCCTTGCTTTTCAGATCACTTCTGATACCTTCCTTGGCTGCAGGCAGAATGAGTGTTGATTTTATGTTTTTTTTGGGTTTTTTTGTTTGGGTGTCGTGTCCTCCCCCCCCCAACCTCCTCGTTCTAGAATGTGGCATAATCTCTTTCCCCTTCTTATTTAAACTAGAAGTGACTTGATGCTAAGTGACAAGCTAATGGGAGCACGGATTTACTCGTTTTAAGAAACCACCCCCAGTTCCCAACAATGCAGATATTGTCCATTAGTAAGGGACTGGAGAAATGTAGGGTTTTGCTGTGCATATTGACAGTCTATGAATGCAGAGGGGCTAGAGGTTCTCCCTCACAGCAGAAGTTACATTAGTGGGTGCAATTATTATGCAATGTATTTAAAGGAAAATTTTTGCATTTTTAATTTTTTTTTTAATAAACATTATTCCATGACAAAATCAAACTGACCAATAGTTAAAGTTTCACTAGGACTAACAAAAAGTATTATTTCTCCCAACTTCAAATAACTTAATCTGTCACACAAAAACTTTTGTCTTGTAACAGAGCTTTTCTGACAAAAATGATTTTCCCTTCATTTAGAAAATAGATCTATTTTGTGGTACAACACATCTCTACTAAGATACAATGACTTTGAAGAGATAGTCTCCCTTTCTTAAGTTTTAAACACACTGTCTGCCTTTTTTCTTGTTCCTTGGCAAAGGGCTAGATAAAAGATATTGATGAAAAAGCCAGAGAATGCTTGAAGAATATGCTAGCTAATGTTCGTATAAGTAACCTTAAAAAACCCAACCATGTAAAACAGACACTGTTGTTACCACAAAGGTAGTGAAGTGAAATACTAGACTATCTTAAGATTTATATTAATGCTTAGACTATTTTTTCTTAAATTTGACTGTTAAGCAGCTATGTATGATGAAAGATATATACGACATAAAGAGGTATAACAACGAGGGAGATTTGGAATCATATTCGGTTATCAAAAACCACAGAGAACCACAGTGTACATAACGAGAACTGTATAAGTTATTAGTTATTAGGATAATACCAACAAAACAAAAGTATTTTGTTATGATTTGGAAAACAGAAAAGGTGGGAATTACCCTGTACAAATGAAAATGCATTAAAAAATTCTGTCCTATATTGCATAGTTAGATGTCATACTGCAAAGTTGTTTCTGAAATACAGTAAAAGTCTTAAGACCACAGATGTAAAAAGTACATGAGAATGTTGAGGGTATCCAAACCTGATTTTAAAAAATGATTTTTTCCACTTCTCTCAAATCTCTAATGTGAATTTTGGCTTTTTTTTTTTTTTTTTTCTGATACAATTAATGTTCCCCAGAATTATTTAAAACAGTTCATTTAATATTTGTTTCTGGAATATGTAAGCTACAGTTATGCAAGTGCTGCTATGTTCATGGTGTTGCCTGGAGCTGTGAGTAAGGATAAATGGAGCTATTGTAGACATCATGAAAGCAGTTAGAAAACTGATTTTATGCTACAGAATAGGAAGCAATGGGATGGTGGAGAGAAGAAGTTAAGAAAGACAAATTTAACACCAACTAAGGAAAGATGAGAACTCAGAAGTAGGTGAACTCAGGAAAGCTTCTTGAGGGCTTTATGGAGTTTTCCTTACATCACTGGAAAAGCACTGTGATGACACCACTCTATGGAGAGCCCAGCTGCAGGTTGCCAAGGAGTTCTGAGACTTGGTGCAGCCTGCAGGGGAGTGTGCAGGGAGTCAAGATAAAGCATGGGCTTGAGTAAGCAGGTTGCCTGGCTGGTTTTCAATGTCAGGATAATACAAAAAAGCAAGAGCAGAAACAAGACACTAGCTTGAATTTCCAGTAATTTATTACCTTGGGTGACATGTGTTGGTCAGGAAAGATGGTTCTTCTCATCTGTAAATATTTACATGTAAATTTAACATTATATGTTACCTTAATGGTTGCGTTTGACAGTGAAGGGATGTTCTAAACCTCTGCGTAACTAGAGCTGAGTGAGAAAGTTTGAACTCCTTTCTTGAACTATCTGCCTGGACTTAGCTGTAGATATTAAAATTGCATAAGTCTGCTCGTGTTTTTGTAGATAAGGGAATAATTCTGTCAGTCACTGTTGCTGTAATAAAAGCCAAGTCATATAAAGCCAGCAACAGAGCTCATTCCCTCATTCTGAATCTCCCGCATAACAAATTAATGGCAGTGTGCATGAATAATGAGAAATGCTTCAAATCTGAAGATTCATTTGTTTTGACAAATGGTGTTGACTGCACTGAAGTACACTGCAACACTGGAATTATATTTGAGTAACTAGACTACTACTGCTATAGCTATTGCTGTTACTACTGTTACTACAGCAGCTGAGCTGAGGTCAGTGATATGCTAGCAAAGGAGAAGTCCTACTATGTGCAACTTAAAATTTATATATATATGATAGTTAAGGTTTTTAGCTAGAAAAAAAATAATCAGGAAATTGAATTGCCCAATATCAGGAGGATAGCAGCTGAGCTAGCAATGAAATCCCCACTCCTTTACTATGAATCTGTTAAATCACAAAACTTCTCCAGAAAACTAGACTTTTATCTTTTTTGTCATCTGCTTTTGAGAATAAAGTACTGAAAAAAGAAATTTTATGTAAACTGCTCTACTTCTAAACCTGGATATTAACCAGCTAGTGTAGTAATTAATTTGAATTTATAGCTAGTGGATATTGATACTTGTTTCCTTTAAAGCAGTACATTTCATGTTTAACTGCACCTATATCTGGTATAAGAAAAGCATGACGCTACTTTTGCAAGGTTATAAAAAAAATAGGAATTCTTCCAGTATGATTAACCCCCCCCTCCCATATATATATGAGAGAAAGTTCAATACAGGATTGTATTTTTACAGCTATTCTCTGGCTGGTACAGTCTGTTACCTGAATGTACATTTGTCTGTGTAAATATGTTTTAGCATTTAAGAAGCATATGATTCAGCATACTTTAAAATGAAAAATATTTGCTTTGATTTTTTCAGTTTCCTGCTCAGAAACATAGAGCATTGCATGCCATTGTAGGAAAATATGGCCCTGACTTTTATCTCATTTATACATATATAAATAGGTAACAACTCCTGTGTAGTCAGCTGAGTTACACTTGTATAAAAATGTCTAAATGATAGGAGGATACATCTTTAGAGCTGTATGAATATTTGTTGGAGGTCCAAATTTGAACAGGATGAAAATAAATATATCTTTGTACACGGACATGGATGGGTTTTACCTTCATTATTAAGGACATCAACTAAAGAGTGAAGAGTAAAAGGCAAAGGGAGTAAGAATCAGTGTGCTTTTAGATCAACCTTCCTAATGCTTGAAATGCAATTTGTGAAAACTGTTCTTCCCTATGTTTCCATGAAGTATGATGTTGAGTTTGCTAGGAGTTCAGCAGGGCAGAGGAATACAAGAGTGCAGTTCTCAATCATTTCTAAATATTGACATTAGCTACAATATCACCATCTTTCACATTTTGTTCCTGTCTTCTGCCTACAAGTGGAAGGATTTGTTGATGAAGTACTTACTTGTTCACAACACAGTGTGGGGTGCCGAGCTCCACAGAAGCTGGTTTCTTTTCCTGGAAGTGAACAATTCTTGGCCATCTTGGGTCACCTGTGAGGAGTTGTACACAACAGTAGTCTTTAAATCAATGTGATTACAAGTGCACTGAAGAGAGTTCTGAAAAGGCAAAGCAACATTTTGCCTCCCACACATCATAAGAACACTTTGAAAAGCCCTGTGGGAGATGTCCTGCACTTAATTTTGTAGAAATTTATATCCTGCATTATTAGAACTGAGAGATATGTCAATGGAAGACTGAAAGGCAATTTAGTTATCAAACCTTGACTTCATGGCAATCCAATCATATTTTTTTTTTTCAATTCCCACCCCCCCACCCCCCCTCCAGTTCTCCCTCTCTAAGCATTATTTGAGTCAGAGGTATTGGAGTTCATCCCAAGTTAACATAGTGAAGTGTTTACTTAGGATAATACACAGAGAAAATGTCAGAGCCTGTGTTCCTGCAGCAGAACTATGTCCTATTTACAACTTCTGAGTCTTTATAGACTCTGAAGGTTTCCTTTGTTTTCCCACCTGTAAAGGGGAGATGTGCAAGTGGATGGATGTGGACAGACATGAACTTCTCTGGCTATGCTGCAAGTTGGGTGAATATAAGCCAAATATCCTCTGGAAGTTCAGTGTAAAGTGCAGACCATACCATTCTGCTTTATAGAAAACCATACTTACTAATAGTCTTTTAGTCACTATCAGAGATAATTGACTTTTGAAACATATTCAGTATTCCAGGTGAATTTTCTTTTATCTATATCTAATCTATCTCTATCTCTATCTCTATCTCTATGTCTATCTCTATCTCTATCTCTATCTCTATCTAATCTATATCTATACCTATCTATCTATTTTAGCTGATGATAAAGGTAGGTGGGATATACTCTTCTTAATTCCTTCTTCTTTATTTTATTTTGCCATGAAATATACATTATTGACAGACCCTTTAGGCTGTTTTTTATGATGACATTTAACAGGAAGAGTTCAAGTAAAGACTTACCCTAAGTATTCATCTTCTTTTCAGGTCTTTATTCAACTTTTGTGTGCATTTTTTTAGCTTTTAAGTCAGAATTTTCCATGATCTACACCACCCACCACCCCACCACACCCCTTAAAATAAACAGGAAAAAATGACAGGCAGCAAGACTGAAGCCGATAAAACAAAATACTTCTAAAAATAATACACTGTCAGATTGTAGGATTTGTTTGTCTAGTTCAGGAGGAGATAAACAAGTTAAACACATGCTAGTAAGACTGTGTATTTAAATAATCCATTGGCCTATATTCAAATAGAGAATTGCACTTGGACCTGTCGACCAGACACTCAGTCTTGTGAAGAGCTACTATAAAAACATTCAAAATATTTTAAAAATTATTTTTAATGTAGCAATGCAGTTGAGAAAAGATGGTAAAGTGATTCACTGGGAGATGTATACTGAATCTAGCAGACTTGTCACAGTAATGTGTTCACTTAAATTTTGATTTGATCACTTCTTCCTTTCAGAGTAAAGTCTTTAAAATCTGTATTATAAAAACTGTTGTTGCTATATTGTTTTCTCCCTTAATTTGCAGCTGAAAGAAATATGCCAAATTCCTGAGAGGGGTTAATCTTTCTGCAGAGTTAATAATTAGGAAATCAACATATACATCATTGTTCATAAATGCTGAAAGTGTAATAGCTATTCCAGAATGGCAATTTGATTGCTATAACTGTAATGCATTATAGTAATTTAAATTATTAATAATATGACCATCATGCTTTTTTGTTGCAGAAAATGAATTAATTTGGTCACTTTCATTTCTTTTTTTTTTTTAAAAAAAATAATCTGACAATATTGAAGGTTTTAATCTAATACAATTCCCATCAAATCAAAATGCATTTTAAGACAGCTTGCAGCGACTTTCAAAGAACTGTGAAATAATACAAAATCCTTTGTTCATGAGTTTATAAAATAAGTTGATATGAAGAATTTAGGTGTCAGGATATGGAGAAAGAAGATATTTTTCAGTGGTCTCTATATTAGTACCTTCTAGGAACCCTGGTAATAAGCAAGAGGAATAAGAAGTACTCATTAATGAAACAATATCTGATTGGGTAATTCTATAGTAGATCAGTGAGGAAGAATTGATCCTTGCACAAAAATCTGATGGCTGATATGGACGATCAAGATGTAGCTTTTTTTGCTGTAGTTACACAGAATATTAGTTCTGGCCAGTAATACTCACACTTTGTTCTTTTGAATGGTCGGGTTTACAAACTGAAAAAATCAGCAAAATCAGGAAAGAAAAAAATATATACTCATGTGAATGCTAATTGGGCATTTCATGCAGAAGCAGTAGATGATGAACTTTTGCCCCAGAGCACAATTCGGCAATCACAAAAGCTATCTTTGGCTAAAAATAATCAAGCTTAACAGAAAAGGTGAAAGAAATAATAGAATTGTTTTTAAAAGGAAAGCAGAAAATTTGTGAAGATGATGGGAGTAAATCAGTAGGTTAGAATGCAGACCATGGATAAGAATAGCAAAAGGTCAGCATGAAAGCCTTAGGATGTAAATGGCTAAGGATGTGATCTGATGAAGAAGTGGAGAAACGAGCAGTGGCACGCACAGGGCTCATAATAACAAGATGCCATCAGCTGGCCTTAAGGCCTTTATCTTTAAATATTCTGAGGACTTCCTATCCTTGCACCCTTCTCACTGGCTTCTTCACAAATACAGTGAGAAGGAGTGTTTAAATATATCAGCACAGCATCAAATCTCTTATACAGGTGTGAGTCCAGGAAAAAGATGTTAAATTATGTGTCACGATGGAAGAAAGTCTGAAATATTCACCAGCTTACTTCTCTACAGTTTTTTGGAGGAAGCAATGTAAGATACCTATTGGAAAAACATAGAAATGCCCTGATAAAATAGATTTATATGTCTTATATTTAACAGACTTATCCATCTCATGCTTATATCTGAGAAATGATGTTAATGAAATACTTTTTTCTTATGCGAGTGGTTAAAAATAAAATCAGACCACAACTATCATATTAAAGTTTATATTCTCAGGACCAGACAACTTGTGCCTGAATTTCTTTGAAAAAGATCAATGGAGTTCTTAAAGTCTTGACATCAATTTGTGACAAATATTGGAAGACAGCTTATTCCAGGACACAAAAAAATTCTCATCAATAATTGCAAAATATAGAAAATGAGATTTCCTGGGAAGTGGTAAAATGATCAGCATGAAATTACCATTGGAAAAATCACAGAGGAGATGATATTGATATGATCAATAAAGAATTGAAGGAGGTTAATATATTTAACACCAGGGAACATTGTTTTAATGAAATTAGGTATTTTTGAGTAAATTTGGTATTGCTTTCGATGAGATTATATGTACAGCTGATAAAAGCAACTATATTGACATAAATTTACTGTTGTAAAATATTTGATTTAATTAAACATGATGGAAATTAGCACTGTACAAAATCAGTGCAGTCCATATTGAAGGGACTAAAAAGTGGTAAACTGACGAATCCCACAGAGTAACTAACATACTGTCAGGACAGTATCTAATAAAAAACCTGCAGAGATCCCATTTGTGGCTGAATCCTATTCAACATTTTAATCAGTTCTCTGGAAAAAAATGTAAAATTAGAGAGAGTTGCACAAAGACACAGATTTGGTAGCCTGCCTTCTTGCTAGTAACTTTGGGCTCTAGCCAGTGTTCCTCAGAGTTCAGGAAATGATCCACTTTCATCTTGTGACTGAAACCTACTGAAAACTGAGGCAAACAGGGACTTCACACTGATGTTATTTGGAGCAGTATCTGTCCCTACTGCTGTCACTGTCCTTAAAGAGATTCTAATTGCTCCTGGCTACCATGGTATCACACAGTAGTTGCCACGGTTGGTTCTTTGAGACTGTTGAAATAACTGTCCAATAGAAGTTAGAAAGCACGGGATAGCCATAGCAGGTGCAAGGGAATGGGGGAGAGAACAGGAAAAATAACAATGAGAAAGCTTGTGGGTTAAGATAAAAGCAGTTCAATAGGTTAATGAAGGAGCAAAAAAAAAAAACAGGAGAAGCAAAGAAGTCACTCACCACCTCCCACAAGAAGCCTGATGCCCAGTCGGTCTCTGGGCAATGACCACCCTGAAAGCCAAAGTTCCCCATTTCTTCTTCCTCTACCTTGGGTTTTTATTTCTGAGCATGATATCATACAGTATGGAATATCCCTCTGCCCAGTTTGGGTCAGCTGTCCCAGCTCTGTATCCTCATAACTCCTTGTCCACCCCCAGCTTCCTTGCTCAGCAGCAGAGTGGGAAAAAGAGAACACGTTGGCAATGTGCAAGCACTGTTCAGCAATAGCAAAACAATGCTGTTATCAGCACTGTTTTAACCACAAATCTGAAACACAACACTGTACAGGCTGCTGAGAAGAAACCTAACTCCATCCCGCCAGAGCCAGTACAGAAATAAAACACCTTAGAATAATCATGACACAGAAGCACCCCTTATTCCCTATGTCTATCCACAAGTCTATCCAAGTGCAGCAACATATAATTAACATGAGTAGGTATTCCAGTTCTCCCAATATATGGAAGTGACCATGAGGACACCACGGCATAATGAATCCAAGGCATCAATATCAGCTCATCTAAGCTGTTACATTACTTACCATATGGTCTGCAAAATACTAAATATGTTTATGCTAAAACAGTGATTCATGTATGCTAAATCCGCAATCAGAATTTGGTTACATTCCCTGCATCACCACAGAAATGCTAAATACATAGGGCTGGCAGTTCGTTTACTGTCCCGCCTTGACACAATGGTCACTGCAGGTCCACAACCTCCTCCTGCTCCTTTTACATTTCCTCCTACAGAACCCACTTGTAGCAAGGTGGTGATTCAGAGAAAAGTGATACTTCACTTCTGCTGGCTACAGCAGGAAAAGAAGCAGTTGAGCATTTTTCTGGGAATACTAAAGCTAAAAAGTCAGTGAAAGTATCAACACTTCAGGAGCAAACCATTACTTTCCTTTTTCAGAAACTTCAGTGTATGAGGCAAGTAGTGAATGGGACTGTAGTACTGCATTGTATCCTCCTCTGCTCAGGCTTAATAAAAGAATAGAAACAGTTGGAGAGCAGTGAAGAGGTCCACAGACAGCTACTAGTTGATGTGTCTCACCAGAGATGCAATGAAATACATGTACCGATTCTTCCATGTACTCCTGCAAACAAGTACAAAATGATGAGACATGTTTCCTATTATTTTATTGTAAATCCCTCTTTCTGCACTTACTACTTCATCTGCTTTGGTGCAGGGCTAAGTCCATATAGTTGCCTTCTTGACTGGCCAGAAAAGATCAAATCAGATGACATAAAGGATGGGATCTATCTTACTTGATTTTAGATCTCTACAGTATGGGTATTGTCAGCTGATCTACCCTCCCTTTATAGTCAATGGAGAAATATGCACACACAGAAGTTGCAGTCTACCTGATCCATTGTAGACATCTGCTTTTACAAAATGAAACTCTAAAGTTATGAAACTTCAGTCACCATGATGACTAAAATTCCATCAAGAAATCTACATTTCCCAATACATCGGGAGCTTAGAGTGACTAGGTCACACATAGTCAGATCAATCCCTCCTAGTTTGTTATAGCCAAAATTTTATATAGTGTTGGAAAAATTTGATTACTAGTTTCAACAATTATCTATTAAGAGTTATCAAATATCAGTTATTTGTAAAAATATGGGGTTTGGATAACAATTCTATTTTGGGTGTATTAAGAAGATACAAAAGAGCTTCAATGTAAGAAAGTGACCTCATTCTGCTCCAATATTTCATTGTATATGATATATTTCATCTGATGATATACTGGATCCAAATCTATACCCCATCATACAGGAGATTTTGCTAGCTGTTGCTAATTAAGTATTTTCCACTTTTTTTTGGTTCATCAGCTGTCACCATAAATCTTTAGATACCTATAGATTTCAAATTATCCTGTTTTAGAACATATTACAGTTACATAATATTAATGCACTATTGATAGACATGGCAATGTTGAGGTATTAAGCAATCTCATTGGTCATTAATTAAGCTAGATGAAAACAGACTTCATGCAGACTTCTCACAGCACCTTCACCTCAGAAGCATATATACATGACCTATCATTTATTGCTTATAAATCTACTGCACCACCATTTGTTCTTATGGGAGAGCTTGTGACTTTGGGGAAGTGGGGAGAGGGAAATAGATTAAAAAACAGACATAGAGAAAAAAACAGACGTCGGGTGCTACAGTACAGTTGAGGCAGATCAAAACTATAGGAACATTTGAGAATTCAAAGAACTTCAAGTTATGAAAATAGGTTGCAATGTTGAGATGGTTAGACAGGTGGCAAACTGAGACTACTGTTTTATGCAAAAAATATATCTAGTTACACAGTTAGTTCTGTTACTATCTAGTTACTACCATGTTTTCCGCTCTTCTCTTCAGTCCAACCAAGGTATTCATGTATAAGCCTTGTTTCTGGGCAGGGAGTTTTGCTTAATGTATGTTTGTCCAGCAACTACTATAAAGAAATATTAATCTCTGTAGGCATGCCCACATTGTAATAGGTGATAATGTAATACAAATAATAAGAATAATGGATTAAATAATTTGCTATAGGTTTGATTTCCATAGTTTGAAAATCAGCAGATTTTCCCTCTCTCTTTTTAAAATGGTTAAAGTCATAGAAAGCCTCTATAATATAATGCATTTGTATTCTCAGATAAAGTGCCTGTTAGGCATTTTATAGAGCTGTGAGAGTTTAGAAAAGCTTCAGAAGCAAGTCAGCTTGCTCATATTTATTTTGAAAATGCCCTCCACACTCTTAGGCTTTGAGAGAGCTTAATTACAATCAATGGAATAATTAAGTTGAGGGAAATGTGCAATAGAGAACAAAAATGAATAGAAACCATATGCACAAGTGTACCTTTGGGCAAATGCATTACAGGCACAATATTGTCATTATGCCTCTCAAATCACATCATTATTTGCTCTGGCGTATGTACGGGAAACAGACTAGATTGTACATGGTTTTTACATTCATATTCTGATCCATATTTAAACATTTTACAAAATGGTGCATTGTAGTAACACTAGCCTACACTTAGCATACGTGTAATTTTGTGTGCAGCCGAACTTTCACAATGTATTCCTAATTCTGAAAAAGCATCGCTATTTAAAAAGCTCTGCTTCTCTACTTCCCCTCACAGTCCACATATTTTAGGAGTGCTTATAACAGTTTGTTCACCAGAGTTTGACTCACAGCGAACAGCTCTTCGCAGATGTATTATTTGCTTGTTCCAGTCTAGTTGCGCTAGCCAATTGCTACTGTTTCACTGACCACAGCTCTCTGATAAATAAAATGCACACCCAGAAAAGGTCTCCTAGAACAGGTAGTTTCAGAGGCTGAAATGGTCTTAGAGAGTCTTATCATGCTCTTTTTAAATTCTGAATTCTTATCTCTTGGTGCACCTTGCAGTCCCAAAGCCATAAGTCCTGTAATGGGAAACCTGGTTTTTTATCTCTTTTTCTAGCATTTGCCATGATAGACATTGAAGAGGGAAGGAGAAGAAGGAAACAACAACAAAAAAAACCCTGAACCATATTTTCAGGGTACCATTAGAGAAATCTAAGTATTTTAAAGTGGTCACCAACATTCGTGTAATTCTGTCTTTGAAAGGGTTAATACAGTGCTTTCTACAAATATTTAGAAATAAATGTTTGACGTTTTCTGGTGTGCATTTCACGGCAGAAATTCCTATATTAGGGATGAAAGTTGCTTCAGTACAACCAAACTGATTTCAGAAAGTTTAGTCCACAAAATTTTGGCCCAGGGAGCATGCCAAACCTTTCAATTGCCCAAATATGACAGAAAACTCTGCTAATAGATGGTATATGTGCATATAAGAATATCAAGGAATGTAAAATCTTGAAATTATTCATACCGCTTTTTTAAATTCTAGCAAATAAATGCAGCACGGTGTAAGATATATAAGCTAATCTTTAACCATGAATGGGGGAACTTGTTATTGGATGTTTTTTTCAGCTGAAATATGCAATATACTCTGTATTACTCTGACTGAGTTCACAAATACCAAAGATATGGGTTCTGAAGTGAAGGTAATGTAAATTATCTCCTATTCTTGCATGGTAAAGCTGATTAAACAGTGACATATACAAATACACTATTGATGCTAATAGCTACCTGAAACGCAAAGAGGTAATTTTCACACAACCCAAACGTTTATGTTGAACTCTGAGGCACTGAACACCTACATAAAGAATAGTCTGGGTGTGAAAGAAATAAGGAAGAAAGTTGGGGGGGGAAGGAAGAATAGAGAACTTACATTTTTTGTCAGGATTCTCTGTACATTTAATACCAAATTTCACAGAAGTGGAACTTAACAGCAGTGCAAACCAGTTCTGGCCTTTGGATATGCCTAGTAATGCACAGGTAACAAGGTGGATGTAACCTGTGAGAAGGTACTTGGGCTTCCTGCAGCCTCTAGGGTGGTTGGAAACATCTCTCTTGCTCATGTTAGCTCTGATCACCACAGAATCTCACTTGGTTTCGTTCTCCCTCCTCCTACCTACACCTCCCCATTCTGCCACATCCTTTTCTTAAAAACAATACAAATGGTTCCTGTATGAGTATGGACACTATCTAAATATGAGTTACATATGTATATATGGAAATTTATGACCTGCCTGTATGAGTAAGATTTGTGGCCAAAGGCTGCAAATATCATTGACAGCAATCAAGGAATGGCAAAACAAGGGTTGGGAAACAATATAGACATAGTGACAAAAAAAAAGGGAGCAAGAAGGACAGATATTGTTTCATTTAGGAGGAAGGAAATAAAAAAAATCATATCAAAAATACATAATGATAACGAGAAGCATAGAGGAGGTAAACTATGAGTTTGTCTTCACCTAGCTAGTAATCCAAGGACAGAAAGCACATGAGCTTAGAAGCTGGCAAACTCAAAGTGGCTGGACAGAAACTTTTTTTTTCCACACAAGGAGCAATCAGTCTATTGATCTAATTGCTGTATGCTACTACTGACACTTTGGATTTTAGCAGGACTCTTAAATATGACTTTTCAGTAGCTAAGAAAATGACCAAGAACTACAATAGCAAGAACAGTAAACTTTAACAGTTTTTCATTGATTGCAGTCTCACATACTTCAAGGCATAAACCTGCCTTTAGACAATGGGGGCTGCAATAAACTTACTCTTGTAGCTTTAAAGACCCATTATTTTGGGACTATTTTGTTCATGTCTTCTGAAACATCTAATAGTGGCCGTTATCAGAAGAAGACAAGGTAATGGACTGTAAAAGGTACTGATCTGATGAAGAAACTTCCTGCATGTGCATGTATGAGACACAGAAACAGAGAGAAACCTGGGGTTTCTGCTCCTCTTAATTATCTCTGAAATTAGTATGACAATAATTTGCACCGTCTCCCAGTACAGGTGTGGTGAAAGTGAATGAGTTTGGAAGACAACATTATAACCTCTCACTACGATAGGCTTCTGTGAGACTTTTGCATCCATCAAATCAGCTGGTTGAAAGTGCATGCTCCCACCTGCTCCTCTGAGTCATTGTATTTTCCAGTCCCATGTGGGAGCAATCCATCAGAGCAACCATGTCATAAAAACACCGCAGAGCTAGAGTCTGCCAGTTTGATAAAAGCTGCAATAGGATTGACTAACATGCTGACATAACAACCTTAATATCAGTTGAAGAGCTTAGGAAAAAGCAGAAGGTGGGGGAAGACAGACAAAAGTAACTTTACTGAAGAGAAAAAACAGTGTATAACAGAGTCTTTAAAAAAAGAAATTGGTTTATGGTATGTGGCCATTCTCAATTTATTCTTTCAGCTGGAGCTAAACAATTAGTCATTTGGACCCCATCTTTGGCTCTGGCAGGTTTCTACCTGTGTCTGCATCACAAGTGTTAATTCTGAGTGCAAGATACGAGCAGTGAAGAATGTAGGTGGCCTTCAGGATCACTTTGTTTTCTCAAGATCCCCCATTGCTCATGCAAATGCAGGTGAATATTGTTAGTGATCCTGGCTCACTGCATGACAGTGGACATGCAGTGCATTCTTCTCCTGAGTCCTGGAGAAGTAACGAGCTCTGTCACCCCAGAATGGACTGAAAAGCAACAAGAACGCCTTACTGGAAAGCAAACAGATTGGGGAAAAGAAAGTGAAATGAAACAGAGCAAGTGAGTGACCTTTGAAAATTGATGTGCTGGCTTGAAATTTCCCAGATAAAAGATACAGTCAAATTACTAAATCTTGTTCTCACATGTAACAGGACGGTCAATTTGTTTGGTCAAATTCAATGAATGTTAAAGCCTTATAAAGCTTCTGTGCGAAAGGATTGGAGGTGACATCAAGGCAGATAATAAAGTTACCCAGAGCACAGATCAGTGGCAATTTAGCAATTAGCTCTGTCAGCAGCTCTGGAAGATCTGTAACAAATCGTAAGATTTTAGTTAGCCAACATAATAAAAATATTTAATAGTGAAGGGAAAGTAACAGAGATGATAAATGTGTTTAAGCATAGAATATTGCCTTCTTCTGACAATTACATGATCTGGAGAAAAAATGTGTTTTATGATATATGATAGTCTTCTTGAGACAGAATATTAATATTCTGGCAGGTGAAGAAATATTTGTCTTTCTGACTTTCCTCAAATCTCATAGATCATAACACTGTTGGTTTCAGGTTGGGAATGAAGAAAAGTTATTATGCAGATTGCACAAACATGACTGAAATAGAAACAATTCCTATAGGCTGCAAAATAGAGCAGAAGTATGAAGAACAGAAATGAAGCAATAGGGAAGGGCAATTCAGTTCACAAGACATAAGTGCCAGCTTTTCTCTATAAAAGTACAATTTAGGTGAGCAAGTCTGAAAAGAAAGGAGGAGAGCTTGGTAATTACCATCTTGTAAGCCCAAATTTGTCAAGCAATATGATATATAGCACAGCCAGCAGAGATCTAAGATAGTAAAGTCACAAAGTAGGGTATTCACATCTTCAAACTTTAGGCGTCTAATTGAAGCACTGAAATGAGCCACCTAAACACCCTACATAGTTAATGGAAAAAAGTAGCCTCCTCCAGAGAGCAATCTGAAGCACTGGAGTTAGTTGCCTACCTTTTGCCTATATGAGGCAGCTGAAGTTAGATGGTGTGAATACCTCCTGAAGTGCCTTATCACAGCATATCCAGGAATGTGCCTTGGTGCAAGGTAAGAGCATTGCAGGGCATGAATTATGTACTTTACCAGCACATGCACCACTTCTAACAAAGTGGTATTTATATGTAATAGTCACCGATTGCTCTCGCACTCCCCTGAGCTCATGCACAGCTGTAATAGAAAGGTGGACATCTTCCATAAAAAGTCAGGTCAAGATCCTGGCCAGCTTTTTGAGACAACATCCGTTCAGTGCAGAAGATGAGGCTATGGCAGAAGTGAGAGGGGAAGCTCCATCTTTTGAGATGTCTAAAAATTAACTGGTCTATAGCAAAGGAAAATCTTTTACTGGTGAGAGGATGAGAGAACTGTGTGATCTAACTCCCTCTCTAACTTGCACAGCCATAGACATGTCACACTGTACTTTCAGAATAATGGAAACCAGCAAAGGGCTCAAGTTTTTACACTTGTAAATGTATTACTTGTCCTTTCAAAGTATTACAGGATAGGCAATCACAAAAAGAGAAGGAATATATAGGAAAAGGGTTAATATATAGGAGAAGGATTAATAGGAAAAAATAACTGAAGTTATTTTGTATGTACCAAACCTGCACAATAAGAGTAACCCCTGTCATGGCAGACTTGTCCAAACACAAAAATAACCAGCAGCCTCATTTAGCCAGTATAGCGGCACTGTTTGCTCACACCGTTCTCTCCCTCTCCGGCCAGTCTAGCTCTGTTCAGAAGCAAACCCACTAAAATTTCGGCTGTGTTTTAAATCGCTGAAGTGGTAAATAATAGATATACAAGATTGTTACAAAATAATTTGACATAGCTCTTACCAGCGAGCCTGAAGTGACGGCTTTAGCAGTCTTACAAGATCTAAACAAGAACAGAACCACATAAGCACTTAGGAGTGAGCAATTGCTTGCCTGTTACAATTTGATTTGAAGCTGATCTAAAGGAGTAGGTAGCACAATTGGCTTTGAGTGCATGCAGGAATCTCCATCAACCTCTTCGCTCCTCGAAGGGTTAATTCCAACAGCAGAGATGCATAAAAAAATAAATAGATCATTCTTTTTCAGGTACTGAAATTCACAGAAAAATATTAATGGAAGTACAATCTGTCTGAATGAATAAAATAATTCTAATTATAGTTTATTGTGTTTGAGCTACCAAGGAAAAAATCGTCTTTTCTCAGCCTCTTGCTTTCTTTCTTTTTCTTCCTTTCTTCCTCTTTTTTTTTGTTTTTTTTTTTTTTTTCTTATTATTATACTTTTGGGATTCATGATGCAGTGATACGGTAGTGACTGATTCTACCTTTATACAGAGGCCATATCCAAGTTGAATGAAGACTGATTTTTCATGTTAAATGCAACATGTATGTCTTGTTTTAAAGGTTTATGTCTCATTTTTGCCTTTAAAAGAGGGAACAGTGTTCATGAGAGTGCTTAAGTGCTTGTCAGGGCCTATCAGTGACTGCAAAATCATTGACTATTCTGTTTTATATTACTTTTTGGGTAGTGAAGGTCCTCAGTACTCACGTCTTTCAGGCTTGAGGTTCTACCCTACCTGACTTTTTGGTACATTCAGCATGTAGTCTTAAAATCCATCTGCAATGCTATTCACTGGCTTACCCCCTAACCCTGCATGGTTAGGATGAAAGGTTCTGTGGCAGACAGCTGGGATATAGCTATTTTCTTTTATACTTGTGCAGAGGATGGGTGCATACATCACTGGGAGTGTTCATCAGGCATGAGCTGTGCCTAGGTTTAGTGAGCAAGGTCTACAGCCAGGCTTAACTGGCACGTTCTCTTTGCTTACGCCAGGCTGATGGGGTGTCCGACACAGCAGGGTGCCCTTTCCCCACCTGCACTCCCGGCAAGCTGAGAGTGGGGTAAGCCCACCGTGCTGCGATCCCAGCTGGAGCTGTTCTGGCTGGATGGTGATGAGGTAAAACCCCTCAAAACATGGGTGCCTGGGCACAGTATCAGTGGTAAAATGATGGTGTGTACACAAGGCTTGTAGTTTCACTCACATGGGTACCACGGGGAGCGGGATCTTGGCCTCAGAGGTGTAGTAGATTAAAAAGTGCCATCCTGGGCACCTGGAACTGATTAAATTTTAGCATGGTGTCAGCGTGATTTTTTTCCAGGCTTATAACCCTTCTCCCAGACTAATTCTGGGCTGGGTTTGGGAGGTGACATGGGCTGGGACCATTTCCAGTGGGCAGTCTGGATGTGACATCCCCATTTAACAGCATGGACCAAGGTCCTCTGGGGCAGCTGGTTGGGGTGCTGGGAGGACTTCTGGGCACATGTCCTTGCTGGGGCATGTGGAGCCTTCCCGTCTTCTTCTGCACACTCAGCCCCTAGGCAGTGTTCTCAAGATGTGTTGCTTCCCCACTAATAACGACTTTGGGAGCTGGCAGAAGGTATTTCCCTGCACACCCATGCTGCAGTACCACCCCCTTTCAGCTCTCACCATATGATGACTGGCACCTCAGCTTGATGGCAAACAATAGGATTTCTGAGCAGGAACAGGCACAATTTTCTAATCCTTCATAATTAGCTTTAGGAATATTTGACAAAAGGAAAGTAACACTAGAAAATTGTTGTGTTTTTTGTGTAGTACTACTCACATATCCACATGCTCACAGAGCCTGCTGCTCCTGGTAGCCTTTTCCCATTGCTGCAGGGTGCTTTACACCCATGTGAGTCAGGCAGGGGCTAATGATATTCCCTCTCTTCCTCATTTCTGTCTTTCTGGGTTGGGGTGGAAGGGAATAGCAGAGAACAGGGAAGCAGTGAGGCTGCTGCAGAGAAGCAGCACATTACAGGGGAGCAGAGGCAGGGCCTATTAGCAGAGAGTAAGCTCTGCAGTAAACCTCTTCTTGATTCCCCCTCATTAATACATAGCACACATGATTCTTGAACAAAAGTTTTTCAGATAACCCATAGGTCAAGCATATGAAAACTCAGTACTTTTAGCACCGTATGTGTACATAGCAACTGTTTTAAAAGGCTGCATAACCAGAGTGTGCTTCAAGATACATATCAAAAGCATCAGCAAAGAGAGACCCTTAGCTGGTGTAAATCAGTGTCAGCTGTATCAGTCAACCATGTTATTTCATTATTTTTGAATTCTAATATTCTTCATCTCTTCTCTCACACAGTGCTTCTCTGCAGTATATCCTTTATGATGATTTGGTATCTCCGAAGGCATTAATGCTCTTTGGGGAACGTGAATCAAACAACAAATGCACTTTGTGCATATTCACTTCTTATGGTTTTATTTTAGCTCATTCCTATCAGAACAGAGCCTAAGAAAGGATGTGTAGAAAGGGCAATTTCTCAACAGTGTTTACATTATGGGAAAATTTCTCTCATTGTGAGGCTGCCTGGAAAATTCTGAAGATTGTTTCTGCCTAAGAATAACAACTGTATTTCCCCATAAATCCTTAGAGATGGCACTATGTACTTCTCAGTAAATAATAATAAAAAAAGTCCACCTCACTGCATCTTACTGAAATATCAAACATAGAGTATTGTCTGCTAAACTTCAATAATTATTATCTTGTTGCCAACACTCAATATGTTCTGATATAAATATCTTTAGAAAACACCAAATCATTTTATGTTGCTGTTCCAAAAACTAATAGGCTGAAGGGTGTTTTCCTATTTATGATAGTTCAAACTAGAGAAATGATATATTTGTGTAATTTATAAGCATTACAAAGAATTTTACTGGGGTAGAATTATTCCTATAAGCTATTGTATTCAGTTCCCCCCTCCGTTCCTCCACCTTATTCTTGGGTTTATCGTGAGCTGGTTAGTTTACTGCAGATTTTTTTAGAAGTCCTGTTTAAGGCTTATTTCTCTTTGTGATTCCTCATTCATTTCCCATTCTGCTTCTGAAACTTAATTAACTCTTTAATCCTCCTGCTGTTTCCTTCTACCACTCCCAGGATAGCTTTAAATGACTATGAGTACATTGTAACAAGGTTGTTGGTTTCTTTTAAGCTGCTCTTCATGGTGCTGATTCATTGGGTCATTCCAGCTAAACAACTTCTAATGATGTCATGGGGGTGAGTAGGTCTCTACTCTTTCCTCTGGAAGTCATATAGGCTTTGCACCTCCTGTGTGTGCATCGCTGAGGGAAAGCAAGCTCTAGACTTGTGCTACCCCTGTCCATGGGATGGCAGTGGATGGGCACCAAGGGCTCCCACAAGGGACCCCTCTTGCTGAAACTAGGAAAGCCTGAAGTCAGTTATCTCCTTTCTCACCCCCAAAGCAAGGGGCTAAACATGATGTTCACACCTCAAGCTTCTGCTGGCCCAGAAGAACAGCAGGATATTAGAGCTCAGTCAGTGACAGAATTTTAATCACTCTGTTGGGATTTACAAAAATCTGGACAAATTCTGTATTCTCTCCCCCAAACCCAGTATAGATGGAGCAGGAAATGATAGACTTATTCAGTATTTAGAGCACACAGCTGGTTTTGCAAAGGTAGCGTATGCTGTGATATAAAAAAAAAGAGCTTCAGGAGAATGCCTGGGGTCCTGCTGCCCAGCTCCTCTCATCTGGGGCAGCTAGGTCCTATCAACCCATTGCCTAGCTTCTAGCAGCCCTGCTTGCACGGTAAGGCAGAGGATAGCTGCAGATTCACCATTTGATGCAAACATGGGGCCAGCCCAAGGTCGCTGGCTGTTTGCCAGTGTGAGCCTGAGCTGGGCAAAGCTTGGGCTTCCCTGCCGTGGTTGCAATTAAAGAGCAGCACTGGGTCCAGATCTCTCCTGTCTGATGAGTGTGTGGGTGTCAGAGCTGCTCTGGCAGAATCCTTTGTATTTTATTCCCTTACACCCTGGCCTTTCTTCAATGATAGTAAGTAATATCACATTGAAATTCTATTTTGAGGGACATTCTGTGATACAAACATATATTAATTGTGCCACAGACTGAAAGCTTCATGTCCAAGTGAACAATCCTTTAAAGCATTTCGCAGCAATAACAAGTACTTCAAGGTTATGCCCTATCTCTTTTTCTCTTTATGTCATCTGTAACAACTGTGGACTCTGACATTTAGTTAATTAAATTTGCCCACACTATCTGACTTAGTTGTGCAATTCCTCATGAGGATGTAATTTTTGGAGGTAGTAGGCAAGAAGAATGGTTAACCTTGATGAGTCGGTTTGCCATGGTAGTATGTTATTCAAGAAAAAACTTTGGAGCTTTCACCTATTGTATAAATAATAAACCTCAGGACAGTGCATAGACATGGAATACTTAAAGAATAGCATAACATCTTTGAGGCCAGATATCAGAATAAAGTGAAATTATCACACAACTGCAACTGCTGCTGCACTTCATCTACAAGTCTCTGCCTACTACCATTTTCTTTTAATAAGTGGTGTTTCTCAGTAGTTTAGATGATTCCCATCAAATCTGTCTGAAATGGCTTTTACTGTCTCTGATGCTTTACATTTCAATGTGGATATGTAAAATTGCTTTTGAAATTTTATTCTGATACAGTATTTGTATGGGTGTTACATTTTTTAGTATTGGTATAGTCCAGAGCTGGATCCATAGAATCATAGAATGTTTTGGGTTGGAAGGGACCCCTAGAGGTCATCTAGTCCAACCCCCCTGCAGTGAGCAGGGACACCGCTAACTAGATCAGGTTGCTCAGAGCCCCATCCAACCTGGCCTGGAATGTTTCCAGGGATGGGGCCTCCACTACCTCTCTGGGCAACCTGTTCCAGTGTTTTACCACCCTCATTGTAAAGAATTTCTTCTTTATATCTAGTCTGAACCTACCCTGTTTTAGTTTAAAACCATTACCCCTTGTCCTGTCACAGCTGGCCCTACTAAAAAGATTGTCCCTGTCTTTCCTGTAGGCTCCCTTTAAGCACTGAAAGACTGCAATAAGGTCTTCCCACAGCCTTCTCTTCTCCAGGCTGAACAAGCCCAACTCTCTCAGCCTGTCCTCATAGGAGAGGTGCTCCAGCCCTTGGGTCATTTTTGTAGCCCTCCCCTGGCCCTGCTCCATGTCCTTCTTGTGCTGAGGGCACAAGATGTCCTTACACAATTGATCCTTACATCTGCTATTGATAGCATAATTTGGAAGTCGTCTACGTAGCCTTCTGTTCCCAGAGTTGCCTTGTAGAAATTCAAAAGAGGCCCTCTCACCTGTCCCTGGGCACCTTGAGCACATGGTCAGTGGATTTGGCGTGCTGCCTGAGGAATGTGTGACTACATGGAGCATTTGTGTACTAAAGTGGGTTTCCAGTTGGGCTCCCAAGCTTTGTGGTCTTTGTGGTGAGACTGATGTGGTTCTGGCTTTGGAGCCAGAACTGACAAGACAGAAAAAGCTTCTGAAGTGATTTTTGGTTTACCTCAGCACCTATTTTATCTATTTACCCAAGGTTGCACAGATTCCTTGTTTCCATAAAATAACATTAATTTAATATAATAATTATTATCATAATAATCATAATAATAATAGTGCCATGAATTACACTAGCTATTTCTCATAATACAGTGATATTAAAAATTCATTTCAGGGAACAGAAACTCTGCATAATTTAAATGTCCAGAATCTCCCTCACCAGAGGTTTTGCTATACAGATTAGAATAAACTCATTCATGGCACTAGCCATTAGTGGTAGGCAATTTTCACTCATACTTTATTCTTACCACCCTTCAAGAACCATGGTTTGATACTTAGAGCTCCACTTCAGAGGAAGAGAGGGATGTCATGGCACAGACTGTAAATCAGTGTGGTCCGTACAGACAGACAGTGAAGCACAGGGCCAAATTTCTTCCAGCCTGGTATGGAAGTGCAGAACATATGAATGCACTAGGAAGTGGTTTTGAATCCGATAATATTTGGCCCCTGGAGGGTAGCTGTAAAATCAGACGCAGTTGATAAAATGGATGTCAAACTGCATTCTAAATTTAAGCCAACCTATAAGAATTTTCCTTTAATGACTGAGTGCCAGCTAAATGTATGCAGGTGAGCAGTCATTCTAAGTCTGAGATTAGGCAGATTGATACCAGCTGTCTGACAAATCTCTCGCACTAGATAAGGCTGGAAGTAGAGGGTAGAGAGTTATAAATTGGATGCACCCATTAATGTTCTCATTTAAACATGCAATTTAAATGCTAATTGCTGTTAATTCAGCCCAGCACTAGCCCTGTTGTGGTCAACTGTTAGGCAAATATAGTAACCTGGCTGATGGAATAGTGGTAACGGGCTTGGGAGGATAGTATAGCTAAAGCCAGGGAGCAATTCAATGTATGGGACTTGTTTGTTTCACTTTGCATATTATTATATGTTCTGGGTAATTAGAATTAGCTGAATACAGGCAAGAAAATGAATTATGACCATTATGCCACTGCATGCTGACCGCAAGTCTAATGGATTATATTTTTCTTTCATCTTTTACATTCTGAAATCATTCCATGTCTCAAAATATTTTTGCATTCATTATTAAAATGCTTAATGGCAGAAACAGCTAAGAACAACCAAGCAAAATGAAAGATTTTCTTTCAATCTGAATGGAATTCTCTGGTTGACATTTTTTAAAAATTTTACTTTATTTTAGTCTCCTAGGTGAGGAAAAAAGAAATCACAAAGATTTCTCTGCAAAAAATGTGGGTTAGTCATGACACTGAAAACCAGTCTTTACTATCATGTCTATACTTAAGTAAACCCTTTGTATTAAGTTAAATTGAAAATTTCACTCTGTGATTATGTTTTTCAAGTGCACCTGCAACCACACAGTAAATGTAATGCCTACTCTATATGAGTAGTGTAATGTTGCTGATCTACCTGTTACAGCTCAGTTCCTGTGACTCTAAAAGTTATTAATAGTAAAAAAAAAAGAAAAACAAAACAAAAAAGCAAATTGCTTGTGAACGATAAATAGTACATTTTGTGGGATGACTTATTTTTAATGAACAGTCTGGCCTGCTTTATTATTAATATAAAAGGTTAAATGTAATGATGGAGGTGGTAGAGTTTTTATTAAGCAGCCAGAGTGTAGATTTGGCTCATGATGTGTGTTAATATCATCTCCATACCTCATAAATCTGCAGGGTCAAATTCTGGGCTTTCTGCCAGATGCTGTGCTCAGTTACGTTGCTGTGAACCTGTGGCAGGGATGTAGTTTCAGGGGTGAAACAAGGGGCAAAATGTTGCCCAGTTTGTTGAAGCCTTATAAAAGCTGGAAGTGATGAAAGGCCTAATTCTTAACTGTTTGCACCTAGGAAAAGTAAGTGTAAAATGCTAACAGATTGACTGCTATGGCTGGATCATTTGAAACAGTGATATAGAGCCATTGTCAGAAGGATATAGGCACTGCAGTGTGTAACTCTCCATGAAGGGCTTGATTTGAGCCTGTCGTGTGAACAGACTCTTAACCGCTCCAGTGACTTTTGATAAGGACACAATTCACGTAAAGCTGAAGATTTTAAAAAATGACAAAGTAGCCTTCTAGAGAACTTCATATGGGGACACTTCTGGGATTTAAGAAGTGCTATATATAGGTCCATTGCAGAGGTGGTTGAAGAGGGGAACTGCAAGGCAGAAGGAACAGACAACCCTCCAGAATGACATCACTGTATATTTATCAAAAATCATATGTTTAATTCATCGTCTGCATTTGAAAGACTGTGATCTCTGCAACTTGTTTTCTATGATGCGGTGATGTTATAGATCAAACATCTCAGCCAACTGTTTTACTGCTGAATGTCAGTATAATTTCAAATGATTTTTTAAGGCACATTGCTGAGTTCATTTTTTTTTTTTTTCTCCAGGAAAGTTGAGAGGAATTGTAAGTTGGGGGGATTTGTTCGAAGGTGAAGGAGATATGAGATTTTAAATTGCTTGGCTTATTGGTAGTGGTTTATCTTAAATTGTGCCGCTGCACTGTATTTTTAAATTATGTCAAGGGCACCTAGACCATATGGAATGAAAGGAAAATAATGATCAGGAGTGTATCTATCTATTGCAAGAACATTCTCACGATGTGTCAGCAGAACCACATGGTCTACAGTATCCAAGGGAGATGATAGGTCTAAAATAGCTGGTATGAAGAAGTGGTGGTTAAAGTTGTCACATGTGTCTACAGCTGGGCACCTAAATCCAGCTCCAAAAGCTGGTGAAATGAATGTCTAGTTCTTGCTGATTTGTGACTACTCAGAACCTCTAATGCCAATCTGATCTTGAAAAAGGATTTCAGTGACAGTGAAGGTTATGTCAGGAAGTAAAACATTTGGTCTTGTCATGCATTTAACAATATATATGCTCCTCTCTGGAGTCACTGGCTGTTTTTTTCATAGTACTCTTGTAAATTTTTCTCATCAATGGGAGATTATAAAAAGTTGATAACTATTGAGATTACCTATATTAAAAGGGTGTTTTTCAGAAATACTTTCATAACTGATTCCTTAGAACATGAATCTGGATTAGATGCTATAATAAGTGTCTTAATTTGTTTTAATTTATGCACAAGTCTTGGTAGTTTTGCAGTACCTACTGGCACTCTTGGTAGTAGACTAGTACATGACATGGCTCCTGCTACTCTCCTTTCTTAAACCAGTATTTTTTTCAGATGCATTGTTTTTACACGGGTTAGGAGAAAATGTTTTGTGAAATCTGTACAGAATTATGTGCCTTGCTTTATCTGAGCCTACTCTTTTAGTGATACATATACTCAAGGAACTCAACTAAATGTGTCTCACAGCAGTAGTGAAATGGCTCTCTGTGTCATAGCTCCCACAGAGAGGAGCTCCACGGTAGTCATTAGTAGTACAGGAAACATCAAACGTAGCAACTGAGACCTGAGCCTTCCCTGCAAGAGGAAATCAAAGCCCAGTGGCTCTACCACTGCTGGCTATTTCAACAAAAAGCAGGCAGTTTTAAAAATGATCTGCAGGCATTGAAATGGCAGGATAAGTGGTAGTGAACCATCTACATAGAAGATGTCATTTCTGACCCAGGAGTTGGGCAATGGGTTTGACCTACATGGCAGTGGTTTTTTTTCCTGTCTTCATTTTCCCTGCATTTTTCTTAGGAATCTCCAACTGGGGACAAATAGTGAGGATAATGCAAATAAAATTAGAATCTAAAACACAGGTGGGTGCGAACTTGGCCCATAGGTGCAGAGTTGTGAAATTAGCTGCCATGAGACCAAAACAACAGCCTTCCTTGTAGTACCATGCATCAGTAATCTTCCTTCCCTAATCGTGCCTGGAAGTCACACATGATCAGCTGCAGAACCTTCTTTCTAAGCAAGTTCTTAAAGACCATCAATAGCTGTTAGACTCAGCGGGTGAAAGCTGGCACACTCCGTGGAAGTTGACACACTTACAGCTGTCTCATTTTTGCTGTAGCTCTTTGCTAAAACACTCTGGATTTCTGTGGGGAACCTGTGTACTATTTCTTATACTCAAATCTTCAGTGGAAAACCAAACAGTGGCTAAGCAGAAGCTCAGAAGAAGCCAACAGAGACTGAAAAAAACACTCCTGGGCCTAATCTGGTTTACAGTGTTCTCAATGAGGCCAGGCTCCTTAACAGGTCAGGGGAATGAGGGGATTAAGTTGTTTTCCAGGAGAAGGGCTGAGATGTTAGAGGCAAGTGGTTCTTGTTGTGACTCTTGACTGTCCTCACATGACACATTTTGCAGTGCCACATATTAAATTGTTTTAATTTCCCAAAGACAATTTCAAGTTCTCTTGCAATGGGAAATAATATTCAGTTCTTCCCTGAGGAAAATGATCTTAACCCTCCAGTCCTATCACCAATACAGAGCTTTACTCAGTTAGCTACAAAAGCTTTCAGGTACACAGAAAGTACTGTACAGTCAGTAAGTGGAAGGAAAAATAGACAACTGAAATTTGAAAGCAGAAAGGAACGAGTAAGTGCCCTCACAAAAGAGGAGTGCAATTGAGAGTCAATTGTCTAGAATAGTACTTGGGCATCCTCACCTCCAAGAATAATGGGGAGAAGCAAAAGGCTTTTAGCACTGCAGGGAGAGATCATACTACAGCTTACACAGTGCATTTATCATTATTTGTGTTATGATAGTATCTAGAGCAGGAACAGGTGATCTCTGGTGTGCGGTACCACAGGCTGGTCCATTTTGAATGGCGTGAGGCTCGGTCAGCCCAGGGCTGGGAGCTGGAGGACATAAGCTCTTGTGAAAGACCAGGAAGACAGAGGTTACCTCCTCAAGGTCCAAGTTTGGCAGAAGTTAGGGGTGGCTGCTGAACAGAGGCTTGCCTCTTTAAGAGACAGCATCTCCTTGTTCTGTGTGAGCTCCTCCCAATGGGTTCAGGTTTTTATTTGAGAAAGAAAAAGACAGCCTTGCATGCCACCTGGAAATTGCAATAGTTTGCTGGCTGTCTTAAAATACACACCAAACTGCCATGGCGAGATTGGGCTGGATCCCTGATGCAAGGCACCTATTCCACAGTAAGCAATGTTAGTTGGGGCATCAGCACTCTCAGCGCGATGACAAAATCACACTTCATTCAAAATGGACACTGGAAACCTAGGCAGAAAGACACAAAGGCCCAGAACTACTAAGTAAGCAGGTGCCTAGCTGCCAGGGATTTTTGAAAGCTGTGAAGACTTGCCAAAGGTTTTACAAGTGTCCCACTCCGATGTCCAAACCAGAACCCAGCTTTCAAGCCCTAAATTAAAGCATTAACTCCGGATCCATGTATTGCTCATGTCTCTACTCCTCTGTGGAATATGCAGAGATTTCTTCTGTGCTGAATTTTTAAGCAATTCTTTTGGAGTAGATTTCCACAGGCTCCATATTTCCATGAAAATATTAAGTAAAATAAAACAAATAGTCAACTTTCTTACTAACTGGCATGTTTCAGAAATTATTAAAATAGGACACTGAATGATTCCTAAAATGTATTTTTCTCCTACCTGAAAGCCAAAGCTAATAGCAGATAATAAGAATCCAATGTGTCTCATTGTTAGCTGTCTCAGTAAAAGCTATTCCATTTGCCCTCCAATCATTTCTTTAATCACACATTGGAGAAAATTGCACATAGCTGGGTTCATTGAAACATGCTGTAATGTTTTGTTAATTATGTCACATATAACACAGCAGGCCAAATTTCTGAAAGGAATAACAGGTGAATAATCTTCCTGTCTGAATTTTGCTAAATAAATGTAATACCTAATCTTAGTAGTACTTGTACAGGGGTTAAGCCCCTTTCAAGGCTCATCTGTGCTCCGCACTAGCATAAACGAAACAGATATATCCTTCCATTCTTGCTATGCATTTTATTTTCAGGGAGACCAATTTTCCCACCAGAACTGAATAACATTTTATACAAAAACAAACTTATTTTTCCTCTTATGGATTCTTGAAAATGTCCATACCACAAGATCTGGAAACTCAGAAGTGCAAATCTGCAAGCCAATGCCACGCTTGGTTTAGAACATGATTGAGGGATAGAATCATAGAATCATAGAATGTTTTGGGTTGGAAGGGACCCCTAGAGGTCATCTAGTCCAACCCCCCTGCAGTGAGCAGGGACACCACTAACTAGATCAGGTTGCTCAAAGCCCCATCCAACTTGGTCTTGAATGTTTCCAGGGATGGGGCCTCCACCACCTCTCTAGGCAACCCGTTCCAGTGTTTCACTACCCTCATTGTAAAGAGTTTCTTCCTTATATGTAGTCTGAATCTACCCTGTTTTAGTTTAAAACCATTACCCCTTGTCCTGTCACAGCTGGCCCTACTGAAAAGAATTTCCCCATCTTTCCTACAGGCCCCCTTTAAGCACTGAAAGGCCGTCATCAAGTCTCCCCGCAGCCTTCTCTTCTCCAGGCTGAACAAGCCCAACTCTCTCAGCCTGTCCTCATAAGAGAGGTGCTCCAGCCCTCGGATCATTTTAGTAGCCCTCCTCTGGACCCGCTCCAACAGTTCCATGTCCTTCTTGTGCTGAGGGCTCCAGAGCTGGACGCAGTACTCCGGGTGAGGTCTCACCAGAGCAGAGTAGAGGGGCAGAATCACCTCCCTCGCCCTGCTGGCCACGCTTCTCCTGATGCAGCCCAGGGTACGGTTGGCCTTCTGGGCTGCCAGCGCACATTGCCGGCTCACGTCCAGCTTTTCATCCACCAGCACGCCCAAGTCCCTCTTGGCAGGGCTGCTCTCGATCCTTTCTTCCCCCAGCCTGTATTGATACTGGGGGTTACCCCGACCCAGGTGCAGGACCTTGCACTTGGCCTTGTTGAACCTCATGAGGTTCACATAGGCCCAGGACATGGCTTCCCTTAAGCAGGCTAGACAAGCGCCTTTCTGTTACTTTGATATTGACTTTGGTGGGTTTTTCCTTGATGCTTTTGTCCTCATAGAAGAGAGTTCTACTTTTTGTTTACTTATCCCTCTCTGTTTTCTAGTTCCTTGCATTGTTAAGTTGCTGGGGTGCATCTTGGTTGTGGAGGAAGGCAATGACGTCCCACATCATGTGCTGGCCAAAACCTGCATGAGCAGCTCTTGCTGACACCAGTGTTACAATCGCGCATCTGGTGGCTCACATTGCTCTGCTACCCAGCTGAGCAGACACTCTGGGAAATAAACAGACTGTGAAGTGCTATCAAGTTTGCATTTCTGTCTCTCCTCAGCTGTTCCCCTCCCTCCCTGCCTTCCCTCCCCTTCCCATCTTGCTTCTGGCTCTATCCACAAGCCTAAATCCAAGACGGATCAGAGTGATATTAAAGTTTCTTAGTGTCCCTTAAAATTGCATTACCAGTCTGCTGAAGGGGATGTGGTAAAACAGCAAGGGACTGAAGAATATGTGGTGGTGAGTGCAAGCAGGGGATCAAAGGATTAGCAGGGAATAGGAACAAAGGAGTTTGAAAAGGAGAAAAATCCTGGGAATGAGCTTCAGGGGAAAGAATTCAACCAGAGGAGCACTGCCTTGTGAGGCAAGGTGCCATTAGCCAGAGGAGACAAGCTCGGGAAAAAGATGTATGAAAAGAAAGAAGATCAAAGGAATTTGATAGGAAAGAGTAATATAGTAAAAGGAGACCTATAGTAATAGCAGTAATAATTATAAGGGTCATTCAAACATGCAGAATAAAACAAAGCCACAGAAGTGAAAAAGATTACACAGGTAATAAATGTTTAGGATGGTTGTACTGGGAGACAGTTTATATGTGGACACAACCCAGGGAATGTAAGGGAAAAAGAATGGAGTTATAAAAGAGGAAGGAAAAAAGGAACAGATAAAGAATTTATGTTTACAGATGGCACCCTGCAAGACTTGATTTTATACACTCTGTTATGTATTTAAATAGCCTTTGGCAATGGAAGAAAAGGCAACAGTAATTTGTAGGTCTTACAAATCAAATTCAGCATACAGTAAATGCTGAAATACTGCAGTGAAGATCAACGTTAGAAAATAAGGTTCAGATGTGAGGAGGAGATGCTTAGTAGGACTTTCCTTCCTGAGTCAGCCCCTGCACGGGGTATTTAGAAAGAAGCATAGATGGCTTTAAAATTAATTTTTATGTCTATTTTGACATTTAATTGAAGCAATTTCTTTTGTAAAAGTTTGATTTCTCTATCATACAACACTTATCAAAGTTTAAGCAGAGCAATTTGAAATGTCAGGATAATAAACCATGAAAAATAGGAATAAATATGCAGCATCTCAGGTTTTATTACAGACTTACATGACTGCATTAGAAAAAGTAGTATGAATAGCTGTTGAGAGAAGAATGTGGAGGCTGGTAATCAGATCTGGAACAGCCTGCTGATGTGGACGTGAGATAAATGTCTAAGCACTACTACATAGCACTAACCAAAAACTTACTGAGTCCTGAACACTGCATTTATGAGTTTAAAGAGGTCATATGTGAACAGAGATGGTCCTGCTGGCTGGAGAGCATTTCACAGAGCAGGAGGGAATAGAAGAGTAGTACCTGGATTATGGAGAGCGCACCTCTCCAAAGAGCAGTGATGCTGGTTAGTTGCAATTAGCTAGTGACTAACACTAAGTTTTTCATCTTAAAATTTATTAAAGAAGCAAACAAAATAAATGTTTATTCTTAATTTTATTAAACTAAAGCTTTTATAAACTTAACCATGCCCTTGATTCGTGTGAGAAAATAAAAGTGCTATTTCTTTGCTACGGTTTCACCTTGAGTTACATAATTCAGGTGATGGTGGTTAATTTTCACTTAAAATTACTACAGAAAATGGGCTAATAAAAAGGTTGAAAAAAATGTTATCTTTGAAATAACATACCCAAATTATCCATAGTATGCTCCAGCTCTTGTTATTGAATCCCTTTCCCCCACCCCAACCTTGTGTTTCCCAGATGTGTTCCTCTTACCTGTTGAACTTCTGCTTTGCTTTCCACATGGCTCCAGGCATGATTTAAACCTATTTGGTTACAGAACCGAACTTTATCTTCTGCTATTCCATATATACCTATGCCCTGCCAGCTCCTCAGAAACTGGGACCTGCAGAGGAGAACAGGTAGAAGGCATCTTGGGTTGGAGGAAAGGTATTGTAAAAAGGGTGAAGCTTCCTGCCTTGTTTTCATTCCTTAGGATGCTTGCTTGTATCACTGTGGCCTTTCTAAACTCTTCAAATAGGGAAAGTACCCTTTCTTGAAAAGACAGTGTAATTAAGTTTATAATCTGAAAAATGATCTGCAATTAGTAAAATTCAGTGTAGATATGAGATTAAAAAAATAGGACTAAGCATAGCAAATTTCTCACCTGCTTGACTTTTGGTAGCACTCAGAGGCTGTTCCAAATCTCATAGAGTCACAATGAATTAGAAGTATTAGAAGAAGCTTTAAGTTTAAGCATCTGTCTGTAGACTTGTATATGGAGATCAAGTCATAAAGCTTAGAAAGCAATTAGCTTGTCCTAAAATATATGCTTTTTATCTGCTTACTGAATAACTCTCTTTGTGCTAACTGGGACCTTGGAGCTGCCTGGTGCCATGTGAGATGCCCTCATGTATTTCATCAGATGTGACACTGCAGAAATCTGCAACGGTACCTCCCATCCCCATCTCTCTAGGGCATCTCAGATGCTGCCAAACATCTATGTCTTGTCAGCAACCGAATCAAGGAACTGAGACACTGCACAGTTAAATCTGTGCCTTAATTGCAAACTGAGTCTGCACTTTCAGTCAGTAATGGGACCCATCACTGTTTATCAGTGCATCACCACTGCAGAAGCATCTGTCCAGTACATTCAGTGATTTTCAGATATATTTTGTGCTTACAGAAATAAGTTCAATGTATTTATCAGGGACAGTCTTCTTGTTGATCAGAAGGCATTAATTTCACAGCAAAATAGAACAAAAAACAAAAACAATCAGAATTCTCCCAGAAGGAGATGTGAGGATTTAAAGTAACAGAGAATGTAGCAGAAGAACAAATGGGTGTTAATTGACTGTTTTTAATATTAGCCTGGAAGTTAGGAGCTTTGTTGTTGCCAAGTAATGAGGGCTTGGAAAAGCCTAATTGAAATGCTGGGAATGAAAGTAAGATTTAAGGTGAGACTTGATATATTTAGGGAAGACATTCTCTGAGCTCAGCAATCCTATATCCAAAAAGTCTATGCCACCCCCTTAAAAGCTTTGCTTGCAGGCATTTCCTTCCAGGTATATTACCAACAGGCCCAGGAGTTTACTGTCAGGTACAAAGACATTAAAGAATAAACCAAAGAACAGACCATACAGGCAATTCCCATTGTCCCCAAACAATTGTGACTTATCCCAGCTGATTCTAGCACTATGGTGAAGTGGGTGAGCACTTTGGTAGATCAGAAAGCTGGCGAGCTGGTTAAAGAAGACACATATTAAAGCATGAGATGTGAAAGCTACTCCAAACACCAAAAGAATATAGTCTTTTTGCAGGTAACATTTAATGTATATGATAGGTTTGACAGTTTGTGGCAAAACAAGGGTAGTATTATCACTCTACATTTTGTTTACCTAGTAAACAAACTAGTTTACTATGAACCAAATGGGTAAAAACTATGTAGCTGTAATAAAAGATGATTCATATTTTCAGTGCAAAGTAGAACAAAACAGATCTTTGTTGAATTTTAAATGAAATTTTTATTGGTAAAATCATCTGTGCCAGAGGCCCGAATCTATATCAATATGAACTCACATAGCAACAGCCCATGTCTCAAGCAGGTGTGAAACGGTGTAGGTCAATATGACAACTACCGCATTCAAACTAAATAAATCATACAGAATAGGATATGTGAAAAGAAATAAAACAGTGCAATAACATCTCCCTCTTCCATCCAGAGAGAAAAAAAAAACCCACAAGGGGCTTAATTCTTCTAAATCTCAATTTCAGCTCCTCACATGCTAGCTTTTAAATGGCTCCCTCACCACAGTACAAGCTGCCTGTAGTCATTCACAATATTTAAACTCCTCCCATATTTCATTCACATATGTGATCTGGTTACCTAATAAAGATGACCTGGAAGCATAGTGGAATTATTTTATCTATTTCCCTGCCACTCTCTTTTCTTTACACCCAATATTTATTTTGGGGATTTGTTTATGAGTTTGTAAAGGTATTAGAAAATACATTTTTCCTTCTATAAATAAGGGAGGGACAAGAAATCCACTGATTAAAATAAGAAAATATATACTTTTGTATTTAAGGATGAACTCCTTGAAACAGCCTTTCTGCTTAGGTGGAAATGGATAAAAAAAGTGGTTGTATTTTAGTAATTAGTAACATATAGAATAAAATTAGCATTGACAATTAGCATTCAATTAACATTTCTATTTCAGCTTCACCTTTCCTACGGCTCTTCAGTTTATATGTCACTGTCTTGTTCCAAGAAACTTCAAACTTTTTTTCCTAGGGTGACTACAACCCTTGATGAGCTGATTATTGGTATGCTGAAATCATTATAATTTAATATTCTCTCATTTTCCTCCCATGCTCTACCTGAGGTAAACTGATAAACAAGTAAAAGAAGTCCCTTATTACACAATCTTTCATTAAATTGTGAAGTTCTTTGCTATGGAAATTGCGGAAACTATAGTTTTGCCTGTATTAAGAAAGACATAACCTTATACCCGTAGGGTTATTAAGCACAATGTATTGTGGCATCTTATTAGATGACATCTGAACCAATCATCTGAATACCCTTCACAACTGATGGAGAGAAATAGGCCAGTTAGGGCTCAATTAATCTTATCCTAAAATAAAAGTCTGAAATAGGTCAGGAGAACTGCAGAGTGTAGAGAAAACCTAGGGTGGATACCTCAGGTACAGACCTCTGCAGAGCGATGAGGTTAATCTTACCCTACAGAGTACTCACTCAGGAAATCCCTGAAGAGCAGGTGAATGGAAAACAGATGAACATACTGATGAAATATCACCATCTGCCTGTCTCCTTAACTACATAAGATATTCCTTAATTTATTTTTTAACTAAGTACCGCGGATGATCTTTCATACTTTTTTTAAGATGCTGACTTTTTAATGTTCTTATACACTGGCTGTTTTTACCCAATTCAGTGAAAATACAAAGTGGTATCAGAAGTAAATACAAAGCTGCAGAATTTACGGAAACAGTTTTATGTGAGCATGAAAGGCAGGCTTTGATAGTGGGAAAATGTTTTAAGTTAAATGGCGGGAAAGGATGCACATGTCTATGTATGAGGGTGTGAGAACTATGAGGACAGATGCAGGGGACTTGGAATTGTGTTCATGTTGGAAAAATATTTCAGAAAATAAATTATCTTATAGATTAAGTCTGAGACAAACACAAAAAAAGTCCAGAACTTAAAGCAGTGACTGTAACAGAAACCTAGATGAAAAAGACAAGCAAACGGAGACCAGAAAAATCAAGGAAGCTTGTGTTCCTGGGGCTCTTGCACATCTGGATTCTCCAGTGGCTATTTCTGAGTTTGGCATTTTTGAGTTTTTTGCTTAAGACCTTCTGTAGTGGAAACGTTATTCCAGTTTTGTTTTCTGCAAGGCACTATTTATATTCATAAAGCTCAAGATTATTTATTATGATTGAGAGCTCTGCTTTTATTAAATTTGGATGAAATTAGCTAATATCTTCACAGCTATTGATGGTAGGTGGCTAGACAGATGTATGTACGACATAAGCCTAGTTTCCTCCAGAATTCAGACTATTAAAACAGCTAAGAAGCTGATGTACTACTTGGCCCTAAGAAGTCATTCCACACTGCGCAGCTTGTGCCTCCTGCCAATTCACATTGAAGACAGCTTCGTTGTGAAAGCTGTGAATTGATCTCAACACTTCTTTCACGAGAAATCATATTCCCTTTCCCCAGAACGACTGCCCATTCACTGTGCTGTGCTTGCACAGAGAAGCTGTGAATTTCCAGCTCAGTTACTTTTAATAGGTCCACACTATCAGGATCTGGCCTGATAAAGTGAAAATAAATTGCACCAGTTTTGGATCACTTGTGTTTTAATCTCAGTGCATGAGATTAAACTGAAGTAGATTTATCATAAGTGGAGTATTATTGCTCTTTTTCTTTCTTAAAACACTAGAACTCTGCCCTTGTAACCAGATAACATTTTCATCCTGAAATCTTTCCTCCTCTCTTCCACAGCTTGTTTGGGGGCTACTTCTTGAAGGAGTGGGCACACTTCCTCTGACACTGCGGGAGGAGTGGGACATGAATCATCTCTGGAGAGTTTTTGAAGTTGTTAGTGATACGTCATGCTTTCATCAGATTAACATGGGAAAAGGAGCAAATGCTCTCACTGATAGCAGGGTGAGGAACAAGTAAAAGGGTAGTCTAGACATACAGTTTATTGCCTAATTTTTAATAGTCACCTGTGCAACGTAATGCCAGCCAAGTCCTCTCCAGTGTAAAGTTCAATGCTTTGCTCACTGACTTCTCACTTTCCTTCAGACCTTAGGTTACAGAGGTCCTCTTTTCCCAGGATACTGTGAGCTTCATCCCTCCCAGAGGGTGTTTTCCAGGTCAATTCCCTCTCAAGCTCTGCAATGCTCTTTCCCCGCGCTCATTGCCCCAACACACCATGAAAGAGTCAGGCAGTGCAGCTGGGCAGGCTGCTTTTGTAGCCCCAAATCTCTCCTTGCTGAAATATAACTACAGAAAGCACAGCAACATCTTTCTCCATGAAGCAAGTGCCCTTCTTCCCAGCGCTGCTGGATCTCTTCTGAGGGTCGCCATGTCTGGGTACCCTAACACTACTGCTTGACACCAGGCTCCAGGACTTGTTCCCATTCACAGATCCCAGAATAGCCCTGGCTGTGGTGGCAAACAGGCTCCCTGAATCCCTCCTCTCCCATCCATCGCTGCCAGCAGGGGCAGGATGCGGTCCAGGGGTCACTGAAATCCCAGCCGTACTGGAGCTTTCCTTGTGGGGTAGGTGTTGCTCTCACTGCATGTGGAATTCAAATTGCTGTGACTATATTCCAATTGCTTCCTCAACGGCTACACATGCCTCTGTGCCTTGGATTACTTTTTCCTTAAGTCATGTTCTGAGCATTTCCAGCTGTCTTTTGCTTACTATTTTCCAGGTGTAAAGAAGAATCCTTAAATATACTCAGGCATTATTTGAGAAAACATAATTTATAAAATACATTTTTTTTGCATAAAGATTTGTGTAGAAATCTTTGGAACGTGTTGAACCCTTCTCCTTGTGTTGCTGGAGGGTTATTTTGGAAAATAACTATTTTTCGTCTTCTTTTCCTTGTTAACAGTAATTCTAATTACTGTAAAGTACTTAGAAGTTATTGCTAGTGATTAAAATCATGCAACCACCTGAAGTTTAAAATATCAAGTCTACTTATGCCATTTGTTATGGTAGATTTTATTGTCATTTTTAGAGATAAACAAAAATCAATTTGTATTCAAATGAGGATGCCCTTTAACTTGGCAAACATAGAAGATGAACACAACTAAGGTATGAATAACAATAATTAATAACAAGTTTGGTTTTATTCTTAAAGTTATATCAAATCTCTAATTAATTATATGGAGAAGATAAAATCACAGCTGCAGGCAAAACTTAGTGATCAACAATCATAGAATAGAATCATAGAATCACCTTGGTTGGAAAAGACCTTTAAGATCATCGAGTCCAACCATTAACCTAGCACTGCCATCCCACCAATAAACCATGTCCCTAAGAACCTCATCTATCTGTCTTTTAAATACCTCCAGGGATGAGGACTCCACCACCTCCCTGGGCAGCCCATTCCAGAGCCTGACAACCCTCTCGGTGAAGAAGTTTTTCCTAACGTCTAGCCTAAACCTGCCCTGGCACAGCTTCAAGCCATTCCCCCTCGTCCTATCATCTGTTACCAGGGAGAAGAGGCCAACCCCCACCTCACTACAGCCTCCTTTCAGGTAGTTGTAGAGGGCGATCAGGTCTCCCCTCAGCCTCCTCTTCTCCAGAATAAATAACCCCAGTTCCCTCAGCTGCTCCTCGTATGACTTGTGTTCCAGACCCCTCACTAGCTTGGTTGCTCTCCTCTGGACATGTTCCAGCAAGGCAACATCTTTCTTGTAGTGAGGGGCCCAAAACTGAACACAGTATTCGAGGTGCGGCCTCACCAGCACCAAGTACAGGGGCACGATCACTTCCCTACTCCTGCTGGCCACACTATTCCTGATACAAGCCAGGATGCCATTGGCCTTCTTGGCCACCTGGGCACACTGCTGGTTCATATTCAAGCGGCTGTCAATCAGTACCCCCAGGTCTTTTCCACCAGGCAGCTTTCCAGCCACTCTTCCCCAAGCCTGTAGCGCTGCACGGGGTTGTTGTGACCAAAGTGCAGGACGCGGCTCTTGGCCTTGTTGAACCTCATACAATTGGCCTCGGCCCATTGATCCAGCCTGTCCAGGTCCCTTTGCAGAGCCCTCCTCCCCTCCAGCAGATCTACACTCCCACCCAGTTTGGTGTCATCTGCAAATTTACTGAGGGCACACTCAATCCCCTCATCCAGGTCATTGATAAAGATTAAACAAGACCGGCCCTAGAACTGAGCCCTGGGGGACACCGCTTGTGACTGGCCACCAACTGGATTTAGCTCCATTCACCACGACTCTCTGGGCTCAGCCATCCAGCCAGTTTTTAACCCAGCGAAGAGTATATCCATCTAGGCCATGAACTGCCAGCTTCTCCAGGAGAATGCTATGGGAGAATATTTGCACAAATAGCAGATAGATAGATAGATGGATGCATAACATAAAAACATTAATAATATGCCTCTTCTTCCTGTATGTGTTTCTACTTGACCAGAAAATGTAAAATGCAGGATTTGAATTACTTGGTGCTGTATGACAGTTCTATAAAATTAAACATCTAACATGATAAGTAAGAAAGATAAATGGATAGATAGGTGTGTAAGCTATATATATAGAATATATTGTTGTGTAAGAACAGAATAGATTCTGTACACAAATCTTTAAGTTCAATAAATGTATTGTTACACATTCCAATTAAATCTTTTGACCTCTTTCAAAAGCTAGAAAGTCTCCCACCTCTTCCTGCACAAGGTTGACAATACCCACAATCTAGCTTCAGTTGGTGATGTAAAATAAAGCTTTTCAAATTGCATGTTAGTTAGAAAAAATCTCAAACTTCTCTAATTTCCCTGCTTACCAAGGACACAGTATGTATTTTGCCTTACTTTGTCTGAGAAATCCTGCAGAAGAGACTTTTGTAGTTCGAGATAATATTTTCTCTATCTTTATTTTATTTTTTGAGGAAGTATTTCATCACTCAGATTATCATTCTTTTATTGCAGTTAAGTGTACTTTCCTGTAAAGTGGAGAGTATCAGTTTTATAGAATACTTGTTAGTTGATTTCTGAAGTTTGTTGGCTGCCTTTAAAATTTTCTATATCTATATCTGTATCTGTAGCTATAATTACATGCCCATGTGTATGTTTAGGTGATGTGTATGTGAATGTGCAAGTGCATGTATACATATGTAACCTAATATTACTATAGTAAAGCTGGTAGCCCAGTAAGCTACTCTTTCAATAGCTAAGGACTTACTCAGTCTTTAAACATTAATGTTGAAAACATCCTATGGTGGCCTTGTTTTGGAACAATTTATGTATTTGTTTATTTGTAATCTCTACCTAAACCAGTTACTTCTTTTGGCCTAGGTTGGGAAAAAAAAAGAGTAATTGTTTCCTTCAGACAGTTTAGCAATATTCTGAAACAATGGGGTTTGTATTTTTCTTATCTCAGGTATTTAAAAGTCATAAGTCTGAGTCACAAAAATCATTGGCTGCTCTCAGAATGATGAGTTTTTAAAATATACAGCACATGGTGACTTTGATCCCTTCCCCATCCTCAGACCAGAGGTAGGACATGCATGCACATGGTGCAAGCCAAGGACTCTGCTGCAGAAACTCATGTTAACTGTGAAGTGGGAGGCAAACTCCAGCTCCTTTCTGGTCAGCCATGATCTATTTAATGCGTGCACTCCTTTCCCTTCTACATTTCCTACAACACTAATATCCTGGGCCCAAACCACCTTCCCAGAAACTAATTTTGTCTTCAATCTTGACATTGATTCTGCTTCTTCATCTTTGCAGGTCTTCCCATCTGAGGAAAAATACAAGGTTAAAAAGAACACAAGCTTTAACACTAACTGCTTTGAGGAACAGTTGAAAGTTGTATATGAATGCACACATACAGTAGTTTTGCTGTAAGGTAGATTATTATGTAATTAAGATATTGCTATATATTGTATTCCTGCCATCCACACTGATTTGAGGGGGAAGGTCACAGTGCCCTGAGTCTCCAGACTTGGTCTTACTTGGACCAGCCTGAGATCTGCCTTTGTTATGCAGAAGGCTAAATCAGCACTTCTCCTCCTTTGGCACAGCCAGGAGTGTACAAATGTACAGCCTAAACTCTTATCTTCAGGCAGGATAACAGTCCTGAAAATAAACTCCAGGTCAGTAAGTTCCAAATCCTCTCTATATATTTATAGATAGCTGCTGTCATGCTACTTCTGTTTGACTCCAGCCTCCAGGTGGTCTTACCTTCACCTGGCATCTGCAGGAGCCTGGACAGGGTCTTGTGATGCCCCTTGTTGGAAAACTAAGCAGTGACCTTGGACTCAGAGGCTAAATTTGACACGGTTAAGTAAGCAGGGATCATGATATTTTCCAGAGTTCTTGATGGGGTGCTGATGTTTGGCTGTTACAAACTGTTTCTGTATACTCACTGAAGGTATTTTTTATTCTGGCAAACAAGTTGCTCAACTCTGCACCGAACACCTTTCAGGTAAAAGCTACAGAGGAAAGGGGCTTTCTTTGCAATTGCGCCTTTACCCAAGTAAACAGTAGCAAGTACCAAAAAAAAAGAAAGAAAATTATCTTGCTCCTACTCTTGATGCTGTCCTGGCTCCTGCCAAGAGGGAAAAGAAAACCTTCCAACTGGTACAAATCATTCTATGTTCTATCTTCTGCACTGCTGGAAGCAAAAAAAACCCCTGGAGTATTCAGAGTGGTAAAGAAAGAGGGAGTAGAAGTCTCAATCTACTTCTTTCCGGTTTCTCACTGAAGTTCTTGATGAATGCAGGGTAGCCTTCCTCTGCGTTCCAGCTGTTCCTATGAGCCTCATGAAGGTATGACAGCACCACTTGATGATTTGATATTTGATTTTCCTGCAACCTTTAGATGGCTTTTCTTTCCCCTTAGACTGAGAAATCCACTTCTTCTGTTCAAAATACGGAACATCTGTCAGAAAAGAAGTATCATACTTGCCGTCAAAAAAGATGCCTCAGATTTGATTGCAAGGGCACTTGTGTATGAATAAAATCACTCAAGTACAAAAGTATTAACCAAAGTCTTGTATACCATTTAAATGATTGATTGATGGTGATGACTGACGACTGCTGTGCATTAATGCCTGAAGCTCTATCAGGCATAAAAGCAGTATTCTGTATGGTAGATAAGAAAAAGATCTTGCAATCTATAGGTCAGATCCAGTGAGAGCATATGAGGTCTTTTCACTGTCTCTAGCTTTTAATTTGTCCCGAGACTAAGATGGAGTCTGCTTTACAGTATCCTCAACCTTGCATTGGGCGTGATTTCTAACAGGCAGAACAGTGTGACCCATAGCCACTTCCCCACTTGTTGAACTTCCATCGTTGTCTTGTACACGTTGTTCTAAGAGTCATTTGGAGGATACAACATCTATGCAGCTGTAGTAATATGTTGTTGTGAAACCAGTTAAATAGTACCAGCCACAGGAAACAGCTGCTCTGAGAGAACTAGTTAAACCAACTTCACTTTCTCGGACATTAAAAATATCATTGGCCTTGGTAAGCTAATTGAGCTGTATTTCTTAAATTTGCCTATGCTGTTAATCTGCAAAGTGGAGAGAGGCTTGGGTAATTTCCACCTTCTAAAGTTAATATGCTGAATGTTACAACAATGTAGATAGAACCACTTTTATTTTGGTGCACTCTTTGCACTAAGGGGAAAACCTGGAAGGGCTGAAATACATATCTGTTACTAATCACATGCCTGATGCTTTTAAGATAGAATCTTAGATCCTTTTTTTGAAAGTGTTCTGCACAGGTTTGTGCCTAAAATTGTGATTCAAAGGAACTGTCGGGATTTTTTATGTCTTGAGGGATGCCAATAGTAAAATGGCAGTCTTTAGTCTCGATACATTGTATAGAAATTCTATTTTCTCTAGTGCAGTAGTACAATGCAAAACATGCAGAGTCGTCTTCCTTAAAATTAATCTGTAGGCCACAGAGCTGTTTTGCCCATGTATTTGAATTTAAGTTGTCCCTCTAATCACTCTAAATCTCTGTAAAGTCCCTTGGCTGGATCTTTTATTTCCCTTATACTGGCTAAAAAAACTTGTTCTCTAATTCAGTGCGTTCTCAGATAAATGTGGTTTGAATTGATGAGATGTTGCAAAGCTGCTTAGTTCAAAATACAGACTAGACTGAAACCTCTTATGGTAAATGTAGTAACAAATGCTTTGAGTGAAATAAATGTTTCCCTTTGGAAAACTGAATTAAGATCTAATGACTCCCGCCTACTGCTTTGCCAGTATGGTAGTATATTCAAATGGAAGGGGACAGTCTAGATATTTGATGATAAATTACTGAATTAATCCTTTATAAGTGTACTATTTCATTCTCTTTGTCAATGATTAAGTGTTTTAGCTATATTTTATTTATACTTTTACAATGTTAGTGAAACATTACCTCATGAAACTGGGGGTGTTGTTAAGAGATAATCCACCTGACCCAGGAAAGATTTTTAAAAAAGTGATACACACTTGTCTTTGCTGAATGTTCACCTCCTGTTTCAGGCTTCTCTCAGTATTGCTTACTATGGTTGGCTGAACAAAAGCATTCCCTTAGAAGAAAAAAAGAGGTAAGGCTTAACTTCCCCCCCCCCCCCCCCCCCCCCCCCAAATCCATGGAAGAATGAATAAAAGGACCAACCCCAAAAGCTACAAGCGGCTACTCGCTCCATTGGGATGTGAAAACCTAGGATCAGGCACATGCCCTGTCTCATTCAGTCTCCCCTGTTGCAACTGTCCCATTTCCACTGTTGTTGCTGGATATTGCAGTCAGATTGGGTATAGAGTATGGGGCTTAGTCTGACCTAGACACGGGTGACTCAGACTCAAGCCCTCTGTCTGGAGAGCACCCCTGATCCAGTGAACCTTGCCCACCAACCTCCTTCAGGCTATCTCTTTTTCTCTCTCTAAAACCAACTCTGGACACATAAGCACTTTAATGTGTCACTTTTTTCAATAGAAATGACAGATGATGATCACCTTTTGCTCTGCTTTATCATTTGGTTATTATCTGTCCCCCAAACATTTTCTTTTATTTTCTTGGCTCCTCATTTTTTTTGCAAATCTGATCGTTCCCAAGCTGGTCTTTAGCATAATTCTGCTCTGGTCTTCTCTAGCTGTTTCTGGGGAAGGTCTTAATCTCGTGTTCATTGATGCTATAATGTTCTAAATAAGTCTGTTAAGTATTATCCAATGTGATGAGTGCAAACTGTATAAATTTCCTGAGATTCTTTTGATGTCTAGAAGCTTTCCGTCAGAATAAAAACTAAGTAATCAGGTGTCATTTACCATGCTTGAAATTCTTGAAGTTGTGTCACAAAATTAAGCTCTAAAATCTCATGTACATTTGATGAGAACTGCTCATCATCTTGTAAATTGCTTGGAAATGTATCAAACATAGGACTTGGCACACTAGGCTGCCTAAATTCTGTATAGAACCTTGTTCTGCAAAAATCATAACAAAATAAACATTTGGTGTGTTAATGGTCAAAGAAGGAGAGGAAATTTAAAACTGGGTGAACACTGTAAAAGGAATGGAGTGATCTGAAGTTTGTTCAGATCCAGGGTTTTAATGTAGGCTTATGTAATAATAATAATAACAAAATAATAATAATCGCACTGTATCGTGTCATTAAAATGGATCATTTTAATGATGCATTGAGTTGTAAGTAATTAATGGCTTGCTAGGACTTTGTTATTTAGAAGATAATAATGTTATACTTCACACTTTAAAATAATTTGAAGATGAAATCAATAAAAAGCAAGTCTGCATTTTTACCCCTTCGGATTATTGCATGATTTAGAAGGAAGTGGCACATGAAGAGAATAATCAGCAGATCCAACGTATTGTTTTAAAAGCAGTCAGGCTCTTATAAATAGAGAAGTTCAGCCTGGAGGCCCTTCTGACGAAATAAACCCAGATGTTTGAGGCTTCTTTAATGGGAGATGGATGTTTATATTCTGTGGGCATTGACACTGTTAACTTCAATAACGGGCAATCTCTTGAAAGACAAGTGGCTGTCAAACCCTGCTGTGAATCCCGCAGTGACTTTTCTCAGAAAATTGTTTACTGTTAGTGGGATCCAAAACACAGAGATTTTCATGTAGACTGACAGATGCTATCATTTTTGGTCATTGCTAAAACGGCAAGACCAATTCATTTCAGTGAAGAGAGTCAGGGGAGTCGTTTCCTTAGAAAATGAGGTTAATATTCTCCCCATAGAGGAGCAAGTTCACATACAGAGATATGGCTGGAGGCTGCTGTACAACCCATGGCTGTTGTGTTGCTATCTAAGTTATTTATGGGAATGGAAATGTTAACTTTTTATGTAAATAAAAAGGATGAGAAGTTCATACAAAGCAAATTATGTTAACACTCCAGCTTTTCACCCATTACTTTTTCTCTCAGAATGACTTTGTCAGAGTCTTTTGAATCAACGGGAGTTTTGACAATGACATTAGCACAGTTTGGATCAGATCTATAGGCTTTTGTAGTATATTACACAGAATATGAATTAGTAAAACCCTATTGGAACAGTTTTACCCAGCTTTCTTTAGGAACAAATGAAACTCATAGCTTTTGAAACTGCATCTCTCTGAGGTTCACTGGTAGGTAGATACCCTAAAATATGTGATTTATGTTCACAGTTAGATACTTAGTCATTTAAATAATTGGATCTGTGCATACAATTTGACACAACTGTAAAATATGCGAGCATGATTTTGGCAGCTCTAAAATGAACTGGCAAAACAGGTTGTTATCCTTCCATATTATGGCCTTTGCAGCATGTGATTTACTCATTTAAAAAAGAGTTGTAATAGGCAATTAATATTGTTATGCTGGGAGCTGCAACAAAGCTCCTTAAAAGTGGGGGACATAACATTTTAGTCTATTCAGGCTTAATGAAAGAGCAATTGAGCCTCTTTTTTAAAGTAGCTGAAACAATACCGCACACTGTCTCAAACCAGGAGCCTGCTCAGGAGCCTGCTCAGGAGCCCAGAGCGCTCCGTGAACCTTCCTGTGGTCTGACTGCAAATAGAGTGGCAAGTGCTGGCGTTTGTTTGCAGCTGTGTGTAAGGGAAGAAACATGCATGAAAACCAAAGAGACTCCAACCACATCCCGAGAATGATTTTTGATATGAACCTGAGAAGAAAAAGCAATTCAGAGAAAGAGATATTTTGGGTTGGATGCTGATGGATCTTAGGTTTACAGTCATGAGCAAAGAAATCTTTCTCTATTGGTTTTTTTTCCATAAGAAAAGTCTGAGGTCAAGAAAATTCCAACCTTAGCGGTATTTCCTCTTTGCAGACACTTTCCATAAAACTTACATTTCAACTTTTTGGTTCTCAAATGGTAAAAGCATGTTGTTAATTGTGTCCCTAGAATGTGTCTGCCTCATCACTGGAAAAATGAGAAGGGTCTGATTCTGGTCTTAAGATGGCTGTTGTCATTATCCCTAATAGTGCAAACACTCAATTTGGCTTACTACTAATAGAGGGGATTCTTTGAGTGCTCTCAGGATTTACTTGCCAGGAAAAGATCAGTTCGCTCACAGATCTAATGCAGAGTGGTTATTTGGTAAAGAACAATCCCCTCCAAGGCTCTGGCTATGTAACCTTTTCCCGTGTCAGTGCCAGCTTGAGAAAGAACAGTCTTTTCCCCTGGGTGTCTCAGACAGTTTTTAAGACCCTAAACTGCATCATCTATTGGGGTGGCACAAGTGCTTGTGTGGCCACGTGGCTAGAGTTATCGTAGGAATGAAGATTCCCTCTTTTTTGTTTGCTTAGCAATTTTACTGCCAATTCAGTTTTGCTAACACAGGGCAGGGGTTGTTGGGAGGGGGAAACAATAAGCAGCTGTGGGAGGGGATGATTTTTAAGCTGACTCAAGCAACTCTTCTGCAGCAAGTGTGCAATCATAGCCTGCAGTGAAGCAGTGGGACAACCGGCACATCTCCTGGGCCGTGCAAGAGTCACCAGGAGTAGAAGGGACCCACTAAATAAATTTTTCTGCACTGACCACTGTGTTTTGGTGTGTAGGTAACTTAAGAAGAGTAACTATTTCCAAAATTCCTTTGGCAAGAATCTTATTTTTTTCAGACTGAGCACTGTCTGTTTTGCAAAGACACAACAGCGCAGTGCAGTTCATCACAGTTCACTGTTTGCAAGGCCCCTCTGTCTGTTTTGAAAAGTGAAGGCAAGTAATTTTGCTCTGTGCTTGTCCATGAAACTACACATTCACCAGAACACAGACAGCTTGTATAGTAGGCTGTGTAAAATTTAGTATCTGATTTGTGTTCATGACGTGTTCAAACATGTTACTGTTTCATATTACAATCTCAAATTCAGGTAGAGTTGATCGTCAGTTATTCATGGAAAGGTTACCTCAGCTGCAGATGAATTTGGACTGTTGATGCAGAGAACCTCCGTCTGCCCTTCTGTATAGTGTTTCTGAATCCAACGTGTCACCAAACCTGATTCAGAGACATACTTGCTGCTTTAATGTGATGCTGCACTTCAGTTAAGAAGCCGAGGTACAGAGTTTATAAATCCTGGTGTAATTTTTCTTGGATGCGGGTGTTTTCCTTCTGTGCCTGAGTAGATACAACCACACTGTTTTATTCTGTATCAAGGAGACACAGTGACCTGGGACGTCTGCTGTAGGGACAACAGTTCCCCAAACTCTCTTACCTTTCTTTACTTCAATACAATAATATTTCATAACTGAATTTTAATTTTCTCAGTGTTTTTGCATTTGCCACCCTTCCGCATGTCCTTGCACCTGAAATCCCTGAATGTGAGCTGTATGAATTCTAATAAAATTGCTTTTCTTGTATAGAAAATACTGGAAAACAAGAATGTTTCTGATGGGTTGACTTTCATTTACACAGTAGGCAATAAAACACAATCTATTAAGACTGGAGTATTTTGGGAGCAGAATTTTAGGTAGATCTATTCATATCAATAATGGTGTAGTCCTCTGCCTTCATATTTATTCAGTTCCTGAACACTGTATTTTAAAAAGAGGAAGAGGGAAAAAAGCAAAAAACCCTTTTAGTATGCATTTTATATCCATCATTATGAAAGAAATACTATCTCTACATGTGATACTAAAATAAAAAGAAAAAATGACATTTTTAATTATATGGAAAGACTTGATAGGATAAAGTTGCCTGGCAGTTAAATCTCAAATGCATCTTTGCAAAGTATTTGATCTTTTTACTTGTATGGGAAGAAGAACCAGAATCCAAACCCAATTTGAACAGATAAACCAAGGAAGTGGGCAACATGCTGCTGAATTTCAGTTAATGGTGAGAAAATAGTTACTGAAAATAAGGTAATGTCACTTCAGGCTTAACCATTTTAAGCCCCCTGGGTAAAGAATGATGCATATTTCATTAGCACATCAGTCCAGAAACATTTTCTAAAGAGTAGAATTTAAATCATTATTAGGTTGCTAAAAAGTGTGTCTTGATTAGGAAAGCAGAGACACAAAATATTTCTGGGAAAAAAAGACTAGCTGACAATTGTCCTATAGCATCTCAAAAGCTCGGGGTTATGCCCTGTGTCATTGTCCTTTCTTATGCTCAATAAACAAAGCAGTGTCAAGGCACATTTTAAGACAGTAAATACCAAGACGCTTATGATATAACAGCAGTTTCACTTATTAGATAAGCGATCCAAACACTTCACCCTGTGGAAACAAACCCCACCACCTATTCTGAAGCCTAATTACCTGTCTGAGATGAGTCTGAAAGAGTAGAAATTGAAGCTCTCTTTCTGCATTTTCTTTAAAATCCATTCTGCTTCTGGGAGATGAGATCTGCCCCTTTGTTTGCAGATCCATCCACTCAGCTGTGGGGTGAGGAGGGCAATACCACCACAACAAGGACTCCACAGCTCAAACATTTTTACCTGAGCTGGGAAAGTGACTTCTCTTCAAGGAAGAGTGGTCTCTTATGCTACAAGCAAGAACCATGAGCTGCTTATTGGTTCAAGTTTCCCCTGTATGTGTGAATCACACAAACATAATCAGACATTTCCATTTTTAAAACCCTGGAAAATCACTTTGTTTAATGAAAACCAGAAAGAGGGGGAAGGGGATTAATGTAGACCCAGTCTGCCAGAACTGAATGAATAATTTATTCTTTGAATTTTGCTTGCCTTTCTTTTTGTAAATTGCCTGCAAACAGTTTACCCTTTTCTTTCATTTAGTATTACTCAAAATTATTTGCTGAATAATTTCTGCAGTTAATTCCTGATCTGCATATCATTCATGAGCAGTTGGATAGCAATTCATGTTAAACATTCAGGCTGCCTCAGCTAATTATTGTGGGATATGTTAGCCACACTGTACCATAAGCTGAGCTGAACAAGTGTTTCTCAACATACTTTAAGTCTGTTCCTCCTGTATAACAAGGACCTCCTTGCACATGAAGATTAAGGTATTTAGATATTCAAATAAAATCCAGACTGGAAGCTTTAAAGAGCAAAAGTAGTGAAGGGAAGAAAGGTAAACTTTTCTTGTGAGCTAAAGACTGAAAGATAGATAGAAATTGTTAGCATTCAACTGCCATCTCACAGACCTACACTTCTCTTTCAGTCCCGTTTTCTTGTGTTTAAACTGTCCTCTGTCTCTGACCAATCTTGGGAATATCTGGCCTTGGCTCCCATTCAGTATAGTTAAGGGTAGGCCTTACTGTCCCTACCTAAATGTTCCCTTCAGGTTTCTCTCTCTTGCATACTTTGTCAATCTCTGTAGACAGCATCACCATCCTGATGGTCGCTCACATAGACAACACTTGCAGCACCTCCTGGCTTGTTTAATTTCTCATGTTCAGTCTCAAACTTGCCAATTTCTTCTTCACAGCATCTGAAGAAAGGCTGAGGGTAAAAGAATCCCATCAGGCTTTTATCCTCACCTATTTTGCTGTAAAACCTTTTTCTTTTGGGATTAACAAATTTGAACTTGCCCAGTAATACCAATTTAGAGTTTTGCTGTGAGCATTGTTACTTTAGCCTGTTCCATTTCATCCTTCCACTGGCTCAACTTTCTGTCTCATTAAGCACAAGTAATGGTCCTTCATAGCCTGTTTCTACTCCAACTATCATTTCTCAGTCATTTGGATGGACTATGGTGCCAGTCACCTTCAGTAACTGTAATAAATCTTTGAAACAATCTTCTCCATCTTCCTGTGTAGTTCAGTGCTGCTCTCTCCTAAATCTAGGGAAGAGTTTCACTTTACCACCTACAAAACTGAGTCTACATCATCCTGCAAAACCATTCTTAACATGTATGTTATGACCACTACTGTTCATTTGATTAATTTTCTATCCTCATTCTTCTCTCTTACCAATACTCACTTGCTTTGTCCTATATTAAGATTACAAATTCTGGGAGTAAGTGTCACCTATTTGTTCTTTATTCATAGAGATTCTTTGCAATGGGTCCCCAGCTCAGGACTGCATTCTTGGAGTCATACAGGTAGGAAAAAAAATGAGTCTTTACTTACACAGCAAGCAAGCTCTTATTTATTTATCAATTATTTCCAAGAGGAGAGTGTGAAATTTTAATTGATACTATTTTGTCCATTAGGGAAGTTTAAGAGGATTGTAGACACCTGAAAAGTAAAGTGGAAAACTGAGTGATTCAGTCAGCAGATGACAATATCAAGAAATCATTTTAGAAGTTATGACACACCTGTCTGGACTCCACACAGTTGATTTCCAAATGAAATAAAGCCACGTAGGAAAAGGATTCAGGTATCAAAGTAAGAGCTGATTAGTAGTCTGATCTGGTATTGAAATCCCCTGTTTCCTGTCCGTAACTGCTTTTCAAATGTTCAAATGCTGAAGGTTGAAAAGTAACATGCTGTGCTCATAGAGATCAGTGTTTACAATGAATATACAAATTCTCAAATTTTAACTTGGTTTATTGCCATTTCACCCACATACAAAATTCATAATGAGAGCAAGACACATTATTAAGTGTTACAGAACAATGTATATATTAATGTTAACAAGACTATATTTGCCTTGACCTCATGGCCTTAGAACATTAATTGTATTTCAGATTCTTCTTAGTTTATGTATATAAGAAAGCTATGGGTGGTCCTCATTTCATCAGTCTTTAGAGATTTACAGTGAAAAATGTCCATAGCCAACTGAGAGAAATAGGAATTTCCTGGGATGTAATTAGTTATAAAATACTGATTTTAAACTTTGGGATAAAGCGAATACCATTTAATCTTCAGTGTAGAGGGAACACAGACATTTACATCTAAAGGAAATCCTCCTTCCATCCTGCCTCTGATTACAATTTTGCCAAGTTTTACAGAGTTCAATCTCTTTCCTTTCATGAGCTTCCATGTTTTTAAGCGTTCTGTTTGTTACAGTGCCCTAAGCATACCAATATCAAATATCCCCAATAAAAGTGTTCATTTCACAGAATGAACAAAATTCTTGTCTTGATGTGAAGGGACACAGGGTGATCATCTTTTAGCCTATATGATTCTTTTGTTCTCAAGAATCTCTGGTTGTACCTTGACTTTGTGTCTCTTTGCTTCAGTCGAAAGCCCTGACTGAGACTTTCATCACCTCCTGTGGAGAGGATGTTATTGCTATGATTATTTGTTTTGCCTTCAGTGGCCCGAACGTCATGTGCACAGCAGTCCAAAGAGAGAATGTGCCAAGCTATAGTCTGTTATTAATTTATATAGTCACATAAGTGTGTTTATCTGCAGGATCAACAAATCAAACAAATTCACATGATTCTTGATTGTTGCTTCTAGCTTTCTAGACCATCAGATTAACTGTTACTGTCTTTATAAATTAATGAATAGGAACATTAATGACTATCAATTTAAGTGATGTTTAGAATCTGTAAGTGCATTTCACAGGAAATAATCTAATATCCAGTAATGACTCCAAGGAAGTGAGGAAACCAAAACAGCACAGCAGCCGACATGCACGACTACAGCAAAGAGAGAGGTATAGGATTGAAGTGGACTGAAGGAAAGACCAAAGGAACTGGGGCAGGGCTGTAGCTTGAAGAACAACTAAAGCAGAGTGTTAAACACAGCTGAAGTAAAGCACTCAGAAGTCCAAAGCACAAGCTGCAGTCCTCAGACAAAAAAAGCCTTTTCCTGCATCTAGTCCTTGGCCCTAATTCCTAGGCAGCCCTGAAAGCTCTGTGTGCATGAATACTTTGAAGATATAAAATGCTGCTATATAGGGGTTTGGATAAACTTCAGTAACAGCCAATCCGAGAATCTCCAGGTAGGCAGGGGTTCATGCAATCTATGCATGACTTTGGACATCAGACATGCCTTTCTCTTGAATCTCCTTTATCTGAAAATTAGATACATTTTCCTTTGATACCATTTAACAATGATTTACTATACATTCCATTACTGCTTTTTCTGCAGCCATCTTGTAGACATTTGACTGCTTAAGCATTTCTCATTTCTTTAAGAGAGGTGATAAGGAATAACTATACTAGAATGCATGTTTCAGTGGTTAAACTATATGCAATAAAAAATCCATCCAACTCACCCAGCCATAATTTTTTCCTCTAATCCTGCTGCAATACTGTGTATTTCCCAGGCACAACCATAAGATGTATTTCCATTTTCACTTACCAATGTTCTTACAGTTTCTTCATGGGGTAAGAAACCATGCAATGAAGGGAAAGAAGCCCCCATCAGAAATAAACTTGCCTCCTCTGGTCTTTGCTACAGTCTTGCATGAAGATCCTTAATCTAGTTTCTAACCTGGTTTGGGGTTTTTTTCCTTCTTCTTGGAAATGTAATCTCTCCTTACACCAGGAGATTTTCTTATCCTGGAGACAGAATATCTATTTATACATTGGCCAGTTATGGAAGTAAGATGCTAAGAAATGCTTAATCTGTTTGACATGAAGCTTCATTTCACCACATCATTAACCCTTTTTACCTAGGAACATTTTCAATGTTTTTAAATAAAGTATTGGTCTTCTAAACCTCAAAATTACGTATGGCCATCAATTGCCAGAGGGAGTCTTGAGGGAAGCTGACAATTATGAATGAGATAAGAAAAGAAAACATTTGAAGAGACTTGTTAATGCATCACTTGAGGGTAAAAGGACATTGCAGGGAATATAAAAGAAGCTTCATGTGTTCCAGCTTTGCCATTGTTTAGAGGAAAAACCGTTCACTGCAATGCCAATTTGACTATGGTTAGAGTGAGATGGGTATTCCCAGTCTGGCTGTGTGTGGAAGTGTAGAGGTCTTCTTGTATTACTTGAGATGACTGATACATTTTCCGCTCTTCAAATTATACTCTTTTGTGTTTCAGAAGAAATAATAGGAAATGTTCCTTGACTGTGAATTTTGTTTCCTTTACTGAAATTTTGGAGACATGTTTATTTACTTTAACAGTACTGAGCCAAAATCCACCCTGAAGATAATGAAGTTACTAGGAAGGTTTCATTCCAGCTATTTTGTTTGGGGGTCAGACTTTTATGTTTTAAAATCTCTTAACCCCCTCATCATTCTCTCTTCAAATAGATCCTATTAATTTCAGTGTGGAAATTCACAGAATAAATGAAGGCTTGCCTACACTAGGATTTATGTGCAATTTTGAGATTACAGACTTTCTGTATGACACTGAAAAAAATTAGGATTGCATGTCTTCCTCTTTTTCCGATTTGTAAGTTAGGAATAGTTCTTCTCAGGAGTATAGATATTTTTACAAATTATTGTGAGCTCTTCACAACACTGCAGTGCTGAAAGCCATGTTTCTGCCTAAGCAGAATGAGTTGAAATGTCAATATTATTGTACTCTTTCTATTGATGTCATTGTTTACAATTATTATACAGGTTTTAATGTAATCATAACATGAATATTGTTTATATATAAGCTGTTTTCCGATATAAATCTGTAAGTCAAAAGGTGTAGAGGTTTAGGTGCTAGACACAGATATAAAATTTCAGTATAATTTTGCTCCTTAGATAATCAAAATTCTCGTGGTTTGATCAGTCCCATTGTATTATTGCAACATTTCATAAAAATTTTAGTTTAGTTTCATGTTTCTGTTTTATGCATCTAATTTACCTCTTTCATAATTGATACGAGATGTCCATATCTTGTGAAATGCTTTGGGATGTGTAACATGAAATGTTCTGTACTGGAGCAACTGTTTTCTTATTAGAGTGAGCTGCAACAAGACAGATTAAACATTCAATTAAACAAGAAATTTTTCCATGTAAAAAGCTTGCAGGAAGGAGCTTAACAATGTTCATTTTTATGAGGTACTAAAGTTTTTTGAATCAATTATTCCGAAAGTTCATCTGTTTTGCTTACAGGTAAAATAACAACTCAGTTGTTTCAGAAAAGGGGCCAAGTATTATTTACATAAAGTTCCACTGTAAAAATCTGGGTACTATTTTTTTCTAAGCTTTAAAACACTTTGGTGAGAGAAATGAAAATACTCATAAAAGGCAACCATAGTATGTTATAAACCACCTTTATGGTTCATTATAGGTTTGGTTTAATACTGTTGGATTAACACTAAAGGTTAATGTTTGCATAAAATATGCATGATTAGTTTAATACTCTGGAACTGTGATCAGGTTCTCCAATGTTATGAAAGGGAGTGACATGATACATGGTTCAGGCTGACACAAATGGAAGTATGATATATTTTCAACAAAACTGGTCAAGGGTATTTCCAAAATCCTCACTTATGTGATAACACTTCAAAGCCAATCTGTGCCAATGGGAGATTTTGTGTTCAGCTCTCATAATTAAACTGTTTTCTGGCTGCAGGAAGTGCATGCATTTCTAATTTGAAGTGTAGGCAAAGGGCTTGGAGAATGGTACTTTCAGATTTTCTTGCATTCTTTGAGCCCTAGATATTGTGTGGAGTGTTTTTGTTTTAATCATTGATTATCTGTGTTATGCTTTACATTCCTAAGAGAATAATAGTATTTTTTATGAATAGTCTTGGAAATTAGTATCTAACTGGCAGATTTTACTTATTACTTGTGCAGAAGTGTCTGCCTAAGCTCTTCACTTACCGACAAATGATTTATAAATTTATGATTTATTCTTTCTAAAATGTATCTTGATGACGCCTCAGTGATAATTACAGTTAGGCGTTCTTTCATGCTGCCAGGGAAGAATAGCATATTTAGCACATGTTTGGATAAATATCAGCCATAAAACTCAGATAGGGCATGAACTTTTGCTACTGTCAGGGGTCTGGATAGCAGATAATGAGAAAAGCCTATGGGCTATCATAACACAAACAAATAATGCACTGTTATCATCAAGACATATGGACACAACTACAAGTACATGTACAGGAACATATAATGCACTGATTTATATATGATTATGCATTGTATAGCTATCAGGACAGCTTTTGTTTAGTACACCTGTGGGTATGAATATTCAACAGAGAAGAAGTGCTTATAACCCTTGACTTTTGTACAACCTCAGTATGAATCATGACAGATATTATACCCAGTACTCACAACAATGATCCAGCAGTGATTAAAAAAAAAAAGTAAGAATTAAATTAGGCTGGGTTACTTTAACTGCTACTCTTCTTCCATCTTGCACATGTGCAGTATAATAGTTACTTATAGGCTCATAAACTGTTGTTTTCCAATGCACAGAATAGACTGTCTGTTATTTTTATTTTCAATTTCCAATAGGGATCCTATGCCTTATTTACTAAAATCCCTCTCTTTTTTTTTTTTTTTTTTTTTTTTTTTTTAAACTTGGATTATTTTGGACATCCAATTTAAACAACTGATGGTGAGGCCACAAGAAGACATGAATGGAAAAAAGTGGCCATTCACAGTAGGCAAGACCTCCTAAGGCCAGTGTCACTGCTAACATTTGTGTAGTATGTAATTGTGCCTTACGTAACGTGGGTGACTCCCTTCATGCTTAAAAGTGAAGAGCTTGGTGTAAATGGGACAATAGAGTCAGGAGCAGAACTCATTCTTCAGGGCAGTGTTTTTTCAAACAGTTATGTATAAGCCTGATTTGGGCATGCTTCTCTGAGAACGGCAAAAGGTTATGTATCCCTGACATAAATGCCAGCCAGAGATCAAGATTCTGTTTCAGAGAACTGAACTACCCAGTGAACTTATTTTAGAAGAAATCACAGGATTGCCTACCAAGGACGAAACAGTACCCTTCCCCCAGCTTTGATCTTGGAAATAATTGTAACATAATGGCTGCTTCCAAGAACAGAAAAAACATCCAAACAAAGATAACCTTATTTCACTTCACATGTGGAATTACAGCTAAGCAAATTGAAATCTGGATAAGCAATAAGCCAGAGTAAATTACTATAACTATGGACAGGTTTTTAATGTGCATTGCTATTGGTCTTGTTTATTAATTATGTATTGGTTATGTAGCCACAGTCCCTGGAGACCAACAAATTTAAAGACTGAATATTCATTTCTCCTTTTTACATAGGCTTGGTTCTGTAAAAGTTCAAAAGCATAAGTGCAGATTCACTGACAATGGATCTTCTTACGGAGAGCTTGTTATAGAGGCTGTGCAATACCACTCATGTAGAGAATGAGTTGTCCAACCCAGAAATTACTAATCTGTTTTGATTACCAAAATATGGAGTATTGAAATCAAACATTTGTGCAACATTTATTAATGCCTCTAAAATGCAGGAAGCTCATGGTGTATGAGCAATCATGTATTTTTGGGAGATGAGGTAACATTCTTCTGCTAAGTGATATCAATCTTAATGTAATTAGTTTTAACAGCATGCCCTTCATTATTTTTTCTATTCTTACCACAGTTATCTTCATTTTCTCTTCATTCAGCAAAGTCTCTTCATCTGTCAGACCGACAAGAACTTTCTCAAAGACAAACAATGCTAATGAACCGGAGACATGTCTCAATCAATGTCTTTCTTTCCCCATCTTGATGGGAATCATACATAGCTGCTAATTTGGGTCTTTTTTTCCCTCCTCCGTTCTTGGCCTTAGAGGCATGGAAGGAAACTGGTTTCAGCACTTATCAAATAGCTTTTTATCAGACTGACTGAGGGGCATTCAGTGACATGGTTGATCACTCCCAGGAGGCACAGTTTCAGCCAGAACAAGCTAACAAAGGTCACTGAAAAACAATTTGCTCAGATTATGTTGGAACACACAACAGTCATAAGGAGATAAATAAGATGTACATAAAATCTGGGCTACCAAGTCTAACTCTCTTACATTTAAATATTGACACATTCTGAGAACAGCAGCTGGTAGGAGTCATAGGTAGGATTGAAAATTATTCTGCAGAGAGTCTCTGAAATCACATAAATTGTACTTATATGGGAATTTCATGAGCTCAACCATTGTTGTTGCCTGACTGCAAAGTCTTAATTAACCAATGCATCACCTTACCTGAGACAGCAATGCAAAATACCCTGCTATTACTTGCAGTGTATAGAGTTTCAGATTGTTAAAAGGGGAAATGAAATACTCTAGACAAAATGAAGTTTCCTGAGTCTTCTGATGCATTTTTTTTTTACTTGGAAGAAAAAACATGCTTTTTACAAAATTCTGCATTTGTCTATATTGTATTAGAAATAAATAATTTATAGCAGGTTGGATATATAAAGTCAGAATATTCATTACATCAATGCAAATCCTAACAGCTTGGTGCCTGCTTGCCCTTAATTTTAGTTTGCTTGAAAAGCTGTGGTGACTCACAGAGGTTTCAGATCAGGTGTCGTTTTCAAGTATGGCCACTCTTGTCATGTTATGTATCTCATGTTGTAGTTTCTTCATTTTCTGAACCAATTAATTGTATCTGTGAAGCTGACCATGACCAGAATGAATCATGAGAGCTGTGGTGAGGCTGCCCCAGAGCCTGAGAGAGGGGACAAGATGGACTGCAGTCACTAGAAGACATAACAGCACCTCCCAGATCAGTGGTAAAGACTGAATGAAATGGAAATGAAATTATGTTTACCAAGTGGCCTTCAGGAAGGTAATGCTCTAGCCATTCTTTTAGTAGGGGAAAGTCAAAGAAAGTTGAAAACCATTTTCAAAAAAACCCCAACACCTCAACCAAAAAATCTTCATTGTTAGGTGTATCTTGGGCCAACAGGAAGGAATTTAGAAGTCCTTCAGGAGTTAAAGCTGTCAAAGAAATAGTGAATGTCCATTTCTAGACAGAAATATAAGACCATTAGCAACAAAAAGAGACAAAAGTGTTTGATGTTTTTTCTATTTTCTGTTTGCATGGAAATGGACCACATTACAAGAGGATGATGAACTACTTTCTGCTCTATTAGTAGCCAAAGGATGTATAAATCAACATCTGTTAAGGACATAAATATTTTTCAACTGGCATAGTGAATTACACTAAAAAAAACATTAAAAGAGATAACTGAGGGGAACTCCAGTCTTTTATCATAATTGCTAATAATTCTCGAAGTACTAAGAAATTTCAGAAAAATAAAAGACTGACAATGTTGTGCTAATATAAAAAAAGGTTAAAGGGTTTGAGCTGAGTGATTGGAGGCTGGTTTGTTTGACCTAAATGTCACATCAAAAAAAAGGAGAAAATTTATGGAAGATTTAGTAAGCAATAGTAGAATGTTGATTCAATTACTATAATTCAACATAGTTTTGTGAAAAAGGTCATGTCAAAAAAGCTAGTTGTTAAAGCTGTAAGACTTTTAATTAAGTTCTACTTGATAAGCTGGTACATCTAGGTTAGTTTTATACAATAGCTAACAAAAATGTATGAAATGCAATAAATATTAATGTATGATGGACTGGCTATCTGATAAACTTCTCTTGTAATTATGTCATGGAAAAAAAGTCTTTTCATTTTAAAAATAGTTATCCTGAGACCTAATGAATATCTTTATCTTCAGTGTGTAAGAAATAAAACTATAAGTGATAAAATCTGTGGCTGAAAAACATTTCCAAGAGCAACACATATAATGAAGAACACAAGTGATTTTACAGGGGCTCACTCAATGAGTAAGTCTAGAGGATTTTTGTGCAGGAAAGACCTAAGGCCATTCATAGTGGGATTTTAACTTTCTTTGTCTACAGTACCAGTGCCTGAATCTGAATTCTGTGCTAGTTATGCTCCTTTATGAGTATGGCCAATGGAGTCAGCAAGGTCTAGGAAATGTTTCCTCAGGTGGACAATGGAGATAGTTTTCTTAACAGAGGCACTTTGTGCTGCTTAAAATACCCTAAGGTGTCTGATACATCTGTCTTACATGGACAGTAATTTTTTAGCTTGTGGAGACCTCAATAGAAAATTTTGGGGTAGACCTGTGGGCATGTGTGTGCATGTGTGGCATGCATGCGCACACAGTGCAATGGAGGCTGTACCAGACAAGAACAGAGGAAGTGAATCATTATCAAAATAAACCTAACGGGATGGTAATAGTTAATTGCTGCACGTCTGAAACAGAAAAATAGCCATGCCTTTTGGCACTGAGCCCTGACTGCCAATGTGCTTGTCTTTCTGAGTTTAAGTATAGCCAGGGAAATCCCCTCGGGGCTACTGTGCAGGTGCATTAATGCACCATAATTCTGGCACATATTTACTGAACTTTCTGTGCATCACAAAACATACTCAGAGCAAAAAGAACGGTTGTACCACACAGCCCCATTCAGCAAATCCTAATCACTTATCTCAGAATGAGATCAGCTGTGATGCCTTGGCCTTCTTGCTCTCTCCTGCATGTTGCTTTTCACATGCAGCCCACGTTGCCATATGCCTGTCTCCTGTGCAAGGCTAGGGATAGCCATCCCCACCAAAGGCTCTGGTGTCAGTTGTGCATTTGGGTGCGTGTTCCCTGTCCCCATCTGTTGTGGTGTGTGGAATAAGTGTCACCCCTGAACTGTGCAGGTGGGAAATGAGAATCAAAAAGATTTTCCCAAGGACTGTTACATTCTGGTGGGGCTGAACGCCACCATCCCCAAGGTAAGAGCTAGGCCCACATATGCACAAAGCAGGTAAATTGTTCTCCAGACTCTGCAGAAAATGGGAGCATAAACACCAAAGCAGCCAAGTGTTAGACAACTACACATCACTTGCGGAATCTCAGCAGTGCCTGGGTGCTGGCATCAGGCAGCTGAAGTAGCAGGGGAGCATATAAGTTACTTTATGGATCTCACTCTCAGTAATAACTACTGGAATATTTTATTCTTTTTTATTAGCAGCAAATATCTCTTCCTTTTTTTTTAAAAAAACCCAAATGTTTAAAAGAGATAGCAGAGAAGCTGGTTTATAGCTTGGGCTATGTTTAGGACTAACCTTGACTAAGTCACTAGCATGTCCATGACTAGCTGTGTTTTAATTATTTCCTAAGTGGGTAGCAAGGGCAAGGAAGAGAAATAAAAAATAAAAACAAAACAGAGAGGCTCAAAATTCAGTCTAAGCTACTTTTTTCCAAATGTTTGAGAGTTGCTGAGAGCAAATGTTTGTGCAAGCTAGAACTGGAAAGTCAGAAATCTACAGGGCTGTAGCAGTTTTAAAAAGGGCACAGTCTCAAGAGTTCAGTAATGGTTGTTCAGTAGCAGGAAACCAGACTGATGTTCAATGATCTCCTGAGGGTGTCCAAACAAAACAGGCCTGCTGAGCAGACTGTAACATCTTCTAGAGGAGTTTATGTAAAATAGACATATGTTTACACTGTTGGTTGTTTTGAAAAGCCTTTTTTCCAGCTTACACTTTGTTCTCTGTGCTTAAATAAACAATGCTTTGGTTTAGAGAAGGCTCTTTTGTTGCTGAATATCTCCAGTTACCAGCCCTCAAAGGAAAGAAGCCCTGGTGCCAGCTCCAGCCACATGTGATAAATAAACCAGTAGGCAAGATAGTGTGACCCACCAGCAGGAGACCATGCAGCAGAAAAAAACACACAAAAAAGAGAAAATATGGAATAAAGATGCTGATAAATCGCAGATAACCCTATAGCCAGGATGTCTTTTTTTTTTTTTTAGTATGTGTTTCTAAGACCCAGTGGAGAAACAAACGTGCATTACCACATATAATTGGGAATATAGCCACAACCTACATTATAATTGAGTATGTAGCTGTCCTGGTTTCAGGATAGAGTTCATTTTCTTCCTAGTAGCTGGCATAGTGCTGTGGTTTGGGTTCAGTATGAGAAGAATTCTGACAACACCCTGATGGTTTAGTTGTTGCTGAGCAATGCTTACACCAGGCAAGGACTTTTTCACCTTCCCCTGCTCTGCCAGGGGCACAAGAAGCTGGGAGGGGGCACAGCCAGGACAGCTGACCCCAACTGGCCAAAGGGGTGCTCCACACCACAGGGTGTCATGCTGGGGGGCACTTGGCCAGGGGAACAGCAATTGCTGCTCAGGGATGGGCTAGGCATTGGTCGGTGGTGACCTATTGCATTGTGCATCGCTTGTTTTATATATTCTGTATATTCTTTTACCATTATTATTATTACTATTATTATTATTATTATTTTTCCTCTGCTATTTTATTAACCTGTCTTTATCTCAGCCCATGTGTTTTACTTTTTTTCTGATTCTCTCCCCCATCCCACTGGGTGGGGGGAGTGAGCGAGTGGCTGCGTGGTGTTCAGCTGCCTGCCAGGTTAAACCATGAGAGTAGCAAATCAGAAAATTTACTTCCCGTCTTAAATAATTTATATTTTTAATGTAAGAAACCATTCTGGAGAAACTGGGTGTGTATTCAGACATGGTGCAACTGGATGCAGTTTTACTGCTATAATTTGACTTGAGCTGGCTTACATTAGATGTGTTATCTAAGCCAAGATCTCTAGAAATGCTAAGTATGCACAAGTTCAAATGGAATCAGTCCTTAAGTACATCGGCTGTATTTTGTACCTTTAGATCCTGTAACAGGAGTGCTGGACCTAACACAGATAGGCTCTTCATTTGCTCAAGAATTTAATTAATGCATTACACTAGTATAATAAGTGTTGATATTGTGCAGTTACAGTAAATAATCAGTCTTCTTGATGAGCCCTTTTTCCTGCTATGTCCTCTTTTTTTCAGTACTAATTTTGAATAAAGACACCAGGGTCGTGATGATCAGAAGTAGAGGTCAATAGCAAGTTGAAATAAAAATGAGCTTTGGGGGAAAAAGAGAAAAATTAATTAGTTGGGGATGTCAAAGCCTCCTTAACATGCAAAAAGAATGGAGCTGGTCAGTGAAAAAAAAAATTAATTGGTTTACATCATATGGACTGAGGATACATTTAATTAGAGGAAGAATGTCCTCTCTCATCTCTGGGAGATGCTAGGTCAGAACTTTCCTTTCTTATACATTTCACACCTTCATCAGTTTCTTGCAGAAACAACTGTGAGTTACCAAGAGTTTCAGGAGTTGATGAAAGGAACTATCACAAAGTGCATTGAGGGAATAAGGTGTTGCTGCTTAAAATATATGTAAAACAATGTTAATATTTCCACTCCAAATTTCAAGTGACTTATTAACTTAGGAAAATAATACATAGGATTGAAGGTTAATGCAGTAAAAGTTTCTTCTTCCAGGCAACCACATCAGACAACCCAAACCAAAAATATATCAAGTTCCATTTAGCTTAGATGACTTTCAGATTAGTAACATCAGAATTTGAATTCCTAAAAAAAGGCATAAAACTATCGGAAGCTTCCATAATATTCCATTGCTACACTGTAACAATCTGTAAGTAATAAAATATCTAATTTTCCCAATAAAACATCTCTTCCTCTTTCCCAAGAATACTGGCAATATTAATAGTATTCCTTAAAAGTATATTTGACATTCTTTCTTAGGATAGAATTTCGATAAGCCACCAGGTCTGAAATAATTATTTTTCCCTTAAAATCAAATGGATTTTCCTGTTGACATTACCTGAAGAAATGCTTTGAGTGGAATAGCTGAATAAAATACCCGAATGAAAGAAATACTTTGCCTGGAAAGAGAATGTTCCTGTGTGTGATGGACAGGATGCAAACAGAAACATTATGCTATAAATTGACAGAAGGTATAAAGCAGGCATCTCCCAACACAGCTATACTGCAGGATGATGTGGATGAGATGTGGAAAAATGTAATAAAATGAATACAAGGGCAGGAATAGGGTTTAAAGATGGTAAGACATGGGACAATGGTGACAAGAGAGAACATCACCGCTAAACCACAGGACGAGATGGGAAATACATTTGTGGAAAAATGTAATTCAAACAGTGGAGGATGACATTGAAGCATTGGTGTGCTGTTGGATGACATCCTCAGCCATAATACTTCAAGAAGGAAAACAGAAGAAACCAGCCATGACTATTGATCAATGTGGAATTAAGGAAGGAAAACATTTTTTCCTAGCTTAATTAACTGACAGCCATTTTAACTTTCAGCACAGTTTTTATGAATCATCGAACAATATTGCAAAGTAGATGTATGTTGCCTCTATTTTCCAGATGAACTGACCAGGATACAGGAAGGAGTCAGTGAACCACCAGCTGAACTGGTAAATCAGCATGTACTCAAAAACCTCATCTGTACAAAGATGACATGACTCCTGGATTGACTACCTTTGCTAGGAAGACACCCTTGGGTTAGATCAGTGTGTCAGTGAAGAACAGCTGTCTGAAAACAAATCCTGGCAAGACATTGGCATGTATATAAAGAGTGTTTAGCCATAACATGGACTAATGGTTCCCACCCTTGATTGTTTACTTTGTTTTCTAGTTTCAGTGTGTGGATGAATACCTAGCTGGCATTATTTGATTTCTTCTCAACTAGTTGAAATTGTGATTTCAATTAGTGTGGTGCTTTGGCCCTGGCTGGATGCCAGGGACCCACCAAATCCGCTCTATCACTCCCCTCTAACCGGACAGAGGAGAGAAAAGTAAATCAAAAGGCTCGTGGGTCGAGATAAGGACAGGGAGAGACCATTTTATCAGTTACCATCATGGGCAAAACAGAATCAACTTGAAAAAAAATTAATTTATCATCAATCAAAATCAGAGAAGGAGAACAGAAAAACTGCTAGATCTTAAAAACTTTCCCCCCACCCCTCCCTTCTTTCTGGGCTCAACTTCACTCCCAGTTCCTCTACCTACTCCCCCCAGCGGCGCAGGGGGATGGGAATGGGGGTTGAGGTCAATTCATCCCTTCTTTGCCCTTCTTAGGACTCTTCCCCTGCGGGGCCCCAGGCTACAGTTCTTCACGAACTGCTCCAGCGTGGGTTCATAATTTCCATGGGGTGCAGTCCCTCAGGAGCAGATTGCTCCAGCGTTGGGTCCCCTGCAGGGTCATAAGTTCTGCCAGCAAACCTGCTTCGGTGTGGACTCCTACCCCCATGGGTCTGCAATGGCTTGCCAGGAACCTGATCTGGTGCAGGCTTCCCACGGGGTCACAGCCTCCTCCCTTCGGGCATCCACCTGCTCCAGCATGGGGTCCTCCATGGGATACAGGTGGATATCTGCTCCACCATGGACCTCCATAGGCTGCAGGGGGACAGCCTGCCTCACCATGATCTTCACCATGGGCTGCAGGGGAATCTCTGCTCCGGTGCCAGGAGCACCTCCTGCCCTCCTTCTTCACTGACCTTGGTGTCTGCAGGGCTGTTTTCTCCCCCATCCTCTCACTTCTCTTTCTCTCCGGCTACTGAGCCGCAGCCATTTGTTTTTTCCTTCTTAAATATGTTATCACAGAGGCGCTTCCACTGTTGCTGATTGGCTTGGCCTTGGCCAGCGGCAGACACAGGGAAAACTTCTAGCAGCTTCTCACAGAAGCAACCCCTGTAGCCCCCCAACTACCAAGACCTTGCCACAGAAACCCAATACAATTAGTTAGGACACACTGTTCCTATAACACTGTGTTATATTTCTATGTTTTCTCAGCTGTCTGTGACAACACATAATACTGGGTCATGAAGACTTTAGCATTTAGGAAACAAGTACATTTTCTCAGCAACAAGGGAATTTGAAAACATAATGGCCTGTCTCTGTGTTCCCTAATTGGTGCTGAACCTAACTCAGTGGTTTGACTCTTCAAATTGCCCTCTGGCTCAGGCCCATGCTATCTACCTATGGGACTGGCTGTTATAGGAGCCCTGGCCAGTTCTGGGTTTGACATGAGAAATTGCTGAACATAGAAAATAACACAAATGACAGTGTGAGGAGCTAGTAAAAGTTACAGAAAGTGTTGAGAAGGAGGGTTGGACCTCAGAGGCAGTGAAGGGGAGTTGGGTAAGAAACATTCAACCTCCACAAAAAACAAGAGGGGAAACTAGGGCCCTTGCAACTTGCCATGCATTACCAGGTATAGCTATAGGTGCCATACCTTGCGCATTGGTAACTGTGTCATTAACATCCTACAAGGCCCAGTTTACCTTAGTAATGGTATCAGAAATACATATTTGGGTGCAGATGGAGGAAACTGGTAAAAGTAATGCAGGACAGGCTGGATTTTTTTGAAAAGTGATTGGGATGAAGAGAGACAAGTACAAAGGTGGTACCCTGTACCAAAAGAAGAGACAAGAAATGCCAAAGAGATCATAGGGTGTGCTCATCAGGTGAACAGTGCTGTTGGGGTGTGTCTGTGCTATGTGAAATAGCAGAAGCGGCCACCCAATGCTGTCCAAAACGCAGGGCAAGAACCAACACAGGGTGAAGGGAACAGAGCAGAACTAGCTGGTGTTAAAATTTATAGTTAAAAGCTATAGGATAGGTAGGAAAAAACCTCAGGTGATTCAGTTTAAGAAGATATACATGCATGTGTGATATAATTAACCTCTTCTATAGACTCTTCTTCCTAAACAACCTCATTTGCATGAAACCCCATCTTTCTCCTCCACAACAGATCCTTTCAGCCTCTGATTTTGTTCAAGTTAACTGAAGGTGCAGGTTACATGGTTCAGGTTATTTGAAGGTATGGGTTCTTGTAGTACTTCTTTCCAAACTAGAATGCATTTAAAAACATTAGGTGTTACTGGGATACGGAGTAGTCATGAAAAGTTAGAATGGTTTTGACTCATGTGCATCATCTAACAACTCTAGAAAGTTAAATAAGCATACGCAATGACATAGTTTTCAAAATAATTACATTCATTAAATACATACATTAATTAAATATGTTTTCTGTATGATGTCTTTTGGAATGTCCAGTCCATTTTCAGGGTATTATTAAACCAAATTAAGGAATATTAAAAATAATATCTTATAAAATGTGAAGTAGAGGGAATTCACACATACACAAATTCTAACAAATGGACAAAATTATTGTTTTGATGAGGAATAAGACCCATTTGTGCACGGTCGTTGGTATTACTCTTTTCTCAATAAATAGCAATGACTCATGTTGAAAAATGTTTCACACATACACCAGCTGGTTAAGTATTCATATTCAGGCAGTCTCTGAAAATAACAAAGTATTCCCTGAAATTCTAATAACAGTTCTGAAGGTGCTTGAGCCATTGGGACTGGATTCTCCATAAGCTTAAATTCTGAGTATTTTTGACCAGTCTAGGACTAATTGAAGCATTTTCATGAACAACCATGTTAATAAGAGCAGTCTTTTTTTTCCACAGAATTTCTTGGATTCCTTTGGGAAACAACCCTGGAAAAACCAGCAGTATGGCCTTGGTTTTTTCCCTTTAATTGTTTTCTCTTAAATGACTGTTGAATGGCATAGGAAGTTCTCTTAAAAGTTACATATAACTTAGTATATTAAAATGTTACCATTTCTAAAATATTTGTTGCCTAGTTTTACACATGAAAGAATCACACAGAATGAGATATCTAGGGGAAAACGTGCTATATATTTACCAGTTTTGAAGACTTTCATGATATATGTGGAAGTCTGTTTTTCCACACCATTTGTGAGATGCTGTAATTTGATCTTCCTATACACAAAACGAAATAGTCAAACTAGACCAAATCCCAGTAACCAGTTCTCTTTTAACATATAGCTGCTGGCTTAAAATGTCTGTAAGCAGCAGTCACACAATATGTGTGGGTATGTGGTGCATATAGCTGTACAGGTGGCAGATAAAGCGGTTGATGAGAACAACTGTGAAATCCTGGACCTAATGACATGACTTTCACTGGCTTCCTGTGGCTTGGGATTTCATTTTCATTATGTTCAATATGGCATTTCTTAGGCCCATGTGTCCTGGGTAGAATTTCACCTTTCTGTTGCAGTCCGTCAAACAGGCTGTTAGAACCACAGAGGCCAGTGGTTGCAAGGTTATTAAAACTTTGGAAATATTGTCCTGGTTTTGCCTCCAGAGATTAGAGTTAAATACTGTTTCCTTTAAAAAACCAATAATCTCAGTTTTTGATGCTGCTTTTCAAAAACAGTTACTTTGCTTATGAAGAATCTCTTCTGTCTGAAAGAGAAACTCATTCCCTCTCTCCGTTAGGAAAACTCTGTTGTGCTTCTGTCAGATGTTCCCAACAAACTCTTCAAATCACCTGTTCTTGCTTATACAGCCTTTGACTATAAGTGCAAACTTCTAGGTATTCTCCATGTTGAAAGTTCTTAGTAAAGGCAATATAGTGTTTCAGGTACCCATATGAGCTGCAACAAAAATTAAAGATTCTTCACCTACTTCCAAAATGTGTAGTCATGAGTTTTCTAGCAACTGTCTCTTGCAAGTGATAAACCTTATCAAGTATCAGTGTCAATGCATCAACAGACTTAGTAAATAGCACCATTTTTATCTCTTTGTGGCATGTTAATGTCGGTATTTCACATTAAGGTCCTTCAACATCCAGAAGATACATTTGAAAACCACACTGAAGATTTAGGCTTTTGTTGGTTTGGGTTTTTTTTCCCCGTATAGCTAGGTATCAAAACTGAATGTAGTATTCAGAACCAACTTACTCAATAGTTGGTGTTGATTAGACATTGCTTCAGTTCCCCTTTGAGATACTCTCCAAACCATGGAAGACTGCTGGCTGCAATTCTAGGCAACAGGTGTCAACAGAAAACACATAAGGTGGTGAGAACATAGATCTCTCTTTCTTGTTATTAGAAATATAATTTCTGTATCCAGCATAATTCCTCTGTTGACTTGGGATTGTTACTGACATCTTTCCACTTTCTGTCAACAGAGTAGCACCGAAAAGAAAAAATTCCCCTGGTCTCAGTCTCCAGTAGTAACGGATACTTTATTATATCCTCTAGGTACTTACAGTAGATGTTGTTGTTGTTGTAATGCTAATACCAGACACAGATAGGTTTTGATTTACATAGAGCACATTCATGAAAGATTACTTGCTGGTCTGCATGGTCTTTGAGCTGATAGAATTTGAAGGGTGGTCAAATAGCTTTCACTAAGCCATACATCACATAATTACAGTGGTGATTCTTTTCCTGTGCTGAAAAGTAATCGCTGGCAGGAGAAACTGATGCCAATATGCGTAATGTTGAAGAATTAGTACCTCAGTTCTCACCATTTATTTCAGTGATTTGAACTGTCAAATTTTGCTGAGTAAATCCAAAAGAAATTGGTGATAATAACGGACTGTAGTAGATTTTCTCTTGAGATAATTAGTCTGTCATTTTTACATTATCTTTCTCTTTCTCCCCCTCCTGCATGAAATGTTTCAGTATTTGGGAAATTGCTGAGGAGCAAATAATATAAACTTAAGATTTTTAGGCAGACATAAAGAACATATAAAGGCACACATAAAGTACAACTTTTATTTCTGAATATATTCCACACATACAAATATACCTGTGTTTATAGATAAACAAATTACACATTATATTTATTATGTTAATAACACTTTGCTCTTTCATAGAATATTGAATCAAAGTATCTAGCTTCCCTTACGTTAACAAACTATATTTTCATGTTATTATTTCTGTACATCAAACAAACAAACTTGAACTTTATGAGTGCAGACAAGAAAAGGGAACTGTGTGGTGCAAATATGCCTTCTGAGGTCTAAACTCTGAAGCTGATGAACTTCACTTTTGGAAGATTCTCTATCACTATTAATCTATGTACATGTATGTTTGTAGAATGAGACTTCTATAGACTCTTCCTAGATGGAGTATTTATGGTTTCTTTCATTTCTCAGAAAAAAAAAAAATTAGAATTCACAATCATTCTTAATGAAGTCCTTTGCAAACCCATGGTGTACTATAGCATGCCCATACAGAGAGATGGATGCACACATATACTTTTAAAGATATACAAGACATTTACATCTAAAGATAGGTATGAATAGATAATGGGGTATACTAATTGCCTGTTGTATTGGGTTTGCATGGCAAAGTTTTGGTAGTTGGGGGGCTACAGGGATGGCTTCTGTGAAAAGCTGCCAGAACCTTCCTCCATGTCTGACAGAGCCAATGCCAGCAAGCTCCAAGATGGACCCAATGCTGACCAAGGCCAAGCCCATCAGCAGGGGTGAAGAATGAGAATATGTGAGAAGACCAGCCCTGCAGACCCCCAGGTTAGTGTAGCAGGAGGGCAGGAGGTGCTCCAGGCACCGGAGCAGAGATTCCCCTGCAGCCTGTGGTGAAGACCATGGTGAGGCAGGCTGTCCCTCTGCAGCCCATGGAGGTCCATGGTGGAGCAAATATCCACCTGAAGCCTGTGGAATACCCCATGTCAGAGAAGGTGGATGCCCGAAGGAAGGAGGCTGTGACCCTGTGGGAAGCCCACGCTGGAGCAGGCTGCTGGCAGGACCTGTGGCCCTGTGGAGGGAGGAGCCCAGGCTGGAGCAGGTTTGCTGGAAGGGCTGGTGACCCCGCAGGGACCCATGCTGGAGCCATCTATTCTTGCAGGACTGCAACCCCATGGGAGGGACCCACACTGGAACAGTTCATGGAGGACTGTCTGCTGTGGGGGGGACCCCAGGCTGGAGCAGGGGCAGTGTGTGAGGAGTCCTCCCCCTGAGGAGGAAGGAGTGGCAGATACAGTGTGTGATAAACTGACCGCATCCCCTCCAGCACTGGGGGGGAGGAGGTACAGAAAATTGGGAGTGTAGTTAAGCCCAGGAAGGGTGGGGTAGGAGGAAGGTGGTTTTAAGGTTTGTTTTTATTTCTTATTACCCTGCTCTGATTTGATTGGTAATAAATTAAGCTAATTTGCCCAAGACAAGTCTGTTTTGCCCGTGATGTCCTTATCTTAACCCACAATCTTTTTGTTATATTTTCTCACCCCTGTCCAGTTGAGGAAGGAAAGTGGTAGGCTTTGGTGGGCACCTGGTGTCCAGCCAGAGTCAAACCACCACACTTGTGTAATAATAAATGTTTTGTTTTGTATCATGAACCTCAATTCTGACATCATAATTTATTTTGAATTCTAATAATGCCACTGACTTCATCTGACTTTTCCTCGTATACACAAATGCTAAAGCAAAATCAAAACTCACACGTCTATGTGGCACATTCTTCATATTAAAGGGAAACTTTTCTTACCAGAAAATAATTTTTTTCTCATACTAAAACTCAGTATTTTTGAAATGTTAAGTTAGTTATATTTTCTCCAACAGAGATCAAATTTTACATAAAACTCAAAGAACGTTTTCTCCCTGGTTGGGAATAACCTAGTTAGGGTAGAATATGGACCTAATAAAATTATACAATGTCAAAACAGAATGTGAATGCAAATAAACATCTTCGATATCTATTCACAGCTGAGCCCACTTAAATGTCAAAATGCAGACTCAGCAATGGCTGTGTATGTCATTGGGGATGACACCCACACTGTCAAATCACAACAAAACATCGTTGAAGTAAGTCTATGGAGACTACATTAAGCTGTCAAATGAAACAGATGCCAGCACAGATTATATTGCCTCTGAAAGACAAATAATAAGAAATTAAACACAAAGACTCTGATCTTCAATCAAAGTGTACAAGTGCATAGAGTGCCACCTGTCTTGTTATTTTTTCCTCTAAAAACTTTCCTTTTGGGTTTAGAAGGGATAGAAGCAATGGTCTTTTTCCTCTCCCTCATCCAGCTATGTTTTCTGGGGTTTTTTGGCCTTTGTTTTGTTTTTGTTTTTTTTTTTTTCTTTAGATACTGCAGATTAAATTGACCTGTTAAGTAGTAGTAGTAGTAGTAGTAGTAGTAGTAGTAGCAGTAGTAATAATAATAATAATAAAAATCATTTTGACTATGATTGTTGTTTTCTTGTTTCAGTGCAAGAGCTACTTTTTAGAAACTGTTCCATGGACCATACTGGTTGAGCACTATTAATTTACCAACTGAAATTATAAGCAATCGATAGCACAGAATTATACGTTACCATCCCCAAAAGGCTGTGTTAGTTTTAGCTGCAGTATAGCTTAGCAATTATCAAAAGAGTTCAACTGCTGCCAGATTTTCATAGGAAAGATAAGCATTCTGGTCATACAGTTCCTATTCAAATCCTTCAGTAAGACAAGGACAACTTTCATAATAGCACTCATAGTAATACTTAAAATGAATATTCTAGTGTATGGGTTAATGTAAGGAGGTTATGTAGGTGTGTGATTTTTAATATTTTACCAGCTAATAAAGAGAAAGCTTGGTTAAAGCTTTCACAGGACTTTGTGTCAACTTTAAAGAAAGCTTTCTAACAGCTCTCCTCATTGGGCAAGCAGCTTGCTTTGGTGAAATTTATTGCATACTGGTGTGATTTTTGTCAACAGTTGCACTACAAAGTTCAGTTAAGATGAATAACATAGTTGTCTAAGCTCTACCACAGAACCCCTCAGATTTTGCAGCAGCAGTGACTCAATTCCTTGTGGGCTTTACTCATGCCCTTAATTTCCCCGAGATGGATAATATTAAATGAAGCAATGCCATTGCCATCAGAATGGACTTCCCCTGATGCAGTATTTTTAAGAATTTGTTGCCTGCTCTAAATGGGCACTGCAAATTCACTGACTACCTTTTTTCCAAGACAAGGCCAAATTGTCCACACAAATTCTGTTTCTGCTCTGAAATGTATCATTCATGTTACTTTCATTTATGCTTGCTTTGTAACCTAGAATCAGCTGTGAATTTTATAAGGCTGCTTTTCCACAGCTGTGTCTCAGCCACAATCCTAAACTGCTGCTCTATCCCTTATGTTAAAAGACTTCATGGAAATAAAAACCATAATGTGTCAAATGCAATAAAGTTAATAGTGTTCTGTGGTATGCAATCAGAAATTGTCCCAAAAGTCACATAATAATACTGTATTGAGAAAATAATTTGTACGTAAAATAATCTAGCAGGATTTATCAACTTGGATGCAATGACACATCTCTCTAAGAATTTTCGGTTCTGAACAGGCTCTGCCTAACATACCTACCACAGTTTCTGCAAAATTCTAAAGCACAAGCACCATAGGTGTGATAATGTCTATGTTTCTGTGGACTTTGTGCATTCTGTAAGAAAAGATCCTTTTCTATATTCTTTTTCGTTACCCAAAATGTACTCTGTTTTTCCCTGATTGATCTCCTGAGGTTTTCCATCCCCTCCATTGCTTCAGCAGATTGATATGGAAATTTTGTTCCCTTATGCCTGTTCAGTTTGTTTTCTTTTGTTCTTCCCCCCCCCCCCCCAGTTTGCCAAGTAAAGGGAGTCTTCTTAAACCTCCTAAGGGCTTTGCTACTTTACAAAGAGCTTTTCGTGTTCACTGGTTTGTAATCTCAATAAAACCTTTTGGCCATGCTGCAATTTTCATTTTCTGGCCAATTGGTTTCACATATGTTCTCAGACCTTTAGAATGTTAAATAATTGTTATCAGAAACATCATTTAAATACAATTCAGTTGATCTCAGCTATGCCATAATGGGCGGCAAGAAAACAAGCACTTTGTTGGTTATTTGACATTGACAGAAAGCAGGTTTGGCCAACAGGTATTTTGATTCCTCTAAAATCCAAACTTCTCCATTGCTAAAGTCTGAGTGATTCTCAGTAGCTTCTGATCCAAATGCAGTCCTCAGTCCTAAGAGAATTCAGCACCCACTTCTCATCTTGCTACCAGGCCTTCTATTTTTAGGAACATTATCTAAATGTATTTTGCTTTTTGGGAGCTCAAGGGCCACATCACAAATATCGACATATCTTCATTATGTTAAAAAATCTTTGTGTTTCCATTTATCATTTTAATTTTAACTTAATTAGAAAAGACAAAAAGTTTCCAGCAGTGTTCAATTCTTCTGTCACTAGCTGAGGCTTCTGGGAAAAAAAAAAATTCAACTTGCCAAGTAACAAGTTTTTTACTAGAGACCAATAAACTTTTGAAACTCTCCACGTTGTTCAGGAATACTTCTGGCAAATAGGCAACGTGCAAATTTTGCCTGCATTGCAAAATAAGTTCTGATTCATAAAATGACAGAGAAAATATTTGTGCTAGATGAAGAGAAAATCTTAATAATTAAAAGTTAATGTGTTAAGAGATCATTTGCTTTCACTGTTACCCAAAATAAAAATCTTGTTAAGCTGAGGAGGCTGCATGATGAGATCTATTGTTGAAAGTATCAAGAAAAAATGTTTTTTGCATGTTAGGCAAGGTAGTGATTAGAGTACAAATAGCCCCCTGATGTGGCCACATGACAACAATGAATTCTACTGTCTGATTAATTCCATTAATTCTAGAGTTAGCAACAGTAAAAAATTTAGGGTGGGAAAAATGCTGCTGTAGACATAGCCTACAAGGCACTCTAATATAAATATTAACTGAAAATACCTGAAGAGTTGAACTCTTCAGGAGACTCCATAGAAGGAAAGCATGAAAACACACACACACTAACCCTCTTATGATCAAAGGCTGACAGAAGGCAACAAATACTTTTGGAAAACATGTCTGTGATATTTATAAAACTCTGATATTTAATTCTTCTGAGAACAATCACATTGTCTTGTGTTCTTTCACTTTCGTGCCATAGGTTAGGTTCATGTATGGCTATTCCAGCCTTTTTGAACTTCCATCCTGCTCCTTGTCCATTGGAGGGAGGAATGGACAGAGGGAAGGACGAGTTATCTGTTTAGAATGCATAGGCATTCTTCTGCTAAAATAGCATTATTGTGACTAACATGTTGCATGTGTGTTTCAACATGATTTCAATAAAATTATATATTTTAAACATTCCTATCAGTTCTTTCTGATTATTTATAACTGCAGCACACTTATTGCATAATTCATGTTCAAATCATTTGCTGATATAGCAAAGAGCTGCTCTTTATAGCAATTGTTTAAAAGAACAAAATGAGGGTATTTAAGCGGCTAATCATACAGTTTGTCTGGGAAGATATGGGTTTTAAATTACATGAAAAGGAAAAATAAATAATAATTGCATTTTAAACCACTTTTCTTTATAATCCTGTATTAAAAAGAACCAATTATGGAAAGAATTGACAACAAAATTCATATCAGAAAACCACACCTTACAGTGTGAATGATAGAATCTTATTTTTATGTGTATGATTTAGTCCAAGTATTTCCTAAGAGTAAGAAAAAATATCAAATATTTTTGAAAAGTGTGCAGAAAACGTACCTTTTCAAACTGAATTGGATTCCCATGGTTGGAACACAATCTGGTAGAAACTGAATTATTCTAAATGGATCAAATGAGACAAAACAACCTGTAAAACTAGGAACCATTGGCTGAGTTGCCTTACTGCTTGTGTTTCTGATAACTGAGAAATGTGGCATCTTTATGTCCCTGTTGGTTTTACTCTGATATAAGCCAGCTATACTCAGGATAAGGAATTCCAGTTGGAGTTGATTGCATTTTTCTGAGAAATATTGTCCAAAATGGGATCTGTGTCTATCAGAAAGAAGAGAAGGCTCAGGTGCAGTAATCCGCTTAGAGTAGCTTAAAACAGGGTATTCTCTGTTTTGGCTACTTTCAGGAATGACCTGACTGAAACATATCAGTTTTCTGTGAAAAGCATGCAAGCATTCACCAAATTTCAGTATCTTAAGAAAAATTTGAAAGGCCTAACAAGGAAAAAATCTTCTAAATGCCTATGACTATATAATTATTATCCATCCTTTGTCAGCAATTGCCATAGCTCTCATGAACATGATCAGTCCAAAGGAACTACTTCAGAATTTGACTGTACTTCTCAATGAACATCTTGTGAGTAACAGCTACAAAAGAATCAGGGCAGGTTTGCAACTGATTTGTAGCCAGAAGAAAAGGGCTGAATTGGCAGTGCTTGTCTAACTTGATCGCAGCAGTCATTAAAGTCTAAATAATTTGCAATGACTCTGTGGCTAGACTCTAAGGTATGGAAAAAAGGAGTGGTTCAAAATGTGAAAGGTTACTTATAAAGAAGGAGGACAGATCACAAAAAGTTTTTTATATTAGAAGTAGTTTTATTCTCATGTAGTTCTCAGCATTGGCAGCAATTTTGCTACCCAACTTATTCGGTCCAATAAACCCCTGTTTTGGCAAATTATTGATGTCTCATTCTCTTGAGGTCTTCAGGTGGAGACTGAAGGCCTTTCTTTTGGACTCCATGCCTAGTCAAGCTGCAAAGCTTCCTGTGGAGAAGATGCTTGGTGAAGTACTGATGTTGTAGTCCAAAGGGTCTGACTAAGTGGAGAGGAACATTCCAGTCCTAAAATCTGCTACATCTCATGCTTCAGCTTCTGCATGCTAAGTCAGTCCTCACTCGAGAAGAGAAAGAATTTCAGGATGCCAAAAATGTCTTTGGTTATGATGGGCTTTCATAAGTAGCCTTTCATTATTCATTGGCAGTTACCATGGCAATTTAAAAACTGTTTTTTAAGGATTGGGCTCTTCTCTTTCATATATTTTACAGTTGTTTAATTTTTCTTCCTGTTTGAAATGGGTAATGCACCTTTATCATTAACATGCTGTATGTGTCTCCTTACTTGACTTTTACATTATTGCTCTAGCTATTACTATGCATGCATTATTTATATGGTTGGCTATCAAGGAAAAAAGGCAAGCAATTTACTTGTCAAAACATATTAGAATGCATGACTTTAAATCAAAGTTGCACGGCTTTGTAAAAAGCTATAATAAATGTTCTCTGGCTAATATGTTAGTGTCATGCAGTGGACATGGTCAATGTATTGGCTAAGAAACCTGTAATCACTTTAAAACTCATTGAATAGGAGAGAATTTTAGATTATTATGCTTTGCTTTTAATTGCATGATATTAAGACTTAATTTGTGAAGACTGTATTATTTCAGTATAAGAAAATACTAACCTGTGCTTTAATGCTACCATCAGATTTAAACAGGTATTTGCTCAGCACGAAAATTATAAACATCATGGAGCCTAATTATCTAAAGCTGACCTACAAATGCAGACCTCTGGACTTGAAAATACATCTTCTTCTCTTCAGAGTACATTCCTCTGAGTTACAAAGAGTTCCCATAATGTAGATAGTTCTGTCCTGTAGGACATGGATTGTACAGCTCCTGTGGCCTTATGCTTCTGTTGTAGGACACAATCAATTGCAACTGAAATCACTGTACACAATTCTTTCACAACAGGCTCCCCCAAAAATGATGGGAGCCACCTGTTTTATGCAGAAGGTGAATTAGCTTCCTGAGAACTGCATTTTGACAAAGTATTTTGACAAACAGAATAGTTTCCAGTTCCCAATTACTCTTGCCACAGAGATACTCATACATCTTATTTATAGATATAACCATTGTTTAGCTAGCACTGTGAAAATTTCTAAATTTTAAATTCACTGACCAAAGTGAAAAACAAATTGATCCAAACCCCCTATTTTTACCTGTCTCAGCAAATAAAAGCTGGAAAGCAACCGAGGGTCAAAATAACTAGAACATAAATTTTAAAATTAAATCCAGGCAAATCTTACAGCAAAGTGTTCCCACATAAAAAACGCTATAATTCTGAATATGTTTGAATGAAATATTTAGTGCATTACATTTTTTACCCAATTTTTGGACCATAGCTGTTCGTTGGATTCAGCAGAGTCAACTTGAAATAGCATTTTGGATCAAATAAACCTTTCTGGTTTACTCAAACTGCCACAAAGGTGTAAGGAATGTTTATCATAGTTACAGACATAAACACAACCACTATTTTTCAATCATTGCCCACCCATACCAGAGATGCTTTTCTCCTTTTGTTTCCTTCTTTTATTTTCTTTTTTTTCCCTTTAAGTAAGTTTCAGTATATCTTACTAAGACCTTATGTGGCATTTATCTTTCATTCAGATGCAGATTAAAATAACTTTTCTTAATTTTTTCCATATGAAAAGAAAGTGACTTGAGAATGTGAAAATCCATGCTGTTCACGGGACACGCTCTCTCTTTCATTCTGAGAGATTCTACGTCACTATTTGGTAGCAGTGTGCCAAACAAGTGAGCCTGTTTGTTTTAGGCAGCTATCCTGAGGGATCTTAAGGTTATCTTAATGGTGGATGTCACGAGGATGGAGCCAGACTCTTCTCAGTGGTGCCCAACATAAGAGTTTTCAGTTGAATATGAGGAAGAACTTTGAGGGTGACAGAGCACTGGAACAGGCTGCCCAGGGGGGCTGTGGAGTCTCCTTCTCTTGAGATATTCAAAGCCTGCCTGGATGATGTCCTGTGTAACCTGATCTAGGTGAGCCTGCTTTAGCAGGAGGGTTGGACTAGATGATCTCCTGAGGTCCCTCCCAACCCTTGCCATTCTGTGATTCTGTGATCTATGAACATATGTTATCCAGAAGTAGCCACAGTTTCTTCCCAAATAAGGTTGAAATTACTGAAAATGAAATGGAGCTTAGGTGAATGTTGAAGTAATTATAAAAGTTACCCAGCAGTAATATCCCAGACTCTGGGCAAAATCCCAGCTGATGATGTTCTTCATAAGGAGAAGGCAGAAATGCACCATAGCAGTATCCAGTTTTACTAAGATACGGTGGCTCTTTCAAAGTAGCTGGAAAACAGTAGAGTTCAGGACAATTAAGGATGTACTGTTTTCCCTGCCTACTGACATGGCAGATTACCCAACAGTTCAGCAAAGGAAAGGTGGTTTTGGGTTCTCAGGGTGGAGACTAATCCATTCTGGATATAGACCATCAGTAAATTCAGAATAAGAAGTCAGAGTTGAAAACACTTGATGGGTAACATAGCCTTATTTTTATCTAGGTAAAAACCAATAGTAGTCTATGTCATAATGACTAAGAAAATGAGGCATTAGGCAAGATTTGCTTGAACTAAGTGCGGTCTGAGCAGTGGGAGGTGTCTACCTTAAAGAGTTTGCACCTGGACTATTTTTCAATGGGCTTGCATATATAAACTTCCTAAAAGTTACGTTCTAGCTTAAGTGAGATTAATCAGCTTGATACCTGAGGTGTTAGCTGAAATTATTTGACCTGTGTTATTACCTGACAGCAGGTCAGATTACCCTAATTTATATAAAGTCTGTGGCCATAAGATAAATTTTTTTCATATGGTAAAATGGTCACCTTTTATTTTGTTTGTTCTCAGCTTTAATCTATTTGAACATTTGAACAAGATGAGCTTCACATTTGTTAGGAAAAAAATAATTTTAAATTAGTCTTTTTCACATTCTTATTTATGATCTCAGAGGAAGGAAAAGCACATTTTTACCTGGGGGAAATATGCCATTTTTAGAAGGTCTATTTGTCAGATTGTAGAAGGTGTTAAAAGAGGAAGCAATTATTAAGGTTCTGCAGGGGGAATCAGGGAAAATAATTTATGCAATATTATTTGTCTAAGGTTGCTTTAAAAAAATATATACAGTTTTGCTAAAGCCAATCTATTAGCTATGTTCCCCATGTGAAAAGAGCAAGACAATCCTGGGTTAGCTATTTTAAAAGGCTATAACAAGATAGTGTTTGATATATTGAAATTATATTTGAAAGAGGAAAAAATGCTTACAGACAAAGGAGAAAATTGCAAGGTTTAACGGGATTTTATTGTAAAGAGATTGATGGACATTTGTCGGCATATGTAAATAGGTTTAGTTTAGTGCTTCAGTGAAAACAACATTGGAGATAAGAAAAATGCCATCTTCCTGCTGTTGTACAGTGCAAGACACATGAAGGCTGGTTGGATTTTCTGTCTCTTCGTAAACCTGATAAAGGCAAGAAATTATTCCAAACAGACAATAAGTAAATGCCAACCATTTATTGTAAATGGATTATTATGCTTCAAACTGGTTGAGGAGTTTGAGTGGAAAAAACCACAGTGTATAGTATTTTAGAATTTATTTTAGATATGATGGAAAATGCTCTGGAGATGTATGACCTGATTGACGACTACTAGAAAAACACATCAAAGGTCAGATGGTGGGTCGGACGATAGACTCATTCAGAGGCCGTGGAAGTGATGGGTATTTTTTTCTCTGGTCTGTGGATCTGTGATCAAATATTATGACAAACCAAGTGTAGATGTCAACTTTACAATGAACTGAGTCATTCTTCAGACTGTGTTGACTAGATCTCTAGTGACTGTAATGCGAACACAAGTACCTAGCTCACATACAAGTCTCTAGCTGTAAATATCTATATATAGAGGCCCTTAGCTGCAGCTTTTCTAAACAACAGAAATAAAAAAAGCCCAGATGACAAATTTCCAACTAACCCTGTTTACAGCCTATGCAGGGCAGCATGAACTGAGAATTGCCAGAAGCTCAAAGAGACGCAGAAATATTAATACAGGGATGCTGTAGGACAAGCCAACCTTGGATTTTGCTACTGGGTTCTGCCCTGGTGAATGCTAGTGCCTTGACAGCAGGGAATTTCATATTCCACTTAGCAAAGAGTGACCATTATTCACCCAGGAGGTGGGTGACGTGATGCTGAGATCTACACTGAGGAGACAAAAAGCCAGCTGAGGTTTCTCCCACACATAGCTGGTCAGCAACAGAGACAGAAATAGAACTAAAATCTCTTGCCTCCAAGCCAGAGACTTTACAAAAATTCCCTGGTTTCTATTCTTCCTGAAGCTGTCCTTTCATTTTACCCTTTGTTTTGTAGCCTCCTTCTGGACTTTCTTCCTTTAATTATTGCTATTTATCAAGAAGTTTTATCACAGACCTTCTTTAAAGCTGTATATATATACAAAAATCTCCTTCATACACTGCTAATGCTAAAAAGATAGTATGATTGTATTTAAGGACAAAGTACATCACACGTGACTTCCCAGCCTCCCCATGAAAAAGAAATAGATGATCATGTTTAATGAGTCTGTTGACAATATAAGAAAGGATATAGTCTGCCTCAAGATTTATAAATATACTTTAGCTGGAAGGCTTAGTTATGTAGGATATGACAAACTTAAGCTCTATGATCTTAGCTAAGAAGAAATCTCTGTGGAAGCTGGTTATCTGTCATGGGGCTGATACCAAAAGAGTTCAGAGATTATGGAAAAGCTTTGTGAAAACAATATGCGTATGGGAGGGGGGAGTTCACCCACAGGATTTTTAATTTTTAATAGTTGAGTATGGGGTGATAAGACTAAGCTAGAGAGACAATAAGATATTTCACAGAATCAGGACTCTAAATATTGCACTGTGCATTTCATCCTCTTAATGAAGCTTGGGAGAGCATATTGACCTGGAAGAATTAAGAATCCTGTGTATTTTCAGTGATATTGTCCTTGGCCTTTTTTATGCTTTCCTGAAGGTTAATTATCTGTGGGTCTTTTATTTATATCTTGGAGGTTTCAGTAAGCTAAATGATAAACAGCTTATGTACATCTTTCTTATTTCAGCTGTTTTAGACTGGCTTTTTCTACATAAGTAATACTGAAAAAAGTATTCTGAAGGAGGATTTGTATACGGATGTGTGTCGATCTTTCACAATGACTGGTAAGAAGAAATGGGAGGGAACAGCACCCTGGGATATCATCCAGTCTATTTTTTGCCTAAAGCAGGGTCATTTATACCAAAAATATTCTTAACAGGCACTTGTCTAGCATGTTTTTAAAAACTTATATGACAGAGGTTCTACAAATGCCTCTAGTGCCTCTCTATCCTTACCATTAGGAAAGTTACAGTTATTTTCCATTTTGCAAGAGAGATATACATGCTGAAGTTTAACACTGACAGTAACTGTCCTCAACTGAACTATTCTCAAATCAAGAAAAATTTTTAAAGCTTACTGCAGATAATGAGTGACTAACATACTGCTTCTTCCAGAAGACTCTAATATAGGTATGAGATAGATGTGAAAGGTGGCAAAGATTTGCCTCAGTCTTTTCCTTATAGTGACTTCACCAGAGAAAATAAAGACAGGTTACTATCACTTTAAAAGCTCGATTTATTAGACCATAAACTAGAATATTTAAAACTGTCAATGAATGGAAAAGAGAATAAAAATAAAAAAAATTACTTATAAAGCAGTCTTCCACTGCCCAGTGTGTCCAAGGGGGTTTCCTTCTACCAGGTTTAGTTTCACTGAATACAGTGGCTTCTGTGTCGCAGTCAGGTCTACATGGTGCCTTCTGATAGCCGGGACATTTTACCCTGTCACCTCTGAGACCTGTCTAAGTGTTTGCCCCCTAGTCTTCTGGCAACCTGTAGTCTAGCAGGTTCTGGAGGAGACTTTCTGCTTTTCTTTGCTTCCCTGCCATAGCTTTGTCTCTGGAAATTTCTGTCCAGAGCAGATTTGCTTCCTGCCCCCTCAGTTAACCCCTTGCCTTAGGAAAGAACAAACTCCTGCAGCCAAAAAATTCCATCACAATTCTCTTTCACCCTTATAAAAGAAATATGTGAACTCTGATAAAAAGCAAGCAACGGTGGACTAAATCTATGTACACTGTTTGTCACAGATCTCATCTTGAAATGCCCGTGCCTATCATAAGCATAGTTATTCAACACCAGTTGCCACCGCTTTATGAACACTGAATTAGAATATGCAATACCAGAGCCATTTATGCAGATTCTGACAGGGATGGTCTCAGAACCACATTACTGTACCAGTCTTTATTTCAAAATAATGAACTATTTGAGACATTTTCAGAAGGAAACCAAGACAAGTGAAAAAAGTAGGAATAAGACTCACTTAAAGAGATTCACGGTCATGTTTCCTCCAACAAACTTCCAGACAGCCTTTTTAGCTCGTCACTTTGAATAACTTCAAAATTAACAATAAAACTTTCAGTAAATAAATGGGGACTTTTTCTTGCCTTTCTCCTTCTGAAAATAAATATTTGTGAAAAAGGAAGTTATGCTAAAAATCATTGAAATATGTTTTTTTAGTCATAATGTCCTTTGGCACATTCCTTGGTGAAATTATCTTTGGTCAAATATCTTCTAGAGTATCTTCTGGATTTTTATTTTCAAATGTTTGTTCCCTGATCAAAATAAAGAATTTGTATTACTTTCAGAAGAAAGGAATTATTTCCTTTGGCCCTTATTTCTCTATGTGATTTTTTAGACCTCTGGAACAATCTCAGTATCCATTTTGGAATAAAGACAAATAATTTTTGACTGAACATCAACTCATTCAGTCCTTAGTCAAAGCTTTGTTCTGCCATAGACTTCTTCCATGACCTCCAGCAGTTTGAAGGCAATCAGTTCCATGAGACTTAAGTTTATCTAACCATAAGTTAGAAACCTGAACAACTTTGTGGATTTGGTAATTACTCTCCTCTCAATGTGAGAGAGAATTAATTTTTGACCTGTGCAGACTTGTGTTTAAGACAAGAGAGCAAGTGTTAACTTTGATAGAAATCCATTCAGTGGTGTCTCTATTTTACACAGTCATTCTAGCCCTCAGGTCAAAGTGGATGCACAGTTTGAGCACATATGCAGTGAGTCCTTTGTACTGTTAGCTAGTTCATATACACAGTAACATCTAGAGAACCTGATTAGCATCTGCTGTGTTGGATACTGAGCAGAAGGGAAGTTTTCCCTGTCCCATCTGAGGTTAGGATCCATCTAATCTAAGAAGATAAACAGCAAAACAGTGGGAAAGAATGTGACAATTTCTTCTATATAAATGGTTAAATACTGGTTTTTAAAGCTTTTTAAAAGTAATATAAAATATCAGCTTTCCTTGTTAGCTACTTCAACCATAAAAACCAGCTGAATTTTTACTAGTGTCATGTCAACGGGACATTTTACAGGACTAGAAGATGACTATGATGGCATGCACTAACCCCTGAACTATGCACAGACACTGTTTTGTAGAGTGTAATAGCCAGAGCAGCATTGAGACCGGGCAAAAAGTTTAAAAAAATGAACAATAATAAGGCAGAGCCTAGGGACTGTTTTCTAGGTTAGACATAGCTCAGGTGTTCATGGAAGTACTGGGTGATAACTGATAGTAAATATCCTTAACACATATTTATGAACGTGTAAATGAAAGACAAAAGGTTAAACATATATATGGTCTGAAATACGCTCTTGAACATTAGACTTAAAGGTGCCAGCTAAAACAGATACTAAGAGACAGATCCTCCTCTAGTGTAAATCAGAGACATTCGATGTGTGTTTAGTGTTAAGCCCAAGACCTGCTAGTGCTGTAAAGACTCCTGGATCATCAGTAGGGTAGCTGAAACCAATGCCTGGTGATCGGTGAGTGATGAATAGCTCCCAGATCCAGACAGGACAGAGCAGTTCTGTTCAGAAGACTCATCTCTTACATTCAGCGTATGCCAGCTGGCATGATTAAAAGTGTAAATAAAACAGACATCAAGGACAGTAAATATTGTCTGCAGCCATCAAATACTTTCTACAACACAGATTTCCAAAGTTTCCAAGGGTAGCTGTGTGCAAAATTCCCACTGAAAATCATTGGGAGACTTGTGCCTGAATGTCTTTTGGATGTTTGGAAGCCTGTTTTTCTTGGTGTCTCAGTTGCAAAGTTGGGTGTTTTTTTCTTTTTGTTTTTTTTTTTTAAGTTGTGGTTATGCCCTGATGTTCTTCAAATCATTAGTTTTGCCATTGCATTTTTTAGAAGCAGAATGGGGACCTGCAGGAGGAATATTGGACAACCTTTTTTCTGAGTGCTTCACATAAGTAAGTAGCCTATATTTTCTTTATCATGCACTTACATCTGATTCTCTTTTTTTCTGACTGACTTTTACAAATATTGGAGAACAAAACCCTGATGTTTCTTGTTTTAAAAAGGTACTTAAACGATAAATATTGGAAATGTCTGCATTTCCCCCACTGCTCTATTGCCTACAGATTTATTAACCCAAATAAACTTTTATTTTTAAAGACATTTAAAAAATGCATTTCAAGCAGCCTGCAAGATATTTGTGGGAGATCATTTTATGCACAGGCTCATTGCAGAAATCAAACTAGAATTCTGTAATAAATTTGTGGTGATAGGTATAATGAAAACACTACCATTATTTGGGACACAGCTATATGACTGGAGGTATTTAAATTACTTACTGAAAAGTACATTTTTTCAGACTTTATGAGACATGTTATTATTACAATTTTTTTTTTTAAATATATTTTGGGCAGGCTGGTTCTAGATCAGGATTCTCCTATGTTGAGGAGTATACAAACATGAAACAAAACAAAAAGAGACAGTGGATTGTAATCCTACACTGGACACTGGAAAATGAAATCAGACATTCCATAATTGAAAAATAACTGCATGAAAGACAGAAGAAATATTGTAAAGGGGATAATGCCTAAATGATCAGTGCAAGTTTTTTTTTTTTCAGTTTACTGTTCCTTAGGGTAGGTTTTTGTTTTTACCATGCTATTTAACTTTTTGTCTCTTGCCACTTACCAACTAGGTCATTCTGCAAAGTTCTGTGCCAAGAATTTTGAGAAAATATATTTCCCTCTGAGGATTTATAACATAATTCTGTCTCATTATGCCTGGTGTTTTTCTCCTCATGTTATGATATCCTCAAAGAGGAAAGAAATAAAACAGCTTGTCTTCTTGACAGGAAGGCACAAACAGACTGGAAAAATTAGTTTCAGCAATTAGACAATATGATGATGCCAACTCATGTGCACTTCTGAAATGATCCTAGAACAAAAGGAAACCACTTAAAGAGTGTGTGAAGATCCCTGTGAGGTGGAAATGAAAAGGATAATAATTACTAATTCGAAGACATTTCAGCAATAAACAAGTGGTGAACTTTCATCAGAAAAACAGAAGTTCTTCTTTATGTCTTATTCTTGCCTGATTAGCATTGACATCTAGCAATGTAACCTATAAAATAAAGGCAGGTGTCTATGGACCTAATGTGTAGTAGAAATTGAAATATTTATCCATTTTTACTAGCGTGGAAAAAAATCCCGGAGTTTGAATTTAATTCTGTTTGTGGATTCCTTCAACAGATGTTCAAACTTTAACTTAAATTGCACAGACCTGTTGTTTATTTTGTGGATATTAAATCAGCTATGTAACAATTTTGAACTCCATGCATATGGAAACTCACAGCTTAATGAAGAAAGCTTCAGTTACCACAGTTTAATGTGGGAATAAAGGAGGTTTAAAATCAATGTTGGATTAATTTGTTTTGATGGTTTACTACTTAACAGAAGTAAACAGAAAATGGTAAAATAGATGTTCATGATAGAAGTCTGGAATGTTTTCTAAAAATCTCATACTTGGTTTTCTAAGGTACAAATTATTCAAACCCAGGAATGACAGAGGAGTTTCACATGCAGGCATGGGAGAAAGAGTGAACAGAAAGAGACAGGACCTCAAAATATCCTCCTTCATTACTGTGTATTGTCCTAATCTCAACTAATTTTTCATATGCATAATCTCAGGGATCATGTATCCCTGCCCTAGAAAGAGAACAGCGTAACATTCACTGAGGCAGTTCTCCCGAGCCAGCATTCATTACAGTGACAGTACAGGACTGCAGAGAGATGCATGGGAGGGCTGTGCATGAAAAGGAAGCCTTTCACATAAATGAGAATATTCTAATCTCAGTTGAATCTTCTAGTAAAATCTCTTTTAGCGGGTTAAAGTAACTTTACTATCAGTAGGTGATAGTCATCAGTCTTCTGATTATCATAATTTTTTGCTTGGCAGGGAGGATTCAGCAGCAAGGGCAGAGATCTCTAAACAGATTATATCTTTTCCCTTTTTAAGCCTTTTTGTGTGTTTTGACTAATGGATTAGCAATATTGCATCTCAGAAATTGCTTTTATGTAGAGAAATTAAAAGAAAAATAATAGCCTGCCAGGGTTTTTTTTGTTGTTTTTGTTTTTTTTTTTTTAAAGCAAACTCTAGATATTTGTAAAATTACTCCTGTGTACTAAATTTGTTCACATGATAATTCATGAACCCTGTACCTTCCCTGTCACTTCCAGTTATCCCTGATTTTTAACATGAGACTGCAAAGATGGGAAGGAACAATGATGACCTCCAGAGGATTTTGCAGAGCAAGTAGTCCACTCTAGCTCTTGGAGAACTCTGCTCCCATCACAAGGAGAGAGCAGTTTCAAGCCCTTCTTCACAGAAGTTTCCCTGAAAATTCAACCTGCTGTTAAACTGTCACCAGTTTGAAGAAAGGACTTTTTTTCTCTCTCCCTCTCCTCCATCAGGCTTCTTCTCTGCAATACATACACTGTGCTTTAAATTGGAGTGCAATCTAGTAACATATTTGTAATTTATGTCTGTCTTGTTCCTCTTTCCTATCAGTCATTCCTTAAAAAAATAAAAACCAAAAACCTGAAAATTATGTCAGAAGATTGTGAGTCTTTTTTGGTTTTCTGACTCATCTCACACCTCTGACAATTGCTGGTGGAGATTTGGTCCTCACTGAGATGTATTCCTGCTCTTCCCACACAGCTGGTGCACCAAATTTTGGGAGAAGCTTTTCCTTCTGCTGGCCTGCAGGCCAGTGGGACACACAGCTGGTCCTGCATGAAGGAGGAGCTCCCAAGTCCAGTTCAGACACCTCATGACAGCTTACTTGTACTGTGTGCTTGGGAACAACAGGCCCCTAGCAAAACTCAGTTCCAGCAGGCTAGGACATATTTGGAAATCTGTGGTGACATGTGGATGGGGATGGCTTACTGGAAAGGAGATCAGACACCAAGCCTGTGTGAGGGAGAAGAAAAGAGATTAGGACCCATACAAAGAAGAAAATATGTGACTCAGTAGAGATATCCAAATACAAGATCTTCTCTGTTCCCTGCAGAGAGCTCTGATATGCTGAGCATAGGCATTAGATGAAGACATAAAGAAGATTGTCAGGGTGCATGACGCACATTTGCAGAGCAAATCTAGAGGGCAACAGACATGAAGAAAGAACATACCTTGTTCTGTACATGCAAATGAAGAGAAAGAGCTGAATGACTCATCCAGGCCAAGATCTCAAGGGTGAATTGTCATTACACATCTGAGGGACTCACAAAGCTATGAAGCACATCACAGATGCATGCTGTGTCATTACACGCAGGCACTGACGAGAGATCCTGGGTTTGAAGCAGATGCCTGTTTACGCAGGGAGATTTCCACTGATGTGGCACTGATATTTACATACCACTTTCCTATTTTTTCTCAGATCATGTTTATTATCTGCTTAAAAAATATGTGCCATCCTTCTGTTTGCCTTTCTAGTAGACAAAATATGCCCTTACGTTCATCACAGTAAAAAATTAAAATTCTAAAGCAGGACAAACTAATAAGTGGACTAGTGTCAGGGGTAACTCAGCATTCACTTTATCCACACAAAAGAAGTGAGGTTTGCAAAAAGATTGCCTTTAAACTTGAATATCCTCAAAGGTACCATAGCCTGTCTTTGTCTCCTAGTACTGGTAATGTGTAACTTCTTCCCATAACCATTTCTGTCTTTCCTCCTTCCCCAATCCTTTTCAGCCTGAACTCTCCCTCAAGCATATAAAAAGAAAAGTAACAAACAACTGTTTTAATCTCTTTTGTTCGCTGAAATATGTCAATGAAATATCCCTGCTTTTGTTTCTCTACGTTCTAATTTTTACACATTGCCCTACCAGTGATCCTTATTTAAACAGAACAATTGAGACCCAAGGTTAGCTGCTTTTGTTATTCTGTTAGGATCTGATTCCATTGTCACCAGCATCTCAGATGCACCCTTTTTAAAAATGAACTCATTTTTGTTGCTTATGTTCAAAATCCCAATGTATTCATCACAAACAATAGGAAGACCCACACAGCTTTAGTCATAAGTTCTCTTATTGTCTATAGAGCAAAACAATTACAGTCCTTTAAAGGGTTCTGTTGAGTGGATAATGTTGAGAGCATTTCTGTCACTTAGAGCTGGCTGGAGTCCCTGAACTAAGCCTCTGTGATCTCTATCAATCAGCCCAAGGATCACCTTCAGTATACCAGCCAATGTCTTATCTCCTAACTGACTCTGAGCAGAGCAAACAGACGCTGTTGTGTGCAGTGTTTCTTGGTGAATTGGCATAAATTGACGTAGTAGAGGTGACCTGAAGTTCCTTTGATATTGCTAAACATGATGTCCTTTCAAGAGCCTTTTCTAAGAGTGCCAGTGCAGGTTTGCAGGTAAGTTTTTGGCTCAAATAGAGAAAACCTGGCTTAGGTTTACAGAAGTAAAAAAAACCAAAGTTTCCCCCAAACGGGGTATGAAACTTGAAGTGGTTGCAAATATTTTGAGCCTTGCACTTGAGAAGACCCTATTTTTCTGGACAAGGCCTGCTTTTGTGAGGGAGTTGAACAATTCCTGGCATTTTGATCTTGTTTCTTTCACTTTGGATTGGACATTTGAATTATGTCTTTTGCTGGGAGCCCCTATCAGCCCCTACTTAATCATCCTTTTACAGTCAGTGAATCATTTTATAAGCATTTCTAAGTAATTTAAGCAATATTTCCAAATAGCTACAATTTCAGTTGCAAAGAAAAGAATTCAACTTTTAACAGATCGCAGACCTACATGTGCATGAGACTTTGGATGGGCAGCTCCTGGCATAAACCTTCTGGATGAAATGTGAGCTGGAGTGGTTTGTGTAAGGATTATTGCTTTCTCATTTTCTTCTTCAGTGTCATGAATAAAATATTTTCTTTCAATAGATGCCAAAGATGGAGGGAAAGCATGTTTCTAACCAATGTAGAAAAGGTAAAAGGACTTAGATTAAGCCAATAGAACGGGGGTTGTGAAGGAAGTGATTGGGAAGTCCCCTTTCTGTAAGAAAGAAAATAGACTTTCCCTCTGCTGTTAATGTTTCTCTTATGCTAACTAATGCATTTATATGCCCCAAAAAGAGTTTATCCAAGAATAGAATGCAGGAAAAAATTGTCTAAAATATTAGCTTAAGTGGACCCATCCACATCTGAGTGTGAAATAAAGCAAACATTCATTACTAAGGAAATATATTTAGCTTCATTATCCTCCAACAATTTCTGAGGTTTAATTAATGTTTTGCTGCATTTTGAGATCACCAGATGGGCAGCACTATGGAAATGCAAAGTATTTTTTATTATAAACACCTTCAATTTGCGGATGAGCATCAGCTCAAAGAGTTGTGAAATAAAGATATAGTCAGGTGTTTGGACAAAGAAGTGAGGCAGGTGCTGGCCAGGCTCTTTGGTAGTACAAAGGATTTTGTAAGTGTTCTGGTTCCACTTCAAGAGGAGGCCAGTGCAGACATATTCAGAGAGTTCAGTGTACTTCACTCAAAGAACTTCAGTATCAAAACCAGGAGATTGCTTAAAATAACACATTTGTTTAAAATAAATAAACATATTGTGGCTTTGGATTTTTCAGACCTAAAGATTTTTTCTGGTGTCTGTTTTTAAGCTTCCTTCAACCTCAGCTGTGCCATAAACTACACAAATACACAAATATAATACATGTATATTTGTTTGTATAAATGTTTTCAAGTATCAAGACAGAAGTTGAATCCTGACTACAGGAGCAGGAGGATCATGGAGGAGCTTCATGTTAAGTAAAGTGTGTTCGTTGAAGAAATCTGATAAACTGATATCTCATGATATTTTATTTATGAAAAAATCATAATCATTAGGTTAGGACTGTGCTACTTGCTGTTTAGGAGAAGGAAGTGTGTAACAGATATCCATGAAATGTATAAATCCTAGCAGATAAGAAGGATTGTCTACTCTCCAGGGTACTGATTGTTTACTCCCCATTGTTCCAAAAGAAGGTGGTATAAAACAGAGATGATAAAAGCAGCACTAATGGAGGGGCAGTGAGAGATGGAGTGGGTTATTAAGGTCATGTTTGTGACTGTTCAAAAATTAACATCAGGAAATCCTTCTCCATCTTTTGGTCAGGTCAGTTACCTTATGCTGGAGTGATGCTCTGAATTTTCAAGGAATGCAAAATATGCTAATTAGATCTATTAGGAAATGTAGACTTTGACACATTAAATAGTCTCCTTAATTATGGTAATGAATTGTTATGGTTGTTCGACTAATGGCCTTTGTCATTCACAAAGATAGGGCATGACTGTTAGAGGAATACAGTGAGAATTAAAGTGCATGATAGAGGCCAATTCAGAAAATGTACATATTCAAAACTCCTCTTTTTCTTCCATGAAATATTGTTCAGATAGAAAGATAACCACCCCGTCAGTCCCCTCCACAATACAGAAAAACCCCAAATGGTCCAACAGGCCCAACACAACATTGTCCAAAACACTGGTTATTGTTATTTTCCTGTAGGTTAAACTGCCTCTCTGCCCCATGATTTCACTTAAGTGTAGTTTTTAGAGTGAAAGGTTTATTTCAAATACCTCTCCTTAATAATTACCTTGCCTCTGATCCCACAAATTTAACTTTCTTTTTCCTACTGCCTGTATTTAGAGCTATCTACCCAGAATTTGGTAAGGGTTATGAGAGCATGATAACCTGTTCATGAAGGATTTTTTTACTTATTTTCAGGAACTAATATTTTTGAGGGAAGATAGGTATTGAGACACAAATTATACATCTGAAAATATGGCAATTCTAGTGTTCTCATAAGGAAAAAAAAGTAACCTGATTGATTGTATCACATCAAGTGATGGGTACCTTCTTAACTGAGAGAACCTTCTTTTGGTCGCACATCCCAGATAGATACATGAATGATTCTTCTCTTTTGTTTGTCATTATACTGCTTTTCATTATACCAGAAGTAAGGGAAATACAATTCCTTATTTAGCTTCCCTGTACCAGTTATGACCACCACTCATGGCAATGATTTTAGCTGGGAATTTGTCCCACAGGCTGTCCATTTTGGGCATAAAATGGAGCTCCAATGTGTTTTAGCATGCTGGGTCTCTAGCCAACTCTAGCTGTACAGAGAGGTGCAATGACTAACAGCATAAATGTAGACTCACACAACACAAACACGCACCGTAGATACTGGGGGAGTTATTTGATATTGGTACGTATTTTAGTTTATTAAGAAAACAGGAAAAGTCCTATTGCTAAAATCAATGGAAATGGTATAGGTATTGAATGGAAGGCTATAAGCAATGGTGCAGAGACTGGAAGGGAATGCTCATGAACACTAAATTAAATATAAAACCTCTCCTTGACTTCAGGGAACCAGGATTTGATCCTAGGATTTTTTATCAAGTATAGTAAAAAGTAAATCACTCTGTGTCAGCCCGTTTTATATAGTATGTTAACATCCTTGCTAGCCATACATACATGAGACTTGAATGATCAAGACTTGTTCATTGCTTGGATTGGAAGATGTGTTAATTTTTTGCTTCGTTCTTGGGTTTTGGCTTTTTTAAATACTTCATTGCAAATCCCCAAACTCTTAGTAGCTTTAGATAATTAAGTTAATCTGCAACAGATTTGTTTTGGGAGTATTTCTGATTCAACATTTGCTAGCAACAGAAGTTTTCCAAGGGCACTGCTGCATGGAGTTTAGGTCATTAATAGATTGAGGCACTGTATGATCTGTGGGAAGGCACCATCCATGTAATAGTTGCCAAGTCTGTCCTGTATTGTATAAACATGATGGTTTCTTTTCCAAGAACAGTTGGAGAAAGATGAATTCAAATGTTTTTGTATCTATGGCAGATTCTTTCCCTAAGGCAATTAAAATACTGAAACAAAACATGCACTGCTCATACTTTTCTCAGGAGAGAGAAAAGAAAGAGCATGAACATATGACAAGTGTGACAGTGACTAATGCACTGGTGGATGATGGCTTTGAACGATGGTGGATAGCCCTGTATGAGAATCTAGCTATGGAAGAAGAGCTGTACCTTTAATAGGTAGTCCCACTATAAGCTATTTCTGCTTCCTTTCATGTGTACATAATTTGTAACACCATGCATGCTATAAATCTCCCTCCTGTGTTTTGTTGCGCTGATAACAGAGTATTGCAGTCTCTAACCATGAGTTTAGCTTTCATATATACTTATGAAACAACAAATGCAGACAATGAGCTAAGAGTTTGGCATCTTGTTTGGTGATTATCTATAAGATTTATAAATGAGCTACAAAGAGGAGAAACAAAAGATGCTGTTTCTGTGCTCACACACTGAAATCAAGGCACAGATAAGTCTTTAACATCATGGTATTATAACAGCTCAAACTGGTGTCAATACCCACTGCTACACTCAAGGCAAAACTGTATTTCAGGTTCCTTCAGCACAACACATTTTGTTTCTTTAGCAAACACTGCAAGCATAGTGTTTCCCCAGGACAGCCTAAACCCTCCATCTTCACCCTGTCTTCTCCAGTACTAAGCAGCAAATACAAGCAAATGTCTATCATCCTGGAAAACAGGAGGAGCATCCACAATGCTAAATCACTCCCGTGGTTCAAACATTTCTTTTCAAAGGACATTTTGTTTTGAAATCCTAGATACCACCCTTTCCTTCTGATATTCAGGAATTGTAAAATAACTTTGCAGAATACAGTATGATGTCCTTAAGTGACTATAGAGCCAGTTCTCCTCTTTGTTCAGAACTGGGAAACCATGCTAAAACTCCAAAAGCTATTTGATAATCTAAGTAGGAGTTTCTGAATGCTCTGAGCACCATTGAATTTAATCCTAGAATTTTCTGCAGCATTACAAAACAAGGATGGCTTACAGCTCAGACTGTTAGTTAAGCAATAGAAAATTTAGATTCATGCTTAGTTAGAATTAATTTTCAGTAAGATTTACGTGACTATGAGCATGTTATTTTTTGTGCTTCAGTTTGTTGTCTGTGAAACCAAAAGTGGATTCCTTACTTACGGATCTGTTCTAAATACATACATGGAGATGCTCAAATGTTGGATCCAGCAGTGAAGACTTTGCTGACCATATTTTTCTGTGGCACACAGTGAAAAATATGTAAACACACTTTTAAGGAATCGACATTATTGTGGATTACAATGAATGAAGAGATGGAGAAAAGACAGAATTTGCAGGGGATACTGGAAAAAATTATATTTGTCATTGAAATTTTAATTTATTGTTCATTATAGACTGCTGAATTCCAACCACAATTTGAAACAAACACTGTGAACATGTTGGAATCTCACAGAATTCTGCCCTATGGGCTCTAAGAACTGGGATGCACCCTAGGGACACTCCAGTAAGTCCAACCACCAGCAAAAGTAGTACTGAAACTTCTAGCTTGCCCAGTCTAGCAGGAAGGACACTGCTTCTCTTCCCCAGACAGATGTGGGTTTCCCACCAAACTCCCAGTCTGAAAGGAAAACAGAAATGTTGACATGACCTTTTCCGGGAGATAATCAACAAGCCAATTAGCTTATTTCACCTCTTCTCAAATAGACTTTGTTCTTTTCCTCCCTGGATTTCCATGATTTATTATTCTGGTATATTTTTCCAGAAAAACTTCGGCTCAGCTGGGAATCCCAGGACTTCTAACATCTATCTCGGAGCAGTCTGCCTGAATTAAAAATTCTGCAATCTGAGAATTCTGAGGTTATAAACTGGTAGACTTCTCCATTGAGCATCTCTGGCTCTCTTTCAATGTATCACAAATAATTTATTTTCAAATTATCAGAATGGGCTGATTTAAAAAATATATTTTGAATATTAGATTTCCTTTTCACAGGAAAAAAAAAATCTTTTTCAAGATGGGAAGAAAACAAATTAATAAAATTCTGAATCCTTTGTAGAAGAAAAATTACTGTTCTCTGTCCGGCCTTGGTAAAATGTCACCTTTTAAATGACCTAAATTCACAGAAAACTAATGCAAATACTGAGTTTCTAAAAGTTAATTTTGGCTATTCTTCAGTCTTATTTCATAATTTTCTAATATGTGCCAGTGACAGACAATGCACAGTAGCTTAATTATTATCTTCTGCTGTGTGAGCATGCTGTGAAAAAAAGATTATGGGGAGCAGGAGAAGGAGGAGATAAAATATCCTGACACAAATTAGTATTTAACACACATTTTGAAATCAGTCTGCTGCTGCTGGCCCTATTTCTTCAACTCTTTAGATACAGCATGCCAAAGAGCCCATCAATTGTATTTCCTCAGCAGAATGAAGAACTGTTCTGTGTTTTTTTCCATTTACCAGCATCTTTCCCCAAAAAGAACAGACAACTGAGGATGATTGCAAACGTTCACTCCATCAGCTCTGGGCTCTAAGAATCGGACTCTAAATGATTTAGGGAGAAACACTATTTGTCCACTTATGATGAGCATATTTTTCAAGTTAGGATACCAGGGTTTTCTGTCTAGCAGACAGATGACAGCCACAGTTTAATCAAACTGACAAAGTAAATAAGAATGTGTTCAATATTTAACGCACAGTATGTAAATATCCCCTCTATGTTCATGTTTCTATTCAGTTTCTCAAGAAAATTACTGAGTGGATATGCTGTAGGAAGATATTAAAACATGAATGCCTTTTAATAAACCAAAAGGACTATAGAGTTTAGTTTTAATTAAAAACCTGGTGAAAACTGTTTTGGAAACATGGTTGTTCATCTCTGTCTCTGTAAAATTTGTGAACAATGTTATTCACTAAAGGAGTCCCTAAGACTGTGGCAGAAATTACTGCAGTTGGAAATGGCCAACTATAATTTCCCATTAGTGCTTTGGAAAAGTTGATGTAAAGAAAAACTCCCTAATCTGCTTTGTGTGCTTTACACAGAAGACTAGTGAGGGCAGCTTAGATGAAGATATAATCAATAGTATAGGTAATACAGAGCTGGAAATGGTGTGAACTTTTCATATAACAATAATAGAATAGAACATGCATTGAAATAGAAATATGAGAAATACAAACTAATGAAACATAAATTCCATTTCACTCCACATTAAATCTTCCTCTTGTAGCTCTTTGCTCTGAGAGATTCATACAAGCCAAGATTTTACAAGGGTTCAGTAGAGGCTGGACATTTAAAAAGCAAACCAAAACAAAAAGAAAAAAACAACCAAACAAACAGGATAAGAAACACTGTTTCTCACACATAATCAATTTTAAGATGAACATTAATTTATGGACCTATTATAATCCATTTATTTTCTGAATGATATCTTCATTTAGTCTCATTCACATCTCCTTTGGGGTGAAAAAGCGCACACACACCTTGCAGTGCAGAGCAGTGCAATAGTCTATTTTCACTGTTAAATTCTCTTAGTATAAAAGCAAGATCACCTTTCTGCAAAACTCTTGTGTTGACAATGGTATACTAGCAAGTAACCAGTTTTTCTGACATAGCTCAAAAAAAAGTTAGCAAAATATACCACTAGTTCTTCTGCCAGTGAAATCAGATCTTCTGCCAAGCTTGCTGTAATGTAGATCAACTGAGAAATCCAAGCTTGCCTTTGGGAAAGGGACCTTTAAAGGTTAGAATTTTTGATTTAGACTTCTCTTTCTCTTAGTCAGAAGAATGCATTCTCCATATGACAAAATAGTAAAAGGATAAATCTTTTATTCAAATTTTACTTCATTATAGGAAGCTAGTCAGTATTTTGCTTTATTTTTTTCAGATTTCTTTGATCATGCTCATTCCACCCTGGCTAATTTACCAAAGCAGTAAGTGTTTTCAGCTGCTATTGAAAGATTTAATAACGAAGAGTATATAACTTCCTACTGAATCAATATTTGAGCTCTGCTTGAGGCCATTTTCAGTCATCATTGGGTTCAATTGCTCTCATTTTAATATTATTAACAAATGGTTTCATTATATTGTTATATGAGAAGTGATGTAAAATTACCAGCACCTTCCTTTGGAATATGTGTTTTTCCCTTATTAATATTTTAAGACAAAATCTTACCCCTGGTAAGACATTGAAGAGTTGTCTTTGAATACAAATGCAGAAGAATTATGAAACAGGAAGACAAAATACAAGCAATTTAGCCTGTTTACAAATTACATTTTAAACATTGAAGAATTACTTTCCTTTTTCTCCCCCTGTCCCACCAAAAAGCAGGAAATATGTCCAGCTGCAGCAGCAGCAACAGCAAAAGTCTTCCAAATAGATGTAATTTGAAGGTGAGTTTAGTTAATTTTTCAAAAATTACACATTATCACTAATATCATTTGGCCAAGAGAGATGGCATAGCTTTTCCCCTCTTTTGAATAAAATGATTGTCAAAAAGGGGAGTATGGGGGAGATGTTATTTTGCTTTTACAAACTAAGGTCAGCAGGAAATAAAAGGTCACTCCAACCATCTGTATGGTACAAATGAAATCCATTGAACTGAGTCTCATGAAAAAATGAGGTCTCTACTCATATCCAGAAGATTATCTCAGGAAAACAAACAAGCCCTGGGATTGTGAAGCAGTGCAGACTATATGGACATGAAGTTAGTATAGAGGGAAGATTATTTCAGAATACACCTCACTAAAGTCCTTTTTTCCCCAACCCATTGCTGCTTGATTCCTTTAAGGGTTCCCCTCTCTCTGCCATATCAGCCCTCAGACTGCTGCCTCACTATCTCATTTTGTGGAGGGTATTGAATGGCGCAAGTTGTCTGGCATCATTTTTTCAAGCAGTGCACTTTTGAAGGGTAGTGAGTTCCCTGGAATTTAGATTATATACATGAAAACTTTGTGCTTCCTTTTAATTACTGCATGAGCTCTCTGACTTATAAGGACTTACACTGATTTTCAGCAGTTGAAGATCTATTCATTAGTTTTATAGCTTTCTGCATGCCATAGGTCAACTTATTCCCTAAAGCATCTTTGCTTGTTTTGCCATTACTTTTCTTATCTTACATTTCCTTCAGCAGATATTTTGGAACTGATTCTTTCAACACTATTCACATTGAGAAATACTTCCCTATGTAATGTTTGCTTCCAGTCAGGTCTTTTGTTGCTTTTTCTTTGAGCTCTTGCTCTAACTCCTAGAGTCCCACAAGAACAAGAAGTGCAGATGGAAGCAAGGAATAAAAAAGCATGGTGTTCTCTCACCCATATAATGAGGCTTCTGCAAACAATAAATAAAGCATTCCTGACAAAAAAGGTGTTTTGCTTTCAGTATGTTAGGGACTTGATTCTTCTTCACTGAAATTCAATGCCCAAACTCCCAGAGATTTTGATGGAAGCAGAATGCTATCTGTTAATCAGAAAAATCATATTTGTTTTTATTGATGCAGCAATATAAAAACAGATATGTCCCCTTCCCCGTACTTCCACTGTAAATTGAAACCTAAACAGAAACCTTTGGGGTTTAAAGCGGGACAAAACAAAGATGATCAAAAGTCTTTTCTCATTCCAAAAGATGGAATATATAGTAAATTGCATTATTTTGAAATGGCTCTATCTTTGATCAAGAAGATGTTAGCTAAAGCAAATCTGTTGGGTATATTGTAGGATGTCCCTAATGAGACTCCATCACCTTGTGTAATTTACTGCCAGACAATGTTACAGCCCTCATTTTCACAGACAGCAGTCCTATCTATCTTCTTCTCTTTTTTTTTTTTTTTCATTTTATTATGATAAAGAAACCTTTTAATCATTCACAATCTCCTTGGTCACCCTGGAAAATAGGCAAGATGGCTTGAGACAATCCAATGGTTCCCCATTGCCAAAAGAAGAATGTCTTGTGACCTTCTTATTTTCTCATTCCTTTCCCAGATGGTACTTGAGGTCGTGCTGGAGAAGGGCAGAAAAAGAAGCTCAGGATTTCAGACGTGGGTTTGGTTTTTGGTTTTTTTTCTTTTCAAAAACAACCAACTTCCTTTCCTATGCCTTTCTGTAATAAACTTGACTTATGAGACATACCTTGAATAATTAAACTTGTACAATTACAGTACGGACAGAGAAAAAACTTACTTTTAAGAGAGCAAAATGGACATGTTATGTTTATATGCATTCATCATAATGTAAATTAGACAACATCATGTCGAGGGCAAAAAATAAGTCTATTCCAAAATATGTATCTTCAAAAATGCCAGTTTAAATGAAGTAGCTTCATCCAAAATACTTTTCAGACATGTAATTCTTTTTAAGATTAAAGACAAATAAAATATTTTAAATAATACTCCAGAAATACCTTAGTACTCATTGTAAGTGAAAGTATTTCACAGAAATGCTTTTATTTCTGTTTTCATCTAAATTTTCCATTGTCTTTTCTATGGCAACCCTCAGAAAAAAAGCAAAAAATAAGGAGAAATATCCTATTTCCCATTTATATCTGATATTCTGTCTGTCTATGTACACGAGTGTGTGTGTGAGTTTCTGTACTTGCATTTGCACACACAAGGGAGTGAAGTTATTAGTTCTGTAGACAGTATTTTCTTACAAGGGCCTTACCAGAGCTGCTTCTCGTAGCATTATTAATTCTTGATCTTTATGGAGAGCACCTTCTCTCCTATATCCTACTTCACAGGTGCACAGTATTAGTTCCCAAATCCTTTGTGATTCATTCATATGTCTTTTTCCTGTTCTGCCATTTTCAAATAACTTTCCAGGTAAGAGGAGAAATTCCTATACCAGTCCATAGTGCACAATTTTGTAAAATCATAAAATTCAATATGTTCCTTACTTTATGTCATAACAGAAGTACTGAATGGCCCCTCAGTATCTCTCCATGAGTCCACTTTCCGTTATTGAACTTGACCAAGCTTACAATATAAAGTTTGTGTGACCTGTGAAATCACTAATAGCCTCCATTTAGCCTTTTGCATTCATTTAAAGTTTAAGAACATACTAGCATGTATCTGTGATCACCATCTAAAAGGGAGAATGTTCTTATTTGTTTGCTTTTTGTTCTATTTTATTTGTTTAAATAATCTAATTACTGTGTTGCTGATTTATATAATTTAACATGACTGAAACAGAAGCTAATTTCTTATCACTTTTTAAAGATATGAGCTTGTAATATTTGGAATTTAAGCACAGATATCTGGAAGCAACTATGATGGGTTTGTTAAAGGCTGTAATACAGCATCATGATATTACAGTAATTGTCTAGTAATTGAGGCTTGATTCAGCAAAGCACTTATGCATGGCCTTGAATTCTCATTTATTTTATATGGCCCAAAAGCTTGTTTTTCATATCAGAATGGTGTAAAATAGCTTTAGCCAAATGAGAATACAAACAGGTTAAATTAGAATTGATTTTTAAACACAAATTGGGGTCTGGAAAACACATTATTTCTGTTTGAAAGCATTCACATTTATTTCAGGTAGAGCAAAAATTTTGAAAATGCATGCCATAAGACTCTCATATGTCTTAACAGTTGTAAGGAAGATGAAAGAAAATTAAGAACAACTAAACTGTGATCAGGAAAATAAAAGCTATTAGAATTAATATAGTTCATTTTTAACAGATGTAAATGCTTCTGATAAGCACAAAACCTGTCTTGTCTTGCTGGAAAGAAGGTTAGCATTTGTACTGAGTCATGTATATTGCCTATTTCATGGATTAAAATTCCTCTACAACATCAGTTAAATCATAAATGTGTAAGAGAGGACAATTCTTTTACAGATGGAGGATGAGACTCTTAAACGGTTCCTGTCTTTGGCATAATAGATAGTGCAGTTAAAATCTCCCCCCCAAATCAGAACATTCTGAGGCAGACAATTCGATAAAACTCTACTTATGCAGTAATTCAAAAGAGCTCCTTCCTTTCCCTCAGTAGTGGAACAAATGTTAATGAAGCAAGCACAAGTTTGATCAAAGTTGTCCTGAACTTTTAATAACTTTTTAATACCCCTAAATCAAGGTTTAAAATAGGAATGCCATAATTTGTAGCTGAATAAGACTAAGATTTTTTTTTGATACAAACTGTCCATTTTTTGACAACAGTGGAGATTCTCAGTGCTATATAATATGAAGACTTTATCATGAGTTAATATATTTTAGAATTATCCTGTGAAGGATTACCTTGGCTTACCTTTAGTAGCAGTTTATAGAGTATTTTACTCCAGGTGAACTGCTGCTCTCAGAAACATTCCTACAGAGGCAGGAGAAACCTAAGGAACATCAATTGAGGTTAGTGGCAGAGCAGGGTGTCCAAGGCAGAAACTGGTTGGCCATGGCCCTGAACTCCCTGGTGGGAAGCTGGCACAGTGCTGGCACTCAGGGCACATGGGCTGATGGGGGACCAGACAGGGGCTCATAACTCTTTGGAAGAAACTAAAAGATCTATTGCTCATTTATCCTCACTAGATGCAGGGGATATGCTGCCTACAGTTGCTTAAAGGGATTAAATTCTACATGAAGGGATTAAACTCCTGTGAGGAAGAATTCATAAAATTATTTTTTCAACAGTGCTGACAATACCTGTAGGGGTAAGGACTGGTTTCAATGTATTTAAGCTGGAAGTTAGAAAAAAAAATCCCAGCAACAGCCTTCCAATAGGAATAGAGTCAGCAAAATAGGGTAACTGCTTTTAAATAGAGTTCTTTACATTTCTGAATTAGAGAGTGTGTTCTTCGGGATATCAGGTGAACTGAACCGAATGATGAAAGAAGTCCTTCCTGTGTCCACATGCCAGTCTGGCTGCGGCCAGTTGCTGACTCAGCAAATGGAGCCACATCACATGAGCACGCTGTCTGGTGGGTGGTTAGGGGAAGCTTTTGTTTAAGATGCTGATCCTACAATTGGGCAAAAGAAGCAATCAAGAATGTGATAATGGATCACATGAAACGTGCATGTGTTTATTGTTTGAGCTATAGTAATCGCTAATGCACAGTGCTAGATATACATATATATGCATTGTCCACAACACATGCAAGATAATGCACCATGACTTTAATTGTAATTCTAAGGCTCAACCAAGGAGAATTAATTCAGTCCTGCCATTAGTTGAGAATGCACAAAGACACTGTTACTGCAGCCCAGGCAATGTATAATAATTTCTTAACCTGTGGTATTATGAAAATGTGCCAGAGCCCAGAAATGTTATCTAAATTATCAGTGAAAATAGTGTGTAACATTGCACACTCCTGTCATTCTCTTTCTCTACCTATATATGAAGAACAGATAAGTAACTAAGGAATGTTTCAAAGTATCTTAAAAACATGTACATGCGTATATATTAGCACCACAGAACTAAACTGTTCCATCTGCTAAGCTACCAAAGAAAAACAGGCAGATGATAAAACATCTTGGGGTTGGCATGCCTTTCTTCAGGGATAGTTACAGGAAAGCACTCCTGCTGAAGAGAAGCAGCACAGGATATCCTGATGTTTCCCAGAAAGAGAAGGAAACATTGCACCACTGATACAACCTCAGTGTTGAGAAACTCTTTCTAGAAGTGTTCAAAGACACACACTAATATGTAAAACGTCCTTATTTTGTGTAGCTCAATAAAATAAAAAATGAAATCTCCTGAAATGAATGAAAATTAAATCTCTGAAATCTCCTTTTAATATCAGCCGGGGGGGGGGGGAGGAGGAATATATATTCTCCTTGCTGTTACACTACCTGTAACGCACAAGGGTTTTACTGTGTCTACCTGTTAACCTGTGACTTGGTGACACAATGCATTCTCTGGCTGCTCTTTTAGAACAATTATAATGCTTTGAATTCCCTAAAGCTTATTAAGAATAGCAGGAAATAAATGAGCTTTTGTATTATTCCTCAGAGCTGTGGCAGTGTGCAATGTCATTGTGCTCTAGGTAAGATTATGCAGTGGAGTGCAGCACATATAGAAGTTGTTGAATTGATGCTACATAAATTCTATCAAACTTGGCCTTACATTTGATTTCAGCATGGTCTTGCTATAATTAGAGCAAATTCTAGATATCAAATAATTACTTAAGTCCAGAATTTATGTAATGAAGTTAGTAGCTGGATACATGTGATCTAAAAATAGCCAATTAGACTACTGAATACGAATTTATTAAAAAAAAACAAACCACAAACCAAAACCACAAAAAAAACCCCACCCCAACACCTTGGAATCAGAATGAAACAATATTGACTCAATACAGAAGTTTCTTTAAGAACACAAGACATTATCAGATTGTGTAACTGATATTGTGTGTTTAACAAACTATGAGGCTTCCTCTGGTTCTCCTTTAGCAATGGGCCCAAAATGCATCTTGGAATAAAGTAGTTCCTTATATCCCACCCTAGATCCTCTGTAAACCTTTACAGCATTTACACTGAGCCTGGATCTGCAGCCATTGGAAAGGAATTAATGCTAACATCTTGAACATAAGCTGCCAAATAATTTTTCAAGACCTAAAAAATTACAATACTTTTTGAAGTAAGGTTTGAAAAGGGCATTACTTTAAAGAATTACTTGTACAGCTCTAGTTGTCCCAGACTACCTGAGTTCTGTACAAATTTGCTATGTGACATTTTTTTTCCAGGAGCAGACTTGTAAGGATTACAGCACTGTAAAAAAAATAGGAGCAGCTAAAAGATCATTCTGTGCTGAAGATAACCAGTTTCATTCTTCGTTCTGTGGCTGAACACTTCCTTCTTCCTCATACTCTCATTTCTGGAGTAGAAAATAACAGGAGGAAGACCTCTGCATCCTTTGCGATGTGTTCTGGAAAAGGCCTATGTTTTGATGATGGCCTAAATTTAAAAATTAATTCTGACAGAATGAATGACTGAAGACAGTAGCAACACATTTTGATTTAAAAATGTAGGAAGTACATCTGAGAAGGAACAGTTACTTCTCTATAGTGAAACTGTTGTGAGTTTTCTGGATCTCAGCAATTCAAACTTCTGCAAATCTTAGTACTACAGGACAAATTTCTCAAATTTTAACTTTCAGCATCATAAACAGTGACATTAATATTTAACCATTTTTATGAATTATGGCAAATGTAGGTCATATAATTTTAAAAGCTGAAACAGAAGGTATGAAGAGAGATTCTAAAGTAAGTGGATTGCTTGATTAGTCTCATTTACTCCTCTTTCGTATGTAGAATCATTTCTAAGATCGAGTTGTCCCTGTAGAAAAAAAACAACAACTGACCACAGTGAGCCAGTTCATCCCTGGAATAAATTGATTGACCAAGACTGGGTTGTAGAAGGAATGACTTTGGCTCATGCTGTCTGTCTTGTTCAACGTATGTAAAAACCCAAGCTAAACAGGGCAAATATAAAAGCAGCCTAGGCCCTCGGTATTAAAATTGTCCGCAGAGACAGATTGTGTAATGTAGGGTGTATTGAATCCTTGCAGATTTTCAGCAAAGCTCACTGTGTGACGTGCATATACAATATCCTGGTGTAATTTCAATGAAAATGTTGACTAGCCCTAAAAGCTCCATTAGGTAGTCTAAACTGAATAGGTATCTATTTGTCATGTCCTTGACACCTGCTACCTAAAACAAGGAAGGCTGTTACCATGGGTTACCAAAAGGTATTTTGTATCAATGGTGAAGTGATGAAATTACAAGAATTTATGTTTCTTAGGGCTGAATGTTACAAAACACATAAAACAGCTTTTAATAGAGTTAAAGTGCAAAAGTCCTGCACCACAAAACATCTTTGTTCAGCATAAAAGGATTGTGAAATAAATATAAATAAATGTCAGCTCAAATGAGAGCATTTTGTTTCTGAGTTATGATTTGCACATTTCTTATTACAGTGCAGAAAACCACCCCACACCTGTGAGCTGTAAAGTCTCCAGGTTGAGAAAGCTGTGGAATGTAGACAAGGCTGTCAAACATACCTGCCTTTCCGAGAGAAATATGCTTCATGGATCTGAACCACCACTCTGCTGAGTATCCTGATCTCTCACTGAAATTGAGAGCTGCTCATCACCTCACAGGAGCTCACTTACATGTGGTCTTTAAAGTTTTTTATACTGGGCAGCTGTCACCCAATCTACTACAATTCATCCATATTCAGCAAGGCATTTTTCTGGCATATGCTGAAGTCCCCTTGACAGTTTAACATATGCTTCTGTGCTTTGTTGAACATGGTTGGACTTGAGCATTTTCCTTAATGCTTTACTGAATAGGTAGCTCTTGTTGAAAGCTGATTGCTTTGCTGAACTGCAGTCTGAAAAGCGAGAGATGAATGCTTTAAGATTTCTAGTATTGAGGCAAGAAGTCTTACTCTGTGGTCATCAAGGGGTTTCCCAGGCTTGCTACAGCAATTATGCTTCTTAGATTTAATTTTTATGCCAGTACTTTTAAAAATTATATGATTCTAACTCCAACACATCAAAATACATGTTGTTCTTAACTTTCAGTTGAATTCACTAGATGCAAAAAGTCACTTTTACCCTTTACCTTGCTTTTGCTTCTCAGTGAATTTTCCTAGAAACTTAGAAACTGTGTTAATGATCTGAAAATTAATCTAAAAACCAATAGTAACAGAGTTTTCAGGTTTCCTGGAAGCTGCATAACAACCCTATTGCTTTACACAGAGACAGTTCTCCATGTCTTTTGGGAAGACACCAGAAAGATATCTTCCAAACATCCTCTGAATTTATCCTAAAAGGTTTTTGAAAACCGGGAACTTTATTAAGGCTCACTACTTTCATAATAATCAACTCACATAAATAATTTGGGGGGGGGGGGGATGAAAGGATTGCAGTTGCAATTTATATAATGTTAAATTAATATATTTCATATATTATAACATAAATCAGTTTAATCACTGGGACAATAACAGCTTAACCCATAGCTTTCTTTTAAATTTGTAACTTGAAGTGTCATGGAAATAATGTTTCTAACAGGATTGCAGCAAAGCAGGGTAACGGTGTTCTGGCCTGCGTTAGGAGGAGCCATCAGGTCAGAGGAGGTGTTCCTTCCCCTCTACTCAGCACTGGTGAGGCCTCACCTGGAATATTGTGTCCAATGATGGGCTCCCCAGTACAAGAGAGACATGGTCATACTGGGCAGAGTCCAGCAGAGGACTGTGGAGATGATTAACAGACTGGAGCATCCCTGCTGTGAGGAAAGGCTGAGATTGTTTAGCCTACAGAAGACGGCTCATAGGGGATATTATTAATGTATATAAATATCTGAAGGGAGGGTACAAAGACGAGAGAGTCAGGCTCTTTCCAGTGGTGCCCAGTGACAGGACCAGAGGCAATGGGTGCAAACTGAAGCACTGAAAGTGCCCTGTGAACATCAGGAGAAATTTCTTCACTGTGAGGGTGACTGAGCACTGGCACAGGTTGCCCAGGGAGGTTGTGGAGTCTCCATCCTTGGAGATATTCAAAAGATATTGGAGATGTTCATGGTCCTGGAAAATCGGTTATAGATGTCGCTGCTTGAGTGGGGGGAGGTGGACTAGACGACCTCCAGCAGTCCCTTCCAAAGACAACCATTTTGAGCATAACAGGGTAGTGAGCAGTAAATTTTCAAGGATGCTGTGAGTCAGGAGAGTTTTCACTGGGCTCTGTCATACTAGAACTTCAGCATGACAGATCTGACATATTTTTAAAGGTTGAATTTTTAAAAGAGCATTTCTCCTCTTGCAGCACTCTGGGTGAAACCCCTAGCCTTTTCGTTCCTTCAACATGTGACTTCTCACTGTATCAAAAGAGGAAACTAATTTTGGTTCAAATTATCAAACAAATATCTCTGAAAAGCCTCAGAAAGATCCTGTGTATATAAAGGTGCATGAAAAAGAAGATGTATCAATGGAAGAGAACTGGTTAGGTTTAGGGGAAAAACATTTCCCATGATGAAAATTCTCACATACCTTAGCTAAGCAGAGGCATTGTACTTCGTTCACTAAGCTAACTTTGAAATATATTAAAATATATTTTCTGAAAATTATATAAAAGGGATAAAAAAACTATGGAAAAAAGGGACATATGTCTTTTTATCAAAAGGACTTTTGCAGCCAGAAGGTACTAAAATATTTCAATTGTATCAGTAGTCGCAACTAGTGCTTAGTGAAAGAAAACTTCAGAGTTCATCATTACAGCTTTGATGCTGCTGTAGCAATATGTTGAAGCTAATTAAAAGTTAAAGATATGGTATAAATATTTACTTATCTTTAAAAAATATTTAATAAGATTCAACACAGGCATGGATTAGAGATTTCCCCCAAAATTCAAGGTATATTTAAATATTGTTATTATTTTTTCCTCTATTTTATTTAGGTAGACTTTGAATTCAGATCTCCAGCTCTGTGAATCTAGAAGAGTTTTAGTGAATTTAGAAAGTATTACAGGCCAAGTAGAAGGTGGTGTACTAAGCCTTGTCACTGCAAAATTTTAAAAAAACAAATGTCTTTTTGACATGTCTTGTATGATGATGAACAAGCCAATAGTTAAGGATAATAAACTTTTTTATTAATTGATGCAAATTCCTTTGTTGATCTCAAATGGAGGAATTAAAGGCTTTCATTAATTCTGAGTGAGTCTAATTAGAATTGGACATTTCAAACTTACCGAGTTAGGACATTTGTGTTGATCGGTCCCCTTGTGATTCTATTTTAAATATTATGCTTGCATAGCAATCTGCAGATTAGAATGAAAACTAAGAGCCTAAATAAGAATGCATTTCAACTATTTGCCTAAGAAATCCACCATTATATCTGATCTTTGATTTGATTTGATTAGTGAAACCTCTTGATGAACAAGTGATTAACAAGAGACATACTTACAGCTAGTGGATACCTGTGTATCAGATCCTAGACAGCAGGAAGTGTTGCCAGCCAGCAGCCTTCAGCATTGCAGTGCTCACAGGAAGAACCTGGCCCCCTCCCTCCTCCTAGGTGCTGCCATGAGAAGTCTGGAGGGGAAGGACGTATGGCTTTCATCAGGACAAAGATGGGAGGAACACAGACACATGACATATTCATTGCTACCACCAAAGCTTGAGGCATTCTGACTGATGCAAAAGTAATACCTCACTATTTGGTTGACCTTAGATATGAGCCAAGACTTTGTGTCCCCTTACCTTGATTTAACATAGCTCACTATACTGAACTGCTCTCAAATCTGTAGTTCATTCTTTTGTTTCCAAAACAGGTAACATGACTGCAGGATTCCTAGGAAGACATAAAGTCCATTAGATACTTGCACATGATCTGAAATAAACAAGTTGCGTTAACCTACCTTTAAATTTACTTTATTATTATTATTATTATTATTATTATTATTATTATTATTATTTCACCACTGGACAGACTACAGGGATGTGTACAGTGAGTTGCTGTGACTGGGTTTTGTGGTACTTTGTGGTGATAGCGTAATTGTCTTTGATAGCATCCATATTGATGTAGAATAGTCTTATGTTTCATGGTCTCTATGCCTGCTAAGGAAAGAGAAAATTTGAACATTATTTTGGTAAAGAAGAGAAGCTTAAGGAAGATCTTCCTAACTGTTAAGATAATGGAACAATGGAAAAAATGTAAACAGCCTTAGTAGGGCATTTTCCAGAACAGGTTAGACAAATATCCATCATAGCTGGCCATAGAAAAATAATAGTAAGGCAATGAAATAGATTATCTCCTGAAAGATCTTCCAGTTTCATAGTCCAGGGGAGCGTTTTATTCCTGGACTGGCCATTTGCCTAAGAAGACTGTACATGAAATGCAGAAAAGATTAATTAGCATTTCCAAATTCAGTGCTCTCTAATAAACCTCAAACTCCAGACTACCACAAAAAGTAACTTGAAGAGTTTTACTTATTACAGCTACTTTGCGGCAACTTCCCATAGACAAGCAGAAAGACAGTAAAAATTATTTGACAGGCTATTGCAATGCAAGCCATCATAAAAAATTTATTAAATTTAAGCCTCATAATAACTTGGTGCCCACTGAAACAATGAAGACATAGTACTGAATAGGAACTATCAAAATGGAATGGGAAAGTTACATTTAAAGATGCAGCTGAAAGATATCCAGATAACAAAGCAAAAAAATAAAATTAATTTTTGAAAGTGTTCACTAGTAGAGATTTTCCACATGACTAGATACCTATTATTGAACTAATAAAAATAGCACTGCTATTGAGAAATAATGTAACAGCTTTGTCTGTGTGTAAAAATTTAAATCTGGAAAATTACTTTACACTTAGGCATAGGAAAATCATCACCTTATTTCTCTTACACTACATTCACTAGTGTGTGAAGAGCATGCACATGCATCCAAGCTGAGTGATTCAAATAAGTTCAGCTTTCCTTTGTTTCTCTTGGTGAAATGGGAGAGTCCCCCATTAAAAAAAACAAACCACAAACCCTGCCCCTTGTATGTAATCTTTTAATCACATGCAGAGTCCTCCTTGTTGTTCCTAATCTGAAAATTTGGAGTTAGTGGTTGTCCAAATGATTTTGGGAGGTTGCTTCCAAGTCAAAACTCAGCTCCATAATTACCAAAATCCAGCTTCATATTTAAAAGGACTTCCCAGCCCTTCTCCTTGGATATTGAGACTTAAGAAAATATTTGTATAATTTCAGAAATGGACTCTGGTCATGTAACATCTATCATGCACTTAAGTAGGTGTGATAGGAATGATGGCAGCCATACCTGTGAGACACTCTGGCATGAATTAACAGGAATCAGCTGCTATATGATGAAAATTTTATTTTCTTGCTAACTTGATCAGTGAGAACAGAGGCACTGAGGGAACGAGAGTGCTCTGGAGCTGCTTGGCTGTAATGATCAGTAAGGTGGCTGCACACTGAGACAGCCAGGAAAATAGTACTGGAGACAGACGAGGTACCATTGGAATGCTGGCTTCAGCAAAAAAAAAGACAAAAATAAAAAGAAAAAAAAGAAAAAAAGAAGTAAAAGAGAGGGTTGTGGGGGTAGAGGTGTATAGTCCAAACAATCTCGCTTTGAACAATCTCAGCTCTGAGTGCAAATAAAATTAAAAGTGTTGACAAAGTTCCCAGAAGGGTATTTTGTGTGTTATTTGCTTGCATGTATTACACTTCTGCTCAGGACCCGCTCAAATTTTCTGAAGAAACTTGTCTGTATTTTGTATTTCCTTGTATTTACTTTTCAATGTCATAGTTCCATCTTGTAAAGTGAGCCTTTAGTTTTGACAGGCTTCAGTTGTGCTGTTGGCCCTGTTGGTGCTATAAAGATAAGAGGTAAGAAATAAAGATTGAATTCCTGGGCGATTTTCTATTAAATGTACAAGTTTGTGTGAGTCGTGATTAATTAATATGCAGATGTGTTTTGCTGATTAATTCTTTTGAAAAAATTAGATAGCCACAATGTCCCATGATTTATAATGGATGTGAACTACCACCCTCTGAGATCTCAGCTGTTAATGTAGTAATAAGGCTAATTGCTACTTTCCATGCAGGTGGGAGCCTCTATTATAACAGCTTTGTCATTTCACTTTTTTTCTAGTAAGACTATATTCCCTTGTACTGCTCTCAAAGAAGTTGATTCCAATTTACTAAAGGTTTTGGCATCACACCCTGAAAACTATGAACAAATCAATGTGTAGAATATTAACCTGTCACAATGCAGAAATGTGTTTTCTTGCACTGTCTTCTAAAGAGAGTTTTTATCAGGAGTCTCTCTCCATCTGTGAACGATAAGTCAAATTCAGCTGAAAAATGGCACACTTGGAGGTGTGAAAATTTCCTGTGAAATGTAGAAAAAATGGCCAACTGGTAGCCATTAGGATGTCAGAACTCAGAGAGAACTATTGTCCCTTTATGAGGGAGCAAGGCAACTCTGAGGAGATAAATCTGTGCTGGGAACATTGGCAAATCTGGTGGGTGGCAGAGAGTGTTCATGGGAAAAAGAACATATTTTGAGCTCTAGTAGCTTTGATAGAAGCAGCTGTGCTCTGATAAAGCACATCTTCCTGCAGAGTAGATAAAATGCTTGATAAGGAATGTTGAGAAGGTTGTATGACAGATAGCATTACTAGAGATGGTTTGGTACAGCTTTCATCAAACAAATTTAGTCTGTTTGCCTCAACCATGCTGCTTTGTTCCTCCCTCCAACATGAGAAATCATTACAACCCTCATGATAAACAGGGAAAGAACGGAATCTGGGGAAGGGCAAAGAAGAGGAATACTTCTTCAATGTATCTTATGCTTGTCACTTTGAAAATCCAGAGAACAAAAAAGTAAACAACCAGTGAGATTGAAGTTGGTAGTGCTCTCTAAAAATCAAGGGAACATTATATTAGGGAGACTCTTTAATTGTAACCCACTTCTCCCAAAGCACATATATGTTTGGTGGTGAGTAATATTGAATATATCCATGAAATTTCTTCCACCTCCAGGTACACTGGGGTAGTGAGTAATAAACAGGAGTTCATTGGCAAGTTATTTTGCTCTAGGTTGCCCAGACCTCAAGTGGCAAATATTTTGTTAACCCTTACTGATGTTACCGAACACAACTGAAAATCATCATTTCCCTTGAAGGACAATGCAGCAATAATGAACTCATGCTTTCCCAGTGATCTAATACACGACACTGGTAAATGTAGCTACTGTTTACATTGTTACAGAAATCAAATAATTCTAGAACAGCAGTGATTATTTTACTCTTTGGACTATATGCACTTATATCAGTCAGAAGCAAGAGGTTTCATAAGAATGGTGAAAAAGATGTCACTATTGCTAGAAAAATGTTATGAAGAGTATAGATTACAGGTGTCCCATAGATTAGTGTTCCCTTGCATTATAGGGCATTTTTGGCAGAATGTCAGATCTCAAAGTTTCTTGCTAAAATCTTTCCAGCTATGCTCTTGTGGAAAACCTACTTATTCATGTTAGAGATCAGACCTAAATGAAAGGCCTATGCATTAGTTCTGGAAAAAGCTTTGGGAAAAAGTGATAAATGAAGATATGACCTAGATTTTCCATGTGGAGGAACATGATGAAGTTACCAGGTGTCCTAGCGTACCCAGCACTGAGTGCCTTTAAAGAACACACTGACAAGGTGGATCAGATGCACAGGATTGCTTGTTTCATGATCCATGGAAATGCTACTTCAACCCATCAGCTTGTTTAAATGTGGATTTAGCAATAGACACAAGTTCGAATGACCCTTGTTTGCCTTAAGCATGCATGAACTATATGGTACTTGTGAAGCTATATTAAACATATAGACTTGTGCTTGGTAAGGTGCTATAAAACAAGCCATTTATTTTATTGGTCCTTATTTCAATAATACTTATGTATATGCCTAGTAAGAAAGTAAATCCATAGCTACAAAAGATACTAAAAATTTTTAGTTTCAGTAATTTATTATTTCAGGATTTAAGCAAAAAGTCTTATATTTATCAGCAATAATTAAAGTATCTGTATAATAAATGCAAGAATACAGTGGGGCTACTATTTTGTAGCAGTACCTAATAGTACAGTAATTAACAGTATCTAATAGTCTCAACTACTTAGGAGTTGTGAAAATTATCACTTCCAGTTGAAAATGTAGCTAAACCAGAGTGATGCTAATAAGCATCTTTCCACTTCAGTGGGATGAATTACACCTCCCTGTTTGCCTTTTAGCACATAATAAAGTGTGATGGAAGGGCTTTATTCTTAGCCTTGTCCAATCACTTTGATAAACACGGAGTGGCTATATCATTCTTCTATTTTGATCTCTGATGTCTGCTTTACACTGGTGAAAACAAATTCTTGCAACGAGCTTCAGAGAATTTACAAATAATTCTTTTGATAATTTTCAGGAAATAACTGATTAAGTGGGCAAAGGTTCCTTTCCCTTATAGCTGGAAGCAGTGCCAAGAACTTATCCTATAAAATTATGCCCAGTATATAGAGTCTAACCTGGTTGGTTGAATTCTAATATAATAAGAGGAATATGTTAGAAATGGCACATAAAAATCTGTGGACTGTGTAACAATTCTGTCAAGGCAACAGAAAATCTTTTCAAATCTAAGGTGACAGAAGTTTGATACAATGAAGATTTATATTCATAAAGGATTCTTAAGGAAAATGGACAACCGGAATGGATCAGTATATTCTGTCAGGGTAAGGCAGAATAAGCAGATGTTGTTTTGACTTTTCCAGTGATTCTTTGAATTAACAAGTTAGGTTTTTTACTTTTGCTGTCATTTTACATAATGACTGAGAAAGTCACGTACAGTGCAACATTAAATTACTGTCACAGATCAGTTGCACCATCTACTTGTTCTATAACAAGTGAAAATCCGTTTGAAAATATATGGACAAAAGGAAACAGTGAAACAGCAGGACTGGATTTCTATTGAAACACTATAGCATATGGTTAATATAAAACATTTTACATTTGCATTAGACGTAGAGAGAGCATCTCTTTTGGATGGAAATACAAAAATATTTTATTTAAATGTACATTTAGGGAACTACCAGTGCTTTCATGTAAACATTTGTCTACTTCTTATAACTGGAAAATGTTATACCTTGTATCTGAAATGGCTATGATATATAAATATGTGAGAAGACCACTCTACATTTCCATGTATTTAAAGTCAGAGAAGTGAGATCTCTGTAAACTTGGACATTCTGCTCAGAGATATAGAAAACATCTTGAAAAAAATGTGTCTTTCTGACCTTTGAGATCAAATGATGACTTACAAAAAGTGCATTGTAATGCATTTCATAGTGTATGCTCTGGATAGTTAGCCAGAAGTAGAGAATATTCACATCAAGAATAGCATTGTCTTTATCAGCTGCAGATTATGGCACATCAAAGTTCAGTTCACCCTTTGATATACACTTACTACATTTCAAATGTTTCTTTCACAGTTCCAGTGTTGTCTTGAAAACAATCAAGAAGCCAAGTTCCTTTTTTAAGTATGTCTTAATGAATCACTGGTGGAAGCTTTTTAATATTTCCTTGGAAAGAAGCAGAACCATATGTAGAGAAAAATGCCTGTCATATTCCTGACATTAGCCCCACTGAGATATATCATTTTACTTACAAGTAAACCTTGTAAAACTATAGCTTTTAATTTATTGTCACAGTACAGCAGTTCTTATGAATGGCAATACCATGGTATAGATGTTTTGTGCAGCAGCTACCATATTGTTTTCTGCATTTTCATATTGAAAACATGAATATCAGATTAATTCTTTGGTGTATTAGAATTATTATGACCACCTCCACTTCAGTGTTTTTCATGAAGTTTATGGTAAATATTGCTCTTTAACATCTATATAATTTATCCATTAAATCTGGAAAATATCAATGCCATGCTTTTTGGGGCTCTATTTTGAGTTGATGAAATTTTACCTTTGTAGTTCCTATTGCAGTGAGTGTGTGTAAGAAACAAATATGACTACTATAAAGTATTTAATACAAGACTACGCCTCCGTTTGGCACCAGAGCTACGTTTACATCTCACATAAACACAAACACTAATACGCAAATGCTATTCTCTCAACAACCTTGTCAACCTATGATAATTGTACAGATAAAATAATTTTTACTTTTCATAAAAACAGGAAAATAAGATTATATAGGGAAGTTGTGATTGCAATGTAGATATAGTAGAATTATTCTAGGAAAAAAATTATCGAAATAAAGTCTTGCATGTAAAAAAAAAAAGTAAGAAGACATTAGTATAATAAAACTTCCAAAAAGGAATTTAGGACCTTTTATTCTTGCAGCTGTGGAATAAACACATACTGTGTTTACAGTCAGATAAAGAAGAGTGCATCACAACTGGTGGTGTGTGGAAAGAAGTAACTTTCAGCAAATACAGTCTATTCATTTTTTTAAAAAGTATCTCTGGAGAAGGGTATAATCACAGACCTGATCTTTGCATTGGTATGGTGATGTCCTTCAGTGTTCAAGCAACAGTTTCAGTGCAGGAACTGGAAGATGCTTCCACTCTGAGAAGAACTAAGCAAAAAAGAAACTGGTTTCTCCAGTTCTGTCATCAAAAACTTCCTGATCCATCATCTTCAGCAGTGAAATGAAAAAAAAAAATAAAATCCTCACATTACTGTCCTTTTCACAACCTGCTGAATTGGGGTGAACATATCCACAGACCTCTGATGTGATGCCAATGTAGGACAGGGACATCTCCAGACAGACCTGAGCTCCTGCCACATCTTAAACACCATACTGCACACAACAAACACCAAACCTGTACCTTCAAATGAAGTGCAGACAATGACAACCACTTATTTGCTCATTCATTAATGAACTTCTCTGTAAATGTTCTTCCTCACACAGTGTTTACCAGGTTCAGATAACGTATTTCCATAGGCTGTCTCATATACAAGATTTCAGCTTGCAATTTAGAAGACATCTTCTTTTTCTCTTTTTGACCTTTGTGATTTTCTATTAAAATACTAGATTTCTTCAGGCAGACTTCTATGCTCTAACCAGTGTTTGATTATTGGTTACTGTACTTAATTTCTTCTCAGTCGTTTCAGAGATTCAGCATGCCTTTACTCATGAAACAAAAGATGGTTCCTTAAAGTAAGAGAGATGTGTCACCCTAGTTATATCAAGACCATTCTACTCTTTAGCCAGCATACATATGGATCTATGATCCTCAGAAGTTATACAAATTACAACAACTAAGGAATTTCAGTACTTAGTAAAATCAGATTTTTAATTTTAGTGCGAGTTGTGAGGATTTAACATTATACAGCATTGGTCATGAAATGAGACATCTTAATTATCTTAGCTGTTTCATACATAGAGTGATTTACATGCCACCTCCTACCCATCAGCCTAGGGTTTCCTTTCGCTTAATTAAATTTCCAGAAACACAACACATCATATATGCTGTACATTATTACTTTCATAAACAGGGTTCTTCTGTATATATCATATTTAATTTTGTAAATATAAATATTGTAAATGAATAATTTGTGTCTCTGAAGTTTTAGATAATATCACCATCATGTATTTATTTTGTTTGATTTGGCTTTGTTTTTTAGGTTTTTTTTTTACAAAATTTGTAATTGTACAGTTTCTGTGTTAATTGAATAAAGAACTTCAGGATTTTTGGGGGGTGGGGGGTTAAGAGAAAACCAAACGCTTTGAGAGAAGCCGTTGCAGTGCCTCAGAGAGTGAGAAGGTGGGAGATCTTAGTCTGAAAAGCTCAGGACTTAGTAGAATAGGAAAACTGAAATACATTTCCTACAAAATGCTATAGCAGCACTTCTGAACTCACAAACCCCTATTCTACCTCCAGTGAAAAGTAAGCCATTTTCCACAGAAATCAACCTATTTTTGTTTATAACCCTTTCTCTTCAAAACATTAAAATATACACACGTACCTACTCTCAAAGATCAAAACTGAAAAACACTTCTGAAAGAGATTTTGTAAGTGCCATGATCAATGGGACACTGCAACCACTAGTGCAGGACTATGGGATTGATGGGTCCTGAGTAACTTCCTGTATTTTCACTTTTAGGAAATTTCAACAGGCACTAAGATGTTCAAAACATCCTGAAAAACAATTTGGCACACAGTCTCACAGGGCTGACTAATGCAGCTCAGTCCAGACTGATTATACAGTTATACTGTTTTTTTTAAATGTCCAGTCATGGGGAGAACTCAAAAGATCGGGCAGATTGCTCCCTGAAGGTTAGTGATTGTAATATGTTATTTGAAGATGAAGCTTTTACTTTTGTCTGTAGGCTCACAAACGCCAGCTGACCTAGAAATACCAAAAATAAAAGCTAGTATTTTTATAGTAGGGTCATAATATCAAAAATATTAGCCCTCTGTAGAAGGTTCTCTTACAAAATAAATGTAATACCTGGAATTTTGTAAATAATAATAATTAGAATCAGCTTAAGAGGTGCTTTGGTTTTACCTGTATCATCTAAATTAAGCTTGGTTATAACTAGACTGTGAAGGAAAATATTGTACACAATCTATCATTTTCCTGAAACAAAAGTCAGCTCCTGACTGTAAAATGTGCTAGTTGTGCATTTTGCCTAAAGACCTAAATACTGATGGTTCAAACCACTAAAATCATGAGTGAGCTCCTGGTCTCACTGATGTAATTCACTTTCTCTTTTTAAGAAATTACATGCATTATAAATAATTATTGATATACAGACTGTAATCACTGGCTACATCTATACAACTCAGGAAGCATGACCTGCTGGTATCTCTTCCCTGAGGCCACCTGGAAGTGCAAAAATGTGTTAAGAGATGTGGAGATTACATGATTCTAATTCCGTGGCAAATCAGTGAGCACTCTTAACTGGAAGAATTGACATTACCAGGAAATCCCTTAGAAAAGTAGCCTGTTTTCCTTCCAAACCCTACTCTAGACTATCTGTTCAGGTGATATTTTAAACTGAGATTTAAAGATTGTTCATAATAGGAAAAATTAGAAAGAAAAAAGATTATACACCGTACCTTACTGACCATTGCTTTTTTCTGGTACAAAAATTGTTGACATACAGAGTTATTCAAAGAAATTAAATAATAGTGTTGCAAATGATGATCAGGAAATTCGGGTTGGCAAATATTAGGGAAGCTTTAAGCTATAGTTACTTGATAATTGTTACCTCAAAAGTTTTAAGCAAGTGCCCAGTAAGGGATTCTGATGTTTACCATATTCTCACTGTATCTGTTTCCTCAGCTTTTTGATGTAAAAGAAAACAGTAATGGAATGTTATTCTATGCCTCTCTCTAATTCAGGGAAGCAAGGAGACATCAAAGGCAGGACTGGCATTTGGGCACCTGGGCCACAATCTCTGACCTTTGTGCATGAAGATGGTATCGACTTCTGCTGGGTTGTCAAAGAAATAATCTTCAGCACATTGTCCTTGCTTGTGGCTTTAGCATATGAAAACTTTATCTGGGTTTTTCTACTGCACATGGAAAAATAAAAAATAGATGTCCTGAACTGAATTTTTGAGAGCTAAATTTATAATAATCCAGCAATTTCATTGTGGTTACGGATAGCTACACGTCGGAGACAATCAGAAGTGTCTATAAAGTACTTGCTGTATCTTTAGATGACCACCAGCCATTTGGGAAATATGTTACTTCTCATTTTAACATATTTTAACGTATTCTGATCTTTCTTAAACATCCCAAAAGCTACTGAAGCAGACAAGAAAAGCTGAAGTTCCCACAATCCCTGAATTTTGCTTTTGTGACATGTGATGTAGTAACGGAAGTCTACCTATAGGCAAACTGGCATCTTCCAGTCCAGGATCCCCCCTAGTATATTCGAAGAACTGAGATCTTTGAAGTTCCATACAAGACACATGCACTAAGAAGGTTTTCCCTCAAGCAAGTTATGCAGATCTTAGCGTTTAGTAATACTTCCCTTACACAGGAATAAAATTGCTTCGACCCAGACTGTGGCCAGCAAGGGAACTTATCAAACACCAAAGAAAGAAAGCAGGAAATAAATCTTACTGAGAGTGCATGCCTTTTATTTCCTTATACTTCCATTTAAAGGAAAAAGGTCTTCTATTTTATCGGATTACAAAGGACTGAATTCTGCCAGGGATCAACTAGCTAGGTAGCCACTGGTAATTCGATAACTGATATGAAATGCTTTGTTTCATGTCTTCAACTTTTGTTGAGTATCTTTTGAGCTCCTTGGAACTGCTTCTAAGGTTACAGGCATGCTGCTGTAGTCACTGTTATTGGGGTCAGACATCACTAATGAACAGCCATCTCTGAAACAAACAGCATCACCTATCATCCCTCCCTGTGTTGTGTTTATGTAGCAAAGTTTTGGTAGGAGGGGGGCTTCAGACATGGATTCTGTGAGAAGACAGCAAAAGCTAATCCCATGTCTGATAGAGCCAACTCCAGCGAGCTCCAGCCAGGCCCAGGATGGACCGGCTGCTGGCCAAAGCTGATAAGTGACATTGGTAGCGCCTCTGAGATAACATAGTTAAAGAGGGGGAAAAAATGCTGCACAACAGCATCTGGGAGAGAGGAGTGAGAGTATGTGAGAGAACCAACCCTGCAGACACCCAGGTCAGTGAAGAAGGAGTGGGAGGAGCTGCTCCAGGCATCAGAGCAGAGATTCCCCTGCAGCCTGTGGTGAAGACCATGGTGAGGCAGGCTGTCCCCCTGCAGCCCATGGAGGTTAACGGTGGAGCAGATATCCACCTGCAGCCTGGGGATGACCCCATGACAGAGGAGGTAGATGTGCCCTGAAGGAGGCTGAAGCCTGTGGAGACCTCATACCTGAGCAGGTTCCTGACGGACCCCCCCACCGGGGATCCAGGCTGGAGCAGTCCATTCCTGAAGAACTGTGCCCCATGGAAAGGACCCATGCTGGAGCAGTTCAAGAACTGCAACTTGTGGGAAGATCCCACATTGGAGAAGTTCATGGAGGACCATCTCCTGTGGGTGGCACGTTACAATGGATCAGGGGAACAGCGTGAAGATGAAGAAACAGCAGAAACAATGTCTGATGAACTGACCCCAAGCCCCACTCCCCTGCGCTGCTCAGGGGGAGGAGGTAGAAGAGTGGGGGGTGAGGTTGAGCCCAGGAAGAAGGGAGGTGTGCTGGTTTTGGATGAGAGAGAGTTAATTTTCTTCATAGTAGCTAGTATGGGGCTATGTTTTAGATTTGTGCTGAAAATAGTGTTGATAAGAGACCGATGCTTTAGCTATTGCTGAGCAGTGCTTATGCAGCATCAAGGTCGTCACTGCTTCTCATGCTGCCCTGTCAGCAAGAAAGCTGGAGGTGCACAAGAGGTTAGGAGAGGACACAGCTGGGACAGCTGAACCCAGGTGACCAAAGGGATATTCTACACCATATAATGTTGTTCTCAGCAATAAAAATGGGTGAAGAAGAAGAAAGAGGGGGATGTTTGGAGTGATGGTGTTTGTCTTGTTTGTAGCCTGATGACGTTTGCAGATGACACCAAATTGAGTGGAAAAGTAGACACTCTGGAAGGGAGAGCCATCCTGCAGGAAGATCTGGATAGGCTGGAAGAGTGGGCTAACAAGAACCTTATGAAGTTCAACATGGTCAAGTGTAACGTCTTGCACCTGGGAAAACACAATCCAGGAGTTCAGCACAGACTGGGATCCACTCAGCTGGAGAGGAGCTCTGTGGAAAGAGACCTGGGGGTCCTGGTGGACAACAAGCTCAATATGAGTGAGCAGTGTGCTGCTGTGGCCAAGAAGGCCAACAGGAAGCTGGGTTGCATCAAAACCAGCATCACCAGCAGAGATAAAGAAGTTATTATCCCATTCTACTCTGTGCTTGTCAGGCCAAACCCGGAATACTGTGTGCAGTTCTGGTCCCCACTACACAAAAATATGTGGATAGGCTGCAGGGGGTCCAGGGAAGGGCCACCAAGATGATCAAAGGACTGGAAAGCCTGCTGTATGAGGATAGGCTGAGAGAACTGTGTTTGTTCAGCATTGAGAAAAGGAGGCTCAGAGGTGATGTCATCACTGTATACCAGTATTTAAAGGGTGCTCCTTTTACACAAGGAGTCACATTGAGAAGATTAGGGGTAATGGGTACAAGTTAATACTGAGAAGATTCTGATTTCTTTCCCTGTCCTGTTGAGAAGGGGGAGTGATTCCAGTGTTTTTTTTCCCCATGTACAAAGTCAACTCAGAAGATAATTGGGTTCACTGTTTTTTTAATTTTAAAATTCAGGTTATCATTTATACATTATCTCCACACCACAGCCCAATATTTCTGTTAAACTATTTCTCCCTGAACTTTATAAAATAATGATTCAGGCATCTAGGTTAATATAACTAGAGCAGAGAGAAAATTAAAAATGCAAAGTAAAAAAGTAATAGAAATTGTCTAGGTAGGTTTATCTCGGTTAGGAGAATAGAAACTTAGATGAAAGGTCCATGTTAAGGTGACATCAAAGAAAGTGTCTCCTCCTTTGACAGGTGAAACTGTTATCAACGCCCTTTATTGATAATATCAGGATTGCTTTAGTTCCAGACTTTAGTGTTATCAGACAATTTCACTGCCTTCACTACATTCCCTAGACTGTTTTAAGGTTGACTTTTTGTACCTTTCATCTCTCCAACTCACATCTCATCATAACTCTCTTTGCTATCTAAATGTAAGAGAAAGAAATTTTGAAGAAATACTGTTTGGTGCTGAAATAATGAAAAAATTTGAAATTTACTTATAGCCCTGTTGATTTGATACATTGACAATTCAGTTTGCTACCCAACAAATAAGAACAAAGTAACATACAACTAGACAAAATAGTTTTGCTTTGCAAAGTGTGATCTTACGGAAGAATATATCTACACAGCTGATTTTCTGAAACCCTACTAAGATGCTTAATCTGTCAAATAAATCTTGGGAAAGCTGCGGTGTTTCTTTTCCTTACTTCAGACTGTTCTGAAGTAAAAGCCATACTGTCCACTAGAAAATGCAAACTTTACATAAAAATATTATTCCTGAATACAGTTATGTTTGAAATGATCTCAGGCATCTGATCAAACAGAAGATAATACCCCCTTTTTCAATTCTCAGACTGAAGTTTTATAGCTATATGAATGTACGCATTTTTATGTAGAATTTTAGGTAATGTGATGGGGTACATTTTTAAAGAAATAAGATTTTACAGTGTAGATAAAAGAGAAATTACTTGGCTCCTTACAAGATTTTAAAAAGATTGTAAGTGAGGATTACTTGAGACAATGTTAGGAGTTTGCAATAAACAGTGAATGTTGGATTTACTTATGAATATGGCATAATTACAGTAATAAATAGTGCTAGAAATTGTATTATTATAAAAGACACTAACTTCTTACAGACAGAATATGTAATATCATTACTGATACTGATGAGGTCTTATAATTTTGGATTGTAAAATCTACTAGATTTCTCTACCAATCAAATGAGAAAGAGTTTAAACTTTGCTCTCATAAGTAGTGGAGAGATAAGAGAAAAACCTCAGTAAAAAATAATCCTGGAGCAGAAGATAACAGAGACTTCACTGCAGTTAAAAAAGCTAAAAAAAAAGATATCAGCAACTATTGGTTTAAAAAAGGAGAATATGAGGAACTCAGGGAAACAGGGGAGCCAACAGGGAGAATATCTCCTGGAATTACATTTTGAAGAAACTTTAAATGAAACTAATTGGAAGTGTTCTTACGAAGACAGAGGAAACACTTATAAGCAATACCTCTCAGGGCAGACTAACTAGATAGTAATCTCTAAACATGGGATATAAAGTTAGAGAATCTCTTCTACTAGGAATAATTAGAGAATGAAAAGGAAGGAAAATGCCAAATTATAAAGAAGTTAAAAGACTTTAAAAATTAGAAGGGTATATAAATACAAAGAGATCAACTCAGAGGTGAAATAGTATTTGGAGATAACCTAAGCAGGGCCCCAAAACAAATATTCTCCTTAGTTTTAAATAAATAATAAAAGCAGGGGCAAGGCAAGCTATTGGGAATGGGCTCACAGAAAAGAATATGACTATGTTTGAGGAGGTAAAATATATGGAATTTGGCACACCTTAATCAGGAACCCTGAATATTATGGAGTCTTGGTTTTGATACTGCAATTTCAGTATAAAAAAAAATTGCATGACTGGTGGAAAGATACATATGGAAAGTGTCTAAGTTACTAGATCTATTTGACTTCAAATTCAACTAGACAGAAAAAAAATCAGGACCTGTTGGAGAGTTTGTTTACCTGATGAACACATTGTTTACTCTTCTTCAAGTAAATAACTTTATTTCTTTTGTTATACAGGAAAAGACCTTGATTTCCTTTATACTACAACATAGAAAGGAGAGAGAAGAGAAGAGAAGAGGAGACGAGACGAGACGAGAAGAGAAGAGAAGAGAAGAGGGAAAAAAGGGGAAAAGAAAAGACACAGTATGGCAAGTCAAGGTTTCTTTATATTGCACCAGGATAGGTAAGACTTTGTTGATTTCCCTTTTGAACCCCTGAATTTGTATGTCACGCTCCAGGCCCACTGCTCAGAGCAGTTGAGATGAGCCTATTGCTGCTGTTAGTTTCACAGATCAGACTCAAAACTCATGCTACTGTGCAGCATGTTGTTGGCTTTCCCAGGTTTTGTGATAACCCATTTAAGAGCAAATGCCTGTGGGACTGAAACAGTAGCGATTGCTTCTCAGTGCAATGCTCAGTACTTCAAGCTGTATGTGCATCGCTCTTTATCCTTTTCCCTACTCTTTTATTTTTTTCTTTTGAATCCAGTGTGCCTCACATTAGGATTTCTGTTTAATGCCCTAGGAGAGGCTTATGCATTTATAAGGAGAAGATAATAAACACATGCACTTCAATGTTTGCCATCTTGGCTTCCCTTTAATGTAATTCATTATTCCGCAAATATACGGTACATAGTGCTGCCAAGTTAATTTGTATAATAATAATGAGCCATTAATTAACATCCAAGAACACATGTTTCTTCCAACAATTTGTGGTAATAAAGTAATTAATGAAATTCAAAATTTCATTCTACACGGGAAGTCTGACTCTGATATTTGGAAAATTGCAACCATTTTCTCTGTCAATACAATCAATACACTCTGATATTAATCTGCTAAAAAGCGGGGATATATGCATAAAATATGTGCATAAAGACAGGCTTGTAGAATTGTTGTGTGATGTTGTTCTTCTCAGAACAGTTATATTACTTTTTTGGTTTATATCAGAAAACTTATTCAAATGATGTTTCCAGCAATCAAAATGAGAATAGCATGCAATTCCCGACTAATTGGAAAAATTTCCATTTTTTTCTCATCTAAACAAAACCCTACCATTTTCTGACTCCTTGTACTGGTATATCATGATCTTTAAGGTATTTGAAATCCCAGAGACATAAATTGTGAGGGAAGTTCAATGCTTGATAGCGGTACACTTTGCTGCTTCTTGGGACATTCTGGGAAAACTCTGTGTCATGGTGGTGGTATGAAACCAAGGGCAAAAGTAACACTTGCTGTCTTCATTGTTCAACCTGACCTGAACCCCAATTTTCTCAATGGCACCACATGTTTTTCCAGCAATGACAGTCTGAATGGAGAGGAGCTATGTGTGGTTTAAAGTGAGTATAATAACAAATTCTGCTCAAAATCTGGAGAGTCCATGCAGCTCGTACAAAACTTGGGTCTAATTTCAGAGAATTCTATTAAGTTCAGTGGAGAAAGGGACTGAACTTTCTGATGGAAAGCTACTCCTGAGCTTTGTTGTAGCTGCACTTTGCAGAATACTTAGAATATTATTTTAAAAACCAAATCGATTCTCATTCTGTACTCAACAAAGCACCAGAACAGAACTGCATGTATTTATTGTATATTTGTCAACTAATGCCCCCCAAATGAATCACAATATGACATGAGTTGTACTTATATATATAAAAAAAAATCTCCTCTGAAATTTTTATTAAAATAAATGAGTTTTTAATCAATCACAGAGGATTTTTTTCAATGTGTGAAATTCTGAGGAAAAAAACCCCAAAACATCCATATGACACTTGTAACAATTTTTCCTTTTGGTAAAGTAGATTGTCAGCATTATAGTACATTTAGGATACACAAAGTATTTACCAACTTTTCTTTAAATGAACTCTTTACTTGTGCTTTTAGGTTCATCATGAACCATCAGAATAGTTTCTCCTCCAGTTATTTAGAGCAGTGGATATTTCTTTATAATGATATTTGTGTAAGATATATGCCTTACAAAAGCTTGAGTTATGTAGAAAAGTACAGATTCAGATTCCTTTGCCATTCTTCTTGCTTAATATATTTTTTTCAAAATCAAGACTCTTTCTAAAAAATCAAAAATCATATGATTTCTGGCCAGACATAAGAAACAGGTCTAAACAAACTAACAAAAAAGTATTGTAAATTCTCATTTAAGCACAAACTAGAGGTGCAGCAAACTGGAGGTGCAACAAACACACAAATGTCTTTGCAAATCGCTTACAGCTTCCAGGAAAGCATGGACCATTTTCTTGCTGAGAGTTGTGGTAAATACTGTTAGCTTCCACTGAAAAGGGGGAGAGTATGTCCAGCCCAGAGCTCTTCCGAATGATGATGAGAGGAACATTATGTATTACATAGCATATAAAACATTTCATTCATATCTTGTCTGGTGTTGGCTTTTGCCTTGTAGGTAGATATGTTCATGAAGCCCTTTTCTACAATGAATTTATAGGTGCGAATGTTGTGGGAGGTGGCTGTAGAGATAAACCAAGATGTACACACACAGAGGAAAGAGCAGACAGAATAGCAGTGACAACCAGCCTCCTCTGTGTGTTTGTAGTGCTGGGAGGCTCTGGTGGTTCATCTCATTGATGTGAATACGCTGACTATTATATTTCACCATAATATTTAGGAGTGCTGTCCATGTATAAGATGCTGTAAAACATGAAACAAAACCTCAAAGCAGTTTTCAGTTGAGAGAAGGGAGATATTAACAGGCAGATAGGGAAACACAATATATCAGTGTTCAAGAGTATGTCAGAGAGAGGGAGAGAGCTGCTCTGTGGGTGTTTTCTCTAAAACCAGTTGCTGCACAACTTGAACATGCAAAAGTCTTGGCACAAATATTGCTTAGGAACATCAAACTGAAAATGTGGTGACCACTGAAGAGATTTGTGAAGACAGACAACTTCCTACATCTCCCCTCAGCCATCCAAAGTCAACAAAGAGTGAAAAGCATTGCTAATTCTCATCTTTTAACAACTGGTCTAATCTATCTTTTCTAAAGACCCCATGTGAACTGTGTTTCAATGATGCCTGATATGTTAATCCTGCATTTATTTTTAATTTAACTAATGATGGTTGATTGTTATTAAAAAGAGGAATGTTAGTTTGTAGATGGTATTATTTGTTACCTTTTGTATCCAGGTCAGTGGTTTTCCTTTTTTTTTTTTTCTATTTGTGACCTTCCTCTTCTTTCTGTTTGAAACATCATGTATTGTGAGCTGCTTTTCTCAGTCAGCTTCTGTGGACCTCTTAGAAGTGCACTGGCAACCTCCAAGAATGCCCAAGATGAAGGTTAGATACTTCTGGTCACATTTTACTTCTTGTAATCATGCACTATGGAGGTATTTCCTTTTCAGAACAAACAAATGAAAAACTAGTGGCTTTTGTTTATTTTTTTTAAATTCATCTCCAAGGCTTTTAGAGAAATTTTATTATTCATGTACTGTCACTTACAGAATTTTTTCCCATGTTTCCAGAAACTTATATTCTTAAATATATGCTTGGTCTAGAACAGCCTCTTTAGAGACAAGTAACACCTGGGGCAAATAAGTACAGATTTCAGAATTAGGATGTCTTGGTAGGTATTGATTTTTGAAGTCTTGGTGTTTATTTAGAGAAATGCTGTTGTTCAATATTGTGAAAACGTGACAGTTACCTGTTGCCAGTAATGTTACCTGTAACCTGCTATCTCTAATATGCCAATAGTTATCTGCTTCTATGACCAAATTATCTATAAATGTATACTGGCAGGGCAACAACACAAATTAGTCTTGGATCAGCTTGATTTTTGGACATGAGTTTCTGTTCTTTCACTTGTAGTCAGCTGATGGGCTCCATCAAATCTTGCATTAGTTTCAGGAAGTTGGATATAAAAATGTTAGCTAGTTTTTATACTCTTTTTTTATAGATGAACACCAAGATGGTACTTTCAGAAAAAAATAGTTATCTGGCTTATTTCCTTTTTGTTTAGAAAGGAAATATAGGATGAGTAATTTAGGTGTAGATATCATGTCTAGATTTAAAGGATCCTCCTTTGAGGAAATTTTCTGCTCCAAAACCAGTGAGTTAGTTGGGAAAAGTTTCTGAAAAGTTCAAAAAATGAAGTTAGGCATTAACTAATATATGAATTCATTTGTACATAAACCACCATAAACTCTTAGTTTTTGTGTCTGACTGAATTTGGAAAAGTTAAACCTTCTCCTCTGGGGGAAAACTGCCTACTCAAAGCTTCCAATGCAACATCTTTCCAGTAACATTAAAAATCTTTCCAATAACAGCATCTTACAGTAGGAGATGTAATAGACAGTTCTTTGAAAGAAGCTGCTTTTCTGGTCTTTAAAACAAACACCCAAAAGATGACAAACTGCTAAACCTAGGTTTTATTAAAATGTGAAATGTTAAACTAGAACATAGAAGCATAAATTCAGAAAGCCAGATGGGTAAAAGTAGGAGTGGGAGAGATAAATGTTCCCCATTCTCATGTCTCAGTGTCTTCCTGCATAGCACAATGCCCACACCTCTCCTCAAGTTTTCCCATCACCTCTGAAGGGGGGTTTCATGCCGGGTCATCTCCTTGTGCCAACAAATTCAAACTCCCCTTGAGTATTTCCAAGTCCCAGATAGGCTGCAGGCCAGCAGACATGGACAATACTTTTCTAGAGAGGAATACTCTAACTAAATGTTGGCATCTGTAACAAAGACACAAACATTTGAGTAGCCACCACTGTTTGCTCTCTTTCTTGTCAGTGGAGTTCTAATTACTGGTGTTGAGGATAGAATTTTCCTCCAACTAAAATAGGTAGAAGATCACTTGGGTCACCCAAAACCTAGGGTGACCTCAGCTTTGCATGGCTGCATTACAAACACCTGAATCAGGTGCAGTGATTCTCCTTTGCAGTGGTTGCTTTATCAAGTAGCTTGCTCTTGAAGCTCCTCTGAGCATTCCTGATTCCCTGTTAGACAAGCACAATCTCCTCCTCACTTAGAGGGGCTGCACCTGACCATCATCCCCTCTCCACAACAGGGGGACATTCACCCTTCCTCTTTCATAGTCAGCTAAATTTGTTTATACAATAGTATATATTGAAACTGTATATACATATATTTATATACTTGTACAGAATATTTTTTTTTAAAAAAGAGGCAAAGACAAGACAAAGTATTATAAATGTAGCCTTTGACTCTAGAGAAATTCCTAGTGAATTATATAGGTTGTCTTTACTAGTTTGTTTCAAAGACTCCCATTTTTCACAGATCTTACTTCCTATTCATTTAAATGGATCTTATCCCTCCCAGAATACCGCAGTCTCACTCTAACCACAGTGCTAATTATGATTCCATCTCTGTGGAAGATGAAAGGACTGTATCTGTGTTATGAGCTGTGAAGACTGTTCTTTCTATTTTAAAAAATCCTGTTTTGTCCTGTTACAGATGTTTAAAGATGTTAAACATGGATAGAGATAGTTGAGTGGTAAATAAATATGCTGAAAAATCAAAAGCTGATAAAATGTATTGTGCTGATGACCACATACACACACAATGTAGACAGATGCAAAACTTTAGTCAAATGTTTATTACTGTGCCAAACAATTATTTTCCATACAAAACCAAATGCATACTGTTTTAAATTAACCTAACAGCATGGCTGAAAAGACAATGAAGATATGACTATGTGATACTCTTGGTTCTTGTTTTTGTTTTTCCACTTCTTTCCTAAGAACAAAAGGAATTCCCTGTATTGTCTTGGAATTACTTTGCTCTGCAAGAAATGGCTTTTATATCATTCTCTTTTGCTTTAGAAAATGTAGGGATATCTAACAAGTTGCTTATCATCACGTGATTATTTTACTTTTGTCCTTGTGTTTTCTTTTTGTTCCTGTCACTTCATCTTATTTTCTCACTCTTCTGTTCGGAGGAGAGAGGAGGTAGGGGATGGAAAGAGTGCATGAAGGTAACTCCTCACATGAACCAGAAATATGCCATAATTCAAAAAGGAAAACAGCTGAGAAATAATAAATCTTGTTTTAATGTGCCTGAGCTTGTATTAAAAAATACAGATGTACTGTATGCATATGAAATTTTTGATTAAAATGTCTCTCACCAGTCTGTCTCTTTAATTAAATAAAACCTGCTTGGTATTAATCAAGGCATAAAGAATTTATGCCCCAAATCCAGATTAATTAAAAGCCCAGAAGCTTGAAGAACAGACTGTGTATAAATGCTAAAATAAATCAATCTAAACATAATATTTATGGATTGGGGCTGTGTACTCCAAAAATATAAATAATTCCAGGAAGTGATTTATAGTGTGTTTGCTGTGGAAATACGTTGCTTATTAGGATATATTTAAACATAAAGTTAAGCAAACACATTGATTTACAAATTCCTTTTTTAAACACTTACTTTTTAATTATAGCTCTATTTGTAACACTTTCTGATGGTTAATTTCTTAACAAATTATGAGAAATTTACTCTTTAGTCTGCCATATTAGTAAAAATTTCAAAAAAAAGGCTGAAAAACATCCTCTGTGGTCCTGTAGATTTGACAAAGCAATATTAAAACCCAATATTTGTCTTTCCAGGAACAATGGAGCAGAAACATCTTCAATACTTTTGGTAGTATTTATTGCCAATACTTTGGTTTTGGAAGCAAAAATCTTTTGATTTTGGCCTGGAATTGAAGCCTAGGGCAGAAAATGTGCATGAAAATGTTGTGAGAGCTCTCTGAAAGAAGGGAGCTGATATTGTGGTCCAAAAGTAGCCTTTTAGAATGCACAGCAAGCCACTAATGAAAAAAAAAAAAAAAGAATCAGAAAGCAGAAGGCATTCAGGGGATTTCCTAATCCTTGCCCCCAGTGGTAAATCTGTGCCTGTAAATAGGAAAAGTTTGCCTCACACTGGAATTACAACCCTTTTATGTTTGGATATGGATCTGAGCTTCAGCATCTATCTCAACCTCAGGATGGTGACTTGGAAATTCTCAGTTTCAAGTGAAAATTCAGCTTTGAGCCTTATAATGAAAAACAGTAATCAGGAGACCATTCTCTTTCAAGGTTGGCAAGAAAGGTCACAGTGGATGTTCCAGTCTCGTTCCACCAATAGCTACAATAACCTGAAGATCTCATAATTCATGAAGCTGCAGAGATTATGTTCACACATTTACCTAATCCACTAAGTAACAAGTTGACGTTAAGTGCCAGTTTGCAAGATAAATGGACTACTGTCTCCACTGATACAAAAGATATTGAATACTCTGCCCAGAGAACTGACTGATGGCTGCAGTGGCTGCACAATAGTAATTTCTATGCAATTGCAAAATAATGCAAATTATTCTTTCAATTGCCAGCACTTCTTATGGTAACAATGGCTGCCAGTTACCACAGCTGTGAAGACAATGCATGTCATTGCTATAGCTGTCAAATACCAGATTTAACACCTGTTTGCTAATTTTGAAAGGGTACAGCATGGGCCACAAGATAATGGCTTTGCTTGGGATGGGATAGGAGTGGAAACCTTTGAAAAAGAAAATTCATATATATCATGAAGACATACATTTTCCTGCTGAGGCCACCTCTTTTTTCTACCGTACCTTTCCTCCCTTCATCCATGGTAATGATATTGTGTATTTTTAATATTATATTTTTTGCTCCAAACAGACAGGCCTTCTCTTCAATGAGTTTTATATGAGGGGATAAAATATCTGACCCAGGCTTTTAAAGGTTGTTTGTGGTTCAGGCAACCCACCTGAAAGTCCTAATTTTTGACATCTGCACATAACAGCTGGTAATGAGTATTTAGATTCGGAAAGTCTCTAGTTTTTAATCTCTTGCATTAGACTTGTTAATAAGGATAGATGGAAAGCAGGTGTGGCAGTGGTTGAGGGGGTTATTGGAAGACAATTGCTTCAACTATTGTTTTAAGCTTTTCTTTTTTTTTTCCTTCTTCCTGCACAGTTTGTCCTTCTTGCAGCTGTCAGTTGCAGCTAAGCGGGGAATGTACAGCTTTTACATGTTCTTCACTATTTACAAATCTAAATGAATACATGGAGAAACTCCAGGATTAGACTTTTTTTTTTTCTAAATGAAAAATCTGAGCATTCAAAGTGAAGCAGCTGAGCTGAAATGTGTTAACACACATTGTTTAATCCTTTCGGAACTGTGATCTAGTAGTAGCTGGGAGCCAGGGCTGCTTGTGTTCTGCTTCAGGCTCTAATATTTACTTGCTATGAAAGACACAGCAAGTTGCACTTGATCTGTCCACAGTGCACACTGCAGCGTAATGCAGAAGTCCCCAGACATAGCTGAGTACTAGAAGTCACATTGGTATGGAGTGCTAGTTTACCCTGCAGAGAGCAATGAACCATGCATCATGCGTGGTCTGCATCAACCCATTTTCAAATATTGCATGGCAGAAACAATCATGTCTCACCTCCTGATGAGTACAGGCTAATGACAGCATGATTATTAATGCCAGTACCAGACAATGGGGTACAGTATAACTATATATTTGGTTCATTTGATTTATTTTGACATCTCAGACTTTCATAAAACCCACCCAAGACTAGTAATGAGTTTGCTAATCTGGGTTTGGTTATTAATGCATAGATTAGAACCTGCCTTGCAATGCAAAATATGAAGAAAGCTTTTGAAAAAAGAAATATAATTGTGTCAAAGCCTTCTACAATAACAAGCATGCAAAGAGAAACAGCTATCCTTTTCAGAGAGCTAGCTAAATGTTTTGTTATTTTCTACATAGAGGGTTGGGATCTCATAAGAGGAAATAAATATTAACAGTGTACATTAGAAAAATGAAAGCATTTCCTGCTAATGAAATAAAAAGGAACAATTAGATTAAATAGTGAATTATGGGTTAGTTTGAAATCTCAAGCTAAGTATCAGGATACCGTAACATCAAATACCATTATAAATATTAATGAAGTCAGTAAGTGGTTTTGAAGCTATTTCTCATTTTTTTGTGCATGTATTTTTTACATCAAGTATACTGAGTCATTTACTCAGCGTATTTAGGAAAAAAAAAATCTTACATACCTTGTAAGATGTTGCTGCACAACATTTGGCTAAAGACATTTTAGCCTAGTATTTTGCCAGATGCTTGGGGAGAAGTTCTGAAGTGGATGACAAAAACATATTCTTTCCCAGCTGTTCTCCGAGCTCCCAGTGGTTGTGACTCAGGAACTTCATGGAGCAGCCTTTCTATTTAATAACCCCCAGTGGACAGTATTGTTGTGGATTTCTTCACTCACTTTTTAATACTCATCTTCCACAACTGGTAACAAGTAATTTCATAGCTCAGCTAAACTCACTTTAGTTTAGTCACAACCTGTCACCTCCTTGTTGACTTGTTGTATCCTGCTTATTAAATTGGGGGAGACAACACTATTCTTCCCTATTTGCTCTCTCCATGACACTTCTGGCTTTCTAAAGCTTCTCTAGACTGAAGAATTCTAGTCTACTTTGCCAGAGATGTCACCTCATGCCTCTGACTGTCCTTGCCTTCCTTCTCTCTACCTTTTCCAATTTGACCACATCCTGAGACAGAGAAACCATAAATGTATGCAGAATTAATTCAAGGAGTATATAAAATCAAGTAAATTACATAGTTTATGAATAAAATCAGTAGTTAGGAGGCATCTTTCCTGAGATCATATGCTTGCCCTCTATTCTTTGTCTTGTGTTAACAGAGAGAAAAACAACTGCTAAAAGCTTGATATTAATATTAATCTTCATATAAGCTTATCTTGTTTTGTAATAATTCGTTAATCTGTCATGTGACTGTTAAGAAATGGATGCCTTTTTTGTCTATCCTTATTTCCATTCCATAAACAGTCAGATAAAACAGATAATTTAGCATTGTAATTTTAGCAGTGTGCACAAGAAACTACAGTGGTGCTGGATTTGTCTTTCATTGCAAAAACAAGTCCTCCAGATTTCTTAAGTTCAAACCATGGTGGGTAAAGGATGGACCTTCACATGTTCACCCCAGCACTTCAAGCAGACCATGAATGATAGAAACATGGAGATTTTCCATGATCAAACTGTCATTTTTGTTTTAATAACATGTATTTACTCTGCAACTGGGATTATATTATTTAACTTTTAGTTCTTTGCAGCGTTTAATGCTATTTCTGTATTCAGAGAACCCATATCATCCACACCCCTAAGTGCAGTGTCTGTCCAGCTGTGTCTCTGGGTTCCAATTCTGATGCCTGTTGTATAAAAGACAATGTTGACCAGAAAACAGGTTGACTCAAAGGAGGATGATACTACTAAATCTAGTAGTACTATCAGGCTAATTGTATTATATCTTGATTGAAAGTAAAGATGGTATCTCAATAAACACTCTGGGAAATCTGGTTATTTCATAAAGGAATCCACAGATATCCAGTCCTTCTCCAAGTTACTTCCCATGGGATTCAGCTAACTAAATATAGACATCTATTCTGAGCTGGTCACTCCAGCCTCCTTCTGCAGCTAATGAAGGGGACATACAGAAATACGCTGCAGCATTCAGTTTACTAAAGTTGATGTCTCAAATATTTAGGATGAACTGTGCCTTAATAAGGGCCTACCTAGCCATAAAGAAACGCCACCCCACATTCTGCAATTGTACCCAGTAGACTTTCTGAAGTTACTAGACATTAATTAGCTCTCTCTGTCCCTACTGTTATGGCTTTCTCAACACCATGAAAACATGGAAGTCCCATTTCTTGCTCTCAGAAATGTTTACTGTGAAAATGTCAGTACAGAGATGAGAAAATAAAGAACAACTGTAATTTTTCCAACATGTTTTTGATGGCATTTTTTATTCTCTATCTTAAAATTGTTCTTTGATGGCGATGTGAGCCACACAACAGCTGTTCAAATTTATAAGATTTCTTTCATTAGAAAATTTCATCATGGTTTGTATGTGTGTTTTCCCCTTCCCTTCTCCTGGATGAATTATATCAGCTTTTCCAATGTGTCCACTACTTCCTTCAAAGATGTCTACAGGTCTTTTTCTATTTTCCTTTACTCCTTCCCTTGCCCCACCTTGCCCCGCTTCACCCCACCTCCTCCTTTCCTCACCTAATGGTTTTGTTCTTCAGCCTATGAATGGCTGTTCTGAATTCACAGATAATTTCCTCAGAATTAAGAGTCCATTGCATGATATGATTTCTTTTTTGTTAGTTAAAATTCATATCAGGCAGGGTCCTGATTAATACGATGCAAAATGGTTCTTTTAATCTTTGGTGTACTAACCAAATTATTTCAGTTAAACCTATACAGTCCCATTGATTTTAAAAGGACTGTTTAGGTAGAAGTGAGCAGAGTTTAGTTCAATACTTCAAGGAACTGATATGGGAATGCAATGTGTGCTGAAATCTGCAATAAGAGTGACAGGGGTGTAGACAGTACTTCAAATACTGTCTCGCTGTCACAAATGAAGTTGTGATCTCATCACTGTCTTTCTCAGAGGTATTCTTAGCAAGGCTATTACTACTGCAGGCAACACTAGATGCTTCTATTTATTCCTTTTGAGTATCTCACTGCCAGAGGCCAAATTATGAATTGTCCTTGTGTAGCTATGCTCTGGGATAAAGAAAAAAGGTTTTCAAAATGAAATTAATGACCATAATTTTTCTTTTCATTATATCTTTTTATGACTGGTTTTACAGCGGGAGAACATGTATCCATTGTGCAGGGGAGAAAAATTAGAAAAATAATAACAACCGTATTCTTAATAATGTTCTGAGTTATTACTTTACCTGAAAAACAAGTTTTATCATTATTTTCTTCTCTCTATTACTTCTTTCATTTACTTCACTGTTATCAGTATAAAACCAACAGCAGAGTGCTATTCCCTGTCCATTAACAAAATTATCAAGCAATTGTTTCATTTTTATGAAACTGTCCTTTCTTAATATTAATTTTTTTTTATATCCTCCTTCATTATAGCCAACATTATCTGCCTGTACATATTTTTATGTCTCACTCATCATTATGCTATCATAATCCTATACACCTGACAACATTTTATTCAAACACTACTCCAGCATCTTAATTTGAGCTTGGTGTGTGGGAATGCAAAGAAGACATAACGCCCTGAAGTTATCATAGTCCTTTGAAAGTGTCTGTCACTTTGATAGGAGCCAACAATTGAATCTTAAATGAAGTGAGTTTTCTTGGCAGGTTGCTTTTGTAATAACTCATCTGTTTTACAGTTCACCTGTCTAGAAAACTGTATCTTAACCCCAGTCTGGAACATAAGAACAACAACTATGGGATCATTTTGATTATAAGCATATACAAGTACTATAAGCCATCTGTAGTCTGATTTTCAGAGGTATGGAGCACCAACAGCTCCAGTGGGGACTGGTCATACATGTGAAGAAACCCCAAGGACTGGTGCCATTGCTTCCTCCCTCTTTCTCCTTCTTATTTGCCCACTTGCTACCGGTTTCTGAGCTCTTCCAGGAATGGGGGTCCTGTAATCATTTTTGCCAAGCTAAGAGCCCAAGCTAATCCAGAACCAGTCACAGAAGGGTCCAACTAGGTTTATTATCTTTGCCTCCATGTTATGGACAAAGTGGTGTTAATACTGCCAGCAGCTAGCACAGCAAGGTCCCTGTGGCACTGGGTGCCAAGAGAGGAAGCATATTTATAGTTAAGAGCTGATTCTGGTAGTGTTGTTGCAACAGATACATTCAGCTACCTTTAAAGAAAATATTTTATGGATTGTAACATTTTTCTAGAAAACATGTCAACAGTTTAGGCTCCTAATTGTTCCTGGAAAAAGAGGTAAGAGACTGAATATTTTAGTACCTTGTTTAAAGATATGTTATTGGTACAATCAACATGTTACTGTCTAAAAGGCCTTGCTAATCAGTGTTCCAGGACATGCCTCTGTATCTCGGTACTTGTCTGATATTCCAGAAATAGCTCCTTCAGCATAATACATGGAATTCCAATCAGTTTATACTTCCTGATTAATGTGATATTTTGTCAAGTTGTTGACTCTGTAACATTAACTTTTTAACCTTAATTGGAAAAAGTATTTCTGTGTAGCAAGGATAATCAAAGGCAAAATCAATCTTGCTTCTTATGAAGAGAATTACTCACCGTGCATTTGGTATTTTGCATTATTTAGAGGATACTTGCTTTTCCACAGCTAATTGATTCAATAAATGGTCTTTTAGAAGCCTGAGAAGGATATAGAAGTTAAAAACAGGGACTTAAATAGTGCACGTCTAAACCGTTGTGGGTTGATTCAAAGCGTTCATTTTGTATAACTATTTACTTTTATTGTCTCTCTCAAAGTAATTTCTTTAATTTGATGACTAAGGATCACAGTGCCACTGATTGTTTAAATGTTACATATTTTTTTTCTATGTTACTCTAGCCGTTGTCACAATGCCCCACAGAAAAGACTCAAAGTCATTGCTGTAGGTGGATGGATACACCAGAAAGAAAGAGCAGAACAGTCTTGGAAAGACTTCAAGTGCATACTGGGGATAAGACAACGTGGTCCTGCTTGCTCTTATATGGTCCTGATTTTAACCACTGTCTTAGGTCTGAGCCTAATATATCAGAAAAGCCTAGCCTTGTGTGGAACCTCCTGTGACTAATGCTTATTTAAAAATCCATCAATACTATTTTATTATTCAATAGAAAAGTTATATCAAATTAAGATACCTCTAATTTTGTACTGAAATGTCAAAATGTGGCACAGCAACTTTAGAAACTCATTGTTGACTGTGAAATCTTGTGTTTAAATGCCAAAAATTATTTTGAGAAGGTTATATCTAGGTCTTTTTCACAGTGATTTCTTTTAACACACAAAAGGATGCAGATATGTTGCTTTTTACTAATATTTATATAAAACATCTTTATACAAAAGCAGTATTTGGTATGGATTGACCATACTCACTTTGTTGATCAACTATTACTTTCCATTTCATTAATGAAATTTAGTAGTCTTATAAAATGTACTTTAAAATGAGTGTTTTCCTTTGTGCCAGCATTATTTATTCATTTAGTGATATGCTCTACATGAACATACTGTATTATCTTACCCCTTAACCTTTTTTTTTGTCATTTCTTAATTTCAAATTGATGAAGAAAGAGTAAAGTGACTATTTCTATTTGGTGCAACATAACTGATGGATGTTTGTTGAATGGCAGTTGGCTTTTGTTTTATGGGGTTATATTGTTGCTTGAGGGAACCTTTAACAGAACATAAGCTTTTCTATTGCATAGACTAAATATCTGCATAAATTATAGAGGCTCGTTAAATGTTAGCTTGTGCCTACTAAGAAACTATTTCTTTACAAAATGCTTTTTTTTGTCTAAGATTGAGATGTACAAGTACAAGTGACCAGATCTATAATGTGCTTGAACACAGACTTGATGGAAATTACCAAAGTTCTCTTTTGTTACAATTTGTAATGATTTTTAGTTTGGCATCAAATGTTTTCTGTAATTTTTATCAAATCTAATTTCCCATAATTTTTTAAATTTAGCTGAGCAGACTTTAAAAGAAAAATGAGCACTCAGAATGTTGATGGAAAAAAAAATGTAAATAATTTCAGAAGTTCACAGATTTATATATTACATCCGCTTATTCAAATAAGTGACATGCTTGTTGCTAGTCAGTGAATTAATAATACATTATTTTCACTTCCTAAGGGAGTCACAAGCTTCTGTCCTCAGACCCTGATCTCTTGGAGGTTCTTTGTAGGAAATTATGCATATGAACTGAATCTTCTCCTAGGAAAACTGGAAACACTGTAGTTCGTAAATGGAATTTTTTGTGGAGTAAAACTTGGTCATGTTGGGCAAGCCTTTATGGAAACACCCTTGTCTTTGTAGGAACTTGATGGAGAAATCCCTAGGAAGACTCCCTATGAAACCTTATGCAGATACTCAGCCATAAGTGTGTTCAGGTACTGAAAGAATATTTCTCGCATTCACTTTAAACTGCTGGAAGCCTTTCAGAGTTAAATCCCATCTTCCTTTTTGGAGCTTTACTGTTTTCCTTATTTTTCTGCCTGAAGTACATGGTCTTAAATCTTCAAGTTTTAACTTGAAATGAAACATACAGTTAAAATGCTAATCTTAAAATGCTGAAAGCAACAAGAGAAGGTATTCTAGAGAGTGTGTGTAGTAATTAGTAAGATAATAATTATGCAAAAATTATCAGTTTCTGCTGTTTCTTTTGGAAATCACTAACAAGTCACAACCAAATAAAGAAATTAATGTCAGGATAAGCCACCATATGACCATATGCCTTACTGCATTGAAAGGTGTGGATTAGATGTTCTTACTACAGGCTGGCTATGATAAAACTGCAGTGTGGAAAAGTCATCTGAGGAAATTCTGTTCCTCCGTCTCATAATAGAAGAAGAAAATACATAATGAAATATGAAACTTTGATTTAACTCAGTGAATTTATTATTCTGCTTATTACAGTGACATTTTGCATTCCCCATATAGATTCCATGCCTTGCAACACAACACTTCAAATTGACATAATTGATCCTAACTTGTGCATTTCTCCTCCAAGGAGAGTTCTAGTTGCCTCTTTGAGCAGGTATGCTGAACAGCTGATATTTTCAACTGCTTTCTTTTTTTTCTTTTCTTTTCTACTTACCCCCCCACCAATTGGTCATACAAAACTAAGAATGAATTGTGTGAAAAATAAGCTCCAGGAAACCTGACACAGTGAAACTCCAGAAAAGATTACCTGTACTATAGCCCTAGGCAAACTTTGTCATTCAGGTTAAGAGAAAACACAGAGAAACCTAGGATTATACATGAACTTGCATTTACATAACAGCATTACCTGACTTGTCCATGTAGACAAACTCATAGGTGTGTAAAGCAAAAAGCTCTGGTCCTAAGGGACAATATAGATGACTTTGACATATACCAAATGGTATGGAGCAAAATTCATACTATTGTAGTAAAGATTTCTTGATCTTAATAGATCTGACAGACTTTATATATTTTAAAAAGTTTTTGTATTAAAAATGCATTTATAAAAGAAGCTAGAAAAATACATTGGAAATGTTAGTCTGCACTTCAGAAATATTCTTTTAACAACTTTAAACTAAAGGATTTTACAGACTTTCTTTGGGAACAAAAAAAAAAAAAAAGAAAAAAGAGCATTTTACCTAGAAAAATATGCTTACTGTAAAAGGAAGAACAGTATTTGGCATCTGATATTTTTTACAGATTTTAATTACCTAACTAAACATTTTTAGTTTTTGCTTTTATTAAAATTTAAAAGAAAATTCTTCTCAAAACAGAATCTCTTGCATCTTACATTTTAAATTAATTTGTTGTGTAATCTGGACTTCATAGTCTAGATAACATCTCTGTCTCTGAGGAGAGGCTTGGTCTACTGACATCATGGCTCTGATGTTGAGGGAATAAGTCCTGAGGAAAGAGGAGGGACAGGGTGCTCTTTTCTTGGGGTAAACCAGGACTTAAGTCATTCACTTTGTGAATGTTCAGACCTTGTGTCCCTGTCTCCTTGGAGCCCAGTGTATGGCCTCATTGCCTCTACATTCAGTACGGATCAGTGGGAATCTGACCAAGTGCTTTAAACACCCACGTCTGTCACCAAGGGAAGGCCTGATGCTGTATCCTTCACATGTTTCCCTTCACATATTAGTTGCTACTGCATTTTCTCTACATTCCTCTTTTCTGTTTTTCTTTTGAGGAGAATGCCATAGTGACAGTAGCAAAACCCAAAATCTTTGCTAAAAACACATTAAAGTTTTCTGCATGTAATGGACTTCTGGACAGCATTTAGGTACTTGCTGTGGCTGAGAACATACATCTCCGGGGTTTCTCTAACTTTCTGCAAAGGATCTGTACATAGTGATAAATAGCATTATGCATATCAGACTCACCGTACTTGACTCCTATAAAATGCACCATTCCTATAAAGAGTACCTTTGAAAGGAGAGAAAATACAAAGCTCAAGGGATTATATTGTACCTCTCCAGTGTTTTTCATATTGTGATATGCTTGTATGCATATTTATTCTTAATGCAGAAGGCTTATCCTAACCTCCCTTTATTTACTCTCTTGGAGCTTGTCTTCTCTGAGATGTGTGGGCAGGCAGAAGGCTGCTCTGCCCCAGGGGCCAGCCCAAAGCATGTAGCACAGGGTGAGCAGAGCAGCTCCCAGGCGCCTATGGATGTTGCTGTGGCTCTGCATGTTTGCAAAGTCCTGATGATCAGGACTTTGCCCACTGCTCTGTGAAACACATGGCAGGGCTGGGGATGGGCTTGTATGCAGAGACTGAAGTCATTGCTGTAGTCTGGGCCAATATAGGCTGCAGTTAATTATACACCTAAATTCAAGCAAAATTTTCAGTTGGAATTAATCAACTCTTCTACTTGTATGTATTCATTGTTTTAGATCCTGGAAGAGACACATACACTTAAGAAGGCCAAGGAACAGCAATGTATTTGTTTCCCAAAGCCCTGTGTGATTTAGCTATTTTGTTTAGCTACATTTTATTTTGGTAGTAACATGAACTTTTATGATAACTTTTTGATATCCAACAGCGCTGAAAGGAACCTTGTGAGCTTTCTGTTTTTCAGAACTATATTTCATCCTTAACTCCTAGAAAGCACCTATCTTCTTCATTATTTATACATGCACCCCTCAATATCTGGTTCTATTGCCCTCAAGGGTGTTGAGATGCCTAAATCACATTTAAATGCTTCCCCTAAATGAATTCCTCAGGATCAGATTGAAAGCATCTCAAGAACAGAAAGTCTTTTCTCGTGCTATAATGACAAATCCATTTTAACTTTGTCAGTTAAATGGTAGCTAGATCCACAGGTGTTCAAGATACATCCTTCTTCCAACTCCAATGCATTACACAGTCTTTTCAAACTTCTGCTGAGGTAATCCTTTTCTTTTTTTCTCTCCCTCAATGGCAGAGATCAAAGCTCTTTTAATTGCAAACGACCTTGAAAGGTTCTCCCTAGACAAAGAAGGGACAAATTAAAATCCAGATTTCATGGCATTTTCTGCTGACTTCTCTGGTGCCCAGAATTCAAATATTTTCATTTATTTATGGAATTTTGTATTATTATACTGAAGAAGAATAATAGCCTCTCGCCTTGCCATGCCTTGCTTTTTTTCTTTTCTTTTTTTTTAGGTTAGCAGTGAATAAAAACTCCTACTTTGAGACCAGGTGAATCAGGTGGTAAAGGATGGAGAACTGTCATTAAAACATGTTTTAATTGAATTTTGAAAATGTTCTGCTTTTTCCTGTCTACTCTTCTTCTTAAGATCACTTAAGAGCTCTTTTTTTTTTGTCTTTCTTTCTATCTGGAGTTATTATAGATTAAAGATGTCAATTTGGGAGGCCCAAAATTGCCGTTATTAGACCCTGAGTTAGTTGCACATAATGATTAAACTTTAATGCTTTTTTTCTGAATACTTCATTGCTAGATGTCTGTTTCAGGTTTTGCATGAAAAATTTCTTTTTAGTTTTAGCAAGAATTGTACAGTGACTTCAGAGAGTGGGTGGCAGAAATGCTCAGTGGTTTGCCAGTTAACGTTGCTAAAACCTTTTTCCTGAAAAACACCGGAGTCATGGAGTAGGGGGTTACAAAACAGCACTATGAGATTTTTCATGAGGATCCTTTATTTGGATGAGCTATGAGCTCCAGAAAATAGTAATTTACGAATACTCAACAGAGAAAATGTTGATACATTTTCTAGTCATTTCTACATGTGAATAAATGTGCTCCACCTGAGGGATGCTGCAGTGAGCATGAATCCTTCACAGGGAGCTGTAGAATACCCCTCTGCTCAGAGTGGCTATATCTAATCATAGGATAAGTGCCAAAAGTGAAAAAAACAAATCTTGAGCACTTTTTAAAATCATGCTGTTGTGGAGAGTGATGGGAGCGAAGTGACAAGAAGTGTCTGAGGCATTCCCAGTAAGCAGCATGGTTAATCACATCTAGGTAGAGCAGTTTTCCCCAACTTTTCTGCTCATGATCTCATTGTAACTTTGTATTCACTGTGCTTTTAGGTTTGCAATCCAGTTTAGGGCTGCAGTCCCTAATCTGGCAGTAGATTTATTTCTTCCTTTGATTTTATACTTGTTCAAAACTTTTTACCTGGAAATCCAACACCACTCCTGGTAACCTGCACCCGTGTGCTACCTGTTCACTCTCGTATAGGTACAATTTTACCTGTCTGCTAAATATGTTTCCTAGGTTTTGCTAGACTGATTGACTTCTGCCACCTTTCCTGTACCCCATGCTGTGCAATAACCTGGGAGGGCTCTGTGTTTCTATAGATGACCCAGCTCTTGATATAACTTATAAAAAATGCTTTGATACAATTGAGCTGTGCACACATGCAGAATCCTCTGGTCCCCTACTTGCCACAATCATTGATCTTCCCTTCAAAGACCGAGATTGCTTAATAGGGCAAAATACTATAATAGAAGTGTTTTAAGGTGGAAAAATTCTATTTTACGTCACAATTTTTTGTCCTTGATGCTCAAAGACTTTAAGTCTTGAGGGAAAGTCTGGGTTGTCTTTATTTGGTGGCTGATATTTTGGGGAAGGAAGGAGAAAAAGGTAGTTTATTTACAATCAAAGAACTCTGGAGATATAAATGTGCTTCTGGGGAACAAGATATAGGTACATGGAAAGCAATTCCTGAAAAACCTGTGAGTTTCACAGGTTTCTTCCCTCTGCAAGTGACTAAACATATAATATTAAGATTATACCTGGCCAACAAGAAGACCACATATAATGTTCTGATGCTTGCTCCTGCTTAGTAGAAAAGTAATAGTATTTTTTCACTAATATATCAAGGGACTCTGTTACTGGAGCAAGTAGTTATTTAATTTTAATGCAGTTTTTTTCCAATGCAGAGAGCACTGTGCAAAATGGACAGCTGAGAAACAAGAACTTATGTTGTCATTGTAATTCATGAAAGTTTTACTTGTTTTTCTACTGTTATCATATTTCCTGCTTTTTTTTAGTTGGCTTTACTAGGTTATTAAGGAAGACAGCAGGCAATTTCAGATCTGCGGCCAAATATCTATCATGTAATCATGGTTAGGTTTCTCAATATGTACAATCAAAACCCGTTGCATAAGGATTTCAGCACAACCTTAGTGAAGATACATCCTTTTTAAACTTTGCATGTTCTGTTCAGATATAATGTAATCTCTTTTATTCAGAAATCATCTCCTACAATACGTGGGTGAGCGCCGCTGACTGTAATGGGTCCTGGTCATGTTCAAGAAATTCAGGTGCTGTAGTAAGATTTACCACTACTTACATTGCGCACATTCTTTTGAAGAACTAAGTGTAGATGTTTTATGATCACAACTAGATATATCGAGTAAATTATTCACTGTAAATTATCTTTGATATTTTAATAATTTCTCTGATTCTGTCTGGGAAAAAAAAGTATGCTGTGAATTACGGTTCAGAACTCAACTATCTAATGGAGCAAAAAGACTGCTGGTTTCAGTAACTAACAATGGTCTTCAGCATGAAGCCACATGTAATAGGAAAGAAACACAGCATCTAATATTAAAAATCTATTTGGGCTGAAGGTCTATGATCTTCAAATTGCTTTTAGCAATTGCCAGAAAGAGAAACTGCAAACAAAAGATTCTCAGGTGACACAACGTGCTTGAGTCTCGTAGCATGGTACAGGGAAAGCATTTGGATTTGTTGTGGTTAAAGCACTAGTCAACAGAAGGAGTGCAAATGTACTGTACACCTTGCAGTAAATAAAATAAAATGAGCTTTAGCTCTCACCACAGAATTAACAATTCCTCCCAGGCCTACCCCCAGCTCAGCTCTGCTCCTCGCCTTGTGAAATTCATAGCTGCTCTCAGTTGTTGTTTATTCCACTGAATGCAGAATCTGCTTGCTGGGGATTTTGTATTCTGAATTTTAATATGAGAGCAAGTCAGAAGTGATGCCTCTTGTTAATTTAGGGGAACTGGTAGCAATGCCTGAAGTTAAGGCTTCTTAATTGATTGTTACTGGTTTCCAATTGTTTTCCAAACTGAAAGCCTGGGCTGAATTTTTGTCTGCTGTGTCCTTGCTTCAGGGTGAAGTTGCTTGGGAAGCCTTATTCAGAGATTTAGAGAATGATTTAGAAATTCTTCAGAATGATGTGCTGAAAACTTGTTCCATTTACATTTCCTTAAATTATTTGCTAAAATAAAGTCATAGAAAACACTAAACCCCTGTAATTTTTGTATATTAGTGATGCCTTCTCTGAAACTGTATTCTCTAATGCAGTCAGTTCACTGAGTTTCAAACAGCACTTGTTAGACTTTGGTGGCTAAACCCTCAGCTGATTCCCTCTGCGCTGGGTCTGCTCCAAGCCAGGACTGCAATTGTGTTCAGGGTTTTCCTGCTGTTCCATCCCCTCAGAGAGGAACGATTTCAGCTGCAGGTCTTCTGTAAGTACTGTAGCACATGCAGTGGACCTCAATGCATGTGTCTCAGAACCTGAGGTCATGTCAAATGGCACGAGATACTATATTTAGGCAACTGCATTTTACTTTAAGATCATGTAGCTTAGCAAAACTTCTGCTTTATGTAAAAGAATTGAAATGAGATATTTAAAAACGAGGGGCATAGCAGCACAAATAAGTCTTAAAAAGTAAAAGCAACCAAAATATACAGGTCAGGTTTTGCAAGATCACATATGTTATGAACATCCCTGAATATTTATTTTGCTGGCTTTATCAGTAAACCAGCAGAGTAAACAATTTCAAACATTGTAGGAAACACATTTTAAATTGCTGACTTTTTATAATTGTGATTGATTCACTGTAGTTTAACCTAAGGTTTCCTTCATTTTGATTTAAAGATTAAACAATCAATTTAAAAATATTTTAGTTATAGCATTTTCTAAAAATGCTTGTTCTTGTATTTTTCTCTATATAGTCAATGCAGCTAAGCCTGCTCTTCCAGGCAAATTGATAAATTCTGAACAGAGCTGATTTTGCCACCACCAGCCCCCAACCCAACAAAACCCAGGAAGAAGAGGAAGAAGAAAAGATAACTTATTCAGATTTGAAATAAAGTGAAAAAATTAAAATAAGGTGTTTATAATTTTAATCTGCAATCTGTGCAAATTATGTAAACTTAAAATCAAGCCTAATTAAAGATCAAGCCTTACTGAAAAGTCCTAGCTTTTATGGAATTTTATATGAAAGTAGCATATTCAAAATGCCTATTTGGTGGCTACTATCTGCTCCTTATTACTGGTGGGAATCAAGAGAATCCACTAAAATTTTAAGACAGATGTTACACATAACAAGAGATCTTAATTTCAGTTTCTTTCCTGGAAGCATTTGAAAACTCCTTTTTCTTCCGGTATTCTCTGTTTCTTGCATTTGAAGTCGTATTTTCTTAAACTTTTTTTTTTTTTTTTCTGATCCTGGATTTTCTAAAATTTGTTTACATCTTTCTTAAAGTGTTCTTCCCCAAATCAGGCACGATATTTCAGCTGCTGAGTAGAACAAAATAATTATCCCTTATGTCTTCTGTTTCTGAGAGTGAGTTTTAAGTGTTTTTTGAGGCAATGTTTTGTTCATTTATAATTAGTCTGTTGTCCATTGAAACTCTCAGACCCTTTGCAGCTTTAATGGTGCTTGACCAAGTACTCATTATGAGAGCAGTAAGAAAGATATCCAGGTCTCTGTCCTCTTGGGTATTTCTGCATAGAACAGTGGCGGAACATCCATTTACATGGCCAGACCATTACCTTTTCAAGGACCTCCAATGAGAGCCAGAACCTCCAAATCAGTCTGATTTTCCTTGCAGCAACACTAGCAGTGAGATTTCTCCTTACCTCCTTTTATCAGGTCTGGCCCATAAAGGTTTTTACAGAGCAGATAAGCTTCTCTATATGGCCCGTTTATTCAGTGTGAAAAGTAGGACCCTATCAAGATGCTTAGCCATGACTGTCTTGGTGAGTGAAGGAGTAGCAGGAGAATATGTTTCTCAATAAGGGTCTGAGGGTGCTTCCTTGCATGTTTTCCTTGGGTTCTGTGGGATGGGGCTGGTCATTTGCCCAGCTCCTTTTCCTGAGGGACCTAATCTCCTTGCAGCTCGCTGACACTCACCTTTACCCACAGTCACCTATGCCTGCTCCGGGATTATATTGGTATGGTCACCCGCTCCCAGGGTAACCCTACATCTAGGACTTTTGGATGGTGATATGAAACAGCATTTACAGTTCATCGTCCAACTCACCAGAGGAGTGCTGAGTGTGCTCTGCTGCACACGTGGTGACACAGGATGACATTTTGCTCTGGGGGAGTGGCTGCCAGCAACGGCCACTGTGCTAATTTGTTAGAAATCCTGATAAGAGACTTCAGAATGATTTTTTTTTTTTTTTTTTTTGGAGGCATATAAGTATAATGCATTAACTTCATGTATGTATGCATGTTTATACAGAATGTGGTACTGCTTGCTTGGTTTGCAATATTTATAGTCTTGCTCCAAGAACTGGAAATAAACACAGCTTGGTCACCAGTTGACAGAAAGGCACACACAGCTTCACTGGAGCTATGTTACTTTACAGCAAAGATCTGAGGCATTGCAGAAACTAGAACATAGGAGTCTGCAAATAAATACCTCTAAAATGTAATTGAATTCCCTATGTCTGTGAGATACGGGGTATGTATAATGTTAATCAACAGGCATAATTCGTGCCAACTGAAAAGAAATGTACCAACCTCCTCAAAGTAAAATACATAAGAAATATCAAATAATTAATTATTTTTAGGGAAACCTCAGTGACTCAAACTCTCCTAGAATCAGTAGCAAAAAAAACTTGTAACTTTTATAAAGGACTCTTGATTATTCAAATAAATTCTGAACACTTGCAGTGTTAGCTTTTTGTTTCTTCTTGAAAACACTTTTGGGATCTTTTAGGCCAAAATCCTTTTGTCAATAAACATCACAGGAAAAACTTTCCCACATCATTTTATGGCTAAGAACCTGCTAAGAAGCAGTTGATTCTCATCCTTGTTGGAAGACATATTGAGAGTTACAGACACAGCAGGCTTGCTGCATTTATCTGTTCATGTGTTAAAAGCAGGTATACATGTCTTGATGTTGAATTCTGGAGGTTTTTCACCTAATAAAACATTGTGATGATTATAAAACAGCTTTTTCTCAATTCCAGGCAACATTTTACAACATAAGATATAAGATACAGGATAGATATAAGATATAAGATGATATGATATAAGATGATATAAGATGATATAAGATATAAGATATAAGTTAGGTCTTTCACCACTAAGTCTTTCTTTCCTGAAGTTAAGTAGTATCTGAATATCACCATGATCTCGTATTGAATTGTACCATTCTTTCTCATGTTACAAATCATTTTATTGATTCAAATAACACCTCTGCAGTCGGTCTAATTATGGGATGAAGTATTAAATGATCAGAAAATCCAGAATCCACTTTATGATTTCTCTTAGAATTTAGTATTTTGCAATTCTTTGCATTCAGATACATTCCAGACTGTGTGCTAATTCAGAGCTGAGGTCATTTTGCAATGGCCCTAAATAAATGGAAAATCCAAGAAGCTGTCAGTCCATTTTTAATCCATTTTTTATGTTCTTGACTTAGTGGTACAGGAAAGATTACAACATGGTCTTAAAATGAGAACTGTAAATACATGACATGTTTGGAAGAGGGTGAGAAATGTCTCTATAATTTACTGCTACTCCTCAAAGATATTGCCTTCCCAGCAGCTAAGGACCTGATAGAAAGTCGACAGAAGTCAGGGAAAAAGAGTAAAATAGACTTTGATGACCTTTCTATCAGGCCATTTTAATTCACGTACTGTGGAAGTATTTACACTCTTTATGAAAAATTTTGAAATTAGTAGATTGGATCCCCCACTTTTTATTTGAATCCTTTATATGGATCCATAAAGAAGTGGTGTTAGCAGCTTTATCAATCCTTCCGATAGATTCAAAAGTGTTTTTCTGTTGATCTCAGAGTCTCATTTTTTCCAAGGGGACAAACCAAAACAAATTCCTTAACCTTTGCACATGATTTATAGTAAATCTTCTGTATTGAATCTATTGTTCAGACTCAGTTTCATTTGCCTTGCCCTATGCTATACTTTCTGTAAGGTAATAACACAGTTTTCTTTGCCTGATTTATGCTAGGAATGTAATTATGAAATTCCAACTCTGGGTCCCGTAGTCCATTCTCAGACTGTGCCACAGCAAAAGCAAATCCCCTTTTGAAACAGAAAGAAAGGGCGTTAAGCCAACAACAAGGCCATTTCTTCAATGTTTGGAAAATCTTTTACACCAGTTCATGCTGTGGAGCCCTAGAAATACATTTTAGTGGTCAACCAGGAATCATGGGCAAAAACGGGTAAGAAGTTGACACAGCAATGGTGGGAAGTGTTCTCACTTCTGAGCTACATGGAAAGCCAAAGTCAGTATGGTCTCCATGTACATAGTAGACCTGCTTCTGTTGTGTGTGGTTGAATGACTCATGGATTTTTCCAAGAAAAACACCCTCAGTTAGCTCTGATGTCCTAAGAGCATCTTTTGCTCCAAAGGCTGAATGGCTGGCAGAGACACTAAGTCCCATCATCCCCATTACATTGCCCTTAGAAATTAAGACTGCTCTGCATCTCAGAGAAATCAAGAGACTAAGCTAGTTAACCACTTTTTCAGGGGGTCTCACCACAGACCATGTTAATGATAGCGAAAAATATAACAAGGTGTTGAAGAAGGACAATGTAAGCAATATATTAATTAGGGAAAAAAACCTCATGAAACACAATCAAGTAGAAAAAAATCAAACACAATAGGTATTTTGCTCTTGATAAGGGAGAGTAGAAGATGAAATAAATCGCCTGGCTGATTGTAAAAAAATAGACATATAAGAGAAACACTGAGGAAGAAGTGCTAGATGTGTGAGGCAGACGGGAGTTTTCAGAAACAGCTTTTAGAAACTGAGTAAGATTGCATAAAAACCTCCTACGTGCTGGGAGAAAGCTCAAATCAGTGTAAGAGCACTTTATTTCTGTTACTAATATCCACATAGGAAACAACTGACACAGATGAAGAGAAATTAGATAGAAAGCCAAGGATGACTAAAAGAGAATGAGTTCTGGAGACTTGCTACTAGAGGTCATCCATGGAAAAAATACAAGTCTGTATAGATGGAGATCTGTTTCTCTAGGAGACCTCATGAGTGAAAAATGGAATACAGACATTCACAATTATTGCATTTGCGTACTGTTTAAAATTGCCAACTTAATTACTTATATATGCTCCTCCTTGTTTGAGCCATGCTTTAGAAATGTACACATGGCATGAAATATTTGTGGAATATTGCCCCAGTAAGCTATAAACATACATCTACAATTACAGGTTTTGTTTGTGTCTTACACTGAAGGACTACAAAATAAAATAAAAGAGACATTCAAGAACCATTTAGAATGATTAAAAAATTAGGCTTTTACAATAGGGCTGAAGATTGTAGACCTATGAATTGCTAAATGAACTTCATTTGTTAAATTTTCTGATATAGAATATAGAAAACAGATCTCTGGAAAGAATTATTTTAAGGATAGTATTCATTCACATTTGGAAACTAGTAGTGAGAATAGTAAATAATGTTATAAGAAAATGCCACCTTTCACACCTCAGCGTGGAATCCATTTTAAGCATAACACTCATTTGAAAACTCAAAGAATCAAGGCTGTAGCCTTGGGATTACTCTCAGAAGTAATCATTGTGGCTATGAATGTGTTTGAAAAAATTATGAAACCCTAACATTATAATGCTACAAAGATTAAACGGGGCAATCCAAATGCTCATTTTCATTCCAAGATGCTATACTCAACATAGAGCATCATTGTTAATGTGAAAGACTTGGTTAATCAAAGTCTTTCCTTACATAGAGTACAAGAGACGCAGTGAAGTGATTTAACCTTCAGAGCATCAGCTCCTGTAATTGAACCACACATTTTTATTCACTGGGAAACAAGGCAGTCTATGGGTGGTTTATTGAAAATGACAGAAAAAAGAGGACAAGGTTTTGTTAAGTTCAAGAGAGAGTATCATATTTTAGATAAGCTTATGAAGCTAACAGACAGCTATTGAATATACCTATAAGAATATGAACATGATCATTGCTTTTTCAAGTGCAGAGAAATAAAATATAGTTACTACTATCAAAACAGAAATAGTCAGGTGCAGGACATCCTTTTATTGATCTAACATTAGGAGATTCAATGTATTAGGGAACTGTAAATGAACCCTAGTATAATGAAAAACGTGTTTTGTGATAATAGTACCTGAAGACAAGTAGCTTATTTTCATTTGGATTCAGTGCTTTCTTGGAGAAAGACTTCTTCACAGGCAAAAAGTGTATTTGTATAAAATATGCAATTAGCTGCTCATGTATGTGTGGACACAACTCATTGGAAAGAAAGCATGAAGAGGAGAAAAGGTCAAGAAGGGAGTAGAACAATATTTGGGAATCAGAAAACTAAAAAAAGTCAGTTAATCACCTTCAAAAATGAAACAGGAAAGCATGAAATATTTTAAAAATAAAATAATCAAAGAAAAATAACCACAAGGGAAGCATTGGAGAACTCTAAGACTTCTTACTTAGTAAGAAGCTAAGGTTTTCTTTGGCACAAGGCAATAGGCTAGAGCAAGGAATAACAAGCCAAAATAAAGCAAGCGTAAAATACGTAGCAATGTCAAGGAAAAATTCCCAATGGGAATCTGCTGGGGAATGACTCCAGAATATTTTCCTAAGTGGAATAGTGGTATTGCTGTTACTTGGGTCATTTAAAACTAGCTTGTGTGATCCTTTAAAGCTTACAGATCCTGAATTCTTATTTTCACACCATGAATGGTTCTTTCATTTTTTTAAAAAAGAAAGCGATTCTTTCCTCAAGGTATTGAGTGGATGAAGTCACCTGGACTTCAATACATGGGCTCAGGCTCAGCCCCTGGCTCAGCACTTCAGCACCCATTTCAGCCGGGCTGCCAGACCTTGTACTGAGAGATGTTTGCCTGGGGTCCTAGCCCACTGTGACCAGTCACTGGAGGGATGCGAATTTTCCTGGGCTCCAGCACAGGTCCTGCAGCAGATGTCTCCGTTTGGCCAGGTGGATGGGGATTCTCAGGAGGAGCTTGTCAAGCACCCACATCCATGGACACATAGGAATGGCTGAGAAAAGGAGGGCTTTTCTCTGACTCAGAAACACAATTCTGTTCTCAAATGTTAGAAAATTTGGGTAATATTTTAGAGGGTTCTGAACTTTACCCGGATCTTTTAAATCTGAGGAAAGCAGGGAAATCTATAGCATCTCAGGAGACTATCTAAGGTATAAGGTAATTTTTGTAGAAGTACTCTCCCTCCACCCATCTGAAACTGGGCAAATGTGCAAGCAGGAATACCAGTTTCACAGAGCCAGAAGACAGCAGGCAAGGAACAAACCCGGCTCTAATCCATAGTTCTAGCCTCTGCTTCTTTTCATATGTAACACAAAAATGCAAAAAGCAAGGTAATGAGAAAAAATGTATAGTTGCTGCTAAATGGAGAGAAAATTAATAAACAGTAAAGGCAGAGCTGAAGTGCTGTAACTAATTTTCTTAAACCACTGTGCAAGATTCTTTATCTTTCAACACTTGTTCCTTTGTGAAGGATAATGTTAATAGGATGCTCAGAGCGAGCATTGCTAATGAGGAAATGTTAAGTTCAAAATGAGAACCAGGAGTTACAAGCTCAGGGATATGTATGGAGCTTTTATATTATGAACTCCTCAGGACACAGAGGGGGCACTAGATCTGGCAAAGAATGTAGACTGTACTGAATGTAGACTGAAGTGCTGTTTAATTGCCCCATAGCTTGCCTGAGTGAGGCGTATATGTACTAATAGTTTCTACCAGTAAGATGCTCTATGCCTACAAAGGTGTTCAGTCGGATATGCTCAAAGTATAGTGCCAAAGCTCTGTATAGGTATCTTTTCATCATTCATTCCAAAGTCTTCTTAAAGCATACACAGTGAAAAAAGAATGTACTATCATTTCTTTATTTGTATGCCTTTATGGGTAGATACATAGGTAGCATGAGTTTGTAAAAATTAAATACATGAGACTAAATTGCTTCCCCTCTTTTCTTAGACCAATAAACGTTGGGGGTGACCGATACAATACAAATTCATTGATCGTTTTCATTTGCTGGTTTACGCAGTGCTTCCCTAACCACCTGTATTTGTATAATTGTTCAAAACATGTGCCACCTGGTGTGACATCACCTGCTGAGTAACAGGCACATTCCCTTTGCTGAGAGAGATCAGGAAGGATCTGAAGCCAGGAAGGTTGTCCATCTGTCCTAATAGGTATAATAACACTGTAGATGTACTTTCATCTTTTCATAGCATAGAAAGATTGTGAGGTTGGAGAGGTGAAAAGATTAACAAACCACATCTTTTAGTTCTCACATAACAGAACCAAACCATTGTGAATTTATGAATAAATCTGGGTTCTGGTACCATTCCTGACGCCCAAAGCAAAAGAAAAAAAAAAAAAAAAAGAAATGAAAAAAGAAAGAAAACCAACAGAACAATGAGTGTCAGAAACCTTAATAACAGACTTTTCTCACAGACTTTGTACTCTGAATTTGCTAACACAAGAAATGTGGGTAACGACTTTTACATTTTAGGTACTGAACAATACTTTTTTTACCCTAAACTTTTGAAGCATCCAGTAGTCCCCATAGTTATGAGTGTAGCTTTAATATCAAATTTATAGAGAAGAGCTATTCAGAAATTATTCAGACACATTTTTCTTCAAAAAATGCTGTTTCAGCAAAATGTTAAGCTGATTTCAAAGCAAGTTTCATCTCTGAGTTTTTCTCTAAGCCAAAGCATTTCTTTAAAAAAAAAAAAACCCGCAGTTTAGCCTTTCATGTCAGAATAGCCAATATTTTGTCATGAGGATATCAATCTCTCAGATACAGATTTTTCTTTTTTAATTCCAGCTCTGACTGACAAAGAGTAAAACCTGATACTGAGCCCAGCATAAGTCCTCTTGTTGTTCTGACATTGGTCTTCTTCAGTTAATCCTGCTTCATCTTTCTTTTTATGAATACATAGGGTTCCAACTGAACCACGTTAAGGACAAAAAGTTAATGATTTGCTTTCACAGAAAGTCATAAACCCCTTCCACCCAACCACATCCCACCCTGATTTAGGTTTCTAAGTGGGGGAAAGGAGCAGTGTAGCTCTTACTCCTGGGATAAAACTACTGTAGCACTTACTGCTGGGGTCAGACTGGTATGCACTGGTTGTTATTGCTCAGATCTGGATCACTTATTGTTCAGCTTGCTTTGGATCTGGCACTGAAATAAGGAAGTCTTCCCATATCCAGGACTCTCGAGCTCTTGCCAGTTAAGGGACTGAAATGATCGGAGATGTGATCCCTTTGTTTCTCCTAGGATCTTTACTCTACTAGGATGGGACCCCCTTGCCGAGTTTAGGATAGTATTCAACTTACCTACAGCCATCTGATAACTGGCTGTCTAGTCTAGGCTAGTGTCCTGGTTTTGGCTGGGATAGAGTTAATTGTCCTCCTAATAGCTGGAATAGTGCTGGTGGTTTGGGTTCAGTATGAGGAGAATGTTGATAACCCCCTGATGGTTTAGTTGTTGCTCAGTAGTGCTTACACCAGTCAAGGACTTCTCAGCTTCCCCTGCTCTGCCAGGGGCACACAAAGCTGGGAGGGGGCACAGCCAGGACAGCTGACCCCAACTGGCCAAAGGGCTATTCCAGACCATAGGACACCATGCTTGGTATATAAACTGGGCGGAGCTGGCCAGAAGACAGTGATAGCTGCTCATGGACTGGCTGGTCATCAGTTGGTGGGCGGGGAGCGGTTGCATCTCTTGTTTTTTCTGGGTTTTGTTCTTCTTTCTTTTTTGTTGTTTTGTTTTTTACTACAAGTTGCTATTATTATCATTATTTTCTTTATTATTATTTTTATCATTAATTTATTTAATTTTATTTCAATTATTTAACTGTTCTTATCTCAACCCATGAGTTTTCTTACTTTTGCCTTTCCAATTCTCTCCCCAATCCTATTGGGGCCAGGGGAGGGTGAGCAAGAGGCTGTGTGATGCTTGGTTGATGGCTGGGGTTAAACCATGACAGCTAGTCTTTGAAGACCCTCATCTATGGTGCATGAGGAAATTCAGACTCCACCAGGTGTGACTCATCTCAAGAGCTCTCATGATAATAGAAATTGCCCTCTGAAGGCAACTTATCTCTCTCCATTGACTATGAAGAGAGTTTATCCTCCCTTAAACTATGCTTCCACTTTATAGGTAGAGACGAATCACATCTTTTGTGTTTCTGTTTTCAAAACAAAAGATAGAAATAGTAACATATTTCTACATCTGCAGTCTTGTAAAGATAAATACATTACAAGGATGGGAGAAGCCATATGGCAATTACTGCCATTAGATAAATGTTATAGAAAGAGAGGACTACTTATACTTTTAGAAAGGTTCATTTAAGAGCTTTGGCAGATACTGACCCTGATACAGCACCACAGCAAGACTGGCAAGACCTGGGTAACCATAAAATCACCAGATACAAAAGAATGAAGAATTACAGTTACTGAAATATTTCTCCTTCAGCTTGATGACTAAAAAGTAATGTATCTCCACCTGTCTTGTGTGTTTTCTTCTTGAAGGAAAACATAACTGGATTGTATACTTCAGTATTGTCATGCTTCAAGTCTCAAAAAATTAAAAAGGAAAAAGAGGAATATTTTTGGTGAGCAATGGGAAGTTGAAAAGTTTACCAGTTGCAAAACCAGTGGGAGTCTCCAAGACCAGCAGAAACGTTTGATCCAGTACAATTGGAATTTTAGATATTGGAGTGTGCCAGATAACTTGTTTAAGCTTGGTATGTGACAACAGAAATCTAGGTACAGGAGAAATCACTTCATTTTCAGAAGTGACCTATAATGTTATGCAACAGTTTTCATTTCTCACTTTTAGATATCCTAAGCGAGAAAAACCAAACACATTCCTTTCTGGGTCAGAGTTCTTCAGACTGTATCCATTTAAATGATAAACCCCTTTCATTTCACTAAATTTTCTGTTTCAGATTCATTGCCTACACTAAATTGTCCCCCATGTCCCAGTTTATTCAAGATCCATTCACTTGCAAGACAGCCGCAAACCACTAAAACTGGTCAGCAGATTGCTTGGAAAATAAATCCTTTGCTACTTTCTCAGGCACATTTGTCTCCTTAGCCCTGAAACAGTTCTTATCCAAATCAATACTGGTATCAGGATAATTAAAATCTGCCATGTTTAAGGTTTTGGCATTCTTGCAGGCCTTTCTTATCTGTGAAACCATTTCCTGACAGACTTTACTTACTGCCCTTGAAATCCATGGCTACATTTTAAAATCATCTCAACACCATACTGCACTGTTCTATTTAAAACCTTCCTAAATTAACTGAAATATTCTGATAATTGATTAGTCTTTTTCTTCCTTACCTACTCTGCCAATCATCTTCTCTTTTATTGCCCATATCTGTCCCATCATTTTAATTTTCTAATCATTTTCCCAATTTAACCATGATTGTATTAGTCCATTATTAAGGTTTCTTTGAAATATATTTCTGGCTCAGAAATGTTGACATGCTATCTTGTTACATTTGTATGGACAACAGTTTAACTCTCCTACTGAAATCTTAATTTGCACAGTACAATGGACAAAACAGAATACTACCTGGGCAAGACACTGAATGTTTGGGTCCTGTCAAAAGGTTCTTTGGTATTTACTAACTTTAAACTTGTTAACAGTTTTATTGACTTGAGAATATTAATATGCCAAAAGGTAGATGCCTGATTAAGTGTCTTGCTGACTTGGCATCTCAGCTCCTGTGCAAACGGATTTAACTGGTACAATGTCTACTGTCAACAACTGACATGTCAAGAGCTGCAGCTTTAAGAAGTAAAACAGTCCGCATGTTGGAACCTAGACATTTTTCCTATAAAATTGTCTTTTCTCACTTTACTAATCTAAAAACTGGTCCAGGTAATTTTCCATATTAGCAGGAAAAAAAGAAAAATCAATACATGATTATAAAATTGTATTTCTTATCTTCTAGTGCTTGTGCTATCAGTAAAAAAATCTAGTTATCACAAGCTATCCAACCTTCACAAGGTTAGTGTGAATTTGCAGTACAGTAGCTGTATCTGTGCTATTTTTTTTTTAGTATAGGAGTGCTGCATGTACCTTTTAATTTGGTTGTCAGGGGAGACAGGAAGCAATAATTAAGGCTAAAAGATGGGGTATGGAAGCTTTATTAAAGGATATATTGAAGATGGGAATTTGATCTGAGAATTAGATTATGATTAGAGTTGTTAATGCAGCTGTGCCACTCTTGAGTGACAGAGCAGCAGATGAACTGAACAGGCAATTATAACTACAGGAGTCTCCCTAATCTTTACAATCCCAACCTCACAGTCACATCCATTTAAATTAATTTTCATGAAGGCTGCAAATTTACAGCTTCACCAGATTGGAAATTTGTTTGTTTATTATCCACAGGAAATATTTTTAGGGAAGTAAATAGCACTGAAAGCCATCTTGTCTTTCTGCTTTTCTTTTTAACTTGCAGAATTAATAATATGAGATTAATCTGAAGGCTGCTGCCTTTATGAAAACTGATTGATTCTCAGCAGCCCAGCATTATTATGATTATCTGTGGGAAGGTCAAAGGGAAGGCATGTAAAAGTCATAGCTGATTCATGAGTTCCCTATATTAAGCAGAAGATAAAAAAGGAGCCTTGTGTTGATCAGCGTTATAAGTGAAGAATCAGTCTTCCCTGCATTACTGAAACTGAAATTCTAGGAAAAGGATTTTAAACAACTTTGGACATAGTTATTTAAAGATGTCTGTTGAGGAGAGATAGCAATAGTTCATTACTATGCATGCTGAAAACCTATTTTAAGGAGTTCTTTTCTGCACAAAGATTAATTTACCACTACGTTTTTCCTTCTTCACCACTAATATAAATAATGGTTGTGGCTTAAATTGGCATTATATTTTGATAGCCTAGTTTTGAATATACAAAGGAATATGCTGCAGAACTGCTCAGTAACTTGGAAATGGAAACCATAAAAGAGTGCTCTTCTGTTCCAGAGTTTTATTTTGGAATGTCAGTAATGAATGGACTAAAGTATGACTATTTAGAAACTAGGCATTGTTTTTGCAAAATGTTGAGCTGTGGAAAGGAGAAATACAACCTTGACTTGTAAAAATCAGTGACAGAAAAAAAATATTTCTCTACTGGTTGTCATTCAAGAAATATGGAAGATAATTCCAGAAAATTATCATCTGCAGTTGCCAGATAAACAAGATATTTAAACACCTGGCTTTAAGCATGTAAAACCGTCCATCCAAGAACAGCCTCAAGCTTCCCAAATCCTGAAGTGTGTGCAGCCCCATCTTAACTCCCTGGCAGGATAAAACTCAATCATTTATCATCTTCGTTGCTGACTTGGTTTCCCTCAGAGGGAAATGTGGGTCAGCACGCTGTTGGGAAGCTGTGGTACGTCCTTGCTATGTCTCTGACGTGGTCCTCTAGATGACCAGGTCATGTAAAACAGCAAGAATTTCGCTATAACCAAGGTGAAAACATAAATTTAGAAGCTCAGAGACTTCCCAGTCAATCTACTTCCCACAGAACATACTTACAAACTCAAAGTTAAGTATATTCACAGTTGGCTGAAGTGGGAATGTCAAGCTTGGTCTAATGTGGTTTTAGTTGTATTACTAGAAAGTAATGTACTAGAAAGTACATCTCGGACTTGGTATTTTGCTGTTGAACTGAAGTGCATTTATTTTCCTATGAACTTGGAAACTTCAGCCAGGTTCCATTTTATATTCAGATAGTTTATTTATGTTCTTTTAAAGAAAATTACTGAAACCTCCTATAGGAACAATATTGATAATACAGCCTAATATTTTTATTCAATTACGTCATTTAAATTACTCATATTCTCAATTGATCTGAGATGGGAAAGTAGGTGCCAGTGAAACAGAATACTTAATAAAAACAGCTGACATGCGAATGGTTCCTGCAAAGAAGCCATGGTGAAATATATGTTAAAAAATATGAAAAATGGGGCTGGAATTAGACAAGCAAAATATATTAACAATTGGAAGTATTGGAATTCCTTTGTTATGACATATATTCATTTTTCCAGAAGATTAATATATTTGAGACTTGTACTTTTTCAAGTTTTGGATTTATTTAAGAAATGTTGAATAACTGCTGTCATATTTGGAGTATTTACTCAGCAAGATAGCCTGCCTTCCTTGATCCTAGCTTTTCTGGGTCAAGGTTGCAAGGACAACATCTAGCATGTTTTCTCAGATGATCTGCATTAGTAGGAACCTCTTAAGTTCAACTTATTTTGATTCAGAATCCATGTGGGATAACAGAAATATATCAAAATGGACACAAAACATAATTTTGAGAGGTTTGGTTTGGGTTTTTTAAAGCTAAAAACTTTAACAACTCCTAAATACACAAATTTATTTCCTCTTGCAAAACCAAAAGGTATTCATTGATCTAAAATATGATGGCAAAAACCAAACAGAGAATTAATGTAACCTGAGTTGAGAGACCGTGTTTGTCTATTTTTTTTTTTGAGGAAAAGTTATTCAAAAGCAATTTTAGTAATTTATTTTAAGTAATTGTTTCATTTATTCATGTTGCTGTTGTTGACTCATAATTTGAAAGCTTTCATCACATGTTTAGTCAGGTCACATAGGAAAATTTAAATTGGTATGCACAAATGTCTGGAAAAAATGTGAAAAAACTCTGCTCCCTTTATTTTATTTTCTCATTACTCTTCCTGTCTTTGATTAACACTGTGCAATTATGACTCCTCACTATTTCCTCATATCCGAATATTAGTTGATTAATCTTGATGATAATGGATCGAGAACTGGATTTAAAAAATAAGTATATGAAGTGTTTTATGCAAGAAATTATGACTGATCTTTTTAAACATCCTTGAATTATTTCGTAATTATACTATTTATAGGTGGTGAGTACTTATCAGTTGTTGTTGTTAAAGTGTGGAGTAGATGAGTGAGATTTTTTTCCTCCAGAAAATATTGAATAGTTTAATGCTGAAGGTGAGGTTTTGTGTTGAAACACAACTTCCTTGTTCAATAGTAAGAAGCAATACTGTTTAGTTGGCTGGAGTTAATGCTGCACCAGACCTCTATTCCAAACAGGAGAGTTGCACCACCACTTCCCTGATTCAGAGGACTTCTCTGGGAGGAATTGTCATTGCAGCTGCTGCTTGTATTTTTTGAGTGTCCCAGTGGATCTCACACCACCAAAGGGTAAAAGATTTCTCCTGCCACTGTTCCTGGGCTTCTCTGAGCAGGAATCATATAAAAATGAGCTCTCCTTTGAGCATTTTCACCTGAATTATGGCTCCTTCGTAAGGAGTAAGAAAAGGACCTTAAAGTTGCTGAGAAATCTGATCCATGCAACATAAGTATTTATCTGTTAAACACATTTATAGGTTGGGATTGGATTGTTCAGGCCCTTCTCCTTGTCTTTTTAAAAATTGTCATTTCTCAGATAGGAAGTTTGCAAGGCCTGATTCAAAGCTCACGAATAACAGTGGGAAATCCACACTGGTAGACTAGTAGGTCAATTTGTGATATGTTAAAATGTATATCTGAAAACAACTTCATCAATTGTCATTATGCATTGCATTTTTAAAGTTTGGGTTTTTTTAATGCATAGTAACCAATAATAAAAGAAATATTTTGTTATCTTATTTAAGGGTTAAAACCACAGGCATCTGAGTAGTTTTATCCTGTGCCATTGACACCTGGTTTCTTCATTTACTATGATGAAAATCCATTGCCCACCTGACTGAAAGATATTGAAGATTCCTGAATATGAGCCATAAGACGCAACGGAAAGATCAAAACACTGTTGGATGTACAAATCCATGCTGATTTCATTATAATAAGTTTGACCTAATACTGACATCATCAACAAAAACATGTAGGTCAATGTCCAGCTTTTAAGCTTGCAGTCAGTAAAGCACATAGACAGTCTCATTCCAAAAAACCCAGAAGCTTTTGGATTTGTACTGTGAACAGAGCTACACCCATTATCAGAGGGACAACTTCTCTGAATAAAGGAAGGCAAAACCATCCTTGGTGTTACCTAAAAGTTGTTTGTGAGGATACTGCCCATTTTAGGCACCTCTATGTATTACTGTGCCTTGCCACTCAATCTGTGGAAAGCACATGTTTCAAAACTTAAATCCATTTTTAAAGGTACTTGTCATTTAGATGCTTTTGAAAGTTCCACTAGGTAAATATCTTTTTTATCTGGCCCCAAAGCTTTCTGAAAGCAGGGAAGAGATTTATTGATTAATACAGCTGAAATAGCCTGGGTAAAATCCTACTGATCACATCACCAGGTATTTTTTAATTTCTTTTAGTCCCTTGATCCTTCAGAAAGCTGCTTCTCTCTGCGTACTTCCAATCACCCAATGATCAGCTCCAGATCTTCAAAGCTCCCAGTTTAGTCTCTGCATTTAGTTTGAGAGGGAGAAAATGCACCCAGAACTAGTAGTATTTTAAGTGGGCAAAAAAAACAGGACAGACTTCTAAAACAAATTTTCATTAATTTCATAAAATGCTGTCCAAAACCAAGCTTCCTTCTGATGATATGATTAACTTATTGGTTATGACAGACCCTCAGGGAAAAAAAACCAACTTTTTGTATTTTTACAACCTCAACAGCAATGAGAGAACCTGATCTGAACCAGGGGCATGCAGATAATACCAAAACAAGGATACAAGCAGATATGAAGTAGCAATAGTAACTTTGAAAATCCCCTGACACATTTTAGAGAAAGAAAAAGTAGCATATTATAGCTTAAAGAGCCTGTGAGCCTATGATGTTTACTATGTTCAGTATTTAAAAGCAACCAGAAACCGAGTGGCGCATGAGATTTATAGCTGCATGTATATTTCTGTTTTTACAGTAAAACATAGCTCATGGGAACCCAGTTGTGCCACGTATTTTTCTGTTGATCTAAGACAATGTTTTTATTTTAGTTTTCTATGGTAATTGAATTGTGCTACCTCACAGGAAAAGATGTAAGACATCTTAAAGTTATTGTCATTTTTGTATAAGTGTAGAGGGATTCTTCATCACAAGTTAGAGTTCAAATAATATCCTCACACTCAGCATCACCCAGTTATTATATGCATTTCTAGAAAATGATTATTTTGTAACTTTTTTTTTTTCATAAATGAGATTTGGTTGTTTGAGAGATGTAAATCAGAGCACATATATTTAAAAAATTACAGAATAATAATAACAATAATAAAAAGTATAATAATTGTTAACAATTAAGTGAATCATCTATTCAGTAGAAAGGAGTGAGTCATGCAGCTCAGTAATTCCAGGGTTAAAGTGTTCATTTTGCACATATTATGAAATATCTGCAATAAATTCAAGTAATTATGCTATTAAGCAGTTCCTCATCGATTGAATTAATTAAACTTTATGTTCATTTCATAACCTCTTTAGACACCCTCAGTTACTGCAGATTTAATCCTCTTTGAACCTTTCTATATTTAGTTTTCTGAAGATTGACTAAGACCAATCACTCAGTGCCGCAAGAATGAGATTGTTTTCTCACTTCATTATACTATTCATTTCCAACACATGCCACCTCTTTTTTGTACCCTGGGTTGTGAAATCAGGCAACCTGTGTTAAAATCTTCTAAAATTCTATAAATGGGAAGAACTATTCCATACGTATAGGAGGTTTTGTGAGATTGCAATATATTGTCATTGATTTGGTTTTTTTCATTTTCTTTTAAGGGCTGTGTCATCTTCTTGCTTAACGTCTTCTGAGATTAATATCAGTAGTACAGTTAATTGGAATTAAAAAAAAAATGATGAGCTGTGCCTTCTCTCCCAAAAGGCAGAAAAGCTTATATTTTCCTGATATTTTGCTGTCTGTCAGTACAGCTTGCTAAGACTGTTCAGTATTTAAAGAAAAGATGCAAGAGATGGAATCAAGCTTATTTAGATGCCTGACTTTCAGCTCATGTTTCCACATGTTGTCATCAGTAAGAGAAGTAAACATACAATTGTGTCTAGCATTAAAAAAAGAGATTATTATACATAATCTGAAGGCAAACAAAGAAACAGGCAAGTAACTGACCTCTATCATTTGTCTTGACTTTTTATGGCATTATTCATACTTGTTGCTCTACCTGAGGAGAAGAATTGGTGCCTCTTATGTTTGGATAAAGGGCATTCTGACAGGAAAACTGAAAAATCTGTGTCTTTTTCTGTAAGAGGTAGGAATTCTCTCTTCACCTTTTGCAAAAGGATGGCAACTGCTACTTCTCTCCAATTCATTCACTTGTTGTGCTGGAAGCAAGGCCAGGCATTCAGCACAACTTCACACATTGCATTATTACTTTTATTTGGGGGGGGGGGAAAGATCATAGCTATAAAATTAAACAAAAGTTATAGTAGTGGAAATTAATAAGCGAGAAACTGAATCTGATACTGAGTTTCTAAATGCAAATTATACAGTCATTGTATATGGTTCCTAACAAAGAAATTAAAACTTAGGTGAACAAACTATTTTTCCATGTCTTCAAGTCTGTCTTCATTCAGTAATGTGCTAAAATCACGTACATACACTAATTATTGCTCTATAAGAACAGAAAGCTAATGGTCTGGAAGCTCCGATTTGTAACAATTCCAGATTTTTGAGTTATATGGGAGCAAAGAAGATACCTTAAAGTTTTCTGAAATGGGAAGGACATTTTATTTGCCTTCCTGTAATTCAGAAATGGCTGAATGAGTGCTGGAACAGAATCCAAAGGCTTTCAAAAAGTCATGGATAATTGGAAAACTAAGGGATATATAATTAAAGACTTGAGAGAATTTTAACCATTGCTGTCAATGGATTTAATATCCTCATTATTCCAAAGGAAAAAAAACCAACACTCAAAATCATACTATTTAGATGACTAGCCTGATTACAGAATTCTAAGTTCTTCACATCAAGTTGTAAGTAAATTGACTGGAAGTACTTATTAAGTGTATTTTCATTTAGTTTCTGGAGACCAAAAATTTTCTCAGTGATTTAATAATTTTGCCTAAATTTGTATCAGAAAAGATTTATTAGATGTGAGATAGAAATTTCAATTAAACATAAACTTGAGAAATACACCCTGTAATCAATTTTTTGGCAAAGTGTCTCATCTTCAGAAGTTGTCTTAAACTTCCTTTTCTGAATATTTCCCTCCCACCCAGACATGGAGGAAAATCTTTTATTTTGTGGAAAACTATTTCCTGACAACTTAAAAATGCCATTTTTACATTTTTTTTGTCTTATTTGCATGGAAGCTTTATTTCTTTATTTTTATGTGATGATAAGTTCCTGCAGGCTTTAGATAAATTCATGGCATGCCATCTATTAATTTATGGGTCATTTTTTACTGCTATATATGTTGTAATTCTAGAAAAGAGCAAAGTGGGCAAAACCCACCAACCAACAAGAAAGAAATTTTGCTGTTTCTGAACTCTGTAATATCTGGAAAGAAACAAACCCAGTGCCGCTCCTATCTTGCTACAATTTGTTGTGTTTATTGTGGCTTCTTTCCAAGCATTATCTCAGAAGTGGAACTTGTGACAGCACTGAGAAAGCAAGTTTGCAACATGTTGGTTAGCCTGTGATGTTCTCATATTGGGAAAGTTTTGTATCTGCTTCTGGAAGCCACCATCAAGTTGTACATTAAACAGAGCAAGACATAGTATAGGGATAGTGCCAAAAATGTGCTGCTTTGCACAATAACACAAATGGTGAGTTAACACCACTGAACTTTATTTCACATTTAGTATGTTTATAAATACAAGGGAGAGATCTGTAAATCATTGAATTTTCTTGTGGATAACTTGTCTCTAACTTGGCTAAAATAGGCACTTGACAACTCTTTTTTTTTTTTTTTTTTTTTTTTTGTGAAGGATTTCTATATCTAGATGACAGATCAGGGTCTTCAAACCATCAAATTGCAACTGCACTTTAATCAGTGAGATCCTCAAGGAGACTGAGTATCCAGGCAACCATGCAAAAAAGAAGCAGCAAAGGAAACTGCTCAGCTCTGTAGATGGCTAGAGGAGACCTTTGGAAAGTTGGAATTAATGTATATTAAAAGTCAAACCTCAGATTTTCAGGTCTGTCTGGCTGCAGTAGGGCTGTGTGCAGGAGCCAAAGGATTGCTTTCTGCCCGGGTTGGATGAACCTCCTCTGGAAGGAGCAATGTCCTCCGTTTCTGCTCATGCTGTCATGTAAGGTACACTTCCCCTTGCTCTTACTCAGCTCCTCTGAACTCAGACTTCTTTGTTCTCTTCTCTTTATCCAGGGTGAACACTGGAGCTGAGACCTGTGGCACACCACTGAGGTCTGTATTTTCAACAGAACTTGGGTAATTCCCTCACAGCTTAATGGGAGTTAGGAAATTCACAGCCATGTGTGCCTTTAGTGTTGTCTCTTCATGATGACCATAGTAAAGAGTATTTCACGCATATACCCACCGAGCATTTAGAAACACCTAATTCCACAGTTACCACAACTTTTTCTAATGTTTATTCCAAGGAAAAGAAAAATTGCCCTGTGCTTATTGCTACTGTTATATTTCCAACAGTGAAAACAGTGGAACTATTTCATACTTACTTGAAAGTTATTTAGAGCAAGATTTAGTCCATAGCACCTGAGAAATTGTTGCAGAAACTGCACTGATGGATTAAACCCTGAAAGTAGAATATAACCCCACTATATCACAGGAAAGTACCCCTTAGTTAAATGGCATTCTTTAAAGCTTTGTTGGGAAGTAGGATGCTCGGTCAAAATATTTGCTGCTGATTTAAGTCCCTTGTCAGTATCACTGGAAGATAAAACTCTTTCCTCTCCCAGTTGACTTTCTGATCTGGTGAATTGTCTTATGAAATCTTCAGTAATGCAAGATATAAGAATAGATGTAATAAATGAAATTAAGCTTATATTAGAAATAACTAAAGATTTAGTGCATTTATTCTGTGTTCACAAGGAAAATATTCATTCAGCATAACACATGCTGTAGGTCTGTGAATTCCTGTAAGGGGTAACAGTAGAAATATGTACGGCAGCAGGCTGATTTCCCTTGCTTGGTGACATTTGCAGCTTTTTGAGAAGTAAAATACTGAGACTGTCTTTCCAGCTGACAAGAAATCATTTCAGTGGCAGACACCTCCAGAGGATCAGTTTATCCCCGACCTCAGCTGGGGCCCATCCATGCCAATTTGTACCTAAGCTTGGAATATTTGTAGTGTCTATGTTAATCAGCCCAGGAGGTCTCAAGCAGCTCTTCTGTTGGCTCCTGAAATGGGAAAAGAGGAGCAGAAGCAGCTGAGGAGCAGTCAAGTACAGCAGGAATGTGTTTCGCAAAGAGGATCAAACCCATGGTGTGACAGGACTGCTTAGACAAGTTTGGGACTGTAAAATACTAAGAAATCATGGCAAAGAGCCCCCTGTGCTGTAAAGAATGAAATTAAAGCATGCAGTTAGCAATGCCCTGAGTAAGGAGTGGCAAGGAAGCTCATGGGTGGGTGCACAGAGTGGATGAGGTGGGAAGCGCTGTGGAGAGAAGGCTGCGAGGGAGGGTGCAAAGCACCCTCAGCTCTGTGTCAGTCACCTTCTGAGGCACCTACATGTAATGAGTGGTGTTCAAAATGCATGCATTGCCTTCTTTCCCCTTTCCAGATTCTCTATGCCTCAGCTCTCCATTTATCAAGTTCAGGTGAGCCAGTGGGCTCATGTGGTTCGGTCATGCCTCCAAGCCAAGTATTCAACAGTATTGTGTCCAGCGCCTTCTACTTCCAGCTGAAATAGGCAACTGCACACACACAGCTGCCTCATCTATAAACACACAGTCTATAAATAATATGATTATAGCAATGACAATAACAGAGCTTCCATCTCTATGCCAAGTGGGAGGGGGTGCTGTCGAGATTTTGGAGAATAATTCTACCCTCTATGGAAAGGCATGGGCTCTTTGCTATTAATTTTCATCTTGAAATATCTTTGAAGATGAAAGATTTCTCATTTCAGCCTTGTATTATTTTATAACCTAAATGGATCTTAATGACAATCTACAGTCTAAGATGTTAAGGATATGGAAACTCCACTCCTCATGGGTGTGGTGGTGGGAAATTGTACTTTCATGTAAAAAACATCTGAGCTTTTGCTTTTCTTTGTGATAGAAAGACAATCTGTTGACTGATACAGTTGTGTTTTCCTGAACTCTTTCAGAGGGAACACATCTACTGTACAACTGTTGTCTTCTACGACTAGAAAAGTTTTCCTGTGATGTATGGTATCCTATATTACAATAAAAAATACAAGAACTCTGATAGCTGGAGGTGAGATGCCATGGCAGCTACTGTTCTGTGTCTCAGTAAAAGACAAGATTAGCAAAATGTTTAAATAAATGGAAGTGCTTCTGTAAGAGACAGGAAAAATGATAGCAGTTGAAAGAAACAATTTGCAAAACTACAATCTAGAATCTAATCTTATAAACATCTTGATATAGCTATTACTACATTTCTCATCTGCATTTTCCTATAAAACATTCAGAAGCACCAAAATTAATGAGAAGTTAAAGTCTTTCTTAAAAGAATTGGAGTGATTTTCTTCTACACAATAAAGAAATAAAGGGTCATCAGGTTTCTTTACATATTTGCAAAAATTACAAAATGCATACATTTAGACAGTCTGACAAATTTATTTTTACAAATTTGTTTGCCTTAGAAAGATTTCTAGAAACTATTGCCATTCCTTATCTTGCAAAAGGTACTAAATACAAATGGCTTGTACACCTTTTACAAAGTGCTCATTTATTTTCAATAATAAATAACTGTGTATAACAGCTGAAGAATGTTTTTCTGATGCTGCTGTTGGACCCTTTCTGATTTCATCTCATACTTCACCATACCTGGAGTTCACCCTGGGAGGTATCCATTTTCTCTTTTCCAATAATCCTATCAAACATATTTCTTAGAACAACTGAGGCATTAGCTCATCATTCCTATGTACTATAAAGAAATCCCCTCCCCTCCCCCCCCATTTTTACCTGGAAAAAAAAAATCCATTTTCACTTTTTGCACTGAAGTCCTTTTCATTCTTAAAACAGTGGTGTCATTCAGCTAAGGGCTGGTTAGAGACAGAGCTATGGTAAATCAGATCAATCAGCCATGAGGCTCTTCAGGAATGAAAGGTGTCGTCTTGTGTGAGAGGTGTCAGTGTTAAATCATTAACTCTGTGCATCACTATTAAAGAATAAAAAAGCTGATTCTGTCATTCTTACCTTATAGCACTTCAGCAGCATTTAATGGCAGAAATCTGCAATGTTATTTATTAGATCCAATAACCCAGGGGTTCTTTTTCATTTTAGTCAGCAAGCTGTGAATCACCTTCAGGCATCTGACATGTACTGCAGGACTTCAGGGATTTAAAAAAAATTAGACTCAGTTATTAGAGTCTCATCTTGGAATCTGTGTTTGTTTATAGGTTACTTAGCAGCTATAAGTAGAGATTTACAAACTGAAAGTTATTTTACGTGTATATAAACCACAAATTTACTAAAATAGGCTGGATAATGAAGTTAACTCCTGGAATTACTCTAACTACTGAAAGGCAAAGCCTGCTTAATTGTGGTAATGATATACTTGATGAGAGTCAGGGCACTTCTTGAGGCACGAGCAAGTGTTTTAATACCATGAGTATATCTGCTGGAATGCCGTGCTATTGAAGCATAAATAGTAACTCAAGATTTTTTTCTGTTTGCTTTTGCTTTGCATTGCACAGAATTTCTTCCTCACAACAATACTTAAGACTGCAAAAGACTTAGGCACTGCAAGGAAGTTCATTGATGAGCTTGTAGATACTAACAAATATGCATTTTTTTTAATTTTACCATTTCATATTTAAGGACTGCAAAGAAACAAAATTTTCAGTTTTAAAAGTTTTAAACATTTTATAAAAGTATAATTTATTATGAACATGATAACGCTTTAAATGAACAAATAAAAATTATCCTGAATGTTATGTTTGACTCTTTCAAACTTCTGTCCTTCATATGGTTATTTTAGATCAATGGATTCAGAGAGGCATCTTCACAGGATCTATGAGTTACCTAGGAATCTGATCACTCCATGGTGTCTGTCAAGGTGAGACAGTGTTTGAAACTTGCAGAGTAGGTGCTGTTAGACACAGCAATAATAGCTTTGCAGCAACTGGAATTCCTACTGATATACGATACAAAGCTTTGGATTAAAATAATTTGCTACCACTTCCAAATGGAAAATTGTCTAACTGCAGTGTTTCTTGTATAGAGGTATAGAAAATAAGATAAAGACTGCAAATTTTAGTTATACCAAGTACACAAAAACTTGGCAAAAAACATGATTTCCCAATATAACTACTATTATGTAAATTAAAATTGTGCCTAGGAACCGTAATAAAAGGTAGCTTTCTCCTGCTAATAACACATAACGGGAGATGCTACTTCACATAGATTCAGAGGCAAGTGTCAAACAAAACATAACAGAAGAGCTACAAGCAGAAATTATACAAACAAACCTTGAAATAGAATCACACCAGTGTAAGTAAGACTGCAGGTTTCTGTAGAACATACCTGCTACACCTTTTTCTAAACAGTATTCTCTATGTCAGAAATAACAGGCCTGGTCTGCTGAGGTATGTGAGTGCATGGAGGCCTAAGGAGCCTTACTGTAGTCATAGTCACATTTTAGACTGATAACCATGACTGGGAAACAGTGCTAGAAGCCATGCAGAAACAGCAGATAAACAGCAGAAAGAGACATAAATGTCAAGCTTTGCATTTTCATTTCAGTACATAAAGAACAGTAATCCTTCACTCAATGTCCTGGTGACAAGATTTATTGCATATATTGCAGGCCACCTAAAATGGTTTGGGGTTGCAGTATTCTGAGAAATAGCAAATGAGAGATCTCAAGTGGTTGAGTAAAGTAGATGAGAGATTGGATTTAGGTTAGACATTGGGAAATAATTCCTAGCTGTAAGGACAGATGAGCTCTGGGATTCATTGTGTGTGTATGCTGTGCAAGGTCTCTCACTGGGGGTATCTGAGAACAGGTTAGAGAAATGTCTGCCAAAAAATTGTTTAGAGAAAGCTGGGGATCCTGTTAGGGGAAGGCAGATAGCTTAGATGATACTGCCAGGTTTATCCCATGAATAATTTTATGATGTGACATGTAGAAGTCTGACAAAGGGAAATATTCTTTTTCTTTGTGTTCTATTTATGGACATGTTAAACAAGTCTGTTTTGAAAATATTTCTGGCCATTGTGGACCATTGTGTAATTCTACTTTATGAGCCCATTTATAGCGGCAGTACTAGGATTTAAGTCTCCTGGTGGCATATGCCACTCATTTTACCAAGCAAATATGCTCCTGTTCAATGGATCCCATGGCTCTATCACTAAATGTGCTGTCCACTGAACAATTTGGAAGATTCTCACTTATTAAAAAACCCCACAGGTCATGTATCAAAATAGATCATTTTCTCAGTCATAAAATCTTTCTTTCTCATCCTGAGCTTTCACAGATTTACAGCCCATGAATTTCACTTCATGTTCCAAGATCCCAAAGCAGAACTTAGTTGAACTGCCAAATGTCACCAGCCTTCATAAAAAATTATTTTGATTCTGATCCATAAATTGGCCAATCCACTCCAAAGGTTCATCATCCATATCAAATTTCTTGAAAAACCAGTCTGAAATTTGAGTTTGTCATGAAAATGTAAAGTAGAAATTACACAGAACCATCTTGTACATCTCTTTTGAGACAAACTACTTATCCTACCTGAAAGTATCATCAGAAATTCCTAAATCTGATTTGAGTCTGTTCTTTGGGAGAATGATATAAATCATTTAAGCAGCTCCTCTGAAAAGTTGTATTGACTTTACACCCATTTAAGTGAGACCAAAATCATATTGTTCATCTGAGTCACACATTAAAAAAATGAAGTAAAACAACTGCAAATACAGCTACCAATGGTAGTATATACAAACAGTATACAATAACCATTGAAAATATCTTCTTTCATTCTTATGTCATTATCCTAGTTGCATCACTCTCCCAAGGTATTCAAAGTGTCTCCACTCTCAGAGATTACCTGACATTCGATGTTTCATTGTGAGAGAAGAAACCAAATAAGGGCTTATCACAGCTGGAATGCTCTTCTGTAGCTAATTTAAATACACAACAAGGTAATGACCTTTGCATGGTGAGTGCTTCTGACCTGAACTTTCTCTCCACAGGTGTGCATTTAAAGCCTGCCAAACTGAACCTTGCTGCCTGTCACCACAAATAGAGTAGACTTCCAGTTAAAACAAATATAAGTGTGTGGTACCCAAAGCCATTTCATGAGCTACAGCAAAGGAAGCTGATGATACTCATGGCAATGGCTAGCTTCTGTTGAATGCTTATAAAGAGCAGAGCTACTCCAGCTGATATCTGAAAGCTCACTAATGTACAACTAATTACATGCTTTTCAGAAATGTCAGTCAGCCTTTTCTTTTAGTCTTTGCAAAGGCTCTATCAGTGCAATACGCATAAAAGACAAAATGAGACAGAAGGTGACCAAATTCCTTTAGAGAAACCTCCTTAAAGGAAGTGAAAGGACATAACTTGATAGTCACTACTGACATGTTTGGAGGTCAGTTAGCCAAGTTCATCCCCTTTGGCCTCTGCATTTTTTATACTAACCCTGAATTTTTTATACTAACCCTATCAGCTCATAGTTATTCTCTTAATTATAATGTACATAATCAGAGGACATAAAGCTAATTTATTACCTTGCTTTGAATTATCTGTAGTGGCCTCAGAAACAGCCATTTACCTGCTTTGGACCATTTGTTTAGTGCTTAATAAATGGCAAAACAGTTTCATGAAAGGGGCTGTGATTGATTGCAGGAAATGGTCTTCTACAAAAGCAATATTAGTCTGAGGACACCTTGAGGATTAGCAAGTATAGATGGGGAGATGGTTGTTTAAACTCTATAGGGCAAATCATAAATTTGTGTTTGTATGGAGAGAATCAGAATGTCAGTACCTTATTCCTGTGCAACTGAAATGAATATCCTTACTTTCTTAATAGAAATTGTATTCCATAAGATCTGCAGACTCATTGCTCAAATGCAATTTTAAGAATGAGGAATAGCTGAGGGTAAAGATTAAAAATACATGATCTTAAATTTTGTTACTGATACATGTATTATATATTGCTGTATAGATATATAATAAATTTAAGGTAGGCATTATACAGAAGTCTGAAAAAAATAGAAATGTAATCCACAGATCATATTCACTTTGCTAATATCTGAAATTCCCATTTGTGATAATTGCTGCTTTCTCCCCAAATTCCTCCACAAGGAACACTGGGTGCAATGGCTGCTTCACCGGGATTTGGAGGCGATGCCACATAGGTGGGATTTGTCAGTCTTTTTTGCCAGACCCTGTCATTAACTTGATAGAAAATACTGTGCTGTGAAACGTTGCCCTATCATGCTATTCAGTGAAAGAAAAGTGCAATCTCTTACTGCACAATATATATATAACAGGGCAAGTTGTAAGACAGAGGAGAAACCAACTCCAATTTTGTTAGACCAGGCATTCAAAATTCCTCTTCATGTGTTTGTTACAGCAGTCTTTACAACTACTGTTTGCTTTTCTTATTGCTAAGAAAGGAGGATTTGCTCTCTAGTGATTGAATATATCTGTCTGCATGGTATGGAGTGCTTTTTCTGCACAACATGCAAACTTGGTGCTATAACCAAAGTTTCAGTCTCAATTCCAGTCACTCAACAGCAATTCATTGGTAATGTCAAAAAACTTGTGAGCTACATACAAAAATAGTGGGGACAAGACAAACTGGCAGATACTGGACAAATATAAACCACTGTTTTCTAAAGGTTCTCTATATATCAGCTGAGTACTGGTAATAACTTTGCGGCAATCTTAGTGAGAAAACCTGCACGAGAGGAGATAAAGGTCAAAGATGGCATGTAGCCTGTGGTCCTAAGAAACAGAGAGGATGGCGAACTCAGTATATCCATTAGAAATGTTAGGATAATTGCTATTTAAAAGCCTATGTAAAAGTGCCTCATAATGCTATTTTCATTCTCTCTTCATAAGCCAGCTATACCTTTCACCTTACAATAAATATATTCATAGAAATAAATGGAAAAAAGACATTTTTCTCTTCTGCAGAAAAATGTGGGTGGCAGCTTACCTTTTACCAAAGCAATATATGTTTTAATTTTTTTAGCTAATAATGTCACGGAGATACACAGGACATAAGAGCAGCAGACTGTTTTTATTTTCATGTGTGCCACTTCAACACAAATGCTGCAAGCCTAGCAGTAAAATAAATGAGGGGAAGATAATGATATTCAGTTTTCCACAGTTGTAACAAGTCCTGCAGTCTTATTGCAGTGGATATGCTTCTTTAGGCAGATTAGTACCTAGTTCCTATTCCAGACTACTATAAAACTGGCATGTCTCCACAGACTTCTAGAGAACAGCCAACTTACACTGGTGTAACAGAGCTAGGAATTAGAAACAAAGAAGAGCAGATTCTCTGCCCTCCCCACCCAGTGATATTTGTATGCAAGTTAAAGGGCAAATTGGTGAAAATGAAGAATCCCTGATTCTCACTTATATGAGAATTTTTGTGCCTCATAATGAAATTGAGAAGCTAACACCATACCCCCAAAAGCAAATGTCTTAATTAATTTTACTGAAAATGCGTTTCTCCTAGCCAAACTTGTCATAGCATTTGGGCATTGCTGCTATTCAAAGTTCAGCAGTGTAAGATGCAAAGCCTTGTTCGAACTCTACTTAGTAGTCAGTGCTCATGTCTCAATACCAAAATGTGTGCTGAGAGAACAGAGTAACATGACTTATGTTTTATTCACCAAATCTTAAAGCTTTTGGGAAGTGATTTTCACTTAGTTTTTAGTAAGTTATGAAGGCACATTCAGATCTTGTGATCGTTGACTTGGTTTTATCACTTAAATAAGGTCTGCATTTAGACTGTTAAAGAAAGCACATTTTTATACTTAGGGACTTCAGCATTGGAACTACTGGTCTCTTTTCTGTCATAAAAGCCTCTGTGGCAATTCACAGAGAAAACTTCATTAGCCTGAATTGTCAGAGAATTGCTTATACCCTAGTTACAGATATCACCTCCTATTTTAGTTAATGCTGAGACACTCTGATCCTTGTCTTTTTCTCCTGGGAAATCTTCATTGTAAAGTAGGACTTCAAAGTAAAGTCAAAGCCACTGAAGTTTTAAAGTTGATAGTGACAAAATGGCAGTTCCTTTATCTGTAGAATAAGAAGCAGCTGATGGTTAGGCTTTAAGGTTAGCAACAACAAAAAAATGCAACCCACAAAACAGTCGGTGTAATCAGTCAGCTACCTGAAGTACATCTGTCACTGGACTCCTACAAAGGTGCCAAGGCTGACTCCAGCCATCTTCCAAATCCCAAACCAGTGCAGAAGGGGTTATAAAACCTGGGGTTTGTTCATGAGAAATACTCAGAGTGAAAAGGTTGCATAAACTCATTGTAATTAACAGTAATTTCTTCAATGGTAACTACAGTAAGAAAAGAACTTTAAAGGGGTCCAATGTACCAATTTAATAACAAAACATAGCTGGAGCTACCTTTTGTAGGCTACAATGGCAGAAGTCTTAGTAGAAAGAATAGATGAACCAAGAGCATCAGGTTACATGGAAAGGCTTGCCCAGGAATGGACTAAAGAAAATGGAGAATAAGGATAAAATGAATTTTTATACGATGTGCCATTAAACTCCTTTTTTCACCATCAATTATAGGCCTGGTGGAAAAGACATGAAAACTAAATAATCAAGAATTAAATTGTCATTTCCAAGAAATATAAATTGATGCAGTATCAAAATCAAGCCACTGACAGAAGTCATCCACTTTATGAAAACTGGTCCATCAACACTCATCAATCAAGTGACAGGCACCAGAGTTTGATTTTTCCCTCCTCTGCATTCATAAATTCCCAAGGAAAACATGAAATCTCCTGCACTTCTGTATTGCTCCATGTGTGAATGACATCTGAGAAGAACGAGATCACAGGTATTTTGAACAATTTAAGCGTTATAACCCAGAAAGCCCTATCATCACCTAACACACCAACTATACTCTGTTCCAACCATACCCTGGTAAGCATTCTCTAGTCCTTAGAGATAAAACAAGGTCCCACATAGCCAACATAGTATTTCTGCACTACCTTTCCACTTACTGAATTTCTGAATGGTTTAGGAGAAGAGGGAGACCACTAATGCTTTTCAGATCGCTGGTGTGTTGATGGTCTTGCATAGCTCTGGACTTCAGTGGCTGTAATTGAAAATTATATGCAAACAGCTTTCTTTCATGTGAGGACCAGAGCTGAGCTCCGTCTCAAACTCTCTGGAAATTAAACATCCTGTATGGCTGAAAAGTAAGAGCCTGAGAGGAAGCAGGTGATGGAGCAGTGCTACTTAGAAATGAGGCAATGGTCATGGGAGCTCTGGATGAAAGCAGCCATTACACAGTATTTTCTTCCATATTGGGATGCACTGTCTCTGATCAATATTTCTCTGTTTTCTGGTGAGGTCCAGCTCCCCATGACTTTAAGAGAGCCAGAACTGCTCTTAGATCTAAGATGCCAGAAATTTCAGGGAGCTTACTGAAGCTCCACACCCCTATTGATGCTTTCATCCATGTAATTTTGTTTAATTCCTAGTCACACTTCTGAGATGCTGGCTATCATGGGTCCGGGTAGTGAAAATACATTGGGCAGTGCAGAAGACTTTTCCCTTGTACCACTTCTTGCAGCACAACACAGCCACAGTAGGTGTAGTGCGGTAGGCAAATTGGAAATATGATGCCCACTGCTACACTGAACTTGGAATATGAGATGTTCCATGCATGAAAATCCTTTGGGATAGCTATAACTGGAGGTTGATACAGTAGGCCCTTTTCCTTGGTGAGAGGAGTCACTGCGGGATATTTCGGATGATTCCAAAAGAAAAGAAGCTAGAGGAAATGACACGGGAAGAGACAATTTAGAGGAAATAAATTTTGGCACTTTGCAGCAAGTTCCAAAAAGAGTATGATTTTTATTTAAAAAGTGGGTATAGTGCTGATTTCTTTTACCTAATGTCTGCATTTTGTTTCTTTTCTTTTTCAGTGTCAAAGATGACCCTTCTTTGAGCAGGAGATTGGACTACAGACTTTGAGGTCTCTTCCAACCTGGATTATTCAATGATAACTGTGTGTTTGTAAATATTTTTTTTCCTGAATACGTTGAATTGGGAATTATACTGGATGTTGAAAGATCAGCTGACTAACTCCCACACAGTGTAAGCAGTTTCTCAGTGGGGCCACTCCCATTGCCAAGAGCATCACCACTAGCCTGGAAAATGACTTCTGTTCTCGGTTCAACTGAGCCTCACTCTTGCTCACATGGGAGAGAGTCCTGACCCTTCTCAGACCAATTCAATCCAGTTACACCCTTTTCAATAATACTATTTTTTTTCTGCTCAGTGGAAAGTGAAGCTGCAAATACAGAAACAGTGATAATTTCTGGACTGATGGGTGGGGAGACAGTATCACTTATAACAAGCAGAATGTGGGAACAGAGCTAGTGAACTGCTTAGCCAGACATTGCAGACTGACAAAACATGTCTGAAATGTGTAACTGAGGTGGAAAAGGGGAAAAAAACACTTTGAACAGTGTTTCATTTGTATTGCACTTAAAATATATTCTACCTGTGCCGTCAGGTTACAAATGATGTGGAAAAGAAAGCCATACCACAGCGACAGCGTAGCCCATGGATTATTCCTGGAGGTATTTCTTCTTGCACAAAGCTCAGCAGCCATCTCAGCACTGACACTGAGGAATAAGCTGTCTTTCCAGTAAAGCTCCAAAGTGTTATTTGAATGGAAATAAATTCAATTCTTTTAGAATTCACTTCTGATCAAGATAATAATTCATTTGCTTTAGGAAAAACCAAAGACAGTTACTCAACCCATCTAACAGGGTTGTTCCAGACAGCCCACTATTTAGTGCTGAGCATGGGGTTAGTTTTCAAGAGATTTCATAGCATCACGTCTAAGATTTTATCTGGTAATATTCATGTTAATAAGATACTGGAGTGTACCACTTCCAGGTCTTTCTAAAGAGATACAATTTTTATTACCGTTCACATGGTAGCATGAATTAAATTATATCAGCTGCCATAAGCTTATCTAAACACACTTTTAAAGAGTAGTACATTGCAAATGGAGAAAGTGAGGAAAGATGAACTGTGACTTGCCTCACATATCAGCCTAAAGGACATCTCTGAATAGCGTTACAACCCATTGCTCTAGGAGTTCTGACTGTGGCCTTTAATAGTAATCAACGGCCCAAAAAACAACAGACCTAATTTTGTCAAATGCTTAGAGACGCACTGTTAAAGATATCTGATGTTATATCTCTTTTTTTTTCCTAAAAGGAGGGAGAGTCTTTGCTGAAAAGCTGTGTGCTTTTTAAAAACAAATGTTTACTATGATAGTTGCCCTTCATTAAAAATAATTTTTTTTCGTATTTTACCTAGAACGGTTTTTACAATATTTGATTAGTTTGTTCTCAGAGTAAAAAAAAAATCAGTTTGGTAAGAATTTTTATGTGTTCCAGTAATTTCTGTAAAAACTTGAAGTATGGAAATTAAGTTAATTTTTAAAAATTCAAAATTAAACACCTGTTAACTTTATATGTTTCTATTTATTATCTCTCCATGTAGTAATAAACTTCCCAACCCAAAGACATTTTTACTTTAAAGAGAAGACTGAGTTCATATTGTGGTTTAACCTTTCCCATTATTTCCATCAGCCTTCACTATGACTGCATAGTAGCCCATTCATAAATACCCTCACATATATGAGGATTTTTATTCTCTTTGGTGTCAATGGTGATTATGTGTGCTTTTGTGAAGGAGGAGTTTAAAAATCTGTGGAAAATTACCCTTTAGAGGAGTTTGGAAGTTTTTGCTTGGTTATTTTCTGGTTCTCATTGTCAGATTAACAGCCTGTGCAGATTTCAGAAATATTGCAGAAACCTTCTGATAGTTCAGCTGTGGTTTTGGATATTTTATTGCAGATCTGAATTTCGAGTATGTAAGTACTACCTGGGAAATGGAGTTTTGTGGCCTTTCCATGGTACCTGAAATAACCCTTTCTTCTTGTACGTTCCTGTGAATTTCTTTCTGAATGCTACGTGTGAGGAAATATGGCAGAATAGAAATGGCTTACCTAAAATAAAGTGGGACATTTAGGGACCCTGCAGAATGCATGTCACCGAGTAAAAGGGTTGTCTCATATATCTGTCTGTACCTGAGCTTCACAACCTACCTCGCACGTCATTGCTGAAAACCATGCTTATCCATTCTTCACTTGACTCACACACATACCAAAAAATACCAGTACCAACTGTTTTCTTTAGATCCTGTGTTTTTGATGGGAAGAAGTTATACTGACAGATCTACTTGATAGAACCAGAAATCTGCCCAGCAACTTCCAACATCCACCTAGTGTCATCTCTGCTGTCAGTATGCAGGGGACTGGTTCTCTTCTCTGTGAGCATAGTGGATCGCTTCCCAAATTAGACCTTCAGTCCCCAGAAAGCACACAGCAAAAAGACAGGAACAAGAAACAATTAATGAAGAAAATTCTGAAAATCAGGTTCTCTAAACTGTTTTGTGTTGAAGAGGTAAGAATGGAATAAATCAAGGAGCTGAATGTCAGCCCTTCTCCAGTGTTGTGACTTTGCAAGAATTTTCAGATGTCAAGTTGTTCTGTAAGTTGACAGTCACAATGCTTAAGGTTACCTAGGAAACTCCAACAACAGTGATATTCTGGGCAGTCTTAATAAATATTATTTAGGTTAAAAGAGATTTCCACTCTTTTCTGTGTGCAATTATGCTAATTAAATTGAAAGAGAACTCTGACATTTCCAATTAGTATTTACCACAAAAGGTATATATGCAAATATAACAGAAGGTAAATACTGATTTGAAAATCCAAAATACATGGTGTGGTATCATACCACAGCAGCACAATTAGAACATGATCATCAAACTTTTTGTATCCAAAATAAAAGTAATCAGCAATACACAGCAGATACTGAAAATTTATGTAAAACATTTGAATATAAAAGCAAGCCATCCAGAGGTAATGCAAACAAACATGTTAAAACATATTCAAGATTATAATGTAGTACATGATGTTTCAAAAATGCAGATTTTTTTGTTCTTGGTCTGAAATTATTTTTCAAAGCAACTGATACCTTAATTAAATTAATAAATAATATATAATATTTGGTAAGGAGAAGGGGATAGTTAACTTTTCCTGGAAATGTTCTGGAACTTTAAAACTGAAAGCATATGAAGGCTACTGAGGCCCTAGATCAACACAAGAAACATGTCAATTCTTACTGTAAAAAAGCCTGCTGAGGAAGACAGAAAGTAAATGGCCTGGTTTACTCTGGACACCAATTTCTGGCCCTGCACTGCACAATTAACAGCAAAAGTACAGCTAGATCACCTCTGGTGGATTTAGGTGGAATAATTTAAGAAGTTAACTAGCTGCCCTTGCTGCTCTGCAGGGCACGTCATGCTCCCAGTCTGCAAACTCAACCATTTCAGCTTGAACTGCCCAGAGAGATTTGGGGTAACTTCATTGCCATGAAGTGGATTGGGAAGCACTCACATATTCTGATCTGGTGATACCCATAATAATGGATAATCACTAGGACATAATAATGGGACAATAAAGACACCCCATCCTGAAGTGTCAGCAGAAATTCCTTTGCCATACATATTTTTGCTGACAAACTGTTGGGCTTAAGAGGAGCCCTTCTTGCTCACCCTTTGGTTTTGCTGAGAGTAGCATGTGTGTCTTCTTCCTGTGCTCTGCCAATACACTGCAGCACCCGTCACCCATCCTGCTGTGGCCACTGTCAGGGAAATAATTTAGATGAACCTACAGTTTATCTAACTAATAAAGCAGGAAAAGGTAGGATAAGGAAGTGAAAACCAAATTTTGATTTACAACCCCTAACCTTTTTGTTTGTCTTTTAAAAGGGCTCTACAGAATCATTGGAATAAACTATTATGCTTATTGTGGTCTGTACTGCATGATATTGTTATTTTTTTTCACTGGTAAATAACTTAGACACTGCTACTGAACAGATTGACACTTGACAGCATATGTTAAGTGGAACACTGAGGTAGAAGGTTTGAGAAACAGACACTAATTGTTTCTTAATATATTAAATTATTTTGCTATTAACCCCACAGGTATCCTATTTTATGAGTCATCAATGTCCAGGAAATATCATTGCTAAAGGACTAGGGCTGGAGTTGCTGCAGACACCCAAGAATATGTAGTCAGAACCTTTTCTAATGGAGAGCAAATGCTCCCACAATAAGAGGACAGGTAAAATATTTTAAGGACAGCATGGTGTGAGGGGAGAAGGTAAATCCCTGCTTCCCACTTAGGTAGAACTAGCTAGACTTCATGTGCTAGATTTTGTTCATTTTTGATGATTCCTTGGTGGCTTGACACAAAGTTGTCATGGTTTAGCCCCAGTGGGCAATTAAGCACCATACAGCCACTCGCTCACTCCCCCCTGCAGTGGCATAGTGAAGAAAATCAGAAAAGGAAAAGTGAGAAAACTCATGGGTTGAAATAAAGACAGTTTAATAGGAAAAGCAAAAGCCATGCACACAAGCAAACAAAACCAAGGAATCCATTCACTACTTCCCATGGGCGGGCAGGTGTTCAGCCATCTCCAGGAAAGCAGGGCTCCATCATGCGTAATGGTTTCTTGGGAAAACAAATGCCATCACTCCAAATTTCCCCCCTTCCTCCTTCTTCCCCCCGCTTTATATGCTGATCATGACATTATATGGTGTGGAATATCCCTTTGGTCAGTTGGGGTCAGCTGTCATGGCTGTGTCCCCTCCCAACTCCTTGTGCACCCCCAGCATTGTCACTGGCAGGGCAGCATGAGAAGCAGCGAAGAACTTGATGCTGCATAATCACTGCTCAGCAATAGCTAAAGTATCGGTCTGTTATCAACACTATTTTCAACACAAATCAAAAACATAGCCCCATACTAGCTACTGGGAAGAAAATGAACTGTACCCCAGACAAAACCAGCATATTCTCCACCCCTTATTCCATACCATTTACATCATGCTCAGGTCTCACACTATCCAATACTCACATTACCCACCACCCTCCTTCCTATCCTCTGATACAATACACAGGAATCATTCCCTTAGTCTGAACCACTCTTTTGAAATTTCTTTAAAATGTCCATAAATGTCCACAAAATGTCCACTGAGTTCATTTAGTTCATGACTTTGGGCTCCATCTCTTATGCTGGTCACTCAGGACCTGAGTAGTGTGTTGCATGGAGTTACTGGGCATCAAAGCCAGCTCAGGTCAGGTCACAGCTGCACTTGCACTGCTTCTTGTAAGGTTTGTCCTCCATTCATTCCAGTGGTTCCTGCTGTAGTAATTCCTATAATATGCAACTCAAATTATGGGTTACAACAATTTAGAGCTATATCCATTACAGTCTCCACCCCTGGTCCCTTTGGGCTAGGCTATAGGGTTTAACATTGCAATGAACTCCTCCCCTCGCTCCTAACCCGGCTAGCAATAAGGGGCTCCTGCTATATTAAATTCCATAATATGCAACTCAAATCCCAGGTTACAACAATTTAAGGGTATTTATACAATCTCCACCCCAAGTCCTTTTGACCGAACCATCAGGTTTAAAATTGCAATTAACTCCTCCCCTGCTCTGGCTTGGACTTACCCACAGACTGAAGCTCCTTAGGGGTGTACTTGCTCCAAGCAGAGCCTTGTCTGTGAGCCACAGTCTCTTCAGGGCTTTACCTACTGTGGCATGGACTTATCCACAGCCACAGCTGCTATGAGGTACTCCTGTTCCAGCGTGGAATTACCCAAGCTTGGTAAAGATGTGCAAACTGAAACAGGAATTAACTATTACAGGAAGTTAAAGAATCTACCCAGTCTTGCCTAGCAGATTCCTCACACAGACCTTCTCTCTGCACAACAGTGGCACTGTGGTCAGACCACAGGCCAAGATGAAACCTCCAGGCCTGAACTCCCTGGGGACGACATATCGGAAGAGTCACCCAAAGGATCATAGCATCCTGCCACTCGGCAGGGTGCTATGATCCTTTGGGTGACTATTACGATTTGAGAATTCCCATTGACTATTTCTGTTATAAAGAAGTGCAAAAGAAGATATGCCATTTTCTTTTTCTTAAGATTCAGTCACCTTTTTGTACAACACCTGTTGCTAAATATTAGGTTTTGCTCCTCGAGTGGCTTTGAAAACATGTACCCCAAAACCTCCTATCTAAGACCAATTCCTTTTCAAATTCCTCCTTCCTGGGGGAAGATGTTACCCCCTCATAGTAAGAAAGATGTTTCTTCCTTTCAGAAAAACTGTAGAAATTGCTTAGATTCACCCTCAAACTCCAGTCACTTTACTTGTGCACCAAAGGTGGGTGTATGATCCCCATGGACTTACTTAGTGTGTGATTTGGATACAAGAATCCAGCAATCATCCTCCTTGCTCTCTCCTCTTGCTTAAAAAAAAAAGAGCAACCGTATGGCATGGGACTGTGCTTTGTCTAAGACGCAGATGCAAACTTGGTGGCTGTTACCAACAGACTGATTTGGGTTGGACTACTTGATTCAATGCTTGCATGTGTAGGCAGGGTTCCAACAGCTCTTTCATAATTTGTTATAACAGCTTTCCTCCCTGAATATAAAGGTGCATTCATTCCAGAAAGACCCAAAGAGCAGCTGCCTACTGCAGAAAGTGGATGTTTTCACATGAACGCAAAAAAATACTGGTAAGGACTGAGTTATATTGGCAAAAATGCACTCACTGTTACTACTAAGAATTAGTTTTAAAAATGCACTTAAAAAATCCATTTTTGTTTTTTGCAAGGACCATAGCTGGTAACTATAAAATGCTGATCAGAAAACTAATTAACCTACTTATCCACAAAAAAACCTCGCATATTTTTGCATGGCTTTAAGTGAAAGAGTGTAAATATACACTGTAAATTATCAGGATTCATTAAAATAAATGTAATTATTTGTTAATGAACAGTAAACCCCCTTGATTTTTTATTTGAGCAGCCAAAAAGAAGAATCTGGACTCTCTTTACCCTCTCATATCACAAGCCTGAGGGATTTTCCCAACACAAAAGATGCACTTATTTCATACTAATGACAAGAATATCAGCTCACCACATTTAATTTGGCTTAAACTACAGAAAAGGGGCTTTATGTTAGACATCAGAACAAACTCCCAAGCCTGTGCATGGGAGGAGCCTGCTCAGCGAGGCTGTGGACTCTCTAACATGGGAGCTTTCTAAAATAAAGTGGGAATGTCTGTCAGAAATTACACGGGAACAGCTGATCCTCCCTCAGCAGGGGGAATGAATAAACTTTCCCAGTTCCCTTCCAGATCAATTTTCTAAGATTTCTTAAAAAAAAAGTGATGTGATACTTTGCTAGGTTACTTACAATATTTGTCACCAGAAATAATTTTATTCCAAAATGTTTAAGATACTGAAATAATTCCTCTTACTGAAACACGCCCACACCCCCACACCCCAGTTCTGGAAAATAAAGCAAAAACTTACTCTGGGTTGTGGCTAGATTGTAAACTGTAAAAATAAGCTTTGAAAAAGGGAGGTAAGTACTTACTCATTTTGTGGTTTATTATCTTCAGTCCAATATCCAATGTAGAAGCATCTGGAGAAAAGAAAATCTGATGGCCTTTGTGAAGACATTAGTTTCTTTAATCCTTTCTTTTGTTCCTAGCTTTACACTGGACTGTGAAACAACCTCATGTAATTCTAAAAATCTACCCACATCTTTATCAATGTGGACATGATGAGGAGTTGATTCTTTCTCCTAGTTGAAAAATCTGAGAAATAGGGCTGAGAGAAATAATAAAGACCTTAAAATACATGTTGCAGAGGTCATACATTGCAAGAAAGGTGTCTGAGGTTACATATTAAAGAAAATTTTCTCTAATTTATAGTCTCCCTAATTTAGAGATTTCCCTAATTTCCAGAACTGGAGTCTTTTAAGATTGGATTAGGCAAACATCTGCTGGTAATAACAGACATCATGCCTGAGGGCAAAGAGGTAGACAAATGGCCTTTTGAAGTCACTTCCAGCAATATTTTTTTAATACTCTGGATTTACTGACTAACTACTTAGTTTCCCGTGGAGAAAAAAACTTAACACCTTGAATTACACTTTAATCCTAGTTGCTAAATCAGTTCAAAGTAAATTAAAAGGCGTTTACTGAAAAGGTTTGGCCACTGCTGCAGGTTTTTCTTTCACTAGTAATAAAAGAAATATATTGCTATACAACCTATCTTGTAAGCTAAAGAAATTAGCTACTAAAATTTGATAACATAATTAAACAGTAGGCCCTGCTGTTGATGTCTCTTCTAGGAGATAATACATGGCAAGAAGAGTTATATATGCTGAAACTGTATTTATGGCACATAAAGGTGCAATGTCCTATTACTGTTTGGTAGAGCCTTCAGAGGAAGGGATCTGTTTTTCTGTAAGGGCAAGGATTTCAAATTTTTTTTGTAACTGTCACGGTTTAACCCCAGCTGGCAACTAAGCACCACACAGCCACTGGTTCACTCCCCACCAGTGGGAGGGGGGAGAGAATCAGAAGGGTAGAAATGAGAAAGCTTGGTGGTTGAGATAAGAAGAGTTTAATAACTAAATAAATAACAACAACAACAATAAATTTTAATGAAAAGGAGAACAATGAGAGAGAGAAAGGAACAAGACTAGGGAAAAACAAGTGTTGCAACAGTTCACCACCTGCCGACGGATGCCCAGCCTGTCTCCGAGCAGCCATCAGTGCCTCTCAGCCAACTCCCCTCCACTTATATACTGAGCATGACATCATATGGTATCTAATACCCCTTTGGCCAGTTTGGGTCAGCTGTCCTGGCTATACTCCTTCCCAGCTTCATGTGCACCTCGCTGGCAGAGTATGGGAAGCTGAAAAGTCTTTGACTTAGTATAAACAGTGCTTAGCAACAAATAAAATGTCAATTGTTATCATATTATTCTCATGCTAAATCCAAAACACAACACTATACCAGTGTATTGGGTTTGCGTGGCAAGGTTTTGGTAGTGGGGGGCTACAGGGGTGGCTTCTGTGAGAAGCTGTCAGTTTCCCCTGTGTCCACCACTGGCCAAGGCCAAGCCAATCAGTGACGGTGGAAGTGCCTCTGTGAAAGCATATTTAAGAAGGAAAAAAAACTGTTGTGGAACAGTAGCTGGAGAGAGAGAAGTGAGAAGAGGTGAGAGAAAACAGCCCTGCAGCCCCCCAGGCCAGTGCAGCAGGAGGGGCAGGAGGGGCTCCAGGCACCGGGGCAGAGATTCCCCTCAGCCCCGGGGCGCCCGGGGGGAGCAGATCCCCACCTGCAGCCCAGGGAGGACCCCATGCCAGAGCAGGGGGGTGCCCAAAGGAGGCTGTGACCCCGTGGGAAGCCCGTGCTGGAACAGGCTCCTGGCAGGACCTGTGGCCTCATGAGGAGAGGAGCCCAGGCTGGGGCAGGTTTGCTGACAGGGCTGGTGACCCTGCAGGGGACCCACGCTGGAGCAGTCTGCTCTTGAGGGACTGCACCCCATGGAAGGGATGGACCCACACTGGAGCAGTTGGTGAAGAACTGCAGCCCATGGGAAGGACCCAAGCTGGAGCAGTTCGTGGAGGACTGTCTGCTGTGGGACGGACCCCAGGTTGGAGCAGGGAGGAGTGTGAGGAGACCTCCCCTGGGGAGGAAGGAGCGGCAGGGACAGCATGTGATGGACTGACCCCAACCCCCTTTCCCCATCCCCCTCCGCTGCTGTGGGGGGGAGGAGGTAGAGAAATCAGGAGTGAAGTTAAGCCCGGGAAGAAGGGAGGAGTGGGGGGAAAATGTTTTAAGATTGTCGTGTTTTAACCCGGCTGGCAACTAAGCACCACGCAGCCACTCACTCACTCTCCCCCCCCCCTCAGTGGGATGGGGGAGAGAATTGGAGAAAAAAAAAAAAAAAAAGTAAGACCCGTGGGTTGAGATAGAGACAGCTTAACAAGAGAGAAGAATAAGAATAATGGTAAGAAAATATACAGAATATATGAAACAAGTGATGCACAATCCAATTGCTCACCACCCGCTGACCGGTGCCCAGCCCGTCCCGAGCCGCGATCACTCCCCCCAGGCCGCGATCACACAGCCCGAGCTGCAACCACTCTGCCCGCGACCGACCGATCGACCTGACCGACTAACCCCCCCCGAGCATGACGTTCTATGGTCTGGAATAGCTCTTTGGACAGTTTGGGTCCTAGCTGTGCTGTACTCCCAGCTTGTTATGCACCTGGCCGAGCAGGAGAAGCTCAAAAAGTCCTTGAGCAGTCTGAGCACTACTTGGCAACAACTGAAAACATCAGTGTGTTATCAACATTTTTCTGGTACTAAATCCAAAGCACAGCACTATGCTAGCTTCTCTGAAGAAAATTAACCCTATCCCAGCCGAAACCAGGACAAGATTCAGTTTTTATTTCTCATTGTCCTACTCTTATTTGATTGATAATAAATTAAACTGATTTCCCCCAGTTGAGTCTGTTTTGCCTGTGACAGTAATTGGTGAGTGCTCTCTCCCTGTCCTTATCTTTGACCCACGAGCCTTCGTTATATTTTCTCTCCCCTGTCCAGCTGAGGAGGGAGTGGTAGAGCAGCTTTGGTGGGCACCTGGTGTCCAGCCAGGGTCAACCCATCACAAACAGCTATGAGGAAGAAAATTAACTCTATCCCAGCTGAAACCAGGACACTAAGTCGTGTTTTTTCATGTTGAAAAATGTCTTTGATGTTTCTCTTACTTGAAGCTTTATGAAATTTAAAGTTTGGATGCTGTCAGAACATGAAATCAGAGCAGGACAGTAAACTGCTCCTTCCAAGTTGCACGAGGGAAAAGATCACAGAGTCACTGGAACTACCAGAGGAGGTCTTGATGCATTTAATTTGCACCTGAAAAGACAAGTAAACTGGTAGGAGCTCAACCATTTTATACACTCTCACTGATTTAGGAGCAATAACCATGCTTTACAGGCAAAATTTGACAAAAAGTTTCTGGCCCAAAGAGGGAGATGGACCTTTTATTCTTGAAGAATAGAAGACTTTCCAGAAGGTCTGATTTTGACAAAATGGTTATCCCAGCTGAAGAACATTATAACAGAATCATTTCAGCCATCTCATTTTCCTGAATCTGGGCTCTCTCTACCACATGTAATTTGGAGCCCCAAGAAGGTTTGTAATCAAATTTGAACACTGTTTCAATGAAATACAGAACATATTAAAATAAAAGACAGAGAGCTATACAAAGATTTATTTATCCCTACAAGCAATACCTGTGAAAGTTCTTTAGCTTTGTGGCTAAATACATTTGCAGATAGTTTATATCCTTTTTTTTAATATTAAAATAATTAAAAAGAGTTACAAGAATAAGTTTCTGAAATAGTCTTCTAATATGCATTCATTAGGCAAAGCTACTATTTCTTATCCAACAACATGGATATAAATTTTATATAGCATTTTATGATGTGATCACATCTGATAACTAGGTGGGGATATGCAGAAAGGCCTTTTGATTTTAGTCTTAAACTCTTCATAAATTGCCTAACTCTATCTGAGCCACTGGACTGGGTTACCTGTGGTAAATAAGTGGATGCAATGATCTTATTCTTAAGATCAAGTACTTACTTTCTAAAAAAAGTAAAGGTTGTGTATTTTATTCACCATTATCTCAAGATATCGTGGGGGCAGAAGCTGTGACATGGGAAGACAACAGTGCTAATGTCAGGTTGCGAATACAGTTCATGAAGTTTTTATGTCTAGGAACAGCCAATATCCAGTTGCAGTAACATTAACCCTCTCAATATCTGTAGTGGCATATGTTAATTGTCTCTAAATAATTGATAAAAGTACTTTAAAAAAATCAATTGGAATTACAGATCCTCAGTGCAGAGAAAAAGCCCTGAAGGGAAAAAAAAAATGTTTTAATCCAATAAAATAAAAACAGATTTTGTGGGTTTGGTGGGGTTTTTTTTGGCATTGGTTCTCTATTTCCTTAACAAAAATAATTTCCAGACAAAAATAATTAAGGATATGTATTCCAAATCCTCTCATGTTACTCATTTTAATAACAGGAGATACAGTAGCATATCTTGCAATTATTAACTGCCTTATCTTTATAATTTCATTTTCATGCTGAGCAATGTTTTGCTGCATGATTGCTAAAGGCAAAATAGAGCAATATTTTTAACAGCATGTACCAACGTAACCGTAATATTCAGCAGCGAAAGGGTCATCCAGAAGAGATGCCTTTGTAAAAATATAAATTAGTGACAATTGGTTTATTATGATAATGTCCTTTCTAGGAAAAGAACCGTTTTGCTTTACATTTGTTAGGTACATGGGCAGAGGAAGATATTGCTTACATCAACTGAAAAAGAAAAAACTCCGGTAAAAAAATATATCTCCATATTATCAAGGTTTCAGACCATTTTTCAGCTCTAACAGGCTGTCCAGATCCAGGCTGTAACTCAAAGAAACAGGAAGACATGGAAGAAGATAGCACAAAATATGTGAAGAGAGAAGGTGCAAGAAAACTGTGGTAACCTAAACGTTGAAGAATCCTTTCATCTAAATCTGTTACCTGAAAGTTAGGTGTGCTCAGTTAGGCCTGAAAAACCGAGCACAGGGAATACCTCTATGTCATTTAATAATTTTGTCAAAATAACAACTATTCAGAGCAGTTTGAGGTCTTCTTTATGTCTAAACAGAATTGGTAAAGACACTTTTGTCCGCGTAGGTAGCTTCTTGATCATGAGAGGATGCATCCTCACTACGCTGTAGGAATCCCTCATTTGGTAGAAGAATATCTAACAGAGCTTTTCTCTGGGAATACTGAACCACACAGGTTAGTGACTCAGCTTCTGCTCCATGAAATCCAGTCCTGGAAGTCAAATATATTCAAAGAAACTGCTCCATCAACCTCTCATGTTTTTCCCAACCTTATAAATGACCTAAGTTTCCAGACTGTTTCAGAACTTTCTTTTAAGCTTTACTCATCCACCTCCAATTTTCTCTTTAAAAGTGGAATCTAAAAATGCCAAGGTATTTTCTTCCAAAACCTGTGAGAGCATTCCATAACTTCACGGTGAGGAAAATTCACCACTCATTCTTATCACATTGGCATGCCAAACTGCTCAGGGCCTCTCAGAGGAATCAGAACTTGGCTGTCCCACACCTGCCAAAATCATAGCATACCCAACAGTGGTTGCACATTACCATCAACTTCCAAGAAGGCAAAATAGTCTAAAGCATGTAATGGCCTTGCTCAAGGTGAGTTAAACACTCTGAGAAGGCAGAGAATTTTTTATTCTTGACTGCATTATACAGATCCAGAGACCAGCTTATAACGCACAAATGTAATCTCAGGTGTGCTGATATTGGTGGGACATTAACCACTGATTTCAGAGAAATCAGGATCCTCCTTAATCGTATGAACCTAGGACAGGACAGAGTGGTGCTTATGGCTCAGATCTGACTCATCTTAAACCTGGTGTCTGGGAAGAGACAAAAGGTTCTTCTGCACTTGCCGTTGTACCCTTCGGCTGTTTTCTTAATTAGACACATTCTACAGTACTGTACAGTATGCTGTTCCTGTGACCTGGGGCTATTACTTTGCAGATTACACACTCCAGAAACAGTCTGTGTCTTTATTTTTAATTATAAGAACTTCTTTGCTCACTTTTTCTGCACTGCTGAGATGGGGCCTGACATGGCTGTGAAATGCAGAGAACTAAGATCTGTCAGTTAAATGATTCCTAACATTTCCACCAACAAACTGAAAAAATAAAAAATGGACATGTGAACAAAATTAAATCATTCCTGATATAAACAAGCTCCTACTGAAGGTAATATCATTTTAGTGAGAGCGACTTCAGATCTTAATTATAGAAGAGTTGAGCCCTTGAAAATCTTAATAATTACTGTCTGGTTTCTAAACTTTTCATGGAGAACAGGATTGCCTATTGATCAGAAAAAAATTTGGGAGAATCAGATAATGCAAAGGGACCAAAAACCTGTTTCCCTGATATATCCTACACTGGATTTCCCAGATTGGGGAAGTCCTAAATGTTTTTCTTTTTCTTTATTCTTCCAGAAATTGTCACCTTAGCTTTTATAGATGACTTTGCTACTGGTGTCATTTATAAATTTGAACCAATCCAAGCAACCATCCTTCACTTTACATGCAGCAAGGAAATAATCTTTTCCAGATTGCTTTCATAAAACACCAGGAGATCATTAGGTAAAAAGGCAACAAAGATGAAAAGTTCCTTTTTATAATTATAAACCAGTGGTTTCATTTTTGCAGATTTTTCAAGATACGCATTGTTTAGACCCCGAACATTTCTTAATGAAAGTTTTTCAAATTTGAAGTATAATAAGAATATATTTATGAAATATATTATCTGCAGATGCTGAGCTTGTTCTGTTCTATATCAGAAAGCTGATTTGTTGAGATTCCCTTCCTCTAGCTCTGGCTCCTCCACAGTGAGAAGACAGTATGTAATTTCTATTGAATTGCAGGTTTGTGTTGGCATACATATTGCCTTTAATCTTCTAACAGGTTCTGCACATATAGAGAAACCTTGTTCTGCCCTGCAACCAGTAACAGAATATTTAGTAGGCAATGTGTTCTACGGAGTGATGGCTGGGTGGTAAGTTTTAGATTTTAGACTCCAGTTCTGGAGAGGAAATCATATATTTTGCTGACTCAATGCACGAACGGTTCAGTTTAATGAGCCATGCAATGTGCCTTTTCTTGATCCAAGGTAGTCCAAAAGAGATCCTACAGTGCTGGTATTTCGTGTATACAAAAAGGAAATGCAAACAGCACACTTGGTAAAATGTTCATAGTGTTATTTGTGAAAAAGCTTTGCTTTGTAGCCTGTGCATGCTAACCTATCACATATATTCATGTTCTTTCCCCATTTGCTTATCCAATAAAAGCTATAACATCCAGTGTTATACATTTGGAAAATATCAGCCTGTCCTCAGCCACACTGGATTGTATTAACTCATTTCAGCATGAACACAGGGATTCACTCTCAAGGATCACACTGGGGTACCTAATATCTTTTTTATATTTTTTACTTTCCTAGGAGATAAAATCTGCTAGCAGTTATTTATTAACTGGATGGTTAACCAATTTTTGAAGTGTTGCATCATCCATATACGGTAACATAAAGACAGCTGGGAAATAATAAAGTAACCTCTTCTTTTTGTAGTTCAAATTTGAAAGATGGCAGAGAAACTTTTTCAATAGCCAGGACCCACACTGTCATAACCAGTAAATATTTCTATGCTGTAGAACTCATTTTCTTTGTAGCAGCTTCGAGGGTGCTGGTTTTGATTTGTGATGGAAACAGTGATGATTACACAGTGCTTACACAGGATCAAGGCCTTCTCTGCTTCTCATGCTGTTCTACCAATGAGTCACCTGAGGGTGCACAAGAAATTGGGAGGGGACATAGCCAGGACAGCTGACCCCAACTGACCAAAGTGATATTCCATACTATATGATGCCATGCTCAGCAATAACAGCTGGGAGAAGAAGGAGCAAGGGGGGATGTTTGGAGTGATGGCATTTGTCTTCCCAAGTCACTGCTATGCGTAATGGAGCCTTGCTTTCCTGAAAATGGATAATCACCTGCCAGCTGATGGAAGTAGTTAATTCATTCTTTATTATATTCTACTTGTGTGCAGCTTCTGATTTACCAGTTAAACTCTTTATTTCTCACTCGTTGAGTTTTCTCACTCGTACTCTCCCCCATCCTGCTGGAAAAGAGCGAGATGGTGGCTGTGTGGGGCTGAGCTGCTGGCCAGGGTTAAACCACAATATATGCAAAACTTGGAAACAGATCAAAAAGTAAGAATTGCATTCCTGAATGCAGCACTTTTTGCTTCAAACTTCCTGGTCTCTCTCAGCTGTTATGTTTAACATAAGAGGTCTCTAAAAGCCATCCTAACTCCTTAAAGCTTCATAGCTGAGAATCTAACTACCAAGTTGAATTTTAATAGTGAGATTTAATTGTAGGTAGGAGAGATACATAAGTGGGATAATTTTTACTTCATATAATTATTTGCTATTTTTCTTCTTTGCCTAAAGACTTGAAACAGTCATTCCTGCAGATTTTCTTTAGTTTGAAAATTTCAGGAGGAAAGCACAAGTTAAAAGAATTTTCCACAAGAAGAAAAAGATTCCTCCTCCAACAGGAAAACCCCCACTTTGTTTCAGGTCTCTCTGAAACTGCAAGAATGGTTGGTGGGAATTACAGATTTCTGCTTATTATTCCCCTGTATCTGTATGTAGGCTGTATGTAGGCTCTGTTCTTAAGACAGATCAGGTTCACAGGGCATTATCCAGGCACAAAAAAGTACAATCATGAGAATAAAGTCCTTTTTCTTGTGTGACTTTGTGCTGACCCTTTCAAAAAACTGAATGTTTCAGAATTCCCCATTCTGCATGTTGAATGAAATAAAAAATGTGGAAAAAAACCAACCAAACAATTAATTTTTAGTCCTACCACTGAAAACTTCCACAGAGTTTTAATAAGAGGTTAAGGGCCAAGTAACAAAGTGTTTAAGTCAGCAACACACATATATAGGAAGAGCAAAGAAGAGTAGCAAACATGGAGATGACAGAAGCATCAGTAGATTTAATGAAACAACTAGAGACTGGCAGCAAGAGAAATATGAATAAAGTATTGCCCTAGGGGAATAAGCAATTCTCGCCATTGTAAGGATGACCCATTACTTTAAACCAACCAGTTCAAGCTAGACTTTTTTTCTGACATTGCTGGTTACCATGAAAAAGTTTTTTGCATATGATTATATTTATGATTGCAAGCAGAACTGTCGATATCATTTGTTTAAAGTGAAATATGAACATTTAAATTAGGTTATTGAAAAAGGATTTATAGAATTGGTTGCTTTTACTCATTTGGGCTGGAGGGCAGGTGGCTCAGCTAGTGCTGAGTGTAAACATTTACCAAAATGTAAATGCTCAATTAACACTTGAAAAAAATTGCTCTTTATAAAAATGTAGGCATTGCTTTCAGGTTAAAATTCTAGTTTACTTTAACTAATGTAATTCCAAAAAAATATTTGAATTTTATGGGTTAAGACTATGAAATTTGCCCAGTGCATGAACATTGTGACTGTGTACTAAAGAACTCGGATTAACACTGTTTTGAAAAGAAAATCACAGGAAAGCCTTTCTCTGAATGCCCATTGGAAATGTCTGTCCTACACCACCGATTTCATTATAGTGTTAGAAACACTTTTGCCTTGAGTGCTTCTTGCAGTCCTGGTTCTTAATTGTTGTTATTTGGCAGCGTGAAATATTGATGACAATGGTCAAAGAGATTGACAGCTGCATGAATTGTTATTAACCAGGCTGCTGGTTGTAGCTTAAAGTTCAATAAATACCAAGATGCAGCATAAGCCTCAGGGAGTCTCTCTCTTTTCTGAACAACTGGAAATTAACTATTTGATGTCTTTATAAGCCATCTGTCTTTTCCCCATCTCACCCCCCAAACAATTTTTATTACACTAAACGTAAACATCTGATTTGGTAATGCTTACTTCTCCACCCAAGTAGTCTCTCATAACTGGGGATCGTCACCCCATCCTAACCCTGAAGGAGGTAAAGACCAGACATTACAGGTGATGTAACTATCAGGCCTGTTGTTATTGGCATTCAACACCACAGTAAACAACAGAAAAATCATTCAGAAACATCAGGAGCTGGAAAAGAACATGGTACAGAACGATTTCTGAAGTGAGTCAGGAATAATTTGTGTAGTACTGATAAATGAGAATGTTTTTCAGCCTCCACATACAAGGGATGAAGTACTGTTACAATGTGTAATCATATATACACACATCCACAGAATAAGTTGTTGAAGAGCCTTATTAATCAGCTATCAAGCTGGAGAGCAAATCTTTAACAATACACAAACTCTTAACAATACAACCTTTTTTTTTTATTATTTTTAATGTTTTGTGTACATTCCCTTTTTAAAAAGTGCACATCTGCTGTCTCAATCTTAAATCCTGGTTGAATTAATATTTTTAAAATAAATATGCTATTTTTCCTGCCTACAAGCACACGTAGATTTTTACCACCTGTTTCTCTGCTGGTTTAGAGATATCTGTGTGAGCTCCCTTCTATACTCGTTACATATCTAGCTCAACTGCCTGAATATCTAGGCTATCAGTATTCTTTATTATTATTAGATGTGATGTGATATATCTTCTTTTGGTCTTTGATCAAAATAATATCATTATAGGAGCAGGAAGAATCTATTAAAGTTTCTCAATCACTGATTTAGGCTGGAAAGATGGGAAAATACCTTGCTGAGTCAGAATATGTTAAATTGTACTCATTAGGGAAAAATATAAATAGTATACATATATAAAAATTCTGAAGCTTCATCCTTTCAGGTATACTTGAATCAATGATCACTTTGAATTTGCATAAATGATTCAGACTAAAATAATAGTGCCCCATAATTTTTAATTGCTATCACTAGTCAAGCAGGGTTTGTCTGACTGTAATAGTGCGGACCTACTTAACCCGTATCTAACACATCACATGTAGATAATATGACATATGATGCATTGTGCATAGGTTGGGGATGAAACTTGGAGGCAGACTGTACTGAAGCATGCAGTAGAATCATAGAACCATAGAATCATTGAGGTTGGAAAAGACCTTTAAGATCATCAAGCCCAACCGTTAACCTAACACTGCCATCCCACCACTAAACCATGTCCCTAAGCACCTCGTCTACTCTTCTTTTAAACACTTTCAGGGATGGGGACTCGACCACTTCCCTGGGAAGCTCATTCCAGAGCCTGACAACCCCTTCTGTGAAGAAATTTTTCCTAAAGTCCAACCTAAACCTCCCCTGGCGCAACTTGAGGCCATTTCCCTTTGTCCTATCATTCATTACCAGGGAGAAGAGACCAACCCCCACCTCGCTACAGCCTCCTGTCAGGCAGTTGTAGAGGGCGATAAGGTCTCCCCTCAGTAGTTTTGACATTTTGGGTTACTGATAAATTTTTTCATTTGTTGTGAAGGGAGTATTGTCACTTATGGGTTATTTAGTCTCCTGAGAGATCTCACTGTTACATGCTTTATTGTGCTAGCTAGGATGGATATTTAGTACATACTGGTAATGACAGAAAATTATTTTTTCATTGAGATTTAATTGAACAGTCTTTCTCCATGCCATATTCACATTTTTCAAATATTTTGAAGAGGTAAATATCTATCTAATCCACTTTTACAGTGTCTCTGTTAAGTTACACCCAGGCAGGGTTTTTATTTTATTTCATCTGATACCAATCATTTGCTATCCCATGAACATTTTGAATTCTCTCTTATGTTGCAAAAGTTAGTTTTTTCCCTGACTTTGCTATACTGTACACATTAGCATACAGTAAAAGAAGTAATAATGTCTTGCAAGTGCAAAATTAAATAACTTTATGTACAACTTTCCAAATGTTTTATTATTTGAGTATCCCTTTCATAAAACAAGGAAGTGTAATTATACACTAAAAAGAATTGAAAAATAACTTGTTTAACCAATGGTTACGGTCTCCACGTCTTTGTTCTCAGTGTCTGTAACAATAGAACCTACTGCATTTCAACGCTGACATTTAATCAGTGCATGTAAATCACCTTGGAGCCTATTATTCTTGCATTCATTAATCCAGTCATGCAGAATACAAGCATGTAGAAGAATTATATACTAAGATTTTGCAGCTGAGGCTAAAAGTGGCACATGTAGTGTTTTGCTCTTAAAGTTCCAAATGGCTTCTGTCAAATGGCATGTGATATACCACCATGATTCTGAATAAAATCACAAGATTGATAAATTAAAATTTTTCAGAATTCTAATTAAATGATTTTTTGTCTTAGGAAATTCTCTGCTGAGCAGCAGGTTGGCTACCCTTCCTATTGACTGCGTAATACATATATTTTGTTTACTAGCTTCTGGGGGTAGATAAAGATGAAAATAAATACATATGTAGCTGCTTCCATATGGAAAGACTGAACTTTTAAAATCAAATGCCTTGGATATAAAATAAACAAACATGATAAAACCATACATGTCAAGGAATCATTCCAAATAATTTCCACTTGGATGATGGTATCTTGACATTTTCAAGTCAGTACACCACAAGATTTTGAGTTTCTGGTCTTTGCGAACCTCTATAATCCATTGGAAGTGAAAAATGTGTTAATATTCAGGCCAATATTTGGAGTCAGAGTGACTGAAAGCATCAGAGAAAATAGTGAACAACCAACAGAGCAGATGGACATGCTTTGGTGCCTACCTTTCTGCATATGCAAGTATATCTTATATTCCACCATCTCACAACAGTGTTTTATTTGTGAAGCATCAATTTGTCAAAATAAACCTGCCATGTAGAAACTACCTAAGACACAACCAGTTTTGGCCTCCTGGTTAGGTGAGCTGGCATCGTACTGGGAGCAGAGCCCAGAACGTGAAGGTGGCCTGATACCAACAGAGCAGACATAGCAATACATGCAGGGCAGATAGAGCAACATGCTGCTCATCTGTCTCTCGAGTAACTTTCTCCCTTGAATGGTAACTATGGCAACCCATGGAAGAATTCTGGAAAAAGCAAATGAGAGCTGCAAAAGAGATGGATTTTCTGTCCTTGATTAGCATCCGAAGTTTGCCATTCCACTTTTCTCTCCCTTTGGTTTCCATGAATGAGCCATTCAACACAAAATTTCATATTGAGGTATTTTAAACATTTAATAGAAATAATTCTGAAATACTTGCTCTCATGTAGCTATTTAAATGTAAATACATTCAATTTTAGATCAAAAACAGCTTAGAATTTTAACAGAAAATCAGTAACTCTCTGCTTTTTGCTGTTATTATGTGAAAATTACTTTCTTCTTTGAAAATTTCCATTTTAAGAATTTTTTTCTTGTAAGGGACATTTCCCAATTTTTAGTTGTCAAACACTTTTGTCACATCAAATATGAGGTGTTAAATTATTTGAAATTTTAGGCATTAAATTTTAAGTATTAATTTTTTAAAAAAATATTATGTATGTATAAAAATAATGATAATTGACTATATTTCTCATTGGACTTAGGATACAACTAGGATATATTAACTGGTCTATTGGTCTGGTCTATAAACAATGAGAACAGAATTACAGAGGGGCAGTCACTCTTGATTGTTAGCCAGGAGTGAATAAAAAGCACCAGACTACATACATCATAAAGTAATAAAAAAATGGAGTTCTAAATTATTCTAAACTTTTGAATGTGGGTGTACAAGTCTCTGGTTTGCATTTCACTGGATGCAGACATGGTAACTCTTTCACAGGAAAATTTAGTTTAATGCAGTGTAATTACTGATTCTCCAATGTGAAAATGTCAGCTTGCCATCTACCAAGGAGAACGGTGTCATTTCTTGCTTATGCTTGCTTATGCTTTGCCCTGTCTTTGCCAAGAATAAATTATAATACTGCTCATACCCCAGTTCCTATGTTCCACTTATGATACTTCAGTGAGAAAATGCAGGCTTAAAGTCAGACACGGGGGAGTCCCTACAAAGTCACAGGGCAATTTATATATGCCTTTGTCAACCCTCTGCCCCAAAACATACCATTCAACTGTATGGAGGAAAGAAAGAAATGCCCTGAGTTTTGTTGTGCTCTTTTCCTCTGCTGGATACCCCGGAGACAGAGAACCCCAGCATGAGGCAATCAATTCACAGGTTTTCCCAGTGGCACTTGGGCTTGGACCTGTTGTGCACAGGGCACTGAAGAAAGAGTAGATTTAGACTGTAGAAGACTATAACTTCCTCACAGGGGATCTATTTTAGGTTATCTAAGCTCAGGTTGTGATTGACTGTGGGGAAAAGATTGTGAAGCAGGGAGAATAAAGGGTAAAGCAGACACGAAAATAAGAGAGAAAAATGGAAAGGAATTATATAGTCAGGCAATGAGGTCTTTGTTATTACATAGACTGTGTGACCTTTAAGACAGGCTGACTTGACTGGTTGCCTGAACAAGTTTCCACCCTGCAGTCCTGAGTCCAGTTACATGCCTAGTAGCTTGTTTTGAAACAAACCTGCCATGCCGCAAGCTTCTGAAGCGGGTGTGCATGCTGGCTGAACAGAGTATGCCTTGGAGGCACCCTTGACAGTGACCTCCTTTTCAAGAAGGTCAGAACAGTTACCTGCCCAAGAGGCACTGTCTTATTGATTCATCTGCCTCTAAACAGATGTATCAGATATCTGCTTGAGAAGCACCTGCTTTTCAAGCACTGAAAATTGAACAGATATTTAGTATACCTGGGAAGTAGTCAGCCATGGATGATGACTTTAGCTTCCAGCAAGTATGAGCATGTGAGTCTCTCTGAGGGACGACACACACAAAGAATCTGCCCCTTATGGGGGTCTAAGGCAATTATCGCAGATATTTTTACAAATTGTGCCTTCTCAGCATGCCTGACTCACCTGCCCATTCACATGCCTGATTACCTGTTGTGTTTCTAAACATGGAAATTTTTTTGCTACATTTTTACATACATTAAAATGGTACTATTGAATATATGCAGACATTAATTTTCATATCTAGAAAAACAGATCATTCATTTGTTTTGCTGATTCTTTGCCCTTTGGACTTCAAAGATTTTAAAATGGCACTAGTGAAAGGATTTACCACCTTCAAAGGTGAAAGAGATGCATCCGAGTCTTCGGAAGAATCTGGATCCTGGTCAAGAGACAAGATTCTGAGAAAAAAAAATTAAAGCATTGCATTTCAGTGTACAAACTGTATTATCTATAGTAAAATTCATTCTAAATCAAAGCCTGAATTTTGCTTTGGGAATGCTGCGAGTAGACAGTAGACATGCAAGAGTCTACAACTACCATAACATGGAGGATAAAGTCAGAGGGTTAACTATTGAAAGTGGACATGGCAGAAAACCCAAAAGAACTGTCATGCTTTCTCTAACAAAAGAGGCTGAGATTCTGAAGTCTGAGCTACTTTCTTTTAACACATTAAGTATTTAATGGGGGCCAAAATTGGTTGTATCTGCTATTTACTAAAGAGCAAATGAGGAGTCTGAGTGACTTAAGAATTCTTTTATTGAAGTTAAGAAGTCTTTGATGATCTGTAGCTGAGGGATTCAGAGCTTTGCCATCAGGCTTTTAATAGTCCCGATGAAAGAAAATAAATGACAGAGAAAGCCAAGCTAGACTTCTGTTCTGCTTTTCTGATCTTCCACTAAGGTGTAGTCAGCTCACATTCTGCACAGGGCAGCCCTTGGAACAAGTGAGCCACAACCAGATGTGTTGCCCTCTTTTCTATGGCCCTGAGCTCATAAAGGACAACCAGATTCTAAACCATTTATGAACCGCTAAAAATAGCTGGCAGTTTGATCCCTTTTATCCTTGGCTTTTATTTTCTCCTATGACAAAAAGCAAACAGAAGAGAAAGATTAAATCACACAAATTTATATATGGGCTATATGTAAAAAGGCAACTTTTCATTTCTTTTCTTGTTTGTACACCCAAACATGTGCAAAGTGATTTATGGAAGCCCTTTGTTAAGAGGTAAAATGAGGAATTGTTGAAAAGTGCAAATTCTGTACAGTAGAGGTTAAAACATTAAGTAGATTGAGTGAAGTAGAAGCTTCTCATTTATAATCAGTTTTAATCACATCCAATACTCTAAATCAGATTAAAATTGGACATTAGTGGTTTAGAATTAAACCATGCTTTCTTCCACCCCACATTAACATGTTTTAAATGTCAATGTTTTGGTCACACAGCTGTGTTCTGTATAAGAAAGGAGATGTTTTTGACGTAAAGAAGGTCATACATTAATAGCAGTGATTGCAAGGGACAGGATCAGCAATTTTTGTTGTTGCAAGGATCAGAGACAAGAGGATACAGTGAGATTTCTGTGTTTCAGAAAGTTAACAGAGTATTCCCAACAACCAAATGCTTCAGTGCCTCCTCCCATGGCTGTTTCCTTGTAACAAGTCTACACAGCCTGGCTCAGAGGGAGCAAAACATTGTGAGTAGAAGGATATGAAACGAGCTTTCCTCTAGAAGCAGAAAAGACATTTGTGTCTGCTCAGCAGGTTTAGCATTCCCTATTGCCGCAGTTATCATAGCCTTGATCTAGAAAGGAACACTAAAGTGAAGTCTTCCAATGTCAGCACAGGGAAAAAATAAAAAATTGGATCTTGTCCATGTTTAACATGGCAAAGATATATATATATATTTTTTACCTCTGCTTCAACTAGATCAGCAGTTCTGTGTTGAAGCAGGTAGTTCTTAACATATGTTCTGGGTGTTGGCATGCAAATCTTCTTGTTGTTTCTGCACAGCAAGTGTTCCTGGATCTGACACAATCAGTCTAGTTGCTTACAGCAGGGTGGTTTGAAACTACAGTGAAAACCATGACCTGTGATTTGCCCTGTAGTTCTAATTACAATACAGTAATGAGCTGTAAAGGTTTCCAAATCACAATTTAGTTCCACTAAAATAGAAAAAGGAGTGTAGTGAGTGTGTAGTCTTCAGGCAAAGTGCTGACACAAACAGGTATTTCAGTGTCCACGCAAGTAGATGAGATGGCAGTAAATTAGATGCAGAAAGAATCCACACAGCAGACCTACTGAATGAATTACATCCAATAATGGATCTGTATCTCAGATTTTCTTTTCCAGCTGGCTTATCCACCGTGGACTTTAAGATTTTTTTTCTGGAAGTTTGATAGGAATTTGTGAATTAATGATAAGGGACAAAAAACTGTACACAAATTGAAAAAAATATTTGTCTTAATTTTTAGAAAGGTCATTATAACAGTAAATGAAAACAATTGTCATGATAAATGAAGTTTATTGTCACTATTTCTTTAGGTGCTCAGGCATCTGTCAGGCAGAAGAGAACAGAGCTTGCCCTGTTCCAAATGCAAGAGAAAGCTTAAGCAGGGGGGATGAGAAAAGCAGATTTGAAATTTCTGTTCAGTCATCTGAAACTATTTGACTTAAATACTACAGGTAGACAGGCAAAATGGTACAACAGTAATCTAAGCCTTCCTGGGCCCTTGTTTTTCCCATTTGCACAATGAGATATTGTTTCCAATCAATTATAGATTAACATCAGAAGAATTCAACAAAATATTTTAGTTTCCTAAGAGAAAAAAATCTTCAAAAATATAAATTTCCTTGCATAAAGCTTCGTATTTAAGATCCTAAGTTTTCTAAAAAAATAGAAAACTTCTGTGTAGCAGTAAAAATTATCTGTCTCCAAACTTGCAGTCCAAAATTTCTTCCATCTCATTGTCTTTGAATATTTCCCTTTGAAGCTTTTAAAACCAGTAAAAGTTTCTTCAGTGTTCTGAATATAACACTGTTATGCCTGCCATGTTTACAAATATTGGATGTATCTCTATGAACACACTCTGATTGGTTAGAGGCTATTTTAAATTTTTCAATTTAGACTCATCTTTAAAAGCATGTCAATTTATGTTGCAATAGCTGAATGTAAGCTGCATCACTTTTCCTCTATTAAGTTTTTAAAACCCTGCAGATACAATTTAGATGAAAAAAAATCATTACGCCAACAAACTAAAAATTAAGTATTATTCATGACACTTCAAAATACGTTATGAAATTTCAAGCAGGTTTCAAAGCAGTACTTAACTAATAATGGCTATTGCACAGTACTTCTAACATCAGTGGCTTTGGGAGTTAGTGCTAAAAATCATTGTTTTTACTAAATGGAAAATGAAATTAGTTGATAAATTGGTGGTTCTTATTAGGATAATGTGAAAGGAAAAGTAATTAATTAAAATAACATTTTAGAATTGTTATTTAGCAGCAGATGTCACAATTGCTACCAACCAAAACTGCTGCAGGAACTTATTATTTCCTTTAATGTATCAGCTCATTTATGTTGGACAACTTGCCTTTGCATTTAGAAAATTAAGATGACAGGGACAAATATCTTTGCTCAACAGAAAGGAAGAATTGAGTCCTTTTTGCTTTCACCAGGACTCATGATCCAGTAAGCGCACCTGAGAACAAGCATGTCATGCATACATTCACTGAACAGAGGACTTTGGCATCATACATCTTCTGTAAATCAAAACTTAATCTTCTACAAGTCATCTCTCAAATATCACATACTGCTGCTAAAAAATACAAATATTTCAGAGGACTGAAATGATTGCTATAAAATCCATTTTAATTTTAGCTGGAGATCCTGAAAATAGTTAATCATTCTCTTTTCAACTTTCATAAAACATTTTTTCCTATTTATTATTCAAATAGTCTTCAAGAATTTTGCAGTAGGAATCTCTTGAAGAAACAAGAATGAGTAAATAAGCTGTATAATTATTTATTAGGGTAATTTTATTAAAGTAATAACAAAAATAAAGCAATCTAAAATCTTCAATTCAAAAGCTCTTATACTGCAACAAGTACCATCTTTATATTTTCTGCCTTGCTGTCTAGAACAATACATTTCTGCAGGAATTATGTACTATTTGTATCTAAATGTGAGAGTATCACCAAGCTTCATACAGCACTTGTTCTGATCAATGTCAAAATAATGAAAACATAACAGAATCAATGGCTTGTCCTTCCTAAAGGGCTCTCTTGTTTGTGGCAGTGTTCTCAGGCATATTTATTCTACCTTATCTGGAAGTCTATGGCAAAAGTCAGGAAATGCATTTGTCAGGAACAATTTATTATCATTAACTAAGTCAAAGAAATAGTGAGCAAAAGTGTCTGTGGATGCTTCACAGATACTCACTGGCATTTTTATACCACCACATTTCAATGCTTTTCAGCTGTTTTTTTTCTGTGAACGTTGGCTTACAATGTTAGACGCAGTTTTTACTGATATGCTTGGGGAACTGAAGGGGTATATCTGTCTTCAAACACGTATAGTTATGGTCTTGTCAAACAGGCTAATGGCTCTGATGAGTGATTGGTGGCCGTTACTTTCAAACTCTGCATGTACAAATACACAGAGTGTGTAGGATATCTAATAAGGTACACACCATCCCCCCGCACTCAGATTAAAAAAAAATGAACAAGGGAAAGCTTTTAAAGCCCTCATGGGCAGAACTGCCCACATTAATATTAAAAAGTCTGGGGCATGATGTCAGCTTCTATGCATCTTCTATATTTATTTTACACCTTCACAAAACTGAGTTAAGGAATCATCTGTCCTCTTTTTGCAAAATATTCAGACAAAATTGAGGTTTCTAAAATGTTGGAGATATAAGGCTGCTGACTCCTTAGAACGGGTCGTTTCCCTCCTTTGGCTTGGTTGGGCATATGGACCTAGCATGGTTCTTCAAGTTTAGAATTATGCTGGTAGTCAAAAGAGATCTCAGCCAACAGAAACTTTACAGCTTGTATCAATATGGTTAAATTCTCTTGTCTTCCAAAAAATGGGAAGGATCACACTGCTAATCACACTGCTAATTCTATGCCTAGAAATTGTCTGGAGGACAGAAGTTGTCACAGGCCCAGATTGTGCTAAGGATCACGTTAACACTTTAATGGGAAGCAATCATGGGACAATTCCTGTGTCCTGGCAGTTTCACAAGCTACTAGAATAAGTCAGTCACAACTGTGTTAAAAAATAAATGTCCCAGCTTCCAAATTAAAGAATCATAGGATGAATGCATCTCTGAACTGAAGTATATCCAGTGAAAGGGACTGAAGGAAAACCACTCAGATACCCAGGGGATGAAACTAGAAGATGCAGATTTGCCTCAGACTAAGGAAGGCACTGAACTGAATCCTCCTACATCCTTGCAGAGTACTCTAACAGCGGCATAGAGGAACGAGAGTGAACCATTTACTATGCTTTTAATGTAAACCATTCATTGACCTGTTCTTTTTATATAGTTCTGAACATAAATCAACAGATGCACAGGTGATAAATAAATAAATAAATAAATTGAGTGAGTAGAACATTTTATCCAAACTGAAGAGGTTTTGATATTTATTTTTTTTTTAATACGAAGACAATAGGAGGGGGGAAATAAGTTTAGTTTTAGTCAAACCCATTTTTTGGTAATTTTGTCAGTAAAACTTCTGATTCAAAAGCATTACTTATGGGCAAAGCCTTGTGTGTTCCACCATTTATATCATGGGATGTCTGAAAAAAAAATAAACCATAGTCTAGGAGTAAATTGTTCATTCATAGCTGCTGTGACGAATAATGTCAGAAGAAAGTTATAGATAAGTATGTCACTTTACAAGATCACATGTACAATTCAAACCAATTTTTATTGCCTTCTCAACAATGCATGTTCCTATTTAAAAAATCTTCACGACAATGTGCAGGATAGAGAAATTCCAATAAAATTGCAGGTGATCAAATCTTTAGTATACAAGTTTACTTAAATACTTACTCAAAATCTTTTTTAGGCACTAGTATAGTAATGTTAGATGGCAAGAAGACCTTTAGACTCTCCTTTGGTATTTGTCTGGGATCAGCAATGTCTGGTAAAAAATTGTGGTTTATGAACACACCTGTCTCAGACTTATTTGTTGCTGTAATGCTTTACAAGTGTTTTAGTGGGCATGCAATGAATAGGGTTCATCTCTGTGGCATTGTGGCATTGGGAACAAACACAGAAAATGCCATACTGGCCTCAACGGAAGGGTTGTGACTTGTTTTAAAACCTTTCAAGCATAAGAAAAATTCTATAGCCCAGTTGCAGCAGGCTCTCCTGAGGTCTTGTTTCCAATTGTTTGTATTTCCTCTAGAAACAGTGACCTCGGATTGCTTCCCAATGACAGGAGATGTCAGGCAGCCAGAAAAATGATAACAGATGCTTTCTGCAATCTCCTTTACTCAAAGTTTAGCATCATGATAGGTTTCCCTCACTGAAGCGTTATAAATCAGTTCTGCTGGAGTAATTTTGTTGCTTTAATTTGTTCACTTCCAGGGACTCAGGACTCATCTCAGTGCTTGATATCTCCTCAGAAAAGCCATGTGTGAAAAGTGATTTTTTTCTCCCTGCATACATAAATGCCATGGTTTCAGTGTGTAAGTATGTACATTCACTGCCCCAGCATGTCCTTCCTGTGGGGTAGGATATTCAGTGACAGACACTCTGGCTCCATCTTTTCCAGATCTGCCCCACCAATGGCCCATGCTGGCATGGTGTTTATTCCTTTGTACTATTTTCCCTAGTAGAGGTTTCTTCTAGTCCCCAGTACAGATGCAATAGGGGTGCTGGTTGCGCAGACTCAATTTTTCTCCTTCTATGTTCATTAATGCTGTATACCACGTATAAGGAAGAGACAAATATGATGGCAAACAGAAAAGAAAGGAATAAAAAGGCTTTAACTTGGTTGCATTGCATCCAATGCAGCATTCATACAGATGTTACAGTATCTGTAATAAAGTAAAATATTATCTGATATTACATAGAAGTTTTTCCTAGGCCTTTGATTCCTGTTGTAGTAACTATGCTCAAAGTCATCCAGGACATGTCTACTATGGGTAAACATCTTGAAACTAATACTAAGTTAGTTCAAGAATCAGAAACAGTGTACATGCATTGATGTTACATTGTGCCGAAATAGCGGCTCCTATCAAAAGGCAAAGATAATTAGCTCAGGAGTGGTATCATGCTGGTGTAATCAGAATGCCTTTGAGGCCTGGGACTTTTATCTCTGCAGGGCTTAGCTGTGTGTAGATAGAAATACCTGTTCATATGGTGGAAAGTCCAGGATGCCCAGCATGTTTTTGAGATAGGATCACAGAGATTTTTGTGGCAAAACTGGGATGGAAAACGAACATATAGAGCACTGTTTAGGAGTTTAGAAATTTTCCTAATGAAATCCCCCACATAGGCAACAAATACAATGTGAAGGCAAAATCAGTCTTATGTCTGTAAAAGTACTGCAATGCCATTACTGTAACTCAGGTCTATACTCCTGAATCCTGACTTACCTTTCTACTGCAGCCTGATTTGTCTCTTTCTCTCCTCTCCTCTCCTCTCCTCTCCTCTCCTCTCCTCTCCTCTCCTCTCCTCTCCTCTCCTCTTCAAAATTATTAGTGAATATCTGGCTTTTTCTCAGCACACACTTTTTTGTTATGAGTGCCTTTTAAGGCTGATTATTGTCCTGAACACACTGCAATGGACCTGTGTGAATGGAAGCACTTTGCCCTAAGCAGCCTGAGGCTTGCTATAACACGGCTTTGAATTTATACCAGTTTGGACAAATATTGCCACAAAAGACCAGCCTCAGTTATGAGAAATATTGACAGGACATGAGGCCTCCCACATTCTTAACAACATCTCAGAACACAGGGTTATTTTGGAGACATTGTAGGCATTATCTTTTCTTTTTTTTTTTTTTTTTTTTTTTTTTCCTTTGCTCCAGGAATAAAGTCCTCTGAGGTCTTAAAAAACCCGGACAAAACAGAATCCTAACCAACACTTTTTTCCCACCTTGTATCTTTTTAACTCACTTTTTTTTTTGGTTTTTGTTTTTTTTTTCAAGATGGAAGAACCTGAAAGGTTTAGGAGTGACCTAAGAAGCGACTGTGCTTTTAGAGACTGTAATAGCTCAACATTGTGACATACCATAAAGAAACAGGTGAGGAAGGAAACAAAAAAATGAAAAGCAGAAGGAATGGTGGGAAAAATTTAAAAAGACAAAATGCAAACAGGCTGGAAGGACAGATGGAAGGGGTGGTTGGCATTTGGCAAACCTTCCAGCTCGGGCACAGGGGTGCCATATTTCACTGTTTTCATTCACTTATTTATCAAAAGGGCATTACATCCTGCCAAGAGATCTATGCCTTCTTAAGGGTTTAAATCTATACTCTATTTAAAATGCAACTTCTATGTCGTATTTGCTTGCTTATGTGATGTATTTTTTATTCTCGTGCTTCTTTTGTTTGTTTGTTTGTGGTGTTTTTTTATTCCAGCTGTCAGTTACTTAATGTGCACTAAAATAACCTCAGTTTGCTATTTATTTCACTGGTGTCCCCCTATAAAATTCTACATAAGTTTTGGACTGTCTATTCTTTAGAACAGGGAATGCTAACAGTATAACACTGAGGACAACATACCCAGTAAAATCAGAACTGAACCTGATTCTGGAGTCTGATTAAATAATGGTCCTGGTGATTTGCCATTTCTGAATGCGGTTATTTTGCTCGTTTTTGTTTTATCACAAATAGTGCCTTCTGTGGTTTGGATATCAAGAATACAAGAAAGGGTAAAAATGAAAAGTAATAGTTCTTCATCAGAAGAAAAGAACAAAGGAAATTTACACAAAACACAAAATATAGCATATGTTTTCCAGTAGTTAAGAAGAATGGAATCTAAATCTTTATCACCATTAGCAAGGCGATAAATTTCAAATTAGTGATCTGGTTCTCTTTAATGGTCTATTTTCACCTTCGAAAATCTTCTTTCTTCTACGAAATTTTAAATCAACATATCAATATACAGATCACTTTAGCCTTGTCCATGTATAAAGTTTATATCCATGTGTAAAGTTTGTATTATTATGGTTTTTAAAGTGTTTAGTGTAGAATGACTTAATTTGTACCTTTCAACAGCATTTGCAAATATGAACTTGGCAATTTCAGTTTTAAAACATTATGGGTTTGATCATTTTAAGTTGAGACCCTTACAGATATTGCCTCTGATTTTAAGCACCCCTTCTGATCTCATCATCCTTGTATCTTTGCCTTTTAAAAATGAGATTGTATTCTAAAATATTTTACAAGCTTCAACAATACTACTCCAGTTTGATCAAAAATAGGGAAAACATCCTATTGCAGAATGCGGTTCAAGCTGACACAATCAAGTTAGTTTTTACAAATCTGGTAAAATACATTTTCTAATGTTTTGCTCTACATGTGATTTCACTTAAATTTAATTTATTTTTTCCTTTAGAACCTGAGATATGATACTATGTTCCACAAAAGCTAGATTAGTCTTAGAGCTGCAAGCTTAATCAAAACTATGAACTACTGCAGAAGTTAAGTATTTGCTTTTGATCAATTAGTGCTCATTGGAGAGTATCCTCTTATGTGTCTTTACTGAAGCCAGAAAGCTGGGACACAAACCTCTAGTGGATTTCAAGATGCAATAAAGAATATTAATAGCATATAGAAACAGCTGAAGCCTTCAGTGTGTAGTGATTGGGTGGGAAATCAGATGACCTGAGCTCCATTATTTACTTCTCTTATTATAGTGAACAAATCAGTATTTTGTTTTATTTCATAACAATAGAGTAGTAATGCTTAGCTGCCATAATAAAATATTTTTGCTTTGTGGATGAGGAGTGTTTTATAAATGCTAGGTACCAATAAATATTTACTCCTTGTCTGCAGTGATTCAGCTTGTTAATCTCTGAAACACTGTTTCCTATTATGCAGAAGAAAGACAGAAATGTATTATGCATCAGGCAGATAAGTTTTATTGGAGAGAGAAACATGGTTTCCTCTACTTATTTAAATCATACTACTGGATGGGTCTTTCTTTTTTCAAATACTTAGGTGCCTCAGCTAATGACAAATTAAACCTACCTGATACTGGTTTTCTTTCTGCTAGAGTCCTGAAAGCTCCAGAAAAGATGCTTTGAGCTTTGATCTGTACTTTGTAGGAACAGTAAATTGAACTACACTCTCCCCCTGTAAGTAACATATTACACTTTACACTCTCTTTTACATTTCCTTACAAAGCGTCTTGATATGAAATCTCACATGGTTGAAAACTTAACTTAATTGTCTGTGAGGGAAAAAAGAAAAAAAAAAATACAGCAGGCATCCTGGGATGTATGCTTTCCTTTTCTCATGCAATGTTATGTTCAACAAAATTCAAAGAAAGTTCGCAATAGCCTAGGTCAAATATATTTATTCATTCACCATAAATTTTCAAGCTGATGGTCCTTCTTGGATTACCCTGTGATGGGTAATGACAGCAATTGTCTCCACCCATCCATTCTGGACTTAGACCAGAGGCTGCCACCCCCTCACAGATGCACCACAAATGGCAGTTTGTCCATTCCTTAGTCATCACAGGTTGCAATCTGACACATTAAATTAAAATGCCATTGAATTCAGTTTGTGTTCACACAGCAGGCTGTGATGTGTGTGACTCAGAGCCCTAGGATGACAAAGCTCCTCCAAGTCTCAGCTAGTAGAGATCCTATTCTGTACAGCTTGGAACTCAGCTCTTAAAATGTTAAATTTGGCCATTTCTATGTCAGTTTTACTGAGTAGCTTAATTGGAAAAAGCATGAAATATTTCTCCCATGGAGCATGCTTTCTTCACATTCTTTTAATATTCTCCCCTCTACACAGAAGTAAACTTATCTGCACTATGCACTTGGCAGTGCTTCTGAATGGCAGAAAGCAAAGGGCTGACATCAGGCACAAGAAGTCTATATTGTCAGAAATGCCATAGTTCATCAAAACTACAGTATTTCCCTGCCAACTCCTTGCCAAATTCCTACTTGCTTTCTTATCATCATCTGTCCTCTTCAGATGTTCTCAAATAAGATACTGAGGTGTTTAAACTAACTGCATGCACACAAGCTATTTTAAAGAGGAATTGGAAATTCTGCTTACAAACAGGTTCTTGCTTATGCTGGAGCCATAGAAAAGCTCTTTCCCCCTCCCCTCGTGAATATTCTGCTATTCCAGCTGAAGAAGTTGTGTTATTTTCATTCCACCTACTACTTAGAAAACTACAGTGTTGAAAGAAGTTTTCCTGGGTGTACACCAATGAATCGGCTATGTTCTTAAATTTCTGGAATATACAAATACTAAATTCATTAGAAGTGCTTAATGAACCTTCACTTACCTTACACCTGACTGGTGACTTGAAAAGCCTGTACTTTAACATGGTGTGTCAAGCTTCAATGCAAAATACAGGAGAAAGGAGAACACACTACACAGTATTTTATTTGTTAATGATATCATTAGAGTCATAAGGTTTGACCTTCAGTTGACCGTAAAGTTGACTCCTTATGGAAAATGGCTCAGTAACATATGAAATGGGCAGCGGAGACTGGGCATCTGAAATTAAAAAAAACCCAATGTTCTCCTGAGCTCTTCTCTATGACTTTCCCCTTAAATCCAACCTCACATACTCCTTAGGGTAGTTATAAATTGTCTCCAGTAACAGGTTAGCTTGCTATTGCAAAAAAAAAAAGTATTTATTAATTCAAATAGCTGTTCTGGTTTCAGCTGGGATAGAGTTAATTCATTTTATATTCATTTTAATATTCATTTAATATTCATTTTAGCATGTTTATAGGACTTCTTGCTATACACAAAAGTGTAATCATAGCTGTACATGCATAATAAACCAATAAAAATACACAGTTTATCATTTGGCTAAGATAACCATTGCTCAAGGATAATATTCATTGGCTATCTTAAGCACCTGTCTTGCCAACAAATCCATTGTTTGTATATTGGTCCCCTGAAGGTCACTTGGTTATAAAACTAAGACCTCATGCAGCACAGAGGTACAATGAGTATTCAACACAATTCAAAACAATAAGAAACTCACATTTTGATTGTGAATGCAGTTTTCATAAAACTTACCTGAGATATGCCCCATGAATAAAAAAGACAAAACCACCTGAAACAAAAATATTATCTTAAAGGTCTTCTAAATATTATCCTAAAGGTCTGAAAGCAAATCCAACTTGTTTATTGATTCCCTATTCAAGATAGCTCTACCACTAGGGCACCTCAGCTGAGGCAGTTGTATTAGCATTTTTAAGCTGTATAAGTCTGAACACAAATCCCGAGGGACCTAGAAGACTTGTGCACTCAGAACAAAAAAATGAGATCCTTTTCTACTGTAGACCTCTTAGAAGTATAGAATTACTACAAACTTTACAGTAGTCAGTAGTAAATAGGTAGCTAATATAAAATGTCAGTTCAGAATTACAAGATATGGATCCTGCCTGCTGTCTGCTTTTGGAACTACTGGTGCTCTGTTCCTCTATTCTCTCTTCTTATTAAAAGTCCTTTTAATAGCTGCACAAGGAAATGACACTCTCACATTCTTGGGATCTACAGCTGCCTCATTTCAAATTCTCCAGCAAAGAAATTCTTAACCATTCTCTTCCAGCTGTTTTTATTCTTCTTTGTTATGCTAATGCTCTATGAAGAGATGTCATGGAGGATCAAAGAATTCTGTGCATACAATTTATACTAAAAATAATTTTGATTTAAACTTGAAGTTTAAAGTAACTTTCCATTTTCATTAATGTACAAAATTAAGAGTGAGAACAGCTATGTAACTGCATGTGGAAGTATGGACCAAAGAGGTCCAGTGAGGTGCTTCAGTTTCAACCATGGCAGAACCTTTTATCTAAAAATAGGCAAAATCATTTATCTGAATATAACAGGAATCTGAAGCTAATTCCTTAAACCAGTAAAGGATCTTTTATGAGAGTATAAATTCAGAGATTTACCAATTCTAGGCAGGGTGAATAAATCTGTTATCCTGGATAAAAACATGCTAGTGGAAGCTAATAGGATAAATGAAAATAAATCCTGAAAATGGCTAAATGTTGCTGTATGTTACTTACATGACGTATTCCAGGGGTATATCATGACAGGCAACATAGTCACTCCAATTCAAAAAGGAGTAAGAGATAAAGTTCTCTATTTCTTGACACATAGAAGCCAGAATTTTTCTTGTTATGTTTTAAAACATTATATGGAAGGATCTAGCCACACCAGAAATAAAGAAATCACTATGGAATATCATGATTATAGACTATTGCCACTGCATAACACGGGGAGAGTTTCATCATCGAAAGGTGGATCTCATACGCCACTGTTGCATGGAACACAGTAATCACATTGTTTCTTTCTTTTTTTTCCTGAAAACTGGTGGTGAATTGCAAAAGCTTTCAAACAGAAGGAGAAAAGGTGTTGATGAAGGTGATTTGGTGAGACGCAATCTGAATCCTAACAGTGGTCAGAATATTATTTTTCTGGACATTGAAGGAGGAGGAAGGGAGAGGAAGGAGGTGCACAATAACTGCTAACATATATTGAAATGAAAGTATTGTGGCAGTAAAATGTTTTGGCTGTTGAACAAGTCAGCGGTTAGGGTCAGCTTCGGTATTTCTGCTAAGAGGAAATGTGCAATGTCAACCAAGGGAGTCTGCAGTGAAGCTCATCTAATCTTTACAAAAGCTCTGAAGTTGCCACCATTCAAGCACCATAGCTACTTGAACATTGGTATAAAAAACAAATTTCACTGTCTGAAAACTGTTAAAAGCAGATCCCTCTGGAACTCAGTCACTGTAACAGTCATGTGAAGGCTCAGTCCTTCCATAAATATCACACTAAACCCACAATGACAAGTTGTAAGTTAAATTTGATGCCACAAAGATGCAATAAAAAATGCCAGCTCTGAAATCTTGCCTGTGAAACAGATATTCCATATGCTTTAATAGAATGGGGTCAGTAACAAAATTATAATAAACATCTGATGGTTACATTATTTTTACATAATAAGCATAGGACTATCAAAATCGGCTGAAGCCAGGGGACCACCTAGCTTCAGATTTAGAAAGAATTTTGATGTAAAAATGATGTTACAAAGGGTAAACTAATAAAAATTAATATATGTACAATTTAATCAGAGTGATGCCCTGGGGAATAACAGTCTATTATCTGCATCTCTGTAAATATCAGAAGACTGTAGTTTAGACTAAACTGTAGTTCAGATCAGTGATAACCCTTTATGAGAATAAAATTAATCAAAAACCTGTTATACATATTTATTTGAAGTCATCATCCATATCCACGTAAAATTCTGTGTCTGCAAAATCTTGCAGATATATATTAAAAACTCACAGATCTTATGAACTTCACTATTTTCTAGAGAAAGTCTCCAGCAAAAAGTATCAGAAAGAGTCAATTTTGTCCCACGCTTCATATTCCTAGGAAGTTTTTTACCATGTCTAAAAAGTGTCTGTAAGAGAAACTCAATATGATTTTTGTGGGATGCATGTGTATGTTTAAAGGATCAGATGAAATACACTCCTTACTTCATGTAGTTTGTGGGAGGAAGTGGAGGGAAAGGAGAAAGAAGATCAAATTTATTACAGATATAAAGAATTTATAAAAAATTTAATAAGATTTATTTTTTATAAAGATAGTCCAGTGATTGATAGGGGAATAAAGAAATACGTCCCATTATTTACACAAATGTGATCTGAGATGCAGATGTGAATCTGCCCATGTTTTAAGATTTCAAACATAAATTAGAGGATTGTATGCCTAAAGTAGCACATACATATCCCAAAGCTTTTTGTATGCTAGAAAGGAAGGGATGTTCACATTTCCATATCTCCCACGCTATTAGGAATCAAAATCAAACTTTGCTTTGTTTTTGGAAAAGAGTCACTACTGAGCAATAGAACTTGCAATGCAACCAAAGAGCTATCGACAGTGACCAATAATCAGTGGTCACATTAAGAAAAATCTTTTTCTTGTAGTATGCACAGTCCAAATAGAACTAACAAGTCTTGCCTAGTATCTGTCTTTTGGGGACTTGTCCAAATCAAATTTACAAATCATTTAAGTGTCTCCCCCAACTAGTTCTATTCTGCTACATTATCTGCTAAATATGACATGAAATCAGCATTTGGAGAGAACCTGTGACTTGTGAATATTTGCTAAACTTCATTGAATGTTCCCTGGCTGAGATTCAGTCTGGCATCCATTATTGCAGATTATGAAATTCACATATTTTGTGTCTATTCCATAAGCTTATTTTTTTTCAGAGAGTTTAATTACTCTGATTCTTCTATTCATCCTAACTTTTTTACTACCAGATGCAATCTGTCTCTAGATCATCTAGAAAAACTGTGAATTCTAAATGTATAAGGAATTTGATAATCATTATTTTCACTGTTGTGACTTGAATGAATTAAAGCAGATTGGATGCTATTTTTGCAGTAATTTTTACATATCTTTCATCTTGTTAATCTGTGTCTATATAACTGCTGGCACTAGTTTTGGTTAGTATAATTTCCTTTTCCTTTCCAATCTCTCTACTTGATGCAGAGAATTAATTTAACATCTCCATGACTTTTTGAGCGTAGAAAGAGGATTGGTTACAAACACTTTGGATTTATAATTCAAGTTGTGTCCCTACAGTTGTATTTTTCTACCATTTCACCAGATTACTATTCAAGCAAGTGTTCATCCTGAAATAAAATAGTGAGTCCCAGGACATCAAACCCTGATGCATGGGTTCTACTGGATCCCTCAACAGAAGTTCAAAAGATTTCAGAAGGCATTAACCTGCCCCACACCTCTCACCAAAGCTATTACATGGTGATATCAGCAGAAGGCAATGACATTTGTCTTTCAGGTACTCATTTCAAATCAATCCATTGGTCATTTTTGATCATTTACTGAACTGAGGGAATAAGGACAAGACAGGTTGACATTTTCTTCTGCTGACTGTAGAGGGAGGAGGACACAGCAGGATGAGGTAGTCAGCCTCTCCTAGAGGAACAGAGCAAGTGGTCAAGAATAGCTACAGCCTAGAGGTCTTCTGTCAAAGCACTTATTTACCAGATATTGAGTAATGTCCAGTAGTTGTCTTCTTTCTTCGTCACTATTTTAGCTTATTGAGAACTTCTGGAGAATTTCTGTGTTCTCTGTTTGAGGTCTTCTGCCTACCATTGTCACCTTTTCCTCTTTTGCCTTTTAATTGCTCAGGTCTGAGACCCATGGACCTAGAAAACCCTAACAGTGTAAATATTTATTTTTATGTATATATGATACATGGTATTGTATGATTTTTAATTTCTCCAGCACAGGAATGTGGTAGAAAGAACATGTTGCTGAATAAATCTTTGTTTAGAGTTGTATTGCTCATTACTATGGTGTAACAACATATTGAGATAATGTGGTGAATCTGTTGAACACAAAATTTCTATTCATCCACTTTGAGGTAGGAAAATCATTGCTACATTACTTATCCCTAACTTCACTTTTTTGCTAATAACATTTGCTAGCTCATGGGCACCAACCATGAGCTGTGGCTGAAACTAAGAAATAAAAATGTATGTTTTAGCTGTCTTTAAGAAAGAGACTCAACTTTTCTGGTATTCTCTTCATTAAACCAAAGGGGCTGCATTACACCTGACAATAAACCATCCTTTAAAGAATTAATTGCCCGTATGTTGGGTTGCATAGAACCAAAACAGCTCTCTGCAACAGCACTATCTGCTGATAATGATTTTACCCATTTAAAAAGTTATAAATGGAAAGAAAAAAATTAATCTTAATCTCAGTAACACTGCATATATTTTCACAGTAATCCTCACAACATTGCATGGCACATTTCAAAAAAGGATCAGACATTTATAAATTAGACTATCATGCACAGTTCCACTGGCTAGGATAACAATTACAGGGACAAGTAATGCTCACGCTTTGTAGCATTAGTTGAGCAACAGACAGAATCAAAAAGCAATTTCCTTCCATGGTTAAATTTTGTGTGCATGCCAAGGCCTTCATGCTTTCCTCTGAAGCGTGCAACCATTGCCTCAGGCAGGATGCTGGACTAGATGGACCATTGGCTCTGTTCTGTTATGGCAATTCTATTGTTCTTAGCTCCTGTGCCAATGAAATATCAAAACACACCATCTAAATTGCATTTGATATATATACTATGTCACACTTCAAACCAGTGAAGCAACATGGACAGTGTGATTCATGTGGAGAATGTGCTTGAGTTGCTTTAGACATGAGTAAAACAATATCAGAGCTGGGTCTACAACCTAGTGCACACAGCAGGATTTGGCAATCTGTGATGTGTTTTGTCCATATGGAAGTGAAAAAGTATTCAAATGCTATCAATAAAAACAACACACTGTGTCTGTTTCTGAGCAGCATGCATCACCAAGCTGCAGCTCCTGGGCGCAAGCGTAAACATAGAAGCTGATACTCCCAGTAGAAAAGTTCTTCAGAGACTACTTTGTTGCTATTCACTGATTAAAAAATGTTCAAGCTTCTCAAGAACAAAATTTCCTTGTTATTTCATTACACATTCTGTTCTCAAATGGCTTTGTAAAGATGCCAAAGGAAAAAAAGCAAGCAAAGAAATAATCTTAGGAAATTCTTACTCATTACAATAAAAAAAAAAATAAAAATCTCCCTTTTATCTTTAACTTGTGTAAAATATATACTTTTTAATTTTTGGAATATGTGGAACCTACTACAAAGTTTAACCTTAAAAAATAGGTTAAAAGACAGTTGAAGAGGTGAAGTAGAGGATAGAACAGGCCTAACTTCCATGTTTGTAGCTACTGATGTATAAAACACTGATAGAATGATCCTTTGACCCGTGTCTACAGAAATTTAGACCTGGTTGTAATACTGGATCCTCTGAAGCTTGCAACTCACTAATCTATTTGTTTAATTGCCACATAGCATCAAAATTACAGGGAAGACCTTCCTTACTAGGTTTCCTGTCTCAAAACATAAAGAGTGTTTGTCTTTCATGATGATCTTGTGGTTGAAGCTAAAGAGGGATGACTACTTTTATAAGAGATATAATTGGTTTTAATCTTATTTACAGCTGTGTGTTTCCTTCACAGGTTTCAAAAGCCTTTATTCACATAGGCCAGTTTTCATTCAGGTTTCATTTCTGGTGGTTACCAAAATCAAGAGCTACATGACAAACTTGGGATAACAGGGACAATTTTTTCAAATCTGTTTAGAGAATAGGAGAGGTAAATTTTTCATAAGAAACAAATCCATTAAAATGTTCCCGGAGAGAAAATCACTTGAAAGCAGATATCAAGGAAGCTAGTTTCCAGTAGAAGATCAAGTTTGTGGGAGTAATTTCTTGATTTCCATCAAAACATCACACCTGCTTAAGAGAGTATAATTTAATTGGAAATCTATATTGATCATCTCTGTATAAGACTTCAGATATAAACTGTTCCTGTTAAAAAACCCTCAACTTTTACTCTGAGATCAAAATAACAAATGCTATATCACATCACTTACTGGTCCAATCAGAGTATAACCAGCAAATCATGACCAGAGGACATTTCATGTAACCTTCAGGAAAAACAGATGTCCATCAGACCTTTGACTGAGATATTTCATCTAAATGATTTGTCAAACCAGAGATAAAGGCATTTATTTTAGATCCCTCTTTGGAAAGTATCTCAGAGTGAAAATAACTGTGACTAGTTGGTGAAATTTTGTCTTGTTTTATGCAAAGGAGAATAGATTTAATTTATACTTTAAACTGGTAAGTCTGTGAAATCTTTGAAATCCCTCCATCTTCAGTCTTCCAGAAGATCCCATTAGCTGTTAAAATGCTCTCAGTAAGAAGTGAGATGTCTTAGTGAATCATAAATCATTAAAAAAATCATTAAGATTTATTAAAAATTACTTTAAAATTATTATTAATTGGATATGTCTTTTTTTTCTTCAGCTCATTGTGTTTCTCTCAAATATACCATATCAGCCTTTTCTCCTTCCTTACATTGTATGTATAACTACAGCCCTGCAATGCGAAAAGCACTTCAAATTTTGAGTGTAACTCACCACCAATGTCAGTAGTCTTAGGTACGTAAGGCATTACTAAGCTAGAAATTAATCTACAACAAATTCAACCATTCTTCCCTAGGAGGGGAGAGAAGTAACAGCTAGAAATAGAAGAAGGAAGTTGTGGGTGACATGATCAGAGAATCCTGATAGCATTCCTTAGCTTGCTGAATGAATTGTAACTAATTGGACTGCTTTGGGCCATCCAGCCTTCTCCTGGCCTTGAAGCTGACACTCACTGGTGTTCAACATGGTAAAGTGCAAAATTACGGATTTCCAAGACCCCTGCCGGTGAGCAATCCACCAAAGGAAAAACATAGATCTCAGGCAATATAGGAAACATGACTTGTCCTAGAAATACCTAAGGGTTTTTTTATTCAGTGAACTTCTATTCAGTGATTCATAGGTGAATGTCTTTTTTAACCCTTTTCTTACAGTCCAGTTCTTAATTTTTCAGGAATTTGAGCAGTTACCTTTGTGACTGTAGTCTCAACTACAGGAAAACCACCCTTTCCAGTTGAACCTGATCTAACAATCAAGGGAAAGTTCATGAGATTTATAAAAGATGCTGTTAATTAGGAAAGAGAGAAAAAAATTATTTAGGCTTAGGAATGGCTGTGCTTGATTTTTCTATGTGCTCTTTACTAGGGTACAGCCTGCCAATCCAAAACTGTCTCACATTTAACCGAAAGCAGTATCTTCATAACTAGAGCTGTGAAAGTAGATTCTCAACAAATAATTTATTTCTACAAAATCTGTCTGAATTCTAAGGAGAATGTCTGAATTCATATTTACAATAGTGTTTCCCAATTCTTTTCCTTTTGTATAAAGTTTCCATCAACTTCTTAGCAGTTCCCAGAGGAACGCAATATATCCATTTGCTCTTTCTTTACTGCTCACTTAGATGGCAATTTTCACCTGTTCCATTCATTAATAGAATTTTTTTAATTAAATTTTTTTCCTACAAAAAAAAATCTCCTACCTACTATGGCTATGTGCACTTGTGTCTCTAAAAAATGCAGCATCAGAATATGACAATATGACATAATGAACATCAGTCATAGATTTTGTCTTCACAAAAATGACACAAAGCGAGCAAGAACTACCCACATCTAACAGCCAGAGAACAGAGGATAAAATGCAAATACATTTGCCTGCAGATACATAGCAGTTAAGTTCTGCACTGAATCCAGGTTTTACTCTCAACAACACATCCTTCCTATCTGTCTGAATCAGCAGAGACAGCTCAGACTTTGAACAGTGAGTGAACAATAATCAAGTAGATGCTCTCCTTCTGTTCACTGCAAAGAGGTTTTGCTGATGCTTAAAAATTCTCCTAAAATGACATTTTAATTGCTAATTTCAGGTGAAAATTCAGGATGATGGCTGTTCACCAGGCATCTCTGGAGTCAAAAATAGGTCACTACAATACTTTGGCTTTTTATCTTCGGTCAAGACCTATCCAGATTCTTTGCATAATCCCATCCTCTGAGGTTAAGTTGAACAGCTTCAGAGCTAGCCACATAAGATTTTTGAAAGTAAGAGTCCAAACCAAACAAATATCTGTGAGAAAAATCTCATTAGAACAGTCTCTTCTCCTTAATAATCAGAAAAATAAATAGAACACTTGTCAAGGAGCAAAATATCTACATCCTTCCCCATTTCATGTTGGTGACAGGTGTTTGATAGCTTCAGCCATTGGAGATTGAAAGAAGCGGTGTCAAGGTATCTTATCTTGGGGGGCTATTAGTCTCTGATTTGAGATATGCTGCAGGGAAAAAATAAAACCAGAAGAAAATAGTAACCACTGACATTAGAACCATTTATCACCTACTGCTGTGTGAGGAATAAAAGGATCCTCTTTGAAGATAGTCCATTATCTGCTTCCAGCTGGCTTCTTGCTATCATATTTTCTCACAGAAGTAATAAATTTAAGAAGATCACATTTCTAGAATAAGTACTGTTATATATCTAAGTATATACATTGTTCTTTTATTTACAGTCACTTTTGCCCATATTCTAGAAGAAAATAGCATTTTTACATTTGTTACTTGTGGTTTCCTCATATCCATTTTTTTTTCTCTCAGGTGCAGAAATCGGAGGTGGTAGTGATGGAAGGCTGGAATAATATAAAAGAAAACACCTACAATATATTTCTTTATTATAGTCACATTCCAGGGGAAAACAATATCAATTTCTGTTCTGTAATGGTACAACAGGATTTCCAATATAAAATATAAAATATAAATATTTTATATATATATCCTAAATATATGTGTGTATATGTATATATACACATACATATAAATATATGTACATCTATACATATATGTATCAGTATACATATATGTATAGACATATATACACACACGCATATATATATATATATATGGCCAGCAGGAGTAGGGAAGTGATCGTGCCCCTGTACTCGGCACTGGTGAGGCTGCACCTCGAATACCGTGTTCAGTTTTGGGCCCCTCACTACAGGAAAGACGTTGCGTTACTAGAATGTGTCCAGAGGAGAGCAACAAAGCTGGTGAGGGGTCTGGAACACAAGTCTTATGAGGAACGGCTGAGGGAACTGGGGTTGTTGAGCCTGGAGAAGAGGAGGCTGAGGGGAGACCTGATCGCCCTCTACAGCTACCTGACAGGAGGGGGTAGAGACGTGGGGGTCGGCCTCTTCTCCCTGGTAACGGATGATAGGACGAGGGGGAATGGTCTGAAGTTGTGCCAGGACAGGTTTAGGTTAGACATTAGGAAAAATTTCTTCACCAAAAGGGTTGTCAGGCACTGGAATGGGCTGCCTGGGGAAGTGGTCGAGTCCCCATCCCTGGAGGTATTTAAAAGAAAAGTAGACGAGGTGCTTAGGGCCATGGTGGGATGGCAGGGTTAGGGGAATGGTTGGACTTGATGATCTTAAAGGTCTTTTCCAACCTAAATGATTCTATGATTCTGTGTCCATATATGCATGCACATGTATACATATATGCACATATATGTGTGCACATTTGTGCATACATACATGTATGTATGTTCACATATGTATATGTATACATATATATTAACAATGTTATATATACATGTATATGTACACAGACACACATATATATACACAAGGTTACAGAATTACAGATTTTTATCTAGCAGCTGTCTTCATACAGATGGATCACTGCACCCACCTTGACTCCTGCTGGTCAATAATTCAATAGTATGTAGCCATGCAACACTATGGTGAAATGTTACTGATGTAGGTCCACTTCCTTTAAAACTGTTTTGACAACTTTTTATTACTCTACTTCTAGGTTAATATTAAAATAATAATACTTTTATCAGTATTTCATAGTCATATGTTTTATCCTAAGTACTTATTAGTATTTTTCCAAGAAGAATTTTACAGATGTTATGATTTAGGTAAAGTAGTAATCACAAGGTTGTCAATGCAGTGAGTCCTTTATGTCCAGGAGTGTTTCTTCATCTGCATTTGTACATCACTCTTCACAGTTCCCACTGAATTTCCAGATACAGTCATCTACTGCTTAGGTATTAAACTTGATCATTTACTAAATAAGAAGAAGTTACAGAGATTTCCATATTTTTGAATAAACAAGAGCTAAAACTTAGGGTCATTTACACAAGTAGAACTCATTATATTTAGGCAACAAAATGAAGACCAAGTGAGGATTTGCCCAATATAATGCCCCACAGAAAGATTAGTCTATCTTTCCTTTAAGGCAGGGTATGAAATCAATGTGTTAATCTACTTGGTAAGGTGGATTTGCTTTTGCTATATATCTTTTTTTTTAAGATATGGAATTAAATCTGTTTTTGTGTTTCTAATTATTATTCCTAAAGGTATCTTGAGCAACAACCTTTTTTCCTAGGACAGAAAATTTAAAAGAGCAAAGAGGGTTAGGGGCAGAAGTCTCATTGAATTTTCCATTACAATTCGTTGGGTTTAAGTGCTAAATTATAGCACTCTTCTAGCCTCCTTTTAAATTGTCTCCCATACCTATTTCTTTCCAGCTTATAGATAATTTTTTCTATGTTTCTGCAGTTAATGTATGACAGCATCATGTACTGACTACCTGTCTCTCTCACACACAAATACCCTGCCTGCACTTCCATTAGCAAACTCCGGAGTTGTAATTCACACCAGTGTATGACTGAAATAGTTGTCTTGGCAGCGGAGGTTGTCTTTTATGAGGACTCAGGTGCTGTAACTCTGTGTTAGAATCACGGAATCATTTAGGTTGGAAAAGATCTTTAAGATCATTGAGTCCAATCTAACACTGCCAAATTCCACTAAACCATGTCCCTAGGTGCCCTACCCATCTTTTAAATACCTCCAGGTATGGGCACTTAACCACTTCCCTGGGCAGCCCGTTCCAATGCTTGATAACCCTCTCAGTGAAGAATTTTTTTCCTAATATCCAATTTAAGCCACCCCTGGTGCAACGTGAGGCCATTTCCTCTCATCCTATTGCTTGTTACATGGGAGAAGAGATGAACACCAACCTCGCTACAACCTCCTGTCAGGCAGTTGTAGAGAGCGATAAGGTCTCCCTTCAGCATCCTTTCTCCAGGCTGAACAACCCCAATTCCCTCAGTTGTTCCCCATCAGTCTTATGCTCTAGACCCTTCACCAGCTTTGTTGCTCTTCTTTGGACACGCTCCAGCAACTCAGTGTCTCTTTTGAGATGAGGGGCCCAAAACTGAACACAATATTCAAGGTGAGGCCTCACCAATGCTGAGTACAGGGACACAATCACTTCCCTGGTCCTGCTGGTGACACTATTCCTAATACAAGTCAGGATCCTGTTGGCAGTCTTGGCCACCTGGGCGCACTGCTGGCTCATATTCATTTGGTGCTTTTCTTCCAGGCAGCTTTCCAGCCACTCTTCCCCAAGCCTGTAGCATTGCATAGGGTTGTTGTGACCCAAGTGCAGGACCTGGCACTTGGTCTTGTTGAACCTCATACAGTTGGCCTTGGCCAATCAATCCAGCCTGTCCAGATCCCTCTGTAGAACCTTCCTACCTCTCAAGTAGGGTAGCCAAGAAATGGCTTCAGGTAGCACCAAGGGAGGTTTCAGCTGGATTTTAGGAAAAAATTCTTTACTGAAAGAGTGGTCAAGCACTGGAAAAGGCTGCCGAGAGAGGTGGTAGAGTCACCATCCCTGAAGGTGTTTAAAAAATGTGTAGATGTGGCACTTCAGGACATGGTTTAGTAGGCATGGTGGTGTTGGGTTGACAGTTGGACTTGATGATCTTGAGGTCTTTTCCAACCTTAATGATTCTATGATTTTCTTTTATTAATAATAGTATTGGATTGTAACACCCATTCCCATCCATTAGAAATTTGTAGTACTCAGCACAAATCAACACTTCTTGAAAGGAGTAAATTTTTTTGCTATTTGATTTTTGCTTTAGTCAATAAAAAAATTCTGATGTAAATTATTTCCTTGCTCTGGCTGAGTGCCCTTAGGAGCAGATACGAAAGTCCAGATTTCCTCATCTTTACAAAAAAAAAACCAACCAACCAAACCAAAACAACACCAACCTGTATTAGAACACTGTTAGCTTCTGATAATGTGGCAAAAAATTCTGTAAGATTGGAAAAAACTGTCAATTTTCCTCTGTGGTATATAATGTATCTGTAGCCCATTTGAATCAGCAGTAAATTAAGAATAAGGATTTCCCGTGTAAGACTGGGGTTAGCTACTGCACACTTTGCATCCAATGATTATTTTCTTGTACCATAAAGAAAACTGTTTCTACCCCAAATGGTCAGTATTTTGTTTGAACATAATTTTCTCAGTTTTAATGTTTGAAGCAGTAAGTAGGTTGTGTGGTATTATACAGATTAGTGAAACTACTCTAATCTGTGAGTAACATTTAAGACAGAACCTTTATTTGGCAGTGTGTGTTTAATATGAATGTTTGCCTACTAAGAGTTTCTTTGTTGATGTTATTGTGAATCATGAAACTTGCTTGGTTTTGAGTTGAATGCACTTAGATGACACATCTCATTTTCTTTTCTGTCGTTACCCCATTTTAAACTAGAACAGTAGATTAATTCCCTCTTTAATGACAAGTGCTTGCCTAGACAATGCTAAGATCAGGGTTAGCAATGTGCCAGGTAATTTAGGTAGTCAGCAAACCATGAATTTCACACTGACAATACCATAATCATTATTAACATTAATCCCAGATATTTTCCCTTTTCTTTCATACAGTTAAATAAACCATTATTTGAGTTCCTTTAGGACAATAGATCTCCCAAAAGATGTTTTTAGCTTTACTTTCTGTCCTCAATCACAAGTGCGGCTTTGACTTTCTCTTCCCCCCCCCCCCCATCCAGGGACCATCCCAGCCCCTATTTTACATCTTTTTTAATCAATATAATTAAATTCAGCATAATGTAGGGTGTTGTAAACAGTATGGGGATCTGTGTGAGTGAAATGCCTTTGGCAAGAAGGTACTTTAGATCTAAGGCCAGGAAAGGGGATAAGGAAACTTAAGCACCAATGCTTGGGTTGCTCTGTGACAATACATGGGGCAGTAACATATGCTAACATGTTCAGTGTTGTATCACTGCCACAATTTTGCCCTTGCCAGCTCACAATTATTTTCATTAGAGTCAGCAGAGTACAACAGAACTCAGTGCTGGGTGCATAATTCAAGAGGTAAAACCGAGGGATGCCAGTGCTCGGTTTCAGGGTCAGATAGCTGATTGAGAAATTAATAGTAATTTTTTTCTATGTCTCCAACAAATAACTGTCATAGAATGAGGTGGTGAAGAAAATAAACTTTTGTTCTCAGCAAAAACATCTCTAAATACAACTGCAGAATAACATCCTCAGAAAATCTTTCTCCCTTATATACCTGCACTTTGTTCTTCTTTGGCAGTGTAGTTGGGCTTGCTATGTGTCTACTTTATGAAAGACAATTGTGACCATGCTCAGTGTGTCAATGTGAATGGCTGCCATAGTTTTCAGTAGAAACAGGAGGTTTTTAATTTAGATGACCATGCAAGCTCCAAGCACAGCAGCTGGTGTCCAGCTCTTATTTCCTCATTCTTGTTTAAGTTCAAAATGTGGAGCAGACAGCCCCTTCTTTAGGGTCTCCCTTCCCTCTCTCAGAAGAAGGGTACAGAAGAGTCAGGAAGACTAAATCATCCTTCAGCTCTTGGGAAAGCTGAAACACATATCATAATTAAACTTGGAGGCAATTCAGCTACTTGTGTTCCTTGACTAAAGCTGTGTCCTTGACTAAAGCTGTGTAGAACACAAGATGTATATCTGGAGCATGTGCAGCTCTGCTCTGAGAAATGGCAGGGGTACATTTCTACAGAGGGGAAGATGCTCTAAAGTGATCAACTTCACTTGCAGCATAATTTCCAGGCTAAATAAAATTCTCTGTCTCTGTAAATATGTGACTCTGGGCTATGAGCCCTGCTGGAGAACTTAATATTTTGTTTCAGCTGTTTTCGGAAACCTCTGAAAAGGAAGGTTATATCCTATACAGTTTAAATATATATTATATGTGCTCCTGGAGCATAGAAGATCATGATCACATGAGACTTCGTGATAATATGAGCTGAATAAAAATGTTAAGTTTGGAGAACATCTCTCTCATGATGCTTGAGGCTGTGGTGGTGAGCATGCAGGATGAGGGAGAGGGAGAGGGAGAGGGAGAGGGAGAGGGAGAGGGAGAGGGAGAGGGAGAGGGAGAGGAGAGGAGAGGAGAGGAGAGGAGAGGAGAGGAGAGGAGAGGAGAGGAGAGGAGAGGAGAGGAGAGGAGAGGAATTCTCTCCAGTTGTTGAGTGGTTGGTTCTTCAGTTTTCTACATGCTATGGAGAAAAGCAGCATAGCTTGTACTCTTTTTCAGGGGGTCTTTGATCTCATTTTTTTAAGCAGTATGCACGTAACAATAATTATATTAGTTTGATAGTATATAAGTTTCAAAATTTTTTAAATTATATAAATTTAGTATTTTCTTAATTCAAATAATTTACTAGAGAGGAGTAGGAAAATAATTTGGGTTTTTTTGGTTTTAAAAACTGTTTGGGTTCCTTTAATTTTTTTAAAAAAACCTTTTCCCAATTGGAAAGAATACATGTGTTCAAATAATGGTTATTCATCATAGATATGTGTTCACTGAAACTCAGTCCTCCATTGCTCAAACTACAATGAGAAAAGATGTCATCAACTCAGTATTTTTTTTTCAATTCAGCAAAGGGAGCAACAGATGGTTGGAAAAGTAAAGCTGATTTTACTTCATTCAGTAAAGGTCACTATTCTCTTCCAGTACCACCTGAGTCAACATAAATGTCCATATTCACTCAGGTCTCTGCTTTCTTTTGTTTTTTTCTTGAAGTGTGGATGAATTTTATTCTTGGAAATAGTAGTTAGGGGATGTCAAACGGTGGGAATAAGTTACCTGGTTATTAGAATCTATTTGTAATGTTAGACTATAAATTAAATTGTTCATTGTCTTGATCTTCTAGAAAGAAGTCTGAAAAGACAAGTAAAGAGGCCAAAACACAGGACTTTGACATATGCAGAGACTTCATCGTGATGTTCGCCTTCAGTGCTACTTATCATCCTCTCATCTCTGAAAGGACAACAGATGTCATATTTGCAAGAAAACTGTGGCTGACAACATACTCTTTACTTTTATGTATGCTTTTGCATTTTTCTTCTTTTAACAATATCTTGCTTGTAAAAGAAAAAACAATTTAGAAAAGAAGGTAGAAGGAAAGTATGGCATGCATTTTCACTCTAAGGAAACAAAGAGTGCTTGCAGAACTAATTTTACATCTGCTGTATAAGCCTTAAATGTATCTTCTTAAGCAACACTGTAAATGATTTTGGGGGTTGAGAATGCAAGATTCATCTTTGGAATTCAATCCTACTCATTTATTTCATGTCTTTATTGCATCCAGGCATCATATGCAACAACTCCCATGGAAAATGAACAACACAATGATGCATAAGCTTTTTTGTGCCTTCTGAATTGGTGAAACCTCTTGGATATCTCTAGATACAAGAATTTCCTGTGCTTCAAACTTTCAGAATAAAAATTCAGATAAGAAACATAGAAAGTAATGAATGAGATTTACCACTGGGGTAACTCTACTGACTTTGGGGGAAAGATACCAAGAGCAGTTTTGGCCCATCCTACTAAAATAGTAGTCCAAGTGCTCCTGGGGTGTAATTCAAAAAACTTTTCTTAAAGTTCAAAGAACTAATAACTTCAGAAGCTTTAATATAAATGTTAGTACAGTTACTATTTAATCCTCTTTAATGCCTTTCAGTTTCATTAATTTGAAAGTCCTGATGCTATCAGGAGCCTAACTATTATTGGTCCCCAAAGTAGTTTCTTTTGCCAGCTGAGGATGCAGTGTCACTAACACCTCCTCATTCACCAGCTCTATTGTTCTGCTTCATCTTAAGCTTTCCCACTTAATATCAGCATGATATAATTGTGCCATAGGTGACAAATACATTATTCCTTCTTGTTATACTGAACTTCCTGTCTTAATTACCAAACTCATTTTTCCTTCACATCCCACTTGCTCATTACTCATTTTCAATTATGATACAGATTTCCCTTAGACTTTAATTGCTTCTTGAGCTTAAAAGGATAAATTAATTTTCTTATTAACCCTTTGACATCTCATTAAGGTCACTGAATAGGACAATTCTGTTTTCTCATGGCATACCATCCTGATTACGCCAGTTTGCAGAAATACTAGGAGGCTTAGAAGGAATTTGCCTCAAACATTATTAGTTCTTGCTGGTGTGGCATCAGCATCTGTGCCATATGATATTTTTTCCCTTCACATATCTACCATTTAAACTGGGGCTGTGTCTATCCTTGTGTGACATGGAAGGAATATTGGCTTCTAACATTAGTGCTGTTAGTTTTACTTTGTTCATAATGCTCACATTCATTTTGTCTTTTGAAAATGTCATAGTGATATGGGAGAGCACAAAGGATCCCATTTGCACAGCTTGGACCAGCCTCTGATAGGATGAGTATCAGACATAATGAGAATTCAAGATTTCCCTCCTGCCTGCATACAAGAGTATCTGACACTGGCTTGTTTAGGGACAGTGGGAATAACAGGCTTTAAAAGGCTTTAAAGGGAAACCGCATTCCAATTCCTCCCTAGCATTTGGTACACAAAGCTCTACAACGTGTTAGGCCATTTCCATCACCACAAATTTGATATTACAGTTTGTAAACCACTAAATTTGATCTCATTGAAACTGATACTAAAGTTACTCAATGCTTTGGAAGGGAAGAATTGTGACTTCTGCAATATTCTCAGTGCTTCTCTCTCCCTGCTGCTTTGGCCCTTTCAGTTTCCCCATGGTTTATAGCTTTTTCCATAGGCTATGAGCATCCTGTCAGTTGTGTGCCCCAGCTTCTACCTTCTGCTTTCTTGCTTTCCTGAGACCTCTGGATCAAGGTAGCACATCACAATATTTCTTGGTTCACCAAAGGTGTCTGTGAGTCACTGACACTTACAGAAGTGTCAAAGGAGCTGAGAAAAAAAAAAAAAAAAAAGATTAATCCCTGATGCATAAGAGAATCATGAAGTGATTGAAACAATTAAAACCTAGTTACTTTATTAAGACATCATAGAACTAGAAACAGTAAATATTTCATGGCTTTACAATTGAAGTATCTGGCTTAGGACCAACTGCATGTTTTTCTGCTTATCAGATCTCCACTCACTGGAGACTCTCACATCTGTTTTGTAAGAATGAGCTGTCCCACACAGAAGTCACATATTGGGTCTGTTGAATGCTATTAAGCATCATAAAGATGAAAACTGATTAAAATGAGCAGATTTGGGGCTAGAATGGGATGAAATATGCACGGACAAGTTGTTTCGTAGATTAAAAATTTATTTTGTAAGTGTTCCATGGAAACATCTGGCTTCAATGGGGGAAAAATATTATTTTGACATTTCTTTGTCGAACAAACAGCTGTCATTTCATAAGAAAAGTTCATTTTTCTGGTAGCATTTCTTTCTTTCTCTGCTCACACCCGAAAGCTGTATTCAGAATACATATTTTTTGTATCCTCGGAAACAATTTGATCACCCTGGTTCCTCTGATAGCTATAACCTGACAATTTTACAACCTGAAGAAAAGGGTGAAAACAGGCTTTAAAAAGAAATTTAAACCCCACCGCCCAATTACAAGAAGGAAGGTTGAGGAGCCTCATCTCAATCTCATTTCAGTCAAACAGATTCAGTCACTGTCTTTAGAATAAACATTGAGGGAAAGACTGGTAGAGACATGGCTATAGAGAGAGAGAAGAATGGGATAAAATGGAATAGAGGTTTAACAGACAGGTTGTTCCATATTATTCTGTTATCTTAATTTCATTAGTGACTAAATAAAAGTTATTTAAAGTAACCAAACTTCAAAAAAACAACAACCCTTCCCCCACTAAAAAAAACCTCAAACCACTCAGTGGATGTGTGCCACAGGAAAAAACATTGTTAATTAAGCAGTTCTGTTCAAGCAGAATTCTCCTATCATCAGCACAATCTCAGAAAGATTTTGACAAAGGACTGTATGAAATAATAGAGGTTTCTCTAGGAGTGGAAAGTCTGAATTAATATTTTGACTATTGAACCTTGTAAAAGGAAGGAAAAAAAAAGGATTGCAGGATATCACTGATGTTTTCAGATGACATGGGCACTGCCAGGGAAAGGGAGAATCAGAATATTATATGGAAGGAGATGAGCTAGAGGACTGGAGTTAAAGGAATGAAATTACTTATGGCAGAACAAAGTGCACTTGAGGACTAATGAAACAAAATAAGATGACTATGCCAGAATTGCTGTTGCTGTTACATTGCCCTCTCACTTATATTGTTATCAATTACTATCAATTGCTATGTTTTGAATGCTACAAAACTGTAAGCTCTTTATATCCCAGATTGTTGGTTTTTTTTCTTGCAAGTTTGAGGCTTGAACCCCAGTTTGCAGTTTGTAAAAGCTACTCTCATGCTACTTCATAATTAAAAATAATAATATAATACTTTTTACAACAAATGATTTGAGACTGATTACTGTGACTTGAATTTTGCAAACATTTTACAACTGTCTTCCTGAAAGTGGCAAAATAATGCATTTAAAACAACATAATTTATTTTCTTGTTGCTTCAAAAACATTGTCTAGTCTAGAGGTTCAAAAATCTAATCAAGCTTTTATATATTGCAAGTATAGCTTTTATCAGGCAGATAATCCATTGAATGTCTATAAAACCCACATTCCTTTGGCATATTAAATACAGTCTAAAGGTATATGTGGTGATATTGTCAAATACATTGTCCAAAACCGCATTTCCCAAACCCTGCATCCCTAGGTTCTCACAAATGAAATTCTGTAATGAGCTGTAGGTACTTTTTGATTAGCATAGGGATGAACATTCTTCTGTTTATAATTTTTCTTGCACCAATGTGACATGTCTGCTGATTACTTACATTATGGTTAATTTGCAACTGATAATCAGTCCCAGTTTCTTAATAAACTTCTCATTAAGTGACTGGAGCTGTCACTTTACCTCCATGTTACTCTTCCTAAGTGTAATCTGTGACCATTATGCAAAAGAAAGGACTGCTGGACGTCACACATGTCATTTGCAATCATGTACAAAAGCTTCAAAAGGAGCTTGTTAAATAAATGGCCTTCATAATTCATTACTGTAAAATAGAAAGGTGTAACTAATCACCACATTGCCACTGTGTTGCCATATTTGGCATTTTTGAAGAAGAGGCATGCTCAGCCAGTACACATTTTAAAAGATCATTGCAAAATAGTTTCAGGGAATTCCCTGAACTTCTTGTGCTTTGCTTATAGCACAGTAAAAATAGCAGTTTAGTGTACAGATGCTCAAGCTGAGTCACCTGGAAGACACTTACATGTTCATTCCGAAAGTGGTGCCTTCAGTATTGCCAATATAAAAACCAGTCTTTGATATATCATTTTCCTGAATTCAATCCCTTAGTTCGGCCTTCTGAGCAACTATGTGACTATATGGATTCTGTAGCCCTGTCTCAGATTCTACCAGTCATGTGCTTTGACAGTTTTTCATGAAGAAAAAAAAAATAGACCATGACAATTGCAGTGAGATTTCAAGTTAAGATACAGAAATTTGAAGGATTTCTTTTTTTTTTTTTTTTCAGCTGAGTGGGTTTCAGCTCAACAGGGACAGCATAAGTAATAAAAATTGCAGGGTAGGGCTTTGAAGGAGAATTAAAGATGAATTCAAGAAGACAAGCTAGCCATAAATAATCAAAAACCTACCTCTTCTTGAAGGTAAACTTGCGTATGTGGTTCCTATGTATATATTCTATACATTCATAAACCCTCATTGACAGTGTGCCATTATTATTTTCTCACTGTGAAATATTTGCTTCAGAGTTACTTGTGAAATATGCATTCATGTTGTTTTCACATTGTCTTGCTTCCAATCACAATTTTTAAAATCGTTTAGAAAAAAAGATCCCTGCTAAACATTCAAAAGGGTTGTCTATTCCACATGGTCATATGGTGGTGTAGCAGCAAGTTGCAGTGCCTGCGTCTCAGCTATTGCTGGATAAATGGTATCTTTAACACCTACTTATCCTTGGGCTTATACGAACCTTCCTTTCTTAAATTATCTAGAGAAGCTCATTTCCAGTGTGCTCACATAAATTAAACGCTGCATCTCTGTATCTAAATTTGTTCTCCTTTTCATGTTTGGCTACTGCTTTCTCAGAGATAAAGATTCTTGGCTTCTGAAAAGTTTCTCTCTCATTTTATTATTTCCATATCTTCCTGGAGAAGGTAAAACCTAAAAAACAAACACAAAAAGAAAGACAGACAAGACAGTAAAGTAGTCAGTATTTACGATAAATTAATTGGAGGTTTTTCCTGTTGGGGTTTATGCTGACTTTAGGGGAATTGTCATAACTGATGCCAGCAGGAAATCCAGCTTTATATGTTAAGACATAATGTGTGAGGTGATGACATTCTATGTTTTCAGGAACTATAAAACATTCAGCATAGAAGCGCATTTCAACATCTCTTAGTTTGTCTCAGATATTTTCAGGTGATGGGACCCCAACATTCATTTTCAGTATACTATCCAAGGAACAGAACAGCTTTCTTTTACGACTGTTCTCAGTCATTATTCTTCCTGTTTTACCATTATGTTGCTGTGCACTGACCATTATGGCTCTGATTTTTTCTAAATTGTTTAACTTATTTTTTCTGTGCAAATATCGAATATCATTTAGGATTGCATCACCACATGCACACACAAAATAAAACCTGACTAAGAAGTGATTGCAAAATAGTACAATACACTATTTCTCTTTATTCTGTAAATTAATATGTTGAACTTGGGGACAGGACTCTTGTCTAGTTCCATATGTTCTTTGATTGTGCTTATAAAATAAGCTAATCATTTCCAGAAACCAATTGCTTTTCATTAAGAAACAATTGCAAAGATTCAATTGTCTATGAGTGTGTTGCAAAGATATTTTGACTGGATTAAATTTTTAGTTACATACCATCATCAAATTCCTGTCACATTTCAGCGTTATTGATTTGAAACAGAAGTGGAATTTTGATATCATTTATTCTATGCTACATACTGTGTAATTATTCAGATGCTTCATTTTCATTTGTGCTTTCCTATTTGTTTTAAATGTTATTACTTGCTTCAATGCTTTTTCATTTTAGTGAATACACTGATAAATATTTCTATCAGTTGCAGATGTGATTTTTGCATAAGTAACTGAAATCCTACTACCATGGTTTAGTACAATATTAGACACCAGAGGAACTTGTAGAAGCAATTAGAAAGTCTACGCAAGTATCTGATTATTAAGTTATTAAAAAATGCTCTTAAGGGATTGCTTGAGCTAAAAAAAAAGGCATTAAAGCTGTTAGTTTCACTGGCAGAGTTTTATATGTCCTCACTGTGGACAAAGCGCTATCACAGTCATGCCAGTTTATATATTAGATTTGGTAAGGATGAGTCCCAAGCTGCAGTTTCATTTTTATTCTCCCGGGGAATGGATGAGCATATCTACGTGCAGGGGGACTGTGCAGCGGGACTGGCAAGGCAGCTCCCCCAGCCGCAGAGGAAGGGCTGTGCCTCAGGTGAAGTATAAAACGCCTCCGAGCTAGGATCATCTTTTGGATACCTTCATGCATTTCATGCTTGTTTCCTCATTGAGAACTGAATTTTAAATGGGGAATACAATCTTGTTCTGTGAGCACAGAATCACAGAATGGCAAGGATTGGAAGGGACCTCAGAAGATCATCTAGTCCAACCTCCCTGCTAAAGCAGGTTCACCTGGAGCATGTTACACAGGACTTCATCCAGGCGGGCTTTGAATATCTCCAGAGATGGAGACTCCACAACCCCCCTGGGCAGCCTGTTCCAGTGCTCCGTCACCCTCAGAGTAAGGAAGTTTTTCCTCATATTCAACTGAAACCTCTTATGTTTCAGTTTGTGCCCATTGCCCCTTGTCCTGTCACTGAACACCACTGCAAAGAGTCTGGCTCCGTCCTCGTGACTTCCACCCTTAAGATATTTGTATGTTCTAAAATCAATAGTATTCTAATGTGAATCTGGCAGACTCGGTCTTCCAACTAGGGCTACATCATCCTTTCTGAATTCAGTCACTGAGAAGAGCTGTCTGAACAATTGTGAGTGAACCTTTTTATTATTATTGATGGTTTTGCTTTTTTCTCTCCATTTTTCAAATTAACACAAAACCACAACAAAAAGTTTTAAATTTCCACTTTATTCCCTACTTCTGCTTCTCTTTTCTCACACTTAAATGGGCAGTGGAAAAAGCAGTGGGGAAAAAATATAACCGTACAATTGATAAACTAAATATTTCAGAAAAAATATTCTATATCCAAAGTTGGAAAACACTTATTTAAATTTTCCTTTGTGATGTTCACTTAGGAACAGAAAAAGTTTTCAGAATAGCTCTAGATGAAGCTACTTGCAGAAGGAACACAAGGGCCACTTTGTGACCCATCATACACAGAATTTGTGCATATAAGAAACCCACTCAGTGACCGTTGCAGTCAGTACACAAGTGAGTGCCCCTTTTAATGGCCACAAAAGCAGGAATACGAAGAATTTCCTTGTTACTCAGTTCACCACAGCTTTACTAACATTGTTCAGTTTGAGAGGGATATGTGCTAGATGATGGCCACACAACTCGCTGCAGGGAATCGCTCAGGTACTGACAGAACAGTTTCTGACTGAACCATCATACAGCAGTTATTAGTTCCTACAATCCAAAACTTTGACATAACAGAGTGTTTGTATAAAGTTTAATGTATACGATGCTCAGAAATCTTCCGGAAGAAGCAGCATAATGCATGAGCTTCCCTTATGGATTGGACCTTTTTAATATCATACTTTAGCATATTCTACGTCTCACATCTATAAGTTTTTGTTAGTTACATAACACATATTAATCCAGAAAAAAAATATTAGCGCCTAAATCCTTAGCTTCCACGTAGAGGGATTATTTCTAACCCGATGGCTAGCATTAGAGTATAATCACTAGCATCCTTTGCATTTGTCTTCCCGAAAGGAAGTCTTCACAGCTAGCAAGGAAAATTGCTTGGTAATATTTTTCATTTCCTTTGCATATTTTAATGCAATCAGCACAGCTTACATCTCTGTAGCAATCAAATTACAAAGTCAACATAATCCAATGAAATACTGAAGAGCCAAATAATCAAATTCAGATTAATATTAATTGCTGTAGTTTCTGCACCTGGATTTAAAAACAAAAACAAAACCAAGAAAACCACTACACAGAACTTTCTCTCTTTAATGATGATGTTTCAAGAAAAAAAACTCCAAACCAAACAAAAAAATCCCCACAACCCTCCTCCCCCAAGAACCCAAACCCAAAACTTCAGATCATATATTTTCTCCTTCCCTAAGGAAGGAATTTGTCAATATACAGATTTAGATATGTATTCCTCAGACATCCCAGTGTAATCATTTATCATTTTTCTTTTCCCTAGCAACTTTTATTAACTAATTATCCATCTCAAAGATGGAAATATTATCCTCATTTCACACAGCCATGGATTCCTACAGAACATTTGCAGTTCTAGTTGTGGAACTAAATTGGGATTAACGTGTCCATTACTGAAGTGGGCCCCGCTGCCAAGAGGGTTCTTATTTTCACTTGTTCACGCATGCAACAATGAATGCAAAAAACCCAGCGAACAAAAGATAAATTACTATTTCCAGTCCTCCTCCCCAGAGGTGCCTTTACCCCTCCGTTAGAAAGCAGCTGCACATACAATTAATTCAACATTTGTCATAACTAGGAGGGGTGGGATCTCCAGTACAGAGAGAAATGAGCACTTGGGGATGGGGACAGAAACATACTGATGCAGATTTATTAGCTACAAATGGAGAAAATTACTACTCTGTTAGCAACTCGTGCATTTTTAGTTTTCTGCCCTCATTCATTTATCCTCTTTGGTTATATCACATGCCATACGACGTGTGTGTGTTGTTGCACACAAAGTTTTTCAGTGGGCGTTTCACAGGAACGAGGTGGAATTAATAGCTGGAGAGGTGGCACATTTCTGAAAGCAATAATAAAAAGACAGAAATATTATTGTTTGCTTGGTCTACAATCACTGGGCTTGTTCCTGTAGGTTTTGCAGCCTAAGTACAAACTGGCTTCTTTCTCCCACTCTGACTTGCTTGCCTTTCACCTGAAGCACAGAAATAAACACCTGAGTGTTTTGTACATTGCACTAAACCAGTTTATTTCCTAAGGCAGAGGGAATTTTAATATCAAGTCAAAATTTAAAAGTGGCCCATGCTGATGAATAGTGTAGTTTTTTTCTATTAAATATGTTTCTTACAGAGGAAGGAGACAGCAAATATAATTAAAGCATAATTGGATAGAAATGCTGCTTAGCCAGACAGAAATGTGAGGCGTAGGAACAGGACTTTGCTCCTTTAACAACAGCTTCCTCTATCATTTAGGGCTCCCTTTGAACTAAAAGAAATGGCTACATGTATAATAACATCCGCTCTCATTTATTTGCCATTGGAATTCAGGCAAGATGGTAACAAGTAATTGGGAAGTTATCAATTACTGCATTAGCACACTTGTGACCAGTTAGGTCTCACAGATAACTCTAAATTTGCGGAGTTTAGGTTTGAGCACTTAGTCAATCATAAAGAAGTATTAAAAATTGACTGAAACATGTATGGCCAGCACCAGTGAGCTTCATAATAATAACCTGTAAAGTGTTAAAGTGCAAAATTAATTTGTAGATTGAATTTCAACATCAGTTAGAACTGTCAATGGTCAAGTGGTAAAACAGATCTATTTGCTCCCTTGTCATTACGGGTTAATCTTCTCAGTTACATGCAGAACACACAAAGCAAGAGAAGTGCAATAACACGGTGGTCCTTTCTTTCCAAAGAATGACTTTAAAAGTGAGGAGAAAGCTTTGTGATCAAAGCGGAAGGATTTGATTTTGTGTTTTCAGTGGAAAAATTTGCCTCTTGATGTTGTCACTTAAGTTTGAAAATATGCATATTCAGTATAAGAGAGAAAGAACTTTGTGCCTGTGAAAACTTGAAACAAACAGAACCTAAATGTGCAGAGCAATTTCAAATTTACTTTCAATGGGCTGCACTTTCAGTGCCAGCCGGTACAACACTTCCTAGGACACAGAGGTCCTTTCTCACTGTGCTTGAGGACCTTCCAAACCACATGTCTCATTTCCATGATAGGGTTGCAAGTGAGCACAGGGTATGGGAGATCACCATCCCTTCTGTTGAGGTTGTTCAGCTCCATAATAATTTTTGTCTGGACAGAAAAAGGAAATGCAACGAGTAGGAGTGCTGGCTTCTGACCTATGCACAAAAAAATCATAAGTGCATTTTACATGTACTAGTAATGTAAGAAAGGCCTTGCATAATGATAGAGAGGCCTTGGAAATAGCATAAAAATTTAAGGTTCTTATCCACAAGGTGTGAGCCATATGTCAAGTTATTAATAGGCATGCATGAAAAACATCTCTAAACAGCTGTGTAACCTGAAGGCAGAAACAGCTGCCTACAAAGTTTATCAGCTTCGGGGTTAAGTTGCAGCTCAGTCTAGACTCTCAGCATCATGGCTATGGACTTAAGCACCCAAGATCTCCCACAGATCTCAGGCTTCTGTGGACCACTGCATTTTCAGATGCCTCACAATTCTAGCATTTACAGGAAAAGACAGGAGGCCGATGGCATCATTACTCACATGCATGCTGTAGGGCCAGCAGGACTGTAGGCAGTCATGAAGTCAGATAGACAGCAGTCAGTAAAGCGTTATGCAAAACTGTATTTTCCATTTATTATTTAGGATTACTATTATTATTGGAAATTATTATTACACCTTAAAAAAGGAGCTCCTCCTTCCTATATTAGTATAAAAAATAAAATGTTTATTCTTTTGGGCAAGTATAAAGACAAATAAATTCTAGTATTTGGGGGAGGACTGAATGCAAACTTTATGTCCTCAGACCTAGTAATTCAGACATTTTAAATGTATTCATGTAAGCAATTCTGTTGGCTTTTTATGTGCATATGTATTTGAATAAACTTGTCATAGTTGACAATTTGAAAATATAATAGTGGTTTCCTCTTTAAAATGGGTGTCTTTGGATCTGTGACAATACTGGCATTCTTTAGAAGACAAAATGCACTATTTTTATCATATTTGAGGAAAAGTTAAAAATTTTCTTCTGTTGCAAACAGAAACGGACAACATGGCTGCAGGTGTTATTTTTGCAAGTGCTCTGTGTAGCCTTGTGACTCAGTAAATACATGTTAGGATGCCTCGCAACAGGCCATAACCTTTGTGGTAAACTGAAAACACAAGTTCCAGGACTTGTCAGGTTTTGTTTGGATCTATCCTGGCCTGCCTTAAATGTTGTTTTAGTTAGTCTAGCTACAATTGCCTAACAGTCAGGTGACCATTACCTATTTTGGTTCAGCTTTTGCTTAGCTTTGTATGACTTTTTGTGGTACAGCACTTACTGTTTTACATATATCTGCAGCTAATAGAAAGTAGAAACAAGTCCTTGTTCTGTACAGTGCAAAATGTCTATAGCCCTAGAAAAACAACCTGCTCCCCAAAGGACTGCAGCCCTGGGAGTTTGGTAAAACCAGCAGTAGCAATAACAGCAATTATCTAACATACATGAAACACATCTTATACTGTAAATTCAGATGTAACCTTGCAGACCACTAACAAAAGAACATGGTAAAGAGGTTGCCTTGCACTTTGCTGATCTGACCCTTGCTGAATCAGCATTCTCCCTTATCACTGTGGACTTCTCCAGTGATCAGAAATGCTGTCTGGATCTGGTCAAGGTTGCTGGACGTGCTCTGCTCCTCTTGCCTGGGCACTGTATGACAGCATCCCTGGTCAACAAGGGCACTGCCCTGCTTCCACCTCCACCCCAGCTTGCCTTCCCTTGCAGAATATCCCAGTCTTGCTGCTTCCTGACAAAAATGACATCAAACACCTCCCTTGCTGCCTGTGGATGTGTAAGTCAATTTGAACAAATGTAATTGTGCCTGCATAAGCAGTTGATACTTTCTCCTGGGCATACAAAACTCAAAGGAGCAACATGTAAGAGCAGAATGCTTTATGCTGTGACATCCTCCCTGGTTAGACTGCTGATCAAATTAATTTTTAAATAATCTTTCTAACTGGCCTGAAGTATAAAGACAATAATTCTGATCCCCTACATAATGCTTTTCATTCTTCAAACCATTGTAACAACTGGAGCTAGTCCTCCAGGTACCCTTGTAAAGCAACAATTAATAATTCTTTATATTTCTATTGTGTCTAACATCTGATGTTCTTGAAGTATTTTATGTATTTGATGGATAAAACCTCATACAGTTGCTGTGTATCAAACCTTACAGGGCCGAGTAAGTTTTAGAGCACTAACAATTTTAGAAAAAACATCAGTCTCCCTTGCATGGAAAAGGGAGATAAAGGGGGATCTTCATGGACTTGTTTTGAGGTATCAAACTCAGCAACACCTAGGACTTGAATCTTGTCCCTTGTTCTGCAGAACGACAAGCTGAAGCACAGAAAGGTGAAATAAATATCTGATATCTGAAAATAGGCTTACTCTTACTGCCCACCTGTAAGGCACGTACATGCCCCATAGTGGAGAGGTCAGGGACACTGTTCCTGTCTCCCCATCAGTCCCTCCCTGTGAGGTCTCAGAGGGTTGTGAAGGTTGGGACTCCCCATGCTGCAGGATATTATGATGCAAAACCCCCACACTTTCCCTCTTCCTGGCTGCGATTTTGCCACTAACATGATATTGAGCAAGTTTATCCAGCTCCTCTAGTTTTTCCCCTTATTATAAATAAAGAAATGCATGTAGATTCCTGGCACATATTGCAACACCTTTGATTAATACCAGTTTAAGAAATGCTTAAATGAAATATGTCATACAACATACACTTCTTGATTCAGAATGGCAAAATACAACTGTAGTAAATTATTTGCAGGGAATATTGTACTACTTAGAAGCAAATACAGAACATGCAGGAAATCTCTGAAGCTGAAGACACAGCTGGCAACATGAAACCTGGGAAACTGCCAGGAATCCACCCTTCTTCTGTAAAACAATAAAACACTTGTGTTGGTGTGAGACATTATAATAGACCAAACCCCAAACTACTGACTTTTCTAGGAGATGCTGTGCACCATGGTGATGTTCCAAAGCCCCTGCTGATAACGAGGCAAGTCCACAGATTGTTTTGCTTGTGCAACCCAATTCTAAACACTAACAACAAAAGAAGAATATAAAACCCTTTTCCATGCAGTTAAATTCTTTAGGGCAGTTTAACCAAACCATCTGAAACTTCCCAGGCTTGACACATCACTGAGATGGTACAACATGCCTCATTACACTGGGACACTGTGTCAGCAGCACAGATTGCCACCAGCCCTCTCCCTTGCTTCCAAAGTACAGCACTGCAGCTCAGTGGCACTGTTTACTTTCTGGGAATTGAGGAAGAAAACTAGATGGACTGGAAGGGATGGTTTCTCTCCTCTCCTAGGTGACACAGTAGAAAAGGTTTCATTTTTTTAAGATGTCCCCAAGTTGCATGTTCCTCACAACAGCCCTGGTTTCAGAAACAAGTATGTAAGACACCTGCTGGTTCACCCTTCACACAGCTCACAAAAGTGGGATAGGAGCAGTGCAAGATATTCAGTGCATAGGTAGGAGGAGATGGATGAGGCCCACACCTCACTTGCATCCAGTTACATCCATCTGCCTAAGGCCAGACCCCCTCTCAGGTCCTATAAATTGCAGGTGAGAAAGGACACAGAAAACCCTTAGACTTCAAACTTCGGCTCATAGCTTTTTTTTTTTGTAACATTTTTGCATAAGCCTACCTAGCTGGGAGCCCGTTGAGTAGTAGTCATTTCAGAGGGGCTGGGAAGCAGCTGGAGGTTTACCTCTAACTGCTTCATCCCATTTTGAGAACAGGCTGGCAGCAGAGGGGATGCCATGAGTGACACGGGGAAGACACATGTGATGCTGAGAAGACTTGCAGCAGTTGGGACCTCCCTCCTGCTTATGTCTGAGCAAAAGGAGATGTGGCACTTTTGGGAGCTCATCCACCATGCACTGATTAAGGAAGACACTCCTTACAAACATGCAAATAACCAATGTGACTTCATTTTAAATAAGGCATGAGAAAAAATGAAGTTATAATTACTCTAGTAAGAGCCATCAGTTGATAGTGCTACCAGGAGCCCTTGTTCTTGGAGGACCCAGTTACAAAGCTAGAACTAGGGCCAGTTTTAGTCATCTGAGGTTTCCCATCTTAAACAGTGACACCGATTAGACACTTGAAGCTCAGAAGATGCTCGAGCATCCTGCTGAGCAGGGCTTTGAATCACCAATTCCTATGGTTAACTGACTGGGATGTCACCCAGCTACAAGAATCCGAAAACCCTTTGATGGCCTAAAGTCTGGGAAGCAAAGCCCTCTTATGTCCTCTGATGTCACAACTGGCCATGCCTTCTTGCCATGTACAAAAAAGACCTCCAATACTTGCAGGGTCCTCTCACTGTACCTAACAGTGGAAGCAAGCAGATTGAGTTTGTAAGAAATTCAATTATCAAAGTCTTTTCATGTTAGCAAGAAAATATATATTGATAATACTGGCCCACACATATCCGCCAAGGTTCCTTCAGCAGTTTGGACTGCCCTTTCAACCCAAGTCAGAGCAGTCTCAAGGAGTTCAGGTGTCCTGTTTGCACTTGGCTTCTTTTTTGAGTGCTGAATACCTCTTATGCTGCACTGAAATATTCTATTCTGGGTTTTGCCCTTTGCCAAATCTCTGTTTCTTTACACTGCCAAATTTTTGTGATCCTCAATGGGCTATTCCATCCTTCTCTCTGCCAGGATTGAGCATTAACACCTATGTCTTTGTTCTTCACTTGAAAGATTTTCTATTTCTAAAGCCAAAAATAAACATATCCTTGCCGTTACTATTAGCAGGCCTGATACATAAGCATAGAGCTGAAAATGTGTACCTAAGGACTGACAATTCTCCAGCAATTTCATTCTGGTATCATTAGTTGTTGAATAGTATAAATTCATTTGTTTTATTCCATGAGATTCCTTGTTGTGGAAAGGAAATGCTCAGTGACTTAGGGCAGACTCGCAAATCTGTTCTTAATGACGTTGGAAACATTACAAATACATGAATTAAGAAATAGCTTTACACTTTAAAGAAAGCATTTTATTTTATTAGCCTGGGGCATTAGAAGACATAAAAAATGTAACAAAGTTATTTCCCCGCCTCCTTTTTTTGTCATGAAGAACTGAAATGCAACATATATGCTTCTAGCACAGGTTTATCTCTTCTTCCTGTCAAGTCTTTAAAGGAATGCTTGACCTAAATGTCAAAAACTTGGCTATAATTTGTAACTGAAAGACTGAATAGGAGATATATTTCTAAGATGGTATTTTTTAACTTTCTGTAACAAGAAGGAAAAAGACAAAAACAACATGTGTTGAAATAAGTTGCAAGAAATTTCAGATGAGAAACTAAAGGTGAGAGAATCTAATTTGATTCATCGATACAGACGTACTGCACTGTGTACCACTGGTGCACCAGCTTTTGGTGGAAAGAATAAGAAAAGATAATAAGAAAATAATAAGAAAAGATAAGAAAAAACTTTTGTATATGGATGTGTATTCATGCTAAATTCTGGATCCAGTGCGCATCTTAACTGAAGATACTGTTGGGAATGGAGACAGAGAAGACTGCAAATTTGGATTGGGAATTATGCTCCTGATGACCATGCTCATGGCTCTAACAACACTGGTGTCCATTACTCACAGGCAATGAGGTAAAGGCTGGTTGCAGATTCAACAGCTCTGCCACTACGTGCCTTGTTAAGCAGGTTTTGTGATAGTTGAGATCTACTCACCCTTACGTTTTCCCACCTCCTTAGCAGACACATTTTGATAGAGCTGTTTAGCTTACTTCTGTTTTGCAAGCTGAAACATCTTAAATTTATTGCCCTGTTGCTTTGCTGCTCGAAGTGGAGCTCATCCCTTGCCACATCACTTACACTAGAGCTATTTTCATTCCTCCTTCCTATGACATTGTCCTTTTCATACTCTCCAAATACTGTTACATCTTTAAAGCTCATTATCATAATTTAAGTATATAATGCGTCCATTCTGATTTGGTAATCTTTTAAGGCAGCAATACCTGCATTCAGTCAGATTGTTGGCATATTTACAAATATTTCGTAACTTCAGTGCATTCCCTGGGAGTCACAGATCCAGGAAGTTGTTCCAATTAATTTTTCATATGAAAAGAAAAAAAAAAGGAAGCTTAGCCAATTATTTTGCCCCAGTAATTTCTGACTGCTACAGACAGCTAAGGCAAATAGGTCTGATGAATGAACTACATTGAAATTAAGAAAAAGCACTTTAGAACCCTATTTCCTTCAGTACATCATCTAGCCATTTTTTCTTTTCAAATAACAAAATATAATTGAGTCATCATAAGCATCAATCTATTTAAAAATTGTATTTGCTATCAGTCTAAATACGTGTATTTGTATACAATACATATTATAAATATATAATGTATTATTATATATTCATTTTTTTCCTCATTACATAAAACATTTTGTATGAACAAATGAAATTACCTTAAACTTGATGACCTGTCTGTAGAGTAAATATTTTTTAGATTTCTGAAGTGTGTCCAAAAAGAAAATATACACAAAGAACATTTTGTTTTCACTTCCGTGTCCATTATTGGAATGATATGGTCTATTAAGACCATAAGACAGTCAAGTGGGTTAAGTAGGATTTCAACACTGAACATTAAACCATTCTCCAATGTCAAATTTATGTACTATACATGAGCCTCTCGTTATAAGATAACCCTCATAACCCTCCCCCCCCTTTGTAACTTAAACTACCTAAGATATTTAGGGTTGATTTTATTTTAATTTGGGGTTTATTTTTTAATTTTGTTGTACTGGGGGGGCGGGGGGGGGAAGGGGATTGGGTGAGGTTTTTTTGGTGGTGGTGGTTTTTTTCCCTAGAGAAAGTGGCCCAATAAAATTAAAACTAGTTTGTGTTCTGGAATCAAAATGTGAAGTGAGCTACTTGATTTCTGCTACACACCACGGAATGAAACCTCTCTTAATTTCTTCTGCTTTGCCTGAACATGTTTCTAGATAAGAGTTATTTACATTTATGACCAAAGACCAAGTCATCATGTGTTTTAACTTACACTGTCATGAATTCATTTCATTCCAAACTTCAGCACATAAAAGAGCAGGCTGTTCTAATTTTAAAGGTAAAGTTTAAAATCTTAATAATGCTTAAAACAAATTCAGCACACTGTGAAATAAAGAAGAATAATATTTCACATTGCCATCTTTATCAATTCAGTAGAAAATGAAAAATTACAACTGGGGAGGCCTTTCATGCTGTACAAAAGTAAATTCTAACATCTAGAAAGCTTTTAAAGATACTTTCAACTGCATGGTTTCAAGATAAACATCCTTTGGGAACACATCTGTATTTCTCTGTGTTCAGAGCTGGCAAAATGAACCATGTCCTGCAATTCTGAAGCTCTTTGAGGAAAGGTAATTTAAAGCTTTTGTCACTCAGTCTATAAAATCAGACGAAGACTTATCTGTAACTTACTTTGCAATATTATGAGAAAATAAGGTGGACAAATAGCTGGAAGCAAATTTGTGCTTTTATATGCAGACTAAATTGTATCTCTCAAACATAACCTTGGATTTAGCATTTACAAATGATAAGATATTTTCAAATTTCAGAGCAATTTATTTCAATCACTTTTTATTTTTCAAATATTCCTAAAGCAATTTCTCTTTTGTCTAAAAATATTCAAGGAGACAACAATGAATTATTTCAGCTGTGTAGAAACCTACAACAATGTGGGCTATTTATTACTATATGCATGATCTGAGGTGTTGGCATCTACAGAAAAAAGATGCTTTTTTTTCAAAAAAGACTTCAGTTTAATTTTAATCAATGGCTAGATTGCTAAATTTTACTCTGCAAAGGTTTGATTGGTTCAGTCTCTCCTTTTCGCATGATAGAAATAAACAAAATAAGGAACGTTCCACAAAGTAGAGGAAAAGTGTCCACTGCAGTGACAAATAAAGATCCTTTCATTAAGGGACAAGGGATCGCCCTTTAAGTTACATATGATTAGAGAATCTCAGAGAGAGCTGAAAAAACATGTATTCATGTGGAAAATTTCTTTGGACTGAAAGTGTCATCTCCTTTTGTACACTCTATGTTTCTATAATATCTGATGCTATCAAAATGCATCGTTTGCCTTTTACTGAAGATCAGCATCCAAATAATAGAGATAAAATAGACATACAAACAATGGAGTATACTGGAAAACATTTGCAGTAGCTGATCTGTTCTGATCAGATTTAAGCCTCCTACCTTGGCATGGAGTAACACTCATCATGGTTCAAGACTTAAGAAAGTAAAAATGGTGGAAAGGAGAAGCATGGAATTAGAATGAAAAAACCCATGAAATCTGATATCTTTTTGGTATATTATTGCTTGGGGTAAAACACTTAATTTTAGGTCAAAGTACTTCAGTGTCCAACAATTTTACAGAATCTTGGAACTTTTCACAGGAAAAAAAAATTAAATGGAAGGAAATTTTCAAAAAGATATATCTTTACAAGAAATTATATAAAATATTTCCTAGTTATCATTAAAAAATATTATATCATAGTTAAAAGAAACTGAGTCAAGAAATCATTAAGGACATACACAAGGAAAAAAAAGGGAGAAAAAAGAGATTCTGGTCAGACCAGCTGGAACAAAAAGTATTCAGTGTAGATTTTAAAGTCACAGAAAAAAATCTGCACCACCACCCCCCAAAAAAAACCCAAAACACTCACAACAAATTTAGTCTCTGTTAGAGTAGAAATTTTTGCCAAAATTGCATTTTCTATGAATCACCATTTTATCGTGCAATTTCAGTGACTTCTGTTTAGTGTACAGTACTTTCCTGCCTCTGAGGTCAGGGATCCACCTAACCTGCAACTATTATGACATAAATAATAAGCCTAGTCTAATCATTAGTTGTCTTTTTGCATGCAAAGAAGATAAATTTTCAAAATTTGGTCATCTATTTTAAGATGAGGTGAATTTTACTTGCTTTTCTCCATGGAATAAAAGCAGAGCCTAGATAACTGGATCAGATGCCAACAGCTCTACTCCCTCAGGTGCATGTTCTGTTTGCATGAAACTCCCCAGGGCATTGCAATACTTCCCACTGGGCCAAAGTACAGATGTGTGTGTATGTGGAAAGAAGTGCTAGAACAGCCTGGTCAAACCAGAGAGGTGCATCATGTAAAAACTAATTTTGGCTTTAAGGTCACATGCTAAGGCATGGCAGAGAATATGAAGAAAGGACAGCAGCGTTACTGACTCTGCAGCTAATGCTGACCTGAGGTTGTAAGTCCCTTTTGGTGGCTTCAGATCTGAATATAACTCCAGCTCAGCATGTCTTGTACCCAAGCACAGTCTGGATAACACAGGTATATCATGATGATAAAAGTCCCATGACATAACTCAGGCAAGCCAGGCACAGGTAGCTGAGTGTTGGATGTGTTTTCTTTTTCAATATGTGAAGGTACGTAACTCCAGCTAAAGGTGGTGAACTGTAGTAGGCACTGCAGTAGTAGACCAATTAAGATAATTTCTCTTTAAGGTTACTTACTACTTACTTCAGTACATATACCAGTCTGAAATATATGCAAATGCATCTGAGAGTCACTAGGGACTGTTTTGTTAGAAGCGATAATCAACCTGAGCATTACAAACATGCTGCAGGCTAAACAAGGTGGCCTATAGCACTACAAGAGCTACTCTGCTTTGAAAATCCTCATAATCATTGCCAATGCATCTATGTCACAGAAACGAAGCAGAAGAAGGGTATAATCAAGCCAAGCTGAGCATGTAAAGAATCATATGGGAGATGGGAATGAGCAACTACTTCTGTGTAGTGAATGGTGATTTCTGTTTTCAAGCCAGATGTTTTACTGACAACACCTTCAGATTTGCATGAATATTTCAGTGCAAATTTTAATGAGTTCTTTTTTCAGAGCCACTTAGATATGCTATTACAGCTAACAACATTCTCCCTTTCAGACACAGCTATTTTATTTGGGTAAAATAGAATGCCTTATTCAGCCCAGGAAAAATCTCTCTTAAAAAAATCATTGGAATGCATAGAAATATGTAAGCATTTGTAACAAAGACTATTAGATGTATACAGTCTGTCAGATGAAAATACCATGGCTCAACAAATCCAGGACAAGTTGATATCCACAGAGTAATATGGACTGAAGGTGCAAGCCCTTTCTCATCTGACTAGTTTCTTCATTCTGTATCCATATTCCGTTAAATATCTTTTGTTCCCATAAGAAAACAAACTAAATATTACCAGTGCCTTTTTAATAAATCAAGTTGTGTGTTTGAGCTGAAAGTCTGGATCTAAAATCCTGAACTATAATAAGTGTTACCCCTCCTAAGTCAGATGTTAGGACTGCAGACTTCTGCTTCTAGTGTGTATTGAAAAAGTTATCTGTATTTCTGAGAACAGAAATTATAATCTTGGCTCTCTGAAATCTCAGATATTTTTGTCTTGGACATGCCTGACGCAGTATTTTACACAGGAGATTATATTTTTTATATTTTTTGTGGTAGAATTCATTTTGAAGAATATAATGTCTTATGATTATCTGGTTCAAATAGTTGTTTAAATAAAACAAATTGGTCCTGATTAAGAAGAAATGCAGTAATCATCTGTCCATCAACTATACTGCATTGTTTCCTTCATGTAATTTATTTGTGCAGTATATTTGATAAAAGCTTTTAGATAGTTTCAAGAAATTGCACTTTTTCATCCGTTTTTGATCCTTTCTATATATAAATTAATTAATCTATGCATCTTAATGGAAAGTAACGGCTAAATTTCGTAGCGAAGAAGTGCATATTGTGTCTTTTTCTCTACTGCCACTTTTATTTATGTAGTCTTTTGAAGAAAAACCAAATTTCATTGTCTTTAAAACGTGACCTTTTATTAGTGAGCTCAAGTTGCTGTGATGTGATCTCCAAGAAACAGGTGTAATAAAAAGATCCATGTTTTACTAAACCTAAACCAGTGCAGATTTACCTCCTCTTCCTGATGTAAGACACTAAAAATGTTATTCAAAAATCTGTCCCTGCCAGACCCAGCACTAACTGTTTAGGCTTTACCTATACAGGACTGACAGCAGGCTCTCTTTCAAAGGTTGTGTTGTTATTATTGCTGTTGTTACAGCTAAACTTGAGACAGACGACTTGAGACAAAATTCCCAATGGAGACTATCACATATCGAGACACACGGACTTTTGGAGGTTCTCTATGTCCAGTCATTTTCTCACAGTATGTTACGATGTTGTTTCTCCCTGTCTAACCTTCCACATTTCAATTTTGTCTTTGCTTTTCAAATCCTGGCTAATTAGAAGATTTCACTTTCTCGTGACACTGGACCCTCATGTTGAGCTTGTAATTACAAGGACTGTTAGAGTTCTATTAATTGTGGATTTTTGCTTCTTAGATTTGTGGGTTAATTGGCAATATCTACATTCAACCTTTTTTTCAAGTTGTTTTACAGTACAGTAATTAACCACATACCGAGGACAGCCACAATTAACCATTTATCAGCTTCTTATTCCTTCAGCCAACTTCTGTGAAGATCTTATATTTGTCATTCTTGGTTATGTTGTAAAAACTGAAGAACAGGAAAGTACATGCCATAAAATGTTCTTTTGAAAGAAAGCATCTTCTGATATACTCATACCTCTTTTATATTAGGCTAATCAAATCAATTAAGTGTTTTGTTTTGGTTTTTTAATAGTTGTACTTATTTTATATTTTTAATTATGTTTGGATCACATTAATGAGTTTTTCTCAAGAGCTGTTACATCTATACATTATAATCACTATGTGCAAATTGAGCCACACACATTCATATAATCTTGAAAACCAGCATTATAGGAGAATTCAAAAGTCATAATAAAACTTCAAGAGTGGGCAACATAATACTGAATAAATACCTACAAATACATAATTTATCTTCCAGGTGCAGGTCTTATTTTGAATTGGGAAGATTTCTTGTAATAATGGTTCGCAATCTCTGATCAATGGCTTCTGCTTTCTTGCTGCCACGGTCCCTATTTTTGAAATAAGGCAATTGTATCTATCATGCCTGTTTCATCCAAGTCCTTTGGGGCAGGATATGATTTTCCTATAGTAATTTCCTATAGGAAATATCATTCCATAGTGCCTAGTATAATGTGACCTAGTATAATGCAAGATAATACCAATCTCTAGGTGGTCTCGTCTTATCACTTATAATGAGTTTGAAATTCACCTTCCACTAACTGCTTCTTCAAGTTTAAGAAGCTGGGCACTTGCATTATAATGGAAAACATAGAAAAGGATATAACACAATAGATAATGTGTGTCTAGATATTTTCTACGAGACAAATTGTTCATTCAGTACAAGATTATTTGAAAATTTGACATTCCTAACTAGGAAGTCCTTTAAAAGGCTACGTCTTTACTGTTGTTTTAAAAGGCATGCTTCGTCCTCTGGCTGGGGATAGCTGGGGTTGTAATTCACCTAAAGAAAGGTCAGGTGTTACGCAAATAGCTCAAAACATGACTGCAAGATGCTCAGAAATGACAATGATAGACTTGGAATAGAGCAAAGCAGAACATGGAAAATCTATGCTATAGATGCTGAATGGATTTTCAGTGTTATTTGAATTGTTGATTTTCTTTACTTCAATGGAGGAGAATAAAATTCTTCAGATAAAAGTGTCCTGGTTTCAGCTGGGATAGAGTTAATTTTCTGCACAGAAGCTAGCATAGTGCTGTGCTTTGGATTTAGTACTAGAAGAATGTTGATAACACGCTGATATTTTTAGTTGTTGCCAAGTAGTGCTCAGACTGTTCAAGGACTTTTTGAGCTTCTCCTGCTCGGCCAGGTGCATAACAAGCTGGGAGTACAGCACAGCTAGGACCCAAACTGTCCAAAGAGCTATTCCAGACCATAGAACGTCATGCTCGGGGGGGTTGGTGGGTCGGTCGGTCGCTCGGGTACTGATCGCTGCTCGGGACGGGCTGGGCATCGGTCGGCGGGTGGTGAGCAATTGCATTGTGCATAATTCGTTTTGTATATTCTGTATATTTTGTTATCATTCTCATTATTACTATTATTATTATTTTCTCTTATTAAACTGTCTTTATCTCAGCCCTCGGCTCTAACCTTTTTCTCCTTCCCGATTCTCTCCCCCATCCCACTGAGGGAGGGGGGGGAGTGAGCGAGCGGCTGCGTGGTGCTTAGTTGCCAGCCGGGTTAAACCACGACAAAAAGAAACATAACTGCTGACTAGATTCCTCTTTGCAATTTGTACTAAAATGCTACATTATCTTAGTGAAAACTCAGTTTTCTGTGCCTTTCAATGTGATTGATTTATTTTTTTAAATCTAAAAATTGTTCTTTGTAATATGTTCATATTCTGTGAACTTTGGTGCAAAGATTTCTACTGACTTTGAGAACTCTGATGTTTCAGTTGAAGCGAAGACAGAACCGAATTGTTTCTTAGGCACCCAAAATATCCTTACAAGACTCTACACAATCACTGCTTTTCTGCCGACTCCCAAACAACCTCTAATCACAGAGTGTATTGCTTTGGGTTCTTAAGAGGAAACTTTACCACCTAAAACTGAGGAGAATCAACTTTTTAGAGTTACTCTCTGGCATACCAAACTACAAGCCCCTTCGGGCAAGCTACCCATGTTTCTGAATATCTAATTTACGAATAGTCAAAAAGATCATGATTTGAAGACACTAGGTATGACAGGAACAAAACTAAGGTACTATATAGACTAAATTAACTTTGAATTTTGTAATATCACTTTCAAATCTATGGCTCCAATGATGCCAGCAAAGAGAGAAGAAATATAAACAGGACAGAGGAAAATGATGAGGCAACTTAGTGCTGCCTGGTAGGAAGGATTAAGGGTGATGGAGATGCAAAGCCCACACACTAAAGGCCATGAAACCAAGAAATATGGTATAGTTAATATACTTAATATTCTCCTGGAAGAAGGAAGACTATAACTGCTTTTCCACAACTTGAGCAACATGAAATAGCAAAATACATTTCCTTTGTATGGTTGTTTTCCTTTTGTCCTTGAATTGGATGCAGTATGGGTATGATTTTCATTCACCCAATTCTCTTCCTTTAATTGAACACAAATTAACATCTCCATTTGAGTATGTCATCCATGGAAAGATTTGCCTCTCTGGAGTGACAGCAAGGAGACATGGTTAGAATTAGTTAAAAACTAGCAGTCCAACTAATATACACACACATACACGTACATATATATATTTATATTTAAATCAGCATTCCAAGGGCAGCTGTTGTTATTCAGGGCATTTCACTTACGAGCAAAATATTAAATTAGATTAGCTTACAGACGCCATAAACATGTTATGTCGGTGTGTTATAAGAAAGATAATACAAGTAATAACAAATAGAATTTAGAATCACATTTTAATTAGTCATATGAACAGTTTAACACAGAAATACTGACAAAGCAGAACTAACAGTGTAATGAAGCTGCTTAAAGGTGTAGATAGGAGTCATCCTTGCAATATAAATGCAGCATTTAATAAGAATTTTTACTTAAAATAATGATTTCACTAAATCACTGTAACTAGAAAAAGGCCAAATGAGAGGTATGCCCTGTTTGACTTTACCTAAGGGAACAAAGACCTTTTTTTTCTTCAATATGAATCTTACTATGAAAAAAACCCATGTAATTCATGCATAAAATTACTCATATATTTTTTAGAATATCTTATTTGTAGTTCACATGAAGAGAAGCAGTTAAGAGATGTGTCAGGTTGGCCTCTGAATAATTCCTTTATTTTAGAATTTGAATGGTGTTAATGATTAGTCTCTATAGCCATTTTAACTCTTTCTGAAGTGGTCATCTGGCAACTATATTTTCTGTCAACATTCTTATTAATTATCTAACCTAGCCTATGTCCAGACAAAATTCAGCAAAGAATTCATTGAAGCATTCAGTTCTTATCACCCAACAAAGAAACTAAAGACTCAACATTTTATAAAACAGTAATCATGGAGTCATTGAAGCACCCACGTATATATTGGCCAAGTGGTCAAGTAGATAAAATGTAAATTAATTTCTTGAAACTCTAAATGTTTCCTAAAGCAGCTATAATTCTGTACCACACAGGATAGTGTGGTACGTAGCCATGTATTGTAACACAAAGAAGTAGTTTCATTAATTAATATAGTTGAGTTTCTAAGTAGTAGTGATTATCATATAATTAAATTCAACACCTCAGTGAAGGAACCATATAAAAACAAATACCATGAATAAAAAGTGAGGATTAAAGTAAAAAAAAAAAAAAAGGAATTTAGTCAAAGCAAAACCTTATAAAAACCAGTGACGTTATCTTTTGAATGCACCTACATAACCCCAGCTACCACACTGAGCATTGCTGAATGCATTTTAAGGTAGAAAATATTACTATTCCCTTTATACAGCTGAGTCACTGTGGCAAAACTCCTCAATGATTTGCTCAGGATCATGCAGGCAGAAGCTACACAGCAAGGAAACACCGGTCAAGCTAACACTTTAACCACTGAACCCATCCCTCCTTCAACAATCTCAAATAATAACATTTTTAAAATTTCAAAAGAAAGAGAAAAATGCGTATATAAATGGGCAAGACTCAAGAGGTTAGCATAACATGGCTTTCAAAGAAATTAGTGTTTCTCTTGCATTAAATCCTGCAGTTCAAAAAAATGGCAGGTGAAATGTACACTGGAAACATGGGCTAAGAGGGATTTTAAATAGTCAAAGACACAATAATACATTATTAGAACCCATTGTCACAATATAGCACTCAGAGCAAGAGCTTAGCAGGAATTAAAAAAGGATTAAACCTTTATAAGGATAATGAGAACATCCATAGTTACTTTATATAGGATATAAAATAATATTTTTAAGAAAGAAATACAGGCCTTCCTCAGGGCATAAGTGAACCATTAACTGTGGAAGTTAGGAAGAAACTTCATCTATAGAAAAATTATTGTCCAACTTATACCTTTCTTTGAAGAAACTTGTAGAGGAAGCCATTAGAAATAGAAAACCATTGTAAAAGAACTATTGATCAAATCCATTTTGGCAATTTCTATTCTCAAATCATGTGTGTTAAATTTATTTTACTATAGCAGTTTCAATATTGGTATATATGTTCACCTCCTTTCTACTTGTATAATCAGGATCTTACAGAATTTCCTAAAAACAAATAGGAGTAAATAGAACTGTATGTTCAGAGCAGTTGAAAATTAAGTTTAATTTCATGGAAAGAAGAAAGATCAAAATCTCATTAGCCTTTTCATCATTTGATTTGTACCTGCTGGCTAGCTCATTTATATTCATTTCTTGTCTAAATACTTACACCTAAATTTAAAAAAATTTGGGATCTAGTTAAGCCGAATTTATAATTATATTTCCCTGTAGTTTCTAATGTGTACAAATTACACACTCTGGAAAATATTATACAGTTCAAATATTTGGTGAATGAAGTATGCAGAAGAAAAGCTCTTCTAACTCTGCCATTTCGCCATATAAACACAGTGGTTATTTAGAGGTGTGACCATTACAAAGGTCATAACTACAAGATACAAATCTTGCCTGTGCTTGCCATGTGTAATGTTAAAAAAAGTAACAATTCACATGCAGAGATTGGCAAATTTTGATTATGCGGATAGCAGTCCCTTAAGAAACAACAGAATTGAATGAGATCTCTTCTGGCTTAAGGGTCATTTCCAGTAGTAAGACAATGAACTTTTCCTGAAAAGGCAGAACTTAAAAGTTCTCACCACCTCAGGAATGATTTTCCTGCAAGGAATGACAACAGTGATTTTTCTGAACACAGAGAACATGTCATGCTTCACAGACCGGTGTTTTCTTGGGTATTTTGCCATCATGTAGGGCACAAAACCTTACTTGTGAGGGACATGGCCGGATATTTTTAGCTCAGGGTTTGCTGTTTGAGATATTTGCAGACTGATTGAGTCTCTGAATAACTTGAAATGTCAGAAGGCTCTATGGTTTCCCTGCAAATAGGAAAGAGCACTGAAATATGTACTGTGGGTACAACTGCACTGGCAAATGAATGTTCCTCAGCGCCCTGTCAGGTCTAATTCCCTACAGTGTCCATTGACCACAAATTTTACTTCATTCCCAACCTTCTTTTGTGAGTAATCTGTTAGTTTGCTCCAACAAAAAAATCCATCTGAAGTTCTGAATATAGTTCACTCTAGAAACTGCTCGCATGAGGTAGTATGGAGGAGTCTACAACTCATTTGGCTGTATCCACCCCCCTCCAATGTACTCCAACACTGCCCCAGGATTTCTGCATGTGTTATTATTTCAAGTAATTGAAACTGAAAAAAAACCCCACCCCATACATACAAAAATAATTATTTCTTAAAATCATGAGGGCAACATACAGGGCCTAGATGGCACCCAGAGTCTAATACTGTGTAATGTGGTCAATCTACTCAACGAAGGGTGAGCATGAGTGGATGAAGAGTACAGGCTATCCTGACAAATCTGAGCCAGATGAATTTTGCAGTATGGATGTAGCATGTGTGAACCTCTAGGTTTTACTTCAGCCTTCTCATTTATTCGTATAGGAAATTAAAACCTGTCTATAAACTATAAATGATTCAGAGAAAGTGAAAGGAATATGATTAATCACTACTGGCAACAACTATGGTTAGTCACACACAGAATTACAGAATCACAGAATGGCAAGGGTTGGAAGGGACCTCAGGAGATCATCTAGTCCAGGCCTCCTGCTAAAGCAGGTTCACCTAGAGCAGGTTGCATAGGACATCATCCAGGCAGGCTTTGAATATCTCCAGAGAAGGAGACTCCATAACCCCCCGGAGCAGCCTGTTCCAGTGCTCCGTCACCCTCAGAGTAAGGAAGTTTTTCCTCATATTCAACTGAAACCTCTTATGCTTCAGTTTGTGCCCATTGCCCCTTGTCCTGTCGCTGGGCACCACTGCAAAGAGTCTGGCTCCGTCCTCGTGACTTCCACCCTTAAGATATTTGTACGTACTATTGGCTACCATCATAAAATTGTGCGATGCCATCAAAATTACTTTTTTTCCTTCCACTTTTCTTACATGCTTCTTTTTATACTCTGACATATTTAAATTGTGAAACTGATTGCCAGAGTTTGTCATGAAGATCAGAGAGATATTAATGGTTTGGAAAAAAGCAAGTAGACAATCATAAGTCTAGTAGTAGCTATTCAACGAGACAATTTGGATACAACATCAGATTCAGGAAGGCCCTACCTTACTGCTTGCCAGAGACTAGGAGATATATATCTAAGATGCCCCTTTTTCATATTTTTTTCCCTGTGTGTTCAGTATTTACCCCTACAAGAAGGAGGACAGTTGGATCACACACTGTACAGCAGTTCTTAGGCTCTTACACAGACTATGACAACACATACTATGATGTTGTCCTAATAAACTAACCAGTTCAACCTTTTTCTTTTTTTTTTCAGGTTTTGCTTCTGTAACTCCTAGTATTCCAGACACAAATGGATTTTATAGAAGTTATTTACATTTAGAGTAGTATACAGTTCTTCACAAAAGGAAACTATCTCACTGACTCATAAATAAAAAATAAACAATCTCATTTTGGAATGATGTTTGTAATAATCAGATTTTGACTGGTCACATTTTGATTGCTGTTTTTAACATCGGAAGTTGTTGATGCAGGGGTTTTGTTTTTTCAAAATGGCAACTACTATTTTGGTTTAGATTTGCTAGCTTAAAAATCACAAATCCATTTTCACAGTTCATATAAAGCTCACAGTACAATTTCTAGCACAGCAAGGAGAAACTCAGATAAGTAGAGAAAATTATTTTGAAACTAAGTCAGCGTTTTTAAGGAATTTGATTTATAAAATGCATTTTTTTTGCCTTCAGTAAATCTTGAAAGTCATTATGGCATATTTTTCTAGTTAACTTTCTTCAGTATGCCTGGTGATGGAAATAGATATTTACAATATTTAAAGTAGTTTTATAAATGCTATATGAAAACCTTTATTTCTCTGGTACTATTTTCAGTAATATTTTGGTATACAAGAAAATGTATTTCCAAAAAAGCAAAACAGGATTATAGGAGCCAAGCCCTGTGTTGAGTTAAAATCAGGGAAGTAAATATGAACAAAAGAATAGTTCTGTCATGACTATACTGCAAAATTATTGCCATTTTATCTCAGAGAAAGCTAAAATACAAATTCTGTAGGGAGTTGTGGTCTAAAGAAGTTTGGAAAATGTGGTTTTAACCTAATTTGGTGTTCTTTTGCATTCTGATTTCAGGGTCACAGTTTCTAAGAACATCCTAGAGTGGTCCAAAGGCTGCTCTGAATGACACACACCCGTACGCCATCCCCAAGATGCCGGGTCCTGCAGAGGGGTTGCACGCACCCAAGAGGTTCACACCAACAGTGCTCCCCCCTAGAACAAGAAAATCAGAAAGGGGTTGGTACAAGAAATTTTCAGTGTGATTTTATTAGTAAATTTGAGCCTATAGTCTTCTGTTATGACAAATAGTGACTGAATATGGGGACTGGTAGCTCTTTACTGTATGAAAGTCTCCATGACTGCTTACAGCTGGAACGACTGTGTTTTTCTCTGAATAATGGAAAACCAAAGAGCAAAGCCAGAGAGGACTAGTGATTTTAGCACTGTGGGAGATGAACCGGCTGCATGTACTACCACCGCTGCTGCTATTACTAATTTATTTAGCATTCAGACTAGAATGTAGCGAGGAGTCTTTTGTCACATCATTTTTTAGAGCCAGACACCAGAGAGATGGAAGTTAAACAAATTAAAAACCTGTTCATTGCCCCAGGCATGTTTTACTTTGTAATTTGGTTCAGTTCATTTCAGCATTACACTTTTAATGGCTCACTTAGTTAAACTTGAACTTATGATTACTGTTACTACTTCTAATAAAGGCCTGTTTTGTGAGGGCTTCATTACTGTTGCCTCAGGATAACAGCTGCTAATTGGTTTTATTACTATTATATTTTATTTAGATTTTTCTCTCAAAACCTGCCGGCTGTGGTGCTTGCAGTCATTGTTGTCTACTCTAACAGCTAGTTTGCAGAGCTGGCATAGCCTACAGGACATTGTATATGGCAGGACTGTGGATTGATGAGTCAGATCCACAAACATGTCCCATTTATACCACAGGCTTGCTTCTTGACTTTGACAAAATAATTTCTTTTCCCCTTGTAAAATACAGATAGTAACGCCTGCATCCCCTGGTAGGGGCTTAGATGCCTGCTGACGAACTGATAAGAGCAGCATATTTTCTAGCAGAGGGTATACATTGTTGTTTTATTGCACTTGTACACTGGAACAAATTCACTGTCCTGTACAGCTATTAAGGATTTTCATTGGTGAACTTTAGTGTTAGAGGTTTATGGCACAAACTTAGTTCTTGTTTGGATTTGTGTAATAATTACAAAGTATTGCACTGTTATCATACTGCAGTTAACTGGGTTATCTTGGAAACGTATAACTGATAGATGAACCCAAATTTATGGCCCAAATTCAGAAGGCAATCTGGGTTCTGAACTAGTTATTTTGGCACTTGTGGTTTTCTCTGATGCACAATATAAACAGATTACTCCCTGTTAGACTCCTGAAGCTTGGCTGCTCTGGCTATGCTTAGCAAGCATAAAAGATTTACATTGCCCAAAAGAATCCTGAGGCAGCATAATAGTAACTGCCCCACCACAATCCCTCCCGGAGCAGCTTGTGTACTCCTCTGCATGAAGCTGAGCCTCCAGCCCTCCACAATTTCTCAAGGCTGCAAGGAAAATTAAGACATGCATTTTCTGATCCCTTGCTTAGACCAAAGACATGATCTGGTCTGCATTTCCTGTGCTTATATCTGAGTACTGACATACTCACATGTCATACTGACATATTTCAGCGAAGACACCGAGGCGAAGGGCTCCGGAGCGGAGGATCGCGCCAGGGGACCCTTTCCAAAAAGCGGCAGAACCGCGAAGTCAAAAGCGCAGGGAGGGAGAGGGCACCCCAGCCCCCCCCCACCCCCCCACCTCAGAGCCAGCTCCTAACGAGCGGGCAGCTCTGACTCAGCGGGGGCGGAGGCAGGGGTGACGGCGGCCGGACCCTCCTGGCGTATAAAAGCAGCCCCCACGGAGCGCGAGCGACCCGGAGCGGACGACACCAAACTGTGTGGTGTGGTTGACACACCAGAAGGATGGGATGTCATCCAGAGAGACCTGGACAGGCTGGAGAGGTGGGCCTGTGTTAACCTCATGAGGTTCAACAAGGCCAAGTGCAAGGTCCTGCACCTGGGTCGGGGTAACCCCCAGTATCAGTACAGGCTGGGGGAAGAAAGGATCGAGAGCAGCCCTGCCGAGAGGGACTTGGGCGTGCTGGTGGATGAAAAGCTGGACATGAGCTGGCAATGTGCGCTGGCAGCCCAGAAGGCCAACCATATTCTGGGCTGCATCAGGAGAAACGTGGCCAGCAGGGCGAGGGAGGTGATTCTGCCCCTCTACTCTGCTCTGGTGTGACCTCACCTGGAGTACTGCGTCCAGCTCTGGAGCCCTCAGCACAAGAAGGACATGGAACTGTTGGAGCGGGGCCAGAGGAGGGCTACTAAAATGATCCGAGGGCTGGAGCACCTCTCTTATGAGGACAGGCTGAGGGAGTTGGGGTTGTTCAGCCTGGAGAAGAGAAGGCTGCAGGGAGACCTGATTACAGCCTTTCAGTGCTTAAAGGGGGCCTATAGGAAAGATGGGGAAAATCTTTTTAGTAGGGCCAGCTGTGACAGGACAAGGGGTAATGGTTTTAAACAGAAGCAGGGTAGATTTAGACTGGATATAAGGAAGAAATTCTTTACAACGAGGGTGGTGAAACACTGGAACAGGTTGCCCAGGGAGGTGGTGAAGGCCCCATCCCTGGGAACATTCAAGGCCAGGTTGGATGGGGCTCTGAGCAACCTGATCTAGTTAGTGGTGTCCCTGCTCACTGCAGGGGGGTTGGACTAGATGACCTCTAGGGGTCCCTTCCAACCCAAAACATTCTATGATTCTATATAAACCATGTCTGATTTACCTATTATTTCTGTATTTGGTGCAGTGATTACAATGAAACCTAAACTGACTTAATATTTATTATAAAAATAGCATAAAAACCAATGTATTGCATTGTTTCAAATTCCCTGTGCTTTATCTTAGAATCAGGCTATAAACTGATGTTCTGATACTTTTTTGGATGTATTATGAAATTAGTTGCCTATTTTTCTATACAGCTGTCCACTGAACACTTCACAGTAATTCAGAAAGAAAACGTGATTCAAAGAGCCAAGAGTAGAGAAGGAAGACTTTGTGACACTCAGCTTTAGATTTGTTACTTAGACTAGAAGGGGATGGTCTTCCTAAAATCACTTTCTGCCCATTGGACATATATAGGCCCCTCCAAAACACCTGGAGGAAGCACCTAAGAACTATTCTGCCCAGCACTCAGGTTCTCACACAGAAAGAAGTGACCCAGTAGGCATTATTCCCCAGCACACCATCAGGAACGAAGCTAAATTTAATCTATGCAAAAGCCTAGCTGGCATTCACCAAGAAGAGATGAAATATGAAAAGCTCACAGTAGCAAATAAATTAATGCTAAGCATGGTGGAATCTTGCAGGGTGTAATTTATGAACACAGAGAAAGAAAATTGTAAGTACTGTGTACAGTGAGAGTCTGGAAACTTAGATATGTGTCATAGGAACAGAACATGCAAGAAATTTCCACTGTTTTTTGTTACCAAACCTTCCAAAACCCTTTTAACTGAAGAGTGAAGATTGTATCAGTAAACCTGGTGTGCTGAATTTGTTAATCTCTGACAACTCTGAAAGCCAAGTGGCTATGAACATTAGGCCACCTGGTTTAGGTAAGTAGTTTTGAAAAGCTGGGTCTTGGTGCACTTTTGGGACAATCAATTTCATAATAAATTGCACCACTGACCTCTGCTGAAGATAATCAGTACTGCTCACTTTTTTAAACTCAGGTCCTTATCCGTAAGAGCTAAAAGGGATTCTTCCTTCAAGTCAAGCTGCAGGGGCTGGAGACTGAAGCTGGAAGGACTGTTTGGCCAATAGATCAAGGAAGTAAAGACCACAGATGGAACAGAACTATATGAGCTATGGGACAACACTGGCATAAAACCACTAAGGTACACATTTGTCATGGATGCATTTATGCTGCAAGAGGAAAGAAATTTCCTTTGGTGCAGCCAAAAATGCCTAACTGGATAGTGCTGGAGTTTGTGAAAAATACTGTATTTCATACGCCTATGAAGGAGGCGTAGTCTGAAGCTTCAGTAAATCCCTTCCAGTCTTACCTTCTTGTTACTGTTTCCACCTAGTATCAGAGTGCTCCCTTTGAATTTAGCTGCAATGTTAAGTCACTGAAAATCCCTCATTTGAAAAGAGATTCTTCTGCTCTACAAATGACCTGTAGTCACCAAACATCACTGAGAAATATCAAACATCTTTCCTCACAGATGAATACGAAAGGGATCATACATCTGTAAGAACTTCCATTTATACTGTAACACAGCGTCAACTTTAAGTACAATTACAAACTTTATCTCTGATCCCTCAGTGCAGCCTCAAGCCTTCTTTGCTTTCAGATTCCCAGTCGTTATAAAGCCAGGAAATCCATATTTCTCAGTGTAACTAGACAGGCTATGCCAAAGTTGGAGCTCCATTATATTAGGAGAATTAAACCTGATTCCTAAAAAAAAAGGGAAAAAATAATATACACAGAGAGCAAAAAAGATTCAGGGAGCAAATAAACATAAAGGAAATATCATTTAATTAATGAAAGACCATGATAATATTTAAAACAGTTTTAAGAACAGGCAGAATTAAGGAGGCAGGATACGCTATAGAGGGAGAAATGGATGGCTAAGGAGGAAGAGCTGCATTTTCCTTCTGAAGGTTTCGGTAGTTTAAATTTTCTCTGCTTTGACCTTGTTGACTCTTTACTCTAATGCACTTCCTTCTCTTCCTTCTATTTCCTCACCTGAAGTTCCTCAAAGCTGATTATCTTCCTCCTTCATCCTGCACCTGCTTCCATCGCTGCCTTACTTTTCAACCTCGTTTCTATCCCATTTTCTTAAACAAATAACAACAAAACAAGGAATTAGCAACATCTATACCATGAAGGCATGTTTTACAACATGTTTTTTTCTTCATTTTTTGCCCCTGACTTTTCTTGAAGGGATCTGAGTAAGATGCAGTGTTGAATCCACAATAAACAATTTTCATCATGGAAAACAGCACTGAAATAAGTGTCTGCCATAATATCTGCATCTTGGCTGTTGGTGTACAAATTTTTGGAAAAGCAGTAGTAATCTTCATATCCTAGTCAAAGAGAATAAAACAACTCTCTTCCTTGCTCCTCCAGGGAGCTAAAAGAATTGGTCTCTGATAAGGAAGTCATTTAGAAGGCATTTCTAGGATATCAGTCAGGCTTATAAGCAGCACAGCAGGAACCATATCAAGGAGACCAAAGCAATTAGCAAGCAAAAGTAAATTCCCTAGTGAGACTGAGAGATGTCTGAATTCTGCTACTAGCTGGCCTATTCTGAAGTTTTGAGTGAGTTTTGGCTGAGTTTATCCCTGGTTAGAAAGACCATCAAATATTGTACTTTTTAAAAGTGGTAGAAATGAAAATGTTTGACAATCATATTTTAATTGATTAAGCAGTGCAGTTCCTCCATAATGATCTGAATTATCCTTAATAGCCTATATCTCCAGAAAACAGTAAGAATAGGGATGTAGGGTCCTAAATAGATTTGGTTCTTCTTCATACTCATTTAATCTTCTGCAAAATCTTCATTCAAAGTCTACTTCTCCAATCATTGAAGAATTTTTGCTGAATCATAGAATGTTTGGGGTTGGAAGGGACCCCTAGACATCATTTAGTCCAACCACCCTGCAGTCAGCCGGGACATCTTTAACCAGGTCAGGTTGCTCAGAGCCCCATCCAACCTGGCCTTGAATGTTTCCAGGGACGGGGCCTCCACTACCTCTCTGGGCAACCTGTTCCAGTGTTTCACCGCCCTCGTTGTAAAGAATTTCTTCCTTATATCCAGTCTAAGCCTACCCTGTTTTAGTTTAAAACCATTACCCCTTGTCCTGTCACAGCTGGCCCTACTAAAAAGATTTTCCCCATCTTTCCTATAGGCCCCCTTTAAGCACTGAAAGGCTGTAATCAGGTCTCCCCGCAGCCTTCTCTTCTCCAGGCTGAACAACCCCAACTCCCTCAGCCTGTCCTCGTAGCAGAGGCACTCCAGCCCTCGGATCATTTTAGTAGCCCTCCTCTGGACCTGCTCCAACAGTTCCATGTCCTTCTTGTGCTGAGGGCTCCAGAGCTGGACGCAGTACTCCAGGTGAGGTCTCACCAGAGCAGAGTAGAGGGGCAGAATCACCTCCCTCAACCTGGTCATAACACTAAGAAATTTCCATCTGTGGTACTCTTTATTTGTCCAGGTCTGCTCAATGAAGTTCACCAGTGAAGCTGAGAGTCCTGAGATGGAATAGAACATCTGTAGGCCTTTACAAACTTGCTACAGAAAAATCTGCAAGAAAGAGAGCAGAGATGGATTGGCTTGTCCCGTCAGTATTTATTCTAAACCATATCTTATTTATAACATATAACTCTCTGTTATTTTGGCTCCTAGATCTGTGCCTTTTCTAGTTTAACAGGTATAATTTAGGCATAGTTCTGGCACTACATTATTGGATACTTTTTTGAACTATCTTACTCTTTGAGGCCTTTTTTTTTTTTTCACTTTTGGCTTCTAAAAAGTTAATGTCTTGATTCATTTTGCTAATCATTTGGACTCACCAGCATCTGAGGTGATCCCAGGTCTCCTGTCTGATCTTCTACTGATAGATTACTTGCAAAACCAGTGACATAATGTCTTCCTTGTAAGGGTGTCTTAAACAGCACTGGACACCAAACAGGTGATCAACAGGTGATTGAATCATGCCTGTATTCAGCTTCCACAGTAAGTCCTTCTACAGGCACTTCCATGGGATGATTCATCCTATCTACCTTAAATGTCATATTTTGGTCTGTAAGGAACCACTCTTACCCATGCTGCCCTTCCTGGGCTACCTAGCTGCCTCCATTAACCATAGAGCAATTTAGACTAGATATTTAATTTTCAGACAGTTAAATCACATTAAATGAAATCTAGCCCCTGTCTGTCTGTCTGTCATACTGATTTTATTGACATTCATTGGTTTAGTTTACAGGTTACAGTGAATTTGCACTCACTTCTCAGAGCTGAGCTGAAAATTAATGTAGCTTTCCTTTGGTAATCTTTATATGTGACTTTGCAACCAAAAATAGTGGTTGATGCCTTGTTATTGTATTCAGAACACATCTTACCAAACTATTGAAAACAAACTATTTTTACCTATTTCCAGATGTTGCTCAACTGTCATGGAAGATACATGTCAGTGTCATGAATTATGGCATAAATTATGCCATTAATTTTCCGAGAGTCTGTTGTTAAACTGATAAAGCATATGAAATGCTGTTGAAGACCTCACTCTATTTCATACTAAATAATTAAAAAACCCTCAAATAATATTTTTATCATATGGAGACAAATTTCGTCTTCCCATGGATATGGTAATCCATGAGAAAATTTGATATAGTCACTTAACCTTTCCATATGTCTGTCTTAGGATACAAGGAGGTCAAACATGTGAAAAATACATTCTTTCTAAATCAACTACTAGAAGTGGAGGAAAAAAAACCCCACAGCAGCTCTAGGAAGATATCCCTTTCCTAAATTATGTCCATACCGTAGATGCGGTTCAATGCAGGGATGACCTACTTAGCTTTATGTGAGAGAACTAAATACTAATCCATACACTGGAAAATTTGGTATACTCCCTATATTTTGCCAAGAAGCAAAGTAAATTAACCTTATTCCTAGCTTGACATTGCACAGAAAGACGGCTTCTGGTGCTAGTTTGTTTAACACAAATGTAGGAATCTTTCCACTATAGTCGTTCAAGTATACTGTTTTAGTACTATTTGTAAGAGTTCTTTCCCCAGTGATTTCTCTGATATTTTTATCTAAATAAACAAGACACTTATGATGTCTGCCTCTATCAATCTATCTGTAAGTATTGGTTAGATATCTGACATTTGCAAGCAGTAAAAATAGAGGGTTTTAAACCAGAGATGAAAAGATTATAGCTACCCCAATGGAGCTGTTCTATCTGGCACCACCTGTATTGCCAGGGGCTGCATAAGAAGTGCCTTGATGCATTTATTAGATGTTGTTTGTGTTAAGAATATACCTCTTGATACTGGATATAAAAGGTTATTCTGCATCATGTTAATGTGCAAATCTAAAACAATTTGTAAATACCTCAGTCAGGATGACAAATAAGGTTGTTGACAGTGCTGCCACTGGGGAAAGGAAAACACTGGGTTTATGAAAGGAATTCCTCACGCGGAAAACAATCTGACACTGAAAAACCCGAACCAGTTGAGGGACATGAAAATGCCTCCAAAATATATTGCCCAGTGCGAATCATGTGAAATGATTTCTGTAGAACACTGAAGAAATGCTGCATAGTGAATGACTTCTAAAAAATCACCACCGTAAACATGTCGTGGACTCCTTTCATCACCACTTCACAACATACCTCAGTTTTGAAATGAAATGTATTTTCAGATTTACAGCTCTGAATGCCTAATATGGATAGGTAAACACAAAGGAGACAGTATGTCACTGACACAGAGGGTAATACAGAGTTTGAAATGAGGTTGCTTACTTATAATTTTCCAGTAACACAGCTGAGTCACATTATGTTCATAAATAGCCCAAAGAAAAATCTCCCTTGTAGATGCAAGTTCTGCTCAGTGTGTAGCCAGTAGGATCAGCTACAGGGCTACCTTGGCTCTGTATTTTTTGCAATCCAAAAGAAAACAAAAGCAGAGACATGGAAAAAAGGGACGACAGCAAATTCTCCAGTGGTGAAAATCCCTTAGAGTCTGATACCAAACAGAAGGTATAATGGGACAATTAGACCCAATACTAAAAATATCAGTGAATGTCAATGTAGAAATTAATATACTACATATAACTATATATCTTATTGTGTTAATATGTAATCAATATATCTTTATAACTACTAGCAGCATTACCAAACTAATTTTCTCTTCTCAGGTGTTTTGCTTGCTTTAATTCACTGACACAGGGTAATGACATATCATGCAACACTGTTGTTCAAATCAATAACCTTCTACTTAATACTGACAAACTATAAGATTAGTATTGGATACTAGATCCCAGTTCCTCCTACTGTCTAACTGTCTGTGAAAGGCAAAATTTTCAAATCTTAGTATGGAATAAACTGCAATGACTGTAAAAGCTACTTGCACCAACATAAGGCTTCTTTTCCACACTGATGATTCTTTCATGTGTCATATCTATGGTGTAGGTAGAGAAGGGACACAGGGATTATGGTGTTAAATACCAATGCCAGCGTGAAACACACAATCCTCAGTCAGATTTCTCAGGTTTTTATAAAGGAGGGAAAATTTGATGCCTCAATTTAAGCAGTTAATCCAATAGATAAGAGAAAATTTTCAACCTAATCACATTAAGTGATGGATTCAGTTCATTTGCCTAAAGGTAAGATCCAAGAGCTGTCTAGGATGTCCTAAGGTCTATTGCCCAGCCTTCACCTACCTATAGGTCCAGAAAGACACAAATATCCCTTCTGGTTTTATCAAATGTCCCAGCATATGCCTTAAACAACCAAAGCATCCCAAATGGCAATCCTGATGTGTCACTCTTCCACATTTCCCAAATGATTATCCTTAAAAATATGACAATTAAAAAGAGATGTTTGACTTTTGCGCATTAAAGAAACACTTTCTAGTTATTATCTGCAGCCATAAGCATATATCTTCTCCCTTTAAAGTAAAGATGAAAGTTGAGAGACTTACATTAGCTCTTGAATCCTGAAAGTATATCCTTAAGAAGTCATCAAAATAATTGCAAGAAAAACAGCAAAGAAGTGACATTAGCAGAAGGAGCCTTCCTAAGTTATTTATTCAGGAAGGGCTCTGAGTTATCTATCTTAGAACAAGCTTCAGAACAGCCAAAATGCTGTGTGAATGAATGTCACTGTCCATTCATTCATTCACCCATTACCTGATGCTCTTTCAGAAAATTATAATACTTTTTTGCCTTTTCTCCCTTTCCCCCTCCCTTTTGACCCACAGACTAGGTGTTAGAAGAAAATATAGGAACATAAGTACGGGAATATAATTTCAATTCACTCCTGAGTAAAAAACCTCCCAGTCATTACTTCCCTGGAGAGAGCCCTACATAAACAGTGCATTACTATCATCTGAGGAAAAAGATTTCACTGAACAGATCTTTCCTATTTGATTCCATGACTTGATCCAACGAGGTAACTTTTGTATAGATGAAAAACTCTGTCTTACCTATCTCCTTTGATGGAATTTTCAATACAAACTAAAAATAAAAGAGCTGGGTTATGGGGGTGAGGGGAACTGGTTTAGTTGCTGTTTCTTATGTGGTCTGAGAATACCTGCTGGATCACTCGTGAGATTTTGGCTAAGAAACATTTTAGATTGTGATTGGATATAAAAGGTAAGAGGTGACTGATCTTTTCAGTCTTTACTCATCAAAATTACTCCAAAGCCAGGCATCACACTCAAATACCTGGAAAGACCCATGCCTCTTAGTTTAGGTCATTCAGCTAAAGTTTTTTTACAGATTTTTTGTTCACACTCAAGTCCAAATAATTCCTTTTAGGCATTTTGGACTTGCTACAAAAGATCAGTCTGTCTGACAACTTTCTGGTGCTATTAGACTCACTATGCATGTATAAAACAGTGTATGTTTGGCAACCTTACATATGTTGTTCATAATTGTTTATTTGCACAGCATCTTAATGAGCAGCATAGAATCAATCATGAAGCCAAAACTAAAAAATAAAGTCCAAGGAAGACTTTAAAAGAAAATAATATTGAGACTTCAAATTCCCAAAGGATTTTCAGTCAGGTAATCAAAACAAAAAAAACCCCCTCATTTTCTGCTTACTGAGAAAAAAAATAAAGGAAAACAAAGGGGAAAAAAAAGTTTTTCTTTTCGCCTAACTCTCCAAATGCTGTATATTATTGCAAATAAAAAGTGTAGCTTGTGTAAGGAAAGAAAGCAGCCAAAAAGGGTGCACAGTGGTTCACTAAATTATTCATTTAATCATTATTGATCTCAGATGAATTAGCAAGTGGTGTGCTCTAGCTGAGCACAAAGTTATTCATCTTTGATTTTAATCTTACAGGAAGTTGAGCTACATTATATTAATGAAAACCACAACAGATGACAATAGGCAATTTCCTCACAAAATGTTTAACAACATAAATTAAGAAACTGGTTATGCTCATATAGTCCAGGAACAAAATCAAAATTGTGGTATTTGCGCTACAATCCAATCAAAAGGATTTAAGAAAGCACAAGAGCCATGGCACTCAGACTTTCATATTTCTGTCCAATATTCTGTCCAAAGAGCTAATGTAATTTAATTTCCAGCATAGTGCAATTTTGTGATTGAAAGTCCAATGGTACCTGGGAATCATAGAGGGTTAAATAATGAAATAGAAAGTATATTATTAAAACTCCAAGTTAGAACATTTATGTTATGAGTATCTCTGAGTGTTTGACTGAGAAGATATTTGGGAGAATATAGGTATCAAAAAGTCCTCTTTCAGAAGCCAGGGGAAAAAAAATGTAAGCAGAGAAGAGTACTTCTTGAATATTAGGTTTGGCACCCAAATGCAGTCCAGGAAAAAGGCAGAGGCCTTAGATTATAGGCTTAATTCTCTTCTATGTCACGTTGTTCCTTCTGTTCATTATATATAAGGTGGAAAACCCTTTAGACTTCGCTATGAAATCTACTGTTCATAGGGGACTTACAAGGAACATTACAATGAGACATGTATGGCAGTCTCAATGATAATTTCTTTTCTGCAAACTGCATCAAAATTGGTAGCTGCACTGGTGATATGACCTCATCCTGAAGGAAAACCAGGCCGAGAACAGCCATTGTGCACTGTGGATCAACAGTCTGCTGGGCAGTTATCAGGAAAGCCCCAGCCAGCCCAACAGGGCACCTTGTTCCTCCCTGCCATCTGATTCCTGGTGAGAATGTCATGGCAAACAGGGATGGCTCCCAGTGTTAACACAGGAAAGAAAACCTGTTTTAGCTACGCTGCTCACTGAGGAACTTGTTTTAGTTCACCCCGTAAAGAAAACACAGTTGCCCCACCAAATTTTGTGAATATGTAAAACACACATACTGTTTGGGTACATGAATTGAGATTTAGATCTGTATACTCAGGAGTGTTCAAATCAGAATACTGCTTTAGAAATCCCAGCACAAAAACATGAGTAATACAGCATCCACAGTTTTAGTACAGCTGTGCAGGAGAAGCAGTAAGAGTTCTCATTTCACATGCAAAGAAGCTCTGAAAGGCTCATTAAAAGAGATGTCAGAGGATGTTAGAGGACCTGTGCCCCTCTGACTGTTTTGTAGGCAGTATATGGAAGAGCCCATCTCCTCTATCCGCTGAAGCTGCCTATTAACACTCTTCAATCCAAACTACAGGGCCTGCTAAAAAGTAGAGAAAAATGCTAACTATATATTTTTGTTGCAGTTTATTCCCTTATGCAGTAGGACTGAGCAGATGTAACCAGTGCAGCATCTTTTGGATATGAAGTAGAAGCAAAACACAAACTACATATGGGCCTCAATAGTGAGTGGTTCTGAGATAAAATGCCTGAAGCTCTCAGCAAATGGTTGTTGCACTGTCTTCCAGGTTTGGTACATTTCTGGGAGTACACTTGTGAAATGCATTGGGATGGAAGGTTCTGTACAAAGGTAAAATATCAATATTATGATACGTTATAATGAGGAGCTATACATAACTGTTTTAGTAAGAAAAAGCTTATACAATGATAGATTTCTCTTCCTGACCACCCAAAGCTGATTAGGCAGCCAGTTTTTAGGAAGAACAATGGAAGTTTACCTGAGAGACCAGACATGGGGCATATTCTGCTCTTCAGTTGTAGGAACTGGATGGATTTTGTCTTCCGGAGTGACATGAGACATTCAGTTGATGTATTAAAGCAGTGAAAATCTACACGTGCTTCACACAAATATAGACAGACTTCATTTTTAATCCATAAATAAGTTTTTTGGTTCAAGCAAGCAATTAAAAATTCTTCAAGTGAAAGGTTATTTTCCAGAGATTTGCCATGACTTGAAATATATTCATCCTTTAATTTATTGGTTTTGAATATTAACCAAAAATGTTCATAAAACATTAGCCCAAACAGTAGGTACATTTGCCTCACATACTGTATAATTTGCATATGCTAGAGTGGGTAACATAATATTACATGGATGACTTTTTTCAGCTCTTGTCATAGCACACTGCAGCTATATGAAATGGTATAAGGTTTGCTGTGGATTTACATCCAATAATTAGAAAACTATCACTGAAAATAGTACTGGAAGAAAAAAGGATGGAAATTTTGAGGAAGTGCTCTGCCACCAATTCAATACCACAACTCTTCTTCTAAGACTTGAGACATCCAGTGAAAGTTAAAAATCAATAAGGTAAGACAGTAGCAAACTACAGCAGATCTCCTTGTTTAAAAAGACTTCCATAGCTTTTCCATATGTGAAATCAGAATTTTTGCTACTTCTGCAGTTGCAATGTATTATGGATGTAAGCCTACTGCTAATACAGAATGGATTTTTGTGTAGCTCATATGTTTTTGTACAAATTTTCATATCATTGGGGCACCTTTTCCTTGCATATTTGAAATTTTTAGATGATGTGCAGAATTAATTCAGAGAAATTACAGGAAAACACTAGCTGGATGAATCAGTTGCCTACTGCTGATAGCAGCTGTTGGATTTAACAGAAGAAAATTGCTTGGTGGGAAAACCAACTGATAGTCTGAAGGAATTTAAAGCAAACCAAATGATTTGTTATTTATTAGTGGGCTGAAGTTTCCTCACATACTGTATACAAACTTATTTCAGCACTATGCACTAATAATGCATTAATAATATTTGCTTCCTTCAGGGAGGGACTGCTAAGCCAGAGCATCGGTGACTCTAGTCTTCTTCTGGCTTTTCCTGCAATTCTCAGGCATGGCCAGATGGACCTGTCCATGTGCCCTAACAAAACTCTTCCTCCTGAATGGGAGACATTCAAGTGGTTATGAAGCATGACAGGAAAATGAACGTGAGCAAACCTCAGAACAGTCTTATCACCTGATAAGAAGAAAGCTGGAAAAGTCCACAAGGATAAATTCAATTTGAAAAATGACTGCACTGTAAATGCATAATATTGTTTTCAAGACTCAAAATAAATGTCAGAGGTGACTCAGTCACTCCGTATCGCCCTATCTCTGCTGCTGCAGCTACACTGTTTGAGAGAGGCTGGATACTGAAATGTCAGGGGGAGTATCAGGAAAGAAGTGGATATCCTCTGGTTTGTTCAGCAGTTACCCTGCCTTTTTATTTCAAAGTTTCTAGTAAAGCACGTTCAGTTAGGATTAATGGACTTTTAAGTACTAATATATGGAATCCAAGATAAGCTGCATAAGGCCGGAGAAAGGTCTTTACCTCTAAAACTCAAAGGTCTGATGAACACTAACTATTCCCCTTGCTGCTGATCAGAGGAGAATGAAATTTGCCTTAAATGGGAGAAGTAATTTTTTTACAACTGTATCAGCCTGTGCCTGTGGCAAGAGGTAAGCCGAGCCGATGCCACTGTGTACCAGTGTTGGAACAGCTATTTGGTCACCTTCAGCCAGGGAGACTGGAAGAGACTGATGTCTGGGTGTCTGCTCCTGAAGTCTCTCTCTAAAAAGCTGCATTATGGCCTGATCCATCTGCTGGGAAGGTCATGCACTGATCAGTCACAACCGTGCCTACAGATTGCTACATAAATAGTGCTCAGAGATTTTCATCTCTGTTCAGTGTTTCTCTTCCCAAAAGCTAGATATTGATTAAAACATATGCAAATGTATTATTTTAAGAAACTTTAAAGTAATACTTCATTACTGCTGATAACATTCTCTTTGGGAAAAAAAAATTCTAGGAAGTTATTTCAACTTGGTAAAAGCAGAGGTTTTTGGAATGTACATCAAATACTATAAAAATGCAATGTGAAAAATATTTTTTCTGATGATACTTCACAATCTCATTGTCAGTTCACTGAAAGTGGTTATATCTCGTTCAGTACATTGTAGAATAACTTTCTCAGAGGATATGTTGTTGGCACTGAAGCGGTTGTCACAAAAAGATGAAATTTTGCTGTGTTGCAGGATATTGTCCTGCTGGACCTTGTAATAAGAATAGCTAACACATTAAAAAGAAAAAAAGTAATAAGTTAAAATAATGCAACTCTACGGGGTTTGTTTCCAAGAACATCAGCAGTTCCCATTAATTTTAGTAGGCATCAATGCCTCTCAGATATTCAGTGCCGATGAGAGGGCAGATTCCCCAAGTGATACGAGTTGGATTTTTTCCAGTAAAATCAATGGATGTACTCTGTCTGCACTGGGTCAGGATAAAACATTCCAGATATGTTCTAATTTAATTTTACAAGATATATAGTTCATGCTTTTGACTTTGAGCTTAAATTTAAATCAACCTTGGAACAATTATATTGTCCATATGACCACATATTGCCACATGCTGATTTTGCCTTTTCTTATTACAGAGTAGCTATACATGCCACATTACTAGCTTACCACCTTTTATTTTTAGACAGGTGGTGATGGCAATCTCTGCCTATGCCTATATTGACTCTCCCACTCACAGCACTGAAGAGCTAGAAAATCAACCTCTGCATGATAGTGCTTTACCTCTGAGTATTTCGCTTCCCCCACTCCCACTATATAAGCATGCACTGGATGTTGTAAAGTGTCAGGCAGTACAAGCTGTTGCCACCATAACCTGAAATCAAAACTGGCATAAACAAGACAATAGCAAATAAATGACCCAACAGAGAGAACTTATCAGCATGGTTACACCAAAGTCAAGCCAAAATATGCATGTAACAATGTTCATAGCAAGGATATCAGACACAGCAGCCGTAAGTATGGCATTTGTTAGTTGTGACAGAAAGGCGTTTTCTGCGCAGCGTAAACACATAACCCACTCAAACCACCCATAAAGTGAAGCAATGACTAGAACTAGAGCTAACTTCCATTGACTTTAAAAAGTGGTCTGAAATTATAAACATCACATGTGTGCCTGTACGTTATGTCTGTGTCCATCCAATACTGGGAATTCCCTTAAGGAATATCATAGCTACATCCAGGTAGCAAAGTGGATATATAAACTATGTCATTCAGCTTTCATGCAGAAGATTTCTCTCCCCCTGTGGAATATTTTGACATTATTTCACGTAAAGAACATCAGAAGAAAGGGTCAGAGATTAAAAATAAATTTTCCCACTTAAGAGATGGTGTCCAAAATCAAGACCATTAAATTAAGAAAGAAACAATAAAAAGCTTCCCACTAGGAAGTAAAAAAAAAAACAAACCAACAAAACACTAAACCAAAAAAACCACCAAATACAAAAGAGAAAAGGCTGTTTATTATAGAAAAAAAGCATCTGGACCTTAAAGCAGATAGGTAGCAAAATAACAGTCAGTGTTATAATGCTATTTCCAAAATGAAAAACCTCATTCTGAGCGAATAAAAATCTAATACTGGGGTAGGGTGTGAAAAAAGTACCTGTCATGGTTTAACCCCAGCCTGCAACTAAGCACCATGCAGCCACTCATTCAATCTCCCCGCCCTCCCTGGTGGGATGGGGGAGAGAATGGCAAAAACAAAAGTAAAACCTGTGGGTTGAAATAAAGACAGTTTAATAGGACAGCAAGGGAAGAGAAAATAATAGTGATGAAAAACAAATATGCAAAACAAAAGATGCACAATGTATTTACTCACCACCTGCTGACCAATGCCCAGGCCGTCCCCGAGCAGTGATTGCTGCCCCCCTGGCCAACTCCACCTAGTACTGGTTAGACAGCTATTGTAATATGTGTTTAATTTTGGCAACTTTAAAAAATATGTAAATGCATCCTAGAGGAAAAAAATCCTAAAGGAAAGAAAACCTAGAGGAAAGAAATCCAAAAAAAGCATCCTAGAGGAAGGAAACACATAAGAGTTACGGAAAACATGCTAGAAAAGATAAAGTTTTTTAAAAAAATGCAGCAAAAAAAAGTTGGAGGAAGGGATAGCAACATAGTATGTAAAAAGCAAGGGTCAATCATTCTTTAAAAATGCTGAAGAAGGAATAGGTCTAAGTTCAACAAGCATTCAATCTAAGAATTAAAAAAAGCTTTTGATTAGGTTTCTGAAAACTAGATCAAGCTACCTGGAGTTACCTTCCCTGGATAATTTAAATACCAGTATTGTCCTGGATGTTATAGGTATATTTAGCAGGTTTCATCATTGCTCAGGCGTTTTCTAGTTCCTTTTTAGCCCTACAAGACATGTGACTCTTCTTTGCTGAAAGAAAGCAAGCAAGCAAGCATGCCAGGAGGGTAAAACTGGAATAGCAGTCAGTTCTGAGTGAGTTTGCACCTCATTTTCCCCTTGTGAACTGCATCAGGCATAAACCCACTGCAGCTGAGAAGATCCAACCCCAAATGAATGACTGACAAAATTAAAAGCTTCAGTTAAGTGGTTTTGGTGATAACAAAACACTTAGGTCAAAACACATGACTTTAACATGACGCCCATTCCATAGTTGTTTCCCTGTTTCTAATAGTAAGTGTATATTATGGGATGTGTACATACAAAAAGAGCATGCAGGGATGAGAGATAAAGTGACACCAGCAACAAAGGGTTTGCAAAATAATTACCATGTGCTTCTCTTGCTGCTACTGCTGTGAAGTGTCTGAATTGTATGAATCAAAATCGGAACCATTATCAGATGTGAATAGGAGGCATAATTTCAGTCAATAAGACACTGAAATAATGTCTATGAGATGATTGAACATTGCAATTATGCAAACCATACAGAGGGTGGAAATCTTAGAGGATAAGCTAAAGAGAGCAGCAAAGTTGCTCCAAAGTCCATAGCTTTGCATCTCAAGGTCTGATCCCTTCTTTTATAGCAGTTTGGTTTGGGGGTAATTTAACCTGGCAAGCTTCAAGTAAAAACCATAGCTGGACACTGTCAAAACAAAAACCAAACCAAAACAAAACAATACCTCACAAGAATTCACAAAAATATGAAAATGAAACTGTTCCTGTTGCTTATTCCTGATCTCTGGTCCAAACCACCTGAAAGGACTGAATTTTTTTTCTCAGCTAAGTGTAAGTAAATTCAAGAAAGTATCACTAACCAAAATAATGATAGAAATATGTTCAGTTATGCCAATGTCAAAACTAGACCTAACACTACTTCAGACCCTGTTACAAACATTTGTTAAGGATCTAGTCTATACTTCTTATCATTATGGGCACCCTTGTCACCCATCAAGACTGAAAACATTTTTCAGAAGATGATGCAAGGCCTGTTGTTTCTGCACGGTTATTCCTGGTAAACCCTTGTCATGGGTGAGACAGAATGAATGACAATCTGTATGGATTTGAATATTGAGATGTATTTAAGACCTTCCAAGCTTAGGGATTTTAGTCTTCTTGATTATTTCACACACTCATACACTTCCCAAAGCCATATTCACGCACGTCTTGACTTCCCATTATTAGGAAGGTTGGGCAGAGTCATGTCAGCCGTGTGCCATGAAGCTTCCCATAGATGCTGATCTCAAGCATGATAGGGGTGGTTTTTTTGATGCATTTCTAGGCTCTTCTCCTCTGCCAGAATCTTCTCCCCACTTTCTAGCCTGTTTTTCTCCATTCGAATACTCTTTGCAGAAGCAAAATATGTGATCAGTCTCCTAACTGGTGGTCCTGCCTCATGTCTGTTGTTAACTGAATGATTCAGTATGTATCAATTCTTTCTAGTTCCAGGTATTATCAAAATTCACAGCAGACCTGTACCAGTCGTAGGTAGCAGGCAGTAAGCTTGTGCTTGGGAGTTCAAACATTCAGCTTCAGGCATTCACACGTATACACAATTATCTGCCACCTGTCAGCATTCATAATCTAAAGAATTTTTCACCTACCCCAACCATCCAGCCTGATTCTCTTCTCCTTTTGAGTGCTCGGGGCCTTTCAATACCTTGAACTGTGTTTTCATCCCAGGAAAATTCAGAAATGGAGCGAGGTGCCTGGTCTCACCCCAGAACAGAGTCTGGGTATGCACTCACTGCACCCCTTAATACCGACACATTGTTTGTTCCTAACAACTCTCCAGAGGAGAGTTTCCCATTGACTATGCAGGGTGGCGAGGAAAATGAGCTCTGTTAGGCTGAAGTTAGCTTTTGTGAATGCTCTTTTGTACTGTCATTTACACTACTGACCTCAATGGAACAGTCCTGTCAAAAATTCATTTATGACCCTTTAGGCACCTATGCATTTTTTCTAAATCTGAGCTTAAGTCTGTTTCAAAAATGAGGGTCCTATACTGCCTAAGCACTTCTGAAAATGTTGCAAGTTGACACAATTTGTAAAGGCCTGAACAGAAGCAGGCCCATTTAAATATGCCTAGACAAATTAAGGCTTACAAAAGTAAAATATTAAACACTTGCAAAAATAGCCTTAACTATTGCATGGTCCTACTTCTTCACCTTCTAAGTGGTATTTCAGTTTCTGCTTGTATGTTCCTTCCCATCAGAAGCAATGCTAAGAAATTCTTGTTGCAGCTATACTTCCAGGCTATCTTATCTTATTTGGATTTACTATTCATCGCTGAAAAAGATTTATTTTTCACTCTACAGACTTGCTGGCAGGTGTGCATGAAGTTGAATTTATGCAAGAACATTTGCCTGAAGAGGACAATTAAAGGTAAATTCTGGGTGTGATCTGTCCAGGATTTTCTCATGTTTTAATGTGCCTTGACCTGCTCATGTTTTGTAATGTCTGCAGGCACCCCTGGGAAACTGCAGAGAGCTCTGGCGGGCTGCTGTTCTCTGATAAAAGGCAGCAAGAGAACATTCAATTTCAAAGGGCTGTTTCTAAAGGACAGTGCTTGTTGTAAGGTTGCTACAATACAAAATATAACTATTTTTGCTGGACCAAATTTTGCTGTCAGTTACAGTCCTGCAATTTCAGGAGCAGCTGAGATTTGCACCTGTGCAACTGATAGGAAACTCAACTTGTTATGTATTAAGGCAGAAGAAGCAATTTCTATTACAGATTTTCTTTTTTTTTTTCCTTTTCCCCCTCTGTGTATTCTTTCCCTTTTCAACCTCTTTTCCTCCAGTTTCTAGGAAGAACTTGAAGCAGTTACTTTTCAAGCTGGAAATTCCACAGTTCAGAGCCATAGATGTCCAATATCATATCTCTTGAACCTGCGTTATCTCTGTGCGTCAATGTGCATCAAGTGTGTATCTCTGCCTATCTGGTTTGATAAGATTTCTCCTCCCCTGTTCCTTCATAAAATGTTTCCCAAGTGTGAGAAAAAGGGAGAGACTGTCCAAAGTAGATTTTAAAGAATTCATTTATTTTGGAGAAAATTTAACAAAGATGTTTGGGAATTACTGCAATATTTCTATTAAGCATTACTTTAGATAGTTTTTTAAGCATTTTAACCATTCAGCTACTGAAGCCCACTATGCTGTATGCTGCTTTTACACATGTCAAATGACTGAAAAACCATAGATATCACTGATATGAAAATTATGCTGTCACTTCAGCTGATGACCCAGAGCAGTCTCTCCAGTATCCAGAGAGCTCCTCTCTGCTTGGGGAGGAATTTCTTAATATACGTAAGCTTGATATGCCAAGTGGAGTACAACTACTTAGCTAGTAGCCTCAAGACATTGCTACGAATGCAGAGAAATGAGATGTCAAAATAGCAATTAGCAGTAACCTATTCCTTCATATGTTCTTCGTGTGAGATAGACATCACAGGATAGTAAAGTCCACCATACTAAGACACTAAGGTCACCTGGACTATGTGTGTTTGTAAGGAAAGTTTCACTGCACTGTGAATGTACTCAGCCTATTATACAGGCTCATTCCTCAGTTGTACCTAGAAGCTATCTGGAAAGCAACTACACTGTACCTGTAGTATTTCATATTACTAAGTCCCCAAAACGAGCATCCCACTTGTAAGTGCTTTTAAATGAATGAAGTGCAATACTCTGAGTTTATTTTTAGAGCATATATGAAGTGGAATGAGCTTGGAATAGCTCCAGACATATGCAGTCTAGGACAATTTGAATGTGTTCAAATGAGGCCCCCATATCCAGAGGGACACAATTAGCAGACTCAGCCAGGTATAGATGTTGCTATTAGCACATTATGCTATTACACCATGAATTCTCCCATTGAGCCTTGCTGCCACTAAGAGGACATGCTTTCTAAAGTGCTATAAATATACATGAATTTTTATGCTGGCTAAGGTCATAAGCGGAAGCACAGTCTTCTTTAAGTACATTAATGTGCACAAAGTTTCTTCCAACTCCTGTATTATTTTCCTATTCTAGACTGAACCGCTGAAAGGTTTTTAGGATACCAGTCAAGGCCTTTTGAAATCAGTAACTTCACTGAAACCAACTAGCTGTAGTAGAAACTCAATTAGAATTGAAAAGGCATTATACTGTTTACATTCTTGTTTTTCCTGTATTCTTATATTATTTTTGGCATTGGTTTTCTGTTATTAACCAGAAACAAATCAGTATTTGTTTACCAATTATTACAACATAAAACTGATCCTTAGTGAGCATATCAAAACTATAATAAAAGCATTCAGTTACCCAACACTTTTCTAATTTGTTCCAGTGAAGTGCCTAAACTTTATTGATAAAACCAGAAGTTTCTCTGCAAAGTTAACTTAGAAAACATAGATGTCTATAATTAATTGTTCAGAACCATTCATCAAAAAGAAAAAAGGACTTTCCTCTCTGGGTGTGGACTGATCCTGTGTACTGCAAGGTCTTTTAGGTAAGCCCAGATCTTAGCATAAACCTGTCGAGAACAATATACAACAAAAAATATTCATAATAAGGGCACTTGACAAAAGTGATTGCCTGTGTGTTGCAAATTAAAGTCTTTCCTGGGAGTGATACAAAAAACATACTGCCAGTAAATAGGTGTAATTCTTCAGTTCCTTGCTTGGAACCAGCTAGTGCTTATGTTCACACAGAGAGAAAAAAATACCCATAGCAGCTAATTAGGAATTGAGTAGCCAATTACAGGGTTGAGTAGGAAGTGAGGTTAAAAAAAAAAAAAACCAACACCTGTTTAGAAGCAAAATATCTGCACATACACAGTGAGGGAGTTTGAGGTCATTAAAATCTGTGGGCTGGGATTAGTGGGCTCCATTGATGTGCATTATTAATGAATATACCTATCTCACTCAATTGCAATTTCTGATTAATCATAAATGAAGTATCTGTAAATAGAATAATTCAGCATGAGGTAAACAACTGGATTTTAATTTGCAGTGGATGGAAATTTTAGCAGTAGATAGTAGATGGATTTAAATGTAAATTATATACAGAATTAGATAAGGATAAATATAAATCAATGGGATGATTGATTGCGTCTCTTTTTTTTTATATCTGCTTGATACTTGTTTAATTCCCTGAGAAGCACTTCTTTAATGGAATGACCTTATGTATCTCACCTTTTCCAGATTTTTCTACTTTTACAGTTTTCACTATGAAAACTGAAAATTTCTACACTCTCTCTTCTTTGGCTTGGTAATTTGTCATGTAAAACTAAAACTAAAATAGTACTTCTGTTCCAGAGGAAAAGTCTTCTCAAGACCACCTTAAAGTAGGCAATGGATTAAAAACCTGACAGGATTGTGTCAAACCCTATGTCTGCGAAGCATTCAGGTACTTCTTTGGATAGTGGCTTAGACCTTAAGAAACTTAGTAATTCTGCCCTTAGAGCAGATTTAACTTTCCCATAATAAATAAAGCTTGGGGCCACATGGGGGAAACAAAATCTTGAATAGCTGCTCATGAAGTAAACATAATCCATTCCATGTACTAAATGATATAAGAATATGGGGGGAAATTGTGTAAATTCATAATTTCCTATAATACTTAATACATATGCATAAGAGGGCAAATTATGGTAACTTTTGAATGATTCTGTTTGGCAACTTTATACTTCTCCTGGTCTTTCTTAAAATATTATGTCTGTTAGCTATTCATGGGTAGTGTTTTCTTCAGGAGCTTTGCTGATGTTTATTTATAAGTCACCATATTCTACCTGATTGCCCCATTTGTTAATTTCGATTTCATATGTTTGTATATTAGTGCTTAGACAGCTTGGGACCAAGGAGCTGGTTAAGGCCCAAATCCAACCTGTTTCATTGATAAACTACTGCATTTTAATAGAACATATTCTCTAGAAGCTGGACTGTGGTTAAACCTATGTCATCATAACATGAATCAAGAAGATGTCAACCTCTGAGATCCAATGCAGGAAAATAACCCAAGCTGGCTAAGGAGATCTACTGGTAAAGTAACTTGCCTTGTATAGTGCCTGCAGCAGCTCATTGGGTGTTCCTGTGGCCACAGGATTCATTAAGGATCCTCCTCTCTTCTGTATAACCTTTCTTCATCCGCTACATCACTGAAGTTCAAATGCCTTCATGTACCAGCTACTCTGAGAGAGACGAGAACACACACAATTGTCTGCACTGTACCTCATCTCTAATTGCTTGGTTTTTCTGTTTTACCAATAAGTATCAGTAAAGTACGTATCTAGTAATCTCTCTAGTGAGCTCTTAACGATGACATAGGTGACATGACAGATACTTCTAATGGCAAGAAGTTGAGTATACCTCATGTACACTGGCTTTTTCTGAATGAAAAACCAAAGAATGCTATTTCCCAAACTAAAAGAACATAATATGAGCAACAGTAGTTGGTTGCTACTGTATGGCACATTTAATCAAAGAATCTCCAAGAGAATTATAAATATTAAATACTAAATTTAAACTAAACTAACTGAGTTGTACAAGGCAGAAGATATACGAGGTTTTTAGTACCTTCATTCAGAAGATACACCTTTCAAGGCACCTCTAGGTACAGGGTTTCTTTTTAATTAGAAACTGCAATATGAACTGATAGTCTCAAATGAATGAGATGATCTACAATATTTATTTGTCCAATTTTGGTATTTTGACTTGAACCTACATCTCATAAAGTGCCATAAGAGCTTTGGAAGTTATAAAACGAGGTCTTGTTTTACATCCTATCTGAAAAACAGCCAATACACCCCATAAACAGCATGGTTTAGTTTTTCATAGAATCATAGAATCATTTCAGTTGGAAAAGACCTTTAAGATCATCACGTCCAACCACTAACCTAACACTGCCCTTACACCACTAAACCATGTCCCCAAGCACCTTGTATGTAACAGTCTTTTTAAGTTTATGTGATCAGAAAGAATAAGCATAAGACTATTTAAAGGAGTGGTACAACTGCTAGATAGAGCTAGAACTGGTGTTCTGTAATTTATTAAATTATACACATTTTATTGGAGTGTCAAAACTGGCACTTCTCATTCTCAGAGCTTCTGTATTATAATTTACCTACCATTTTTTACTATATCCAGTGTTCCTCAGTCTAGTAACAGACAGACATTAAGCATAGCACAACATTAATAATATAGGTAGAATATGGGAAAACAACATGTATAGTACACATAGTTATATGTGTAAAAAGATATTTACATAATTATATATAATTACATATATAGTGATAATTACAATACCCAACAACTTACACTCTCATTAACTCAAATAGAAAAATTATATGTTCATATATATGTAGTAGGAAAAACATGGAGTAAATCAGAACCGTGTCTCCTGCTCCTTGTCAGAGAGGTCAGGTGAGGACCTTATATTTCATGTCCAGTGCATACCATTGAGTACTATAGAGATTCTCATACTTCCCCAGAATTACAAAATATTGCAATTTAGTAGAATTGATATAAAAGCACCAGGTGACCGAAACATTGCTAGTAGACTTATGACCAATATGTCATCACATCATGCCTTTTACATGCAAACTATGGCTTTTTGGATTTCCCTGAGGTAAAATATAGCCAAGTGGTTATGTTGCCAAGTGGTTATACCCTCTTTAGCGATGTGTGCTTGCAGCCCAGAACGCCAACTGTAACCTGGGCTGCATCAAAAACAACGTGGCCAGCAGGCTGAGGGAGGTGATTCTGCCCCTCTGCTCCGCCCTGGTGAGACCCCACCTGGAGCACTGCATCCAGCTCTGGAGTCCTCAACACACGAAAGACACGGACCTGTTGGAGTGGGTCCAGAGGAGGGCTACAAAAATGATCAGAGGGCTGGAGCACCTCTCGTATGAAGAAAGGCTGGGAGAGTTGGGGTTGTTCAGCTTGGAGAAGAGAAGGCTCTGGGGAGACCTTATTGCAGCCTTTCAATACTTAATGGGGGCTTATAAGAACAATAAGGACAGATGTTTTAGTAGGGCTTGTAGCGACAGGACAAGGGGTAATGGTTATAAACTAAAAGACATAGATTTAGATGATGCGGGGTGCCCTTCTTTTCTAGTCTTTTAGTGTCTAACTGACCACAGGTTGACACACCCAGAGAAAGAAGAGTGCACCCTGAATGATTGTGTTCAACTCCTGGGATCAATTTAAAAGACAAATGCATAGAATAGAAATAGATTTTCAGTCAGTTCTTCTTTGCCCGAAGAAGAATATAAGGATTGCTGGGGAAGGTTTTAAGAATGGAGTAACTAATCTGCTCAGAAAACAAAACAAAACAAAGCAAAACCAAACAAACAATTCCTTCAAGAGAAGGCATTTGAATTTAATTTCATAGCATTTTGCAAATATAACTTATAGGGCACAGCTGCTAACTTGAAATCCATGTTTACTTTTGAAACTCATCATGGTCTGCCCTGGTTTCAGCTGGAAGAGAATTAATTTTCTTCCTAGTAGCTGGTACAGTGCTGTGGTTTGGTTTTAGTACGGGAATAGTGTTGATACCACACTGACGGTTTAGTTGTTGCTAAGCAGGGCTTATACCAGGCAAGGACTTCTCAGCTTCCCCTGCTCTGCACACGAAGCTGGGAGGGGGCACAGCCAGGACAGCTGAACCCAACTGGCCCAAGGGCTATTCCAGACCATAGGATGCCATGCTCGGTATATAAACTGGGGGGAGTTGGCCAGGGAGCAGCGATTGCTGCTCGGGGACAGGCTGGGCATTGGTCAGCAGGTGGTGAACAATTGCATTGTGCATCACTTGTTTTGTATATTTTTTTATCATTATTATTGTTATTATTTTCTCTTCCTTTGCTGTCCTATTACACTGTCTTTATCTCAACCCACAGGCTTTACTTTTTTTTTTCCTGATTCTTTCCCCTATCTCATTCGGGGGGTTGGGGAGGGTGAGTGAGTGGCTGTGTGGTGCTTAGCTGCCGACTGGGGTTAAACCACGACATGGTCTCAGTGCCAGGTATAGGATTCTGCATCAGGTCCATCCCTAATTCCAAGTTCAGTTTTAAAAAAAAAAAAAAAAAGATGTCTCAAAGTAACTAAATGCTACTGAATGTTTCACTGACGTTCTCCTAATTTTGAAAAGCCTGTAAAATAGGAAAGGGAATAGGACTAGGGGTTGATTATCACTGGTTTTGTGGTAATGTACAACACTCAGAGTGAAGTTTTTTAATTGGCATGTGCTCTGTAATTGATCTGCAGTCCCATTGACTTTTATTTTTCAAGATGGGACAATAGGCTCTTTTCCAGACCCCTAAGAGCCCCGTTGGAGTGGAAGTCCTGAAAAGACTTGCTGACTTTTTGCCAATGTGCTTGGTAGCATGCATCAAGCACCCAACTTGCCAGCCTGGCAGCCCAAGAGCAGCAAGGCTGAGGAAACTGCAGCCACCTTCCCAGTGCCCAGTGCAATCCACCACCTCCAGGAAAACTAGCAGGAGGCAATAAGTAGAGTAAGTGCCAGGGAGGCAACTATAGTGTGATTTTATCCATTCTTATATATCAAACCAGCGAAGTACACATCTTGCTGAGATTCCCTTTCCAGGGGCAAGCCTACTGCTTTTTTCTAGTTTTATAGTCTCTGTACTGTAATATTTTATGAAAGGTTAAATTTTTACATGGGCTACAAAAGTAGCACCGAAAATGAAAAATAAGGTGTCAAGTCTCCTGTTAAAATAATTAAGTTGTTATTTCATGAATCATCCATTGTCCAAATTAACACATATTAGGAATAGGCTAATATTAAAGAATCTGCTTAAAAGTTGGCATTTATTTTCCCCTGAAATGAGGTCTTATTTAATAAATCTAACAGAAAATTCTGCTCTCTGTGTCTGTTTAAATGGCTGTATAGATACATGGGTGTAATTGAAAGCAGGGACTTTCCATTGGGGAATAATGAAGGCAAATCTCCCCTGGCATCACATTGTTTTCAATAGGCCAATAAGCAAGTGTACTATTCTGAAAGATAACTAAAGAGGTAATAATGACTATTATATTTAGATCATTCTACATAAGATAAAAAATAACCTGAATTTAAGAAAAGGGTTACTTATAAAATGCTTCTAGTATTTGCATCATATTGTTATCTCTTCTTCAGCAAATTCTACATTATCTTTTTCACTAAAAAGCTCCGTCTAAAATGTTATGCCTGCAAGCATTTTTTCCACAACTGCAATATTGGCCATGTGAGAATTTGCCTCAAGTTGAGCAAGACTGCTTAGGTATCTAAACAAAGCAACGTATGCTCTCAAATCCTTTAGGCTTCATCGAACAGTAATAAATTACATTAAAAGCAATTTTCAGAACTTTCTGTGAATAACTTGTAGGTAACTTGTAAGGCTGGTATTACTAAGTGTATTGATATATCTTCTAATTAATTTACTTCAGTCAGGGTTAGACCTCTTTTCTATAACCTACTTATACAACTGTTCTTTCTGTACTTGACTTATTAGAAACTTGAAGTGTAAAAAGCAAACTATAATAATCAATAGTTATCATTTAGACTTTCTACAGTCCATTTCAGTGTACCCTAGTGCTTCATTAAAAAGCTCTAACTTTTTATTGTTGTCTTTGCTGCTGGCTTTTGTGACAGGCTTTTCACGCAACATTTGAGAGAGAAATGCTACTGAGAAGAGAATTGCATAGAGCAAGAGGTTATGTTTAGAATGATAGCTTGTAGTTACAGTAAATTTAAAGACAGACACCTTTCAGACACTTTAGTTATGTATTACTATAAAATAGGTAGTCACATAGTGCTGCAAGTTATAGGCTGCTGTACTGAAAGCTAATGAAAATGTATAAAAAATATAAATAATAGTAGTTGTTATAGACAGTTTTTTTCTGACTATTGGGAGACTACATTGCTTCCTACTAAACAGCACAAATGCAAGTAAATAATAGAATTTAGATTACTTCAAACAAGTAAAAGACAGATTTTGAAAACATTACAGTCACTGCAAATTCAAAAGCAACAGGAAAAATGCCCCAGTCTTAAAGTAATGCTTTAACTTCAATGCATCACATAGTTAGCTTTTACAAACAAAGATACATCTCACTGCAATGTTAGATGAGGTAACTACACTGTAAATAATTTTATTGGAAAATATACTCTCAGGTGTTTTGAATTTCAGTTACCTTTATGTAGAAGTTACAATTACTGGGCACCGTGCTCTGCAAGAATGCAAAAACATGCAAATTTTTTTCCCTTTTGATATAAAGGAAACAAAGCACTTAGTGAATCACAAAAGCACAGAATAGATGATGTTGGAAGTGGCCTCAGGAGACTGTCTGTCCCCCCTATTCAAAGCAACATCAGCTACATGAAGTTTCTCCGGGCCATGTCCTGTCAGGTTTTGAATACCTCTAAGGATGGAGACAGCACAACCCTCTAAGCAACCTGTTCCAGTGTTTAATCATCCTCACAAGCAGAAAAAAAAAAAAAAAAAAAAAATATTATGTTTAAGTGTAATTTTCCACATTTCCATTTGTGCCCATAGCTGCCTGTACTGTCACTGGGCACCAGTAAGACTCTGACTCTGTCACCTTTCTATCCCCACCCCCAGTCAGGTATTTATGCACATTGATAAGATCCACCTGAGCCTTCTCTTGTTGAGGCTGAGCAATCCCAGTTCTCTCAGCATCTCTTCATATGTCAAATTTTCCAAAATGCCTAATCATCTTCATGGTCCTACACTGAACTCACTCCAACATGTCCATGTCTTTTGACCGCTGGGAGTCACCACTGATAATTCATCTTCAGTTGGTCTTTGTGCCACTGATCACAACCTTGACTCATTAATTACCTTCTGTCACACATTAGCTTATACATATCCATAGCAATTACTAATCCTTGTTTTCAACTGAAAATGGCCTTACTGTTCTAGACTGCAACACAGTTAGCCCCCTTCACTCTAAATTATGTGTTTCATGAATGAATAAATTAAAACATAAATTTCATTTTTAATTTCCCTTGGACTTTTTTCCAAAGATATTTTTCTCTTGCTTAACAAAAGATTACACTTGGGAATCATCTTTGATAGGGTGTTTGTACATTAATGTTTATTTCACACCAGGCGTATACTTTTGAAGAGAATTTCCAGTTGTCCTCACATCTGTTCACATCACAGAGTAATCTCAGAGTGCACAAGGTGAATTCCTTATGCATGAAACTGGACTGGAAGATGATAGACAAGAGCACATTAAATGTGCTTAAAGGCATTGAATTAAAGAGATTAGATCACAGGCAGTCTGAAATAAAACACTGTAAAACTCAGGTAGCGTAGTCATAGGGTCCACATTATGGTGATATTAAATAATATCACCAGTGAATAATGACTAATCCAGAATAAGACTTCATGCACCCTGAAAAAAGAGGTGGTACACAATCTCTATGAAGAGTTTAAATACACTAACAATAAATTCTTGGGACATGTGATATGGGAGGATGGCATTCTGTACTTCTCAGTTTAAATAGAAGATAAACACAAAAATGCTAGAAATTTTTATTACATCAAAATGGAGCATTTCAGGTAATGGATAATGAAATTATTCATACTTGGAATTAAGACAAATCTTGAAATGTGATAATTGACCAGCTATATTCAGAATATAAAATTCAGATTATGAAGTAAAAATGAGAAAATATTCTGAATTTTTAAGACAGTGTATTTTGCTATAGAAGACCCCCTGGAATTTTCCAAAACCCTCTGTAGTTTTTTTTGGATTTTTGCCGTTTACCACTGCAATTCACAATTTTGCTAGGAAATGTGTGTGCCTGTATGAGCGCTTCCTGAACTGGCATTACGGCAATTACTTTGAACTAGCCAGGTACATTCCTGACATGGAATTAAACTGGACTTAGTGTGTCTGCAGATCCCAAAGAAAGGAGAGGGAGAACTGCAGCCATCTTGCATCTTAAATCACAACTCTTACACTGCTTGTGTGACATATGGTGCTCCAAGGTAGTTAAGGTAATAAAGATCCACTTCCTTTGAAAGTCACTGGGATATGGTCATTACACTTTCAAACTCCTTTTAATCTCCTAGCCTCAGCTTCATCTTTCATGTGTTTCGTATTCATTATAAAACTGAAGTTATCTTCAGGTATTAATTCCAAAGTTCTTATACTGTCAAGGCCTAATGCTAGAACTCACATTTTGAGTGAATAGTCCTATACTCTTCAGATTGATACACTCACTTCAGTTGAACTGTTTCAGATATAAAGTACTACAGGAGGCTTGATGAAAGCTGAGTGAAGTTGAATTTTTCCATTGTCTTCAGTAGGCTTCAGATGAAGCTGAGTGAACACAAGTATCAAAGCCAAGTTTTGCACAACTGCCCCAGTTACCGGCTTGAAAAACAGGGAACAGGACCTGAAAATCAAGAGCATGACCATCGCTTTCACAGGTGTGTCAACTCTGTCTTAAAATGGTTGAGATTTTTGACACCATGACTCTACTTGGATAGGTATGCCAAATCTTATTGTTTCATATCCTTCTTTTATTCCATAAGTAAACACTTCTGGAAAGTATTTTCGCTTAAGCAATACCAGTGTCCCAAGGGAAAATAAAATGTATTTCTGTCACTCTTAAAAGATATCTGTTTAAACTATTATTAAAATATTTCCATTTTGGAGACTTTAAAAGTGACATATTGACCTGATTTTGGCTGGGATAGAGTTCATTTTCTTCCTAGTTGGCATAGAGCTGTGTTTTAGATTTAGTACTAGAAGAATGTTGATAACACCTTGATGGTTTCGTTGTGGCTGAGCAGTGCTTACACCAGGCAAGGACTTTTCAGCTTCCCCTGCTCTACCAGGGGCACATGAAGCTGGGAGGGGGCACATCCAGGACAGCTAACCCCAACTGGCTAAAGGGCTATTCCAGACCATATGACATCATGCTCAGTATATAAACTGGGGGAAGAAGAATGAAGTGGGGGGTGGGGGGGGCATTCATAGAATCATAGAATCATAGAATGTTTTGGGTTGGAAGGGACCCCTAGAGGTCATCGAGTCCAACCCCCCTGCAGTGAGCAGGGACACCGCTAACTAGATCAGGTTGCTCAGAGCCCCATCCAACCTGGCCTTGAATGTTCCCAGGGACGGGGCCTCCACCACCTCTCTGGGCAACCCGTTCCAGTGTTTCACCACCCTTGTTGTAAAGATTTTCCTCCTTATATCCAGTCTAAATCTACCCTGTTTTAGTTTAAAACCATTCCCCCTTGTCCTGTCACAGCTGGCCCTACTAAAAAGATTTTGCCCATCTTTACTATAGGGCCCCTTTAAGTACTGAAAGGCTGCAATCAGGTCTCCCCGCAGCCTTCTCTTCTCCGAGCTGAACAAGCCCAACTCCCTCAGCCTGTCCTCATAAGAGAGGTGCTCCAGCCCTCGGATCATTTTAGTAGCCCTCCTCTGGACCCGCTCCAACAGTTCCATGTCCTTCTTGTGCTGAGGGCTCCAGAGCTGGACGCAGTACTCCAGGTGAGGTCTCACCAGAGCAGAGTAGAGGGGCAGAATCCCCTCCCTCGACCTGCTGGCCACGCGTCTCCTGATGCAGCCCAGAATATGGTTGGCCTTCTGGGCTGCCAGCGCACATTGCCGGCTCATGTCCAGCTTTTCATCCACCAGCACGCCCAAGTCCCTCTCAGCAGGGCTGCTCTCGATCCTTTCTTCCCCCAGCCTGTACTGATACTGGGGGTTACCCCGACCCAGGTGCAGGACCTTGCACTTGGCCTTGTTGAACCTCATGAGGTTCACACAGGCCCACCTCTCCAGCCTGTCCAGGTCTCTCTGGATGACATCCCGTCCTTCTGGTGTGTCAACCACACCACTCAGTTTGGTGTCATCTGCAAACTTGCTGAGGGTGCATTCGATCTCGCTGTCTAAGTCATTGATGAAAATGTTAAACAGCACCGGTCCCGGTACGGACCCCTGAGGGACACCACTCATCACCGGTCTCCATCCGGACATCGAGCCATTGACCACTACCCTCTGGATGCGGCCATCCAGCCAGTTCCTTATCCACCGAACAGTCCAATTTAGAGAGAAGGATGTTGTGGGGGACCGTGTCAAAGGCTTTGCAGAAGTCCAGATAGATGACATCCATTGGTTTTCCCTTGTCCACTGATGCTGTCACACCATCATAGAAAGTCACTAGGTTCGTCAGGCAGGACTTGCCCTTGGTGAAGCCATGCTGGCTATCTCGAATTATCTCCCTGGCCTCCATGTGCTCTAGCATAGCTTCTAGGAGGATCTCTTCCATGATCTTCCCAGGCACAGAGGTGAGGCTGACAGGTCGGTAGTTCCCAGGCTCTTCCTTTCTACCCTTTTTGAAAATGGGCACAATGTTTCCCTTCTTCCAGTCACCAGGGACTTCACCTGACTGCCATGACTTTTCAAATATCATGGAGAGTGGCTTGGCGACTACATTGGCCAATTCCCTCAGGACTCTGGGATGCATCTCATCAGGTCCCATGGACTTACGTGCGTTCAGGTTCCTCAGGTGGTCACGAACCTGATCTTCTCCTACAGCAGGAAGGATTTTGCCCTCCCGGCCCCCCTCATGCCATCCATCAGCTCGGGTGGGGTGAGGAGAGAGGTTGCCAGTGAAGACTGAGGCAAAAAAGTTGTGGAGTACCTCAGCCTTCCCCTCATCTGCTGTTACCAGCTTGCCAGTCTCGCTCATCAGCGGGGGTACGCTTTCTTTAACCATCCTTTTCCGGCTGATATACCTGTAGAAACCCTTCTTGTTATTCCCTGCATCCCTAGCCAAGTTTAGCTCCAGCTGAGCCTTGGTCTTCCTGACCCCATTCCTACCCAGCTGGACCGCGTCCCTATACTCGTCCCAGGATGCCTGTCCCTGCTTCCACTGCCTGTGCAGTTCCCTCTTCCTCCTTAGTTTGACCAGCATCTCTTGTCTCAGCCATGCCGGTCTCTTCCCTTCTTTGCCCGATTTCTTACACCTAGGGATCGAGAGCTCTTGCGCTCTGTGGATAACATCCTTAAAGATCGGCCAGCTCTGTTCTGCTCCCCTGTCCCTGAGGACCGTTTCCCAGGGAGTCCTTCCGACTATCTCCTTGAGGAGCTGGAAGTTTGCTTTTCTAAAATTCAGGGTCCTGACTATACTCTTTGTTCTTCACATTTCCCTCTGGAGCGTGAGCTCTACCAGCGCATGATCACTGCAACCCAAGCTGCCTCCGATCTTGACATTTCCGATGAGCTCACTTGCGTTGGTGACCACCAGGTCCAGTATCGCATCCCCTCGGGTAGGGGTGTCTACTACCTGGCTTAAGAAGTTGTCCTCAATGCATTCGAGAAACCTGCTGGATTGCCTACAGCTTGCTGTGTTGGTTTTCCAGCAGATGTCAGGGTGGTTGAAGTCCCCCAGCAGGACGAGAGCCTGCGAGCACGAAGCCTCCCAGAGTTGGAGGAAGAACGCTTCGTCAGTCGGCTCCTCTTGATCTGGCGGCCTGTAGTAGACACCAACCACCAGGTTCCCTTTGTTGCCTCTCTCTCTCTGATTCTTATCCATAAGCTTTCGACCTGCTCGTGGCTATTCTTCAGGGCCAGCTCTTCACACTCTAATGATTTCTTGATATAAAGGGCAACGACTCCGCCCCTCCTTCCTCGCCTGTCCCTTCTGAACAGCCTGCAGCCATCAATAGCTACATTCTAGTCGTGGGATTCATCCCACCAAGTTTCCATAATGGCAATCAGGTTGTAGCTTTCTAGCAGCACGATAGCTTCCAACTCCTCTTGTTTGTTTCCCATGCTGCGCGCGTTTGTATAGAGGCATTTCATCTGAGCTGTCGGACTCGTCACCTTCATAGCAGAACACCCCTCATTTACTTTGAGGTGTTTCACGGGCTTTTCCTTGTTGGCTCCTACTACCTCAGGAGCCTCCGGCTCACCTCCGCCGGGCTTCAACTTCTCTGCAGTGCCCCTGGCACACTGCTGGGCAACAGGTTGAAGGCTCATACTAGCCCCCAGTCCCTCTAACCCTTGTGTTTCATCCCCTAGCCTGTCACTGGCACGCCCAATAGGTTCCCCTTCCCCCTTCACATCTAGTTTAAAGCCCTGTCAATGAGCCCCGCAAGCTCCTGGGCAAAGACCCTCTTCCCCCTTTGAGAAAGCTGGCTCCCATTTGACTCCAGCAAGCCTGGTGCCTTGTAGACCATCCCGTGATCAAAGAACCCAAAGTTGTGGCGGCGACACCAGTCGCGAAGCCACATGTTAATAGATTGAGTCTGCTCATATTGTCCCGTGTCTCTGCCCACCACTGGAAGGGGCGAGGAAAAAATAACCTGCGCTCCAGATCCCTTCACTAATCGCCCCAAGGCTTTGAATTCTTTTTTGATCACCCTCGGGCTACTTACTGCTACTTCATCGGCAGCCACATGGAAGAGGAGCAAGGGATAGTAGTCCGAGGGTCGGACCAGGCTAGGAAGTTTCCTAGCGATGTCTCTAACCCGGGCTCCTGGGAGGCAGCAGACCTCCCTAAGAGCAGGGTCTGCCCGGCATATCGGTCCCGCCGTTCCCCTCAGATGGGAATCTCCCACTACTATCACCCACCTCTTCTTCCTCTTGGATGTAGTGGTGATACGACGGGGAGGTCTTTCCGATCTTTGTGCCTTCTGTGATGTGGATAGGTCTACACCTACCTCATGCACCACCTTGTCTTCCACCTCTAGAGCCTCATACCTGTTACGCAGAGGCACCTGGGGAGAAGCGGTGGGCAAAGAAAGGGTTCTCCTCCTGCCCTGACTGCAGACCAGTTTCCACTCACTGTTCTCCCTTGAGGCCCTTCCTTCATCCTGGCAGGGGGGGGATACTAGTTCCCTTTGATCCCAGGCCTTTTTTGATGGCTGTTCCTGCACAGGTTTCTGGGACAACAGGGTGCGGCTCCACCAGTCAATTTCCTGCTCCGCTTCCCTGATGCTCCGTAGCCTGTCCACCTCTTCTCTCAGCTCTGCCACCAGGCAGAGTAGGTAGTCTACTTGATCGCATCTTATGCAGGTGCTGCCTTTGCTGGTGTCCGTTTCCAGCGCCAGCTGGTGGCACTCCCTGCAGCCGGAGGCCTGGACAGCCGCGTGCTTTCCAAGGCCCTCAGTCTGCGTTGAGGCATCCGTTCTGACCAGCAGTTTAGAGGTAGCCTTCTGACGGGGGGGTGCCATGGCCGGGCTTCCTCTCAGCAGCTGAGTTTCCTGAGCGTACCTCGGCACTTGGGGGAGGGCCCTCGCCTTGCCCACGCGCCCTGCCCATGCGCACTGCCTGCGCAAACTGCCATGCCACGCCCTTCTGACGCACCACGCCCTGTTTGCCTGTCCTGTTCGCAGAGTGATGGTGTTTGTCTTCCCAAGTAACCGTTATGCGTGCTGGAGCCCTGCTTTCCTGGAGAAGGCTGAACACCTGCCTGACAGTGGGAAATAGTGAATGAATTCCTTGTTTTGCTTTGCTTCTGTGGATGGCTTTTGCTTTACTTACCAAACTGTCTTTATCTCAATCCACAAGCTTTCTCATTTTCACTCTTCTGATTCTCTCCCCTGCCCCCCTAGTGGGGGGAGTGAGCGAGCGTCTGCATGGAGCTTAGTTGCCAGCCCGGGTTAAACCACGACACCTATTTCAGTGCTTCACCTGTATGTACTGTTGGAACACTTTTCTTAATTCCTAACCTAAACCTCACTTGTTGATGCTTGAAGTAAAATATTTCTTCATCTTTGTGGAAATGAGGAATTTTTTATTCTCTTCCTCTGTATTTTGTATGCATATTTCATATATTATCATCTATTCTCTATATCTTATTTTCTGTAGTCTAAATAACTCTAGTCTTCTCAAACTTACCTTGTAACATTCCACGTTTTGTAGACATCTGAGCATCCTCATTGCTTTCAACTCGACTCTTCTCAGATGGTCTCATCATTTGTAAAATGTAGTGACAAAACTAGGAACATTATTCTGGCTGAGGCTCATCAAGCCATGAAAAAAAAGAAGTAAGATTATTTCTCTTCTTTTACATCAAGTGTTCTCAAACATCACAATGTGGTGTTTGAATGTTTGCAACAGTAAGACACAACTGGCTTAAGTTCAGTTTCTGATCACAATATGACACACAAATTCTTTTGGTGGTATTGTAAGCTATTTATTTGTTCTTCATCCTGTATGTATGAAAATAATTTTCTTGCCTATAGATAGAATTTCACATTTCCATATTAACCTGCATTCTATATTAGCTCAGAGCATTTCAAATTTTTGATATCACCTTAATCCAACACACATGGAACAACCAATGATGTAATCTGAGTAATTAATTAAACTATTACCTCTTATATCAGCTGAATTGTAGATGAACATTTGTGATACAATCCACACACAGAAGATTTCATAGACACCCTGTAGGGTGTAGCTTTACAGTACAGTTTTGCACCTATCCAATAATAGTTTCATGTAGACTTCATTGTCTTAACTTAGTTAAATGCATATCTTGTGAGATAGTTTGAGAGTCTTGCACGTCTACAACTTGTCTATTTACCTATACTCTTTACTAATTGAAGAAGAAAATTAGATTGGCTTTACGTGACTTTTTCATGACAAATCTGTGTTGGCAGCTAATCATCTCCTGTTATGATCTCCATCAAGGGTGATTCTTACCTTGGGGATAGTGATGTCCATCCCCATCAGAACTGTATAACCCTTGGTAAAATCTTTCTGAATCTTACTTCTTCCTTGTGCTTAGCATACATGGTGTGCTTCCAAGCAAGCCCAGCTCTACAACAGGCTGTGGGAGGAAGTACACTGTGCTGGTGCTGTAACCCCACCGAGTATTTCCCTGGCTAGCCCCAAAGTGGCAGAGTCAGGCATATGACACATGGAACTGAGCACCTAAACTGGTGGACACCCTGGTGTCCTGTGATATTATTTTTTAGGTGAGCGGTGAGAATTTATCATAAAACTGTGTGCCTAGATTCCCCTTGTTACAAGGAGATTAAATGAAGCAGATTTTCACAGCTGACAAATAAAGTCAGCAAATGCACTGCAAAGTTGTTTGCCATCTTGCTCCTGCACAGTGGCCCTCCATGGGCATTTTGCTGGCTTATCCCCAAACTCAGCAGAGAAGGATATATGGCAACCTGAGCTGTTAATGAAAATGTTGCATTGACAAGGTCCTTTAAAAGGTAATTACCGTTTTTTACTCCTTTTTTTTGTATTACATTTTAATAGTCTTGCCTTTGGAATATTATTTTTTTTTGTATAATAATTTAATAGTCTTGCCTTGGGAAGATTATCTAGATAGAAAGCTACACTGTTCTTGTTTTGTTTGCTAGTGTCCTCTTACATCTTTGCTGCTTTATGTGCACACATACACTCAACACACACATTCACACAAACATATCTATTACAAAATTTTCTGTTGCACTTCCCACCTGCTACAAATATTGGACCTGCCACTGGTCTAGGTGATTTTAATAGCCTATAATTGTATGTAACATTTCCTGTTTCCACAAACTGAAAATAAGCCAGCCAAATCCATGGCCTTGATTTTCCACATTTTCCTTCTCATTACCTTGCCTACTTTTAAAGACAGAGTGGATTGGAATTTGGAAGCTCAGGCACCTCTCTAAGATCCCAAAGAAAATCTCCTCACTTCAAGCAGTCCCGTTAAGTTCTATCAAGTCCAGCCATCTGAAAAATAATGGAATAATCTGACTGCTCTCAAACTGTTCTTTCTTTTTTCCTGGCAGGAGCCTTACATCTTTGTCAATGATGTTAAGTATGTTAGCCACCTGAGCACAGTGGAACTTTTAATGTTCAAAAATAATTTCAATGTTTCAAAATAATTCATTAAAAAATTTAAAAACAACAACAAAGGTCTCAGCATCATCTTTTGACAGTTTTTTCTTGCCACAGCAAAGTAACAGTTTCCTTTGTTTCACACTTTTATAGTAATACAAGGCTTTCCTCTTATGTTTTATGTCCACTGCTCAATAGATACATTTTTGAGCTTTGACTTTCCTGAGCGTTCTTACATTTTTAGACTAAATGTATTCACAGTCATGATTTTACACATCTTTTTGCCTAAACAGATTTTCTTTGTCCCCAAAGTTTAAACCCATCTCCAGATAGCTTTATAGACAGCCATCTTATTCTCTCTCAGCTTTTGTTTTGCTAGACTAAATAGGCCACATGCTACTAGCTCACACTTTGATGACAGATATTGCACTCCCTTGTTCATTTAAGCACTTTGACTCAGCATCTGTTCCAGTCTGAACTCATCTTTCCTTTTGGTCTCTTTCAAACGCAATCTCCAGATCCACTGTCACTGCTTAGACAGAAGCCATCACAACTTTCTTCTAAGACATTCAGGGGACCATCCATAACTTAAAAAGAAAACAGAATAGCAGAAAATACCAGATTTTTGTTTTAAAAAAGTCTCATGAAGTTTCCAAATTTTCAGGCCCAGCTCTATCAGACTGCTCCAGAAAAGCATACTCACTCTATGATCCTAATTTTCCAGCTGAATACTGATGAATCTTATTTAGTTTTTAGTCACATCTTCAGAATCATTTGATGTTTAAATAATAACTTCAGATTTAGATGTGTTGTAATTTACATCCTTATGTCACAACATTTTAATGGGTTTATTTCTAAGAGTAATGGTTGACCTTTAAATAAACAAGTATGATGTGATCGCAGGAATCAAAGTTAATTTTTTTGTTGTGTTATGTATGGATAGATTACATAGGAATATGATATGATAAGCAACATTGGGAGAGGGCTGTATTTAATTTAGTTTCTTCAAAAGTTTAAAGATTCAACTTCTGGATGATGAGATGGAAAAATGTATAATTTTTACTTAGACTAGTAAGTATATATATCTGTAAAGTGCTGTCCTGGTTTCGGCTGGGATAAAGTTAATTTTCTTCACAGAAGCTAGCATAGTGCTGTGCTTTGGATTCAGTGCTAGAAGAAAGTTGATAACACGCTGATGTTTTTAGTTGTTGCCAAGCAGTGCTCAGACTGCTCAAGGACTTTTTGAGCTTCTCCTGCTCGGCCAGGTGCATAACAAGCTGGGAGTACAGCACAGCTAGGACCCAAACTGTCCAAAGAGCTATTCCATACCATAGAACGTCATGCTCGGGGGGGTTGGTGGGTCGGTCGGTCGCTCGGGTACTGATCGCTGCTCGGGACGGGCTGGGCATCGGTCGGCGGGTGGTGAGCAATTGCATTGTGCATAATTCGTTTTGTATATTCTGTATATTTTGTTATCATTCTCATTATTACTATTATTATTATTTTCTCTTATTAAACTGTCTTTATCTCAGCCCTCGGCTCTAACCTTTTTCCCCTTCCCGATTCTCTCCCCCATCCCACTGAGGGAGGGGGGGGAGTGAGCGAGCGGCTGCGTGGTGCTTAGTTGCCAGCCGGGTTAAACCACGACAGTCCTTTTTGGCGCCCAACGTGGGGCTCAAAGGGCTTGAGATAACGACAGAGTAACCGGAGTATATTAAGGAATTTGTTAAATAGTTGTGGGTTGCAATTTGATTAATTTTTTCTTGATCTTAGCTTATCCAATCTGCACCATGCTCCCTCCTTTGCTGTACTTGTTAAAAGTTGGTGTTGGTTTTTGCAGTTTGTTATGCTCTGCGGTGACCAGACATGTTTTGCTTGGGAAACTTGTTATTAAAACAATGACCTTGAGCTTTATCTGGTATTTGGGTTTCATGTCGAAGTCTGTACTGCACTTTGGGTACCACCTTGCGGGGAATATTAGCAATTATACATGGGACTCTGAAAAGTTTGTTCTGGAGGAAATACAGAATGGCACTTTTTCTGCCTTCTTTGATGATGTTTCCTCCTTCACTACAATAACTTTTCAGTATCTTGAGCATCCTTGGATAGTTAAGGTATATCTATTGATATCTATTTGGAATATTGTTTCAGTTTTGTCCAAAGTTTGTAAGCAACTTAATAATACTATCCAGATGTCTGCCCCAGGGCTGGATAGTTATGAGTGGAAGGGTATTTGGGGTAGTATGGGTAAATGCCTAGAACGATGGGCACCTCCAATGTTTTGGAAATTCACTCCTGAACAAGTGCAGAATCCTGAAAAATTAGTAGAGTATTTGGAAAAGGTATGCTGTCACCCTGGCAATTCTAAGCAAACACAAATCACTGCAATGTGCTGGGGCCTGGCCCATGCTTACCGAACCCTGTCAACATGATTCAACACATCCAAAAGGAACAGAAAGTCTCTGGATCTGATGATAAGGCCACAGCCACTGCAGCTACTCCAACCCTGGCCACAGCCACTGCAGCTACTCCAACCCCGGCCACAGCCACTGCAGCTACTCCAACCCTGGCCACAGCCACTGCAGCTACTCCAACCCCAGTGATATGCACTGCGGCTACTCCAATGAACCAACCCGTGCCAGTATCAGTCGCCCCTATACAAAAGAAGAAATCTTGGAAGCGAAAGTCAACTCGTTTAGAAAGGGAGGATGAAAAAGCGGGGCCATCACAAGGGGAGGAGGAAGAGTTCATAAACGAGACAGAAACCACCAGATCCCTATCCTTGAGTGAGCTGCGAGATATCCGAAAAGATTTCAGCCGTCATCCAGGTGAGCTCATTATCACCTGGCTACTCCGATGCTGGGATAATGAGGCCAACAGCCTGGAACTGGAGGGTAAGGAAGCCAAGCAACTAGGATCCCTTTCTAGGGAAGGGGGCATTGACAAAGCAATTGGAAAAGGGACACAAATCCTCAGCCTCTGGAGGCGTCTACTGTCAGCCATGAAGGAAAGATATCCCTTCAAGGAAGATGTCGTATGTCGCCCAGGTAAATGGACCACTGTGGAGAAAGGCATCCAGTACCTGAGGGAATTGGCTGTCCTGGAGGTGATTTATAGTGACCTGGACAATGACCAGCTGCCCAAAGATCCAGATAGTGTCCAGTGCACACGACCCATGTGGCGGAAGTTGTTACGTAGCGCACCAACATCATTTGCAAACACATGGGAAATGATGAGCTGGGAAACTGGACGGGGACCAACAGTGGATGAAGTGGCTGGCCAGCTCCGGGAATATGAAGAAAGTATCTCTTCCCCCTTTGTTTCGGCTGTGGAGAAACTGTCCCAAAAGGTTGAACGACTCGAAAAGCATATGTCCTACTCCCCTCCTGTACAGACCAGTATCTCAGCCATCAGAAGTAAGCACCCTTCTGCTCAAGAAAAAGAATATCGAGGGTACACACCACGGGGCACTCTATGGTTTTACCTGCGTGACCACAGAGAGGACATGAGGAAATGGGACGGAAAACCTACCTCGGTCCTAGAGTCACGGGTACGTGAGTTGCAAAGAAAAACAAACACAAAAGGGGGCTCTTCCAGGAAACTTGTTGCTCCAATTTCCAGAGACTGGGACGACGGTAGTTTTTTCAGACAAAATAGAAGGGCTGATCTTAATTCTGATTGTGATGAAGGAACTTCTGACTCATACATACAAACCATGAGCAACAGTGACCAGGATTAGAGGGGCCCTGCCTCCAGCCAGGTGGAGGAAAGGGACAACAGGGTTTACTGGACTGTGTGGATTCGATGGCCTGGCACGTCAGACCCACAGAAGTATAGAGCTTTAGTAGACACTGGTGCGCAGTGTACTCTAATGCCGTCAAGCCATATAGGGGCAGAATCCATTTGTATTTCTGGAGTGACAGGGGGATCTCAAGAGCTGACTGTATTGGAGGCCGAAGTGAGCCTAACTGGGAATGAGTGGCAAAAGCACCCCATTGTGACTGGGCCAGATGCTCCGTGCATCCTGGGCATAGACTACCTCAGGAGAGGGTATTTCAAGGACCCAAAAGGATACCGGTGGGCTTTTGGTATAGCTGCATTGGAGGCAGAAGAAATTAAGCAGCTGTCTACCTTGCCTGGTCTCTCAAAGGACCCTTCTGTTGTGGGGTTGCTGAGTGTTGAAGAACAACAAGTGCCGATTGCCACCACAACAGTGCACAGGCGACAATATCGCACCAATCGAGACTCCCTGATTCCCATCCATAAGCTGATTCGTCGACTGGAGAGCCAAGGAGTGATCAGCAAGACTCGATCACCCTTTAACAGTCCCATATGGCCAGTGAGAAAGTCTGATGGAGAGTGGAGACTGACAGTAGACTATCGTGGCCTGAATGAAGTTACGCCACCGCTGAGTGCTGCCGTGCCAGACATGCTAGAACTTCAATACGAACTGGAGTCAAAGGCAGCCAAGTGGTATGCCACAATTGATATTGCAAATGCTTTCTTTTCAATCCCTTTGGCAGCAGAGTGCAGGCCACAGTTTGCTTTCACTTGGAGGGGCATCCAGTACACCTGGAATCGACTGCCCCAGGGGTGGAAACACAGCCCTACCATTTGCCATGGACTGATCCAGACAGCACTGGAACAGGGTAAGGCTCCAGAACATCTGCAATATATTGATGACATCATTGTGTGGGGCAATACAGCAGAAGTTTTTGAGAAAGGCAAGAAAATAGTCCAAATTCTTCTGAAAGCCGGTTTCGCTATAAAACAAAGTAAAGTCAAAGGACCTGCACAGGAGATCCAGTTTTTAGGAATCAAATGGCAAGATGGACGTCGTCAGATTCCAATGGATGTGATCAACAAAATAACAGCCATGTCTCCACCAACTAGCAAAAAGGAAACACAAGCTTTCTTGGGCATTGTGGGTTTTTGGAGAATGCATATTCCAAATTATAGCCAGATTGTAAGCCCTCTCTACCAAGTGACCCGGAAGAAGGATGATTTCAAATGGGGCCCTGAACAACGACAAGCCTTTGAACAAATTAAACGGGAGATAGTGCATGCAGTAGCCCTTGGACCAGTCCGGGCAGGGCAAGATGTAAAGAATGTGCTCTACACCGCAGCCGGGGAGAATGGCCCCACCTGGAGCCTTTGGCAGAAAGCACCAGGGGAGACTCGAGGCCGACCCCTAGGCTTTTGGAGTCGGGGATACAGAGGATCTGAAGCCAACTATACTCCAACTGAAAAAGAGTTATTGGCAGCATATGAAGGGGTTCGAGCTGCTTCAGAAGTGGTTGGTACTGAAGCACAGCTCCTCCTGGCACCCCGACTGCCGGTGCTGGGCTGGATGTTCAAAGGGAAGGTCCCCTCTACACATCATGCAACTGATGCTACATGGAGTAAGTGGGTCACACTGATTACACAACGGGCTCGAATAGGAAACCTCAGTCGCCCAGGAATCTTGGAAGTGATCATGGACTGGCCAGAAGGCAAAGATTTTGGAATATCGCCAGAGGAAGAGGTGGTGCATGCTGAAGAAGCCCCACTGTACAATAAACTCCCAGAAAATGAGAAGCAATATGCCCTGTTCACTGATGGGTCCTGTCGTCTTGTGGGAAAGCATCGGAGGTGGAAGGCTGCTGTATGGAGTCCTACAAGACAAGTCGCAGAGACTGCTGAAGGAGAAGGTGAATCAAGTCAGTTTGCAGAGGTGAAAGCCATCCAGCTGGCTTTAGATATTGCTGAAAGAGAAAAATGGCCAGTGCTTTATCTCTATACTGACTCATGGATGGTGGCAAATGCTTTGTGGGGGTGGTTGCAGCAATGGAAACAGAACAACTGGCAGCGCAGAGGCAAACCCATCTGGGCAGCCGCATTGTGGCAAGATATTGCTGCCCGGGTAGAGAACCTGGTTGTAAAGGTACGTCATGTAGATGCTCATGTACCCAAGAGTCGGGCCTCTGAAGAACATCAAAACAACCAGCAGGCAGATCAGGCTGCTAAGATTGAAGTGGCTCAGGTGGATCTGGACTGGCAACATAAGGGTGAATTGTTTCTAGCTCGGTGGGCCCATGACACTTCAGGCCATCAAGGAAAAGAATGCAACATACAGATGGGCTCGTGATCGAGGGGTGGACTTAACTATGGACGCTATTGCACAGGTTATCCATGAATGTGAAACATGTGCTGCGATCAAACAAGCCAAGCGGTTAAAGCCTCTCTGGTATGGAGGACGGTGGCTGAAATACAAATATGGAGAGGCTTGGCAGATCGATTATATCACACTCCCACAAACCCGCCATGGCAAGCGCTATGTGCTCACCATGGTGGAAGCGACCACCAGATGGTTGGAAACATATCCCGTGCCCCATGCCACTGCCCGGAACACTATCCTAGGCCTTGAAAAACAAGTCCTGTGGCGACATGGCACTCCAGAAAGAATTGAGTCAGACAACAGAACTCACTTCTGAAACAGCCTCATAGACAAATGGGCCAAAGAGCATGGCATTGAGTGGGTCTATCACATCCCCTATCATGCACCAGCCTCTGGGAAAATTGAACGATACAATGGACTGTTAAAAACTACACTGAAAGCAATGGGTGGTGGAACATTCAAACATTGGGATACACATTTAGCAAAAGCCACCTGGTTAGTCAACACTAGAGGATCTGCCAACCGAGCTGGCCCTGCCCAATCAAACCTCTTACGTACTGTAGAAGGGGATAAAGTCCCTGTAGTGCATGTAAAAAATATGCTGGGGAAGACAGTCTGGGTTTCTCCTGCCTCAGGTAAAGGCAAACCCATCCGTGGGATTGCTTTTGCTCAAGGACCTGGCTCTACTTGGTGGGTGATGTGGAAGGACGGGGAAGTCCGATGTGTACCTCAAAGGGATTTGATTTTGGGTGAAAATAGCCAATGAACTGAGTTGTATAATGTTAATTGCTGTGTAATATAGTATGTCTTCATTTTTACTATTGCTGTATGTCATATCAATGGTATAACAGGAAGGATCACGCAGATTAAGAAGAATGAATTTTGAAGACACTAAGGAAGTACAGCGGATGGAACCAGAACTGACTTCAGCAAGCAACAACCCAACACCAGACCCCATCTCTCCTGCCCTGAAAGACTGTTACGACAGACGGAGCCCAAAACCGTGGACTAAATGAACCCAATGGACATTTTCGAGGGATGGTCCATAAACTAAGGGAATGATATCTGTATGTATATACCAAAAAAATCAGAAAATGGTAGTGATTAATTGGAATGTATTGTAAGGGTAGGACCTAAGCATGACGTAAATGGTATAGAATAAGGGGTGGAATGTCCTGGTTTCGGCTGGGATAAAGTTAATTTTCTTCACAGAAGCTAGCATAGTGCTGTGCTTTGGATTCAGTGCTAGAAGAATGTTGATAACACGCTGATGTTTTTAGTTGTTGCCAAGCAGTGCTCAGACTGCTCAAGGACTTTTTGAGCTTCTCCTGCTCGGCCAGGTGCATAACAAGCTGGGAGTACAGCACAGCTAGGACCCAAACTGTCCAAAGAGCTATTCCATACCATAGAACGTCATGCTCGGGGGGGTTGGTGGGTCGGTCAGTCGCGGGGGGAGTGATCGCTGCTCGGGTACTGATCGCTGCTCGGGACGGGCTGGGCATCGGTCAGCGGGTGGTGAGCAATTGCATTGTGCATAATTCGTTTTGTATATTCTGTATATTTTATCATTCTCATTATTACTATTATTATTATTTTCTCTTATTAAACTGTCTTTATCTCAGCCCTCGGCTCTAACCTTTTTCCCCTTCCCGATTCTCTCCCCCATCCCACTGAGGGAGGGGGGGGAGTGAGCGAGCAGCTGCGTGGTGCTTAGTTGCCAGCTGGGTTAAACCACGACAGGTGCACATTTCATTTACGTTCTTGAAAGTTTATATATTGCATATAGTAAATAGATTATAAAAATCTACTTATTAATGAGGATGACAAATGAACTGTATGCTCCAGCTAAAGTATGCACAGGAAGAAACTTATTTCTGATAAACAACTGACTTTGGGCTGTAACAGCACTTGAATATGTATGGCTCACAACAGGTTAACTAGCACGTTATTTTTTTTAAAAAATATAATTTTTTTTGCCCTCCCTTTCACACAGAAAGTTTTTCAAATCAGGCTGAATAATGGTAACCTAGGAAAAAAATTCTTTAAGCATATAAAGAAAGCTTTGGTGAAGCGTCAGATAATATAATTCATCTAAGCCTTCTAGAAAGGAAATGTGATGGTACTCCCTGTCAAGTTCACATGAAGATCTTTTACCAAAAAGAGATAAACTATCTCTGCTATCATTTGAAAAAGCCTGTCATGATTTGATGAATCAAGAAAAGTTGGATGGAAGGTTTGTTAGGAATCCTGCAACTCCAGCTGATCAATCAGTTCATGCAAAAATGAAAACATAAGCATTTTTCATCCTTACTTTTCTTTCAAGAGGCTAGCAGTGATAAGATGTGACCATTGGTTCATACTGGCCCATCTGTAAATAAGGAAAGACATCATCTTAGATTATGCTAGTGGTGGCTAAGAGCAGTCAAAATGTCACTGACCCCACCAGTTTGCCTGACATAGTGAGAAGACATGACAATCCAGATAAATTATAAGTTTTTTAGAGCAGCAGAATGAGTTCCATGCTGAATGCAAAAGAGATTAAAAATAAGGATTCAAGGAGATCCACGTCAATGCTAGTGAAAAGTAATAACAACAGCATTAATAGTAACATAGGAAATTATTTGACATAAAAGTGTCTGCTCTCAGAAAATAATTTCTCAAAATGTTTACAAAAATCTAATAGTCTAAATATGTCAGATAAATCTTAGTTGGTTTAAGTTAATGCATTGGATTTAGAGTTTATTATACTCTAAATTCCTGAGAAAATAAAGGATTAAATATCGATGCATAGTCAATATATAAAAATACTAAAGAGTCAAGTTAAATGGTTTACAACATGCTTAAGCTAATTGAAAATAAAGACTTCCTGAAGCTGGGTCCATCTTTATACCACAGTTTATGATATAAATGGTTTTCAGTTGGCACTGCTAGTGAAAAATATAGATATTTTGATTCTGCATCTAGTATTCTTCTGCTAGTTCGATATTTCTAACATTAAAGATAAATTCATGCCTTTTTGTTTCCTTGCAGCATCTGTTCTATGGAAACAACACACAGTGTGTGTCATGTACTATAGCCAAGGAACATATGCTGCAAATAAACAAGAAAAACATTAATTTATATTTAACACTGGGAATCTAGAAGTTCTCCCAATAAAAATAATACACTAGAAATAAAAATGCTGTATGGTTCCTGCAGAAATTATATAGGTACTACTTAAGAGTAGGACAGTAAATTCCTATATTTTCAAGGTTAGTATTCAAATATCCCTGCTTAACAGTATGACACCAAGCTTTACTGATGAAACCAACAATTAGGATTTTTCCCCCTGGCACTTTGGCTCATGCATAATGCATAACAAAGTGGATAGCGAATGTGTATGAAGTCTTTCGTCCCTAGCTTGCTGATTTCTATCAAGACCAGGACAGCTTTAATTTGTGATTAAAAATTATTATCTTTCCTGCCCTTATCTGCCCATTCCAGAAGCAGGCCATAGAACCAGTCGGTAGTGCAGCTATGGGATTCAGCAGTGTTTGGTCTACCGTGCTAGAGCAGCATATCAGGTGATCTATACAGTTGGGATAAGAGAGGAGGTTGATCAGATCAGAGACCCTATTTCATTCTTTCTACTGTGCAAAGTGTTAGGTGCCTCTGCCTTTAAACCTGAACCACCCAAAGAGCAGACATTTAAGAAGGAAGGTCTGTTACCCCAAGTGACGTGAGTGGAGTACCAAATTCACTGGAAGGAGTTGTAGATCAACTCTGCTGATCTCATTAAACTAGAGATAGCACCAAACTGTAGCTTTTCACCCCAAGCAACCTCATGGGCATGATGCAGAGAAGAGACTGGATTCCTTCTCAGGAAGTTGCTCATCTGTCCATGATGCAAGTCTTCCCATACATGAGATCATTCTGATGTAATGATTACCAACTTAAAAAACAGTATGTGAGGTTATATGGATTCTCATCTGGATTTGAGAACAGGAGACAGATTTTTTTTTTCCTTTCAATGTTAAAAAGCAATAAATTTACTAACATTTGCACATTACTGTACCCAGTAAATTCAGTCTATGACCATGGTTCAGCATTACAGATTTTTCTTTATTTGTATTCTAGTTCTTTTGTACCCCATTTCCTATAACTTTTACCTGTAAGTGTAAAAAGTCCCAGAAAGGCACATAGATAATTTATAAACTGATTCCTAGAAGGGTATCACTTCTCAAACAAAGAAACCTACTACACACAAGTATGCCATAGCTGCAAGGTATGATGTGGGCAGGGAAAGGGATTTGTGTCATTTGAGGTTTGAGGGTGGAATGAACTTGATTTGAAATAATGTGCCTACATGCTAAATAACGTGCCTAATGCTAAGCATGCCATTATGTACTTTTAATAACTAGCATATTAATCCAAAAGCAGAAAACCATTACACATATTAGATATTCTGGACCATTAGACATTGCAGATCGCATATGTACAACATGCAATATCCACAGGTACCTCTCTGTGTATTTTATAAATGCTTAGCCAAAAAGTTCAATTAATTATTTAAGTAAATAGTTAATTATAGTCTACAATTGCTATTCCTAATTTTCATAACCCAGGAACAAGTTAGATTCACATTTGTGCCTCCACCTGTTTTAAAGATTTTTGCTGTGTGGTTTGACTCCTAGCTACATTTTGTATGTAGATTTAACAATGAATTTAATTATAGTAAGCTCATTAGGAATGGAGCCATTGCTTATCTTAAGTTCTGTAAAGTAGTGTATATTTACAGCACGGTATAAGCAGTATTTAATAATTAATACTCTGTACTCTGTCATATTAATGTGAAAGCATAAAAGGATTATCAGAGGTAGGGAGGGCTTTATACTTCTGTGAAGAATAGAGAGATGAGTCTCTTTGTAAATTAGATTGGAAAATTAAAGCCTGATGAAATGTGACCTTTTTTGTTTCTTTACTACTGTTTAGAGCTGGATAGTGAATTACTATAAGGCTAGTTCATTAGTCCTGTATCAGGCTTATCCATTCCAGGGATAGTGGCTGACGGTGGAAGAATAGGCAAATAGTTCCAGAACTAATTATTAAAAGATCAGACATCTCTAGTAATTCTATGACTCTAGACCTGATCAAACATGTCAATGGCCAAATATCAGTTAAAAGATAGAGCTTTGGGAATTATAGTTTGAGAAGAAAATAACCTACAAATGTAGAAAGTTGTTGATGTAATTTGGGAAAGGTACAGGAAATAGGTTTTCCTTCCTTCATTCCCTCCCTGCTTTCTTTCCTTCATTCATTTTTTTTCTTGTCTTCTCTATTAAAATTTATTCAATGGCAACTTATACCACCACAAATATAAATTCTTTAAAGCTTTCAAGAGTTTGTGTGAGAAGTTAGTGTTAAATTTACACTGTGATCACTGAGCAGCTAGATAAGGGGGTTTTTTTAGGCTGGAAATTGCTTAAAAAGCAGAAAAAAACAAGTCACAACTGACATTTTCATGAGCATAAATTGATGCAACGTGTTCAGGTCAGAAAAAATGTGTATCACTGTACATTTCCAGCATGAAGCTGACATTTCTTCCATGCCACAAAGAAATTTAAAGTGACATTCTTTTATTTTCTACAGAGACAGCTGCTATAGTTCCCAGCTGAAAATTGGCCTCAGCTGGCATGTAATAAATGGGAAAACATGTAGATAATAGTCATGAACTAGTGAGCACTGCTGGTTGACCAGTTATCAAATTGCTGATAAGCTGTAGTTTCGTCTGTAACACCAGATGACACACATGCTCTTTTCCTTTTTTGTCTCTTCTTATAACTTACATTTGCAATAACATTATGGTTTAGTGCACATTATGACCTACCTGTCCACCATTATACCTTCAGTGTAACAAGGCTGATGAATATGCTTTTAAAAGAAGAAATAACATTCCCTGAAGATTTTTTTTCTCTTTAGTAAGTATCACAAAACCGTCAAAATGTAAGTTGCCTCACAAAACCCACCTGAAAACACAGTTATCTGCTCTTATCGAGCTCAGTCCTGTGAACAAAACCTGTCAGTAATTTTTCAGCAAACTGCTTCTTTGTGGAAAACAATGCTTTGTCGAAACTGAAGTATTGCATGGAAAGGAATTGATTTCGATGCATCTTCACCAAAGCAGCGCTTGCCTGGGAGTTCAGATTTCAAGGAAACTTAGCTCCAGGCTGCTGCTGCCCTGCTGGGTCAGGTATTGTAAACCCTCCTACTGCCTGCTCTGGAGCTGGGCCCCTGCAAACATTGCAGCTCCATCACTCGTCTGTAACTCATGGGGATGCTGGTCTTGTGTGGCAGGGAATTGCCCTAGGGAACAGCAAGATGTTAAGTTTCACTTCTGTGCAACCAAACTGAAATATCTCTTTTCCTGATTTTTTTTTTTTTCAATTTCCTTTTAATGAGAAATGTGGAAATTAAGATTTTCTTTCTGAAAAGCAACAAATATGTCAATTTTTCTTACCGTAGAAAACTGCATACAATGATTAGTCCTAATTAAAAATCCAAGGAGTAGCTGATGGACAGAGTGAAGACCAAACTATCCACCAGCAAATACTGATTTCAGTGATGGATCTATAAGAACATCTGGTTTTATAAATTATTTAGGTGGTGATGGAGAGGGCATAATACCTGTGATATTTCTGTTTAAGTAATTCAAATAATATTGAGGATGAAATTTGACTTTCAGGTGAAAATATTTTTGTTTATGGCTCTCAGAATGGCCCTCTCCTTTGCCATGCTAGGTTTGAACTTCTTTGAACCTTCATAACCCTCTGCAGCTCTGCCCTGCTGTGTTCCTCTTCCTCGTGACTCCCCACAGTTTCTCCCACTCTTCACTCCTAGGCTTGTACAGACTCTGTGCCACATCTCATAGTAAAATCCCAGTCATGTCTCTGATCCTGCCTCTCACTGAAATTCTGCCTGGTGTGATTGTTCTTCTGCACCTTTTAGTCAGGACTTTATTTGGTTTTCCTATTATAGGCAACCATGCGATAAAAAATAGCATACAAAAATGTGAAATCTAATCAATGGGTGTATGCAAATATATATTTGTATGTGTGTGTATGCATGTAATTTGCAGGAAAAAAGTGTATTACAAATATTACACTTATTTAGCTTCAGTTGTCTTCTTCCACTTCTCAGCCATTCTTGTCTTTTACTGTAGATTACTGGCAGAAAGGTGTGGTAGGATCATAGAATCATAGAAAGTTTTGGGTTGGAAGGCACCCCTAGAGGTCATCTAGTCCAGCCCCTTTGCAGTGAGCAGGGACACCGCTAACTAGATCAGGTTGCTCAGAGCTCCATCCAACCTGGTCTTGAATGTTCCCAGGGATGGGGCCTCCACTACCCCTCTGGGCAACCCCAGTTTAACCCCAGTTGGCAACTGAGTACCACACAGCTGCTTACTCACTCCTCATCCCCTGCAGGATGGGGAGAAGAGAATTGGAAGGATAAAAGTGAGAAAAATCATTGAAATAATAATAATAATAATAATAATAATAATAATAATAATAATAATAATAATAATGAAAGTAACAGAGAGAAATAAAACCCAAGACAAGTAATGCAAATGAAAATAATTGCTCACCACCAACTGACCGATGCCCAACCAGTGGAGCAGCAGCCCCCCAGCCAACCTTCCCCCCAGCACGTCATATGGTATGGGATATCCCTTTGGTCAGTTGGGGTCAGCTGTCCCAGCCGGTCCCCTCCCAGCTTCTTGTGCACCCCCAGCCTCCTCGCTGGTGGGCAGTGTGAGAAGCAGAAAAGGCCTTGACTTTGTCTAAGTCAGCAGTAGCTAAACCATCTCCATATTATCAACACTGTTTTCAGCACAAATCCAAAACTTAGCCCCGTACAAGCTACTATGAAGAAAATTAACTCTATCCTAGCCAAAACCAGCACAAAAGGTTACTGTGCAGCATCCTGCACTCACATTCAGGTGTCCAAATTCTACATCACCCCTTAGGCCTAGTGTTTCATATCATCTAGTTGCCTCCACAAGTCTTGGTAAAGCCAATAGGAAACACTATGCAAAAGTGGAATTTATTACATCTGAATATGGCCACAAGAAAAAAACACACCTCAGCCACTTTCTTCTCAGAAAGAAGGGATTCATGCAAATCAAATCTCCAAGAATGTATTCACATCATGACTAATAAATGTGAGGATGAAAACAGAACTTAGGTCTTAATACAGATTTTGCTAATTTATCAGATGAGTTCTCTGGCACTCTGTAACTATATGAAAAAGAGAGAGAGATGGGGAAATAAATAATTCTTAGCAGAAAAACAAAAGAAAGGTGAACTTAATAGAATGAATGTTATTATTGTAATATATTAGTTTCTTGAAATGAGAGGATTTATCATGATTCTTCTTGACCACTGAAGATGGTCAAGCATGTCTTTACCAACCCAGAAATAAAACCTTCATTGTTTTTAACAAGCTTGGTAAGTCCATTCACATTTGCAATGTAAAATTATCTGATCTGCTTTTATTACCTTAGGAAATTCTCTGTAAAGTGGTTTTTTTCCCTCTTTTTTTTCCTTTTTTTCCTTCTGGTCAAACACTAATAGCCGTGAGAATGACAATTAGAAATGATGGGTTTAAGTAAGGAATCTTTTTCTGCAGTTGCCCTACTATGGGACTCTAGGGCAGAAGATCTGCAGAGCTCTACCCCCTAAAAGTAACATCAGAGAGAGAAAAAAAAAGAGATGGAGACTATGCTCCCAGTGGTGGCTGCAGGAAGGCTACAGCTGGAGTTTGAAGCTATTGGTCCAAACAGTGCTGAGTGGTACAAGGGGCCAACTCAATTTTGAGCATGGTGACAGGTTTGAAAACAATGTTGTCTATTCATTGCAATGAGATACAGCTGAGTATAATGCTAAGGTTCAGTAGTGATGTCTATCTCCAGCTCTTAGATATATAAAATATTGGTTGTACTACTTCACTGGAACCCAATATATGTAGTGTTACTATATACACCCTGGATTTTTATCAAAAACTTGAATCTATATTACTGAGAAGTAAATAACTTGTGGGTTTAAAGGGAAAAGGATGGTTTAGATTAGATTAATGGCAACATGATTTTGCAAAGAATAAATGCTTTTGATTATAGAGAGATCAAACTTCAAATTTAGGAAACATCCACAGAGAGAAAAATGTCTGTCCTTAAATACTGTTCCTGAGATTTTTGTTACAATGCAAGTAACCACATGGTAGAAACTGCACATTCATTGTCTGAGGAATTCATGGTGTGATAAAGAAAATGAGAGCCTCTGAGGGAATAATTGCTTCACCATGGGGAACTCATGCAACTTAACTTGAACTTTAAATCGATCTGCTTTCGTATTTGTTACTGCTGGTGCACAGTAGTATGAGGAGGAAATTGTGCAGCCATAAAATGGATGTTTTCGATATTATGCAGCATGATAATGCTGTGACTATTTTTATAAATGTGTTTGTGTTGGATGGGAGTATTTTACCATCTCAGTTCTAACCAAACTTACATAAAATGCAAAAATATATAGCTGGATGCTTTTAATTATGAATAGCAACCATTGTTCCGAGCCCATGGAAAAAACTTGACTAGTGAATCTCTCCCTATTTTTTAAATGCGTTCATTGTTTTAATTTGTTCCCTAGGCTGCAGAACTGTGATCATTACCATATTTCGATAGGTGCCCCTGTGTGCTCATGCTATGACTGGGCAGAGGGCTTACAGGATTACATGCTTGATTTCCCCTGAAAGCCTCTCTTTCCAGTAAATATTGTGGCAATTTGAAAGGATTACTTTCTTATGTCCCTTTCAATTTTTCCAGCCATTTTTGATTCGATAGCAGCAGCTGGTAGTCACTTAAGGGTGACAACAACACTCTCATCATCCCCTTGTAAGGTGGACACACATTGTGTTCCCCCCATCACAGGCAGGGTTCCCAGGGAGGTAGGGGACAGAGCAGGTATGGGAGGAAAAAGATTAATTGTGCCTGCAGAACAACTGTAAGTCTGTTGGTTTTCTTAAGAAAATGTTCCCTAATATATGCTGTAATTTTCAACTATTAATTAAGATTTCTAAGTATCAGAAATATGTTCAAAAGGCTCAGTTAATTCAGTCAAAAAGAAGGTTTTTCATATATAAGCTATTTTGCAATGACAGTTATTAAGAGGGATGGAGGATTTGCTGTCTGCTGATCAGTTTTTTCATCTACTTCTGCTGTCTTCACCTTTTTTGGCAGAGGCCTTCATAATTTATTCTCCAACCTTAAAAACTGAAATACACACATTCCCCTTGCCTTATTGTACCAGTTTAAAAAGAACAGTGAAAGGTGTGAAGCAAAAGGAGTACAGCTGCTAAAATACTGTCCAAAATAATTTTACTATATGTATGGAGCTGATATTTAGTAGTGTTGGTGCCTCTACAACTGTGGTTCATTGGACTGAGTTAAACATTTGAGACTTAAAGATATCCATATGTAAATTTACCTTAACTGGAAGATTGGGGAATTAATCTCTATTCCTCACTTTGTTCAAAGGATTTCTTTTCTGGAAGATGAAAGTGTAAAGAAGAATTGGATCCTCTTTTATAAATTAAGAAGAAAGGTTAAGTAACTTGTCCAATGTCACACGACAAATCTATGGAGTAGGTTGGAATTTGACAAATTTGTTCTTAATCTCCGTCCTTGGAGTTAATCACATAAAATCCTCCTTGCACCTAAGTCACCAAGTCTGAATTTAAAGTGTTTCTCAGACACTGTTAATACTTTTTAAGAAGAGATTCTACTCATAGTTTTTGCAATTTCATCCTTAAAAAGCAACTTTCTATTCTTAAATCTTTGGGGGATGTTTATATGTAAAATACACATGGTAAAATAACAATGCAAATACCAATACATATCTCTTGACACTTCTCTCAGCACCACGGCAGCTTTTCTCATCAAATGCTTGGAGACCTCACCTATACATTAAAGAAATTTCCCCCACTACCTCTGGAAAGACATTTAATCCCCTTTTTTACAAACGGCAAGCCAATGAGTACTGATGCAGTAAGAACTGTCAGCTGGCTTTTGTAATCATTTGCTGGACTTACAGATAAGATGCATTTAGTACTCCAATCAAATGCACATATGAAAGATCTTAGATGCCAAGTGATCATTTGAAAAGGCATTTTTTACTGAACTAATATATAAAGCAGGCATCTAAATACAAATGTGAATCCAAGATAAAGTTAAGACAAGTGTAATTTTAGGCCCAGCAAAATTGTGGGTGTAAGGACATCCAGGCACAAATATCAGTGATGTTCTTTCAGTATGTCCCAGTACACTATAGCAAAATCAAGACTGAAATGGGTGTGGGTGTTGTTTCCCACTGTTGTGGTTTAACCCAGCAGGCAGCTGAACACCACGCAGCCGCTCGCTCTCTCCCCCCCTCCCTCAATGGGATGGGGGAGAGAATCGGAAAAAAAAAATTGAAACCTGTGGGTTGAAATAAGGACAGTTTAATAAAACAGCAGAGGAAAAAAATATACAGAATATATAAAACAAGTGATGCACAATGCAATTTCTTACCACCCACTGACCAATGCCCAGCCCGTCCCGAGCAGCGATTGCTCTCCCTTGGCCAACTCCCCCTGAGCATGACGTCCTATGGTCTGGAATAGCCCTTGGGCCAGTTGGGGTCAGTTGTCCTGGCTGTGCCCCCTCCAAACTTCTTGTGCCCCTGGCAGAGCAGAGGAAGGTGATACAGTCCTTGCCTGGTGTAAGCACTGCTTAGCCACAACTAAACCATCAGGGTGTTACCAGCGTTCTTCCCATACTAAATCCAAAACACAGCACTATGCCAGCTACTAGGAAGAAAATTAACTCTGTCCCAGCTGAAACCAGGACACCCACTTAAAAAAATGCCAGTTTTCTTCTGGCCCAGGTCTTTTCATTCATTGGGAACTCAGTGTTCAAAGGCAATCTCAGACTTCAATGGAACTGGAAGCAAAGAATATGCTATTTAAATGTGTATGTTTGGTGATGTTTTTTCAGTTTATAATTTCCAAACATCATGTGATCAGAGAAATTACTTAGATTCTTCCACTTTAACAAAGCGTGTGGCTCACAAGTCAACCACAGATCTCGTCCTAACTGATTTTGTCTCTATACAGAAAGGAAGAAAATTAAGAAAATTCATATTTTGTTGTTTTGGTCTGAAGTGGTTTCAGAACTGTAAGTAAGAGGGAATAAACATAGGCAGAAAAGAACATATTTTTGTCTCTTTCTGTCATCTGGACAGACCCTACACAGCTTAAGCAGCAGAAACAATAAAATAGGCTTATTGTGCTTTTGTGCGTTTCCTAAAGTTTGTGTTCCAGGTAGAAGCAGAAACAGAACTACAGTAACACAGTGGTAAAAAGCTGCTTTTATCAGCCAGAAAGACTGTAATGATAGATTTGGGTTTAGTTTTCTGATATCCTTCTTCTTATGAAATTTTGTCACATATTGTTAATTTAAGATTGTTAGACATTTCACATAAAAAATGGATCAAAACTATATGTATTTTAACATGAGTTGGAGGCTGGAATTTGGACTTCTCAATGGTGCTCATTCCCATTACCATTTCCACACATGATCTGTCATGTAGCACTTTTCTGCCAGCTCAACCTGGGACTCCCAACACGTTAGGCATTATAGAATCACAGGACAAAAGGGGATCTCTGCATTGCATACCATATACAATTTACATTTCCAGACTCTTACTATGTAAGGAAATAAATAATAAAATAAGACAGGAACAGTTTTCACTGTTTACTTTGTGAGCTGAAATGCCTTTTAGATGTGGGAATAAAGTTAGAAAACTTCAAATTGCAAAATATTTTGTCTTTATATTATACTTGAGGTGCTTCACACTCTTGGATCATATGTTATTATTTCAGTGCAAAGAATGACAGGAGACAATCATAACTGTATTTGGGACACGGATTCTCATGTTCTTCCCTTATGCAATCAGTCATTACAAAAGCAACCCAGCTGGTTAATGAGAAAATCACAAGCAGCATCCACCTTTAACTGTAAGGGACCATTACCTTCCCTGATAATTGGTAAAACCTGTTGAAGTGGGTGAATGATCTAAAATAATTTAAATGAATCATTAATTCATTAATTTTAAGACCTAATCCTAAATTTTCCAATGCACAAGATTCCCATTAGGGGTAAATTTTGAAAAACTTGTGTATTTTCAAAACTCACTTTGGCCGCACTCAGGGTGTAACCTGAGCAGAGCTACCCTTGCAGAAGTATCTGCAAAGCAGGCAGCTGTGTGGTTTTTACTAGGAAAAGGCTGGCTTTGCTGTGGTGGGATTAGTCATCTGGGAAGTGAGAAATCTGGAGAGAGCAGGTGAAAATCATGCAGAGATTTGGAAAGAAGAACATGGTTTGGGATCTCTTGGGACTGGGAGAGGACAGACCCACACAATCCATAAGCCTGAACATCATTGCCCTTTCCCAAGTCCCTTCTTCCCACAGACCATGTGCCTTCGTTTTAATTTTATACCTGGAAGCTCCCAGACTCACTATTCCTGAACCTGCCTTGTACCTCCAACCCCATGTCCAACCCCTTTTTTATGCCCCAAAACTGGTGTCCCTCAGCAGCTCTAATACGCTGTCCTCCCCAGCAATACACTCTTCTGCTGTTACAGCATTGAACACACAGGTCAGAAACCTCGAGCCAGCTCAGCGTTTCTCAGCATGGCTTTAAGGTTGAGACAACAGTGAAAAAATAATTTTCTGAGAATGCATGTGGAGCTGGCAAAAAAAGTAACATTTCACCGCATTCATATTATATTCCTGTAATTTTATTTGGCCTGACATTTGCTTAAGAATCTCTTTTCCTCTGAAACATCTGTTAAAATAAATTATGTTTTATAGAAGGATAAGATTAGAAAAGTTACAATTTCTGTTATGAAGAGATTAAAAAATCTTTAATCTGTCAGATTTTCATTTTAATCTCAAATCAGAACCATGATATTATGTGTAAATTCTGGCTCTGTTTTTCATATCCAGTCAATTGCTAAATCCATCAGTTTTTAAAAGACTATTTTTCCTGTTCACCCAGCATCCTAGCTCACTCTTGCCAACTATGAAACATGCATTTGTCACCTCTCTGAATACCTTGTCTCATACTTCCTGCGTTTATTTTATCCTACAGTGGTTTTGCCCACCTTTCCAAGAGCCAGAGCTATACAATATGCTTTAAAAACCCATTTATTTGCCTTTCTTCTCCCAAATTCTAAAAGTATATGAGACAATATTTTTATCCAAGAACATTTTAAATAATATTTACAATGCAGCTTTAGCATCTTTCTCAAATTTTTTTGTTCTAGTAAGGGTATCCTTTTACATCGGTTGCTCATGCCATTGACCCTTCCTGATTTCTCATATTTCTCACATGTGCTCATGACACCTCTTCTGTCTTGACTCGTACAAACTTCTCCTCCTTATTCCTACACTGACATGTTCTGCAGAAAAGTCAACAGTAAAGGACATGTGACCTAGAAGAGTATAAATAAGAACACAAAATCTTCAAATACATATGTCTTTATATATAACTAGGTCGATTTCTCTTTGACTAAGGTTAATAATCTGTAAACCCCATTTTTCAGCATCCTTATATAAAATTTCCACATGTAAATTAACCCAAACTAGTTACCTTGACCATTCCTTCACCTTGTCCATTAGATTTATCATCAGAAGTTAAAAACTCACTATGTGTAGATATAGTTCATCCTGTAAAATTCTGTTTAAAAGATGTGGTTGCTGAGTATAATGATAAATTCTTGGGAAAGGCACAGCTTAGCAACAGCACACAATTTTGTTAGGATTTCCAATGAGAGGAACAGGGGGTTAAAAACTAGAAAAAAGAAAAAGATATTTAACAGTATGGAGACACTATTGTGTCCTCCAAATAAATCATATCTGCTGGTAGAGGATCTATTGCATGATGGGATGTTAGTTTGATGACTGAACCACAGGAATAAACTTCTAATACTTAAATTCTGTTTCTCTTATACTTTGTCTATAAACAAACAAATAAACAAATATAGTGAGTTAGGAAATAAGTAATTAGTGAGTAAGTCATAACAAAGAATATGACTCTTTTTGCGAGTCCTGATCCTATTCATTTTCTTGAGTTCAGCAAAACCTCCAAAAAGCCTCAAGAAACAATCCCATTGGCAAATGTGAAACATCAAAGTTAAAATCAAGGTTGTCTAGAACACACCTTGGATTTTCATTCACTAGGCTTTCAGAGAGTTGAAATGAGCTGACCTGAGTATGCTGAAAGAACAAAAAAAGAATCCCACCAGGTACATTTACATTGGTATGTTTGACTTAAGATATTTTACAGGCTGGAAAAGACTTGAACCAATCTGGCTTCATTATTCTTTCAGTTTCACTGGGCTAAACTCACTGACACTGGTTCATTGGTGTAGAATGCATACCACCATTTACACCCTCCTTGGATTTTGCCAAAGATGTGAACTGGAGGCAGCTGCTCAGTAGGCATTAGGATTCTTCCAAACTCTTCAAAGTTTCTTCCAAATTCTTCAAAGCTGAATGTTCACTCTTAAATGCCCATAAGAATTTTCTTGTTGGAGAGCAAATCAAAATTCACGTTTGAGCTACCAACCAACCAGAAAATCTGAAACTCAGAAAAGTTTGAAATTCCAAGGTAACAGAGCCACTGAAACTACAAAGTAATATACTGAATAAGAGTCATGTATTAGATTTTTATTGTAACTCTACTATTTGGAAGAAGCTGATTGGACATAAATGTAGTAGTATGCTATCTCAGAGACAAAAAAAAAACAAAGTAAAAGGCTTTTTGGAGGAAGAAAGAGTAAAAAAAGAGACATATCTCCAAGAAGCTATTTTTAGACTCTTTATTTTATATAGATACAACAAAGCCACTTAGAGTTTTGGACATTTTGAACATGTATGTTTCAGAATATCGCAAAATGTTAAATCTTCTGTGTTCCTCCAGAAGGAAGAAACTCATTCTCTTCATTGTCTCACACAGATCTCTTGCCTGTTAAATAACCTCTTACTAGCTCTTGCATCTCCGCTTACAAAACTGAAGGCTGAGTAAATATTTTTCAGGACAAGAACTGGTCTGAAATATCTGTTGGGTATGTCTTCTTTTTGGGTCTGAGCAGCTTCTTCCAGTAATTCTCATGTCATCATGAGAAGGGTATTCCTCAGAATAAGCACCTTGCATTTGATGCTATAATTTTCAGGTTTTCGTTTGCTTTTGGTTATCTGTGTTTTATATGATATAGTGTGAAGAGTGGTAGTCATGTGAATACAAGCCAACAATTTACTCAAGAATCTCTGCTGACATCATAAGATGCACACAGTGCAACTTCAGTGATTTATGAATGCAGCAGTTCTCTGAGAATGTGCTCACATGGTACTTATTTTGGAGTCTCACTGTTATTTATTAACTTTTAGCCTTCTGAATTTCGTAAACCAATTACTCTTTTTTTTTAATATGTGCATGTCTCTTTTTCCCATAATGTCCATGAAACGTTGTATAGCATCAATGTCTTCACATTTGTGTTGCAAATTGCTATATGGAATGATCTCAATAAAAAAGTATTAACAAGAGTAATTAAACAATTCAAATTTATCCACACCGTGTAACTTTAGGTCATCTGGTGTGTTTGGGTTTTAGGGACACACGTGTTTTTCTTTGAATATGAGCTAGTGGAGGTCATTCTAATATCCTACTAGTGTGTAGAAGAGCCATTACTTTACTGGGCTTTTTCAGATAGCAGCCTCAATGTTTTACAGATTTTTGTACTGATAAGCAATGTGTGACTACTGTCATACCTGCAAGGAGTTGGTGGCAGAGAGATTTCTCACTGCCCTGGAACATCTTATCCAAAAGTATTTTGATAGCTTTGAAGGGCACCAAGGGGAAAAGACCAAGTGGAAGAGCAAGTTTTCATCAGTGGCTTTCAAGGCTTCCACAGTAATGATTTTGACATCTAGGAGATTATATGGAGAGGGTTTTTTACCCAGATATCCCCTGGATTTGTCGAGGAGTCCAATATTGGAAATAAAATAACTAATTACATAAGCAAAATATCTAAGAAAGCATGTTTCAGAGAGCGCCAAGATGCTAATAGGGGCTAGCCAGAGCTTTAATCAACAATGCCATTTTACATAGTACTACACTTTTTCTGCTAATCCCTGTTCATACACCTGCAGTGCTAACAGACTGCACGCACCACACCGAGGTGTGTTGACCTATTTGATTGAGATGAAGGTGTGTTGAAGATGTCTGCCGTGTACTCCATTATCCGCTGTAGACCTGTCTTCAGTGAATTAGGATGCAAACTTCCATTAAATTTTCATCTGTACTCATGAAATAATTAAGTCTTTCTTTTTGATATTTAACTGTATTTTATGTTAGCTGTCAAACTTTCAGTAGAAAACACTGTAATTAGGTCTGCATTTTATGACTTGCATTTTCACTCACTGAGTTAGAGTAGCAGACGTTTTGACTTTTGATTTCACCTTTGAAGAAAGCACGATCTGAAGAGCTGTTTGTATTACCTTGTGCACTACAGGCTCCTGTCTTTAGCAATTAGCAGTAAGTTCTCCAGCAGTCTAGAACTGCAAATATTTCCACTTGTCCACTTGAATGTGGGTTGCATATGTTTATTTTCATACCTTAATTGATTTTTATCAATGAAGCATTCCTTTGTTTTGCTTACTTCATAACATATATTAGAAACTGGAAGTGAACACATTTTGTTAAGTAAGTTTCTGTTTCTATTTGGCATGATCTTCACCTTTTTTTGCCTAGCTGGTAATAAAAAATAGAGGCCTTTGAGTGCATTAGAATAACTTGATTTTTACCTTTCTTAAAACACTTTAATTGTCCTAATAGGCAAGTTTTCCCTGATTTTGAATTTTGCCCCCTGTATTTGATTTTTAAATACTTTCTTTTTTTCTTTTTTACAATAACAGTCTTATTCCAGCAGTTTCACACTTGTTATTTACATGGGAGATTAAAGAACATGCACTACTTTTTACTGCATTATAAATTATTATCTACTTGCTCACCAGACAGCAGCTGGAATCACCGAGAGATCTTAAGCAAAGCTCTGTGGTTAGCAGTGTCTCTTCATAGAGTTCAGTTCAGCAGTTACTGCACCCCAAAGGCTGCATCATTTTCCCTTCATCCTCCATTGGTGAGAATTGCTGATACTTTATTTACCTTATTGCTTTGATCCTGGCTATTCTTCTCACTGGCCCTGCTGGTAGAAGTGGGGCTGCATTGTGTAGAGTAAACGGGGAGAGAGGAAGATTCGTTTGTAGATTTCCTGTGTTTTGCCACTTCAGGGCTACAAAAGCAAAGTCAAAAGTAAAAGCAAATAAGGGAGGCCATAGCTGGTGTATCCCAGTGGTATTTCTAACAGTGGGTGTGTTTTTTCTTTATTTAATAATTCAAAGAAACAAAACTATAAATCACAAAATTTAAGTCCAGTGCTGAAGTACCAAGCTATAAGAGAAGAAAAAAGGACACCTGTCTTTTCGAATTCTTGCACAAAATCCAGCAAACTTCTTCAGCTTTCACCAAGAACACATTTGCCCTGCATGCTTAGAGAAGGCCAAGTCCCATCTCCTCACCAAATGTTGAGAAATGCTGCCGCAATGTCAGAGCACGGTCAGCAGTGAGGCAGAGGTGCTGGAAAAGGGGTCTGCAAAAGACATCAGGGAGAGCAGTGAGTTCTACTCTCAAGCTTCATTCAGAAGATGTCATCCTGTATTGTAGAACAAGAATAGCTTTCAAGTGATATTATTTCTTCTGGCTTTAAAATCTTACCCATCTTCACTGTTCTTTAGCTTGATTTCCACTGTGCCCTAGCCAGTCCTATCAGACTGATAGGGAAACTCACTCACTTTTATTTTTCCTACCAGATAAGAAAAAAGCACTGAAGAAGCTGTAAAAAGAATGTACAGGTATATGGAAGTGAAAGTATGAAAATAGCAGAGAATTACACTGAGAACTTCAGCATTTCTTGAATGCTGAGCTAATAACTTCAGCTACAGAATAGCAGGTTGTTCTGTAAATTTAAATGTATCGACAGCAGGAGATTCCCTGAGGATATCTCTATCTGAGCTACTTGCAGTTTGCAAACTTATTACACATCACTCATATTTTTACCAAAAGCTATTAGGTGCTGTTTAGAATGTGTAAGTACTTCATTTATGTTTGTCTGTAGGTATAAGAAGAAAATATTTTATACTGGGTATATGCTGGAATCCTCTTATTGAAGATGACTAGGAACTCATAACAGAACAAAGGAAGAGAGTTTAAACAGTGCAGGTTTCATCTGTATAAAGCTTTTTGAGGAGCTCTGTGCTGAGGACAGTTTTTCTGAAGCCTAGGTTGAAGCAGACGTATATATGTTAAATGCCATTTGACAGTTCTACAGTATCAAAAGTCATCCTGCTCTGCCACATGCAAATAAACTGTGAAGGCTTTCCCAACATGTAGTACTGGTGCAGATCTTGTTAAATAACTTTTATCCTGGGTTGACTTAATTTTTATTCCTCCACCATTACTTAAAATAGCCAAGTTACAAACCTCTGAATCATTTTATAACAGAAATATTGACACAGTCTTTACTGTAGAAGTATGTATGGCATAGTGGTAATATCAGTGTTGATGACAGATGTCATTAGTTTAATGACCACAGTTATCTATTGTCATATTTAAGCAAGGATACTTAATGAAGTTAAATCTACTTTCCTTAATGGCTAGAATTAAGAAACTATGTCACATCTACATTAAGCTTATTACCTGTAATTTGTACAAAGAAACGTATAACTTGAATAATTACTCCTACTTAATATACCATTAACCAGAAATTGACCAAGACTTAATAAAGTCTATTTGTGATTTCCAGATTTGTTTAGCATCCCTGTTTGCCCCTCACATGAGACTTCATTAATGTTTCATATTTAATTTGGCTGAAATGATCTCCACTAAACAGGCATTTGATTTGTGTACTGTGATGATAAAACAAACTTGTAAATGGATAATATAAGTAATATGCTTAAATATTTACATATTGTTTTTTCTGTAAATGATGCTTTGTTTTAGGGATGTGATTCTGAGTCTACTGAAATTATTCGTAAGACAGTACTCAGCTTCAACAAGAATTAGACCTCTTCTTAACTATGCTTGCTGGCTGTTTCTCCCACTTCCCTTCTCCTTTTCTTCTTCTTCAAAGTACAGTAATGGCTTTAGAACATTTTCTTTGAAAGAAAGGAAATATTTATATCAAATTATTTTCCTTTTATAAGTATTTATTTCTGTATTTTATTTTACATTGTAAATGCAACAAATAATATTATTGAAAAAAATAAAGACAATATACAAGGTAAGAATGAATTTGTATCCGACAAGGAGGATAGGGGCAAACATAGCCCATTCCTAGGCAGTCAAACACCCATTCACTCTAGGATAATGCCAGAGTGTTTCCCCTCTCTAAATTTTACTTCAGTGGTATGTGAAAAAAAAATCCATGCCAATATATAAACCTCAGCCATTCCTCTTTCTCTGAGTTCAGCTACATCTAAATGTTAATCTTTTCTGTCTTTACTTCCCTGTTATATCCAAGATGAAAAATAAAGGAGCAGCATCTGTTCTGCATGAATTCAAAGACTTCAATCAGAGTTATAGTTGATATGAAGAAAGGTCACCAGGGTGGTTCTGCTCTCATGCTGAGCCTGCATGCAGGCTTGTGGGGGCTCACTGAGGTGCCATAGCCTGGCTGAAACAGTGCTTGAATTTTGTTGTCACCAAATTTTGTCCACAGTTAAGAATTTTGTCTTAGCAGAACAAAATTAACTCTTGAAATACATTAATTTACTTAAAAGGATTTTTTTGTAAATGTCATCGTTGTCCTATTCCTTCCCTCCTACTGCCCACTGAAGTTGAAGATATCCTTCCCATGTTCTTTCTCTTCCTTTCCTCCTCTAACTAGAAAATCACTTTCTTTTAAGGCTCTGCACTGAATTGTCTACCAGCCGAAGAAAGGCCATGTTCTGACCATATCAGATTTATTTTTCTATAGATTTTCTGTCTCTTCTCGGCTTTTAACACTTTCCGAAAATTCTGTAGTGAAAGTGTATTAAGAGCACAATATAAAAACAAAAAAATAATTACAAAGTGCTATAAAAATACCAATTTTTAAAACCAAATGCATAAAACTTTTTACATTGTGTATTTATACTACTAAACTTATTCTCCTGTATCTTGTCCAACACAATTCACTGTAGATACTCAAGAAGGGGAAAAAAAACAGAGAGTGGTGAGGAAAAGAGTGGGAATGTGTACCTAACTCCTTAGTATCTCTGAACTGCAGGACAAAAAAAGGTGCAATAACACTTATCATTCCACAAAAAAAAAGTACAAATGTATGAAGTCAGTCTCTGAAGATTTTTAGAAATTATGATCACGTCAGTGGACAAGATGATACAGAGACAAGTCAAGTTTCTCCTTGCTGTTGGTTAGAGTGCTTTCTCCACCATTGTTTTTCTTCATTTCCAAAGGATGCAACACAGATGTAGACAATCAAATAAATGCTTCTCTAAACAAGAAGAAAATGTTGTCTTTCCACCAAACATATTCCTTAAATGGAAGGTTACAATTTAATACGAAAAAATATTCGGAATTAAACTTCTTTCTGTAGTGAATAGGACATGGTTGTCCCTGAGTCTAAGACCAAACTAAAGGGTTTAGTCACACTGCTATTTCCACATATTTTAATGGGAAGTTTGTCTGACTCGGGGTTAGGGCACCAGGTATCTTATTAAATTATCCCTTTATGTAGCACTATTAATGTAGGCTGATCCTTTCATCCATGAACCGGGAAATTAAAAATATATTAATACCAAAGCCTTCATGATAACTGCATTGATGGACAACAGATAGTTTATATTTAATCACCTCTTATTCATAACATGTCATAATCATCCATCATGGCAGCAAGAAAATTGTCCAGCCTAACTCCTACACTGAATGTATTAATGAAAATATAATAGGGGAAAAAAGTTCAAGGGGAAAACTCATTGTCTAATTGATGTCATAGACTGGTGATGTTATAGGAGTTGATGTCTATATTCTGCATTGAGATATTTTATTCAAGCACAGAGACACATGTGAAGATGTATAGAAGTTACGTCTCAGACATTTCATGCTAAGCCTCTCATGTAAAAAGTCATAGGTTAACTCTCACAAAGCATGCCATTTCATTGAACAACATAAAACATCATCTATCTGATATTTTTATCTTTCTCCTGACTTATTCCAAATCCAAGTATCTGTTTAAAATTCTCAATAGAAAAGGAGGCTGCTACTTGCTATTTAGGAAAGAGTTGCAGTCATCCTCTTCATTTCAAACACACGTCTCACAGTTTCTTGTCCCTCTGGGTCTTTCATCTAATCTATATCCACCCAAAACTTAAGCCTCTGGTCCAAACTGGGCTGATACTATCATCAGTAAAGGGAAACAAATACTTCCTTAGTGCAATTCAGCTTTCCAGAACGGGGCATCTAATGTAGGTGGGATGATTTAGTCTCTAGAAACTCCTAATTTTAAAACAACCAAAGTAAGAGGATGCCAACCTTGTGTAACACTAAACAGTGTGAGCTCAAGAACAGACCAGGGCAAATTTTACCCAGGACAACCATTTCTCTGAACAAAATTTCTTCCATCTGCCTCTCCTGCTCTCCTATCTCCCTGCCCAAGAGAGCACTGTGCTAGAGCTGGAAACTATCCTAAAGTCAGGAGCAGGATCCAGTCTACTTCCTCTTTCTCCCTTAGTATTTTATTTAATGTGCTGGCCCATGTAGAACTTATGATTTGCTTTAAAGCTGTCCTGACCAGCTCTCCTGAAGTATATTATGTGACTATAATCTATTTTGTGTATCTCTGAGGGTTTTGCAGATGTAGATGACATTGACTGTAACTTATTTAGTTCTTGAGTGCATTGCCATGTAATATATTATATGCATTAAGAAGTTCTTTTGCTCTGTAGACACTTTTGTTCTCTTGCCCTCGGCAATGAGTTTTTTGTGTTGTGTTCATTCTCTGACCTTTAGCAATGTTTTCACTTTCCTAACTGTGGCTCTGTTGCCAGCCCTTTCTATGCAAAGAACAGTTCATTTAACTGAACTTGCTATCAAGCTGATGGACTTGTCCCTGAACTTTTTGTTATTTGGCAAAGACTCATCCTTTGCTGTGGTTATTTCTTTCTCATCAGTACCCACTTTATAAGCACCAGGCCCAGTGTTATGCTGATAAGAACTCACTATTCCAGTGCAGAAACTTCAAAGATCTCAGTGAATGAGAGTCATTGGATATGAGTCACGATGCTAAGATATTGCTTTAACAGCACAATAAAATTAATAATATAGTAATTGGCCTAGTAAATTTCTGTGCCATAACTTCCATGACCTTCAATGGGTCTATCCACACTTCTATAGCTGTCTACATTCTGCCATCAGAAGAGATCTGGGAAAGAAACTATGTTAGTTACACAGTCATGATTTTTACAATTTCTGAACTAAAAAAAAAAAAAATAAACAGGTTTCGATGAACTCAGCAAGGACAAAGATAAAATAGATAAGAAAGTTCAAACTTTTAGAATTGTTAGTGCTTCATTCTACTTATCATCTGACAAATTTGTACCCCAAACGTGTGCTCTTGCACTAAGTGCACTGCAAATTATTTCTTTTATTCCCCCCTCCCCCCACCATTTTGTAAAGCATATGGGTAATCCAGCCTGTAAAACTTCCATTCATTTTAGAAATCATGGACCTTTATGACTAATTTCCTGTGCCAAACTATAATTACTTTAATTCTACATTGCTGGAGAGAATTTGAAAACAGGATTTCTTTAGAACAGAATTAACTTATATAATGAGTGAAAAGATAAATCATATTAGCTTAATTAAAGTATATTAACATTTTTGTTGCATATGAATAAAAAATCAGACAATGAAAGCAGGTTTCTCATAAAGAGACAATTTATGGAGATTTATGAAGATTTTAGGAACTTGCAAAATTCCATTACTTAACATCTCTATTAGGATCTTTACAAGCATACATAATGAAAGACCTAATAAAAGATTTAATAAATGGACTTCTGTTTAAAGTCACATTGATTCAATATAAGAAAAGGATCTGGAAGTTAATTTATATGAAAGGGATAATCAGTAGTTAAAATAAAATTAGTTACTCGTTTTTTTCAGGATTGCTAAACAAACACAGAACAAGCAAACATTGCCTTAAAATGCTTTTAAAAATCAGTCCAGCACTGACTTTTTAAAGATTTGTTTTACTTTAACTGTCAATGTTCTTCTGACCATAGTTTACCTGAAAATCTATTATGGTTAAGTAATTCTTATTTAATAGGAATTCTCATTTAAAATTGGACCCACCGGAGAAGCTACCCACAAACAAGGAAGATTTACCTATCAGGACTATTAAGGCTAATTTACGTTATCTTATCATGTTATCTCCTTATTGTCTTCCAGTAATCTGTTTTCTCATTGATCTGTGTTCTGAATAAAAGCAAGAACTTCATGAACTATTTTTTAATTTTGTCGTTATGAAATATCCTGTAAAATGGGGTCATGGTCCATGGCAGAATATGCCAATTCTCCTGCCATACAAAAAGGTAATATCAACATTGTCGTACTGCTACATGTATGCCTGAATCCTTTTCTGATGCTTCAGCTACTTTTTGCTATTGAGTGACCTCAGAAGTCTCCTGATGAATGGGGAGAATTAGCTGGTGATATAGGTGAACAGATGAACTGGATTGTGCACTTTACAATTTCTTTTTGCTCCAGTGAAGTACCTCCAGTCCATAGACTTTCTTTGCCATGATGTTCTAGGGCAGTGGAGTCCGCAGTTTCCGTCCCTTCTGCTAAGACATGTAAGATGTGGAAGTGAAGCTGGTAGATGAGTTGACAGTTCTTTCAGAACTTCAGAAAAGTTGTAAGAATCTTATTGTCTGGATGAAATTGTCTTCCAGAGTTTTATTGTTATTTATGATGATATCAGGGTTATTTCTAGCAAAGCATTGCTCATGCACACAATCCTTTCCTCTGATCATTTATTACATTATATAAGATCTAATGTAATTAATCTAGCTGCTTAATTTAAAAGAACTGACTACTCTTCTAGATGCCTCCAGAGAAACTTCACTGCCTCCCTTATACATATATAGCAGTATTATACAATTGCATTCTTTAAGAAGACTGTCTCTGTTCCCTCTCCCCACTTGCTTCCTAGCCCTTAGCAGGTACCTGGGTCCAGTATCCAATTTAGCAACTGTGTTTCTATCTTGGCAACAAAAATGTGAATTAAGAATTACATTGATTAAAAAAGGTATCCAGTGATGGTAAGGTGCACTCCCTTTTCATTTCACATTCAAGGAGAATATAATGTCACTTTTGCTTTCAGGTTTATAACCATTCAATTACAATATGTCAAAGTCCATTTGACAGAAGTGATTAATCAGGATAGATCCTGAAACAGACAAACCCTTTTATCGCAGCAGATCCTAAAATGTTTGCAAATGATGAAATTTTTAGGTTGTTGAGGCTTTCTTTTTGGCGTAAAGACTTCATGGAGAAAAGCTATAATTAAACAGATATACATAATTCAAATAGGCTTTTTGAACACTGTGTTGAGATATGCTGAATCTTACTTTGCTGTTAAAAGTTCATAAAGAGCATCCTTTGGCTGGCTTTATCAGTGCCATACAGCCAAAGCACGTTCATGGAAAATGGAAGTAATCCACTCTGCATAGAATAAGTAAAATATAGAATAAACAATGTAAAAACATGTAGCAAAGCACTCTGTCTGGCAAGCCATCCTAGATGAGCCAAAATAGTCAGGTCTAGTTCTAAAATGTGGAAGCAGTCACAGCAGGAAGGACAGTATGTGGGAGACGCAGAAGAGAAACCTCCGTTATTGCCCTTTCACTGCTTCAAGGGTTTAGGTTGCCTTCTGCCTTCAGGCAGCTGCTTCAGCTGGCCAAGGGTATTTGTCTCTGTATTGTCTAGAGAAAGCATTCATGGAGAAAGCTGAAACATCTGTTGTTTGTCCTTCTACATTCTATTATTTAGAAAAACATGTTAAACTAATGTGTAAATATATTCAAAAATCATAATCTCAAGGACTAAGCCCAGGAAGTAAGCAGCACAAGTCATAGCAACAATAACACAGTGCTCTGAGCTAGTCTACTAACAAAAATATAATGGCAATTTCTAGGCATAAAGTACTAGCATCAATTTATAAGCTAATTATATCCCACTAGTGGTGTTGCTCTCGTCTCATATTATGTGCTCTTTAGACTGAGGTGGGAACAGCATAAATATTGGACCTCCAAGCATCCTCCCAGTGAATGAAATTCCTTCTCTGAAGGGCAGGAGGAGAAGATTAATCATCTTTCTGAAGACTTTCATATCCATTCTGGAGTTAGCCCTCTGCCTTGCTATTTGCTGAGGATGAGTCCTAAATGGTTGATTGGCTAAGCTGGAGTTTGAAAATTCTTGCAGAAGTTCACAGTCCACTTCATATACCAGATGTCTTCAAGAGAGACAATGTTATTACCACTGTTGCTAGATAAAAAAAAAAAAAAAAAAAAAAAAAAGAAAAAAAAAAAGTTAGCAAATAGAATAATTACAGTAGCCTGGAAGCACTGAATATCTGTGAGTTGTCATAATGCGCACAATGTTTTTCAAATTTTTCAATATGATCCCCATGCAAGAAGGAGATAAACAGAATACACATAAAGCATGACATGTAATATATTATGTGATATATCTGGAATTACAAAGCTGAAACAAAATAATAAGTTGGAAGCATATATCTATATAATAGAATAATTTTGTTCAAAAAATGCAGAGATTGATCTATTCAAATCCAGTAAATTTCAACTTCCAGGATTTCTATGGACTACAAACTCCATGTGTTGCAATGCTCAGAACTCCTAAAATTTGAAGCTGTTTTTAAGTGAAAGTTCATAAGAAAAGTAATAAATATTTTCAGTGCTAAGAATCTTGATAGGAAATTAAAGTTATTTTGTGGTCTTACTTCCCCCTTGTTTATTACTTGGAAAGAACTATTAGCATTACTTTTTGAGGTCAGAGGTTATGTTGATTATGTAATGCATGATCAATCTCATGCTAAAAGGTGATATTTATTTTAATTTGCCTTCACAAACAAGGTAATATAAAAATTCCCACGTGTAAGACTTATCATATGTATTTCCCGAAGGAAAATTTTACCACAGGATTGATAGCCACATTTTCTTAAATATTAGCAAATTTACAAACATTTTGTATTTTACATCAAACTATGGCGCTTTTTTAAGCTTTTTGAAAGGCATTGAAAATGATAAGAAAAACAAAACAGGAAAGGAAAAGAAACACTTGTCCTGGGTTTTCCTATCTTTACTTAAAAAAGTAAGAGGGGGAGAAGGTCTCTGACAGACTGGAGTGGCTCAGGGGACTGGTAATGGGCTATGGAGTTATATACCTCTAGGTCACCATTTCAAATCTGGAGTGTTACTAATTAAAGACATAGCACACTCTGTTATTTGTATTTTTAAGGTCTATAAACTTCTTTGGGCTTCTTGGTTAATGACTTGAATTAAATTGATTGTGAAAAGGAATGCCTGTCCTTGAATGACTTTACTGAAGACTGAGGTAAGAGATTATTTTCCAGTACAATAGTAACAATTCTGTTGTTAGATTTAGAAAATAAATATTTCAGCTTGTAATACCAGAATCAAACTGATGAGGGGATGATTTTTTCAGAAGTAGGGGTAACTAGAAAGACCCTAGAATATTAATAGGCACCTAGTGTTACATCTCCAGTTACTTTTTCCCCTGCTTTCTTCCTATAACATTAACATTTAATTTGCACAAAACTCCTACAAATATTCTAGTAACATAATGCTGAGTATGGAAGCAGAATCCAAGAAAAAGGCAGGTAGATGAGACTGAAAGAAAATGGTGAACATACCTTCCTGTAAACTGAGAGAAAAACAGATACTGGGAGAATATGAAAGTTCCTGCATCCTCAGTCTTAATTTACTTTAATCTACTGCTGTATTTTAGGGACTATTGAGAATTTGGGGTAAAAACAAAGGAAGTTTTTATCACACAGGAAAAGCTGATGGAGGGGAAAACTGTATTATTTTAATTGCCTTAGAACTCAGAGTAATTAGGAACCCAGCCTTGCACACAATTACTTACAAAGTCATATCTGGTCACATGGATGGCTGAATTCACAACTTATTTCAAAAGGGTTTCAATGTACACAAATGCCAAATTCAGAGACTTTGGATAAGCAATTATAACAACACTCCTTCACTTGTCTTTCATGCAAATAACTACATATTTTATGGCAAGAAGTTTCACCTCTCTGTTGGAACATGGCTGCTTTTGTGAAGAAATTTCAGGATTTGACAGAGGACCGTCATGAGTCCTCTTTGATCGCCTGGGAACACCAGGTATCTCATCTTTCAGAAGCTTATTGAAATAACACGTTTAGCTGAAAAGAACCAAAATGAATATGACGTTTCAAGTCATGAATAAGACCTGAATAATAGAATAGAACTTATTGCATTTCCAATTTCTAGAGGGTGGAATAGAGCCTAGATGACAAAAATGGAAATTTCAAGCACTTAAAGATTTCAAGTTCATCTTCTATATGTGGGGGGTGGGGGCGTGGAAGACAAGTGGGGGATACATGGGACTATAAGTCTTCCATACTTCCCCCAAACATGTTGTCTTTCTTAGTCTGTAAAAATTTACTAGAAATGTACACTTCTTGCAGGTTAATCAAACACAGAACATTTTCATTGCAATTTAAATACTGCTCTAAATAACAAAAAATACCCTCAAAAATTTCCTGTTTCCTCAAAAGTCTGTATAATTCCGGTATATAGGTTTACTAAATTGCTCAAAAAACTGCTCAAAAACGTTCTTTCTCTTGTCTCACTAACTTTAACTTTTTCATCAACTTGCTCTGAAGTTTGCAGTCACCCTGCTATACAACAGGCCAGTTCTGTACCTGGTACTCTTTATCACTGATTTTTATCTACTGCTCCTAAGGTAAAAAGGCTATTGCATTTTTTTCTCTCATGTTTTTAGAAACATGAACATCTCTGAACAGCTTTGATAGTTCTTGATCCTTAGCTTCTGGGAACAAATTTTGACGGCTCCTGAAAATGGTGAACCACACTACGGTTCTTACCCTGTTTGGCTTTGCCTATGTAGAAGAAAAGACAGAAGCACCTACCATGTGCCCCATCAACTCAAGTTTGCTCTGCCAAAAGTGGAAAATAAACCTAATTACTTTAAAACATTTCTTATTCCCTTTTGTGGGATTGAGGCAGAATCTGCCACAGTGAGGAATGAATGCAACATGTTCTCCTCTCCCCATGTCCAGCTGGAACCAGCCTCTGGACTCTACTTTTTGTCAGGTCATATCTTCCCATCATGACTCCAGATGGTACATTTGTTTTCCTCTTACGTTTTTTCCCCGACTCCACAAAAAAGAGCCCAAAGCAATGTTCTATTATTTTAGTGTGAGAGCTCTCTCTAGTGGTAAGGATATTATTTTCCTTTATGTTTGCTTGAATTGTAAAATATCCCAAATGGCTACCCTTTCATACTGAATTCAGTCTGACTTTTTTCCATACTGTAAACATTGGCACTTCATTAACGCTGACAAGTATTTTAAAATAATTTCCTAACTTTTCATTCCACATTTTTGTTCTTGTACTAACATGGCTACAAACTGTTTTCAACTTAAACCAGTAAGATTTGCATCTGTTGACATCTCAAATATTAGAGTAATTGTTTCAAGCTTCTAATCTAAGACATTCAGGTATGGAGAATGAGGGGATGCTGAGGATACAGACTGGCATCCTTGTGAGTCTTCATGGGAAAGTACAGTGTGATTAGGTTTGAAAACAGCCCTCATATTAGGATAAGCGGGAGGGTCTGTTAAGATTGTTCAACAGAAGTGTAATTAAGGTCAGGAGAAAGATTTCAGATGAATAAAGATGAACTTATCCAACGGTGGCTGTTGATAGGCAGAATAGTATTTCTCAAAAAATATTAGGAGGATAGTCCTAATGTTAACTAAGCATATAATAGGGGAGGATACAAAATGGGGGAGTGATGCAAAGAAACAATGAACAAGTTAGATACAGCTCTTATAAACAGGCTTAATCTGTAGTTTAAAAAGTACATATAATTAGGCATCTGGTCATTTAATTTGGGGGCAAAACAAATTTAGAAAGTATTCTTCTCAAAACAAGAATGGAAACTCAGAAAAAAGTGTCTTGTTCCATTTTCTTCCCGTAACATTTAAAGTTTGTGGTTAAAAATTGAGAAAAATGAAACTAAACCCAAATAAAATGTTTAAAGCCTAAACAAAATATTTCAAGTTGGTCAAAGCAGTTGATCTGAAATAACCTTTTCCACAAAATTTTGGTTGAACCAGATAAAAAAGCAATCCTGAATATTTCTATGTAAAATGGCATTTGAAATAACTTTTGAATTAAACCTAGGTACTGCTGTATCTAATTTAAACTTTGGACTTCATTAAAATTAGTGTAGTCTCATTCAAATAATCCTGTACAGTAGCAGCTGACTGGAAAATTGCCTGAACATCAAACTAAAATTTAGCTTCTAGACTCCACACACAAACTGAAATCCCCACAAATCCTCAGCAGCAACGCTAAGGTGCATATGACATGGTAAAAAGAAATACATTTGAATTGCATTTCCCCAAACTATTAATTTCTTTTCAAAATTCTCTTTGCCCTGTATTGGCCATAGAACTGTCCATGCTTTTTAAACATGTATACATATATTCTCTAGCAATTTTTCTTTTTCTCCAGTGACTGGTAAACAGGTCTGAGTTAAGGCTTGCCAGGAGAAGGCTGGTTTGTCAGGGGTGAAGGTGTAGGCTTTTCTCACCAGAGAGTGCATGCTTTTGACTGCTGTATTTCACAGAATCACAGAATGGCAGGGGTTGGAAGGGACCTTGGGAGATCATCTAGTCCAACCACTCTGCTAAAGCAGGCTCACCCAGAGCAGGGTGCACAGGACATCGTTCAGGTGGGTTTTGAATATCTCCAAGAGACTGAACAACCGCCATGGGCAGCCATTTAATTCTGACAGGGCTGTTCCCCCTGCTGCAATCCCACTTTGCAGCCCTCCCCAGTTGCAGTGGTGGTAGGTATGCCTGTAGGTTTCATTCAGAAGACCCCAGTATCTAAATTAGCTTATTCAAAAACCACTGAGACTAGTGAGTAAATCTGAACAACATATTCTTCCTGATGACAGTAAATTAGCACATTTTTATCTGTAAATCATTTCAGATATTCCAATGATGAGCAAGTACTTGCAATTTCATTTCTGCTTATCCTTGCAGACTCTCGAATTATTCTGAAGCCACCAGCATTTCTAAAAGCAAGACACATTGATTTCCTCATTATATTAGGAAACAGCAACTTAAGCAAATTTCAGAAGTCTTTTCAAACTCCAGAGTCTGTTCAGAAGTGATAAGACAAGACATCATATTCGACTCTGTAAGCTTTTGTGTGGAGATAGTTCTCAGCAAAAGTATTCTGTCCTAAGGAAAAAAAAAAAAAAAAAAAAAAGGAAAAAAAAAAGAAAGAGGAAACTATTTCCCTCTTCCAGCTGGAAGGGGAAGGGGAGGATGAAATCTTCAATTCTAATTCATGTAGTGCAACTGCTTTACTTGTTTTTTTTTCTTGCAGGGGAAACAGAGAATTTTATATGCTAAAACTGACTTATACACCAAAACCCACCATGCAAAATTGTCCTAACCTCAACTGTGCTTATCAAAGGCATACAGGCAAAATTTAAAAAAAAGAAATTTTATTATCACAATGGTAAATTACTCCTGTTCACAAAAGGAAAAAGCAATGATTTTTCCTTAGGGGAAAAAAAAAAATAAAGGGTATGTGTGCAAATCAGTTCAACAAGCTAAATTTTCTGCATTTGTCCAACAAATGGCTTATAGTGTGATCATTTATTTTATTATGTATTCCCTAGTAAACTCAAAGTAATTACTGCTTATATCACATTTACTGCTTATATCACATACCAATAACTGGCTATATCCAGACACTATATTGCTAATACAAAGTAAATAGTTGCTACCACTCACTGCACTGCACCAGCTAGTATGATCCAGGTTGCAAATATGTTGTACTTCATATTTCAGTATATGGTGACCATAAAGTATGGAGATTACTGTGGAAATAGCAATATCTCTTTGTACAACTCCATTGTGTCTTAAAAGTCGACTTGAATGAGTTTTACAAGGAAATATAAGGGAAAAGGTTATCTACACCAGATAACAATCTCAATTTCTACTTTTATTCCAGTAAATGTCACTTATGTTCCAGATGAACATCATAGTCATGGGCATAAAGCAGAAAAAATGCCATCACTTCATCTGATTTTTGGGGATTTTGTTTTGGAGTTGTGGGTTGGTTTTTTTTGGGGGGGTGGAGAGGGGAACTTGTGTCAGTCCAGAAAAATCTGTATGTGAAGTCACAAGTGGTCCCAGGCTTGCTAAAGAGCCACTTTTCTTGCTCTGGGTTTTCTGTGACCTCTGTATAGAGAAGGTTACATTACTCGTGGCGTTCACAGTGTCATTTTACAACCTCACACTGCAAAAGATTTTGAATAATATCATATGGAGGAAAATCTGTTTAACAGCATGATGTGTACAAACACAATAAAAGCAGGGTATATATGCATATATATTTGCATATGCAAAACAACATGGCTGACAATGAGTAAATTATTCCAGAGGGAATAATTCAGTTGTCTAAGCATCATTTCTGCAATAGCTCTACTTGTAAAACAGATGTTAGGAACCTTCTGGTTAAGGCAAACTGACCTTGTTTTGGAGTAAATACATTTTAAAAAACCATATTTTCTCTTGGTCTTTGGATAAGTTCTTACTCCCTGAAATAATGACACAGATTTGTTTGCCCATGCAGCTGGCTAACTCAATTTCAGTTTTAATAGACAAAGACATCCACCCTATGAATCTACATTGATTTGCTGGAAAAAAAGGGTGTGGTGCCCTGAAGTACCAAACATCAACAGAATACAAGGTTGTATAAAGGTAAAGCAACCTTACCTCATATTTGAAAAGACACAGTGTAGTTTAGCTAAAACATTCAGTTTATACAGACTCCAGGTACACTGACCTCTGCTCCTTGAGGCTTTGGCATGTACTATGTACAACAGAGAAGTGTCTCCCATAATATTAGCTGTGGAGAAAGAACGCTGAGTTGAAAAGGAGGTCAGTCAAATCCCAGAGCCAGAAATCTAACAGACGAAGTAACCAAGAAACAACAGTAGCTGAGCTGGAAGATGTTTCACCTACACACACCTACACAGCCATTAAATCTTAAGGGTGCAGTTTTAAAGGATGAAAATGCCAACAGCTGATAAACCATAACAGTAACTTATAGAACTATAAATTAAAAGAAGGCTGTGAGTGATCTGAAAGGTCAAAAGAATAAAAAATCGAGGTCTTTGGAGAGCTATATGTTTCTGAACTGTGGGGAAAATTCTGCATCTTAAGCAAAAAAGGCCAAACTTGTCATTAATATACTTTTCTTTGTCAAATTTGTCTTTCATTTTCTATTAGCGAAGAACTTAGTGAATTTCCCTCTTGATTTTTGTGTCTGTGAATGTTGCTTGAAAAATCAAAATTTCATTAACACCTATTTCCTTCCTTTGTAGAGCAGAATATACACAAAGACTTCTGGGATTTCATAGCATTTAGTACACTGATAACTTTACAAAGTTTACAAACTTGATAAGCTAATAATGTGAAAGGAACAAAAGTAGAGGGCACAGTTACAAAATGCTAACAAAACCAGCAGTGAAGTTCATTTTCCTCTGTGTCATGGCTAAAAATGCCCACTGTCCTGAAGGGTTCCTTTTTTTCAGACACTTGTTTTTTTAGACGCATGCAGATCTCAAAAGTAGTTTACTTTTGGCAAATCACATGATTCATCCTGAAGTATTTATCTTCTTTTTCTATTGAAATATTTTGATCCAAGTCTAAAACATTTATTATATGCATATGGCTGTCTTTAATCATCTTTATGCATCTTCACGCAACTGACTCACTAACCATTACAAAATTAAATGGCTCTCTGGGCAGGTTCTTTACTCCTAATGAAACAAAAAGGATTAAGTACCAGTTTTGATACCATTAGCTAGTAGCTTCACAAAGCCTTTTTTGGCCCACCTGATTATATTAATTTTATTACATTATATTATATTTCTATATGCATTTTTCCAGAGCTTATGTTTATTTGGATCGTATACACTGTTTGATCATCACTATTTTCCTCATTTAGATGCAACTTCACCTTTTTGAATGACATCTTCCTGATTCTAATATTGTGCTTCACTTTGCTGTTTAGTTATGCTGGCTTCCTTCTACTCTTTCTCAAGTCTTTCCCAAAAATTGTTTTGTACTGCCACTGTGCTCCCACTATGCCACCCTTCAGTAACATTAAATCTAAATGTAGGGATTTCATAATTTTCATCTTCTGCATCTTTGCATTTTTTCCTCCTAGTGAAGTTTAACTAACTTGAGGTTTTTTCTTTTGCTTGTCTAGGAATGTTTAATATGAGCCGGTTGTGGTGGTTGTTCTGGGTTGGTCACTTTGCCCATGAGGCTTTGAGCCAAGTCCTGAACATTGCTCTGAATCAAGTCCAGGGCTGCAGTTTCCTTCTGGGCCTGCTATCTGTACATTCTGTGATAACACCTAAAAATTTAATCTCTGATCCACATTCCAGTGTGACCTTTGACCAGTCTACATGAGGGTAATTGCAGTCACCCAATACAGTTGCATTTTCTGCCCTTGATATCTCTCTGATTTCTCTCAGCATATCACAGTCAATGACCCCATCTTGGTCAGGCAATTGGTAATACAGACCAAGTGCTGTATTTGTCCTTTTGGGGCTTGAGATTTCAATTCATACAGGTTCTGTACTACTTACTGAGGCAGTTAAGCTGTTTCTTTCCTTTACTTTGATTTTAAGGCCTTTTAACACATAATAAAATTCTGCTGACAGCAAAATTACCTGTCTTTCCTCTATATTTTGTATCATGATATTACAGTGTTCTGCTTGCTGTCTTTCTTCACACAGCTTTCTGATGGGCCTAGTACATTGACATCTTCATTTAAGGCTAGACATTCAAATTCTTCCATCTTCTTCATTTACATTTCTAGCATTTGTAGAAAAACACAGTCATGCTGGGAATGATTACTGATTTTGATTTGAAAAAGCAATATGGATTGGGCTGGTTACATTATCTTCCTAATTTGATTAGTTTTTCTAGCAGCAGGCAGTGAGATGCTTAAAACCGATACAGAAAGCCAGAACTGAATTCCTATTTTGACTCAGTAGTAAAAGTTGTAAGAAACATTTTCTAGAAACACCTCAATTGCACTTCCTGGTGTCTTCCTCTCAAATCGTCTCATATTATATGCAAAATCCAACAGATTTTATTAATCTACTAAGCATCCAAAACTTTAAAAAAGCAAATTCTGGCCATGATAGGTAAAGCCCAGACAGAAATACTTTATCCAATAGGATGATGATGGTGATGATGATGATGATGATGGTGACGACTATTATTATTATTATTATCAACTGATCTAGGCTACTTCTAACAAGTAATTAAAGTCTAAAACATGATATGCCAGTGCCCATAATTATTCTGTATGTCTTTCAGATGTCTGCCTTACCAGCTCACTATCGATCTTTGCAGAAACTGAGTTAAGAAAGGAATTATCTTCACTCCTGAAGTAGGACCTGGCTGTCAGTAAAACAAAACAAAAAAAATTAAAACAAAAGAAATAAAAGAAAACTAAAAAGAAAATAAAATAACTATATAGTATAAATTTGGGCAGGAAATTTCATTCTTTTATTTCATCCTCTAAATATTCAGGAAACATTCCTATTTTAAAGCAAGTCAGGATTTTTAGCTCTGTTTGTAGATTTTCATATTTTATTAGAAAGTAAAAGAAAATCATAAAAACCTAAATATAAATATACACACATATATTTATTTCAGTTATATAAATATAGATAACTATTGAAAAATGGAGGAAAGGGTTTCTGATGTGCAGCATCGAATTCTTCAGAAGGTAACCAACCTGAAATAGAAACTGCCTTGCTAGGGGGACTCCATCTGCATCACAAATACAAGCCCTGGTACAGAGCACAGGCACTGCGATCAGCAGTAGCTACCTATGTGTTATTACTGTGGTTTAGAAAGCCTATCTTTGCTCTGGCAATAGAATTTTAAGGCTAGTTGAGTTATGGGGTCATAAAGTCTGTTTCCCGTATATCGTTCTTGTGGTTACAAATGTGAGAGAATTGACTCTGTTAAGGGTTATGGGTGCAGGGGTTGCTGGGGTGCACATTGGTGAGCCCGGAGGCTCTGCTGCACCTACCAGTGCCCAAGTGGTTACGTTCCCATCCCTGGAGGTATTTAAAAAATGTGTAGCTATGGTGCTTAGGGACATCGTTTAGTGGTGGACTTTGCAGTGTTAGGGTTACGGTTGGACTCGATGATCTTAAGGATCTTTCCCAGCCTAAAGGTATCTATGATTTTACACCCTGATACCAGACCTCTGAGCACACTGGGGTGCACCTGGAGCTGCTCTGAACCCATCTGCCCTAACGTACAGAAATGTCAAAAGTATTCCCCTATCTCTTACCCTGCAAATGAATCTCACTTTTTCCTACCCTCTTACGCCCTGATGTTTGCTTGTGGTTTTCTTCTTTTTTTGCCAGGGACAGCTCCTTGAGTCTTCCCTCCACTGACCCAAGGCACTCAGTGATTTTCTTAGGCCATACTTGTTCTTCACTGATTTCAAGCTGTACTCCCACAGTTTCACAAGATGGCTCTATTTCTAATGAAGATATACTCAAGCATGAGAAACAGTCGTGGTACCCTGAGAAAAACTGTGTGAAGGTTTATTTGACAGTCAGATGCTCAAGGGGTGGGGGGTGGGAGGGAAAACAACTAAGTAGAAACCTAAGAGGGCAAAAATTTTTAACATGGAACTGTGAAACAAAGTCAGTCTGATGGCAGACCTTGCTTTTACAGGGCTTAATCTGGCTTAGGGGCACAGTGTTTAATTAAATCATGAATCAAATCAACCTAATTGCTCATTACAAGCCCGCAAGTTACTTTATGGAAAGGCTAAAAATACTTTCATTAGAACATATCATGCAGGAGCTAAAACAGTTTTGCATTTAGACAAGGGTCTCAGCTGTTTCATATCCAGCCTAAGCAGTTCTCCAGCACACTCTGAAGGTGGCTGGGTTTAAAATTCACCTTTGCTGTGTTTCTAGCTGACACAATTACTTTATGGGGTTGCTGAACATTTCAAATGCAGACTATCCCAAATTATTTAAGAAGCTCAAGAAAATAAATTAAGAGCAACTGGGATTTCTTGCAGGAGCATAAAAGTGCTTTTTGTTAAATGGATTGGAGCTTGTGGGCAACTCTTTAGAAACACAGAATCAGAATATCTCAAGTTGGAAGGGACTCATAAGGATCACCGAGTCCAACTCCCTGGTCCTCGCAGGACTACTTGAAAACTAAACCATATGAGTCAGAGTGTTGTCCAGATGCTCCTTGAACTCTGACAGGCTTGGTGCCGTGACCATTTCCCTGGGGAGCCTGTTCCAGTGACCGATCACTCTCTCAATGAAGAACCTTTTCCTAATGTCCAGTCTGAAATATCGCTGACACAGCTTCATTCCACTTCCTTGTGTCCTGTTGCTAGTCACCAGAGAGAGCAGATAAGCATCTCCCCCTCCGCTGCCCCTCTTGAGGAAACTGTAGACTGTGATGAGGTCACCCCTTCTAATTTACTTTTTCGATGTGTCACTGCCCTGTCCCAAAGCAAGAGTTGAGTAGTCTTGTACTGCAATTTCAAATTTCACAGCTGCCTGTCATACTCTTTCTAATTCCATGTACTGCACGTTGATTTTTTTTTTCACATTTGTTGTTAGGTAGGTGAATAAGAATGCAAGGTACTGCAGGGAGGATTATGCCCTTTGCAAGACATACGGTTTAGTCAGAGAGTGCTCTTTACTTGTGTACAGTTGCTGAGTCTTGTCTTTTCCATCTTGCCCTTGAAACAATCTGTAATGAAATGCAGCAGAATCTTATTCCCATAGGAGAGTCATTATTGTGCAGTTTCACACTCATTTAGCTCTTCCTTTTCTGTTAGAAGGGTATAAGGCATTTGCACCACTGTCCACAGTGTTCTGCTTTCTGCTTTAGGGAGCTTCTGCAGCTTGTGCAAATTTCTTCATGAAAACGACTTGTATTTTTTGAGAACCCTTTATTATATAATCATCAAGGAAAAAAGATTGTTTCTCTTGTACTATTAAAGATAAGAAATGAGTAGAAATAAAATATCTAATACATCATATGTGAAAAAAAAATCATATACTTATAAGAGGATTACAGAATATAGGGACCAATCCTTTTATTTATACTAACTTCAGTGGCAGTAGCATTGGTTTAAAAACTGCAAAATCAAAAGGCAGGAAAGGCAAAGGAATACACTGGTGATGGACACCGTGGGAAAGGGAAAGTGAATGGAAAAAAGAAAAGGAAAAGGTAGGAGGGGGAGTGAAAGAGAATCTTAAAATAATATTAAAATCAAGTTGCTGTTAATGTCACTTCTTTGTACTCTGCCTCTTGTCATTGTAATTTTAATATGACTTTGACTTGATGAGGAAAGCTGGGAAAGGAAAACTTACAGTGAGTGAAATAGTGAAGATATGTTTCCCCAACACAGGGAAACATATCCCTTTAAAGGAAAAGGAGACAAGAGACTTGAGGGAAAAAGAGATAATTTAAGGGACTAGGGCTCTGACTGTGAAATCATTTTTAGCAAAAGCTTAAATGCCTGTAAAAATCTGTCCCTAAATTACCTTATATTCTTGACTATGCAACATATGTATCCTGAAGACACATGCTTCCTGAAGCACATCAACTCTGTTTAAATCTCCATATCCTTATAATCTGCAATTTACTTGTTTAGACAGTCCCGCATAAATTCACTGTGTATTATGGACAGGAGAACTTACTGGTGCCTACTCCAAGAAGCTTGAACCATGTTATCCTGATAAATCAAGTAGAGATTGGGTTTGTATAATTAGATTATATAAAATACTATTATATATGCAATTTACAACTGTTTTACTCCAGTTTAATGGCTAGCTTGAGTGAAGGTAGGTATGGATATTGTTCTATACAGAGGGTATTTCACTCCTACTCAAGCCTGGAATCTCCCTCACTGTTTTTTTATAATTTCAGAAGTCTTCTTTCAAAGCAGTTATTGATGTTTTCCAGCCTCATTAGGTCCCTGTCATCTGCTGCCTTGATGACTTTGCAATGAAGGCTGAGTGATTTAGGATACTTCTTGACAGTATCAAAGATTTTCTTTTAACTTCCTTGTTCTGTGCTCTGGTCTATTGATGAATCCTTCTTGCTCTGCCTCGTCAATTGAATCTCCCAATCAACGTCCCTGCACTCCACTCATTCATGTTCACTGTATGATATTTCCTTGATTTCAGCACTTCTCTTTGCTTCACAATACCTCATACATTATCCATGCTTATTCTATGTACCTTATTTTTGACCCTTATGTATGACAGCCTATTTTCAGAATCACATTTCTAAATCTTTACAGCATTAATAGTTATTTGCTTCCTTTTTGATAATATCTCAGATCACTTATAAACAACTCCTCAATAGCTATAGCATATACATACAAACATATTCTGCCCGGTTTTTCTTGTAGTTTATACTTTGTGCAGTTGTAATCTTTAACTCGTTATTTCAGCAAGCTACAAAGCGATTGTACGACCGTAGTCAAAACAACCAATTCTACCCTAAAGTGAAATGGGATAATCACATGGAACAATAACATCTATAAACCAGGGTTGTTTGGGTATTATCCAATTCCTCAGTTTGTTTAGTTGGTTGGTTGTTTTTTACCTTAAGTTGGAGATGGTTAAAGGCTAGGGGGAAATAAAGAATGACAATGCAGCCACTTCTTTCAATCACAGGTGAGTACCCATTGTTTTTAATAAATTTACATTTCAGTTACACAAGTGTTTTAACGTACTTCACTATTATTTATACTGTTTCTATTATACATTTAAACATTCTAATATAAATGTGCTTTTCTGTAAGGGAGGAAAAAGAGGGGAAAATCTATATGAAGTCTCCAACTAAATGACACACGCATGTTTATATTATCTAAATCCTTAAAATAACACAGTTTAAAACAAAGTCTTTGAAAAATTTTATCATCTTGAAGCTTTTATTCTCCCTTTTCCTGCTCATGCCACCACAGTATTCAAAGACAATGTCAAGGCAGAAGCCTCAGTTCAAGTGAGGTCTCAGTCTAACTGGAACACAGGAACATCTCTCAGGTATTCCATATCAAAATGTTTTTAGGGACCTCTTTCTAAAAATTCTGAAAACTAATAGAAGACTGTCCAGAAAAGACCAAAACCAATGATCAGAGGTCTAGAAAACATTAAGTTTTCTGAAAGATAGTAAGAACTAGGTTTGTTTTATCTGAGAACAGGACACAGAGCAGAAATATGGCAAGTCTTCAGAAGTGTGAAAAACTCCATGGAGGGCAAAAAGGAATAAAGATTTATCTTTTTACCTTTTAGATAAAATAAGAGGTAAGGATTTTAAATCACAGCAAGGAAGATCTACACTGGAAATTAAGAAGAAAAACATCTAGGAACCAGAACTATTCAACACCACAGACAGGATCTTGGAAGTGTCCAGAATCTGTATTACAGAAAGCTTTTAATAAGACAAACATCTGTGAGGAAAGGTTTGGTTTATAAGATGACCAGTCAAGGAACCAAGGGGGGGGGGGGGGGGGAGGGAAGCCATGGCAATGTTTTCTATGGGTTATCTTATTTGATTCTGTGAATACAGAATGAGTAATTGACTTCTTGATCTTCTGCTAAAACAACCGAATGTAATTAATAAAACAAGAGACAGATTCAATTACATCAACCTGGCAACTGAGAATTCTGTGGGACTCTTCAAGCAGAGAAGGTAACACGCCTGTCTTACCTGCTGCGTTGCTGTATATATCCTTGAAATTCTGGAAATGAAAATTGCTTCCACAGAGCTAGCAGCTGATAACTGCAAGGATCAAGAGAAGATTTGTGGCAGGATTATCCGTAATATGAAATGTGTAGGTAGTAATATGGTTCTTAGTGCCGTACCGAAAGTGATCAAAAGAAGCTATCAGAAAAAGTAACTTCAGCGAAAAATAAAACAGTTAACCCAGAAGTGAAAAATAATGAAGACCAAAAAACAAAAAAAAATGGTAGGAAAAGAGATACTCAAATGAGTCTTAAAGGGATCTGTGGTGTAAATTGTCATGCAAACAGCATCAGTATACTCATTTTTATGTCATGTCAGAAAGTATTTGAAATTAATCACATTTTTGAAATAGCTTTGATTTATCAAACTAATGAATGGAAATCTAAAATGTCATTTGTTTTTGAATATAATTGAGAACTGTATTTACTAAAATGTCAACATGTACAAACAGCTACTAGCCTTGCTATTTCTGTATGCGATTTTTTCCTCTATTCAGCTAAAAGGTAAATATTTGTCTTAGATAGTGCTATATGGATATATTTGTACCTTGTAACTGTGCTGAGGAACAGTTGTACCGTATCAAGCAGGGATCCATCTAACCCAGTATCTTGCATTTTATGATGGCTAGGAGTGGATACTTGGGATTAGCATATAAAACACAGTCAAATACAGAGCTATGCTTTCCTCCCAGTATGCTTCCCTTGTTTTCAGCAAATTTCTGCCTGAAAGAATTCCTAACATTTCTGTTTACAAGACTTTCATGGATTTTTCTTTCAAGAATTTGCATAATTACTTTTTGAAACTATCTAAGCTATGTTATCAAGAATATACTGTGACAAAATGTTCCATGGTGTAATTGAGTGACGCTGAAAGAAAAACAACATTCCTTTTAATGGCTACCTGGCAATTTTATACAACTCATTTCCATCCCCTTGATCTCTGTTGGGAAAACAGTGACTAAATAATTTCCTAAATAGACTCTTCATACCTCTAATTTCTTTCCTCTAGTTGTCTCATATTTCTAGCCATCTCTTCCCAGACTGAGACTTTCCAGACTTGTTTTAATAAACCCTGCAGCAGAAATATGGGATTCCCTATCTTTGGTCATCCTCTTCACCTTTCACTTTATCTTTTTCAGCCTACTATTTCATGTTTTGAGATGTGAGAATCACAAGTATTCCTGAGATGTGGGATCACCACAGCATTACACATTCTCTTTAAAATAGCGGCAAACTTCTACTAGGAAAGTGTTCTGTGCCAGTGTAGAAAGGTTGTAGAGGAATACATTAGTAGCTCTTGCTATGTGGTAACTGTTAAAGTCAAAGAATAAATCAAAATTTAAAGTATTTAGACCTGTAATATCCAGTTGCCTATCCACATGCAAAAAAGCTGTCAAAATGAAAAAAAAAAAGTGCATTTTATGAGGTAACGATACTTCCTAATTCTACTCACACAAAACACCTATACTAAATAATTGATTTTCTCTCCTACTACTCCCCATTATATTCCCATCCTTCCAGAGCACCTGCTTCCAGCTATTATTTATATACTGCAATAGATATCAATGGATCCTTTTGACCTTCTTGCTCAGGACTGACTGCAGCAAATTTACTTTGGGAATCAAACATTATTAAACACAAGCAAGGCTATGTATGTCTGGGGAAAAATGAGTAAGGAGAGAAAAAAACAAAAAACCCCAACCCTTCTCTGTATTTTCAGACTTTGGAAAAAGTTTGTTTGAGTTTTAGCTGAAAGCATCTCTTGGTTATATCAGCTTGTCCAGATTTATTTCCCAAACCTAAATTTCAGTTTCTGGATTTTTTTATGTTAAATTGCACCAACTTTTTGCCTATACTGTCTCTCTTCTCCTGAGTTTGCATGTCTGCTTCTCTTCTCATAAAAGATTTTGGAGGAACAGCACTATTTATCTGAAATAGTTCTGGATATATTCTCTTTCTTTTGCCAATTTTTTAAGTTCATTTTTCTCTTAATATTTTGTTCTGTGCTTCTGCTAATCTCCACTTATCATAATTTTAGAAACTTCAGCTATGTCACTGTAAAGTCTCCTCTTCTTAAACGAGAAAAAAAGCTGAACTTCTTTAATCTTGCTTCATAGCTAGTATTAATTTAGCTTCTTTCACTTGCACCCCTCTAAAGCAATTATATTCACTCTTTTTCTTCTTAAGTGCAGATGCAAATTAGGATAAAGGCAGTGGGGATTTTCCCCCCCCCCAGTTTTTATTCCTAGTAATTTGCATTAACTAAATATCCCTACTTTTCTCCCTCCATGACTCAGAATGAAACATATACTGTATCTTAAATTAGAAAAATGTAATCTTTAACAACCCGAGTACAGTACTTAAATGACCTTAATCCCTCCTTTTGCATTTCATATAGCAATTGTTCTCTTAACAGAGTTTCATCCGACAACTTAGATAACCATCTGCCAGATACCCTTTTCAAAAGCCCTCATACTTTTGTAGCCAAACTTTTACAAAGTTTCCAGTGATAACCTGTACAGCACTCAGATTTTACTTAGATTACAGTCATCTCTTTTCTGCTTTCTTATTTCTTTGCTTTAATTTTTCACATATACCAAAACTAACAGGTCTTCTAAACCTTATGCAGCGCTAGCGCTGTGTCGAACACACATACAGAATAAATGTGTATAAAAAAATTATGAGACCCCTTCATGTTTCAACAGGAAAAATGTAATTTATAACTTCAAAATGCTTAACTGTTATAGTCTACCTCTGCGACACTCTATTTTATAAAATATCTAGTGAAGATTTACTAACAATTCTTCAAATGTTTAGAAATTAAATTTGTTCAAATTTGAAGCCTGACTAAATAACATCTATCATTTGAAATTTCATGAAAAGGGAATTCAAGCCTTTTAGTTTTTTACTTATATATCCAGTTTTGAAAGTTATTTTATCTGTAGAATATAAAAAGTTTCAAAAATATATCTGCTTACATTCTTTATCTAAATTAAAGTCTTCCAATTAATAATTTTTTCACTAAAAAAAAAGAAAAGATAAAAAGCTGGAGAATATCTAAAACTACTTTTCTGGAAGATTTAAATCATTCCTTTGATTAGACAATTTGGATATGCTTTTTAAAAATCTTTGGCTTTGTTTTTGTAGTAGCTTAACATTTAACCATTGCCATCTCTCTAGATCATAAATTTAAAATTTAAGAATACCTAACAAAAAAGTAAAAAAAATCTCCTGACTTTTTTTCTCAGAAAATAATTATTAAACCAAATGAAAACCATCTCAGAGAAGTAATTTTGAGTTTTTTTCCTCATTTTTAATATATTTAGGAATACAACTTTGAAGTTCTCAGTAACAGCTTTTTCCTGTGCAGACAGCTTAAAAAGTTTCTTTATAAACTTTAAATAAGAAGTTAAATATCAGAGGTCAAAAGAGAAAAATCACACTTAAAAAACACTTTAAACTATATGACCAAGGAAGTTTGATCTGCATTAAGTGGTTTTAGCTCACGGAAAATTCTGAGACTTCAACTAGTTCCCTGGTTTGGAAAGAATGTAATTTTGATTACTTCTCTCCCCCAGAAATCAGTAGCCTCATGTAAAAACTTAGGGTGTTTTAGTTACCTATATTCAGGAAAGTTTTGCCTAGGAAGCAATTTTAAAATTAGGCTTCCTAATTAACTCTGAGTCAGGGAGGAACAGCCCCTTGAGTCTTGTGCTATTCACAAACTACTTAATATCGGGAGTATCTCTCTTGCAGACATCATAGCACAGATGGACATAGCTGTGGTGTGGGTGGAAAATGGACATTGCTACAGTGATGTAGTCAGTCCTGTCATGCTTGGCCTGTGGTATTCAGGATAAGTGTATGGCAACCCCCTTAGCCTTTTCTCTGCCCTCATACCATCTGCTCCCCCTTCTCCCTTGAATAAATCTTCATGTTCCTCATGTTCACCCTATTACGACCTAGGTCTGTTAAGTTGCTCTTCATAGAGCTAGGTGTGTAATACAGTAACTATTTAATCAACACATACACATTACTCTTACTATTATTATTGTACTTTGGCTTTCTTGAAAAATAACTAGGACAAGAACAGCCAGCAGATATTATAAAATAAATTGCATCATATCTCCTTGTTTTCAACTGCACATACTTTTTTTAGATGTTAAATCTTCCCACGGTAATTGATAGAAAAGATTTTTAAAAATCTGTAATATGTAGACAAGACCCCATGTCCATTTCACATTTCAAATTTTTCTTTTATGCATTATGGCTTTTTGAATGAGACAAAGTAAAAAAGGCTGAAATTTTACCCTGAAACATGCTCCCCTAGGGAGGACTCTCTCAGGAAAGTTTCCTTATAGCTTAGCAGCAACAGATCGCACAAAAAAATGAATGCCAAATCCTACACAGTATTTCTTTTCACTTAAAGCAGTCCCACATTTGCACCAGTTATGGATCAGTATCTAGTGCACAAAGATATAGAAAAATGAATAAAGATAAAACTCTGTCTACAACAGCTTACAACAGTAGAAAACGGTAGGGAGTGCTTTTGTACATAGATGTGAACTTGAACTCACATTTGCCTCATACCACTGCTTTATCAACATTAAACGTGTTACATGGGGATAGACGTTAGATCTATTTTTAAGTCAGCGCATACCTCCCGAATTCATAGAAATTCTCATTGCGACTAGGTCACCTACGCTAAACTAATAAAACCAGAAAACCAATTCATCCCTTCTGGAGTTTATCACTGCAGTCTTGCTGGTAAGTCAGCAAGAGAGGCTGTCAGCTTTTCTAGCAGAAAATATTCATTTACGTTAGGAAGACTGCCAAACAATAATAGTAATTGTAATAGCAATAGCAATGATAATTATAGATAATGTTATTCAAATTGCTATAAAACTAGAGTTACAAAAGGCCAACTTTATAACAATGAAAAAAGAATCTTAGAATTTCAACAAAAAATCCTAGCCCAATTAAGGCAGTCTTTAGGTGATACCAAGCTCCGGCTTGTGCATGATCCCTTTATCTACTACACAAGCCCAAGTCCACTGACTTCAGCAGCAGGACAGTGTTGTTTAAGCTGATGTGCTAGAAAAGTGAATCAAACCTTTGCTGCAGTCCTCACTGAGTTGCCATTAGTAATATCACTCCCAGAATACTTGATATGCTCTCCTTGGCTGAGTAATTTTTTCTGTTTGCTCTTATCAAGATACAGCTAGATGTTGTGAATTTGATCCTGAGCCTTTTAATGTCAACAGCCAAAGTCTGTTGGCTCTGACTGCACTGAGTCAAAGCCACTGCTAACGCTTTGGGTTGCTTGTTTTGCAATGAGTTTCCAGCAATTTACAAAGCTAGAAAGTGCAGTAAATTTACCTCAGCAAATATACTTGTGCTAAGTACTTACTTTCCAGCCTGAAAAGTATCACAGATCACCTTATATCCATTTTCCTTCCAGCTCTGTCATTCCTCTCTTAAGCATGACTGATGGTTTTGCGTAGTCCTGTTATGCCACACGGCTGAAGAGCATCTTGACATGCAGCTTAGACATAGGACACAAGCCTACTGCATGCTGGGCCAAAAGTCTCCATGGGAACTATATTCCAAAAGACACAGTTTCTGAAATGAAACAAAATATTTTTCATATTCTCTGATCAGAAGCATGCAGTATTTCACATTGCAATTTTATCGCCTAATATACAGTTTAGCAGTAAATTTAAACAATATTGTTATAAGGATAATTTTGGTGGCCCTAGTTCTATTTCTGGTGTCTAACTGTAGTGTATTTTTAACTTTAAATTAAACTTAATAGGAACTAATTAGTAAAATCTAATTAGACACCTACTAACAATATCTGAGTAGCTGGTTGTTCCTGAAGTCTTACTTTGTGTCATTAGCATCTTAGTGTGAAAGCAAGTACACCTGAAATAGATGGGGCTGTTTGAGTACCCAGGTGCTACTCTGTATCAGTAAGGCCTTAAATATCAATGGTGTGATCACAGGGACATGAAAAAGGGTAAAGCTCCTGGCTTGGAATAACAGTGGTTCAAAAACTAGAGCTGCTAATGTTTTCTTCTGTTTCACTATGGTTCTGACCAAAACCGTCCATATTGTTTGAGTTCCTTCTCTTTCTTTTTTCGTAAAACACTGTCTCTGAGTTACTGCTGCAGAAAAGGCCACTTTCCACTGCTTTATTACTTGTAACATGTCCTCAGGAGAGTATAATTTTAAAAGGCTTCAGACTGTAAATTCCCCATATAGTTTGTTGTGTTTTTTACAAAGACCATTTGTGGAGTGTCAAAACCAAATGAGTAGGTTCTAGGTGAGAAAAGAAAACTTCTGACCCTATTTCACATATGCAAAGCCTTTCATTATCACCACCTATACAACAATTTTTCACTTAATATTTTCGGGGTTTTTTTGTGTTGGTTTGGCATTTTTTTAAGTTTTCTTTTCTCATGGTACGGTGTCTTTCATTTCTTCCAATCTGCATATGAAAGCAGCTACTGTGCAGCTATGTTTCACCAGCTTCTGCTTGTTCCTCTTAAGGTGCTCAGGTGACACTGCAGCTTATTGCTTCATGGTTAATGGGCACCTGTCTGTGGTCAGGTCCCTGTAACTGTGCGCACTGCACAGCAAAGTGCTTGGTGAATGTGCTTATGCATGCTGCACTGGGAGCTGTGAGGACTCGAAGTAAATTTCCGTGATGGTGAAACTTAAGCAAACAAAAATTTAGGAAAACCATGTATTAGAGGCATTATTTTGTGTTTCACATTGCTTCCTCAACAGTGCAATACCAAGACCCTATCCAATTTTTAATTTCTTGAATTTGTAGTTACTAAAAAATCTACTTATTTTGTGGACACTTCTAAAGCCAGTAAAATTATTAAATAATATCATATTCTGTATGTGCTGTTCGAAAAAAAAAGGGGGGGGGAGGGGCGGCAGGGAACACCTAAGAGAGCTTTATTTGTTCAGTTTTACCCATTTGCCATTCCCAGCTTCTTTCACTGAGGATGTTCTCAGCAGACATTCTGCTCTGGAGAATAGGTTTACTTCAAAGTTATCTTATGGATCCTAGAAAAAACGTGCAAACTTTAATTTCAGTATCCAGATTTCCAGGAACATGGCTGCATTTCTAGGTACATGTTTAGCCTTGCAATTCCAGCTGTTAGCCTCTGTTGTAACTGAATTTCCCCTTGTAAGTGATTCAATCCAACTCAGAGTGGTGTCCAGCAGTTTGGAAAGGCTGTTAACGCAATGTGACAATCTTGACATTAGCTGCCTCAGTTGAGGCCATAAACCAAATCATGTAGAACTTAACAGATCGGAGACAACACCCTGAATTTTACATAGATATAAACTGAAAAAAGTGGGGGTGCTGGCTAAATGAAACTGATGTTTCCTAGGTGGGCAAACATATTAAGAAGAGTTTTGTTGTTCTTACAGTGTGTGCAGTAAATTGAGCACCATGTAGTCATGCAGTACAGCACTGTTAATGGCTTGGAGACATCCTTTGAAGGCTATGTTTGACAGAAAAGATGATAAGTGCCAGGATAAATGGAGGTTTAATGAAGCCTTTAGGCACTAATGACAGTGGATTTCTGAGAGAGGTTTAATTCCATGGACGTATCCAAATTTACTGCTTTCCTTTGCTGTATGTAAACTTATATTAAGCTACTCCGTCGACCCTGAGGTTTTAAGCCCCATCGCTCCTTGGTGGGTGACTGACAGGCACACAGCCCAGATACAAGAGTGATGTAGACATGGGCATTTCTCATAATCCAATTCGGCAGCCTGCCTTCCACTATCAGTCAACAGACACTGAATGAGAAAGTGAAGGGAAAACATGTTCTGATGGATAAAATGTGAGAGATTTCTGATCACAGGCCATGAATTGTCCAGGACACCCACCCTGAGATCTTCCCAAGAAGAGGAAACCATCTAACCAGGCTTCAAACCTTCCTGCCTGTCCCCTGTGATTCAGTGCTCTCAGACAGTTAGGCTCAAGGCATGCATTTCTTGCTCCAGCCCCATATGTTGAATGTAAGAGAAAAGCTATTTTTTTTCTTTTTTTTTTTTTTTTTTTACAATGGGACCAAAGGAAGAATATTTAGAAACTTAAAGTCTTTACACTTTAACCTGCCGTGTTGCATTGTAACCATGTACTTGGGCCATAAAACCTCTGACAGCTAGAAGTAATGGATCTAGGTGGTAAACAAGAAAGCTAGAAAACGTACTGACATCTCTAGCCATTCTTTATTCTTACTCTGGTAGATAATGATGAGCCACAGGCCTCAACCTGCTGACTTCATTAATCATGTATGCCGCTATTCTAACAGAGGTAAAATAGACTGGACAGTAGTACCTTGTCTTGTCTCTACTTGTTTCAATTTCTGGATGTCCAAATAAGCATAGGTGATAATCTCAGCAGAGGTGTAAGTTCTAGAAGAGCTGTAAAGAACTGTATTTTACAACTAAAATTTAATTTGCTGTAGTTTTCTTTATCTCATGGAATTCTGAATAGTTGCTGCTTCTATTTCTGGAGGCTGGCATCTTTAGCAACAGTAAGATAGAAGCAAATGAAACTGGCAGCCTAGAGACTTACAGGTTGGGGCGGGAGGGCAAACGTACAGATGTCCATGAAGCGTCATGTAATCTGTGAGGGGTTAGTGGTACTGGTTGAAGACGAGCAAGTCCAAAGCAGCATGTGGCTTTGGACAGACGTCCAGCTGCAGGTCTCTTCTCCTGTGACACTGATTCAAAGAGAACAGAGACGCAACTGCTGTTGTGGTCTGAATGTGCACAGACGAGTTGTCACACGCGTGCTTGCCAAATGCCCAGGGTCTTTCATAAATCTCAGGGATTTGTGAAGGGTAAATGAGAAAACCTCTGGAAGCTAAATTAAACATACTAGGAGCATGATTCCTCACAAAGCATTTTACTGTGGTCACAAACTCTTTTTGTACAGTGATGACTTCATTTATTCATGAACAACTGCAGTCTAATTGTCTTGTCATATGAAAAGGTAAAAAGTGCAGCTCTGCTGACTTCACTGCTACCAGCAGAAGTGACAGAAGGGTTGAATCTCTCCCTTTCGCTGTCTGATCAGTTACACGCCTTTGTAGCAGTAGTGTCCTTTGAAACCAGCAAGTCATGTTTTGGAAAAAGCAATTAGGAATTTTATAAGCTATCACTTGAGAATTCAGCGTTCACCTCTAGGTCCCACCATCTTAAGAATGAAATATTGAAAACAACAGTGAACATGACAGCATGGCTTTTCCTTGGCATAAGAAATAGCACTTCTGTATCACATGCAGATGTTGAGATTGTTCTTTAATTTGTAATTTAAAATCATCCAGCTCCTGTACTTTAAGCCCAGGGCAAGGATACTTCTTTTACCCTAAATAAAGTGATCCTTCTTTATAAAAAAGTATATGGGGCCTAGCTAGTCTGCATATGTGAAAAATGTTTATTCAGGAAAACAATATAGGACAAACTGGAGCAATAGATTAATTTATCTGTGTCCAGATCAAGGTGTGAACAGGAAAGGACAAATATATATATATATATATATATATATAATTTAATAGAATATATGACTAAAGTATTCCCATTATAAATATATTATGAATATTAATGATATTTGCATATTTTAATTATAATCACATATTTTAAAATAATGAAATACAAAATATATATGCAATACATTTAATTTAATTCCTTAATAAGAAAAGCTTTCCCCTGGAAAGTTCTTTCATAAAAAAGAAGAATAGTAGGGAGAGAAAAGAGAATATTTTTTTTTTGAAAGAATGGATTAAAATCTTCCTTTCCAAAGATAATAAGGGGGGGGGGGGGACTGGAGTTCAAAAGATAAAGCTGATAATACATGACTCACTTACTATACCAATAGGAAAGGAAGTGCTTCAAAGACTATAATCAGAATTGATGTATCCCACAAGATTTTTGGTGGAAAATAGTTATGAAAGTACAAATCATGTTTTGAAAACAAATTGCCAAAAGTGAACTGATCCAGGGGGAAAATCTATGGAATTTTCTCAAATCTCAGTTTTGCAACTTATTTGCTGTCGTGTATGCAGAACTAAAAGAGTGTTGAGAAATTTCCAAATTAGTTTACTTCAAACTGAACTTTATTACAAGTTATTTAAAGCACTTCACAAGAAATGTTTTGATAGGTTGTGGGGTTTCTTTTTGGTAAAAACTATGAATTGCCAAGGGGTTTAAAAAAAATTACACTAAATTTCACTCCACATACCTGCTAGTAAATAATCCCAATGGTACATTTAAACTTTTTCAGAACTTCATAAATATTTAATTCAATGTTAATTTTGAAGTACAGCTCCATAAAATTATTTTATTGGTCTTATATCATATTATTTGCAATGATAAGCTACTTACCTCAGATAAACTATATATCAGTGACTTTTAGAAAATGTTATGTTCATTAAGGCCTACAAGGCAACTTGCAGGATTTGGAAATACTCGTTTCCATCATGGGTAAATATTATTTACTGTGTATGTACCATGTACTTTATGTTGAAACCAGTGGTAAGAAAATTAATAAGGAAATGGGTCACTTCTTCCACCAGATTAATGTATAAAGACATCAAAGTGCCGTTGCAAGCCAGTAGACTGAGTTGCTCTCAGTTTGAAATGACTGAAAGACATTATATGAAATAAATGTGAAAAAGCCTATAGGTAAGTAGTTTGGGGGTTGGGGGAGGAGGGGAATTGTATGTTTGGTTTTGTTTTTTTCCTAGATAGTGAGTCTGCATTAATTCATTTGAACAGTTCATGAGATCCTGGCTATTCTGTAAATAGTAAGTCCATATTCCTTTCATATGTCAATTACCCTCTTCTACGTATATATGTAATTAGACTGATGTACCTGTCACCTACACTGATAAATATTTCTTGGCACCCTCTTTCAAACTGTGGAACCAGGTCCCACCTGGTATGATGGCATCAAGTCTCTGCATTTCCAATAGCTCTCACTGAAATGAGCGAAGAACTCCAGATCCTGTAGGACATTTTATGTAGTTTCCAATTTCTGGAAGAGGTGCCAAAACTGAGCCAGTGAGTGCTAACAGATATGTGGAATTTGGTGCCAGTATTCAAGTCAATCTTCTATCCTGAAATAGTCTTCTAAACCAAGTACATTAATTAAGTCCTCACAAAGGAAGACTGAATATTCTATTTATTTTCTTTTTCCCATGATCACAGTAGAGTCAGCACAGACTGTGATGATTGTTTTGCAAGACATTACACATGTGAGATACAACACTGTGCATGAAGTTCTCTAGAATTTCACTCTTTCAAGTGAAAGTGAAGGGATCCTCATTCTTTGCAGACTTTGTTTTGAGGGATTACAGCCAAGTCTTTGAAATTCCTGTGACTGCTTCCCTGGACTTGACCGAGAGTGTTTCCTTCAGACAAGTATGGTGATCACATAGTTACTAGTCCAATCTCATACTGATGTGAAAGCTGTTAGCTGTGGTTTGGTACAGCGCACTTTGTTCAATAAGGGACACCAGGAAGCCTTGCTGACAGCCTTAGGGTAAATTCCTTGCCAGTTTACAGTGCTACATAATAGTGTCATTTTGCTGTTCTTGCATTGCTCTATTTTATTTTTCAAACACCCACCTGGGGTGACTTGCTAACATGTGTTAGACAGACTGTTTTTCTTTTCTTATAAAAGACTGCATTTGGCAAGATGTCCAGTGGTTTTTGCAAACATCCTTGAACGAAAGCTGTACTTTTCCGTTGCACATGACATATGCAAGGAGACAATTCCTCTTCTTCCTGATTCCCTTTGCTTCTGTGGTGTCTTCAGTTAGATAATCACACAATAAAAAGGAGCACTGCTGCATTGCTTTAGAAGGCTGGTTATGAAAGATGGCTTTTTGCATATTCTCAGTGCAGGTAAAAAATATTTTTTGAGTTCTCTATGTATAGTTGATGATATACTATATGAGACTGATACTGTTACAAAAATGGGAAGAGGCACCCTGAGGAAAAAAAAAAGGCATCTGAAAGCATTTTAATTTCCAAGTTTTATATAACTGTTTTAACACTTTTTCTTTTCCTTCTTTCCCATTTGAAATTTTCCCTGTTGTCTCCAGAATACATGGAATGGAAATAAGCATGAAGGAGAATTATGGAGCAAACCTAAATTTTTTATGACTATTTTTAGGGCAAATCTTTCTTACAAAATCCACATACTTACAAGAAAGTGACTAAATATTTTCAGAGAATAGCACTACTAAGAATAAACCATAGGCACAAATTTTATTTTCAAGGGAGTCTTGCATATTTCGCTTCTCATGTATATTTTTATATATGGGTCTAATATGGGTATATTTTAGAGTATAATATATACAATCTATAGAGTATATAACTCTGGATCTTCAGATTGCTGAAAAATCACAGCTATGGCCTTTTTGCAGGGTTTTTAATGGTTTGTTTTGCCACAAAATCCATCAACAAGATTTCAAACATGACAAAGCCAAAGAATATTAAATAACTTTGACAGAGAAGCAAATAAGTCACAGCATCTGTTTGCACTCTGAGAATGACATGTTCTCAAATTTTGGCCTCTTCAAAGGTCTGTTTGGAAAAGTCCTGTGGGATAAGACCCTAGAGGGTAGAGCTGGTTAATATTCACCTCCTCCAAGCTCAAGAGCAGTCCATCTCAACGAATATGAAGTCAGGCAAAAATGCCAGAAGGCCTATGTGGATGAAAAAAGAGCTCCTAGCCAAACTCAGACACAAAAAGAAAGCATATAGAGGCCAGAAACAAGGATAGGTAATCTGGGAGAAATACAGAAACATTGTCTGAGCCCTGATGGAATGCACCCACATGTGCTGATGGAACCGGCAGATGTCATTTCAAGGCCACTATTGATAATCTTTGATCAATCATGCTGACTGGAAGAAGTACCTGAAGACTGGAGGAAAGAAAATGTCACTCCTATCTTCAAGAAGGACAAGAAAGAGGACCCAGGGAACTACAGGTTGGTAAACCTCACCTCGAACCCATCTCCTCATCTGTGAAGATGAGGAGAATGAGATAGATGATGCTGGTTTGTGGCCATCCCTGTCTCTAAGGACTCATGATATTTATAAGCACTAGAAAGGAAGAACTGATTTGGAATACGGTAATCAGTAACAGCCTTGGTGATGGACTTCAGGATAGCAACCCTGACCTTACTCAGAAACTGGTCAGTGTGATTCTGTGAAAGGCAGCTCTGAAGGGCAAAGTAGCTTAGGAAAGCTGACAAATCTCTGAGGACAGCATCCTGCAAACACAGGAATACTCTATCCCAATACTCAGGAAAACAAGACCTACCAAGAGACCAGCTTGGCTAAGCAGGAAATTCATGCCAGAGCTCCAGTGCAAAGAGGCAACACACAGGAGAAGGAAGCAGGGACAGGTTGTAAAGGAGGAATAAACATATATTTCCTGGGCATACAGGGATGGTGTCACAAACACCAAAGCTGAAATACAGTTAAGATTTACAAGAACATCACAGGCAACAAGAAGAACTCTACTACTACAGTGGCAGTAAAAACCTGACAAAAGAAAATGTCGGTCCATTGATGGGACAGGGAATCCAGTGGCAGCAGATACAGATAAGGCTAAGGTATTCAGTGTCTTGTTTTGTCTTAGCCTTTACCAATGAGCTCTCCCAGGCCTCTGTGTTTAGAGAAGCAATGGACGAGGATGGAGTTTACCAGCAACAGATGAGGATGGAGCAAGAGATTGCTTGGAGAACTTGACCCATACAAGTCCATAGGACCCAAAAGGCTGCATCTGAGGTTGTGGGTAAACTTGAAAATGTCCATGCAAGGCTGCTTTCTGTCACTTTTGAAAGGACTTGGAGATTGGGAGAAGACAAATATTGCATCCATCTTCAAAAAAGTCCAAAAGGGCAATCCAGGGAACTACAGGCTGGTCAGCCTCCCTTTGGTCCCTGGAACAATTATGGAGCACAGTCTCCAGATTCTCCACTCTTCCATCCCTTCAACCTTTGGCTTCCTCCTCTGGTTATTATTTGAGTTGAAAATTTTCCTGATCTTGTTTAGCCACATTTTTTTCTTAAAAAAATATATCTCACCTGATTAAAAAAGTGAGGTCTTTAGAATGGATTCCATTAATTTCTGCATATTAGGCATCTGCCTGGGCTGCTAGCCATCCAGGATCAAACTGCTGAGCTTTATTCTCTGCTGAGAGGAGAGAGAATAGCTGCAGATCAAAAGACAGGGAAAAAAACCTATGCTAATCCAATGCCGGCTCCCACGGTAAGATTCCTCAGTGCCAGCAGGGACTGAGTATTCCCAAATTGAGAGAGGGATGGGCAGTAGGACACAGTAGGTGTCTCTCAAGAGGGATGATTTCTTGGTGTCCCTCTCCAATTTCAAAAATACTCTTAACAAACAGGTAATCACTTCATTCAACACGCAATATGAAACTAAGGTGCAAAATATTATGGTGGTACACACGCAAGTATATTGCACCGTGCAGGCAAGCCTCCAGCCAGGTCTGCACTGAGGGTGTAGGCTGACTGCCTCCCTGCTGAATGAAAGCTTCTGTTCAAAAGTGTGTGGGCTGAGCTGCTTGTGACAGGTTTTCATAGCCGTGTGGTAGCGCTCACTGCAACTCACTCCCTAACAGGACTCACATACAGCCTTCGCTGTATCTCAGGTTTAAATGCATGTTTTGTACCGTGTTTCTTTTGCTCTTTTTTTTTAATCGGGAAAGTAGAGTGTAAATCCAGAGTGCTACCTTAAAATGAGCAAAACTAGAGAAACCATAAAAAGGCTTCAAAAACAAAAGGAATTATTTTTAGAAGACTGCAGAATGGTTTACAAGAACTGCATAGACCTTCCCTTAGTAAATGTCGTAATACATGTTCATTGATTAAAAGAAATTGGCTCTATTGCTTATAATAGCATCTCATTGATTGAAAAGCATTGCCAGTAATGGTTTCCTCCAAAGCAGCATCTGTTAAGTATTAGCCTTTCAGCCTCCAGAATCATGGGATATGAATTTCTTGCTCAAACTACTGGTCAGATGACCCACCCATGACATTTAAAAAATTGCGGCTCTGCACATAGATTCAAGATTTCATAAAAACAGGGGAAACACATTATAAAAAAGGCACATTTTCATGATGCATGGTTCAACCGAGTCCTTTATGTTAAAACAATAAAATCAACTAAATTCAGAGTGTAAACTCTGTTTTATTAAACCTACCAAACAAATTTTAAATTAACCATCCAGGCTTTAATGGTAAACAGCAATGTAATGATTGAACTTTGAATGAAAGAAAATCTGTCATGTCTAGTTTGTTGGGAAAAATCATACAAGGACAAGACAGCTTTTACGTTCATCTTTGTACTGGTTAAAATGATGTAGTTATCTATCAAGCTTACATTAGCCATAGTGTGTATGCATGATTATAGGAATACATTCATATATGATCTTCCCTACAGTAGCTTTCTTTTCTTAATATTTTAAAAAATCTTAAAAAATTGCTACAGCATATTATTATTATTATCAGAGTATATGAGAGAAAATTTCTCACATAAAAACATAGTAAGGATAGTGTTACTATAGAGATTTGACTGTTTTCAATCTCTGAAATATGTTTTCTGTTCTCATTTTTCATTCTGTATAGAAGTTATTTGCACAGATTAGACTGAGCTCTAAACTAGCTTTACTAGAAATGAAATACTGTGTGAGGGATAAGCTTTTATTATTAAGTCAACTTATTTTCTTATCTAATGAGACATGGTTCAAGTTCACTGCCTATCCTGTGAAACAGTTGATGTATAAATGATAATTTAATGCTTACAGATATTTACATTTGTGGCTATACAGTTCAATAACTGATACAAAACTATGTAGCAAACTGATTATTAAAATAGTTTATTAAAAATGAAGCCTTAAGAGGTTTTTCAGGGGTTCCAGTTCAGGAGTTAAGTGGACCCTTACTTTAATAAATGCAAACTATATACAAACAGTTAGGTTTTAAGTAGTTCACAGATCAGTACTGCCTGAGTCACGTAATGGCAATGTAAGGGTTCAGAAATGAGAGGGAATGCCAACATTGTGCTGTTAATATGCTTCAGTGCCAGTATAATGGCTAATACTGAATAGTGTGGACAAGAAGAAAAAGCAGGAAAAGCAAAAACAAACAAACAAAATAGCTAAAACCAGTAGTGCATAGGTACATAGGAAATCTGAGAACATGAGAAAAAAAAGACTAGCAATGCTAAACAAGGAGGTAGAAGGAATAAGAGTAGTGAAGGACTAACATATCCTAAAGGAGGGTCAGTCAGTGCGACTTCTTGTCAAGTAGATTATCTATGTGCAGCACAGCATAAGAACATCTAATATCCCAGCAGAGTATCCAAAGCTCTAACTGGGAGCAGCAGGGTGCCAAGCTCTTTCAAAATCCTAAAGTATAAGTTCCAGATAGTTAAAAATATATTCGTAAAGTGAGGTAAAAGCTTCTAAATCTAATAGTACTACCCTGACCCCTGTGCTCAACTATAACCTAATGACAGTTTAGTCATCTAAGCTTGTTAGCACCCACTTTACACATGAAAATTTTGTGAGTGCTCAGGGTCATTCTCTGTACCTAGAATTGTCTCCTGAAAGGTCTGAAAAATCTGATCATTGCATAAGCTTAGTCAGGACCCAGAAATTAGACATGCATAGATCCCAATGGGGATGTAAAAAGAGTTCTGCCAAATCTGCAGGTTGCTTTGGGAAGAAACTTCTGTGCATTGTTGTTTGTTTCCAGAAATGTAGTCCCTAGGCTTCAAGTGAAGGAAGAATATTAAAGACAAGTATTTAGACAGCATATTCTTCTTGATTAGGGTAAGTATTTTATGGTGAGCTGTTAGAACTAATGTGAACAAATCAGGTTGTGCTGATATGTACATTTAGTACATGAACTTTGGGGGGAGGGGAAGTGAAAACTTTGAAAATGTATTTTTTTCTTGTAAGTGAAAAAAAAATCACTTGCTGAATGTAAGATTTGAACATTGCAAGGAAATGTCACAGTTGGGAATTTACAAGATGGGTGACACTTGTTTGTGTAAGTTACTGATGAGTAGCTGAGTCAGTCAGCAAAGAACTTTTTCAAGGTCCAAGCAACACCACAAGCCTTAATTTCTTCCACTGCTACAGTTACATACACTGGATCTTTCAGTGTTATCGTTATCTATACTCCTTTGCTGTGGTTATTGTTAATGAAAATGCATGCCACAGAACACGTCAGTAGAACCTATCAAAAACTGTTCCTTAAAAAAACCCCAACATTCACTTCTTCAGGAAAGGAAGAAAAAGGAGGGAATACCTTTCCCACATGGGAAATATTCATAAATTTTGAAAGTGGAAGGACAATGAAGATCACCTCATGACCTCCAGCATAATGTGGCACATAGAAACACAAGCAATAAGTTCTGCACTCATCCCATTACTTCTGCTTTAACTGCAGGTCACCATTAAAAAGAAAAGAAGTCAAAATCGAAAATTTGAGCTGATGGATTATATACAACATCCCAAGGTAAATTGTTCACATGGTTAAATTATTTCATTGTTATATATTTTCACTTCATTTCTAGGCTGAATGTGACATACATCAGCTTTCAACTTCTGGATCCTTTCATGGTTTTTTTCTGCTAGATTAAAAATTAATCTACTATCTAGAATACCTCCCCTGTGTAGAATAGGATCAAGACAGCTCTTAATCTCTTAGATAAATTAAACAGATGCAGAGGTTTTTTTATTTTATAGTAGGTTTTCCAGACCTTGAGCATTCTTGTAGGTCATTTCCTGAATGCATTCCAATTTGTCAACATAATTTTTGAAGTGTGGATCCCAGAACAGAGTATTGTATTACACTGACAGCTCCATGACTGCACCATAATGGGCTATTGGGAGGCACTCAGATACTATGGCTGCGGATATGAGATACACATTTTTTGAAAAAGTAAAAGAATGGTGAAATTCATGCTGAGAATTAAAATAAAGGTTAACTTGTGCCTAGGTTATAATAGTTGGGGGGCTTAACAAAAACTTGCGTTTGATGCTGTGAAATATAAATACCACCTGAATAAAACCAAAACCAACCAAACAAAAAACCCACCCCCAAACCATTAGAATCATTAGCAGTTGCCAGATTTTAGTGCCTTTAATGTTTTCCTGACAGAGTTTACCAAAGAAAGACAACTTTGGACAGTAGGGTAGTAAATATTCTGGCCCTTCTTTCTCAGTCTAGGGCAAAAACAGTGAATGATGGAGAAACTCTCATCCGGGAGGAAAACACAACCAGAAATACTTTTGTTTGTGTGCATATGTCTGTCAAAGGCAAAAAGGGTCAGATACTAAACATATGTTTGTTTACCAGGAGGAATTTTTTTCTTTCTTTTCCCTTTTAATAAAAGCTTACAGTCATTTTTAACTCCCATGAAGTAATAAATCCTCTAAGTAGCCTGAATGCTCCTAATTTTTTTTTATTTTCTTTCTTTTTTTTTGTGTTTTTTCATATTATTTTTTTTTTCAACTGTAGGCAGTATCTTTAACATCCTTAGATATTCTCAAACTAAGAACTTCTTTTAGACTACCTGCAAGTTACATTCATGGATCTGGGGAACTAATCTGCTCATTTTCCATCATACTTACTTAACCTTTTTATTCAGTCTTTTCAGTTTAGAGGGGGGAAAAGATTGTACAAAATAGAGAATGAGACACAGTGGGAATAATTTCACTTATCTCTGGCAATGCCTGGCACACAGCTGTTATAGATAATTATGTATGCATTCCAGTATTAGCTAACATTGTCTAAACAAACTCTAAACTTAGAAAGTTTCTTCTGCACTTTTTTGAGTGCTAAAACTAGTAATATCCTACAATGTTATAAGAACATAGGGGGCTTTACTATTCTCTTTCATAACTATTAACAGTACATTACTGACAATTAACTACATCAATGCAGAAAGCAGACTTCAGAAGTGTGAAGAAAATAAAATCTTTGATTGTCATGCTAAAATCACCTAGTTGCATCTAACCCAGTGTATCCTCTCCTCTTTGAATGTGTGTGGGGAGGCAGTGGTGGCAAGTGGACACTAGTGCCATATTTTGTCTCTCTTCTTGTCTGGCAGTGACACAATTATTTTCTCTGGCTGCCTTAAGCTTATGAAAAAGAAAATATTTAACATTGCTTGGAATCATAACCTTAATTTTCTTCTCTATAAGTAATGCCACCCTGGCATTCAGAACATGAGTGGAACCAGCTTTCCTGGTGGTCTTATTTTGAAGATTACACCAGATACGAAGACATAATGGTCTACAAATCAGACATGAATTTAATAACACAGTAATAGATGGTATGGAGAATGTAAAATTGAAACTATGTTACATGTGCTTCCATCCTTATTATAGTTCTTCTTTATAACATGCACTGCTTCTTCCAAGGCAGTCAGTGAGAATACTTTCAATGAATGAATAAATGAAAGAAAAAATTCCAGCTGTAGAATATCAAATTCAGGTCTTGTTTCTACTGTTGGTAATTGTAAAACTCTCATTAAGTTCAAAACTTCTCTCACCTTTCTCTGCAAAATATCTCAAGCTTTTCCCAGATTTTATAGCATGCATATAATACAAAACTACAGTAAACCCCTATTGCTTAACTTTGGATCATATTTCCCTGTATTCTGACACCATATATTACTTTAAACAGGCTGAAATCAGGTGAATTAAGGTGACAAACAGAAGAGGACTTTGGGACCTCCAGAAGTGTCAAATAGGAAAAAATTGCTTTACTCTATTTCATTTTAAGAAAATAACATTATTATTTGGCCCTGAAGTATTGTGGTCATAAACTGATAAAATTATCCAAAAAGGCCTTAGAGATATCTGAATATTCCCAGCTTGAACAGCAATATGTTGAGGAATAAATTTACATTTTTAGTAGCTTAGTTCCACTTTATATAACCCCTAAAGGGCAATGTTGTTCAATATAATTTGTTGAAGCAAAATATGGCTGTTTATTGTGTTTATTTAACTAGCTAATGCTCATTTGCTTATCTGCCACTTAAAGACACTAATGCTGCCTTGAGTTTCGTGTCACTTGTTTATTATTACCTATAGGGAAAGGAAAGACATTCTACATCTTGTTTGAAACTCTTTTCTAGAATAGTAAAGTATCTGATCTAGTGCTGAGATTGAGGCCTTGACATGTCTATGCTGTAGCAGATGCTTTCATGTGCCTTCAAAGCCTCCTTCGCAATCAGTAGCATAGCATAAGCCTTTCACAAACAGTGTTCGCAGAGTGATCACAAAGAGAAATCATATGAAGCATGTGCCATAAATCCTGATTTATTCCACATGAACATGTGTCTTGGGGCCTTCATAGTGTACCCACCTTCCCAAACAAGCAGACTGAGCCAGCACAGTAAGCCTGGCCTATCCCTGCAGAATGGCACTGAGTATGTTCATATTAATTCCCAGGTCCTCTTCCTTCTGTGGTTGAGGAGTAGCCAAAATGGATGGAAAAGATAAACTTTTCTAGGAATCTGATGTTATTATTTATATGCACTGCCAAGAGGATTTAAGGAAGACTGAGGTATGCTCACCCTTTAAAAGCAAGCAAGCAGAGATGCCTGTCCAGAAGGGTGCCTAATCACATTATAGTGATATGTAGCACGTGAACAAACAGACAGCAACTAGCTCTGGAGTAATGCCATCGATGGCTACCTTAGTAAAATGAAAGTATTTCTGTGGTAGAATAGCATTAATTCTGGATGCAATTTACCTTTGTTAATGCATGTCCTTCAGAAGTCTCCATATACACAGGAAAGAATAATTTCCTGAAATTTATAAAATCTTTATAACCTTATAAAATACCATTTCTATTGCTAGAGTTCTGTAGAGATTTAAGTTTACTCATGGTTACCAGGAGAATGAATGCACTTGAGAATACACCTAAAGAAATCTTTAAGTTAGAGTAAAGGCATGTAGTTTTATTTCATATGCTTTACGCTTTTAAATTTATATGCTTAATGTCTTCCACCACAGTGAAGAATCTTACCTGAAGCAAGAGAGTAGTATCTTTAATTTACAGCATTTCTCATTTACTGTATGCAAGCATACCAAAATACTACAAAATACTGGGAATGGCAATTGTTAGTCAAACCAGATCTGAAATATTCCCGAAGTATGTGATTCGACAGAAGGGAAGCACATTTTTCATAGGCATCTGTGTATACTTAAAAACTTATCTGTAGTTACCCTACTCTCAAATTTGACCTTTTCTATTGTTTTTGTGGAGAAACAATGTTTCTCATAATTTTTATTCCCTCAGTATATTCATTTTGTCATACAGAAAGACAAGTCATCAAGTACTTTTGTCATGAAACACCTGCGCCCCTCACTTAACATTTTCTTGGTTGCAAGCTATTTGTTACCTATACCTACTCTCCCTTCTAACTTCCAGAGAAACACAATGCACTTCACTTCAATGATCATGCAGGACATTTTGAAGTGCATCCTTCTAGCCAACTCTAATCTTCCAAGTCCTTCATGTCCACTTAGCAGACATATGCCTCATTATGATATTGATAAGAGCCCAGAGATTTTAGCCAAGACATTGATGTCTACAAGTAGACTTCAAGGTAGGATTCAGTTACCTAGAAATAGCTGCCTAGTGCTTATTGACAGTACTGGTGAGGTTCTGTATCATAACTTTCAGCCCCATAGGGGTATCTGCCCAAGTGGAGACTTGAGGTTCATGTGACACTCCTTGTCTCTGTTTAAGGAACTGGAACATACTCCTAGTGTTATTAAACACTTATTCCTCAAGTGGTGGAAGATACAGCCTCTGCCCACGTTTTTAAGTAACCCACCGTCACAATGATGTCAGTGATCAATCACTTCTTGAAGTATTGTAGGAGAACACATTCCTGTGTTGATAAAGTCTTTGGATTTTTGTGAAGTCAGGGAATAGATGCATACCCAATCAATAGCCCCCCATATGAAAATTTGGTTTCTACAGATACAGACAAGACAGCACCACTTTCTTCAATGCATCACAAGTAATAGTGTCAGGTTTTCTAGCAATTGATCTAACAGCAAATACGGTAACAAAACAAGGAATAAATGTTAATACCAATTGTTTAGGTGGTTTTGCAGTATGCTTCTTGTCAGTATTTGATCATTAAAAGTCCAAACAAAACCCACACAGACAATAGCTGATGACATTCTGACTTTCTGCCACTTTTAAAGGTCAGCCCAGACCTTACTTATGTCAACAAGTGAGTATGGCACACAGGGCAAGAAGGTCACATTTTAGGAAGATGATTCTTTACTTCTCCATTTGACATGTTTTTATAACTTAACCAAATTCATCAGACTTCATATACGTAATATGGAAAACCACCAAGATATTTAACACATGTAGAGTGACACCACTGCCACTGCCAATGTATGCCCTGCTTATCTCGATAAAATACCAAGTTTCCCAAGTGGTAGACAAAAATGATAAGGGAAATATGAGGAACTGCCTTTTGGTAAAGCTTGGCATGAAGCCATAGTCCTACAATAGGAGTCTGTTAGTTGTCAGGTATTTTCACTTTGCAGGGCCTTCATACGGAAATGGCACAATCTTTTGAGAAAACTGTGTTGTGGTTAGCATCTAGGGTATGGGATGTGGATAAGACCAGCAGAGTATGTGTTTCTTCATGTGTGCAGGTATGTGCTCATTTTCTATGCCTTACAACACTCTCGCCGAGGCCTTATAACACCCCACATAGGTACAATCGCCTTTATATTATAAGTGTACCATATGGTACATACGATGCTGCTAAGCTAATGGATATGTGGAAAGGACTAAAATCTGGAGTTTGTGATTTTTTTAGGCTTAGTAGCAGCATCCCTGGGCTGATAGTTTATTGTTTGTGATAGGCTGCATAAAGTATATTACAAGAAAGGATATAACTATGGCTGAATCTGAAAAAAAAAAACTCAGATGCAAGTGGATGTACCAATTATAAAAGAATCCACCTTAAGACTGCCTTACAGTGGTAGTAAGAGCTTTCAGTTCAATAACATTAAATCAATGCAATTAGAGAGAACAACTGGATCAATGTAACATCTTGGTGAAGACATGGCCTTATTGTTTCATTACTAGGAAAGAAAAGAAAAAAAAAAAAGAATCCTTTTGAAAGAACTATTCATGTAGCCATTGTGGAAAGGAAAAATATATAATTGGATGAAAAATTCATGCCTTTTGTTCTTTACCTAAAAGGTTAGTAATAATTGGTGTGGCAATCATGTAAACACTCTCAGAACTTGCCATATGTTAGTGCCAGTAATGCTACTTTTATTTAGACTCAATTGGCATCAGAATAAATATGGGAGAAAATGTAGGATATTTTTACAACTAGTAATTGTGCATAGTTTCATCACCCTCCTTCTCTCTTCTTCTCTATTAAAAGCATTTTGAAACTTCTTTCAAATGCAGATTCTGTCTACTATCTCAATATTATATGCAGTCTTTTAATGAATAATTTGCAAAATATAAATAATTTTTTGTGCTTGGACTGACATGTTTTAAAAAAAATTCAGTAGTTGTTACAAAAATGGCATTGCTTAGGCAGTTTTAACTTCTGAAGACTTCACACGGCAAATGGTTGTTCTTGCCTACACAACATGAAATCTCTGCTCAAATGAATCATTCTTTTTGGAAATGACCCTAGATACAGATTTCTTAAAGCTTTAGATGCATAAGTGTAGGTAAAAGCATCTGTTTTCCAACAGGATCTGCTGCAGAAGACAGACTGTTAAAGAAAAATATCTCCTGAGCAGTATGAGTGCATGTGTTCACATCCTGCATTTCTGCAGACAGCTAGAAAGTTGGATTGCCACCTATGTTTTTTATAAATGTAATAGAGCTTCTAGTGACCACCTTTTTTCATAAGAAACCTGGAATTATGGTGCCACCTCTTGCCTTTTGCATTTGCCTGTCAACTGAGCTTAGGCTAAAAGCAATTCGAAGTTTAAGTTGTTCTATAACCTAGTTTCATGAGTCCATTATGCTACATCTAGGATCACTGTAGCTAGGCTAAAGCTGTCATCTCTGTTTTGCAGGCAGTCTGAGCTCTTCGTGGGTACAAAACCTATTTTCATGAAAGTGGCTAAAAAGAGGGTCCTCTCATGACAGATGGTGTGGTAATATGATAGTGCCATCAGGACAGAAAAGATAGATAGAAACAACTAGGCTTGACACTGTATACCCCTCCTGTCCACACTAGATAGAGATGTAGGTCCACATTATCATAGATAAAGGATTTTTACTCAGGCATTCCTTGAGCATTGGTTTGAGCCTATATAATGTATAGAGAGAAGCCACAGATAAGCTTGTAGAAGAGAAGAGTAATGGGAAGAAATTAATTGCTGCTCTTTGTTCCCAAACAGTTGGCTGTAAAGATGGAGCAAGTCTTTTGGGACAAAAGAGGACAAAGGAAGCAAAAAAGAAGGGAGATAAAGAACAAAAATTGCAGCAAGGGAAATTTCAATCAGATATAATAAAAAGAGGTAACATAATGCAGATGGTTAAACATTGAAACAGGTTGGTCTCTCAACCTAGAAGACTTTCACAACTTAATTGGACACATCCCTGAGCAATTTTGATCTAACTTTGAAGCTAACCCTGATTTGGACTGGGGACTCCAGAGTTTCTCTTCAACCTATCCTATGGTGCCATAGACATTCATCCACCTCTGAAAGATGGCATAGATATAGTCTACCTACAGGAGAAGATTACAACATCTACAACAGTAGATGTAGCACTCTGCTTCCCACTGCTTCTAAACACTATGACATACAGGACACACCACAGGCCAGTTTGTCACAGGATTGAAAGGCTTATAATCCTTTATTATCACTGCTTGATATATCTGGCATCCTTCCTGACATGATAGAAAAAAGTCTGTGCATTGTGCATCTTTCCTATCAAAATTTGTGTGCATCGAGACTTCTGTGCATCTTTTAGAGAGAAGGAATTTTAAAGAATGCCATTGAGCTCCTCTCTAAATTTAAATTACAAAGTGACATAATACTGCTGTTTAGGCATGTGATGCTCTTCAATAAGCCTGCAACACATTTGAGCATGGTTAGAAAGGTAGTTTATGACATTCAGTACAGCATAAAACAGATTATGAATTCTGTGCAAGATTCTGTGCAAGATCATACTGGCTTGCTCCCAATACTATTTAAAAACTGTTATTTAGCTGTTGGCTCCAACCGCTATGTTTTGTTGGTTTTCTTTGCCTGCGCTCTTTTGAGAATGTTTTTAAAACACTTTTGCTACAGAGACTGGTTGGTGGTTTAGAAATGTGTCACAAAGACAATTGGATCTGCTGATGAAAGTATTGCTGTATGGTGATACTATAAAGGGGACATATTGCGAGCATAAAGATGAACAATATTCTGAATTTTGCAATTAAAATAAACCCACAGCTTTTCTTTAAAGATGAAAATATCCTTCCTATGGAATTCCCAGCACTTGTAAATCTGTGATTTTATTTGTAGCTGCATACAGTTTCAATGAAATATGCAAATCCTACTGATCTAATAAAAGCTGTCAAAATCTAATAAAACAAAATCATCTAATTTGACTCTAAGGAGTCATACACCATAAATAAGTGTGCCCTGCAGTACTATACTGAATACAATATGTTAGCTGGTTATATATCCCTGATTTATAGCAGTCGATGTTCTGGGAGTGTCCTTACGTTCTTCTTCCTTTTATTTTTCTTGACCCCTGAAGATAAACTTGTAAAAAGAAAATATTATTGTTTGGTCTTTGCTTACTCTCTTAAAAGAAGACTAAGAATTCCTAACTGACCTGAGAAAATCCCATATAGCCATAAATATTTGATTTTCACTTAAGTTTTAGCTTGGGTCCATGTAACTAAAAACTGCTTTGCAACCTGGTGGATTTCAGAAGGCTCGTTCATTTCTTTGATCAAACAAAGTTAAATGAAAAGACAAACACCTGTAAACAGCAAAACCTCAGATGAAGTTTTAAAATTAAAGTAGTGGAAACTGGTTTTCATTTTTAGATATTTCCCTATGGAAAGGAGAAGAGGTTTCCCTGTCAAGCGTTCACGTGTGTTTGTGCTAGTACTAAAAGATTACTTTTACCTAGAAGTGAGTAGTCTAACCTCTTATAGTGAATTTAAATTGCATGACAAGGTGCAGTCTGAATCCTTCAAAACCACTGGGCTTATTTACAAGATACACATGTGAAGTTTGTTTTGAACTAATTGTTTCTGCACCATGGAACTTTAATATTTACTCTACAAACCACAAGTCTGATGCCTTTTGTAACACTTTATAATAGTACAGGCTTTTAAAAATTTGCTTATCTTTAAAATGTTGTTAAATACCAGTCTTAAATGCTATCTATTGACTTGTTTGAGCTTCTGTTGAAAAATATCATCACCATCTTGAGATGCACATGTACCATTCTAGACTGCTATTATTGATGCCTAAATACCCTAGTCAGAGATCAAGCTGACAAATCAGGATAGCCACCCCAAAAAACTCATTGTCTCACAGTGAATCCCCAACTTGACATCATGATAGATGCAGACTGGCTGCACAGACATAGAGAAAAGATTTTGTAATTAGTAGAGCCTATCAAAAAAATAACTGAAATCAGAATAATTAAGGTTCTGCACTCCTGCGGTAGCCTGCAAATGAAGTGAAACTCAATATTCCATGCCTTCTGAAGGCTGGTCAGTGGTTGCTCTCCATAGACTACAGTGATACCATTGCTTCTCAGGATTTCAGTAATCCAGAGTGTAGAGGTCTGTGTTATGCAGCCAAAGATTTCAGCCATGATGATAGCAAGTGAAAGTCAGGTATTTCCATTTCACAGTTTCATGTAATTTCAGTTTTCATTTTTATAGGCTGTCTTGAAACTGAGTGAGCAATCAAAATTTTGATGGCTTGACTTTTAAAGTGCATTTGATTTTCACAACACTTTATTATATTATACATAACATTATAAACTTACAATGATTATGCTTAATATAATAATTCTGTCATGACATTGTAATAAGAGTATTATTGTATATTGGTGTGAAATATAATAACCACAAGGGTTTTCAGGGTTCAGTAAGAGTAATAAAATGGATGGACATGCAAGCTGTCTATAAAGTACTCAGGCACTTACAGCTATTTATGTGCGAAATGGTTCTTAAGCATCAAAGTCTTTCTCAGCTTTTTTCCCATTTGGCATATTCAGCTGTTACTACATTGCAAGGATTTACGGCTGTAGATAAGACCCTTAATTTGTAGTTTGTTTACTTCTTATGCCTAGTTCTACTGAGCTATTAACAAGTGCTTATTTATGCAAAATTAAATGATTTGACACTTTAATATTAGTAAAATAAACGGATAATTGCAAACATTATAAAAAATCTGAGATTAATATATTCTGTCTTCTCACAACTGGCTATGCTGTAAAACATATTCTATCTTTACATTAGAGTAAATTAATTAGGTAAGTTGAAAGACATAAAAATTCAGTTCTTCCATTCTTAAGACTTTCATTTAAATCTTATGCTGAACATATGGACATAATATACAAATACATGAAATTTAGTAAAGCTGGAAGAGTTTAATCAATCACATCTGCTTTGGGAAACATATAGGCCTAGAGATAGAAATCACTGCCCAACAGTAGAAATACACAATATGAATTTAAGGGTACCAAGATGATACACCTGCGCTGAAGTTCTGACATCTGTTTGCCTTACTCCTTATTTTCACCTTAAATTGCACTATTCTTGCAAATAAATAAATTCACATCCACCCAAAAGCAAGCTTCAAAACCAAACTGAAATTCTCCAAATGACTTAATGGTTTCCCTTAAATATTTGTATTTCCCTTAAATATTTGTACTACAAAAGGATGTAATCTCACCAACCCAACCAATGTCAAAAGCATTGGTACAAAATCTGATTTAAACACGGACTTCTACTCACATATGTTTCTAAACAGTATAAATAAAAATGCATTTCTTGAGACATTCTCTGCTAGAAAAGAACTGTTCTATCAACACCACATTTTTCTGAGCTTTTGAGGAAAGTATCATCATTTTATATGTATTTTTTCCTCTCTCACTGAAACAAAAGTTTTGTACTCATCAGATAACTTATTTGATCACATCTAAATAATTACTTACAAACAAAACTGGACATTTTGGATTCAAGAAACACTGTATTGTAAAATTTCAATGACACTGTTACTCACATTTGCTCAAAATTTGAAGTTGAAAAGAAACATTGTAGTTTTCAGCTGCAATTTTTTAAAATTACTTTTCAGCCGGAAATGGGCACCTTTGCCAAACATGCTGACTGGGACGCTGCCGTTCCTTCCTGTACACCACAGGGATGGGATAAGAACTGGACACAGCAATGCTGTGGTGGGTAGAAACCTTGCCACACTGCATCCGCTAGAATGCAAGAGCTGTTCTGCACCATCAGATGTGGTTATCCAGGTTTGTACATAGTTTGGAGTTATTTTTTCTGGTCTGCCATTAAGGTCGTCAGATTTTGCCTGTGCTGGACAATTTCCTTCAGTCAAAGTAAAGAATAGCACTAGTTCATAACATATGCCTGCTTTTGGGTAATGTAAATCATTCATGCCTGCCAATTACACATGCCTGTTTTCATGTTGGGAACTAGCTTCAGATTTCAATATTTAATAACAATTGTTATATTTCACCTTAAAACTCCTGGCATCTCTGACTTCTTGCCTTCTTACCTGACAGTTTGAAAAAATACATATTGCAACAGAAATGTGAGGTAAAAATTTTCACTTACTTATTTTGACAAATATGCAAAATGCTTTATGGTAGATCTTTTTCTGTACACCTTTCAGGGCTGTCATGCAGTTTTACCAGTATCTTCAGGAGCACAGGAACCACTGACTTGTGAAACCTATTAAAAATTACCAGCTGCCAAGGCTTTCATGCTGACTCTGCTGGCTCCATAGCTGGTTTCCTTGAGGTTAGTTTACTGTGAAAATAAAGTTCTAGCTACACTGATTGCAATAGGGAAGCTTGAAGAAACAACATTTCCCTCATTAGAAGTTCACAGCTATGAGATGTAGCTACTGAGAGTAGAGAGAAAAGTTGTATCTTTACTGGGAGGAAAGAGGGTGTTTTCAATAACACAAATAAACTAACGTAAAACAAGCATTAACTTCCTTTAAGAAAAGAGTCTATGTATTTTTCTTCCATAAGTTATGGTATCTTTTTTTTAATCCTATCACATGAATAATCCCTAATTCTCAACTCATTTTTATTTCCAGTAACTATTTTGTGTCAAGTCAAATACATAATGTGAAACTCTAAGAATTCAAGTATTTCTAATAATACTTCCATATTCCAGGATGTGAGTAAAGCCATCAAAATTTTTGCTTCAGTTTTCAAGTCTAGAAAATCAGTGATAGAGTTTGCAAGCACTGTGGCTATTAATATATTGACTAAAACGAAATATCATTTGAAAGTAATTTGAATTGTACGTAAATCATGACAGCTTGTAAATCAACTAGTATGGTGTACTTGAGGATGAATGTGAATATTTTTTATACTTTATTGCTCTTTCTTGTGTCCAGGTCTTGACTGGATAAAAGAGATCTCAAATGTTTTAAAAATTATCTTTATAACTCACATTCTGTACCTGTAATATACCTATAATACCACCCTTCTCTACCTATCCCTGGAAATGAACTAAATTCCCCTGCTGAAAATGTTAATACAGGAATGTAAGGAGATAGATGCAACAAAGAGGTTTGTTTAAAGCAATAAATATATTTGGCAGTGATACTCAATTGACCACTACGGTCTTGATTTTGCAGAGTGGGAAGTCTGGATGCTTGCTTTCATTCTTGCTGCCAGCTCCTGCCACAACAATATCCACACTGCATACATTGATGTCAGCTCCACTATTCCAATCAACTGCATTCCCACTGAAAAAACATGAGGAAACAATAACAAAAACCTGAAGTAAAATGGAAAAAATATCATATTCTTCTGTGTTTACCTGGCTGGACACAATTCTCCTCAAGTCATCATAAAGAACAAGGGGAAACAAAGATATTCCATGTTGTCAGAGTCTTGTGGCTTGGTTAAAAGTAATTATTTGTTTTAATTGTTAAATTCCCATTCAGTTTTTCAAAAAAATATTCTTTTTGTTGTAAGAAATAGTCACTAACTGTGGTTTAAATAAATGTATGCAAGATTCCAATAAGGAAAGGGCAATATTTACCTATCTGGAGTAAAATATTTTCTTTTACAGACTCTTCAGGCCTAACATACAACAGGTAGTCTGTAACCATAGCAATCAGCTGTATTGATGGAGAACCCAGCTAGGCTAAGCAAAAAAGGAATTGCAGTGCAAGGAAAGATCTGATTAGTGCAGTTGTGCATGCTACTGACAACATAAGGATATTGGCTCCTGTTGAGTGGAGCTGGTCAAACAGTGAAAAACATTTCAACACATCTTAGCTAAGATTTAAAAATGACTTGGCTTCATCTGTGTTCTCTTTTTGTGCAGACCTTTGGGATTCACTTGAATTTCTTGATGAGATGGAGCTTTTTATTTGCACATCAACCTACATAAAAAAAATTAGTATTACAAGCATTTGTACAGAAAATAATATAGGCTAGATGGGGAGATAATCTGCTGATCATACTAGGGAAAAAGGATCTTTAAGGATAAACATATCAAAGATCCAATCACATATTCAGCAATTGGCTCAGATATGACCTGGAAGTAACTTGAGATTGTATCCCCCTCTGAGGCTATGAAACATTAAACACAACTGAACAAGGACATAAAAAAATGCCAGATTCTATAATTCTGATCAGTCCCAATTAAATATGGGAAAAAAACATCCAACTAGAAGCCCTGTGAAAGGACAATTAAAGCAGTTTGGGCTGCCAGTAGTACATAGACATTACCAATTTAAATTATCATGGTCATTCTTGCTGTCTCAATATTGAAAAAAAGAGCAGCTGAGAAACTGCTGTTTTGATTTGTGAATTGAAAATTCACCAGCTGAACCGAGATCTTCTGACAACTGCATCTTTCAGATTTCATGGTTTTTTCAGTTGTTTTAGTACAGAAAGATCAAGCCCATCCACAATCACCTTGTTGACAATTTGTGACAAGCAGCATCCATCTTTCGCTCCACCAGGTGAAGCACCTAATAAAAAAACCCCTAAACCCACCATTTACCATCACAAGTAATTAATACTTTCATTATTTTTATAGCAGTTCTGAAGAATCCTGATTTTAAACATTACATTAGATACATTACAATACATTACATTAGATAGGAATAAATGCAAAAAGATCCCAACTTAAAATCTAAGTATAAATATATTCCAAGGGTCAGACGAAGTGACACAAGGCTACTGGGAGTTAACATTGCAGGCAGTGATAACAGTACATCAGCTGTCTGGATATTATCCAGTAGTAATGGTTTACTGGAAAGGATGACAGAATGTGTAAGACTCATCAGCATCTGGAAAAGGGACAGGACCTACTGGCAACTTCTCTTCCTTCCTTCAAGACATTTTAAATACTTATTAGTGACAGATTAAAACACTCTTCTTGGCCTTCAGCAGGATAGAATTTCCTCAGGAGCCTGGCATAATGGGAAGAAGCATGGAGAAAGCAAGACCCACTCAGACACCAAGCCTGTAACAGAACTGACATTACAGCATCTCAGCCATACCACATTCCTACAGATATTAAATACAGTTCATCTACCACATGGCATGTATTGCAGAGCACAGCCCAAATACCAAACTGCCTGCATCTTACTGTCTGTTTTTGTGAGTATATATGCACACACACACAGAGATGAACACATATATTACATGCTCATTCTTTAAATGAAGGTTACAAGGCACAATTTCTGTATTGCAGATGAAAGTTTAGATGATCACATTAACATCTGAAACAGATGATTGGAAATTCAAGAGTCACACCTTCTGAAATCTTAGTGAAATTTAATTTAAAAATTAACTTGCAAATTTATGTTATACTCCTGAGTTGCATATGCAAAGTTACACTAACAAAAAAAAAAAAAGACACAGTCAAATTCTTCTGATTACATATTCCTTAGTCAAGCATAAAAGTCATGAGGATGTGTTCTTGCATCTGGAGAAGAAGAAGAGCTACAGGATTTACTTCTACTTACTCATTCTCATCTCAGCTACAATTATGCTATAGGTGCATGCTGTAGCATTACATTTTGGTAAAACTACCAATAACCATGTTAGGAGCTGTAGCCTGGATGTGGCCTACCTTGTGAAGCAGGAAGGCTAGAAGGGGCTCCCTAGATTAATTTATTCTTATGAGATGGTCACTGAATAGAAAAGATTATTTTCCAAAAAACTTAAGAACTTATTTTGTAAGTTCACTAAAGACCTGAACACAATTAATCAATAATTAATTCACTCCAGGCAAGCTTAGTTCACAGGATTTTTTTTCTTTATTCTGTTACTGAAAGAAGTGATATGTTATTTTTAGCACCTATTACTTCCTATGAAGTTACACTTTAAAATATTATCCAAGAAAAGAGTTCTGCCAGTTTATTTCACGATCTGTCGACTCTACAGTGGTGAAGCTCTACTTGGTTCAAATTCAGCTACCTGTATTTTATTTATTTTATCTGTGGCTTATATATCAGGAACGAATCTACATATAGACTTCAGGATCCCTAATCTATGGGATCCACAACATAGAAAAATTAACAAAGATAAACTACAATGAAAACCTTGACTCACTGAAAGCAATCACAAAACAGGCAAGGTATTAGACATTCTACAACCATAGATTAAAAATCCAGCAGAGACTACAGTGATTCCAGTTTGAAATTTTCCATGTGAGGTCACACATTTCCCCAAAATACTTCCCACTTAAAGTGCATCCCTGAGAGAAATATCTTGTTTTAATTGCCGCTGACATGGGGCCCACCAAAATTCTTCCCAAGTTGTTCCTGTGGTTAACTATGTTCACTGAAAACTGCATTACCATTCCAATCTTCATTTGTAAAACTTCATTCTGGGTCTTATTTCATCTTTGCCTTTGCACAGCAGATTGAAGAGCCCTCTATTATCAAATTTCTTCTCCTGCGTAGGAAGCATGCCCTTTAACCTTCTCTTTGGTAAGGTAAACAGCCTGAGATCCTTCATTCTTTTAGAATAGAGGCACATTGTACAGTCCTTTAATCACAGCTCTTCTCCAAGCCATCTTCAGTTTATTAACATCCTTCTTGAATTATGAATAGAACTGTAGGAAAAGGATCCTTTTGTTCCCCACACCTCTCTTTTTCTTCTTAGACTATTGGCTGACTGGAGCTGAATTTAAAAATACCTCCATTGCCCTCTTCCCTTGTATTAGGCAAATTTCCTGTACAACTCAGTAATTTCAGTCAGTTTAGGTTTTTAAACCTAAGAAATGTACAAAATTCCCCTTATAAGAGTATCAAATATAGACTGCATGTTTGTACTCATACTTGGTATTCTTTCATTTACGTGAACTTAAGCCCATTTGACAACGAGGTCTCATGTTGAGCCCCAGGGTGTTCTGGCTTCCACAGCTGTGTCTTAAGGATCCAACATTTTGAGCCCTGCTTGACAACTCTTCACTGACAACGGAGTAAGAAGATTTCTTCACCCTGAATATTTGGACCCACTCCCCTGTCAAGCAACAAGACCTACCAGGAATGAAAGTGCATGGAATATGAGAAGTGAGTTTGCACATACATGCAGATACATATGTTTATGCATTTAAGTGCCAACTAAATGTAGAGAAAACAAATTCAGATTTTAGCCATGGAAATAAATTTTTTCATGGAATTTAAATACATGCTAAAAAGCAGGTTCACCTTGCTTGATAGTCAATGAAAATCATAGAATTAGTCAAGGGCTCATAAAATTCCTTTTTATTTTGTCTTTTAAATATTTTCTGCCCCAAAGAACCACTGCATTGACAAGCACACCTGCTTCATAATTACGTGGTGTAATTTTTATCAATATACTGAATATATTTCTGATTTCCAGATATGAAGGATAGATAACAGAAGAAATGATCAAAAATTAATTACCTATTTGATTTTCCTAGCATGGGAAGTAAGAAAAAGAAACAGAATTTTCCATGGGGGAAAAGAGGTATTTTGTAATTGTTGTCTACCCTCCATCAAAATGCCTTCTGCATTCAGTTTTTCAACAGTGATAAGACAAAATTTTATGAAGCAGAGCTTCAGTCATGCTTCTTTTTGGCGCATATTTTCTGCCTTTTATGAATCCCAGCCTTATACCTGTTTACCTATTCAATACACTAGGACCTTGGAAACGTAGACCGGCTTTCTTTATCCTACTCCAGGAGCTGAGCTGCTAAATCAGAAATGTTGCAGTGCTCAGCATTGCAATGGCTATGCTATTTTGCTGAATATCTGCCTGTATAAAGCCAATGTATCACATCTGACTGTCAAAAAGGACAGTAAAAGCAAAGAAAATCCTGTGCTCATGAAATTAAAAGTAATAAATAGCAAGTATTTCAAACACAGCATGCATGGTACTCATATACCCTCCAGGGATTCCTTTGTCTCAGGCATTACCAACAGCTGCAGGTCTTAAGGGCTAGTTGTCATCTAATCTACAAACATAGCCTGCAATGCTTAACACCCCTATTCTTTGCCTTCCACACGACAACACTTGACTACCTTCAAATCCTTGCACACTGTGTATTCTTTTTCATGATATGTATTTTTAAAATGGCTTTAGAAAACAGAGCTGTTTAATTTGCCTCATGGGTTCCCACCTACCCATGCAAATATCTTGGCTCAATCATGCATTTCTTCAGCTAATCACCCAGATGTACACCTCTGGTAAAGCTGTAAGAGCCTGAAAAAATCTTTCTACTGAGAAACTTCCTAAAAAAGAAATAGCTATAAACCCCAATTAAATTTGATGTGTAACTTTAAAGTAAGAAACAAACAAGGACAGACAGGAATGAATTATTTAACGAGTAATCTTCAATCAAGTAAAAAAATGTCCAAAGCTACAAGATTTCATGCTTCTCATCATTAATACAAATGTTTGAATGCATCAGGGTTAGCAAAGGTTTTGTGATGGTTGCAATGAGACTATTTGGAAGAAGTAGACCTTATCCACCTTAAAATACTCAAAGGACGTAATTTTAGATGTATAATGAACTTTTGATTGGCCATTTGATATTACTGTCAGGGCTTGAAAATATATCAAATCATTCCCATAAACAATCTGAATATAAGACAGGAGAAAGATTGTTATAGAAATGTTTTGACCTGTCTGGTGTGAACGGATTTCATAATTATAAAATGGACATAGCCACCTACTCAAGAACAAGAGAGATCTTTTTTATATCTTTCTTCACATGCACAGACACATTTATACTCATTTCCTCTAGCCCCAGTTAAAGACAGAAATCTATAAGCTATACTGAGTCAAATGTTAGAACTGGAATGTTAGAATGTTCTAGTAAATAGTCACTTTTCATTGTTCATGTATATAAAGTGTATAATCCCTGTGCTGATGTAATTCTCATACACATTAATCTGTACATTGTCATTTAAGCTCACCTCTCAATATTCCAACCAATTGCTTTTCTATACCTTTTTTTTTTTTCCCTCTATGCTTCTCCACTTCTTCTGAATAAGCTCTCTTGCATCATCTTTGCCAGATGCTGGTCAGAAAGACTTTCATGCAGAAATGTTAATAAAAATGTGGATTATGTATTTCATATGGATGCTGTTATGCTACTGTTCAGTTTACTCAGTAACAGCTGGAAGTTCCGAAGAATGCAAGAAAACAAAGGGAGGAAGCCATAAGTCTACAGCAAAACCTGCTTTGTACATAGACTTTTGTAATTTCTAACCTCTTCTACTCCATTTTTAGTATTTAATATTTATTCCAGTAAATGCTGAATTTAATAGTAATCTTTTCCAGAAATCTAGTAACACACAATTTACTTTTAAAGGTTAGAAAAAAAGTAGTCTTGGGTAAAATTTTGGACTTCTGTAAACATTTTTGTTTCTTGTCCACACTACTAGTAACCACCTAGTTACCACACTCTCAGGTGGCCAGTTAGGCACTCTGTTGGATGACTCATGACAAATGGTAGTGAAATTCATTAATTTTTTTTATAAATAAATATTTTATTAACAGACTGTTACTGTTTTCTTTGTTTGTGTTTTTTTCTCTTCATTTACTCTGCATGACAAATTTCCCAATTATTTTACCATGATTATTACAGTAACAAACACATACCCTAACAAGATGTAATATTTTATCAGTGTTATAAAATATCAAATAATAGCAGCTGAATGATAAATAAAGCAGTTGGAAAAGCAGTGTTCAAAACAGTGACAGGGTTTAGTGGTCAATTTGTTTACATAAAAAGTTAAACCTACTGACCTGTGGTTTAAAAAAAAAATCTGTAAATGCCTTTAAGAAAAATGCAATACTAAATGCTTCCATTTCCTTTTGGAAGTGCACATTTTTCTATTGTTGTTTTGTGAACTTTGTGCTTCTAAGTGTATGTTTTATATAGCTTTTGCCTTGGAACTCCCTTGTTTCAATTCCCTAAAACTGTCAAGGATGACTCCACCTGCTTTATTGTCCCCATAAATTCATATGAAACTAGTAGCTAAATCCAATTTGTGTCATTCTGTCTCTCTTTGTAGCCTATTCTAAATCTCCCAGCATGTTTCACAAAAGTAGAATCCTATTAACGCCAAATAACTACTGGTGTATTTTATTGGTTATGACAGTCCTGATACTGTCACTGCTCCTAAAGTCTTGTCTCTCCATGAATCTATGATGACCAAAACCTGCAAACTTATTACTAGCTTTCTGTTCTTTTTCTTTTCCTCTGATATACCTTTTTCCTATACTTTTTTTTTAAATGACTTAGATGTTATAAGTTTAGCTTCAATACTTTGTCAAATTTGCCAACCTATAAAGTGCTACTAATTAAAATGAAAAATCTGTTAACTTCAGAGAAGCTAACAGTTAAGCTTAGCCCACAAAAGTTATGTTCCTATCTTTAGATTTACTGAAGTTCTTTGCTTTCAAAAAATTGCATTGGTCTAGTTTTAATTTAAGAATTAAGGATAATAACTTCTTTTCTTTATTGTTTTCTGAGCAAGTGAGGGAATTAAAATATGAAAAAATGGGAAACTTTGAGAATTTAAATAGAAGTCCTAAAATCTGGATTAAAGCCTATGAAATGCTGTTATAGTCAAGGTAATGTCCATGAAGTATTGAAATATCATCAGCCACAGCTAATTGAATGAATGCAAGATCATACATAGTTCTTTCACATAAACAAACTAAAGAGAAAAAAAAAAAAAACAAACCAAAAACCTTCTGATCAAGGTTTTGGTGTAAAATTGAACATCTCCTAATGGAAAGCTGCAAATATCTTGGAACCTCCACCTGGTATCCTTAATGACTTCTGTAATATATACATACAGAAAGAGAGACACAGCAGGAGACAAAGAGTGTAATATGCTCACTTAAACTATATTCTAGAAGCTCCAAAACAGAAAGTTGTGGGGTTTTAAAATTTATTTTTAAATAAGTATCTTGATGGCTGCATCATAGTGTGCAAATGCCTTGGCACCTTGGATTCCTACTCACTCCACCCTCTGCACTCATGCCTAATGAATAAGTTCTTTCTTCATTACAGCAATATATATAATTAGACTCCAAATCCTGCAATCCTAAACCCATAAAAAAGCCCATTTGAAATAAGATATATGATGATTTTTTCCAGGAACTAAGAACACATGAATGATGTCTTAGGCTCAGGAATGGTTGAGAGAACTCTGGATCCGCCAGAAATAATCAACTTTACAAAGTCTCAAGGAATCTTGTGCCTAAAGGTTGTGTCAATACAACACATTATGTGTAAGGAAGATCTCCTTCCACCCATATTCCAAAGAGAGTGTTGTGAGTTATTAAATTTAGTACTGTGCCAAATACTAGCATATTTTTTTTGGAAAGCCTGGAATAAAAAAAGTGAGCTCATATATGCTGGCAATTCTGTGCCCTAACAAAGCTGAGCTGATTCTCTGATATCTGAAAAGGAAAAATCAAGTAGGAGCAGGGATGGGAACTTGCCTCTATTAGGCTGATCAGTTCAATTCCATGGGAGGAATGTGCTCTGCTTCTCCAAATATATTTCAGAAATTATATGAAATTACTAGATGACTCAAAACAGAATGATTAAAAAAAATCTAGGAACTGCAAAACAACCTTTAAGATGTAAATCAAAAGAAGTCATTATATTTTGTGTAATGAAGTGAACATTTACAGCAAATTTGACTATGTTTAGTAAAAAATTCCTGGTAGAAAGAGCGAAGCAACATTCTAACATCTTTCCAGCCAGGTGATGCAGTCGTATTGCTCAGAGACTTTTAAAGACCTTTACTTTAATTTAGGCTGAATGATCCAATGTTTCTATTACATTCTCAATATACTGAAAGAAAGTGGCTTAATTCAGCTTTGAGCAGTAAAGATGGACCACAATACACAGAGCACCTTTTCTGACCTTGTGACAGGATCAAACCCACATTTTCTGGGAAGCTCTCAGGTACTGATATTTGGATAAAGAATCCTTATTAAGGCATTTAAATAGCACTGAAGTTAAAAATTAAAAAAAAAAACTTTTAAAAAACGTTTAAGAAGGACCTCTTTGAATTGTTCACCTCCATAAATTTTTTTGTTATTCCTTTCTTGCCCTGGAAACATTAATTTGCTCTGTCTGAAAAAGGTATCAAGCTGACGCAGAATTTCAAGACTGGAAAGAGCTGTAATAATTGTAATTGTACAGCAGGGCTTTGAAAAATGATTGACCAATCATCTTAATTTTAATACTTGTTCAGCAAAATATTGCTCTCCTTCAGTATTCTGTTCTGGCTTTAGGTTTTTGAGGAACAAATATCTGTCACTCTGCCATATAAATTTTTACAGTGGTTAATTATTTTGCCTTTTGCAACATGCTCAGGAAGTCACTGAACTCTGACTAGTTCATATTAAAAAAAAAAAAAAAAAGGCAAAAAAAAAAAAAGCCAAAGTTTGGGTCCACTGGAGAATATGTTTCCAGAAGACATTTTTAAGACCCAGGAGGCAGGATTCATTCTGAGGACTTTCTGTTGGCCTCTGGGAATGGTGGTTCATGAGTCCAGTTTTAGATCACAGACTACACCACACCCAGCTGAAGTAAAAGCAGCAGAATAGCAACCCTTATTCTTTTCAAATGGCTGGCAAATACACATCACAGCACATCCTAAAGTTAATTTCATAACTGCTGTAGCGTCAGAAGAAGACAGTCATCCTAGTCATCCTAGAAGACTTTCAAGGAATATCTAGCAGCAAATATCTACTCTGTGAAAAAGTATATTTCTCACTGTGTGGTGTTGCATTTAACTTTTATAAGTGCATACATATATATTTATGTACATGTGTAGCATACAATTTCATATTGGCTAGAAATATAATTTCAATTCAAATAAAACAAATATTTAGATAACCTGCAGTTCCCTATCATCCTTTACCCCTTTTGCAAAAACATCTTTGCCTGCCTCATACTTGTATTTTTTTTTATTCTTCCATTTTTATTTGTATTACTTTCATGAGCTTTAATCACCAGGAAAGCAAAAACCAGAAGCTTCTATTATTCTCAGATGTATTACAGTCTGCAGCTCTGGACTGTCTCTTTATTTTATAATCCTTCACAGTTATATCCATAGATAGACTTTACTTTGGTTTCATTCTAGTCTTTGTTGTTATCCTCTCTTGAAATTTCTTACATTTCAGTGTGCTGGGGAGGAGGCCTTTTCTTTTCAGACTGAGATAATACGATTTCAAAAATCTGTTTCATTCCTTCACATCAAAGGAATATCCATTTCATTCAGCATATTTTGTACTAAACAATTCCTGCTTCCTTTTGTTGGTATTATATCTGCTTTATTTGTTAAGAGGGATATTTAATTACACATTAAATGGATCTTCAGTCCTTCCCATAACCTGACTTTTTGTAACTAATTTGTTGGCCAATAGAATTACCAACTCCCTCACCATCCCTTCTTTCTCCCTTCCCATCTTCCATTGTCAGGAGATTAATTCAAAACAAATGGCTTTATGGAACTGTTACTCTGTAAAGATTTTAAACTGTCTTGACACCTATGAGATATTTTTAAAACTATTTGAAATCATGGGGGACTGTAAAGATTGTGTTTATTTTACACTCAGATTTTTGTCCCAAATTTTTATTGGTCTTTTGCATGCAGGGGTATTAAGACTATGCTAAAACCACCAGTTTTGGGATCTTACTGCACTGCGCAGAATTAAAGGATAATGATTATGTTTAGGAGTATTTGAAGCAATAAATATTTTCACTCGTAATGTATGGGTGATGGTGGGTAAAAACTTAGACCTTTAATAAAATGCAAATGTGCTTCTTTCCAACCCAAACTACTCTATGATTCTATGATTCTTTACATGATGTCATGAATGTTTAAAATATTTCATCATTTTAATAAGTTCATATACAGTCCACAGGAGAAGATCTGTACTGGAACAAAACAGAAATTAAGCACTTTCTGCAATCATTACAGACAGCTAACATTTCAAATGTTTTCTCCAGTAAAACTCTATGGCAGTTAACACAGTGGTGTTCTGGGCCATGATTCCTGTAGGGTCAATGGCAATACACTCAATAATGGTGTCAAAATAACGAGTGGTGAAACCCCCCCTGTATCACATAATGTCTCAATCTTAGTTTTCACAGACATTTCCTGCATATTTCCTACACTGTATTGTAATATTATTAATAGGTGATCCTCAGAAGCCTGCAATTTAAGTTTTGAATCGGAACCATTTATTGACATATTGATGGAGGACAATTTCGTATTGAAAATTATTAATTTTCACTCTTCTCCTTTTAAAGTCCACTTTCGAGCCACCCATTAATCTCACTGCCCTGTATTGCCTTAGTCTGAGCTTTCCTTTCCTGAAACTCTTATTCACCAGTATTTCTTTTCTTGTTTCAGCACTTAAAATGCCCATCTTGTTTTCTTTAGCAGTGTTCATTCAAAATATATACCATGAGATTTGCTGGAGTGCTTGGTCTGCCCTAAAGCAGCCAGCCTATGCTAAAGAATTAGAGATGTAGAACTATTAATTTTTCCCACAGAACCATGAGCTACTATCTTGGTCAGACTGGCCTAAAATTTTCTGGGCTCTTACTTTGGGGAGCACTTTAAAATGGTTGAACGCACAAAATCACTGTACTGTGAAGCACCAAAACGTATATCCCTATGGCAAGAGAAGAAACGTATGTATCTGTGTGCGTATTTAGAGTATTTCACAATTCCCATTAGCATTTGATACTAGGATTTTATAAGTTCATTGAGACTCAAGTTTTGTCTTTTCTTCTGTTCCATGCAAAAATCACCAGGGAATTCATATGAGGTAAAAATTAAATATGGCTTTCAATAAATTTTTTTCAACAAGAAAAACAATAATGAAGAAAAAAAAAGGATTATCTAAGTACTTACTGGCATATCCTCCTTCCTTATCTGCATGGGTTATCATCACACTACATAAAACCATTGTCTTCTTTTGAAATACATGTAAGATCAATTCTTGGCACCAAGGTAAAGGCTGGTGACAGATTCAGTAAGAACCTCACAAAGATTTACTCCAGGGAAGGAGGCCTGAGGGATTGAACCCTAAATTAAAAGAACCTGGTTACTCTATTTAAATGATTATTTATGCATCATCTAGCTGGTCTCCAAAGAGTTTTACAGCACAGGCCTTAGCCGTGCTTAAGCCTATGTTAGTGACAGTTAATTGCTGTCACCTGCAGATTCATGGGACACTGTCACAGCTTAGGTCGACAGGCAGCCTCGCTGTTTCTCCTGAGCAATGGCACTTACTCCCTCCAGTTAGGGACATCTTTTCTTCCCCTTCTTCTTTTTCACGATACTGAAGACCTTTTCCTGCATGTAGGAAGAGTTCTTTCAATTTTTAAAGTTATTTCATTGCTAAAACTTCTTCCCTTACAGAAAATCCTCCTTCAATCAGGTTGTTCTTATGAATGATTTCTTTGCCTCACTGTTTTCATTGTGTCTGTGACATTCAGTCACTGAGACATAACTGTACATGTCCCTGAGTGCTCTGAGACAAGGGCAATAGCTTTCTAAGTGACATTACTGTTAAATTAATATTCAGAATACTGTGTAGACAAAGAGTACTATTACAGGCAGACACACACACATATAAAACATGTAAGAAGCAAGAGTACAAGGCAAGCTACATTAGTGGAGAGATCTTCAGTTTATTAAATTGAATTGTTAAAAAAACCTGCCGTTAATGCAGGTGACAGCAGTTAGACAGGGAGAAAGCAAGGTTTTCCTTCCTTTGTTTTTATTGATTAATTAGTCAATGTGTGTGCAGCAGCATGAATGTAAGCTGGTATGTAAGTGCTAAATGGCATTGTTCATACTGTGTTAAGCAGTCAGTTAAAAAATATGTTTTATTGATCAGATTCCTTCCTGGAGGCAGAACTGATGATAAGCATTACTGGCAGAGTTATGATGTTGGACGACTGTCGGGAGATGGGCTGATGTTTGCCTCAGCTGTTTTGAGTTTATGAAGCCAAAGATAAAATGCCACTGAAGAGACATTCCTATGCGGTATTTGTTCTCCCTTGTACCTCTTATTTGGAATTCTTTTCTCTGACTGTGAACCTTTGTAACAGTTTTTTGTCTCTGGTCCTGTCACTACATCTGTCCTGAGTCAATGACTAGTAACAGCTTAGCATCTTAATATTTCTTTTTCTCTCCACTTCTGGGAGTTTAATACTGTCCATCTCAAATGCAGCAGCTTCCCTGTCTCGCTGCACCTCCTCTCTCTTGGGAGCACTGCTTCTAAACTCATCTTCCCCTCCTGATACTCTGAACACAGAACCTTTTTATTTCTGATTTCAATTCCCTTTTTCATTACTCCCTTTTGCAAATTCCTTTCTTTATCTCTACTTTCCTTCACCCTTCAATTCAAATTTCTCATCCTTTCCTTGAAAGTCTTCCATGATGGCAACTTGTCTGCATCTAAGCCCACATTTCCTTCACCTCCCCACCCTGTTTGTAATTGCTGTACTCTAGCCCACCAGTTAAATCCCACAGTGTCATGCACAGATAACCACACTAACTGCTTTGAACTCGTACCTCAGCAGGGTAAAGTGGCTCACAATGAGCTTGGTGTGGCTGTATGTTATCCTGGTACCCAAGAGAGATAACAAAAGGATAACATGGGTCTTTCTGCGCTACCATTTCTATCTGATTCTTAATACCAGTATTCTCTGTTGAGTATCTTTTTTACAATATGTCTTCTTACTGAAGGAAGTCCATTTCCACTATTGTTGTGCTAAGTATTGTATATTCTGTGATTCACCCAATGACTGTTTAGGTAAAACATAGAAACATCCCTTACAACAAGGATGAGGAGGAAGAGGTAGTGAGGTTAACCTGGTATTGGTGGCTAAGATCCTACTTGAGGAGTGAAGTGCTTTTCCATGTAATCTGAGTAGGAGCTGTGTCAATAATATTTTACTTCTTTTTTATAGTATATGCATTCTAAATTTCATATTCCTCTAATAAGTAGGCCATTTCCAATGAAGATATGAAGTTCTTCTATATTTTCTTACCTCTTCTATGTTCAATCTTCTTTTAATGCCGTGAGACTCAAAACCAACTTTGCCCAAGTTCATGTTTTGCTCTCATTGTCTAGAACATCTTGGCTTCATGGTTCTGGATGCAAGGAAAATGGATTGTCCACCTTGGAAAAATGCATGTGTCAGATAAAAACAGAAGCTCAGAGATTTTTAATGACCCAAAGACATCAGGGCAACATATATGTCAGCAGAGTGAGCACCATGCAAACAGGGAGATAATAAAAATGCATGTAAATATGTATGATTCCCTACACCCTTGTTTCTACTCCTAGTTCTGATACCCTCCAGGCTACACATATTTCACCCTTAAAGAAGGTTTAAAGTTTTATTTTTAGGACTGTAAGTATGTCCTTTCTCTCCTCTAGCTGCTTTGACAAAATGGCTGGACAAAAAGGCAACAATAACAAAACCAGCTCAATATCTGATGTAAATAGGATTACAGCAATAGTATTTAATGGAAAAGGGAGAAGGAAAGCCATTTCCCTTTTTAGAAAGAGCTTGGGATGAAACGGACTGCATGAGTATGATAAAGATAATTTTGTACTGAATGACATTCAAACTTTCCCTTCCTGCTTGTTTTGTAAGTAGGAGTGCATATTTTTCCCTATATTTTCAGTTTCCCTCTTCTTATGCTATTTAGAAAATCAAATCCGGAAAATGGTCTGTTTCCCACTGAATAAAGCAGAGAATTTCTTCCTAGGAGTATTTTCAGTGAAAACACTAAATATTTATGGTAATGTTTGTTTCCATGAATCACTTCTTTTTTTTAAAGTAAAAAAAAAAATCTGAAACAAACATACCTTCTTTTGACCATGTATATTGAGTAGATGAATTACCTCTATTTCTGGCTGCTACACAGGTGGTGCTATGTTACTTTTTCCCTGTTTTTCATCTTTCCCATTCTGAGCGTATTTTTTCACACTTCATGTAATCTCTTATTTCAGTGCAGTGTGGTTCACTCAAATAAAACAGTAATCAGCCGGTTACAAAGCAGCACACAGCTGTCTGCTAGAAGTTACGACCTAAAATATTTAATTAAACAGCACTGCTGTTTTTCAGATCTTCGTTGGCTTTGCTCCATGTCCAGACACTGCATTATTTCTAGTTGCTCTGAAGCACTGGTTTCAGCCTTCTGTCAGACAGCACTACCAAATACCAGAGGATGCACAAGAGCATCCACTTAATGTATTCTGTAGAGTTTAATCTTCATGTGGCTAAATGTTCTAGATTACTATACAAAATCCTTCATTAAATTTAGACTACTTTCTCAAAATCAACAGGCAACTGGAATGATATGGTTGTGCATGATTCTCCATAACTATCATAAATAAGTAGACTATACCATTAAAACCCTCCCATTACAAATGTTTAAACCTCAGAAAAATTAATTAAAATGTGATATAACTGATAATTCTAGGTATTATTTTAATACCCTACTTCTACAGATACTACTCTTGAAACTGTCATTGACATTCTCTAAACATTCAGGGAAATTATGTTATACAACTGGAATTAATCTGTTGTCATGATAAAGTTTTCACTTTCAGTCTGAATAGAATTAAGGTCGAAGATTTAATTGCTAAATACTCCGTGACCTCTAGGATATTATTATTTTTAATTATAATTATTATAATCACAAACTAGATAAAGCATTACCAAAATGGTTTCAAAGATACTAATGGGAATAGTCATAATTCTCCTTTAAAAATAAACATATCCACTCGGGTATATCCAGTTTACATAGTGAGGAATTTTGTTTTATTTAGCTACACATATCAGAGGTACTCTGGCTATTGTAAATGATTAATTGCATATGTACTTACACATGTTTATTGCAGTTTTTGATGCAATGGCCATAAGATTTTGGGAAGGCTCTTACTTCACTGTATTTGACTTTGAATCAGCGTGATTGATGATAGTTGCTGTTTTTCATCAACAGGGCCAGTTTCAAAAGCCTGAAGGACCTAGACCTGTAGGCTGCTTGGGAAAAGAGAAAGACAAGAAGTGATGGTTAGATGTTTTTTCCATCCTACTCTGAACTGCAATTTGTCCAAGTCAGTCTTTCTATGTCCTTAATTCATCCTTGATGTCTCCCATCCTGCAGTATTTCCTTTACTTCCTCTTCATTCACCTCAAAGGTCTTGCCCAGTTCTTTTTAGTGGTGTACAGTGTCTTCAGAAGTGTAAAGAACTGGTTTACGAAGGCACACACAGAACTATACTATCATATCAACCCTTTTACTTTGAAAAAGGTGCATGTGACTTTTAAGAAAAGGTGAATTTCAAGTACAGCTTTTTCTTTTTTTCAGCTTTATTGGAAGTAAGAAATACAAAGATAACAAAACAACATATGTAAAGATAAACTGAAACTAAATTACTGTAGGATAGGGAGAAGCTAGGATCTCATTCTTATTTCATCTTAAGCATTTTGCTTCTCTACAAAGAAGAATACACAAAGCTGGATACAAGGATTTTTTTTCCTAAGGGACAACTGTGAATGTTAAAAGAAAAATATTATATTGAAGCAATAAATCAAGGCGAGACCCCCCAAAATTTATTCTGCCACTATCATCAATGTCAGAAGACAGCAGAATCCTGATGGAAGCAGGAAGGCATCACTGAATGGAATATTTTGAGCAAATGAAGCCTGGTGCCAAGGGAAATTACAGACTTTTCCAAGAATGTCACCCTCACAGTCATGAAGCTTTAGCCTTTCAGAAAGAAACCTGAAGTTCAAGTAACATATGTACTCAAAGTACTTTAATCCAAATGTATCAGATTTTCAGCACCATGACCATTGGACTACCCCCCAAAAAAAGGCTTTTGTATATATGTAATTAACTTTGTTTATACAATCATATTGCATATATACTATAGGGAAAAAAAAAAAAGAAACAGTTCATAAGACTTACTGAATGCTAAATTAATCAGTAAAGACAGGTACAGTCAGAAAGGATCATTACTTAAGTTTATCTGCATTCAAGTGCACCTTCCATACTTACCAAGTTCAAATCAAAATTAAACAGGAAGGGCCAGTAAGTGGCAATTTATCTGACAACAGGGCTTCTGGGTAAAGTAGTAAAGTAAGAAAGAGAGATGGATTAGTGTTGTTTGGAAAGATTTTCTCTTTTTTTTTTTTTTTTTTTTATAATCAGAAAATAACGCTTTATCTGAAAGCTATGAGAAAGGTGGGTTTAAGTATCCATTTTAAAGAAATGCATCCATGAACTAAGTATTAAAGTTGTCCATATTAAACTTTATTGCTGGGAGATCACTAATTTTAAATTAAGAATGCTTGTTTTCATTTAGAAATTCTACTGTCCGTCTAAAAAGATGACATGAAAAAAACCTGTTAAATTATTAGTTAATTTGGCCTATTACTGTTTTCAAAAGTTTTTTTCTATTCTACCAAAAGAGTATGAGAAGTTACCAAATTTTCAGCTAAGTTTGGGATGTGGACATTTTCCCCTTTCAAATTTCAGTTTTTGCTAAGTCTGAGAAAACCCTGTTTTCCAAGGAAGTCCCAGCTGATGAAACTTTCTCAGAAATTCATGACATTTTTCCACTGGAGATTGTTTTTAAATTTTGAATGCTAACTTCATCCAATTGTTTAAATGTTATAGGTTCTGGTGATAACTGCCAGAGGGAAAAATCTTGAATTCAAACCTGTGTAGTTGCACACAAAATAATTTAGTTTCAATAAACTTGGCATTGTATCATGACTTATCATGATGTAGCATATAGAAAAATGAAATAAAAAAATCCCCTAAGGATCTCATTGAGTAAAATTATAAATGTCTTAGGTTGTGAATTCTTAACTTAAATTTAGATTTTTCTGTAGAAAAATATTCACTTGAAAGAAAAAAGAATGGGAAAGCATTTGATTTTGTGCCAAATTAGAATAAACCCACTTTCTTTAGATTGGAGAAATTTGAGATTTGCCCAGATCTGACTGCAAAGCTCAGCTGAAAAGTTTCTTTGGAAGAAGGTGAGATCCTCTGACATCCAAGTAACTCCATCTACTTTTCCTGTTCATTGTATATCATCCACCTGTCCAGACATACATTTGTGTGGCTCAGCAGTGAATTTGACATCACCTTACAGCATCAGCTTTTTTTACCACCTGTTACTTTTACCACCTACTTATAACATTAATCCTTACAAAACACCACCCTACCTGTATCATTACAGTGTTTATGCTGCTATGCAAGGAAGAAACACAGAAATATGAAGAATCTTCCTTATAGTTCCAAAGGTAAAGACATCAGCAGAGGCAAGTGCTCAGCTCTGTACAGATCTGCACAAACCACAGGGGGAACAGTATCCGTGAGCCGCAAAGTGAGCTAGGTCACACTACTGGCAATTAATAACCAGCCTGAATAATTTTATCTGAGCTTCAAGTGGTTTGTGTTGCTTCTGCTGTTTCCTCCAGTGTGACAGCCTGCAGGAACTCTTAGCACAAGGAGAATGATTGCTAAACACTGTATCAGTATGGCAAAATGTACTTTTTTTGCAAGGTTAAACAAAACAGAATCAGACCAAGTGCATTTCCCCAGCATTCTGTCAGCCTTTGGGACTGAGAATTTATGCAGTGACTGCCTTGAAACCCAATTTGGATTAACAGAAAAACAAGTGCAGTACATGAAGAATTTTGTCCTCAGTGAATGATCAAGATTTTGTCAGTGACTAAGATCTCTTCTTAAATACCAACAATTAAAGATATCTTTGTTGGATTTTACATCAAATCTTTGCTGAAGTGAGAAGGTATCTGAACCTTGTCACTGCGTTTTGGTTCACCTTTAGTATTACCTGCCTGATTCTTTGTGTTACGATTTTATCTTAATGATGAATTTTCTTTTTATATCACATAGAGGATATGGTAGAGACTTAGTGTCAGCTTACCATTTAACCTCTTCCTGTCATTCATCCCTATTGCCATTTCTTTCCAGATTTCTATTTATCACTGTGATATTTCATTTTGACTTCTAAACTTAAATCACATGTATAATCAAAAATTAGATGTTATATTCTTTAAACAAAGGAACTTCCAGCATAACCTCTGTGACAGGCTGTGAGTGTGTGTCAGTTCCTGAACTCTACTTTGTAGTTGGAAATTGTCAGGAATTCTTTTATAAAGGATTTTTTTTTTCCACAGAAAAAGTCGATTTGTTGAAATGTAAACTTTCCACAGTTCAAGTCATTGCGAATATAATTAAGAGGAGTTTCATAACTAAAGATGGGAATTTCTAGCTACAATCAGAAAAATAATTGGAGAGGTAGATTGCATTGACAACAGTTAAGGCACACTGCAGAACCATGGGAAGTCAAGGTTCAAATCTCTTTATCAAGGATTATTCAATAATGTAAACATAAGTGGATCTATTTCAAATAGAGAGCTCAAAACATGTGAAATATGAACAACCAGACTGAAATCCCCACTTGATTTTGAACTTAACTCTAAATTCCTGTACCCACTCTGCTACCAAGAAGTCCTGCCAAAGTCTACATAGCCATCTCTGCAGCTCTCTCACTTGTATACCTACAGAACGCACAATATGCAAATGCATGACACCACTTACATGAGAAGACAGCTGGATTATAATATATTTCAGCCAGATATTTCACAGCACTCAAGTGACTGTAAAAAGTGATAGCCCAAACCATGTTCTTTAAATTTACAGCTCTTCTACATGGGTACACGAATGGGTTTCTGTGAGACAAGGGTTTGGACTTTTAGTACATTAGCTACTCTGTGGAAGGTCTTTGTTTGCACTTCATACTGTATGTGAGATACTTTACCCCTCTTCAGAGTGAGAAACTGCACAATTATTTTTTCTGCAGTCCACAGCTGGTTTGGTTTACTGTGTTTGTGTATATTTGTATATATGTCTGCATACACACACACACATATATACATATGTGTGTACCTATGTATATATATGTACACATACATGTGTATGAGTTTGCACAAGTATACTAAGAGATGACAGTAAACATCCAGGTTTTCATGTTCTGTAGAGATTGGTTTCACCGTATCTCTTCTGTTTATTCAGACAGAGACACAGTGATTACTGCTAGCATATGGAATACTGAGTGTTGAATTCTCTATGATGATACCCATAACCTCAGGCAGATATAGAGAACAGAGTAGTATCAGGGGATGCTGAATGGAATTTTTCTTCTTATAAAGGCAGCTATTCCATTTCACCTTGAACAAATAACAGGGTTTCCACAAAGGTCTTTAGCCTGACATCAGTTTTTAACGTATTTCTGTCTGTCGTCTTTGCTGAAACTTCCTCAAAACAGGTAGTGGCTCAAAGCTGAAATTTAGTAAAGAGTACCATACTGCTGAGTACAGTGAACTCCAGGAAGGCTTCTTTCTCAATAGGGGATGGATGTGATGTTCAATTATCAAGAATTTGCACCACCGTAGAAGATGAAGAGGACAGATGCTTCTTCATGCCATTCATTATGCTTGGTATTCCTCACTTCACATCAAGCGTTGTATAAAGTTCTTAAAGACACCAAAAAGCTTCCTAATTAAACAGTACCAGAATGATTGATATTTACTGTCCCCATGGTCTCTTCTTGCACATTCTGGATTCATGCTTTATCTCATATATATGCGTGTGTATATATATATATTTAAAAGAGGTTGTGGAAAACAATATAACAAATCATGCTGACAAAAAAATGAAAGGGGACTCAAGTCCTTTTTGACAATAAAGACCTTAACAATTTTTTAAGTTCTTTAAAATCCTCCATAACTGCAAAAGAAAGTATTTTTCTTTTTAGTGTTGCTAGTAGTGTCTGTTTACTTTTACATGGGTATATTATTAGTCAAACCTCCCAGCTCTGAACAGATTTAGTTCGTTCCTTTGATTAGGAGGCTGGGAGGTCACTCTGAAGACAACTTTTCATTTTGGCAGAAGGAATAGAGGAACAGATGTTTAGTGTCTCAGCTTGCATAGAATAATCTACAAGCAATTGACCACCAAACCCAACCCAGCTCAACCCAACCCAACCCAAAACAAAATAAAACCTAATAAAAAACACTCTCCAGCCTAGTTGTTAGGGGATTGGGTGTGGATGGTGAACCATAGGATCTGCTCTTCATTTCAATGATAATTTACATGTAGATAACTTTTTGTTACCTGTCTATCCAGTGGTCATTTCTGGAGCACTGACCAGAACACAGGCCTCCTTAAGAGATTGCGCAACTATTACGTCAGAAATCCATCCTCACCATTATGCTTTCTAACCTGATTAAGCTTTGATTTTTCCTTGCCAAGCACAACAGGTGAAAGAGAAAGGACTATGAATCTCTTTCCTCACTGGGTCTAGTAGCCTGCCAGACAGGGAACTTCTTATAAGTTGAAAGAAGACAAGCAGAGACTCATTAGATGTCAGAAGAAATAGACTCCCATCTCACACATGCAAAGTCAATTTCCTTATAATTCATCAGTGAAGCATGAGAAAGGACAGCTTGTGGTCTCAAAAGCAACCAACATTATCACTACCAGCTGTGTTTTCAGAGTTCTCTGCACTAAGGCATGCTTCATGTATCAGACCTGAAGTCTCTATAAGTCTTCAGGCTTCATGATCCTTGTATGTGTTGCAGATTTGGAATGAGTCTTGGAGTAACAAGGTTTTCATAAAGCAAAAGGGGTATTGTGATTTAGAGGAGACTGTATCTCTCCAAATTTAGAGCTATTTGATTAGACACAGTTTTTCAGGAAAAGAAGCATTTGTACTTTTTAAGCAAATCCAAGTATCAGGACTATAATTTACAGGTAAGGTATATCAAATGATGACAGAAATCTGTTCAGCTTTTGCAGAACATTTCACAAATATTCTGTAGATATAGAACCAAGTTCTTCATACTAGTAGGGATACTCAATTTAGAGACAATTTCATTTCTCAAAGAGAAAACACTTGATTTCTCATAGAGTTTATTTAATTTCTCATTTAGGTGCTATCATCTCTGGCCCTCTGACCTTACATTTTAGGCTCAGAAAACAGTAAAAGAGCACCATTTTTTTTTCATGTCCCACTGATTCTGTCTTGCTTTGAAATTACTGGCCAATTTATGTGATATGAATCTGTGGATCTCTGCTGATTTAGGAGAAATTTACACCAATGCTGAATACCTTTGACAGAAGCGGGTGAAATGCTGCCTATGAAACATATTTCTAACTTTTCTATTCCCCTTCAAACCAACTGCAAAGATATTTTCAAAGCCTATTTTCCCCTAAGTGCACATTTACTTTCAAAGTATCTACATCAAACACAGTCTTCATAAGCATTTTCAAATGTGTTCAGTCAGCATGAAAGAAGCAGAGAATCTCTTAAAAAATAAACCATAAAAAATCATCACATGCATTTCAGCTAGGTTGTTCTTTTTAAAAGGAGGGAAAGTTTCATCCTGCTTGAGTCTTCAGAGCAGAAACACACCATAGTGCTGCTCAGCTTGAAGACAGTTAAGTGAAGGGAATAAATGAAGTTTGTTCATCAGTTGGACCAAATATTTTTTGAATTTTCAGCAACCTTTTTCACCATATTTTATGGATATTAGCAGATGAACTTGAGTGGAGAGGCCTTTTCAGACAACAGCTGAACAGCCATCTCTAGATTTCCATTAATCCCACCAGCTATTGCTCACCCATACCTTCAGGAAGATATTGGAAGGCTTTCTGCAGTCCTCACTTTGTTTAGACAGAATAAATCCCTCAGCTGCTCTGGTATATTTTAACCTTTTTAACTCACTAAACATTGTCAATGCAATTATGAGAATCTTTCTGTTTCTCCTATATGCAAGATAGGGGGATGAGTACACAGTAATCATAATTCAATAAAGTCACCTGAAGTATAAAAAGATCTGGAAGTAAATATGGTGGCATTTAAAATACAAGCACCTATGCTGGAAAGTTCCTTGGATGAATTTTGTAGTGTAAATAAGGTTCGTTTCTTGGTTTATTCCATGCACATTTTTCCATTTAAAATGTTGAAAAGATGAAGAAAAGTATGAACAATACAGATTTTTTTATGAAAATAAATTCAGAACTTCAGTCCTTTCAAGATGAATTGGTACCATTGTAGTGCTCTTTAAAGAATCTCTCAGTGTTTGTAATAGTTTGTTATTAAGATATTTGATAAAAGCTTATATGAAGATTAATGATAAAATATAGTCTGCTGTCCACCATGCTCGTTTTTTTATGATTCATAATCTTGCAATAGAAGGTATGAAAAAGTCTCCAAAGCTAGGGATTATAAGTGTAAAAATTGCCCGGGACCTACAGAATGACCAGGTTGTTATCATTTTTCAAGTTTTGTAGATTTGTTCCAAAATGGAATTTTTTTTTTTTTTTTTCAAAGCCAACATTTATTAACCACTTCATCAGGAGGAGCTGCTATATCCTACAGATCAAGACAAGGCTGAGTAAAAATGAATATTTAGGGAATAGAAAGAGGAAGAGACATTGTGAGGCATTTTGAAATATGGTTTCTTCAGCATAGAGCCTTCATATCCAAATCTCTGTTTTAGCTGACCTGATGAAAGTTTCGTTAGTGGTCAGTTTTATATCCAATCTTGATATAGACCTGGTATGATTTCCTAGAAAGAAAAATCAGGTAATAAGGCAGAGGCAAAATCACTGAAAAATCACTTGAGGAAAATTATAGAAGCCTGATCCTCCACTGTAAAGAGTTAATTTATGGGGTTAATACTTAGTGATCTTTTTATGCCACAAGTGAGAGACAAAGACAAAACCCCTTTCTCAGTAATATTCTAGTTGGTAAGAATGCCAAAATATTTCAGAAGTGTTTCATAGACACTGAGCCTTCATTGCTATCACATTAAAGTGTTTAATGAGGGGCTCCTTGAATTCACATACCTACATTCCTCTAAGAGAAATGGTAAGTAAAAGACTTCCTGATGGAGGTGTCTTTAGGCCTTTGAACCAGTGAAGATGGAGCTTATTAGCCCTCAGGGTCTGCAGCAAGGCTGTCATATTTCCCTACGCTAATTTAAAAGATTGACCTATACATGTCGTAGGAAAGAACTGACTTTGTTAGTTCATGAAAGAAAAGAAAACCCAAACAAATAAAAATTAAATATCTAAGACAATTTTCTGTAGATGTAAATATGAGTTCCATAACTAGGAAAGACCAAGTAACGCTTCCAGATAGTCCATCTGAATATTACAGGGATTATAACATTTTCAGGTGTGCTAAACTGAGACATGAGATACTGCCCTCTGTGCCCATGGAGTCTTTCAAGACCTCAAAAGCATCTCCTTGAATTTATCTTATTTGCTTACCAAGATGATGAAGCAGACTCCTCACTGAGAGGTGAAGTGTCTGAGAAGTTCCCAGGGTAATGTGGAGCAGTAAGTTTCCACTCTGTAAGCAGCCTGGTGAAGCCAATGTAAAATGTTACATTCAGTTTTGTGAGCAAGCAGAGTTTACCAAAGTCTTCCATGAAAGGAGGATCTTTGCTTTCCAAGCTTTTTTTTCTAGGTGTATGCTATTTCCTCTAGAAATTGTTATGGTCTAGAATTAAAAGTCTACTCCACGTTTAGGCAGCAGACTGTAAGATAACTACCACTAGGAAGACTAGCTAATGAAAAAGTAGAAAAAAAAAAAAAAAAAATGTTGGTGTGTTTTCTGCTAGAATTTCTGATATGTGTGTGTTTTCTCTTCCAGTGCATTGTGGTGCCAAACGCAATGGTAGGATGCATGTTGGTTTGCTTACTGCAGAAGGAGGTGAGATTAAGAGATTCTCCAGAATATATAAGGTTCTGGAGCCCAATAACCACAAGGTGAGAGACACATCTGTTAGTTTAATCTAAATTTATATGTAGGGTTTTTTGTGTTTAGCATAGTCCAACGTAATCATGTCTTATTCTTGTTTTAAAACTAAACCACTCCATAGCAAATCTGAAAATTACACATCTGTACTGGTACTCATCACTCTGCAAGAATAAAATCTTTTACTAATCTAAAAATTATTCATGCCAAAATGTTCTGGATTAGAAATATGTTCTGGGAATCAATATTACCTCATGACTGTGTTCCTTTAATACTACACCAATTCTCTCACAATTCTACTGAACATTTAAATTTCACTTTTGAAGTAGCTTATTGCCACCTCCTTAGAGGGAAATTTAATGTATTTAGAGGTCATATTAAAGATGTCCATATATTTTACAGGTCTACACTTTTTATGTGTTTGCTTCTGAGTTACTTGTCACAATAGCATAACAGAACATTTAAGAATTATACCATAACACAGGAACACTATTCTGTATGCCTAAACCAACGTTGTTAGAAAGCACAATTATTGTTCTGCGATAATCTTTATAAATCTTTTTGTAGCTGCAGAAGGTAAACTGCAGCCACGGTGCTGCATTTTTGATAACTTGAAAAATTTTTGCCTTCTTGCACACAGAAAGTACAGAGTCACAGGGCACACTCATATCTTAGGAGACAGCAATGTACTCCGTGGACACAATACATATCAGCTGGTAAGCAAACTGACAGGTTTTTCACAGCACAGCTATAATGTGATTTGAAATTCAGAAAATCTGTTCATGATTCAAAGCTTTGAGGTCAGCTAGTACTTACACTGCCTCAAAATTGTACAGTCTGTCTCTCCTGCTGTGGTCCTTTGAAATACTGCAAGCATTAATCAAAAGTCAATTGTGTGTTTTAATCAGATTTCATGGAGAGCACATTGTAGGTGCAGGGGTTGTGAATTACCTTGCAAAATGGAAACGTTAGGTGTAATACACATATAAAACGAAAATTTCCATAGTAAAAAAACCACGTAAGTAGTGATATAATGCTATTTTACTTCAAATGAAAAGTGCAGTTGAGAAAAACTGGAAAATACAGTTAATAAAAACTGCTGCTACTGCTGAAATTAATGGAAGAGCATCTACTGATTTCAATGGAACCAGAAAATTCATTTATGAATTCGATATTTCTACAAGGTTATTTGCAAAATCACAGACACACTCTTAAATATTATCCATAAAGTGCAGACTTACTTCTCAATCAAACCTACAGTCAGATATTTCCTGTGCTCATATATAAAGATCCCAAATTCAGAATTAGTTATTAAATTATTTTATTAGTAACTTCAGGGCAGAATCTCTGAACAAAAATATAAAATACTAACAACTGGCCACATATAGTTATTTATTTAATTTAGTGTTCTGCCTTATTTGGATAAAAATTTAAGTAATATTTGAAATGGCAAATTGTCACATCCCCCCTTTTTTATATTTTCTCTTTTAAAGTCAGACAACTGTTGCCTGTGGAGAAGGGGTAGGAACATGCATTGTAAGCACCACAAAATTTTGCAGCTCTCATTTAGTGCCTGGACCACAGCTGTGAGAAAGACTAATATGGGAATAGTGCCTATTAATACAGTCAATAGATGTTGCAGTGTGCAGATGGGGTATGGTTAACTCAGACATCGTTCTCTCATAAATCTAGTTGCAGCTACTAAACTGGGATGCATTTTCACATAGAAAGCAAAAGACAGTTTCCTGTGCACTCCTTCCATCACCACTTACCACATCTGGAATGGCTAGAGCTTCTGGCTGAACAAGTTGCAATAAATTTCAGCACACAGAAAAAAAAATTATTTCTATTTAATTTCATCCAAAAGAGGTTATGTTTTCCCAAAAATTAAAAATCCTTTTATTTAAGAAGACTTAATAACACTGAAAATTCTTTTTCATTTATGAAAGCTTGTGGGAGCAAGCACTTTCTGGACTTAAAAAGAGACTCATCAAAGCCCACTGTAAGGGTGACCTCTGCAGTTTTTAGTAATAATTTGCACAATTCTTCATTAACCCCAGTTACTGTAGAGTCAGAGGAAGAATAACAGGCTGGTTTTGAGCTTGGTTGTATGTGGACAATGATATCAAATCTAGGTGACAAAGTCTGAATTTGACAAGGTGCTTGAACTGGGCTGAGCAACACTTACTGAGTTGAGGTCTATTTAGAATAAGCAGAATTCAAATATTTTGAGAGAGTTTGAAAAGAGCCATCCCCAGGCTTTCTGAACACTTTGTCTCAGAGACTGCACTTACTATTTCTAATTGCTCTACCTGAATTTGAAACTGGAAGTACACTGTAGAAGCTGAAAATACAAACTATAGCTGTGCAAATCATGGAAATGGAAATTACTTCCCCTTCTGCATCCACTTCTAAGGAACATTGTTGCAAATGAATTATTGAAAAATAATTGTTCTTTAAGTGGATATGAAAAGTTGATTTCGACAATTTTGAGTTGTTCTTGGATAACCTATTCTAAACCAAGCTTGTCAATTAAGGAAAAAAAGAAAAGAGAAGATGATTTTGTTATTTGTAATAGTGCTGAGGAGAAAAGAACATGGGAAAATAGCGTACTCTGTAGAATCTGGTGACAAATTTTCTGACGCCTTAGTGGCTAACCTATAGTACTTCAAGATTGTGAAAATATATCATCACATGCTTAGATATAGATATAGATATAGATATAGAAATTATTTTAGATATAGATACTGATTTCCTGGTCTTGCTCTATTTTCCATTTTAAAACAAAACAAAGAACACAATAATGAACAAAGGAGACCTACCCACAAAAAGAGTCAGGCACCACCATCACTTTTTTTTTATCTTTAAGTTAATATATCGTTTTAAGTAACGATATATATAAAAAAAACAAAAACAAAATGCAACATAATCATTTTAGTAAAAAAATACTCAGCTTAACATCAGATGACACATGACAATTGTGGCAGTCCTGAGGTAGCATGAATAGCAGTATAGACAATACTAAAAATCAGAGCATTTTCTCTTCCCAAATATATTGCTCATCTTCCTCTGTACAGTTATTTCTACTGGTTTAATTTCTAATTTACTGGGGTTTGCATGGCTCAGAAACAAGCAGTCTGAAGCAGCTGAAGGTAAGACTCTGTTCTCACAGTTTCCTTTAAGATCTGCATGAAACGTAGAATGTAATGGAATACAATGTTGCATTTGCCAGGGAGGTAATTCGAGATAGCCAGCATGGCTTCACCAAGGGCAAGTCCTGCCTGACGAACCTAGTGACTTTCTATGATGGTGTGACAGCATCAGTGGACAAGGGAAAACCAATGGATGTCATCTATCTGGACTTCTGCAAAGCCTTTGACACGGTCCCCCACAACATCCTTCTCTCTAAATTGGAGAGCTATGGATTTGATGGGTGGACTGTGCGGTGGATAAGGAACTGGCTGGATGGTCACATCCAGAGGGTAGTGGTCAATGGCTCGATGTCCGGATGGAAACTGGTGACGAGTGGTGTCCCTCAGGGGTCCGTACCGGGACCGGTGCTGTTTAACATTTTCATCAATGACTTAGACAGCGAGATCGAATGCACCCTCAGCAAGTTTGCGGATGACACCAAACTGAGTGGTGCGGTTGACACACCAGAAGGACGGGATGTCATCCAGAGAGACCTGGACAGGCTGGAGAGGTGGGCCTGTGTGAACCCATGAGGTTCAACAAGGCCAAGTGAAGGTCCTCCGGGTCGGGGTAACCCCCAGTATCAGTACAGGCTGGGGGAAGAAAGGATCGAGAGCAGCCCTGCCGAGAGGGACTTGGGCGTGCTGGTGGATGAAAAGCTGGACATGAGCCGGCAATGTGCGCTGGCGGCCCAGAAGGCCAACCATATTCTGGGCTGCATCAGGAGAAGCGTGGCCAGCAGGTCGAGGGAGGTGATTCTGCCCCTCTACTCTGCTCTGGTGAGACCTCACCTAGAGTACTGCGTCCAGCTCTGGAGCCCTCAGCACAAGAAGGACATGGAACTGTTGGAGCGGGGCCAGAGGAGGGCTACTAAAATGATCCAAGGGCTATGAGGACAGGCTGAGGGAGTTGGGGTTGTTCAGCCTGGAGAAGAGAAGGCTGCAGGGAGACCTGATTATGGCCTTTCAGTACCTAAAGGGGGCCTATAGGAAAGATGGGGATAATCTTTTTAGTAGGGCCAGCTGTGACAGGACAAGGGGTAATGGTTTTAAACTAAAACAGAGTAGGTTTAGACTGGATATAAGGAAGAAATTCTTTACAACAAGGGTGGTGAAACACTGGAACAGGTTGCCCAGAGAGGTGGTGGAGGCCCCATCCCTGGGAACATTCAAGGCCAGGTTGGACGGGGCTCTGAGCAACCTGATCTAGTTAGCGGTGTCCCTGCTCACTGCAGGGGGATTGGACTAGATGACCTCTAGGGGTCCCTTCCAACCCAAAACATTCTATGATTCTATGATTTGTTCCATGTGTAAAATTTTATTAAGAAAGCTATTGATTGGTGATTTTTTATCTTCTTTTTTTCCCCTCAACAATCAGTAAACTTTTTAGCTCTCCCCCTGAGTTGTAAAATTTGTATAAATGAATTCAGTCCCTGCATAGAGACAAAATATGATAAATATTTCAAAGCAAGAAAAAACAAAATAGAATGTGTGAATAAACAGCACAGAACTAGCAATCCATAAGAAAAGGAGGTGAAATAAATAAATAATAAAATAAAAACCCCCTAACCCTACTGGCATGTAATATTTTAGTGAGTAGAAAGCTCTTTACGGACCGAAACACAAAGTTTCTTGCAATACTTCTGAAAATAAAATCACTGAATTTGGGTAATTATGATTCAAAGGCCTGTTTCCCATTGTTCAGATTAAAGTGTGGCTTTTGAGAAAATGTGCATTAGTCCTGAAAGCTTCAAGAGATACTGAGCTGTCGTGGTTTAACCCTGGCTGGACACCAGGGGCCCACCAAAGCTGCTCTATCACTCCCCTCTAACCAGACAGAGGAGAGAAAAAGTAAATCAAAAGGGCTCATGAGTCAAGATAAGGACAGAGAGAGATCATTTTATCAGTTACCATCATGGGCAAAACAGACTCCACTTGAAAGAAATAATTAATTTATTATCAATCAATCAAAATCAGAGGAGAGGAGAAAAACTGCTAGATCTTAAAACCCTTCCCCCCACCCCTCCCTTCTTCTCTGGGCTCAACTTCACTCCCAGCTCCTCTACCTACTCCCCCCACTGGTGCAGGGGGACAGGATTGGGGGCTGGGGTCAGTTCATCACACGTTGTCTCTGCCGCTGCTTCTTCCTAGGGAGAGGACTTTTCCCCTGCTCCAGCGTGGGGTCCCTCTCACGGGAGACAGTCCTCCACAAACTTCTCCAACATGGTCCTTCCCGGGAGTTCTTCACAAACTGCTCCAGCATGGGCCAATAATTTCCACAGGGTGCAGTCCCTCAGGAGCAGACTGCTCCAGCATTGGGTCCCCTGCGGGGTCATAAGTTCTACTGGCAAACCTGCTTCAGCGTGGGCTCCTCCCCCCACAGGTCCGCAATGGCTTGCCAGGAACCTGATCTGGTGCAGGCTTCCCATGGGGTCACAGCCTCCTCCCTTCAGGCATCCACCCGCTCCGGCGTGGGGTCCTCCACAGGCTACAGGTGGAGATCTGCTCCACCGTGGACCTCCATGGGCTGCAGGGGGACAGCCTGCCCCGCCATGGTCTTCACCATGGGCTGCAGGGGAATCTCTGCTCTGGCGCCTGGAGCACCTCCTCCCCCTCCTTCTTCACTGACCTTGGTGTCTGCAGGGCTGTTTTCTCTTGCATCCTCTCACTTCTCTTCTCTCTCCAGCTACTGAGCCGCAGATGGGTTTTTTTTCCCTTCTTAAATATGTTATCACAGAGGCGCTTCCACTGTTGCTGATTGGCTTGGCCTTGGCCAGCAGCGGACACAGGGAATACTTCTAGCAGCTTCTCACAAAAGCCACCCCTGTAGCCCCCCCACTACCAAGACCTTGCCACAGAAACCCAATACATGAGCATAAATGATGACATTTTGCAACAGCTTCTAAGAGGGTTGGCCTATTGCTCTTTTCCTCTGGTTAAAACCATTCCAGTATTTCAATAAGGAACAGAAGCAATCTTATATGAATCAAGAGCCAACCACCCAATGTAAAACACCCATGTACAAAACATCAAAACATGTATGTCCTGCTGCAATCATAATGTAAACAAACATAGTTCATGCTTTTTATTATTTGTACATGTCTTTTTGAAAAGTATATGTTTGTGCCCACATGTGCTCCTACTGAAGTTATGAGAAGATATATACCAGAAAGATAGGGCAGAACCAAGCATTTTAAAAAGTATCACACAATAAGCAACACAGTAAACACTGTTGGATTTGTTCTTATATGAATGCAAATAAATTATCAACTCTGCATTTCAAGTTTCATATTTAGACAGACAAGCCATGGAACTCTTTACCTACTGAAACAAAAAGGGGTGCAGAAAAATGGTGCATTCAAGTTTCTCTTGGGATGCCAAGGCCAGAAGGAGGCTCAGACTGGATTGCTCTTCTTTGTACCCATCCTACTAAAACTTGTGGGATGGAGTGAGCCTGCTGGATGTATTTCTGATCCTGCTAGTAAGGATTAATCTCATTTATTTAAAACCAAAAAATTTCTTCAATTGACTAATGAAGTCATAATTGCAAACATGTTTTCCAGCCTATCTTAGTAGACAGTCATTACTTAAGAGAATTTTTGCATTAATCGTGTCATGCTCTTAGTACAGAACTTTGTTTGACCTGAAAAAGAGACGAAAGTTTATGTCTCAGAACAAACTCCTGCAATTTATAGTCTTTCCCTAACAAAGGCTTAGAGTGAAACTTAGTGAATATGGAAATGAAGTCTCACAGTTTGGTTAAAAAATTTTTGGAATATATGTATGTCTCTACTATCCTAAGCTAACAAAATGACTTTGCAGAGGAGACTTTGCTTGAAACCAAGATTATACTCAAAGTAGAGACATCCCTGTGTACTTTAATTCATTAGTTACATGCCCACAGCAGCAAATTAAACATGTAATACCTCTCTAAGTTCCTTTCTTCTTAAACACTAATCTGTTATTGGAAACATTACAAGGTGAAAATATCCTTAGAGTTTCTAACAGCTTACCTCTGATAATGCAGACTTGTTTTTTACTGTTATCTTAAAATATTTAAATCCTTCTAAGACCCATCATAAACACTTCCAAATGCCAAGGACTGCAAAAAGACTTTTATTAGTATATGTAGTACTTCATTGCACTATCTAAAGAGGTATCAAAGGAATGAAAGAGGAAGAGGAGGAGACATACAGAGAAAAAAAAGATATTCTCTATGTTTAGTTTAAAACATAGGTCTCTTCATTCTAGCAAGTCTAATATGTTGTGAAGGCCACATTCATATTTTCTGTTGCTTTGCATTAAATTAACACTGTACCTTAAGGATCAGCTTTAAAAATAATGGATTGGCAGTAGTCCTATAAATCTGGCTTGGCAGTATAAAACAATACTAATGAATGTTATTATGTTTCTACAAATATTGGTTCCTGCATATCTGACCTTATTTAAATGCAAGACTTTGTATAGGTATAACAGTGATCTCTAAACCCTGAAGAACTGTTCAGCTTTTCTCCTACTGATGATTTTAGACTGATACTTTCTGTAGCACAATGTAGGGAGTCCAGATCACTGGAAGCGGAGAGGTCCAAGCAGAGAAATCTGTCAATCAGCTTTGGTGCACAAGACATTTAGGACAGATCTGTGTTTGAGTTTACAAAGCTGGCTAATTATCTTGCATATCATCAATTAAGGGAAAGGGTCTCCCTGGCAGTACACAGACAAATTAATTTCATTCCTTTCAGCATTATTTTCTACAATTTGAGATGAACTAATTTTGAGGAAGCAATGGTGAACCTTTTTCATCTCTTTTCCACTTCTACTTTCTAATTCTTGTCAATGTTCTGTTGATTTGGTCTGAAAAGAATGCCAGAGGTATAAACAGAAGAACAACCAATGTTAAACAAAGACACAACTTGCTGCTCAGGGAATCCATTTGCTCTGGTTCCTTATGGCCATTCTTGTGTCCCTCCAAGGCAGCAAGAAGGAAAAAAAAAACTGTCTCTAAGAGACACCTAAGAGATGGTAAGAAAATAGCAGTAAGAGAGTGAAGGAATTCTTGTCCTTTAAATTTCTTGTCTTCAGGTTACACGGCAGGAAAAGTAGAATTAATAGAGACTGATGGTGTCACAATGGCATTGTGTCATTTCATAGAATCATAGAATCATAGAATGTTTTGGGTTAGAAGGGACCCCTAGAGGTCATCTAGTCCAACCCCCCTGCAGTGAGCAGGGACACCGTTAACTAGATCAGGTTGCTCAGAGCCCCGTCCAACCTGTCCTTGAATGTTCCCAGGGATGGGGCTTCCACTACCTCTCTGGGCAACCCGTTCCAGTGTTTCACCACCCTCATTGTAAAGAATTTCTTCCTTATATCTAGTCTAAACCTACTCTGTATTAGTTTAAACCCATTACCCCTTGTCCTGTCACAAGTAATGTTGTGAGCCATAGCATGCTGTGTGGTTTACGTACAGGTTTTCTGGTTTGCTGCTTGGCTTGTTCTGGTTGCTTTGTTATCCACTGTTTGGAACTGGTTTGTTATAGTACATAGAACCTCCTGACATCAGTGGCAGAGTCCCCAGTTTCTCTGAGTGTCATCAAACATGTGCTGAGAGACATGTTGCCAGTCATACACATTTTAAAGACCTTTCTAATGCATGGACATATATATTTGGACTTCTAATGAAAATATAAGAAAAAGTTAATATGAAAAAAAAAAAGCTGAAATTGCAAAAGGTGCAGAAGAGTTTGGCACATTCTGCTCAAGATGGTGAATTTTATTACCTGCAAACTTAGAATCATAGAATCATAGAATGTTTTGGGTTGGAAGGAACCCCTAGAGGTCATCTAGTCCAACCCCCCTGCAGTGAGCAGGGACACCACTAACTAGATCAGGTTGCTCAGAGCCCCATCCAACCTGGCCTTGAATGTTCCCAGGGATGGGGCCTCCACCACCTCTCTGGGCAACCTGTTCCAGTGTTTCACCACCCTTGTTGTAAAGAATTTCCTCCTTATATCCAGTCTAAACCTACTCTGTTTTAGTTTAAAACCATTACCCCTTGTCCTGTCACAGCTGGCCCTACTAAAAAGATTATCCCCATCTTTCCTATAGGCCCCCTTTAGGTACTGAAAGGCCATAATCAGGTCTCCCTGCAGCCTTCTCTTCTCCAGGCTGAACAACCCCAACTCCCTCAGCCTGTCCTCATAGCCCTTGGATCATTTTAGTAGCCCTCCTCTGGCCCCGCTCCAACAGTTCCATGTCCTTCTTGTGCTGAGGGCTCCAGAGCTGGACGCAGTACTCTCAGGTGAGGTCTCACCAGAGCAGAGTAGAGGGGCAGAATCACCTCCCTCGACCTGCTGGCCACGCTTCTCCTGATGCAGCCCAGAATATGGTTGGCCTTCTGGGCCGCCAGCGCACATTGCCGGCTCATGTCCAGCTTTTCATCCACCAGCACGCCCAAGTCCCTCTCGGCAGGGCTGCTCTCGATCCTTTCTTCCCCCAGCCTGTACTGATACTGGGGGTTACCCCGACCCAGGTGCAGGACCTTGCACTTGGCCTTGTTGAACCTCATGAGGTTTCACACAGGCCCACCTCTCCAGCCTGTCCAGGTCTCTCTGGATGACATCCCGTCCTTCTGGTGTGTCAACCGCACCACTCAGTTTGGTGTCATCCGCAAACTTGCTGAGGGTGCATTCGATCTCGCTGTCTAAGTCATTGATGAAAATGTTAAACAGCACCGGTCCCGGTACGGACCCCTGAGGGACACCACTCGTCACCAGTTTCCATCCGGACATCGAGCCATTGACCACTACCCTCTGGATGTGACCATCCAGCCAGTTCCTTATCCACCGCACAGTCCACCCATCAAATCCATAGCTCTCCAATTTAGAGAGAAGGATGTTGTGGGGGACCGTGTCAAAGGCTTTGCAGAAGTCCAGATAGATGACATCCATTGGTTTTCCCTTGTCCACTGATGCTGTCACACCATCATAGAAAGTCACTAGGTTCGTCAGGCAGGACTTGCCCTTGGTGAAGCCATGCTGGCTATCTCGAATTATCTCCCTGGCCTCCATGTGCTCTAGCATAGCTTCTAGGAGGATCTCTTCCATGATCTTCCCAGGCACAGAGGTGAGGCTGACAGGTCGGTAGTTCCCAGGCTCTTCCTTTCTACCCTTTTTGAAAATGGGCACAATGTTTCCCTTCTTCCAGTCACCAGGGACTTCACCTGACTGCCATGACTTTTCAAATATCATGGAGAGTGGCTTGGCGACTACATTGGCCAATTCCTTCAGGACTCTGGGATGCATCTCATCAGGTCCCATGGACTTATGTGCGTTCAGGTTCCTCAGGTGGTCACGAACCTGATCTTCTCCTACAGCGGGAGAGGTTTTGCCCTCCTGGTCCCCCTCGTGCCATCCATCAACTCGGGTGGGGTGAGGAGAGAGGTTGCCAGTGAAGACTGAGGCAAAAAAGTTGTTGAGTGCCTCAGCCTTCCCCTCATCTGCTGTTACCAGCTTGCCAGTCTCGCTCATCAGCGGGGGTACGCTTTCTTTAACCATCCTTTTCTGGATGATATACCTGTAGAAACCCTTCTTGTTATTCTTTGCATCCCTAGCCAAGTTTAGCTCCAGCTGGACCTTGGCCTTCCTGACCCCATTCCTACCCAGCTGGACCGCGTCCCTATACTCGTCCCAGGATGCCTGTCCCTGCTTCCACTGCCTGTGCAGTTCCCTCTTCCTCCTTAGTTTGACCAGCATCTCTTGTCTCAGCCATGCCGGTCTCTTCCCTTCTTTGCCCGATTTCTTACACCTAGGGATCGAGAGCTCTTGCGCTCTGTGGATCACATCCTTAAAGATCTGCCAGCTCTGTTCTGTTCCCCTGTCCCTGAGGACCGTTTCCCTTCTGACTATCTCCTTGAGGAGCTGGAATTTTGCTTTTCTAAAATTCAGGGTCCTGACTATACTCTTTGTTCTTCACATTTCCCTCTGGAGCGTGAGCTCTACCAGCGCATAATCACTGCAACCCAAGCTGCCTCCGATCTTGACATTTCCGATGAGCTCACTTGCATTGGTGACCACCCGGTCCAGTATCGCATCCCCTCGGGTAGGGATGTCTATTACCTGGCTTAAGAAGTTGTCCTCAATGCATTTGAGAAACCTGTTGGATTGCCTACAGCTTGCCGTGTTGATTTTCCAGCAGATAAACTTCTTCAGTTTAATGAGAATATTGTGTGATCTAAATGATAATAAACTGAAATACAGTATTATCAACAAAACCAAGGTGAATAAAATATTAAAGAAGAAAAAACAGAATGCATAGTAAGCAAACTTTTTAGCTGTAAGGGAGGGAAGTTGGAGGATCAAAAAAACATGGCCCAGTTGGTTGGCAAAGTGACCTTCAGCAGTCAATAATGCACTTTGGTTTCCCACTAGTAACCTTGATTTCAGTCAATGTTTATTATATATGCACACAAACAGGGTAACAATAATGATTTGAACCAAGTTTGCTTAAAGTGTTACTATCTTCATCATTTGTATAGGAAATCTATATTATTGTCCCGACAATGTCAAACATTAAAGACTGATGATTGTTCTATTTTTACACAGACCGAAACCAGTTATTTCAATATCACATGCAGAAGAACAGGTTTTGTATGTTCCGTATTCACTTAGATTCTTCTAGCTAAAATCTACTAAAGGAAATACTTTCTTCATTGTTATCTTTAGCTTTTTGCTGTTGAGAAACACTAAGCACATAATCAACACAGCATTTTGCATTCTCATAGATCCTTATGTATTCCTAAATATGGTATCACCTCATACAGAAACTAATCTGCAGTTAGAAATGGCCATGAGTCTGGACAAACCTTCTAGGAAAACAGTTAGGAGATAACACATATGCATGAATGTACTTCATGGTCAGCTACCCAATTTCATATAAAAATAGGAGAAAAATATTATTAATCCAGTGTTTTTTTGCCTTCTCTAGCATTAGAGGAAAAAATGGTTGGTGAACATGCACAAAGCAACTTCTCACACAGGTCATCTTGTGAGGGATGGTGAACATCAAATGCTCAAGCAGAGTACTGCTCGATTTAAAGGGTTAATGTAACTTGTTGGCAGAAGTCCTTTCCCTGCGATAAGGAACTGCTAATGAGAGAGGTGCCTGATCATCTCTTTCAAGATAGGTTACATGTGCACAGGTATGAAAGTACAGATAAATCCTTATCTAATATGGCATTTGAGTGCTTCCTTTACACGTGACAAAAGATTTAGGGACCTTGACATCCGGCAATATCTTCTAAGCCCTAAATACAGAAATAAATAATTATTTCAAATTGCTGAATCTTTTTAGGAACAGATACATTCTAAGACCATAAAATCTGAAAATATTTTGCATAGAAAAGTGACAAGTTACAGTAGTTTACAAAAAATATTAAATCATAAAAATGTTATTGTCACGATTACTGCTCTGACTGTAAATATTTTTACAGATCAAATGTACTTTCTATCACCTGCCATGACCTAGGCTTCCATTATGTTCATATTAGTGCAATGCCAGAGGTAATAAAATGAAGCCTGCCCTAAAATCCTTACTGCCTTCATTCACATTATCTGAATTGACCATTCAGCTTTATGATTACTGCATTGTCCTTGGTATATGTTATTTTCATTGGTATGCTATTTACATGAGCAAATGGAAGTTAATAATGACTTGTCTGGGACAGGATACATAAAGCAAAGAAGTAATATATGAAATGACAGAAGCTGTCAAAGGAATAGACTTTATTTCTTTCATCATGACTAAACAAGAAATAACTTTGCTTTTGCTCTGGTCTTATTTAGTCTGTTTCCTAAGTCCCAGTGCAAGACCCCTGAAACAGGAAGAGAAAGGAAGCCTAAATCACTTAAGGTAGGTGTTTTCTTGTGTGCTCGGTATTGACATCTTCCATTTTGTAAAGCCTAGGCAATAAATTGCCTTTTTAAAAACATTTGATGTAGTAAAGAACAAATTAGTTAAAATTATTAAATACTGAAAGATGTTTGTAGGCCCCTGATAATCTGCCTTTATTGAGAGCATGTCTTTTGCTATCACACAGGTTCTTCAGCAGTCGGTGGCTTGGCATTTTGCTGGTCTTTCACTGGAGGTAAAAGGGGGCATTAAATGGCAGGTCAGTTATCATTTGCTGCCCTATTTCCCTGTGGTATATTATGTTCATGTTAACATTGATGTCATAGGAGAGGCATATGGTGATAGACATTACTACGCAGTGCTGGTTTCAAACACATATCTTTATGTTCTCATTTACAAAAAAAAACCCCAAAACACAAACCTGTTTCATTTCCTCCAATATATTCCTTTGAGCCTTTGACTACTTCTTATGAATGAAAACTTACTAAAAAATTGGATTTGACAGAATTGTGTCGTTTTCACGTTCAATATTTGAACACATCTCCAATGGGAGGAAAATTAAGAAATTTTAAGTAATACTAAAGATAATTTCTTCCTGCAACTCAGACATCAAACCTGAAAGGGATGCCTCCCCCATGGGGCCACTTCCTCTGTCCTCTGCCCTAATCATGTTAAATCCTTTGCATGTAAACTAGACCCTGCAATAGGGGAGAAAGGGAAAATTGACATGGACAAGTTAATTACCATGGGAAAACTCTTGAAGTCAGTTTTGTCACCTTTTTTAAATAGAAAATATACTTTTTTTTCTTTTAGAGAAAACATACTATATTTTAAATTGGAAATGGTGGGGTATTCAAGCTTTTTTAATTCAATTGTCTCATGTCTGTGCTGTCCTCAACTTATCGGCCTCTTGTGGAAAATTCAATTGATTATACCAGTCTTATGCTAGAGTTTGTGGTCACAGATTACTATGAGAGATTATGAGCCAAATCTGCAGTAAGAAATTATGGTTGTACTACAAGACTTCCTATTCATGGTCCCTAACAAGAGATAGAGTGTCCACCTGGGGCCTGGCCATGAGGTGATATGAACAAGAAACTGGGGATCTAAAACTCCCCTGAGGCACCATCAGAATTCCCTTATTGAAATATTTCAGATTTTAAACATCCTACTTCACCTTTGTCGGGGGGCAGGGGGAATCTATTTTATTGACAGAAAGCAATTTTGTGTGCATGGGTGAAAAAAGTTATTTTCCACTGGGGAAAAACCCCAAAACACTCTCCCCAACAAGTTTCCTGGAAGCAATGCATGAGCCAGAGGTCAAACCAGCATGACAAGAGCACCACAAGAATCAAACGTTTTCTTCTGATATCCTTGGGAACAGACAGTGGCTATGGCAGCTCTGGTCACCTCTCCAAAGGTGACAGTATGGGAAGGAGAGTGGCAGGGATATGGGCTGCCTTGAATCCTTCAAGGTAGCAAAAGGCAATAAAAGGAAAGGGGTTAGAAATCAGATTAATTAATTAGTGATGTTTTCACTACATGGAAAGTAAGATGGTTCTGACAGACAGAAGATAGTTTCACAGGGCAGATTAACCAATATTAAGCTTTATTACATATACATGTTTGTGTTTTCAAGTGTTTTTAAGATGAAGCCTGAAAGTTTATGACCATGTGCTAAAACCCACACAGACATAATTCAGTGCAGAACTTGCCTGATTTTGGCTATTTTCTTTGCATCTCAGTGAGAAAATCCATGGAAGCACTTTCTTGGGCCGGGTGATCATTGACATGTAAGTTTGTTCTGTGTTGCTTTGCAAACATAATATTTATACCCCCAGAGGGTTCTTTACACAGAATGGCTTCTAAAAGGAATTTCAAAAAAACTCTGCTGTAACAAAAGGTACTAATGCGTGTCTGTGAAATACTGTAATCTGGATAAAGTTTGACCTCTTCCAGTTGCAGGGATCCTGTTGCCCCCTTGTGGCTACCCTCCCAGGCATGCCATCGTCCTTAACAGTGGGAACGGGGAGCTGATTCTTCTGTTGTAGGCTTTGTATTACACTGGTTCTTCACCTGCTTCTCAGAAAAATTAACAAAGAAATTAATATTTCTTTGGAAGCAGACAGACTGAAGAAAAATCAATGCCAAAATCAAAACACATTGAAGTGATATATAGCTCTTTAAATTGTCATTTAATTTCACTTCCTAAATCAGGTATTTAATGAAAATGATGATCCAAAACCAAAATTATATGGAAAATTTTATTCTGTGCCCAAATATTTTGTTTAAAAAATGAAATTGCCTATGGAAAATTCTGCAAGAAATCTTTCCAAGTGATTTTTTTATGGAAATAAAATGTCATTATTCTACTAAATCTAATATTTGCTGCAAGTTACCATGGTAGCAAAACAGCAATCAGTGCTAGTGTAAGACTAGACCAATGTTATTCTGTATAATTAGATCTGTTTCAAAGCAACTATACAGCATCCATACTAATGTTCTGTAAGTATTAAGTATTCTACCTGCATTTAAAAATAACTTATAGATTTTTACTTCCAGGCAACAATCATAGCCTGCTACAGCAATGATGGTGTCTTCATTTATATTATAGAGGAGATAAAGATATGATCAAGTGAGTCAGATGAACTAAAAAGAGGAATCACGGGCACAGTGATGCAGCGAAATGTCTCCAGACAATCTCAGCGGTGACTGTTTTAAATCATTTGACAGAACAGCCTGAAAACTGGGCCAGGCAAGTTTGCTCCTCAGAGAAGGGTAAGTTATGACCCCAAAGCTGTCCTGATGAAGAGTTTCAGGCAGTGTAGCAATTTCCCTGGTAGTCACTCACCTCTTCCTGTCCCCTCTACATAGGGGATGACTCTGCAGCAGTATGAAAACACATGGGGCATGACTTTAGTGCAAATGGTGGCTACTGGCTGTAAAATGGTGTCTGAAACAACATGGCGGACTTTGTGTATTGGAGGGGAGGCACTTCCTGCTCTGACTTCCTTCTGGGATAAACAAGATGGGGTGGCTGGTTCTGCCAGCCAATCACAGGGCTGCCTGAGAACATGTGAGACCATGTGATGGGAGGAGGGCTGTGACTTCCTGGGAAATGGTATGCATGGTGGCCTGCAGGGGGGTGGCTTCTGCCAGAAGCTGAGGGTGGGGCACCCGTCACTTCTGATCCTGGGTAAGAGTTGCCCCTATACTACTTGTGCGTTTAAGTCTGGTTATTTTAAGAAAGTAGTTTATGAAACTCCTCTTCATTTTTAAGAGGTGAGATGATTTTCTAACAACATTAAGTTAATAATTTTTTTTTCCTTTGTTAGTTATAGGCAAAAGCACACCAAAGACAGGAAAACTGTCCATGGTAGGAAAGCTTAATACATTAAAGTCTCTGCAGCGCATCAACTTACTGTTTCGTTGTTTCTGGTTTGGTTTTTTTTTATAAGGCAGACATTTATGATCGTACCTAATGTAGCCAACTGCATGTTGAGCTGGAAACACACTCAGAAAAATAGCCTCATAACGAAAACAAGTAAGACATAGAGAAAGAAACACACAATATTTTCAATACTGCTTGTTTGATCTTCCTCCAAAAGGGCAGCTTTAGTGCCACTAAATTGTCTACTGTTTTCCTGTGTTCTGAATAACCACATCTGGGTCCTATGAACTGGTTGAGTGGCCTTCTGTCTTAGCTATGTTGCAGGAACCAAGACAATGATGTGGGGCACAAGTACCTGCATGCTTTTCTGAAACTCCAGTGTTCAGTATAACAGTGTGGCCCACGGTTAGTCAGAAATCACCTCTCACTGACCATGAGTTCACATTAATGGTAATGTTAGTGCTAGGAAGGACGCAGAAGCATGGAGGAGGGGGAGAAAAAGTAGAAGGAGGAGGTAATATCATACTTATTTGGCCTTACTTTGGCTTAAACTGCTGTTGTTTTTGTGCTTTAATGTACTTACATCAGGTACTATCATTTTCAGGTCAGTACAGGTTGTCTTTGCTGCTGTTTCACTTCCTGGATGAGTACACTCATACATCAGCACCCACTTCTCAACCTCATCAGTGCTTTACCTGTTATCGCAAATATTGCCAAAATTCCTTCTTAAGGTCTAAAACTGAGAAGTATTTTACTTGAAGTTTGCTTTTCTATTTCAGACTTGAAGAAGGCTTGTGTGTCAAAAACATTGTCGATTTTCTTTCCAAATATACTATAAAAGGTCTATAAAAGGTATCACTTACAAGCCTTGTCGTGCTTTAAAAACATCTGTGTGTTTCAATGTAAGTTAAAATGAGGAGCAATGTTCCTTCCTGTGGCAATACAGAAGATCATGGAAATTAATAGTTTACTGACTGTTAACAAATGGTGTTCAAAAAATTTGCTTAGTTGCAGTCTTTGATGTTCCTGCAATTAGTTAAAAATTATCAATGATCAAAAAGCAGGAATTGATATATATTTATAGTATATATGAGATACTTGTAAATATTATAAAAGCCTTTTGCTACCCACCTGAATATTTTTTTTTCTGAACACAGACACTCCAAGCCAAAAGAGCTGTTTAGATGGTAGAGGTGGGATGAGCTGCAGATTGACTGAATTCACTGCAATGCTGCAAAAAGCTGCTGCCTACAGAATGAGTGGGCAAAAATATGTTAAAGCAAGGAGAGAAAATGTATTTGTGAAAACTGAATGGCACAAACAATAGTTGTCTGGCCCATTCACATATGCCTGGATTCAGAAGTGAAGAAGAACTTGTCAGGCACTGGCTGGTGCACATGCAAGGCCTGGTTAAGGTTTGGACATAACCGTAGTCAGAATGGGTGGTCTTTCCTGCCTGTAGGCTCCCACAGTCTCCGGTGTCTACCGTGGTGTATCAGCTGGCAAGATGCTCTATTTTGTCCTTTTCTGTCATTAGCAAGAAGCTGTCTCATGAGAGAACAGTTTGGATATCCTCGTATTTTGCCTAGACTTCTCTTCTTGGAAGCAACGTGACCCTGGGGTTTATAATTCTTTACTAACACAAATAATTACTCTACTTAAAGGAAACTTCAAAATGATAGCTAGTGTGATTGGTATTGATGAAGCAGTAATATTTCTGCTTCACAAAATGCATGCATTAATTCATCTCTGGCTCCAAGAACTACACTGCTAAAAAATTTAGCTGAAGTTTTATTGAGAGGTTTTTATGACTGATAAAATGCGTATTTCATATAGTCAGGATGTTTCTGTCACAAATCCTGAATGTTTTACTGTCAATATTCAATCTTTCAGAAAGATTAGCTACATAAAAGCAGTCATAAAACAATAGTAAAAGGAATTTGTCTTTACATGAAAATATATATCTCGAAACAAATAGTTTTAAGCAAGAGAGATTTACAAAAGCATTTGTTCGCTCACCAGAAGACTTCTTCTTTTAATTATATCTGTCAGACTCAGTCTAAGAACATGAGAATACAATTTACTTAAATATGAATTTTATAAGTATGAAAAAGTATTAAGAAAAAAATAAATACATTTCATTGTGTCTAAAATGAGAATTTTTTCAGCTGATAATCTTGGTGACTAATGAACTGAACAACTACATTTTGTTTCTTGTTTTTTTTACATATTAACAACTGTTAGTTGTCACTGAGCCACTGCAATATTGTGTGTGGCAGCTGTTCATCAAGAAGCTGATTAGTGCCAAATACAATTTGCAGAACATTTTTTTTTTTTTAAAGTATCTCCATTTAAGGTACTATGTTCTGATGTTAAGACACATTGTCAAAGAGACCGTTATAGGCAGTATAGCACATTATAAACTATTTTGCTTCTCAGAATTGGTGGATGAAACAGTAAAATGTTGCACAGCAGCTCCTGGGGAAGTAAAACTTCCACAGTTTTTCAAACAGCACTAGTCTGGTTACATGCCAACCCCCTATGATGTCTTATATTTCTAGCAAAAGTAAGATATGTAATATAAAAAAAAAAAAAAAATTATTAGCTTTGCTTATGTCACAGAATCATAGACAGGTTTGGGTTGAAAGGGACCTTAAAGATCATCTCGTTCCAAACCCCCTGCTGTGGGCAGGGATACCTTCCATTTGATCAGGTTGCTCAAAGCCTCATCCAGCCTGGCCTTGAGCACTTAAGAAAGTTCAAAGTTAAGAACCTACCTAATCTTCAAATTAGGGTCTCAGAACAGTCAGGTTTTATAAGTCCATCTTATAAAAGGTATATTTTGATGAAGAAAGCCTAACTGATCTGTATCCAAGGAAAATGGAGGTCTCTGTCATGGAAGAATTCAGATATTCCATCCATCCATATGAGTACCAAGTTAAGTCTGCTGGAAGCATCTGCCCATCCAGCTGATAAATGACAATATTGACAAATATTCTGCAAAAATTTACCATCTCTACCAACAGGAATTTGCAGTTTGCACTATGCCAAGTTCAATTCATATGCAATGATCTGCATTACGGTCACTGTTATCAAGCAAAAATATCCAAGTGTTCACGAATCAGCAGTTGCTTGTGGTACTTACACTGGCAGTACAGATCCATTCAACCATAGAGTTAGGACTCAGCATGATCTGTAGCTGGAGTCAGGGAATCGTGTTTCCAAAATAAGTGTACTCTTCCTAATTCTGCATACCCAAGGAAAAATCTCTAAAACACATAGAAGAAATATTTTACTAAAGAAAAAAAAAAAAATTAACAGTGTCTCAAACAAAACAAATATTGTTTTCTCTTTTGGATATGTTTTGCATTCTGAAGGGAGCTAACTGGAAAATATATTTCCCTTTTCTTCACACATGCACATACTTAATACAACATTGCTTGCAAAATTGAGTTTTCAAATTCTGGTTCTGTGCAAGGATCATGATCCCTTTTGTATGCTCTCTTTCCAGCCCTGTGAATTTTAAATTCTCTGTTCACAGTAGTAGAAAAGCAACAGGATGATTCTATTGTGCCCTTTCTTCCTTCTTACTAACAAAACAATAGTTTACAAGTACGGTATATTTTGGAGGAGTCAGTTATTGATTTAAATTCCTCCAGTAAGAGGTAAGATGAGAATGTAAAAGAGCTCAGGGCTGTAAATGTTGAAAGAACAAATAATGCTCTCTCACATCCCTAAGTGAAAAAGTCATTCTTGTTCTTGACTTTGCTGCACAATAAAGTAAAATTTGAAGCTCTGAAAAAATCCCTACCATCTGTTTGTAAGGTAGCACTGAATATGATTCCTGCTGCTCTGTTTGCTCTTTGTTCACTAACTGGAGCTGGCCCTGCAGTGATGTCTAACTTGTAATTTCTGTGTCCTGTTGGATTCTCAGATGCCGTGCGAACAGACAATGCTGGAAGCTGTCAATTGCAAATGTATGTGTCATGACTAAAAACTTCAGAGGAGGATTTCTTATGAAAACAGGTTTGTTTGCTTTTTCTTATGCTGGTGAGTGGAAACAGTTGACTTCATGACCCCTTTAAGATGGTTGACAATTGAATAGGAAAACCTGCCAAGTCCTTGTGAAAACAATGTCTTTCGAGGCATCCTTTTAAATGTACTGTCACCAACCGTACACAAGCAGGGCAGACTGACAGAATTACTGGGTGTGCCCACACACTCACTGTACCCTGTGTGACCCCCGAGGATCAACCAGAAAACCTGGAGCAACTTCCTTCCCCCATTGCAAGAGCTACTGTTGTAACATTGTAGGAGAAACGTAGCAACTCTCAGTGCCTGACCTCATTTGAAAGTGAAAACTGATTTCATTTATTTGCACACTCTAATAACCCTATGCCTTCACCAGCATGGAGAAGCATGTGTCCTCAAGGTCTGTCCAGATTTCAGTCAGCATGATGCATGGGCCCAGTGTTGTGGTCAGATTCCTCATGACAGACAGGACACAAAACTCCAACTAACTGGATCTCATTGTGTCTTCTGACCTCATCTTTGCTTGGGGACCATGTGCTAGCTGTTTTGGATATGCCTTTCCTAAACACCTTAGAAACTGACAGCAATCATTCTTTCCATCCTGTCCCTCCTCTGTAGGTCACTAGGATTTATTCATTACTCTCTGTCTCCTGATCTGGCTATCCAGAGATGCTGCACGTAATTTTACAGGGATCCTGGTAACCTTGATCTTGGTGCAGTTTACACGTGTGTCCTGGTTTTGGATGGGACAGGTAATTTTCTTCCTAGCAGCTGGCATAGTGCTGTGTTTTGGATTTAGTGCTAGAAGAATGTTGCTAACACCCTGATGGTTTAGTTGTTGCTGAGCAGGGCTTACACCAGGCAAGGACTTTTCAGCTTCCCCTGCTCTGCCAGGGGCACATGAAGCTGGGAGGGGGCACAGCCAGGACAGCTGACCACAACTGGCCAAAGGGGTGCTCCACATCACAGGACGTCATGCTCGGCAGGAGTTGGCTGGGGGGAGAAGGGGAGTGGGGCACTGAAATTGCTGCTTGGGAACTGCTGGGGCATCGGTTGGCAGGGGGTGAGCAATTGCACTGTGTATGATTTGTTTCGTATATTATTATTACTAAGAGTATTACTAGTAATACTACTATTTTAGTTCATTTTATTTCCATTATTAATCTTTTCTTATCTCAACCCATGGGTTTTCTCTTCCAATTCTCTCCCCCCCCCTCCCACCAGGAGGGAGGAGCAAGCAAGCAGCTGTGTGGTGCTTAGTTGCTGGCTGGGGTTACACCAGGACAACATGCTATTCTTACAGCTCTTCTTAAGGAACTTCTTTTTATCCTTTTCCCATTGCATTTTCCAATTTATTCTCCATCCCTGAAAACCTTCGTATTTCTATTACAGTTTTCTACATCACTACCCTTAGTGATCCACTACACTGTCATCAGAGAATGGTCACGTCACTACTGCAGAAATAATGGAAGGAAGGGAAGGGAAGGAAAGGAGAAGAGAAACCTATAGAAGCCGGTTTTCAGTCTTCAGATGTATCTGTTCTAAATCCAGTGAAGAGCTTGATCCAAACAAACCCTGACTTAAATTGTAGCACTCATCAATAATATCCATGAGTGTTTTCAAAATTCTTATTCTCCAAAATTTCTTTGTACAAATACTGTGGTTAAATTCATGCCCACTACAGCTAACTGACAATTAAAGTACTTGCTGTGTACTTGGGAAATAAGATTTTGATAGGCATCGTAGGTGTCCTTGGTCAAATTGCTTATGACCAATCTTTTTTGTATATTTAGACACCAAACAGTAACTAACACCCATTGCTTTTCCCTAAAAAATATGTCCAAAATTTTGGGCCTTAATTTTGCTCTTCCAAACTTTGCAATAAATGAAAAGGTAATACAGGGATGTGTTTATCTAGTGAAGCTACTTTCAGAACAAATTCAGGCAAGAAAGAAGTATTCATATACTGTAAGTGACTAAGAAATATCAATGATTGGCTTAAATCTGACAGACACACTTATGTAGACTTACCAAACTTGACCTGCTGGAAATACTTCCTTTATCTGTATATAATTCAACAGATGGTCTCTGCTGTTCTCATTCTGTCTCTATAGTTCTTTATAAGATATAATGCTTAAGTGAAATGCAGTTCAAAATCCATCATGATGATCAGCTAATTAAGATTTGCATTTTACATTTGTGTCTTTAACATGTTAACTTAATTCAGTGAAATATGCTGGAAATTTTCTCAATGCATTCAAAATAACCTATTTTTTTCATTAATAACTTCAATAAAGTAAATTCCATTCTTGCAAGATAAGGTATAATCATCCAATTTGTCTTTTACAGAACACACTTTTAAACAATTAATGTTGTTACTCTACTTTTTTTTTTTTTTTTTTTTTAAATCCGTGTAACAATGCTTCCATTCATGCCATGACTGACATAAGCAACTCCAAACCATGTTCACTGAAGGAATTGCACTCCATGTCCCTTAACTGCCTCAAGCTGTGCAGCCTGGGAATGAGTGTGTGTGGGGAAAAGTGAAGTACAATATATTCTTGAGGAAGAATCTATAGAGTACATAAATAATAAACCTCAGTTTTCCATCAATCCAAAACAGTGAATTTCTAAAGCAGTGAATGAGGGCCTGATTCTAAATTAGCAGTAAAATGATGGCAGATAAAATGTATGTCCATTGCTCGGTGGATAGGAAAAGATATTGACAAATTATATCAAGGCCAAAGTAATTATTGGGGTTTTTGTGTCCTAGACAAAGAAGATCTCCCACAGATATTTGTCTAATATTATTAAGATCAGTAAAACCAGGGTAAAATCCCAGTCAAGAATAGGAAAAAGGAAGGCACATTTCATTTGTTCCACATTGTTAGATTGTTTTGATTTTTCATCCAGAAAGTATAAAGGTTTACATTTTATGTGAGATTCATAAACAATGTCCTATGGAGGTATATTCCCTTCTGGCTTCCTGACCCTATAATCTGTTAACCATTTCTGAACACACATGCACATGTGCATGCACGCACCTCATGAATTTTTTCCTCAAAGGACTGAGTGGGGCTCAGGTGTCCTTAAAGGACTTGGGAGTTTGAACTCTCAGAAAGAGGAGGACCTAGGAAATGAAAGCTTACGTTCCTTGGGTGTATGCTGTCCATGCTATCAATACTAGCTGTAGCTGACATGCATATCAGTTGTACAATTTTTTATATAAATCTATAAAAGGCAAGTACCATCAAGCTTTGCAACACAACTAATGAGGTCCTATCATTTTTTAAAAGGAAGAAAAGGCAGTCTTCACTCAGCTGAAAGCTGTGAAGATACAATTGTCCTTCTTGTTTCTTGTTGGCTATGTTTAGGTGATTCCCCATTCAGCATCTGTATCTGGAGCTCCTTTTACTTTCTTTAGAGGAACTGAAGGCCTAACTCTTAAATTCACTTTGGTGATCTCACACCTAATACAAAGATATTGCCATTGATAGCTTAGAGCTACCTCAGAGGGGAGTAAAGACCCTTCTGAGTCTAGTGTCTAAAATGCTTGACACCTGTTAATTTCATTGTCAGTTTGGCACTTAAATGCCTTTAAAACTCTGCTTTATTTTTAGTAGGTTAAAAAAGCCTGACTGAATTTTGGTTTCTCTCTATAACCTTTCATTATAGTATTTTAGTTTTACATCCAATGTCTATTTTATACCACTAGTGAAAGTTTTAAGACTTTCTATAGTGTAGGTTATATACCTTTTAATACAGCCAACAGACTACAGCACTTAAAGCCTTAAAGGTGGTGACTGTCAGTTTTATAATTGCTCAGGTTACACAGTCCATACTGCCACCGCTTGCATGCCACCAAGGTATTTTAAGATAATGTGCATATGTTGAATTAATCACTTTCCTTCTAAGCACATTTAAAATAGTTCCATGCTTAATGTCTATACATGGAATAGTTATTTGAGGCATCAACCGAAGTTTTGCTGTTCTTTTTTAAATAGCTTCACAAATTGAAGGAAACATTTCAGAAAGAAGTCCGTAATGTTTCTCTATTCTTGCTTCAGGCACATAAATGTTATTTCCTCTGCAATGTCATATATTGACCATCTAAAACTTGATAAATCAGAAGATAGATTGCAGTGGAGCTCTATGTATTTAAGTATCAAGCTGATCCATAACTTTCACACGAACCAAAAGCCATTTCTTGTCAGTACTGTCCAGAATATATCCTGACAGTTCAGTGGGAGTTTCAGTGCCATTTATTTTCAAATCAATACTCAATTACTAAGAGGAAGATTCACTCCCTTGCCCATTTTCAAGATGAAATTATGGACTAGAGCAATAACACTTAGTCAAGGCAAGCCACTGTCCATTAACTCATGATGCTACCAAAAGCCCATCCAGACACTTTATTAAAGCTCAGTCTTTTTTCAGCTTTTAATTAATCATTGTGAAAAAGGCCTTTCACATTGTGACTGATGACCAGAGAAAACAATTTTCTCCTAACTGCCTTTTAATTTCAACTCTGGGAGTGCTCATTGACTGAATCTCACAACAACCCATCAATGCTAGTTTTTAATGTGTTTTCTCCTTTGTTATTGAGAAGAATGGAGTGGCAATGAGGCTTTGTGCTCCTCTTCATAACTCAAGTAATTGATTCAGTAAATGCCGCACATTTGCTAGTGGATAAAAAGTGCTGTCAATGTAGATAGTAGGTACTATATAAATTACTCCATTAACAGGAAATAAAGCTATTTACAATTTTTAAAGTGTAAAGTGTAAGTGGCTTTAAAAAAAAGACAGGTGTACTACTTCTTACATGTCTGTACAGGCTTTTTTTTTTGCTGTAAATGCTAGTAATGGGATACAAAAAAGCAGAAGAAAAGATTAGCAGACTAAGGTTGCAATCCTGTAGCAGTATGCCTATGCGAGTAGCCTGTTGCAAACTATTCTTCCTGAAGAAACTCAGCACTAAAAAGTAATTCTTGTGGAAAAAACCACAAAGTACTTTTCTACAGTGGTTATCTCATAGCATAAATATTGTTTTATTTTTCTAGTTTTTTTCGACACTGGAGGACAAGAAGTGAGACTTCACTGAGAAAAGAAAAAAAAATTGAGTTATAAGCAAAGTGATGCATTGTGTGCGTTTGCAGCAGCTAAGCATTCACTGAAACTACTTTGCATGTTCCAGAAATAGAATTTTCCTCTATGGTTGACAGTGAAATCCAGCAAGCGCATACCTGCTAAAGCAGTGCTCTCATCAAAGAACGATGGATAGAGTATAATGGCACAAGAAGATACAGTAACTGTGTATACTATTGCTGTCTTAAAACAGTAAATATTTTTGAGAGAATTTTACCTTTGTATGTTTATGCAGGATTTTTTGATGTAAGCATATTTCTACACACTCGCAAATAGAAATTCACACTCTTTAGTTGTACATTTTTAAAAATGGGTACAGAATCACCGTAAGTTCACATATAATAATATAATAAAATATATTACTTTAATATGATAATTAATATAATAATAATGTAATAGATAATTGCAGCAGCAGACATGACCGTTCTGAGACCCTAATTTAAAGATTAGGTAGTTTCTTAACTTTGAACTTTCTTAAACTTTTCTGAAGGTATTCCTTCAGCAATACTTCTATGAAGATATGTCTATTGATTAAAGACCAATTGCATTGCAAAATATGAAACATGCCAAAATAAAGTGTTCCCTCAAAACAATCCAGATTGATGAACCTTCACACAGACAATGGTGTGTACATGAAAAAACATAAACAGGAGACAAGAGTTTAACAGTCTTGGTCTGATCTTGTAAGGCCTTCTCAAATATATAAGGCATGTACAGTTTCTGGGATTGTGAAAGTGAAAGGAAAAGTTAGCCACTTTATCAGTGCACAGTAGAAAAATAACTGGAAATACAGAAGAGATTCACAGAACCTATTAAATGTGCCAGATTGAATTCTTGTATACCATAAGATGTTTTATTTTGCATGTTAACTTTTTCATCAAGACCAGTAACTTCTGTTTGTCTTTGTGCACAAGACACAGGGAACCTGACACCGTCTTTGAAGTTTATATCAAAGGCTAATTACACTCAGTTTTAATTCTTTTGAATACACTGAAATATTTTATGCTTCCTTTTTTATACATCAACTATCAACATCACACTTTTTGCTCACAGTTACACTGTTTGTTCACCATAATCCTTAATACTTCTTCCTGAATTATTCTTTTGAAAAAATAGATTCAGCAGATGTGGCCTGTCTATTTTCAAAACCAGTGAGAAATAATATTCTTAAATTTATCCTGTCACTTTTTTAAAGTCCTGCCATCCATGGAGTTTTTTCAGATTTTTTAAATCAGTTTTAATTATCTCATAACTTTTAATTTGTATTGATTGTTAATGATTTCCTGATTTTTTACTTTTGATTTATTGTCTTTTGCCGCTAATTTAGCTCTTGGGTTTACCACTGAAACAAATAAGCTTTTAATCAAAGTTATTTTCCTGCTGGATTATGAGATTGTCTTTTCTTGGCCATCCATAACTCAATTTTCACCCCGTTGGTTTTTTTTTTAGCTAAGTGTTTCTTCCGAGGCAGTCTCGTTCACAACTCCCAATTTTCCTAGGTCTGGGAAAATTAACTCTTTGAAAATGTTAATATATATTGCTATATCCACATTTTGTTTGTCAATATTGAACATATTCCGGATGTAATCATTTGTCCTAGGTAATCAGCAATTCCAGATTATTTGTACCTTTTTTGTAAAGATGATTAGCAGAATTAGCTATTAGCCAAGCAGTGATTTTTTTTTTCTGGGAAAATATGTATATTTAGTAGAAATTCTTCATAATGTTTTATTATTGGATGGCCCAAATTCCAGCACTAATTCTGCCAACTGCTTGTTCATCAAAATATCATGGATTTTCTTTCAAAGTCCTCTTTTTTCTTCAGTTTAAGTCTGTTGTTTATAACGGACCTTTATCTGAGCATAGTTTCTCAGACCTACCCAGGCTGAAAGTATTAAATAATTGAAACTTTTGTCCCCTCCATGCAGGGAAACTACATGCCAGACTTGTCTGATTGATCTTTACAGTTCCCTTCTTTAGTCCTTGAATATAATCTTCTGGCCACATAATTCTCCTCTTACTTATCAAAGAAAGCACAAACATTCCCATGCCCTTATGTTATATGTGATACTATTTAGTGTATTGTGTGGAATCACATTTAATGTTCATTCTGCCAGTATAGCATAAAACAGTTGAATGAGCCCTTCCCAGGTGTGGTTAATTCTATGAAGCCACATAATGCAGATCTAGAATGAGCCTATCATCAAGGGAGGGTCAACCTTTGTGATAGATGATAGTGGGAGTCTCACACAGCTCCTTTGTGCAAGCAGTGATGGATTCTGCTTTTGGTGAGATCACTAGTACCTACTGTGTGTCAGTACTCTTAGAAATGACTGTGAGGAATTAATCTAAAGTTGTATTCACACAATTATGCCTGGGTTACCATGGCAATTCTCTAGAGCACCTCTGAAAAGGATAACATCACTGAAGTGAACTTGGACACCTTATCCTGAATAGTGAAGTTAAGAGGCCAGAAGTTCACCACCAGGCAGCATATTTTAAAAGCTTTCTCTGAACAGGAAAATCAACATTGTGTTCAGTACCAAGAAATGTCAGAGGCTAAACTATTTTGTCCATCTCTATTAATAAGAATCTTCACTCTTTGTTCTCTGCCCTGCTTTAGTTACCTCTTTAAAGTGAAGAAAGTGCTCAAGAAGTGATATTTTAGAGTCAAATTCCTTGAATGAGGCAGACAAAAGAGAGCCTTCTGCATCATATGACTATTGGTGCATGATCCAAACTTACCGGTTGTCAAAGTGATGATTACTTGTTCCCTTTCACTGTCTTACTCTACAACACTTACTTAAGTATCACTCAATCAGTGCTTTTTGCCATCTCACAGAATCACAGAATAGTTGGGGTTGGAGGTGATCTCTGAAGGTCATCCAGTTCAATCCCCTGCTCAGAGCAGGGTCACCTAGAGCAGGTTGCTCAGGGCCATGTCTAATTGGTTTTTGAATGTCTCCAAGGATGGAGACTCTACCTCTCTGGGTAACCTTTTCCAAAGTTTGACCACACTTACTGTAAGAATTTTTTTCTTATGTTTAGATGAATTTTTTGTCCACCAGGAATGCCAAGTCTTTTTCTGTAAAACTGCTTTCCAGCCAGTCAGCCCACAGCCTATCCTGGTGCATGGGCTAATTCTTCTCCAGGTGAAGGACTTCTGTATTTCCCTTTGCTGAACTTCTTGAGATTCCTGTCAGCCATTTCTACAGCTTGTTAATGTCCCTCTGAATGGCAGAAGAACCATCTAGTGTATCAACCATTCTTCCCACTTTGGTTATGTCTGCAAACTTATTTAGGGTGTGCTCAGTTCCATCATCCAAGTTCTTAATGAAGATGTTAAACAGCCTTGGCTTCCAGTAGTGACCCCTGGAGTATTCCACTAGTGCCTGGCATCCAAATGGACTTCATGATGCTGATTAACCCTCTAGGCCCAGCAATTTAGCCAATTTTCAATTCATTTCACTGTCCACTTATCAAGTCTGCACTTCATTAGTTTGTCAATAAAGAGAATATTTGAGACAGTGTTGAAAACCCTGTTAAAGTCAAGACAAACAGCATCCCTTGCTCTCCCCTTACCCAGCAAGCCAATCATTTTGTTGAAGAATCCTATAAGGTTGGTCAGGTATGATTTCCCTTTCCTCCCAGTCACCATCTTGTCCTTAATATATTTGGGAATTGTATCCAAGATTATTCACTCCACCACCTTCCCCAGTATCAAGGCAGACTGACCAGTCTGTTTCCCTGATCGGTTTCCCTGATCTTCCTTCTTGCCCTTCTTGAAGGCAGGTGTGACATTTGTTTTCTTTCAGTCTTCAGGAACCTTCCCTAGTTTCCATGACCTTTTAAAGACAATCAAAATGGCCTTGCAGTGACATCAGTCAGCTACTTCACTACCTGCTGTAGATAGATTAGACTGATGTTGATGAAGACCGTGAGCCCTTTCTCTCTCGCAAAATGGAGATGGCATATTACTGATACTGTCTAGACTTCACTATGTATAAATGTATTTTAAATTATCCCATAGTTTCCACTATGTTTATATTAAAATAGCAGCATGGAAAAATCTGTTCTATGAAAATGACAGAAGAGTGTGATATAATATATATTCGTTTACTGTACTGAATCATAGTACTTAGAGTGCGTAATAATTATTTGGGCTTGGGAGAAGTTTTTAAAACTCTTTCACATCAGAAAACATAACAAAATGGAATTCAATACCAGAAATAATTTTGCAGGAGGTCAGACATAACAAAACCTCATTTATGTCTTTTCAAGAAAACAGGAACTAAATGTGTTTGGGTTTTTTTCAGAAATTTTTGAGCATTGATCAGAGTTCTCTTGAGTATCACACTGCATTGGAGACATCTGAGAGGGTTTCACAGGCCAGGTTATATCCCCCACTTTTTTTGGCATTTGGCCTAATGATAAACAGAGATTATTTGAGAGGTTAGAGATTATCTAGATCTTCACTACCTGAGCTTCTGTCAGTGCAGTATGTGTTCTCATATCATGCATTTTCATGAACCAGCTAACCTGTCTTCCAACAGACCAGTCAATGCTCTCTGCTGTTGGTCAGAGGGAAGACAAAGACTTAAGACAGAACTTGTATCAGTCAGCATATTCACTAATTTATGGAGAGATTCTAAATGAAAACACTAGTGTTAGCACATTGGAATTGAGAATACTGAAATAATTTTAGATATTATTCTCAATTAGAGAATAAAAAACCTACCCCAGGTCACCTTTATGTAGAAATTCTAAAGCATATTTTTAAACAACTTTTGTTTAAAAGACATAAAAGACATAAAAGACATAAAAGACAACTACATTTTGAGTATTGCGCGCTCCATTGTCATCTTTAAAACTTCATCCTTTTTCAAAGCCTTTTCAAAACAATGCTTTGAGATACAGCTAAAACAATAGCACAGTTGATTGATTATTGATGACTGCATACAGTAGACAATTAACTTTCAGATAGCTACATTTGAGAGACATGGCATGGAAGGTTCCTCTAGTTAATGAAATAGAGGGACAGAGATATAGTATAGGACATACATCTCAAGGTCAAATGCGAAGGTAGAGGGAACTGATTTTAGGGCACCAGGGACTGTTAAATGAGTAAAAAAAGGAGACAAAATTATTGTCAATCATTCATTTCTACTTGAATCAGTATCTATTCCAACTTATCCATGTCTTTTGAAGGAATCATCTAGTCTAAATCCAATGTAAGGCTAGATTAGCTTTATATCTGTCATTCCTGAAAAATGTTTGTCTCGCCTGTTCTTAAAGGTCTCCAAGGAGGCAGACTCCTTAAACTCTTCAGGCAATTTATTCCAGTCATTAACTATCCATTTTGTAAGATAGTTTTTCTTTGTGTCTAAATCTGAATTTGGTTTGCTATAGTTTATGTACCAGCAATACTTCTTGCCTTCTCTAGGGTAGACGTAGAAAATAAATCAATTTCACCATTTTGTGAAAAGTATTATCAGAGATGGGCTTCAACACACTTACATGTAGCCATCTATCTACATGGGGATTCCCACATGTGACGTGTGTGTCAGCTCCCATTATAGTTATTTATAAAATAAAGGGTCACTCCCTAGAAAATCAGAATGCTCATGTGGGATTGCCAGATATGACAGGCCCTGACATGCCCTCAGTGGACAGCAGCTGGAGGCCAGGCAGGACACATGGAAGCTTCTAGAATAGTCCTGGATTTTTAGGTTTGGGTGACCGGTTTATGCCCTTAACCAATACAACCAACAGTACAGTAAACACAGAGTTCATTGGCAAAGAATAATGTTATTTAAACCTATTAGTAAATAAGAACTTCAGTGTAATGTTCTCTTAACATTTTAAAACCATCCAAACAGCAATGTTATTTCTGTGTATCACATAGAGAAGTTTTAGGATAAGCAATGAAGGACAACTAATACTCTTAGGCTTAGCAAAGAAAACTTGCTGAGTTTTAAGGTAATCTTTTGTTCCCCTTCATCTATTCTTTATTGCTCCCTCTCTAAATCTGTCATAGAGATAGATTCAGTTTTTCAATTAATATTAAATAATTATACCATATTTTTGCTGGACAAAGTAAATCTAAATTCCGCTAACTTATATCTAAAGCCACAATTAAAAAACAGAGCTAGTTATACCTTTAATTGGTTAGTATAGTTTGAGAAAATTGTTGCTCATGAATAATCACAGAGTCATGGAATGGTCCAGGTTGGAAGGGACCTCTGGAGGTCATCTGATCCAACCTTTCTGCTCAAGCAGGGGCACCTTGAGCCAGTTGACCACGATCAAGTCCAGACTTTTGAATATATCCAACAGAGGAGATATGTCTCTCTGCTGCTATTTTAAAGAAAATGGTGGTCAATAAATTGATGTGTGTGAAACAAATTGGTTGTGTGAAACACCTTAAAAGACAGTAATAATTTTAAAAGCAGAAACAATGAGAAGTGCACCTTGCTATAAAATGTAAAGCCCAATCAAATGTAAAACTGGTAACTGTAATCTTTACAGTGAAATATAGGAGATAACAAAAAATTGATATAGCAGTATGCAAAGATATTTTTAATTACGTGGCAATATACCTTGAAGCTAGCTTAAATGAGTCATGCTTATTTGCACCAAATGGACTACTGAAAACAGACATAACTTATTTCCATCTTCTTTCCCTTTTTCCTTTCATCATATCCAAAGATTCTGTAATTGATCTTGCAAACAAAAAACTGTTACAGGGAAACTTCAGAACAGCGCTACCATTTAGTGAAATTACTTCTCCACATAAATTGTTAACTTCAGTAATAGCTTGATAATATTAAGCTAAATGCTTGTCTGTTAATTACTCAATGTAAATTACTCTGCATAGCTAAAAAATATTTCATATTCTGCAATGTACTGAACTAGCAAATTTAGAGTAACTTATGAACATGAATCACAACACTAAGCTTGAGAAAACTAATCACATCAGTAACTTCAGCATTATGCAGCAGGAAATGTATAGGTATTACCCATATAGAGCACCGATTATTAAAAAAGACAAAAATTTGTCTGAAATCTCAGGAATTTTGGAGATGAGTGACTCTTCTATAATGAAATCTAGAATTAGATTAAGTAAATATTTTATAGCACTGCTCTTAGTTTAAAGGGATTAAAAACTTAATGAATGGTGAAATCCCAGGTAAACTAGAAATACTTCAAAAGCATAGGTTTTATAAGTTGCTTTAGTCAACTATTTGATAGTTTTGAATATCCATGTCAAAATTGGGCTATGCGTATTTCTTAAAAGCACATGATTTTGAAATCAATTGACATTTTGGGTGATTAAACCATCTTTCTAAATTCTTAGAAATGTAGATATGTTTATACTGATTTTTAATGATATATTATTTTTAAGTTTCTACAGTTCCACACTGACATAAAAAACACCACATAATTTAAAATGGAGTAGAATAAATGTTTGTCTTTACAGCACATTTGTGAGAATATTTTAAATTAATGGAAATTACTTATGGCCTTTTGAAAATTCTTCCTTCACATGGATCTTTCCCATGAATGCCAAACATCATACGTGCTAATCTACATTGCTGTCATTGTGAATTTACTATTTTATTTTGTCTGCTTTCAAGGCTCTGTTGTCTAATAAAATATGATTATATAGTAGCATTTTAGCACATGCTTTTGCTAAGGAGCACACATCCAAAAAACAGTGAGAAACCTAACAGAGGTTATGGGTTGATCAAATTATTGAACAGGAAATATTCTCTCTACTCTAAGTCTCTTGTTACTTAAGTAACAAAGTAATAATAAGCAAGATAATGCTGCTTTAAACAGACTTTTTTTAGAATCCCACAGTAAATTAGCAATAAAGTGGGAAGGACTCTGTTTTGAATAAACAAGGAAGACCACTTTCTATGATAATTGCTTGATCCAGCCTGTACCCAGCATGCACAGCACAAAATATTTATTTACCTGAAGCTACTTCCCCATAGACTCTCACAGAATTGTGTTCAGGTGCTAATTTTAAACACTGGAATGTAAAGACAAGCTAATGAGACAGGTTTTGGTTGCGGATGCTTATCTGGCAGGAATACAGAATAGCAGAGGTCACTGGTAACCAGCTGAACTCTGCTGCTGAAAGGACAGCAGTAAGATAAACACTTAGTACTGATGCTACTGACTTAACTTGTTGGAAATAATGGCATAGTTGATGTCAGGATATTATTTTAAATATCAAGTAGACTTTGCAATTTCTGTGAGGCATAAAGGTCAGGAAATGCAGAAAAATATATTCCATGTTCTTCAAATTTTAGCATAAGATCTTGTAAAAATAATTCTTCTGCAGAAAATCACCTTAAGCAGAGTGAAAAAGGAAATTAGATCTGCACGGTGACATCTTGTCTAAAAGTAAGTTGCTTTTTTTGTACTTTAAAGAAGCTTATTCTATTTACAAAGATTATACTAATTTAGGAAATATTGCCAGTGTTGAAAATGTAAAGACAGCATTATTAAATATTATAAATTGCCAAGTGTTTTCTTTTCCCTCTTAGTTTTGAGTTTATTCCATTTGCACTAAAATATTACCACTCAAAATCATCTATGCATGTGAAGTTTTGATTCTGGTGGGATTAAGATTTCAAAGGAAGGGAATCAATAAACTTCTTCTGACTGACACAGCAGGTAAACTGAGATGGCTTTGGATAAGGAGCTCTATAGCAGAAGACATGACCACAGCTTATTAATACAGGGAGAATAAGAATAATGGAGCTTGTTTCTTCTTTTCCCCCTTGCAGAGAAAGGAAGAAATGCAGGGACACTTTCAACTCGGAGAGTATTACTTCAGCTTCTGGGTGTCTCTCTAACACTGGAGACAGAAATGAATGCTCATGTGGGGCAGATTACCAACTTTCAGGTTAACCCATAGTAAATGGAAGTTTGAATTAGTCAGTGTATGCTAGAAATTGAATCAGTGTCACCAGAGATGCATTGAGGGTAGACATGTTCTGGAAAAACAATACAGCAGCTCACATGTCATCCATTGAGTTGCTGGAATGAATAGAGAGAGGACTGTTTCCTCACACAAGTGTTAGATGTGCCAACTAGGAATGAGGCACTGCTGGACTTGTTATTCACTAACCAAGAAAACCTGCTTTGTAATATCTTGGCTAGTAACAACCTTGGCTGCAGTGATCACAATATTGTGGAGTTCAGGATCCTGCTGAGCATGCTGAAGGTTAGTACCAAGACAAGGTTTCTAGATTTCAGAAGAGCAAACTTCAGTGTGCTCAGACATCAGCTGAGAGGTATTCTAGGATGCTTCCATGGAGATTAAAGGAGCTAGTGAGTGCTGGGAGTTCTTCAAGAACATTCTCTTGGAAGCACAAAACCAGTTTATCCCTCATAAAGGAAAGGGAAGTAAATGGAGCAAGAGGCCCCCTTGGCTCCACCACAAGCTCCTGGGTCTGCTCAAAACCAAAAGAGCAGCATACCAGAGATGGAGAAGTGGAAGATTATCCGATGATAACTACAAGAGCTTTGCCAGACAGAGCGTGCAGAGATGCAGTTAGAAAAGCAAAAACTCAACTTGAATTGAAACTGGCCAGAGATGTAAAAAATCACAAGAAAGGGTTCTTCAGGTATGTAAACTGCAAGAAGAAACAGAAGGAAAACATAGGCCCACTGTTAAACAGAAAATGTGAATCAGCCACCAACAATGCTGAAAACCCAGAGGTTCTCACCACTTTCTTCACCTCTGCCTTTATCAACACTGTCAGTTTGCAGGCTTTGGGAATGAAAATCCAGGTTGATCCAACCACAGACCCACCATCAGTGAAGGAAGAGTTGGTATGTGAACCATTACAGGAGCTTGACCCCTACAAATCAATGGGCCCTGACACCATCCACCCAAGGATGTTGAGAGAGCTGGCTGATATCATTGCAAGGCCACTCTCTGTAATCTTTGAGAAGTCATGGAGATTGGGGATGTCCCAGAGGACTGGAGGAAGGCAAACATTACCCCTATCTACAAGGGCTCTAGGGAGGATCCAGGAAATTACAGGCCCATCAGTCTTACTTCAGTCCCTGGGAAAGTCATGGAACATCCTGGGGGCCATCACAAGTCAAATGAAGCATGTGATTCAGAAAAGCCAATATGGCTTCACTAAGGGTAGATCATGGCTGACAAACCTGGTGGCCTCGTACGATAAAGTGACCTGCTCAGTTGACATAGGGCGAGTGGTGGACATTGTCTACCTAGAATTCTCCAAGGCTTTTGATACACTTCCCTACAGCCTCCACCCGAGAAATAGATGTGTTATGGGCTAGACAAGTGGTCTGTGTGGTGGGTGGGGAACTGGCTGACAGGCCACACCCAAAAGGTGGTGGTAAATAGCTCTTTTTCTAACTGGCAACCTGTCAAAAGTGGGGTCCCCCAGGGATCAATATAGAGCCCAACGTTATCCAATATCTTCATAAGTGATCTGGATGATGGGATCAAGTGTAGCCTAATGAAGTTTGCAGATGACAGGGTGCTGGGCCATCTTGCTTAGACTGTGCTCTTGCCCAGAAAGGTTGGACCAGATGAACCTTGAGGTCCCTTCCAACCTGGTATTCTATGATTCTATGATTTTAAATCAAGAGTTCTAATCATGAAAAATAAATCAAGGCAGAGAACAAAATATAACAATGGTATGATTTCAGAATCACAAGAAAAATATTTTTAAAATAATTTTATTTCCGAGGCAGTCCCTCAAAAGTTTATGTCCAATGACCTTTTTATGACCATGATGTCAGCATGTAGAAATAATCAAGATTTCATCATCACCCGAAAATTAATCTCAATTTATTCAAAATCCAGGCTTGTGAAATTAGAACTTTGAAATTTTACTTCATTAATAACATCAAAGCAAATATGAAGCAACGTTGCAAATCTTATTTTAAAAGCGAATGCTTTCTGCTAATCTGTATTACAAGAGAGACAGATAGAAAGCAAGAAAGAGGGAAGGAGGGGGGGGGGGGGAAAATCACAGCACAGCAGAGGCTGTCCATGGTCCCAAACAATACAAAAGCATTTTCAAAATATATAGTCCTGCTCTTTTGGCCTTGCCAGGAGATATATAACAGTACTGCAACCAGCAGCCTCCACTTACTTCATCATCTTCACAGAATTACCAACATCTCCTTCCACCTCAGCAAGTGCCTACCAAAGGGGCTTATTTCTGTTGAGTTTGATGAAAGTGGAGAAATCTGCTGCAAATGGGTTTCAGTTGTTTTATTTAATTACTAGGTAAGTGTCACACGTGTTTCTACCAAATTCTGTACTAGAGTGAGAGCAAGGTGTCTGTTATCACGAGTACTTTTTCACCTGTGTTAATGGCATGAGGTTGCAGTGATTTACCAGGGGTCTGTTGTGCTGACTGTCATGCAAGCAAGAAATAAAAACTTGGTGCATGCTCCAAAAAGTTGACTGAGAAGGGAATCATGGCTTGGTGTGGGCCAGCACTTCTTTTAATGTGGCAGTGGGAGGACACAAGGAAGTATGATGGATAAAAAGAAGGGTCAGCACTTCTAAGGGACAATATCTTTTTAGAAACTCTGTTGTACCTCTGTTTGCAGGGATAGGGATGGGGCAGTGGTAATGAGACACCTGAAAAGACTTTTCAGTCTTCAGGTCTTCTTTACAATGAGTTACAAATGGGAGAGCTTTTTCTGAAGTTTCAGTTCTGACTGAAATTTTGAAATGCAGTGTTTCACCTTTCCAACAATGCAGGACTTTTTTTTATTCACACCTTAGTTTGTACAACAGGTTCTTACACTTCACTTTGCTGCCATTTACAGCCATTTCTCCTGACTGATAGGCCACGCACAACTGATATAGGGCCTGTTTATAATGACATGTTTTGGGGCAGGAATCCAAATGTTTTTCTATGAAGTATTTACCATCCAGAGGATCAGGATGATGAAGCATTCTCTGAAATGCTCAGATACTACTGCTGGTTGTTTGGGAGCCATGCTCATAACCAAGAACTTAACTCTGCACAGCTCATTTGGAAAACTCAGTCTTGAAGTGATTTTTTTTCTAAAAAAAAAAAAAAGCATGAGTGAGACTGCGTTCATTTTAATTCTAATAATAATTACAGGGAGGGATCTGGTTTTATAGCAGCATCTGTCAGCCATGTCAAGAGAGAACAAATCCAGGTAGAGAGGGAATAAATGACTTCTGAAGGAACATTTGGGAAAGGCACTGACAGCGTACTCCCCAAAAATGCAAAGTACTTGTGTAAAGGTTATGTTGAACAGAATTAAAATTGTTTTTAAGGAAGAATACCTTTGTAAATGTAAAAAATACCAAAACCCTGGACAAAGGTACAAGATATTTAAAGGAAAAAGCAGTGAAATTCAGTTAATTATAAATGTAACTGAATAATGCTAAATGAATATTTTGGTCAAAAAAATCTCAGTGACTGACCAGTCACTCCTCACAATTGTCATTTTTTCCACAGTTTGTGGACAGAAATATTTTTAAAATGCACAATGAATCTTTAAATCTATTTTCATAACAAGTTTGGGGTTTTTTTATTTTGCAATTACTTTATTTTAGAAAAAAAAGGAATATAAGCATTTGCAGAAGTTCAAAAAACCTCTTCATATAAATAGTTTTAAATGCTTTTGAAAATTTTCAAAAAATATTTTAACTAAAAAAAACTTCTTCCTATAGTTTAGTTTTGAAAAATTACTATGACACTGAAAAATCACTATGATACTGAAAAATCAACTTCTCAAACATCAGCTATTTGCAATTAAAGAATAAGAAACTTATTACAGAAAGATGACTTTTAAAACAATCTGCCTGATCATTTTGGTTGGCACAACAAGAAACAGAGAGGTTCAAGCTCTGATTTTAGCCACAAGAAGTAGTAAAAGTCAGTTAACTAAGAATACTAAGACAAAAGATTCTTAATACATAGAAAAATTTAAATATAGGAAAATCAATGGATGCCTCAATAGAATAACGCATAAAGAAGTTTTTTAAGAAGGCATGGTGACAAATAGCCTCATGTTTTTGTATTTGTGTTTGGAAAACAACATATCAACAACAATCCAATAGATGATTTGATTTTAACTGTATGGCTGAGGAAAAGTGTGACACAAGGTTTGTAAGGTTTTCCACTGAAATGCTTGTTTTTTCCATCTTTATCAACTGGTCTAATAAAAGGTTACTTTCTTACAAATCTTAACATCCAAGGGACAAGCTGCCTGTGGATACCAAAGGCAATAAAGTCCGAAAGCATGAAATCATGATAAACAGAAAACCAAAAGAAAAATATTTCTAAATGTTAAAAAAAAAAAAACAAACCCAAACTGTTTTGTGCTTGGCCACATTTTCAGGTAGCATATGAGAAAACAATGTTTAGTTCTGTTTTTTAAGACAAGAGATTCTAGAGAAAAGACTAAATATAGTGATCTAGAAGTCATGCATGTGTGTTTACATGCATGTGTGTTTAGGTAGTATTTATATAGATGTGTTATCTAAGGAGAATTCTAGGATAGAGCTTTGGAAAAAAAAAAAATAAAAATAGATATGCAGGCTCCTGGATTTGGATTATAAAAAGGAATTAAGAGAATTCTAGGGCTGAAGTTTCTTTAGGTGCGCTAAAACTTAGCTTTGTCCAGCTTTTTAAAGGTCAAGGTGATAATATAAATTATTTTGCTTGTTCTTTTTTTATTATTCTTGATTGACTTTGCTTTATGTCTCACTATTCTTCTCACAGAGACACTGATCTGTGAAATCAAATAAACTAATTTTTTCACATAGTGATTTTCCTACACAATGTGAAGCTCGTCCAAGTCTTGCCATTCATGCCATCACACAGTTGCATACATATATGTATCTTCTGCTTGTAAATGCAGAACACACTAACTAAATACATCAGCTCTTTGAAATATCTGCATTAATTTCATCTGGATTCTCATCAAATACATTTTAGAGTTATTTATGCTCACTGAAAATATAAAGGTGGAAAGAGACAAAAATGCTTTCAAAATAATAAATACTGATAAAAACTAGCATATAGTAAAAAGCAAACTTTTGTCATAGTAAAAGAAGGTATTGTACACATTGACATGATTAAACCATTTCCAGATTGCTGATGTCATTTTTTTCTACCTAAAACTCCCCAAAGAGAGGGGAGAGGTGTGACTGTGGCAGTGCTTAATGAAGCATTTCCCCCACTTTTGGACCGTTGGACTGCTGACAGTCCTCCAAACCTCTGGTGGACCATCCTGCACTTCTGAACAATCTGACTTCAGCCTGACTGCCAGAAGAGCATCCCCAAGCTACTGGTTTGAAAGGCTTGCTCAGGATGATTTGAGCCATAGCTTCACTTCCTTTGCAGCCCGAAGGGGTTCAAAATGTCATTCCTGAGATAGAGCCCTCATTATTGGATTGCAGACTCACACTCTTTTTCTGCTTTCTACAGCACCAGGAATCTTTCATTCTTTAATAATTAAGGCCCTGAAGGCAATTAGAAGTTTGCAGGTACTTTCTCAGCCATGTGTACAGCCTGCTGGTTAAAATAGTTTCTGGGGAGACATGTACTTGTAGCCATGTAAACTGTCACAGAAAACAAATGTGAATCTCTCCATCTTTATTAATTGAATTAGATCACTGTGAAAAGGGAGAATAATTTCACCAGTTTCTTCTTGGAAAAAGCAATGTTGGTCTTGGCCTCTGATATGAATATATGGAGGACCTTTGAGCATGAATAGTTGAAGGCAACTCCATGTTACCCTTCATACAGATGCCTAACAGGGACACGAGTCCATATATGCTAATGTACTTCATGTTTCCTACTCTAGGAAGGTCCTTTTTAATTTGTGTCTGTCTTGGATTGCCAAATGAAAGGCCACATGTTCCTATGCGTTTCACGAAGAGCCAAACTTGGGCCTGGATGCTGCTCAGAAGGTTAATAATCTAAAACGAATATGCCATAATGAAGTCCTTAACTGATCTGACACTTGATAAAAAGTCAAAGAGTAACTAAGTCTTTAGTAACTGTACGTTTTTCCCCCCCTATTTTTATCTAAAAATCGTGGGTTCAGAGAGATAATATTAGCAACTTTTAAAAGAAAGCAGTTAAATTTAAAATTAAGTGAATTATTTTGTGTTTGGCTTTCTGATAAATGCAGAGGATAAGTTATAGCTAACAGGATGCTAAAAAAAATAAATGCTGAGATTGAAAATCCACAAATCTTAATGTATGAGCTAGAGTACAAGGAGACATGTTTATTCAAAGTAAAGAATTTATGACATGAGACTGATGTTCAATTAAATAATAATAATAAAAAAAAAAGATGTACAGTTCAGAATTACTCTGCTTAACACTTACCACCTCCTGCATATCGTATTGTTTAAATATGTTAGGACAGAATATTCCATTAAATATTTATTAGTAAATTCAATCATGGCAAATTATTTCCCCCTTATTCAATGTATAATAGTGCAGCAATCAAGCTTCTTTTGTTTCACAATAATCACTGCATCAGCAATCTCTAATTATATATAAAGCTGCTGAAAAATTAGAGAAGTGAAGAAAGAGACACCTCCTTTGGTAACTAGTTCCCCTTCATTTCTTCTGAACAATTAAAATACCCATGTACATTAACAAGATGGAACATTCTGAGAAACAGATCTCCAGTACCAAGCATCTGAAAATGTATTATATTTGTTTGTTTTTACTTTGTGGGTGGAAGTAGATTTATTCTTTTTTCTTTATGAATAAACTGTGAACGCGCTAAGACAGTTTTTAATGTTGTTTATTCTTCCTCAAAAGTGAGATTGACTGCATGGTTTAGGAAGAACTTCAGACATCTCTACATTTTTTATTCAACAACATAAATAATATCTAATATTTTTGTTAACTTTGGAAAGCCACAGAATAATTTGGAGGACCAATTTGCTTAATAGCAGTACAGGGTTTTAGCTCACACCTAGCTAATATCTGAAAGCCACAGGGAGAAATGGAAGTTGGTATTTACAATTCCATTACCAAGCTAGATCAACTTCGCATCTTGAAGTAGCAAAAAAACGGGTATATTTTGAGCACCGGGGTGCTTTCATGCTTAATAACTACTGTTCAGGTGCCAACATGGGGCTAAACTTGAAGCTAGCTATAAGTTATAGGCTCAATAATATCAAAAAACACACAAACAAACAAAACAAACAAACAAAAACCCCAAACCCACCCATATAATCAGGGCTCAACAACAATAATTTAACTAGGACTCCAGGGCCAACCAGAAATCATTAAGAAATTTTTATCACATAATGTACATAACACTTCTCTCAGTAAAAAGAGGTCCCTTAAAAAATGTTGGTTGTAGTTAAGCAAACTGTGACACATGACACATATCCCTTGTAAGGTGATTCACTTGCTTTTCTGCTACTTGCTTTTCAATTTCCTCCTTGATTTACTTCTTCCAGTTATGTCTGGTTAAAATCCATATTTTAAGTTCCTGAAGGCAAGGAGTGTCTTTTTAGCATCTATCACCCAGGAGTCTGGATTGGTATTAGTAGATGAAATAGTAATTCAAATAAATAACCTTTTTTTCAGGATTTAATCTCTGAAGTTGCTCAGCATAACCTTGTTCTATCACAAAAGCTGAAGAACAGAGGATGGGGATTTTCTCATTTCTTTATGCAAGAGTTAGTATTCAAGGACAGCATTTGTGAAACTTTCAAGATATCCATTTGTTTTGGACTTAGACATGGAAGGCAGATGAAAAAGCAAAATATTACAAGTTTGGGGTTTTTTTCTAGCAGTAAAAGAAAAATGAGACCAGTTAAAATTACCCCAGTTCTTACAGTTCATCTTGCTTTGGCCATGTAATTTGTTCAGCTCTGTTTTCATGATGCTATAACTTCATGCAAAGAAAATTTAAGAATCTTGATACAGTAACAATGATAAAACTCTGGCAGAAAATGAAACAAAGCTCTGGGAACTCACAGAGAGCACAAGGCAGTTTGAAATATTTTAGTGCAATTATATCAATGTTTCCAGAACCTACAGAATGTGTAAACAGAATTTGTAAACAGAATGTGTTCACCTGATTTATAAGGAAAAATCAATTCAGGTACTCAAGTAGGAGCTAAGGATATGTTTGCAAAGGCTATGACAAGTAAAAGATGTTCAAGGAAGAAACCTTGATTGATCTGAAAAGAAACATGGAATAGCTTGTTGAAAGATAATTCTCTGCTTTCAGATGAGAGAAACTCAACCCTGTCTTTGGATTAAGATCTGGAGTGATGCTCCAAATCTCTATTAGTTTCCACTTCAGGTTCTTAAATCGACAATCATGCAAAGATAAGCATCACACTGTGCTTAATCTGAATAGTAACAGTAGAACAAGGTGTCTGTAGTACTGTGAAAGATGCTCTGTACAGAAGTACTCACTACCGCCTTTGAGGGGTTTTCGCCTGAAGAACCCAGATCATGACTTTAATTTAATATATTGTTACCGTATTTTGTTAACTTTTCAATGAGAAATATTCAAAGTTTTTATTATTTTTTTTTTTAATGAAGGAAGTATGAGGAAAAATAAATATATGCAACACCTTCCATTATTTTTTCCCTAAATCTGTTGTGGTTCATGAGGATATGTGATCACTGAAATACAGAACAGTAGGAAATTCCAAATAAAATGATGAAAAACCTAACTAATCTTTTTTAAAAAATCATTACATTTATGATGTTAAATAACAAATGTGCATCTCTGCCTTAGTATTTATAGAGCTCATACTCATGAAAGGAGGAAAATAAATGTCAATAAACCAGCAAAATATTTAGATAATAAATCAGCAAAAATTCCAGGTAATAAGTACATTTCATGTACTCACTAAAAATATGCATATCTCCTCTCAAACCAGGAGAAAAAGAATTGAAATTAATTAAGTAAAAATGCATCTATATTTCTTGATGAGCTCTCTTCACTTCAAAAACAGTAACAAATGAAGAACCACTGTCTAGGCTAAATTTGTTTTCAAGCAATGAATTCCAGTGTGCCTCCTCACTGATTTAAGGAAAGGAGACTACAGCACAGCACCAAGATTGATCCCTTCACACCTTTCTCATCTGGGAAACCTATGCTGCTCGGCACGTCAGCCATAACTCTCGACTGCCAGTACGCTTAGGGTTAGGGTTAGGGTTCAGAGAGCCACAAAGCCTAGAGCTCCAGGGACACTGTGGCTGCAAAAGGCATGCCAAAGGGAGCACGGCATGGCACCAAGATTGATCCCCCCACACCTTTCTCATCTGGGACTCCTGTGCCTCTGGGCATGTCAGCCGTAGGTCTCGGCTGCCAGTAGGCTTAGGGGGAAAAGGCCCATGGACTGGACACTGTGGCTGCAAAAGGCATGCCAAGGGGAGCACGGCAAGGTACCAAGATTGATCCCTCCACACCTTTCTTCATCCGGGAAACCTATGGTGCTGGGAACGTCAGTTTCTATCTTGGCTGCCAGTAGGGTTATGGTTAGGGTTAGGGTTCAGAGCGCCACAACGCCTAGGGGTCCAGGGACACTGTGGCTGCAAAAGGCATGCCAAGGGGAGCACGGCATGGCACCAAGTTTAATCCCTCCACACCTTTCTCATCTGGAACACCTATGGCTCTGGGCACGTCAGCTCTAGGTCTCGGCTGCCAGTAGGGTTAGGGTTAGTGTTAGGATTCAGAGAACCACAGAGCCTAGAGGTCCAGGGACACTGTGGCTGCAAAAGGCATGCCAAGGGGAGCACGGCACGGCACCAACATTGCTCCCTCCACATCTTTCTACTCTGGGCCATCTAAGGTGTTGCGCACTTCAGCCTAGGTCTCGGCTGCCAGTAGGCTTAGGGTTAGGTTTAGGGTTAGGTTTAGGGTTGGGATTAGGGTTAGGGTTCAAGAGCCACAAAGCCTAGAGATCAAAAGAAAGTGTGGCTGCAAAAGGCATGACAAGGGGAGCACGGCATAGCACCAACATTGCTCCCTCCACACCTTTCTCATCTGGGACACATGTGGTGCAGGGAATGTCAGTTGAGGTCTCGGCTGCCAGTAGGGTTAGGGTTAGGGTTAGGGTTCAGAGAGCCACAAAGCCTAGAGGCCCACGGACACTGTGGCTGCAAAAGGCATGCCAAGGGGAGCACGGTACGGCAGCATGATTGGTCCCTTCACAGCTTTCTCATGGGGGACACATATTGTTCTTGGAATGGCACCCGTAGGACTCAGCTGCCAGTAGGGTTAGGGTTAGAGTTACGGTTCAGAAAGCCACAAAGCCTAGTGATCAAAAGAAAGTGTGGCTGCAAAAGGCATGCCGGGGGAGCACGGCACGGCACCAACATTGCTCCCTCCACACCTTTCTCATCTGGGACTCCTGTGGCTCTGTGCACTTTAGCCATAGGTCTCGGCTGCCAGTAGGGTTAGGGTTAGGGTTAGGGTTCAGAGAGCCACAAAGCCTAGAGGTCCAGGGACACTGTGGCTGCAAAAGGCATGCCAAGGGGTACTACACTGCACCAAGATTGGTCCCTCCTTTCTCATCTGGGACACATATCGTTCTTGGAATGGCAGCCCTAGGTCTCAGCTGCCAGTAGTGTTAGGGTTAGGGTTCAGAGAGCCACAATGCCTAGACGTCCAGGGACACTGTGGCTGTAAAAGGCATGCCAAGGGGAGCACGGCACGGCACCAAGATTGATCCCTCCATAGCTTTCTTCATCTGGGACACCTATGGTGCTGGGAATGTCAGTTTACGTCTCGGGAGCCACTTGGGTTAGGGTTAGGGTTAGGGTTCAGAGAGCCATAAAGCCTAGAAATCAAAAGAAAGTGTAGCTGCAAAAGGCATGGCAAGGGGAGCATGGCAAGGCACCAAGATTGATCCCTCCACACCTTTCTCCTCTGGGACACATGTGGTGCAGGGAATGTCAGTTGAGGTCTCAGCTGCCAGTAGGGTTAGGGTTAGGGTTAGGGTTCAGAGAGCCACAAAGCCTAGAGATCAAAAGAAAGTGTAACTGCAAAAGGCATTCCAAGGGGAGCACGGCATGGCACCAAGATGGATCCCTCTACACCTTTCTCATCTGGGACACATGTGGTGCAGGGAATGTCAGTTGAGGTCTCAGCTGCCAGTAGGGTTAGGGTTAGGGTTAGGGTTCAGAGAGCCACAAAGCCTAGAGGCCCACGTACACTGTGGCTGTAAAAGGCATGCCAAGGGGTACTACACTGCACCAAGATTGGTCCGTCCACACCTTTCACATCTGGGACACGTATCGTTCTTGGAATGGCAGCCCTAGGTCTCAGCTGCCAGTAGTGTTAGGGTTAGGGTTCAGAGAGCCACAATGCCTAGACGTCCAGGGACACTGTGGCTGTAAAAGGCATGCCAAGGGGAGCACGGCACGGCACCAAGATTGATCCCTCCATAGCTTTCTTCATCTGGGACACCTATGGTGCTGGGAATGTCAGTTTACATCTCGGGAGCCACTTGGGTGAGGGTTAGGGTTAGGGTTCAGAGAGCCACAAAGCCTAGAAATCAAAAAAAAGTGTGGCTGCAAAAGGCATGGCAAGGGGAGCATGGCAAGGCACCAAGATTGATCCCTCCACACCTTTCTCCTCTGGGACACATGTGGTGCAGGGAATATCAGTTGAGGTCTCAGCTGCCAGTACGGTATGGGTTAGGGTTAGGGTTCAGAGAGCCACAACGCCTAGAGATCAAAAGAAAGTGTAGCTGCAAAAGGCATTCCAAGGGGAGCATGGCACGGCACCAAGATGGATCCCTCCACACCTTTCTCATCTGGAACACCTATGGTGCTGGGAATGTCAGTTTATCTCGGGAGCCACTGGGTAGGGTTAGGGTTAGGGTTCAGAGAGCCATAAAGCCTAGAAATCAAAAAAAGTGTGGCTGCAAAAGGCATGGCAAGGGGAGCATGGTAAGGCACCAAGACTGATCCCTCCACACCTTTCTCCTCTGGGACACATGTCGTGCAGGGAATGTCAGTTTACATCTCGGGAGCCACATGGGTGAGGGTTAGGGTTAGGGTTCAGAGAGCCACAAAGCCTAGAGGCCCACGTACACTGTGGCTGTAAAAGGCATGCCAAGGGGAGCACGGCACGGCACCAAATTGTCCCTCCAACCTTTCTACTCTGGGCCATCTAAGGTGTTGCGCACTTCAGCCTAGGTCTCGGCTGCCAGTAGGCTTAGGGTTAGGTTTAGGGTTCAGAGAGCCACAAAGCCTAGAGGCCCACGTACACTGTGGCTGGAAAAGGCATGCCAAGGGGAGCACGGCACGGCACCAAGATTGATCCCTCCAGAGCTTTCTTCATCTGGGACACCTATGGTGCTGGGAATGTCAGTTTACATCTCGGGAGCCACATGGGTGAGGGTTAGGGTTAGGGTTCAGAGAGCCACAAAGCCTAGAAATCAAAAGAAAGTGTAGCTGCAAAAGGCATGGCAAGGGGAGCATGGCAAGGCACCAACATTGCTCCCTCCACACCTTTCTACTCTGGGCCATCTAAAATGTTTTGCACTTCAGCCAGAGGTCTCGGCGGCCAGTACAGTTAGGGTTAGGGTTAAGAGAGACACAAAGCCTAGAAATCAAAAGAGTGTAGCTGCAAAAGGCATGGCAAGGGGAGCATGGCAAGGTACCAAGATTGATCCCTCCACACCTTTCTCATCTGGGACACATGTGGTGCAGGGAATGTCAATTAGGTCTCGCGCCATTGGGGGTTAGGGTTAGGGTTCAGAGAGACACAAAGCCTAGAGATCAAAAGAAAGGTGGCTGCAAAAGGCATGGCAAGGGGAGCATGGCACGGCACCAAGATGGATCCCTCCACACCTTTCTCATCTGGAACACCTATGGTGCTGGGAATGTCAGTTTATGTCTCGGCAGCCACTTGGGTTAGGGTTAGGGTTCAGAGAGCCATAAAGCCTAGAAATCAAAAAAAAGCGTGGCTGCAAAAGGCATGGCAAGGGGAGCATGGCAAGGCACCAAGATTGATCCCTCCACACCTTTCTCCTCTGGGACACATGTCGTGCAGGGAATGTCAGTTGAGGTCTCAGCTGCCAGTAGGGTTAGGGTTAGGGTTAGGGTTCAGAGAGCCACAAAGCCTAGAGGCCCACGTACACTGTGGCTGTAAAAGGCATGCCAAGGGGAGCACGGCACGGCACCAACATTGCTCCCTCCACACCTTTCTACCCTGGGCCATTCAGGGTGTTGGGCCTGTCAGCTGTAGGTCTCGGTGGCCATTAAGTTTAGCGTTAGGGTTCAGAGAGCCACAATGCCTAGGGCCCAGGGACACTGTGGCTGCAAAAGGTATGCCAAGGGGTACTATAGTGCACCAAGATTGATCCCCCCACACCTTTCTACTCTGGGCCATCTAAGGTGCTAGGCACGTCGGCTGTAGGTCTCGGCTGCCAGTAGGATTAGGGTTAGGTTTAGGTTTAGGGTTTGGGTTCGGGTTAGGGTTAGGGTTCAGAGAGACACAAAGCTTAGAGGTCCAGGGACACTGTCACTGCAAAAGGCATGCCAAGGGGAGCACGGCACGGCACCAACATTGCTCCCTCCACACCTTTCTACTCTGGGCCATCTAAGGTGCTGGGCACGTCGGCCGTACGTCTCGGCTGCCAGTAGGGTTAGGGTTAGGGTTAGGGTTCAGAGAGCCACAAAGCCTAGAGGCCCACGTACACTGTGGCTGGAAAAGGCATGCCAAGGGGAGCACGGCACAGAAACAAGATTGATCTCTCCACACCTTTCTCATCTGGGGCACTTATGAATCTGTGCATGTCAGCCGTAGGTCTCAGCACCAGTTGGGTCAGGGTTAGGGTTAGGGTTCAGAGAGCCACAAAGCCTAGAGATCAAAAGAAAGTGTACCTGCAAAAGGCATGCCAAGTGGAGCACAGCACGGCACCAAGATTATTCCGTCCACAACTTTCTAATCTGGGAAACCTATGGCTCTGTGCACGTCAGCCTTAGGTCTTGGCTGCCACTAGGCTTAGGGTTAGGGTTAGGGTTCAGAGAGCCACAATGCCTAGAGATCAAAAGAAAGTGTGGCTGGAAAAGGCATGCCAAGGGGAGTACGGTACGGCACCAAGATTATTCCCTCACAACTTTCTCATCTGGGACACCTATGGCACTGGGCACATCAGCCGTAGGTCTCGGCTGCCAGTAGGGTTAGGGTTAGGGTTACACCTATGGTGTTGGGAATGTCAGTTTAGGTGTCCCAGATGAGAAAGGTATGGAGGGATCAATCCTGGTACAGTGCTGTTCTCCCCTTGGCATGCCTTTTGCAGCGACAGTGTCCGTGGACCTCTAGGCTTTGTGGCTCTCTGAACCCTATCCCTAACTCCCAAAGCTTGGACACAAGCACATGGAAATCAGCTGTGTAAGGTATTAATATGGTTTTCCGTGGCATAATCTGGTGTGTGCGGACCAGCATAGTCCCACCAGTTCCCCCCAACCCACCAGTTTTTTGGCATGTCTCAGGTGACCATAATATCCCAAGAGACAGATTTCACAGCAATGCTAATACTCTGGAGGGGTCAGGCAGGGTCGTATGCTAGACATGATCCCTTCCAGCCCATCTCATTACCTGGGAATCTTCCTAGACATGTTTAACACTCAAGGATATGTTTCCACTACCCTAGCGTACTGCTTCTAACATAATTGTGTTTCAGGTTACTTCTACTACTACAAATGTCTTCAGCTCAACTGAAAATGCTAGCAAATACCCACTTCCTCTCCCATCGATGCATTCTCACTCCAATCAACTGGTTTGGGCAACTGTGACTTCAAACAAGCATCTTTTTCCTATTTTCCCAATTTTTCAAAGAATTCATTATGTATAAATAAGCTGAATAAAATCTTTGGGACTATATGAATTCAAGCCATAAAATATTGTGCTGCTCAGCCCTGTGAATATCTTAAATCTCTAAAATGTCTCAAGGAGGACTGAAACATCCCACCTCAAAAATTAGCAGTTATTGTTGCAAATCTTGTTCGTAATGAACAATTGAGACATAGTTTTCAATTGGTGTCTGCTTCAATGTCTTGAAGAATTTTCCATCTTTTAAGACTAGCCAGAGTTTTTTTTATTTTTAATACATTTTAAATATGTTTTTTGAACAAATATAAAGAATAACAGCAAAATAAAATTTTACTGGGAACTGGAGAAGCCTCCCACAAGTGATTAAGTGCCTTTATTCAGTTCAAGGGTGAAGTAAAAGACATCAAAACTCTGGGAGGTCGACATTGCAGTTTTGTTCACACAGAATCATTGAGCCTCAGGCAACACACTCTGTTGTTATAGACACTTTCAACCCTGCTCAGTTTGTGTTTTATTTAGTTAATTTAACAGATGTGCATAGCTTGCAATCATGATTTTGTATTTATTGCATTCTTTAATAGTCTGGAGAGAAGATGAATAATGGTTGGTCACCCCCTCCTTAGGCAAGTTACATGAAAATTTTACTATGTGAAAAAAAGGTATCTCTTTTACTAGCAAAACAAAAATTATTAATGTTCCTTCTCTCCATTACCCTTCTGCCCCTCTCAAAACTATGTAAAGTCCAGGAAAAATTGGCCTTTTTAAACCATATTTCAGATTTTAAACCATTCTCACATTTTTGTGAGGAAAGAAAACCAAAACTATTTTTTCTGAGCAGTTCTCCACACAAGCAGGCGATGTTAAATCTTATCAGTGTTCAAATATTGTTAAAGCATAGAGAAGGGTTTCCTGCAGAAATGAATCAATACATGTTTTTCCTTCAGACAAGGCCAAGACTTGTCAGTACTTGTTAGTTGTCCTCATTGGAATACTGTGTATTTTTAGTATCGTTCTAGTAAAAACTAGTACATATCTCCAAGGGGTATTTTTGTCAGGGTATTCTGATTATTGGAACCTGACTATTCCAGTGGTCTTATATCCTCTGGCCGCAAAATATTTACATTCTAGCTGTCTGGTTTAAAACCGGACTATACCCTTCTGAAAACCTTTGACACTTGAAATTTATTTGTGAAGCTTCAGAGCATCAAAGTAAATGCAAAATGAGCATAAAAAAAGCCATCTCAAAAAATTTCTGGTTTGACATATAGCAGGGACATCAAATATTCAAAAAGTAAGAAAGCAAAATAAATCAACATCATGATATAAAATGATGGCTTATGTAATTTAACAGAAATGTAGGAGCAATGCAGTATTTCTGTCCATAAAGCCATTGGTGGGTAAATACTGTATTAAAGGAATGTGCTTCCTTAGAAACACATTTCTGTTTGTCTAAAAGTCGGTGTGTGTGTCAGTGTGTAAATCATTTCATCTTCACATTTTTCACTGTAGCACATGCTGCCAATTAAACATACAAGCATACCCAGGAAGGCATCTCAACTAAATCATAACTGAGAGCTCATAAGTAAAACAAATTAAAATTGTGTAAATAGAGGAACAAAACCCAAACAGCACAGCATTTCCACAGGTTGTCCTTCCTCCCTGATCTATGTCTTCCAGCCCTTTTCCAGTTTTTAACCAGCCAGGAATTTGAGGTGGGAGGAGCGTTGCTGTCAAGGCTAGCCTGGCTGGACATGGCAGCACCCTTCCCTCCTGGAAGAAAGCTGGTGTGTTCCCACCACATCCTGCTCCCAGAATCTCTGCCTTGCCATGCTCTCTGTGATTATGCTCGATGTCTCCCATTTTCCATCTTTTCGTAATTTCTTCTGATTTCCAGCCTTCTTGTTGCTCATCACTTTATAAATTCTTGCTCTTGCATTACTATCAAAGGTCTCTTCTCCTTCCTCCAGTTCTGTTTAAAATATTTACCAATGATCTGGATGGGGGGATCGAGTACACCCTCAGTGAGTTTGCAGATGACACCAAGCTGGGCAGGAGTGTCCATCTGCTTGAGGGGAGGGCTCTCCAGAAGGACCTGAACAGGGTGGATTGATGGCCTGAGGCCAACTGTATGAGGTTTAACAAGGCCAAGTGCTGGGTCTTGCACTTCGGTCACAACAACCCCATGCAACGCTACAGGCTTGGGGAAGAGTGGCTGGAAAGCTGCCTGGCAGAGAGGGATATGGGGGTACTGGTTGACAGCCGGCTGACTATGAGCCAGCAGTGTGCCCAGGTGGCCAAGAAGGCCAACAGCATCCTGGCCTGTATCAGGAACAGCATGGGGTTGTTTAGTCTGGAGAAGAGGAGGCTGAGGGGAGACCTTATCACCCTCTACAACTGCCTGAAAGGAGGCTGTAGCGAGGTGGGGGTCGGCCTCTTCTCCCTGCTAACGGGTGATAGAACAAAAGGAAATTATCTCCAGTTGCTCCAGGGGACGTTTAGATTGGATATTAGGAAAAATTTCTTCTCCAAAAGGGTTGTCAAGCATTGGAACAGGCTACTCAGGGAAGTGGTCGAGTCCCCATCCCTGGAGGTATTTAAAAGAGGGGTAGATGAGGTGCTTAGGGACATGGGTTAGTGGTGGAATGGCAGTGTTAATGGTTGGGCTTGATGATCTTAAAGGTCTTTTCCAGCCGAAACTTTTCTATGATTCTATGACTCTTCCGTGCCATTTTTATGGGTTACAGGAAAGTCATTAGGCAACCGATACAACTATTGAAAGGAGGGGCACAGCAAGATAAGGCAATGTCAGGGCCCTGGGTGAGGTGCAGAGGCTCTACAGCCTCTCCTTCCCCTCCTAGGGCTGTAACTGCTTGTGGTCTGGGCCAACCCTGATACAGTGTAACCTTGGGTGAGACTTTTGTGAAACAAGTGTGTGAGAAAGGGCTGTGAGAGACCTCATCTGCGGTCTCCCCATCTTGGCTGCATTTGAGTACCATGTGGACAGAGAGACTGCTTTTGTCACTGAAACACAGATGACTGCAGATGGGTGAAGTTTTTGCGGTGCTAAACAGGAAGGAGCATTATGTGAATGCCAGTTCCTTCTGCAATATTTTTGTGATTCCACCAAAACCAGTCTATAACTATTCATCAGCAGCCTGCAAATACAGAATATATGCCAAGAGATTATCTGATTTATCCTTCCATATCAAGGCAGGATCAAGTATTCCCAGACTATTACTAGAAGAATTTTGTCTAACTTCTTTTTATAAATTTGCTATTGGTGTTCCATGAATCTCTTCAATAATCTGTTCCAGTGTTTTGGTATTTTTATAATTAGAATTTATCTTTGCCAGAATTTTACCTAAAAATTTCTTAAATGCAAGTTATCCTCATTAATTCTTGCTTTGTTGTCCAATGGCATAGCAGGTACATAGCACACCAGTATTCTCTCTATAAGGAGCTTTAGTGTACTGGAAGTACACCAAAATCATCCCCACCTTCTCATTAAAAGACTTTAAAAAATTCCTTTAACCTTTTTCATAAAGCTTGTCTAACAGCCTCAGCATTCTCACTGATATTTTGTGAACTACTCCTGATTTGTCTTTAATCTTCTTAAAACAACATCTCTAAAACCAGTCAGAATGCTCAACTACAACTAGTTTTGTGTGTTGCAAACAGACTAGCCCAGAACAGAACTTGACTTCTGGTTTTTAAAGGACAGGTATCTAGATCATAAGCCAAAACTATGCATCTTGGCTGATGGCTTTTTTTTTTTTTTAAGGCCAAGTTTTGGAAGCTAACGTTCAAATCCTTTGCATGCTTCTGCTTAGAAATCTCTTCCCATTGTAAAGTTGTTTTTTCTCCTTCCTGCAAGTAATTGTCTGTGCTTACCTTCTCTGAGGGTTTGTTTGGGTTTTTTTACTGATTATGGATTTATCAAGGTTGTGTTTAATTCCAAACTTTCCATGTTTCTTTCAGTTTTCATCCAAAACTTTGATGTAATTGGAGAATTGAAGAGTAATTTATGTTGGAAAGTACTTCTGCTCCCACCTCTTGCTCCAGCAAGAGCATACTCAAAAATTATCAGGGTGAAGTCAAGTTCTGAATAAATCCAAGGGTGGAGATTACACCTTGCTGAGCAACTTGTTCATTTTTGACCATGTTTATTGTGAAAAAAATTCTCTCCCATTAAATCAGAATTTCCTTTGTTGCAGCATGTGTCCTCTAATTGTGCATCTCTCAGAACAATCTGACTGTATCTAAATAAAATCTTTATTCTGTTACCTATGTCAATAATGAAAATAGTAATGGTTTAACCCAGATCTATCTGAGGCATCTCTTGAAATATTCTTCTAGCCTGATGTCACATTTCTGGTAAACACTTGGTAAGGTTTTTTAATCAGTTGCCCATTAACTTAATATATGTGTAGTTTGGTCTTGAGCATACAATATAGGACAATATCAAGAATTTGCTAAGATAGACCTCATCTATTGTTTCACTTAACCATGAGGTCAGTTCAAGTCTGAGTTCAGCTACACTTACAAATCCATGTTGTTTTGGTATTCCTGAAGGTTTAAAAGGTAAATTGGCTTATCATATATCAGAAAGTTCTGATGCCCCCAACCCTCTTCTATTATATCTATCTTTCTGAAGTTGACTTGGACATCCCCCGTTCTTTATGCATTCTCAAGGACAATAGCTCTGTGGTTATTGAATAGCTTAAGTTTTAAATTTCTTCTGGGACTGAGAGTGAGTATAATCACACTGAATTGAGTACACTTAATTTAGCTAATATTTTTCTAAAGAGTCCTTTCCTCTCATATTCCCTTTCTTAGAAATATGCTGATTCAGGTCCTAATTTTATTTATTTGTTTATAAAATCTAAAGGGTAGAAATTTATTACTATTTCCTCCTTCTCTATGAAATGCCTGATATTATTTCCTCCCCAGTCACATAATGAAACACTCTTACATTTATTTCTAATCTTTTTATGGAACCTTTTATTTTTCCTGTTTCTATTTTCATTATCTACAATCCATTTTCCATATTGTCAATTTTTATTTTTTATTTTAGTCCTACCTAGTAGTTTTGTTTTAGGGTTTTATTTCCTTATATATAGTTTGCTTATGAGTTTTGTCTTCTACTTTTTGTAAAATATATTCTTTCTTTCAGATAATTAGAAAGTTTGGGGAAAACCATTAGCTTTCATTTTTCTTTTATGCCTCAGAATGTCTCAGAATATATAGATTGCTCTTGTGCCTTTAGTTCCACATATTAAAGATGCAAATTCACCTTTTGTTCCTCAGACTGTCTTCCCCAAAAAGCCTTTCTAGTAATCCCTGAGTGTGCTGAATTCTGTTCTTTCCTTTCCTGTTTTCATTCTTTCCTATTATTAGTCACAAATGCTGTAGCTTCATGGACACTTTCCCATTCACAGACATTCTCTGAGGTTTTGGCAGTGATTAGTTTCAGTGTTAAGAAGTTAACCTGTTACAAGTAGATAGAGAAATGTCATCAGTTTGAGAGCACGCCCTTGTAAATTTGGCAGAGATTTAGTTTCCACAAATGGGTCAGCTAAATTGTCCCAGCAGCACTGCTAGAAATGTACTTCTTCTCCAGTGGACAAATGGATTGCTGAGTTTGACTCAAAATTGTCAGTGATGCTTCTTTTACTGGATTTTGCACTATATAATCCAAGGAATTGAAGCAGATATTCTGCATGGAACCTTCACTCAGAAAAGTACACTGTTAGCAGCAGATCCCTGAATAGTTCAGAGAGATTGAAAGACATTCCAGGAAGAATAGGGGAAAGAAAGTTTCACCCTCCAAATTTAGTTTCTCAGTTTTCTGACTGGGGAAGTGCTTCAGTGCAAGATCTGTCATTAATCAAGCTAGCATACCTATCTGCTCATTGCTTATATAATCATTACCATGGTATATTGCATCAGCTGTCTTGAATGTATGAAACAGATGCAAATGTACAAAATATATGCACATTTATTTGCCATTCTTAAAGTATGCACTTGGGCTAGATCCAGTGTGGTGCACACCACTTAATTCTTGCTGACATCAGATGTGAGGCTAACTACTTTAAGGAGACAGGTTACAGGAGCCTAATTCTCCACTACTTTTGACCTTACCATTACTAATAACAATGTAAAGGACAGTCATCACAAACTGAAGTAGTCCCCTCTTCTCTTCTGAGTTAGATTGGCATGAGTATGAGTGGCAGTGTGAATGGCTGGCAGTGCAAGATCAGTTGCATAATGGGTATATTCCACGAGCATTATTTGCATGTCCCAGTTTACTGCTGCATGATTAAAGAGTCTGAAAAAAAAATCACTTTAGATGTCATTATAAAGCTAGCAGTGTAAATGGCAAACTCTGGTCTGAATTCAGTCAACAAGTACATTTTACTTGGATTTTGCCTTGATTCCAGACTCTTGATGTATCCCATATCCTCATGGGGTATTTTGTTTTTCTGACCCAAGGGAAACAGAGCTCAAGATTTTGTTCCTGTTGAGCAGATCCTGCCAAGTGGACCCCAGTAAGTCTGAAGTAAGTGCTCTTATTGAGGATGTTTATAAGTCTTTAATAAATAAAACATGTTTATAAGACCTATCATATTCCTACTTTTGACCTGTCAGTTTATTTCAGTTTATATCCAAGTAACTGTATCTGTATCTACTCTAAACCCTACAGTTTAAAGTCCATCTTTTCATGGGAAGCAGCTTCTCACCTTTGAAAATCCCAAAGAGACTTTCATGAATTTGCATTTATTTGCTCCTATCTATGCAAGTCTGTTGTTAGGTTTATGCCTTAAAACAAAGATAATCCATCCTCCTTAATTATCAGGATGAGAAATGTCAAATGCAGAGGTCATATGCCCCACCTGAGACAGACTTTTCTGATTTAAAACAACTGGTAGAAATTTAGTTTGATGACTGATAATATATTTTCAAGATAACACTTTACCAAAGCATGACAGCAGCTGTGAAATCTCAGAGTTTCTCCTCTCTCCTCTATGACACCTTGATAAGGCAATTACAGCATAATTACCTTAACAAGTGGCATTACAGGAAATTATTGTCATTCTCCTGTTAAAATAACACATAATCATCAGCAAGTGTATTCTAGAATCCCCAATCAGCATCTGATTAACTGGAGCTAACTCAGAAAAAGGAATGTAATAAGTGGGCAATAATTGACAAGTTACTAGAAAAGGGTAAAAAAAACATATATATACACACATATATATAGCTATGTAGACTTTATTAGGGGTTAAGCTGCCTGTTTACCTGATCATTTCCAAAACAACTCTGTTCAAAGCTTTTATTATTATTTTGCATTTAGAAAGAAAACCCTAAAGAAGGCTATTTAAAAATGCTCAGGTAAACCTCCAGCTTAATTTAAAGATAGATATCTTATTCGTATTTGAGTGGCCATTCTTGTCAGCCTGCTTTACATTTCCATGCTTTTCTTCTAGTTTGTTGCTTTATCATGTAGCTTCCTTCGAGGTAGAAAGCACCTTGCAGTTTATATTTTGTTCTGTGACACCACTGCCAGTTTCATGTCATCTTCATAAAACTAGGTTATGGAACCTACTTTTCTCTTCCATCATCTGTTGGCTTCCTGAGTGCAACTCTACTATAATAGTGGGCTACACTCTTAAATGTCATTCAAAATGGTTTTTTTTACCCATCACATCCTAAGCTCGACTTACCCAGCTGATGTAAAATAACATTAGTTATTACTGGATAGGTTATAATTCTACTAATTGTAAGCTCCCATTAGTCTTCAGTGTACAGAAAATATTTTCTGATAAATTACATATTTTCATGATTTTTAGAAAATAAATAAAATAATAAATAAATTAAATAAGTAAATAAATAAAAACCAAACCCCAGAACCAAACCTTGCACCATGATGATCAATGTAATGTTATAAATGTTTGTTCTCTAGAAGTCAACTAAAGGACTCAGACTCTGAACATGTGTATGTGTAATCCATAACTAATTTCCATACCTTAACTATAATCAAGAAGAACAAAATAGGTGACATAGCACACATCACAGCAGCATGAATTTATTTAAATAGCTACAAGGCATCTGTTATACACACATATGCAAAAATGATATAGATATCTGCCTTTGCAGGTACCCAAAGGCCTTGTTAAGAATCCCCTCAGCCCAGCACTGCATACCTACTGCTGGGCTCAGTGAGTTCATAAAGTTGGTGTGACCCAGCCTGCAGTACTCATCGTAAAATCAAGCCTACAAGGTTGGATTTTGCACAAAAAATCTTCCAGAGGAAGACATAATGTACTTTTTTCACCCACTATCCTTGTGGTGGAGCATTCAGCCAGGATAAATAAAAGTAATCATAGTTAAAACCCCATCAACAGAACTGTTAGGAAAACTCTTAAACTCTGCTCTTGAAACTTGTCCATTTTGACTTTAGATATGAGTACTCATTGGGAAGAACCCCTGTAAGTCTACCATCATTTCTAGGTAATCATTATATGTTACAGGTTCCACTCTGACAAACTGAATGTTTTTCTATTTAATAGAAATGTTTCCCTATTAGTGTGCTTGTTTTTACAAATCTTATTCTGCATCACTGTTTTACACAAGTCTGAAAACTGGGAGAGGGAGCTGCATTTCACAGTGGGGTTCTGACAAAGACAGTCACTGCAGTGTTTTGGAGTTAGAGGTTAGGATTCGTCTCACATTTACATCAGTGAAATGGTATTTAATTTAAGTCACTCATCAAGACTTGTTGCAAGGTTAATGGAGGCAGATAGGCACCTCTCTGAGACACCGACCCTGGGATAAGATAAACTTCTAAACAGCTAAACTTAGGCAATGACAGGTGCATCCTATCATAAATCACTTTTTTTCCCTATCACTGGCTTACATTACAGGGAAAAAGGTCCTCTCTCAAGAGAGAAAGTGAAATACAGGAGATGGGTCATTGTCTCACATGTCAGGAAACACTGGTTTTATTTCTGGTGCCACAGAGCTCCAATATGTGACTGTGAGAAATGACTTATACTTCTAATGATACTGCCTGCTTATTTCTGTGAGTATGGACCAAAGTGTGCTCAAATGAACCAAACAAAACCATGCTTAAATTAAAAAAAAAAAAAAAAAAGTGAATGTTGGGGTTTTTTTTATTATTATTCCATAAAAATATTCTAATTTTAAGTTTGAAAATACATCTTTAACAATTCAATAGCAGGTAGAATTACTAAGTGCTCCTCAAGTAGAACCTAAATAATCTTTCTCCTTACAACAGTGGTTTAACTGTCAGTTTGGAAAAGGATTTATATTTTTAAGTTGTATTAAGAGTGCACTCTACAAACCAGTGAGTCAAGTTTTCTTGTAAATGTGAATGTAGCGGCTGGCAATGCTTCTGAATTTGCTCTTGTAAGAGTTGGGTTTTGTTGGTTTGTTGGTTGTTTTTTTTTTTTATAATGAAGATTGCCTGTTACTTTGCTCTTGTCAAAATAAAAATCAAAGTGTAAAAGGACAAACTGTCATGTTTAGAATAAAGACTATAACTATCCATGCATATGCGGTAAACCGTGTGAACAAAAGTGCAGCTGGTGAGAGAAATGATGCAAAATTGATGGTGTCTTTAGAAGCTCCAAGTGAAAAATCTATTAAATATGATCCAAGGTCATAGCTTTCTATGTACAGAGGAAATGATATCAATACAAAAAAAGAACTTTGGCTGCTGTAAAGCGCCCTGTATTTAGAATGAATGTGTCTTTAAATAAAAGCTGTTATGACTAATTGGTAGTTAAAAGCCTCTCTTATCTCCATTTTGAGTAACTTTCTGTTATATTTCTTAGTCAAATATAAAAAATAATTTTCACAGAGACTGAGTCTTTTCATTTCTTCCAAAATTGCCAAACCATCCATTTTCTCCTACAAAAAAAAGATTATTAAAGATTCCTAGAATGAAGACTATAAGTTCTTCTGTCCCATAAAATAATCAGTTAATGAGAGAATTTTACAAAAGACAACTTCCTTTTATGCCTACCTAGCAACCTTCCCCAACTTTGCAAAAGTCCATATGTGTAATTGAAAAATCCGGATTGAGGTCAGTATTTTCTCCTCCCGCGGGTTAGGATAATTTTTTGTTTATGCACAAGACTGATAAACAGATTGTAGGGTATAAATATACAGGTAAATGCGAGGATGAAAAGCAAGGCTGCAGTAGACGAGGGGTCTCTGTATATGCAGAATGGGAAGGGGAACACCTCCACATATTTAAGTCAACCTGGAGGATCATCCAAAATTAGTGGTTAGTGCTTGCCTCTAGAGGTTCTTTCACTGAAGGATTAATCAAATGAAAAATGTGGAGGCATGCTGTTGGAAAAAAAAAAAATCTGTTTAACTTTATGGGAAATAGATTTGAAAATGTGGGACTTAAGAAAAACCTTTTCCAAACTTCATTCGCTAACTCCTTTTAAAAAAAAATCTTCTGTGAATGAGTCATGGACATTCAAGTCAATTAAATCTATTTGCTGTGGTGAGCAATCCACCATATACACCTACTGAAAAGCTATTTTCATTCCATGGGTGGCATCAGCAATGTAATTATGGCTAACTCCAACTACATATCCAGATTTCTTTACTCACATGATTCCATAATCCCTGTTTCAGAGGTAAATAGCTCTGCTATTGTTGGTATTATTTTCAAAGAATAAAATAAAGAAAATACTCATCAGAAACAACAACTGGAAATCATACAGAGGCAGTTTGTAATACACGTTCTGTGATTAAACCCTTCTAATGGAAAAAACCTATTGAGATCAATAGGGTTAAAGCCACTTTAAATAGGATTAATTAAACTTTTACAATCAGAACCTTCAAGCTGCTTTGTATTATAAATGTATCACTAAATAACATTATTTTATTTTTAATATGTGGGTCTGCTTTTTCTGGGGTGAACTGTTACATAAATGTATTGAATAGAAGTTCTGCTTTTAGGTGAGTGTATGTAAGAGTCTGGTATGAATTGGTATGGATTTGAGGATGAGCTAGTTTTTTTTACACAGCTAAATTTTTAGCTTATCGAGTACAATATCATAATACAAAATAGGACAAAGGATAAAGACTACTAAAAGCTGATAAGTCTTTAACAAAGATTTACTCTTTCCATAATAAATAAGTGCCAATACTGAAAAATGCAGAAGGCTTTCTACATACAAATTGTGTTTTAATGTCAAGGAAAATTCTCAGTTAACTGAGTAACATCAGTTCTTATTTTTTATTCTGTAGTATAGAACATGCAATAATGCATATGCTACTTTAAAGAATGCTGTTTAAAAGTGTCTCTGTAAAATCACCTATTTTTCCTTGTTATTAGGAAGGAAAACATTGAAGCCCCACTAAATGTTTTAATAAGTCGCAAAAATTTCTTTAATGTATGACTTAACAGCATTGTATCTATGCTTTTACAGTTGTTTCCATAACATATGAAATAAAAAGCCTTTTGAAAAATACTTATGAATCATAAAAGAGCTATATTAGTCTATTGTGATCTGTGATGAGCCAATATTTTCCATATAATCATGTACACCTCTGATAACAACATAGGAACCAATAAAAATATCATTGTGTGGGTGGGCTGACTGCAATCGGTCATGATGAAGATTATATTAGAAAATGTCCCCACATAGGTATTCATTGCATTTGATTTCTTTTGCACGTCTATTATATTTCAAGGAAAATTAATTATACAGTACTGAAAAGCAGGGCTAACAAAATGCTATAGAAAGAAATAGCTATCTCACAGTCTGTTATTTATTAACACCACCACGCTACAGTTTGGACTCTTAGTTTCATGTCAGTATAACAAAAATTATTCTAGTTTTTCACTTGTGTAACTGAGGGGTTTTTGTAAAATATACATAGAAGAAACATATTTGTTTCCTAATAAATTTTTTAATATTATGCATATTTATATCAGCTACTATGTTAAAAAATACTGAATTAGTTACAATTTTAAATTAGCAACTAGGCCATTTCTGTAACTCATAATTCGTAAGATTGTTCCTAATGTGTATAAGTCTGCATGCACTCCTATACACCTTTCCTTGTTCTGTTTCAAGTTTCATTTTTTACAGTCTATCATGTTTTTTCCTTAGCTTTTCATGTCCATTTTCAAAGAATACATACCACACCAACATGTAGCAAACAATGCCAGACTTGGCCTATGTTGTTTGCACAGAAGAGAAAAATGAAAGTTTTGTATGGTTTTATTCAGCGTAAAGTTTATTTTCACTGGCACAAAGGGATTTTTACATCTATTTCTCTGTCAATGTAAAAAATCTTGCAGCCTGCATTATTAACATTGCACTATATGCTATTTCAAAAGAGCAAATAAAAGGGCTTTTGAGAAAGAGTCTTGTTATTCTACTGCAATTCTGTAATGGTACAACAGGAATACTTTGCGTGTTTCAACATATCTGATCCTACTGAAGGACAAATTGTCTAAAAGAAGCATCCTCAAGTTCTTGTCTTTGCACTCCCAAATGTGCTTTTTCAAATGAGGCAAAATACCTACCTTCACAGTGCTGGATGAGATTAAATCACTGTGAAAACCACAAATACTCCAAAACATCTTTGTCACTAAGAAAAATAATTGACTAAATAGTCATAATCAAATAATAAAATAATTAAAAATATAAGTCTCCCTCCTGTTCTCCTTTCCATCTCTCTCTTCCCAAAACAAATGAAAAAATGAACTCAGGAAAAATTCTAGCTGGAAGCGAGCAGGAGTTTTTATAGTATTAAGCACTGTTTGTGTCAAGATAAACAGGAAAAGCAGAAAGGATAATGAAAGAAGGTATCTCTGCAGAGCTAAAACATGATGAATAAGATAAAGGTAAACTGCACAAGTTGTTGAATTCTTAATCAGGGTGGTTTTGAATTCTGTGATCGGTCCTTGAATAGATGTATGTTATCCACACCATTCAGTAACATAAGCAGTATTTCTTTTCTCACAAATTGTTGAAGAGCCTCAAACACTTTAAACTTGCCATCAAGATGATTTATATACCAGGTGAATTGCTCTCATCTAGCCAGTTCTTTCTTGCTCTTTTAAGATATATTTTACATTTTCAAAATATATATCAAGCCACGGGTTCATCCTGTTAGCAGCTTCCATCCACCACCCAGTAAACCTTTATATACACGCCAACACTCTGACATATAGTTCTGGTTGAACAGACTTCACAAAACTACTCATATGTTAAAAATAGAGTCCAGTGAAGGATTTTCACTGAATCAAAGAAAAATACTCACCACATTGACAGACTGTATTTACATCCTCTCTAGACTGATGGCCTTATTTTAAGGACACTTTTTTCTTTTTACCTTAACTCCAGATGAGCTAAGCTGTTGGTTTTAAAAACTATTTTTGTGCAAATGACAGCAGAAGTCCACGGTTCCTGGGATATTTCATTTCAACTGTATTGCAAATCTCTTCTTAAATGCATTTCACTTTCAGCTTAATATGAATGTGAACTGAACTCCTCCTTTCAGATCTTTGCAGCATTAGACGAATCTGAGGATAGTCATAAAGCCTTTCCTCAGATTCATGTTGAATCTCTAACTGTATCATAGTTAAAAATAGCTACAATCATTTATTTTATTCATTTTATGCTACACCATCTCTCAAATAAAATCACACTTGTGCTTGAATATATAAAGAAAAAGATAGTCTTCCTGTTGAACATCTTATCCATAAATATTATCCTTTTAAACTAATAGAAATCTGGTCTATGATTGAAGGCTTATAACCCTTCTTTTTCACTCATGAGCAAGTTGCCTTTTATGTGCTTGATCCAGTGCTATTGCATGGCAATAGCAAAGCTCTGTTTAATATTATTGTTGCAAGATCAGAGCTTGAAAGTCTAGAACAAATTTTCTTCTTATATAGGGAGCCAGTGAAAGAGGAAAAGAAAAGGCAGTTTTAAGGACCAAATTACTTTTCAGGAACCTTTTCTTTCTGTTATCAACCAAACCAAAAAACGAAGTCGGTTCATCTCTCAGTTCACCAGTTTTTAAAATGGGTTGCTAATATGGATTCCCACCTTTAGAGTTAGATTTTGTAAAAATAGATTTAGATCTTCAGCAACAACTTAATTATGTATGTGCTTTATAAATTAACAAAATCTTAGAGGAGATTCTGATCAGTAAACAATCTGGCACACCATTACAGTGAAGACCCTAACTAGATAATATTTACCTCAAGTATGACCCAAGAGCTTCAGCTAAGACTGGGATACATAATGCCTATCACTGTGACAGGTAGTAAGACTGAGATTTGAATTGCTTTGGGGATGTGTTGATTTCTCCCCATGTATGACAACCTAGAGAAACCAGCTTCACTGTCTGTTTTCAAGTAAAAAGGGTCTAGCCCTAATATCGCAGAGTTAATGCCATTTATTTTTAACTTCAGAAAAAAGTATGAGCACTTTCTAAAAGTCAGCATCCTTAGTCAAAGCAACCTGTTAACTGAAATTATAAACAGGTGATGATAATTAACAATTATCATCTGTAAAGAATTGTCTGGGGTATTCACATTACAGGTCCCAATTCCCCTTGATTGCAAGCTGCTAGGAAATTATACGGATTTTTTTAATTCTTTTTAGCAACAAAATTTTGTCATTGATAGAATGGTGAGGGATCCTCAAATCTTAACTGAGCAAGGCCAGATTTTTACAGTTACTATTTTCAAGAATGCTTAGAATCTGTTTATCAGTGGCAACTCCCTTCTCTTTTTAGAAGCAGCTGAACACTTCAGAAAATTTTCTGTCTTGTTATATAATAAATATTTATTAGTTCACAAAATGGAAGTTGCTGCTGAGTTGTTTTTTTTTATTTATTTTGGTCTGAGTTTATAAAAAATTCCTATTGATAGCTTCACTTTGGATTAGGCATCTAGCTTTGTATTTGGTATGTTCTGTACATCTGCATAGGCAAATAAAAGGAGGAATAGTGATTCATAAAAGAATAAATGCTTCAAAATCATTTGGGCATAGAAGGATAATTGACCTCTACTTAGAACCAGATACATATAGAAAATATTTACATTTTATATGGAAACAACACTGAAGGGCTAACCAATGCAAATGTAATGGACGTTGCCAAGACAGTGATAGACAAGACCTACATAAGGAAATAACTAAATCGATATCCTGAAAAAACCTGTTATCTTCTTCCTGCTCTTGGAACTGCAGGTGCAACTAGTGGCATGAGCTCTGTTGTGGTAAAAGTGCCATCCTTGTCCAAGAAGAATATGTGCAGAGATTATTACTGTTATCTCCCTTTCAGACACACTAAGGAACAGTAGTGACCCAGTTAAGATCTTGATCACTCCTTCAAGGGAGGGGAATTCAGTTCACAGATTTAGTCCTGTGATCTTGAGAAAAAACCCAAGCTGGAGACCTTTAGAAGTGCTTAAGGATCAGTTTGGGTATGGCCAGTTTCCACTACAAACTCTATATTCAGTTTGCCCATTTATAAAATGGGTGTGTTTTTGTCTACTGCCTTACAAGTTCTTCAGATAAATTCTGCTTTACTGTGTGGCTACTTGGTACAATATGTTCACAGTATCAGTCCTGGTATTAAATACTACAGCAGTACAAACTGTCTTGCAAACTATAAAACATGCAGGAAATTACTCTTTTAAGCAAGGTTTTAAAGTTATAAATGTGTCTCAAATTCACCACTCATCCATATGCAAACTGAAATTTGCAATTAATTGAAAAGACAGACCTTGAAAAATGGCAACTATTGTCATAGATGAAACAAAGAATTATCTGTATAGTAAAATTCTTCAATAATCAAAATAAAATCAACACAAATATCAGAGATGTGAGATTGTTATTGTTCCCTATAGGATTATTTGTGGATGGTGGAAGTTGAAGGGACTTCAAAATAATAAAAAGTCTTGCCCCATGCTGAGCAACAAAAAGGACTATGGTGGGTTAACCCTGGCCAGTAGCTCTGAAGGTTACTTTAGAAAACAAATGCCATAACTCCAAACATTCCCCTTTGCTCCTTGTTCCCCCAGCTTTTATTGCTGACCATGAAGTCACATGGTATAGAATATCCCTTTGGTCAGATGGGGTCAGCTGTTCTGACTGTGTCGCCTCCCAACTTCTAGTGCACCCCCAGCCTGCTCTCTGGCAGGACAAGAGGAGAAACAGAGAAGACCCCAACACTATGTAAGCAGTGCTCAGCAATAGCTAAAAGTCACTGTGTTATAAACACTCTTCTGGTCAGGAAACCAAAGCATAGAACCATACAAGCTGCTATGAAGAAAATTATCCCAGCCAGACCCAGTACAGGTATTTAACCTTCTTGTTCCTTTCTTGAAGTCTGGTATGCCGCTGTGGTTTCATTAAAGAAAAGAAATATTAAATTAATAATGTATGCATAATAGAATGCATTTTCCGAAGTTTCTATTTACATACTTTTTTGAAATTACTCTAGAATGACAATAGGGTGATTCTACTTTAATTTGAAATGTATTTGACCAAATGGCTGATTTCTGCAACAAAGCAGAGACTTGGACTATTTGCAGACACTTTACAAATAAGCTGTGTGAAAATCTGGACAACTTTTCTTACACAAAGCAGATTTTATTTTCATACCTTCTTACAACATCTTCAGTTTCCATTAAGATATACTATAAAGAAATGAGATAGAGAAGGGATTGCAGGAAAAGTCAATGGTCTGTAGTCAAACCACAATCCAGTAATTCACAGTTCAGGGAGAAGAAAAATCTTCTTGGCATTGCAAGAATTAATGTGTTTTGGATAGTTACATATTTTCTCAAAATTACATTGTTATATCTTAAGGTAATTTTTGTTTACCTATTCATTTTGAACAGACACCAGAGAAGAAAAGATAATGAAAGAGATTGTTTAGAATGAGAATTAGGAGAGTTATCAACCAAAAATGCAGAGATTATCTGAAGATGATATGTCTCTAGACAAAAGGAGAGGTGAACATTCAGCACATAAAGGTTGAATTTATTGGAAAATCAGACAGTAGACAGTTGCATAAAATTTACTTGCCCACCAGTAATGCAACTGGTTTCATTTAATAGAGGTATCTGCAGTGTGGCTTGTACATATGAACTACTCACAGTAGACTCCTTTCATAATTACTACTATTAATTTAGTCACATTCAACTTACAGATTAGGACCCCTGAATTTAGATGCTGATGTGTAGGTGTCTGCAAGCGTGCTGGATATGCAATTCAGCAAATAGTACCTAAGACTCTGTTCAGTAGACCAGATATAATTGCCTGCCTCAGAGTCAGAAAGGCTCATTAGACACCATAGACTCCATTGATTGCATTGATGTGGTGTCCAGTGACTGTAATGGGAGCTTGGACCTTTTGTTCACTTTTAGAGAGCATTAGATTCATGTGCATTAAGTGAAAAGAATCCCACATATGAAATCTAGGACCCTACTCATGTTATCCTAAAGAAAACAGGCCTAGCAAAACAATGCCCTGAAGTGCCTGATTTTCTGTTTTGACTATAAAGTGACTCTAGGGGATGGTTAGCTCAGACGCCCAGAGCTATGAGGAAAATTCTTCCCTGACTGATTAGCCTGAACTTTGAATTGTGATTTTTAAGCCAATTATTGTTTTTTCAACTCTTCATACCCATCTTATACATTTTTGAGTGGGGGCTGTTCAAGTTCTGATTCATATACTCCACAAGAGGCTGAAATTGTCCAGATAAAGTCTACTTTTGGTCTCCAGGGTAACAGCAGTTTCTCAAAATGGCTGTGTGACATTCTTAACAAGTATATCAAACCATTGGTCATGTTTCATATTATGTACAGTATGCTTCTAAGTAGAACACACAAAAAAAGCAATCTGAAATAATTTTAGTCTCCTGCAAGGCAGATCTATGATTTTATAATACAAAATTCTCCTTTTAAATTTGTACACTGTTATGCTTAGCCTGAAGTATCTGTGGAAAAAGAAAGGTACACTGTATGTAATGCTTTTATAATTCAGAAAATTTTCACTATATTTAAAACTAAGAAACACCACTTGCCTCACAATTCTGCCCCATGGTGTTTACCCAATATTTCTAATGGTTTGGATAATATTTTAACTAATATATTGTAATTTTCATTCTTCTCTGCTTTTGTGCATTAAAATAGTCTAAGTATCTGTAAGATACTTCTAAAATGTATTTTACAATCTTTTATGCCATGCAAAAGATTGTTTCTTCTGCAGAAATCCTCTGATTAGATCCTTAGCTTAGGTTAAGAGCAAGAACCAAAGTATTCCTCCTGCTGGGCACTGCAGCAAGGTACACATGATTGATCTTTGCAGGCCACAGTGGTGGTATCATAGAAAATATGACCTAGATGGAAGACAGCCTATTGAAAAATAAAGCAGTATAGCTGTAGCTCTACACTAAACTAGTGGCTTTAGAGAACAGCAGTCATGTTTAAAGTAACCACCATTTAGTTGATTCTATTCTGAAAGGAAATATATTGTTTGTGTTCTCCTGTGGAAACTGTTTAATGGTGGGGGTGGGTGGATACATGCACATACTCACACACATGCATATATACTCACTACATCTAAGAATGGAAATGTAGACCAGCCTTCATACTGTCATAATGAATAATGATGTAGCATACAGAAGTCATAGATCAGCTGTAGTTTAATGTCAATATTGTTAAGGCCATTGTGTTTTTAATTGCTTATGCTTTCTAAAATGTGAATTTAAACACATTATTACTTCACTTTTCTACTGCTAAGTGTTATTATTATTGCTCTATTGGTTTGATTATACACATGGGACATTTCTAATAAGAAGTTGTGGTGTTCTTTTTTTTTTTTTAATTGTACTACAGGATAATTTCAAGGATAATATGGAAAATCAAATGTGAATATATCTGTAAAGTATGTAAAGCATATCCAGTCATAGATAGGGAAAGACAGTTATTCCATTCAGTCCCTTTTTGATCTCAAAGTTGGTTATGGTAGTCACACTTCAATACCAGAGGTTATACAGGGAAAAGAACTCTTTCCAGACTGGGATGTCACATTCATTGCTTACAAAAGGACAGATAATAGATGATGACAGAGGAGTAGGACTCACATCATAAACAGATATATGTCCCATTGTCACAACATATGGATAGCTCATTGTCACAATGTATGGATAAGAACAGAAAGAAGATATACAAATAGAGCATAGGTTTGCTATCAAATTCATTCTCAAACAAGTTAAAAAGGCAAGACATGAGAAAAGACATTCTGAGAGTTTAACAAAACTACTTAAAGAATTTAAGCCAACTGACTTGTTTATACGGAGAAAATTCACATGTTTTTCCTAAATAACTTTTTGCAAAAAGGTCCATACTTACAGTTCATGGATTACATTCTTCCCAGATTCAAATCTGCTAACACTGATGGAATTATGCTACATTTAACTCTTTACATTCATTATGAGCTAAGTAGTGAACCACAATTTTCAGTAAGTTATACTTTAATAAGTTATCAAATTAAAATCCTATACAAAATAGCTGTAATACTTATTTACATACAGGGAAAACATCATGTTTAGTTAATCTCTGATCTCCTAGGGAAAAAAAAGTTTGTTTAAGAAGCTCAATTCATGTTGTACTATTTTGTTATTTTAAATTATTCAAAGGCTGCAACACATTTTTAATGCAGTTCATTAATTTTCAAAGTCTGCTGGTTAGAAGTGAGCAAATTTCTATAATCACACATGTAATGTTATCAGAATTTTTTACTTTTGCTGATTTCAACATGCTTGAAGCCACACAACACAGCCCTAAGCAAAGCTTGTACAATCTAGCAGAAAAAGGACAAATGATTATTTTTCCAACTATGAATTTTCTGTTTCTATAGCTGGAGCTCAAATGATTAATGTTGTCCTGGTTTCGGCTGGGATAGAGTTAATTTTCTTCATAGTAGCTAGCATAGTGCTGTGCTTTGGATTTAGTACTAGAAGAATGTTGATAACACGCTGATGTTTTTAGTTGTTGCCAAGTAGTGCTCAGACTGCTCAAGGACTTTTTGAGCTTCTCCTGCTCGGCCAGGTGCATAACAAGCTGGGAGTACAGCACAGCTAGGACCCAAACTGACCAAAGAGCTATTCCATACCATATAACGTCATGCTCGGGGGGGAGTTGGTCGGTCAGTCGGTTGCAGGCAGAGTGATCACAGCTTGGGGACTGATCGTGGCTCGGGGGGAGTGATCACTGCTCGGAACGGGCTGGGCATCGGTCGGCGTGTGGTGAGCAATTGCGTTGTGCATCATTTGTTTTGTATATTCTGTATATTCTCTTACCATCCTCATTATTACTATTGTTATTATTTTCTCTTATTAAACTGTCTTTATCTCAGCCCACGGCTCTAACCTTTTTTTTTCCTTCCCGATTCTCTCCCCCATCCCACTAAGGGAGGGGGGAGTGAGCGAGTGGCTGTGTGGTGCTTAGTTGCCAGCTGGGTTAAACCACAACAAATGTTAACATATTTTTTGTCTTGTAGCTTTAGCATAAAGACAGAATTAACCATTTCTGTGTAACTCAGGACTGATCTAAGGAATTTCTCAGTTTTAAATATGAAGCAATTAATTCACTTAACACTGAAGTCACTATTTCACAGGTAAAGATATGATACTTATGAGGATTGTCTTTTAAACAGTCAACACTACATTTCAAGGTACATGGGATAGCTTAGTCATTCTATTGCAAGTCCTTTAAGCATTTTCTACTACTTCCACAACTGCTTTAATGAGCTTAGAAAGCCTGGCACATATTCCTGATCTGACGTGTTTTTAAGGGAAGCATGCCACTGTGGTTTATGAAAAGAAAATGGGAAGATCTCAAAATAAAAGTCCCAAGCTGGCTGCATTCTTCTCAATAAGAATACGGTGAGGGACCAGGGCTAAGACACAGGAGTTCCTTTAATCCCTTGCAACATGTGGGGGCCAGTCACACTGAGCTTTCTGCAGTTGTATGGATAAGAAGACCCAGGGATCAACTAGAGATCTCCCTATGAGTGCACTTGGAGGGGAGCCAGCTGTCCCACAGTGGTAGAGATGCTCAGGCAACCAGACAGGGCTCCTGAGGCTCATCCTGGGGTTGATGATGCTGTTATGAAAACCTCCATTGACTGTTCTCACCTACCTGAGCTAGCTTTTGTAAGCTTTGATAAAATTCTGTGGGATAATAATTGTGTAAAAATATAGTGAATATAAGGGATATGGCTGCTGGCTCCTTCTGACCTGTTTCTGTGTCTCTCAGTCAGCTGCTGTGGAGGTTGGATGTGTTCACAGCGGTGTGACCCTGCAAATGACTAACTGAACAAGCTCATCTGCTATGATGGTTTCACAACAGCTTCTCCAGGCTCTGTGCTTTGAATGGTCTCTGCAGATATTTACCAAAATGTATTTAAGTTCATCCAACTAGCTAGCTGCATACCTAGAGATATACCAAGGCTAGAAGAGTATATGAAAGCTGAATGCTACAGAAATCTGTGAGTAAAATAAAGGGCAAATATTTAGCAGTTGTCATTCAATATTTTAGAAGTAAAAAGGGAAAGCAAGAGACTGCAGAAAGGTTAGAAATGCTTCTCTTGGCAAAGGTCTCCAGATGCTGACAGCTCACGTTAACACCCATCACCAGGATGAGTACAGCAGCCTTGGGGATCAAGAAACAGGGAAGGATGATCATAACACCAAGAAAAGGAGTAGAACCTAAAAAGTGTGTGTATGACCATGTGAACTGCATTATTATTCTTTCTTTTTATATAACAATTAGATCAAAACTAATAGTGATCAGACTCTTTAATATTGGTTATAATAAACAAATTCTGGAATTTAGATATAGGTATGCTTACTCTTTGACCATAAACAGGATTTTGAACCTAACATTTTCTCACATGAAATATTCTTTTTTCAACTTAATTGCACATCAAAAGCTTTTAAGTCAGTACTTTAATTCCCAGCATGCAGTACCTGTAGACTAGTTTTTTACCTTTTACCTTGGTTTCTATACCTTATAGTAAAAGTAAGTGGTTTTGATAGGATGCCCTCCATGCCCTCACAATGGAAACATTTCCAGGTAACATTGCTGCAGTAGATGGTCATTTAAAGAAATATATGAGATAGATACATAAAAATAACTGCGAGTATGCCGTTCCACTTCAGTTCGGGTTGGTGTACTAAATGTTGATGAACACTACCAAAATTCATACTTCTGCACTTTAATATTATTAATAAGACAAAGGAAAGGGCAAATTGGTCAATTGTTAAAAAAAAGGTCAACTGTTTATGAATAACTTTTAGAGAACAAATCAGAAATTCCACTGGGAAACTTCTTAACCTTTGATGCTGATGTTACACTGGATAATATGATGCCAATTGCAAAAGAAATACCATCATGCACTGTGCTTGACACATTGAGTTCACAGCAGGACTAGAGGAATGACACCAGATCCTCATTAAAGTGTTGCAATTGCAGTAGGCTATTGATAACTGGAATTCCTTTAGTGGCTTGTCAGTGTGCCCAGCTTGAAGGAGAGAAGCTCAGATCTGAAGCTGCAGAGGAAAATTTTTTTCCTGCTTGAACAATGTTCTTCATAGAAAGCTCTTAGCATTTTTACTTTTTATACAGATTTGTTTTGCTTTGTTTTGTTTTTCTTGCAGCTACAAGTGGTGCTCAGTTGGGATTACTTCTTGTTTGGCTTGTTAAAAACTACAGTGAACATTCAGAAAGGGTATCCAAACTCTCAATTAAGAGAAAAATATTTACCCAGGCTGTTTTTGGGTTTAGAGGCTCTTTTACAGTCTCACATAAGAGATCCAAAGTCTTCTTCATTGCAGGACAGAGGGGATATAATTTAACTTTTTATGATTGTTTTTTGTGGATGGAATTTTCTGTGTACTCTGCAGTTTATGTCAGTCTTGTTCATTTCTTCATCTTCACACTCTCCGATGAGTATGTAAAGCATGTAGGATTTGAGTCTTAGAAATTATTTCATTTTTCTTTAGGTTATACCTTTTTAATAAAACCAGAAATGAACTTTGCTGATGAAGGGATCTTTTTGAATGCACAAAGAGCATCACGTGATGCTTTTCTTGGTCTTGATTTATTAGCTGTTTTTCATCACCCGTGATTAGAATTGCTGTACTTTAAAAGACAGCATCCCCTTTTTTGAGGAATTATGCTTTTGATATGTGATCCTATGGCTATCAATATATAGCCTAACATTTCTGTGTCCATAGGAAGTAGAGCTCCTGTTGTTACACCGATCTGCTTATGCAGTATCAATTAACTGTGAAGTTTGGGAAACTCAGAGCAAAAAGAAGGGAAGATATTGGATACTGAGCATATGTGAGTTTATGAGATTATCTGATCACTCAGTTACAGCTGACAAGGCTACCACACCTATAGATAAAATCCAAACTTTATTGTCTATCACAACTTTCCAACTCAGATTTATGGTTGTGACTTACCTGTTCCCTGAAGTACACAGTGGTTCAGTTCAAGATATGGGAGATGGCTTGACTTTAATTTATACTAGATAATTCTATATTAAACCCAAACAAAACAGACAACAAATAAGTTAAATTAGATATGGTGGAGGCACATAATAATTCTCTAGCAGTAACTTTTGTATCAGATTTACTCAGTTTATGAATTAAAACTGAGATTCTCCCAGGGCCAGAATCTAGAAATCAGTAGGTGCTCTTTGGTCCTTGACACATCCTCACAAACCATCACCAGGAATAATGAGTCTGAGGTCAGAAAGCAGCATACAATTTTGTCAGGAAGACATCTTGAAGAAGAAATCAGAACTTTTCTTTCCAGAGATCAGATGCTAAAAGGTGCTGCAAAGGAAAAATTGTGCCTTAATTACCAAGTTAATCAAATGTATTTTGCATTATTAGTAGAACTTGACATTTGCACAGTGCATTTAATTTATGGTTGTCCAACTATATTTACAATAAGAATTAACCTGGTCTCAACTTTTCTTGTTAACGATCCATTTCATAGAATGACATAACAAGGTGCAGAATATTGCTACACATTAGAAAACAAAGTCTAATCCCAGATTTGCTAATCACAGCTGTCATCTTGCTAAATGATGAAAGAGAACATCAGTGGCATGTGACTTGACTTTTCAATCACCTATAGCTCCAGCTATAGCCATTTTTAAAAGCTAACTTTTATTCATCACTTTTTTTCCTAATGGCATAGCAATAGTAATAACCCTGTGTGATTATGATCTTGGACTCATCTTAAATCTGTTCAACTAAAGTGACTTCCAGAGACTTATTTCTGAATTACTGCAGTCTGACTGAAGCTCTTTCACATAATGTAATGGTTCTACATTTTTTTTTCTTTTTCAGAGCTGATTCTTTATTTTTCTTACAAATGTGGAAGAAAAAAAAAACAAACAAAAAACAGCCCCACACAGATGAAAAAATATCCACCAAAACCTTTTATTAGAGCATATCATTTTTATAACTCAAAAACACTCTGAAAGATTATCAGAGTGTTTGTCATCTAAAGAGTTGTGCTTGTTTTGATCTTCCCAGAGTAGTGAAGTAAAGCAATCTGTTGAAGCACATGTTTCTATAGGAGGAAATTTGCTAGGTAATAACAGATGGTTTTCTTTGACTCAGTAGATCAGTCTTTTGGTGCAGAGAATAGGAATGTCCTAGAGCATTATACTCCTGATTCCTTGAAATTTGTGTCATGTGTGGCCAGAACTACAGTTAAGTCACGGTATGTGCTTCATTGCTTAGCCATGAAAACAGTAATGGAAGTGGCATTGGTCCCTGCAGCACCTACTCTGGAATCCCCAGGGATCTTCAGAGGACCACTACTTGTTTTCCTCTCAGAGGAGAATCTTGAAACCAACCACTCAGTCACCACTGTCTTAAACAGCCACTTAAGAGATGGTTTGTAAGGCAAGACATGAAAATATTTTTTTTCCAAGTTTAACACACAATTTAGGATCTAGTTCTAACATGATATAAGCAAGCAGAAGGTAAATGTAGCTGCAGTAGGTCACAGCATAGCTCAGTTTTGCCTTTTCAAATATATTTTTCATTTAACTCTGTGACATAACTGATTTGGTTGTGGAGTCTGAGAGGGCACTTTGTTTTGCCAGTTTGGGCTATGGCTCACCTTTGGAGCACTGTGCAAGAAATTGAGAGAGGCACATCACTAATTCATATTAGCGTGGGAGAAAAACTATGGGAGGAAAACACTGCTCCATAGGAGTTATCTGCAAGGTATCTCATTGGTAAAGTATTTTCAAAAGATCAGGCTGGAGATGAAGGAATATCAATCTCCCATGGTGCATCCAGTCCCACTGGTTCTGCAGTAGTATCCTGGGAACAGTTGAAGGCATTCAGCATCAGTGTGGGAGGGCCACTTTCAAATCTCTCCTCATGATTAGACAATGAAACCAAATGAAAATTTGCCTACATTTTGGTTGTGCACCCCATCACAGTGCAGAGGGTAAAAATTTATTTTCTCAGAAGCCAAAACCTGTACATGACAGTTTTGACAAAATTAGGACTCTTGCACAAGTGGCTGAGAGGCATAAAGCTCTCTTAGGCCGTTTCATAATCTTACAATTTTTAGAAGTAGAGCTGGAAGGCTGAGCAGGTCAGATGACCTTCATGGTCCCTAAAAATTTGCTTTTCATGAAGCTGTTCACTTCAGCCACAAAGCACAGTAGATGAAATCACCAGCTTCTGTATTTCCTTCAAGGGAAGGGAAGGAAAGGGAAGGAAAGGGAAGGAAAGGAAAGGGAAAAGGAAAGGGAAAAGGAAAGGGAAAAGGAAAAGGAAAAGGAAAGGAAAGGAATTAATTTGATGGAAGTTTTCCATGAAGGACTTTACCCAGGGAAATGAAGGTCAGAAGTAATTTGGGGTTTTTGGGGAGGTAACATTGTGTTTGGGAACCAGAAAAGATCAGATTAAAGGAGCTTCAGTAGGTCTGGATGAGCAGTTTATCCAAAATCTTTTGTTACCAGTAGTAAAAGTACTTAAATTAAGTAAAATATAAACACACAAACTACAGAAAAGGCAAAGCCAGGAACTACTTCTTTTATAGTAGATGTTTTTTGTTGTGATATTTAAGTTTAGCAACACAATTTTTAATGCATTTCCTACTACCTAATAAAATAAAATACAAATGATTTTTTTTTAATTACAGAATCACTGAACATGCAACAATGTAATTCTCTGAGTGAAGCTCAAGATTCTCTCTTGTAATGAAACTTTTTGATACTGGCGAAGTGAAAATTTTATGCTGCTTGATTTGTTCTCAATCTGTCAGGGAAGCCATGGTGTAATTCCTTTTCAGGATAGCTATCAGGAAGTCCTAGAACTTTCACTAAAGATGTTGTAAATGTGACCAGCACACTATCAAGCAAGTTTTCCTTTACAGTTTTAATTAATAGGGTTAAAACACAGGGACGGCTGTGGGACATTTGGGTTCCCATTATGATTGTAACACACATTTCCGAAGCAAGCCCCTTAGGTCTAGACAGAGGATTGTAATCCCATTCATTACCCACCTGGATCCTGAGCCAATGTCTGATGGAATAAAGGAGATTATTCTTACTTATCTTATTAGAGCAATAGGGGTAAAAGAGGGTTCGGGTATGAGAGGTAAGACAGCACAGTTTGTGGTGCACTGCAGGCATACCTGGGTGCTAATTGCTGCTACATAGGAGACACAATCATTTGCTGCTAGAGCTACATGGTGATGCACATACTTTATAATCAGCTGTGTCATCCTGACATAATCCAACTTTTATGTTTTCTTCTGTACCTCGGCTTTCTTTCATCAATTCTTCCCACACACACAAAGAAATGTATCACTCATATTTTGGGAAGTTTCAAATATGGTGTTATAAAAAAGTTATGGAGGAATCTAGACAGATAACAAATATAGGTAATTTCTCTTGTCAGAAGGAAAAAGTAATATTTGCATTAATTATAAGCCCAAAGTCTTCTCCCAATATTTATGGTATACAGAATATATATTTTAATTTAGCTGTGTTAAGCAGCTGTCTTTCCCATGGATCTGAACCAGATCTTTATAGTTTAGAGGATAACTGAGGAAAATAGGTCTGAGTCAAGTCAGGACTAAAATCATCAAAAGGTGAGGCAGAGAACTAGCAGTGTTGCACAAAGAGGCAGAGAGATTTAGAGAAAGACATTGTTTCCCTATTTCATTCTGAGACAGAAAAGAGCCATTTTGTTATGACAGCAGATTTTGCCACCATCCTACTTGCATCCCTTGTCTAAAAAGTTAAATCAGATTTTTCCTTATCACCCGCACTCCTAAATTTTCTATCAAAGTTAGTGAAATTTTGGAATACGCATCGTATGTGAATAAAACTGTTTTATAAGGGGGTGTACAGTTTATCCATCATATACTTATTACATACATAATATATAGGTTATATTCAGTGGCATACAGCTGGGTGTACAGAAGTCAGTTGGTGTTTGAGAAAAAGCAGTCTTCATGATTTTTCTACCCAAATTGTGATGAGATCTTGGATGTAGTAGCTCCTTCATTACTATACATAAGACCTTGGATGTTGCCTGTGTACACGAGTGGCATGTGTCCCAAGAATTTTCATTTCCTATAATTCATAAGAAATGGAAGGGTTTCTCCACAGCAGTGTACATACAGGGTAGGAAGTGGATGAATTGGGAGACTGGAGAATATACAGAACCTTTTTTTTTCCTACTGATAAAGTGGCATAGAGATAGAATGAAGGAGTCTCTACTTGGGTTTAGCAAGTAGTTAGCTCAGTTTCTACACACCTAAAAGCAGAGCAGATAGACTGGACTTCAGACAAATGCCCGAGGTGATAGCACTGACCACATTACCTACAGGCTGTATTGGTGACAAAAACCTTAGAGGCAAAAGAAAAAGAAGAAAGACCATAGTGAAGGAAAGGTCTAGAAATTGTTGTGCTTCTTCCTTCTCCCTCTCATTCCCTACCTGCACATCTGTGTATTCATGAGCAAACATGTGATGATTTATTTGCAAAATGAAACAAGAGAAAAGTTACTTAGAAATGTGTAGCAAGGTTTGAAGCTATTGATACAGTAAAACAATGGTTTATTAAACAAATGGAAGTATTAAAATGCAATAAAGAGGTTCCCAGTCCTGGAAATACTTATGCATATATTGAACTCCAAAGGACTGACTAGTCATGAGCTTAAAGTTAAGCATATCCTTAAGCATTTCCAGTCTTGAACTTTGAGTCACTCTGCTGGCTGCTATTTCAAATACCTCCCTATATTTGACGTTAACATACAGTGGTGTGAACTTTTTTAAAAAGCTGAAAATAATTTGAATAAATGAATGACTATTTCTTTAGAAAAATAAACAAGTGATAGATAAGTGTAAAGAGCTTAAAGGGCAAGTTACTTATTTTAAAGGAAATTTAAAATGCAATTTACTTTTTTTATCAAAATTTCAGGGCATTTAATATCCACATATTAAATCTCTTTGCTAATGACTTACCAGTTTTAAATACTTTATAGTAATGGCTTATATAATTTGAAGTGGTTATTTTCCATACTTCATTACTTTCCCCCAAATGATCATTGATTTGATAATTAGTTGATATTTTAAAGCCTGAAGACGTGATGTCCTTGAAAATGTTTTAAGTGTCTTGTTCAGGGCAAAAATAAATTATCATCTTTGAAATGCCATTCACTAGTAATTTTAGTGGGCTTTTTTTTAGTCTATTACAGATTGAGAGAACCTTCCATTTTATATTAATTAGTAGTTTGTGCCAAGATACTCAGAAATCAGCATATTGCACCAAAATTTAGTGCAGTAAGAGATCTCCCTGTACTCAGCGGGTAGCTATGATGTGTCTTTGAACAAAACCCATGTTTCACTTGATGTAAAAGGACTTCCAATTTTTACTGTGTCATTTCTGTTCTATGTAACAAATTAACACACTGTGTAACTTTTGTCCCCTTCCCAGCAGGCAGGATGCATTACTGCAAGATTTCTCAACCTCTTACTGAGTTTTTTAAGGTTGTTTCATAAATATCTTGACCAGACTCTAGAATTCATCTGACCTCTTTGGAGAGGTACCTCTCGAAGGACAAAATCTACCATACTACAGGAGCTGGAAGACACTTTCCTTTGAAATAATGCTTCTGCCGTCAATGGAATTAAAGACACACTTAACAACATTTGAACTTCTGTATAGGTAAGTGAAAAGTGGTATTCAGTCAGCACTGCTGCTGTGTCACCTGGCCTATCCAGGTCTCTAGAGCCAGTCATAAGAAGAGGATAAATTATTGATATATCAAATTGGTGGAATTCTTTGCCACTGACAGCTTGTCTGAGAAAATTGGCAGTCATGATCAGATACCAAACTCATAACAATGTCACCAAGTTTTCCATTTTTTTGTAATACATAAATTTGTATTTGTTCGTTTTGAAAAGTAAATGAATCTTGTAAATATCTCTACCAAAACCTCTAGCAAAACAAAATGCTTTTGAGTAAAAATCAATTATTTTTTCTTATTTCTGTGGTCTCTTTTAGGTAAAAAAAGAAAACTCAAGAAACTTACTAGAAATGTTCTCCTTTCCGATAATTTTAAATAAAATGAGGATCCTATATCTTTAAGATTTTCATGTATCATGATGAATAGTTTTGCTAGATTAGAGACAACTATCAATATTCTAAATTAAAACAAGTAGACAGAATTAGAGGCAACACGTGCTGACTTTAGCAAAGACAAGGATAAAAAGATACGAACATTTGCAAGTTAATTAAGCACATTCTTAACGTTAATTATATGCCTCAGTCCCAATAAAATCAATAAGAGTTATAGCTATGCTTAAAATTAAGTGTTTGCTTAAGGAATTTGTTGATTGTGTTAATAGAAGGTACCTAAGCACATTTTCTGTTACTGTGGATTAACACAGGTGTACTCAAGTTCACTAATCCCGAGTCTATGTTCTCAGTCACGTGTCAGTTAAGGAAAACTGCCTTTTAATAGCAGTCTGGCAAGCTTGATCTATTGTTTTTAACTTATATTATGTGCAGAATTAACTTTCAAGATGGAAATATTTTAATTCTCATTTTATGGGTTTGGGGTGTTAGATTTTTATTTTTTTTTAAATTACCTCAAAAGGAGCTAAGAAGAAACTTAGCTAACTGGTCTTATTTTTTTATTTTAAGGTCAGGAAAGATTTCATAAGTTACTCAAGATTTCACTGTCTATTACTCAGAAGTAAAGTCCTTTTCTCCATTACAGCTGTTCCAAAACTATTGTGTAACTGGTATCAAAATCTGGCCTCTGGTACTTCAATTGCAGACGAAGAATATTTTATTTTATTTTATTTTAAACTACATATTTAAATTTTTTATGACAATAACAGAGGGTTTCATTAATTCTGTTGCAAGTCACTGTAAATGACGTGAAAAGGGAATTCAAGTATAATCACTTGGTTATTAAAGGACACTCCATCACATTAAAAAGTCTCCTTATAAAATCCCTCTGACGCAGTTTGCCCTTCACTATTTCATCAAAGAGTGATCACCAGAGCAACAGAAATATAATTTATAACAACTTGATGTATTAGTGAGAGATTACCAAAGTTAGCTTACTAAGCAGCTAACTGCCCTCACCACTAAAACGGGTGCTGGCTCCAGGTTTCTGTTTCTGCCCATTGAACCTCTGCTGTAACAAAGAGCCATTTACACCTGAAGTCTTCCACTATGCTACCACCAAACCAATGAAATAATCTCTTAACTAGGTAGGGATAGCTTTATTTGCCAATTGAATTGGGTCAGAAATTACTTCTGATTTTTTTTTTTTATATTCCCTGAATCTCAGACTTGTTGCTGTCCTCCTTAATAAACTGGTGTTTAAACATTGCTTTCTTAGTCACTGCTTATAAAAGAATTATGCTTATCAAGTCTGTAAATGCCATCTTATGGATGTTGTCACCCTAGTGAACCTTGAAAGTCTCAGAGTTCCAACAATCTTAGCTCATCTCTGAAAAATACAGAGCCAACTATTTGGGTTAAAGCAAATGCAGTTTTTTAACTGCTAAAACAAATATATTACAGTCAAATGTTGAATTGATGTTTGAATGCAGACTCTAGCTGCTAAAGGAATAAAACAATTACATAAAGCTTTAACAAGAAAGTTTAAAATATTTTCTGTTCGGTTAGGCTTATTTACATCATTGAAACAGCTCTTAGGCACCAAAATGTTGCAGCACAAAGCTGCTGGAAGAAAGCCATCTACCACAGGATGACAGGCAGCCTGCAAGTTGGAGATGAAGCATGATTCCCTGCAGTAGCTGGCTTGTGGGATAGGGTGCAGGAAAAGTACTTAAAAGTACTTAAAATGTACTTAAAATGTATTTAAAAGTAGCTGTGCTGCCTGGATACACCTGAAGTTTAGCTTCCCTAATCCACCCCTAGAAAATGAACCTGGGAGTCATGAGAGACAGATCACTCTTACATTTAAATCTTCCTATCTGTAAATTGTCATGTTATGGAGAAGAAACTAGGGAGAGATCAATGCAATCCGGAGTGGAGTGCATCTCTCAGACAGAGAAATGCTCTATGCAAACTCACACCCTTATCTACGACACCCAGGAGGCATTTTGGGTACTCCTATGTAAGGGAAGCTATGTAGAAACTTCAAGTGTACATCCAAATTGTGGGGGTTTGTACTTGAAATGCTTTGTTTCTCCTGTTGTAGTTCAAAGCCTGGTCTTAAGACTCACTTAATAAATATTTTACTTCTTCATCATTAAGCGTTAATCAGGGTTAAATTGGGAAGTTAAGGATGGTCTGCTTTTACATATACAGAAAACCCAAAGAAAGCAATGAGTGGGTTCATCCTCATCTGCATGTACCGTGGGGCACCTGGAGGGACTCAGTGCTTGCCAAGTCCTCATAGACATGGTAAGCAGTGAAGAGGAGATGTGGAGGGCACTCAAACTGTGACAATCCCAATAGGCCATGGACAGCTGTCCTGGTTTCAGCTGGGATATAGTTAATATTCTTCATAGTGGCTTGCATAGAGCTCTGTTTTGGATTTAGTAGTACAAGAATGTTGATAACACACTGATGGTTTAGTTGTTGTTGGGTAGTGCTTACACCAGTCAAGGACTCCTCAACTCTCAGCTCTGCCAGGTGCACAAGAAGCTGGGAGGGGGCACAGCCAGGACAGCTGAGCCCAAATGGTCCAAGGGCTATTCCAGTCCATATGACATCATGCTCAGAATATAAGCTGGGGGAAGAAGAAGGAAGGGGGGGATGTTCGGAGTTATGGCATTTGTCTTCCCAAATAACTGTTATGCGTGATGGAGCCCTGCTTTCCTGGAGAGGGCTGAACACCTGCCTGCCCATGGGAAGCAATGAATGAATTGGGCCCCTCACTACAAGAAAGATGTTTTCCAGAAGAGAGCAACAAAGATGGTGAAGGGTCTGGAGCACAATGCTGATGGAGGGTGGCTGAGGGGAAACCTTATTTCCCTCTACAACTACCTGAACGGAGGTTGTAGTGAGGTGGGTGTTGGTCTCTTCTCCCCAGTAATGGGCAATAGGATGAGAGGAAATGGCCTCAAGTTGTGCCAGGGCAGGTTTAGGTTAGACATTAGGAAAAATTTTTTCAATGAAAAGGTTGTTAAGCATTGGTACAGGCTTACCAGGGAAGTGGTCAAGTCCCCATCCCTGGAGGTATTTAAAAGATGGGTAGATGAGGTGCTTAGGGACATGGTTTAGTGGTGGGATGGCAGTGTTAGGTTAACGGTTGGACTTGATGATCTTAAAGGTCTTTTCCGACCTAAACGATTCTATGATTCTGTGATTTTAATTCCTTGCTTTGCTTTGCTTGTGTGCACGGCTTTTGCTTTACCTATTAAAGTGTCTTTATCTCAACCCACAAGTTTTCTCACTTTTACTCTTCTGATTCTCTCCCCTATCCCATTTGTGGGGGGAGTGAGCGAGTGGCTGCGTGATGCTTGGTTGCCGGCTGGGGTTAAACCACGACAACAGCCAAAGGCAGCCAAGGGTTTTCTCCAATTCTGGCACTGTGAAGCGTTAAAAATAGGTCTCACACCATTTCTTGGAGATGGAACAGAGTCATCCCTGTTGTGTGGCTGTGAAAAAGGCAGCATGACAGTTCTGAAATTAGATCCCCTTACATATGTGTGTATACTTTCTCTGTAATGCCCAGGCCTGTGGTTTTTACTGCTTTACCATTCTCTCTAGCTCTGGCACCATCCCTTCTTATCTTCTGCATCTTCTTCCCTTCCCACCATCTCCCCAAAATTTGCAACTAGCAGAGCACTATATACCCATAAGCCATAGTTGTATGCTCCTGTAAACTGGAGTCTCTCAAGTTCTTACTAGATTGTCTTCACTATATCAAGAAAAAGCCTAGAAAAACAGGTCCTAGAGACTTGCACATTTATTATTAGTGTTTTCTTTTTTTAAACAGTAACATTATTGCATTACCAAAGAGTTGCTAAAGAGAAGAGAAATCAGTAAAGCAAGGTGTCGTTAAATTCTAAATTGATGTGTATGTGTATTTGTGTGCCAGTACAAGTACTGGCACATGCATAATCAGAAACAAGAATCAGACAGTCCTATATGTGAGATCCAGTACTAATTCCTAGAAGAATCCCGTTCCTCATTAAAGCAAAAATCCCTGTGAGATTTAAATAAATAAAATAAATACATAAATAATCTGTATATCACCTCATGGCAGTGCCACCATGTGGTGACCTCTCCCTCCCCAGTACCAATTTGTTCAATTCTTTGCAATACTAGCACATACTGATCAATATTTTCTCCTTCTACTCTAATAGTACTTAGAAGTACATGATACTAATTGCCCCCACCAAGTTATGATATAATAAATAAACATATTCTTATATCTGATCTAATCACTGGGCTATGCTGAGTGATTGGGAAGTTACGGGAGTTATGGGAAGAGAAAATTAGTAGAAAAGTAATTGGTTCCCATCAAGGAGCAGGATATAAACTGGCAATGTTATTCAGAAAACTGTTATGCTTTATGAAGGATCTCTCACTCTATACCAGCAAGAAAGCAGTGAGACATTAAATTTACAGTGTGCAAGACACAATGAAAAAGGGGCCATTCTTAAAATTGTGTACTGTGTTATCATTAAATAATGGCATGCAGAGTTATACCTCATACCACCTTGTATTTGAGATCTTCACAACCAAACATCAGCAGCAACTTACTCTACCAGCATGGGTAAATTAAGTATGGAGGCAGACATTTGCCCCATTTACAGTTGGAGAAACTGAGGCACAGAAAGTTGTTGGGGTTTTTTTAAAATAATTACCTGAAATAGTAACAAGGGAAGTGACAGAACTTAGAGATGAGAATAGATTTTACGAGTCTCTTTCTTCTCCGTGCTTTCATTTCAGAAACTCCCCTACTTGAAAAAGAACCCAAGCAGTGATCCAAGCCTCTCCTTCACCTTCATCCGCAGCTCCTCTTCAGACCATCCCAGTGCCCCAAACTGCCTCTGTAGCAAAGCTCTCCCATCTGCCATTTCACATTACTCAACGTGCTTTAAACCACATGCCTGCATTCGTGGCTTTGAATAATTTTGCCACAGGTATAGAATGGAAGAAAATGAAAAGAGTGCATGAACTCATTCATTTTTATATTATTGGAAAGTCTTTATATTAATCTCTCCATCTTCTCCTCCCACATCCTCACACATATTCACCCTGGGGAGACATACTCCCAGCAAAAAGCTATAAATATTCCATTTACTTATGACACAGTTTAAAATTAATTTCTGGAAGCAATCAGAAAATAGAAAAATCAGATTATTTAACTTCTTTTAGCACTGATAAGAGGATGTTATCCATTAAGACACACTTTTCCATGGTAGGCATATGAATCTGTGAAAAATATTATGTTAATAGCATATTATTTAATGCCCAATTACAATAGGACCCTGATAGAATATGAACAATAATAAATGAGTTCATTATTTTGCAAAGTTATTACAAAAAGAACAGCAAATTGTTTCAGAATCATGGTAAAAATATACAGTTTTATCAGTAAATTAATCTTTATTGAAGATTTGGGGGACTCAACTCCACTTGTCATGTGGTAGAAGCTCAAAAATCCAGGTGGGATAGAAAGATGGAAACTGTCTTCATATTTTTTAGAAATTCTGGTTTAAGAACAATAGAAAATAAAAGAGTCACTTTATCCAGGAGAGACAAAACATGGAAGAAGCAGCACATTGTTCTGTTCCAGCCATTTCTTTCTTTCTTGACATGGAGGAATCATCTCGTAGAAATGTGGTGGACTACAACACAATGTATGCTTTATTGGCTGAACGTGTCAGTAAAAGTAATAATTAGTTCCAACTGCATTTTTGTGGGTTTTTTTTTAAGATTTTGCCATGTTTGCAGTACAAAAGGTCAATACCTCTGTATTTGAAACATTGAGCAGCCATTGTGTAACAACTACCTATCAAGCCAAGTGAAGACATAAAAAGCAGAGGGCTGTATGTGTAGCTGCTAAACTCTAATTCAGTCTTTTATTTATTAAAGATTGTGGTCTCTGTGTGTATGTGACTTTGAGGAACATGCTTATATTCAACTAATGATTTCTAACTCTTCCTTATCATTGATCTCAGTAGTTTATTGGTTGGGGTCTCACTAGAAGGATAGGAAGAGGTATATGAAATCTCATGCTCCTAACAGACAGCTCAATGCTGATTATATCATTAAGATTTTATCTGTGCAAATAAAAATGCAGATTATGAGCCTTAGCATATTTTCCTACCATTGCAAAGCTAAAATAGTGCATGATTTTATGCCTAGTATTGAGATAAATGCAAGGCAGAAAATTAATGAAAATGTTGACCTTCCTAAACTAATATTCTTATTTCCAGGTTAAGGCCAGCATAAGTGGAATGCAAAGATATTTCAGAATGGCCATCTTGCCATTTCTTTTGTCTTTATGAATAAAAAGTATGCATTTTGTGTTGAAAATAGAAGCTTTCAGAAATTTTGATGATCAAATTATTTTTGCTAAAAAATTAGTTGACAGAAATGAAAACCTTTCCCATGGGTAGTTCAATTTTAACAGCTTTTCTAAGCTCAGAAAGCATTTTATTATTTTTGTATTCTAAAACCAATTATGGATTTTCTTTGAAACAATTACAAGTTGCAATGCAACTGAATTTCTATTTCAAACATTAAAATAAAAGTTATTTGATCTTCTTACAATATAATTTTCCTTTTGTTTGTACGTATGTCCATTGTACTCTGAGCCAAGGAAATGGCAGTCTTGCTGAAAAGTCAGTTTTTCAGCTTATTAACAATTTCATCTCTATTACCAGATGTGATGGATAAGATTTCGGGAATGACTAGTGATTATGAACAAACCTGCTTCAGATATTTCAGTCTGAGGTAGCTTGAGGAGAAAGACATGTCAGAATCAACATTTTCTGGAAATCAGATTTCTTTGGATTGTCTCAAGCTAAAGCTGAAAGTACTCACCACTTCCAAACCTTCCCAGTTGGACCTTGCCCTCCTAGTTCTAAAAAAATGCGTAGTAGCATAGTAAGCCTCTGAGAGATGTTAATTTAAAAAGAAAAGATATAATGGCCTGTGGAAACACTTCAAGAAAGTAGAGATAACATTGAAAAGCATGAGAAGTTCAATGAAAAGTTCTTTATTTGAATGGAGTCTTTAATCTTTGTTTAAACCAAAGAAAAATTAAATTTTATGTATGTATTTATATTAATCCACATACATGTAAAAAGCTGATAGCCAAGAATGACAGATACTGTTCTCACATGCCTTTTACTTTTAAGGAAATTTGATTCTTAAAAAAAAAGGAAGTTAAAATTGAACATCAGTGATGACATTAAAAAAGAAACCAAAACAAAACAGCAAACACCTCATTGAACTCATACTATTTTTAGTCATTGAGAGAAGGTTACAACAAGAGGAATAGAAAAAAGGAAGTGAAAATGTTCTTATGCCGTTTGACCTGCTAGGTCTTACCATGTGTAATGAATAAGGACTCCTCTTACTATCCGTGATGAATAAGGTACTCAACTTCATCAGCAGAACCTTGAGAGATATCTGAGCCTGTGTTTGAGAAAAATGTTTCCAGACTTCTCCAAAGGATTCACTAAGAGATGATGAAAATCTCCTGTCCTTCAGTTTTCTCTGTCACAAAGAGTGTCATTGACATTTATAACAGCTATAAGAAGTTAAATTTGAGAGATCAGCCCTTAGTTTCACATTATCAGTATGATAACAACAGTCAGATCTTTTAAAATATCATAAAAACAGCATGAACATTGTGAACTGAAAATTTTCAGAACAGATTAATGCAATTTATGAGCAAAAATCCTTTTGTTTCTAACTGGGGCCTCTTCTGGTTGAACACCATAAAATCCTTCAAGAAGGAAGATCATACATATTTGATATTCCTAGCATGCATATTCTGTATTCCTTTTCACCAATATTCATGGCTTGGCTGCCTTCAGATAGTGCTTTCCCCAGGACCTCTTCAACCCTTGTAACCATATGAAAGGATATGCTGCGATTATGACAAAAGGCAGAGCTGAGCCCATGCATTGAGGACAGCTAATATCTGAACTGATGACACACGAAATGCAGCTTTGAAAGTATTAGTAGGGGATGCACAGACACACAGAATGATTATGCAAACCTTGTGTCTGTAGGAAGCCAGTTTAATAGTAAAAAACCTACAAAAAAAGTATGTCTTCAGAGAAATGCCTAGAGATATGAGAAAAAAATGTGAATAAACCATCCACTGACTGAAGACGAACTCACTCGTGTTTCAAAGAGGAGAAACAGACTAAATGAGGTCCTTGAAATGTGTAAAAAAAAAGTTTTCTTGAACTTCCCAATCCTCCTGTTAAGCTTGTTTGAAATTTGCCATCTATTGATGTGGAACAGAGTCAATGTTTTAAGGTAGAAAGACAGACAAAGTGATCCTTTAGAGCTTACTTCCAAAAGAAAACCATGCTAATCAGGAAGGTGATGATTCTGAGGAAGGGAAAAGAATTAGCCAGTAATTTGCTAAGAATGAGTACAAGACTAAGCTTGAAAAATATTAATTAAATTCCTAGTGGTCACTCCAATAAATCAAAAACAAAGAGGGAAAATTAAATAATGGATACAAAAAGGTACTTTCCTAATAGTAGTCAGAGTAAAGGGAGCTTACAGGTTAAAAAGCTTTTACTAAAAAGGATATTTTTCTTTGTATTTTGCAGAGAACACGCTTACGCAAGTCATAAAATTACACATAAAAAGGAAAAGAGCCAACTATAAACATGATTACAGTTTTCTACAATAGACAAAGATGCCATTGCTTGTATAATATGCTGTAATTAATCCTTTCAGGCTCCCCTGTCATGATGGTACAACATAACTATAGGTTGTCTATCACCCAATGACTTCTGCAGGTGAGCAATTATTACAATAATTAATACCTAGAAAAATTACCAGGACAACGCTGTAGTGTTATATATAAAGAAAACTTGCTATTTATTGTGAACTTTGCATTGCCACTCAAAACTCATATTTTTATTGGTTCTTTTCCATATCAAAATTATTGGCATAGTATCGCATCCTGCTAAGAAAGAGCACCATTTATTACAAGTTTCTTTAAATAAACAAATATTGAAGTGTAAGCTATATCAGAAAGATCATTTGAGGCTTGCCAAAATCGAAAATGTAATACTTCACACAGAACTACAATAACCAGATTAGCTCGGAGCAACAACTGATGATGGGAGAACATACATAAATTGCACCTCCGAGGAGTAAAAGAAAAATATTTGTGATTATACTTGTTTGTAAATGTTGCATACAGCTGTAATACATACAGAAGAGTAAGCGGTTTTATCCTCTACATTTTGCTTTCCAACTTATTCAATTATACTGGGAATTTTGCAATTTCTCTTTTGATCCTGTCACAGGTTTTGTATTTCATAAGAGAGAACAAACAATTAAAAACAATTATTCTTGTCTAACATTGTAGGGTTACTGTTTTAATTGAAAATGAGCTAATAATTTGAGGCACCCATCCTTTCTCATCCTCCCGAACTGTGGCTCGGATTGGCATATCAGCCTCACCACACATATTCACACTTCTCTGAATAACTTACAGTTTTGCCTTCCCTAAAAGAAAGTCATGCTACCAACAAGGACTTGAGTCCTTGAAAACTTACATCCCCAGCCATCATTTGACTTTTAACCATAAGATGAGAATTTAGGACCATATTGGCTTTCCTTCCTTCCCTAGTTCAAACTCAAGCAGTTTGTATGAAATAGAAGACAACCATTTCTTACACCTAATTTCATAATGTGATAGTATTCCTCTTCCCCTTGCCTTTTTAGTGTATCTCAACCCACATTTCTGAAAATACAACCGGAGTCCAAGACAGCCTGTTGTCTGACTTGTCTTGGATCATGTCTCATGCCCATGACACAGTCAAGAAATTGGGGTTACCCAAACTGAACACATGAAGAACCAAACACTTGAATACTCAAGTATGTAGAAGGATGAGATCCGAGCATGTATCTTACCTTTATGGACAACATCTTAGGAAGAGTAATGGCAATAGAAAAGTCATAAATGGGTCAATCATCTTAGCCAGGACACCTACATATTAGTGCAGTAGGCAAAGTGCAGATGCTCCAAAAGGTCCTCGTAAATATCTAAAATGCTTAGGTAACTTAGTTACAGGTATAGACCAATTGAACCCTTATGCTTCAGCAGCAGCAGGGTAGTGCTACCACACACAGAGTGTGATTTATATAACATTTTGTTTTTAAGAACCATGCTGGCATCATTTATCATGTTCTCCATGAGACATGTCAATATACTCCTATATTTTTGGAGGTTACCATTGTATGAATTTCCAAGCACTCCAAAGCAATTCAAACTCTTTCCTACTCGTGTATAGATATTTTTTTTTTTAATCTACCCAGAGATTTTCATAATTGTATCTCTCAGCTGACCCTTGAGTAAAATACAAAAGAAGCACATACAGGAGCAAATATGTGTACACCCATATAAACTAAAATGAGATCTCGCTTGAAGCTATTTAAGAAATCACATGTACGGCACATGAAGTGTGAACATGAAAGTCTAACAGTCAGTTCTCTCCATCATGCCTCGCACAGTCAAGCTGTGCTTTGGATGGTTCTTCTAAGAGGAAAAGTGGCCTTTGTGTCTGGAAGAAAAAAACAGCTTTCTGCCCATATGAAATTGTTCCTGTTACCCAATTATTTTAATGGGTTTTAATTAAATGGCCCAGCAAGTTTCATTGCTCTTACTCTACTTTTTTTTTTTTTTTTTTTTATTCAGGGAAGAGGCAGGATTTTTGCAGATTAGGAAATCCAAGAGGACATCCCATGTGAAATGAAACCTCCTCCCACCTTCCCAAAGTACAGTTGACTAAGGGCTATTTACTGCAACACAAATGAGAAAAAAACAAGCATTTACCTGAAAAGCTGGTGTTTGCAACAAAGTGTATTTGTGATCTAAATCATACGAAGCATATCTTTAAACAGCAGAACTGTGTTTGAGAGCAGGCCTGTATATTTCTCCCTTACCAATAAGTTATATTTATATAGTGGTTTATTAATAATGAGAACCAACCTTTTATGCTTATTCTTCTTATCCACTGTAGCTCTGCTGAAGTGCTGTTATTTTACGCCATAGTAGAATTCTTTTCTTTCTGAGTTTTATTCATATGACAAATTAGATTGAATTTGCATTTACACAGCAAATTTTATGATGTAAGCTTCCTAATATACTTCAACTTGATACTGCAGTGAATTGCATTATACCTAATGGGTCATCAGTTCTGAGATTTAATATTTGATCTTGTTTTATTATCTTCCCTAGCTGTATTCCATACCTAATTTTTTTACTCATTAAATACTGTCTGTTCAGTGTGAATTTTTCATCCAAGCAGTATGATGAATCCTTTTGAAAATAATGATTATATGCTGCACAATACTTGAAATACTGGCTTCCTGAGACGGCTTTCAATGGGTTGCAACTAAATAGACTGTATACAAAAAGAAGTCTTGTACCCTTTCGCAAAATGACATCCATTGATTATATCTCCTCAAAAATGGAACAATCAATAAATTATTATATTTCTTAAAATTAAGCTCATTTCAGGGTGAAGGATTATTTTCTTGGGTTTGTTTGAAGGTGGTGTTTTGTTTCTGTACTACTTCAGCTTAAAAGACAAACTAATATCACAGAAAAGGGGTTAAAGGCTTTGAAATATTTCAAAGGAAGGTTGTAACATACAAAAAATGAATCAGGTTGAAGACAGCAGTCATTGTCTAATTTTTTAATAAAAAGAGACTCCAGTAGTCTAACTTACTGCCAAACTATATCCTTATTTCCCAATTATTTAAATTTTCAAATGTAGTGACTGAGTCTTAAAAGGCAAAGTGTTTTTTCACTAAGAGTCTTTCTGATATTTTTCCTAAATTCCCAGTCCAAAGGAGTTTGCTCAAAAGCAGTTTATTTTGCTACAGAAATGTACACATTTTTGTCAAAGCTGTTGAAAATTGAAGAAAATATTGCATTCAAATTCAGCCAGAAATCACATCTCCATAAACCATAGAAATACTTTGTATTGGGTTGTTTAATTCAGGTCAATGTATCTGAATTTGTTGAACCAAACAAAAATCAGAGCATTTCAACATCAAAACTCGAGTTTTATGCACTGCCATTCATCTAAGGAATGGTAGTTCGGATGCTTTTATTTCCCCATTCTCTTAATGTGTTTTGGCCCTGAAAAAATTTAGCATTTGGGTTTACAAAACAAACTATGTGAAAATTAAGATATATGAAAGGAAAAAAAGAAACAATTCCCATGTGAAGATGGTTAGGCTGTGGGACAGGCTGCCCAGAGAGGGTGTGCTATCTCCATTCCTGACAATTTTCAAGACCAGACTGGATAAGTAGCATGTGCACTAGAGACCACCTGGGGTCCCTTCCAGTCTGAATTATTCTATGATGTGATGAAACTAACAGAAATAGACAAAAAGAGGCATGGGGGGCAGCACTAAGTGCTTCCATAGAATTGTCAGTTGTACTAAAAGATGTTGTAAAAGGCCTTAGGGAAATCCTGACTTTTAGCCCAGCAGCCAGTTCACAAATTACAAGAATACAGACCTGGGTTCCCTCCTCTGCAATGTTATTTTCTGGGCAGTGACCTTGTGATGTAAAATAAATTATCTTAATAAATCTAGTATCTATTCACTTGCACACTAAGAACATTTGATGACTTTTGTTTTCTCTGTTCTCTTGGATACAATAGTTTTTAGAAGTTGGACTTGTTTTTCTTCATCACTAGCAGTAAGTGGACTTTGAGTTAACTTCTATTTGAACAAGTGAATTGACTTAAGTGGCAAAAGAGATGAAACTAGAGATGGATAAAATAAGGAAGAAATCACAATATCGGGGAATTAGGAGCTTGTAGATGAACCCCTATATTGGAAACAAAGGTCATTAAAAAGTTTTCCAAGAAGCAAGTTAATTTAAAATTATCTGTTGTGAGACTCACAACCTGGAATATTTGGCTCTTTTTAGTGTCGAGTGGCATAATAGAATAAGTAGAAGACCTGCACTACAATCCACCATGCAACATTCAATAGATAACTAACAAGTTTAAAGGGCTGGTTTAGTCTGTATGTATTTCATGGCATTTCCCATTATAAAGCATCAAAATAGGAGTAACACTCAATTTCACCTAGTGTATAACCCTTTTTAACATATTTGTAACTAAGGAGGTAATAATTATTCTTAACCCTAGTTACAGCTGGAAAACGCAAAACTGATAAATTCAACAGAGTCTGAGCTTCCAGAAGTTCATTACATTAAGAATTCAAAACACTAGAGTGTCAGTAGGAAATGTTACCTTTTCAGCAGTATTTAATGACACTTCACGTGGCCAACCCAAACAAGTAATCAGCTTGTTATTATCTTGCCACAATTCTATGGGGGTGTACATTACTCACTTCTGGATACTGCTGTCATGAAATAAAGGAAGGAATTGAAATCAGTAGTTACTGCTTGCAATCTAATTCAGTGATATTAATTGCCAAATATATGTACATGACATGGTATTCATTTGTTTCTCGGTGAGCATTACCTTATCAGCTGCTACCAAATAGCTGATTACTGGAGACAGCCTCCAGACATTCTTTGATCTTGCATGTTTGTGTCACTAATGGGAAACAGAAAAGACACTTTTCCCTTACACAGGCTGCATTTTAAAACATGCTTATACTTTTCTATACTCATTTGTTTCCATTGTGTTACTTCATGCACCAGTGGTGCCAGTGGAACAGACGCTTGCTTAGCACAGCAGAAAACAAGTCACATAAAGTATTCAAGTTAAAAATCATGAATTTTGGCTTTAAGAATTGTGACATTTAAAAAAGATGAATTAGAATGTACACATGTGCTGACTAGTACTTTGGTTTCTAGAGTACTATAACATCTGCCTTTACTGTCTTTTCTTTTTTTCCCTGAATGATGAGATTCAGAAATAAACTTTCTTTAAAATTCACCTTGCCATATGTGCCAAGATAGGTCTTTTAGGAAAAAAGTATCATTAAATATTTTGAAATCTACCAAAACCCAACATGTACAAGCTGGGAACACCAGCGTCCATTTCAGCATTTTATTTTATTATTATTATTATTATTATTATTAATCTTTCCCAAAAAAAGTCTTAATAGACAAGCAAGACACAGTAAGAAGGCTGAAGGGGGTTGACTAGTGGCTCCTTTCAGTTTCTGAGCTGCACAGTGCTGAGCACAGTCAGCTTGAGAGGGCACTCTCCTCTGCCTAGACTACATTAGACGCTCCAGAGAGGACCAGGGTCTCTCTTCATTCCTGACCTCTGGCTGGCCAAAAAAAATGGAAACTGATGATGCTTTTCACTGCTAGCTGTCCAGCCCTGAGAACTTCAAGAAGAGAATAGTAGGTATTGTCACTGCAATAAAATAAGAGACCAAAGCAAAGCCTGCATTAAGGACCAGGAAACAAGTTTAAGCAGGTGGCTGGTAGGTTGGTTCCCTACAAACCTATCACTGACAAAAGAAAAGCCCTGCTTTAACGTAGGGCAATGGGGTTGAGTCTAGAAAGAGACAAAATTGTTACTAAGAAAGGACTAGACAAGACATTGCAGTGGAAACTTAGTTTTCATTAAAAACAAAGTGCAACTAGCTTCTTAAGGAAATCTTGAAAGGATTTGACAAAGCTCTCTGCAATCAAGGAAATGTCATGATGTGTTGGTAACTGATTCATGATACTCAGAAGTTTAGGGTTTATGGTTGTAATTGTTCTTTTGCATAAGAACAGTTACAGTAGTTTTGGCATAGCAAGCCCTGGATCAGTTAATATTCCTGCTGAACAAGAAACAGAATTACACTGTTCTACTCCTTATATTGAGCTCCATTTCAAAATGTCACAGAGTGACTACTCCAGGCCTTTAGTTCCCTGATGGTGAAAAAAGTTTCAGAAGTCCGGCTTAAGTTTATTCATAGAAAGTTCAGGCACATTTGTTCTTATGTCTTTTAACTCAAAGAGCTCTTTTTGCAATGTAGTGCTCAGTTCTTTGATAAACAACTAACACCCAGCTCTAACCCTAGTATATTTTTCATTTTGCTAAATTAAGACAGCTACTTCACTGTCATCTCTATTCTGATCATCCTCTCTCAGTAGTTCTTTCTCAGTCTGTTCAGGTTAGAACTGATCCTTCCTGAGTACCAGCAATGAGGGTTGTACCCAACAGCCAAGTGAGGTCTCATTGGTGCCTTGAAGAATTACTTTAATACACCTGTATCTCTAGACAATGATCCACCGATCAACTCACTTTCTATATTGTTTCCAAAAGATAAGCTACCAGCTTACAGCAGTAATTCCTATTAGTCCCTAAGTGCATGACTTTGTACTGTCTTACTGAATTTCATTTTCTTCCTGCCCTGCTTCCCACTTATTTTTCCTCCTCTAGGTGCCTTATCAAGCAGCTTTTGACTTCATTCAGTTTATATGTCTGAGTGTAATCCGTCCTTCTCTAAAATGAAGTCCTAATGAAGAAAGACACTTTATGGAACAGAAATCAGCTAACTATCCTTTAAACTCTTCTGAAATAGGTTACAGGCACAAATAAAACAAGAGATATGTTCATATGCCACAGGAACAACAGAAGAATCACGTAGAAAAGTTGGATGATTCTTTAATCATCTACGGTCCCAAACCACGATGAAAGATTCAAAAATTAAAAAACATTTTGAATTAAAAGATCCAAAAGAAATCCAAATAAAAAAAATCAATCAAAAATAATTTAAATAATTTCAAATTTTTATTTTAACCTTCAAATTCTATGTAATAAAGTTTTCCTACATTTATCCTATATTCAAAGGTGTAAAATATTGCAACTTAAAAACTGTATTTTCCCCAACCTTGGTAATTATATCATTCTCCTTGAAAATTTCAGAGCTTTTACACAATTATTTTCAAATTTTCACTGAAAACTCTTATCCAAAAGCCATTTTGCTTTTCAGCAAAGACAAAGACATTTTAATCCAAAAAATACAATCCACACCTAGCAGCTCTGGAGGAAGATCGTGTTTTCATTGCCTGACACATCAAGCTCTAACACATCAGTCTATGGCAGCCCTTCCCATCTATGTCACCTCAGTGATAGTTTTTTATTACTTCCCATGGGTGAGTCCTAATGAACACAGAAGAGGCTGCTCACGCATCTCTTCTCAGTAACAATATGGAATTTAGTCCTTCTTTTTAACCCAAAGAATTAAAATTGCTTAGCAGCCAACTGAGACTCTAAATTAAATCTAAGAGTGTTTCCAGTGCATTATTAGCAGTGACAGCCCCAGCAATTTATTCTAGATCATACCTGTGAGATTCCAGCAGTTTCTGAAAATTGTTAGAGTAAATTAAAACAAAGATTTTTGTAATACATTTTTTCCTCATTGTGGAGAATCTCAAGCTGAGCAAATACATTATTAGCCTGGTGTAAGTTTAAGTGGGTACTTAATAAAGCAGCCCAAGCTCCATGAAGATCATGGCAGGCTTATAAATGTAATATACTTTGAATTGGAAACCTCCTGCTATTTCCTGAGGAATTTCTGTGTTATCGCTATGATGTAGCACAGCTACCACCAGACAAATCATTAAGGGATGCAGACATACATGCACATATGGCATAAAATGTGTGTGTCAAAACACATGCATATACATTCTCTATATTTGCATGCCAAAAGCCAGGCCATTCCATATCCAAAAGATTACTAACATGCCCATTTAGTTTATTGCATACTTAGTTCAGGGTTAGACTCTCAAGGGAAGGATCATGGATCGTGGGTTGCTGTGCTCAGTGCTGCTGGGTGTAATTTTCAAAAGTGTTGCTGCCCACGGGGATCCCAAGGCAGTCTGGGCATCAGGGCTCTGCCTACAACATGTTTGGGCCTGCCCAGCCTCCAGATGTGACTCTTGGAGGTCAGTGAGTCAAGCAGTGAATGGCCTGAGCTCAACAGTAGGAAATGTCAAAAAGAAGGTCACATCCTTCAGATAATAATGTGCTTAGCTTTGAAGGAAGGTGCTGCCTTCAGCCAGGTTTCACAACCGTATATCTTCTTCCAGAATTAGGCTTCAAAAACAAAAGAGGGAGGAGTTATTCCTGTACATGCTGCTTCGTCATTATATATGTCTTGCAGAGAGAGAGGAAGACATAATTTTGAGTCCCACAAAACAAAACAAAAAAAAAAAGGTGAGCCTACGTCTTGGCATTCAGCACGAATAGGCTGAAGGATGGTGCCCACTAACCCTGAGCCCAGGAGCTGAGCTACCTGCACTCCACAGTCCAGGGAAGTACAGCAGGCTGGAGAAAACTGAGAAAACTCTTGTCAAAGTGTGAGAAAGCATGTGAGCTAGAGCTCCACAAAAGAAGGAAAGTAAAGGCACAGACAAAAAAGTCTTTACTGAGTGAGCAGCAATTAGCAGCTCAAGGTTTCAAAAGGAAAAATGGAGATGAAAAAGTAAACAGTGCTGATTAAAAAGAGTATCGGAGGGCGGAAGTTCAATGGCACTAGAGATCAGCCTCTCAGGTAGAAGAAAGCTGCAGAACAGTTCAGAGAACAAAAAGCTAAACATATATTTAACAGCATCTCTTGGGATTTGCCACCTATAATTATACGGACATTGACTTGGTGTGGGGTAACTACAGTGTTTGGTGAGATATTCATAGTTGCTAGAATCATAAAAGATTTAAACAAATTTTAGCTTGAAAAAATAATGTAAGACTATAATTTTCCTCTCTATAATGCATGCAAAAAATTAATTGTATGTAATGCATTCAATTTTTATGACTTGTTGATTGGTCTCTCTCCTTTACAAATCTGGAAATATTGCCCTAATTCTGAAATTTTTCTCAGTCCAAGCCAAATGAAGGTTAGTCTTAACTGTTTTCGGGAAAGAAAATTTTAAAAACCCTTCTTGGTGTATCATGTTATCAATTTCTTGCATCTAAATTAGAGAATAGGTTACTTGAATCCCCAAGAAGTTACTGCACTCAAAACCTTGCTGTGGGCAAAAGGAACAAAACTTGTGTGCAAAGCCAAGAATTTATTGTAAGTCTAATCTTGCTAGTATTAGTCTAACTAAAGAATATTTTTTAGTCCACTAACAATGATATCAATGCTTACAGTTAAAAATTCATACAGTTAAAGTGAGATATACACAAACTTTCCAATATCTCCTCCTTTCCCTGATGTTACGCCCATTCCTGCTATAAGCAATGGCACCACTGTATTTACTGGGCTACAAGGCTGCAGTCTGCACTGATTGCTGCAAGGCCTCTGAAAAACAGCAGACTCATTCTGTTGTCATTTTTCTCCAGGCCACCCTGTTAATGCTTTCCCAATCGTGTGTGTCATAATGGCACAGACAGCTTCATTGGACTAGGGTGAATAAGAAAAGGATTTTCCCCGAAACCTGGGAAAAAACTGCACTATCACTGAGATAACATATTCCTTTGCTTTTCTGAATCTCCACACACTTTCAATGACTAAAATATTCTTATTAATGTGTTTATTATACAGAACAGCACCTATTCAGCCTTAAAAACTGTCTTCACTGGCTTACCTTTTGGCAAACACTTAATCAGCTTATCCAAGGAGACTTGCTGGAACATATTATGTAAAAGATATATGAGAAATTAGCAGCAGAAGCAGAACTTCTCTGGGGGAAAAAAAAAAAAGTGGATAAGCTTCACTACAGAGTTCATAAAAATAATTATTTGAAATTTTATAGATTTATGAGACAGATCTTCAGCTAGTTATCACTGTTTCAGCTCCAATGAAGCCAATGGAATTATGTCTACATCTACTGAAGTTTTACTCCACACAACTAATTGTCTCAGCTAGAAGTATGGTGTCAATTTAAAATTCTTAAATAGCAATTACAGGTAATGCTTCTAAGATTTTATTTCTTCTAGAAGGGCATCTTGGAAAAATAACAAATGAAATCAATTTGTGATAAGCTGCAGACTGCAATTCATAATGCTGCAATTTCAAAAATAAGTGTTACTGCACAACGTTTTGCTATAATGGTGTACCAAATATACTATTTAACTGGTATTTCATACTTGGTAATGGCCCTTACCATGTGTTTTAAAGAAGCGGGGACAGAGGTAGAGAGGGAATTAATATACAAAATTATACCACAGAGATAACTATAAGAGGGTTCTTTCACTTCCTTTTCCATTTTTCCTTTTGTGTCCTAAAGTGTATGGATTTCTAAGCTGCAAGTAAGTCATCCCTGTCCTGAATGTAAGAAATGGGAGGGATGTAACTGAACTGAACAGGAGTTAGTGCTGACTGAAAAGACAGCAAAGCTCAACAGCTCCTTTGAAAGCCCAGTAACAAGCTAGGATTGCTTTTCCTTTGAATAATGTCATAAGACTGGAAGGATAGAATAAAAAGCCTGCCCTTCCTAGAGAGTCCTCTATACAGTCCGCACACAGCATCTGCAGACCCAGGTACCTGAGGGATCTGCCTCTCACATTGTTAACTAGAGAAGCCACAGTTTCTGCTTTCTTGTACTTGGCTGGAAAGTGCTCAGGTGAAGCTGGATAACAGAATTCTGCAGGATAAAATAGAAAAATAGTCATAAGGAGGTATTTGCATCTGCTTTCAACCTCTTGCCCCTTAAAAAGTTGTTCTGCTGTTCTGTGCACCTCCAGAGCCTTCTACCTCCTGTCATCATTCAAATATTTATGCCTTTGAAAACAGCTAGAATCATAGAATATCTCATGTTGGAGGGGAACCATAAGGATCACCAAGTCCAACTTCCTATTCCTTGTACAACTACCTAAAACTGAGCCATGTGGTAATAGTGTCATCCAGACACTCCTTGTGCTCTGACAGGCTTGGTGCCATGACCACTTCCCTGGTGAGCCTGTTCCAGTGGCTGACCACCCTCTCAGTGAAGAACCTTTTTCTAACATTCAGTCTCAATTTCCCCTGATACAGCTTCATTCCATTTCCTCGTGTCCTATGTCTGGTCACCAGAGAGAGGAGATTGGCACCTAACCCTCCACTGCCCCCCTTGAGGATGTTGCAGACTGTGATGAGTTTAATAGTCAGTATGACAGCCAACATTTTGGACCATATACAAAATCATGCCCCCAAAAATAGAAGCATGCTCATTGGTCCTTGTTTGTTCTAGGACTAATTAAAAAAAGACGCTAAACCAACCCCCAAACCTAACATTGGCGAGTATATGAGCTAGAAGGTCTGTTATAAGGCTGTCAAATCCATAGCCAATGCTGTTGCACAAGGCACTTATAAAAAGCATGATTACCCTAACTCATGCAAATAATGCACACAGGTTTTCTTGGGAAGGGAATCCCAGTTCCACTGAAATCAAAGGCAAAATTACCATTGATTTCAACAGAGCCAGATTCACACTTCAGAGTGAGAAAAAATTCAGGCGATTTGATTGCACAGCTCGTATTATAGTGAAGTGTGTACATATATATATATATGTAAATGTGTATATGTATATATATATGTTCTAAGTCTTCGGGATCAACCATAAAAGAAATGCTGCATAATTAGCCTACCATAAAACAGTAGATAACCGATATACTACAAGCACTCTAAAGACTTCTTAAGTATGTATTCCAAAGTGTGTGTTTGTTCAAAATACTCAGCGAAAGTCAGCTCTAAAATGGTCAATGCATCTTTTGTAAAAGCATGTTTTACAATGTTGTGATAATTTTCAAAACCTCTCAAAGTTATAAATATCTTTTTTTTGCATAGTTTATACTGGAACACTATTATAAAATTGTAATTTTACTTTATATTGTAGTAAAGTATTTCCCTATTAAATTATTTGAAGAACACATTAGTTCTTGTAGCTACAGTATTGAACTGGGAACTCTTTCTGTATAATCATGCATTTCTGTAGAATCAAAGACATACAAAGCTGATGGAAGACCACCATCTCTAATCCCCTGCAATTGAGCAGGATGAATGATTTTCAGTTCCTTTCAAAGTTACTATTCCCAATACCAAATCTCCCTGTACCATAGGCATTAGTATGAGTTTTGTTCTTATTTGCTTTCATTTTGTTACATATTTGTAATATACTTGTTTATGCAAACTGTTTTCATGTTTTCTCCTAAATCATTGATAAAGTTTGAATAAGGTGACAACCTCTGAGAAGACATTGCTTATTCCCATTCACATTTATGTTATTATATGAAATCTTTACAATATAACCAAAAAATCATCACTTAGCAAGTTTTTAGTCCATTAAATATGCAACATTGACTTCTTTCTTGTGAAACTAAATGTCATATACAGTGTAAAGAAAGCAAAGATATGGAATTGATCCAAACTGTGTTGCTTCTAATTTACTAATAAAATATACTATCTGTTATACCTGTTACTAGTGTCTATCTTATTCTTTTTTTTTTTTTTCCCCAGTTAGAATAGAAGTGATAGATTTGCTTATCTCTTCAGCTGGCCTGTTGCAGCCAGAACACCCCAATCTGACAAAGAGCAAACAAGTGATATGATATGGAAAAAGCATTCTAAATGTCAGATTTGTCACCTGCTTTTTTTGTACACCATCCTTGCCTTCTGCAGAGAGTAAGGTACAAGTGGCTGAGTTTATTAGAAATGTTGTAGAGTTGCTACTTATTATAATTCTGAGCTAGAGTAAGGCTATGAAGAAAGCCTGCAGTGCACAACTCACCCTCTTGGAAGGCAGAGGATTGAGGTTACAATGTAATTCAGTTTACTGCATAGTCAGAAAGGAAAACTTAGAAAGAAGAATCCACACATCAAAGACTTTTAATTTATTGAGAAAGCCATACACAATCCCTCCAAAATCTTTCATATGCACTCTCACAAATGTGCAGTTTTAATTAAAGCCACAGTAATGTATGTCTCTGTAAATAAAAAGTATAAAGAGGAAAGGTGCTAGTGTGGAGGGAAAGATGCAGTAAAATTCTGGTAGCCCCAGCTGTGAGCAAGACACCTCTTCATAAATATCTCATCTTCACTGTGAATGGACCAGAAGCTGAATTTGCTGCATGATTTCCAGTGCTGAAGGATATCTCAAAGGCACCTTGCATTAATGACTGTTGAACGTGGTCTCCCTGTCAGGTGTAAGGTTAAAATTTTTATCCAGGCATGAAAAAAACCTCAACCGTTTGCTTTTCTAGAATAAAACTGGTTTTTTTCCTACTTCTAAAGTGATTCAAACATAGCTAAAGGAGAGGGAGTCTCTCCTTTGTCACAGGTAAAAGTATGAGGAAAACAGGGAGGCACCTTGAGGAGTCTCTGGAGCTGAGTCCTCTTGTGTAAGGCTATACAGAGTCAGTCTGACTTCACTAACAGTGTCAGCAGTGCCAAATATTAGGATTCAATCCTGGTGAACTTTATCTGCATGATCCAGCACCCCTCTTGGAAAGGGAGGGCCACGGGAAGACCTCCCATGGCTTCGGGAAACATGTATTTTCACAGATCCTATTATCTTGGGTCAAATTTCTGCAAGAACATAAAGCCATAAGACTAATTTTGAATTTAGGCAGAGAGTACAGAACATATCCTGCTGCCCAAAAAAGGCTCTTAGACCGATAATGTTAGTCCTCTATGATAGGTTTGAAGCATGTTCAGAATTTAGCAAAAACCTGCAAAAATATCACAGTATTACAGTACCTATTTGTATAGCCTATTTATCACAAGTGCTCATGTGTGTTAGTGTGTGGCCATGTGTGTGTCTGTATGGTGTCCAGTTGCACTTTCATTTACACTTATGCATACATTCTGTTTGGCTGTCTTGCCAGGAATATGAACTGTGCCTGGAGGAATTAACTGCAATCCTTTTCATAAAGAATCTACTCTCTCTGGCAACCCATAAGCTTTAGCTCCATTATCTAAATCTTTTCTCTTCCTTTCTTTGATTGCAGGATAGTTTTTCATCTCTATATTTTTCAGTGAATGAAGTGCGGATGAAGTCCTCTTATGTGACAGAAATATTCCACCTTTCCTGTGAAATTGCCCTGAAGGTCTCATCAAAGACAACACCCTCTGAATTATTAGGTGCATATGTTAAAACATCATTTGCATTTCATTAAAATAATGCAGGCTTGCTGTTAAGACTTCCCTCCTGTCCTTTTGAATTTGTGTGCACTGAAAACAGCTCTTTTGTAAATATAATCACTATCCTCCTTTTTAGAAAGAGTTATAGGAAAAGATATTTCCTCTTCCTATTTCTTTGATATTTCCTTCTTATGCATAGAGAAATGCTATGCCATTCTGTAACTTGTTCTTTTAGGATAAAAAAAATCTTATGAAAACTTTCTAAAACCTAAAGAACTGTAGTTACGTTGGGGTTTTTTTGGCGAAACCCTCCCCTTTTTTTATTAACACAAATATTGATTTCTCAGTCCTGATCTTTTTGTCACATTCACTGATTTAGTTTGGGTTGAATCAAAAGTACAATCAGTACTAAACTTGTACCTGGCCAATTTGCTCGTACGTGGGTGGTGGTCTGTCTCTCATGCAGTTTTGGTGTCACCACAGCAGAGTTTGCACAGCTTGGTGGTTGTGTGTGTTGCTCTCTGAATGCAATTCCTTAACTTAGTTCTCTGGCCTTTTCCTTTTGCCCCTTCTTATCCTCTTTTGAACTTGCAGCTCCAGGATCACAGCCCCAGCTATCCCTGCAATATCACCGTTCTCTTCTATATGCAGGCTCAGGACAAGATATGCTGGTTCATTTGTCAAAATCTAAGCAGGCTATTCTGGATGCAGGAAATAAAGCTTTTGTTGCAGACCTTTCACATTGTAACTGTTTGTCTTTCTGGGAATAATGCCATGTCCTGGATGCCAGATCTTCCCAATCAAAATTCTGGCTTTATGACGCGTGCTTTGTGCTGTGCCTGGCTGGCTTTACTTGCTCATGCTACACATCACCACCTTAACAAGCTGCCGAGTTCCCACAGAGCCATTAAACCTTTGTGCATCACCTTTCCCTCTCTCTTTTCCAGGCTTGTCATAGCTGAATCACGCAGCACGTGCACAGACAATATTCCAAACAGAATTTCATGCAGAAAAGAGAAGCAAGGCATGGAGTATATTCTCCTACCTAAAATGCAAAAAATATTTTCTACTTGTGATGTGTAAGTTTTATAACCTAAACTCAACCTGAGAAAGCAAAGCAACATATCCCTAACACTCCCTACCAGAATAGCCTTTTCCATTAACTTTTAGTGCAAGTCACTGAGCCTGTCCATAAACACCATGTGCAGTGACAGCATCAGAGTATATTTGACTGCACTCCCTTGGGCTTGGTCATCCGTGACATTTTTGCTAGTCTGGAATGGCCTGATCAGGGTAATATCACCACAAGCAAGAGATGCCTCAAAATAACCAAGTTAGTCACAAGCAGGATATCCACAGGATCAGGATACTTGTGATATCTCTTCTCTTTACATTTCTTACAGATTCATAATGCCAGGCACCAAAGTCCCATTTGGTCTAACAGGACTGAGTAAGCCCCTTGCACACAGCATGATACCAACTGACGTGCTAGAGTTTACCTATTTGGACAATGTTGAAAGGATTTGAGGAAAGCTGAGGGCAGAATTGGTGGGTTTTCATTCCTCTCTTCTATTTCCACATTTCCCCACCTTTAACCTCCCCAGGGTCTAGGATCAGTTTTAAGAGATATTTTAGCCAATGCAGGAAATCACAACAGGATTAATAACGTCAATAATTCCTGTTCCCCATACCTTAAAAAATCATCTCTTTCCTAGATGAGAAAGAACAAAACCACTCTGGTTTTTGTCCTGGTTTCGGCTGGGATAGAGTTAATTTTCTTCACAGAAGCTAGCATAGTGCTGTGCTTTGGATTCAGTGCTAGAAGAATGTTGATAACACGCTGATGTTTTTAGTTGTTGCCAAGCAGTGCTCAGACTGCTCAAGGACTTTTTGAGCTTCTCCTGCTCGGCCAGGTGCATAACAAGCTGGGAGTACAGCACAGCTAGGACCCAAACTGTCCAAAGAGCTATTCCATACCATAGAACGTCATGCTCGGGGGGGTTGGTGGGTCGGTCGGTCGCTCGGGTACTGATCGCTGCTCGGGACGGGCTGGGCATCGGTCGGCGGGTGGTGAGCAATTGCATTGTGCATCATTCATTTTGTATATTCTGTATATTTTGTTATCTTTCTCATTATTACTATTATTATTATTTTCCCTTATTAAACTGTCTTTATCTCAGCCCTCGGCTCTAACCTTTTTTCCCTTTCCCGATTCTCTCCCCCATCCCACTGAGGGAGGGGGGGGAGTGAGCGAGCGGCTGCGTGGTGCTTAGTTGCCAGCCGGGTTAAACCACGACAGTTTTGTTGCAAAATAAGCCCCAGCACCAAGGGCACAGCAGCGCATTACAACTGTGGACAGTAGAGAAGATGTATGAGAAGATTTGTCATCTGTGGAGATATTCAAAACATGACTGAACACAGTCCCAGGCAACCAGCTCAGGCTGATCCTGCTTGAGATGAGGGATGGGCTATATGATCTTAAGAGGTCCCTTCCAGCCTCACCTCATCTGTGATTCTGTAAAAAAGCTTGAGATCTGGAAAGAGGCAATGAGAGAAAGGTGTGACCCTAGCAAGAAGAGGTGTCCCATCCTGTACTAGATCAAGGAAGGCATGGCATATATTAAATCTTTCCAGATGGCATGAGGTGACTCAGTAGAAATAATGTTTATTGGTTTTAGATTAAGAGAGGGTGAGAAAAATTAGCAGAAATTATCTGCAAATTTTAATGGCACCTTCAATATCATCAAAGTCAGCAGCAGGATGTAAGAAGCAACTTGCTATGATAACAGAACTCACTTATGTCATAGTTACATGCTTGTCCTATATAATACTTTATATCTGAGGCCAAAGTTTGGTCATAATAATTGTTCTAATACCATTCCCAGGTAAAGCCAGAATATCTAACATTTCCAGGAGCAGTCTGATATTCTGGATTTTTTTTTTCTGCCTTAGGAGACTCTTTAAGCAAAAATCTAATACTCTGTCACTTTTCTAACTCAGACCATTAAGAAGAAGTTTGCAAAGGGTGGGAGGGTGTCTTTTCCACTGATCTTCTCCTCATGCCCTTATCCAGGACTGCATTTCAGAAATCTGCCAGAGTGGGAGAGCAATTTTTTAACCTTTCATAGAGACTTGAGTTAATAGAGTTCCTTACAGTATCTCAGTCTCATGACATGCCTATACATTTCAATTATCTTTGTTTTATTATATAGAAAACAATCCTCATTTACAAAAACAAAACTGTGCTTTCTAAACAAATTAAGAAAATGGAGCCAGCTCTCACACTCAAGGAAGCTTTCTCACCCTTATTAACATCTTCCTAAGCATTATTCCCTCCAGCACTAAGCATGACAGCACACATGTTGGTGCCCTTGTACCAAAACACACCAGGGCAGCACATGCAAATTGGAGCAACAGGAACATTCTGGAATAAGAGATGTATGGAGGCTGCACAGTAGGTGCAGTTGGAGGGGTTCTCACTAGCCAAAAACATTACAGCAACCCCTGTGTATAAGTCTATTACTCATACGTTATCTCTCATGAGATAATGTTACACAGTTTGTTTACTAGGTGTTTACAATCTTCACCATTATACTTTACCATACTTTCCATGACAGGGTCTAACATCACTTGTTTCCAAAATCTGTTTGTATTTTTGCTGCATTCTTCTGATTTTTAGGTAAGTGTTCCTTACTTGTCAGGTGGGATTTTTTTCTTCACTATTTTGTTTGTTTAGTTTTTGTGGTTTTCACACATCCAGAATTATTCCATAAAACTATCTTGCATGAACAGGAAAGAAAAATTATGTATTGAAATTGTGCTACTACAGCATTTCAATTTTTAATACTTCTAGAAGGTCTTGGAATATTTTTGGATAAAAGGTACCCTCTTGGATTGTTTTATTTGTTCCCTCCTCAAGGATGAAAAATAGCTTGCACATGAATTTTTAGAAAATTTAGTGTTAGTACCAGACACCAGTCAAAGCACTTGAAATGCAAATTCTGAAACAAACTTTGTAAAATTCTGGATATGCTGGTTTATCCTGTATAATTCATCACCTTTCTTCTATCCTATAATCTGTGACTGAGCTGTCATGAAGTGTGCTCCATCTTTGCCTATCTCAGGCAGCACTAGTATGCACTTGCTTATCATCTTTGATACAGTTCATCCATCACTCTAATGTAATTATTTGTCTTATGATAAATTCTGTCAAGATCGGTAGAGTATGATTAGATTTCCAAACTCTAAAATAGTGACAGAAAGGCCTCTTTGAAGCCGGCTGATAGGCAAACAGAAATTCCAGAAGTCTGATCTTGTATGTTGAAGACAAAGAGGGTCAAACTGACCACAATGTATGCTCAGAGAATGTAGCTGAGCACAGAGCAAAAAAGGTAGCCAGGGACACTGAACATGAGCTTTCAGCTTGGTCTATTCCTGCCTATTGATGCTTATTACCTGCTAAATGAGACAAGCTAAATTGTCTTAATTATGCAGCTCAAGAACAAGAAAGTCTTCCAAACAGATCTTCCTTAGTAAGATGTAATCAACTTTTCCAGTTAAGGTCAAATAACCTCAGAAGCTGTAAGAGGTAAACCCATCACCTGGTGTGATACACCATGTTATATTTGCCAGGTGAAACTTCCTTCATGAGCACAGAAGAAAATCCCAGTCTATTAGTCCTGGGAGGCATTGCACCTTGTCCTATGCATACTGTCAGGAGGGTATATGTAGTCATGTTATCTTTCCCCCTTTCCCCTTCTTCTCACATCTTAATCCTCAGCGGGTCTTCTGCTCTGGAAAAGGTGGGAGCCTCCTTCTTCAAGTACGACTTGATCAAAGATACCAATGTATCTTCAAACTTCCTTTACCTTTTTATACAACATATTGTAGAAGGCAGCCCGCAACTAGTAATCAGTATATCAGATTTTGGCATACCATGAATGAGATGGTCAGACTGTCCTTGCTCCTTTCTCTGTCCATATGAGCAAATGAGAGCTAGTTCATTTTCTATGGTTGTCAATCAATTACAACTCTTGCTCTGAGCAAATATCAAACACTCTGCTTAAGAGATATTGTGCCTAAATATTCTGGCTCACAATTGCCAGCTTTAGTTATTAATTCTACGGTAGGTGAAGCTGAGAGATAAATTTGGTTATAGAAGATTTAACAGAGGTTATATTTATTAACCCTTATTTAATCATCTCAGCCAAGCAAACAGCTTTGATCAACAGTGTAGGGCTATAGTTCAATATTTACACCTTGCATGAAAATATGGCATTTAATCTAATCAAGTTAGCCAATGCTGAACATGCCACATTAAATGTTTGCTCTTTAAATCTGGAGTTCATTCATTCTATCATTCTAATTCCCAAACCCAATTTGAAAATAGTTTGCATTGCATGCTATCTTGCAGCTTTATGTGTTTGCCTACTAAACATGTTAAATGACCTTGTCTTGTGAATGTGACATTGTTAAAATCAAAGAATAAATGCAACAGTATTATCTGCTAAAAGAAAAACTAATGCATTGCTAACAGGAAAAAGACAAAATATCTCTCTATTTGTAACAGTTCTTTTGCTACCAATAATAGTCTTGGGTTTTGTTCCTCAGCAGAACATGAGCAGAGTGTGTGCTCATTGTAATTTTTTCTCTTCCCATTCGAGTCAGATCAGTAGATTGAAAGATGAACAAACAAATGGGGAGACAGCAAAAAATAAACAGTGTAAAGGTAAAATCGCTGAAAAAAAAGGCAGTCTAAAACAAAGCAGTAAAGCCTGACTAATCTCGCACAAACCAGTTCCAGCAAAACGGGAGTAATTCTAATGATCCTGAAGGAGGTACTATGGGAGAAAGGAGATCACAGTCAAAGCTTTATTTCCTGATTGCTTCTTCAGTTTCTCATATTGGAAGTGACACAGCCAAGAGGTTAGGACACTACTTCCAGTATAGAAGGAAAAAAAAATCAGCTGTATTTAAAAAAATAAAAAAAAACCACAAATCCAAAGATTATTTCAATTCTCCTCACTAATTTGGAAAAAGGACAAAGATAGTTTTATTGTAAATTGTAAAAAAGATATTAATAAAACAGAAACAGAAAAGCAGAACTAATTAGAAATTACTGATGAGCTAATTTTAAAATATCTGTATCTTTTACTTGCAGTAAATTTTAATACAGACTCCCTTCACAAGTGCACATCTACAGATGTGGAAAACGCAAACTTTTATAAACAGGCAGAATTGTGCTGGTGACCCCTTGATGAATATCTCTGTGTTTTAAATGTTTCTTCAAAGGACTAATGACAAAAGAAGGCAACTGAAGTTGTGAGCAGGGCAGGTCATGGCATAGCCACTCCATCAGGCCATGATGGCACCATGCTGTGCTGTGAGTAGTACCTGCTCCTGCATCTAGCATGCTTATCTCTTGCACTCTGCCAAACTCTGCACCATAGAGCAATGCTTGGAAATAACCTTTACATTTTCAGCCCTGCTTTACTCTATCATGTGCAACAAAGCACAGAAAACATTTCCATATGTTGTCTTCTGCATATAGACATATCAGTATCAATGTAAAACTTGTTTTCTTCCAATGCGCAATATCCTACTGTCTCACTCCCTACTTTTTTTGCAAATATATATATATAAATATATGCATATAATATTTCATAAATGTTTTATAGAGGAGATTATCAATATCACTGACAGAATAATACAAAGATAATGATTATACACCAGACTATACATTACACAAAGAAAATTAAGTGACTTGTCCATACTCATAAAGCCAGAGCAAGACATCCACACTTTGATTCACCTGCCCTAACTTAGATACCTGGAATTTAAATTCTGGAATCACAGCTGTTCAGCCTAAGTTTCTCTTATGGCTAATGGAGAAAAAAGAGAAATTTAAAGCTGCTTTCATCTCATCCTAAAATAAGTCACTTTCTGGAGGTCTAATTCTCTCTCTCCAGTATAAAGGCAGCACAGGGCTTCCAGTTCAGCCATAGGTAGATTTATACACATAAAATTAGGTGATATGGACCCACCCAGACCTCCTGATTCCTGTGCTATATATGAATATATATGAATAAATGTTATGTATATATCTATAATTATTTGTGTGTGCCGCTTAGAGGGAGATCTAGGGAGTTTGGTTCACATTCCTTTGTATTTTTCCATTGCTTCTATTGGTACTTCATTCTTTCCCTTCCCTCCACTTTCAAAAAACACCTGATTGTTAAACACGATGAACTATTTTATTGTTAAGCATTTAAGAAGAGATAAATGATGGTTTGAATGTTAATGCACCAAGGTAGATCAGAATCTTAGTGCTGTTAAATGGTTTCTGAGCCACTAGAGCATAGTGTCAGTGCTATAAAGAAGCACTCCCTGATGGATTGTTGGCAATACTCTAACTCTTTTCAGGACAATAATATTGACTTCACATTAGATAAACATGAATCTTCTAAACAAGAGGTGAATACACAGGAATCAGCCTCTTCTTCGTGTCTAGCAGCTATAAGGCAGCGGGACACACTCTATAGACTTTAATTTTAACTGTAATTAGCTTTTGCAGTGAAGTGCAGTAAGGTAAATGAAGCACAGTGCTGCAACACAGGACTAAAGAGACAATAGAGGAGGTCATACTCTTTACCTTGACAATTTTTGTTTTTCACAAAACTCATTATTAGTAAAGCACAGACATTAAATGACCCTTATGCTTTCAAAGAGGTAGTTGTGGGGGAGAAAAAAATAAAAAACTGTGAAGCATTGAATCTGTGGTTGAAATTTGCTCAGACATGAATGTTGACATGACAGGCAAATAGATAGTCTTTCCTCTTTACCTGTAGACCACAAATGCTGGAAATCTAATGCAGTGGCTCAGAGAAATTGCTTAGCATTTACCACCTGGAAATACATGGTTTATAACTCCAGCAGAAGTCATAGGCATCAGTGAATTTTTACCTTTACATGTACAATTTTCTGTCTCCTAATGAGAAACGGACCAAATTCTGTCAACCAATATATTGGCATGAGCCAAACAAAATACACCAGTATCAAGATTATGCAACAAAATTTAAAAAAAAAAATCAATCAATCAAAAATAGTATTTTCTAGTGGGGGAATTTTTTAGAACTTTCTTTCCAATAATTATTAGAATTGAATTTTGTATGAAGTTATCATTTGAAAAATCAACAAAGTGGTATTTGCTGATTTTCAAAACAATTAGACTCCTGATTTTTAAATTTCTCTCTTGTTTAGAATTAGAGTAGCAAGTGTCTGCAAAACAAATCTGCTGCTTATTGGAGAAATAAAATTAAATCTCTTCTCAGATAATATGATAAAGATTTTCAACAAGATAGATATGTCACAGAAGAGACCAATTTTTTATGGATGTGGATGTCTATTGCATCCTAATTCTCTATTGATAATTTCCATACTTGCAATTTTTTCTAATGCTCCAACTGAATTTATTAAGAATTTGAAAACTTTTTATAAGCATAATTTCAGTTTTATCATAATTCTACCCAACAGTAAAATCCAAAATTCTAATACTTATGGTAACCCATAAGTAGTCGTTAAATTATAGGAATGTAGGAACTAGGAATCCACAACTTCAGGCAATTATTTACTTTCCATTCTGCCACCACTTAACTCAGGACAGAAATTTGAGTTTGTTACCACCATCTGTATCATTCCAAGAAATACACCAACAGAAAACATGGTTGGAAAGGACCTCAAGAGGCAGGCTAATCCACACCCATGCTCCAACACTGAATCAAGCTCTTCTTGACAGATATTTTTCTAAAAATAAACTCACTAAACTACACTGAATTCCTAAGCATATTGAGTTCATGAATTTCTATTCACACTCTCAATATCTACAAGCTCACTGAAAAATCCTTTTCACAGAAAAACTGTGATGTAGTTAAAATATTCATTGGTTGCATATCCTTTCTATACTCCACTTGGGTTTCATTTCAGCCTAACTTGCTGGCACTTTGAAAAATTCTTACAGATGAATCCAGATTTTATATCCTTCATCTACATATACTTTGCCTCACAAATCTCACCCTCAAACACAACACAGCAAGATAAGTGTGACATTAATAAAAAAGTTAGAACAAGAAAATATAAGTATCACCTTTCTTTGGAAATCTGAAAGTTCTTCAAAAGACATGGAGTAGACAAGGCAAAACAAAACCATGTTTTCAAATGTTTCCTTCAAACTGCAATTTCCTTCAAAACTTCATTGTAGGAAAAGGATAAGCAATGGCCAAGAAAAAGAGAATTTCTGAAAGTTTATTTCAAATTTTGTCAAAAAATTGTCACCAGTTTCATTGCGTATGTAGAGGCTGAGTGCTTCTTTGTGCACATACCAATCCAGTTTCACACCTCTGCATTACAATTGCTCATGTAGCCTTGCCATTAGCTGCATGGCTGCTATGGCAGACAATTAAAGGGAACTTTCCAAACCACTGAAAGGAAAAAAGTATTCAAAGAAAGCAGACAGAAAAAAATAAGATGTACCTATGCGGCACCAGTGCTACAAGGATCACAAAAATACTTTAAAGACACTAATTATCTCAAGTTTGTAACGGCTAGGGATTACAGATTATTAAACATATAAAAATAAAGTACATATAATAGAATCATATAGCTATTATTAAATATTGATGCATACATTGAACTGTGCTTTAAAATAAATGTCCCCTGATATTTACTTCATCATTACTTTGCTCAGAGGTATTTTCCAGAATATTACATTATATAAGGCCATACCCTCAACTAGGATAAATCAGTATCATCCCATCAGTTTCAAATACTGCACCAATTTAAACCAGTAGAAAACCAATTCCTGCATGCAGCACAGAACTTGTGTTTGAACACAGAGAAAAGTAAGATTTTCAGTGCATGCACAGCAAGGAAAATTACTAGCTTGTGGATACTGCAAATTTAAGGGGTATATGAGTAGCTCACAAGGTCTTAGACCTTACTATATTGCTTTGGAACCTGGACCAGGATTGACGTGATGAAGAGGTTTAGCAGGGTGCATATTAGAAATTGGAGTAAGCTGCAACCATGCAATAAAAATTATAGCAGACAATACAATATAATGATTTTATGAAGCATTGGAAGCATCCAAAAGACTACATCTCAAGTTTTACTTACGAGTAAGTTAACAACTCAGTCTCCAAGTACAGGCAAGTTTTCTGCCTCTCTTTTTCAGTTGTTTTTTTTTTTTCCCTTTCTTCCAGCCCATCAGTTTTGGCTTAAGATATGGTTCATAAAAATATATCTGGAAACTCTTTTATGATTCATTTAATGTTTGGAACAACCTGAACAATGACTTCAAAACTTCAGTAAGTTTTTATTTTAATCCACTTCAAACTCAGAAAAAACACAATTTTTCCCAGTGGAGGGGGATGGGACAAGAGGTATTGCTCTCCAGCATGATAGAAAAGAGGAGCAGATCTGGAGAATCAGCCAGTTACAAAACAGTTGATTTAGAACTGATGCCAAGTAAAGAGGTCACCTTGCTCTAAATGCAGTACTTCAGACTGCATTGCCTTTTTCACAGATGCAAAGAAAAATTAAATAGGAAGATACACAGGCCTGGGAGGAAAATGCAGTTATTAGAGAGTTCTGTTAATTCAAGCCATCTCAGAAACAGCAAAAATTGATCTCAGTTCCCCAAGAACTAGAAGATGGGCTGTCCCAAGAATGGAAAATGCCAAAGTAAATGATGAAACTAAGAAAAAGAGCTGGGGAGGGCCTCAGGTATTGGCTTGCCTTTTCTCAGGAGCAGTGGCAATGGTAACAGCTGGCATGAGAAGGGCATCCCACACAAGGCAGAAGGGCATCCCCGTCCCCTCACAGGCCATACCAACAGCTGCTGATTTCATTTTTCAGGATGCTGGTTAAGGCAGAGTAGGCAGTTTGACTATGGCTCTTTGCTGCCCTAGAGTACCCTGAATGAGCTACATGTTTTGTGGTTGAAGATAGCCATGCTTCAGTGCAAACTTGGGCCAAGTTAAACTCAATAATCGCCAGAAAAACAAAACAAGACAGGAAAAAATCAAAAACTACTCTTCAGGTAACCTAATAGCTGATTAAATAACTTCTATGATAAAAGCACTTGCTGTCAAGTGTGCTTTCTGTCCAGAGAAAGTTCTTTTTTGCTATTTATTGAATAGAGAGATTAGGAAGAAATTAATTAAAAGCAGTGGTGCTCTGCAGAGAGCAGACAGGATCCTGCTGTCGGCACTGGAGTCAGAGCACTCGCAGCACTTACTGCAATAGCCAGTCCCAGCTTTTTACCTATGTACTGCTCTGTGCTACCTCATGATAAAGTATAAAAGCCATGAAACTCTGTCTTCTTATAGATCAATGTTAAAGTCCCTCTTTTTAAAATAACCATTTCTCACTAACACGAGGTAGCAAATAACAAATACCCTTACTTAAACATCCTAGATAGGCTCCAGCCAACATTTAGGCATATGAATGTAGGTATCTAAAGGCAGGCACCTTCTGCTAGGTGTTTATGGTCCCATTATACTCAGTAGAAATCTAGGCAAAATAACTAAGGGACCTCAGAATTCATGTCTGATTTAGGATAGACTTTTCTGTGCATATTCCCTGTTCCAAAGATAACATAATTATTTTTTCCTTATGCAGATGTATTGTACTGAATATATCAAAGATTAGTAGATGCTCAGAACTTTGTGGTAAGATCATTACTTTAAATATCCAAATCTCTCAGTCACGTTCTTTTTTTTTCATAAAAACTTTCTGGATTTACAGTATGGCAATAAGGTGGAGCCACTGAAAAAAAGCTTCAGGCAAAATGTGTGAGGTACCCACTTCTGTCAAAGGGTAGTTATAGCTTTTTGCAATGGGAATCACTAACTGGCCAATTTTCATTCTGAAAATAAACAGATAATTGGTAATGATCACACATAAGCTAAGGTTTACCATACAAGTTTGCTGTGAAATGTGTTATAAAGTATCAGTGGAAAATGTCACTGTCAACTGATATTAATTTCCTGTTTGCTCAGGGAAAGTAAAAGTAGAGTTGAATGAATGGCTAAACTGGCTAGGCAACGCTTGGCCTGAAAAGAAGTGAAGACAGATACAGTGCAGGCACTGAATAGCTCCGTAACAGTAAATTGACCCAGCAGCACTAAAAGAAATTTAGCTAATTACTTGGTAAGAGGGGGAAAAAAAAAGAATAAGACTCCTGAGAGAATAAGAAGTCAAAATGGATTGTGCAGCTTCTGCATACACCAGCCGTAATATCTCATCTTCAAAAACCCACAAATGAGAGATCAATCTATAAAACTTTCAAACTTTAAAAATTAGTAAAAATGTGGTATCTACCATATGCATGTGGAAGTTAAAAAATCTAAAATAATAGAAAAGTATATTAATTCTTTCAAGAACAAAGGCTTCATAAAGGATGCAAGATGCCAAGTGGACTTACTTTATAACAAATCCTAAAATGTAAGAGAATCGGTAATTTCTTTATTTCTAAAATTAACCAGAAAGAAAGATGGAAATGAAGTTCAAATTAAAAAGATCATGTTCCACAATCACATGCTATAGTTTATACAAAAGTATAACTTTTCTGGCCGACCAAAAAGATCTGTCATTGAACAGTACTTGAAACAAGGAAAATAATTATCATTGAATGTCAAGGAAAACATAAGAAAATAACTAAGAAGAGATAGGGATGTTAGAGCCTTGTTCTTTCCCAAATGAAGGCCTGCTGGTGGATTTGAAACGCCAGCTTCTGGGGTTTAACAGCATCACTGTATCAGTACATGCACCAAATCATACTGTGAAACATTCAGTGAACAGGAATCCTCATTACCAGGTATTTTAATTTCAATTTGGAAAAAAAACCCCAAACAAGCAAACAACATTATCCTTTGTTTTGTCTTCTTTTCATTCCTCACAATGGGATTCTTCCCACTAGTTTCCAGAAGTTGTACCAGGCCTCAAAAAGCCCCTGATCAAAATGTTCCTCAAAAAGAATCAAACCTCTTTTTTTTTTTCAACCACACTATAAAAAGTGCCAATTCCAATAGCTTCTCTCTGTTACTTAACAGATTCTTCCTTTTTTCTGCCCAGAAGGTGCAGCTCAGCCTCCCCAGTTGGCACCTGCCAAGCTCCTGCTCCTTCCTGCAGCGTCCCGCTGCAGCGCAGCCACGGCAGCGCCGTCCCTGCACCCAGAACACCAGCCAGACGCTCACACCGCGTCAACGTGAACCGAAGGCATATAAAAAACGGCTGTCAGAGCCAGCTTTCCGTCTGCTTGAGCCCTTTGTTGCCAAAATCCGTCTCCTTACCAGTGTGCAGGTTGCTTCTGACACCAACAGCATATCACCCTTTCTACAACCCAGTAAGATTTTAATTCTTGTGGGGAAATTGTTTTTTCCTGCAGGGTCTTGCCAGTGCAGTTGCTCTCCTGCCTTTAAAATGAATTTACTGCTTAAGAAAGAACCAGGCTACTCAAGGGAGGGATAGGTGCAAAAACAGGAGCAAAAATAGTGTCTTCTTTCTAGAGAATTAAAGTTATGTCACATGGCATGCTATTTTGAAATATCACAGGGAAGCTTCACAGCTTTAGTCCTCAATATTGTTAGCTCCCAATTATGGAAACACTTAGCTATTGCACCCCAACTTGTCATATAAAATTACATTAAATGTGCTTAAATATTTATAGGATAGGCTATTTACAGCCATTCTTCTTTTATGGCCATTTTGAAGTTACTACTGTTCTATCTCAACTGCTTCATGTTTAGCCGGGCCGTGACAATAACAGATCCTGGATTTTATTTATTGATGATATTTCCACTGTTTCCTTTTTTTTTGTGGCTACACTTTCAACATAGTAAACCATCTCTTGAAGTGCTGAAATATAGAAAAGAAATTGAAAAACAGTAGAAAGAAAAATGCATTACATGTGCTTTATAGGTGGGGAACTACGGTGTAGAGATACTGAAAGTTGTTGCCAACACTGCATGGAGGTTTAAGGTAGAGATGGGAACCAAATCCAAACCTCCTACATACTCCTGCTATAGACACACATTAGTTTTTGTGAAGAGATGAACCTTAGAGTGCATTTTTCCTAACCAGCCACAATCTGTTTAAAGTTCTCGGAGAAGCCCAACTGAACTTACAGTTTTTAAGAATATCCTCTCCAATAACGTTCTTGCATGCTCTCCTTTGATACTAGTAAAACCAACAGAAATACTTTTAACAAGTCAAGTGCAACTCTGCCTAACCTTATAAATAATTCTGGAGAGGTTCTGTTTGAGTTCCAGACTAAGGTGAGAGTTGACTGTCATTGCATTATATTGCATAAGGATATCACACGGTGTAAATTTTTTTCCTTAATAGTCTGTGTGTTTTGGAAGCTAAGTCATAGGTGATTTACCCTCTAGTGAGTGTTGTTAGTGCAGCATATTACACACTTGGCTAGCCCCAGTTCTTATTCATGGCTTTTTATTTTTATTTTCAAGGATTAGACTAAACCACGCATAGAGGGTAGGTAAGAATTTTTATTCTCTTTCATACTGCTGTGCTTGGAGATATGCAATGGAGGGACACATTTTAAAAAAGGTCACTTTGCAAAAGCTTCCCTTTTTGACGTAGATACTTGATACTAAAGAGGAATAGACAAGGAGGTTGAACCCTTCAGCTCCTTTGAGTTTATATCTGTGTCACTCTATATGGATTGGAGAAAATTTTGCAAGGGTGAAGATGAGGAATGGAGCTGTGAAATTCAATTACTATGCTTTGCAAAATTTGGGAACCTGTGCTGACTACCTAATAATACAAAATCTAGAGACTGTCTCATTTTCCTTTTTGCAAAAGACATCTGATTTTTTCTCTTCCTGAAATAATTCCTTTTTATTATTAAAAATTATAAAATCCTTCAGACTTTTTCATCCTCCAAGCAAGAAGAAACCTTTTTTCAAAACATAAACGAGATCTAAGAAATATTTTTTACAAAATTTGAAAATCTTAAACTTACTTTTTCACTTTCACAGATAAAAATCCATCATTTCATGATAACTTTTTGGCTGATGCGAGGTAAAACAGGATATGATTGGAACTGAAAGCTATCCAGTTTTATTTATCCCTGCTTCTCTGATTTAAAATGAAGCCTGGCTGTGCACAGATGATAACTGTGAGCAAAGGTTGACATCAATTGGAGCTGTAGGATGAGCTGACTCTGTGTGGGGGAAAATATCACCTTTTTTAAAAGATGCCGAGCGACACTGACAAAATAGACAAGGCAGTCTAGATCAATGACATAAAAATAGTTGTCATATAATGATTAGTGAACTACCGCTCATAATAATCTCCTTCAATAGACTGCTCTGAGGATAATGCTTGATTATTTGAACACATCATACTGTTAATTATGGCTAGGCTGAATTTTACAGTCTAATTTGTATTTTTACATTATGTGACATTTGAAAGCTTGAGGTAATTTTCAGTATCTTATTAGGTGTTTGAAATTCAGTTTGTAGCTTTTGCTTCAAACAGCAGCCTTTTAATTTAGTACCTCTTTAGTGGAGTGGGCTTGATATGGAATAATCATTAAGGCAGTAACCACATCTATAGGAAGTCTCATGGGAAGGTGTCTATCAATTTTCCCTTTAAAAGAAAAAAGGTATTATCAGTCATAAATCTAGTCCAGTTCCTTTCTTAGCTGCAAAACGGAGGAGATTTATCTGACAGGAACCTGGGCTATCCTGAAAATCCTGTAAACTATGGATGAATAAACCAGTTCAAGTCAGACACTAAACCAGTAATATATTGAAGATATATAACCTTATACATCAAAAGAGCTCAAAGCATTTAACAAAAATTAATCTCATCTATGCATCTGTCTATCTTTCTCTCTCCACCCATTCATCTAGGATATGTCCAGTGAATCATGATATCTGTACAGCACACAATTAAGCCTTACCATTCACTCTTGAGATTAAGAACTATCCCCTATCCCATACAAAAGGCAAGAGAAGTATATAGAGAAAAGCTAGTAGAGGTATGCAGATGCATTCAAGATGTGTACAATAAAACTTGAAAATCAAGTATCCTGCTTTAAGCGGTAGCGTGGGGTATTCATCTCACCTCATTTCAGGTGTCTGTATTAAGTCACCCTCTTCTTCCTGTATAAACAGTAACGAGAAAGAAGCACTGATGCTTTTTGTCTCTTCTTTTTGGATCAGCTGGCCTGTGCTTTAGGGGGCTTATTGCTCTCTAGTGACTGAAATGGTAGACCAGAGGACAAGATCAAACAGAGGTGTAAGGTGAGTCCCTGCTGATGGCTTATGCACACCAGATAGGCTCCAAACAGAGTATAGTTTTAAGTTTTCTGCTGAGAAACATTAGTTTATGACATTCACTCTCCAGCCTGTACTAGAATTGTCAGTGCCAAGAGCAAAAAGCCTGCTCTCTGGAAATCTGCATACTCAAGCAATTCAATGTTTTACTTTGAATAATCTTCTTGACATTTCTTGAATCCAAAACTCAGTAGTGGAACTATTAAAAGTCTCTTGTGACAGATCTGAACTGGAAGATTTGGTGGCATAAGATTTAGCGAACCTCTTCTTCTGCTGCAGATGTGCCGCAGCATCAGTTATAATCCCTTCTTGCATGAGATCACATAATGGATTCAATAATAATGGGATATGTTCCTAGTTACAACTGGTAGTAACTTACAGTCACTTTGCAGCTATCTACATATTACCTCTAAATCATGACAGCGCCTCCAGCTTTCAAAACAAAGCTAGTTTTAAACAATTTTACATCAAATGATAAGAAATCAAGAAGTCGCAAACATCTACTTTTTTGCTGAATTAGATAGCTCTTTTATTGCAATTATACCTTTCCAGGATAGCTTCTAGAATAGCTAATGAATAGCTGCAATGTGAAAGGCAGTCTGAAATACAAGACTGTGAAGTGAAAAATAAGTGTTTATTCTCTGGAGTTTTTCTTTAGATTAACACTGTAAATACAAGTGATGCTACTGATAAACAAGCTTCATCTATTTTGATCATATGTAAAAATAAACTATTAAATACACAGAAAAAATTATCAGAGCAACTGTGCAAAATGAAAACTGAATTAATCATAATTCTTCACTTTCTTTTAGTTATCGTCATGTCTTCCTTGTAGGCCATGATTTTCTCTCTGAAAACAGATTAGCTCCTTTTTAATTGGATTGGGTCCAATGGGCTCAGATTGATTTGCTTCAGTTCTACTTTGAGGAATCACAATCATTTCCATTACCACTGAAATAATGCCCTTTAGTTCTGTTAATTAGAGGTGGGATTGGTAACACCCCTTACTACTCATATTGCCTAGTGTTTCCTATTTGAATGAACAAGTGTTTAGCAAAGAATGGATGGTGTCTGGGCACGAACATGTATCACTCACTTTACCCCATTGATACAAACCATTTTCAGTTATGTAGAGAGTGTTTCTGTTGTGGTTTAACCCGGCAGGCAGCTAAACACCACACAGCCATTCACTCACTCTCCCACAGAGGGATGGGGGAGAGAATCAAAAAAAAAAAGGTAAAATTAGTGGGTTGAGATAAAGACAATTTAATAGGACAGAAAAGAAAGGGAAAATAATAACAATAGTAAAAGAATACACAAAAGGAATGATGCACAATGCAATTGCTCACCACACGCTGACCGATGCTCAGCCAGTTCCCGAGCTACAGACCCCCTGCCAGCTTTTCCCCTGGTTTATACACTGAACACAACATCATCACAGAATCACAGAATCGCAGAATGGCAAGGGTTGGAAGGGACCTTGGGAGATCATCTAGTCCAACCCCCCTGCTAAAGTAGGTTCACCTAGAGCAGGTTGCACAGGACATCGTCCCGGTGGGCTTTGAATATCTCCAGAGAAGGAGACTCCACAGCCCCCCTGGGCAGCCTGTTCCAGTGCTCTGTCACCCTCAAAGTAAAGAAGTTTTTCCTCATATTCAACTGCAACCTCTTATGTTTCAGTTTGTGCCCATTTCCCCTTGTCCTGTCACTGGGCACCACTGCAAAGAGTCTGGCTCCATCCTTGTGACATCCACCCTTAAGATATTTGTATGTGTTGATGAGGTCCCCTCTCAGTCTTCTCTTCTTCAGGCTGAACAAGCCCAACTCTCTCAGCCTTTCCTCATATGGTATGGAGTAATCCTTTGGTTACTTGGAGTCAGCTGTCCCAGCCATGTTCCATCCCAATTTCTTGTGCACCCCCAGCCTCCTTGCTGTGTGTGTGTGAGAAACAGAAAAGGCCTTGACTCTGTGCAAGCACAGCTCAGTAGTAACTAAATCATCAGTGTGTTATCAACATTATTCTCATCCTAAATCCAAAACACAGCACTATACCAGCTACTAGAAAGAAAATTAACTCCATCCCGGCTGAAACCAGGACAGTTACCTAATTTTATTAATTTGCTCAAACATTTTCCCTTCTGGAAGTTATCCATATTTGCCTTGAACTGATTTTTTTTAAAGGAGATTACCAGGCAAGAATAGCAGGAATTTTCAATGGATTTGGCAGTCACAGTTGTTTGATGAAAGGGTATGTCTTCCAGAGCTCCCCTGGCTTCTTTCAAGTACAGAGGAACTTGCTCGAGGAGACAACTTACATGGACTCACCTAATGAAGACCTCTTATGTCTTGTCAATGTTACGGAAGTTGGAAGGTAAGCAAGGGCTGAGTTTTGGGTTATTGAAAAAGGATGGCTCTTAGCTTTCATAGGATAATTAAATTAATGAAACAAAGCATGACCAAAATTTTTAAGGGAGATTTTTGGCAACTGATTTGAATAATGGTTTATCATTTAGAGCTTAATTAGTAGGAAATCAGTAGGAGCTGAACTTCAAAATGTTTAAAGCATATAGAATGTGTCAAAACTAAGCATCTACTTTTTACTTTCTCAGCTGGGTATTTCAGTTCATCTCTAAAAAATTTGAACAATTTTCCCTATTATTAAAGTGCTGTTGTGAAAAGAAATTAATACTTGTGAATCTCTCAGATATTTGAAAAATTCCTACAGGAAAAATATGAACACTATACTAACTGTATGTAGTTTAAACAGTGCATGACATAGAACAGTTGGTGTTATCACGGGGTGACCCCATCAACCAAAGAAGAAAAAATATAGTGAATAACATGAATAACAGAAATAGCATGAACAGCACATCCAGTGGGATGTGCCAAGCAAACATTTGAAAAAAACATCAAGTGAGCATCTAGCTACAGCTCACCTCATGATATACTCAAGGGGCTGTATTGGGATTGGACAGCTGCTTTAAGACTTCCTAACATTTCAACAAGAGCTTAACTTGACCTCCTCGCTAATTTTTATTTAATTTACTTTTTCTTTTCTTTTTTTTTTCTTTTGTTGACAAATATTTATATAACACCAGAATGTAGGGAGATGACCACAGAGAATGGACGATGATCTAGTTCTCAGCTTCTGCTGTTACTGTAAATGAAGGCTGAGGTCATGAGGCTGAATGCCTGTACATTAAAATCAGGTTTCAGATAGAAATGCAAGACATTTAGATTATTTTCACATCCTTACCTTGTAACATTATGGCTTGCTAAATACATTGAGGAAAGATATTTGTTCCTTTTGGCAGTGTCTGCCTGAAGATAATGATTGTAGCTCAACTTTTATACCTAAAATTGTTGTTCTTCATACATGTATGCAAGATAGCAATGCATTTCTCAGACTATGCAGCCATGTGTTTCTATATGTCTGAGATTACACTTCTATACTTTGGAATCCTTTTTGTTTTGCTTCCTTTAAAGATTCTGTCTAAGTATTTTGTTGACAAGAATGTTGAAGGGGAAAAATTATGTGACTATTAAGGAGCATTTAGAGAATCATATTTGGGACAGAGAACTAGTTAGCAATACGACTCAGATTCTAAAATTATACACCTTACGTAAACAGGGAACAAAAATCTCCTGTGTGACGTCTGTTGCCATTTAAATGTCTTTAATTTTGAATGCCAAATATGCCAATAATCTGCTTAAGCAGAAATATTTGTAGAAACAATTCAACAGCTATCCCTGAAAAAACCAAGAAATTCCACAGAAATGTTAGCTCTCAAGGGCAATCTTCACAGAAAAAAGTGAGTAATATAGAGACAAATGTATGACTTGTTGATAATTATTAGGGTGTCTATATAATTCAGCTCAATAACATTTTTCTAGAGGTTTTTTTCTAGGAAAAAAAAAAAAGAAAAGAAGGTAGTTTGAAGCCCAAAGTCCAGTGCAGTTCATTAACAAGTTATCTGAGTCTCTTCACTACTAAGCAAATAATTCCAACTTCTTTTGAAAGAAAAGCTACAGGATGCAAATCTCTTAATATACCTAAAGCACAAGCAAGGCATCCACATGTCAAACAGGTGGAAGATGCTCAGCGTGTTGGTGTCACAGTATTAGATACTGGGAAAACTCCTGGGAAACATTCCTTCCAGGAAGGTCCAGTGTAAAAAACAGCCACATTTGCTGGTTCTCCTCTGATTGCCTCAACCTGTCCTTTGCACCCCAGGACCTTGCCTTCCAGCTGTAACTCAGATCTGGAGTGAAGCTGTATCACAATAGTAGGATGCTACAGCAAGACAGAAGTGCATCTCCAAGGCTCCAGTCATGAAACTCATAAAGATCAGGATATTAATATGTGTGAATTGTCTACCCCTCCCACTATAACCTGCATCCTTGCCATGGCATGCACAAGTAGCAAAATTCTCCAGGAATACTTAAAATACCACTGGAAAAGAAGGAACGGTGAAAACCAGTCTGAATTCAGTCCACTGACAACAGCTTGGAATTGTTTTGCTTGTTAGTGAAGAGATTTGGATAACTTGTTAATAAACTGCACTGACTTTAGCTGTTGGTGTTTCTATGGTGATAGGAAAAGGGTGAAGTTTTGAAGATTCTGAGAATAGACTCTGGACAGAACAATTAGGAGTTTCCCTGTTTAAAAAATATGCTTTCAAAGAGAACTTTTTTTTTTAAAAACTCTTAATCGGATTTATGATTCCAGTGTTAAATTGAAAAGGTTAATATGGTAATATTTACTGCTGTGGATATTGATAGCAAACTGTACATTCTAATTTCAATTTATTCCCTCAGGTAACTTGATTATTACTATTACTAAATTGCAGAGTTTATTGAGATTTTTTAACTGTTCTCTCCATAAAATTAGCTAAAAAGTGATTTTAAAAAACACTGCTGAGTTTTCTTCATGCCTGTTCTGTTACTGCTGTTTTATGGAAGTGACATGCATATTTTGGAGCCCCAGAAATTCCTTTGTATTTCCTGGGTTTCCATGACAATAGACCAAATTAGGACACACTTAATCACAGTACCGGGGAAGCTACAGCCAAACCTGAAGAACTGTACTTGATATAACCTTTCTGTACAAACTGTTACCTTGAAGTCAGTTATGGAAAATTATTAAACTTGATTTAATAAGAGCATTAAAATTGAAGTGTTACAGGGGGACAGATCAATGAGAGGAAGAGGAGAAACTAGTAACATTTTTGTGCACTGATTTAAAAGTAAATATTCATGTCTTAATCTTCAAAAGATTTCATGTAAGTCTACCTTTGTAATAACTAGCCTGAATCTGCCTAATCCTGTAGGCAACTAAATTTATTTCAGTTTATGTGGACAAAGCCACCTGCGTACTAATTCCTACCCCAGCTAGCAAGACTTTCAGTGGTAGCAACCCAAAGCCCTGGAGGCCAGGAAATAAAATTTTTAAATACGTTGTTCTTCCATCTTTCACCACACTTTCAGATCTACAACAACACAAAGAGGTGCCCTATTACTGGGAAACTGTAGCTCAATTCTCTACATCAAAACAAGAAGGAGATTAAGGGGATTATAGTCCTCTAGAAGCAATATTAGACTATTCAAGGATCTTGTTTTATTTTTTACATGTGAAGTTAATACTTCAGCACCTACCTTGGGTAGGGAGGGATCACTGCTCTTGAGTTTGAGGAAATAGGGGCAGAGATGCTTCTCTAAGAGGTGCTCTTCCATTCAATATTTAGGATATCTCTAATTGATGTCTAGACACCAGCTGTACCTCTTACAGGTGAGTGCTACGCCGTAGTGTCACGTTCACTTTCCATGGCTCTGAGGACTAGGCAACACTTGATTGGTCTGAACAAAAAGAATAGTTTCCAAAGAAGAAACTGAGAAAGCCTAAAAAAAACCCTACAGTTTGACATGGAATCTGAGATATTTGAGCTCAATAATGAAATGAATGTTTTCTTTCCAGTCATGAGCTCCAGAACCTGAATACTGTATATAAAAATGGACCAAAACATCTCCTAATACTTATTGTCCACTTCTGCCTTAACTGATCTGTGGGGATCTGCAGGCCTAGCCTAGCTGTTTAGGGTTGTGAATCATAATGAGAGGTAATTACAATACAGGAAAACAGTGCCACAGACACCGCTAGAGCATAAAATCCTTCTCATCTTTATTTCCCACTGATTACCTTCGTTTCACCAACCTCCACATCAATGCTTCAGCTATTAGGACTTGGCACTTATTTCAGATTATATTGGTTCTGCTTCTTGGCAGAATATCACAAATGTATGTTACAAGCATTATAAAACATAAATTCTTTTGGGATTTGAGCGGATAGAATGGAATATGCTCACGCTCAGGGTGGGTATTTTCCTACGCTATCAGGATATATTGAGGACACTGAAAAAGGAGATTAGGAAAATTACCTAATATAAGTACATATTTGATGGAAGGTTAAATAAAGTTCTCCAGCCTTTCATTTAATTTGCCTTAAGAGAGAGCAACTTTCAATGAACTTCTATCCTGATGTTACGTTATTGCATGGGGCAGGTTAAGTGGGTATGTGTAAGTTATGGGATGTACATGATATAATCAAGTATATCTAGTTCGGTTCTAGCAGGGGATAATTTTTTCTTTTTGCTATCTGAAGAGGGGGGTCATGTGTGATCTCAAGATGTATGCGGGTCCCAACGAAGAAAGGCTGTGAAAGCCAGTTTTAGGGACCACAGAATATTGATTTCAAGTAGACACAGAAACTCTCGTTGTCTCTTCTAATAGAGTTTATTTTATAGCTTGAAAATGCCTGGGTTTTATCCCTCTCAGCTTCAGATGAGTAATGTTGGGAGGAAAAAATGGGGCTGAGAGAACTACTTTGAAGAATATACATTCTGCTTGGTACTAGTGTATCATACAGCTACACTATAGAGGTAGTGTGATACATATCTATGCAAATTGAAGGCTGGGGCCCAGAAACACCAACTTTATCTAGAGTAATGTTGCTTTGATTAAAACGGAACTTTAATTCTAACTAAAGGGAATAGACTTAATTTCTTGAAACTAAGGTTTAAAAAATAAATATATAACACAGAAGGTTTGTTTTTTTTTTTTTAAATTATATTGGATAAACTGTTCTATTTTATTTTAATTTTCATGTAGTTTCACTTAAATTATTTACCAGTCCTAACATATCACAAGCAACTCTGAAGCTGATGCTCCATCAGCAGTCACAGAACTACCCATATTCATTGCTAATGTTCATTGCAATTATTACTAAAACTATTAAACACCCTTAAACTGGAGAGTGTTACTAAGCTTTCCCCCTACAGAAAGACTCAAATGTGACATCTGGAGCCTGGTTTAAGGCCTTTTGTTAGGATATCATTCACTGTAGGATAGTCTTGCCAGTCCAAAAATTAAGAAAGTATCAAGTCCTCTTCCCCTTCCCAGATGCTTTCTAAACAATTTTCATACAAGAGCTTTCTCTCTGGTATGTTTTTATAGAAAATGCAGATTTCCATCCTAATTTCTTCTCATCCAGCTATCCCAAACTCTTAAAGGGAATTTTCTGCTATCTGTACCACTTTTCCTTGAGAAGTACTTCAGCCATTATTATTATCCTGAATCACTTCCCAGTTGGTTTTACAGTCTGCTTTACTCCTTCCCAGACACTGGTCACTAAAGGAGCTGCATCTCATAACACAGCTTTTTTAAGACTAGACCCCAACTGGACCTAGCCTATGCTGTGAAAACCACTCTTAAGCGTTACTACAACTTAAATCAGGTGGAGGCAGGGAAATAAGGGAATAGCAGTAAGGACCTTTATGCAAGTCAAAGATGAAAGCAGATTAGAAGCAAAAAACCATACAAACAAACAAAACCCCACAACACATAAATTACTCAAATAGAGTTACACTTTTCTAGCAATAATTTGCTGAAACACATTTGGGGGGGAATAGAGTAAAATACTTGTTAGTAATATAAGACAGGGAAGTAGGGACTATATCTGGACTATCTGGCATTCCCATCCAGGAGCAAACACCACTTTCCCGTGCTAGAGTGTCCTGCTATATATTGGGGTGGGACCAAGGAAGAGATTAGTCCTTTCCCCCAAAACTTTCCTCATTCAGCATGCTGTTTTCTAAACAAAGAATTGTGCATGACCTATGGGACTGTCCTTTGTGAATGACTAGAGAAACAAGAACTGAATGGAGCCTCCTTGCATTTCATAAATGTAAGTTTGGATGCAACTTATATATTTACCCACCATTTACACCAATGAGCAAGGTCTTGGTTCAAACACATCGACGCCACCAGAGATAGAATACGTATGACCAGCCTAGATGTTTACATTGCTTGCGTATAAGATAGTCACCCCACAAATATCTTTATACTCTGAGAAGAGAGATATACTTAAAAGGTGATATCAATCTTATGCTAACATGGGGTAAGAAAAGTGGTTGTTTCTCTCCATTAACTGTAAAGGCAGACCAGAACCACCAGCTCAGATCCTGGTATTTGCATTGTAAATGTGGAGAGTTAGGTGTGTTGAGTGTCTAGGAGCCTTTCCACTATTTTCATTGCATTTTTTAGGCTCCTGCAAGCTATTTGATATTAAAAAATTCTTTGTTATTTCAAACAGAATTAGAAAAGCAAAGAAGATTAAACAGGATAGAAAAAAATTATATTATTGCCTCATTTCTAAATATATATTTTTGTATCAGTACCAATCAGAACTTTCCAAATGTCTTCCCTTGATTTTACATTTTACAATCTCCCCCATCCCTGTGATACTGAAGATGAAGAGGTTAAATTGCCCATATAAAGGTAATCAGAAGACTGCTTAACCTAGCCTGTTCCATTCTTCCTCCTTGCACAAGGCACTTGAAATCAGGTCCTGTGCTTTTCAGAGATCAAGGAAGAACGCAAGACTACAGAGATAGAAAATAGGTGCCAAGACATTTCCATGCACATCACTCGTAAATAATACATTTAGAGGAAAAGTATTTTTTTTTCTCCTGACAGTGTTCTCATTGTTTTGATACTGCATGCACTTAGGCAATTTACAGAGTAATTTTATGGCTGTTAGTAGAGATGAAATAAACCTGATGGGAAAAAAAAAAAGGAATACCAAGGATCTTCCCAAAACTCAATCCAAATGCTGCATATTACCTAACCATTTATAAGGTTCTGATTTGACACATTTCAATTGCCTGTAAGTATTACCCTTTAGATCTTAACCCACTGATTCCCCTGTCAGCTTGATCAGATTTCCTGCTGAATAAACCATGTAAGAGTAGCTCTGGCTTTTGTTTTCAGGTCTTGACCATGTTGCAGCTTTCTTAAGTATTTGCAGTGAACACTTGTATGAAAATGACCCATTTAATGGGAAAAAGAACTAGAGATGGGACCTGGGACTTGCCTATAGGAGTGATAATCCTCTACCATCTTCCTCTCCCTTTACTACCTTGTAGGAAGAAGCAGATACAGAATTGTTAAAACTATCAACCCCAATCTGAAAGCCATACACTGTGGTTAACAGCTGGTTTGAAGTCCGTGAACCACATGAATAGCAACAGCTTTGTCCTTTAATAATGTGGTACAGCATCAGAAAATGCTCCTATGGTGAGACAGTGACACCAAAAAAAAACCTTTCCTCCTTTCCTTCCTTCTAGGGTGTCCTCACAAGCAAATACAAAACTGAAAAGCAGTGTAGCAGACTGGATTTACATGGGGAGTGAGCATCAAGAACTCCACCCACAGAATGTCTCTTCTCTTTTTTTTTATCTGAGAAGCATCATGCATCAAGATCTCAGAAGGGAATTTCCTATTTAAATACTTTGGGTAAAATATTAAATCCCCAGCAATAATTAAAACATGTAAGTAAGGTGATTGTCCAGTGGTGTGTTGACACATGTGGAAGAGCCAGAGAAACACTGTTGACTTCTCCCCCCTCAATTTGGTCTGGTGGTTCAGAAATATTGCACGTGCATTACCGATCGCTTGCAAGATCTGGGTTTCACCAGGTCTCCCTAACCTTAACAGCAATTATGTGTCCAATTCCATCAGTAAGCAGCTTTGAAAAATTCCCATTTATGTGCATAGCATGCTTTGCCTGAAAGCTGAGCTACCTCCCAGCACACACAGATCAACCCGCTTTATGTTACTGGCCACCGTTCTTAGCAATCCTGCCTGCCGTAATTTGAAAGCGTCCGCCTAGAATTATGAAGTGGATGGAAGATGATTTTAGCATGCATTTTCCAGGGGAATTTTATGAAGTGATCTGAAGAGGAAACTATTAATTCAGCCAGAGAGATTAGCAATAGTGACTGCACTACTCAGGGCAACATCAAGGATCTCTTCCTCCCCAACAGCCTGGCAAAGACAGCCATGTGGAACTTGAAAGCTGCTTCTACATCTGTAAGCAGGCTTTCATTTTTCTTTCGTGCAGTGTGTCCTCAGTGTTTGGCATTATAAATGAGCAGCCTGTGACCACCCCTCCACTCAGCAGAGCTCTCATGTAACACCGCAGAGCTCCGGCACCACCGGCATCCGCAGAGCACCATTTTCCCTGACCTGTAGCCCACAGAGATTACAGAAGCACATTATTTCCCTGTGCAGCTCTTTCACCTCTCACTGCAACCATTTCCTACACAGACACAGAATTTATATAAAAGGCTTTCCTCAGCTTTCATCAAATCTAGGTTGCAGGCCTATTTCGTAACATTAATTCTCTCCCTCACCAACCGCCACATCAATTCAGTACTTTATAAACTATTTCAGGGATCCGATTTATCAGGCCTGACAGAGCTTCACACTGAAATAAACAGCACTGCCTCTGCCGAGCTCGCTCGGTGGCTCCTATTTATCATTATTTAATTCAAGGGCCTAAAATTCTCTGACATTATTAATAGTAAGATAAATCACTGGAAAACTACAGAATCTGTGACCAACGAGGCTGAAATAATCCATTTTGGTGAAAATGTCTACGTGGAATTGCATTCCCTGATGGGTAGCCGCTCTGTCATTAGCAACTCCATATGCATGGGTGTTAAGGAACTGAAGCATGAAGTCCCCAAAGAGTGGGATACTTCAGCTGCCATTCTCTTCCCAACACTTAACACCAAAGCAGAAAATAAGGGAATACAACACAGCTCTAATGCCTCTGTCAGTTGAATTTAAATGTACTAATTTAATCCTTTTTGTACTTGATTAACTTTAACTTGTCTGAGGTTGAACTTTTGTGTTAACTGGACCTGCAAATCCATTAGTTCATTATGAGGACTGTATTACTTAGCCACCTTGATGAGACATAATCAGCTGCCTGGAATGTATATGAGCACTTGCTGCCTTAATTTGGCACCTCATTAGTGATTTTTTTCTATTTTGTTTAAATGAAAGGGATTACATTGGGAGTTTGTCTGGGGCCTGCAATTTTATTTATGAGTAGCCAGCTTTATCCAATAGCTGTGAGACCCAGTAAGAAGTTAAAGATTGAAGAATTTGTTTGGTTCTCTGTCATGAGCATTCAGGGAACCTAAGGTATCTGGACAGGCAGATCCTGAGCTCATTCTAGAGGAGCTGAGCACTGTCATCCCACCTCCCTGACAGAGGTGACCCAAAAACCTTGACAAACAGAAGTACTGAGTAAATGAAGATGTTTGGTAAAATTCTTTTTAAAATTACGAATATTCCAAATCAAAAAAATATATGTGTAAAAAGACCTTTAGTTCCTTTTATTCCCCCTTCCTTTTATCCCCCCTTCCAGAGGGGAAATTCACTCATTGCTGTTTTGTTGTTCACTATCATTCCCTTGAACTTAAGCAGTTTACTTCCTTATTAGTGTCTGGACAGAGGCTGTAATTTTTGAAAAGAACAGCCAAGGACAAAGGACCAAGCAGACACAAAATTCCCCTTCGAAGAATTCCTGCAACAATTCCTGTACAGGGGTTGCCTCCTAAATAATTAATTGTTCATCCAAGTTAGAACTCCCAGAGCTGAAATGCACACCTTCACCCTTGCCCAGAGTCTGTCTTCAGGCAAAATTCTGTGTAAACAAGAATTTCCAGTTTGTCTTTCTCTGATTTAAACAATTTTCCAGTGCTATCCTAACAGCGTGACATCCTCAAACACCTACAGCATCAACCTGCCTGTGATTTTGTACTTTCCTGCCAGGAGCAACCTAGGGAGTGGTAATGAAAAAAAATTAGTGGCTTGGGAATTTTGTTAATATACTGAGTTAGGTTTTGGGGATGTTTTAGGTTCTCATACAATGCATATAGTTACTTGAAGTACAACAACTTTTAGTATTCAGTCACCTTCATGAAGAAAAATTAGCTGAGGGGGGACACGTGATCTCAAGTATCTTCTAAGGTAGAATTTCATAGAATCATAGAATCATAGAAACATAGAATCATAGAATGGTTTGGGTTGGAAGGGACCTTTAAAGGTCATCTAGTCCCTAAAGGTAATCCCTGCAATAAGCAGGGACATTTTCAACTAGATTAGATTGCTCACAGCCCCGTCCAACATGACCTTAAATGTTTCCAGGGATGGGGCATCTGCCACCTCTCTCGGCAACCTGTTCCAGTGTTTCACCACCGTCATTGTAAAAACTTTCTTTCTTATATCCAGTCTAAATCTACCCTGTTTTAGTTTAAAACCATTATCCCTTGTCCTATCAAATTTGTTTGCAATGGTTTTATACCTACACTGCACAGTTCATTATCACTTATTTGGTCTCTGCTTAATTTGGGGCTGAACCACACTGACTCAATCCACCATTCATTCCTCCGCATCTTGCTCCAGTCTGAGTTCCCTCAGCAGCAGTGTCAGATGTGCATGGTGCACCAAGCTGTAAAAGCAGAGCAAGATGAAGCAGGTCCAGGCACAGCACGTCTCTGTGTATTAGTCAACAGGTCACAAAGCCCCAGTTTGTGATTTCTCAAAACATTTTTTTAACAGGATTGGAAGTAGGTTCCAATATATTTATTACCAGGATTTTCATGTACTGCCACTATCATCATCCCAAAGAAACACAGGTTCTTGATATTAACAAATTATATACAGTGAATACACTTTTTGTGTGCTATAGAATACTGTCAAAGCAGCCCATTTTGGTTTCTTATACACAGGAGAAGTATTATGCTAATAAAGTGTAAAATGGGGACTTTTGGCTTCAATTATAACCCACAGAATTCCCAAAAGTACAGTTTAGCCTGTATGAAGATCCACATTCTACCTAATTTTAACCAACTGGTTCATTAATACTGCTGAGATTTGCATGCAAACTATGGAGTCTTCTACAATTTCTCTTATCACCAATTAAGTTAACTCCTGTCTCGTGCTATGGAGCATTTGAAACGTGTACATTAGTGGTAACTGCATGTGCAGTTTAAGGTGAGTCTGTTACTGTTCAGGCAGTGTCTCTGTGCTTGTCTCAGTCAACATAACTGCAACTATGTCTATTTTTAAAATTCTCTCACTATTTAATTAGGGGTGGGATTTTCACCTTCTCTTGTATTTTCTCTCCTAAGAATTGCAAGGTTAACTCCCTAAAACACAAGGAGGGAAGGGACTGTGCAAAGCTGGAATTTACAAGCAGCGGTAACTACAGTGCATGAAATTGTTCAGGTTTTGCCACTGCTCTGTCTTGCCGTTATTCAGGTGTCATCATAAAATTAGGTAGGGAGGGTTTCATTACTGAATAATTGCTTTTGATGTTCAACATCCAGGCAACGGCATTCAGCTTAACATATAGCAGTTTACTTCAGTCACCGGGGAGGTGGGGAAAAAAGGCTACTTCATGGAAACTGTCATGCGGCCCGGTTTGGTCTGTCACGATCCTGCTCACATGCATGTGAATCACTGATAACTCATGCTAGTGGAAGAAGAGACATTTACTCCTTTTGGTCTTCTGTTGCTGTATGTGCAAAACCTATTTGTGTCTTTTTTCCAGTGTTTGGATAATGTCACAAAAGGCCCATCATTTACCTTGTACTAAAACAAGTAGTACAGCTGTAATGTTAATAACCAAAGCCGATTCACATACATCACCAGTGCCTGCCTCCTGTCCTGATCATGGGCTGAGGGAAGCTGTTTGCCTTACCCAGGATGACTGAAGACATGGGGAAAAATGGTCCCCAGCGCAAAACACTCTGCCCTCTGTAACTGATTGTCCTTCAGCTCAGTCTAGTAACTGCCTCTGTAGCATTATATTACTATGCAATAGGTGATCTTTCCTGTTAGTGGTTCCCAGATTATGTCTGCTGTGAGAAATTGGTGATTTAAAAGAAGTTTTAAGCCACTAAGTCCAGGTAAGTGACTTTTAAACACCAGACCATCGATTTCAATAGGGCATTTGTGAGCTGGATTTCATGGTTTTATTTATTTTTCTTCTTTCTACATAAAAGGATTTAAAATTACTTTTCTTTCCTGCTTGGATGGCAGTAGAAGGAAGACGTCTATTTGTTTCATTAGATCCAAGTCTATTGTTGTAGGGTATTATTGTGATACCTTTTCTCATACAAAATTTGATTCCACACTTTGAGTGAAATGATTACAATCAACCATAATAATGATGAGCCTAAAACATAGAATCATAGAGTCACAGAATCATTTAGGTTGGAAAAGACCTTTAAGATCATCAGGTCCAACTGTTAACCTAGCACTGCCATCCCACCACTAAACCATGTCCCTAAGCACCACATCTATCCTTCTTTTAAATACCTCCAGGGATGGGGACTCGACCACTTCCCTGGGAAGCCCGTTCCAATGTTTGATAACAATTTCAGTGAAAAAATTTTTCCTAAGGTCCAACCTAAACCTCCTTTGACACAACTTGAGGCCATTTCCTCTTGTCCTACCACCCATTTCCTGGGAGAAGAGACCAACACCCTCCTGTCAGGCAGTCATAGAGAGAGATAAGGTCTCCCCTCAGCCTCCTTTTTTCCAGGCTCAACAATCCCAGTTCCCTCAGTGGCTCCCCATCAGCCTTGTGCTCCAAATCCTTCATCAGCTTCATTGCTCTCCTCTGGACATGTTCCAGTAACGCATCATCTTTCTTGTAGTGAGGAGCCCAAAACTGAACACAGTATTTGAGGTGTGGCCTCACCAGTGCCGAGTACAGGGGCATGATCACTTCCCTACTCCTGCTGGCCATGCTATTCCTGATACAAGCCAAGATGCCATTGGCCTTCTTGGCCACCTGGGCATACTGCTGACAAGTAATAGGGCAAAATGCAGCCGACTGGCAAGACAGTGCTTGGGACATGTTTCATTAATCCATACTGGTATGTCACATTCATGCCACATTTTATGTTCAGCAGCATCCAGAAGCATCCAGAACCATCTCAGCAGCAAAATCCCTAAGTGAAGCAAAAAAGGACATAAATCATGGATAATACATGCACCAAGTTGTTCTTTGATAAAGGTACATGAATATTCCCTGTCACTTCTGTCTGTCTAGCAGGTGCTGTCTGTCACTCCCTGCTTCACTCCAGGTCCTCATCATTTGAGAGACCACAGTGTGCATGTCAGCTTGCTCTGCTTTTGGCTGGCGACATGGTCATACACTACCATCCTCACGTCAGGACAATCCTCCAAAATTCTTCCGGACAGCCCTAGACTTTCCTGCCAGACTGGTCCTAGCTCTACATACCATGGAGTCAATCACATCTGTTTACATTAGCCCAGGGACCAGTTTTCCCTCTAGAGTTCTCCACAAAGGTGAGAACTGTCTATGGAGCCCCTATTTCCATAATGTACTACTCTATTTAGCATAGGAAAATGCTGTGAAAACACAGTCTCTGGAACCTTAAATTTAGAGGCACAGACCACTTCCAAAATATAAATAAAAACTCTGCCTTGCACTTTTCTTCAAGAAGAGCTGTTTTTCATTTATTTCTTTCCTACAGCTCTCAGCTTCTAGGTCACAAAAGCAAATAGTTCTAGCTTCATTGCCAAGTGTTTCCCTCCCATAACTTATGTCTAAATAACCAAAATCTTGTTTCTAATTATGCTGACACTCCCTTGCACGTCTTTGTGCCAGTGTTTGTTCAATATAGGGTGATGGAAGGACAGGTTTATTTGATAGTGGTCTTGCACATACACACACACCTCTGACCCATAATAAAAATGTACTCTGGTCTAGAGTTGGGGATGAATGGTGTGTAAGGTAACTTCCTAACTGTATTAAGACTGCTCTTTTTTTCTGAGATTATTTCCTGTCTCAGAAGAGTTATTTCTCACAAAGCTTCTAAATATTTGCCCTTGGTGGTTTTGTTTGGTTTGCTGTGTGGTTTTTTTTTTTTCTTATGATCTGTTTGTCTGTCCTAGATTTGGCTGGGATAGAGTTATTTCTTCATAGCAGCTCATATGGTGCTCTGTTTTGGATTTGTGACAAAACCAGTGTTGATAACACAGGGATGTTTTAGCTATTGCTGAGCAGTGCTTACACAGGGTCAGCGTCTTTTCTGTTTCTCACACTGTCCCACCAGCGAGGAGGCTGGGGGTGCACAAGAGGTCGGGAGCGGGGGCACGGCTGGGACAGCTGACCCCAACTGACCAAAGGGATATCCCATCCCATATGGCACAGTGCTCAGAAATAAAACTGGGTGGGGGGAAGTTTGGCCAGAGCTGCCATTGCCTGGGGACTGACTGGGCATCAATCAGCTGGTGGTGAGTCATTGCTTTCTGCCTCACTTGTTTCTCCTTGCTTTTTTGCTTCTTCTTTTACCAAACTCTTTATCTCAACCTATGAGTTTTCTCACTTTTGACCTTCTGATTCTCTCCCCATCCCACTGGGGGGGTGTGAGTGAGTGGCTGTGTGGAGCTGCCTAGCACGGTTTACCCACAAACCTGTTTTTTCTGAGAAATCTTGAAAGAATCACTCTGTTGTGTGTTTAAAATAACAGCTTAAGTCAGTCTGATGAATGGGCATATAAATGAGAGCAAACTATTTTTATTGGGCATGGGAAGGTTTTTGGCAGTCCCAGAAGCTTCCCCCATGTCTGGCAGAGCCAATGCCAGCCAGCTCCAAGATAGACCCATGGCTGGCCAAGGCCAAGCCCATCAGCAACAGTAGTAGCACCTCTGAGATAACATAGTTAAGAAGGGGGAAAAAATTGTGCAACACCAATCGCAGCCAGAGAGAGGAGTGAGAATCTGTGAGAGGAGCAGCCCTGCAGCCCCCCAGGTCAGTGCAGAAAGAGGGGCAGGATGTGCTCCAGGTGGCAGAGCAGAGTTTCCCCTCAGCCCCTGGGGCAGCCCATGGTGGGGCAGGCTGTGCCCCTGCAGCCCAGGGAGGTTAGTGGTGGAGCCCCGGAGGACCCCACACCAGAGCAGGTGGATACTTGAAGGAGCATCTTGCTCCTGGCAGGACCTGTGGACTCATGGAGAGCGGAGCCCACACTGGAGCAGTCTGTTCCTGAAGGACTGCACCCCATGGAAGGGACCCACACTGGAGCAGCACATGAAGAAGCTGTAGCCCATGGGAAGGACCCACGTTGCAGAAGTTCATGGGGGACTGTCTGCCATGGGAGGGACCCCAGGCTGGAGCAGGGAGGAGTGTGAGGAGTGCTCCCCAGGGGAGGAAGGAGCAGCAGAGACAGCGTGTGATGAACTGACCCCAACCCCCTTTCCCCATCCCCCTGTGCCGCTGGACGGGGGAGGAGGTAGAGAAATCAGGAGTAAAGTTAAGTCCGGGAAGAAGGGAGGGGTGGGGGAAAGGTGTTTTTAAGATCAGGTTTTATTTCTCATTATCCTACTCTGATTTGATTTGTAATAAATTAAACTAATTTCCCCAAGTGGAGTCTGTTTGCGACATGGTAATTGGTGAGTGATCTCTCCCTGTCCTTACCTTGACCCACGAGCCTTTCACTGTATTTTCTCTCCCCTGTCCAGCAGAGGAGAGGAGCGATAGAGCAGCTTTGGTGGGCACCTGGCGTCCAGTCAGGGTCAACCCACCACACTATCAGAATATAATTTTAGAAAGTGAGGTGCATATAAAATTATTTTTAACATTTCAACCCAGTTTACATTTCTCTAAAGAATTCAGCCAGCAGCAGACACTTGCAAAATTCCCCCTGTAGGACTGAGGCTGGTTGTCCCTATCAGATTTAAAGGACCTGGAAAACAAGCTGCAGGCAAAGAGGGAAAAGAATTTCAGTGGAAGTTACAAACTGTTAAAAGCTACATCAGCTGTAATTTGGAATGAAAAAGGAGAACTATGTAGAACATAATGTAGATTTCGTGTACATGTTGAGATTTTGAAAAAGTTCTAGGCAAATAAAAGCTAAGATAAAAGACAACATCTGTAGTAAAATTATATAATATTAATTGCAAGTCTAATAATGACTTTGTGGTTAATTAAAATGCTTTGATTCCAACCTCCACTTCTTGCCAAGCTTTCTCCTAGCAAATATAAATATCAAATCTGTGCTAGAAAGTAAATTTGGACAAACAATAAAATTCACAGAATGGTTTACAGTTGCACTTGATGATCTTAAGGGTCTTTTCCAACCTAAATGATTCTATGATTCTATTCTATAAAACAGCTTGTTTAACCAAGGACCTCTGGAGGTCATCTAGACCAACCTTCTGCTCCACTCAGGGCTAACTAGAGCAGGTTGCTCCAGTTGGGGTTTGAGTCACTTCAAGGAGGGACACTGCTTGCATATGTAAGCATATGCACACAACAAAAAATGTTTGCTTTACATATTTTATCCCATTAATTCTAAAAATTCACATAAAGATTAAAAAGAATGGCAAAAATTCCAGTCTTCATGGAATTTAAGAACTGACACATTAACAACTGTGTTATTCATTCTCATTTATTGGTTAGCTATTAATTAAAGGGTTAAGGAAGATCAAAATATTTCATCTCACTAAAATCTAGAAAAGACTGAGATGTTTAGAGGAATCTTACGTAGGATGTGTATGGGTAACATAATGGCAGATAAATTCGCTGCTGAGAAATGCCCATTGGATAAAATTGCTGAATTACAGATGAACTGTAAAAACTTAGAGGGGTGAAATGAAGAGAACAGGAACGGGATACAAAATAATATGAAAACTATTATTTTCTTAGTACAGAAAAAGGTGGTGAACTCTCACTTGGAATTTTCTGTTCAGCTGAAGTCATCTTATGAAAATGGCCCATGAGCAATAAAACTACAGACTTGAAAAAGGAAAATAAGTGACATGGAGAGATTTCTGTGTAAGGATGGATAGAAACTGTTTAAAATCTAGTTTAGAAAGGGACAGCAAAGACATGACAATGAAAGACAAATGAACTGTTCTTAACATGCTATTGTTTATGTAATTAACTTGTGAAACACATTCCTAAGTATTATGGAATTCAGAAATTTAATAGAGGTGAAAAAGGATTTAAAGCAAGTCCTCCATTAGAACTGCTATTTAGATTTTGGAACTGCTGAACACTCCAGTGCAGCTCCTTCTGGAATTATGGTAGACATTATATAAAACAAACTTTTCTTGGGGCTTTTTACATTCAGGGAAAAGAGAAGAAGAATAGAAAATAAATCAGAAAAATACAAACTATTTTCCCAGGGAGCAAGCTTATTGAGTCACCAGACCAGGTGCCAGGCCTCAAGTACATGTAAGTACCCGTTCTTTGCTGGAACTTAAGGGGCTCCCCCCATGGCATATAATTCACAGCATCCATTTTCTTCAGGTTCTCTCATTATGCTAAAGATAACTATTAAAAGTTAGGCAGGGATCTCTTTTTCATAGCTCTGGCTTTTTTACCCTCTGGACAGCTGGCTTGAACCTGGGGCAAATATAATGGAAAGGACTGGTGCCTAAATAAACAAGGGATAGCATACTAGTACAAGGGATGCATCTCCCTTCCCCATCACAGATGCAGAGGCTGACTGGATTTCCCCAAAGAAAGTTTCTGTTGTGCATTATGCAGAACAGATTCCTCTGAAACAACGGCGCTAGAAATCTCTGTTAATCTCACTTCACTGGAGCCATACCATTAGGAAAAACATGCAGTGAGTGGGAAATGGCAAAACTGCTCTGGGCAAAAAGAGTAACTGAAGAGGAATTCTCTCATCTCTTCCTATTAATTTTCATGAAGGGATAGATAACAGTCCACATGCTCTAATTTAGCACCCAGCTGCCTCGTTGCTTGTCATGAGCAAATTTTCTTCAAAAACACTACTAGCTGCTTCCCTTTTTACATTTAGATTCATATTCCGGGGGGGTTGTATTTTTTGTGTTTTTTTTTTCTCTTCAGGCCCTTACCAGTTTCATCTCCGATTCTTTTCTGCTACTTGGATTTCTTCCTCCCACTTACCCTGCCTTCAATCTCCTTCACATCTTTTGCTTCATTGTCTATGCTGTCTTTCCATACACTTCCACCTCTCCAAATTCCTTGACCTAATCCATGGTCCATGCTTTCTTTCAATACCTTCTCATGAAGAACTACCTCTAAACATCCACCTTCAAAACAGTGCCAGCAGATGCGAAGGCAGTAAAATGAAAAAGGAAGATGAACAAAAATGATGGAAAAAATAAAACCTGAATGATCAATATCATGCAGCCATTTTGACAGTTTTCCATCCAGATTGATCTCAAGATAGCCTCTTTTACTGTTCCTGGGCACTCCTTTTTCAGCAAGAAAAAATCAGAGCTTCAAGTTCTTCAAATACACTTCAGTTGTCTTGCTTTCCAATATAGCACAAGCATATTGGTGATAAATAAATAAATTAGTGAATACTTATATAATACTAATGATTAAAAAAATAATCATTTTAATGAACACCACTTTTATTTTCTCATGTTTCCCAATAAGGAGTCCTAGGATGTTTAGCAATGCAGGAACAATTTTCAGGTTATGTTTTCTGATCAAGTCTGAAAACATAAACTGCTTTGCTCTGAGCTTCTGGTTCTGCATATAGTAGGATTACGGCAAAGCAATTCATACTGCTCTACCTTTAATCTATATCAACAGGAGGGCCAATTTAGTTTGTCTAGGGCTGGTACTTAAAAAGTCTGATAGATGTAACCTGTGAGAGTCAAGTAAAATAAGAGCAAAGAGGGTATTAAAAAAAAAAAGGAAAAAAGAAAAAAAGGAAAGAGTATGTGTGAGAATTTCCAGGTTTGGGGGGAAGGGATACATCTGAGTGATATGATGATGCTGTATTTTGTCTCCAGACTCCAGAAGGCTTTATATGTTTTTACATTAATAGAGCAATGAATTACTTCTGCCTGTAAGCAAAAAAATAGAATTTTAAAGTCTTTAATTTTTTTATTATTTTAAACCTTTTCCATACTTGAGAGGGAGGAGGTGCTCCAGGCACTGGAGCAGAGGTACCCCTGCAGCCTTTGGAGGGGACCATGGTGACACAGGTTGTTCCCCTGAAGCCCAGAGAGGACCACGGTGGAGCAGCTATCCACTTGTGTGCTGCAGCAGGCAGACATGCCCTGAAAGAGGCTGTGGCTCATGGGAGGAGCCCATGCTGGAGCAGGTTTTCTGTCAGGAACAATAGACCATGGGGGACCCATGCTGGAGCAGTCTTTTCCTGAAGGACTGTAACACATAGAAAGGACACGTTCTATAGCAGTTCTTGAAGAACTGCAGCCTGTAAGAATGACCTACATTGGAGAAGGACTATTTCCCATGGGAGGAACACCACACTGGAGCAGGGGAAGAGCGTGAGGAAGAAGGAGAGGCAGAGACAATACATTATGAATTGACCACAGCCCCTGGTCCGCTGTGCTGTGATGGTAACTTGTGAGTGATCTCCATCCTTATGTCAACCTGTCCCACTGAGGTGGGGGAGTGAGAGAGCAGGTTAGTGGGTACCTGGTGGCCACATAAGGTCAACCCACCATATAGATTTAAAAAATTAACTTTTTTCCATGTGAGGAATTTTTAAATCTCATCTCTTTCTTAAGAGCTGGAGGCTGCTATGTAACATTTAGAAATAAAAAATACATTTAGAAATTAAAAAAAAAAATCATTGTCATTAGAAGAGACATAAGAAGGAGAAACAAGCTTAGCTTTATTTTATTTCTTGGGAATGACCTGACCATGGGCAAGATTCACTCTGAAGAGTTCCTAGCTCCTTAGCAGGAGACAGGACCCAAACAGTGGCTTCAGAGGATGGAATTCCAGTGTCCCAGAAGTACTCAAACTGGTCTCCCATCCAATATAACTTTAGTAGGTTTAAAAACTGTCCTTCCAAATAGATAAAGAATTTTACAAGTTTCGATCAGAAAGGACCTTTAGATTACATCTCATCTGACCCCCTGCTCAAAGCAGATCTAATCCAACTCATGACTCATGTCCTGTCAAGTCTTGAACACTTACATAGAAGGAGATTCTACAGCCTCTCTGGGCAACTTCCTCCAGTGTTTGGCCACCCTCATGGTAGATAAAAATGTCCTTAGACCTAATTAGAATTTCCCATGATCCAATTTGTGTCCTTGCCTCTAATCCTGAGTCTCTGTGAATCTCTGACAACAGTCTGTCTCCATCTTTTCTACATCTCCCAATCAGTTCATTGTAGGTGTCATTAAGCTGCCTCTGAGCTTTCTCTTCTCCAGGCTGAAGAGACCCATTTCTCTCAGCCTGCCCTTGTGCATCATATTCTTTACCCCACTGACTATCTTGGCTTCCACTGGCCTCAATCCAGTATGTCAACATCTTCCTTGTACTGAGAAGCCCAAAACTGGACACAGTGCTCCATTACCTAACTGGAGTGATTCCACTGAAAGGTCCCTTCTGAAGAACATAACTAAGGCTTTATTTCAGACACCTGATGGGGGGAATCCAGCTTATAAATGCCATGTCTATAAAATACCACAGATGTTGTCTTCACTCACCCTTTCCTCGAAAAAGATCAATTGGTCACGGCTATAGATGTTGGATCCCAATGGTGGGACCAGCGTTTGCTAAGAAGCAGCAATATTGATCACAACATACAAAGACTGTATTTTTTTCTTTCCTACTGGTTTCAGATTTAATTTTCTAATTTTCTGTGGCAGGAACCACTGGAAGTCTGACAAGTAAGCCTTTGTCCACAAACAATGAAATAAACTTACACCATTACAGAAAACAATGGACATCCATAACGTAGTCCTTCCAATATACTCACTTTTCTTGTGCATCCTTGAGCTGTTTTAAAGGTGAGCATTTTGCTCATTGTGAGGAGGTCTGGGGAAGTAACCACGCCTCGCTGCTCTTGATGCTCTTCAGAGGTTGTAATTGCCTGCCCGGGTGCTTAGACATTTAGAACAGAGAGTTCCACCCAGCACTTTCCCAGTACTGAACAAGCTAAGTTGGTCTGACCCAAATTGCCACTGAGCAATCTATCTTTTTAGCACCTTCATAAGGGATCTCTAATCTCTGACAGGAGATTGAATTAATTTACTGAAGTATGTGACCATACTTAACAACCTTTCTAACTCACACGCTTTCTGGTTTGGAGCCAAGATTTACATAATTACTTCTATTTTTGAGCTGTCAGGACTGACACATTTCCCAAATGCCTACGTTTAGCCATTTTTAGCTTACACTTGCCCTAGCTGAAGTATAGTCCTTCATCTCTAGCTTTTTAAGTACTTGACGGACTTTTGTTCTTCTGGGATTGCAAAATATAATTCTATCTAGATAGGCTAGCAGTCCTCTGAGACCTTTAAATAACTCTGCTCTGATTTTATCAAACACATCTAGGGATCTTCAATGCTCTTTCTGATGTAAAGCAATTTCAAGAATTGCAACAAATAATAAGTAACATAAATTAGAACTATTTTTTCTCTAACCAAATTTGTCAGAAATATTAAAAATCTTCACTGTTTGAAAACTACTAAGTGGATATTGGGAAGATTTATTTTGCCTTCTTTTCCTCCCTATTTTTCATCCTTTCTTTTTTTTTTTTATTTTTTTTATAGATGGTACCTGAAGAGTATAAGGAGGTTATTGCTTGGTTTTGCCTTTCAAAAAGCACGCATACACAGACACACTTTCTTTAATGTTTCAAAATTCATAGAATAACTATAATTTAAATGCAGAGGGTTTAATATCAAGGGGGAACTTCTAAAATGTAATAGACTACATATAAAAAACCTCAGCATACACAAGATAGTCCTCACCAACCCATTAAGGTGTCATATCAAAGGACACAGAGAAAACTAGTGGCTGTCATTGTTTGGCATCTGTCACAGACCATGAAGTCACATTGAACAATATCTATAGCATTTTACGTACTGGCAGACTATGGCAGATCATGTGGATACAGTACAGTTCAAGAGCATGTAGGATTACATATTTCCCTAGTATAGTAACTTATTTAGTGTTATAAGCAGTTGTCTGCTATTGCTGTACAAAAGAAGAAATACAGAAAGACTTGACATTTGTGTTGCTTTTTCTTTGGATGCAATTTCTACCTAAAGCAACTTCAATGGTTTCAACTCACATTTAAGAGCTTCCTTTCACTGGTGAACTTTATTTCAGGAACTGAAAAAGACAGTAATATCCAGTCTTTAAGGCGTCCTTCATCCTTCAATCTAAAAAGCGTCATGTTTTTCAAGAGATTCTGTTCTTGTTTCTCCAGCTTCCTACAAGACTGAATCACAACAGTTATACACAAGGAGGCTGAATTGAGGTTCTACAGATAACTACAGATCAAGTTTCTAACATTCTGAGTTAAACTTTGGAATCAATACTTTTTTAATATACTTGACTCTACAAAATAATCTTATATCTATCTACTGATGTATTTATATACACCAATACTTTTGGTCAGATAATTTATTTTCCTTTCATATTTCAGGAACAAAAATTCTAATGAGACAAATTACTCTGTAAAGATCCTTCGCATGGGGGAATACAGCCAGATGCCAGAAAGCACTGGGGGGGAAATTAACATTATGCAGCTATGAGTGCACTTTAAATTGCTATACTCTCCCAGGGTAGAAAAAGGAATTTAACACTTTTTCATCTCACTGCATTCTTTCTCACTCTGTAACTCTAACTGCATAACTCTGTGGTAAATAACACTGTATGTTTAAAAGAAAAAAAAGCACACAAAACACCCCCCCAAACAACCTCTGAACTGGGAGATAAATATGATCTTCAGTCTTAGTATTGGCTCTGCCTCTGCCGTTGGCAGACAACATGTGGGTAATGGAAAGGCAAGTGATAGGGAAGTCCATAATACAAAACAAAACCATGCCATTACATAGGGCATTGACAGTACATGGTTACACAAAAAACTGGCAGTGTTCTTTCAGTCTGAATGAAGAATGAACACTCATGGGCTGTATTACTAAATTGATAAATGCCTTCTAGCAAATTACTTCTTTATGCATCCATTTTGCCATCTGCAATGTTATGTAATTACTTCTAAGGTTTTTATTTTTACTAAGCTTTATGTAGCTAACACTCGTAGAGTATTTGAGGTCCTTGTCTGCTTCAAAACTTGAGATTTTACTGAATGGCAAGCTAAAAAAGAGAGAGAGAGCATACAACACTTACCCAATAAATAGATTCTAAATAACATGGGATATTTGTCACTGTTTCACATTTCTGAACGTACCAGGTAAACACACAGTCATGATTTAAAGTTTTAAAAATGGAAAGGTTGTAAATCTATTCTGTCTATCTCACTGCTGGTTCAAAACCTATTTATACACAATATTCAAATATGTCAGATTTATAGACAATTTCGCTTCTTTGGGAAATATATGTTTTGTGTCACCAGGGTAAATTTTTATTTAAAGTGCATTTAATTTCTCCAAATTTTTTATGACTTAGAAAACTCTACAAGTGTCACAATAAATATTTTATTTGGTCTAAAATATCTTTCCAGGAAGATAATTGTTCCCACCCCTGTATATTGATGATAATCTTCTCCAGCTTCTCTCAGTGCCTGCAGAAAGGCATCCATGCTGACTGCTGGCCCTGCTGTGACCTTATTACTGGCCAGAAGATATCCCTGCCTGAAACCAGAGTGCAGAGTATGTCACTGATATGTCATTTTTGCACTGGATGGCAAACAGTTACTAAGGCAAGATGGGAAAAGACATTTCTGTGAAGCTCTGGGATGGATATCATAACTGTAAATGTGAATATGGATGTCTCGAAGCATAGGTTTTTAAATGAGTCTATACTTTAATTGCAACAGTGGTCCTATTACAATATCCCCATGGTGACTTTCAGCAGAGTGAATCATTGCTCTTCTACATGCTGTCACCAAGCTGGGCCCTGCAGACACCCAATCATGCATTATCATGTAATGAACGCCTTCAATGCATCTTGACAGCAGGAGCTGATGACTCCACAGTATAGTAGAATGTGCTCTGAGCTGCATAGGATCCTGGTCTTGGAGAGCAACCCTCTAACCCACCAAACCCTTGAGGTCCCAAGGAAAAGTGAAGATCTTCAGTCTCAGCAAATCACACCTGAAATTTGATTCCCAGTGTGACAGAGGTTCAGGCCTACCTGGAATTCTCATCTCCCTCATTGCAATATCCACCCCGCAAGAAAAACCCATCTCAAAATAAGTTTTAGTAAGAGCTATTGAAAAAAACACCAGGTATATTCTTGCTACCTGATCAGAGTCATTGACTCAGCTTCTACTGTAGATTAGATATAAGGAAGAAATTCTTCACTATATGGGTGGTAAGGCACTGAAACAGGTTTCCCAGAGAAGTTGTGGATGCCCCCTCCCTAGAAGTGTTGAAGGCCAGGTTAGGTGGGGTTTTGAGCAACCTGGTCTGGTGGAAGGTGTCCCTGCCCACAGCAAGGGTTTGGAACTAGATGATCTTTAAGATCACTTCCAACCCAAACCATCTTATGATTCTATGGTTCTATAATTTTCTGGATCCTGGAGGATATAAAGAGTGAATTTTCCATGTGCCTCAGTGTATTTTCCAGGAGGATCTGCTCCATGATCTGACTGGGCATAGAGGTGAGTCTGACTGGCCTGTAGTTCCGCAGGTCTTCCTTTTTTTGCTTTTTAAAAATGGGGGTTATGTTTCCCCTTTTCCAGTCAGTGGGAACTTTACCAGGCTGCCACGTCTTCTCAAATATGATGGATAGTGGCTTAGCAAGTTCATCAACCAGTTCCCTCAGGACCCATGAACACATCTCATCAGGTCCCATGGACCTGTGCACCTTCAGGTTCTTTAGGTGGTCTCGAACCTGATCTCCTAGAGTGGGAAGTTCTTCATTCTCCTAGTCCCTGCCTTTGCCTTCTGTGACTTGGGTGGTGTGGCTTGAGCACTTGTCAGTGAAGACCGAGGCAAAAAAGTGATTGAGTACCTCAGCCTTCTCCATGTCCCGGGTAACCAGGTCTCCCTTTTCCTTCCAAAAAGGGCCCACATTTTTCCTCATCTTTCTTTTATCACCAATGTACGTATAGAAGCTTTTCTTGTTGCCCTTGACATCCCTGACCAGATTTAATTCTAACAGGGCTTTAGCTCTGCTAACCTGATCCCTGGCTGCTCAGACAATTTCTCTGTATTCCTCCTAGGCTACCTGTCTTTGCTTCCACTTTCTATAGGCTTCATTTTTGTATCTGAGTTTGTCCAGGAGCTCCTTGTTCATCCATGCAGGCCTCCTGGCTTTCTTGCCTGACTTCCTCTTTGTGGGGATACATTGCTCCTGAGCTTGGAGGAGGTGACCCTTGAATATTATCCAGCTTTCTTGGGCGCCTCTTCCCTCCATGATGCTCTACCAAGCACATCGCTGAAGAGGCCAAAGTCTGCTTTCCTGATGTCCAGGGTAGTGAGCTTGCTGTGCACCCTCCTTGCTGCCCTACAGATCTTGAACTCCACCATTTCATGGTCACTGCAGCCAAGGCTGCCCTTGAGCTTCACATTCCCCACTAGTCCCTCCTTGTTGGTGAGATCAATGTCCAGCATAGCACCTCTCCTCATTCACTCCTTTATCACTTGGAAAAGGAAGTTAACATTAACAGATTCCAGGAACCTCCCAGATTGCTTATGCCCTGCTGTGTTGTCCCTCCAACAGATATTGGGGTGGCTGAAAACCCCCACGAAAAGTAGGGCTTGTGAACATGAGGCTGCTCCTATCTGTCTATAGAGGGCCTCATCTGCTCAGTCTTCCTGATTGGGTGGCCTGTAACAGACCCCCCACTAAAATGGAAGTGGAACAATTTCAGGCCTTACTCAATAATAGAAAGGACCTATATTAAGGGGGTTTTAAGTTTAAAGAAATATTTTTCTTAGTCCTTTTCAAAGAAATTGGGACAAGAGAATAGAGGATGACAAAGATTTAATCAGAGAACAAACTGCAAATTATATGTGCAGTGCTAACAAAACATTTAGTCACGCATGCTACCAGTTTACTGGCATATACTACAAAGAGCTATGCAGGATAAACTGCTTAGGACCTGCTCTGCCTGTATGATATCTACAGAGATGAAAAGATCAATTCCCTACTGAAGCTTTTTACTGATGGGAACAAAAGCAATCTTTAAAGCCATTTGTTTGTCCCACCAGAACCTGGTAAGTAACTGTTCGGCCCAGCTAGCAACTTTATCTTTCACTATATTAAAGGCAGGTCCTGCTTGACTGATCTGACCTCCTTCTATGACAAGGTGGCTTAGTGGATGAGGGAAAGGCTGTGGATGTTGTCTACCTGGACCTTAGTAAAGCCTTTGACACTGTCTCCCACAGCATTATGCCTGAGAAATTGGCTGTCCATGGCCTGGACAGGCATACTCTTTGCTGGGTAAAAAACTGTCTGGATGGCCAGGCCCAAAGAGTGGTGGTGAATGGATTTAAATACAATGGGTGGCCGGTCACAGGTGGTGTTCCCCAGGGCTCAGCGTTGGTGCCAGTTCTGTTTAATATCTTTATCAATGATCTGGATGAGGGGATCAAGTGCACCCTCAGTAAGTTTGCAGATGATACCAAGCTGGGCGGGAGTGTCAATCTGCTTAAGGGTAGGAAGGCTCTATAGAGGGATCTGGACAGGCTGGATTGATAGCCTGAGGCCAATTGTATGAGTGGCTAGAGAGCTGCCTGGCAGAAAAGGACCTGAGGGTGTTGGTAGACAGCTGGCTGAATGTGAGCCAGCAGTGTGCCCAGGTGGCGAAGAGGACTAATAGCATCCTGGCTTGTACCAGGATTAGTGTGGCCAGCAGGAATAGGGAAGTGATTGTCCCCTGTGCTAGGCACTGATGAGGCCACACCTCAAATACTGTGTTCCGTTTTGGGCCCCTCAATACAAGAAGGACATTGAGGTGCTGGAGCGTGTCCAGAGAAGGGCAACGAAGCTGGTGAGGGGTCTGGAGCACAAGTCTTATGAGGAGCAGCTGAGGGAACTGGGGTTGTTTAGTCTGGAGAAGAGGAGGTTGAGGGGAGACCTTATCACCCTCTACAACTACCTGAAAGAAGATTGTAGCGAGGTGGGGGTCGGTCTCTTGTCCCAAGCAACAAATGATAGGATGAGAGGAAACAGCCTCAAGTTGCACCAGGGTAGGTTTAGATTAGACATTAGGAAAATTTTTTTCACTGAAAGGGTTGTCAAGCATTGGTACAGGCTGCCCAGGGAAGTGGTCGAGTCCCCATCCATGGAGGTATTTAAAAGACATGTAGGGCACTTAGGGACATGGTTTAGTGGGACTGGGCAGGGTTAGGTTAACGGTTGGACTTGATGATCATAAAGGTTTTTTCCAACCTAAATAATTCCATGATTCTATTATTCTATATATGCAGACCACCTACCCAAGAAGCCAATCTGTGAGTGTGTATGAGCAAGCCAATAGCTACAACCCAGAAAACTGGCCACAGTAGAGACAGCATGCCAGGAAAAGGGAGGTTGGGAACATGGGAATATAGGCATGGTGTCAATTGAGCTGTATAAAAGGCATGCTGAGAAAAGTGAAGGAGGGCAAAGAAATAGGTATACTATTGTGGGATCAGGCCGAGTTCATAAAGGAAGCTGAGGCCATTTCAGAGAAGAGAAAAAAAAAAAAATTAGCAAAGAAGAAATGTGTTGAGAGAGTACAAAACTGAAAACTGTAATAAACCACTCATTAATTTAATCTGTGCATATGCTCCATATTACCCTATACTTGTACAGAAATTTATCCATGGGCAGAGCAAATGTTAAAGGCTATTAACAGAGGCACCTGCTGAATCTTCACTGGCACATTGGCCAATGGTAAAAGAACTGCTTGGACCAGCCTAACCATGTATTTCTTTCAGTTATCTCACTTCATTGTGTTTAAAAACCCAACTGTGGCCTTACTGGGTAGTCTTGATGGCTCCTTGTGAACCTTCCCCTTGATTTTCACTTTTCCCTCTCCTGCAGCCTTTCTTCAAAAGCAGCAGGAAGTAAGTTGTCCTGGCTTGTATGGAAGTTACACTTCAGTTTCCAGAAATTCTGTTTGCCTTCTATTGAGCCCACAAGACAAACAATGATGTCAAGGTTTTATTTCCTAACGAGAAGAAGCCATTTTATTCCTGTGGCATAACTTCTATTGAAATAGTGGGGTGTTTCACCTTTGCATATTCCTAAGGATAGACTATTGTCCTAATTTTCAACATAGCCAGAAATTTAACTAGAATAAACTTCTTATTTTGTTTTTTAATTTTAACACCAAGCCTTTTTTTTTTCTGTGAAGAGAAAATGGGAAAGATCTCACAGCCCATTAAACAAGCAGTTCAAGTCTTGAAGTGCTACACTGAAGCACTCAGTCTAGAGAAGCAGCGGGTTTAATTTGCACTGATATGCTAACAAAACTAAGGGTTTGGCAAAGCTTTTATTTAGGATTCTTTATGAAATCTCAGAAAGGCAGCTCACCACACATGGGTTGTTGTTGGGGGAGGTGGGGTTTAGATACTTGTAAAATAACTTCAGGGAGCACAGTGCTGACTATTGTGCTTTTCTTGAAGCAATGTTGTCTTTGTTAACCTGTAGTCAATCTGGGAATTAGCTTATTGCAAACTCTGCAACTCATATGCAAGCTGTTTGAGCTGTAAACTGCTCTGGCTATAAACAAGATGTAACCTCAGATCACTGCTTTGATCTTACCTCTTGGCTAGATCTCAGCACCTGTAAAGAGTGGGCCACTGAACTCAATATAACAAAATTGATTTACAGTAGCTAGGGACTTATTTTAAGATTTTACAGTTCTATACTTTCAATTAGTTCATATGGATTTAAAAATTTGCTGATAGTCTTCTACAAATAAACAAATTATGGCATTTCATTTATATAGCTACATGCATACTGGTTTGGGTTGGAACTGTCCAAAAGATTTCAAAAGGTTTTTCCCAGGTATTTCTATTCTCAGTTAGCATACTGTGATCTAATTCTTAGAATATCTGGGAAAACTAACGCACTGGAGACATGACCAGAATCTTTTTAGACGTGTTTATCAGCTGTAATACATCAAAAGCTTTCAGGAAAAACATTTTATTCCAGGTAGGTAAGGCAGGGGCAAAACAGCCAAAAAAAATTATACACCTTTTATATATTAGTTTTACAGCCAACATTCATACTTATAAAGAACAGCAAAGTGAGTTAGCATTTGAAAGCCTAAGTAGCAATGGCTTCACGATGCTGGGCAATTTGTACAGCAATCAAAAAGAGAAATCTGCTGTCAGCTGGCTGTCTTCTGTGCAATTGTAGGTAGAATGATTACATCTTGGTTATTAGCAAACACAGAATTAGGACCTTCTTTTACTGAATATGCAAGTCCTCATAGCTTGAGATCAAGAATTAAGGTCAAGAGCCAGGTGGCAATGTCTAAGCCCCTTAGTTTGGACACATGAAAATGTATACCATTCTTTGGCCAGTGGATAATGCAGGCAGCTGGGGAGGCATTCACCTCAGTAAAGCAGACATAGGTATTTACTGTAGGGTGAGCTGGCACATTACCGAGCCTTCACTGACAGCAGTGACTGCTTTGACTATAATAGCTTAGACAACTAGTTCCAAGTTTGACATATATTTTGGTATCTTTACCTGAATCTGAATCCTAATTTTGAACTCAACCAACCAACGGCAGGATCAGGACAGAATTAAAGAAAGCAGAGTTACTGCACTGCAGCAGAAGAGAAACTAGAAAACCAAGACAATGGGGAAAGAAAATGAACAATCTCAACATGCTGCTGTTTAACAAAAAATAAAATGAAAAATGCAACAACCAACTCTCTATCCTCCCCAAAGCTGTATGTTTTGGTATCCACAGGCCACAGTTCAGACACTGTGTAGAAAAAGTTTTAATCAAGCATTCAGCAAAAAATAGAAGGAGCATTCTAGATGGTAAAGAAAAAGGGTTTAGCCCCAAAAAATTAAATTTTGAAAAATACACTATCTGGGAAACTGGAAAACCAAGGGTCCTAGTGATAAACTCACATGATTAGTCAGTGCTGCTACCTCTGAATACAGTAGTGTACCACAGTGCAGATGAGCTGTTACAGAAGTCTGAAAATCATTTTAGATTTCCAACACTGCTTTTGTTCTCTGCATTGAAGAAAATCACATGACTCACATAACCCTTATTTATTGACTAGACAACTATACACATGCAGTCTAGCGACCTACGCTGTTTCCCTACAGGAGTCAGTAGCTTTTGCAATAGAAGTCATGGAGGTTATACATCATCACTGCTTAAAAGGCAACTGACAACCTATATTAAATTTGGCATGGAGACAATGGTTCTGACCACGTACTGAGAATGCCACAGGTATGGCCACTAGAGTCTCATTTAAGACTAGCCCAAAAGCATCTCACAGCAGAGCTGTGGTTCAAGGCTTCACATTCAACAGCAACTAGTTCCAATGGTCTGATCCTCACCCAGCACAAAGAGGTACTGAACTAAAAAGCGCTGTGTTGATCTTTTCTTGTCAGTGAAACATTTTACATGAAAGCTAACATAATAATAACCAAAATCTGTAAGGTTACTATTAAATATGCTTTTAAAATATTTTATACAAGTTTATAGATGAAAAAAGTTAATTACCAAAATTATAAATGTTGACTTTTTTCAGGGGGTTGTATTTTGGTTGTTTTGTGGTTTTTTGGTTTGGTTTGGTTTTTTGCATAGCATGGCATGCTGCTGAGATGCTATCTGTATTGAGGATAATTTTAACTTGGCTATGTGACAATTTCAGTACACAATATGCTCATGCTTTGCACAAATGACTATATAATGTTTCATTAAGGACTGTAAATACCCATCAACCTAATCACAGAAATGCTGTTTCAGTGATTTTAGGGCCATTTAATCTGGGCTATGATGACAGGGATGAATAGCTTTATTTTATTAACAGTTGCCATTGCAATTACACTGAGAAAAATATTTTTGTAGAAAAATTAAGCAGCCTTTCCTTTTGCCCTGATGAATTTGAACAATATGAGTATCCTTCTACAAAGAGTCCTTGCAACTCTCATAGGAGTGCTTTCCTTAAGATGGCTTTCTCTATCAGTTTTCTCATCTGCTCAGGAGAAGGGTGCATTGTCAAAGCTGATCAGGCATTCTTGGGCATCTTTGGTTATGCTTTCTGCACACAAGGTCCTGACTTTTGCATTAAGGAGTTTTTTATAATTTCCAAAGAATGATATATTTAGGTCTGAATTTCAATCCTACAACAATTCTAAAAATGGCCACAAAATATATTTTGAGAGGTTTAGTTTAAGAATTAAGAGAAAGGAATCATTATCAGGGTATATTAGCACTGGAACAGGCTTTCTAGAGAGGTATAACATTTCTGTCCTTGGAAGTTCTCACAATTTGCCAAGACAAACCTATGGCTGGCCCATCATGTGTTGGCAATAGTCTTACTTCAAATGGCATGCTGCATTAAATGGTTTGTCAAAGTTCCTTGGAACCTACATTTCTATGATTCCATGCCTGAAGTCCTTTCTTCATAACATGCATACATATTTAGTAGGACAAAGTAAAATCTTATTCAAAAACATCACTTAGCATCTGATGTAGCTCTTCTGTTTTAACAGAACTATGGCACAAAATAACAAAATACAGGGGTTTAAGTAATTTCAATAATAATCATAGTTGCTAAAAAGTAAAGTTGGAAGAAACCTTGTGCGCCCATCCAAATATCAATCGCCCATCCTCTGCGGATGCTATATACCTGTAACACTCATGACTTTTTTTTTTTCCTAGCTTTACCTCCTTTAAATATCCTTTAATCTCAAATTCTCCTTCAAAAATAAGAGCTTGGTGTTTTACATGCTCTCTTTGCAGAGGAGGGAATAAGTTGCCTAATGAAGTGTTTAGGTCCAATGACATAGCATCATGTAGAATAAACTCCTTCAGCATCATTTAAAAAAATATATCTTTGATCTGATATTCACCGAATTCATAGGGAGTTATTTATGCTGATTTCAAAAGATACTGGATGCAGTTATGATTTTCTTGAACATATGCACAGCTCCAGTTACCCTAAAGCTTGGTATCAGATATATGTTGGGTTAGAAATTCAAAGTGCTTTTAAAATAATTACTCTATAAAATTTCAGTAATTTTGTACTGTACAGATAGGAAGATTTTAATGTCCACACTGAATGCTAACGGTAAACTATATGGTGGCTAAGAATATGAGAACAACAAGGTTTTTGAAAATACAATGTGACCTAAGAATACGATACTGAAACTTTATCCTTTAAAGAAGACAAGTTTAAAGATTTGTGACCACGAGTGGTACTACTGATAACTTTGGCTGCATTTTTAATAAAGATAAATCTGTATACGGCAGTGTAATCAAAGCAAAAGGATACAGCATATTGATCTTACTTTGGAAGAGCTAATGGAGACAAGTAATACCAAGACTGAAAATGTCCCAAGAAGTAGTGGGGCAACTCCGTATCATATTAACAAGAAAACCCATCTACAGTCACACATCTTGGGTACATCAGGGAAATGTTCATACACATTGACTGAAATCTCTTGGGAGGGTAATAAATCCTACACAACAAATTATATACTAACAGGTTCTTAGGGGAATTGAAATAAATCCTCACAACCGCTTAGTGGGTAATCTCCAGATCAGATTCCCATTCTTCTTTAGAGGAAAATAATATATTGCTTCGTATATTCTCTGCCAGCCAAATGCTATATATCAAAGATATGAATGTAGTTGAAATATTGATCCTGAGCCAAAGTGAAACTAAAGGAAAGTTTAATACATCCCCCTATTAAAAAAAAAAAACACCAAACCAAACCAAACCAAACAAAAAAAAAACCAACCCTGAGTCAGAAAATACTAAAAGTATAACTTCTGGTCAAAGGAAATCTAGACAAAAATGGAAATTAAAATAGGAAACAGGATACTCCCCTTGCCACTTACATTCCTGCAAGGTGGAGAATAAAAGCTAAGAACTTGATTGTTCTGCAGAAACAGCAATAACAAGAACTAAAAGATGCAGAAAAGATTGTTGCAGAGATGAAAAATTTAATGTTGTACACAAATGTGTTTAATAAACAATTCCTTGAAAAGCAAGATATGAGACTCCCATTAACTGTCTGCAATATAAGTTGGTAAACACAGTAACTGGGGAGAAGGGCAGTCTTGACCCTTGAAGGCAAGCTCAGAAAGAGAAAAGATATATGCAAGAATGATTTTTGGCTGCATAAAGCTTGTTAGCTCATTCAGAGGGAAAGGTTTCCCTGTTAGAGGTATTGCAGCAGCCTTCCAACAAAAATTGGATGTTCTAATGAAAACCTTCTGCTGTGGTGTACACATCACCCAAACACCAAGTGCAAGTTCTAGACAAGACTTGACTAATTGGCTAGTTTGGCATACTGTCTTAGAGATTTGGGTCAGGTTCTTGCCAGCGTCATTCCCTGGATACTATGACAGAGGCAAACATGGTAATAACCTATGTTCACCCTCTCTGTGCATGTCAGCCCTTGATTTATTTCAAGTTTTATCTAGGCTTCCCCTTGTGCCCTGCAAGCTTCTGTAAAGAGTGCTACTGTGCAGTGCTCTTTGGCAATAGCCCTGGGCTAGAGGTAGGGAGCAGAAGTGTTTTAACCATTAGGTTAGCTTTATGTTACACAGGGGTTATTCTCCGAGGGCCAATTAAGCCTGTTCTTAGATTTCAGAAAAGAATAAAAACGTCTTAGGGTTACTGAAAAACAGGGCTGAAAAATCCAGAAAAAAACAGTCTTGCCAGAAGCATGTATTAAAGTTATTAACAGCTTTTAAAAGCAAACAGCTCTTTCTCCATTCCACAGCAAAACCACTGTCAGTGTGCCTGTCTCTGTGGGGTTAACTGGAAACAAACCAAGCTGTTGTAGTAACAGAGCTTGTGATTGGGAAGGAGAGCAGCATCTTTCACCCATCCCTTTACAAAGTTTTTCACTTTAGAGGAAACTGCTGATCTGTTCTCATTCAAAGAATTAAGGTGGAAATAAAGGACTTGCCTACAGGAGAAAGAATTAAGAAATGGATTTCAAAGGGAATAAATAAGATTCAATATGAGTGAGGGAACCCTCTGTGATCTCTTAGCACTTTGCTTACTAACAAGAAGGGAAGTTTCTAAAGATGCTGAAGGGTAAAACGAAAGTAGGATACACCCCTAATTGAACTACAGGATAAAAGAGAAAGAAAGAAAGACAGAAAGAAAAAGAAGAGTGTGAATCACAATCCTTCAGGAAATTCTGAATAAAAATACTGCTCAAATGGTGCATATTTTAGGCTCTCCAGACGGGAACTGAACAGAGCCTCACAGTTTGCAAACTTCTGTGTATGAATAGGACTTTGGGCTTCGGATTTAATCTAGCCAGCAGAATCAGGAACTATAGAGCAAAGGGGGACAAAAGTTATCCCCAGACTCTGGCAGAAATTTAGCTCCAGAAGCTTATTATCACCCAACTGATTTTTGGGTGTTTTCAGAAAGGTGATTTAAGTTTGTACATGAGGGGAAAGAAAGTTTTGTGGAAGTATTATGAGGCTAAATATTGCAAGATTTCTTGTCAACAAAGAATTTTTTAAGAAAATATCTTCAGGGAGAAGAACATTTTCAAATTTGGCTTAGTGTGTAATGGAAAGAATAAATGCTGCTTTAGATCCTTGATTGTGGTACAGGCTTCCTCTAGGTCATTTCAGTCCAGCTAACATGATTCATAGCTTCAAGTTAACTAAAAGATGCCAGGGGTGTTGGTGGTGCCCAGATGTTTATTTAGCAAGCGAAGAAGACCTGTTGTCTCAGCTGTCACCCATAATTTTAACCCCACTAGTCTTAAAAAACTGCAGTGAGGGAATCTGATTGAGACAGAACTGGCTTTCTGCAGTTGTGAAGACATAGTTGCCATCATAGAAACTCTCAGAAGTCCAGTACAAGATAAGATGATTTACTCCTCTTTCTAATGTCTGCTGATCCTGTTTCCAATAGGCAGCAAAAGGGTGACAGGTTAATCTACTTAAGTCCCTTCTTCTGCCCTTATAATTCTACTGGCCTTTGAAAGACCAAATATAAAAATAATTCAGAAATAGTTTTCATTTGGATAGTTTACTTGAGGTTCTGGATAGGCCTGTGCACTGTAATTTCTATTTTTATAATGTATTCATTTGCTACCATCTAGCTTTTTCAAAAGTTTATTCACATCAACCTTCAAACCAGCCTTATGGACAATTATTGCAGGATTATCTCAGTTGAGAGAATGTAAAGTACTCCTCTGTGAGCCTTAACTCTGAAGACCTATGATTCTAAGAGATTAATACATTTTAGAAAATCAAATGATCCTATTTTCTTTCCTCTCCTTAGATGGTCATAGTATAAAAATAAGAATAATAGCACTAATTTTCTTTTCTGTTCATCGAGGTAAAATTTAAGATTTAGAATCATTCAGTTACCAGGGATATGTAGTCATAAACCACATCTGTATCTATTATGGAGTGTCATGTTGCTCTTAAAAATGTTCTAGAACTCCAGGCCTTTTAAACCAAGGAATTTAGGAGTGGGGGAGAGGGCTGTTGGATTTGGGAGGGTTTTGTATATAAGGGGGTGAGTGCACACACCTGTATTGTGCGTTATCTACACATGTAGGTAACAGAATTGTGCTGTTGTTCATTTGTAAGTCATTATTACCCATCCTTCTCCTGCCTCCTTAACTTCTGTTCCTTACATTCACTAATGAATCATGTTCATAACCCCTTCAGTGTCTCACCCAGCCATTCTCCCTAAGCAAAAAAGAGACAAATGACAGATGATCTGAATGCACATTAACCCTTTGTCATGGTTTAACCCCACCGTAACTACCCAGCTGCTCACTCATTCCTCCCACAGCAGGAGTGGTGAAAGAATTGGAAGGGTGAAAGTGAGAAAACTCGTGGGTTGAGGTAAAAACACTGTAATATGTATGGCAAAAGTTGTGCATGTTAGCAAAGCAAGCAAGGCATTCATTCACTGTTTCCCACCGGCAGGCAGGTGTTCAGCCATCTCCAGGAAAGCAGGGCTCCATCACGCATAATAGTGACTTGGGAAGACAAAACACCATCACGTCAAAGGTCCCTCCCTTCTTTCTTCTTTCCCCAGCTTTATATGCCGAGCATGAGGTCATATGGTATGGGATATCCCTTTGGTCAGGTGGGGTCAGCCGTCCCAGCTTCTTGTGTCCCCCCAGCCTCCTAGCTGGTGGGGTGCGGTGAGGAGCGGAAAAGGCCTTGGCTCTGGGTAAGCCCTGCTCAGCAATAGCTAGAACATCCCTGTGTTATCAACAAATCCAAAGCAGAGCACCATACAAGCTACTATGAAGAACTCTATCCTGGCCAAAAGCAGTACACCCTTCCAAAGAGAACCCTGATGTAACAAAGTTCAGTTGTTATAACAGTAGCACAATGAAAATGAAAATTTTATACTTTTTAACAGATGGGGCTCCACTAGGGCTCACAGAAGAGCTGCAAAAGCAAATCCTGGAGATGGAATCTCTACTGTCAGAATTAGATGAAAATAGCAAAATAATGCAAAAAAAAATGCCTTGGCAATCTTTACATTGCTGCTGTGACTTACTCACTTCAAAGTAGAGCTGAAAATAAGCCTCTCAAGATTTCTAGTTGGCAAAAATAACACTAGTGAGACTAAATACGTGACGCTTCAGCAACAATTTGTTATAGTCTGCCCTCTAATGGCTACAAGCCTGAAACGGGCAGTAGGCAGTGAAACCACGACTGCAAACTACTAAAGTTGTGGAACTAAAATTGTGGAAGTATCCTTTGCTTCAAGTACCCAAATGCAGCAGTCGTGGAATAACTGGACTCCAAAGAGAGAAAAAATGTTGATATAAGAGCAGATGACTTGCAACTTAAAGCAATATGTTGCTGACCATGGCAGTTTAAAGCACTGTATCTTTGTTAAGAAATGTAAAGTACTTGCATAAGCTCAATTCCATGATATCATTGTTCCCCAGGCAAAATTTTCTGCCTTTTTGCAAACTGCATGTTCTTTGATCTAGTCCTAGATTTAAATAGTCTAGTGGAGCGAGTGAAACCCTTTTAAGGTCTCTGAGTGCAACTGACTGCAATCTGAAGGACCTCTTGTCAGATATAAAGCTCTTCTTAGTTGTGAAAGGAGCTGAAACAGCCTCAGGCTGCCCCAAAACTGGAATGTGTGTGTGAAAAGCTGTTCCATCATTTGATCCTCTTCAAAGAAAGTTTTTAGAGAAAAGTCTATGAAAAAATATCTATTGCCATGAGCTGTTTTATATGATTCTTTCTTAGTTTAGGAAACAAAGGTAGAAAATGGTCATCCAGATGAGTATCAGTAAACTGATATATTTCCTGTAAGTGGCCTTACCTGAAAAAATAGTGAATGTCTGTAAAAGCTCAAAAATCCCCACAAAAAACAAGATTAAACACTTATGTATAAGCAAGATTTTTTCTGTGTGACCAGAAAAGGTAAGAAGAACAAGTGTTAGCAGCCTAAAAAACAAAAGATCAGACTTCCCTGCTTATTGTCAAGGCAAACAGGATGCACACAAAAGATGTGGCAGTTTTCATTCCAAACTGAGAGAATTCCAAGTATGTGAACTACATTGTAGACAATGAGCTGACTAAAGAAATTTTACATGAAGATCTAAAGAAGGGATGCCTGCTTGTACTTTGCTGAAAGCAGATCCCTTCCTAGGAGCCTTAATTGCAATGAAAATATTTTAAGTAGGTTGTTTATTTTTATTTCTATTTGTTACTATTTTTTAAATTATATTATAGCAAACTGACCTATGTCATCAAAATTCAGAGACACACAGGAAGTGAAGGTGCACACCATTTGATATGATATCACATAATATATACACACAAATATATGCATATAAACATACATGTACATGTAGCATTTTACTCCAAAATTAGCTTTAAGATGCACTAACAATGACAATTACCATGATTGTGTAATCAAAAGGAAACCCTATCACAAAAACATAATTTGGGTTGTTGCACTCTAGAGAACTCAATCCTGTTGGTGGTCATGAAATTTTACCCTGCTATCCTATCCCTGTTTTGGCTTGCATCAGACTAGAAGGGTGGTATCTTTGTGGAAGGAAATTAAACATGAGTCATTTCGCACCATACACACTGGCACAGGATACTGCAAAAAAAAAAAAAAATGAATTGAGAAGAAGTTAGCTTAAGGCAACTCATGAATTTTCCATCTTGCCTTTCTTTGTAGCAAGTACTGTGGCAAATTACAGGCACTGGAGATTTCTAAGATGGGGAAAACTTTAAGATAAGTAGAGGGGAGTCAGTGACAGTAGTAAAGTGATATGCCAGAAAATGAATAAATTCAAGACACTCTGGCTTATTTAGGCTGAAATTGTGCATTTTTGGCTATGAAAATAACGTGCTTTTGGATTTCTAATGAATACTTGTTTCTCTGATAATGACAAACACACAGTGAAAACTCATCTCCACATGCGTGTTTGCAAAGAGGTTCTAGACATTTGCTGCTACCTCTGAACCCTTTTATTCTTGGTCTACCATTTAGCTGAAAATTATTTAGAAATCTTGGTGTCCACATAGGAAGTGGATACCATGTAACATAGTAAGACTCCCACAGCTACAGGTTCCTGTTCTGTTTTGTATTGAGGGTAGGAGGAATCACTCCTTTAGGCAAAAGCCTATGGTGCTGAAGACATTGGAATACCTATGGCATTAGACAGGTCTGAACTGGATTATATGTCCCTGACAAATATATTTTACTCAGCTCATCATCTATAAAGGAGACATAAAATAAAAGATATATTTGGCAAGCACATTATGTGGATAAATGAATAATGATTGAGATACTAATATGCAAGCTGGCATCACAGAAATATTAAAGCCAAAATGGGCTATTGTGATTGTAGTCTGAGCTTCTGCATGACACAGGCCATTGGACTTTTATGTTTTAATTTCTCTTTTCAGCTCAGTAATTCTGTTTAAATCAGAGTACAGACTTTAGAAAAATGTTCACATTTGATTTTAAAGTCCTCAGTGAGGCTCTCCCACCATCCACAATGAGTTGCTGCCACCAATAGCTAATTAACCTTTTGGCAGAAGTTTGCAATTTATTTCTTGCTCTAGTTCAAGGTACTTACAAATTGTGTTTTTGTTATCCTTGAAATTCTCTATCATTTACTGAACAAAGTGGACTGCTTTAGGACCTTTCTATAAGGCATGCTTTCTGTTCCTCTGACCATTCTCAAGGCTCTTCTGCACAGCAGCATTCACATCAGAAGTAAATAAAGACAGTTCTCTACTCCTTCTCTGGGTTCCTCTTCTAATGACTACATAATCTCTCTACCACTGTTTCAAATGAGGAATTTATGTTTGTCTTGGTTTCATCTGGGACAGAGTTAATTTTCTTCCTAGTAGCTGGCATAGTGCTGTGGTTTGGGTTCAGTATGAGAAGGATGCTGATAACTCACTGATGGTTTAGGTGTTGCTGAAAAATGCTTACACCAGTCAAGGACTTTTCAGCTTCCCCTGCTCTGCCAGGGGCACAAGAAGCTGGGAGGGGGCACAGCCAGGAGAGCTGACCCCAAATGGCCAAAGACCATATGATGTCATGCTCAGTATATAAATGGGGGGATTTGGCCGGGGAGGTGTCGATCGCTGCTGGGGGACAGGCGGGGCATCGGTCAGTGGGTGGTGAACAGTTGCATAATTTGTTTTCTCCTGGGTTTTGTTTCTCTCTCTCTCTCTCTAGTTTTTTTCCTTTTAATTACTACTACTACTATTATTAATTATTAAATTATTTTAATTATTAAACTTTTCTTATCTCAATCCGCAAGTTTTCTCTCTTCTGCTCTTCCAATTCTCTCCCCCATGCCACTGAGGCGGGGGAGAGGGTGAGTGAGCAGCTGTGTGGTGCTTAGTTACTGACTGTGGCTAAACCACAACAACGTTAAACTGGTTTGCTCCCACAGCCCCCAAGTCCTTTTTAGCATAACAGCTTTCCAGGAAGAAGTCCTACATTCAGGGGATATGAACTCTGTTTACTGTTTTAATACATTATGTTTGCACATACTGAAATGCATATGATTTGTTTATGCTGTCTAACAAGCAAGTATCAATGACATCTTTGTTATTTGCCACTTAACCTATTTTTTGTGTCAGCTACTGTTGCTGTTGCTGAGGACTTTACGCTTTTTTACATGTCACAGGTTAAAAAAATATGCTTAATAACAAAAATGAGTAGGGTCAAAAACCAATTAGTCTGCAAGTTGCAAAACCACACCAGTATGATAACTCCCTATTGTATGGCTGGTTAGCAATTAATCCATATAGTTTACAGACAGCTTATGTTGATTTAGTATTGTTCTGGTTTCTTTGTGCAGCACAATACCCAAAGCCTTGCAGAAGCCTGACAGTACCCTGTCAGCCAAAGCCGAATCTTTCCAGTATCTTATTTGAAGTCCATTTGGTGAGATCTGCTTTCCATAGATATATGTTGATTGGCGCTGATTGCACTGAAGTACTGCAAAGATGACTGCAAAGTGCTATTAGAAATTTCTCTATTCAAGGTTGCTGGTTGATGATGAGAGCTCACATCGCCTGGTGGCGTTGGTATTCCCCTATTGGCATATATAAGCACTATCAATATCTATATTTGCAAATGTAAATGTGGTTTCTTTTCATGATGCTACATGAAGCTCTGAAATTCACTTTCCTCATACCAGCACAGGTGTGTTGTAAAGCTGGAAAGTGACAATGAATAAGATATAAACACAGCCAAAATAAAGTCATTATAGTGTAAGCAAATCATCTGAAACAAGATGCAAGACATGACAAGGCTAGACAAGCTCTCTGTAAAACTGCTGTCATTTCATATTCCCAGTTGCAAACTGAAATGCTGAACCAGATTTTCAGATGCTAAAATTTGGTGCAACTCCACTGAAGCCATCCAATTTAGGACAGAAGAAGTGCTAGCTCAAAGACAATACAGAACTTCTTCCAGTCGTAACACAGACTTTATGACAGTCATAATCTGATCTGAGAATACAAAGTTCAGAGAAAGAACAGAAACCTTCCTCATACAAACAGAATTGTCATCATCTTCTCTAGTCAAGGATACAGAAGAATTAAGAGCAATTTTTGTTTCAAGTGAAGTAGAAGATTTATTAAATAGTTTGGAAGGAAAATAGGATAAAAAATTAAAGAAGTTAGCTGTAGATAGCAAGCCAGCCAAAAATTTTATTTTTATTAAAGGAGAGCAATAATAAATTGCAAATAAAGGAAAAAGTTATTCAAATAATTAAAGCTGTGGTCTCCTTTTTCTTGGTTCAATGAGAGCTCCTGCTCCTCAGCATGAGCAGGGTGCTGTAACCGCTGAGCTGCAGAGGCATGTCCTCTCACTTTTTTGTTTGCCTTTGGCCCTTGGTGATCAATCTTAATAAGAGAGTTTGAGTGTATTGCTCCCTTTGCTCCTTTTCTTTCCTTCTCTGCACCCGCTTTATAACCTGGTAGTGAGGGTATTCTTTTATAAAGTGGTAAACAGAAGCCTGATCCATCTCAGACTGAAGAGGAAATTGAGCTGAGGTCTAAAATAGCCTGGGCAAGTACAAAATCTATTGAGCCAAAGGTAACCAGCAAATGCTTTTCTTTAAAATGGGATGAGTCCACACTTGGTAGGCTTCCTAACTTGGACTAGGAATGGAAAGAAACACCAAATATGCAGTCTTGAGTCAAGTCTCTCTGTTTTAAAGACAGACTGAAGCTTGGTATGCCACGCATTTCCCATTCATAGCTTTAAGAAACCTCTGCTCACCATCTATGCTTTCCCGCCTGGTTTGACTGCACTTATCCCTTTCCAGACTGTGAAGGGATGGGTAAGTATTTCAGATGTTCTGAGTCAACCTGCTAGGGCTGAATTTTTCAGTACGGAGATTTCTAAATTCAGGGTACTAAATCACAGATGATGATTATTTTCCTTTGGGCTGAAATAACTTCTGCATCTGGCATTTAGGTATTTAAACCATTTGAACTGATATTCATTAACTAAAATCACTGGGTTTAAATAGATTCTTTTAAGAATATCTATGAATAAATTTTCTTTGTAACTTGTTGTCTTGAAAACACTTTTTCCATGATGGAGTTCAAAGTTGTTAGAGCAGCAAAATGAGCAAGATTTTCCTATTGCATGGGATCTGGTTGACTGGCGCAGCAGCTAGCAGGCCTGATGAAATCAACTTCTGCTACGTGCAGTTGCTTGGAGCATTTATCAATATAGGATAAAGGAAATAATTTCTAAAGAGCCTCAGATGTTCTTAAACTATTTATTTTACAGTCAATGTCAAAATAATTAGTTTCTTTAAATTCTTTGGTGACATCATGCATGTAAGGAAAAAGTGATTACAGTTGAGAGACAGTCCTTTGGAAAAATATCAAGGAGCATTTCTTCCAGTATAATGCATTGCCTAATATGTCAGCTACTCAAATTTCATTAAAGCTGATTCTATCTCCCACAAAGGTTTATACAGAACTATGGCATGGCCAATGGTTACAAGAAAAGCAGCTGACAAAACTATTTAACTACAGTACACTGTGCAGCTACTGGAACTGCCATTAAATGCTCACAATATTTCTTTGTCAACATCACTGCTCTTTTTTGCTTGTGACTTTTTTTCTGCCTGATGATCTTACTGAAGTAGGGAACTTCTAGATTTTCTCATATATTTAAAATGCCCAGCCTAGATTTTCTGACCATAAATATTCTATAGTACAGGGAGTTTTCTAGAGGGTTACATTTTTTTGTTTGTTTGCATTTGTTTGTATTGCTACAAAAGCAACAGTCACCAAATGCATGCGTATATAGTATGTAGGGACAAAGAACAAAAAGCAATCTTTTTTTTTTTTTTTTTTTTTTAAATCCCTCTTTCTTTCTAATAGAATCATCGGCCCTTGAAAAACCAACAGCAAAATTTCATTAGGGTTAACTTTGGGCTGCTATTAATAGCAATAGAAAAGTAATGCTTGGAAAAATAAGCAAACAAACAAAAATCTGTCTCCTTCCTTTATCAATGAGAAGCAAAAAGTGGGTACTCCAGCCTTTCATCCAACTGTAGCCTATCTGCATTGAATCTAGTGACTCTTAAGAAATCCTTATAAGCCTACATAAAATTGGACTTTTGGATGGGAGACATTTTGTCAGGGAAACTTGAGGAGGAGATGAAACAATAATGTGCAAGAAAGGAAGCTTTCCAAGAGATGTACATTATTCAACAATCCCTTCTATTGGTGTAAGGGACTCTTTTCTGAAAACAAATATAAAGGACAAGAATAGAGCTAAATGGAAACTTGTGGACCTTCCTATCAATCCCTTAACCCCAAAGCTTAGTAAGGCATTGGTCCTCCTGGGAAAATTTGACAAATATTTCAAGGATAGATATCAAAATTGTATAATCTCACTATTCATAAGAAACTGTTGCTACTTTTACCTCAACGAGTAGAAAGGACACATTATGGGACATTCTTTCTCATAAAATGGAAAGGGAATTAAACAGACAATTGTGAAACTACCTGGACAAGGAGTATGTTACTATTTTTTTTCTACATATCTTTTTTTTTATTTTTCAGGTTATTAATTCTTTTTCATTAAGAAGGATTTTTGAGTACGTGAGAGTTTTTAGACTTCTGCAGAAAAGTGGGTGTTCAATTCTGCACTGATTGTGGACTGGAACTTGAGCTACCTAGTAATTTCTCGAGAGGCTCTAGCTAAACTGCAGAGTTTGTCTGCCAATATCCAAGGCCATGGACAACAGATTCATACTGACCTTAACATATGCACAGTTCATGTTTGCAAAAAGCATTTTTTTACTCCCTTGGGATTTTTATTTGAAATCTTCCAGGAATTTTACAGGGAAGCACAAAGATTTTTAAAGGAAAAAGTAATTTTTGTATATGCACTGTTGAGGTGGTGTTACATATGCATGCGAGGCCACTTCCCTTCATACTACAAAACATAATTTCTACTCTTGCTTGATCACAAGTTTTTAGAACTGTAGTCTGGAATAGACTAAAGACCTTCCTTGACCTTAGCTAAAGAAACCTTTCTTTTCCTAATTTAATGCCATTACTTCTTCAAATGTTTGCATTCACAATTTAGGATATTTTAATAACATAATGTGTGGCAACACTGAAAACAAGGCTTCAGTTCAAATCTAATTAATTAATTAGTGCATAGCATGGACATATTACAGTACTAAATCCATAGAATCCTGAAGAAGAGCAAAAGGCAGAACATTCTCTATTTTATACCCATGAAGAAGACGATGAAATAACTTAATTTTGCAGAAATAAAACTATAAGAATGTAAGTAAGAGAAATATTTTAGGAAAAATTCAGATCTGTTGGTTTTTTTCCAAACACAAGATGTTTTCCGGCTGTCTTCAGTTGTCTTCAATCTGTGATGTTTTTTGGCTCTCATTCTTGGTCATTGCTTTTACCTAGGTTTGCAATTGGCCCTTTGGCATTTTTTTGCTAGTCTTCATTAGCTACACTAGAGTAATTAAGTACCTTGAACTCCTTGAACTCTACATATTGCTGCCACAAGGTAGTTGTGTAAGAACCTATGAATGAGCTACCGAAGAAGATGAACTTGAAGTCAACAGCCTGGTGGCTTGGCTGTTTCAACAGTGTTACATGGAACAAGATTTTATCATTCAGCAGACTCCTCTCTTTGGAATATTCCAAAGGTCTGTTATAAGGCTGTTCCTCCCCATGTTTCCATTGGTAAGCTGTACTGAATATAGGAGACAACGAATCTTAAAAGTGAGTCTCAGAGGATATCACTACTCACTACCAGAATCAGGAATATTATTTTTTGACTGTCAGTCACAATGACAAATCATATCTCCCCAGTCTCTCTTCTCTACTGCATTTTTATATCACTTCTTTTTCCATGTAATTCATAAATCCTTACTTTCTGGTAAGTCTTTTATGTGACACTTTATCAAGTGCCATTTTATGAGTCTGATAGTATAACCCATACCTTTGACTCCCTTCTATTAAGTATGTCTGTGACAGTAGAAGAGTATTTATTTATTTATTTTAAAAAATAAGCTAAGCAGGTTGGAAAACAATTGGAAAAGGGGAAGGGGAAGGATAAGAAAGGGACAAATTTCAATAATGGGAACCCCAAGGGTATGAAAAACATAATTAGGTATATTTTTTTATACATTCAAAGTTTATTCTTTGCACCCAGATACTACGAGTTGTAGATGAAGTCATAAAAGGAATCCTTAAAAAACCCATCCTGCCCATTTTATGACATTCAGAACTAGGCTGAAGAAGCAGATATTCAGATTCAGGACAGCTGTAAAACAGTGAAATTTCAGATTTAAGATGGGAAATGCAATAAAGGCTCTCATTTTGGTTAGAGGTTTGATAGAGCTGACATTGTGCAAATCTGCAGGGGTTTCTACAGCAGTCAGTGTAGAACTGTAACTACTTCTAGATTTTTATCCAAGCACTAAATCAAAATACTGAACAAGAGGTGGCTTTGGATCCATGGATTAAAAGCTGGATGCAGCCACAAAGTTGAGAGGAAAAAGTGGTGGTGTGCCACTCGGAATCTTCTTTGTCATTTGTCCTGGAGAGCATCCGCTGCACCGAACAGTGCTATAAGAGGTGCTACTGCACCTTAGCATGGCAATAAATATGCACCCATCTAAATTCAACCTGCCTTCAAGGGGATTTGAACTCAAGTTTCTGTTTTGCTATCTGCTTGGTTCTAACAGTATAATTATTCTTATTTTTTATTTTTGTTGTCATTTTGAGATATCATTTAAGCTGTACCAGTCAGAACTGTTTGGGAGTCTGCAGAGATCACCAAGAAGGCAGTCCTCTCTCTTGGAAGATATAAATTTCTTGCAAAGTCAATATTGAAAGGAGGTGCTAGTTTGAAAAGACAAATGTCTAACTGAGGAAAGTGTGAAGGAGGAAAGACAGACAACTTTAAGAAACAAAAAATAGCACCAAAACCTGTAGAGAGGAGACCTGGAAGGAAAAAAACCACTAAGAAATAGAGTAGCAGTAACAATGTTTTAGGATCATACCATTTGATCATAACAAACAGGGCTGTTTGAAAGAGGAAGGCAATTAAACAAAGACATGCTTGTTTATATTAATACAGCTCTTCTCCTTGTCAAATATTCTTAGTTAAGTCAGCTAAATGATTTTACAGCTGTGTATTGTCTCTTTGAAAAAAAACAGAGAAAGTCTGCTTCCTAAAATTAATGCCTCTAACAATCAATATCTTCGGCTGAAGCCAGGAAAATTGCCAGCAGGTACTGCATAAATTTCTCTGACTTCTCCCAGGAAGGTCTCCAATTTGTAACATGCCTGGTTTTCAGGTGGTGATCTCCGGAGGCCGCTAATCATACTGTATAGTGGGCATGCAGACATCCGCAGGCTGACTGCAAGACACATTCACATGACTTACAGAAACAGCATAGACCCAGCGTGGTTATAAAGGCAGACTGAGAACGCGAGTAGGCAGAAGCAGTTTTCTGCTATGCTGTAGAGCTGCACTGAGGAAGGGAGGAAAAGCCAAGTGGTGGGTAAGAAATGCAAGAGAAAGTGAAGCGACTGAAAGCTGACACTGAAGAGTACTGCATTTGCTTTTCCTACTCCGTTGCATGCACGCCGTGACAGAGACAAGGCACTCCATCACCTCCCTGGAAGAAAAGGTTGTGTCGAGGAGCAGCAGCCCACATCCTCAGCACCCACTCTGGGTCGTGGGCCCTGACATCCAAACCTACCTGACATTTAAGTCCTTCCATGTGCCTGACCCAAGACAGAGCTGTATCATGGTCTCCTGAGACAAGGATCTGCCCTGGAGTTGTCCAGACAAATAGACTTTAAATATAACGTGCGAGGGCTTTCTGACTCCATGTCTGTGTAACTCTGTTGTGGGCAGTGTTGAAAAAAATAATGAATGTTGTCCTTTGCAAACAAAACAAGTTTTATTTATTACTTTTTAGCATAATTTTGCCACAATTACAAAAAATACTCGATCAATACATCTTAAGGTAATGGGTTAATAACTGATTCATCTTAATATGACAGGTAATCAAGAATCACAAGGCTATTTTTAGAATCAGTGTAAAAATTGCTTTAATCAAACTGCTGAGCTTTTGGTTTCCAATGATTTTTTTATTAAAGCATCTTTAAATCATTTTTAAATGGAACCTTAATATATAATGCAATCCCAAGATCAATGTGAAAGGATAGAAATTGTTCTGTAATATTGAGTTTGAATAATATTCCCAAATCAGCTAGTGGAGCACAGTACAAGTACCAAGACAGATCAGGTTGATAAAGGAAGGAAGAGAGCAAAAGTACCATGAAACCTGTAAAGGGAGAAAGGAGAAGGAGTGGTGAGCTTTTTTTGAGATCTGCCTGTCTTTGCTCATTTACAGCACACTCTTTATAAGAAACTCTCTTCTCCTTCCCCTCTGCAAAGAAAAGGGCTGATATTGAGTGCTATTAGATAATGTGACAGACAATCACTATATAAAATGCTCAGTTCTTACAACAGAAAAGAAAAAGCTTTAAATACGCATGAAAAACTGCAGCACAACTTCAAATTTCTCTTTGCTAAATTTTGGTTATTTCTAGTAGAATCTCTTACAATCCCCTTTCTCACTTATTACTATACCAACAATGCCAGATTATTTCAGTGGAATAACTATTGCAATATAGCACTATCCAGAGCAAGTCAGTGCAGAAGTGGGTCCTAGTTCGTTTGCAACCAACATCAGAGAAATGCCACCGGCATATCAACTGCAAACTCATTCTGAAAGGTCTGGCAGAGTGTGGCCTCAAACATGACAGAAGCCCCTAAGTGTTCTCAAGACATTTCTTTAGGAGGAAAGACTAAAAGCACCCTTTGGTGAGTGTTAGTCTAGCTGCAGCATCAGAAGAAAAAATGAACTTCCCTGAAAAAACCCCATCTCATCCCAACTTTGGATATTAGATTTTGGGGAGAAAGATTTTCATTTTTCTTCATGTTAAAAGAGAAAAAGGCTAAAACAAAACAAAACAAAACAAAAAAAAGGTGGCAAGAGAGAATAAGTGATTTGAAAAATATGCAAAAATAGTCAACTGGATGTGCTTCCAGGCTTGTATACGTACCATCAGCTAAGAATGATTTTCCAGCCAGATTACAAAGACCCTGACAATAGGGCTTAACGACGACGATGCATGCATAACCCTCCCCACGGCAGTTTGACTGGCACTTCAGCATTACTGTATGCAACTGAGAAGCTTCCAATCAGCCAGAACAGTGGGATCCACCGAGGACTCATGATCAAGTAGCTATTAGGCCAAACGATATTGTCAGAATTCCTCAATTTATGCAGCTTCTTTCAGAGAACTGAGTCCTAAAGCTTCCAAATATCAAAAGGGTTCAATATCGAATAGAACATGTATTTAAGGAAAATTGGCCCCCAAATTACTATGCTATTGTCATTTGTTCTTTTCCAGTTCACTTAGAGGGTAAAGTGGAGACTATTTTTAAAATTCAATATGAAAAAAATTACAACTGAAGTTTCTTTAGAAAAAAAGTTCATTTAACCAGCTGCATCTCTCTTTTGTACTCTGCTCAGATGTTAACTTGAATTATAGCTTCCATGTTTCTCATGCTTTTTTGTTGCCTGTCATTTACTTTTTGGAAAACTTAGCACAGTTTTAGGTTTGAACTGAGTTGTACTCCTTTGGCCAAGCCTGAGGCCCTCCAAACTCTTCTGGAAAAGTACCACATTCACAATCACTCTGGCAAAGGTCTGCCTGGATTCCTTTCAAGTAACACAAAAGCTGTGCAGCATGTTATTTAATGCCTTATCCTTTTCTCATTGCAGCAGAGCTCCAATTGACTTTGCTGGGAGCAAAAAAGAACCCCAAATGCCAAACCAATTTGGCTACTGCTTTAATAAGGGGATTGTGCAGTATGCGGTATAATCCATCTTTGTACAAGCTCAGCACTGGGATGAGCATGCACTCTGACGGTCTGCTTGTCTCCCGTTCAGCTGGCCCATTCTTGCTGGCCAGTGCATCCAGGAGGAAGCGACACTCGGTTTCTCTGTCTGCAGCATGGCAAGTGCTCTGGACCACAGTGAGGAAAAGGCTCTTGGATCTGAGAAAGACAACAATGTCTAATGTGAGAGTAAATGAGTATCCCACACACAAGGTTTGCATTTCTCATCTGGGCACTCATGTAAAAGCTTGTCACGATCTGCTGCTCGAACATTAAGGGAAAAGAATTGAGCAGTTTTTACAGCCCAAATTACAAATTGTATTGTACAAACTGGAGCTTTATTTGGCAGAGGAGAATTATAAGCTCTTCGTGATACAATCTATATTTCAACTTATAAATTGACTACATATCTACAGGAATAGTAATGTGGAAGGACCACATTTAGGGTGGGTAGAAGTTACATTTTTCACATTTATAGAGCTTGCCTGGGAATTCACTTATCTCACCAGGAAATAGGCCCACTGGAAGATAGAAGCAGTTCCCATGGATCCATTTATATCTGTATGAACATGAGTGCTAGTGAAGGTAGAAAGCCAGCAAGCCAAGCAACTGGATAGGAGTGCCTAGAGCTGGACCCTTTGTCCCCCCATCTGCAAGCCTGGCACCTTCAACATGAACAATCTGTAGGAAGAGACGTGAGTGAGGAGGATGGAGACAGAAGGAAGGCACCCTCATTCTCGAGAGCCCCACTATGGCTGTACAGGCCTGCTGCAATAGAGCTGCAATGTAAAGAAACTCAACAAACAGAAAACAATAGCAACCTCTTCAATTGCCATTTGGCTAAAAGGTTTAATTTTGGACTTCTTGTAAAGGAAAGCTAAAATTTTTACATGAAAATAAGCAACAATGTTTAAAATAATTTTCCCATATGAGCAGATCACTTTTACAGAATATTTCAGTTATTTATGGCACTCAACATCTTTGAATTTCACACCTAAAATGCTGTGACAAAGTCGCTGTATTCTGGATTCCAATAAGGCCACATGTATTATTACCATTTAGTAACAACTGTAGTCTTACATGGATTCTCGCTCTTGCTAATGAAACAACTGTTTCAACACAATTCCTCTCCAGACAGTTTTAACCATTCATTCAAAGAACCCCTCCCACCACAAAAACACCTTATCCCCTTTGCAAATTAATACCGTTATTGTTAACGATACAGCTTTACTGAGCATTGACAAGATCCCCAAATGCTGTACAAATGTTACATTAGATTAGCATGATAATTAATAATTGTATTTGTGAAGTACTAGTCTAAAATGAATGATGTTTGGGGTGCTGTAAGACACATTTCCAAACCAGAACTTAAAATTAGCCAGATTGCTTCTGCAAGGGAAGATCAGTGGAACATCACCCCCTTTCCACCCCAGGGAATGTTCCAATCACAGTTTGCACTCTGGAGTTGCCAGGGTTTCCACTCTTGGGGAAAAAAAATCAATTATTAATGAATACAAAAAGACAAAAAGAAGCCTGTTGCACCTTTTCACAAAATAAAAGGATCCAGAGAGGAGTTCTGATTAAAAAACAATTCCAAGTGGAATCATCACTTTTTTTATTGACCATCACTATATAGATGTGTACAAAGCAGTTTAACACTAAGTCTCCCAAAACTATCACAGGAGAGGTAAGTATCACTTCCAGTGGTAAGTTAATGAACTGCAGCGCTGTGGTCATGAAGGCTATGCCATCAGGTACAGAAATCTTGTCTGCAGAGGGTATTCTATCAGTTGTCTTGTTTTCTTTATTAGCCTCATGCAAATATGAAATGAAAGACTGCTGATGCAGAGCTACAAAGGCGCATCACTTTCCCAAATGTGCAATAAAACCTACTTTAATTTAATAATCTGTCTCCTAGAGACAGGACGAAAGGGTTGGAAAAATATGGTCACCTCCAGTTAAAGAGGCATTTGCTGTATGCAGGGAGCGACACAACCTGATAACTGCTGCCTCAGCGAGCTTGAATCAGCCATTAACTGCGTTGTGCTTGCTCATGTTGCTGCAAGCCGTATTAACTAGTGGCAGTGGAGACGAGCAACAGCCACAGGTAGTGCTGACCGGGAAGGAGCAAAACTAGACTGTGGATTTGGGATCCACTTACTACATTTTAAAGTAATTCTTCTTCAGCAAAGACATCACCTTCAAAATAATCTTCCCTTCAGTGGGAGTCGCTTTGTCTCTCCTCCACTGAAGATAGCCGTAGGTGGTAACATTTTTGGGAACTGTTTTGGTCTATTGACAAACAGAATGAAAAGGAAATACCACGAACGAGGAAGCTATTTTCCACAGGCTGTGCTTGCTCATTGCAAGAGGCAGGATGCTGTTGGTACTCATGTAGAGACACTCAAAGGAGAGGTGGCCAATCAGTGTGATTAAAGCGGATGAAGCTGGTAAGTAGCCATTACTTTTATCAGTAATCACTGGTGTAAACAGCAGAAGGAAAGGACAATGCTTACAACAGGAAATACAGAAAAGAGGACTGGTGGAAAGAAATTAAATAATTGACAATTTTAAAATACTTATTAGTAAGGGGGTTTGGCTGGTCAAAACTCTTAGTTGCATATTCATGTGGGTGCTAATTGATATATATTTGTACACAAAGTAACCCTTTTGTTAATGTACGTGGATGTTTCCTAAACTCAGTGGTGGATGTTCCATCATATGTGTCATTTCAAAATGAGAAAAATATTATCACAAGAATGATTAACTTCATTTTTCAAAGGAGATTACAGTAACTTTTCTTTTATTGTTGTAGATGTGATGTTCCAGTCTCCTCTTGCAACTACCTCTAAGTCTTGATCTCCAAACAGAAGAGCACAACTTGTAACTACGGTGGCAATACCGGTTTTGCATAAAACTGAAGCTAAATTATTATCCGGCCTGTATCTTAGATGAACTCAAATAAAGATGAACTTTATGAATAGAGGGGAAGTAGAGACTGGAAGTAACAGTACCGTTCGGTTTAGTGAGATATTTAGAATGGCACACTCTTTCTTCACTAATCACTAGTTTAAAAGAAAGTGTAAGCAGATGAAGAAAGAAAAGCGATTGGGCCTATTGATTTTCATACTGAACCCTGGTGGAAAGAAGGAGCAGTTAAATTCCCTGACTCAATAAAAATCAACTTTTCTTGCATGGAAGAGATTTGTTTATTGAAAACAATGAAATAAATCGTGAAGATAAAAGAACCTCAGATAGTGTTAGATGTTGATTTCAAGAGAACTTACAGTGAGGAGCTGGGTTAAAAAGTCCTGTTCTGTCTCCATTTTAGTGAATATGATGTTATTCAATATTTCTTTTTGACTTTGAATGGTCCCTTCCAAAAATATCAGCTACTTGTGAATAAAAGTAAGTTATCACATTGCTGAAACATTAGCGAATATGAATATTAAAGGAGGATACCTAAACGAGGGTCACAACAAGGTCGTTGTGTGCTGTGCCATACAGCAATTTCTGCTGCTGTATTGGTCCACCCTTATTCTTTTGACTTGTTCCAGTAATTTCACTGAAAATACATGTGAAGCAAGAAATATGACTTAGTATCTATAAGAATTGCAAAGTATGTCATGTAGTGATTAGAAACAATCTTTTATATCTGCAATTAGCCAGATACCATATTTTAGCATATTCTGAACAGGACTGCATCTGGCAATGCACACAGCCTGTTTGAAATGTCTCAACAAGTCTCCAGTACAGAGCCTGGAGACGATAAAAATCTCCCACAAAATTATTTATCTGTACTGCACAGACTGAAGAAAGCTTTGTCCTTTTTATTTGGGACAGTTTAATCAGATGCCTTTGAATATGCTGGATAGAATAAAGTAAGCTTAATAAACATGCACTGGCTGAAAACTTCTTTGTAATAGCTCAATATTTGTTTCCCTTTCTTTTCTTAATGCCTTTGAAAGAAACCATTTGAAGCTCTGTGGTGTCTGAACTTCTCCTGCACTGAAGTGCATATAGAGACGAGAAGAAAAGCCAAGCTGACTATTGTGATCATGCTTTTCTTTTTGGCTTGTGAGATAAGGCTCCACAGAAATCTGCCATGTGGTACTGAATTTAAGAAGATGAGCAAACCAATGGCATGAAGCTTCAGGCTTTCAATAATGCTGCTATATTTATATGAAGATACAATAATAGTAAGGAAAAAGCTCTGCCCCAGTAAAAAATAAACGGACTAATCCTGTACCACTGAGTACAATAGGAGTTTTGTTATTTACCTCAGCAGAATCAGAATATAGCACAGAGAATGTATATACTAGGTTCAGTACACTCAGATATGAAGGTTAAAAAGACACTCAGTGCCAATGCCTCTAATGCATATTGAGATTCAGTAGGTTTTTATACCACTTTTTCCTTTATCTCTACAGTTTAAAAATCTAAACTAAGCAAAAATAGTCAGGCCTTGGGTTTTTTCAAATGAACCAGATTCTGATTTTGCTTACATTAAGTAAGTCATTCCCAAGCATGACTTTGCTGAAATAAATAGTTTTACCTACATTTGAAAAAAATTGCTTAACATATATAAACACACATATAGCTTTATTTATATATATATGCATATTTATAAACTGCATATTGAAAGTGAAATTGTTTCATACATGTTGCCTGCCTTTTAATTTTTTTAACCTGTGATACAGTCATAGGCAGTATTTTAGAAATAAACATGTTCTAGCTATAGAAAGATGTTAGTTTTCAGATCTAAATGAATATTTTAACAATTTAATACTTCATAAAATATGTAAGCAGTCAATAAGTCAGTAGCAATTCCTTTCCCACATTATTTGAAGGTTTTGGTTAAATCCAGGGATGGAAAACATACTGGGAAGGGCTAAAGTACAATACAGAACAACTTGAACTCAAAGCACTTTTCAGTCCTGTCTTTGTGTTGTCTTAAAAAGTCAACCGAAGAAATCAACAAATAAAATATTACTAAACAATAGGTAATTTAAAAATCTTCTTTATAAGCATTCTATCAACTTTTCAATTACCACTGTATGACTCATTTTTTGTTTTAATGCAAATTGATACTGCAAAGCACACACCGGTTTTAATGTTTCTCTACAAAATTGTGATAGAAGCACATATGAATAATATGGCAATAGAAAGGGATAGTGTTGTTTTTCCAGTTAGTAAACCAGCCTAGTTTTGTTTAGCTATTCCTTAAGATTTCTAACTCTAGATGTATTTCCTGAAATATAGGAAATTACATTTAAGAACAAGAAGAAACTTTTTTACTGTAAGAGTAATCTAGTTCTAGAGCTGGATGCTCAAATACGTAGGATCTGGATTCTTCAATCCTGGAGATACTCAAAACCCATCTGGACAAGGTCCTGACGAACCCACTCTAGCTGACCTTGCCTGGAGCTGGGGAATTGGACTAGACAATCTCCTGAGGTCCCTGCCAACCTCAGCCATTCTGTGATATTGTGATGTTTCAAAATCTCTCTGGTGTGATTCATAGCGCTGAATGAAAACAAACAACTTTGTTGGTTTTTGGATGGGATACATCACTCGAGTGTCAAGATATCAAAGTCAAAACTAGACACCAAGGTTCAGTTCCTGGAGAGAAACAGGCAATTCATTATATCGAAAGATGATAACAGACTGGTTAGTGAATAAAGAAGCACTCCAGAGGTGACTATTTCTCTTGCTAATCCTAAAATCTGTCACAAAATCAAATGAGCTCCAGCCATTTTCAGTAGCATTTAGCTACAAGTCTAAAAGAAACTCCATAGTCAGCAAGACTACCAAGCCACAGGTTCTAAAAATCTAGACTAAACACAATTTTGAATACCTAAGGAAAAAAAAAAGTGAAAACAAATAATAATGGGTCACAAACAAAAAATTTGGGTTTCCGTGGTCTGTATATTCTATATTGTTGCTATTACTAGTGTATTAATGTGTACAGGACATGTTTGTGGGGTTGGAAGTAAGAAGATGATTTGAATTATTTTATTTCATCATCTCAACATGAGGATGATATTAACAACCAACACGACTGCATTTTCATGCATACAGTCTGCAACTCATAACCTACCCCCTTGTGAAATTAGTAGTCAAATTACAAAGGTTTCTGAGGATGCAAGTTTATGCAGGAAGACTACTGGTGGGTTTAGAAGAAATATGTGTATAGAGTTTCAGAAAATGGGGAGGGATGCTTTGTTGAGAAAGAGGTGCAAAATTGGTTTGTGGAAGCAGGCTCTCCTCTATTTCAGCAGTCAGGTATTCAGGAAGTGGAAAGTATCCAGGGGACATAAGGCTAAGCTTACTTCAGAGCCCCTCTCCCAAATTCATGGTGGTTGTATAAGCAGAAAAATGGGTTCTAAAGTAAACTTCCCCTTATATCACCTGCAGAGGTGTATAAACTTTAGTTTTGCTTAAAGGAGTCATTAGACGGTTGTTGGGATGGTTGTGCATAAACCACATGTAGTGTATATGAAACTAATGGAAATGAGAACTGAGCATATAATCTTAAAATGTGAACAAAATCAGACTGAATCACTACTTTCTTTCTTGTCTGATTGAATTTGTTTTCCATAACCTACCCAAGAAGTTTTGCGTTTTTCATGAACCATGCAAATATAGTTTGATTTCTGTGTGCTGATTCCAATATCCACATGCTAAATAACAGCTTACCCTATAAATAAAAGGGAGGTGGTTGAGTCCCCATTCCTGGAGGTATTTAAAAGAAGGATAGATGATGTGCTTAGAGACATGGTTTAGTGGTGGGATGGCAGGGTTAGGTTAACGGTTGGACTTGATGATCTTAAAGGTCTTTTCCAACCTAGACGATTCTATGATTCTATGATTCTATGAAATGTCCCACTACAATGGATTATCAGCAGACCACAATGTTATAAGACTATCTATGATACAATCTGAAGGTTTGACACAGAACCATGGAATTGTTTAGGTTAGAAAAGACCTTTAAGATCATCAAGTCCAACCATTAACCTAGCACTGCCAAGTCTACCACTAAACCATGTCCCTAAGTACCACATATACTGTCTTTTAAATACCTCCGGGGATGGGGACTCAACCATTTGCCTAGGCAGCCTGTTCCAACGCTTGACAACATACTCAATGATCTTTAATCCCAGGGTTTTCTGAGGCAGAATCACAAATGGGTGCGTATTTTATGTCAGTCAAGAGTGGGCAGAAGACTGTTTCTGTTAAATTAGCCAGACCACATAAAACCAGAGTTTATTCTCATTTTGTTCATTGTGGAACAACAAATAGTACCTGATTTGCCACAAAATTGTAATAGTATGGACAGACTACTACATTTAATCTCACCCACATTCTTCTGATAAAAAGTAAACATTTTCTTATTAGCAACTCTGAATAAACAAACAGAACTCTTACTATGTAAATACTGATGTAGTTATGTATATTAATCCTGGACCCTAAAATTTTATTTATATTACTACTGAGGACCAGCCTGTTTGCAGGCTGCCAGCACAACTCAGCCAGCGCTGACACTGCTGCCCAAGGAGAAGAGGATGAAGGTTGGAGATGCGAGAATGTCTGAGCCGTACCTTCAGCGACAATCTCAAATACATTTCCTCAAGCTACCATCCTACTTTGGCTTAGCCCTTTCTGTATCAGAAACCATGACTTTTTTTGCTGTTGATTGTCAGGGCTAAAGGCACCCATGGGCCTCCCTGTGCCTGCCCAGCCCCCTGGGGCTTCCCCCACCCCACCCATAGCCCTGGACCCCAGTCAGTCCCTGCTGCCAGCCTCAAGCTCCCCACAGCCCTGCCCTGCCTGGCCGTGGGCCCTGCAGAGCTGAGCCCACCCATGGGCCAACCTCCCAGCCCAGGCTGGCCCGGCCATGCCCCAGAGGACATGCCCGATGCCTGGGGCTGGGGCTGCCCCTGATGCCCACCAGCTGCCCTGCTCCTGGCTGGGGCTGGGGCAGGCCCTGCCTGTCGGGCCCTGTGAACACTTTTCTCCCCATGCTCACTTCTTGTTGCTTCTTATCTGTGGTCATCAAAGGTCCATGGCATCATTTGTGCCTGGATGACAAACTCTAAACAGAGCAAAGTTTGTAATTAAAAAAAGAGAGAAAGCAAATATTAAATATGTCCTTCTTGAACATGAGTAATGCCTTTGGTATACAAACAGCTACTGTCCACACGGAGAATCACCTATCTTCAAGTAGTCACATGAATAAAAAGCCAATGGGAAAATAATGGGAAAATAAGTACAAAGAAGAGCAAACCAGGTGGCTGAACCCGAACAACTCTTTGAAGCGCACCAGAGCACCCGCTCCCGGGGCAGGGCAGCGCCGGCGCAGGAGCAGCAGCCAGAGGCCAGCAGCTCACGTACCGAAGAGCATCTGTCCCAAGGGCAGCCAGTCACTGGCAGGTGACTGCTGCTTTTCTATAAGACACGTTTGTACAAGATATATTGAGTATTCCACTTCAGGTTCTCAAGCTCTGGCTCTGCTCACAGAATTGCTTCCTGTATCTACAGAGAAAGCATGTTTTGACTGCCAAGATGTCTAAAATGTTCGTTACATAAGGAACATTTTTTACCTCCATTCACGTTGGCATTTTACACATGGAAGTTTTAGAACAAGACTCCTTTTTAAAAGGGAATATCCGGTGAATATTTACAAGGAAAAGAGAATGTTTGCTAAACTTGTTTTCAAATGTTTTTAATGAGGCTACGTAAACCACTCATGTTTTCAGCAAGGCAAATATATCTGATGGTACACAGAATTTATAAACACTGGAAATGATCAGAAAATTCCAAACTGAAAGAAACATCAATTTCTTTGCAGGTGAAGCCAAAAATGTACATTTTAGGCATGTTTCTAGTACCCTCTGATGGAAGTAAGAAACATTACAACTCCTTTGCAACACTTATTTCCTTAACTGTAAAGATAGCAAAGATTCATTTTGTTCCCTTGTGCAACTTCATACCAGCTGAAATAAAAATTGTTTTAAAAAAGCTTAGAAGTTTTGTACACACACACACAAAACTTTTAATCAATGGAATAACTTCTTTTTTAGGTCTGGCTTCCTCAAGAAAACAAACAAAACACACTATGATTTCCTTCCAGCTAATCAGGGAGAAACCTTCCCAAAGATACAAAGTTTTGTCCTTTTTATTTTATACCATACATATCTTTATTTCTGTTTCATAAGAATTAGAAGAAACATGGAATTTTTCAAATACTGTTTATTAGATTACCTATTAGTATTCATCCCATTTGTTTGTTCAGATGAATCATTAATATCCCTCAGAAACACAGGTCAAAAATTGCAGTATGCAAGGATTTTTATGAAAATGTAAATAAAATTTATCAGAGAATTAGCTTTATCAATCAGTACTACTTTTAAGGTTTAAAATAATTTGCCATAACATCTTTTTTGCATCTCACTGACTCATAAAATACTTCAAAATTAACTTTCATCATTAATTGGCAGGTCATTAAGAAAGCACTTTACCTACCAACATTAGAAGGGTGAATATTTTTGAACTCCATTTGACTAAAAACCCATTTCAGTTTTAGCAAAGCCTTCTTTAAGAGAAACAGTCAGTGCATTACTTTTACTTGGTTGTAGTGGATAGGTCCTATTCTACAAAGCATTCAAGCTGTTGCCTTAATCTTTTTTTCTCTAGGAAAATACCATAAACAGATGACTAAATATCACTAAAACACTGACAGTTATAAGCAAAAGAAACTTTAAGTAAGCTAACTGATGTTGAATTAGGAACTTGTTATATTTGTGGCAAACAATAAATATCTGAAACTTTTTAAATCCAGTTCAAGACCAGTTAGAGTGAATGAAATAATTTGCTTTTGCTTTGAGCTCATACCTTCTCCAAAAAGCACTTATAGTCATTACATTGGGAAATGTACATCTGTTTACCCACAAGTCACTGAGAGAAAGCAAAAAAGGTCTTTTACTCACGTTCACATATTTCAGCTTCATAGTGGGCAATCATTTGAATTGGAAGAATAACTTTTATACCATCAGTTGTCAGCCTTTAGGGTGAGACTTCAAATAAACCAAAGATAACAGTTTTAGTGTTGTGGCCACAACTACATACTGTTGGCCAGGATGTCCCTCTTACTCTTGCCTGAAAAATAATGAAGAAAATCTATGTCAGAATTTTCTAAAGATATTCACTGCATTACTGAGATGACCTAATATCTCACCACTGTTTAGTACAGTAATTTGGCTGATCTCTCAGTAAGCAGATGCATCAAAATGACTATATTTAAATTGCCATGTGTTGGTTCTCTGCTGGCTTAGTGAGCAGACTCAGCTCCTCCAGGAACCTGACGAGCACCAGGAATGGTGCAAGGGAAGAAGTGGGAGTCTGTGCCTAGGAGTAGGGGAGAGGGCAATAGCCAGGCACTAGCACAGGAGTGAGATGTCAAATCAGCCAAAACACATTGTTAAATTCACTCTAAGGGAGAATTGCCCATCAGCATATATTCAACTCCATGTTTATATTGCAAAGATTACACTGCAAGATCTATGAGAGGAAAGATCAATCAAAATATACATCCTACATGCTCATCTAATCCATTTGTAGGTCAGCAGAAAAAGGGAAAGGCGCTGAAGATATACTTTATGTTATTAAGCACAGTTCCATGAAAAATACCGTGACAGAAAATAAAGAAGTAGGTGAGTGATCAAGTTCTTTAGGAAATGGTCAGCAAAACTGCATTAACAGAAACAGCTTATTAGAATTAATGAAAACTAAGTATGCAGAAACCCTGGGAGCTCCCAAGTTCCTAGAAAAGGTAGAACTGTGACTTTATTCAGTCAAGCTCAAGTCATTTAATCTTGGTTATGAGTTTATCACCATAAAATGTACATGTCTGGAAAATTAAATGAAGGAGATACATCGTCTGTGGAAGGGCTTGTAAAGGTCTTATCAGAGCTAACCCACTGAAATCTATGAATAGGCTTTGGAAAGACTCATCATTTTCAGTTATATGATAGGCATGTAAGAAAAGAGGTTACTATATTGAAATGCCCCCTAGGCTAGAGAATAGACCTGTTGCTTCTCTTATATATTTCAGTTATGAGTTTGTGTGGAAACCACAATCATCAGTGAAGCTCCGTTACTCTACACCCTGTACAAACACATCATGGACTTGAAGAATTTGAAGCATTAATAAACAAAATGTTATAAAATTGGGACAAAGGAAGTATTTTCCCCATTTTACAGATAGGAGAATAAAGTAAGCAGTTTGAATGATTTGTTCAAGGTTGCAAAAGATATCTGTGGCAAAGCTAGGAATTTTATCATAAATTCATGAAAATCATTAAAATGAATCTTATGGTACAGTTAATTACAAACATGTTCTACAGGCAATTCCTTTTTTAATAGTAAATTCCTTTCATGTTGCAGTTCTACCCTGAGTAAGAATAAGGGAAACATTCCTGATAAGCTCAATAGAATTTAGATCAGTCTGCTGAAAAGTCCTCCAGTAAAAACATACTCTCTTAATTTCACAGATTGCTAGAGAACAGTTTCATTGCCATGTATTGAAATTGCAATCTAAATAATGGATAAGGGCACAAGTAGTTCTAAGACTATTTTTAAAAGAACACTGTTCATAGGAGAAATAAGTTTTATGAAATTGATTAACAGGTGTGCTGCTTCTAAATAAGTACCACAGTTTATGATATATCCCTTAAAATTTTCATGTAATGTAGACAGCATAAAATCAAAATGCATATATACCATCATGGCGTATTCCCCTGGCTCTTGGTGTTGGTATGCTGCTATAATTGGCATCTTCTAGTTCCCACCATAAATGCGAGTTAAAAGTGAAATTTTTTATTCCCTAAGATCTGAGAAAATTCTAGGTCAAGACTTCTAGACTGGATGCTCACGAGTCACCTACATCATGTAATGAAACACAGAGACAGCCATTTGTTACAGCAAGGATATGCAAGGGAAAATTCTTGAAAAGGACTTACTCTCAAAACATAGTTCTCTAGAATTTGGAAGTGCTGTTAATCTCCGATACAGGTCCCTCCTTTTTGTTATCCACATTTGAAAATTCATGCATGTGTGTTACCAAACGCATACGCACAAGCCAAAAGAAGTCTTGGAAAATAAAATAAGGCACTGTTGCAGCCAGTGACAAGGGAAGAGGGAGGAAATTATTACTTACGGCTAATAGAAAAAAACTCGTTGAAATAATGTGTACAAAATTAGATCCTAAAAAGTTCTCAGGATGCTGGTGTTGTTCAAAACACATGGTAAAAAATGAGAGTCAGGCTTTCACAGGTTTATAACCTACTACGAAGTTGTATAAATAATGTACTGACAACTGGAACCAAAGCATATAAAAATACTGGATGTCACATTCTGACTGAAAGGGAATGTCCTAGTCTCTCGCTGGAAAAACAGTTTATGAGCAAGTGAAAGAAATAATGTAAAACAAAGGAAAGTTTGAAAGTTTGGAAAAGAATCAAATCATCAACGTATGAAAAAAAAAGAAAGAAAATGTACTTTATTCCTTTTACATTCCTAAGCCATTGATCTGTTTTTCTAAGAAGAATAATAGTGGGGTGATTGCTTGTAGCACTATGTTTGGATTTTTAAGAAATCCAATGAGTGTTTGAGAAGAACACAGCAGAAGTCAGATCCCTAAAAAACAGAAGAATATTAATGAAATCAGCTCTGCAGCATCATTCACCCTTACAGACATCTAAATACAGTTAGTGTCATATTTGGATTGCAAAGTTCTGGAGGTACCTGGATACAGGACTCTATGGATGTTGACACCACCCATGATTAAATCCAGCTGCTGGAGGTAATGGTATACACTCTTTTTTGGATAAGATTTATGAAATATTTCTTCATGGTCTGGCAAAAACTATTGGAAGAAAACCTATTTTTGGTAGACTTCAATTTCTTATACAGTTCAAGATCTTCACTAGAAAGTAGCAGGTTAAATTTTATGAAGGCGAGTTTTAAAGGTGATATAGCAAAAGATATCATTTCACATCTGAGTTTACTGACTATGTGAAGAACAGATTTATCTCCAGTCCATCCCTGCCCTTTGGTCTAAAGGATATATTCCTCTCTCTCTGTGCTCTACAAAAAGGCCCTGAGTGCCAAGTCTGAACTGTATCTCTCCTTTAGGAAGAGAAGCATACGGCAGGGAAAGCAAAATTTGTAGCCTCCATTTACACCAGTAAACGGAACAAGACCAGAACACAAACTAATGCATGGACAGGTCATCATCAGCAGTTTTGAACTGCTAGCAAGCTTCCTGGCTTGGTTTTGGCCTGCACTAACTGGTGCTGTGCAAGGCAATGAATGCATGGACACAAGTCAGGAGAGAGAGATCACGGACAGGTAACTCTATAGCATGGTGATTCATGGAGATTCACCTATAGACAGATTATTCTGACTCATGAATTATTTTGGTCCACAGTTTTAAACTTGGCTTTTGTTTTTGCTTTTGCTTTTAATATGATATGATATGTATAAATAGTGATATTAACAGTAATCAGAAATCTATGTTGCTAGTGAAAACTAAAATGGATAGACACCAGAAGTGCAGAGTTCCATGTAACTGCTTGCATTATTTGTGTTCAAGATTTTGCTTTCCATTTACAGCAAATATTCTGACATGTGGACTGCCAGTCAGATCTTAGAATTTCTCTTTTCTTTGACACTAGAAATGGGATCAAGCATCTTCCTGACCTCCTGAAATACACGTGAAGCGTATGGCCGACAAACTGTTTATGTTACATACAACAAGATACTCAGTTTGGAGCCAGGCTGCTAGAAGGGAAACTGAACGAAGTTTCCCATGCCACAGCAAATGTAACAGAATCCATTGGACCATAGGAGAACCTCCACAGATTAACAAAAGAACAACAAAATAAGGGAGATCAGAAAGTGGAATAACGTGTTCCACTAAGAATCAGCTAAGAATACTTCTCTGTTTCAGGTACTTAACACCTTTGGTGTTCTTTAAAATGTTGGGAGAACACATTAGATTAGCCTGCTGGGTACATTTGTCTTGTGTGACCGGCACAAAGGAAGCAACTAATCCAAGTCATATTGTTTTTCCTCCATAAGAGTGCTGATAAACTCTCCATTAGGATTGCAAACCCCTCCAGGCTCTGTCAGTCTCATTGTTGTTTAATCCTAAATGAAGTATGTCTTATCAATTCATTCCATGCCATGACCCCAGTCAAGGTTAGATGAGGGTCTAGCTATAAAAGAGCAGGAGGTAGCAAAAAGCATTATTTTTCCTTGACAGACTAAGAAAGCAGTGATGTGCACGGAGGTAACAATTTTTCACTGCAAATACATTTCCCCAAATATGTTCCATTTACTCACTAAGAGAATATTTTCATTCTTCAATAACATTTTAAAATGCTGGAACATCATAGCAGACTTTTTCTTTCCTGTACTTTTTAAAGATGAGATTAAAGCAAGGATTTTATCTTTTTTAGTAAATCCTGTTTATGGGAAATCTATTTAAATTAATGCCTCTCTTTTTTCAAATGTCTTTTAGAGTCAAAGAAGAAAGTAAGTCACATGGCAAAATTATCCTGCATGCTATTATCAGTGGAGATGAGCCAGCCCTCCTACCGTTTGTTGATGCATCTGTCTAGTGAAGAGGGGAGAAAAAGAGAAGAAAAAATGCTTACTCTGGGGAACTGATCAGATCACAATAGTTTGTAAAAACCAAGAACTAGATAAAAACTGCTTCTTCGGTAGTTTGTAACAGTGCTGCAGCCCCACTATATGTTTTCCCCTATGGCAATGAAAGTCTAAGCAAATCTTCTCTATTTGTATGAGTGGTTCCTGCCTAATCAGCTATCGGGTGCAAAAAAATACCCACTATACTTGGGGTAAGCTGGTACACCACCCATGAAGTACAATAAGGCCAGTAAACTGCTAACTGTTGCAACTTTTAAGAATACTGTCACTTTCTGCTACAGGGGAAAGCTATAACACATTCTATTTCATAGACTTCTGGGCTAAATTGCCACTTGAAAGCTGTGGGATTATGATCAAAGGTGTCAGCAGGATTTCACCAGGGGTACCTACTTTGTGTTAAACTACCTTATGCAACCTTGCTGACTTGTGCAACCAAACAGAAAACACAATAAAAGTTGTTTCATTCAAGTGATCTTGCTAGTTTTAAAGTGTGTTCTTAATTTAGGTTTAGTTTATGCTGTCCATATTAACAATGAGGCAGGCTTGATACATGGACTTCAGTACTCTTCATACTGAGCATAAGCTTCAATTTGTTGGTTGAATGTTGGCCAACAATTTAATTTATTCCATGCTCCTAAGTCACAAAACTCTGTCAACAAGAAAAATAAAGACAACTAAAAGACAGAGGTCATGCTAGGAAAAGTATCTAAAATGAACATTTTGCCCAAATACTTAATCAGTTTGAACAACTACATGGTTTAGAATCTTTATCTTAGCTGTCCTGGCGATGTCTTACTATATGAACAAGTAGGAAATGATACCAGAATCAGGGCCCTGTGAATCAACCAGTCTTCTGAGTAAAGCAAAGCTTTCTACAATCTGATATTTGAATGACAAGTAGTTCATTAAAAAAAATGTTTTGAAGGAAAAAAATCTAAAACCACTAGGGGGTCACAGTAATTGATTCATTAGATCCCTGTGTTTCTGAAAAATCAACTATCAGGGTCAAAAAAACTCTACTTGTATTGTGCCTGTGACTGAAAGAGGACCATGAGATTCCTGTTAGGGAGACTGGATCAAATTGTAACTCCATGTCCTCTGTCATCCTTCCTTCTTCAATCCTTACTTATCAAGCCAATCAAATTTTGCCTCCAGACTCACTCTTTGATCACCTACATTACCAAGAGAGCATAGGAGATCTATTTAATCATATTTCTGTGGTAGATCCCTATCTGTGCACTCCTAATACTAGGTCCTTAGCGAATCAGTATTATGAAAGCTCAGCTGTCCAATGGAGTTTTGGGCACCTGAATGATATTTCCTCTATGTCATGGAATGAAGAAGTGGAGAGATCTGGACTATTATTATGGCCACATGGAACAACATAGCATCAGGTAGGCTCAACCAGCCTAAGTCAGGAAAGTGGCATTCGCACAATGGTCCGTTAGCAGGTTTTACTTACTCGGGTACAACAACTAGTCCATGAAAAGGGAATGTCAGGGAGGACACACTGGAGAAGGATGTTCCTCTTTTTCTGGCACTCTGTGGTCAAGAAATCTTCATGAATGATCTAGCCTGCTTCCTAGGAAAGCTTATTTAGGGATAATAACTATAACACACCACAGTACAGGACAGCCTCAGAGTTCAGAAACCCTAAAAACCCTGTATTTGTTCACACGTTATAATACAGCATAAAAACAGAAAGAAGAATTGGCAGTATGGCAGGTAAATGCATATAAATACTGTATCTGTATATTGATTTATTACAGGAGATTCTTCCATGCAGTGAATCAGAAATGGTCAGTTTAAGGACTGGCAGATCCAGAGGGCTTGCAGGGAGGGAAGGGCCTGGAATAGCACTGTAATGACCCAGTAACGGGTCTTGCCTTCCTTCTGCTTATCTGCCAGCAGCTTCATCAGCCCCACATATACTTGAACACTTAAAAAAAATTAAAATATTCAAATAAAAATATAAAATATAGAAAAATATTTAAATTACTAACGAAAAATGGGTGTTCAGGCAAGAAGTGGTTTTGATGTTGTGCAATATCATATCATGATGAAACTATCAAAGCTGTTCCTTTCTTAAAAAAAAGTAAATTGTTCATCTCAGCTCTTCAAACAGACAAAAGCAGTGAGAAAGCAGTATAGTAATGTCTGTGCTATGTAGAAGACAGCAATAATAGCAAATCTACTATCTTTTTTTTTTAATTATTTGGTACAATTCTTATTAAACTAGGAAAAGAAGAAAATTTCTTTCCCTTCTTTTTTGTTTATAAAGCATTTAGTACTTTTTCACATCATTTAACTCATAATATTCCCTTTCAAAATTACCCAGAATGGATAGTAAAATGAAAATATTTTGCAAGCATAATTAAATTAACTTAATTGTTCTGAAAATAATTGTTTTGAAGAAAAAATAAAAAAGTTAAAAGCATCAAAGGGTCATAGTAATATCCAGTCTTGCTGCTACATATATCATCAAAAAATGTGCCCATGGCACATACAGAGTACTAAGTATTGTTATAAACAATACTTGCTTAGCCATAGGTGGACACATTTTTTGAGCTAGATGCCTGATTTTTTCACAGAAGTTTTGTATATGCATATATAATTGGTATGACATCGAAATCTAAATTCTTTCATGCAAATAGATATCTACTTGAGTGAAATAAAAAAGTGTGACTATAAAGCATGTTTGATTCTAATATCATACCAAAATATCTGTCTCTAAGGTCAAAGATGTTGATTTACTAGAAACAGAAAATGAACACTGCTTCTTTGTCTTTTAAACATACAGCATTACACAAGGGATGAATTAACTCTGTGTGCATATCTCTGTGTGTATATGTATATAATTAATATTTAATAACGTGGAAGATGAGCTCTAGTGATTCTTGTTGCAACAGTTTAAGAAATTACCACCCATATCTGTTCCAAAACTATCCTGGAGGATACTGCCTGAATTGCAGAGTTGTCAGAGGTAAATATGTGCCTGAGCTGCAGGAGCTCTAGCACAGTCAGATGCCTTCAGTCCCACTTTTATCGAGGGTCTGCACTACGATGCAGAGTGGAAAGGTCCTGAGGCACACAGACAAACTCCCTTCTGCCACCTCTCTTACGGAGGCATAACCTGTGGCAGATTTGTGAGTACAGACAGCTGAGTGGAAAGAAAGACAGAAACAAAATTCTTTAAAGACCTTTTACCACAGCCCTTAGAGGAAATTTCAAAATATCTCTCTCCCTTAAAGGTTAAGTCTAGATATATACGTAAGAAGACATACAATAGTATCTTGAGAGAAAATACTATTTATTTTAAAGAAAAAAATCCCTCCCATTCCTTTCATAGACTGGATCCAGAGTATGTGTCTACACTGTACTCTGCACTTTCTCCATAGTCAATTAGTTATTTTTGCACAGCTCAGGTTGGCAGTTTTGCATACATTTGGCAGAAATAGTTGAAATTGCCATTGGTTAAACACACACAATTAAATCTAAATATAAGCCTAGAAAGTTAGTGGCTGAATATTGGCATCAATCCAGTGCTGGTCTGGATTTAGTTTCAAAATTCGGTCAAGCAAAGTTTATGATCCAATTCAAGACCAACATTAGAAATCCATAAAATTAAACATGAAGGCTGTAAGATGCCTAAATTTGAAGTACAGGAAAAGCAAATTAAACATAAATTGGTAAAGAAGAATAAGAAAATTAGGAAAGTGAGAGCAATGCACAAGCAATATTTGAGACTGGGGGTTGTTTGTTAGCAAAAATGTTTGGATTTTGTTTGTTTGCATGGATTTTCTAGCCTCCAGCGCTCTGCAGAACACCCAGTTTGCAACTCCAGCAAGCAGGTTGTTACATGCTGTTTTCAAATGCTCATAGAGTGTATTTCAGCACTCAGACAGCCTGCTCAGAGTCAAGTGTAAAGAACAGACAGATTCGTGATGTGGTACCTACAAATCAAAGTGAACCCTCCTTTCCAAATACCTCCCTTCATCTTTCCTTCACTCATTACACTCAGGAATACCAGTAGCACAAGGGAAATATATTTATTACCTACTTTATTTTAGAGAAGGATGGATGGGTAACATATAATGTTAACTCTTTGACGAAACAAAGGTAATATCCTCTTTCTATTCATTTGATATTATTGAAACTTTAATAAACTGGTAGAACAATTTCTCTCATCCCAGCTGGGGGAAAATCTAAAATAAAAAATATTCTTTTCCCATACAAGTTTAGGGGTTTGTCTTTCTTGAGGTTTTGGGGTTTTGGGGTTTTTTTACAAATAGCATCAACACACTCTTAAGAAAAAAGCCTGCTATTTTCTATTTTCAGAATTTCAGCACATATCTGGCAGGAAAATAGACTGAATTGGGAGAAATATTTTAGCACTGGCAACAAAAGAATCTGAAAATTTAAATATTCCAACCTTAAGATGCAGAAATTTTATGTGACTCTCAGCCCCTTCTATAGTTGTTGCTGCATCTCAGCTGGGCACAGCTGTTAGGAAATGCATTTCTGTGGAGCTATTTTATATTAGCAAGGCTTTGCATGAGTTTGGAGTATTACTAAAGTTGTCTTCAGCAAGCATTAATTAAAATTTCCTTCATTTTTCATTCATTTTCCTTAATTTCTTTAATTTCTCCTTCTGCTGTTTTTTTCTTTCTATTTAGCTGCTGTCATAGTGTAGTACTTTCTTCAGCTGTTTCCATTAATAATTACCTCATGTGAAATCAATAGCAAATACTCTGTTTTAAAAGCTTATAGTGAAGAGAATCAGCAAAACTGGCTGTTAATCACAAGCATATTTTGAATAATCAGCATATTCTAACCAAAATTAATTTAAATAAATACATGCAACTACTATTCTGCCCAGTTCTAAAGTAGAACAAAATGGGAATTGCAAGCTACAGCTGCTGCATGGTATTTCTATTGTGACATTGTGGTAAGTTTTAGTGTTTGTTAAGGTGGAAAGGCCTACCAGCAACAAGGGAAAAAATGGAGTGAGACACTGCAGCTAGTGAGAGTACAAGGAATTTGGAAACCACTAATATGGTTATTATTTATGTATTTTAAAATGTCCACATAAACCTCCAAGTCATTTAAACTGATCAAGGCAAAACAAGGAAGAGCTCTGTACAGAAAAGAGTAAAAATCTAAAAAATTGAAAATTATAAAATATACATCAGAGAATTAACTGTAGGAGGGGCTAATTTAAGTTCATTGAAATACAGTTTATTAATCTTATATTGTCACTTAGCAGCAAGTGTGGGCTGCTCCAAAGGGAAGGTGAGCCAGAAGCCAAAGGTGATGGCAAACCAGGCAGGGTTAGCGTCCTACAAGAGGCAAACAGGAAGAGTATCAGGTCTGATGATAATCATCATCAACCAGTCTAGTCACCTCCAGACAAGTCCTTAGGGATGAGGCAGGCCTGCAGTCAAGACAAGGCAAGTCAGCAAAGCAAGGTCGGGATCAACAAGGTGCAAGGCCAGACGCAGGCATACTTACAGCATAGCCCAGGCAAAGACCAAGCGTGAGCCTAAATGCAGCTCCTGAGCCAAGGGCACGTGTTGCATGGGTGAAGATCCCAGATGAGAGTGCTTATGGATCCTCCTCACACAGAAGTCTCATTTCACAGAAGTCTGATCCAAGTTTACACAGTAGCACCATACCTGAGAAGGCCTTGAAGACTGTCAGCTAAACTGCTAGGATTGGGGAAGTGGTTGTAGGGTCTGCTGGTGCACCCAGGGCCATGGCACAAGTCCAGAAACTCCTGCTGCTGGGTGTCATACTCCAAGTTCACATGTCAGTACGTAAGACCCACTTGATTCCTAAGGTGCTATTTGGATGCAACTGCAAGTGACTCCCCAGAGGCTCCCATACCAACAACTGTTACTCCTTCAAGTGCTCTTCTGACTTCACCAGCTTTAAACCTGCTAGGGTTAGAGGCAAAGGTTGTTGAAAGCATCCTATTGAGTTATGCCAAAACTCTGAAGACATTACTCTGCTATGCAGACCCTTAGTGAATTACAGCATTTCTAAATTTAAGTTTACATTTCTAAATGTCTATCTCTAATTTCTTCCTGAAGGAATGATAAAACAAAAAAATTTTATCTCTTGGTAATGCTACGTATCTAGAGATAGAACCTTGCAAAGTGATGGTGCAACACTGTGAATCAACAGAGAGAAAAAAAAAGGACAAATCACAGGTAGATAGAGAGGGGAAAGTAATAATTAATACTATATGTTCACATCTGAAAAATTATTCTCTAATCTCAGTTTCCACCTGTAGATTTGTTCTAATTAAGAAATAAATTACAGGTGCGTAAAGACGCTAGTTAGTGGAGGTATAATTGGACATACTTATTGCTCAGTGAGTAGAAGAGCAAAATTAACATCTGCAGTCCTAGCTGGAAACAACGTGAACATAGCCAGGGTTCCAGTGTTCAATCAGGAGCAACAAAGGAAGGCTGGCACATGGCCCTCAACACTGTTACCATTGGCATATGTTGCTATTATAATGAACGTCAAGCTCATTTAGAAAAAAAAAATTGCGTCTATCAACATCGAATGGCCAGCTGAATGTCTCCTTATAAATGGCCTTTGGGATAGATTTTGGTCATTTAAATGTTACCAGTGCAATATCTACATATGTTAAATAGATTGATTAGTCTCTCCTAAGTCTGTCTATGTCAGCAGTTATCCTATTTCTTCCCTTGCTGAAGACCAGAATTGGAAAAAGAAATATATAAGCCTGGGAACAGCATTGAGCTTATGAAGCTATGCTGCTTTCAGCTCACAACAGGAGTCATGATACAATTTTTTTCACATGGCATTGCACATAGTCGAGGAGGCCAAACCACAGATTCTGCAGCAGGCAAATACTGGGGTTTTTTGAGGATCATTCTCTAGACACTAGTGAAGCTCTCCAAAATTATTCCTTTTATCTTTTTTCTCATGTTCTCTGTGCTCCTTATCCAAATATATGAAGTACTTAAGTGCTTGTTACCAGATTAGTTTCATAGACTTCAAGAGTCATATCTAATGCTTAAGTTGAGCATGTGCCTAAGCGTTTTTCTGAATTGAATCATAAGACTCTCTCCAGGGTAGATGAGCTGATTTTCTGGAAGCTCAAACCCCCATGTCATTGGGGGTCAAAAATCAGTCAACACCAAGTCTATAGTGTGGGTTAAGTACAAAATTTTAAAAAATATATAGCTTCTGAGTACAACATCTGATTTTTGTTTCAAGAATGCAAAGAGAGAAAATATTTTGATCAGGCTTACTTGTACTATATAAGTATATTTTTTCAAAATTATTTATTTTCTCTCTTTTTTTTTAAAAACCTTATATTTCTTATGCGTATACCATCTCTGTCAAGAAGCCAGAGGTAATATGCTAATAAAATACTGCAGGAAGGAGCATTAGGAGGAAGATGTTCATATCTGAAAGACTTTGAGTCTGGTCCACCATTTCCACTTGGGACATAGACCAGAAGCAACCTGCCAAGTCACAGAGTTCTAACAACCATCTGCCTGCCCCCTAAGACATCAACTCCCATTTCTATTTCTGCACACAAAGTTTTGTTGTGAGTCTAGTTGTGGCAGAATAAAAAATGGCAATATGACATTTAAAGTTAAATGATCTAGATACTGCTCTGCAAAAGTGCTTCAGAGAATTTTCAGCTCCTCATTGACTTTTAGTGTCTGTATTAATTAAAATCAAACATTATCCAATTAAACAGTTTCCAAAAGCAATGAACAAAAGTAATGAAAAGCATCCAATTTCTTGTATAGCTACACTATCTGAAAACAACAAAATAATAATTGAAGGTATATGTGAGGTATTTCTGCATATTTACAACTTCTGAGAAACCAGACCATCGGGTTTTTGTGAATTATTGAATTTGTGCACCATATTTGCTCAGGGAACCACTGGTGTTTTCCTTAGCCTTGTTATCCCAGTCCTAGGTAATTAATCAACTAGCTATATTGGTAGAAAAATAAACAGCAAATATGTAGGAACCCAATATTGAGATTTTTCAGTGAGCAATGACTGAGTTTTATTATTTCTTCCCATGAGATACACTAAATTTCATCAAATCAACAGGAAATATATAGATTTTGCCTAGTAAATATCAGTTTTTACTCCTATTGCTCAAAAGACTAGAACTTGAAACCACAACTTGCTCTCATGAAAAATTCATCTGCATTATAGTTTTATATTGCCCTCCATATTTACAGCAGCTGAACACATTTTTCAGTAGTGTTAGAAACAGTAACAACAGCAAAGTCCCTGTTGGACTTCAGGAAGCCTCCAGAACATCTTCCACAGGGTTGTAACTCTTCTTGGGGAACACAGCTTTTGTCCTACAGCATTTGTGTGAGTAGAAAAATGGGATTTCCAACCACAGAATATAATTTTTTGTTTGAGCTTTATCTGATTGCCTGCTGTCAGTGGGTTTTGGCTCCAGATCTCTTTGATCCTGTAGAAAAAGTAGTTAATTAAAAGAACTCTGAGCACAAATAGGTTCAAAGTATTCTATCAGAAGTCAATGACTACGGTTTATGGCTGATCCTTAATTATCTGCATTTCCTGCTTAATGAAATAGGACACAGCATGAATTCCAAAATAGCCAAAGACTCATTTTTTACAGTTCTGGAAATGAATGTTTTCAATCATTGACCAAAGACATAACCATTTACATATTTCTGATTTTTTATTTTGATATACATGTCTCAAAGGATTTTTCATCTAGATAAGTTATTCACAAATGAAAAATGAGTGCCACTCAGTCATACTCCGTTCTTTGAAAGAGAGTTTAGTCATGCACATTAGCATCTATGTATTCCTTGTCATTCACAGGCATTAAAGATAAATCCACTTCTACTTAGAATTCAAGGCTGGAAAACCCCTGCCCGTCCAGTCACTGCACGGTTTCCAATCAGTAACCATTATGTGGAGTTATGGTTTTCCTCCACGTCTCGCTTTTGATATAGACACATACACTGGTCACTCACTGCTCGGGTCAGAGATCTGGAGTGATACTTGCAGTCTTTCACAGATGCCCATATAAAGAGCCTAATTTTCAAAGTCTACAATAGATAACATGAAGATGTAGGTTACAGTTAGGAGTCCCATTTCCTGAAAATCGACATTTAAAAGAGCCACCTCATCCAAGATGCTTGTTCATCTTAGAAATTACAAAAATGCCTGCTTTTTGGATTGAGCTCCTAAAAGAAACCCATATGCACTTGTCTTTGAAAAATTTCCAAGTGATTGTCCCAGTCGGCCAAGAAGGGAAAGAGACAGAATAGGGAAAGAGATAGGATAGAGTTAGGATAAAGAATAAAAAAATTTCATCTATCTTCTGTAAGACACCTACTAGTCTCATACCATTTCTACCCAAAAGGTCAACTACATGCAGGATGCTAACTGTGTAATCAGCACACCCTAGCATTTAAAAGAAGTAGCAGAAAAAGGCTTCATTGTTATATTCTTCATAATGAAATCATGGAAAGGCATTAGTCCAAAAATGATTACAACTAAGCTTTGCTGAACCGCTATAGGCACAGGGTTCAGAGTGTGGAGAGATTAAAGCCTTGTGCAATCACTGCCTAGAGACCACATGTCATTTCACATCAATTGGCATGATGAATCTTTTACATAATGTGAATCACAGTCTAATTGTGAGTTTGATTGCATCTACTGTTGTTCTGATCACACAACCTCAGCACATAGAGGCGAACAGGGAACTAAGATATTGTGCAGAGTTAAAGGAAGAAAGAGAAGCTGTGTAGCATGAAATGAAAGTGACATCTCACAGGATATATATTACTAAAAGTTGCTGAGCAATTTAACAGCTACATGTAATATATATATTGACATCATCAAAAAAGGCAATTAGAGCAGCATCTCTTCCACCAATAGAAATATATCATTTCTGAAATCAGCAGGCTGCTGCCAGGAAACTCAGACTGGAAGCCCTGTTGCCAATGAAGATGCATTTAAGACAATAAACTCTACATTAGCTGCGATACAGGCAGAATGTAACTAACCCAGGATTCTCACAAGAGCTGGCAGAAAAAAATGGTACAATATGCTTCAAAGATATTTCTAAAGATCAGGTTCAGTCATGGATTTTTCATAAATCATATTGCAAAGCAAAGCAAAAATCGATCCTCTATGGAAATAATATTGCTTCTATTACCATAGTAGCTGAGACATACAAAATCTGTAATGCATTTATTCCCCAATACCATTACAACTATTGTCTTCACTTTATAAATGTAAAATAGAATATCAGTTAATTAAGGAACTTGTCCTAGACACTACAGGAAATCTACAGAATAGCAAGTGATGTTATCCAGACAGCCAGGTAGCAACATAGTACTCCAGTTACTGGATAGGTGCCGGGCTGTAGCCCCTACTTGCTTGTCAGTGAACCATCTGGATACGGGGTACGGGGCATTATTACATCCAGTAGGGAACTATTCTATTTCTCAGTCTCAGAGGAAGAAGTTCTACCATCCAGGACTGTCCAAACTTTTTCTAGGGTCAAAGAGAGGTATCAACATCACAACTGAAATGGAGCCACTTATTTCAAATTTTAGGTAGGATGTTTCACATCCAAAAGCATTTTAATGTTAGTCTTTGGATGGCAGTCCACATAGAGTAGATGCAAATCCATTATGGTTAGTATTGATTGGCTCAACCTCCTAGATATTAAAGCACAGAAAAATAGTGAAGAAATTACTGGTGTTTTCCAGTCAATTGACATAGTATCTAGCTCACTGTTATTGTATTTATTAAGGATTTGCCTAAATCCTTCCCTATATTTACATGGAACCCCAAGATCTGCAGAACCCAGGTGTAGGAATGACAGGAGAGTCAGCAAGACATTGTAGGGGAGCAGCTGACAAATCTGTATAAGGTGGGCAAGAGGCATGCCCTGGAGACATGTGACCATAAACCTGCTTTTCCTTGAGAGAAATTAACAAGATTGCAAAATGGCACCAAAATCAACTTTCACAGAGACATGTTTCTGATTTTACCATCAATTACAATGTTATTAAGAGCATTAATGACACTAAATTTGGCTGTTACCCTCCCATCATTTAACTACGTTATATATTTAAGGCAACAGGACTTTTGTTTGTTTGTTTTTATCTTCTAGGTGTTTTCTACAAGGCAACCCACTTTTTTCTCAAAGTCATTACATCTAAAGACTAGGGAGTCATTTCAAGCTTGGATTATGGATAGGTAGCTGGTTATAGGTTTATGCTGCTTCAGTTTGACTTTAGATAGATGAATGTGTAAAGCATTTGAAATGTTTCTAAAACAAATAGATACCAATAGAAATAAATACAAGTCAAGGGCTGGCATATCATTTGTCATAAATCATAACTCCAATGCTGGAACTATGCCATTTTACCTCTGCTAGACAACTGTTCCAAGGATCCTGGATATAAACTAGCACTCAATGCAAAAGTTTGCTATGCCAGCAAATTCTTCTCCTATAAAGTTGATATCTTAGCTTTATAACCTCTAAATATTTATGGTGCCAATAAATATATTTGCATTAAATTTAATTAAAAAAACCCCCACAAATTCTGATCTAGGATCTTTCTAGCGCACATTTGAATGTTTTTGATGCGCTGACAGTCAACCAAAATACTTTGTCCTTAATATTTTCTGACCCACTACAGGGTATAATTCAGAGTAGGGAATTCAGAGTAGAAATTCAGAGTAGGGAATTACCATTGCCCCTTGGAGATTTGGGGTCTATTTGTTAACAGGAAATTAAAACTCATACATCTCAGTAGTCACTATGGTGCACATTGATATTTACTTGGGAACTATTTGGCAAGAAAAAGTACACTGAACTATATTTCACTGTTTAGAATCCAAATATTTAGCAGATGGAACATACAAAATCTTGCAGATAACTAGTTTCTGAACTGTTTTTTTCTGAGGTACTTCAACAGAAGTCAGAAATAAAGCTGATTACAATGAGGTCTTTCTCAGTTATCCTACTTATAAGGACTTAAAACCCAGGAAAATGCATATAACAAAAAAAATCACAGGATTTGCTGAATGCAAAAAGAAGAATTTGGTCATGTAGACACAGGAACTGGGTGATAAGAATGTCATATGAATTTCCCCTTACTTGATATCACAGTTATCAAGCACCAACTTGGGTATTGTGGTATAGAGATAGGAAAGGAATGTGGTTAAGGTAAAAAACATTGCTGGTAATGTGGATTTCAGCAGGCCAACAGCATTTTTCCTCAGTAATTTCATTGCCCCTGTCTTGCAAGGATTCAGGATCATGATGAGAACTGAAAGCACAGTCTTTTATCAGGAACAGAACACAGAATAGGCTAATAGGCAGCATAAAAATATAGGTCTGCCAAAAGTAATAACCTGAACTTCTGGATTTTGAGAGAGCTCAGATTTCCCTGAGGCAGTCTCCACTCTCCTCACATTAATGAAAAACTTCACTACAAAAGACTCAGAGAATCATACAGGTATACCCTACAGAGCCTTATCAAACAGAAAGATAATTTCTACAAAAGATATTATTACTTGTAAATGCCATTTGACTTGTCAGGTATTGAAGGAAGATTCATACCTCCAGCTGTAAACAAAGGGCACTCATTAATTAGTTTCCCAACACAAAAAAACAATGAGATGCAAACACAAGTCAGCGGTTCATGCCAGACGCCCAGGTAACAAATCATAGAACTGGACACATTTTGAACCATTACTGCTGGCATAAAAGCCATGGAGCTCTTGAGAGGTAGCCAGTCAACCCAGACTCATTAGTGCAAGCAGCATTAAATTAAACAGTGGCATAAAGAGTCACACGGAATCTCAAACTCTAACACATTGATAAGCTGATTACTCAAGCAAAATGCTGCAAAGGGCTGTGCGTGCCGGTGTGCATGCATTTAAAGCACTACACATGCATAGGTCACTCAGATACTGCATTAAATTCAATAAATTAAACATGAATCATTGGGCACGTTAAATGAATTGCAACCCATAATCATCTAAGTAGCAACAAGGCATTCATTTAAACTGACCTAGATGGATTGTATAAAGAGTTATTAAATATAATGGGAATACAAATTACAAGTTAGAATCCCTGGAACTCTTTTCTGGTTGAAGGGATTTTTATAAGAACTCGGTAACTGAAACTATGCATATGTCTGATAATTTGGGACCTCCTTCACTAGACACTGGTTTATTGGAGTAGTTTATATGCCAATAAGATAATGTGAGACTGTAAATAATGTACCTGTGTGATGGTCCACTCTGAAATCCTGTGCCTTGCCTGGGATAATAGAGTGGTTCAGAACAGTGTTCATAACGAATATACAAAACAGTCATCTGAGTCAGGTGTCTCCAGAATTTCAAAGCAGGCATATTTGACATAACTAAGTGAAGAGGAAAAGATTTATTTGAACTTATTCTGGAACGCACAGCAGTTACTTAGATTTGTTTTATCTTCTTATTCAGAATGATTTCATGGTCCAGAGAGGCCAGAGTCCAGAGTCTTTAGTCAAAAGACTTAGGGTGGAATTCATCAGACTAAATGCAGAGGTCTGCTCTTTGTCTGAGTCACCCCACCCTCCATGTATAATCAGTAGAAATCTAGTCACTATAGACTATGAAGTCTAAGACAGAATTCCTCTAACTCTAAAATAGACATTGTAAATACAACAGATGGATTGAATCCCAAAAAGTTCTATTTCTCTACAGTGAATATAAAGGGAGGTTCAGAAATAGCTGTCAATGTTACGTACGTCTTAAGGAAGATGAGGAGACTCCTATTCCTAGAATCTGCACTTGGCTTTCCTGCTAACCTGCTATATGGCTCCGGAAATCAAAATGCTATAAAATATCAAGAATGCTATTTTAGACTTCATTACTCTATTGATGGCATCTATTAGGCAATACCTGTACCTTTCAGACATCTATATTTACTCATGGTGACTCCCACCTTCCATCTTTTTGTACCAGTGCTCTGCTTCCCATCCTGTCTGGTTTGTATATTTACTGTGTAGTCTTTAAACAAGAAACTGTCACTTTTTCATGCAGGATGTAACAGGACCGAACCCCAGTATCAGATGTGCCTCTTGGCATAACACCACACAGGTAGTTAATAATGATTTTAACTGTCATTGGTATCATTTGAGGTTAGAAAATTCTTCTTACCAGCTATATGAATAGGCCATGGGATTTAAAACAAACGAACAAACAAATTATTCTTCATGGTGGTATAAAAGAAAAATTCAATGCCTCACAGTATATCCGCAGACATACTAGGGAGGTGACAGTGAATATAAATTTCATGGGCAGGTTACCTGAGGATAAAGGTAATAATATAAAAAGGAATAATATAAAAACCCTGCCAAAATTTACACCTGAAAAGCATATTCTGAAGTATATTGCTAAATATATAAAAAAATGCCAAAACCCACAGTTGAAAAACAGACGTCATTTTAGACTGAACCATAATCTTTTTTAATAGAAGCTTAATTGAGTCACTAATTACTAGTTGGTCACTAGGAATACTGCTCAGAAAATTTGAAAATTCAAGAGCTAGAATACCAGTCTAGGTTGCAGATGATAACGCACACACCTTTCCCAGCCTCTTGTGCTTGCCTAGCGTCAGAATTCTGCAAGCATTTTGCCTAATTCTCTGTTGATAGTGGTACCTATGGTCCCTCCAGTGAAGTCTGGGAATGTGGTGTGATCCTATCATCAGTAATGGAACAGATAAGAACCTACTGAAAGTAAAATTTGAAGAATTCCAAACTAATCTTAATTATGTCCTAGCCAAAAACGCTGCTTTTAAGATCATATCTTAAAAGATATTTTGTCTATTTTTTATTTAATTTGTAAGAAAGTAAAGACAATATGAATTATGAAATTTAGGAGAGTTACCTGAAATTGGTTATTGTAAATATAAAACACAGAAGGGCTGACTGAGGATCACTAAAGGAGCATATCTCTAAATTGATTACTTTTTAATTTTCATGACACCTTACAAGAATGTTTTTACATTTATAAGTTCAGTGAAAGGCCAAATTATTCTCCAAGAAAAAATCCCTGAATAAAAGAGAAAGCATTTTTGTTACAGAGCAAAAAAAAAAAAAAAAAAACATTACTAATGGCTTAGAATTCAAATATAAACATATTCGTAGAATCGTAGAATCACAGAGTCATTCCGACCCCCCTGCCATGGTCAGGGACACCTTCAGTGGAAGACCAGGTCAAAGCCCCATCCAACCTGGCCTTCAACACTTCCAAGGATGGAGCCTCCACAACATCTCTGGGCAACCTGTTCCGGTACCTCACCAACCTCATAGTGAAGAATTTTTTCCTTATACCTAATCTAAATCTACCTTCTTTCAGTTTAAAGCCATTACTCCTTTTCCTATCACTACATGCCCTTGTAAAAAGTCCCTCTCCAGCTTTCTTGTAGGCCCCCTTCAAGCACTGGAAGGCTGCTATAAGGTCTTCCTGGAGCCTTCTCTTAACTAATAATAGAGAAGGTAATAAAGAGAAGTTATTCAGAAACAAACACGGTTGCAGAAGAAATGTTTTGGCAGTAACTGTAATGTTGCACATTTAAGGCAAGAATAACTTTGACTATTTTAATGTACTATAAATTATGATTTAACAGAAGCCAGACACAGTAATGAGCTATGTGTCACTACATGACCTTAGTCACGTTCAAAGTCCATGCAAGCAAATGAAGCAATATTGCACAATAAAAAATGAAATAAAGACTATTATAATGTCATTATACTATGTCATTCTTTCATCAAAGTGGCCAGGATTTCACCAGATGAATTCATTCTATATCCCTAGCAGTAATGCACAAGGAATAAATACTTTTTGCATCAAGGTTGCATAGCACAGCTTGGTAAACATTTGGTTAAAAATCCCTTAAAAAAAATTTTTTCCCAAAGTAAATTATGCAGGTCTCCAAAATAGCCTATACGATATTATTCTGAGTGAAATTCTATGTTGCTGTAAAATTAGATTGGACTTACCCAAGCCGGATAAATTAAAGCTATCTTGGGTGTCTTTTTATTTCAACATAGTTATCCTGAGTGGTACAGCTTACAGATTTGGACAAATTTAGATGTTTACATGCAAGCTAAATTCCCATTACAATCAATAGAGATCTAATCAGATAAATTCAGTGAAACCTAGAGATCTATTCAGTCAACACTAAAATAGACAGTGACTTTTGGATTTTAGGCTATCCATAGAATTTTCTTCAGCATAATATGGGCGCAGCGTTGCCTATGCAATGCAGTCTCAGGACCCTTAGTTGGGTGATCCCTAATGTAATTCCAGTACTATCGCTCTGTTATCTAGGCTTTGAAGTCTCATTCTTTATGGATTGAAATGCTACTTTAATTTACTTTAATTTATTACCTTGATTTGATTGCCATATTGAGCACTAGAAAGAATTACATACACAATGGTTATTTAATTGCATCTCAGTTTGAAACCTCAAACTTGAAACTTGGTTTATGCACTGGATATCAAGAGAAAGACAAACAAAAAGTGGGGAAATATAACACTCTTTCCTGACTAGTTTCTCCTAGGTGTGACATAGTGTCCTGAAACTTTTGGTGCATAAACCAGAGCCTGACATTTAAGCTAGTCCTTTACTCTCCTGGCTGTAGAAAACACTGTAAATTCCCTCTTAGTCTTTCACAGCAGACCAGGCTGCCCAGGACTTACTTTCAGGCTACCAGACTGGTCACAGCATACACTATTACAGCTACATGTGTTTGGTTGACTAAGTTCTTATTGTACAGAAGGAAATTAAGAGATGGAAGAAAAGTAAAATGGAATCAGAAGTTAAATTGATAGGAAAGGAAATGAAGCAGTAATCTGAAATAAAGATATCAGAAATTTCTCAGAACCCACAAATTGGTGATATCATCTTGTGTCTTTACACCTTTTTTTTGGCCCAAGAAAATGTTGCAGAGATAATGGAAATCATGGTCCCAGTAGTAATGTTATTAATATGTCCTGCTGTACGTGTGACATGTAGATCATGAAGGTTAAGTTAGATCTACCACACCTGAGCACCAGTGCGTATATATACACACTGCCTTCTGTATTAAACATGTCTAGGTGTTGCTACAACAATGCTTTAACATCGTCTGGATCCATTAGACTTTCCAATAAATAGTGTCTTCTCTTGTGAGAAACTTCTATCTTGTTCTACATTCCCTGACACCTCTACAGCTTGTGGTAGAAAAAAGTTAGTTGAAACTTGGAGCCAGCAGGCTAAACATTAGTAACAGCTAGAGTAGATAAAGCTAGCAGCTTAAACATTAATAGAGTAATCAAAGCCTATAGATCATGGTATATGAACTGTAACAACCATATCACAACATGCCAAATAGCTAACTACAGAATTGGCCAGGACGTGATGTTGTATAAGATGACCGCTTTGCAACTGCTTAGTAATGAAACAAACCAATCAAACCAATAAAAAAGCAAAAAGACCCCAGCCCTTAATAGTACTATTGGTCCAAACTATTGTGTGAAGGGTGGGGAACTTAGATTGTAGGGGTATAATTGCCCAGGGATTTCTTTGTTCGGGGTCCCTCTTCAGAGGCACCCAGCTCAAGCTGTAGCACTATTAATAAAAAGTACCTTCATAAAGGAATCTATCTTTCAGGTTATGCAGAAACCTAGAGTAGAACCCTGCTGTGGTGGCTGGCAGGCACAATTGCAGTGACAAGCTGTCAGTACAGTAGCACACATGGCATACCATGGGCACACTCTTGGTACAAATCTGTGCTCTCTGGAAGACTGTGCAGACCTCTATATGTCTGTAGCATCTTCTATTGCACAGTACAAAATGTTAGTTGTCAAAGGTACATCAAGGCATACTCCAGACAGATAAAAAAGCTACCTGACAGCTTTAAGATAGTTTCTATAATGTGGCTTATGGATGGTATGTGAACCTTTTGATCTACTTGTTCATTGTGAACCTTTTGATCTACTTGTTCATTTTAAATAACTGACAGCATCAAATGCAAGTTTCTATGAAACCAGTGGCATAGAACTCTGTAGGCACTGATAGGTGAATTAGCTTCTAAATTTTATCTGTCAGAAAAGTTTCGAATTACTATCTGGTAGCCAGGAGGACAAACATTACAAACAATTGAGTCTGGAGTAAAAAGACCCTACTAACCTATAGCAAGAGTTTCAAAATTCATCCCAAATGGCGTATAACTTTTTCATTTTAAAATGAAAATTTTAATACCATGCAAACCACTTTTATATGAAATTTGAGAAGGAATAATTAGCTCTCTGCTATTGAAATTTACCATTCTCTAATATTACATATATATGTTACACTTTAAAATACTGTGCATTTTTATTATCTAAATATACCTATAAATAGTTCCTATGTGATAATTTATTACAGCTAGTACATTTCACAGAATCTCAGAATCACAGTATAGGTGAGGTTGGCAGGGACCTCTCATGAGAGTGTAGTCCAACTCTGCTACTCATCAGAGGGGCAGCCAGAGCAGGTTGCTCAGGACCATGTCCAGACAGCTTTTGAATACTTCCAAGGATGGAGACTCCACCACCTCCCTGGGCACCCTGTGCCAGTGCTCGGTCACCTTCACAGTGAAAATGCGTCGCCTGAGGTTCCCTTTGAATCTCCTGTGTTTCAGCTGGTGCCCATTGCCTCTAGTCCTGTCACTGGGCCTGCTTCTGTATTCTTTACACGCTACCTTCAGGTATTTATGTACATTGATAAGATCCCCCCAAGCCTTCTTTACTGAATGGAATTCTACTTAATATTAGCATCTAAAAGTTACACTTCTAGTCTAAGCAAGCCATATAGACTCCAAGTACTTAGTCCTACTTTTCCCTGTTAATGTATTTCCCCAGTGAGGCAAAAGCTAAAAAGCTGAAATGTGAAACTAACAGGAAATAGTGACTGAGCACTTTATACAGGCTTGCAGCATTTCGGAATGGTAAATGCCCATCAATTTTAATTTTGGAAGGAAATAATTTCATTCCTATAAATGCAATAACTCTATAATAACATCAGTTTAAAATAAAACCAATTTTGATAGCAGTTTTGAAGGCTACTGGAACTAAAAGACCAAAATCTATTTTCAGTAAGCATGGGGATAAAGAATCTTACTTTGCTAGAATTTCTTTCCATATTTTACAAGAAAATTAGTTAGAGAAGTGACAAGATACCAAGCAATTATAAGTTTGCAGGTGATTATCAGGTGAAGAGTTTTACCCAGTTAAGTCAAACGCACATTTCTCTGATTGCATTTGAAGCAGCATATTGTGCATATGATTGCCTGCCAATGATTCCACTGGCAGAAGGATCAAGTCTCAATTTGCTTTAGAGGGCTGCCAACAGGACGGCAATCTAGCTTTGTGTTTTAGCACTGACTAGAAGATTAGCCTGCCACTAGGGAAAGGTATTTGACTACCTATGTACAAATCATTTACAATGCATTTTAAGCCACGTTTATATATACATTATATATTTTATCTCCCTGATTCATTCTTCCAGTTTCTCCTCGTTAGAAATCACAGCAGCATTTTGCCTCCATCAGGGAGAGCAGGTGAACAGCTCCAGCCATTCTGTGCACCTGCATTAATGCTAAATCAGCTCTCATGAATTGTGCATGAGATCCAATATGTTATAGTCATTAACTCTGGCACAAAGTAAAAAAGCTTCTTTAGACAAGACTTCCCTTTACCATGTCAGGCCAGAAATAAAAACTACAGAAGGTAGTGAATAAGACCCTAAAGATTTTCTTCCTTTTACTTGTACTAAAGGAGGAACAGGTTTAAATTAGGAAACATCAATTGCAGGAGAAAGGAAGAAAAGATGAAACCGTGACATATAAGCATTACCTGTGATTAGTTTAATATATAATTTGCTTGGTTGTCCATGATCCGTAACAGTAACTGAAGTTTTAGAGTACATTTATATCCATTAGAGGAAGAATAAGCCTTATAACCTACATTCATTTCCTTAGTCCACTAATTGTGTTTTCTCCCTGAAAAATTTTAATGTTGCCATTAACTGAAAAAGAGTCCATCAGTGCAGCGGCTGGTCTGGGTTTGTCTTCAGTGCCTTAAACTGCTATAGCTCGGTTAAGTGCTTCCCTCTAGTGTCCACCTACAACACATACACTGAATCTTTAAAAACAGTGGGTATGAATTAAGTTCCGTTAATTTCCAGTGATGGTTACATACTCATTTTGCTCAATATCTCAGGCTGAGGCTCCAGGTGAAGATAACATAGGATCAGCTTCATACATTCAATTCTTAACCCACCAAATAGTAATGTAATATTTTTCCTTTCTCATAGCTCTGTTATTATATCAAAATTTAACCACTATTCATCTCTTCTCTTTGATTTTTAACGATTTTGCTTCTTTTTTTTTTACTCCATTTTACTTTAGTGATGCCAGCCAGCCAGGTGACATCTTCTTCCTTAGAGAACATTTATTGTGCAGTTATAGATGAAAATAACATACTAGGCAACTTTATATAGCACAGTTAAGTGGTCAGATTATTACATGGCCATGCTAAACAAAGTGGCAGACTGATTTTTATTTCTCCTGATTGAGTATCTCCTCAGGCAAATCTGTATTATTCGGTTTCAGAAAAGAAAAAAAAACAAAGGCCTTGCTTCGCTTTTTTGGATTGACTTGGAATTATTCATTTTGAGTCTGTTACATAACATAATTACCTGCTCCATATTGGCACTTTATCTGAATTTTAGTTGGAAGTTCCATGTTGCACTTTTTTGTATGCTTATTTACATCTTTTATCGAGCATCATGCAACTCAGAATGCTATCTGTGCGCATACTTCAGCTATCCTTCTCCAGAAAGACTGGCCAACGGAGCCAGTCTGGAAGCACAGTTTATAGCAGCTCAAAGGCAGTTTGCTGACAGAGCAATGCAATTGATTCACGTATTTTGCAATTGTTTTCTCAAATGGACTCATAATTAAATGCATTGGCTCAGTTCAACAAGCTGAAAAATATTCTGGATCAGATCAACAAAGTCAAAGCAAAATTATTACATTTACATTTTCCCCTTAGAAAATAAAAAGTATCTGGAAATGAATACTTTTTCCCTAGAAGAAAATTTCAGCTGTGTAAAATTATAATTTTCAGTTGCAAAATTTGCTTTGGCAAAATATGTCTGTGCACTTGAATACTATAATCCTCTCAATAGCCATATATATCACAACCTCTTTTATGTTAACAATTATTTAGCCTTACAGCAGTTTTCAGCCATCTTACTGAGGTTCTTTAGATTGTAGTGCTCCTTGATCGTCATAGTCTACAGATCCCAAGCTTGTGGTGAATGTGTGTGTGGATGTGTGTGTGTGTGTGAGAGAGAGAGAGAGAGAGAGAGAGAGAGAGAGAGAGAATATATTTGAGAATCCGACTTGCCTTTAGGTAACACATTTCTGTCTTATTGGCCTTTCCTGTTTCTTTGTGTACTAGTCTGGGAATTTTATGAAGTCAGTATTTCTCTGTACTTGTTGGAATAGTGAAGTTTCAGAGCTTCATAAAACACAAATGCCATTGCAACTGAAAAATGGTAAAAATGGGTATGAGAGGCAAGGAATTTCAACTCCCAGATCAAGTACCTAAGTTTTATCTGCTCAAGGGTATGACGCTGTGAGAGGTGGAGGGAATAAGGGGAAAAGAGAGTTTACAACTTTAGGAAAGATTTTGATTCTTAATGATTCAAGTGAGTTTTAGAAATACCACTGCAGGCTTAAGAGGATTTAGAACAGAACAGTCCCTAAAACCAGAATAATAGCATTTCTCTCTATCACAGGAATTATGTAAAAACCAAGTATATTGATGATGATGAAGCAATCAGATGCTGCTGTAATCAGTACCTGAAATTGTATTTGGGATGGCTGATGTAGCCACCCCAGAGGCAAGCAACAAAGCACTGTGAAAGACGTTCTCTGTAAAAAAAATTTTTTTTAAAGCTACTGCTGGGTTTCCTCAGGCAGAAGGTGAATCTGTGTCTCAGCTTCACACTATACATGCTTGCAAAGAAAGCCATTACAGCCCAGTATCCCATGATAAGCATATGATTTCCTACGTCCCCTTCTCGTCGCAGTAGCTCAAGTAACCTACCTCCAGTTCTCCAAATGGTATTGACACTTACACAAAGCCCTTGCTTTCGTCTCTGCCTCGCTGGCTTCTACGCACCTGGAGGCCAGTTCAGAGCTGTGCACATGCTGAATGCCTGGCAAGCACACGTGGGCTGGGTGGTCACCTGGCAGGCTAAGGAGGACACGTACTTTTGTACCTCCGATATAATCCTTTTCCCGCTGGGTATTATGCGTACTCTTCTATCTTGTCATGTTTCTGAATTTCTAAACTTCAAGTTGAAATTCAAAATCTTGTAAGGGAAGGTCTTTGTAGCGCAGCAGCCCCATAAATATATCAGTGCCATTGCTAGTAACAGGCTACAGGCCTTGAGCTGGCTTCTCAAGGTCCCAGGGCTGAGGCTCAGCAGGCTTTGTTTGAACTTGGCCTGCCTGGACTTTTGTTTTAGCTTGTTTAGATGTAACAGCAATTTTTCTACTTGAACAGGTTGCTATGCCTAATTAGTTTTATTTTTGCTTATCTTTTGATGGTACAACCCTAGCTTTTCTATAGATAGAGTAACAAGTAATTCCTCTGTGCACAGTGAAATATTTACCACTCTGGCATAATGATGAGCAGCAGAGCAGCACAGGGATGGTATGATAGCAGTGGGAACGCAGGATACAGTGTAGAGGAGTACAGGCACAGGGGTGGTAAGAAAGAGGCCACAGGGTAACATTGGAGACTTCAGGGTTGTAGGCTATTCATCAGTCGTCAGCTAAAGAAATGGACATATGGAGCTGGACAAAACTGGGTTTAGGGGTAACAAAGAGAACAAAGAAAAAGCATCACATAGAAACTTTGGATGTAATATGATGTCACAGACATTAACAAAGAACAGGGTGCAAATATGTGTCATAAAACTTGATAACAGTCCAAAGTGAACCCAGAGTGAAGAAGAAACTATCAACATGATACTTCCCTGGCAAAGGGGAAGAAACTCCACCACCACCATCAGTCCTCCCAGCAAAGAACGTGGGACACCGAAACTTTCTGCAATCCCTTCTCCCTGCCTTCTTTGTAAGAAAGACTGGACCCATTGATCCAGGACCCAGAAGGAGGGCGAATGGGTGTGCATAACAATTTAAAGCATATTATTACTACTGAGATCTTTTTGTAGCAATATTCTTTTCTTTATTTTTTTCCTTTTTTCTGCATTAATTAGATATAACAATTCTTTTGATTATTCTGTTGAGATTTCAATTATACCAACAAGAAATTCTTGGCTTTACTTATAAGGTGTGTTTCTTTTTTGCATTACAAGATTTTGAATTTAGCAGAGTGACAGACAAACTAATAAAATGATTACATAAGCTCTCTTTCTTTAGATGCCAGGCTTAGAATTAAAATCCAATTGCATCAATTGAGTAGAATCACTCTCTCCTATCTTTTTTTTTTTTGGTCTTGATACAGCTTTCTGCTACTTAAATCTTTTGTCAAAGATTACAAGAGCTAAGCCTTCCCTTCACAGCATCGGTGTGGATACTTTCACATCAACAATCTAAATAGCAGCACTAATTCAGCAACAGAGTAAGAGGCTGGTGGGTTATAATTTATTTAAAACTGAATTAAGGGAGATTTACTTCAGAACGTATGAGAAACTTTCTGCTGAAAAGAATAGTTGAGATTGGAATAGATCAGATGGGGAGGCTGTACAATAGCTTTGTAATTTGAGCTTTTTAATTACAAGTTAACCAGGCTGCTGCAAATGAATAGTTCAAATGGAGTCAAGCCTAGGTTGGGGCAGCGGGATGGAACAGATGGCCTCTTCAATCCTCTTCCTGCTCTATTTTCTTACATAATTCTATACATAATGCATTAACATGTATTTGCCAGTTCATACTTTTCCCTTTGTTGTTGTGTCTCAGACTAAGGCTAAAGGTTTGTTTTCTTTTTTTCATTTTGTGGCATAGAATGCAAAAGGAACATGTAAAACCACAGTGCCAGATACAGAAACTCTCTCACTCACTATGCAGACTGAAAAGCAGCAGCTAATGCTTCTGTGAATGCCTAAATTAACCAACTACCCCTGGTTGTGTGATTTCTTCATTTCATTTCATACAACTTGATGGACTGCAGAATTTTTATTATTTCTTTGAGACTCTGAGCATCCTCCTTGTAATGATGACAAAGAATTCAGTCAGGGAGTTTCTTCTGCAGTGCATATATGGCTAAAATGGACAATGTAAGGTTATCATCTGGATTGTAAGGATATATGGTTCAGACAGGTATTTAGTTAATGGCTATTCAGCATAGGAGACAAAGACACGGAACAGAAAAAGTTATACATCGAAGACAGAGGTACACAAACCCGAAGGAGCAGCAGATAACCAGCAAGGACAGAAACAGCAAGGACCAGAACTCTCACTGCCCTATGGGCCACTTGGGACCCATCTGCTCAGCTGCTGAAAGGGTCAGCTAGCACTTTGTAACTGATATGAAGGCAAACAACTTGATTAGGGATCTCACAGAAAAGACCAAATGTCTTACGGGCCTCCTCAAATAGAGGAGGCTTGTGGGACTGCATGAGACTTATTATGGGGCATTTTGAGGTGATTGTAGGAATGTCTAGAGCTTACTTACATGGTGTTTATGGAAAAGGACTGAGCGCTTGATAGCATGACTGGAAGAATTCCAGTGATGGAGCCAGTATATTTAGGGTTTATCTGCACTGGTGAAACAGCACAAAAGAGCTGCAAAATGTCTGAGCATCCTATAGGCCTCATATTAGTCTTTTCCTGCACTGAACACAAGCACCAGTGTAGTCAAAATACAGTATACAAAGAAGCTTGTAGACAGTTACTAAAATTACGTATAAATCAATAGCAAGATGTAATTTGGGTTTATGGCAATATCTTTAGTGTCTCCACAGGCCCTGCTTTTATCTGATTAAAAAAGTTTGGAAAGAATATAAGAAAATACTTAAAATATGCCCAGTAAAGCTATGGTAACAGGTTGTTACCTAGACAACTTGACTCATCTGCGGTGCTAAAACCAAACATAGAATCTTATCACAGCTGGAAGAGGTGTGACCAATATAAATTCTTAGGGCCACCTCTTAAAATTGATGCTTAAAATGTAGGTTCTAGATTTCAGACATGAAAACATGTAAAAAAAGAAGAATGGTCTGACTGGTGGGTAGGTAAAGAAGTTTTTGTATTTTATTTATAGAACTGATAGCCTTTGAGATTTTTTTTGATGCTATAGATTATATTTCCCTAGTACAGCACCCTTTGTTTTCTGTTATTTTCAATTTGTCCAAAGACAAGGAAACCCCCTAAACACTCTTTTTACATGTTACATGCTATTTTGAAGTCCAGTATTTTATACCATAATTTTCACATAGACTGAAAAGCCAAAAATTTTCTGTGAAAACAAAATACTCATCCAGGAACAAAAGACTCATGCAAACACAAAATGTTCAATATAAGGTATGAGGGTTCCCTCTGCTGGAATTTTCTGTTATTCCAGTTCTGAGATAAAATGCACACAAAAGTTCATACTGTGTAGTTCAAATTATTTCTGAAGCATGCAGCAAAGAAATTAATACTTTAACTAGTCTGAATACAGTGATTCTTAGGTTGTTGTAATGTCCACTGATAACAGAAGACAATAAAATGTATCTCAGCTATTTCTGAGGAAAACGTATCAGCCACATTAATGTGAATTTAAGCTATTGTAGAGGCATCCAGATTTCAACTTCAGGAAAAGTTATACAAGTTGTAGTACTTCTAAGCTACCATTTTCAAGGAATCCATGCAAGCTGAGCACTGAAGATACTCCAGTCAGAGATATAGTATTGTTTTTCACAGAGTTATAAAAGCCTATACAGAAAATCAGGCTCAGTTTTAAAGTTTCCTTCAAAACTATTGAAAATCTTACTCCCAAAAGGAATTTCAACATTATGATGCTAAACCAAACAGTTTGGACAATAAAATGGAAAAAAAAAAAATTAGGAGAGTATGAAATGGTCAAATAGCAATCATATCTGGAGCACGATGTGTAAGAACATGCAATCTTCAGGAAAAAATGTAAAATTAAACGAAGTAAGGTAACATGGGTAAAACCAATTTCTTTGTGTCAAAATTATTTTCTGAGCAGAATTGTAAAAGAGATTCTCCTGGCATAGTGCTACACACAGGACTGAATATAAAACCAGAGAGATATCCTGCCCACCATCCTATCAAACTGTCAGTTCTGCTGGGAACTGTATCATGGCTGGAGTCAAGAAGACATATCAGAAAGAATAAATAAAATTAGTCAAGTAAATAAAACTATTTCAGAAGAAAATTAGCCTATGGAATTAGCCAAACTATGGATTTCAGAGGTCTGAAGATGGAGATATCTCATAGTTACTGGTAATGGTGATGAATATAATAGCAACAGATCCAGAAAAGCCAAAAGGTGCTAACTACTATAGCCATGGTATCCAGTGTTTAAGAGTAACACAGGTACAGCACAGAACTGACTGACTCCTTGTAGCGAGGGTCCATTGCTAGCACTGACAAGTACCTGAAAGTATACCTTGAATAAAAAAAAAAATTAAAAGCATGCATTTGAAGCAAAGAATCAAGATGATTATTTTAAACTGATCTGTGTATTTGAGTTCTTACAGACAGTGATAGTTCCTGAAGTACTTCTCTACAAAAGCCTACTGATCTAGAGCAGGTCATGTATTCTCAATGAATTTTCACTGTAGTCAGATTTCACCTGCATATTTCAGCATCTTAGGCTGAGGTTTTCCCTTTGTACATAAGGTTCATTCCATATATGTACAACAGCTTGAGTTTCATTTTCCTCATTTAATCCAGTCATTTCAGGGAAAACCTGTTCTCCATCAGAAACAGTTTGTGGTTTTCTATGTACTGTAACAAGCATGATGAAATATCTTACAAGGTCTAATTTCCTGCTGGATGTTGAACGTGTTATTCATTTCAGCTTGTACATTGTATGCAAGAGAGACAAAGTGGAAAGAAGGGATGAACAAAAAACCTGCTGGATGCAAGCTCTCACTTAAGATCTGGACTTAACATCATAATTCAGTACCACTTTGGTGTCTTTCTAAGGAGTTGTCAATGACACATCAACCTGTTACCAACAGAAGTTTGTTTCTAGGAGTTATGGTGCATGTGAGGAATAGCTCTATTCAGCCACTGATGGCACAGCCTTAGAGAAAATGCCATTTAAGCACAGCCTGTTGTTTTAAAAAAAAACCATTTTGCCTGGTTCCTATTCAGCAAGAAAATGTTCTCTGTTTCCTTTTTCTTTTTCAGTGCAGAGCAGCTAGAGAAGATTTGTATTTAAGTTGGATTCTTTGTAGAAAGAAAAAATAGCTTGGAGAAGTCTTTAGGTCAGTACATACTATGTCTAGGGTGTGCAATACAAGACTAGTTTAGAGAATAAGGAACCTTATTTCCTGGAGCATTTCACAAAATATCAAAAGAACATACTGCAGAAACAGTTTGGGCTGTTTGCTGGGCAGTCCTTATTTGGACTATTATCAGCATACCTGCTGAGGTTTACTGAGAGTTCTTTCTTTTCCCACATATGTATAATACAAGTTTTAGAATATTCAGAAAGACTGTTTCATATTACAGTCCACTCCAACTTATTAGACAATATATATATTCTTTATTAGACCCATTCAGAAATATTCATAAAGTTATTTTAAAACAAACAAAGAAAAGCCAAAACAAACAAACCTCTAAAAGATAGGGAAAACTAAGCTTTAAGTACCACTTCAGGCTCTGGTCAGCCTTTAGCCTAGGAGGAGCAGTCCCATTGCAGGGGGCAGGGGTGAGCAACTGCATTGGGTATCCCTTGGCTTGTATATTCTATTATTTTAATTATTTATTATTATTTTCTTTCCTGTGCCATTAAACCATCCTTATCTCAACCCACGAATGTCACTTTTTTTTCCCCCCAATTCTTTCCCACATTCCAGCGGGGAGGGGGCAGTGAGTGATCTGCTGTGTGGTGTTCAGTTGCCTACTGGGTTGAAGCACAACACAGTTCATCCCAGGGCTGGAGGCTGGGATGGTCCTGCATCAGCCGGCTTGCTGGGTTGGACAGCCATGGAGGCTGGGATGCAGACAGGCGGCTGGGCTGGCGGGGGCCGGTCCCCCGGGGCTCCGTGGCAGGTGGGCCACTTCTCCAGGCACAGGTGGAGGCTGCTGCTGCAGGATCTGGCTCTCAGGGGTGCTGGGGTGCTCAGGATAGCTGTCCAGGTGTGAGGACCTGGTGGTCAGGCTCTCTTCCGAAAGCTGCGGAGAGGCGCCTGTGGAGAGAAGAGGCTGCTGATGCCCCGCCGCGGCAGCGATGCCAGGTGGGCACGGGGCAGCTCTGGGAGCGACATGGTGTGTGGGCACCCAGCTGCAGATGGGAGCTGTGGGCATGGAGAGCTCCATGTGCAAGACGGGGTGCCCTGCAGCCCTCGGCTGGGGCTCTGCTCGCCCGCCCATGGTTCTGCTCGGCTCGGCCCTGACCATCCTGACCTGCCTGCTCTGCACATGCCAGGAAGGAGACCTGACCCCTGCAGACCGAGGGGACCAAACCTGGGCACAGCACTGCAGGGCTGGGAGAGCCTCCTCTTGGCCTTTCTCAGCGTGCCTGGCAGAGACCAGTACTTGGCTCACCTGCCCATCCCTGACTGGACAAGGGGACAGCCTCAGCTCTCTCTTGAGGTGCTCTCCACCCTCTCTTCAGAATACCCCTCCACGGACAAAACCCCTGTGAGGAGAACACGCACGCTGGCAGTGTTGGGGTGCAGGTGGGACAGACTGACGCTCTTTCTCCAAGGCTGGGAGCTGCTGGGACACTTTGGCCAAAGTGAACATCTGGGATTTATGGCATCACCCAACAAGGTGATTTCTGCTGGGAGGTTCACTGCTAGGAAGATGTCCTTCTTGCAGCTTTCACTTCCCAGGGCAATGCCATCCCTTGTTTTTTTCACTTGCTGTCCTTGCTCTGCCGACGCCTGTCGCTGGGTCTGCTCTTGACGAGGCAGGGTCACTTGGAACTAACACTCCCCACACTAAGAAGGGGTTTCAGGAAAGAGTGCCCATGAATGGAGAGGCCAGGTAGAACACCTTAGAGCAGAAGCCTCCATAGTCTCAAGCCAGTAACTAACTCAGCACTCCAGAATATCCCACCTCTAAATGCTTCATGGCCGATAGCAGCCATCTAAGACAGAGGTTTGGCAAAAAGACCTCCCAAGAATGCACCATTTTCTCTTCCTCCACAGACAGATAGCACACCACCACACCATCCCAAGCAGCATGGAGCCCAAGACTGCCACGGCGCCTTCTATGCAGTACTTCTGGAAACCTTTAGGATCTGCAGCATCTGAGCTTCTCCTGCCACCCGCACCTGCAGGAACAATTCTGCTCGTTAGCGTGTCCTGTGCACTCCTGGTGATATCTCACGGGAGGCCTGACCTTGCCAGGAAATGTTCTTTCTCACTTTGCTAGCACCTCTGGACCACTGAACATCCTGGGGCTGCAACATTTCCTTGGCTGCAGTAGAAACCAAGGGAACTCCCAAAGCCATGGCACATCAGTGCACCCTGGAGCCTCTCTTTCTCCTCTCCGCTTTGTTAGCACTGTGGGGTGGCCATAATCCAGTTTTCGCAGTGCCATGGGTTTGCTCCCCCCTTGCGGCGCCCTTCACAGTTGCACACACTTCCTTCTGCCCTCGCCCACCTTCACTCTCCGAGGGATGCTAGGGCTGCTGCATGGAGGCTTTCTCTGCCCCTTTGGGAAAAGTGGTCCCACTGAACAGAGCTCATGAGGCCAGGGGGAGAGCAGCTGGGGGAACACAGCAGCGTAACCAATCGCCCCTTTGAGCAACACATACAAAACCCATCCCTGCGTCAGGGAGCGCCACCCCCAGCTCTCCCCCCCAGCCCAGCACCCACACCCTGAGGGGAAGGGGTCAGGCCCTCTCAGGAGACACCTGAACCTTGCTCTCCCCCTTTGCCCTTTCTTCAGCACGGGCGCTGTTGGCATGCCACCAAGCTGTCAGGACTTGCCTCGCTGCTTATGGCCCCCTGCACGACTGCTCAGTACCTGGATTCTTTTGAAAAAATTCATATATCCTGGCATGGTGGGCTTCCCTGGGGCTGGAGAGCACTGCCAAGAATCAGAGAAAGGTCAAGCCTCAGCATGGCTCAGGCACAGGGGGTGCAGAAGGATGGTGCAAGTTCCCTCTAAGCCCACGCCTGATCCGTTAGCAAAGCCCTTTGGACCTCAGTTCACAGAAGGGATCCCCCTCAGTTGTGCCTAGGGCCTCTAGGGACTCGTGGCAAGTTCTGGGATGCAGGTACTGAGGGAGGTATGTTCCATTAAGGGTCATATTTCCCAGCATCTACTGAACATGGTTCAGATGGCCTCGTTCCCAAAAGGGCAGAGCTCTGGAGTTCCTGGGAACAGGATGTGGTGGCAGGTGAGCATCTCCCTGCATCCACAGAGGGTTACCAACATCTCTCTGCCACAACCGTGGCAATCACCTCCACACCCCAGAGATGACAGTCATCCTCAGAGAGCTGTTCCTGGCTTCTTGGAGAACACTTGCTCTTGTATGAATAGTTTGGTTACCAACAGGATGCGCAGGAGCAGGCACCAGGGGAGAAGCCTGCAGTCACCCAGCGATTCTGATACGTGACACTGGGCAGCCAAGTGACAGCTATTACCTGGCATGCCTGTTGATTGAATTGCCCCTGTTTTGTCACCAGAGACTGGCACTGCGGGTCTGCCTCCTTCCTGAAGGCCCTTCTTCTCCACAGTCTTGTCGCCCGTCTCTTTAGAAAGAAAGGGGGTCAGTTTAATGAGAAGTAACCGCTCCTCATCAGGAACACAAGATCTATCTTCAGGAGGCAAAATACATCAGTAACACTTAGAAACAAAGCCTGGGCATGTGGGGGTGTGCCTCGTCACTAGTCCAAACAATGTGTGAAAAAACCTTCAGAGCTAGACACTCTCCAGTTTACCAGCAGATCCCAAATCCTGACCTGCTGAGAGAGCAGGAGATCGCCTGTCATCTTCTTGTTTCCACTTGGTGCATCTTTGGCAAATGGCAGGATGATGGCCAAACACTTCCTCCAGAGAGGACAGGGAGATGCTATAGCTGGTTCAGCTGAGCAAAGAGCCTTCCTGAGAAGCACGTCCCATCCTGCCAACTGCATCACGCAGTAAGGGTAACAGACACACACGCTGGACTGAACCCCAAGCTTTTGCAACCATATTCTGGGCACTTCCACAAGTGGCAGTGAAGAGCCCACAGACCCGCAAAACAAGAGGAGAACCACAACCAAGTTGCCTAAAACACAACTGGGAACAGACGGCTAAACCGCCCAAGACTGAATGCACAGCCCTTAATTTTCGCTGCCCTCAAGCCCGGTGTCCAGCCTCTAGCTGGGTGTCCAGCTTTCACCTGTCCCTGACCCTGGGGTGTCACTGAGAGTCCTCAAGCATCAAGGAGAATGACAGGGCTGGACCAGGCTGTGAAGCTGGGGCTGCTTCAATCCTGGCCAGGGCATGCCTGCAGCCCTGGCAAAGCCTGCGGTTCTCAGTGCCCCCAAGCTGCCTGTGCATCCTCTCTGCCGCCCAAGGGCACGCTCCCCTCTGGCCACCGGCAGCAAGGCACGAGCACAGACAATCCCTGCTGGCTGGATACCAACACCTGCCCAGAACAGCTCTGGCCAGTCATGGGATCACCAGGGCAGCAGCTGTCCCTGGGACTCAGCTTGAACCACAATTGGCAGCAGAGACTCTGGGCCATCTCTGTGGCTCAAAGGCATGAGACTTGAGCGTCAGCGCAGCGAGGCTCGGACCGATCCCTTTCTGCTCGTGTAGGCTACAGCTTGTCCATACGTGTATCGAAAACCTCAGCAACCCAAGTCTTCTGCTCAAGAGGGCTATACATCCACCATATGCTGCTGGTTTATCCAACTCTTTCAGGATTTCCTTTAGGACTTCTGATGACTGCTGGGAAGATTTGCCTATTTTGGCTTCATACGTTGCTCTTGGAGGACCTGAGCAGAAAGGATCAAGTTAGATTTCTCACTAATGAAATACTGAAAACGAATGCTTAGTCTTTGAAGTCTGTCAAGACTGATTACTCACCCCCTGGGATGCCAGGAGAACTGCAGCGCACGATCCAGCCGAGGAGATGGAGCCACGTCTGCAACCAAACACCCATGAGAAGTTGTCATCATAACATTGTGATAGACACCATAATAGCTGAACAGCAGAACAGACAAGGGAATCATGTCATGACACGGCACGCACCATGCAGGTCTATACTCTCACACCCGCAAGAGACCCCTCACTCATATTTGGGCTATGAGCTGGCAGCTCTCCGAGGAAGTAAAAAGCCGTGACGTACCCATGGATTCTCCCAGCATGTCATCCCTGGAGCCCACCCTGGAAGCCGGATATCCATCGCCTCCAGCCACCTCTGCAAACAAAGAGAACAGAGCAGCTCCCATGAAATATTTCAAGGTATTTTGTCCGATCTGACAAATGCGGGATTGCGCCATGGCACTTGTCTCTCCCTTCTACTCAGGAGTACCTACTGTGCAGACAGCTCCTGGGTGCCTGGACCGTGCTGATGCAAGAAAAACCACGCATGGTGCTGTCAGGATCTAGGACTCTCTGGAGCTCACAGCAGCTCCAAACTCACCCTCAACAAGCCCGCTGGCTTTGCAGCAGGTACTGCAAGCACCCGCAGGGTGGGAAAGCCTGGCAAAGACAGCTTGGTGAGGCAGAGCGCCCCAAGGCACACCACTGAGCCTGACCCATTCCCTCTCTGCTCTTGTGCATGGCTGAGCATTTGCCAAGAAAATAGTTGGATCCTCTAGTAGTAGAAAAAACTTCTAATTTACATCTCTAGGTGGGGCCTAAACTTAAATATATCCTTCCTGGTATACAGATAAAGCTTTTTTCATTAAACCTTTATATCAACATTTTGATTGTTTTCATGATTTGGATTTAAAACAATGGTTTAAAAATTATCTGTATGCTGCCTCGTGATATATTTTTAGCTGCTTCGTTTTACACAGTTTTTCTATATCTAGAGATAGAAATGAATGCATTTAATCAGAAAGGCAAACAAGCAACTCTGTAGTGTCTTGTGTTACAAGTGTCCTGTAGCAACAACAGTAGTGTCTCCGTATTCCTTCTGGATCACCTTGCCTGAACTCCATCTGTTGGGCACTGCCTTTTTATCCTTTAATTTATTCAACTAAATTTGATCTCATACAAGGCAATAATTCAGCTTGGAGTGCCTGCCTCACCTGTGTCCTGAGCGCATCATAACCACTGCTACGTGTCTTCTACAATGCGAATTGTAGAACCGTAAGATCCTCAGCTGGCCTTTAATACTGTTTTGGCTTCTGTGAATGCATTTTCTTCAATAGGAACAAGAGTAGAGAAACAGGAAGGGAAATGGGTGTTGCCTCATCCCAGCACAGATTCACTTCTTGTTCCAACATGGTTAGGGCACGCACTAAAAGGTAATAACAAGTAAATACTCTGAGGTGTCTGAACACAGCCTAAGAGAAACAAGGGGTATACAACACAAAAGGGTATAACATTCAGAGTAAATATTGGGAGCTGCAAGATGAGACAAGTATGTAGATGAATCATTGGGAATGTTCTGCTGAGCCTTTGTAGTTGTATTCCCATTTATCTATTTATATTCGGCACTTCTGAGAACTCACCTGGAGTACTTTGTCCAGTTTTGAGCTTCCCAGCACAGAAAAGACATTATCATACCGGAACTAGTTCAGCAAAAGGGTCACCAAGACGATTATGGGGCTGGAGCACAAGCTACATGAGTAGAGGCTGAGAGAACTGTGTTTGTAAGCCTGAAAGAAAAAAGTCTAAGGGGAGATCTACAGCTACTTAAAGAGAGGATATAGAGAAGATACAGTCAGATTCCTCTTAGAGGTGCAGACTGATAGGACAATTGGCAATGGACACAGATTGCAATAAAGGAAATCTGACTAGTAAGAAAAAAACATCCATAATGAGGGTAATCAAAAAGTGAAAAGAAGCACCCAAAGAGGTTGTATCTCTTCATACTGGAGATATTAAAAACTCAGCTGGACATCCCTGTGAAACCTGCCCTAAGGCTGGCCCTACTTTAAGCAGGGAGTTGGACCAGATGACCTCCAAAGGTCTTTCCCCATCTATTTTATCATATTAAGAAAACAGATTCTTCTATAGGCTAATTTATTCCACCTATTCTGGGATGAAGTGACTTACCCTAAAACATTTCCCTCTCCATTGCCTAGAGAAGAAGCATCAAAAACTGCTTATAAAACCGCTAACTTGCAGATGGCAATTATTACATAAAATAAATTAATCCGTTAGTTTTCTTCATCCAGGAAATTGCTTATATAAAATCCCGATACAACTAGTTTATTAGTTATTTAATGCCCAGAACAATCTGAACTTAAAAGAGAAATCCTGAAGAAAACCAAACTAATCCTTAGATGAGAAGTATGAAGATTAAGAAAATGATGTAGCAGTAATGCTATAAAAATACACTTTCTTGTTTGCAAAATTCATTTTAGCTATACAAATCCATAGGTTAATAAAAAATCACAAGCTACACTCCTTAGTCTATATACCAGAAATTATACATGTGTTACAGAATCCCTCAACAATGATTCCTTTAGATATTTAAGCTTTTGAATAGATTCATTAGGAGATGGCTCTGGCTAAAAAAACTCAAACACTTGACAGCTGAGATTGATCAACGAAAATGATGTTGACCAATTTAAGAATAATACATTTATTTTAACTGTTAAGGTGATCTTTTTTTTGAGAAACTAAATAAGATACTTTAAGGAGACTGATCATCATTTATATATTAGTGAGGTCAGATCCTAGCCCAAAGCTACAATTTTAGCTGTTGGACAACAAAGCCTGAGCTACTAATTGTAGATTCCTTTTACATCAATAAACAAATAAACATTTCAAGACATCAATCCTGAGAGAGAACCAAATCACATTCTGGAGTTGCCTATTTACCTTCATCAATTGTTAAAGAAACCTCAGATGACTAACTCAGACGAAGGGTACTATAGTTTTTTGGGCCAGGAGCATGTTTATGAAAGAAATCTCCTGATCGTAAGTGGGGACAATGTTTTCATCTGCATCAGAGAGTCATCTTGCAGCATGTGAAATTAATTCCTCTGAGAAGAAAGTAAACCAGAAGATGCATTCCAGGATCACAAGTGAATACTTCTTTGCCCATTATTTGACAGAATGAGACTAGAGTTAATCAGGAATAACCCCCCCACCCCCCCAAACTTGCATTGTGTAGATGTCCACACTTCAGAAACAATTGGTTTGGTTCTACAGATTCATTCCTATTTCTTGCATCATTTTCTAATGAAGACATAGCACATAACTGAATTTTAGACCAATAAGTTTGACAAAGATTAATCTCATTTTAGGAATCCAGCCACCAACAACTCATCCATGTTTAAGTCTACTCATTGATTTCACTATGAGGGTACAGTTTTCAGAATCAGATGTCACTAAAGTTCTCAATGGATTTTGTGCTTTAGAATTCATCTACATGTATTGACTTAAAAGAAGAAATACTGACATAAAAAAATTTATCTGTAAATATTACTGGATGTACAGAGGCCTTCCACTGACATTTGGAAGCTCCCCATGGATGTCATATTAGCATAGGCATTAAGAGACAGCTGCTTCCCAGAGAACGCTTGGGGAAGGAGTATTTTTTTTCTTTTTTGTCCTCTCAAGAGTTCTTAGTTGTCCTGTCTCCCGCTGTACAGGGAATTTGAAAACAAAGTGAGTTTCCTATGACAGACAACACAGAAGACTATGATCTTCTCTAGCTGCCCATGTTCTTTGGCGAGATCCTGTCTTGTAGGCGTGAAAATAATTCTAATGAACTATTAGACAGGTAATTAAGCTTCATGTCAGGGATGACCAGTCAATCAGGTCTACAAAACTTGAAACAGAGTTTCAGAAGTCGTAGACTCCTGGTATACAATTCAGACAAAAGTAAATGATAAATGAAATGATTGAATCAAACCAATTTTACCTACTGGAAATCCCACTGGTGGACCGCAGGGAATTAGGTGGGGGCAGAACTCATCCATGATGGATTTAATAATTAATTTCCAGGTGACTGTTTGTGTTTATGCTTAAAATATTGCTTATATTTTTGTTATAATTTGCTTCCTTTTTTCCAAGGTTTATTCAAGTTTTGGTGTTCCTTTTACCTTCACTGTATCATAAATTTGTATAATAAAACAAAATAACTCCACTTATTAAAGATGTACTTAGTTTTTTCAGGTGACATTATTAGTTTAACCTCGCATAACATAATTTAAAAATGGGGGGTTTGGTACTTTTAGTACCCAGTGGAAAGTATACACAGCAGTGGTGCTAGCCATTGTAACAGTTTTTCCGTCAAACTACATAGGACAGTGAGAAAGCTATGCAAGTCCTGTACCTTAGTAAAGTAAAACCTAAATTACTTATTTTTCAACTCAGTTATATACCAGGCATATAAAGAATAGCCATCAACTGCAACTTGCAAGATCCCTCAAGATCAGCAAGTGACAAACACATCAGTCCTACACGAAAGATAGCATTTTGGAATGCAGCCTTGAAACCAGGTTTGAGATGATCAGTAGAAATCAAGAGTACCTTGTAATGCCACACCTTGCCACTCTTCCAAACATATAGTTTCTCCTAAATTATTCAAAAATATTCTCTGGGGTCCTGAATCCCTCACAGACCAAATCAAGCAGCTGGCCTAAGGGTTACAAGGCTTTCTTCCAGGCTACAAAGCCCAGTCCTTCCTATTGAACTTAGCACATAGCAACGAAATGGCTGAGGGTACTCTGGAAGGAAAGGAAAGTAAATGTGTCAGACTTCACCTACAGTCATGAAGTGGGGTGTAGCTATGAAATTCCCCAAGTTTCACTGTTAAGTCATGGCCAGAGAAGTTCCACTTACTTCCAGGAAATCTACTAGTGGAATTAAGTGAAATAAAAAAAAAAAAAAAAAAAAAAAAAAAAAAAAAATCAACCCAGTCTGGAATTGGCAGGAATGCAGTGTGCAAATTTCATGAAATGGAACTATAAAACAAAACAAAAACTGAGATGGGCATTACAAAGCTTCTGCAAGTTATGCAAAGTGAGGTGTCTAATTTGTAGGAAAGGTGGAGAGTATTTTCCAGCCACTGGTTAGAGTAAACTGAAACCATTCAGTGCTATTCTGAAGAAGAAAAATGAAAGTTAGGAATTGAACATTATGATTTTTCACAGTGAAAAATAAAGTCTGTTAGGCAACTGGAACAATCTAAAGCATAAGAAATTAGAGAGTTTGCTACATAAAATGTTTTAGTTATGTATATATAGGCAGATTGTATAAACTATCCATCTCACGCTAGTACCACTGCTTTCAAAGCCCACAGTAAAGCTGACTGAATATTTATTACACAAACATAATTTTTTCTACTCAGAATTAAGGTTTTATTTTAAAAACTGGTAGCTTTTTCAACCTTGTTTATTGGTTTTCTTAGCAGCCTCACTTTGTATCAACAAGTTATGACTTAACAATTTTTAAGATCTCATTTTCCTCTGTAGTTCAAAAACCCCAATTACTATAAAAGTTTGGTTTAAAAAATTATAACAAATGCCATTCTCAAATCTTCTTGCAAGTAACTTATTTCTTCTGTATAGTAAATCAACAGTTCAACTAACATTTTTATGTATATGTATATGTTTATACACACAAACAGTTTAGAATATCTCACAATTAGATATTCACAATTTAAAAAACCTTCCTGAATTCTGACAACAGCAAGGATGAAAATAAACATATCTCATTTTATCTTTGATTAAGAGACATGTAAGTCTGCTACTTGGAGGACAATCAGGGGATCAGGCCCAGCCAGCATGGGTTCATGAAAGGCAGGTCCTGCCTGACCAACCTGATTTCCTTCTATGACCAGATGACCCGCCTGGTGGATGAGAGAAAGGCTGTGGATGTTGACTACCTGAACTTCAGCAAAGCCTTTGCACAGTTTCCCACAGTTTCAGTTTGCTGGGTAAAAAACTGGCTGGATGGCCGAGCCAGGAGAATTGTGGTCAATGGAGTTAAATCCAGTTGGTGGCCAGTCACAGGCATTGTCCCCCGGGGCTCAGTTCTAGGGCCGGTCTTGTTTAATAACTTTATCAATGATCTGGACGAGGGGATTGAGTGTGCCCTATGTAAGTTTGCAGATGACACCAAACTGGGTGGGAGTGTCAATCTGCTCAAGGGGAGGAGGGGTCTGCAGAGGGACCTGGACAGGCTGGATTGATGGGCCAAGGCCAACTGTATGAGGTGCAACAAGGCCAAGTGCCGGGTCCTGCACTTCGGTCACAACAACCCCATGCAGTGCTACAGGCTTGGGGAAGAGTGGCTGGAAAGCTGCATGGCAGAAAAAGACCTGGGGGTACTGGTTGACAGCCGGCTGAATATGAGCCAGCAGTGTGCCTAGGTGGCCAAGAAGGCCAATGCCATAGAATCATAGAATGTTTTGGGTTGGAAGGAACCCCTAGAGGTAATCTAGTCCAACCCCCCTGCAGTGAGCAGGGACACTGCTAACTAGATGTGGTTGCTCAGAGCCCCGTCCAACCTGGTTTGAATGTTTCCAGGGATGGGGCCTCCACTACCTCTCTGGGCAACCTGTTCCAGTGTTTCACTGGCATCTTGGCTTGTATCAGGAATAGTGTGGCCAGCAGGAGTAGGGAAGTGATTGTGACCCTGTACTCAGCACTGGTGAGGCCGCACCTTGAATACTGTGTTCAGTTTTGGGCCCCTCACTACAAGAAAGATGTTGCATTGCTGGAACATGTCCAGAGGGGGGGCAACAAAGCTGGTGAGGGGGCTGGAGCACAAGTCATACGAGGAGCGGCTGAGGGAGCTGGGGTTGTTTAGTCTGGAAAAGAGGAGGCTGAGAGGAGACCTGATCGCCTTCTACAACTGCCTGACAGCAGGGGGTAGTGAGATGGGGTTCAGCCTCTTCTCCCTGGTAAGAGACAATAGGATGAGGTGAAATGGTCTGAAGTTGTGCCAGGGCAGGTTTAGGTTGGACATTAGGAAAAATTTCTTCACAGAAAGGGTTGTCAGGCATTGGAATGGGCTGCCCAGGGAAGTGGTCGAGTCCCCATCCATGGAGGTCTTTAAAAGACGGACAGATGAGGTGCTTAGGGACATTGTTTCGTGGTGGGATGGCAGTGTTAGGTTAGCGGTTGGATTTGATGATCTTAAAGGTCTTTTCCAACCTAAATGATTCTATGATTCTATTCTATGATTCTATACTTTATGCTGCTTTGAAAGATTCTGGGATTTGGGGAAAATTGTATCTGTAGTAAACTATGAAAATCATAAAGTTTAAAAATACCTAATAATTAAATGCTATTTCAAATACCTCCTATAAAAAACATTAACAACTTCGTGCTAAAATTTTAAACTCATTGAAAGTGCATTTGCTGTATATTTTTTATTCATAAATAAAACTTTCATACTTTTAAGTTTCTACGTTGTGTGAAGTCAGGTATAGATTTCTAAGGCCAGATTTTATAAAATGCCTTTGTAATGATGATGTATTTTCTGGTAAGTACCCTGTTTAAAAGAGAAAAAAAAGATGATACTCAAATTTGTGATTGTTACTGCAAGTCAAGACAGAGCTTCTTAGTCCTGACAATCCACTAAATTAAGTAGAGTACATATATCTTCTAAATGTCCATTTCTGGGAACTGAAAATAAACTGGCTTTATTCTCTCCATATTTTTTACCTCCACTTCCCACTCATTTTGCCCCAAAGTTAAGCTTTCCAAAGTACAGTGACTTCAAGGAAACAGAAACTGCAGAATGCTTAATATATGTAGCAATGTAAAAATTATCTTCTATAGTTTTGCCACCTGCAAATGAATAACAACATTAATGTTTATGAAAATCTCATTAATTTAATTCAGTCTTGTTATACAATCAAAGGGGTGGAGGTAGTCCAAAACCCCATATTAACAGCTCCCAAACTACCTTGGTTCACTTACCACATCGTGAAAAATCTGTTTTATTATAGCAATGTACTTGCCTTGTGTGCATCACTCCTTAATTTAAGCATACCTGCACAAGTGCCATAAACCTAAAACATTTTATTACAGGTGAGGCTGGCACTGTCTGGGTTGCAAGGCTGCACTATGCTAAGCAGAGGAGAGTTATGACCTTAGGTCTTCTACATTCAGGTTGCAGGTTTATTCAGTGGACTTTACATAAATATGAGTGACTTGATATGAATTTTTAAAGAAATGAGTCCTCCTAAATTTAAAAAAAAAAGATTAAAAAAAAAGAATGAAGTTAATAAAAAATAAGTGCTAGCAGGGCCTACATTCATGCACATAACATAGAAACAGGGTGAGTTCAAAGTAAGTTTTAAGAAAAGGTGCAAGGTTAGACATGACCATGATTTTCAAAATAACCAATAATTTTTTTATATTTTAATTATTAAAAGCATGATTTTCAGAGACTGGGTGATCAGCACTCCCAGGAAGCCAGGCCTTTTCTTAGTGCCTCAGTCTGGATGCCAAAATGCTGAAGACCAAAAGGCTTCATATTACAATATTGGCAAAGGGATTACATAAACCACAGAGTTTTTCCAGGCATGAACTCAGGAATATATGGCATATACTGGGTCATTGCATGAAAAATTTTACACAGATAGAAATGAGTGAGAATTCTAAAACAAATGCATAAACTTCAGGAATAGAAAGGAGTGAGTATTAAAAGCTATGGAAGGAAATGATACCAAAAGTGGTAAATATTAACCATTCTCAAACAAGGTTCAGGCCCAGCCAGAATGTTTAACTAATCCAGTCATTTGTATAATTATTTTAATCAGGGGGTGACATGGTTGCCAGAACATCTGAAAAACAGGCACCTTTTATTTTACTGTTACTTTCTGGCTTTTGGATCACAGTTCAATCTGGCTGAGTTAAAACATTCTGAAGGATGTTTACTCTAGCCCACAACTTATAAAAAAAAAAATTAAGAAACTTCTAAAATCACCAAATCTAGACTCCAGCTCTGGTACACATTGGATTACATTATACTTGTCATCAACTTATAGAGCTTGTATGTTAATACAAAATATACTTTATCACTATTCCAATTAGAAAATTATTCCAGAATCCAAGGACTCCAGAGGTTGGGAACTTTCAGAATGGCAATTAAATACCAGTATGTTTAAAATGGTTCCTCTACAGTGGAGTATCTCTCAAAACTGCTGTGCTAAGTATCCAGAAGTCCTGGCCCTAATGAAACCAGGAAGCCGTCAGTCCTCTCCGCTATTTCTCTCAATTCAGGGGGGGTTCCTTCAGCTTTCTACAAATATGAAGGCACCTGACACAAGATCTAAGGAGTGACATCTCCAGGCCATGTCCCTGTAACTCGCCATAACCTACCCCTGTCACCTAGCGATGCCACATACTCAGAGCTTCAGTATTCAAGCAATACCTTACTTTCAACACAAATAAAACATTGGTATGCAATCCAAATTTAGTCACATTTGCCTTTTCTTCTATACTAAAACCTAGCATGCTGAATCAAGACAATACTGAGGGCCAAATAAAATAGAATTTAAAAAAACATTACCTTAACAGCAAGTTATTAAATCACCATTGGTCTTCTCCATTCACCCTCTGTATTCTTATATGCCCAATGTCCTAATAGTCACAAAAATATTACAACCTGTTACAAAATTTCATTTAAGTTAAAATGATAAAATTTAATAATTATTTTTAAGCAACTTGAATTTATTTCCCATGAAGCATCAGGTACTTGCAGCTGTCACAAAATACTAGTATTTTCTCCCCTTCCTGGTAAATATTTTAGGATTTGCCATTGTGAGCTATGACAAATTTGCAGGAAAACTACCTAGTGGAAATCTAAAAGAAAAATGTATACCATGTAAATGTGTGCATAGTTTACATCATGTTGCAGCTGTCTCCACTAGGAATGGTACAAATGGTTAAATTACGATAGGAAAGAGCCTGTCCATGTTCACATTGCTGAGTCTCCAGAGAGCTTGCTGTTCCTGGCTACGCTACTAATACAAGCTCTCACCTAGGTTTTTCTGCCTTACTCGGTAACAGTTTTCAGGTTGCTTTCTGCAAACAGCAAGCCTTCTCTTGAACTTCTAGTCAACACAGTTTTAACGTTTCTTATGGACACTCTTTCAGAGATAAGAATTAAAGCACTAAAGGAAAAAGTGATTGCACAAAGGTCACTAAAATAAAAAGGTTGGATGTTCAGATCTTCCAGGTTCCAATTTGGTGCCTTAAAAATGATTTATAACCTACATTTATACTAGGCCTAACAAGGGTTAATCATTTCCTCACTATCCACTTTCTTTCTTGAACTAGTGAAAGTAAATTTTTTTGAGAGCTACAGTGCTGTCATTTCATTTACAGGATTCCAGTTTGAAATTCTAAGCGGTAAGGTTAGATGTGTAATTTCCATACTTTTGGATTACTTTTCCTGATCAGCAGGAAATGACTTTCTTTCAGGTGCAGCTTTCACTTTCTGCAGATATACTATACACAGTAAGGTGTGCCTTTTCAAAAAAACTAGTTCACACCCATACTAAAAAAAAAAAGGGTGCGTTGGAACGGAAACTTCTCTCCCACACACATCAGTCCCAAATAGAACAGGATCTTCCAGCACAAGGAATTGTTATAGCTACATAGCAATCCTGACAGTATTCACTTACCTCACTTGGAGAAAACTAGCTGGTGTTTCCTCTGGCAAACCAGCAGAAAGGGGCCAAAACACAACAAAGGCTGTGGTTCTTATGTTCAATAAATATTCAGTGAAATATTTTTCTTTAGTTAATTCTTTCATGGGTCTGTTTGTTTGTTTGTTTGCAAATGTTTTAATTAGAAACACAACAGAGCAAAAGTTTTACCACATCACTGCTGAGCATCTTGTAAAAGGAAAACCACAATAGAGGGAGCGAACATTAAAGGAAAAAAGCTAAAGCATTTCTGATGCCTAGGCCCGGTCATTCATGGCGTTCCAGTGCACAAAAGGAAATGACAACATTATCCTGAAGTGTGAAGCCTAATGTTGAAAGCTGAGCAGGGTGGAAAAAAATGAAGTGGCAAATTTTCACAGGAAGACATCTGTCAGTCATCCTTCAGACCAAGAAAAGTCTATCACTCTAACAGTGTCTATGCTTTTCTTACTAAGATAGTCTAATTTTACAGAGAAACACATTTCTAAAAAATCTGGTATTGAAAGACTTGTAGGTCCAAATGAGATTATTTACACAGCTAGAAAAAATGCGATGTCTCTTCATTTTCTTGGTGGTTTGTTTGTTTGTTTTTTCAAAAGAACATATTCGAATTCCTATGTCAGACGAATTATTAGAAACATTCACAGAGGTGAATTGCAGGCTCACAATATGGTTATTTCATCAGTCTTCTGGGGAAGAACCTCCATCAGCAAACATAACATAAAGAAGTATCTTTTGAAAGCTGACTTGTTTTAGCTGCAGCCCCACTGCACTCCTTCCTTGAATATTCTCTCCAAAGTGGTCCAACCAAATTTTATTCTAGGTACAACAAAATTAGAGAAAGAATAGTTACGATTTAGTCACGAGACACTACACAGCAATCATTGTACATCTTTTATTCTGTAGTCCTGATCTCTCAAGAAGCCACAATGGGAAAAGGAAGAAATGAGAAGACAAAGATTTTCATGCAACTCTCTCCACCAAAATGCTCTCTAATTTTTTCTATGGGAAGTCCATTGAAAATGGACTATAAAACATATATTTTCCAATTTTTACCAATGTTGAGCAAACCTGAGATTAAATATCACATGAAAAATTTAGGGTACCATTGTTTAAAGATATTTACATTAACATACATAACTTATATGTCAGAACCTGAAGCTTAACCAGCATGGTTCCTTATATATGGAGAAATATATATTTAGCACAATCCAGTCTATTTAAAACATTTTACAATGTTACTCAGTTCAAAGGGAAACAAATATTTTCAATCTTACAAGGAGGATCCACCATTTTAGAATTTCAGAACTGTTCCTTCATATGGTTGTTCATTGAAACTGAGCATCCAACTAGTAAGCAATTTTCTGCACTGAATGCTAAGAAATGCACAGTGAGGTTTGCACACACCTTCAGTGGTCTAAAATTTCATTCTTGAAATTTAAATTAGCAATCAGTAAATTATCACCTTTATTTTTTGTTAGGCATTGAAAAATCAACACATCTGAATATAAATGAATCCATGAATCCCTAAGATTCATTTATCATCTGTAGCATCACGTTAGGTAGCCAGGTGGCTCACACTGAAAGGTGTGATCACACTGAAATGGGCAATCAAGACCGAAAAAGTTCCAACTTCAAGCACTGTACTGTTCCTGATGTCCCTTTGTCCTGTTACCGCTGCTCTCTTTCCAGTCCTGACATGGCATTATGCTAAGACAGCAGTACCCTGAATTTTACCCTTCTCTAGTGGCTGCATGTATCTCACAGTAAATATTTAAATCCTGTATCTAGAACCTACTACTGAAAAGATGTTCATGAAACATCTCCAAGACAAATGAGGCCTGCCCCACCACACCCATCTAGCTACTTATTCTCAGATAAGTAGCAAATATTGCCCTTAATTCCAGATGTTAGGTTTCTTACTACAGTTCTTGAAGAGTTATGAATGGCATTTAGAGAACAGACATCCACTAGCATTAGTAAAGTAAGATGATTAAAGATGGGGAGGTATTCTGTAAAGGGACAAACTGACAAAATGCTCCAGATGAAAGATACAACACATACGTTCTTAATGAGCTTTCCAGAAGTTGAATGTTAGATATCAAAAGACTTTTAAAACTACAAGCCAGTCGATCTAAAAAACCCTTTAAAAACCTGGTGCAAAATCCTTTCTGACTGCAAGTAATGCAGTGCTTAACATTTGGATAAACTATCACAGAGAAACTTCTGACAGGTATGAAATAACAAGAACAGTACATTTGGATGCTAGAGTTGCTTTGAGTTTTAATGGGATTTAAAAGCCCCAGGGAGAAACTTTAATGAAAATATATTATTATTATTATTAAGACATTTATTTAATTTGGTAGGGATTAGCTCTCTTGGAAGTTAATTCTCTTCAGTACCTCCAGCCTACAGTCAATGAAAAACTTACACTGATTACTTCGTAGTACTTGGTGTAATTTAGGGAAGTAATGTGTATGTGTACATGTATATGTGTGACGTACCTATATGTGTGCACATATGTGTTTGTATTTTGCATTTGAAAGTTAATATACTATATTAACTATATAGTTAATATACTATATTAACTATATTAACTATAAAGTTAATATTCACACAGAATGAGTACAGAAATTTTTTTATTTCAAACAGGGAGTAAGTTAAAAAAATTAATTCATAATGTAGAAGACAATATTTGTTCATATTGAAGAACAGCGAGTTTTCTATTTTATCACCTGTATGTGAAGTTTTACGAACTGTTAACTATAACGTTCGTGTAAAATCAAGTAAAATAAACACCAACATTTTGTTCTACAGACTTCAGCCATCAATTTTTTATCTGTTTAAATAAAAACTTTAAAATGTGGCCTCTATGCCACCCACATATAGCCTCTCTATTGCCTGGAAATCAGCATACCTGAAGAGATGGAATACTGAAAGAAGGAAGTTTCACTCTGCATCAGCTGCTGAGAGGAGGTGTTCAGATCTGCAAAAGTGGAAGAAGAGCATTTAAAAGGGACTGAGATAGCTGACAGAATGGTACCTCAAAAGCCCTACAGAAGTGTGCGATCAGAAGCCAAATATAATCCACAAGGTAGGTTTCTTTGATTTTATTTCTGATTTTTCTAGATAAGATTAATCTACTCACTTCATTTTTCCTTTTTCCTTTACTAGTGTAATGCCAAATGAGTTTTATGAAAACAAAACCTAAAATATAACCTTACATTTAGAAGCAATTGCTTTAAATCATGTTACATGTTACAGGTAACAAGGTTACAGGCATAACTACACAGAAAACTGCTGGGGAAAAAAATACATCTATTTTTTAATTCATTATTTAGTAGGCAATAGTTTACATGTAGTCAAATTTACTATAGCAAAAAATGCCAGTTTTCAAGATACTGTATGTGTTTATCCATATAGAAAATAAGTATTTAAGAAAATTGGAAGGTTTTTAAAAAAAAATTGTATTATATCAAAAATATTTATGTCATAAATTTATATAAAATACATTTATGTATTATATTAAAAAGGTTATATGATTTTTTTTTCCTGTGTATACACTGGATAAATCTACTTAACTTTGAAATGTTCCACCATAAAAATCTGAACAAAAATCATTAGCCCTATCACAGGACACCAGTAAATACAGACTGAAAGTGAACAAGCAGGAGCAAATGATCAACTGCGCCTGTGTGACTTTGCAAGAGTGTAAAAGCACCCTGATTCTAATAAGTCTTCTGTCTTCTTATTCTTCCAGAACTAGACAATGTATTGCCCTGGGAGCTGCTCCTTCCTCTTAACTGTCTGCCTAATAGCCACATCCCTTGGTAATCACCAAAGCAACAGCCATCAGTGCTTTGAAAGCGTGCAGTGGAGTGAGCTTTTAAAGGAGATTGAGAAACTGGTAAGTCAATGTGTAAAATATTGTCACAATCTATAGATGTTGTTTTCAGTCCTCAGTTTAGGTGTAAGGAATTCTCAAATGTGTAGTAATTGCCTGATTACCATTTTTTTTTACATTATTAACAAATTATGAGGCAGATGTCCCTTCTCTACAAAGCCAAAAATGTTAAATTTAGATTTTTTTAATTCAAGCTCATCCTGTTGAATATATAACATTTTGTGTCTTCCCAAGATGAGCTCCACATCCTCCACACAGAAGTCAAATTTTAGAGTACCGAGTCATCTGTGATTCCTGCTAATTGGCATCAACTGAAACCATAACACCACAAATTACTTTGCCATGACATAATCCCCCTCAAACAAAAGGGCATCCACAGTCACAAAGTTTTTGGTACAATACTCTCTGAAGGTGTTTTTGGAAATCAGCTATATGGAAAGCATGCTTCCTTTCCTAGTTTGGCTTCTTTTGTGGCCTGCCCTTTCCTCAACACCATACACACTGAGCTCCCTAGGACATTTGAGGAAAGGTGAAATAGGTAAAGAGCAGCTATTTCATCCATTTTAAGTAGGCTTGGGAACATATAAGCAAATGACTCTTCTTCACACAACCTCATGAGATATACAGTGTCCTCTACTGATGTGGCCATTCATAGACTACATTGTTAAGAGACCAACTGATTAGTGAACTCTTCTATGAATTGTTTCTATAATAAACCTGGTTTTGCACATGCTTAAAATGTCTATGCTCATGTTTTCTTTAAGAATGAAAAAGGCTTTTCTTTGGAGTGTGAGGAAGTGAGCAACGAAGATTTGTGTTTTCCTGAGCAGATGCTAAAAGCAGTAAGTAGAAAAAGATATGTTCTTGACATTATCTCATTGTAACAGCTCTACCTCACACAGCCTATGCATCTTGTCACAAGACTTTTACATTGGAATTATGACGTACGAAATTACAGGTTTAAATGATAAATCTGATTGATGAGTTTTCAGTCCAAATTCTTTTCCCTGGGAGGTTACTTATGGAAATCGTATTCTTGCTTTTCCTATTACTTATGTTATGATACCACTTTTACAAGAAAAGGATTAGATGCTTTTTTGCTAGTCCTGCTGTGGAAAGTGGAAAATTAGCTGGAATCAGTCTGGTAGCCTGGAAACTACGAGAACTGTGTGCCAACTTCCGTTTCAGCCAGCAGCAGACCCATAAAAGTAGCGCAGGGGTAATTTTATGTACTGCTCAGCACATGCATGCACTTTATGTGCACAGTTCACTTTTAGCCCAGGTCTGCAATGCCACAAAATAAGAAGGTACTGGGTTGAGCATGCGCTACTGCACTAAAGCAATTTATACAGCCCACTTCCAGCTCATCTCTTAAATGGATATTCTAAAACACAGCCATGGAACTAAAGGCACAGACAGCATTATCAGCCTCTCTTGTATTTCCATCTTCTCTGAGGCAGGGGGAGCTCCCCTTCATCAGATACGTATTGTGCTTGTGAGGCAAGAGCTGCATATTCTTGGTCTGTTGTCTTGGGTCTGAATTCAAAAGATCTGCTTTTGACTCTTGGCCTCTTATTGACTAGTCCTTGTACACTGTATATTCAAGAATATCAATGCAGCCCAAAAATGCACAATACATTCACATTACAGAACAGGGGCACACCTTAATGAAAGCAAAAATTGCAACTGGAAATTGCACATACAATTCCTGATTTTCAAATAAATACCATCTTTGCAATGAATATTACTTGCTATAACTTATATACTAAAAACTTTGGAAGAGCACAAGAAAGGAGTGAAAATTGTTTAAGACTTTATGATAACTGGACTCAGAAGGTTGAAAAATGTACCATTAACTGAAACTCAAGACTAAAATTCAGAAACCAAATGTGTCTATATTTGGGTTTTGTCATCACAGGTTAAATACGATAATGGAGCCATTGTTCACATAGTGCATGAAATTGCTGAGTTTTTCAAGAGAGCAGACACTCCTTTTCAAAATAAGAACATTTTTCTAAGAGAAATGTATGAAGCTCATGCTCAGCTCAAGACATGTGTAAGTATAGTTGGGGTTTTTTTTACACTGTATGATGTTCAAGTCAGATATTCATGGCAATTAAAACTGATAATATGTATGCTGAAAGTGCAATAGAAAACTTTAATAATGGCACCTAAAACATCTGTATGCAAGTAATGACGCATCTTTCAGCACTTTTATTGACCTGTATGATACAGGCAGTTTTAAATTCACACATATATATTTCTGGGCTTATTTTGAGATGTGATGCCTAAAAATGTGTCTAAGCCAGTGTTTAACTTGCTTCTCCTTGAAGACTGCACTAATTCTACACAGAGGTACTTACTGTTCTCACTAAATACCAATTTCATGTGCTTTTCTTCAACTACTTATGACTTCTGTCAAGACAAATTAACATAAAGAATTACATGCAAATGTCATGCAAAACACTTCAGGAAAATATTTAGATCTGCATTCAGCCTATTTCAGCTGAGTAAACTGCTTAAGCATATGCACAAATAGTTCATTCAGTTGGGGTCAGCTTAAGAACTATTTACAGAGGATGAAGCCGCATTATAGCTTGCCTTGCAACTAACACCTATGACCGGCACCAGATTTGCTAACAAACCTGCAGGAGAACAAACTTAGGCATACAATTGTACACCCTGATATACCTTTCTGTGCTGCTGTGGAGGGAACCCACTGCACTTTTCTGCATGAGAGAGAGGTTTCTATGACTAGACATATGCCTGAGCAGCAGCACAGACACACTGAGCTCCAAAACCACACTGCTGCTTCTGATCAGGCCAGACTCAAGGACAAGATGTGTAAAACAACGGATAACAACTAGTCCGTGCTTAAGCACATCTCTTTTTTATTTTTTGAATGAATGAACATAATCACATAGGTACATTGGTAACATCACATGTCAAATGACCACCAGTTATTCTGAAATCAGTTTCCTTCGAAGACAGTATACATAAACAAAGCCAGTATTGTCAGAGAACAAAAAAGTCCATAGACCCCTGACCTTGCATTGAACATTGATATATACATTTCCTGATCTCCTGTAGACATAGTAAGTGTGTGCTGCACTACCTTTAGCATTAACACATTCAGCAGGCTTGCACAGGACAGAAGCATTACAATGCTCTCAGTCATGACCGTGTCTATCAGAGGGTACTGTTTTACTCAGTCATGTTGAAGTTCTCGCTTGCTTACTTCTTGCTGTACAAACTAACAGTTTCTTTTCTTCTCAATTAAAATAACAGCTGAAGTCCAGAGTTAATGTTATCCATGAATCCATAGTGAAAGACTGCTTTAAGAAAATGGATAGACTTGTGGCCAGGGTAAGTAGGCTGTTTCTTTACTTCCAGCTCACTTTAAGGAATTTTAAAGGTACCAAAGACCTTTTTACACAAGCAGTCCCACTGCCGATCAAAGCTGTTTGAATCTGTGGGATTGTTCCCCATCACCAAGCACTACGGATTTTCACTCACAGAAAATCTTTTGGCCCACATCCATTTCAAGGTCCATGTGTCATCACAGGCTTTTAAAAACCATTTAATTTTAATTCAGCACAAAACCCCATGGCAGTCTGTGCCTTTTTAGAAACACTTTACATCACATGGGTGAGGATTAGCCATGCATCTGATGATATTTATTTCACCTAGAAAAGCAATTGTAATTTTATATACCAAAGAATATGTGAATCTTAACTAGACTTCCTAAAATGAGTCCTCATTTTTTCTTAAATTTCTTTTGAATAAATTACTATATGCTTGTTATTAATTGAAGTTTTTGCTGGCCATAATATTGAATGTCATTTTTTTACAAAACAGCTAATAAACACTTCTTAATAATCTTTTTCTTCACAGTCAAATGATCACTGCACTTGGCAAGAGGTCCATGCACAATCCAGAGAGATACTTCAAAGAATTGAAAACTACTCTTTCATGAGAATAGCAACACATTAGCAAAGTCAGTTTCCATCAAATACTTTGAGGATCTGCCATGTCAAGATAAATTATCCTATTTTTCTAAGAATTAAAGGAAGTCGTATACACATAGTTCCTATTTAAAACTATAAATTGTTTAACTTATTTTTATCAAGATATTTTTTCTAAACTACTATAATATCTTTAGCCTTAATAAAAAAGATGCAAAATACCATGTAAATGTGTTTATGTTTATTTGTTTTTTAAAAAAGGGGACTTTTTTATAAAATAGCTATCGTAAATACAGCCCTCTGAAACTTGTGTTTGGCTAAAAAATAAGCATATCAGTTACATTACTTGATTTTACAGTACATTCGTCAAGTTATGGGAATATGAACCTATGACAACCTAATGCTTTTCCAAGGCACATCTCACACTACACATTTGCAGTGCTGAACTTTTACCCCTGCAGTTACAAGGCTACCGAGCCATTCATGTGTGAAAAGATATGCCTGTTTCCACAGTGCCATGCTGCCAACCTTCCAGAACCATTCATGAAGAATTCTGAGATTTCAGTTTGATCACCCATATGTAAATTATAGATATATAAAAAAAACCCCAAACAATAAACCAATCAAACAAAAACCTCTGCATTCCATTATACAGACATGACCCTAAATAGTGAAACACCTTTAAATGCTCACATGGTTATCTAATAGGCACTGGCAGCACTGCGTACTGGCACATTTTTCCAAACAGCTCACTGATTATTTGAAAGCTCGTACAAGAAGATAACATCTATGAAACTGACAGTTTCGAAGAAGAGAAAGGAGGCGTACTATGAACGAACAGCATTTTGTAACATCTTTCGGCAGTAAGATAAGGCTTATTCCTGTGGTTCCAGATTTCTAGGCACTGTTTTTTAATCTGCCTCTTCAGAGAAACACAGATGTTAAAACAAATCAGGAGACTTTGCAAAAGATTCTAATATTCATACTTAATTTAGATTGCACAAAGATGAAAAGAGTAAAAATATTTGTAATACCATATCTGTCTCATTTCCTTACCATTCTTAAACTTTTTTTTTTTTTAAATTTGGTTTGAGTCTTCACAGACAGCCTAGCACCTCACTTCAAGATGACTTTTCCAAATCCTCAAGATCCCCTCAGCTCTCCTTTCAAAAATGGTTCGGGAAAAAAAACCTTCTCTCTTACAGGGAAAAATGAGAGTAACCTGGTAATCAATGTTAACCCCTTTTAGCTCTACCGCTTTGTCACCAAGTTTAAGAACAAACAGTTTTGATGTTTTGATCACCTTTCATGGCATATGCATTACACTGCCTTATTCATGCACTATCTGAATTGGAAGCTGTTCACTCAGCTGAGACCTGTGTCACAGATCAGTGGGCAGAGAGAGTGCAGACAGTGTTCTAGCAGAAAAAATAACCCCTTGAAGTCACATGGTTATCAATACAAACATCAAACTTCTTCAATAAATAAATTTAACTAAGAGAAATAATAAATTAAAATCAGTAACAAAATTCCCACATCTTTGAACTGAGGAGGTGCTTTTGCATCTACCACATTCTAAGGCAAGATATTGATATATATTACAGTAGTTTGTATGTGGATCCAACCTTTCCATCATAAAAGGTACATTGCCAGTGTAAGCACATTATATAAACTGATGGCATTAAATACCTAAAAGAAAAATTTAAAATATTTTAGAAATTGTCTTACCCTTACCTTTCCAATATGTTCCTTTGAATACAGTTTAAAAAAAACCCAAACGCACACATACACACACATATATATATATTTATTCCTTAACATGTAGACATTTGTGAACTGAGTTAGGATAAGATTATTATGCTAATACATCTGAGTATTTTAACAACAGTCATAACTTATTTTAATGAGATTAGAAAGGACACCAATTATTTAAAATATTAAATGCAGAAAATATAAGCACACAAAAGCAACTTTGTAAAAATAAAGGAGCAAAGAGATGGACTGGGCTATCCCAATGTCCTACCATATAGGATGATATATTAGGATTGACACTGTGCATTTCAAGTAGGAGCCAGACAGACACTTTATTTCCTGCCAGAAAAGTTGGCAACTTCTAACCTTCTTAGATGTTCAAAGAATAAAACAGCCTGTGTTATACACAGAAAACATATTTTTCTGTGTATTAGCAGACATGCAAGCAAATTCAAGCAATATATGAAACCAAGAAGTATCTTCTATCTGGAGTAAATCAATCACTAACCACAGCCACACTGTGTGTGCCAGTGACAAGAAGTTTGGACAAGCCTTGGTATAAGGTCTCCATTAAGAACCATTCTGAGGACAACTCTCTACAGCACAGGGTAGTACAAAAAAAACTGAGCTAGCTTTAAAACATTTGGCCATAACATGAGAAAAACTCAGGCTAGGGATAATACTATCAGTTCTTCAGTTAAGCACTGAAGACCAGATTAACAACAATCCTTACTTTATACAGCAAAAATGCAACATGAGTCAAAAAACACTAGTGCATAACTCACTACCATGAGTGGTTTATTTTATTTTATTTTTCTGAAAAATGGTATTAGAATTGTTAAAGGTTTTTATGCTTTGGAAAAAGACAGAAGTCATTCATTATTGTCTAAAACACTAACTGTATACTGAAAAAAAAAAGGAAGGTAGAAGACAAAGATTTTTAAAAGGAAGAGCCATAAAAATACGAAAGAATGGTCATGTTAAATAGCCTACACTTTGTCTCAGAAGGCTGTAGATACATTGTCTTATTTAGCATGTTTTTACAAAGTATTTCAATGTGAAAGCATTTCAGAACATAAATAAAGCAAGCAGACTATACACACTATGAAACAGCACTTTCGGATTTATTTTTTCCTCCATTTGAAGTCACTAGTATGCACAAGCTTAAAAATACTGTTTTCTATGACAACTATTTGACTCCAGCAAACCCGATTTTACCTGCCAAGAGGAATTTGTAATAGCAAAAGTTAAGCACGGTTTCTTGCACCAGCTGAGTATTCACACTCAAAATTTCACGTTAAAAGCATCTGTGTAAAATCTCATTCCTATGTAGTAGCCTTGATCAATACAAGTCCTCTGTACATCCTCAGATGGAGTAAACACAATTTTTTAAGTAAAGAACATATTTCAAGGGATGATCCTGAGTCGAAGGTTGTATTAGCATTTTTACTGCAACTAGATTTATTAATGAGTCTGTAATTCCAACCCGTGGAAGAGACAAGAGAGCTGTCACTCTTTCCAAGATGCATGTAGCTCCATGATGATTTTAAAGATTTGTATGCCTACATTCTTATTTTCATAGGCTTTTTCCAATATCATGCCATGTAATTTGATCTTAAATTCTTCTTTGTTCTATATCAGATAACCAACACCAGATTAAAAGTCAAGTGGTACCCTCCTTATAGCCTGAACTAATTAATTTAATGAAGTACATTACATCAGTGGGTTCGTCACTCAGGTTCAGAATGTATATTTTAGTGTATCCAATGTGCTAAGCGCTTGTAGCTGTCCTTGACCAAGCTATTACTCAGGAGAAAAGGACTTGGTGGTGTACAGGAATATAAGAATAGCAGGCAGAGGTGAAAATGGAATATTTATGTTGTTAGCATATGACAAACAAAACATACCCTAGTTATTTAAAGTTTGAAGTTTTCAAACATTCCATTTGCACAGAGGCATCTCAAGAGGGACATGGAAGAACAGTATGAGACAAAGTCAGGAATGGGAGACTTTTTCTACTGGTGATTTTATCCGGCGATAGCAGCTGAGCTGTTTAGGTGACATTAAGAAAACAGTAGTGTATCAGCTTTTTAACATGAACTTACAGCTGAAAACAAGGACAAATGAGCACCATACACCAGTTTCTATAATCTAATGAGTGCATGGCTTTCAGTTTAAAGACCTATGTAGTGCTATAAGCATTCTGAGCTAACCACAGCATCAGAAGAAAGAAGCCCTGCACTGCAATTTTATGTGATCCTCACTCTGAGATGCACTCACAAGGGAAAAAGAACTTGGTATAGCAAGGACTGTCACAAACTAGGGAAGCTATTTGTAGCTAATAAGGAAAAAGTAGGTGCTCTGAATTACACTCCAGAGAACTCTCCTTCTCCCCCGATCATAGCAGTTTGCCATTTAGCTTAAGGAGCTTAGACTTGTATGAATCAGATTCCACATTACATCTCAAAACTTGAATACTCTATGGTGCTTTAATGAAGGGGTAATTTTCTATTGTTTCATTGGACTTTGTTAACAGTACACACTTCATGTGACAACCTTATTGCCATAATCATTCTAAACCAAAGTGTTTAGTTTACTTTAGATAATTCTAAAAGATTCAGATTAAAATATCTTAAGGTTTTTATAACAAACATGTTGCTCCTTCCAATTTATTTTTACTACTTCACTCACTGTGACACTACAATGTTACTAAATTTCCACTCCTTGAAAAAATGCTCAAGTTCAGTGTAAGTTAATAGCCCCATTGTCTGTAGCTAGACTGGAATATCAAACTGTTTCTTTCTAATGGAATCTGTTCATAGACAACGCTGCTTCTGACGAACCAAATAGCAGTTCTGCAATAAAGAGGCTGTGCTTTATGGTAAAAGTTCTTCCCTGCCTGCTTGTGTTTTTATCTTTCTTCCTGCTTCACGTTCATTTTCCCTGCATATACCACAAATACGTATCAGAAAAAAACGAGAAAAGTCTAGCTTAGATACCAATTCCTTTCCTAAGTAAGGCTTTTATTACAGCACTGATCACCTGTGATTTGAGTTCATAAGGCAGCTTCACCAGTAATACTGGGTTTACCTGGAACTCAATACAGCAGACCACTTTTAGCCTTTGTCCAGCACAGCAGATTCTCAGATTCTTTCTAGACTCAGCCTTAAAACTGGCATGGCAATAGGACACATGGCTCTCATTGTCTACACTGCTAAATTACAAAGATAAGTTTCCTCTCTTTTGTCATGGAGTTGTTAGTTTTGTTAGCTAGAATGAAAGTATTGCTTCAGATATTCTTCCTGATATTTAACTACTATCCATGCTTTCCTTTTGTGGCTCACAGCTGCCTCTTAAGAAACAATATAGATAATGCAAGTAAAATTGCCAGTGAATGTTATATCTATTATATATAAATACTAATTATTTACACTCTTAATATAAGCAATGGCCTGCCCTAAATTCAAATATAGCCACATGAATGTTAATAGAAGGAAAAGGTTAACTGTGTTCAATGTATTTGCTTTTTGAATAAGCAAACGTAGCTCCGAAAATTTGGATTATGTATAAAACCACAACACTGTACCAATTTAATTTTTACTGAACTGTCATATGGTACCTTCTCACACCTGAATTATTGATTTCTGGTCAAAGAAAGGTTCTTTCTAAACTCCCAAGACCTTGAAAGAGAAAACCAAATGCAGCTTTTAGTTTTAAGCACAATATCTACATGGCAAAATTACTTATTTTAAGCTAATTTGGAAACTATTGCAAGATCGTCCCTTAAACCATAAAGCTGCATCAAACAAGAATTTTAGAACATGCATGTGAATGCATGGATTATTACTGGAAAGGGCAGTCACAATCAGAAGACAGGAGGCGAAGCAAACAGAACCTGAAATTGTGATACTATTATGCTATTTCCATGTTTACATTTATATCTTGTAAAGTAAGTGGTGTACTTCTTGTCACATTTCATATCCCATCAGCACTACAAAAGAGCAAAGTACCTTGAAAACGAACCTATCTTGGAGTGATTCCACAGGGTCAAGAACACATGGATGGCGGCCCAGGTCACTGACACAAAAATTGTAGAGCAGTGATGGCTAAGTATACTAGAAATAGTGCTTAAAATGTTTAAGTAGTCTTCAACAAAAAGAGGAATGAAGACTGAAGACAGCTGAATCTTTTAGATTAATATAAATTAATTTATAGCTTTAGATTCAAGAAGAAGTAAGTATCAGTAACAGAGAACCTGAATCTGCGTATTCAAGTCACTGATAAAAACAGCCTTTCTTAAAAAAAAAAAAAAGCCCAGTATCCCTAACGTGGCACTGGCAACAATGCTGTTACTATTCACAAACATCTCTAAGTAATAGTAACGGTGGGGATTAAAGATTCCTATCAATCAGTTTTAACAGTTGTGCTTATTAATGAAATACTAAGTTACTAGAAAATGAAGTATGGAAAATAATTCCATATTGTGGTATCAGATAGGTGGCCTAGCCAACTGTTTCTCCCTCAAACTTCTATGATCTTATTAAACTGAACTTCCATTGGTGGGTGGCATAGGGAAAAAGGAAATAAGAAATATTTTATAACTTCCAGATAATTGTCTGTTATCTCATGCAAATGAAGTTTAACTTGAAGCCCTAACCCACACCAGAGTGGAGCCTGTGCTGCAAACATGACCGTGCCAACTCATTACAAGGTTGTAAAACTGAATTAGCTCAATTATATAGGAACAGAGTACAAATCTCCCCCCATATGCCCCCTTAACATGATCCTTGTCCTGGACACGTGTGCTGAGCTGTTATTACGATTTGTCCAAGTGTTTGCTGACTGACAGCTGCCTGAGGGTACCATGTAAGGCACTGCTGCTCCAGACTTAGCTGCCTGCTGTCAGACCTACTCTACAAGTTATCTTCAGTTTCGTTTTCATTGCTGTCCTGACTCTGTAGCAACATCCTATCACTTGATCACATCATCTACAGCAGCACAAACTGTGGCCTCTTGCCAGTGTGAAGGCTTTTGGGGAAATTCTGACCCTAACAATTACAAAGAAAATGACTGCTATTTCAGTTATTTTGGCCTCTCCATGCTTCTAACAATTCTTTACCCTGGTCATCTAGCTATCCCCCCAGGCTTGACTCTCTTCAAACTATGAAGTGCTCCATTTGCTCATTAACCACAATCTTCCACTAACTCATGCTACTCACCCTGTTGGCTGCACAGTAAGAGTTTCCCCCCAGGATCCCAAGTTTCTAAAACTACACTGGATCTTTCTTAAAATAAAAATATTTTCAGAGCAGCTGCAATTTGGCTGGCAGTCTAACCATGTGCGTAACTTCTTTCAGATGTTTTCAGCCTGTAACTGATACTCTTCCCTTCGTGCAAGACGCTACACCATACCATACCCCAAAGCACTGCCACATCCTACACTGGGACACAGAGAAAGAGGTCAGTCATATGGACCTTCCAATTTCCTGGGAAAAAAAAGTTGAAGATAGCTGTACCATAACACTCATGAAAGCAATATTGTAAGACCTGTGCCAACCTTCCCTCATCATAAAAAAATTAAAAAAAAAAATCAGAGATTCACTACACCAAATCTGTGACACTGGTAAGGGAGCAACCTGTTTCTGTGTTGTCCTAGAGAAGCTTTCTTCATGCTATGGGGTTGTAGCACAGAACCTGGTCCATGGCACTGGACATTACTGTTGAGGAAAGCTACTAGAATAATGTTTCTAACTTTTACAGACACAAAGCAATACTTAAGTATCTTGTGTTTAGGACTGGGGACTTTATTTATTTGCTTCTGACAATAAATTTCTATTTAAATTTATCTGTGAAAGCATTGAGTCCAGTGACAGCTACAGACTGAAGTCCAGTGAAACAATAATAAAGAAAACTACTTTCAGAAGGAAAATACAAATGACAGGAAGCAAAAAGAACATGACTATGATAGGTAGTTTTCTGGTTGTGTCAGAAACAACTTTCTGCACCACTGTTTTTTGCAGCTACTTCTTCATACTAGCACTTGGATACAATGAACTTCGGAAACAAGAAGAAAACAACAGCTTCTCAATGTTTTTAGTAATCAAAGCTTTTATCTTTCCAAAATAAAAGAAAAACTGTTCAGAAATGTATGCCTTCAATCATCTGCTTATTTGTAAATGCACTTAAAGATACATGAACACTTGCCTTCTTATCCATACAACTAAGAAGCTATTACAAACATTCATCATCTTAGTAATTTACAAAATCAAGTAAAATGTAGAATTATAGAATCATGGAATAATTTAGGCTGAAAGGGACCTCGCAAGACCTAAATTCAACTTCCTGCTCAAAGCAGGGTCAACACCGAATTCTGGGATTTGTCCGGCCAGGTCTTGAAAGCTTCCAAGGTAGAAGTTGTAAGAAGAGTGAATATTCCTCGTAGCAGTTCACATTCTTTTGTGATTCTTGGCAAGTTATTTTTATTGGTGGCAATATGAAGGTTAAGAAGGTGTTAAAATGTTTTCCCTAGCAGACGTTATCTCTGCTGTCTCTGTTCCTGTCTTACTTACTATTATGTGATTAATTTTGCCCTCTGTCCTGCTTATCTGACTTTCATTAATCCACCCTAGTCTGGGCCTACATACCAGGGTTTCCTAAAGCAGACATTTGCTTGATTTATATGGTACATGCGTGATGCTTAAGGACTTGTGGATCCAAGATAAGGACAAAGGCATCGCAGAAGAATTGTTTCAGGGATGAGATGGCAAAATGGAAGTGCCTTGTCACAGGTGTCCAGTTAGGACTTGGTGAGCATCATCTTATGCCATTAAAATGGGATGAAGCTCCACAGTGGCACATCTTGACCTCGGAGAGAAATCAGACTGGTTATGGACAAGTTTATCAGGGAGGAAGACTAGAAGATCTAGAACATAGCTTCCCAGAAGTAGCTAAAATACTACTAATTCTTTGCAGGGCCCATCCTGCCCTGGAATTCAGTTGATCCCCTTCTAGCCCACCACACATTATTTCCCAAACACCCACTGACCTCTCCTACTCCTGTCTATCCCTTTAGAATCCTTTCCAGCATGTCACAAACCTGAGCTAGCTATCTGCTGCTGCGATCTAACTTGCCTTTTTGGTTTTGATAGTGAAATTTAATTTGATCAAGTTCTGAACTCACAAAAGGAATAATGAAGAATAAAGACCATGACAGATTACCTCATAACATGTTAATTAATGAGTTAATTTTTCATCTGTGTAGAATATTTGTTTTCCTTTGTAGTAAGAAGTATTTTCTTTTTAATGCCTCCAGTGAGCTGTTGTTATTGCACCTGTTCTTTCAGCAGTTGTTTACTTTTTTATTTTAAAGCAACTATTCAATACACGACATTCCTATTTTAAAGACAAGACATTGTGTGAACCATTCGGTCTCAGCAGCAAATAGAGGCATTCAATGTCACAGAAACACTGCCTTCCTGGAGGGGCAATGATGTGCCTGAGATAATTGACTGTAAATGTTAAACATTAAACATGCTCCATCTATGTCTAATGACAAGAATCACCATTCAATTTATTCACGATATACTGATTATTGTAACATAATATTCCTAATGGTATTACGCAAACATAGCATAAAAGGACTTTGGTCACTGGCATAAACAATAAAATAAATGTTTTTTTAATTTGAATTCTAAGAAATTCCAAGGAATTATAACGCAAGTATAGAAAAAAAAAATCAATATGTAGGAAGCCAGATATTTAACATGTTCTTAGCACTGGCACATACTCTTAAATACTACACTCCATATAAGTTTACATTATTAACTCTGTAAATAAAAGCAAAAACAATCTGCTATTTTTTTTCCTCAGCTCCGTTCCACAGTTTAAATATGTTATTTAACTTCTCATCTATGCTTGTCAAAATATTTCTAAACTGTAGGTTCTGGTATATGCAACATGTTTTTTGTTTGAGCTTGTTTGGGGGGGGGGGGGGGGGGGAGTGCTACACAGAATGTGAGATAAGACATTTTCTGGTGTCACTCTGAGCAAAGGATGCATACAAATGCATTTTTACAAGAAATCAATATTAAATAGATCTCTGCTAGCTATTTAAATTTCACAGACAAGGAGAAATGAGAAGATGTTATTAAATCCCTTCACAGGGAGAAAAGAGACCACATTGCGTAATGCATCCAGACTGACTTCTTGCAAATGAAAATGACCCTGATAGTCATTAAAGACTATTTGTTCATTCCACAAATGGAAACATTCCATATTTTTCATCATCAGTTATGATCTCAAATCATTGTAAAAATATTTAGAAGCAAGAATATGCAATTGGTACCAGTTAGCTACTATACTAAAACTATCAACAGGAGTGCAAAAACTCCTGACATTCTTCTCATCTTCAGTGGTAAGAAGAAAGGAAGAAAGAGATGGGAAGGAAGTTGCAAGTAGTGAAAGCAAGGAGGAGCAAAAGAAATTAGCTGGTGGAAAAATAAATGAAAGGAAGAAAAGGAAGGCTGGAGTGGAGAGGAGAAAGAGTGAGAGAGCAAGCGCATGCTAGGAAATAAGAGGTATTGACCGACCAGGAGATGGTATAAGTAAAAATAAATACGTCCTCTTGAAGAAACAATCTTTGCTGTTATACATTATTCACAACACCATTACAGAATAAAGCAGCAACAAAAAAATCAAAGGTAAAGACTGCTTCTTGAAGTGCAAATTATTCTGACCAAATACCTAACTTTATTGCTTTCTCTAAGTACTTGTAATCTCTCTCAGAAACTGCTGGCTGCTAACACACAAGCTCTAATAGATGGCCCCACTATCTGCTTTACTACCAAAATTGTTTTTCCGGTCTTTTCAGTCCTGCAGAAAGACAACTTTGTGGTGCTGTACTCCCCAGATAGTTTGTGGAGAAGACAAAGACGCTCTGTACACTCTGGAATGCATTCCATTTTGACCAGTTATGCTCTCCCCCCATCTCACAATCCCCCAAATTAATGTTTCCATTAGGTTCAGGCATTTTGAATACTGCATCCTCTTTCAATCCAATAGTAAGACACCACACTGAATAACAAAAGCCTTTGAAGGAGTAGCCTCAAAGCAGCTACAATAAACAGTGCAGTCATATATCATTCTATCTATCTGAGCAATCTATCACTAACGGTTGCCTGAAGTCTCCACAGCCACCTAAATTATTTTAAGCATTGCTGGAGCTTCCATTTTTGAGCAAGCCACAAAACTGCAAAGAAAATATGCATAACCTCTATTGTAGAGAGTGGAACCTATCCTCAAAAGGAAAAGAATCCCATGAGAAGTAGATAGCAAATCCCTTGCTTAGCAGTACTAATAAAATTAACATAAATAATGTAACTTATGCAAAAACATATCCTAAGTAGGAAATTGAGTATTTACAATGTAATGGAGAACAAGTTCACTTGTTTTACTTTCATGTATTATAAAACATGTAAAGATTGCAAATCATGAACCACAGTTTCAATAATTTTAATTTTAGATAAAACTAAAATTCTCCAGTATTATAGGAACTGCTGCATATTTGGGGGAACTGCTGCATATAAAAATATTGGGGGCGGGGCTGCATTTTTAATTCATCATATAAGTAACTGTGTAACTACATTTATATTACCTTAATTATACTGTCATGTTCATTCCGGATTATAAAATTCAAGTCTTTGCAGAAGGGAACATTGTGATGTTTGTAGAACGTTACAGCTTACATTACATTAGAAATGAAGTTACACATACCAAACCAATTGAATTAGATTAGATTAGATCATTACTAACAGTACCACTTCTTGAAGTATAATTAAGAGTACATAATGTAAAGTAGAAAAAAATTTCTGTGTTTTTTTGTTGTTTTTCTTTTCCACGTAAAACTGATCCATAAGGTCATAAAATAGGGCAAGATGTTACTCTTCCTTAAGCAACCCTAAGGTACACAGATCATATAACTTCTTCTTTATCACTCCTAGTTCTTTCAGAATTTTTTCCTTTGCAGTTATTTTCATCAATTCTGCTGAAGGAAGAAATCAGAGACAGCTTCAGGCCAAATTGTCCATTTGGCCCCAATCCACATAAGCACTTAGCTGATGGGTCCTGTATTCATGCCTTTTCAGAAACAAAAGACTAAGCATTATTCCAACCAAACTCTGCTGAAGAATATGATCTAACAAATCTTCAGAGAACTCCTTAATATCATCCGTTCTTAAAGAGAAGTGTTCTCCGTGTAAAATTCTACAGCGCACACCTTTTATATAATATAGACTAACAATTACAGCATACGACCAGAAAGTGACACTCCTGAGATCAGTTTTGCCCAAATACATTCAAGCCTTCCTCCGCAATCTGCTTTACCAATCAGGAAAACATTTTTCTGGATGAGGACACTCCAATGCTCCTGCTGAAGCTGTTACAAGGATTCACTAATCCAGAAGTACTGTACTAAGGATAATACCATCTAATAACTAAGTATTTAGGGCACTCATCTATAAGAAAGAAGGTCTGCATTATAGACAATGTTCTAAGTTTATTGTTTGTGTTTTTATATTGATCATTAAACAAATATAATTCATATCACATAAGTAGTAAGAAATCTTCTTGATATCTTAAGATCATTTGCACCACTTAAGAGAAAGCTGCAGAAGTACCACATTCTGAGAATGCCATGATTAGTCTATATCCTTTTAATGCAGACTATGAACATGTATACATGGCCCTACCCATTTCCCGACCACACATATACCTTTTGTGGCTCATAGTATGGCAAGCTTACAAATTATCCTGTGGCGCCAAATGATGGCTCACCATGGAAGTTTTCTAGGTGAGAAAGAAAAGCTTACGCATTCTTTTCCCCCAAACCAGAAGAAATAACTTAGTCAATTGTATGATTCATTAACCGTTTAATTACCACAATGTTTCCTTTTAATGAAGTGTCTTAGGCAGTTTTTTCTGTTTCTGAGTTTTTTAAACCTTTGAGCAATTATGATGCATGTGTGACTAGTATGGCTTAATTATTTGAAACCTAGTATATCTGACACAACATATCTTTCACAATAACACAAATCTGCTTTGATCTGCAATATTTTTGGGTGGTGCTTAGCTCAGTGATGAATTTTCCTACCCAATAAAACAAGAAAAACATACTTTTAAATTAAGAAGTGGATCCCAGGCCATGTCAAACCACAGAAAGATGCATTTTTAGGGGTTTAGAACTTGCTTTTTTAAAAAACTCAAAGTCTGAAAGTTAGATAACCTAGAAATACATAGCATGCTAGTAACACTGTTTGACAGTAGCACTGAACAGTGAACTTAGCAGCTGACAGCAGGAGGAAGAAAAAACAATGCCACATAATGAATCTACTAGGCACAAATTAGAAATTTTAGTATGTGTCATTTAAGAAAAGATACGTGAATTTATATGGAAGAAACAACTATCAAGCCTAAAGATCACACTGACACATTTTCCATATTACTATTTATAGAACATAAAAATGGGGAGGCCTCAAAGCTAGTAAGAGCTGAACAATGCTTCTTGAAGCCTTTTAACAGCATTCCCAGTCAAAATATTTTTGCTAGGGGAAATGTGCTACTTCTTAATCATGATGTACATTTAGATTCTGAGATAAACAAAAACTGTGTGGAGGAAATAACTTCCAGAAAAATACTGCTCAATCTTTTTTTTTTTTTTTTTAATGAAGAACAATTATAGTTAAGTAAACTTAGGGATTAGATTTGCGCTTTTCTTTTATACATGGCCTGATTCAAGTACCATTAAAAAGTCTTGCTATTTGATTTTAGTGGGGATTTCATTAATGCCTTGGATTAGTACATAAATTCCCAATTGAAGAGTCAGGTACAGCAAATTGAAAGCAACAGCCATTTAACATTCAAGAAAAAGTTGTAGCCAATGTTCAATAAGTGATTTTCTTTGACGATGAACACGGTGACATTTTACATTATCAGCTCTCACTGAAAATAATAGAACATCCTTTATAGTTGACATATTTTCCCTTTCCCACTTCTTGCACTGACTTGGATGGTTTAAATGGCTTACACCTGCTACAGTACATTACTGAGTATTATTGTCTCTGTGTAAAATAGTGATGTTCATAGACCAGTGATACAACTTCCTCTCCTTTAAAAGCTGATATTACAGTGACTCAGGATATTATCTATCTTTACAGTAAAAATTATTTTGATGCATTTTATATGACTACTGGGAAATAACAGGTTAATATTTTGATTATCTTTTCCATAATGTCTGTATGGGTCAGAGTTTTAAGTAAATTCCTCTCCAAGGCTGTGTTAATTGCTGCTGTCTCCCTAACAAAATCAGTACAAACTACAGATGAAAACAAGAAATATACATTAGAAAATCTTGTTTGAATATTTATTAAAAGACTTACCTATTCTGGATACAACCACATCCCCTTCCCAAATCTAATCCCAAATTAGATTTCCATTGCCCTCATCTCCCTTCCTTCCTCATTCAACCCTAACAATAAATCCTTCAAAACTCTTAGAGATTTTCCTGTATCTCGTCTCATACTAGTTCTAGATATCCTCTCATTTACACCCTGGATTTCTAGCATAGAGAAAGCCTTCTGTACATCAGTGTCACTAGGATTGCCATTACACAAGACAGAAATGAAAAAAAACCCATGGAATCCAGCCCCAGTAACACAGAATTTATACCATAGTTAGAATGACACAATTGAAGGGTGAAAACAAGTAAGAAACAGACTAAGTAGTACACGAGTTTATATGCAACATGTAGCGCCAGGAAATATTGTAGTATTAATGGCAGAAAGCAGTCAGTTCTCTTAAAGAAATCACTGTCACCATCTGCCCAGAAATGGTATCTTGATGACTTCTTCTTTCCTTCTTTTCATGCTAATCTGTGCATTCCATGACTAGCCTGTTTCATTTTAAACCGCTGGAATTTCTGTAAATCCTTCCATCTCATTCTCTGTTCTCTGCCTGTTTTTTAAAGAGCTGGATATGCAAAAGTTAATTGTCTTTATGATTCATATGTCTCATGAAAAGACAGCAGCTGGGCAGAAGAGACAGCTCCTAGAAGTGCCTCAGAAAAACTTGAAGTGTGGGCTCATGTTCCACTGGATGCCAGGGAATCCACACATGAAAGAAAGGTCTAGCTGCAGAAAATAAGTTTCAGTTGGCTGGAAACCCATTCATTCAGCTCTGTTACTCATGCAATAATCTTGTTCTTTTTGGACATGACTTGTTCTTCCTAGTTTATCTTAATTTCAATGGAAAATGTTGTGCCAAATGAAGTACTGGATGCATCTGTGATATTACATCCATGACACGAACCATTTTATAGGCAGCATGTGTAATGATACTGGCACAGTAAATTGAGGTGGGTAGCAATCCAAAGTATTTTTAAAGGGTCAGTCAGGATTTCTTAGGTAGCAATAAGATTTAAAGATGGGTAGATAGGCTTAACCTAGATAGCACAAGGAACAAACAGGCAATGGGAAAATGATACAGCAGAGCATCTGCAATGGTATCAGGGAAGAGTCAAAACTCATCTGTCCTCTCCCATCCCATGTAAACTGATTCTATTCAGTGTTATGGTAAGAGGACAATTAATGAGCCTAATGTAGTGTGCATATTACTTGTTGAGGTTTTATTCAGATACGCTTATTTATTATGTTTGCATAACTCAGAAGAGCTTATTCTTTTAGTGTCAATATGATTTATACATGTGTACCCAGCTGCAGCACAACTACATCCCACAAGGTTAAATAAGACTGTTACCTCCAACAATCTTCAATACTTAAGCCAAGAACTCACTCCATTTAAGATCACAGGCAAGTCTATTGCTGGAAGATATTTAAGTATATCAAGACAGCCTCAGGAACAAACAGTTCCACATCCTTTCCTCTCCTCCCACCTCTGCATTAATGACTTGACAGACAAAATACAATTCTTTCCTGAGAGCTCTGCTGAAGAACAATGAGTAGCTATAATAAACGATGAAAACAGCGAAATCATAGGCAACTTCCTCATTAGACAAAAGTGAAAAAAATACGTCTTGTAAGTTCATTATGTACCATAAGGCAATTGCAGAAAAAATACCATCAAAAAAAAACTTCTTTTTAAGCAAGGGGAATTCCTAAAACAAAGTAAGCCATTTCTGAAGGATGGCTGAGTATCTGAAGCAAAGCAAACAGAACTGATGCAAAGCTTCCTCGAAGTGTTGCTCAGATGACAAACTATAATTGGTCCATGATCTTAAAGAAGTCATAAAGGTTTATATTAGCCAAACACCTTCCTACTGATTTTACAGGCTTTGGATCAAGCCCCGAATCACTCAAAGACTTTTAATTAAGATTTTGCAGAGCTATTCTTCAAGAAACTAATGTGATTCCAATCCAGAACCCTTTGAACAGAGTGGGACTTCATGGGTGTTTATATATAACAGAAGTTCACCTTTATTATAATCTATGACTCAGAGCTCTCTTCAGATTCTGGGAAGAGTGCAGTAAATTCCCTGTAGAATCACTATTGTTCATGGTATGCAAACTATTTGGCAATGTGTCTTTTTAGCTGTCAAATCACACACTCATTTTAGCCTCTGAGTAGATTTGCAAACGTGAGCTGCCCACGTACTAGGTATAGATACCTATTTGCAGGTATAATTTCTTCAAACATTTATCTATGAGTAATTTTGACTGAACTACTCAAATGACTGTACTTCTGCGTGTGTCTGTGTGAAAGTTGGTAAGATGAGCACTTGTATTTTTACAATGTGAGTTAAGTATAAGATGTGAAGATGTTGAATAAAAACAGTAATTATTACAGCAATTAAAATATAAAACTTGAGTCAGCATTTTGCTGCTGCTCCTGACTCTCCCTGACTTGCTTTATAATTTTGGGCAAGTTTAGCCCCTGATTCTGCAAATACTTTTACTTATGCTAAGTACCGCAAAGAACTGTATATGGGATAACACAGCTTTATTTACTTAAATTAACAAAATCAGGGTCTTAAGCTGTTTCTGTGACTACACATGTTCCTACGATCAACAGAATTATTCTGTTGTGCTCCAATTATAATGCAGTGAGTTTAAGAGAGCACTTCTCTACCAGTACTAAGCGCTCCTCAAGAAAAAGCATCAGTGGGCAAGAGAAGAAAGGGGAAGGCAGAAAGACTGGGATTCCTACCTAGAGTAATCCCTCCCATCTGCCTTACCTTTGTTGCTCCCTTAGACTCAAGCTTTGTCTCGAAGTGGGAAACGCTTGCAGTAAGTAACATCCTTTTCCCACCTGCGCCTGAGCACCTGATACAGTTTTGGGATGGCACAGCAGCAAGACATACCTGAGAAGGGACGAGAGAGGCAGAAAAGAGAATGAACAGAGCTCTAGGCCTTTGGGTTTCCCTGCCTGAGAAGGCAGACTGGACCAGACCCCGTGAGACAAGCCCTGCCAGTCGGCAGAAGTAACTCCCCTCGCTATTCCGCACTGACAGCGGGCGCCGCGTTCCTCGCTCGCTGACGCCAGTCCTCTGAGCAACAGCTGAGCGAGAGAGGGAGGGAGGGCAGGCCAAGCCGCCCGACCAGAGCCAGGCAGCGGCCAACCGACAGGCCGGGGACAGAACTCCCACTCGTGCCTCTGGCGGAGGCGGGTGGGCGCTCCCCCGGGACGGCCGGGCCAGGCGCTGCCGAGCAGCACAGGGGACCCTGGCGGCAGCGGCCGGAGAGCTCCCGCGGGGAAGGGCTGCCAGAGCACCCGCTCCCACTGCTCCACGCAAGAACCGACAGAACCCGCCCCGCCTCAGGCGCCGCTGGGGGAAGGGCGCCACGGGGACCACCGCCCCGCCCCGCCCCCACCTGGAGCCCCGCCCCCGCCCGCGCTCTCAGCCTCGTGCCGCCATCCCCCCCCACCTGCCGCTCACTCCGAACGTAACCGCCCCGCCCAACGCCCGCCGCAACGGCCGCCGCTCGCGGCAGCAGCTCGCCTTCTCATTGGCCCCTTGGCCCGCCCGTCAGCCGCTGCTCGTGAAGGGGCGTTGGAGGGCGGTGCCGCGCCGTGAGGGCCACCAGCGCGAGCGGGGAGAGGAAGCGGCGGCGGCGGGTGCGGCGCGAGGCGGGCGGTTGGCTGCGATGTGAGGGCTGCATCTCTTCTCCGCTCTCTCCCCACTTTTTTTTTTTTTTTTTTCTTCTTTCTCGGGCTTTTTTACACAGCCGCTCCCTCCCCTCGTGGTTTTTTTTTTTTTTCCCCTAGAGAAGCGTACCGGTCTGTAAATACACACCTACAAATACACACCTACACCGGGTTCTTTTTCCGCAGAGGCCCAATCTTTGACCCGGCTGAGCGTGCACCTCGGGTAGCAGGGCAGAGCCCCGCGGCCAGGGGCTCCCTCAGCGACCTCGCTCCGTCTCGCCCGCCGGTGCCGCCCCCGCAGCGCCATGGATCACCAACCCAAGTTCTTCGAGAACCTGTCGGGCACCGGCAAGGCCATTGGGGTGCTGACCAGCGGCGGCGATGCCCAAGGTAGCTGCTCACGCCGTTCCCTCCGGGAGCGAGGGGAGGAGGAGGAGGGGAAAGAGAGGCAGGAGACGGGGTGGGGGTGGTGGGGAACTGCGGAGTCGGCGGGGAACGGGGGCGGCGGAAAGGGAGGGTGAGGAGCCCCGCGGGGGATGGTATGGGGGAGGCGGGAGCGCAAAGGGCCTCCCGGGCAGGCAGGGCGCCCATGCAGGAGACCGGGGAAGGAGCTGGTGGGTGTAGCAGCGCCTGCGAGGAGGGAGGAGGAAGCACGGGCTGCCCCAGGGGCGCCCGCGGGAAGCCGCGCCGGTAGAGGCACATGGAGATGGTGGAGAGAAGGAGGTCTGGGAGTGGGGCACACGAGGCTGCCGTGGTTGTCGGGTCCCTCTTCCCGTGCTGGCCTTCGAGCTGTCTCTCCTGCTATGTTCATGTTCATTTAAAAGAGAAACCATTTTTGCGTGGCCTGGGTGCCCGAGCTGCAAACGTACCCTCATCCTTCCTCCTCCCTCCCCTTCTCATCATGTTTCCTCTGAGTCTGCTTTGCCAGGCAAGAGGGTAGAAATGCTCCAGTAATTTTTACCACCTTCAGCCCTTGGGAGATGGTGGGGAGAGGAGAGTGAGGAGGGAGAACGGATGGCAGATGTGAGCGGGAGAGGAGGTCGTGCTGCCTTGCACGGCGGGTGGGAGGCTGGCTGCGCTGCTGGGGTTCTGCCAGCCCTCGCTTCATCTGCTTTTCACTTCGTTTTGGCACCAGGAACGCTTCTGTGTTCCTACCGATGACTTAGAAAGCTCACATGGTGGTTTACTCTCTAGCCTCGCAGGAGTATGCTGGAAACGTGTTTCACGTCCTTAAATCTCTTAAGTATAGAGGGAGTCCTAGCTACAGGACAGGACAAACAAAAGACCTATAGACCCTAAGAGGGAATGGGAAGAAAAGAGACTTGATCGCAATGTACTTAGTCATGAAGTCATGTTTTCCTACGCTTTCGTTTCCCTTTTTCTACAAGAACATCTCAATATATATTAACAGTTGGAAGTTTCAGTTAATTACAATTTTAAATGTGCAATGCTCCATGCTACTTGAGAGGGATCTTGCTCTGCTTTTTTCAGGAGAGTGGTTTAGTGATGATTGCCTTTGGCTCCTTCCCTTAAATGACGATTATTTTTTTGCTGGGAGTGTCTCGAAAGTACTTTCACTTAAAGAAGAAACGGCACTCGAGATTCTCATTTGTGCAGGGGGAAAAAAGCCTCTTCTTCCTTTCCGGGTGGGCTCGGGAGTTTGATGACCGTTTTCTCCAGCTTTTTACGTGGGGACGTCCGCGGCTGGGGAGTTGTGCCCGATTTCCCGGGGTGCGAGCCGGTGCCGGCAGCAGCCCCTCCCTCTCCTCTCCTCCCCTCTCCCCCACGCGGTAGTAGTTTGCGTGGACCAGTGCCTCTGCGCTCCCTCCCCACCGCCGGTGTGTACGTGATCCGCCGCGAGTCGCTGCAGATTCCGCCTCTTTGCGTCATCTGGGCCGGGAGAAGCATCCTCCCTCCCGCCCCCTGCCCGCAGGAATAACGGGGAGCCCCCGGGTTTACCTGCGGTTATCTGAAGCTTTTCCTAATCAGGGGTGGAAGGGATTTGGTACCAAGTCGGAGAGGAAAATGTTGCCGTTCCGGAGAAAAAGCAAATTGATGCCCTTAAATGGTTTCTCTTTTGCCCCTCGGTGGGGTTACGCTTGTTCAAGTTCTACGCACAGTTTGCTCTCAGTGTCATCAACTCTGCTGCTAAATGATTCTAGGAGGGACTCTGAATAAAGGCATCTCTGTTTTAATGGTCTGGTCGCTGTATCGCCATTTTAATTTTAAAGTGTGACAGGGCACTGCCTCAAGCAGCAGTAGTGCATTCAGCAAAAGGCTGAGCCCTGCGACTTGCTTCTGTGCGGCTGGAGATTATATAATGCAGCACCAGATGTATCTCTCTTCATAAAGTATTAATCTGCACTCTCCACCATGTGAATTAAAGCATTTAAAGGACTTGCAGAAGCCATGGGTAATGTCTAGACTTTATTATCCGGCAGATTGCAACTGCAGCGTATTTACATGGAGGGATAAAAAGTAACAGTCTGTGAAAGTTGCTGTCTGAGGAGTCAGGGTGTCACAAAGACCAGACAAAGTAAACTGGATGCCTTCCAAGTAATTTTGTAGGCAGTGTTGTTGTCCTAACTTAGAAGAACAAGGAGAAAAAAATTACTTGATCATTTCAATTGAATCACACAACACAGTTGAGATTTATAACCTTTACTCTCTTGGTAACAGTATAGATATGTACTGTATGCAACCTCAAGCCTGTTTGCATGCTGGGTTAAGAGTTAAACAAGGGACAGGATGAGTCATGCCCTGTCAAGGTCATTTGCCCTCTGTAGGGCAAATGTGCGAGAGAAGTGAAGTTATGAAGCATAAGCAGAAGGAAATATGCTGCTATTACTGCAGAATGTTTGAAAATGAGTTCAAGCAAACTGGAGGTGAGGCAAAACTACTAACTCTGAAGTAAGCAAAAAAAGTACTAATATAAACAAGACTTTCAGTGTTTTTGTGAGGTTTTAGTCTAGATTTGTTAGACACTGGAAATCTTCAGAATATCTGTAATGCCAACTAAACTCACAGGAAATTGAATTAAAAGAACACCCATTAGTATTGCAGTAAACATGTAATCTTCCTATCAATAGGTGCCTTGATTTAGATGGGTGGGCTGTAAGTCAGCCTAGAACAAAATATGCTTGAATTTATTTTAAAATAGAAGTCCCTGCCTTTGCTGTTATTGCACTTTTTAATAATTTTGAAACAGCATTAGGTAAATTACACAAGCCTTTCTATTTTTAGGACATGTTCAAGTTTAAATTACTTCTCCACATTTGTGGTATTTCCTTGAAAGTTTTCTTTGTTTGTCCTTTTTACTACCCATGGAATGTTAAGGACTACAGAATGTGTACATCTCGTACTGGAACTTGTTTAGTCACCGCATTTTAAATACAGGTGTATTTTGGTTGGTGGAGTTAAAGAATTCATCGGTGATTTATTTGACAGAAAAAAGATAAGTATTTTGTACACTTAAGGTTTGTCAGTACTAAACTTTTCAGTCTATCACTTTAGCTAGTCAGCTGTTAAATTGTGAACTAAACCAAGTACTTTCCACCATAATCACCTTGAGAGACAAAGGATGTTTTGACAACTGATTGTGAAAATTTGTGTTAGTTCTGTTTCTGGACTATTTCTAAACTGTAGTGGTTGCAGCTCAGAAGAGTGGACTAATAAATGGGTTTTACGTCATGCTTCTGTCTTTACTTTGTGGGACTGGCCGTGGTCTGCTTCAGGTCATGAAGCACACTGGTTGTATTTTATGCTGGTTGCCAGTGGCTGCCACAGACAGTTTTGGCTGCCCTAGGTCACATCTGTTCATACAACCTCCAATCAGACTGCTTATTCTAGGTGTGATGGGTGTGGCTCAGCAGCAGGAACAACATCACCTGAAAGCTTCTGACGGAAGGTGGCTGTGTACTGTTGGGGAACGATGTGTTTGTGGCTACTTGGAGCTGTTGCCCAATTTACTGGCTCAAGATCATCGTCTTTGAATGTGGCTGTGTTATTTTTGAGATAAATTCAGAGGTTTAGTGTTGTGGAAGACAGCCTAAGTAAGGGACTTACAGATTACATGGTAATGGTCTGGAATATCATAGACCGTGACTGCTGAAGTAAAGATCTGCCTATCTCTACATTTGAAGCATTACAGGCTTCCCAACACTTCAAGGCATATTTAATATAGTAGTGCAGATGTACTGCTCTTGTCCTGGTAGCTTGTATTGGAAAAAGAAATTTTGCCACTGAACAAATAAAAACACTTTACTCCTTCAGCAACTATTGAGCTTAGAAACAGCTAAAAAAACCCTACAGCCTCTTGGATTCCACAGTTTTGGAATACCGCAGACCATGACTGTGGAAGTAAAGATCTACATATTTCTACTCTTGAAGCATTACAGGCTTCTGAGGAACATCACAAGACTTATTTAATAAGGTAGGGCAGATATACTGACCTTGTCCTGGTAGCATATGATAGAAAAAGAAATTTTGCCACTGAACAAATAAAATAAATAAAAACCCCCAAACAAACAAGAAAACCATAATCCCCCTAAACAAAACAACCCACACTTCTTTTGTCATCCAAATTACGGTTTATTTGTTAACACTTACGTAATTTGAAGATAGTCACAAGAAATTTTTGAATTCTAGCCCCCAAAAAAGGTACCTTTCCAGCAAATAATGTGTGTATATACATGTATATAAAGTACATATATATGTGTCCATATATATAATATTATAAATATAATTTGTATATAAAATTAAGGAATCTAGTTATTAATGGATGAGTGTAACTATTTCAGTGCACTTAATGTTTTGGAGGAACTGCTTCTATACTTACTGTGGATTCTATGATTGAAACTTAATATTTCTTTAAATTTTTCAAGAAGGACATATGTATGTAGTCTAGATGTTATGCTGTTTTATATATTTGTGCCGTAGAATGTTCTGATCTAATAGTGTTACTGTTTAGAAAAATTGTATAGTATTTTCTTTGGGTATCTAGAATAATTTTATTGCCTTTTTATGCAATAAAATCTGTTATGTAATTAAAAGTAAATGGTACAAACACAAACTGGTTTTGTAAACATTTGTTCAGTTCTTGTATTTGACTGCTGCTTCTCAGCTTTCCTTTTGATGATTCTAGGCTCTTACATCGTTACTGATATATTCATGTACATACATGAATAAAGTCTTTCTGTTTGGTAATGTTTAGACATTTTTCTTAGTTTCTGTGTTTTGCTATATAGACTTTTAAGTCTGGATCTTTATTCAGGGTAGCACTTAAACATATGCACTGAGTCATTAAGCAGGCATTAAAGCCAATGTTTATCTTTAAAGTAGGTGGTACTTAACTTGATGCTTGTCCATGATGCTTAGTTTTGACTTTTCTTTTATATGGTTAGTATTAGTTATTTATTTGAAGGCCTGTCTAGCTGACTAAAGTGAGGAAAACTTGGTTTAAACACAAAATAGTGTTTTAATTTTACTCCAACTCCTCTGCTGTAGCAGTGCATATGTATGTGGAATAGGATGTAGGCACGGCAGAGGAATACTCTTTTGGGGGAAGGGAGTGCCTTCAAAACAATTTAAAGATTTCTGCAGTACTGTTTGTAACCTGCTATGAAAATTATTGCTTTCAAAGACAATTGAATAGACAATGTAAAGAAGAACAGTAAATTATCAACTGTTAAACTGATTTCATCATTGTGTAAAGCCATGTAAGTAGTTGCAGATTACTTGATCTTTGAGTGCAAATGAGCAAAATAAATCTTTTCCTCTGTCAAAGACTTTAATGCCAAAGCAAATGGTAATTCTTATGATATAAAAAAAAATACTGGCTTTACTCGTGGCTTTCTTTTGAAGCTGCTATTCTAATCCTATATATTTATCAGGCTATACTTATTCAGGACTAAATCCATGGTTCACCCAGTAAATCTCTTTTTTGGTAATAAGCATATAATTACATTTCATAGTTATGATAATTCACAAATACTATTGTAAGACTCCACAAATAATCAAATACAGCAACATTTTGTTAGACAAGTTCTACAGAGACTTCATGAAATTCTCTGTATTTACAAACTTGAATCACTGCAAGCAGTGTATTCAGAATTAGATAGGCAAAATGTAAAAGTCAAAAGCTTCAATATTTTAACTGTATTTTGTAGATATCAAATTATAACATCCATTAGTCCTCAGTCCTTCTGAAATGTACGATGCTTCTTTAGGAGCTTGCCAATAAACACCCAAGTCCTTTTTCTGTATAAAGAGATAAAATACAGACCACCAAATAATAATATGATGTATGTTGCATGAGTTTATAAAGCTACAGTGGTGGTACTGAGAAGATGTTTTCTGTCTGTAATTGTGTTTGGGTTTTTTGTTTGTGTTTTTTTTTTTTTTCTGGGCTTTTGTCCTTTCTTGCAGCAGATAAATTATGAATTTTACCAATTTTTTGTGTAAGACACACAGAAACTGGAAAGTATTCACTAAGAAAGTATGTGGCTGTATTGTGAGTATATTCACATGGAAAGAATTAATGGATTTGTTATTTTGAGAAATGAATGTTTCTATTTTACTCTGTTTTAGAAGAAGTATGAACATTAAATCAAATCAACATTTGTAGGCTAAATTACACATAATGAACGTATGGCAGATCTAGAGAACTTTTAATGAGAACAGTTACTACCCTTTAAAACACACTGGTGAAGGGAGGTTCAGGCTAAAGATAAAAAGCTAGGATATATGACCAATAAAGCAGAAATGTGATCAAGAAACAGATAAAAGACAAGGATGTATCTTTGGTAGACATGTGAATGTTTACATTTAATGTCTTCCTATTTTATTATTTTTTTTCTGACAAAACTATTTTGCTTTAGCCTGTTTGGATCACAGACACTTTATTCTAATTAGATACTTGGAATACAGAGACTACTGATGAATTACACACCAGAGTCTTTATAACTGGACATATATTAGATAGCTGAAAGAGTCCTAGTGTTTCTTCTCATGTGCCAAATGAGAGAGGTGACAAAGTTGAACCTCAAACACAGGAGGTTCTTAAAAGGGCAGTTCTGAGTAGTCCTCACCCAGTGAGGATGAACTGTTTCCCTTCAGAAAATGAACCTTTTAGCTGCTCTTCTAGAATGTTGCAGCCAAATGGAAAAAAAAAAACAAAAAAAAAAACCCACAACCTTCCACAAACACCACTCCCCCCCCCCAAAAAACCCAAAAAAACCAAAAACGACACCAAAAAACCAACCCCAAAATAAAAAAACCTCCCTACCAACCAACAAAACCAACCTCCCACAGAAAATGTTGGCATTAATAGAAACAAGCTGTGGACTTTGACAAAAGCAGTAGCTTGTTCTTCTGTCTTCCCTGTTTGAGGAAAATGGCGGTGCTGTGAAGAACTCTCAGTTTTGTGAAGTTAAAGGTCTTTGTCTCCACTTTTCAAGGGTCATTGTGCATGAGGGGTGGAAGGGTGGTTCTTGTTATGAGAACTGTTTCACTGAGGAGAGAGCTCTGCTCTGTGTAGTAGATCTGTTTTTATTGGAGACTTAGCATACTAACTTTCTTTTCAGTACAGCCTGTCAGATGGGATTCTCTGCTTTTCTTTGGCATCATCCAGTTCATTGTCCAAAGCTGTGCTTTTAGCTCACTTGGCATTTGAGAACTTTTTCCAGCTCTGCCATAAGGCTGCATCTGGCTGAGAGAGTTCTTTCCTGGTTAGTTTCCTAGTTGGTTCTTTCCCAAGAGCTGTTATTTCCTGGTACAGAATTTATGTGACAACACTGCTACTTGTGATTTTAATCTTAAGGTTAAGTGACAAACAACAAAGCAACTTTTGATTTTGGCAAACTTAATTTTTTTGTTTTGCGTTGGGCAACTTTAGGAAGTTTCTGGTATGTTCCTAAGTAATAAACCTTTGAGAAAACCTCAGTCTCATTCTTTATTCAGACAGGTAAGCTTTTATAGCTCAGTATTTTTCCCAACAGTGGTGGATATTGTAGGAAAGATCTTTACAGCTTACTGTGGTGTGGGTTTATTTATTCCAGTTACCGACTTTTTACATCTTTAGATAGGTGAATATTTAACACCTGTGTTGAACAGCAGAGATGACCTACTACTTTGCTATTTTGATATCGAGTGCAACAGATTTGGAGAATTGGTGCCCAATGCTTTGGATTGTCACCTTCTTGGCATCCCTTTTCAACTGATGCGCCAAGGCTATTTCTTTCAGTGTAGCCTAACTACTTCTGTCTTCATGCTTTGCATAATCTCTTGGGTCTGTTTAAGTGGTATGGAAACAATTAGTTTATTACTTTTGGGAGCTTCCTGAATAATGAGTAAGGTATTTGAAGGGATAGGTTATAACAGAAATTAATTTGACCCATGTAGGGGGATGAGTGAAACTTTAACTGTTGCTCAGGAGGTTAAGTGTTTGACCATTGGACTTAAATGGAAGTTTTTACATTAGTATAATTTTAGACATCTGTGAACGGAGAATTCCAATGACACCTTGCAATTCTGGGAAGGAAAGTGGCATTTAGGCACTTTACTGTCAAATGAATCCATGCAGCATTTCTTGTGTTAATTTACTGGTGCTTCCATCTTTTTAAGTGGGCACTGTCAGTGTCATGAACTTTGGTTGTGCTCCCTACAACATACTGTGTATACCTGTGGTACTTTGGAAAGCTCAGGAAAAAGAACTGTTACAATATAATTTCTCCTTTGAAGAAGCTAAATTTTATCTGGCTGAATGTTTTACATTTCAGATAGAAAACTAATCATTACTGTGAATTGAATTTACTTTCTGTTTCTGGTTTGGTAGCTGTTACTTTTACAACTGTTTTACAATCAGTAGCAATTTAATCTCTGATTAACACGCATACTGGCATCCACATAATTATTGTAACAAAGCAAATACTTCTGCGCCTTTCATATTCATAGGCTGATTGCACTGTCATTAAGTGAATTTCTGTTTTTATAGATGCTGGTCATTGTCTGTCTTTAGGAATGAATTAATGGTTGTTTTTTTTTTAAAGACACTGAAAATTTATGTTATACAAAAAATATTCGGTTAACTGTAACAATGTGATTTTGCTTTTTCTTCCCAGGTATGAATGCTGCTGTGCGCGCAGTAGTACGCATGGGAATCTATGTAAAAGCCAAAGTGTATTTTGTTTATGAGGTTAGTTTTTGTCTTATTCATTCTTTATTTGTCTTCTGACTATAATTCAGTTTTTGTGGAAACCTCATGGACAGTGTATAGTGTAAATTAAAAAATGTTGTAGATGACGTTCCCTTTCATCATATCAATGTTTTATTTCATATTTTTTAGTGTTGTGGAAAGTACTTTTTACAAGGTATATGCTAAAACTATTTCAATTGAAAATAATTTTTTAAATATATGGAATTCTTCATGTGCCACCAGAAGCTTGAAAATACTGAGAAAACCGGAGACGGTAGTCATCCAGCAGTGAGCTATGTATTTGTGTACTTGTTAGATGTTTGGCCCAAAATACTGTACTTTATAAATACCTTCCTAAACCTAGTTAAACTACTAATTCTTAATCCTTTGACTTTCCCCCAGTCCATTTCCCTAGCGTATGATAAGGATGCGCCATCACCCTAATTTCACAGATTACACAACTTGGTTTTGATCAAAAGTACTGTCAGGCTGGTGCCATCTTTCCTGGTTTATAGGTAGAAAGTTGTAACTGAAAAGACTCCAACCAACAAACATAAAGACCCCACCAAAAAACCTGCGCCATCAGTAGTGTCTCCAGACATCAGAATTATGATTCAACCAGTGTGGTTGAAGCTTATGACTGCATGTGCATGAAGACTGTTAACTTCCATAACAATTATTTGATAAGAAAAAATAAGACAAGTTTATTGTAAATGCCAAAATAATACTGTACATGTATGTCTTACTGGAAGGCTAAGTTAGAGTTAGACATCCGCATGATGGACGCTTTCAGTTTTTACAAAATTTGCAGATTAAACAATACAGTAAATATATTAGCAAGAAGTCATTTTTTTCACACTGGAATTCCTGTACAACTCCTTAGAATTTTGAGGTTATTACAAATCATAATAAATATTTGATATGGGGCAAAACTTGGTAGGCAATATTCCTAGCAAAATGTAATTTTTATGTTTAATATAAAAATATGGAGTACTAGAATTCATAGAAGTGCTAGGAAAATAGTTTGGTTTTAGTTTTGTGGATGCAAAATATAAAATTTAGCTTTAAAAGGTAGCTATTTATCCGTTTTCTTTCTGTCTCTGCTTATTCCTATGGTTCATTAACTAAAGAGATGTGAACTATATTGAAATGCAAATAAGCAGAGCACTGTGCTCCAAAATTCTTTTGTACTACAGTGCTACAGCAAGAAGCTCTGAATACTTAGTGTGTGCTAATTACATGGCCAATCTGTAGAATTCCTTCAGTGTTCAGCTGTTTTGCAGGCTTGCTGAAATGGGTCACATACTTTTGTGGAAATAAGGAGGTTTTTCTGGATGTCTTTGAAGGCCAGGACTTGGATTATTTTTTTTTGTTGTTGTTGTTTTCATTATTATTATGTTTAACTTAAGAATTGCCATCTTTATAGTTCATCTTACAGTATGCTTACTTTTGTCACCTTTCAAAAACTGTTTTGTATCACAGAGTGTATTCAATGATAAATTTCCAGAGAAAATTTGGATATTTCTGTTCTTCTGAACTTGGCAAAATTGCACTATTTAAGTTATCGTGTTCCTCTGTTAACTGCTAGAGTTTGCCAGTGTGAAGTCTTAGATATTTCTGAATGAAAATTGATTGTAAAGATCAAGTCAGTGCTGGAGTTTTGAGTTTCTATTATATGTTGTCATTCTGTCTTCATTGTAACAGTGTAGTCTGGGAGAAAAATGCACATTTCACTGTAAGTATGGGTAATGCGAAAGTGATCTTTGCTTCTAGATTAGTCCATTCAGGTCTATGTTTCAGGAAGTACCGAATGCCAAGCTTTTTTCATCTCTGTGTTAATTAAAATATTAAGTCAGTTTTCTTTCACAATGTATATAAGTACTTCAGAGAAACACTGTTGCAAACTTTGAAATGAAAGAACTATTTAATTTCAACATGTTGAAATAGGAAACAGATGCAGGTGACAAGTGTAGTGCAAGGTAAAAGTCTTAGGGTAAGACTTGTCACTAATGATCCCTATTATAAGCTTTTACATGGTGTATACAGAGGAGATATTTTTGTATATACTTGTAGTTGTTGTATTTGATAGTTTTAATAAGGTCCTTCTAAATTAGATGCAGACTTCAGTGTGTTAAGCGATGAGAATAGTATATTTTTAGCCTACATTTTGCCTAGGCATTTTAACTAGACACACATATGTCAAGGTAAAGTTATACTTGTATTGAAGCTGCTCTGAAAAAGTGAAGAAAAAACTTAAAGTGGCAACATCCGAAAGGTGAAAAATGTTTTCTCATTTGGAGCCAAAAATGGAGTTAAAAGTCTCAGCCTTTTCAAGCCTACTTTGCTCTAGTTGTCATATTATCTTGTTCTCCTGTAACTTTCTCTGTCATAAGAACTTTTTTTTTTCTCTAAAACCATCTGTCTTCTACAGATGTAGCCAAAACTAGCTCCATATTCTAGATAAAACAATAACTCTATTTTCCTTTTGTTTCCTAACTCCATTTTGCTTTATTTTGTGATGAGCGAGAGGTTACCAAGATAAATAAATAAAAAGTGGCAATGAACTAGATATAAGTCATTTTCTAGCCTTTTTAAAGTTGGGTTTACCAAAGCCCAAAGAAACAGTTAGACATTGGAATTCATGGGCTCTTTGGACATGCTTTGATTCCCAAAAGGGAACCCCCCCCCCCTCACTTATGTGAAAATTAAAACTATAAAATAGTTTATTTAAAAACTGTAATTTATTATATTTGTATCTAATTTATATAGTTCATATAAACCTCTAATTTTATAGTTATAAATGTAAAAAAACCCCAACCCTTGTATCTTAATTAATTGAAATTAATGTATTTTAAAATGTTGCTATTAATTCGTGGAAACAGCATTTACTCTGTACAGTTGCCCTAGTTTCATATTTTAGTCATGTTAACATCTTATGGTATTTAATTTTAGTATATAAAGAGTCTGTAGTCACCCTCACTGACTAGCATCACATTATTCCTCTAATCTACCCCAATCTGAATTAAAATTTGAATACCCGTGGACTTATTTGTCTTATGCTGTGAAAATCTAGGAGTTGGAAGTAACATGTGAAAGTACTGGGCTGCTGTAGGAGGCTATTTTAAAATTTTTTTACTAACCAGAAGTGTTTTAAGGTGGGTTTTTTTAGTCTTTTGGTTTTGTTTTGCTTTTTTTTTTTTTAATTAAGAATGAGAAGAAAAAGTGATGCCTCTCAATTATGGCAATTCATTTTAGAAACTGAGGTATTAAATATAATATAATACAAATAACCTGCCCTTTTTCCAGGGTTGAAGCATATAGTTCACAGTGGATTCGTGCTCTTACTACTAAGCTATGGAACTTTTAGATTCTTCATCTTGATTAAGAATCTTTTTCTCGAGAGGCCAGCATTGGAAATGCAATGGTACGGCAGTCACGGATTTCTGTGAGGAAAACTTCATGTCTTTTATGTGGTGGTTTGTGCACTCAGTGATGCTAGTATTTTACGTTGTTGAGCAATAGCTGAAAAAGCTCAGTAAATAAACTGAAATAACTGTTAAAGGCCCCAGATGTCTCTCATGTAGCGTATCAGAAGATGGCTTGTTCTATTCAAAAGCTTTTGCTGGTAGAGTTAAGACTGGAAGCAAGGTTTACTGTCTCTGCCACTCTGTCCAGGAGTTACAGTGTATATGTATGTGCCCTTTGAACATATGACCGAGAGAGAATTCCTCTTACTCAATTTTGAATATTCAGATTTTGGGTAGATGAAGGAATAAGCATAAAATGGAGTTGATCTTCAAGTATTGTGCTTGCTGTATTTTGAGTTTGCTTGTTTCTATTCTTGCCCCATACTTTTAGTACCGAAGCTGCTATTTTTAGAATCTAGTGTAAGATTTTTTTTTTTAATGTAAATTGACAGGTCCCCTGTTTTTATTTAGGTCTGTATTCACATCTGCCAGTAATTTTCAGTAACCAGACAATTGTAACAGTTTGAACTATTTGATAAAATATTTCAAATTCTCTCCCACCTTTAAAATGGATTGCACAGTCCCCAAGTTAGCATCAGTGTTTAAATAACTAAAATGATAAATGGAAATCATGATCATTATTAATACTTCAGTTATAATTGGTCATCTTTTTTTCCCCTATAGCTTTTCTATAAAGTTGCTTTAATTTTATGGCTTTTGTATCACTTAATAATATGGAAGAACAGCATGGAAATTCTAGCTACATTGTTCAGAGCTAGCTTATATACACTATTTGGCAAGCAGAACTGAGTTAGGAAAAGCTAATGTAACAGATAAAGTTGATCAGGCCCGTTGCAAAAGCTCACTGTCCTTACCTTGTAGCGCGAGGAGCTTTTAATACAGCCCCTGTTCCTGCATGTCTACACAGGAAAAGTAGAACCGATGTGGGCTCCTGACCAGAATGCTTGAGACCTTTCTACTCTGAAGATGCATGGTGCCAGGAGTCTGTCGTAGCTCATCCTTAGCCTAGCTGTAAGGTGTTTCAAATCTTACAGACCATTTCAAATAGTTTATCCATTTGCTTTCCCCTGTGTTTTGGATTTGTTAATAAAATACAAATTGGGAATTTTTGTCCACAAGTCTCATGAGATGTATATAATTGTGTATGTATTGTATATAATAGTTTCTTGGATCCACTTTTTTTATTTTCTCTCTCAAGTAAAAAAGGAAGGTGAATGGTTGTAGCAAATATGTGAACTGTGTATCTGTCAGCTTGTAGTACAGCTTACTATAGTCAGCGTTACAAATGGAGTTAGAATGCAACATCACACTATTCTTTCAGGATTTGTTGCCTGTGAATCCTGGTGTTAGTATAGTTGCCAGTAGGAACACCAATGGGAAAAGCTTTCAACCCATTACTGAGTAATATAAGGAACATGGGATTCTTTGCTTTAAAAACAAAAAACCAATCAGATTTGTGATAAGTGAACTTAATAATTTATTAGCCTTCATCAAAGTCAGTTGGATTCACTGGGATGTCCAACTGACTTTGATGAATCTTTGCGCTTTATTTGAGAAAGAATTTTTATTTTTTTTTTAAAGTTAATAAGTAGATCAAGCATTATTTTTTTTCAACTTTTTAATTTTGAAGAAAATGTCTTAGCTTCAGGTCGTGTATACATTAGTATACAAGACAGTATATATACATTAGGTATATATCAAAGTTATCTGGAGAGTGTACAAAATATTGAAAAGATCAGTTGAACAACAAAAATTACACACATAGATAGCTTTCCACCTAGCTGTTTCTTTACTATTACTTGATCATCTTATATGTAAATTCATCAGTCAAGTCTCACTGAGCAGAAACTTCTGTGCCTTCCCCTTGGAATCTGTACTAGAATTCTAGAAAGCTTAATCTGAATAATTTGTACTTTTGCTGAGTCCAGGTTATCTTTATATTATTATCCTACCGTGCTAGTGAGGAACTCCACATATGATATGGTATTCATGTAATATATATGGCTTTTTAAGCCAGCGTAAGCTTAGTACATTTCCAAGTTAGTGCTTACTGGATAGAATCTACATAATGCTCTGGATCATGCCAAATTTAAGTGTTTCCAGTTTATAATGTCAGTTTAGCTGTCTTCTAATCTCCCTCCTATTTCTAGTTCCACTTGATTTATTATTGAGAACCCAAAAACTAAATATGTATGGTCTTGCAAGAACTGCATACAGAAGAAAGGTTAACTAATTATTCCTCAGCATGATTAACCATTTATACACATAATCTAAAAATGGAGACATAAACATAGTCATGTTTTTTTTTTTTCATTTGGTGGGGTTTTCTTTGTTTTCTTTAACCTAGCATGTTTTTTCCCTTTGGATTTAAATAAATGTCAAAAGGTGAATGGTAACTCCAGTTTTATTCTGGTGTCTGTATCAGTTAAGTTTTTCTAGGTTAGAACATCACTGTATTTTCTTTTCTTTTCTTTTCTTTTTTTTTTTTTTTTCAAATCAGGGTTCACAATATCACCTAATGGAAAAGAATCTGTAATGTCACTATCTTTCTGATAGTATTTATGCAGTGAGTTAATAAAGCCAGGCATAACAAAACCCTTCAGCTGCTCACTAATTTTCCTCCTTTCAGCTAAGTGTAATTCTTTCTATATTACAGCATGCATTGGTTTTTGAATCCATTTAAGTTAAGGTATTAAGGATTTCTTAAATCACTAAAAGTTGTATTTTTCTACTAAATTTTTCATCTATTTATTGTGTAACTGCCTACAAAAAAAATAAATATTATGTAACCTGATTTCTTCTTCCTTTATGAAAAAATTTTGATTGTTGCACTTTATTTTGTTTTGCCTATTACCTACCTTGGGGGGGAAAGTATACAAAGTCTTACAAAGTTAGTGCTTTTTCAAAGATTGTGACCTCAGGCTGAGGTTATGTTTTTAGGAAGCGCATTTTATAATACTTTTCAGAGTTCTTCAGTCTTTGTCGTTTTTCAAAAATAACTGAGTATTTATTCCTAAGAAAGGATAAATAGTTGCCATTCTAGTTTATAAGCTGTGTAATCTGTGTAAAGTATTCGTCTTGAAGTTATCTTTGGAACTGATCTTTTACGAAGAGGGTTTGTTTGACTTTTTTTACTCCCCTAATGTGATACCTGCTTGAATGCTGTTTCATTTAAATTCAGTATTTTTTTTTATTCAATGTTTTTAGTTACTTAAAGTTGCATTAAAATACGCAAGGTGAGTATTACTGCAGTGTTACACAACTTTACAGATCAGACTTCTGAAATACTTTTTCTTTTTCAGGGTTACCAGGGAATGGTTGATGGAGGTGATAATATTGTAGAAGTTTCGTGGGAAAGTGTTTCAAGTATCCTGCAAGTGGTAGGTGTTAGGGAGTGAGGGTGGGACCCCAAACCCTGTGTATTTAAACAGGGTACCAAAATTCTAGATCCAGGCAGCCAGATTTGAATTCTGTGATGACTGAGTGACCAGCTCATACCATTTGTATCAGAGTCTGATTTCTACAGTATGGATGTTTGACACTTTCTAAATATCTTTGTGTGGTCTTATATTTGGTACACAGAAATAATCTTGAAAACCTTTGTCCTAGATTTTCAACATTACATGTCATTAGCCTCCTAAAGCCATATTGTCAAGCCTATATTTAATAAAAAAGACATTATATGGCCAAAATATGAAACAACTGTGTTTTGTAAGGCAAGTGTTTTCTTACGAAACCCTTGGCTTTCTGTGTAAGTGGATTTAGAATTACAGTAATGGGTGTAATTGCAGTACAGTTCTCCAGAGCTCAGACAATATCGGTGTCTTTGCCTGTACATTTATATTACAACGTTCTGCAAAGGGGGCCATTTGGATCTCCTTACACTTTTCCTCAGCATAGTATCGTTACCTCTTCCAGAGCAGATGCTATGTTTGGCGAAGAGGCCTTACTGCTTGCCAAACTTTCTGAAAACTGCTTCCAGGTGAAGCATGGGCTTCTTTGGAGCTTTCTTTAAAGCTAATATAATAAACATAAAGCAGTTAGCAGAGAGGAAAACAGTTTTAATTTTTTTCAAACAAACAGTCTCTTTTCCACTTACAACTATGTTTTTCTAAGTAAGAAAATATCTAGTTTAGATGTGGTTTTTAGTCCTGAATGTTATTTTTAGAACATCTTCATGTGTACACTTCTACTTTTTTGTCTGTGGAGAAAGCTGAACTGCTTCTATTCCACATTTTTTTTTCCTTCCATTAGCAGCTATTGTGTATTGCAACGTAAATGGTAAAATAGTGCCTAGGACTGGCTTGAGAACTGAAACAGCTATTGATAGGGCAAATCATTTCAGTACAACCTCTGCAGATTTCAGCTCAAATTTGGATTGGCATGACTGATCTATTGTAAGTTAAAGTGAAGGAAATGTTTGTGCAGAAGTGAGGTAATCCTCTCCAGATTTGTTTGCAGGGAAAAAAAAATAGTTTTGGAGTCTTTCTTAATCAATTTTATTTTTTACTGTGACAATAATTAAAGCAAAAATTAGACTTTTCATGAGTGACTGAACAGCATGAACACAGAAGATTTGTAAATAACTTGTTTTCAGAAAGATGCCCAGCAATTTTCAGTGAGATGGTGCTTTTGATGGCAGTGTTTTTTGAAAATAACGACTTCCATTTTTGGAGGAAGCTCTTTAAATCAAATTAATAAAAACAGTAGATAAATTAATAAAACAAAAATTCAACATTAGTCTGATCTATACAGCACTAAATGTGGATGTAATTCTTTCTGTAATTCTGTAGAATGACAATAAATGATAATTGTGAGTTCTAGGGATACATCTTTTATTGTTTACATATTTCATGACTTTAGGGGAAAAACGTCACACTTCGAGGCAAATTCATCTATATACTTAACTATTCAGTATCATACCACTTTTACTATTGTCATCACATATAAGTAATAACTAGATAATTAATTGGAATGCTGCTGAAATTAACCCCAAATCATTTAACATTTTTCTTCACGAGTAGCTCTTTATGAGTTGTTTTTGTGTATTTTTCCCCTTTTCCCTGGCGTGTGTATCTGCTCTTGAGACAATAATTTCCCACAGGTTTGATAATTCTTTGCTTTTAATTACTTTTTATTCACTGTAAAATTAAAGATGGAGGTTATGCTACAAAATAACCATTCATCATTAATCCGTGTTAAAAAAATACCATAAAATACTGTATTACAAACTACAACTGTTGTAATTCCTTTTTCTAGGGAGGTACAGTTATTGGTAGTGCACGCTGCAAATCCTTTCGTACCCGGGAGGGCCGCTTGCAAGCAGCCTACAACTTGGTTCAGAGAGGAATCACTAACCTTTGCGTGATTGGCGGAGATGGTAGCTTAACCGGTGCCAATCTGTTCCGTGAAGAATGGAGTGGACTTCTAGAAGAACTGGCACAGAAAGGTAAGTTTGTGTTTAGACCCTCTAGACCTCTGAGTAAATCTCCAGGGAAGTTACGTACTCTTAACTATATATACACAAACTATATCCAGAGGATATTTATGTTCAAAAATAAAATTCATACATTCTAGGAAATTACATGGTTCTTCATAAAGTAATAGGTTTTGATTTCTGTACATCCTCTCTTTTTGAATCATAAAAGTTCAAAAAGGCCAAATAAGTTTACTGGGCAACTGTGTGTGTGGCTTTTTACCCCCCGTTATGAATAATTTTCAGGGCCTGATCTTTGAACCTTCTGCTTGAAAAGCTCTCTGCCCTCAAATCCAAACTGAGATGGTAATTCCTTTCCTACAACAAGCTATACGTTTGGTTGTCATTACATTATGATGCTTTCCTGCCTATATGTCAGTATTTGTTTGAGGTCAGAACATAAAGTGGCTGTTACTAAAAGTGCATCCAACCCAGCAGTTGTCTTTAATAACATCCAAGAGAATGTATAGTGAAGAGTAAAGAACAGAACCAGCCTAAATAATGCTGCTCTGATGCTATATGTTATTCATAATATATCAGTACTCTGGTAGGTTCCATCCATTTCTGTCTTCAGGACTTCCTGAACCAGATGCTGTTAGCAGTCCTTAATTTCTCTTGCATGAATGTAGACACTCTCCTTGAAAGCATATAGATTTTTTCTGAAAACATTGTGTAGCAAGGAGTTATATGGCTTCACTGAATGATGAAGATTGTGAAGAATCTTCTCCTGCTGTTTATTTTGATCCTGCTGGCTTCTAGTTTCATTTGATGTCCTATAATTTTTGTGTTAGACAAACAGTGAATGATTAATCCTGCTTCCTCTCTGCATGCCACTCAGGATTTGACAGCTGTCTTATTTTCCCTTCATCATCTCTTTTTCTAGATGGAAGAGTCCTAGTTTGCTTAGTCGTTCCTTATGTGTAAGTTCTGTACCTTTGATCATCTTTGTTGCCCTTCTCTGAACCTTTTCCAGTTCTACCATGTCCTTTTTGAGGTGGGGAGGACCACAACTGCACCCAGTATTCAAGATGAGGGCAAACCATGGATCTACACAGTAGTATAATGAACTTTGTTTTGTTCTCTATTCTTTTCCTAATATTTTCTAATATTTGGATTTTTTTTGACTGCTATTGAGCATTGAAGCTGATTTATTAATGAAAACAGCATTATTATGCTGAAAATAGCACTATTTTGTTTTGCCATGTTAGGGTACATTTTTCATGTGTATTAGTTTAGTTATCTACAATTAATTCCATCTGATACTTTACTGCTCACTGTGTCTTGCTAGTCTTCATCATTTCTTCTCAGACACTCGACACCTTTAGAACCCAAATAATTCAGTTTGATCAGTAAACTGTGGCACCTTACTGCTCACTTCATTTTCTAGGTTATTGCCAACTATGTTGAACAGCACAGATCGCTGTAGAAATCCATTGGGTACATTCCTCAGACACAAGAACTTGCATTTACTACTGCCCTCTGTTTCATATTTTTTTATGCTCTGTTTCACGTTATATATTCTATACAAAAGCCTTCTCTCTTATGCTGTGGCTACTTAGTTTCCTCAAAATCCTTTGGTCAATGACTTTTTGGAAACCTAATTAAGAATATGTCAACCAGATATCCCTTATTCATGTAATTATTAAGTCACCTTTGGAACTCTAGAAAAGGTTTGTAATGCATGATTGTAATGTAATGCATGGTATACATTCATAGAAAATATCTGGATTCTTCTACAGAATACTGTACTTATCTTTATGGACATTAGTTGTGTTTTTCATTAAGGTTTCTACTATTTTCTCTAGTATAGACTTTAAACATACCGATATATAGTTCTTACTATATCCATACTAAAAATTTGGCATTATATTTACTACCATCGCATCCACAGATGCTAAGGTAGTTTTAAGCACTTAAGTGCTAAAGTATTTCATCCTTGAGATCCTTAAGAACTCTTGGATGATTCAGCATTTTCACTGATGTCTTGGGAGACACATACTACGAATAGGAGCTTTTCTGTTGTATTTGCTTATTAATCATGAAATCAGAGCCTTTCAGTGTTGCAGAAGTCTTCAAAAGTTTAATGCTGGTTTTGATAGTTTACATATGCTCATGACCACATCCAGTTTGCATCCTTTTACTTCTTCATTGCACATCACACACTGAGAATACAATTTGAATGGTACTGTTTAAGTCCAAACCATCAATTTTAAGGTTGGTTACAAAGCTTGATAATCTGTTGACACTGAAATGGACTGAAAAGCTCTTGTTTCCTTCATTACTATGAGGAGTTCTGTGCAGGTGTCTTTTGTTTGGTTGTTTGATTGGCTTTTGTTTGTAGTTTTGACTAACCTTGTTACCTAAAATATCTAAATATAATTTAACTTTTGGATATGTTTATTTTTCAAAAGTAGAGCACCCAAGCAGTATGTCTAGATGTTTTTAAAAAAAAAAAAAATCTTGCAACTTTTTCTCTGGATACTTCTTTGCAGGAAAGATTGATGAAGAAGCTGTTAAGAAATATGCTTACCTTAACATTGTGGGAATGGTTGGATCCATAGACAATGACTTCTGTGGCACTGATATGACCATAGGTACTGACTCAGCCTTGCACAGAATCATTGAAGTTGTGGATGCCATCATGACCACTGCTCAAAGGTAAATTGTGCATTTTATAGAAAACTATAACAAATACACAGTTGTTTGTGCTTCAAATCTGAAGTTTCCTATTGCTGTACAATAGTGGAGGATATAAGAAAGCCAACCATACCCTGGGCTGCATAAAAAGCAGTGTGGCCAGCAGGTTGAGGGAGGTGGTTCTACCCCTCTACTCTGCTCTGGTGAGACCTCACCTGGAGTACTCCATCCAGCTCTGGAACCCTCAGCACAAGAATGACATAGAACTGTTGGAGTGGGTCCAGAGGAGGGCTACTAAAATGATCTGAGAACTGGAGCACCTCTCTTATGAGGCCAGGCTGAGAGAGTTGGGCTTTTTCAGCTTGGACAGTACCTAAAGGGAGCCTGTAGGAAAGATGGGGAAAACCTTTTTAGTAGGGACAGCTGTGACAGGACAAGGGGTAATGGTTTTAAACTAAAACAGGGTAGGTTTAGACTGGATATAAGGAAGAAATTCTTCACAGTGAGGGTGGTAAAACACTGGAACAGGTTGCCCAGAGAGGTGGTGGAGGCCCTATCCCTGAAAACATTCAAGACCAGGTTGGATGGGGCTCTGAGCAACCTGATCTAGTTAGCAGTGTCCCTGCTCACTGCGAGGGGGTTGGACTTGATGACCTCTAGGGGTCCCTTCCAACCCAAAACATTCTATGATTCTATGATAAGTTAATTTTAAATAAAAGTCAGGTAACTGGTATTTGTAATATTTCTAGAGTGGGAATAAAAGCTTTTTTTGGCTGCATCTTTCAAGCATCTCAGTTTTCTTTTTTTCTTAGTAACTGTTTTTCCATCATTTCTGTCTTGGCAGCACTTCAAACTTCTTGACTGTAGAGGCTGCATCAGCTTTAGGGGCAGACTTTTTTTTAGTATGTTTTTAGTCTTTCCCAGGCATACTCTTCTAGCAAAGATCCAGACACGCTTTCAGTAGTACCAAGTAGCATCTGTTTGTATATAAGCTTTCCCTAGGTGAAATTTAAGCGATTAAATGATTATTTTTTTTAATACAACTATATCATTACAGTTCTTAACTATGGATCTGCATCATTTTACTTTTCTAGTAAATATTCACCTCTTTTCTCCTAACTGCCCTTATAAGTTTTAGAAGAAAGTAGTAGCAAAAATGTATTATATGTTGGAAGATAAGAAATTTTAAATACATTATTAATACAGCCTTCTATTTTGCTAATGAATTCTGTGTTTGGTAATCATAGTAAACACAGGGTATTTCCTGATACTAGGTTTTGATTTCAAGAATTTGGACTGGATTTTTGAGTTGCAGTATTACAGTTAATTTGTTTTCTTATGTTTACAGCCATCAGAGGACATTTGTTCTGGAGGTTATGGGGAGACACTGTGGGTATGTATTGTCTTCAGCTCTCTGTGTCTCATACAGATATAATTATGAAAGATCAAGAAATCTGAACCATAAATGTCTAATTATTTGTTATGTTTATTAGGTATCTAGCTCTTGTTAGTGCCTTAGCCTGTGGTGCAGATTGGGTATTTATTCCTGAATACCCACCAGAAGAAGGATGGGAAGATTCAATGTGTGTTAAGCTTTCAGAGGTAATTTATTACTATGTTGGGGATTTCCTGACCTCTTTGCAGATGTTTGTTTGAAAACAGCGATTTAAACATGTGATCAGGACTTTCAGCAACTCTTTCCTTCTGGTGTTACAGATAGTGCTATTTGGTCTTAAACAGTTCTTTTCCTGCATTCTGCAATTGTTTAGAAGAATTATATGACCTACTGTAGGGATTACATAAAACTATTCCTATATAAGCAGTGTGTGTACCTTTCCTCATTAATTTGTTTTATGAAGATAAAATGTGTGAGAACTCTGAAGTGATCAAGTATAAGAAATATTTCCTCAAATCCTAGCAGCTTAATGTATAGCAATTGACTATAAAATTTTGCTGTAAATTTCTATCTGTTTTTTTTATTGTATGGATGTGCTTTTATTTTTATTATAGAATCGTGCACGAAAGAAAAGGCTGAATATTATTATTGTAGCTGAAGGAGCTATTGATTGCCACAACAAACCTATAACATCAGAGAAGGTTAAGGATGTAAGTGTCAACATCCTTATGATGCACTTTCTGTTTTCTTCTTAAGATGGGGCTTGTTACAAACAGTAACGTTTCTGTAAAGTAAATCTGTTCATGTAATGTAGCTTATCACACAGCTTGCTGGTTACATTTTATATTTGTGGTTTATTATCTGAATCCCAAGTCCACTTAAGGGGGGATTATTTCAGAGGCTGTTAATTAGAACCTTTTCTCCTTGTAAAATAAGACAACAGTCCGAGCCACCTACTTCATGGGTAGAGAGTCTGAAATCAGCTCAAATCAATAATTATAATCCTATTTTACTTTATATTTCTTTTAAAATTATAATAATGGTATGTTTACAGTGAAATAATACTGTCTACTTTGGACAAAGTCACTTTTTTCTAAATGGTTGCTTTGCCAAAAATTTCATTGGTGTCTGAGATAAAAAAATTTGAGCTGAAATTATACTACTTTTCTTGGAGACAGTCCTTTAAGAAAAGAAGTTGAAAAATAGTCATTGGCAGGAAGGAGCTATGACAATTTGACTTGACCTGGGATTTATCTGTGACTGTGAAGTTTTGTTTTCCATAGCTGTGTTTGAGCGTAATCTTTGACTCTTAATTCAAAATTGCAGTTTTACGAAGTAACATTAGTACCAAGCAGTGTTAAGTGTGCATACAGCAGATAGCTATTATGCATTTATGGAAGAAACATTACTTGCTTGCTACAAATTTCATACAGTTAAACATTCAAAAACGATAAATACCAAGGATAGAAGATTTTGTAAATAACTTTTTACATTTTTTTTTTTCCGCTTTATGGTATCTCATTACTTATTCCTAACCTTACGTGCTCACTGAATAAATGATGTCTCTCTATGACTTTAGATTTGATATGTAACAGAGGAAATTGAAAGAAAGTCTGACTGAGTGAAATGGTTTTATTATTACAATTTTTACTGCAAGTTTTAAAAGCCTTGTCAATTAAGGTTAAAAATCATCTTCACTGAAGTTTCGCTCAGGAGTCTTTTGGGATGTGTAATCTTGCACACAGATGAAACATGGAGTGAATAAAACACTGTCATTTAACTTCTTTCAAGTATTCTAATTACAATGTTTAGACCTGTTTCTGTAAGGCTGAGGACTGTGCATAATGAAGCCGTTATAACTGCAGTTAAAGCACTGCAATCTAAGCTATTTTGCCATTTGTAACTAAAATGTTCTTTAGATTGGGAACGTGGAGTTTAGTTCTAGGTTAGGAATAAACTAAAGGCTGGCTTAACTTTTGTAGTGTTTCCATTACTGTTGACATAGTACATGTAAAGCAGAGTAATGCTAACACATGCATATATAAAATAATGATGATAAACCCACTATATTTTGAAATTCTTTGCAGCTTGTCGTTCAGCGGCTCGGTTTTGACACCCGAGTAACTATCTTGGGTCATGTGCAAAGAGGTGGAACCCCTTCAGCTTTTGACAGAATTTTGGTGAGTGAACCTAAAATAATGACCTGTGGCACCACATGGTACAACTACATTTTGATTATTTATTTGGGGGTGGGGTAGTTCTTTGCCTGATTAACTTGACAAATCCAATTATCTCCTCATATTAAGTGTCTGAATAGCTCAATTCAGAATAGTGAAGCATTTTGTGTAAAGGAATCTACGTTAGGCTTAAAAGGCAAAGCTGCAAGAACAGTAATTCGTACTTAAGTGTATTAAACAGCCTGCAACATTTTCACCTCCTAAAGAATAATTGGTTTCAGCTTCATTTACAGAGAAATTGTGGCCATTTCTGTGATTGGAACCCTTGTGCTTTTAAGTGCTACTTGAACATTCAAACATTATCTATTTTCAGGCAAGTCGAATGGGTGTGGAAGCTGTGCTTGCCCTTTTGGAAGCTACTCCAGCTACCCCTGCCTGTGTCGTGTCCCTGTCTGGAAACCAGGCTGTCCGTCTGCCTTTGATGGAGTGTGTGCAGATGGTGAGTTTCTGGCAAAATGCCAATTTCTAGTTACTCATTAACTACAACAGACCACTGTGTACAATAATTGTCTCTTGTCATTAAAACACTGGTGGAAATGCATGCAGCAGTTTCCAACATTTGAGAATAATGAACTTTATGTGTGTTCTCTATGTGTTATTCCTTATTTGCAAACTACCAACAAACAAGGAATATATATATATATTTAATGTGTTTTAAAAATAATCTCAGATCTCCTATTTTTGTTGCTGCAACAAATTCTTCAGATGCTTTCATCCATTTACATGTTATACACAACAGTCAGGTTTCTGCACTAAAAGTTCAGCTTGAACTGAAAAAAAGAAAACACAAAATGGATATGCTGTTTTGTTTTGTTTTTTTCCACCCAGGAAGGCTTTAGATAACTGCTTCTACTTTGTTCTTCTCCTGTCCCCTGTAAATAAGAGATAGCTCATAAATTAATGAAAAGTCAGTAATTCTTTTTTTCACTTTGGAAAGCTATTTCAGAATGATCTGTTTACTGGAATATATTGAATATGAACTTCCTGTGTTTTTTAAACATATTGAGTAATCAACTTGTTTTTTTCAAGACTCAAGAAGTCCAGAAAGCCATGGATGAAGGAAGATTTGTTGAGGCTGTGAGGCTTCGTGGGAGGTATGGCCAATAATTTATATCAATTTATTTGCTCTAGAAAAGCTGAAACGCTTTGCTGCTCTGTTGGCACTTGACATTTTATTTTAAATAATTTAATATCTGTATGGTTTTGTGTACTTGAAAATAATAGAGTAGACAGAAGAGTTGCTTAAATAGAATAATTTAAATTCTTATCTGCATAAAAACATGCAAAACAAAGAGAACTGTAGTTCAGTACTGTGTCGGGCTAGTGACTGATACTAGTATAACTAGTCACAAAGAAAAGAGTTGCTGTGTTGTGTGAGCTGACTGGTAGCAACCGTGTGTTTATTCAAGATTTTGAGGACAATCCTGTGAACTTGTCTGTATGTAGCTGGTAGTTTTCCAACAGTAATGTTGGAGGGAAACATTCTGCGCTCTTATGTGTTAACAGAGCATTTTCTTTTTCAAGTCATTTGATAATAAAATGCTTTATTACCAATCTAGAAGGCATACTTGCCAGCTATATAGTTGTTTTATATTTTCTACTATTATCTTACAGGGTTGAATATTCTCCAGTGTTCTGTCATTTCCAGTTTCAATTATGGTTTGCATTTATAATAACTTTGGCCCAAATATTACATACCTGTTTTTTAAAAGTTTCTGAAAAATTCAAGTGTTTCTTCAAAACAACTATGCGTTGAAAAATTTACTATTTTATTTATCTTATTTACTTATTTATTTAGGAGCTTTGAAAACAACCTTAACACCTACAAATTACTGTCGCACAAAAAACCAGATGCCGAGCTTCCAAAGGTAAGCGGTTTTTTGAATGTGCAATGCATGTCTGCTTTTGGGGTATCCTAACAAATAGTGTTTTTCTTCTTCCCTCCCCCTCATCCTGCCTTAATACTCTCTTCAAACCTATGCTATAGGATATTTTATAAAATTAGTTAAATATTATAATGGCAGAAAGATGCTTGCAACACACAACTTTAAAAAAGTTAGATATTATTAGAACAAAGGGAAATACCGTTCTAACTAGAAAACTTCCTGCTAGGCAGTTTCTTTCTGTCTTGGTTATATGTCTGGTCCCAAATGCTATAGCATTTGGTCCTAATAGTTACTGTTACGTGCTCTCTTCCTTAACATGGAGAGAAGGAGAGGTGATATAATCATGATTAATAGTCTAAAAATCTTGGGATAAAGAAGAAAGACTCAATATAAAAGAATTCTAGCCCTTCCTTTTGAAGGGCAAAACCCCTCAAGAACAGGGGTAAGTCCAGGAATTCATGCAATGGAATAGTGGAGATAAGATGCATCAACATTTACCTGATCTAGTAAGTCATCACACATAATACAGTGGTGGACGTTTAGTTCTTCTTTTCGTCTAGTTTGTAGGTTGTGTATAAGAGGAAATTTGGATTTATTAGGAAGTAGACACTAAATGTTTTGTGCAAACAAATTTCAGACAGGATTTTTTTGTTTTCATTAACGGTTTACTGAATAATTCTGGTTTTGACCGTAGTTAGTGACTGTGGTACCTCACTGGTTAATCCTCACTGGTTAATTCCTTTTTTAATTGTGGTTTGTGATGATTTGCTACCTTATTTACATGATCATGTTACTGTTACATTTTTTGATTTTATTATTTGATTTTGATTTTATATTTGAGTCATGATTAATAATATCTTCTCAGTATTATCAAGGAGAAAAATTGCATTAAAAGTAGGAAAAGTTCGTTTGAAAAGCTGACATTCAGAAATTCTGCAGATAGAAAGTAACATAATCACAACTAGACATTTTAGTTGACAAAATTACTGTGTAATATGTCATGGAAAACTTCACATGGTAAAGGAAACTTAATTACAAATGAAAAGTTATAGTAGAAGCTTTCAAGGAGGCTACAATAAAATAACTCTAATTTAAATTATAATTTTACTTTTGCCCAAACATAAGTAAAAGTAAGTATATAGACCAAAGCTATTTCAAATATACCTACCAAAATGGTAATTTTTTTTTTTAAATAAGGGCCTAAGTTTGACCTTCAAGAGATCAAAGAATTCAGGGGTTTTTTTTCTTAGATATTCAACATTTGCTTTGCCAGATCAATTGTGTGTTTGGGCTTGTTTTTTTTTTTATACCAATGCAAATTTAGGACTGTTAGCATTGGGCTTTAGTATTTTGTTTTAAAATAATTTTGCCATATCTTTTTGTGATAGATGGCATTAGCAGAAAATGTAGGCTGCTTGTAGTTATTAGCTACTTGGATTTGACCACACTAACCAAATCTGTGTGCTTCAATAAAAGGGGTTGGATGGGAATTAAAAAGTAGATGAAATGTGCATGTCAGAGGAATTGTGGAAAAGGAATTGGAAGAGAATCCATGATCATTACCTAACAACTTTTCTGGCTTTTTGTTCTGTATTTCCATCTTCCAGGATAAAGCTAGTAACTTCTAGCTCTTCTACAGTATCAAATTGTTAGAATTCTGCCATGTCAATAGTTATAAACAATTTAAGGTCATCCAGCTGACGTAAAGCATGGCGATTGTTAGTGTATAAGCCAGGACTGTCAAGTTTTCTTGCGTTTTTTTTACATAGTTTGTCATTTAAATTCTGTTTCCTAAATTCCTAGAGTGGTTAATTTTTCCCAAAGGTCAGGCATGTAAAGTTTTAATTATTTACTTATATTTTGTTCTCAGTATTCATTTCAAAGCTATAAAAATAAAACAAGATTAATAAATTGCAGTGCGTTCTTTTTGGTAATAGATTATATTTTTATCTGTTGTAAATTGACACTTATTGATATCAGTGAAACCGTATTGATCTATACTAGCTGACCATTTCTTAATCAAATCCGGTGGCCTGTGATTTATCTGGAAACAAGCCTTCCATTTCAAGGAATACTTCATGTACAGAGAACTGCATTTCATGCTTTGCAGTTCAAATTTAATCCAAGGATGCTTACTAGCATTTTGCACACAGTAGCGCTCTTGCTTTGTTTACCCTTACAGTGCACATTTATGAGAATTTTTCTGTTATATTTTTCTTTTTAATGCAAGTATTGATTTTTTTCCTCAGAGAAAGAATCCGTGAGCTGAATAATACTGGATTTATCTATTGGTATAAAGAATAATTCCACTGAAGACAGTGTTCTTAATTTGAAAACTTGTGGTTTTAGAGTTGGGTCTGTTGAAACAAGACAGAAATTTTTAATACTGTTTTCTAGCTAGATCCTATGATTTTGGCCATTTGTGTTGTTCAGTCTGTAATATTTACATCCATTTAGATGTAGTTGTTTTATCTAGTGTACAACTGATAACAAAGCAATGTAAATGGGGACTAAATGCATAGGTATGGAATACACATTATATACCAAAATATTTATTATTTCATGTTATGTTTTAAAATAGAACCCTCTCTCTTACGTTGTCTGTGGTTTATTTTTGGTATCTCAGACTTTTCCATTTGTGTAGATTAGCCGCTTACCTGGGTTACTCATTACACTGGGGGAGATACTGTATAAAAGCACAATTACTTTGAGTCATTAGGGAATGCTTTAAAAACTGCCGTAACCTGAAAACGCATCGTATTGGAAAAGATGCTGAGTGCTCCTCTTTACTTCTATATTGTCAGCTGCTCTAAAAACCTGGACAATACTTTAATTTAAAAGTTGTTGTTTGTTCTGCTGTGCATGGTACTGATGATACACACCTAACTGCTATGGTGCTAGAATCAATTCCTATTCTTGGCTATTCTGGGTGTTTTTGCAAAAAACTACTGCTTTGATAACATGACACTGAATAACACAGGTTATTTTACATTTCTTGAACCTAGCTGAGCTAGAATATAAAAGCCTGAATAACTTAATCTGCAAAGCAAATGAGGATCTGATAAAGTCTTATTTAAAAGCAAACATTCTTTTTTTAAACTGTTTCTATGCTATATTATTGCAAGTAGGGAAATATGTGTATGTATCTTCTGGGTAACTTTAAATTTTGGATGGTTTTAGGGGCTTTGAAATTTCCTTTCCTACATTCCAATATTTAGCAACTGTGTATTGAGGACAAATTAACCATGGTGTAGAAATTAAAGTGCTTATTAAATATTATTTTTCTCTTGCAGACTAATTTTAATGTGGCAGTTTTAAATGTTGGTGCCCCTGCAGCTGGAATGAATGCTGCAGTGAGGGCTGCAGTGAGAGTTGGTATAACTGAAGGCCATAAAATGTTTGCTGTCATTGATGGATTTGAAGGTTTTGCTAGAGGGAAGGTGAGTATTACATGTGTCAATTACATGCTAGTATGTACACCATCCCACACTACCACCTTTGTGTTCTTAGAAGGTATGTTCTGTTGTAACTGTTGTGGGAACTGATTCTCTAAGTTCTTTTATTACGTAAAGATATATAAACCCCAAATTGTGTATTTCTCAACTATTCAAGTCTGTAGATGAAATATTGCAAATCACATGCTGCAGAGCTACAAAATTAGTTCAGATGAATCCTACCTTCAAATTTTGGTCAGTGTTTAGCATATGGTAGGTATTCCACAGAATAACAGAAGACTTGCTGATTCTGTGTGATAATTTATTGCATCTGTGCTCCTTTGCCATAAGAAGCTTTGCAAGTGGTCCTTGTTGAGGGAGGAAGCTTTTTTCCCTGCCCAGGTGAGTTAGATTCTTCTGTTTCTCTGTTTTAAATGTTAAGTGTCAGTTGATATACTGAGGAGAAAGTGGATACAAGACTTGTGATTTCTATCCCTAGCTGGAGCCATAGGTTGCAAAACTAACTTCAGGGGCTTAGTTTTAGATTTTTGTGTTTCACGTTCAGTAGGAGAGGATGTGAAAATAGGATCATGATGTGAAACAAGGCAGGATTCATCATGATCTATAGGAAGAAAGAACAAATAGAGTGGAAAGGACTTGGTAAGAATTTGAGAGCCTTTTGACGCTGTTTTCTTTGCCAGGTTTATTTTTGGTGCTGTCTGTGCCTGACAACTTGTTTCAACAGCTTTACATCAAGTAGTACCTGGTTTTTGCTGCATGTAAAGAGAAGTAATTGGATAGTTACTTAACACAATCTCCTTTTTTACTTTTATTCAAAGATAAAGGAAATCAGCTGGGGAGATGTTGGAGGCTGGACAGGCCAAGGAGGATCAATTCTTGGTACAAAACGGTAATGTCAATATTTTGCCGATTGATATGATGAATCCTAGTATTTTGTGTAACCAGTGTATGATGCCATGCTCTCTTCCTTCCACAGAATATTTTAAGTCCTCACATATATATATATTTTTTTTTTTTAAAATTGTTATGTTCCCACGTGGGTAGCTTTACAGTACTGTACTAGCTCTGAAGAGAGAATGAAAACGGGAGTCAGGACCTCAACTTAAAAATTTCCTGGGGTCCTTACACTTAAAAGGATTGCAAACCTGTAGTTTCTTTACAATTTATGTGATTCCTTACTTGTTGTCAGAAAGGTTTATTTGTATGGGTGAATATATAAGACAAAAAATATTGGATTGCCTTCTCAGTTTACTGTTTCAGCTTATTAATTAGTTCTTATTGCTGCAGAGTCTGTAAGTTGTTTTTATTTTTCTTTTGGTTTAATAATTTTTAGTACTCTTCCTGCAAAGTATTTGGAGAAGATTGCTGACCAGATGCGCACTAACAACATTAATGCCCTCATGGTTATTGGTGGATTTGAGGTATGCTGAAATGTCTAATTAAGTCTAAGAGGAGCAGAATTCCTAAAAAAAGGAATAGACCATTTTAATTTTTACCCAATCTTCATGTAAAGTGCATGTCATTATAACTATATTTGATACACAACACAAATAGTGTTTAGGGTCAGAAGTATTTTCAATCACTGATTCTGTGGAAAGTTGATATTCAACACCGTGACTAGTAACTGCAAAACAGGTTGTGCTGAATGGATAAATAAGGTGAGATAGCATGATAGTATTTTTGTATTTAAAAATGTCACATAGTGCATTTCAAAATCTGTAATTGATCTAGAGAAGTATCTTCTTTTTTCCCTGTATTTCATCTTAATTTCATTTTACCAAAATAATAAATTTTTGAAATCTTGACTCAGGAAAATATTTTGCCAACTCTTCCCAGAAAAGAACATGCTTATTGCTTCTTGATAAGGAGTGAATTATCCTCTTTTTCCAACCTGGTAGGCATGGTCCTAGTTCAGGAATATTAAGATTCTAAATGAGGAGTAACAGTACCTGAAGAGTGAGGAACTAGTTTGCAGTATGTTTGTGTTGTACAAAGCACTTTGTTATGTCTAAATTATATATTTCCTTGAAAATGAATGTTCTATTTATTGTTTGTTTTCAAATGTATACCTGGTTTTAATGGTTTCTTTTTTGTGTGTGTTACATTTTAGTGGTTCCTTAATGCTTTGACTTTAAGTGTGCTGTGGTAGAAATGGCTCCCCCTGTGACCCTTTCCATTTTATCATTCCAACTTTGCCCATGTTTATTCATCCTAATTTTTCACCCAATGCCTGTGCCCAACAGGCGTACCTTGGACTTCTCGAATTGTCAGCTGCCAGAGAGAAATATGACGAATTCTGTGTTCCAATGGTTATGGTTCCTGCAACTGTATCCAACAATGTACCAGGTTCAGATTTCAGCATTGGTGCAGATACTGCTCTGAACACTATAACTGATGTAAGTCTATTCTGGTGTGTGCGCTTACTAACAAAGCAGTTCTGGTTAAAACTAAATTGGCTAGAACTGCATATTTTTATAGACCAGAACTTTTGAAATGTAATCTGGAAGCCGATACACTTACTTGATAATAGCCACATTCATGATACCTACTTAAAAAAAGAGAAGATTTAGGATCCCAAATGCTTCCATTAGGTTTCCTCTGAAACTACAATGACCTGTAAATTTGTAAACTACAAAATAAGATGGCATACATCTGTTGTATATGTAAGAAAGAAACATAAAGCTAAGACTTGATCATTTGATGCACTGCAGAGGCAAAAAATATCCCTATTTTATGTAAATTATCAGTATACCCAGCTGTAAAAAACACTGAGTGAATATTCTATTCAGAAAGAAATCCTTATTTATGTATGTAACATCTTTATTTCTCTAATAGAGAATGTAAGATCCATATTTCTCTAAGAATAGGAATTACATATATTCTACTAATCAACAGTTTTAACAAAAAAAAGTTGAGACATATTATGAAGTATTTTTCAAAAAATCAAATACAGTACTACGATGTAAGTAAAAAATGGATCAATACTACATGCAGTTGGATACAAAGAGCATTGTCATCAAACACCACACAAATTAAATTGTCATGCATGCACATTTACAGTTCATCTGAATCGCTTGAGAAGCATTAATCCATCATACCTCTACTAAGAGCAGCAATTCTGTTTCTATATATTCTGGCATAATTTTGTCTGTGAAACAATAGTAATATTATCATTGCATTTTTTTTTCTTTTCAGTACAATCTATGGACACATACCTATTGCAGATACAGTTGCGGAGTGTCCATAGCTTAAAGCACAGCAAAGACCTAATACAGCATTTGTCTTCATAATTTAATTTACATTTTCACTTATAAAGAAGAAACAGAATTATTTCATAACTTGCTTACTGAATTACAAAGAATTACCATAGCATATTACAAGTTCCACGTTCTGATTTCTGTCTCCAGCCATGTTGGAACCAGAATGTGGAATTTTTGCACTGATTGTACATACTGAGCTATGTACAATCATAGCTTAAAATATGGAAAATAACAAGCATGGTGCTCATGTAAAGTGGGAAAAGAATTTCAAGTTGCTTTTGAAAATGAAATGTCAATTCTTCTATCAGATGCATTTGAAAATTTTAATAATGAGATTATTTTCAAAAATGTGAAGGATTCCTCAAATGCTATCAACTTCAAGAGCACTAATATAATTTTTACCTGTTTTGTTTTTATTTTTTACTATGCCCACATAAATATTTTTATCTTCAGCAAAATAAACCCTTCAGTTAGGAAATTCCAGTTTCCTTAACTACTGCCTTGAACATGATTAAGCAACTAAAATTTATCTTGAACATATTCTTTATAGACCACTTAGATTATAAATGTTGATGTTTCCAGTTCTGGTAAATAAAAATATCTCTCCAAAATGATTGGTCACAAAGTAAGGTGAGTAAAATGATTTTGCTTAACACCATCTTTCTTCTTTTCTTTTCTTTTCTTTTCTTCTTAAGCTTTGTTTACCTAACCAGCTGCTTTTTATAGGTTATTTCCTGTAGAGTGGTATATACCATAGTCATTCAGTCTCTTTCTTGTTGTGCTTTGCTTTATACTTAGGTTTCTAGATATCATCCACCTTCATTAGGTAATAAAATGTCAGTATGTTCATATTTTCAATGCAATAGTTAAACACTTTTCAAACTGATATTTTTTTTTTAGTAATAGCTTCTGTCTTGTTTTTGCATTTTATTTTGCCTAGATCTTTCTTTGAAACAAATGTGAAACGTAATGGCTTTGCAGTATTTAGATTCAATCCAATGGAAAATTAAGTTTTGTTCTTTTTGGGGGGGAAGGAGCAGACTTTTGTGTTGGGGAAGCATTTCTGCTTGGTATCTTTTCAGTTTTCTGCTCTGATTGTTTGCACATGGTTCACTTAAACTGATAATGAAAAATGTATCCCTTCATTCCTGTGTTGTGTGTTCAGACCAGGTTTGATAGTAATGATGCCCCCTATTAAATGTGACTGCTAGACTCCGTACAAGTCATTCAATTGACTGTGGTAAATTAAAGTAGCAAATGGACATGAAGGTCCATTATATAGTTTATAGCATTTTTATTCCTATTGCCCCTATTAGGTCAATAAATGCATCCTAGTTTTCAGTGCTCTCAGATCAGTACCTCTTATGAACACCAAAATGTCATCACATTCAGTTTTTCTGTGGTTCTGTTCTTACTTCTATGTTCCTGACAACTTTTAGTAAGGTAAGTACATTTCTGTTGGGTGATGAGGCCTTGCTAGTGTTTGGCGTTACTAGGCACTTGTCAATGTTAAGTTGTTTGAAACTTGTCAAGGCATGTAAATGGTACCTTGAGACATTTGCAGATAAAATGTGTTAAGATGCTGCATTTAAAAAGAAGAACAGTAAAAAACAGGCTAAGAGATAAATAACATCTGAATGAGAGATTAGGCAAGAGTGTACTTTTCCCTAAGTCATAGGTAGTGGATGGTACATTTCTCAATAACTAGAATTTAGATTCTGTAACAGATTCTGTGACCCACTTGAAATGCTTCACTTTTTCCATTTTTGTTTTAAAATACAGGCTTGTAATCAGTTGTATAGTAGAATTTGGTTTGTCTTTTGAAGAGTGTTTAGAATTTATTTTATGCTGTATTTTTTGCTTCAGTTTTCAGAATGTTAGTGAGAACAATTGTCAATGAAAGCTCCGCAATATAAAATACCTGGGAAAAGCTGGAGGTTTCTGTACCTGAAAAGGGTATGCTTAAGGCTTGTATATCTAGATATACAAAATACCTTGTTTAGGATTGCAGGATAAGAACATGAATTTGACTTTTCTGTGAAAAGAAACATCAGTATAATAACTACCATAATGCCTATATTCTCAACTTCATCTTGGTAATCCAGTGAAATGAATTGAACATTATTTCAGATAGCAGACCTCTAGAATGTGACAACAAAGAAGTGTTAGGTTTTTTCCTAAATAACCACGAGGGATAGAAATTTCTTTTTAAATGAAAATTTCATTACTTAGTACTGATCAAAAAGAGGCACGAGCAATACATTTTGCAGGTGAAACTAAAAAGCAGAAGCCTACTCTGTAATTAAGCAGAATGAATAAAAAGTTAGACTCTTTCAGCTACAGAACATGGAAAGAGAATGGAAAGGATGAAAATTTAATTTGAAAACAAGCCTACTGATGGGCTAGAATAAACTGTTGGGGGAAGAATGTTTTTAGGAGATGCAGAAATTAATGGGGAAATGAAAAGGTACCAGCTAGAAATGGAGAAAGCCAGAACTTGAAAAAGGAAGATGCTGAAACTCTCTAATGTGTTTCTTTGAGAATCTGCCTTTTCCTTTCATCAAAGGGAAAGGGGGGTACAGGTTGATCAATTTGTTTTGTGAGAAAAAAGAATAGCAGACAGCCACAAGAAAAATAAAGCTACAGTTAGATTGCCTTAATGTAGTCTCTATGCAGTTTCCTTGAAAAAAACAGACTCCTGTACCCTTCCAGTGCTGGTACTGGCATATGTGGCTCCATATTAGTTTGAACTAGGAAGCTGGAAATTAGCCTGGCCAGGCTAGCTAACCATCCAATTATCATCCAGTTCAGATGTAGGAACAGCTGAATGTGGAGCTAGGGCGGTAAATCCATCCATTTCAATGCTCATTTGCATTTAGATCAACATAAAGTCAACAAACCACAGTCTTTGCTTGTATTTTTAGAAAGCATCCTTGGTTATGGCAATACCCTTTTAAATAACATAAATATAATAAAAGGGTGTGAAATTATTAAACCATTTTATTGACATAGTACAGTATCCCTATATGATCTTATTCTAGTACTTATTTTAAAAAAATTGTAAAGCAATTATTAAAGCCACCAATCTCATGTCTACCCTTTATAATTATTAAGTGACCCTTTATTGAAAGCATTTTCATATTTTGCTGCAGCGATGTGAAGATGTTGCATATAATGCTCATGCTTGGTGAAGGTACAGTCTTTGGATGTTTGCTGAAATCACTTGCATCAAATAAAATGGCAATATTTAATGCAAGTAAAACATATCTTAACTGCATCTTAACATATCATAAATGCAGACTAACTAATTGTGTTAGTTATTGCTCTAAATCTCCCTTCAACTTGGTTTCCCAAAAATCTCAATATGAAAGTTTTTAGAGAAACTCACGTTTTGCAGATCTCCAGGAAGCCATGTGGTTTTACCAAATCACTGCAACTCAGTGTACATCTTTATTTTTCAACAGAAATAAAAATTCAAAGCAGCCTCAATGAACTGAGTTGGGCTAGGCAAACAGTGAAATTTTCTCAGTGAAGTCTCTTCTACTCAAACAAAAAAAAAAAAAGGAAAGAAATCCATTTGTTGCTCTTCTGGCCGTACTGCTTCTCAGAGCTACAGGTCTGAAAGTGCAGACTGTATTTCAGATTTAAACTGGAAATGCATCCAAGCACTGAGATTAATTGAAAGTTGTACTTACAAAATACATGAGTACAGATAGACTTGAGAAAGTCAGTTTGCACTTCATACACCTACCACCGTATTTCCTGTCCTCTCACTGAACAGGATCTGCTTTTTCTAAGAAAAAAATCTAGAGAGCAGAACTCTGGCAGGTGAATTTTTTTCCCATCACTTTCTTCTAAATTATTACTTAAATCAGTCACTGTATAGGTGTTTGTTGGAGATAGCTTGATAGCTATCTAATAATTCGATCCGCAACAGTTTGCTTCTCTGAACTGATTTGAGAAATTGAAAAGAAGAGACTTCTGTGAATATCAATCCTTTTTGGGAGAAAGAGATTAAGAAAAATGTAGCATACTATGTAATCAGGCTTTCCTGTGGAGAGTCATTACATAGGCAGTTTGAAAAAATTGCCACACATCATAAGAGATGCTGATTAGATTAGGAAGATTTAGAATAATGTAATTAAAAAAAAAAAATGTTTACTGACTTAAAACCAGCTGCACAATCTTAACCTTTAGATGTTATTTTGACATCTATTAGGAACACCTAATCCTTTTCATGTGATGATTTATTTTGTGGTGTTTGGAATCCTCCCAAGGACCTACAGCTGCTTTTCAAAGAATCTTTGAACTATACTTGCAAACTTTAGTAACTCATCCATGTGCACATATTCCTGGATTTTTCTGGGCCTACGTCCAGTCTCTGTGCATAGAGGCAGTTGTGTGATGTTGATAGAATCTTGGAAAGCATAGGCAAACCTTTTTTTCTTTTTTCTTGGTGGAAATAGATGTGTCTTGACTTTATAGGATAACATGGTTTTTAAAAAAGCAGCTTTCTTTAAGCATTTCCTTCAAGTTGTAGGTGTGTTGCTAGTTAACTTTCTAAACTCCTTAACGTGTATCAAACTTTGTTCTTTAAGTGGTTTCTTATGGAATGATTTCCAGTTTACTTCTATGCTGTCTTTTTCCGCCCAGCTGCTTCAGACTCTATGCTGTGCACACTTCACGTTCACTCTGTATTAACTTGCACTAATCTGCATTTCTTCAAAGAGCATTGTGCCAATGCAACCCCAGTGCACTGTTGTGATATGTACAGGATATTTCCCCCTCCCCCCAAAAAATAATCTCACCAATTTTATTTACTTGGGTCAATGGACAGCCAAATTTACCACCACATGCAAGGAGTCATTAGCAGAGCAATCCAAAGACAAGGAATGTATCACTCATACTTGTACCACTGCTTCAGGCTTACGAAAGTTGTCTGCAGCTACATGAGGCACGTTCCCGCTTTGAGGAGTTTTGCGTACCTATCTGTGTGTTGCCTGCTACTATTAGCAACAATGTGCCAGGCACAGACTTTAGCATTGGTGCTGACACTGCCTTGAATGCTATTGTGGAGGTAAGACTGCATATCTTTTGAAAGTTAAGATGATAAAATGCAAAAGACCTTGAAATGTCTGGTTTGCTAAAAGAATTTGTTTACTATGGGGTTTTTTTATGTTTTATAGTTAAGAAGTTTTCCAAGACTGATTAAAGATTAACCTAATAAAAAATTGATCATGCTGGATGTTTAACTCTTGGGGACTCTGTTATCCAAGGCTGCTGCATTAGTGCTTAAGACTTTTATTCTCCGTAAAAGCTAAATACTTTGTTTGCGTTGATTTTGTTTTTTATCTTACACAGCTCCTCAACATTACTGAGGTGAAAGAAGAAAGAACATGGTTTAGAAGTAAATGCCACATTCATTGCATGGGCTACTGACTGAGCTCAGCACAGTAGGGCATTTTCAGTACATGGTTAGCACTAAATACGTGAATAATCCCATAAACTGCATTAGGCTTAACATACATTAAGCACATATAAATAAATGCATGCATAGTGTAAGCAGTTAAGTCTGTCACTGATGCTAACTAAACAGTGTGAGGCCAGAACTGGCTATGAATGAGTTTTCCATTTCAGTCAGAACAATCAGTTTTCTAGTTTTAGTCTGCCATAGCTTTTTCCCATGGGTGCAACTGCTATATGAACTCTTTTAAGTTCTTTACTATCCTATTGAGTCTGTCGCCGCAGCAAAGGGAACTGAGTTGAGTAAACCTCTGAACAACCCTGGGGTTTATCAAACCCCTAATTATCAATCCATATAACTAATTATGAAGTAATTGGCCAAGACAGTCAGAGATCCAGGGGTTTAAGAAATGCAGGTCAGTTTTCCTGCTGTGATACAGTGTTATTTATTTATCTAGAGTGAAAAAAGCAAAGATAATTGATAGAGCTAGGTCAGAACTTATTAGGGCTCGGTCTTTGGGAGATGCAATAAAGTATCCCTGAGGTGAAGACCACCTAAGATGTAGTGTGGGTAAATTGTAGCAATCCATTTGTAGACAGGACACAAGTACTTTTACCCACTCTGTTACCTGCTTCCCCCTTACTTCTATAAATGTTAGGCTAAGTCTGCTAATTATGGCTGATACCACTTCTAACAGTGATGCACTTGTAAAAGTGAAAACTTGAAAATATAATAGGAAAAAAAGTGGTGGCATGTATTGCTGCTTCCTCTTATTTAACCATTTCTTTTGTTAATTTTAATGCAATTTGTACAGCTTTCAGTAATGCTCTCAGTGAAAAATAAAATAAAAATTGTTGTATCTATTGAATTTCATTAGGGTTAGAAAGTTTGGTTTATGATGAAAATAGAACGCTGTTGATTTGTGAAGTTTTGAATATCAGATTTTTCACAAAGCTGGCTTAGTTCATACAAAAGCTCAACAGGCAATGGAGTTCCAAAGAGTACTCCAAAAAGAGTCACCGTGCCTCCATGTTTAAAACTTCTGAAACCTGCATCAGGCATTTGAGCTTTGGCATTTCTAGCCTATGGAGTAGTATATGAATTAATGATTCTTTAAAATCCATCTGTACCATTTGTGTATTTGGGTATTTCTGTCACAGTCATTCTGAAAGAGCAAGAATAGTAGAAGGTTTCTGCTGTGTCTCTTGTATTGTCAAGAGTAGAAATCCTTCTAAATAATTCTGAAGTGAGTAATCCCGAAAGCAATTAATGACTTACATCCTGGCTTAGAATTTAGAGCTTCTCAAAAGGCAGAAAATTTCATTCTGCTACCAGCAGCTGGAAAACCTTTTTAGAAAGCTTGGCATTTACAGATTTTTAAGTGTCTCAAAATGAAGGAAATCTTTGCATGTATATTTATTTCTTAAGTGTCTAAAGCCAATATTTTTTCATATCATAAGCTAAACACATAGTATCCATCTAGTTCCAGGCAGCTTTTTTAAAATGAGTTACAATTGGTTCAGTACTGCATCTGCCACTATTAACAGTAATGGGGACTGTTTACTGTATGGCAGACGCCAGTATTGTGCAAAAGTTCTTGTGAAACCACATCTGGAAGGGGAAAGTAAAGTGCTTGAGGACATTGTGAAATCCAAGACAGGTAAATGAAAGTGTCGTTTTGAAAAACAGATGAAGTTCAACGTAGGCTTTTGTGATGTAGCTTGTTATGGGGATACTGCCTGCTTAGGATAACAGAATGCCAATCCATGTTCTGAATAAATCATGTGAATTCTGTGCTTGTGTGTGTATATATGTGTGCGCGTGTGTGTACATATAATGTGTACATACGCAAACATGTAAATAAAATACGTATAAATTAAATTACAGGTATTTTTTGGTAGCTGGACCTAAATAAATGCATACACTGTTTTTAGTTCTTCACTGCATTAAGCCTTATGATGTTAGAAATTCTAGTCTTTTATTATTTTTTCTTATTTATCGATTAATTATTTCTTCTGTAGTCTGTTAGGTATATTTTTAAAGACAGTCTTAATTTCAGCTTGAAGTACTATTTTCAGTTAGCTGAATGAAGGTTCTGGTTGTCAATATCTGTGAAACAGAAATATCTCAAATACTACAGCATCAGCAGTTATTCAGAAAATCAGTAAGGCATAAGGATTTTTTAACATTATTGTAATTCAGGTTTCAAGATGACAAACTTCCCAGGTATTTTTATTTCTCATTTTTGCTAAGCAGAACTGGTATAGGAACAGTACATCAGTTTGCAAAATTTTTCCTGTCATCGAGTCTGATATAACATGTTTGTTTGTTGGTAAGACAAAGAAAGAAATAGTATCTTTTTTTTTCTATCATTTGCTTTCTGAAAGGAAGATACATTATCTGATGACTTTAAAATAACTTTGAACGGTAGAAAAACTCACTCCAGGAAGTGAGAATTTGTCAAATAGCTTTTTGAATATAATTAAAACCTGGAGATGCATAGTAACCTACTTTCCTAGGTTTCTACATTTTCTGAAGTTTCTATGTTTCCTAGCTCCTACCACACTGGATATGTAGTCTGTTATTTTCTAACTCTTTTAGGCAGCTCTGATAAATATTGGTGTTAATTGGTTGCATGTAAGCCACAGATCTCTTTGTAGAGAACATTTCTTATGCTGGTCAGAGTAAGATGCAAGTGAAGATTGCAGTCTTTTTATAGTAAGTATGTACCTATTAATTAAAAACCAAAAAAGTGGGTTTTTTTTAAAAAAAAAAGCTCCAGTAGTGCTTGAAAGAATTAAATTTATGTGGATATCATTATGGGAAAGTAAACAATAGGGCAATACATGCTCAGGACTTAAGTTTAAGAAACTCTAATTGTTAAGTATGGTTGGGAATGCAGTGAATTTTAAAATCAATACTAAGAAGAAATAAACTCTTCAGTAATGAACAGAGTTAAAACAAAGAAGAGAAACTTACTCATACCAGAGTTGATTAAAAAGCTCGTTTATATCTATTTGTATCTCTGTTAGAAAACTATCACAACTTTTAATTCCATGCACAAACCAAAATTAATTCTTGTTTTAGTATTTGCAGGAAGCAAGTAAATAAGAGTTGATAGTAGCAAAACATTTTATTTTGTCTGTGGTGTTCAAGTATGATTTATAAGATTACTTTATTTGGTAGTTATTATACTTAAATGGGTTATGCTATGTTGGAATTTTTAAGGATGTATTTTTTGTAAATTCTTTAAACCTTTACCAATAAATGATATAAAATTGCATGACATAAACCCATAGAAATGCAGACATTTTTTATTTAAACTTACAATATCTTGTCTTGGATTAGACATGTGATCGCATCAAACAGTCGGCCAGTGGTACCAAGCGTCGTGTCTTCATCATTGAGACCATGGGTGGTTATTGCGGTTATCTGGCCAATATGGGGGCCCTTGCGGCTGGAGCTGATGCTGCTTATATCTTCGAAGAACAGTTTGATATTCGAGAGCTCCAGGTACATAGCATTAGAAATGTTTTCCTCATTTTTAAGTAGATCCTAAAATTGTTGTAAATATGTAGCATAATGTGTATATTTGGAGTAGGCTCATGTTACAAAACCAGAAAATGTTTAGATTGTATCTAAAAGCTCTGTTTGTCAGTAGCATATAATATATTAATATAATTAATTAATAATTAATATAGTCTTTCATCTAATGCTGGTTCTCTTATGCCATGTTATATAAAGGAACATATACTAGTTCTTGGCATCAGACTCAGATAACTGACAAAATTATTGTATTAGTCATTAAACACTACTAGGTGATTTGTTTCATTTTTAGTCTTCTGATTGAAAATCAGATTACATGTAAATGAACAGACTTGGGCAGTTTTAAACGAAAAACAAAAATAGGTAAAAAAAATAAATACCTTTTCCATTGTGTTAGACAGCTATTCATGTGAGGAGTTGAACAGCATGTAAGGTGTATTAGATACTGACTTTGATACCACAGCTGCTCAGAGCATGTTTGGAGGTGTTACTAAAATAAAGATCTCGGGCTTTAAGGATAACAGATTAGGTTGTTAAGCTGATACGGAACTTGTCTGCTATGAGGCTTTTACACTTCTGAGGTAGGTGGTGCTTGCTGCGGTCATGGACAAATACAAAACTAAACAGACAGAAAGGAAAAGAGATGTGAAATGTAATTCCTCCCCACTCATTTCTCAGTGGCATGTACTCTTCGTGTCATGTATGGGAGTACCAGCACAGCAGTACATCTCTGTATCCATAACAGGACTTCCGCAAGGAATGGGAATAAGGGCAACATACGATCTTTTGTGGCAATTTCTGTATTTTATATATATTGACTTTATCCAACTTAGTGCTATACCACACAAAAAACCAACTTTGTGTTGCTATTAAAGTAAATTATTTGTGACGTGGAGGAAGAAATTAGTTTTAACCCAAGATGAACAGCCATAGACAGTATATTATTCTGGATCTTCAAAAACCTGCTGGTTATTTGAATTTGCACGTAATATTTGATGTGGAATACTTTTCCAGAAGTTCTCAGTATATGTAGGCTCATTAAGGTTGTTTTAGAATTTTGTATGGCTTGTTAAAAATAGTTTTGTTGTTTCTAGGCTAATGTGGAACACTTGACTGAAAAAATGAAAACCAGTATCCAGCGTGGTCTAGTGCTGAGGTAAGCAAAATCAGTTTTAATAGATGGCATCAGTGGTGTTGAGCACTTCCAGCCAAGTAGCTTGTTGGGCCACTTGCGAAGTCTGTATTCCTTTAGCATGAGATTTTTACTAAAGCTGTAGCTCCAGAAGGCAAGTCTGGGAGGTGTCTGGATGCTCAAGTCCAAAACTTCCTTCTTTCTATGTAAACATATTTGCTCTACAATCTAGTATCTTATCCTGTTTTCAGCATACCATGTGTACACATATAGTGTGGCCTTTACTATAAGAATCCACTTAGATTTTAGGAGATAACATAGAATAAAATATCTTTCAAGAATCAAAATGTTTAAAATATGTTGATTTGCATGTTTCAAAATTATACCTTCTTAGGCAGCATTGAATCAGGCTGTAGCTTCTCTCTTTCTTGAACATTTATTTTCAGTATGCTGAGTAGCAAAGGGCTGAAAAATGGATACTACAATAAATTGTATGAGGATACCATTATATTCATTCAGGTTCTACTAGTTATGTGATTAAGGTGGAAAAGTACCCTAGGTTTACATAGCTAAGGAACAGCCTAAGGTGCTATTCATTATCCATGCTTTTATAAAGAGCAGACTGATGACATTGGATGTCAATGACTTCTTGTTCTAATGTTTTTCCTCTGCATAATAAACTTGTGAGACCTAAAATTATATTTTTTTGCTACCTTATTCAACAATGGATTCCAAGTGACCTGCCAGTGATGTCAGTGTAGTAAAAGTAATGCAGACTTTAAAATCCTGAGCAGGTTACGTGAAAGTGCATGTATGTGATTAGATGAAAATACGCCAGCCATGATTACTGATATCAAGAAAATGCAAAAACATTTGTCATTCGGTAGCTGTAGACAGTACTTAATAGTAAATTTGCTAACTGTGTCTGGCCTTAATTGTTACAGAAATGAGAACTGCAATGAGAACTATACAACTGACTTCATTTATCAGCTGTATTCTGAAGAAGGAAAAGGAGTGTTTGACTGTAGAAAAAATGTACTGGGCCACATGCAGCAGGTAAATATGACCTTAGAATTACAGACAAGCTTAACTTTGTATGAACAAAGAGCACACGCTATTCAAGCATTTCAAGCAAGTCTGATTTGGGATTAAAAAAAAAAGTGTGTGGATTTTTGTTCATAGGTAACTCAGAAGTTTTTTTTAGGTTCATATTTTATTGCAATTCCTTCCTAAAAATCTAGAAAAGATGCATTAGATTCTTAACGATTTTCATTTTTATTTCTCTTATGTCTATATTAATAAACAATGGCACTTTTAAAAATAAATAATACAGTTATCTTATTATTATGATAATACATCCTTAGAACACACTTACCCGCCCATCTGTAATGTATCTGGATTCTGAACCCTGGAAGAGATGAGATTTCATTAAGAAAATATGTGCAGATGGATTGTTACTGTAGAAGAGACAGTAGTGAGCTACTCCTTGTGGTCTTTGTACCTCATATCTCTTTATCTCACTATACTGCTTGTTAGCGGGCAAATAGTAAGCTTCTAATTTGGCTACGTTAACTACCAAGACTGAGGTAGAGTAAGAAACACATGTAGAGTCAAATTCCTCGAGTACTAGAATTGAAACGACTGTCTTTACTTTTAAGTTACTCCAAGTTGTATGTATATTCCCCTTACTCATGTATTTTTAGACTATTCAACCCTGAGGTTGACACTTTCTGTGTAAAATTTAGCAAAGTTTAGTTTGAAGGTCAAGACCAGCATTAGTCAAACAGTCTATTTGGAACTATTTGGTACTACTTCACCTATGATTTTAGTCCCATCTGCTGCATTGAATATAGACAGAAAAGTCAGACTTTATCTAATATAGACAGAGGGTTTAAAAATACCCCAAAACAACACTTGTTTGCAGAACTGTACAGAAGCTGCTGTAATACTTGGAATGAAAGGAGCAAAAAAAAAAAAACCTACCAGGCAATTATTAGTCTAGGAAGTTGGAACGCAGTTGTTTCATCCTTTCATCCTAGTATTACAGACATGGCACTATGGCATGCCTCGTAGCTGCAAGAGCACGCTGTGCTTCCCAGGCTTCCCTAGGTTATGGGGAGTCAGCACGTGTGTGTCTGGGGCTCCCTCTGACACCTCTCCTTCAACAGCTTCCTGGCTCACATTCTCCTGAAATCAGGTTACCCTGGGGCAGTGTGATAGCTGGGCTCTGCTGAGTGGTCAGCACTAAGGGGAAGTGGGAGAAAAGGAAAGCAGTGCCCTCCATTTACCTAAGCGAAAAATATTATCAATTCAGTGAGAATTCTGCAAGTACTTAACACAAATTTTAAATGTTTTAGCCTGATTTGCACAGTGGGGGTTTTCGTTGGTTTGTTCTTCTAAGTGGGGGAAATGGAAATAAGAGGTAGAGCAGGCCATTACAGAGATGACTGATAAAATACACAGGCACAAATCCTGGTTCAATAACTAAACAGCTAAATTTTCACACAGGGTGGTGCACCTTCACCGTTTGACAGAAACTTCGGGACAAAAATTTCTGCAAAAGCTATGCAGTGGATCTCTAAAAAACTGCAAGAAACCTACCGAAAAGGTGCAGAGATATTTGGTGCTCTCTCTTGTTGCTGTCAGTATGTAAGACTACTACACAAACATAGGAATGCATATTAGTTTGTTAGTCAAGGTACTTCTTTCCCTCTTGATTGTGTTTTTATTATTTAGTAGTGCCTTGCTGTGCTTCCTACTGTAAGAAGATTTTCCCCCCAAGTGAGGTCAATAATTCAGATAGCTGTTTTCTTACCTTTCTTCAAAAAATGCTAGTGTGATTGCAGTTTTTCATGCATGAAGAAATTGATGGTTATATAGTTACATCTGTTCTTCCTTTTTATTTCATGGTGGCTACATGGGAAACAGAAGAAGGTAATACATCTTCTTTGGGAATTTTTGTAAAGCACTATTTACTAAAATTTAATTTAAAAGTGGATGTTAAAATTCAGTCTTATTGTTGTTTAATTACACTGTATTTTCATTGCTAATCACCAAAATTAAGAAAGTGAAGATCTCCTAACCCTATTAAAATACTAATAATGTTTTATCATTACATTAAATATTCAGTAACTGGAATTAAGCTACTGTAAAGTCCCTATTCAGTTTAATTACAGAAAAAGGGTATTTGCCCTTAAAAGTGTGGGTAGGAAAGATCCTGAATTATTTCATTCTTCTTAGGAAAAGTATTTGCCAATACTGATGACTCCGTTTGTTTGCTGGGAATGCGTAGACGGAACCTTGTTTTCCAACCTGTGGCTGAGCTTAAGAATGAAACAGACTTTGTGTACGTATACGCTGCTTACATTTTAAACATCTCAACACAGGCTTCCTTTCACCACATCAAAGGAGCATAGTCTCCACAGTGCTGGCACGCAGCGTTTGCCAACTGTTTTATTCCACTTTTGTCTTTGCCCTACACTCAGCCAGTGATTCACTTTGATTGGTCACTTGTCTTTTCTAACAACTCCCTTCATGCTTTCCCTTCCTCCTCCTTATGCCTGGAAGTCTCTTGTTATGAATTCTGGGACTCCACGGTCCTTTTAAATAGCGTTCTCATAATTGTCTGGGCTCTAATGCCTAGAATTACTTCTGGTACAGTTTAGTGGGGCAGCATTTTTGCACCCAGGTTGGTATTATACATATACATATAAAGAATATAGTAAAATCTATTCCTTCCTTCAGTATTCTGTCCTTATTTCTCCCTATTTTGGGTCAGTGTTTACGTCTCACCATAAATGTCAATATCCGATCCTATTTATAAGGAATGCCATTAGTGGTAGTGTTGTCAAATGACCTACAAAATGTGTTTGTCTTGGCTACCACGTTAATCACCTTATCTTTTTTTTTTTTTTTCCCCCCACCACACCTCTTACACAGACACAGGATTCCCAAGGAGCAATGGTGGCTGAAGCTGCGACCACTGATGAAAATCCTGGCCAAGTACAAGACGAGTTACGATGTTTCAGATTCAGGCCAGCTGGAACATGTTGCTATGCACAGACCAAAGGAGGCAGAAACTGGAGCCATCTGAAGACATCACTTTTAGGTTATTGTAATAGATGCACATTGTGAGTAACAATGCTTTAGAATCGTTACAGCTTTGTTTTGTAACATTTAAATTATTGTACCAGCACTTTATGTGAAACAAGACATTCAGATGTTACACAGATTTTGTCCTGTACTTGTGTTAAGTTTGAAACAACCCCTAGCATCTAATGGATAAGCACCATTTACTGATACTTTTACCTTTAGCAGTAAGTGTGTGCAGCACCGCTCTATGCACTCTGTAAGTTACTCATATACTGCACTTTGTTTCAGAGTACTTACACCCAATAAGTAAGTGTAGATGGCTAGCTTTGTGTTGAGTTACAGGATGTGCTTAATGCATCTGAAGTGAAATAAAGTACTGTTGCAAACATCATGAGTGACTTGTCAAAAATTGTATTCACCTGCTTTTATAAAATTGGGGGAAATAATGCTTCATGAAGGATTCTTTGTACACTCCGGTGAAGGAAAAAAGCAACTGCCCTTTCCTTCCCTAAGCATGCAGGGCAAGCTGGTTTTCATTGCTTCTTCAGAACTAGGCTACAGCTTGGAATACTTTCTCCTTGTACAGGGACAATAAAAGTATTTGGGGGGCGGGCAGGAAGAAGCTTTAACAACTTGAGCTTCAGAAGGGTATAATCTTGTCCTTGCTTCATGTTTCCCTTCTCTCAGCTTCTTCAAGACTTAAAAAACCCTATAATGATGAAAAAGGGTAAAATGGATTTTAAAATTAGGCTGACGCACAGCCAAAAATGTTTCCTCGTGCCAGATTATCTGTTAACTGGACCTTGACACAAAGTGAAATGCTAGACTGTGTCATATCAAAATATGACTGAACATGGCCCAGACCAGCACAATTAAGTTGAACTTAAAATACCTGCACCCTGATTCATTAGTGATTTGCACACGAGAGTTGGCCTGATGCGAGGTGGAAGGGATCATCACAAAGCTCCTCTGCCTACACATAGCTTCTGCAAAGGAGGCTGGAATTACCACACCAAAGAATGAAATCTGTCTGTATGAGAGACATAGTCTTTATATATCCAACAGCAGACACGATTGCTAACAAACACCATTTAAAACTCTAGAGTTTTACATGTACAAAAATATTTAATTTATATAGTATTCATATATGATTGGAGGAGTGAGTCTTCAGTAAAATATTAAGATCTGTCTTTGCCATTACAGAGCAAATAATTCTTGCTCTCAAATACTGTATGGTTAGAAAATCTTTCACATCGTTATCTCCAGAAGGACAGCTTTTAACTGGTTTGTTGGAGGCTGTTAAAAGCAGCAATTAACGGTTAAGTTAGACCATAGCACAGTTAAAAGTTACACAAAAAACAAACTATATAGTCACAGAGATTGGCTTGTTTTGTGCTAGCTTGGGTGTTCAGCAGCAACTCATCGTTTGACCCAGGAGGGATCTTTGGTGATATCTGCATTTTCTGGGCCAAGTACAGCTTGACCACGCGTGCTCTTCCCAACAGCAAGATACCTGCAAGAAAAAAACAGAAACAAGTTATCCCCAACTGCTATACATGTTAAAAATATTCCCATCTCAGGAAAAAGGGCTGTTTGACACGTACCCAGCGTTTGCTTTGACAGCATCTGTTGCATTTACAGGGTTTGTTCCCCAGTCACCACCCTTCAAGAGTCTCCTAAGGCACAGCCCTAACTGGCTTAACTCCTTAACCTTGTCCTCCTCAGTTGTGAAATTCTAAGGTGGGATTCAGAAGTCTAAAGCAGCGCCAAATGTTACGAGTCGAGAAGAACCAGCTCGTACAGCCAGGAGCTGGATGTCTGAGCATACTCATTCTCCAGCTTCTGGACCCTTCAAAAGTAAAAAGAGTCTCCCAGAAACTCAGAATGTAGGAGGAAGTGACACCTGCTAAAATGCCACAAGCAGGATGATGCAATTAACATCTCTCCAGGTTACAAAAGCAAACAGTGAAAGTAGTACAAAAGGCCAAGGGAAGAAATCCAAGAACTCTATTATGACAACTTTCACAAACTTTTCTTCTTCAAACTAGGGGTTTGTTCTGTTTGTCGAGTAAGCATTCTCCAAAGCTGAGCCCAGCCTGACTTACTTGTTTGATACATCAACCAGGTTTTCACAGTTGACAGCAAAAAGTTGTTCTCTGTGTGACTGCTTCATTTCATCTGAAATCCCATACAAGAAATGATCCATTCCTAGAAAAAAAACCCAAAACCAAGCACTGCATTGGTGTACTGGAATCCCAGTTACAATGAAGTACACGAACAGCTGCAAACTACAGCGGGTACATGTGACTACCATTAGGCCATTGTGCTGAGCCAATATCTAACTGTAAATCAAATATCAAAGGTTAGAACTGGGTAAATTAATTTTCTGAGGCATTAAGTTTCCTAGTTAGGGGAGAAAAAAAAAAAATCATGTTCTGCTCTGGCAACTGACTTAGGTTTCTGAACCACCGTTAAATTTAGATTTTTGACAAACTAAAACACCCTAACATCATTCATTCTGAAGAGTCTCAGTACTTCCTAACATTTTAGCCAAACTGCACTTCATGAAGCTTCTGTTTTTACTGTTATCTGTAACAATAAACCCTTAAAATTTGTAATCAGTTGTAGTACACATGCAAGACAGAGGTTTGATCCCCTTTTTCCACTACGTGCAGAAATCTGCATACAAATGCTTTCATGCTTTTGTTGGAATAATCACCTACAGTAATTTAATGTTATTTTTAATTTTAATATTATAGGTCTATGAGCAACGAGAGAACTCCAAAACGGTCACACAAAAGCCTTCTGTCATGCAAATAATCATACAGGGAAAAAAAGCGGCTTGGGAGGACATCTGTGAACTAGCCCAACCTCCTGCCCAAAGCAGGGCTGGCTCCCAGCCCGGGCAGGCAGTTCAAGGCCTCACGCAGGGCCCAACGAGCAATTTAACAGCAGTGTGGAGGGGTGGGGGGTATTTCTCTCTGCAACAGCTTCCAGGCCTCTTGAACAATGTTCTTCTATTCAGTGTTTCACTAAATTTGCCATAGCTCCACTAAGATGCATGTTCAAATGTCAAAGAACGTAAACCATTATTCTCACCGGCACCAACATTTATTGTGCGTGCATTTCACTCACACGCACCTAAAATTGATTCCTTTTATTTTTCTTAATTGCCCAGACCAAAATCAAGTTCCATCTGCCGAAAGTCAGCTTCAATTTGAGTTTTCTCATTTAGTAAAAGTTAGTGGTAATACAAGTACATATTAAAATAATGCTAATTCTAACCTTATAATTCCTTTATGTATAGGAAAGGAACATATCTAACTTACCAAGGTTCGGGATGAAATTAAGCTGAGAATGGGGGAGGGAGGGAAAAGCAAGGAAAACAAAGCAATGTGTGAGCAAACTGAAAAGATGTGAAGACACTACCAAGCCATTGTACGTATGCAGGTATGTAAAGAAGGTAACGCCCTCCACTGTAGCAGACATGCTTTAGACTATGCTTTAACTTCTTCAAAAAAAGTACGCGCAAAAGGTTCATGACATTCATAGCATGCATACCTGTGTCAGGAACATAAGCCTTCAAATTTTTTTGCATCAGAAGACCAAAACTTCTTTTAATGTGCTTGCATTTAATGCCCTTTCCAAGCCTAAAATTGTGCCTTTCATCTACCTCCCTTTCCTAGCTGTGTTCACCTGCCATCAAGGAGCAGTATGGATAGAAAAACCTCAGTGGAGAGACTGAAGGCATGTGGTTTTTCTGCAAGGGAGCAACAGGAATTGACTGCAATTGTCTCATATCTGCCAAGCACAATTTTTATCAAATGATACAGTTTAGCAAACTATTTTCTTCCCTTTAAACTTAAATTAAAAAAAAAAATATTGGCAGCACTTTGAGGCTGGTGAGAACATACCTTTATCTGAAGGAGCTATCGGTGCATCCACAGCAGCAAATACTGCTAGCTTAGCTTCATCAAGATCTTGTTGTGTGAATTCTCCAGATTTGGCCCATTCGACCGCTTTTTCAAATGTTTTCAAGGTGGCTAATGAATTTGGATCTCTTAGAAGGGAAAAAAAAAAGTAAAGTTACTTACTTCAGTCTTACAAAATGAAATACTGAAATTGCTTTGTTCTCGTTTCATTCATAGTTTACTATGCAGCAAACATACGTACATGAGGATTAAACTGAACTATAAACTTCCTCTTTGTTTACAAAAAGAGGCTTTGGGTTTTGGTTTGGGTTTTTTCTTCAGAAGAAAGAAGTGTTACAAACCAGGCACATTTTGAATTTTAGACACACAAACGCAGCAAGTTCAGTTGCCTAAAAGTAGTTCCAAGGCAGCATGCAGAAAACTGGTATTTACACAGAACGGTAAACCAGCACCATTTATAATGCACTATCAGTTTGCTGGAACAGCTTAGTAAGCTTAACTGCCATTAATACCAACAATAGTCATATTTATGATATGCCGTATCTTCTCTAAGCTGTGTTTCCCGCTACACTTGTTCCTGCTCTCTGTAAAACAGGTGCAACAGGTTAACAACCACCGGAATACAAACCAGGACAAGTCCTACCACGTTGAAGCTTCACAGAGAGGCAAGGCTGTTCAAATTTTAGCTAGGAATCCCGATAAGTACTGTGCCAGGCTGCCTCTGGTCTAGGGAAACATTTTAAGCCAGGACCCTAGCCACATGACATTTTTAGTGGGGATTATAACTAATCTTTAATACCTCCAGTTCAAATTTCATCCAAAATTGTTTTGGTAAGACCAATGCAATGTAACTATTCTGGACTGGCCAAAAAAAAAAAAAAAAAAAAAAAAAAAAGAAAAAGGAAAGAAAAAAAGAAACAATTCTAGCTCATCACCAGCAATGCTTTCTGCTGAATCTCCGATGATTCCAGCCAAAGGAAGCTGCATATTTTCAAACTCAGGACCTTAGGGACCAACATCATTCTACCTCCTGGTCTCAAATTTAGAAGAGTCTCGAATTCCCTTTTATAGGGCCTCCTCAACCCAGAAGAAACAAGTGAAAGCCAGTTGTACATAGACCTGGTACCAAGGCACTAAACACCTAAATAGAGACACAGCAAGGGTTGCTACCAGCAGAGATCAGTTAGGCTTTCCCAAGGACAGAAACCAGAGAAAGCAAGGAGGGGTTTATAAACAAAACCAGTACACCTTAAGCAACTAATCTGAACATCATCAGCACTGAATCACTTTCTTGTGATTCAACATTCTTCTTATTTCACTTGCTCTTGAAAGAGAGCTGTAACTAGGTCAAAAAAAGATAGGTGTAAGTGCAGCCAGCAGTCCCCTCGGACATGAACAGCAAAGAATGAAGCTGCTGTTACCTGTAGGAGTAGAAAGTGAATATGCCGTTGTGACTAAGTTTAGCACCTCCACCGTAAGCCCCTCCTTTCTCTCTGATTTCTCTATGTAGGAATTTTGCTGTCATCAACCGTGCAAGAACTCGAAGGCTGTAAAGAGAGAAATATCAACAGCAAAGATGTTAAATGAACTGACAACAGTAACATTTGCAATTTCCTCTGAAGTTCACAAAGATCCCCACTTGCGATGCAGCATTGCTGCTTGTAAGCTACAACAGTAACGGTAACAATACCCAATACTTAATAGCTGAATAATGTGACATCATTCTAAGAGTGGCACTGCTTTGGAACATTCCTTGATTATTTTCATTTATTTCACTGTAATGAAATACGAAAGCAGCCTCCTAAACTCTGCTACATGCAATAGGATCATCAACTCAGACACATCCAAGTAGGCAAGGCTGTTTGTTCAGAAGCTAGGGGATAGCAGCCCCTTGTAACTCAATCCCAGCATTTACCAAAACAGGGCATTTCTGGACCTAGCCATGCAAAGGATGTTCCATGAAGAATCTGTGACAAATGCACTGCAAAGCATTTTTGATCAACACTCCACCTTCTGTGGTCAGCCGAACACCTTCCGTTTTGTTTTGTGCTATGCAACGTGTACAGAAGCTCCCTGCTGATTCTGTTTCCCACCTTGCATAGTCTGCAGCTGTGTAGGGAACTGTTCGAATGCATTCCCCAATATAGTTCACTGGGAAGGGAAGTACAAAATGGGTCTTCATCTGGCATGGTTTGAAAGTAGGATCCTGAGAGAAAAATGCATTATTGTCACAGTTAGTATAGATGAAACAATTTATCCATGTGAGAACTCTGGCTTTTTGGAGAACTATGAAATTCTGCCAAGCACACAAGACACACAAATGCTAAATCTGCCACTTGACCTACACTGCGAGCACTGACATTTCACTTGTGCCCGCGTTAGCAATCCAGAACGCAGAACTGCCTTGGGAAACTAAAGTACATGGACTCTGCACATCAGCTACCCACTCTTGCACACCAGCTCCTCAGTTGTACAGGCCTTGTATTATCACCACAGACTTTTGACTGGCATGCTCCCCCTGCCACGTCTTTACTTTGATTGAACCAAGTGTCCATAACTCTCCACTTCTACGGCCACATAAGTGCATGGTCACCGCATCATATTTCAGTCCATCTACTCAGTTTTAGATATTGAAACCCGATTCAGAAACTGAAAGCCCCCCAAAAATGCAAACTATTTACAAACAGCAGAAGCTATATGAATTTCTGCTCAAACAACCCCTGCAATAAACTTGATTCCTCCTTACACCCTGCTTCAAAACTTCCAGTCCTCTTTGTGTCCCCAGGCCTCTGCAGGACTCGCTTCTTTGCCTCTTTCACACATACACCTGCTTGTGAGCTTGCTTAAGCCTGACCAGAGCCTTACACACCTCCAGCAGCTTTTATGAACCGATTTCAAGACTTAACTTCAGAGACCTTCTTCCCAGCCCTTCGCACATCTCTGGCTGGCTGGGCCAAGCACAGCAGCACATACGCAACGGCTCAGCAAGCAGAACCGTGGGCTGAGCTCTCCCTGCCTTCTTCTCAAAGGAGAGCTCGCGATATGCTAAGCTATTTCTCTCTCCTGTAGCCAAATACAGATTTTCATTTTTACTTAATTGTCACTGATGCTTTTCTGTCAGGTGTCATCCACACTGAGAATCATTTAGGGAGGAGAGGAAGGGAAGGAAGGGGGTAACTGGGAGTGACAGCACACAAGTCTGGTTCTGAAATCAGGAAAAAAATAAAATAAGCATCACTTACAAGACACAGCACAAGCAGGTATTTGCCTGCACAGGTGGGTGTGAAGATCACTAAGTGACCTTCATGCTAGAACTAAAAAGGATTACATAGAAGGATGAAGAAGTCTGATGGCTAGTTTAAAGAAACAATCCAGTCAGAGGGTGTAACCAAAGAGCACATTATGCTCCAGTGGTGTGCTTCTAAAAGGCTTAAGATGGACCATTAGTATCAGTAACAGCCCTCTAACGCCAATATCCCCAACCAATAGCGTACTTACATTAACTAGTTTCCTTGTGATCTGCAAACCAGTAAGACCTTCGCTTCCCACGGGTTTGACTTCTGAAGATTTCTACAAGAGACCCAGCCCTCATATTAAGACATGATTCAACAATTTAGACCAATAATATTACAAATGCAACTCCTACTCTTCAAACTCCTTTGAAACCACCATCAGACCGTGTCTTCACAAACATAAGCAAGCTACTCAATTACTTCTTTATATTTGAACTTCTAAGCAAATGCCAAATAAATTTCTTTTCAAGAGTAATTTGGCACTGAAAGACACCAAGACAGAGATTAAATGAGGCCCAGAAAGTTTCAGACTATAATTTCCCTCATGGGTAGCAAACTGGGAGCTTACTCCAGTCTCATCAGAAATTAAGACATATCTACATATTGGCAGAGCAGATCCTTTGCCAACTCTATTGAGCCAAGCTCATTCAGTGCCAAATGTCCTGAACATCCCAATAACGAAACAAATTCCTACGCAACTGAGGAACTGCACATCACGCCCTATTTCCTTCTGGTCAACATTTCAAGTAAAGCTCAGCTAGAAAAGAAATTACAACTTAATGCAAAGGAGAAAGTAAGTATTTCTTTTTCCACATCCCACGCAAAAGCAGTAACCTCAGGGTAAGGCTTGACAGCTGATCCACAGGATCCACAGGTGAAAACAGCCTCTGTGGCAAAACACACAGCAGCTTATCAGAGAGCTGACTCTTGCAAATTTCTTCAGACATCTTTGTATGGGCATGGTATCCGAGTTCAAATTATCTTCTCCTGATTGCACAGTGGTATTTACACGAGATCAAATCCAACTGTGTTTGACGCCTTACTCACAGATGAAGTAATTTCTTACCTCAATCACATGGGGACGAACAGGTTTTCTCTCTTTTTTACTTCTAGCAATGCCCTTTATAAATTTCTCTACTTCTTTAGATGCTTCTGATATCTGTTGAGGTGCTGCATTCACTGAACATCTGTTAAAAATACATATCAAGTTTTCCATGAAATCATAGAATCATTAAGGTTGGAAAAGACCTCCAAGATCGTCAAGTCCAACCATCAACCCAACACTACCGTGCCTACTAAACCATATCCCGAAGTGCCACGTCTACATGTTTTTGAACGCCTCCAGGGATGGTGATTTCACCACCTCTCTGGGCAGCCTGTTCCAATGTTTGACCACTCTTTCAGTAAAGAAATTTTTCCTAATCGCCAGTCGAAGCCTCCCTTGACACAACTTGAGGCTGTTTCCTCTTACTCTATCACTTGTTACTTGGTAGAAGAGACCAACACCCACCTTGCTACAACCTCCTTTCAGGCAATTGTAGAGAGAGATAAGGTCTCCCCTCAGCCTCCTCTTCTCCAGGCTAAACAATCCCAGTTCCCTCAGCCGCTCCTCATAAGACTTGTGCTCCAGACCCCTCACCAGCTTCATTGGCCTTCTCTGGACACGCTCCAGCACAATGTCCTCCTTGTAGCAAGGGGCCCAAAACTGAAAACAGTATTCGAGGTGTGGCCTCACCAGTGCTGAGTACAGGGGCACCATCACTTCCCTGCTCCTGCTGGCCACACTATTCCTGATACAAGCCAGGATGCTGTTGGCCTTCTTGGCCACCCGGGCACACTGCTGCCCCATATTCAGCCGGCTGTCAGGTGCTTTTTCATCAGGCAGCTTTCCAGCCACTCTTCCCCAAGCCTGTAGCATTGCATGGGGTTGTTGTGACCCAAGTGCAAGACCTGGCACTTGGCCTTGTTGAACCTCATACAATTGGCCTCATCCCATCAATCCAGCCTGTCCAGATCCCTCTGCAGAGCCTCCCCACTCTTGAGTAGATTGGACCCCCCCCCCCGCCCTATTTGGTGTCATCTGCAAACTTACTGAGAGTGCACTCAATCCCCTCATCCAGGTAATTGATAAAGATTTTAAACACGACTGGCCCCAGAACTGAGCCCTGGGGAACACCACTTGTGACTGGCCAACTGGATTTAACTCCATTGACCACAATTCTCTGGGCTTGGCCATCCAGCCATTTTTTTACCCAGTGAAGAGTACACCTGTCTAAGCCATAAGCCATCAGCTTCTCTAGGAGAACGCTGTGGGAGACAGTGTCAAAGGCTTTGCTAAAGTCCAAGTAGACATCCACAGCCTTTCCCTCATCCACTAGGCAGGTCACCTGGTCATAGAAGTAGACCAGGTTCGTCAGGCAGAACCAGGGCCAGATCCCCTAGTTGTCCTGCACATGCCTGGTGAGCGCACTCTGGTACCGAGGTTGGGCTGACAGGTCTGTAGTTCCCTAGATTCCCCCTCCAGCCCTTCCTTCAGATGGGCATCACACTGGCAAGCCTCCAGCCATCTGGGACCTCCCCTGTTAACAAAGACTTCTGATAAATGATGGAGCGTGACTTGGCAAGCTTCTCCACCAGCTCCCTCAGTACTCTCGGGTGGATCCCATCCAGCCCCATAGACTTGTGAGTGTCCAGGTAGCACAGCAGGTCATTAACAGTTTCCTCCTGGATTATGAAGGGTTTATTCTGCTCTCCAACCCTGTCTTCCACCTCAGGGGGCTGAATACCCTGAGGATAACTGGTCTGACTACTAAAGACTAAGGCAAAGGCGGCATTAAGTACCTCAGCCTTTTCTTCATCCTTGGTGGCAATGTTCTCCTCCGCATCCAATAAAGGATGGAGATTTTCCTTGGCTCTCTTTTTGTTGTAATGTATTCGTAAAAACATTTTTACTATCTCTTACAACAGTGGCCAGGTTGAGTTCTAGCTGGGCTTTTGCCTTTCTCATTTTCTCTCTGCAAGACCTAATGAGATCCCTGTACTCAAGTTGCCAGCCCCTTCTTCCAAAGCTGGGAAACTCTTCTTTTTTTCCTGCATCCCAGCAAAAACTCCCTGTTTAGCCAGGCTGGTCGTCTTCCCCACCAGTTTGTCTTATGTCACACAGGGACAGCCTACTTCTGCACCTTTAAGACCTCCTTCATGAAGAATGCCCAGCCATCCTGGACCCCTTTGCCCTTCAGGATTTTTAAATACATTTGTGTGTTTTCAGACAGTCCTTTATAATTTGCACTGCTTTTCTTCCTAAACATTTTCTATTAAATCATCAGCATGTTAGATCTGCGGTCATTGATAATCATTATTACAGAAAAAAGTGAAATACTCATAATCCAGCATTTGATATGCCGAAAAAAAAAGTCACAGTCCAATTGCTTTCCTCTTGCTTGCCCAAAACCACCTTCAGACCTAGACTTCAGCAGCAGCTGTCAAACCAGTTCTGTGCACAGGACAGGACTACATCAGTTTTCCAAAATATAAAAGTCTCACAAAGAAACTAATGTCCTCTGCATCATCTCTTTACAGGCAGACCTACCATGGTTTTGAACATTACAGATATTTCTGTAATTTTATTCATCATCTCATGCTTTGTAAAACAAAACTTAAAATAAATGTTTTAATGACAATAGAATATAACAGTATTTGTCTCTTGAGCATCTTTAACGGAAGAAAAAAAAGGTAGAATTTTGAGTATTTCTGTGAAATTCCACAGGCCACACTTTTGGTACAACAGTTATACACGAAATGTGCCGTAAGTTTCTCATACCAGTTAAAAAATGAACAAAATAAGCCACAGCTACCACTTCGTAAGCAAGGTGAATTTAAACTAGTAACATTTTTGTAGTTTTTCTACAGACCTCCTGTTTCACAAAAACCCCGTACTCCATGAAGCGCACTGAGAAATGCCCATTCTCATGACATGGACTCTCTTCAACCAGAATGCCCCTTTTCTCTTTAGCTGGAACTCACCTGATGTTGTCACTATTTAATAAGTACTTCTTAATGCGTGGTAGTTTGCGTAGTACTGGTTTAATATCGGACATTTCTGCTATTCTCTTCATCAGCTTCACCTGTGCAGGAAGGGAAGGCAGAAAGACTACAGGTTAAGCCAATAGAAAGAATTAACAAAATGAGCACTGCCATTCCAAAGTCAGGGATTTGGGCCTCGCTGAAGGATGCCATTAACTTTTCACCTGATCCATCCCACTGAACATTTCTTGCAGTTCTCCAGAAGGCGTAAGGTTTTTGCTGGCTCTAATAGAGGCATATAAATGCCCACAATCTGGAATCCCATTTGACAGCTCCTGGGCAGTCTTCTTAACCAGCACTCTGAAGTGTTCCTCCTCCTCAAACCGGGGGCTGAAAAAGAGCAGAAGCAGGTCTCTCAGTCTCATGCAAAAGCACGCCAGTGGAATTTACAACACTGAATCATTAATCATTCCAAGTTCAACAAAGAGCTCTTAGACCGTTGGCTCTCCATTTAATCCACTATGTAGTCATGCAAATGGTGGAATACTTAGGTTTAGAAACTGGGAGCCATTCAAAGATACAGTTATAAAAAGAAATCCCGAAGTATGATCTTTAAGAAGAGAATGGTTTGAAGAAGCGGGGAAAAAGAAAACCCAAAACACATGCAAAACCACAAATAAACAAAACCCAATGTACTGTACTTGTTAAATATTTCACTCCATAAATGCATCATGTCTGGCAGATTTCTATCCAAGCACAGAGATGAAAAGAGCACACCCTGAAGGAAAAAAGAAAAACAGAACACAAAAAAAACCCGTTCACACAAGACAACTAAAGCAATGGCCTAGAAATGCACAATAACTTTTTATGAAAGTGATGTAATGATGCCAACCTAATGCTACACATCACAAAACCACTTAATGCAGGCTGTGCTACTAAAGCCAGAGCAGACATGAAATATGATTGTTCTTCACACAAAGCAAGCCTGTCGATTCCTCTTCTCAACAGTAAGCAGCAATTCAGAAACAGGATTTCTTATTTTTCACATAAAGTACAAATAAAACTGTCCTGGGGATGCACCTTTCTGCACAGGAGTCTCCCTGATTCAGCTCCAGGATCCATGGGGAGCAAACCACAGCAGCAGACCCTGGCAAGTCCAAAAAAGTCTTAAGAGGATATTGCTAGGACTGTTATGACCAATACCAAGATCTAATGATCTTGCAAACATTCCATGTTTCTGAACCACAATAACAGTGACATATGCAAATTAACAACAACCTTTATGTATGACAACACCATTCTGTCCTCTACCCTATGCTTCCAAAATTTTTGCAGCACTCAAAAATATGGTGACAGATGCTAGTGAAGCACTGCCTTAAAATGGATCACCACCTCAAGCACTCCCCTTAAAACAAGACACTAAGTTACTGTAACTGTCAAATTTATATCTTACGCAAAAAGGCACGAGTCCTTTCATATACCAAGCTTTCAATCTACATTAGCTGACCCTCTACCTGGAAGCCTGACTGGCCCTTAACTACAGTGCTGTAATTGCAACTGTATACATCTTGAAGTTTATGATTAATTTACCTGTTCATACACATCCAGGTGTGAATCATCTGGAATGATATGTGGGCTGACAGACATCCCACCTGTTTTTAGCTCTATTTTCTGGGCTTGTTCCCTGTAATCAAGGGCTCCACATCCCATCCTGTGAAAAACAATAGAGATTTACTTCCATTTTCAGCATATGCCAAAACCAGGATCCACATGCCATTTGCAAAGGAGACTGTTTAGGCCAATGATTTGGGGCGTTACCAGGCAAACATAATACTTCATACCTTATGAAAGAAAAAAATAATACACCAAGCTTTTCAATTAAAGCATCTTGTTAATTCAAGATGGTGTATTAAAATGTGTGTTTGCTACCAACATCCATATGGAACTACAGTAGTAACACCACTAAGCAGTTATCACTAATAAAAAGAACAGATTCCTCCTCCCACTGTTTCTGCAGGACACCAACTTACCAGCATTTCCCCTATATAATAAAAACAGTTGCTGAAGTTATTACAATACAGCCTACTGAAATAATATGTCTTTTATCTTATTGCTTTAGCTTCTAATACAGTAAACCTCTCACTTTGTAATGACATTGCAGAAGAGCGGCACATATGGTTTGAGCTCCTCAGGAAGAGTGTTCAAGCTGGAAACAGCTCTGAAATAGACCACCCCGTTGGTTGGCTGAGCACAGTACTGGACAGGAATTTCATCAGCTAGGGATAAAAAAAAAAAACACAAAACCAAAAACCAAAATCAAAGAACACGTTTCCTACTATAAACACATAAAGGCAAAACAATTTCTTACAGGAACTTCATATTAAGAGTTATTTCCTGCTGGGACTTCAGAGCCACTTCTTGTTTGAGCTTTGCACATTGCACTGAATGCTGGACTGAAGGGGTTTTATTGTTTGTCTGTGGTAGGGTAACAGATACCTGGACAATTTGATGACAGAATTCTGTTGACAGAGGCCACACTTTAGAGCTGACATTCAAATAAAGGAATGGTAATTGGTTTCTGAACAACTCATGAAGTTTCTCTCCCTTACTTTTTGCCTTCATCACCTCAAAAGTTGAGGAAAGCAGGCTCCCACACTGTACATTCTCTTCTAAGCCAGGGCATTTTTCTACGGCTCCTGTACAACATATTCTGTAAAAACTAGGTAGGAAGGGAAAGCGGTAAGGCAGGCCCTCTGCACAAGCTGCCAGGAGTGCTGCACCCTGGATAAGTCTTTGGAAAGCGGGGAGATTGCTCAAGAGCGGTGGAGCGTGCCACCTAGGGACTCCTCTGACTGCAGGGCAGGGCAGGCAGTGAGTAAGCAGGCGGCAGGGAGCTCGCATCAGGAATGCTGCTGCCAGACCCCTGGGATGGGCGGGTGGCTGGTTCGAGCTGAGAACAGCTCTACATTGCCCCTCAGAGGCAATGGCGAGAAGCACCTGCCCATCCACTGCAAACTGCCCACCACAGAGATGGTAGATGATGGACTAGAGGAAAAGGGCTGTAACTATGGACAACAAGCAGAAAGCACATACACTTTGTAAAGAGCAAAAAAGAGCAACAGCCGAGCAAGCAGGTAGATAACAAGCCAAGAGCGTTGCTCTTTCAAGGATGAAATAGCGGTTGCACCAACCTGCAAGTGTTGTCTCCAGCACAGTGAATGGGATTTTGGGCTCAATGTCGGACACTTTTAGAGCTGGGAGACAAGAGGTATCCTGAGGTTTGCTTTGAAGAGCAATTAATTCCAAACCTAGTAAGGAGAGCAGAATACCAGTTTGTCATCTTCAGCTTTTAGCGAAAGTGCTGTTAAAACCTCCTGAGGCAATGCAGACCAGAAAAACACAAGAGTTTGAAGTTTAGCATTTTCTGTCAACAATTCTTTCATATATTTTACTGAAACAAATTCTGCAGATTATCACGTCCCAACAGAAAAGAGAACACTGTATCTTTGTAAATTCTCCTTCCATTCCCCCCTTCACATCCTGTTTAGGGTAACATGCAATTTAAACACTGATGAAGTGGCATCTGCCAGCCTGTCCTGTCACGCGGCTCTGCCAACACCAACCCAGACCTTGGAGGTAAGCAGCTTCTTTTAACCCATTCCCCCCAGTTCTTATTCAAGTGCTCTTGTCAGTGCACTGACACAGCTAAATTGTTGTGTTTAATTTTACATTTCAGCCTCTTTCAGGTTCTAGCTGGTCACCTCTAAATGCTCTCCAATTTATCTTCCTAAGTCGAAAGCCTCATCTGATTTTCTGCGCCCGTAACCCCCTCCTAGTACCAAAGCTTCAGAAGATTAACCCCTTTTTTAGAGGATTTCTGCGACTGGATCACTGTTTTCACAAATTCAGATGACTGCCCAGGGTTTCCAAGTTTAAGTTATTGCCCAGAAAAAGTTAAGCACAACATTATTTTTCATAGTTTTCAGTAGAAAAGGTAAGAAATAAAATTACAAAATATAAGTTTTATAGGAGCATGGAGCAGACCTCATGCGCTCAAAAATAAACAACTTCCAAGATAAATGGTGGAATTCATCTTGTACTCAGTGCAAGTTTACATGGGAAAGAATAAGCAGATCAGTATTTTAAACCAACTTCCTTTCTTCTGCCCTACTGGAAACCTTGATCGTTCTATTTTTGAGTGTTAAAACTAATGGGATATACCAATCGTACATTGCTGTATAAACGCTACGCTGCATAGCCCCATAACACATATACACAAACTTCCAACAAAAATCATCCCTTTCAGAGCAAATGGTGGAGAGTGTCCGAGAATTTAAGATATTTTACAGAACACCAGCTAAAAAAATGGCTGTGTTTTTAAGCAGTTACCCAAAGAAAAATATGAAAAAGCACATTAACCTTTTTCAAAGATTTGGGTTTTTTCTTCTTCAGAAAGAGCATTGACCTTTTTTTCCAGCTTTTCTGCTTCGATTTTTGCTTGTTTATCGTGGTAGTCTTCCTCTGGACTCATTGACAGAGTCAATCTATGTGGATTATCCTGCAGACATATATCCCAACACAAAGCATTATTAATTTTTGAGGGCAACTTACTCCTGTTTTGCCTTAGATTATTGCTTCATCAGCAGTAGATAAAAACACCCTACGCACCATTTGGCTTGCATATTATCAAAGGTATCATAAACAGGCAATTTTGTATAGAACAGTCTGCTGCAAGGGTGGGGAAGAGAGGCAGCTTACCACAAGAACAAGCATGAACAACCTTCTGTGAAATTTTAGTATAGAGTAAGAATCCCTCAACAGCACACAGTACTCATTAGTTTAATTAAATCAAGGTTAAACAACTGTACATAAGGCTACAGAGCAGCATGCCACAGGTTTTAACTGGAGAATGTTCTAAGATGGGGAATCTGGTGAAATGCAGGAGGGTTTCATTAAACACCTCTTCCAACCTGCCCGAGCTTGAGTGCACGGAGATCCCATATGATGTGAAATGTGCATGCCTTATCCTGCTCAGAAATGCTTTACATCAGTCTTGCTGCCAGAGAACTCCATGCATTATGCAAGTGTCACAACTGCTGTTGAATTTCTCTTTCTTTGTACCGGACTGTGGAATTTTAATAACAGAATTACTCAAGCAGCTTCCATTTTATATAACAGTGGGAGGCTATTCAAAAGATAGCAACCTCAAAAATTGACCATTTCAAAGTAGGAGTCAAACAGCAACATCTGTCACTGACAGAGACTGCCTATAACTTGGGACAATGTAATCAGATTCTGTTTTATCAGTTTATCTCCCCCGTGCTTAAGTGGAAAGAGTATGGAAACCCAATTGACTATAGAGTTGAAGAGGGAAATGCAAAATTATCCAGGCATAGTAAAATGGACGGAATGAAGAGCATCCCTTGCTCCTAGCCTTCCTGCTGTATTAATCTCCAGACACATATATTCTGATATAAGAACATCCAACTATTCTCATTAACTCCTACTGAGTCATGGGTTTGCCTCAGCCCCCTCAGCAGAACTGCATAGTAAAGGACATTCTCAAAAATACTGCACCTGTATTTCTTCTCTACAAAAGCTGAAACAGCTCCCTACTGCTTCCAGACACTAATAATACATTTAGGAAAACAGATTTCAATTGATGCCACTGTTCCTCATTCCTTGAGTATACAAGAACCAGCATTTATTCACTACTAAATCAGGGGGGCAGTTACCTATAATAGATCTGCCCTTCAAAACAACTTAATTTCAAAAGTGCTGCTGTTCATCTATACCTAAAAATAGGCAGTACAGTTATGAAAAATGAGCTTTCAGTTTAATTTTACATATAAAATTGTGATTTAAAAATTAATACCGCAGATATTTTCCTGTAAGTTTTCCTACCTTAAAATATGTTTTAACTTTTTCCTGAAGAAACATGGGATTTTCTTTAAGGCACTGCCTGAACCGAGAGACTTTATCTGCAATCTTCAGAAGTTCCACTGGATCCCCATCTTGATTCCAGCAGGAGGCTATATACTGAGTGGGAAAGAATAACTAGGTAAGCAGGACAATCCATCTGCATTTCTATAACTGACAGCATCTGTGTTCTGTAACCACCTTATCATTTATATTTGAATAGCAGACATATAATGACTAGTTCTAATATATTTGGAGTGGAAAAAAAAAAAAGCCGAAATCTGTGTTTAGATTAAAGGACTATTGCATCATCATCTGTTCTCTCCATTCTCTGCTCTAACTTTGTCATACCAAACCACCTTTTCTTTTTCTTTCTTTCTTTCTTCTGCATGGGTGTGTATATTTGTATTCTGGAAATCTACTGTAATATTCTTTCCTCCCTCCCATTTAAAATAAATTCATTTTTCAGCCCAAGAAAGAAGGAAAAAAGGAACAGGCAGTAGAGACAAAGTAGTAAATAAATATTACAGTCTACCCATTTACTGTATCAGTCAGATAAAATGATTTATAATAAGGCAACTCAAACTTGTAATGTAGATGGGACTTCAGAAAAATAAAACACTAAATAACGAGAAATATCCCCAGGATATTTCTTTTAGAAGGATTTTTATTCTAGTTTTATTCTCTAGTTTGAGACTATTAAGTTTGCTTGAGTTGCTATTTAAAGTTCTTCAAACACACCACAGGGCAGGATATCAAAACCTTCTCCCTTTCTACTCTGTGTGAGTGGGGGAAAAAATGAAACAAAGCAAAATAAAAAAAACCATCCCAAGACATTTGAAAGAAAACGTTAGAAGCATATAGAAAACAAATGCATCAGAACTGCCAAAATCACCTTCTCTTTTCTTACCCCTTTAATTACAAGCAAGTACAGTAAGCCTTCCAGACTTTTTCAGTAATATGTATTATTACCTATTCTGTGGAAAATTGCTAATGCGTTTTAAAGAATACAATTCTTTTAGAATATGCTCCAGTTAATTCTCTTGAAATTAAAGTAGTCACTCATTATTTGAGGCTTCCGTTGGGTCATTACAATAACTGGTGCTGGTTTTCAGTAAGGAACCTTGAAGTTTAACCATATATCCAAGAACATTGTCCAAACGCTTCTTGAACACTGACAGGCTTGGGGCCACGACCAGTTCCCCAGTGTCACGGTTTAACGCTGTCTGGCAGCTCAGCCCCACACAGCCGCTCACTCACTGCCCTCACAGTGGGATGCGGCGGGGAGAATCGGAAGGGTAAAAGCGAGAAAACTCATGGGTTGACATAAAGACAGTTTAATATGTATGGCAAAAGCTGCATGCAAGCAGAGCAAAGTAAGGAATTCATTCACTGCTTCCCACCGGCAGGCTGGTGTTCAGCCATCTCAGGAAAGCAGGGCTCCAGCACATGTAATGATTATTTGGGAAGACAAAACACCATCACTGCAAACACCCCTCCCTTCCTTCTTCTATCCCCAGCTTTATATGCTGAGCATGACGTAATATGGTCTAGAATATCCCTTTGGTCAGCTGGGGTCAGCTGTCCCAGCCATGTCCCCTTCCAGCTTCTTGTGCACCCCCAGCCTACTCACTAATGGGGTGAGAAGCAAGAAAGGCCTTCACTCTGTGTAAGCACTGCTCAGCAGTAACTAAAACATCCCTGTGTTATCAACACTGTGTTCAGCACAAATCCAAAATGTAGCCCCATACAAGCTACTACGAAGAGATTAACTCTATCCCAATAAAAAACAGTACACATGGGGAGCTTGTTCGAGTGTTTTACCACCCTCTCCGTGAAGAACTTTTTCCTAATATCTAACCTGTACTTCCCTGATGCAACCTGAAGCCATTTCCTCATGTCCTATTCCCGGACACCAGAGAGAAGAGACCAGCACCTCCTGCTCCACTCCCCATCATGAGGGAGTTGTAGACAACAATGATGTCACCCCTCAGTCTCCTCTTCTCCAAGGTGAGCAAATCTAGTACCCTCAGCAGCTCCTCATAAGGCATGCCCTCTAGTCCTTTCAGCATCTTTGTTGCCCTTCTTTGGCCATTTTCTAATATTTTTATGTCCTTCTTATACTGTGGAGCCCAAAACAGCACACAGCACTCATGAGGCTGCACCAATGCTGAGTGTAGTGGGACAATCACTCCTTTCAACCAGTTAGCTATATACTGCTTAAGGCACCCTAGGATATGGCTGGCCCTTTTTGGCTTTATGTGACTCATACTAAGCTCTACCACCAACGAAAACCTCCAGATCCCTTTCTGCAGGGCTGCACTCCAGCCTTGTCCCCCAGTCTATATGTGTATCCAGGATTATACTGTCCAGGTGCAGAATCTACATTTGTCCTTGTTAAATTTCATAGAGTTTGTGATTGCTCAGTGCTCTAATCTATCAAGATCTCTCTGTAAGGCCTCTTTACTCTCAAGGGAATCAATGGCTCTACCTCTCTCTCTCAGCTCCTCCTACTTTAGTATTGTCGGCAAACTTATTTAGTATGTACTCAACTCCTGTGCCCAGGTCATTGATAAAAAAAACCACAAAACACAACATTTGAAGAGAACTGGCCCTAAAATTGAGCCCTGCAGAACAACACTAGGACCAGAAAAATCAGAGGGATGGAACACCTCACCTATGAAGAAAAGCTGGGGTTGTTCAGCCTGAAGAAGAGAAGGCTTCAGGGAGACCTTATTGCGGCCTTTCAATATATGAAGGAGGCTTGTAAGACACAGAGATACTTTTTACCGGGCCCTCTAGTTAACAGGACAAGGGGCAATGGTTTTAAACTGAAAGAGGGCAGATTTAGACTGGACATAAGGAAGAAATTCTTTACAATGAGGGTGTTGAGACACTGGAACAGGTTGCCCAGAGAAGTTGTGGATGCCCTGTCACTGAAAGTATTCACGGTCAGGTTGGATGAGGCTTTGAGCAACCTGGTCTAGTGGAAAGATAGCCCTGCCCGTGGCAGGGGGCTGGAACTAGATGATCTTTGAAAGTCCCTTCCAACCCAAATCATTCTATGATTGTATGACTGCTTTAGCTATAACTATGTCCCTTTCAGGCCCTTTTCAAAGTCAACTTCTAAAATATGACCTCAGGGAAACAAACTGAAATATAACCCTCTTTTGTGGGAGCATTAACACCAAATGCTGCATGACTGTTTGGTCTTTAAAAGTAAGAGTTGTTTAAGAGCTTTCTGTTCTAGAATTAAGTCCTAAGAGTTGAATCAACTTCAAGACTTAAAAATGTTGAGACAAAGTATATGCATCAATATTTCATCACACGGAATTACTTGCACAATCTGAAGACATGCTAGAAAGTATTTGCTATCAAAATCAGGCAAATTTTGCCAGATACTTCTACGAAACATGACAGGCAATTAAATATCCACAATTTGTCTGTTCCATTGTATGGCAATCTGATTTGAAACAGTTCTTGGTTGTGCTCTCCAATTTACAAGTCTCATGTTAACCCAGGACTCTGCTTTTTACCCTAACTTTGAATGCCAGAGGAATGAACTCCTGTTCGTACTGAAGATACAACACTCGAGAGACACAAAGCAAAAGAGCTTCTAAGCAAAGGAAGTTGCTGCAGAGCACCAAAAAAACCCAGAGGACACTGGAGAGTGGGTGGCAGCAGGAGGCCCTGATTTCCAAACTGACTGCAAATACTGCAGCTAACTCCTTCCCAAATTTACAACAACTTGCAGACTTCTCAAAGACACCACATTCTGCTGTGGAACGCATTTTCCGTAACAGCGTAGGTATCAAAATTTTAAGCCAAGAATTTAATTAGTGTACATTTTCACTTGTGAGTTTTTAAATTAAATTACAGCAGTACAACCCTGAATTCCATAGAAAAATATAGTTCTTCTTTTCAAATTTTTGAAAATCAAGAAAGATGAGGAACTCCTAGAGAGAGTTCAGAGGAGAGCAACAAAGATGATGAGGGGACTGGAGCATCTCTTCTATGAGGAAAGGCTGAGAGAGTTGCGCTTGTTTAGCCTGAAGAAGAGAAGACTGAGAGGGGATCTAATCAACACATAAAATATCTCAAGGGTGGATGTCACGAGGACGGAGTCAGACTCTTCTCAGCAGTGACCAGCGACAGGACAAGGGGCAATGGGCACAAAATGAAGCATAAGAGGCTTCAGTTGAATATGAGGAAGAACTTCTTCACTTTGAGGGTGACAGAGCACTCGAACAGGCTGCCCAGGGGGGTTGTGGAGTCTCCTTCTCTGGAGATATTCAAAACCTGCCTGGACGATGTCCTGTGCAGCCTGCTCTGGGTGAACCTGCTTTAGCAGGGGGGCTGGACTGGATGACCTCCCGAGGTCCCTTCCAACGCTTGCCATTCTGTGATTCTGTAAAATACAAAGGCATCTGGCCAAAACATAGTTACAGGAGCCAGTATAGCATGCCTCCATTACAGAAGTAGCCAGTGAAAAGTTTTACATATCAAGAGCCTATAAAATGACCCCATATTTGGTACAGATGCAGACAGTAGATTTCTTATCCATTCCTAAACACCACACACAGGCACACATACAGACTTACAGATGTCAGGGCAAGTCCAAAACTTGTAGACTGATGCTTCAGCTGGATTTCAATTTTGTGAAGTAGAGCTTCAATCCTATCTTCCTCAAATCCTTTCCTTTGGGAAGGGGTCATGAGAGAAGGAAATCATATCCATTAACACTAATCACTTTAAGTGAAGTTACAAAAATGAATTATAACATCGATAAAGGAAGCATTACAACATAATGTCTTCCACAGGGAATTAAAATTGGTATGAAATAATCTTATCATGCTGTGTCATTTAGTGAAACTGCACTAATATCATTAAAATCCTGAAGGTTATGCTGATTAATATGCTACAATAGAAGAAGTTAGCAGAAATAAGTTTTAAGAGTATTGAACAATATGACTGCTTCTTTGGTCCATTTATTTTAATATAACTAATTTTTTAAGGCATGTTACATATATGCCTGTATTATTATATGCCTATATATTATTATATTATTAATACGTAATTGTAAGACTGTATGAAAGAACCAACAGTATTCTCAAAAATTTAGCATTACTCACGCAATAACTTCGTCAACTGTTCTAGCAATTATCTGTTTCACAGTATCAATGTCCCTTTCAGCAATACCCTGCAGACCCACACTGAAATAAGCTTCTCTTGTTGAGCCATTAAACCTAGAATAAAACATACTCAACTCAGTGACAAGTACTAGAACTTAAGCATTAAACCTGCCAGTAAAGGCAGAAGAAGGGCAAAAACACCCGTAATAACCACATAAACACACACACGGGATTTTAAGAGCTAGATAGAAAGAAAAATAATTACCAAAGAGGCAAGAAATGGAACTTAAAAACATTTTTTTGATCAATTGCAGTAGTAGTAGTTCACTGTTAAGAAAACATACGGCATATAATATTAGAGAAAGAAAAACAGTTACAGAAGAAAAGCTGGTCTTTTCATCTTCCCATTCATCTGTAAGTACTTTCATGTAAAGAATTCTGTTTTTCTACGGTGAAAATTTTAGCTGCCTGTAATGCCAAACATATACATTCTACTTAAGCAGGTGAGTAGGATGGTATTTTTAAATTTGTACTTTTAAAGCAGTATTTGTAAAGTGGTGAAGGTGAAGTGTTCCATGTTTGTTGCAATTATTTTCAATAGCACTTCAAACAAAAAAAAAAGTAAAGATAATTTTGTTCAAGCTGTCAGGCAGGGTTAACAATAAGAAGTCATCTTTAGAGAGACAAATTGACACTGGCAGAAATACAGAACACCTAGCAGTTTGAACCAAAGCCAACAAACAAAAAGCCATAGGTGTTCATCAACTCTAAACATCCACTATCTCATGTCTAAAAAACACAGAAGGGATTCAGTGACAGACTCAGACGTTGAATTTTGGAATACTAATCTCTCACTGATACTCAGACTTATGCTGCTAGATTTATTCATCAGCACAGTCACTAAGGCAAATTAAAGCCAACTCACTGTATAGTTCAACACCATATTAATATAGTCAACCTGGAAAAGGCTCAGCAGACAAAACGTACAACTGAATCACCGTTTCAGTGTCTAAAGACTGATCCCTACTGCCATGTCCGGTGTTTAAGATGGCACTGGCATGCACAACATGAAAAAGGGAAGATGCACTGGCATGCACAACATGACTTTCAGGAAACCCATGACGTCGCATAGAGACAGTTCAAGCCAGGCAGAGTACCCTTAAGGCATTAAAATCATGGATGAGTATATTAATGTTTCCCACTCAAACATCTGAGACAGCCAGTGGAGACAAAGGCATGATTTTTGTCATCCTCAAGTCTAAAAATCAGACAGATGAATCATGCCCTGACGGTGCTTCTTTCGTTCTGCTGACAATAAAGGCAAACTACGATGAGCAGCTGAGCCTGTAGCTAGGTGAAGACAATCCACCCACCCTTAGTCTGCAGAGCAGAGCGAGCTCAGAAGACTGGCTGCAAGAGCTACACTTTGAATAAGTTAAGTGTTGGCAGAAATACCCTGTATGGAGGCAATGGCAAGTTAATGGCAGCTAACTACACAAAAGCGCATTTTTGCCAAACCTACCTACTACTAAAATACAGAATTAAAGCAAAAAAGCAAAGGTAACACAGTACAGAGAAAAGCTAGCAAACTCTTCTGAGTAATACTAAATGGCCAACATGAAAATCCCAAGTAAATTAGGGCATTGAAGGTATACCATGTTTTTATCTATGTATTTTTCTTGTTCATAAGCTTTAAGCAGTACAACTTTGTTTAAACTAACATAGCTTTTATCAAATTATTTTGACAAGACAAAAATTACACTTGAGAATGCTTTATAGTTCATCAGCAGAAACTCTTAAGATATTAAAATATTAAAATAACATTATTCTGGTGTAAATTGCCTGTATAAGAGATGACTTCTCTCAACTTAATAGTGGTTTCTAACTCTTTTAATATCGCTTATAGTGATGAAGTGTAAATTGCAACACTTACCCAACATCAGGAGAAAAATCTGTACCAACGCCAGACTCAATTAAGGCTTTGTAAAAAGGAGAATTTGGCCCATCAACCAACAGTGAAGACAACAGGCTTAGTGTGAACGTTTCAAAAGTATCTGTAATACTGAAGAAAGATTGACAGTTCTTAAAAAACACCAAGCTACAAATATGAGACACCCAGCATCACTGAGCTCATTTCAGAATAATTACTTCTATAAAACAGCGTAGATGGAGCAAGGGAGAAATAATTGTCAGTTATGAACACTTCACCAAACCTTATGGAACTAAGAGAGTTCTGAGTCTTTCACTTATTCTAACTAGCAGTAAAGCAAGTTAAATTAGGCTGCAAGGGCAGATAAAGTTAGTAGTACGGTCGTACAGAAAAGCAGAAAATCAAAAATAAATTGAAATTTGAATGAATGAAACTGGAATGAATCGAAATCTGAATGATTATGGAAACTGAAAGACAGGAAGCCAGCGTTCCCAAAAGTCTAATCCACTGAACAGTTCTGTAAGATAACGGCTGATTTTCCTTATGTCTATCTGTTAAGGAAAAAGACAGGAAAAATTCTGCTTAGTAATTCAATTTTCATTTACTAAAGAAGGATTTGTCTAGCTTTCCCATGACATTATTTAACTTAAAGATGACATTTACGAAGAGGGATTGGGGGACATGAAATATGCCTGCATCTTGCTTAAAGTTCTAAAATGAGCCTTTGATTCACAATTTCATTTTGATACACTTACTCTGTCAACAAGTAGCTGACGCTGACAGTTGTCTGCTTGGAAGGATCGGCCGCAAATGAGTCTAAGCCACATTTTACTCTGTGTTCTCTCTGTAAAGTATAATAAATGTGTTTGATGTAGACTAAACTCAGAGCAGGAGTTACAAATAAAAAAATTACTGCTTGCATCTTCATAGCATCTTCCTTCCAAAGATTTCAAGTAGTTTTACAGATGCTCATAGGTAAGTTCAATACTCATAAGTATATCACAAACACAGGATATTGTGAAAAGTGTGAGTCACATCTCAGTTTTTACAAGTGGAGAAATAGAGGAGCTGATCAAGAAAATGTGGCCATAATTAACTCTCTGAGATGGGTTTCAAAGAAATGCTTAAGCTTCTAGACAAGCCAAGGAGGGAAAGGGGAGAACAGAAAAAGTTATTTTTGACACCAATATTTGGAAGTTTAGGTACCACTGGAGCGCATATTTCCTGACAATTAAATATCAGTATTTGTGTAAGTAGCTCTAAACACTTCCCTTTAATAAATGCTTCAATGCTCCAAATGCTGAGGGACTTGAAAGCTGGAAATAAGAAAAATAAAACACTGCACGTAGTCATTACATTACTGAAAGTCAAAAGTAAATGTAGTTTTTCCTTTGCTTTAACGAAAAATAAAAATACTTCAGCTCATTTACACACAAATACGCTTCTAAACAAGTAAAGCCAGCAGGCTGGGCTAAAATCTTAACCTGTTATATTAAGTTTCTGCACTTCCAAGACTGGATGTCCATTGTCTCTCTCTCTCTTTTTTACTTACAGGCTTTTCCCAGAGTTTCTGTTTTGGGATGTCAGTGTTTGATTCAATTCTTTCAAATTTTATCAGTGCTTCCTCATGTATTTGTTTCAAATGTTGCTCCAGTGGAAAATTACCGTAAGTGAAAAATCTGCATTTCAAATGAAAGATTTGGATTAAGCATCAGATTTTACATAGAATTGACAGCTTTTATTATATTCTGCATTTCATGTAATTTCCAGTGATTCAGTTACATCTAGAAGGGAAGATGCTTTGTAAGGCACCTATACTAAAGGCCCATCAGCTTGCCATATAAGTAAAACCCCTGGATCTATTGGTAAAATTCCACAACATTTTCCAGCTCCCGTTTTATGCTCTGGAGCCCACAAAAAAAAAGAATTTGTTTAGTTGCAGCAATATGCAATGTTCCAAGAAAAAAACTGAAGCCAGAATCCCAGTGCTCTAAAGTTCCAGAAGACAAAATTCTTATGGTACTCACACATAACATGTAAAATACAATGATCTCAACCGATCTATAAAACACGGCTGGGTTCTGCAGGTCAGTCTATCAAAACACACACCAGTAACTACAAGAAACATTGCTGACTGCCTCTGGATTAAATATGAGTATGAGGTATGTTTCAGGTAAATGTTATTCCCTGACTAAAATCTGAACACAGGTACAATAGAATACTTGGGATGATGAGAAAAACAAAGGATGGTAAATTCACTATCATGACGCGAGTTGATGTTCCGTAAGTGAATTAATCAGACTAAAAGATTGACTGCAAAATTGGTTCAGAAGAAAGAAAGATACTACAGATTTCCCTCCATATCACCTCCAAATTTTCAAATAAGATGACTTTTAGCAGTACCAACAGAATTAGTAGCCGACTCAAATGGATATCCACTATTTAGAACCTGATACAGTAATGTGTGATTCAGGAGCAAATAAACAGCCCTTCATGTACAACTTCTTACTATATCTTTTAATCTGTGTTGAATTCAAGGACAGGCAGAGGTACTCTAGAAAAATCAGTCATCTCTCCCTCAGTAGTCCCTGCTTCCAATTGACCCTTCACTTCTCTCCGTAAGCGCAGATTCCTTGCTTCAGTGATGCCCTAGCTGCTGGTGGGCATAGGTTATCCAAGTTGCTGGCCATATGTATGGAAACACTGTATCGCTGGTTTTCCCTCACAAAAAAATGGAACAGTGCTAACTCTATATAACCTAGTAAGTTAGTCACAAATTTCAGATACCTGGAATTGCTTGGATGATAATGTGTGGCATGGAACTGTTTAAGCTGCTCCCATGTAAGATCAGGAATACATAATGGATCTCCACCAGATATTACGCCATAAGTGTGATCAGGAAGGATTTTATTCTGCAAGTGCTGTGCAAATATCCTCTCATTATCTGTCTTAAGAGGAAAACACCGCATTTCAGTTAAGTCATCAAAACGCATTTTAAAAATAAAAGGCATGCAATAAGACCTCAGAGCTCTAACTTACACAAGAGCTCCTCCTCCCATAAACACTTTATTCTGTAGTCACATAAACCAAGCCAAGTTATCATGTCAATTTAAAAGAAAATTCTACAATAAAATCCATTAGCAAGGCATTCTTTTATACGTAAACAAACTTTCAACAGGCTAACTTTAAGAATAACCTTGTAACAGATTGCTGACTTTACTGAGGACTCAAATTTCACAAAGGAGGAATGGAAATCGCTGGTGCAATAATGTCATTGATAACCTGCGGCTTAAGCTGCTTCACCACGTATAAGAGCTTAAAACAAAAATTCACAAAACTTACAAATGCCCCTTTCATTTCATTGAAAACAACTCCTTTGAAGACCAGAGGTGTCTGAGGATCAGATGGGTTCTCATGTTCTAACCTCCAACCTTCTTGCCTGAAAAAATTAGTAACAGGTAGTGTTGGGAGTTTGAAGGTTTTTGGGTTTTGTTTGTTTGTTTTTCAATTTAAGGTTTGTATACATTTCAAGCTGTCCACATCTTACCAGAAATCTAGTTGCCGCAAACATGGAAAGAAAGCTGCGTCCAGGTATACAGACAGGAGTTTTGAAAATCCTTGGGGTTTTGTGTTGAAAATGGGTAGAGTGTGTAATCACTAGCTGTGTATAAACACACGTGAAAAGATCAGAAGTTTAGAAAGTGTGAGATGGGTTTTGCTCTCATTTATTTTTAATCTTTCCTCTATATAAATAACTGGAAGTAACTTGCTAAACAATACATATTTTTCCTGAGGAGTACATAGAAGTTTAATGCTGCAATTATTTTACCATGAAAACTTTGCTTTTGCCATATATATAAAAATAATTAAATACACTGTTGTATACTATAAAGATCCAGCTCTACTGGGGCTTTGTAACTGCCAAATGAACAAGATCTATTTTGTTGCCTTGCCTTGTTAGTTTTTTAATCTCTCACTCACAACATTCACACTTAATAATAATGGGTCTCCAAAGGGAAATTAAGGAGAGACGACAGACAGCTCTACTGCAATAAAACCTCATGTATTTTAAGTGGTATTATTTACTTCAGGCTCACCTGTGAATGCATTCATGAAAGTGGACAGCGACCTGTTTAACATTTTGAAGAACGGATCTCTGCAAGGATACTTTTCAGAACCACATAACACAGTGTGCTCGAGGATATGTGGGACCCCAGTGCTGTCCATTGGAGTGGTTCGGAATTGTACACTGCAAGACAGAGAGCACAGAGAAGAATGCAGTTATTTGTAATGAGAAGTCCCATCCATCTCCTATCTGCACCTGAGATTTATGGGAAAATTATCACTGCCTAGTAATTAACATGGCATACAGCAGGATGCAGAGTTATTAAGTTCTTAAGACTCTTGAGTGCTCAGTCACTTCTTCTAGAGGGTGTACAACCTCTGTACTTCTATTTCTAGAGGTGGTACAGAAGTTTTCAGCACATACCCTAAACACATTTCTTTTTTAGCCAACAGGCTCAGAAAAAACTTTGTGGAAGGTTACAGTGAGAAGAACTGGTTTATATCTTGCAACTATAAGGGAATTTATTGGAAAGTCCAGTTTTGGCTCATCAATAGAGAAGAGATGATAATAAATTTAAAGTAGTTTAGTGGAGAGCCACAGAGATGGTCAGGGGCTGGAGCGCATGCCCCGTGAAAAGAGGCTGAGGAAACTCGGCTCATTTAGCTTGGAAAAGGAAAGGCATCAAGGGGATTCAACAGCTGCCTTCCAATACCCACAACGAGGTTATGAAGAAGACAGGTTCTTTGCATAGATATGTGTGATGGAAGGACAAGAGATAATGTTCATAAATTGAAGCAAGGGAGGTTCCACTTGATATTAAAAAAAAAAAAAAACAAAAAACCAACAACAACCAAACAACACCATACAGACAGTTGAATACTGGGAACAGAATGCCCAGAGAGGTTGTAGAATCTGTCTCTGGAAATTTTCACCTGGATAAATGTCTGAGGAATCTCATCTGAATTAAGTGCTGACCCTGTTTTAAGCAGCAGGTTGAACAACAGGCCTCATGACATCTGTTCCAGCCTGAAAAACTCTAAGGGTGTCCCACAAAGGAAGTACTATTGCCTTTGTTATCACAGAAAAATCCAGTTATGAAGCTGGATTACAATTTATAAACCACAAGTTGATGCTGAGATGGAACGTGCTATACATATATTAATGTTTTACCTGAATAGATTATTGGAGTCCTCTCGAGCCACATGTAAATATCTGGCTCCAGTACTGTCATGACTAAGCTTCACTGCAGTCAGGAACAGCTCAGGAACCGCTGTCACCTGCATTGGAAGAAAATATCTGTATTACAGTGTGACTGCAACTAGGTCAAATAAATCCTGGATGCTACAGCAATGATCTGTTTATGGACCCTGTATATAATACTGGCATATATGCTATTAAATAAATCCTTTGTTCCTATGGTTTTGGGGGGGGGGGGGGGGGCAGGGGGGGGAGAAAAATGCAATGGAAAATAAAGTTTAAAAAAACAAATAAAATACACTACAACCAAAGAACTATACTCTTCTCATATAGATATTAAGACCAGAACAACTTGACCAGAAATGCAAAGAAAAGGCATACATTCAAATGCCAGTAGTTAGGGCAGCAAAAGAAAAATCCAGGAACCCAGTTCTACCACCAGCTCTGTCACCAGCAATCACTTTTTGCAAATTACCTTTACTCTCTCCTTCTGCTTTTTTCTTTAAAAAAGTAAAAAGAAATTCCACATATTATTTCCATTGCAGGTTCTTAACAAAGGTATTAAAAGCAGCTTAGGAGATAAAATATTTGTTGCAGTTTAACCTGGCAGGCAGGTAAACACCATGCAGCCGTTCACTCACTCCCCCCACTCCCCAGTGGGATGGGGGAAGTAATCGTGGGAAAAAAAAGTGAAATTCGTGGGTTGAGGTAAAGACAGTTTAAAAGGACAGAAAAGGAAGGAATAGTAATAATTACAACAACAATAATAATAAAAGAATATACAAAACAAGTGATGCATAGTGCAGTTGCTCACCACCCGCTGACCGGGCCCACTCCCAAGCGGTGATCGCTGCCCCCCAGCCAACTTCCTCCATTTATATACTGAGCCTGACGTCCTATGGTCTGGGGTAGCCCTTGGGCCAGTTGGGGTCAGCTGCCCTGGCTGTGCCCCCTCCCAGCTTCGTGTGCCCCTGGCAGAGCAGGGGAAGCTGAAAAGTCCTTGCCTGGTGTAAGCCCTGCTCAGCAACAACTAAACCATCAGGGTGTTATCAGCATCCTTCTCGTACTAAATCCAAACCACAGCACTATGCCAGCTGCTAGGAAGAAAATTAACTCTGTCCCAACTGAAACCAGGACAATATTACTTGAATGTCTTCTATAAAAGAGCACAAAGGGAAGTTCGGTTATCCATCAGGACTTTTAGAAGGCCGCACTGAATGCTCAACCTCTGCTGCAGACACCAGCTCCCGGGTCCATCATTTACTCTAAGAAGTTAGCTCCCTATAGGAACATGTGTTAGCCTTACCTAAAGAGTCTGGCTGCAGAGGGGTAACGACAAGTAACTACTCTATCATTTTTTAACTGACCACCCAAAGGCACCTGCGCAAATATTTAGCATGCAGACTCCTGGCCTCACTTAGGCGTTTGCCAGCCAAGGGAAGAATTGCCTATACCAACACGGAGGACACGCAGGCGGGAGGGCGACGCTCACCTGCTGCACAGTGAACCCATGGATGTGCTCGCCTTCCCTGTACCGCAGCGCCCTTTCACTAGCGGAAAGGCTCTTCCACCTCCATGACTTCTGATTCAGAGACCTGAAATAACACTTCCCCTTAAAACAAAGGCGCTCCCGCCGGCGCGGCTACCGCAGCCAACGAGCCCTCGCCCCGCAGCCCCGCGCTGAGGGGCCAGGCGGGGAGCAGGCAGCCGCCCAGCCCCGGGTCCCGCCGGCCCCAGCGAGGCGGGAGCGGGGCCCTCCCCCCCGTGGGCCGCGGCAGGCCGTGCCCGTCCTTCGCCGAGCGCGAAGGAGCCGGCTGCAGCGCGGAGCCCGCCCAGGCCCGCGGCGGAGCCCGGGGCAGCAGAGGGCGGGCCGCCACCCCCGGCGGAGCGCCGGCAGCGGGGCCGGGCCCGAGCAAGGCGGGGAGGGGACTGGAGGGGGGCCCCCCCCCCCCCCCCGCGGCTCAGCAGCCCCCCGGCCGCCCAGTAGCGGCTCCACATGGCGCGGCGCCTCGGCAGCGGGACGGGCCGCACAGCCCGGACGGCGCAGGCGCCGCTGCCCCCGCCCGCATTGGCGGCGGCGGGAGGCTCCGCCCGCCCTTGCCGGCGGCCCGCCCCGCGCTGCGGCGGCCGGCCGGGAGCGGGGCCGCGGCGGGGTGGCTCCGGGCAGCCTCAGCTCGGGCCGGGCGGCGGGAGAAGGCGCCTGCCGAGGTCCGGGCCGCGGTTAGGCGGAGGCGGGTGCTTGGCCCCCGGCAAGGAGAGGCCTCGGGGGCGGCGGGCCCCTCAGCGGGATGGCGGGGGTGTGGGGGGGCAACCCCAAAACATTCGGCTTTTGGGGGAGGATTGACCTTGGGGGCGGGAGGGGAGGATCTGTTCGTTTGTTCCGTTTGTCCGGGAAGTTCCCAGGAAAATCAAAAGCTCTGTTGATTGTAAAGGCCGTGACCTTCGAGCAGAGCCTGTTTGCTTTTTCAAATTAAAAAAACCACCCCACAGTACTGGAGAGAAATGCGTTTCAAGGACTGCATCTCCCCCTGACCATGTCTTGCCAGTACATCTTAATGTCTCCATGCAAAGATTTCATGAGGAAAAGGGGCAAAGTAAACGGGAGTAAGTGGGGAACTAAACCAGGCTTTAATCCTGCCTTTGCGCCTGCGTGCCGAGCCGTTACCTGCCGCGCAAGGCCTCCCACGCAGGGACGGCGCGGTTCGGATAAGCTGGCAGAGGCATGGGTGTGCTTCTCCCAGTCAATGCTGTAACAGGGACCCCGGTGAAGATTCGCAGGACTGTGTACCCGCCAGGAAAGTGCTGGTACATGCCTAGGCTTTTATTCCTTGCTTTTTGCAAGCTCCGAAGATTTTTAGCTAGTAACTTGGTAACTGATTTCACATCACACGTTCATGATGTTTCCCAGTAGGCCAGCGTCTGTGAAGTACGGCCACCAATTACCAATCCCTCGTTCCTGAACATAAGAGCCTGATTATCTGTTTAGACATAAGAGGCTTGGTGCCAAAAGGCTACGTGGGTTTTTAAACAAAACGGGAGTGAACAACAGGTGCTTGGCAGGTCCCACGCCGATTGTCTGCAGTTCCCTGGCTATGACGTTGTACCTGAAAGAGATGGAATTTAAAGTATCCTGGGAATTTTGGTCCCTACCATCTCTGACCTCTTCCTCCTCTTCGCTGCCTGGCCTGCAGTGCAGTTGCCTGCCTCCCGCCGCTGCCTGTGACCGCTGGCGTTGAGGATTTTACCATCCCTGTGTGACCCAGCCCTCTCGCTGCCCTCCCCCCCTGCTGCCCGGCGCGCTGCCCTGAGGCACGCCGTCCATCTCCCCGCTAGCTGCGTGGCTCCGGATCGCTCCAGCGCCTTCCGTTTCCTCTGTTTTCCTCATTTGTATTTTCCATGTAATTTTCCCATTTCATTAATTTTTAAATTAAATAAGAAAGCCAATAACTCGCTGTAGTTAAAGTCGGGATGTTGTGCATTAACCTATATAACCCGTCATCTATCTTAATTACATATCTTTCTCATTCTTTTTTAAGGCTAGTGAAAAGATCGAGTAACCTTCACGTAAAACTTAGATGCTGCGTACTAGCAAATGCAATTTGTTTGTTCCTTATTTTCATTATACCTGATTTCCTCCCTGCCTTCTACCACTTCACCTCCTGTGTTTTTTGTCCTTTTTTTCTGTGTTTGCTTCAGATTAGATTCAAGCCACACCACTTTGATAGGAGCTGCTTCCAGTACATGTTTCTTTTCAATATATGTTTCTTTTCAGTATATGTTTCCAGAAACTGTATGTTTCTAACACCGTGAAGAACCAGTCCTGATGGGAACTTCTACATTTTTTCAAGCTAAAACCAGACAATGACATAAACATATAAAGTTTATTTATACAATGTTTTCATAAGAATAAACATATGACAAGAAGTACTTCTGAGACTTACATAGAACCATGAGTTTACACTGCATGGTTCAATTTTCAAATGTTTCTAAGTATTTTCATATATATATGGTTTATTATTAGTCACAAACAAGGTTAACTTGCAGCAATTTTTATTTTAAAAGACTATGCTGGATTTTCTGTTGACTGTTCAGTTCCTTAGTTTTACTAACAGTTTCCTAATTTGACCATAAGCTACTGTCTCTTTTTACAGATTTCTTGTCATCAATATTTAGTTTGCTTCATGGTTTCTAACATTCATCTTAATGGAACATCAAGCTGGCATTCTGCTGCAGACATTTATTTATTTTTAGTTGATGTTTATATTGGAAGGATGATTTACTGGCTGTCTGTTTTCATATCACTGACATAGCGTTTGACAGGTAACCTTTCACAAACTTAATCAATCTGAGTGGGCAGAGTTTCAAAATACATCAAACATCATTCCTAAACTTAAATTTAATCACAAAATGGAAGTCTTTTATAATACCCCTTAGACAACTTTAAAATATTTTTTCTCTCTGCTGCTATTGTCTTTGATGTATTTTGTACATCAGAAATGTACAAATGGAACATGGAACAGAAACTGATCCGTTCTACTATTTTTTCTTCATTTGCTTGCTGCGTAAGATTACTGCTGCACTGGTAATGTAAGAGTAGCACCTCCTTTTAAACAGGCACACACACGTCTGTGTGTGTGTGTGTATATATATAATTTCATAAACATGTCTTTTGCATCATAAGAAAAGGGTCATTCAGAAAAACCTCACTGCCATGTAAAAGCATAACAGGTATAAAATAATCTCAGTCAACTTGTCTTCATAAATCACATAAAACCATTTGGATTGCCATGACCAGATTTTGCTTTCAGTTATTTAGTGACAAATTCTACGTAACTGAAATTACTTCAAAGAGCTTTTCCATTGGTGAAAATGAGATGACAATTTAATCTTCAGTGTTTGACTAGAGACATACCTTTAGTTAGTGTTATTTTCCTTCAAAAGATTTTGTTTTCAGTCACAAGTTTCTCTAAATTAAATATTTGGGCTAGAGAGTCCCATGCCTGCACAAGATGTTTCTTTCAAAAAATTCAACTAAAACTGTTCAGGAATGAAGACGCTATTTTGTGTTTAACTAAGAAGTTTCATTCTTTATCCTCCGCAGCAGAGGTTGGTCCCTCCCAGTTGCCAAGTGCGTCTTTTCTTATCTTCATGAACAATAAGGCCCAAATTCTGCCAAGTTAAAATCCCTGAGAAATATTTAGTAGGTGCTTGTTACAGCGGGAAAACTATTTTCTATGGTGTCCCCTACCAAGCACACTTGGCTCTCAACATTTCTCCCTGAACAGAGCGTAGACTGTGCCTGCACCTTTCTTCTAGGGTTTTCTCAGGGCTAAAGATAACAAAAATTATTTCCTCTGTGACTGCTTCACACTCCTGGGGAAAGACTGGTGATTTTCTGCACAGCCTGTGTACTATGTGTTGTCAGAAGCAACATAAAACTCCTTATGGAAGTCAGCAAGAGTTAAAGGAAAAAAGACTACGCATAAGGTCTACTGAAAGATAGAATTTTAAGGGAGATACAGTGGGTGTGTCAGAAATTGTACTTTGTCAGCAGACAAAATACTGAGGCAACTATCTGCCTGCCAGCCCTTTTCTGAAGGCCATGAATAAAGTCTCTGCAAAGGGCGTTCATGACAACTGGCAGTCGGTGAGTTGAGAAGAATGAACTTTCACGTCCCAGATGCCATCCCTCCTCTTCCCAGTGTCCTGCATGCACCAGCCATCATCTTCCTGAGAGAGGGTCTGGTGAGAATGGGTCTTTGAGAGGATGTGAGTGTGACCCCAGCTTCAGCTCCATTTTAAACATCGGAACCCTACTAGTATCCTTTGCTTGTGTATCAATTTTGTTTCCAAAATTCTTTATTTGCATTCCTATTTTTAAGTGCATTCTGTGTTCAGTTTTGGGTCTCTCACTACAAGAAAGACGTTGTGTGCCTGGAACACGTCCAGAGAAGGGCAACAAAGCTTGTGAGGGGTCTGGAGCACAAGGCTGACGAGCAGCTGAGGGAACTGGGGTGGTTTAGCCTGGAGAAGAGGAGGCTGAGGGGAGACCTGATCGCCCTCTGCAACTGCCTGACAGGAGGGCGTAGTGAGGTGGGGGTCAGTCTCTTCTTCCTGGTAACAGATGATAGGACAAGAGGAAATGGCCTCAAGTTGTGCCAAAGGAGGTTTAGGTTGGACATTAGGAAAAATTTCTTTACTGAAAGGGTTGTCAAGCATTGGTACGGGTTGCCCAGGGAAGTGGTTGAGTCCCCATCCCTGGAGGTATTTAAAAGACGGGAAGATGAGGTGCTTAGGGACATGGTTTAGTGGTGGGATGGCAGGGTTAGGTTAACAGTTTTGGACTTGGTGATCTTAAAGGTCTTTTCCAACCTAAATGATTCTATGATTCTCTTCAATAACAAAACAGTAGCAAGCCAAGGGGTTTGCACCACAGGTGTCAGCCAGCATTCAGTGGGGCACTGAAATCAGTATTTTACAAAGCAACATGGAGAGAAAAGTTTGCTAGGCCTCATTTGCTAATTTGCTCTACAAGATTGCCAGTAAGAGGCAGAGACAGAAGGTGATGGTTATGCTGCTGCTGGTTTTCTGCTTCCTTCCTACCTTCACAAGCATCTATTTAGCCTGAAACTAAGACTTGGAGGTACCCCAGAGATTGTCTGCATGGTAGCAGGACTCCCGTTAGCAGCAGATGGAAATTTATTAAATGCATAGACGGTAGTGTTAAAGAGAAGGAACTGTTCCCCACAAAGATTTTACTGTAGAAAATGGAATGAAAACCAAGTGCAAGGTTCAGTGTGGTGATTTTTGGATAATTTCTCTCAAAGAGATCCCACAAGGTAGAAATAGGCTCTCCACCGGGCTATGTGACCCCATGCGACACTGAGGCTGGCACGTGCAGAGCCTGTGTCATATTGTACTGTCAAAGAACAGGATACCTCCCGTTGCTACAGTGCTGGGAGCAAGTGTGTTCCCAACCAATGATATGAGAGAAGGAAAAAAGGAAAATCTCGTGTCTTGGTCAAAGCCTGGAGTGATGTAGTATATCAGAAGAGTTTCTGTGTTTTAGGATTGTCTTAAGCAGACCAGAATACCTGGTTACAGTCGAGATGAAAACCTTGCTGAACAGTTTACATTTCAAATAGTTCTCCTGCATCTTCAGTAAAGGACTTAAATATTTTAATTTTTTATGTTTCCCCTGCTAGCAAATAGTGTGACAGTGAGGAATTCAGGGAAAGAAAGGAGAGAGGAAGGTAAAGGGGAGACAGGGGTTGGGTCAAGTTTGACAAAAATTACGTGGTTCTCTGATATTATGCATATGCATAAGTGAGTAAATGTAAAGCCACGTCAATATTATTTGGAGGAAGCAGGGTATTACAAAGGATTATCACTAACTGAAAAGCGTTGCAATAGAATATCACAAATGTGGGAGTGGAAAGTTGCTCAATACCTCAGTTTCTCAGCGGTTAAACAGAACTTTATGCACAACTACTTGTGTGCCGCCTCCAAATTGCGATTGAATGCTATATTCAAACTCTGTAAGACTCACTTGTTAACGATGAGAGCTGAAGGAGTATGAATCTCAAGGATAAAAAAAACCAGTGAATTAGCAAAGTGGCAGCATTTTGTTCCATAGACTATGCTTTAAAAATTTATAACTTATTTTCTAAGGCGATTCTGTTTGGAAGGACCTTCCTTTGCTGGTTTCTTATAGTACCCAGAAATACTCAGCTGTGTGGCTTACATATTCTTACCAGTCTTTTCATTCATCCTTTTACAAACACTTCGGTAGCATCTCCACTTTAACCATTAGTAGTGTTTCTTGCTCTAGGGAGATAGCCATAACATAGGTAATCAGGCGTTACATCAGAGTCCATTTTTGCCAATAGAATTAAAACAAGAGCCTCGCTGCTGGGAGACTCCACTGTTGCTGTCTCAGACCCATTCATAAACTATAGTCCACAACACCAAGAAGAGGAGAAACAAGCTCTTGATACTGCAGAGTGATCCACATTTTATGAATCTTCTTTTAGCCTTATTTGGGTTATATTTTCATTTTGTAACTTCTTTGTTGTGCCAGAGTGAGACAAGCCAGACCAGAGGTGACTGCTGTGCAGATGTTGTCCCTCACACATCTCTAACAAGGTACCTCTTGCTCCTGTCACCCGGCTGACAGAGAGCCTTTACTGAGTCCTTAACCATGCAGATACAGGTAAGATACAGGCCAAAGCGTACTCTTGGTGTGTGGTTAGAACAACGTCTGTGTAAAGGAGTTGTGGAGTTTAGGTAGAGTTAAAGATTTAATTTAAGTGAGCTCACTGCCCGTATCTGCAAAACCACATGCTAGATCCTGTGGAGCTGCAGTAATGGAAAAACCATGAAATGTATGCCTCAGTTTAGTACAAGTGAAATGTATTTTGAGAAGAGGTGGGATCTAGTCCATGTCTGATGCTGTCTGGAATAGTTAGAAAATCACTCTGCTTCTGTTTACATTTCAGCTGCCACATGCTGGAAAGAATTGTTTCTTGTTACCTCTTACCTTTAATTTGGTGGGGAGGAGGAAAGGAAGAGAAAAAATATTTAAGCCTCATATTTCTTACCCTTTTTTACACAACTAAGCAACAGAGTAGCAGGGCATCCCCATAATAAAAAGCATCTTCTAAGTGCAAAGCCAGAGAAGGTTCATAAAAATTAAAGTCCACGTTTGGCCCATGATCTCCTCTGGTCCCTATGTGGCCATAGCTGTGGGGAGAGGAATTTCAGTTCAAATTACCTGAAGTAGTGAGAGAGCTGTAATACAGCTTACTGGGACAGTGATTTTATGATATGAAACTGTGCAGCATTCCCAAGATGGATCCCCAAAGGATCTTGAAGAAATTTGAGGGTGCACAGCCCCAGGATTAAGTTGGAGGGTTGTGTAAGGTGATGGCAGCCTAACCCGGTAAGATCTTGTTCCAGTTGCCTTTTAGAAAAGGTTTTTGAGCAAACTGTCTCCATAATCTTACCCAGATTTTGTTTCAGGACTAGGTTATTCACTCCAAAAGAGAGCCTGAGAGTGAATTAATGTTTAGATGGTCTGAACTGTCAGGGGATGGTGTGGCCAGGGTCTGTACTCTATAGCCAGAGGAGCAATTCTTTACTAATCTTCAGCTTTCCGTATCGGAATGCTTGTTTGAACACTTAGTGTACTGAGCTGGATGTATTCTGACATGCTGAAGTAGCAGTGACAGTAAAAATGTTGTATCTGCATATGTGAGTACTTTAGGTATCGGAAGTTTGTTATGTGAAGAGGTAGGTATTTAGACAAGTTGTCCCATGACCAGCAGGTATAACCAAATACTGTTTCTTCTCGGCAACATCCATTACATTGAAGTAAAGCAGTTCACCATTATCTGTCCCCATACTGCAATGCCCTCAGGAGCCTCTCATCCCTACTATGGTTTTGCATTGCCTGTACCAGCAGTATAAAATCATGTGCTCTAGCTGATTTGGAGTGACGCACGGACAGATTGCTCAGCAAACTTGACGCGTAATGGATGGGCTCTTCTTGCTTTTCCCTCAGCTGAGCACTTAAATTTTTCTGCTGCTCATCTGTCTCTTTTAACAAAACATGGAATTTAATATCCCTGGGACTTCTGCTCTCATCAGGTTTCTTTGCAATTAGTCAGCTGGTGGAGGAGAGGGGGACTCAATGACAGACAGGAAAAGCATGAGCTGCAAGTTTAATTTTCTTGAAAAATCAAGATGTACAAATGATATCAAGTTAAAGTAATCAAAACATTCTTCAGTTCACTGACTGTTTCTGAGAAAAACCAAGCACTGTTATATTTTAAGTTGTACTTGGTTTTGGATTTTGTACTGGCTCTTACACAGCTGTTTAAAATGCAGCACAAAATGCAACTTGACTTACACTTTATTATTACAAACAAATGCTAAGCAGAAACCATCTGTATTTTCCACTGTTAATGTCTACATGGTGCTGCAGTTGGCCAACTCTTATAATCACATTCTAGACATGAGACGCGATTGTAAGACTTGTTAAATGTCTGTATTTCGTGCCATCATTTTGTACCATTGAAGTTAAACTTTAAAATGCGGGTCATTGTTCTGAAGATTCAGAGTCAAAACACTTCAGAAATGTTGAAGACAGTGCATAATTTTTTAATTTGCTCGACAACCTTGTTTTCAGTTAATCTTTAAGTCTCGTGGGTCAAACAATGCCTGCTAACTTACATATGGTGTAGTCAGTCATACTCAAGTAAATAGCATTTCATGAAGTAAACATCAGGGAAGTGTTACCCCATGGCTTTTGTTCCTTAGGGTGCTTTCTACTTATCTGTAGCTGTAAGAACAGCCATCTGGAAGGGGAGGTGCACAAGGGCCATTACCACCACTCTGCGCTCACAGAAAAGCGTGCCGGCCGACAGCCAGCCGCAGCTTGTCTAACCCTTGCATTTTGGCCAGGGTACGTGCAGCTTTCATTCCTGTAGTGATGGCTTTCTGCTGTGTGTCGCTGGGAGATTTACCTAAGTACAGTTGCAGAACTGAGCCAGGGTTTTAATCATGCACATTTTACTTTACTTACGGTTTTCAGGATGTGTAAGTCTCTCTCCTTTGAATAATCCATAAAGTCTTCAAATGGGCAATGTGACCTAATCTGCTGAATGATCCCATGCTTTGTCAGATGTAAAATATTATCCAAAGTGAATGAAATGAGATGGTTTGAAGTTTTGAAAAGATGTCTTTGGAATGTATGAGCATACTTGTTTCATCTTCCACATGTAACCCAAATAAAGAGCCCATTATGATGTACTCCACGTAGTATACAGTTCATTATGTTCAGCAACATGTCTCTACCTTCTTGTATTAAAGCAAAGTATTCTCTTTCATCTCTGTTCCTGATAAAGACCTGCCACCTTTTACTGCTTAATAATTGAAGGCAACCTCCTACAGAAGCTTAGTGTTGGATGGCTGCCTGCACCAATAATATGAAAAAGAATCAAGTTATTATTTTTGATGGCTTTAGTAGTTATTAAAACTGAAGACTGTATGTCATGACTCCAGGAATCTTTTAACTCTGCCACTGACTTGCAAAAAGAAACCCTGGCATTGCTAAGGTTAATAGTGACTTTGGTATCACTATAATCTCTACTTCAGTCACCAAGTCTCTCCATTTCACAGTTTCTCAAGGAAATCATGAGCTAAGATTGCTATTATTATCTATTTTACAGATAAGATAATAGAATTTCATTGACTAATCAATGGGACTCCGGAACAAGTTTAATTTCTTTGTCAGAATCACGTGGCATGTATATGTTGACATATATGGGTGAAACTTCCTCTGGAGCTCCTGTAGAACTGGCAAGCTTTTTACAGATATGCAAATTTATTTGTATATATTTGAAATTCAAATATGTGTTTATCTTAATCCTTTGTTATGAATTTCAAAACGAGGTAAGTTTCAGAAATATTTATTTTTCATAAATGATTTTCCGAACAAATGGATCTAGTTTGAACAAAGACTCTCTGTCACCTCTGTGGTGATTTTACACATTTTGACAATTTTTTTTTTTTTTAAAGTTAGTTTTCTTGCAAGCATGAAAGCTAATTCAGGGGTGAATCTTTCATAGGACCAAAAAATTCTCTAGAGCTTGCTTTTGCTCATTTTGACCAAAATCATAGCAAAACCAGTGTAAAAAGAACTCATGAAATTAGCATTCTAGCTTCACTCTCCTACATTGTTAAAAACCAACCAACGAAACAGTATTTCAGCATGGCTTGCATCCATCTGTATGTGGAATGTATGTGTCACTCAGCACTTTATCTGTTTGGAAGGTCGTTTCAAATGTCTTCCACAAACGGAGAATGAAGAGGATATGAAAATTGCTGATCAAATCAAGGACCACTCTGCAAATAGGATCAGCACAGCAAGGCTTTGTATGCGGGCTTGTCCTTCCATTTTATCAGGAGAAGTGGTACCCAGAACTGGACTGCACTATGACTATGGGGTACGTAGTCACAAACAGAAAAATTCCAGCATGTAGTTGCGAGGCTGCGACAAAAGGGAATTAAAAAGAAATTAGAAGAGTCTCATTGAAAATGTGTGGCTGTGACTTGAAGCCCTCAACATATATATAATATTTTTCATTTTACCCATACTATAGGCTTCACATTTCCGTACTTAGCAAGTCTGAAAGAGGCACTCTGTTTCTGGAGCATCAGACACAATTGTCCAATTCACCCTATAAAATGAATACCTAATAGAAAAACTAGAGCCAGGCAGCATGTAAGTGGCAGAAGACTATATCCCAAGAGCAACAGCTGAGCATGAAAGTGAACATGATAATAACTTTGATTTATTCAACTCTTAAATGTAACTTAGGGTGCAATTGCATTCAGATGAGACAATGTCCAGCCTTGGCATACAGAAGCACTGCTATGGGCCAAAGCTTTTGCCCTCTCGCAGTTTGTGTGCCATTATTATGATAAGCTTTTCTATTGTGATAACTCAAGCGTATGCAGTTTGCCATTCAAAACAGAACCAACAAAGCTTTCAATAAACGGAATAATGTATACCCTGAATGTCAGATACAACATCAATTATTAGAAAAATCCCTGTACATGCAAAAATCGTTGCAAGTACATGCCCCAGGCCTGCTTACAGATACCTTTCTTTTAATAGGTTATCTGTTGATAGTGGAGCTTGTCAAACACACATTTTGCCTGCAGGTAACTGTTTGGCTAAGATAAAATATTTACCTGTTGTGTTATGTAATGTAGCAAGTACACATGTATATAGCATACATGTGTAAACAATAAAATAAAATACCAAACAAGCAAAGAATACATCCAGTTTTAGATTATAAATTCTGCTGCCCTAATGTTGCCCCCAAACCTTCTTCTGATACATCAACAGTTTTCAGGGGGAGGCTCAATGTGATTAAGTCACAAGAAGGGCTGCAGTTGTATGCAAAACTGGACAGTTACATTTCCTGACCTTGCTTAACACATTATTCAGAAGAGGAGATATTAACTCCAACTAGGAAATCAAATATGTTTTCATTTTCAAAAATAACGTTTTCACACAAATAGGTTTTGGAATAATATCTCATGGGTAAGCTTGTTTTGAGAGAAGATTAATTGGAGAATTACATAATGTTGTTAGTAAGCAATTAAAACTCAACTGAGCCTTAAAATTTAGGCCTTAGGGAACCCTGGTCGAATTCACACATATTTCAAAAATAAAAGTACAAACTGCTTCCAAAGTGCCATTACATGCCATGCATATTTAAGAATTTTCTCTTAAATGATCCATTTAGCCTTACGTAAAGGATCTGAGGAACACTGGTTTAGATTACTGACTTTGGAACTACCAGAAAATGCTTTGTCCTCCATGACCAGAATTAGTTTTTATTTTTCCCAATGCATTTCTTGGATGGCAAATCTTGCTTTCTTCACATGTATTAATGGCTTGGTTTTTAGGGAACTGGTACTGGCAGTGAAGAATTTTAGGTCAACATGATGGTAGATGTTGGGTTAGTGAAAAATTAAAAAACTCCCCCATCTTCCAGGCCTTTTGAGGAGAAGGTAGAAGGAAGACTACAGAGTGCAACAGAAAGCAGGTGGAGACTTGTTCCACTGGTGGGGAAGTTAAAGGCAGCCAGGGAAGGGGCAAGAGAAGCGGCCCATTGAGGCTATGCCATGGGAAAGGGCAATGGCATCATTTTTAAGTGAGATTGAGGAGCATGGCAGAGTTGTTGCTCAAGAAACCATACTGGAAAGTGACACCTGCTCCAGGAAAGTCACAATCTGCAAGTTTATAGCTCCAGAAACATCTGCATCATCTTCCAGACAGCTTTAGCGTTTAGACTGATGATGGTTTTTCCTATGGTGGCTCCCGGGAAAGCGCAGGGTGTTGAGGCACCTCCGCTCTGGCTTCCCCGCAGCCCGGGAGTGCGACGGGGCTGCTGCCAGGGGGAAAAAAGGGCTGCAGAAGGAATTCCGGTAACTTGGAGCCTTCCGCACCGTTCGCAAGCGGCAATAAAGGATCTGTGAGTTTGAAAGAGCGAGAGCTGGCTGTTGGTCGCTAATCCTCTAGAGGGCGAGTGCTCCCTGTTGTATCCTAAAAACCTCCTGGAAGCAGGATTTTGTCCCGTGTTACAGTATTGCTTCTACCCTCCTCTCATTTAAAACCGATGTTATCACCCCTTCTTATGGCAAAGCCTCAGCTTAACCCTTGCTTTCTTGCTGGTCACGCTGCTGGTTTTAGCTGCCTTCCTTTTACCACTCAGATTGCCGTATTGATTGTGCTGCCGGCCAAAAGGAGCTTTCTTGTTGACACAGTTGGCGGTGAGACAAGCCCCGCACTTAGGGCTCATTAGAGAGACGGGAATTATATTTTAAAGCTAAAATCTGACACTGCTGCAAAGTGATAAAACCCCTCCAATGCTCTTCTCTGAAAACCGAGTGCAGTTATTGCACGTGCGATTTATAATTTGCTTTTTAAAGGATCTAGGTTGAGATCCACTGAAATCATGCAAAATTCATAATATGTGGTCTAGGCTGGGTTTTTGTTGTTTACCTTTCCACAAAACTGGCCGCACCAAGACAGAGTTTTGGGATGAGATTATATTAACTTGAAACTGAAAGCAAAATCTGGTGGGCTTGCAAATGGAGCCAAAAGGAACTCTGTGTTAAAGTGCCATAAAAATGCTGACTGCTCTGAAAAATCAGGCTGAAGGAGCAAAAATGGATAGTCTTTTTCCTAAAACAGGAAGAAAAATATCTACTTTTTCACAGCATAGTGAAGCCCATGTTCGTGTGATACAAGACAACGCTGTATCCCAGATTCCTCTGATAGCTTCAAGTAGTTTGGTATGGCTAAACAGCAAAGCACATTCCCATGCGGAGATACTTGTCTGAGTTACAGAAACGGTGTGAGTCTCATACCATGGCAAAACCACCATCTCCCTAGGACAAGATGCAATGTGACACTGATGTGCTGCTTGGTGCGGACATACCTAGAGTTAATGAGTATTTGTGAAAAACTGAGCTATGACTATGAAGAATACCATGGAAAAGCCCCTGAATAGATGAAGCATCCTGTGTACCCTTATGGCTTTAAATGGCATGCAGTAGATGAAATCACAACGCCAATGGCCTGAGGTTTACTGGGAATACCAGTTTACTGTGTACTATCCATTCTCAGCACTCAACACTACCGTGGAAAAAATTTGTGCTCAATGACAGTATTCATTAATTAACAATTAGCTAACAGTCCTCAGTCCCATTTTCTATGTGCTTGGTTTTGTGTACCAGTTAACAACCTCTTACCTTAGTTTTGTGAAATATAATGCAAAGATAGGTAGGTATCCCGTGAGTACCTCTCTAGAGCAGACAGGACCTATGAGAAATGCCCTACTCTGCAGCTGGGAAAGAGGCAATTCAAAGGAAACATGCCTGAGTTATGGAGCAACACCCTGAAGAGTCAAAGCCAAAATTGTGGAGGCTCTGTGATACTGCCTGCTTTGGCTGTTACAGATCCAAAGGGATTGACAACCCAGAAGAGATCAGAGGGCTCAACTTCAAATTGAAGAAGACAAAGTTTGGGCGCTCACTGATCAGTGAACACTGCCCAGTGCAAAAAATCACTTTCATTAAAACTCTTCCTGTCTGCCAAGGGAGGGGGCACTGTGTGGTTGAGCTGGCAGCTAACTTTAACAAATAGATTGTAGGACTCTCTATATACAATATTTTCCTTGAAGAACTGGAACATTGTGGTGGAAAGGAAGGAATGTTTCTGCCCTTTGCGCCCTTCAACAGAAGGAAACACTGTCTGTCCTATGAGGCAACAGCCAGCTAGGTTTTCCCATGTCCATTCAAGCTCTTGCACATCTGCATAAAATTAAAAGTTACAATTTACAGTTAAATATGTGTATGTAAACTATGTATTTATTAATTGCAGTTGTGTTTAAAGGCCTTGATTAAAGACCAAAATCTTCTTGCCTGAAGGACTTCACATGAAAATGAAAGGACAGTCTTTGTCCCCAGACTGGTCAAGTGAAATCCAATTAAAACATTCCCCGATCATGAACTGTAAGTATGATTAAGCAATGCCTTGAAATAAACATAATGAAAACATTATCCATCATTTTCAATTGTGGCTTTCCAATTAAATCAGGGCATAACCTATTTGACAATTAGCATGCGATGATGTCTGTCCCTAGTGGTAAATAAATATCAGTTTGACTTTGGTATGATGAAAGCTTTTCATTTTTTAACTGTTGAAGCACACGTGTGTTTGGAACCAGGCTGACACCAAATACTTCTTACCGGAATATATATGTCACTCACTGAATGGAGATCTAGTGTGGGGTGTTTTCTGTGGGTGAAATTCAATACAAAGGAAAGGGAGAAGGGGCCAGTTTTGCAAGGGATTTTGAGCTGCACATAAAATAATCTGTGTGTTAGCAACTGAAATCACAAGGCAGAATTCTGAATGACACAGGGTGGCAGCACAGATCAGCAGTACTGGCGTCTGCCCACTGAGAGGATAATAAACCCCCCATGTCCTCCGTGCAGAAATTTGTGATTTTTATTGGGGCTGTTTTGTTCATGCCTTATTGTCACCAGGTGATCATTCTCCTTAAAGGTCGTTCACCTCAAATTGGATTGAAGTCAAGCTAATTTCCTATGGCTTGATCTAGCTCTAAATGAAATCATTAGCAGGTGAAGAAACAGGCTCCTAGGGAATGCGTGTCCTGAAGTGGGTAAAGTTAGACATCCCAGGAGAAATCCTGATATTGAAATCAAATGTGTGGCTTTTTATTGGCTTCCCTGGGACCACGATTTCAATGCTAGACTAGGATTTTCAGTAGATCAAAGGAAAGGACAGTAAGATTCAGGCATTTGAATCATTTAGTTGCTTAGGTTCGAAGGCGGTATTGCTGAGGAGTGGTCTAACTTGTTTGGAAATCCTAATCCCAAATCCACATTCAGTCTTGCCTAACTGACCTGGTCTGTAGGGGTTTTGCATATGTACACTCCCTGTTGATTTAATGCAAATAACTTGAGGAGGTGTGTGATGTTACATTTAGGCAACGTTATTACTGGAATTTCTATACTTTAAAGGGTTTCAGTTTGCAAAATTAATATATTGTTTTCATCTCCCTGTATTCTTGTTGTGTAATGATATCCACAAGGTAAAATCAAGCTATCATTTCCAGCAGAATTAAACTTAGTATTTGATTTCTCCATAGCTAAATTCAGATTAATTTCTCTGTTCATATCAGCTGCCTTGTGCGCCTGGGTTTCCATCCCACAAAGGCTTATGCAGCTTCTTAACTTTAAGCATGCCAGTTTTTCTATTACAGTCACATGAAATTACTTCCATGTTTAAAGTGCATGGTAGCAGGATCAAGGACCTTAGGTAATACACCGTGAGATAGCGCACATTCTCTAAATTCTGTGACTCGGTAGGGTGTAATAAATGAGAAATGACCTTGCATTAATGACCTTGCATTTTCATGTCACAATGTCAGCATTGCTTTAATTTAATCCATTGTATTTATTTTCTCAGGAACAAAAATCTCATTTAATAATAATCTTGAAAAAGGAAAAAAATGGGCTTTTCTTTCGTTCACTTAGTCATTTGTTCTTCTTTTATGTGCATTCAGCTCTTGTCCACCCCGAAAGACTCTATGGTAACTGGAGATACAATGAAATTATGACATCTCAAGAGAAAAGAGACTGAAATCTGAACAAATGAGAGAAGAAAGGATTTTTAGTCACTGTTCACAACTCTTTTCACTCGTTTTGACTGACATCTACTGAGCAGCAGTGTCTACTAAACATTATGTGAGAAAAGAGGTTTTACTTTCTTGGTATAGCTAGCACTGAAAATAGGTGCTTTTATACACATTTTATTTCTTGTCTTTTGAATTAAAAAACAAAACACTTCACCCATCCTTTAAATGCTGCGGTGAAGATAAAGGTCAAATGCTTTATCTTCATATAAAGATGATTACAATAATCTCCTTACACATTCCCTTCAAAAAGCTGACTTTTAGTGCCCTCCATATCTTTCTTGCAGTCCTCCTGGACACCCTTATTTAATTCCCATTTAGTGGGAATGCATATACGCACGCTGCTTTGGTCCAAATGACTGCACATTGCACCCACTGTCATTAGATACAGCAAAGATAATAAACGAAAAGGAAGTTAGCTATAAGCAGGAAGAATTCTGTGATGAGTTGAGGCAATCTGTGTCAATGTCAAAAGGAGGAAGGACATTTTCACAGCATACATTATGCAGCTCTAAACACTTTCTTGAATATACATTCTGAGCACATAGTCCTTATGATAGAGGTTGTAAGGGGATTTTTAACTTATTCATTAGGGCTCCATCCTGCAATGTGGTGTTGAAAGGCTGCAACTCCTTCTGAAATCATGAAAGTGGTGGCAAAATATTAGCTGATTTAAATTATTGTAGAGTCGTTGAAGTCTTTCTCCAGTACGAGTTTACACCAGCAAAAATCCTAGTCCTTAGAAGAAAGAACTTAACAATTCCCAAAGTTGTTCAGCCCTTTGCAGAATCAGATCAGCAGACATCAACAGCACCATGAAACATGTTTTCAAGGGGCAGCTGGGATTTGATACCTCTTGGGCATTTGTGGGAATTCTGGTGTTAAGAAAGCAAGCTGCATAATTCGAAGAGGGAGAAAAACCTGAGCGGTAACTACTTTGTTGGTAATAATAAAGTGGCATCTGATATTTGAAGGTCTAATCCTGTCATATTCTGATATTCTCAGATTAGACAGTAAATGAATTTTTAAAATAGCCAAGACGGCTAGGGATAATTACAGGCAAATTGTCCTCGGTATTTTTTTTTTAACAAATGGTTGATCATTAAAAAATTCCCCAAAATAGGTCCAGCTATATTATCTCACCTCCAAGTAGAAGTACCCAAGATGATTCAACAGCACATCGGAGCACTGGGAACTTTTATGGAGATGTAAGGTATAATGGATAATCTGACAAATGTAACTATTATGGTTTGAGCACACCACCAAAATAGCTCCCTGCCTTCTGGAAAGTAACAGTAGGTTTTAGAATAGCCCAGACTCAATTCATATTGATCCACATAAAGAATAATGACCAACCACACTGTTTCAGTAGAATTAATCCACTCGCTTTCCCTACTGCCCTTGTTGAACCCTCAAGAGAGAATTATAGATTTCTTATACTGTTATGCTCATTCACTTACTATGTGGCAATGACCTACTTTCTGTTTAACACAGTGAACACAGGACTCAGAATGTACGAACATACAGCATCAGGCTTATGCATATAGTGTTGTGATTGTCAGAGATAAAATCTGACATCCAATAAATCTTTGATCTTGAAAGGAAATGGTGCTTATTTGCATCTAAGTACTTGCAAGCAATTGCAGGTAATTCAAATGGAGAATCAAAGCCGGAGAAGCTTTTTGTGGGCAATTCACATTTAAAAATTTTAGGCAAAAAGCAGTTTGGGTTTGATTTGCTCAGAGAAGCATGGACACTGAATTGCACAAGTTTACAAAACCAGCTTCTTTCCAACTCCCTGTGACCTTGCCTTTGGTCATTGCAAAATAAATGCTAATTAATGGAGCATAAAGTGATATTTATTTGTTCCTTGTAAGTGTCTTACTTCAGAAGGATGCATCCTGGAGGGGATGTTGATATCGGTTATTATAAAAAGCAAATAACATGTCTCCTCAAATGCTACAGTCTTGCACATGTACTGGAAGGAATGGAAAGCCAGGTAATGAATAACAGAAAGGTTTGGCTCAAAGGCTTGTGAACTGCAATGTAAACATCATAGCTCAGAATTACAGGCACATAAACAATATGGTTCACACATGCTATGCTGGTCTTTATGTCGTGACTGCTTTGGTACAGGGCAAAGCTATAATAATCCTGCATGTTTTTATGCCAAGAAGAAAAATTATTTGCTTGAATTGTGGAAAATTAGATGATCCCACAGTCAGTGAGCGACGTCCTTCATGTGAAGGCAAGAAAGATCAAAAAGTCAAAAAAGGATTGGGACATTTGAAAATCTGGCTTGAATAGAAGAAAATCAACTGCAAAAATTCTCTGCAAATGGAATTTTCACTGGATTTTTTTTTTTTAAATGACAGTCCAGCTTTTTATTTGAAGGTAATTTTAAAATAAAAATCAGTATTTTGCTCAGAAGCACTGGGCAATACTTTGTGACATGAATAGGATTTCTTTCAGTTTTCTTCCAATTTAGATTTGTTGAAAGCCATGCAGGCTGTGGTACATACAGATTTTGATTGAATTCATATTGCAAGGCAGATTTTCATATTTTTCTTTTCAGTCAGCATTCCTCTGGTATCTTCATAAGATTTCTGGTGAAGCTGGGTGTTACTCACTATAGATAAAGTTATCAGGCTGTCTCTAGGTGAATAATTAGGATTTTTCTACATGAGAACATTTAGCCAAAGATAGAATTTAGCTACTTATCCTAGTGTGCATGCCCTAGTTTTCTACTATTGCAGGCTTGTGAATCACGGCTGCTCGACAGTGGACGTATAAAAAATGTATAAGTGAGAAGTTCCATTATTTTCTACTGTAATTGTTTGAGAAATGTGACTTATTTTCATCTACACAAAAATAAAGGAACTATGAAAATAAAAAGAAATCACTTTGGTTTTTATATAGTCTTATGATAAACTTAAAATATCATCAAAACCTTACATTTTTACAATTTCTGGAACCTTTTAGAAATTAATTTTATTTTCTTTAAATTGCTCCCTCTCTCATGTCTAACAAAAAGGAAGTTTTCACTTGAAAATGAAAAAACCTCCATAATAAATGAAAAACAATTCTGCCAAAAGACATTTTCGGTGACAGAACCTTAGATTTACTTTTAATGTTCATATATGACAACACATTTTTAGAAGCTCAGAGCTATGTCTGTGTAGCTGCCACTTGCCCTGTATTATTTGCCAGCCAAATCTTTGACATTGCATCAAAGAACGTGATCACTAGTCATTACTGACGTGCCAAGTTTCAACTACAAGTTTACCTGGTTTTTGAATGATCTCTCTGGGGAGGGAAAGTGCTCATATCCCTATTTTTCACAGCTCAGAAGTAGTATGGTTTTTCACCTCATAATTCAAAATACCTAACCAACTTTACTCATGCTGGAAAAGTTAATTAGCAGCTATTATAACATTCCTTTTACTTTCTGACAAGCCGTATGTATATAATTATAGTTTTGCATCCTTTCATTCAGTCCATTGCATCATCTGAACTTGCATGGTAAATGAGAATTATTGTCTCTCTGTTTTCTAGCAATATTAATGTTCAAAGTCACAGTGAAATGTCCTTCATATAAAGAAGTTTAATCCTCGAGTAATTAGGTTATTCTTTCATCTTCACTCACAAGACAGAAAAGGGAAAAAAGAAATCCAAACCACTAAAAACATACAGCCACTGAATAAGTCTTTCCGTGATGACTGTAAGTGTACAGATAGACCACAAACTTTTTGAAACAGTCAAAAGAAATGCTTTCATGTGGTCGGGATCTCAGAAACCATGTTTGAAAATATGTCATGTATGAAGTGAATAATGTTGGAAGGAAGACTGCTACACTCCAGCAGCTTTGTTCACAGTGCTTTCTAGGTTGATTGAAAACAATCAGCTGGAAAGACCTGCGTACACAGGGAAATGACACAAGTGGCCCTTACTAAGATATATAATTTTCCTCTTATTATGCTAATTAGAGAAAATTGCCTTCAATAATACAAAATTATATATCTATATTGGTTCAATTTAACTAATGTTCCGTAGCTGCATAGGCAATCCATGAAAGCAAATAAAAAGATATTCAGCTAGGATTTATGGAGAGTGTTCAAGCAACTCTCCAAGAGGAGGGCTGAGGTTTACAGATTCTGCTTTATGCTGTTCAAGAGATTTTCTATGTTCTTTTTCTAATTTTATAATATAACAATTACTGACTCTCCTGATAAATCTGATTCGATGGGAGACAATATTGCAAAGTGACAAATGCTATCTTTCTCCTTCAACAAAGAGAAAGCCCATATTTTTTGTCAGTATTATGTAATTTCACTTCCAAAGAACAAGAATAAATAAAAGAAAAATCTCTTTTAGGTTTGTCCCAAGCTACTCAAGATTCAATGGGTATCTTTTAAGTTAGCGTTAACGGAATTTCAGTCTAAGCTGCCTTAACCCTGATTTAAAGCGAGTGAAATAAGTTAGGCTGCAACTACATTATGCAATGTAGAAAATATAATTGCTGTTGTCGGAACCATAGTTTTATGTTTCCTGATTAATTTCCAAGTTTATTATATCTTTGTGATATACTTTTCACGTTTTTTTAGGAGACTAGAAAATGGAGCAAAACATACGGTTATTGAAGCGTTCCCTTTTATTTTGAACATAGAATCATTCTTTAAATCAAATGTAACTTCATTGATTGCAATGATCACAGTTTATTTTTCAGTGGTAAGTGTGAGAAATCAACATTTTCCAAATGCTGCTGCAGAATATGATCCTCTTTTCTCTAAATGTGGGGGATCATGAACTTATATAAAAAAGGGTGCAGTACTTTAAGTTTGTTGATACTGTATGGTGACTTGGTAACTACTGCAGTTAAATTTGGCTATTGGCAGGTGTGTTAAGTGCAGATGTGTTAAGTTTGACAACCATAAAGCTTACACCATTTGAGGGAGGATCCATTTCTCTACTACACATTAGTGCTTTCCTAGCACTACATGCAGGAGCCTTAAAACACACCTACTGCCAGCTAACAAACTACAGACTTAATGTAATGACACTATTGTTGTTAACCAGCCCCAGAGTAACTGCCAAGAAAAGTTAAAGTTAAGCTTTAACTTGTAAACTGAAGCCCGTGTGGGAAGTGGAAGGACTCCCAACGATTCCAGCTTGGGAGCTGAGCGGAAGAAGGACCTCCTGCACTCTTCGACACTTGGAAAAGATTCAATGCGCTTAAATTGTAACTTATTCTGCTTAGATTGCCAGCAAATCTGCCTCTAAGTGCCAGTTACCAAGAGGTTCCCTATTCAAGGAATGAGGTGCAAGGTGTCAATGAATTTTAACCAACCCATGAGAAGTTACGGTTTGATTAGGTTTTAACTGGTAATCAAAGCTGAAAGATTCTGCCCGGTTGCTAGTTTCCTAAATCATTAAAGCTCCCACCTCTGAGCTAAACTTATCATCAGCAGCTTGTATTTTAAGTTAAATGAATAATTGGAAACTTAATTTAAAGCAAAGTGACAGGAGGATGCATGAATTAGTTTATTTTGTAGTGTTGGCATAAAAATGTAAACTGGACAAAGTAAAATATTTCAGCTTTGCTGGCAAGAGACTCATAAAGGAATCTGTGGGTTTAAGTAGTCTGGCTTTTAAATAATGCATGTAAACTGCATGTTGGGTCCCTGACAGTTCATCTGGTTTTTCAAGTGACAAGGTTTTTTGCAAAATCTCCGACTTCTCGGATGTAGCCAGAATTCACACTTTGTCTTCCGACTGTGCTCTCATTGAAGATTTATCTGTCTACATTTCTATACCAGCATTTAAGGTTGGGGTTTTTTTTTGTGACAGTAGTATCTAAAAAACTCACAAGATTTAATTTTACACTTAGAAATCTCTTATTAGGATTTTTTCCAGAATTTTGCAAATATATTATCAAAATGCAGAATAAAAATTCTCCAAGGTCACCCATGTTGTGAAACCATACATTTCAAAGAGATTATATCACCTGCCACTCCCCGCCTATGTCATTCTGACATCAAACCATTTATTGATTGTGATTCTTCTTTTTTTCTTTCCCCTGTGCAACATTAAAAACCTTTTAGAAATTAGTGATGGACCAACAGTTTCTCTTTCCTGCTCTATTTACTTATAAGCAGAAGAGGGAAGAAGAGGGTAGAAGAGCCAAATACCAGAACCAAGACGACTGCTGGCAAATTTTCTAAGCTCAGAGGAGTGGAAGTTCAAGGTAGGTTTCAGATGCACAGTAAAAAGGAAAGGACTGGAAGGCAGACAATGGGAAATCAACTTCATGCCCAGATGTTCAGCAAAGCTTCCAAGGTCAGCCTAGATGACAGTGTGCTCTTGGTATACAGAAGGATAAGTATGGGTTGAAGGCCTATAGTGTACATGCCAAGAGTGGATCCAAACTGCTATTACGAATGTATGCCCTGTCCAGTCAACTCTACATACTGGTAATAGATGCTGTTCTCTTTTGGGAACAAATCACTGTGCTATTCTCCAATTGCTCCAGCATGCTTGGCCCCATCTCCGCCTGATCCATTCAAACTGCCTGGAGGAAACATTTTGCACCACATGTATTCATGCTTTCTCCTTTTGCAACACACTAGGCATCCAGTTTATCTCACATATTGATATGTAGTGAACAGGTGAATTTGGACCTGATGTTGGATTGAGGCCATGCTCATCTGACCACATAGATGGCTAAGGAGGGAGAGAGGAGAGGAGGCATAAACTGTGCCCCCCTTACTGAACTGTTGTGTAGCTCTTTGGGAGAGAAAGCTAAGACCTGGGAACGTGTGGAACATGCACAGATCTGCAAAGCCTCAAAAGGGAGTGTGCTTTACGTGTATTTGGGGCAAATCTTGGTCTTTGTACGTGGTCACGCCTGTAAGGCACAAACAGACCTGGGGATCTGAACAAGGTCATGAGCGTGCAGCATTCACAACTACAAATTGAAGGGAATCTGCGAGAAAAAAAATCCCAGTCATGAGATATGGCATAGTAATAGCATCTATCCATTACCTGTGGAGTTGATTCTACTCCTCATATTGTAAATTCTGCCAAAAATAAACTTCTCTGATGAGAGAAAAAAAAAAAGAGTATACAAAGAAAAGTACACTGCAAGGCAGCAAAGATTTATAAGAGGTTATTTTGTGCTGAGAGAAGTGACTTTTAGGCCAAATTGTGCAAGTTTATTGATGTTTCTCTCAGAAGAGATCCACCTAATCTCTTACAAAATCTATTTTTAAGATTTCTTAGGTTACCTCTCTTTAACTTCATTTGGTGTAAAAACTAGTTGTGATAGATACCATGAAGACAAAGAGATATCAAAAGAGAAAAACCTGTGCTCTTTAGCGAGACGATAGAAATTCATTATTCACAGCTGCATACACACATGATTTTGAGTTCTAACAGCCAGCAATTAGTTTAAACAGTAATACCACCAAGGGAAGCATAACTTAGTTAAAATTTACATTTAAATGAGATCATTTGGAGAAATCAAATGCAGAACAATCTGTTATTTTTCTATAACATTTCATAGTAGATTTTTTGAGTAAGGTATTCCTCACAATATAGTTTTATTACTTGCTGGTCTAAAATTACCATGACATATTTGTACGTGTAGCAGAAAAAAAAGTCTCACCATTTGTTCATTAACAACCTGATGCAGAAAATTATCTCTGTTCAGGAAAGCATATTAACCAAATTTAACATAAAACTCGTGCTTGGCCCTGCTGAAAGCTAAGCACGTACTTAAGTGTTTTTCTGAACATTAAATTGAAATTCTAAATGTGTTTACTTGCTTTCTTCAATCATGTTGTCAACCTCCAGTGATAAAAACTGTTTCTGTTATGAAGCTCTTCAAATTTGTCAGCTATTTTTAATTCTTGTAACCAGTTAAAAACAAATGATACATGATCCTGTAGCAAGACTTTGTGGAGGCTTTTATGCCGGATAGAAATCTCTTAAGATTTAATTGTGAACTTTGAAATTAGAACAAAATGAAAATTAGATCTTCCTTCTTCTCGGAATCTCTTTCATTTCAGCCTTTTTTATTTAAATCTGAATTTTTGGCTTCTATTATAGTTAAAATTTTCCACAGAATAAAAAGTTTCTACACAAAAATTCTGGACATTCCCAAGTGAAAATAAGTCCATTGAGTTTTGTTTTGATGTTAAGCATTAAACTGCATCTGCCAATGAAGGGAGAGTATTTTACAAGGTTTCTGGAATCTCTTTTTCCCATTTCCCTCCATAGCTGGGCTTCCTGTCTGGGTTTTCTAACACAGAATATGCAATTTGTAAGGTCTCCAGAGAGTAACTGGCTCTCCTCTGTGACAGAACAAAACCTCAAGCTAATAGCTTAAACAGGATCCCGGAATGGAGTGGGGGAAAGCTTTAGGGGCACAGCACTCTGGAAAAATACCTTCCAAAAAGATTGGCAGATTAGGACCCTTAAATCCAAACTACCTGGGGAGCACTGCCATCCAGCCTGGGAAAATAAGCGGGTTTCTGTACTGGAGACACTTTATTGTGTGGCTGGGTAATTCCTTGCCTGAGCTGGCAGGTAGCGAGGGGCAGCCTACAGGCAGCGTGCAGAGGCACCCGCTTGTGCAGGAGCGTGGCTTGTGCAGTTTATTGTCAGAAATATATTCAGCCAGGACTGTCTCCTACTGGAAGGGCTGCAAGAATGTCACATCTATGTTCACGAGCCACTTGTCTGCTAAATAAACTGAGTAACTCTATGACAAAGTGGACCAGAAGCCTGTAATGGATGACTTCATTATCCATTCAGCGCCTAGAATGAGCAAGTGTTTCATATAGGACACAGAATAAGATGGGTCCGTAAGAGAAGGCATTTATATAAAGACATGATGGAACAGCTAATAATGAAAAAGAGTTGCATACGTGGAATAAGAGGGTCCAGAGTGCAAAGGTATCTGAACTGAATTTATATTAATAGCGAAAAGCTCTGTAATCTATTAATTGTGGAAGAATCTCATCTTTCTTTTCTTATTTTTATCACTATTATTTCTTATTTTCCTCCCTTTTTGTTCCATTGACTTACTGCAGTGGTTTTTAATACATCAGCGGCATGGCATTCTCTGACTAAAGGCTAAACTGAGCTCTCTGAGCGTTCCTCTCACCACTAGACAATGCTAATAAAACCTCTCTTGAAAAGCATGAGGTAAACCTATTTTGAGACGAGTAGTTGGATGGGGATCAATCAGGACTGTGCCAGCAAAAAACTTAAAAAACATAACAGTGAATGGTCAAGGCCAAAAATGATGCAAATTAATGAAAACTTGGCCATCCTCAAACCTGAAACCCAGACTCATCACTCATTCCAGATCACTGCTGCATGCTCCAGCGTAATAAAAAAGAGTTTTAAACAGTCTCGTTTTGACATGTTTATGCATTTGTGATGCACTCTTGTCTCTATCTGAAAACGACCCTCTGGCAATGTCAGCAGACAGAGAGACCAGGACTGGGATCGGCATGGAGGCTCTCATCCCTAATGGTCATCTGTCTGCCCTGGTCAAGGGGGAGCAGGGCATTAGAGGGAGCCAGCTCTGATACGGCTTGTACTGGCCTTGTACTTTGGTCTCCTGTGTACCCAGCTGTGCCACTTACAGAAAGCACTAAAATTCACAGTTAAAAATGTCCCTCTGAGGAATTTTAAAAGCTGACAGCAAAGCTCAAAGTGGTATCATTTGTTGAGTTGAGAAATTTCTTGTAATTACCAAGTTGGTCTTTGTTGCAATCTCTTCAATGTGTGGTTTCAATGTTTGTTTTCTGTCTTTCGGACAGGTCCTTGCACAGAACCACAGCTTTTCTCTCTTCGTTGTAGGCAGAATGACATCTTGTCAGGTTTTATTATAACAGTTGCCAACAGTTTTAGCTCAGAGTTAGCAGAAACCTAAATTTGAGTAAGTTCTTAGGCTTTAGCATTTTCTTTATGCAGCACAGACACACTATAGAGCCAGGCAGTCAGTCTGGGTGGAGTTATGTGTGATAAATATTTGGCTACTTGCCTTGATCAGCTGATACCAACTGAGCAAATTCGTAAGTGTGAAAATGCTGCAGGACAGATGATTCATTCTGGTTTGGGGCTCAGAGGCCTCCTGGCTTTAATTGGCTCTGGACCAGACCCTGAGCTTCCAGCTGACCTTCAGATAGCCTTTCTGCTGAGCATCTTTGGATAGGAGTGGGTGAGTTAAATTAAAATCAACCCCTTGCTTATGAGGGCATTTTGCTGCAGATCGTCCACGTGAAAAAAAAAATCATCTGAAATGGCTACACAAATGCTGTCTTTTTAGAGTCAAGCTTTCTTTGTTATGTGAAAAACAGGCTGTCTGTGACACTGTTGCAGCTGGCAAGCCCCTTGCCAGTGGATCCAAACATAACTTCAGTTTGCAGTCCCCAGATCTGCAGGCAAGGATACAGCTGACTACCTTTGACTTCTCCCTTACTGAAGCATATTGATGCAACCTGGCTTTGAGGCAACACTGATCTCTGCAGGACGTGCATACGCTGCTCCCTTGCACACAGGCACCTGCCTGCCTTGCACAAGCAGAAATATTTGGCCTTGTAAGAACAGTGGGTGAGGTAAATATAAGCTAGACCTCTAGTTTAAAGAATTCATACCCATCAAAGCTGACATGATACAAAGGTTTATTTGAACTATTGCACTTGATTTTGATAATACGACCATTGTTGTCTGTAAGGGATAAATCAGTTTTCTCCTTTCCAGAACTGGACTTGAATTTTTCAGCATTTTTTAAAAAAAACCTAAGACTGAAGCTGCCAAAGGAATCACTTTTACTGTATTACCCACTTTGAAGAATTTTCAAAAATAAAAGTATCCTGCTGTAGAATTTTTAAAACAAGATGAAACAAACCATCTTCTGTAGTTTATATGGAGAATTAAATCTGTGCAGTGTTTGATTTCTAAAAATTGCCAAAATTTTTACTTTCTGTTCTGTAACAGAAAGGAAAATATACAAGTCTTGACTGGAAATCTTCAGAATTCATATAGTATTGACATTTTTTTCCCTTTCAGCACTCTCATTCCTTAGGTCTTGTATAATCATGGAGTGGAACTCAGTATGCATTACATCAGACTTTGGAAAATAAGCCATATGCGTCAAGGAAATGCCATTGCAATGCAGAAAGGTGCCAGTTGTCCACTGTTCTTTGCGAGCATTTGTAAGAAATTGACCCTTATCTCCACTGTCACTGGGCATGAAAAAATCACGTTTGTCTTTTCCCAGACAAAGCTATTGTGCTGCATCCCTACCTGGGCAGATGCTGGACAGATACTGCTAATCCGACTGTGCTGACTGTAGTGCAGGTGACCAAAGCAGGCGAGAAAAGATTTTTCCTTCTCTGGGAAACGATGCCCTGACTTTAGCAGTTTACAAGAGTATTCATGCCCCGGACAAGGGAGGGTGCCCAAATGACTCAGAAGTGAGCAGGGACAGGCAGAAGATCAATGGATCTGTCCTTCGGTTTAGACAAGATGGTGAATAAATGCAAATATGGTCTTCGCTTGTCTTCGTCAAGGGACCTTTGTTCCTCCTGAACTCTCCCAGGGTTGTGTGGAAACACCATGAGCAATGCCAGGCTGTGTACTCGCGGCTGTTCCTGGGCTCATTTCTGCTTCAGCAAATAAGAACTTGGTGCAACGCGGTGGATGGTATGACACGGAATGTGTTGCTGAATGGTAATTGAAACAGAGATTAACTCACATGAGATTATGTTTCTCACTCCCAGTTTTGCTTCTATCTATTTGAAGTGTAAAATAAACCAGACATGTTCATAAAAAAGTTTCGGCAAATGCTTGCTATATCTCAGCTCTCATTTTTTGTGTGTGTTGATCAGATATAGACAGATGGAAGCTACTGATGATTTAAGACATTAATGTGGCCAAGGATTGTGCTATCACTGTAAACCATATTATAATCCATGTTTCATATGGAAGCTGAGATTCTAGACTGAATTACAGTTTTTCTGTTCAAATACAGTGCATTCACTGTCATTTATAATGTAAAAGGACAACTGCAGAGTAAGAAAACAAATAAATATATGGCATTACTTGTAGGAAACTAGAATATTTATCTATTTCAGCTCGAAAAGGTGTCTCAGGCTGTGATTTAAAACGGAAATGACTGCAATAAATCAAATGAAGCAGGGGCCTAGATTAAAGATGAGATAGCTAACATAGCCAAGATAAATGCATTTGGGTAAAGTTACTTATTTGTGATACTTGCGAGACTGGGTCCAGCAGCTGGTGTAAGCCCCATCCTTAATTTCCCTGGTAAACAGAACAGACCATAGGTATAGGCACCACGTTGCTTGCTTTATAATACTACAAATATTTTATTTTAACTAGAATTCTGTCATATTCATGTTTGGTCTATTAAAACAATATGGCACATCAGTTTCAGTGTCTGGAACATGCTGAGATGTAGCATGAACGGGCAAATCTTTGTAGCCACAATTCTAACGCAACTGTTTCATTACCTATGGCCATAGGATTCATAATACACCCAGGTAAGTCAAATGTATTGTAAGTGCACGTGTACATTTATATATTTAGATCTGTAGATATTTAGATCGGTATGTAGGTGGTTTTGTATATTCATCTGTATTTATATATGTATAATAACAATAAAAATCGTTTTTTTTTTAACTTGTTAATTTTCTTTACTGGGGCCTTTGTCTCAAAGAGCATATTTTGTTATTAGTATTTTCTGTCCTTGGTCTCACTGAAGAGTTATTTAAAAAAAAAAAAAAAAACAACAGAAAAGTTTATCTGCTTTTTTTTGTGAGCTTCAGCAATTTTATCTAAGTATTTTAAAATTATTTCATTTTTCATCTTCAGGTATACAATGAATAGGGCAGTGGAGAAACTCATAACAGAAATTGAAAACACTGGGATGAAAAGACAAATAAGGGAATGTGATAAAAATATGCAAAATAATAAACAGTATAGAAGAGGTAGATCAGGAGCATCTGTTCTCCCTGTCTCATAACACAAGAATATGGGGACTTTTATGAAATTAAAAGGTGGTAAATTCAAAATAGATAAAAAGAAATATATCGTTGTACAAAGCAGGTAAATATTAAAACTTCTTGCAAAGAATGCTGTTAAGGCTGAAGACTTAGTAAGATTAAAAGGTAGCTGGATGTTTATATAGTTCCCAAGAATACCAGCATTTATAATAGTGAATGATAATATAAATTCTGAAAGATTTAATAAGCTTCATGCCATGGGTTTATAACAATCTTTATCTGTCATGACTCTGGACTCTGTCTGGCAGGGATTATGATGTTTCTCATATGTTCACCTGCTTTTGATGACTCCCTGGGAAAGGGCTGCAAATGAGGCTGATGTTCCAATGACAAGCCATGCTCTTTCCTTACAGTACTGATTTTCAAAGTGTTTCTTCGTATTCCTCAGAGGACCTTAGTATAGAAATGTGAAGTTTTATAGAACTCATGGGCTGAGACTACAGAGTCTGAGAGGAGCCCTTACCTCTACACCTAATGCTCATTTCTCATCTCCAAGGACCTGGGTGAACTAGAAAGGGCTGAGCCTTCACTTGTCCTGGTTCCCAGGGAGGTGATTACAGCTGATATATCCTGACTCATGATCATGAGTCTTGTGGTGCAGCTGAGATCATGGGGACTTGTGTCACAGCAGAAGAATGGATTTACTTAGGCACTTTTGAAGGGAGAAGAGGGAAGTATAGAGTAAACTGGGATAGCCGACAGAAATACTCTAAAATACACAGATCGTGAATCATGCATTTTCAAGGATATAAGCAAATAAAAAAAAGCTAGCCTCTGTGGATTAAAAACCCCAAAGTTTCAAGGAAGATGGCTCACAGATTTATAAAATTATAAGCATTTAACAGTGGGAGGAAATGGTAGTTTGGATTTGCAAAGAAGTGCAGAGGGATTAGCCAGATCCTATTCATTTTAATTAACAGATGAATTATTTCCCTCTCTTATCAGCACTAAGGCTTACATGACATTTTAAATGGACAGTCTATACTATTCCAGCCCTGGCAGTGTTCTGCTTGCCTCTGGGCACTTGACTGACTGCTGTGCTTGGACCTCACACACTTGGCTCACATGCAGTAAGCTCCTTGGATGGGATCCATCTGACTAGATGTAAGCATCTTCCCTGGACATAATATGGGTATGGACAAGTAGAGGACATAAAGCCTTGCTTTGCAGTCTGGGTTTGCTCCTGTACTGATTGACCTTTTTGACACACATCTTTGGGAAGTGCTTGTTGTCTGCTATTTCTTCACTAAGAACACGCACCATTCCCAAACTATTAATTTGTAACTTTTGCCTAGAGCAGTAAGACACTTCTAAGCATTTTCTTGCCTTATTGCTCAGAATTTTCTTTAAGTTTTTGAACAATAGGTGAAAAGACCTCTGGGAACTCATGAATGACTTCTAAATATGCCTCTTCTCCACATTGTGATCTCTTCCTCTGTGTCCCTGTCTTCACTAAATACTGAACTACCAACTTCCTTTCAACAATCTTTCCTTTCCTTTCCACAATCTTTCCTTTCCACAATCTTTCCTTTCCACAATCTTATCTTTCCTTTCCACAATCTTATCTTTCCTTTCCTTTCCTTTCCTTTCCTTTCCTTTCCTTTCCTTTCCTTTCCTTTCCTTTCCTTTCCTTTCCTTTCCTTTCCTTTCCTTCCCTTCCCTTCCCTTCCCTTCCCTTCCCTCCCTTCCCTTCCCTTTCCCTTCCCTTTCCCTTCCCTTTTCCTTTCCCTTTCCTTTCCCTTTCCTTTCCCTTTTCCTTTTTCCTTTTCCTTTTCCTTTTTCCTTTTTCCTTTTCCTTTTTCCTTTTTCCTCTTTCCTTTTTCCTTTTTCTTTTTCCTTTTCCTTTTTCCTTTTCCTTTTCCTTTTTTCCTGCTCTGCTCTTCCTCTTACTGCCCAATCATGTTTTAAAATGGCTTACCGCTCACTTTGTCAGAGTGATTTCCCAAGCAGTAGATATCACCACTTGTTAATCCAAGCCAAACCTTCAGACTTAAAATATTGGCACGTCCTGGTCTGTAGGCATTGCTTTGTCCAAAAGTGTTTATTATAAACAGACGATAATTAAGATTCAGATTATAATTAAGGTTTAATGACAATTCATTATTATTCATGTGTCAGATGCAAATTTATTTCCAGTAGAGTGAAGTCGATATAGAGTGAAAGGCAGCAGGGATGGTAAACAAACATCACATTTATCATGACATAGTGAAAAACCCCAAGTATCAAGTTGTACGTAGTGAGGTTCTTCAAACACAGTTGGTCATGATTCACATTATAGGTATGGATTAGTTGTCATTTATTACTCCCTTGACTAACCTGCAAGCAAACAAGTGTAGAACTGACATACATAGGCTATTTATTATTTAAAAGCTTTCATCAGTTCTCTGTGTTCATGATTTTTCTCAACTTTTCTTGATTTTGAAAAGCCATTGATACCTACCAAATAGACACAACTCAACAGTTTAACTTGAGAACCTAGCAAAAGCCTTCTTGAATTTTAAAAGGAAGGTCACCCTACAGAAGGATGTATTTCTTACAAAAACCAAAATTAATCTTCAAACCTTTCATTCCTCCCACACTAATGTATTCCTAAACATATGCAGAATCCTTGTGAGCTTCTCAGTTCAGTTCCTGAGATTTAACCAGAGAGCTTCCCTTAATTATTCAAATAAATTAACTCCTTGTTTAGCCAAAATTCTTGAAGAACATGTCTCCAGATAGAGTTCATTCATGGAACTCTGGTGCTTCGGCAGATTATGCCCTTTAAGAACAGGTGAAATTCTGTACTAGAGACAATAAAATAAGCCTAGCTCAGCATATATTTTGTGAAATCTAAATCCAAGAATGACACCTCGAACTCTAAGAGTATCTGTCCTACAAATCAAACAAAACTGCTGGCTACAAAAAAAGTGACAGAAGCCTGAACGAAAATGGGCAAAATCAAATGGGAATGAATAACCAAGCACTGAGGAACATAAAAGAGATGGAAATGTTTGTAAAAACCATAGCATTGGCCTTTGTAGGAAGACAAATGTTTACATGGGTGCTGGGTGCTTGCTTAAATCGCTGCAAGGATTCCTTTCCCATGACATCTAGACTCAACAACCTGAATGAAAAGGGAGAATTAAAAGGGGCATTAGGTTTCAGAAAACATGTCTGTTCTGGGAAAACAAAGCATGTCTACAAAATGCCATATATTTCAAGTAAAATGGCAATAAGCATAAGGATAATCCCATTGTAGTGAACAACCTTTGCATTTTTAACCCTACATGTACTCCTGGATTTGACTGCAGTCTACTACCTTACAGCTAAAGATGCTACAAGCTCAGATGTACTTAACATCAAATTAGTTAACAGATGTTTATGGTTTTTCTAACATAGAACTATTTCCTATCATAATGAGGTCAAGGGGCTTTGGAGTGGAAGAACTCACCCTTTTCTCTCTGAGTGAGGAGCTAAGAACATAACTATGACTTTAATAGAATATAAATCTTCAACAGGGGAATGTTTGTTAGACAATCATCCCATACCTTCTCATTTATTCAGTCTGTCTTGTAAGTTTTCATTGAAATAAGTCCATTCCAAGTTACTGTAGTTTTCCTCAGGTATTTTACAGCACTGAGGCTATTTCTTGCTCATTAACATGCAATAGCCATGTTATAAATTATGACAAAAAAAATAATTATTCCATTTTACAGGCTTAGGTTCACCTTAATGAATATTTTAAAATAGTCAGAGAGTGAGATAACATTTGGTTACTGTCCTGACAATGTCTCTTGCCCTTCAGAATATGGCCAAATGTTGTATACCGATCGTGAGTCAGAAACAAAAGGTATTTTTATAGCTTTTAAATGCATGTGAAAGGCCAAAATCTTGCTATAGTCTTTTTCAATAGCAATCTTTAAATGTTTTTTGTTTTATTTTAAAGACAAATGTGCATGTCTGAGTAATGATCGTAATAAATTCAGAAAGACATTCCCTTTCTTCTTTGTAAGTGGAAGGTGGATGAGGGTTTAGTCAGTGCCTCAGATGGGCTGACCTAGGAAACGGTGACTTACTGGTCTATGCAATTATACTTAGTGGAAAAGTTCCAAGTTGGAGGAAATCTGGCAGTAGGAGGCAGACAGAGTTTTATGCTGATGATCAAACATGGCAAAGGTTCTGGTACTCGTAAATTCCAGTCACATTATCTCTCCCTGAAAAATGATGACTTGTTTTGACAGTGTGTCACTAAATGCATGCCTCCTAAATTAGGAGCCTGAGCTCTGGAGGAGTGGATACGGGATGGGGATTTGAGGAATGTTAAAGTCTAAACCCTGCTCTGCTACTGACCTGTTCTGTAGCCAGAGGCAAGGTTGTCAGCCCTCAGCCTCAGTTTCCCCCCCTCCAAATGTTCTGTAATGGTCTAAATGAAACATCCATTATGGATAACAATGATTGTCTCATAGCAGGGCATTGTGAGAATGATTTCAGGGTTTTTTCACTGTGTAAAAGGAAACACGGAGTACCAAATAGTCATTTATTCCTGACTTCTCTGAAGTCAGCAAGTCTCAGTTTCCATTTATTTGTGTATTTACCTCAGACTAAAGGAAGCAATCCATTTTTTTGGTATTTTCATACCAAATCTTTAACAGCAGTTAAATAGTTAAACAGCCTGTTGAATGTATAAAGTGTCCAAATATGATTTGTGATATATCAGTCATTCCTGTTGTACCGAATTCTAGCTGCTTCTGTATTTTTCAAAGGTTTTATAAGATTTCTGGGTCAGATCCTCAGCTGGTTTCAACTGTCATAGTTCCAATGAAGTCAGTGACAATGTCTTTTAAATTAGACCTGCAGGGCCCGAGGATGACTGCAGCCAACTGCATCGAACTGTCATACTCCACATCATTCCGTATCAAAGCTAAATGCAAATGCTGCTCTTGCACATGATACAGTGCACGGAAGTCAATCAAACCCAGCCAATTTACATCAGCAGATTAGCTTGCCTGCTTTGTATAACCAAACACCTAACACTCACAAAAATCTCCAAGAAAAAAAAAGAAAAAAAGCATGGGATAGTGAGGCCACTGAGAGGAGGCACCGGCTGGCCCTGCATTCGGCTGCAGTGTTTTGAGCAGTGGGGCAGGAGGGACTCCTGGGGTTTAGCTCTGTGGCTGTCACTGATTTATTGAGTGACCTTGGAAATGTCTTTGTGCCTTAGTGACCATCTGTAGCACCACTTAAATACCTTGCAAGCTTAATTGCTGCTTCTGAAGCACTGTAAGACCCTTCGGTAAAAGACATCGTGTCTGTTTAATGTCACATTGTTTTATCTGAGACCTGGAAACGTTCAGAATATGAAATGCTGAATGTAAAGCTGTTCAAAACCATATGTCTTATTTCAATAATTCACTGTAAGTTCCTAGGGGAAATATTATGCAATAAAACCCCATGTTACCCTTCCTCAGATACCGTAGTTGTAAGTTATCCCAGACATCTGTAGATTTCAAACTGAGGGCTTGTCTCAAATTCCAGCCGCTTTTGTAATTCTTAAATTAAGGGTCTCAACCAGCTCCCACCGAAATCAAAGGAAGGCCTGCCACTGACTTTACAGGATGCTGCAGCTGGCCTAAAAGGAATATTTGGGCATGGCAGCCGTTAAGAGGCATTCATGCAGTGCCATCGTGTTTCACAACAGAGCAGAGATGCACAATCTGTCCTGAGTCGGTGATGCTCAGTTTTTAATGCCAATTAAAAGGTGTTCTCTGTAGAAGCGCTAAAGGTAGAGTGGAATAAAATAAAATTATCTACATTATGTTGTGCAAAGAGGCACACAGTTAATTTTCATGTGGAACGATGCAGCATACGATGGTGTAATTCAGCTGGTTATGATAGGAAACCTTCAGGTCCCAATGGCTAATTTGTTATAGTGAGTCAGTATTAGACAGCATGAATCCACTTCATTTTTTAGTTTAAGTACAAAGAAACCTAATCAGCCTCTCACAAAGTGCCCTGTCAAATGTCAGAGTGAAATTCTGCTTTTTACAGTGTGTTTTATTTATACTTGGGGGCATGTTCCTAATTACAGTTGAGGGAGTAATTTGTAGAGGGTATGCTATTTGAAAAATAGAGCTTTTCTTTCTGTTGACAGAAATATTTGCAAGTGGATGACGATGTCCTCCAGTGTCTGCTATGAAGTTTGGTCAGTGAACCCCTCTTCCAGGCACTTCCAAGCTCCATCTGGGGGTTGTCTGTATGGAAATGTTGCCTTGTTAACAGCAGTATAGATGATAACACTGGTTTTGTCCAGCAACAAAATGCTCAGGGACACATACTCTCCCTGCTAACCTAGTATAACCCCCACCCCCAGACGATCATGGTGTTACAAGGAGACAGTGGAAAGACACCATTAACTCCTCATGTCTTTTGAATTTAGCGTTCTGGTACGTAAGATGCAGAATCTACTTTGGACTCCAGGATTAAACTTACCTTTACCTACCGATCCCTTGATAAGGTCTTACTGCATCCTGAAAGAACAAGAGGAAAAATTTGACTGTGACACATGCCAAGGCAAAGCTTATGCAGGAAGGCATAACTTGACAATGTGCAAATTTATGGCACTTGTCCCTTTGTATCCCTTAATTTTTTTCTAGCCTCCTTCTTGCAGGAAAAAAATATGTTCAGCTTCTCCATGCTATGGCTGAGCTGTTGCTAAGAGCCTAGTGCTGTCACATTTGCCTAAACAATTGCAATAAACAGCATTATTAATCACTACTTTATAAAGCATTTCTAAAAAACAAAACCCAGTCTATAAAATTCTGCTCTGTTCTATTTGCAATATATTGCCCTTCCTCAGAAGCTGAATTTCTTACTTGCTGTACAGGAATTGCACCTAGCAGACTCCAGAAGGTACAGGGTGACCCAGTGCTCTGCTGTTCAGGTTATGTCCAAAGGACCTCAGCAGAAGCTGACAAAGGACAGATAACCAGTCCTAACAACACTCCTCTTTGCCATCCTTAAAGCATAAAAGGGTTTTAAAGAAGGCAAAAGTGGTCCCCAGAGGACACTTTATGACAGGTTGTGCACAGACAGTCTTACAGCCTGGCTGAGCTTTTTATAGAAATTTTAGGGTGTTTGGGGAACATTGCTGAACACTGAAGACAGCAATTCTTCTGTGCTCTTTGGGGATCAAACAAAGCAAATCTCTCTTCTACCAAGAACTGGGCAGACTCTGGTACAGACCCTGCATTTGGGCGACAAAAATAAAGCTGCAGCCTGTCCCTGCCCTCTCCCCTTGCCTATTGCCAAAAATAGCAGAGATCCAACTCAATAAATACACAACCAGAACCTTAGACAGAGGAACCAAGTGCATCTATTGACAGCACTGGAACTACACAAGTATTGGAAAGTCTGGTCCAAAGTACCGTAGGTGTCCTAATCTTGCTGCTGATTATTCTTGTTGCTGATTTATTAAATCAGAGGTTATTTTAGGCAAATCCATCTTGTAATCCCAGATCTGTCAGAATGCTCCTGTCTGGAAGAAGCAGAGGCTAGAAGTGCTACTTAAGACTACTGGTAGGAGTAATTTCCCTTTTAATATCACATTATAAATCAGCTGCCTGCTATGCCTCAATAATATAAAAGCTGGACTAATCAAATTTAAAGTGGGATGAAAGCAAAACATGTTACTTTGCTCTGTCACATGCTGTTTCTATACTTTATACAGTGGAAGCAGGCATTGAAAGTAGGAGTAGATTGCATTAAATTTTTTTTAACTTTTGTCTGCAGTGGATTTTCCTTTAGAGATCTAGGGATGGTCTCTTGCCCATTCATGCATATACCTCTCATATACAGTGCTGTGAATGGCACAGGTCCCTGCATAAGAGAACGTATTTTCCAAATGGAACTATAGAAGTGATGCTTTTGGTTGCCTAGAGATAAGAGCAGCAACAGATAGTCCCAGACTTCGCCTACTGGCCTTCTTCAGCTTGTCTGTGATCTTTTTTTTTTTTTTTTTTTCTTTTTTTTTTTTCTCCCTTGTTGTTGTTGCTGTGTGTACCAAAGCCTGCACAGCACGGCAGCAGGGACCAGAGCACCCGGGCAGCACCGTTAATAGGGGCTGCGGAACCGACGGCGCCGGCTGGTGCCGGGCTCGCTGCAAGAGCGTTCCGCTAGGTGACAGTGTGATCCTCGGAATGCGTGCTGCAGCCTCTGAAATGATGGGAGGCACTGAACCTTGTTAGGACTGTAATTATCATTTGAAGAAAAATGTCCCCCAGAATAATAACTAGGAAAACTGCATACAAATTACATTGTCTTTTCAGGAAAAAAAAAAAAATCCCCCGTGAGCTTAAAATGCGCTAAAAATAGAACCTGAATACATATAAGGAACGCGCTGGTTATTATGTCCTCACCTCAGGAGATCCATGCAGTTAACTGAGGCTAAGAACTGAATTCAGATTAGGAAAGAATATTAAAAGAAAACAGGATTTCTCTAGATTTTTTTGAAGGATAAGATGCTTGAAATTAAGTGGGAGAGGTGGGGGGAAAATCCTTCCACCCTTCCTGGTGGAAGAAGCAGAAAATAAAAATAAAATGTAAACACAACTATCTTAGGGAATATCAGAAGATGGCTACAGGGAGAGATGCACTTGACCACTGTCCTGCGAAATGGGTCAGCCAGGCTGGAGAGTAAGAAAGGGTGCTGGGGAGGTGCAGGTTCTCAGACATTTCCCTTCCGTCCAGAGGAGTTGTGAAATAGCCCATCATTCAGCACGATTCTCCAGCCTTCTTCTGCAAATCAGAAGGAAGCCAAAATTTAAAATGGGCAAGCTGATCACGCAAACCCACTTAGGAGGAAGCAGTGTGATGTGCTTGAGGATAAAGGTATAGGAAAATAAAACTACGTGACTCCAAATCCAGAAGGCATTTTCACACTAAAGTGTTGATGGAGACGAGTTGTGCTTTTGCTTTCAGCAAGACCACATGATGTCTTTCCACTGCATGCACAGAAATACCTGACTGAATCAGAGCGAGTGGCAGAAGTAAGGTAACAGGATAGAGAGCAGCCTGAGATCCTGCAACCTCCTGGAGCTCACGGATGCTCTGGAAACTATTCATCACTTGAGTGAAACACTCCATGTCATAAAAATAGCCCTTCTTCACATTAGTCTGCAGGGTGATTTCTTCTAAGGTGACTTAATAACATTACTAACATTTCAAATCATCCTGTGGCTTCATCAGCAGCAGTGTTTTCTCATCAGTAAATTTAGTCATAGCTTTTTATGGTGGGTTTTTTTTTTTTCCTTCCCCTTTTTTGGCCGCTGCTATGAGTATTCTGGGTATGGATGCGATATTCGGGAAGTTGTGCGTGTGCGGTGTGATTGCTGATATCAAGTGTGCTTCCCAAAAGCACCAGATGCAGTTCTAAATCAAGCTGAGCCTCCAAGCTTTGGGAAGTGGCTGATATCACAGAGCCTCAGGAAGACTGTAAAGAAGGACGATGCCAAATGGCACGCATCCAATTAGCTTCCTCAGTGGCATATTTAGGACAATTAGGGGAGACTTGTGGCTATGGGAGACTTGTGGATGTGGATTCCTTTTTTTTTTTTTCTTTTTTCATTTGTTGTATCCAAGAAAATGTACAACAAGTACATGTATATGTACTGGTAAAGTTGTATGTTCTGATAGCCATCGCGCCTCAAATTTCATACTGTTGACTCTAGGTAATAGTGGTGTTACATTCTTAAGAATCAAAGGCACAATATAATTAGGAGAGGTATTATTTTGTGTTTAGCAGAGCACTAAATTAATGATATATGGGCATGATTCCGCTGGTGCACATCCCCGTTACTATGGCAACAATATTATGTCATGTGAGTCTGTCCTTGGTGTTACTTAGAGCAGCAAGGTCTCAGCAAGCTCCTCATTTATTTCAGAGACCTAAATAGACGCTTTCTCTGTGTGTGGAATTAAATCAGTTTTATTATAACTACAAACGTTATATATTCCATTAATTGCTTCTCTTATGTTATCGTGTTAATTTACTTTACTTACACGGAGCATTAGCATTAACATAAAACAGATAATTAGTGAACTGCAAATGACTAATGCACCCATATTGTGCAAATTCCTCTTTTCATATTCAAAGCACTACCATGTGCTCCAACTTCTTCAACCCCAACTATTAACCTCAAGGGTTTGCAGACCAAAAAAGGAGATGGAGTCAGTCCAAGAGGAAACATTCCCATCTCCAGAAGCACTATCTGCTGATTCACAAAGAAAGAATTTCAGAAATCCAGCCTCTCTCCTTCCCCCATCACTTCTCCTCCCAGCTTCTAAATAAAAAGAAGCAGCAGTTTTTAGAAGGATTCCTGCTAGGGGCACATGGTGTCAGGTTCAGCCCTCTGTTTTCCTGCACGTAAACCAAAGCTCTTTGATCAGGATAGCTGAGACCACCGTAAGTCTGACAAGGAACTGCAGTATGAATAGGGGCATATCCTAAAGACTGTATCCAGATTAGATTTTTGATCATTTTGATTCATTGTCCTGTTTTTCCAAACGTACTTTGATTTGCAATAGTAACCTCTGAAATGTCTGAATCAATGTCACCGTGCGGCACACTTCTCCCAGGTTAATGCAATTGCCTTAGCTAATGAGATTATTCTGCGGCGCTGCAGCCAGCAGATGGCAGCCTGCCTGGTACTGTTGCAGCTAATACATTTTTTATAAAATATGGGAAAATAAACCCAAGGTACATCTACTGTGTGCATACTGGGGGGAGGAGGAGGAGGAGCGGAAATGTTTTGCAAGTCGAAATCTACAATTAAAAGAAAATGCCTTCTTTTTTCCCCCCCCCATAACCTAGATGTATTAATCGTTTTCCTGTTACCAGCCCTTTTTGTACAATTTTGGTTAAAACAAAATGATTTTCCCTTCCCCCTCCCCCACTTCAAGCTTTGGATACTTTAGAGAAATACAGTATCTCCAAAGTACCAGCTGGCCAATCAATTTATCTTGACATTTACAGCTGGGAAGTTCATCTATTAATAAGAGATGCAGTATGTACCAAAAGACGATTAATGATAACCATATATCAATATACAGACTGTACATAAAGCCATTCTCCTCCTCCTAAGAAAATAGAATAGAGCTACAACACAAGAACTATAATACAAAATTTTGAATCATCCACTGTTTGTTAATTCCTGGAAATACAGGGCAAGATCCTCAGCCTGTGTAAATCATGGTATCTCTGATGAAGACAGCTGGAACGACAGTGATTTAGATCAACAGAAAATGTGACTCACAGGCTTATCTGCAGTTTTTCTTACTGTTACATCTCTCTCCCTGGAGTCCTTTGCTTTCCAAAAATTTCAGTCTCACCTGCTGCTAAAATGGATCATGAAAGGCAAAATAAGGTAAAGAAAGGGATTCTTTATGCACATTACAGAGTGACATTTATAATTTCTGAGAAGACCCCTTGCCTTGCTTAGTCATTTCCCTGTTTGGGGTCACTGCAGAAGGTTAAAACCTTCTGCACAGGGAGCTTTCTGCATACCGCAGAGCTGTCCTTCATCACAGGGAGCTGGAGATCAGTGAAGACAGAAGATTTGATAAAGTATCACAGAATAACTGCTTGTTTTACCTATGTCCTTTCACTGTGCCTGCCTCAGGTACTATCACGGTCAAAAAACCATGCACAGAAATCAACATCATTCTGAGAAAGAGGCCCACTTACTGCCCCCCCCATCCCTCCTCATCCTTCCATCATCCTGCAGCCTGATCTCATGCTTGCTAAGGTCAGTGGCAAAATGTTGTTGACTTCTGGCTGAAAATCATGATCTAAAATAATGTTTTGTCCCAGCTCTTTTTCCTCCTTCCTCCTTCGTTCTTTCCTACTACCATATCTTCTGGTATTCCATGACAGTAGCCACCAGACTAATCTCCATTTTACTGTTGATTGAGTATCCTTTATTCCTCAAGCCCTAATTCATACCAAGGAAGGAGATTACTTATGTGAAGAACGTACAGTTGTGTACAGTATCTGTGCCACATAATGTAAGCTTAATTCATACAAATGGTCCCCTTGATTTTATTTTGGTTGCTCGAGCTTTTGCAGTCCAGGCTTTCCCATGCTAATGTAATAAGGGCTGTACAGCCAATAAAGCTTTGTGTTTCCTCCTCCCTAGTTCAGCCTCCTTTCTTCTTTCAGATCTCCCCTTAAAACTTTTCTTAGCCTGATGTCCATTAAATGTCCCCCTGACAGAAACTAATGTCACATTGGTTCCTTCTTTCCATTCCCATTTGTCTGATAGAAAGTGAAATATCTGTTCTGGCTGCGCACATAGCATGAAAGGACCATGCTTTTAGTAAACAAATAGAAAAATAAGGAGATCTATATTCTTATCTCAGCTTTATTTGTTTCCTCCTCCAAATAAAATAGCTTGATGTGTGATTTAGTAAAAGTGTTAAAGGGCAAATTACCAGTCCCATAGGTAATACTAAGAATAAAGAATAAATAGCAATAACAAACAACCATGTTCCCTTGAGCAAGCTTTCTAAAATTAAATCCTTAGCATGTCTGCCTTTCTGCTTTCCTCTTCTCACTGAGGAAAGTTAAACATTGTATTATTCTGTTAAATCATTTTAGTTAGGTCATTACTGCAGGCTACGCAGGTTAGATGGTTATTAGTTTCCTTTTGCAGATTTGCTGTTCCTTTTTAGTTACTACTGACAGTTTCACCATTACCACGGGGCACATTCTCATTGGAAGGTTGGTTGTGCAGCGGATTTTATTAATGGACTTAATCTGCTGTCGTGTCAGTTAATGCATTTGCCAAGTAGTGTGACAAGGGTTGACTGAATCTTACAGTGTGAGAGTGAGAAATATGTGTGTGAGGTAACCATCCCCCCCCCCCCCCCGACTGTTTTCTTACAGAGAAATATTAGGAAAATCCCACAAAGAAATGAGAGCAGTGGGAGCCTATATAAATTCCCATTAACTCTTTAAATCTGTGAATTTTGAGAGCCTTTTTCAGTTAATATTGTTGTTAATAAGCTGTTTCCCATAAATTTTATTATCCTTGTTTTAAATGTAACCTAAGACAGAAAAGGCCTAATCCAGCAGAGCAGGTACTTTGTTTGATGAAAAGTTAACAAGAGAGAGACTTTAAAAATTAATAAGATACCTAACTTGGCATTAGTTGACTAATACCTCTTAAAATAGTCACCCTCTATACAACTTCCCAGAGAGTTCCTATGAAATAGCAAGATTTGGACTTAGAATTCCTAAGGGCCAAGGCAGTTCTTTAGCTTTCAGGCCATATTAAGTTGATTTTTCTATTTAAATAAAACATACATCCTGACCGTTAAGAGGAAAATTGCCTCAGAAACACTGTATGCAGCTTGATCTGCTCACGTATGTAATTCTACTGACTTCAAGGTTTCAAAGGTCGAAAAGAACTGCCTGTCTGAAAAAGGTAGGACATGGGACAGGTGATTTTTTTGGAAGCCAATATGAAGAATATTTAATGCTAAAAAGAAAATTCTGATCTGTAAGCTGTCTACCTCTGCAGAGCTGTGCTTGGTTAGGAAGTTCTTAACATGTGTACTCATAAAGCTTTCCTGCAGAAGATTGGTTGCCCTTGATTTCCTCAAATGAATCATATTTTACCCAAAACATTTTGTCAACCTCTTTGTTGAAAAAGTACGCCTTATGTAACTCCAAACAGAGCAATGGGTCACAAATGAACTGCAGTATTTTAGACTGAAGGTGGGAGCTATTTATATGTCTTTCAGCTGAGATTTACAGTAGAAGGGGCCAGACATAAGCAAAAAAAAAAAAAGAAAAATTTGGAATTGGAGTAGAGAATAATGTCAACCCTCCTATTGTGAAAACAGAGCACAAGTATTTAAAAGCAAGATTATGAATTCTTAAAGTCCAGAAAATTCCTGATTTGGGGGACTGGGACCTTTCTCATCTGAGTGAAAGCACAGTTATTTTATGCTTGGTCATTTGTGGATATCTACTGAGACATCAAAAAAGAAGATGCAATGTAACTGTGAACATAGTCATTTCAGCAGAAACACCTGTCTTGTACAAACTGTTGCCAGGACACCAAATTCACCTCTGGATGGCCACCCTGACAGTAACAAAATACTTCATTTGTCAGCAAGCACTAACTCGCACTGCTGGATGCAGCAGGGTCCTCAAGATATTTTTTAAGCAATCTGGTCACTTAGTGTTTTATTGTTCTTCATAATAATTTAAATTCCACTGCTTTTGAGTCCTTATTATTCCTTTGCAAGAGAGTCTCCCTTGCTACTCTGCCAAAGGCTCAAGAGGTTTCTGGACTGTTGTACAGCAGGCATGACAGAAGGTTAATAATAAAAATAACCCACCTTGGCAAAACATCAAATTAGATGAAAGGAACCGCCTAAGTCCATGCATTTGCCAAGTAACCTGGCGCAGAACCAGGATGAATGGTTACAACTTGTATTAGTGTTTCTTGAAGAGAATAGCTCAGCTGAAGCTTCAGAGCTGCTTTGAGCCTGGGAAGACATATTTAGGATTTGCAGTCCATTTCAAAAGGGAAATGAAGGAAATTTTACTGATGATGAACAGAATTAAAACAGCAAATGTGGGACACTGTTGAATTTACCCAGTCCTGCTTCCTTGCACCAAAGACTGCGAATTGCTGTGTCTACTCAAGTAGATGTTCCTCCACCATCCCTTTCAAGTCCTAGGGCAAAGGGCAAGCTTCCTTTGTCTCCTCTTGGCGCTGGTGTTAGTCACAGTGTGATTCTGGTACCAGAGAGGTCTGAAGCAGAGCCTGAGGCTCCAATACGTCTCACACTTGGCACTATTTGCATTCTATGTTGGACCTTGCTTTTAATTAGAAGCCAGAGAATGATGGCTCACAATCTGAAAAGTGGCAGAGTTCAAGCCACCCAGTATTTACTGTAGAGACTCTGAGCATAAATAGTCCTGGCCACACCTTAGACAACCTCGGTATTTGTGTAAATTATAGCAGCCTCTGAAGGCTATCGGTGGATTGTTATGCTGCCCATCAGCTAAACAATCTTTCCGACACGGCCCTACACCAGAGTTTGTAAAGGCAGCATTTTCTGGTAGCCTTGGGGTTTTCCTTAAATACCTTCTTGGAGAAGGGAGAAGAGAGTGGATTAGATGCTGGGTGTTTGGACTCGCTTTGTGAAGAATTTCTTCAGTGTGGTGTGAAAAGCTGAGTGGCAGTTTAAGTTTTACTTAGCCCTATCCTATGTATACCTCTAAAATTAAGTCAGTGGGTGGGAGTTTCTTCCCCGTTTTTCACTGAAAGTCAACCAAGTTTTAATCAGAGATTAGATCAGTTAAGGACAACATAATTTGGTGCAAAGCAGCAGCATTGACATCAGTTGGCAAAGGACACACATCTTGTCTAAGGCCATGGGAATGCTCAAATGGCTTTACTGTATAACCCACCGTCTAAGCAGAATGGAGCACTGCTGACAGTGCTCTTGCAGCTTGCAAAGAAGTTTCTAAAAACCAGTAGTGGATTATTCACAGACTGTCATCTTCTGTGCTCCAGAGCTGCGGTCAGTAACACAGGCCTGGGGTGGGATTGTTCTTTCCAAGAAAGCACCACTTCTCCTTTCTGCCACGTAGGATGTATTACACAGTCTCAGAGATGATCAAATGTACTGAGTTCATCACCAACCTGATATTAAAACCACATTTATTTGCCTTGCTGCTATTCATTAAAAATTTCCTATTTTTGCTGATTGTTTACCAACACAGGGCAATGTGAATGCGTTCTATGTCACATGGCTGGTTTGAACTAAGAAAAATGTCTAGTAACTTTCTTCTAAATCTGATATGGTCCATTAAGCGTGAGGCAACATGCTCTATTTTTATATCACTGACACTATTCAGCAAGCATTAAATTTGTTTCACCACTTAACACATGGTCTGTATTTATGAATCTAACCTCCTTTTAAGGATAACTTGCTTTTTGGCTGAGCTGCACTTCTTCTTCTATTATTATTACTGGCTTTACAGTTTCACCTACATGTTTTACTGTTAGGAACACTGTAGAAAAACCCAGTAAGAAATTAAAAATCAAGTTCTGAAAAGCTATATTCCCCCCTATTTAATGTTGACTTGGGGTTATCCTTGTTTGGCTGAGCTAAATAAGTCAAACTTCCTCACTTATACCTGTTGTTTCCCCAGCATAGTCCACCTGGTGCTGCTCACATGTGAGACGGGGAGTTCTTGTTGTTTCTACTGCCAAGTTTTTTTCTTTTTTTTTTTTTTTTATTCTCTGGGACAGACTATGTGTGGGCATTTGGGAGAAGAGGTGAGGTAGAGTCCTGACAAGAAAATTGTGGTATCTTCCATGTAGCACATACCACTGTTTAACATCTTCATCAGTGACCTTGACAATGGGACAAAATATAGCCCCAGCAAGCTGTCAGTTGGTACCAAAGCAAGGAGAAGAGTTGATAGTACAGAAAAGGGATCTCAACCAGCAGGAGAAGAAGGTAAACAGAAAAGTCCAACAAAGAACAGTGCAAAGCCCTGAACCCGGGATGCTACCCCATGCAGCAGTCCAGTCTGGAAACTGACTGTCCAGGTGGCAAAAAGGGCCTGGGAGTCCTCATAAATAACCACATGGACATGAATTATCAGTGTGCCCTTGCAGACATGAAGGCTAAAAGCATGCTGGGCTATATGAGAAAAAAAGCAGCCAGCAGGTTGAAGGAAAAGGGGTTTTTCCTCTCCACCACACGCAGGGTGCCCCTTTGAAGGGAGTTCAGCAGAGGGCCACCACAATGGACCTGGGGCCGGAGCACTTGCTGTGCAGAGGGGCAGTTTGTTCAGGCTGGAGAAGGAAAGGCTCTAATTGCTGTCTTCAACTGTCCTGGTGGGTGGTTATATGAAAGACAGAGCCTCACTTTTTGCAGAGTGGTATAGCAAAGGACAAGGGGCAATGGCCCCCAGATATAGGGAAAAGAAAATAACAGTGAGAGTGGTTAAGCACTGGAAGCATATTGGTCAGACAGGTTGTGGGATCTCCATCTTCAGATATATTGAAAATTCAACTGGACATGGCCTTGAGAAGCCCAGGCTAATTTTTAATTTACCTCCACTTTGAGAACAAGGCTGGACCAGGTGACCTTCAGACTCTACCAACCTAAATTATTCTATTGTCTGTGACTTTAAGTTATTGCATGAGATTAAGGAAGAGTCTAGTTCAGTTCAGTACATAGTGGCAAAAAGACCAATCCTCTTCTGGAAGGAGGATACTAATCTATTATTAACAGAAACTACTATGTCAGTATTAATGACTGATAGAGCAGGCATTGCCTGGCATTTAATGACCTGTTGAGTGCCTGAGAAGTAGCTGAGAGCCCTTTGCATGGCTTGTCATTAGTTGACAGAAAATGACCAACTTGGAGAGCACTAGCGCTATTGTAGACACTGAGCACATTTGAGAGAAAAAAAAATACATTAATTGGACTAAATTCTTTTCTCAGTTAGATCATGTCAAGAGGGTTGAATGTGTGTTACCAAGAGCAGATTTGGGGCCACAATCCTTTTTCAAATATTTTTTATTTGTTGAATAACTGAAAGTAGATCCTCACATTGCTATGGCTACTGTGTTTATAATAGACAGCCACATTCCTTCCTGATGAAAATCTATTGAATATGTCCTATAATTGCTAAGGGCTGATGCTGTAAGGAGCAGGATGGCAGGATTCCATTCTCATTATCACGCCTCTTGTACAACATCTTACTTTCCCTTCAACCACCCATTGCATGTCTCATTCTTCCATTCTACATATAAAAGATATAGCTATTCCATGATATAATTATTTGATTTGAGTGCACAATCAGTGCAGCTCACAAACATTCATTGCTTGCTTGCTTTATTTTCAGTAAGAAAAGCAGTAACCTAGCATGCAGCTATAGGCAATTGTCTTTTGCTGGGGCTTGAGCTCTGTGCTCTGAGCACGCTGTTTGTTTTGAGTGTCACCCAGGAGAGGATCGGAAAAAGTGAGAGGACTGTAGGTGTGGTCCTTGGATGAAAAGCATAAAGACACTGATCTATATTCAGGGGTGTGGGGACAGTACACTGTTCTGAAAACATTTTTACAGGCAATGCTACTATTTAAAAAAAAAAACAAATCAACAACCAAAAAACCAAACAGAAAAAAAAAACATGATCTTTTCTGTAGTACTAAATACACAGGAGTATGCAAATGTAAGCCACTGCATTAAAATACATGGAAACAAGTGATTTATAGCACACCTGACAAAAATACTCAAAATAAGAAGTGTACCTTAGTACACTGAGAAGCTGAGAGCATGCCTGATTCTCTGAACTGTTAGAAAGATACATTAGTTACAAAGGAGTTGAACCTGCCTATATCTAACATGTATAGCTTATGTCCTTAACACAGCATTAGCAGATAAGAATCAATGTTCTTATGACATGGCTATTCAGATTGAATAGTCCTTTTTAATGAAGGGTCAAACTGAGGTTTGACTGGTCTTGTAAGAGGAAAGTTATAAAGCAAAGAGGGAGTCTTGCTGCATGAGAAGTGTCCAAGGGAAGGGCAGTTCTGGCTGTCCCCTTGCTGTCATGTGGCACTTCAAGCCAAGATAAATGGTGGAGATGATGTCTGACGTGACATCCATCGAAGGCTGCAGAGAGAACTGCCTAATGTCCATGCAAGGCTGCTCTCTTCTATCTAGGAAAGGTCATGGAGAGTGGGCAGAAGTTCACAAGGCAGGCAAATATTGCATCTATCTTGAAAAAAGGCTAAGAGGACAATCCAGGGAACTACAGGTTGGTCAGACTGAAAATCATGAAGCAAGTCCTCTTGGAGAACACTTCTAGGAACATGAAGAAGAAGGTGAAAGGGAACAGTCAGCATGGCTTTTCCAAGGACCATGGAAGAGCAACTTGATGTCCTCCTATGATAAAACGACTGGATTTACTTGACTTTAAGAAGCTTGCTGTCACTCTCCCACAGTATTCTTATACTCAGGTAGGGATGTTTTGATCTTGATCAGTGGACATCCAGATAGGTAAAAAACTGGCTGGATGGGTTGTGCTGTGCCTGGAAACCCATAAGAAGTTGGGATGCTGGAGGGGTTAATCCTGAGACTCGTCCTGTTTAACACCTCTATCAATGATCTGAAGGTGGCAACTCTGATCAATTTTGCAGATGACACCAAACTGAGAGTAGGGGAGGGAGAGACAGTCAACATGCCTGAGAAGACAGCTGCCATCCAGAGGGACCTGGAAAGGCTGAAGGAGTGGGCTGATAGGAACCATGTGAAATTTAGCCAGGACCAATGCCCAGTCCAGCACCAGGGAAGGAGCAGCTCCTTCCAGTGACACAGGATGAGGGTATGGTGGCTGTGGAGCAGCTCTGCAGGAAGGGTCACAGAGCCTGGAGCTGGGCAGGAGCCAGCTGTGCACCTTGGCAGCAATGACGGATGGCAACATCCCAAGCTGTGTGAACAGGGCATAGCCAGGATGTGGACGGAAGGGATCGTCCCCCTCTGCTCAGCACATGTTGGACCACATTTAGATACCTTGTCCAGCCTTTCCCCTCCAGTGCAGGAAACACATGGACAAACTAAAACAGGTTTGGCAGAGGCAATCAAGGCAGTTGGGTCTGGAGCACTTGCCCTGTGCAAGGGAGCTGGGCCTGGTCAGCCTGGAAATGGGACCTTTAGGGGAGAAGGGGGCTGGTGGGGTGTGGGTGGGGGGGCCACAACACTAGCTCCCCAGTACCAAGGGGAGAAGATAGAGCTGGGCTCTGCAAAGTTGTTCATGATGGGCTGAAGAGAGCCTATGGGCATAAGTTGAGAAAAGAGGTGTTCTGGGTACAAGGAAAACCTTTTTCCCATGAGGATAGTCAGGCAGTGAAGCAGGTAGCTCATTGTGTAACCTCCATCCTTGTAGGTTTTCAAGACCTGACTGGATAAAGCCCAGAACAACCTTGTCTGATTTCATAGTTGACTCTACTTTGAGCAGGAGGTTAGACTGGAGATCTCCTGAGATCCCCTCCAGCTTGAATTATCCTATTATCCTCTGATTCCTATGAATGCTGTGGGCCTGGTAATTTCAAAGATATGAAGCCATTATAAAATGTCATTGCCTCTTACTCTGTTCATGTGTTTGGATAAGTGTGCAGGTATATTGGCCTGGGCCAGAATTCCTGTGACGTTAAAGCACGTGACTTGAGTGAAGTTACATGTCAGGGTAGATTTTATCTACAAGGGTATTGTACTCAACTGTGAGGTGCATATTCTGGCTGTCTTTAACTCAAAGTAACCCCAGAAACACAGTGAACCAGGACTTAGTGTAACCACAACTACTTCAGCATGCTGACAAAACATGCCACCATGTGAATCCAACTATGGAATAAAATATACAAGATATTAAAAAGGCTGTGGGACAACTTCAGAAAGGGCTATACAGAGTATCACAAGTGTGAAGTGGCTTCCCTGCGAGGCGTGGCTATGTAAGCTATAACTCTTCAGTCTGCAAAGGAGATGACTGAGGTGGGTATGATAAAGACCTGTGATATAGCATGGACAGGAGGAACAGAGATCAGTTATTTACTCTTTTCTTAAAGAACTGGGTGGCATGCAGTGAAACCAGCATGCATGAGGTTCAAAACAAGGAAAACAATTCTTCATACAGATGTAGCTAAGCTGTGAAATTCCTGGTAACAGAATGATGTGTCTGTTTAAAGCTTCCATAGGCTAAAAGGGTAAGTGGATGGGTTTGTGGAAGAGAAATTAATCTGGGACTGCTGGACACAAAGCTGAAGAGTTCCACATTCTGTGCTCAGCTGGTGGCCAGGAGAGCCTTCTGAAGTAAACAGTCTGCACTTCCTCCAGGACTGTATGATTGCCGGGATATCTGCTTCTAACCACCAGCAGAGGCAACGGGGATCGGTGTGCCTTTTGTCTGACACAGTATGCCCACTCATGTACAGCTCTGTGCTGGAAGCAGAATATTGCATATAAAAGGGAAGATGTTTACTTAGAAGGTTTACCTGAGTCATGTCAGATTAATGGCATGTGTTTGGAAAGAATTCAAAAGACAGAAATCTCAGGCAGAACTGCGAACAAGCAGAGCTCTTTCTGGAGAAATGGTATGGCCCATGGTAAAATTAGACAACATGCTGTACTCAGCTTTGACACTCAGGCAGCGTTCTCTCTCAAGTCACAGGGTCCATGCATGTATCAAATCCAAGGCAAAACCAGACAAGTAGCAAAAATAGATCCAAAAGTACTTATGTGAGGGGAATCATCTTATTCATGGGAAAAGCTGCAGTTTTCTTGCCTGTTCAATCCTTTGTCACAGATTCCTGAAGGACAGATGGATACAACCCCATATCTAGTCAGAGACGAAGGGTAATAGATACTTTTCTCTTTAGACATGCCCCAGATTATTTACATTTGGAATGATCAAAAAAAATTATTTCTCTGAAGATGACCTGTTGAAGGTGGTCCCACCTAGGGGTGCACAGCTGGACTGATAACTTTCATTTCATCTCCAGGGAATGCCTTGGTTTCCATGCCAGCTTGACAAAGAAGTGTTCAATAGAAGCTCAAATACTTAGTAGCACTTTAGGTTTTTTAGAGTAATTTGAGGAAAAGTTTGATTATGTATGCATTTGATGGGTTTATATTTGTATTAAACTATGTCTGAGAATGAAAAGACATTTAATTAGGGTGTAACTATAAATTCATGTTGAAGCTCTAAATAGCAAATGGTGCAAACACAAATCAGACTGAGTCTTTTGGCTTTCAGAGAGGTGTGTTAAACTAATCTGTAGATGCAAAAGCAATTTCTTACCTCTCAGCTGCTGATTATGTACAGAATTCATCTGCCACTGATGTTGAAAACATATGATATGTAGCATAAAATATTACAATACTAAATATTTTCTGAAGTGAACTTTATGGGTACAGGTGTGCAGTGGAAAGACTGTGGCTCTGGCCGTTTTTACTCACTTGAGGTGTTTGTTTCTGAAGTACAGGTAGTCCCACACTAAAGTTTCAAAGCATGTTTCAAGTCATGGCACAGCATTCGTTACAGGAGTTTCTGCAGATGAATTCCTTGTCCTTGTGGCAGTTCACTGTATAATCCCTGTGCTCCCTTTTCTGCCCTAATGTGCAATCTTTCCTGACTTCCATTACCAGGAAGGAATTGTGATATAAAAAATAATTCCTAGGCCCCTGACAGGAAAAGGCCCAAAAGTATCAACCTCCAGAACAACTCATCGGGCTCATTTATATTTTCACACTTTTGGAGAGTCAGTGGAGACCAGCAGGTAGCTTAGCATTTGGGGGGGATATAGGACTTTCATTTTGTAGCTGGTGGTGCTGATGATCTGCTGTGTTTGTGGATCAGCTTTTATCAAGCTGAATTAATATAGGAATATCATTAGACACTCTAGAGGGTATAAATTAAGAGGAATACAAAAAAATACAAAATGTTGGAAGGCCATGGGGGAAAAAACACACAGGCAGATGAAACAGAAAATGTCAAATTAAATATTTGATTTTTTTTTTGTTCATTTTAATAGTCTTCTCCATTGTTAATAACAAAAGAAAAAGATCTAGTTTTAGACAGCTTAAAAAGTTTCCATGTATGGGAATTTGAAGATCATTATTTTCAACACTACATTCTTTCTCAGATACAGTTTTTGATATTATACACCACTCAAATCCCTAAACCATCATAATCTGTAACTCAATTTCCATTTATACCTAAAAATCTTCTGACATCTGTTTAAACACCAATATCTTCACAAGTACATAGTAATTTTACTCCTGCTGGGTATCAAGTGAAAGAATCTGAAGTTTAAAATGACACTAAGCTTAACAAGCAGCTCCTAGTGATTTTCTGCTGATGTTGGTATTTAAATGGATTTTTCCTTCAATATTTCCTGTTTTGTCAGTGGCCTTCGATTCTTACTGAGATCTTTCAAATCAAAATACAATCTTTTGACTGAATATTGAGATAATTTGATTAAACTTTTCAACCTTTTTCCTTGTAGTCTGTTATTAGAGGCATGTGGGCTTCTTTTTCAATTCATCAGCTCTCATGAACAAACAGCACCAGCAAGGCAGAAGAGCTGAGCTCTGAGACTAATAAATGGACCAATCCAACTAAATTTTACAAATGCAACTTCTTACTCTCTCTTTTGGCACTTATGCCTTGTCTTTTATGTGTACAGTTTGTATTTATTTCCTTGGTTTGTGGGCAAGGATACAGTAGAAATACATACATACATACATATGATAATGTCAAGTAATTGACTCAAATAATATAAATTGAACGCAACTGCAATTCTGTGGCTTGACTATGAATTTCTATCACCCCCTGCCTGAGTGGTACATATGGTTTGCAGTGGTTACAGTGACCACAAATCCTGGAATTGTAGAGCTTGTCTTGTAAGCCATAACATTCAATCTTAAAGGGCAATCTGTTGGGCTGTACCAGTATGCCAACCGTGAGCCATCATGCTGATTTCTTTTTTCTTTTTAAATTATTTTAGGAGCCCAGAAAGGATCTGCGGTGATTAATTTTGGGCCAGATAGATCAGTCAATGAGGAAATACGGGTTTCAGATGTTTATCCAGTTAATAATTCTACTTTGCTGATGACTTTAATTTATTAATTTCTCTCAAAAGTTACTTGTCTTAACATGCCTATGCTTACAGTCAGATGTCAGATCTGCTTTTCGGTATAGAGCTGATAACTGGTTGTTAGGTGAAGGTCAAGATTATCCTTGTCACAGTCTGCATATTATTTCATTGTGGTCAAAATCAAAGGTGAGGGATTAGTGGAAGCATGGCATTTTAAAGCTCCCTGACAACTGCTCTTTCTGAATGAGATATTATTATCATTGTTTTCCATGACTATTGTTAGGATGTCACCATATCATGTTCACTTTGTGCACTTTGTCACCTTGACATGCAGAGGTTGTGTTAGGCTGTAATTCTGCTTGATCCCAACCTGGAAAGACTGTATTTTTATGTCATGCAGGAAATAAGAAAAATATTATGTCTTCTACAGTCACATTTGCAAAGATTTGTTGTTGTGCTGCAACCGGTTTGACTTTGCTTGGAGAAAGAGTCGACAACAAGGCTATTGTAACCTGCTTCCCAGGCTGCCTAGGTTGCATCCAGGCAAGCCTATTTCTTTGCCTCTGAAAGTAGATGCATCTGTGGAAAACAAAACTTCTCTTTTCTCTGGCTGAGCTTTTTCTGGGGTCGTGAACTGGTGATCTGCAAAGACTGTGTGGAAGCTCCACATTTTAAAACTAAGCCCTCCTCCAGGGCTTATCCTCTCCCAGCTTCGGGGCTGCAATTGCTCAGTCTGCAAGTTAGGAAGGCAAAGCTCGGTTTACTCCACACATAGTGGTTTTTCATGTTAATTTCTGAAAAACTAAGTCATGCACTAAAATCCCTGTCATCACCCTGCTTGAGGGGTAGCTGGGCTTAAACGTTCTTCTTGATGTGTTTCAGGGAATTAAAATTTTCCATGAGATTCCCTATTCTGCTTTTCCTCTTTCTCACATTATATTTAGATCTCATCACAGCAGCTTTCAGCTTGACTGGACCTGAAGTTTTCTGAGCCTGCAAATAGCATGCTGAACTGAGCATGGGGAGAAGAAAGTCAGCCTCTGTCGCCACAGTTTTATTTTGCCATGCCCATATTAACTTTTCTGTTGGCTTAAAGAGAAAACTTGGCACCTGGACTGCCTCTCTAGCTCAGCAGAACAAAGAGCTTCCTTCTCAGCTAGCTCGAACGTGTCCTTGGTTGTTTCTTTATATGGAAAATAATTCTCACTGCTGCTAACAAAAAAGAATAGGGATCCCTAGCCTTTATATAGCACATATTAGCTCAGGTTTACAGTACCTTTTACAAAGAAAACCAGAAGCATGAATGCTTTTTTCTTTATTCTTTTTTCTTTTCTTTTTTTTTTTTTTTTACTATTGGGAAAATCAGTGCAGAGAATGTGGAAAGTGATTTACCCAGCGTTATCCAGAAACTCAGGGATGCAGCTAGGGCAGAATCTGATCCCCCAAGACTCAGTGCAGTAAGAGCATAAGTAAGAAGCTGCACAGTTAAGAGGCAACAGCAAGAACTGCCTCTCACAGCCTGTTTCACCAGCTTCATTCATTTCCATTGTTTTCAATTTTTCCATATCACCCTCCCTTTCGGTTAGTGAGGAATTTCATGGCAAAGCATTTGAAAATGCGGGAGGCTCTGTTCAGAGTGAGGGGGAGATGACTTTCCAGGCTTAGAAGGAATTGCAAGTTTAGCAATGGCAGAGCAGCCCCTCATCCCCCTCTACTGATTCTGTTCCACTTCTCATGCTCAGGTAACAATGCAATTGTTGCGGAGCTTCAATATGTTATTTATCCCACTCTGTTTTCAGGGATGGAGGATAAAACTACTTTGGCTCATCAGAATTCATTCATTCCTTCAGAAGTTCAAAGCTAGGTCAGCACAAACTAGATCTTTGGCTTGGAAGCGTTTAGGCTTTTTTCCCCCCTCTTTTTTTTTTTTTTTTTTTTTTTTTTTTTAATCTTGCATTAGTGCCATGTTTAACTATGTCCCAGCATAAAAGATTTTTGGCACAGAAAGTCCTCCATTCAAGTCATTCTCCTTCATGTCACCGATTAATTCAGACCATTAACTAAGAAGCAAACTAGCTAATCATTTGTCCATATGTGGCCTGCATATGTAGCAAGCTTGTAGGCTTATAAGTGCAGTCGGCTAGCAAAGAAACCACTGGCATTTCATTACATTTTTGTGTGTCTCAGCACTTTCTGCCCCTGCCCCAAAAAATGAAAAGCCAAAGCACAGCCTGTCTTTACAGTAATTCCTACCAATGCAATCAGGAACAGAAAAGCTCATCATCTGACTTTTTTTTTGTACAATTTCCAGAGCTCAGATCTTTTTACTAAATGAACAGCCATTTGGTCCAAACTTCAGTTCATTTCTTGCAACCTGCTGTTGGCAAAACTCTATGATAATTGTCAAGTTTATATTGTGAATAAAACCAAAGGGAATTTGGATGAGTAAAGAATGAGTGATAGCTGCAAGTTAGAAGTACATTCTCCTGTTGTAATCTCAATCTGTGACTTTCAAACTTTTATTACAGATTATGCTTTACTGAAGTCTCTGAGCTCTTCCCCACAAAGCCCCAATTTAATCAAGAATTTTATTTTGGATGATTCTCCTTCAGAATTTTCATAGTTCAAGTCTATAATCACTATTCTATAGTTTTAATTATAGCTACTGCTCAAGAGACCTGTAACATAGCTTTTCATATCTTTATGAGATACTTCTTGTATGGAGTTTTGAAAATCTCATAATTTAAATGCTATTAGCAAAGTCTTACGTGAAGTGGAAGTGAGATCTAGACCATAGTGAATACCCATGAATGGCTTCAGGATTTCATTAATTGCTTTTTTCTTGGTTCCTATAGCCATTACAGACTTAAGAGGTGTAGGGTGCGTGTAAACACTACAGAACTTTGAGTCGGGTTTCAGAATGCAACTCTTTAGTTTAATGAGAAATGCTTAAGCTTCTGTAGCTAATTTAGAAAACCAAAACATGACAAACTCACTGCCTTCCATCCCCACAAAAAATCCTTGTGTGTCTGTATAAGCTGAAAGAGGAAGAGCTGTTTCCTACAAGGATTTTCCTCAGGTCAAGGGGGTGAGAAACAGACTCCACACCCAAACATTTCCTGCTCTGCTTTACCTTTTCTATCATGAGACCTTTCGGCCAGCCCATGGAGGTGACGGGGAGTACTACCACGCTCCATTGTATTTCCTCAAGGTTTTCCCCTGTTTTGATGGGGTTTTGCACTCTTTGGCAGGTATTGCAAAGCTCACACAGAATACACATCACTGTGGCTCAGCTTCCCTCTTCCGTGGGATTTTTGGCTGTAGACACAAAAAATTCTGATTAGATCCCTGGAAGGAATGCACAATTGGCTTACCCTGAGCCTAGCTCTCAGCCAAGTCTTCTGAGAAAGACCAGGTATATTTTTTCCTAGCAGTGCCTTTCAAAATCTCCACAATCAGATATTCAAGCTTGGAGTTATTAAGGGTGCATAATACCTGGAACTATATACAAGGCAATAAAATTGCTCATAGACACCTTTAGTGACAACTCTTTTATGTTCTTTTATATTTATATATAGAAATGTGATGAATTCTACTATCTGTCTGCCTTCATGTGTCCTCCTGAGATGGCTTCATCACTTCATTTGAAGGTGATAATTTTTTGTTTTGTCTTCTCTCTTTTTGTCTCTCTTCTGTTTTCCTTTCAGTGCTATTCCAATTCCAGACTAGTGGATGTCAGCATCATATCTAATGCTCTAAAACCAAATTCTCCATCTTTTTGGTTTTTATTATCATCTTCCAAGGCAAAGTAATGTCTATAATCTCTGCTGGAATGAAAGCAGTGGAGACTGAAAACAATGTTTGTCTACTTAGATACAACAGAATCACAAACTTTGCTGTAATGCAGTTGGCATGAAGCTTCTGTATTTTCATCTGCGGACAATTGTTTCTGTGATCAACAAGGAAAAGTTTCTAGACAGTTGTAGGCTACAGAGGGAATTAAGAACTGTTCTGTCTGAAAACATTAAACTAATTTAACATCAGGCTGTGGGAAAACTGATCAGAAAAAAGCACATCTTTAGTGGGTTGCAAGCCTTGTTTTTTTTTCCAAAAGCAAAAACAATAAAGGGAAGAGAGACAAAAGAGCACTGAAGAGGTAAAAATTATTTATCCGGAGAAAAATGGGCTATTTGTTGAGATAGGTGCATTGCTTGTTACTGAAAACAGTTGTCTGATGCAACATCTGACTGAGGCTGTGCATGACAGAGGAGAGATTACTCCATACTTGCCCTTCTTTGGTGCTAAGAAGAAGTTGCTATACTCTACTTTCAGAGACAGGACAGCTGGCTTGGGCTGACTTAGCATAGCTGTTCTTGAGGACAGTGTGTCTTATGAGGGAAAGGGGAGGCTGAAAGCAGGAGAGAGTGTAGCTGTGGCAGAATTAGCAGAGCTATGGGAGAAAAGTTAGATCAATCAACTCTCTGTTGTACTGCTCTGAAGATACGTTTCCTCAGAAACTGTTTTGTTCTTGGCAAATAATGTTATCCTCTAAGGAGGCTTTTGCCAAAAGGGATCAGAAGTGCACGATTTGGACTAAAGTTAGACCTTCTGCAGTAAATCTTATTTGCTGTGTAGGGGCTGTGTTGAATATCCAGGCTGAGAATGGGAAATTTGTCTGACTCTACCCTAAGAGGCAAGTGATGGTTAGAGACCTGAGCAGCAGAGGGAGTGTGGTCAGAGAGATAAGAAAATGTCAAAGGTACAGTTTTCTCAGAGACTGTAAGAATCAGTGATAAACATAAGAAAGCACTACACACACAGATCCTTAAAATACCTTTAAGAATCTGGGTCTTAGTCCCCGGGATTATCCAGGCTTTTGATTCTGATAAGATGATTTATGAAGGTGCCAATAAGTACTGCTTACAGGGATGCTATTTGTGATGTTTTCATTCAAAGCCGTAAGTTCAGAATGTGGGTCATGCTGGAGAGATAATTTGCAATTGTATAATCTATTTTTGAAAATTCTATGCATATAAGTTCCATACGAATTTAAGACCCACTGGAAGTCCCTCTGTTATTCCCCTACTACTTCGCTTCTTTTTCGGACTGGCAGGTACAAAATAATATGTCTTCAAAAATTCTTGACTTTAGCAATATCCTATTGTAGTTATGCCTCTGTTAAGAAAAAGACTTGCCTGGTGACCAGAAAAGAGATGCTGCCTTCAGCCATGGTGTCTCTTACTGTAGTATCCTCTCTGACCTGTTCTCTTACTGAACTGTTGTCATCATATAATCTCTTATATGAGCATAGAATGTAAGAAAGGTATTTGAATTATATCCATCTAGCTGTGCATCTGAGAGTGGGAAGTGGCATATGACATGGAAAAGTGTAGAGCTTTAGAGGGCCCAGCAGAGTGATGTACAGGGATTCTGCACCTCAGAGTTTCCATCAATTCGTCTCTAGCCATGCTGCCAGTATTAGGTCTCAGCCCTTTTAATACCCAGTAAAGTCCTTTTCACCACCACTATACTGTTTCTTACCTCAGTGCCAAACCAGGAGTTTTTATTTAGAGCCCTGTGGTAGTTAGTAGAGATCTCCTTGTGCTAGAACCAGGTTTCTTTATTGAAACAAAAAAAAATTTTAAATAGAAACTTTAGCACCAAAAAAAATTACATTTCCCTTTCTCTTGCAGCTTCAGTCAGCTCCAAACTCCATTACTTATGAATAAGGTATTAGTTATGCTGAGCAGAAACTCAGGTCATACTGAATTGCTTTTAGTTACACAGCAAGGTTAAGTGTAGATACTGTATTAGTTCATTTTCATTATAATGGATGATATTTTTGGCTTAGCAATACCTATACAAAATTAATTGAAGCCCAGAAAACATATTTAAGCTGGCCTGGTGTGCATGCAAACCCAGTCTGGTTCTATTATTCTTTTGGTTCATTGAAGAACAGTAGTGAGGAACTTCCCCTAGCTCCACATCACAGGCTTGCAAATGCTTGATAAACGGGTGAGCACTGTTGCAGAAGGGATTTCCTGGCCTGAATTAGAGGAAAGAAGCATTTATGCATTTTTCAGTTTTGTTTTGCTTTTTTTTTTTTTGTTAGGGAATATTTAGATACTGATCTCTTCCTTTCCACAGTGTCATAAAGTTGCTGAACCAGAATAGAGAGAAAAGTGCTTTGCTGCTGAAGCAGAATATCGTAATATATCTGCTTGCCATGTGTCATTATCCAAGAAATACTGCAGCCAAGTTAGGTAGAACATTTTAAATCGCACGTTTAAATTCTCAGTCCAATTCAATGAAAGGTTGTAACACAGGTACAACAATATAACCATTTCATAATCCATTGTGTACTTGTTTATCAAAATAGTTTCTTTTTTTTCTGTTTCTTTTACAACATTCCATTATCATTGTAAGGTACTTGGGAGACAGGTTACTCATAGAAAAACATTTTCTTTCAGGTAATTTCTGTAAATTCTAAGTCCTCATAGGCTTCAGCAATACATAAATATACTTAAATACACCCATGGCAATATAGTTTCGCTCCAACCTACAGCATGGACCCAACCCCCTGCTTCCCTCCCTTTTCCCTACCTATCCACCTCTGGGTTCTGTGCTACCCTTCCATATGTCCTCATCACATTTCACTCAAGTCCCTTCTGCTCTACTGCTAACATGCCTGAAAGAGCACGTCCTTTCTTATTAAAGCCAAGGCTAATTTGAAAATATTTTTACTCTCCAATTATCTGATTAGTAATGGGAGTTTTATACAATGGATCTCACTTTACTCCCACTCATAGCTCCATTTCACTGCAATATAACCCCACCAGCTAAAGTGGCATTTCTATATTGGTGTCACCAAGAGAAGGAAAAAGATTGGAAATATCTGTAAACCAAGTTCCCTTTAAGATTGCCATTCTGAGCATCTCTTTGTGGAGAGCCTCTTTGTCCTGGTTTCGGCTGGGATAGAGTTAATTTTCTTCACAGAAGCTAGCATAGTGCTGTGCTTTGGATTTAGTACTAGAAGAATGTTGATAACACACTGATGAATGTGGGCTGTCAGATTTCAAGAAAAAAAATAAACACAGCTGATTTCTTTGCTTAAAAATAATGGCGATGATGATGATGATGATGATGATGATAAAAATAATTACACCACCACCACCACCTCTGGTAAACTGCTTTTCAGTGGTCTGCGTTTCTGGGGAGAAGCCTCTGGAACTGAGAGGTGTGAGGCACACGGAGGGTGGGAAGGTGAGTGGCAGGGCTGCTGCCCCCCCATGGCCTCACAGAGCCCATGGGGTTGGGGAGCCGGGGGGGAGGGGGCAAGAAGGGCCAAAATGCTCCTCAGTGCACTGTCTGACAAGGGAGCTCAGACAAAAGCTGTGCTGGTTTTGTAAAAGACTTTGGATAAAAATAATGCCATAATACACAGCAGTGATCTAATACTTTATAACAGATTTATTCACAAGTCCTCATTTAGTGTCCGCTTAGATAAAACTCCAGTTGATTTATCAGCTGGTCAATCAAAAAGCAAAATATTCTCTGAAATGCTTAAAAATAAGTAGCCATCTGACTTCAACTGAGGAACTTTTGCCCCATCCAGCTGTTGTTTTTATAGAGTTTTCTATAGCCATTTATGGAGTTTCTTTTCTCTTCTGCTCCTATGGTTTGTTTCTCTTATGCAATGAATTGTGAGAGTAAGACAAACTAGGAAAGGTGATAAAGGCACCATGTGATTTTTCTTTATTTGTTCTCTAAAGCATGTAGCTCATTTTATACAATTGTATAAATGGCAGTAAAATAATTGGTTTCTGTGGGAGCTTTATTTGGGTAATTTCTACATAAGGATTGCAGTCTGGGGCTCCCACTGTTTTAAGCAGTTCCAAAATACTGAGATATCTTTTTTCATGTCTGTACAATATCTAATGTTTATTTCACATCTCTACAGAGCTGGGGTATTTGGGCAAAAAAACAAGCAAAATGAAAACACCAAGTGAATGCATTTTAGGAATGTGTAGTGTTGAGTCGTCTCTCTTCAGAGCTTAGCTGGTGATTTTCATTTAAAATAATGTGTGAAAGTACCTAGTAGCTCTGATATTTCCATTTTTAGTCCCCAAACAAAGATACCTTAAAGTGACCTTTCATTCTGAGACCGAATAACAAATATTTTAAAATACTTTAACCTAGGTACACAGTACTATTCATACATAAAAATCTTATCCCTGCCTCAGAGGCGAGGTGACGCAAACTGCAACAGCTCTGTGTTGTAATGGTACCAAAGACAGCATTTTGCAGCAGCTGCTCTAGTGTGGCCATGCAGCAGCCTGCGCCCCGTTGGTAGCGAGGGGTACCGCAGACTGGCACCTCACTTGCTTTTCCCTAGCACAGGGGTCAGCCCTCAGCTGGGCTTAGGACTTTACATGAATTTCTTGTTGCTTTTGGAGAGAAACAAACAAGACGGATAAGGATTTCATCGAGGAGACATGAAGCCTTTTTATCTGTTTGAGTCAGAGGACCACAAAATCTAAGAGGCTGCTGACTCTCACAGCCTGAGAACTGATTTTTTGGTAGAGTTTAGTCCTTCATGTAAATAATAAGCTTTCCAAGAATAACACTGAATTCTTCTTTTAAATAATTAAATCTGAAAGAGATTTGGCTTAATCACTAGAAGAAATATTGGGCTGAGTATACATCAACCCCACACATTTTGCACCATAGTCCCCTATTCCCTCAGTCTAAACCAGCTATGTTTACAGAAACATGAATAATTACATTGCTGCAAATCACCTGATTCTGCACAGTAAAGTAGAACCGAGGAAGTGGCTAAAGTGGCTAATAAAGAGCCATCAGGAGAAACAATTAATTATTTGGAGAGATGAACGATATGAAATGGGGATGCCATGTGGCATTAATTCAAAATGACAATGACTTTCTAATGGCTGTTTCCTTGCAGTTGAACTGTTTTGCTAAGATCTGTATTTGCTGTTTAAGTGGATGATCATGTCTTAGAAAATCCCCCTTGTAGATCTCTGGTGAGAGTCCATTACAATTTACTTGCTGTGAAATTCAGTATCTCTTTCTTGCTACTGCGACCGCCTTTCTAACAACTGTAGAGATTAAATGCAAAAGGAGCTCAAACCCAAAGGAAGGGAAGGTGTTAAAGACTAAGTAGTCCTGTAAAACTTTTTGTACTCTTCCTCCAGCTCTCACATCAAGAGGCACTCAGGACCCAACCGCAGTAATTGTTATAAATGCCAGCCAGAAAAGTACTTGTTCTTTTCTGCAAAAAGTGATACTGAAGTGCCATTATGGGGACCTAGCTTTTACCTAAAGACCACATAACAAGATAAACAAATTCCCCTTGGGCAGTTAAGTCAGGATGATGGGCCTCCATCTTGCAACAAGGAAGACTCTGAAGTTTTGACAGTGGATATTTATATGCCTAAGGTACAAGCACCTAAAGTATGAGCACCTAAGCAATAAAGGTACAGCTTTTGTGACAAAGAATGGGAATTATTGTGCGGGAGGAGAGGCTGGCAGTGGTGCGGCCATTTTCTTACCCTCCGAAAGCACAGACTGGTGAAGACAAAGGAGGGAGCAAGAGTTTCCTTGGATGTCCAGTAAATCTGCCCCATGTATAAGCAGCTAGAAGAGATACAGTATGCTTTATAGAGGTTGAAAATTGTATCCACTAAAGGCCTCTAGCTAGCTGACAGCTTGGAATTAAACCTGTGCCTCTGAATAGCTAGCTAAGGCTACTGGATTTCTAGGACCTTCAGCGTACTGGTGAGACATACATAAGCTCTAATATAAACCTTTATGCTTTCTTAAAAGTGGAGTAGCCCGTGTACAGAATAGACATTCCACTTTAATTTAGAGAGAATAAATTACTGGAGTACTATAAAATAAAAACAGGTTATAAAACATGCAGGAAAATAGAGAAGAACAAGTTGTACTGCCAGCTCCAGCACAGATGCATATGAACAACGCTGAGAAAATAAGCTGTCTTTCCCAGCCTCAGTGATGGTAAATAAAGAGCGATGGCTAACAAAAACAATGTGATAAAGGCTGGGTTGTGTGAGTTGCTCTTTTTGCAGGAAACCCATAGTACAGCATATTCATTAGTCATATTATTGCTAACTGGGTTTTATGTATAGCTCCCTGTCCACCCAACTGAAAGCACAGTATGTACTATATATTTCCTCTGATGCACTGGTAGTGATCAAATCTAAACTGGCTCTAGTGTAAGCCAGAAAGGAAAATAAAAGCAGCAGTTCTTAGAAGGGAAGGAAAAGGAAAGCACAAAACCAGTAAGGACACATTCATTTGAAGTGATGTGAAAGACTGAGAGTATGAACCACATCAGAGAAGAAAAAAGTATGGGAAGTGGCATTCCATGAGCACTAGACAAAATCTATAGCAATTGGCAGTGCTTTACATTTGTGTGTTATGTTCCTTGGCTCAGCTGCTGCCAGTGGTAGCCTTCATGAGAATACTTCCTGTACTACAAAGGACCAAAAAGAGCTGCCAGCCTACAGTTGGTGATGCACTTTAGGTCAAGAGTAAAGTTAGAAGGACTGGTACATACAACAGACCAACAATTTTCTCAGTGGAACAAAAGGAGTCTTGATGGTTTTAATCCAGAAGGAAGATGGCAGCTGGATGATCAGCTGGAGTGTTTTCTGGTCTTCTGAGCATCTGAAGAAGTCACTACTGAAAGGCCTTGGAGGGTGTGAGGGCATCCAGCTATTCAGCGTTTGCTGATTAGCTCCAGGAAGAGGAGTCAGAAGGCTCAATTATGAACATCTAGTAACAGTAAATCCTCAGTCTCTTTAAAATATTCCCTAATTTCACAATTTGCTCTTTCAGGTTTGAGAGCTGAAGAGACACTGATGAGGTACAGTCAGATATTCCATCAAGTGACTTCAAAGGAATAGGTTACCATGCATCAAAGCCATGGCAAATGTTCTTGTGAGTGCTCTTAGCCAAAGGCATATGTCAGATGAGTTGAGACAATTTAGTCCACAGTGAAAAGGATTTGAGCTAAGTGCATCTAAGCTGCCACAAACACTGCTTTGGAGCCAACGTTATCTCACTTATCAGTACAGCTCCAACACCTGAATGTTGTCACACGCAGAAGCAGAAACCTTTGCCATCCTGTCCTTGTACCTCATGTCACCTCCAGGATTGTGTATAAACCATATTTCCATGTGAATAGAGATTGTCAAAGGAGCCTAAGGAGGTAAAAATATCTGAAGTCCACTGAAATTCGGTGCAAATTGAATGTTTAACAAATTGAGACCCCAATTAATTTATCAAGGACTCAGAAAAAATCATGGATATTGCTGGTATAAATTAAAATAATTGAAAAGTGCCAACTCCTAGTTTAACCTCACCCATAATCTCATTTTCTTCAGTAAAACACATAGTTTACCTAAAATTTTAAAAGCACTTAATTTTTCTTGACAGATATGATGTTACATTATTTTCTTACATTTGGTTTGTCATCAGTCATCAAGTCAGAGCTAACCCAAAGTCATTATACCAAGCACTTACAATTTTTCCCTTGGAAAAAAAGCACTGAATACTCACCCCAGTTGACTTTTCTTTAGGAACAGGAATAAAAAAAAACCCCAATAGAGTGAAACCCTCCGTTTGCACTGACTGCTGCACAGGGCGCAGTTTTATCTTAAATGAGTGACTTCTCCAAAAAGATGAATTCAGAGATTCAGTGCATATTCATGAGGATTTTGAAGGAAGGCTCGCTGGGAAGTCTCGTGATGGTCTACACTGACTTTCTGCAGAGCATGCCCTTGAACCAAGAGTTGTCATTGGAGACACGCCACATTATGAATTTCTTTGGTGCTTCTGCAGCAGTTATCAACTAACACATTTTTATGCAAAATATGAATATTCCTGAAGTTGTATTTTGGCCTTACTGATTTGCCTGGTGACATGGCTCCAAGGATCATGTGATGTTTTCTAGTTTTCTTTGCTCTGGAGACCAGGGAAGTCAGTACTGAGACACAGACTTTGATGGAGGCTTACACTATCCATCAGGTGCTTTATTGGCCGAAGGAGAGTCAAGGATTAGAAGCTTAATCCTTGAAGCAAATTTTATTTCCTAACTTTGATTTTGCCCACAAAACAAAGTCCCTATAAACCCAGCTGTAGGATTTACTGGATGCATTTTTCCAGCTTGAAAGCAAATCTTTAACTTTTTATCCTGCATTTTATGAGACAATGTGAGCTCATCAGAGTCCATTAGTACAGGGCTGAGCCTCAGCTCCTTTTGCTTTTGAGCTGCCTTGGCCAAAGAGTCCCACGAGCACAGGCAGCACCTCAGGAATGGTGGGACTGAGAGTGGCAACGAACTGGATGGCAAATATAATTAGGTCAGAAATAGGAGTCTTTGGCTGCTTGCTATTATCTACAATCAAACTTGTGAAGTATTCTGGCTGAAGCTAAGTGAAGCACTGAAGAGTTTTTTTTTGACTTTAACTATTGCCAGCTGCCCTGCCCGTTATGGTTTTTTTGCAATATATAGTTTTGTACACTGAATAAAATTTACAAATCGGCAACTCTCTGAGGATAAGAGAAGGCACTTCAACCTGCCTTTGAGGTAGTTTCGGAGGTCAACCGAGCCCTGTATAGGAAATAGTGAGATAGTAAATGGCACATTCCTATTGCCAGGGCTGCCCAGGACCCAGCCCTTGATTTAGCAGAGGGATCCATTTTGTTGGAACAACAGCACAGGGGAGCAGAGGTAACACCGTAATCGAACATGCTTTCTGAAGGCCTGGGATCTGTATGCCAACAGAACAAGATTTAAATACTCAGGTAACACAATAAAACTGAAGGTGTACCATGCCTCCAGCCTTTCAGCTTAGCTGGCTACCTTCTTTAAAACATGAAAATGAGTATTAGTGTCAGATAGAGCATGAAAGGCAGTGTCAGGAGAGACAGTAAAGTTAAACAAGGCAAAAAATAGACCAAAAAAATATACTATACCAATATAGTAATTAACTACCCGAAGAGTAGGGCAAGGGGAATATAAGGTCATGCTTGAGTTAATTCACATAGTGATGTATCACAATATTTGGAAGCATTGCAATGACACTTCATTCTTTAGACATGCAAAGAGTTGTTGGTAGGCAAAAATTTGGGCAAATCCCAGTTTGTTCGCTGAATCCGATTTAAGATCAATGGAGCTTTACTCACTACAACTATGGGTAATAGGAATGCTCCTGAAATTAAACATTTGACAGCAAACAGGATCTTAAGAAAACAGTGTAATTAAGTCTTTTGTTATGAAAATATAAAGGGAAGGAAAATAATCTAAATCAGTGCAATGTAATTTTTGCAGTAGTTCCTACCAAGTCTTTTAAAAAGAAGCGTTTAAAAAATGAAAAGGAATATTTTTGAACAGATGAGTGGAGGGGAATCAATGAGAAAAAAGAAGGAGAGAAATCCTGTCATCTTCCAGGGGAAAATTCTGCCTGTTCTCTATGGCTACCCACAGGAAATACAAGTACAGCAGGGCAGAGCGTGCTTTTGTAGTTACTGAGGTTTTCGATGTAGGACTGACTGCAAAGGCATGTCCCATACGAGCAAGCACAAACTGTACTGTAAACTGGAAATGACAGGAGAGCACTTTCACCCTGTCTATAGCACATTATGGGAACAGCAGCAAAGCCCAGGGTTGCCTTGACCTAAAGAAAAGCCAAATAGTTTGGCAGAACATACTGTAGGTTCTTCCAAATATGGAAGTTTCTTCTGATCTCTGGGCATATTTCAGTAGAACTATTTTTAAACATAATGTTCACGCTTTTCAAGTACTTTTCTTTGATTGGGAAGCAGAAAATATGGAGACAGTGGAGTAATTCACATTGTTTTGTTTCATTTTTTAAACAGTATGTTCCTGGTGTCAGGAATATCAACTAACACTAGTGCGTGTATACAACTGAGAGAGATAACAACTATATTTCTTAGCTTACTATAGATGCTGAATTTTGAAAAAAAAGAAGGAAAACAAAAAGCTAGGATTCTTTATGTCCCCTCCTCCAACTCAGTAATAGAAGTTACCATAATCTACTCTGGCAAAAGCAGCAGGAATTATACAGAATTACTATCCTTCAGTGTTCTTCAGCTCTCTGGGAACTCACACACAAGTTGCTGTAGCAAGACATTAATTCCAGCACCTGGAGCCCCACAGTGGTATTAGAAAAGTGTTTTGTCATTTTTGTGTATATACAAGGATCTCAAATGACACTGAAAATATGAATACATCTTCTGAGTGCTCCTGTGTAGTAGAAATAACTGCCACTAAGAAAGATGGAACTGGGCATTATTACCAACTGACACTGGTTAATTATTGCCATGAGCACTGTTCCAGGATTGCCAACAGTCCAGGGCCAATAATATAAGTCATGACAAGCATTTGCTAAATAGGAGACTTGGTTTACTCTGCAACAAAAAAATTCCTATGCCTAGAAACAAGTTTTTGGATCCCATTGGTTACAAAGGTACCTGACACAGAAAGATTTGGGTTTTTTTTTCTCTATTTTTCTTTATAGCCAGGTGCTGGTAATGGAGAAAAGAGATCAGGCTTTGACATGGGCCAGGGAACATTCCCAATGGCCAATCCAGATGTGGTAACTCTGATTTCAGCAGGTGAAAGAGTTCAGCTGTATGGACAATGGGCCTATCACCCCACTTGGATTCAAGGCCAAACAACATTGTCTGGTTGCTTTTATTTACTAGAACAGATGCAGCTGTTGATGGTGCACCACCATTATGGAAGACCTGATTCCAGTTCTTTTGCTGGCCTGTGATGCAGATCAATTCAAATTTGCTTTTGGCCTTGATTTGCTTATTTAATGTAACACGGTGTTCTGATTTTGGCTGGGGTAGAGTTATTTTTCTTTATAGTAGCTACTATGGGGCCATGTTTTGGATATTTGCTGAAAACAGTGCTGATAACACAGGGATGTTTTAGTTACTGCTGAGCAGGTCTTACAGAGAGTCAAGGCCTTTTCTGCTTCTCACCCCACCCCACCAGCAAGGAGGAGGGAGGTACACAAGAAGTTGGGAAGGGACATGGCTAGGACAGCTGACCACAACTCACCAAAAGGATATTCCATACCATATGATGTTATGCTCAACATATAAAGCTGGGGGAAGAAGAAAGAAAGGAGGGACGTTTGGAATGATGGCGTTTGTCTTCCCAAGTAACCATTATGCATGATGGAGCCCTGCTTTCCTGGAGATGGCTGAACACCTGCCTGCCCATGGGAAGTAGTGAATGAATTCCTTGATTTGCTGGCTTTTGCTTTACCTGTTAAACTGTCTTTATCTCAACCCATAAGTTTTCTCACTTTCACTCTTCCGATTCTCTCCTCCATCCCACTATGGGTGAGCGAGTGAGTGGGTGGACGTGGGGCTGAGTTGCCAGCTGGGATTAAACCACAACAAATAAGAACATAAAAAGTCTTTTCTGGGTCATATTAAAGGTTTATTTAGTCCAAAATCTATCTCTGATGATGAGAAAAGCCTACAGATGAGTTTAAGAACAGGACAAATGTAGCAGAACTTGCCAAGAATTCTCTCTGCAGTTCCAGTGATTTCGAGTTCAGGGGCTGCCCGAGGCAGAAGCACTATCTTAGTTTTCAGTTGCTCCCTGATAGATTTCTCTTCTGTCAGTGTGAAGCTGGGTAAACCTTTGGATCCCCCCCAGAGTCTCGCAGCATTGAGGTCCATGTCTTACCTTCGCTTTGTGTAAGAACCAAGTCCCTTTGTTTGCTTTCAGTCTGCCAGCTGCTAGTTTGATTTGATGTCATTGTACTGCAACAGTGACTGATCATTCCCTGTTTACCCTGTCCGTGTAACTCGTGATTTTATAGATCAATTTCCTTTGGTGCATCTTAATTGATTTCTTTTCCAGGAGGAGTCATGTATTTGGTGGTTCTCCTTTCAGATGCCACTCCATAAATCTGGTCATCCTTGTGCTCCTTCTCTCAACCTTTTCCAGTTATTTTTTATCCTTTTTTTTTTTTTTTTCTTCATACTGATAGAAAGGTTCTTTTAAGCTATTCAGGATGGGAGAGATCTCTTACTGAACTTGTATGGTGCCTGAAGCATGGGTGAGTAGGTGCTGCTGTAATACAATATGAAGGAAGAGCTGTAGATCAAAGGCAAGATTTATGTAACTATTGAGGTACCTTAGAAGGCAGAAGGCGACAAACAAGATTTACAGAAGCATCTCTGTGGATTAGATGCCTAACTTCTCTTGGTAGTCTTACCGGCACATCAGAACCCTTTTCATGTGGCTGATCTTTTGGATAACAGCCCGTAGGTCAGTGATTAAAAGCAATCAGTGATACCATATGCACACAGAAACCAGCACTCTTGCTTCCCAGGCCCAGTCAGCACCCAGACACAACACATCTGTAGAAATAGAGGGAGTCTGGAAAATATAAATAATGTGAATTTTGATGATTCCCAAGGGAAACCCATATTGTGAATATAAAAGAGGTAATAAAAAAATCACAAGGAAAGGAGATTCAGCAACGCTGGATTAATAAACTGTAAGAAATGAGCTTGGGAAATTAATGAAGTCCTAAGAATTCTTGGAAAAAAAGATGTATTTCTCTTCCTTGACATGTACTATATTTCATCCACAGATATGCTTTTCTCTCTTTCACTTAATGTTTTGCTAAAGAGTGAGCTTGAAAATCAGTTTAAAATTTTTCAGTTTCCCCTAATTTCATTATACAAAGAAGGGATCATGATGAATCAGACTAGTGAGGTTTTCAGCAGCTTCAAACCTGTATAAGTACCAGTGGCTTTATTATGGGAATATGGAGAAGGAAAAGATGGCCATTGCAAGACAAAGACACAGTTGCAGACACCTGAGTTACAAGCTGAAACACCCAATTACTGGGAGTTTTTCTGAGTTTTTAACCTTTGGACAACTAAGTTAGTACTTTGATATAGAAACTATTTACAATCCAGCCATCAAACATCTGCCCTTTTGGTTTTTTTTTAAAGTATTGAATTTTGTCAAAACAATTCATGTGACCTCACCAATTATTATTTTTTTTCTGCTTAAGAGGCTGAGAAGGAAAAATGGCTGAAATGGATTGTCAAAGTATGATCCTTCCCATCTGCAGACCAGTCATACAAGTTTGCCTGATTAAAGAGCTTGGAAACCAGGGATGGCCAGGTGGGATGCTGGTACACCAAAACTGATGCTCTTGACCAGGGTTTTCCATTGCATAACCAAGGCTTGGAATGGATGCTCATTTGGATTTGATGTATTTATTTCTCATGAAAATATTTTTGAATGGCATGCACTTTTTAACATATTGTGTACATGTGCATGTAAAGCAGAGCAAGCTATTCTCAGCAAACAACTTGGTTCATCAAGTATAGATGCTTTATCTTTTAAAAAAATCATTTGTATACAAACTTCACACTTTTTTTATCTGGGACTACTCTAGAGTAAATTTATGCCCAGAGTGAATACAGCCGGCAAAACCAGGCATTGGTTGACTGCTCTATAGAAACATACTATAGCCTGTGGTTTCCTTGCAAGCTATTTCCTCTCTTAACTGGATGTACTGTGTTTGTTATTGGGAATTTATTTTCATGTTTCTCAGTTGTATGACTTCACCTGGATCACAACCTTACATACATTTCCTAAATGGGAACACTGCACCCTTCTTCCGCTTCTACTCTGTGTTCTCAGTCTGTGTAAACTCTGAGCAAATATGCGCCATCATTTTTCTTCTTTCTCTTCCTATAGAAAAGGTGACCTAAAAATTTTATTGCCTGCAAGTTTACATAAAATATCAGCCACAGGTTTTACTGAGGAAAGGGCAAGGAAAAGGAGGGAAAAGAGGAGACTTAAATGTGTAGTCGTTTTTCCATTAGTCCTGTAAGGTGCACACGCTTTGGATCACGGGGTGCAGCAGACGCTCCTCATCCATGTTACAGCCATTTTTGGCCTTGAACGGAGAAAAGGGTCCCTTGGATTCAATACCAAAGTAGCTGTGTGAACTCTGTAGCTTGTGTAACACAGAGCATCAGACTAAATGATGGAAAAGTCATCACTGGTCTTCAATAAATTCCAATGGGTGATTTTTTGAATCATAGTGAAATGAATGTTTATGAGTAGTTTTCCTGGCTGTTGCTATAATATAATGCCCGTGGACCACATGCTTTATTTCAAGCAGGGTTTATGTACCTCCAGGAGAGGGTTATATGATCCCCTTTCAGATCAGATGGTCTGTGAAAGTGCAGATGAATGCAGAGTACATACTGGAGAAAAGCTGGAAAGCAATAAAGTTAGTTGGTTTAATGTCAGTGTTACTGTCTTTGGCTTATAATAAATGAGCATTAGAAAGGGTTTCACTTGCAAAACCCGCTTCTGATAGTATAATAGACTGCAAAAATGAATTTTTACAGGCCCTTACTCTTACATGTAAACTATAACAACTGGATACAATGTCAGGTGAATGGCTTATGCATTATATGAGTGCATGAGCCAAACACTTCTGTTGACATTGTATAAGAGTCATTACACTTTCAATTGACTTATTTTGCCACTGCAAACACTGTTATCTTCTCAGTGAAGGATTTTTCCCTCTGAGTTTTTTCAGACAAAGATTTTATACTGTCTTAAGGAGTGCTGATGTTAATAAGGTTTTAAAATAATTCTTTTGTGTAGTCACAATATTGATACCTTCCAGTTAAAAGGTGAACAGAACGACAATTATTGAGGGGCCACTTTCAGAATCAACTGATACGCAGCTACATACAGTCAAGGATTTTTGTGTGATATAGCAGTCCCCTTTTTCTGTGATACAATGCATTCACTACACCTGCTGGGGGGACTACAAACCCACTTTTTTTCTCTTTTTTTCCCTTACCCTCCCATACCCTAAGAATTAATTTCCATACATTCATTATTTCACACAATTATCCCACTTGTGGCTTGAAAAAATTGGTGTACCCCAAGTACACTTTGGTGTACTATGTGTTTTTCTATGCACTCTAGCACTAGTGTACATTTTTCTGAAACATATTTGGCTGGATAAACAATAAAGTTTACTTTTTCCTCATTGCAACTGCTTAAAAGAACTAAATAGCTGAACTGTCAAATGTTTTGACCTTTTTTTGAATTTGTTTGTTACCCTGATATCAGAGTTACTGTGAAGAATTTTTGAAATTCTGTTTTTCTGCCATGATTCACAGCCTTAGGTATGTATAATTTAGGAGACATGTTTATGTTTATTCTTTTTTGTAGACACGCACTTAAATGCATTTCTGAATTCGGGCTTTTGGCAAGCAGAGCAAAGAATATATGAGATATGTTGCATTTGTTGCCATGTAACTTTCTGCCATCATAGATTTTTTTGTTTTCACACCCATGTTTGGCTCAAAGCTGGGAACACAGCCATGACAGTTTATTGAGCAACCAGATGGCCTTGAGGACCTGATGGGCATGGCCCAGGTTGTCATACTGGTGTTCAGCAACCAGTAGAGCACAGGAACTGACTCCCTTGGAAGGCTGCACAAACTAACCTGAAACCAGGAGTGGGGGGCATGCAACACTATGTAAAGGCTCTCTGGTCCAGCAAGACATTACAAACCTTCTTACAGGACAAGTCATAGGCCAGCTACAGCCACCTGGTTAGCAATATATACTTGTAGACTTACCTAGGACCCGACTGCAAAGCACAGAGTGTGATCTATTTATTTCCTTCCCTGGTGTGTGTGTGTGAAGTTAGACATGACACAAAAATGCTCTTTACTAGTTCCACCTGCTCAGGATAAAGGATGGTCTAATTTGATTATCTCCAAAGTATTGATGTTATTCTTTAAAACCAATTCCTGGGTTTTGAGAAAATACCATTCCATAGGTCTAATGCATTCCAAAAATTGCTCATATAATGATGCTTTTCATTTTGTACAGAGGCAGAAATAATAGTATGCCTTCATTTCAGGAAACTTAAACTTCAGCATTGTGCATAAAGCAAAATATAGCATTTCAAGGTTTGCAATTTGACAGGGAAAATGTCTTGACCCATTTATAGTTAAAAAGAGAGGACAAAAAAGGGGTATTTGTAACTCTTGCATCTTCTCCATTAATCTTTACTTTAGACTTTGACTCATAAAGAAGCATGATAGGGTCCTGAACCAGGATTAAAATGGAAGGTCTTTTTCAAAGCTGGTAAAGAAAAGCACTTCTTTTTTTTTGTGTGTGTGTGTAAATGCCTTTAAAAAATGAATAGAGTCATTCATCTAAAAAAAAAGTATTGACATTTTTATGGAGTTGTTGTTGGAAAGATCCAACATTTAATATTAAATTCAACATATGGTTGTGGTCAAATTGTGCTCCTACTGTGTAAAATGTATGAATAACAACTTACTGCATTCTCCTGGCCAATATACGGAGAGAAGGTTGATTAATTTAAGTAGTATCCCTTAATCTCCTGCCTTGGCTTCCATCCCATTCTGCAAGGGTTGATAAATCTTACATCCCCTGAGGAGTATTACAATTCCTAATAGTCTTATGCTATTAGGAAGAAGCAAGGCTCAACTGTACCAAAACATCCAGCACATGAAATTGTATAAATAATTTAGCTTTTCCAATTTAATTTTTTTACAGCTTTTCTTTGCAGATCATGATAAGAGATGTTAGTTCAGTCAACTGTAAGTAAAAAAAAAAATACAAAAAAAAGGGAAATACTGTTCAGGGGAATTGTATGCAAAGGTAGGACTGTTCTTGTCACTGTTTGCAGCACTGTGTTAGGCTATTGAACCAAGGTCACTCATATATTTGCCCCCCCCTTTTAAAAGAAAAATGTATTTTGCTTAGAGACCACCACTTTTACCATGGTATTGCAGGGCCCAGAAGAGGAAAGTTATCCACTGATTTCAGCATGACGTAGGATTCCCTGTCCTGTCACAGATTTTCTGTGCGACTGCAGGCAAATCACTCCATGCTTTCTGGTGGGCTCAGATGCACAGGCAAGCTACTTAAGTTGTACAGGTTCCACTGCATCAGATAAGCCATAACAGTTGCCTGTGCTCATACTCATAGCCCACAGCAAATTTAGCTTCACTTAGCTTACAAAGAAGGAAATTTAAGATAAATAGCATGGGCTTGCATTTGCTACAGGCTGAGTTAGCACAAGGACAGTCACCACGTCTCAGATAAGGCATATTGAATGGTTCAGGTGCAATATCTTGGCCATGTGACTGAGATTTATACCTCATCTATAAACTGTCTTGAAGGAGAGTTGAAAGGATAAATACATTTTTAAAAAAAGCAATGAAAAGGACTATTAAATTCTCAAAATCTGGGACTGTAAGAACCATGCAAGTATTCAAGAGAGACACAGTTCTTATGCACAGGAGGAGACAACATTAGTAATTTCTGAATAGGGATAATTTTTTTTTTTTTGGATTACAGGGAATCCTGGCAAATTAGCTAATTGTTTTCCTATTAACTAATATATGTGATGAGTATTTTGCTTCAGTAAATATAAATAACTTTTACATAAGATTGAGTCACCTGCAACAAGATAAACCCTACTGTCTTCATTCTACCTAAACTTCTGCTGCAGTTAGTGAGATTTTTGAAGGACTTGGAGCTTGCAGTACATGTTTCCACAAAATAATGCTCTCATTTCAGTAACAGGTTGGACTGACTAAGGGTATGAAAACAGGTTTTGATTAATGATTTCTATTTATTAATAATAATGCTTTGAATTCTTATCTATTATTCAGAAATCTTTCTTCATACATAGTAAATAAGTCTTATTACATCTGAGGTAAGTAAATAGTATTTTACCTGTGGGCAAAAAGGGACTTACAGAGTTCAGGATGGGCATTTGCAGGAGTAAATCTCTTAGTAATTGACCATTCTGTGGTGTTTGGTACAAAAGTCATCCTTGGAGTGGTTTTGGAGGATTTGGGCTGGCTCTCTGAAATAAGATGTGGATTCTGTGTGCCCATTGGCTGTTAAGGGTTGGGCATGTGTCTTATCGAGTCCCCTCTTGCACCCCAAATCTTCAACCAGGGGATGGAAAAGGGGGAAGAAGGGCTAGAGCAGTTGTGTGCCATGAGATTGTGCCATGACAACGCTACAGCAAGGTGTGGAGTTACAAGGCTGCTAGAACAATCATAGAATCATAGAATCACCTCTGTTGGAAAAGACCTTTAAGATCATCGAGTCCAACCGTTAACCTAGCACTGCCATCCCACCACTAAACCATGTCCCTAAGCACCTCATCTGTCCGTCTTTTAAAGACCTCCAGGGACGAGGACTCTACCACCTCCCTGGGCAGCCCATTCCAGAGCCTGACAACCCTCTCAGTGAAGAAGTTTTTCCTAATGTCTAGCCTAAACCTGACCGGGTGCAGCTTCAAGCCATTCCCCCTCGTCCTATCATCTGTTACCAGGGAGAAGAGGCCGACCCCCACCTCACTACAGCCTCCTTTCAGGTAGTTGTAGAGGGCGATCAAGTCTCCCCTCAGCCTCCTCTTCTCCAGACTAAATAACCTCAGTTCCCTCAGCCGCTCCTCATATGACTTGTGTTCCAGACCCCTCACCAGCTTGGTTGCTCTCCTCTGGACATGTTCCAGCAATGCAACATCTTTCTTGTAGTGAGGGGCCCAAAACTGAACACAGTATTCAAGGTGTGGCCTCACCAGTGCCGACAGTACAGGGGCACAATCACTTCCCTACTCCTGCTGGCCACACTATTCCTGATACAGGCCAGGATGCCGTTGGCCTTCTTGGCCACCTGGGCACACTGCTGGCTCATATTCAGCCGGCTGTCAATCAGTACCCCCAGGTCTTTTTCCACCAGGCAGCTTTCCAGCCACTCTTCCCCAAGCCTGTAGCGCTGCATGGGGTTGTTGTGACCAAAGTGCAGGACCCAGCACTTGGCCTTATTGAACCTCGTACAGTTGGCCTCGGCCCATCGATCCAGCCTGTCCAGGTCCCTTTGCAGAGCCCTCCTCCCCTCCAGCAGATCAACACTACCACCCAGTTTGGTGTCATCTGCAAATTTACTGAGGGCACACTCAATCCCCTCATCCAGGTCATTGATAAAGATATTAAACAAGACCGGCCCTAGAACTGAGCCCTGGGGGACACCGCTTATGACCGGCCGCCAACTGGATTTAGCTCCATTCACCACGACTCTCTGGGCTCGGCCACCCAGCCAGTTTTTAACCCAGTGAAGAGTACATCCATCTAGGCCATGAACTGCCAGCTTCTCCAGGAGAATGCTATGGGAGACTGTGTCAAAGGCTTTGCTGAAGTCCAGGTAGACAACATCCACAGCCTTTCCCTCATCTACCAGGCGGGTCACCTGGTCATAGAAGGAAATCAGGTTGGTTAGGCAAGACTTGCCTTTCGTGAACCCATGCTGACTGGGCCTGATCCCCTGATTGTCCTCCATGTGCCTGGTGAGCACACTCAAGGTGAACCTCTCTATAATCTTCCCCAGTACCGAGGTTAGGCTGACTGGTCTGTAGTTCCCCGGATCCTCCTTCCGGCCCTTCTTGAAGAGAGGCGTCACATTTGCCAACCTCCAGTCATCTGGGACCTCCCCTGTTATCCAGGACTACTGATAAATGATAGAGAGTGGCTTGGCAAGCTCCTCTGCCAACTCCTTCAGCACTCTTGGGTGGATCCCATCCGGCCCCGTAGACTTGTGGATGTCCAGGTGGCATAGCAGGTCAAAGACTGCTTCCTCCTGGATTATGGGGGGTTTATTCCACTCTCTGTCCCCATCTTCCAGCTCGGGAGGCTGGGTACCCTGGGGATAACTTGTCGGGCCATTAAAGACCGAGGCAAAGAAGCCGTTGAGTATCTCAGCCTTTTCCTTGTCTTTAGTGGCAATGTTCCTCCTTGCTTCCACTAGAGGATGGAGGTTCTCCCTGGCTCTCTTTTTGCTGTTAACATATTTATAAAATCTTTTCTTATTATCCCTTACAACAGTGGCCAGACTGAGTTCTAGTTGGGCTTTTGCCTTTCTATCTCCTCTCTGCATGACCTGACAAGATCCCTGTACTCTTCTTGGGTTGCCTGCCCCTTCTTCCAGAGCTGGTAAGCTCTCCTTTTTTCCCTTAGTCGCAGTAGTAGACCTCTGTCCAGCCAGGCCGGTCGTCTTCCCCAACAATTTGTCTTACGGCACATGGGGACAGCCTGGTCCTGTGCCTTTAAGATTTCTTCCTTGAAAAATACCCAACCTTCTTGGACCCTTTGCCCTTCAGGACTATCTCCCAAGGGACTCTCCCAACCAGAGTTCTGAGAAGGTCAAAGTCTGCCCTCCGGAAATCCATGGTGGCAGTGTTGCTGACCCCCTTCCTTACCTCACCAAAGATCGAAAACTCTACCATTTCATGATCACTGAGGCCTAGATGATTTCTGACCACCACCTCTCCCACCAGTCCTTCTCTGTTAGTGAACAGGAGGTCAAGCAGGGCACCTCCCCTGGTAGGCTCACTTACCAGCTGTGTCAGGAAGTTATCTTCCACACACTGCAGGAACCTTCTGGACTGTTTCCTTTCTGCTGTATTGTATTTCCAGCAGATGTCTGGGAAGTTGAAGTCCCCCACAAGAACAAGAGCTCTTCATGGTGAGGTTTAGTTTGTTTGGGGACAAATTTTCTTGTGAGTGATATTTGGTTAAAACTATACCACTTTGGAGTCACATGAGGAGCAGCCAATTGTGGTGAATGTCTTGTGAAAAATGCTTTGAAAGTTCAGCCTCATGCAGTTTTATGGGTTTTAGGTGTAAAAAGCCCTCTGTGGGAAGAAGGAAATGGACCAAACCCATTGGTCCATGTTTGCTGAGGCTGTCTTAACAGCCCAGGAATACACTGGGATATTGCAGAGGTTTATACCTGAGTAATACTGTAGGAAGTTGAGTCCAGCAGTGTAAAGTGTGAAACTTCAGTCCATTCTGTCAATGCACATTTGTTTTCAGATAGACCCAGAGGACTCAGTTCTAACATTTGTACAGCCTGAGGGCGCGGGGACAACTTCTGGTCAGGAATGACACAATCCAGCTGGCCTGCCATTTGGGTCCACCTTTTACAACCATCCTGACCAGCTCCCCAGGCAATTCAAAATCCCTCTGGACAAACCTCCATATGCATTTATTCCTAACGCCGTAGGCTTGGCCCAAACCTCTGTGATTTCCCAGAGCTGTGTGACTGGGTAGACAGGGTCCACTGGGGGACATCAAAATTAGCTCTGACCAAAAGCCTCAAAAAGCCTGTCTTACCCCAGACCTCTCAAGGAAATTTTACTTCCATGTGGTTTTCAGGCTTGCCCTTTCATAGCCAGAAAACAGAACACAACATTTCCAATCCAAAGTGTAGGATAAAACCTGAATATATACCTCTTGTTCCTTTAAAAAATACAGACGTATTTATTTCCCTATTCCTAGTTTCATGTACATTGTATTTCATATGCTTGCTGTAATAACACTACAAAAGACTTCATAAATGCACTAGTCAGTGGGGAATGCTATGCCTGCTTGTGATTTTACACATCTTTTCTCTAAGCCAGAAAATCTAAATGTAAAATGTAGTATTCAGAGACACTGAGTGGGATTTTGTGGTGCTCTCTGGAGGATGCAGGATTCATAAAACAATGAATGGATTACAGTCATCGATAGAGTTAGTTTTTCCATCTGTGGCAGACATACAGTATACTCTTGCTAATGTGCTTCACATTAATAAACCACCCAAGTATAATTCATTGCAGGTTGCAGCTATAAATCAGAAATAGCCTTCGTTTTGTTCAGCTGTCATGAGTGAGAGAGCATCAGGGGGTGGGGGCTGTTTGTAAAGAGGCGAGAGGGGCTGCAGCACTTTGACCTCTCCCTGCCGTGTAAAGCATGTCACACCACGGCTGTCCACGGAGACCCGTCGCATGACTCAGTGCCCTGTCACAAGTGAAAGGCCACCTTGTCACCTGCCGTCATCTTTTTTGTCTTGCTGTGTTCTGCTGGGAAAGAGATGCAAAGAAATGCTGCCGAAACGGTGCAATGCAAATCCAAGCACACTTCCCAGCAGCCAAATCCCGCAGGTGCCAGTGCTGCTGTTGTGCTGCTGGGAGCTCTGGGACTGCACGTATCTGACCTGGTCAAAAACTGACCTGGAGACAGAATAGACTAGATTGGAGTAGAGTAGAGTAGAGTAGAATAGCATAGCATAGCATAGCATAGCATAGAATAGAATAGAATAGAATATTTTCAGTTGGAAGAGAACTACCATGATCATCAAGTCCAACTGCCTGCCCAATCCAGGGCCGACCAAAAGATCAGTCAGTCCCAGAAACTCCCAGCTATCAGTAGCTTTTGTCTAATCCTGACATTTTGGTGGCATTAGACAAATCACTTCAGACCTCATTCAAGTCACATTAAAGCTGATTAAAGCTGATAAGGTTCCCCCCCCCCCCCCCCAACTTCAGTGGAAGCTTTTGCAGTCACTTAATTTGCCAGCTCCCCTGCCTCTGCCTAAGAAATTGGGATAAGCATGCCTAACTCAAAGAGGTGTTCTGAGGATTAATTAGTTAACATTTGTAGGGCATTTTGAGCACAAAAAATGCTGAACATCAGGATTATCACATCTGGTGGTGTGTGTGTCTCTGTGTGTGTTTGTGTGTAAAATGAGTACCATACTTCCATGGGTAAAACTTGCGTACCAGATAAGCTGCATGCCTATGCAAATAGATCCTCAGGCAAATAAAAGTGCTCAAATAGTCCTCAGGCAACATGCAGGGAAGCAGAGGCAAAGGCAGAGGGCAGCAGAAGCAGGGGGAGATGTTGTGAAGAGGGAAAAGGAATCAGAAGTGGGTGAGGGGGGAAATCTGGGAGAAGGGAAATCTCTTTTTCTACAAATGCATATGTATAAGCTCTACTGAATCACAGGCTGTGCACGTGAAAATACGGTATTTCAAAATTCTTTTTGCATTATGATTTAGCCATGCATTATGTTTTATGGTGACATGACCTCATTGTTTAGAGATTTTTGGTGTACACTAAAACAGCCTTTGTATGACAATAATTGTAACTCATACGTTAATTTCTGGCATTCCTCATATATTCATTCAGTCACTGGAATGTGCATAGCTTAAAACTAGCACATTGTAACTGAACAAACAGTGGATTAAATGTGCCTGTTTTGTCTTCTTTACTAAGCTAGGTGGGATCAAAGCTATCTGCTTCTGTGCCATAGTTTAATTATATTTTTATTCTGAGTGCCAACATTTTACAAAATGAAATGAAGCAATGACAGGAGAAAATACAGCATCATTCAAACAGGCTTTAATCAGGTCTTGGAAGGATAATAGAAAGCAACTGAAGCAGGTTTGCTAATTCAGTTGGTTTCAGCCCCTTGTAAAACCAATACACAGAGCTGTTATTTCAGAGATGATCAGCAATGGTCTGGCTGGGACCGCAAGCTACAACTGCGGAGTGGATAGCAGGATAACAGCACGTTTAGATGTCTACACAGAGGTAGCTGCCACGCTGCTAGCGACAGACAATTAACATAAGGACAAGGAAGTGACTGCTGTGTAGGAATGAATCGTGCATAGGCATAGCTGCAAATGATGGTCCCTATCTGTGCAATTAACTGTGAGCTACAAGCAGGCGGTGAACAATGGCGATGCACATTACAGTTATTGCCTTTCTGTTCTGTAATCTCAAGTACAGACCCATTTCTCAACATTTCCTAGTCACCCAGATAATTCTAAATGCTTGGAAGGTGTGGACTGGATTTAATTGTGAGAGGATTTCCATGTCTGTAATGGGAAAGGGCTAGCCCATGCTTCTTGAAATGACACTGTGAATATGACTTACAGGAATGTGCTCACTGTAATGATAGCCCTTAGCAACGTGTTGAATCCTCAGCGTAAAAGCTCATTCACTGACTACAGGCAAAGGCTGTCAGGGAGTAAAGGGGGGGGGGGAAAAAAAGCAAACGCAAACACACACACACACAAAAAGGTGTGGAATCAGGTAGCTTCTGCTTCTCCTCTCTAAAATCTGAAGTGCTAGCAGGAAGTGCTGTAATAATTATTTCTTCTAACAGCTGGCACTTCAACCTTCCTTCACACCGGGGGAAGTCAGTACACAAGAGCTGGAAAGCAAGGTGGAGTCTCAGGGGAGCTTTTGTCGCTGAGGATAGCACTTTCATGCCATGTTTGGGAAAGAAAAAAGATTAAAATGCAAACTGCTTTCTGCATGATCCACCTGTCTTTCTCAGGGGCTTTTTTAAAGGTGGACCATGATTGGAGGGGTGTCTGGTCGCTGTGCTTTTTACACTGGCTGTTGTCTCTCCACTGGCTTATGTGGCTCCCCTTCTCCCTCCTCCCTGTGCCCCCTCCCTCCTGGATGCTCCTTCGCACCCCACATGTCCTCTCCAGTCCTGTCAGCACTATGGTTTGTAGGGTTTGTGTTGAACCAGACCAGAGGCTAGTCTGAGTTAAAGTAACCCTGAAAGTAACACAAAAAGTGGAGAAAAAATGTGGTTTCTAGCATAAATCTGAATCCAAGCAAGGACCTGCACTTCCTGAAATAGTTCCATGGGCACAGTCTCACAGGCAGCAAAAAATGTCCAGCAGCTGAAGGTGGAACTGTTGCTGAAGGAAATGTCTATGACCACAGCCTAAAAGGGGAAGGAGGATGGAATGAACAGAATAGAGGAGGGAATAGGATCCCCACAGAGTAAAGGAAGTGACAATTATGGTGCCTAAGTACAGATAGAGAGGTGATGAAGCAGGGGTATTAAGCACCTTTATGTCTCTTTAGTGAGTTCGCACAAGGCTGTGTGATGGTAAGGGGACTTACCACCCTTGCCTCCTTCCCTGAGACACAATTTTTCAACTGTACTTAGAGATATTTTACGTTTTCATTTTCCTGGCATTGCTCTGTAAATGTTAGAAATTTTATGTGCCATCTTCATTTAGCTCCCTGTGCATGTGTGTTTCGACACAGACTTTAATTACATGGTCATTTATTATTTTTATTTCTCTGTATGGGTAATTATTAAATAGTTCTTTTTATCTCCTTTATTCAACATATGGCTCCAGGCCCTATTAATCACAATCTAAAGCCTCAGATGAATACAATGTTATTAAGTTCTTCATGTGTTTTTTATGGCGCTCTTTCTGTAATTTGTCAGTTCTTCACAAACATTGTGAATTTATATTCACAGCAGCCCTAGCAATTAGGTGTATTATTACCATCATTTTACAGATGGAGAACTGAAGAAAAGATAAATTATAGCCAAAGCTGTCAAACCCCTGTACTAATTTTTGATGACCAGCTTTAGACACCTAGCTTATACTTTCTCAGGGGCAATAGTATTAAATAGATAATCTACATTCCAGTCATCTATCCATGTGCTTCAGCCTTCTGAATTTCTGCAACTCACACCCAGAAAGCAGGGAATAAAAAAACATTAACAGCTCAGAGCAAATTTTAAGTGGCTCTCTCTAATCGAAAATGAACACTGTGGCAGAGGTAGGGAGATGATATAACTGCCTTACATGCCGTTAAGGGTTAAGTTGAGCTTTGTACTGAAAGAGCTAAAGGCAGAAGTTTAACAGCTGAGTTAGACATCTAAGTTCCCACTGGTGTCAACAGAGCCTGGGGAGCTGTTCATTCACCCTCCCCAGGAGACACCCATGTCTGACCAGCCCAGCACTGAATAGGACTCAGCTGACTCTTCTGGGAACATAAACACACAGCTGATGTGCACACACCTACCTTGTAGCAACCAATTTATTTGCCTGAATCTGCAGCCAAGCTCCTCAGAGTGTATTTGGTAATGAAATGCTATACTTCCTACAGTATTCTTCCTTTATCCTTTCTTTGATACTTTCCACTTTCTGCAGCAAATTGAAGCTAGGATTCCACAGACACATTTTCATTCATCCTGTATTCCTTATTCACATAGCACTGCCCATACTTGCTGAGTTTTTAGTACTTATTCACAACTAGTAGAAATGGATCTCCTACTGGACACAGAGACGTTTCTTTTTGCACTGTTCATGACTGGGCTATATTGCACGATGCTGTGTCTCCCTGCCCTGATGCTCCTATTTGATGAGCCCTGCCCTGACACTATAACCGCATGACTGCATCTCTGGTTTTACAGCTGAATCAAAATTTTAAAATATTAATCCATTGTGATGTTGGCCAGTGAGAATGCAACTGAAACCTATAAGGGATTTTAATTATACTAAAATTAAGTCTCTTAATTTAAATATGTTGGTTTTCAATACCAGCCAACTGCTTTGTTACCTGACTAGTCCACTAAATAAACTTTAATTTATAAGATAATTGAACAATCTCTAAATAACATACAGCATAATTGCAAGGCTCTCTGTTACTAGTAGAGGCAACAAAGTGGCAGTATGATCTACACAGTAGTGTACAGGTCTGGGAATAAAGGAAACGTACTATTCCCAGCTTCATCACTGACTTTGCGGGTTGAATTATATTGACTAAATGCAGATGTCTGTACTGAAGACATCTGCATCTGGCTTCTGGCTCAGTTGATAGTCAGTGAAGAACTAGTCAATAGCATCCAGGGGGCAATTCATCGTCTCCTAAATTAGACATCTGAAATAGGGCAGATGATTGGCACCCTAAAAGGGCATATTTATCTCCAGCGACTATAAATGGAGCCCCAGGGGCTAGCTTGGTGTTAAATGTCTGCATTGTCGATGTCTAAAGTCAGGTGAGATGAATCCCACCCTCTGTATCCCCAGGCCAGTTATTTCATCTCAATATGCCTTTTATTTCTCTCTGTGAAAGAGCTAGTGCAATACCAGAAGCAGTAGAGTAGAATTAACAGAGAGTTCTGCCTTGACTAATTAGTTTCTCAGTAGGGCCTTTTTATAGATCACTGGGGTATCTGTGTGTGGCATGATGTTGTGCAATGTAGAAATACCCTAAGTGCTGTTATAATAAGTCATATGGTAAAGCTCAATTAAATACTAACATCTTCCATGTAACATGGGAGTTCCCGCTGCTGTGTAGGTTCTTTTCCTATGAAACAAAGATCCTAAATGATATCAGTGCAATACCAATATCAGAACTTTCATGGTACCAATGTTTTCACAGGAATCATGGTGAATTTTGCTTAGCAGAAAACCATTGTTCTTACCTTACCTTTCCTCTGTCTCCAATTCATTTCTTTGTCTGGAAGATGCTGAAGCAGAAAGCTTGTGGCAAGCCAGAATGAATAATAAAAGCTGAATTCTGGGGATATTGCCAGGGAATGTCATACAGGATGCTCTGCAGCAATGGCTCAGGAACCACAGGTGGAATTACATGCTCTAAGGCAAGCTGGGGAAGCAAAACAGAGTCAGCAAGGAAGGATAGGGGAGCTCCAGGTAGCTACAATTTACCCATTTCTGGAAACCTGGAAAGTCGTAATGAGTTTGACATTAAACCCATGTAGTAAGCCTGTACAACTGTAACTCCCCACGGAATTTCTTTTTCTGAACTCAACTAAAGACCAGAGGTGCATATATTTTTAATTGTTTATGTTATTATACCTATGGACATTGCAATCTTTACTTCTTATTTCTGGGGAAGACCTATTCACTTCTCTTTAAGTTGCGCTGCATGTGGCATACTGTCAGGATCTCAAAAGTTCAACAGCCTCGTCACCCTGTTTGGAAATTCAGGGTAGACCTTTTCTTTCTTCATCTCAGAATATCCTCATAAATTCAGACTTCAGGCTGATCCTTTCTGGATGTCAGTCTCCTACACCTCTACTCATAGTTTCCAGCACTTGCTAAATAGTGCTATTGCAATCAGTGGGAATATCCTTGGGAAACCTCTCAAAATCTGGCTATGAAAGGGATTGTCTTGGAAAGTTGGAAGCAAAATCCTCAGCTTGACCTGAGTGTCAACTCAGAGATAAATAAAATTAAGAATTACTTTGTTCACTATAAAGTGTCAGGATTATCTAGAGATAGCTGTATTAGTTTATCTTCAGAAAGAAACATCTGAATGTTAGTAGCATAGACACCTGCTAGACCTATTTTTTCATGTCTATCCTCATGAACTGTAAAAAATCTAATTTAAGACTTCTTGCAAATTAAAGCATAGAAAACAAATAAGTATGCAGACTGAAACCCAAGGTAATCAGAAAATCACCTGGGAGCAATAGAAGTTGACCTTACCCTTGCATGACCTCTGTATATTGTTTTATCACCTTGCAGCAAAGATTTACCATGACACTTGCGTGTGTGCACTTTTGCAGGGTAAAGGAGGCAGTCTTTCACTTCTGTTTATAGAGAAACAATGAAACATTGCATTTTGTATTTTCTTTTAGTGGAAGCGGAAGATAAATTCACCAGCCTGTGTTCTCGTATTGTGTTCAAACAAGGGATAGATTGTGGACCTGTTCGTGGAGAAATTGTCAGACACTTCTTCAGAAAAACACCCGTCCTTGGAGCCCCCTGCTTGAATAAGAAAACAGACATAATTTGTAAGATCCTATCTGAGGTTCGGCATATTTCTCTTATGCAGCTCTGGTGGACAGGATTTGACAGAAACATGCCTGCTACTGCACCCTTTTCTCCAGTTGCTTCATAGGACACGGTGGCTGCTGCTCTCCTCAGTCAATTGAGAGGGAGGGGCTCATCCCTTGCGCTTCTGAGTAACCACTAAATTGTGTATAAGATAGATAGCTGATTTTAATTTTTCTTCCAGAAGTGCCAATCTCTTGTGATGCACAATTTGGTGACACTTCATTCATTAAAAGGAACCTAACTGATTGACTTAAGCACTAAACTAGATTCTAATTTCTAGATGGTGAAATTTAGGTGAAGCACAGCTCATTCACAGGGCCTTGCAAAATGAGCCTGACTATAATCTTTAAATACTGCCACAGTGAGACATATATTACAATAACAATGATGATATGGGTTGATAAAATGGCCCACAGTTATGCGAATCCAACCATATACTTACATTTCCTGGAAAAAATGTTGCCACACTTGTACAAGTCTACCTTTTTTTTAAAAAAAACCCAACATTTGACTGATATCCACAAGAGACACCAGGTAAAAGTAAATGTTTACTTTTAACTCTCTCCTGAGATGAACAAGAATGACAATATGGGGCACTAGAAAAATGTAACATGTCAGTGGCCTTAAACTGAAATGATTTAATAGGCTCAGAAAGAGCTTTTTTTTTGTCACAGAAAAGCCTGAAATGAAAAGTGGATGTTTCCAGAATGTCCTGTCAGAAAGCAAAAAGATTTTCCCTGTGCATGAGCCAGGAGCTGGCCCACTCCTATGGCCTCTTTGTTAAGTGCTGATACTTCCATGCTGTTTGTATTGGAGAGAGAGAGATGCAGGAGGAGGGAGAAGAGAAAACCAATATGTTCCTATGTAAACTTAGCCAGACAGCAGCATAATACAGGAACTAGCCAAAAATACCAACGAGGATTCCAGGCTTATGTTCAAAGAGTAATATGACATTTTTCAGGGTTGAAATTCAGGCCTGACTAAAATAGATTTTTTTCCCTTTATTTAAGCCCAGATGTGTAAAAGTATTTAGTTCCTAATTTTATTTTTGCTACCTAACTCGACTGATTCTAACGAGACCTGAGAACTCTAATATCTAGTTTTAATTCTTCTTACACACTTTTCATCCCAAAGCACTCCAGAAAAGAAATTACAATCATTATTCTTCGTTTACGGTGGAATATATGGGCACATGTGATAGAGATGACAGAGAACTTTCTATTTTAAAAAAAATGTTCTGTCAGTGTAGATTTCTCTAAATGAAATTTGTCTGTTGGTTGCAAGAGACACATCCCAAAACAATGATTACCAAAGGATCCAGGCTTTTGTCAGAGCAGCTGATGAACTATGTTGTTTGCTAAACTGACCAATTCAGATAAGAAGCTTGGACTTTATTCGCTAATATCTCAGGGAATTCTAACTTGAGGCATTGCTCATATAAACATACATACTTAAGTAAGCCTTCCTCAGTCTCCTTTGAAAACAGTAGAACAAAATGGATATTTATAGGGATTTTGACTTTTGATGAGTCAGCCTTAGACTCCACTGACTCAGTCTCCATTGGCTGTAAAGGCAGCCTAGAGTGAGTAGTTCAGTTGATTAGATGTCTTAGTGGAGGCATCTGCATTTAGAAAAGATGAATCCCAGCCTAAGTTTTAAAAAATTCTCAATTGATTTCAGTTTCCTTTGCTGGAGGTTTGCTTATATCATTAAAATGAGTTTTGAACTTGTGTTTATCCCAAATTAATGCCCTTCACATCACAGTGTGTGATCAATTTATAAATATTTGGTGTTTGCAGCATGACATTGAAAAGCATTGATTTGACGATTTTGTGGGGAAGGCATGTTTTTTGCATTGCCCAAGGTTCCACGCGATGGGAACATTTTCTCAAGCATCTGTGTTAGAAAGGTGAGCTAACTTTTCCAAGACTGGCAGCAGAAAACCAGCAGAAATTGTATTTTTCAGATTCTTTGCTATAGTCTTTGTTTTAGGGTAGACTGCTTCCTCCTCTAATTGGATACACAATATAGATATTTTACAGTATAGACTGTGGTAGCAGTGGTATCTAAGAGTATTTAGGAATACTCCAGGCCACTATCAAGAGTATTTAGGGATGTTCACCTTAAGGTTATTAGAAGAGCTGCAAGGTCAGAAGCAATATGACCATCCTACTGAAATAATAATAAAATAAGGTCATTCTTTTTGTTTTCTTGTCTAAAGAAAAGGAAAGCATCTGCCATTGACCACTGCTAGAGACTCAACACCTGACTTGAGAGACCATTGACTTGACATCTCTTTGAAGTCAATGGTGAAGTCAATGGCAAAGTCAATGGTTTCTCTACGACCAGGATTTCAACCAGTATCAAATCCTATATTCTCTCATACCTGTGGCTGCATTTTAATTTGTTGAGCTGATAACAGTAATCAATGAATATTGAAAGAATGCCAAACACATTTGAAATGCATATTACCAGGCATTGAGTAATTGCTATTTCTAGTCAAATACAGGCATTTGGGAATTTACTGCTGCTTGTTCATTCCCAATCAATGAAGATTAGCCACAAAGAGAAAGAGAACCTGCTTGCAATAACTTTGGTAAAATGTTAATGACTGAGAGCATTTTGAAGTTCTGCAGCTGCTTTGTCATTTCAACCACATTCAGATTAGAAATAATATTAATATTAATAATAACAACAAATTCACAATCATTACAGAGTTGAAAAGAGTTTTAAAAGCTGGGCTTGGGATCAGGTTTTCTTTAAAAATGGACACATTTACAGTCATGTTGGCTTTTGACCTATTTATGAAGTTTTGTCTTGGGGTCAAAGTTATTTAGAAATCAAAATTGTTTCACTTAAAAAAAAATTATCTGTTTACCAAATATTCCGAAAACCACTAAACCACTCTGTATGTACTATGTTAGTCAAGAGTCCTCAGACACAGCTTCTTCCTCCATGGTAGGCATGCACACCAAAAACTTACAAGGAAGATCTCTACTTGTAAAGGCTGCCTTTCTGTTACAACCAGAGTGAATTCAGCCCAAAACAATGTATTGAGATTCACAGCACCAGGGTCTCCTTCAGAGCAGGGATCAGCCCCATCAGCCTATGCCCTGAGACAGCACTGGAATTAGACAGTATGATTACTGTGAGATTATTCATGCACATCTGTTCCACATGGACCCTGAGATTGAGCAGCTGGTGTTGGTGACAGGGGTTTGCTTTACAGAACTACAGTCCTCTTTGAGGACTAAGAGCTGTTAGGAAGAGGTAGTATTGACCTTACCAAGTGTGGCAAAAATATCATTGCCAACAGGCTGGCCAACCTGCTGAGGAGAGCCTTAAACTAGAAACAATGGGGGAAGGCGTTGATAACCCACCATCAGGTAGGAAAGTGGTAGACTGGTTGATGTGGGGGAGGCCCTGCAAAATCAACAGAACAGGACAAAAGGCAGGCCACTGCAACTGTATACACACAAATAAAGAAGTGCCAGGAGCAGAGACTTAAAGGGGTAATGCTCAGTCTTTTTCTGGCAAATCAGTGCGCAGCAAAGGAGAACAAACAGAGGGAATCAGAGGTCTGCATGCGTGATGACAGAGGGATGGATGATGGGATAGAGCACACCTTCAGCAAAATTACCCAGATGATACCCAACTAGAAGTGGCTGATATACCAGACAAGTTTGCTGCCATTCAGACATACCTGGACAGGCTGGAGAAATGCGGCAAAAGGAACCTCATGAAGTTCAGCAGAGGGAAATGCTGAAGGCCTGAACCAGGAGAGGAAAAACCCTATGCACCTGGACAGTCTGGGGGCCAACTTGTTGGAAAGCAGCTTTGCAAGGAAGACCCTACAGGCCCTGGTGGACACCAAGTTGAACATTGGTGAGACAAATCAAGAGTTCTTGGTCCAGTGCAGGGTTGACCAGCACAAGAGAGACCTGGACATACTGGAGTGAGTCCAGTGTAGGGCCACAAATATGTTTGAGGAACTGAAGCATCTGTCAAGGAGAGGCTGAGAGAGAAGGGACTATTCGGCCTGGACAAGAAAAGGCCCAGGGGGATCTTATACACATGTATAAATACCTGGCGGGAGGTGTAAAGAAGATGGAGCCAGAGTTCTCCCAGTGGTGCTCAGTGGCAGGAGAAGAGGCAATGGGCACCAACTGAAATACAGGAAATTCCATGTAAGCATAAGAAAATTTTACTGTAAGAGGGGTGTGTGTCAAACACTTCTTAAGCCAGTTTCCCAGAAAAGCTGTGGACTCTTCATCTTTGGAGATATTAAAAATCCAACTGATCCTGAGCAACCTGCTGTAGCTGATCCTACTTGGAGTAGGGGGTTGCACTAGATTATATCCAGAGGTCCTTGCTGACCCCAACTATTCTGTGTTTCTGTGATTCTCTGCATTATTAAATTTGGTTAAAAACCCCCATGATTTCAAAATACTTAAAGGAATTGAAATTCATGCTGGAATATCATCACTGTTCATGTTTGTTTTCATGAACTTAAGTAGTGGATGTTCTGCAGTTCAGGAAAGGAATTCATTTTTGCAGTGAAGAAGTCACATCTCTGAACATTTTTAGTTGCTGAATTCCATTTATTTCAGGGAGAGTAAGGTACGTAAATATGGCTGAAGGGAAAGTTCCCAGGTGCCTAAATTTGAATTTGGCTTTTTTCCTTCAGGCCTCCAAATCAGACTAAATTGCCATGTAGTTTTGACTAACAGGCACAAGCAGAGCTGATACAGTAGTATGCAAATGAAGCTGAAGGAATCATAAATAAGATCCCTAATTTTAGGTGTATTTCCTCAATGGTGCTGTCTTTATGGAAATGAAACTGCCATTGAAAGTCAAATTTATTCCTACATATTTTACTTTAGGTCTATTTTTAGTAATTGATGCATCTTCCCAGAACTCAGTCAACAATTATAAAAAATAAACCTGCATTTAAGTATTTAAGAGCATGTTCTGTCTGGGTAATTTTCTCCTGGAGTAATTTTTTTCTAAATATAGAAATTATGAAGTCTCTTTAAATATTAAGATTGCTTTTTTTAAGGAGTTTGAAATAATTCCAGCATATATCTTAGTTTAAGAACCAGAGAGGTCCCATTGACTTCACTGGAATTACAGGTCTAAAATTATGGACACTATTAAATGCTGTTTTGTCTGTTTTTCTCTGCCTAGCAGAAACAATATAAATACACATGTACTTCTAGGTTACAAATAACTATATTTACTAAGCATGTACAAAATTCAGTCCTGGCTGTGTGCCCTGATTAATTTCTAGTGAATTCCAAAGCAAAACACTGTGAATACCATTAGAGAGCTGAGAAAATGTATAAAAGGGGACTATTCTAGTTTTGTGTAACATAAACTTCTTCCTAGCTATGTCTTGAGTGAAGAGGGAAGGCAAGCAGAAATGGGATCCCCCACCATGCTCCATGCCTGGAAACTTCACTGCAGAACTATATGTTGAAATATCAAATTTGGCTAATTTAAAAAGATGTGTCATTCACTGATACTATATTTTATAAATGAAGTCAACCACAAATTATATTTTAGAGAAGTACAATATGCCGAATGCACAGTTTTAAAAATAGCAACCTCTAGTCAAAGCTAAAGATACAATGTTTGTGCAAAACAAAGCCAGTGGATTCTAATGATGCAGTAAAGGCAATCTGGTGTAGCATTTAGAAATTAATTCTGCGTATGTAGATAATCTAAAGCTGAAACATGAGGTACCTTTCCTTGTTTGAAGTGGCATTGGGGTTATAAGCGGTAATTACTTAATGCTAATTTGTTTATAATAGGTTTGATTTATTTTGACTTTTATCATTTAATTAATGGAGTGTATATCAATTATACTTTAATTTTCATTCTTAGCTTGAAGTAATGACTCCATTTTCTTGAATTTGGCACTAGCTCAAACAGCTCTTGAAGAATCTGCCTTCCACACCCTTCAGAATCTCCCTTCCTTGAGGAAATCCTCTTTCTGAAATTTCCTTTTCATTTCCTGTTTTCCAAATAATACAAGACCAGACTCAGCATCCTGACTGCCAGAATGTGGCCTGAGACAAAGCCGAGGCTATTCAGTAGCTTGCAAGTTCACAAGCACCAATTCTTGTACTAGGACTAATTCTGCCAGTTTCAGGGTATTTATCCAAATTTACACTAGTGTAAACGTTGATCAGTTGCCTAGGCTTTATGAGCATTTGGTATCCATATTGTCTCCTTTTCAGCTTGTTTAATGTAATGTCTGCAAAGCACTGAAGAACCACAGAAATGAGCAGGAACTCCTCCAGCTGCTAAAATTTCTGTTCTGGTAGACCTGAGGCTTGAACATCTCTTCCCTCACTGCATCTCCAGACCAGATGGGATGGGACGTGGCCTAAGAGACTACCAGAACTCTCAAAGCTCTCTTTGGATTGCCTAGAGCTGATCAGCCAGCATGGTAGGAGGCAGTAATTTACTTCCAGATAACCCAAAATTTGTTCCCTAGAAGGAGGGTAAAAAAAAAAAATCCATGTGCTTTCTATCTCTTGCTGTCTTCTGGTCCTTCTCCTATGTACCTACCTAAGAATGTCTGCCTATTCTGTTCAAAGATTGAATTTGAAGTGTTCAATTTGAAAGGGCAAAACTATTGAAATCAAAGCAGAGATGAGGTTTTCAAAAGTAGCTGCTTATACATGGCTTACTGAATCCCTACTAAAGCTATGAGGTAGACTTGTTCTGATTTTCCTATGGGAGCTGACAGAACTCCACATTTTTGAAAAACAGGTTACACATATTTAAGAACCTATATTTAGCCTACTGTTTTGAAACCCTGGATAAGATTTTCATTCCAGCTGTGGCAAACTTCAAATTCACTCAGTCCTTTGATTAATTTAGGCTTGTAGCAACCAGTCGCAGAGGGAAAGGCAGCTTTTCATATGGCAACAATAATCTGGCATTTCTCTTGCATTGTGTCTAATTGGCTCAACACATCTCATAAGGGGATCAGGCCAGTCCAACAGAAAAGGCTTTCATTTGCCTTTCAGAGACTCTGGACTGTAGCTGAATTTTCTTGCACATCTGGAAAGTCATGACCCTGTTTTCTCTTTTTCTTCTAAGGCCAGTAGTATTTCTTCTTTGTTTATGTGATTTTTTGATTCTGGTAATGCTTCCTATATTTTATTTTCCCTATCTAAGGGAAGCAGACTTGTGATTACTTTATGAGAGTTTGCTTCATCTCACCAGCGTATGGTCTGGAGGAAAAAATTGGCCTAGTCTTAGACTTCTCTCACTGCATCAGAAGAAAGACCTGGCTTCTACATCTGCACTCTATGCACATGTCCTGCAAATTTCTCAGATACTGGTTTATTTTTCATCATTTTGGATCCCCCCTTCCCCAAATGGGTCTTTTCACCATATGTCAAAACCCAATTCGTTGGCTTGCTTTGTTGAAAAAGGCCTGCCACGAACGAGGCAAACTGTCGAGCAAGACCTAAATCCTGCTTTCATGGAAAGGGCTTTGTGTGGGCATTTTTCAACCTGTATAATCAATTGATTCAGTAGTCTCAGAAGCCTTCTGATAAACTGAAGCTACCTCCCTCGCCTTTGCTGCATGAACCCATTTTGCTCCTAGTCTCTGTTGTGTACTCTGTAACTATCTTTCCACAAAATGGAGACATTTAAGAAATAATTATATTGGCTCATTACATTCTCAGCCTTTTATTCTTTAATTCTGGTGCTAATAAACACCAAAATTTATATCCCTCCTGCCAAACACTGCATGCCTTCAGGCGCTGGTATAGTTTATATGCACATCATCTCTAAATCATAGTAAGTAGACCGCACATTGCCTGTTAGGTGAAGTCTAATGAGCAGTGTTATTTTTAGAAGCAGAACTATATCCTTTGATTTCTATTGTATTTTTTTATTGCTGGAATAATTTTTGTTTGTCTTGTGCTCTGCAGCTGCATATCAAGCTGAATGCTTTAGGGATTTGTTATTCTCTGCAACAAAGCCTAATATGCCTTCCTGGTCAGTATGTGACTGCACCTGGATCATCTACTGCATTTCTAATGTTTGCAACAGATATTTCCTGTTTTGGGATTCTTTCCATTGTTCTCTGCTTTGAACTTCACTTGCCTTCTTTAGGCAAGATGTTTAAATGATTGAAGCCTTAGACACCCATTCCTGCATAGTGACCCATTACTTGCTCTTCCTTTACTCTATGTAATGTACAAATGTGGAGTTTTTCAGGAGCCTCATCTCGTATGATAAAATCTTATTTTGAAACACAATCTGCATCAGTGCCACCACATTACTTTTTAAGCACATGAAGTTAAAATGATGCAAAACCTTGGTGGATTCAGCTAAATTATTTTATAATGATTTCTTCTTGATTTAATTTAATTAATTAACTAAACCTAAGTGTGATTACAAGTGCTTTGGAATAATTGCTGTCTCTCCCTAAGTGTTTGTACAGAAGCTAAAACAATGAAGACAGTCCTATGAATAGTAATATACTTAAGGAAGAAGGTTCAATTGTGTATTTTAATGAAATTTGTATAATATATTGTTTATCTTTTCCCTTAACTATAAAGTGTGTAAATACATTAATAAAGGCAGACAACATATACTGTTATATACAGCACAGTGATTTAAAACCCCAAACCGAAAAACTTAGTTTCTTTGTTGCCACAGCAAACAAGTGAAAGAGCTTAAAATGCAAAGTTGCTGAATATTTTCTATCTCACAAAGTTGACTTAGTAAATAAGGATACATCTAACATTAGAGAAGAGTCTTGCAGTGGAGTGTTGAAATTCTGTTCAGACTAGCACTTGCTAGCTCCTATTAAAAGAGAAGGAAAAAGATAAAATGTGCTAGAATAGTTGTGAAGAGAGAAAGTGTTTAGTTGATGAAAAAGTCAGAATTACAAAGGAAGAATATAGCTATATATAGATGTGATAAGTTGAAACCACAAAGAGAATTGAAGTTTCTCTAGATATAATCACACAAGCTGAATTCTGACAGAGGTATGTGAGATATTAAGAAGATGTAATGAATTATGAGTGGTCAGGATTAAAACATTACATTTCTCCAAAAATGGAATTCTCCCTAGTGCAGAGGTAAAAATGCTTTTAAGGGCCAGGATCTGAGTCATCCTTTTTTCCTTCCTCTTTTTTTTTTTTTTCCCCTCACACAGCTGTCAGGGACTTAAGTGGGATTTACTTGTGTGAGAAAAGATAAAAGTAGGGAGATCTAGTATTCTTAAAAATGCTCCATCCAGCTGACTTTGCCACACTCTACTTAATTTATGAAACTTGACAGAGTTGGGAAAAATGAAAGAATGGAGTTGTTGTGTTCGTTCAGGCTAAACATACCTAATGAAACACTCTGGCTGGTAGGTGCTTCACTTTTTCATTAGCTGTATTAGTCCAATATAGCGGAGTGAAATACAGATAAGTGATTGCATCAAAGATTTTTAAGACAGTGTGTAGTCTGTTTGCAGACCATTAAAAGATAAAAAGTATTCCAAACCGAACATCTGTACACCTACAATTACCAGTGGTTCTTTTAATTTCCTTTGATGTATACACAAAGAAAAGCTTCAGAGATGGGGGAAGGAAACTATGAATGAAATTTCTTCCAACTCTAGATATATTATTCAAGAGCTTAACAGAACCAATGAATGATGAACACTTTTCATGCGGCCAGCGATGTATGTGGTTATTTACTATTAGAACTGACACTGTCAACCTGTTTCAAGTTTCAAATGCCCCTTTTTAGTAAAAAGAAAATTCCATTTGCCTCTAGGAAACATAAATGACTGTGATCAAACCAGTATTGTTGATAGCATAGAACACACCAAATGTATATCTCATTATGTGTAAATGGCATTTACTGGTTTCACTGGAATCAACGAGCTTGTCATAAGCTTTGTGCTAAGCAATGTGGTTTCTTCTCAGCAATATGCTGAGCTTTGCCTGCCCTGGGGAGCAGAATGTATGAGATAATTATGTTGTTTTATTAGGTCATATTAATCACATGTAAACACATCACAGTTAAGGATTTCAAATTTTCCTTGTTGCCTCTTGACACAACACAAGGAATTCCCTCTTCTTCATTAAAGGCTGGGTGGCCCACGTTTCAGATCTTGCTTGCAGCACCTCTCTGATAGACAATCTGAAAACCAGCATGGAGTACAGCATCCATATAGTTGTGTCCTGGAGTAATTAATCTTTAAAATGAAGAGAAAAATACAGGAGGGCAGAGGCCAGGGAAATTCCAGTAGAATTACAGGTCTTTCCAATTTTGCAGTTCGGTCAAATAGTGACTTTTACTGTATAAGTTTTCATTCATGTCTACCCCTTATGCTCTGCAGGGCTGCAATCTTGGCCAGACCCTTGCAGAGCAGCGCACAGAGAGTAGGAAAGATGGAGCATGGACGACCCAGGCAGCAGCGAGCAACAGATATGTCTGCACAGATTTTCCTTTCTCACTCATACACATGGTTGTCTTAAGTACACATAAATAGATTTATTTTCCCCTTCAGACTTTCACTTTCACTGTGACCCAGCATCTAAGGTACTACATATTCAGTAGTCATGTATTCGAGAGAAGTCATGTATTAGAAAGAGCCCCTGTTTATCACATGACATGATGGATTTATGGCATAAAGTAGCATCTGGAGAGGGTGGGCTTGCTAAATCAGATGCTGATTGCAGGTAATGCTAACCCATGAACGCAGGAATTGGAAGCACCATTCTGCAGAAGAGTGAGGTGGGATGCAAAGAGTGACCTTCAGACTTATATATATGACACCCAACATGTTGACACTCCCCCGTGTGTTTGCCTAATAGCTGGTCTATTTCTTTAGGCCTAGTTTTATAGTTTTATTTTGTTACTGAATGCACATGTTTCGCATAAAAGGGAAGCGTGAAGCCATTGGCTTGCAGAGTCTAATCGCACCCTGGTACACTGAGAGCAAGGGGAACATGAACGTAAATGACTTAGTCGTGAAACAGCTAGGGCAGGAATCAGATGCTCTGGCTCACTGCAGAGACAAATGCTTCTGAGAACATTTAACTGATGCAGACCATCAGTTCTCAAAGACCAGGATTTTCACAACAACACTGAACCAGCTGAAGCATCGGCTAAGGAAATTTTTCCAAGTACACCTTGAATATACAGCCCCGGTGACATAACTAACAGCAGTGATAGTGTTTACAGGCACTGCTCTGTAAACAAGTTCTAACACTGTAAAGCGTGAAATGTATGTGTCAAGTTTATTATGCTTCCCTTGCCTCGAGCTGATTAGTGCAAATTAATATTTCACACTAATCAACATGAGCAGTTAACACACAATTTGGATTTACGGAATACAGCTGATTGCATTAAAAATGCATTTAGGCTATTTTTGCATTGTGCAAACAGAGCGAAAATATCCGAACTGTTTCCAGTGAGGTTTTTTTGTATTAGTTCTGGTGTTAATATCAACCTTCATATAACAATATACCATCAACATGGCAGTGGCTTTATGGATATCCAATATTTATAAAATCTGTAGTTCATCCTGAATGAAAAATACATGCTTAATAATTTTTTATAGGCAACGATTTAAGTAACTAAAAATATATTTTAAAAATATACAAACAAGTAATAAGTAGTCTGAAATTTGATCCTGAAACTGAAGGAACTCAATTCTCAGGTAAAATAGTTATTCTGGATATTATGAATATAAACCAATATTTTCATTTAGCTGGATCAAACAATCATAGAATCGTTTAGGTTGGAAAAGACCTTTAAAATCATTGAGTCCAGCTGTTAACCATCAGTTTTCTGCTCTGAAGAAGAAATGAGAATGACGACTTGCAACATTAAAGACTAAATGCAAAACCCACCTGTTTCCTCAGGCTTTCCCAAAACAGCACACTCATTCTCACAAATCCTTTCAAAAACCAACCAAAAACTCATGCAGATGTCCCCATCAGTTTTTGGGAACATATAACCTACTATCATTTCTGAGAAAGTTACTAAGGAAGTTCTCACTGACTTACGTGGAAGCTGGCTCAGGTGCAGCAATTTCAGAACTTAATTTAGCTCATATCTCTTGCAGTTGTCTAGAAAATCTTTGCAGCATTGATTTCAAACACCAATTGGATGGCACAGGAACTGTTAGATCAATTTTTTAGATACTGTATTGGATTTCCAACAAGAAGACATCTGAGTACTTTGTACTAATTAAAAACACACACATGCACACACACGCAAACATTATTCCAAATTAGGAATAAACTTCTGCAAATTAAACTCAACATTTATTTGGACCTGTCTCCCATCATGACTGCAGCAAATTATGTCTGCATAGCAAGAGTATGTATTGCCTTCTATAGAAGGTCTGGCCAGTGGTGACTCCATGTTTTGCTTGGTGCCAGACTCCAAAGCTGTTTTCTTCCTTCACTGACATCTATTTGAACTTCTTGAGACCATTGGAGTAACTCTGGATTCATAGTGTCATAACCAAGAGCAATCCTGAATCTCAGTTGATGTGGTGACACATATTGATCCCCCATGTTTAGAGTATGAGTTCAGAGTCTGGTGATGTTTCTGAGATATCCTCAGAGGTTTGTCTAAGGGCAGTATCTCCACAGGCCATAAAAATGTACTATGCTAGGGGGGGCAAGGGTGTGTGTGTTAAATACAGACATGAAACCTTTCTTCTTTGATTTGGCTTTTGGTTGTGAGAGCCAATTCTTAATGTCTTCTTGCTGAAGTGCAAAACCCTCAAGACAATAAGAGGAGGATTATATAAAAGAACTATTGTAGCTCTCTTTCTTCAGACAAATAAAAGATGTCTGTATTGGGCTGGTTGGATGCCAACCCAGAATCCCACAAGGCTCCTCCCCTAATGCGGGTAGCTATTGTATGTCGTGAAATGGCCCTGAGCCATCTGCATCTCAGCATGAGGTCTGCTTTGTACCATAAAAATCAAATAAATATATTTCATTACCTAATAGTTATTCATAATGCACATTCTACCATTATCATTTAAATGAGTTCTCTTTGATTTTCTTATTTGCTGATCCAAATCCACCATTGCTGTTCCCTCCGATTTGCTTAGTAATACATATAGAAAATTATGTAATTAGGCTTGTCAGCACAAGGAACATGTAATGTTCTTACACATACTATAATTGTGGCCCATTTGTCAACAAATGACAGCTTTAATAAGAAAAGTGCTCACATCATATGGAATGTCCACACACTCCTTTAATAAACACTGATTGAAAAATTTACTGCCACAGCAAGAATATTTTAGGACTTTAGCACGAGGAGGAGAAAAGTTCAACCATAACTGAAAACATATGTCCAGAAGAAAAAACCCAGCTCTCCACACCATCAAATCTTATTGTTGATTTAAATTTAGTCAAGTACATATAATGAAGTATGTTAAACCTGGAAACCTGACCTCATATGTGGCCAGCAAACCCAGTTAGAACTGTTTGAACTGAAGCTGTGATAGGGTGCTGTGTCTCTTCTGGATGCAAACCTAGTTAATATTATTTGTGGCCTTTTTTGACTGCTGACCTTTATGCAGCTCTTACGTTCCTTTGAAAAACTTCTATGCTTAATGTGTGTATGCCAGTGAAAAAGAAACAAGCTGCCTTCCTGTGGTGGGTTCTTCTCCATGTTTGACAAATTCAAGTATGGACTGCTGTGGAGAGCTTTTGATTCATCTTTTAGCTGAAGTTTCCCATTTCATATCTTGACATGCTGATGCAGATAGTGACAGGCTAAACCATGGTTAAAATGGCAGGCTTGCAGATCATCATCCTGTGCAGTAAAGCTTCCTCTAGAAAATCAGACTTCAAGCTTTCAGCAGAGACTAGGAGAGTTAGGCAGCCAACTCCTCTTGGTTTTCCTAAGAATGCAACACCCACCTCCCTTAGGTGCTTTGAAAATCCTGGCATAATTTATTTGTCTCGAATTTGTTTATTGAATGCTCTGTTAAAGCAGGGCAAGAATGATTTACAAAAGAAGAATGTGAATTATAAGATTCATATGTTTCCAAATAGAAGTAAAAAGATAGCAACAAACTAAAGCTTTAATGAGAAGACAATGAATGATTAATTAGTCCCCAGTAAATAACAGTACAGCTGATGACCAATTAACACAATAATAGAATAAAAATGTATGTACAAAAAAGAAGTGTCCATCATATTTAACCTTAGCATAGTTAGGGTAAAAAAGGTTGAATTGTATTGATTAATCAATTTTATTTATTTTTTTTTACAAATGAGATAGGAGCATCTCAAAACCAATAAAATTTCTTATCTTTCTCTGGATTGTGTTGGTAGCTCATCTCAGGTGTTGGAGTCCTTGGGATATCCTTCAGATGACTATTTGAGAATTTTCTAGTTTTAAACATATAATGACATGTCCTTTGGACATTGTGAAAGCTGCACTGTGCTGTGAAACTCATTCTGTATTTATCCATCCCCATGTAATTGAATAAGTAAAAAGAAAACATCGTGGAGCCCTGAGGGTCTCTGCACTGGTGTGGATGCTGGCAGACTCAGCTGGTTACTGTGGAAAGGGGCACAGGAATCTTTAAATAAAGTCACTCTGGTTGTGGTCGTGCCATGGATGTTTATCAGGATGGTGGCCCAGAATTAATGTGACCGCTCCCAGAGCTAAAAGCCTACTCTGCATCCTGTGTTCATCCATTTGAACAGGATCCTGAAAGGTCAGGGTGACTAATACATATATCACATATATGACAAACAGGGGTATATGCAGGTCCCTTCCAAGTACATTTGCTGCAAATACATGAGTTGTACTCCTTTTCATGTGGAAACAAGGATGCTATGTCTGTGCCTAGTCTGCTGATCATCATGAGAAATAACTTAAAGGTAGATGTACTCAATGGACAGGTGTTAATTTCTGCATGCAAAATCTGAGTGGAAAAATAGGTAAATATGTGGCAGCTCTGGCTGTGTATCCTATTAATGTATGTAGAATACATGAATCACATATATAAAACCCCAGTCTGAAAAGGCTTATGAGTGAAGTAGTCTAATCAAGCCTCAGAGCCTAATGTCAAAAGGCTTACACTTCAACAGGAAGAGAAACTGATCCCTAGACAGAGATGCCAAAAAAGCACCATGACTAATCCCAGCTATCCATTTCTCATAGCAAGCAAGCAAGTCACGAATGACCTATGGAATATACCCAAGCGATACCAAACCTATTACTTATGATTTATTCAGCACTTCCTGAAAATCAGAAGCCTTGGAGAAATCTCCAAAATAACTCGATATGGTGGGACATCGAAAATCACTAAACATTCAAAAAATCATGAGCAAACTGAGTAAGTTAAGAAACAACTAATACAGCTGGGAAAAAATCAGTCAGATTAGGATTTATTGAGAGAAAAAAAGTCAAATTATTAGTATGTGTAAAAGTCATTTTCAGTCATTGGAATTACCTCTATCCCAAGAAAGTCAGAGAAATGTGAGTATAAATAATGTATAACAATCAACTGTATGGTATTTGAAGACTTGTCTGTAGTAAAGTACCACATTCTGGAAGAAAGTAATCTGAGTTAATTTGTGCTTGAAAGGTATGTTTTAGCTCTCCTATTTACAGGGAACACATGAACACTGATGAAAACCTGTCTCAGCTGTGCTCTAAAAAGACAGAATGTTTGTAAACTATGATATTGGAAAATCTCCATCTTGACTTTTGAACTTCGGGTATAATAGCTTGGGAGTTAGTTACTATGGTGATAGTGCCCAAACCATCAACAGCTGCAACATCAAAAAACATGGGAAACACAAGATTACCTACAAGGAACAGATAACCTTGCATAAAGGAAATATTTATTTTTCACTTATCAATATGTGCCATTGTTAATACTAATTCTTTCAGCTAAATCCAGCTACCTACAAGTTAATCCACAGGTAGTAAAGTTACAGGGGAAAGCTATTCACTCCACCTATTTTTCACGTGTCTCTTCAGGGGATAGAAATAATTTTCTGGAAACCCCTCTCTCTCTTTCCCTACACCCAACTATAGTGTGAACTGATATCACCTATTTAGCTAGCCGGAACGGGTAAAATGAATTGAACATAGGTCAACATTTGCTGTAGGTTATTTTTTAGATATTTTTTACCAAGAGGCTTGCTGGAGTTAACAACCATAGATTATAAAAATTGTAAATATGGTGATATAAAATTATGTAGTAACTATGTATTCACACACATACTCTTTTTCTGAAGAAATAGATTTCATAATGTAAGTTTATGACCATATGTATGCACTAATTATCGTTTACTATAAATTACATATTATCACTGCAAAATCCATTCCAAGAAGTAATTTGAATTACTAGATTTTCTCTTCCTCGCTCTCATTTTCCTGCTCTTATTTTACTTCTATGACAAGTCTTTTTGGATTTCAATAATATTGGCTGTGACTAAGAGGATACATGAAGGAAAAACATGATCACTTCTCTGCTTAGTAGTATACAGTATTTAACAATAGTTCACTGTAAAAAAAATCAAGCTGAGCAGAATATGTACCTATGTACATAAAATATTTTTTGTGATAATAAAACTTTGAGGGCTCATTTTTCTGTTTACTCTGTTTATTATGTACAAATTTTTTTTTATAAAAAATATTGTAAAAACAGTGAGGGGATGATAAGAATGTACTTAAAATGTATTTATACATTGATTAGGTAGTTCTGTGCAGTGAGCAGAAGGCATAGCCTCATAGCAGTAGGGAAGAACTAATATTTAATGTATTTAAGGAAGTAAAAGTAAAAGAAAACAAAAGAGATGTGAAGATACCTGCTTTCTTAAAATAGCTTTAGTATATTGCTATGAGGCACATAATATTCTGGCTGTATTGTTTGATGCCCTGAGAACTGCTCCCACTCTTTTTAATCACTGCAGTGCTCAGCAGCTCTGACGCTCTGTCCATTGGAAGTCTAACTGCAAATGCTCTGAAATCAGCTGAAGGAGTAAATGCACAGATGTTGATTAATGTAAAAGATTTGGTACTTAATTCTGAAAGTACCTGAAACCCCCATTGACATCTAAAAACCATCAGAATAACATGTCCCTGAAAAAAATAGAGATGAAGCACAGTGAGAAGAATGAATGTCTTCAGATTTGTTCATGAGAATAACCTCAGTCTAGAGAATAAAGATTTTTATATGAAAACAGAAATATTTTTCTTGCTTTTGCCAAATAAATGTGATTTTTCTTCAATGATTTTTTTTGTTTATTTATATAAAATAAAGCTGTTACACACACAATAAAATCTATTCTACAATGTAAATATCCTTTTCATGCAAGGAAAGTTTCAGGTTCTGATTCTATGAGGTGCAGATGTTTCTCATGCTGTGGACCAGACGTAGTGGAAACATCCATGTCTGAGCTAGTCCCGTCAGCTTCCTTCTTTGTGACTGAAAAAAACCCAGGTATATTTATGGCATGATAAAAGGCAGTTAGGTGTCTGTATTGTCAGATGACTCATGCCCTAAAATGCTTTCCACTTACTAACTGTGGTAAGAGAGATCTTAATAAAACTGGCAAAATACTGATGCCTAAGGTTAGCTTAGGTAAATCACATCCTGAGTGTAGAATCTTGATTTGGTGAATGTCAAGCACCTTGTGTCTTCATGCTCTATTTCCTATTTCACTTTCCCTAAACTACTTGCTCTTCTTTCAAACCAATTGCTCTTCTTTCAAACCATTCTGAAGAGGACAGAAGGCACAATGATTTAATCCACAGTCATCCTGTTTCTAAACCTTATTCCATTAGGAAACAGAGCAGTACAAGAAGACAAAGGTGACTGCAGTAATGAGCTACGCATGTTAGACAGCTGCAACAATCTGCCAATGAACACATTTTAACATAATGAACACTAAGACAAGCCTGAATACAGCCTATCAGATTTTCAGGCATTTCATTCCAGTTCAGCAGTTTATACCACCTCAAGACAGAAGTTGGACTGTGGAGGTGTCTGTGTCTCTTTCCAAAGGGTGCAGGTTGAGCCAAGATTTTGGATCTCACCAGCTTATGACTCATGAGGTGAACCTTTTGGCCAGTCACCTTAGGCCAGTAGAGATGGAGATACCATCTCCAAGCAGAGTTCATTCTCCCTGTCCACAGGACCCAAACAAAGCCAGGAAATGAGGAAAGAGGGCTCTGCCTCGCCTCAGGGGCAGGTGGCACAGGGGACAAGCAGGCCACTATGCAGATTGCTCTTCTCCTTGCTTCAAGGTATGTAGGGCCTCAGTTGAATTCCTTGTCACTTAACTGACACACCATCTACTTCTCTCTGATTTCCTTCTAGGAACTGAAAAAAGTAATTGCTATAAGAAAGCATACGGATGGTTATTTTTTCCCCAATTCTACCAACATCTATGGAAATTCTTGAACTATGGATGCTTGAAGAATTCATTGTTGTTCTGTAAGTTCTTGTTCTATATCCAGAACTGGATCTTGTAGCTCTCTGTTGAAGAAATTGAGTCCAGGACATTTAAAATATGTTTTAGACCTTCAAAATGCTTAGTTGTGAACCACAGATGATTCAGCCCTAGGTCTTTTTCACCAATCTAGGGTTAGCGAGTTATTCTTCATTCTGTTTTATTTCCTACTTCTACTACAGTGCTTTTTAGATAGGTTCTTCAAATATTATGGTGATACAACAGTCTGGCAAAGATATATACCAAAAAAAAATTAAAATATTTTGAAGAAAGCAATTCACAACACTGGTGAGAAAGCCACAACTGAAAAGTTATACATGAATCTGGAACCCTGACATAGAAGAGCAATAAGTAATATAATGCAACATCAGAGCCCAATACAAAACAACATGAAGATGTTATTCTGATTCTCCAGAATAAGAATTATAGTTGCATAGCAAATACCATTCAATCATGAAAAAGATCATGAAAACTGTCATAATAAATCAACTATTTTTAAAGAAAAACAGGCTCTATTCACACAATAATGGTTGTTCCTCTAGCATTTTTGCTGGCGTGGCAATGAGCCAGTACCAATGCCTACAGAATTCATTGAGAAATTTTCCAGGCAAGTGGGATTTGCAGGGACAAGGCAACTCACACAGCATTCATTTTTATGCACTCAATTACCGTTTACAACCTGGTCCTAAACTCATCAGATGAAACTTCTGCTGAAGTGAAAACTTGTACTTATTTTCAGTGGGTGCAGGATGTGATCCAGAAGAGTAATAAACTTGTGATTTACAGGCATGAGCTATAGCACTCCATAGAAATATGCATGAAGAAGAACCATTATGTGTGAGGATATTCCTTTTATTTGGGCATGTCTAAAGGAACACATATGCTGCCTTATTCAGTCTTAGAAGCAAGGTCATTTTCCAAAGGACATGGAACAGAAAAAAAAATCTACAAACAGCTCTTACAGCAGTTACTAAATATCTAGCCTTGAAAATCACTTCTAAAAGCAGAGGATGTATTGTGTTATTGTATATTGTATTTTCATGTTTCACTACCAGAGTCAATATTTCCACTACCATCAGTCACAGAATTGCACTGAGTCCAGCTGTGTACATTCAATTGTATAAGAGATATTCAGGTGTTACTAGGAGGTCTATTATCTGTGTTTGACCCTTTGTCTAGGAGAAAAATAGGGAAAAAGCCCTTCTCAGTTAATTAGGAAATTTGATACTAGAAGGTTTAGTGATTTAAATATGTTTCAAATGTATTTTAAGACAGATTCTGCCATCCACCAAGAAAATGCAAAGCTGGGCTGAAAGCACAGACTGCCCATCTAGTAATTGTAGACACAACTGGCTGAAGATTTGCTTGGCTGTTGAACTAGAGTAAAGGGATAGCCAGGAATTAAACTACGGTGTATATTGATAGGGTGAGGAGCTTAAATGTGATGCAGAAAGCAAGTGGAATTGAGCTTAAAGGAGAATTTAGAAAAAGATTTACATAAAAATGGGGGGAAAATAGCAGAATGGAAGGGAGCAGATCCTGCCTGAGTGTCAGAGGAACAAGCAGATAAACTGGAGTAGAATGAGCCACTCGATCTGTGGGCATGCACATGTGAGGAAGGAGTGTTCACCCTTCTAGGGAAAAAATGCTTGAAACTTCATAGGAAATGTTCCACACCTGCAAATACTTTCATTTTCTATTTAGAGGCAGTAAGAATCCAAGACCTAGAGAGGGAAAACGGTGTCCTAGGAGGTTTCAGTTTGTGCTTTACGCTTCCTGTAATCCCCATAGTGACGTATTGTGCCTTGTAATCTATCTGAACCACATGCTTCTTGTGTTGGTCCTTTCACCTAAAAAAGTAGCAAAACACCACAGGATTTTGCAGTAGGAGTGATAATAGATTACAAACCAGGTGATGGAACAAAATGGGTCATTATTTATCTGAACTTCATGTTCCACAAGCAATCATAGATTTGTTTAAAAGAGCAAAGATTCAGTTTTCAGACAATTCTGACAACAAAATGTTTGGGGTTTTATCTAAAAATTGTTGGTTCAGGACATTTCAGAAAAAAAAAAAAGCAAAACATTTTCCATGAAAGGGAAAAAATGAACCAAAACAATCCTATTCTTTCCACGTTTCTACCATCAGGCACACCAGCAAGACAAAGAAGCCTATGTCAGCAAGTTGGCTGGGTTTGCGAGCACTGGCCCTGACTTGCATGAGCTGATGCAGCCATGTGGAGAATTTATCCTTTTCCAAGGGAACTATGGGTGATGCTTCTACTATCTCTTGAGACTTTACTGCAAAGTCTCCTGGAATTTTAGCTTTTTGCTTATTGACCTAGCAACTGCACTAAGGGAGACATCAGAATCTGCACTTTTATTTATTTATTTTATTTTATTTTACTTTACTTTTTCTTTTTTTTTCTTTTACAGGAGTTTCCAGCCCTAATGACACTTGAAGAAATCTGGAAGCACTGAAATGACAAGGAGGAATCAGAATGCAAAGAAGTTAAAAATTTATTATGCATAAATCTTTTAATTTTTATGCCAATCTTCTGATACTGGGGTTCTCATTTTTGAATGCTTTGGATTACCAAGGAGGATTATTCCTCTCTGTTTAACTTTAATAACTGGAGAATATTAAAATGTTATTACAGCTCAGTTTCCAACAGTATATTTGATTGAAAGTAATAGGTGGGGCACTGAAGCTGGAATCCATTTCTTGCGGGAGCAGGGTGCACTTCTGCTCACACTGTGCTTGACAGCATTCTCCCTTTCATAACATGGAAATCACAGCATGGGCTGGAGGGAAAAGCTGAGCTCGCCAGCACCTCATCTCATAGCCACAAGTTTGAAAGTTGCCACCAACAAGAGTTCCCTTTCCTACCCACAGGGACTGCCCTGGCACACATGCTGGCTGCGGGAATCCTCCCCTCCCTGCCTCCAAAAAAGTCCAGGGCTATTATGCTCAATTTGGGTTAAGCCCAAAGCCTGCTGTTGTAAAAGCTGTTGCACCAGGTGGTATCGACCATGGCCTCGCTCTCCCCCGTGTCCAGGTGTGGGGAGCCCTAGGTGGTGCATGGTCCTGCTGCTGGGTCTGCACCACAGACGGTCTCCCATCTCAGGTGTGCTCCCACCCAGCCCAATTGTTCTCAAACTCCACTGTAAAAGGATGAACCTAAACAACGAGTTTCACTATTAATTGCATTTCCAGATATGGAGCTGTAGGTAGTCGCAGCTTTAGAGGACATTAATGGCAAAAGTGCCAAATTCACTTTGAAGGCTAGTGGGATAGAGAGACTGACACGCAAAGGTATTTGGGTACATAAAGACAAAGGGAAACACCTATTTCGGATTCAGAATTAGTCACATATCTAAATCCCATGGAGGGCAAAGTGAATTATGTACTCAGATATTTCCGAAATACTCAACTGCTTCCTCAGAACTCTATCATCATTATTGTTTTCTATAGCACCTTTGAGAAATAAATAAATATTTGTGTCTCTGCCCCCACCCCTTTATGTCATCTAAATCAACAAAGAATTATTACTTAATTGTAAGCTATTATTTGTGTTGCACTATTGACTAGAGGCCAACTGCTTTGTACAAAATATAATAGATAATGTCTGTACATGAATTAAAAGTTGAGGATTTTTTTTTTTTTTAACGTAGCATAGAGAGCTGTACCAGGTCAGGCAGTGGCCAGAGGAATATTTAACTCTGTAACATCAAAGATGGTAATTTCCTGTCTGGTAGGTTGAGTGACTGGATCACACGTCGCTGTGTGGATGAGCATATTTCTGGTTCACAGCAGATGGCAGAAGATAAAATGTAAATACGTTTAAATCACCCGGAGTGCCCCCCCCAATCATTATGTTATTATATTTCCAGTCTTTCAAAAAACAGTTTACCTTTTATCAGCTCCTCTTAACTAACAACCTACATCACACGGTCATGCAAATATGAGAAGACAGCTGTTTGAGTCACAAAAGACAAATATCTCCTGAAACAGCTATTGTTTTGAGTTCCTGAGTCTACTAAATAGATATTTTCAATGCAAATAAATGATGTAACCCAAAGTGAATCCAACAATACACTGGCAAAGTAACTTGTATGGTTTTCACAGGAGAATATTCAATCTGTGCAAACAGACTACCATCTGCAAACAGCAACATAAATGGGAAGTGTACATCTGATGTGCCTGCTCACCAGATCTGATCCTTCAGGGTGCTGTGTACCCTTATCTTCTTCTGATAGCCCTATAGGAGGGCGTTTTCAAGGCATCTAGCTTCACAATGAGACTCAGGAGCCTAGGATCATTTCCAAATGGGACAGATTTTTCAGGTCACATAGGTGGTTTAGTGGAATCAAGCCCCTAGACTACCTTTAAAGAAAAAAAACAATCTGATGATTATTCACTGCCAAATTCAGAGCATTAGTCAAAAGCAAATGAATCCACTTTGTGAGTTAAAAATAACACTGCACTTTTATTGGGCAGGACATTTTTTAAAAGAAAAATCCTAAACAACCACTATTACTGTAAACTTCCAAGGCATAAAAAACACTTGTAAAAATTCTTTTGGTTTACAAGGAGCTTGCATTACACAAACCCGATAAAAAATAGATTAAAAATTAAACATTTATGACCCAAGGAACTGCTGAGCAGACTTTGCTCTGAAGAACATCTGTAACAATAAAACCCAGACTCCTGAAATTTGAATTTGCCTGTTGTGCTTGCTTAACTACTGTACTCACTGACTTTTTAGTCTCTGATAGGGTAATGGTGTAGTTGTAGGAAATATTATTCCCTTAGGGATTTTCATACATAATTTCTAGAGGGAACATTCCCCTCTTGACGTGAACACACGACTGCCACTACCATTAATGGAAGTTATGTGTTCCATTCAAAGGAAGAGTACACCCCTGAGTATGTAACTAAATCAACAAAACCCCTGTATTACAATAGTGCTAGAGGTAGGACTTAATCTACTAGAGCAAAATATTCAGAGGTGAAGACTGAACACAATTTCAGCCTTACCATATGTATTAATGGTGATATTATCTTCTGTCAAGGGACTCAGACTACTCTTTATACATCTAAGTTATAGAACTGAAGCACAATGGAATGAAGTGATAGGGTTGCTGAGTGTATTAAGGCTGTTTCAGTTTTACTTTTGTCTTTACTTGCTGATGTGGAGCGAATCAGAATCTCAACACAATAACATTATTGAAATTTTCATCCTGTTTCTAATGTACGCTTTGCTCTGGCAAATTGATTTTACACCCATGATCAGGCCATTTTTACAGTGCTGGAGTAACAGTGAAAATGAGAATTAGGCTCCCTTAGCAACAAGTTTTTCCTTCAGATATGTTGAACCTGTGTAACCGAAAACTCAACTGGTACCATTTAGTCTTTCTTCTATATTTTTTCAAGAAGACTTACAAATTCAAATTAGGATATAGTTCCTTTTCTAATACTAATTTCAGGTATTCTTTTTCAATACCACAATTAATTTTTTACTCTATAGCATAAATCCTGATTTAATGAATTGCTCCTAAATTAGCTTTTAATCCCCTTATTTGTATGAACAGCTCTTATTAAGTCACAACCTTTTCGCTTCTGAGTTATGCACAATTTAGTGCATATAGATGTTTTGCATGAAAAACATACATGGATTATGATTCTATGTACACAATTATCCAATGTATACAGGCATTTAGGAAAGTTACAACTGGTAGAGAGCAAAAAGTTTTCTGGTTCAGCGTCTTCAGTTTTACTCATCAGACATCAATAACAGAAATGTAACTTCATGTGTTCAAGCCCAGCAGTGACACTGTTTTTACTTTCTGAGTTTAAGAAGGTGACAGGTATATAGACGTATATATATATACACAAGCCAGTTGTGTTCTTTTTTTTTAAACAGTCTCCCACATGCAAGCCCAAACATTCGATATCTTTATGTGTGAACTATAAGTTTAAGATAGATGTCTAATTAGATACTCGTTCTAGTAGCTCGTTTTTAAAGCAATGTTTGTAGCAGTGGGCAATTGAAGGGAAACATGTAAATAGTAATAGGATTTTGAGAACTCCAGAGGGAACAAACTTGCTGAGATATTTGGTATTAAAACAATACTGATAAGCATAAATTGAAAGTTATAAAATGCATCTATATGAACAACACTTCTGCATTAAGCCATAATTAATAAGGTTACAAAGATAACAGTCCTTTTGTTATTTAGTATGGATTTCCTAATTGCAAAACACCTTATGATTTATCATAAAGACTATGATTAGATTAGGCCAAATAAATCAATATGCCTTTAATTAGTGGCATAGCTGCTGCTTCATTATGCTCTATGCTAACACCAAAGCTCAATGAGTTTAAGATCCCAGGCTTCTGTAACAATGTTCTCTAACACTGAAACTTAAGCTTTATTTCGTATACAGAGGAAGCCACTATGCCAGCAAAAAAACCGATAACAGTTTCTACAGAAATGCATAAGCTGCTGTGTATATTAAAAGTAAAAATAATCTTCTTTTATGCCGTGTCCAATAGCTGTGGACATGCAATTGTATTTGAGCAAAGTACTAGCTTGTAGTACTGCACATTGGATAATATTTCATATTAATTAGTATTGCAGCCTTCTAGCCTTTTTCTAAAGATGTCATTATATGATTGGATACCACTGAGTCACCTAATCAATGAAACAAAAATTACTAACACGAAACAATTAATGGTGACTAATCAGTCATGTTAAATTAGGAAAACAAGAATGGTCTCAGCTAACTCAGTGTATCCAGGCAGCCACTGAACTCGAATATCTATATTTACAAATCAACAAGAAGGTTATGGACAGGTACTTTTCTAAATGAATATAACTAATGGTCACCATTCCTAATTTCAGATTTTTCCTTAACTAGTTAATATTATTGTGATATTAAGGAATTCCAGGACAATGGAAAAATGTGACACCAAAAAAACATGGCATGGCAATGCATGTTTCTAATAGTAAACAGCATGCACTGTATTTATATATTTCTATAGAAAACACACTTTTTACATACATAAAACTGATCTTGACAATAGGAAGGTCACATGTTGCTCTGGGATTACTAGAGTGCAGAGGTCCCCCAGAAAGAGATGTGGTGGCTACTTGGTCATTTTGTGATAAAGCTCTTTCCTTTAGACTTGTAGAACATGTTTAATTTACTTATTAACAGATAAGAGTTAATCTCTGCCAGAGAGATGTGTACTATTCGGTCAAATAATTACAAATGTGTGTGTGTGCGTTTTTTCGTTCTTTGTGATCTGGGACAGACAGATGATTCTTCTGTGAAAAAAAATAAGCATGAGATTAAAACTGTGCCTAAACCACAGCCATAAAAAACATTGCCAATGTTTACAGAGAGATGTTTTAAAGAGACAGAGCAGGAGGATGTATTCAGAGGATACCCAAGGTCCCAAAAGTTTCTCTCATTCCCTTTTTTCCACAACCAACTCTCTTCTGTTCCTCATTCATATAAATTAGGGGATCATAGAACCCCATAATAATGTTAAAAAAGTTGCAACATGTGGCAGAAACCCACTCTTTTAGTTATTTTCCTCCTCTTGTATGTCCTGAGGAATTAGAGGTGTCTAAACATGGCCACAAACAATAAATGCAAAAAATATTTTTTGAGGTGTTTAAAGTCTTGCTCAGTTGTGAGTGATTTGCTGTTTCCTTGCTCTTTGGCTAGTGTCCAGTTCCTTCCCTAAGGGCTCATGGGCTACGCTATGCAAAGTTATGTACCCCCTCCTCCCTAGCTCTTAGTTTGCTCTCTGACCCTACTGCTTCTTTTAAATTCCTTCACTCCAGTTTTTCTCAATCTCCTGCGTGTCTTTAAGCTTTTCTCTTTAGATTCAGAAAATAAATTACTGAAAAACCCTTTTAAAATCTAAATCATTTCTAAACCATTGCTGCTTAGATCTTTTAGGTGAAATAAGATATGTTTTTCACAAAATAATCAACAACACATTTTGACCAGTCCTAAATTATCTCTTTTAGCTTTACATAAACAAGATAATACTCAAAGCCCTCAAAATCTGACTTGGAACAAAATTCAAAATTCTTTTTAAGGTTATTCAATGACTCATTTGTTGTGCAGATCATTTCAAAAGGATAAAGTTTTCTGTGACATAAAGACTACTGAAATGTCTTAAAAAAGACTATTTTAAAATAGTCTTTCACTATAGTAGAAATGTTCTTTTTTTACAGAGAAGTCTAACTTCTAAATAAAATTCTTAAATTAAAAATTTTAAGGTTTTCTATTTCATCTTGTTGTTAAAAATACCTCTGTCTCTCACATTTTACCTCCTCATGTAAAAGAAAGGTCTATTAGAATTTAAAAGGTGAAAAAAGTCACCCCCCTTTAGCTTTTAGCATGCCTTCTTTCCCCTTTGAGCAAGAGGGAAAAAGATTAGAAAGTACTGATTTTTCTTTTCTTTATTCACTGCCATATTTTCTCTCTCCCCCATCCCATTCTCTGTCTACTCTCCCGCTGCTCTGAAGAGGTGTAAGATAGAAGAAAAAATCCCAAACTGTATAAAGGTAGGATTCTCTGAGATTTTTGCTTTTTTAAACTAGGAAAGAAAATACTGTGAAACACCCCCCAAAATATATATTTTCTTCTAAAATGCATTGTGAAGTGTAGTTGGTTTTGATAGTTTACCGAATTCCAGGTTTAACTGCAATTAGGCTGGCTCCATCTTCTTTACAGCCTCCCACTAGGTATTTATATACACGGATAAGATCCCCTTGAGCCTTCTCTTCTCCAGGCTGAACAGTCCCAGCTCTCTTAGCCTTTCCTCATATAAGAGGTGCTTCAAATCCTTTAGACTTCTTTGTGGCCCTACACTGGACTCACTCCAGTGTGTCCACGTCTCTGTTGTACTGGGGAACCCAGTACTGGATCAAGCACTCCAGAGCAGACCAAGCTGTTCCCTCATGTAATGGGCCACTCCTCCTCCTCACATTCCCAGTCTGTCCTTCCTAAAGAACCTCTATCCTTCCGTGGCACTTCTCAGCTGTGGGACCTGTCCCACCACATCTCTCTGATCCCAGTGGGACTGTAGCCTTGCAACTACACAGACGTAATTCCCTCTATTTGTTCCTGTTCTGTCTGCATAAATGCACAGGCACTCCAGAGCATGCAGCTTTCCCAGAAAATATATGAGAGCTTCCCCCATCACGCTGTGTTCTTGGCATGCCTTTATATGCATACATGCACATGGGGTGGTCCACTCTGGGCTTGAAGGACAGCAAGTGGAAAGTCTCTGGTCAACCTCTCTTCAGTTACCACTGCGTGTGTCCTTAAGAGCACCTAACGACAGTCAGTGCTCCCCTCTTCCTTCCAGAGCACAGGTGACATTTTTTTTTTTCCTTTTGGTATGAACATAATTGTGTAGGTTAAGTGATATATCATCCTAGCCAAAGGACATTAACTAGTGTATTATTGCATCCTCTTTTCAGCTTGATGGTTAAATTAAAATACATATATGCACACGTGTTTATATATATGTATGAGAAAAACAACTAGAAAGCCATGATGCCAACTCTCACTCAGGTCAAACACCAAATTATCTCCTACATAACTGGACCCATTCCAACTCAGGAACACTCCAAGCTTTTTATCTTCATTTCCAGATCACAGCCTGACGTGCTAATAATGGAAATCAGAATAGGTATGGCTTTTATTCAGTCAGTCTATGCATACATCTGGTTATCATCTCTGAAATCAAAAGTGGTTTTTTTCCTAGGTGCATTGCTCATGGCAGGGAAGGTTTTGTTTCAGTATCAGACAGGCTGCTCAAAATATCAGGTACTTGGGAAACAGAGCAAAGGTTTGGTGTCACTAGGCAAGATCCCAGGCTCATATAAAAGCCTCTCCCAATACAGGTCAATGGGACAGGCAGCTCAAAGGGCAGCCTCATGTTATTTTCCATATAGTCATAAAGGTCAGTAGCCTTTAAAATACTACAGCTAGAGGTAGCATCCCTGGAACAGCCTGGTGAAGAGCTGTTGTTGCCCTAAACTGATCATTGGGCAAACAAAGATCTTGACACACAAATGAGGCAGAAACTTCAGCAGGTGAGAGATATGTGTACCTTCTTTGCTTACATATTAACCTTACAAATTACAATTTAACTTATATGTTAACCTATTATTATATAAAGACTCATAAGTTCCAGTTCAGAGAAACTCTTCAGCCAGGAATACTCAAATTGCTTTTGAATAGCCTCACCATAATTACTAGAAATGAGACCTACTTGGCCTTAAAGAATATCAGGTGAATATGAATAACCTTTATGAAGTTTTAAAGGCAGCGCACTCACATATCTTCCTTCACTGGGTGTGCCTGCGTTAGTGTTTATGCTTGGATCAGAAGTGAGGTTTTAGAGAAAACCTTCCTGTTATTCCCACTTAGTATGCTTTGGTTCACACTGCTGAGCTGTCAGAGCTCACCGACTGGGTGTTCAAATGGAACTAAAACCTGTCCACATTAGCAAGTAGTGCAGCCAGACAGGAATGGACCCACAGAGCAAACCAGCTGGTGTTGACGTTCAGTCTCTGTATATGTCAGGAGTTCTACTGTGCACTGTGTCTCTTGTCCACAGACTGAATAGACATGAGCGGGTATTACCAAATATAATTTTAAAAAATTCTTTAGAGCTATTTATCTTATTTTTTCCAGTAGGTTTTCCTGAAGGAATTTCAGTAGGGTTTTCCGGAAAGGTTTTTATTTGATTATAGATTTAATATTTTCTCTATTTTTTTTCCCACATAAAATCATTACTATTTGTCAGGTAGATAGCATGACCATTTGCAAATGGGCTGGTGATCTCACTGGAACCATATTTTACTCAAATGTACTTTGTGCTGTGGGGAATTATAAGATTCCTTCTCCCCAGCAAAACCAACTTCCAGTTACGCCTTTGGCCAAGAAACAGATAATTTTAAATTTCAGTATTAGTTGACAATTTCCCAAATATGTTAAAATCTACTGCTTTCCAAGGTGCCAGTGGATGCTCATAGCTCACTGAAGAAAAGAAATGGGAATGGACTCAGATGAAAAGGATTTACATTCACTGTCAATATGTAAAAGGCCTAAACACCAAAACCCACAAGTATTCTGTGCTGGTGTTGCTTTATTTAACCTCAGTGTTTTGCTAGTGGTTTGCTACCTGTTGATGCCTGAGGTCAGCACCCTTACGAACTGCAGAAAATTAGTGGCTCAAACTGTATTTAATGAGACATCACCACTTAGGCAATATCAAAATGGCTCAAACTCTAAAAAAAATCTGTAGCTCTTGATTTTAACCTGGATCCTCTGGGAATATTGAGCCAGTGGTCAAGGCCGGAGTCCTGACACTCTGTGGCTGCTAGCAGGAGCCTGCTGTTAACTCTAAGTATGTGTCTTGGTCATGCTGAATTAGTGCAAAAGGCGGACAAGCAATAGCCATTGCTGTTTCATTTCTCATAGGCAGAGGGCTGGTGCCTGCACATAGGACTGCACACCACCCGCACCCTCTCTGCAGGCGACAGCAACACAGGCAGTAAGTCAAAGGGCTTAAAAAGATTTGCATGCATTTGATATTTCTGCCTTGAAAGGGCATCAAGGAGATTTGACAGAGTTTTAATGGGGAGAATGGAGATGGGGCAAGTGACTTGGTAGCACTTAGGCTTTTACCTGTAGTCTAGATGATTTGATCCATGCAAGGTTTGGACATGCAATTGCAACAGTGATCATACATCCAGACAGTGTTTATACTCCTCTGCTTAAAACATATGCTTGAAAGAGATGACAAATCCCCAAAGCCACATTTCCTGTCACCCCCAGGTCTGGTGACAGCTGCAACAACACAGGCAGCTGTCTGCAACCCCCTGCCTGTTCCTTGGCTCACGTTCTGCCCTTTCCCTCTTTACATCGGCAGAAAAATCCCAACCTTAATTAGATCCCCATTCCTCATCCACGAGGTGGCAAAATTCAGGTTTGCATGGATGAGTACAGTTCCACAAGAATTAGGGACCAGAGCTCAGTTTCTGATGTTACCCTCAAGCTCCATTCAGCACTGTCGTTCTGTACATCTCACCCTTGCTTTCTCAACAACTACTGTTTGTATTACAAAAGACCAGTCCTTGGACTTTCAAAGTCTTAAAAAACCAATTGTCCTTACTTTGAAGTTGCAGCTTCATAAAGTGTTCTTGATTATGGTTTATAGACATATTTCTGGCAGAATCTAGGCTTTCTTTTTCCATAAAGCTAACACCAAATGACCCCAAAATCTTGCTGTTATTTCAGTCCTATTAGCAGAAATACACCGGTTCTGCCATGTCCTGCCAATCTTCATGTACAAGCAAATTTGTGGAATTCTGAGTTGCTTGTACAAGCTGTGCAGAGTGACAAAATTTCACACAGCAGCTCTAGTGGCTACATTTAGATTATTCCATGAATTCATAAAACATATTAGTAAATGCAGTTCCAAACAAAAGGTGAAACACTCTTACGGAACTTTGAAGGTGACGTTCCACCACAGTGTATCAAATTAATAAAGGCTTTGGAAAGAGTTAAAAAAATTGCCAGGACAATGCATTCAAATGTGCTTCATTACATCAGCTGAGAAATATTTCTGCCTTGCAAGCGGAAACGTAGAAACATGAGCTATTCTGTTTCCTAAAACAAAGCTATTTCCCGTCACCACCATTCACAACTGTCCGTGAGACACGTGGCTCTACAAGACACTTGGCACCTTGTCACGAGGCATCTGCAGTGCTGGGTGGCTGCTTGCTTGCAGTGTGGGGCTGGTTGGGGCACCACAGCAGAGCCCCAGACCACTTGCACATGGCACATTTGCACCTCTGGTGGAACTAAATCCCACTGAGTCGTAAATATTGACTCAGCAGTGTGGCTGCTGCTTTCATTTTTTTTTCACTGAACAATGCCACAGGAGATTATTAGGCTTAGCGGCTGATTTTTGCTTGTAGGATGGATCAATGATCATTGATAACAGACTCACTTTTTAATAGCTTATTTTATCAACAAACTGTTGTAGCATGGCAACCATGATTATTCAGCTGTGCTGTAAGTAGACTTTCCTTCCTCATACAAATACAAGAGCATTTTCCTTCCTTTTTCACTCCGTGGGTTACAATTATTAGTCCTATTAGATAATTCACATATTTGCTAACACTGGGAAGTGACAGGAAGAAAAGGGATGTTTCCATTACAAAAGTTCCTCTCTTCTTTGTATTATTCTTAGCACTTACCTGACACGCAGCTTTACGCAGAAGTCCCAGCTAAGACAGGAGATACCTTATGGTCCTTCTGGTTATATGGACTTCATAAAAGAAAGTGGCCTTCTCTCCACATTGCTGGTGTTTCCACTCTAATGTTAGGCAAATATTTTCAAACAATATTGTCTCTCTTGTCCCAGTGAATAAGTTAATTTGTTGTAGTGGTTTTGTGCCTGCTTTAAAGAATTTATTTCTTGCTTGGAGCATCTTGAAACAGTAACATGTTTGATTAAAAATACAAAAATTCTACCTAAGAAGAGAATGTGAAAGGAATAAGTGTAAGATTTCCCTTTGGAAAGTAGTTGATCCTTGAGGATGTAGCGGGTGTTTTCATGTGGCCTGCCAGATGTACTTAAGCAACACTTGAATAATTAATATTTAACACAATGATCATAACTAGTCTGAATTTAATTGTCTGCAGAAAATGTACACAAAAGTAAAAAAATTGTTATTGAAAATTGAAAAATAAATAATTGTAAGACAAAGAACTGATTTTTTCGTGAAGTATTTGGACTTTGCTTTTTGATGTGGAACATTTTTCTTATTACAGTATGTGTTTCTTGCATAAAACCACTAAACACTGTTTAGCAGAAAGATGAGAAAAATATCCACTGGTAGTTTCAAAGAATGCTTCAACCTTACTCCTCAAATTATAGACCAAGAAATAATTGCAGCATTTCTTTGGTGAATAATTTCCAATAGGTTAATATGTCCATGAAAATGTCTTTGGCAATTCAAAAATACTACAAGAAGAAAAATGCATTGAGTGTGATTGGCTATTTATGACTTATTTTCTCAGGCTTGGTTATTACAGTTAAACGATGTAACCATTAGATATAATATCTATTCAGGCATGAAAGGAGGTTATTTATCACAACTCCATACAGAAAAATTAAATGCAAGGATGTAGCCACTGATGGCAGAGACTTTTTTTAACAGTATTCACTATAAAGAAAACCACAGTCCCTGCCTAAAGAGCTTACATTTTATAATGATAAAACCCCCAAATGTTAGACAATAAAGGCACAACATGTAAGTAAAGGGATCAAGTGATATCCAGATGCAGATAGCCTGCATATGGTTACAAACTAATTTCTAATTGTTTGCAGTCAGCCAGTTACGCTGTTAACCTGCTGTGTCTACCAATATCTGCCTCTGTTTCCCCATTCCTCATAAAAACAACTTAATCTCTCATTTGATAAAGCCAAAGGAGACAGCTGAAGCCCACTGCACTGCTTTCATCTGACTTCAACCCTTTTGAGATGTATGCATAAAATGAGGTGCATGAAGACTTTTCATATCAGGAAAGGATATTCTATTCTTACAGTTACTGCTTTTCTGGGTCCTGTATTTTATATGCAGGTTTGCTTCTGAGCAGTTATGTTGGATTTACTCTGGTGGGGGAAGAGTGGGCTCCAGCCCGCTGTGTGCTGCATGTAAATGACTGCTAGAGGTCTAAAGCATGGCCGAGTAATACCCTGGAGAGCTGCTGGCAGGAGGTTTCCCTGTGGCTTACCTGGTAATGACACTGCCCACCGATCACAGAGAGCTGGGGATTCCTGCTGGCTAGGATTTCACCAGCACAGCTCATATTTCTGACCAAAGGTCAAAAGGAAAACATTCCATATAGTGAAAAAAAATTATATTTTCATGAGGGTAAATATAATGTAGAAAATAAGTGAAGAATCGGAGTTTAAATTTGAAAGGGGACAGTAGTATCCTTGTTGCAGCACCACTGTCTGCAATTCTCTCACACTCACAGAACAAGTAAAATTCTGTCTTCGTTTACTACCAGCTTGTCCCCATGGATTAGTCAGGTATGAACAGGAGTTTCTGGAATCTGGACCTTTCTCAGATGTGCTAGGTAGGAGAGGAAGGATTAATTTTATTGCTTGAGTCTGAAAGCAACCCAACTTTGACACTTCCAGTTTGTGTCAAAATGCAGTATTATCTCCTGACCCCTTGTCCTCCAGAGGAAATGTTGGAGGATTGTGCTAGTAAGGGGATTACTAATGTGCTTCTCTGCTCCGTTAGATCCTCTCCTCCTTTATTTTCCATATTCGGTTTATGGAGTATTTGTGTTTGTTTTGTGTACAGCCTCCTTTGGCACTGCTGGTGTCCCTCATCGCTCTGCTGTGTTGTACATTACACAGGAATCTGCAAAAGAAGAGTATAGCAGCTCTCAAACCAGTGGCTTCTAGGAATGTACCTAGGATGAGTGGTTAACTCAGGTATGGAGGGACCTCAGCCAGTCTCTAGTCCAATCCACTGCTCAAAGCAGAGTCTGCCATGAGATCAGACCAGATTACTCAGGGCGTTGAAAACACTCAAGGATGGAGACTGAGCAGCTTCTCTGGGCAACCTTCTTCCTCTGCTTGACTTCTATTTTTATCGGGACTTCTTACCAGAAGTGTGACATCTAGAGTCTTCCTGGCTAGGTGTTCTGAGCAGCTATCTCTTGTAGGCTCAGATATCAACCAAGCTGGAACATACCTAATTTTACAAGGCCTCAGGCAATGTCTTTCTTTTACTATGATAATAACAACTCAATTATTCCTTCTTTGATGCTGTAAGCAAGTAATCCAGCAGATACAAGACAACTTGCTCCATGGATATTCACAAGAAGAAAAGGAATGGCCAGCTTTAGCAACAACTGGCAAGCCAAAGCAGTGTGTAAAAGAGTGGTCATTTGCAAAGAATGAACAAGGTGAATTTTAATAGGTAAAATTGATAAGTAGCACTGAAATTTTGCATTGTTCAGTTTTTTGTTTTGTGAATATGGCAAAAACTGCAAGAATTTTGTAGCTGGGTCATTCACATGTCCTAGGAGTAACCAAGATAATGCCATCTTGCTGTCTTAAGCTCATCTATTAGCCTTTATTTTACTCCCCCATCTTTTTTGCACTTCCATCTTCCTTCTTCTCTGTCTCTAGGTTTTCAGTCATGGGAGTTAGGAAAGAGAAGAGAGACAGGTGAAAACATGTTTGAGCTGAATAAAGATAAATCCTGAAACATAAAAATTTCTCACAAATTATTTTTTCCTCCCAGAAATGAGAGTAAATGGCAAGTCCCAGCAATAGCAAGAGCCTCAAAGACCCATTTTGATTTTTGATAAAGCCAACATAATCCTTCCTGTTTGATTTGTATTTTGCACTGAAAATAATGACGGCTTAACAGAGGGCCAGAGCAAGACCTGGCTACTGTATATTCCTGGGCGGCAATCTCTAATATCAACTGCACACTGACAATGCTTTGAAGATTACTTTTTAATGCTAACAATGATTTTGAGATTCTTGAATGAAAGATGTTGAAAAAAAAATCAATGCATTAGTATTAATAACATACACTATAGAGGCATGATGCTATCAGGTGGAACCAAGAGAAAGTCCTCCCTTTGAAGGGTACCAAGCTCCAGACTGTGTGTGTATAGATAACTAGCTATCCTATTTCTTTTCATCTCTTACATGTAAGGATCATCTTATCTCTAGTTATTTCTCTTGAGGGGTACACTGTCATTTCAGCACTATACGCCTAAACAAATTGGACAAAATTGTTGATGTAAATCCCAAAGAGCAGCAATGCATCTTCATTATAGCAATTATGTGTTTTATGACTTTTTCCTATAAAACAGTTAGTTGAGCTTTAATTTAAGTTCAAAAGACAGCTATGTGCTTATGGCAAAGAAATCTGAGGGAAACTGCTGAAGTAAAATAAGAATTGCATTTAGGCATGTTAAAACAGGAACAGATGATCTGGATCATACCACGCTACTACAGTGAGTGTTTCTACCTGTGAAGGCGTGTCATAAATCAGATCTACTGACCCCACCGCACAAAGGGAGATGGCAGGAGTCAAAAAAAAACCTGTTACCATAAAAACAAAATGGCTTGAAGAGAAACAAAAATCCTCCTCTCTCAATACACACACACATCTCTGTGATGTGTCTAATTAATTTTCATTTTAGAGTCTTCGAATATCATCACTTGCAATTTACATTTTTGAAATGTTTCCTTAATTCTGGTGGCTCCTGCTGTGTGTTTCTGTCATTAATGGTCTGTCAGATTTTCGGTGATAAAAAACACCTTGAGGGATTTGTAAGATGCCCTAAAATTGACTCTGTGCAGAAATCCAATGAGTAAGACCTCAGTAAGAGAGTGGTAGAGAATAAAAGTGATAGGAAAAAAAATATGGGCGAAGAGTAGGAGAAGGATATGAGTAGACCAAAATGAAACGGAGAGGGGGTGAGAAAGTTGGAAAATCACAAATTACTTGAAAAATATTTAACATGCCTTATTTGTTACCCAAACTCAGTCTGTTTCTACAATCACATTTCTGTACGTTTTTAGTGTTTGTAGGAGGGATTTCAGGAGCGGCATAGTGCACTCATGAAGGACCCAGGGTAATAGTATGATATTTGTGATTTATTCATAAGTATATCTGTGCCATTCTTTGCATCTACATTGAATCAGTACAGTTAATAAAGAAAACTAACAGTGCAGGTTCCAAACCATACCACCCGGTAGCTATTCTCAGATAATTAATCCGTTATGCTGCAATGAGACTGATAAATGTATAGAAGAAATCTTAACTGTGAGATCAACCTACTTGCCTCCAAGAAAGAACTGAGAAAAACAATCCTTCTTAATACACTGATTTTCCACCTTGGTGACAATCCTTAGTTCATCCATTTCTTCTGAGCTTTTCCTTTTTTCCTTTTGTGGTGCTCCTTGTGTATAGGGCATGGTTCTCAGTCTGGTCAGGAGAGCCATTACCCACTGTTCATTCCCATTTCCCAGAAGAATTTCCTCCATACTTCAAAAACATTAGCTAACCACTATTCAGTATAGAAACTGAAAACAGTTTGTCTCTGAAAAATATTAAGATAAAGATCTCTCAAAAGAGATATCTAGAGAGGAGTATCAGAGTAGATGAAGCGGAGAATTAAGTTTTTATGTAAAAGAACTCATGTGGGAACTATATACTTAAAGTAGGCAAACAATCTTGACTGTGTTTTGTAATCATGTCAGCCAATAGCTATATGATTATGGCATTTCAGTGTCTGTGGAAACACATTTTACAGACTTTTAAAAACATCTTGATTTGGTTTTCTGCATTTTTCCCTTATAGAATCAAAGAATTTTTTGCTCAAGAGCCGTGAAAATCAGATTATTCACTGGTCACTCAGATTATTTTTAACTTTTGGTTCTTGTAGCGCACATATTTTCCCCTAAAGGCCAAGAGCACCTGAGAAGCTTCTCACTGGACTTGAATCTTGATTGGCTTTATCATACCACTCAATTGCTTGAGTTCATCAAATCTACAATCACGAACATTCAGTTCATCATACCCTTAAAATACACTGATAATCAGAACTGACCTAAAGTAAGGTCAAGCATGAATTACTACCCAGCATGTCTAAGGTATGTCCACTGTAAAAATAATTGTCTTTATTCTCTGGAAGCCAGACAAATAGCAGTTTTGTGACAATCAGAGTAACTGATCTCTGGCAGGTAGGTGAACATTTATCTCGACAGCTTTTTTAACCGCAAAAAAGGAACACAGACTGGTAAGTTAATTTATTCAGAAAACATTGGCTGGATTTTTGTCTCACCTGCCTTTCAACACCCAAAATGCAGATGTTAACATCACAGCCAGTGACCTAAATCTCTCTTAATAGCCAAAGGAGAGAAATAGATGCTTTAGGGATGTGATTCATCTGACCTATTTCAGACAGATATTTACCTAGGAGACGAATTACACCCGGGACTGCACAGGGGTATATTGACTAGATCTTCACAGACATAGGATGATGTGAGGAAGATCTTTATAAGATCATGGGCTGATCAGTTCAGAACAGTAAATTTCAGCAAATGAATCCTACTTTGAGTCAAAGTGCTAAAGGCTGGGACAGGGTCAGCACTCCAGGTTCTATGGGCACAGTTTAGATAGTTGCCACCAGAATGTGAAATTCCTTCATAGGCACATTATAAAGTGACTCATGACATTTATGGTCTACATCTCTTACTAAACCAAATTAACCCCTCACAATACCTGCTATCCTCCCAGCTGTTGAGAAGGAACAGCTCTCAAAAAGGCTAGTGTTTTAAAATGCTTGACACATCTACATTCAGATTGTAATTTTAAAGGGTGTTAAATTAGAAGGATCATTTTCATGCAGTAACATTTCTGAAGCTTTCAATTGTTACAATAGCTTTTCCATAATCGCCAAGACATTTCAGAAAACTTACACCTGCCTGCCTGTGACATATCATGCATTAGTTGCAGAAGCTGTCTTAAACTTACATAACTACACCTGATTTTTTTTTTGGGTTTTTTTTTTTTTTTTTTTTTTTTTAAACCAAAAAACCACATAGTGATAAAACTAAGTTTCTTCAGATGCTAAACCTTCTGGAATTTTTTTTTTTTTTTTTTTTTTTTTTTTACAAAATCACCAGAACTCTTAAAATATTGAGAGAAGTAGGATGTTTATTTTCTCCTTTTCCATGAATTAAAATACACAGATCTTTAGCAGCCCCTAAAATAATAAAAAAGCTACTATGTAGCTACCATGATTCCCACATCCTCATGAAAAGCACTTTTGTTCTTTTTTTTTGTTCGAGGCGAAAACCAGAGGATGAGGCCTTGTGAGAACTCGGCATGCACTTCAATTTTCTAATGTAGCACAGCAGGAGAGAGATACAGAGGGAAAGCAAGCGGAAATAATAACCAGAAGCTATAGGAATAATGGGAACATGAACCATTGGCATTCAGGGAGCTGAGAATCTGAGTATCCACTCTCTTGACCTTATTATATTGCACTGTAAGGTACCCAGTCAGCTTTACTATCTCAGCCTTTTCCTTCAGTTGGTAGGGAATTTTGGAACTCTGATGGTGTTGGATGAGGATTTCAGTAACTAGTTTAATTTTCAGCTCTTTGATCAAGTTTCTCTTTTATTATCTGTCTACTTTTTGCATTACGTAATGAAGTAAAATGATAAAATTGAAGTAAAATTGAAAGAGCTTCCTTTGGACAAGAAAACCAAATTCAAAGATATACTTTTTTTGCTCACATCAAAATGCCATGACTACTGTGGTTTAAAGTCTATACTCGCATGCATGCAATGACAATTGGAATTGTTTCCTTGGATGTGAAGTTTTGGTTGCTGTGGTTTTGGGGGTAGCACCTTTTGAGCCGTAATTCTTACAGCAGAATAGCTTCTGTTTAAGTTTCAGTCTTATGCACTAAATTTTCTCATCTTAACCCAGAGGCCAAGGCAAGGCTATACATGCACATAGATATGTGTGAATATTCAGGTTTTCTTCATAATACAGAAGATGGAACAGTCAGAACACGGAACAGCCAGAACACATACCAAACCAGTGTGTTTTCAGCAGATGCTGATATATGAATGATCATACAATATATCAGGGACAAAAAGATATTCCATCAAAATATGATCAGTTTGGATTAACTGTTTATTTTCAGTTGAGGGTTTGTCCATTTTTCATACCATTTTAAATTGCCTGTAGTGAATTTCTGGCAAAGTTGCACTGGACAAGATTCTACATACTGAGTGTCATTTAATTGCTTCAACATCCCACTAACATTAATTGGGATGTTCAAATGAACAATGCACACTCAGACTAAGAATCAGTCACTCAGTTCTATCACTTTGAAATCCTAATAAATCCTATATATACTCACGATCAACAATTTTGAGTCTAAAGACATTCAAAATAAAAGAGAATGATAATTTATTGTGAAACTATTTCATGAACAGGTTTGCTAAATAGATTTCTTTAGTAAATAGTTAACATAACTTCATAATTTTTCATTATGTCTTTAGGGTCTACAACCCCAGACAAAAACCACAGGGTTCAATGATATACTCTGCTTGATTATAACGATACGAAGCATCCCATTAACTATTACTAAGCTGATCTACAGAAAATGTTGGCAGCAGCTTTAGTCAAATACCCAATGCAGAACAACTTGATCCTGAATTTGTTATCTTGATGATTTTCTTTTACTTTACACAAATAAGTTTGATAAAACAGAGTATAATCTAATTTACTATTATATAACATTGTTATCAAGAACAAAGGGATATAATCTAGATATGCATAAATTTATAATAGAAATTAGAAAAAGTGTTTTATTCACTGAAGAAACAAACTTCTAGAACAGCCTCAAAGTAGATCTACAGAGAAAAAAATTAATAGTTCTAATACAGTTAAATCAATTTATAAAGGTATTAGTTACACCCACACTAGTGATTGACAGAATACCAAGAAACCACCTTGAGCGTGGGAACTCAGTTGTCTACACCATAAAACTGTTCCCTGGCACAGTGTTGGCCCAGACTTTCTAGCACTCTCCAAAATAATTCCCAGGACAGTTGGAGAGCTTGCCTCAACTGGGGACCATTCCTAATGTACAGTCTAGTTTGGAGAGTAAGAAAAAGCATGAAATAAGCATGAATGATTCCTTGTCAGGTGGCCTCATCAACACAGAACAGTTATGGGCATATTTTATTTACCATTAGGAACATAATTGTATAACTAGGGGGACTTGGCAACACAGAAGGTCCCTTTCATTCCTACATCCATATTGAGTTACCCGCATTGAATTAATCTTCCCTTTCTTCTTTTTATTAAACACAAGGAAACCTAAATCATGTTATTTAAAGTAAGGGGAAAGAGGGAGGGGGGCCAGAGGGTGCTGTAACAGGACAATCTCCATAGAGACTGTTTTCCTACACTGGTGATTTAAGGTAGCTCAAGAAAACTGAAGTCTTTCTTAAAATGGATACATCTGTCAACTTGAGTTGCAACAAATATGTCACTTGATATTTCCCAAATGTGCAAAATATTGTATCCTGTAATACATACTATATCTGCAGTATGCTCTCCTATCTAAGTCTTCTTTTGGCTCCCTTTCTTGACAAATTATAGACATTTGGCTCCCTTTTGTCCTTAAAGTCACAACAACCAACCAATGTCTAATTTACCTCTTTCAGCATTTTGTACATGTAACTTGTGAAGAAACCTGGATGGAGAAGAAAAAGTCCTTTTGTGCTGTTCCAGCTCAAAGCACCCTTCTTCCTCACTCCCAGGTCAAAATTACCTGAGAATTTTTCCTGGAACTTGATTTTTGGTTCATATAAAACACTTATTTCAAACAATGTTTAATTATTTTATTATGCTTGTAAATACATTTCACTGTTAAATAATGTAAACTAGTACAGCTACGTTCTCAGCTTTACCTTTTGAAAATGTAGATCTCTCACTATCATCAGAATTTATCCACCTATATCAGTCAAAAAGGGCAGTTCCAGAGAACATTCAGATTAATTTATTTCAGAATAACATTTTCTGTTATAAAATAGTACTACTGGAGTTTCCCTAAAATAAAAGTGTCAGTTGAATTTAACAAGGATTAGTGTTGATGTAAGTTACACTTCCGTACACTGGAAGCTGTGTTGTTAAAGTCAATGCAATTCAAATGGCAGAAAACTTTCAGAAACAAAAGCACAGCTGAAGCAAAAAATGAGTAATTCTTATATGCAGAGGAATAGCAAGAAAAAAAAAGGGATTTAAGTTATAAATAAAAGTAAACTGACTGTTCCATTTTTGCATTTTTACATCTAATGTGTCTTGATAGTGCATCCTGCCCTAAATCTATCAGTATTCTATTATTTAATTACTTCAGGTACAATGTAGGTAATCAGGTTGTCTCTTACAACAGGTTTGCTGCCTAGGAGAATGATTTCTTTCTTGTATAAACACGTAACAGTCAAATAAAAGTGAGGTGTATGGCCAATTTATATGGTATCATCACACCATATGGCATGCTAACAAAAGATTGATAGAAGAGCAATATTTTTATCCCTTATTTCATTATAACATAACTGCGAGAGAAGTATAATGCACATGTGAATAAGCACTAACACAAACATATACAAACACCTCAAGCTCGGGCACATAATAAAATGTTAGAAACCACAATTTATTCCACAGATATTTTTTAATATTAATGACATCGCACAGAAGATTCACAAATACCATGGTGATTAGGAACACTACAAACCCATAAGCAAGTAGCTAAATTATATTAAGTTTCATTTCTGATATATTTCAACATTTTACTTCCTTGCTTTAGCACCTACAGTATATTGGCCAGAAATTTCCACTGTGATCCCTGGTTTTTTTTTTTCCTGAGTAATTGCTTAGAGTTAATTTACAACCTAGTAATGTGTGTAAGCAGTTCAAATTATTCCTTACCATGTTCATTACCTTGTATTTGTCATCAGAGAATTCCATCTGCTGTTGCAATGCCCATTCATCTAAACAACACTAATGGCATTGGAGAGCCAGCTACTTTTGAAGCAGTGTAAAATAAACTGTGAAGTAGATGTCAAAAGCTATTTCACCTGTTTTACATTCGAATCCTTGCTTTGCTTCACTCACTTTGCCACTGAGCAGAATCAATAACAGCATTCATGATGGGATACAGACATTCAGCTCATAAGCTTTCAAGATATTAGCTTCTTTCACTTATGAAGAGTGGATGGGGAGAAAATGAAATAGTTGGCAAATGTGCTTTACCTCCTTCTCCGATGACATCTCTCTTGTATTTATTGCAGTTTGTGCAAGTATTAAAGGCATTTACTTTAAGGTAAATTTGCCAGATTTGACAGTTTGGCAAAAAAATAAAGGGCAGCTTTTATAACTGTAGAAAAACTATTTTCCCTACTTCTTTTTTTCCTTCATTATTGGTTTGTAGGCATCAAAAATTTGTTGAGGATGTGTGTTCTGTTGCAGTTACAAGGCAACAAACCTTACAGCGATTAGTATAATTCAGGCCAGCCAAGGTTTTGCTGGGTTACATCGTTACAGTGGCTGTCCCTGCCTCATTACTGAAATGGCAGTTTGCTGTAAGAGTCTGTTCACGTATCAGATCGTATCCTGTGTTCCTTGGATTCCCCTACCCCCGGGTGTAACCACTAGAAAATAGGAGGGACACAAGTTCTAGCTTTGTTGCCAATTCCGTCTGGCCCCCACCACCTTCCTACAGCATGTGGTCCTGCAATAAGTAACGGCTTTTGATTAACTCGACAGGGAGGATTGGCTGTGAGTGACGCTATCGAGCCAGATTACGGTAAAAGGTAAGATGAACCTGGAGAGTGCGCAAAACTCACAATGGATGAAAAAGTTTAAACTCATTAAACTCTGGATGGGGAACTGTAATTCTTCAAAATGTATAAGAAGTTATCACGGACTATGTTCAGTGGTCTACAGGCTAGTGAGGTCAGGACTGTATAGGCCCCTTTTTAATGTGATGTAGAATGGCTCAAACCAGAATACTTTAAAATGATGGATTCCTGTTTGTTTGCTTGTTTTATAATGCCTTTCACTATTTTCATAGGTTTGAGGTTGCTTATTAGAAGTAAGTGTAGCTTCTGGCAGATGTTCATTACTTTGCTCTTTTCCTTCTTCTGAAGCTTAGAGGATAACAATATAATGCAATACTCGATTGAACCCAGGAAATATAAAAAACTGGTTAAAAGTTAGACTATATTGGACAAATGAAAGGTAAAAATATGTATTGTTTTCAAAGCTAGCAAACTGTCTTAAATGGTATTTCTCTCCATCTCCTTTTCTCTTTCATTGTTTTTTTTTGCTATTTCCAGAATGCAAACATCCCCGACAGTCAAGATCAGAGTTATGTTTAACCATTTAAAAGTTAGGTGTCCAGCCTTCTGCAGAAGGTCTCTTGCATGAACAAGGGCTTTCAGATACTTTCAAAAGCAGATTTGATTGTATACCAGAGCTGTCATTTAGCTTGGTTATTAATAGAATATGGAATAGGAAGTGACAAAGCACAGATAATAAATATATAGATACCCCATAACATATAGAAAGGTCAAGTCATTTAGTAGTCCAAATAAGGAAAATCAAAGTCCTCTTCACATGCTGTTATCAATTCCTTACGGACTGGATTATTACTTTATTCAAATACTAAAGCCTGGTTTAATACACCAGCTTTTATTCATATTAGTGTGATTTGGTTTAGGTATTACTCCACTTAACTTCAAATAGCAGATTAGAAGTTTCCCTGTCTGCATGTACATCATCATTATATGGTGTCCTTCCTATGACTGATACAAGCCAGATCCCCAAAATACTTTTTTCCTATTTTTTTTTTTAATTAGCCTGTTTTGGTCATGCTTGCAGTCAATTGTGCCACTGCTCAGGAACAGCAAACCACATACATAACTTAGATCAGTACCAGGTAACATTTATATATTTCAGTTCACTACATTAGCTCCCAAGGGACATTAAGACTTCCTGCTTTTAAGACTGTGTAACTTTATCATAGCTCTCCTGCTCCACATAACTCAGAAACCTTTGGAGAGAAGATATTGCAAGCCTCTTCACAGGCCAGAGAAAAACAGCTCCGGTTAGTGAGCTGGAGCTTGGCTGGGAACACAGTGAGATCATTGCAGTGCTGGATCCATTGGTTCCTGCTGTCTTGTTGGAATGGGCAATTAGGGATTTGGAGTATTAAGCAGCCGTTACACCAGAATAGCCTTGTTGTAGGTCATATGTTATAGCTCCAGCAGAAAGCTGCACTTGAACCACTTGCTAATTGCATACAGCTTAAGAGACACAGGTTGGTCAATTGCTGTGACTGATATGAATGTCCTTCTAGTTTTTACCTTAAAATATATCCATACTTATTTCCACTTATTGTTGTACCAGCAACTTGAATTCTTCCTTCATTTGCATAGCATACTCTGTAAATAACAGCAAGATAGCACACTTATTTTCTTTAGAAAATCAAATAGGTCAGGCTTTATTAGTTTGTTTGTAGAATCATAGAATCATTTAGGTTGGAAAAGACCTTTAAGATCATCAAGTCCAACCATTAACCTAGCACTGCCAAGTCCACCACTAAACCATGTCCTTAACACATCAATATGTCTTTTAAATACCTCCAGGGATGGGGAATCCGCCACTTCCCTGGGCAACCTGTTCCAATGCTTGACAACCCTTTCAGTGAAGAAATTTTTCTTAATATCCAATCTAAACCTCCCCTGGCAACACTTGAGGCTGTTTCCTCTTTTCCTATTGCTTCTTACTTGGGAGAAGAGACTGACACCCACCTTGCTACACCTTTCTGTCAATCAGTTATAGAGAGCAATAAGGTCTCCCTTAAGCCTCCTTTTCTCCAGGCTAAACAACCCCAGTTCCCTCAGCTGCTCCTCATAAGACTTGTGCTCCAGACCCTTCACCTGATTGTAGACTTTTTCACCTCTAATCAAACAGTAGACCAGAAGCAGACCATAAGTACATGGTTCAGATGGAGTTCTTTATTATTAAGTATGCGTATTCAGAACAGAAAAAACAGTAATTCAGGTGAAGTCTCACAAGGTCCTTTAAAACTGGCATTAACATTTTTCTATCTGTAATCATTAAAGGGAACAATTCTCCCACCCTAAAGATGCTTTAAAAGCTTCCTGGCATCATCCTAGAGATTGTTCTGCATTTGCCTTTTTCATAGTTACATCATATTTCATAGCTACATCTTGTCATTAACCCATCCTCCTCTTTCTCATTTATATTCAGCATACAGGAGGTAACATAAAATTCTGCCAAGTGCATGACCTAGCATTTTGTGTGAGTCTCCAGGGTTGTTTGGCATGTTCTGCTTATATAGTCTCAATTCTCTCTGATACTGACACTGCTCCCAGCTTAATGACACCATTGACTTTCCTCAGGATGCTTTTAATATCTAGGTGAAATAATGAATCAAAACCAAAACCTGTTCCTTGAGGAACTCAGCTAGCATCTACTCTCCAGCATGATGCTTCTGTTTTCAACAGTCCCCAGTGTGATCTTCTTTTGTCTTAACTCCCCACCTACCTAACAACTCTTCCTTAAATTGTATATTCTTTAGATCAATTAATAGTTTTTGATGTGGCACATCTGAATAATTTACAGAAGTTTGGGTAGAAAAGAACTTCTGCATTAATTGTGTGAAGATGAAATAGGTTGGGTTTTCATTTGGTTGGGTTTTGGGGTATTTTTGTTGTTAGGTTTGTTTGGTAGTTTTTTTTTCCAAAAAAAGCCTGACATAATCTACTGTTGGTAAGCTCTTTTTGGATGATATTTTGCTTTCCTTTTAATATTATACTTAACTATTTATAACTTTAAGGTATTATATAAAGCCTAATAAATTTATGTTTAAATAACTTTAAACATAAACAACAGAACTGCAAGGAACTTGCTCTTTAGTTACCCTGTAAACTATGAATAGAGGAGAAATTCCCTCTTGACGAAAAGAAGGGGAAATTCCCTCTTGATGAACAGAAGGGGTAGATAAACTATAGCTCCATCTCATTATATGTTATGTCATTATTTAAAAAACAGTCCTTGGTATTGCTGTCTTTAGGTGAAAGCCCAACGTCGACCAAGGGTTGGCCATAGGGAGGCCTATTTCCCTTTGTGGTCTCACTTAAATAAATAGTGTACACCCAAAGGTTTTCCAAGATAGCCTAAGATATATTAGAATCTACATTGTATCTATACTTTTAAGAAGAAATCTAATATGGCATTTATCCTTGGCACTGAATTTCGGTTCGCTCAGGACCATTTTGCTCTCTGGCTTTTGAGTGCAGTCCAGTGCTGAAAGGGAAAGCAACTGAATATTTTCTAATTTTGTAATGCCGTTATTCTGTGATAAAGTAAGAACATAACAGCTACACTGTTGCTAGAGCTGGACATGAGGCTTTATTTAACAGAAAAAGAAAACACCATGACCTTTATGGATGAAAAGATTTTCCATTAGTCAGGTGTAATATACTGTTATCTGTCAGTAGTTTATCTGAGACACTCAACAATACTTCAGAAAAAATGACCAATATTAAAGTTCCCAATAAAAGACTAAACACTCTGTAGAAAGTTTTACTCTTCAAGTTAACATAAAGCTCAACTATAAAAGGGGCAGATACATCGCTGAAAACAATAGTTACAGTGCTGAAGAGGGACTGAACTGAAACTTGGGAAATTCTCATTTTGATGATGTACTTCTCTGCTAAGCTTTAGGGAAATTATATCAACTTGTTTTTTCTCGTTAAGCTCACTCTTTCACTCCATGATCGTGGTATCAGTCATGGCCTCTCTTAAAAAGACCAACCAAACAACAAAATGAAAAAACCACGTGAAGAACCTAACCAGTTACAAGTACTCCAATAATTTTACAGAATTATTAATCTAAAAGCACTCAGTACAGCAATAATAAAGTATCTATTCAGACTGCAATCTGGTAAAGTGGTAGCGGGTGCTTTCATGATTCGGATGAGCTAGCCTGTTCAGCCAAAGACAGCTATCTAATCAAACCAAATTTCATTCAGAGACTTATGACTAGCCCAAGCAAGGCCAAAATGTTCGACATGCAATACTGAAATTAGATCAGCTTCACAGTAATAAATCATACAGAATTCCACAATAAAAGTATTACTGAGAGAAGCATTTCAGTAATGCGGGAGGCACCGTTCATGTTATTACACTACTTAATGTTAATGTGCTTTAATAGCTCTAATGGCTCAGCATAAACCACATACTGTGTTAGAGCTACATATGCAGGATGGTGCCATTTGTGCTAACCTCAAATTTGTATTAAACAGGTCCATTAGGATAAAAATATAGGCTAAATATGTTCATGCTACAAGTTTTTTTTGTTTTTCACTTGTTCTGTGAGAGGTAAATTCATGACTGACTAGCACATTTGGTATCATTAGAAGAAATAAAGAACAGCAATTTACAGAAAATTTAATCTGTAATTAATTCATTTTTTCTATGCCACCCTTTTGTTAATAATGAGTGATGTTTATCGTAGTATATATTTAGATTGCTAAAAATTCTATCAGCTCAAAGAGCTCTACCTTCTACAAATAAAGAATGCCATGGAATTGCAACCCTCTTGCATACAGATGGAAAGCAACTGATCAGCTCAATGAGTAATATGGAACAGAGGACTTCGCTCAAGAATGGTATAAAAAAAAAAATCAAGACTTGAGCCATTAGAAACAGGTATATATACACAAAAGATGAGATTGTCCTCTCAGGATTCTTTGCTGAAGTTGCTTCTGAGTTATACCAGAGGGGGAGATTTAAAGAATTAAAAGGAGAATCAGATGTTCAACCTTCCCTGACACCTCCATCATTGAGACAGTATTTAATTGCCTGAACAGAAGAAAGGACTCTGCCAACCAGAGTCAGATAGGAAATGAGGATTTTAGTCTATCTTTTTATTTTCTTCCACAACTGCTAGACGTGTCAACAGGGATATGGAATCAAGAACTGGGAAAAATAAAGATGGTTATTTTGGATGTGCTTCTCATCAGTAACCAGGCCATTATTAACTTAAAAATTATTCTAAATCTACAATGAATCTTAAGTCCTTTCTCATCAGTGAAATGAGACACTAAATTATGTTGTCAAAGGCAATGCACTGCCATATCATCTCCTATTAGTTGATTTACTGAATCTAACTCACTTCAAACTTGCATAAATCATGTTTTTAAGTGGTTTGTTAGAAGATACTCTATTTTGAGCACATATGCCACTAGTATGTTTTGTCTTTTTCTGGTTTTACCTGACAGTCTTGAAATCTGAGCTAGCATTCCTTATTTCTAGTATTCATGACAGAAGCTACAATAAGGTTATAATCACCACTTTCATGTTGAGTTCTATTCTTTGCCTCAAATCTTATAAAGAGAAGAAAGATTATGCTATGAACTTAAGGTGCAGAGATACAATTATAAAACCTTTGCATAGGAGTACATATGGGGTTTTTTTCCCAGATTTGGCTCTTCAAACTACAAACAAAAAAAGGAAAGCAATACTTTTCCATGCTGCATTACTGCACAGTGGAGTTTGTTGCTACAGATTATTATCAAGGAGAAGAGTATAATGTGTTCAAAAATGAACTGCACAGTTTAGTGGTGAACATATCCATTAGTGGATAATAATATAAGAAGGTAGACAAAGTCTTCGTGTCAGGAAGGCATTTAGCTGCTGATTCCCAGAACTGTGGAAGTACAGCAAAAAGAGGATTACCCAGTGCTCACCTTGTTCTTAAATCCTTTTTTAAGCCTCTGTAATAGGCCATTTAGTCCAGAAAAAACTTCTCATGATGCACTTCTGATCCTTCCATTGCAAACACATCTCCTCACGCCTGGTCTTCCTTGTGCACCTCCCTCTCTCCCACATGTTTAATGTTTTGGGAATCTTGAAGACAAACACTGTACTCTTGACATCAAAGAAAATATTGACACAGGCTTTGATGTACTGGCAAGATGTAAATATATAAAGAGCATGTATTACTTCAAGATTCATGAAGATGAAAGACTACATTTTTTTAAATTAAAATAATATAGACCCTTAGTGACATTACTGCTCAATTTATAATTCCTTTTTGAGTATTTTTAACTATTTTAACTTCAAAACAGGCAAGGCAAGAGACGGGTAAACATTTGCAAAATATCCAGATGAACATAAAAAGATCACTGTTTTATTGTAGCAGTTGGTCAATTAAACTGGTTTTTAACAAGACTAGAGAAACATATATCATATAAATTACAATACATTAAGTACTTACGTGTAATAAGATTGGTATTTAAACCATATCCTGCATCAAATTATTGCATAAGAAAAGCACAATGCATAATAAATGAAAATGCTTATTAATTCATGCTCCATAGCAACGATATCAGTAACATCTTGAGTTTAAGACTTGGAATGAGATCTATTTTTACAGTATCTCAAGAAAATACCACACTTTTCCTATTCATTTTATAGGAGTATGAAGATCAACAGGTTAATGTTCAAAGGTTTAAAGAATGTGTGTCAGGTGGCCAGATAAATTATTTATTGAATCACAAAATCAAACAGAAAAAAACGCTTAGGAACAGACTTCCTTGTGACTTCATGTTCGTCTTTTGGGTCACAGCTGGAAGTACACAACACAAGAAATATAACACTTCTATTTCTGACTAGCAAGAAATCCAAAAGGTAAAAGCAAAGACATAAAACACATTTGAAAACTTGGATGGATAAAGACCTCTGTCATTGGAATTGCTATTTATTTTGGAAACAGCCTGTCCGTACCTAATTAAAACCGGAAGACAAGTAGAATGCACATTTTTTGGTAGTCTTATAGCAATCATATGCAAATCTCCCACTGACTTCAACATGAATTTCCCACGCACTCTCAGCTGCAAGTTTTTGTCTTGAACAGTTTAGAAATAATAGAGGAAGTCCAAGGATGAAAAAAGTCCTATTTCCTTTCCACAAGATATGCAACTGTTTATTTAAGGAAAACAAGCCCAAACCCTGCCTAGGTTACCACAGTTGTGTTTCTTTGGCTGTTGATTACATGATCACCTGTACAAACCAAAACTCTAAAATCCCAAGGAGGAAATGAATAACGAGCAATAGGATGGCAGAAGGCAGGATTACTCAAAGAGCAGATTACAGGCTGGATCAGCAGTCAAGGTGAGGAGCTGCAGTCATGCAATGTCTTCCGTATTCCTACAGGAGAATTCTAACCGTCCCCACCCTCCCCGACACATGCACACTTTCCTGGTGTTTTTTGAGGCAGCTGTAGCACTCTATTACAGTTTCAAGCCATGAAGTATCTTGGCATGCCTGATTGACCTAAGAGAATTAGAGCAAATTATTATTTCAGTTGAGTGGATTTTGATAAAATGTATGTAGGTATCAATGAAATTTCCTAAGTAAGCTGTTCTTGCCCAGAGGCCCTAGGGTTGATGATGCAACGCTTGGCTTCTCTTCACAGATTTGCCATTGACCTGTTTTGTGACGCTCTTTAGTGTCTCCTGTCTTTTCCTCCCACCCAGATGTCTGCTTTAATTGTAGATGTATCAATGAAGAAATTATCCCTTTTCATGTATTTTTACCAAGCAAACATTGGTTTTGGCTGCAGTATCTTGTATGCTTCTAGGAAAAGAAACCCCAACCCCCACACCCTCAAAATCCCACCACTACCAAAATGACCAGAAGCCGCAATAGAGAATATAGGTTATTCTGGAACAACTACATAAATACTTTAATATGGATTTTACTTGCATCTTTATTTAACAGATATTGGGATGGGAAAAGATCATAAATGTTTTTCTTGACTCTAACACAGTTTAGCACACTATTCTGTTCTCTGATCAGTCATTTAAGTGTATTAATAAAATAATGTTGAAAATATCTTCACTAGCATCACCTTTATGTCTTAAACTCATCAGGGAGAGAAAGCCCTTGTCACTAGAGAAGCCCTGACAAGACTTGTCATCTTTTTTCTTGTCTTTCTTTTCAGTGTCATTGGATTCCATTGCAGATACTGATAATTTAATAGCATGTCTTTCATACTGGGATGCATCAGATATTGTCTAGTGCTTCCGTTCTTAGAGTAAAAGAAATCCCCCAAGTATAACATACAGTTATTATGATCCTATATTGCATATAAGTGTAGGATAAAATTAAAGAGCGACCTAGCTGGTCTAGGGGTTTTTGTTACTTTCTTTCTTTCTTTTTAATTTAATACTTGATCCAAGAGAAATAGACATGATCCAAGGAGAAGCAGAAAAGCAGAAAAGAGACTTAGAACTTCAAACTCTTTCTGAAATGCCCTAAGTCACTAAGGTGATAGACAACTTTCTGTTCTCTTGGATCACTCTCTACCAACATATATGCATATGAACATCATAACTGACTGTAATCAGTTCCATGCTAAAAATTGAAAAGATGATTTAAAAAATAGAACTTACTTCCTGCCATTATTCTTTATGTACCTCTATCTTCTCTTCCTTTAGTTGATTTCTTCTTTAAACTAAATAATCCTCCCTTTCATTCTTCCTCATATGCCTAATAATCTGTCACTTGTTCCTGAACTTCTAAGACAGACTACAAATAAAATGAATTCAGTAGTCCAGATGTGAATGCCTTATTGATTTAACCTGACATTAGAAGAATTTACTTCTATCCTCTCCTTTAATCAACCTCATAATTCCTTTTTAAAGCTAAATTCTTGTTGAGCAAATTGTTTTATTAAATTCTCAACAATGCAACTATGCCTTTTTCTTGAGTAATTGTAGAGCAAGCCCAGTGCCCATCTATCTAGCTGGTTTAAGCATTTATTAAGTCCTTTAAAATATTCCTCACCACCGAGTGGTTTAAATTTTATTTTTTGTTCACATCTCAGATGCTGCTACTCCTGTAAGTTATGGTACTGTGACAAAATGGGACAGTAGCTCTTCATAAGGATAAGGTTTTAGGTACTTACAGCTTTACCATACTTCAGGCATGTGGCTTAACATGAGATGTATATGGAAGGTTTTTCTATTGCATTGTTTTAGAAATAAGTGATAAAATACATACTGCGACCTTTTCTTTGAGAAGATCTGCTTCTCCTGACAGCCTGAAAAGTCTCCATGCTTGATGAGAGAACTGATTTTCATGTAGGAATCTGACCATGGCCATGCAGAAAAGAATCTACACAGGTCTGGACAAGCTGAAAGAATAGCAGGTTACACATGGCTGTTGTGTGCAGCTTTTCCGCTGATTGTCAGGGCTGAGTTCCCCAGGGCCTTCCCCACCCTCTCCAAGGCCCAGGACCCATTTCAGCTCCTCCAGGGCTGTCAGTACCTGCTGCTGGTGTCCAGTTCCCCACAGTTGCCAAGATGAACCCACCCATGGGGCCAATGGCTGCCTGGCCTTGGCCTGTCCCCATCCCCAGGGAGGTACCTGATGCTCAGGGCTCAGGTTGTCCCCAGTGCCCCCGTGGCCCCCTGGCTTCCCAGCCCTCAACCTGAAAGATGCTCTGACACTGGTAACTGAGGCCATAGAGGAACTTCACTTGAAAATATTAGAGGTGTGATGGGGAGCTGTAGAAGAGACAATGCATGTGGGTAGCATAAAACAGGAATATGTGAAATGAGACTCAGCATAGAGGAGGGGCCATGTCTGAGGCCCTGCTGGGTCTATTCCTTCCATACACATCTAATCTTCACATCTCAGAAACTTCTGCTTCTAAAAATGGTGTGGGAAGAGGACATTTAATTAAGTTAGACCTGTCTAGATTGTGATCTGAAAGCACTGCCAGATGAACTTTACTTTAGCAAAACAGACCAAGGCGTCTTAATTATTTACCCAGAGGGCAATTAGTAAATACTTACCACTTAAAGTCTAATTAAAATAGAAGCAAGAGTACAGTCAAGTTAAGCAGCCTGTCTTGGAGGTAATTCCAGTGCTTTTTGGCAAAAGATATTTATGGGAAAGCCTTGCAGATAAACAGATCTGAACACTGACTGTAGCAGACTTTTTTTTTAAAGCATGTAAATCATTTAACTCTAGTCTCGTTAATTGGCTTTGATCAGACTTATGTTTTTTTCTGGGAAAAAATAGCACGTTACAATACCTTGGGACAATTTAGCATTTTTTTGTTTAGTCACAGAGGCTGGAGAAAGCAATGCTCGCATGCTGATTTAATGTGCCAGTTGCAGTAAGCTTAATGGTCATATGCTCTGCAGACTGTACCTCTGAACACAGGTAAAATGCTCAAAAGGGTTTTTTAGGATGTCCAAAAGTCTTCAGAAATGTGTTGTGAGAAGACACATTAGTTTTAAGTGGGATGGGCTAGTGGTGGGCTTGAGCCAAAACCTTCTTTTAGAGCAATTCCAAACACATGTGGAAATCAAATCAGAACCTGAGCTTACACTATGAGGACACTGAGAATATAAACACAGCATGTGAACACACATATGCAACCAAAATCTGAACCCAAAACACTCTGATTTTTAGATTTATGAAGTCCTTTAAAAAATTCCTCAGCACCAAGTGGTTAAAGTTTTTTTTGTTCAGATCTCAGATGCTGCCACTCCAGTAAGTTATGGCACTGAGAAAAAATGGGACAATAGCAGACATTGCAGAGGTAATTTGCATGGATGTTGTATCAGACTTTTCAGCCTCTTGGACCACAGTACTGGTTCTACAATTTAATATCTGTATGTCTGAATAGATTTATGCATGGAGAAGTTTATATATATTTTATAAACTGGGTTTTGTTGTGATATCGGTTTACCTGTTGAAAGTTAGAGAACTCAGACTGATAAATTGATTTCGGTAGCTTTCTGTCCATTTTATTGGTCCCTAGTGATGTGATTTGCAATTAAATGTGATAATAAATCAGTATGGGGCAATGGGAAGGTTGAGTAACTGCCTGATCTTGCCCCCAAAAACCACACTTGCTGAAGCAGAACAGAAATTTTGATCTAAACAAAAAAAAAATAAAAATCCTTTGCTCACCTAAATATATATCTTTAAAGTTTTGCTTTATTCTTCATCGAGATGTAGGAGTTTAACTTGGTTACAGCGTCACACCACTTTCTTAGTAAAAAGCTATATACCACAGTTTACCATAACTACCCTTTTTTCTGGCTGTAAAACTGTTTCATGAATTGCATTGGGATGGGAGAGGTTTATGCAGGAAATTAAGGACTGAAATCCTGTTTGCCAGCTCATGATTTGTAAAAACAAATTGCATGGATTGTCCCAATTACTGAAATAAAGTAGAAGAGCAACTGGAAAAAAGCTGGTAACTTAATGGAAAAAGTTGAGCGAACAGGATTGTGAGGCACACTTAATTTGTTAGTACAGAAGTTGCTGGGCCCTTGAGGCATGTTCTTGTATAAATGTATATGTAGATCTCATGAATAATGGTTGAAAAAACTGGTATTCTCTTGACCATCTTTGTGGTTTCACAAACCGTGCTCAGTCTTTTGGTGCTATGGGCAAAGTAAGTGACAGGTAAACGTGGTCCATCACCAAAGCAATGAAGATAGCTGCCCTGCCACGTTTTTTTTTTTCCTTCTTTTGTCTTGTTCATAGATTCTGCAGAGAATAGGTTGGGACACGGAGTTCCATGTAGCTTTGTTTCTCACTTGGAATGCAATGTTCCATGTTACAGCAAGCACAGGTGCCAATTCAGTACAGCAGCACTTAAAATAACAATAGCCCATTTCCATATATTTCAAGAGGGGGAGAAACTATTGTTTATTAGAAGAATTCTAAGTAATTGGCAGCCATCACCAATTCTCCAGCTGGCTAAGTGCTAATGTGTTATTAGCCGAATCTTTGAACATTTCGTGAGCATTATAAATAGATGTAGGGCAAGTTGTTGTTTATAATGGAAATATTAAAATTAACATACATACATAAGTATATAAACACACACACGTGTATACTCCAGTAACATTCTGTGCATTTGATTACAGAGTTTCTCTTGTTGGGTTGTGCTCTGAGCTATGTAATTGGGGATTTCAGATGGGAATTGATGTGAGACTGATAACAGATTTGACATGCTGTGACTCTGACTTTGATATGTGAACCAAGCTATCAATTGGGTTTCCTATGCAAAAGGAGGAACTCTCAATGTTGCATTGTGATTTCTTTCTAGAAGCTTGAAAAAAGTTGGATTGGGGTCTTTGGTGGTCAGCTAACAACCATCTATTCATAAAGGCCATTCATAAAGGGTTATAGCTCTGCTGGAACTATCAGGCTACAAGTGGAAGAAAAGAAATTAGGCTTTCAATTCAGAATAAGTACTTTTAAGGCTGATTTTCCTTGAAATGGAGTTTTAAGAGAAGGTTAAACTAATTATAGTATGATAGAACTTGTTTGACCTGAAAAGTGTCAGTCTACTTAGATAAGGTGAATAGTTATAGTGCTATTATTTGAGCTTTAAAAATGGGATGCCAACAACTTGCTTCTAGCTTAAAAAGCGGGAGGCAAGAGATTCCTCTATCAAGTCAATTTACTGCCTGCTATGTCATGGCATTAAAAATTAGTCTCATAACTCCAATATGTTTCTTCCAAGAAATTTTTAGTAAATTAAATTATGGAATTGAAAATTGCAGCTCAGTTCTTCCTCTTGGGACTTATGTAATGCTGGAAAGCTTATTCAGATCAGGAGAGAATTTAAAATATTTTCACCATTCTTGCATTTCATGTGTAACTGCACCATAAACACTAAATCATTTATCTGAATTTAATCAAGTTTGCAGCTACAAAGTACAAAGGGACACTCTTCCACTGCAGACACACTTTACCCTTCCAAACTATTCTCCTCACAGACTGTGACTGTCAGTCATAGTCCATTTTGCCCATGTCTATTCAAACCTTTCTACTACTTTTGATATTTTTAAGATGTAGTAACTCATGTTGTTAGGATGGCAAGCTCTATCACTTCAGGTTGGCCTTTATAAAATCAGTTGGTTTTACATAATATATATTGCTCCCATTTCCAAAGTTACATAGTGGAGCTGTGACCTCAAGACTGTAATATGGTGGTAAGATACATCTTACTTAACCTCAGCTTACACTAGATACCTAAATTTTACTTTGTTAATAGTCTGAACTCTCTCAATTTACAGTGTAATCTATTCTAGTTGGTTTAGGCACCTGCCTTAAGCTGGAAAACAAAATCACTAGGTCTTTATCCAATTACTAAAAAGAAAAACTCTCTGACTGGACACACACCTAAAGACATGCATCCAAAGATATCTATACCTAAAGATATGTAAAGACAGCTAAAGATATGTGAAACTATTTTTAATGTGACCCACACAGTACAAACCCTACAAAAAATCTAAAACATGTGGATTGATCTTTGTTAAGGTATCTTGGTTCACATTAGTCTTAATCACAGTAATTTCATCTAAATGAAGAGTTTCTTGTGGAAACACCCTTACGTGTATAGCCTAGATGTCATACAGGCCCTTAAAACCAGCATTACAACATCAAATTTCAGGTGTTTGGACACCAGATGGAATTTGCAGCCCTCAGTAACACAGGTAGTATTCACATAATCTATATTAAGTGACTAATTCAGGAAGAATTAAGAAGACAAAGGTAGGGGATTAAACTCCTTGTATAGTTAGTGGGGAGAGGAAAAAGCCTCTTTCGTCAAAATCTGCTTCCTTTTGTATAGAGTAATTAAATATTTATTGGACTGAGGGAGAACCTTAATAGATTAGAAACTGGAGAGAGACTTCACCTGCAGGTGCAGTCTTACATTTCAAATAAAATAGAGCATTTTCAGAGTGCTAACCTGAAAACACTTAACCTTGGCATTACAAAGCCACATACTCTTTAGATTCAGCCCTACAAATCAAAGAACAAACTGGAAATCCAGTGTTGTCTGGTTAACCAGAGATACCTGTGTTTCCATCTCTGGGGCTCAAGAAAAATTCTCTAACCATTTAATGCCTGGGCAGAATGAACAGTATCTCCCTTAACCATGAGCAAAGAGGAAGAATGTTCAGAATTTTCTTATCAGAGAAGGACTGTAAATTTTACTATGACTTGGGATATGTGCCAGTACACGCAGAGCCTTCAAAAACAAGGGTTCTGCCTGGGAAACAGCAAAAGAACTGGGGGTCCTTCCTGGAACTAGTAGGTGTATCATTTCAAGTGGTTTTGTCAATTTTTCATTTTAGGTGCATACAGTGAAAGTTATATGCCTAAATAAAAATGTATCTTATTTCAGGAATTCCACAGTAAACAAAGCCTATAGTCTTACAGAATCAACACAAGGGATGAGTCACTGCATTCAGGGAACACCCCTCTCATAGCTTTCCCACATTGCTAAATATACAAAGAAACTCCCCTTTAAAATATTTCCCACCACCTGGGAGGGTTAAAACATCCTAGTAATAATAGGAGGAGAAAAACCGTAGGAGATATTTCAACACAATTCAGAAACACGCACTTGACCTCTTAAAGATTTTCTACATTTTCCAAGAAACACTCCCTTTTTTGCAGTGTTCAACTTGTGATCATTACTTTTCTGTGCATCGTATTATCTGAGAAGCTCAAAGAACTAATGCTGATAAGAATAAGATCAAAGTCTCAACAAGAGCTGTTCTCCTCTCCTTATATGACATGAAACCAAATCCTGTAATAGTTTGCTTAATGCATCAGACAAACATTTATAATACAGATACCAATAACACACTGTTGGAGTTTTATATTAACTATTGACTCATGTCTTGGCGAAAAGAACCTGTATAGAAAGACAAAATGATCAGATATAGAACTGAAAAAAAAATGACTCATAATAAAACCTTAATTTCCAGATTTCTTGTGTACAAGATAAAATATGCTAAACTTTCTGCAAGTGATAGTTTCTTTTTCTACCCTTTTGTAAGAAAAATGGAAGGGGTTTGCTTCAACTTAGTGTTCTTGGATGAGCTCCTAAGCTCACATTAGAAAAAACTGAGTTTTCAAGGGTTATTACAAACATCTTGATTTCAAATAAACCTCCAGCTATCATCACCTAAGTATAATTTAGGTTATTTTTTACAGAAAAAAAGATTGATGCTTGCAGTGTTTGCTCATCGGTTTAACCCAGAGAATTGAACTGACCCAGCAGGATCTGCAAGGTCCTGCACCTGGGTCGGGGTAACCCCCAGTATCAGTACAGGCTGGGGGAAGAAAGGATCGAGAGCAGCCCTGCCGAGAGGGAATTGGGCGTGCTGGTGGATGAAAAGCTGGACATGAGCCGGCAATGTGTGATGGCAGCTGTCCTGGTTTCAGCTGGGATAGAATTAATTTTCTTCACAGAAGCTAGCATAGTGCTGTGCTTTGGATTTAGTACTAGAAGAATGTTGATAACACGCTGATGTTTTTAGTTGTTGCCAAGCAGTGCTCAGACTGCTCAAGGACTTTTTGAGCTTCTCCTGCTCGGCCAGGTGCATAACAAGCTGGGAGTACAGCACAGCTAGGACCCAAACTGTCCAAAGAGCTATTCCATACCATATAACGTCATGCTCGGGGGGGTTAGTCAGTCGGGTCGGTTGAGTCGGTCGGTCGGTCGCGGGCAGAGTGGTTGCAGCTCGGGCTGTGTGATCGCTGCTCGGGTACTGATCACTGCTCGGGACGGGCTGGGCATCGGTCAGCGGGTGGTGAGCAATTACATTGTGCATCACTTGTTTTATATATTCTGTATATTTTCTTACCATTATTATTATTATTACCATTATTATTATTATTATTATTGTTATTCCTCTCTCTTATTAAACTGTCTCTATCTCAACCCACGGGTCTTACTTTTTTTTTTTCCTTTTCTCAGATTCTCTCCCCCATCCCACTGAGGGAGGGGGGGGAGTGAGCGAGCGGCTGCGTGGTGCTTAGTTGCCAGCTGGGTTAAACCACAACAGTCCTATTTTGGCGCCCAACGTGGGGCCCAAAGGGTTGAGATAACGACAGATCTGAACATTTTTAAAAGGCATTTGTGATAAGCATTGGTTATATTAGTCTAATAGTTGCTGATCGCAATGTTGTTTCATTTGCTCTCAGAGTTGCTGTCCTTGTTCACAGCGTTCTTTTATGTAGCACCTTACCTTCTGTGTGCACTCCCTGTGCTGCTGGCTATCACTTTTCGCAAGTGGATTAAAGTTACTGTCCTGCTGTATTATATAATACTGGCTTATGCTATGATAAAAATATTGGTCATCACATTAAGCTCATATTTGTACTCAGTATTGCTGTCACCTCTGTATTTTGGGAACCATCTATTGGGAATTATGAATAATTACACATTTTACTTTTTATCCTCGGAGAGCCAGCCTGTGGGGGAGTCACCTTACTCCATCTTCCCCTTTTTCTCTGAGCTAATTAAAACAGTTCTTCAGAATGTTGAATATCCTTGGGATGTTCCAACTAGCATGGCCCTATTGCTAGGTCTCCTGAATATAGTTCAGCTTTTACTCAGGGTTAGACTCCCACGTAAATTATATACCGTCCAAAGATCGACTCCTGCAGCAGGCCCTGCAGCTACTCCAACCTCAGTGACACCCACTGTAGCTCCTCCAACTGCAGACACAGGCACTGCAGCTACTTCAACCCCTGTAGCTACTCCAGCTGTGGGCCAGCACTGCTGCTACTCCAGCCCCAGTGACACCCACTGTAACTACTCCAGCTGTGGACGTAGGCACTGCTGCTACTCACCCCTGCGACACCCACTTGCTACCCGAACTGCTGCTACTCCAACCCCTGCGACAGGCACCGCTGCTACTCCAACCCCTGCAACCTGCACTGCAGCTACTCAAACCCCAGCAACAGGCATTGCAGCTGAAACAGGGAGCGAACCTGTGCCAGTATCAGTTGTCCCTATACACAAGAAGAAACCTTGGAAGCGAAAGTCAACTCGTTTAGAAAGGGAGGATGAATCAGGGCCATCACAAAAGGAGGAGGAAGAGGAAGAGCTCATAAATGAGACAGAAACAACACGGTCTCTATCCTTGGATGAGCTGCGAGATATGTGAAAAGATTTCAGCCGTCGTGCAGGAGAGCATCTTGTCACCTGGTTGCTCCGATGCTGGGATAATGGGGCCAGTAGCCTGGAACTGGAGAGTAAAGAAGCACCGCATTGTGACTGGCCCAGATGCTCCGTGCATCCTGGGCATAGACTACCTCAGGAGAGGGTATTTCAAGGACCCAGAAGGGTACCGGTGGGCTTTTGGTATAGCTGCATTGGAGGCAGAAGAAATTAAGCAGCTGTCTACCTTGCCTGGTCTCTCAAAGGACCCTTCGGTTGTGGGGTTGTTGAGTGTTGAAGAACAACAAGTGCCGATTGCCACCACAACAGTGCACAGGCGGCAATATTGCACCAATCGAGACTCCCTGATTCCCATTCATAAGCTGATTCGTCGACTGGAGAGCCAAGGAGTGATCAGCAAGACTCGATCACCCTTTAACAGTCCCATATGGCCAGTGAGAAAGTCTGATGGAGAGTGGAGACTGACAGTAGACTATCGTGGCCTGAATGAAGTTACGCCACCACTGAGTGCTGCCTGCCGGAGTGTTAGAACTTCAATACGAACTGGAGTCAAAGGCAGCCAAGTGGTATGCCACAATTGATATTGCAAATGCTTTCTTTTCAATCCCTTTGGCAGCAGAGTGCAGGCCACAGTTTGCTTTCACTTGGAGGGGCATCCAGTATACCTGGAATCGACTGCCCCAGGGGTGGAAACACAGCCCTACCATTTGCCATGGACTGATCCAGACAGCACTGGAACAGGGTAAGGCTCCAGACACCTGCAATACATTGATGACATCATTGTGTGGGGCAATACAGCAGAAGAAGTTTTTGAGAAAGGCAAGAAAATAGTCCAAATCCTTCTGAAGGCCGGTTTTGCCATAAAACAAAGTAAGGTCAAAGGACCTGCACAGGAGATCCAGTTTTTAGGAATCAAATGGCAAGATGGACGTCGTCAGATTCCAATGGATGTGATCAATAAAATAACAGCCATGTCTCCACCAACTAGCAAGACGGAAACACAAGCTTTCTTGGGCATTGTGGGTTTTTGGAGAATGCATATTCCAAATTACAGCCAGATTGTAAGCCCTCTCTACCAAGTGACCCGTAAGAAGAATGATTTCAAATGGGGCCCTGAATAACGACAAGCCTTTGAACAAATTAAACGGGAGATAGTGCATGCAGTAGCCCTTGGACCAGTCCGGGCAGGGCAAGATGTAAAGAATGTGCTCTACACCGCAGCCGGGGAGAACGGCCCTACCTGGAGCCTCTGGCAGAAAGCACCAGGGGAGACTCGAGGCCGACCCCTAGGCTTTTGGAGTCGGGGATACAGAGGATCTGAAGCCAACTATACTCCAACTGAAAAAGAGATATTAGCAGCATATGAAGGGGTTCGAGCTGCTTCAGAAGTGGTTGGTACTGAAGCACAGCTCCTCCTGGCACCCCGACTGCCGGTGCTGGGCTGGATGTTCAAAGAAAAGGTCCCCTCTACACATCATGCAACTGATGCTACGTGGAGTAAGTGGGTCACACTGATTACACAACGGGCTCGAATAGGAAACCTCAGTCGCCCAGGAATCTTTGAAGTGATCATGGACTGGCCAGAAGGCAAAGATTTTGGAGTATCACCAGAGGAGGAGGTGGTGCGTGCTGAAGAGGCCCCGCTGTACAATAAATTGCCAGAAAATGAGAAGCAATATGTCCTGTTCACTGATGGATCCTGTCGTCTTGTGGGAAAGCATCGGAGGTGGAAGGCTGCTGTATGGAGTCCTACAAGACAAGTCGCAGAGACTGCTGAAGGAGAAGGTGAATCAAGTCAGTTTGCAGAGGTGAAAGCCATCCAGCTGGCTTTAGATATTGCTGAAAGAGAAAAATGGCCAGTGCTTTATCTCTATACTGACTCATGGATGGTGGCAAATGCTTTGTGGGGGTGGTTGCAGCAATGGAAACAGAACAACTGGCAGTGCAGAGGCAAACCCATCTGGGCAGCCGCATTGTGGCAAGATATTGCTGCCCGGGTAGAGAACCTGGTTGTAAAGGTACGTCATGTAGATGCTCATGTACCCAAGAGTCGGGCCTCTGAAGAACATCAAAACAACCAGCAGGCAGATCAGGCTGCTAAGATTGAAGTGGCTCAGGTAGATCTGGACTGGCAACATAAGGGTGAATTGTTTCTAGCTCGGTGGGCCCATGACACTTCAGGCCATCAAGGAAGAGATGCAACATACAGATGGGCTCGTGATCGAGGGGTGGACTTAACTATGGACGCTATTGCACAGGTTATCCATGAATGTTGAAACATGTGCTGCGATCAAACAAGCCAAGCGGTTAAAGCCTCTCTGGTATGGAGGACAGTGGCTGAAATACAAATATGGAGAGGCTTGGCAGATCGATTATATCACACTCCCACAAACCCGCCATGGCAAGCGCTATGTGCTCACCATGGTGGAAGCGACCACCAGATGGTTGGAAACATATCCCATGCCCCATGCCACTGCCCAGAACACTATCCTAGGCCTTGAAAAACAAGTCCTGTGGCGACATGGCACCCCAGAAAGAATTGAGTCAGACAACGGAACTCATTTCTGAAACAGCCTCATAGACAAATGGGCCAAAGAGCATGGCATTGAGTGGGTCTATCACATCCCCTATCATGCACCAGCCTCTGGGAAAATTGAACGATACAATGGACTGTTAAAAACTACACTGAAAGCAATGGGTGGTGGAACATTCAAACATTGGGATACACATTTAGCAAAAGCTACTTGGTTAGTCAACACTAGAGGATCTGCAACTGAGCTGGCCCTGCCCAATCAAACCTCTTACGTACTGTAGAAGGGGATAAAGTCCCTGTAGTGCATGTAAAAAATATGCTGGGGAAGACAGTCTGGGTTTCTCCTGCCTCAGGTAAAGGCAAACCCATCCGTGGGATTGCTTTTGCTCAAGGACCTGGCTCTACTTGGTGGGTGATGCGGAAGGATGGGGAATTCCGATGTGTACCTCAAAAGGATTTGATTTTGGGTGAAAATAGCCAATGAACTGAATTGTATAATGTTAATTGCTGTATAATACAGTATGTCATCATTTTTACTATTGCTGTATATTCTATCAATGGTATAGCAGTAGGAATCGCCCAGATTAAGAAGAATGAATTTTGAAGAAACTGAGGAAGTGCAGCGGATGGAACCAGAACTGACTTCAGCAAGCAACAACCCAACACCAGACCCCATCTCTCCTGCCCTGAAAGACTGTTATGACAGATGGAACCCCAAACCGTGGACTAAATGAACCCAATGGACATTTTCGAGGGATGGTCCATAAACTAAGGGAATGATATCTGTGTATGTACCAAAAAGATGAGAAAATGGTGGTGATTAATTGGAATGTATTGTAAGGGTAGGACCTAAGCATGACATAAATGGTATAGAATAAGGGGTGGATAATGGTGTCAGAAGTGTAGTACTAAATCCAAAAGCACAACACTATGCTAGCTTCTGTGAAGAAAATTAACTCTATCCCAGCTGAAACCAGGACAGCAGCCCAGAAGGCCAACCGTACCCTGGGCTGCATCGGGAGAAGCGTGGCCAGCAGGTCAAGGGAGGTGATTCTGCCCCTCTACTCTGCTCTGGTGAGACCTCACCTAGAGTACTGCGTCGAGCTCTGGAGCCCTCAGCACAAGAAGGACATGGAACTGTTGGAGCGGGTCCAGAGGAGGGCTACTAAAATGATCCAAGGGCTGGAGCACCTCTCTTATGAGGACAGGTTGAGGGAGTTGGGGTTGTTCAGCCTGGAGAGGAGAAGGCTGAGGGGAGACCTGATTACGGCCTTTCAGTACCTAAAGGGGGCCTATAGGAAAGATGGGGATAATCTTTTTAGTAGGGCCAGCTGTGACAGGACAAGGGGTAATGGTTTTAAACTGAAGCAGGGTAGGTTTAGACTGGATCTAAGGAAGAAATTCTTTACAACGAGGGTGGTGAAACACTGGAACGGGTTGCCCAGAGAGGTGGTGGAGGCCCCATCCCTGGGAACATTCAAGGCCAGGTTGGACGGGGCTCTGAGCAACCTGATCTAGTTAGCGGTGTCCCTGCTCACTGCAGGGGGGTTGGACTAGATGACCTCTAGGGGTCCCTTCCAACCCAAAACATTCTATGATTCTATGATTCTATGATTCAGCTGAGCTCCATAAGGTGTTATAGTACTGGTAATACAATTAGTTATGCTAAGTTTAATCATCTAATGTCCTTTGTGATCTTCTGAAAAAATGATACTTTAAAAGGAAAGGGAGTTATGTCATACTAGATCATGGGTCAAAATGCAAGTACTGAGGAGAAGGTAGATCCCTGAGTGATTTCGGTGAGATATTTAGAAAAATAGGGGATTAGAAAAAGAATTTATTTGAGAATATATAGATTTTGAAAAGAAACATTACCCAAGCTATTTCCAACTGCATTTTGCAAACACCAATCTCAAAGGGCATTTTAAGGGTAAAAAACATAGCACAGCTAGATCCCATATGCCTAAGCAACAAGAAGAATTCTGTAATATAGGATTTTAAGTAACTCAGTGATAATGGAAATTTAAAACCAAAAATGATCTATTGAAAATCTTATCTCCCAGAAAAGGCCAGCACTTGAGCTCACAAGAATAGAGTGAAGTATAGTATTCTTTCATGTTCATGGTTCTTAGACATAGCACATACAGGGAGAAAAATAGATTACTGAATCTGAAGAGTCAGGAACAGCTGAGTCACGTGGGGGCTGGGTTTGCAAGAGAGGCAGAACAAGCTAACTTTAACTGAGGAGAGTCCATGTGCAAATTATAAAGGAAGTAAAGAAATGCCTCGAGTGCAAGTATTAGGATAGTAGCTCGTAAGTCAAATTATTTTTGTCAGGAGTTTTAATTCAAGCCAATCATATCTGCTTCTCAAAGAGTTAGAAAACACCAGAGTGATCTCAAGGCTTGTCAATAGAATGGGGCGTATGAAACATTTACCTTTCTTGACAGGTTGTGCTTTCTTAGCAGAATATAGTAAACCTTTGTGTAGAGCCAAGATAGAGCTAATCCATTGCTTAGATGAGTCATCCTGAATATTTTGTTGAAGTGGCAAGAGTACACCCAGTGCCCTGGCTGGTTAGACATTAACCAGAAGTTAAATGCATAATTAACTTCAACCTCTATTAGTGTTTAGTTCTGAAGAGATTGCATTCCAATAAGTATCTGTTAATCTTTTATTTTTGCAGAGTAGACAACTCCACTTCCTGTAAGTCCAGTAGACACCCAAAGTAGGAAAGAGGACCTCCCACACAGGTCAACTCAGCAGACTATTTGCTTGTTTACCATGGTGACTAGCTCCAATTGCTTTATTGAAAATTTAGTACAAAGAAAACTGCACCCAGAAAGTAGCCTATTCTTAAGTTGTTTTTTTTTTTCCATTTACTTAAGAAGGAGAGGGTGCGTAGAAGGAAAACATTTTTTTGTATCTCTTTCAAAGCACTTTTTAGTAAACATTACTATTACATGAATAAATATTTTCAGATCTGGATTTTAAGGCATGCTATATCCAAAACATGGATAGGCCAATTCTAGAGAAACAGTTGCTCCTCTGGGGAATTCAGATGGAGATCAAAGTGTGAAAGTTGTAACTCTCCACAGGTGCACCCGTTTCAGCTGAAAGAATTGTATGGGTCCTGTCTCTAACAGAAGATTGCAACCTGTTTGTTTCCAAATCATGGCTTTTCTTTCTTCTTTTAGGAGTTCCTCAGACATTTGACAGATTGTTCCTATCAGTATTTTTCTGTGGTCAAAATCTAAAGGCAAATCTTCAATCCTGGGCAAAGGCACCATTGACTGTAGAATACCAGGCATGAGGCCCACACAATTGACTTTTTCTGCATCAAGGCCCTTTCCTCTCCTATCTGCTGTGCAGTGTTACTGTATAAGCCCACATACCCATCAGGCCACTGGTCTGATCTGTAATACACACACCAAGAGCTAACGTTATGAAGGAGAGGTGAGTCTACTGTTGGGGGTGCAACCCTTATCAGTAGTTAGGCTCAGAACTGGTGGCCTGTCTCCAAGCAACAGCTTAGTATTGTGGGCCTCACTCTCCCATGAGGGAAATTCTTTCTACAACATGTGCCTTGATGTGGGCAATGTATTTAGGGTGTGAGGCAATGCTTCATTCAGCCATGTGATGAAGGGGGATAAAGTTATCTAAGATAACTTCTTTGGGAATCTGATTTCACACAAACCTGTGAACAAAGCTGCACAGCAACTAAGAAAACTCTTCTTTATTGCTATTGATTATTGTCATTTACTCTCAAAGAAAATCATTGGTTTGACCAGTGGCCAACAGGGAAAAGTTTGAAACAATAATTTTTTCTGGCAAATGGAATTTAATTATACAATTTGAAAAATAGCTGAAGTTTAGTCACTAAAGTAAACTCAGGAGTTCATGTTTTACTGAATACAACTACAGGAAATATCCTTAGAATAACTATGGTCAATTAGGTGAGTTTCAATAACTACATAAATGTCAGGAACAAGTAATGCAGATGGAAACCCCAGATAAACCAGGAATGCAAGATAAAAAACACTTTTGCAACCTGTCAAGGTTCAAACATTTTACTTTTCCAGCATAAACATCGAGTTACTGAAATGAAGGTGGAGTTAATAATGCTTATGAAACCAAAAGACAACAATTTTTCTATCATGATGTTTTTATTTAATTCATGTCAAAGAAAGATTAGAGGGGAGGGGTTCTTCAAGACTTGTTCCAAAACTCTCAGTTTTGAAAGAAACCCAAAACTTAGGTTTTCCATATTATTATTAAATTAAAATAAAAAGGTCCATGTAATGAGAATTTCCAGTACTTTTAAAGCACTTTTTCATTCTGCCTTAGAACAGAAAGGTAAAATACCAAAAGTTGTCAAACATCAAATTGTTCCATGTGTGCTGGACGTGGGGAAATGCTATTTTGAGGGAGATGGTACTTCCTCAGCCCATAGATTTTGATCTTGTACAATATTTTTATTACCTTTTTATTAGCTTATCTTTCCATATATTCTAATGGAAAAGGAATTATGCACCATGATTTTTCCTGGTATTTGCAATGCCACAGAAACTGCATCTAACAGCTAATCACAGTGAAGGACATTTCTCAACTAGTTCTATAATTCTCTAAACGTAGTTACCTAAATGTTAGATATCTGTTCTGCTCTAATTGTCTACAGTCCCTCTACAAGCAACAAATTGGGTTCCCTTGAGAATAATCCATTCCTTCTTAAGATAAATGGGGAAGGAAAGTGGGCTGAATGATTGTCTATCCATCTTTATCTTCCTCTCTTAACTATACAGGAAGCCTAGATATCTAGTTCAGATTAAACACCTTGCTTTTAGGTGGCTAATAGAAAATAAAAATACCATGTATTAGGAAAGTTGAAAGAATCATAATCTAGCAATAAAATACATATTGAATTCATGCTTTTTTTAGTAGTGAAATTTTATAATTAAATGGATGTGAAAGCACTTTCCTTTTCCTGCCATTTTCTGTCTCCATCACTGTTATCCCCATATCCTTTTTTTTTAAGAATTATGGTAGTCATCATGGCCCTTTGAAGGACTTGAGCACAATAGCAGTTTTATAAACAAATCTGTTTCTTTTATTCTTAAGCATTCTGAACAAATAATATCCTAATAACTCCATTGTTTTTCTTTGAAATTAGTATTAGGATTTAACCTAAATATGCTTTTTAAAATGGAAGACATGAACCATCTTATATCTCTGGCAAAAATATGCATCTAACAGTACAGACCCACCCTTAGAAAAGGGACTTCCGTAAACAAAACAATGCATAGATTAGGAGAAGTCTCCTGTATTCATAAATGCTTAGAGTCATAGGCAATAAGAGTGTATGATAGGCTACAGGTGAAAACCTTTCACAGATTTTCTTAAGAGCTGCTTAACAGGTCCAGTTGCCCTTGATCTTTCAGTGGAACTGCAACAGCTTGATGTCTTTCAGGTTGAGCTTGTGGAGAAGTCAACTGTCCCACGCTCTACCATGCAATGTTTGGGACAGCAACTGGCTAGGGAAGATCTACTGAAATTGTGTGGGACTGCAGCTCTAGCTAGCTACACAACAAAAAGTTTCAATACACGCTGTTTGCCTGTACCTTCCAAAGTCACTCCTTCAAGTAACACAAACCACTTCACAGGCAATGTGCTCTGAGTGGCTCACAGACAGCATGACGTTTATTCTCACTGAATCACCAAGAGCTGAGATAATACACCTCATTATGCTATTTGTATAAACTCCATACACCTCGTTGCCTCACTTTACAGTTTCTTCAATACCTGGGGTGTAACTATGGCCAAATGGTTGAAGCTGTGTGTTTGAACAAGTGAATCATTGCTATGGAAGACATTTATCACAGTAGCAATAAGGAATACATATATGACTTTGCTGTGCAGTTCCCAGGGTGATTCATGTGATCCTATCTACAAGCCAGCCCTCCCCTTTACCCCCAAACAAAGCAAAGGAGACAAAAGTGGGTGTGTTAGGAATTCCTCTTGCATTAAATGCTTTGGGAAATGACAGACAAATGCTCCCCTCTAGTGAAGTGAGTAGTGGACTAATTGTGTCCGCTAAGTGAGCAAAGCAGTAAAGTGCTTGCATGTGGGTATGTGCATGCAGATAAAAACCATGATTGCACACTCGCATCTAAACTGACATACATTCTACTAGAGTATTTGTTTAACTTCTTACTCAAATTTGATTTGTACTTCAGAGAAATACTTTGCTAAAAAGAAGTAAAGAATGGCTGAGTACTATTAATACAAAAAACTTCACAACTTCAAAAGCATCTTACAAACACATTTCTCATGACTTTTTTTCTTCTTTTGTTAATGCTGTCTTTCTTCTGTCTCTAACTAGAAAAAACAGAGCAGCCTGAGAAAAGAAAACCAACATTTATTGTTATGTGATAAATCATCCTGAATAAGAGCTTATGTCCTTTTCTGTTAAGAAAACAAAAGATGTTCTTAAATGCTACAAGACTCCACAAGCGTTTCAAAATCACCACAAAAACTTTAAAGAGGAAAAAAGTACGTAGAAGCTCTGACTAAACTGAAAACATTTAGCTTGGCCTTTACATGGTGTAATTTTGAAATTCTGAGCTTGCAGAAATAAATATGCTTATTTTAATTTTTTTACTAAAGCAGAATGGAAAATAAATGATCTTTTCTTAAAGCTTAGGAAAACAATTCTGTGGGGAGACAGACTATTATTAGATATGAAAGTGGAGGGGAAAATGTTAAAGAATATTTGAAGTGAGATTTTGTGTACCATTAACGCCAAATAAGACTTGAAAAAGTTCCTTTTTGCTCATAGAATATATGCAATCAGCTTACAGAGTTCCCAAATTACCTTTGTGTTTGTGATTTGCAGGACAGATTTTTGTTCTGAGTGTTATCCTCTTACTTCCCCACGAATTGTTATTGATCGCTGAACAGGGAGTACTAGAACTGTGTTTTGGAGTTACAATTGATAATACAAATCAGATGACATAACTTCTATTTTCTGATTAAATATACTAAACCCTTAACATCAGGTTATATGGTTTGGAAAGGCCTTGGGGGGCATGAAATTTCTCAGGGAGAAGTAGCAGATAACGGGGATTGAAAATTTTTGAAATATTTTAAACCTCTTTTCTTTCTAGGCAATGTAAGCCTTGCCTTAGGGGTAGTTCCTAGAAAAATTAGACCACTCTAAAATTGCATGTCTGAGAGCACACCGTTTAAATTAATTTTCTGTTGTCACATCCACACAATGGAACTAGGTGTTCTTGTGTGGTCTCAGCTGTAGAAAATGCAGAGGATTTTAATATTTTGTATGAAGTACTGAAAAGTTTGGACCTCTGCTTGACTGAGACATTTTCATCATCAAATACATCACTTTCCTTTGATGGTCACCTGCACCATTTGAAGAGACAGATCCAGGAAATGAAAGGGAAGTCAAAGGTAAAATTTGCAAAGAAATTTTACACAGGACTTAGTGTAAGAAAAGATAATTGCAAGCCATCAGGATATTTCAGGCTAATGCCCTTACATGGTTTACCTAATGAGCACATTGAGTAACAGCCCATGCTCACACCCCTAATTCATTGCATATTTTAGGATAACTGTAAAGGTTGTTAAAATTAGTATTATAATGGACTATATGTACAGACTTAGTAAATATAGTCCACTGGCAAGGAGTTAAGAAGTTAAATCTTGACTACTTGTGGTTGCCATCTTATACACTTAGGTGACTGATGGAGAGATTTTCAGAAGAACAAAAGATCATAAATTACCTAACTGCCGGAAGAAATGTTGGGGACAACTACATGAAAATTTTTTCCACTTTCTTCAGCTATCTTTACCTAAAATTAAATATTAGTCCCAGAACAGACCTGCCTTTGAGGCCTAAGCCTTCTGTTCTGAGAAATGGTTGAATGGGAGTTTAAATGTTCACTTCCAGTGAATAACTACTGAAGGAAAAGAGTATAACTCAGATGTTGGCTGGAAGTTCATAAGAAAGACTCAGGAAGGTAGCTGTAAATTTATTTTCATAGATCCATAATGATCAAAGGTGGGGGATTTGTGCTGTTTTTACTGAGGTCTGCTTTGTATTTCATTAAAATATTTCTAATTATTTTGTTTTTAACATCTTAGTCTGTATTCTGGAGAAGGGATCTGTACAAATTACAGAGAGTTTTGTATTTGTTGTTCAAGCCACAAGCCACTGTGGATTTGTGATTGAATGTGTAGGATAAGGTCCTAATCTCTTTGGGTAACCCCTGTTAGAGTGTGCTCTGTTCACATTAGAAAATTGTTGCCTTGTTAGTAATACTGCAAACTAAATCTGCAGCTTTAAAAATCAAAGAGTTTTTGCAAAATATTAATGGTTGTGGGTTACTTGTTAATAAAGTCAAATGGAGGTCTTTGCACTGAAGATGGAAAGCTTCAAGGAGAAATAACAATTTCACAGGAGAGAGACTTTGATGGATTCTGATTTTCGAAACAGGTTTCCAGACCTAATTTTCAAAGGAGCATTCAAAACAAGCCGTTTAGACTAGATCACATCAGAAAATGCTTCTACCTTTCTGAAATACAAAAATTGGTTTTTTGAGTGCAGTGGCAATGAAACGAGATCAGTCCTTTTCAGTGTAATACAATTTAATTCAATGGGTTTTGAAATCATCTCACAGAAACAGCAGCTGAAATGTGATTAAAATACAAGAATCAATGAAAACAACCTGCAGTGGAGCATCAAGGCTGATTCTCCTCTTAGTTGTGATGGTGTAGTTTGGCAGTTGGTGAATTTGTACCAGGACTCTTCTTTGAGGAACACTATTTTTGGTTGTCTTTCTGTCCACAAGGAGATTACAGGCAAAGAAAGACATCACTGTATTCCATGAGAATAAATGTTGTCTACATACTGGGGTGAGTCTTGGTACTATATTATTATTATTATTATTATTATTATTATTATTATTATTATTATTTTAAGCTTCTGAAATTCTCAAATTACAGTAATTTCTGTGGAGTAAAATGAAATTTAACAATCATATACTATGTGTTTCACCAGTATTAAAAAACAAAGGCAGTTCAGTTTTAAAACTGCATGCACTTAGAAAGTGTTTATGCTAGTCCTGGAAAAAATAGGAACCATTTCTTAGCTGCTTTAACAGCCACACATCACACTGACAAATAATATCAACACACTACCCCCACAAGAAACTCCCATATGTCTGATTATTCTGGAAGTATATCATACACACACCAGACTTCAGTCCCAAGCAAGCGCAAACCTCATTATTTCTAAGCCAGCAGCTTTATCCTCAGTTTTACCGGGTAAGTCTATCATGGAGAGTTTTGTGTTAGGATGTAACTTCCTGAGTTTGATGTTTTGTGCATATATATCCTCAGTTATCATAATCATTGCTTGCTTAACTTTAACACCGTAACCCTCCATCCTGTGAGAATTTAAAAGATGGTTTTAAGAGCAGCTGACCTTCAAGAAGTTATCTACCCATAGTAATATCAAGAGAGCCTCAACTGGATGCACTTTATTAATGTTTCCACACTCTCTCCTTATACAAACATGGCAAAACAGGTTCTGACATTCATTCACTATTTCAAGATTGGGGGTAACATTCTCACCCAGCCTACACTTCTATTTTAAGACACTCAGTAAACTTACTTGAAATGTATTTAATAATAAGTCATCACCACAAGCAAAGCCCTCTGCAGCAATTTCCTCATTGGAAAAAGAATATTATACTTTTTAAACAGAAGATATAAAGTATTTATTTGAAATAATGTGATGGGGTGTGAAAAAAGTGCAATGAGAGTTGCCAATAAATGTAGGATTTGGCAGGCATAGCAAAAAATAACCATCACTTTGAAATAGTACTTCTGGCAGTACTCGGAAATCCTTAGCTCTGTATAGAATTACACTCTGTTACTATAAGCAAACACAAGTAAAGTTTTATTGAATGTGTTTACACACAAAGACACACATTTTTTTTATTACTACATGGTATAGTAACTTTTTTCACACACAGCAGATGAGATAAACTTGCTTCCTAACACCTTACCCACATCCCTCTGAACCTGTTAAGAAGGTTGCCTTGACCTCATCAGGGGCCAGAATCTCACCCTTTGACTGTACTGCTCTGAGTTCAGCATAGGATGAATCCTAAAAGTCATGCTGTGTTTCCAGGTACTTTAAAGCCATAAATCCATATTTAATTATAAGTGCATGAAATGCTGTTGAAGATAAGATCTCTGCTCTAAAAATGAAATAAAAAACTGGGCCTTTGGCTTTGTTCTCTGACTCTGGGCCATAATTTAATTAAAACTGCATATCATATGCTAAAAATCTCATTGACAAGTCTTAGTTGAGGAATTCAGATTCCTTGTGGTACCTCAATCTGTGCTTTCTATTTTACTGTCATATTGTTCCATATTCTTACCCTCTTCCCCACCCCCCTGCATCTCGCACTCCTTTCCTCTCTTGTTTCTCATTAACAAAGTGAATTCCTTTGAGATTTAATGCTGTAATGTTGAAGTTTGAACACTGGCATCTTACTATCTTAATGGATATCTTACTTGACAGCTCTGTGAATTTCAGCTCTCTTCTTTAACAGCATATATTTGTGGGAAAAGGCTGGCATTGAATTTAAGTGCAGGGAGCTCAGGCAGGCTTGAAATGGAAACCTAGCTAAAATAACTGTGATTTCTTCCTATTGCATTAGAAACTGGAGTAGGCTTGAGACATTAAAAAGAAAATGGAATATCAACAATGTAACTGGAAAGCCCATCACTTGTACCAAACCCAGCATGTGATATTCATGTTTTATTACACCAGTTTGTTATTTCCAGCAAATTTGTGGACAATGATGACACTGAGGTAGATCTTGATTGTATCTCTGGAGATTTTTGCACTCATGTGGGGAAACTGCTGTTCTTGAATCTATGAAATAGTTTTCATATTTTGGCAGTGAGAATCTGGAAGTGGAGACAACTACAAAAATGGGGCTTAGGTATTGTCATTAAAAATCTTGCAGTTACAAAGAATTGTAAGATACAATGGCAGTTCCAGGCCCTAGGATAGAGAGTAATGATGGTGTTTTAGACCTTTCTTATTTCAGAAGGATCATCTTTAGATGCTACAAAACTGTAGGTACTTGAGACTGCAAGCTATTTAAAGCAACTATTGTGTGTTTTCAGTGTGTGTATGCATTTATGTGCCTGCCATTGAGTGGGAATATGGATATGACAGAAGACTCTTCGTTGACGGAAGACAACAGGGAAACTTGTACTATATTTACCTATACTATGTAAACTGAAATTATTAATCTGTCTGGAGCAGTAAAATACTACTTCCCATATTAAGAAAGACTACTCATATATAAAGAAGATGTTGTCATAGTCTTAATTTATATGGCACTGGCTGATCATTTGGAACCGGTCTGTAAGAAGTCAATTCACATGGATTTTCCACATAATTAGATCTACAGTGACTCTCAGACACTGGACCCATGTGTATAATTTGCATGAGACATCTTAATATAAGTATTTCACAGTATATTTCCTCCTCACAGCTGTACTACTGAAGCAGCACCCACACCTTCTGTTCTTGAAAAATTGCACTTTCTTTCCAACAGCTGAATTCTGCAAGTAGGAAAATTCATCTCTGCCCACTCCCTCTACCCCACTCAATTTTCAGGCAGAACCCAAAGCCTGTCGATACCGATGAAAATCCATTCATTGACTCATGGGGTCTTTATTTGTACAGCATCTTGTACAATCCCCAGTCGATATGTTGCTGTTACTTACACAGGGGACTGGTCAGGTTAGATGTTCAGGATGCATGGCAGTCAAAAGTAACCTGATGGATAAATCAGGAGGCAGATCTCACGTTTCTTTTCATTTGCTTCCAGTCAAAGGCTTGCTCAGTTACATGTACATATCTACACACAGAAATGATGCTGTAGTAAAATCCATGACAAAAATCTTAAACCACTGCTCTCCTCTTTCTTACAAGAATTATCATGCCAAAATAACTGGTGTAAAGACTGGAGCAAGCAAGGGCAGAATCTGTCCCTGTTAACTAAAATCAGGGCAGGATATGAGCTGAAGAGAAAAAGAGGGAATATAAGGATTTTTGTATTGGAATAACCTCTGGGTATGCTGGAACAAATGTTTGGATTTTTTCAGGCATTTAGGTGTTTAAAGGTGAAAATAGACACCAAATATGATGGGGTTTTGTGAATACTATAGGATTAAAAGATAAGAAAGAGACAGAGGGGTATGAGACACACAGTTTAGAAGTGTTGCATGAAGCTGAGCCAATTTACATTGTCAGTGGGATGGGGCCTTGCTTCTATATGAATGTTTTCATCTGCTTAGCAATTCACTTTCTGCTCATAATTATAACATTATTTGGAGGTCTAGGGTTTTTTTGTTGGTTTTTTTTTCCCAGTAAAATCCATCATGTGGCAAATAAAAAACATTTTTTTTAAGATTAATTATAACACAAGAAAGCTCTCACAATGTTTCTGCTACAATGGTTTCAATAATTCCATTTTAAAAACAAATAGACAAAAAAATTCCATGTTTTCATTTTTATGCAGTATGTGATTCTCATGTTTTTCCACTGCTGTTAGTGTATTCTATCTCAGTATTTTTTCTGCATTTTATTTTTGGCTTCATGGTATTTTCAGTAATTAGCTGACCATGACTCTTTTATTCTACTTTTTGCTCATGATGCTACTTTTTGTGTGATGTTCCCTCTACACCTGTGCAAGATGCATATTTGTCTCCCCTATAGGAGGGACTGAAATGGCTGGTATTGACTTGACATCTACTTCTTTCTGTGTGAGAAATCATCACCTGCCCTTAGAATTTTATTAGAAATGGTTACTAGGGCACATGCCCCACTTAACAGACACCCTAGGTTTCTAGTGAATATGAAATAAGGGATAAAATACAGTGTGCTACATTTTTGCATATAGTCATTCAAAATATCTAGCTTTTAGAATGAATCATAGAATCATTAGGTTGGAAAAGAGCTTTAAGATCATTGAGCCCAAACATATCTGTCCAGTACTAAACGATGTCTCTAAGCAGCTCGTCTACCTGTCTTTTAAATAGGTCCAGGGATGGTGACTCAACCACTTCCCTGGGTAGCCAGTTCCAGTGCCTGATAACCTTTTCAGTGAAGAAATTTTTCCTAATATCTAATCTGAACCTCCCCTGGTACAACTTGAGGCCATTTCTCCTTGTCCTATCTCTTCTTACTTGGGAGAAGAGACCAACACCCACCTCACTACACCCTTCTGTCAGGTAGTTGCAGAGAGCAATAAGGTCTCCCCTCAGCCTTCTCTTCTCCAGGCTGAACACCCCCAGTTCCCCCAGCCACTCCCCATCAGACTTGTGCTTCAGACTCCTCACCAGCTTTGTTGCCCTTCTCTGGACACGGTCCAGCACCTCAATATCCTTTTTGTAGTGAGGGGCCCAAAACTGAACACAGTATTCAGGGTCCGGCCTCACCAATGCCAAATACAGAGGAAAGATGGCTTCCTTGGTCCTGCTGGCCACACTATTTCTGATACAAGCCAGGGTGCTGTTGACCCTCTTGGCCACCTGGGCACACTGCTGCCTCATATTCAGTTTTCTGTCAACCAGAACCCCCAGATTCCTCTCTTCCAAGCAGCTTTCCAGACACTCATCCCCCAACCTGTAGCATTGCATGGAATTGTTTTGACCCAAGTGCAGGACCCAGCACTTGGCCTTGTTGAACCTCATACAACTGACCTTGGCCATCGATTCAGCTTGTCCAGATCCCTCTGTAGAGCCTTCCTACCCTGAAGCAGACCAACACTTCCACCCAGCTTAGTGTCACCTGAAAACTTGCTGAGAGTGCACTCAACCTTTTCCAGGTCGTTGATAAAGGTATTAAACAGAACTGGCCCCACTGAGCCCTGGGGAACACCACTTGTGACCGTTCGCCAATTGGATTTAACTCCATTCACCACAACAGATTGGGGCCAGCCAGCCAGCCAGTTTTTTTACCCAGAAAAGAGTATGCCTATCCAGGCCATGGGCAGTGAGTTTCTCAAGCAGAATACTGTGGGAAACTGTGTCAAAGGCTTTACTAAAGTCCAGATAAGCAACATCCATGGCCTTTCCCTCATCCACTAAGCAAGTCAACTTGTCATAGAAGGAGATCAGGTTAGTCAAGCAGGATCTGCCTTTCATAAACCCATGTTGAATGGGCCTGATCTTCTGGTTGTCCTGGACCTGCTGTGTGATGGCACTCAGGATGATCTGCTCCATGATCTTCCCCGGCTCTGAGGTCAGACTGGCAGGTCTGTAGTTCCCTGGATCCTCCCTCCAGCCCTTCTTGTAAATGGGCATTACATTTGCCAGCCTCAATCTCATTGACAACCTCATGAAGCTCAGCATATCATAAGTCTAAGGTCTGGCTGAAAAAAATTGCAGTGCACATGCCCCATCTCCAGCAAATGCCTAACAAGGACACAAGGTTGGGTCATTAAAAGGCTGAGGTTCAGTTCCCTGCTTAGCTTTTCCATGTGACCTTGGATATGCCACTTAGGCATCCGTAATGGTCAATAGGAGTTTGTTTCCAATGAGGCATTAGCTTGGCTATGTTGCAAAAGAGGATTTCCTTGTGCTACAGGATGTGGACAACACAAATACCTGCAAAATTTTGAGATACTGAGACACAAAGGTCACTGAAACTGGAGAGAGGAAAGAGAAAGATGGGCAGAAAGGGAAGATATAGCAGTTGATACCTTTCTATAGTAGTGATACCTTAATGCCTGAGATTTCCAATTTTGTATTTTTTTCACTACCATCAGATGAATGAATATGACCTTTATGTAAAATAAGACCAGATTACCTTTTTAAAACTAAAAATCACTTCTTAATTTACATCTTGTGTTAAAAAACCTTTTCAGGTGTTCTCTACTATCTTTTCATATCATCAAAGTGAAGGAAAGAAAATAGACACAAATACTACAATCATGCCAGTGTGAAGGAGAGCAAGATTTTGCCTCCTACCTGCGTTTTATAGAAAAACCTGTCACAGCTGCCTCCCACATAACTTATAGAAGGAAAGAGAAAAGAAAACTGGACTTCAGTTCAGTTCACGTTCCTTTTTCAGGAGATGCCTTTACTGATAACAACAGTGTTCTTCTGCACTCACAGTGAATGATGTGATTTTATTTTTTGTAGTGATTTGCTTACTTGCAGTCCAGCATGCAGCCACTTGGTATTTCTGTATTGTCTGAACTTGCACTTAAGCTCCAGTTAACAAGTGAGAAGCAGAACAGACACACAAATTCTCTGTAGTCTGTGGGTGTATTCATTAGTAAAAATCTCACAGTTTAAAGAAGGCAGTTGTGTTATTTCTCATAGCAAATAAAGTAAAGAAGAATTAGTAAAAATTGGGCAATGCCTCAAATTCTCCTGCATATGTCTATCTAAAATATTTCTTCGTGTGAACTCACTTTCATCACTTAATATTTGTGTCTCAGTTATTGCCTTTTCAGTGGCTGTTTCAGAATGAGGCCTTTTCTGTTCTTGTCTTCACAGCTCATAACTTTTATTACTAGGATCAACTCTCTTTCCTCCTCACCATATTTTTAAGAAACCATTTTTTTATGATGTGGTAAGTAGTACTGAGCACAGTATAAGTGAAGTCTTGCCAGAGGTTTCATTACTACTGCCTTACATTTACATCCTACATTTATAGCAAAATGTTGGCTTTTAAATTTATTCTTAAAGTTGTCTAGACATTTATGGACAGATGACCACTTTTATATCAAAATCCTTGAGAACATGCTCTCCTCTGTTTCATATTTATACTCTCCTTGTATTTGTAAAACATGTGTGCTTTAGATTTTTTAGCTTGATTGAGAGAAATTTTCTTTTCCCTTTACAAATCTCTATGCAAGTAATTGAGCAAGGTCACAAGGTGTTTTTCTTTCCTTATTCTTTTCTCCAGGGTATTACACAGAGAAACTATGGTAAGGAATTACCATCTGATCCGGTATAAGTTATGCTCTACACTGAGTACCCGATAAAATGAACCAAGTGCATCATCGGAAGATAGATGGTTTTGTGGTTAAGACAGTGAACTAAAACTCAACCCCCCTACATTCAGCTTTATAGCTCTTTTGCAGGCTTCCTGTGGGCTTGTCTATATTGCAGAAAGCATTGTGTCATGAAGAAATCCTTGGGTTAATGCCAAACCAAGGTTGAATGTCCACAATGAATAGTGCAGTGCTGGAGAGATATATTAGCTTGAGACTTAAAAGCAATACAGTTGTATTGGCCTGAAGATAATGAGCTTCTCAGCAAGGCGTATTAACTGTAATGCAGCACTGACGGAAATGCCAGCTCCTAGTTTTGAAGCTAGCCTGGCTGTGGGTCCAGCCAGCTCTGGAAGTTTTCAGTATTCCTGATTCTGCAAGACAGAAATGCTTTCAGTGGCTTTCAGCAATCGATTTAATCCCACTCTACTTCTATTATTGTGCTTTATATTATTCTTCTAAAATGTTATTATTTTGGAAAATTTATGCAAATTGATTTCTCTTTGCCTGTTCAAGTTGCAGTTGATCTATCTAGAAACACCTCTCTTTTTATATGTTAGAATAGGGCCTTGTGTTATAATACCTAAACATCACTATGAGAGAAATAATAAGCAATAATCAAAATGGTCACAGGCTGTAGGTAAGTAAAGTCTGTATGACACTGAAGTATTCTGTCAGTGTTTCTCAACCTGTGGTCAAAATAGCACTGGTAGTCAGTAAATGCCAGAAAGTAGAAAACAAACCAGAAGAAAATGTGTGTATTTTTAAATAGATGTTTTCCCACTCATGAAATCCAGGAAACAAAAGAATATGACAGAAAATATAAACAATAAATGAACATTATAGTTTAACTTAGTTTTTACTTTATTACCGAGAAAAAAACCTCACCACATTATAGCAATACTTAAGTTATTACATGGCTTCAGAGAACTTATGGAAAAGCTCATCTAAACAACTTTTGGAATAATAAGAAGCACTTATAGATACATATTGCATGAGTTTATAATATAAGAATATCATAATAATTAAAATTATAATAATTTATAAAACATAACAATCCTTCTCTTATTGGTATGAGGCCTGTGCAGTGTATCTAGTTCACCTTAGAGAAGAAATCCCTGTTCTTAGCTGACCTTTTTCTTTTTTTTCCCCCCTAGCAATTTCACATTTGTGCATTGTGGTGCAGGTTCAGGTGCACCTCAAAGAACTTTTCAAACGTGCTTAGTAACCAGCAATGGTTAAAGCCTCAGTGCAGTACAATGAGCTCTGCTAAATGCTTCCTTTTTTTACCCAAGGATAGCCCGTTTGGAATGAAATATAACTGGCTTACACAACTGAAAGCCCCAAGAGACCTTTTTGCCACTTTAGAATATGATTAGTTTATCATCATCCAACAAAGCCAGCCGCTTCAATAAACAACAACACCGCACACCCCCCCCCCACACCCCCCAATTTGCCCTGGAAGGCCAAACTGTGAGAACCTTACCGAAATCAGTGTACGCCACTAGAAGCTCACACCCTGTGTATCATTCAAGGGTTATCTCTCCATCAGCATAATGCCTCACGATCAGTGTCCCAGGGCTGTGGTTCAGAAGAAGGCATGACAAATCCTGAGTCACTCACACCATTTCTTTCAGTACATGAGTATTTAGGCATTGCCTTTTCCCCTGCAACACTCCCTTCTAAGCACATTCTGAGTCAAACCATTTTTAACTTATAAGATCTGAGACCAGCCTTACTTTTACTATGTTTCCTCCAAATGTGGCGATTATTCTCTGGATTTTAGTTGGGCTAGTTTTTATTCATGCAATGAAAGCATAACTCATCTTCTCTTTTCTGAAATATGGTGAAATAAACACTGAAATGTATAAAACAACCCTATGTGGTTAAGGGAAAACGTACTCTTACCTATTATAGTTAGAATTTAAAAACAGGGAAATTAATTTCAATGCATTAGAACTGCTGTTCAGAGATTTATACCGTGGCCTGATGGACAACTACACACAAACCATGCCATTATCAGCCCAGCTAAACAAGGCATTTGGACTTTTCACAGCAGAACAGCAATGGTAATTGGTTGCAGGTGTTTCAGGCAATGAGCAGCACTGGGATGCTTCGCTCCTTCAGCCTGCCTCAGACAACACTGCACCAGCAGGAGGATGCGCGGGGATGGTCTGTTTGGCAGGTACTAAACACACAAAGTGTTTGGAAAATAACTAACTCATAACTTGCTGGAAGATCTTGTTTTCACTAATGTTTCTTTTATGACATAAAATGTTTGTGACTTTCTTTTCCTTTCTCAATAGGAATCTCCTGTATTTAGGAAGATGCAAATAAAGGTTTAGATTTGTAAAATGTAGAATGGGTAAGGAAGTCCTGAGTATCTGTTAAGGCGAAAGAAAGGAAAGGAGAGGAGGGGAGGTATTTGGCCAGGTCTGACACAGGTTGGGTGAGAGGAAATTGTAATGGAATATCAACCTTGACCAAATAAAAAGTGCTAAGGCCCTCTTGACTCTCTCGCTATATATTTGTCCCTCTATGGTATAAGAGCTAATTATTTGATTTGTCTGAGAACCTTAACTGATTTTGTTTAGGGACCAATGTCTCACTTAAAATAAAAATCTGAAGTGTAATGAAATATCTCATTCACTGCTATGAAATATTTTGTTTTACCTTAAGGAGTCTTGCTTCACCTTAAAAATATCCATGCAGTATTGCCCTTTTAAATTAAAACTGAAAATATTGCCCTAGAAAATGACAGAAACCAGTTAAATGGTTAGCTTTGGGAGAACAGTAGATGAAGAGCAAGGTTTGTTGCTGACTCACATTTAGGCTGGTTGACAGCTGGACCCTGTTGAAGCAAACGGTTTAATATGAGTTAGTCCTAGGGCTGGAAGAACTGCTCTTCTCACACAAAACCATTTCCTGAATTTGATTAAAATTTACATTTGTATTTTTGGCTAGTGAATTAGCATAGAAAAAAAAGTCACGAATCTATTCAGTCTTCCAGCCAGGTCTGAGTGGCTTGTGCCACCTCTACTCCTCTGGGTGTTATTTTGAATTGACCTGTTCAGAGACCTGGATGTGATTATCCTCCTGTAGTCCCTGGCAGTGCACACGATTCAGCACCATTTCACTCTTATGGTAGAGAGTGACACAAAAGGTGGCTTGTCTGTCTAATAACACAGCTTTGTGTCCAGCTATGTGCTATGAACTTTTTGCGAGAGTGAAATATGCATTAACCTGGACAAGAGAATGATTTCTGGATTAAGGAAAATGACTGCAAGGAAGTAGGCAAACAAGACTGAGGCAGAAACCGAAGGGAGTGGTAAAATGACCATTTCATTAGGTCCTGATGAATTCCTGCTAAAGCTAAAAGGGATTTCTCTTGCTGATTTTGATGGAACTTGAAGAGGGCTCCAAGGACTGAAGGGTCATGAAAGCTGAAGTGAAGGGAGGGAGTGGAGTCATGCTAATGCTTGATACTGAGTTAAAATTGATGAAGATGAGACAACACGGGCAGAAGCATTTGGAAAGGAGAGTGACACGATATGGCCTTGTGAGAGAACTATGATTGTGGAGCATCTCTATTTTATCTGGGACAAAATTAGGAGACTGAAGTCACTGCATCACTTAGGGAAGCTGCAGTGAGTCAGGATATTGTTACCACGTGGAGAGAGCAAAGAACAAACAGAAAAAGAAGGAGGAGTCTGCAGACTAGGGAAACTTTATTTTGGCCCATTTGTATGCCATGGCTTATTCTGCTTGGATTTTAGCAAATTTGTACCTGTTATAGAGTGGTTATTCATTATTTGCATTGTGCCCTGACCTGAGAGCCTTCAGCTATGTAGCAGGACAAAGCTGTTTTCTAAACTATACCTTTATAAGTTTGTGCTGTTCCAGGGTTTCCAAGGACCCAGGAGGTGCACATGTTCCTGCAGTCATCGTGATTCTTTGCAGCTTGGCAGGAAGAATTCTCCATTCCTTGTTTTCCTCACCATATCTCTGAGTGCAGGTCCCTGGAGAAGATCTGAACATGCAAGCTGGTTTTCATTCTCTGTTTCTGGGAAGACAAACCACACAGTTTCACTCTTATTCACCCTGACTCCCAGCTCTAGCCTTGACACTAAACCAAGGCTATATTGACTAGCATAAAAGGTTGAGCCCTCACTTATAAGACTTAAATAAAAAAGTTGTAAGTAAGACAAATACCTAACAAAATTCTAGTGTCTACTTTAACAGCAGCTTGCTTGCTTAGCTGGTTCGGTGTCCCTCACCAGCACGCCTGTGACTACAAAAGCCAGGGACCCAGATGGAGCTATGTCTGCCAGGTGGATGCCTTTCTCCAGAGCAACTCCTGCTCCGAAGACTGTCACTTACTTTTCTTTGGAGTTATATTCTGGGTAAAAATGCCCATGACTTTTTTTTTTTTTTCTCTAAGTTTCTTAACTATTCAGCCATGGGAGGAGTAAACTGTACAAATGTCATTCAGAACCATTTTAGTGGTTAGTACCACAGGTGCTCTTGTTCCTTGTTATCAGTCTTCCCAAACCCAATTAAGGCCACTAATAAACATTGATTACCTGTTATACAAAACAGTAGTTATGCATCTTTTATTGTGCTATGGATTGTGGGTATGCTTGCAACTTTCCATAGAGACTACAGAATATCTAATTCAGTAACAGATGGTGAAAGATGAGTTGACATACACAATTGTATTAGCTCAGACTTTAGCAATATGACAGAAAGGAGCCTGGTTGTTATTGGGATTCCCCACTGGATGACTGCTTAATGTTTAAATGCCAATGTAGGAAACCCTGGCAGAATTCAGAGACTTCCAGCCCTCAATGTCTTGAGAGCTTTTACACCTTCCCTGATGAAGTCTGATGATGTGGCTGCCAGCTTTTCATCTGGCAAAATTACTTTCAGAAAACATAAAATTTGTTGGTTTTTAATATTAAAGTTGTAACATAAGTTTAACTTTACTGAAAGATTTAGCCAATGCTTGTTACATTTATCTCAGCTGTTGTTGTGCAAGACACGACAGAAAGAAACATTTTTTGTCAAAAGATTTCAAAATCCGATTATAGAAAACTAGTACCCAAGTTATTTCATTGACAAATTGTCAGGTTTTTTTATGACAGACTTAGGGAATTGTCCTGATTTACTGAAATTAAATAAAGATGGAGGACTTGTTGGAATCTTTGATAATACTGCCAGCAAGTGAATTGCATTGCTATAGCTAAAAAAAAAAACAAAACCAAAAAAAAAAAAAAACAAAACCAAAAACCACTATAGAATTGTGGATGTCAAAGTAAAGGAACTAAAAAAAAATGATGACTTACTGCCTGCATTAGATTAACAGCTCAACCATTTGAGAAAAAAAAGGGAATTTAAAAATAAATCACTGATGTAACTTTTATAATAACAGTATGTATACTTCTGTAACCCATAACTTACAGTGCTTTGACTTTGCTGTATTCCCATATCCTGTATATCTGTCACTCTCTCCTTTACTGCTTATATAAAGAAATAAGTTGTGTTGCTGGCAATTTTCTTTATCTCCAATAAAAGCTTGAAATCAGAAACTCAGTTTGAAATAAGGTGTTTTAATTAATGATAATAAAAGTGAAGATCATTCCACTGGGAAAATATTAGATAATTTTATTGTGCTCCTCAAAGAAGAAATATATAACAAAGAAACACCAGAAATTCTGGGTTGTTCAGCTTCCTCAAATATTTGAAAACTGAAAAACCACACTTTGTTGGCTAAGAACTCATGGGCCATTCCTAATGAAACAAAAATGTGCTCTTAACACTGTTAAATCAGTTGGAGTCAATAAAGTTAGACCTTAGATTAAATTATTTGATCTATGTTTTCCCTCATCTTTTATTGATTCCACTTGGACTGGTAGGAATGAGAAGTCTTACCAACAATGTTGTGCAGCTTTTCTAGGGCCTCTACAGAATAACATATGCTTTTGTCACCACAGATGTTACAAGACAGAGAGAAAAAGTAAATATTGTCTCATTTCACAGATGGTAAACTAAGGAATAAAAGGTTATTTTCCTTTTATTTTTTTCCCTTTTGTAATTCTTATTCAGAACAACGCATTAGCATGAATTTAATACCAAGTCAAATGTAAGGAGCAGACAAACCATGGTCTCAACTCAATAGGGAAGTACTTCCAGAGCTTTAATTACATTAGCATTACCCTCGACTTTTTAACTGACAGTTGGTGACAATGGGGGAAGTAATTCAGTAGCAGATCTGGAAACTGAATCCAGTTTCCATCCTTGAGGCTATAAACAAGATTATAAAAGTTTTGAGGATGCCTTAATTTTCAGTCCACACCAAAGCCACCCCTGCCACTTTCTTTGTACCCTGCAGAGTGGACTCTTCCTGGGTATCTGTGAGTGGTCCTTTTGAGTGTGTCTCCATTAACATAGTCCAGAAGCCTACTCTTGAAGTGAATCTCCTGATCATACCTTCTTGACACTCTTTCATCTGCAATGAGTGTATGAACAGGATTGCTTTCAGATTATGTGCTCCAGAGGGCACCTAGAGTACTGCAAACATTAATGGGTCTTGAGTTCAGAGGACCAGACCCAAAGTAAAACCCAGTTGCACAGAACATGGACACCTAGTTCTCAGGATCAGCTGCTCCATTCTGTGGACCCTCTCCTATTGCCCTGCACTAATTGCAGATGAAGACTTAGGCTTTATATCTATTTCTGAGTTTGTCCCTATTCACCAGCGGCTGACAGAAGAAGTGGTGCATGGAAGAGTTAGAAGACAGGGCTAGATTGTTTACCCGGGGATTATTGCCAAAACCGTCTGAAGCGTGCTGAGCTTCAGTAATACTGAAAAAGGGGTGATCATCCCTAGGACTTTTATGGAGTCCACAAGCTTGGACAAGAAAGAAGAGAGAGATGACAAGGTTTGCTATAAGGTGTATGTAGACTTGATTTTACAAATGATCAGACTTTTTGATGGACCATCCTCATGGAAAAATTCATTGCTTACAGTTAACCAAGCCAAACATGGTGTTGGATGAATACTCACTATAGCCAATACTAGAGAATGCACACAGTTTTCTGGATGACAAAACACTAATTTTGTGTACCTTAACCAAGAAGTTTGTGTTAAAACCATTCTCATTAAAACTATATCAAAATCAGAGACAGAGCACATGGTGTGTAACTAATTGCAGAATAAGGCCCTGTCTTTCGCTTTACATTCACTAAACAAGACTGTTATTGCTGTTTGTGAGTGTTTAAATTAAATTTTGAGTGTTGTTAATTAAGAATAACAATATTTATAGCAATTAACTCTGCTGTTTGACAGATAAATCCGTATTTCTTTTTCCCTATTTTTTTTCTTGGTGGGGTAGCATGAAGGCTTGGCATACTTGCTGAGAATGGCTACATCATCCCTACATCAGAATCAAAATTAGAACACCATTAAAAACTGCTCAAGGTTAGACATACTACAAGTTCAGGTGGCAAAGGTGTAACAAGTTCATTCAAAGGATAAGTCCATATAAAATATCTGATTTTGGAAAATTTGATAAGAAAAATTAGATCAATTAATATAGGATAAAGTTTTTTCTTTATTTACTAGGAGAGAGAGAGTGAGCATAAGGGACATTAACACCCTTGTCAAAATAGGTTGCTGCAATGCACTCCCCTATGCCATGTGATAAGGAGGTGTTCTGCTGGCATAACTCCCTTTTAGATGAGTTAGTGATATCTAAATCTTTTAGGTTTAGTGGAAGCAGCTTCCTTCGGACTGTGTTTCTTCTGCAGGTGTGGAAGCAAGAAAGCCTGAGGCAGCAGTATTTGCTCTGGATCCAGCAGTGTAGTCTTAGACCAGCAACTTCCAGCAAAACATTCATTGATTTGAGCTTGCTGCTGTTAAAGCTTGCTGATTTGCTTAAGATGTTGCATAAACATTAGATCTTTTTTAAAGGCCAGATTTGATCTATTTCTGCCCATATTTTGCTGAGTTCTGAATTAATCTACTCCAAGTTTTCCTTTTTTACAGAGAAAAAGAGGGTAATCACAAGGATTGTCAAGTATTATTAATTTTGAATTTTATACTCAGCCTCGTTCCAATGCCACTGGAAGCAAAGGGAGGTTTTTCAGGTGATTTCATTATTATGGCCCCATACTAAACTGGGAGATTGGGAGATACTGAGTGCCATTCATTGCCACTGAAGTTACAAGCACATTCAGCTTTTCATAAGCTGTTAGACTGAACTGATTTAAAGTTTGAGTTGGAGATTTTGGAATTAATTTAAAATTGAATCTAACCTCTCAGATTATATTCTTCATATGTACGGAATTGATTTAGGATCTCTATTTAGAATTAAATAACTTCTTACTCTATCAAGCTGTCATTTTTACATGCTATAATAACATTCACCCTATCCCAGGAAACTTTTGAACTAAGGGCAAGGCATCTGTGAGAAAAGATAGCATCGTATGAAATACATGCTGTGGGAAACTGAGAGAGTCAGGAGAAAATATTATAAAACGTAGTCACAGAAAACTGTCAAGAAAAGAAAAAATAATAATAAAACAAAACTTATTTTAGAACTTCCAGTTAAAACCTATCACAAAATTATTGGAGCCACGGGTATATATTTATATATATACATAGGGGTTTGGAGGCATGAACTTTTTAAAAATATAGATGACTTTATTCAACATGCAGATATTTCTTCCTAGGGCTACCATGTATCTTGAAGATTCTTCGTTTTATCTTATGACCCATATTTTCCCTCATTAAAGGTAGTTGATTTGGGGCAAGCAGCATGTATATACTGTCTAAAAATAAAGTAGCTTCCCAATTCTGATACACTCAGATACATACAATATGTACACTTGAGATATCAGCTGAACTCAGTCTTCATTCTTCCACCTCTAAAGTAGTTGCTAGGACTGGGGAATTAGTAAGATGGGACATCTGAGCCACCTAGAAGGAACTGTGGAGATAACAGTTGTCAATAGCAGAGATGAAATAAGAGAAATGAATACAAAGACTGTTGTCTTCAAAGTGAGCAGGAACAATTTCATAAAATGATTTTGAAAGCAAAAGAGGAAGAGGAGGCTGAGGGGAGACTTTATCACTCTCTACAACTGCCTGAGGGGAGGCTGTAGTGAGGTGGGGGTCGGCCTCTTCTCCCTGGTAACTGATGACAGGATGAGAGGAAATGGTCTGAAGTTGCAACAGGGCAGGTTTACGTTAGACATTAGGAAAAATTTCTTCACCGAGAGGGTTGTCAGGCACTGGAATGGGCTGCCCAGGAAAGTGGTCGAGTCCCCATCTCCAGAGATATTTAAAAGACAGGTAGATGAGGTACTTAGGGACATGGTTTAGTGGTGGGATGTCATTGTTAGGTTAACGGTTGGACTTGATGGTCTTAAAGATCTTTTCCAACCTAAACAATTCTATGATTCTATGATTTTATATCGCCCTTGGCTGTATTTGGAATTTGCATGTTCAAAACTCAAACACTGTAAAATACATGTGGGCTCACTGTTAGACACAGTAAATGTGATCATTACTATACTGCAGATGTTCAGGAGCAGAAGCATTAAGATGCTACTTCCATCACCTGACAATCTTCTGTTCCTCCTTTCAGGTTCCTTTGTTTCCAGATTTATGTGGACAGTGGCTATCTTTAGCTATATTTATGATTAGTTATTAATCTGGCTACATTATTGCTAAAAAAATATACAGAAATAAGAAATAATTTAGACCTGTAGTTTGTTGTGTAATCAAAAACTTTTTTTCTGGAGTGGAAAATGCCATCAAAAATAGTTAGGAAGTTAATTTTGATGAAGTACCCATTTCAAAAGAAATTTGAAAAGAATTTCCAAATTCTAAATTAGACTTCCTAAACTAAGCCTTTATTAGACTAGCTTTAGTATCTTTAATATACAAGATACTACCCCAAAATTTCTATAAACCAAAACTAACAAAAAAATCCAAATAATATCAGCAGTACTTTGGGGCACAAAGTGGGATTCAAATGGGAAGCGTCTCTCTGCCAACTGTTGCCACACCACCACAGCTTGCTCCAGCAGACCGAGGTGCTGTCAGTGTCAACATCCTTGGATTTATTACACATGCCAAGACTCTAATGGTAACCAGTCCTTTGGCCACTGCATGCAGGACTTGTTTCAAAGGCCCCAAGTGATTTCCTGAAAATGCATCCCTGTCCACTGTTGTCCCTCAAAAAAAAAAAAAAAAGCATTCTTAGAAGAATGACAGGATAAAATGATTTTCCGAAGGAGGTCAGAAGATTGATACATTAGCTATAGTGCAGCTTTACTGTGAAAGCTCTCTTTCATGAAATATGCTGTACCTTAAGTCTGCTTCACTAGCGTTCCAAGTGTTGTTAATGATGACAGACTGCTCTTGGGACACACAGAAAAAACACTAGGAATGTCTTTGTGAGGCTTCTCCTGCCTTTCCTTCCGCAGCTGAGCTTGTTCTTCAAGATAGCTCTTATATGTTATTAAATAAAATGGAGAAATCATAGAATTTATTATTTTAAATGGATTTGTATGGAAACAAACAAAAAAATAACCTCAGTTTAAAGTAGGTAAGGAAAATGACTTTGCTCTTTGTTTTGTTCTGAGTGCTCTTCTTTTTCTTGATAACAAGGAGAGTGTATTATAAGGGTTGCTACTCTCATAAAAAGTGTTGTATTTTGCATTTACTGCACATTTCTTTGAAACCTCCATTCCTTTGCCTAGAGATATTCTGTGTTTGGAGCTGATCTTGGCTCAGGGAATAAAATGCAGAAAATAGAGCCACTTACCAGAGTCTGAGGCTGTCTTCCCTAGCTCCATGGGCCGGTACTAGGGTGTTTCCAGGCTATAATGCAAAATCCTGCGTTTCTCCAGCCTCTAGGGATTATGATTGTGATGTTTACAATCCCTTGACCTGATGATAATACAGGTGTCCAGTAAAATCCAACCCAGACTAGTCAAGTCCAATCCAACGGATGATCCTCAGTGAGTGCGACCGTTCAGGATAACCTTCGTGGTAACAGGTTCTAGGCTTTTGCGTGCAAACATTTCCCCACAAATTAGATTAGTAGATTTTTATGCTTACGATTCAATAAATATTTACACCCACAAGCAAACTGAAGAGCGTACTGACTTCAAAAAATAACAGCTCTCCATGTGTTTATATGGAATCCAGTGAAGATTTGTCAGTTTTTGGAAATTTTTGCCTTTCTTAAGGGACTTTTAAAATGCCTAAATATTCAGGTCATTCTTCACAAACTATTGAGTTGCTAAAAGAAACGTTGACTTTTTAAAAGATTTCAATTAGGCCTGCTACTTGATCCATTTTAGCAGTTTTATTGAACTAATAACATTGTTCTCCCTGGATTATGATTCCGAGGGAGACTGTGATTCAAAGCATTTACCAGAAGTTGAATGAAATGATTCACATGATCAAAGTGACTCATCTGCATATGTTTTTGCAAGCTTAATCCTCAAAAGCAGATGCTATTAGTTTACCAGTCATACACAATAGCTAACTAGCTCCTAGCAGAATGGAAAACAACGCTAGGAAAGAAACTATTAGCTTTTGTACTATGAGGCAAACAGTGCTAAATAAATTTTTTAAAGATTAAAAAAAGGGTAGAAAACAACAATATATTGTCCTTTAAATATTCTGGTATCTAAAAGGCTGCTTACTAGACCAAATCCAATAAAATGAACTAGGTAGATTAGCTCAGTTCATTGCTTTTAATTAAATACATCCTGAGCTATGCTCTCAATGAATTAGCAAGGAACATTTGCTGCTTCTCATTTACACCCTTGCTGAAGTAGCAATAGCAGCTACTCTATTCTGACTGGGAAAACAGGGTGTATAAGGAGCCAGGTGTGAGCTTTGCAAACCCAAAGAATTAATCCCCAGGGAAGGGGAGGGATGATCCCAGTGAATTTTAACTTGGAAGTACCATATTTCAAAAGCATGTAATCCACAATGTAATCCTGAATCCTTCTTAAGGACAGGCTTTCCTGCAGAAATATTATCCTGACCTTTCTCTTACTGTTGCTATGGAAAGAAATGCTTCCTGGCTTCTGGCAAAGGGCCAGTAATTGTATTTAAATGGGGTGTTGAACAACCATAATATGTGCAGTGTGCTATTATTTCTTTGTGGGAGGTTTATTATAGGCTTCTGGTATATAATCTAAATTAGATGTCTGAGGAAAAATAGTGCTTTTAAGTTTGGAAATTGTATTCTGCCTTTAAAATTCCCTGATTTCCCTGATAGTCTTTTGAAGTTCTTCTGAAGCTGTAAATGTTATCTATATTCCTTAATCAAACCATCCTTTCAACCAGCTGCAGCAGACTGTCTCTCTTTTATGTTTATGGGAACTGGGATGCAATTATTTTACAGAGATGAACTTGCTATAAACAACCCTATCATTTCTAGACTTTCAAATTTCATTATCTTAAGCACAAATCAACATTGACGCTGCTCTAGTCTGGCTCTGATATGCTGTTTAGAATTAACATGGGTGGGTGATCTTTTATTCAATTTCATTATATTAGTGAGTAAATTTAGCAAGTAAGTTAGCAAAGGCTGGGGAATGAAATTTTTCAAGCTATTCATGGTACTTAAATCTTAACAGGTTGGTAGACACTGAAAGATGGAATCAACCATATTATCCTTGTCTGCAACAGGTGCCTGGAAATGAATAAATTTTAGACTAAGGTGGAAGCAACTGAGTGATTATTAGTACCTGGGATTTTCTCTTTCCTGTGTGATTTATAAGAAGTAATGAGTACTGCATATTTGAGTTATATTTAGCAATTTTTTTCCCGTTTTTTTAAAGATGGGATTGTTTATGTATGTACATAATTATTCAGACAGCTAAACAAGGTGCACCTTGCTGCTAATAAGCTTAGAAACAAAAGTCAGTTAGGCAGATACTAATGGTTCTAGCATAGCCTTCTCATCCCATTGAAACCAAATGAACTTGATTTTGTTTTCGATAGATGTTGGATAATTGCAGATAGTGCTGTTTTCTCTAGCGTCTCCTACAGTCTGTTCATAAAGATACACTCATATGTCCATGAAATGCCATAGAAAACCAATTCAACTTCTTATAAAGTTGCACATGATCTGAACTTGTCATGTCTTATTCCTCTTTCCCTGCCTTTTTGCTTGCAGTGACTTTTCAGCAAAGGTTATCTTTCTTGACTTTCTCTTAAAAACCACTTTCCTGCTGTTTCCATCCTCAGTGCTTCTGAAAACAGCCACTTCTGCTACAATCTGCTGTGAATCAGCTGCATAATTATGTTCAGTAAAAAGATAATATATACACCTGCTATTTTCCATTTTCCCTAAGTGTGTTGTACTCAGTGATGCTTAACCATCCTCCACTGCAGGCCTTCTAAGAAGTGCATAATTTTGTACAAACTGGGGCTGCTTAACACATATCTAAATTGAACTGGAACTTTACTGGTCTTCGTAAGCAGGAAACAATAATTTTTGACACTTCTGCTCAGCTTCTGAAAGAAGACAGTTTGGCCTGGTAATTACAAACAGGAGAAGTACAATGGGCCAATGTTCACAAAGTCTCTAACACATGCCTAACTTAATGTCGTTACAACTCTGCCTGTCTAATGGATCATGATGAAGGGTTTAGTAATGCAGTGTGTAGGTATGCAAAAAAACATAAGACTAGTCTGCTGAGTAAGATCAAAGCTTCATCTGGCTCAGGATTTGTCCCATGACAGTTACCAATTATAGATGCACGGGGGAAGGTATAAGAACCTGCAAACAGATTGTGGCACACTTCGCAGGAATGCTGAATGCTTGCAGCTTTAGGTCTTCCTGGGCCAAAAGTGCATCTTTATCTTGAACAGTCACTGATTTACTCCTCCTTTTTCTTTGTAACTCTAACCTGTAGTCTTCCCAGAAACACAGGATTCTACATCTCAACCCTATGTGTCTGTAAACTTGGTTCTTTTTTCATTTTGAAACTATGTACTAGTTTCATTTGAAGCACCCTAAAGCTTGTCTTGGAGGAGAAATAAAAAATAATTTCCTATTCAAATTCTTCATACATTGTGATGCTGAAGATCTTCAGCAATTTATCCATCAGCTATTTTCCATGATAAAGCATACTTCCCTACTGAATTGCTTGCAATGATCCATACCTTTCACTGTACTTGTCATTTTCTTACTGCCTTCTAGTTAGTCACACTGAGATGCCTGACCATTACTAATTATGAATGTTATGCAAATGATGAGAAATGAAAAAAAAAAAAGCAATCAAGAAATTAAAAAATATAGAAATGATGGGAAAAACTCTCATCTTCTAAAGCCAATCCAATTTAAAAGTCAATGTTCATCTACTTTATCACTACTGAATAAACTTTACCCACATTAATAACAAGCAAGGATAGCTGCTTGGTATACTTCTTTTGATCAGATAATCTGTACATGTCCTACACAATCATTTTCATGATAGTTTAAGCTAATGAATATTATTTTGTAATTGATCTAGACCAACACAGAATATGTGGTCACAATAAATGTGGTCTGTCTTCCAGCAATTTTATATGCACAGTAACTTGATGACTCATGATTACCTGACATATACTGTTTTGTTACTTAATGTAGCATGGGAATTAATTTGCCGAATAAGAAGATTCTACAAATTCATTTTAACAGTACTCTTCATAAGGACTCTATATTATTCAAAAGGTTCATAAACTTTTTGAAGCCTTCAGACAAACATGCATTTTACTGCTGGCACTTCAAGCTTCAAAGAGTGGCTAATATAACTATTTTGTCTTTCACAAGATAGGCCATGGAGGGAAACCTTAAGAATGTTGTTGAGTTGTATTTCACTGGCTGCTACGAGGTTTCTATGCATGAAGCATGCCATTGACATCACTCACTCACAATGTATGGTCTGAAGCAATCAGACTAAGAAAATCTGGAGATAAAAGTAGGAAGGCAGCAGGGGGACTAGAGTGAGTGAAGCAAAACATATCAATCTGTGGAAGATGCCTGACTGCTTCCAATTGTACTGTCATGATCTTCTGATTTATCCTCCAGGGAGGAAGGATTGCAATTATACTGTACCAACAGGTACAAAAATGGAAGGAAAAATACATCTTGAGCACAGTTAAAGATTTGTCAGTTTTATACAAAATCTCCTTTGGGGTCTTCTTAAACCTGTGTTAGAATCAAAATAAAATTCAACCAAGCTTCTTTTGTATGGTTCACAAATGTTAAAAAGTACTGTTTGTATAGACTTAAAAGCCCAAATGCATGTGGATGAATGTGTGCTGCTCTGGGTTCAAATATTAGCAACACAAACACTAACTGTAACTGGGAGGTTTGGGAGTGAATTAAATAATAAACACCGTAGTGTTTACCACTGTAAAGGTCTGATTCTTACCTGTGTTAGCAAGGGGTGTATCAAGAATAATGCCAAGAAACAAATATAATTGCATAAATTTTATGCTAGTGTCAGAGAAGTCATGCTCTCTGTATTTTAAGTGCCTAATAAATATTCTTCAGAAATCTTCTCTGACCTAGGAAATTATTGCTATTTTACTAAGAAGATAATGAAGTAGAAGTAAGCTAAGTGATTTGCATAAGTAATAATAACATGTCAATGGTGAGAGTAAAAAGACACAAGGAATCCCAGTGCTGTAAGTGCACTCAGAATCTGTTGCCAGGAAAAGGAAAAAAAAAAAAAATCCTGCCAAAATTAGTCTGTGATCATTTTTAGATAGAACAGTAATTCCAATCAAACCTATCAGTCTTCAGTCAAAATGTAGAAAAGTAATTTGAATGGACTTTTAGAAGAAATGAAAATTTGTATTTTGCTTAATCGTAAAAATTCATTCCACGCTTTCGGGTTGAACAAGAAAACACAAGGAAAATACCCAATTAAAAACTAGAGTGAAGGAAACATCTTTGTTAGAAACATCAGCTGAAAACATCTTTTTTTAATTTGAAATGGTTGAAAACTTCTAGGAAAAAGAATTATTTGTTTTCAACATGGAATTTGAATACATCTATTTGTTCAGAAAACCATGGGGGATTCCCATGGCAATTTTCCGAGCATTTCTACCTTTGAACAATTCACTAATTCAGTTCAATCCATTTCCTCTACAGTTATCCAAAAGATGTCTTTGTGCTTTCCAACAAGGGTATTTGAATTACACCATTTTCAGCTTTTCTATGTGGTCTGCTTCTGTGCACGTTTTGAACCAGACCTCCATCAGCCCTCGGGTTTTTGGTCTATTCTGAAACAAAGACATCATGCAAGACTGGGTGTCTCCTTGCCAAATCCCATGGCATATCTTTTCCATTCACATGGTAAATGGCCAGTTGCTGGTGAGACCTTAAGACAACCCCATCATGCCAAGGAGGGATCACAGTCATGATTTCTACTGCTCCTTTCAGCTGTACCTTGCTTGCCTTCATCTGCAGCTTGATTTTCTGCATGACAATAATGAGGTCCTGTGATTACTTCTTGGATGTGTATGGGTTCTCTTGCTCAGAGCTTCAGCCCTCAGGCTTGGAGAGATGGCTGCAGACTTCCCAGTGACCGGACAGTGAACCTGGTTGTGAAAGTGGCCTTGAAACCACACTTATCTGATTTATCTCTAGTGTCACCCTATCAAAATGTCTCACAGAGCTGGATGGTCTCGGGCTTTTAAAGACAAAACTACTGTGCTTTTCCTAAGGCATTTTCTATCTTGTGAATAGGAACAGGTATGAAATACAGATGAGTCTGAAGATTGAAGAGGGGAAAGATGTGTCAGATCCTGATGATTTCAAAAGGAATGCCACTGGATCTGAAACTGCTTCAAATAATAACCAGAATATGGATGCAGAAATAAACTATGGTCCTTTTGAAAAAGAAGATCCATAAGAAACTGGGTATACAGAGAATGCATCTGAGAGGAAAGCCTTGCTGAAAGCAGTTCTTGTTGCAGCTACTAAGAATCTGTCATTATAATTATTTTTTCTGTGGAACCTTGTGGTACCATTAATTGGACACAACAAGACATTTCTCAGAATGAGTTGTTTAAAGCACAGCTCCTATCTCTCAGTGTAGTGCAGTCAAAATAAAACCTTCCAAACAACCCTTTCAACTTTCACTGTCATCACCTGCCAATGTGACTCTTTGAAAGGGTCTTTGTTTTAGTAGCTGCTTGAGATGAAAGAGGCATAGTCATATCCACAGATAAAACGCCTGTGATGAATCTCGGTTGCCATTTGGGCAAGAAGGAGTGCTTTTCTTCCTAAGATTTTATTGATTGTTTGTGAACTCATTGATAAAACAGGCTGTGTGCCTTGCTGCAAAATACTGCCAGCTCTGCATGCCGTCTGGTTTAACAATGAATCCAATACTAAATGTCCTATTTATGACAGGAGCCTTATGAAAAGCCATGCTTTTAAAATAACAAATGATACTTTGTACATCATTTACTGAGATGTTATTCAAAGGAAACAGGAATTAGAGTTGTAATGCTATTTGGTTTTTAAATCTAGCAAACATATTTTGTAAGTTCATCAGTGGGAAGTCAAAAAAGCAACTGAAGTTAAGCCTAAAATCCCAGGTAAAAGGCACTCCAGGTTACACAATCCTGCCTGCAAAGAGAATTATGTATTATTTTATCTGATATCAGAACAGAGAAATTAAAAATCTGAAATTTCATAAGATCTTAGCTGGAATTAATGAATAGGGTTCCAAATGTTCCAAGTATCACCTTGTATTAGCGAGGCTTAGCATTGGAGCACAGTTAATCTGGAAATACCAGCTCAGCTTATAGTTACCCACAGTTGCAAGTAGGAAAGCACAGAAAATTGTGATCAGCATTTGTCTTCATCTTTGCTGTGAGTGATGGAGGCAAGTCAGCATAAGCATGCACGCTCAAATAATCAGTTACCTGACAGGGCTTTGGATGGTGAAAAGTCTTTTCCCCGTCTCCAGAGAGCACAATGTTTATTTCAGACATTTTCTGGAAGACAAAGGGAAGGAAGAAGAGCCTCCAGATTACACTGGGATGACAGAGATCTGCTAATAAAAACTTAAAGGTCAAAAAGCTCCATCCTCCTCTGGTGTAAATCAGCATAACTTCAGCTATGACACCTGCCTACACCTGCGGAGGACCTTGATTACCAAGGTAGTTTTTGTCTTTTTTGCTTTGATTGCCATGCAGAAACCACACAAACACAATTAGATTCCAGATAAAAACATTCGCTGGTTACACACTAAGTATAGTACTTGAGGTGTAATTAGTAGCCAGTTTTCTGGCAGTTTACAGACAAAAAACCCAAACACCAACAACCCTTGAGCTCATCAACAACAGCAAGGACCACTGCATGGCTTACATAACATTTGAAGGGCACTAATAGATAAACCATAGCTCACATATTTGTCTTTGAGCAGTTTAGACCATCACCACTCCTAAAGATGGGTGCAGGGAGGACCTGAATGTATGGCATACCTAGAAGAAATAAGATAACATCCTTGTGAATTTGATAGTCTTTGATAATTGATTGTATATATAACCAAGTGAATCACACTTCTCTCCAGTATGTACTTTCATCATTTAAGTGGCTACAAAGCCTCCCTGACACTGTGTGTGTCATTTCTTAGATTTTCACTGACATTCACTCAAATTTCTGGTTTTTTTCAAATTTATTTTTCAAATGGCTGTAATGGACAGCACCACTAAAGAAATGATATGTAAAAAAAGAAGAAATAAATTGTATGAATGACATTAAAATGTATTTTGTGAAATCCTGGCACTGTGCTTTCTTGGTAAATGATCAGAATTCATTCTGGAATGGACAGAAAGTCAATTGTCTTTGCTTAAATCTGTCATCAACTGAATTGCTCTTGATTGGTACATGACATAAGTACAGAAGGGTGATTTCCCCATACTTGCATTTTGATGGACTGAAGCCCAAAACTTGCCTTGTTAAGGCTTTCTACTGTTTTTTCAAGGTGTTGGGGCTTTTTTGTTTGGTTTTGGGTTTTTTTTAATATATTATTATTTGAAGGATGTAACAAATGAAGTGTTCATTAGCCGCAGATGATTGGAGATCATTATTCCTACTTTCATTACAAGCGGGTCTGATTAGTGCAGGGCTTTTTGTGTTGGCTTTCCTACCAATGTGTGCCCTCTCCAGCAGCTTGGAATTTGCTGGACAGACTAAAATTGCTGATCGTATCACTCCCGCTCTGCCATCCTCACAGTGCCTCTCAGTTTGACAGTAACCAGTTGCCATGGAAATAATTGTGGTGTCACAAATTCAGTGTTATGATTTCAATAGGCGATCATGTAAAGTGGAAGAAATGGTCTGCAAGAGTAGCTAAGACAAACGGCGAAGGAAACAGCAAAAACATATCCAAGAGGACAACACTGTCTGGTAACTGTCTGTAAGGTTTTTCTAACTAGTCCTTCAGGTAGATTTTTCAGGTCAGATTCCTTTTCTTCAATATTTCTGTGATGGGAACTCCTTGCTCTCTACCACATTTTCTATTAATCCTTGGGCAGTTATATATTCAGTGAAGTGACAGCAGCATTCCACAACAGCAGGTATCTAGGGCTATACAAAGTGCACCAGACAGCATTTCATTTGTATTCTACCCCACTTATGGTCAAGACACTGCTTACATGAAGCACTGGTATGTAGCCATGGCCCTTCTGTCATTCAACACTTGCTAAAAAGTCATGTGCATCAGAGATGGAGGGAGGTGACAAGGTGTTTTTCTGCCAGCAACTGCACCTGGCACTACTTGTTGGATCAGAGATATCTAATATCTTTGTCTCTCTGTCCTTTTTTTTTGTTAGATTTATTGGAACATTTCTCATTTGAGCTATATTCATGGAAAAGCTCTGCACAGACATCAGTTCATATATATGGAAAAACTTCTCACCTACAAAGAGACCAAAAATACCTGTTAATGCTGTAAACCAGTTTATGAAAATTTCCATGTTCTGCAGCTAGACTTTGTCCATGTTTAAGGTTTCTCACCCAGCTTAAGCACATCAAGTTTCTGAGGGCACTTTCTGAGGTTTAGCTCTTTAACTATAGTAGAGTAACCCGAAGTTCCAGTTTAGCTGGGAAAGATCAAGAACACTGGAAATTATCCATCCCTTTCAAAAACTCTGAAAGTTTACATTTTGGCCCAGATTCTTGCCAGGAGAAACAGGACTTCACTTGTTTCCACCCTTGGAGATGGTGAATAAATAATTCCTAGAAAGTTGCAGTAGACAGAAACTTTGACTCTCTACTGGCTCTAATAGACCTCAACATATTGTTGTTTCACTTGCCTGGTTGTAGTTGGGAGTTATCCCAATTTCCTGATGATGAATGCTTCCTGCCCGAGCCTGTCCTGATAGAATATTTGGAGTCAAGTAAGAGCCATAAACTTGCATGAAGGCATAAAGGCATAAAATATATAGTATTTACAGGACACATATTATAGATTACTAGCCAGGAAGCCTATTAAGGGATATGAAATAAGTTTCACCGCACTTTATTTAATCATCTGTGTAATGTGGGTATTAATATCTCCCTACCTCATAAGCATATTGTGAGGGTAAATACACTCATGGCTACAAGTTATTTACAGTGGTTTCCTGGGACAACACCAGATAGTAGTTTTGGGGGTGGGGTGGGTGAGGTTTTTTCAGTTTTACTAGACTAAACTAATTAATTTCTGATTTAATGCCATTGATTCTAAAGCCACAAATTCTGTCATTGAATCTTAAGTTTCAAAACAAGGCTTTGAGGTTTTTTCTTGTGCTGCCCACAATATCCCAAACCTATGGGTTAAGTTGCATTTCAAATGTGTCCAGAGTGTCCCCAGCACATAGCAGCATACTCTGTTTTCCTCATGTTTGGGCCAGAGCCATTCTCTCCTGCTTTGTGGGTCTGTTTGAAATAATCAACTTTCTCCTTGGGAGCATTTGCATGCAAGAATTAGTTTTCTCATGCATGGAGAGTGTTTTTCATTTCTGAGAGAAATTCAAGGAAAGAATGAGAGATGTTTTGATTTATGCAAAGCTGTGAATGTTTTTGAAATTAATTTTTAAACCTATCTACAACTGGCTTACACTGATATGATTTGTTCTAGGCCTTGTCTACACAGAAATGTTAAGCTAGTTTAAAAAAAGTGACTAAGTAACATTAGGATTCTAATACCAGCACTAATCTTGAGCATAATCACAGGAAAATTGATATAGGATACATAAAGGCTTCCAGAGTAGTACCACAATCCATGTAAATAAAACTGGGTGGGGTTGTTTTTTAGAAAATAAGCCTCATCAGACAAACCAGATATTGGGGTTTTTTATGGTATTACAAGTATAGTTGTCAAAGATAAGTGTTGGTACAACAGCTGGGCTGTAATTCAAAGCAAGATTTAAGAGTGCTGCTCAGGACAGGAATGGCTGAAAGTTAGGGCCTTAGCTCTGTAAATCAAATTTTTGAGGCACAGGTGTGCCTATACCTTGTATGGGAAAGAGCTAAATTCTTACCAGTAGGAATCCCAAACTCCACACATTGATTTTGAGAATGTTACAGAAAATTCTGTTGAAAAATAAACACCTGAAACTCAAAGGAAGAGATGGAAAAAGAGAGATCTCCAGTAACCTTTTGAGGGCAAATATCATAATTCTGGCTTTGGAAAAGGTGAGAGGCTTTATTGGAGTGAGTCAGGACAGGAGTCCCTCTTGCCTTGGAAGAGCCTTCTCAGTCCCCTGACAACAGGGAAAGAAAGGGAGGAAAAGAGCATCACTTGCATTTGGTTCCTCTGTGAGGCACATTATGTACTTCAGGCCATGGAAAAGGACATCTGGGGCTGCTTCACGCTCCAAGCCAGCTGGGATATTGCTGGAGGACCACGTGCAGCAGAGTGAGCCATAGTGAGGGAGCCTGTCTCATTCACGCTGCCTCTGGAGAGCACACTCTGGAGTGTTAGCACCAGCTCTGTGCCTGAAAACTAAGTGGAGACATCCAAAACTAATGAGGAGTGAACTGAAAAATGAGCTGCGTAGATAGATGATGGGAGGTCTGAGAATCACACTCAGTCCGTGCCACTCTATTTAGTATCATAGATGCACCAATATAAAAGAACTACAGTAATGCCTGAACAGATGAAGAAGCAATGGCATTTCTGTCGTTCTCTCCTGTCTTCATAGGAGTAGATGTTTAGACTCCATCGAACAAGCTGTCCACAAGGCACCACTATTTTGATTTGAATTCAGTGCAGTCCAAGCAAGTTAGCTGCTGTCTGAACAGAAGCCATTAGGGGTGGGGTTTTTTTGCCAATTTAGGCAAAAGTTGCTTGCTGTTTGCACACCAAATGGCACAAGTTGGGCAAGGGGTGCATTTCAGGGGATCTTGGCAGATTTGGAAAAGTAGGCTGAATTCTAGTGGACTCCTGTCCTGAACTCCAGGTTATAAATGACACATTAGGTATCTGATCATTTCACTGAACATCTATCTCCCCGATGTCTCTCAGACATTTGATATCGTCCTGTATGTCATTCTGATAACAAAATTATCACAATACAAAAATCAGTGAGGACCTCTTAAATGGATTAAAGCTAACTCAGTTTGGCAAGTGACAGCTTGCCAAAACTATAGCCTCTGTGCAGTGGAGAGATGCTTTTGATTAGTTATTTTTAAGCTTTGATGTTATCTCTGCTTTTTCATATATTTCACCATTTTTCAGTAGAAGATTCTGGTTTGCAGGCATTTTTTTTGTTGTTCAGAAACGTAGGGGAAATATTTTTACAATAAAAATCCAGGTAAGTACAAAAGCTATCCAAGCTTTGAAACCAAAAGACTTTTATTTACCCAGTTTCATCTTCTTTCTTTTTTTTTCTTCTCCCACACCCCATCCCACCCAAAACTGAAGATTTCAGCATCTTGGTCTATTTCAGGAAAGGAGAAAAAAAACTGAAATCCTGAAGATTTTGCAATATGGAAAAATAATTTGCCATCCAGCTCTAATTAAAAATTTTCTCTAATTAAACCTTACTTAATTGACAGATCTCAAAAAAATGTAATAATGAATCATCATACTATGGAGCTAGTCCCAGTGCAATCTGTTCTTGACCAAATGCTATACAACATCCTTAGCTGCAGTCTTGAGAGAGTATAGTCACTGCTAGTAACATTTACAGATGACAGGAATGGGTGGTATAGTAAATAATGAGGATGATTAATTTCTGTGAACAAATTTGGTAATTCCTTCAGCCGTTGTTTTCATTTGAAACATGAAAAGTACACCTTTAGGAAAAAAATTAGGTAGGTCACAAATGCAAACTGGTGGGCAGTACTTGAAATGCTGAAATACTCAAAACTGTTGTGGTAGCAAAGCAGCTTAACATGACCTCTCTCTGTGGTGCTGTAGCTAGCAGGGCAAAACAGCCTTGGTGCGTGCATAAAGACAGAATATCAAATAGTCATGTGACATTGATAGTCTCCCATGAAGATATTGCAATGCAGTAGCTAGGCCTTGTGTCCATACTTCAGAAAAAAATGGTGTAAACTTAGGTGGCTCAGAAAGGAGCCACAGAGGTGCTACTAGCTCTGGAAAGCTGATTGTATCATGAAAGACTGAGTTTAAGGAGTTTGCTAATCATTTATCCAAGAGCTGCTAATTTGCTTATTGATACAACTTCAAATCAAAGGATATCAAGCTGTAGCTAGTTAGTCCAGCAGAAATGGGTGTAATGAGATTTCACTTTTGGAAGCTGAAATCAGAACAATGTGGGCTAGAAAAAAGACACAATTTTTTAACACTGAGTGCAAAGAACAACTGAACTGATATTTCCTGTAGTGGTTTCTCTAGCTTTTAAAGTCTAACCTGAGGCCAGATGCTTGCTAAAATGCATGCCTGACTGCAGAGAGATTCACGCAAGTGTTAATGTCATGTCTAAACAATTTTAGGATGTGCTTTCAAAACACAGTAAAATAACCATCGGACCCCTGTGTCCCAGGCAGGATGGGATCCATCAGGGCCTTCCCCTTGCCCCCATTTTATCCTCTCTAATTTTTCCTCCCTCTTTTGTGTCATCAATACTGATCATTTGGCTGCAGGATGAAGCAGATGAGCTCACTGATCTGTCTGGAAACTAACCTAAACCCCACAAAAAATAACCCCAGTGACTGAAACAGCATGTTCAGAGCAGTGAGCAATCTGAGACCACATCTACCTACACAGGACTTCCTGAACTTGCTCCTTTCCTTGCTCAAACAACTCAAAGAGATGCTGGCTAGTCTTGTCCCTACAATCTCAGACAAAATGTCACATGGAAAGGTTCACAGTCTGTGTCTCACTTAAGGCACAAAAAGAACGGGACAACTCAGTACAGACAACAGCTATAAGAGGATTTACTACTTTCCATTAGGCAGTCTGGAGCCCAGAGGGTAACCGGACCATGAAGAGACCTGCATCCCAGAAAACCTCCTTGCTAGAGGTTTCTACCATCTCTGGACTGGGACTTTCTTTTTCTTTTTCTAAAACGCAGCAATTTGTCTTTTTATATTGTGTTGCTGAGGGAGGGGAAAAGAGAGAGGTCTTGCTGCTTTCCTGACCTAAGAAAAGATGATAGCCTCTGCTAAACCAGCACTTACAAAGTCAGCCAAGCCAAAGTGCCTGTACTTCAGGCACAGAAGTAAACCTTTAACTCACTAGGGAACGTTTTTGCTAGAAAACTTAAATGAATGTAGTATTTATATAGCTAAGTGGGTTTTTTTTAGATCTCTCTCATGAAGTTAGGAGGATAAATTGATAGCTATGATATTATTTGAATTTTACCCTAAATTGACCAGGTCCAAACCAATATGCTGATTTTGGATGCCTATGTACTGCAGCCTTGGGGGACTGGGACAAGAGGTCTGGAACCTGTCTTTTCTAAGACAAGAACTGGGGGCATCAGGTGAACTAGTGGCAGGTTCAAAACAAAGATGGTGTTCATCATGCAAAGTTTACTAAAGATGTGGAATTCCTTCCTGCAGGTTACAAATGCCAAAGATTGACATGGGTTCAGATAGATACATCTGTGTAATCAAAATCCAATGAAGACAATTTAGTACTAAGAAATAATTTCTGGTTCAGGAAGCAGCAAACTGCTGGAATTTAGAGCAATACTAACATATTCCCAAGACATACTGTTGGGAAACCCTATGTTTGCCTTAATTCCTATGCTCTTCTGTAGGCTCTACCCGCTCCCATAAACAGAACACTGCACTTCGTGAAACTTTACTCTGATTTACTTTTAAGCTCATCTGGTAAAAGCTATCTGATTCTATGGACATAGACTCAGCATCTTACCGTGACTGCAGGAATTTATCATTTGAGGGGGTGGTTCTTGATATCAGCCTATCATTGTTCACTATCGTCTTTAATTTGACATTCCATCACAGTTGGTTTGCAACCAGCCTCAGCTGTTCAAAATCCTCACATTCGACTACAAATTCCTTGTGACTGCTTGTATATAAAAAGCTTCCAAAAGTTTACATGGAATTTACTAGAAGAGTTTTCTTCCCAAAAGAGTGGTTCTTAGTTTCTGGCTAGATTTTCCTAGACCTTGTGATGCACTGCAGTTTGCCTTACAAGTTCAACATGCTTGTCACATGACAGTATTGCACAACTGAACTGGAAAGAGGAAAATACTGGCTCATTCATGTGGTTTGGAATTAAATCCATCAGTGTTATTCGAAGCGATAAGTAGAGCTTACATGTACATTAAATCAGCCAGCACAGCATGATAAATTATGCTTTCCTCTCTGTCAAAGGATTTTTGAATCACAATTGAAATATTTTTCCATGTTCAAAGTCTGGATATGGAAGATAGATATGGAAGCTAAAAACCCCCCAGGCCTTGGCTTACATCCTGAGTTAAGTGACAATGTGGTTTTAAATGCATTAAGGGTTTTGTCTACTTGGGAATCTTTTCTTCTAAAATAAGGTATTTCTAAATAACTTGAAGCACAGATCTCCTTATTTAAGAGTGCACTAAACTGAGCAAGAAAAAAAAAACCCACAAACAACACACACCAAAACCGAACAGGCATTTCTCGAATAGGAGTATCTACAAAGAGACACGTTCTTATGAGAAAGCTATTCTGGTCAAATTTCCCATGCAGACAGACCTTTAATTAATTCACTGTAAAACCATGTGTGGAAACTTTCATTCTGATTTAAGCTCAAATTATATCAGTTTAATTTTTTCCTTAAATTGGGAAAATAACTAATTTTAATCTGGATACTAGAACATTTCAACATTTCAGCTTACTTGGCTTTAACATCAATTTTTGGGCTTGTCTATATTCACAGTTATACAGGTTTAATTTGAGATATCAACATATTTAGGCAAACCAGTGCAAGAGATTATGCAGCAAGCTCATATTCTCCTCTACCCAAGTATCTCTTGATTGCAGCTACATTTAAACTGAAGAAGAAAAAGGTGCTTTTGACAGGAAGAATGTCCATGTAGTCATCTGTATTATTTTAAACAGGGCTATGCAAGTCTGTATGTAGACTCTCTCTCACTTACACTTGTTCATCTCTTATCTGTGGATAAAATACATGAAGGTCTAAGCTCAGCTGTCGGCTTTTTCTTGCATTTAAGTGATATGTATTCAAAAAAGACGTTCCATCAAGTCTAGTGTAGGGCAGGACTGGTTAGCAGGGCATGGACAGCTGAGGGCAGAAACCTCAAGCGCTCTGTTTCGCTAGTGGAGCTGCATGAGTAATGAGTAATTATGCATCTTGTGCATCTTCCCTGAGCAGAGCAAAATTCAGATCTACAGTTATGACAACAACACGCCAGCAGCACATAAACCTTTCCACCTGGTTCTCACTCCACTTTAGATCAGTACACAGGGTAGTCCAGGCCACTCAGTACATCAGATGATCTCCTTGCCACATGCAGTAACTTTTTTTAACATGAAAACCTAATGCTTAATGCTATTTACAGGTCATCATGATAATTAGTATTTTCCTGCTGAAGTGCTTCAGATGTACTCTATGAAACCCACATAGTCAAAACATTGCTGTACGCTTCTGATTCCAATGCAGACATGCAGGCTCACACTCTAATATTCTGCTTGCTCCTCTCTTGTGTGAGGATGTTACAAATGAACCTTCTCCCCTGATAAGAAAAAATATACTAGCAATTACAATGGGTTTTGAGTAGGGGAGTGAGGAATATAAATGAGCAGAAAGGTGCCAAGATATCAAGACTAAACCATCTGGCTTAGTGATAGTTGTAAAGTGAATTTTTAATGTGGTGTTAGGGGTTTTTTGGTCCTAATTTGAATAGGATGTGTTTTCATGCCCTGTGTAGCATAAACTTCTTTCAAAAAGGTCAAGTCAGACTAAATGAAACATTATTAAGAGAGTGTATATTTTTTTTCCTTGAAGTTACTTTATGGCAAATACTTACACAATCCATTTGCTAGTTAAAAAACTGAGAGAAAAAGAAAGAAAAAGAGAGAAGGCAGGAAGAAAGGACATTACTTTCTTTTCACACTTGGGTCTTTGCTTTTGTTTTGTAATGAATTCCTTCATTTCTGCAGTCGCACTCAGGAGAATGCTGGAAGGTTACTTCCCATAATGAACACAATCTGATATGTGAAGGGCACATCTGCAAACGCTGCTGTGAATCTGAAAGGTGAAAGCCAAGTGAGAGGCATGAGGGATGCTGAATGAAGGGAAGGAGATGAAGGGGGGACAGACAAGGCTTGCTAAATGAAAAAAGGCACAGGCTGCTAAAAAGGTACTGGGCAGTGGGTTTCTCTATGAAAGATCGGTTGTATTGTTATACAGGAGGTTTTTATTATGGATGTGCAGAGACTTGGTGCAAGAGCTTCTGGCCTCTTCTGCTTGTTTTCACTTAGAGCTGTGTATCCTGCTTCCCTTGAGAATTTCTTCCAGCTCTGTATTGCAGCCAGTTCAATTAAAATCCCGCTGAATGGTATTATTTATTTTTGAGAGTGCCACAATTATCAGCAGGAAATCACAGGAATAAGCAAGTGTCATTTATTGCTGTGATCTCAAGGCTGGATGGTCTTGGACACAGACTGCATAACAAAGACAATGTAAGATGTTTGAGCGCAGAGTTTTAGTTGCTTTCTCCTTCTGCGGTATCGTCTATGACACAAGAAAATAACTTTTAAGGCTTGGTTACTATAGCGTCTTTGATAAACTCACAGTATAGTTGGAGTTTTTTCTTTTGATATTCAGATGAAGAAATTTTTTTTTTTATTTTTTTTTGGGTGGACTGATAACTTTCTGTCTAGTCATGTTCTTACATTGCCATGAGGCATTAAAATAATCAGTGCATTTCTTCTATATGTGAGTTTCTCCGTTACGCTTGTGCACTACAAATATTTTAGCATGCAGTTTTCCCTGGAAGGAAATGTAAATTGATAACTTTTAAGCAAATATCAAATAATAACTGCTAGTTTTCAGCTCATAAATGTTACCATCTACAATATGCTTCCAGCAGTTACACTTACTCATCCAAAGATCAGAGACAGTACCTTGTGACCCATCAGTCAACAAGAGAAATTATGCAGCATAAATGTCCTTTTTTATTTCCACTACTGAATGTTGTCAAAGAACTGCCCATGACCCCCCTATATGGGAGAAATTATTTGCCAGAAATACTTAGCAATAAATTAAGATAAATATAGCTGAGACACTCATAGACTGCTAATGGCAAATCCACCAGAAAAACCGTAAGCTAACTGTGCCCCTATGAAAGGTTAGGTGCTTAACTTCAATGTAGAGTTCATGTGTGGGAAGTAGATCTCCTACATTAGAAATGGCAGGTAGCCATAAACTGTCCCCACCCTGTAACTTCTATTAATTTTTTTTTTGAAGAAACAAGGTTTACTTTTTCTTCTCTCTACTATTTCAATGAAGATATCATTTAAGGAAACACTTTTTTTCCTTAAAATATTATGTAAATCTCGATGTTTCAAAAGAAAACAGCAATCAAGCTTCATAAGCAAAATGTTATATTAGCAGTAAACTTCCCAGTACTCTGCATAATATTGAGTCAGATGCACAGTTTGATCCAAATTTTTAGAATGCAATCTTCTTTCACTAAATGAAATATCTAAAATGATGACCGAGACCAGCAAAAAGGAGACCTGCCTTTAAAGGTAAATGTCGTGGTAAAGCAAACCATCTGAAAGAGGAGAAATCAATTAAAATATTTTTAGTCAAAGAGACAAACTCAATGTACTTCCTTGGTACGGAAAGACAAACATGATAGAGCATGTTACTGTAGCTTAATGGGTTACTGTGGTTTAGGGAGTTCAGTCTGTTTTTTACTTCAGCACAGTCCAATGGGCTACAACCATACACATTGTCAGTTGCCAGGGCTTAACTAATGATGCTATATAGTGGTACCACAGTCAGCTCTGTCGTTAGCAATCACTAACTACCAGTGCCTTCTACACTTTAGTGTTTGCATTGAGGGAAATGGCAAAAAAAAATAAAATCATTGACTTCAATTAAATCAGATCTTTATTCTATAGGTGAAATTTGTCACTGGGCAGTCTGACAAATTCCAAGGTGTTGATGTACCTCTGTGTATTTGTATTGGGTTTGTGTGGCAAGGTTTTGGTAGCAAGGGGGCTGCAGATGTGGCTTCTGCGAGAAGCTGCCAGAAGCTTCCCCCATGTCCGATAGATCCAATGTCAACCAGCTCATGATGCAGCCACTTCTGGCCAAGGCTGAGCCCATCAGCGATGGTGGTAGCACCTCTGGGATAACATAGTTAAAAAAAATAAAAAAATGCACAATTACAGCCAAAGAGAGGAGTGAGAATACGTGAAAGAAACAACTCTGCAGGCACGAAGGTCAGTGCAGAAGGAGGTGGAGGAGGGGCTCCAGGCACCAGAGCAGAGATTCCCCTGCAGTCCCTGGTGCAGCCCATGGTGGGGCAGGCTGTCCCCTGCAGTCCATGGAGGTTATCAGTAGAACAGATCTCCACCTGCAGCCCAGGGAGGACCCCACACTAGGGCAGATGGATGCCCAAAGGAGGCTGTGACCCCATAGGAAGCTCGCACTGGAACAGGCTTCTGGCAGGACCTATGGACCCATGGAAAGAGGAGCCCATGCTGGAGCAAGTTTTCTGGCAGGACTGATGACCCCACAGGGGACCCATGCTGGAGCAGTCTGTTCCTGAGGGACTTCACCCCTTGGGAGGGATGAACATGGGTTCATTGGAGCAGTTGGTGAAGAACTGCAGCCCGTGGGAAGGACCCACGCTGGAGCAGTTCATGGAGGACTGTCTGCCATGGGAGGGACCCCAGGCTGGGGTAGGGAGGAGTGTGAGGAGGCCTCCCCTGGGGAGGAAGGAGCAGCAGCAGAGACAGCGTGTGATGGACTGACCCCAACCCCCATTCCCCATCCCCCTGCGCCACAGGGGGAGAGGAAGTAGAGAAAATTGGGAGTGAAGTTAAGCCCAGGAAGAAGGGAGGGGTGGGGAAAGTAATTTCTAAGATCTGGTTTTATTACTCATTGTCCTACTCTGATTTGATTGGTAATAAATTAAACTGATTTCCCCAAGTTGAGTCTGTTTTGCCCATGATGGTAATTGGTGAGTGATCTCTCCCTGTCCTTATCTCAGCCCATGAGCCTTTCATTATATTTTCTCTCCCCTGTCCAGCTGAGGAGGGGAGTGATAGAGCAGCTTTGGTGGGCACCTGGTGTCCAGCCAGGGTCAACACACTACAGTATTAAAACACCAAAATAAGTTCTGTGATGTGTACAGACCTTATTCTGGATTTTTGTACAAGAGCAAACTATATCCAAAGACTGCTTTCTTCCACAGCCTTGAGAATTACACTTACTTACACTGAGACTCATGACAAAAGTTCAGCAGTCTCAGGTGTTTTTCTAAGCTCAGTACCCAACTTCCATCTCTAGTAGATGGAGAACAAATAACTCTTCCAGAAGCTGATTCATCCCCAGCTATGCTAAGAAATCAGTATGATGTGCAAAACCATATCTCAGTACATGCTGTTGCTAACAGTATTCTAATGCTGACATAAAGTGGTTAGCATTAAATAGAATAAAATCATTGCTTTTCCCCTTGCCTGAATATAGAATATTGCTGAGTTTTGAGACTTAAGGAATTTTCATGAGGATGGAACTTCTGCTTAGATAGGTTTTCATTAGCTTAGTTGCAATAAATTATTGTAGAGCTGGAACTGAACAACATTTTTCGTTCCCCAAAGGTTAGCTATCTGCAGCTGAGTCACAACAGCACTGGTTCCAATTTGTCCCCAGTTTTTAAAAGACAATATATTAAAAATAATTTTTTCTGATGAAGCTGCTGTAATATTGGAGACACTGGTTGTGTCTTCTGCTGTGCTTGGTTGCTTTCTTAAAATTGGCTTTTTCCAGGAATGAAAACCTAATTTCTAAATTGCAGGCAAACAACGTAGTCCTTCCTCCTCCTCCCCTCTCACCCTGTTTTTCAATGTTGCCTTTATCTAAGAATCTTCTTTGTTGGGTCCTGTGTCAAATCTCGGGCTGACACTACACCATGACTTCCATTAACCTAATGCCTAACAACTGTACTGTAAATCTGAAAATAGGCTGTAGCAGTAGCTGTTGCCTGCTGTTACACAGCTATCAACAGTAAAATTTTTCCATAAGACATGCAGCAGTGGGCTTTAGTATATTTCTGAGTTTTTATAGTACAGAAACATTGTCTACCCAAAATATAACCCAGCATTTGAATGCATGAACCGTGAAACAGTGCATGGTAAATTCAGTAAATAAAATCCTTTTGTATGCATGATTTACACCATAGATCTCAACATGTTTTTCAAATAAAATTAATAAGGAATTTATGCAGAGAATCTGAGGGAAAACCAGTCAAGTGCTCACTTATGCTTGATTTTTCTGATAGCCCCATGGAGATACCTAGAATGGCAATTTCTGTTGTCTCTCAGCACAAGAATGACACTGCCACTACATCATATCAAACTTGACTGTGAAAAACGACTGTTCTTGAAAGCCTTTGACTCAAGGCTAAGCACAAAGAGCTCTCTTTGGGACTCAGCCCCATCTCAGTGGACTCAGCTGGAATCTTCCCATTTATAACAGGGTTGGGGAAAAACGTCAGGATGAAGAAACAACTATTAAAATGCAGAAGGGCCCAACTCTGCTGTCAGCAGTATATTTCTCCTATTCCAAGCAGCATTCCTTTCCCAAAGTGAGAAAATGCCCCGTTTACTCAAGCTTAGCAGTGATCCATGAACTAATCTGTCACCGATTTTATGTTAAATACCCTTACAGATGGTTGTGCTTGGTAACACTTTAAATATACTTTGTTAACTGTTAATTTAATTTAAATCTCTGCACAATGCAATAAATGACAAATAAAACTAATTTATAGAAAATATCATTCCCTCTGAAGGTGGATGTCATCTAATCATGTAATCATTTTTACGTTTAAGGTAAGGAAGGCAGACAGATAAAAATAATCAAATAAATATTCCTGCATTAAGACAAAAATGTTTCAAGCTACATCTGTTAACTGTGAAAATGGCATCTAGATGCTACAAAATAGCTTTTTCTCATCTGTATATTGTCTTTGCTGGCATCAGATATACCGCACCTCCCCTTCATCTCAGCTTAACATTACTCACTTATGCATGCATAGCATGTGCAAGTGTGAAAAAAATAACTTCTTCTCTTGTAGGAGCTTAAGGTGGATAAATCTTTGATGTACACTGGTAAGCTATTCTAATCTTTGCAGGCACTGTATGAGATATCAACTCTTTAATATTCATTCCTCTTGGAAAGCTGCACAATTGATCTCGTGAAGATCTAAGTAAATCTAGGATTTACTGCTAGAATAAATTGATACACATCTTTTTAAAGGTACTTATAATAATTAGAAAGCCTCCATAATAGGCATAACTGCATTATGCCACGTTAAAAAGTAGCATATTTATAATCAAATATTTTAAAATTAGCGTGCAGAATATTTCTGCATTCTTCCAGTTTAGAGTACACCATCAAGCCAAAAAACATGGCACAGATCCTCAACTGATGAAAAATGACAGATTTCCAGGACTTTGATACTATTATTTTTTTCAGTTTGGAACTTTATTAGAATTTAAAATCACCATTAATGATATCATATTTCACTTATGATTTAACTATACAGACAGAGACTTTGAAATTCTAATACATCTCATTATCTTTTAAGTTTCTTCTGCATTCTGCTCGATTAGGCAAAAGAAACAAACATATTTAGTAGCTTTCACCTTTACCGCTAAAGTGTTTGTACAAGAGCGATACTGAAACAAAGTGCAAGCTTTATTTTGATCGGAGCTACCAAAACATTATGAAAACATAACTACCAAGATGGTTTCTCTGAAATAATTTTCTCTTCCCAAAACTAGACCAATACACTTAAGGAATGCAGCACATCATCACAAATAGTTACAAACTGAGTAATGAAATGTGGCTTAATACGCTGTCTTTTTCAATTACTATATGCAGATGATTTTGTCCATGTAATGGCATGTAACAACATTTTTATTACAAGCAAAACAAGACTTTAGCCCTGTGTATCAAAACCATTAGTGGCTGTTTTGCTCAAATGTTGTGTATAGTGTATGTTACAGGAAATCAAAATGTCTGGGGAAGAACTTCTTCTTTGATACATACTGGTATACTGCCTAACACAATGAGGTCTTTGATTCAGAAATGGATACAACTATAATAGATAAGCAACGAAAGATAATAAACAGTAGGAATTGTAATTGTTGGTGTTTGTATTATTAATGTAGAAACTGCCTCAAAGATACTCAGCCATCTCTCTTGTATCCTCTTGTACCAATTGATCCTCTGCCATTCTTTCTTCGTCAATTAGGCAAGGGTATGTAGCAAATTAGGATGAATTCCAGCTCTGCCCACATCATTTGATTGGTTCCTCCCATTCTCATTCAGTGTTTTAAACAGTCTTGATGAGGGAGTTGGAATTCATGCATCTGGCCCTGTAGCCTGGATAAATACAGCAGCAGCCCTCAAAGGCCTATTCTGAATGAGAGAGACAGACATTAAAACAAAAAAAACCCAAAACCCACAACAACAAAAAACCCCCGATGATGGTATAATGTGTTCAGTTTATACAGTAGCTATATGAGCGTAAATGTCAGGGATTTTTTTTTCCCTTCTGACTTTGCTTTGCTTGTACTCACAAACCTTTCTGGCAGGATGGGTCATTTCCTAAATAATCTCAGTGGCCCAGAACCAATGGTATCCTCGACCAAATCACACCCTGCTGGTCCCTTTCACATCAAAACTTTGAGGTTTCCTTGTTCATTATCATTTACAGTTTCTCCACGACACATACAGTATTATTGCCAGTCAAGCCAGACTGTACGTCTTTTGATTTCGTTTGCATTCCTGGCTTGCTCAAGCTGGTCTTATTGAGATCACTGAAGAACATCATTTCCTTATTTAAATAGGATTTGCATTTCTCAGGCTTCTTTAACAGCCTCTCTTTTGAACGTTGCTTTTTGAAGATTTGCCCTGACGTTCCTACCAAGCAAGTCTACAAAAGAGCATTGTGGGCTGCGAATGTCCTTCGCGCTGTTAGCCTAGCGGAGGGCATTATGACATGTGAGGTAAATAAAAGTTAACAGAGATAACAAGGACCTTAATACAGGGAAGCATTAAGATCTCTAGAGCAGCTCTACTGTAAAATCTCAGTGACAGTCCTGGGTTTCTGTCAAGCTAGAGCAGCTGCAGCAAATTGCTGATGATGTTAATTCAAAATACAGTAGTGGTAAGTTCAGGTGAACATACACCCAAAGAAAGATCAATTTGTGCTTATGCATAAGCTTTCAAGGTGCACTCCAGTCTTGTGCTCTAGGATTTCCCCTGAATTGAGTTTCCTCTCTGTACAGGGCTGACTGATATGACTGGGATCCAAAACACCTTGAAATCAATGTGTGTGAGTGAAACTTCACGCACAGGATTATTTACTAACTGAAACACAGTTTCAGAACACCAGGTGCTGAGATACATGATCAGATTGAAACTGCTGCTTCCTTTAGTAGATCTACCCAGATATACATATATAAGCTGGAGTAGTGGGCCAAAACATTTAGAATTCTACATGACTTTTCTGTTCATACAGAATATTGAATTCCAGGAGTTGAATCAATCCACAGAAAGTAGGTCACCCCTGTAGCTGAAAGTGCTGGGAGCTCTGTGCTTAGCTCAGGTCTTGCCTAATTGCCCAGACTAGGAACTATAACTGTGTCTGATCTATCACATATGTCCTTATGTCTTCAAGCCTTATTCTCCCCATAGAGATAATTTGGGGAATGATGTCCGTAACTATTAGGCAATTCCTTATTTCTAGGACTGCATGACCCACTTTGATCTTGTGGGTTAGTAGGTGGTGGAAGAAGAGATGAGATATTAACTTTATTACTTCTCAGACAACCTCAGAAATTAAACTATTGTCCTGTATTATCATATATCTTTTTAATTCCTTTGTACTTGTGAACCCCAGGTCACAAACTAGCACACTATGAAGTGTTCAGCAATTTCCATACCATAAATCCTGCTAAGGATGAAAGATTCTCTTCTGAGTATTACTGTCCAATTTCTGTAACATCAGGCTTAGCTTATTTAGGTAAGCTACTAAGTCTGTGGCTGTTTAACCAAAAATCTCTGAGTAACAGCTATTTCCAGAAATACAGGATTACTTGCTTTTTGCGGCAATGCTGTCTGCACTGAAAATTCCTCCCATTACCACTTCTTTGAATAGCAGTGAACAATACTTGGACCAGATCCAAATCTTATGCAGCACTGAGCATCAGTGATGATTTTTATGGGAAATACCTTTAGATACGGTATTTGATTCCTAATGAAAGAGCAAGTTCCTGGTGTTCGTCGTTTGTTCTATGAAAAAGGACAAAAGCAAAAAAGCTGATTTTGCAAATAAAACACCAAATCAATAGAACTTCAAAACCACATGAGATCATATACCAAAATATAGGAAAAATCCAGCCTGATTATTCTGAGTATATTGACAACCCAAGACAAAACCACATTTGGTTGAGAACATAATATTTTCAGAAAAAAATATATAAAATATTAGAATAGGCATTTCTTGAGGACATTCCTATCTGACAAAAACAAAAATGGGAACAAACCCAAAACAAACAAAAGCTTATAAAATACTTAAAATGCAATTTTGTCACCCCTAATCACGAGTTGCGTAAATACCACAAAAATAACTGTACTGTGTGCCTTATTCATACATTGTCGGAAACCCACCTAGCCCTGTAGAGAAACTGGCCCCCTAAAAGACATTAAATAACAATCTACCAATTTACCAATCTCAAGTTGATATTATGCACATTGTACGTGCATTTCCAAAAATAAAGGAGTCATGCACTTTCTTCTCTAAAAGAGCACATGGAGATTCTTAATGAAAAGCTGCTGAGAATCTAAAGCAGTTAAAGGCAACTGTGACTAGAGGAAACCAATTTGTAACCATTGGTTTCACAGCAGGCTGTCATCTCTCTGCCTCTATGCATTTGCTTGTTTTCTGGTTCAGTAAAAACTCTGTTCTACTATTATGATTTGATGGCATGGTAATCTTTATAAACCTACTAGATTTTTCTGGAATATATTTAAGAAAAAGAAATGTATAGGGGCTGGTGGCATACTCCTTAATTAAGATTCCCCGGGCGTGCAGGCGGGTGCGTGTTTGGAATCCAAACCCATTCACACTTCCTACTCACAAACAAGGCTCTGGTTGGAGGTAAGAAGCTGATGATAATGTTTCCTAACACCCCACATTTTAATAAAAAAAAAAAAAAAAATCCAAGCTGGAAGTACTTTAACACAGATTTAAAATCTCAGATACACCAGTGATTCTCGGAGTGTTAATGAGGAGTTATGCTGCTACGATTGCATGGTCTGGAGCGAAATGCAGGGTTACTCGAAGCCGTGAATTCAGGCTGCCATAGCAAGGGGTGAGGGGGAGCGGCTGGACCACTTCTCACAGCAGTTCCCATATAACCTTCAAGGAAATTAACCTCTGGAAGTGAGGGCTCAAAGACACGCACTCACAAGCCTAGAAATGCCACCAAAAGTGGATTTGCCAGGGGAAATGCACTGTTTTCCAGAGGTTAAGTGAAAGTGCTGTGACAGAGGTGTACTCTAATTAACAGGGATGGTGCAGTTTCTGCTTCTTTTTCTTTCTTCCATTCAGAAAAACACTATTCCAGGACAAAGAGGAGAAAAAAGAAAAAGGAGCAGAAATAAAAAGATCACAACTGCCAATCAAAAGTAACTTTAGTGGCAAAATCTATGGCAAACTCTCGTGAGTACGATTGTACATGAAATAGAAACCAGTAAAAAATATTCCCTATTTCCTTATCCCTTTGTCTCTGACACAGTAAAGCCAAAATTTGCCCTAAGAAACTTCCATTGGGGTGGGGGGAATTGGTCTAGATTAGTCACTACTGGATGTTGTTAGCATTTCTTAGGTACTGGGTGTTGCAAGTCATTTAAATCCATATTATTCTTACGGAATAAAGGAGATGCATTCGGTCGTGAAAAAGCCTGCAGCTCAGGCTGACACTCCACTGCTGTTTCAGCAGCATTAGCTACCTTCCACCTTCTGTCCCAGGGAAAGGCCTCAGGTGCACAGGGAGGAATATATAAAGACCCTTTTCTCACACTTGCTCAAGCTCTTCCTAAGTTGGCAGTCTAGGTCTGAGGAAGAAAGGTAGTTAACAGCACTGCAAAATATTTCCTAATGTTTTTAATCCATCCTTGCAAGCCCATTAGCTTGTGAGAACATTTTATCATGCCTTGCCCACATCTCCAGAAATCGCTGTTTGTGAAATCAAACAGATCACTTCAGCTGATTGCACAGTAAATCAGTGGCACAGCATTACTTACATACCATTCATTGCATACTTTAAAATGTCAACCTCATTTTCTGTATGAGACAAACAACACAACAGGCTCCAAAAATGTCAAGTTTGGCTTGTTTTTTATCCCTCTGCCTTCACAGTGAATGGACAAACAACCTGGTCACACACAAACTCCTCCCTCAGAATGCCCTGAAAGTATCAGCCATTTTCCCAGAAATAATGTTAAAAGCCACGTGATGTTATTGATCTACTTAGAGAATGCCAAAAGCCATAAACATTAATTAAAAAAAAACCCTAGTCACAGTACATGAAGGCTAAAAGAAGGGAAAATAAAATCTACATTTTATTCCATATCAGCTATACAAGCACACGATACATTTTGGAAGCCTTATGTCAGTCTCTGATCCACTGATTCCTTTAGTGTTTTGAATGATATGGACCTGTTGGTAGAAAGCAAACATAAAACCTGTGAAGCTCATAGGCCCATTTAAGTCAATTTTTATAGCAGTGAATATCACCAGCTGAATGTTTAACCTGTGAAAGCAACCAGAAAAAAACAAAATCGAAAACCTAAGTAGTTCCTACTGTATTTACAACATTACAAATGTCTTTTTTCTTGCTATAATTCAATTTACAATTGGCCTTAGGGAGAAAATCAACATGAGCAAATTACAGCTGGCAATACTGAAAAAAATTTTAAAGACATTTTCTGGATACATACCAACACATTCATAGAAGAAAAAGAGAAAACAGTAAAAGAAACAGACACAGAAGTAGTATTTTTACTTACTTTACAAAGCTTTTGCTTTGGGGAGACACTATTGATTATATTCTGATATTTGCTCACTCAAGCTAGATGCTGAAGGGAAGTTTTGGAGAGTTTTCCCCCTGCAGAAAGGATTTTGCAGCTAAAAGACCCCAAACCATGCTCCAGAGAGGCAACCACCTGAAGCTTTATTGCAGTGCCTTTCTCCACTCACTAAGATGCCAACCACAGCTTCAGTACCAGTAATAACAATTTGTCCCCAAACACCTTGACCATTCATGCATGTAAAATCATCTGGACTGACTGTCACCATATATATACTGAGCCACAAAAGGAAACTGAGCACCAACATGAGCACTGAGGGTTTCATGTTATGACTAATACCAGAATCTGCATCGGAAGAATTTGTTCCTCAGTCCTCTCTATACTGAGAACTAATGTCTTTCCCTTTGCTGTTTACTTAGATACCTGCACTGATGTTGTCGCTTTGTTAATATGGTTTCATCACTGAAAATTAACACACTATTAGGAAATTGCTAAATATTTTTTTCCAGATACAACTCACTCCCTGTAAAAAGAGAAGGTCAAAACTCGGGAAACCTCGACCCATGTTCCTCTGACTGCCCCATTCCTTCTGAGTGTTGGGATAACTGCTCTGACTGCAACTTTCTAACAGCTCTTTAGTTTTTTTGCTCCCTCATTTACCTTCTAGTCAGTAAATCTATTATTGGTAAAATGCATTGGCCTGGGATAAGCTTATTCCCGTTATCAACATTTCTCCTATTCTAAAAAGGATTTAAATGGTGACTAATAGCATTTGTCTTAATCATTTTTGCAATTAACTGTGCAAACCTATCTAGTCAAAAGATACGGAAATAATTATAGTGGACATTTACATTCTTTTTCATTTTTCTTCTTTCCTGTTATCTTTGGCAAGACATTCCAAGGCTGCAAATACTTTTTCCCTGAAAAAATTCAAAGTTAAAAAAGCTTTTTCAGAAATTACGCCGGGAAAATTTTACAGGTTATAAGCTTCCTTTCAATTATGCTTCAGCATCTTTGTGCACCTCGAGGCATCTTTATTAAGCCCAGTCTTTACTGTAAATAGGAATAAGATCCGAAGTCTCTTATATAGTCAATTATTAATCACTATTCAACTTTTTTATTTGTTTGCATTGCCTAAGTGTCTGAGTCACAGGTCAAGATCCCACTCCACTATGTTCTGTACAGACATGGGGATTTAGGCATACACTTTTGGGTGCCTGCCAAATAGCTGGTGATTCCTATAACCTAGAAACAGATAACGATTTTGCAAGAATAACGGAATTGCTTGTTGCTGTTCAGTCAGCCACACTTGCATTCCACAGCCTAAGTAAGAACAAAGATGAACTGCTGTCTGAAATGCACAAGGGCAGCCAGCTTGGCCCTACACCTGAGGACGCCCAGGTAGGGCAAGGGCAGGGAGAGACACCTCAAGAGGCCACTCACCCAGGTGCCCTTAGCACTGCTGGCAGAGTGGTAGGAAAGAGGACCCCACCTGAGGAGCCACAAGCAAAGCCTATTTTGGAGGTCTTTGTTTCACCCTTTCCCACTGTGCATCTGTAATGGGGAGACCATACCCTAGTTTTGTAGAGAACCAGTCATCAGTCACCAAAGAGGATGGTTGCTCTTCTCATAGGATATTGGATGGAAACCTGGCTTTACCCTTTATGCCTAAGCGTGGATCGGCTGCAGGATAGTTTGGTCCTCCACAGGGAATCCATGGGAGTAGTCTCAAAGACAAGCTGAAGCTTATGACACCAGCCCTCCCAGAGGTTCACCTGCACTACTGAGATGAGAAAGAGGTCTCCAGCAGGGTGTTCAGGGAGTAAGACTGACTTGAACTCCTTCAGGCAACAGTCCAGACTACCTTTCTATCTCCTTATTATGGAAAGGAGATTAACCTCACTGGGCTAACATTAGCTTTTGGGTATCTCTCCCTAAAGCTTTACAACACAGGTTAGCTTAAGCTAATAGATATTTTCCCTATTAATTGTAATACAGAATTATCAGTTCCTCCTCTCCCATACACTTTTGTTACTTACAGCCCTTTGTAAGGGGAAAAGCTGTGTTTGATGTCTCAGTGCACTAACACACTTCTTGAAAGAGCTGTCTTCCGCAGGTTGTGCTTTTGGGAACTGATGAATTAAATGTAAAGAAAACTAAAAAATCTTCTCCCACCTTTCTTCTGTAGGTGGGAAGGTCTTGCCATAATTAACTAGGACAGTTCTACTGTTTATCTCCTTGACATAAATTTGTACAAATACATTAAAAATCAAACAAAAAAACCCCTAACAAATCTTGGTTTTGTCCTATTAGAAAAGCTTGTCTTCTCAACCCAATCAATGTCAGCAGCAAATCCATAAAAAGTAACAATTTATAAAACATGTCATAGATTTGGCTCAAACAGTTTAATTAATTTAGTCCATTTGGGAGTAGATGACAAGGCTTTTTCTTCAGAAACCTTCATTGATTCCTTTTAAATAGTGCTGACACAAGTGGAAGTAATTCAAATTAATGACAGACAAAGTTCTACTTTGGGTCAAGATTCCTTAAACAATTCAGACTATAAGAAGTATTAATCCACCCAGATTTAACACTTGTATTAAATATAAACAGAGTTGAGAGGTATTTTTAGTGAGAAATTAAAATAATGAGGAAGAACCTCCATTTTCTCCTTCCACTTCTCTTAATGTTCACATGAACAGTTGTCTGACCTGTTCTCTATGTAATGACAGAAAAAAAAACCCCAACTTTCCCAAAGATGTTGAAGAGGAATCTGTGAAGAGGAGATCAAAACTTGGAGGATACACGAATAGCCTAAATTATTTATTAGACACAGCTCTGTGCCTGGAATTGAGAAGGATAAAACATTTCAGGGAAAATAAGAATCTCACTTCCTTTGATTATGATGATAATTATTAGTTATTTGCATTATGGTAACAAAGTGGGTTTATTTGTGCACACACACAAAAAAAATGGGTTTGCTCCAAATCTTAAGCATCTGTTCATAAATATACCAAATTACATTTGCTTGTTGACACAGAATTATTTCATTCATTTTCCAAGGATGAAAATGAAAACAGCTCCTCAGCTGAAGTATGACACAAAACATTAATAGGTGGGACAAAGGCCAACTTCATTGCAGCCTCTTTCATACCCCCATTCCTCACCAGCACCCAACAACCAAAGGTAAGTGCCTTAGCATGACGATGACGCTCCTGCCCAGACTGACAGAACTAAAGTCATTAGAAGCTTTGACACTTAACTGACCACTCACTTAAGTTCCAGAATGGACCCTTCATGGAAACAAACAGGACAGATCAATGGTCTCTTGGAGCTGTGGCTTTCCCTTATGCAGACCCAGGAGGACCACATCCCTACTGAGCGTGTTTGAGGAGGTACCACCACACAGATGTCAACTGCAACAGCAGTGATTTGGAAGGGACATTAAAAAAATACTTTATAGTTTTAGGGATAGTTTGATAAACAGATTTCCTGAGAAAACTACAGCCATCTTCATTATTTGATGTTTTTTAAGAGTTCAAAAACACTGTCAGGAACTAAGCTTGAGCTGGGGGAGAAATTGGACTAGCTGACCTCTCAAGGTCCCTGAAATACTATTTCTGATTCACAAACACAGAAAAATTAATTCTACCCATGGAAGGAAAGCTTAAATTGTGAAGAAATTTACATAGGAGGGAGAGGATTTAAAGCTTTGCAGAAGGATTAAAATTTGCTATGAGCTCCAGCATAAAAGTGGTACTGTTAAGTGAAAACCTTTTTACAGTTAAACAGTACCCTCGCCCTTCAGAGAATACCATTTACAGATAAGAGACACGGTCTTCCAGATCAGAGCAAAGGTCACTTTCATGGTGAGTTTGAATGAAGATTTAGACTTGCCTTTGGATTTTCATTTGTTATGGTACCTACCTGTTTCTCCACTTTCATGGGGGATAATTTCTTTACAAGACTATTGCATTAAGAAAACATGCTTGAAAAGGTGAAGGCAGCCCAGTGGTAGTGCACAGAGCAATAGGAAGCACTCAGAATTTGAAGTGAGTCAAAGAAATCTCATCCGTGCACCAAGGAGAATAACATATTGCTAAGATAAATCCCCTTGCTCGCACCAGGTAGCACAATCATCCTTCATTACACACTTGGGCCCAAGTTGGCAAAGTGGGTAGGGATTCCAGTTGCCTGCATTTCTGTCACTTTGGGCTGACCTAGATTTGAACGAGGAAGGAGGGGGAGGTGAGGAGTGAATATCCAGACCTTGGAGTAAATATCCTGGGATCAAACTTTTGCAAGTCTGGTGCAGAGCTATTTTGGGTTGAACAACATAAAGCTAACGCATTAAAGAACACTGCCACCAGATAATTAAAGTTACACCTTTTTAGCTGGTCTAGAAGTTGGTCTTAATCTGACTTCACCTATTGTAACAGAAAAATAAAACCAAGGTCTGTACAAGAACAGATGACCCAACAGATTAACTCAGTTAAGCCACACAAGGATCTGAGGCAACAGCACTAGTGAAAATAAGTTGGCTACCAAATACTTGTGTCACCTTTGTCTTCCCAGTTAAAATTACTTTTTTCTCATTTATTAACTCATATATAGCCATGTTTACTGGGAAAGCCTTCAATGTGACACTGGAGCAAGGCTAAATGGCCTCCATAATAAGATACCTTCCTCCATGAGGCTCTTGTCAGATAAATCATGTTGTCCCCAGTTCGAAACTGTAAAAGATGAATCTGACTTATTGTTTGCCATAATTCAAAATGCAGACATGTCCTCAAATTATGCTAAAGCTTAAGGCTTTCCACAAAAGATTCATAGCATAATCTGAATATTCAAGTACTGGTACACCTCTCTCGCAGCCTTGCTGCATAAGAAATGTTAGGATCAGGGAACACAGCCAACAATGCCAGCCATCACATACTCTCTTAAAGGGCTGCAGCAAATCATGAGAATTCATGAGGAGAGCCATTTAAAAAAATATATTCTCTCTCTCATGGGAAAATTTTTATTTTTAAGCACCTGCCCAATCTTTAAATTTTTGTTTTCCCTTGTCCCAAATCAAGGTGTTGCTCATAAGATCTGTGACATTTCCTTTAACAAAAACACTGATTTTTGCCAGGGTAATCAGTGACTTTTTTCCTTTAAAAAAAAAAAAAAATCACTTTGTTGGAATATGAATGTTCTGCATAGAATAGGTTTGGTAGTGGCAAAAAAAAAAAAAGAAGAATAGAACTAAGGCTGACCCTTCCTTCCCCTTCTTCAGCTACTGCCAGGATTTGGGAGCTTCATACTCTCCTGTACTTCTTTAAAAGAAAGGATAAAAATAGCCCTAATGAGCAGCTCTCTAACTACAAACAGCAAGTATTTCAGTCAGAAAGAAATGTCACTGTTAAGCTTTCAGTGGTTGTTATATATAACAGCAATTTAAAACATATAGTGTAAAAATGATGAAAGCTACCTTGACAGGGGTGCTTTTAAATCTGCAAGATCTATGGAAATATGAAATAAATATTTAGCATGTTGATTTTACATGCAAGAAGGAGTCAAATGCATGTCATTGCCAACATCTTCCCTCCCTCCCCCACTACTGTATTTAAGGCAGTGAAACACACTTCACCGCTGTACGTATTCTGTTATTCCTTTGTGCCTGGAGACACTCATGTGAATCATTATTTAAGAATAAATAAATAAAATCTGGTGCATTAATTGTGTGGCATAGAAGAGTTCAAATGGGATTGAAAGCCTATTCTCATCACCAGGTACATTGTGTAGTAGGCGACAGTTTCAAATATTAAATAACATTGGAGACAAGGGAACAAATATTCCCTGTGAATAGGTATGGAGTTAATTGAAGGCTGCCCTATTGTTCTACCACTGTAATCCAAAACACACCTGCAAGGGTTTCCTTCCTCTTTTGATTCACATACACAAACATTTGGGGGGCGAGGGGGGGGGGAGGGGGAGGGGAGGGAGTGGGAAACGAAGGGGAAAAAAAAAAGGAAGTAAAATGAAGGGAAGCGAGGGAAGATGAGAATAAGAGAAGAATCTTGGTTTTTCCCATCATCTAAAAAGAGTTAATCAAAGTAAAATGTGTGTTGCAATATCGAGGGGGGGAGGGGAAATGAGCTTAAGAGATTAAGTGCATAAATGGAATGGAATTTAGCCACATGCCATTACAGTCAGTAATAGAGATTTTTTTTTTTTCCTCCCCCAAACAAATATCACAAATAGAACCAAACAGTAAGGGATAATTTGGGGTGGTAGTTCTGAAGTCCTCTATTCAATGTCAAGAGAATGCATGAACAGTGATGCATGCTATCTGGCTGAGAAAAGGGAATTCTAAAGTAGGCTCCGTTCTTCATGGCCAGACAATTTCTTTTTTGTGTTCTGCCAGAACTCTAATTGTAAAGCCCTTTTCAATCGCACCAATCAGCCATGTCTTTCAAGTTGGCTCCCCCCATTCTATTATTCAGCTGACAAGCAGTTATAAAAAGAGAGATTTTTTTTCCACATAGGCAGAAGCTATACGAAGATAAGTGACGCCAGCTACATTTAAATTTTAAAACCAGATTCTTTCATAAAATTGTAGGTTGCTGCCATTCACTTCTTATTTTATCAACTGGTGACTGGAATCGCTTTCTCCCCCTAAACAATAATAAAAGGAGATAAGCTAGTGAAATACCTCTGAGTAGGTAGTACAGACAAAACAGAATGCTGTAAGAAAGGGACAGATTTTAGCCAGCCCAGAATAAAAGGGTGGTAGAATATTTCATGCCATGGAAAAAAATGACTGCCCAATTTTAGAGAACTAGATATCACATGGTTTTTTTATTGATAAAAACCTGAGACTGCTGAGACTGATACCGCAGCCAAATAATGGCACATAATTCACACCTGAAAAGAAAAAAAAAGGTGAGGGAAAAAAGAAGTGTTGGGTGGAACATGTTTATTTTAGTTGGCTGGAGTCATGTCAGACCTTTTTTGTTACAAGAGAGTCTGAATTTTCTGAAGCTAGTTCCTTCTCTTATCCTGAATTTGTAAATTACTCGTTTGATTTCAGTGGTTTTATGTGAGATAGGCTCCAGCAAAGAGCAAAAAACCAAGCAGAAGATGCCAGTGTGATTTACAACTTTGTGTGTGTAATATTCTTCCATACAGTATTCCTGGATCATGGACTGTCCAGAGAGGTTTATAAGACAGAGCTCCATGAGACTAAAACAAAAAGGAAGCTGAGGGGAGATATCACCTTCTATTTTCAACCTTCCAAGACAAGATCAGCTGCTTCAGACAACCTCCGGATACTTGAAAATGTTAGACTGGCCATTCTGCTAACATGAGAGAAAACATGTTGGGTTTTCTGATTAGTTTAATGGAGAAGAAAGTAAGTTACATGGGAACGACCAAAGATATTCCATAATTAAAAACCAGCATCAGACTACATTAGAAAGTGTTTTCAGGAAGAGAATTAAGAAAATATATGGAAATGCAACTGTTGGACTCCACAGGAAAACCAAGAAATGCATTTAAAGAAAACAAAAGGCCTTCTCCAGTCTGGAAAGAGACCAGAATTCAGGCAGACCGTAAGGGAACACACACATTCTAGGCAGTAGAGTTCCCAAGAAGTCATAGTTGTCATATGACCAGTCATAGCATGCAAACCAAAGGAGTAGAGTTGAGGAGTGACGAGGTATCATAGAAACCAAAAGTCTGAATAAAACCAAAATTCAAAATAGAGACCAAGTTGTCAAGGAGCAACTAATAAAGACCATACCCTAAGCAAAGAAAATCTTTGGACAAATGCCCTCAATAATTTCTTCAGTTTCTTTAAAAAAAAATAAAAAATAAATAAATAAAAAGGAGAAAGGCTCAAGGAACTTAGAGTTTCAGAACAGTGGACGAATAGTTCAGTCACAACATTCTCCAAACCTAATGCCAAATATTTTTTTTTCTCTAATAAGAGTATGCAATACCAGTATGCATCCCCTCGAAGAAAACCAAAACTAAATCAGCCAAATCCCTTAAAAACCCAAATGGACCAAAAGAAAAGGTTTACATTGCTGCTTTTTCAGAGTTAGCTTGCTGAATGATGCTAAAGCCAAAAACAAATTAACGGTTCATCCAAGACTGTAAAGTAGGTCAGTGCAGACTCAAGAGCATAAGGTTCCTAGCATGTCCTTTAACCATTAGACATTAATTCTTCAACAAAGCTGTCACTATGCAATTAGCCAGTCTTACTTGCTACTTTTTATTAAAAATTGGTTTCAAACATCTTCCTGCAACTCTCCCCCTTCATTTTACCCAAGCAGAATATGCGTCTATCACATAAACTACTATCAGACCAGACAGAGAAATAGAAAATTGTATTCTATGGGTAAAGAACTCAAGTCAGATACATTACAAATTTAGAAAACAGCCAGGCATGATTGATTGACTGGTTATTCATCTCAACCCCCTAGGAAATGCAATATCGCTTTATCAGCATGCTCTCATTTCAGGAGTGCTATGGCTCTTGGTTTAAGTGAGCTATTTTTCCTCGAGAGTTCTTATTTTTTTTAAGCAGAATTTTCTCATACTGAAGCAGAGCCCCAGCAGAAATTAACCTGCAGGACTCCATGGCTCTATTGTGCTTCTCAGCATTTCCCAGAGGGCTGTTTACATAGTTTCTAGTTAGATTTCCAAATAATTTTTAGGTGCTTAGGACAACTATTTATCTCTATGTATCACTGAAGAGTCCAGGTATCTGACCGGACTTGTGGATTTCATTAAGTGGAGAAGCACCTGAGAAGTAGTTGGTTCAGCACATCAGTCTCACCTCACCCTTCCAGGACTAGACACCCAACTGGCAGAACACAAAGCACGAGCTCAAAAAGAGCAAAAAGCCTATAGGAGAGAGGGTGTTTTTCCAAGGCTTTTCTTCACTTGTCCATCCCATTCAGCACTGCAGCATCAGCTTAATGCCTGCCCTGATTTTTGAAGTTTTCTAAGATTCTGAAGCATCTTTCTTTGCACATGTAAGTGTTATGTACTTGTGATGGTTTGACACTCAGTATGAGCCACACCACATCATGAAAGATCCTTAAAGGGACTGCTGAAATATAAAGGTAGATTGAATCTTGTCAATACACCAGTTGAGATACACAAGATATCTTCTGCCAATTGACAGATGATGAGCACAAACATTTTTTTTGTGTTTGTGAATGAAAAGCTACTAGGGAGAGGGAGGAAAATCTGTCTGTTAAAGAAAATTAGACCAGAAATAGAATGTAAAATTTCAAGAGATGGAAAACTGCTTAATAAACTTGTTTTATACATCATTAAAATAAACTCTAGCTGTGGCTTTCTAGAACCACCTTGTTAACAAACACACAGCAAGGAAGGACACAGCACTGTCACAATTTCTGAGACTCATGTCCTAGCTTGTCCTATACCTACTTCTGTGAGGGTCTGGAAGAGGGTTCTTGCCATTTTTGCATCTGAGTCCCCTCGACGCAGCTTCACACCACCCTGGAGCCAGCAGAGCCAAGTGACCCCATTGCAGAGCCAGGGAAACACATTGCCCCTCGTGGTTAATAAACTCATACCTCATCTGAGAGAATTCCTTCCCGGCTTGGGAACAACAGTTACAACATCTCCCAGACCAGCAGTTCCCAGAAGTATTTTCACTTGTTAGTGGAAAACCAAAGAATTCATAGGAGTGGGTAGGAGAGCAAACCTGACAAATTTTAACTGCGTTTCACTATTGCTGTCAGACTGAAAGGGAGTATGTTATTGTTGGAAAAGGACCAGAAAGCTTAAGATAATAAGATACAAGCCATCCATCAATAGTAAATATGGAATAACCCATCCACGAGAGACGTGATCAGTATAATTCGATCTGTTGTCTGAATGATATGGAAATATTTCCCCAGATACATTTAACCATGTAGATATTTTTTCTCTCTGTAAAAACATGCAATGTTTTCTACAGTCCCACTCACAATCCACCATTAGCTGCAGCAATGACTTCCACAAGTAAATCATGAGCTGCGTGAAAAAGTATTTCTGTTAACTGCTTGTGAATGCCATTGGGTAACCTTTGCTTATACTTTGAAAAAAACCCCAGATGAGTAAAAGGTCAAGCTCTGCCTTTTTACACTTACTTTGTATACATTATAGTGCTTCCTCATCCATTTCCTCTGACAGATTTTTAAAGTTCTCTCTTGACAGGCAAATCGGTATTTTCATACAATCTCAACAAAATTAGATTCACATGACAGCCTTCTTAATGCTGACTAACAAGCATGCTAACCATGCTAATGCATTTCAGGCAAGTGCATGTGAATATTTTGTAGTCCAGAAGCATTAAGATAGGGCCAGAGATAGCACTATTTGCTATGTCCTGGGCCCATTTTCTTCTTCACAGTCTATAAATACCATGCCTGTCAAACCCTGGCAGTGTGGTAGCGTGGTATCAGGATTTCTCTACAATGAGCAATTGAATGTCATTTGAAAGTGATGTATTTTAATTAGCATGATTCTAGACACAACTGGCCATCTTAAAATTGCACAAAGTAGTTGTGACCAAATTGTATTTGCTCAGTATGCAAGGAAAAAAAAAAAAAAGTTTTGCAGGAACATTGTACTCCACCTAAATTAATATTTTGCTAGATTTTTTTTTGTTATGAATTTGTTACAAATACTCAGTGACATTTCTCTATCATTAATTTTTTTTTTTTTTCCTTTTCAAAAACAAACTAGCTGATTCTGCTTGTCCTTAGTGTTAATGTAACTATCCATGTCTACACACAGTGTTATAAACTGTTTATAAATGTGGAAAGGGAGCCAATGGGAGCCTTTACCATTTAGGTCACTGCTGCAGAGTTAAGCCAATGCTATGAACTTTTGAAATTCCCAGCCTCAGAGTGGCACAGGGCATGTTTTAATGAGCATCCACAGTAATAACAGAATCTGATCTATGCAAACAAATAATGCTTAATAAAACAATTGCATCATGCATGAGAAACAGCTGTGGCAGCAAATATGCTGTGGTTACTTGTGCAATAAAGAAGGTTTAAGAAAGAAGAATTAGGTACAAAATGTTCAGTAGGTCTCAATTATTTCTTCCTTTTTCTATAGCATAACTTGAATACTGTGAACCTAAAATCATTTTGCAATAGCATCTGGTACATTTCTGTTTGTGGATGATATTTAAAAAAAGAAGTTAATCTGTACTGTACCTACAGTACTGAGTGTTCTTTTTCTGTGTGTGCATACATACATATATGAACAGTGGATGCTAAGGTTATGAATACTTTCAGCTGATTAATTTTCTTTCAGTAAAATCCTGAGCTAAACGTATGGACACATAAAAACACTATGAAAAGAAAAATTGCACAGCAGTGCAGCGTATTCCAACATTCATTGAAGGCAACGAAGGGGCTGTTTGGAACCACTTTATCCCAAGGCAGAGCAGGTTGCACAGCAGACCCAGCACTCGGATTCACAGGACAGCCAGGACCACACACTGTGAGGATCCCCACTAAAGTCAGGGCTTGGCTTCCAACTCCACAGCACTACCTGTGAATACTTTCAGCAGTGAGTGCCAGCAGGTCATCTAAACCCCTGGGATAGAGAAAATATTTCAGTTTGGAAGAGCTAGGGCAGGCTTTAAACATACACCGTGTGGAACAAAGTACACAACTGACACCCAGGAAGCCATGGAGTAGCCACACAGCCCCAGGAGTGTTTTTATTTTGGTGGCACATTAATATGGGGTGAGAAGTACCTTGGTATCTCAGATTTCGAGTTGTGGAGACTTTGAACTTCTGGGAGATTAAACCAATCTTAATTAAAAAGAAAAGGGACGTTTCATCAAGTTAAATATCACATTCTTCTGCCAGTAAGTGGAGTAAAACAACTGCAAACATTTTCAGATGGAGGGGAGAAATAGGGTATGAGCATCCAACTTATTCAGCTATCTTCTCAACAGTACTGATAACAGTATATTGACTAGATTTCTAAGGTGACTACCTCACATGAATATTACCCTCTATGTCTTTACCTCTTGACAAGCAGAGTTGCCATTTGTTTACAGCTGTGATCTAAGTCATATAACAACATACCACATGCTGCCAGGGACACATTATAGTGAAGGACTATTAAAAAAAAGTTTAAAAAGTGTTTTAAAGAAAGTAATTTCCTGCTCAAATATATATAGTATTTGACTTGTCAAGGAGTTCTCTTTCAAAACGGTTTTTAAAGGAAAATACAGTTTCCATAAAAATGTATTGATACTCCAAGGGAAGGAAAATAGTGTCAATTCAGATGAAACAAGCATTTTGATTTGTTGAACTGACCAACATGTTATACATTTGACTATGGACTCTGCTGATTTCTGGTGACAAGATGCTCTATGGAAGCTACTGTTTGGATGCCCCGTGCCTGTGGTCTCTCCTGCAGACTGACCCTGGCTGACCTGTGTTTCTACGGCATACCATACAATTGTTGTCCTGGGGCCCCATCAGAAGACGGTAAGATTTCCTTTGTTTCTGTTTTAACCTAGATTTGCCCACTCTCTTACTCTTATTTTTCTGTGCCCCAGACTAGGAAAGCTCTCCTCCTGATTGCATAACTTTTTACACAATGATGAACAAAGACATCTTTTTTTTTTTTACTTCCCACTTTCTATAAATAAGAACTAATGTTCCTTCTTCCTAGTGTGCATTAGTTTACCTTTGCTTTTGCTGTCCTATATTTCTCTCTGTAATCCCAATTTGAATTTGTTGCTTCTCCGAACAGCTAATCGACCAAGTAGCAAGGGAGAGGAGAGACGGTATAGCTGGTCTCACAGACATTGATAAGCTTCTGCTGTATATTCAAGTTCTCCTGTGATCACAGCAAAGGACTTCCGGTCCCAATAACTCATTGTGGTTCCTAAGGACTGAGATGTCTAATGCATGAGCCTAGAAATTGGTTTCAGCATCAAGAATTTTTAGTATGACATCTTTTGAACACCCTCCATACCCTGCCATTCATTAATTCCTTCTCCTGGATGGGTGGGAAGCAGAATGAAGTCCTGGATCTCACGTAACATAAGGCATGCAGTCATTCCTTTTGACGTATTTTTTTTTCTCCAGTGGAGAAACAAAACATTCGTTGCCTTCTCACACTATGGCAGTAATATGGGGCAATATGCATGGCTCATTCCTTCCTCCTCTAGACAAGCTGTACCTTGCTTGGCAACACAAAGACAAAGGGAAGTCTGTTCTTGAATTAAGAAATTAGAAATGTGGTAATTTAATCAGGCCTCTCATTCAGGAAGAATGTTTCAACAATGAAAGCAATCCTGGAAATGAAAGTTTTGAAGATATTTCACAGAGTAACTACCAGTGAATGCTAGGGTCTCAGAAAACTGCTGTTGCATTCAGTTAAGGGCTGCCATTTGTCATTTTTTCTTCCTACTCATACAGTCAGCAGTAGTACTCTATAACTACATCACTATAGTACTGATGCATGTAAAGCATGGAAAAAAATAGATGATAGAGAAGAGGAAGCTTGCCTTGAAATCATTTGGTAAATGAGGTACCAAGGTAGAACAAGAAAATTCATGTTTTTTGAACTGTGCTTTGAATGGTATAAATGCACTTAATTAAGCAGTTTATCCTCAATTGTCCTCCAAATTTCCTTAGTACATCACACAACTTCTATGCCTCAATTCCTCAACACATTGTGAGAGGAAACAAAAAATATCATTACATCATAGGGTGCAGTTTATCAGTGCTTAAATGAGAGGATAGAAGCTGTATTAAAAGTGAGCATTAGTATTTACTGGATTATGCAGACCTGTATGGAATAACATCTTTCTACCCACTTGAAAAGGTAAATTAGGATTAACAAAGACTTTGGTTTAAGTTCTGTGCAATGCTTAAGGTTTCTGGTCTAAATGACTTCATCAAGGCCAATACCTAGGATTGAGCAAAGAAGAAAGAAAAGCTGATAGAGAGCTATGGGCAGGAAGGGAATAGCTTATGTTTTCCATGGTTAATGAAAACTTCTCATGGCACACAAGGCAAAAGAGAATATATTATAGCTCCTTGAGGGATAACCTTTCTAAGACTTTTTGTGAGAAAATTGAGCAAAAGTGTCGCTCTTCCTGGGAAGAGAAAAGTCTACTGTGGTTCTCCAACTTTGCTTATAAAAGCCTCATGAGCCCCATACGTTTTCTTTTAGTCTAGTATTGGGAATCACTAGTTTAACCAAAGCAATGTCTGACTGAGAGCAGTTTAGTACCTGCTGCTGCAAAGCATCATATTACTAAAGCTAATTAGAAAATAATTTTTTTTCAGAGAAAAATAAGTGGGCTTTTTTTCCCCCCAATTTTATTTTAAAGCTTTTAAAAAATACACCTCCTTCCCTTTTAAATGTCTCTTTCAAAGAGTCCTCCTTTTTTCTTAATTTTTTTCCCACAAATTAAAAAAAAAATAGTTTGGTATTTAACAAAGAATATATTAAAAAGGGTATTTCTCACAAGTTTTTCTGCAGTTGCAAAAATGCCTTTCTTTTAAAGAAACACTTCAAGTAATTTATTTCTACGATTCAGAGTATGGATGAGTAAAAAACCCAAACAATACGCCAAAGCACTCAATAACTTCCATATTTCCTTTCATAGGAAGACTGTAATTTGAACGTAAATAAATTAAATGTATGTTTGATAAGCACAACAAGAAGAGTTTAAAATTCAGTAATGTTTACAGTCTGGAGAATTGACATAAAGGAATGTTTCAAAGATTCTGATTACCAGACCTCTTCCAGACTGGCACATCTTGCTCAGAGCAAGGAAGTGTTAAAATGAAAAAACTGCTTAGTTGTTTTTTTAAAAAACAAAACAAAAACCCCAAACAACCTTGTAAGTATAGGAAGGGCTTAGAGTGGGGGAAAAAAAGAATAGAGGTATGATCTTACCTTTTTCATAGCGATGGGAGAATCTTAAGTGCAATCATTCCATATTAAAAAGGAAGAGAGCTTAATTTGAATCTTTATATTTGAATTTGTCCCTTTTATGTATGCAAGTCAAGAACTGAAAAAAAACCAAACAAACCTTTTGCTCCCCAAAATGTAAAGTCAGCATAAATTCACTGAGATTTCAAGATAAGATTCTCTCAGGCTTTGTCTAGAAAAATAAAAGGATTTTCTAAAACATCACTTCACTGCAAAATAGAGTGCTTTGGACTTTGTCAGCTCTCTTCATGCTAAAAGAAGGTACTAACTTCTACTTGGGAAGGCAAATCCAAGCTAAAGGGTATGAAAGTACAAAACTTGCTAGTCTCTTGTGTCTATTTGATTTCTCACCAAGAAATTTTTCATTCTTGCTTTTCTCAAAAAAACCACCCAAGCCTAATTTCATTATTTATCTCAAAAGAGGTCCACACATACAGATCTTAGTAGAGGAGGCCAACATATTCTAAATATGCATAAAATCAGGCTGAGTTTGGTATTTTTCATTTTGAGATAAAGGTTAAATATTGACTTATAGCTACAGTGCATGTTAATCTAAATAACTTTCTAGTGCCATTTTCCCTTAGCCATGGGGCATATTAAAAAAATTAAAGCTTTTTAAAATAAAGCCAGGAATATTTGTCTAAATATTTCTGACATTGACTTCCATTTCATCCCAGTTGGTGGAGCATTTCCAGCAGTTCTGCAGACCTTTTGGAAACTGGATGGAAGTTCATAGTACTCCTCAGATGAAAGAGTAATGTCACTGCATTAATGACTTTCCCCATTACCAGAGAATTTCTTCAGGGACTCCGTTGCTGTGAACCTGTGCCATGACAAGCATTTAACCCCATTGGTTATCATCACCACCTTCCAAAGAACTTTGTTCTTGTTCAGATTAAAAAGGTACCATTTTAAAAGCAATACTCCCTGGTACATCAAATGCACCAAGTAGTAAACATGTACCTGGAGAACAGTAAATGGGGTGCAGATATCTAAAACCAGGGAGAAATGAATTAAACAACTCTGCAACAAGGAACTGTAGAAAAGAAAACACTTTGAAAAGAAAATTACAGACCAAAACAAACTGAAAGCAGAGTAAACCACAATACGAGTTTACCAAGAACTAACCTGATTGCTTTCTAATAACTGCCAGCATAAGGAGCACTTTTCACAACTCGCTCTGGCCGAGCAATGCCTCGACTCTGCCTAGCACTGGCACCGAAACTCATCTGATCAATTAGTAAAGCACTTCAGCTCACTTAAATGGCACAGAACTCCTTTTCTAGAGGGTGAGGAAAAAAAAGAATTAAGCTTTATGAGCATTTAGGAAACCGAGTCAGCTGGTTCTTCAGCCAGATGTATCAGCGCTGAAGAAAGCAGCAAGAGTTTGCAACTACAAAAGGAAAACAAAGCAGGATGCCACCATTCCATTCCAGTAGCCGCAAACCTGAGATAAACCAACTTTCATCCCTGGAAGCATTCAAGGCCAGGTTGGATGGGGCTGTGAGCAACCTGATCTAGTTAGTGGTGTCCCTGCTCACTGCAGGGGGGTTGGACTAGATGACCTCTAGGGGTCCCTTCCAACCCAAAACATTCTATGATTCTATGACTTGGGGGGACAGGTGGAGGAGCAGAATAGATCTAATCTTGCTGGGTTTCAACAAAACATTTGATATGCAGAATTAGTTCAAAGGAAAACTAGCACAGGAGTCAACAGGCAGATAATGAACAGGCAAGTGGGGAGACAGCAATGGCTGCAATTTAGCTCACTGGGCTGATTTCAGAAGCACAAACAGGTAGGGGAAGGAGGCACCTTTTCATCAGTGCATGCATAGCTCTTCAGGCTGTTCTTACAATGGTGGTTGTTACTTCGCCCGAGGCAAATCTCCAGGTGACAAGGGAAAATCTGCTCATGAAGGCAATTGGCAAACCAGGAAGATGTGCAGCATTTCTCTTGGCCAGGACAGTGTTTCTTGTATCTGCTATAGGATTTTGGGGGGGGGGGGGGGGGGGGAAGAAAAGTGTAAGTGTGCAGGGAGTCCCTGAGAGCGCCTATTTGTCTTTAAAAGCCTATGCTAAAAGAAGGGGCTGGACTAGCTTACAGTTCCTTTTCTGTAATGTTATGTGTATGCACTTTGAAACATCTAGATAATCTGATTTGAGCCATTTAACTCAAGAGAACTCAACCTTAATAAACTCAGAGTACATTACTGTATCTGTTCTATTGATTTTTTTTTTTTCTTTTCTTCACCTCCGATACCCTACCGTACAACATGTGATGTTTAACTCCTGTATTGCTAAAATTTTGTGGGTAGAGGGTAGAAACAGTATCATATGAAAAAAGAAATAAAGATCATCGAGACTGAGATGCCTCCCTCCAGTACAAGCTGTACAGTATAATCAGGTTTCTTAAGAGCAAGTCCAATACAACTGTGAACAGAGTTCTTCCACAACACTGAAGTTTGTTAGCTTATATGGTTCTTGAATGCAGAAAAAAACCTCCTTTTCAGATCACCATCCTGGTCTAGGAAGAGACATTATGGAAGCTTTTTGCATTAGCTGTGTTGATGCTATATTTGGCACAAATACCATCACTTCAAAGTACTCAGTCCAGTTACTCCTGAGAGCACAAACATGTGCTCAGATGAGAGTTCATCTCTATTTTGCCAGTGCTCCTCTGGACATGGAGGCCAAGGCTTTGGCGAGGCCCTTTGCCTTTGTTTGTGCCAACACTATCTTATAAACACATGCATCGGAAGATCCTTCTTTTGAAGAAAGTAACTATGAATCTCCCTGTAGAGCCCAAGTACTGAGCAGCAACACAGGAGGAGTGAAGCAATGCATAACAGTCAGGGAAGGGAGGAGTCAGAAATAAAACGTCTCAGTGATGTCAGCACCTTAATGGAAAGCTGGCTGAAAAGCAGAAAAGCTCCTGGTTAACAGAGCCAAATAAATTCATTTCAAGAGAAGTAGCGTATGAATGCAGTGAACTTTACAGCAAACTAACCACTGCTAACACTCATCAATGACACAGATAGCAAGATCAAGTGTACCCTCAGCAATTTTGCAGATGACACCAAGCTGAGTGGTGCAGTTGATATGCCAGAAGGATAGGATGTCATCCAAAAAGACCTGGACAAGCTGGAGAGGTGGGCCTGTGTGGACTTCATGAGGTTCAACAAGGCCAAGTGCAAGGTCCTGCACCTGGGTCGGGGTAACCCCCAGTATCAGTACAGGCTGGGGGAAGAAAGGATTGAGAGCAGCCCCGCCGAGAGGGACTTGGGCGTGCTGGTGGATGAAAAGCTGGACATGAGCCGGCAATGTGCACTGGTAGCCCAGAAGGCCAACCATACTCTGGGCTGCATCAGGAGAAGCGTGGCCAGCAGGTCAAGGGAGGTGATTCTGCCCCTCTACTCTGCTCTGGTGAGACCTCACCTGGAGCCCTGCGTCCAGCTCCGGAGCCCTCAGCACAAGAAGGACATGGAACTGTTGGAGCGGGTCCAGAGGAGGGCTACAAAAATGATCCGAGGGCTGGAGCACCTCTCCTATGAGGACAGGCTGAGGGAGTTGGGGTTGTTCAGCCTGGAGAAGAGAAGGCTGAGGGGAGACCTGATTGCAGCCTTTCAGTACCTAAAGGGGGCCTATAGAAAAGATGGGGATAATCTTTTTAGTAGGGCCAGCTGTGACAGGACTAGGGGTAATGGTTTTAAACTACAACAGGGTAGGTTTAGACTGGATCTAAGGAAGAAATTCTTTACAGTGAGGGTAGTGAAACACTGGAACGGGTTGCCCAGAGAGGTGGTGGAGGCCCCATCCCATCCCTGGGATGGGACCAGGTTGGATTGGGCTCTAAGCAACCCAATCTAGTTAGCAGTGTCCTTGTTCACTGCAGGGGGGTTGGACTAGATGACCTCTAGGGGTCCCTTCCAACCCCAAACTTTCTACGATTCAATGAACACCTTATCGATGGAGCCTTTACTTTGTAGGTGGCTTATGTCAGGAAGAGAACTGTAGCGCCTTGCCCAGCAGAGACCTGAAGGCAACATGGAGATAAGTATCCACATGACACATGATTACATGAACTAAAGGCTAGATCCTTAACCGGAGCAAGTCAGCAAAACTACAGCAGACTAGCCTAAAGACTTTAGCCTTCTGGTTCCCAAAATAAGGGATTGCAATATGAAGCAACAGTGTTGCCACAGGCCTTAAAAAAAAAATAAATTCTGTTGTGGGTATCAGGTGGAGTCATGAGTCCAACAGCATCACTGGCAAAAAAAGTCAGAGGCGTGGAAACAAGGATCAGCAGGAGAAATATTTAAAAAACCTGTCTATGCATAACACCAAGAATTAATTTTTTTCATCAAGAACTGAGCTTCTTAAATAAGCTATGAGCTGCAACCTGTGTGGAAACAAGATGCATATGAAGCCTGATTCAAAAGCCTCAAACCAGGAAGACACTGACCATTGGCCCAACAAAATTTGACAGGCAGTAAGAGAAAGGCTTCAGTTACAGATGATATAGGCAAACATTTTTTCAGTACTTAAAAGGCCAACGCTAACGTGCACTGCTCCATATATCAGCCAGCATGCTACAGCATTTTATTCTGGATTTAATTATTTTTTCTTCCAAAGTACGTAATAAACTCTAGTAAAATAAAAAAAATAAATTAGGAGTCTGTTTTTGCTTCTAATTGTTAAATGGGCTAAGAAAAAAAGTGCTCATTCATGACTAATGCTGTTGTTTCCATGTTAGTTCTAGTGGTTCAGACATCGGTCCTGTCTTTCAGTCAAGAGACAGTTACCATGCAGAATGTAGTATAATTCAGAGCTTAAGTTCCTTATACAATCTTTTTAAAGGAGATTTCAGATTTTCATATCTGAAGGTCTATCTTTAAATGAAATAAAATCTTTTTTAGCCAGCCAAGTATCATAAATATTCAAAAGCCTCAGTTTGAACATTACACATAATTGATGTTACAGAAATCTGTTTCCACTGGCTTGACATCAGAGATTGTCAGATTGAGAAATCAAGAAGATGAGCTTCACACTTGCCAATTTGTACTGTTTATCTATGTTGCAATTTTTTTCTTAACAAATCACAGCAACACGATCCCTTCCTCCAGTCCCATCATGATCTCTAGGAAGAAAGAGAAAGGCTGTTGGCCCACATCTCTACTACCTAAGTACAGGCAGCTATTGTTAAAGCTTTTTTTTTATTGTTTATAATCCTGTTTCTTACATTTGCTTTATGGTCATCAGGCCACAAGAATGTAGAAACAGGCATACTGCCAGTTGTATATAGCAGTATATGATTGTATAATTTTCACCCCCTCCCATCAAGGAGGTGAAAATTAAGGGAAGTTAGGTGTTCTTGTCTAAGGAAACTTCTTTCGGGTCAGCTTAGTGACGCCCCTCATCGCTGTTTCTTCTGTATTTATGATTAATGCAGCAACAGAACATTTCTATTGAAGTAGCCAAAAACCCAGAGAAGCTGAACCATCAGTCCCTGTAATTTCCATGAGTAGCACCTGTGATACCCAGACTACAAGTGAAGACATGCACACCAAACAGTACATGTACTGGCTCATAGTCAGTGATCTGGGCTGCACAACTGACAGCTATAACCAGTTCAGGAAAAAAAAAAAAAAGAAAAAAAAAAAGGAGAAGGTTTCCTTCCTGCTGTTAAACAATACTTGCAGAAATGGCAGAGCCATACAGGACCTGGTGCCCTGGTCCCCAGCCGCACAGCTCACTCCCCCAATGACTCCAGTGGTTTTCTTACTCACTGTCCCCCACTAAACTCTGGGCACTGCAGTATTTCCATCACAGGCCACACCATGAAACCAGCCCTCCTGTCCCCTTTCCCAGCACAACCCAGCTCTGCTCAGCCCCTCACAGGCATACAAGGAGCTGGATGGTTTTGTCTGACCCACCTGCAGCCCAGGAAGCAGAGAGCGGACAGAGTTGTGCTCCATCACGGTAAGGTCCAGAGTACCCCAGGGGAGATGCATTACTACCCTCCGGAATCTTCCCCTCCTGAGAGCTGGGAGAAAGAGCCAGATAAAGTAGTTTAACTGAGGGATAGAGGAAGTTATAATAGATTTATTTTTTAAAGATAAAAAAACTTTTCTAGGAAGCGTCTGTTTACTCCCTAGCAGAAGCCAAACACTATAACCTCTTGAGTCAATATCCATGCAACCACTTTTGGAATCCCCCAAACTGTGGCAGTGTTCCACACATTACAAGCACAGCTTGGGTACAAGAAGTTTTGCAAATCTGTTATGTAGAGCAAGTTCTCCCTACAGAAGTGGACTATTACAGCCCAGGCAGATGTGGCTGGAGAAGAGAAACCCTGCAAAGCAAAAGACCTTCAGCAGGCCTGCCTGGTTGAGCTTGCTGCAATAGCATATCAGGACTATGGCAGGTATTTATTCACTGTGGCTTGAACTCCCCCAACTCCAGAACAAGCAGAAGATGACTTGGTCACTTTTCTTCACAGCCTGATCAAGTAGTCACACTTGGAGCACCATGCTGCAAAGCAGGATGGCAAATAATTTAACACAGACAATTTCAACCACTGAGCTGAGAGACAATAAATCAGTGGGCCCTGAAAACATTGTTAATTTTTCTATACACTAAGTACAATTGATGAAAAAAGCCTAGCTATATTTAAGTTTGTTTTAAATAACATACTCTGTACATTAAAATAAAATATTAGCTTGTAGATGTAATACATATTTGAAATATATCTTTTAAGCTTCTCCAAAACACTCAGGACAAAGTTCTCTTGAAGCCTATAAGAAGTCAAACTGTGTCTTCTGTACTTCCATAAACCAAATCTTTCAACATTATACAGTATAGTCCCCAAAATCACATTAAAAAAAACCCCAAGCAAACAAAAAACCAAATAACAAAAAACAACCCCTCCAGGATCCAAAGCTGCCTACAGGAGTTCTTGTATCTACTACACCATGCAGCAAACCCTATATACAGTACAGCAGCTGCATAAGGAAACACAGAAACATCACCCATCAGGAGCACCAGACATGAAAAATTCCTTGCTCAAATGATGTTGAAAGAGGAAGAAAAAAAAAAACAAACAAAACAAACCAACGAAACAACCAACCCACAACAAAACACACACACACACACCCCCCAAACAAAAAACTTTTGCTACTGCCTGTAACAGGTCTTTAGACTGATCTCTAGCCCCAGACTACCACTACTACTTTAACCAACAATCCTTCAAATTACTTTAATTTTCACAAAAAGCTTCAGCCAGTCTGAAAAAAATAAACAAAAAAAACCAAATCCTACCATTCACATCAAATGTGAGCAAGAATAAATTCAAAAGACAAGAGACACCACTCCCTCCACCTTTGCTTAGACAAGACCATCTGCAATGTCTACTCCCCCCCACCAGCCTCTAAGCTCCTTATTTTGCTGTCAGTTGTTATTTAAGTCTTTCAGCTGGGGCTTATGCCTGGCAACTGATTCTTCACACCTGCATGCTGCTTCCCACATTACCAAGAGGCCACACTATTTTTCATTGACTACTTACTCAACAAGGGTAAAAATATCGGAATATGGCCTAAAGCAAACATAGAGTAACTGAGTACTTACTCCTCATCTTGTTTACTAATGCTTATTGTGATGATTTCTGTTACATATTCATGAAATATTAGGCAGCGATAGTACACACATTGTACTATCCAGTACATAAAGACATAAAATGAAAACATCTTTACTGGGAAAAAAAAAAAGGAACAACAACAAAGACAGCTGAAAAATCTTTGTCCTGGTTGGCACACTATCAGTGCCAAATTTCAAAGCATCAAGAATTGCTTAAATTCCCAGCTGCTACAGCAGAAAAGCACGAGACAAGCAGAAGATTAATAAAAGTTAGAATAAAAGAACACAAAAGAGGAAATGCAAAGTCAGAATGTGGTATGTGCCAATACGAACAAAATTAGCGTAATAATTTGGATAGGTTATAGGCCAGAGATAAAAGCCTGATAAAATCCCAGGAAAACAGATTACTGAGAAAGCTATCCGAAATTAAAAAGCAACATAAATCAAAACTGTATGAATGACATTTATACAATATTATTGGACTGAATAAATTTAATTTTAGTTAGTAGAAAAGTGTGGTAAGAAAAAGATACAATAAAGTATTTGTACAGCCATAGACAAAACAACTGATGAGCCCGGTGTGAATTGCTTCCTTTATTTGATCCATTTTATTGCTATAATGGTAACTTTTTTTATACTATTATTTAAGAAACTGTTCAGAAATTATTCCGGTTTTGATGGTAAATGTACTTATGCCTACATCAATGTTGAAATTATTTGCCTAAGACAATTCAACTGAATACTGAATTAATTTACTCTAGAATAGCTTTGCATGAAATACCAGTATACTCCCAGTCGTATTTCTTAGTAGTCAGGTTTGCAAGGAGTGTGGCTTTTAAATGAATTATAGAGAATATGAATAATCAGCAAATTTGGCTCTAATAAATGTCAATATTTGCATCCCAAACCATTTAAATTTATTCATATTAAAACAGTATTACATGTTGTACCAATTCAACCAATGCCAACCACACACTTCAGATTCTGAATATGAAATAACCATAACTGTTCTTCAAACCTTCAGTAGCCTATGAGTTATTTGCAAATTATTTTCAAAGAACAAATATATTAAAACTAATTGTAGAGAGCTCAGAGATAATTCAAAAACATAAAAAAGAAGCCTAATTTGTCATTATCAATTATTTTCTCCAGCTTTTTCTGTCAGCTTTAGTTAACATGAAGCAGTAATAGTAGTAGGAATGAGATTTGTAATATTATTTTCTCCCCATGCAAATCAGACCAGTGTCAAAGTGCTATAGCTTTCCATTCACTTCTGATCCAGCCCTTTGATATGGTGGCAAAAGGTCAGAATAATGCTGGCAGTTAATGACTTCTATGATCTAAAACTTAGACATAACTTGAGCAGTCTCTTGGTTTAGCCTAGAGAGGATAGAGATCTAAGTCACAGCCAGGGACCAGCAACTTACCACACTGGTAAGCAGCTTAACAAGCAATATCATGCTTCACTGTTAAGAAAGAGGACTGTAGTGGGAGATTTTCCTAAAATTGTCACATGAGAGACAAGATTCTGTATGACATAGTTCATCTGTCTTGATACTTCTACGCTTATCATCGATGTGTGATGAGTTCTTTATTGTGATCAGTGTTTATACATATTTGCATGGAGGACGAGTACTGTGGCTATTTTTACTTTTATTAATAATTTTTGAGGTGCTTAAAGAATTTGGGTTCCATTGCAGGTAACGGAAGACAGAATCGCAGAGGGATTTCGGGTCTTCAGATCAGACTGGTGAGGTCCAGTACAGGCTGGAGGTCACACAAGCACCCGTCTCATGGGCAAAGGGGACACCAGTGTTAGTTCCTTGTGTTCAGGTATGCAGAGGGACTGTGCTGCTGGTAACCCTTCTGCAGGTGGGCAGGCTGGGCAAGGCAGGAGGTGAGGCCGCCTCTGTTTTCCCCTATGCACCCATTCTGGGCTGCTGCCCTGGGCTGATCTGTCTATTTATCTGTCTATCTGCAAACATATAGTTAACAAAAAGGAGGTACATGGGTAATGGTTAAGACCATGAAACAGCTTCAGCATTACGTTATTGTGCGGTTCCTCCTTGACAGCATTTCTCAATACAACAGTATTTGTGGTGCTAAGGAACAGATCACTGTGAACATTCATCCTTCTAGGGGAAGGGTAATGGGTACAAAACTGAAGACAACTGCCTATCAAGCTGATGAATATAATAGAAGGAGTTAAAGTACAGAAGCTCTGACTATAAGAGTATTTTTGCTTTTACAGGAAGCATTTTCATCAACTAGCTATTAGTGTTTAAATACAGTAATCAGAAAAAAAAAATCCCTTTTCGATGATCTCCATTCATCCGGCTTTTTTCTTCATGAAATAGTTCTTTTGGAATCTCATTTAGTCACATGAACAATTGCAGCAAGTTGTTATGGCAACTGAAAATTCAAAAGTAAATTAATTTTGCCACAAGGTGTTATTAAGGCCAGGTAATGATGGCCTTGAATAATAATAGTTCCTTATTGTTTGAAGAGGATATTCTATCTCAGACTTTAACACTGGGCTTTGCTTAAGCCAACACTCTCTTTTTGTTAGTACATCAACAATCTTTAGAACAAATGGACAAGCAATTGTTTCAGTTTTGCTATAATTTCTTAAATTGGACTTTCTAGAAAGCAGCAGCATCTTCTAATAAAATGGATTCTACACTTGAGGCTTAAGTAGTTTGTTGTGTGCTTAGTAAAAGCAGACAAGATCAGTTTTTCCAAACTCTCATAAATCTAGAGCAACCCTGCTGAATAACACTGTTAGTATAAATGTATGAGAAAACAAACAAACAAACAAACAAGTTTCTAATATTTAAAGGAGGAGTTTATCCTGTAGCATAAAAAAGCTGCCCAGTCCTTGATCTATTCTGGAGTAGTGTCTGCTGTATCCACCTACTGACACCGGACTTGCACTTCCCTTACTGCGGCAGTGCAACACTTTCTCCAAACAATACTCACTTAGGAACTACTGGAATAAAATGAGGACAGGAATGTAATCACAGTTAATAATGCACTTAATAAAACAGGCCTTTTGTAAATTTTAATTTTGTAGGACATTGGAGCCTGCCCAGAGACAGTAAGTGACAGTTCTGACTGTGGCATTTCTATCCCAGTGGACATGTCACCAGAGAGGATGCAGCTTGCCTCTTGGATCCAGGCTGATGTCTCAGTTCTGCAACATGGTCTCACAAACGTTCTCCCTGGCAAAATGAAGGTGAGGTTTCACACTGCCCAGCAATCCCGGTTTGATGCACTCATGCTCCCTGCCCCTTATTTCTGCCATTTTGTAATGACAGAGCATGCCAGCAATGGGATCATGAAACTGATCCTGTGAAATTTAAAAAAAAATATATACAATGCATATATATACATATATTTTTTGACATTTTTTAAGAAGTGGGTCTACTATTTTTATTAGTCTGCTGTGTAATAGTTATGGAGGTATTACAGAAAGAACTGACCTGCCCCCAAAGGCCAGAGAAACGTCTTGAGAGCCTTGTCACTGTGTCAATAAATAAGAGAAGCAGGCACCTCCAAACAGCAATTATAAATACTACATTATACAACTGACAGTTCAATCAAGTGCTCCGAATCATCTCTTAAAAGCACCAATTTCCTTTCAATAAACATACAAAGGCATTGTCAAAACTTCCAGAGAGCAAATCTCACTTCGTCCTCTCTGCTTATCAATTCCTCTTTGAAGTGTATAGCACTCCTGGGAGTGTTACAGGGACAAATATTTTAGGCATTGTGAGTTGCTGAGATACGGTGACAGGCGAGAGAAAGTGCTGTGAAGTATGTCTACACTGACATTTGGGATTAGGCCTGGAAATCTCCCTCAGCCCATCTATGTGAATGACCAGCCTTGGCTCCATAGACCAACCAAGATCTTCCAGACACAGGAATCCACATTCAGGTGAGGAATGTTTTTTCCATCCTACTTTGCAAATGGCTGAGGTAGACAATGGAGAGAAATGCTTCAAAACGGTGAAGAAACAGGTTTTCACTTAATTAAAAAAAAGGATGGCATTGTGCTTTCTCCGCCCAGGAATACTCTGATATGGGTTCCTGTTAGCTTCTTCAGATGTACTGTGCATAACTTTGGCCTCTCAGGTTTTAATTCTTTTCCTTCCCCACAGACTGAATAATTTAGCTTCTGGGTTTTTTTACTTTTCTTTTTGTCTTCTTCTGAAACATTGGAAACTAGCCACAGCTGGAAACAAGCTGTAGGTTCATGTCCTGGTGCTCCTATCAGATCCCCTCAGATCTTGAGATTAAAGCAATCACCACTTTGAGTGGAAGGAAAGAATGTCTCCCTGAGGTCAGATAGGTGGGGACTGCTGCTTTTGTCTTTTGGTCTCCTTTGTAGCAGGTATATGACTTCCCTGCTAGCATCACCTGGAAGGTTTCTTTAATAAAACATTTACTGATAAGGCTCTTAATCCTGCCTCTTCTACTTCTGTGGCAAATTATAGTTGTGGATTTTAGTCTTTTACTTCAGGGCTAATGTTTCTTACAGGCTGCTGGTGAATATTTTGAAGTCTATGATGTTGGTGCTGTGTCGTGTAGAAGAGGATCCTTCTAAAGTAAACATTTACTGAAGTTATTTCTCCCCATTCCAGGGAAGTGGATTCAGAGACCTGCAAGGGTTTATGCAGTCCAATGCTTATATGTCCCAGCAGGTGACAGAAAAATGTCTAATATCATTCCAAGTTAGTATTTTATCATTGGAAATGGTTATGAATTGTTATTTTCTACTAAGGCGTTAACATAGATGCCCTGAATATTTTTGATGGGGACTTCAATTTTGAGGGGCCCAGCTTAATTTCAAGGTTTAGACACTTATTCTGAATTGCTAGAAACTGAACCTGGAAATAGCTGAAATGTAATACATTAACATAAAGAAACTTTTAACTTCATGCTGATGTAGGAAATAAGTCTGCATGAATGATTGGCTTGATATTTAGTCTCATTTCAATCAATGAACATTCAGTAATGAAGCTTGTGCACTTGAGAAGGAAGCCTAACATAAGGTAACCAGATTGTTGCAGTAGAAATTACTCCAGGGCTGGTCCAACTCTAGTTAAAATCAGTGGAAACTTTCCAAATGGGAGCTGGATGACACTGCAATAGTATAAATCTAGACTGTAGTCAATGGACTTACTTTGGGTTCACACGGTTAAAAGCAAGACTAGAATTTTGTCCCCAGTGTTTAACAGCCACAGTAGAAGGAAGGCACTGACGTTTCGTCTTAGGTGGAGCCTTCCTCCATAACAGTGATTCACAGAGATCCCTTAGTCACTGAGGGGCCTCATCATTGGAGCAAGAACACTTCCCTCAGCGCTTGCTCAGGCAGTCAGCGTGGCGGTGACTAACTTCCTTTGTGAGCCTGGGTCGCACTGCTGTCAGCAAGGAACTGTGGAAAAGCAGCAACACTACAGAAGTTAACTTTTGTACAGATAACGAGTAATAAATGCAAAAGACTGAATTCCACAGAAAGCAGTCACTTGGGGAAGCTCTGGCCAGTCCCACTTTACTGTTGCAAGAACAATCTATAAAAAAACCAAAACAAACCTCACAATAAAACCATATGGGAGAAAATTTATTACATGTTTTAAGCAGGAAGTAATAAAGTAAATAACATAAATACAGCAGATAAGCAAAGAACAATCTCAAGCTAACCTTGGCACTTTAGTAAATCCCATTAGACAACTATTTTCACCTTTAAGTAACTGAGTGTTTTAAAAGCCTGGGCCTCAATCCACTCAAGGTTTATTGAAAGTGAATGGGACTTGGGCTTTTAGATTACTCAGGATTTTTCAGAAATTCTACCCGTCATGCTTACCTTTGGAAAAGGTTTAAAGTTCTGCATGGAGTCCTATAAATCAAAGAAAACTCAGAGTAACTAATGCAGAACTTCAGGATACAGCCAGAGAAATTGTATTAGGTGCCCCCAAAGGAAGAGACTAGAGGAAAAGCTTAATGTATAAATGGTCTCAAAAACCTCTTAAGACATACATTTAACTGTGATGTTGCAATTAAACTCATGAAATTTAGCTTTATGCCTGTGAACAGCATGTTCAGCACTCAAGCATGAGAGGAGAAAGGCAAGTCAGTGCACTGTTTTGATTTCCTCTGGCATTCTTGAAAGTAAGTTCTTTCAGACCCAGCTTCATCCTTCCTAACTCTGGAAACTTAATGGGCTGCCTACATATGCAGTCTTGTCTCTATAGTTTCCCCTTAACATTAACAGAGAGAGAGTTAATTGCACTTCTCCATCTTTTCCATTTGTTATACAAGTAAATGGCTCTATAGCGTAGCTGCCCTATGCTCCTGTGATAGGTTCCGTAAATAAGTACCTATGGGTATGCTGGATGAGTTCATGCTGAAGTTAAATATAGAAGGAAATATATTATTATATCATAAGAACTACCATATGGAAGTTATCATTCTAGGAATTTCACTTTATTTAATTTATTTGACATAGCAAATATTCTACTTTGCTTATACACTTAATAGTTTACTAGAAGACCTAAAAATCTCTCTTTTAGTGGAGTGGAAAAATTCATAAATTTGGAAGTCCCACTGTAAGACTCAGCATAAGGGACTTTTGTAAGTAATACAGACATATTCATATACACGTTTGAAGTAAAATGCACTACAACAATGAATTTCAAATTTTGAATTTAACAGGCATTAATATAAACGTATCTACTAATAGTTAATATATACTATTAACTTACTCCTAACTTGTTTAGCTACTGAAATATTTTCCTCTGGGTTGCATGTAATTGCCTGTTTAAGACCTAGTATTATCCAACACTTTTTATACACTACCTGCTCAATACTGATGTTGAAATTTCTGTCAGTTTTCATTAATACACCTGAATATGGCCTTGCATGTGGTTTTCTGTCGAGATAGTACTTTCAGTCATCTTTTTTTTCCATGCCTGGGTGGTTTATGTTCCTTCAGCGTCCTACTATTCAAGTGTCTGTGAGACTCATACTTTGCCAATTTCCATCAGTTCCTGTCTTATGTTCATAAATGTGGTATGTATACCAAAGATTATAAGCTACAAAGAGGATTTCTTTATTCAGGACATGCACATCTGCTCCCACATGACATTTTCAGAGAAAAGAGTTTGAACCTGAGACAGTCTCTGGGCTATAATGTATTGTTCATAGGAGGTCTTAGCATCTGCATGCCACTCTGTTGTTTATTCCACATACATACTCTTTCTAAATAGACAATTTATTAGAATTAGACTTTAAGAAATTTAGATGCAGGAAAACTGCTTGGGTACTGTAAAGCTCAGATTGCAGGAGCAAAAATCATAAGGCTGCCTTAGATGCCAGGCATTTATTATACACCACATACAGGGATGTCGAGATCTTCTATATGGGTTCACAGCTGCTAACACGCTGAGTGCTAGGACACTTCAGCCAGCCTGCTGGAAGTCCTGAAAAAAGAATGTATTTCAGAAAATATTTCCTGCCTGGACCTAGTGCTTATCTGATAATTGTAGCTGGCTGTCTTTAAGACACTGGGATTCAGTGTCATGGCATTTCTCTTAATACTCCACTGAAGTGTTGATTAAGTTGCATAAAGACACTGGGATTCAGTGTCATGGCATTTCTCTTAATACTCCACTGAAGTGTTGATTAAGTTGCATAAACTTCAGGAGCACTTGCGCAAAAATGCAGCTCTCCCAGTTGAGTCCCTAAATGAAAGGATTAAATGAACATGCAACGTCCTTTTTGAGGGACTGGGAGGAGGTCAGGCAGAAAGGAGTCTGACTTTACCTTGGCAGCTGATGTCCTCAGGATATTTTTGGAAGCTCTCACTCCTTGGATGTGCACCACGGTTTTTCCTCAGCACCACAAACATCAACACCTAGAGATTTCCTACACTTCTATGTTCAGAATTCTTGATTTCCCCCTAGAGGGCACTTCAGGATATATCTGAACTATAGTTTCTGTAATGACTGCAGCTCATTTAGACCTCTCCAAATGGCTTCAAATTTGCTGGCTCAGATAATGGTGAGAGTGGAGGTACAGCAGCAGTGGGTAACTGTGTGTGGGTTGTAAAAACAATCCAGGGCAAAAGACAGATAATAAGGAAGTTAGTCTAGTCTAAACAAAGATTTACCAGTACTTAACCCACTAGTACAAAGGACAGATTCCAGCAGGGCTGTCCACAGCTGAGGGCTATCTAACTTGCATGTGGTTCGGGACATCTCCTGATATTTCAGGTGTTACACCTGCAGCTATGCTTAATCCGACATTCTTGTCAGGAGGACAGTAAGGTCCCCTGAACCTCTTACAAGGCTTAGATAATAAGATTGTGAAGCTAAGTAGATAAAAAGAAAATTTAGGAGAAAATAATTAAAAACAGGAAGCAGAACACCAGGGGATCAGAAGGATCACAGCTATAAATATATGCAGATGTGGCCAGGGGGACAGCACTTCAGAGAGGGAGAGATATCACACTCATTTGGTAAAACTGCAGAACAAAGAATATAGGACCTGCTACATTAACTGAAATAACAGAAGCCCCAGTTTGCTTATCTGGAGAAAGCTGAAAAGTTCTTCACAGGAGTAAGAAAAAAGAAGATATGAATAGAAATAGCTTTTTTACTTTCTTCTCAAATTTTCATCTAATTGCCATAATTTACATGGGAATGATATCCACACTTTATATAAAATGACAGCAGAAAGTATATCATTTTACCAGAATGTACCACTCATATCCATTGAGCACTATACAACACACAATGTAAATGGGAGGTGGGGACACTACCCTGCCAAAGACACTTCAGACCAATTCCTCAACATAGAAAAGATATACTAAATCACAATTTACATTAGCTGAAGAGTCAGCCCTTTGAAGCGGAAGAGAACAACAAGGTGATTAATAGCCCCAGCTGTAGGTTCTATGTATTAGTTGATGATACCTTTCACACTACAAGAATTTTTCAGTTTGGGTCTTCTCATGCCAGCACTCTTTAATTAATTAGAAAATGGAGAGATGGAATCTTCTGGTTTGTTATCAGCTAAATTAATTCAGAAACTCATTTGTTTTGTTTTGGCTTTTTTTTTTTTTTTTTTTTTCCCTGAGGTCCCCTTCTTGTAAAATGTGTTTCTAAGACTGGTGGAAACTACAGGTGGAGTTTTCAATGCTCTGTGTGCTGCAGAATATTTCTAATACTGTGCTGGTTTCGGCTGGTGTAGGGTTAGTTTTCTTCATAGTAGCTTGTATGGAGCTATATTTTGGATTTGTGCTGAAAATAGTGTGATAATACAGGGATGTTTTCACTATTGCTGAGCAGGGCTTATACAGAATCAAGGCCTTTTCTGCTTCTCATCCTACCCCAACAGTGAGGAGGCTGAGGGTGCACAAGAACCTGGGAGGGGACACAGCTGGGACAGCTGACCCCAAGTGACCAAGGGGGGGATATTCCGTACCGTGTGATGTCATGCTCAGCATATAAAGCTGGGGGAACACTTAGAGTGATGGTGCTTGTTTTCCCAAGTCATTGTTATGTGTGCTGGAGCTCTGCTTTCCTGGAGACGGCTGAACACCTGCCTACCCATGGGAAGTAGTGAATTAATTCCTTGCTTTGCTTTGCTTGTGTGCATGGCTTTTGCTTTACGTGTTAAACTGTCTTTATCTCAACCCATGAGTTTTCTCACTTTTACTCCTCTGATTCTCTCCCCCATCCCACTGAAGGGGAGTGAGTGAGTGGCTGTGTGGGGCTGAGCTGCCAGTTGGGGTTAAATCACAACTAATATACACCAGAAAAAAAACATGTAGAATATGCAAGGTCATATGTGTTAGTACTTCAAGATGTTTAAGTATTTTCAGTTGCTAAATAATTACCTACCTTGGATGAATTTGTGGATTATTGGAAGTTGTTGCTTGATTGGATAATTGACTATTATCATTTAATTTTAATGTAGTCACACTGGAAGCAATCAAATACACTTCAGGTAGGGGGGTGGAAGGAAGGCAGGAAAAGAATAAGAAAAAAAACCAAACAAAAACACTACAAACTGTTTAGTCTTAATATTCTGCACAAGACTACTGCCTATGTGAGCTAAAAATAGTACATGGTCATATTATTAAGAATTGTGTCATAATGTCTTGGCACCAAAGAGTGTACTTAACCTTGCCTGGACAACTTTAGCTTGTCATTTCTTGACTTTGGAGTATCTTACTTTTATATATGCATAGGACTGATGTGAATGTGGAAGGTACTACCATCTCCATGGCTGTTCTGTCCAATGAAATAAATAAAAACCAATACAATGCAGTTATGTCTTTCCCCTATGTGCCAGGCTTTTGAGAGTCCTGTAAGGCAGTGTGTGGTATAACATATCCATGGAAAAACTTAGTCCTTGGGGGTGTTGCCTTAACTGGTTAGCAGGGATAGAGAGGAAGAGTAAACAAAGACCGTCCACTCCCTGCTTTATTACTTAACAATAACTGTAGTCACTCATGTGTTCAAAACACTTTGTAAGGAGGTTTTCCTAGGTAATGGAAATGTCTTTTCCTCTGTTTACCACTGGGAAAATTATGATGAAGAAAATGAGGGGACTGGCTCAGGTAACTGAGTAAGCCAGTAGAACATGCAGAAATTAAAACTAAACCCCAGTATAGTCCTCTATTCACAAAACCATATTTGCTTATTTAAATATTTGTATATACATTTAAATAACCAGGATATCTTTTCTTTTCTTTCTAGTGTAAATTGTGTTTTATTCTGTGTTTTTATTTGTTTAAATAAGCAAATTTCTTTGTATCCTAAGAAATATCTGAAATACCAGGTTGGGGTCAGTTTAATATTAAAATATATCTAATATTGTGCTGATCAGTCTTTGCATCTATATGTATATGAGTATCAATCATGCCAAAAATTTCCTTTCTTCTTTTCATATTAGGTTTTTGAAACAATGTTTGTGCTTTATGATATGCATAACATGTTGCAATAATTTAGCTAAATGTTAATAAAGATAAGGACTTTATATATAGATAGACACATACATATAACAAATAAGACATTTTACCATGACCATTCAAAGCCTTGGATCTTGATGTGAGTGTTCCTTTCCTTATTACAGTTTCCCCCTTCAAAAAAGATATCCTTAAATGCATCTTTTAACAAGATGGAACAAGGAACTCGTAAAAGTAATGAAGACAAATGGTATTCAGAATAAAGCTCTATAATATGCAGATGGTGTACTTCTGTTGATAAAAGGCATTGAAGAATCTATGACACTATCAGTTGGTCAAATAATTCAATTGCATTTTATAATTATATATTAACCATCTCTAATCAAAATTGTTTCCTTTCTAATTTTCTTTTTGTTACCTGTCTTAGCTGAGAAAAGCGAATGTCAGCTAAAAAAATACATGATGTCATGAAAATAAAATTAAAGTTAACTTGATAGTTTAAAATTAATGTGGCACGATGATAAAAATACAGAAACACCTGAAGGAAAGTTTTTAACTTTTTTGAAAGAGTACCCTGTGTCTGACAAATAACTGAGTTGGGGGTTTTTTTGGCCAGGATGTTATTAATTCATTGCAATGTGTGAATAAGAATTAAACAACAACTATAAAAAGAAATCAAAACCTCAGTGGCCAATGCTGAGTTTATTTAAGCATTAGTACAGTAGGTATTGCCCACAGGAGCCAGAAACATGGCTCAATAGGAGTAGAATTTTAGAGTTAATGCAGGAACAAAAAGATTATAAACTGATCACAACAATGAAATGAAGACTGATATATTAAGAAACAGAAAAGAGGTAAAAGTAGCTTTGTGTTGCAAACAGTAGTTTTGTGCTGAGAACAGTTAGGCTGAGTTCGCAGTTGTATTGTATTTTCTAATCTATTATTTATTTGGGATTCATTTTGCAGTGTTCAGTTCCTCTACCCCTTGGGGTTCCCCCATCTGAATTAGATCTGTGTGACATGTCATCTGTTTAAAGCCTCCACTGCAACATGGAAATAACTTTTTTTATTTCCCATGACAGAAATTAAAATAATTCCCATTTAAGGAAAGCGAAATTAATGTCACTTCCAGGCCTCTTCATAACGATATAAGAAAACAGACCTTTTCAAATATTTCAGAACTGTACAAGATTTGTATGTGAATACACTATTCAGAATCCCCCAACCCTAACTAGTTCAGATATGACTCTTACTCAAACCTCTATTAAGTGTAAGACTGGGAGATAGCTGAAATAACTTCTTAGTCCAACTTCCTGACTGGCATGGTAACTTGAACGTCACCCAAGAATTTCATCATTGAGTAAGGTTTTGTGGAGCATAAAAGTAAGATGAGCAACAATCTTATTTACTCTGAGACACGTACCCCATTCAGAGGTCCAAAGTGTGCACTTGTTGCATTTTTACTTAAGGCTTAAAGAGATTTAATGAATGTTTGCATAGATCCCACCTTGATATTTTGCATAGTATGAGGAAAAGCACACCCAACACTGTCCTATGGGAAACACTGAAGAACAATGGACTGGAAAAAAAGAATTGAATTCCTAATATCCCTAGAGGAAGTTATTCTTTCTTATAGACTATAGTCCTGGTAGGGGTGATGTTCCTTCTTAACAAGGTCATCACTGTGATTTGAATATTTCCGGTGGCTGTTTCAATAATACAGAAAGAGGGAAACAACTGTAGCTATTGAGGGCAAACTAATGAGAATGCTAATGAGCATATTACAGAATTTTCAAAAGATGTGCCTAGGACTTGATTTGATGAGGCCAGGACAGTTATGAAGGAGGATATATGTTGACATTTGTAAGCAATCTCCTTTGGCTGCTGAGTTGAATGCTTGACACAGGTAGAAGACCAGATTAAGAGTCCCTCAAGGCTGAGCACTTAGAGCCCCCCATGCGTGCTCTTTCTCACTCTCTGTCACACTCACATTTGTTCTTTTCCTCTCAGAAGGACAGGGGATGCCATGTAGCTGACTGAAAATAAGAATAATATCCTCTAATGGCAGGTGATGCTGCCGTAACCATTAATACCTTACAATACTCGGTTAGGTTTTCCTCGTCTTTTTGCATTTAGTGTAGTCTGTAGGACTGTTTGTTTTCACTGTATGTCCCTAACGGCTGTGCTCCACCTCCACCAAGGCATGATGGAGTGACCCCATAGCTGTTTCATGGCTCAGGCTGATGTCTCCTCTCTGGGAAGTCATTGCCTGATCCTGCCACCATACCATCATGGGACTCCGAACTCTTCAGATCATATAAAACAAGCAGTCCTGCCTACAAGAGAGGCGAAAGATTTTGTGCAGGCTATTTTTTTTCCTTTTTATTTTTGTTAATGAATATTTTCACACTTGATAAACTAAGGCCTTGATCCTGAAAGGTGCTGAACAGCCTGGCTGTGTGCCAGTAAAGAATGTGCCATGCTTGAAACAGGAGAGAAATCTCCCACCTCTTCCTGCAAAGTGGCTGACCCGAATGGAAATGAAGGTCACACAGCACCTAGCATGATCAGGCTGGAAATGCTGAAAGGTTGACTAAAAAGTAAAAGAAACGGTGACTTTCTGACAGTGGACATGTGAGCAGAGTACAGAGAGCTGAAGGTTTAGGCGTATTCAGTGTATGTCACTCACATGTTGCAGCACGTACATGTGTCTGTCTTGCAAAAATTGAAACAAGCCACTGCCAAGAACAACAGCAAGATAATTTCCAAGAGGAAAACATTCCCTAAGCAAAGATTAAATATTGTTATTTATGTGATATGTATGAATAAGAAGCAAATCATACTCCCATGTGATCTTTGGCAATACTTTGTTAATTATTAACATAAATGCACACATACACATTTTCCCAAGTTGGTGTTCTTTCCTTTCCGTCTAATAATGTTTCACCTTTTTCTATGCCATTTTGCTACTTGCAAACAGGGTATTACTGCCCCCAGCGTACGCCTGGGGGGATGTTTATGTTTTCCTATTATTCTGGTTATGTGTTGGAGCCAAAAGTATTTGTTGTTTTGAAGAGGAAATCCACGCATTTGAACAGATGTGCATTACTGTTGCAGGCAAATTGCAATAACGGTAACAGTACCTCCCTCCTCAGCTTGCGTTTTTCTTGTGCCATGTGTGCATGCCATTGACCCCTGCTACTGATGCCCACCATCCCCTCTGTTTCCCATAGCTGTAACTGCCCCCCAGGGTCTCTCAGGATTGCACCATGTCATGGGGTCCATAAGCAAAGAACCCTCTTAGCTGCATGTTTCCAGACACAGTTTAACTCCCCCTTCCCAGCCATGCAGTGTGATCTGCTGTGCCCTGCGTGGGGACCAGCCATGTCCCCATCTCACTCCTTGGAAGACAAAACAGCTGCAGGATCTGCCTGAGGGGTTCCCCAGTTACACTGGCCTGGGCAAGGTTTGTCCGCTCAGGAGTGATGATGTCACCTGTCAGCTCAGGGCTTTCAAAAGCAGCAATACTTCTGCTCCCTTCCACCTCTGCCCTTCCTCCTTCTCCCAGATTTCTTTCCAGTTCTGTACCAGCCCTGGAGGTTTTCTGATCCCCTGCCGAGATAATTCATCTCGCTATCCCTGCAAACAACTGCTTCCATTTTTTGCAGCTCCAGCTGCCTACCAGTGCAGCAATGGGAACCCATTCCCCACTGGGTCAGACAGGCACCAGTGCTGGGGTGCAAAGGGGCAGAGATCCTGCAGCAGAGAGCGGGGGCACAGGGTGACCTGAGGAAGAGGCATTGGTGCTGCCCCCATTCAGCAGCAATGAGCTGCTGTGTTTGCCACCCTGTCCCATCTGGCCTAGATACGCATACCACACACCACCCTGTGGGATCTGCTTCTCATTCAGGGTGTCCAGATCTTAGATAAAAATTCCAAATGAGGTTGCACTTTGGATTTAAACATAAAGATGGAAGACTGTGTCCCTTTAGTGGCTGTGGCAGGGGCCTTCTTTCTGTTTTATATTGCTCCTCTTATACTAATTGGAGAAAAATCTGGGTGCCTTCCAGAAGAGTAATAAGCAACGGAACTAATATCTGTCATGTTCTCATCCTCTCCACAGGGAGAAATCTGTGTGCAAGGGAATGGTCTGTCTGAATTTTTAAAAACTATTTGTACATGAACTCATATTCAAGCATACAAAATGTATTTATTTTTCTCTTAAGGGAGGCAAGGTCAAAAAGAAGCTTGGAATAATTACAATGCAAAGAGGTGACGCTGACAATGATCCTGCATGTGCCTCTGAAAGTTTTTCTACTGCCTTGGGATAGTTATCCTGGAGCATCTTTCACTGAAGCTGTGGGAAAGAACATGTGCTGGCAAAAAAACTCATTTGGAAGTCACCAGAAAATCCAGTCTGCGTGTACTGCATGGCTGCTGTGCCAGCTGCAACTACTTCACCTCTTTAAATAGTTCTGTTAGTGAGAAGTTGATTTTTACAAGCACAGGCCTTCCATGCTATTATTAGGACTACCAGACATCCCACATAATAGGGGATTTCCTCTATTGTTGTTGGAAGACCCATATATATCCATAATTTAGGATATCGCTTTACTCATATTTTTGGCAGATCCAAGCAGTGATACATAGGAGCAACCCAGGTCACGGCTGCGGGGCTGACTGTGGGCATGACAGTTTGGCCTTGTCCCCAGCAGCAGAATGATGTTAACAGCGAGCAGCAGCATCTTGCTGGTCCACCTCCTTTCTCCCAGCACCACTGCTCTCCAGGCCAGGTTCCCCCAACCCTGATTCTATCCAGCTGTGCAAGCTTTCATTCTCCTCTAATTTCTCATCCCAGGGCTGTAATGGGGTCCCAGAAGGTTCTTGATTGCAGGAGGCAGTAAGTGATAGGTGGGGCAAAGATGAGGAGGCTTCTGAAAACGCCTTGTTATGGTCAGACAAAGCTTAGTGACAGCCTTGCGGGTTTGGGGCAGGAACAGTCCTCATTGATCCAAATCTGATTTTATTGTGTTCTCCAAATCTCCATTTTTTTCCTAGGTCATTTGTTTGTTTAATAGAGGCAGCAAACTGTGGAATGTGTGTCACTGAGGGTATGAGACTAACTTCAAAGTAATGAATAACCCAGCACACAGACAAGACCTGCCAGTCTCAATGAGTTATCTGCTAACAGAGCTATTCTCAGTGCAGCCCAGTACCTGGCAGAGTCTGTGAATCCCTGCTTTGCATTTTTGGATAAACCTGTCCTCCCCAGTGGAGATCAGTAGTCTGTAGCTACAGGAGTTGCATGGGTGAGCAGCAAGAGACACTGCTGGAAACTTTTGCAGCCTCCACTGCTAAGGTCTGTTGATGGTGGGGAGCTCATGAAAACCTTGTTTCAGCTTAGTCATGCCCAGGAAGATGTGGCCACTTTTTAATAAGGTTGTAATGCATCCATACCTGAAAAATAGCTGAAGACCATTTTTATTTTTATATTACAGCAACAAATGTTTAAAAAACCATATCTTTTTTAAAAACAGAAAGCCACCTTTGGCCAAAGACGTAACATGGGATATTTCATGCCAAAGGGTAAACAATCTGGAGATTTATTACACAGCATGGCCAGCTCTTGTGGTTCTTTATTGCAGATTATCCAATATTAATGTTTTTCTCTTAAATTCTTAGATTGATAAGTGAAAAATTCTGCTTTCATTTTTAAAAGAAGTTTGTATTCCTTGGCTAAACAGAAAACATCAACAGAGTAGATAAAGCCCAAAGGCTATTACTACATTAGTAACTCATACTTTTTCAGTTTCATTTCGATCCATTGCTTTGGGCTGACATTAAAATATGTTTTACTGGAATGGAATGAAAAATAACGACTGTATACTGAAGTCTCAGAAGAAATGCAGTTTACTTCTCTTTCCCTTCTTCTAGACTAGCTTGATTTTCAAAGTCAAAACATGAAGACAATGCAACTGCTGTTCCTTACCTTAACTGTAGCACTCAAAAGCTACAGAGGAGACAAAACAGGTCTTTTTCTTTTTATAACCCAGTCCAGCTAAGCCATAACAGGAAAAACCACCACCTTAGCTGCTGGGGGTATTACTAAACAAGCTCTGCCTGGAAACCACTCCACTTGACATTGGTATGTTCATGCTTTGGGGGTAAATACTCTTAAACATGAAAAATAGTGCATTTTAAACGGAATTGTTTTCAGGTCATTATTTCTTGTTCTTTATTCACACAGGTATTTAACTTCTGAAATCAGATGGGATGTAAAAACCTTTTATCCCACAAATGTAATTGAAGCATAGCAATAAACACCTTGGGTTTGGCTTTTTTTTGTAGAACTACTGAATGTTCAATAAACTGAACAACAAATGCTATTAGTATTAAGTGGCTAATAAAGTCTGATTTATGTACTCATGCTAATAATAATGTGCTTGCGGAGTATGCATACTTTGCTACTAGCAACTTACTTAGAACATGATTTCCAAGAATATTGCATTGCTTCAAAGAAATAATAGCATGGTTGTGGTCTAGGCTTTACTGGTAAATGGCTTAATTAGCACAAACATCACCTATTTCACTGCTTAAAAGCTGCAGAGGAAGAGAAAGCTCCAGAGATTTTTCACTGTGAAGTAAGTTAAAACCAAAAATGAAGGGATTTCATACATATGTTTTACCTGTATTTCCTTTTCTTTAAAGAAGAGCTCAACAAGGACATTCTGTATAAATTATTCGGAGGCTGCTTTGAGAAATGTACTCTTGAGAGTCGCTATGAACATATTTGAAAACACTGTCAAAATGGATAAATTAACCCTTAAAACTCCTATGTAAGGAGAAGGTAGTCTGATCTTCGTGATGAGTTCTTAGGTTACACTGCTCACTAGAAACTTTATGGGAATCCTAATATAATATCCTACCACAAGCTCAGGCTAGTGAAGTTACATTGCCATTTTTGTAAGGACAATGAATGGCTTTCGTAGCAAGTGGTGAAAATCATTTGGCTCCGAAGTCAGTGAACATCCCTGCCAACTCCTGCTACTCAGGGTGCAACTGGGTGGCTCTCGTGGGCAGGCAGAGGGCAAACAGTGTTATAAAGTGAGCCCACAGCAGAGATAATAGAATCAGAGAATGTTTTGGGTTGGAAGGGACCTCTAGAGGTCATCTAGTCCAGCCCCCCTGCAGTCAGCAGTGACACTGCTAACCAGATCAGGTTGCTCAGAGCCCCATCCAACCTGGCCTTCAATGTTTCCAGGGATGGGGCCTCCACCACCTCTCTGGGCAACCCATTCCAGTGTTTTACCGCCCTCGTTGTAAAGAATTTCTTCCTTAGATCCAGTCTAAACCTACCCTGGTTTAGTTTAAAACCATTACCCCTTGTCCTGTCACAGCTGGCCCTACTAAAAAGATTGTCCCCGTCTTTCCTATAGGCTCCCTTTAAGTACTGAAAGGCTGCGATAAGGTCTCCCCTCAGCCTTCTCTTCTCCAGGCTGAACAAGCCCAACTCCCTCAGCCTGTCCTCATAGGAAAGGTGCTCCAGCCCTCGGATCATTTTAGTAGCCCTCCCCTGGACCCGCTCCAACAGTTCCATGTCCTTCTTGTGCTGAGGGCTCCAGAGCTGGACGCAGTGCTCCAGGTGAGGTCTCACCAGAGCAGAGATGACGCTTCACTAGCAAGGACTGGTACAACTTTTCTCAGTACAGTGTAAACTTGTGTCACCTGAGATAACTTCAACCACGTAGTTGTTTTGGTCTTTGATTGGTATTATTATTTATAGTTGTCTATTGTTCAGGCGATGTCATATTCCATTTACTCACGTCCATCTTTTGTCTTTTTCCTCACAGTTAGACTTGCTTATACTTGCAAATCAGCCTGGAAGAAGGTCTGCTAGATTAGACAAGGTTTTGTTCAGTTAGACACCCCTGAGTATATAATACTCTGCCAAGTTTCTGTGTGTACATGTTGTGAAAGTATGCCTTAGTTACATTCCACTTTAACAATAGCTTGGACCTTCTTTCAGACTTTTGCCGTAACAAAACGATTTTTAGTCCATGGGCATCGGAGTGAATGAAACCTGGATTCCTAGACTTCCCAAATACAAGGATTACCATGTTTTTCTCTTGTTATTCATCAAAAAGTCTGGTCAAAATTTTTTTCCCAGGTAGAAGCAGATTTCTACTCTCTCTGAGCACTATCTAATAGAACAAGAGTTCATGCTCTAGAATTTCCCTCCAACATGAAACTCAGCAACGAAGTCCCAGTCCTCTTCTTGGTTATCACATGCTTCCATATTAGTTGAAATTGGCCACCATATTAATAAATTAAGGATAATAACCAGATAGATGGGCAGCACACTCTTAACCTGTTTTCCTTAAGAAATTAAGAAAAAAATACAGAATTTCTATCTCGTAAGAAATTCTAATACTTTGATAAACCTTCAGATGAAAAAAATGAAGTCCCAAACTTCGCAGGGAAATTAAAATCCTACAACCTTTTGACTAAAAAGATTTTTCTCTGTTTCTAGTCAAGGTTAGCTTTAAACCTAACAGAAATCCAATGGTGATACCTTGAACTGACCAGACATTTGAGGCACACCTGCATAATTCTTTTTTTCTGTGTACTTAGTTGCCCAAAGGAAACCAACTTGGTTTAATAGAAAAAAAAACAAACACATACAACATCCCCCTGCCCCCCTCCAAGCAAACAAAACCCCAAAAATTTATATTGCACTAGAATATAAATGAGAATACTGATTTTTCAGAGAAAGCTCAAAGCCACTAGATCCGGAAGAAGGACTTGATATTTAAATCTCCCTTGCACTCTGCAATTTCACTTGCAGTTTGGGTTTTAGTTCACTTGTGGGTTTTCTGAGTTGCAGCTAACCCTGAGCAGTCTGCTCTCTGCAGGGCTCGTTCCATCATTTCTGAGGTCTGTTGCTGTCTCCCTCCTCATCACAGAAGTCCCTCAGTCTCTGCTGCCCTGGGTTGCAGTTTCTGGCTGGGACTTTGCCTTCTCTGCCGCACCCTTGAGCTTAGCTGGTTTTCTTCCTTGCTCATCCTCAGTTGCTCCCCAGGGGCAGCCCAAACCAGAGTTCCCACCTGACCCTGGCCTTTTTTTCTAAAAGAAATGTAGCATGTAAAAAGTACAAACATATCAAAGAGATTATTTCCTTCGCAGGGCCAAAGAAGTTTGCAGTGCTGAGAGATGCACACAACATCACTTTGTGTTCTGGGTCCTGACCTGGTTTGCAATCTCCCAAACTGGAAGCCATGTTATATACAGCAGCTCCACCTCTGAAAACTCCCAAAGAGCATGTGAAAGCTCGGTAAGGCACCAGTGCAGACAGGAGGCACCAGTTTCCCTACTGATAGGCAACTGTGGTATTGGAGAGAGAGGTAACAGTAGCCCCACGAAACATGCTTGTTTGCAGTTTCTAAAATCCTACTGAAATGCTACGCCTCAGTAAGTCCCAACCAAAAAATTTCAAATTATATCTTTGAAAACCACTGCACTACAAGTTCTTTCTATTTTAACAAAACTGTCTTCTGATAGGAAAGTGTTTCATATGCAATTTTTTAAGTAACCCTTTAAGTAAACACATCGTATGCTTATATACTGTATTTAGCCTAACTGATAGATATTTTATACATCCTGGGACATATGTCTATCATTTTATCTTTTTATGGTTTAAAAAGTGTTTCTTGTTTTCTATTTCTGTTTAAATGAAGGTAAGTTTAAATCCTTCTGAAGCAAAACTGCTTGACCTTAATATTGATTTAGTAGCTAAAATAGGAAAAATGAAACTAATCATTCATACTGATATTAATCTAACCAGATGTCTTCTCCATGAGCTAGTTTTGATTAACAATTATTTTAAAAATTTCTGTTCACTTCTGTATTGCCTCAATTCCCAGATTCTTGGGAAATGTGCAGTTTTATTGGCTCATACATTTTATGGTATATAAGAGAATTATCTTTCCTTTTTCACAGTTTCCAGTTTTATTACTGCAAAGTCAGTTTATTACCTGTTAACAAGTTCCTAAAAAGAAAAAGAAAAAAATGTATCTCAGTAGAGGATGCTAAAGCTCTCTTTTACAGGAGCCTATGCTGCAGTTTCTCTTTATGTCCAGCTCCCATTCAACAATGTACAAAGGAAAAACACCTCAGGAAGACCAAAGACCATTGGCAAAAGCATCTCATTTGAGAACCAGTTATGAAAATAATTGTTCATTAAAGCCTTCAAATAAAGAGAATGACCTATTCTTAAATCAGAGATTTTCCAAATTTAAGAAATTTGTTTAAAACCAAAAAAATTCCTCAAGAGAAAGATGCTGCTGACTTAGTGGCATTTACCTGTGATAAAATATTTGGGGTTAAATTTCAGTTTAACACAAGCAGCAGAGAAATGCCTAATAAAGTCTAAAAGATTCTTTTGGGTTTTGTCATACATAGTCCTTATGCTGGATTTCAAAACAGGGCTGAATTTTATCCCCCCGCCCCCCATCCCCTTCTTTTTTTTAATTAAAAATTACACAGTACATATATTTTTTTAGAAAGCTTTTAATGATCTTGAGCATCTCTCTGACAGGAAGCCATTTTCTAAATGGGCAGGAGGAGGGTTGTTGGGGTTTTTTCAGTTACGTAGTAAAATATTTATTAAAATAAATATGAATATAAATTTCCAAGAGAAAACTGGTAGGATGGGATCAGGTAATCAGCTTAATTCTGCTTAATTAGGGAAGGTTAAGACAGTTTTCACCAGCTGAGGATCTGACCTTCTGGTGTTTTGTTTGGGATTACACACATTTGTCTGACAGGCAGACACATATCTTGATTTAACAGCTTCTCATGCTTCTTCTCTCCTTTCTATATTTGTACTAAACATCAGTTGGGTTCTTTGAATATTCATATTGAGTTTACATGCCCTTACTTTTCACATTCAGCTTTTGAATAATTATGTTCTGAGAACTTCAACAAAGGCAGCAAAATAATTTGCAAATCTGAGGAACCTTGTGTACTCTTGTTACCTTGAGGCCCTAGTACTTCAGTTCATCATTTCTGAAGCTTTTCCACTGACAGCAGGTAAAAGTTTCAATAGCTTCATGTTGTGACTTGTTTTCTTCTTGTGGAGCTTAATCAAGCTTCCTATAACTCATATGAGATGTAAGGTGGGTTTTTTGTTAAATATGTATTCTGAATAATGATCACCATTGTACATAAAAAAGCACCTGGGCCTGCCATGATAGATCTCAGGGAACCAATTAATATAGGGTTGAATGTACATTTCTGCAAATGACTTAGGTGCTGTCACAGTATGGGTTGCCATGCCTAAAATTTAGGCACTGTGCTCTGGGAATTAAATGTTGAGCTGTTAGTTCCCTGGAGGAAGTTTAGGTTTTGAGTTTGTGCCATTCCAGATGTATTTGGGAGTTTCAGTGGGAAATCTCCAAAAACATTTCGCATCTGAGTTTTTCCTTTGGATGTGGACCGTTTAATCATATCTAGCCCAACCAAAGCAGTCCCCCGAGGAAAGAGCTGACTTCAGTGCTCTAGACCCTTTAGACCCTCTAAACTCTATAGATTTGTGGGTCTCAGATGGACCCCAAGATGTCCAGTTCGGCTAAAATTTTGTAGATTTAGGGCAGAATCATGATACAGGAAACAGCTAAAGAGGACCTGAAAGAAGCCAAATATGCTGCAACACAATCAGTTGCTGTCCAAGTTGTTGTCCAAATGGGCTGCAGATCTATGCATAGATAAAGATTACTGGGTCTTGAAAGGGAGGTCTGGAGGTATGGATATACCTTGGGAGTAAGGGACACCTCAGCACAACTGAGTAACTGCTGCTGCGTACGCACAGGAGGACCGATAGAAAGAGGGTTGTGAGCAGCTGGATGAGATCTCCTGAAAGACCTCCTAAAGCTGGATTAGGCACTCCAAGAGTGCAACGGGTTCATGAGGGGGCTCTCATCCCTGGCCATTCATTCTTGATCCCCCCACGTACACTAACACCATTGTGGGGCTAATGTGAAAAACAGCTGACTGAACCTGGGTTAAAACCCCTTCTTAGGAATAGTTAGTGATATGAAGCTAGGGGAAAATGGAAACTTTCTAAAGTGTACTTTATTTCTGAAAGCAAAGTCTTCTTCAGCTACATTTTACTCCTACCCAAAGAGAAATTTAAGTCCCACAGCCCAGCTTAGCAAAGAGAAATAAATTCATAAGCTTTATTCTGACTGCCTGAAAAAAGAGTGAATTTCCTGCCTTCTGAAAAACATTAAAACAGCATTACATTGAAGAGTTTCCTGAGGCTTTCTCATTGAAAAGATGTTGTGCAATCTTGTTCCAAATTCTGACTCTAAAATTTTTACACTCCTCTCTCCCATCAGCCCCATAGTATTTTAAGTAGGCCCAGTCTACTAGTCAGACTCTAGAAGAAACCTGAAAGTCAAACATTTCAGTTTGTCTCTGTGATTGACATACTGCAAAATGCAAATGATGAATTCTTGGAAAAACTGTCAACTAATTGAGGGACTGAAAACATATTGTGTGTTACTCTAGGAGACCGTGGCACTGGTATCAACTTGTATACGAACTCTCTGCTCCTCCTTTGGCAGGAGCACTGCTGGCTCTTTAGTGGAGATTTTCCCACCAGGAACACAGCATGGTTTAGATGTGCAGGTGGTAATTCAGCATAACTGGTTTCCTGTGTTTTGCTTTTATGTGCCAATTTTATGATCTGGTTTTGGACTTTCAAGAACCGGTGGTCTTAGTAAGCCTTGAAAAAAGTTTATTTTTTGTGCCAATTTGGTGGGATAAACATGAGTAGAAGGAGTAATTGTAGTGACTTCTAACCTCCAAGAGTATGAGCAGCTCTAGGAGAGAAGACAGGCAGTACAGAGCAAAAATATTATTTCATATGCCAGTCACAGATTAATTGAGATGGAGCAGAAATACTTGCAAGCAGGTAAATCACTTGCTATAGTCCGTGGATGTAGCAGTCACTTATATGTTTACATTTATGAAGCTCACCTCCATGTAGTTATAGATCACAAAGCTTTGATTTTGCTGTTTGGAAACCCAAAGATAAAATACCCGGGATGGAGACATAGGGCTGAAGATTGCGAGCCTTCCAAAGATAGTATCTTTGTATGTAATTTGTCTAGATGACTGCTACACAATTCAACAAGTCAAATCTTTCATAGCAGAAAAATATACAAGTCATTTTGTCTTAAAAACTAAACCAGAAACTGATTTAGGGTCTGCTCCAAAGCCTGTGAGCATTTTTCCATTTATTCCAATGGGATCAAACTTTGCAGATGATATATCTTGTAACAAAGGCAGTGAAATATGCAGTAGCGGTGTGATCAATAAGAGTCCCAAATATGCACAGAAGAGGTCCGTGTGGTAATTACTGTAAGACAAAAGACAGTATGAATGGATATTTTAGCGGATATTGGCTACAAATTCATCTGATTTCAAGAGGATGCCAGACTCTTGAAACAAGTGAAAGAGAAATGGGCACATACCACGTTCAAGGCAGGAAGTTTGCTCAGCATCTCTTAAACTGATCACCCAAATGTCTCAGAGGAACAGACTATCAAAGAAACAATCACAGAAGACAGAAAAAAATATGAGAGCCTGGGAAAAAAAAGGTGCGTTTTAAAAAGTGTACTTGTTTGGTTCTGTCTGTGCATGACTCAGTTATACTGCTGAGTCCTCATTGACTTCATGGCTATGTATAAACCCAAACAAATGAGTGCAACGTGGCTACTTGGACCTCCTGTACTTGAGGCATCTCGTAATGAATCTTTGCAATGATTGGAAAGAACAGTGCAGGGCTGTATTCAGCTTTCCTCCCAGTCTGTCCTGCTGATCCCAGACTACTGGCAACTACGGTGCTAGCTTACACTTCTCATATTAAGAGGGACCTTTTCTTGCAATGTAAACTCTTTTTGGCAAGGACTATTTGGTGAGTATTTGCACAGCCCCAAAATGCTTTGAGAGTACAAATAAAAAATGCCAACTATTTGCCTCCTCTCTCATCGGCACACCCATGCGTGAATGGCTTCTCTTTGTCCTTTAGTATCATTTACTGAATTGTGATGAGTAACTGTGATATTATTTGATGTGCTTGGTAACATTGCAAGACCAGGGAGATTGTACAGAATGATCTACTGGAAAAGGTGCTTGAAGAGCAGGTTGTTATGAATCCTTTGTTTAAGTCATTTCTTTATGTAAGAAAGGTAATGACACAGGGCTTTTTTAAGGCAGGGATATAATGCCATATAGTATCTTCATATAAGTATCTTAAGGAATTCCTAATCTGAGTGAAAAGAAAATGTAACTTCAGTTGACAAAAGATCTTCCATCACTGAATTAGCAGCTTGAAACAACCTATTATTTCAGCAAATCCTGAATAACTTTTCTTTGTTTGATAATGTGCATATGGTGTGAACCATGGCTGCACTGCAGCTGTACTGCTGAAGTACAGCTCTGCCGCCTTTTCCATGGAAATGCTTTGGGATCAATTGTGTGTTACTGTGTCAGTAGCTGTCTGTGAAGTACCATACCCTGGTGTGGTGGCCTGGGACACATTGAGCCTGGCAGCCTGGCCACGGGGTGCATCACAGCACCAGGGCTGGGGATCCCTCCTACCCACTCCAAGTTGGGAACAGCTCCAGGAGCATTTTGGTGTCACCCATTCTCCAAGCTGTCAGGTTCCCCAGCATCCCCAGTTAATTATCCCTGGCAATATGTGTATGAGGGTTAGTGTGTCTAATGCAGCTGGGACATGCCAGACTTGCTGAGCATGAGTTTCACAGATGATCTCTACACAGGCAGTAACTCATCCGTACTGAACACCACTAAGATGTGAGTGTGTCCAATGTGCGTGTCTGCAGGGGTTCCACAGTTCACTGTCCTGGCCAGCAGACTTTTCATTTTTTCGTCAGTGACTTTTCTGAGAAAAAGAAAGAGGGAGAGATAAAGTGTCTAGGGAAAGCAGAAAAATAAGCAATATTCTTGGTATTGCATTTGTGCTTTTTTGGAATAAGGAGGGCACCAGAGGCTCTGAAGATCTCCCACTCTAATCACATATTTTAAGGAATATTATAATGTGGCTTTGGAAAGTAAACAGGGTTGGAATCTGACTGCACCAAGTTTATGGCAACAGACAGTGTTTGAAAGGTCCAGGTAGGCTAAAGATATATACTTGGTAAACTGCAAGGGCTGGGGGGTTGGGGTGGTGGGAAGTGTATTATACAATATAGCTATAATCATAAAGCACAAGATGTACTGAGTAACTTTACAACCTTTTTCTTCTCTGGTGAAGAAAGCCCTAATAAGTCACTTCTGGCTGTGCCAGTCATGAATTATCGCTGTCTGCACAAAGGAAGATAAATATCGTAACACATCATAGAACATCTCTCCCTTTAAATACCGTAAATGGATAAAGATATAAAATCCAGGGACATACAAGAGGAACCTGAAGTCATAAGTGAAAAACTAAGCCAAAGGATAAGAACTGAATTAATCCAAAGTGTATCACTGTGAAAGCAAACCTTTGATATGAAATTTCTCCTATCCTAATGATGGATGGGGAAAAGAGTAGAAGCACATCTGTAGTTGTCCGTGGCTAACAGTGAGTTCTCCCATCAAACCTACAAAGGAGATTTTGTGGTACTCTTCAAGGTTTGCAGCTATCAGTCTATTCTCCTTGTCCGAGTTTTTTTTTACTGCCTTGTTTGAAGATTTCGCTACCCTTTTGCTGCTCAGCCCCACTCCCCAGTAGAAACTGTCTCCAGCAGAACAGACAGAGGAGCTGCTTGTATGAGTAATCTCCTAACCCGTTTTACTAGTCCACTTCTTTTGAAATGAACCAGGTTCGCAAAGACCTATTTAAGCTGTTTAAGCAAATGTGACTTGTATTCACGGAGAGGGATTAGGAGGAGCAGCAGGGACAAGTGGCAGGTTTGAGGAGTGGGAACAATGACAGGCATCTGAAGGGACAATCCCCTTCTCAGCCAGCAAAGCTGCAGCTGCAGAGAACATCTGGGCAAACACTTCCTCTTGCTTTGCTCAGCAGAAGCAATGCTAACGCTAGTGTATATCACAAAACTGGAATAGAAACAGCAGGGACGCGAAAAAAATCTAGAACATAGAAATAATGGTTATTCCTGATTTCTGTGAAAACTCCATCTAATTGCTCTCCTGAAATAATAGTTAGGAAAGAAACTTATTCAAGGACAGAAACTTGAATGAATATCTGTATATCAGAAAAAACCCAAAGAATCAGTAATATGAACCTGCTTACAAACTGGCAAATTTTGGTATTGTATCAGATAGAAAATTGTCAAATACAGAGAGAAAAACTGGTATGATTAAGAGATTAACATTAAAATAAGATTAAAAGATAGTAGGAGTGAGCTTTAAAATGGCACATTACTATTTTAGAAATAAAACTTATTAATTATCTAATGTTTTCTAAATATGTCCAATTTATTCAGTACAACAGTACTATTCAAATGAATGTTTAACAGGAGTCAGGCATCTGATCTGAAAAGAGAAGTTTTGTGTTTAGTTTCATAGGCAGAGAGAAGTTTCACGGAAGTCTTGTAGAGGTGTACGCTCATACATACTCTTTACTGAAGATTTGGTCTGCTATTATTACTTATGACCAGTTAATAGTTTTCATTTTAAAGGATGTTTGGGAGTGTTTGAAATTTTAGAGGCATAATAAAACTGATTTCCTGAAACTCAAACTGTAAAGTGAAACTCAAGGTAACTTCTGATGTTTACTCTGAGCAGGGTGTTAGACCAGATGACTTCCAGAGATCCTTTCCTGTATCATTCTATGATTTTACAGCATAAAATATTGACAAACTGCATAAGGTAACCAGTTTTTCTTCTTTTTTTTGCAAGGATTGTGTGAGGAAAACAGGAAAACCCTAAAATTACAGTTTCCCAAGTGACTCTCTATGAAGACCTTGATGTCTCCTTTTCACTGTGGTGCAGTGAGACCTCATCTGCTGTGCACTGACAAAGTCTCATGCTCTCCACTTTGGGGAGGCAAAGGTTCCTGGTGGCCCGGCGGGTGGGCGGCCCTGGAGCAAACACCCTGCCCTGCAAAGCCCTGTTCTCTCTCTAGCAGGAGCCTGGAGGAACTGCAAAGAAGTGGAAAGACATTCCCCGGATAGGCATGCAGACGTATGCCTGCGACGTATGCCTCAAGATACACCCTGGGAAATTTTCAGAGCAGATGAGTTTATTGGCTAATTGACACAAAGCATTTAAGCCTTGAAAGCAGAAAAAAAGGGGAAGAACTTCCCGTGTTTCATGTTTTCCTTACTAATCCTTTTTTTCTTTTAACTGTTGCGATTTTATATATAACCATGCCCTTTTGACTCATTTTTTTCTGATTGGTATTAATTATATATCCAAAATACTCAATATTTTGGAGTGTTATCTCTATCAAGCTGTTTCATTTGGTCCCGTACCAAAACAATAGGACAACCACTTATATAACCTAGAGAAAGTGGTAACTTATTATGCTCCCAGATATTGTTTATCCTGGCCAACTCCAAACCTCAGCAAATACATGTAGATACGGGATGATCAATTTCCTTGAAGATCCGTGAATAATGTTATTGTGGGTTGATAATCCATTTCTCTGATAAGTCTACAGTAAAAACAAGGACAATGTTGCATCATAATAGTTTTCAAATTCCGGATAGCGTACATCTGTTTCAGAATATATCAAGGAAAACTTGGAGATATCAGTATAAATTTTCTAATGTTTAAAACAACAAATATTTCTGATCTTAATACCAACAATAAAATAAGATATTTCAAAAACATTTGTACATTACAATGAAGCGTGTTGTTGGCATAATGCAAGAAATATCAGTGTTATTTCCATTGTGGAATTTCCCAGAGGCTAGCTTCTTTCTGGTTTGTCCTGGAATCACCACAGGTATGTTCTTAATTTGAATGGCTACTTTATTCAGATTATGATGGAAACTGGCACCATGTGGCTGAATCTATTCAAGCAAATGATTTCATCATTATGGTTTAAGAAAAGATCTTCCAGATCTATTAAAAATACTTCACTGTTTGTAAGGACAATTTCAATGACCCAACTCAGGAATTATATCACCTCATTAGAAAGTGATTAATTAAGATAAAAGGAACCTGCTGAAACAGTGGTCTCCCACAATTTATGAATCGCTGTCTACATTTCTCTTTAGATCTACTGCTTCATGTTAAAGCTTAGTTTACCCAAAGGTAAACTTTAACATTTGTAGCTTTACTAATGTTTAATATCTTATATTGCTATGGGGTTTTTTTTCTTACTTGATTACTTTTTGCCCTTTTTTAAGTGTACACAATTACACTACTTCAGCCAATTCCACCTTTTTTTCTCTTACATTCCTTCATTGTGAAGACTTTTTTTAGACTTTTTTAGACTTTAGACTTCTCTAGACCAGAAGCATTTAGATGTTTGAAAAGACAAGACCACCTTCACCAACTTTTATGATCCTTTGCACTACTCCAGTGTGGCAAAAAAAATCATAAATTCAGTTTAAATAGATTTTTAAGGAAGGCATATCTCTAGTGAATCTAGCCCATAGTATCTACTAAAATTTTGGTGCTGTTATCCCACTTAAAATTGTTACTTTTCTGGCACTTAAACCCAGTGGAAGTTCCAGACAGTGATTTACTTTGCCTATTTTTCATGCCTGAAATGCTTAACCCTGTAGGGTACCTAATTTCATTAGGTGCCAGAATAATTCTCTGAGTACTTAATTTTATTGAACTATGCATACTCTAGGGAAATCTCTATTTATCTCTCAACTAGAACCCTCCTATGATCAGGATTAAGTTGAGAAACACTTGATTCCTTAAAAATAACTCCAAGAAATGCAAAAAGTTTGATGTCATTACAACTATGGTTAACATAGTTTAATATCATTGTAGTAATAATGGTGCTACTTTTTTGAAATAATCCCACAGTCAGAACGCTAACCCAGGAAATGATACATTTTGTTATTCAGCTTTAATGGGATTGACCCCATATTCTTTGGAAAATGTCCTAACCACAAGCCATGAGATATACTGTTTAAAACTGCTCTTCGCCTTTATACCTGAAGCTAATCTATTGTGCAAAAGTTGTGCAAGAGTTCTTGCTCCACCATAAAAAGGGAAAGAGATGATTTTCACTTCAATGCTTGGACACTCATCTGAAACTGTGGCCTTTGCAGCTGAGAGCCATAGGCAAGGATCAGGCTCCCCTTGTCTGTAGTCTTTTGTGGCACATTTTTTTTGTACATCTACCACAAAAGTGGCCCAGCTTTGATCAGATGGCTGGAGATGCTCTTCCTAAGGATACCCCATAGCTCAGTTGTGGGGTCCTTTTGAAGGGTATAGATTTAATTCTCCTCAGTGCTTAATGTTTGTGTCCTCCCAGGTCATGGGTGAATGTGCAGAACCACTTAGCCATTGTGGAAAAGCAAGTACCAGAAAGAAAAGTGTTAATAGAGATAATTAGCAAATCTTACATTTTCTCTTTAGAGTAGAGAAAGATCAGTACTATTTTGGTCAATGGTGTGAGGAGGAATTTAAAGCAAGAAAACTAGATTGCCTCCTTCAGATCTTCAGAAGCACTTCTGTCTCCCTTGATTTAGGACAGCTTGTAGGCCGCTCTGTTACACTGCAATTGCCCTGGGAGTTGGGTATTTAAAGATTTGTGGGGCTTTGCCCAAGTCAGGCACCAAACTTTGGTGGACAGTAATCTACCCATTGCAAAAATGTAGAAGAAAAATTTAATTTCCAACTGTATTGTAGACTATTCTCACGGGCCTAAACACCGAGGCAAAATATCACCTGATGAACTTTTTAAGTTCCAGCATAGAGCATCTGACAGCACAGGATGATATTTATTTAGTTCAAAGATTTGAATTGTACAGAATATTAAGTAGAATTTGAACACAACACTCAAGTAATACTTTAATGACAGTCATTACACAAGTAAAGCAATATTTTGCACACAAACATGATACTACTGCTTTCAAAAACAACTGATCAAAACAATGTGTAGAAAAGGTCTCAACAAACATTCAGGTTCCTGGCTCCCACTAGAGCTGAGTCCATGAACGTGACTGAATGTTGTTCATGCATGTCTGTATGAGTACATAGACATATATTTCCTCTTTAGCTCCTGTGGAAAAACAGGTAGGAAGCTCAAATCACTCTGTACATAGTGAGATCAGAGTCCAGCTGTGAACTGCAGCCTGCTGTGGTTCTGATGTCTTTAGAGGGTGCAGTGGATGAAGTCTGTTCATGCATAGCAAGACTTGATGAAAACTAAAGTGTTTACAACAGTGATTGTCCAGTCAACTGACACAGTTTTATGACTACACAGGATGTTGAAGGTTAAAACCATTTCAGTATTGCATTTTGGTAGAAATATGCTATTGATGTCATGGTTTTTCATAATCTCAGAAGGATTTCTATTAGATGATCAATTTATTCTTTCCACTTCAAACTGCCATTTGAGGTGACCCAGGGGCTAAAGGAACCAAGATTAATTTGGCAGTTTGCTTTCAGACAAGCAAAAATCACGATGTCTGAAAGATTTTCTGAGGATAGAGTTTAATTTTAGACAGTGAGCATCAGAAGCCCTAAGTTATTCTTGTAATTTTGATACATTTTGTAGCTAAAAAAATCCCAGAAAGAATAGAAAAGGAAGGAAGGGATGAAGGAAAAAAAAAGAAAATGAAAGACCAAACACTTGGGTCAGAGTCCTGCTATTAGTTTTTCTATTGACTTGAACTTTGTTTCATTGTTGATCATAAATGGAGAGTAGCCTGTACCTGGACTAGAATCTGAAGGTAGATAATTTCATGAAGAAAAAAAGAAAAAGGCTTTTATTCTTATTGATCATTTACAGAGTTCTAAAGGGCTTTTCTTACTTTCACATGCAGGTGGTGGGATAACTCTCCAGAAATCAGTTGTCTGGGGCCAAGTGTGTACAGTAAAAGGCCAGAAATGTTGCTTGGCATGTGGCTTCTCACAGTTCACAGAACTATCCATTTTGTTTCCAGATCATAACCAATCCCATTCTGGAGTTTGCATAGTTGTTTTCCCCAGGGCATAACTTTTAAAAAAATTCTTTTGTGTCCTGCTTATCATCATATTTCTGCCTTCTTTTCTTTCTGTAAAGCAAATGGAAAAACATCTTGTCCATGAAGAGTAAATTCCAAACTAAGTCAAGGAATAAGCTTCATGGATGCATTAAATCCACCAGAAACTTAAAATTTTAGTGAATGACCATGTGCCTATGTGGTGGAACAAATTGTATAACAGATTCTAGAGCTACCACTTACAAGATAGACTGGATAAACGTGAAGAAATCACACCATACGATTTCGTGTTGGCTCATACTGGAGTGTTGAACATATCTGGATTTGGACTGTAGTCTGCTGGCAGATCAAAATATAGGACTACTCCTGAAAAAAAGTGTTCCTTTAAATAGATCCTTTGTTCAGATCTGTGTGATTAGCCTTGGGCATATCATGCCTGCTGATTTCAGCAAACCTTTTCTATATTGCCTGAGAATCAGGAGTTAGAATAAGGAAGGTAGAGTCACAACAGTGTCTCTTTCTTTAGTTTACACAACCTTCTCTCCTGTCCTCTCCTCCTTGACTGATGCCCTGAGACACCTACCTTTTTCTTCAGTCTTCTTTGACTGTTTAGAGAATGAAATCTGACCTTCTAAAACACTACACAAAAGAAACATTCTGCTGCACACAGATTCCAACATAATGACAGATGAAAACACTAGCAAATTTAATTAAGGAATAAGGAATACTTAAATACCTGACTGTGAATTTACCCCCTTTTCTTGGCAACAATATCACATTGACTGTTTGAACTGAGGGGATGTTTTGGGATATCAAAAATTGCATTAAAAAAAATCAGCTGCCTCTCTGTTTACTAACATTCAGACTAAATTTATATTATTTGTTTGTACTTGTTCCTGGATAAATGCACAGAAATTATTTGTTGTTTCAGATCACTAGTAATAAAATCCTGCAGTTGATCAGCTTTGTCATTACCCTGCAGCTACATGGAGAGGTTGGCTGCTGGCCATATTTTAATATAGTAATAATAATACTTAGCACTGTTCATCTCAAAAGCAATTTACACACATTAACTAATTAGGCCTCAGAACATTTACATGATAGGTGAATAACATTCTTCCCACTTGAAAGAGGGGTAAGTGGAGAAACAGAATAAAATCACACTTTCAGCAAGAGTCACTAACTCTGAATGTCCAGCTTGTGACATATTCACTTGATTTTCTGAGATGTTAAGCATCTTCAGCTCCAGCTGAAGTCAAAAGAGGCAGCCGGTGGTCTTCATCTCTGTGTATGAGGATAACAGTGTGTTTTGGCTGCAATTTGCAAATGGAAGCTTTCAGTGAGTGCTTTGGAAAATATTAGTTTTCATGCAGATTCTCTCTGATTTGTTCCAATTTTCTGATTACTGATCTCCTAGGTACCCAAAAGATATTTTTTTTTCCCTATTTTTACACATCTGTGTCTTGGGTCATTTGAGATGTGGGTGCCAGAGCTTAGGACAGACCCTGGTATGAGCCAGCAATGAATATTGTTAGGTATAAGTTGCCAGCTATAAAATTCTCATTTAGAAAAAAGAGTAAAAAGCACCCCTAGTTGCATAAAGATGAGCTAACCCGATTTGTGCATTTAATTATTTATTTATTTAGGCAAGAATTTCCCTTCCCCCTTATTTTTTTCTTCAATGGGACCAAGATGGATTCCTGAGGTAGAGCCAAAGGTCTTAGGCTTACAGTAATAAACAATAAATGAAAATGCAACAAATTCAATATTCCATACCTTAAGAATTTCCAATCCAATGTCAAGACAGCAAAGAGAAGACATTATAGCGAACAATAAGTGAAGAAAAGTACCAACATTTTTTTTTCCATTCCTTCACACACTCCAAAACAAAATAACAAAAAAGTTATACCCAAGCACTGGATGGAGAAGAGAATTGCTAATTCTTTGGGACTGACACAGAGACGTTCATTCTTGTCTGTGGAGTTCAGACACCAAGGAGACTGGTACTTAGGTAGACTCTTAGAATTTGGCCCAGCTCTGCACTTTGGTCCTCCTGTCACACTTCCCTGCCTGACATAAATTGATTTTGAGACTATAATACTTGCTTCTTGCTCTTTTCAGTGTGTTTACATTCTCCTTCTCTGCTTTGCATTCAGCAAAAACATCCTTCTTCCGTCATGGGGGATGCTTCAGCATTTTTGATAGATGGACATTCATGATGCCAGCGTGCTACTTACACACCACAGATAAATCTCCCACAAACAGAGTTCCACATGGAGAACTGCCAGCCTCCACGGGTGATAAATAAAAATGGGGAGATAAGAGCTCACCTGGTGCTGTTCCACCGTTGTCAACGTGTTGTGCCAAGAACTGGCTGCCAGTATATCCCACCACACAGGAAACAGCTTTTATTTATTTAAATTTTTTGTTTGGGGGTTTTTTGGGTTTTGGTTTGGGTTTTTTTTAATGAATCCTGTGGAAGTCTTAATCTGTGCTTAAATACACATTCTCTGCCCTTTCATTACCTGACAGATAGACCACACCAATGTTTTGACCCTTCAGCTTTTATCAAGGTAAACACAATAATGTCTTGAGGTTCGGGGTAGGAAACTAGGAGGTTGGTGTCAGTCTCCTATTGTAAATAATTTAAAAAAGAGAAGATTATTTAATTAACCAAGATCTAAGTCTTCTTCATTCGTTTTTAAAGCAAGCATTACTCATTGTAATGGGGTGTGCTGGCAGAAATCCTTTGGACTGCTACAGAGACAACATAAATACACCTTGTGAACACTTGTTCTATTGAAGCTCACTGGCAGTTTGCAGACTTTAAATAATATCTTTTGAATTCTCAGCAAAAAAAGCCATTGGTTGCAACCCCTGCCTTGGTTTAAAGAACTGCTGACACCTCCTGGAAAACATTAAGAGTCATCTTATTAAAATATCCCGACAAAGATCTTTTTTTGTCATGCTGGGTCTGAATCTTGTATCATTCTTCAATTAAATTATTAAAGGCTGACAAAACACAAACAATTCTAAAGCGCTGAAAATAGCCTGCTGGAGGTTTGTCTGTTTACTTGAATGTTGGTTTTAGGAAAGATTTGTATCCTGTCTCCAGGGTGTATTGTGTGATTTGTACAAAATCCTGGGTTGCAGGTGCCCTTCAGGGAATCCATGGGAGGAGACGGTGCTATCAGAGACTGTTGGTGGGGCGAGTGGGATTTTATTGATTTGCCAAGGCCAAACAAGAAGTTCATGCCATGACCCCAGAGGTCCTTCTCAGTTTCCAGAATTTACTGTGTGTCTGGAGAGATGGCAAGAAAAACAGGAGGAATCTGTCCTGTGTTTGTCAGGGCTATAAACATCCTTAAGGGTACGCATTGTTTATTAAAAAATGTACATTGGTGGGTTTATTTCCAGTCCCTTTAGTTCCTGCCTGTGGTGGTGCTACCCCCTCTGGCAGCCCGGCTGCTTTTCTGTTTGCCGGTCATGGAGGAAACAGATTTTTGTACCAAAGAAGAGCCAGTGCCACAAACAGGGTGATAACACTCATGCAAAGATGGATTAAAACACTAGACTGTATTCACCTCCATTATTGTAGAAGCATTAGTTCCTCCCAGTCACAGCTGGAAAAAGAATCCATGCTCCAGGTGAAAAAAAATCCATAATTTTAGGCCTTATTTCTGCTATGCTCTTCCTTTAGTGGTGGATCCTTGTGCTTGCATCCATCCTCCCTGCGTGCAGCTGGCACCCACCCTAGCATATTGGTCTAACCACAAAGAATGTACGGGAGGACTAAAACCTAATGCTGGACACTGAAGGTTGCAACCCTGCAGTGGTGCAGTGCTAAGCAGGAGTGAGGAGAAAACTCCTTAAAAAGACATGCATACAACATTGAAAAGAAAATCTCTTTCCCTCTCATACTTTCAAGACAATCAGAGGGAATACAGTAAAATGTAGGACTGCAATGGCTCACCCGGGTTTTCCAGTGCAATACCCTCCAATTCTGGGCACTCCTGAATATACGCGTAGTGTCCAGTATTAGAAAAATCTCCACTCTACACCACCACATACCATTGGCCACATAGAACTTCTTAACTATCTATACAAAATTTAAGCTATTATGTAAAAAGATCAAAATCCACAAAAAACCCAAAACCTCACTACCCTAGTATGTGCAATGGGAAGAGAGGAGGAAAGCTCACAAATCCAGCTGTTAGCCCAACTGCCTCCAGCAGCAGAGCACTGGTTTGGTGGAAATCCTCAGAGGAATAGGGCCCATGGCACCTCCCTAAAGCAGTCGTTGCCAATACAATTTTGGGAGATATTTCTTACGCCAGGTGAATGAGACACAGCGTGCAGACCATCATAAGACTGCTCAAAATTCTTGGGCATGTCAGCACTGCCCATTCAACATGTCATCTCTCACATCGCTTGGTTCTCCAGGACCCACCAGCAGAAACCCCTGAAGCATGCATTAATGAAATAGAAAGATAGTGCAAGAAATTCAGTCAGCTGATGACAACCAAGACTTCTGTTAGGCCACAAAGGGAGCACCAGCAAACTGACTACCTAAAAGCTCTGTCACAGGTTTTAATTTCTGTCTCCCTGCAGTTTAAAATAATCTAGTTCCTTAACCCCACTAGCCTGCTCAGAAGCAGAAGGCTTCAAACTGCGAGACTCATATGGACTCCATAGCAGAGGTACAAAGAGAAGAAGGGAATGGATTTCCACCTCAACTGAAAAAAGATGATGTGAGTAGGGGAGAGCAGGAAAAGTAGAGACTGAGGCAGGGCAGACATGGAAATAGCAGGGGGATGCTAGAGACGTTATCAATGGCAAAGGGTGGTGTGATAATAACAAGGTCATAGAAGTAGGTCGCAGAGTAGGGATCTACCCCCTGGATACCGCTGCTGCAGTGCCAGCGCAGGGCATTTTTGAGGCAGTGTCACTGAGAGCCCCAAACATCATCTACCCAGCTCCTGCCCACTCCCTTTTTCTGTAAGCTGGGTTTTCAAGCCGTGTGGCTGAGTGCCAGCCAACACAGGGTCCTGCAGTCTGAATTGTGCCATGAGTTTTGTTGTTGCTGTTGTTGTTGTTTTTAGAAGTGCCTCTGCTATCAGAGCATCATGTACAAGTTTGACCTATATAACAGACCAAGTAGGTCACTGAGTGCACATTGGACCATGACAAATTGATTTTGAACCATCACTTATCTGGCTCTGTTGCTGTCAAGGAGGATACATCAGTGAGATTAATAAATTATTTACCAAATAGATAAAAGCATGCTTCCCCCACCAGAGATTCTGGAGGGTTTATTGTTTTAAGCTGCTGCACTAATTGGGCTGTACATTCACTTGCAGTTCCAAAAGGGATGAACATCAGGGGTACAATGCTCTTTACTGCACACAGTGGTGACGCAGCAGAGGCATCCCATGAATGGCTGTGACAAATGATGCTCAGTTTAGTGTTTTCCTGGTGTAGCTCCCGCACACCCTCCTCGCACCGGTCTCCACCCAGAGCTGCCTTAGGCACGGGGGGGAGAGCTGACCTCAATGCGGCACCAAAACGTTTTACTTCAAGCTTCACTAAGACGTGAGGGACAGCTTTGAGACTCCACTCTGTAGCCTTCCTCTCTTTATCTCAACAATGATCCTAGATTGCTTCCCCTGGGATCTAAACCATCACAGTCAAAAAACCAGCCTAGCAGGCAGGAGAAAGAAAGGCATGGCAGTGACTTTTTCCCAGCTAAGAAGCCTTTGCTCCATCCCCCTCTGAGCGCAAAAAGTAAAAAAAAAAAAAAGAAAAAAGAACACACATCCCCCCAAAAAACCTCAAAAGACAAAATAAAATAAATAAAATATATTCTGCAGACAGTCAGGAGGAAAAAAATAAATACAGAAATCCCTTCCACTCTCAAGGTATATATCATCTGGCTCTAGGGTGCCAGTTAGTAATACTGACTCCTGCGGGGTTATTTGTACCCTTGGGTAAAAGAACAGATCTCCAAAGAGCCTTAAAGCAAATGAAGCTCTTAGCAACTTAATGATTTTTTTGAGGAGGAGGAAGGAGGAAAGGCAGAAGGAGGGGGGGGAGGCAGGGGGGGAGGAAAAAACCAGGGAAACTACTTTTCTAATTGTAGCAGAGAGATAGAAGTAGAATGTCTGCCCTTGCCAGAAACTATTTGCAGCATCCAACCATTCAGCTTTTTCTTTCTGCAGTGCCTTGAAAACCCCTACAAAGGAATCCTGGCTGTGTCAGATTCTCACAGGAGAGAGAGTCTGCCTGGATTTGGGGTTATTGAAGAAAAGTGCTTGAGAACCACAATCCTAGATAAAGATGTATAATGTCCTGGCACTTGAATCTATTTATTAGCCTCTTTCCTGTGGGGTATCCACTAATCCTGATCATGAGAGTAAAAGACTATATTATAATGATTCTTAATTAGATACAGATGCAACAGATTGATTCATTATTTCCATGTGCTGCTGTCAGTGTTTTGTCCGGTGTTTTCAGTTTCATTAAGCTGGTATGATAGATTCCTGCATGAGCTGTCTCTGTTACCTAAGACAGCCCCTCTGCTCCCAGCAACACTTTTTGCCCAAGCAACTCTACTTATGATTTCTTTGATAAGCCTTATCTGTGGCATTCCTCTTCACTGCTATTGTTTTATACTGGAGGACAGTTTTTCACCTTCAGAACCTGAGTTTGTCCTCAGTGAAAAAAACTTTTAAGGAAGGGAAACTGCAGTGTAATCTAAAATGCATTTTAATCACTACAACTAATTATGAAGAGTGGTAAATCAGTAAGGGTCAGAGCTCTAGCACCTTACTCCAAATGACAAACAGTAGTGCAGCTGATTGTAATGGGATTACTCCTGTGAGTAGCTGCCCATTACTTTCACTGAGATTCATAGTCTCTTTGAAAAACTATCTGAAAGATCATTAATAAAAGAATAATTAACAAGGAAACTGAAGCTATTATTTCAAGAATTTCTGCAAACAATGGAAAAAAATCATTTATGTTGCAGACAATGAATCAGGGCAATGAAAATCTGCGTAGCTCTATATTGCTGATTGATACCTACAGGCATAATCTCATTTTGGGGGCAAGTGGGGTACGAGGAAAAAGAGATTTTCTTATGGATACATGCCTTAAATTGATTAAGTTAAATCAGAGGAGAAAACAAACATTAAGACAAGAAATGAACTTTTATAGGTATTAAGTGCTTTGATCTTCAGGAATTTTGAAAGGGATCGGATTTTCTCAACCCTTATTGCTTTTGTGAAATGAAATGTTTCTGAGAAGCTTATATTGATTAAACTGTCATTGACCTTAGGGTCAATGACCATCAAACCCCAGCCTGACTCATCAGTTTGTCTGGGAAGCTCCTCAGAAGATAGGAGGGTAGCTCCAAGGCAAAATAGTCAAGTGAAGCGCCCTGGGCAAGGAATTCTGGTCTTCCCAGACTGCTGGGCTCCACGCAGTGCTACCAGTGTGGAACTGGATGTCTTGTGGCTGTGGTTTATCAGCTCCTGGGCTGTGCTGTGAGAATGCATTCGCCTCATGTGTGCCTGAAATCCCTCCACCAGTGAATGGACGGGGCATTTCTGCTCTGCACTTAGGGCTGTCACATTAACCTGAGCAGAACCAGACCACCACTGCCTGCATTCACTCATGTATACCTGCCTGTGATTACTATCTCCTAGCCTGTCTGTATTATCTCTTTACAGCATGAATGTACCAAAATCTAGGAAGACAGACATGAGAAGGCCTACTTTACACATGCCAGTTCTTATACTCTTTCCTAAGGTTCATAGTTAGAAATGTGATACGGGACTGGATGGACCACCTGATAGCTGGGCCACTCCTAATGATGGAACACCCTACCTGTTTAAGGAAAAAAAAGGCACAGGTTTGATTTGTTCAGCAGGAACAAGCTGTCAGGAAGACAAGTTGAGCAAGGCTGTGAGGACGTCTGTTCAAGCTGTACTTAAAATTCACCACCCCTTGCAAAACAGAAATCAGTAGAGGTTCCCTTTGTCTCCCTGACTAAACATCATTAGGGCTCTGCATTTTAGATGGTTATTTTAAAGCCTGAACTAGATCAAAAAATTACATAGGAAGACCTAGTCACTTTGGCTTCTCCCACACTTACTTATTTTTCTTGGCAACGTTAGTCTGCCTCCTACATTTTACCAGAACATTTCTTGCTGGAGAAGTGGGAAAAGAAAGTAGTTCTCCATCAGCAGAGAAAACTCCAAAGCGTGCAATTCTCTCAGCCCTGAGGCTTTGCTACAAACACGTGTGGAGATCTGAAACACATATTGCTGCCACTAACGACTGCCACTTCTGTGTGGCATGACCCAGACTGGTGTTCACACATTTAAAATAATGAGATTGCATAATGTATGTGATCTTGCAACCTTACTGGTTAACAAAATGCCTGAGACACCTGATCTGGAGCCCTGAATCTCTCTGATATGCCAGTCTATTAGTAGCCCTGAAATATAGCCCATATTGTCCAAAAATCTCTGCACGTGTCTTCAGACATACAGGACCAAAAGAAAACATAAGGTAATGCAAAGGTAAATCCACATTTTATTCTATAAAAAAATTCAGTCAATACATATGGAAAACCTCTGGGCAGGCTTCGCATCTAAATCACTCGAGATATTTGTCTGTCAGTTAGAACATACTATATGGATATGGTGTACTTGGCTATAGAGGAAAGAAGAAACTCATTATTATACTATGAACTTTTGTTACTGATTTCTGTTGCTTATTTTTTAAGATGACAATCCAAGTTAAAAAGACACAAGACAAATGACATTTGCAACATTTGCAAAGAAACACCTATTTCTAAAAAAATCCAGGAAAACTGTAATTAGGAAAAGGCATCTTGTAAAAAAAGAAAAAGAAGGCAGTGTACTTGATTTTAAATTGTGTCAGTTAAAATGTCAAGCATATTGGTTGTTGTAGTGAAATGGGCTTTTGTCTCTTAAAGACCTGATCTATAATTAAGAGTTTTTGTGGTAGATGATGTTATTGTGTTCAGTCCCCATGAATCCCAGTGCTGTTTTCCCTAAAGCTACTGCATCAAGACAAAGGCATGGAAAAAGTGAGCAGCAAGGTGGGGGGGAAAAAGTGCCGTTAGATGTCTTTTTTTGTTTATTATGTTTGACCAGGGAGTTTACCTTTCTTCTTTTTTTTTTTAATCTTGATTTTTTTTTGCCTTTCATTAAAATGCAGTGTCCTCTAGTTGATAGTATTTGGGCATCTTTCCCAAGTCTGCCTGACAACATCAATGGTTAGCTGTTGAGCTGCAGTGACCCCGTAAGCAAGCTGTCCTCTGGTATTCTGGCTGCACCTACTATTACTCAAGCAGTGGGAGACAAACAAATGCGACATTTGGATCTTTGCTCCTTGTTCTGCAAAGCGCCCCACCAAGCCTGGCGTACGGACAGGCTGTATAAGGAATCGACAATTCCCTGCGATTACACAGAGGGACTCGAGCACTGGCAGCAGAGCTGAGAACTTAACTCTGGGGTATACGGGGCTGACAAATGCAGAGACATATTGATCCTCGGCAGTCTGTCTCATCAGCAAAGTAGTAATGGTCTGCATATTAACACAACAGCCTATGAGGTTACAAAAGACAAGAAAGGACGCTGGAGCTTAGGGCCTGGAGGATGAGCATGCTGTGCTAGCTCCACATGTAATGCGGAAGGTTAACCAGCCACCACTGCTTGGCTCAGAGGCCAGCCTTGCCAATGTTTATTTAAGCAGAAGGATTAAAAATGACCACTTTTGCTGAAATGTTTGTGCCAGGCTGGAAATCATCAGGGCAAACAAGTAAATTGCAAACTATCAAAAGTCAGCAAATTAAGCAAAAGGCAAATGAATTAATTCCATGGATGTTGGACAAAAGCATTGGTTAAAAAGTACTGATTACAAACCTACTATTGTTTAATGAATGCCGACGTCTTCAGCTGGCATCAGGGAGACAACCAGTTCTCGCTTGGTTCCTAGGCATGCAGGTGACAGGTGATCATTCTCTAAGTACAAGCTGGAGGTATCATTGTAATCACCAGTCCAGTGCCAGGGAAGTGCTTCAGTGACACTGAGGAATGATGCTGCAGTGTTTGCTGATTTTGAGGGATCAATACTGCAAAACGGCTCTTGTACTCAACCTCCCTGTATAGAATCTGTGTAGGTCTGGAAGCTGTGCAAGAATCAGGCTGCACACTCAAAATTTCAGAGAAGAGAAGTTCAATTACTTCATCAGCGTACACATCTGTCTGTTACCTGTAAAAAGAGGAGTGTAAAAACACTCAATGGAACACCATAATATCCTGTGAAATTTCAGGTTTCTATCAAAAATCCTGAGCGGGCTTCAAAGAAGGCATTGTGGAAGACTGGGGGTTTTGACAGGTTATTGTTGTGAACACTCAAGTACTATTTCAGCATACTATGGCAAGCAATATTATTTTAAAATAGAAACACTGTAATATTTTATTAAATTTTTAATTTTGTCCTATGTTATATCTCATATATTATAATATATTAAGATAAATACCATGGTTAATGATCAAATAACACCAGAGAATTATTTTAATTCTTGATTACCAGTATCTTTTTTAATATCACTGGGTGGGTACTGTTAACACTTCCTATTACACTTTCAGCGTGTACATTCATTATGTCAAAATTTCTCATGAAACAGAAATTCTGTTTCCCAGGAAACCCTAGAGGCTTTTTCTGCATGTTTTTTTACTTTTTCTATTTGCTTTTGTTTACAATTTTTCTAGAGATTTGTAGACAGATTCTCATGTAGGTTGTCTGGACTGCAGGGTAAAGAGGTCTTCAGGCTATATGCAGGGTGTCTGAAAATACGGTTTACATTTGTTAGAGAGACATTTGTTCTTTTGCCAAAAAAAAATAGGGATTTGAAAATTAGGAAAAACAGAAAAAAATCTTTTGTAGCTTACAGCAATCCTGGCTGACGGTTAGGGCTCTTAGTCACCACACTCATATAAATACAACCTATCTGCCTCAACAGTCGAGTACACCTGGGATTTAAATTAACTGCTAAGTACTTTGTGAGGATGTTCTGCATTGGATGGTGAAGACAAAAGAAGATTAATTCAATTATTTAATTGTAATTTTAGTATCATAGTGCTTCACTGATATCTTTGCACTTCTGAATGCCAGGGATAACGGAAAGAAACTAAAAATATTTTTAAAAGGGCTATATTTAGGCCTACTGAATACCGTTTAACTTCATCATACTCCTTACAGTCTCTGCTGTCTTCTGAACAAGCGAAACTCAAGGGCTGCTCTTTACCCATCATCAGGAAGGAAAAAAATTCTGGAAACAAGTGGGGAGGGAGGAGAAGGAGAAGCTTGACCCTGAGCCATTGCTCCTGCTTGCAGATCTCTGCAGAAGGAGTAGGGGAAGATGAGCATGGCCAGCAAGGTTTAGGGCAGAGCTTGTTTGAGGGTAGGAAAGGTACCACTGCATCAGTACAGTATGCAGTGTTGATCTGCCCAGACAGGGTAAAGGAATGTCTTCCTGAATTGAGTCCGTTTCTGATAGAGGTTGTTTATACAGCCATGCTTGCTGGTCTGGTATATGATTTCAGTGGCAACATCTCAATATAACTGAGATCAAAATCTGCCCTCATGGGATAAAGCAGATTTTTAAATTGCATTTCTATTATGGGCTTTAATCATAGTCATGACATTTTCTCTATGCATTCTTGTGTCTGAATGAAAAATTTTCTTTTATTTTTTTATAGAAACAAGGAACACTGCAGAGTCAGTTGGATCAATTACTACATTATAGCCAATACTATTGATTCTGCTATATTCAGTAAGGTAATATCCAGCAATGAAAATGTTAATGTTCAACACTTATTAGATTATTAGACATATTGACAATAACAAAAAAAATTAATAATTTAAAATTCAATTGTATTGCCAATGAAGTAGGTTAGTTGCAGATTTTTAGATTTAATCAGGGCTCAGACAGCATCCTATTTCACAGCTTTAGCAAAGGGCACATCGTAATAATTATAAAATATACACTCTTGTTTGCTTGCTGAAAGTCTGAAGAGCAGTTATAGCCCAGTTGTAATTCACAATTCTTTTCAAAATATTCATTTTTAAAAAAAATTTATGGAAACCAAATTGTACCCCAGGAGTAGCAAGAGAAACCCATAGAATCATAGAATTTTGGGGGTTGGAAGGGACCTCCAAAAATCACCTAGTCTAACCCCCTGTAATGAGCAGGGACATCTTCAACCAGATCAGGTTGTTCATAGCCCTGTCCAGCTTTACCTGGAAAATTTCCAGGGATGGGGCATCTACCACCTCTCTGGGCAACCTGTTGCAGTGTTTCACTACCCTCACTGTAAAGAATTTCTTCTTTATATTTAGTTTGAATCTACCCTCTTTTAGTTTAAAACCTTTATGCCTTGTCCTACCTCAACAGGCCTTACTAAAAAGTTTGTCCACATCTTTCTTGTAAGCCTCCTTTAAGCACTGAAAGGCCACAATCAGGTCTTCCTGCAGCCTTCTCTTCTCCAGGCTGAACAAGCCCAACTCTCTCAGCCTGTCTTCATAGGAGAGGTGCTCCAGCCCTCGGATCATTTTTGTGGCCCTCTTCTGGACCTGATCCAACAGGTCCATGTCTTTCCTGTTCTGGGGACTCCAGAGCTGGATGCAGTGCTCTAGGTGCGTTCTCACCAGAGTGGAGCAGAGGGGCAGAATCACCTCTCTCAACTTGCTGGCCATACTTCTTTTGATGCTGCCCAGGATACTGTTGGCTTTCTGGGCTGTAAGCACACATTTCCGGCTCATGTCCAGCTTTTTATCTGCCACCCTAGTTATAAATGGCATTTATGGTGCAGAGCAGCTCTTTGAACTTCAGGCATTCCTTCCACACCTCATGTCAGGGTCGCTCTTTCCTTGGGGATGGTGGGGTCTGTCCCCAACAGCTATTTATATCCCTTGCTAAAATCTCTGTGTTATTTTACTCTTTCATGAAGTGCAGACACTGTGCATGCTGACACCAAGCCCAGCAGCACAGAACACTGGAGCAGGAAGATTATACCCGAACAGGCAGAGCAGCCATCAGTGGGGCTGAACCCAGATTTAAATGGACAGGCAACGAGGTCTGAGATCAAAAAGGGGCACATGGGAAAAAATCACAAGTTCTTTTACAAGTAAGTGGCCATTTTTTTCTTTTCCAGATGTGTAACAACAAAATGTTATTTTTTTTTTTTTATTTCTTGATGATGAATAACTTGTGCTGTTCTTGGTTTGTACAATATGGTTCTTTTAAGCTGCTGCATGCCCATACACATCAAATGCACACATACTGAATTATATGTACTTGTGCACACATGCACACAGAAAGTTTACCATGTTTTCTGTCAGGATCTCCAGCAGCTAAGAAAACCTTGCGCTGATTCAGGTGACAGCCCTAAACACAAGGTTACAGGCTTGACCGAAACTAAATGATATTTTTTCTCCATGTCCTCATTTTTAATTATCTGTACAAAGTAGGCATACTACAACAGTGCCCTCACCTCAAAAAAGCCTCAAAGCCAACCCAAATATAGAAACATCAGTAGTTTTTGCAAAACACAAGAGGCTTATGCCGTTTTCATTCCTCTGCCAGTCCTATCTGTAACTTACCCTTTGGCTTTGCAGAGGTTTAAAGTGGCCATTTGTGAGCCAACAGGCAGTAGGCAGTTCTCCCCCTGAAAAAGCTGCCTGCAACTGCAGACTTATTTAAATGTGAATGTGTAGCTGGTCTCCTGCATGCAAAATAAAGCAGGTGCTAAAATATTAAACTCTACCACTGTCCACTCTTCATTGCATCCAACTGGTGCTGTCAGAAGCAAGCTGCTTGACTAACCAGGGCCTGTGATTTAGTATGACATCTCAACTCTAATTACTCCCTCCTCCTGATTCATTTTTTCAGCCTCCGATTTTCAAATTCAGATAGCCTGGATTCAGGGCGTTGTGGTGGGTATGAGTTTGTGCAAGAGAGCTAGAAATACACTTGCCTCTGAATGCAGGAGACAGTGAATCACCTTGGGGCCCCTGGAATGATTTGCTACAAAGCTAAGTCTTTCGAAGGGCAATTTAACCTGCTCTTGGGCGTCTTTGTGATGTCCTGGCAGATTCATCAAGTCTCATGTACTAAGCATGTGTGTCGTGCAGCTGGCTCCTACCCTAACTGTCCGCACAGGCCGCTGTCACCCACATAGCCTCTCTGCCGCTCTGCCCCATCTGCTGGGCACAGATATGCCTTTTTCTGGCAGGAAGGATCACAAAAGTGACGGCACTGATATTATTCCCCCATGCAACGCTGTGTTTAGATTTGTGACAGGGGACGGATCAGGTCGTGCAGCAGGGCAGCCCCAGACTTCCCCACTGCACATCTGGACCATAAGCAACCCACAGATAACAAATTGCAAAGACGAGCATCAGAAACATTTTGAATAAATACACTCTGCTGCAGGGTTAAACTGCCCATACAACTTATATTTCACCAAGAATAGTCCCTGATGTCCTATGAATCAACAGCACAGACAATAAGAAACAACAGCATCTTTAAAAATCTCTGCAAGCTGCTATTTTGTCTAGCAATGTGATTTTCTGTGTTGAAGAAAGTGAACATTTTGTTCACCTTAATAAAACGTTATGATCTTTTGTTTTGAGATTTGCCAGTGACATCAGAAATAACAGAGACTTTCTTTTTGGAAAGAAGAGGGGGAATAAACCCCCTACTTTCTTCTATTTCTTCTTTATTTTTCAGAGGAGAAAGTAAAAACTTGAAAGTGGTTTCAAACAAAATTTACCAGACTATTTAGAAATGTTCTACCAATTTTTTGTAGCCTCCACACATTTTAGAAAGTTAAAATACAAACTCTAAGGGTATTCAGGGTTGATTCTGGCCAGGTAACTTGTATCAATTACATTTTGCCAGCATTTTTAGGATAGGTTCATTTCAGTGTTAGCAGGGCAGGAAGAGCATAGCTTTTTCCTAGGAAAATATATCCCATGGACCATTAAAGCTGCCAGTTATTAAACGGAGAGGTATGGGACCTAGAGAGTGTTTCCCCAAAGTCCACATTTCAGGTTATGTGACAGGAGCATGCCCCACGTCAGGTAATGTAATTCGGTGCAGGTGGTGTGCCACTGTTGTGTGGGCTGATCATATGAAATACTTTCGTTGCTATCCATGAGTTGTTAGTTCATTGCAAATGCCTCCTGATACCAAAGTACCTCATTTAGCTTTCACAGTCCTTTTCCTGAGAACTACTGCCCAGAGAAGCACTGTGCACCTGCCTTCTTCTTCCTGAGCAAACTGACCTGCCTTCCCTCCTGCTAGAAATATTTTCTGGTGCATGCAGAAAATTTCTCACCAGTCATGAAGCTGCAATGGCAAAATCTGATATTACAAAATTTTATCTGTAGAGCACAATAACCAGGACTGTCCTTCTGCAGCTCCCAAGCAGCTCTGAACACCCTCCACCCGCTCTTCCTTCAGATAGAAGTGGGTCTTCCTTGTAACCCATAAATTATTATTTTGTTCAGCTGTTACCACTGCCACGTGCACTGGGCTTACTAAGGAGTATATGCAAGATGGAGAATTTCTCAGAGAACTGTGACTCCCTCCTGGTATCAACAACAACAATTCCTATAAACAGGGACATTGAAATTGTCTGAAGAAAAGCTGGACAAATAAGGTCTGTACCATTTACCACTCGTGATGGACATCTAAGCCTTCACAGCTCTTTTCTGTGAAAATTTTCTTTGGTAATCCATGATCTCGATCCACGGATGGGTGGATTTGCACGCAATCTGCAAATTAATTATCTCTAATAATAGTCCCAAACTAGAAACACAAAATAACATGTCAGCATTTCCCCAAAGCCAAGACAGAAGAATTCCCGCTTTCCCTCTCCTATGCGGGAAAACTCACAGGATATTCTTTCTCCTTTTCTGTTCTCTTTTTTCATTCTTTATTTCCTTATTGTCTTTGTGAGCTCATGATACTGTTTCCCATTGCAAAACACTGATTTTACAAACAAATATCGCCGGTAACTTCAGTTTGAATGGGTAAAATTTTCATTTGGGGTAAATAAAAATAATTCCTCTACATAGAACTAATTTGCTGTCTTTATTTATTAAGTTCAATCTGCTACTTCTGAGGATTCAGTCAAGATAAGGGCCCTTTCTGCTGTGCATTTTACAAATATACAACAATATATTGTTCCTGATCCAGACCATTTATTGTCCAGATAGACAAAGGACAAGGCAAAAGCAAATAACGTACAAGGAAGTCAAAAAGAAAGAAAGAAAAAAAAAATGTCATCGGTTGTGGTTCTGGCTATTTATATTGTTTAGGAACAGGATTGCATTTTTGTTACCAGCTTGTAATGTACAAGCGTCTGTCTTGGTGCTTAGCCCTATTAAGGAAAATAAGAGAGACATCTATACCCATTTTCTGCTACGTATTTATTTTGTGCAATGGCTTGTAAAAGAAAATGCTGACTGTTTTTTCTAGCTCTGAAGTCTTTTCACATTTTTTGGGGAAAGAACAGAGACTGAAATTTAACGTCGCTGTTGAATTTACCAATCCCTTTAGAACTCAAACTATGGTGCCATTTTAAACCTTGGGCAGTGAGTGGGGCTGGGCAGCTTTGTACAGCCTTCTCCCTGGTGTCAGTCCCAGGATCCAGTTCCTGGATGCGTCTGATGCGCACTCGCCAGCGCCTGGTCCCCGCGGGGGGAATGAGGCTGTGGCTGCAGCAGTGGAGCTGCTTGGGTTCGGGCTTCGGCATGGGGTAGTGGGTGGCTGTTAAACCCCCAGAGGAAGAGAAACCATCTTCCTCAGACAAAGAAGAGGTCTCCTGGGTGACCCTTGATGGCTCTGCCACTCTGTTGTGAGTCATATGAGAGCTCATAAGGTGCTTTGCACATCCTTTTCTGGCTGGAAATACTGGAGAAGAAAGTTACCTTTTCCTTTTCTTGCTCCAAAATCTGTCTGTCATATACATCAGGGACATCCTGGTTTATGAAACAAAGACTGACTTAAGATCAAATCTAAAAACAAGAAATTGGACTTCTGTTCATTGTAAGCTGCTTATTCTTTGTTACTGTGTGCCAGCCTGTATGTATATAAGCTTGATTAAAAACCATAATACAAATAACTTAAAAAAAATCTATTTCTGCCGTTTTCAACACTGTCATACAATATAATTATATGATTTCTAGAGGGTACTTAAAAATGAATTATAGGGTGTTTTCTTCACATTCTTGGTCGCAAGTGAACTACCGAGCTTAGTATTGCCTTCCTTAAATACCATTCCAAATAATCATGAAACATCCTATAATTCAATTATAAGTAACCTCTGAGAACCATAAAATGATATATTCTAGGCTGGTGACACGAACAGATGTATTCACCATCCTGACTGTAAAATGAAACCTAAAACAAACCCAGCATTTTTGCTTGCTTTTGATCTGTAATGTGCCTCCGTGAATGAAAAATACAATGGAGCCTATACAGCCTGTAACGTTCTGTTTGGAATTAGTGGTTCTCAGAAAAACAAAGTTAAAATCAAAACAAAACAAAAAAAATCATTTTGTTTCCCATTTAAAAAAAAAAATACTAAAGGCCTTTACTCAAGTAGCGGCTGAGATACAGATATGGAGGAAGTATTAACAACCATTGGAAAAGATGCATTTTTCTGACACTTATTACAAAAATCATGATGTGACATTTTTAAGGATGTTACTGTTACTTATGTATGAACCTTTGAGGCCTCCCCATCTTGATGCTTGGTGCAAGAAGCCCTCTTTGCACTACCAAATGGTAAAACAAGGCTTTAGAATAAATGAAAATTAGGCGACTCCATGGGGCAAACCTAACTTGGGGAGAAGGACTGTTCTTCACCAGGTGACAAAAAGCTCAATAAATCTGTGCTTAACACAGACATCTTCTATCAAATTTTGTTCTAAAAGGCAAGATAAGAAATCATAGAGAGCGGAGTAAGCAGACATTTAAAATACAAAGGCACCCTTGTTGCTCTTGTTTAGCTCAACGTTTGGAGTGCTCAGATGAAAAAAAACATGCAGTATTTAGATCACACAGGACCAGGATGGGGATAAGATTTTATCCTGTAAAGCAAAGCTTAAAAAAAGAGCCAATAAGTAGTACCCATGGTTGCAGTAGGTCAATGGTAGTGAGAGAAATTAAACAAGATGGAAAGCTATATTTTGGCAAAGTCCCCCCAGCACATGGTGTGGAGCACACACAATGCTAACCCACAGGGTCTGCCCCTTGCAGCATCATTTCCATCTCCACCATGGCCTGAGGATCTTAGAACTGTGAGCCCAAGCTTGTGGACATCTACTAGGAGACTGCTTATGAGTGTGAGCCTCACAAGGATGGGTGGCCATGCAGGACTCAGGGTCAAAGCCGTCTGACACTACTTGTGTCATCAGAGCAGAACAGAGCTGTATGCATTTTTATAAGATGTAGAAAAAAATGAGTTGATTAAACATAGGATAACATGCTGGGCTCGGTGGGTTTGATTCCTAGAAAGCCTGGGTGAAGCCTCACAAACATGTCATCTTGGGTGTCACTGTGGCACCCAACACCACTCTCCATTTTTTAGCTCTATCACCAAGTGGGAGGAATGAAATTAATGATCTTCTCCTTGCATGTTTGATAAATAAGTGCTCCTGTTTTCCTGAAAGCACCTGTTTCTTTCCTACATCTCTTCTTGGGAGATTTTTTAAAGAATTTTTTGCTTGAGAAGCAGCTGAATTCCAAATCCCAGGTCACCCCCCATCTGTTTGCAGAAAGCAAGCAAGTTAATTTTGGGAATGCTAAAAAAGAGTTCTAAAAAGCTTCTTTCACACTGATGCTCCCCAAGACTGAAAGGCAAGGCATACGGGGGAGCAACAGTTGGTGGAACAATTTTATTTGTGGTATGAGAAACTGGATAAAAGTGTTCTTCTGAGGACATGTGATAAATGTTAAAGGCAGATTCAATGATCACCTTTTCCCTCTTGGGCTATTATTACCTACATATTGCGCAGCTGGTACTGACTACCAGTAATGTGTATTTAGCTATTTTAATATTCACTTTTGGAATAGGGTGGCAGAGACTCCCCGATTTGTGATTTGTAGCTCGGTAGGTGTTTGTAACTTTGCAGCTTTCCATCTGCAAGCGAACTCATGCTTGCTTAGGGGCACAGCATTGCCAGGAAGGCACAGATAAGATGAAGGGAGCTTGGAGAAAAAGAACAAAAGTTATTGTGAGGCTGGAAGGAGTGATATATAAACAAGATAAGTATGCACAACTTGACCAAACAATGGCTAATTGCTAGGGCATAATAACAATTCTGAAAGGACTCTTAATTGATTTATCTGAAGAATGCTCAAGGCTTCTTTTAAGATGCTTTGCTATTAGAATTATTTATCTGTCTAGGTTAAGGGTACAGATGAAGACTTCTGTTCTCATTTGATCGTTGAAATTAGGCAAAACTAAACACATAAGCATCACAGGGTTATTCAGATGCCAGTGGCTCTCAAAATATTCTTGCATGAATAGTCCTGTGTGTCACCAGAGGAAGCTAGTGGGTGTCCTAGAGTCTCAGAATGTGATAAACAAAACCATTAAATGATAATGGTTACAGGAGTCTTAACAGTGAATTAGTCTAAGCCAATACACAAAACAACATGGCCTGTGAATTGCTGTGTACTGGGGAGCACCAGCCATGAATTCTGGGTAAGGTGGCTGGCATAAAACATGCAATTAAACTTGTTAAATGTGGGGAGAAAGGATGTGGTATGCCTTCCAAAAAGTTAAAAATATTAGTTCATAACACTCAGATGGTATAAAATGTCATAGCTGCACTGACTTCAGTGGCACTGTGTTGATTTGCATTAGCTGAAGTTCTGTCCCTAAATTCTTTAAGAAAACCCAGAATGAAACTATAATGAATTTATTTTTGGAAGGACACCATCTGGCATTTTATTGCTAGCTGACAAGAAGTAGGAAAGGATAGTCTGACTGCTGGTTGCAAGAGGAGTGCAGGATTTGCTTTTATCAGGGGCTGGTGGAGATGTGGTTAACCAAATATCTCCTTTTAACAGGCCCCCTCACAATCACCTGCATGCTGGAGATGAGCTCAAACCAAATCCAGTGACCTGGATATCATAAATTGTCTCTCTTTAAAAGTGGCATAAACTAGGAATAATGGCACAATTCTGTCATGCTTCAGAAGCAAATTAACCCCCTGTCTAGATCTTTACTGTGCCGAACCAATCATCTCCATTTAGTGGCTTCAATATTTCTGTTTATTATAAAGCTGGCTCTGAATATAAGCTAAGCCACGTTTCAAGATTCATAACCCAGTGTAAAACCGGGGAACTTGAATCCCTGCCTGGATGTTAATTTCATTGCATCCTCTGATTCCCTTCATTTTTTTCCATGACTCCTCTTCTACTCTATAAATATTTTTTCCAGTTGTTCCAGCACATAATTCTCTGTAGAACTATTCCTCGTATCACCTTACACTACAAGCAAGGTAAAGGTAGCTTTTCTGCAATGCTCTTCATTAATTTGGGGAAAAGAACTCTTAAGGTGTGATTTTAATTTTTTAAATATTGTAACTGTGTCAGATGCACCTTCTTTTGATTCCTGTTCAATGATAATTTTAGCAGAGCCTTTAGGTAGAGACATCAGATAAAGGGACAGCAAAACCTTTCTGAGAAAGATTAAATGATGGTGCTCCGAGAGGCAGCCAGTTTGCTCTTCACTTCAAGCCACAGCCAGCCACAAAGCAAGTGCCAAAACAGTGTCGGAGGAGATAAGGCTGAGTATGAGCTATTTAGTAAGGGAGAGCTAAGAAAACAAAATGATTTTATTTGCCTATCTTTATCATGAAATGCAGACATTACTGAGCGGTGAGGCTACAACAGAAAGTGAGGACACAATTTCTTTTATGGAAATGGACATGTTAGATAGAGGCTCAGCAAAAGAACCTTTGTTTCCAGGCATTTGTATTAATTTTCTTGATTAGTAAGCACCAGTTGTAAGATATAGTAAGAATAAAAGCCACTGTGAGAGCTGATCTGAAGTGTCCTCATTTGCCCGTGAAGTACCCATTACCCCAATGAGGCAAGCGTGGTCTATTCTCCACCAGGAAGGGTTGATAACAGGTCTTTCTGCTGCTGGAGCCCATCTCTGCTCATCCCAGGCTGCAGTTTGGTGCGAGCAGCTGTTCCGAGGTCTGAGCTGTGACATAGTGGCTATGTCACGCTGGATTTGCTGACCACCATGGAGCTCTCCTCAGCTGAGACTGGGGAGGGGGATGTGGGGGTCTGAGCTGGATTTAAAGGCATTTGCTCTGCAGGAGTCACTGAAATCATGGCTACCTCAGCTGACTAGAAGTACTGCTATGACAAAGTAGATGCTCTGCTTTCCACTAGACACTGGTCTCAGGCTGTTTGGAGCTAAATTGTGATCAGTCGCCAAAAAAATGCTAGACAACAGGAGTTATACACAGTCAGGGGGACTGCGTATAACTTCTGGTTTCTAAGGAACAGTACATAAGGCTAATCCTATAGCTTCAGCATTAAGACAGCTAATACTTTTATTACCTTTACTTCTATTAATGCCGCTTGGAAAATATAATGTTAATATATAACCGTAATTACAGTAGGTCTGCAATTATAAATAAGGCCATAAATATTTCCTCTTAGTCAGATTCAAGAATACAGAAAGCAATGTGCTTGCCCTTCTGTATCAGTGTACTTAAAAGGAGATAGTCCTGACGGAAAGAAGCCACAGAGACTGAAGTGAATAAGGTAGACAGAGCCTCATGTGTGCCTCCCACTGTTGTATGAATCCAAAATTCACAGCCAAGAAACAGAGGACACAAAGAACATCTTCCTAAAGGCAGATGCAGAGAGAACCAAGCTCCTCTGTCCATGTGAACACTAAAACAGGAGCTGTGGGCAAGCACAACTGGGGGGCACTTGAGGTGGCGGCTCGTTAGGCAGCTAGGCTACAATTACAGCCTCACTCCTTCACGTGGCTGTGGTCCCAGCTCATGAGCCCTGCTAAAACCGGGGTGTATCAGCCTGGACATCGCACAGGGCCCACAAACTGAAGTCAAACTGGAAAATGAGCCGGTGAGAACACATTGCACTACTCTGTGTTAGCAGATTAAGTGGTTCAAGTTTCCACTGCTCTGCACTCCACTCACTTTCTATGCATGCATCCCCATTTAAATAGCAGGTTAATTAAATAATTGATGTGTTTCACTGTCTCCATAGAATGCCATAGAATTCCTGTGTGTCCTTGGGCATTTCATTTCCCCTCTCTGGTCTTCAGTTCACCATTTGCAAAATAACTGTGCAGTCAGAGCTCAATTAACAGAGATAATGGAGAGGTGGGATAACCCAGAGAAAGTGAAAATATGGATAATTGAAAGGATGTGCTGCAACAAGCATACCACAAGAGGATGGAGACATTAAAGATCCCTGACAATGTTGACTGTGGAGTGCAGGGAATTCTGAACTAACCCAGAGCTGAGGCATTCAGTCCACCTTGTACACTCCTGCCCAAGCGCAGCTGCACCGGTGCATGGCTACGCAGACCTACCCTGGGCGTTCCTGCACCCACTGCACAGGTAATCTGTCATGTGGATAAGCAACCTAGGGACACTGTGCTGAAGGGTGTTATAAAGTACTCAACTACACATAAATGATGGATTGTATCATACTGTACTGAGCAGTATTGTGATTGAGAAGGCTCAATATGTGATGCTTAACCTTGAGTGATAAAATGTTCTTGTGCTGCAAAGTACCTTATGAGAAGCAGTAGATACCGCAAATAAGGCAGACCTCTTGCTCCAATCTTTTTACTTTTTTTTTTACATATATTGAACATTGGATTTTGTGAAGGAGCCTGAAGGTACCTAAATTAAGTCCAGTTAGACACTAAGTGCGGTCTTTCTCCATGTAAGAGTGATGACCTGCAACAGCAAGACTTCCCTAAAAGTGCTTTTTTTTACTTTGTATCTGAGTACATATGTAAGTCACAGCCTTTGCAACAAAGGCATAATGGGATATACTGTCAGCCCTGGATAAGTGGTTGAAATGAAAATGTTTTCCAAGCTTCTGGTGATTTAGGAGCTTATGTATAACTTCAGTCTGGGATTTATGGTCATACATCATTATACATTATACGCACATAACAAAAATGTTATCCAAAAGCCAAAGTCAGAGAATGAATGGGTGATTAAGAGACAGAATTCCCAACATCCTGAACTATGATTAAGCTGGTGGGAGTGCTGCTGTGAGAATTAAATTCACAACAAAAGTAACTCAGTTTTATCTCTTCTGAGTAATTCAGTACATTCTCACTTCTCTGTTACAGCTAGCGGTAACTTCTTTTTCTCTATAATTTATTCAAATATCCCAAAGGGTCAGATGAGAAAATTGCACTTGCTTTCTTGGAGCCAATAACGAAGATGGGGTCAGTCAATGCAAAACAATAAAGTATTTTACCAACACATATTCTGCATATCAAAACAATTAGTGTCTCTAAATGACATTTTTAACCATTCCTTCCAAATCTGGAGAATGTGGACCACATCCACGTTCATAGCCTTTCTGTTACAGATGTAATGCATCTGCTTAGCCTCCTCATTCAGCCTGACAGTCTGCTTTGCTGTGGAACATTCTTTTTCCCTTCTTTGAAACACAGGGCACAATCCCACAGACATGCTAGAACCCCCCTGATTTGTAGCTGGACAGTTCCCAAACTCCCAAACATTCTTCTGAAACCCCAGGTTCTTGGCCTCTTTGGTGACAAGGTGACAGAATAACATGGAAAGGAAGCTTAGCAAAGACATTTCCAAATTGCTTTGAGACTGCCTGCAAATCTGCTTTAAAACAAACAAGACTTAGAGATTTTTGAAAACAAAAGTTCCTAATGTCTTATCTTACCCTTACTGTGATACCAGGCAAACCTCGCTTTTCAGGTCAGGTGAATCCTCCAGCAAGTTCTCCTTACACAGCACAGCACTCTGCTCTTAAGCCACTTTTGTCCACTGTGCTTGCACTCATGTAGACAGTGACTTCAGCCTAGATCAGATCTTTACCAGATCCTTTCCATACTCCCTATAAGCATCTGTACAAAAAGAATATTTTTCTACAGGGGTGGGCCAGCAAGTGAGAGGCGGTCAAAAGCTCTTTTCATGCCTTCTCAGTGTTGACCTTCAATGAGGCTTCAAGAATCTTCCCTGTGTAGAGCAGCTGCCTTAGATGATTTCAGTGCAAAATGTTAATTCAATATAGAGCCATGCCAGTCTGTCACAGCAGTCAGATCAGTGCTAGTGGAAGGGAAGGAATGAAGAGTCTGATTTGTATTCCACTCTGCTGCAAGCTGCTTTTCCAATTGCACCATCTCCTATTTCTGATACCTCTTACAAGTCAGTAGTCACTTGATATGAAATCTCTACCAAATGTACTCTTTCCAGTCGATTCTGGATTCTGACTTTTCCAAATCAATCTCGCTGTGTGGAAATTCTTGTTTGGTGTCTCTGGGTCTGGCCTGTGAATATCACATAAGAGAAAAGGGTTATGCAAGTGTAAGCACTCCATTAACTTTAATTTTGCTTCTTTGTGCTCATGATTATTGCAAAAAGCATATAGGCCAATGGAAGAAACATAAAGCGAAAATACATTATCAGCTATACAAATGACATCTAGTACAGAAGCAGTTCCTTGTCACTGGGCAATTACAATTGTCCTTTCTACACTGTAAGGTTTCAATAAGAAAAAGAATAGAAAGATCTAAAGTAAAACAACTGATTATTTGACCTTTTTCAAGGTGCACTACTGTCATATTGTCATGTGATGGTGATCTTTGATTTTCTTTTCATGATGTTTTATTTGACACAGTTGATGAAAAAAAATCCATATATATAGAATATTGCACTGCGGTTGATTCTGGTGTCAAGCTGCAGCTATCATCTCAAATTTTGTCTCCCTAAGTGTAAATGCCCATAAACAACGTTTGATGTTTAAATCTTCAGATTCAATTTGATCTTGCAAATCAAGCAAAACCCTTGGGTGCTACTTGCTTCAGTTAAAAAAGAATGGGAGTTTTTTGTCCATTTTAGGGAAAAAAAAAAAAAAGTGGGAAATAGATTATTGGGAGCTTCCACCCAAGGATGGAAATATTCCTTAGCTTTCCTTGCAGAAAATCTTTTTAGTAGGGCCAGCTGTGACAGGACAAGGGGTAATGGTTTTAAACTAAAACAGGGTAGGTTTAGACTAGATATAAGGAAGAAATTCTTTACAATGAGGGTAGTGAAACACCGGAACAGGTTGCCCAGAGAGGTAGTGGAGGCCCCATCCTTGGAAACATTCAAGGACTGGTTGGACAGGTCTCTGAGCAACCTGATCTGGTTAGCGGTGTCCCTGCTGACTGCAGGGGGGTTGGACTAGATGACCTCTAGAGGTCCCTTCCAACCCAAAACATTCTATGATTCTATGATTCTATGAAACAGTAGTTGAGCACTTCAGAGAACTCTCAGCAATAATGAATAAATTCCAAGGATGGTCTTAAATCAGAGGAGTACCCAAATGGTGATGCATGTTTCCCAGGTGGCTTTCCAGCAGTCATGACTGTGACACAACAACTGTATCATTCAATTAGCAGTAGGACTGCACTGGTTGAGGAAGGGACAAGTTGGCATGTGGTAGTCACTGAAATTTCAGGGTTGCTCTGGGATTTTTTCATATTCACGCTGTATAAACTGAAAGCAGTGAAACCTCCAGCAAATTCTTGTCATCACCTTCTCAAGACTTTCTCTCCAAGCTCTTCCTTCCTTTGTCTTGCAGTTCTTTGTGAGATGAGGATCTTATCAGCTCATTTAGCAAGGGAAATTTTTCAACTCTGATATAATAGTATATCTGTCTCCCATGGTATGGATGCAGAAACTGGAGAGAAATGAACTGACTTGCCTAACATCAAACAGTCAGTGGCAGAATCAGGCAGCCAAATAAAGATGGGGGTCACCTATCAGGTTGAAGTCTCAGAAATCTTTATCCTTCACTGTGAATGGCATATCATCTTTCCTGTCCTTTAAATCCAGTTTTCTCACAATGCTTTTTCCCAGAGATCCATCTATTAATTTTCAGTAACGTGCCTGTGGGTCCTAAGAAGGAAAGTACAGGAAGGTCCTGGAGGAGGGAGATGACCTGTAAGCTCACCTTATACATTATGCTAAGGATAGATGACATTCACCACAACCCTAGCAATACAGTACTCACATTTCAAATTTTACCCCTATCAAACTGTTCTGTTTTATTTGTCATTATTCATGCAATCAGTGTCTTTTACCCGGTCTGTGCTTTCAGTGTTATTAGGTCTTCTCAGGTCTCAGGTTTGTTAAAAGACAGGGAGAACAAATATAATTCATGGTATTGATTGCAGAGAACTTGGCCATTATGTGCATAATTATACTATGATTACTTTAATAATTAATGGGTCCATCTATGTTCCATAATAACGTCACTGAGAATCTTCATGGTCAGACAGGCATGTTGTCTCCTGGCCCTCACGTATATGATGCATAAACATATTAGTGCTTGGAACAGCAAGAGTCAAATCTTCAGTTTTTGTGAACTGGCATAATTTCACTGAGTAAATGTAAATTAAAAAACAAAACCAATTTTTCTCATTTGCATAAAGGTAAAGCAAACCTATGCTAGGTGTAGCTGGCTTAATATGCTTGGCTAAATGTTGACCTTGCTTATAGTAAATTAAGCTAGGAACAGCTCCACTATGGAGGAAGAATTATAGGAACAACACTTATCAAGAAGTAAATGATGAAGAGGGGAGAACAAGGTAGAAAAAGACCAGCAAGACAATATAAATTGCTCAACAAGCCTGTGGCAAAATCAGGAATGGAAAACAAAGGACAGATTGGCACTTAATGAGAACTGCCATGGCTCCCTTCACAGAGAGGTTGGGATCTTCCTCTGCTTCACCATCCACAATCTTAAGAATAGATCTTGCAAATATCTATAGCAAGCACAGGCCTTACTACCCCACATCTGTCAGCTGTATTATTGCGAGCAGCAAGCTAAGAAATATTTGCAGAATTATTTGAGAAATTAGGTGGAAAATTCTAAATATCAATGAATTGTAAAGGGAAAAAGGATTAGAAGATTTGAGAGGAAAAAGCATTACTGGGTAGCAGCATCTATACAATTTGACATAAACTTATTGCTAGTGTTTTGTATTTTTTTATATAATTTTTTACATGCACATGTTATTCTTTTTCTATATTAGGTATTTGGTGATAATTCACTGAATTAGGGAATATCAAACTTGCCATCACAGCAAATCAGTAGCTTAGAGCCTAGGATCTGATCTGACAGTGGATAGTTGCTTCAGAGGTGTACTAATCACAACCAGTGCCTAAAGACAGAGTACACAGAAACATAAAACAAGGGAATCCAGAGACAATAAGAGGAAAGGCCATTAGGCAATATCCCACACAAGTAAATTCCTCCATCTCTGAGAAAGTGCTATCACAGAAATGTTATTGTTCCCATTTAGGACTCGCTGATTGCTTGCACTTAGTACTAATTCAGAAAATTACTGACATGCATTAAGTCAGTGGGGTTTAAATATAAGTTTGAGTGGTTTTCTGATTTAAGTCTTTATGTCCTTCTAAAATATTGTGGAATTCCAATACTGAAGTACAGAGGAAATCCATCAACATAATGGACAGCAGAACTGGACTGAACAAAGAATAAACCCCTGTAACCCCGAAACTAACAAATGAGAAAAGAAACAAATCTACTATGGGTAGGGAGCAAGAACATTTCTGAACCCAAGAAATAACCTTCAGAGAATGGAAATGCTGTCCCGGGGATCTCCCTGGAGAGCCATCTAAACAAGGGCAAACAAATTATGGCATAAAATTTATGAAATAGTTTAAAAAGCAAAAGGACTTAAAGAACAAATCAGAAGAGCTAATCTAAATATATGTATTCTTAAAGGATAAACCATGAAACTGTGAGGGAGCTAAGGAGCAATTAAGGAGGGAAATATATATATATATATAAAAAAGAAAGAACCTAAGTGGATTCTTGGCACGGGTCTCCTTTTACTCCAAAGGATGCCTGCACTTAACAGGCCTATTCCTTCAGATACTAATGATGAGACACTCTCAGAGACTGTAGTGTCAACAAAAATGCTGGAAAAAGCTGATAGAAGAAAGAGCAGCAAGTCTTCAACACTGGAGTGTAAGAGGAACCAGAGAGAAATATTCAAGACAGTGGAAAAGACAGCACCATTTAACAGGTTCTCCTTTCTGCCATTGACACAGGGATATTCAGTTACAAAGGTAGGCTAAAAACTCAGAATAAGTAAATCCTTTTTTTATCACAGCATCTAGCAAAGATTAGGCATTTTCAGATATTGTATTATCACACATTTGCAACAGCTCTTCATACAGTCATATAATGATAATAATGAGCCTTTTTGATGTTAAAAATTACAGAAAATATTAGTGATATAAACCTTTGAAAGGATCTGATAGTGGCTATTGTTAACACCAGGTTATTGGACTAAGCAAACCATTGGCCTGCCTTTCAGGACAATTCCTAAATGTTTAAATTATCACTCATCTTGTGTTTCATGTTGGTATTCTTAATGTCAACTATATAAAAAAATAAAAAAATAATTTAGAAATAACAACATAATGTTGTAAAACCATAAAGAGCAAATAAGATTAGAAAAGCCATTTCCTTTACTGGGATTTGTGAGCTAAAGGTTAACTTCCAATTAGAGTTTAAAAGGAAGAACTTTTATTCTGCGTTGGATGAGGCTTTTAGCAAATCACATTTATATGTGCAGAACATTTGTATATTTCCTAATAACTTTCCATTGTGTTAAAGGCTGTAAGCATGCCGCTAGAACTTGTATAGCCAATTTGGACATAAGATATGCAGCGATAAGATTCGTTAATATTGCATTATCAGATGCTATTGCTTTGCGATTGATTGAAATTATGTTACTGTTCAGTTGTCAGGTAAATCCTATTCGCTAACCTTGTGTTGCTGCATGTAAATAATACTCAGTAGAGGAAGATTAATTCCTGCATCATATTCATATAGTAGTAAAGCAGCAATAACAGTATTGTATTAAAAGTAACATAAAGGAAAAAGATAAATAGTGCAAAACAATAACCGACATATTTAAATAATAGCAGGCCCAGGGGATTAAGTAATACTTTGCATTTTTATAGTGCTTTCAATATAAGGATCTCAAAACACTTCACAAACATTAGCAAAATAAGCCTCCCAACACTCTTTAGGTAGGGAAATATTATTATCCTCATTTTACAGATGAATAAGCTTCTTTATGAGGAAGATAAAGCCAAGTGAAGTTCCCAAAGCCACAAAGCATGTCAGAAGCAGAATTACTAAATAGGCTTCGTGCTTAGATTACACAGAGACAGAGACCTTGACAGATAGAACAGAATCCACATATTCCCTTGAAAGCCAGGTCACATGTTAGGCAGTCACCATCTTAACAAGAATTACGAATGTTAAAAAGCAAAATTTTCATTTCTGCAGTCAAAACTAGCCTGTGGTGAGAACGTCCCATCACAGTGTCTCCCAAGACTGCCCATGGAGTCCCAAGGCAAAGCTTTGCTTGTTGTATGCTTCACAGCACACATATCCCAGGGGTCCTAGCTTGAATTCACTAGAGGTTGGTCCCACACTGCCCACACTGCTTTAATCTGCCTCACATGAACCTAAATCACTTTTCTGCCAGCCTGCAGAGTTTTTTTTCTTGTTTTCACTTGATAATATATGGGTTTTGCCTGTCAGCAATGCACATTTCAGAGTGGATGCAAGCAGGCCATGAGGATGTTTTTTTCTTCCTGTACATACCCTTCTCTTAACTGATCTGGTTACTACAGAAATGTATTTTACAGGTTTAACTACAGTATGATTCACTATGAAATCTGCATGATATCTGATCTAGAAGGCAAGATAGTAAGTAGACAGTTCATGTCAGATATCAAGAGACCAATTCTGGCAGAGCAGTTGTACAGGAAAATCTAGAGTTATCTTGGGTTTTCACAGCTGTAACAAAGCACAGAACCTGACTGCTGGCAGGAGAAAATGGAATAAAATTGCTAAGAATGAAACAAAAAAAAAATCGGATCCAGTTTTACTTTTACTTTACTTTTTTTTTGCTGGCTGACAAAATAGGAAGAGGCATCTGGGGCAGTTCCTTTGGGGTCTGCCAATCTTAGAGGCAAGAGAACCTGGAGAAATTAAGAAATAACTCGTTTGCCTTCCACTTTTTTTCTGATTGCAGATTGCAACTGTCAGGGCAGCAGAAGCTTCAGTAATGCCATCAGAAGAAGGGGGCATACACACACACACACACACACACACACACACACACACACACATTTATACATACATATATTTGCACACACACATATATATGTATCTACACATGACCTAAGCTTTCCAGGCAGGGTCATAGCAGCTCTCATCCTCTTCTCTGATGGCAAGCTTCTGTTCTCCTTTCACAGCAGGGCAAGTCTGCCCCTTCCATGCATAGTTGCAGAGGAACTCCTGAAAACTCATGTTCCTAGGAAATGTGCTCATGTTACCTGTTCACTGGGTTTTTACAATGGATTTAAGCAAATCTAAAAAACCTCATTAAAAAGAAATATCAAAAGAACAAACTGCTTTTCAGCTGGAGCCATACCTGCTGCACAGTCATCATTTATGGACAAAAGGGAACACATGGCTGGGAGCAGAGATGGGGATGGGAACATCTCTTTACAAAGCTGTCCACAGTTATTTCATCATAAAATGACTGCAAAGCCACAGTCCCCGTCTTTGAAGGGTTGTAAAACTTCTTCTCAGTCATTCATTGGCAATTTTTGATATTTAGGAAAATGCCCTACTTAGAGCTGTTTTCAGTACAGACATACCTATATACCTCGCAGGACTACTTCACTGCCCTAGCTTCAAAATCCCTTGAAAATGTTTTTCCTTCTTCTGAATGTAATGAGAGACAAAAGCAATGATAAATTTCTCATGACGTGATGTTTTCATTAAGTAGCACAAATGCCAAATACTTGGTTCACCAACAATTTTTGACTCAAGCAGAAATACACTTACTCTCACAACAACGACAAAAGCCAATCTTTAAAAAACGGTGTGACAAAACAGATTTATTGATATTTTACTATTTTTACAGAAGGACACTTTCTTCAAATTGTCAACATGTGTGCAATATTCTCACGTTACAGAACACTAGTTATGGTAGAGCTTCATAAATTGAAGTTTCTTAATAGAAATACTGTTTTGAATAATCTTTTTTTATTTTTTTTTCTTACTTGGTCACTACTTCCTGTAATAAACCCCAAACCCTGCAGTTTACAGCAGAAAGGAAGCAAGTGCAGTACCATCATTAGTAACTTACGTTCCTGCAACAGTGAAGAATTATAGCATGAAATTTTCCATATAAACCTGAATGAATAAATGAATACATGTATGTATATCGAAAAACAAACAAGCTCTGAGTCATGTTAAAGGAAGGAAATCGAGGAACCCTAAGCCTGATGATGAACAAAATGGTCCAAAGAAAATCTTCCTGTTGCATCGGCTGATGCTTATTCAAATGTGAAACATGTTTTCTTCTTCCTTAGGCACGAGGTTTGATTCTGTTCATCAATACCCACTGAAAGACTTCAGCAGGTGTGAGAGACTCAGTTATCCAATCCTACAAGTTTCTCCAAGGTCAGGGATAGAAAATACTCTTGAGGTCACCATGGAGCTCGTGTAAGAAGCTCTCTAATGTTGAAGAGACAATCTGTAGTCCCAGGAAACTGTCATATCCATTGCAGATTTAGCAGGAAAGTATTGGGATTAAAAAGTCAGAAGGAAGTTTCTAAATGGAGGGAGAGCAGCTGGATCCAGCTTTGCAGGGAAAATTGTTCCATGGTGAACATACCTCTGCCCTTAACGTGCCAGGAGCTCAACACAACTCCAGCTGCTAATGGTGCCATGACCCCAGCTCACAGCTGGACGTGGAGTGCAAACAAACAAACCAAAAAAATGGGAAGTGTTATTCCAGAGGTTTGTCTGGAGTTTACTGAATTTAGTGAAAAGAGGACAAAGTCACTGGTTGTAAAAACTATAGCTGAATACTGGTAGTGGAACAGAATGAATAGAAAAGAAGGGTGAAAAGATTAAGAAAGAAAAGTGTTTAGACTAGAACCAGTTGTTCAGTCACCCCGAATTCCAGAACCAAGCATGGTTTAGGGTCATCTATTACCACTAAAATATAAATTAGTATGTGTAGGCAGAGAGAGAGAGAGAGAGAGAGATGATAGACAGACAGACAGACATTAAAATTTTAGAAGCTTATGAGTTTGTAGTAAAGAGCAAACACAATCTGCCAGGTTAGGAGTGGACCTTCACTGACAAAGAGTTTCATCTAATGCCCGCAGAAATGTAGTTTCAAGAGACCAATGAAGTTGGCTTTTTCCTTTTGCTATATGAATCTATTAGTGCTTTAGGTGTATGTGTTGAGTATGTATATGGCTTATTTTCCAAGACAGAAAACATTTCCCTAACTTGTTTTGGAAGAATGGCTGTCTGAAAATGCCTGGCTCTAACAAAGACGGGGAAAAGGATGTTGGACCATATGTCTACATGTTGTTTGTGCTTATTTTGCACCTGCAAAAAGAACTCAGTTCCCACGCTTGCCCAAAAAAGAACCAGCCCATAAACAAACAACAGTGAAGCTTACATGTGGAAGAGGTAAAAAATGACCTCAAGTCTCCCTATATCCTTAGGAGACTAGCAAACATCAGCCCAACAGCCAAGGAATTGCAAGGAATTCAGACACTGGAGGAAACCCCTAGCTGTATCTAGACCACATCACTGTTAAACAGGTATCAAGTCAATAACCAGAAATCATCACCGTGTAACAAATACAGAACATTTAATCTAGAAATTCATTAGTTTCACCAAGCAAGTGTGGTCTGAGGAAAAAATGCTTTTAGGGACAACCACCCAGGGTGAAGAGGTGAAGCTTCACTGAGCCAGGCATAGCTTTTTCCATTTACAATAGTGAAGTTTCTGATCTAGTTTTACCCAGTCAAAACTCCAGTACTCACTTCACCCAGAGTCTGCTCAGTCATTTTGGAATTCACGGGAGCTAACGGTGGGGGAAGGGGCAGTATTTATGAGTCACCTGAATTATAGTGAGATGCTGATATAGTTATAGGAGATCTGAGTCTTCAATAAAGCCAGCATAACCTGCTAAAAGTCTTTTATGAATGGCCATTCGTCGTTATGAAAAGGAAACATTTGAAGACTGTCAGTGTTGTGTGCACATGGCCACAAGGGCAGGGAGATGTATGGCTTTTAGGCCTTACCTTGACTGTAGGAACTCTTAAATAACAAGATTTTGGCTTTTTAATGGCGTAGTATTTCAGATGATCAAATTCAGAAAATGCTTTTGTCATTTTTTTCTGGACCAAGTCTCATGCTCTGCATATGTACAGAGGTTTTGCTGGGGTATTGGCTAGTTTCTATAAGGCAGCCATAAAACTGACTGGTGCAAGCTACCCTATCTTGGAAGCAGCCGTGTAAAATCTCAAAACTTGTCTTCTTTGCTTAAAAGGTATAGGGTTATTACCTGTAGGCAATTAATATATTTGGACTAACTGGAGGTAAAATAAAACACTGAATAGAAGTAATGTTAGGATTACTGTGGGGTAAGCTATGCACAATCAAGACATGATCACCAACCTTATGCATTTTTACCTTGAGGTAAAACTACACTGTCTTGTGTTTGGTGCGGCACCTCTTAGCAACACAACTCAGGCCTTGGAGGAAAAAACTGACAACAACCCAGAGAAAAAAACCTGCTGTATCTAGACTATTTGTGAATCAATTAGAATATTAAGTAATGATGGAATTTAACAACATAAATGACAAATATCCCAGGGCTCCCTCCCCCAAGCGCCTGATGTGTACATCCATCTCTAATACTGTTTCATTGTTTCAGCCTCCAAGAAAAACAGGATGCAATATGCCTTCTGTCTATGATAAAGTTTCCTAATACAGTACAGTAATGCAATTTATTTTCATACAGCATCCTGCATATAAAATATTACATAACCCTTTATGAGAAGATAATGCATTACAGACTCAGGCACATTACTGTCTTGCAGGAAGAAATTGAAGGATAATGTTGTGGGAAGGGATGGAGGAATAGAAGCTGAGGTACAAAAGCAGTTAAAAAAGAAAGTAGTAAACATGTAAGCGTTCTCCTTGTGCCCTTATTATCTGCATGAGTCTAGCTTTAGCAGAGGGCAGGTCGGCCCTGTTGCAGATGCAGCGTAACACAAAATGTTACGTACACGTAGGAAGGGATGGTTCTTATCCCATGGGTTTATGCTATAAATAGATAAGCAGGATGACAAGGTGAGTCACAGAAGTACCATGTGAATTCCCTGAGATCAAACAGGGAGCTTGTGGTTCAAGTGAGGAATGAACATGAACGTCAAAAATTCCAGACAGCGCATTGTCAAAAAAAAAGTGCTTTCCATGATAGATGGACCAAAACTGCAGACTGAAACATCTGATGAGATCTGGGGAGACTCATCCCGGATTCAGATTATTGCAGCTTGGAGCCACCCCTGCGTGCTGCAATGCGAAGGCCTAAAGCAGATGGAGAAAGAAGGCCTTTGTTCAAACTCCAGGCTAAAGTAGGGAGATTTCAGATTTGAGAAACAAAATTACTTGCAGGAGCAGTTTCTTATTATTTGGACTGCTGGACTGAGTTATTCCTGATTCCTTGGCAGGAAAAATGTGTGGGCCAAAGCTGAGGCTGTGGCTAATTTGAAAGTAGACAGGTGGGGTGGGGAGCAGAGTATGAGGTGAAGCGAGTCTTTGGGGGATTTTAACGAAAGAAGAGAAAATATGCACTCGCTCCAAATGAGGGGAAGGATATTTAGTGTTGGCACCTCTGATCAAAGCAATTTATATTTATAAAGCATAATTATAAAACCTCAAAATGCCACTATTTCAGTTTAAGAGACAACAAATGGAAACTCTCACAAACTTTGCCCAGAGGGCTCAATACTACTTTGGGCCCTCTATTCTAGAGAAAAGGCGTTCCAAGGGAATCTGAACTCCCTGTTGAAACAGTTGTTCTTCCCACCATTCAGAATTCAACCTTAGGAGAAAAACAGTTAGGGATATAAAGGATGGGCAAAATACAGGGCTGGGTACAACTACGGTGTGATTTGCTTCATTACTGTATGGATACACAAGCCACTGAACATATGTATGCCAACAGGGGAGAGAGGGGGATCTTAGACACAGTTCTGTAAATCTGTCCCCTCAGTGTGGTCTTTTTTTTAGGAGCTCAGGATCTTCTGGAAACTGGGATGATTAGAGCTGGGTTTCTGCCATGACTTCCTGTGTCACCTTGGACAATATATTTAGGTGTGTTCAAGAGGATGGAAGCAGGCAAACAGGAGCTCCTCTGCCTGTGCTCTGAGCCTGTGGACATGAGCCAGCTCCCATCTGGGACCCATATGCCCAAATGTCCCCATGCTGACAGACATTCTCTGCTTCAGGAGTCTCCAAATATTACTGTGTCTCTCTCTCTCCTCCAGTGGAAGTCACTGCCCCAGCAGTAAGCTGGATAGGCACAGATCCATACTTGTGTCTTGGCCACTCCAGCTCATGTTTCCATATATTAGTATATGCCTACCTTTGGCGAGGTTGAAGTTAAGATGCTGAACTGTGAAATGGAGGAGCTGATGCACGAGCACATCTGCTGAGCCAGATGTAGGGGCAGTAATCTCTGGTAGAAGTGTAAAGCAGACAGCTGGTGGCAGTAAAGTTTGAAGAGGCCACAACTAGATTCACCCAAGAAAGACCATCAAAATCCTTAATTAGCTCACTCACAATGAACTAATGCAGCAATAAGGCTTCTGCACTGCAGCTGATTCTGGCTGCATCCATCTGTGTAAACATGTATAAATCTCTCTTTGATTTTCCCCCATCTGTGAAATGGGAGCGTATCACATTTTTTTGAATATTTTCTCTCTCTACAATTTTAGCTCTTCAGGACAGGGCTTTCACTTATTGTAGCCTTGTTCATTACTGTAACAGTGGGAGAGATATTTAATAGCTGTCATAGCTGGGCATTCTCATTGGATTCAAAGGCAAAACTGACATTGACTTTAATGGGAATCAGAAAGGACATTCAGAAAACCATGAATTACTCAGTTTATTAGAACTATGTGAATTGTTAATACTATAATGATTCAAACTGCTGTAAGATTGAGACAGTTTTCAAAGGTGCAGATTTACCCAAGCCTAATCTCTGGATGTTTACAGATGTCTTATGTGCTTATGAAAATCCAAGGATAGAAGTATATATAGCACAGCCTGCACTTTAAAGAAATCATAGCTCGCGGCGTCTTATGAACATTAACCCTTGACCCCTTTCTCATGATCCCTCCCATTTTTTTTTCCTCCTCTCTGTCTTCAGAAGTAAAGATAAGTAGTCAAAAAGGATAAAAGCATGGACCTAAAGCTGAAAAAGAACATCAGATTTTTTCTGGCTTTCTGCACAGCTGTTGCTGTTTGAGGTAGGGTTAGGACAAGGTTTGGGGGTGAGGAAAAGGGACGTCACAGGACTGCAGCTGGAAAGGAGGTGCCAAAGCAAAGGGTGGGGAGTGAAGGGAACGTGGTTACAATAATTTTTTGTGTGGATACTGCCTGGGGGGTCCTGGGCATAGGGATAACTGTTAGCCTGAGGCTTAAATTTATCATTTAGAGAAAGATGGATTCATGAGCTCCCATTGGAGCAGAAGTGGAAAGTTGGCTGCCAAAGCAAAATTATAGGACAACAGGACGACTTTTCCATGAGGCCTTTTCGGTCTCAGCAGTAGTTTATTGGGCTTTTCTGAAGCTCTGTTTAAGGCTAGGTTTACTTTTAAAGTTAAGGCTGAGAGAAAAGAAGAGCCTAGAGCTCCACTTGGAGGGGGATGGCAAAAGGCCTGCCAGAAAAAGGTGTAGACTGTAAAGACTGAGACACTTGTCTTGGAGACTTCTTCTATGTTGGCAATGACCTCATGCCCCCATCCAAGGCTCAGCTTGCTTTTATATTTATTGCTAGAGTTAAGGATGAAAGAGGGAGCTTGTTCCTGCAGTTGGAATGGGGCTGAGAAGGGGCTTCAAAGAGAAGGAATAGGCTGCCAAAAGAATTTGTGTGGAAAAAAAATAATCTGGACACATGTCTGAGGACCCAGCCTAATGCCCAGCATCCACTTGGGGTTAGTGGTGGGATAAGAGTTAAGGTGGGGGAAAGAGAGAACTGAGAAATCCAATTGTCGTGGGATTGAAAAGGGGTTGTCAAAATAAAGGGTAGGCTGCAGAAAGAACTCTTCTGTGAGAAATTTTTTGGGTGGGCACTGCCTGGGAAGCTTTGTGTAAGGCTCAGCCTATAGTCAGGATTAGAGTTAAGGTCACTGCTAGATTTGAAAGAGAGCTCTAGCTGGAGTGTGTCTTCAAAGTGACTGCCACAGGAAAACATAGGCTGCAAGAACTCTTTTGCAAGAAATTTCTAGTTAGGTGTCTTGTTAGAGTTAGGGTTAGGGTTGATAAAAAGAAAGAGCCTAAAGCAGGAGTGTTAGGAGGGCTGGAAAGGAAGAGTGGAGTACAGAGAGAACTTGTTTGTGAGAGTGTCTTGGTGTGGCCACCAGCTTGGAGTCAGGTCGAAGCCTCAGACTAAGGTGAACTGAGAGTGGATAGGGACTGGAAAGGGTTTGTCAAGGAGAGGCTGTGGTGCAAAGAAAACTTGACTGCGATAACTTTTTCATCATGACACTAGTTGTGGACCCTTGTTTTAGGCTCAGCTTCCAGCTAAGGTTTGGTTTAGGTTAGAGAAATCCATCTATTATATATTCTTCATTATATAATGAAGAAGCAAGACTAATTTCTTCATGAAAAAAAGCTTTACCTTTTAAGTTTGAGATAAATAATTATATTGATGTTATATTTTAATGGATCAAAATTTATGTTAAAAAGTAAGGGAAATGTGAATTTATTACTAGCACCATCAGAACTTCTAGGCCATGGGGTGCTGTCCTCCCTCCTACAAGTCCAAGTCATTTACCCCTGTATTTTGCAGAGCATTAACCTTAGAATAAACACCTAATATTTTCTTTTTCTCTCAAGTGCAAGTGTTACTATTCTAAAGCAGAAAGTGGAAAAATCTTTTATAGCTCTTTATGTCAATTAGTGAACAAATAAAGAGTTTTGTACAATATTTTATGACTCCTATGTAGTAAAGAAAAACAGAAGTCCCTGGCCTGATTCAGCAAAGGGGAAAGACCTGGAACCCACTGCCATTTATGGATTTGTTAAAAGTGAATTTTATATACTTGTTAAAGATCTGTTTAGAGATGAGTGATAGGAAATCTAAAAATAATCCACTCCACTCTAATACAGATTAATCAAAGAAGTCTAGGCTTGCTTACATTCATCACTCAGACTTTTTTTTTGCCCTCACGTAGCATCTGAGGACTGAAAAATCACTCTCTTAACACCCTGTGGGGTAGATCGGCATTTCATTCCTTTTATGAAAGAAAGCAAAGGCTAGGTGGAAGCCAAGATACTTGCGGTTAAGGGCTTCAAAGCACATGCTTCCAACCCAGTTTCTAATTTCAAACCTTTCTTAGATGTGGCCTGGGACTTTCAACTACTCATTTCACTGCTTGGTTTTACAGTTTTCCTTGCTGGAAGACTAGACAGCAACCTTAATAACAGCCTAGCGGTATTATGAAGCAACATTAATATATGAAGCACAGTAGGTAGTACCAGGATGGTGAGTACTCAGTGTGGGTACGGAGCCGGTTGGTGATGGAAATGGAAATGGACTGACCTCCTACTATTGCTGTTGATGGACCATTTTCACAAAACAGGATTAGACTCCAACATGGCTGGAAGCCATAGAGATGTTTCTGACAAAAAGGTGGTCTCCCTTTAATCAAACGTTTCTACATTGGCAGGACACTTTGCCTGAAGTTAGTAACTGCTCCTTATTTCACAGTTACACCTTTTTCTTACTCTGAATGCAGCCTTGAGTTCATGCTATGGTTCAGCTCACTTCAGGACATGCAGGGTGAAACACCGGCTGGGTGGAAGGGCTGGGACACTGCAATGTGCCTGAGGTTTGGCTGTTGCACTGCCATGTGGTTGTCATTGGGCTGACAAGTCACCTTCCTAGAGGAGTCCTGTCAGACGTTATGTGCCACAGAAGCCAATAAGATGTACAGGTAGTCCAAGCCTGGACTGTCTCAAAAAAAGCCATAGTAAGAAAAAGGTGAGGAAGGTTTTCTTCACTAAGTACTGTTGATTTTTCAGGGTATTGGCCCACCTGCATGAGCATGTAATGATTCTGCAACAGCACTGAACACAGTAACTTCAGCTGTACTAGCAGTCCCCAGTCTTATTTACTCCAGGATGTTGTAGCAATTATGGACAGACCATGCAAGCACTGACAATGATCCTTTTTCACTCAGTATAGTCCAGCGTGAAAACTGATCACCCAAGCAGTGCTGATCAGATAATTAATTTTGTGTTGCAATGCCTGCATCCTGGGGCAGAATTGTTAGCATGTCTCTTTTTTGGTTCTAATCACTATGTTTGCTCTGTAATATTTATTTATATTTGTATCATTTATACATTATTTTACTTGTATAGGCAGCTGTTTTACAGTCAAGGACCTCATCACAATGAGATATAAATCCATGCTGCTGGCCCCTGGGAAAACTGGTAAATTAAACTACGTGTGCATAGACTTTAAAATGCTGAAATCTATTATACCTTCCCTTCCCACTGATAAATGACAATGGGTTTTACTTGCTGAATACTTACTTATGAAAGGCCACTGTTTATTAATACCTCCCTGTATAAATATTAACATAGCAAACCCATAGGAAAAATATGTGAAGGGTCATCTTTAAATTGTGAAAAGTCAGACTATTCAGCACAAATGTCCGTGCTTCATTCTGCCTGGAGACTTAAACAGCCTCATCACCATAGTATCTGGAAGGTGCACACAAGTGTGACATGATTAGCATCTGTCATGTGTAGGTCTTTCTATTCCTTCTGCACTCCCTGGGGAAAACTGTGCAAGGATTTTTTAAAATATATGATACGTACACTGTGCTGTATGTTTATATTAAAGGCAAGGTCAAAGATATGTGCTTTACTTCCATCTTTCACTCACCTCATTTTAAAAGATATGAATACAGAAAGCAGCATTATCTGTGCCAGATATTTATGCTCAGATACTTTGGCATATTTCTTTAATTGTTCCCATTAAGGAGGTGAACCAGGACTGAACAGAAAGTGGTTCAAATGTCTTTTATTTCTTAACATGCTGAATATGGCTGCTCTCTTCTCATTTCATCTCCTTTTCATGGTACTTAAAAGAATAGTAAAGATTTCTGCAGAAAGAAATAAACGTTTCCATAGTCTATGGGTCATTGGTATAATAATAAATGTAATAGTTCCCACACAGCCATTATAGGCTGTTGTGTCAATGCATATTATTAGGCACCTTTTGTCTGTGAGTTATTGACATGATAGATCACAACAGCTCTTTTGAACATTTTCTCACATAAAGCAAAACCAGCAAAATTGCCTCAGGTCTCCTTTAGAGGAGATACTAAACCTAGGATTCTCCTGTCCCTTTCAGTTTTGTGTGAAACTGAAGATTTGATGACCCTTGTTAAATGTACTCGAGGATGACCCTGTTACCTTGGACAGTGTTTTTCCCTTCTCCATGTCTCTCCTTGCCCCACGGAAGGGACCGAACCTTTGCTGTTGGAGCAAGGCTGTCCTTGTCTGTTTCCATGACTACTCCCTTGGCAGAGGGAAGGATGTGGGGACGGACACCAGGATTTAAGGAAATAAATATGCTCCCACCTTCATTCACTCTCTGCTGAAGGGTTACTGCCTGGCGCGAAGGACACCCCCAACCTCACAGAGCAAAAGCTGCTGTAAGATATGCTCCCTCCCTTTTCCCAATTCACTAGCTAAGGTGCACTGGGACCTTTATTAAGAGCTTTATAATCTTTTATTCCTAATTTAATAATGATTAAAAGGCTATTCTTATTCAGGCAGGGGATATTTGGTTTTGATCCTTACTATTGTTCATCAGGGAAAAAGTTTTGCACTGGGGAAAAATCAACATCTGCAGAAAATCTTGGTGAGGGTCTACAGCGCAGGTACCACAACCCTGAGGACTCCTTAGTCCCGGTAATTTGTAAGAGCTTTGTAACTAAAAAAAATTAACTACCACCCATGACCTACCAACATCTCAGTGCAGACGGTACACATTTGCACCCCAGCAGCTGCCACTGTCCCTGTAATCCTGCCAAGGAGAAGAGTCACGGTGAATGAATTGACCTTAGGCTGTGCTGTCAAATACCACTCAGGGTAGGTCACCTCAGTCCTCTACGTTCAGCTCTGCCTGTCTCCTGCTTTTCCTCATAGTGTGGCTTTTCCATGGTACTAGAGGTAGGGGTGATGATACAAAGGTTACCAAGCTCCTTGCTTCAAACAGCAAGGAGAGAATATGGAAATCCATGCATGGACAGCATGTGATGCAGTTAATGCATTTTCACCACCTACTAGGGAGTGCCTGGATAGTGCTTTAGAGACCAGCTTTAACTGAATTTTTGGCCAGCCTGAGGTATGGAGGGGAAACATCTCCACGGGGTCGTTTCTGTCGTTCATTCAATTGCTTGAAGAATTCTGCATTGGGCTGTTCCTGAATGCTGGAAGAACACAAAGTATCTGTCTTCTTTCCTCTCTCCTCATGCGCCTGCTAATGCATTTTGGCCTTTTGCTGTGCATTCTCTTTGTGCCCTTTGTTTTCTGAGATAAGTAAGCCAAACCTCTATGCAGTATTCAAAATTATGGTATCACTGATTTGTATAAGGCTTTATTTTCCTTTTTACCTTTTTTTCTTTTCTCAGCCAGTCAACCATTGCACTTACCTGCTTGCAATACAAGGTGAGCAGACATCTTCATTGAGCTGTTTGAGGAGACTGAATTCTTCTTCCTGAAAAGGCATGACTAATTCAGAGCCAGTCACTATGCTCAAGACACTGAACACACCTCTCATGGTACAGTACGGTTTACCTTGCCCTTGCCTAGACTTCGATTTTTCTCTGGCAGAAATGGAAAGCCAGTCCTCAAAAGAGAAACTGGGGAAACAATGTTCAAGAGATGAGTGATAAGTGGTTACAACACACTCAATGTCTACCATGCAAGTCCTACATGTAAACCACTCGGAAGGGGAAGGAGGTGGGGAGGAGAAAGCACTGACTATTCATAAAATAGAGAGTGAGTTCAATGGATCAGATACCCTTCCACTTGTCCTGTCTTATACACTCTTTGGGTTTCTACCAGCTTTTCTTTTCCACAAACATCAGTGGTAACTTATCCCTGATATTTCACAGTCTGCACTTTCACGCTCCTTTCCCCCCTTCACTATAAAAAGCTCCCTGTAAATTTATGCAAAGACTTTATCATTCACTGAGTCTTAAAACTGAGAGGAATTTCCCTGCAGGTCATAAAATCCAGGCTCCTTTCAGCTTTGGCATATTACACGCTGCCTTTCTTAAGCTGCTCAAACTCCATATTGTTACTAATGTGCACTTTTGCTCTCATGACTCTTATCAGAAGACTGGTTTTGCAGTTTCGCACCTGTGAATAGGTAAAAATCCCTTCCTAATTCCTATCCATGTTTAGTCTCAGCCTGACGATAAGCAGACCTGTGCACATGGTTGCCATTCAATTTCCCTGCCAACACGACAGGAGGAAGACATTCAGACATGTTTAAGAAGATGATGATGCCTCCATGCATGTGTCTAATGCCAGGTCTTTCTAATACTTCGATATAGGTAGCTTTAGGGGTCATCAGTAAACCAGCAGCAGAGCTAGAAACTGGTATTTCTGAGCCATGGTACAATGCTTTGCCCAGTTGTACCTGTCTACAGAACGCTTACAAAGACACAGTATTGACCTCTAGGAATAAGTATGGAATAAATAATAGTAATTCTGTGCTCTAAATTCCAAGGAATGGCACACTTAGGGAGTGTAAGGGAGTGCAGTGGTCTATATTACCCCTGTGCTGTCAGAGCATTGTGGATATTTTCTGTCTGAAACCTTCCCAGGCTCCTTGTGCTCCCCGGGCAGCACAGCAATGAAGGCACAGAGTCGGTGCCACCATATATCCTTGGTCTCTTCATACACAAAGCATCTGTGATTTTTCTATGTCTTTTTCCAGCCAGGGACAGGTGGAGGTGAGGGACAGACTGAAATCAGGTTCCCTAACATTTAAAAAGGTCAGAGGGAGAGAGGGAAGGATAAAATAAGGAGGGGAAATAAGAATAATTAATGCCTAATGCAGTTCCCTTTCCAAAGACCAGGCAGCAAGGGCAGCTATGACAGCTGTAACATTTCCATTTCCTTCTGCTCTAAGTACTGCCACTGGGGCAAGTGAAGGACAGAATTGGTCCTGGAAACACTGTGGCATGTAAATGCAGTTAGCATGACTGCAAGAAAAAACAGCAGTGAGCTACAAGGGCAACGAGTGAGATGTCACAGGCAGCCAGCACAGACACAAAGAGGCAGCAGATTTTTGTGCATGATATTTTTGAGCTGGCATTTCCAGTCACATTTCCCTTATGAATAAAGTGGTAGGATGTGCTGAGAAGCAAGAGACTGTAAGAAGGAAGCAGAAAGCAACCTGTCGACTGTGCAAGGACTGAAAAGCAAAGACGCAGACTCCTGCCACCACCTTTACCTCTGCTAAACACCATTTTGAGCCTGTTACTGAAACAGCCCTCTCCCTTATTCCCGGTGGCTGACCAGCTCAAGAGACACAAAACGGTGCTTTGGGCAGGGGGGGAATGAAAAAAGCAGAAGTGGATTGACCTACTGTGACTTAACTAACCTTCTCACATGCTTGTGTCCAGCATAATTCTCAGTTCCCTTTACAGACAGTGGATAAAAGTAGGCCTCCAAGACAGGGCAAGTACATAACCCCTACAGAAACTCATTTCTCTCCAGTAACTATGAAGAAAATCTGCAATGAGTATCTCAGACTTTCATGTTCAATTTTTAAATATTTGATACTTAAGGGAGAGGAGTCTGGCCCCATAAACAAAAAATGTGGAAGCCGTCCACTCCTTGGATTGCCACAGCTGAAACACAGCTCCTTTGCCGTGTTCCCAATCCCTCCCACAATGAATAGTAACTTGAGAGAGGAATATGATAGCAAAGAAAACAAGCAGGAAAGTCATGTGTCAGGCCAGCTGAACCTTATCACTGATGTAACCACAGGGTATAAGCAGTTCTGCAGGAAAAAAACAAGGCAGAATTCATATATGCATCACATGCACTGCAAGAAGCAAAGAAGGAAAGGAAGGAAGGAAGCAAGGAAGAGAGAGAGACAGAGAGAGAAAGGCAGAAAGACAGAAAGACAAAAAGACAGAAAGAGAAAGGAAGAAAGAAAAGAAAGAAAGAAAGAGAGAGAAAGAAAGAAAGAAAGAAAAGGAAGAAAGAAAGAAAAGAAGAAAGAAAGAAAGAAAAAAAAGAGAATAAGGAAGAAAGAGAAAAAATGAAAGAAAGTAAAGAAAGATGTTAATTATGTGTTTTGCTACAGGTATTCACCTTGTCTCTACATTTTGGGTCTTATTCTCCACAGCATAGCGCCCTGTGTGTTCATTTGCACTTGGGTGATGGGAGATCCAGATGAGGGCTTGTGAAATTTGGGTTCACTCCCTGCCTCTAAAGATTTGCTGGGTGACCTTGAACACGCTGGGTCATCTTGTTTCTGGGCCTCAGTTTCTCTCCCAGAATGGTGACATGTGTTCTGATATAAGCATTTTGAATATTGATTGCATCTTTCTGTAGTGATAGTATTCTGCACCTTGCATATATACTCATACTGCATAAGAATAAATAACCAGTTATGTGGTTCAAAAGTTCCTACAACACACTACTCATTGTAGAAGAATTTAATGGCCTTAAATGGCATGAAAAAAGGGGTTCAATCTCCACAACAATCATCTTTATAACCAGGTATTCTCCTTGGATCTCTTTCACCAAAAATATTTTCAGATTCTTCTGTGAACACTGAGAAATTCCTTGTAAAAGACTGAGGAAAGAAGACAAATACGTGGTCGATATGCTCTTAATCTCAAGAAAGTAAAAACACCGCAAACAAAAGTGTACCTGCCTCTCCTTAAAGCGAAACACTTGAGGAGGTGAACAAAGGCAAAGATGAGCAATGATGCCCTTCCTCTCAAGTTTGCACTGCAACAGCTGAAACCCCATGAATCATCCCATCAATCACCATAAAGCAGACAACACAGTTGCTCTGAATGCCAGCATCCGGCATCCACACAACGCAAGCAAAGGGCAAAAAACCAAACCAAGCACAGAAGCAGACCAAGAAGTAAAATAGAACTTGGATTTGTGATTGCATTTCAGCCTTCTAATCTTCAAATTCAGGAACAAAATAACAATTGAAAAAAAATAAATCAGGAAACAGGCACCAACAGCCAAGCTGGAAATTCCACATCTGATGTAACATCCTTCAGTGTTACAATGCCACTCGAGACCCTAATGTGTAGTTATTCGCTAATGAAAAAGCTTGTGGATTGCTTAGATCCAAATAAGGAAAATTACTGATTTCCTCTCCTCTTCCTCCAAACTCTGCAGTCTATAGGACTGTTTCTTGACTGAAATTCCCAGAAACAGAGCGGTATATAAATAAAAGGTCTGATGGTTTCCCCATGGTCTGAGGACTATCCATGCAGAAGCTACCTGTGTCACAGCATCACTTCATGTGAGGGTTGATCTTGTTTTGTTTAGCTTTAGAGCCCAGCAGGGGAGACATAAAACCATAATGAAAAACCAAAAAATCCCCAAACCTCCCCAAAGAAAAGAAAAAAAAGAAAAAGCTAAAGTCTCCTTTACCTCACATATGATCTCTCTTGAGCTTGAATTTTATTCCCATAGAGAGCCGTGGCTGGGATCAAGGTTCCAGTAGACATACACTGAATAGGAAAAAAGCATCTGTAGAGCAATTCTTCAGATGACTGTGAACTACCCGTGCTCACAAAGATGCTGCAGCACCAAGGACTCAAAAAGGGAAAAAAAGGAATCACATGTGATCCACTGAAAGGTTGCCAAGGAAGAAGCAGGGGCTTTGTAGGGGTCTTATGAGTACTCAAAGAGCAGGAGAAAAACTTAATTATGGATTTTCCTGCACTGTAAGGTTAGCAAGATGGGCTTTCTACTGAGGGATTGCTGTTACCAAAGTTGTGCCAGGAGTCAGAGAATTAGTGTTAATTTATGCAAAAGGAGGGGATAAACAGGGCTTAGGGTTATAGACCCTTCCCCATGTGGAAGGTCCACTGAGAGGATATATCGAATGTAAGTGGGTGGGATAGGGAAGTAAAAAACAGATTATCCCCCTTGTGAGAAGGGGATAATCAAAATTCCTTGAACTGGGATAAGTGTGATGCAGTAAAGAATTCAGGAATTTTATGGACCAGTGTCTCTGGTCTGATATAAAATTAGCTCAAATTAGATAATGACTGCTTACCTTAATATGAAAAAAAAAAAGCCATAGAAATAATAGATCTTTAATTAGGTTTATTCTTCTAAACAACTGCATTGAAGCTAGTGTAAGAAATACTGTTTTCTTTCCTTTCAAAGCCAACAAGCTGTAAATTTGTCATTCTAGTTCTAAGCACATGCACAAGTATTCTCAGAAGCAGATCCTAACAGCTTGTTATCACAAAGTTGCTCTGACTTAGTAGGTGAGTTATCAGAGTTTTCTTTTCAGGACCCTAGGTCCTTATTCTCCAAATCCTCAAATATGTTAGTTTCCTTACCCACAAAGTATCTCGCTCATATACACATTTGGATGCCACATCCCTTGACTGCATGACCACCTTATGCAACACTTAACAGATCTTATTGGGTTACTAAACAATTACATCATGCATATTCTACAGTGTCATTACATGCAATGCTGTCAAATATTAACTTATCAAATGCCCTACAAAACATAGCTTCATGGATGTCTTTCAAGGAGACTTGCTGCTACAACTTCCTTATTATCAACTTTATAAACCTTTCCAACACAACTCATTAATTCATTACAAAGTTAACTTCTCTTTTTACTTCATTAACTGAAACTATATTATTTTTCTTGTGTGTTAATAGAAGATTTAATTTAATAATTTAATACAATTTATTTCATTCATAATCCCAGGCACAAATGCTCCTACATCTGTTATCAAATCTAAAATATTTTCAGCAAGGTTGATCAAAATTGTTTTCTGTTTGTACAGTCTTTATTGTAAAAACCTTTACTATAAGCAACAAATACTTTAGGATAGTCAGTGTAGGAATAACACTTGACCTACAACAATCTGTGGAGGAAAACATTAGAGGAGAAAGGGGATTAGAGAGATCCAGCTCTGCTGCATGGGGTCTTGTTGCTAAATTCATCAGATGTTTTAGAGAGAGCCTATCCTTATTTTCCTGCAAGAAAATATTAAGGCAACCTTTCTCCTTTGTGTTTGTAATATGAGATAGTCTGCTGGTAGTGTTCACTTTATAGACAATATAAACCTGAAGATATCTGAAATCAGTGAAGTTTCATGTGCAGTGAAGAGAAGTAATATCATCTGAAGTTCTTGGGTTTTTGCCCAGAGTTCTTCAGGTATGTGGTAACCCTAGGAATCAACATCAGCAATAAAACTCCATGATGTAAAACTCACGGGAATATATCCTCTATTGCAGTAAGCTGGCAAAGCTCCATTTAAATCGCTACAACAAGAAAAAATTTGACCCAGGGAGTAGTAGTCACATACAATAACCCCCTCCAAGGATTCCTAGAAAAAGATTTCTATTAAAAGAATTCACAAAATAAAAAGAAAGGTTTCATTTCAACCTCAGAAAAAAAGTCTGAAAAATGAAAATCCTCTTGAACATATTTTATCTCTGTGGCCAAGGTGGACTTGACCTATGCATTTATGGCCTGAGAGGGGGAAATATAAAACTGAAGCAGGGAGAATGGCAATCATAGTACATTTCTGAGGGCTATTAGTACATTCCCCTGACAGCTTACACCAGCACTGTGTCTACGGGGACCTTGGAGCTGCTTAAAATGCTCTTCCCACTCCTGTTCAAAGGATTGCTCTTAAAAGTACTCTTTAAGCTGGTAATTTATACTGTAAAGAGGGATTCAAGGCCAAAAATGCATCCACAGAATAAGAACTTGAAGCAATCATGTTATCTGACCCCTTGGTTGCCACCATTAGATGATGTTGTTTAATGCACAGTGAGTGCTTTATTTTAGGCTGGTTTGGCATTCAGCAAAGAACACTTACAATGGTTATTAACCCCATGTTCTACCCTTCCACTGCAGTAAATATTTTTGCTAGATATTAAATAATGGTAATGATACATTGTGGATGTAAATTTTTCTTGGGAGCTGACCTCTTACTCGATTAAACAAGTGGTTGGAGGTCATTTGCATGCGCTCTTCCAAGATCATCTTCCTCTTCTAATTCTGTGTGAAAGATTGTTTCCTCTCCCACAGTGAAGGATATTAGGCAGCAGATAATTTAGATTCAAGGTCAGCATCCTTCAAAGCAAGTGGCCTGAGCTATTGCAAGTAATCCTATGACATGCAAGGGAATTGCCTAATATGAGTAAGATTGCAAAATCAGGTCATGCCTGAACTGATGATGTTGGGAAACATGAGGTATTTCCTTCCCTTAAATGACCTTGTGGTATGTTACACACCCAACCTTAGCCAAGAATGCAACTGGGGAACTAGCATCAATTTTCAAAACTAGGCTCCCACTTAATGGTACAGACTGTGGAAAATACCACTACTTGCAGGCAGGATTAATTACTCTAAATAAAGGAACTGTCTAGTTGCTGTTCATGCCAAACGACATGACATACTCACCTGAGAATTTTCCCAGCACAGGAGAACCACAATGGTTAAAGTAACTCTTTCTTGCATTACATGAGAATGTGAAAATGAGTCATGGAGCAAACCTACTTGAGAACTTCAATTAAAAAAACAAAACAAAACAAAAAAAAAAAAACACAGTACATTCCATGAATGGTGATATATTAAATGCAACACAAACTTTATTAGAACCTAGTATAACCCGAGGGTTGTAATCTCAGTTTAGGTGAACTGCCGGAGCTATACTGAATATGCATCAATCCTTTGAGGTTTACAGTATTCAGTTTAATTAAAACTAAATATGTTTGTAAGACAGTCCATCAGGTTCTCATCATACTGCTCCAAACTGCAGAACTCAGGGTCAGAGCTGTACATTTTGTACATATACAACAAATCCCAGGCCAGTCTGTATTCCTAATTTCTCAAATCTAACCTTTAAAATTTACTAGTCCGGATGTGAAACCTGCTAGATTACTTTTTAACTCTATTCATTCCCCATCTCAGTGCTCCATGTTTTGCCATATCTGGTGGGATTTCAGCAGCGATGGTTTCTAGCAAGGATAGCTCTGTTTCATCCAGCAGAGCACATGTACAAATCCCTGCAACTAGTGCTAAATCAGTAGCAGCATAAGCTTGTCTCCATGATCCTTAGCGCGAGCTGCTTAGCTTTGTTTCTATGACTCAAATACTTCTTGGTAGTACAATAGTGGGCAAAAAGCTAACTCATCAAATAAATAGACACAGCCTGAAAGTGGACGTAGTGTTTGATGGCAGGCTTCCTAGCTCAGGTATGCCTCTCTCCCAAGCTAGAGGGAGGCTCATCCTATGCTAACAGAACCACTTAGATTTTCCTCACAAATCTGAAGTCAGATTATTAATAAACCTACTGTGTCTCAAAAAGGCGAAGAACTTGTAGCCTAGTTGTAATGACTCCTTGCATATAGTCTAAAATGTTGAAGCAGTGAAAAGCTTACGTGTCTTTGTGTGTATTTTGCAGTGCCAGGGAATTATGCTTTGCAACCAAGTTGCAGCTACACTGTGCACAAACTGCCTGGGCGTGCCCTGGAGCAAGGCAGCAAGGCTTGAAAGCAGCCTTGGATCAAGACGGTGACTACAACGCACCTTCTGCATTATTGGCCTGAGGCTTGCATAGAGAACAGGCCCTCGCTTTGGTGAGATCAGGACTTCTCCCTTTGTTATTTAGAATCCAGTCCAGCAGTTCCTCCATTTTACAATTCCCATGGCTCTCCATGACTAGTCCTTGCATTAATTGGCCCCAATCCCTCTATATTCAAAAATTCCATCCTATTAAGAGAAAGCTTGCTGCTTTCTTGCTGAGGTCCGGCTTTTGCAACCTCTTTACATGTGGTATTCCCACTGAATTGGATGACGATAAACCTGTACTGTCTAGTTTTTTCTCAGGCCCTGCAGAAAACACAGCAAAATATACAAAACATACATTCACAGATGAAATGGTCTATTTTTTTAAAAAAGGTCACCACATATCCACACTATCAGTGCTGAGTCAGAAAGTTCCTCCCAGGTGCAAAACCCCATGTGTCATAATAATGGTTTAGTTACTTTAAAATCCATGTAGCAGGAGTGTTAGTATAGTATATATTTTTTTTAGTGAGACAACTGAGACTGCAAACCTGATTTTTCATTAAGGAAGGGAGCAAGGAAGGGCAAAAAAAGGAGAATGGCATTTCATTAAATTAATATTGACTTAAATCAATAGTATTTCTTTGACTACAGAGGTTTTTGAATGAAAGTCGCACACCGTATTCCAGTTATATTCCATCAGAGTAGAAGAGCATTTTAGATCTGATTTTTTTAATATCACATCCTATTGTTTCAAGACTACAGCTCTAAATTTGATGCTTTCTGAAAGAATAGCATCAAATTATTGTAACATGAAATATGAGGGTAATTACAAAGCGCTAAGCACTCTCCTAATGCACTTGTTGCATATACTATACCAGTAGCATAAAATATGTCACAATTGATAAAATTTAGAACACGCTTCAGTAATTTTCCTTAACTCTTAAGAGCAGGATAGAATAGAAGAGCTTCTGTGTACCTTTCTTGCTGCAGTTATAAGTGTTTCATTGTTACTTTGGGAAACTAGATTGATACAGAGTATTTTAATTTTCTTTGCATCAGCAGATAGGGAATTTAGTGAAGTTAGAAATAAATGGTAATATTCTCAGAGAACGTAAATCAGCACTGAGATCAATACAATTATGTCACTTTACATTGGATTAAAATCTAAAGACATAGGTATTAAATCATAGCACATCTCTGCCCAATTATCTGCTCTGCCTGTGGACAGACAAGGTCACCATTGCTTTGGCTGTGTGATAAACTATTTGACTCCCCTTTGATTCCTTTGTGTTTTGCTCACTAATTTGAGCATACAAGCAATGCAATGATTTCCCTACAATACCCCGTACAGAAAAAAAAAAAAAAAATTAATCTAAGCTTTCTTTTTTGATAAATAAGGATAGTAGAGCAGCAAATGGCGCAGCAGCTGAGCTGAGGGGTGAATGGTTGGAGTTTTCTGGTCAGAAGCTGTTAATCAAGAGGAGCATTGCCAGGGCTCTCCTACAAGGCACCCACAAGAGCACCAGCTGGAAGGGATTGCTGCCGATGCCCCTCACTAGCATATGATCTCTCCTGTGTCCATAGCATGACAATCATTTCAGCGTTTTCAATATTACAAAAGGTTTTGAAATGAAGTCTAATAAGCCACTTTGGCCTAATTAAGGACATCCTTTCCACACACCTTACAGATGATGAAGCCATGTTCTCAAACCAGCACCTGAATAGGAGCACACTGAGGAGCATGAGCAAAACCTACAGTTATACAATAAACCTGAGCAAAGCAACAGATAGATTGGATTACCAAGTATTTCATATGGGTTCTCTCTAATATTTTAAACCAATGTATTTACAAACAATATAATTTACAATGCAATAAAGCAAAAAATATATGGGCTCTTTAACATGACTATCAAAAGTCTTCATGACATGTAATTTTGTCTTTGATCACATCCAGGAAATAGTCATACTGCCTACTATTGTTCAGACAGGTAAAACCAGGACATCACTAGAAGGCAGAGTGCATCTGAAGACTCTGGAATTCTTTATAAATGCAAGCATCACCAAATGTCATCAGTATCTTGCACACTGGGAAAACTGCAGAACTGTAGAAAAGTTCATGCTGGACTGGACCTCTGGAAATCATCTAGGTGGTGCTGATGGAGATGCTAACTTCAAAATTAGATCAGGTTGATCAGGGCATTTTCCAGCTGAGTTCTGAAAGTCTCTACAGGTGGAGATTCCCTGATTTCTTGGCAGCCTGTTTCAGTGCTTAACCATTCACACTGTGATTTTTTTTTTCCTTTATATTAATGAGAAATTGCATTCTCCTTCCAATTTCAGAGAGTCTCTCAGAAGTGGAATGTAAAGCCAAGGATCTCTACTCCAAACATTCAAGCACAATGTTGGCCCTTAAGTTTCACCCACATTATTAATGTCAAAATTTTATTTGTCCAAATCATCTCTTTCAGAAAAGGATCCAGTCTTTATCTGCAGACATCAAAGTTTCCCCTGCTTTCCTTGGCAAAACCATTCTATCAGCTAATCATCCTCTCACTTAAAATTGTGTGACTTACTTGCCCTTTGAATTTGCCTGATTACATCTTCTAACTACTGATCTCTTTAATTTCTCCCACCTCTAAGTTACAACTCCCTTTAGTTTTCAGCATTTGCCCATGCCCTGTGATGGTATGACTTAGAGGCATATTCTGCAATACAGGACTGTCTACAACCACCTTTTAACTATGTGAATATAAAAGGCTTGAGGAAAATGAGCTCTGGAAAACAAGTGGTGATTTTTGACTTCTGTCTTGTTCACCTGCAAGGTGTGAGAGAAATGATGAGGGGTTTTTAGGTGCTGTAATCAAGTTTCCTTTCAGTGTGCTTTCTCTTCAATTAAACAGACTATGTTCTTTGTGTCTCTCAGGGTAAAGGCATCTTTCCACATCCTCTCTAATTTTTCAATTGCTGTTTTAACATATGGCTGCCAGAACTGTACAGGATCAGTTTTACTACACTTCAAGGAAAAATTGTGTCCCTCCTCCCCCTCATTCCTGTTTATCAGCCCAGGATCATATAAGCATCCTCTTTTTTCTTTCTTTTTTTTTTTTTTTCTTTTTTAGCACGTTATTCCAGAGCTTATACCGAATTGCTTGAAAACTATATGCCTATATCTTTTACAGAGGCACTGATTTCCACAGTATAGTCCTTTGTTGTAAATGTATGGTCTGCCATCTTTATTCCTAGAAACAAATTGTTTCATTTGGTGTATTAAAATGCATATCTGTGAAAGGGAACTTCTCTCTTCATCAATCTGTCATTATTTACTATTCTTTCCAGTGTTGTCCCATTCATATATTTTTCAGCAGCAGCTTTATATTTACTCCCAGATCATCAATTGAAATGTTAAACAGCACTGGACATAATACAGACACCTGTCAAACATAACTAGAGCATTCAATTATGATTCCCCATAGATGGCTATTATTTGAGACCTGCCAGTTAATTAGTGGTTAGCTCATTTAAAGCGTGATGTATTTGAAATTAGAAATCTGCAACTAAGTCAAAGTGTATATCCATGGGCCAAAATTACCACTGAATATCAGGTAGGAACAATCATACTAAAGACTAATAATGATGAGCTTATAAATATGTATACCCAAGTTGTTATTATTTTGACGCATATCATTCTGTTGCTCTGAGAGAAATCAGTTCCCTGCTTTACTTCCAGATGATTGACAGTTCAAGGGTCACACATTGGCCTGTTTCTCTTCCTAAAGGAGGAAATCTAATTTTAGTCTGAAAGAGACTTTTAAAATCCTAGAGCAAGAGGTCATCCAGCTTTATTAGCTGCTCTTTGGGCTAAAATCTTTGATGAAGAACTACAAATTTGGAGGTGTAAAAAAAGATTCTTGTAAAATGTTGATGCCTACCCAGATAGCATGTTAGATCTTAAGAGCACCACGAGTCACATAAAAAAAAAAAAAAAAAAAAAAAAAAGTGCACTGTTTTTTTCAGAGTCCTTCAGGCAGCAGGAGGAAGGGGAGGGATCTTGAGCATTTGTTCTTGTGAATGTGCAACATGTGGCACCAGAAAGACTTCTTTTGTTTCCCTCCTTTAAGTACTGAAGGCAACGAGGGGATTCCTAGAGACTGAACATGATTTAGAAAAATCTTCAAGTGCAAAAAGTCAGCCTTCAACCTCCACAGAAACAAGACAAAGCCAAACAAAAGCATAACGAATGTGTAAGCAGAATCTACTGACATTTTATTTCTATAAGTAGATTTTGTATTTTTACTGTCACAGTGAAGAAATAAGCAATATACATCATCCTAGAGTAATGGACATGTACGGAGGCATGTACAAAGCTTACTGGAGTTATTGGAAAGATTACCATTGGCTTCAGATGGATTCGGCTACTTCTGCGTGATCTGTAAAATTTCATTGATCTGCACCTGTTATACAGAAGTTCACAGTCTGACATCCTGCAGAAACCAAGCCATTGAATTGCGTCTGAGCTCCTGACCCAGTTAACATGTTAATCTGAGTTTAGATTCTAAAACAAAGCTGAAATCTTTCATGAGTATCTCTCCTTATGTTCAGGAGCCTGATGTTTAAAGGATTCTCTTAAGTTAGGGGAGGCTTAAATTCAAATCTTACCTTTTTCTGATTTCAGAAATAGAGATTTAGGGATTAAACAAGCATTGAGAAAATAACTCTGCAGCCTAGTGAGATGAAATTCCAGTCTCTCTTTCAATTAGTATTTTTTTAATTTATATAGAATGGAGCAATTGCACTTGGATACTAAATCTCAGCACCATTTCAGAATGCTCTAAGTAGAGCAATTGCTTTTCTGAACTGCGGAAAGTGTTGGTGCAATCTCTTGCCCTGAAGTGGGTTTCGAAGATATGTGAATATGGATCTCACACACACCAGAAGAGATCACTTCTGCTGCTTGTAAGAAAAAATGAAGCTGACAGATGAAACTAATTCCAAGAGTCATTTGTAGCTGCAAATCTGAAATGGGAGATGTTTTCTTCTAACCTGAAAAATGTTCCAAACCCCTTTAGACTACCATTTTTCCTCCTTCAGCCTATTTTACCTTAACAATAACTCCAAAAAGAGCACAGTCTGAGATTCAAATGTAGTATAAATTGAAGCATCTACTGAGCTACCCTGGTTCACATTAGCGGAAAATAGAACTCCAGTCTGGAAGTGGCAGTCCAGTATCATATAACCAGACAACGTTGTAGGAAAATACTATCAACTAAAGCAGGGCAAATGGCCTTATATATGTTGTCTGAGTTAAGTCTGTAAAGTGAATTAACTTATAAAATTAATAAAGTGTAGTTTGATGTTGGTTTTTCTTAACAAGAATTAGATTCTCAGCAGGTACTTTAACTGTCATGTTTGGAGATGTACTGATTTAAACAAGGTGAAGACATAACTGAGATTATTTTAAAAATTATTCTCCTTTCTTAGCTGTTGCATCTTGGGGTGGAAATGGAGAATAAGCATAACTCTCGCTGAAAGAAAGAAAAATCAGTAGAGGCTGAAGATTTTTCATGTATTTTGGAGAGATTTTAGTGACCGGCTGTACCTAGAGTTTTCACATTCTTCTTAAGGGAAATAAAAATATATACTTTTATGATGCTTATGAAAGACTTTTGAAGCATGCTCTTTTACTCTTCTTGCTTAAATTTCAACCTTTAAAATTGACAATATGTTGCAAGTCCACCTCTGAGAGAGGAAAATGTAATTTCCTAAGGGTAAGTTTGTCAATGGCATGGCCAACTCAGCAAAAGCTGAGTCACTTTTATCAAATGAGTCTGGCATCAGGTTAAAGAAAAATAACATGTGGAGACAGAAAGGTATGCAGCATATATTTTTACTCACCCATACATAATTACCCATTGTCTTAAATCCTGCTTACAGTCAGCTGACTCACTTGACCCACCAGTAAAAATAAAATCTTGTGAAACAACGAAGGTGCCACATAGTGACTCATTCAATATCTCCAGAAACCTGAATTAACAGGATCAAACAGGAATTTTTTTGCTTTTTTGTTTAAGTCAATATTAATCTTCCTATTTATTTTAAATGTACTTTTCTTGTAAAAGTCAATGACAGTGACCTATGTAGCTTAAAATGCAATGTATATGTTCATATACATGTATATATACATTCAGGCAGACAGACAGACAGATAGTCCTTAAGACATTGACTATCCAAGAGTGAGATATCTGAGGAAAATGGGTTAGGAGTGAGTATAAGGCAGGACCTGAACATCGACAAAGCTGTGTGTTAGAGTTCTAGGTGACTGACCTCAGACTGGTATCCAAACCCTGGGTTATGAAAATATGGAGCCTGTATCATGTATAGGCAGACTTAGGACCTTCATACTGAAACCCAATCCAGCCATCTACAGTTGGCATCCTCAGCCGGTGGCTGCTCAAAAGCTGCCGGAGCTGCCCTGCTGCCAGCTCTGCCCTGCCTCCTCCCCAGGCGGGTGCCTGGCCGTGGGGGTGAGCCTGACCCTGAGCTTCCGGGGCTGGTGGTCTGAGCGCAGAGCTCCTGGGTGGGGGAAGTGTACCTCCTGCTCCTCAAAGTAAGCCCAAATTTGTATTTCTAGGCAGCTTAGTCTTTCTGCGCTGAGACCTCTGTAGCGATGGCACGTTGCAGAGGATCGGGGTGGACTAACATTTAGATCAACACTAAGCTCCCAGATATTTCTCAAGTATAACTGTTTGGCAGCTATGTCTTCCCCAGAAAGCAATATAAGCCTGTTTATTATATATGTGGCCCAAGTTCAATCTTTGAATTGATGAAGACAGCAGATGTTACACAGGCGGGCGGGATCACATCCTACTATCATGTCAGCCTTACACCGTCCTGACTCCACTGACTTTGATGGAGATATCCCAAATTTAAACAGGCACAAGGGGAAAAAGCCCATGATTTTTCTAAGGAGCTGATGTCTTTAGACAGTTGGTTGTATGCTTGTCTGACATATTATTCACATATGTATTCTAATTGTTAGATTTAACAGTGAATTTCTAGCTTTAGTTTAGAAAATATATGTCTGTCCCTGCTTTAGCCTATAGGTCTAACAACTGCGACTGGCAAAATATTTTTGCTTGCCAGAAATATAGGTTTCTGTGTGTGGCTATTTCTCATAACAATGCAAAAAAGAAATCTGGTTCACTGCAGTCATCTTCTTCCATTAATAGTTAAGTGTGAGTAATTGCTACTGAATGTATTATAAAAATATGGATTTTTTCTCTGCATCTCACAAACAAACCAAAAAAAGAGGATCCTAAGTCAAAATAGTTAAGAAATCCTTTATGAATCAAAACCTAAATTTTCCATGATTTTTTTGTGGAAACACACTGCTTCTGATTTTATGTTAATATAGAATTTTTGCACAAAGGTCTTGCTCCAAAATATCTGCTTTAAGGACAGTCATGGTTCCCTGTACTGCAAAAAGAAGGGGTGAAAGAAGGGTTCTTTAATATATTTACAACCTATTTCAAACCTAATAAGATGAAGAAAAGGGTTTGTGACAAGAGTGAACTTTGAAATCTAGTTGCTCCTGCTGTTCCAGTTAGATTCCTTGCCACCTGCTTTTGCTGAACCAGCATTTCTAGAAAGCTGGACCAGATTCAACACAGTGAGGCACAGGTAGGCTAATTTAATTCCCTCATTCCTTAGCAGGTCTGACTGTTCGACATTCTTTGTTTTCGAGCCTTACAACAAATATACACCTTTTGTTCAATTCTTTCTTAAGCTGTGGCTTGTCATCAGGAATCCACAGCAAAGAAGTTGAGACTGACAAAATCACCAGATAACACCGATGCCGTAGCGATGCAGATGATGATATACTATGTTACAGCAATGTTAATCTGGAAAAGCGTGTATGTATCTGCCAGAGTGGGAAAGTGCCAGCAGCTGTGAAAGCAAATGCAGGTGAAGCGATGGGGGAGCGGGGCTGTGGGTTCCTGCAAGTCATCCCCCACTGCCATGGCCACAGAGACAGCTGCTGAGCCTGCCCCGCTGCAGTGGCACCCCTCCATGCCCAAAGCTTGTCCTCCCATTAACTGCTCCCACATAGGAGCATGACCACCAACAAATGCTGTTTTCAGGGACACCACTACCCCGGTCTTCCCTGAGCAGAGGATGAGGAGGGAGCCACCTTCCACACCTTCATATCCCACAAGATCCCCATTTCCACAGCATTCCTACATGGCAAAGGGGAGATAAGGAAGAACTTCCCCATGTAGATAGTAGGACTGATTGATCTTTTTAGTATAGTGTTAATTCATTGTTGTTGTTGAGTGTGTCTGTGTCTCATCCCATCCTCATCCCCATCCCCGTCCCCTGAGATTTTATTGAAAGCAAAATGATTTTGCCAAAGTAAGAACTTAAGTCTTGGCTAATATTTTACTAGTTGCACAGCTTGAAATAATAAACAGACATCATTTCCATTTGAAGAAGCGACAGACTGGAAAAGGTGAAAGATAGCAGGGCAAAACCCTGAGGACAGATTTCTCCTACTCTTCCTTTCTGAGGGATTAAGAAAGGAGGAAGGAGAAAGAAAGATAACTAGATAAAAAATATACACATACTCTGCATTTAAATCTTGAATTTAGAAGTGAAGAATATCATGTTTAAAAATATTGTCAATTTTTGTGATCCGTCTTCTCTTCTCTTCTCTTCTCTTCTCTTCTCTTCTCTTCTCTTCTCTTCTCTTCTCTTCCTTCCTCCAACACTCCCACCACCATGTCAGCTCAATCTCTTTGTGTGTGTAATGATAGATATCCCAGCAAGGTACCGTGTTTGTTAGCATGGCTCTGAGGCTCTTCTAATCTGCTGCTTTCAGTGGAAAACTATGCAACTTTATGATGTGATAGTTTTCAATATAGTTCCCCTAAATTATTCATATAATGACTGTGGCTACTTGGAGGCAAAAAAAGCCATATCATTACTGACACTAAACACACATGTCACTGAATCCCATATACTGTTTGACTCACTCGCATTTTGGACTGGCTTCTGAGCAGTGATTCAGCTAAGTCCTTCCTAGCTTTCCATGCTGATAACATAGGAAAAAAAATGAGAAATCAGAAACATTAGACTCATTGTATTCTCTCAAAGCCAAGAAAAAATACCTCACTGTTTTCCTGTTGTGGTTTTGTTGACACTTCCTTGTTGTGTCCATAGTATTGGAATATGCTCATTATTCACAGCCTTGAAGACTGATTTTAAACACACTTTCCTCAAAAATGAGTTAAGTGATAGTGAAATTTTCAGCACATGCAACTCTTTCCCAGAGTGCTGAGTTTATTGTTCTTATTCTTGAGAGGTTCCTGTAGACCGAAGCCAGAGGCGAGTGCACACTGGTGATATGCTCATGGAAAATGAGACACGGGAAAATAGCATTTGCTTGGCAGGAAGATCATCCTGAAGAATGACGGGATCACTGGAGCTGCCCTTCCTTCCCAGGGGCAGAAGCCCCCACATTCAACAGCTGGGAGGGAGCCAGTGTCCCTCACCACTGCCGAAATTGCATCTGCATAACTTCTCAGCATAAAAAGATTTGCCCCTTTGAAACTGAACAACCTTCGGTGGCCTTTTATTGTCTCAAACCCATCCACCTTGAACATGATTACTTAATTATATCCCAAACTGGGCAGACTCAATTCTCATTTATGACATGATCCTTTTGGTGTATAATAGTCTTAACAAGCCTTAATTTTCCACTCTGTCTTCCTGTCATAGTTACTTACCACTGCTAAGAATAATGAGATAAAAATGTTAGGTGGAACAGCAGAAAGGAAAAAAAAGTCAGTTCAGAGCAATGCTTGTGTGGACTTCCCACAGAGGAGTACTTAATGCCATTCCTGAGGCACTTCTAAGGACTTACCTCCTTCTCTGGACTTCAGGTGAGGAAGGAACACGTTGTCAGATTTTGGGGGTGGTTCTGCTTTAATAGCTTTTTTCCAGACATTGTCAGCCTGCAGGATATGGCTCACACCTTCTGGCCCATGAAATCAAGGAAACACTACCAATTTACTCTAGGAAAGGATTTTATTTGCATACACTTGCCTCAGCATGACCAATTCACACCATTTTATAGTATGACCTTGAGTATCTATTGCCCGTTTTATTTTTCAGTTCCTTAACTTTCATTTTTAAACAGAAGTTTCTAACTTTCATTGTAAAGAAGACCATGAATATGTGTTCTGAATTCACCCTGCTGGATCCAAAATACATAATTTAAATTAAATAAACCCAGTGTCATATTACCATTATTTTAATTTTCAGACTTTTAAGGCAATCTTGCACTTAGCATGGTTTGGTTTTTTTTTTTTAAGACCTGGTTCCTAGCGTGTGGAAGCTTGGATCTATGATTCATTGAATACAACCATCAACAACTTCAATGTTGATGTGCTTAGGTTATTCATATTCCCACAAAGTGTTAAATTCAAAAGAACTCTGAAACTTGGCTTTATTTTTTGCCTTTAATGTTTGGGGTTTTTTTTATTTTTTGCATCTGTTTCACTAGCACAGGCTGTTTGATTTTGTTCAGGGTTTTCAGCTGGTTTCATCTTACACCCTAGTTTAAGGCTCATATATTATTATCAGTCCCACAGATGACTCTTGAAGGACACTGTTTTATTGGAATGTAACAGCATATAGAAAATAAAAATCCTAGACAAGAAAGTCTGTTTCCGTTTATGCGTATGTGTGTGCATATGTATATAAATTTTAAGAAAAACTATGAAGATTCTCGGGCTCCTTATAGTCTGTCATTTTTTCTTTGTTAATGCCTTCGTATTAAAGACCTTAATTTTAGCCTTAAACTGTAAGCTTATACCTATGTGTGATGGATTGAAAGGACACGGTAACGTGTATGGAGGATCGGGACGGGACTGCCTCTTCCTTTTCTGGCAAGGGATACCTAGGCAGGCACACAGCTGAGGGTCTCTCACCAAACACTGAAAAAAGCCAGGTGCTACAGTATGATGGCTGAAGATTTTGTCTCTCAGCATCTTTGCTCTGATTTCTGTTTTCAAACACCAATATTGCAAAGAGCTACATCCTTCCTGAAACTCGACCCACTCTCCCCACTTAAGTTTATCACCTTCAGGGTGATAAACACAGCCCCAGCAGGCATGAAGACATCTCCTTTTGGGGCTCCACATCCCTTATCAGGGATGGTCCCTGTCCTCTGTGGTGCTCAAAAGAAGTCCTGTATGGTTTTTGGTGTATGGGGGTCAGAAGGCGAGGATCTGAAGGCTGTTTGCATGGACCTTATTTCAGAATTGATGCTTAAATATGCTTTGCATTAAACTATCTGCACACACAAATATTTGCCTGAGCAGACTTTGGGTGCTACCCTTTGTGCCAAAAGGAGCCGTATCCCACAGCTCTTTATTATTTTATGAATCTTCCTCTCCTGGCCAAACATATTAGTCTTTTATAACTGCATCATTATCCCAAGATACTTAATGTCTAATGAAAAAGTTATTTTTTAATATTGAATTATACAGTTACATTTGTTTGGTGACTAGCAGTTTTAGCCTCTCAGATATTCAAACTGTAGTGCTTAATCTGCTTGGATAAATGAAAGAATACACTTTCTTTTTATTTTTTTTAAAAGTTGTCCATTATAGTTAAGATAAATAATGTCCTGTCACAGAACACAGAGACCAGAGTCTGGGTAGATCCCATCTGTGTAAGTGCTGGAAACCTTATTGCAGAAATCTCCTTTAGTCAGCTTCTTTGTTGCGTGTTACCACATATTTTTTTACCTACAGGCATTCAGGCTGTTTTTTCCTTATGAAGCATCTGTGGTCTGGACTTTGGGGGTAGAAATTAGAAGAAGCTACAGAGGACTTCACAGGCGCTGCGTACACACTGCATCCCTTTGTCTCTTTGCTGCCCTTCCCTCCGCCAGCGGAGCGGGGCCGGCCGGCAGCACACGTATAGCGGGAAGCACAGCACCACGGATTTCACCTGCAGTGCCTTGTTACACAGATCCACTGTGGCGTTCAATGCCTCTCTCTTCTGCTTGATTAAAGATAATAAGGGACAAGTCACTGACAACCCTTTGAGGCAGGGTGGTTTCTGGAGATAACTAGGGGATGGATTTGTATCATCATATTTATATTTAGGATTTGATTAGTTTTTGCTTTATAATTCTGGCAATATTTTTAGTTTAGCTTATTGAGCATTAGAACAACCCTCTCTCCAGTGACCAGTCTAATACCTCCAAAGCCCCACAAGGGACTGTTGGGACACTAAAGACCATCAATCCTTATGAATAATGCATTTATTTCCTACTGAGGCTCAAATCCCATTAATACTATAACATTATTACATCTCTTATTTACTCTTTTCTATCTATGGGATTAAAGATTAATTCTTAACAATTTTTTCAAATTAAGAAGAAATCTCAGTAGGTCCAAAGCATTTCACATAGAATATACCGAAGTTATTGCCAGAAGAAGGTTTTTAGAAATAGAAAACAAAATCATGAAATGATAAGAAATATCCCAATCATGTGAGACAGGGATGGGAGTTACAAGGTTCCACCTAAAAACGCTCACTGAAATGGATTGAAACCCAGTGTTCTGCATGGTGATTTCTCATCCTGGTGTCCAGAATGAGTCCATCTGTGACAGGCAGACAGGACTGAATGGAATTATGGTGAAATATCAACAGCATTATTTGACTGACCAGGGAAAGGAAACCTGCTGAGATCATCAGAACAGTTTGCAAAACTACTTTCTCTCTCTTTGGATGTGGGTAATTCCAAATGTGCTGTGGTCTAATTAGGCAGAACTTGGATGGAAGAGCCTCTCTCCCTGCAGGTTCACCATGGTAAGATCTCAGCCTCCCCTGCAGGTCTGACTACGACTGCTAATACTTCTACTGCTGATGAATAATTAATTACAGTGAGGATCTATTAAAATCCAGTTGCCCTCAATGTCTTCTTCATAGTTAGCAAAAACAAATAATGGAAAACCCAGAAGACTGAGTAACTTGCCTAGCGAAGCCTGGAAATGAACAATAGTCTTTGACTATCACCGCATGTTCAAAGATAAATCTTATAAATGAAATAACATACAGTAAGATGAAGTACATAAAATTCAGAAAAATACAGCTTTGCATGCATAACTAGATTTTTGATATATTATCAAATCCAAAAGGTAGCATGTTACTGGAAAATTATATTACTGTAGCCAGTGCAGATCTGCTACCTTCCTGAATTATTGCCGAGGTGTTCGCTATGTTACAGAATTCAGCAAATACGTTGCCTTCTTCAGCCCCATTGGATAATTTGCCTTTGTCCAGAACTGACCACACACTCTGCTTCTGAAATGCACAGAGGCAATAAAAAGAATATGGAGGTTTAGCAAGTGAGGCACTGAGGGACTAATATTCAGCAACGCTAATTCCAGCTAAATTTATATTGCATTGAAAGAAAGTGCTGTTAAAGAACAGCTTGGCTTACATCAAGACATGTGGTTACCAGATTACTTTCTATCTCCGCTCAAAAACATTTAGAGAATTTCTCATTAAAATTATTTAAAGTGAAACAAGTCAAATAAATCTACTTAAGCGTGTTGTTGCATTGCCTCATTTGTGCTGAAAAAATGTTGCTTGTTTTTTACATTCTATTTTAACTGTACATATGAGGCTTTACTCACCCATTAACAAAATACATCACCTCCCAATTGCTTTCTATACCTCCTTAAATGTTAAACATAAACACATATACCATCTGTTTCCTATCATGACACCAATCCAAAATGGCTGCACTAGACACCTCCGCATAATAGATCATCTTAAAACACCTTAGCGGTTTTGCTTTATGGAGTTATTTTTCCTGTGACGAATTATAAACCTATATTTCAAGAACACGACCAATCTGTAGCCTCAATTGCAAATTCTGAATAGTTTCTCTTTATTTTAACAAAACGTGCTGGCTTGTGTCTGATGCAGCACTTTTTTTAAAGCCATAGGCCACCTTTGTTGCTATGGTATCCTACAAATCCAGTTAATTTCTTCAGTTAATAATTTCTCAGCTAATAACTTGTGAAACATTCAGACTGAAAACATTACAGTTGAATATAGTCACTGCTATAACTTAGCATAATAAATTATTATGTAGCTGTTGTGTAACTGAAACTGCAGAACAAATTACAAGGCTTATCATCAGCCTGCAATCAAAAATAAATTTCAGAAAAAAAATCACATTTCTGTTAAAAAAAAAAAATCAGCTTTGCAATGCTTGCACTTGTAAACTCCAGCTATCAAATGTTCAATGGGAAATGGACAGAATATAGTCATAAATGTCAATGAATGAAGATTTGGTTCTGAATGGATTTCAAATGTACTTCCTCCTCAGATTCAACTCTATGAAAAAATGACTGTGTCTGGAGCAAGTTGAATTCAGTGAGGAATTTCTCCCTGACTTAAATGAGCTTTTGACCAAGGCCTCACAATATTAATGCATGAACCTGTAAACCCTTATTTCCCAGGGTAGCTCAAATGAATCCTAGACTGATTAAACCTCTGTAGACCTATGTGCAAAAGCAATACTCTGTCTGCTCATTCTCCCTTATTGTAAGAGCTCAAATGGTTATGAGACAGTATTGCTACAGGTTTGATCAAAAATAAATGCCATATATCTAGGGACCATGAATAAGGGATGAAACAGCCAGTGTAGAGGTAAAAGAGCTAAAGGGAAAAAAAATAAAGATACTATTGCCTTGGACTGTATAATCTCAGCAGTTTCTTGCCATGTCAGAGGATTTATTTCAGAAGTACCTGTTAATGCCTCTTGGCTACACAATCCCATAGGATGAAGCAAAAGGAGGCAGACTTCTGTGGGGGTACAAGCTGCTTGGTAACCTCTTGTCACCAGAAATAAAGAACTGGAATAATGTGTTGTTGCCTACTCTATAAACCAGTGCTACCTGAGGAAGCAAAGCTGGAAAAGCTTGAGAAAGAAGTATTGCAGAGATTTCCTATCTGAGCCATTTTGTCTCCAAGGACTTTTTTAAAATGGAGGAACAAGATGGGAATACAGTTCCTTTTATGCTTTAAAGAACAGTGGGGAAACCTCCTGCTCCCCTTACTGTTTCAGTCTACCTTAACTCCTCTTGCCAGAAAAAGGCTAAGGATACCTCCAATGGATGGACCATGGAGGTCTCCTCTTATTAAAGGTTGTCTCTTCCTGTTGTGTGAATATGTAAAATCAAGTACTCCTTTGGTGCTGCATAAATAACACTCAGCTACTTTTTGAAACAATCACCATAGTGTTTTCCCTTCTCCTTGTTTGTCATTTTGCTGCTGCTATTTATGCGATTTACAGAGGTTGTTTTTATTCCTTGGAGCTTTCAGTGCTATTAAAGAAAATAAAGAGCAAATACTCAAGTAGTTAAGAATGGAAGAGGTAAAAGACAGACACAAAGGCAGAGGTACCATGAACAACTCCTAAAGAGGAAAGAATAAAATACAGATTGTCTTCAACGTGCTCTAGCAGGCACAACAATTCTAGATTCAGTTTGTGACAAATCATAATATGGTTTAGAGGGAAGAGAGACAGTAACTTCTAAACATTACGAACATCCAATTTAAGAAAGTAGCAATCACTTGTTTATTGTGAACTTCAAAGTCATGCTGTATTTATAAAACACAGTTGTTCAGGTAGGTTGGTAAACTGTGATACGCCCTCCTTGCACTGACCACTTGTATGCCAGGATTTTTCACACCCAAGAGGAAAAAAAAAAAAAAAAAAACCAAACCCAAACACCCAAACAGGTTCTGGTTTAGGATTTTAACTGTTTCATCTTGACCTTTGCATGCACGTATGTGTGCCTAAGTGCACAAACTTGCCATACCTAACCCTTGCAGCAAGAAGCTAACATGTTGGCTCACAGGCTCAGTCCTCATTTTCACCTTGTTAACCTCAGTTGAAGTTGTTGGAACATGCTGAGGCTACTAATCCAGGCCCATACCTGAGACACCTGACTTCTTCACCCTCAAATTCACATCCCTTCCCATCTGCTCCACATTTCAAAATCTGGAATTAAGCAAGCCTGCAGTAGATGTGCATGTTGAAATGCACTAACCCTGAAATGGCTATTGCTTTCTGCTTTGTAGTTTCCTTGTTGCCCAATATCTTGGTCACTAGCCTTTTTTTCCTGAACACCACTGTTTTTCAGTATAATCTCTCTGAGAAAAAAAGAGGGTAGGATCTCAATAACATCCTTAATAATGGACTTATCAGGTATTTTTTTTAGAAGGTATGGTAAGACACAGCCCTAGATGACACACACCCAATAAATAGGCAAAAATTTGCCAATCCTTGTTCTGTATTACACACCCATTGAACATTTTGGGTGGAGAACCTCCAAGGTCAAGCTCAGTTCTTTAAAAATATTTCCATTTCTATGTTGTATACAGATGAGAAGGCAAAATGTCACAATCCCTAAACCTATGTAGCCTTTTCTATTTCTATTGCAACTGTAACTAAGTTTCCCAGAAGACACCTGTGTTTCATCATGTGAGATATTGTACCAGTGGCAAAATTGAATATATCCCTGTCGTTGCAGATCACGAATTTGCTTAAGTTGCTATTTCTTCCTTGCCTATACGGAGGCATATTATCTACTTGCCAGCCTGATGCAGGGCTAACTGAGGTAGGTGGCAAGGGTCTCTCCTCCACACTACTTCTGCCTCAATCTGTATTTGTTGATTCAGTTCTTTTCTGCATTATTCTTAGATCATTTCTCATCTAACACCACGAAATGTTCAATTGCTGCAAACTGAATTCACATGGCCAAAGTCAGTTTCTCAGCATATAACTTTCCCATTTCTGCCAATGGTGTTACTCTGTGCTTAAGGGGTTTTTAACACAGGCATGAGTGAAGCAGAAGCCACAAGGCAAGATTAAAGAAGTTCTGCATGTGTCCCAAGCCAGCATACATGCCAGGCATGCTTTGAAGAGCCATTGCTCTGAAAAAAATGCAGTTCAGAGAGGCTTGCGTTTGGCTGGTTGAAGGTCACCGCCAGCATGTGGGTCAGGTCAGCCTTACAGCCGACTCAGATCTGTGCATCTGGGCCAGGCAGATCTCAATGTGGCTCCTTCCCTGCATTCCTTCTCACAACTGCACCTTCAAGGTTTCGGGCTTGCTTCCCCATTGACTGGGCAGTTCAAAGGCCCACGCTCTGCAGTAGAAGTTAAGGACAGGTGCCTCCAGCCCAGCCACTGCCTTTCTGGTTTTCTCTTTTAAATGCCCACTGAATTTCCTTTTCCACATGCAGAACTTGTCCTACATGCATTCACCTCTCCAGAACAAACGTTTTGGAATAAAAGTGCAGTCTTGCAGCAACAATCGCATTAACTATTTATCCTGCTGAGACAAGAGATGAGTCAACAACAGCTTTTCAGATACGGAAGAACTTTAAGTTTCTACTGCCCAAATTATTTTCTCATCAGGGCTTGTCTTCCGCAAAGTGACCTGACCCAAAGGTGTTTGTACCTGCAACCAGGTGACTCATGGCAAAGTACCGACATAGTATTTGACATCATTTGGTGTGCAGGACGTCAAAGAGGAGAAAGATGAAACTAGACACATGATGCTGATAAGAATTTCTTTTTATGTTATTCCAATAAAAAATACATTCATACAGAAATATAACAATCTTGCAAAAAACAATTTCAAATAAAATCTTGTAAAACAAAATTTTTACAAAAATCTTACAAAGAGATTCTTAGATAACAGGGTGCTTCAAAAACAAAAAAAAAGAAATTTCACTAATAGAAACTTTTTCTTCTTAAATTTCAAGCAAAAATGTTTTATTTTTTTTTTATTTTTCAGCTTGATTGAGGCTCAGTTATCACCTGAACAAAATGTACTTGCTTATTAAGAAAATTACAGGCATTTGACATATGGCACACAGCCCCACCCCATCCACACAAGTCTGATGGTGTTTCACAATTGAGACAAGCCAGTGCAAGTTTAATTTTTTTTTTTTGTTTGGGGTTGTTCTTTGTTTGTTTGTTTTTGCTTTTGTTTACTTTCTTGTTTATAAGAATTATGGCTAAGCCAAGGACAATGCAAACAAGGAGTTAAAAACACAACAAAACCCAACCCTAAATAGAAATCCATTTTCTGGGAAATTTTGTTTGGTTTAGGGGAAGAAAAAAAAAAGTGCATTTTCAGGCAATTTAAACCAAAAATGAAATGAGAATGATTTAAGCCTGTGTGTTCCTTAGAACCAGATCACTTGCATATACTTTTTTTTAAACCACTTATCTACATACATTTCCAGGAAGATATACCAAAATATTAGCATAGTAAGCAAGACCAATAATAAATAGAAAAAGAAACAGGTCACGTGTTTCACTGCATCAACTGTAGTGAGCTGGTTTAAAAAAAAAAAAATACTGCTTTTGGACAGACTATTTCTACTCTAGGAAAAAACAGTCTTTATTTTAGCTGAACTACGTAAAATTAGAGCTCAACCACCACAACAACTAGCTCACTCACAGGTCCTCCAGTAAGCTGGAAGGCCAAAACCCGAATGTACTTCATCTGCACACTGCTAATATTCTTTTAGCATGCCAATATTCGGTTCATATCATTCTTAAATGTCCACAGATACGCTATTCCAGACAACCTAATAACTACAAAACACAGTCAGCAGTCTGAAAAGGACTGAATGCCAACAAAGCCTTTAGCATACCATTAAGCTAAAGGTAAAGCCTCTAAAAATGCTAGATTTTAATTAACTGTATCTTTCATTTCTTTGTCTCCTTAATGACCATATTGCGGGGGGGGGGCGGAGGGAATATTTTGATGGGCTGTGGCATTTTCTAGCTATGTGTTCTATTTTTTTTCCTTTAAAAAAAATATTTATATATTATCTATATATATACACACATACACAGACTGTACACACAAATATACATACACAATTATTTTTCTGCCCACTTTAAAAAAAAAAGTAATATAGTTTCTTTCTGTATGACCAACAGATAGCTAGATATATAGATGTGAAACTTGTGCCTTTTAAGCAAATACATCTTTTAATACTTCTGTATCTTTAATATGTATGAAAACTTGACATATTAAGTACAGTTGGGGTGTGTATATACACAGTTGTTGTGCAAGGTCAATATAAAAAAAGTCTCAAGGTGGCAGAACTGGTCAGGTATTCAATTGGCATATGCATTATACTGTAACACAGTCAAATTGTCTAAGTTAAACAAATACTGTACTGACATGAACGACTTTTCTCTATATTTGTCTTTGTGAAGGAGGACCCTGGAAGTAACCTTTTTTTCCCCTCATATTATACATTTGATACAGTACAATGCCAGGTGAAAAGAGAGCCTTAATAAAGCATGCATCACCCATACCCCTGTATAAGACCCCCTACAAGAGAAGGTCACTTGCATAAGGCACCATTATTAAGGTCAACAGTGCATTAACAGCTAGAAAACCAGAAGTTAGTCCTCAAGGCATAAATAAGAGAAAAATTAGCTGCATGAGAAAAATCAGTTTCTAACCAATAGTGGTTTTATCCACCCAACAGAAAAAATTATTCATGTTCCATACATTATGTAACATTAGACCAATTGTATTTTAGCTGCTCTTAACTGGAATCAAAACTGCAGTCCTGATTAAAGAATGGAAAAGCATATAGTTCCCCAGAACCATGCAATAACCTTTGTATTATAATGAAAAGTTATAGTTGTGTTACATTTGTAAATACACAGCTTATACAATGGATTACAAATGAGCTCTGTAGCAAGTAAAACAAGCTACTTGACACATTGCACGTTTAATAGCTGCACCAGACACCTAAAGCTCCTCTCACACAGGAATGGGGAGGTCCCCTATCTCCATTCTGGCATCCTGACTCTTTTTATTCCCCCCTTTCCCCTCTCCGTTTTCCCTCTAAAAAGGTGCAGACACCCCTCCCCCCACCCCTTGGAAATGATTGGTGGTCGTCCCATCTCACGAGATATTCCTCACATACAAGACATTCAGACTATTTTTTTTCTCTTACAGTTATAAAACAACCACAAGAAAAAAAATGTGCCTCAGCATACAGTCATCAAGAGATCCTCATCGCATACAGTCGCCCAATCATTGACATTCTCAGTGCACATGCTCACGGCAAAGGCTTAGGAGCCACTCAGAAGGTTAGATACCAGTGTATGAGTCCAGGAAACCCCAAACATCACGCACCGCGGTTGCTATGCCGTTTCTTACATGACTTATTAGCCCTCAAAAGACCTTCAAGGAAGTGAGGTCCTGGAGGCAACTGGGTAGGGTGCAAAATGGCATGCTTTGGCTGGAACACGCATCCCTCCGCTCAAGGCTCTTCAACCTTGACGCCTCTTAGCCCGCAGGATTCACCTCTTGACCCATTCAGAGGTGTCTCTTCATGTGAAGGGCCAGGTGGTCAGACCTGGAAAAACACCTGCAAGGCAAGAGTCAGGTCGTGCATTAGCCCACGGTTGCTGGCACGCACGACGCGGTACGCGTGGGTGAGGCACCCCCCTCCTGCTCTGCTACTCCAAAACACAGCTGGTGGAGGAGGGATTTGGCATTCCCTGGATACGCGGGAGCACTCAAGGTGTCTGTGGGCACCCAGGAGCTCTGCAGATGGTTGGTAATGCTAGGGCCTTCTCAACACTCATCTGCAACATCAGGCTACTAACCACATCCCAAAGATTAGTAAAACGGAAGGCTTTTTTCCAGTCTAAATATACAATAATCCCTTAAAAATACCAGACGCAGTTGCGTTCCCAGATGATTCCTTCACAAGTGAAAGGCAGCCTAGACTCACTTTCCAACAAGCATTAAAAAATAACTATTTAAAAGGTGCATTTTAGTCACATACCTGTCACAGTGACTACATTTAAAAGGCTTGGCACCAGTGTGCTTTCTGAAGTGTCTGGTTAATTCATCACTTCTTGCAAAACGCCACTCACACCCTTCCCATGAACATCTGTAAGGCTTTTCCCCTACAAAGAAAGCAGATTACACGTTAGTCATGACTACATTCAAAGAAAGGTAGGTGCTATCCCATTCATTTTCCATATAAACCTCCTCCACCCCCCAAGACAGCCAATTTTATTTAACCTAGCTGAATGCTTCAGAACATGTAGACAAAGAAGGCTTGCAAAAATCATCCACATGATTCCTACTTAACTCTTTGCTGCAACAGCACATCAAATAATCTCATTCTTACTTAAAAAAAAAGCGATTAAACAGGCTCACAAAAAACAAAGAAATCCAACCTTCTACCATTCCTGTTCACCCATAATGGCAGGCTTACTCCCAAACAGGTATCATTCACCTCATAAAGGTGATTAAAGACAACAGATCTAGGCTCCAAAATGCAATTAGGCTACTATATTGCATCAAAGTCCTCTGTCACTCACTCATCTGCATAACATGCAACCTCCTTTCTGCTGAGCCATGTATTCTTGGAAAAGCCTGCACACCACTTTGAACACTGCTATTTCAGCATTCAAGAAATACCACTTCCATTCACAGGAACATTCTCAGCCCGACAGCACCAGGACAACAGTTCTGCAATACTTCTGAGGCTGGCAACTATTTGTGACTGCTCAGCCACCATGGTTTCAGTGGAAGTTGTTCTTTCCTCTTGAAATAATCTTGCTTTATCTGACTTCTGCATGACAATAGGAACATCCGAGCTTGCTCAGACTTCCCATAAAAGCCACAAAATGCTGAGGTCATGAGTCAAAATGGGATTTTTTCCTTGAATTCTCTTTCCACATCTCGTAGGGGGGAGGGGGAGGAATCCTAAGTCTTTGGATTGGTACACCAAGAACACCAGGCCAATTCTTCACCTTAAGCGATGACTATTGAGACAAGGCGTAGCTCTACATATCTAACTGCTGTCATAAAGAGATGTCAAATAATAACGCTCAAACAAGCAAATCAGCACACTACTTCAGCCATAAAATATTTATAAAAGCCCTGAAGTGTCTATCTTCCTCACTTACTTCCCCAATAACACACAGGGTTGTTATTTTTAGTGCAGGTTCCATAACAATAAAATGCTGTTGCTCAGTATTTTGGGATGAAATTATACAGCAAGTCATACATTTGTAAGTCCACTTTGTAAGCAGATATGTTAGAAGGACTATAACACACTGGCTTTCCACGATTTTTGCCAATAACAATGGCACACAGAACTGTTAAACATTTTACAGCTATAGCTATAGTTCATATAATCAAGGCCCTGGGATGTCTGATTGAATAGACCCAATGTACACCGAACCATGAAAACAAGCTCTTAGAGTATTTAGTGATCCGACTGATTTTTGGATATGATGTTCCTTTTTCTGGAAGAAAGTCTCAGCTCGCTTTTGCCTTAGAAATAAATGTCAAAAAAGGTCTAGCATCTATTTTGGCTAGACCTTTGCTCCTGAAGACTGCATGCCACTGCAGCTTCCCGACTACTGACAAGTGGCTCCTACTTGCTATGACAGCGGACTAATCTACCACCAACTGCCTTGGCTTCAGCTTGCTTACGAAGAGAATGAGGAAGTGATGTCGTCCATGCTGGTAAGCCTCTACTACTATTACATCAACTCTCCAAACCCGGGCTCTCACCCAGTGATTGTGTAATGCTGTGACACCACCACTGTCAGGGGTATTCCCTACAGTACTTGCCAACTCTTAATAAGCGTACGGTTACTAACCTGTATGAGTGCGCTGATGTGCTTTCAGATGTGAACTTTTGGTGTAAACTTTCCTGCAACCATTAAAATGACACCTGTGAACACGCCTTCTGCCATCTGGCGAGGTGTCACCATTGGCGGGTGTACCTTTTTCTGCAGTCTTTCCAGCGGTACCGGTACGAATTTTCCCCGGTGAATGCAACTCACCCGGCGTACAATTCCATAGCTGGGAAGAAGGCTCCTTGCTCAGCTCAGGAGATGAAGGGGGAGTGGAAGTGACAGACGAACTCAAGTTTCCTGAACTGGCTAAAACATCGCTTATAGGGTCAGAGGTAAACTTTGTTGTGGGCGAGAGCTCCTCAGAGCTGTCTGAAGATTCGCTGCTCACGTCAGAATTCAAACTGTTGGTCTCTAAGTTCTGACTAGTAAGATTGTCCTCTTTTGCGACACACGTGTTCTTCAGTTCAGATTCCTCCTTTTTCTCACGTGCCAGAATAATTTTGGTCCAGAGATCCTCTTGGCTATCAAATTTGATTTCAGATGCAGAAACATAACAGGGCTCACTTTGAAGATACCGTTCCAGCTCCAAACATGTCTAGGTGAAATAGAAGGAAGAAAAAAGACAAAAGTTACAAGCTTGCTTAAAAATAAACCCAACTGTATCTTATATTTCAAAAGGGAGGCAGGATTGTAGTACGTTCAATTTGAGGTTTCTAGGTTCAAAACAAATTAAAGGCTCCCCCAGCCGTAACTAGGTGACTGTTACGATGAAAAGAAATCAGTTTTCGAGACCTGGGCAGGAATTCAAACGCACAGCTGAAGGTGCAAGTCAGCTTGGGTTTCCAAAATAGCATTCTAATGAGTCAGTCAAATTACCACCACTCTCATCATAAAATCTGTGTTTTCAGTAGGCTGATGTTGAAAAGGACCATAGAGAACCACAACAAATAATTACACTTCACTCTTGCGCCTCGTCTAATTTCAAGTTGTTTTGTATCTCTCTCACACAAACACCAGGCTGAAAGGACCCAACTGCACACAATGTGCTCTGACACGCAGTTAAAACCCAAATGCTGTGTCAGAAAACAAAGCCACATTTCAGCATGGCTGCGGAGCTGCGGGTCCGTCTTCTGGGGACATCAATGGAGCAGCAGACATCCTCCCATTTCCTGTGCATGAGAACGCAGCACACTCGACTTTCAAAGAATGTCATTTCCAAGCGTACTGGCATGCATGCCTCGTAACTCCAACTGCTCCCGTGCATGTTTGGAGGAACACAGGGGAACTTCAACAACAGAGGAGAGGGGAGAAAAAAGTTCCAGAATAGAGATGTCCTATTCTATAGGGTACAAAACGGGAAATTACTCTGAGGTCCTGCTGGGAGTCCCACAATGAACAAGAACTTTATCTACTGGCCAAGAGTGCAACTGTATGAGTCATCTCTCTCTTTCTTTCACGCAATGCCAAAGGAGACTTCCTTTTAAAACCCTGACCATCTGCCAAGAAAGTACTCTGTTCAAATATACATGCAACAGTGCATGGACAACTTCCCCCCCTCCCCAACCGCATTCCCTCTATCGATAAGAACAAGAATTTTCAGAGAACAAAAAAAAAAAAAAAAAAAAGAGGGTATGAACTGTTATGGCAACAAGCTGATGTTTTGGGATTATTCTTTCCACTATAGGAAACGATCCATATGGAAGCATTACACAGAAAACAGACACACCAAGTTTCCATACCAAACTCTACTTATTTTAGCAAGATCATCTCTTCCAAGCCCGGTAGCAAAACCTGATCCCAAATGCCACACATTCCCCTCACAGCCCCTTCCCATCTGTCCAAGAGCGGAGCTGCCATGGGAGCAGCCTCCCTTCTCCCCCAGCACCGCTCAAGTAAACTGGGTCACATGTTCCGGCCAGGCGAGGAGCCTGGGCAAAAATAGGAAAAGAAAAACCTCAAACAGCACCAAAACCAAAACCACCGATGCACACAATATTTATGTATTTGCCTATAATTAGGTAACTGGTTTGCAGTGCACGTTAAAAACAAAAAAGGTTTCGACAGGGACAACACAACAGCGTGTTGGTTTTCCATGAAAAACAAGTAAAAAGGCATTTATTAAGATCTTGTTAAACTTTCATATGCCCAGCTAATTTAAATTCTTCATTAGGTAATTAGTAATGGGGACCGGAGCGAAGCTCTCTCCGAGTTTAAATGCCTCTGAAGGCTGCTGGGAACGAGGGCTGGCCCTTCGCCAAAAACCCAAATGCCTGAAGGAAACTACTTAGCTCCATTTCAACCGCGTACTATGAAGCTGCCTGTCGGAGAGGGGAAGGGGGGGGGGGGGGACAGGGACATTGCATACAATTAGTAAGCATGTGAAGGTTGTCACACTTGGCATTGCAACCTTCTCGGAAAGGCTCCTTCGTCCTTCCGAGCAGCCCGCAGGCAGCTGGTCCGGCCACCGGGCTGAGCAGCGCCCGGCTGGGGAGCGGGGCCGGCGGCCCCGGCCCCCCCGGGGTAACGCAAAGATGTCAGCGGCGACGGCGGCTCCCGTGGTTTGGACCAAATTAAGGAGTGGAAAAAAAAAAAAAAAAAAAAAAAAAGGGGGGGGGAAAAAAAGAAAAAAAAAAAAAAAGAAAAGCAAGAAAATGTGTCCATTAAAGGGAAGGAGCCTCCGTTCTTCCTCCTTCCCGACCGAGGCAATTAGCGCTCGGGGATCGCTGTCATATGACTGACAACTCACGGGCGCTGCAAAGCTCCCTGCGCTGGGGAACAGCTACATGACATACACACGTACATGCACACACGTCGGTGCGTGTGCATATGTGTACACACACTCCTGGAGCGGTGGTTTTTTTCCCCCATCATCGCCAGGGGAAAAAAAAAAAAACAACAACCAAACCCAAAAAACCAAAACAATTAAAACCCCAAAACAACCCAAACACAGCAAGGGGAGAAAAGCAGCCCTCGGCCAAGGCAGGGAGCTCGGATGACAAGACCCAGCTGTGGAGTTTGGACCCGGTACAAGCGCAAAACTTTTGCCAGGACTCGGTGCGGAGCAGGCGGGCACGGAGCGCCGGGCTGGCGGGGCTGGGAGCGGGGCGGCCGGGCCCCCCGGCGGGCTGACAGCCCCTGCCCCGCGGGGCCGGGCGGTGAGCGAGGGCAGCGGGAGATGCGCAGCTCCTCGCACGCACCTCGGGGCTCTCCCCCCGCAAAAAGCCGTCTGGTTTAGAACCGAAACACCTGCTTCAAAACATCGCTACACATTTGTGCTTAATCCTCCCCAAACTCCTCGCCGACACTTGGGCTTTTTTTTTTTTTTCCTCCTTTTTTTTTTATTTTTTTTTTTCTTTTAAATCCGCTCATGCTTTAATACGGCTCTAAAAAACACCCCGACAACAACACCACCACCACCGACATCCTCGTTTACCTGTTGCCAATATTCCTCCAGGGACGGCAAGGCCGAGAAGTAACCCGTGTCGTGCACAATCTGGAGTTCCTGGAAGATGCTGCACATTGGGAGAACATCCATGTCTCAAGTTGCAACAACAAAGTCAGTGCTGGTTACCAAAAATACAGATGCCTCCTTTATGTGCAGGGGTCGAGGGGTGTGTGCGGGGGGGTGTCAAACCTCTGCTCTCAGTTTCCAAGCCCCCCCCCTTCCTCCAGAGAAGAAGAAGAAAAATAATTGTATATGGAGAGATCTATATTAATTCCTTGAGGAGCTCAGGGAGGAAAAAAGACCCAAAGTTTCATGCAAAGTTTAATTGCACAGCGAGGCGGGCCGGCTCCCGAGGCGGCCGCGGCGGCTCTCCCCTCCCGCGGCCGGCGGAGGACACTTGCGCAGGAGCGGACCCAATATTTGCAAACACGGCGCTGACTGCAAATGTAACCCCCTGCAAAACTTCCCTATTCAAAGCTCTGCCCGGCCGCGCCGCCGCCCCCGCCCCCCGCGCCCTCCCCCGCCCCGCGTGCCCATCGCCCCGCCGACCAACGCCGCGCGGCAGGCATCCCGGCTCCTCCTGGCGTGACCGAGCCTGGCCGTGACGGCTCCCGCCATTGGCCCGATTCGAAATTCGCCCCCTCCTGATTGGCGAGCTCGGCGGCAGGCTATTTTTAGCAGGGTATATAAAGCGGGGAAGCCGACTGCTTTTTCGGAAGGGGAGGCGTGCGTGCGCGAGCGAGCGGGGCGGCCGGCGCAGGGCCGGCCGCGGGCCCCGGCGGCGCTGGGCCTCCCCTCTCGGCGCGGGGCGCCGTGGTTGCCTGGCGGCCCTCGGGGCCTGTGCCTGGTGTCGGGGTGCCTTGTCCCGGTGGGGGTGGGCGACCACGAACTGCCCGTGGCACCTTCCCCGCAACGCTTCAAGGCAAAACCCACGTGCCCGGCACGTCTGGGCTGTGCGTTGCCAGCGAGCAGGAAGGCTAGGCAGTCACTTCCCGTTTTGTGTCCCCCAAGGGACCGCCGGGGCCCTCAGCGATGCTTCGATGTGGAGCTGGAGCTCAAAGCAGAACGGGGTGGTCAGCGTCGCCCTGGAGATCTTCCACCCTGGGTGGGGGCCTCACAGCTGACCTGGGGAGGGGAACCATGGCAGGCACCCTCAGACAGTGCTTCTGCAGCAAAAGCTTGTTCTTTGGTGCCCACTTCCACCTAAGCACAGCTAATTTATTTGCGTGTTGTTATCACCAGCTTTAAGACTTAGGCCTGTCTGTGATACAGATGTCTTAATATAATTTAAGAAAATGTGGTGGTTAGCTTTCCGAAGGAGTGTCCAGCACATGGAACAAACGCTCCTAATGTCTTCTATTAAAGGACTTCTAATTTTCCGCTGATGTTTCTGTACGCTGTTATTTCCATTTACCCCCTTTTCTCTGTATCTCTTGCCAGTTACCTACAGATGTTAACTAAGTACTTAATGTCTGTTTCTTCTGCCTGCTGTCTTCTGCGAGCTAGTGACTGTGGGTGTGAAAACGTCAGTCTTAACTTTCCATCCCCTAGCCCCTCATAAACTATTAATATGGTGATTCCATAAACAGACAGCTGGTGTTCACGGTTGGGTTTTCCTATGCCTATGAAAGAAAAAAAAGGCTAAGGTCAATTAGGGCATTATTTTGTGTTTAGAAAAACAAGCCGGTGCTGAAGAGTCGAAATGTCTAAATCCAGAGAACTAAGCTCACTTGATTTAGTCAGTAATTCTTTACTTGGCTTCACGTGGCCAAATATGTTTCCAAAATTACTTGCGGACAACAGGTACTGCAGATAGGTTTGTGTCTACTTGTGGCCAAAACTAGATCCTCCAAAGAAAAGTGTGGAAAGGAGAAAAAAAAAAAAATCGCTCTTAAGTAGATGAATTACACACCTTACTCAAGCCTACTTTTAGTTCTGTAGAGTTAAATATTTTGTGGCCTGAAATGCAGTGTGGGCTCCAGTCAAATATAACCCGGTAACACATCTCTGGAAATCCTTAGTGTTGTTTAACTGACCCGCTCCCTCTTTGGAGAAGAGTTTCTTTTCAAAGCCAGCAAGGGTGAATACAACTGTCCACTCTTTCTGTTTTATACTCGCCCCTTTTTTGCTGTGCTTCATGTAAGAGAGACCTGGGCTTGCCAGAGACCAGGTGAGATTTTGTGTGCCCATGTGGAGTTTGAAGCATAAGGATCTTATTTTGTACGGTTATCTTCAGACGGGAAGTATCTCCCAGTGAAGGACAGCTGGGTTTAGCAGGTGTAAACTGATGAAGATGCAATATTAAAAAGAAGAAGAAAGGTCCTTTAATAAAACACATTTTCAGTTGACAAGTAAGGTTTTCTGCAGTTCTGCCAGTCTGGGACTGGTTGAGCAGGATGAAGATTATTGCTGTAGGAAAAAATAAACCAAATCAAAGACAACCGTGGCACAACTGTGACTATGGTGCAGTAAAAGCTGTTTAGGTTATATCCTGATTAAATGCTGGCTTTAATTAGGCCACTATCAATGGGCATTTAAAAGAAAATTGACATAAGTGTCACTGGTGGTGTTAGTTCTAGGTTACAACTGTATGAACAAATTTTAATCTTAAGTAACAAAAAGGTCATAGAACTAAAGGTCAATCCTAGATAAGAAAGAATGGGTAAGACTGCACGGTGAAGTAAACAGACATAGTGTTTTTGCACGGTATATTTTTAATCTGGAATTAAAATGAGTCAATAACATGCTGCAGTTTAGGAGACTGTTCCATGAAGGGAAACTACTGGCACTAATAGCAGCCAGGTGGAACGAAGGGATGGTGTGTGAGTTGAAGGGAATTTATTGTAGTCTATGGAGGATAATAAACATTAGGCAAATTTTAATAGGCCCCAAAATGAAAGAAAATGAAAGAATGAACCAGTGGAGATACTCGAAGATATAATTTAGTCCCTAATGACTTTCTTCAAGCTATACGTAGTAGTGAAGTTTCAAATACCCATTTTATACCACTGGGATTTTTTTGAATCATGCGCCAGGGTAGAATTTACCTTGAAAACCTTAAATGAAAACATGTTCTAACTTAAAAAAAAACCCAAGCCAAAATCAGTCAGTCCCTTGGGACTACACCACTTTATTTAGATGTGCCAACCAGAGACAGAGGTTTAGAGCAGAGGCCTCTTCATTTATGGTAGTGGTGAAGGATGCCGAAACCTGTGTACAGGGTTCGTGCTAATGGTAGGGAATACAGCTATTGAGTTCCTTGGATACATTTCTTGTGACTGCTGTACAGCTAATTCAGTATGTTATGCGCTTGATTATCTAGTGGTAGTCATCAATTTATTTCCCGTCCCGTAAATGTTTGGTGTGTTTTTGACTCTCTATGATCTAGGTCATTTATAAAAGTAGCAAAAATTAGTACAAATTATACAGGATTACTCCAAATGTTGGTGTTCTGCCTGTGGAGTTGCACAACGGTTTTTAAGTAGGACCGTCCACAATTTACGATAATCAGCCAATTTACCCTTTTAAGGCTGCTGATTCACAAATATGTGCAGAGAAAAAAGCCCTGTGTGCTTTAATTTTTTTTTTGGTTCATTAATTTTAATAAGGTTCTGTCTGAGAAGCTGTATTGCCACATTAAATGCCCCACCACTTCTCCGTAGTAACCGCTTTTGTCAGGGATGGTGGACTGTTCCTGGAAAATCTACGTTCTGGTGTAGCAGGCGACAGACGGTGTTTTCCAGGTGGGCTGAGCTCCACGTGAGGCAGGGGGAGCACCTGGTCTGTTCTTAGAATATTCATGCATTTTTAGAGGACACATTAACTTGCTCTGCACTGTATTCAGTGCTGAGAGTAAGAAGAGGAGAAAACCTCCTGAAAATGGTTCACGTACGGCCAGATTCAGGGAGGTTAGATGAAATGGGCAGGAATCAATAGCTTGTGGTTTGATTAGGATAAATGGGCTTTATTTGGGGAGAAAGGGAAAGAGAGAGTGTCAAGTGCATGAAAGCATTGTCGGTTAGCCGAGAACACTACTTGAAATTATCTGCTTCCGAGGTAAGTTGCTAAATCGAAAACTAGCATGCAATGTGATTCTACCACAGATAAAGTAAATGCTCTTTGAGGATATATAAATAGAACTGTTATGAGTAGGCAAGCAAGTGGGGTGATTCCTGATCTGTCACTCTGGCAGAATTAGAGAATTACGTTTCAGACCGCAAGCTAGCCTAAGACAAGGTGAAAAGTAAAAGAATTAAAAGAGAAATAATGACAAAAATACAGTAAGGAAGAATTGAGGTCAATGTGACCTGAACTTGTTCAGCAGACACAGAAAGCAGTTAGGAGAGGTGATGTGTTGCCCTACAAATACTGGTAAACAATTAACCACAATGGAGGGGAAAAAATTGTCATTAGCTAATGTGAACAGAACGTGAACCAGTGACCCACAGCCGAGTCAAAGAGAGGTGTTGTGGGGTGTTTTGGTTTGGTTTGGTTTTTACTATTCAGACCAAACCCAGAGCTATGTAATTTCTACAGTTACCTGTTACGGAGCCTTGGAGTTCATGCTTTTGAGCTCCTGTTTTCACTTTGATACCCCTCGATGTGCCTAAATAGTCGATGAGAAGGTAGCACTTTGGGAACTGGTCTGCGATCCCCGTCAGCACCCAGAAAGAGCATTAGAACAAAAGGTATCAACAGACAATCCTTTTCCAGGCAGACGTACTGTAGAATGTCCTCCTTAAGTCTGCGTACCCTCACCTTGAGGCAATTACATTCTCCATTTCCATAACTGGCACTGGAAAGGTGATTCCGTCTCTTGGTGCTGTAATTGCGAGTGATGGTCCTTTAATTCCTGGCCTCTTTGCAACCAGTTTATTACACCTGTTTCCTCATGTGCCGGTGTTGTCTTTCTGCTTTAAGTACGTCTTTTTCCTCCCTGATGCTTAGCTGCTGGACATATTTATGAACAAAACATATGTTCACTCTCAGCTTTTTCTTGGGTGACTGTATTAGCAAAAAGTTAGACCTTATTTCCTCAAGAGGCTTGGTTGAACAGTCCGCTTAATAGTACACGAGAGTATTGTTAGTAGTTAGAAGTCCTAACTGAATAGGTATTTCATGGTTTCTAATATAGCAAATATTACTTACGGGGTTTTAAAATATTTAAAAGCACTCACCAGGTAAGCAAAAATTGCACTTCAAAAAGTTAACAGTTTTCATTTTTCTGGTACCTGAACTTTAGGGAGACTACTTTTCTAGCAGTGCATAAAATCTTCCATGATTTAGACGACCTGCATTTCTATTCTTAAGAAAAAAAAAAAAGAGAAAAAGAAAGGATGTAGCCTTCCAAACCTTTCTTTCTGAATACAGTTAATAAATAAAAAGAAAAGCACACTTTCTTTGCAAAGCGTCTTTAGGAAAGATGGGGTTTAGGGTAAGCGTCTTCATAAGAAGTAGCAAATACAAGCAACTGGGACTTGTCTGATGCCAAATTACTTGGCTGCTTTTAGGAATTTTACTGACTGCTTCCCCAGGTAGAGGAGCAGAAATTGCTATGATTAATGGTGAAAAAAGCAGCTTGAGCAAAGAAAAAAAAAGAACCAAAACCTGTGTGGCTGGGCATTTTATCATTTTCATATGACCATTTCTTCCTTTTTGCCACTGCTAATTAGTGACCCTTATTTAACAGTCCACTAAGCTGGGAAACTTATTTCAGACCAATTTTGGAAGCTCTGAGAAAAGGAACCCAACACAAACCAATCATTTTGTGGAGCAAGAGACTGGAGGCCTAATGATTGTTAGAAATAGCTGTACCGTCTCACTAGCTGCTTGTGAGGCTTAGGAGAAGTGTGTAGAATTAGATTGTAACAGTGAACTTTCATAGAAGAATGCAGAGAAGGATTTCTAAGCAGTGGTGCCAATTAGACATGGGGCTGGCTTGCTTGGAGTGGTTGTGAAACTGCCTTTTCTGGGAATTAGTCATGGCAAGACGAGACAAGGAGTTGTGTGGAAGCCTCAGCCAAGAACGGCAGGCCTTTGCTTGGAATGAACTACATGGCCCAGGCTATCTTTTCCAACTCATAACATCTCTGCTCTGACTTTACATGAAGTGCATTATGTGGTTTGTAGGTTTTGTAAAGGGTTTCTCTCTTATGTCACCGTACCCCTTTCTGTGGTGCACGGGAGAAAAAAAACCCTCCTTAACTGTTGCTGCAACAATAGGGAGCTCTCCTATTAACAGGGCATGGGATGAACCTTTTGGCCCTTGCAGTTTGACTTGTTTGCTTGGTGCTGTGGCACAGGAGAGCAATCTAATTGTGTTTCTCATTATGAGAAGTGAGAGTCAGTGCTGATTTCCCCCCCCACACACACACACTCCAATAACATAAGCTGCAAAATTAGGTAGGGTGTCTGATGTACATATGGCCATACATACATATTCAAGAACAAAATGAACTGTGGCCTTCTTTGGGACACGAGGAAATAAACATAGTCATTAAAGAGTCAGCACCGTTACCACGTAGTGAACCTTTACTCACTGTTCCCACCTATTGTTATTTGAAATATCCCATTTCCTGTTTTCAGTAGCTGTTGCCAATGGGCAGGATTCAGATCTCATTCACATCGGGTAACTCTGGTAGCTTCGGAAGATCGGCAGGGGAAAGGAAATGAAAAGCAAGTGACTATGATGAAGTAATCCTGAGTTTCCACTAAAGTGCTCTGGGTTTACTCCCAGCCAGTGTCAAAACTCAGCCTGGTGCATGGGAAATCGGGGAAATTACAATTTGCTGTGTAAGCCCCAAGACAGACCCCATCAATATACTCACATTATTGTCATTATTGCTATCATGCACTAGGATATTTACTCTGTAAGTATCTGAGATGAATGGGTGTATGTATACACACATGATAACTAGTTACGTGTTGATTCATGGAAGCTTCTTGGATCCTCGCTATGAGACTGCAAAGTTGTGAGAGATATATAAATGACTGTGTAAAAAGAGTATTTTTTCCTGAGAGTTTATATTCCAGCCTGGTGAGAAAAAACCCAACAAAAACTCCCAGTCTTTGTGCAAAGTGTGAGCAAAAGGATTTATTATCCGAATGCTATAATGAGGAAATGGAAACACAGAGGTAATTGGAGGATCAGACCCACAAAGATACCTCTCAACTTTCAGTCATCATTCCCTGCAGGGAAATTTATTGGAAATGTGAATGCCTATAAAGCATTGTGAATCCTTGGCTAATATTATCTCTGGGTCTCAGTTCCCTAACTATACAAAAAGGACGCTACTTCCTTTCTTCAGTCTATGCCAAATGTAAGCTTTGGCCCAAAGAGAGAGATTATGGCAGAGCCAAGAAATGAACTCAGATCTTCTGAGTCCTAATCCAAGCTTGTTATCATAAGCTCATCTTTCATTTGCTTTTGAATAACAACCAAAGTGTTAACCCTATTCCTATACATTTACAACCTGATGGAGTTCTTATCTGTGGTGGTCATTTCATTTCCTGCTGGCAGTTTCACAAGCCTTTTAAAGCTTTTTCCCCCTGTGATTTTTTTTTTTCTATTTTATTTTTTTCCCCCAAGAGATAGGCAGCTTCCTTCAACATTTCTCCAGGGAAGCTTGCCCGTCTTCTTTGGAGGTGTATGCAATGTAATTTTTACCTGGTGCAACAATCGTCTATTAGCATTTTTTAATTACATGTCTTTAATTCTCTGTCTTCCTTGCCTGTCATTTGTATCTAATCCTTCTGCCTCAGAAACATGTAGACATTTTTTAGAAGATGTCCTAGAAGACCTTTGCCAAATAAAAATGTTTTGCTTTAAATGAGCACTGTTTGAGTTTAAATGCTCCAGGCAACATGCTGCGTTAAAGGGGCATACAATTAATTTAATATGCATACAGAAAAGCCAAAATCTTTCTCTCTAGATCTTTTCCATTCTCTTGCAGTTTATGAAGTTTATTCATGTGGGTATTTTTTTGTCTCATTTGGCATTCATTTGGAAATCATGGATTTCAGAGGCACGATAGAAATCAAAAGTTGCGTTCTTTGAAAGAAATGCATTGCCCTGTTGTTTTAACTTGAGGGAGGAAATCTTTAACCAGGTGATCCTTTTAGTATCATCTGATTTAATATGAAATCACACTTTTATTTAAAGAATGCCAATAGCCCTTTGAGAAAATAGTGTTTTGAGATAATTGTCCCTACGTGTTGTAAATCTCATTTTGATAGAAGTAAGAAGTACTTTCTCATTCTTTCTAAGTGTCATTGTTAAGAATGTCTTCAGTACAGCCAGGGTCTTTGAAAGCGTATCTGATTTTTTGGGTCTTGTCTACCTGAAACCTAATCCATCGGAATGACTGTAGAAATAATTTGATCCAAAACATTACACACATGAAAAGAATTAGCCACCCATCCTGCACATGTGAGTAGCTAAACGTTTACACAGTGATGACCCAAACTATGCTATAGTCAAGCAAATTGAAATACGATGCCTACAGAAGCCATCATGCTTGGGAAAAAAAAAAATAAAAATCTGTTTCTGTAGTTACTATTATTCATTGTTTATGTTGTGATAACACCTAAATAGAACAGCAATGCTGAATCCCATTGCGCTACATGTGGCAATAACACACACTAAATGACAGTCCGATCCGAACAAGATTAGTTAAACATGACTTTAATTAGGCTGATTGGTCCCTTTACAGAGCGTATTTCTGCTGCTAACTATTTCAAGGTACAACATATTGATTATGACTGCACTTTTCCCAGTTTCACCAATAGCCCGTGTCAGGGTTGTCTTTAGGGGGAAGGATGTTAGACGGCAATTTCCCAGGATGAAGAGGGGTCCCACCTTGGCTAAGTCACGTAGCAGCGGGAGTGGCAGGGAGGAGTGGGAAGGTGCTGCTGCCAGAGGGCCTCACCAGCATGGCACAGCATCTGGCTGAACGTCGGGATCCTTTGTGTCACTGTGTTTGAATACTTTGGGCTTGGTGAGAACAGCTAGACTCATGAGTTGACTTGGAGACCTCGTGGTACTATCCAAGCTGTAGAGATAGATACATCCACACAGGCAATCTCTTGCCTGACCAGCCTGTTTTCGAAAAAGATAAGACAGGCAAAACAGGGTGAAAGGAAGCTGCCGTATTCCCAATCTGCAGACTAGAAGATCTGAAACACTGAAAGTTTGTTTATGGGGGGAGGTTAACGTTGCAGTGAGATTCTTCAGTGGAAATGTTTCCTGCTAGTGACAAGCAGTATCTGTGTCCAGATGAACAGATGGCCTTTGCTTCACTGTGACTTATTATTGCTACATGGTGGGGATGTCCTCTGAAGCTTTGGGGGTTTCCACCCTTTGCTCCTTTGGCTGCTGCTGGGCCCAAAGCTCTGAAGAATTGTTCTCTAGCTTTTGGCTGATGTTCATAGTATTATTTCTTAGCGATGTAGGCAGGAACTGTTGAAAAGACCGTGTTCCTTTTAGGGAGGTTGTCTCATAATTTGAAAGGGGATGGGCCTAAATGTGATCACAGGGGAGAAGTAGTCATAGAAGGAAAAAGAATAACTGGTCAGAGTGTCATGGAAAGCAGTGTGGGAAGTGAAGCACAAAAATGTTGGGTATTGTAAAGGTGCCTCCTTGTTCGAAGGAGAGTAAAAACTTCTTATCTGAGTGAACACACGATTACACAATGGTGCATGTGTACAGATAATTAAAGTACTATCAATTCCTTGCCTCCATGAACTATAATTCAGAGCATGTGGTGCCTCTGCACATTTGTAAAGTATCAGACAGTGCTATAGATACTGCTTCACAAATGACACAAAAAATTGAAAATTCAAAAAAATGCAATTAAATGTAAATAAGGTCTCCTGGAGATTTTTCAGAAATAGAAACACTGCTTGCTCAAGTAAAATTCCTTTTAATCCAGTAGCTTTCAATCTTCTCAAATCCCTGTGGGATGAAAAGATGAGCCTTGTGGCATGCTTGGAAGGTTAATGAACGTGGACTCTGGATATAGTTTCAGGGTGAAAGACTTCTTACTGAAAATGTATTATGGAAAGTGTTTAAAAACGGGCACTAGTCTGAGCACTTCTGTGAGTTACAACAATAGTTCTACAGAGAGAATAGATATGATTTTTTATTAGCTACTGCCTATCCCATTGAAATGTATTACTATGAATATCAGCCACAAGTAAATAGCTCCTGCAAACTCTAAACTCAGGTGTAATAAACTGGCTTCATGAAATTGTGCCTTGTCAGACAGCTGCGTTCAGCAATAGCTCTTATATCTGAATAATCATTGGTGTAGCTTCAGACAGAGCGCCCACCACCAGCCGCTTAATCTGCACATTGCCAAAGGGCAGGATACCTGCAAAAACCTCTTCAACTGGAATAAGTGGTTGTGCTTGTCTCACCAAGGAAAGAGATCTTTGCCAGGACTGTTACTTAACCCTTGAGGTGCATCCCAGGGTCTAATAGTGCCCCAAAACACCAACCTCCCACCTCAAACTGTCAGCCAAAGCAGCGTCCTTTCCAATCCATTCACTTACTTCCTACGGCGTTTCAGTGTTGCTTTAGGTTTTTTTCAATCTTGAGACACATCCATGTATCCATCATCCATGCTTCAGTCTTCAAATGACGTATGGAACATTCGCTTTCATACCAGGAGGCTGAAGTAGGACAGAGTTAGATAAATACACAATGTGTGTAATTCTTTCATCCATTGTAATCTCAGTGGATGTACTTTTATTTCAGTACAATTGCAGTAGTACAGACCACTTATATAAAATCTCTAGAGCAACAATCACTTTGTGAAATTACTTTTCCTGTGAAAATTCAATATGATGGCAACTCTCAGCATGATACTTAATTATTTGTAAAATGCCCCTTTTCCCTAGCCCCTCAAAAGTTCTGCATGTGCCTAACTGCATGTGACACTCACACACCTCTAAAAAATTTAACAATATTTGTTTTTAATTTTAAGCCCTTTTTCCTGGAGGCAAGTGGATAGGTGAAAATCTGAATTCCAACAGAAAAATAAATAGGCTGTCACTGCCTTTTTACATTTGAGAAAATGGCAACTAAGGTGCCTTTCAAGGACTCAACAACTGGAAGCCCAAACACAACGCCACTAACACACTAGTGAGATAAAAAAATACTGACTTTCAGAACAGTGTCATGATTTTTAAGAAGCCTGAAAAATAGTATTTAGGATTTATTTAATTTATCTGTTGGATGTTGTTTTTAATATTACAGATGTCATCAAGCATCATGCTAGATATTTCACTGAATTCCTTCTCAGTTCATTGGAAATCTTTTCAGATTTTAATAGGATCTCAATCAGATTAAAAATACAGAATTATGATCCTTCTGCTGGCTTTCATAGAGACTCCTCTGGTGTCTAATTTAGATTTCATTAGGCTAACATGATATCATTAATTAGACATTTCACTGATAAGAGAATAGATTTTCTCTTATCAAGAGAAAATCAATAGATTTTCTCAAGGGAACTCTGACAGACCCAATTTTCCTCGACTTCATGAAAATATTTGAGTTGATATTGCATAGAGAATTATTATTAATATTTCCATTCCTGACCTTGGCACAAGAAGTAGGAATGTAGTAATGAAATATACTGATGGCACAAAGCTGGGAGATGTTGTCAATAAAGAGATGGATTGTACTGTAGTACCACGGAAAAAGAAATGGCCTTGAGGGCTGGGGTAATATCAATGGAAAGAAAAAAACCAGTTTGAAATTCAGGGTCATGCACTTATATACCAACCCCAAGGATTTATTTTGCACTGCGAGAGATCATCAGTTAGACCTGACAGAAGAACGGATAGGCCATTTAATCACTGATCATGGGATCACCTGATTGTGAGATCACCTGGTTCAGGAGAGGAATTTCAGCCAGTGGCAGGAAGGCAAATGAAATCATGGGGTGCAATAGGCATTTCCAGAGATAGATACTAACGTGCAAAGACCTAAGTTTGATCACGTCTGGAATACTGTATCTAACTGTGGTCTTTCACGTTTAGGAAATACGCTGCATGTGAAAAGTTGCAGAGAAGGGTGACACATGGCCTACAGAACTTTTGTTGTAAGGGAGAATAAAAAATGATGCTCATTTGCTCATTTAGCCAAAAAGAGAACAGCTGAGAGGGTATATGTTTGTTCTCTGAATGAGAAGGAAAAAAATATAGGAGGGGAAGAAATAGTTAATAAATGTGATGGGCAAAAGAAGATTTGTATAGAAGGTGGTTATGGAAAGATCTAGGCCAGAAACTGGGATGTTTTATGGGTTTGGTTTAGACTGGGAACAAGGATGTATGTTAAATCCTGCAGTAGGGGTAGTGGAACAAAAATGCCATTAATTAGCAATAAGAAGGCAGCCCTACTGGATCAAGTCAATGGTATATCAAGTCCAGTATCCTTTCTTCAACCATGATAAAATTTATGCAGAAATGTAAGAAATTCAACTTCTGAACTTGTGGTAATGAAGGACTAGATTTGGATTCACCCTTTAAAATAACAAGGACAAAAGCCCAGTGGCAATCATTTTAGTTAGGGAGAGCGCATGAGCCTAGCTGCTTTCTGCAGTCAGTTCCCTTTCTGTTCCCTTAGCATTCAGAGTTGTTGGGCTAGTGATGTTAGATGCGGTATCTGTATCTTAAAAAATGTGTTTATAGACTTACAGATTTGTCTAATCTCTTATTTGGCTTTTAGTGTTATTTCATTGATGGTTGTCTGTTCTGTGACAATGGGGGCTTAGGCTCTATACCTAGGTAGGTCCCTTCCGGTCATCTCACATGTTGTAGCTCTGAGCAGGAACAACTATGTACCCTTGCTGGACTCCTGTGATTGCTTGTGTTGCCCTTTACATAATGGAAATCCTCAGCTATGTGAGTCTTTTAATATTAAGATATGTTTAGCTTCTTAAGAGCAAAATATTGTGTTTGTGTAGCATAGAAACTAGTATTCTGATGGTATCACATGTTCTTTAGTCATCAAGCAGTATTTGAAGCAAATATGCATGCATTCACTTTTTAAGATACATAGCAGACATATTTCAGCCTTTAAATAGGCTTTTTGCCTTTTGAAATGCACACTCGACTAGAGTTGTTAGTTCAGTTCCCACTTTCAAGCTCTATCAAAAAGCAAGGACTGGTGATTGTCCAGCATCTGCATGTTACACAACACAAAAAAGAAGGGGAAGTTTAGTGTCATTTACAGTGCTGTTGTTTAAAAGACAGTCAAGATTGTCCTTGCATGAGTTTCATGAGGAGGTCCAGCGGCGCTGGAGGCAAATCTGAGCTGGCACTTACTCACCTCCAACACACCTTAGTCTTTCAGACTCTCTCGTGGGAGTGGATATTCCATTGTCTGGTATCTTCTCTTCAACAAGACTGCTGGTGTGATCAGGGTGACTGTTCTGCATCATCACTGGAATTTTGCCTGTACCTGCCACGTGTCCTTGTATGTCGTATTTCCCACACAACTTTACTTTTACAGCCATGACTCCCACCCTTATTCTTTGTGAAATTCAGAGAGTCATAAAGAACTCAGGAAATGTTTCTCTGGGAACTCCCAAATATTTGTTAAAGTACTGACCTTTTTTTCCCCCTTTCTTCATTCATTATTTTATTTACTTAATTTTTCTATGTAAGATTTGCTTTTTCTCTTTGTTCTGTAATATGTCACATTCCTCAAACCAAAACTACAAATACTTTCATAAATGTTCAGAAAGGTTGCCTGCTTTCCCTTCTGTTAGGAGTTAAAGTATCTTTTGTTGCAATAGTTTTAACAAGGAGTGTATTGAATTTATTGAACTGATTCGCAACGTGCATTTATGACCATTATAGTACCTGCTCCACAGGCTCTTACTCTTCAGAGATGGAAATGCATCGTTATTAAGAGCTGTGTATGATGATTGCTCTTTGCCCATTTTATGGTTAACAGGAAATATGTATAAACTGCAGAACAAGAAATAGACAACTCAGAAGAGGAACTGGAGCACAAAAGCCTATTCCAAAAGTGGTACAATTTTATACCATTAAGTAAATGTTAGTAATCTGTGATAATAAGTTTAGAATTCATGAAGAACTGCTAGCATATTTTTTTTTTCTTGAAAGACAAGAATTAATAGTTGAAATCCTATTTGGCAAAAGATACGTTTTTGTAACTGACATCCAGGTTTTCTGGTAGGTGATGGACTTGTGGATCATTGGCGAGACAATACTGAAGGAAAATCTAACCTATTCCAGACATGCGCAACCTCAGATCATGATCACATCACAAACTGAGGCAAGGGAGGATTTCATGTTTTTAAAAGTCAGTTCTATATCATCAGCTTTAGTTTGCCAGGAAGTGTTATGAACTCTGCATGTAAGCTGGGGGGGGCAAAGAATGAGCTTTCATATTCAACCGGGTAACCTAGCTGTGTCCCAGCTTCCTATTAGAACAACTGTGCCCTACCTTAGACTGCTGGGGTTTTTTTTGCTAGGAAAAGAACCTTGGCATGTGGAATAAAACCAGAAAACCCATGCTACAAAAAGTTCTAGTCAGAATGAACATGAATTGGGAAATGTTGTAGAGCACAGAGGAAAGCCAGCAGGAAGCAGATTACTTGCTTACAGGGACTGGCTTATGACCTTGTTGGCTGTGGAAGTCATTAGGGAAGGCAAGACTAGTAAATCTAGGAGAAGAATCAGGTAGTGTAAATATCCTGAAACAGATACAAAAATATTCACAGAATCACAGAATGGTTGGCAGGGACTTGAGAACTTTTTGTCCAACCCCCCTGCTCAAGCAGGGTCAGCCAGAGCAGGTTGCCCAGGACCAATGTCCAGCTGGGTTCTGAATATCTCCACAGATGAAGACTCCTCAGCCTCTCTGAGCAACCTGTGCCAGTCTTTGACCACCATTACAGTAAAAAAAAAGCACATTTTCTTGTGTTCATATTGAATTTCATGGTTTTTACTTTATGCCCATTGCCTTCTGTCCTGCCTGGCTCCCTCTTCTTTTTTCCCTCCCATCAGGTATTTATACATATTGATAAGATCCCCCAAGCCTCCTCCTCTCCAGGCTGAACAGTCCCGGCTCTCGTAGCATCTCCTCATAGAAAAGATGCTCCAGTCCCTAATCATGGCCTTCAAACCCAAACACAGAAAGTCTGCAAGGCTTGGAATTCTATAAGACCTCTAGGAGGGCACATATTCCATGCATCTTCACTTTAAAATATCAAACAACAATAACAAGAAAGATAAACTTAGGAGGCTAATTATGGAGGAACTATACAGACTTGGTAAAATACCTGAGAACTGCATCTTTATTGGCGCAATATGCTTGCAATTCCTTGAAGATGTTACAGGCTACATTATCATGCAGTGAAATTCTCAGGGAAGTGGAGAATATTAGGAAGAGCAAAATTTTTCTACATTAGATCAGGATATAATTTCAATGTAGTACATTCTCTCTATTCATTCTTGTGATTCATAAGAGTTTGTTTTTCTCCCATTCTGATTACTATTTCTGTGACCCCGTCAGGATCACTTTTAGAATCAGTAAGGCAAATGAAGACCACTTTCTGAAATACTCTTTCTAACTAGAGTTCCTGTGCCTTTCGTTTCAAGGAGAGTTTGTCTCCTGTGCAACCTGTTTCCTTTTTCTGTTGTTCTACAGAGTTTCTGCACAGTTTTGCTATTTTCCCCCTTAGTTTATATGCTGTAGAACATATTGAAGACAAAAACGATCAGAATATGATTTAATAGGTCTCTCTATGTATTTTTGACATTTGTATTTCACCAAAAGCTTGTGTAGTTTATAGGGAATTCATTTTTCATGCCAAAAATGAGTTTTCAGAATCTTTTAATTTTAGAACTTGAGACCATTAAAATGCATTACAGCAGCATCACAAATGTATACAACTGGAAAAATATTTTGTCCTTGTGAAAATGTAACTTGCATTATCTTCCTAGCTTTACAAATCATGAATATTGTTAGTTGCTACTGCGCCTCATAATAAGTTAAAATAATACCTTGTTCCACAAAGAATGAAAAAAAAATAAGCCATTTATTTGAAAAAATGAAAAAGTTTTCTACATCCCCCTCTCCTTGAGGGGAGCCTGGCCTGAGACAAAGCTGGGAGGTGCACACAGTAACGAGCAGGTTAGGGTTTATCTGTTCCTGTCAACTGCTGCTCCTGACTGAGCATGCTAAATCAGAGCTCTGGAGTCTCTATTTCAGTAAGAAATACAACATCAGGGTTGAAACTTGTCAGTTCCTAGATTAAGGCTTCATGTATGATGGAGGCCCATTAAAACATGAGTGCTGTTGAGAAGAACACATGCGAATGGAGGATTTGTAATCATAAAACTGACATGGTGCCAATGGAAGATGGCAATATATTCCTGCCTGTTGAATATAATGCAGAGAAAGCTGACTCCAAGCATTCATATATTAAATGTTAGGTCCCAGAAAAGCACAACATTGGCTTTAAAGTAGTGAAATGTAGATAATAAGAAATGTAAGTTCCTTTTATTATCCTTCAAGTGTTAAAACACTGGGGGCTTGTGTTTTCAAGTCTGTCTGAGCAAATATAAGATATATAAAAAAATGACATATATATGTGTGTGAGTGTTCATGTATAAAATTGCAATTCTCAGGCAGTAAGTTTTGTCAGACAATTGCAGTAGCGTACTGTATAGAATCATAGAATCATAGAATGTTTTGGGTTGGAAGGGACCCCTAGAGGTCATCTAGTCCAACCCCCCTGCAGTGAGCAGGGACACCGCTAACTAGATCAGGTTGCTCAGAGCCCCATCCAACCTGGCCTTGAATGTTCCCAGGGATGGGGCCTCCACCACCTCTCTGGGCAACCCGTTCCAGTGTTTCACCACCCTCATTGTAAAGAATTTCCTCCTTATATCTAGTCTAAACCTACTCTGTTTTAGTTTAAAACCATTACCCCTTGTCCTGTCACAGCTGGCCCTACTAAAAAGATTATCCCCATCTTTCCTATAGGCCCCCTTTAGGTACTGAAAGGCCGTAATCAGGTCTCCCCGCAGCCTTCTCTTCTCCAGGCTGAACAACCCCAACTCCCTCAGCCTGTCCTCATAAGAGAGGTGCTCCAGCCCTCGGATCATTTTAGTAGCCCTCCTCTGGACCCGCTCCAACAGTTCCATGTCCTTCTTGTGCTGAGGGCTCCAGAGCTGGACGCAGTACTCTAGGTGAGGTCTCACCAGAGCAGAGTAGAGGGGCAGAATCACCTCCCTCAACCTGCTGGCCACGCTTCTGATGCAGCCCAGAATACGGTTGGCCTTCTGGGCCACCAGCACACATTGCCGGCTCATGTCCAGCTTTTCATCCACCAGCACGCCCAAGTCCCTCTCGGCAGGGCTGCTCTCGATCCTTTCTTCCCCCAGCCTGTACTGATACTGGGGGTTACCCTGACCCAGGTGCAGGACCTTGCACTTGGCCTTGTTGAACCTCATGAGGTTCACACAGGCCCACCTCTCCAGCCTGTCCAGGTCTCTCTGGATGACATCCCGTCCTTCTGGTGTGTCAACCGCACCACTCAGTTTGGTGTCATCCGCAAACTTGCTGAGGGTGCACTCGATCTCGCTGTCTAAGTCATTGATGAATATATTAAACAGCACCGGTCCCAGTACGGACCCCTGAGGGACACCACTCGTCACCGGTCTCCGTCCGGACATTGAGCCATTGACCACTACCCTCTGGATGCGAACATCCAGCCAGTTCTTATCCACCGAACAGTCCACCCATCAAATCCATAGCTCTCCCATTTAGACAGAAGGGTGTTGTGGGGGACCATGTCAAAGGCTTTGCAGAAGTCCAGATAGATGACATCCATTGGTTTTCCCTTGTCCACTGATGCTGTCACACCATCATAGAAAGTCACTAGGTTCGTCAGGCAGGACTTGCCCTTGGTGAAGCCATGCTGGCTATCTCGAATTATCTCCCTGGCCTCCATGTGCCTTAGCATAGCTTCTAGGAGGATCTGTTCCATGATCTTCCCAGGCACAGAGGTGAGGCTGACAGGTCGGTAGTTCCCAGGCTCTTCCTTTCTACCCTTTTTGAAAATGGGCACAATGTTTCCCTTCTTCCAGTCACCAGGGACTTCACCTGACTGCCATGACTTTTCAAATATCTTGGAGAGTGGCTTGGTGACTTCACCGGCCAATTCCCTCAGGACTCTGGGATGCATCTCATCAGGTCCCATGGACTTATGTGCATTCAGGTTCCTCAGGTGGTCAGGAGACCTGATATGGAATAGGAAGAGTTTTGCAGTAGAGCTGAAATTATGTTCGTACTGTGTTCCATGGTGATACAGATGGACAAAGAAACATGGTTTCTCAAATTTAGTGTTAAGCTATGAATGGATAGTGAGCCTTTGTCCAGCACTTCGAGATGACCATCTAGTTAAAATCATCTGATACGCAGCGGTGCTCAGAAGGGACAGCTAACTGAAATGTAGACCGCATTAGCAGGTGAACCCTGGAATGGTGTGGTAGAAAAACCTGCCTTAAATAAGGTGCCACAGTGCTTTGAAAATGATAGGGTCTGATTGTCAGTATATTTAATAGGTATAACACTGGAGTTAGTTAAGCTTCTGAAATTTGGAATCACGGAAGCACACCCTGTGTTTAGTAGGTTTTGGCAGATGGTGGAACAAGATAGCTATTTTCTTCCTGCTGGAAGATAAAAATGCTGTTTGACAGGGCACAGAAAACCATGTTGCTTTAGCAGCAAAATTAAGAAATCTGTTGGTTTAGTGGGTTGGAATTATAAAATACTGCTTGTGTCACAAGGAAGATAACAGCAAAATAATGTAGGGCGCTGAGGTTTCTCAGGATATATTTCATTTAACGCTGAATTGTAAATTCATATTCACTCTAATGGCTTTTCGAAGTAGTTTAATTTTTCACACATTTATAAAAATAATGCGTTTTGATGTCAGAGAAGAATGCTTGAGGCCTTATTGTGTTCTTGCAGTGCCTGTTGCAGGAAATTGTCCGGAGTTTTATTTTTAATACCTAAAATTAGGCTCTTGGCATAGTATGGAGGCAATAGATAAACACTGTTGCTATAGAGTTTTTAGGATACCCCCATGAACTTTTTTTTTGCCTGCTCCCTGCCCAAGATAAAAAGCTAGCAATGTTTGTTATTTATATGTTTATATGGGATATTTGAGTCATTGTGATGTGGAGTATTATGCTTCCTTGGTATTTTAAAAATATAAAACTGACAACAGATCAGGAAAATATTGTGAAGATGACGAAACCCTGTTCTAGGAGTGCTGCAGCTGGTGGCGTGTTTACTCTTTATCGTTAGAGGGAGAATTTTAATTTGGCTTGAACAGTTAGTTTCTTTTTGTGCAACCCTTACGCAGTTGTGAACTGTGCTAAAAGGTACTTGAAGCAAAAATGGGTAATACCAGCGTAGCATTTGAAGGAAAACTATTTCTTCTGTCTCCGTGTAGTTGTGTGAGCTTATATGTAATGCAAAAGATACATGCGGTGAGTGACAGTGCAGAAGCAGAGAAGGAAAGGAACTGTTCTAGGCCAGGCTGGATGCCAGATATTAGGAGAATTTTTGTTTTGCACTGATTTTAGGAGAAGCAGCATCACATCATGTGCCATTTATAAATGACTGATGAAACATCATCTAATAGGCCGTTACAACAAGGCATATATTTGCTTCAGCTGTAATGCCTGTGTGAAGTAGTTTTACTTTAGCTGTAACGCTGACATCAGTCATGTAATTGTCATGGAAAGTTACTGGTCCGGGCACAAATCTCCTCACTCATCCTCACTCTCATGATGATAATGTAGCCTGTGATACTTTACTCACCCATGTGGGAGAACTCTTGCCTGAGGGGGTGGAATTTTGTACAGGCAGCAAATTTAAGAGAGTTAAAAGGACAAGAGGTTTCCAGATGCCTTGAATTAAACAGAGTGGTTATTCCTAACCATAAATGTTTAACTCCACTCCCTCAGCAAATCACTTTCAAAATAGATATTTATTTTTTCAAACAAAACCAGTTGCCTTGTGAAACTGTTGGTTGGTTAGGGGAAAAAAAAATTACCTAATGCTTCTGAATAAAATATCTGATCTCTTGTTGCCAAGGCTGAGTCACTTCCTGTTACAATAACAAGGCTGTCATCAGCAAACTTCTCTAGCCACACAGGGTAGTTTGCCAGTGCATGCATGGCTTTATTTGTCCATGTTGTTAGAAAGTTAGCTTGAAAAAACATACTGTACTAAATTTGGAGACACCAGCTTTGTATTAAAGTGCATTAGTGTCGTATCTCAGTTACATTTATTCCTGATAGTATAATCTCTGATTTCTTCGTGCAGCATAATGATATCCACCCAGCTGTGTACAGTAATGTTGTAATTCTATCAAGGGATTCTGGACACAACATAATGCATTAATATCATCAGAGCTTTCTCAACTGGAATTTGCAGGCTCATAGTCAGCTGTTTCTTATTTACAGCAATGAGATTTGAAAAATACCTAGAAGTTCATTCCGCTTGTCACCTAACATATAACCTCTAGCTTTTTCTTGACTGTACTGTGGTGGGTTTTAAAGACATGTTTAAGTTATCTTTCAAAATATTAAGCATGCAGTGGTTTCAGTCGCATTTGAGCAGGACTGGGGCTCGCTGGGCTCGCAGGCGGAGGTGGTCTGCTTTCGCTGCACCGCTGATTCAGCAGAGCAGGAATCCATTAGGGCTTTTACATAACAGGTTGGAATTCATTTCCTGGGCAAAATCAGTTGGCAAAAGCCCTTTCTGTTGTTAAAGTGGCTAGAAAATAAAGGCCCAATCCAGTGTTTAGTTTCAGTACTATTATTGCTTCCCCCCTCCCCCAGGTTTCAAATATTATTTGGGAGCAGCGTGTGGCAGGCTGCATTCTGGATGATCCATCAGATCTCTACGTGAATCCCAGTTACTGACTCACTCTGTACAACATAAATGACTGTTCTGAGCCTATTAATAAGAGATGGGGGGGTGGGGGGGTGTCTTACATGTTCTTCAGGGTTTTCAGCCTGGTCTTCTGCCCTAAAAATCAAGTGTTATATCAGGTCCTCAAAAATAAGGGGCAGTTGAAAAATTAATTTGCACTTTTTTATGCCTCAGTTTCCCCTCCACCACAGGAAAGAGGAATGATAAAACTTTTAAATGTATTTGGTATTCATAGACAAGCAGAACTAGACACACAGAGAGCTCTGGTCCTTTTGAGTAAACTAAATAGTCTCCCTAGGTTCTGGTTTTGTTTTACTCTGTTTACTATATTTAATATCCATCCTGCAGGTTCATTTATGCTAGTTCTTCCTGAGAGCCATGTGATGGATAGTCCTAGATAGCCTGCATCTCTTGTGCCTGAGTTCTTCAGCCAAACCCAGAGGAGTCCGCCTGAATGCAAGTACTTGTGAAGTGTGTCACACTGATCTGAAGTGTGTCAATTTGAACATCCTTTCCATCCTTCCACCTTCACAATCAAATTGTTATAATCATGACACAGAAGAAGCATCTTGCTAAGGGGTAGTCAAGCTTAATCTGCAGGTTTTTTTGCTTTTGCATTTTTACAAAAGAAAAAAAAGCCACCTTTTCAATTCCTTTTTTCCTTTTTTTTTAGTTTAAAGAAGAAAACAGAGAATGTAAGTTGATATGTTTAAGTTGACCATGATGAATCTGGGATAAGTTACTATGTTCTGTTCTCTGATAAACAGAGACGTTATTGTGCAGTCCTGGATAAAGTCACTGATTATACTGTTTGGGCCATGAAAGCAAAATGTGTTGCAAGGGCTTGGGTGTCTGCAATTAACCAGTTGTAAATGCTGTGGTTGGTGGCTAAGCAGCTGCTGAGATCACTGTCAGAATTTCACCACTGTAAAGGAGCTATCATGTGTTATTCCATTGTTTCAGGATGGAAAAGAACAGTTGTTTGTATATGTTTCTTTTTCCCTAAAACACAACAAATGTTGGCTGTAAACTGCACTTACAGTGTTCCGGGCTATATCAGTGGAAAGGATTTGTATTTGCCTGAGATTGTCTTTGTCTTCAGTGTAACTTATCGGACACGGAGAGTATCACTTCAACCTAAAGGTTCGTTTTTCACAAGGATTTGCTACCATGTACCTTGAACATTCATTCTGCTGTGGGCAGCTTTCCCTGTTCATGCACTAATTCACTCCCAGAATACATCTGTGAATATAATTGAACCCTAAGTTTGGATATTAAGGATCTCATGCATTTTTTAAGAACACATATAATTTTAATACTGGATTCAAGCCTCTTAGGGATGTCTTAAAATAAACCTTGCAGTTTGACATGGGTAACTCTTTAGTATTGATGTGTAGACAGCAAAGAACTTCGCCACTAGCAAATTATATTAAATGCAGCAGGTCAGCTACTGATTGCCTGAAAATCCTAAAACTTGCAGGTGAAACTATGGTGTAAGACCTTTGGCATTCAAACCTCCTGACTCTATCTAGTTCAGGGAACGGTGAGTTCTCAGTTACAGGGAGTGGGAAGATGATGTCATTGAAAAGCTATTGCCCTGCTTTGATATTAGTAAATGTGTTCAAAGTTCTCTAGGGACCTCTAAGGGCTGAAAAACTGCCTACCACAGTTGCTGTGGGATAGAGGTAGTTTCTCTCTCTCTCAAAATTTCTTTAGCAGTTTTTTTAACCAGAATGCAAGTGGAAGGCATTTAGGAAAATATGTCTGTCTCTGCACTGTTTAAGAAAATGTGTTGGAAGTGAGGCTGGATGCATTCTTATATCACTAATGAAAACAAAGACAGGAACAGAAAAATGCCTGAAGTGTGTGCGTGTGCGTGTGGAAGAGGGGGAGGAGGAGACAGGATGAAGTCCTTTGCAAAACAAAGTAGTAGGTGCCAATGTTGATGTTTTAAGGCATGCCTTTCACTAGTCACTGTGTGATAAGTTATTAGCAATCAAAACCCAAGGACCAGATTCCTCCTTTTTATTTTCTGTATGTACAGCATGAAGAAAAATAGAGTGAAAAGTCCTGGCAAGTTGCCATTCCTCTGCCTCCTCGGATAAGGGAGCAAGTGATGCAAGACCATAACTCTTTTTCCTTCTCTCATCTTGCCTGTCGCATGGGGAAGTGAGCTATTGCTTCGCTTTTTCTTGCCTAGGAGCTGGGCAGGGCTTTGTCTTGCTTGTTCTGGTGACAGGCAGCTTCACACCACTTCTGACTGCGTGCGGTCCTCACAGGGCCCAACCCAGCCTTCAGGACATCTGAAGTTTTAAATACGTCTAGCTTTGAGTTCTGCTGCTGGCCTTTGCGTTTGTAACAGAGCTATCACATATACGAGAGCCACAAGCCCAGGGCATAACACACATAAACCTCTTGAGTTGCCTCCGCCTTCTCCCCCCCCCAAATTTATGAATTTAGCTTTTTCAGCTTTAGGGTCTATGTGTTGTGAGTTTTATTCCCAACTGTGAACCCCCAGTTTGGTTTGTTTAATTGTGGAATAGTGGATTCTCTAATATTTTCCATGCTGCAGCACGGCTTTTAGCAGGACAGCAAGTATCATGAGACTCCTGATAAAATCATGGGAGTTAACAAGGCTAGCGCTCCAAGGAGCTCTGCAGATTCAGCCTTTTTCTGAAAATAACATTCCAACAACACAGAGATAAACTGAGTGTTCAAAACAATCCTGGAGAATATTTTACTTTGTGTTTTTTTTCTTTACATAAAGACACTCTTCAGCCCATCTGAATGGGATTTCAATAGTCACATGCCGGCTCCCATGTCACTTGATCAGGGACATGACTTGGCAGGGGGGTGGAAGAGATGGGAAGAAGGGAAGATTTGACTCTTTTTACAAAAGTTAAAAAACGTGTTGAGGATATTTGAAATGTATTTTTAAACTCTCACTGGTACTCATTAGAATAGAGTCCACTTTGTAGCATCACTGTAACAAATAATATTTAGTAATAGCCAGCAGCGTGCGCAGAGTCACTAGTGATGTCATTGATGACATGCCTGATACCTGTCCCCTGCTCGGTTGCAGCCGGTGCTGCAGCCTGAGAACGCCAGAGCATCTGGCAGGATTCCAGGGTGCTGAGTCAAAGGTGAAATGCCAGCACCAGGGAGTGATTGCTGGTTTCACTGTCTGAAATACCAGTCGTATAACACATGTATTATACTTACACAGAGAGAATGCAAAGATAGAGCAAAGGGGTAAACAGCAGGAGAGCTATGCTGATGGAAGAGACAGTATTCAAACACAATAAAGAGTATAGCTGTGATAAAAAAGCAATAATCTTGGCTGACACATGTTGTTACTGATACGGCACTGGACATTTATAAGGGCATTTTTATTTCCTTAAATGGGGAGCTACTTTTTTTTTTATGTGTGTGTGTGTACACTGCATCTCACATGCAATTCTGAAAACCTGCAGCTGTTCTGATTCATAGCAGCAGAACTAAAGCAATATTTATACCAGGCATATGGGCAGTACTTACTGAAATTTAGGTCCCAAGCACGCAGCTAGGCCCATGGACATGAAGGGCACACTGGACACCAGTTCTTGTAATTAGTCAGGCACATGCTTCAGTGACTGCCACCGCAGTACTTTGCTTGATTGACTTGTACCATTTCCCAAGACTGACATGTATTACTGATGTTGGCCTATATCACTCATTGCTCTTGGAAGTTGGGGAGGCTTTGTCATTTGCGACTTTCCTTTTTTTTAAAGAAAAGAAACTACCGCTGGAAATAGAAAAATACCATTTATTTTTTAGTCTTTCTCTGTTATTTTGTGTAATTGTTTCAGTTTTTAGAACTGACACAGGACAACCTTCACTGGTATACTGCACTTTTTTTTTTTTTTTAATGTGATCTGTCTTGAAAGGTACTACAGAGTGTATTTTGTCGCACTCTAAGAATACTAGTTTTGAAATTTTCTAATTTTGAGGGAAGAAAGCAACACTTTTAAAAATAAAGCCAAGTACTGCACAATGTAAGGATACCAGAAAACCAACAAATTTAAGTGATATTTCTGATGGAAAAAATTTTACCGTTTTTGGTCACAAGCCATGGTGTAAGAAGAATTTCTGTGCCTTAAATTAACTATTGTAATAGTTATTGAATCCTCTTTCTTAACGTAAAGAGGAGAGAAGTTTAATGAAGAGAAAGATCCCCAAAAGCTGAAAAAGAAAAAAGATTCATTTGTGGTGTGTTATTGATACCAAGATTAATGTAATAGCTGTCTCTTAATGAAACCTAAAAAGTGGGAGTCGTGGTGATGGGGTGTCCTCCAAGCAGACATGCACCTATGACCTCTCTCAAAGGATGTTCAAGATCCCAGTTCCATGACAACTTGGTATCGTGCTTAGCTTTATGCATGCGAGGAGCCCCTTTGCTTCAAATTACACATATGCTTCTTGTTTGCAACCTTACTCTTCCAGGACATCTTCCAGCAAATTCAGCGCTCCTGCCTTTTCTTCCAAATGCTAACTATGTTACACGCTTTCCTCCCTTTCAGTCACTTAAAAAACCATGATCCATTAAATCAATGGCAGAACTCCCACTGACTTCTGTAATGCTGGGAGTTAATCTCTCTGCTTATGAAACTTAAACATTTCTTTTTAGAAAACTTTCCAACATTACAGAAGGGTCATTTCAGTCCTGCAGCTCTCCAAAATGGTCAGTGAGTGTCGTACAGTTTTTCCTTATATTTAATATCATTTATTATCAGCACTCTTTATTATTATTCTTTGTGCTTTTTGGAGGGGATGCTAAGGATTGAGGTAATTTCTACTTTATCTGAACATCTACAGATCCCATTAAATTTATAAGAATTTTTGAGCTTTATTTCTCAACCCTGCCCTCCTGTGCAAGGTGCTGAATGTCAGATTTTTGCTACTATCTGCATCAGAATTGTCTGCTGCCCTCTGATACAATTCTTGTAAAAGATCTCAGTGGGAGCTCTGTAATTAAGAGACAGTGGCCAGGAGACGGAATATGCTGAAGATCTCTATCAAGGTTCATTTGCAAAGAAATGTGGGATGAGTTTATATTTCACCTCAATCATTCCAAATTTGTCCATATCTTTCTTCTCACCCCTGAAACAGAGACATGCTGGAAAGATTTTTGTGTTCTTCATGTCTCCTCCTCTAGCCTTGGCACTGCTAAGAGGTAACAGAGGGGAAGAACATGTTTCAGAAGACACGAAAGGAAGCTGTAAGGAATTGTGGAGTTGCTGCTAATGGATTTCCTACATTCAGTTGTTTCACCATGTTGGTTCCAAATATACTGTCAAATACAGGGCAGAATACGGCCCTCAGAGCAGCAGAGTTGACATCACATTGGTTCAGAATCAGAGGTTGATGACTACTGGAATCAAGCACCGGTTCTGCAGAACACAGATCAATAGGTAAGATGGATCCTACCTTTCAGTTCACATGTAGATTCATGGGTATTTTCAATTTCTGTTAAACTAATCTGAGTTGAAAGTGCTCTGAAGTAACAGTGTATCGTGCAGAATTAAACTTCAAACCCTTCCTGAGTACACTGAAGTAACCCTCTAACATAACTACACACTATTCACCACCATATTCTTCATGAAGCAAAACTTCCTGCTTTGAAAGTTGGTCTTTAGGGAGTTTTTCTGAAAGCGGAGGTCTGATACTAATGAGACAGTTCGGCTAGCCAGTGCCTTGACATGTTTCATTTATGGCTTGATTAGACCCTGATTTAATGAGATACTGTACTACATGGAAGCACATCATCTTCAGTCATTTAACACTGAGTGGAGTCTGAATGTTTCATTTCGGCAGTGTCTCTGCACTTTTGAAACTAAAAGAAAAAACACAGAATAAAGCATAATTTAAGTAGAATGTTTCATTCCAACTGCAGTAGGCAATTACAAAGAAAACCATTCTGAGACTGCCCACTTCTTTGCTTCTCTTTTCACTCCTATAGACTATGCATTAGTGCTTCTGAAGTTTTATTATACTGTATAGAATGTATTTTGAATTTAAGATTTGTAAGGGAAAAGTGGACAAAAGGACAATCTCATGTTTCCATTCATCTTCCCTGTGTGTTATTCCAGAGGCTCAAAAGGGTGATACATTGGCTAGATTTTGTGACTGGTGAATTACTTTGTTACGGGGTGTCTTAGAATGACATAGAAATTTTTGACATTCTCTTTCGCACGGCTTCCAGTGGAGGGGCAGCTCCAGAGTGCTGCAACACTCCAGTGGATTTTCTGTTGGATGACATCTAAGCATCCAAAAGTTTCACTGAATTGTACTTTAGACTGAGTGGTCCTGGAGTTGTACAAGATCCAAGGTATTGCTACCGTGTTTTAGGCTCACCTCCCTTTGCAGTGGTTTTGCACTGAACGGATTTCAGTTGAACCCAGTAACACAAAGAGGAGCTGAGGTAACCTTCCTGGTAGACTTGTGAATAGTTCTTATATACATTCTCACTTGGGAACAAGGCATGACGCCATATGGAATGGCTCACAACTATTTCTTGGCTTTGGGTTAATTGTGTAAACTGAAACAAGAGTCTGAAGAAAAGAGGATATATTAAGAATAAATTATGTCATGCTGAGATGAGGTTAATTATTTAACATCTGGCGAAAGCAGATGGATTCACAGTTAACACCATGGAATCCATTCAGTCAGCACCTTGATAAGCACCACATCTTTTTCACTGTCTCAGATACCTTCCTAGAGATCCCATGCTTTCCAGTTGCTCTGAAGACTGGCTGGGCAGCATGTCAAGACAGTTTAAAATGATTGTCTGCCATTGCCTGCAAGGCTGTGGTAATTTGCAAGTGTGAATGATGTACGCTGGCAGACAGTTTCTTAGTGTGTGGCCCACTTGTCCAGCAATTTGACTATTTATTTAGTAGCTCGACTGGGTTTGGTGCTGAACATCAGTATCCTGGGATGGATGTTCTCAAAGGTATATTTTGTTGAGATGTGGCCACTGCATACTGAGAGTGCCTATTAAAGCATAGTATTGGAGTTATTTGGGAGAATATGATTTGACATGGTGACTGCACATGGTGCTCTTGGTGCCCACACCCAGGAAAGATGGCTTATGATTTGCTAGCATGGGATATGGTCTTCTGTGAAGTAATCCACAATAAGTTGTCTCTATGTTACCACAGGGTTTAAATGTGTTTAATGCTTAAGGAAACATTTTTGATTTAATGTTGGGGCAACATGACCTTCTTGAACTTCCTTCAAGAGGAAATCTCTGTGGTCCCTCTTAAAGGTCATTCTTAAAGAAGCACTTTCAAATCCTAACGATCAATTATTCATATTTGTATGCTCCCCCCGGGTGCCAGGTAGTATATCTGTGCAGGACATCCCATGGCCTTCAGTTTTTCAGCAGCCTTTTTTCATGTGCTCTTTGAGTGGGTAGGAACCTATTCTGTATTAGCAGAAAAAGCTTCAGCCCTGCTCTATTTTGCATTCATACAAGAAAAAAACCCACAGAAATCAGAATTTCACCTATATTAAACATTCCTGTGAGCAAAGAAGCAATATGAAATGTCCTTGAAGGAGAAAAAAATCAGTGGGAACTTTATTTTTACACCTCTCTTCAGATCCTGCACACCCCTGAACCTGCTGGAAGTGCAAGGCAGTACTGTCAGTGCTGTCATGCCCTGTTCATAGAGCCAAATGTAGGACAAACACTTTTCCTAGTACCTCATGTTTGTAATCCACTGGATTAAAATCTCTGGTATTGCTGTTTCAAAGTGCTGGTGTTCCACAGCACCTGGAGTTTGGTGCCACCGGGCTGTGGAGTTGCAGGAAAGTGCAAGTGTTAGGCATGGCACTCAGAAAATGCCACTCTTCTGTCATTTTAAAAGGGTGTAAATCAGAGGTCATTCCGCTGTAACCAGCAGATTTTTTGCAGTCAGTGTGAAATCATCATCCAATTCAACATCTTCATGTCTCCGAGTCTGGAGATGCTCAGCCTCGACGCTTCAGATCCTAGCCAAGGCACGTCTTCTGTGTTTCCTACTTAACTAACACTTGCACAACCGATGGCCAAACATTCTTTCTGGAGCATTTACCATTTCCAAATATATTTATCTTTCAAGTAAATAAATTTTGTGTTAATTAGTGACAGCTCACTGCTAAAATATTCGCTTCATTCTTTTATCGCCCTGTGGCAGTTCTGCGTGCCATGCCAGCTGTCCTTCACAGCAGGTCTTAAAGGTTTGAAGCCTTATTTGGTGTCTGCAGTGACCTTTTAAATTCCAGAGTAAAGTTGGGGGCTACACAACTCACAAATATAACACTTGTTAATAAAATGTCAGCTTTGTACTAGTCAGGCTTGCGTGGAGCTTTTAAACTGCATTTTCCATCAGCCTAATAGCTCAGGATTGTACACATGTGGTGGCACAGTTGCAAGAGAGGCAAAACCTTCAAAAAAATCTCTTTTCTGTTCCCGCCATGTAACCAGGTCACAATTCTACCCCCTGGGGAAAAAATCATTTCTCCCAGTTACATTCCAGCAAACAGTTGTTAGTTTCTTCATTGCTTAGGTGACCTCAGCTAAACCTAGAAATGCCAGGTTTTAAAGACTAAAAGATTGCTTAAACCTTCAATCCCTGAATCAATACCAGTGTAAGAAATAATAGTAGCAGGGGGAAAAAAAAAGGCGTGGGGAAAGAAGAAGCAACAGCAGAATGGCTAGCAGATGTTTCCTAAAGAAGGTATAAACAAGGAAAATGAGCAGTCAGATTTTCGTTTAACTTTATAGTGCACTTTACAAGTTCATTAAACAAGACTTCTGATCAAGGCAGCCCTTATGGCAGGATTAAGTTGAAATGTTCTTGCTTTCCTGCTCCACTGACTCACTTGGTAAGATGCTCCATAATAACATCATCAGCCAATGAATAGTTAACAAAGCCTTTGGATTGTATAAACCCATGTAGTTCAGATGGTTCTTGACCTTTTTTATGTTTAGATAATGATTACTTACGTATCTGCAGGCATGCTGAAAGCTCTTTGTAATGTACTCAAGAAAAATAACACTGACATCATTCAAAACTGTTGCATTTTCATTCTTTTAATACAGATATTATAGCTGTTTAGATTTTAATGATCCGTCTGTATAGTTGCCTAAAGCCATTTCTTTTCCATCTATTTACTGAAACTACATAAGCAATTCATCTGATGTTTTAAAGATCTATCCATGTTTAGGTATTGCCTGTGTTCCTCCTGGAAAGCTAGGTCTGGCGTTACTGTGATGGTTAGCTCTTGTCATACTGTAAAAAGAAAGTTTTGGTTATTCTACAATGGGACTACTTTTTCTCTTGTTCAGTAAAAGACTTTTAGCTGCAGACAAACTCTTGTTATAAATTCAAACTTTACCATAGATCTCAATGGATTTCTAATTGACTCAGTAATGCACTTTCATTACTGGGCTAATACTAGAGAGCTGAAAGTTGTCTAGTATGCATGCAATTCTCATATAACCTATAATATGGAATAATCAGAATACTTTGAAATAATCATAAAGTATATGGGGTAAATTGGCAAATGGCCTGTTCTGCGTGGGAAAAAAAAATTAAAAATCAAACCTTGGAAAATCTGTGTAATTGTATGAAACAACGCAGGCCATTTCCAAAGTCTCTCTTCCACACACTGACTTGAGGATGTCTGTACATAGCCCTAATCAGCTGAGATGACTGATGCAGCTGTACTTTCATCACATAAGAATGTTGGCTCCGCTATCTTGGTTAAAATGGAAATATTCCCATCTTTTTCCAAGACCAGTAGAAGAACAGTTACAATAAGCTCAAATTATTATCACTTCGTATTAAATACGAGACTATTGTTAAGTGATCACAAACAGTATCTATATTAGAATATACTTGTAACTGTTCTTGATTACGTGTTTTAAAATACAAATTAATATTCCATAGCTGATTAGAGTTGAGATTTTTGAAAAAAAAAAAACAACTTTAGAAGTGCTTTAAGAAGTATTAACAGGACAGGATGTATCTTTCTATCTTTGTATTCATGTGGAGTTGCTGTGTTCACTTAATGGAAATTGGCCTGGAATCTCTGCAAATCCAACAGTAACATTTGGTGTACAGTTTGTAAACTTGTTTGTTATGTTTATAAATCCTTTTTAATGCTCCTGATGATCTTAAAAGACGTCATTTCTCCCTTTCAGTATAAATACTTTTATGGTGTTGGCTGTCCCAGCTTTTCAAAAAAATGCATTGAAATCTTGTAAGGAATTAGACTAAACCTCTATTAAAAAAACAGGCTCCATGAAATTCAAAAATTAGTAAGCATTGCAGACTACTTGAAGTTTACACAAACAAAATAAGTGTGATTTGACAAAGTTACTGAATTCCATCATTTGGATTTTGTTACATATTATAACAAGGATCTTTTTTAGCTGCAGTGAGGACTACAGTCTATGTGTGTTATCAGCAAAAGCATCTTTCTTACCAAAGCAAGATTGATCTGGATCAGCTAAGGTCTGGTTTTTTGTGTCTTTCCCTCTTTTCCCCACTTAACATAAGATAGTAGCTTCTGGGTAATTTAGAAGCTTTTTTTTTTTTTTTTTAACAGAGCATTTACTTGTTTACTTAGTTTTGTGAGTTGTCCTGTCCAACTGGAAATTTTTCATAGCCAGCAATATCTGAATGACTGATTTGCTTGATAAAATAATTTCCAGTGGCATCAACATCAGCCGCAGGCCTAAATATAGAGAGATAAGTACCACGTGCACTGATCTTTTAGACAAATGCACATGATGTATCCGTGTTAGGTGACATCTTCCATAGGATTAAGTGTCATGGGATGTCAACTGTGAATACAGCAAAGAATAAGATTATGTAACATGGACTAAGAAAGACGATTCTTAGAAATTCATCGCTCTCTGCAGATCTCCTCACAACTGTATGGTAAATTAATGCTCACTGTCACTTCTTTCAATCAGCAAAAGCTGAGCAAATAAAATAAGCTGTCACATTTTTGTTTCTTTTCAATGTGAAATTGAAAACATTTCTCAAGCTAATAAACACGAGTCTAAGACTGCTGGTATGTGCTTGACTTTTTCAGACAGTATACTACAAAGCGCAGAAGCTAGATAAGCTAACAGCTCATTCAGTGAAGTTATTGTGTCGAAGGAAGCATGGTCTATCAAATGCTTGCTTTACAAATTTGAATAGATGTCGTTGTTCTCAGTAATGTCACCCACTCTATGGCTGCAGGCATTGTTTGAACAGAGGGAATGTGAAGAATTTTTTTTATTTTATTCAGGGGTGTTTCTTTGCAGGGAAATCAGCCATTCTTTCTCTGGATCTTCTTTATTAAAATGATGATGCAAGCAGTGCTAGGGAGACTGGGCAGATAGCTGGCCAAAATATTGACGATCAAGCTGATGGTTTAGCTACCTGGTCTTCAGAGTAGATGAATCCAAGTGTAAGAAAAGAAAGATACCATGACAATTAAATGTTGCTGCTTCTTTTCAGAGAAACTGGGTCAGAAGGCAGTATTAACATGGTTGGGAACTACTAAGGAATACATCTTTGGTTTTGTTGTTTACTAACCGTAAGTGCAGATCACACAGTGGCTGACTTCTGTTTCTCCATGGTACTCTAGGTCAGTGTGTTACAGACATCTGCACATTGCTGCAATCCGATTGTAAGATGTACACCAAGAGTCCAAATGCATTCCTTGTCTCAGTTACACCAATACAATCTGGCCTCTTGTATTTATTTCAGCACTGGGTGAATTCTTTTGGTTATTTATAGATGCTTCTGAGATTGTGTCAGTGGGGTGAGAGTGAAGCTGCATTACCAGCCGAGTACTCCAGAGAGGTTTGTCTGCTGGCACTTGTCCACTGGCTGTGTAAAAGTCACAGCAGAGAAGTGGCCTTGCATCTTTGCCACCATAGAGCAAACACTGTATGGACTTTGGGCCAGCAGTGGGAGAACTCAGCCACAGACTGGAAGAACTATGACTCACAGTTCTGGTTTTTCTACCCTGACTCTCTAGGAGGGAAGTAATCTTTTTCTCTGATATGTATGATTCAGTGGTAGTATTTTTCATCTGGTGTTCTTGAGAAAGGCGTTGGGAGGGAAATAGAAATTTTTATGTAATGGGCAGGACTTTGCTTTATCCAGAGAATGTCAAAGTACAAGACATTAGTTGCTTTACACAGCCGCAGAGTCTGTTATTGCTCCCTTTATCTGACTTGCCTGAAAAGCTGTATAGCTCTGTGCTTCTTCACGTATCTGCATTGACAAATGCCATTAACAGACTGTACTGGGTTTCTGTCAATGCCTTCAGTCCTCCATGACTCCATTACAGTTGCTCAGGAACTCTCAAAGATTGCTAAGGAAATTAGATGGACAGGAGCTGAGTGAAAGCTTTCTAGGGAATGAAAGGATAGAAAAGTAATTTTGTAGGTTGGCTGAGCTCTTGATGAGATGTTTAACGCTACTGTGATTTAATTGTATTGCTAATGGTGCATTAGGGTGTTTGAGTATTTTGGTAGGAGTCTCCTGGTTATTATTTAAATTGAAGGGAACAAAGCACAATCGGTGTCATTGAAAATCTCTGTCTTCATTTTGGAGAGGTTTAGCAGCACTTTCCATGTATCTAGTAAGAGACATTGGTCCTGACTCTTATTTTCATGAACACTTTGTTACGCACTTTGGCCAGATAAAAGACTCCTGATGTCATCAATTATTTGTATTCTTCCTTTCTGCTCTTGACAGGGCTTCGCTCAGGCACAGTGCCATGCTATACTGCTTTTGAGCGTGCCACAGTTGTGCTTCCAGTTCAGGGACTAGCTTGGGGAATATGAGTTTGTGTGCCTTAGCCCAAGGAATAAATGAAACGAGACCCATCACCTCTACCATGTGAGTATTTCGATCTGTATCTCAGACCATCTTGTCTTTGTTAAAGACACCACTGAGCTTTTTATCCTATCCTTTATTAATTAATGAAGGGCCGAGTAGCAAAGATGGGCTCTCAGAAAGGGGAAGCGGGTAACGATCATACTATTTGCTAAGGATGTGCCGCTCTGCTGCGCAGGAACATACAGTAACACAGTCATTGAGTGAAGGTGCTTAATCCTTTAATTCCTGTAACAAAAAATGATCTTCTAGAATTTTTCCTCTTTGGATTATCTGCTGTAATTTCTGTGAATGTATGCAGGAATAGATTCTTACATACAAAGACAAAACCCTCATGTGAGGTCAAAAACTTAGTGAGAATAAATTCCTTTGGGTGAACATTGAGTTTTATTGTGTTTTTCCCTGTGGTTTCAGTAATTGCTTCTCTTCTGTTACTTTGCTTTGCATTTCACTTTCCTTGTCTCTGTAACATTTTTTTGTGTTTCTGAAACATCTCTCAGCTGCTCCATCGCTATAAGTGTTTTGAAGGAGACTGTAGTAGTGTCTAAAAGATGTTGTTCTACTGATCTCCTAACCCATGCATTTTTATCCTCTCTGAGGAAGGTAATTTCTACATGACAACTCACTCCTTGTTTATTTTGGTTGCACATAGATGACCTTTACCTCTGTTGTCATTTACCTGTTAAATTTCAAGCTGTAACATTATGGTTTCCTTGCTACTGAACAGGACAACCTTATTAATTCTTTCCACAGCATTAGAAGAGTGTATCAAATCAATTGCTGAAATAATGCTGCATGATTTTTAGCCCAAAAGACCAAAAAAAACTTCAATCACAACTTTTTCAGCTGGGGTAGTTCAGTGCTTGTTTAATTGCACAAATAAAAAGGCAGTGCTGCAACTTGATTTAACTCAAGCTTGAGTTAGAAGATTGTCAGGAATAAGTACTCCTGGAATATTACTAGGCTACTAGAGTGATTGCTATCTCAGTACTACTATAAATAAGAACGTATTATGTCTGCATATTGCCTAACTATTTTCACTGTAGTGAGATGACCACCACTATTAGTAGTCTTTTGGGCATGGGAATAAACTTTTCCAAGAAAAGATTTGAAATAAAACGTGTACTCATGTTTCCTTTTAGTTTGGGGGGGAAAATATTTTCTAGTTTTTTAAAACATGTGCTTTAAAACTAAGGACAGCCTCTACATTGGTCTCTTAATTTAGCACTGTGCCTGATTTAAGACCTTTTTTCTTTTAGAATGCAAAGCAGAGAGCTGGCCTGAGGAATCTGAAGGGCTTTCAACCACAAAAATCACTGTACATTTATCAAAACCAACAGTTTTTCATGTAAGATTCCTGAAAGACAGAGGACTCATCCTAATAGTGTTCATATTTAATTGCCTCAAGGGACACCAGCAATATATAATACTCTTTGTGTCTGACAATTAAAGGTAATTATTACCAATTAAATAAAAGTTTCCATCTCAAATAAATAAAACAAAATAGAGCCAGTCTTCAGTATCGTGGTTTCGGTTTCTGTTGTTTTGTTTCCCTATTTCACTACATTTGTTATGTCAGCATAACAGTGATGGAGATATGAGGATATGGAATAGAAACTTGGAACATACTTATTTATAGAAGATTTGTGGGTTTGGACTAGTTTGGTCATTTTCGTTTAGACAGTAGCAAGGAACTGTTTCATGGGAAGCTTTAGTATTGGTAAATATTTTTAATCACAGAAACATATCTTCTGTATCTTTGCCCTGGTTAGCCTCTGATGTTACAAACAGTTTTCTACCACTTTCCTGAGAAGATTGTTTCACAGCATAAAACTTCAATTAGAGAGTTTTATAATTTATTATTTGCATTGTGATATTAACTTTTTCATTGCCGACTTCTGATGAAAACAAGGATCTGGTCATTAAGGAAGGATACATAATTTAGAAATCTGCAGCACAAATGTCTGCAGCTGGGTGGGTGGGTGATTTCCATTTAAAGTCAATGAGAGGCAGAGGCATTTTTAGTGTGCTACCTCTAACGTATTTTAGATGTTTACTTCAGGAAAAGAGGTGTGGCATCCTATGCTCCACTGACAGTGGATACCCATTGACTCCATCAAGCCTGGGAAATGAGACTCTACAGCCTGAATTGTAGAAGTCTAATGAGTCTTATCCAGAAAAGTACATGCAAATCACAGAGATGATGAGAACAATCTGCAAGGATATTATGTGATACTAATTTGCAAATTATATATGCTCATGATTAGGCCGTTTGGCTGTTCCAGACTGCTGGCCAGTGAGGAAGAAAGGGCAATATATACTTTGCACAGCTGGAGCAAAATGCTCATGTGGGTGCTGGGATGTTGAAGAGAAGCAGGATCTGATTAAAATTATGTAAGTCATGATGCAGGTAATTCTCCACCACAGGAAAGCGTTTTAAGACTTCGGAAGATAAGCAGGTATCTTCTGGTAGGAGAATACTGTATTAGGTACTCATAAGAAAAAATCATTTGGAAAACAGAAAAGATGGGTTGGAATAATAAAAAAAAAACAAAAAAAAAACCATTAATAAGTTGACATGCAGACAAAACCACACTGAAAATAATACAGAGTAAGGTGAACTAAGATGATGTCATTGCCCTTGGAAAATCCATATGAAATTGTGTTCCCAATGGACCAGACAGTGCGTGAGTCTAGTATGAGAGACATCTCAAATAGTGTGAGTATGAGATATTTTGCTCAGCTTTCAAAATAATTTTTCTGTGTTAAAATTTACAGGTACATTGACGGGGCTCAAGTCCAAGACAATTCTCTATGAGGATTATTCGTTAGGTAATCTACGTAGTAAATGGTTATTTCTCTTTCCCTTCCCTTGTTTTTTTCCCTCCTTGTGATTATTTAATTTGGATCTTGCCTTCAGCTACCTGTCTTTAATTATAGCAAAGGTTATTCAGGAACGTGTTTGTTGGAAGTAAGCACAGGAGTATCACCGCAGCTGAACAGGCCAGCTTGATCCATAAAGCAGTGACTACCAAAAAGGCCATCTCAACCAGTCATTCATGAGTGAGTGGGACATCCAGTGAGTTTCTTTCTGGTACAGTCATGCTATCAAAAATGCTAGTTTCAAAAATGCTAGTTTCTATCGCAGTGCATTATATCAAGAGGATTAAAGAACTGCAGGAGGTCTGGAGCACCCAGTTTTGAGATTGGTTTGGATCAATCAACCTGTGTACCTCAGGCCTGTTTCTTCAGTATGAAGAAATGTACACAATTACAACTGATCCCAAGTAATAAGAAAAATAAGGAAACAGGGACACATTTTCTTTTCAGAGTGCAGAATTGTATCCTCTGAGAATTCAGGGAGAATCAATAAAGTGCGAAGTCAGAAGACAGCTTTTGTATCTGACAAATTATCCAATAGAAAAAAGAACTAAAACTGGGCCCCATTAGCAGTGTTTAAACATACAGATCACAAAATTCCAATACAAACAAGTTTTAATGGTACGAAATCTACTAATGGCTATTTTGAGATATGGTTTCAATGGGAAAAGTTTTGCTTAAAGAAATTAAAATTCAATCAAATTCAGATTTAGGTGACTCAGATATCTAATTTTTGTGCACCTTTCTAATGGTTTGATACACACCCATTGAAGTCAATGGTAAACTCTGGTTAAACCCTATGGGAAAGTATATGATAGTAACTGACTATTCAGTTTTCTGTAATCGGATTTCTATCTATAAAATTAAGGCTTAGCTCCCTCTAGATAAAATACAGAAGTACATGTAAATATTTACTTAAAAGATTTAAGACTAGGTTTAAGATTAAATACATGCTCATTTTACAGTAGAAGAATGAACTTCAGTATATAGTTACATAATGCGATGGATTAATTCCTTACAGCCTGGCAATACATAAAGATGCCAGTTATGGCATGTAATAGGCAAGGAAAAAGTATATTCTATATTTAAGTTATAAGAAACACCTTTTAACACTGTTTAGAGAGAAAAGTTTAACAAAGTTTAACAAAACTTTAGCAAACTAATTTTTAACATAAGATCTAATACAAGATTCTTATAATCTGTACAGGTTCAGATGATACTGGTGAGATGTACATTTGTTTATCTTTATAATAATTCTTTACTTTTGATCTCCAGCCAGCCAGTATCAATCTTTCCTGATCCAAGGAAGCTCCATGTGTTTTAGTCAGAGCTTAAATTAAGAAGGTTAGAGACACATAGCAGTAATGATATTGGGAATCACTAGGAATCTGGAAACAATTGCAGTTGCTGTTGAATGTATATATATGTATGTGCAAAAATTTCACATAAAGAGGAACTGTTAATAGCACTGGTTTAATCAATGGATTTGTGAATTCCAAGGATTCTTGCATGGTCTTTGCTTTGGAATAGTTTTGTGGGGGTTCTTTTTCTATTGGATAAACAAAATGGACATTATGGGGTGCCAGCACCGAAGCCCAAAGTCATAAGCAACATTTCCATTTACTCCCTTGGATGGTAAATCTAAGACTCCTCAGAATCTTTACCAATGTCTTTAGGCTGCAGCTGATGTGAATTTCCTCCTGCTATTTTTCTTTTCTCTTTTATTTCTAGGCTGCTCACTTTCTTAGATTGAATTTTGTCTACTGCAACAGAGTTCTCAACTTCGGTATGAAACATATTAGAGGAATAAACCATAAATGACTCTGCAGTTTACAACGGGGTGTCCATAAGGTGCCCTCACATAAAAGCATAGAACAAGAAAATAAGTGCAGTAAAATAATAAAAGATCTATTTCACTCCTCACTCAAACTGTAAAACCAAACCTAGTATTGTCTGGCTCTAGCAGACATACCATGTTCTTTTAAATGGCTGAAAGGACAGGAGTTGGTAGTAATGATTAGTTTCCATAGTGGGTAGAAAGGAGATCTCAAGGGAAGCTTAACGTTTAGCCTATTAGTCCTCTTTGCATCCATCGATCTCTGTTTCCCTTGAGGCCCGCAGGTGAGTTTTTTGCTTCCTCTTGAAGCTTGTAATGCCAGGAGTTTTCTCTTCAGCTTTTTCTTTCCTCTCCCTCAAAAATGTAGTTCATATGTGGAGGTCTTCTTACTCTGGGTCCATACCCAGTAAATCTCCCCAGACTTGATGCTTGAACTAAAGGTATACCAAGAATGTACAGGACCAGATCCCAAACAGCTATAATTCTTGTTTGTGGCCATAAATGGGATTATTCTGGTTTATATCTATTAAAGAAAGCCAAATGTGTTGTTACTGAGGTGCTGCTTTACTAACACTATTGGTACACCATCCCCTTATACTGCATAACTGTGAGAAAATCTGCTGCTATTTCTTCCTGGCTTTTCTTGGAACGAAGTGGTAGACTGAAGAGCTCTTTTTACCTAATTTTTCATCCCTTTCTTTGAATTTGGTTAGCCTCTTGAATGGCCTCTACAAGCTAGGACATGGAATGGGCTTGGTGTTTGTATCACTGGGAAGGTCAAGAGCAGCACTATTTGTATCCATTACTGATGGAACTTGCAAATTCATGAATGATTAATCTCAGAGCAACTTAAGTATGCTCCATAAGTTCCTCTCAGGTTTGCCTCTCACATCCATGAGGACTTGCAGTTTTAACCTCCATATCATCAATTCCTTGCTATTTCTCTGTCTCAACTGTCTTTCCTTTAAAACTGCTACAGCCTTGAATTAGGCCATTATTTCATCCTTGAAAATCAGTTTCCATTTACCCAGTTCACCACTTTCTGAAACCACAGTAACTCATGATTGCTGGGGCCAGAGGGGAATTGCCTGAGAGATGTGTAATGCACTGAGCGAATGTGTAAGGCTAAAGTATAAAATTTAAGTTATAAATGAAAGTGACAAGCAAAATTTTTCTCCACTTAGCTTTATTAATGATGCAATATTTTATTGCCTGTGGCTAAAAGTATTTATTGTCGTTGTGTTTAGCTGTAATTTAGTTTCATAATTCAGTTTGCTTTTTACTTTTTTTTTTCCATTTTTTTCCCCAATATCACTTTGTTTCCTTGCAGATTGTTGTCATAATGCGTTCATGTAGTAAGTGTGTGGTCTTCTGGGAATGAGCATATGCAGATTGGCATTAATCTGAAGAAGCAAAGGCTTAACTGTGGGCTTATTTTTAAGCATGTGAGTATGTGGCTGAAATCAATAGCTACACAGATTGTCCTTCTAGGATGACTAATAAAACTGCATGTGTTTTTTTGGTTGTAGGCAGAAACATGTATCTGGCAACATCAACCAGCAACAGCTTCAATATTTATTTAATCACACAAAAAGTCCCACTGAGAGCAGGGGGAATATCTGTATGCTTTACATTAAGTATCTGGTGGGTCACAAGCAGTGTTAAGGATCTTGCAGAATCAAGACTAGAATTTGTATATTATATATTAGCATTTGTTCAGAGAAAGATAATGAGAGTGATCACAAACCAGAAAAAAACTTCCAAGAAGAGAGTTTGAGAAGACGAAGTGGTTTGATTTATAAAGGAGAGGAATTAGGAGCAAACGTATCAAAAGTATGTGAAACAGTGACTGCTATTTAAATGCAAGAATGAGAATGTCCCTTTTCTTTGATAAATAGTATAACAACAAGGAAAATAAAAAGTGAGCTGGAAACCATTGTAAGGAAGCACTTTTTCTGTAATGTGTAATTAGATAATAAAATTCATTCTCAGGCTAAATGAGACCAATGAAGATTCTGAGTGAGACTGAATATTACCACGGACAACGGTGATACCTGGAGTTATAACAAATGGTATGCAAGCAATGTAATAATACTTATTGATATGGCCATTAAACCTTGTGCTCCAGGACTCAGCATAGCCTAAATGAGACTAGTGCTGCTGTTCAAAAGCAGATGATATCTGACAGAAAGGACAAATTATATCATACCTGTTCAATAGAAGGATCTTCTGCCATCTTCTCAGTTACCTGGTGACAACCAGTCTCAAAGACAGCATTAATGCTTAGATAGAGCCCGAGTCTTTTCTTCTGTAGGTCTAACCTAGTATGATAGTTCCACTTCTATATATCTGTTTAATACCCTTTAAAAAGTATGGATTGGACATTCAATTTATTGTCCCTTGGTAGCTTTGTGTAGAATATTACTAGACTGCATTTGAGAGATTTCTTCAACCCGTGCTAAAAAAGGAAAAAGGTAAAAGAGACATCAGAACTTTTTTTTTCTTTTTTTTAAATTAATCAGAATAAATCCCCTTGATGATTAGGTCTTTTCATTGCTGCATTTTTCAGCATTACTGATCCTGTCATCAAATATGTTTCTGTTCTTTCACCCCTTTTTCTGGATTTTAATATTCTTTTTTTAAGATGAAAATTTTTATAGTACTTCCAAATCAAGGACCTTCACAGAGTAGTTCCTGCACTTTTTGGCTATCTTTCTATTACCATCATTTTAAAGAGAATATAGAAGGATGATGGTCTTGATGAAATCCATAATGACCACAACAGAGCAGAAGCAGCATCATGAAACTCTTCTTTCTGCTATAAGTGCATGGACAGCATAACTAACAGCGTAGTCTGACAGTAGGGATTTTTGCTGAAACTCTCATCCTCAAAATCATGTGGCTTTTTAGAGTTGATTCAAGGTGGGCACCTAAAATTCCCAACTTGCCAGCAATACCAATTATATGTATTTCTTTGCCTTGTTGCGCAGCTTCAAGTGCAGATTACAGAAGTTAACATCTTGGTGGGCACTGGCACGTTTACTGCAAATTGGTTCTGTTTCACTTCTCACTTGTGTTATATGCGCATCTTAATTGTTTAGTGTAATATTTCTACTTAATTACAGGAAATGTCACTTACTATATTGATGGTGAAATGAACACAGGCAATGTAAATGACATTGTACATTTTTACAATGAGAGAGAAAATGATTAATTATGAGACAGAATAAATTAACTCATACATCGAATGCTTCTAAGAGGTGTAAGAGGTGGAGGTAGGAGGTGTTTGCAGTTTAATCCCTTCTGTAGAGAAAATTAGAGTCAAATTATATTAGACACTAGAGAGCAGAAATGGTCTCCATGGCCTAGAAGAGCATATAATGGTACCTAATATTTGTAGACACACAACGTATCATCTTGAAGTTTATACGCTGTAAGGATCACTTCATTTATAACTTCAGGTACATTGTAGCATCATAGCATACTCCCTCACAAATTTTACTAGAAAGCCTGGATTCAGTCATAGCTAGTATAAACCAACTGGAGCATGCTTGCAGGAGAGGGCACACACTTAAGAGGAATCACAATGGATTTAATGAAGTAGAAGCTGCAAATTGATGACTTTAGGTCAGCCATGGAAAAATTCTGGAAACTTGATCTTAACTAGTAAAGAGGCTATGCATCTATAAATTATTTCTGTTCATTGTCCAGAGATTTAAGCTATGGCAATCCCTGGGGATGAACACTATTCATCGAGTAATAAGGTCAGATTTCTAAAGTGTGTATACTTCAGCCTTACTCTGCCTAACCTAGGTTTATTCTTTCTTTCTTTGCTTTCGCATATAAGTATTTAATGCTTTCTATCAAGCTGGAGTTGCTATTCTAAGTGTTTTACAGGTTGAGAAGGAAATTGCTTGAGGAGTAGTGTTTTAGGAGGGGAAAAAATACATTTATTTGCATGAAGAAGGACCCTTTTGCTCCTGCACTCTCAATGCAGTATGCAGCGTAAAGCTAACACCAGTCATCCCCAAGAGTTCACAACAAACAGTTCAAAAAAAGCTTACCACATTTCCCTTTTGGATTAAATGCAGCTCTTCCTCAGGCTGAGGGGCCAACAAAAATTAAGGCATCATTTGTTCTGTAGGGTAGGAAAAAAGGACAGGGGAGGGGAGCTGGATCGGCAGAGGGTCAAGGTTTTGAGCCTGGCAGAAAAGGAATGGCCAAGTGGTAGAAAGAGACAGAGAGAAGATTGAAGGATATTGAGGCTGGTTATTAGATACTCAGAGTGGGGAGAGTCTTTGCATTTATTTATTTTTTGTGACCTTTCTTTAATAGAAATCGTTTTCATTCCAACACAGAGCTTAAAGAGATTTAAAAAACCCTGTATTTGCCACAAACCAGTTTGTTTTTTTTTCCAGACAGCCATACTGCTGACCAACATTGCACAGGCATCTCTTCACATTCATCCCTCTGCTACATGCCTCAAGGTAGTTCTTTCGCTTCCACATTCCTACTGTGTATATATGTATATATACACACACTCTTAGAGGATTCAAAATGCTGCTAACTCTCCTGGCATCAGAGACCCAGTAGAAATAAGCACAAGTCACTAATAAATGTTACATCCCAAAGCTACAGCATGAAGAAAGATGGCTTCTTTCCCAGAAGCTGTGCACTGAATATTTAAATTTGTTTGCAAACCAGCACCGAATGCTGTGTTGCCAGCCAGTGCACATAGCTAAGTGCAAGTGGTGCAGACTGCAGTTAATTAGTAAGTTTGCTTTGCTGGGCTGTGACTACAGCAACTTTCTTCTCATAAAATACCTTCCATGTACATAGCTGGAAACAAAATGCTCCTCAAAGAAGTTCTGTCCACATATTTAACTCTTCTCCAGAGTGGCACCAACTGACAATATCCTGAATAAAAAAAAAATCAATGTTATTGTGGACATACAAGGGGTTTTGAATGTCTTTATCACATCTCACTATTATCTGAAGGTTTCCTTGAGTATACATTTTCTTTGGTATGCTTAGTGCATTCTACTTGTACGAAGTGTCTTTCACATGCACTTATGCATACACTAAGAGTGTCAAGTGGTTGGTGTAATGTGTGAATTATTAATCAACTGTCCATTACATAGAACATTTGACAACTTTAAAAAATAATTTCATACAGTTGAAAAAATAGGAAAATGCTAATTAATCATAGATACAATTTGGCAACCAAATCTAGTCCCTGGATATAAATAGCTAACTATATTTGTGTTATTTGAAATATTAAATAATTTTTGATTTTTTTTTTTTTACGTGAGGCAATGGGACAAGGGTGGAAGGGCAAAAGACAGGGGCAATGCCTGACATATTATCTTTCTTCCCCTCATTCATGAGGATTTATCTTGAAACCCAACCTGCTCAGGATTTTGGAAGGGTCTTTTTGCCTATAGTTTAAATCCTTTGGTCCTAATTTGCTTTTCTCATGTATACCAAAATAAATGGTACTCAACTTCACTGAAGTCAGTGGAAAAGCAGAGAAGTAAAACCAACAGAAGAAAATTAAACCTTTTAAAGCAAACTTACCTCAGTACCTTCGTAAAGGTGAAATCAGTTAGTTTAGTCTGTTAATCACTTGTCAAAGTCTGACATTATATAAAGCATTGGCGGCTGGAGTCTATTGTCCAGGCAAGGATAATCAGGAAATCCAAGTTTATAAATTGTTGACTGGAAACAATGGTGTAGAGATAACCCTGGAGAGGTTGTGAAAGACTTCACTGGAGTTTATTTGCATTGCAATTTTGCTGGAAGTCACAGAGGCTTGGCTTCCTACCTACTTACTGCCATTTATTTTTGATATGCCCCAAAGCATCCATGACACTTATTAAAATAGAATGGTGTCTAGGCAGCCAGCAACGCTACTGTATCTTCTTTCAGCAGTTACTCTATTTTAAGAAGTTCCAAAGAGGTTCAGTGTACATCTTCAAACCTACTATATCTGTTGATTCATGTAGCTTGTGAAACCTCTGACCTAGATCAAAATTTCCAAAATTTAAGAAGGGAGTCTGCGTAGCTTCCAGTGTGTACTTAGTGTTGTGGGTTAGCAGGCTGTTTTTCTCATTTATATAATTTTCGTTACACATTTTGTACAACCTGCAGGTTATATTTGCTTGTAATCTATAAAATTCCACCTTATTATACACCTTTATTTATCTGTGCAGTGTCTTCATATACCTTTGCTCCAAATGTGCCTTTTTTTGCATAGTGTCATTACCACTAGATATGTAAGAATTTCCCTTTCATATAATTTTTACAGCAAATTCTTTCTGCAATTTCTGGATGTGAGCCAGCCATGTTAGAGTGAAAATTGGAGCTATTCTCCCCTCGAGCCTGCCAATGTTCTCACAACAGGGAATATTAGTTTATAAATTACCCAAGGGAGAAACACCAGTCACAGAAAGCTCAGGAGATCCACAGGAGCCAAATCACACCTTTCTGATATTTCACTTCTGTGAGCATTCACATTCAAATGTAAACAAAGTTTACATTTAGAGCTGCATTGTAAAAGACCTCTCTGCCTCATGCATCTTGGTAAAATAGTTCTGTCTGAGATGTCTGTTTCTTACTGACTGTCTTATATTGCATTTTATTGGGGGAAAAGATCTGGTGGGAAATAAGCCAAACTGTCTAATTATTCCTGACATATTACCTATCAGAATATAACCGTCAGCAGAGGAATAAAAGGCCAGCGTCTCTTATGAAGTTTGTTCTCATTGCTGGTAATTTAGTTTGCTTCTCCCAAAGAAGCAGAGTTGTGAACTGATGAGCATTTTGAGATGATGAGTCTCTGTCTCAGAAACCGACGGGACGATAATGCCATGAGGCTGAGGATACAAGTCAGATAACGGAGGCTGTAATGAGGTATGTAAAAGGACAGCAAAATATCCCTTCAAAAGTAAAGGCTATCAGGCTGGAAGGGTACGTCTCCAAGTTGTTTCAGTCAGCATATTGCCGCCTGAATCATTGCCATTACCCCAGCTGTGAATCTTCCCTGCAAGAACTAATTGTTTGATGACAATTGTGTCACCAATTTCTGAGTCTTGTTTCATACTTCATATTCCCTGTCTTCAGTGCTGTTACTGGATGTTGCATGGTTATGTTGTTTACGGCCCTGTCTTCGCAGTGAATGTGCTGGAAAAGCAGTTTGTCACAAAAAGGATCAGGCCCACTGTCTATCGCAACTGTCCTGGACACTTCACAGAGAAAAGAAATGGCACAGACCATGACCCAAAGGCCTGGAGTTGCAATTAGACTTCTAATTAGAGGATAAGTTACAAACTCATACTTTTGCATTAAATTTGTTTGTTGGAGGTTTCCTGAGTGTTTAGTACTTCCTGGCCTAGTCTTCCTCAGAGTGAACATAAAATTTAATTCAGCTTAACTTATGTAGTTTGTTGTTCTGAATTTCTTTATATACAGGGTGCAACTGAAATGTAGTTGCCACTGGAGAGGAATCACACCAGGAAAACAGCATAACCCCCTTCTTGTGTCTCGTGGGCCACACAACAGGGAGTAGCATCATTTAAAACTCCACGGGGACAAGACAGACACAGTTGTCCTGTGAGGAGCAGGGAGTTGGATACAATGACCCTTATGGATCCCTTCCAACCTGAGATATGCTATGAATTTTGGGGACAGTGGACCAAGGCAGGTTTGTGGACCTCTTTGTGGAACAAAAAGCGCTGACAGGAGGGAAAAGACACCATGAGGAACAAGATTTCTCAAGTAGAAAGGCAAAGAATTAGGCTGTGAGTTGAAGATAATGACAGGAAGAGTTAAAGTTGGCTGGAGGAACGGTTTAAGGGTGGGAGGGGGTATTATCAGACATCTATGTAGGGGTGATATTCTTAGACCAGATTTCAAAAATACTTTGCCATTTACCTTTTTGAAGACAGTTAATTCCCATTGATTTGCTTGCCTCTCCCTCTGTTCGTGGATACTCTGTTCACCAGCTCCAAACCTGCATGTGTCTACCCCTCCATCTGACCTCTGTTCCTCCCTTCACACCCTGCTCCTGGGATCCCCACTGCTCGAGGGTTGGAGGGTTAGCTTTGCTTCCCCTCTCCTCATTATCTGGCCCAGCCTCAGACACCTCCTAGCAGGGTCAGAGAGAGGGTGTCCTGGGAGGAGCAGTAGCCCTTGCTACCATGCACTCGCTCCCTCCAGCCCCAAGATGTGCTTTCCCACCATCTAAAATTGGCTCCAGGCTGGACCACTGCAGAAGCCGCAGAAGGGCCCTAGGGACCTGGGGGCATGTGCGGGAACTGCTGCTCTGGAGAAAAACACTTTCCATGTTCCCTATGGACAGCTTTTGTTTGTTTGTGTTCAGATACAAATCTCTTCAATTGCTTGGGAATGATAGGTTTCTCCCCTTGGAACTGGAAAACACAACCTTTGCAAGATAGAGGTAGAGAAAAGCAACTGGCATTCATAAGCTGCTGCTTGGCATGAACAAAGGATATTGAGATAAGACAGTGTAAAAGAAAGGTTTCTGTTCTCCCTATTAAGGGCCTGATTATGCACAGATGCGGTACAGGCATGGGGAGGCTGGGGAGAGAGAAGGGGCTGTGAAGTGGCAGGATCACAGATACATCACACACTGTGGGAATTTATCCACCAGCCTTCTTAACACCTTAGCAAACCGAGCTGGAGTAGTATTTCCTCTCTTTGTTTTTCTGGCTAACTGTGTAGTCAGAAATGTTTAATATTAAAGCAGGTCAAACACAAAGAAAGAGAGGAATGGAAAAGTATACAAATATGTCTGAGGTTTTTATGCCTTTTTCAGCTCTGCAGAATTCTGGAAAACAAGATTTTATCAAAATCTTAAAGGTCCCCATTTTTTGAGCAGCTCCTTAGGCAGATTAGAAAATGAAAGCAAAGAAGTTTGTAGACCATAGTTTTCCCGCTTTTGTTTTGAATTTTTATTTTGGATATATGTGGCATTTCAGTGAGATCAGGTCTGTTTATATTTCTTTCTGTATTGTAATAACTTGGGGGAAAAAAAAAAGTGGCTTAAAATAGGTATTATGAGTACAAACCTTGCCCAGGCCCCTGAACTGGGTTTATGTCTTGTTTGATAGAAGGCAATGGAAAACTCATATCAATGTCAATGCTTTTGGGGTTTTTTTGTTGCATTTATCATACCCAGATAGACAGGTGATAGATAGAGAGCTACACATGCCTGGAATATTTTTTCCATGAAAAAAGTGACAGATATTAACAGACACTATTACAGTAACAAAATACTTCAGCACCGATTTCTAAAAATTCATGATGGTTTCCATTAATCATGAATGTACAACCTATAATTATAATTTATAGTATAAACATTATTAGAATAATAATTAGAGATTTTTTTAGATCTTTATTTTTTTCAGAATTGAAATGATTAGCACAGGTTGATAGAATCTAAAAAAGCATTCATACAGTGAAGAAAAGGATCAGTCCCATGTTCTGTATTAAACTAACACAGATAAGCTTACAATTAATTTAGGACAACCCATTTGAAACAATCTATTTGAGTAAATAAACCCTCTCTAAGTGGATTAATTGTTTTTGTTGGTCAAGTAGGTATAGGATCCATAAATGATCCCATTTTCTAAAGGTTGCTCTAAACTGTATCGCCTAGATGAAAATACCCTTCATATCTTATGAACCATGTCAATCAAAACAGCAGCAGAGTCTCTTCACGACTGAGTACAGGCATTCAAAATCTGCAGCCAGTTCATCGTATGGCAATTCACCCTGAAGTCAGCACATCCCATCTGAGCTGCTGGCTTGTTGCTGCCTCCATCCAGTGCCTGGGTGCTAGTGTCCCCCTTCACTGGTCATGCACCAGGTGGTGTAGGACCTGGTCAAGTCTTTCCAGGAACCCACAGTAAATGTTGACCCCAGGAGCCATTGGAGTTAAGTGAAACAATCCAAGAGAATCTCAGGTAGTAGTAGATCATACGGGTTTCCTGGAAACTTTGGAAACTTGCCCGAGCGTGGAGGCTTTGCAGTGTCACCCAGCTTGACCCTGAATGCCAAGTTCAAACCCCAGTGACTGCCGTCTTCACAGCCAGACGGCCAAGCAGAAGGCAGAGCTTGTACTCCATGGCCAAAATACATAATGGAGCATCCTCATCCTATGTAAATAGGAAAATGACTGTAACACAGCTATGCCAATTGACTCTAATCAAGGCCCTGGGCCAAGAACTCAAAGGGCATGTCTACACGGCTCAAACCAGTGGTGAACTACAGATCTCTGAGCTAGCTTCCAATACTTTATTATATGGCACAGTGCAGTTCCATATTGTGATATTAACTTGGGTCCCAGAAGCTCCTCAGTTTGCCAGTTAACTTGGCTACAACACGTCATGGTTACAGCTATGTACATACTGCTATGTGCGTATGGTGTCAAGGAGATATCTGTGTGTCCTGCCACACTGCGTGATATTGCGCCCAAAGGCACACAGTTTTACCTGGTGACAGCAATACTGAGGGTCTGTATACCACCAAAGCAGCATGATTTTTTCTTTTTCTTCTTTTTTTTTTCATTTTGGTTATGCTTGAATGAAAAAGACTGAACCCTGCTTTTGAAAGGAAAATAGTTTTGCCACATGTTATTGTGGTCATGCTCCTGGTGGGAGATGCATTCAACTGTTTTTGTCTTTGTTATGCTGCCCGTATCTAGCCCTGGCATACTGGACATGATGGAAGGTTTGAAATCCTTCTCAGCAAGCCCAGTGACTAAAAATAAACATCTACTTACCTGAAATTATTCAGGTGCCTTCCTTGTGGGTGGTTGGATCAGATGGACGTGCACAGTCCTGCTGCTGATGGCAGTGGAAAGGCCACAGGTGGAACAAGCTGCTTGCTGACATCCCGCTCCATCTTCCTGCGCAGCAAAACCATCTGCAGCAAATGCCAGATCATTGTAGGGAAAATTACGTTACAAGCATCTTATAAGCAGTAGTTGTAAATTTCCATGGTTTTCAGAATGGCTCCTTTCACAAGTAACTTGAGATAAAGTGTGACTGTCCCCATGTACCTACTACACTGATGTGCAGAGGGTTTATATAAATCAGTGCTGGAGAAAGACCTTTTTTAAAGTTTGTCTTTTGGTCCCTTGAGAGGGAGCAATCCAGGGGGTTTATTTGTTCTATCATGCTCACTGCTGCTTAAAGGAAGACAAAATGTGGCAAGCAGCTCATTAAGAGAGAGAGATTGGATCTGTGTTAATATGCAAATGCTAATCCATTAGGACCCTGCTCATACACCAATCAATCAATTAACTCGTCTGTCTCTGTATTGTTCATTATTTGAAAAATGCTTTTAATCATTTTGCTATGCATTAATTAATAGCATGCCTAGTTTAAAAGAAAAAAAGAAATTTAGCGTTCCTTGGGGCTTACAAGTACAAATATTTAGTATTCAGCCTTGGTTCCGTGATTAAGATGTATCATGTAGCCAAAGATAACACAGGGATTTACAGGAGCAGAGATACAGGGCAATTTGATTTCATATCAATTATTTCATATATATCTTTTATAAAGCACTAGACAGAGTAAGCCACTATATGTAATAGATTTATACAAAATAAATTCAGAATTGCAGAAAGAGAAATCAAGAGGATGAAATATGCTTTTACTTCTGCTATTTAGATGTATCTGTGGGCCAAAATAATAGCAAATAGACACAACCCCACTGACTTCAAAAGAAATACTATGGGAGATATGAATTTGGCTCCAAAATTCAATGAGATGGCAGTAGACAGAAATGCTGTTCTGGATGGAACAATAGCGACTTTCCATTAAAGAAAAAAAAAAAAAGAAATGTATCAGATGAGGAAGGAAATGGGTGACAATGAGGGGACGAAAATTCTAAAATGGGCAATAGATGTGCAGTGGGACAGGCAATTTGAAATTGGTACAGAGGTATGTGGAATTATTTGAGAATAGGATGAGCTGAGCTTCCTGAATATCCTAGAAGTCAGGCGGCATTATTTTACAAATGCCATATGCTGGAGTTTGGCGATGTTGTAGAAAAAGGAAGAGCAGCAGTCAAGGTGAGAGGAGAGTGATATACGTGAGAATTTAAACAAAGGTGACAGTTGCAGAGAGTGTCTGAGGCAGATTAATAGACATGGGAAAAATAGGAGCTGAAGGAAAGTTCAGGATCAAGGATGAAATTAAGGTGACAAAGAGGTAAAGCAAAATGTGAAGCCCGGTTTCAAAAGATTCAGGAGTGATTGTATGGGGCAAAAAGATGTTTCTCTGCTGCGTGCAGAGCTCTATTTCTCTTCTTGAGATGAATGTGGCTTTTACACAGGTGAGTAATCCCATTAATTTCATTTTCTTTCATATCAGCCATTGAATTCAGAGGAACTCTGTACCTGAATATGGGCTCACAGAGGTAATGATTTGCAGGCTCAGTGTTCGGTCTGACCTAACAGCCAATTTCTAAGCTGCCCCAGGGCCTAATCCTTGTCCCTGTGTCAGAGAGGCTTTCGTGCCCTGTTTGCACCACCATGAATGAACCGTTCCTCTCTTTCACTGCAGCCTTCTTCATGTGGCCATTACCAGAGTAATCGCTGTGTCCTGGGACAAAGAGAAATACATTGCAGCTCGAGTCTTTGCATTTTCTGTCTGCTCTGTCTTTAGTAATTTAGTCGAACAAGCCTAGGAAAACCCATGCATTATGGACTGCTAATTCTCTGCACACATCTGCCTCGTTAAGTGTGACTCACCAAGCTCAAATCGGAGAGTGTTTATCCATTTGAAATCCTGAAGCTTTTACTGTAACAGAAGAAAAATGACTGATCTCCCTACTCGAAGGGTTGTTTTCCAATATGTTACTATACTAAGGATTTCTAGTAACATCACTACTTCCATAGATAAAGCATCAGGTTAGATTTTATTTGTGAATATACACTGAGCAATGCGCATACAGCTTTGAAATGCTGGCTGCAGTTGTGAAATAACCCTTATTTTTATTCTGCATCAGCTTATACTCTTTTTTTTCTTTCTGAGTTTTGTGAGTTGTGTTCATATGTTCTATTTTGGGAGGATATTTGAGAATCTGTTCAAAAGAAGCATGGAGTAGTAAAATAAGCAGCGGGCAGGACCTCACCATTTATAACTCAGGTCATGCCACTTATTTACTATTTATTACTCATATTATTTTCCCCTAATAATATTTATATAAATTTTTGCTTCACTGTGACAGTTTTCTTTGATACAAAACCCAGCTTGTCCCTTTCTTGGATAATGTTTGTTCTGAAGCTCCTAAAAACAGAACCAGAAGAATGGTGCACAAATACAGACAAATGAAGGTGCTTGTTCAAGGTCACCATCCAGGCAAGTAGCAGAGCTGGGAACAGATAAATACTAATGGTGAGGGAGCACTGTGGAAATGCCAAGGACCAAAGCATATGTTTTATTTTGGGGGGAACTACTCGGTGGGTAAGGTAGACCTACTTGAATAATTAAACCTGTGCTCTTATGTACTGTATGCCCTGTAACACTTAAAATATACCAGGCTTTGGAGGAAAAAAATGATGTTATGGAAGAGATGGCAGTTTCTGGGCAGCAGCTGACTGCAGGCTGGTTCCTGAGCAGACGCACTGACTGCAAGGGCATCTTTGGGGAAGGGACAGTTCCCCACACTACATTTCAGGTGCTTCATAACTGCTCTCATATGAGACAAAAGGGCTTGCTAGAAAAAACTGGTTAGAATATTTGTAAGTATATAAGATTTGGACTGAAATCTTTCAACTGATTTGGTTTTGGGAAGTTTTCTAGGCTTTCAGAGAAGAAAAAATTATTTTTCTTCAGCTCTTTCATTAAAATAACTGGAAGTGAATTTCTGCAAGAAATAGCACTTGTAAGAACATAGAACATCTTCATTTCTAAAAAAAATACTTCAACCAAAAATTTTTGACCAGCTCTAATTTTGAGCGTTATACAAACACCGTGCCTTTCCCTGTTGTAGGAGGTAGAGTTTGCTAGCAGCAGCTGTGGGGACAGTGTGAGTAACTCCTCTGGAAAGCCACCGTGCTAATATGACAGGGAGTGGCCACAAGATTCAGGAATCATTTTATTTATTAAAAGCCATCATTCACTCACTGACAGGAAGGACAAACAAGTTACTGTGGCAATGGCCCAAGATGTGAAAGCCCTGGCACTTGCTTCTTTCCCTACCTCTGTGCTCTGGGTCCGAGACTAAAAAATTCTCAGAAGTATTAAATTCTGAGCTCTTTTTATTTTAATTTACCATCCATAAACTGTGAGTTTCAACACTTGCCTACTTCACATAGAGTATCGGGTGGAAAAGAGCACGTGATGTCTGTGGAGTTGTATGGCCACAAAAGCCGGCAAAACATCCAAGGTCCTGTTGCTAAGGAATATTAAACAGGAATTCTGGGGGCAGAGGAGATATTGTATCCAACAGTATCCCAAATTCTGGTGGACACAAAGGAAATGAATAAACTGGGACTCATTCATCTCAGTACCGTTTAAAAGATTTGGACAATGAGTTCTCACTGGGAAAGGACAAAAATCAGTAATGGAAGTTTTATTTTCAAGGCATTAAACAGGAAATTCCAAACAATGGAAAGTTTAAAACATTAAATCTAGGACCAAGACCATGACTGTATTTCCTTTCATGCGTATTTATTTAGATATGAAAAGAGTGAAAAATATTTATTGCCTTTTCTTCAGTGCTAAACACAACATTTTTTTAAAAGTCATAGGCATCTGGTCATGGGATATGTTTATACATAGCTGAGGGCAGATAGGCTACACATTTTATGGGCTTGTGTGTAGAGATGCAGAAATCACATAGCTCTCTGTGCCGATCTCCCCTGCATTCTTGGGAAGAGAGAAATGCAGAACTAAGCACTTCTGACACTTGAAGAATTCACCAAGAGACGTTCGCCTAACCCTGTGATTACTTCTATCTGTGCCTATAAACATACTGTAAATCATTATGGTATGGGAAGTTGTCTCCTTGCATTGATTGCAGATAACAGACGACATTTTAAACAAGAGAAAAATGAAGTCCTCCCGCTCCTGACATTTTCACCACTTCTTTTCTTTACTAATTTTCAATGTCAGAGACAGTTTGTGCCAAAGTGCTAAAGTGTTGCTTCCATAGATTTGCAAAGTGAATTAAGCTATCCATCCATGTCCTCTGAAGAGCATATTGATATGCTCCTTGCTGCACGTGAGGGATGAGAGAAACAGCTTTTCAGAGGCATGGTATCGGTGATTATATTTAAGAATTAACAGTGAGGCCACTGGTTTTCAAAAGAGTTGTATCCTTGCTTAGATTTTTGCCTTCTGTCTCTGACAAAGCTGTGACTAACTGTTCAAAGCGGAGACATTCACCTGGCAGTGCCTTGCCTCGTACCCCAGCTCCCTCCCAGCCCCCTTCCCTTACCTCGCAGAGCTGTTTGGCAGGTTTGTTACCAGAGTTTGACATCGAAATCTGGACATACACTAATGAAAGGCTTGCACCTTTCAAACCTGACACTGTTTCAGTCACCATAAACGTGTGGTCCCCAGGAAATCTGTCCCCAGCATGTTTTTATCTACCAGATCCATGATCCTCCATGAGTCTCCCGTAAGAAATACAAAAGCCAGAGCAAAAAACTCCTCTCTGGAGCTATACAATTGCTAGTCCTGAGTCATCAAAAATGATGAGCAAGGTTTCCTGAGACAGGAAGTCTTATAAAAAGTAAGTAAATAAGTAAAAGTGCATATGTATTGGACCCTTTTAATTCATTCCTATTTTCAGGGCTCCCAAGTTCACATCTTCCAGTTTTATTTCATAAACTAGGGCTAGAATTTTCTTTGAAAAAAATGAAATGGAGATCCTGTTGTTTTCTGATGGCTCCAGAAACTGCAGCTTGAAAAGACTTTCCGCAACACCTCCAAGTATTGCAATATCTTTAGAAATAAATTCCAGTCATGACCACTGATTTGAACGCACTGTTTCAAAAATAGTAATTTATGCCACTGTGCTCAGGAGTGGCTTTGAAGAATTAAGTGCTTATAAATAGACACAAGTTCTTCTAGCATTATTAAAAATTGTTAGCTTAGGTTAGCTTAGGAACCAACACAGCTGATCACTGGCTTGGGACTGTGCCTGCTTGTGTCTGAGTCCTTCTTTGACCTCAGGAGAGATCTTGCCCCCTCCCTCCGCTTGTGCCTTATTTATCCTGTTTGTAAGATGGGGTTAATGACCTTGACTTCTTTTGTAAAGCACGTTGAGATCTGCCAATGAAAATTGTCACAGGAAGAAGGCTGGGACTGTTACAATGATTGTAATGGTCTTTCCCAGGGCTTTGGAAATAATGAAGATGGTACTGACACAGGAATAAATCCTTTCACTAGATGAGCAATCATTGGGTGCAAAAATATGTATTGCATCAAATATAATTTGCATCTCTTGAGTAGCAAATACATTTCTCCCTTTATTTGGAGGATAGCATCTTTTTCTGTGATTTCTAGAGGATTCCTCTTAGCAGCCTGTGCCTGCCCAAGCAAACAGTGATGAAATGCTTTGCTGAATCATACCTTTCAAGATTATTTGCTGGGAATTAACATTTTGTCTAATTCCTTCATGGAGCTACAGGATCCTACAGCTGTATTTGCACTTCCTTTCTGAGCCCTATTTGTAGAGCCAGCTAAATTGTATCCCTAATTCTTCCAGTGTGATCTAGGACTTCAGGTCCAAATCTTATCCCTTTCCCTTATCTCTAATAACCACAGCAAGGCCATTTTGGTTAAGCACTTAACTTGATTTCCTCTTTTTAAGCGAAATTCAGCCTGGGAGCTTTGTGTGGTAGGGCCACACCACAAATGGATGATGAAATCCATGTGGCTGAATTGCTTCTAGAGATGTCTTAACCAAGTGTGGCCCTGAACCCAAATCCCATTCACTTTGTCTGCAGGTCTGGCTGCAGCCCCCAGCATAGATATTAATGTATCTTCCTGGATGGTTCTCCAGGATTTGTCCCCACCATGAAATCAGTAATTTTTTGCCAGAGATTTTTTTTTTTAACAAAACAAGCCAAAGTTTTAGCACAGTGCAAATATAAAACAAGTAGTAGGGAAAGACCATGGGATCATTAAATATCTTCAGCCAAAAAAACTTTTGCTTAAAAAAAAATTTTGGAGGCAATTACGTTGCTTAAATTAAAACCTTGTTAAATAAGAGCAGTGACCACAATGAATCAGCGAGAAGTCCAAGGTTTTTGTTAGCAGGTTGTAGCCCATAGCAACGATGGACTGATTAATACTGAAACTGCCTCCAGCAAAGGGATCCTGTGTCAGGAGATGAGACCTATGCATTAGTCACAGAGGTCTCCTGGAGAGGCCGAGAACACTCTCAGCCACGCAGTTTCAGTCTGACAGGGGGTCAAAATGTACAAGCTTGGAACTGAAAAGGAGGGAGTTTCACCTGGTTTGGGAAGTTTAAGATTTTAATATGCATAACAAGGTTTGAATCATCTCAGTAGTTCCCATCCTGTTAGGTACAAAACAGGATCTAAACACTATGCTTTCGGAAAAGGTTGTTTTGTTGGGTTTTTAAAAAACATTTCCCTCTACTCTCCTTCCCCTCTCCCCTCTTCTCCCCTTTCGTAAATCTTTCATAATCAAGATACTTTTCTCATTACAATTGCTGTGTCTGACATTAAAAAATCCTTTAAAATTCATAGCACATAGCTTGATGTTAAACTTTGCTCAATAATAGACCATTAGTTTACTTGATGCATGACTCGCTGAATGCTCTGTACCAGTAAATATAACAAACTCATAATTACTATGTGTAACATGTTTGCATTCAAACATGACCTTGAACTTACTTCTCAAACATTTCAGAAATGTCAGCTATGATGATGATCTTTGTTCATTACTGAAAGGAGTTTCTGGGTCTGTGTGTAACACACATTTATATCTATTAAAAATGACACTGTAGAGCTATTTTTATTGTTCTAAACTTTAAAAACACTGTTAAATCTCAGTAGCCCTCTGAATCATGTGATCCTGTGACCATCTTGGCACTTTTCCAGCCCAAAAGCCTATTAAAAGCTTTGACAAAAGAAACCTTAGTTTATTTCCAAAGCAGTGACAAGGCCCACCTGTACCCTTATTAACACCCTGCTAAAAATGACACAGGCATATAGCAGTTCATTTTGCTAAGAGGTATATAGTCCTCATTTAAAAAAAAAAAATGCTATTATTCTGTGTAGCAATGAATGCAATCGGGTGTTCATCTACACAGGAAAACATGTGCAGCAAGTGAAGGCGATACAGTGATAAAACCCCTGCCTTTCTAATCACCTGAGCTCAACGTTGATCTGTCAGTCCCAAGTGGGTCAGCCTCTCTGCAGTGAATGTGATAGCTCAGGGTGCCTTCCCCTGCCTTGGGCTTGTCCCCTGCTGCAGCAAGAGGGTGTCTGGGGCACAGGGCCGACCGTCGCCTCCATTCTGTGGGACCGCAGTAGCTTGGTTCCCTGTCCTTGGTTTAGGCAGCGAGCTGAGGAGGCTACGACTGGCCAAATGGTTCAGGCAACTTGCCATGGGAGGGAAAACATTTCAGTGTGAGATACCATGAGGCTGAAAACACATGGCTGCTGAAGTCTCCTGCCCTCCAGTAGGTGACAAAGACCTTTACCTTACAGCTGAGAAGTGGCCCTTGCCTACAAGGTGTTCTGCAACCATTTAATAGCTTTGCTACCAGTGGAAAAAAACCAATTCTCATAAGTCAGAAAATGGCTTTTGTCTAGGAACTGGTGTGGCATAAAACCTAAGTGACTGCCTCCAAACCAGAACATGACACCATCTCAGCTGGAGCTGCCTGCATTCACAGGGTGGCGAGATTCCTTCCCTGCTTCCATCGGTGTATCTTGCTCAAATGCTACATTCATGAAGAGTTAAAATTAGAGGGTCTCTGCCCCTGTGCTAAAAGCAGCAGCCAGTTCCACTTCTCTGATGCCTGTTTGCTTCCAGAGCACCAAGACTGCTTTTAATAACAAAGTGAAAGTGACACTAGTGCCAGTCATTTATATTCCCCTATGCACATTTACATTCAGCTTCTCCTGCGTCTTTCCTAAATTAGGTACTGTCCACATTAGAATTCAAGCCATGCCAGCCACAGCTATGTTTAAATGTGGTTGCATACTAGTACGATTCCAGCATACCATTTCTGACCACAGGGGAACAAGGATTTTTAGACTGTTGTTGCTATTTCCTTTCCCTCCCAAAGCAGTGTAAGCCGTGCTGTGCTGTTGATGGCAGGTCAGGCCTCCAGTCGGTGTGAATTGTGTGATTTTGGTAAAGCCATATGTATTTCGACCTGTCTAGACTCTGCTTCTGTTTCTCTGGATAGACTATAGGGACCGTGATTTGGTACCGCCATTATTCTGGCAGACAGAAAACTCATGGATTATGTTGTTCAGTTCATTCCTGGGGGATGCACAGAACTTTTGGGGAGAGACACAGAATGGCATAAAAAAAATTCCTCTGGGACCAAAAGCATTGCATGAGAACTCTGTTAAACAGGAATAACAGCAAAAACACTCCTCATAGCATCTCAGTAGCAAGGCTATTCCTTCCTCTTCAGAGGTTAAATGCTGTGGTTATGGCTAAAAAAGTATGAAGACAACCTTTTCAGCAAGAATTCTTTACTCAAAAACATGCAGTGGATTCTGCTTGCTTTATGCTGCAGTTGGAAAATGGAGATTTTAGATAACACTGTGATTTGACTTGTATCACTCAGTGGAATAATGCACTGGTGTAAAACTGACCCATTCAAGGCTGTGGAGCATTCAGCCCTTTAGACTTCTGTTTGAAGAGCCATTACATGCTGGCTTTACATGACGATAGACAAGTAAATGCACTGCAGTTCACAAAGTAACAACACAACAACTGCATTTTCAACCCCTCTGATACAATCTGGTCCAAAACCTGAGGTCTTGGAGCAGGGATTTGGGCTCAAATTCATAAACCAAACTGGAGGTAGTCCACCACTTTGCCTACTGCTTTTCATTAAATGATGGAATCACCTGCCTCATGTGGAAATCAGGTTTAAATCCTTGCCTATGCCTTAGCTCATATGGCTGAAAACTAGGCTGTGGTTCACATTCTAATTCTGCTGTAGACCTATGTAGGACAGAGAATACATTTTTGACTCCTTAAGGTGGGAGACAAGTTGCAATTTAAAACAGAAGGTTGCAATTTTTTTCCTATATCATCAGTAGAGGCTGTCCAGGAACTGCCACAACACCACTGACAGGGCAGAAAATGCAGACAGGAAAAATAAGTGTTTATATCCTTAAGAACAGTGTTTCTGCAAAAGATCTTGGAAGCTTTTAAGGGAAAGGTATCTCAAGTTTCAATTAGGAAACTATCTTGAAAAACCTGGTACTTGGCTCTTCTACCCAGGCTTGTATGTACATACGCACCCACCGCTAGCAAGTGGTGTAAAAGGCAAGATGAATTTGTCAAGCACACTGTTGAGTATGATGGCATTTCTGTGAAGAGTCTGAGAAAGGGAATATTGGGAAGGTAAAGAACAGTGCTTGTTTCTTGATTAAGGAGGTGGGTTCATACCCAGGAGATCAGTCTGTGCAACAGACTTGTTAACTGGCATCCAGTAAGCCACTTCAGTCAGGACTTTGGGAAGCCACAGATATAGCACTCACAAATGAAGGCAATAAAAGCTGGGAACATAATAGCTTTTTGCCCCTGACTTGTCAGTAACTTCCTCGCTGCTTTTGGTCTGCTGCTGTCCCAGCAGAGCATTCATCACCACGTGCCCCACCACCCTTCTGCCTGGCATTGCTGATGTGAAGATTGCTTGCTGGTGGCCGGCAGAGATTACAACAGCCACGCAAGCTGAGTGAGCACTGAGGGGCTGGCCGTGGTCACTGTTCTGTAGAGAAATGAAAGGAAGGCTGAGTTAAGGTTGGAAAATGCTCATAGGTGAGAAATACCACTTTTGGTTCACCTATTAAGAATCTATTACTTCTACTTTTTAAGTAAAAAGTAAAAAGTAAAAAAGCAAAAGTATATTACTTTGTAAGTCTTAAAGAGGGAAGCCTTTAATGGAAAAGTATCTCAGGCTTCAGTTAGGATACTATCTCAAAAATGTCTCAAGATCATGAATTAGAATAATCTAATTGAACCTACCTCATTTTTATACCAGCTAAGAATGTGACCCTCTAGATCTATCTGCAGAAATCTTCAGTCAGAAATTGTGCTTCTTTATAAGTCTTTCAAAGCCTTTGATGGGCTGTTAAATGGCAAATTTCAGTGCTTTAGGCACCTTCTTTAACCTAATGGAATAGTTGTGCAATTAAAGAGATAACATATTTTTGGTGTGGTGTACATTTGAGTACTGCTAGTTCTGCCTCCCTGTGGAAGAAAAAAAATGTGTTTAATGGGAATGGCCAAAAGCAGTAGTGGACTAATTTGTGTTTGGGGTATGTGAAGGAGTTTTTATTTTTCAAACAGAAACACATTCTTTTGATTAACGGACTTTCAGTCTTAAAATGCCTTTGCTATATCCATGTTTGGATGAAAAGTGTATGTTCACCTTCTAATAAGCTGTTATACTACTGCTGGCACAACTTCTTACCACAGGTTTGCCACAGGAACTGTGATTCACACTATCATGTGTTTTGGACTACTTAAAATTAGTTATTAAGCAGTTCTGAGAAAGGCAAAGCTCTTAAAAATCAGCACATCCTGCAGGGCCTCAACTGTTTTACAAACATGTCAGGTATCTCATCCCCTGCCACCCACCCCACTATGAATACAGAGAGGCATTTTTTATACGGTTAGGTCCAGAGCTGTATCCTGCAACAGTCTCTTTTGACCCGTGCATCCTTCAAAAATGCTCTTTTTTGTTCTTCCTTTAGTTTTCTATTTTTCCCTTTCACATTCCAATTTTTTTGCTACTACTTACCACTTCATGTTTTTACTTCTCTGTTTCAGAGCCTTCCTAGGTTTCTTTTCTCTTTAGCTTCTTGCCAACCCTTCTTTCACTTCACTCTTCCCCCTGCACCACAACCAGCATGCATCCGAATCGCAGACCTGGGTCTTACTACGACATTAACCAATATCCAACAGATCCAGATTTGGGTTTCCCTTATCGTCAGTCTTGCCAGTATATTGAATCCAGCAAATATTTGCCAATTTTGGCCAAAAAGTTCAGTGGGAAAAAAGTTAGAAAACCCTATATATTGCAAAGGGCAGTAGTTTTTTTTTTTTTTTTAAATGGGTGTGTCTGTCATGCTGGGGCCCACAGCTTAAAATAAATAAAATCCTGGGATGACTGTGCCAGCTAATTTGCGAGATAAGCCTTTTATGTTGGGGATTTTGTCTGGACAAAATGAACAGGCTGGAGAGCTGAATATGCAAGCAAGCCACTTACCATGCCTCTTGCATCACACACACACATAACTAATACGTTAATCATCAATGTTCAAACACAGTTACCAGATATGATGCCAGAAATAACTTCTGTCTCTGTTATTTTTGTTGGCCTACCATATTTTTTCACTTTGGTCTCTTGTTTCTAACCCTCATTCACTTTTGGTTTTGAAATCAGTAGAGAGATCAAGAGTTTCATAAAACCTTTCCTTCTCTAACTTTGCTTTTGTATACCTCTCTGATATGCCAAGCATTGCTGCTGGCCATTAACTTTCACTTAACAGACTATGAATTAATTTGCCACGCTGACATGGGCAGTTTGAGGCACAGCATGAGTCACAACTCATGTTATAGTTTGCTCAATTATATCCCAGTCATTTGAGATAATTGAGTCAAATGATACAGTGGCACAGGACTTACTGTAAGTCCAGAGGATTTCTCCTTCTGCCTAAGCTGCTCATCTTCAACTGTCAACAGCTCACAGCATTCGGTGTAATCGCTGCCAGATCCCTGGCAGTGAAAATCTCCAGCAGCCTGCACCCCTCTGCACGTCAGCGGCTGCTCCGGGCTCGGTTGCTTCTGTGCCTGTTCTGTTGCTGCAGTGAAAAACACACATGTTCTAGCCTTGCTCCCTCTCCTCCCTCACTGACTAGTCACTGGACACGCGCGGTTCCCCCAAATGTCTGCCGGGCCTCTGGGTGCCTGGTTCCCCATGGGCAAGCACCAGGAGCCCTGCGGGATGACTCAGCACCGCGCTCCCGGCCAGCCCGGGGAGCCCCGGAGACGCTCTCCGACGGCGCTGCGAGTTGCAACCTCTTGTGGCTTTACTCGGAAGAGGAATGGAAAGTCACAGAGTAAAACTGTGCTCAAAATGTTTTTTTTTTGCCAAGCTTTACTTCGGTGCCCAAGAAGGACTGCGTATTTAATTCTTGCGCTGCCTTTTCCCGTATGCAATTCCTTCATTTGCAATGGGATTAGTCCCATTTGACACTGGGCTAAATGACAGTAGCATTTTCTCCTGTGTTGTAATAAAGCATTGCATTTAAGTGGGCACATTTTACTTGGATTGTAAAGTACTTTGCAGATGTAAATTAAGTAAGCCTCCTGTCAGCCCTCGGAGATAAACAAAGAACATTATATCCATTTTAGAGGTAGATAATCTGAGGCACAAAGAACTTGAGACAAGAAGCTTGGCAGTCTAAAATTAGACACCTCAGTCCAAATGAATAGATTGTGAGTCCGTTACTCATATTAAAAAGCAGCTATTCCCCTCCAACAATGTCAGGAAGACTGCAGTATGTGAAATCTTTGAACTGTGCTTCTCAGCCATGCATGGTAAAAGCTTGAGGGGGTGCTTAGACACTGAGTTCCCAAAATTATGTCCAAGGAAAAAAATTTCACTGAAATTATTTTCAAGGGAAAAATGTGACCATTAATCAAATTAATTGTTCTGGCTTGTAAAAAATCAGTCTTTAATCAAAAATAGCCTTCAACAGAATAAACTTTCAGTTTTCTTTGGAAAAATGATTCATTCATCACTCAAATACTACAATAGTACTTCATGTGAAATTATGAGAGCAGAATGACTATGAGGGTGCACTCTGAACCAGAGTCCAGACACATCTTTCAGATACCTAGGTTTTGGATAAGGATGAACCCCACAAAGGCTTCTCGTGCAGGTTACAGAAACAGGGGCTGGAATTCTGCTGGAGCTTTCAAGTCAAGTTTCATGAAATCCTTGCCTCATTTCTCTGCGCTCAAACTATGAGAAGTGAGAGTCACTCACTGGCGGAGAGCTAGCAGGGTGTGGGATAGTCATGCCTCGGGGCAGGACCTGTGAGAGGTCTTAGAAGTCCTCTCCAAGTCCTAAAAGAAGGGATCTTCTAAAGTAGGCCAGGAGGGAAAAATGCCAGTGGTGGTTTTGGCTGAAGGTTGACAGGCTGTTATGGAATAACCTTTCTCTCAGTAAGTCAGAGCCCAAAGGGATTGACTTTTCACCCCTACAGATGCTACTCTCTCTTTGGAAGCCAAGTAGTGACTCCTAACAACTCTTCAAACCACTGACTTGTAGAGGATTTTTGATTTACTGAAACAAGCTTAATTCAGTCAGATTTTTTTTTCCTGGATACCAGGAACTGATGTAATCCCTTTATAGTAGAACTGACAGTAAAATGCATCACTGGAAAGAAAAGTATTCCTTCAACCCCTGCTATAAAATAACCTTTGGTTTTAATCTTTGCTTAAATAACATATATGATTCATATTTGGTGACTCCACACATGAAAAGTGTAAATCTTACCAGGTAAGATTTTATCATTTAATTCTGCTAACTGACTTCATACTGGCCTGACATTCCTATAATTCAAAGAAGTCTGCTTTTCCAATGCAAAACACTTGAACAAAAGGTCAGAACAATGCAACATTGATTTGGATGCTACACAGGGACCATTTGCACATCACTAGTTGCAGATATATACTAGGTCTTCACTTCAGTCTGATATCTAAAATGTATGCAGATTATAAAGTGCTGGGTGATCTATTACTTTGCCATCTTGGCTGCAAATTGCTTTTTTGCCACCAGGCACCCGGGCACAGCAGTACTGCTGTAACCATCACTCTGACTGGATGGTCAAAGGAAGCAAAGCTATGCTCTCACACTAACAAAATTTGTTCTTGATGGAGATCTACTTACACATTTATAAAACACTGCAAAACACACATCTGTTGAAGCATTTCACTAATAGCAGGAGTATTTATTGTGTTTTTCTGCATGTGATGACCCAATTTACATGTTGATTTGCTTAGCATCTGCTGTGATACTGGAGGAAGAAACCCCCATAGAACCACAGAAATCACAGAATAGAAATGTGGTTGGGAGGGGATCTCTGAAGGACATTCACTCCAGTCTCCTGCTTGAGGCAGGCCTGTCACCAACACTAGATCAAGTCAACCATGGCTTTGTCTATACCCTAAATCTTTAAAATCTCCTGGGATGGAGATTCCACAGCCTCCATGGGCTGCTCTTTCTAGAATGCCTTCATCTTTCCAGTGAAAAAAAATGTGTTTCACCAACCAAAACCTTCCAAGCTGTGGCTTGTGGCTGCTGCCCCTTGCTGTGCTGTCCATTATAACTGAGGAAAGTTTGGCCCTCTCATCTTTGTAACTACTCTTCAAGCAATTGTAGGAAATCCTGGAGTAAATAAGGTAAGTCTATGTTACCATATTCATCAATAAATTTGAAAACTTGTATGTTAAAATATACAAGACAACAGCTATTGGGATACAGGCCTCCTTCCTCTGAGCCTTTCTGAATCTCCCAGCTGAGATTTGTCCTACAGAGGTAAGGTGCTCCCATTAGGAAAACAGTCCTGCCGTCCCCATCAAGAATCAGTGGGAAGAAGTCTTCAGGTTGCCAGAATCAGGTTCTGCAGGTGCCTGACTCTCACCACCGCTGGTTTTAGTTAATTCAGCAGCTGGGGACAGCTGCCTGAAAGTAGGTGGAATTTGATAATTTACATGTCCCAAACTGTATGTCCTGTACTGTGTATGATATTTTTTTCTGTGTGGAAGAGGAGGGTACAGCTTATCCTGCCCAAAGTGTTAAAATAGCAAAGGCCAGCCTGGGTGTCATACATTGCTATCATTCTTACCACATTAAGAAAAAATCAGCAATTTTCCCTTCGTGTTTTCTGAATATTTTATATGCTCCTTAGAACTTAAACCAGGTTTTATTTCCCTCTAAAATAAGAATAAGATCATCAGAAACTAATTAGATCTGGTTCTAGTGTAAAACCACAATGGAAACTTTTCTGAAATGTCAAAGCTGCCATAGTTACTACTTGTCTTGGGCTCTAAGGAGCCAGAGTAATTTCCAGGCTTTGTGTTATTTCTTTTCTTACCATTTCTTTTTTGCCATTGTGTATTTTGTTGTTGTTGTTATTGCTTCCTAATGTACACAACAGTGGTAAAATATAGTGAAAAAGACTATTGTGTATCCCAAACCAGGTATACCAATCTCACTTTTATTTTTTTATTCCCCAAACACTGACCGTAGACCTGACTGTAAGTTGTAAGCTTTGGGTAAAAAGCAGATGAGCACATCTGTCTTTTTATTTCACTCCAAGATACCTGAATAAATATGTATGCATCCAGGCTACCACAAATAGCTGTGCTGCTAGACTAGTATTTCCACGGCCTCTCCAGTTGGTTGACATTATTTGGTTAAGGGCTTGTTTTTGTTTGGCTGGAAAATGTTAACTTGGAATGAAAGAAACTTGTGGGAATGGGATACTTTTGATAGATTTTTATTTTATTTTATTTTATTGCCTTTTTCATACCCTTGATGAAATTTTGATCGAAGTGAGAGTGGAAGGGTGAGCAATGTTTTGTTATGTGCTAATACTGAGGCATGAATTAAAGTCCCCTTCGGTTCTCAGTGGGAACCTGAGCTATGTCTTGTGTCAGTGTCATGACCACTGGGCATTAGGGAGGGAGTGGTGGTGGTCTCTCTCACTTTCTTCTTAAAATTCCTACCCAGGCATCGCAGTGGTGATTGGAAGCTAGAACGCAGTGTGAAGAAGGGCTCTAACCACCTACCCATAGACTCCTAATACCACTAGGACTAGAAAAGACTTCAGGAATTTATCTAGTTCAGTGTTCGCCCTGTAGATAAGCTATGTGAATTTGTTCCTCACAGATGTTATTCTGATCTTAAAAGCTTTCAGTGTAGACGGTCCACACCTCTGGGGATTTCTGTTTAAAGTTTTAAAAATTTCTAAAGCAGAGTCAGTATTATAGTATCTAATTTGGGGCTTTTTTTTTTTTTACAGGAAGTAAGAGCTAATATTCTCATCATCTAGATGGGAAACTGAATTACAGATAACACCGGGCTGATTCTGAGGATGCAACAAAACTCCACCTTCCCATGAACCAGCTATTCTACACAATGGACATACACTTTAATTCTGTCTTAATGAACATAGCATCAGTTCACAAGTGTTGATGGTATTTTCTGTACAATTAACCTCTAGTGCAGCAATTTACATGAAAGACAATAGTGCATTGTTTCCTGCACATGTCCTACAGAGGGTTGTATCCACATGTGGCGTGTGTTTTTCAAAGCTGGTTGCTTGTTTCCTATGATCCTTTCTAAAATCTTGCAAAAGATTCCTCGCAAAAGGTGAACGAGTTCACAAATAACTGGAAGGGATTCAAGGAGCAAACAGAAAATAAAGGAACAGAAAGGACTGTAGATGTTTCTCTTGTATTCTGAAATAGTATTAGCTTTTAAAGGAAAAAAACTTAGGACAGGTTGTAAACCGAAGTGAATTTCAGTGTCAGCAACTTCAGCGATTTTATTGCAAATCTTGCAATATTAAGTATTTGCTTTGAGCTCAAAATCTCTGAACACATGGGATTCTTGGGTTTTGTAATTAAAAAACAAAACCCCAAACAAAACAAAACCCCCCAAACTTAAGTGTCTAGTATCAAGTTGCAAGGTAAAATGAGAAATTATATACTCACACTTTACAGGACCACGAAAACCGTCAGAACCTGCATTTTGCATTAAAAAAAAATATGGTAATTGCTAAAAGAACCTCAGGTATGTTTGGAGGGCCTATGTAAAACAGAGTTTACACCAGCTGTAAATTTGTCCCTAGACTTATAATAAAGAGATGTTTACAAGACCTGCAAAAGCCAAAGAGTAAATTCACCAAAATAGTGAATAATTTTTGCCACTGTAACAACTGGTGTTGGTTATATGGCAGATGAGCTGCTGGCATTTTAGATTGACTTCCTTCTGAATAGTTTTCTGGCAAATGCTTGCTGGTTTACATGAAGCCAAAGGCTTTGAAATAAATGTCTTTCATTTTCTTTACAAGAAATTAGGCTTGATATTGTTGACTTAACTGTATACCTTCATTAATTATTATTTCCCTCACTTTCTCTTCATGTGTCCCTTAAGGAGACTTAAAATACTTGCTATAGAAGGATCTTCCTGATCAGCAAGTCCACTCCCCCTTGCCATACTCTCACATCATAAAATCACTTCTGTAAATGTCAGATTTCCCTGCAACTGATTTTTTTCTTTCTTTTCCCTACCCACTTTCCCAATGGAAGATTGTTCCTGAGCTTGGATGAGGTGACAGTTTGAAACTTTTAATTTCCAGACTATGTTATTTCCTGGTCATTTGCTTCTGTGTGGTAGCTGTCATCTGTCTTCATTTTGTATTGCTACTTATCCTGACAATATGCATTTCTATCTATATTACAGTGCTAAGATTGCTTGTGTTTCTTACATTTGACTTTGTAAAAAGTATGAGGTAGTTTTGATTATTACAGTTTTTCAGTAAATGGAAAATTCCCATGGCTTCCATGGAATTTTTGATTGCTAGGAACTTTTTACCTGATTGCCTCACTTTTTCTATTTTAAATTTCTTTTTCTAACCTGCAAGAACACAGCAGAATAAGGTGGTTTGTGTAACCACACATTAATAGCAGATACTGTTGTAGGGTTTTTTTGGCTATGTTGTCATGCAGAATTATTAAAGGCCTTCAAGGTGAATGCCATCTTTGACTACATTCAGTAGAAAACTGCTATCTTTAGTTACTCAGGCTCACAGCAGAACCCAACAGAAACATAAGTCTGCATGAACTTGCTGTTTGATGGCACAATATTCGATATATCTGTAAGTTAGGCTACCCATTCCTCTCAGCTTTGTCCTTTGTCCAGATGCATTTGTACTTCTTCACAAAAAAATAAAACAAGGATTTTCAGCTTCCTCACCTGCAGTGTAATCTTTTCTCTCTCTTTTATGGAAATAAATGACAATAGAAGGAAAAAACCTAGTAAAGAATCAAATCTTGCAATCACTTCCTAGAAAAGCTTTAATACACATATTATGTACTCCCATCTCCAATATCTATTTGTCTGTCCATAACTCTGCTTTATACACAGACCTGCTAGTTTGTCCTCCCTCCTCCCCTCATGCCTGTTATCCCTCTGGGAACCACCTCTGGTATCATTTGGGGAACTACTGAGAATAAATTTCATGGTGGTGCAGCATTTTGAGTCTAGCATATCACTTTGACTTGCACTATCTATAATCAAGGGATCAGAGGAACTTAATCCCCAGTTCCTTTCTCTTCTGCTTCTGCAAAGTCATACTTGCCTTCATCTCCCATTGCTCTTTTTCCTCCTTCCTTCTGTCCTCCCTCTGCACAAGATAGACAACACACAGCTGGAACCTCTCATCATTTGTCACATCCAAGTTATGTTCTTCCCTATCCTAATTTTGTTTTAAAGCACAGGCAGGGGAGTGTCAACATGAAACTTCATAAACCTGATGTTCATGGACTATATATAGAAATACTCTGCTGGGGTTTTTTTCAGTTTTTGTCATTTGTAATTCTTAAAAAATCTGTGTTGAAGTCTAAAATTAGGTTTATCATTCAAAAGCATTTTACAGGTTCAGCTGCTGAACAGCCTTCTTGATAATTCTCTTGTAATTTCCCAATATATCATATTTTCATTCAAAAGGCAGTAAACAAGCATTTTCAGGGCTGATATAGACAGTGCAGACCACAGCAAGGAGTCCGTGTCACCAAACAGGAAATGAAAGAGTATTTTTGAAAATACCTATTTCAGAATAAATTTAAACAGGTATTTTTGCACAGAAAAATAGCAAATATTTTTACTGTTGTTAGGATTTGAGGAGTATAAGAAATACTAATTTTCTATCAACTCTTTAGATATTCCTGGGAAAACTAATCTTCTAGTCTGGCCCCAATTAACTGTTAAGAACAAATGAATGCAGGCAAGAACAATTTTGTTCTAACCTCAGTACGCATGATTATTTATAATAGTTGCAAGTGATCAGGCTGTGGTGGCTCAGAGAGTTACTATTTAGAAGCTAAAGCATGTCAGCCGGTTGTGTTAAGTGCTACAAACCATTTGCAATCAATGACTAAAATAGTGCTTCAAGCTAACGTATTTCACTTGGGAGCTGTAGTGGGACAGCAGCATACGCATGCTCACTTAACCGGGCTCAGCTAATGAATGGTAACTCATTAAGCGGCAGTCATTTGATCACTTACAATATGAATGCATAGATGAAAGCAGGCATAGTCCAGCAAAAATGGAGTTATCTTTAAAATCACAGATCTGACTATGCACTACAAAATTGTGTATTCTGGGATTTCGTATTAGAAGTTATCAGAAACATACCCTCTCCTTTTTTATCCACGAACATGCATACAAATAAGTGATTGTTCATTGAAATGCCTTGGTTGCTTTGTCTGTTTCTCTTTCCCCCCCTTTTTTCTTTTTAGCACTCCAATTATGATTTTCCTGTAATATGATCAAAAGCAGAAGCCTGATGATTTCTACAGTGGCACAAAAGTCTTCTTGCTCAAGATCTTACTCCAATGGCATTTGAAGGAATAGAATGCCTATCATATTCCACTCATTATTTTGCTCTTAAAAATTTTGTTTATCTAGTCAGAGGCCAGAGAAGTATAGAGATGGAAATACTTTTTTTTTTTAAATTGTTGTTCTGATCATCTCATGAAACAGGTAATAAAAGAAAAAAATATCAAAACTGTCTTCTTCCTCCAAAAACAATTACCACAGTTTTTCAGATGTCTTTAACACTCTGTGACCTGGATGACCAACTGTGAATAACAAAGACCAAGTGATGAATAGCTGGAATGATTAGTTTGCACAGCTGAGTATCACTTGTCCAAACTATTCACCAAATATTTATAGAGTAAGGAAGTAGCATTGCTTCATGAACAATTTGATTAGATGTGACACTCGCTATGAGTCAAAGAGCTGTGATATAGATGGTGAGCCAGATTTAGTGTGATACCCAGAAATGAAGACAAGATGTGCCTTCTCTGGGGCCTTTCAACCACTGACGTAGCAATCAAACCAAATATACATAGGATGAAATCATCCAACTTTCATGGACCCAAATTTATGTAGGAGAGGACAGTCTCATAATGCAGTTCAAAAAAACAGTGAGATTTTACAGCTGGCATCTTAAATTGCAAAGTCTTTTACGATTTATTTTTCCATTACCAACCCCAAGTTATTCTGGCCTTGCCATCCCCTGCATATATGTCTCTTGTATTTTGGAATATTTTTTCCTTCTGTCCACCTTCTGGAATTTTGAAAATATGTCTCAATATAATGTCACCTTCAATCTTAACTGATATGTTCTTTCAGATCATTAATGAAGGATCTGTGAAAAATGGAATCTAATACATAGCTCCAGTGTGTTACTGGAAACCTTTCCACAGGTTGCAGTGGTTTAATATTACTATTCTGATAGCAGTGCTTCAATGCGGTAAAAATACTTTTTAGTGCTAATTTAAGAGCTAATCTGAATTGTTCAGAGGGTAGTATTGGTACCATTATCTTTTCAGTAAAAACACTTCAAAAATAATAGAAAGGAAATGTCTGTATTTCATTGAAAACCTCAACTTTTCAGTGCAAAATTGCAAGACAATGTATTTTTGACTGGAACCTGAACTACTTTGATTCAAACATTTTGCCACTGGGTTTTTGGGAATCCTAGCTTTGGTGGAAAAAAAGATGTTCTTTCCTGGGATTTCAGATTTTGCAATACATTTTGCAAAATAATTAACAGAAATGTTAACATCTGGACATGACTGTTTACTTTGTTTCCCTGGGTTTCTGCCAGCATGGTGATTCTGAATTCAGTAAATTTACACTGGTATAATAGCACAGTGGAACAGAAAATTGTGTTCTAATCTACTTCCTTTTGACCACAACGTTTAAGTTAAGCAAAAATTTGGTTTCTCTTGCACTTCACCTAGTTTACGACATAGAAAAGGAATGATGCAACTGCTGTTTAATGCTCCTGAGTAATTGTTTTATGGAAGGCCACATGTGCTTGACCCAGTTAAAATCTGAGTTTGTTCTCACACCAGGTGTAGATGGGTCAAATGTGCACTGAGACACAATCTCATTTGGTACAAATGGGCAAGAGTCCATAAAGTTTACAGGGCTACATAAATATATACAAGCTGCTCCTTGGAGTTTTCCTGTTAAAAACCTTCTGCTTCAGTGGAAGCATTCTGCACTTAGCAGAGGTAAATTCAGAGCCAGGGCTTTTGCACCTACTGTCTTTTGTCCTGTAAATTGTCTCCAGACTCATGACTGTTAGGATTAAGGCCATGAAACTGAATGCTTGTTGAAGAAAAAGCATTTAGGTAGGAAATCGGAAAACACTGGATCATATTCTTGATGGACCAAAGTTCATGTAGGCCATTTTCATCTCTTGGGACCGGAGCCAATGCTACAGGAATCGATACAAATTTGGAGTAATTTGGCCCCAGAATTTATGCTGATTTCTGATAGAGTGGCGAACACAAAATGCATTATTTCTTCTAATACATTTATTTTTGTCAGTTGTGGCTAAATATATTTCCAACAGTTATAATATAATATAGGTATATTTATTTACACACACACACAAAATTTTGACATGTATACCTTCCTTTTCTGATCAGTTTTCCAGTAAGACCTTGGAATCAGGATGTATCTATGGCAAAATTCAAAGGAAAACAAAACCTTGCATTCTTGAATGCCAACAATTCTGGAAGTAGTTTTTATGAGGGAATGCGCTATTTTGTAATTTAAAATTAAAAGCTCACACCATTCATGTTCAGATGGTGTACTTGTTTTGAATGGCTGGAGGATGGTATTTATAAAGGCTATTTTAGCCATTTAACTGTTGTGAAATTCAGTTTACCAGAGCCTACAAACTTAAGTCATGCCTGTTGTTAATGGAGAGAGATCAGTATTTCCAGATGGTGAGTCTGAACATCTTTGGAGGATATTTAATGTAGGATTATGTGAATAACTTCTAGTGTGGCAAGGGGTTTTTTGGGTTGTTTTTTTTTTTAATGGCATAAAGAATTCTAGTGGATGAATAGTAAAGTACAGAAAAAAATGTACAGTAATTTTGTATATTTTTGATACAACATAGAGAAACACAACCCTTTGCCTGAGCAAGACATCTTTGTGGGTTGATGTGCAAAAACTGTGGTTAGCAACTTGAATCAAATACAGTCCCTGAGGTAAAAGAAGATGCTCACCCCACACAGACCATGTCCTCAGCATCAGCAAAGCTCCATGTGTGAGTAACTCAGATCCTCCAGCAAATCTGAGATTGAAACAAGGATTTATGAAAATTGCCTAGTGACAGAAAACAGATTTTCGTTACAGGAAATATTTAATTTTGACAAGTTTTTCTTAGAATTAGTAACTTCAGCTTACTAACTTCCTCTTTTTGGTATCAGTTTACAGCGCTGTGACTGTTACCATAGATATGGAGTACGGTTGTTTCCATGGTAACGCATGGTCTGCCATAAACAAACAAACTACATAGCAATAACTTAATTTGAATGTCATTATTCTATGCTACTGTAAGCAAAATGTAAATATTAATTGAAAGAGGATGTCAACAACATTTAACACTTTTTATGGCATATTCAAGTTGTTATTTAAATGCATATTTTCAAGAAAATCCAGCAAGGCAAACTCATCAGTTCTTTACAAAAGTATGAGATAATAGTTTAAGAAGCTTCAAACCCAGTTCTGACTTGTCTTTTACTCAGACCATGTAGCTTCACTTCTGGGCCTCAGATTTCACCTGTATGAAAAAGGATAATCATATTTATATGCTTTTAGAAGTCAGATGAAATAGTTTTGGTTCAAGGAACTATTTAAAGCAATTGTTATTATTAAGTTGCTGTTGTTATTATTATTCAAACTACTTATTTGAATGACAAAGAAAGAATCCAGAACATATTCCTCGTTACACTGGATCTGTTCATTGAAATGATAGCAGTCCCCCCCTGAAACTGCACCTGGCTTAAATGTCTAAATTGCATATGGCCCTGAGCCTCTGATAGCAATAAAATATCAGTCTCAACATTTTAAATTGCTTAAAAAATATAATTTTAAATGCTTAAGCTATTGCAATTACAGCAAACAACTTTTTTTTTTTCTCTCAGCTACACAAACCACAAACCAGACCCTATTCCCACCAGAGTCTGATATTAATAGCATTTAAAATTTTTCATATATTCTCATCTCAAATTAGAAGAACCTATTTTTAAGATGGTTCAAGCATCAGTGTCCAATTCTATATGTGCACATGGGCTTGGAAAGAGAGAGGCAGGTTTATTTTCTGTGTTTGGCTTGACAAAGCATTGTGAAATATAAGGTGTCAACCTACATGGTTCATTGAGGCTCCATAAATGTTACACACATGGGTATTAGGAGGGAAGTTATATTTAGAGAGTGCAATAGATTGGAAAGAGAAGTAGAATCACAAGAGTATTCAGTCTTTCAGCACTAGTAAAAGCGTGTAGATTAAAATCCACCTGGGTAAATCAAGAAAGTGTGAGTGATTTTAGAATAAGGATCCACTAAACGTCCTTGCAGCCACCATCAGCCCGTTCACTGTGTGAAGAACTCATGTCAGCTCAGAATATCAACGCTGGGAACATCTGAGATCCCCTCAGCAAAACCACCCTCCTCAGCAGCTGCTCCCCATTCAAGTCAGACAGGAACTGCTCAGCAAAGATGTTGAGGCGTATGAGGGGATGCGTAATATTTACATAAGTTAGCCAGCCCTGGCTACTGAGATAATGATGTTTTTTTTCATTCAACTTCTTTTGTAGGAATAGTCCGGTATGATTTGGTGATAAAGCACCAGATGATTCTCTCTGTCACCATGGGCAAAAGGCTGAAGACCTGGTATTATCTCTGCTTGAGAGCTGAGGGAAGGCAGGATCAAAAACTTCATTTCTCCCCTTTTCCCAAAATATGATGGAGAGGTTCAGCCTACCTCTGTTGCTGAGAGAGGGCGTTAGCCACAAGCTCTCTCCCAGGCAGTCCTCCAGATACCTCTTCTAGCAAGCATTGCCCAAGGCACTTCACTTCTCCAAAGTGTGGTATCTCTTTCTAATAGTGCTGGGATCTGCCTCCTCTTGGAGTTACTCTGTTGAGATACAGAAATTACTGTTCACCAGTTAAACTGTGAAAGGAAAGTAAAGGCTTGCAATTTTTCTGCTTCTAGGAACAAAAATCCTCACTCACGTTTTGTCTTGCCTCTCTCTAAGAACAGAGTAATGCCATAGAAATATATAGCTACAGTTCATTAGAGGACATTGCATTTTCACCTCATTTCCTAGAGGTTATGTTCTCATGTGTGGTACACTGACACTTGCCTCTGGGTGATACAGCTGGGACCCGTCAGCAATCCAGGAAATGTCACTCACAGAGCTGGGTGGAAAACATGCAAGAGCAGAGTCATTCCTTCAGCCATTACAAATTAATAATTCTCTGAGTTTTTTCGAGTTGGTGTGGTGTTGGTGGGGATGAAGAGACTCAAAGCAGTGGACCAGACCTGCACAGCGCACATTGCACTGTTCTTGCCCGGAGGAAGGTATCTGGGTAGCTACTACAGCCTGCTTGGAAATTACAGCAAGCCTGGAGTGACTATAACTTATTCTGGTGTGTCCACGCAAGCGTCTTAGAAGTCTTAATTTCTGAAGTGGCTGCCTGCCTGCCTTGCTCCTCCTCTTTTTGTGAACTGTAAGAAAGAAGAGAGCAATTGGACTGTAGTTTAATTTAAGCCATGTTCCACTCCCAATTCCTGCACCGCTATGACATGCTGAACCTCCCTTGTTGCAGCGGAGCCACCTTTCCCAAACCTGTCGTATCACAATAGCTGATGGCTGATTTAAAATCACCTATATGCAATGGACTGCATTAACCTCAGCTTTGCTAAATAATAAATAGTAAAATTTATCTAGCTTTTGTGGCTGGAAATTTCAGGCAAGCGAGTGCTGTGAAGCTCAAGTGCTGAGAAAGCAGAAAGAAATCCCAAAAGGCCTCAAAGTATACTTTAAATCTCATGAGTCAGTGTGGGGATTCTTGGCTGACCTGATTACTGAATGGTCAGAACTGGCAGTGCTTTGCTGGCCTGTAAAGCAGCATTCAGGTATCTTTTCTTTATTGCATTTCATAAGATAGCCTGGTAAACAATAGAAATACTGAAAATTGACTTTCTTGATCACAGCAGTCAGGGGAAAAAAAAAAGAAAAGATATGTGTATTTGTATTAAAAGCCTAGCGGAAGAAAGTACAAAGAAAACAAAGGTTTGTCTTTCCTTAAAAGCTCTGAAAATGCACTAGCTAAATGTGTAACTCTTATCAGGGCTCGCTAACACCATGCTATGCTTTGTATTAAAACCCCATGAAAAGCAGCCCCCTGTGACGAGATCAGCCCCGAGAAGGCAGTACCACAGCAACAGATGGCTGAAATAGGAGTCAGGTCTCAGCCCTCTCTTCTGCCAGCTGCAGAAGGAAACTGGAAGGCAATGTATAGTTAACCCCCAATGTCCCTGTCACATCCCACTCATAAAATGTTACACACTCAAGCCACGCATTTGCATACCGCCCCATCTCACCCCTTCCCTTCTGCCCCACAGCTGGGGGGCAGCCTCATCTTTCTGAACGGGGGTGAAATACTGAATTGTCCCTTTCTGCCACCTGGCCTGCATCTGACACTTAAAAAGGGGACCTCAAAGGAGAAGTGGCACTTTTACCTGACACGTCGAGCCAGATGAGTCCCAAGCTCACAGGGGCACTATCTGCACATTGCCAAGCTGCAGCCTGGCGTGACAAACCCTCTCCCACCATGTCACGGCACGGACTGATGGAGGCCAGCTTCCTGCAGCCCCGTCTCAGTCACTGGGAGGGCAGGCACCGGAGAGCTCTGCCCTTAGGGGCACTGTGATCTCAGCCACAGCTCGATTAGCACATTTGCCAGCTAGAATAAACAGGGGTTGAAGTCATAGACTCAAACTAGGAGCTTTTTAGGACAAGCACTGACACGATTTTACTGTCATGTGCAATCCCCAAAGCAGCATCAGTTGCCCTCAGAATGGATTTTACTCTTGCATGTTAGCCAGTAAGAGGAACCTTAGTCAAGATGTTAGCTCTGAGATTGAAATGAAGAACTGAAGAGGTGGTAGTGCTGAGTAAAAGATGATACTAGCCATGAGGCATTTTAAAGAGATAAGAATACAATGCTGGGATGCCAGGCTCCAGTGTATTCTGTATCTCAGGATCTTCTACTTATTTGGAAAAAATACCTTTGCACAGCAGATGAAATCTGATGCAATCCCATCATCTGACTGAATATGCTTGTTTTCCTCTGCTGCTGAAAACATGTGAATTGCCCCAGTCAGGATCTAGTTGTACCAATCTGCGTAGGGGGATCAAGGTTCCTTTGCTCAAGGATCCTGGATGTTTCTTGCATGACTCACACATTTCTAAGCCACTAAAGCCAAACACCTTCTAAAACAGAGACTGCCCCTCTCCAGAGAAAAACTGACTGGGAAAAGTTTAAGCAGAGGTGTCTGGTTTTGGTGTTTTATCTTGGTTTTTTTTTTTAAATATATATACTTGGGAGGAAACTGTTCAGAGTGCTTTTGTCATGAAGAGCTCCGGAGTGAGAGCTCATTCTTCAGTTTGGGCTGCTCTTTGGCTTGAGAAAACCCCTTATCTTCAGAGGAGGAGAAGACTGGAAAGAATTAGTGTACAGCTGTTTATGTGCTCTCGGGCTTAGTCATCGTTTGTATTGCAGTGTGCAGACTGACATCCAGCTCCTGCAGCTGAAGCACAATGGAGTTCTGACTTAAGTGGGTACTGGGTCAGATGGCAAGTGAGAGAATAAATAACAAATCAACATTAATTGAGGTCACCTATACTTTAAGTAATTATGCAGCACTATGAATGGCAACACAAAGCAAATATTGGAAGCGCAGCGGTAAAACAGCTTGAGGAAAGAGGATCTGTTCATTCAAACTGATGCTGTAACTGCTCGACATAGTTTGCAAATGAGCTGTCCTTCTTGAATTTGGCAGATGAGATCTTTTGGTTTCACAGGAAGAAGCAATTCTCATCGGAACAGCTCTAGCCCAAGCTGCAGCAGTGAAGAGAGCGCCTGAAAATTCAGGCCCTTTTAAGGTTATTGCCATTAAATTAGTCACTTGAAACACTAAATATCAGCTTGTGAGATGATCTTTATAGTAGGCAAAGGCCTTTTAATTTTTATTAGAGCAATTAGTCGTTTTATAAGTCTCAAAATAAAATTAATTACTGTGGTAATACAGCATTAAATAACTCCCCTGGTTTCAGTCAAGCACAGGATTTTTGAGGAGGGTTTTTTTTGTTCGTTTGCTTTGGTGGGATGGTGTCTTTTTCCTCTCAGTTTACAGCAAATTTTGTAAGCATGGGACTGGAGTTATAGATCTCTGAAGGCAGTGGCTGTGTTCAGGAGGGAACCTCACCAAAAAAGGAATTCCTTAGCCTCTCTCAATCACATTTTCTTCTTTCATCTGAATACACATAGAGCTCCTGTGCAGGTTCCCATGAAACAGGGAAATGGCACATCCATGTAAAAAGATCAGTTATTAGAAAGGTATTATAATAATATGGTCCTTTCACTCTGTCTCTTTTTCTCCTCCAAGACAAGTTCTACTTGGATAAATAACATCTTGTTTCTTCATTTGCATTTTTAATGTCTTGTTTACCTTTCCAGAGCCATCAGGGTACAGAGCAGTTTTTAAGTACTTTCTTAACATATTTTTAACCGTTGCAGCATAAAATGTTTTTATTTTGTTGTTATTTTTCCTTTTCATGATTTCACACATTTATGTATAAAAAATTGCATAATTTTAAAATAATGTACACGGTCACTTGTACAGTACTCCATGTGTAAGTGCAAAGCATCAAAGTCATGCTATCAAATAAAAATTCTCTAAGAGCTAAGGCATTGATTTTATTTTGCTTAGCTGCAGAAGTTTAAGATGTAATTTAACCACAGCTCTTTGTTCTGTGTTTCAGCTTGACCTCGCTATGTGGCTGCAATCCTCTATCTCAGCCACTTCACAGCAAAGTCCAGCATTTCAGCTCAGTCTTCAGGTTAGCTTAATAAACATACCCAAAAATAGGTGAGATACGGGCACAGTTTCCCCCAGTCTCCAGCGGGGATGGTGAGCCAACAAAGAGACAGTGAATGCAGCTGGGCCCAAGAACAGTAAACCAGTGCAGTGAGATACTTCAGTGCTCAGCTGTCAGAAGTCATGGTCTCTGATCTCACAAATCCTGACATGTGTTCTATGTTCTCTACAAGTGAGAAATTAAATGGGATTAATCAAATTCATATAAATAAGCATGTGCATGTGTTTCCAGATGCATGACATAATAATGTTGGCAGCATGATACAATGAAATTATATATATACTGCCAGAAGATCTCACTATTGGGGGGTTAAATTCCGGCAGTCATTCATCTCGATTTTAAGGCTCCTTTAACAGCATATGAAACAACCAGTTAAAGCCAAAACATCACACTGCGAATAGAGTAACGATATTACCATTTAAGTATTTAAATCATCATTTAAATATTGCAACAATTTGAAGTGTTTATGCACGTGCACTCACAATATTTAATAATTATGCCATTGAGATATCAGTATGGGGTTCATTTTATTTAACTGCAGGAGTCTACAGCTCAGCTAGTCACTCAGCTTGCTTTACGGTTACTGGAGAGAGATAGCTCTTGGAAGGGCACAGGTTGCCTGAGTTGTCTGAAAAGCCTTTACTGAATATACTGTCATAACAAAGTAGGGATCTGAGGTCTTCCTAGGCATCTCCAATGAAGTTATCCACATCTTGTCAAATGAGGGCTGCCCTTATTGAATAGATGTTCTTGTCTGTATCTCTACCTTCATGAGAATGGTTAGCAATCTGTGTTGATGTCTTTTAATCTTTAGCAAATAAAATCTTAATTAGATTTTTGTTTATGCTGATATTTACCGTGGGGGGATATTAATTTCAATGTTATTTTCCTGTTCTCTTGCCACATTGTAGCTTGAAATGTCCCCTTTTTAGCTGATCTTTCCAGTCCTGCCTTATAGAACTTTACAATCCTCCATTTTGATAAACAGCAGCAACCTTTTTTTTTCCGTTTTGACATTTCCAAAACAGACTTCTGAAACCTCTTTCCTCAGTTAACGTCTATGGTATTTTGACTTATTGTGTCAGTCTCCTGCTGGACAAAAATTCCATGTTCTGACTTGTCCCAGTACCATAGGTGATCTCACAAACTCATAGTTTACTTCAAATGTCAGAGCAGTTGACAGGTCTTAGAATGGCCTTTCTAAAGAAGTAGAGGAGGCAAAACCCAAATTTAATCTAAAATGGAGCTTTATAAATTTATTTAAAAGACTGTCTGATGTGCTTGATTTCAACAGCAGGGAGCTATGACAGCGAACATGGCAGCTGAGTAATCCATTTTTGTGTGCCATGTTCCTATGTCACTCAGTGTACAACGACATTGTGGGTAAGCATATGATGTGCTAAGAAGGAAACTATGTCTTAATGTGATCAAGAGGTTTGGGCCAAGAAGAAGAAGATCTACGAAAATGTGGACAAAGTTTTACAGCCCTACTACTCCCCTGATGTCACAGGGCCCTTTTTTGTATGCTGGCAGCATGACCAAAGGGAAATGTTTGTCAATATTTGCTGATCAGCAGGAATACTATGGTTCTCTGTGCACTTCTTGATAGTTTTGGAAAAAAGGACTGTTGCGCTCCTTTCTTTAAACTTTCTGCACAACACAGGACAAGAGATTTCACCTCACAGTTCCTGGTGGGATTGCCCAGTTGAAATGTGTGGCTTTGAATTAATCATACAAAATATAATTACTCTATTTGACCAATAGAAGCTGTGAGTTTGATGCTGTAGTAGAAGAGAAGTTTCCTGAACCACATACTTTGAGAACTGGTGCTTCATTGATTGGTGTCCCTGAAAGCTGGAATATTTTCTATAGCTCCAAACTATTAAACAATTGAGGACTGGGCTTTCAGAGTGGTGAATACATTGGACTCCATCCCTCAGAAGCTTTTTGCCTGTATTTAACTGACTACCTGTATGAAAAAGGCTAACTAAACTCAATGAATCTGTTTGTCCGTGTAACTTCAATTATTTGCTTAAATGTTTTTCTATTATGTTCACTCCATTGCAGAAGTAAGTTCATTATGTTTCCCAGTATTAGTGATGTATAGCTTCTTTGAAGCCGCAGTGTTTGCATTTGAGTTTGTATCCCCATTTCAGCAAAAGAGTGCTGCATCTGTTTCCCTTCTGATCAAGCATCTGTTTTCAGCATAGTTCACGTGGGGCCTGTGCTGTAACTCCAGAGCGTGGCTTCTTGCTGCTGGTTACATGCTGATATACATTAACTGCTCTGGCAAAACCTCTCAAGGCTGAGCATTATTGGTGGCTCTTATTTCATCTTCTCACAACCTTCACTTACTGGACTGAAGCCTGATTCTAATGCTTTTTCAGAAAGACATGTTTCTAATTGGGCTGCCCTAAGCCTGCCTAACTGTCCCTAACTAGCCTAGTTAGTGCAATTTGCAAAAAACCTGATGTGTTGCAATTCTGTGCTGGTTTGGTAAATCAGTGAAAGACGCTTGCTGTCCTTTGGTGGGAACATTTTGATCTACTCAATCAGCTTTGTAAAGTGAGGAATCAGCCTCCAGGTCTATCTCACATTAGCTGCCTAATGTCATGGCTTTACAAGCAACTGATTTTCATTCTGGTGACTATCAAATGGTCACATCAATATAATATGCTCACATATTGTTGAAGATGCAACTTCAAATAGAAATAATGTTTAAAGATGTTGGAAGAAGTTATTAGGATTTGAATGGACAAAGCACATTTGTCTTACTATGAGGTAAAGGCAAGAGCACGAGTGTGGTATAAAGGGGTTGAATTTGTGGAGCTACACTGTGTTCATTCCTGTTACAAAGTGTTGGATGTATTCTAGTAATCAGTGTTGTCTCATGTATGAAAACAACATTGTGATGCAGATTGTAGCTGTCAGATGACTCTCTCTCAATTATAAAATAGTCTTCGGAGACCAGGAAATGGAACCATGCAGTAAATGACAACGTAATGCAGATTATTAATCAAAGTTATGATCCTATTCTGCATTTTCTGGAACTGAGGAGTTACTTGTGTATTCACTGCACTCATTGCTCTTAATTACAATCACATGCGAAGAACCTAGCTTCTGGGGACCAGCTGATACTACTTGTGTTTTATTGAATCATGTAAGACACATGACCCTCCCTGTGCAAACATCAAATGAGGGCATTTGTGTTCTTATGACTGAATGCAATTAATCTCCTAGTCTTTTTTCTGAGTCCCTGGAATTTCAGTGACTTTGCATCTCTCAAAAATCTCTAGTAAATTAAATCAAGAATTTGATTTGATCATATGGGAAAAATCTTTTCTCTTAGTGTTAAAAGGGGCTACAATTTCCATTAATGTATCTGAATTCCTATTAGGGCAAGGCACTGAAATGCCTAACTGATGTATAGTAATTGGACAAGAATTTTTTAAAAATTGTGTCTATCATTCAGGAAGTCAGCAAATTCTAGCTGTGTAACATTTTTTGTCTACTGTTGGAGTAAATCAATGATCATAAGGTGTTCAAACTTTACCAAATGTTTTATAAAATAACAATCTAGATAATGTTATCACTCTAGTGAGAATTGTCAACTACACATAACAGTGGAGAATTTAGCAATTTCTTCTCTGCCTGATTTTATGTACGAGAAATCTATTTTGGTATAGATGCAAGAACTTACTGGCATGGCTAGGTTAGTACACAAATGCTTATCTGTGGTTTTATTCACTTTTAGTGAAGAGAGAATAGCTACTGAAAATTATTTTTCCTTTAAACTTATCCAGTTGACCTAATCAAATTGTTCAGTCTTCCTAGAGTGGAGTAAGTTTTTCTAAAGGCATAATGATTTGTTATCGGGATAAATCCATTTCCCACACACTCCAAAGTAAGACATCTTCCAGACTTACAGGATGTGGCAGTCGTCTAAATTCTTATCCTTGGAGATGTATGGGACTAGCTGACCACAGCATGTAGACCAATAAATCCACAGAGGTCTGAAGATGCTTTCATTTTATAATTTAGTAGAAAGTCATACATTTTATGGAGATATTTTTTCCACCTCTTAGTGAATTTTGTGTACGATATTGGCCTAGATTGTCATCTAGCATCTGAAAGTAGAGGAAATGTATTGATTTCAGTATCATTACTCATGATCTACAGCAGTTCAAGAGATGTTAAGTTTAACCCCTCTTTGCCTTTCACTAAAATGGTTTCAACAAATGGTGGAAAAGCTAAAAGTTCAGTTTCCAGCACCCAGAAATGACCTTTTGTAAAATACACACCAAACCAAAACCCCAACCTTTTATAAAAAGTTTAAATATATATATAAATATATATATATATAAAAATTTTAACACCCCTACTTCCCCTTTAGTAAAGGTTTTTATTCCGTACGAATTTATGTTTTGCAGTTAACCAGTGATTGCCATTTATGATGTGTCCTAACTTTTCTCCACTATGATTGCTGTTTTGTTGTCCTTAATAGTCTGGAAAGTAGAAGGTGACAAGAATTGCTTAATGTCGTTGAAGCCCAAACTATTTGTTCCTGCAATTTGTGAAAAAGAGTCAAAGCTGCTAATCATCAATTAATTAATCATCAAGCTCTTTTTGATCTCCTGACATCACTTATAAGAGTGATTTGTAGATACTGAAAATTCATAATACTGAAGTTAGAAAAAGGTTAGATAGGACATAAAAACCACTCAATGTAACTTGAAAATACCTATTTAAAATAATGCTATTGCATTTATTAGTCTGAGGCCTGAAACAACAAATGAGTGCGTGCACTTATACTTGACTCTCTGAATAGCCCCAGTAAATCATAACAGCGGGGGTTAGGATCTGGGCAGTGAAATAACTTGGAACTCTGGTAGCAAAGTATTGACATTTTTGATTCTGTCAATATAAAATTTTAATGTGTTCTCCCCTATTCTTTGCTAGAAATAGGACAGCCAGGTAATACATCTATTGATATCTCTTTAGTTCACACCTCAACACTGAATTTTATACTACTGTCCTGGACTGTGAATTTTGGTGACTGAAGTATGGCAAAATCCATTTTACTACCTTTGGCAAAAAACTTGGCCATACAGTGTGGACATTCATACCTTTACTGCCAGAGTTAAATCAGAGCCTTAAGTGGAAGGTGCACTGCAGCCTAGAAAAAGCACAGGTTTTCATGGAGTAGATGAAGGAAGGAAGAAATTGTGATGTAGTTCCTGAGAACTCACCAGAGCCAGGTTTTTCTATGTTATTTCTAGGCATGAATTTCTTTTTTTCTTTAAGAGGCATTTGCGTTACAGGATGTTTCCACAAAATGATTTGGCACTTCAATTCATTATTTATCCTTCTGAAATGAAGCTGACCTAAAATCTCCATGCTGCAGAGTTACTGTAGGAGTGTTAATATTAATGCTGGTTTTTTAACTCCCACACTGATGGGTTTAGGAAATAGCGCTAATTGCAAATTCTTATAAACATTATGCTTTCTTTTAACTTCTGAATCCTTAGGTCACAACAGTCACTGTATAACATAATTTAAACCATGCAGTATTAGATGCTTCTACCTGAGATTTCATTTTGGCCTCTGTAGTGTTTTAGATATGGGACCATATCTAAATTTTAAAATCTCTAAAAAGAATATCTCTCCTGTAGAAGTGAACTGGTATCTTCAAAGGCAGGGAGTAAAAGAAATATAGACCCATTTTAAGCCTTCCGTTCTCAGTACATCTGAGAAAAAGTTCCAGTTTCTGAATTTTACTCATTCTCTATGATGAACTCTTAGTTTCTTGAAAGAAAGCTTTTGCTGAATTTTATGCATGCTCTAGAATTCCGGTAGACATCAGTAGAACTGAAATGCAAGATTAAATTCTAGCATATGTTTTTCTTACAGGATCTGACTAAACCAAATCAAAATAATGTCACTGACTGCTTTTTGGATTAATTTTTCTGCTTGTTTAGTGAGTTAAATCAGCTTACTGAGTACTAGATTTGAATCAAAGGAAGCAGCATCAGTCTGAGGTTGGTGGTAAGGGGGAAGGATTGGCATTGTCCCTTCTGGTATCACCAAGCCATTCCATTATCTTAATCCTGCAAGAAGTTCAGTGCTTGTCCTTGGCTCATCAGCTAAGGCATATGTACTGAGTCCTAAGGAAAATAATTACACTTGTGCATTTTAAAAAGTTTATTGGTGTCCTTAGTAATCCATTTAAAAATTTTTAAAGTAATTTGTCCTTTCCTGACTACTCAACAGCATTGAACTAGTATGACTACAGGGAAGAAAAAACAGTCATACTTTGTTGTTAAAAGTGTAGGTTCTAAGAAATTCTGTAAGAAATAATCTATCCATCCCAAATAAATGAACCAATTCAGTTCTTACCCATATATATAAAAAGTGTTACTTCTCACAAGCATGTCATGTAATTGTCTTTCCATTTTCTATAATCTGACCATTTCTTTCACATATTCCTTTTATTTTCCTCTTGCGGTCAGCTATTAAAAAGTTAAGACCAAGCTTAAACCTATGATTCAAGAGCCAGTTTAAGGATTTCGGCTTTGGATACAGACCTGTGGTTTGGGTCTGCCTCTCTCTTTCTTTCTTTCCTCATTGCCAATCACCTACTGGGTGAAATGATTCCAGAGGTGCTCAGAGGCACACTTACTTGGCAATGTAAGTCCCTTCTGCAAAGAGTAAATGGTAATGTGGGAGTCATGTACTTCTTTCCCTGAAATGAAGCGTTGTAAGCACTGTGAAGTAATCAGTGATGTAAGCACTGCGATGACATGAGCAGCACAAAGGAGACATCATTGCTCACTGCTTTTCTCATAGACTTGGGAGAATGAGAGTAATATACCTAAATCTCTAGGCTGATTAAGCCACTGTTGTTTCAGATCCAGGTTCAGACACCCTTGCAGGCTGAAGGGAAGAATTTCCGTAAGAGATTAAAAATTTCCCATAAACTTGAGGAGCAAAGAACTTTTAGAAAACTGTTATACTATTTTTTGGGTGAGCAGAGCTACAGAACATATTTCAATTTCTGCTCTAGATTATTAATTCCAGTTACCCACTATCCACGTCTGTCTGCCTTAGAAAATGAAAGGTTTCACATACTTAATATAAATTATATGCAGTCTACAGTTTTCATTCCACATGACAGAAATACTACAATAGCCTTATGAAATATAATAACTTCCAGTTATCCTATAATATGGCACAAGGTGCATGTAAAGCAGAGAATTATACAGACATTATGAAGCAACCATATATAAGGAGTGCAAAGAAAAATGATATCCAGTTTTCATGTGTGGTTTAGATTTGAAATTCTTTGTTGCGATGAAGACATTAATATTTTGATAGTAAAAGGTCATTTTTCAGTAGCATTCACAGATTGCCAGTAAAAGATAATGCTTCCCTAGTGGACAAGCTTTTTTACAATATGTCTTCCACATACTAATGAAATCCCCAGAAAGCAATGGCTGGTTCTGTAGTTTGCCAGATAAAGAAAAAAAGGGGAGAAAAAAAAGGACTTGGGAGAGTACTTTGTGCTAAATAATGTATTTGATTTATTCCACTCCCTTTTCTGCTTGCAAAATATCTAAAAATCCATTTAAATTTCAGATTTTTATGGATTTGTTTGTTATTCAGAAATGCTCAGTAAGCACTTATTACATTTTTGTATTCTTTGTAAATGCCCACGCCATAACCTAATGGTGATCTAAGTAACATGCTGTTGTTATGTTTTCCTGATTGGATGGCTTAAATACCATACCTAGGAAGCAAGAAATGTCTATCTGTAAACTTCTTAAAAACATATATTTGCATGAGTGTTATCACCAGTCCCAGAACTACAATTAGCAGCTGCAGCACCTTAGGGCTCTTCTTCTTTCTCCTCTGAGAAATGCCTTTTAAAGTTCCCAGGACATATAGCTGTTTCTCATTAATGTAGAGAACTTGGAAACCTCACCCAGTGGTACCGAAGGAGCTAATTTCCTGTGGAATAATAACAGAAGTAATTGGGAATTTTCTAATGATAGAATTTCCCTCCTTGGGAAATTCCATTTTGTTGAAATGGGAACTTCCCACAGTAACATAACAGTTTCAAAGAAATGAAGAGCCTGGGAAGGTGCAGGGAATGAGCAATGCAGAAAAAAAAGACTCATCCATACCCAAACAGCCTCATGGTTAGGTCATTCAGTGTAAAATGAGAAAGACACCTTAGGTTGAGGTTCTTCCTCATTCAGAACAAAGCTTTGTTTCCTACTGAGAATCCCAAATAATGACTTCAACTCACCATAGATTTTCAGGATGTGTTTTTCCTGTTCTTTCCTGTTGGATATATCCTGCTTTGCATAATTAACAAAATATTCATCGTATCAATTTCTTGAAACTCCATAATCTGTATCCTAGGGGAATAGTTAAACATCCAGACAACTTTTAACTCTGAAAAGTATCTCCTTTAGTTGTTCTTATTGGAGCTGGAGCTCCAAAATTGGAGCATTTTGGATAAATATCTTTAAATAGGACTTGACACAGCAATTGCGCTTTTGTTGCAAAATAAAGAGTAATTTGACATTCTTACCTCTACTCTGTATTGGCCTGCTTTTGATTCACTCTCCATTCTAATCACTGTGTCAGACTAGAATCCCTTGTTCAGTTAACTAACCTAAGAAATAGTAACTAAACACCTCCCTCCTCCACCCCCCAAAGTAATTAAAAATCAAGTGAAGGTGGATGTAGTCTTCCATTTGACAAATATTGCCTGCATTCATTGGTTTTAGATGCACAGATTTGGCTGCACTGAATCCCAGAGAGTTGAAATTTGTCCAGTTTGGGTGACATCAAGGTGACAATGTTTTCTTCAAGGTACACTGTAGAAACATCACCTATTAGAAGGCTAACACTTGCAGGATCCCACTAGAAAAATACCTATTCCACAACCACTCTTTTATTAAAGATAAAACCATATAGGTTTATAATTTAAGGTATGCATTATCTTTCACTGTAGACTTCTCTGGACTACAAGGGATCACTCCCCACCCCCAAAAAGCTAAAGTTTGAGTATATATTGCATAAATTAAATCCATTTATTCAAAACAAACTTTTCAATCAGAGAGGTAAAAAAAAAGTCAAAGAGCTTGAAACAACTAGCACATGCCAGGTATTGAACTATTCATCCATCATATTCTAAGTTTGTGAGAGACTGCTCATTGTTCAGCTTCTATAGAATAATCATTCAAAATCATATTTGATTACATTCCATAGAATAATCATTTAAAACCACATTTTATTCTGTACTTCATATTCCACTATCAAGTTTGCTATGAGTAATCACAGACAGCTAGAAAGCTAAGTAAATAAAGATAAAGATAATAATAAATAAATGCTGAGAGCAAGGCTTGGTAGTTGTAGATGAAAATCTTTCAATGGAGTTCAATACTATAGTTATTTTACTTGGACATATAGCCAGGATGGCTGTGGGTTAATACTGAAGAGGGTGGTACTATTATTTAATATGTGGTGTTTTACAGTGATTTACTACATGGATATTTGTGATGATGGATATTTGCAATTATACTGAGCAGCTCTAAAACTTCCTATTTTGATGGCTTAATGTAAAAGGACAGGGGATCTCTGTTAGGAATCAGGGGATTCACGTTCCTTCAAATAGCTCGAAATTGGACTTCCTACTGCTGCTTCTGTGTGAAAACATGGCCTGTAGGAGGTAATGATAGTTCTGCTGTTAAGTTCTGTATGTCCAGGATTTTGTCTTACATTCTTGATAGTATTGACTGCACTCAGCAAAGGCAGAGGGGGAGAAAATTTTTCATAAGGGAAAATCAGAGGTCCCTTCACAGTCTCATCACTTTTTCCTTACCTTGTACCATTTCCCTATCCTACTGAGAACATTCATTACCCCAGCCTTTATATCAGCTTTCCAAAACTGCAGCAATGACCATCATATCTCGGACCCCATGCCAGAAAATCTTGTCTCTGTGATTCTGACCCAATTGATTTTTTCACTTTGCTATTCCTAAATAATCTCACTTTGATGTAAAAACAAATAACCCCCCAGCACACAATCACGGTTCTGAGAATTATGTTCTCATAGAATGGTTTGGGTTGGAAAGGAGCTTTAAAGATTATCTAGTCCAACCCCCCTGGCCATGGGCAAAGACATCTTTCAAATGCTGTATGTGATATGTTATGCTCTAAATTGATATGTTTCTCTCTGGTGCATCGTGGCACTTCTTTGTCTAGAGAACAATTGAAGCTAGAATACAATGCTATTAAGCAGGCGGATTTGGAGGTTGATTCTCTAATGTTTTGAACCATGTGTATTCAGCTGTCTGTGTGATAAATGGGTGTAAACAGCTATTGTTCTAACTCGGTAACATGGTGGATCCTCTATGCAGAGCTGTAAGTGACAGCAGCAGGGAGAGAGCCAAGGGTGGTTGCCTTCTGACCCACATAAAACCAAGATAACATCAACAAAGATGTCGATAGGAACAGTGAGGCAATCACTAGTTTTTTATCTGTTCCACTGATGTGGAGTCTATCTCCAGGTAGAGAAAACAACTGACACCCAAAAAAAGAGCTAAAGGGGCTGGAAGATGTAGGATGTAAGCTCCTTAATGCTCACTGAAATAAAAAAAAACCCTCACAAGATACAATCTCATCCACCAAAAGCTACTTTTCTTCTCTATCCTCTTCCTCTCCATTGCTCATCAGGCGGTCTAGAAGAATACTGCAATTTTGTTTCAGTAAATGAACCGATAATTGAAAAAGAAATGCTCCACAACAGTACTACTACTACTGCTAATACTTCTCTCAGGTCAAGATGGTAGAACTCTGAAGCTGAATTCTGTAACACAAAATGCAAATTTAATTTTAAATTTCAGGTCAAATGGAAAACATTTTAAATTCCAGGATGAAATATGGTTTTCAGTTATGAATTACTTAATGTTATCTGAATGCTCTTTTCTTTGCATTTTTTTTTTTAAACATAGTGTTTAATAAGAAAAAAGCTTTCTCATGATTATGGTAAAAATAATAACATGAAATAGCATTTAATCATTTCCAGACAAATTTAAACATTTGCAAACCTTGAATATGAAATATTGTGTGTGGGTTAGTGAGGTTTTTTTTCTTTTCTTTCCTCTTTCCCTTGACTGTAATTACTAGTTTAGTACTATTGTACTTTCATAGATAATTCTTAGTTTCCTCCACAGCCATCCCCCTTTGACAATTCTCATTCTTCAGAGAATCCAGAAACAAAGTTACACAGTTTTACTTAACAGTCCAAGGATTTAAGAATAGGAATGATTTTTGTTCTCAAGTCAAGAAGCCCTGAGACATCTGTTTAAATTTAAACAGTTAACCCTTGTGTCCCTATTGACTTCAGTGGGAATAGTGGCAATCTTAAAGGTAACATGAATAAGTGCTTTTGTTGGTTCAGGACACTACTGCCATTCTCACTGGAGTTCAGCAATGAATGTATGCAACAGAAAATATGCATGGCACTTGAACCAGAGGGGTTTTAAAAACATAGCACAGCCAGGCCCGTATGCTGTGAAAATAATTCACAATACTATATTTTTGATGTCTTCCTCTTGAAGTCAGATAAGTGTTGCAAAGTGGAAAAGGTTACACAGCTGCACACATGCACATGCCAAGAGCTCTTACCATCTTGTTACCTTACCAGAGAATGAGCTGATGAGCTAATAAAATTAAGGGTTAGTTTAACAGCACCTTTGAAGAAAAGTATTTTAGAAGTTGTTGTAGAACAGTTGTCGGTAGAAAAAGCCACCTCCAGTGAAGTTTAAGACAAAAGAAATGCTGGAAAAGGTCAGAAGGTCTACAGAGCTCATACAGGGGGTTATTTCTAAAGACCAGTGACAGCGCTACCGTCATGGAGGGATCATCAACTCAGACTGCGCAGCTGCAATTCAGCAGGAGCAGACCACTTTTCAAGTTGCCTGTTACCCTGAGAGAGGAGTAAGATAACTAACTTATCCTGTGCAAGTATACATTAGTTATTTGACTGTAGGTAATTATCATAAAATCAGCAGTCCAGCCAGCACAACTGCCTTCCCATGTTTCCAGCACTGGAGGCTATGGGTGAGTATGGGATGGCTCAGAAGGACGTAGCATTAAACCCGCTAAATGGGGTTGACCAGAGGTCTGCAGGGCTTCATAAACCACCATTGACCTGTCAGTAGCAGAAGATTACAGAAGAGAATTAAGTAACTGTGCTTATATGATGAGATCAAGAAGCTGACTTGGCTGACATCACTTAGTTTTCAATCAAATCAGTTTTCTGGGCCAGTTGAATAAAGGGACAAGGCTGGAATACATGCCCAAGGTGGGAGGAAGTGCAGTACTTGAGCTGTTGTGAAACTGCACTCTAAGAACGAGAGCAAGTACAGTATGTCTTTTCCTGGCAAACTTCTTCCCATCTCTGGCTGATCAGTAATGTAGAGATCCTCTGAGGCAAAGGTTGGATTTGGACTGTCATAGTTAATTGCCACTAATAAGTCCATCCTCTATGCATTTGATTAATCTCTCTTTGAACCTGTTTGTACATCTGACATCCCCAGAATTCTGTGGCAGTTGGTTCTACAGCCTAAGGGTCCTTAAAAAAGAGTACTTTGCTTTGAATGCAAGAAAAATATGAATATCCTTGTTCCTCTGTCCAGCCTCATAAGGCAATCACAACTGAACCCCAGATCTGGTCACTGATCAGCTCTGAAAACAAAAAAAAAAGGAAAAGATTTGAAATGGGGACTAAAAATTTCTTATGTAAAAACTTATGTCTTTTATCCTCAGTCTCTCATTTTCTTAAGTAGTGCTGTATTTTTTTTTTTTAAAATTCATCAGTTTTTCCCCCCCTCTGATTTTCCACAGCAATAATCACCAATGAATGGCAAAGAAGAAATTATTTCAGGATTGATCTGAATGCTGGAAGAAGTTAGAATATTATGCTTTCAACTTCGATACAAGAAAATTGCAGAATGGAACTGGTTGTTGTGTTCGTAGTTTCACAGACAGAAGCTATACAGACTGTGGCAGTTTGCTTACACTTTAACAGCTGAAGGAAATTATTACATCTCTTCATACCTCAAATGTATATCCTGACCCTAGATTTAATAAGCACCCTCCCCTGTACCCACAAAGAATACATAGTAGGATTTTTGTTCACAGAGCAGAGAACCATATAACCAAATGTACCGTCCCAAGAATCAGTCAATTTAATCATGTACGTCAAAGATCCCCTCTCATGAAAATTTTGGAATGACTGATATAGCTAAGGAAGGAAAAGATAATCTTTCAAGAAATCAGAAAGTTCAATGCTCTTTAGTGGAAAATCTGGATTGTTGCTACATTTGCAGCAGAGATTGTACAAAAAGAAAATACAAGTTCTTTCTGAGGCAAATGGGATCACACCTATGATCTTTTTTGTATCTGTGAAATATAAACATTTTAAAATCTCTGCACTGGAATTTTATCATCTCAGTTACTAGGTTGTAGTTACTGTAAAAACAAGGATAAGCTTTGCATTATTAACTACTGTGTTCTTTTCCAGACTGAAACAAAATTGTTTCTTTTGGCATATTGTCAATTTTGGTAATCTTAAACAAGGGAAAATCCTGACAGTCGGCTTACAGTTTTAATAGACCTGGTTTTGATTTAAGTTCAGGGCTCTCATCTGTCTGCTGGATTTTCAACGTGCTCTTTACTTTGTTCCAAATAAAAGTTTCTCTGGACAGTTGTGTGTCTTGTCTACTGTTAGACATTTTTCACTGCTACAAGCAGTAAAGCCATCACACTGTAATGAAGACTTGGGATTTCACTGTCATAGCTAGAGGACCTCAGTTAGTTTGCATTATGTCTGTGAAGTTTTGGAGTCATTTAACTTAACACAAGAATAGACATGTGCTACAGGCCTCATTATGGTATCAGAAATAGAACGGTAAATGACAAATGACATTTAATGACAGTTACCAATGCAAAGGGTCACAGAAGGTTAAGTATATTTATAAAAATAAACACAATAAATTCACACTTGGATGACTAAAATTAAATATCCAAAGCCTTATCCAAAGTATAAGTTCCTAAACAAAAGACTACTGTTCTTAAAGCTGGCAAGCTGCTATGTCTCCCACCAAGTGAAAAAGGTGTTCTGGAAGTTCAGACTGAGTCTAGTGAAAGCCCTTTTGGTATTTGGGGTCTTGTTCCTCCTCCACCTCTTTAGTCTCTGTCCAGTTGTTATAAAAATTTATCCCATTTTTTTGATCCTACTCAGATATCTTTCTTGTTTTGGATGCTCCTTCAAATCCCTCCTGCCATAGCCCTATGATCAGGATTTAAAAAAAGCTGAAAAGGTAACAGATTTTTGTGCTAAAAAATAAAAAAATCAAAAGTAAAGATGGATTTTTTTTTGTCAAAAATTGAAAACAAGGTCAACTTCCATTTATGTTCAAAACCAATTAAAGTGAATAGAAGATAGGAAGTTACTGTTTTCCAAACATGCCTGTGTGGCTTTATAGCCTATGACCCTTGGCCACTTTAATGAGACTCAGGTCAGGTCTGTAATACAAAATTTTGCTGGAACAGCTATGCTGATGAGGAGGGTGGTAAAGTGTGATGTGTGATTGACAGAACTGTGCTGGTGAAATTGCTAGTGTAAGCACAGTCATATTGGCAAAACTACAGTTTTGCTGATGCTTCCTTTTATGCTGAGGAGTGTGGAGGGGGGAGGAGGAAGGAGAGAGGTAGTGTAAGATTAAATTATTTTAGGCAAAGCGCAGTTTTATTTGTATAAAATGCATTTATATCAGGAAGGCTTTGCTGCTGAAAAGGATCAATTATTAGAATTGGCCAGTCAATGATAGCATGCCACACTGGCATTTCAAATATGTACACTGGTGTTAGGGTAGGATAAGCAGGTGTCGTACAAAGAGTCTACATTTACAAAGGGCTGTCTGATCCTTTCTTTTTAAATGGAAGTACAGCAAAGAGAGAAAGGAAGAGTCACATGTCACTGAAGAGGCATCCCAGATTTTTACATGGAACTGAAAGAACCCTTCATTTGACACCCAGAGATCACAAAAGTCTGTGATGTCTTCAACAGAATTGCAATTTTAAAAGCTGAAAAGTAATAGAAGTGGTAGAAGACCCTAGTATGGTATTGATTGATATATTAGAATGCCTCCTTAAAGAAATTATACAATTAGGCTGGTTTAATCTGGGCACCAAGTATCCAAAGAAAAGAAGTGGCTCATTTAGAACCATCAGCTCTATTGCGTAATTACTTTAATTAGGTAGTTTTTGAAAACTGCACATTGGCTACATGACAGATCAGAATTGTTTCGGTCTATTGAGTAATAATTTAATTAGACCACATTTTAAAAACTGTTTATCTCCCATATAATGGTTGGAACCAGCTCCTTCTGGTTTATTTTGTAATTATTTAATGAGGCCAAATGTATCCATTTCAAAAAGTCCTTTCCAAGCATAGTTCTACTCTGTGCTGCAGAGAAAAATAAAATTTAAAAAAATTCTAAGGTGTTCTAATAAGAACTTACTACATGCAGACAGCAAATGTCTTTCATTGATAATGTTACAAGGACTGAAGCAAGGAGGACAGAAAGGTTACAGCCTTTGTGGAGAAGGACCAATACAAAAAACTAAAAATTAATAAGAAAGAAAATGTTAGTTACTTTTGTTAGACTATCTATGCAAAGGTAAAAATGGAAAGCAGCCAAGAGTCACCTTTTTTTCATCTAGCCAAGGGAAAATGAATCAGGGATACAAGATATTCTGGCAAGGTAAAGGTGATTCAGAGTTCTTAATTAAGAGAGATAGAAGATCAAAGTGGAAGCATGGTCTAAGGAAATTTTGTTCCTTTGTAAAAAATCAGCCTGGATTAGAAGGGAATGATGATCCAACATAATTTTAAAACTAGGGAGATCTGCAAACTAGATATGATCCTGTCCACACTGAAGTCAGTGCCACAAATTCCACCCATTTTTATGGGAGAAAACCTGAATGCGTGTCGGTTCAAAAATAAATGATATTTTGCAAGGAGCCTTCTAGTAATGGAAAGTGTTATTGCCAAGTATGCTTAAAACATTTTTTTTTTTTAAGTGGTTTTGGTGGTAAATGCATGGGTAAATGTGTGTTTTGCTAAGATATTTAATTATACTATCCTTAAAAGGACATTAGAAAATCATGGAAAGGGTGCTGCAAAACGAGTCTTCCTGAACTTTTGCATGTACTGGAGGCTTGTACAAGATTCTTGCCAACCAGCCACAGATATGTGATTAAATTTACGAGAGCTGGATTTCATGGGGTGATGATGTTTTACAAAAACAAGCAAAGACTGAAGGGATATAGAAACTGTGAACATGGGAGAAATAGAAGACATCAGCAGCATTTACCCACTGCATCCCATTGTGAAGAATGGTATTCTTCAGATGCCATTGCATGATTTTCTGCTGGTTGATAAGGGAGGAAAAGTGAAGGTAGAGCATTTTCAAAGTAAGAGGAATGGAATGGAAACAGTGATAGTGTTGCTGTAGCTGTCATGTCTAACCTTGCCTTAGTGAAATAGCAATAGAGTTTCAAATAAAAAGATCAGACTCATTTCTGTAACTGTAATATATGAGACCTTTGCCCTGAATCCATCCAGAATTATGGCAATTTAACAAATTACTACCCATCAGTAGAGCTGCAGGAACTGTCTGTGTGCACACCGTGAGCCTGTGTCTGGCAGGGGGGTTGAATATGTTCAACAGAGTTTTATTTTATATGACATTGTCTCAAAACCAGGAAGAGCTTGTGAATGTTCATAGTAGTTCTGTGCTAACAGCAACTGAGCCACCCTAGCACCGGCATGGATCTGAGCCAGTCAGCTCCTGAATTAGTTGGGAGAATTTACTTGGGTCCTGAAGATGGGTGAGTCACGGAGCTTGGGGGTAGAAGGCTTTTCAATCCACAAGGCTTCATGAGCTTATAACATTTGAACTCCCATAAACTATGGATTTTTCCTCCAGTTGGTCTGTATGGGGATCAGTGATTTTTGTTTGTCTGTATCCTACACAATGACTGAGGTCTCAAGGAAAAAAAAAAGGAGGAAATAAGCAAAGGCTTATGCTGCCCAAACTGTCCCTAAACTGGATTTATGTGGAGTCTGAGTCACTCATTAGTTATTCTCTCCACTCCACTCCTCGGCTCCGTGGCTACCTAAAAGGATCCAGTTAACAGTTTTAAAAACTCCCCATGCCTCAGTTCCTGGAAGGATAATGCTTCTGGACAGAAGTCAAAAAATTGCCTTTCCTGGCTTCATCTGAGGAGGTCCTTCTTTCCTTCAGACATTCCTTCTACTATATTCTCTGATTCTATCCAGACTATTGTCTCTTGCCAGAATCCCCTCTGAAGTTTTGTGGAAAAAACCCCTACACACAACTCTTCACTTAACTGTATTTTTCCTTCCTTTGGTCTCTGGGTGTTGGGGCAGATTTCCCTTTATAAGGAAAAATCTGTTTAAGAGTCCAAGACTAGGAAAGTTCAAGGAGTTTCACTGTTTCCCTCACATCATTCTTTGTGTCAGTGTGGAGAGGGAGTGAGGCAAGAATGGGAGGAGGAGAAAGAGCTGGATAATTAACCTTTAAGTTGAGTATTTAAAATGGTTTGGTCCTTAAAATCTTGAGAATCCCTGAGGTCTGCTAGAGTCTTGGATTATTCTTTCCTACAGCTCTGTACCTCCTCATAGGTCCTCAATTCATTACTCTCTTGATGAGTGCCTCATGGCAGGACGCTCACTCTCCCTAAGGCATACTTTATTTAGTAGTGATGCTGAGTTGGCTTAAGAGTGTGATAAAATGGAGGGGTCTAAAAAGGGGCAACCTCCTTGCACAGAATATGTATTGTGCATCTTCCTAGGCTTTCGTTGCTCAAAGAAGCAAGACACTTGACTTCTTTCTTAAAGGCAGTGGGTCAATACGAAAAGGAAGGGACAAAAAGAAAATAGCTAGGACCTCTTTAGTCAACATAAGCTGAATCAAACTGATTGCTCATCTTCTGTGCTTTTGGCTGCTTCCTATTCCTTGTGTCTCGTGTAAATGAGAGAGAATCTCTGCGTGCCAAAGGGCTCAGGGCTGCTGGTGTATGCCCCCTTCAAAGCACTAAAGCAAAGTATAGCCTGCAAGAAGATCAAATGTGATTTCTCCATCATCTGGATTAAGAAATCACTTCTACATTTTTTATTTTTATTTAAATTTTAGCTATTTTTAAAATCTCTAATAAAAGGCATCAATATGAACTCTATGGTATTTTACTTGGATTCATCCCATTTTAGAATTACAGAAGTGCAAAAAATCTATTTGAAAATATTACATTGATTCTTTTTATATGTATAAATAACTGAGAGTGCCTTTGTTTATTTGTATGTAAAATTTGGGAAGGGAGATAAAATTCTTTTGGGCAGTTCTTATGCCAGTCCTTCATATGCCAAGTTTCGAGTTTTGATGCCAAGTATATTTTTACAAGTTGATTTTAAACCTTTGGTAAATATTATTTCTATTGGTTTACTAACCTAAGCTGGATGGTAGAATCAAAAATGTTCTGCAGGGGTTCTCAGTTGTGGCAAAACACAATAATATGCATAAAAATAATCACGGATTTCAAGAGATTGTGTCACTTTCTGACAAAAGTTGCCTAAATCAAGCTTCAGGAAACCCTCTGAAGTTCCCCTTTAGTGCTCTGAATTTTTTTTCCAGAATGGTTGATTGCCAGGATATTTGTGTATGAATTAAATTTTATTGCCTCATTATACTTGATTGATTTATGTAGAGGTATTGGTGTAATGATGAAAAAACCTTTAATGGTTTTAGGGGTTTGGTTTGCTGCAGGGAAAAATCCCGCAGTTTCGATCTCACCATTAGTTTGGATTTCCTGAGAACAGGCTTTATCATCACATTTTCCCCAGTATTTCCTAGTAATAAACCTGGCTAAAACAACATGTTTGCGCGCAGTCAAGATTTACAGGGTTTCTCAGAAGGGCTATGGTTGTCATTCTGGAATAGTGGAATTTCCTTAGCTCGTAAAAGGAAATTTTAGGGCAGTGAAAGCTTGTTTCAGTATGTTTGTAATGCTGTTTTTCTCTCTGAGGGGTGCAGTGGAGTATTTTTAACACTAGAGAAGCAAAAATAAAAAAGTCAGTTGACGGAAGTGTCTGTATCTTTAGTCTGTGTTGATCACGTGTCGCTGAGGAGCTTCTGAGCAGTGGGAATGGGCCGACGCCATTTTCCTTTGCGCTGGGAGGCTGGACAATGGGCAGAGACCGAGGAAGAAGCCTGTGATGAGCAGTCACATGGGACAGGTGAAGGGGCACCTGTCAAGACACCCCACGGGATGGTGGCTCCCCATGGAGGGCAGCCAGGGGCTGTGGGGGGTCCCTGGGGGTCAAGGTCCATCTGAGCCCCAGCCAGGAGTAGGGCAGCCCCAGCCCTGGGCTCTGGCACCTTTCTGGGGACAGGGACAGGCTGGGATGTCAGCCTGTGGGTGGGCCAGCAGGGCAGGGCTGCACCTGGCATCCCAGCACAGGGGCTGAAAGCCTTCGGGGGGCTGAGAGGGTGTCATGGGCTATGGCCCATGGCAGGGAGGCCCTGGGGGGCTGCACAGAGAGAGGGAGGCTCATCCATGCCCTCAGCCCCCACAGTGTCTCCCAGAGGGAAACCTTGGTACCAGCACTGCCATGGCTTGCAAAGCTGAAGATAAACCATAGCTGAGTGCCACACAGGCACTGTGTAGCTCCCTAAAAACCCACAGGAAAAATTCCTTAGAAAGTGGGCAGAAACAGCGCTGCTGTCTCATCTTGCAGGCTGGTTCCTGCACGTTGCCAAAGTGGCCATTCCTCAGGCTGAACTCAGCTCCACCAAGCTCGCACCACACCACTAGCCCGTCGCACCACACCACTAGCCCGTCGCACCACACCACTAGCCTGTCGCAGAGCTCAGCTGGAGGCTGGCCACGTGGTCCCTCATCCCTGAGGGACAAAGGAGCTGAGCTGGGAGCTGGGCGCAAGCACAAGCTTCTGAGAAACATCTCTGGCTGAACAGGAAGGTGGTTTTGGAGTGTGAGTGTCTGCTGGCTTTGACAATCACTTGCTGCATGGGCTTTCTGGATCACTTCCTTGGAATTCACTGCCTACATTTCATCCAGCTTCCATTTCAAGCACAAAGTAGGCGCTCTGGATCTCATCTCATAGTCCTCTCGCCATAACCTAGCTCCAAAAAAAGGCAGTGGCAATGAACAAACCCACCAACCTGCTGGGCAAGTGGCACTCAATATGTTTTTTTGTGTGTTTGGATTTTTTGAGCACAAAAGCTAACTTTTGTTTTCTGCTTTCTCAATTGTTGCCACTCAGCTAAAAGTGGCAAAGTGGGTGCTGACTAAAAAAACCCTCCATCTCTGTAATGTCAGAAAGTTATTATTTTGTGGTTCTGATTGAGAGGAGAAAAATGTTCTGTTTTCTTCTACCATTGTGTCATGTGTCATTTAGGAAGCTTCTCCAAACATCTCTTTTTTTTTAAGAGGAAATTGAAGACAGCACAAAACCTTTCAAATGTTTTCCTGAAGTAATTATGTAAGCATATGTGTTCTCTAGAATCGGTTTGGCTCTTTCTGCTTCTGCAGATTTGAAGAAGAATTGGGTTTGCCCAGGCTAACTCCAGAGCTTGAACAGGGTGAGTGGACACTGTAGACAGCTAAAGTTCGAAAGCAGCCCCACAGCATTTGTGTTGTCTCTTGATTACACAGTGCCCTGCGGATTTCATAGACTTTGCCAATACAGAGCACAGATCTCTGTACCGTACTCTTTTATGCAATGCAGACTCGCCTTCAGGCTTAACGCACGTCACAAACTCATCCCACAGCACTGGGGTGGTGGAAATCATAGATTTAAAGCCTAGATCCAAACAAAAAGAGAATCTGGCCCACCATTTAGAATAAAGTGCATTTACCTCTGTGTGAAAGATGCAATCCTCACCGTGGAATACCACCAGTTCCAAATAGATTTTATTTATTAAATATATTGGCCTGAGTTCTCAAATAGCTCACATCATATGTCAGTCCATGAGAGGTAATGGGGCTGCATGACATGCAGATATCACCCTGCATCTCTGGTAGCTAGAGCATTCAAACATTCTTGGTGACTTTCTGCAAGTCACCTGGGTTATTTGTTATATGAAATATATAAAGAAAATGCTAATGCTCAGTATCATGCCATAAATTTTTTCTACTCTAAATGTCTTTCTTTCAGATGGTGGTCCAGATTAGAACATGAAAAAGATTTGATCTTATATACATCAGGATTTGTTTTGCATTTAAACTTTCCTTCCATTTTACTTGTGTATGCCTGTTGTGGTTTAACCCCAACTGGCAACTCAGCACCACGCAGCCGCTCGCTTACTCCCCCCACAATGGGATAGGTGAGAGAATCAGAAGAGTGAAAGTGGGAAAACTCATGGGTTGAGATAAAGACAGTTTAATAGGGAAAGCAAAAGCCACGCACGCAAGCAAAGCAAAGCAAGGAATTCATTCACCACTTCCCATGGGCAGGCAGGTGCTCAGCCATCCCCAGGAAAGCAGGGCTCCAGCACACATAATGGTGACTTGGGAAGATGAACGCCATCACTCTGAATGTCCCCCATTTCCTTCTTCTTCCCCCAGCTTATATACTGAGCATGGCGTCATATGGTATGGAATAGCCCTTTGGTCAGTTTGGGTCAGCTGTCCTGGCTGTGCCCCCTCCCAGCTTCTTGTGCATCTGGCAGAGCTGAGAGCTGAGAAGTCCTAAGCACTACCCAGCAACAACCAAAACATCAGTGTGTTATCAACATTCTACTAGTACTAAATCCAAAACACAGCACTATAGCAGCCACTAGGAAGAAAATTAACTCTGTCCCAGTAGAAACCAGGACAATGCAGTTGTATCTCCTGCTGCCCAAAATTTAAGAAGAAAAATTCCAACCCTGATATACTGGAACTTAATTTTTTTTTTTTTTTTTATTTTATTTTGCCTCTGCACCTGTGGCTTCCTTTCAGTATGGAGTGTTAAGACTACACTAGTAGACCAATACATCACTTAATCCTATTCTCTTTTGTTACAGAAGGAGCAGTGTGGATCTGAACATCTAACTATTCCCATAAAGTCTCAAGCTCAAAAAACCCAGCAGCTCCCCCACCATTAATCTTCTTTATGAATTTCAAAGGGTGTTGATCTTTGCATAGATTAACCTAGGATGTTTTGGTATGTATTTTTGATGCCTGATACACAAAGGCGCTGCTGAGATTATTGGCTTGATTTTAAGATAGACTCATATTTATTGCTTGCTTGGCTATCCATAATATCAAAATAAGGGAAGTGCCTGAGGAAATTTCTGGGATCTTCTCTTTCACAAAGGGGAAGTAGAGGCAAGATGAAGGATATAGAAGAAAAAAAAGTTTTAGTTCTCTCTGGTTCACACAGGCTTTAATTGTTCCTACAGTTAAGCTATGGTATGCTTTATTGTCTAGGCTCAGACTTTACATTCAGTTTTCTCTTATCAGACCTATACAAAATCAACTCCTAGCATGTAAGGATGGAGTTACCTGCTTGTCGAATTTGTTCAGCTGCCTCCAAAGTTGGGCTCTGTTGATGGGGTTTAGATTCCTTGTCCCTTCGGGGTGTGAAGGTATGTTGCACTCCTTGGTGCTATAGTTTCTCTGAATATGGCTGCAAACTCAAACAACTAATCATTCTCTTTCAGAAAAGAAAAGCAGGAGGTATGTAAATAAATAAAAAAAAGAATATTTATTCATAAACAGTGGAGAATGCTTGCCAGGAAGTTTATTGTGGTATGAAAATAGACACTTGTCTATTCTTTCATGTATGTGCAACATTTTTGTCAAATTCACAAAATATTTGGAAGAAATCAGGATGCAGTCAGTAACCTAGAACCTTTTCTTTCCAGAATCTTACGTAAATTCATCTAATAGTCTTTTCCTTACAAAATGCGAAATGCTTCACTCATAATAAAATCCTTTATAAAGTTACTCCCCTCTAGGAAACAGACTCTTTAATGTTAACCTTAATAAAATGATTACTGAATTGTTTGCAGTACTAATCAGTATAAATTTTCCAGTCTATAGTGGTTTCCTTTATTCTAGTGAAAGACACAGTATCAATGATGATGTACATTCTCAGTACAAATGTCCAACCTTTTGCTGAATAAATCTGCCTAAGTTTGTTAGAGGTAAATCCACTAAAAGGAGGGAAAAACATGCTTAATACTGTATAAAATTACCGAACAAGAATTTTCATGGAATAATTCTGCTCATATAATTTTGCAGCTTCACAGAGTTTAACTGATGAAACAGAAAGCCAGGCAGGACTATTGAATTTCTATTCTGACCCCAGGTATATAATTTTGCCTAGATAACCCTGACTAGAAACTGAGAAGTTATGTGTTTATTTGTGCTTATTTTCATGTAATATTTTGATTTGGAGATATAAAGAAAAAGAATAAGTCATTTTCCTTGAGATTTCGTTCTGATGATGAATCATCCTCACTCTTAAAAATCTGCCCCTTCTGTTGTTTTGAATAGGGTTTACTGTTTCCAACCTTTATTGTTTGCTGTGCCTGAAACAATAGAGCCCATATTTTCACTATTAATATCTGTCAGCCAGGTCATGTCTCAATCTTCTGTCTGATTAGTTAATCAGGTAGAGGTCTGTAATCCCTGAATTTTGAGGTATTTTGCCTATAATTTAAGTAATTTTTGTGACTATTTTTTCTGCATCCATTCCAACTTTCAAAAAGTGTTTTTTTTTTAAAAAAAAGATAAGCACAAAGAACTGCTATATTTTTCAGGAACCAATCTGCATCCAGTTTTTGCATTCACACTTAAAAATGCTACTGAAAGATGTGAAGTGTTTGTGGAAAATACCTTAAAGAAATCAACCATATTATAAAATGTTTCTTATCTGATTTCTACTTAAACCACTGGAAACCATCATTGTGAACCTTCAGATCTGTTCTTTATTGGTATTGTCTGTTTTTTTTTCCAAATGAATACTTAGAGATAACACACTGTGTATACTCAGATGCAGACCTACTTTTCATTGTAAATTTTGGCCTTTGCAAGTTATCTAATAATTTGATCATCTCTTAGGTTGCTTTATATGTATTTTCATGTTCTATTTTTGTCCCTTTGCTAGAAATAATATCCAGAGGAAATCTCCCTGGCAGCTGGGAAATGCACACTAGGGAACCACGCTCTGTTTATTAATATTACAGGGCGATATATACATAAATTTTCGATGCAGCATTTAACCTTTAAACTTTCTCTTTTCATTGTTATTAATAGGATTTAAATCACAAGTAATTACATTGTCTTCAACAAACAGTGACTGAAGTTGGGCCAAACGTGACTGAATAGGGCTGAAGCTTCTTCTATTAGTACAAGGAGAGGACTACATGTGTTCATACTTGCTTGGAGCTTTCTTGTATTGTGTATTGCAGAGGGGTTCACAGGGTTCATTTTGCACAGAGATACAGAATTCTTGCCAAAGCAATCCCTTAAACAGACCCGTTTGTCATTCAGGTATCATGGACCTGCTACATATCATGTTGGGACAGCACTTACAGCAGACCCTGAGAATATGAAATGGAGGCCATCTGGAGATCTGGATAATGTTTCATTGTGCAGCTGAAAATTTGCATTTGTCATTTAAAGACTGTGAAGATCTCAGAGAGGTTGCTTGGCTGAAGTCAATCAGTTCCTTAGAAAGAAGAAATATCCAAGTTCCCTGGAGTAGATTTGGCATAAATGGATGCCAGATTCGACACTGTGAAGTCAAAGCAGCCATACCAGTTTTACCAAGAAATATATCTGCTTTCTGATCCCTTCATGCCTACTGATTTACTGGGTTATTCTGCATGTCTATATGTGCAGTTTAAAGTCTTTTTAAATACCATTAAATACCATCATGTATTTAAAGACATAATTATGTTCAGATCCTGATATTTTTTAATATGAACCCATAGTATGCAACCAACCAGTTTTTGGCTTTGACTATTATGCACTCTTTCTTTGACTTATGCAAAATATTTCACTTCATGTTTACTGAATAACCTTTTTTTGTTGCTTTTTTTCTTTCTCCTACCTGTCATATTTCTTTACCTCTGAGTTTCCTTGGTGTATTTACTTTCAGGATGTAGTTGATTTTCCCAAAATAATGAAGATGCAGCCTTCTCTCAGACTTTCACTTCGTCTACCTGTAAAAGGAGGTTTTCATTCACTGATATCAGTGTTTAATAATTATGGAGCAAATCATGCCTCCTGCTGAGTTGCTGTCCAGCTGCTTCCAAGGTATTGCAACTAATTGAACTGGACAGTGATTCTTGTCATATACCAGCAGTTTGAAGGGGCATCAAGAGCTCTGCAATGTGAGCAGAAATAAAGTTTGTATAAGAAAGAAAGGTCTTTCAGCACGTAATATTGGTTTCCCTGAATGTTCAATATTGATCTCTTTTCTCCTAGTTCTGTTGTCTTGCTAAATTCCCATGTTTTAATCTGAGTGAGAAAATGTGTAGAGGCTCTGTTAGGAGACTCTACAGTAGACAATGATCTTCCAGCTTAAGGGAGACACTCAAAAGCCTTTATCCATGACCTCTAATTTTATTTTATTCCATTCTCATAGTGGAAAATATAGATCATAAGGATGTTGATGCCTTAGTATTTTGATAAGACATTACTTAATTCAAAATTATAAATAATAATATAAATCCACTCCTTACTGGCTTGAATTTGCATATTTTCATTGAATTGAGCAGTTCCATTGACGGCAGTGAAGATTCATTCTTACTGCAAATTTTTATTAGTGGTTTTGTAAATCATATGTGGGTTTCAGTTCAATGAAAAATATACAGGAGAGAGAAACACTTGGTATCCTGTGGTAAGTCAGTTTATTAAACTATAATTTCCGTGCTCTTTAGCAGGATACGTGGTGTCAGCCTGCACAGTGTTTATGCAGCAATCTGAGAGAGCAAAAATGCAGCTTTCTTCCTCCTAGGGCAGTATCATTGGTATGCTGTAGCTGACAGCTAAGCTGCAGATTGTGCTCAGGACAATCTCACTAAACACCTTAAGCGTCTACCCTTTTCATTAATGGATTTAAAACAAACGGGAAGAACTGTTGACAAAGCTTATTGCAAATATGTTACAGAGATGAGAGCAGGCGCTAGCGCTGCTGGAGTGCGACAAAGCATCAGATCTGTCTAAAATATTACCTGCCTCTACCACTGTTCTGTTCAAACACTTCACAGTCTTTAACATTATTTACCCTCACAAAACTCTGTAGTGGCAGCTGTGCCTTTATCTCTGATTTACGAGGGAGGAAGCTAAAGTACAGCTAACACCTTGCCCAAAGTCATACAGGAAGTATGCAGCGACTAGGGAAGTTAAATGCTAGATTGGTTCCCTGTTCATTAGACCTTTCTTCCTCATTAAATAATATTTGGTTTTGTAGATGAAAATGAAGGAGTTTTTTACTGTGAAATTTGGTGTAGAACACCAATCTAATGCTTTTGCATGACCAATGATAACAGTAAATGCGTCTGGGCAATTGCTTAATGCAAGCTGGAAAATAGCAGGAATCATAGCAAGATTTTTCTTGGAAATGCATGTAGGTTGTATAAAAATGGAAATTATTTGTGTGTAAATAATTCACAGCAGTATTGCCCACAACTGACAGAAAACTAGCTTCAGATAGAGCAGCAAACCACTACAAGTCAGTAGATTTGAAATTAGAGTGGGTAATGGGCAGCATTTGCTGTTGTGTTGCACATTGTGCTATCACAGAATTCAGCCAGAGATGAAGTGCAGTCATTGAGTCTTGTGTGTGAAGAAATAAAAGATGTGATGTGGATGGTGGAAAACATTTAGGTATTTACAATTTGTTAGTGCATACCAGAGCAACTGTGAGATAGTAAGATTAAGATTAACCACTTTCAAGATAATATCATATCAAGTATCTTTACTGGGGCTGCACATCTCATGCTTATCTCAGAATTCAGGGAACTATCCAGGAGCCTTGTTTCACAAAATGTCTTCTTCCCTCCATTTAGGATGATTCAGAGATAGAAAATGGTGGAGGGCTCTGGTTAGACTTGCCACAAAGCATCCTAGTGAAAGATTAGTAAAACAGGCTGGATGGAACTGGAATAGCTTTGTATAATCTTATACAAAGAATCTTGTGCCGTCCTATAGAACAAAACACTCTAAGTTGCTTTGAAAAGCCATGTGATTTCCATTAGATCCAGCCATCTGATTTTTCTCAGGTTGCTATTAATGGCCCCATCTATCACAATCCAGGGTGATGCACAGTTCATAATCATTTCATGTTATTTCTGTGTACAGAGAGTTTGTTACGGTTGAGTGTTGCTGGAGGGTACACTAGATGGCATTCTTGATAACTGTGCGTTTCTATATACACTTGCTGATGCTTAAATATGGTTTCGGGATTCCTGGAATAATTTCAGCAAGTGTGTTAAATTCCCCATCTGTGGAGTTGCTTAAATGCTACACATATAGTTCTGGCTGTATATCACTTTCCTAGATACAGGCGAGCATATGACTGCTGTTTAAGCTTTGACAGCTTGTTAACTAGTCGTCATCGAATTGCTAGGTTACCTGTTCAGAGATAGTCTCTTCAGTGTAAAGCAGGCTGCCTCTACTGACTCCAAAGGGAGTAGTCTCTTTATAGTAGCTGTGGATCTGGCCCACTGCCTTTAAAACTGTACCCCTTGAAAGCTCTCCTGTGAAGAAGCCTGGGGCGGACAATTATGATGACCTTCTTCATGATCTTATTATAGATTCATCCTCTTCCCCCTTGTAATATTTGGTACCACCAAGTTGCATTTAATGTTAGATAAAAAGCAGCTTGGGGCAAAGCCATTTCTGTTTACATTTTAAACTGCAGAGCATTCTTTTGGGATCTGTAAAAATAAAAGCCAACAGAGCTGATGCCCATCTCTTCTGTGTCCCTCATCTGCACCATATAAGTGATCACAGTCAGTATTTAGAGTTCTTACAGGAGATAAGTCTATTGTATTTACATTTTTGTTAGCAATCCAGGAAACTTCAGACTTAAGATTTGTTATAAATAAATATTTATGTGTTAGATATAATATTTCTATCTGACATGTATGTAGCTATGGGAGGATTTTATGCTGTATTAATATAAAAAAATGAAGTGTGATCAAAATGTCTGTGTTAGTTTGATTCAAAATGTCTAAGAAGGAAGTAATCTGTCAGTCAAGAATTATTACTCGCTAGAGGGATATTTATCAATCATTCTAACTGAAAAAAAATCAAAGAGCAGACTCAACCTAAATATTCATCATTACTCTAGCTTTTGAGGTTTCAGATACGATTTCCTGGTCAGTGACTGTTTCTTTTGAATAAACCGCTACAAGGCACAAGCAAAAGATAGGTCGTTGACGAAAGAAGCTTCTGTGTCTGTTCTTTATAGTCATCAGACTATGTTCATCAAGCATGATCTGAAGTTTTGAATCACTGAGCAGAAAGAGATCTTAAAACTTCTTCTAGTGTATCTGCATGCTCTAAGACAGGATGTAGTGTTTTTAATCTATGTTGAATAACTTCTTCTGACTGTCATTTTGTGGTCACTGTTTGCACAGCATTTTGAACATATGTTAAAACTAACTAAATAAACAATCCAATCCAGCCAGATCTGTCAATACTAAATATGCTGAACATTAACTTGAATATTCAGCTAAGCAAAATGGGAAAGGAATGCAGAGTGTAGCAGTAGTATCTGTTCTTCATTAAAGCAATTGCTTTACATGTTATAAAACTATTTTGGTGTTAAAATACTGTATACAAACCTTTACATTTCTGTTCCTCCTAAACTTCCCAAGTGTGTTATTTGGCTATCCCTGTTATTAATTTTCCATTTGCACTTATTTAAACCCAGGACTAAAGTGGGGTCCGTCACACTGCCACGTGTAAATAGTTTAGCCAAGCAGTTTGGTGAGCACTAAACATTTGAGCCACTAATTGATGAATAATGTCACCTTTTATTTGTTAACCATGTCATGTTTTGTCTTTTGATACACGGGGCTGAACCTCTCCGTGTGTTTCATTTTGCCTGTGGATTTTAGACTCCAGAGTAAGTTGGAGGGAAAAAAGCAGAAAAAGTTAGAAGAAACTGCCCAAATTCTTTTAGTGTCATCTCACACTGAGTAATTTGTTTCACCAGAAAATGGTTTTATGCAGCAAATTTAACTGTTATTGAAATACTTACAAATATGCTCTGACATGTTCCAATGTGCTCAGCATTTGAAATTACTCATCAGATGACACACTTCAGTCAAAGGTTGACTTGGAGTTGTTCATGATATGCCTGTGGGCACCTTGTCTGTGTGCCATGCTCAGCACAACCCTGTTCCACTAATAAACATCAGAGCCTAACCTAAAAAAAAGGACTACTGTTTTGAGTTTTTCACTATGTTTATTGTGTTCTACTTGTCTAAGTATTTGGTCATCTCTTTCATATGTGACACCATTTCTGTTTTCTTGTTGGATAATTTTCCAGGCCAACACCAGCTCTCAAGACAGTCTCACGAACTGTTCTAACACAAACACTTGTACATGCATATTTGCATGAGTCAGCCTCTATTTACATGCTAAGCAAACAAAAATTGCTGATATAAACACATTGGCAGAAAAGTAGAAGGAATAGTAAGTACCATCAAACTGAATTTACTGGTTTTGTTCTGAATAAACAAGTATTTTTTCTTGGCCTTTTTTACCTTTAATGCCATTTATTTAAAACCCTTTCCTGTAGTGTCTGCTTCAAAACAAAAAATCTGTATCGGTACAGTTGCTTCATCCTCTGAAAGATCACACAGGCATTATAATGACCCAAAGGTGAATGTCAAGTATTAACAAAGCCCTAACTAGGTGAGCTTTAATTGATTCCAGGTTTCGTAATGAGATTTCACACAGTTCTGTACAGTGAGTAGCTGCATGGAGTTGAGCCACATGTAATTTTAAATTCTTTGTCAGAAAGCAATGTTCCCTGTAAAAGAAGGAGGCATATCTCAGTGCTACTGAGAAATCACTGAAGGAGAATGTACAAGTATACATATGTGTGTATAGGCAGACATATGCGTCTATACATGTATGTATATATATGTATGCGTGTATACAAAGCTACATGTGTACACATTCACTTATATGCATAAATACATAAAGTTACAAACATGCACACTTCTGGCATATTTAAGTATTATACAATTTTATAGCTATAGAGAAGAAATCAATACAGCTTTTCTTTGAAGACAGAGTGGATTTTGGTTTTATTTAAGCTATGACGTGAAAGTCATTTTAACTAGAAGTCCAAAGGAGGTCAATTTTGGATTCCTTGTTGTGCCAAGAAAGGCTAATGTGTAATTGTGCTATGCTTTTGGTGTTTCTCTAAAATAAAATTTCTTTGGAACAGATAAGAGTTCAAATACATGTTACTTTACTTAGGCTCTCAGTGACAATAATAGTTTTCACAGTTCATTTGCTCTTGTTTTACTTCATACAGCTGTGCATGGGAATCTGGTCTGCAGGTCATTATACAATCTTGATGTTCCTAGCTGAATCATCTGCAGAGATTGATTGAAAACATACTTCACCTTTGATGTGCTTTTTTTTCCCCCTGCATTTGCCTTCATATTTAGTTCATTATGGTATTCCTGGAATGCTGAGTCTTTTTGACATTCATACACCCAGGAGGACAGCAAAAGGTCTAGCTTGCACTATTAGATGCAAATTACATCTAATATCCTATACTTAAATAAATCTCAAAGTACTGTCTTAAAATGATAAATGCCAAGAAATATAAATTGAAAGCAACTTTGGTTCATACTGTCATGAAAAATACTGTTGCACAAAGATTTAGGCATTGAATATTGACCTTAACTTTGCATTCTCTGACTGTTCCTGGATGAAGTCAAAAGCTTACTATTAAGCTTTTATTGTATTCATTAGCAATCTTTCATATTGTACTGGAGCTGCATGTCAAGCAAAACCACATTAAAATGTATGTTATATCACTAAGAAATGATGTAAATCTTTATTGAGTCTTTATCTCTTTCCACATTGAAAGCTGGTTAATACCTTCCATTTTCTTTTATGATGGGATAGATCACACTAGAGCCAGAGGGATGAGACTAAATCATATCTTCTCTGACCAAGAAGTAATAGAAGCACCAAGCATGCGTGGTTCTGAGATACACAGGTTATAGGTAGCACATCTAGAGACTGGCTATGCTCAACCATATGATCTTTTAGACCAGAAGTAATTTCTCTATGTCTGACAATGGTGTATTAACCATGGCCTTATTTGTCCCTATATTGCATAACTGCCCATAAGTTGTATTTGTGGACTCTACATGGACACACGTTTGTAAGAGGCTGGGTTGTTAAAGAAGATGGAAATTACAAGAATATACTGAATGTCTATGTTCATACCTTCTATATAAAATATATCTTCTTGTGTTTCCCACAATAAACATTGATGTATTACATGATGATTGCTCTCATCACAGAGACCAGGTTATGGCTAACAATCTCTGAAAATTTTATGCCCAACCTGAAGTAGATTCCAGCCACAGCCACTTCCATCCACTTTGTATATGGCATCTGGATAGGGCACAGCTTGAGGCTCTTTTCAGCTTTCAGGAATCTTTCAATTCCTCATTGCTTACCCTCAGGCAAATGCAATAACCACAGAGCTCCAGGTAATATTGGCAGCTGGAGGAGGAAAGATAAATTCCACATGCTTGTTGAAGCTTGCTTTGTCACTTTGTAGAAAGGAAAGCAGGATTCAGAGAGTTTTAAACAGAAAGCACAGTTGAGGTAACCACTCACTTTGTAGCCAAGTTACAAGAGATGTGTCATTCTCAGAGGAGCCATGCTGCCTTTTCTGGCTTCTTTTTGGCCCAAAGAACCTTAGTTATTTTCTGCATGGCCTATTAGCTCTGGCCACTGACCCAAGATGGAAGGAATCCCTTTAGCAGAGGAAGGAATTACTTTTCATCTCCCACTTCCCTCAGAAGCCACTACGTTTTATATAAATGGTCAGTTGTACTGTGTCTTTCTCCAAGAATCCAGTAGCTGTGAAAACACTTCATGTTTCCTGGGGGTCTGATCAGGCCTGTGTGCATAAACCATACCCTGATAATGCTCACCAGGTCAGGAAGACCCTGGGGGGACTTCAGTGAAAGCTTGACACCCAGCCTAGTCTTCACTGTGAGCTTTACAATGCAATGTTCAACCATGCCAAAACAGAAGTGCTTCTGCAATTATACAGAAGTTAAGCTGTTTTGGATGTAGTTACCAAAATATCACTCTTTCCTCAGATAGGTGTCTAAATCCATTTCTTTTTGTTTATTTTCAGTTTGGATTCAACCTTAAATCCCAGGCCAGATAATATCTTGCCCTTAAGGAAGACTTGTGTGATCTTGTACTCAGTGAGGTGAGCTTAAGTATGAAATTAGCCCTTTAGTCACCCGTCAGTTCTCTGAACAGCTGGCTAGCTCTCAACATGCCAGCTTTGCAGCTGTTTAATCATGAGAACAATGATTCAAAAAAGAAGGGGTTTTGGTCTTCTGAATATGTATAGTGCATAATTAAAAGTGTGTGTCCAATGCAAGGTCTCTATCAGCAGGCCAGTGTGATGAGGAGTATAATGGTAAAGCAAGATACTCTGAGTCAGGTCCTATTTCCCTCTGTAGGTAAAATCTTACCCTCATTGGAAACACATTGCTATTGATCCAGAAAAGGCCAGAATTTCTTCTTGCAGTAATGTAGGACATAAGCATTTACTTAACATACGGAGCATTGCATAATTTAACTAAAAACTTACAAGGTTTACTGAGGTTCAGATGAAGGAGTTTTTTTAAGCAGGCAAAGTATCTTTTTTTATTGTAGAGATTATATTTTCATAGCAATACTATTATCTTATATGCACATCTCTGAAGTGCTTGCTTTCTCCAAAAGCAGGAAATTATTCTGATAACAAAGAAGAGTACATTTATGCAAATAGCACCTACAAAACCACTTCCTTTGAAGAAACAACGTACATTATAGGGCAGAAACTACTTAGGCATCCTAGCTACTGGTAAAAGAATTAGGCATGATCACAGTAATACAATTGTTTTTATCACAGCACAGTAATACAATTGTTTTTATCATCTATTTTCTATGAATTCAAGAAGTTTCATGCTTTGTCCCCTGGAGGAAACTACCTCCTTGTGGCTGGAGAATATACTTTACAAGTGAAGGACCAGTTCATTAGCTGGTTCATCTCAGTATTGCTAACGAGACTCAAGTAGGGAATCTGCTTCTACCAGTGGTAGGACAGTTGGCTGATGCTAGATGAAGGATGAAAATTCTCGTGTGATTCAGAGCTCTTGCTTCAGAGATGGAGATACCTGACAGGAGAAAATGTGTGAGATGGAGTTAAGCATAGGCCTCTGCATATCAATATATTGACCTAGGTATTGGAAAGAATATGAGGCCCTAGTATAGAAAATGTATCTAGAGCTTTGCTTTTGCAGATACATCAGCTTTCAGCCTTTATAAAAATGTAGCAGAGCAGACAGTGCACAGTCTAGAGAAGAGGGTTCAGATCATTTGTGGGAGATACAAAACAGCATGTACAGACAATATGGATATGTCTTCAGGAAATGGAAATACCTAGCAGAGGCTCAACCTTTGTTTTCCTGACACAATAAAGACTGGATATTCTCACAGCATTAGGAGCACAGTTTTGGGTTTTTTTTCCAGTCCTTAATGTAAGCTTCCAACATGCTGTAGGCAATGAAGTGTAGCCATGTTGAAATCCAGCAGCATATTCCAGCAAACATAATAGCTAAGCATAGACAAATTAGAATAAATTGTTAACAACTCCCTGCAGATGTCCCTACTTTGCCATGTACAATAACATACCATTTCTGAGGCATCTTCAAAAGAGGTAGTTTGTTTACAGCACTTCAGCCAAATACTTCACTTTACATTGAGCGTTTCCCATTATGTTTAATACTCAAACAAGGAAATGGGCAATATCTTTGTACTTACAGAACTCCAACATTGTGGTTGGAGTTTTGGTTGGTTTGGTTTGATTTTGCTAACATATTTCTTGAGAATTGTAATTCGATTCACCAGTTGCTCACCCTTAAGGGGATTATTTGTTTAGTGTGAATATTTGTTAAGGACACCAGAAAATATCTGACTTGTTAAAACTTGTAGAACCGTCCCTGGAAGGTCCTTCCAGTCTACTGTCTGGGGAATTTCTGAGCCAGGTTGTATCCACAGAATTTAATTTAATAGCTACTCTTGTATTTAGCCTTCATGAATTTCCTGAATCCCATTTTGAACCTAAATATATACATATATTTGGGGAGTCTATAAGCCACTTGTAACAATGAATTCAAACAATCATGATTTAGCTGATCTATGAGATCTCAGTACACTGTAAAACCCTGAGTGTTTCGTGTTTATTAGATGAGGTTTTACAAGACCGCATTGGAACCATGCTAGAGTATGTGGTAAGACTGATAGTGGTTTAACCATACAGCAACCTACTGGAAAAATGTAAGAACAATATGACTTCTGTTTTCTGCATGAAACATCAAAGCTTAAAAAGAAGAGATTTTATGTAACTTCAGGCCCTTTAGTCTATTTGTAATCATGCACAGAGTTTGTGTACATGTAACTCACCTTTGGCATTTTACCATATGCACCACCTTATACAAAAGCAGAAACTTGTCATTTTGTGTGTTGCACTCCATCATATAAAATTGTTCACCTAAATTTGTTCACTTCCAGACCCTGCCAAATCTGCAAGGATTACTTTACAAGTTCATTAGTAATAAAGAAATTGCTGAACTCTTGAAGTCTTACCTAATCATTGGAAATAATTAATATTTCCAACTGTATTAATAGTAGTGTCTGCTTTAGAAAGACAATTAATGGCTTCTCTGAGCTAATAATGATTCTCAAAAAGATTAGTTCTGATGACCCCTGTTCCCTCCCTTTCCCTAGCTTCCAAAAATCTCATAAAGCTTTTTGCCAAGAAATCTTAGACACAACTGTAAAGCATAGTTTCATCATCCTCTCGTATTCCCCATCATGAGGTTATACCAACTGTGACCACTAGAAAAAGTAGAACAGAACATACTTTTCATCTGATGATAGTGGTCTTCATCTGATTTCTGAGATTCGGATGGATTCTGCATTCACAAGTCTCAAAACAAACAAACTACTCCATTTTACTGGCTTGAAGAGAGTTTTATTAAATAATTATTTCATCTGTGTATGTCTACAACTATCAAAAAGGGATATTCTGTATTCCTTCAATGACTAGGGTGTTAAAAAAAACCCAATTTTTTTTAACAAAGGATGTTTAAAGTGGCACATGCAGAATGTTTGGGTGGGGGTAAACTTTCAGTTTTGAAAGCCACATTTTAAGACAGCCAAATAGTTGGCATCTCATTAGTTTTAGACCTCACAATGTGAACAAAAAATTTTCACTCCATTTATCAATAGTCTTTTAGTAATCATAACATTATCAAGATTTTAAAGCAGGCTATCGATTTCTTCCTCTGAAACTTCTAGCAAAAGTCATCTATTATAGAAAAGATTCCAGAGTAGATGTAGGCTCAGCAGAAAAATTATAGGATCATTTGATTTCCCTTATTTCCTTAGGTATACATCTCATAAAAATCATGTCCCAGTCAGAGATGGACAGTGCAGGTAAGAACCATGTAAGAAAAGGTAGCCCTCCAGGAACAGAAACATTCTGATATACTGGTGTTAGACTAAATACTCTGACCAATGCCTGAAGCTGGTTGCTTTAAGAAGTTTTTTTAAAAAGAAATATTAGAAACTTTAATTTCTATTTGTCAAGAGTGCTATGATGGTTTCAGTGAATCGAAATAAATCATCTTTAGTCCTTTTATTATATGGCAGTAATGTATTACCCTTGTTCATTAAAAAAATAAATAAAATCAAACATTAAAAAATAAATAAAATCAAGTGGGGGCAGGGGAAGAAGTCTTGCAGTTTTTGCTTTTTTGGTGATCTAGTTGAGAAAGGTATAAACTGTAGGATATAGAAAACATGGGACCTTTTTCCATCTGGGAATGCAGAAGCTACCTCTTTCTTATGTCTTTGTTATTTTGTTTGTCATTAACTTAATCAGAGAGATGGTCTAAATAAGGCAAACCATAAGACCATTTTTGTGTTTGTAAATCTTGATTAAACAACCAGACTTAGAGACCTTGCTGGTTTGAGAACCTAATGGTCATTTGCATAGCAGTGGATATTGAACTGAACAGGTCTGAAAATTAACTTTATTTCAGTTCAAATTGTGTCATTTTTTCTTATCAGTTAGAATGAAAACTGATCCATGGCTTAATTTTCTTTCAAGTTATTAAGTAAGGAAAAGCTGAACTTACATTTTCTTGACAAGATGCATAGAATTCATGCAAGGAATGGTGTGAGGAAGATTTAATTACATTTTAATGATCAAAGGGAAATAATTTTCCAATATAAAAACCATTCCCAGAAATGTTCCTCCAAAGGGTGCATGTCACAAATATTTTCTCCTGTAACAACAAATTTTCTTTTTGTTTTTGACTGTAGTTCCTGGATGTCAGATGCAGCTACAGGGTACTTAAAGGAGAATTAATATAGAGCAAGAATTCCAAGGGATATACCCACAATTACCTTTTCTTGCTAGTATAGTGCTTTTGTAAGTTAAAAATGTTATTAAAAAAAAAGATAAAATCCTTTTTGGAATAAACAATATATTCTTTATAATTAAAATGTTCCACAGATAAGTTAGTGCTTGTGAATAGCACTTAAAGAAACTGTGTTACCTCTGTGTCCTTATGCTAACTGAATGCACAGGTGAAAAGCATTTCTCTGAATGCGGAGCAGTGAACATTGAACTTGTTCATGTTTGTACTTCTCCATGTTCTTCCAGAGCAATGCTAGGGTGCAGGATGATGTGTATCACTTCCCTGTAAGCCACTAAGCAATTTGGAAGCAAAGAATATGTGGGAAATGTGAATGATCACCTGCACAAAAGGTCTATTTGGAGGTTTAAAATATATTTCCCTGAAAATATTTAGTGGGGTTAATGTCTCTTTTAAAAATGCAGTGATGCCAACTACTGATCTGATGGCTTTTTAAATATAAGTGCCAAAATTTTGAACCTTAATCTGTTTTTTTATATGAAAATAACATTTTCACGTAAGACATGACTAAAGTCAGTGGACAAAATGAGTATAAAATATATCTGTCGTTTTTGTGTGGTACTACCACTACCCATGTCTTAGGCTTCGTAAATTGTTTTACAAAGACACTCAATGTACGTACTCAGTCATTTTGATCTTGCAAACCACCATTCAGAATTGCATAACAAATTAGAGCAAACTGAGTTCTTTATCTTCTTTAGCGCATCTCTGAACTCAAGATGTTCATTGGACTGTAAAGAATGAATACTTCAAGAACAAATAATTGTTTAAGAGGAAATATAATATTATTAAAAAAACTAAATGGGGACTAGCTGTGAACATAAAGATCCATACAACTCTTCTGCCAGAATGACTGTCAGCAGAGAGTAAGCTAGTCACTATATCCAGTCATTCAATTCCTATCATGAAAAATCACAAGATTCTAATTTAAACTCTTTTGTAAAAAAAATCCATACTCAAGGTAAAAATCCCGAAAGGCAAATGGACTGAATGACTGCCTCAATGTCTTTATAAAACAGTAGGTGCTCAATTTCATGAAACATTTACCCCCCAGATCTTCAAAGTATACAACTTTTCTCAAGGAATTTAACAGGAATCAAGCAGATAAACTTTGCCTAACAGTTGAAATGTAAGTCATTGTTTCTCCTTCAGTAAGTTTTTTTTAATTCTTATTTCTCCTGTAAGTTAAAGTGCGCTGGCTTTCAGCTTTACAATTGTTTTTTGTTCCTGTACAGTTCTCAGCAGGCAAAATGTTTAAAAGGTAAGGAAAAATGAATCTCTTCAGATTCCGCTATTTTAAAGCTTATAAAATATTAAAAAGTAATATAAGGAGATGCATAGCAAACAATAGTAAGAACTGAGTTGAGATGATCAAGCATTTTATTTTTCTCATGGTGCATTCTATTAGTCTGTATTTTAATATAACAATGACATAACAGAAGAAAATAGGTCAAAATGAATGAGTAGAGTTTCTTCATGGATATGTTTAGTTATATAGTCACAGACCAAAATGCTAAGAAGAAAAATGCCAGTACCACAGCTGCTATTTCACAAACTTTCAGTTTTCCCAGTAACTGAAAAATAAGCACATGAAAAGTTGTCAGATTACTTAGTGATCCAAATTCCTAATAAGGGTGGGAAACAATTATAATTTGTGGCTGTTTCAAAAGATTGCAAGAAAAAGAATTGATAGCAATATATATTGAAAACTGGGATAGATAACAAGGTTGAAGGTGGCATTACGGCTCCAGGGACTTCTGTGTGCTTTGGAAAGATTCTTAAAAGGTTATTGGTGGAAAAGAGAAACCAGGGAGCTAATGTTCATCTTGTCTCTGCAGCTAATCTTTTTCTTCTGCATTCTGAAAAATGCCTCACAGGCAAAACATCACCTCTAACCTTGTTTTCTGTTCTGTGTATTTTATTAACCTTTCTTTTCTAAGTCTACAGTTTTCACTCGAGTGCAACCCCGATAGCAATCTAGGTTGACTGATTATTATTTTTTACAATGAGTAAGGTGTTACCATGATATTATTTCAGCAAAAAGGCCATGTTTAGTTGCCATGGCAATTAAACAATAATAACTGTAGTCTTTACTTGTCTATCAGAGTTGTCAATCCAGCTCCCGCTTCCTAGTACTGAATTTGGCAGGGTTTTTTTTTTAGGCAGCATTGCTTCAGTCAGGTAATGCAGTTGAGCTTTTTCTGAAGTAGGAAAAAAGCTGTTGTGGGCCTATTAGTATCTGGATAGGAGCCTAGGCATCCATGGCACAAGTCAATGTTGGCCAAGTACTAGACTTGAGGAACCAAATTTCTTTGTCACAGCTGACATGACAGATAAAAGTGAGGGAACATCTGTGTTATGGTGACCTTTTGGAGGCGCAGACAACATTTCTTGTCAGAACTGTACATCACAAAATCAATATCTTTAGGTTTCTAATCTTTGGACACTTCTGGGACTGATTCAGGACACAATTAGTGATCTGAGTTATCTTTGAAAAAAAGCAAGAATAGAGTACCAGCCATGCAGACATCTGACTTGTTTACTCTTTGAAGGGCACTTAGTAAGAAGACATGGGTGTTGGGGATTTGGGAGAATGTGCCCGTTCCTGTGTGGGATATATAGGATAGTAATCTCTGGATTGCATAGAAATGTATCGCACAGAGAAATGCAGTCCTGTTTACTGCTGTGTAGCTTCTATGCAAGTGAAGCCATATTCATAGGCCAAATGGGGCTATGGTTCACTCAAGTAGGGAGTACAGCTCTGGCATATTTCAGAGCATGGCCCAGAAAGTAGGTCTAGCCACAGCTTCAAAGTAACAATACCAGGTGGTGTATTCTGAGCAGCCATTTCTCAGAAACTTTTTGACAAAATAAACGTGGTCTTTGCACTTCTTTTCTCTTCATGATTTCACATTGTGGAACTGCACCTCATTAAAGAAATGTTCTGGTCAATGAAACATCTCCGGACAAGCAAAACCAGCTCACTTAACTTGTTAGACCACCTGGCAGATGGTCACTGCTGGTGTTCTCCTTGACAGTAAACCACTCCTTTATGCAGTACACTTAGTCAATAGAAACAGTCTCCAAAGTCATAGAGAATTTTTTTTTTTTTTTTATTGAGCATTGGCATCAAACTCCTAGGTCAGAATACTGTGGTAACATACGGTTCAGGAGCTCTGAAGCTGAGACACAAAGTGTATTATTGTGTTGGACATTTTCATTCGTCATATATGACTAGCAGTATTAGAAGGCTATTTGTTTAATTAGTTTACCAGTTACAGGTAACTCATTTCACAAATGGTAATATGCCTTTTTACTTTTCAATAACTTTTTTTACCAGTCTATATCAAAATTGTTCACTTCCGACATTAATATGCTGGCATTAAAGTAATTGATTTGGCATTTGGTTACTGAGAGAACAGAAGAATAAAAAGCTGGACAACAAAAGGGAATCTCCTAAAATTGATCCACAAGAGCTGAGTAGAAACCTTTCTTCTATCAGTAGTGAACTGCTTTAATTATTTCCTAGCCCAGATCACCAAAACTTTCCATTTCTATATCCCTTTCCTGTGGTTAGCTCCTTACAGGGTACTAAGATCTGTGCTAGGCCATCTCCTCTTTTGATACTTGATATGGATTTGTGAAACTCTCTTGCCTCCAAATTCTGTTGACAAGTTCTCGTCAATGTTAAAGCATGATCAGGCTAGAAGAAACATATTAAGAAGCAGTCCTAAAGAGTTTCTTTAATTTTTATTCTGACAATTTCTTCTTCTCATTACTGGACATTACTTCCATCCCTGCTGTATGCTTTGCCTGAGAGCTTCCATACTCTTTTTTAATTCTCTTCCTCTCCATTGATGCCCCTTTTACTTTCTTATTTTGTCTTTTCATTTTCCTTGTGCCCATCTAACAGTACATTCACCTCCATTGCAGCCTTTTTTCCAATCCTGGACTTGACACGATGTTGGCCAGCCATCATTACCTACTCACTCCCCCTACAATTTTCCTGCTCTATATCTTTACACCTCAGGCTTTTCAGGAGGTACTATCTGCTGGTTTCTGATTCATCAGAACATAGCACTGTAGCTTTGAACTCTGTTGATCTTTGAGTGATTCTGTGATAACAATCAGAAAAATTATGGACTATTTCTATTAACTATAACCACAGTGAAAGAACTTGGAGTGCACCCTGTCTAAGAAACTTGCCTTGAACTGCAGGAAAAGAGAAGCGAACACTACCTCCATTGTTAAAAACAGTGAGCATCCTGAAAAGGCGGGTCACCAGCAGTGCTCGTCCCAGAAGACAAGAAAATGTAGAGAGAGAGAATGTTTTCCTGAATTCCAATGAGCCGTTATATCAGATTCGCCTTCACTGTGGCCAGGGATTCACATTCAAGATAAACTAACAAAAGAGATTTTATTTAATAACAGGCAAGTTGTAACAGGGTCAGACATACAACAGGAGAGCATGTCACAGCTGCTGACTTCTCAGTCTAAACAAAAACAAATTAACTTATCATCCTGTTCACTTATAGAGAGAAGGTGCCTCACAATATTTGTAAGGCTACCTTTTCTTGACCACTGAAAGATGCAGTCACACTACTTATAGAAATGAGCTTCAATACCTGACGACAGGCAAATTTTAATTCTAAGCTAACTTAATTCCTTTTTTTTAACGATCTGTTCCTTACAAGAACAAACCCAGCAATTGTTGTATTGTTTATCCCTTTTGCTCACAGGGAAGCAAGCTAAAAGAGGGCAGAAAAAAGGAAACCATGCCTTTTTTTAAAGAGAATTCTGACTTGTTCAGCTTCAGCTAATATATTTTCAACAGCATAAGCAGAGAAAAATTCTTTCAGTTGATGGAGCAAAGTTAGTCCATAAGTGTCCTTTTCGAAAATCTTTTCCCAGTATTGTTTGATATGACAAAAAAATTCCATGTATTATTTTCATACAAGTGTGAAATTATTGTATCAATATTTTTTAAATTCCTGACAGCACCTCTTTCCTAAGGAATTCCAACTTACTGTTCAACAAATTCTTGCCATAAGGAAAAGCTGAATGTAGCATTGTGAAAGAGGTTGGAATACCTGTAGGTATAATTTCACAATGTATGCTGATATATAACAGGGACTTTGCTTGAAAGTGCATTTTTAGTCAATAGTTTTATAATTCTATAAAGTGTATCAGAATCAATATGTCAAACTAAATTTTGCTAGCCTATCAGTTTCTGAATTTATGGGAACTTACGACATTCTGTGCATACTTGGCCACACTCTAAACTTCTCTAACTCCAGAAACACAACATGGACCCATTACAGGGGAAAAATAAGCAAAGACCCCAGCTGTCGTTGTTAAAACTGGTATGCAGTGTATTGTTCTTGGTTTTTTTGGTCATCAACAACCATATGAGGAAATAATCTTAATAGTAACTTCCCCAAAAAGATTTTTAGTTCAGTATTGTATAATAAAGATCACTTTTCTCCTTCCCTTAGAGTAAGAAATCAAGAGCCAGTTGAAGGACCATATGGCTTAGAAGTTCTTATTTGTTTAGTTAGCTGATACCACAGACAGGAAATCAATGTATAGGAATTTCAAAACCACATTTCCATCTGTTTTATGTGGGTGATGCCATCAAAGAAGTTGACAAGTCTCAGCAATCCTCCAGCATATATCAGCTTTTGGTAGTGCTACAGGTCCAAAGTCCATTCTCTCACCTGCCTCAAGCAGCAGCAGGAGCCAAAATTGGAGATGATCTGTGAGGAAGGCCTATGGCTAGACAACATGGTTAGGTGTGAACTGTGATATTCCTGGGTTTAGCTATGTTTGATAGGATATGCCACCTTTTGTCATAGAAGTTTTGGTGTAATTAGTACCAGCTGAAGTAAATTACAGTATACAAAGATCAAAACAAGATTTTACATAGCATGTTGGCAGGCTGAAAATCTGCTCTCAGGTGCAGTGTCTACTGAGAATTACTAGTTATTGGAGAGTATAAAAGGCTCTTTCTGAAATCAGACATTAAATCTCATAGTCCCTGTGTGCTTTGAAGTCATTCCTACTCTCCATGTCTGGAGGGTGTAAAAGTGAACCATAAGTTGGATTTGTATGTCATTCAAAAGGAGAGATCAATTGAAACATTTAGAAATATTATTAGTGTCACTTACAAGGCATGGAGAGTCCTGTAACTATGCTAGTTTTCATGATTTTCTCTCAAATAAAAGAAATTGAAGCTGCTCGTTCTAATTACTGTTCTCAAAATACCGGAGAAATGGTCAATTACAAATTCAGCCTCTAAAGAGGAATTTAATCAAGAGAAGAGAATTTTCATTCTTGTATAAATATTCAGCTGAATTTTGCAATTTACATTCAATTGCTTGTGCTTTCACTTGCAGGTCTTAATTAGGATCACTACTGCATCTTGTAGACAGCTAGACTATTAGTATTCTTGGTAGCTTGCCACCATATTTGGCAGCCCAACAGAATCACAAAAACTGAAAAATAAGCTTATTAAAAAAGTCAGTAAAGCCAACATCCTTTCTGAAAGCTTTAATCTAGGTTTCCATATGCTGTACCTGTGCTGAGGGTAGGAATTAATTCTCAAACTACTGCTCTTTTTCCATCTATCAGAGCATTTTCTCTGAATACCATACCAGAAGAATTTTTCTTTTTTTACTGTCACTCTGGATATTGATTATCATTTTCAGATTCTACTGCCTTACATGCGAGCACTCTGGAGAAGGCTTCTTAGGACTAAAGAGAATACTTCTATTGCTTGTAATTGTATTTGGACTGCATGATGGATGTATATCCTTAAATGAAAACAGAATGCATCCTCACGTTTTTGCTGTACTTTGTACCATCTTCCTTGATAAGGTTAGCTTTATTGGCAAATTTGGAGTCCACTAATTCTAAGGAACAGCTCATTAAAATCAGACAGACTATAGAACATAAAGAAAAGCCCAGAGAAAGACAATGGCAGTTCTATTTTTGCCTCTGCTGTGAATCTTTTTTTAGACCATAGGTTCTTCCATTTCCTTTCCTACTACTTGCTGTGTCCATTTAGATTGTAAACTCCTCTCAATGATTTGCTCATTCTATGAGTTTGTATAACATCAAATATAATGGGACTTCAGTTTTTCTTGGGATCTAACCAGAATATCAATAAAAGCCACAAATAACAAGAAATAATAATAACCTAACGAATAATAATTATAACCTAACAGAATATAATTAGTTCCTCATTAAGCCCATTTACAAAAAATATCAATTACTGATTAAACACTATTAATATGTGAGCTTCAGTCAGTAATATCAGAGACCAAAGATCCAGGGAATCATACAGTTACAGAGGGAACAAACCAACCTGTCTTATCGTTGTGCTAAGAAAGAACATTTATATCTCCTTATCCATAATGCTTGCATTCTAATGGGCATTTCCCTTCCCTGTGTGACTTTTGGATTAGACGAGTATTGTGAAGTAACCTAGAGAAATTAGAAGGTAATAGTTTCTTGAATGATTTGCGTACGTAATTCCTCATAGAAATCATAGAAACATAGAATGGTTTGCGTTGGAAAGGACCTTTAAAGGTCACTTAGTCCAACCCCCCCTGCAATGAGCAGGGACATCTTCAACCAGATAAGGTTGTTCACAGCCCTGTCCAATCTGACCTTGAATGCTTCAAGGGATGGAGCATCTATCAGCTCTCTGGGCAATCTGTGCCTGTGTTTCACCACCCTCATCATAAAAAATTTCTTCCTTATATTTAGTCTGAATCTACCCTCTTTTAGTTTTACAGCTTGTCCTATAGCAAAAGGCCCTGCTAAAAAGTTTGTCCCCATCTTTCTTGTAAGCCCCCCTGAAGTACTGAAAGGCTGCAATAAAGTCTCCCTGAAGTCTTCTCTCCTCCAGGCTGAACAGCCCCAACCCTCTCAGCTTGTCTTCATAGGAGAGGTGCTCCAGCCCTCTGATCATTTTCGTGGCCCTCATCAGGACTTTCTCCAACAGGTCCATGACCTTCTTATGTTGGGGGCCCCAGAGCTGAACGCACTACTCCAGGTGGTGTCTCATCAGAGCAGAGTAGAGGGGGAGAATCACCTCCCTCGACCTGCTGGCCATGCTTCTTTTGATGCAGTCCAGGATATGGTTGGCCTTCTGGGCTGCAAGCACACATTTTTGGCTCAAATCCAGATTTTCATCCACCAATACCCCCAAGTCCTTCTCCACAGGTCTGGTCTCACTCCCTTCATCCTCCAGCCTGTAATGATACCAAGGATTTCCCTCTGGATGGCATCCCGTCCCTCAGGTGTGTCAGTTGCACCATTCAGTCTGGTGTTGTCTGCAAACTTCAGAAAAGTGCACTCGATCCCACTGTCAATGTCATTGATGAAGTTATTAAATAGTACTGGTCCTGGTACAGACACCCTGAGGGACACCACTCATTACCAGTCTCCATCTGGACATTGAGCCATTGACCACTACCCTCTGGATGTGACCATCCAACCAATTCCTTATCCACCTAAAAGTCCACCCATCATATCCATATCTCCCCAATTTAGAGGGAAGGATGTTGTGGGGGACCATGTCAGAGGCGTTACAGAAGTCCAGACAGATGATATCTGTATCTCTTCCTTGGTCCACTGATGTAGTCACTCCATCATAGAAGGCCACTACGTTGGTCAGGCAGGACTTGCCCGTGATGAAGCCATGCTGGCTGTCTCAAATCACTTCCTTGTCCTCCATGTGCCTTAGAATAGCTTCTGGAAGGACCAGTTCCATGATCTTCCCAAGCACACAGGTGAGGCTGACAGGTTGGTAGTTCCCAGGGTCCTCCTTTTTACCTTTTAAAAAATATTTTCACCTGGATGAACATGTTTGAAGAATCTCCTGTGTTGCTTGAATATCAACCCAGCATCTAACAAAAGTAGAAACTCTGAATAGGACCTCTATTGTACAAAGTCTTTTTCAACCTCTGCTACAGATTAAATCTAGAGGATGATGCAAACAATATAGTATTTAACAGATTTAATTTTTCTTTTGTCTGGTTCTGTACTTATGTTATCTTAAGTGATATCTTTGCAGGCAGTTGAAATGTGCAGTGGTTTCATTCCCAGAAGCAAGCAAACTTTTCCTTATTCAAGTGATTTGATAGAGTACATTACAGACACAACAAAATTCACAGTAGTAAAAAATATATTCATTTTACCTTAAGATGCTTTCACAGTTTCCTATTTGGTGCCAGTATGTGTAGTCACTGTTTGTTGGGTTATGTGCTTTCCTTTTTTCCTTTTCTTTTTTCTTTCCCTTTTCCTTTCCCTTTCCCCTTCCCTTTCCCTTTCCCTTTCCCTTTCCCCTTCCCTTTCCCTTTCCCTTTCCCTTTCCCTTCCCTCCCCCCTGTCCCCTGTCCCTTTCCCTTTCTTCCATCCTGCCTTCCTGCCTTCCCTCCTTCCTCCCTCTCTCCCTGTAGGACATAGCAAGAAAACACAAGAAAAATTTTTCTTAAATTAGACCATCTATTTTTCTCCTGTGAACTGGGGATAAACTATTTCTTTTTTTTTTTTTTCCCCCAGGAAAATGCTTCATATAGTTTGCAGTAGGAAACCCTAAAAAAATTCCTCTTCTATCTTACAAACTTAAAGATAGAGCATTAAAAGGAGAAGGAAAAAAGTTTTTATAGACAACCAAAAGTTATCATTAGTTCCAAAAAGCTCTCTTATGCCTGATCAGCTGCTAAAAATATGGTTGCAGAAAAAGAATGCTTTGGCTTATACTCTCACTAAGTGAATTTTAAGGTCATAAAATACTTCAGCTTTGCTCTGGCATTTAATTACCTGAAAATGCTATTTATTACTTTGGGCAGTCCAGCGCTATACTGATTATTCTTGAATTATAGTAAAAAACATGAAGGTTCATAGATGCAGAATTTTATTTATTTTAGGATTTGTAGTCCATTATATGAAATGGTAATTATAAGAGAAAAAGATAAATCAAAAGTAGATTCAGAACACATTTTTTTATGTTTAATTTGGAAGGAAAAAAAAAGAAATTTCTTATCCATTCCACCTGCAGAAACACTGGCATTATTATCCTTGCTGTTTTCTCTGCTTATATGCTGTGAAATAAATGCATACTAATACACATAAAACTACCAGTATCAAGAAATTTCTGTCTTTGCCTGAAAGAAGTCTTCGTTAATTACTATGTCAATAAAAAGGAAGATACTGCCTTTCATTAGTTTAGTTATTCACATGTAACCCCAACCTGAGATGTCAAACATGAGAGTACAAGTAGCACAGAAGCAGGATAAGCTCCTTTTGCTGGAGATACACTGTGATCTGCTGCAGTGCCACTTCTATTTTCCATGCTTTCTCTCTGTGGTAGCTGTAAAGGATCACAGTCACTGGTGCTGTCTCCCAGACCCTCGAGGACCAACTTTTCTGCCCCAGTTGGCCAAAAGACCTTCATGCTGGCAAGAAAAGGAAAGAAATGTTGATATGTTCTGGACAGTCTCCAGAAGTCCCTTCTGACCCCAACTAGTCTTTGATGATCGTAATGGTGATTTTTAATCCATAAATTTATTGCTGTTGGAAATTTTATGTATTTCTGGTGGTATTACTTTTTGCAAGGTTACGCTGGTTTAGCAATATGTTCAATATTTCACATGTGAAAATAATGAATATGAAGATTCTTAATGCTTTAATGCTTTTGTGGATATATAGTAAGCATTTTCTAACACCTGCTATAGACACAGAGAAAAAATCGAGATAATAAAATGAAATTAATGTAGTTCCACTGGCTTAAAGTAACAAATGGAAGAAATAGGGAATGTTGTAGCTTATTGACTTTTCAACCTGAAACTGTCATACGCTGATTACTGTTAGAAGAGGCACAGGTGGTCATTTAAAAGTCAAAAGACAGAATAGAAAATATAATCTGATTACTTTTAATGCCAATATCATAAGGTCAGTGTCAGGGTTTTTTTGCCATCTGATGGATGGCTTGTGGTCTTCTAAAGCTGGCAATACTCCAGGTGGTGTCCATGCTGCCGCAGACCCACCCACAGATGTTTCATTAAAGTACCAGGATATTAATAGTGTCCCAGTAACACCACATCAGCTTCCCTGAACTGGCTCCCTCACAAGACTGTGAAGCAGACCCTGCCACTTGCACACCAGCTGGCTCTGGTCCTACTAGTCTCTGCCCATCTGCTTTTTGCCATGTGCTGGCCACTATGTTTGCTTATTTTTCATTTGTAGACCAGTGGCCAAGGTGGCCTGCATAAGCAGGTTTAACATTGCTATAGACCAAGTAATACTCTAATCTTTACACATACAAATAGAATTTAGTACATTACAAATACAAATAGAGATTAATACCACACTGATGAAAACAAATAGGGTCTGTTATACAACCAAAATACCATTTTAAGATTTTCCTGCTGTGAGACAGAACCACAAAAATAAATGCTAATCCTACAAAATTTGGACTCCGCGGGTCCCAGAATTATGAAATTAGTGTAATTATATCCCAAACATACTTAGAGTAGTTCTCTCTAACCATGCAATTAGAATTCGAACTGATCCAATTATGTGATGTAATGGTGTAGAGTAATTATGCATAATGACACAATTATAATTTGTGATTATATCGTAAAAATCCTTCTGAAACTTTCAGAAAGAATATTGGGAACAAACTGTCACTCTTCTTTTTAAAATGAAAAACCTAGTCTGTTTCAGACATCAATTCCAAAATATTTATGCAATGTTGCAAGTAAATGATATATTAGTTTAGAATGAAAAAAAAAATAATACAAAAAATGGATGAGTCAGAGATTTAGTTGCTTAAAAATGGTTTCTAGGGACAGGGGAAGGTAAATGTAGCATTTACTGCAGCAATGTGTAGAGCTATTTAAAATGCACTTTTTTAAAAGATAGGAAAGGACATTTTTACCACATCTATTAGAATTTCTGTCCTAGTAGTCTTGTCTTGACACTTCATCACAGTACCTCAGCACCCTTCCCAGTAGTTATTGAGAGCATCTCTATAAAGCAATACTATATAAAAAACAGATAACAATGAAAGTTTAAGACTTTATATAAAAAATGTTTTTATAACAGGAAAATACATTTTAGGGCAGGTAGGTATTTTATCATTATTTTTCAAAACAGATTTTCTTCAGCTGAGAGCAAACAATACACATCTACTACAGAGACATTGAAGGTGGAACAGCTCTCTAGAGACATCTGTCAGCTCTTATATTTCTTACTGAGACTAAAGTCGCAGTTGTGCATTGAAAAGATGTTCTATCTTCCCTATCTAAACAATGGAAGTGAAGCCAAGTGGCTCATAATAACACCATGCTGTTGAGTATGAGGAGGCCTGGAAAACACTGTAGAAAGGTCCAGGTAATCTTGTTCTAATATTGAAAAGTGTCCCAAAGTAATTTCAGACTCCCTTTGGAGGCATCCCTATAGCTTACTCTTACATACTTCTAAATACAGAAGTGAAGACAATGACCACTACCCTTCCTGTGAATGAACTCCACATCTCTTATCCCTTATCATTGGCAAGAAATGGATTATAATCCCAAACCAGGAAAATCTTATAACTCTTCTTTACAAATACATTTCAGCTGTTTGAAATGCTTCTCCAAAACCTGTCCTAAATTATCATTCAGCATGACATTTGCAAACAGTAGGAAAATTTGATTCTAAAGATACTTGTAAGATGACATTTGTCACTAGGGATGGGATTAATCTGACTAAATTGTGGACATCTGCTTTGAGTTAATTGTATAGGCATCCCACTGTTATTATGGTAGATTAGTCAACATAGTCAATTCTTATCTCACTGAATTGGAGTTTTAAAACAACTCATATGAATCAACCTGTCTGTCTCAATTTATATAGAATGAATAATTTCACTATGTCCAATGAGAATGGGATTTCTTTCTTTTTGGACAGTGATATTTAGGAAAACTACTGGTAAATTTATTATATAACTTGTATTCATCACTGGAAAGGGTGCTTTGCATATAAGCTTTTGCACATCTATGTAGAATATCTCATGGCCAACTAATTTCTCTTTATGTCTGAATTACCTGAACTGTGATGCTATGGAAGACTTTCCATTTTGAAGGATGGTTGAAGGTACAAGCATAGTCATAGATATTAACTATGCTGTCCTTGACGTGCTATTCTGAGCACTACTTATCTGTAACTCAGTTTTAATTAAGTTGCTGTATTGGTCTAATAATACAAGCAGACAGGGTTTTGAAAAAAGCAGCAATGTCCTCTATTACACCAACTGATACAGCTAGGAAAAAAAGGTACACAAAGAGAATTTGAGCAGAAAAGTTTACCTGAATGTTTTAAATGTATTTTTCTTGTAAAGAAGATTTTACCTCTCCTGGTCTTGTTTTTTCCAGGTTTACTTTATTATTAAATATATTTTTGCCTTTCCTAGAAATCCAGGAATTCCTTTTCTATTTCTGAATTAGGAAACTTATTACTTAGATATACTGAAGATATAAGTTAAATCTTATTATACTTCTAGAAAATACAGTGCTTGTGATATACAACAGAGTTCTTTCCTTTCTACTATGTCTAAATATGCCTTTTATAAGTATTTGTAGTGATATGAAAAAAGTCTTGAACTTCCTTGATTTTTCCAAAGTTTCCCAAAGGAAGTCTTCCAAAACCCATAAATGGTTCTTCTATTTTTTAAGTAGTACAAATTTTTATCTAGATTCATAAGAATTGTGTCCATAGTTTCCAAAAGCAGGATTTAGCCTCACAGGAGACACTCCTATAGATCAAGAGCTCTTGGGAATCCTGAAAAATTGAAATAAAACTGTATGCTTTTAATTTGGGATATTAAGGCCTCTCTTAGTTCTCTCTTTGAAATTAGCCCTCCGTTGTGCCACACTGATAGGACCAGGAGATTTTCTGTGAACAACATTACTGTTATGAAATTGTAATACACATTGTAAATGTACAATGCAGAGGAAAGCTGCCTCAAGTAACATATCATCTAATACTGAAAATGGTAAAATATTTATTATGGGGGAAAAAAAAGAGAGAGAGAAAAAAGCTTTTTGACACAGAATTTATCTGGTTTATGGTAGTAGAAGCTCTTAGGCATTAATGTAGTACACATTGTATAAATAAGAAGTAATGGAAAAAGTCAGTCTTAGGAATGTCACTGAGTAAGGAAACAAGAAGTTGGAGATTGCTGTAAACAGGGAAGCACATGGGAGGAAAAAAAAAAAAAAAAAAGAAGAGATAGCCATAAAGTGTAATGGAGACAAATAGACAGAAAGAAAGGGAGGACGCTAAGATGCAATTAGAGCAGAAAGAATTTTGGGACAGGATTATGGAAAACTATGAGAAATCTACATTTACTATTATAACGCTCTGGAAAGCAATGCATAGAATTAAAAAAAAAAAAAAAAAAAAAAAAAAAAAAAAAGGAAAAAAAACCTTAAAAAAAAAAAATTAAGGATGAAGTATGGATTTAAATATTTCCTAGAGGGTTGAGAAATATGTAGCTAACATAGAAAGAATGAGTAAGATTTAAAGAAAGATGATGTATAGCAATCTAAGAAGGTGTCGTATTACCATTGGAATAGATCAGGACATGCTTATTCTGTGAAGCTTTTTAAGGCTTCAGTAATTATCCTTTTGAGTAATACGGGTGAACTGAGAATCCAAGAATCCAATTCACAATGCCAGGTAAATATACTCACCCAAGATACAGAAAATTGAGACTTGCATTTGTATTTGGTCATGCTCCCTTTTTCCAGAACAGGCAGCTAGGACTGTCCTGCATGATTTTAGCTTTGAGTTAAATGTGAAGTTCTTTCTTGAACCACAGAAATCTTGTTGGCAGTTTCATTGTGAAAAGTTTCTTTTCCGGCAATTAAAAAATTTCCCATGAAAATAAAAGTTCTTAAAAGATTTCCAAGCCAGGTTTCATTTCTTTTAAGAAAGAGTGGGAAGAAATAAATGAATAAAAAGCTGGGGCTTGTTCACTGTGACAAGAGAAGGAATAAAAAGGAGAAAGAGTTAGGGAATGAAGAGAATCAAGTCTGAATTCTTTCAATAGAGAAAGGCAGGAGAATATCCACATTGAAATGGCTAAATGAAAGGCAACAAGGAAGGGGAAAGTGGAAGGCACACTAGGGGTGGTTAGCTCTCTCTCAGGAAATAGTTACTGACAGATCCAGGTACAGTCTCCTAGACAGTAGCTATGAAAGGAATAAAATAATTCAGAATGACAATATGCCAAAGAAGACTGAAAATGGGAGAAGACTGGTTCTGATGATGAGCAAAACAACAATAATATGAGTATTATCCAATCTTGGTAGGAAGAAACATCAACTTTTGCATCTAACTTCATCGGTACATAAGGAAAAATATGTATTAAATGGCATTGACTTAATTTACTGTTTCTTTTTTTAATTAATACATCTGACAAACTAATGCACATTTGGTGAATATATAGAGTGCATGAGCACTGACAGCTTTAATTAAATAATCAGTTGTTATGTGTGATGTAGCTACTTAAGATTGTTACTCACAAGACTTTCTTCGTTGTCTACAACTTTGATACCTAGATAAAAGATATAGCCACATCCTACTGGACAGTTTCCAATGAAATTATAAGAACTTAGCAAGTATTAAGTGCTGAATCCAAAGCAAATATTTAGTAAGCTGACCTTTTCAATCTTTCATATTGCTAGTGTTAATAAAAACCAGGCAAGAGGATTTGAATTTAGATATTCTGGGGAAATGTGCCAAGCTCTGCAAGCTCAACAGTTGCAGGATCTCATTTGGTTCTTCTACACTAGAGTGTGATGGGTTAGAAGAATCACTCTGTATCTTCTTGATGTCAATTTGGCATCAAACCATCCAATTTTGGGGGGTCACATTGTGAACAAAAAGTTGGAGAAGGTCATAGAAATATTCTCTGATAAAATGCTTGGAAGAACTATTACTGTTGATGAAGATGAAGCATTGTTAAGGGTTCACTTTCCTTGGAAACTGACTGTCCAAGCTTATGCTGAAATTTTGATTGAAATACTTCCATCAGTCAAGGTCATAAAAGCTCACAAATACATTTCCATAGCTACTTAGAGGCCTTTAAATTATTCAAGTCAATGTTATTACTGTAAGGCCAAGAATAAATTTTCAACTTACATCAAAAAGCCTATTACTCTACAAATAGGTTAGTGGTACTTAAGGACAAATGCTCTCACAGAAGCATATGCAACTCTGGGTGAGGAACCAAATGGTCAATGCTGATGAACAAAAAAGGAGAATATTTGGTAACCTTTGCCAGCTGCATATGTAGATGTGTGTAAATCTCTGGCCTGAAGCCTTAAAAGACTTGGCACTATTTGTTGATACCAGTTTATGAACAGCAGTGACAATAGCCAAGAGCTCTCCAAGAAGCTAACCTAAGAGACAAAGCCTCTTTCATGGTAAGAAAGTTCCTGCTGTCTTTTCTGGATGAATAAAAGACACTAACTGTGTGTATCAGAGCGTGTCTGTGTGATTATGACATGGTACCTTGGGGAACATTTGTTCAAGATACAGACATAATGGTTAGATATAGCTGTCTATAATGAATGTCTGCAGTGTATAGCTACCTGACTACTTACTTATGTGGGTAGAAACCCACGTTCTATTTGTTAAAGTAGTCATCTAACCTATAGCTGGCTATTCAGACTTTGTGTTTTTCTGGAAAATGTACCTTTCCCCCCAAAATACAACTCTGCCCATTACAACTATTTGGCTCCACAACTTGGGATCAGGATATCATGCTCTTCATGGCTAGCCAGACAATGCAATCTGCCATCTTGCATTTAGTAAGGTGCTTGAATAAAGAAGTGAGAGCTTGAACAAGTTAATTTAATATCTTAGATATAAACACTAGAAATGACACCCAAACCATTTTCTTCCAAATGGAAGAAAGTATTGATGGGTAACTGTGTCATTTCTTGAGTTTCTTGTGGTCAGGAAAAAGATGAAGAAACTAAAGTAAAATGGTAGAAGAGTGGATTTCCTAAACATTCAGGGCTGTGGCTTTAGAGACAAACCCCAGTGGTTTAGACTGAGAACCACCTGACCTATGCAGACAGGTTGAACTGTGTTATTGGAAGCAGTCAGCTGTAACTGTGGCAGAGTGTGAATTTGAAGTAGTGCATCTTTTTTTTTCAGAAAATCCTAAATTGTAATCCCCCACCCTATTTCTCAACTGTGAGAGAAATAAAGTTATCAATGACCATCCATTTCAAGCAAAGCAAAGGTCCTTCTTCAGGAAAGCTCACTTGACTGTGATTTTAACAAGATTTTAACTTGAATCTGTATGAACTACATGATCTAGATAACAGCAATGAGGATAATAATGTGGCATATTTATTTAAAAGAAGCCATACTCACTTGCAGATTAACCAAACTGAAGGCTGTGACTGCCAAGTCACATCATGTCTGAAAGAAACATGACTTCTGGGGATTCTCTGCTGCTGGAAATAAAACCTGTTATGAATGAAGTGGATCTGAAACTTTAAGAAATAGAAGAATTCTCAGCTGGTGCTCTTAGTCAAGGCATAAAGTGTTGGGGGTTTTTTAAGTGAATTAACTTGTTGATATTTTTTGCAGAATGATGTGTGCTTCTAGTGCAGTCACTAGTTATTCTCAGTCATTCATGAATAGGGAATTTTTGCCTAGCTGGTCTTACGCCACTGGAGCGATAGGCATTGAAAACAGCAATCTTTTGATAGAAATTCATGACTTAAAATTGTTAAAATTATAATGCACGATTTCATCATTGGTTATAAGTTATGGAAAGTATTACTCTTATGTCTTCTGGTTACTCCTGAGTGTTGAGGGAGACTGCCTCTGACTTAGAAAGGCATCCTGAAATTTCGGAGAATTAAAAGCTGTGTTAGCACATTGCACTAAAAATGGGTAATCACAGCTAGAAAAATGAGCAAAATTACTTTGTACTTTCAACATCCATTGCACTGTGGGGAAAGTTTTCCTGCCGATATTGGAAATTTTCTAAAAAGTGAGTGAATTTGATTACCTAGTGTTTATTATCAAGGAGGAAAAATAATAAAATTAACTCCATGGTTTTTATTATGTTTAAAGCCAAATTTATTGGCTGAAAAAGGATTATATCACTTTGTAACAATTCTATGGAAACACAAAGAAAAGGAAATAAATATCTCCTGTCTGCCTTCAAGAATGTTTGCAAATGGGCAAGTGGCACTGGTTAGTGTTCTCTCTTTTGTGGTTTCATGGTTGTTCCTGAATCCTTGGACATTTTAAAAATAATTAAATTTCATAATCCTTCATGTTATAAGCAAATATAATCAGTCTCTTATGGTGAATAGAAGAATAAGAACATTAAGCAGTAATATGCTGACGTTCAAGTTATCACTTTTAAAAGTATCTTATTTGTAAAGAGTATTGTTTTGGTAAACTTGTATTAACCAAAGACAGTTATAAAAATACAATTATGGTGACTAGTAGATCAGTGTTGAGCAAAGAAACTGAAAGAGGAATACATTACTCTTTTCTCATTTTCAAAAGTATTTTCAAATATTTTTTCCTGTAATTAATTTTCCTATTTTCTTCCATAACATCCAGAATTACTGTGATATAAAGGTGGTTTTATGTAGTTAACATTTTACTTCAAATGTAAATTATTTCTCATAACGAACTCTCTGGCAACTGATGCTAATTTCCATAAATATTCCCCATGATTAATTTAAATGATCAGATCAGTACTTAGAAGACAACTAGTTACGGAAAACAAAACACAGTTATTTTACTAATTCAACCACTAACTGCTGTGAGCAATTTATGAGTGCATGCTTTCAGGATAGAACCACATTGTGTCACTGAGAGAAATTATGCATTGGCATGAATAAAATGGCAACTATTATCATACTGATAGCATCTCTATTTCTAATTAGGCTCTAATTATCCTTAAAGCATTTGACTTTTCTTAGTAATTTCTATGTGTTTTTTTTTTATTGCTACTATTCTTTTGTCTTATGATAAAAATCTGTGATTTGTCACACAGGGTTGACTATATTTAAGCAAAATCTAATTTTCTATGGATATCTTTAATCTTGAAATGCTGATAGTATGTAAGAGTGAAACAATATAAAATTAAGGACTACTTTAATCCATTCCATAAAGAAGAGCCTGTAATCTTTCTTGTCTCCTGAAAGGGGAAAAAAAAAAAAAAAAAAAAAAAGAGAGAAAAAAAACCATAATTAAATTCTTTATAACAATTTATTTCTAAATTACTCTTTGAACATTAAAGGGCAGAACTGTATTGTAGTAATAGAGTTAACTGTGTTATGTGGGTTTCAAAATGCTCTTAAACTATATGCATCATCTGACTGTTAATGTAATATTGACTTTCATTTTAAGGGATTTTTTCATATACATACATTCCCACTTTTCTTCATTGTAAACTCAGGAATCCATATAAAATAGATACCATTTAATCTTATTCAGGTCTTTGTAGAGAGCCCTTTTGATCTCACCTATGCTCTTCTCCCCCCTCTGTATCTCCTGAGGGCACATCCAACACATTCATTTGTTTAAACTTTATAAAGTAACAGTTTGATTAAAGAAAGAAAAGGTTTTAGAGGACACTGATTTTGTGGTACAGGAAAAAGCATTCACTACCTGTGTTCAGAAACAATCAGCGTAACTGATGAGTAGCATAGCTGCCTTGAGCAAGGGCAATCTTTGGTCTAAACATCCAAACTTGGCGTTTCCCAATCTCCATCTCCTAAAATTACCATGTAGCAACCGCAGTATGACCATTGCCCATATGTGCCTCACAATAAGCAGCCTGCTCTTTTCCACACACAGTTAAAAAGTCCTCTCTTAACTCAGATGATGGATAGAAGGTTGTTTATTGTACTTTATGTGGCTTTGGCAGTGTGATTCCGTAAGTTGCAGCAACTTCTACATCTGTCTGTTTGATCTTTAGCACTTTGCTTTTCAGCGAAACTTGTTTCACAGTAACCAGTTGTACTTTTCAGGTGAGGACCCAAAGGAATAGTAGGTATATGGGAATGGAAAATAAAGGAATGTACTGTAGCATGGTAGGAAAAGTGAGACATGAGGGACAAAGGACTACAGATGGATCATGTGAAATGGATCAGTGGGAGTGAGAGGACTAGGGAATGTGAAAGGTTTGGACAATTTGGGGACTACTGTCCTTATCAGCTGGTAGAGCTTGACAGTGTTCAGCCCTAACCCTAAAGTCACATCAGTGCGTTCTTATACCACACCTAAGTATAGGATTGTATTGCTGAGGGAAATGAAGAATGCAAATATTAAACAGCAGAACCAGGCAGTAAAATTAAAACTTCCTGCTATTCCTTTTTTCCCTAAATATGAAACTTCTCCTGCTGTTATAATGATCTTGGTCCAGTGCAACCAATTCTCAGTATTAATGAAAATAATTATTTTTTATAGCCTCTGGATTTTTACAGTGGGAGTTTTGTATTGCCTGATACGCACTATCTCCCAAGATGGAGATTTCTCCTTAGCCCTAGAGAAAATCAGGAGACTAGCCTTTAGTTGTGTAACATACTGAGGAAAATTAAAGGTAGAGAGAAAGCCATTTTCAATCAATTCATTAGTTTTTCATGTCACCCTAATACAACTGGCTTTACAGAAGATTGGTTAGAAGAAAACAGTCAGCTGGAACAGGTCCTGTAAGAAAGGCCTTGTGGCAGCAGAGGAGAAGCATCCTTTAACAGCTCAGCTTAGACTTACAGGTGAAGGACCTTATCATTCTCTATTCTCATTAAAATGAATGGCAAAATTTCCAATTAATTGAGCAATTATAGGAACAGCTCCAGAATTTAACCTTCCAACCAATCCTGGTGGGCAGCATGGAGAACTGTGAAAGCTTTTTTCTTCTGCTTCTCTTAATGGAGAATTCTTCATATCAAGGTGATAGCACAAGTGTGTCTGCTATATGCACATACATTCTTTTTAATGCTTTTTATGTTAAATTGGAAAGTATATTTAAAGCTCATGTTTCTTATAACTTAGCCTGATTCAGCAGAACATTTTGGCAGGTGCATAACTAAATGGCTGAATGCTGCTATTCAAAGTCAAATGCAGTTCACATACCTCAAGAGGTATGGGTGATCTGAGAATCTTATATGATCTAACATGTGGAAAGGAGATTAGTCTTCAAGATTTCACAAGTCATAAGTATGTTTCTAAGCAGGCAAAATGAAAACAAGGGAGAAGAGAGCAATACTTCATAAACTGAAATTAAAATAACACGTTATTTGAGTTATGCCAGTCTTGCTTCATTTTCTACTTTGGCTGCTGTGATCTGCTTCCTGAAAACATTGCATTATCCACATGAGGAAGTGTGAGTGCATACAGGGAGTCAAGTCCCACACCTGGAAATTCTTTGTGCATTAGGAAGGCCATCCTCTTCAGGAACCCAGGCGGATATTTTATCATTGTGGTAATTATCATTACCACAATGAGAACACATATACTGCACTGTCTGTCTTTGCTTCCCTTGGAGAAGGTGCTGGAGAGCCTGTATATACAGTGGAGTCTGTTGTTCAAGACCTAAACAGACAAGTGGGAGAAAACGAAGAGTATAAAACCTTCAAAAAAGCCATGATCCAGTTAAGAAAAAAGAGAAAGTAATTAACTTCTTACTAATGATGCAATCATCATTTGCCTAGGATAGAGGTTTCAGTCTTCACAGTCCTGAACATTCACAGGAACTGAAGCTGCTCAGCACCACGGAGAAGCCCTTAGGCCATTGCAGAGCACATTTGCCAAACACAGACATTATCTCAGCCTTTGCTAACCTAATTAAAGACTTTCTGTCACATAAAACAATGTGAAGCTTGAAAAACCTGAAACACTGAATGCTGTTTTGAAAGAGTTGCACTCTTTACCAATGCTTGCTTAGCACACAAGTTAGCTGCTTTATTCAAGCCTTTCCCATTTGTAGCATTTTATTATCTGCCTGCTCCAACTCACTTTCCTGTGGAGGCAGTATGGGAAGAAGCAACCCACATCCTGAAAACTAATGTGGAAAATACCAATGCATCCAACTCACTTCTCAGTGAAACTCGTTATTGTGATAGTAGTAGTTGGATACTCATTTAGGAAAACTTCAAAACTTTCTCACCGGTATGTTCTAGCTGCTCTGAATACTGAATTCTTGCTCCATTTTCACAACTAGCCCTTCAGACTACACTTAGGACTGATTTTAGTGGAAAAGGCCTGGTGATATTAATTCCAAGACTACCATCAACTTTTTGTATAAAAACCAGGGGGCTGGATCGCTCCGCCATCCATTTGAAAGGAGAATAGCAGTGCTCTTGTTAGTCGGAACAAGTCCAAATACACATCCCAGACAAATGTCCTCAATGTTAACCTGCAGGTAAGATCTCAGTACAGAAGAAGAAAAATGAAGGGTAATTTCATGAGGGTAGAGAGGAAGAAGTTTCATTAGTCTGTAGAATAGCAAAAGATATTCTTGTGGGAATAGAGCTGATCTTAGGGTTGGTCTCTGCTAGAGAGAAGTACTTCTGCATTAGAACAAATTAGATAAACAATACATAAACTATTTCATTCCTGTATTGCTGGATATTTTGAAGTCCTCTCTAAGGCACAAGCCCCTTTTCATTAGTCTATATGGAACTGAGGATTCCAGTTCAGACTTGTCAATTCTGCTACCTTAGTCTTTTCTCTGTTTTTGTTTGTGGATTACCAAAGTTAATGCTCAAGATATATTTAGTCTTAACTTTAAGTGCTTAAATCAGGTGCCTGATCTAGACGCAGAGTCACCTTCTATTTATTCCATTATCAGTGATGAGAAGCATGCGTCTTCCCACACAGTGGTGACAAAAGGACCTACCACAGCCACCTTGGTTTCATATCTCAGATTTTGTGGGATAGTGAGATTCACCTCATCTAAGTTGAGACAGCTTTAGGTGTCTTCTGATTAGATATCTGAACCTAATTCAGTCAATGTAAGCTCCTTTTATAGTCCCAAAAACTATGGGTGTTGTCTGCCCCAGTTAGATGCGTATCATAAAATGGATTGCACTATGGAAACATCAGTTTTATCCTTTGAATCTCAGTGGTGTCTTGAGTAATTTCCTTAGATTCAGATGTTTAAGTTTTAGATGCCCAAGTCTGGGCAGATGACTCACCCCTTGTGTTGAAAAGCCTCCATTAGTAGTTAGTCATACTCTGAATCCAGTGAGATACTATTTCAGCTTGAGTCATGCGTTTGTACTCTACTACTTGCTTTTTCTCAGAATAGGAAGTCTTTCTCAAAAGGTGCTCTCTGACTTCATAAATTTTTCCATTTCTTTTTCAATGTCCATAGTCAAGCAGGTCCTCTCAAGGACTCCCACAGAAGGGTATTTTGCTGCTTTTCTTTGGGAGTTCTGTATTCGAGGTTAGGGTCTATGTAGACTTCATTGTCTGTCTTTGGTGCTGACGGAAAACAATGTAATATCCCTTTCACCCCTGACTCCTGCATCCCAATCTTCCTATTTGTGGGCTCAGGTAGAGAGATTGCTTGTCATGTTCATTCTGACGAATACAGAGGAAGACAGAGAGAGTCTGTGCATGGGAAATAAACCCCTGAAATGGGGTAACCAGAAGACCTGTTGTCCTTGACTGGATGCATGGAATGTTTGGGTTGCACTGAAGTAGCTTCATAGTGCTGGAGGGAGGGGATATTGGAATTAAGTGGTGGAGTCTAGTCCATACATGGAGGGAGGCAGGCTTGAAGACTGTGAGTAGTATCAGTGAACAGCATCACTGCAGAACAAGACACGATCAGTTATTCTCCCTTCTCTTTCCATCAGAATCTGTCATCTTGCAAGAGACTTTCAGCTCCTAATGAATTGCAGACAGCAGACTTGATTGTCAGAAACCATATTCTTCATATATGTCTTTATATTTATTTTCATTTGGTGTTGTGTCCAATACTTTCAGTAGCCATGCGTTTGACTCCAAGCTAAATGAATGTATTGATTAACTAGTTTCTCCCCACTAACAGCCCAAACAAAAAGGTAAGGAGTAACTCTATCTATTTAAAAAATATGTTTCTCTCAATACTGGCAGAGCGAAGAGAAGGGAAGGATTCCAAAACATGTTGAAATCCTCACGCATGCAAAAATGTGGATGAAGAAAAAGAAGAGTGGGTGAGACAAAGAGGACAGATGGCAGTAGTTTTTGATATCTACTCTTCTTTTCAACACCTAATTAACTTACTATGTAACTTGCCAAGAGATTCTGAAAACTTGCAGTCAGGGGACAATGTGGATCAATGAGATGGATACACAAGTAATAGCAAGGGAGGGATGGTTTGAAAAAACATAAAACTTGGCTAATTTACTGCATGAATTACAATACTGAAGAAATATTAATGTACATAGCAGAACATATATTTCAACTACACACCTGAAATGAAAGTGCTTATAAAGTGTAAGATGACTCCTCTATCTCTTTTTCTTTTTCTTCCTCTCAAGACACCAAATTTCTTCATGTCACACATCTTTGATGAATGGGAGTTATATTGGATTCAAGATATTGTTTGTTGTGCTGTATATACACTAATGAACCAAATGGAGAAACGTGCATGAGTAGTAATAGATATGAATGTGGTAAAATAGGAAGAGTAGATGAGTTTGCCAAACTAAGGTGAGGAAGAGACTTCAGAAGACACTAAAGAAAAGAAAGAAGAAAGAAAAAAGAAAACAACAAAAGAAGAAAAGATTGCATGACACTTTAATTATGCAGCTAAATGCAAACAGATGTTGACATAGATGAAGTAAACCAGGTTAGGTCAAGACTCATTCAAGAAGGATGGAAAAGAGATTGGAATTCTGCTATAGCTTCCTTAACTCTCCCTGTTACCCTTGTATGCATAAAGACATGTCTGTAGTGAGATGACTCTATCACAAACAACTGTAATTACTTCAAATAATTACCTATTAACATAATTGACTTCATAATATAGACTAGAGAATAAATTATACTGTTAAAAGTAGATCCAGTGTATTTCTTGCAATGATAGTTGACAGATTTCTCCACCAATTAGTCACTGAGAAAATGCATGGGTTAATGCTGGTTTATGTATAGTTCTAGTAAACAGCAGGGTCATATAGAAGAAAGCCACTTGAAGAAATAAAACCCTTGTACTGAAAAAGCATGGATTGTCTGTGTTTACACGTGTGAAACACTAAACACAAAATAAATCTGCAAACAAGGTTTTCAATGTTAAGAGACTGAAAAAAATAAGGATATTTGACTGATACGAAAAAAGTGTAGAGACTGTATGAAAATGAAAACCTTGGTCTTGGAAAATACAGTGGGGAATCAGAACAGGTAGTTACATGTTGAAGGTCTGAGAACGTTAGAATAAAGTAAAAATGTCTAATAACTGCATTAGACCTTGCAAAGGAATTAACAGAAATGATAAAGGGATCTTTAACCACAGAAATTAAAAAGCAGGCCATAGTGGAATTGAAAATGCAGTAAGACAAAAGCTAATGTTAACTTTGAAAGGGCACAGAATCATGTGAATAATTTTCAGCTTAGACAGAGGTGCAGATCATGGATCAGGAGGTTAGATGGCTGATGGAGATGTGCAAATCAAGACAGAAATTACTGTTACCTAGACAATGCCAAAATGTAAAAGCTATGCTGATAAAGATATAATTCTGGGAGTGATTCTTGTCCCTCAGACTACGTGCTGAAGTGTTGCTTATGTTTATATAGTTCAGAGTTACTGAATCCAGAACACATTGACCATATTCACATTTTGTAATATTTGGCCTAAACTGCTTCTGGGGCACATCTGGCAGCCCTAAAACATATGGGGTTTTGATCAAAGAGCATAAATGGTGTAAATGTTGTGCCATGATAGAACTTTTACATCATGCTGTTGAGGGGGTGTGACAGATGCACTGGGCATTGGTATGAGGTTATATAGAACATGTAGGAGAGGAATATATGAAGATCGAAGGTAGTTTAGAATAATAGTAAATGACTCTGTGAGACAAAGCATTTTTGAGGCAACTAAGCCTGGCATAGCCCACACTGCCTGTAATAAATTTCCTCATCTGAGCTTCATCCAGAACTTCATGTGGCTTTCATTATAAAAAAAAAAAGATTTGTTCCATACAGAAACTCCAGGAGTGATCCAACACATACATGTGGATAATCAGAGTGTTAATTAATTGGCAATATGAATATATTCAGATGATTGTATGCATACAGATTAAGGGGACTGTTAATGTCCATGTCTGAATGCAAGAAATTGGAAAGACATAGGAAATTGCAAGTCTGATAAAAAAAAAAAAAATCAGATTTTTAGAATTTTTAAGTAAGCAAAAAAAAGCAAAGGGAAAGATCTTGCATGAAATAATAAATAGCAAAAAAAAATATTTGAAATGGTCAGCTTATCTACTGGTGATGGCATACTATCTAGAGGCATCATCAGTAAACCATTAATGACATTTGATCATGCACAAGAAATTGTGTCCATAGTATCTATCGGGCAAGGAAATGTCAAAGAAATAGAGGAAAACCTAACAAAGCCACTGGTAAGATCTTTTACGCAGTGCAATGGACAGTTCTAGTTGACTGTGTTCAAGAAAAACCATTCATACTGGAAGATGTTACAGCTGGGGACTACCAGAATGAGCAAATTGAAAGAGGGTGTGTTTTTTTAGCTTAAGAAAAATATAAGTTAAAAAAAATTGATCTTCATAAATACCCTGAAGTTATAAACAATCAAGTTGAAAGAAGACGTAATTAAAGTAAGTGTTGGGACAAGCTTAATCTGGTCCTGGCATAAACCCAAAAGGTTCCTAATTTTCAGAGCAAAAGCCTGGTCTCTGTCACCCTATAGCAAGAAACCCAACTGCCTTCAACATCTTCAGAAATGGAATACATGATACTTTTTCCTGACACAGCTGTATCTGGATATGGACCTGATAAAATCAGTATCTTTTTCCATCTCTTTTAATTTAGGGATAAAAAATATGGATTTTTTTTTAGTACACTTGGTGACTGTAAAGCTGTTGTGTAAACAGATACAATATAAAGAATTAGAGTACGGATTAATGTTACAAGGCAGGTGATGTGATTAATGACCCACTTTTCCATTTATCATTGACATCATATGCAGGTAGATTCATAGAGACATATCACATAGACATACATAACACATACACATATGGAATGTGCATAATATTGTCAGATATTATTTCGATAAATTTGATCATCTAAAACATTAGTGTTTCTTTTTGGAGAGAAGGTGATAGAGGAATATATTAAGTTAAAAAAGAGGATGATGAAAGAAATTGCGATGGCAAAACTGATCATTTTGAAAAATAATATTTTTTTGCTGATTTGCAGTTCAGGCACATTTTTATAAGTAATTTCGAAGATTTCAGAAGGAAGATTTAGGAATCAAGATATTCAAAAGCTAAATCATATCCTTGACATTTCATTTTATCTTTCATTTTCCAATTCCTGTTCCATAATATATCCACATATTTAAGTAATATTACATACAATACATTCTTTCTTCCATTTTTTATCTGTGTAAATAGAAGAGTGATTCATTTTTATGACTTCTCATTATTTTACTGAAAAGGAATTGGCTTAAAATTGTATCAGTCTTCTCTCACAAAAATTTCTTCTTCAGTGTATAGTATATGTAGAATTAAATCTTGTTGTGCTGACTTCATGTTCTTGGAAGAAAGACAACCTAGGAAGACTCCTTACTTTTCATCTGTATTTCCATATCAATAGTCTGGTCCAGTTACTACCGAAGTGAATGTGTGTTTTGTGATTTATCTCAAAGGCAGTAGAATCTGTTATCTGAGTGTGACACTTCCTTAAGTATTAATTCACTGTTAGTTTTTCTTATGTCTTTGCAAGAATTCAAATGCATTATTTTTATGGCACAACTACATCAGGAACCATCTAAATAAACACCTAGTATCTCAGTAACCACTATGATCAAATGCACTTGCTTCTTCCTAGGAATCATCTAAGGATGTGTTATGGAATAGCAACTGCTGTATTCATGTCCTCGTGCCCTAAGTTGGCAAAGCTACACATGGATCTGTCACATGGATGTTTGGGTTTTTTCCTGCCATGAACTATACTTGTAAACACATAGCACAGATGACGCTCACGAATGCCTACTATTCACACACAGAATCGCAACGGTTGGAAGGGACCTCAGGAGATCATCTAGACCAACCCCCCTGCTAAAGAAGGTTCTCCTACAGCAGATTGCACAGGACTTCATCCAGGCGGGCTTTGAATATCTCCAGAGAAGGAGACTCCACAACCCCCCTGGGCAGCCTGTTCCAGTGCTCTGTCACCCTCGGAGTAAAGAAGAGTAAAGAAAATCATCAGCCCTAAACAATAAGTATCTGAGTAGAAAAAAAAAAAAACAAAAAACAAAACTAAAATCTAAAATATGGCGAGTCATCAAAAACTGAAGTAGCACCTTCATGGATAATGGAAAAATTTCATGCTATCTGGTCCATGTTGGAACTTACTAGCTTGATGAATTCTTAGGTTATTGTTGTCAAAATTAGTATGACTTAGACAAATGTTTGGTGCTTCTCTGCCACTGTTGTTGTTCACTAACAATATTTGCAGCTTCCTAATACCTCACAATCTCTTTAAAGAGGTATTGAACCATCATTCATACAAGAACTGTATCATTTTTACAAAGGGAATCAGAAGTAGGAAAGATGTGGAAGATCTTTAAAGTTAGATTTAGGGAGTGTGATTAAGTTTTTGGCCAGAAACATGAAGGAAATTCCAGGAAAAAAGGGTTAATAGCATGTCTGTAATAAATTTTTGCAAGTAAAAATGTCATCTGGATACAGCTTCGGGGGTGGATGGAGAACCACTGAAAGAAGACTTAAATGACATAGTGTAATTTTTAGGAGTTTTGATCTCCTGAGCTGGAATTTCCAGATGGCCTAACTAAATTAGGATCTCAAACCCTGCAGAAGATCCCTGGCACACTGAAGAACTGCTTTTGAAAATATCATCTCTGGATTTCTTGCAGAAAGAAGATATTTTAGAACAAACATAATATAAAATATTTTGTTATTAGAAAGGTTCATAGTCTTCAAAAGGAAAGGTGAAGCTTTTGCTTGTCTCTTTCATTTATCCTTAATCATGTTTTGGTGCACACTGCATTATGTTCGTTTGAAGTATTATTGCTTAGTGTCATCCTTCAAGTATGTGAACATCCCTAAAAGCCTTTTTCACATTTTAGAAATCGTGTTTCTTCCCTACGACTACTTTCTTTAACTTTAGGAAACTGTTAAGAGTAAGAGAAGCTGTCTTGCATGACCTCTGGAAACACCACAGGGGAGCTGGGCAGATTCCTCAAATGCTTTAGATGGAATCAAGTGGTGATAACTAGATTGGGCTGTAAATTTTTGGTTTCAGTATCAGTCTGTCAGAAAAGGCTGAGTCAACAAAGCAAAACATTTAGTGGAACTATGCTGCTTTCAGAAAATCTTCTGACAAAGTGCTAGGTAGGTTTCTGACACAGCCCTGGTCTTTTTTCTGCTAGCTCACCCCAGCCAGAGGGGCACCAGGCCCTGGGGTTTCATAGCCCAGTGCTGCCAATATTTGTAGCATAGGTACCCAGGCTCTTAATACCAAGTGTCTTCCAGGTAAATTGGCATCCCCATTCCAAAAAAAGTAGGTGAAAGCAGAAAAAAACCCAACAAAACAAGGCCAGCACTGAGATAAATTTTGGCACCTTTGGTGTCTCTAGGCTCTGAGCAAGTCTATGCAACAGGACTATCGTAGAGTAATGGACTTTAAAAACCTTGAGGGAGCTGCTCAACAGATCTATTCATCTAGGCAAGAATTGCATTCAGTTCAGATCCATGAGGACACAATTTCAATCAGGACTTCCTAAATGAAAGATTTACAACTTTTCACAGCATTTTTTTTTTCAGGTATGAATTCCAAACCAGACCAAACAAATACTGAAATTTTGAAAATGTTTATAAAATGGAGTTTTCACCTGTTTTTTTTCCTTAACTCTAGATTTTATTATTTATTTCAATTTTTGCTTTTCTGTATTTTGATCAGATTTAAATTTTAAAAGATGACCATGACAATAACATCCTTTCCAGAAAAAAATGTTATTAAAAATATGTATTGTCAGAAATGAACAAGAGAGAGCCAATTTACATAAGGCCCATTGTCACCTGATCTAGATACAATATTTCTTTTTCATCTGTCTAAAATTTTTCAGTTGTTATGTGAAGCGTGTTTAAAAATGGCTGCTGCTCTATCTCATGCAAATTTTAGCTTGTGCAGTTCTTCCTCATTATTATTTTAGTGATCATCAATACTTCATGACAAAAAATAAGTGTTTGCATTGGCTAATGAGGGTGGGTGCCATGCCCTTCTCTACATAACAATCAGCATTTATAAGTTGTCCATTATCAATAATTTCTTGTTTCAAGTTTTACATCTAACACTGATAACATACTTAACAGTTTATGGTCACTTTTAGTCTATCCAGATGATTAAGAATATACAATAAAAGGATGCTTCATATTTGCAAACTGGAAATCAGCTCTGGCATCAGTGTTGATGAGTTTATTGTACGTATCTGCTCTGTTATCTAACACTTTTTTTTTTCCCTTAAAGGAACAGAAATCAGCAGCGTGGACAGTTTATATTTGTTTCCTTTGGTACACATTACTGAGCTGAAACTGTGAGATATTGTAATTAATAAAAAAAATTATAATTTGGAGAGCTTATAATACAATCATAACAAGATTAAGTAAAATAAATTAAAGCCAATTTGTGTTTGGTGGTTTTGGGAATAACATTTCTGTCAAGTTGTTGAACAGTAATCATTAAAACACGGGAATAATCCGCCTCCTAATTAAACAACAATAAACAATTGTCAATAGCACATAATTGTTAAAAGTCAACAAAGGAAGCATTAGTGTAAACAAATATTAGACATAGTTCTTGAAAATGAGAATGGGAATGTTATTTAATGCCTGACAGAACAGACTAGACACAATAAATATTTGCAATACTGGAGTCGCAAATACCTCCATCAATATCATTTAGATAGAAAAGCTGAGCGGCTTGTTGATAATACAACTTGCATGTTTTGTCTCCCGTCTTTACTTACCCTTGGAAATGTTGTTACACTCCTTGTTACATAGCTTGATTTTCTGTATTTTTTCATACCTCCTAGTCTTAGGACCAGGCATATTTTCAAAATACATTTTGGGTCAAATCATTCTGTTCCACCAGCAGCTATTTCGGAAGCCTCACACTGGTTAGTGAGGAACTGAAATAAATTCACCAGACCTTGAATCTCTCTGTTCGATTCCCAGCTAAGCTACTAGGTCATAAGCTCATGCAAGTGCAAGTACACATACACACACCCACCCCTGCCCCCCATAAAACCACATATGTACACACAGATAAATATGTATATGTTAGGCACTTAAGACTAGATCTGCAGAGGTGTCCAGGCACCTGACATGTACAACTTTAATAATTAAAATCTGAAAAGCCTTGTTTCAGTGCAATTTAGAGATAACCCAAATTCCACAGATGCCTCTGAGTATCAGCACAGAGACAAGTTGTCAGAGGGTAGGGTGGGGTATGAAATTTCAGAACTCCTTGGAACTCTGCTGCAATTGCTTGTGTTTGTAGCCTTACTTTGTGAGTTTACCTACCACGTGCTTTGCTGGAAGATGATGGTCAAGCAGTTCTGATGGGAGAGATGAGGTACCCGAAGTTTGAATTTACCACATGGAAATTTGTCCCAGTGTCTGTATCCATCTAAGCCTGATTTTTTTCTCAAGTCCTCATTTGTATAAGTGAGTTTGTATATGACCCTGAAAATTTTGAGGGCACTTAGTAGACTGAAAACTGCACCAAATCCACACACAGCACTTTTTCTCAGCTCCCACCTGCACAGGCTGGAGTCTTATTTTGCTAAATCTGCAACCTGCGCTGCGAAGCGTTTTCACACTCTGAAAAGGGGGTTCATGTAAATAAATGTACAACTGAGCCTTGAATTTCAAAATGTTTCTCAGCTTTATACTGTTGATGTCAATGACACAGTGAACTAGACACTAGATATGCTATAAAAAGCAATTCCTTGGTTCTGAAAAATATTTCTGGTGGTGCACATCTCACTCATTTCCATAGTTTGGTTTCCTGCAGACCTGTGAATTGTGAAAAGGACAGAAAAATTTTTGGAGGACTTAAGACTAAAAGCAGGTAATGAAAATATACACCATGTTTAAATCCAGTAGTATCCTAGGTAATCTTTAATGCTTTATTCATATACAACAGACCACTTTTATTATTGCTGTAACTCTACTGACTTAGCAGTGTTTTGGTACTAGTGAGTCTGACCCAGCAGCTATTTTCTTAAAACAACACCCATGAGGAGAAGTCAAGCCAAACCTGAGACAAAGACTCTGGGATCAGGTCCTCAGAATATATACTCACACTGCAATTGCCTTCAGCTAAAGTTCTAGTCTGGAATATTTATAAACATATACATTAAAATACCCAGGAAATAAAAAGCCTGCAAGAAGTTAGAAAACATTGCAAACATGAGTTTAGGATGCTCTAGTGACTTCTCATTTATGAATGACTCATGGATTTTCTTTGGCTCTTTAAGTTTTATTCATAATCTCCCAGATTTCCCCAGAAGGTAAACACGGTAATTTACATCACATTAGTTCACATCACATCCCATGCAATCTGTCCAAAGGAGAGGTGATGTAGTACAATGTCAGTGGAAGCTTTTTTATATCTACATTATTAAAGCTTTGTGTTTTTGTTAGCATATCAACATTTTCAAGGAAACCATTAGGGACTCCATAACAGCATCATTACTATGTCAGTTGAGGTCAGCTTATCCTGTCTATGAGCATCATATATATCATATGTATCATACTGCACAAATCCAAGAGGGAACATAAATGTTCATTTTCCATATGCTAGATGCTATTACTGTTTTCAAGATCAGTGTCATGTTTATTTTCTTTAGGGGGCAATTATGGAGAGATACATGTATGTGAAGGTACTCGATTAAGAAAAACCTATAGGGAAACAAAATTATGGTATTAATGATACTATAGTTCCAGTAGTGATATTCTCATTAAAGAAATGGAATTGTGTTTCAAGTAGAAAAGCTTGAATAAGCACCAATTTGAAAGCTGCCATCTGGATAGTCTGCTGATACATATTAGATTAAAATTAAGGGCATTGATGACCTATTTGAAAGCACAGATTTCTAAACTGCTTCAGAAAAATTGTTTTTCGACAGTAAAGGGTCAAAAATTCAAAAGATTCAACTTACATGTTTGCTGATGTGGGTGATCTTCCTGCTCAGAGAAGAAAACACATTTTCAGTTTGTATACTGTATAATCCTTAATTTATAAGGTCTTGATTAGGATCTCATTTGAGAAATGGCTTTATACTTAAGTTCAGTGGAGCTATTTTAAAATTGTTATTCAGCATGTGTAGGTGTGGCAAAACCTGGCCTAATTCCATTTCCAATTTCTGCACTTTCCCTTAAAAAAAAAGTAATTATCGCCCCTCCCCTTCACATGTGCTATCTTGGAGTTCTTCCACGGACAGTTATGTGTCTCCTCAGACACTTTTCTTTTAATTAAAGAATATAAAGATTTTTATCTTTTTCATTTAGTCATTTAATGTTTTAATTAAGGAAATGTGATCCTGTTATTCAGAGATTAATTCAAGTGTATCATTGAAAGGGCAACAGATGTGATAATATGCAACAAGGTTAGGGACTTCATGGATGTAATTCCTTGGCATAATGATTAGTGTAATCCACTAATGAATTTGTCTCAGTAATTTTTAGGAAGGTAAAATTTCAGGGGTGGTTATTTTCCTTTTTCTTTCCAGTAAGTGGAAGCTTTTTTCAGAAGTGAATGGGGCCATCCTGGTGTTCTGAAAGCCACTGGCAAATCCCTCACTGAGCCCTAGAGGAGAAGAGTCCCTGATCTAATTAGTCCTGCTTTGAGAAGAGGGATTGGATAAGGTGACATACAGAGGGGCCTTCCACCCTAAATTATTCTATGATTCTACGTTTTCTATGTAGGCAAATAACATAATTTTCTTAAGAAAAGCAGCACATGAAATTTACTGCCTCATCCAAATCCCATTGAGATTGGTACATAAATACCTTGTAATTGAGTTTATGTGTTCTAATTTGGTACCTTCTTCCCCTCCCTTACCAACTTGAAAACGAAATGAAGCTTATTGAATTCTCTGGGTCAACATACATAGCGGGACTTGACCTGGCCCAGCTCATATTAACCTTGTAATCAGAAAATGTTTGGGAAAATAATGCAAGCATGTGAAACCAGCAGTGTATCACTTTTATTCTGATTCAGCACTGTCGTGTTCTTTGCATTAAGGAATGCAGTCTTACCGGGTTGGTGTTTTTGAGTCTGTGGTTCTTTGCACTATGTATCATTTTGAGAAATCTCCATCCGTTTTGAGAAACTGGTCCCTGAAAATTGCACACATTAGGCCACAAATTTCACTTGTGTAATCAGAAACCATTGCTTTATTTTATCTTATTTTATTTTATTTTCTGACTTATTATTTTATTTTATTTTTAAATTTTATTTTAAATTTTGCATGCTGAATGCAGTGTTGGCTAAAACCAGAACTGAATGAAGGTTTCCAGAGTTGATTGCAAGTAGTATTGAAGAGCTAATATACAGTCATACTCATTTGAGTTTGAACACAAACTGGGATGGATAAAATGCTCAAGTGACATTTGATTATGTAACCTGTAAAAGAAATATTTCTCATGCTAATGCAATCCATAGATATATGTAAAAATATATGTATCTATATTAGATTCAAATCCAAATTCTGGATGAGCGAACAAACACTTTTATAGTTTAACATTTCTAATTATAATTCCTATATAACTTTCCACTTGTAATAACATTGGAACTCAATTCAATTGTCCAGGCGCAGGTATCCAATGACACCTGAGCTAATGGAGGGTTTCTAAGACACAGGGCTGGTAGATGTGATAAAGCATCTCCAGTATACATGAGTTATTTTGAAATGGCAACTGGAAACCAGAGAGGATATCTGGGATATTTTAAATGTCATAAAATGTCTCGTGTGGCAAACAGAGTCAGGTCCCTTTGAACAAACTCTTCTGTCTCTTTCTGGTCTGGTCTAGACATTACACATCCTAATGGATTCACATCTAATCTTATTAACAAACAGTTATCCTATGCTTCTAAATTCTTGTTAAAAAGGCATTATGAAAGGATTAAGTTAGGGGATATAACCTTTAAGGAAGGGTTACTTTTGATATGGATGGACATGGCTCTGGATAACCTGCAAGGAAGAATGGAGCTGCAACTATCTTTGGAATCTGGGACTGATGAAGTTGAAAACCTACATATTTTCTCTCCATTGATTCTTACACTTCCCTCTGCTCATATCATATTTTTTTTTTAAAAAAGATCAATTCAAGTTTATCTGTATAGATAAAATTGTAATTTTTCTTTTTTCTTTTTCCCCTTTCTTCAATTCAACCTCTGAAGTCAATAGGAATGGTCCAATTGATTTGCTACTGCAAGCATTATTATAATTGACAATATAGTTAGCTCTCTTGACATTCCGCTGAAGATATTAGTGCTATATAATATTAATACAGTGTATATTAAAGAGATTAAGAAATAACTAGCAAATTGAAAAAATCAGTCATCCATGGGGATTAATCATGAGATGGGATGCTCCTAGTGTGGATATACATAATAGTCATGTTATATGGCATTCGATATTTTCATCAATGAACTGGAAATAAACATAAAATTACCATTGACAAAATATGTCAACCACACAAAGGTCAGCCATGGTGAGGAAAAAATAGTTATCATACACAACACAAATTGCTTGTTTAGCCTAACCCCTTGAAATTAAATGTGATTTAATGCTTAATTACTTAGTCAAATACAGTCTGTTGGGTCCAATAGGAGGGACACCTTGTGAAATGTGGTAGCTCACGATATGGAGGGAGTCAGTCTACCTGGCTGAATTCTACAACTGCAAGTTAGCAGCTTGTTAAAGATTCACATTAACCATTTTGTTGAAGAGAAAAATACACACATTTATAATGAAAACTGAAAACAAAAAATCTTCTGAATATGCAAGAACAATATAGAATTATAGAATCATAGAATCATAGAATGTTTTGGGTTGGAAGGGACCCCTAGAGGTCATCTAGTCCAACCCCCCTGCAGTGAGCAGGGACACCGCTAACTAGATCAGGTTGCTCAGAGCCCCATCCAACCTGGCCTTGAATGTTCCCAGGGATGGGGCCTCCACCACCTCTCTGGGCAACCCGTTCCAGAGTTTCCACCACCCTCGTTGTAAAGAATTTCTTCCTTATATCTAGTCTAAACCTACCCTGTTTTAGTTTAAAACCATTACCCCTTGTCCTGTCACAGCTGGCCCTACTAAAAAGATTTTCCCCATCTTTCCTATAGGCCCCCTTTAAGTACTGAAAGGCCACAATCAGGTCTCCCCGCAGCTTTCTATTCTCCAGGCTGAACAACCCCAACTCCCTCAGCCTGTCCTCATAGGAAAGGTGCTCCAGCCCTCGGATCATTTTAGTAGCCCTCCCCTGGACCCGCTCCAACAGTTCCATGTCCTTCTTGTGCTGAGGGCTCCAGAGCTGGACGCAGGGCTCCAGGTGAGGTCTCACCAGAGCAGAGTAGAGGGGCAGAATCACCTCCCTCGACCTGCTGGCCACACTTCTCCTGATGCAGCCCAGAGTACGGTTGGCCTTCTGGGCTGCCAGCGCACATTGCCGGCTCATGTCCAGCTTTTCATCCACCAGCACGCCCAAGTCCCTCTCGGCAGGGCTGCTCTCGATCCTTTCTTCCCCCAGCCTGTACTGATACTGGGGGTTACCCCGACCCAGGTGCAGGACCTTGCACTTGGCCTTGTTGAACCTCATGAGGTTCACACAGGCCCACCTCTCCAGCCTGTTCAGGTCTCTCTGGATGACATCCTGTCCTTCTGGTGTGTCAACCACACCACTCGGTGCCATCCGCAAACTTGCTGAGGGTGCACTCAATCTCGCTAAGTCATGGATGAAAACATTAAACAGCACTGGTCCCAGTACGGACCCCTGAGGGACACCACTCGTCACCGGTCTCCATCCGGACATCGAGCCATTGACCACTACCCTCTGGATGCGACCATCCAGCCAGTTCTTATCCACCGAACAGTCCACCCATCAAATCCATAGCTCTCCAATTTAGAGAGAAGGATGTTGTGGGGGACCGTGTCAAAGGCTTTGCAGAAGTCCAGATAGATGATGTCTGTTGGTTTTCCCTTGTCAACTGTTGTTGTCACACCATCATAGAAAGTCACTAGGTTCGTCAGGCAGGACTTGCCCTTGGTGAAGCCATGCTGGCTATCTCGAATTATCTCCCTGGCCTCCATGTGCTTTAGCACAGCTTCTAGGAGGATCTGTTCCATGATCTTCCCAGGCACAGAGGTGAGGCTGACAGGTCGGTAGTTCCCAGGCTCTTCCTTTCTACCCTTTTGGAAAATGGGCACAATGTTTCCCTTCTTCCAGTCACCAGGGACTTCACCTGACTGCCATGACTTTTCAAATATCATGGAGAGTGGCTTGGCGACTACATCGGCCAATTCCCTCAGGACTCTGGGATGCATCTCATCAGGTCCCATGGACTTATGCGCGTTCAGGTTCCTCAGGTGGTCACGAACCTGATCTTCTCCTACAGCGGGAAGGGTTTTGCCCTCCCGGTCCCCCTCATGCCATCCATCAACTCGGGTGGGGTGGGGAGAGAGGTTGCCAGTGAAGACTGAGGCAAAAAAGTTGTTGAGTACCTCAGCCTTCTCATCTGCTGTTGCCAGCTTGCCAGTCTCGCTCATCAGCGGGGGTACGCTTTCTTTAACCATCCTTTTCCGGCTGATATACCTGTAGAAACCCTTCTTATTATTCTTTGCATCCCTAGCCGAGTTTAGCTCCAGCTAAGTTAGTACAATGCAATGCTCCAGCTAAGTTAGTACAATGCAATTATCAGCACCACAGTTTGGCAAGGATACTAGAGGTAGTATTACTATTTTCACAAAGCTATTATGAGATACTAAATGATAGCACATGAGCAGGACCTTTATCATCTAATAAGAAAGCACATTGCACTATAAAAACATGACATTGGTGCTCTGGCTATTAGAAGTCCTCCTACTGATTCATCAGTATTTCTTCCTATAACACTTGATTCTTTTCTTGGACATCTCCAATCAAAACACTGAGCTAAGATGAACCCAATTAACTCATCAAATCTAACAGAATAAAGGCACAAAGTAGGGAAGTTGCAGAGTGTGCTATTAAAATAGACAAAATTAGTTTGGGAACACAGACATTTAGACAGTAGAAACTACATTGTCAGCTGCTTCCAAATGTGCCAGAAAGATCACAGAGATCAGTCTGTAGAGATAAACTGTGTTGCAAAAAAAAATATTTGCATACAGTGAGAACAACCATGTGCAAATGAAGATTTCCATGCCAGGCAAAGGTTTTCTGGAAATAAGAAGAAAGTAGATCAGACATTATTACACTATGTATAAACCTTTTCATTAAGCTCCTCCTTCATGTAGTACCAAAATTCAGGTTTTCACAAATGATTAGAAATCCCCACTTTCTCTTTAAAATGTTACTGTGACTTCATATGTGATTTTTTTCTTCATTTATAAAGCACTACTTCACTTATATTTCACTACTTCATTTATATTTCACTTATAAAGGAAGTCAGGCACCCCCTTTCTCTGCTCTTTTCAGCGTATATGGAGCCAAAATTTGAAATACACTGATGTATTTGTGGAAGAATCATAACAGAACATGTTGCTTTGTTGTATCTATGAGTGTGTTTGGAGATTACCTAACAAAACTAGGGCTATATATTGCCATGAGAAGGGTGTGTAACAGGCTGGTGAACCACAGATGTTTGCTGCCAGATGAGGAGAGTGTTTCCAGTCAGTTTCTGCTGGGATCTGTCCTGAAGCCTGTTCAGAGTAATATGTTTCTTAATGACTCTGATGGAGCAGTTGGTACACTTGTAAAACTGGAGGCTTATTCCAGCCTGAGAGTGGTTGTGAGCACCTCAGGGCACTTCTCAGAATTCAAAAGACTCCTCAAAAATTGATAGTTTGGAAATTAAATAAAAGCAAATGCTACTCCTACTTATGGCTTTAAAGTCAGTGAATGTAGTACAAATTTTCTTTCCCACAACAGCTCACCATAGTTCACTGTGAGCATTTGCTATGTCTATGGAACAAATGGTGTAAATTCAGCAATCTGGTACAGGACTTGCGCCTTACCTCCATCTTGTAAGCAAAGATTCAAGATGAATTTAGAATGGCACAACAGAAGCACTGCTTTTAAAATGTCAAGGACTTTAAGATTAGTACCCACATTGCTGAGCAAAAACCTGTAGCGCTTAAGGAGAAGTAAATTCTCAGATAGAGACTGGGGAATATGTGGGAGTCATCAGTACTGCAGAAAAGGATTCAAGTGGTATAGTGCATTTCCAACAAACATGAGTCAATATAGCGATGCTATTGCAGAAAGTGCAAATTTCATTTGGGATGTGTTAATACAAGTCTCATATATCAGACAAAGGAGTGATTATTCCACCCCTTTTGGAACTGATGAAGTTTCAGAAGGGCTGTTTTGAGCACCAAATCTCAGAAAAGATATAGACAAGCCAGAGACAGTCTAAAGGATAATACTACCAAAGATGAAGGATTTATTAATTTTCTGTAAGGAAAGCCTAAAAGAGTAATTTTTTTAAATCTAAAAACCAGGGATCTCAGGTGGCAGAGGGGGAATGCAGAGGGAAGAATGGTCACAGTAACAACCTTCCAGCATGTACATAAGTTGTGTGTAAAACTGTAGAGCTCTATCAGCTCTGTTTTCTCCGGGTGTGGCAAGAAACTGTTGTCCTATTGCTGCAGAGGTGATTTCAGTAAGATATTGTAAGAGACAGCACAAACTACTGTGTGGAATCACGATCCTTGTGAGTCTGCAGGAACAGGTTGGACAAATATCTGTATATATAACAGTATAAATATAACTCATCCTGTACCAGGTCAGGCCAATTAATTAGACCAATATTTTCCAACCTTTTAAAATATGCCTCCTTTCCTGCCTCCTGGCTTTTTGGAAACAAAACAAAGCACAGAACAATGTCTTCTGTAGCATTGTTACAGTGGTTTTCTTTAAGTCTGAAATAAATGCAGAATAAACTCTGAATATTTATCACCTGTACTTCCCTTTTCTTGTTTTTGTTTGCTTGCTCCAAGGCATGGGAATCTATGGATATATTTGGGGGGCTGGTTTTTTTTGTGATGTTTTTGCCAGCTGTTTTCTGATGTCTGAAGGCTCCAGGCTGCCAAATACCATGTTCCTCCTCAGACTTGCTGGATTTCTTTCTGTGTTTCATGGCCATATGTGGCTGCTGAGCAGAAGACACTGCTAGTGATACAGAAGCCTTTTGGTCCTGCTGGTAGTCATTCAATATTTTCAGTCCTGGTTTAGATATGGTATAATTAAATGAAACCAAGAAAAGAAGAGAGCAATAGAAAACAAGTGTTGCACACCTTTAAATATTATATGTGAAAGCTCATGAGTGAACTTCTTATTTCTGCCCCCTCCCTATAATCCTCTTCTCCCCCCATCTCTCCCTAGGTTACTTTCTCCATTGCTTATAAAGCCCTATGGCTGGTTTGAGGCAGGCACTTTTTATTCCCCTCTCTATTGTAACATAACTGCTGTAATCAAGATTTTAGAGTTATGAAAGCTGAGCAGGGGAGTTCTAAACCTTGAGCACCAGATGTGAAAGGCCAGCAGTGCAACAATCCATATAACCTTTCAAAACAGGCAGAAAAAGTTAATGAGTTACTCCACAAACACTGTTCACGATGTTTCGCTCCAGTCTCTTAACTATCAAAACCTCATGTTATTCATTTTCCCATGTCTGAACATTTTTAGTGGAGTGCACTTGTTTTTGAAAGGTTTCAGCCTCTAGCACTCTATGTTCTCTTATAAAAAAAAATATTTGTCTTTTCTTCCCCCGAGTTTTTTTTTGGGGTGGTTTTTTTTTGGGTTTGTTTTTTTTTTTTGGCACTTTGTAATTTATTACATTCCTTGCTTGCATGTACATGCACCTTGGCATTATGCTGCTTTAATGTGAAGACTGGGAACTCATGATACAACAGGTTTCCAAGGACTGGCAAGCATGCATTTGCACAGAATATCTCAACAGTATCTGGCATTTACTATATATGGAGAAATTGCTAAAAACAACTTTGAGGAAAGAATCTGAAGAAATAGTTTATTAGCTTCCAAACAGATGTTCACATGTACATATATAGAAAGTGGGACAGCAGACAAACACATTGATTTGCCTGTAATGCTCTTTTGAACTTGGCATGTAGTAAAAGTAAAAATGTCACCTAAAAAGAGATCCATCTGCCCTGGTTCAAGCCTCTAACATGGTAACTAAGTTACAAAGTGACTGAGACAGTTGCTACACTCTCTTTTAATAGTCAATGGAGAGAAATACCATCTCCAGACAGCAATTCATCTCTTCCTAAGATAGGTGTCTAGGACAGATCAGAAAAACTGCCCTCCAGGGATGCCTATGTCTCTTTACTGACTGTTAGGGGAATGAAAATAGCTTGGACTTGGATATTCAACTTCTAGACTTCTGGAATGTGATGAATTTCATTCTGATATGGCCAAAGAACTGACACAAAATCATTGGCCTGATAAACAGAAAAAAAATCCATTCCAGTTAAATCCTGCAAAATTTATACCCAAGAATATGAGTTAATGAAAATTCAAGAATATTAAAATTAGTTTTATCTGTTGTCTGAATTAATTTTTCTTGATGATGCCATCAGCTTTTCTTATACTAATTTGTAATATATCTTTTACAGGAAAACAGAAATTTACAGCATAGGTAATGTTTCCATGTGAGACTATAAAAGCCTGGAAAAAGAAGTAGTAGTATTAAAGCAGCCTTTAATAATGTTTATAATAATTCTTATTAGGTATAATCAAGATACATAATTAAAGGGTAATACTTTTTTTATTATTATTTCAAAGGCATCCAAGAAATGTAGGAACCAAGTAATGAATTTTGATTGGGTTTAGGTGCATAAGTGCTTCAGGCTGTCTCGAAAATCCCACCTTAGTAGTATACACAGTCATATGATCATACATCTTCAAATCAATCTCATGCAAAACAGTCCTATTGTGTTTCAATGTTGACTTCAAGGCTGCCATTCACATGAGAAGTAATCACAGGATGAAGATCAAATGATACAAATGTTCTCTTCTGAGACCATATTTTCATCTAGGAATTTGTAAAATTGTCTTTTCCTGTAGGGTGTGAACAAGAGAGGCTGTTGAAACCACAAAGAGCACAAACTATGCAATGATGTTACTTATAGTAAAAAGAAATGTCTATAAGAAGGGCTGGGGAACCAGGGATGCACTGTACTCATGGGACAGAGCGCCACGCTGGCAACTTGCCAGGAGCTTTGGGTAAATGCATGGTGGTTTTACCACTAATTTTAGAAAACAGCTTCTAGGCATAAATGTCCAAACCGGAAGATATGTTTTCAGAGATATGCAAAAAAGGTCACAGTGAGAAGAAAATATCACAACAGCTTTAAAACAGCTGAATGTTTTTACCTTCAGGGTGGTAATACCTATTACAGAGCTCATCTCTGGACTTGGTAAATGACTGCCGTATTCTGATCCATAAGGCAAAGAAGCACACTATATTTCAATGGCACAAATGCCAATACTGTACAACAGAAGTCCCTTCTAATAATTTTGGATTAGACTTCATCTAAAATTTATCAGTGAGATGTGTTTTTTATCAATAATAAATAATTGTCTAGGATTAGGCATTTAACAATTAATTAATTCTCATTAAAATTTTCATAAGGAAAACCAAATTTTGTCTTCAGAGCAAGATGGGATGTTGGAATTTTGTTTTAGAATTCTGGGATTTCAATAGAGTGCTGTTTTATGTTTTTTTATTTTTGCATTCTCATTTAATATGACTTCTTAATACAACAGAACAATGATAAATATGGCTCAGACTGAAGTTCTAGATTAAAAATAAGAATCCTTTCTCAAGAAAAAAAAAATCAGAAAATATAACTACTCCAAATTTTAATTATAAATGAAAAAGTTTAAAGAATTATGGTTTCAAATGAAAACAAATTTTGGGAGTGCTGAAATTTCCTTTCAATCTGAATCGTCAGAAATTTGGGCAAATGTGCATCAGAGACATCTGACAGTGTATAGCAAATTTAATAGTTTTTTTTAAGTTGGCAAGCGGAAGAGAGACATCAGGGGCTTTGGGGGACACTGTCACTCATCACCTTTGAGCTCAGCTGTACCTGTGAACCTACCTCTGCCCCAAGAAGGACTGATGCAGTCACTCTCACTTACCCCCTGTGAAGACAATGTTATTTGATGAGGTTACTTTATGTGGCCCATACAGTTAAGAAATTTGACATATCCCCATTCAGAGCATGGTATGTTGATTGGTATTAGTTTGTATTGGCTTCATTTTCTTTTAATTCCTTTAGGAAAAAAGTCTCAAAGTGCCATTCCCATTTCACAACAGCTGAACCATTTCCCAATATTTTTGTTGGAATGTGGATGAAACAGGGAAGAATATAGTCTCAGGAACTGAAAGAGGCAGCTGGCATCTCCTGGGTTTCTCTATACCTGCCTTTCACCAACTGGTTTAGTTGAAAAACCCTCTTTCACATGCCTTGCACTTCTCCACCTCCTGCTTTTAGTTTCCTGTGTTTGGTCACTGACCTATTCAACACATGGTGTACTTTTTCTGTATGTTTGGAGAATGCCTAACAGAAAGATGTTTTGATTGCTACTGGGACCTCCAGTTTTCCTAGAAAGAAAATGATGGGTCTACTTACAAGTGAGAAAGGGAGGACCTGGGTAAAGGACATCTCCTGTGGATGTGGAGGATGGAGGGGAGAGGCAGAAAGACCAGAAAGCAAGACTGGGAACTGCTGTGGACAGCAGAGAGAAAAGAAGATAGTGAAGGTGTGTACTGAAAGCTGAATAGGTGGACAAAGGTGGTTTTATCTCTGAACATCAATCCAGTTATGCTGATGGAAAATTCTGTCTTTACTTGGAAGCCTGTTCAGCTTTCAGTCTCTCTGTGACATTGCCAGTGAGAGCTTTCTTAACACCTGCTGTGTAAAGGGGGTGCAATCCGCATCTGCCACAGAGGATCAAAACATCTCAGCAGCCAGTCGTGAAGTGGTATTTCTCAGTCAGACTTCTTTTGGCAAATTTACTTGTTTATACCATGGATTAGCACTTCTCAGTTATCTCCTTGTACACCATTTCCAATTAGTTCAGCCATTCCCCTAGGGAATGATAAAACAATTTCTCTGCAGAATAGCAAATACCGGCCTTCTAGAATAGCGCTTTCTTCCTCAGGTTGCTTTTGAGCCCTCTAACCCTGTGAAAACCCTATTAAGCTTAGTGGAAAGACTCATCATAATGTTCAAGGTGCTAGAAAATCAGGCATTTATATGGAATTTAGACCAGTGTACACAGTATGTGGGTTATTTTGGCAATGGGATAAAATTAGAGGATATTATCTCAAATAGGAAGTCCATTACAGCTAAATCATAAATCTTGTCTGCTAACTAAATCAAGTCTGCTTTGGAGGCCATTTGTTAGAGACCATGAACCTTACTGAATCTCTCTTAATGGTTAATGAGGTAAATGAATGAGAAATGTAGCTGATGAAGAAAGGTAAGGTTGGTGGATTTAGCTGTAGGACTCAATTGCATTAAGCCAGAAAGTACCATCTATTGTTTTTCCATTTTTCATTTCCCCATCCTTGAAGGGATATGTTTTTCACTATTGATCACTGCTTCTGCCTTTTTGTGACTGTTTCTTATAGCTTCAGCTCTTTTCACTGAATATTTTTGCCTCTCTGTTTAGTGAAAAGTAAAGAGTTTTTGTACTTCCAGTTTGTAAAACGTTGTTTTCCTGTAGGTATTTCCTGAGCTGCTTGCCTTTCTTCTTTAGGATGATCATACTGCTAAGGATCAGAGGGGAAATATTTTGGTAACAGATACAGAAGTATGCAAATGCTAGCTTTTCTGGCAATTTAAGCATGGCTAAGCAAAGCTGCAGATTCTCATATTCATTATACACAAATAATACCTCCAGAGGTATTTATGTTGTATTTTTAGAGCAGCCAAGCATCAATAATTTAAGAGAAATATTCTGCTGTCAAATCTGGAGACTGAGGAGAACATGTAGCTCTCCATAGGATCTCTGTGTGGAGACTGCACAGTACAACATCTGTGCATATAGATTGATGTATGCAGATGGATGGAAGAAAGACCCATGGGGCATATCTAAGAGGAAAAGTTTTCTCTAAAAACTCCCCAGAATATCAGGGAAATGTTAGGGAGAGACAGGGCCTCGCATACTGATGATGAGAAGTGACTGGCCATATAAGGGACTGTAAACTCCCTTCCATAATTTCTCAAGGCACAAATGAGCTCTTACAATTCCTCTCACATAGGGGTATTGCTACATAGCTAAAGAAATTGGGTAAGCTGGTTTATAACACTTAGAGCCAGGTATCTGTTTTTCATAGTTTGGTGTGTCTCTTGTTCTCTGATATCCATTTGATGTATTTACTCAGTTGTAGCTTGGTAATGGGTGATTCCCATCATCAGTTCTCATATTTTTCCTGTAGGGCATGGAAGGATTCTGTATTATTTGTAGTATTATATATAACTGAAAAGAGTTCTGTGTGTGTAGAGAGAATGGTATTCACAAGTTTGATCATGAGTTGTTCTTTTGGCTGCTCTGCTTAAGGAATGTGTCCATACTAAATCAGATTTCTCTAGCAGAATAAATTCATTCAACTCATCAAAAAGACAAAGGTCTTTTTTGCTTTTAAATAGGACTAAGTCCAGGTATTTTTATCTTAGACTAAAAGGCATTAGAAAGGTATCTTATCATTATGTGCTATTAGAATATAGAAAAGAAACAGCATGCAGAAATCTTCCATAAAAATTATTAAATCAGTCACAGATGCAACGAGAAAAGTTAGCAAATGATGTTCAGACTAATGGTGGCCACCAATTTGCATCTTTTCCCTTCCTAAGCACAGCTTCTGTACTGAAGGATATGGGAGTTCCCACAGAAAAATAATAAGTACTTATTTTATGCATTATATCAAATCATATTTCATTACTATGAATCCCTTCCACAGGTGACATGCCTGACTGTATTTTGCAGAAATTAGAGAGCCATCATGCAGACAGAAGCTCAGCTGGGAGCTGAGAGGCCTCTTCTCAAAGAACAGTATCTTACCTCTGTAATATTCATCCTCCAGCTGCGAGGTTTGCTGGATGGCAGCTCAGAGATCCAGGGAGGCATTGCTTTCCCCAGCTGCATTGCTCAGGGTGCTGCTGCTCCAGGTCCTGGTTCTGCTGGGTGCCAGCATTAGAGAGCAGTGATCCCAGGAGGGATCACAGGAGCTCCCACTCCAGACCCAGCCTTCAGGCAATGGAGGAGTCCCCAGGCCAATCTGGGGACGGCGAAAATCTAGAAAGGAGATCCCTTTGTTTCTTTTTCCTCTTTTACATCTTTCTCCACATTTCTGACTCCTTTGTTGCATTCTCAGCTCCGTGCGATGCCTCCTCCACTTCTGCTGCTTTGGGAGCAGTCTGAGTCTCCATACATTTAGCTAATACTTTGGATTTTGTGGAACAGAAGCAGAAGAGAGGAACTGGTGGTTTGTAACAGTTTATTCTCAGTAAAACCTGAGTATAGTTTCACACTTATTGTTTTCAGAGAGACTTTGATATTTGGAGCAGGGAGCTCCCTCAGGTGAGATATCTGTTTTGTGACTTTTTATTTGCACTGTGAAATTCTGCTCAGCTTTCACTGGTAATCAAAACTTTAAAAGGGCCCCATGAATTTTCATTAGATTGCCTTCTGTAAGGAGTTTCTACTTTCTTCTACTGCAGTTTACCTTACTTTAAAAACAGGCCTTTGGATTTTCTGCTGAGACAGTGTTTCAGAGATGCATGGTAAGTTCTAGAGTTTCCTAATATATTAAAATCCACCTTGGGTAAGGGTGGGATTTAATTCCTTTGACTCTAGGTTGACGGTTTTATCCTTGACTTACTCTATGCAACTGGGATGGATCCAAACACGTTTACCATGTATCTCCCAAACAGAATTTTTCCTCCTGTGCATATCAGCTGTTCTGCTTGGCATTGGAGGATAGGATTGGGAAGCAATGGCTCTGGCTTTTCCTCATCTTTGCCTCATCTGTGGGCTGGGGAACTGATTTCATGGAGTTTCATGCTCTGCTGTCACACCTGGTGAGGTGAGCAGTACCTGGGTATTTTGCAGACTGTTTTGACTTAAGTGAATGATCCTCTAATATTTCAAAAGAAATAAACTCTCTTGGACTACATTAGATGATTTTAAACATCAGCTTTTTATAGTGACTATCTTCTTTTTTTTTTTTTTTTTTTTTAATGAAACTTAATTTTAACCTCTCCCTCTTCATTTAAGTCTCTCCCTCAGGTCTGCAAGCTTACACCAGGTACACCAGGGTACTGAAGCAATGCACTGCAGATGGACTCTTTTTTGTTTATAACTCAAACTTTGCCATTGCAAACTTGTTGCTTGGATCCACTCCTTTTAGAGAACATGCGAACGAATTCAGTGGGAAGAAGATATCACTGAACATAGACACAGTTGATTCAGGGGTGAAGTGAAAGCATGTTACCTGTGTAGTGCTAAATGGACAAACTGTGTGACTTGCCATTCCCAGTGCATGAGTTGCTGCCATGAAGTGTTTTACCTCATGATAATTTCTTGTCTTGCAAATGAAGCTGCAGCTTTGAAAAGGAGAGGCCTCTGTTTCCAGCCACTGGTGGTATCTCACGTTTCACTACTCTTTACCTTACCTTTTGGGAATTACATAGACTCTAATAAAGAGTACTGCAATTTCACTGACTTTCATGACAGTTTCTTAGAACTTCATTATAAATTAGAATCCATCTTATATTTTAACCCAACTAACATTTTTACTTGTTATGAAAACTCTGGATTCCACTTGTATTCAGAACAGCTCTGACACTATCACACTTAGCAGACTATCTGATATCAGCTATAACAACAGAGTTTCACAGTTTTCCAGTACAGTTTGGTTTGTCCTTTTTATCACCTGATAAATACTAGATGAGTTTCAGTGCAGTAACAAACCATAAAAACCAGAACAGGGATAAGAATAAACTTTTATTGTCTTAGCAACATACCTGTTCCCCTTTACCTTTCCAATGAGACACAAAAGCCTGCCTTTTGTTTCGGCACTGGAAAGCCTCTAACTTTATTTGTAAACACTAGTGATTAATCTTTCATTTTGCATTTATCTGAGCATGAATATAAACCTCACTAACGCTGAAAAAGGAAACAAAACTTTTTACACAGTTAACTGGATATTGTATGTGAATAATGCTCTCGAGTTTCGGGTGCGGGGTTATTGTTTTTCTTATTATTATCATGATCGAAAATATCATAGCTGAGAGAGGGAAGTCGTACCGTAACAATTGTCCTAATAATTTGTCTAAACGACTTCTTGTGAGGCAAAGGTGACTAAAGAACAAGTTAGTTCTTGTTCCACAGTTATTAAGTAGGTGTTGATTACACATCATTCCCGGATGGGAAAACCAAGTTTTAGCCCAGTTCCCTAGTTTCTTGACCATAAAGAGATGGGACCATGTGACTCTGAAAAGCAACCATCAGTGTCATGAGTAAAGTCAATGAGTGACAAAACTCTCAGCTGAATTCAGAACTTTTAATTTCCAGATATATGTCAATTTTCTTTCTTCTAAATGTTTTTCAAGGCCATTTTGTCCAGAACTCTTATTTTCCTGCCATATTGCTTTCATTGCGGTTACTGTTGAGTCTATATTCCCAAGATAAATCACTGCGTGTTATTGAGCTTACATATTTGCTATAAAAATGTATTCTAAACAAACATGGAGTGGGGGAGGATTCATGCAAGTTTTCAGTGTGGGAAGACAAAGGTGTTTTAACATTGCTTTATGTTGCATGGAAGTATCTATAGACTATATGACATTGAATGGCACTATAAAGTTTTATTGTCATAACTTTGGAAAGACCATTAAACAAGGGCAGGCAATTCCGGTTTTATAAACAAGGAGCTGTTAAACCCTAGCTGCTCTTGCTGTACAGTATTTTGTTTATAACACAAACAATTGGGGTTTTACATTTCTTTCATTTTTAACTTTTAATTTTGTCTTTCACCAACTTTTCTGTCTTCTTAGAAGTACAGACTCATAAGAAATGAGAACAAATATGTCACCATCATAGATTAAACTTGATCCAACACCTCTTGAAGACTCATGTCTCCACAAGTCATCTGCCTAAAATTCTTCTATCACTCTCTACACTCAATATGGAGAAAGGTAGATACTTCTACAAGGTGAATAGTTCTATCAGACTTAGTTATCCATCTTCAGATGACCCTCAGAAAGTGCTGATTTTTCTCTCTTGATCTTGTAGTGTGCTTAGAAAAACAGTTTTGACAAAATGCATCAGATTAAATTAATCCCATGCTAAGAATCTCCTTTGTCTTCAGGGGGAAATACTTGGGTCTGTGGCTTGTTTAGAATTCTGAAATATAACATGAAATTAGTGCTCATACTCTTCAGTGGTTTACTTACATGATTAAGCCTGACATACGCAAGAAAATTGAAGTAACTGAGGTTATGTGTGTTTTCATGGGCTATGCCAAGAGAAAAAAATGCCATGATTAAGGGGAAATAGTTAAGTTTCCAGTTGAACTTTATCCATGTTTCTATACCTATCTTCCTTTGCATATGTATTTCTATGGTGTGAAGTGTAAGTATTAAGTAATATTTATTATTTCTAACGTAACAGCATTTAACATCAAATTAGGAACCGGTTCTTATTACAAGTATTGCAAAACCAAATATGCCACAGGCAATTCCCATTGTGGAAAAAAACTCACTCTCTTGGACATAGGTTTCTATTTCCTTTTCTATTTACATACGTTTCTTTTTTTACTCATATAACAACTACATTAATGATGAGCATTTTTATTGTCAGTTCAGTCAGACCAGAGGCTGAATTTTACTTTATTTTGTCCATGAATTTGGGAAATCTACCCATTTGTGATAATTAACAAATACTGAAGGACTTGAGAAATTAAGGGTTGGGGAAGACTTTCCTCAGTCTGCCTTGTTTTAATGTTATTAATGTTCAGCTTTTCCAGCCCTAAACCATCTAGTTTTATTGCAATACTGATTGTTGTATTTAAGCACGTCTGTTCATTAACCCATATATAATTTTCTGTTCCGAGTATGAGATAAAACAATATTAAATAAGTGACATCATTAAAAACGCGTATGAAAATAACTCTTGCTCTAATGGTTTTCCTTACACTCACTTCAGAAGTTAAAGGTAAACTAGTTTAAGCATTAACTCTGAATGCTTAAACCTACTCAACTTAGGAAATCCACTTAATTTGTGGTACTTAGTTACTTTCCATATGTACAGTAGCTTAAAGCTCTTTATAGAACATGCTGTAATCGTAAAAAGGAAAACACAAGCTATTTTGGTTCAATATGTCTAGATTAAATAATTATCATCTGATTAAAGAACAAGGCCTGCTTAAAACTATGAAAGAATGTTTGTTATTGTTTTAGAATATGTGCTTTGCAGGAATCATATGATAAGACATTGATATGGAAAAAGTTTCTCTTTCAGACACCCCTGAATCAGCTGTTCTAATCTTGTTTTGGCATACCGTAGGAAAAAGTGATCAGGCAAGCTGTAATATGTTAATCCTGCTTCACCTCATGATTTCTGTGATTGTGGTGACTGCTTGTGCTTCTGCCATCTCAGGAGGAGGTTTTTTAACCATTTTCTATTGCTTGAAGTTTATAGAGCTCCATTTGGAGAAACTATATAGAAAAAAATGATGAAAGTTTTCAAAGTAAAGTAATTTTCCCTCTTGTATTATTAATTAAGAATTATGATTAACAAGACTTTTTGTGAAGAACAGGTATTTAAAGCACTTGACTGGAAAGTACCTGGTTTTGCTTCATCATTTTGGTAGAAAGGAGGAACTTGCTGATTTGCAGAAGTGAACTGAATGAAATCAAGGTAAAAACAAGATAAGTTCAGATATGGCTTAAGTTCAAGAAGCTCACAGGAATATATTTCCCAAAATAATGACTTCCCTTTTCTTAGATGTATTCTAGACAGAGAAGATGATAAAGAGTGAACTATGGGAATTAGATGTAAAATTCCTGTTGCTTACAGTGGAACAGAATGTTATCTGAAGGAATTAGTGGTCAGAAGGATGTAAAAGCAGTGCCATTGTGTTCAAAATGGCAGCTGAGATAATTTCGGTAGTGTTGTAGTTGTTTAAATGTAATATTTGTCACTGACCTCTGCCATTGTCTTCAGAAATGGATGGCTTTATTGGTTATCTTTATAAGGAGAGGCAAACAGGCAAGATAAGCAGTTTTTCTCCAAGCTATGACATGGTTGCTATGTGATATTCATTGTTGGAGATATGCAAAACTCATCTGGAAACGTCCACAAGGAACCTGATCCAATGCTGAAGTTAGCCCTGCTTTGAGCAGAGGGTTGGGCTAGCTGACCTGAGATTCTTTCCAACCTAAATTATTCTATGTTTCTATGGTACCATCAGAAGTATTTTTATTTTTATTTAAAAGTGATATGCAAATCTGAGCAAAACAATGACTTGAGCCAAACACTATAGCACAACAATGCTCTTGACATTTCATAAAATAATACAATAAAATAATGTGAACATTGAACAAAATTGATCATGAAGCTGTATTTTGAAATTGTGGGGAAAAAATACTCATTAAAAATCTAGCATGAGAAAGAGCCCGAAGCATTTTCCACAATAATTTTTGCATATATGCACAACTCCAACTAGCAAGAACGACTTTTCCAAAAAAAAGCATTGAGACAAATCGTGTCAGTGAGATCTACATGTAATAAATGTATTTATTATATATCTCCCATTTAACTGATCAATATCAGTGATATTTCTTAGTTTAGAAAGTTTATTCTTTAACTAAAGTTTTGAACCCTGAGACACAGCTAAATTGAACTTAATATAAAACACAGTAAAAATGATTTGTTAAACATGTCTTTACATACCCAAAGCTAGAGACAATATAACCTTTGGAACAGGATTCTTATTCATTTGCGTAGATTTGTAGCAATAGTAATTACAATATAATTCATAACACTGGACCTGTTCAAAGGGTTTTCCTTTAATATCCAGAAAAACAAAATAAAAAGAGGACAGCATTCTCTGTTGCCATGGAAACACTAATGTCCACTGCAAATTATGTTATGTTGAAAGCTATTTACTATACCAGTTTGAACAATTGTTCTAAAATATCATATTATTTTCACAGAGAGACAACACCCCTGCTGTTCTGAAGTTTAGTACATTGTGAAAACAGATACATAAATATTGGCTAGACCACCAGCCAGAGACCTACTAAATTGGAACTTTTTCACATTTTCTTCCTTTGAGTAATAGGAAATGACTAAGCTCCAAGTGCTGAAAATCCCCTTATTGTTGGAAACTCTTCTATTGTTTTAGGCTGGAGACTCATAAGGAAAACAAGTTATGCAGAAGGGAAATCCACAGGACTGGATCACTAGAAGGGTTCCCCAACCTGTGCAGGAAAGCACAGGACCTCTCATCAGAGTGGGAAGATCTTTTCTAAACTTTAGAGCCAACTGTTCAGCCAAGGGCTGGGTCTACGGATCAGCCCTTTCTGAAACAAACAGGTCTATATCACAGCTGATGTTAGGCCCTGGAACCCTCAAACAGACCCTACGGTGTGATGTGCTCTCTGCCTACCAGGCTGATGGAACCTTTGCAGTTATCCCTAACATCTGTTTGCAGGATGTCCCTCTCACCACCCCCAGATAGGACTATGGGCAGTCATCCTAGATGATTCATCTAAAAAGAAAGGAGATTTGCATTCTTAGAGGTTTCTGCGGAAATCCATATGTTTGAAAACAGTTGAATAGTCACAGAAATGCACACAGCGTTCTTGAGAACTACAGCCCTCAGGTGAACCCTGGAGAAAGATGCCCTTACATAGCTGTCATTAACTAGATGTTGCACATACTAGATGTTGCACAGCTCAGCCGTGCCTCAGCACACATGCGTTTGAAGGGACAGCTCTGCAGGAGGGGATGCAGGAAACCACATCTCCCGAAACTCCCTGATAACATAGAGGAAAAGCAACATTCCTTTGCTTCCCAGGGTTTCCAATGGCTACACAGAGTATCAGTGTGGGGTGAAGGCCAGATTCAGGTCCCTTATACAAATTGGTGAAGAGAGAAGTAAAATTCCCCAAATACAAAGTTTGCAGCATCAGTGAGTTAGGCTGGAGTGGAGAAGGGGAGTCAAGGATCTTAATTTCTGCTTCTCTGATAACCTTGCCATGTGAGGCCCAGCAACAACACAGTGTTTAATGCAAAACTTGTACAGTTTGATTTTCATCCCAAAATTCACATGGAGCAAGTCTTGTGAATAATTTTACCAAAGTCAACAGCTCATCTAGTGTCTGATTCAAATGTTCACACCGGTTGTATCTGACTAGCACAAAGGTTTTCTGAAGTTTATAGAAATTACTTTCAAGCCTTTGAAATGCCAGCATATGAAAGGCAGATAAATCATTAATACATACTTCTGACTTTTTATGGCAGCATTCACCTTCCTTGGTCGCACAACTCACTGGACCACGGATTCTGCCCAGGCAATACAGCACAGGTCTTTGTTGATATTGCAAACACCGTCATTGTTCCATCTAGAAAACTTTATTCATTAAATGATTTATGACAGATTAAACAGTAAAAAAGCAGCACCATTGACATAGTGTTCATGCGATGCAAGGCACAGCACCAGATTTCCATGGAACAGTTCTATGTTTTTATGGTAAACAACTTTTGAGACTCAGCAAACATTGTCTTGTGTTGCCTCAGGGAGTCAACTCATCTGCACATGCTCTGACAATGTCGGGTGATTGTTGGGGCTTTTAAACATCACATGAATGAATGCCAAAGCTGTCTGAAGGCTCTTGAGCAGTGTGGGCTAAACTGAATTTTGCCACCTTGGAAGGGTTGCAGCCTTGCTTGGCTTCTTGTTAAGGAAAAGGGATGAGAAAGAAGAAGCAGGAGAACTGAATAGAGAGTCAGAGGGAAAATTGATGTGGGAGGGGAGGAAAGGGGTAGGAAAGCCTGAAAAATATGGTCAGCTACTGCTGCTTCATCCTCTCTCATGTCTTAGCAGAAACCTTCCGTCCTGCCATACTGATGGCAGGGGATGCACCCGGTTTCCAACCCTCTTCTGCAGACAATGGTGCCAGCAGGGCCCTGGCCTTTTTACCTCTCCTTTAGCCTGCTCATTCCCCAGGCTGCTTCATAACTTGTTGCCTCTGGCTTTTCTATGACACCTTCCTTGGTTGCACACCACAAAGGGCCACAGATTCTGCCCAGGCAGTACAGCACAGGTCATGCTGTTGTAGCAAACAGCACCACCGTTCCATCTAGAAACCTTTATTCAGTAAATGATTTATAAGCATGGCAGATTAGACAAGAAAAACAGTTGGCTTTGCTTTGCATACACCTGGGTCTGGTTGTGATGAACATTAAGGAATAACACATATGAGCAAGAAAATGATGCAGCTCTTCTTGCCCTCTAACAAAATCATACCCACAGAGCTCTGCCAGCGCCTCCCTAGATAAATCACAGCTACTACTTTTGAAAGAAACTATCTTTACCCTAACTTCAGGGAATTTATGATTACAAAGACTTTTTGCCAGATTTCGAACCTTGAATTGTTTTTCTGTGTCCAGCCTAGTTTTGCTTTTTTTTTTTAATAAGAGCTGGTTTTGGTCTTAGATGTGCTATTAGGTATCTTTTATGACTCAGCACCATGCCCTTGTATGTCCCTGTCATCACTGGCACAGTGACAGAGACAAAACATTAATGTGTTGTACAGTTATACTGTTAGGACTAAAGTGAAACGAGAAGAAGCATTTAATCTTTTGGCCAGAGGCTAAACAGGTAGCATGACAAATTCACGAGCTTCTGAACCATGCAGTGACTTTCAAACTTGACGACAACCTGAGGCTGCAGAGTGAATAACTGATGGAAACCTCAAAATGCATGTGCGTGGGGGAGAAGTGTGAAAGAGACCAGCTACAGACACATATTTTAGACAGGAAAAATGCCATCTGTTAACAACAGTTCACGTGAGAGCACTGTGGCAGATTATATATCTGATTCTCCACCTGAATGTGTTGGTGGAATTCAGGTGTAGCACCAGGGAGGTCAAAACTGCTGAGAGATCAGGTTCAGGCTGAGGCTATGCCTCTCCACGGTGTGAAAGCAGAAGGGATCGTATGTGGCTGCTGAAATCACTGACTCATTTGCGTACCATCAAATGCCTGTAATTAATTCAACATGCCTAGTGCCTGGAATAGTAGCGTAGGCGTTCAGACAACATGTTCCTCTGAAAAAATATACAGTGAGACAGAGCCTTGCACAGCCCTACTTACTATAGCTTGTACTTGTTGGTTTATGGACCTCCAAGAAGATGGGGCTTATTGGGAATGCTGTAGCTCCAAAGTGGGATGTAAATGAGTGTACCCAAACACCTAGGAAATACCTGGAAGTTTGAGCTTGAAACCAGTCCAAGATCAGGCTAGTTCTCTATCTGACTGTGGCTGTGTGATGTTTCTGTGAAGCAATATAGGACAGCGAGGTCAGTCCAGCCAGACCCCATAGGAGCACAGGCAACATGAGGTTTCAAAGGTCACCTCAAAGCCAGCCCTAAATACAGCTAAATCCAGGTAGAGCATCCAAGGCAAAAACACAACTCGGGACTGCCTGTGCACAGACAGTACAGAAGCATCCTGCCCGCTTTCTTGGGAGCAGAGCAGACCTGGCCATGTCTGGGTGCCACCTGCAAGGAGAAACCCACTCCCACTGCTGCCTGCTCAGGGAAGTGTGCAGTTCATTTACAATCCCTCTCTCATTCTCAGTCACCTTCTCTGTGCTGAGGCATGTTAGCACTTACAAAAAACAGGAAAGCTGTGGGCTACTGACCCATATCTGCATAAAGCCTCAAATTAATCTTCCTCTCCTGCTTTTTCCATCCTCGGTGGTGACTGAAAATAAGAGAGAACAGCGATTAGATTATTTTACTAATCTTTATCCTATTTATTAAATCATGACATTTCATCCCCCATTGAATTGCATAACTATACTACTGAGAAGTGTAATATGATCCATTTTTCTTTCAAAATACTGAATAAAAGGTACGTTTATGACACATTTCAGAGGAAATTAGACAATGATATTTTTGTGCTCAGAAATGAGATGTGGTTTTATCTTGCCATGCTTAATTTAATTAATTTTTTCCTTAGAAGCATATTCTTTAGGTGTAAATTTGATCCACTGTTTGCTAGCTCAGAATTACATGAACGTGGCTTTTGGCCCACTTCACTTTCTATTCTCTTGCAAGTTACCATGCAGTGCAAGACAATACAAGTACAATTATCTTTCTGAATTTTTTTTCCCCTGTTCTTTTTTTTTTTTAAAACCCCAGAAAATCTTGGTTTGATGTAGGCAGATGACACGGGGTTATTACTCCATTCTCATCTATCACAAATGGATCTGGAGCTCTTTTTACTCAAAGTACTTCCAGCTTGCTTTATACTTCATTTCATAATGTTTTATTCTACTGGACTTTTAATCACTCAAAATCTAATAAGAAAGCCATTCCCATGACTGAAATAAAGCATCTTGTATTTCCCCTCCCTCTTATCATATTAGGCATGTTGAAAACTATCCAAAGCTCTTTCTAGTGCAGTTTAGGGATTTGTGTATACATTTAAATCACAAAGCTCTCCAATCACATTGTTTTTTAAAAACCTGCAAATCCTGTGAGCTTTCCTTTAACCACCAACAGCTAGATGAAGTATTTCCATCAGGATTGTAAGGAACTATATACATAAAAGGTTCAATATATGCCAGCTTACTTTAAAAAGCAGGGATATTTATTGTTAATCACCTGGCTTGATAGTTGCCTGCTGGGTAAGTCTGCCTTGTGAAAAAAAAAAAAAGAAAGAAGAAAAGGAAAATTTAGTCTCTCTAGCTGATGCTCAGCTATCATCTTCTCCAGGAGCTGTGTCTAACCTTAGCCACAGCTGAGGACATAATCACTCTCTCCATTACTGTTTGCTGGGTTGCTGTTGTGTGTGTTTTCTCGCCCTGGCTGCAGAGTTCAGCAGGATCTCAGAGGAGGGAGCTTGCCCGAGTCCATGGACACTGCACTTACGAAATTAAATACTTCCCATAGCAGATGTTTTAGCAGTAGTAAATACAATAAGCAAGTTAAACTAGGAGACAATGAGATATAGATGCTGCAGACTAGCAGATACGTGCTGCTTTTAGTATACTGATAACTTCTCAACAGAATACCAAAAAAAGAACAGCTCTTTATTCAGTTTTGCTATGTGCTAACATCCATCCATCAATCTAACTTGAAATTGAAGAATGGCAGATAAAAGTATCCCAAAATATGCCTATGGATGGCGTAACACAAAGTTTCTCACCTGATGAAGAAATGTTTACATTCAATGATCAAATCTGCAATGCATCTGTACTGCATAGCAGTGATATGTGCAATATGAGATTGCTCTCCAGGCAGGAGATCTCCTCTGCAGATCACCACCACCATTCATTAGGGATAAAAAATGTGGAACTAAAAATGGCTTTGATAAAGTGTTTCTCCAGCGTTCTCTCTTTGGTGTGACTGTTAGACTGCTGTGTTACAAAAACAAGACTTGGACCTGGGTTGTGAAGGAAAACTGCCTACTAAATAGCTGTCCTCAGTTTAGGCACTGAATATCATAGTTCATCTTGCTTTGCACAGTTAAATGAAATATCCATTTTCACACTGGGAAAACTGTGAAAACAAGCAAAAACCGTTTGAATTTTCCAGTGCTAATTCAGCAAGTCTGTGTTTAAACCCACATATATATGCTGGCATTCAACTGCATTAACTCTGAAATGTCAGAAATAGTTAACATTATTGTAACAATTATCCAAATTTCACATGAGGAGAATAATAATATATTTTAGTCTACCTATATATTTTCATAGATGATTCAAAATGTGAATGACCAGAATTAAAAAAAAAATATATGGCATGGAAAACGGACATTCTGATTGAAAATATAAGCTAAATTCTTATAAATAACTTTAAAATTATTTTCTCACCAATTCTGAATATTAACTACCATAATTAATTACTCTGTTCTCTTACCCATATAGATTTTAGTACATATTCTGCTTGAAATCCACTCAACAGAGTTAGAGCAAAGTTGGGATGAAATCTGGTTTCTTTGTTCAGACAGAACTAAGTATTTGGGAAAACAAAGCGTATATGCAGTGGTCTAACAAACACAAGCAAAGTTCTCCAAACTCTTTCTTAACCCTTTCCCATTGTCTGAGTGGCAGCTGACAAGCAGCAGATGTTTGGGTGGTGATAAGATTCCTGTCTTTCATTTGACTGCACAGTTCCTTATGACAAATCATTGTCACCTGAGTCTTGCAGCAATGCTGGAATGAGTGCTACACTACGAGTAAGCCTGGGTTTTATTGTCATCCTTTTTCTTCAGCATTTATTTTGCAGTGTTGTTCAGGTACAATATGTTTCCAGTTAAGGTGGAGGGGAGGGGAAGTGTGGGGGATGGGGAGGAGGGGAAGTAAAGGTAATACTTTTTTTTTCTTTTAGGTCATTGCGTTTTGTAGTGGGAAAATTCACTATTGTAAGACTTTGCCAGTAAATCAGACCAACTGATTTTGTAAAGCCAAATGCTTGGAAACATGGTCAGCTGATTAAGGCATTGGGCTGTGACTCAGGAGATCTGGATTCAGTTCCTGGCACTCACTGCATCACCTTGGGCAAATCACTTTACTGCTTTTACCCTTGCAATTCCAAATGTGGAAGAAGAATCTTAGTAACGTTTCTTTTGCCCTCTCCCTCCCTTCCTCACCCCCTCCCTCCGCCACAGACCGTCAGTGCATCTAACTGGCTGTACACAGCTGAGCAAATAGGGTTTGTGTTCAGTATGAAGCTCCCTGGCACCAGCTGAAATGAAATATATATATAACAAATCCTGCTTTGCAGCCTTAAAGGCACTCTGAGGTGGCCCTATAAATAAACAAATTGTGAAGAAAAAACCAAAGCTGTCCTTCAGCAAACCAGCTATGTGCCCTCCCTTATTTCCATCAATGCTTCTCTGGCACTGGCAGACACACGTGTTGTTAGTAGTGGCAGCAACGTTGCTGCTGCTAGCCGCTTTTGCTGATAAATATTACTGCTGTCAAAGCACCTGCGATGCCAACCTGGAGGTGTTTGCCATGCAAACACCCGCTGAGCATGGCTCCGCTGCTCCCGAGGGTGCCCCGTTTTGGACTGGGCTCCAGCACAGTAATGTTTCCTTGTGGCGGCTGTGCGTGCTTCAACATCCATTTGTGGATAAGCTCCTTTCCAAACTGTCAGTAGTGAGAAGCAAAGGAATCACTTTTCAACCTCTGATCTCCCAAGTATTCTTAATGGGCATGTATCCAGACATTTTCATTAATGTAAGTAGCAGCTAACTAAACTGGCTAATAAGTTGTCTCTGTTTTTCACTCATTTTCAATCAACATAACTAATCAACATGCCAGAGAATGCAAAATACTGTACAAGCCCTTGAGACGAGAAGCGTTTTTAATCATCATGATTGTTCATCTGTTGATAAAAAAGTGTCTTAAAATTAATATAATGATAGCTTGTGATGCTGAATCTTTAATAGCATATGGAAGGCACGTCCAATACAGCGTGGAAAAGGGCGTTGCAGGATATGCTCTGAATCACAAATGTACTGATGTGAAAATTCAGGGTGCTCAAGGCACAGTGATGGACAGTTAAATATCCTATTTAGTTAGAAAGGAGAGATGAGCAGGGGTTCCAAATTCAAACTGAGTTGAAAATGTCTATGAATAGGTGACAGTAATAAAGAGAAATAACGTAGCTAATAATGTTTGGCATCTGTATCCTTTTGAGTTTATCAAGCACTTTACAAATCTGAATGAATAAAGGCAAACCAGGTCATAATAAGATTAATATTATAATTCACATTTTACATATGGAACAGCTGACACACAGAGAAATTAAAACCAATATTACCAAAAGACACCTGCTTTAAAAAGTCATTCTGATGCTCAAAAACCTGTCTATCTTTCACTGAGAAGTCAAGGTTCCTAAACACCTAGAAAGAGAATTAATTTTAGAGTCTTAACTCTCAAAAAATATAATAACTGATATGTATGCAGCAAGCCTTTGCAAAATTGGTAATGGAAACCATAATGATTCCACCATATTAGGCTTCTTGGGCTCAATTTGTCTAAGTCAGTCACTATGGACATCCTTTAGACTTAAGGAGTTTTCATTAGTCCTGCCAATGGAGCCTAAGGTATGATTCATCACATCCTAAAGTGGCTGTTTTAAATGAGCCAGATGAATTACACCTAAAAAATGCATGTTTCTTTGAATTAATTATACCGAAAATCTGGCATGAGTAGAGCATCTGTAGATGCTGCAGTCCCAGTTCTGGAGCTCTGGAAATGCTCAGTGTCAATGGGTTGCTTTTATAGCTGCCTTAGGTACAAAGCCAGTAGCAAGTAAATCCTATGCACACAGAGATATTTCTGTTTTCTAAAACTTACTCTGATAATAAATTCCTTACACCTATTCACCAGGATCGCAAGTATTTGCTAAAATTTCTAGAGAAATACACGTGCTTCCATGAAGTATGCATATTTATACAACCATTCATGACAGTCAATTACTGTTGGCATTCTCAAAACTATACAGCTGAGAATCTGACCTGTAGTTTATTTGGTCAAATTTCTTTTTTAGCTAGAGAAAAGATGAGTATGTCATTATCACTGTTTGTGTTCACTGGAGGCATTTTCTCTCATAAGTATTGAAAACCTTGCCGTATATACAAAGGCCATCTAAAAATTAATTTCACAACTCCATCACAGAACAAGCCTCACTAACCTAGGTTATCTTTTTAATTATGATGAATTATCCTGTCAGCTGAGATGAAAGGCATTAATAAAAATAGAATTTTGGAAGTGCTCACAGAGAAGTTCAGCAGTTGTTCCAAATCTTTTTCTGCTGGAAGTATTTGCTCTTGGCACAGGGATGAACTCCTGATTTTACCTATGGTACTTAATGTGCACCCAGGACTCTCTGAAAGCCTTACTGTCTCTAAATACAGGTTTAAAATGTTCCTGTAAAACAAGTAAATATTATTTTCTTAGCTTTATAAAGAAAAAAACTGAAGTAAATGTAGGAACAAGTTTGTCCAAAGGTTCAGGGGAGGTTTCTTGTGAAGCAGAGAGTCCCAAATTCCATTCCAGCATTCTAATCAGGACACCATCTTGCTACTGTTTTATCCCAGGAATCACAGGAGCATTGCATGTTTGTTTGGCTGTGGAGATCAGAAGATAACACCTCTTTTTTTCAGGGGCCAACACTGAAGATACAACATGAGAACAGCTTCTTTTATAACGTAGGAGTGACATTCGAGAAATACGAATGGAACCTGGGATCTCTCTCTACAAAGGTGAAACACTTCTTAGAATTAACCATCCATAGACTCCATCTTCATGATCTTTTGCAGGTAGGCTTATTTCATCCTGGTTATACTTTGCAGCATTCAACTATAAGACAGCTTTGATCTAAGGGCTGCATAGCTAAATTATAATGAGATTATGGCAGAATTATAAGCCCAGTGAGAATCATAGAATCATAGAATCATTTAGGTTGGAAAAGACCTTTAAGATCATCAAGTCCAACTGTAGTTGAGCAACGTGATTATTGTTTTGTGTTCACTCTTATACTAAAATGATTAAATAACTCCTAGACTGAAACTAGATTTTATCTGGATAGTTCCACAGCATAAATAATGTGGTTTCAATATATGTGCAAAAAATACACAGCAGGCATACCCAAGACTGTATATCATGACACAACCAAGAAGAACCTCATGTTCTGCTCAAACTCAAGTTGATTTCAAGTCCCCTTCTACCTGTCTAGGCTTGAATCTTTGTGTTATGGAAATATCCAGCCATTTCTATCTAAGGTTTGCTTCCTGCCAACTTCATTGCTTTTTAATTATGAACTGGACTACAAAGGCAAGGACAGGAGAGATTGACTATATGGTTCACTCCTAACAGAAGTTTTACAGGAAATGGAACACTGCTGGTTTTTGCAAATGAGGACAGTGCATCTTCATTTGCAAATGAGACTTAACTGGGGTGTCCCATAGACCACTCATCTGTTACACAAGTAGGAAAAGAAAAGCACACCCTGTCCACATAGGCAACCAACCTGTCTTGGTTGCGCTGTATAGATTCTGATGCTGAATTGAGGCCTATGGAGGAAGTATATGTACCTGCTATCATGCTGAGGCTGGCAGAACAGAGACAAACCAGTCAGCTCAGTGTTGTCAAGACTTCAGCATTTCTATATATATCCATTCTGAGCAATATAGATGGAAATGTGGGCTAAGAAGTATTTTTGAGGATCTGAACCTACATATCTCTATATTTTAATTGTGGTATATGCAGAAAATCCCATTTTCAAGCTTAGGATATATTTAAAAAGAAGTATTATGATCAAATATTACAAGAGAATAAACATTAAATTTTATCATCTGGAAGGTCAACAGCTCTAATAAGCAGTAAATTAGTGCAGTGGCAAAAACCAGGTTGGGGTACGTGCATGCATATGCATGTGTGTGTGTTTATACCACAGAATGTGCTTTTGTGTTGACATATACACTGTGGCCAAGTAACACAACAGACTGGCAGAATCCAAGGCTGTTCATTGCCCTCAGTGTTGGCAAGTGTTTGTGTATGTTTGGTAGCCTGAGACTGAGAGAATCACCTTATCACGGTTCTGCTGCTAACACGTTCTTTTTCCTGGCAATTAAATATATTAGCTATTGATTTTTGTATTGCTGATTCTGGAAGCAGAGCAAAGGTGGCAGAGGACAGGAGAACAGGAAGGTATTAATTGTTCATGGCAAATCTGAAAGTGAGTTCAATGAAGGAATTGACACCTTATGAGTATGAGTTTAATATGAATAAGAGAAGAGTCAGATTAAGGAATTTGCAGTTCTCAGGTGAGTGGGTATGGTTCTGACATATTGTTTGCAGAGTGATTCTGAACAATTTTATCCTTTCTTATCTCTCATGCAAGCAAGAACAGCTAAAATAGCCATGAGCTGGTAAACAGTTAAAAATATTTCCTATTTATAGCTAATACTGTAATTTGTGACTTCTTGGATACTTCAAAACCAGAGAAGGGAAAATAAAGTGAAATAAAGTAACAACAAAAGCGTCTCTACTAGCACTTCTTGCAGGTCTCAGCCTTGGTTTACTAAGTCAGATTTTATACCAGATCCTCCACTTCATTAAGAAGAATGAATTCCTATCTGAGATGGCAGTATGTAGCTTTAGAAGCCCTTAGGATTCTATCTGGTTTGATCACAGATTAATTCTCCCCTCAAGTTACTCCAAGGAGCTGGTCAAAAGGTCATCTAAATCAATGAAAGGGTATGAGTCCATTTCAAAAAGCTTTGCATCAGTCCCTAAAAGTCAGAAGAGTTGAAAGTATTTGTAAACAATATTTCCGTCAATAAAATATATTTATGTTAGTTTTGTGAAGCACTCCAAGAATTTTTGGCACTCAAATAAAAGGCACACTGCAGAAAATTCTATAGCCTTATGAGTAGCATGTTCTCTTGGAACATGTTCTCTTGGAAATAAACGATCCTGAATTCCCTGACACTACAGGAAATGTCTAATAAATAAATGACTATGAAAAGAGAAAGGAAGTTTCTTCTCCTGGTTGTTCTTGAAACATAAGGGTCATGTTATAAAGTCATCTGCTGGACCAAGTCCAGTGGTGGGTTTGTCAGAGAAAGACTTAAAATGTATATTACTAGAATTCATACACAGTATCTTTAGATACTTTGGGAAGACTACTTATCTGTGTATTGATGTACTTCAAATTTCAATATGAAGTTTATGTAAATTTTGTCTTTTTTTGTGTGTGTTCTTTTACTTTGTGTTTAGATACAAAAATTGGACAAGAAATGGTATTAATAATAGGAATTACATTAGTTTCAGTTTGGGTATAACACAGCAGAAATTTCTTATTATTCTAACTTGCCTTTCTCTTATTCTGGGAGAAACATCTGCAGACACCAAATGAATCATTTTAGCATCACCCTCCTACCCCTTCCACTGGTCTTCACTGAAATTCTTGCAGTAATGACCCTACACAAAGAAAACAATGATACGGGTTCATGCTACCAAACTTTACTCATTTGACTGCAGTCATTAAATTAGGAACTTGTATATCTTGAGCTCCCATAAGGTAGATGAAAACAGACATGTATCAACAGAGGGCTATTTAGCCTCTGATATTTGAATTGCCTTTCTCTTTTGGTCTAGGACAGCGATAAAGATTAACTTGTACCTCTGGTGGGTTGGGCTTCTGTCAAGAACTTGCCTGGCACCAACATCGATTGTCTATAATGCTTCAGAAATTGCCACCAGACTCCAAGATGTGCCATTTCTTCTATAGAAAGAATCTTGAAAAACTTGACTGCAAGTTATCATAATCTCAATTTTGGTTCATAGTGAGGATCTAAAGTCTGAGTCATGTCTAGAATTTATCCAAAAAATGTGGATAAAACTGGAATTATACATTCTTTGGTACATATAGTGGTAAATGAGCAGCCCTTTTTAAAAAGCAGATGGGTGAAACAGCCAATGCAGGTCTTTCTAAGGAGTCTAATGGTTGCTGGTTTGGACTTTGTTACAGTACTAAATAAGATATTTTATACTACAAGCAGAAGAAATAGCTTGAACTATACATCTATGGTTGAGTTAGAAATTAACTATAAGCACTTGAGATAAAATTCTAGGACAGCCAATGAAAATGTTTGCATGTGCAGTAGTAGAAATTAATTCTTATGTAATGTAACATGGTAGAAACAAATACAAAAGTGTTAAGAAGACAGTAAATAAAATAATTGTAGATTTTTAGCCTGGGCATGGCTTGAGCCACCTGATCTCAAAATATATAACTGAAACAGTATTGTACCAAAGACAAGAAATAAATTGAAGCTATAGAGAAAAATTTACATTAAAGGAAATTGAAAATTTAGGCATTGTTCAAATTTCAGTAAGGGTAAGTAAAGGATGAAAATCTTATAGGAAATAATAAACAAACTATAGACAGTAAAGCAGATGTTCCACTATAATTTGTCCCATAGTACAAGAAGGTGGAATAATCAATAAAAATTTGAAGTAGCATACTGTGCACTGCTCAGCAGAAGTAATTCTGTACATAACACCCAATTAGTCTGTAAATCTAATAATTGCAAGATGTCCTTGCTATCCAAAAATTTGAAAAGATAAACAGAACTCTCACTCTTAACATAGATATATGTAAAAATGGAACAAACCTGTGCAAGTTAATATAAAACACTACATTTTAGGATGTAAATATTTATGGGCAGATCCCATGGTTATTATCCTCATGGGGTTTATTATACCTTGTTCTAAGCAACCTGATACCAGTCAACTTCTAAAGAAGAATACAAAATTAGATTGGTTGCTGGCTAGGTGGGTATTGGAAATCTTTGCATCCTTTTTATAGTTCATTTTGTAATTCTGACCTCATGAATAGAGCGCTCCATCAGTTTGATGTTCAACGAAATGATAGCTGATATAGTAACTCTTCCAATTTATAGGGCAGATATATTCTAGTAGCATATGCTACTAGAGACAGAGCCAGCAGTGACATCTAATCACTGTGAGAAAGCTCATTCTAACTTTGCTGCCAACAATTTAGGTTAGATAACAGACGTGCATTGACTTGATAGCAGGTGGATAAAAGGGTATAAACTGTGTTTTGTGCCTTCTGTCTGTATTACTTATAGATTAGCTGATTTTAGGAATTCAAGAGAGATTGTGTCATACAAATTTAGTTTCTCTGAGAGTTGAGTACTTGTGAAAGATGGCAGATTGGTAGCTTTCTATTTGAAATTCTCCAATTAACTATAAGACTGATAGATACATGAAGATGGTCACATCTCTGTCAAAGATTTATAATGTGTAGGATGAAGGGGTAACCAAAAAGCACAGAAGATTGTCTTCTATTGTTGTGTTTTCCTTCCCAAATGCTTAGTATCTGTAGTTTCTTCTTATTTTTACTTTTTGGTTCCCAAACACTACTGTTCATGAGACAAAGCCAAAAGAGCTGTATGCGGTTTTATGCCTTTACTGGTTGGGGAGCTCATGAGCCAGCAACTGCTCAGAGAAGGAAGGAGAGCAATGGCAGTGAGGAAAGGAAAAATGAGGAGATACTGTTGCCACCAGGTCTTGCTGTTCATAGCTCTGTTTCTGAGATGTGCTTTGAAATAAAACTTATTGTCACACCTCTGGAAAGCACTGTGATTTAGAAATCAAACCCGCCGTTCAAGTTATTCCAGTGTAATGTAGCAACAGCAAAGGACATTTCTCCAACTAGCATTATCAAAATGGAAGGAAGACCTAAAAAGGAAAATATGGTTCATTCCATTCATTCTATGACGTCCTTGTTGACATTTTCAAGTGCAGAGAACCTAACAGCATTACTGCTTGTTTATGCATATATTTGACAACTCAAAACTGGATTGATTCCAACAAATCTACTAGAAAAACAGTTATCACATGACCGAATCTTTCACCAAAATCCAGAGAAAATCTGATGCAACAACTCAATTAAGGTATTGTCTGTGTGTTTACAATTTGTTATTGAGTTTTAAAAAGGTAAAATTCAGATGTTTTACAGAAATGTTCTTAAGAAGGCAAGGTCAAATGCCTTTCTGAAAATCATATGAAGTCTTTCACAGAACTCCTGGGACCCAGATGTTTTTTTCTGGATGGAGAATGGTTTAGAGATGTCAGACAAAAGGAGCAAGTGTAGAGTTAGAGAAGTCAATCCAGAAGGTCTAAAGCTCACAGCTTCAGCTATGTCACGTTTCCAGATGGCCTCACTGCTTGAGGTGGACAGGAACAAAAGAGGCTCTTTAATAACCCTCTGCTGAACCATGGCTCTGACTGTGTCTGGTACCCACCTGACAGTCAGGTGCCTGAAACGCCTTTGTTCTTGCTTCTCTTGCCATTTAGCATTCACACTCCCATATATCTATTTGTTCTCCCCTCGCTATTGAAGAGCCTATGCGCAATCAAACAATGTGGAAAGTGAAGCAATATGTTATGGCAACAAATGTATTATGGTACTAATGGTTTTTAATATAAAAGGCCAAAGAATTAGAAGCCATTCACCTCTTTTAGGACTTCACACAACTCCTATTATAACCAGAGAGCAACTTCCACTTCACTTCCTTCATAGACTGGGGTGAACAATGTGCTTACTCTGGCAGAACTTCACAAAAACAAGATAAGCCTTCATCACACGGTTTCTCAGCTGAAGGGATAACGTGCAGACTATGACAACTAACCAAAATTTAGCGCTCCCTGGGGAGACCTAAGAATAAATTCCAAGTATTTTGTTTTCCTGTGTATGTTTTATGAATACCAAGTTTAAAATGACACACGTAAAAAAGAAATATTCCTTAGCTAAGAAACATACAGGAAACAGCTTCCATTAGATCACAACTTTATATTGTCATCTACATCATTATTAAATTACATTCCTGAGGAATTACCTTTATTTAATATCCTACATGAAGATACCACACTTGCTTTATGTCTGAATGGTTTCCATCATGTCAGGTGAAACTACTATTATTTCTGTTACTGTTATCCTAACTCATGCATTGAATGATTTCTAGAATGTAACACTTTGGAAAAAAACAATATGATAGGATTTTTTTATCAGATATTTAATCATAACTGAAAGTTTATATTCTGAGCAAAAAATAATGAGAATAATTAGACACAAACTAATTGGTGAAAAATAGATATCAGTTCAGCATCACAAAAAAATACTTTTGAGAATATAAAGCTTGAGAAAAGAAAGAACTTAAAAAAGATCAAAACTTTTACCTTTTACCTTTGCATTTTTACCTTTAAACAATGAAATGTTTAAATGCTACAACAATATTTTTGGCAGTTTCTAACTACTAATACTTAGTTTCTAGTTGCCATTTCTACATATAAGAGTAACAGCATTTGTGAAATGCAACCAAGTATACTGATATACCTTTTATATCTTTTTATTTAATTATGTTTTTATTACCTAAAATCTTAATTTTCTATTGAAAACTAAGGGTCAACTTGACATCAGGAAAATACTCTCTACAAAATAGTCTGTGAGAGGAAACCACTACAGTCAATACACTTGCGTGTATGTACGATGTTCTGAAAAATCACACTGGGGAATTAGCTGGGCACCTCTGTGAACATATGGACAAATTCCAGTAGGTTTTACTGGGAACAGGCTTTCATCATTTGTCTTATCTTCAACTTTGAATGAATGATATTATTCCAGGAAAGGTAAAGCATTCTTGTTGAACCAGATCTAGATCTATGTAACTGGACTGGGTTGAGACGCATTACCCACAGGATGGATTGACCCAATGTATTCTGAAAAGGATGCCACACTCTCAGCTTTCATATATTACTATTACTAATAAATAGGGAAATACTTGATCTATTTATTAAACTTTCTAAAACCCTACCAGCAGTTGTAGGGGGAAAAAAAAAAAGATTTATCTACCAATAAAAACCCAAAAATTACATTTACCAAATCCCCATTCTTTATTGTAATGAAATTTGTCTTTCAGCTTTTAAAATGCATTTATAGAGCCAGAAATGTATTCTGGTCCACTGTCTTTGAGATGAATAACCACATTATTACTTGTCTGTCAAATCTAAGTAGGGTTGTTAATAATACACAGACAGCTACTAAAAATTCAAAACATGGGAGGTTTCCGTTGGAGAAAATTACAGTTTTAACCTCTGATTTCCCTTCCAAATCAATTACTTACTTTCATATACACCTTGCAATGCCTGATCTCCAATCAGAAGTGAAAATGGTTCCAAGAATTCAAAGACTTTTGAACAAACCTATAGAAACACATTGCCAGAATTTTAAGATTCTACAGTATTTAATCTACAAAATTATGGAAATACAGTATTTAAAGGTATTTTTGAATCTTCCACTTTAAACATTGTTTTCCTCCTTAATCTATATTTGCAATCAGAAAATTGAACATCTAAACCCCAATTATTTTCTGATACCACATTTAACACAGTTTTATTTTACTGCCTTGCATTAAATGAACAAAAAGAAAGATAATCCACAATTATGATGGATATAAGGGAGAGCCACCTAACCTGAAACAAAACAATACACCTTTTTTTCCTAGTGTGAGCTGTGTGCTGACACTTTCAACATGTCTTGCTGGAAATTCTGATAGTTCAAAACTTCTCTAGAGTTATAAAAATACTTTTCCACTATTTCTATTAATAAACAATGTAAAAAAACCCCCAACCTAATTTAGGACTTTAATTTCAGTTCAGTGTGACTATTTCACTTCTGGAATCTCTTTGTGCCTTGTGCAGTGATAGATCCGGTATCCTGCTTCTCTATCTTATTTTCTTGAGTCTCCCAACTAGGCAATTTTATTCTCTCATGCACCACAGACTTGTGATTCCCAGAATGCACTGTGGAACTTTTATAAGAGATGTAAATATAGATGAACAGCCCAGGCTATAGACCAGAGATAACAAATAGCATCCTTCATAGGCCACCTATGTATCACAAACCCTTTTTTCTGGAGGCTTTAGCTGGTCATCCTCTTCAAACCAGGCTGAACATAAACCAAGAAAGTGCTGGAAACAAAGTCTTTTCCTGCTGATCAGATTTATTTCTAGTTTTTAAGTTTTGGAGAATCTGGTCATCTGAGGAGGAAGGCCAAAATCAAGCTGTAAAATTAATCTCATTCAGTCATCATTTCCCTCAACGTTCACTATTCCTCTTCACATCAGGAAAAAAAGTATTGTTGGGGTCTGCTCCAAGGCTACTGCAGGTACAGACACCTCCTGAATTTTGCTTTGGAGAATCCAGAGAAGCGTGCATGGGCAGATCTTTAGGAATCTCACCACAGAAGAAATGAGATAGGTAAAGATTGCACAAGCATGTAAAAAGGCTTTCAGCATTTGCTGAAGTGTTTTAAAAGGGTTTACTTAAAAAAAAAAAAAAAAAAACAGAACTTTTTTTTTTATTTATCAAGCCTGAGCTAAAAATATTAGAATTATATTTTTCTGAGGGGAGAACAAAAGTTTTGCATAAAATATAATTTTTCCAGCGAGGCAACAAGAATGTTGTTAGTTGGCTACCTTTTTCAGCAATGTAGTAGTCCTAACGCACACTCATATTCACTCAGTTTAGCATCATGTGCCAAATCAACCAAACGTATATCTCACATTTGAGGTGTTTCATCACTATGTTTAAAAAAATGTCCCAAGAGTTTCTGCTCATTATTAAAAATTGCACTGCTATGGTCCTTATGTGTCTGTCTCCTCACCTATGCATTTGCCAACTCTGGAAAACCTAATCACACTGCACTGCCAACTCTCCTTTCAAGAAAGTCAACAAATAATTATGCAATCTGTTCATGCAGTGCAAATAACTTGGCATTCTGGGAGCCTACCAGTGCGATGGGTAATCATCCGTACTTTGTGGGGATGTGAACACCTTAAGTAAATTCAAATTCTATGCTCTTCTAATACCACCATGTGAGGCAGCAGTGGCAATACGCAAATATTTTTAAAATAGCAGGGCTGGCTTTGAGGTTATATTATTATTTTTGACAACCATTTCCTTTCAGATATTACACGTGGCAAAAACCAGTATTCATCTGCATGACATGCTGTTTTTCAAACAAAAGCATCTGCCTTCTGTGGTATCGTATGTTTCCAAGAAAACGGCTGCTTGCAAAGTCTACAGCTCTCTCTCCCCAGCCCATCAGCTCCCCTCATTACACTCAAATTCCCTTAAAGCGTATAGTGCTTTTTATTTTTCCCCTAAGGCTGTTGTACAGAAGCTTTAAAAAAAAAAAAAAAGAAAAAAAGGAAGAGAGTCACTCTTGTGATGCAGTCTATGAGTTCTCAGCTGAATAGCTGTATTTTTGATTATTTCATTTCCATATATCTCATAAGGTGACATCTACATGACCTGCTACATTCTACAAATTCCAGATGAACACAGAGGCAATGTCTTTGCTTAATCAAAGATGTTTTATGGCAAATCTGAGTCTGATTGATAGCTACAAGTGGACAGACAGTTACAAATACAGCAAAACAGAGTGCAGTTGCTTTATCAGTTGGCTCTAGAGAAAAAAAAAACAAACCCCGCCACAGATATCCAACTGTTGGAGTATCTTTTCAATTAGTCTTGTAAAGAATTAATTGTACTTGTATGTTTGCCGATCTATGCTTGCATACATATGTTTTGTATTTTATGTGTGCACTCACTTCTTCTTAAAGCATGACAAGAAGCAATACATTTTAACCTGCAGGGAATAATGTGGGAAGGAGTGTTAAAACATCAAGGGACACAGAAAAATTGTGGTGTAAGAGAATCTTAGCCTCATGTAAGATTAATTTTAACCTGCAGAAATCATCATTCTCCCATAATTAATTTACAGTAATAAAATCAAGATAAGACTAGGTTTATGAGGAACGGAAGTATATTTCCTTCTTAGAAGACCAGTTATACAGAATCTTAGGAGCATAATCAAGATGCAACATGCCCTCAGAAAAAAGAAGATTGCATGGAAGTGTATAATGGGGGTAAATGCAGAAGAGGATTAGGCATTTTGCTCTAGAGTATAAAGAGTTTGTAGTTAATTGCACAAGAGCAAAAATCCAGCAACACAAATAACATACTGTATGCTGGAAAAAAATGAGAATAACCTTGAGCCAGTCTTGTAATAGCACTGCCAAAGGTCTATCAACACCTTCTTATTAGAGTTGTAGCAATAGCTCTCCAGAGATTTAAACCCCTCTAAATTTGTGAGCTCACTGAAATCACCAATAAGATCCACACTGATGAGGGAGCATGAAGCTACCACTGGGCAGCTAATTCACCAGACACTGTCACAGTGCTCAAGGCAGAAAAGCTAACTGAGCTGATGAAAACAGATGCTATACAAAAGATTGCTGTATTGGAGCATCCTAAAATAAAAATGTGATTCAGTTTGGCAGCAGAGCACAGAGAGGTCCAGAGAGTAACATGTGAGAACTGGGGACGAGCAGGTGAATAGAGGTTTGGCTAAGTCCAGTTAGAGCTTAAGGTTTCTTTTGTTCTTGATATAAGTACACTCTTTAGGAAGGATACTGGAGAAAACACCAGAAAATAAATTACTCCTTCTTCCTGAGGAACAGCTAAGGCCTACCTAATGCTGACTGCATTTACAATAATCAGTTTGAGTGTAAAAAAATCATTGAAATGGCTGGGAAAAACAACTGATGAAAAATTCTTCCAAATTTCATTATAATCTGGATAATATTTCTTTATCAAAATATTGATGTTTTGCAAAATATTTATATCTAGAGCAAATGTATTTATAGCTGAAATATTTTTTTAATGACTTCTTTAATCAATGGAGATAAATAAGCAAGTCTACAGCTCAGCTCATATCATCTTAAAAGAAACAGCTAAAACAGCTCAGCCAAACTCTACATGTGATTTTTTTCTTCCCATTAGCTGTAAAGATATTTTGATGGTGACCAACTTAGATGTAAATGTCTGCATGATGGATGTCTAAAGGTAGGCAAGACATCATCTCATCTGTCAGAACAGGCCATAAAATTTCCCTTTCCTCTTTATCAGAACAAACACTGCAAAGTCAGAATTTACATCCGCTCGGCAAAAATGGTGCAGCCACTTAAGAAAGTCCTACTTTCTGACTTTGGTTATATACATTCAGGATAAAATAAAAGGAATTAATACTTTCAATAAATTGGCATTTTAAACCTTTGTGCACACTACCACTGTTACTAATGCTTCTTAAATCTTCCACTGTCACTATAATGATTATACAATAATTTTAATCCTCTGCTGTGGATTGATCAACAGGGAAGCTATTTTCTCTCTGGTCTTTCTGGGCAAAATTTGCCTTCAGAATTTGCCTTTTGCCTTCTGCATGATGAATGCTCTTCTGCTTCTTCTAGAAGTCATGTCAAAACACTAAACAACCATATAGAAAAGTCCTTAGACTACTTCAGATCCAGGTATGTTTCTGAACATATCTCCACCAAGCTACCTTTCCTATGCCGGACATTTTCATTGGCTTCAGTGAGAAATCTGGACATATCTTTGGCAAAGAAGATGGAAATAAAAACTTTGTGGTAAACAGAAAATATATTTTATATCTATCAGCAGGCAGTAAGGATATAAAAGCTTTTAATATCCCTTGGTGAAAGATTTCAAGGAAAAGGTAATTATTTTAGTTATGGTTCCTAAAGAAATGAGGCTTGTGTGATCATACAGTCTGTCCATCTGTCTGTCTGTTGTTGCCATCATGGAGTTTGTTGTCTGGTCATAACCAAGCCTGACAGAGGTATAGTCTCAAAGATTAGAAATTCCCACTCATTTTATATAAATGAGTTCCTCGTTATAGCGATGGCCCTAATTAACATTACCTTGAAAGAAGAACCATTGCAACACGATCCTTTACTTGTTTCAGAAGGAAGGAACCAGCTGGCCAGTCAGCACACATGCACGTCTGGAGTCAGCACATGCGCAGCTGTAAATCTGCCACAGCATATGCTGCCACTCACCCGGCCAAATACATGGAAGATGAAAGGAGGCGTGAAGGTAGCATGGGGTATGTGGGAGAGGCCTGCGAGTATTCTGGAGAGGGTTAAGGAAAGGTGAAAATAAGTCATCATTTTTGTTGTGATGAAACAGCCATATATGTTTTCTTGTATATGTGTATTCACCACTGAAGCTTTCCTCCTTTTCAGGAATGCCACAGGTCGTACATACTTTGATTGTATTTCAAATATTTTGCATTGCTGTTCTTCTTAATGAAACTATGTCTACTAAGGTTTGTGAGTGGAAATTTGGAAGCTTAGTTGTGACAAAGGGGAGGAAGTATGTACCTGCATTATCATGAAAACATTATAGAGAAGCATATGCAGAATCCAGCTGACACCACACTTCCTCATAGAGGGCAGTGCACTTGAATAGTCTAAGTGCTTAAAATGCATGGAATGAATACATAAAATTTTTGAAAAGAGATTATATTTTATCACCAGGCACATGGTGAAGGTTGCTTCAGACAGGGAACAGGGTTTAAAAAATAATAGGTTTGAAGACCAATGTCTTTCATCTTTTTTAATAAGCTGTTTTAGACAAAACTGATATTCACAGGGTGAAGGGGAAGACTCTGAATTGCTCAGAAATGAGCCACAATCCTGGATATTCAATAGGAAGGCAGGCTTGTCAGGCTGTCATAGACGAAGCACCAGACTGTTCATGCAGCCAGTTAGCCTTCATGTAAGCTGCTTAACTACCTTCTCTGCAGTGCTGTACATTTGAGATTAATGGTAGGCACGGGAAACTTAAAGGGAAGATTTACCAATGAACTGAACTGCTGAATGAATTACCCCATAAACAAAACGATATTCTCTAAAGCTCCAAATTCCTGGAAGGCCTGTACTAATGCCAGGGAGAAAAAGAATCAAAACAAGCAGCCAAGAAAATAATTGCATTCTTTCATAAGAAATTTCTTAATCAACAGAACATTTAACTTTTATATGCGTTAAATTATAAATGAAAACAGTTTTTCAATTGAGGAAAACAGTAACAGAGATTAAAAAAAATAATAATCCTTTCCTTGAAGAAAAGCAATCTTCTTTTTCTGCAAGACCAAAAGTCTGGGACCGAAAATTTCAGTAACCCAGCTGAAATAATTCAAAGCTACACCTTGACAAACACTTAGTTTGGCTAACAACCTCAGTCCTTTTAGGTAAGTGAGTCCAAAAGCTTAGTTGTTAAGCTTCTGCCCGTCTCTGCAATCACCTGAAAAGCTTGAAGCCAGATACATAAAAATGTTTAGAAAACTAACTCCCATTTAATTTGTAAAAGCCAGGTATTAAAGTGTCATTCTTGGATCTGATCTAAACTTTCACCAGTGGAGTTACTGAGCACTTGCTTGTCTATGTGTGGAATTATCTTCTTCTAGAAAATACTGAACATCTAGGTTCCTTTATTCTTCATAAGTCCTGTTCCTTCACTGATCTTGCTGGGAGGTCCTCATCGTGTCAGCATGCTTTCCTTGCACCAAGAGCTGCACACTGAAAGGAGACGAAAACCTCCTTTATTTCTTCATGTGTTTGTATTTAGCATATTCAGCTGGGAAAAGGGGAATCAAGTCCTTTGTTTGAGCAGATTTTAACAGAAAAATCCCATTCTTTAGGCCATTGTGATATTTGATTTGTGATATTTGATTTTAGCTTTCCAATGGACACCATTCTATTTTATCTAAAGAAAATGAAATATTTAAAAATCCCTGATGTGTGCTGATTAGAAACTTCAATGAAGAGGTGAAGTCATGTTTTTCTAGTCAGTAGAAAGCATTGAACATGGTCTTCTTTCGTCTTGGATGTTACAACCTGTGAAAGAAGACAACGAGCACTATTGGAGGGGGAAGGACAGACTAGGCATGACAAAGTGACTCAGGAGAGAGAGAGAAGAACTGAGCTAGCACTGACACTATCTGCACACACAGCACACTGCATCACTATCTGGAGAGCGTAGGTGGAGATAGCAAGCCCAAGGAGATCCTACATACACAAGCATTACAAACTGCACAGCAATGTTATTTTCCTGGTGGCATATCAAATGTATTATATTGTTTCTTTCTACTGTTGCTCTAAAGCATGCCATAATGTATGTTAAGGGCTGACATTGTATTCTTTAGTCACTAGCTGCTCATTCTATTTTTAATACAAAATTACTTGTGATACAATATTTAATACAGTAATCAATGTAATTTAATCAAAGTTAATCAGTTGGTGTGGGGATTTGCGCTGATGCAGCTCTACCAATTCTGGTTCCAGAGTACCCCTGTCAGCAGCAGGATGGCATTTCAACCCTTGGTGTAGCAATGCCCTGGGCACCTGAAATTTCATGGCAGGAGTACTTGCCTCTGAGTTTGCCCTCCAACACCTACACAGTTCTTCTGGAGAGCAAATTCCCTAATCAGAAGCAATGTTAAATGGCATCTAAAGACCCATGCTCTGTGTAGGCAGCTCAGGCATTTTGTTGGAAGCTGCCGTGCATAGCGAGTGCCAAATTAGCTTTATCATTTGTGTCTTTTACGTCTCTGCTTTGACTGAGTGACCTGTGTTTCATCTAGAACCTGCAAAAGCAGTGGCCAATGAATAGATTTTACAGGTTTGTATTTCTTGGTAATGTTTACATTGTTGGACTTTCAGCCATAGTATGAACACCAGCGTAATTTAAAACATATCAGCTGAAAAGCATACAGATTACAGTGCAGGAATACTCATGGCTCTGAAGAAAATAACGTCTCCAAAATATATGTGAGATTGTATTCACAAAACAAAAAACCTCATTTGCTTATGAGGACACAGTTTTTGTACTTGAGGTATTTTGTGTTGAATGAAGCTTGTTTTATAGTAATGACAAGCACAAACAGTATAAGCATGTCAGACACTGGATTACACTTAATTGCTTGAGAATATCGGTGCTGGCCCTCTGCTCTGCTGGGGAACAGAGATTCATGAGACTACTTACAAGATTAAAGCTTGGCTAAATATTTGTGTAAGGGAATATTGTTAGGGAATGAAATGTAAACTTCTCTATATGCAAAAAAATTATTTATTTGTTTACGTCTGTATTTTCTAAAGTAGCATAAGTTTCCCTGAAGATTTCAGAGAATAGCCATGAGTTCGTGAAATACTGGGTAAAATCTTATCGATTTTGGGCTACCCTTCCCAAGTAAAATTACATCATTTCCTGCACAAAAGAAATAGTAGATGAAACAGCACTGAAGGTTTCATGTTGATATGAATTGTTTGGAAGATAAAAGGTTATGAGTAAGACACCCTGAAGGTATCTTCCCATTTTCTGCATAAAGAAGCATTGCTGAGAAGCATATGTAAAATGGTGCCACTCTACCAACTGCGTAACAAACACCTTCTACAGTAGTTTCTCTAGAGTGTGCTATCAAAAGGGATAAACGGAATTATCCTTCACTAATTTTACAACTTTTTTTTCTAAATGCAACATAATATAGAAGTTGTATCCAATTTTAAAATACTAGGAACAGAAAGAATATTAGGAAAAGAAAAAGTGAAAAGAAAGTAATTTCTGAGGCTGGTAGTACTCCAGATTAGGAAGTCTTTCACTGATTTTATCCCTGAATGCTAAAGCTTCTTGATCTCTGCGTATTGTGGGAATAGATCACCTTACACGGACTTGTGGTGAAACAATGGAGAGTGCATGGATGTAAGTCACATGGTTAGGTTTTTTTGTGTTTATTAAACTAAACATGTGATCAGTACCTCACTGGAGTTGAGTAATTACTACCGAATCTACATGGGAAAATATTTTTATGATAGAACATAGTTGTTGTTGTGTCTTGAAAATTATTTTAGAATTTGTGACAATTTAAGTTCACTGACATCCAAATGATCATAGAAATTATTTCAGCCACCTGTAAGATATCACAAATTTCCATTACTAATGAACCTTGTTAGAAATTTTCTGGCAAAATGCTTGTTGGCAAGCCTGAAACTGATTATAGTGATTGATTTGACTTATTGATTTTAACACCCCATACACAAAGTAGGAAAGCAAATACTTTTTTTCCAGCTTTAGTGGTGTAGTTTTTATAATAAACATATATGATTTTATTAGACCATTTTTTTATGTTAATTATAGTAAAGGAAGAAGTGCCCTAACTTCATAGTCAATGTTTTAAAGCTGTCAAAGCAAAATATTTTGAGTAAACAGAATTTATATTTTCTTTGAATTTGGACTTGCAAAAACTGTGTTGTTTCAACATTTCAGGACAGGAAAATTTTTATTTTTTTTAGTTTGGATATCAGTTTCCAACCTAGTGATACTGATGATTTATCAGAAGTGAAGAGCAGGACAGATGCTTCGCAACCATCAGAAATCAATGCAGGGATAGTGCAGAAAGCAGACATTTTTTATGCTGAAGACATGTGCATGAGGCACCCCAGGCCTGCCCTCACCTTTACTGATGGCCATGTTAAAGCAAAGAGCCTGGGAGCTGGCTCTGGCCTTAGATGGTAGCTGTTCACATGGCAGCTGCTTGTCCCCTTTGTTCCCTTGCTTTTGTGTGTCTTATTTTGCTGATATTTATGAAATGGCTGTCTCAAGTGAGGCAAGACATCGACTGTCCTCAGTCTCTACATTGCTGCAAAGTACTTATAGCTCATACTTTGATGTGGCTTTAATGGCGTATCAGTAGCAAGCCCCTCCATTTAATGGACTTTGATCTTTTGTCTAAATCCACTATCTAATTCTGAGGCCTTTTTCAAATTTGAGATCTAAATATTTTATATCATTAATGAAAGTTAAATGAATCAACATTGCTGAAGGAAGTTAGACATTATATTATTAAGTTGTAAAGTATTTAATTTATTTTTCACATTTCTATTAAAATCCATAATTTCTTTCTTCTGTTAGAAATGATAAGTATTTCAAGAAAAAAAGATAAATATCAAAATCAATGGTCTACTTACTACAGTCCTCTCAGGTTTCCTTAAGTAACTACTGAAAGAAATACTGAAACATGACAGCATGTATATAAGTAAGAAACTGATAACACACTAAGTGCACTGTGGCTTAGACACTGAAAATAGGCCAGCACAGCATTCTCAAAGCCAGCATGCAGTACATGTACACTAAGTAGACTTTTGACTGGGGTTTACAGCATCTAGTGCCTGTTTTTATCTTTGATGTCTCCAAGGTATACAGTAGCACAGCTGCAACTTTCTCAGGTATGGGGGGAACCCTCTGGCTCTACCTTCCAAGGTTCAAGTCAGTAAATATTTTAAATTGGTTATTATTAGTTTCTTAAATCTTGTTGGTCATGTGCTTCTTCACTATGGGACTTCAGAATAAATGTCAGGAATAATTAGCCGACATTTGGTGAAAATCCCCAAAGAAAGAAATGTTATTCTGTAAATCTCTCAGTGAGAATTTTAGAAATATTTCATTGTATTGCCCTTTTATTGCATACAATTGAGACTCCAACACTATTCTGCCTTGAACTGAGGCCCCTGGGTTCCCTTCCCTTCCCTTCCCTTCCCTTCCCTTCCCTTCCCTTCCCTTCCCTTCCCTTCCCTTCCTTTCCCTGTTTTCATTCATTTTGTCCTGAGAATGGACCACAAACATCATTGACAAAAGAACATTGTTTTCTGAAAAAGACAGACTGAACTGGATCAGCTGGTGAATCTTTATATTTTATTTCCATTTTGTGTGAAAACTAATCTTTCACTTCCAATATGAGTGCACCTAAACAAAAAGATCCTCCATGGTTATTTCTTCAGTGACCGAAGGTGAGGAACAAAAAAGCAAAAAGTCATGAAAATTCTATCAAATGAACACTCACATCCAATGACTGTGTGCATTTCACCTCCATGCTGATAATTATACTAATCCAAATTCCTTGACCAACAGAGGGTTTGAAATTCACAGAGTAGATGCAAGACCAAGGCTCAGATCTACCTTGGGGTTCAAACCTAAACATCTCATAACAGAGGCGAGGCAGAGCCTAGCTACTGCTTGACACTCCCCTGAGAAGTGGTTTCATTTGTTCAAACTGATCTTTCCACTGTATAGAAAGAATTAAACAGAAATTGGAGGAGAGATTAAAAATCCTCTAAGGTAAGTGGCCTGAACATCAAGCTTACTGTTTTGCACTCATCCTGCACTTGTCCTTTTTGCTTTGGTCTTTAGCTCAAAAACTGTTTAAGTGCCAAACCACTCTGCTTGGTGCTAGACAAGCCTGGGAAGCCAGAGCTTCAGCAAAAATCAAGATTTGTAAGAATGGCTCTCCAGGCTGATATTTCAGCATCATTTTGCATGGTGAAAGCTATTGGTCTGAGGCTTGTTTTGGTATTGCTATGTAAAAGAGAGACTTCTCTGGCAGTTTTATAAATCATACTTTGATGTCTTCAGTTTTTTAACAAGTAGCTGACATGAAACATTTTATTCTGAAATTTGCTTTGTATTTATTTGTCCATTTCTTAGTTTGGGAAGAAAAAATTTGTTTAGATCATGTCATATCCTTTTTTTTATATTATTCATATTTGCTTTTGATCCAGTTCCCAAATCCCCATGTTATTTACACAGCCCTATTTCATTCTCCATAAACGTAAACACATGAGGTTTAACATATGCCTTGTGCTTATCAGGCCTTTGCATAGAAGTAAATTTCACTGCCAGTCAAAGTAAAAATGTAAGCTATACAAAAGTCCACTCTTGGTCAGCACAAAGATAAAAAAGAAAGGTATAAAGCCATCGAGAAATAATATTATTAACAATAACATTGAAAATCTTTCTAGAAAATAGTAATCTGGTTCCAGAGGAAAAAGAAAATGTCTGTGACATTATTTGCTTTAAATTATTAATTTAGCTCAAATGTTAATGTTTTTCTTAAACATGTGAAATTGAAGTTGTTGTGGAGATACAGGTATATGGATATATAAACCAAATGTAAGAGTCTTTGGCATTTTGGATAGCTCCAAAATCTGACTTCTTTTTGATATTCAAAATATGCCACCTTCACCTTTAAAATGGTAACATCCCTTGGAAACCTGTGATTTATACAATGAGCTGCAAATGTTTGCTGTTATATGAGTTATAAAATAACCATGTGAATAAAGCAGCCAATAACCTCATTCCCAGATCTGTTTCAGGCATTAATGTTCAGTCAAAAGCAACCCCTTTAATATCTGGTTATGAGCTCAAGTTAAGATGCTATTTACGATTCATTTTTTGTCAGGTATGCATTTCTCCTTCTCTCTGACATACTTCATATTTTCTGTAGCTGTGGCCACAGCAATTCTCTACTGGGTTATTATTCATTTGTTTATACATCAGACAATGACTATCCTGTGAAATCATTAATAGGTATCTATGATGAGAAACAACTTTGATCATCAGTATCTGCAAACGGATGTAAAGCAGTGCACTGTGGAAACGCAGAGGTGAACTTAGCATGGGCTAATAGAGAGGTCTGCATTTCCTGAAAACAGATGAAAATTTTACCTTTGCATTTATTTTGACTTCTCTCAGAAAGCTGCAGAGACCAACATTTACAATAATGAGGAAAATATATTTGCAGCAAATCTCTGCTAGCTTTATGGTATGCATGTTTTGCCACTGGGATACAAATGATACACTTACCTCTTTGAGGTTGCTATTTTTATCTCGTTCTCTCTTTTCTTCTCTTTAGATTACTGTCCTCTTCCTGTGTCTGCAATTGCAGGCTAAGGTTTGTTATCACAATTCAGAAATTCCCCAGAGAAATATAAAAAAGACTGGTAAGAAGGTGTGTGTGGGGGGGTGTCCAAATGATACTTTTTTCTTTTCTACTCTCCAGTGAATAATGCAGAATACAGGTCAACTGTGAGAAAATGAGGCTGGTAGTGCTCTGCTGGGTCACCATGGTCAGAAATTGTCAAAATGGGAACCACGTCTAATGTGGAAATTCAGTGCAGGTTATGTGGCAATATCAATTGTGTCAGTAGCGCACTAAACAGAAAAGATTGCTGCTCGTTTGAGAGCTGTCACTACTCCCTGCAGGGAGGCTCCTGCCCTGCACTCACCCGTGCTGCAGGGCTGCGTTATTTCTCTCTTGTGCTGCACTCTGTGGCTTCCTCAACCACTCACTGCTTTGAAGGACCAGAACACAACCGCATCCCTTTCCCAAAATTTCATATTTAGTTTTTGGATTCCAAACTCGATCTGCACAGGTTAGGTGGCATTTTGAACTCAAACAGTACTTCAAATCTGAGCAGTCCCAAAGCCAGCCTACAGAATACCTCAGACCCTAACAAAAATATGGACTCTACCAGTAGGACCCAGCTCATTTTTTTACTTTTTTTTGAGGGGATGGGGGTGTTAAAATATAATATTCACCCCTCCCAATTTTCATTTTTTGTATGCCAGCATTGTATAGGTTATGTATGTACTGTTATAGGAATACCTTCTCATGTGCAAGATGCATCCTTCTTCCAAACAGTATAAAAAAGGAAAAATCACCCCCACTGTCTGTGTCACAGACCTGAATTAAATTATTACAAAAATTTACTGATGTGAAAATCTCATTCAAATTCTTTGTTTTGATCCTTCTGGTGTACGATCCTTCCAGATGATGAGGCAAGAGACTTAACTTTCAATCTGTCCCAAAAGCAAACACTTCTAAATGATTTCCCAGTGCCTGTTCAAGCTTGATATATATCTGATGCTATTTATTTATTAGTGATAGTGAACACGATTACTGGATAATGATCTACTACAGACACACATGTTATAATGCAATTACATTTCCTCTTCTGCTGTACTGACCTACTTTATGAATTTGTAGAATAAATGGAATAAGACACATTCTTTTTCTTGTCTGAACTTTGAAGACTTTTATTTTTGTAGGAAGAAAATGTAAGCTATTAAAAAAACAAATACACATTCTTATTATTTTTAATTAATATAAATGAGATAAAATTAAGTGCCAAAAGTTGGAATATTTTAGCAAACATTATGTTTTCAAGCAAGAATAAAAAATAATTATTTTTAAACAGTTTAGGGAAAGAAAGAAAAGGAGCCAAATATTGAGGAAAATAGAAAATAGAGGATATCTGAATTCAAAGTATTTTTTTTGCTAAGAATGAATAGCCTACAAAATAATTACCTAAGTGTTAGTCTCTTTCTTGTGGTATTTTAAATGATAGATATCATGGGGAAAAAAAAAAAAGAAAGGTCTATAAAATGGGAACAGGGCCAATCTGAAAGTACTCTGGTTTTCCACAGCGCATTTATAAAAATGTTCAAGTAACCAACCTGGCAAGAACAGTTACATGTGATGTTGGGGATCATGTTAAGTAAGCAAAGCCATAATTGAAATTATTAGTTCTGTGAAAAATTTGGTCAGCACAGGCTCAACATACCTCCCATTTTGCAATTTTTCCTGAAGAGTAGTGCTGGGTTGCTCAGGTATTTCTTGCAGGAGGCCATCTGACAGCTGTAGGTGTTATGTTTTGTGCCCATAAAGCAGGATATTATGGTGGAAAAAATAATAAAATTACAGCAGAGAAATGAAGCAAGTTGAAAGGCTCTAACTGGCTCATCCTCTCAATAAGACTGTGGAAAATCAGAAGGGAGGAAAATCCCACCAATTTGAAGATGTTATGAAATGTTCTTAAATATGTTCTAAATACAGAAGGAATCTAACATCTGTAGTGAAGGTGGACATTTACAAAATGCATACTTATGTGTAAAAAAGCAAAACTCAGTAATATGTCTCAGCCATTTTACCTGGCATTTTGGATCCTGGAGTACCAGGATCCCATGAGATGCATTCTTTCCTTGATCCCAGTCTTAACTCTACTGTACATGTTCATAATATACATCCACTTTTTCAAGCAGGAAATTTTTGTGGCTTTTATCCATTTCCCTGACTTTCCAGATGGTCATAAGTTCTGTAAGATCTATATTTCCACTTAGGCTGCCAGAGAAATCCTGGCTTTTCTTCCTCACACACGTGCAGATCAGCTCTACACTATGCAGGCATCATAGTCTCACATCCAACCTACCCTGCATGCCCTGTGAATGCCCAGTAAAGCTGATGATTTTTTTGTTCATTAGGTTTACCTTTTCATGCACAGATTGATTGTATAACACATTGCTTTAAGTCCAACATATTCTGGATGCAGCTGACCTTCTGAGAATGTTTTACACAAAACGGTTTACATGTGTGTGAATTAAGTCCCAGGTACCTGGCATATCTCAGATGGACTGCAGTTCTATATGTCACCTGCTCAGCATGGATATAAAAGGTGCAGTATGTCATGGTGCATCTAAATCCATAACAACACTTTTTCACTTCTTTCAGAAAGATGGTTCTTCTTCAGTGGTCCCATGGACTTCTGTTTTCACAGTAAACCATGAGGTTTGTATGAAGGCATAGTCAGGAAGAGATTGATCAAAAACTTTAGAGACAGCATGTCTAATGTATCCTTCTGAGAGGCACTGCAGTAATTTTTAACTTTCCAGCCCCAATCTGGAGCAAATTAAGAAGAAAAGCCAGAAATCTTCTGGTTAGGATCTGAGCTGAGGAGGAACACCTGAATGGAATGTGTGTGTGTGTGGACAGCGGAGTGCTGTGAATGTCACTGTAGAAAGTGAGGAGCGGAGTTAGATCTCATGAGGCAGTTACAACTATCATTCTATTTAAAATGCAGTCTCATGGAGTGCTCCTCTTACTCAAGCTTCCTTTAGTGTCACTTCTTGGTTGAGCAACTGCAGTAATCAGTGTCACAATGTGGTGCTCAGGCTGGGAATTTCAAAAAAGCCTAAAGGAATTAGAGGCCTTTGAACTAAGTTAGCTCCCTTAGGCTCTACTGAAAACCTCAGGCTTAATCTTTTGGTTTACTTCTTTCTTTAATCATGTCTATAATTTCCCCCCCTCAGTTATGGGCATCAAAAGGATTTCCTCCTTCTATTCCAGAAAACTGACAAAAATTATTCACTGATGGAATAAAAATTGTTCTTGAACTCACCTCTTGGGAGCCCCTGCTCATTCAGAGCACCATATGCACTTAAGTGACAGCTGTCATCTATTGTCATTTGCATTGGAGAAATACTGATATTACATGCAAACACTTGAATGTGAAAGATTATCAGGTACTTAGCTTGGCATCCTTTTTTTGCTCTGCCAGAGCTGATGTGTACTGTTTATGTCTAACAACTGTATTATTATGGTTATTGAGCAAAACAGCTGCAGAAATGAATGTTCATTTATTTCCCATTGGTTTTCTAGAGATCAGGTGATGCTAAATTGCAATGTCTGTAGTTTTGATCTTAGTGCAAAATGTAGCCTAATTTTAAACCAATAATTTTAATTTTTTTATTTGAATTTTGCCTTTATAGAAAAACAGTTCAAAGATGGAAACTAATACAGAGTACAATACTGTTCACTGGCAAAGAGTCACCTTATGCTGGTAAGTTTAATTAAATTTTCAAGGACAAGACTAAATATGTTAGGCTGAGCATCTGGTTTTACAGGCATTTGCTGCAGAAACCAGGAGACTGGAGGAGAGGTTCACAAATCATGTTCTGAAACATTTTTCTCGAAGTGTTTTATGGAGACACAAACAGAGGCCCTTTATAGATTCCCTCAGTTTGCAGTCACCGTCTGAACCAGTTCAGTTTGTCTCCTGGTGGCTTGAGGCAGTTCAGCTGGCAGTTTTCTTTATAGTGTATCCAAAAGGCATTATCATGCGTTAAACTCCCAGTGCATGCTTCCAGGCACCAGCAGACACTGTGGGACCAGCGAGATCTGCTCTCATAATTTACCTGACCTTGCTGAACCCTCTGGCTTCCCTCAGCTGACATCCAAACCAGTACTGCCACTAGGTACCAGCCCAATATTAATTAATAATGCATATTTCCTGACTGCAGGAATTAAGAAAGACTGTTTTCCTGTGGCTTTGTGCCTTACCAATGGATTCCTTGGTGCTAGATGAAGAATAAGGTACAGAATCACAGAATCATAGAATGGCAAGGGTTGGAAGCGACCTTTGGAGATCATACAGTCCAACTCCCCTGCTAATGCAGGTTCACCTAGAGCAGATTGCACAGGACATCATCCAGGTGGGCTTTGAATATCTCCAGAGAAGGAGATTCCACAACCCCTCTGGGCAGCCTGTTCCAGTGCTCTGTCACCCTCAAAGTAAAGAAATGAGCAGTGCTGCTCTGGAGGTGGGCTCTCCAAAGGAGATCTCAGAAGGGTGGATTCTCTAGTGACCGTTTATGGGTAAAAAACCTCAGGGGAGGACACCACTAAAAAATCCTTTTTCCTTTGCTTGACCTTTGTTTTTGTGAAATCAGGAGGAATGAGAGCTCTGCTCTTGTTGTAAATTGACCAATAGGTAAGTGTTATTAATGGGCAATGGAAAATTGATAAAATGACACATATAAATGCATACACAGAGCAGCATGCTGGAAGCTACATTTCAAAAAGAAAATACAGTAAAAAAAAAAAAAGCAAAAAGCAATTAGAATGAAAATTTTCTTGTGAGTAGGGAAAAGAGTTTCATATTGACTCTTCCTGCCCCTTCATCGCCCCCTCAACAACTCCAGCAACTACTTTGTGATTTCTAAAGGTCAGGATAAATCTCAACATATGCTTTTAATTCAAGGTCTCAAAGCAGCGTTTCCCAAACTAGGAAATCTGGAAGCAAGCCTGGAAGTGCACGCAGAAGTGGAGTCATGAATGGAAAAGTTTGGCAACTATGGTATAAAGCTTACTCATTCCATCCAACCAGATTTTCAGCAAGATGTAAGTCTTCAGTTTACAACTGAGTTAAGTAGCAACTTGCATAGATGGTCTTCAGAAAAAGGCAGCTTGTAGAGCTGAGATGCCTGTTACGCTCTTCAGGTTGCAGCCATCATATTAAAACTCAAATATTTTAAGCAATATTTAGTTTTTCCTGTGCAGCAGCTCTTTTAACTTAATCTCTGTGGAAATTCTGCTATAAGAAGAAACATACAACTACTCCCTTCCCCCTTCTCCCCCGTGAGTACTAGCTCTTTCACAAAATGGCCTCGTGTATAAAGACAAGTGCAAGGCTGTTGCTGCATGATCCAACTACAGGATGGAGCCCTACTGCTGGTGACATTGAAATTATCTCATAATTATTGGCTGAAATCTTACCCTTGCAGGCAATGGCAAAAATTCCCTGGCAGAGTGTGTGGGAGACAGAGTTTCCTCTCTTGGCATAGGCTGTGGAGGGTGAATATCTCACTGTGGGGGTCTTTGTCACTAGCATTGCTAGTTTTAGTGTGCATGGTTCTAAGAAATTCCTCATGACCCTACTTCAATTTAATGGATAAAATCAGCTCCCTGGTTGTAACTCAGTCTTCTCATCAGTGCTTTTATGATTTGCTATAAGCATCAAAGCAGAAGATCTTGGCAGGGATTTGTGTGAGGAAAAGGAAGGACAGAAAAAGAGAATCATCCATGGACTAGTCCAGGAGGCATTTCATGTGTAAACTTTCTTCTTTTTTTTCATTTACCTTGTTTGTTTGGTTTTTTTTCCTTTTTCTTTAAATGTTTACTCCCATTTATTCCCCATTTAGGAGCTGTCCTCACAGAAAATGAAAGGAAAAAAAAATAGAAAAAAAAAAAAACCCTGCTATACTTAAGCAGACTAGGAGTGAATGACTGATATGCTCAAGTGATTTTGAGACCTTTATCATAACACTGTCTACCTTTGTGACCTTTAAGTCTTGAATGGTTCCGTTTTCAGTCACGCATCCAACTTGCAACATTTTTATACTGCTGCTGTGCTCACAGATCCTGTGGATATTTATTATAATCACCACACATTTGTGAATGATCTCTGGGGACTTGAACCCAGGTTTCTCGCTCCTGCTCTATTACGGGGGAAGTAGAAGGAGCAACTCCCCGTAGTTCACAATAGCATTGGCAAGGAGTAGTTAACCTGAACCCTTAATTATGTGTAGAAAATCTGCACATCCTGCCCAATTAAGATTTCTTTTTCCCATGTAGCAGGTTCTAAATTTTTAAATAGTTTGATTGGAATTCTAAAAACAGCAAGAGAGAAGATTAATCGTGTTAATAATTAGAAAGCTGAATGCTAACATTTTTCCCCCATAGGAGCTGCCTCAACATTATTACTCTCACAGTTAACAGCAGTTATAGTGTGTGTGTAAAGAACCTGATATATATGTAAATTGACCAAAATTTTGTTAAAAATTATTGAAAAATTAATTCTAAGTTTAAAGTAAAGAGTTTAATTGTGTCTGCCTCTTGATTTGCACTACAAAAAGGAAGGATGCGGGGGCAAGAGAAATCAATTGGTCCCATGACTAACATGGTCAACCTATCTTTTTGCTGTCCTTGTGGTATAAAGAAATATTGCTTCTAACTAAGCCTCATCCTCTTGCAAGCCAATACAGGGAGTTATGTGCAGCACCTCTGGCAACTGAGGATGCGTGAGATGTTGTTCAAACACTCCTTCTGCACTCTACATTCTGGGTAAGTCTGCCTGTCACTGCTTAGTGCAAGCAGAGTAACCCAGAGCATGACGTAAAACCTTCTTTTGATGTCTTCCTCCAGTAAGGTCGTTTCCAAATAAGCTTCATTTGTTAAGATCAGTTTTCCTCTTCCCTGTGATCTCTGGCATAGGTCTTTCAGAGGCATTCTACATAGCAATTGCCACCTAAAGATCTGTTTAAAAGTATAATTTTTTGATCTACGGTAAAGGGGAACACATAACTTGTTACAACCTTGGCAGGATAGCAAGAAAGCAGAGTGCAGGATGACTGCAAGTGTAGTTGTCAGACGGTGACTTCATGACCATCTTATTCAGAGCAGAAATTTGAACCAGGGTCTTCCTCTTCATTTGTGAGCATGCTGATTGCTATTAAGAATTTATGTCTCTTTTTCTTCCTCTGCACTTTAAGTATTTAATTAATTATACAAGGAAAGAACACTGCCAACACAAATGGCTGGCAGTAATAATATCCCAGTCCACCTTTGCTGCCACCATATGCAATGAATGAGACGGGAGTTCAAGGATCATTACTACTAAAGTGAAGATATAAAAAAATACTGTACCATAATGCAGAAGGGAGATAAAATGATTACACACTAGCAATAACTTGATTATTTCTTTTAATTTCTGAGCTTTACTTAAAAAGCTCCATAATGGTATTTAAATGTGCATCACCAAGCATATATGTTTATATGTATATATTCAGTTTTCACTTTCCTGCATTTATTAAAAAGTTTATTCAAAGCTAGCTCTGGAAAAATAATTCTTTTCCTTACTACAAAAGACTTTTAAAAACCAAAAAACACCTACCAGATTTCTCCCTCATTTAAAAACCATCATGGTTCATTATTCAGGTCCAATAGTCCATTCTCTGTAAATCATGTATTTCTCCCCTGAAAGTATAAGTCTATGAAACAAAGGATTCTGAGCTGACATTAATAGTTTTATTCCCCAATTTTTTACCATTTTATACTAAAATAACTATAAATTTTAAAATGAAAAGTCATAAAAATAAAATTATATTTTAATCTTTTCTGACAAATTGTTAACTTTTATCCTATGTTATGAGTGAAGAAATTAATCACAACAGATCCTTTTTTTTTTTCCACCATAAACTAATATTTTTTTTAAAAAAAGAAAATATTGGGGTTTTTTTTCAAAATTTCCCAACTACTTACTAAACATTAAAACAATTAAAAATTTTGTAATATCCTAACTATCATCAATATAATCTCTTTGTACCATCAGCTGAGTTTGAATTTTGAAATACTAGTATTGCAGCAAAATGTTGTGATGTGCAGTGAGGTACAGTAAAAGGAAAAGAAACCTGATGTACTACTCTTCTCTCTTGAGGCCTTAGTCATTCTTGCACCTAATAAAGGGAATTTTTTTGAGGGAAATTTCTGTCTGAGATAATATACAGATATAAAATTTACTGATAAATCTGAAGGAGGAAGTTTAAATGCTATTAGAGCCTAGTTTACCTGTATCTCTTTTTCTGGTCTATATATCTCTTCCAGAATGGAGAGAGATTATGAGTCATACACTAAGTTTCAGAGAAACTTGCATAATGTGGTCCAGAAGTTTCTATTTTTCCCAGCTTTCCCCATAGATCATATGTGGCTTCTGTAGTTACACCTGAACAAGAGCTCAGCCTTAGATTTTTATTGCATACAAGGGTTCTTTAGGGAAACTTGGGTTTTGAGTAAAACCAGCATAACGACTGAATTGATGGTGTTCTTTTTTTTTTTTTTTTTTAATTTCAACATAAAAAGATAGGAGCAAAAAGTCTGTTACATGTTCCTTCAGGAGTCCAAGAGGTGCGGTTGTGGTGGGCAGAACTGAGAAGAGTTACATGACCAATCAGTCATGGTGGTCACAACCTGTCAGCCAGCCTTACATCAGCACTTATTTCTTAAATTTATACAGAAGTTTTGAATACCTAGCAGTTGCCATACTGTATTTTTATACGTAACAAAAATGGTAATTATGAATTACCATCATCAAATATAATTGTACATGATCATCTCTATCAAAGCACTGCAAGTTAATGTTTCATATTAGCAGTTAATCACATATTTTAAATGGGTCCATGATGCATTTTTATGAACTCTTTAATGTGCAGTGGTGAAGAATGCAAAATGTGGTAAGGAAAGGAACTTAAGCAAAACCATTTTTTATATTAATTTCAGCATAGGAACTGAAAAGCTGAAAGTGGTCAGGGCATTTAAACAGACATTAAACATTCACTAAAGTACAGAGGTTTTTTTCTAGACTGGATGCTGCAAAGAAGAGTGCTTCAAAAATTGTCAGAACAGCAAGGTGGGAAATTCAAAACTTATGTGGAAATAGCTTCAGGGTAACAACCCATGAGACACCTCAGGAAGGAACCTGAAGTTATTTCTCACATAGAAATTTGTAATCTCAATAGGTGATTATTACACTGTGTGTCCTTTTACAGTCTTTGTAACCAACGTTCAAAGATTGAAAGGGGAACAAGACAATTTACTTCAGTACTGTAGAAGTGCTAATTTCACAGCTGACTTCACAGTTTGTGTGTGTGTGCATGCATGTGTGTGTATACATGTATCTCTCTATATACATATTCATTTGAATACAAGAACAGGAAAATTTTGAAATAAATTTTTTAGAACAAGATAACAAAAACTGTCAGTCCCTTTTAAAGTGGATTAGACATTGCAGTTAACCGAGGTGGACATGCTGGAGGAGGACAGAGCTGTGCAGGCCTTGGCCTGCAGGGAAGGATGGTGTCAAGGCCAGGGCTGAGGTTAACAGTAGCCTCACCTACAGTAGCTGTGATCTGGAGACATCAATGGACCATCTAGTCAGCGGGCTGAGGGAGGAGGAAAGCAGATCATGTCACAGCAGGGACGATGACTGGGAGATCGATGTTTTATTTGCAGAGATCCTGTAGGGACAAGAATCGCAGCCCCATGTTACTCAGAAGGAAGGACGGCCAGTGAATGTTCTCAAGTGGAGGAAAGACAGGGGCTCCAGACACAGTCGGAGCTGGAAGATGGTGACTTCTGGCACAAAAAAAAAAAGGTTATTTCCCCTTAGAGGTGTTTGGTTGGAAAAATGGAGTCCAGAAGCAGGAGAGGAGGAATGGTCACTGCTATGGAGGCACCCGGACTGATCATGCTTGACCCAGGTGATGGAGCTGATGACTCAGAGAGGAAGGGTAATGATAATCTTTCTGTAAAGGATGATGAAAGCCATCTGCCAAACAGATTTTCTGTCTTGGAAGACTTGCTACATATCTGGGGCCCAAATCTGGAATACTGTGGATACTTTGCCAAGGTTCATCCAACACTCAGGCTACTACTGATTGCTACTTGTCCTTGTGGGTATCTGCCGATGGAGACCTTAAGTAGATCAAGGGTCACTACATGGTCCTTAGGGTAAGAATGTTGGGCAAAGAGAAACTGTTGGTGTTCTCCTCAACCCTGCTGGTCAAGGGGAAACAGTCAGAGAGAGGCTGTGGATCCTGTGGATCAATACCTGGCTATATGGTTGGTATTGCTGGCAGGGATCTGTCTTCTATGGCCATGGGTATTTCCTAATGACTGGAAAACAGCTATTTTCAAAAAAGGCAAAACAAAGTATCCAGGGAAGAGCAGGCCAGTCAGCCTTACGTCACTCCCGGGAGGACTATGGAAAGAGTCCTCCTGAAAGCCATTTCCAGACACATGAAGGACAAGAAGGTGACTGGGAGAAACTAACACAGATTTACAAGGGCAAACCATGCCTGACCAACCTGATCGCCTTCTATGACAAAATGACTGTCTCAGTGACTGAGAGGGGATGTCTTTTACTTTTACTTTAGCAAGGCTTTTGAAAGAATGTCCTATGGCATCCTTGTAGCCAGATTGAGATGTGGACTGGATAGGTAGACTGTAAGGTGGGTGAAAGACTGGCTGTATGGGATGCTCCTTGTTCAGATTATCAGAACTGACACTTAGAGGGACCTTGACAAGCTGAAGGATCCATCTGCAGAAATTTTATGAAGTTCAGTGAAAACAAATGCAAAGCCCATGGGGACTCACTGACTAGGGAGCAGCTCTGCAGGGAGTCCTGAGGGACTGAGATTAAACAGAAGACAGAAGTATGGCATTGTAGAAACAAAGACTATGTACTGGGACACACTAATAAGCCAGCAGCGGAGAAAATAGATTATCACCCCGTACTCAGCATTCATGAGGCTTCACCCATAGTATTGTGCCCAGTTTTGGCACCTCCCCGCAGTTTTAGAGCTACATTGAAAAATTAGAGAAAGTCCAGCAGAGGTCCAATGAAGTGGGCAGATGCCTGAAGCACAGGACATATGAGGCGTGGCTGAAGGACCCAAGTTTGTTTAGCCTGGAGAAGAAAAAACTGAAGGGGATCTAACTTATTAAATAACTTCATGATGGTTATAGAGAAAGTTGACAGACTCTTCTCTGAGATACACAGTGAAAGAATAAGAGACAACATTCATAATTTGTAGCAATAGAAATTCTGACTGGATATAAGTAAAAAAGGTAACAAGACTGGTTAAGCACTAGAACAGGTTGCCTGGAGAGACTGTGGGATCTGAAGCTTTGGAAATATCCAAAAGTTGACTGGAAAAAGCTCCGAGTGACATGATTTGACTTTGAGGCTACACTTGCTTTTTGCAGAAGGTTGGACTAAATGACTTCCAAAGGTCCCTTCCAGCAAACATTATCCTATTCTAGATCTAATTTATGTTAACACCCTGCTGGAAGTGGATGATATTTTACATGCTTCTCCAACCTAGGAATGAAACTCATGGCCACAAATAATTAGTACTCCAATTAGGATGAAAGAGCTTTCTGCATCTGATCCTCTCTCAGACTTGTTGACTAGCAGATAGTGCTATGTGTATGAGAGAATCCTCTTATGCCTGAAAGCTTCCAATAATGCAAATGTTTACAATCCTGATACAGAGAAACCATATGTAAGCAGATGATTCATGAGATTCAGGCTTCTGTTCCCTGTTTCAATCACGTCTGATTTATGAAAAGTAAACAGTGGATCTGAACCCATCCTACTTGTCAGTGGTCCTTGTGAGCCAGTAAATACCATGAATTTCAAACTGTTTAAAAATCTTTCAAAACTGCTCAGCATGCAACTACTTTTATAGTTACATGAGCCTTTAAAATGCACATTTCCTGAAAGGCAAGCAAGCGGGAATAATTACTATTCATTTTTTTCCTCTCAGCTTAGAGAGTTAAATTGTACTCAACAGTTATTTCTCCCTAGTGCATGATACAGCAGAAATCCTTCCAGAGCAAATGCACTGCAACCACAGAGTTGGCTTCAACAGCAGAAGCACTAAAAGAAGTAATACAGATTAATGAATGGATGATGTAGATACACTTTGTCAGCACTGTTTGCTACAGGGATCTCCTTAAGCTCTGGAAATGAAGACTTCCTATGGAAGGTTTGTTTGCTCAGCCAGTGGTAGGTACTGAGGATCTGTCCTTTTAAGGACTCTTTTTTTCCCTACTCCACTGATTTCAGAAAGCTTGTGTACTCTTTTTGAACATGAAAAGGCTGGACATTGCAAATAATAAAGCCCAAGTGTCAAAAGACTTCATCACTGTCAGCAAGAAGCTTGTGATGTTTTCTCAAGGATCAAGCCACACATTCATCTGTCTTTAGTAAAAGCAGATCTGCCTGGCCGTATCAGCTGATTTGCTGTGCTTGCCTTGGAGTAAGTATAATTTGTTGTTGTTTCTCTTTCAGTGGGAGGGATTTCAAGATTTATGGGTGTGCTGAGAAAACATGGGAGGAATCTGCCTGGAGGGCTGATGGGTCTCCATGGAGTGAAAAATGTACTCAACGAAGTGCATTTATACATGCTGTCCTTGGCTTGCAGTGTTGCTTTCCAAGGGTAAGCCTCACCCAGCCTCTTGAGAAACAACTTATTTAGTAGTTTTCTTCTCCATGTGATTTGTTAATTTATGGGAACAGAAATGTTGAGACTTGTTGCAGAAACTCGAGTCATCCTATTAATGAAAGTTGCTCTGAAATGGGAGGATTGTGGGAAATGGAATCTTGAAGTTGTGAAACACATATAACCATATACTGTGAAATACCTGAACTTTCCAGAATATCCAGGATTTCTTACTTTCCAGTAAGGTATTATAAGAAGGTCCTACAGCATTTTATAGCAAACTTTTGAGAAATTTAAAAAGAAAATGACACTTTGCAAAATTTCAGACTAAATAGGTGCAAAGAACAAATACTTTATAGAATATGCTGCCAATAATCTAATACAGTAAAAACAGAAAAACCTGACTGTATCACAAAGAATAGTTCAGCGTAATATAAACAACTAGCCAGTTAACCACAAACACTACATACTAGGCTAATCTCATTCCTGGAACTGAATTATGAAGTGAGTGTATGTTCTTCTAGGAGAGAGCTTGAAATTACTGGTCCCACCATGCCTTCATCTTGCCCTCTGGCCTCAATAATCCAGTAACTAGTACAGTTATTGAAGACCTATAAGACAAATACTCAAATCTCTTCTGCCATGAAAAGTAGTAGAGATTTAACCCCTGAACTCCCAATCTTCTGCACTAGCTTAGAAAGTAGTCTATCTTTAGTTTTCCTCTTAAATAACCTGTGTTTACATAAAATATTAAGACTTTCACTAAAGGAAGAAAGTATGATAGCTACAACATGAATATGACTAAGGATCTCATGTTTTTTCCCACATAAGGATTTTATACCTGGCCTCCACTGCTTAAGTGTTCCAGTCACCAGAGATGTGTATATAAAAAGAAATTATCACATTCTCATCACTCTTGATGAAGGCACCTTTCTACTCCTAGAGTTTTTGGAGAGACTGCAGAATCAGTTAACAATAGGTAAAATCATTCCCAGGTATGAAGCAATCTACTGCTATCAATAGCTACATTAATCTGTAGATTTATTAGGTCTGATTTATCATTTTAAAGTGAAATTTATTAGCAGCTATCTAGCCAAACTAGGAATTCTTATGTTTGCAGGACTGCAGATCACAGCTGATACCTCTGCAGTTAGTAGCAGAAACAGGAGCTACGGGGTTAGGAAGTTTGGGTTTCTAGAAGATTTAAGACCAAACAATCTCAAAGAACTGGGGATCAGGCCTAGGCACACAGCTGAAACAGGATTTATTCTAGTCCTGACTATGTTACAATACCATTTAAAATGCTTAATAGCACCTAACACAGATTCTGTGTACACAGAGCATATGCTAATGAGCATGTTTAGTTCTATATGGTTAGCAAAGAAAACAAATTGGATTGCAACATTAATTACAACCCTTTTCCCACCTAAATTAGCCTTCTTTAATCTTCGTTTCTTCTATTATTCTTTCCTTTCTAAATGTATAGGTGGATACCTACCTGCAATTGTCTTCTTACCTAGTCTCCAGCTGTAAAGCTCACATCTAACTTCATTTTGTAGCTTTAATTTATTGCCTTGCTGGTTGTGCTGTAATTAGACAGCACATAGGATAAACTCATAAGCTATAAACTCCCTCAGTATGTATTAGTAAGGGTACTGCACCTGTTTTGATATAACCCAGCCTTTTAAAATAGATGAGTTATTGACCTTATTGACTTAAGCAACATTTCCACTAAAACTACAACTAAATAAAGAAGTTGAGAAAAACATGTAAAAGAAAAGCTAGATCTTTATGAAAAAAAAAAAAAAGGTTTAGCTAAGTGTTTGCTATCTGAAACTGATATTCAGTGTTGATGGAAGGGAAAATAAGTCTTTAAATCTTAGTCATATGTAGCATATCTCCAGAAGTCAGTGGCACACTGACCCACCAGTATCAGGTTCATAAAAGATCAGGGAGTCTACTTAAGAGTTCAGTAAACTGCACAGGTTGTGAACTGAAGTCTGCTTAAACCAGCTGCATTAGTGAACCCTGGTTTTAACTCAAATTAAGAATAAATTCAGTTGTGCATATGCCTGTGGAACAAAACTGCATTTTGATCAGTGACAGCGCGATAAGAAAATGCAGCTCAGATGTGTCTGAGAAATTGAATATAGCCAAATCTGTATGGCAGCCAGCAACAGCTGTAGGTCCTTCATGTCTGTACAAAATGTAGCAGCACATAACACATAAAATGCCTATGCCTACACATCCAGCAAAGGATAACTACAAAATCTCTTGAGAAAGCTACAAGATGGGATTTTGCACACATCTCCAAACTGGATTGGCATCTGTCGAGGAAAATACTGACCTCTAAGAAGCGTCCCACAGGGGTCATAATATGCAGGGAAACAGCTCAATGTTTCACACAGAATTTGAGGACTGCTTGTTTGTAAGTACTTTCAACACTTTGATTGCTTACTATTGCATGCTAAATCTCTCATAGCATTCTTTAATTTTGATGATTCTTGTCCCGGCAGCATTCACCTAATTTTGAAGTGTGCACTGACACCACTCTCTGATTGGTTATGGGTGGTGGAAAAAGGTCTGCTGGTCATGGTAGCATGTTTCTGGTTTGAATTACGCCAGCGATAGCTGAGAAATCCACTGTGTTTTGCCATATGTGCTAAGCAAATAGATGGCTGAGGTTTTATTCCTTCCATATCAAAAGGGACAGAAATGTGCTGACAAGCTAAGAGGTGGCTCAGACAAAACATACATACCAGAGGCACAATCACAGTCCAAACTTCAGGGCTCTGATCACCATTCAGGGGAAAGCAGAGGTTAGCAGCCTCCAGGATGACAGCCAAGAGAACATCCTCAGCTGGCTTAGCATTAGCATTTTCTGAAGCCAATCACCAATATGATGTCAGCCAGAAATCCAGACTTCCATAGCTCATTCTAGGCACTGGGAAGATGGTCAGAGACAGTCTGTTAGGCACAGACACGGGGGAAGGAGAAAGGGAAAAATAAATAAGTACCAGCTACCAGCTGTGAAGTTCAATAGGAGGAAGCACAGTTTTCTGGGTCTACCCAAGTCAACCACCATCTAGTGTTATGCTTTCAAACAGTGGCCTGTTGCACATTCTGATTATTTTACTCTCATGTGTTTAGAAAAAACACATTTAGTCACTACATAAGTATAATTTCCTTTGAGGCCTGACACAAGGTAACATAAGTCCCAAGATCTCTCAGAGTAGAAAGTAAAAGAATATTCCAGCGGTACTTTTAGTTGTCTCCATTATGACCCTGTTGTCCCTATATACAATATCTCATTCCATCAAGAGCTGCAAAGATGCATACAAAAAGATTAATCTCTGCCAAAAATATAAGTTTAAATAGACAAGACAGGCAAAGACAGAAATACTCTTCTAATATATTCAGATCATCTAATTTGGACTCTTCTGTCATACTGGCTGATGAATACCCCCGCCCCCGTCCCCATCCCATAAAGGGACCTAAACCTTGAGGGCCTTATGAAAATGCACTGCATCAGAAGGCAACCAGTCTCAATATGAAGCAATTGAATTCTACTACTTCCCTTCCACTACTTCTGCTCTCTTACAGCTCTATTTAAAGGACTTTTATTTAAAGAAAGGAATTTTATTTAAAGAAAGGGGGAGTGAAAGGGGAGGAGGGACCAGATCTGCTCAAGATTTAAAAAGTAGTTTAAACTGATGATTAATTTCCTATCATGCAGGGCATTCATTTCTCTCACTGTAAGGGGAAATATTGAGTCCAAGGCAAATTTTGCAAATCACTTTATGAATAAATCTTCAGAGCATAAGAAATCTGACCATTTAAAAAAACAAGACACAACAGTCCATCACAGATATGCAAAATTCGAAGATCATCCAATTTAAGAGGAAGATGTTTATCAGTTTTCACAGGCTTTGGATCAGTCACTGGTCTTTGAAGTAGCCACCAAACATGTAGGGATGAGGGAGGTAGCAGATTTTTCAGAGACCCACAGAAAATGGAGGGGTTGAGACCAGTCTTTTCATGCCCACATTTTCTCTTCTCAACCACCCTTGCACTTGAATACCAGTGCAAGTACTGTAAAAACCATTTTATTAGCAGACTACTATCCAGCCACATATAGAAGATACTGTATACCTGAAACCCTCTCTGTTTTGCAATCTCAGGAGGTACAGAAAGAAATAATTTACTTTGATAATTTTTCTCTGAAAAGAAATCTCCTTACAGAACATTTCACACATTTCACATTTACACATGATTTCTTTTTTTCTTTTCAGCGAACATATTCCTCATCTTGTTGGTGAATGTTTAGGGAAGAAGTAAGATCCAACCAGTCTGACATTTAAAACCAAATGTCTCAAGGTAACCATAAGAACAGCTGTCAGTAAGAATTAGCAGGAGCCAGCACTTGAGACGAGGTTGGTATTTGACAGTGTTCATGAATACTACATTTCACACTGAAGATGTTACCTTTCAAACTTTAGGTTTCCCTTTTCTTTTTAAGCAATGTCTGGCCTTAGTCACCCTTTTAATGTTATGAAGTAGTACAATATTTTATACATGACAAGCATGAGGGAAGAACCCTATTATCATTCTCCCGTGTACATGTTGTAACGTGAATTAATGTAAGGAGGGAAATACTCATCCATTTCAGGAGGATGGCTGAAACATTTGCTGCCAACATTCCTTGCCTGTCATTTATTACTGACATTAAGAAAATTTTTTATGCTCTTGTGAAAGAGCTTTCCAAAAAAACATTGAAGATTATGAATTGCTTGCAAATTTGCAGCTGATAAAGTTGAATTTTCAGTATCTTGCAGGGCTTACAATTCTCTGGTTTTTTGGAAGTAACTTTCTGTACATTTAAATTACCTTACATGGCAATTTAGATTTACCCATAATGTGTTATATGCTCAGTGATGTTTTGCTGGTGTTATTACTAGAGTTAGCAGTTAGGTCAGCACATACTTATGTCTCCTGCAGAGTAACTCAGCTCAGGATGGGGAAACCCTTTGAAATTCGGCAAGGTTTCCAAATTCCTTTTGTAAGAAGAATGAATATTCTGTGGATCTCTAATGCAGCCTACTGTTAAACTACAGGGAAAACTTGTCAGACCACAATATAATTACCATATTCATGGTGTTATTTAATTCTGCACAGCACTAAACTATTTTGACAAATTTTATCTGACTCAAAGGGAAACTGAGGATCTTCTTCATTTTCTCAAGTTTTCTTAGCAGGCTATAGAACTGAGCTCATTCCAGAGCACTTGCTGGAAAAAGCCTAGAAAAATGAGAATACTGACTCTACAGTGTGTTCAATGCCTTATTCATTTATTTTGAAATATTGTTAAGCAAATAAATTTTTTAGAAAACCTAAATAGAAACTTTTATTAACCTGTAGTTTCATTAAATCCTTTTCTTTCTAGAGGGCTTTTTAGACAGTTTTAACAGAAAAAAAACCCATGTGAAACATCAGTGCAGGATGGAGTGGTCAAAATGTGTTTATGTCAGAGAGTAAATCAAAACAGAATATTTTTCTTGAAGGAGAAGGACTTCAGGATAAAAATCAGGAATTTTCTGCAATAAAAAGTTTCCAGCTGCAAAGGGATGATTTATCAGAACTGCAGCTTTCCAAAGGAACATATTAAATTTGACAAAACTAGAACATGGGAATGTTTCTTAAGTTCAGGGTAGTACTTCTTCTGGTCAAAGGCAGAGAGAGAGAGAGAGGCGTGCTGTGAATTAGTATAACCAAGACTATTCCCTAGCCCTGAAGAATAAGCGCGTTGCTTACTACCCTCTAGTCAAATGCTCTGCCCTGAAAATAGCAAAGTGCCTCCAAACTATCTGTTGGACACCAAACTGCCTGGACACCATTTGAGAGAGTAACAATTATTACAAACAAAAGCTATGTGGTGAATGTGCTGTTAACTGAACAGTAAAGATGATCATGGGTCTGTTGCTGTTATTGGACTAAAAGGGATTAGCTATATTCAGAACATGTTTTATATTTTGTTCGCAAAGACAATGTAAACGTTGTTGCCCAGCTGTAGAAATATGCTTTGTAGCTCTTATCAGTGTGAATGAGAGAAAAGTAAAATGCAAACCTATGGATCTCTAAGTCTTTCTTTCCCTTTCTTTTCCTATTTTTTTCCCTGTTTCCTAAGTGCTGGTTTACAGCTTTCCTGACTTTTTGATGTGAAAGAGCTGGACAATTACCATAAAACCAAAACTACATGGATTTTGTTGAACGTGGTGTAGATTTCTTACACTTTTCCCAAAGTATCTCAGAACCTGTACTGCTGTGCCAGTCTGTGGCTTTTTCACACAGACCTCAAGGGAGCAAAGAGGCAGATGCACATGTATGCGTATTCCCAAGTACATCCATCCTTGTTAGTGTATTGGTCTTTACAACTATTTTCTCCTTACCCTCTTTATTCTGCACAGTTTCTGCCAGATGAAAATTTCTATTGAAATTGGTTCTTTCTCACTTCCATACTTTCTCACCTTTCAGCTTTTTCTTCTCACTGACAGCTGTGTGCATGCTCCAAAGTGTTTTTTGAGAATTTCAGTTGGAAAGGTATGGGAAAGTGGCTCTCAGGGTGTGCAAGGGAGTGCTACTTTAGTGACAATACAAATGTGAAGAGTGCATGTTGGTATCATTTAAAATAAATTTTAATTTTCATGTGTTACTTAAAATAAATTCACATTCTGATCCAGCAAGAATTTGTTTTGGTAAAACCTAGTATCTGCCAACTGGCTCAATTCATCTCAGCCACTGGATGTGTACACCTGTCTTCCGCGTGACTAATGCACATCCTCAAAGTTCAGTTAAGGCTGAAATGCTGAGCTGAAATGAGATCTGGATTATTCTGCTGAATAAGCCTGTTATGGCGGGTCAGTCTACATCAAATCTGTTTTACCCAGATTTAAAAAAACCCCTCACATTCTGTATTTAATTCATTCAGTATTTATATGCACATTTAATGTGGTGCTGTGCTTAACTGAGAAATAAAGATAGACTATCACTTTGAACCTTAAAATACCTTGTGGAATTAAGGCCTAAGTATCTAATTTTACATTTTCCAAGGACATTCTGCATTTACTAGTTTCTGTGATTGTAATAGCTTGATATGAAAAATTAAGATGCTCTTGCTTCCTTCTCTGACCCAGCTCTGGCCAGTAGTTTTCTGCTTCCAACTAACAGTTTGCTGCCCCTTCAGCTGTGATGTGACAAAATTTTTGGGAGGGGAGGAAGCTGTAGATAATTAAAATCTCTGAGTTAAACTTCCAGGAACAATAAGAGGAGTAGATAAGGAATGTAATAAGTTGGCCTTGTACAAAAGCTGCTGTCCCTTGTAACTGTATTTTTACTCAAATAAATAAGAAGATACGTACATGTTGCACAGATAATGCTTCAAGGCATATTAAGGAGAGCTAGTACTTTTAAGTACATTTAAAGTATGAAAGAAACCAGATTTTTTGAATACCAATTCTGTGTAAAATATGGAAAATGGGTGAAGGGAAAGGGTCTCCAAGAATCAAAAGAGAACAAAAGATTTGTGAAATATCTACTTGCCATTCTTTTTCTGACAGCTTATCTTTTTTAAGGTCATATCTTCCCATAAAGCTCAGAGATATACAGAAATATTCTTACAAAAAGCATTTTCTAAATAAACTATGTTACTTTTCCCATCGTGAGTGTTTTTCAAGGTGAAACGGATATGCCGTTATATCAATAGGAAAGTGAAATGAACTGTAAACATGTGCTTTACTGAGTGCAGCATAAACATAATTTCTACAGTAATTTCTGATAAGAATATACATCAATGCATATTTGAGATCACTGTAGCTTCAAATATTTAGTAACCCTCTGGGAAAGGTCATGGTTTTCCAAAATACAAATGCAGAACTCCCTCTCATGCTCACAGCAACAGCAAATACTCCTCAATAGATGTTTTGGTTTCCTCTCCTCCCTCCCATCCCTTTAGTGATTTACAAGCAACTAAATAGTCCCATGGTTGTTACGGCAGGATTTATGTTCTTCCAGTTTGCCACGGTTATATGGCTGGAAATGAGAAAGTCAGCTTGTAGCACTGTGTCTCCAGCTTGCTGAGCATCAAGCGCCTCAGCAGCGCCGTGGCCCCATCCTGAGCACTGCTGGTTGCTATGGAAGCAGCACAGCGCAACGCTCTGAAGGACTGGGAGATGCTGGGGAGACTATTCATCATTTGATAGAGACATACCAGTGCTCTCATGTAAACTTACACCACATATGATTTCACTGGGACTGAGCGGTCATATATCCTTTGCTCTCTGGAAACCACGAGGATTATGACTTTTTGCTTCCTATGAGGCTGTGCAGGAAGAAGAGATTTTGTACATCTGGATCAATTTTCCTCTGAGCTTCACTGTTCCATATCCTTGGGTTTTCTGTATGTAGTAGGACAATATTTCTCTACATGCTTTGCCATGTTTTCCAGCAGGAGGTAAGAGAAGGAAAAGGTGGGTGAGATGGATGCCCCCCTGCTGAACCTTCCTGACAGTCCCCCAAATCATCCCCTACTCATCAGGATGGCAATTCAGGAGTGAGACCTGCCCACAGCCAGCCCTAGGAGGCTGCTTCAGCTCAGATACTGCAGTTTTTCAGAGCAGGAGAGACCAAGAACACACTGATGCATCATCACAGTGACAAGGCACTTTTCAGGCTATTGCAGAGAACATACCTTAAAGGGGACCAAATTTGTTGTGTCCTAATCCTCTAGCAAGTATCTCAAACTCAGTTCTCCAAAAGAAGATTGGAGACAGCTGAAGTCTGTTGGAGAGTATTCCTTAAAAACCTCCACATATAAAAAGGTGAAATTATTTTCCTAACATCCTAGGTAGGATTTAATTCACAGGATAAAATGGCCAGATAGAAGTTTCTATATGTGAGGTATATTCATTGAAGATCTTATGCATATCCTCTTCCCGAAGCTACAAAGATCAAAAATAAAGCAGCGTTCTGCTTTTGATTCTTATATCTAGAATTTGTTAATTAGTAATTTTCAACAGAAATAAACTCATTCAATTACATCTATTTAAAAATTAGATATTTATGTTAAAACTCTTTTTGGAGTTGCTGGAGAGAACTCTTGCTCAACCAGAACCAAAATGCAGTATTTATAGAGTGCTATCCCACTTTCTTTAGATGTTTTTTTCTGGATGGTATGATTGATCTCTGAAGAATTCTGTCTCACATCCTTGATTACATACAGCTGAAGTGTGAAGACCAGTGTCAACAGGAGTTGGGTTATTTTTTTATATAAGGGAAGCTGACCACAAACCTGGATATTTCCTCCTAATAATTACCAAGACAGAAAAGGTTAGGTGATCAACATTACCAATCTTATATATAAAAGCTATTCTGTTTAGGTTCGCCTACAGACCTTACTAGCTTATACCATGGCAGAAAACCCAACACTAAGCCCCTTATGAATGAGAGATAATATCATGCAGTAGTTGTATGTCTATATAATAATAGTTTGAAGGACCAAGAAACAAGTGAAATTTTAGTTTACAGGCAAGTAAAATAATTTGCATTAAATCAATAATTCATTTCTTTTTGCCTACTGAATGATGCCCCATCATTTAGTGTCAAAATAGCTCCTTCTGTGGAATGGAAGTAATTTACAGCTGAGAAATTCCTCTTGGAGCACCCACCACATAATGAAATTTCATGGGGAGTCATTCACATACAAACCTGGCGTAAAGCCAGAACAGTTGGAATCTCTGGTTCTTGTTGAAAACTGGATTGGATTTCTTGGTAGTTTTTCTTTCTGGCTTTCAGAAGGGACTTCCAGCAGAAATGAAATCTGGAATTGCTTCAGCTCTCTGCATCTAGATGTTTCCCAAAATAAAAAGGGCATCTGTTTGTAGCATATCCCCTCACTTTTTTTTTTTTTGTCATTGCAACACTTGCATGTAGAATTACTCATGCACTGAATGTAATTTTTTGTGTTGTGACACAGCATGTGACTTTAAAAAAAAAAAACTAGTTGGATGGAAACTGTGAAAGTTTGGCAAGTAAAGTACATTTTCTCTTTCAGAAGATTATGATTTCCTGTAATCTCACACCCTTGAGCAGATGCTATCTGTTTTCCCTTCCAGAGCTTTAGGCTGTAACCAACAGGAGACAAAAAGGAGACAGAGGAAACTGTGAGAGACTGTAAGGCTTTCTTAACATGCTTTTATAGAAAAAAAGGAGAAGGCCCATTTCTGTATGAGTTAAAACAGTAGAAATTATTATGAAAGTGCAAAATTGAATTTTACTGAGAATTGCTAACAATTTCCACTTAGAAGAAAGGACTACAATATTTACTTTTTTCCTTCTCTGTCACGTGTATTAGTCTTGCTGAGACATGTATGTCTTTCATCATTGTAGCATGTCTATTATAATTGATGGTAATGACACTGTTATTTCTGTGGTACAAATCAATTATAGTGGATACATAAGTAAGTGAATGCATTTGCCTATGTGCATGCTTGCCTGTATAATACTCATAAACCTGTAACTATGTATAAAAACATCTTGTTTCTTAGAATCATAGAATCATAGAATGTTTTGGGTTGGAAGGGACCACTAGAGGTCATCTAGTCCAACCCCCCTGCAGTGAGCAGGGACACCGCTAACTAGATCAGGTTGCTCAGAGCCCCGTCCAACCTGGCCTTCAATGTTTCCAAGGATGGGGCCTCCACTACCTCTCTGGGCAACCTGTTCCAGTGTTTTACCACCCTCATTGTAAAGAATTTCTTCTTTATATCTAGTCTAAACCTACCCTGGTTTAGTTTAAAACCATTACACCTTGTCCTGTCACAGCTGGCCTTACTAAAAAGATTTTCCCCATCTTTCCTATAGGCCCCCTTTAAGCACTGAAAGGCCATCATCAAGTCTGCCCGCAGCCTTCTCTTCTCCAGGCTGAACAAGCCCAACTCCCTCAGCCTGTCCTCATAAGAGAGGTGCTCCAGCCCTCGGATCATTTTAGTAGCCCTCCTCTGGACACACTCCAACAGTTCTGTGTCCTTCTTGTGCTGAGGGCTCCAGAGCTGGACGCAGGGCTCCAGGTGAGGTCTCACCAGAGCAGAGTAGAGGGGCAGAATCACCTCCCTCGACCTGCTGGCCACACTTCTCCTGATGCAGCCCAGAGTACGGTTGGCCTTCTGGGCTGCCAGCGCACATTGCCGGCTCATGTCCAGCTTTTCATCCACCAGCACGCCCAAGTCCCTCTCGGCAGGGCTGCTCTCGATCCTTTCTTCCCCCAGCCTGTATTGATACTGGGGGTTCTTCATGGCTTCTTACATGCTTCTTTCTGTATGTAATGAGTTGAGAGTGAAAACCTATGTCTAGAAGACATGAAGAAAGGTACAAAGAAAATAATAGGGTTGATTCAGAGAAAGATCGACAAAAGGAGATAGCAATTCTTCTGTGAAAAAGCTTTCTAGGTAAGCAACTTGTTTAGGGGAGGTTTAGTGCTCAATTCTTCCTCCTAACAAAGGCGTATGCATACATAACCTTCAACTCCTAGAAAAAATGTTCGTATTATTAAGAGAGAGGATAATCAAGGACAGCATAAAGTATTGGCCTGAGTATTTCCATTTGATGCTGTTTGGTTAGTGTCAGCAATTAAATATTCAGTTCACACACACCGGGTTTCTCTTTCCAACGCAAAATCCTATGCATAAGCCAACAATGCAATTAACACCTTGTTTTCTCCGCTGGAAAGAATATTTCAAGTGCAAAAGCTCCAATAGAAGGAAGAGGGGGAGCCCCACCAAAAAGTGACCAGTGATCTGATAATTCAAATATTCATTTGAGAAGAAAGATCACACAGCTCGAATCTCCTGGTTGCAGCAGCAAGAGGATGTTTACAGCCACGTTCCCCTTCTCCAGTGAGTGTCCTAAGCATTCTAGTGAGTTAGTTACTTTCTGGCTTAATGAAAATTCAAATGTTTTATAAAGAGTGGAGCAGCTCCCACAGGAAGGACAAGGAACAGTTTTCCTCTTTCTGTGAAGGAGATGTGCGTCGACATTATTTTAGCCAGCAATATAGGTGAATCTGAGTCTTCAGGTGCCAGAATATTTACCTGCTTGAAATAAACAGAACAACAAATGCTTATCTGGATATTTTCTCTCAGTGGTGATGGCTATGACCTATTTACCAGTGAAATCAACAAAAAATTAAAAATACTTTATGAATAATCAAAACAGTATTTCTCATTAAATATACTTTTATTGAAATATTTAAATTGTTTTACGAATAAGTGAATTAACTTATTGTAGGAGTGATTATCATCAGCACAATACATTCTCCATGACTCCAGCTGATTCTTTGAGGAGAAATGCAGCCTTACCTACTAATATTATGACTGTGAACTGCTGAACTGAGAGCTGTGGTATGTGATTTAAAGTAACAGTGATCTTGAAACCCTCACTATTATTTTCCACGATGCTTTAGAATTATTTTTCCTTTTGACAACACCACTAAAGAGTATTTTTTTTCCTAGAGACCTCATCTATTATCTAATTTATCTCAAAAATTTTCTAACTGAAAATTACTTAGCTGAAAGAAGTCTTGTGAGCTTACCAAACTCAGTGAAACACATTATCTACCGATCGACAGATAGTATATTTTTTTCTATTCAAAGATAACCCATGTTTGAGTAGTCTGTTGATTCATTCAGCTTATCACTTACAATGTGATGCCAGACCTCCTAGTAAGAATGCATATGTGCATTCATCACTACCATTTTTTTCACTTAAAGAGAGCTGAGAATATTTTTTTTTCAGTGACATTAACATCTCATGGCTCTTAGGGACTATTGGTTTGAAATGTGACCTTTTTAAGACGCAGAAAAAAAACAGGAAAGAGAAATGTAACAGCATGTCAACAGCACTTTTCAGCATGTAAGTCAGCAGAAGTTATCAGAAATACTGTTCTATCCTGCAATTTTTTTCTTAGATTCTCCACAATTTTCTCCATAATTTCTGTTACTTAATCTTATTTTGAAAAATATTTAAATATTTCTACCATATTCTTATTCTGATAATTCTAGGTGTGGACTTTCATTGGGTTTTGAGTGCCACAATTGAGATGACTGTGTTTTATGCTTTTCTTCTCACAGTCCTTTTTAATTTATTCTTATTATATCAGGTATCTATTAGTTGACACAGTTTGGCACCTGTCACATCTTCTGTGTTGATGGCAAAAACTCCAAAAATGCTACATTGCACAGTTGAGCAATCATCAATTTGCTTATAAATGTCCATTTCATCTTTAATTTTTTCTATTTTTTTTATTTCTCTACCTCATATTTTTAGATGATAAGTGTAATATTTTTGTTCCTCACAATTGTAATTAATTTTTAATACTTTATGATATTTTTTCTATTAAAGAGGGATTTCAGTGAAGTGTTTCTGAAAGCATTGCTTAGTTTTATAGAGATGATTTTATAAAGTAATTTAATGTTCTGTGATATAATACCAAAATGTAAAAATCCAGTTAAGTTTTGATTAAAAATTTAGCTTATTGTATTTTCAAAAGGATGTATAACTTCTGTAATATATGTATATTAAAAAAACCCTAAAATAAACTGTTTAGACTGCACTGAGGTCTGTTTTCATTATCTGTTTCATTTCATGTATATATAGTCTTCACATACTTTATGCTTTATTCAATGATTTAATCTTTCTCCTTATTTTTTGAGGAAAGAACTTTTTAATGAGCTGCTACAGTAACACAAAATGATACGTCATAAATTTCAGAGTCAAAATAACCTGCAGAAATGTGCATTCAAATACCAGGAACTATCCTGCACACTCTGGAACTGCAAAGCCTCATCTGAAGTCCACAGGGTGACTCTCATCCACTGCTGAAGTCAACAGAAATTTTGCCCTGGATTTCAGTCACTGTATGAAAGAGCACTGTGGGAAAAGATTATAGTGAAATACGTTTCATACTCCTTCCTTTTTCAGGGCAATGGAGACTGATTATGTGAATTTAGGTCAGGAGGTGTCCTTAATATTTCCATCAGATGATCCCATAAACCTGTATGTTTACATTATGACATAAAATATATTCCAGACATTGCTTGACAATAGAATTAAGATTGCATGTGTTAATTTAACTTCTATCCTATGTGAAAGACAGTATCGCTTGCTGAAAAACAGGGTGGTTTTTTTTTCTCAAAAAGAATTTTTGTGATTCCTCCTAATATTGAATAATTATTTTAAGAATATGATGAAATGAATAAAAGTATTCAGGGGCAGTCAAAATAGAACTGAAATTAAGAATTTCTAATAAGAGCATTCAATAAAATAATCATCATATGACTAGCTATAATAATAGCAATAGTAATAATGATGAAATATGGTCCAATAAGAGAATATACCAAAAGGAAGGCATAGTCCTTAAAATTAAGAGGTTTTTCTCTCTCTTCTTTTACTTTCATACCTCAAATATTTCAATTAAGCAGTATAATAGCATGATTAGTCATGTGTTCTTTGGATGATATTGCAAGAATTTAGATATAACTATCGGATGATAACCACTGTAGTAATTTGAATTTTCACAGGCAAAAATTGTAGTACCTATTATTAGATTTACTGTGAGATCCAGTGATGAAATTCTTGCCTCATTAAAATAAGTAGACTATTTGCTGGTGACTGCAGTAGAGCCACAGTTTCAGCCCACATCCTCAGCTCATAATTCAGTATGTCTCCACTGAGTTCATTGATTCCAAGCCAAATCACACATGCTACAGTTCCCAGGCACTATTTTTGAAATATCTGCCAAATGCAAGAGATAATACATTTTGAATACCACATAGAAGATTAGTTTCTTATATTTTTCACAGGACTATGACATGACTTTCTAAAGCATGTATCATCCACAAGGATGCATACAGAGGATGCCCTTAATTACTCCTTGGTAAATTAACTACCTTATGCTGTGTTTCACCAGTTCTAACTGGTTTAGAAAGGTTGGACTTGATGAGTTTACTACTGCAACTAAGGGAAAAAAGGAGAGCTTACCAGCTCTGGAAGAAGGGGCAGGCAACCCAAGAAGAGTACAGGGATCTTGTCAGGTTATGCAGAGAGGAGATTAGAAAAGCAAAAGCCCAGCTGGAATTTAACCTGGCCACTGTTGTAAGGGATAATAAGAAAAGTTTTTATAAATATGTTAACAGCAAAAAGAGAGCCAGGGAGAACCTCAATCCACTAGTGGATGCAAGGAGGAACATTGCCACTAAAGATGAGGAAAAGGCTGAGATACTCAACGCCTTCTTTGCCTTGGTCTTTAATGGCCCGACAAGTTATCCCCAGGGTACCCAGCCTCCTGAGCTGGAAGATGGGGACAGAGAGTGGAATGAACCCCCCATAATCCAGGAGGAAGCAGTCTTTGACCTGCTATGCCACCTGGACATCCACAAGTCTATGGGGCCGGATGGGATCCACCGAAGAGTGCTGAAGGAGTTGGTAGAGGAGCTTGCCAAGCCACTCTCTATCATTTGTCAGCAGTCCTGGAGAACAGGGGAGGTCCCAGATGACTGGAGGTTGGCAAATGTGACGCCTCTCTTCAAGAAGGGCCAGAAGGAGGATCCGGGGAACTACAGACCAGTCAGCCTAACCTCGGTACCGGGGAAGATTATAGAGAGGTTCATCTTGAGTGTGCTCACCAGGCACATGGAGGACAATCAGGGGATCAGGCCCAGTCAGCATGGGTTCACGAAAGGCAAGTCTTGCCTAACCAACCTGATTTCCTTCTATGACCAGGTGACCCGCCTGGTAGATGAGGGAAAGGCTGTGGATGTTGTCTACCTGGACTTCAGCAAAGCCTTTGACACAGTCTCCCATAGCATTCTCCTGGAGAAGCTGGCAGTTCATGGCCTAGATGGATGTACTCTTCGCTGGGTTAAAAACCAGCTGGATGGCCGAGCCCAGAGAGTCGTGGTGAATGGAGCTAAATCCAGTTGGCGGCCGGTCACAAGCGGTGTCCCCCAGGGCTCAGTTCTAGGGCCGGTCTTGTTTAATATCTTTATCAATGACCTGGATGAGGGGATTGAGTGTGCCCTCAGTAAATTTGCAGATGACACCAAACTGGGTGGTAGTGTTGATCTGCTGGAGGGGAGGAGGGCTCTGCAAAGGGACCTGGACAGGCTGGATCGATGGGCCGAGGCCAACTGTATGAGGTTCAACAAGGCCAAGTGCCGGGTCCTGTACTTTGGTCACAACAACCCCATGCAGCGCTACAGGCTTGGGGAAGAGTGGCTGGAAAGCTGCCTGGTGGAAAAAGACCTGGGGGTACTGATTGACAGCCACCTGAATATGAGCCAGCAGTGTGCCCAGGTGGCCAAGAAGGCCAATGGCATCCTGGCCTGTATCAGGAATAGTGTGGCCAGCAGGAGTAGGGAAGTGATTGTGCCCCTGTACTGTCGGCACTGGTGAGGCTGCACCTCGAATACTGTGTTCAGTTTTGGGCCCCTCACTACAAGAAAGATGTTGCATTGCTGGAACAGGTCCAGAGGAGAGCAACCAAGCTGGTGAGGGGTCTGGAGCACAAGTCATACGAGGAGCGGCTGAGGGAACTGGGGTTGTTTAGTCTGGAGAAGAGGAGGCCGAGGGGAGACCTGATCGCCCTCTACAACTACCTGAAAGGAGGCTGTAGCGAGGTGGGGGTTGGCTTCTTCTCCCTGGTAACAGATGATAGGATGAGGGGGAATGGCTTGAAGCTGTGCCAGGGCAGGTTTAGGCTAGACATTAGGAAAAACTTCTTCACCGAAAAGGTTGTCAGGCTCTGGAATGGGCTGCCCAGGGAGGTGGTGGAGTCCTCATCCCTGGAGGTCTTTAAAAGAAGGATAGATGAGGTGCTTAGGGACATGGTTTAGTGGTGGGATGGCAGTGCTAGGTTAACGGTTGGACTCGATGATCTTAAAGGTCTTTTCCAACCGAGGTGATTCTATGATTCTATTCTATGATTCTATGAGTTCTTGCAATTCCGCCCAGGAAGACACAAGGGATACAGAAAACAGTGGTGCTTGTCCCTGGTAGCCTGAACTGAACAGTGGTCCCTTTCTCAGATATTTGGGTACACTTTGTTGGAGGACCTGTTCTTCGCATGAAAATTCATACTAAAATTCTGGCTGGGTATAATACTACAGGTGTCTATTACAGACAAGTAGGGATTATGATTCTAGCTGGTTTGGCTAAATTCCAGCATGAATAGCTTCATTCTGCCCACATAAGAAATTCTGCTATAACTTCATGAATGGTGTTTTGTGTCTTGCATTAGAAATGCTCTGGGCAATAGCCGTGCTTTGGTGCATTGTTTTTTGAAATATTCTAGTTCTCATTGCAGACAGAAGATACTGCAGACACATATACTGAAGCTCAGATATAAAGCAATCAAGTTCCCTCATTTTAAATTTTTCTGCTTTTGTTTTTGTTTAAGTCTCTCCTCATCTCTCCCAGTTTTTAACTTCCTGATGAGCTCTTGCTGCCAACCACTGCATTTTACTTCCAGCTGGCAAATCGAACATCTTCTTTGAGAGCTGATGCTAATGTACAAGCAGACCAGAAGATGTGTAATGTTACGTAGCAACTCAGGCAGCTTCTCTTCAATCTTCTCTCTGCCCTCCCAGATGTTTGTTAAAACCGCATTCCCATGAAACACTGGACAGGTAACCCAACCTTGAACATCTCACATAGCAACAGTCTGTATTGTTTTATGCCAAATCATCTGTTATGTTCTCAGTGAGCATGTAGTTTTCCAGGATGTTGATCTATCTCAGCTTGAGTTTAGAAAACGCTATTGTTTTCTGCCTTTCCCAATCACTTTCCATCCTACTGGACAAAAGTTTGTTTTATAAGACACTTGTTTTGCATGAACAAAGAGCTGACAAGTCATACTAATTAAAATCCCTAAATAGCTCAAGCAATCTGCTTTAAAGAAACTTTTGCCTTCTAAGTAATATGTGCTTTCTGTTTGGGCCTTCCTGGGTGGCAAGATTAAAATAACTCCCCTTTGACCACAGCAGAATAAGTCTCTGGCTTCTTCGTGGAGTAAAGACTGTCATAGTTGCCAGATTTTATGACTGTTAGGTAGGAAAGACTATACTCGGGGTCAGGCCACCTGATGGTTACAGTTGTAAGAAAAGTGCTTCATCAAATGTCATTGCAGGGCTAGCATGTTTCAACGGGACCTGTGCTTCACTCATGAGGCAGGACAAGTATGCACAAGGCAAAAATTAAGTTGCCTGGGCAATGGTTAATATAGTATATCCAGAGTTTAAAGTAAATTATCTGTGCACGAAATGAGCTGGATCTTGTTGAAATGCAATCATGTCATCTAAGTAATACTATTTTAATGTGGCTTTTTTTATAAGCCTATTAGCTATACATCCTACTGAATTATATGAATGTGTGCTCAAGGACAATAAATTTCAGAGCCCATCCAATCATCATATCCATCTAGTAAAGCACACTTTTTAATGTACATTTAAAAAAATAATGATTTGAACAGTTGACTATTTCATTTTCACCAGACAGGCTGATGTGTCCATATTTCTTATAAATAAGAAAAGGCTCTGGCTGTGGGAGGTAAATGTACATCTCTTCAAGAGGAGTGATTTGGTTTGAATGCAATTCCTCCCTGGGATGCTCACGGACCAGCAGTATGACCTACTGTACATTGTTTCCTCTGCAGCGTTTTTCTGGCTTCATATGTTTTAATTTCAGAACTAATATCTTTCAGTGTTCTTTTTATTGGAAGTAGTGCAGCACTAATGAACCAGTGTTCAAGCCAAGAGACAATGAAACATAGTTTTGTTTTATCTTTGCAAAGATAATGCTACAGGCCAAATGAGCGATTTACTAATGCCTTGAAATGTCCTGTTTATGGAAACGGTTGGTTTTTAAATGATAAATGGTTAAATATTGACCACCACGTAACTAGCAACAGGTCTTTGCAGGGTTATTTTCAGATCTGATTAACAGTATGTACTTTAAAAGGTGTTTGATAGATACATTTTAGAAGAAAAACTGATTTATCTTTCTAATTCTAAAGGAGAGCCATTGGCTCCAGTGTTGTGTCACTGAATAGTCATGAATTCAAGGCAACCGTGATACATAGCCTAATCAAGGAGTTGTTATTTGACCACTGCTAACAGGACAGGTGTGCCCTTGGCCCTTCCTGTTTGTTATGAGCTTGTTTCATTCTCTTTTTTCCCCAGTGTCTGTTACTCACCAGGTGCCCATTAATCATGTCTCCTGTCCTGCACAGATTGCTGTGCAGATCTAGGCAGCTGCTACAAGATGAGTACTCTGAGTGGACATTAACCCAGCAGGCTCCAAGGGTCAAACGACCTAACTTAAAAGGGCTCACAGAAGCCAGAAATTACTTAGAAAAATAAAAATAAAAATAAAAAAAAAAAAAGAGGCATGTGTGAAGACATTCAGTACTGAATACAAGGACTGTGACCACCAACTGCTTCTCTGATATGAGTTTATTGGTTTACAGTTATTTGAAACCTCAAATGGAGGAACATTAAGGTGGCATTAATACAGGACAGTTTAATGCTTGCAAAAATTTTTCAGCAACCCCGGAAGCTGCATTACAGAATCATTCTCTTAGTGAGACAGAATATGGTGCTAATGCAGATACTCTCTTTCAGGTATTCAAGCTAGTTTGGAGTGGTTTCAGCCCCAGCTAGCACAGTTATCTATGTGTTGACATACCCATAAAAGCCTCCTCAGAAAAAAGAGTCTCAGTACTATGAATCAATAAATTACATTGATCAAAAGCAAAATAAAACAACAAAGCACAGAAATGTGGAAAAAATATTTAAAAAAATAAGAGTGCTGTAGGGGAACCATTTCCACTCTACACAGACCTTTGAGTGATTGTGTTCAAAAGCTGTGTAACAGATGAAGCTGGAAAAAATAAAGGGAAAAACATGGGTCGGCAGGAGGAGACAAGCTATTAATATCCTTTAGCAAAATATGCTCAGAAAGAGGACATATTTTCTCTCTGAAGGTTTCGCGTGCTGTGAGGTAGAAGAATAGCAGCTGGCCAGCCACTTGTGAGTACAGGAACTCCTTTTGCTCACTGTTTGCTTCAACAAGAGAAAAGTCCAGCCAACAGAGCTCAGTTATGTCATGTAAAAAGGACTTACTTAGAATCATAGAATCATAGAATCATAGAATTGTTTGGTTGGAAAAGACCTTTAAGATCATCAAGTCCAACCGCACCTGTCCCCTACTAAACCATGTGCCTAAGCAGCTAGTCTACCCATCTTTTAAATACCTCCAGGGATGGTAATTCAATCACATCCCTGGGTAGCCCATTCCAGTGCCTTATAACCCTTTCAGTGAAGACATTTTTCCTTATATCTAATCTAATCCTCCCCTGGTGAAACTTGAGGCCATTTCCTCTCGTCCTATCACTTGTTACTTGGGAGAAGAGACCAATGCCAAACTCGTTAAAACATCCTTTCATGTAGTTGTAGAGAGTGATAAGGTTTCCCGTGAGTCTTCTCTTTTCCAGGCTAAACAACCCCGGTTCCCTCAGACACTCCTTATAAGATCCTTCACCAGCTTTGTTGCCCTTCTCTGGACACACTCCAGTGCCTCAATGTCCTTCTTGTAGTGAGGGGCCCAAAACTGAACATAGTATTCGAGGTGTGGCCTCACCAATGCAGAGTACATGGGAAGGATGACTTCACTGGTCATGCTGGTCACACTATTTCTGATACAAGCCAGGATGCCATTGGGCTTCTTGGCCACCTGTGCACACTAATGGCTCATATTCAGTCAGTTGTTGACCTGTACCCCTAGATCCCTCTCTGACAAGCAGCTTTCCATCTACTCATCCCCAAACCTGTAGTGGTCCATGACGTTGTTGTGTCCCAAGTGCAGGACCTGGCACTTGGCTTTGTGGAACCTCATGCAAATGGCCACAGCCCATTGGTCCAGCCTGTCCAGATTCCTCTGTAGAGCCTTCCTACCCTCAAGCAGATCAACACTACCACCCAGCTTAGTATCATCTGCAAACTTGCTGAGGGTGCACTCAATCCCCACATCCAGGTCATTGACGAAGATATTAAACAGAAATGACCCCAACAGTGAGCCCTGGGGGATACCACTTGTGACTGGCTTCCAACTGGATTTAGCTCCATTTCCAACAACTCTGGGCCTGGCCATCCAGCCAGCTTTTTACCCAGCAAAGAGTATGCCTATCCAGGCCATAGCCAGCCAGTTTCTCAAGCAGAATGCTGTGTGAAACTGTGTCAAAGGCTTTACTAAAGTCCAGATACACCATATCCACAGCCTTTCCCTCATCCACGAAGCAGGTCACCTTGCCATAGAAGGAGAACAGGTTGGTCAAGCCGGTTCTTCCTTTGATGAACCCATGTTGACTGGGCCTGATTTTCTGTTTTTTTCTGGATGTACTGTGTGATGGCACTAAAGATGATCTGCTCCACAACCTTCCCTGGCACTGAGGTCAGACTGACAGGTCTGTAGTTCCCCAGATCCTCCCTCCATCCCTTCTTGTAAATGGGCACCACATTTGCCAACCTTCAGTCAAGTGGAACTTCCCCAGTCATCCAGGACTGCTGATAAATGATGGAACAGAGTTTGGTGAACACCTCCACTAGCTCCCTCAGTAACTTTGGATGCTCCCTGTCTGTTCCCATAGACTCGTGTATGTCTACCTGGCCAAGCAGGTCACTAACTGTTTCCTCTTGGATCATGGGAGCTTTGCTCTGCTCACTGTCCCTGTCTTCTGGTTCAGGGGGCTGGGTACCCAGACAACAGCTGACCTTACTATTAAAGACTGAGGCAAAGAAGGCATTAAGTACCTCAGCCTTTTCCTCATCCTTTTTCACTATGGTTCCCCCTGCATCCAGTAAAGGATGGAGATTCTCCTTGGTCCTCCTTTTGCTGTTAACATATTTATAGAAACATTTTTTATTATCTTTCACAGAAGTGGCCAATTTAAGTTCTAGCTGGGCTTTAGCCCTTCTGATTTTCTCTCTTTGCCACATAATAAGAAAGAAAATGAAGAAAATGATAGTGAGCTGACTTTCAGTGTGGGAGTATGAGTATGAAACATATAAGCAATATCAAGATATGCTACAAGGCCTGCTTGAATTTTCATGTTATGTTTCCATGATGGTTATGTGTTATAAGTGTGGGAGTGATAGGACAGTCATGTCCTTTCCCTTCACTCTACCTTATCTATCAGATTAAACAGTGAAATGCTAGCTTAATAGAGGTCATTTTTATGGGTTGATATTACAGCATACACTTTATTTTCTGGTATATTAGGTTTTGAAACTCCAGAGACCATCAATGGAACAAACCTATGAACTAAATGATGGTCCTTGGACCCTTCCTGTGCATCTTCATAGGATGCTACAAAAGCAGACTGCATGTTCCCTTCTTTTAAAGCAAAGCTAGTCTAGTGCTTTTGCAAGTAGATGATTTTAAATCCCTTCCAAGACACTGTAAGGCTTCATTCTTTATTTGTCCAGGTGACCCTCTATCTTCCTCTGATGTACTTGTACTAACCAGCTTATACAGACGAACTCTTTTTCTGTTTAATGCCCATTTATTTGGTAATAGTCTTTCCAAATAATTTGAGATCGTGCTACTGGTGAGTGAATGAGTCAGTCTATCCTGACAACTCTCTTTAATAACAATAGATGGGATTTCTCAATATAATCCAGGTGACCCAGAAAGTAAAGTACAGAAGATTGTCTATTTTGTCAGGCAAATAGTAGAAGATTTCTTTTGGTTCTTTCTCTATGTTTGTCCCTGCTCCCTTCATTATCTATAGTAAAATACCCATTGACTTCCATGGCACAGAATTAATTGTTATATGCTAATCACACCGCTTCTGACCCTGGTAGTCAGTAGGGTTTTTGCTGTTGCCTTTCTTTTGCTAACAGACTGCATGGAATATAAAGACTGGGAGTGGCAGCCAGGACAAGCCAAATCCTGACATCAGAATATACTACCAGGAATATTTTAGAACAACTGTTTTCACTTGGAAAATGCTGATACATTAAAACAAAACTTTTTTTTCATGAACATAAGAGAACTTGGGTTTTTATTTGTCTGTTATAAGGTTTTCAGATCTTGAAAGTAATTTCTAGTCACAGCAAAAGCTGAAAAGTCTGGAATTACCCGATGGTCAAATTACTTGATGGTCACCTAGGAAAGCAGGAGCAAGATCAGGCTTGCACTACATTTTAAGAAACTTCCTGTTTACCACCCTCTGAGCTACTTCAATATGGGTTACCCATTATTTGAACATTACCAACTTTATGGTGATGGTGGAAGGTAAAATATTTTCATTATCAAAGGCACACAGAGTCTAAATGCTTGTCTTTGTGGCTTTTGTGCTTATATCTCTTTCCTGATCTGAGTAAGTATATCTATTAATCAGATGGTTTGTATGTCACTTGAGAGTTTCCAAACCTTACAAGAAAATCTGTTTAAAAATATCACTGAAGCATCAGATGATATCAGATGAAGAGCTCTCCCACTTTTTAAAATGTGTTCCTCATTATTTTTTTGTTCCTCCTTATTTTTTTCTTAGAATTTTATTTTGTCTTCATCGGATAGCATAGACTGCCTGTAAACTGGGAAAAAAGGTATGCTTTTAAAATGTCATAATTCTTTAAAAAGTGGTGCTTTTTAGAGATTAAAAATTAAACTCCAATTTCTAAATGATTTACAAAGCTCATAGTTTCATCAGTCCCACCTCTGTTTTTAATCTTACAGTAATCAGTATAAAGGAGTGGTTGATGTTAGTAACAAACAAATGAGTAGCTTAGGCCACATGAATTTTTGGTTGGAGCAGATAGTTAAATCTCCTTTATCAACCACATACATTCTTTTGAGAAATTCAGAGAGCACATGAAAGACCGTAGGGACCTAGAAAAGAAAGAGCCAGATGAAATGTTACCCTACATCTGCCTCTATACATGACAGAGATTAAATAGTAACCAAATTGGGTATCCACAAAAGCAGGTGAAGAAAAATTAGGAACCATGCAAAATAGAGCAGAAAATGGTTGTTAGACGGTTATAGCCTTTTAAAATTGACAAGGCTCCTTGGCCAGATTACACATACCCAGGGGTGCTGAAGGAAGTGGGGGATGAAACCAGCAAAGCACTAGCAGCGTTTTCACAAGTTCACTCAATTTTTATTCACTTCAAGAGCCAGAGACAGATCTGAAGATTGGGAAAATGGGTCACACCACTTCTTTACTTCAAAAAGATGAAGAAGAGGAAGGGATACAAGCATGATAAAGTTGTTTCAGTCTTTTTGTAGGAAGAGACTGAAAAATGTTATGAAGGCTTGAAAAAAATAGATGTAAAGTATAGCAAAGGGTAAAAATGTCACTGTTTGTTCAGCACTATTCAATTAAGGGCATCTAATATCTCTCCAGAGAAAAGTATTTCTCTGTGCTTAAACATATTAATATTCTTTGGGATGATACTATTGTGGTAGATAGGGAACATCAAAGAAAAATAATCTGTACACACCCTGTTAATTTCTCCACATCTAAATTACATATACCTTAGAAACTCCTTTGAGATCAACCCACTTCCAAGTCCTGGACAGACAGGCACAAAACATGAGATACCTTTCTATAGTTCCAATTCCTTCATCAAATTCAAAGAGGCTAAACCTTTAAAGAATACACAAAATAAAAGACAAAAATAGGAATTAAAATATGCTATATCATGATATGATTATTTTTTTTTTTTGCCGTTCACAGTGAACTGTAACTTAGGTCTGTTTTACAGTCTTGACTGTAGGCAACACAATTTACCCACAGCAGTGAGAAGCTGTTTCAGATATCCTGCATACAAACCAAACTTTTTTGTTGTCGTTGTTGAAAGTGGGTATTCTACTCCCATTGTAAGAAAATCATGATTCCCTGAAGAGTTGAGAAGGTTATGGTTTGCTTAATTCTTGACTAGCTGCCAGTTTTGTTAATCTTTCTAAACAGTTTAAATACTGGACTGTGAATCTGCCTATTTTGAAAGTAATGTTTGTGTGTAGTATCAGTAACACTGTCAATACAAACTGCAGACACCACCACTTGAAAGCTGTAAATGTTTATTAGCAAAGTTGATATAAGTAGAACTTCCCACACTTTTCTTTTAAGAGCTGATGCAGAAATGTTGCCTTCCTCTTCTATGTGGACATCACAGTTCAGTCCCACCGTGCTTGCATGCTCTGGCATCGTTGATGAGAGCAACCTTCTGCCACTGGAAACTGGGGAAGGTGTGACTTCCTGCTGCTTGATGGCTACATGCTAACGCCAAAAAGTGTCTGATGGAGCAATGCTAACCTATGCTGCGCTTCTGAAATGATGCTTATTTTCAGAAGAGCTTAGGAATGAGAGGTTTACAGAATCACTGTGCCCCAAACAACAGACATATCTGGTTGAAGCCTACACTTATCTATTCCCAAAATGTAAACCCAGAGAATAATAAATAAAAGATAAGATGAACAGAGGTTTTATTGCTGCATGTTAGAATCCAATTAACTGATGTGCCAGTAGCATTTTGCTTACTCCTCTCTCAATATATTTTTCTATGGCATCAGAGCTTACTTCAAGTGACAAACTGCTGCAGCCACGTAGCTGGGGTGGCCATATGGAGTGGGGTCAATAAAACACAGTTGTAGAAACATGCCAAAAATAGAAGCACTGTACTCTTCTCTAAGCATATTCTTCCTGTAGTATATTGAAAAAAATCAAACAACTTTTGGCTGTCTGTAATAAATATTAAGTTGCAGCTGAACAAGAAAATCAAACTATGGTATCAATTTTAACCAAATCTTTATTAAAAGAATAAGTATCTATTTTTAAGGTAAAATTAGTGTGTCATATCCTCTTACTCATAGGCAAGAAAATTCGCCAGATACCACATAAAGCTCTTTCACGACTCTTGTTTGCAAAGTAAAGAACACATTTTTGGAGGGTCAATGTTTTACTCTCTTTACACTTTTACTACAGCTATTACAACAGTTTGGAACTGTTAAGGATACAGCACAGGAAAAATTACTCCATGATCAAAAACTATAAGAAAAAATGTGATTTTTTCCAGTTTTTAGCAGCTCCTACAGCTCTGGAACTAGTCAATTAACTATTACTTGCAATCACAAATTGATATTAGCTATAATATATAGTATAGTTTACAAGCCCATATTACGAAGTTTTCATGTGGTGAAAGCACAAGACATGCGCACTAATTTCAGAGAGCAAAAGTAATGGGGAACTCCATAGGCAAGTAATGTGGTTCCCCAAGAGCTGCAGGAGAGACACAAAAGTTTTATCACTCTCCCTCTCACAGCTGGGGTTTTAGATTACTCAGTAGGAGTTCTGTGGCTCTGACGAAATTTTCATTTAAACTTTTTTGTGTAACACATGCATTTCGAGAGGTTTGTGTTACCACCCTTGTTATAGACTGCTCTTAAGTTCTGACTTTCAGAAGAACAAAAGAAACTCACATGTTCTTCATCAGAAGGAGTGATATGCTTTATGAAAGGATGTGGAATAACCAAGATTATGCAGATAGATCGCATAAAGTCCTCTCTTAGTATCACAAAACTAGAAACATAACCTAATGAAAGTAGCCTATCTCATCTAACACTTCTGATTTTATATTAAACTGGACAGAATGATAATGTCTTGCATCTAAACAGCCACTTTTAAAGGACACATAATTATGTGATTTGGGGTTGTCTTCTGATACTCATCTGAAACCAGCTGTCATCTAACCTAACTTCAGGCACCTAAAAATTTGATACCTTATGTGGGATAGATCTCTAGCTTTGCTATGTAGTCCCTAGAGATAGGCACTTCCAAGATGATTCACACAACTTGGGTGGGAAGTTTTTCTCTTGGATGTGGCATAGGATGATAATGAGTCACCAGCTTGTGGTCCTTACATCACTCACTGGAAGTTCCCCCATTATCTATAAAGGGATCAGTCAGTTTAAACCAGGAGCAGCCAGTTTAGATGCTTTAGTAAAATGAACCTTACCCATTAAATAATTCCTATAATTTAACAGGTAACTCCTTTGAAACACTGGCTACTTTCTATAACAAAATCATTGCTGATTTCATCGAATGGGTCCTTTAAACAACAAGAATCAGTTTTAATGTATTAAGGCATTACGGCAACTGTCTGAGGAAAAAAATGCAATAATTAAAAATAATTAAATTTAAATCCTTGTCCAACAAATAAACTCTGTAAAGGTGGAGGAAAAAATGAAAAAAATAATTAATTTCTTAAAGGAATTGCAAATGCTGTCAGGAAAGCTGATGGGGAAAATATTTGCCCATAGACATGAAATGTCTTATGTTTCAACCTCAAAAAAAAGAGCAGTATTCAGGATTCAGATGACAGTCATTTTCCAGCTGTTCTTACCTGAAGAGTGTGCATTTTTAATGCTATCTCTTATCCAGTAATTACTCAGAAAGGCTAAGAAATCCATTTAAACTGTGCTTCATTATACATATACCTATGGTAATGTTTTTAGTCACTAATTATCTTCTTTGATTTTAACAAATTTTCTAAATGATAATTCAGTAGCCCATTACAAGTATTTTTGCCATAGAGATATTGCCACTTTGCCAGCTTAAGTACCACCTTTATTTGTGACTGTCTTTATTTAAAAAAAGTTCTTGGAATTTACCGATCTGCTACTGAAAACCACTATTTTTAATGACAAACCCATAAAAGGCAGTGGGAAAAAAAAGCAGTAGCAATGATCTTCAATTTAACCTGGAAGTGTCAATCTCTGTTATTTCCTCAGGGACTAAACTGATGCAACACTGGAAGGTTGTGCTGTTTATCATGCAGTATGGGATTTTTACAAGTACAAATCCAGTCTGGAATACTCAGACTCTTCCTATCTCTTCTAGTTGGGATTAGAGCTGTATCTCCCATTTCCTTTTCCTTCCCTCCCCCTCAGAAATATTTTCTTCTTTTGCAGAACCTTAAAACCTCTCAATAAATCCATTACTGCAAAATGAAGACCAGTTGTTAATATTTTATGAGACTGATGAATATCTCTCACCACTTTGGCAAGATAAAATAAAAATGAATGTTTATGGCATAATAATGAGCAACTTTGGAGATGATTCAAAAACAGATGTAGGTAAGTCTTGACTGGATATGTCAAAAACAAGGAAAAGAGTCTTCCCTTTTCAAGACTGACATGAAGCCATGGTTTTCATATATGAGATCTATGAATATTTAATACAGTGTGGAAATTAATATTTAATATACCCAAGTCCTATATGACACGAGTACTTGGCACATTTCTTTCAAAATAAAATAAAAATGTTTAACTACATTCTATGAGTTTGACCCTAAAACCTTTATATTTTGCCATTCTGAAACAATGCCAAGCTCTGTTCTACAGCATTAGCATAATAATGTCAGAAGTTACACGTGTAAATCTACATGCCAACAACAAAATAAAACCAACCTGCCTTTCAAAGCTGTTATGATACATGGAATCCATCCATGCATTGACCACTAACCAAAGAAGAATTCACTACAGAAGCTGTCTTTAAAAGACAAATACAAATAGCAAGGTTGCCCGCAGTTTGATTCTCACTTGATTTTTTCTTTGCTTAGGATCATATATAATATATGTTTTTGAATAAATCAAACAGCTAGTGTTGAATACTTTATGATAATAATAATAATACAACAACAATGAGACTAAAAAACATTTACAATTACCTCCTGAAGTCAGTGCAGAGGTGTCCTGAGACAGTCTTGATAATAGGATTTAAAATGAGTATTGTGAGTATTAAAGACCTGGTTACCTTGTTCAGCAGAGAACTAGATTTGTTGATCCAGAATGCTCTTTGCTGGCCTGCATTCATAACTGGCTAACAAATTTATTATTTCATTGTATCACCAGGCCCATTATTTTTCCATACATAAAAAGTGCATATTATATGAACTTGTTCTCTGATTAAATTACCATTTGTTTCTCTAGCAAATAGATGAGGATTGGCTTGTGTCAAGGCAAGGGCAGACAGCACAGTTGGCTCAATCTCAGCCTTGCTTTGGTGGGATCTGTTAAAAATAGAAATTAATTTGATTCTCCTCCTGTGCCCAGTGAAAATTATATAAAACATTGGCAAGCCCAACTAATGTCTGAATTTGTCATGAAACCTCAAATCAGGCAATATCTCTTTTTTTCTGCACTTTTAATGTGTTAATTTAAATCTCTAGTATATAACGTACCACTTCAACACTCCAGAATTCTTTCACCAAGCAGAAATCTGACTAGCTTTAATATTCTACATGCATGTTACGGAATAAGAATATACTGCTCAGTTTATTTCACAAAATCATATACTGATGATACATTGTACAGCTTTTAGGTCCTAGTAAACATTTACAAGAGGTTTTGTAAGTACCTTTTCTCACTTATTTTTAGTATCAAGAAGTCACACAACTTTTATTCTGCATTCTAATCACCAGGTTACTTTCATTACTGAATGAGAAGAATTATGCACATTTTTTAAGATACCTGCAGTGTTTTTAAAACCAAGGCAAAATGTGACTCAGATGGAGAGGCTAAATATTTATTTTATATTTTATTTTTTTAAAATATATTCTATTGTCTTACCCTGCGAAAAAGGAGGGGGGAGGGGTTGCTATAATTGAATAAATGGTTTTGTACTACTGAACAATTTATTGAAACACTAACAAGTTTTATCTTAAAAACCAAGTTCCTAGATAAAATTCTGAATTTCATATGAAAGTTCAAAATAAATCAAAAGATAATTAGTTAATAACTGACTTTTTTTTTTTCCAGGCAGAATAATTTCTTAGTTAGTAATAATTCCTTTAAAATAAATATTTTGAAAATGTATCATATTGGTCACAGGTGGTGCTCCATTTATTAGAACATGTAATTTTCTTGGGGATTTGTTGTGGGTTTTGGTTTGTTCTTTTTTTTTTTTTTTTTTTTAAAATTTGGATCAATGCAGAAAGTGAAAATAGGTGTCTATTCTGAAAGTTAAGCCTCTCCAATAATCTAAAATACAGTGAGAATGATAAATGAGAGCTAAGACACAATTAATGTTCTTTAGCAATTCGGAGAACTCAGAGGCTTGAACATCTTGCTTGAACAACAATTCCTTCTTAGGCAATCACCTCAATTCCTGTTTAAGGACCTCTGGTTTATTAAACTAAGCAAAAGTTTGTCCACTTGTCATAAGTTCCTTTATCACACATTTTTTTTTATCTTTTTGGCTAAGCTCCTGTTTCTTCTATTTCATGCATGTATTTTGTTGCCTTACTTAAAAAAAACAAAAGGTTAAAAAAAAGTGTTGTTGGAAAATAATGCCACTTAAATTTAAATTCCTTTGCTCTCTTGTTTTGATTCATATCTTAGGATTTGGTGAAGTGATTCTTCAGAAAGAACTGTCTGATCAAGCTGAACATCAGCAAAGTTCTCTTTTTCCATTACTGAGCAACCAACAAATTCTTCAAAGATTACATCATGGAAGCAGATAGTGGGAAGAAATGGACCATTTCTCATGCAGTCAACAAAAGAACATTGCTAACAAGCATTTAAAACATGAGAGATCAAAGCCATGCATGCATTCACTCCAGAATATTTATCATCACCCTTCTTTAATAGATGCATAATCAACAGGTGAGCTAGACTTTCCTATAGTCAAATAATTTTGTAGACAAAGAGAATGTCATTATTAATTCCCTATTATAATTTTTTTCTACAGAAAAGTTTAAACCCTTTCTCTTATGCTCTTATTTCATTTAACATCTTGATGTATCTTATCTTTATAAAATGCCACAACTGGATGATCAGGCAATACTAGAGGGTAATGAAAAAAAGACATGAAGTTCACAAGACTTTTATAATTGAGAGTGAATTTAGAAAGCCACATCTCATTCAAAAATAGCCTTTTTGTCCATTTTTCAGCAGTTGCCTGGTATTTTGTTTGCTTTCATTTATATCACAAGATGTGAGTTTATTTGTACATCTTTAATGTTAACCTAATTACAAACTTATAAAACTATGTCCACTTAAGTTATTGACTATGTAGATCTTTAAAAATGCTTCAATAGTTTTCCTCATAAGAGCTAAATTCAATAGCATCTCTTATGTTATATTTCTGTATTTTTCTCAGTGATTGAAATAGCATGCTGTGACAGCTTTTTAGAAAATTTTATTGCCTTTAAATATTTTTTTCCTGATGTTTTTCAATTAAAAATAAATTAATGATATTTGAGGTACTTCTGAGTAAATCCCAGCTTGCCAGGAAATATTTTCAAAATTATTCAAAGATACTATTTCAGAATTTGTTACAAAAATGATAGAAATATTTTCACATGAGCTTGATATGAATTGAGCTGAATATTTTTAACATAATTTTTAAAAATTTTATGCATCTTCATCACTCGCATAACTTGGAAACAGAAAAAATGAAAGATTGAGAATTTCTAGGGGAAAGGAAGAGTCTTTTCTCCCTAGACCTGTTTAGCATTTCTGTAGAGTTTAGTCTGTTGTCCATATACCCATGTAAGATGTTTAACTTTAAACACACAGGAAATAATAGAAAAAGTTCAAGAGATTTCAATTTGGTTAGTCCATAATCTTGTCTAAACTAAAAAACTTAATTTGGCAAGGTACTCTTTCTACGGATTATGTCTTTCATTCATATATATTACTCTCATGTAGCTTAGCCATTATGCACACGACCAATTTCTCCTTCTAAATAAGGAAATTCACAGCACTGGGACACAGAGGGGTCTTCCTATTCCTTCAGGGATTCAGGGTGATCCAGGGCAGTCAGTGCCCTCCCCTCCGTGTGGCACAATCCCACAGGGGCTGGTAACAAGGTCCATCAAAAGCTTCCAACAAGGCAAGAGATGAATCATGTCTTGGGTCCAAGGTCCATCCAGGCATCAGGACAAGGAGCAGACATGCCTACAGCATTGTTTAAGGCAGGACAACATACCCCAGACTGAGCATAGATAAAGCAGAACCATTGGCAGGGTGTGGGGAAGCCCCACGTGCAGCAGGTCAGGGCCATCAAGGACTATTAATACACTCAAGGCCCTGACACAAACAATTATCTGAAGAGACACTTTGAAAATCTTTCCCACGCTGGAAACAAAGAGCTGGGCAATAAAATCTAAGTCTCAGAGATGGAGACTCTACACATGTTTAACTAAGAAACCTTGGGAATGTTTGACAACAACCAGCTGCAAATAGTACGTTAATACACTCTGGTAAGCCACCATACATATCAGACTTCCATTTGCCTTCTATTATTTTCTTTTTCTTTAAAAGAAAGGCCAAAACGAGGTTCCATTTATAGATTTGGCCCCATACGTGTAAAGGGCAAGTAAGAGTAGGAAGTTAATAATATGTGAAGTTCTGCAGAAGTTTAAGACATCACCTCACAGAGCCACTCAGGCTGCAGTAAACTCATCCCTTGCTTGGCATGCTCTGGCTTAGGTATCCATACCTCATTTGGCTGCAAGAAGTCAGCAGCTACAATTTTCTTGTAGTCTCAGGTGGGATGCTAGTAGGTAGACTCAAGCCAGTCCTCCAAAGTCCTGCACCTGTGGACATACAACCCCATGCACTAATATATGTTGGGTGCCACCCATCTGGAAAACAGCCTGGGAGAAAAGGACCTGGGACTCCTAGTGGACACGAAGCTGGGCATGAGCCAGCAATGTGCTCTTGTGGCAAAGAAGGCTGAGGGGGGCTGCATTAGACAAAGTATTGCCAGCAGGTCGAGGGAGTTGATTCTTCCCCTCTACTCAGCACTGGTGAGACCTCCTCTGGAGTATTGCATCCAGTTCTGGGCTTGTCAGTTCAAAGAGAGGCTTGGACATACTGGAGAGAGTCCAGTGAAGGTTATTAAGGGACTGGAGCACCTCTCATACGAGGAAAGGCTGAGAGAGCTGGGACTGTTTAACCTGGAGAAGAGAAGGCTCAGGGGCGATCTTATTAATATATATAAATACCTGAAGAGAAGGTGCAAAGAGGATGGAGCCAGGCTCTTTTCAGCGGTGTTCAATGACAGGAACAGGGGCAATGAGCACAAAATTAGAAGGTTCCCTCTGAACATCAGGAAACAATTTTTCATTGTGAGGGTGACTGAGCAGTGGCACAAGTTGCCCAGGGAGATGTCCCACCCGTGGAGGTATTCAAAAGCTGTCTGAACATGGTCCTGGACAACTGGCTCTAGGTGGCCCTGCTTGAGCAGGGGGATTGGACCAGATGACCTCCAGAGGTCCTCAACCATTCTGTGATTCTGTGACCTGTAGGGAGGTAGGGATTATGGTTGACACTGAGCCCAGCTTTCTGGCCATGCTCAGAAGAGAAAAAATTCAATTCCCATCACTTATACCATGTGCCATTTCAGTCACATGGTATAAGGAACAAATGTGGTCTTATTCTTCCTGTGAGCAAGCTGGCTAGATGGAAGCTTCCAGTTTTGGATTGTGGAATAAGTGCAGTAATGTGCCCAGGGTAATATACTGCCCCTCTCTGCAGGGTATTTCAGGTACATTGGCAGAGAGACTTCACCAATGTGCCATGTTCACACCAGGAAGGCTGGCTTCCCACTCAGGAGACATCAAGTCCTCTTTATACCATATGTCTTGCCTTAATGATAGGTAAGTGGGATTATTGCTCTCATGTCTCTGTAAAATCCATTTATTTAGGCTTTTTAAATTAGTCTTTGCAAAGAGCTGATTTTCACTTGCAGACATTTTCACTGAAAAACCTGTGGACATAAATTAGAAAGCTGCTTCTTTAAATATTTTGCAGGACACTTTCTTGGGAAACAGGAGACCTGAGCTGTAAGTCTCATCTCATTCTTGTGTTTAAGTGTGTTCTGTGAGCCTGTCTACTGAACTCTGGATGCATATTTTATTATTGCTCTTTAATGAACAATTAAGGCATTTCCAAAGGGCAAAAACCAGCACCTTGGAATGTAAAATGTATGTACAAGTTTTTTGATTTATTCATGTTAAAAAAAAAGGGGGGGGGGGGAGGGGGGATATGTGTGTTAATTTAGTTGGCTCCAGAAGGCTTTTTACACTGCTAGTAAGGACCAGCCCCTTGAACTATAAACAACTTTCTACCCACTCAAAATCTGCAAATATAAAGAGCAGGAACCCAATGGGTGGACTAGTGCCAGTATTCTCACAACGGTGCAAATTGCTTTGTCAGTATCATCCTGGCTGCACTGGGTAACTTCTGCCAGAGTTTAATACAAAAAGCTTCCTGAGCCAGGAAGATAGGCCAGTCTATGAAAGCTTGAATCAACATTTTACTAGCTTCATGTTACTGGTTTGCTTTTGTGTTACTATGCATCTGCTTTACTCATTTCCCAATTCCCAACTTCGTTTTTCTAAATCCTTTCTGATCAGATTACATACAATTAAATTACTTCACTGCACAAATCATGTTCATAAATTTGTCTTATTGATTGTCCAGAACACAGTGCTTCAAGAACCCCGTGTGCTGCATAGCTCCTGTACAGCTCTGCAAGACAATAAGATGATTTATTCTAATGGATGACCTATTTATGATGGAAAAAACAAATCTAATTTCAATTACTGCTCTAATTAGGATGACTCATGAAAACTGGAACTTATGCTTTAGCATAGGTCAAAAAACAATGAAGAAAGATTATTATTCATGATGCAGACTCCTTCTATTTGTTATTTACCAGGATAAATAATATATTTCAGTTTGTGGTTTTGTTGACAATAAATTTTCAAGAGAGAAAGAATCTGTAAGCTGCTTTTATTATTCTTTTAGAGATGCCTGCAAAAAGACATCAATATTGTGACTGGTAATAATACATGATACAGACTTTCATAGTGAAAGAAAAAGGTAATCTGCTACATCAAGTTTCCGTTTATGAGAAGGATTTTTCGGTGGGATAAAGACCAAAGAGGAAGCAGCAGGGCCAGCCCTGCTGAAGCAGGAGAGATTGACTGTCGGCTCTGTCATCATTGTCTGAAAAGCCAAACTAGGACATGTGGGCCATCAGCAAATGTTGGTGGTAGTAGCATACAGCAAAAGTCACTCCTAGAAACTGATTATGTGACCACTTCTTCCACATCAGAAGAAGCAGCAAGTCCAGCTCCTCAAGGACACATTGATGACTCTGCCTCAGCTTTTTAGCCTAAGTCCACCCTGTTTGCCTTCCATCCTTCTCTATGAGACTTCTAGCTCTGGGAAGGCCCCAGATCCTTGTGATCCTTGGTGTGATCCTTGATTGCTTAAAATTCTTGATGTTGCTCTGAAAAGCAGGAAGATATTTATATCTTGAACTGCTGTCATCATTTAAGATCCTAGTGAAAGCAGCACCTTTCATGAAATAAGGACAATTCTTCTAGTCAGTACGAATTGCATGAACCCCCAGGGTGGCTCTTGACCTCTGTGTGGTATATTAATGACAGATGTCAAGAACAAATCTCACAGAACAGGCCAACTTACAAAATCATCAGATCTGTAGTGTCTGATATTAGTACCAATATTAAGTATTGTTTTCTTTTGCTGTAAATATTCAGAGTCCTTGGGGATTTTGAGTGGCTGTTGTGTAGACAAACAAAATCTAGAGGTAGAAAGGGTGCTTTTCAGACACAATTCATTGAAGAATATATTTTTTCCTAGTAAAGAATGAATGAAATGATGCCTTGTTTTACTGCTCAAAGAAATTTCTAAAGCCTTCCAAGAGGCTGACATGCATTTCCCTTTCTTGTTCTCAAAACTGGTTTGGAGAGAAGAAATATCTGGCAAAGTATTTTTCTGTCCTCAGATTAGCTTCTCCTGTGATGCCAATCTTGGGACAAAACACTCCAGGATATGTGAATTCCCAGAGGAAACATATATATTGAAGGATTAAAGCATATGGGCACAGTCTCTGAGAAGTGATGCCTCCCAGCATTTAACGACAGTGATGAAAATCAACCCAACCCTTAATTCAGTGCTGTGTCTAGAAGCCTTAAATAAAGACCTGTTTTTTCCAAGTGAAAGGGAATAACTAAAACCTTTAAGCAGCAGAGCAGCAACAGGAAAAACACATCAAAGTCAGCTGGTACATCCTTTACAAAAATAGCCTTGCAAATATGTTAGTCAAGTCAGTGAGGTGGGGGGGTGGGGGTGGGGGGGAAAGCAAGTGTACTTTCCTTTCTCCAGTTCTTTTAGGTGAACTACCATAAATATGCTTAGAACATGGCCCTTTACCAAGTAGGAAATATAAGACTAAACATGTAACTTTTTTACTGCTAAATATTAAAATATCCTTACATAGAACATACATCTGAGTCTAAGTAAGAGATTGCATATAAGTTCACTGTAGTCAGAAGGAAAACTCAAATTCCTTGAATCCCCATGAGCATGCAGTACTTTAGTTACCAGACAAGTCCAAAAGAGGCCTTTCAGATGTATTAAGATATGAGTTTGCTCAAAGGCTGATGTTCATAAAACTGAGTTTTGGAACATTAGTTCTTTTAGTTTGCTAATTTGCTAAGTTCTGTTTGGTGGGGTTTTGGACAAGAATGGAAGAAAAGGACTGAAACAGCACAAGAAACTAATTTCTGCTGTATTTCTAGTATTTAGCAATAAGTGATCCTGTAGGATTTCCCAGTTTCTAAGCCATAGAAGTATGAATATATTGGGATACCTAATTTAAAATAGAATTTCCTGAGACCTTGTTTGAAAGCCCATCAAAGTCAATGGGAGTCTGTCCAATAATTTTAGTGGGAAAAATTCCTAATTATTCCAGGGAGATCAGGATTTGGCAGAAGCCACCAAAGGAGTGGAATTAAGAATAAAAAAGAATTATGCCCTACAAGCATACTATAATAATGTATACCAGAACTTACAGTAAGACCATTTTTTTTCCAAAGGGTCTCCTTGTCCATGTCTGTGTCACCACAGATTGCTAATAGCTTCCTATCCAAGTGCTAGTGGATCCCAGCGTTGTTTAGTGTCTGAGATCCAAAGTGACTGTACTGAACCTGTTCCTATGTCTATAGAGAGTAAGAATGGTTAACAAGAGTATAAAATAATAGCAGAAGTAAACTGCTATTGACATTTATTTAGAAAAAAACCCCAAACTTAGATACCTGGTCTCTAGAGTAACAATTAAATTGCAGTTACTTTCATAATGAACATGATGTGTGGTGCAGTAGCTCATAACAGTGAAATCTCTTTTTTTTTAACATGCAGAGTTCCATTTGATGGCACTGGGAGAGCAGTGCTTTTTCAAATGAACTCAGGAAAGAACGTGAACTTCTAAGATTAGTTTTGTCTATGGGGAAGTTGGTTTTCAAATAAATGTCTTTTCATTATCAGACTTCAAATGTACTTGGACAGTACCTTCTATATTACTTTGTAAAATTAAACACGCTTCTCTCATGCTGGTCATACCTGTTACAAATTTGTAGTAAGTAATTAGCATGAATGATTAGCAAGAGCCAAGCTATAGGCAATTTGGCATTCAGTTAAGGGTTTCCGTGCTGAAGAAATATCCCTGGCTTAACTTACTGGAAGCTATTAATTTCTCATCAACTTTGAAATACCGTTCAACCTTTGGTCAGTTAAAGATTTAATTTTAACCCTTGTAGAATATTATTTGTTTGACTGACTCATTATTTTCTGGTCTCCAAATGACTGATTCATTTCAAGCACTTAGCTGGTTCTATTGCTTTTTACATCTGTCTAGACACTCTCACTTTTATTGCTGGCCCCACTGTTGTCTGGGTACAGATTCATCTTATCCTGGAAAACTTCTTTTGTTCTTTTAGACATGTCTTAACACATACTTAACATATACTTTTTTCCTCCCTTTTTTTTTTTTAAATCATTCTTTCAGAAATATGACAATATCTTCAAATTGGTCCAGTTCTCAAGGACTGTAAGAAGTATAATTTCAAAATACATTTGTCTGAACTAAGTATATTGGAACTAATTCATTAATGCATTTTTTCAGTATTAGTCTGGAATTGTGCAAGGGTGTAAAATTGTATTGGAGAATTGGTGCATAACAAAAATAGATGGAAAGTATTCTTGTGTTGTGACCAATGCTTTTTGACTTTTGCTTTCACACTTTTCTGCAGTTTTGATAGAAATCAATTATTTCTTTTTTTTTTTTTTTTTGATAGATTTTGATAGAAATTCCACTGAGTTCTGTGGGAATTGGTCTAGGTCTTCAGTTACCCACCGATAACTTCCTCTGAATTTGGCATACAAAAAAGCTGTTTCAGTCCTGTTAGTCAAATCTGTGTTTCCACAGAATAAAAAACAAAATTCCAACCTATTGCCATGGGACCAGGACTTGGCTCAGGCCATTACTAAGACTTCAGTACTAAGAACTTCAGTATAAACATGAATAGAACAGTAGAAGAGATAACAGGATGTAGTTTTAAAGTGTTACACTAGCTGACTATCTGCAAACAGTTAAAATTAAATCTTTGCCCCCATTTTAACCAGGACTGAGTATTTTCAAGTATAGTTGTTGTAGTCTCTGCCCCTGACATCTACCACATAACTGTGTGCAATGCCACTTCTACAGCTACTTAAATACTGGAGGAATGAAAAGAAAATTATCTTCTTAGGGCCCTATCTGGGGCTCTGTTTCAAAACTGTTCATCACTAAAGCGTAAGGACAGTTTTCCAGGTCATATTTAGGTTAGAAATAGCTTGATTTTTCTAAAGTGTTAATGAACATCAGTTTAGAGAAATAGAGCACTAGCTCTAGTGTCAACAAACGCATTTCTCAGAAGGTTATTTTTTATTTTTTCCTCCTTCTTGGTCCACCCTTTTTACCTATAGGTTGCCATTGGAACTGAGGAAAATGTTTACCCTGACACATGCAAAATGCCGCTGTTAAACTGAAAGATATTTAATGCAGTGCACTAAACTGTTAAATTAATCTGAAATAAGAGATTAAAAAAAAAGATTAACATATCTGTCTTAAGGGCCACCCTCTGTAATGTTAAGATGAACACAGGTTTCTTTTAAGTAGTTTTTTTTCAAGTAGTTGATGGACGTTATATTTATCATTGTCTTCAAAACTTTTCATTCTGAAGAAGTTTTATTGGTATCTAAAATAGAGAAATTGGGTGGGTAATTATGCAATGTCTTCATCAAATCATAATTTTATCAACAACTGAGGAGATACTTACATTAAACTGAAATTTTGTACATTATTTCCCATGCATGTGTAACCCATATTAACATGTACACTAAAAACACAAACATAAGTCGGACATGGTCTTGAGTGGCATTTATCTGGAATCATCTCAGGGAAAAAAAGACACTGTTGAAAGACAGAAAGAAGGCTGTAGTGAGGTGGGGGTTGGCCTCTTCTCCCTGGTAACGGGCAATAGGACAAGGGGGAATGGTTTGAAGTTGCGCCAGGGCATGTTTAGGCTAGACATTAGGAAAAACTTCTTCACCAAAAGGGTTGTCAGGCTCTGGAATGGGCTGCCCAGGGAGGTGGTCGAGTCCCCCTCCCTGGAGGTATTTAAAAGAAGGATAGATGAGGTGCTTAGGGACATGGTTTAGTGGTGGGATGGTAGGGTTAGGTTAAAGGTTGGACTTGATGATATTAAAGGTCTTTTCCAACCAAAGTTATTCTGTGATTCTATTCTATGATTCTATGATCATTCCTTACAGGCATAGCCAGAACTAGGTCCTTACAGAATCCTCCCTAAATTCTCAGAACTTGCATATAGTTGCTGTTACACATGCGTGTTGGCTGTACTGCTCAGAAAGTTTGGATTCGGAGGAAAGGCAGGATGAATCTGCTCCATTTGGGCCAATGTGCTACTGGAGAGAAGACTGAGAAAAGCCTTCATCTTCCAGTGAACACCTGAGTCTAAAGTCAGAAAGAGGATAGAAAAGTTGTCTGGTCCTCCTTATCTTGCTGTTCATTTTACATTCATGTGCTGATGGGGATATATGTGGTCTTAACAAAAAGACTTTTGCCTATTTACGTATTTTTATCTCATTTTAATTGTTTGCTGTTGTCTCAAGAAATAGTTTTCAGCCAGCACGAATAACATTTTGCAATACACAAAATCATTGTGATTATCTGGGTAAACTAATCCTCTGAAATAGGTTAGCCAGGCCTTTTGCCCTTTGCAAATTTTCATGATTTTTTTTCATTGTTCTTTTTTTTTCATTATTTGTTGGACTTTAGTTCTACTTTGGTTTCATGAATTTAGACGATTTTCTTGAGCATGGCCTATTTCTTAGTAAGCTGCATGTCTTTATTACAACTGAAAGTATTTAAAAGTCATTATAACCACAGTCATTAAAGCTATTAAGTTGACTTAAAAATCCTGAATATTTTCCAGCATTATTACATTTCTGTTCCTTTGATTTACTTCTTGGTTTCTCAGCTTGTAAAATTAGATCTTATTTTCCAGCTTTTCTCTCCTATACTAAAGTTAGTTTCAAATTCCTTATATTCAGACAATTTTATCTAGGTTTTTAAAAACTTACATGCTCTCCAATGAAATAAGATATAATAATAGATGGTCAGGGTTTTGATTTGTAGACAAAAGACTTTTTCCCCTGTTCACCTGTTGAACAAAAAGTGCCCAACAAGCAGAGTCAAGTGGACTTTAATTCTCCCAGGTTGTTCTCAGTTTTGTCATTCACTTTGTCTAGTGGTCAGAGTGAGCTTCTTCATGGAAAATTCTTGGTAATGCTTTAAAGAAAAACTGGCCTGGAAGAGATCTCAAAGGCCATCTAATTATCCCTGACTCTCAGACAAGGCCAATATTCCCAAGAGATATTTGCCTAACCTTTTCTTAAAACTGTCCTCAATGTGATAAACTAGATAATATGTTCCAGGAGCTAACTTGCCTTACAGTCAGATTCTCTTTTCCTTGATGTTCAATTTATCTCGCTTACTTCAATTTCTGCTTACCTTTTAACTTTTTATGTGTCAGGATTCTTTCTTTAAAAATGGCAGCTGGAGTTCTTTTCCTCTTTCCTGCAGGTCAATTTTTGTAGAAGTTTGATCATTCCTGTGGCACTCATCTGAACTCTCCTTGATTCTTACCTTGGAATGCACTGCCTAGTAATGGACACAGTGTTTCAGCTGGAGCTTCTCCAATGTTTTATAAAGGGAGATGATTACTTGTGATCCTACTTCTGTTTGCACACACGTACTGATATTTGCCTTTTATTGCACAAGCTTAAATGCTGCTTTTATTCTGTTTGTGTTCTGTTATATCCCTAGACTATTTCATACTAAAACGCAATCTAAATCACTTCTTCATTCTAATCTGTGGTGATGACTTCTCACCTAACTTTAGATCTTTGCATTCTTCCTTACAGAACTACATCCTATTTCATCTTTTCAGAACAATTCTCCAATCTGTTATATAATTCCAATTCAGCACATTAACGTGACTCGAAACACTTCCAAATTAGTGTCATCTGTAATTTAAATGAGCAGACTTTTTATTCTGTTATCCTACTAATTAGTGAAAACAGCAGTACCCAATACAATGATGACCCCAAAAGTCTACAAAAATCAGCCAGTATTAGATATTCTCTACATACAATCTTCTAGCTGGTTTTGCCTGTATCTGACCATAAATACAAGTTGGCAAATTTTTAGCCTGATTTTCAGAAGATCATACAGTACATTTTAAGAACCTTCATCTGGCTGAGATACATGAAAACTACGGTTTCTCCTTTATCCACATGATTTGTCAGTTGATATGTGAAATAATTTTAAACTGTTTATTCTTGAAAATCAGTGTTGATTATTTCACATTTCCTGTTATTGTCTATGATAATTGCTTAAAAATAATTTTTATTTTACTTAGTATTTTTCTGTAACCGAAAACAAACTGGATGGTCTGTAGTTGCACAGCACCTCCTGTTCCTTTTCTAAAGATACATATTACAATCAAAATACTTTAGTCATTTATCTGTGGTACCCTAATTAAGGATCTTGGCAAATTAGGCACCCCTTCTAATCACTGCAGAGACATAGAAAACTTTTATATATTTGGATTAAATACTAAATAATTGTAGACAATTAGCTAATTTAGATGTCTATATTAAATGCTTAAAGTTAGGGACTGAAAAAGCTTACGTTTATTCGTGAAAACATCATCCATTTTCCATGAGTTCTCAATTCTTCATTAATATTTCAGAGTTTGTTTAGGTTACTTCTTTAATCAATCCAGAATTATTTTCACCAGACTCAGTTGATCTGAAAACACGCATCTGTTCTAGCTTGATTTTTTTACCCCCTATTTTTTATGTTAAAATCAACTGAAACCAGTTGAAATTTTACTGAAACATGATGTAAAAATGACACTAAACACTGCATTCTCCACATTATCATCCACTGATAACTTTCTTTACTGAGTTGTAAATGAGGTGTCTTTCTTTTGTCATCTTTTCTCTATAGTGTGCTCATTTTTTCTCATTATATTTTATAGCCTTTTCTAGTTCTATATTATTTTGTGCTTTGGTTTTCTCATTTTTGTCCCTAGAGGCTTTCTTCTGCAGTTATCTGAAGTAATTTGACCTACTTTCCTATATGCTTCCTTCAATATTTGTGATCACTGAAGGGCTGATGGTGTAGAAAAGTTAATAATTTAAAATATTTTTAGCCTTCCTCCACATCAGGATGGCGGGTGCTCGTACACTGTTAATATAAGTTGCTTCAAGAATTGTTTGAATTATAATAATGCTGAAATGCCACCAACAAAATATGAAATTCAATTAAATAAAAGTCATGGATGAGATTTTGATTGTGGTGATGTGTACCATCGAAAAGGATGGACAAATAACAGAAGAAAGGATATAATAAAACTCCAGAGCATCAAGGATTAATTTCAGCAAGGCTGCTTCCAGGCAAACTCAGACTTCTCACCATGAGTGGCTCCTATATATACTTAATAAATATTTCATTCTTACTGTTCAGTCTGCTCAATCCATCTCTTGCTAATGAAACAGTTGTTTTTGAAAGCTCATCTATTTATATCCACCTGCTTCGCATGCACGAGCAGACTTCTTGATACAGAGAGATGAGAGAGACATAAATATAGATGTACATTGATCTCATTTTGACTGCAGTTATATTTGGTATTACTAGAGTAACTCTAAATCTAAAGATACATTAGTATAAAACCAGTGCATTTGAAATCAGTTTCAGACATGTACTGTTATGTTGCTGACATATTTGCTCATCATGCTGAATGTCTTCATAAATAGAGCATTAGGAATACAATATGCAATCTGGTAAAGAACAGTCATTAATGACACTTAGTATGCTTTACTAAAAAATTCCTTTGGCATAAGGTTTTGGTAGTACTTCAAGATTTTGATGTATATGTCCTTTAAAGGAGCTCAGGTGGTTAAGAGTACTGTCTTTTTTCTTAAGCTGTTTCTCTGTGTATGACTACAGACATAAAATATGTCCAAGGTATTATCTAATCTTTTGTCTTTCTTACATTACATGATCAAAGATACTATGATACCAATGATGAGAGGAATGTAAGCTCTGCCTTATTTCACTTATGTAGAGAAAATGTCTTTAAAAATGTGTTTGGTTTCAAAGTCTGAGGAAGGTTGAGGTCAGTGTTTCTAAACTATCCTGGTTTGCAAGAAAAAAACTTATTCTCACTTGGTATAAAATTATCATCTGGACCCTGACACTTGATCTTAACACAGAAGGGAAGAGTTAAGTCTCCATTCAAAAATACATTTCTAAAGTTGGTGTTTGACATATTTTCAAGTTTTATAAAAGAAGATAGAAATCTACCCATCTGTCTAAAATCTTAAGCTCTGTGGTGATAAATATTTCCCAGACATTTGCAATTCTTTGGCCTGTGTTAAATAGAAAATCAGATCATAGTGATCTCTCTTAACCTTAAAATTTATTAATGTAGTCTAAAAATTAGAAGTAATAATGGTAAAGATTATGGTCACACCTTTTCTGTGGAGTGGAATTGTAATATAGCTCTGTGGGAAAAAAACAAAAAAAAAGAAATGCAAATGCAAATTCGCAGGGACTATGCAGAGTCACATAAATGATTCCAGGTGTATGCCACTGAGTGAATGTAAGTGAGCATAGGATGAAATTTGCAAACCACTGTTACCTTCTGGAGAAACACTAGGAAATGATTTAGTTTTATTTAAGTGGAAAACCAAAAGGAATTAACCAAATGGAAATAACCACAATAAAGTATACCAGGGCCTAAACCACAAAAGGGATATGTACTTCATCAGCACTTCAGGAACATATGTTTAGCACTTAAGTCTCTCATCCAAAAGACAGGGAGACCTGAGTATCAGATTATACGATCAAGATTGCTTTACTCTGTGTTGCATTTACACCAAGTTTTACATCAGATGATCAGTAGACAAAAATGGGGGGGGGGGGGGAGGGGGGAAACAATAAAACCAATTCCCAAAGTGTCTGCCTAATGTCTAGTCTAGTTTACTCTTTCTCTTAGTTCACCCTTCTCTGGCAAAGATCTCTTGCATTTGTGCACTCTCTAGTCCTATCAGGACATGTGGAGGGCTCCTTCTCTTTAGACTATTCTGCATTCTGATAGCTAGGAAGTTGAGGATTTAAACAGGCTCAGGTGGATAAAAGATCATCCCAGCTTCCTTCTCAAAGGGTGGACTATTTCCCCAAGGAAAGAAGCAGGAGCACCTCCTCCAGCCAGCTTTAGGCAGCACAGAACTACTAATTGCCAGAAACTTGGCTCTGGTGAAGGCTTAGATACTGGGAAGAACAGGAACAACTGAACCCTAACTTGCCAGAACATCAGAGGGAAGAGGGGTTCAGACAGACTCCTACACCAATTGTCCCTTCCACAAGCTAGCATTCAGAGTGGTGTTTGGGGCTTGTGTGAGACTTCTGGAAAAGAAGTGCCTGGCTCTCTCTGGGCACCATGTGTGGGGTGTCCTTTACCTAACTTTAGCTCAGTGTTGTGGAGAGGTCCCACTTACTCTGGTTGTCTAGCTCCCTCTATAGCCAACTGAGCCAGAGATGCTGCCAGAGGTGTGGTGGGGTGGCTCGTCCTTTCTCACATAGGGATATCTGGGGCTGGTGGATGAATCTCCTCTCGGCTGGTTATTGCTGGCTGAAGAGGAACCCTGCATCTTCAACTAAATCCCTAACTTTTAGACTACTTAAATTTATGAAATGTATTCCAGCCCAAACTTGCATATTCTAACAGGGGCTATTAATCTAATTATTGTAATATCTGAGTTGGACATCCCAGCTAGGCACTTTGAATCTCACTTTATCTGTTCTTAACCCAGCAACACCAGTTAAAATGTCTCATAGTAACACCTTACTGACATCTGCCTGAGTTGTCAGATATATTACTTACAGCTTGGATGAAAAAACTTGAAAATTTATACTGTTATTGGATTTATATTAATCGAGTATCAGCTTTTTTTTACTGGCAGAGTCATTTAGGCCACTTGAATGCCAGACGACTTAGAGTGTGAATCTACATGCTTTAATAAGCTCAGATTTGCTCCAACATCCTTTAACAATATAGTTAAATGACCCACATTTCCCTGAGGATGCATGTTATATACCCCATGTTCCAATTTTTTACATGTTCTCAATAAATTGGCTGTAAATTTGACTCAGGTAAGCAGACTTGCCTTCCACCTTCAGCACATTCCCTTTATTAAACTACATACATTCTAGACTTCATTTAAATGAAAACAAACAAACAAACAAACTTTGTTTTTTAAGATTTGTTTCTTAAAATGGGGTTTGTATTCATGGGGTGTGCAAGGAAAACCATACAGGAAAAAAGCACATGTTTTCACCTTTTTATGAACCCTTCAGAAATCAGAAACACAATCGCTTATTTATAAAGCCAGAGGAAAATTTTTTGTGGAACCTCAGAGTTTGAATGTGTTGCTCTGCAGTTAAGTGCAAAAATAATTATGTTAGGGACCTCAGGTTAGGTAAACAGGTTTTTTTCCTTGTTTATTTGTGTGTATGAGTGAGAAAGAGGGAGTTACTGTATATGGGATTTCTTAGTTATTTGTGAAACAAAACAAAGTATGTGAAAGTCAAAGGTATTATTTGTTTTCATTCCCATGGGATCAGGACCACAAAACCAAGAAAACAGTGTAGTCCAGATCCAAGGATTTATTTAGGAGAATATAGCTGACTTTGATGTCTAAATAGTTTGAATGCCCAAACTTCTGAAACGGTTTGGGACGCTAAAATGTAAGTCTTATATCTACATAGTTTTAATGATCTCTGACTTCCTTGACACTGTTACCAGTCATCATGATGTTTTTCACATAGACTCTTAGAATAAGAAACAAACAATTTTGTTTTATCCACATTTATAAAGGAGATGAGAATATCACCCTCCATCCTAAGAAAGATAGAAACTTAAACAAAAAAGCATGGATACTACTGCTACTGCTAATAATTTTACAATTTGGCCTAGTTAGAGGCTGGAATATGCTGAGGGTGTTAAAATACTTTGCTACTGTCTTTTTTTAGATTTCAAGCTTCTTTTCAAACATAGTAAGGGCATGATTTTAGATACTTCTTATAAAAGGCATTTTGAAGAAGTTGGCTATAATCTGAGTGGTTGAATCAGTCCATGGTTCACGCCAATGGCTCCTGCTTGGAAAGCAACTCCTGGTTCCAACAACAGGGTTTCCAGAAATATTTGGATCCTCTTGAATATGCAATAAGTAATTTGTGGTTGTTAGAGGAACCATCCCTTCCTTGTCCATTGTGTCATTCTGTTGTGCAATGTGTCATTATCTGTTGAAAGTGGTCCCAAATGTAAAGCCTTGACATAAACAAAAGGAATAAAATGTAGAAATTCAAAAGGTGACTCCTTTTACAATTGCCTAAGGACACCATCAGTTTCCACCTACATTTTGGCTATAGACCACCATCTATCACTGACAATAGTGTTAGAACCACAGTTCACACATGCATTGGCTCGATGGGACTGTTGATTTTCAAGTAGATAATACAAAGAGAACTATTTAGGTTAGCAATCGGACACCTGCACAAAAGATACTTAGAAAGCAAAATCACTTCTGAGGCTTTATGGGAATGCTTTGAAAACAGCATGAAAGACAGTAACATGGAATCTTAATTTTTAACTACTGGTATCTAAAGAGATAATGACTAGCTTGCATAGCTGGATGGCTTACTGAGAAGGACAAATCTTAGATTTTCATGTAATTAAACTATGGAACATTTATAGCCTTAGCCAGTGTCAACTGAGGTCTCTTGAAACAACTTTTAATTAAAACACAAGATTTAATGTTAAAAACCCGAGTATGTTTCTTTCACAGCATTTTAATTACAGTAGGAGGTAATGCCATTTGGTGACACATTGCAGTGGAGAAGAGCCAGATGATCAGACCCTTACCTGCCCAGTACATGATGGTTAATTTAGATGCTTTAATAATTTGGTCATTTATGTTTATTCATGAGATGTATGGAACCACACCTTCTTAAGGTTTCTTTCCACAAACAAAGATGTCTGTACTCTTCCATTAGCTTTCTAGTCAACTTCAGCAAATGTAGTATTAATAATTGGTGGGTCATCTGTGTAGATGAACACAGGCAGAGAAAAGGGAAGAATAATAAAGCCACTGATCTTCATTCAGGTTCCTACTCCAGTCTTTCACTTCTTTTCTGTGCCAATAATTGTGATGATATGATGCAGACAGGTGTAAGTTAAGACATTTAACTATGTGAATAAAGTTTCCTACCTATGTGATTACACTCCACAGAATCTCATATAGCAAAAAAAAAAAAAAAAATAGTACCTACAATTATTTGTACAGTGACATTGACAACTCTGATTATCACTGAAATGAATTATACAATAGGCAAGGTAGAGCAGAATACGTGTGTGTTGTTCATTAAGTCTCACGGAGTCCAAATTTAGATGTGTCTTTTGTCACAAAAAAAGCCAGGATCTATCACACCAGCTCGTCATAGGCATGGTGGAACTCATGGAAGAGCAGGACAACTATACTCCTGAAGTTTGTCCAGAATGTAGGAGGCCAAAATCACCACACTTAAATTTAAGGACCTTGTGGTCCCCAATTTAGGACAGAAACACCATCTTTATTCCCAGGTAGAATGAGCCATTTGCTGGGGTTGCTTACACTGGTGTTTCCACAGGAATGTCAGTTCAGGCCAGGCATGTACTGCTGTAATGAATTTCCCAGTTGGCTACTCTTACCACCCTTGTGTTTGCTTCATGGAAAAATTCTTACAGCTCAGGGACCAGACTCCTTTCAGCAGAAACTGAGTATCACCTCTCTGTGTCTGTGGCCTGAACAAGAAAAGCAGTTTTCTAATTAGAAATAAAGCAACTAAAGGGATTAGCTTCCTAATTTAAGCTTCACAGTGAAGTACTTATAGTTATGTGGTTCATATGTCACATTTTGAAGGAATCTGCAGAGCATTTCTAGCAATTTGCCCAAATCAGAAAGGCCCTTGACTGTGTCTGGAAAAAAGTTTCTGTTGCCTGATGTGTTACATTAGAGAGCGTATTCTGAGCCTGAAGCCTATTATGGCAAATATTCCACATCCCTCATGTTACTGAGCTAGTTAGGATGTGCTCGGCTTGCCTGCAGAAGGTAAATATTGCTACTACAGTACTAGTATGGATCAATTTAAAATCGGTATCTTCACCAGAGAAACTGTGAAACAGAACAGATCTTACCTTTGTCACCCTTTAAATAGAGCCAATTACGCTGATTCAAAATGGTCCTTTGTTAGACTGTTCGTAAATACCATTTCAAAACAAAACAAAACAAAACACAAAATATTGACCTGTGTTGCTTGATCTTTTGTTTAATTCTCTTCTTCTGAACCAGTATACTAGCAATTCTGATATATTACTGAAATTAAATATTAAATTTATTTTCATGTAGTTTTATTCTCTTTGAAATGCATAACCCTTTTAATAATGTATTATGTGCTTAGGCCCTATTTGTGCAATAAGACTTGTGAAAATGACACCTTTGGAGCATATACAGGTGCAAATGTATTTCACTGCAACCTTTAAAATAAATATAACTCAGACTTCTTCTGAAGAAACCCTTTAATTATGCATTACTTTTTATCTCATTATTTGTTTAAACATTTGCAGTTTTTTACAGAGCTGACATTGAACCAGCAGTTTGTGTTTCTGTGTCCTAAAGGCATTCGTAATTCCAAAACACTTGGGAGATTTATGAACTGCAGCAGACAAGTTTTCTGAGTATCCTTCGAAGACCACACCAATTTATTAACATGCCATTGTGACTTTTTAAAAATTAAGGACAAACTAATAACTTTTCTCATCCATCTACTAAGACAGAAATTTCATTTTCATCATCTCCTGTAATACTTCTTATGTCATATTCTTTTTATTGATCATAGTCTAGAATTACATGGGAGGTTTCTTAGCAGGATTTATGAAATATTCAAATAAGATACCATAATCTGTTATAAAAATCTGTTCCCTTGTTTTCTTTGATTTACTGATTATATGTATGCATGCTACTATTGCTGGGCCCAATCCTCAGCTGATGATAAAAAGCAGTCAATTAGCCAAAACAATGCAATAGAGAGAAAGTGACAAGGGTTTTTTTTTTATGTACTGATGAACCAATTCCATTTTCTACCATTATGAGAATTTTATCTTGTGTGCAAACCTATTCCACCTGCTAGCCAAGAACAGGCATCTTCTCCACGAGGCTCATTAACACGGAGCAGTGAAGCTTTGTCTCTGTCATCTGTGAACTACATTACACAGAGGCAGTCTCATGGGAAACTAAAATAATTAATTATTCTGATAATACTTCAAGAGTGTTTTAAGATTATGTAATCTGTGACCATACCATGCCATGGACATCATCCTAGACGCAAGCATGCATAAATGACATTACAATTATTTGGGACAAATGTGATTGATTTCCTTTCTGAATGAAGGACCAGATAAGATAGATATAGTATCAAGACCAGTTTCCGCTAAATTAATTATTTTAGTATGCTCTTAATACCTGACTAGGAAATAAACAATGAGGTGAATCCTGGCTCTCTGAAAACAGTAAGAGTTTTCCAATTAGTTAACATTTTATTCTCAGACTGAAACTGTTAAGAATCCTCATTACTGGGGTTTTCTAAGATGTTGGTGTCCAATTTTTTCTGGAACTTTGGAATCCTCTCTCCTTACCTTTGATTGCCATTTTTGTCATTGTCAGGTGTACACTTATGCTAAGCATCTCTTTTCATCATCAGCTATGTGTGGACTTTGCATTTGACCCTGCAGTAAAATCCAAGTACTGAACTGTGATTCCTTAAGAACATGTCCATTTAATAAACTTATTGCAAGGTTGAACAGAACAGGAAAAGCTCTTCAAAAATATGAAATAATTGCAAAGAAAATACAAGAAAATAGTATATAGTACATTGCTTTTTATAGTAGAATTTGCAGCAGAGTGCAAATTGTTTTAAGGATTGATATAAGGATTTTCAAAGGCATCAAGAACAGGTAGTTATCCAGATCTTATTGAAAATTAATGGGGCGTAGGTACATAAGTCTACTTTGCACTGCCAAGAACTTCTTCAACAGTGGCATATTTTGCAGTTTTCCATGTGTTTTTCAGTTTTGAGTTTCAGTTACTGTGTTACATTTTTTTCTTCAACTTTGTTTCTAGAATAACTTTATTTGTGAGCTTCTGTTTTCATTAAAAAAACACTTTACTTTTTTCCCCTTGTAATCTTTTCCTGAAAGCAAGAGAAAAAAGTAAAAGAGAAAATTAAACAAATCAAATAAACAACTTACAAAATATTATTGTTTTATAACAATATATCTTAAGCAATACTGGTGATTTCAGGAGGGCTTTCTTGATTTTCTTGGTTCTTATACTCAACTACAATTTGCTTTTTTTTTTCAAAATTATTCAAAAACCATTTTGATTTTCATGCAGGTCCAAGAGGACCAAAGCAAGATTATCTGAGTGATGTAGCACAAATAGAAAACTCACAAATAGACCCGCTCATGCTCTTATCCCTGCTAATGCAATTGGTCAGCCTTGCAAACCTTTCAGGCATTTGGAAGGCTGCCATTGTGGTTGTTTCTCCTAACACAGTGCCATAAGTAGTTTCTTCTGGATATCTGTCACACAATCTTGTTCGACTGTCTTGTGAAACCTGTAATAGAGATCAGTGTATTCATGTTACAGCTTTTGACAGTCTTTATTTTTTTAAATTACTTCCGTGGTCTTCCAGCTCATCCCTAGCATGTCTGTTTTCCTGTTTTCTGTCAGCATGCCACGTCAAAATATCTATCAGAACTATCACTACTCAGACAGAAAGGCATTGCAAATGTAAAAATCCACATCTGCTACTTATGCAACTTTGCTTTCCAACACCATGCAAAACAATCTCCTTAGCAGAAATTCTATCAGGTCAGAATTGGGTGCCTGAAAGGAGTTGTGGCTACCGTCATTCAATATTTCTGGTCCCAAATATGATCAATGACTTTAAAAAACAGACCTCTTCTTGCTTTTAAAACACTCTAAATGCACTTTTGACAATTGTAAAGGCTGTCATTGGGCATCGTATTTTCCCTGTGTGTAAGAAATTTTGAACAGCTAAGTAAATATTTATCCAAACAGTGTTGAATGTTTCTTTTCCATATCCTGTACAAATGGTTGTTTGCTAAAAGTAAAAGGAGGAAATGTTTTTAAACAGTAGGTTTTTCAGTGTTTGAGTCCAGGCATACTTAGACACCACACCTTCCACATTTTATTTAATAATCTTCACTAGGCTGAGCATGAAAAAAGGAGTGGTAAGTGGGAAATCCAGGAGTAATTCAGGGCATTTAGGATCTGACAAGGATTTCAAGAAAAAATTGATGAGCAATATCAGCACATGTTGGTTTGCACCATTTAGGAAGTCACTAACTTAGGTTTCCCCAGTCTCCCCTTATAATTAACAGAGAGATATAGATGCTTTTAGGCCGTGATCCATTTGACCTACTTCATCTGCCTACTGAGAATGAACTAAATAGCACCCTGGATTTTAATGACTTCACAATGCTCAGGTCTCCGCTAACTATAAAGGCTCAGGGTGAAGAGCCCAGATAGAAGTGTAAATAAACTGAGTGTCAGTCAGATGACTCAATTCAGGTTTGGTTTATCTTGCTACGTTAAACAGAAAACATAAGGACCTAGATTTGCAAGATGATACATTCTTCTCACTAATTTTAGCCAACTGAAAGTTGCTTTCAGGACACGATGGATCCCAACAATTCATTCATTTATCTTACAGTGTCATTTATGGCACTCTGGAAGTGAATGTTCTTTTCCATTGACTAAAGCGGAGAATTCATTTATACTTAAATAAATAAAATTTAGGTGGCAAAATTTGAGAGGAATATCCCTCAGATACCAACTTTGTGATTATTAATTGGTTTTGAGACTATCTTTATGAAGATTTGAGCTATGTTGCTCAGTCAAAGATGTTGCCTTTGCAGAGGTGAGGACAGAGTCAGTATTATTTAATGGTAATATTGGTGATTTTAAGTTCAAAGTGCTCAAATGGAAGGTTAGGATATTAGTATCTTTGATTTATACATGTGAGTCAGTCACTGAGGTCAGTGGAAACATGACAGGATACAGCACAAGTGGAATTAAGTGATAAAGTAACTTGTATGTGACACCAGAAATGCAACAATATATTCTGGCATGGACTATCTGCTCTTCCTTCTTCTTTGCCCTCCTTTGACACAGCTTTTTTCCAGCCATTACTATATGAGTCTCCATCCCCTATTCTTGGCCAGCAGCAATGCTTCCTTGTCAGCTCAAATTGTAGGCCCCTGGATTTGGAATGAACTTTTCACCTTTGCCACCTTTCTGCGTGAGGTAAGTAATGGCTCTGTGTAATTCAGGAAAAGAGGCAAAGAGCTGGAAGAAAAAAAAATGTGACAGGACTTTAGAAATTTGTCTGCAGCAGGGTTAGAATGATGATTCCAGCTCTATAATAGCAATCTAGCACAAATAAGAAAGACAACCGCTCAGTTAAGCAAAGGACATTTCAACACCATTGGCTTCTATTTAACTTGTTGGCAACAACTACTTGGTAATGATGAAGGGAAAACATCCTGGTGCATTTAAATGTTCCTGTTAAGTAATTGTGTCCTCTAGATAATAATTTCTGGGCTAAAAAGTTTTCATAAGAAAGCATTTCCATCTGAGATTAATAAAAAACTCTTTCTTTTGTAGATTTCTCTAGATTTACATGTCTTATATTAGGAAATTTCTAACTTGTTTAATCTAGGCAAACATGCTTAAAATTAACTGCAGACTCAGCTGAGGAAATGTTTGCAGTAATTCTTAGGGTTTTCAAATCCTGTTTTGATCCCATACAAGTTCATGAGAGAGAAATTGCTACAATTTAATTAGGAAATTCTTGTAGTTTTCCAAATACTTTCTTCTGTTATGTAAATACCAATGGATCAAAATATATTTTCTTCTTATTCAAATAAGGGACATCTAGACCCACTGTGAACATGTCTTTGCAAATCAAACAGTAGCAAAATGGGAAGCAAATAGATGGCTGGTATCAGTTTGTGCTACTTTTTACAACAAACTGAATGTTTGGAAAAGAGATTTAATATGATTTAGATTTCTTAGCTGATTTGAATACAATTTCTTAGCTATATGGATACATTTTGGGACTAAAATCATCATGATAACATTCAATTTCATGGGAAGACAAGAAAGGAACATTTACTAGTCAATATAAACTAAAACCATAGACTTTGTAGAATTGTCTAAATAATACCTATTATACACCAAATACAAAACTTTCACAAACAAGAGTTAGACAGTTCATATTCACTTCCAGATCTGCAGACTATAGAAATTATTATTTTTATTGATGTAGAATGTTTTGATGGAAATAAGTAGTTTAATGTATTTTCACACAATTCTGTTAATTCTTTAGATACAAACATTAAATATAGAAAATTCAGATAAAACATACCTCTTTTCTAGTAGAAAACTTAAGTTTTCCATCCCAAGCTTTTGCTGTAGTACCTTAGCATACCTGTGTGTGCCAAGAAAGTTGCAGGTCCTGTGTCTCGTGCTCCCACTCTTCCTGGGGGACTGAGTTCATGTTTGTTAGTTACCACATGTCCTAGTGCAGTGGGTCCCTTGCTCTGGAGTATATTGGAAGTATAGACCAGTCATGGAGAATGTTCATGCAGAAGAAGATGAGAGTGAGCTAAGGAATTTAATCTTCAGAAAAGCTATACTGCAGTATATCAGGCTTAGATGTTTTGGTTGTTTATTTGGGAAACCAGTAGTGTTTATTTTTGTTTTGCTTTGTTTCTTCACAAAGTTTTAACTAGATCTCTTGCTTAACTAGAACGTCTAATGAACCTCACTGAAGATCAATAAATCATAGAATCACAGGATCATAGTATGGCTGGGGTTGGAAGGGAGCTGAAAGATCATCTAGTTCTAACCCTGCTGCCATGGGGAAGGACACCTTTCATTAGACCAGGTTGCTCAAAGCCCGATGGCGATGGCGTGTGTAAATGTTTTCTGTCAAAATTAATCAGATGAGGAAAATTAATAAAGTTTTTACAAGAGATAGACAGAAATTTTCCAAGAGACTGGATTATTTTTTTTTTTTAAAAAAAAGGCCAGTTGTTGAAAACAGGAGGTGGAATGCATTCTTTGGGGCAAACTTTCAGAGAATCCTGCCTGTCACTTTGGCAGCTTCCTGGAGGCAGATAACAAATTGACAGCCTTTGGACTTGTCAGATGTAGTTTCCATGCAATAGGGAGTACTGAAGTCCTTTGAAGACTCAGCTGGACTTCAGGGAGTTTTGGATTCTGATGTTGTTCACTCTTTTCAGGGACTAGATGAGCTTTTAAGTTTTCTCTCTGGACACAGGTTTCAGGGATTTGGGCTTATGGAAGAAGATTACTGTTACTTTCAATGAAAATTTGGCCTTTCTCAATTTTGAGATCAGCTGTCTGCACAACCTGGAGTGTTGCCTAATGGTGACAGCAAAGACAGTCTACAGAAGCCAAGGAAAATGGAAAGATCCCTAAAAGTAAAGTCAATGACAGCTCTATTTTTACAGTAAATAACAATAGAAACAATAATAACAATTTTTATCTGAAATGAAATATTGAACTGATAATAATGAAAAGTGGCAGCTTTTGGGACCTTAATCTATAATGTTCTGAAACAATGATAGTCTTTTAATTGACTTCAGAAGGACTTTAATTCAGGCTTCAGATGTTATTTCAAATAACCTGCTAAATCGTCATATCTTCCCTCATTCAAAGCACCACCTTACCTGTCAAATGCCATTATTAAATGGGAAGTCAGACACCCTTCAAAAGAATGCTAATCTTTTTATTTTGCTAATTTGCTAATCATCCATGTCAATGGTATCTGTTTCTGATATTCTTGGTTCTGCTATTTCAAACTATTCATACAAATATAATATTTTTGTTGTGGTTTATTATGAAGAATATTACAACTAAATAAGAAAGATGCCACTAAGAAAAATCTCTTCCTACTTACTTTAGAAAATACTTTCAGAACATTATTATAGTCTGATCCTCTGTCTAAAACTGGTCCGAAGCATGGTACCTGCATAGAAATGTAGGTATCTGGGGCTAGATCCACGGAGAGACTTAAGCAAGAAGTGCTTTTTTAAGTGGCTTATAACATCCACTTCTTTCTTCAAATCCCACTTGAGTTTACATCAGTATGAAATAATAAATAATCACTGGCTGGGCAAAATGAGGGGAGAGGGGAGGCATGGTAGCCAGAAGAGGCAGAAAGTATGTAACTATATAATGTAAGGGTAAGTTATTAGCAAGATGAAATGTTCAAATTCTTGTACCAATGAATATTTCATCTGGTATATGGTGTTGAAAAAATCCAACAGGAGACACTTCAGGAGTCTCAAATAGCTCATACTCTGCAGATTAAATTGCTAGTCTAGGACATCTGAAACTTGCATTCAAATTCCTGTTCCAAAGCAGGTGAAGTGTGGATTGAAGTACAGGATAATTTTTAAATACCTCCTTAGTGATTTCTATTCTTCTTAGCAGCAATTAGAGCACACTGAAGTGGAGAAAATGTGGCAGGCAGGTGTTTGGGTATTTCTGGTATTTCTGTAGGAAAGGGGTCAACCTACTTAAGTTCCCAAAGTTCATAACTGATGGCCCTAAATGAAGAAAGGTGCCACCATTGACCTTCATCTTCCCTTCAGAGCTCCCCTTCATCTATGAGGAAAAAAAATTGGAGAATTTAAAGTTGTTACTCAAATGGCAGGTTTGAAAGCCCTCTGTGAGACCTGCAAGAGGCTTCTTTCACTGGAGTGAGTCCTTTAATTCAATTTTGCGTCTGGATGCTGAAGGACAGGCTTTTCAAACAGAGTCTCTGAGTTTAGCAGTCTTCATTACAACAGTACTGAGCAGTCACTTCTCATAATGCTTCTATATTGTAAGTGCTCAGTGCTCTTGAAAAGCAAACTTCTATTTAAGTGTCTTTGTACTTTCAAAACATTGCTTTATGTTGCCATGAGATATTTTAATTATAAAGGAAATACTAAAATAGAGCACAAAAAACATTTATATATTGGTTTAGTTAATCTCTAATCTCATATTTCTGGTTTTAAAATTCAGTCCTGGGAAAAAATAATTTTGCTTTTGCAAGAAATAATCCCCTTCATGAATTATTGACTAACCTTACTGCATAAAACCAAGACGCTCAAGGTTTTTGCAGGAGTATTACTCATATATTAGGAACATTGCCAAAGACTGGGATAAAGTAAAGAATGCAACTATAAATCTCTAGGGTCAAGTACAGGGAGTGTTTTATTTTGAACATGATTCAGACGTTCTCTCAGTGTATTTCTTTGTTCTTTAGCTCTGTAAAGCCCAAGCTATCAGTAATTCAAAGTATGTGTCTAATGTGTACTTACACCCTCTATATTCAGAAGGTGTAACACAGTGTATTTTCTTAGCTGTTTGAACTGTTGATACTTTAAAGCAAACAATAAAAGTTCACATTCTTGCTCTTTTATAGAACAACTGTTAGGTGTCAAATTGCCCCAACGCATTTTTGCTTTAACAATACAATTAATAGTCCATTTTTCGTCCCTCTACCACAATAAGTTCATTACTCTTGAGCAATATAGGCAGAGATATTGCAGATATTCCTCTCCTCACATGAATATGCACCTTGATAATCCACAAAGTGAAGCTGGAGTGTAAAAGAAAGACCAATTGCAAAGTCATTAATGACTTATTTCAGAGGAGGGAGGTAGGAGCTACAGGTCTGTCAGTCTCTTCTTCATTCCCCACAGGGGAAGTGATGTATGCTGGACTTCATGACAAGCTGCTGCAGGCACATTCCCAGTCCCTCAAAAGGGGAAACCAAGAATTTAATGTATAGTGCTTCATGCAAATACTACTGAGAACTTCGTCATACCATCAAAAGATGCGGGATGAGGCTTAAGTCAAAATCCAACACATGAAACAGTCTAAATACTTACTGGTTCCTAAACAGCACTTGTGGGAAAGTCTACAGATTAGAAAGAATCGTTTCTGTTTCTTGTCGAAAACCTCCTACGACATTACGTTATTTAATTTAAATAGCTTTCAGGTTAGGGTAATAATAATAGTAATAATAATAATAATAAGTGCAAGAGAGTAAAACATCCATATTTTTGCAAGTAAAACTGATGTAGAGTCAATCTTTGCTTACATGTGTGCTAAGGTACAGACAGAATTTGATCTACTGAATATTTCATTAAGGTGTTGACAGCTAAGCATCTGAGACACAACTGCTGAGATTATATATGAAACATGCCAAAGGAGAGTAAATAACAGACTACTCAATCTTTTTCTCTATTTCAGTCTCTTTGTCTCTCTCTCTTTTTAAATGTACACAGTGTAAAAACTGGTTCACACATGTTTCTGCAAAGAAAAGGCAAGAGTTGAGGTTCTGATTGCTCTGTTAGATTATAATGGCCCTTATTCTCACATAACTGCCCCTGTAATTGAGAAGAAACCCTGAGTCCTAGAGTTAAACACAAATAAAATCTATCCATGTGAAAGCTAACTCCAAGAGTCCTTATTGGACCTAATGACTTCTTTCTAGCTTTAATAAGTCTCATACAGAAAGCAATGATCCATAGGGTGAAACAGAATCTATGGAGACAAAGTGAACAGCTGCACTCACCAAAGCTACTAACTTGCAAGCATTGTTATTAAACAGTTTACAAACAGCTGATAAGTCCAATAAGCATTATTTGGAAATTTTTAATGAATAGAAATTATTCTTTTCCTTTAAATAATTCTGTAACCCTATGCTACTATTAATATTTCTCTATTTTAGAATATCAGCCTACAGCTAGTATAACAAAATGGGGAATTAGGCCTAGTTCATATATTTTACAAATTAGGACTAGTGTGTCTATGATTAATTAATAGGAAAAGGGCTACATTTGCAACTAAATATTTTGACAATGAATTATTTATCCAGGTTTACTTTTAGCATATTGGTAAAGCAAGCTTCATTTCACATACTGCACAATAAATTCTCTCTAAAGTAATTCATGAGACCAAAAAATTACAAACATAAAAATCAATTGCTTATTTCCATTTAAAACATGAATCAGAACTATATACAGTAGATTTAGGATGTATTCCTAATACATGTGATTGTCTAGGAAGGGTATAGGTTCTATTATTCCCAGCAAGAAAAAGAAAATGTTAATTTCCCTAGAAGCAAGTTGTTTGTGTTAATTTATTCATTCACATATTCCTCATCCCCATGAAAAAAGTTCTTTGCAAAAGCAGAGAAAAATATATAGTAAATTAAACATGGTGCAGTGATTTAAAGAAGCAGATATCCTGTAAAGGGGTCAAAAGATAAGTTATCTTAATTTATGAGTGTTACAGTCATAAGTCACATCCTGTCACGGTTATTATATTTATGATGTCTAAATGACTGCTAAAATAAATAACAGTTCTATGACAATTCAAAATGCATGATGAGAATGCCACATAAAGCCTTCAAAACCATACCAAGATCACAAAAAATATTTAATTTCATTTAGTTCACTCAGCAATTTTCAATAGAAACAATGATGTATACAAATATGCAATACTGATTTCATGAGAAACCTTAACTGACAGAGTCTAGAATTTAGTTATTCTAGTCTAAAGTTCAAATAATTGGTGGTATTGTGTTGTCTCTTGAGACAACAGGAACTGAGATGCTGCTGCAAAGAGAGGTAGAAGGACTGACATGTTACAGACTGTTCATGGATGTGATGCTGTCTCAAAAAGAGGCAAGAGAAGTGAACCCTTTGTGTATCAGGCTGGTTATATAGCAGAGAATATCAATCACTGATGAAAAAAAGGTACCATGTTTCAAAGCAAAACCCTTTATCGTACATTAGCCGTATAAACAACAGTAGAAAATTATTTTCCATCCGAAGTTAGCAAAGCTCTTTTGTCTCTAATGGCCTAATGTGAATTGACAGTGAAGTATATCCCTGGAGAAGTGAAGCACTATGTTGTAAGTGAAGACAAGACAGCACGGTTACATTATTACTGACATGAATGCCAGCTTATAGATTTCAGTAAGAAGCAGGAATTTTTTGAGACTTTGTTGGGGCTTTAACTAGTGTAGATTTAGATTTTGGTAATGTCTTCCTCTCTTTGTCTTCTCTCTTTTTTTTTTTCTTTATTGAAAACACTGATAACATAATTGCCATGTCGCATGTTTCATCACCATAAGTCAGAAAATAGATGACTGATCTGAATTTTCTGCTCATGTAGATTGCTAGAGCTTTATACACACCTAAGCCTCTGCCATATTTGTCCATCCATTTCAACCTTTCAGTGGCACAATCTTTAATGAGAACCACAACCACTAGTTTGGTTTCTCACTGGCATTGAAGATTGGCAGATCAGTTGTGCAGCCTTGATTTTATTGTGTAGCTTTCTCATTCTCTTTGTGTCAATTACATTATATTTTTGTAGACTGAAGTTTTCAGGTTTCCACTAACTGGTAAACAAATGAGCTTTTACGTGACTGCACAGTAAACTGCATCTGCAAGTGCTGTGGTGGTGTACAGATTCAATAATTCAAACACGAATGAGACAGGAAAACATAAGGCATTCTTTCTAAGCTTATTATTTATTGCAAAGAAAACACAAGAAGAAAGAATTATGCCCACCAAAGGCAATTCCCAGCTGCTGTGCCATACATTTAAAAGATAGAAGTGCTTTTATATTTAAAATTCTTCTGATAGGTGTGATGAGGGCATCAGTTGGCAGCCCTGGGCTGGCTACCAATACTACCCAGGAGCTTCTTCTGCAATCAGTAGAGTGTAGTAGTTGTAATTACAGCCAGCACACCCTGTGCGATCAAGGGAGAAGACTGATTCCTTGCTACCTCCCACATTTTTTGGTCCATTGTTGCAATCAAGTAATCAAAGTTTGACTTTTATACAGGGTTCCTATGTCTGTACATTTGCGTCACAATATGCCTCGTTGTCAAACTTGCAAGATAAGAAGTTCTGAAGTTGCTCTTAGTAAACAAATTTTTTATTGCAGTGTTCAAAACACAATGGAGGTTTTAATCTTGTAGCAAGTCCAGAACTGTGGTGACATCTGAGCAAAGTACAAGACGTACTCCAAAAATGAAGCTTAGGGAATTTCTATTCTCTTATGATTAGGCATTTACACCCCACTTGTATTTGGAAGGCAGAGAATTTGACCACCTCACTACATGGATAACCTTGGATACTAGGGGTGTTAATCATTGCCATAGCCAATCTCCCTCTTCTTTTGGCACATGAGTTGGGAACAAGGTTATGACTACCGGGGAACTGGGTAATCACTTTTTCCTGGAAGAAACACACCACAATTCCTTTTATGCTCCTGCACTCCTTGACTACTATCATAGTTCCTAGCCTCACACATGACTTATAAGAGAGCTTCTTTTCATGGTTAAGTCTTACACCCAGGGAAAATGGATATCTGAATGATGCAGGCGTGTAATAACACAGAACAGGAACTCACTTCCTTAAGGTAGAGGCCTATGCTACCTGAAAAAAACCCTCTCAAAAAAAAAAATTGTACAAGTGTTTCAATAAGTCATTCACAACCCTGCCCTCACAAATGCAAGATCTTAACAATATGCAAGCATTCTTGGCGTGTTTGTTGCAAAGAAGGAGATGCAATATGATATTTTCAAATGAGAGGAAACTCAACAGGCCCTTGGACTCAGCTCAGCTCAATATGTAAATTGACATATTTGTTGTGGGTTCACTGTAGTCATACTGTTTTACATCAGCTGGCCTTGCTAATGCACTTGTCCTTTTATGTGTACCCACTGAGGTGCTCAGCATGAGAATTTCAGTGATTTAAAACTTTATTATTTAATTATGCCTTTAAGTTGTTACTTTTTTCCAGCTAGGATAAGTGCCTTTTCACTGAATACGCTATTTTTTAATTTTTTTAATTTCAAAAGAGAGTAATTTTTGATGGATACAAAAAGAAAAAGAAAAAGTATAGAGAGGATATTTTTCCAACCACATTTCTTGAACACAGCTGAAAAGATTTTTCTTTCTCTTCTAACCTTCTATAAAAAAATATATTTGAGATCAACAAAGTAAGGAAACTCTTAGCCGCAAAGGGCACATTTTCATAAAATTATGAACAAATGAAAATGGAAGGCTAGGTAGAAATGTTATAGGCATATGGTTCGTGTAACTATTTATGGCATAAATGCCATTATACTTTCACTAAATATGATTTCAAACATTAGCAACTGGCCTGCTGGGTTAAATATTTATTTTCTAGGAGTCCCATCTGTTTCAAGATACCAGCCAAAAGAACTGAATAATAAAATGTACAATATACACAGTCACAAGGTACAGAACAATATTTTTCAGGATATTTGCACTTCTGTTAACAAGACCATACAAACAGATCCACCGCTGGCCAATACACTTTTCACTGGTGGAAGTTTTATCCAATAATCTGCTATGTGTTTGCTGTGCTAAAGAACTCTATAAATGTTATGTTTACATGCTGCCTCCTATTGCCATCTTCTAAATGGCGGATTTCAACACTTTCTCTCTTGTTGTGACTAAGGTGCTGCAGTAAATAATACATGATAATGCTGAAGGAAAAAAAAAAGAAAGTGAAACTATAGCCTGAAAATCAAAGATCTATTCCTATCTCTTCCGTAATGAAATAGAGTTTTCTTAGATCGCATGCCACAGAGCAGAATTGCCTTAATAAAAAGAGTTTGCAGTGAATCCAATAACCTCTTATATAAGGAAAATTGCTGTTTGCTCTGGATTTTTTGGTTTTGTTTTGTTTTCAGTCTGAGATGATATTACAGAAATCATGGGTTCCAGCAGCCTATATGCAATCTATAAATCCCAGAATATTTCAGCTGCTTCAGAGAGTAATTGTTCTGCAATTATGCGTGCAAATCTTAATCCAGTAACTGTCTGAGATTAAGCTATGGCTGTAGCCTGTATGTGGCATAACTGGGAGGCTGCAGACATGCAGGTTTTATCCTTATAATATTGACAGGCTGTAAAACACTAGTAAAAGCAAAGGGTGAAGCAGTGCTCCAAAGGAAATTCATTTGCATTTACACATGCACCCATGCAATGCCCCTGTCCACACTGTTACAATTTCAAGAAGAAAAGACCTCTTGAAACAGGATGTCTAAATAGATAGATTGCTTACAGTTTAGAAACTGTGAGGAAAACATAATTTATAGTAACATGCTCTATGTAGCACATTTCTGTAACCTCAATGCACTGCAGGCATGAAATAACCTATAGTTATATTTCCCAGTGATGCGAAAAGGGAGTATTATATTTCTTTAGATCATTTTTTAAAAGCATGCTCCTTTTTTTATATTTTCCTGCTTTATCAACATCGTTTAAAGACCTCTGCTTTAGTCATTTTGAGTCATAGTCACAAACTGTACTATCTTCTGTACTTTGGCAGTGATAGTGTAGCTGGGTTTCCGTAGTGATCTACCAAACAGATTATTTTTTCTCCTCCCATACAGAGTACATATTTCTGATGGCATTCCTGCTGCGTGGGAGGGCAGCTCCGCTCCATTCACACACTCACACTCACAGATGTGGCCTCCTGGGTTTTTTCCTGTTGGGCTTTCCAACAGCCGAACAGTTGTAGCCTCAAGGCCACTCTCCAGCCTTCTAGTAAGCAGTCGGGGCATCACAGCACAGGCTTTGTTTGTACTTTTTGTTGTGTTTTTTTCTTTTCTGTGAAGCTGAGAATTTGTCTTTGGAAGGAAAGGAGGAAGGGGGGAAGGGGAAAAAGGGAAAGGGGAAGAAAGCTTAGAAAAGCAACAGATTTTGGTATTTTCTAAAACTGTCAAGAAGAAAAGCCCTGCTCCATTCATAACTGCTGTTTTACAGGTAATTCTAGTTACATGGCTATGAAGTAACATGGAATTTTTGAGTCCTTGGAACAAAGCCTTGCTTGAAGCCAGTGATTTGAGCAAGAAATGCCACAGAATACATTGTAATCTAATCTCTTCTCAGGCAGTTAATGGCATACGTGAATGACAGAGAAGAATACATTTAAATCATCTTATTTCTTTGAGAAATGTTACCGCAGCAAGCATTTTATCATAACAGCTGTAGCTGCTGCTTCTGCCAACAGGATATTTATATGACTGTATAGATCAGCACAGGCCATTTCCTGCAGGAATATTTTATTCTATAACTAAATCAGGAAGAAAAACACCAGGAACCCAGTTGAAGGATATAGGGACAGGGTTATTTTGAACCAAATTTTACTCCATAGTGTGATTCCTGGTAGCTTGGTAATGGAGCTTTCTGGCATACTGTAACACAACACAGGAAACCAAATGGCCCCATGAAGGGGAAATGCAACTATATAGCTGTGCGTAGGGAAGTTGGGGAACTGATAGACTTGTGATAAACTGGTCCTACAAGAGGGAAGATGAGGTCATTACTTCTGCATGAAAAGCAATATGCCAGACACAAGTAAAAGGTGAACCTGATTCTCCCAAAGCATCTTAACATATTCTCTCTGCCTGGAGAAGAAAAGAGAGGTTCAGTGCCGAACAGAGCTATTTCTGTTTGAACTTGACAGTATTCTCATAACAAAGCATGGGGAGAGGGAGAAACAAGAGGATTTCCCTACATTTGATTGTGATCGCACTCTCTACCAATAAATCCTCCTCGGTTCATAAAGATTCTTCTAAAGAGCAATTTGATTTGTCTTTGAAAAGCACTGGAGTGCATCAAATGTCATTAGTTCTTTAAATATGTCCATGGACTACTGCAGGCCTGGAGCTTTGTGCAAAGTCCCTTGTCACTCCTGGCCCCCACTTCTCCTTTGTAGGCTACCAAACTAAAATTGTTCTCTATGTGTTTCCAGTAGTGCACAGGGAATAAAGGGCTTTAACTCATTCTCTAGCAAGGCATAGTGGGTTAAGCTCTAGGATATACTTAAATTGCATGATTATATTTTAATGGATTTTTCCAAATAAGGCAAATGTGGAGGCAGTAGCTTGAAACTGCACAACTTATTAGAATTATTCATATTAAATCAGTGGTATCATATTATCATTGGACTCTTTTTTTAGGTAAACTTATTTAGCTAAATCTCCCTGTTTTATTCTTACCTAACTGCTAAATTCTTCAAGAAATACCTGATGCTCTCTAACCTTATCAATTGCATTTTTCTCTTCCCTCATCCTCTTCACCTACTTTTTTTTCTTTCTTCCCCACTCCCATCTCAGTCCTTAGGCTTTCCAGTTTTACAGTAAAGTTAATTATTCTCCTACATCTTTGCCTTCATTCTTTTATAACTGGAGTAGTGTCAGCTATTTTTCTATACTGAATAATTCAAGTTCTGCAACTCTGTCTTTAAATGTCTCTCTGTATCCATTCCCCTATGTGTCTACTAAGCATCACTCAATATGCTTTTGCATATTGCATCCTCCCATACTTCCTTTCTCCTAGATGCTCCATTAGGAAATGATTGCTCTGATCTTACAAAAGGATTGATCATTCAGGACTGCCCTATTCAGCCATGCTCTTTTAGAAATGGAGCTACTTTTGAAGACCTGCAAGAGGAAATCTGGGCAACTAGGTCTAGTGCCAAAACTGTAATCTGCCTTCTCTGTGAAATGACATGGCTTCCCAGACAGGAACCAGCTTAAATCACAGACTGTTAGAGACAATTCAGGCAGCATGTGTGTTTAATATTAGACATTTGTGTAGAAAAGTCTGCCAATCATATTGATTTCTGTCAAATTAAGTACCATGGGATTCTTTTTTTTTTTTTTTTAATCCATGTGGACAGCTTAGAGGCGGGAAATTAAACAAAGCTTTTTCAATAATCATCTTGGCTGAAAGTGAACTGTGGTCTTAATAATCAGAGAGGGACAATCATGTTTTAAAAAGCTATCCCTCAGGTAAGGAATGCTTGCCAAAATTAAACTCTCATAAAAGCAACAATAAGAGAGGCAACTTAACAGGCATGATCTTGATTTTAGGAACAATACTCTAAATTAAGGGATAATTCCGCATATTAGTTGGGTTCCTGTGACGTTTCTCATCACCTTACACTATCAAGTGATTATTTTTAGAGTACTCCTGTGAAGCAGGGAAATAGTATCCTAATTTTAAAGAAATGTGTATCCTATTTTTATGGGTTTCACAAGTCTACCAAGTCCTCACTTCACTGCCAAATTCTTTATAACATCCTTTCTAACTTAAAAACCTCATTTGCTATGGAATATTGTTTCAAACAAGGGCAGAGCCAGCCATAACTTTGTGTGTATTTTGCACAAAATTATCAATTACTTAAAAGAAAAAGATACAAATATGAGTCCGCCAGTACAGAATTTTTGGAATTCAAACTTGCACCCCTCGTGAAGGTGAAGACAAAGACAATTCAACTTTAAAATACATTAGCGTCAGGATAACTACTGAGAAGTGTTATGAATGGCTGTATTTCTCCTTTCCCTCTTTGGAAGTACCCAGTTCAGATTTTGGCTACTGCATGACTGATGGCTAGTTTTGATACCCAGAGCAGGTCGTAGTACATCATTTCTATGAGCTCTGAGCGCTAGCAGAATCCCCACATGCAGTGATTGGAGAGCGCTCGGAGGGATCTTGTGATATCCAACTCACTAGGATGTAGAACAGCAAAGCTTTTCACAGCCTCTCTTGTTAAGGTGACAGAAGAGGGAAGGCAAATCACAGCAAAAAAAATATGTTCCAATAAGAAATAGTAATAAACTTTCCCATATATCTCACCTTTCCAGGAAAGAATATAACTGCTGGAACTTTGCATGTGCTCTTGATAAATAGAAGTGACCCATGTCCAGCTTTTATTTAAAAGCAAATCCAAGAGAGAAGGAAAAAGCCCGAGAAGTTCATCACATAAATAATCATTTATTGAAGGTACAAAGCTAAGGAATCAAGAGATGCCTCAGTAATTGCTGCCAAAAAGGATTCTTCTAACCTAGCTTTATACACTTACAAGCAGATGACTACACTGTAAGCTGGTTTTACAGTAAGTTTGGTTGTAAGGCATGATTAATCTAATGCATTTTAGGAATTTACTTTAAGATAGATAAATTGTGTCTTAGATTGTGTCTATTATCTTGACTTGGTGTTCAATAGCAGCAAGGACTCATTGTCTATGGCCATACAGTTCACAGTAAAAGTGAAAAGCAAGACCAGCCTCCAGCATGAAATCACTTGTGTGTGGTGCATGGCATTTCCTAATTTTCATGGTTGAAATCCTTTAGAGTTTTGGCTTTCAACTGATATGAACAGGTATGAGAGTTTCCCTTGCCCCCACCTCCACCACCAATATACTCAGGAGAAAAAACAACAATTCCGGAGGGACAAGGACACTTGCAAATGTTCCTTTCCTAGATGATACACTGCTATCTCAGTCCCTGCCATCAGCAAATAACTTGTCACCATTTTTTTTGGAAAGGCACTGAAACACCTTGCCTTTGTGAATATTGCCTTAAGTGCAATTTTTTTTAATAATAAGTTTTGTTGGGTTTTGTGCATCACATAGAGGTATAAATGACCTATTTTTGTGTGTGTGTCTGCACCTGTGGAGGACTCCTTCCTATGCTGCATTATTGAGAATTTTGCCAGATATAGCTTCAAGAACAGGATTTTCTTGTTTAATTTCAAGGACACTCTAGACATACTCTATTCACATTTAACCTCTTTGAAGTTCCGCTTAGATGAGTACAATTAAAGGATCTTTGGTGACTTTGGTTCGTTATTGCTTTCTATATATCTAATTTGAAAATGTTACTGCAATACACAGCTGTTTATTTTTGTGGTATCTGAGGCTTTGCTTAGTAATTTAAACCTAATTCTTCTAGACTTACATCTTAGGCTTCCCTTTCTGTCCCCTTAACAAATACGCACATATATATGTGTGTGTGTGTGTGTGTGTGTGTGTGTGTCTATACATATACCTTAAATCTCATACAGTTGGTGTCATAATGCCAGAGGTTCACAGACATTCCTGTTGAGACCATCATAATTTGTCACTTAGTCTGTCTTCATGTCAATACATCTAGACTATATAATTTGTCTCTCTCCAGCAAACATCTAAACTGTGTACAAAATTTGTCTTGGTATGTTGGTCTTCAAGACACATATATTTTCTTTTCCTAAAACTGATTTAGATCTGATTCTCTCTGAAAAGTGGTTATATCTTCACTAATTTAATTTAACATCTCAGCTGGTACAGGATAAGAAAACAGATTTTTGTCAGTTCTGGTCTTTTGTGAAATACATAAATCCCACTGGTCATGAACCTTCCTGATAATGATATGGTATACAATATCTTTTAAGGAAACCTGTGCCACAAACTAATGATATTTGCTAATGAGACACTAATAAACCTTACCCAGTTAGATGTCTGGCTTTATTAATACACTGTGAATAGACTATTATGATCATTGCCATTACATTTTTTTTTCTTTTTATTTTATACTTGTGTCTTGAATACCAAATGGAATTCAGTGGTCCTTGATCTCAGTACTTTATAAGAAGAAATAGCAACAAAAGATGGATAACAAAGAAGTTGTGTAAGTTGTTTCAGAAGACCTTTGCCAAATCTGAACACAGGTTTTCTCTACCCTGTGCTTGTGCTAGATGTGTATGCCTCTTGGTTTAAACAAACCAGACTGGACACAGAAACTGTTTAGCTCTTCATTGTAAGGTCAGGTGCAGTCATTCAGCAGAGAGTGGAATGAACCCCCCCATAATCCAGGAGGAAGCAGTCTTTGACCTGCTATGCCACCTGGACATCCACAAGTCTATGGGGCCGGATGGGATCCACACAAGAGTGCTGAAGGAGCTGGCAGAGGAGCTTGCCAAGCCACTCTCTATCATTTATCAGCAGTCCTGGAGAACAGGGGAGGTCCCAGATGACTGGAGGTTGGCAAATGTGACGCCTCTCTTCAAGAAGGGCCAGAAGGAGGATCCGGGGAACTACAGACCAGTCAGCCTAACCTCGGTACCGGGGAAGATTATAGAGAGGTTCATCTTGAGTGTGCTCACCAGGCACATGGAGGACAATCAGGGGATCAGGCCCAGTCAGCATGGGTTCACGAAAGGCAAGTCTTGCCTAACCAACCTGATTTCCTTCTATGACCAGGTGACCCGCCTGGTAGATGAGGGAAAGGCTGTGGATGTTGTCTACCTGGACTTCAGCAAAGCCTTTGACACAGTCTCCCATAGCATTCTCCTGGAGAAGCTGGCAGTTCATGGCCTAGATGGATGTACTCTTCGCTGGGTTAAAAACCAGCTGGATGGCCGAGCCCAGAGAGTCGTGGTGAATGGAGCTAAATCCAGTTGGCGGCCGGTCACAAGCGGTGTCCCCCAGGGCTCAGTTCTAGGGCCGGTCTTGTTTAATATCTTTATCAATGACCTGGATGAGGGGATTGAGTGTGCCCTCAGTAAATTTGCAGATGACACCAAACTGGGTGGTAGTGTTGATCTGCTGGAGGGGAGGAGGGCTCTGCAAAGGGACCTGGACAGGCTGGATCGATGGGCCGAGGCCAACTGTATGAGGTTCAACAAGGCCAAGTGCCGGGTCCTGTACTTTGGTCACAACAACCCCATGCAGCGCTACAGGCTTGGGGAAGAGTGGCTGGAAAGCTGCCTGGTGGAAAAAGACCTGGGGGTACTGATTGACAGCCACCTGAATATGAGCCAGCAGTGTGCCCAGGTGGCCAAGAAGGCCAATGGCATCCTGGCCTGTATCAGGAATAGTGTGGCCAGCAGGAGTAGGGAAGTGATTGTGCCCCTGTACTCGGTGCTGGTGAGGCCGCACCTCGAATACTGTGTTCAGTTTTGGGCTCCTCACTACAAGAAAGATGTTGCCTTGCTGGAACAGGTCCAGAGGAGAGCAACCAAGCTGGTGAGGGGTCTGGAACACAAGTCCTATGAGGAGCGGCTGAGGGAACTGGGGTTGTTTAGTCTGGAGGAGGCTGAGGGGAGACCTGATCGCCCTCTACAACTACCTGAAAGGAGGCTGTAGCGAGGTGGGGGTCGGCCTCTTCTCCCTGGTAACAGATGATAGGACGAGGGGGAATGGCTTGAAGCTGCGCCAGGGCAGGTTTAGGCTAGACATAGGAAAAACTTCTTCACCGAGAGGGTTGTCAGGCTCTGGAATGGGCTGCCCAGGGAGGTGGTGGAGTCCTCATCCCTGGAGGTCTTTAAAAGAAGGATAGATGAGGTGCTTAGGGACATGGTTTAGTGGTGGGATGGCAGTGCTAGGTTAACGGTTGGACTTGATGATCTTAAAGGTCTTTTCCAACCGAGGTGATTCTATGATTCTATGATTCTATTTCATGTTGCTGTAGAGAGCTTTGCTTTTGTGCTCAACTCCCCAACAGTCTGCCTCAGAAATATTCTAAGTTCTTCCAAACCCCATCCTAGTGCCTTAACCTGATGAAAGCCAATGGCTCCCTCTGCTAAAGCACAGCCTGTCTGCTGTGTGGAGGAAAAGCCTTCCTGACAATATTCCCAATATCAAACACCAAGTACAGCAAAAAGGAGGATATGCCCTCATGCAAGTGACTTCTGTTCCTAACCCAGCTAATGGTGAGAAAGGCTGAAATGCCCAACAACAGTTTCAGCACTATGTATCTGCAAGCTTATTTTTTAGGATCTTCAATTTTAAACTGAGAACTTTGGTAGCCAAAATTGTTAAAGACTACTCAGGCACTTTGATATTACCAGGTCTTGTGCTTTTCCCATAAACTTAACAGTACTTGCAGTGAAGTCAAAACTTTTGTGTTGACTTCCACAGGCCCTAGCATTTAATTGTAGTGTTGTCATTTTCCTGAAACCCCAGATTCTGGCACTATTAATTTGTAAATGAAACTCAGCTTTTATTTTTTAATGTCAGTTTTTACAGACATAATGTTGCAAAGAAATCCAAATGCCAAAAGCAAATAAAAACAAACAAGACAACAGAGAAACAGACATCTCAAGGCCAAAACAACAAACCCACTCCTCAAACAAAAACCAAAATACATTTTGGGGGGATTAAAGTTGCACTAAATTTAGTCAACGTCATTTTTTAGGGGCCTGACAGAAAATACAGGAACGCTTTTAGTTTTCAAATATTTATTTTGAAATATGTCTTTAATCTTATATTTTATTTTATTCTCATTCTTATTTTGAAGTATACATTTCATTTTATTGATGTGCTTAAGGTATTTACTATATCTCCCCTTTCTAAGCAATTTTGATTTTTATTGCCTTCTTACATTTTTATTGATTTCCCTGTTCCTCTTTTCATAAATTTTTTCAGTTTATGGATGACTCTTTGTTCACATGACATTGGTTTATAGAGTGAAAAAGATGAGAGGTGATAACAGGGCTTTTCAGTGGTCACCTCATCTAAGCTCGTTTGCTATCCACACAAATAGATCACTAGCAACATATTGACTGAAGTGTTTAAGCTTCAGGAGTTTTATCTTGCTCCGCTGACATTAATGGAAGTTTGCAACTGACATAGTATATGGTGAATAAGAGTTTGGATCACTACTGTAACGTACCAATCTAAAATGGGCTTCAATTTCTGCTCTGTTTCATATAATCATAATGTACTTGATTATTTTTCTGCAATGATTTCAGTATATTTTTATGCCTTCACCACAGAATTAAATTTTTTTGCAATGTTTTTCCAAAAAGAGGCAAGAACCCAGTTCGCACTAATCTGGATTCATCTCTTTGTTGGCATTTCCACAAATAATTGTCAGTGCACCATTATGCAGATTTTTTACTACATTTTCCAAGTATTGAAATACCTATATTAGCATTTCCATGGGCACCTGCTTGATATGCATGTTCGGTTTGAGCAATTGTGTATGTACCCCTGAGAATAAGATCTGACGTAAACTTTCAAGTACCTGATCATGCTTTGGTTTCTATTTTTTAAATTCCCACAGAATACAGAAACATGCCAGTTGCTTTAAGTAACATTCCAGATAAACAAAGAACATTACTGGAGTGTCTGCAGAAATTCAGGGTGCTCTTATTATGCAAAAGAAATCCAATAAGATAGTATATGTCCAGAAGTCTTAATATATTAAAATAATATGTATGTCTGCTTCAGTCCCTGTGTCTTTCATCCCTACAAAATACTAGGATCTAAATAATCACATAATGGGATTTAATTAAGAAAACTCATTTGGCATTTGACGAAAAAAGAATTTTTTTCTGTTTTATTTCTACTACCCACTGAGAAGATATGTTTATAATATTCACAGAAATTAATGCTTATAAGGACAGACAAATTTGTAGAGACCTAAATGGAATTCCCCTTCCATTTTGAATACATGGGGACAAAGATCTCTTTATAATTAAGAAGCATTACAGTCTGATATACTACATAAGTTAACATTTTAAACGCAGCATAAATTTGTCCAAGTTCAAGTGGGTACTAACACAGTTGTGTGACTTCCTGTCCATGGTAGGCAATGGTTGTATTTGTCTCTTTTACTCTTCTTACAGTTTTCTGTAAAAACCACTACTGACCTGGAGAAAAATCATTACCACAGCATGCACATATATCTTCTTCCTCCCTTGGGCAATAATCTGTTGGCTTCTGGTATCATCTCTCCATCCTCCTTGCGAACAATGAGGAATATGGTTAATCTTGGTCTAAACTGAATGTTCTCTTTAATAAATTATCTTTGCTGTCTCTTAGAAGCACTAGGTTCTCATTTGTTGACTTCTTGTTCTTCTTATACTTGAAATATTTCCTATTATTTATTTTAACCACTTGTGTAATTATTTTTTCTCTTTTTGCTTTTCTCGTCATGCTTTAACTTCTTTTTCCTTGTTTCCGTGACCTTTTAGTCCTTCTCCAGCACATGTGAAGTTTTATAGCTCATCTCTGCTGACTTCTTAATTTCTTGTGCATTTTGTGACGAATCATGTTTTTATTAAAAAATGTGTATGTCTTATACGCATATATTAATTTTTTTCTATTAGGGTATGCAGTTGCCATTTTCTTTGGAATGTACAGCCTTGAGAGAGAAGGAAATAGAGACTTTAAAAATTGATGTGTCTTAATATATGGCTGTAGCATTAGTTTTACCTTCTAGATTAAAAAACATATTTCCTGAAATCCTTAAATATACAAATGTATGCATATAAATATATATATAAATAAACTATATAAATTAGCTTGGCATATGCTAGGAGAAAACAAACAGAGCCAAGTACCCAGTCACTCAGATCCACCAAATCCAGTGTTCTGGGAACTTGCTGAAGTCTTAGAGAGCAGAGCTTGCCCAGTTACATAGGTCTATGGAGAGGAAAGCCTGTGATTTCCTGGATTTTGGATGTTACTTATGCTGCTGCAATTCTTCTTCTGCTCTCCTTTGAGAGTAAAGACAACAGCTGTGGTCACAGATGGGATGTGCTTGTCAGAAGTAGGTCTCTAAACCCCATAAATCTAGACTCAAACAGTGCAGGCTGGGAAAGTTCTTGGTTACTTTAGAGGTTCTTGAAAATGCTGTAGAAATATACAATAATGGAATATGTCTTCTACTGACCTGAAGATAGGTAGTCTTCAATGTTGTATATGCATATCTTTAATGGACATGGGAATCTTTCTTTGCTACGAGGCCTTTAACACGCCTCTGAAATAAGTATAGCAATATTTTAGAAGCTCTTGAAACAGGTTACACAGGGCATTAAACAAACGGGCAGATTTTCAGTGGTATTCAGTACTCATAGAGATAGGTCACTAGACTTCTTTACTAGTTGTTGGTAGCTCAACCTCATTGTTACAAGGTACAAGAAGAGGTGAATGAACTGTGAACATTACACATATTTTCTTTTTTAATTGCTGTTTCTCTTCTTTAAAATCCTGTCAGCAGCTATATTTTCCAAAGTTAATCATAACCAGATTTAAATTACTTTAAAAATCCTATACAGCTGACTTCAATATATCCAGCTTATTTGTGCAGAACACTGAGAATGAAATGTTTTGATGTCTCTGAACAATCAGAAAAGTGTTTAGTAAAACAATAAATGTTTTATGTTTGTTAAAATCCAAGATTGTAAAAAAAATCAGTTTTTCAAAACACATGTGAGTTTAAGTACCCGCTTTAAGTTAGCTCTTAAACGGCATCTTCTTCTAAATGAAGGCTTTGAACTCTGATTTGGATCCACTTGCTCCAATGGTATAATTCATAAACTTGAATATGAATCAACATTATATAGAACAACCAACCAACATGAATAAAAAGTGGTAATACAGAACAAAATGTTTGAAAGGTTTGGATCATCACAAAAGTGCTTTTGCTGAAGCCCTTACATATGATCATCTCTTCATGAATTTATTCTTCCATTTCCTCTTATTTGTTCTTGCTGTGATGTCCATTCTCAGCTAAGAACATATCTTCTTCCACAACACAAGCAAAGACAAATAAAAATATATATGTGAACTGCAACTAATATGTTAATTCAATATATCTTTATTCTTACAAACAAAGAGAGAGATAGTGTGACAATAGCTAATAAAATTATTTTTTTTCTATTTAATTTAGGGATTTACATATATCAGTAATTAATTTTTTTGAACTATTACTTAGGTTTAATCGTTACTTATTTGTGGGTTTTTTCCTCCAGTTTTATTAAAGATGTGCAAGGATACAGCTCCCTTCTGCTTTGGGACTTGTGTTCAATGTAAGGGAAAAGGTCAACAAGGCATCATAAAAAAATGTGCTGATCTGGATGGCTCTTGCAGCTGGTCATATATTTTATAAAAAAGCACAGGAGAGATTTCTATATTTAGAGGCTCAGAATAACTTTTTTCCTGTCCTTCAGCAATTTACTGTTCCTAGGCCTCTATTTTTCTTTCAGTTGAAAACAGCAGACTCTACTACAATATTTATATATTGACCTAAAATATTACGTAGTTCAGCTGATTGTGATTTTACTTTGCATTCATAGATTTTTTGCTGAACGTACTTGATGAAAAAGTTTCAGATTATGACCTATTGAGAGCTCATACAACAGTTGTTACATACTGCAAGAATGAGAACAACACAGGTTCCAGGAGCTGTTCTGGAGGTCTGTTAGCTTTTGCAATTGTGTTTTTGGCTTCCTATTTTTCCTGGTATAATAGTGGATTGTTGCTGGTTCTCTCATTCATGAAAGCATACTCAGATTAACATTTTTCTTGCTTGTCCACCAGCTTACAGTACTGGGGGAATTCAAACTTGAACAGAAAGGCACATTTTGTTTTGAACTGAAAAAACCCAGAGGTTAAATGTAATCACATACCATTGTCATTGCTGTCAGAAAGTTTAAATTCTGGATGTGTTATGGGTACTGTTTATTGTTGATCCTGAATTTTTGTATGTTTTGTACATTTTAGCCCATCTCCCTTTTTCTCGTGTAAGGAATCTTAAAAGATAAACTAAACTTGCATCATTTAGTTGTTCCACTTCTGCTTCACTCCCACTTTATTTGTTTTTTAATCCCTATTACGCCATTGCTTCAGAGGAAAATAACTGGAGGTTATGTTCTCCTTATTAATCTTCCTTTGCCATGTAATAAAAGGGTGGGTAGAGGCTGGGCAAGGAAGAACAAAGAAGATATTGTACCAGTAGGAAAGTCTTATTCAGATTCCTAAAGGCACGGAGAGAATCTGGCCAAGACTTTGCTAACATTTTCCATCACTTTTTATTGACCTCAGCTTTGAATCAGAAAACACCACCTGGATATACCGTCTGCAGTGTATTCCAAAATAAACATTGTCATATACCACACACTCAGGGGATTCCCTTACCTTTGTAATAGGAAACAAAAGCAATAGCAAGTGCAGAAGAATTTATATGGTGCTGTAAATCTTCCGTTCTGAAAGACTGGAATCCTCACTATGACGTTACAGCCATGGTAACTGATTATCCAGTGGTTTGTATCTAGGGCTATGATAAGCCCCTAGGCAGAGGTGCATTACTTTTGTCTGATTCTTATTTACATTGGCATTTTATAACCATATAGTCATTGCAGACTAGATGCTATCTTTTAGCCAAAATCCTCAGTAGGGATAGGTGCATGTCTACACAGTCCCCAGAAAAGAAGGGTAATTTCTTCAGGAGTTGGCTGATATAACACTAAACTTCAATTTGAGAAGGTTCCTAGGCAAAGATCTAGCATAGGGCTTAAGCAACAAAAGTGCAACTGAGAGAGCATTTAGAGACCCACATTCAGAAGATGTAGCCAAATAAAACCCAAACCCTTCCTAACTTCCTTTGTATCTGAAATGGAGTAACAACCATATGGATGTAAATATGCCTGTAAATAAATAAAATTCTACTTTATGCTTGGTCTGATCATCTAGACCTCTTCCTTGGGTTTTATTTTTAAGGGATCTTAAATAAAGTCTTTGAAGAATCTATGCTATTAGAAATACTCTCAATGCACCTAACTGCATGATACTGCCAACCTTTTGTATAACAGTCCTTTGATTACAGAGCTCATATAACAAATTGGAAATATGAGCCAAATGGGAAAACCGAGCTTTTTTCGTAGATTAGGTAGGAAAGAAATTGTATCTCCTCTTCTGAGGGAGATATTGTAAAGTTTGGTTCAAGACAGCCTTCTCCCATTTTTTCAGGCTATGTAGCTTCAACTTGCATAGCAAAGTTGAGAAAACAAAGATACTGGGGTTTCAGAAATTTTCAACACAACATATAAACCCTGAATTCAGAAGTAGTTTCTGGTGTTGATCAGACACAGCCCTGGGACCAAAAAATCTCATCAAATCACAACAGAGATTCAGTCCAGAGGACCTTGATAAACTTGGGAACCTGGCCAACAGAAACTGTAGGGGGTTCAAGAAGAAAAATTGCAAAGTCCTGTACGTAGGGCAGAATAATCTCACGGAATAGTAGAGGCTGGGAAGAGACTGGCTAAGAAACAACCTTATAGAAAAGGCTTCCATCATAGTCTTTATGGAAAAGAAACTCCTAAGCACTGGATGAGACAGGCAGCCTTACCTGTCTCTTGTGCATGCAATAGGGCTTTACAGTTACAAAACATGGCTTTAGCTTCTCAGCCAGCTGGGAAAGACTCAGTATAAAACATTATTGTCCTACGCCTATATTTTATGCTTTGTAGTTCATAAGCTTGTCTTCAGGTATTGTCTATGTATTTTTTGTCACTAGGTGGAATACCTCCAGTAGAAGTCAGCAAGCAATATTTCTTCCAAATCCCACTCCCAGCATCTAGTTCTTGGAATCTTTTACTAAGAGCTTGTGAAACAGAGATTTAAATCTCTAAGTGCACAGCGAAAATGCATATACTCAGTACCTTTATGTACATGCGGGTGAATGTCTCTTGTTTTGTACCTCTGGGTATATTTCATTTTGCATGGGATACATATTTATTCAGAGAGCAAGTAAGTATGACCCTCTCAGCCTAATGATTTCCATTTGTGATATGAAAAGCTGTGGTACTTCTTTCTGCTTTCTCAAAAGTCATTCCAAGAAAAGGTGAACATCCTTAGAAGGAGAACCTGAGAACACACCTAAAAATAGGCTAAAGAACACCAAGGAGATACAGTTCTGGGGGAAAGGAGAGAAATAAAACCTATCAGTTAGAAAAGGGACTGAATCTTAGCTCTCCTGCACATGAATGTATTCTTTCCATCCTGTACTGCTGCATCAGAGACCACCACCACCCACTGCTTGTGGCCCATTTGCAAATGTAACCATGCAGAAAATTTTTCTGAAATCCAAACAATGTAGTTCACATTTTTTCAGTCAACTTGAACTGCATTTCACTAACAAATGCCACAGCCTGTTTCTTGAAGAGCCTTATTTTACACAGGAAGTAAGTGGAGCCATCATGCTTAGCAAGCCCAGGCACAAGGATGCAAAAGGAAGGCAATTTCTGTGCCCCTCCGTGAAAGCTACATGGTAAAGGTTGCCAATCTCATTCAACACATAATGTATAAATGTGCCAGCACTCAGATTCACAAGCAGCAGTATTTAGCACTCTGGCTAATATCCTAAACTGGCAGGGAAGGGGTTAAAAGAGCCCCAGGACAAATATTCCTCCTTCACCCATAGTAGTGGCATCTCTGGGTCAGAGATGATCTGCTCTTGAAAAATACCAACGGTTCTCTCTGTTATTTCTCTCTGTGTCTGTCTGTAGGGTATGGAGATTATTTTCACCTCAGAGGGTATCAGTTATTACAGTCACACAGTACATTCATCTAAATACTTCTGGAGAAGAAAAGCATACTTCCATTTATAACACTTTACCAGTGCAACTAAGGCTCTCAAACTAGTATATTATCAAAACACACATATTTAATATTTGTTCTCTTAGCTTACTCACTGAATGAAGGCAACAGTTTTTTCCTGGTGTTTTTTTTTTTTCCTTGATGGATGTTGCCTAGCAATATATTACACTGACTTTGAACAAATCTGTAATAGTAAATATTATGGTTTCATCTAACATTTCAACTATGAAAATAAACTGCATAAAATGGAGTTCACATAAAAGATACCAGGGTCAAAGACCATTGGAGTAGGCATTCTGCATCCGTTACAATACGCTACCCATAGGCAGCGATTATTTATTGGAATATGTTATGAGTCATGGCAATTCATAACACTACAGTCTCTGGAAAATTCCATTTTCCACTCTGAGCCAACATTAGGCTTACAGTACATACATTTTGATTAACTGAGACACAAATGTATCCCAGCAGTTACAGGAGAGTTGTTTCCTATCTTTCCTAAAATTGAGAGATACTTATTATTTCCAGGAAAATAAATAAGGTCATGTGGAATGAAGCATTTACAATTCTTGGCAGGGCAGTTAAAATGAATAAGACTGTACATGAAAGCTTGTTTGACTGTCTATTTAGTTTCATTTTGAAGATTTTAGTCTTATCATTCATGATTTATGCACAACATGTACTGCCACTTGCTGGTCTGTTCTATAAATACCTTCATAATTTGAATTAAGATAATGCGTTATCTGTGCTTGGTAGATGTATTACAGTTTTGTACTCACTTAAAGTTCCACAAAACCATAAAGCCTTTTTGCATTTTAGATTTAGCTAAAAATATTCCCCCATTAAAATAGCAATCATCATTAAAATTAGTTCCCTGATTCTACTGATTAATTTTTCAGTAACAAGCAAGGTTTCCAAAAAGTTACAATTAAACGTATTTTTAGACAAAACCTGACAATTTTTTAAGAGTCTAGAGAAGCAATTACCTGGCATAAGAATCTGCAGGACACAATTAGAGGGAAGAGGAAGTAATTTGAAATAAAAATATATATTAATATATACACAGTCATAAGAATATTGCCAGAGGCAACACAGTGCTGTTGCTAAAAAAAGTTTTAAATTATAGATTTGAGACCTTTCCATTTCTCTCCAGACAAATATGAATCTTTGTATAAAGGCAGCAGATTGTTTATTTCTTAATGTATAGTTTCTGGTTAATCAGGTTTCAAACCTTTCATCTTCTGTCATCTCTGTATTCCCACTAAGAAATATGCTGGTACTAAGCTTATGAGATGCAAGATCAGGATTTGTAATTACATCCTGGTAAAAGGACATTTTTAGCCACATGAGTAATTTCAATCTCGTGCTCAGTTTTGGCTGTTGCAAAAGGGGAGGGAAATAACCTGTTCTCCATATCTGTGAGGCACAGAACAGAAAGGCTTGGAGTCAAGTTGCAGTGAGAGGTATAGCTTATGTCTATTAGGAAATGTAGAATCACTGGCACAGACTGCTCAGAGAATTTGTGGAAATGTCATCACTGGAGATCTTTAAGATAAGTTAGGCAGTAAAAGGTCACAGCTTGATGCCTTTATTCAGTCAATCTAAGTATCACATAAATGTTCTCAAAACCATTTAAGAGCTATGTAACAGTTTTTTCACATAAAGCCATAGAGCATCTTGTATGTTTCTTCCATATTCACCTTCATTTACAAGCATAAAAAGTTGAGATTTGAGCCTTCATTTATTAATTTTACTTTTCCTATTTTCTTTCATTTGGTTACTTGAGTCTATGAGGAGGGCTTGGGTATTTTAATTTTTTTTTTTTTTTTGTGGACCATTTCTCATGTCCTGTGGTTCATCAATTGGTAGCCACTGGACTAGAAAACCTCTTGAAGGTCTCTGTCCTCTTGTTTGCCACAAATAGCTTGTCAAAGATGGCTTTTCCATTTATCATTTAAGCTATGCTTAAAACTCAACTGTAAAAATATAAATTCTAATTTTAAGTCTGTACTTAAAGCCAAGTACTGTCATAGTTTAGGAAATATAAACTTAGGTACAACCCCTTAAACTTAGTCATATTATAAAACTTTTTTAAACTGTAGGCTAATACTCAGAGAAATCTGTAATGGCATATATTTTTACATTTAGGTTTGCCATCACCCTTAGATGATGGAGGCAGGGGAAGCCCTGCACAGGGCAACAGATATTTTTTTTTAATACAAAAGAACACAATGTCTCTTTAAGTGGAAATTAATCCCATTCTCTTCTCTTAAATAACCTATGTACCAGCCAAGAATTTCTTCTGGTTATCACCTTTTTAACTGTTCATGAACACTGGGCATCTTACAGTAAACTGATTTCCATCAGCAGAACAAATAAAAAAGAAAGCAAGCTGCAAACACCTCTAGAAGCATAATGAGGCCTGAGAACATGTATTTGTTGACAAGACAGAGTTTGTGAGTCAAGCAATTAAATACTGTTCAGCTGACAGTAACTGCAGAAGCAGTCATAAAATATCAGTGATGTACTTAATTGCAAATAATAGCAGGCTACCAGCTGTAACAGATGAACACCGGAATCTCCCCTGGATTGAGCCTTTAAATGAAGAGCAGTGGCGGATTTTTTGAAAGTGTGAGGGAAAAGAAAGAGGAACTTGCAGCAGACTGTTCTGGTGTGTGGCAGCAAGGCAGAAATAATTAACGTGGATTTACCTCTCTGCGCTGTGTAAGGAATGAATTGTGCAGACCTCACTACTCCCTCTTTGCCTTATGAAGTCAACAGACTCATGATCAGCTCTGTGACTTGGCTCTGGTCCTTTGTGTACATTGCACCCAATCAGTAAAGGCTGTCCTGAACCTTCAGAATAAGCCAAATATTGGGGCCTGGTTGATAACTTAGCTCCAAGCACATTGGATAACAAACTTTGGCTCCCCTTTTGTTCCATATTTTTCACAAGGACAAGCGTACAATAAACATATAAGCACTTCTGGCTCCATCCTTTTGCTAACAAGCATATGGAGAAAGGCTTGTTCATTCCTCATGCTTTGTTGTTCCCCCATCAATGTTCCCCTGATCCACATCCTCATATTTAGCAGATAAAGGAGATCAATACAGCTGAAACATTTTTTTAGCTCATCAGTCAAGAAGATGGAAGGGCCTCATGGGCTACATTGCTGCTTCAATATACGGAAAAGAAAACAAAATTACCCCTTCCTCTGTAAGAAAAGGAGCTTTGGTCTGCTCATAGCTCACTGTCATCATGTTTCTTTCCATGCAGGGAAGTCAAAGGCAACTTTACTCTCTCCTGTGTGGCCATGCACGGTGAGGTCTTGTATTTAATACGATTCAAGTAGGCTCTGAACTGAGATATTCACCCAAAAATTCCTGGTATAATCTCATTTCTGACTCAGAGCGGTTAGTACATACTCCTTAGTTATTTGAATAAGAAAAAAGTCTGTATTCATTCCATCAGACTTCAGCCATGTAAAAGTAACGTGACTGGGTTGGAAAACTGCCTGCCTTCTCACTGCAGCTGAAGGAAAAGGAATATTTTTTTACCGGTTATATAATACCTACTTCAATACTAGACAAGTCACTTTCTAGAGATGTCTGCTACTCTGCAAAGACAGTATGGGCTCCTGGAGGACAAGACTGGAGGAGGGTCCTACCTTTTAGATGGTGCAAGTTAAGTCAAATGAATTCTGCCAACAGGCTGCTGCTGTTATAAATCACAGCGTGCTTGTGCCCAGTCCCTTACCAACACAGCTCTCTCAAAGTAGCTGTAAGAAGTGACAGCTGCCTGGCAAGATACTAGACTTAAATGTGAGCAGATAAGAAGTGAGATGCAGTGATTTTAGAGTTGGAAGAAAAAAAGAGGAAAATATGAATCATCCATTTTAGACAACGTATTTTATCCTTTATGGTTCAAAGCAACATTTCTGTGACCCCCCACAGAGGGTAAATTTCAAACAGGTTGTCCCAAGATGCTTTTCAGACATGTAGCAAAAATGCTCTAGTATTCATCTGAAATTTAATACTGCCCCTCTATCTTATTACTTCCTCAAAAAAGATAAAAAAATAAAAAGAGAAAATTTCTCGCAAGATTTTAGTTGCTTCCAAGCATCAAAAATAAGGAAAAATTGATATTTCAGTAAGATTTCATAGTTATTTGCTTTAAATCCTGGGGGGAAAAAAAATTAGGAGGAGTATCAGTGGGGAGGGGAAGTAGCTTCTGAACTGGTTAAGGCTGTAGGTTTAGGTAGAACATTTTTGGATAAACGGCAGGTTTTATGTCTGGTTTTTATGGTTTTGTTCACCATTAAGAATTCTCTTTTTGTAAGCAGAAATCTCCTAAAATACCTCAAAAGTGAATGGTCATGTTAGTTTTATCATGAGTGACCGTTGTTATCTACTTGCTTCATAAGGGAAGTTTGGCAGTATTAATCTTTTTAAAACAAAGGAAAACCAGACCAGACTCAGGCAAGTGCTCAAGTGCCAATAATGGCTAAAAGCAATGTAAGAGCAACATTATTGACAATGAAAAAAGACTAACGAAGGGGTTTGTGATTGAGATGTAAATAACCTTTTTTTTTTTTTTGTTCAGTACTTTGTGAGCTGAATTAACTAGAAATATTTAGAGAATCCTGGGTGATTTTTTATTGATCATGGTTAGTTCTTCTGCCTGCCATGATTGCAGTGCTTTGAGATTCATGAATTAGTTTGCAGAAACAGGGATGATTGACCTGTGTAATGATTAATAGAGTATTATCATTAATTCAGAAAACATTTAATTACACCTTAAAGTAATTGGTAATAGGATATTGATGGTAACAGGTATATTTTCAATGGTTTCAATAGGTACTGGTTAAGTCCCACAGAACACTGCATATATGAGGATACAGAGAAAAACCTAAATAGGATGCTGTCAATAACAGCTGATCAAGTCCTATAAAATATTTCTGTGCTGTTATTTTAAATCTACCTTGAGATCACATTAACTAGGTTGAGCTACATAAGCTTTTCAAATCATATTTTGTAGCACATATCAAAACCATCTATATTTTTCTTTTGTATCTAGAATGATGTGGCTGTAGGAATTGATTGTTTGACTCACAAAAGGAAGCATCTTCATTCAGAAAGACCTTCATTCAGGGACAGGGAAGATGGGAATCCAACTGGTGGACACCCTGTTCCTCAAGAACTATGCCTGCACCAGTTTCACACACACAACAGAAAAGAGAAAGCTGAGAGATCTCTTCATATCTGGCAATGCAACAAAGCTTCTAGGATGTCAAGTTACAGTGTTTGCGACACAGATTATCAAGCACATTTTGAGTTTTAGGACAACTTCCAGACTGACAGATGTAATATTAACTAGAAAATCAGACACTGTGGTGAGCAAAACTAAAAATATAGACTAACTGGAAAAAAAATCTCCACTTTTGAAAATTATGTGAATTGTCAGAGTTTATTTTAATTTCACTTTAGCATGAGAAAAACACTTAAAAAAAAAAAAAAAGAAAATATTCCTGTGAAGTTAAAACTTAGGCTCTCCCTAATTTTCAATATGACTTTTAACCTGCTTTACATGCAAGCATTTAAGCAGACTGGGACCATAATTTCAGATCCAGAATACTAAAAACACACAACATGCTTTTCTAACAAGGTATGTTGAAAGATGTTTGTTTAGTTGTTTTTTTGTTGGTATTTGTTTGTTTGTTTTTTATGGGTGAGCAATTGTCATTTTTTAGTAGTCAAGAAGGGACAGTTCTTCAATACAGTGGTGTCTTATGGTCATTACTATATAAGATTTTCTATGGCAACTGGCATTAAAAAAAGGAACCTTGAAATCAGCAAAGAAACACCATTCATCCAGAATAGCTGAAATTGGACCTAATGTGCTCATTTCCCTTCCTTCGTGAGTTAGAAAAACCAGAATGTCCTCTCCACTGCTGGATAATGTTCTACAAACTCCTCCCAGGCAAGGTAACACTAGTCTCATCTACCTACTGTTAGCAAAATATAAGGAAATTCATTAAAATTAAAGATGGAACACAGTCACAAAAAGCATTAGAAACAGAAATACATAACAAATTATTTAAAATATTAAGCAACCTTCTTTTTTTTTTTTAATCAGTTGCATATTATGCATTTAGATGACTGAACCCAATAGCCTTTATTCACACCTCCATTCCTCAGCAGATTGTTAGCATTTTTCACCCCTTTCCAATAGGAGTGAACTAAAAGCCATCCCTATTCCTGAAAGCATATCTGTTTGATATTAAGCTATGGTTCAGGCATGTTTAGTTACTCAAAGGGACAGAATGGTACCTAGTGGGATTTTCTGAAACATAAGAGTACCTGTCTCCAGGGAGATATTATTGAGCCTCAGTTTCCATTTTTAGCTCCATAAATATATCAGAATATCCTCTGCATTATGTAAAATGTTTTGATGTGTTTATGAATTTTCAGGTTCACAGTTATGTGAGCGGTCGACTGTATCAGGACCTGCGTCGCTGATTGCAAAGTCTAGGTGAGACCAGTAACTCCAAGCATGTGAATAACACAGACTCGCATGAACAATTCTGTTGAAAGCAAGAAAAATTAAACAAAAACCCAAGGCAAAAACCAAGAATAAAGTCCTCCTGCTGTCAGAATTGTTACTCAAAGCATACTCTCTTACCAAGTCTTTATAATGCTAAAATTTGTCTATCAGTCTGAAGCAAATTTTATTTCTATTTTGCTATAAACCCTTTGTAAATGGCTGCCCAGAGCACTTGTACCTGGCCAATACCTGAACTTCTTCAAAAACATAGCTTGTTAAGCAGCGTTTTTCAATTTGGGCCATGAAAACTTTTCCCCTCATTTCTCCTTAATAATATTTCATCTCAAAAGACATCTTGTCCTGGTTTCGGCTGGGATAGAGTTAATTTTCTTCACAGAAGCTAGCATAGTGCTGTGCTTTGGATTTAGTGCTAGAAGAATGTTGATAACACGCTGATGTTTTTAGTTGTTGCCAAGCAGTGCTCAGACTGCTCAAGGACTTTTTGAGCTTCTCCTGCTCGGCCAGGTGCATAACAAGCTGGGAGTACAGCACAGCTAGGACCCAAACTGTCCAAAGAGCTATTCCATACCATAGAACGTCATGCTCGGGGGGGTTGGTGGGTCGGTCAGTCGCTCGGGTACTGATAGCTGCTCGGGACGGGCTGGGCATCGGTCGGCGGGTGGTGAGGAATTGCATTGTGCATCATTCGTTTTGTATATTCTGTATATTTTGTTATCATTCTCATTATTACTATTATTATTATTTTCTCTTATTAAACTGTCTTTATCTCAGCCCTCGGCTCTAACCTTTTTTCCCCTTCCCGATTCTCTCCCCCATCCCACTGAGGGAGGGGGGGGGAGTGAGCGAGCGGCTGCGTGGTGCTTAGTTGCCAGCCGGGTTAAACCATGACACATCCTTATCACAAAAGTTGTTTCTACTAAAAAAAGAAGGTGTGTTTCATTTTATTCTGCTGTTATCCTTGAATTTTGGTGATAGCAGTACTGCTTTTAGACTTGGTGCCAGTGGACTTTCATAAAATTAGTGGCTGGTAATCTCTCTTATGCTTTATTATTAACATGTGTCAGACTACATGTGCTCTGGAGCACACCAGGCTTCCATTACAGTGAAAATCTCTAATAAAATACTCCATAAAGTTTTATTTTTTGAGAAAGTTATTGAACTTGGCTCCATTCATTACAAAGTTTGTAGAGGCCAGATAACATAAAAAGCACATGGTGAATAGATACCATGCAAAAAAAAGTTTTCTCGAGATTAGTATATGAAAAAAACCCAAACAAAACCATGCAGTGAGAAACAATGTTTAAATAGGACTATATTTCTAAGTAATGAAAAGATTTGGTGTTTATCTTTTGGAATTCTGAAATCAGCTTCCACTCCTTGTATTATTTCTCTTAAAAATTTTCTCTGTGAAGAAGCATTTCCAAACAGAGTTATGTCTGCAGTTGATCAGTCTTCTTAACAGCAGTATGAAATACCTAACAGAACTCTTATTTCAGAAGTATTAGTCTAGCATGGAGGAATCTGTTCTCATATTCCAACATACATATGCTGGCAAACAACATTTTGTAGTGGGATCAGAAAAGCTGTGCAGATATCAGGTTACCATATGGGGAAAATAAGAGGACAAACTGTTAGTATGGGAAAAATTCTGCTAATGATAATCTTATTGCCATGAGCTTACTCAGCAAGTGTAAGTGTACCCAGAAGAGCCTCCAGGCAAATCCTCACTTGAGGACAAGTAAGGAATTTCGCCAGCTGAACAAACTGCACATGAGAGCAGCCATGTAAAGGAGGAGGGTTTTTTTCACCTGATACCCTTTCTGAACCTCTGCTAAAGTTGGCCCTTTACTTGGATTTGCCATTTATGCTGTCTTGGAAACAAAAAAGAAACTGTAAAGTGCAACACCAACTTCCTCCTTTGCTATTGCCTCTGCCTTTATGTCCATCTGGCTCTCAGAGACAATCTCATTCTTTCACACTCCTGGAAGTGAAAGGATCCGTCTGTTTGATAGGAGGGTGAGGCAACATGAGAGCTTGGTATCTGTATGAAGGACCCTTAGAAACATGTATGAAAAAACAGATCGTGCTTGCCGATTATATTACATTTCATTATTATAGCAGAGGAAAATGTCTCCATTTCTTTCAAACACTCATCAATACATTTTTTTATGCTGATAATCTGTGGTTTTATCTACCTCTCAGCATTTCTGCAATGAATTCTGTCACTGCAGGTATCATTTGATTTTTGTGCAATTTTCCTTGAAAACTAATATGAATGTAGCTTACAGATACCTATTTTTAACTTGGAGCAGTTTTGCATTTAAAATATTTCATTGAACCCTGGAAAATATATCTGTTCTTCCTTTGCCAACCTGGTCTAGTGGAAGATGTCCCTGCCCATGACAGGGGGTTTGAAACTAGATAATCTTTAAGGTCCCTTCCAAATCAAACCATTTTATGATTCTATGATTCTATGCAGTTTGAAGCTGTCAGCAAGCACAGTTCCTCTGGTGATCTATGAGCAAAGCATCACAATGTCAAAACCTGACAGGGAGAGTCATCAGGAAAAGGAACATAACTTTCACAATCAGTAATATTCATCAGTTCTAGAAGATCGTAAGTTAGCTTGAAGACAGCCTCACTGGGTAAAGGCACTGAGAGAGTTATGGTGCCACAACCATCTGCCTTCTTTTTTGGCAGGTGAATACCACCTGTGATTTTGCAGCAGCAGATGTCTCAGCTGTATTCACTTTATTTCACAGTGGAGAGAAATTAAGCTAACATTAGCTCAGAACAACCAGACCTGAAATACGTAATTCTATGTAAACCGTGCAGTTGATTATTTTGCACCTTTAAAATCTGGCTGAAATTACTTCCTAGCTCTTCATCTATTTATTTCCACTATTTATGTTCAGCTACGCTCTGTCCAGGTCTGACAAAAGAAGATGATTTTGGCTACTTGGGTATAGAGATGGATACCAAACCACAAATTTGCTGTTAACTGGTATGCCAGCGTGACTGATTCATATAAGGGAGTCTATATAAATTTGAGTTCCTTAAGTGTGCCCACGATTCTTCCCTCCTATCATGCAGTCACATAGCTGAATTAATCGATTCTAGTTCAACCTTCAAATACTTGTGTTAGAAAGCAATTTATCTGTGAGTGGGTTAGCCACTAATTCCTCAGTTCCCTACACCTTTCCAGAGACTTCTACTTATCCCTTTAAGAAACGGAGAGCTATAGGGCCACAGAACTGGTCCAATGCAGGGAAATTGCCAGGTTTATTTATATCTGTAGTCAAACAATTAGGCTTTAAATAATTTACCTCACCACAGACAAAGCCACCTCCAGAAACAGATATATGTTTCTGGAAGGCATTGGCTCCCTGCACGATAGCTGCTGCAACTTTCCACTCCACTCAATGTGTGCCCCATGCACCAGACACGTGTTTCTTTTAAACACTGGATGGAACAGCACAGAAATTGCTGAGAAGAAACACTGCTGGAATAGACTGGTCAAACCAGGAGAAAGCACTAGGAAGCAGCCAAGTGTCTAAATCATTTTTCATTTTATCCTCATTAGACAACTGACGTAGTTTATATGCTCTAGCCAGATATAATAAAACTCATTTGGTTATATTCATAGTGGGAAATGTCTATTTAGTGATGATTTAATGTCATTTAGGATGATATTTAATATTCTCTTCAACATGACAGTGGTATAATGTCTTTCCAGAGAAACAGTACTTACTTACAAACTGTGGACAGTTAAGGAAAAAGCAGACCAATTTCAAATGCTGGGTCTACAACATAATCTCTGGAGCAAACAACAGTCCATTTATTGCCAGTAAGATTAAAACACTCTTTTTCTATTGTGACCCATGAAAGGCAAATCTGCAAGGAGCACAGAAGAAGATCCAGGAGTTTGGATGAGCAAAATGTCAGCACACGAAGAGCTGTACACCACAGTGTTAACTGTGGTTGTCAAACTGTGAACACATGAGACAATCCCTAGAAATAATTTAACCCTTTTACCTACAAACTTACTCAGAACGAATCAGGGCTATGTTGTACTTTCAAATACTTACCTTTCCAGACACAGCATGTTTCCTTTTCACACTTTCAACTGCACAACCTGCTCCTTTGTATGCTGCTGTCACGGTGTGATTTGCTCCAGGTTTCTGCCTCGAGCTTCATCCCTCTGTCCATGTGTGCATGGCCTCACTATGGATTTCAAAGCTTGTGTTACTTCATTTTTCTCTCTCAAATATGAACACCATCAGATAGTTGTAATGCCAAGGTTTAATTTTCACTCTTTCAAATAGTTTTCTATTCATGATTACTTTGTGGTTTGTTTTTCTTTCTTCTTAGAGGCATAATAATGAAAATTGCAATCATTGTACGTATATATGTGTACAGGGGTATACATGTGTGTATATGTATAGATATTCATATATTTATGAGCCAGCAGTCAGTTGGAGATCCATGATTGTGCTTTACAGTTGTGGATCTGGAACTCTTATAATGAATATGTCTTGGGATGCATTGTACTCTGGTGGTGAGAAAGGAAAAAAAGCCTTTTGCTAATGCCTTGGTAGTGGACTGCTCACAGGTGAAATAACAAGGACTTATAAAATGAAGGGTTTGGGATTTTTTTATAACTTTTTTCCTACCAAGTATTTCCTAGAGCTTGAGATGTCTGGGTAAACATACTCTGCACAAATTCCTGTGATATTTGACTCACATGGTGTGCTGGTTTTGGCTGGGGTAGAGTTAATTTTCTTCATAGTAGCTAGTATGCGGTTATGTTTCAGATTTGTGCTGAAAACAGTGTTGATAATACAGGGATGTCTTAGTCACCACTGATCAAGGCTTACACAGAGTCAAGGCCTTTTTTGCTTCTCACCCCACCAGCAAGTAGGCTGGGGGTGCACAAGAAGCTGTAGGGGGCACAGCCAGGACAGCTGACCTCAACTGACCAAAGGGCTATTCCATACCATATGATGTCCTGCTCAGTATATAGAGCTGGGGGAAAGAAGGAGGGTAGTTCAGAGTGATGGCGTTGGTCTCCCAAGCACTGTGAGACGAAGCCCTGCTTTCCTGGAGATGGCTGAACACCTGCCTGCCCATGGGAAGTAGTGAATGAATGCCTTGTTTTGCTTTGCTTACAGGCACAGCTTTTACTTTATCTATTAAACTGTCTTTATCTTAACCCATGAGCTTTCTCATTTTTATCCTTCCGCCTTCATCCCACTGAGGAAGAGTGAATGAGTGGCTGTGTTGGCCTTAGTTGCCAGCTGGGGTTAAGCCATGACAGTCCTTCTTGGCACCCAACATGGGGCTTCAAGGGTTCAAGATAAGGACAGGTTTGACTGGAATGTGCTAGAACAAAATTATATCTGTTATTGCTGTTTAGCTATTAATCAGCAGGCTCCTGTGTTTGTCATGGGGCTTGCTTGCCTTCTGTGTATTCAAGTCTAGTGCTCGTTAGCAGCTGCTTTTTGCTTTTGCTGCTTGCTCTACTGCTGTACTGCTGATCATCTTACTCTGCTGTGCCTGGGAACATTTTGATAAGCGCCATGGCGATGAGCCTGGGCTGGCAGAAGGCCAGGGCATCTCTGCTGTTTCTGTGCTACTGTCCTGGACGGGCTGGAACTCCAGTGTGAACTCAAGTCAAAGGGACTGTGACCTGGGGATGAGTCCATGCAGGAGCAGGATACCCTGAAGCATCTGTGGCCGTAGATAAGCCCATGCTAGAGCATCTGTGTCTGTGGTTATATCTGTGCTGCAGCAGGTATTCCTCTGAAGGGATTGTGGCCCAAGGATAAGTACACACTGGAGAAGCGTCTCTCAAAGCATCTGTGGCTGTGGATAAGACCATGCTGCAACAGGTGTACTTTGAAGCATCAGTGGCTCTGCATGAGATCATGGTGGATCACTTCAAAGTGTGTGGCCATGGACGAACCCACAACAGAGCAGGTACTTTGCTGGAGGGACTGCAGCCATAGGTAAGGCCATATTGGAGAAGGTTTGCTTCTGAAAGAACTGTGGCTGTGGGTAAGGCCATGCTGGAGCAGGTATATGTCTGAAGGTGTTGTGGCCCATGGAGAAGGCCACACTGGAACAAGTGCACCTCCAAGTGACTGTGGCTGTGGATAACTCCAAGTCAGAGCAGGGGCAAGGGGGCAAGAGTTCATTGTAATGTTAAACCCTATAGCCTGGCCCAAAGAGACCAGGGATGGAGATTGTAATGGAAATACCTTTAAATTGTTGCAACCTGGAATTTGAGTTGCATGTTACAGGAATTACTATAGCAGGAACCACCTGAAATAATGGATGACAAGTCTTACAAGCCTTACAAGAAGCAGTGCAAGTGAGGCAGTGGCCCAGCCTCAACTCTAAAACCCTACGGGTTGACCTCCAGTTTCCCCTGGTGCTTTCTGCCAGAGGCTCCAGGTAGGGCCATTCTCCCCAGCTGCAGTGTAGAGGACTCTGTTTCAGTCCAGTCCAACATACTTGCAGTTTTGCCTGATAACTACTGTATAAACCATGTGCCTGATATACTAATGGGGAAACTGTCCAACCTGGGAATAGATGTCTGCCAGTCAAACACAGATAATTAATGTCACAGAGAATGAAACAGAGATTAACAAAGAAGTGAGACCACTGGATCCCTCCCTAGTGTTTAAAAATGGCAAAGGCTTTGCTGCATCTTGGACATTTCATTTTTTCCCATCAAAACAATGCCATTCTCCAGGTTGTTGTTACTGCCCTTTAAGAGGGTTTACACAATTACTTCATACAGATTAAAACTGTGTGATCCTCTATCTTGCTGATTTATTTGGACAGATCCTTCAACATTTATATCATCAGTATGGATTTTTGTATTGTGGTTTAGGATGGCTTCTTTTCTTCTAGTGTTTCTTTTTTAAAAGTGTAACAGGAGCCCAGAAAACTCCATGTGCTCTAAGAAGAACAAAATAAAATATGTGTAAGGTCTTTTTTTAATTTTGACGTTCAACACTCTCTTGTTTCCAGACTCAGGCTCATGTTCAACTCAAGAAAACACTGACAGTCAGGAAGGGTGTTTAAGCTTGTGCTTAACATTAGGCACATCTTTAATTCTTTTGGGCATTCAAAATTGAAAATGTGTTTAAGTATCTTCCTGATTAGGACATTAAATCTCTCTTTGCATTTTGAATTGTACAGCCAACCTTTGCCTGTACCCAAAGTGTCATTTCTACTCATTTCCATAATACTCTGAATATTAGCCTTCCTTAGATTTACCCAGAGATGCACAAGGGTATGAGAAATTGAACAAGCCACACAATTTTTCTTTAGACTTCAATGAATAGCATATATGACAATATACTTTTCAAGTTATTTTTGTATTTATTGATTTTTTATTACCACTGGGACAGAGATGAAAAAGATTTTTAACTTAGTGCAAAAAAGTGCTTTGTGGATCATATTATTCATCAGAAAATTCCTGATGCTATCAGAAGGAAAACAACCCTGTGCAATTGGATATGGCTTTTGTAAGATCACGGTAATTACAAGCGGAGTTCAGTTTTCAGTACTGAAAGGTTAGAATTCATCCTGGAGTCGCTTGTAAATGCCTTAGGACACTTTTTGTTCAGATTATTCAACCAGAAAATCTATTTTTAAATATAGGTGTAGTGGTTTGAAAACACTTAACAATGACTGAAATCTCTGTCTCAGACAGACAGATACCTTGAGTGGGATTCACCTGACCCCATGAGTTTGAGAAAACTCACTGTAATACACACCTCTACCCTTGATCAGATGATTGGTATCCTAAAAGTGACTCTATTCAATCTAAAGGGAACCTGGAACAAACTGACTCTGATGTAGACTTCTGAACTGTAGGTGTCTAAAAATAGTAGGTATAGTCCACCGAGCCAGATTGGAAGTATACCAAATGTTAATAATTTCAGCAATCACTGCTTAATAAAGGAGAATGCATACAGCCTGGGGATACTTGGTGTCTAAGAAGTAGCACACACACACAAAAGGGACTTTCTACACCATTATTTTTTTCATTTATGATTTTTACTTAATGGTACATTTCTATGCTGTTCCTTTAGACATTATTTCAGTTTGGGGTTGTGTTTATATGGCTTCAACCTTGTATGTCTGAACTAATCATATAGGCTCTCTCTTACTCAGTAGGACTAAGAGAGGCAGATATGAACTCTGGGGGTACCTGTCCCTCTGTGCTATACTTTGAGGATGCCCCTGTGACTAGCATAGAAAAGATGCCCAATTTTTATCCTGTATGTCAAATAATACATACTTAAGTAAATAATTCTCTAACTGCTATTAAGAATGTCACAAGTAATAAACCCTTATTTTTTAGCAGATTTTGTGATCTTTTTCCTTTGTTTACTGTCCTCAGTGTGAATCTGACTTTCTCTTCTATCTTTTCTAAAGATCCCTTATATTCCAGCAAACACAGTGTGATCATATTCTCTTGTCTGGCAGCTGCTCTAGCGTGATTTATAAATGTTTCACTAGTACACTTGGGTTTCGAGTGAATCTGAAAGTGTGCACTCTGTGTAACTAATGGCAGCAGTTTCGCTCCCTCTCCCTCTCTGCTGGATGCCAGCCCAGGAGCAAATAGCATCAGGTGCCAAGTTTCAGGGACATGTTCCCAAGTTCAGAAATCTCTCATACACCTGTCCATTGTTATTACAATTCACAATATGCATTTCTTCTTCCAGCTGTCCTCTATCGTGCTGTCATGTGCTGCTTTGTGTAGCAGCCCTCAAATTTTCAGTTACTTCAGTAGAAGGCACAACAGCAAGAAATTTATTTTAGCTTTGTATATCTCCATGGTTTACTCTGCTCTCTAAGAATCTAGGCACTTTGCAATTATGATTACTTGCCCACCATACTTAGGGAGAAAAAAAGAGGGCATAATTCTGAATCTTTTACAGCGAGAGGCTTTGGGTTGACTCTGCTGGTCAGTGGTGTACTGCTCACTTAGAAGAAAGAAAGAAGAAAGTGGTTCTGTTCCTGTACATGTTTTCAGTGGTCACCAAGGCTACCCTCTTTGTATGCAATCTGAGACAAACTTATGCCATTCAGTAGGGAAAGAAGGGGACCAGGGAAATATTAATATTGTATGACTATAAAGGTAGAGTCCTTCAGATTTAAGATAGAACATGTACTGACTATATAAAGGACCTAGGTTCTTATTTGTGGCACTTGGGTGCTTAAAAATAGTAAGATATCTGCTCTCCACCAAATTATACAATTGACTTCCTTCCAGTAACAACAGAGCTCTAGCAGACGCTTGAGCTAGTTAACCCTTCAGTTACAAGCCTGCTACTTCCCCCGCATGTTTTCTTTGAAACACTTCTACTCTGCTGAAACTCCGTGGGAGGTACATGTAGGAAGAGAAGCAGTGAATTCTGGTTCACATAAAAAGCATCATTGGAAACCAGTGAAGCGTCTAGTCTGTCTTGGAATTCTTATTGGAATGCTGCAGCAAAATTACTTCAGGATTTATGGATTTAAATCGGTGCAATTTCATTATTATTTTATTTGGTTTTCTTTTCTTACCTGCTATTATGATACTCTGCATGCATACCTATATATCTTATTCAAAAAGTTTATTTTAGCAGAGTTAGAAAGTCAATCTTGTTGCCCAGCACAGGTAGGGGACTCCAAAAGCAAGTGCAATTTGGAAGAAGAAGAAGGGACATAAGAATTGGTATTATCCTTCCAATTTAAAACCTTTGAAATTGTTCCCTTATGGGAAAAGCATGGAGGTGAATTCTGCAAAGCGTGCATTAGGCTGTGTACCAGATAACAGGATTAACCCAGGATTTCAGCTTTGGCTTTCTACCAGGCACAAAAGCTTCAAATCCTGTGAAAGATGGCAAAGAAAGAATGTTCTGCCTCTGCCCCGCAGGAACGAGGGGAGCAGGCTAACATGCTAGAGCTTTCTCCCAAAGAAATATTGCCTCAGTGCTGTATAGATTACTGGATTCATAGATTTTCACGGTGAGAGGAGACCTTATAATCACTTCATCTGTGAGGCGAGTATGCTATTTATATAACGCAGACAGCAGCATTTCACTTGGGGTTGCTCATATCACTCCAGGTGGCAGGGCCCTCTGAGAGGGCGGAGGTGTGGGTGACAGAGCTGCCGTCCCGAGGCAGCCAGGTACCCCGGGGGGCAGGCAGAGCGACCAGGCAGCACCTGAGCAAAGGCCCCTTTTCATTCTCCGCATCACCATGTGCTCCAGGAATACTCTCCCTCCAGCTAATGTCTGTATTTTAAAAAGAGAGGTAATACTTTTGAAAGCATAGAACATGGTAGAACATATCATTCCTCCAGTGAGGAGTGATATTCACTAAATTTTCCACCGCGGTGAATACTTTGTATTGCTTTATTGTTTGGTTTCGTCCACCTTCATTTTCCAGCCTCTGAAACTTGTCTTAGCCACTTGGAAATTAATACTAGAGAGAGATAAGAGCAAGCAACTTTAAAGTTGTATGACCCAGAGATGTAATGTTAACTCCTATTCTTACCCTTATTAGTTTTTGTTTGCTCAAGAGAAAAACAGGCAAAGCGAAAACAACTTAGAATAGTGTTTTGTCCATAGTTCACATAGGTATGGATGTCTTCTGCTTCTCAAATTTCTGGGCTTCTTTAATGTGAACACCTGGAAAAAAAGTCACTTTCCATCTTCCAAAAGCAGACTTTTTGTTGCCTGTCACCCAGCATCATATATTGTCTATTACATTAGTATATTATGATTAAGTAGTCTTCCTTGCTGGTATTAGGTGTCTCAAATCCACAAAACCATTTCTTCCTAATTGCTTCACGAGTGACTCTGCTGCTCTATTATTTTTTGTTTTTTCTGTTTGGTAATAACTACAATATAGGGCCAAGTACAGCTGTTAATGCTATAATCATTTTCTATTTCTATGCATGTTGTAAGTAGGCTGTGCAATGTAACACTGATTAACTGCCGATGGAGCATTTCCAGACAGCGGACTAACAAAGAACCTCTAATCACTTAAACCCTACATAGAAAGCTTAAGTGTGAAAACACTGTTAGACCCTCTGTATAAGAAAGATTTTTAGTAAAAGAGGATAGCTGCCTTAACACATTGTGAAATAGCCATAAATTTCTTAATGCATATTTATGTGTCCTCTGAGGCTCATAAGTGTTATGGGAAAGGAGAGGAAGACTGGTGGTATCTGAGCAATGCTATCAAAAGGTATTATCCCTGCAAAAGGCATGTGTTTCAAGTACGCTAGGGGTTGCTTTGGGAGAGATATATGTGATTCTCTTGTGTAGAATAAAATATAATGTTTCAAGCTGCTAAGCCACTAAAATTGCATCTTTTGTGTAACAGAAAGTGTCTGTGGATTTAGGTGCAGTTTAATTAGCAAAAACTAATAGCAACTGGACAAAAAAAACCAACCCAAAAAAAAACACTGGAAGAAATCAGACCATTTCATTTGATACAAAATATTTTCTCTCTGGCTTACATGCTTTAAGAGAAAGTTTAGCTAAAGTTAATCAAAAAGAAAGAAAGAGGGGAGGAATGGGGAAAAAACCTCTTCACTAAAATCAAACACATTTTGGTTTTCGTGAAAGTAATATTAATTCGGTTTTGGTTTTGTTTTTTTTTTTTTTTGCCCTCCTAGGTTTTTCTCGTTTTGGTAATAGAGAAGTCAGAAGAATTAAACTGTTATAGTTTGAATCAAGCCAAAACAACACTTTGCTCTTATTTCCATCTTGACGATCTGTCAAAAGCCGTTCATCACTTATACTGCATGGTAATTATTCCACACCTCTGTAGTACACTGGGATCCAGGATTTCTCTCAACAGCCATGGAGCATCTGCCTGCCCCAAGCAGCAGTGTGCTGGAATGGGCTCCCTAGCAAACTCGGCAGCAGGATGGCCAGTGCTGGATTTAAGATAATGAGCTCTTCTGAGCAGCAGATTATCTTGAGCATGGTGGTTTTCCAGACTTTTCAGGTTTCTCAGCTGTAGGTAAGGGCTTGTCTTCTCCTGTGCCCCCGCCGCCCCAGACACCAGCACCTCCTGGGGGGGGAGCACAGGGTCTGTGCCAGGGGAGGGCACAGCAGCTGCCTCCCTGCACTGCCTCTCCCTCCTGACATCTGCCTGCATTTAACCTGGATACTGTTTTCTTTTCCTGAAATATTGTTTACTTGGCTGTGAAGACAAGCCAGCTGTGGCCATACTCAAAGCCATACTTACCCGAGACAATCTGATTTCTGCTCTGTGTACCCCCACATTGTGAACATGCAAATGCATGCATTTACCTGATTCGGTACCTGAGAAGAAGGTCTTATCCTTCAATTCACAAAGCATCAAACCAGGGAATAGCTATTTTCCTGCTCTTCAAATAAAAGCTATTACAGTATTTGTAACTTTTTTAAAGCAACAATTAGCGTGTGAGTCCTGTTTGAAACAGTCAAATGTTAAGCCATTATCCCTTTCACACCCCTTTCCCTTTGCCAAGTTCTCTACACATGTAATATACACTTAATATTTATGACAAAGAAATTCAGAGATTGAGAAAAAAAGAATAAAAGAAAAATAAATTTAGTGGAGCTCAGTCTTAAGCATCTGATACAGCCCTGCAAAGTACCTCAATCCTAGTCCACGAGATTTCTATCATTTCAATTCTGGTACCCTTTTGAAGTGAGACTGATAACGGCATCAAATTCCATGCCACTTCTGTGAGTTTTGTAAATATGTACCAGGATAAGGTGACCAAATTCATTCCCACTGGTGACCTAGGACAAGATGAAAACAGCAAGATATTTGAGTGTGGAAGGATTGAGCGTTAATCTTCCACAGTTTTTAGCTGCCCCTACAAATACCTGCTATTTGATACAATAAAGATTCAAAGATCCCAATAAGCGGCATTACAAATGGAGACTCTGGAAGAAAGGCTACCTGGATTCAAATGGATAAAATGTTCCATTAGAAATTACAATACACATCTGCTGCAATAATTTGTGTCAATCAAATCATCCTGAAGAAAACCATCAATATCAAATAAGGTTCAGTAGTCAATGGGCCATAGTCATTTCTGGTGTTGTTCCACTGAGGTTAATGGAATTGGAAGGGGAATGGGCTTAGCCTTGTATAAATAAAATGTAATAGGGAAACAGTATGCCATCTGGAAAATAAATGGAGAAAACAGAGGGAAAATGCTAATCTAACCCATCCAGGGTTCCAATTTCTCCTTTGGTATCTGCACTATCTAATGAGCAGCTGCATGAACTTATCACTGGTTTTCAGGAAAACAGAATCCTATTTCAGGGCAGCCCACAGGTCTGAGCATTACTACAGCTCTAAAAGGCTCTCTTCCAGCTCATTAATTTCCCTTGATCTTACTGTCCGTTCCTGACTTAATAGATTCCTCTTTCCTTCTGTAAAAGGAATGGTGGCCCAGGGAAACATTTCTCTTTAATGCACCCTGTGGTTTAGTTTTTTCAGGCATTTCCTGGTCTCCCAAGTAAAATATTTCCCATAGACCTTTTACTCATACTACAATAACGTATTCCCTTATGAGCTCTGAATCATCGTCCTTTAAGTATACATTTTCTGATCCCTTTGTTCTGCTTTCCCATAGACTGATGAAGACACTGTAACTCCAAAGTTTGCTTTCTTTTATTTCTTTTATTTTTAGTAATATTTTTCAAATGACTCACCTAAAATCTGATGGTTTTCCTTACATCTTATTCTCTGTCACGCTACCCAATACATTTACCTCTCCTGTATCTTGTGGCATTGTTCTTTTAAATAATAACAGAACTAATAGCATTTGTATAACTAAATATACACATATAAAACTCAGAGTTTATGTCTCTAGATAGCCTGCAGTTGGTGTCTCTTTTGTTAGCCCCTATTTCTGTATAATTATTGATATGTATGTATGTATATATTAATATGCATACATGCCCAAATAAAATTAGGAAAATTAGTACAAAGTATGCTCAAAAAATGGTATTTGGTCTTATTAAATTAAGATTATGCAAAAGAGAATATAGAAATTAGCATATTTGACTAGAATCTTACAGAGATATCTTACAAAACTTAATAAACCATGGAAAAAATAAGTGAATTTGCTGAAATGTTTGACAAAATTATCAAGGAAATTTCAGCTCTGGAGGAATTCTACAAAAGGTCCAGACCCTGGCTGTGAAATTCCAGATATGACTTTTGATTTCAGAGGTATTACTTTCTAACAGAAAGTTTCTGAATCTCAAGAGAAAAGGGAGATGTGACATACTGCATTTCTGACACTGTGAAAGGTATTCACCTCAGATAACTGCAGAGGATGCAGGCAGCTATACCTCAGCTGCTCCTCTGGTGACTCTTGTAAGCGATACAAAGGAATATGCATTTCTCTTTTAGGGAGAAATTTGTCTGACCTAGTGTCGCTATCTATGGTGAGATTGATTTACCCTTAATTCTTACTATTTCTTAGATCTCTGTTGGCTCTAAAGAAATCCATGGTGACCAACTCAGATTTAATAAAACGAATCCCAACACTGAGTTATTATCCCGGTCTGTCTCATATGTAGAAGATTACTTTGTGGCAAAAATTGGAATTAAAGGCAGCATGGCCTGCCTAGGCAGCGCAGGAAACAGGTCTGATGATTCATCAGGTGGATTTTCTCATTTGAATCAGCCTTGACTACATGTTTAGGGAATGTTGTGATGGATGCCATAATTTTCAGTTTAATTTTAATCATGATGAGCACATCTTTCCAAAACCATGGGACAACATTCTTGTAGAAGCAGTGATCTTAACATCAATGACTTGGTGAAGCTTTGTCAGAGATTAGATCTGAAACAACTAAATTTATATAGAATGGATGTAACATGGCACCCGTTTCCTGTCCTAAACTATTATACAGTGTTTTTTCACTGTGCAAGAATCCAACAGGCTTTCACAAGTGAAAACCTTTGAGAGGCTCAAGAGATTAGGGTGTAAGTGTTAAACCTTCTTTACCTGATTTGAGATTTCAGGAAAGTTCACCTCTGCTGCTGAAATTTATTTTATTTTCATTTGATGTGAAAAGAAGAACTCTGAAAAATGACTGCCCCCACCTCTCCATCCCCTCCCTAATGACAATTTGAGTCTGAAATTTGAGAATAAATCAATTTTTCACAAAGCAGCTTAGTACATCCAAATATTACAAACCTGATCTTGAGGATTCCAGTTTAAATCCAAGCTGAATTTTATAAATCAAGCCAATCTCCGAGACTGTTGAGAGAGTTGGGTTGGTCTGGATTACATCTGCATTCAGTGGGCACACAAGCTTTCCCTTCTCCAGAAACAGTCATATTACATTATGAACATGAACGTTATAGAGAAAACAACTAGTAGATGTCCCTTCAACCAACAAGTATATATCAATCTTTCATAAATCAAAAATACTAGCGGATTTTTTAAGGCATTTTCCTGCTGAAGTTAACTCTGTCGAGGAGTTTTGCCAACCTGTTCACAGTGAAAAAGGAGCCAAAGCAGCACAACATATTTTTCTCCGTTATGTGCCTCTTTTACTCCAATGCTGATTTCTTTATTTTTCCCATGGCACTTTCCCTTTGTAGAATAAAAGAGAGAAGGAAGAGTTTTGTAAAGTTGTATCTCAGATTTTGTGTTTCCAGTTTTGTTTCTGAACATAGTTCTGACTGTAATTTGTCTTTACCGCACAGCCCACACCCACTCACGTTGATCTTTTACAGAAGAGCTGCACAGTGCCAGGTTTACACTTGCCACACAATGCTGCACCAGGCTGGTGAGGATGCACGGACCAAACAGACGTCTGAAGCTGGACCTGTGGTACCTTTCTTCACTTGCCATCAACAGATAGTGTGCCTGGGTAAGGATCATACAGCCCTCAGTGATTAAAGACCTGCTTCTTTCCCAGCTATACACAGATGAGTAAAAACAGGAAAGCAAAAGAAAAGAAAAAAAAAAAAAACAATGAAGTCTATGTACACATAAATACTGTGCTCCCATGCTGTCAGACCACATCATAAAGTGTCCAGTTAACACTTGTTACCCCTTCTGGGTTCATTTGTGATTAGCCACACTAACATCACAAAAAGCCATGGGCTTGCTTGAGCAGGAGTTAAGAGGCAGAGTTAGCATTCTTTTCTGTTGAAATCAAAGACATTTTTTACTTTGGCCTGACAAATGCATACAGCGCTGTGTCCAGAAACATCACTTCAACAAAAACTACAAAACTTACTTTTGCTCACTTACATAATTATTGACTAAGTATGTCTTAAACGTGTATTTTAATACATTAGAATAAAATTCTTACTGGCTGAAGAAGTAATTTTCTTCAAAATCACACCGTTGCTTATTATTATGTTACCATGGTTATGTCACAGTTACAACTGAGGATTACATATCACTGCTAACTACTCCAGCAAACAACCCAAACATACAACATTATCAAAACCAAATTGCATTGGGTTTCTGTTTCTTCTTTTTTTAACCAACAAACAAGATTGTGGCAACCCCCTGGATAATAAGATATAATAATGACCTTACAGTGCAGTTCACCAGCATCATCAGTGTGAATTGTACTTACCTGTGTTTCCACACACCTAAGACATCCCCACTCTGCCAGACACCACTGATAATCAGTAATTTATTACCAAGCAGATGAGCTGTGTGCTGGAGGCATGCGAATACTAAGGGAAACTTCACTCTGCTGGAGTTATGAGTGTCCTATAATGGTCTCCCAGAAAGTGTGCCTTTTATTTTTACTACTCATGGCAACTACTTGCCAGAGGAATAGCAGCACTTTATAGGAAGCAGCTGGGTTCTGGAGAGGCTGCTGATACTGTCATCAGGTCACCTGGACCTCAGCTGGCAGTGGGAGCAGACCCTGAGGATGGCTTGGAGACCTGGCACGTGCCAGAGATGCATGCATCTCCCCAGTGCTTGGCCTCTCTGCACCAGTATGGCACTGGAAGTACTCCAGTCATTAGTACTTGTGCACTGATTTGACGTCCCTTACTGGCCCAGTTCTGCTGAAGTCAGTGATTAACAGCTTCAGCTAGTAATTCCTGTAAGTAATTTCAGTATAGAAAACACCGGTTGGAAAAGTCTGTTAGCCAGACACGGTTTTAGGGACTTTGACCCTGTGCAATTTGTTAATTTTCAGGCCGCTTCCACAGGGTATGGTAGGCTCTGAGCATTGGATCCGTTTGCTGGAGAGAATCACAACCATCGTGGGGACATCCAGGGACAAGGGAGAGCAACAAGACCCACTGACTGGTTGTGTTGTGTTGTCTCCAGTAACACCGGGATGACCTTCATGTCTGATCCTTCTTTTAGAAACGTTTTTGCCAGTATTTGAGAAAACCCTCTCAGTAATTCATCATTCCCTTATCAACACTTATGGGAAGGAAAACTCTACCATCCTTGGAGAGACCCAGGCTACAGGTATGGAATAATGCAAGAAGACATTTCAGCTTCTCTATTCTAGGTGAGATCTTCTTATACTTTGAAAACCAGAAGTATCTAAACATCCCACCACCTGGACAGCATGAGCACATGAACCTTTAGCACCAATAGGTCACCTCTGAAGCATTGCTTCTGTACAATATGGTAAATGGAATCCAGGGTGTATATAATTTTTTTTAAATATTTAAGGAAGGGCAAAAGCACATGTGATCTGCATATGCAAAGAAAATTAAATAGGTTTGTAAAAGCCTTCTCCTTCCCAGAAAAGACTGGAAAGACCACATTGCTTAATAAAGCTATTTTTGCAGTCAGTGTTACTTTCGTATTTCCCAAGAGGTGCTCATCCAGCCAGATCCAGATAACCTGGAGTTTGAGTCACAGGCGCAGTTTTTAGGGAGAGTGAGATTTGATCGTCCTCCTCCACACCACATGCTTTACAGTAAAAGCCTAAATGATCCCACAAGCGCTGCTTTTCACGTAAACCAAACTGAAATGAGCGTGTTACACAGGAGAAGGTTACAGTTTATTTTGAGCCTGCTGTGTCATTCAAGCTTGGCCTGAGGCTTACCCACATAACCAGTGGTCTTGGCAGTAAGTAACAGTGGCAGCTTTTTAGGTTAGAGAGGCTTTGCTCAAGTATCTAAATGCAATCAACATATGGGAGCCAAAGAACCAACACTGAATAATCCCCTCTTTTTTCTCAGCCATATTTTCGTTCAGTTAATTAACTTTATTTTCCTTTGATTTGTTTGCAAACATCAGAAAACTATTTAAACAAAGTCCTCCACCTAGTAGGGTTATTGATGTTAAAAGGGAAAAGAAATTGCTTAGCATTTTCTACAAAGAACTTCAAAAAGAAATGGCTGAAGGAAAGCACTGAGCTAATTGTACTCTTTCAAAGCCAACACTAACATCTTTCAACTTTCTTATCATTTTAGGAACACTGGGAAGCTCTAATTATTAGCTGTGAGCCAAACACCAATTATTTATTTTTTTTTAAAAGATATAAGCAACCCCCCTCCAGCCCTGTGTGCTACCTTCCCAGTCAGTGCATGGTTGCATAGGCAGGCTGTTCTTTGGCCATCGGATGGGACGAGCAGCATGGCCTCCCCAGCCCCAGCCAGGAGCCAGTGGTCACCCATGGCCAGGTCTGTCTTACAGGGCAAAGCATGGTGGCCTCCAAATGCTGCCCTGAGAGTAAAGGGGGGTCTAAGAAATCCCAGATGTTGGCAATAGGGTAAGCAAATCTCACTTTTGTTGTTCAACTCTGTGTTATCACTTGGCCCTAATAGCATCAGCTATGAATTTTTTTTTTTTTTTTTTTTTTTTTTTTTTTGAGAGAAGACTGATTTCAGCTCTGGTGCTGACATTAATAAATGCATCACAACAGCCAAGATGCAGTGCTACTTAATATATAAACTTTATGTAACAGTAAATGTCAGAGCTGGACTTCAGTGTCTCATTAGTTTATGATTACCTATATATAAAGCAATCTATTTAGGGGAGGAGTGTTGAAGTTAGACACTATATTTTTCAACTCATAATTTAAATTACTTGCACATTTTTCAGAGTTTTCTTGCTCTGTCTTCTGCTGACATATCTTGTTTAAATAAATAAAAACATTAGGCTTACCTTTACTTGTTAGAATATTATGTATCCAGGAAAGAAATCCTGGCAATCTTATATTATAGGGAATCAGTCAATAGCTTCAAACACCAGCTTTGGAGTTGATTACTTCCAAAGGCCTATCAAAGCTTTTTTTTTCATGTTTTCAGAACCAGTTCACCAAGGACAAGCAGTAAATGTTTTCTTTCACCTCCTGACTGAGGTTTATTTACTTATTTAAGAGTCTGTCCACTGCAATTGCTCACAAAGAGCTTATGAAATGTGGAATATAGTAGTGTTGTATTTTGGATTATCTCAATTTCAGTTAAATTAGGTAGAGGTATTTAATAAATAAAATGGGCCGTGACAGAAGTACAGTGTCTAGAGAAAGAAGATTTTCAGTGCTTACTCAATGAAATGTTGATAAGGTGAAAAGGTGTAGGAAATATGAGGTGTTTCCAAAAAAATGTTGGATAGCTTTAAGTGATATATGATTGAACATACATGAATTTAAATGCTCAAGGTTAAATTTTGAACTAAAATCTAGGCAAAGAATGAGTATATCAGGTTGTCTGGTATTCAGAGTGGAAAACTCTCTTGAAAGGATGGTGCCCAACTGATCAGGCCTGTTCAGAGGTACTGACTGAGGAAACGCTGAAGAAGCTAAAATGAGCAACAACATACAACGGAGTTAAAATTTATCCTCTAACCTGAATGAGATTCCTTAAAAACGCAAAACAGTGAACACTGGAAACTCTCCAGAAGTTTTTTAAGGTCATTAAAAGATGTCTTTCACACAATAAAAGTCTCTCTGAGGGGCTTGGCAAACTACTTTATGAATGTAAACATAGATTGAGGATACAATTCAAATAAAGCTTTTTTGGAAGCACAGTTTTATGTTTATGAAATATTTTTCCATCCATTTAATGTGTATAGTTTATTCCCCTTCAGCAGTTTGGTTTCTAACTTTAATATATTTGAGTATTGCTGTCTTGCACAACCAAGTAAATGCTACTGATTTCAGGGGAGTTCTCTGACATGGTCATTTTATACCAAACTGAAGATTTAAACAATGGCTTTCCTTCACTTTGTGTGGAGCAGGAACTCAAAGAAGACAGGACTGCCTTAGTACAAGCTCATACTAAAGAGCATGGCATTTTCCTAAGAACTTTTTTATTTTTTTCTTTTTTTCTTCATCATTAAATGTAAACTGAATATCCACTGCTTGTGTCGAGGGAGGTTTGGTATGTAACACCATGCATGCATTGTAATGTGAAAACATTTTTCAGAAGGGTTTTTTCCTCACTAATTATTATATTGTTTATATTTTACTGTAAAAGTATAAACAAATGGCATTCTAGCACTCAGCACCAGACTCCCATTCAAAGGATCTGTTATGTTTACATAAATATACATATAAACATATGTATATAAATATTTACACATAAAAATATTTTATTTCTTCTTGCAAACTACACATTAATAGTAGCTTTGTGTTGACAGCAACTAGACAGGGATATTTTCAGGAGTGTTTCCTGAACTAACTAGCAAAAGCTTTAATTCTAGGTGATAGCACCTAAATGACTGAAGGTAACTACAGGATACAATAGCTCATATCTCTACAGTTCCATTACAGAGCAAGTACCCAGGATTCTTGAAACATTATAAGCATGATAGTGCAGCTCTTAACATAAGTTAATTAGCCTTACTGAGAAGATTTATAGCTGGAACACAGAAGTGTGGAATGATAAAATTGGCAGGTCCCAGGTAGCTCACCTCATCCATCCCTCTGGTCATCCTGAGACATTTTTAAAACTTTTTCTTAAGGACTTACTGTAATAGAAGTTCCCAAAGTGCCACGGGCACTTTGGCTCAGTGAATCATTGCTAGTGCTTTGCTTACATTAGAAGCTATTCCTGATATCTCAAATGGGTCCCGCTGAAATTCAATTTAATGTATTTCTTACTGGTTTTGCCTTGCACAGTAAGAATAAATTCTCCCATTCTTCTGTAGCAGAATTTTATGTATTCTGCACTCAAACCCTAAACCCCACCTGCTTCAACCTTCCCTCATTTAGACTACGCAATTCCAGTTCTTCCCAGTGTTTCCTCTCCCCAGTCCTGTTTTCTCCATCATGTTGTTCTGCTCTGGCTTGTCTCTGCACGTCACCTGAAGGGAGGTGTCCAAACCAGCTCTCAGTTTCCAGATGAGGACTCCCCAGCACCGAGCACAGCCCAAGGATTACTGCATGTTTCATATGGGCAGTCAGAAATCTGGGCTGGGTGCTGACATGGCTGTTCCACTTCCAGTTCCAGAATTATCTCATTGGCTTGGATGTCTCTGAATGTTACCATGTTGCAGAGAAGGCAAAATCTCTTCAGGGTTTTGAAAATCTTTCCATTGATCTGAATGGAGAAGGGATTTGGGACCTGAGCTATCCAAATCTTATGACCAGTGTCTTTAACTGAACTGATATTCCAGGCCAAAAAAATAAGCCCTAGCCCACCACCTCCAAAACCCCAGAAAAGTTTGTACATACCAGTGACACAAAAGAAATATTAATATTGAAAGAAAATGAAAAGAATATTACACTTTTAAACACCTCAGAAGGGAAGTAGTCAGTGCAATCTTCATCTGGCCTGTCTGTGTATGTGTGTCAGAGACAAGCTAAATCTTTTTTCCCTTTCCAAGCCTAACACAGCAAATGAATGTTATTAAATATTTCTTTTTATTCTTCTGGTGCAATGTGGCTCTAGATCTTATTTAGAGCATACTAGCTACACTCTGAAGGAAATATAAGGTCATTATAGCTATTCCTGTGGTCTATTGTGTGAGGAGTTGACATACTTTACACAAGAGGTGATTTTCACTTCATACTACCCCTGAGAGTTTAATGGGCTTATTATTCATATATTACGAACAAAGAGCTGAGGCGCAGATAAACATCGATGTTGTCAAGTTTATACACTTATTTTAGATTCCCTACTTGCAACACACAAGCTCAGGAATAACAACACTTTTTATAACACTTTTCAAACATAACTGACTTCATTTGCAGCTGTGAGTGCTCAGTTTTGGAAAGCCTGGCCCCATGTGACCCAAGTTGAGCAATCAGAAAATGAGTAATCCACAGTAGTGGTCACTGGTGAAAAATTTGGCTTAAAGTGAATTGCTTGGCTCCATTAGAAATGCCACTGGTGCAAAGATCTGGATTCTCACAGCATTCAGTTGTCTTAATGATTAAACCGTCCTTTCTCTCTCAACACTTCTCTTGCTACATTTGCTACACAACTTTGGACTTCTATATCTAATAAGGCAAGAAGCCAATTTGCAGCACACTCAATTTCTCAGGCACTGTTTGCCATCATACTGGAGGAATCAGGTTCTTAGGAAAAAAATGCAATGTAGCAAAATCAATAGAGACTGCCCTAATAGGCATGTATGGGGAAATCTAACCCCATATATAAGGGGCAATCTAGCATTGAGATCATCTGATTTCTCAATGTGTGTACAGGTCAGACTCATTTCACCGTGTTTTAGATATCTAAATCTGAAGTAGTCCATTAGGCTCTAGGTTGCCCTCATAGTTGGCGGGGAGAATTCCGTCTAACCTCTCCCAGCAGTCTATTCAGGGATGTCCAAATGCTTGATTCTCTCCACACACTACAAAGGCAGAGTTGTTCAAACTTAGTTTTTTGAACTTAGACGCACAGTACTTACCTGCCCATCAACTCTCAGTTGTTCCCACCTTTTCCCTGTTTAATTTCCTTTCTCCATCTCCATGTTTTCTTCTGTGCAGGTGACTTTGCCCAGCTCTTACCAAAAGCAACTTCCTTCTCTAACTTTTTGGTAAAGCTCCCAAGAAACCTGTAAGCCATCTCCTCAAGAGTTGTTCTGCTGCCCTCTGAAAGTAGGGAGGAGTTCAAACACTGTTATCCTGTAAAGCCATCCTGGTTTTGGCTGGGATAGAGTTAATTTTCTTTCTAGTAGCTAGTATAGTGCTCTGTCCTGGATTTAGGATGAGAATAATGTTGATAATGTTTTAGTTGTTGCTGAGCAGTGCTTACACTAAGTCAAGGATGTTTCAGCTTCTCATACTGCCCTGCCAGTGAGGAGGCTGGAGGTACACAGCTAGCTGGGAGGGGACACAGCCAGGGCAGCTGACCCAAACTAGCCAAAGGGGTATTCCATACCACATGGCATCATGCTGAACAAAAAAACCTGGGGGGAGTTGGTCAAGGGAGTGCGGCCACTGCTTGGGAACTGGCTGGGCATCGGTCAGTGAGTGGTTAGCGATTGCAGTGTGCAATTGTTTTGTGTATTCTTTTATCATCGTTATTATTATTTTCCCTTCCTTTTCTGTCCTATTATATTATCTTTATCTCAACACACAACTTTTACGTTTTTCCGATTCTCTCCCTCATCCCACTGGCGGGGAGTGAGCGAAAGGCTGAGTGGTGTTTAGCTGCCTGCTGGGTTAAACGACAACAAGAGCATACAGTGGATCTTTATGGCATTTGGTGACGAAAACATTTTTGGATGATGCACTTGGATCATGCACTTCCTGAGACGTTTGAGGGTCACAAGGCCAGTTCTTTCCAGCTGTTCAGTTTCCATCTAGATGGCAAAAATCCTGCCCCTTCAAGAAAAGTAGTCTGCCGGCCTATTTTCAATTCTCACATTATGGGAGCTTTACAACAACTTTTCTTTTTTTAAAGCTATTTTTTACATAAGCACAGAAATGCCTTATCCCCTAATATCATTCTGTGCAACAGGTGAATATTTTTCTTTTTAATGCCATGAAAAGACTGTACCCTTTAGCAGAAAACTGACTCTGCCAATCTCACTTTTCATTTCATGAAGTTATAATCAGCTGAAATCAGGGCCAACTGAGCTTATCTGTTTTGCTATACCAGCTGCAGTTAATAAATGATCATTAGAAGTGAAATACATTTGCTGCAATTATCTATTCATAAGCTGCACTGAGATAGGAATAGATACAGAATTGATATAGAATTGGTCCTAATGGAGGGTAGGGGTTGTAAAGCATTTCCTGGGGTCATGACATGTGACATGGGGACACACATGCCCTGTGGCTAACGAGGGCTGGGGGAGATGAACGACCATAGTCCCCTCTTCCCCATTTGCTCATTAGTTAGACTGTATCTCTGGGGAGAGGGAAGGAAGGGGGGAGAAGTACCCAAACAAACAAAGGAAATTTTAACCCCAGCTGACTGTACTATTTAAGGTTTTATAAAGCACTTTGAAACAGTAACAAGGAAGTTCCTAAACAAACAAATACTGTTATTATATTGAAAACGTTGCTAACTCAGTTGATAGGGCTCTGATTATGACCTGAAGCTGCCTTGGGAAAATTGACATAAGCAGCATATTTGGTAGAAAGGTTACAAAGACAAGAAAAGAAATTATATATATATAGACACAAATTCTGCATGCTCTGCTAGAGTATATAAACAGGTGATTAAAAAGATGTAGTTGTTCATTTAGTGTATTTTATGGCAGCATTTTGCAATAAAGGGACACTTACCACAAAGCAGATACAGCTAAAGGTGCTGTGAGTCACAGTAAAGCTGACACACTGGCACATGCAGAAATTCTGTAAATTAAAGAGCATTGCAGTACACGATGTCCACACTATTGAATCGTACTTAGAATTGAATCGGTAATAAATATCGAATCCTGTCATTTTTACAGGGCAATGAAGACAGGACAGAGATAAACAATAAAATCAACTTGTCTTTTGAAGGCTGCCTTCTAAATTAATTCATAATTTTCCTAGAGACCTAAATAAAAGACCACTTCAATAAATCAGACGGCTTTCCTTTGTTTCCTTATTCCAGCAAATGTTCTCTACAAATATCTCATTAAATCGCTGTAATTCATAACACACAGAATCCTACTGACACCTGCCCTGTTTCATTTGTGGTGATGATTTTACCAACCTGAGGTTACTACAAGACCATACTACTGAATTGCAACCACCAATGGTTGTGCTGAATGCTGTTTCAAATTTTATATAACACATACATTTCATTGTAAATAATAGAAACAAATAAAACAGGCTGATAAAGACAGTGTAAGTGGGAGAAGGAACAGGCAAGTATCCTGTGTTTTGGGAAAAGAAGTGAAATTATAAAAGAGAAAATAAATCCAGAGACATTCAACAGATCCAAATAAATCTGCAAGACACACAAGCAAAAAATCCAGGAGAAAAATCTCCCCTTAATATTCAGTTTTCAACTGGAACTTCCAAATAATTTTTCACAATTTTGTGTAAAAGACATACACACATGAACACATATGTATACAATACATATATATACATACCTTGTTTTAAGAAGAATGTTTTGCCATTACTATAATAATGAAAGAATTAAACACAGTTTCAGCAAATGGAAGAAAAAAAAACCATTCATTTTGTTATAGAGGAATATGTCATAATTAAAATAATTACATTCACTGAGAAGTTTATCCATTATTTTTTTCCAATATTTTTTTCTAGGAATAACTGTGATTCATTTATTTATTTTTCCTCTGAATTATTGTGGAAAAGAGAAAGAGCTTGAGAGACTGTGTGTTATTCACTGTATTTTCTAAACAGTTAAAAGAATGCCTGCAGCAGACAATGTCCGCTCCTTTTCAAAAAGTGTGTAAGTCTTAATAAATATATCCATCGCTTCTGGGGCTTATCCTTTACAGGTGAATGAAGATCTGTACACCCTTACAAAAACTTACTTTCTTCTCCAATGCAGAAAATCCCCATTGGATTATTTGCAATCCACCAGTATTCAAGAAAATACTCGTGTACCACTTTTGCAACAAACTGTTTAGGATGGTATTAAGAATTCTGAATATTCAACACTAAAAGCAGAGGTCTCTTGCATTTGTTAAAAAAAAAAAAAATCTTCTGTAGTTACCAGCTGTAGTAAATACTCTTAAGCAGACCATTCCCTCCTAAGTAAAAGACTTACACTTATTTATAAGAATTTTATGTCCCAAAATACACCTACAGAATGTGATAGCAGACTACAACTTTCTTCCAGATGATGTTGAAAACCTGCAGACCCCATTTTTCATTTAACTCATAGATCACAGTGATCAATGTCTAATGCAATGTTTTGAGAAACAGCCAGTCCTGCTGAGGGCTATATGACTAATCAATAGCTAGGGGTTGCTAAGGAAATTTAATAACCCAAGTCAAGCATCTTCCTACAAAAATTCTTTGAAAAGTCCTGTTAATTTGACAAAGTCCATGTAAATATTTGCAAGTTGCAATCAAGAAACTTAGAGGTATTGAGATTTGTTTCAAGCTGTAACAACTTGAACTTTTTTGGTCGCCTAATCAGTGGCCCTGAGGTAGGATGTTGCTGGTTTCCTGAAAGCTACTATAACATCTCAAATCCTTCCATTATTCACTTTAAATTGCATTTGAAACAATCTTCAAGATTTATTTCTCTGCTTTTTCTTTTACATTCCACAAAAATTTTCTTCTGAAGAAGGAGAGAATTAGTACATTCCCAAGACATACTACTAAAGTTCTCCTCTAGCCTAAACCATCTTTGAATTTAAAGTCAGATATGTTACCTAAGAATTGTTTTATTTAACTACTTTTGTGACATACATTATGAATATAAAGCCACTATATCAGCTCTGAGCTGGGATGTATATAAACGTTTCAGATTGTATCCGCTTCTTTAAGATGTTAACGGAAATCTTTGCATGAATTACAGTGTCAGTTTGCCCAAAGGGAATCTACTGCCTAGTATGTGCTTAAACAGTATTTAACTAATTCCATAGCTGATCAAATGCAACTGATTTTTGCAGAGCTCCCTGTCTCCTTTCTTTTTTTTCCATTCCAAATTGCAGTCTAGGAGCTTAATGCTCATTTACTAAATATCTCCAGACACCTTTCTGTTGTTGTTAAAAAAAAAAAAAAAGTTTAAGAACAGTTAAAAGTAAATCTAACTGAAATTTGATGGCAATAATGATTTAGGAGTTTTTAGGATTCACACCACACAAGTAACTTACTTGGTAAAAATCATCTGGTTCACAAGCCCACTGGTGTATTTTACTATGTATGTTTTCTATGTTTCTTGCAGAGGGTCAAAATTTAGGAAGAACAGATCCTATCAGCTTTATTCATGCTAGTGTTCCACATAAAACAAAACATGGAGTAGTAAAATAAAACAAAAAATAAAAAGAAGAAAAAAGAAATCAAAGCTATTTATTTTTCACAATCAGTGACATTTTTCAGACATTGGAATAATAGAGCTTTAAGTGTGAGTCCAAAAATTCCCCATGAGTTGTTGTGACTGTGTTATTAGTTGATGTCCTTTTAGTTGTGAAATCTTTTGTGTTTTTAATAGAAAATCTTGAGTGCAGACACAATACATCTATGGTAAATATAGCCTGTAGACTTACAGATTTTTTAGAAGAGCTCTTGGCCTTGACTTGAAAATGAATGGTTATGAAAGCAGATAATTTGAGCAAAATGCCAAGTCTTTCCATTTCTTTCCTAGTTGGTAGTGAATGGTGAACTTATTTTGGAGTGAATTAGTAGCATGATGCCATTACATGGGAATGCACAGCCTGTTAATCATCCTTTGCAAGTCTCCAAGCATTCTCTGTAAAACTATTGTTGAGAATGAAAAATTATTACTCATCTACCTTGAAGGCTTCACATCTGTAATAAATGTAAAGTATCAGCTACTTCATTTCTAGGGGAATTATTTTGTGCTGCCTGCAATTTCCTCAAAATGGATAAAGTTATAAAGAAATCTGGATAATAATGAATTGCATGTTTTAGCTCAGATTGTCCTACTAAATTCTATCACTTCATAAATAACAAATTAAAGAGCTGGAATAGTAAGGAATTAAACAGCCAACAGTATTTCTGCCTCGATCCTAAGAGTTTCCTTCATTCTGTGGGAGTGAATCAGTGACTGACAAATCTGTATTGCTTGTTGAGAAATAATACAGATGTTGAACATTTTTGGTATGAGTTCCCTTTTCAAGGGTCGAAGTAACCAATGCAGGATGAACTGTTTTATCACCAGTAATAAGATGCCAGATTCACAGCTCAGTTCTTGAGGTAGAAGTTGTTTAACTGATGGTAAAACCAAAAGTTTCAATAGATCAGTGCCTCTTTCTTGGCTAATTTTTACTCTAAATTTTACCAAAACATTCAGTTATCTAGGAGGATGTTGGCTCAGCTCTGTCCCCAGTATGAGATGTTGCTCCCATTAAATGCAAATTGAATTGAGGCCTTGTGTTTAATTGTAAAACCTGAATGACTGAATGAAATTCATCCTATAAATGAATAAAATTCACTCCCATAGACCTCAGCTCCTCTCATTAACATTTTTCTACTTATAATTTCTTTCCAGTCTAATATGTACTGCCACTAGCTTTACAGCATTGTTACCAATTAACATGACACTCACAGCATGTCTGCCTCTTCAATTCACTGAGTTTCTGAATGAATAATAGTGGTAGGTTATAGCTAACCAAATATTGAAGAGTTTTCAGGAATATTCATTTGACTTCAAGGTAGCTGTTTCTTTCACCTATCCCTAGTCAGAAAATATTAAAAAAAAAATATTTAATTAAAGAGGAAATAATAAAGGCTGATAGTTTTCAGCTGAAAATTAAGAATTTTTAATCCAAGGTTTTAGTTTAAAACAGTTGCGCACTAGCAACTCCATGACTATATTCTCCTGTCAATCAAATGACATCTCCCACAATGTATCACAGCATTTTCCTCCTCTCCTTACTGAGAAAGTATCGTTAATATATTTTGCCGTAGTGAACAATTCAGAGAGGGGAATGGATGGACATCTGATGCAATTACAGTTCCATAAAGCACTATGGTGACACTTCTGAAATTATTCATTTCACAATCAAAAATCACCTAGTTTCCCAGTACTGGCTATTTTCATTAAAAAAAAAAAAAAAAAAAACACATTTAAAGATATTTCCACAGAAATCAAAGATTCTGAAGTTGTTATTCCCTGAAAAGAAACCATTTGCCACAGAAATTCTGATACCACACAGAGATGTACTATTCTGTTCTTATGTCTTTTGGTGATTGAAAATATAACAGATATACATGTCCATTTTCATTAATTATATAAACTGAATTTTCATCATAAAAGAGCATCTGTTAATGTATTCATTATTTTCTATTTTAAACATGTTATTTTCTGGAAAAATAGAAGTGACGGTGGCAGAAACAGTAACAGATAGCATGCACAAGTGCCAATGGCAGAAATCATAAATAACCAAGGTCATCATGTCAGTGACCTATTGATCAACTAGCCATAAGCCTAAATGGTTCTTCTACACCACTTACCAATAACAAAAACATCAACAGAATTAAAGATTGTCCTAACTGATTGTAACTGCCATGAAGATTATATTTTTCAGTACAGCTTTTCATTGCAACACATAAACACCCATTTTGCAGCAGTTACAGAAAAAGAAATAATTTGGTTAATGTGCGGAATGGACAGGAGTGTTAGGATCAGTGAATCGTAATTTTGCCATCTATGCCTGTTATCTGTTCAATAACCACTTTATAGGAGGATTCCCCTGCTATTTCATGCTCATCATGCAATTGCTGCACCTGGCAGATGGATATGAAAAACAGAATTTCATGCCCATTGCGATTATATTTTGTAGTTTGAAGCAGGATGCACAGTGGGAGTCAGTGAGTGGAAGGAAAGTTGAGAAGCTGCTCTTTCTTCCAAAGGCAATAGAAAGGCACTGGATGAAAAAGTTATAGAGGCTGTGGCAGAAGAAGGGAAAAGCTCACACATTTCTACTAACAGACTCCTAGGATTGCTGTAATACTGAGATAATAGACACAAGCTACTGGGAATATGTTGAATCACAAGACCTGCTCATTAAAGTCCATTAAACCTTTTGTACTTTTCTTTATCTATCAATAATGCAAATTACATTTGCTTTTCAAGTAGGACTGCCCTAAGTACACTAGTTTGCCTACTTGTCTCCTTTAAATATACATCACCAAAAATCCTAGGTGAAAGGGTCCATAATTGGAATTGTCAAATTGAATAAAACTACATTGCAGTTATCTAATTGTTATGTCTGGGCTCAGGTACTGTATAGAATTCATATAGACTATTTTGGCAGGAAAAGTGTTGATTAAAATATTGCAGAGTTATTTTAAGTTCCTGACATATTTAATGACATATTGTCAAGGTAAGATCTAATAGAAAGTGTCCATTACATTAATAACATATCTTCTGGCAACTTCAAACAAGAAGATGCTAACAAAGAACTTAGAAGAAAGATCTTCATTTGTGTTACAGCTGACCTGTAACATGTCCTTATAAATTTTATACAGTTTCAGCTTAATGTACAAGACAATGTTTGGATTACTGAGATTTTCCTGTGAGAACTTTAACCACAAGATACCAAAGCATTTTGCCTCTTTCTGGCCAAAGAAATCTGACTTGTCTTTTGCATATTGGCTGAGACCACAATAAATCAGCTTATCATTCTCAGCCCTTCAGAAGAGGCTGTTGTTTCACCATTCAGGCTGGAGAATAAATAGGGAATTAAACCATAATCTTCCTTTTTTCTGGAAGAACACTCCAACTGCTCAGATTTTACACAGAAGTGACTTTATCACTACCACAGAAAATTTCTGTGTATGTGGAATCCACATAAGCATAATTTCTGAATTCTTCTCTTAGGGCCTGAAAACCTTATGATATGACATATTTAATTGGGGGTGGTTAAATCCACATGATATAGAGTCCTGTTTTACAGTATTAAAGATGTGAATTTTGAGCTTCCATTTTCAAAACCAAAAACTTTATGAACCTCCTAATTGTCTAAGAAGAAGAACTCTTTTTTTGATTTTTGGATACTAATTCTAAGGCATTTAGTGAAGAAGATGACAAAAATCAGGTGCATTAAAAAATGCCTCCTGTCTTTACAAAATGTGCCAGTAGCCAGGATTAGACCACAGACAATGGGATAGGATCACCACTGAGGCCAGTTACAATCTTTATGCTTCTGAACTCTCCATTTTCAGGTTGGCTTAAACCAGAATATGGCCACAAAGATAACCCTTCCTTAGTCCTGGTAACCAGAGCATCATTATTTGTAAGGGATCCTGTGTCCTGAGCATTTGCATGAAGGGACAGTGGGTTGGGAATAACGGAGCGTGGGAAGCAAGAAGATCCAAAATTCCCTAGAGTGTTACTTTTGCACTGGTTTTGTTTGTTTTTCAGAGCAAACTGACTGTCTTTGGAATACGTCAGCTTGTTTCAGGTCCAGAATTCACAGTATTTTGCAAAAACTCCAGCTTGGAAGACCTCAGAAACATTGGGCCTTATCCCTTTCTCATGACATCAGCTTTTCTGATGTACTTGTGGCCTCTCTCTGAGTAACGCTGCTTTTTTCAAAAGAATGGGATAGAGGAGATTCAAGTAATTGTTTCAGATTAAAACCTTGACTTCTGGCTAACACCAGAATCGCTGCATTCTTTGGATGGATACATGTCTCAGCAAAAGCAGTAAATAAGTTTTGACCAACACCAAGTACACCTGCAAAATGAAGTACAACACACATCATGTGTACTGTTTGCAGATCTGAAAATCTTTACTTTTGAATGCTTCTTCCATTCATAGCAAAAGCTGTTTGTTATTTAAGTGGTACCTTACAGATTTGCAAACTTTTTTTTTGACTAGCCGCTCCACCCTTATACTTTTTGCATACTGAGGTTGAACCAGGACAAAATAGTGCTTCACTGGACTTTGGACCAATACTGGTCTTTCTATAGCTCTTGTTTAGCTGGAAAATGCCACTTTGAATTATCTGAGTTTCAAGCTTTAGGACACTGAAGGCAAGGCATGTGGAGCCAACCTGTTCTAAAGCTCACCAAAATCACTAGAAAGGGGATTTTCACTCAGGCACTTTTATTCACCTAATTCTAACACAAGCATAATCCCACTGATTTTTAAGGAGCTGTCAAAATGTTTAAAATTAGGTTGTGTTTACTCAGTTGAGGCCTATGAAGACAGAACACATATACTGGAAGGAATTTTTCCATTAACATCAAACATTTTTCGCACACCACCCTCACCCCCTCCATATTACCCCCCTAAAAAGGAAAGGCAGAAAAGAATTGAGTAATGCTTAGTCTGACTTTCCTCCTGCGGTTTTTTTTTTTTTGTTGTTTTTCAGAGACATTCCGTAAATGTATTCCAGATGTTTTCAAATCCTTGTAAGTTATTTTCCATACTATATATAACTTTTTCTACCGTATCTGTTCTCTCTCTCCCTTTCCTTCACTGGTTGTTGTCTCCCTATCTTTTTCCCTTCATTGCCTTAATATTTTTTTACTCCACGTTGCAGATGAGTTCATTTGTATTCTCATATGTATGAGTGTATTTGTATTAGAGGTCCCGTTTGGAAATATGCATTATCTGCTAGAAGACATATTGTTGCTCACACTAATATGTCTTGCTTTGTGAAGTTCTTAATTAAATAATAACATTTAGTTGCATTAGCTGGATTTTAACAAATGTAAAGGTATCAACTTCTTACACTCAAAACAATAAAGGCTTTTGAATATTAAATTGGCATTGCATTTAGGCATACATGGTGTCTGATAAAACACAAATTACAGTCTTATCCAGTACTCACAATATAAAGAGTGTCTAAAAAAGTGTCTCCTTTGTCTAGCTAATTATAAGCCAGTTGCTTATTAGTTCTTTCAATAAAGGTTGCTTCAGCATTATTTGGCAATTTTGTTGTTGGAAAATGTTGTTGTCACGAAACAGAAAGTGGCTGTCAAGCCCTCGGAAGGAGAAAGTAATTTTAATGAACCCAGGATATTTTCCCAATCATTCAGATGAACTTGGTCAACATTCCTTTCTCCACATGAACTAAACATGTGAAATTTCACCCTTCTCCTCAGGAGCTGCTGCTTGGCAATTATGTTTATTCACTCCTTCCTGAGGTTACAGCTCTGCTCTGCAGAGCTGATGGGAAACTGCCACTCTCCAGTGTTATTGCTGGAAGGAAAGCCTATGGGAATGGGCCAGAGCTCCACTGGGGGTTCCAGATGCTCACTGAGAAGAAACAGATTTTTCACAGCCCCAGAGTACCTACTCAGGACTTGTTAAAACTCTCTTTATTTAGGGTGGTGATATTTTCTCTTGGTTGACTAAGTAAAAATAGCTCACAGCAGTACTTACAACAATATCTGAGCTCCCTTTTTATTTAAAAAGCAGAGAGCCAAACCTAATATGGTGTAAATCAGAGCGACATTGACTTACATCAATCAAGGATCCTGCCTATCACATTCTAACAAATGCAGATGGCAAATGTTCATCATAGGCATATTTTTAAAATCTTAAAAAAAAAAAAAATAGAAGTGATCACATCATCAAGTTTTTTCCTGCAACTGAGTACTGGCTGAACCCTGAATACAGATCTAAGTAGTACTCCAAATGATTGTGGCTCATTAGTGAGGGGTACTGACTTTTTGGAAGTCTAAGGACTTTTTGCCATTGTTTACAATGTGCTTATCCTGTCAGAGAGGAAAATGATTCAGATTGGATCTGAACTTCCACCAAGTTTGAGGTTCTTTGGGATTTGGGATTTAATTATTGTTAGTTCTTTTATCACAATGGTTCATGGAGTGCTCATCTGAGATCAGGAATCCACTGCGGTAGTTCTTGTACACACATGGAGTGCTCTGTTCCTAAGAGATTCAAATCAACTAAAAAGGAGGAAAAAAAACCAAAACACAAATAAAAACCCAACTCCCCTTCAAAAACCACAGAGGAGTATTTTCCCAATTTTACAGGTGAAAAACTCAGATAAAGTTATTTGCCAAAGCCTAAGAGAAGACTGTGGGAGAACTGTACATTATGTGAGTTTTATCTAGCTCTTTAATCACAAAACCTCTTTTATCTTCTAATTTAACCCCACTCTTTCTTTTTGCAATCCAGAAGGGAATGCTTGATTATAAAGTGAATCAATCCTGAGCAGTTTCAAAATAGAATAGCTTTGCCGTGACTTGTCTAAGGCACAGTAAATACGATTCTGTAAGGAATAGTACGCCACTCTGGAAGTGTGCCACCATTATGAGTTTACTTCTGAAATAACGAAACAAGTTGTCTTTGTTCTAGGATTGAAATGTTCAAATATCAGAGCCAACATTTGTAATGTTTGGAAGGAGAGGGAAGAGAAAGGAGAGAAGGGAAGAAGAGCTTTATTTTGAAAATTCCGTTCAAATTCAGAGTTCCAGAATACAACAAAGAAGAGTGCTTAGGTGGTAGACAGGATGTACCATGAATAACAATGTATCCTGTGGATATTTACTACCAAATGATGTTTAACTGAAAGGAAAGTGGGAGTCACCACGGCAAGCAATTCCCATCGATTCCTTAACATGTAAATCAGGAGCACAGAAAGGCCATTTATGGGAGTCTCACCGAAACAATGGCTTTCCCGGTGCCAAGTGGTGACATCACACTTCACAAAGGAGAAGGAAGAGGACTGTAAGGACAGGCTGCCTTGCCAAGGGCTTTGTTTTGTTTCCACAGAAGGGGGAAAAAAAAGGGGGGGGGGGGGAGAGGGGGGAGGAGGGGAAGCAAAGTAGCAATTTTTCTCAAGAATATAACATTACACACAGAGGGAAAAAAAAAAACAGCTTTCAAAGAAGTTGCTATGTGACTAACGGAATGTACTTTGCAGCTCTTTACTGTGATTTGAATAGCACTTCTGAAAAATCAAAATTAATTTTACACTTACAGTATCCAAGCAAAGAGAAAGCAAACACAAACACATGCACAGCCACACGTGCACAAACGCACCCAAAGAGAGGGACCTAAGACATCTCTTTGTGAGCTGTGGTGCTGAGCTTTTCCAAACTGTAAAGCTAACTCCAGCTGGACTTTGCAGACAACTAAGTTTTGAAACCTTTTCCTCCTGAAGTAAACTCATATGGAAAAACACAAGAAGTTTGGTGTTTATGGGTTCTAAGAAACCTGGAATTGTTAATTTACTGTATAAAGCTCAAGATCTTGAAGAAATCGTGTATTAACAGCACCCATCTCCTAATTAGATTGGGGTCTTGATAGTTTTTAACCTCGGGAATGGATGATTCCTATAGACTGTATATTGTGCTGATAACTAAGAGTTTTGGTAGGGAGGGAACGTGTGCTTTTCCTAAAGACATATATTTGGTACCACATGTTTTTAAAAAGCCTGATTCCATTTATTACTTGAATAGTGCTGACAATACGGATGCAGCAAGGCCCCCTTATGTCCCAAACATTAAAGCATTACAAAGACGTTCACTGTGTTTGCTGTGGATCCGTTCCCAGCCAGAGCTTCTGGTGTAAAGAGTGAAAATGAAATTAAACACACACAAAAGTGTATCAAGAATGTTTCACTACTGAGATTCTTTTTTGTGTCTATTAATAGGAAATGAAAGCACTGTCTTATAAAAAAAAACCAAAAAAAACCCAACACCACAAGACCCCCCTATGCTTTATTCACTTATTTATTATTTTGCTTGTGTGTTTTTCATTCCACTGTTAAGGTCAGGAAACACTGTGAGGTACATGGAGAACTATGTCTTTTAAAGGCTTTTGTAAAAGCCGGCTTTTGTTCAAAGCCTCCTTTGGTTAAAGAAAGCCAATACTCAGGGGGAGATCCAAAATAACACTTAATGAGCAAAAAAGCAACTCTGGTGGAACCTATATGTCTTCATTTTGTAGAGACACACATCCAAAATCATCCTTCCTAATCCACTTTAGGGCTTGAGAGGCTATTGGTGCTCACACATCCTTAGGTGCCTCCATTTCTGCTACTGCTTTTACACAAAAGTCCTAATGACTTGATGGGGTGAGAATGAACCGTATTCCTCCAATCATTGATTTCACAGGCATGTTTAATACATGCATAAAATGCAAAGACACCACTGAGTTTGAGTCAGAGGACTTGAGAAGAAAGCTGTGCTATCTACTTAAGTGGATTTTGGCCTGCGGGTTAAAGCACCTAAGACAACCACGTGTAATAGATGAGCTTGTATCTCCCACATCTCAGGAGAAATCCCCAGCTACCACTCTAGGAGAAATGAAAGATCTCCTAAGCCTCTGTCTTCCTGTTGAACCTGGCTTGTGCAGCAAGGAGAGGGCACTTGTGGTGGGGCATGATGTTCTAGCTTGTTGGTTAGACTTGAGCTGGCAGCAGGAATTTTGGTCTCTGTTCCAAGGACGATCCATGTGCCTTTCCTTTAGTAGCCAGGGGATAAGACGCAGAAAACACAAACAGCTACCAGCAGCCATTCTGCCCCTCCCCAGGTAAGCAATTTACCACCAGTGTAACGACACCATCAGTCAGTCTTCTGGTCCTAAAGATTATGGATATGATTTATCGTTGTTCTGACAGAGTGGCAAAGGGCCTGACCTTATCACATTGTATAAAAAATACATGCCCATATTTAGAAAAATCCATTGTTAGCTAAAATAAGCCCTATCATAGTTGCCTGAAGAGCTTCCATGCTCCATACTTTCCTCAGACAGTATGCTTTTTTTCAGATACAATTGTATGATCTGCAGATAAATAATAAACTTGGGAAAAGTTGGAAGAACACCTGGTAAAGCACTCAGTAACATGGTGGTGAAGAAGTATACATCAACAGAGTCTTTATAAAATGCTTGGCCCCCAAACAAAACCCGCATTTATGAACTAAGGATGAAGATAGGAGATGGGTGTGTGTGTGTGTGTAATAAAATTCTTAGGGAACTACAAGAAAAGCACTGTCATCAGATTAAGGGACAGCCTTCAAAATTACATGGGGTTTATATTAAAGACCTTATGGTGATCATCTTTAGCTCTTACAGAAAATATGTAAAGTGATTGATCATTTCAAAAAATGAGGTGAATTTTTATAGTAGATCCAAGCAAGCAGCACAACAGACAAAACTCAAGCTTAAATAGCTGGATTAAAAATCGGCACAAAAGTGTAAATAGAAAAACTACTGTGAGTTTACCCACAGTTATTTTTCTGACTTTTACTGCAAAATTCCACAAAAACACCCTGCATATAGCAGTCTTTTTCATTAAACATGGCACAACTGAAATTATAATGTCTGATGGGAAACTACAATTTAGCTGTGAATTTAAGTGGTTTTCAGGGAAGCAGAGGCTTTGCTAGATCACCTTAAGTCACCACTATGTCCACTCTAATGACTTAGTAGAAAACAGTGTTAAACAAATGCCTTGCCAAAAGATTCAAAACCAAACTCAGAGCCATATTTAATGATGTTAAATTAGGGAACAGCACCAATGAATCCAGAACTGAGCCCTGTTGGTATTTTATTCAGTCTCAACCTGGAAAAATAATACTGAAAGACTTAGAAATTGATGTTACACCCTCTGGAGACTTTCAGATTTATGAAGAGACAAACAAAGCAATGTAAAATGATCCATTTAATGAGGAGTCCTAGGAGTAAGCCATCCAGGGGAAATAATAACATATATGTCTCCAGAGGAGAATAGTAATATTTTAAACAACAGTGGTATCCTAAGATGCCTCCAGTCACGTGAGAGTGTCACTTCAAACATACACAATAAACGGACAGGTGACAGCTCTCTCCACATCTCCAAAAAAGAGATAAACAAAATGCCTGGTTTTGAGTTATTTTCTTGTGCCTTGGGTTTTTTCCCCCCAAGAAGGTCTCGTACTATAACAGATTGAGATGGCTGAGCATCAGAGCATGATACAACCAGAACAAATGGATTTGTCATTGTCTGATAACAGTAGTTTTGAAAGAAGACAGGCCTATGAGATAACACTGGGAATTTTAACAGTATGCGTACATTGCAGATAAATTAGTGAGAAATGTATATGTGTTTATGTGTACTAAAAGTTTTCTATCTTGTTTATTGTTAATTGCTCTTATTATTATTAACTGACAAAGGAAGATGCAAACAGCTGTACCTTTAAGAGGTTCTGGGAAAAAACATTTAATACCGGTTGTTATGACACGTGGAGACCTATGTTATGCAATGCAGAGCAGTTAAAATTTACACATTGAATATGACAAACCCCTGTCAGCTTCCTTGGCTGTGAATGATTTTTGAATAACAAAATGTGGGTGAGATAATTTCAGATTTGAACTTGCTGTGATATCTCAAGTTCCCATGTGTATTCTCCCACCATCTCTATTCATGAAGAAACCAGCATTTTTGGAAACAGCTTTCATGGGTGACTGGAAGATTTGAATCAAAGTTTGAGTATACATTCCTGAGTCTGTGCATACACAAAACCGTTTTCACTTAAAACTTTGTAAAATGTGAACATCAAGGTAAGTAGCACTGCCCCACTGTGAAGCTAAAATACTTTTGCATCCTGTACATCCAATACATCTCTCCACTATGGAATTTTCCTAATGCTTACAGTCTGGGTTTAAATTTCTCTAGGGATAGTGTTTTCAATCCATTTATCCATCTCTATGTATTACCTTTAAATAGTAGTACTATTTCTGTATGAAACCTCTGTAGAAATGATGAAACCAAAATTGCTTTACCTGAATGTTAACTATATTGGATATTGATTTCATAGTTACCCTTCAATACAGAGGATATAAAAGCTCATTTCTGAATTCAGCAGGCACCAATAGGAACACTGAAATGTTCTGTGGAGGATCAAATCCCAAATGTCTCTTAGCACTACTGAAGTTTCGTAAAACTACCATTTATATTAAGATGAATTGAAATTCATTCTTCTTTTCATTTTGGAGACTTTTTTTTTTTTTTGGTGTCACTGGTTCATTAACAAATTGCTATACACCATGGATGGAATTAATAGAAAGTCAATACATTTTCTGTCAAACAAAGAAAAAAGTAAGATGTTTCAAAATTTATACATAGCGAGTTATTTGCTTGGAAACTTTGTAGGAGGACAGTGGAAATAGAGACAGCTGCACTGCCTTAAAGTCATTGTAATTTGAGATTTTCCTGGACATTTGTTAGGAAAGCTGTAAACAGGATACAGTATTCTGCAAACTTCGAAGTCGTATTTTAAAGACTCCTATGACATAGCTCAGTGATTTAACATAGTTGAATTAAGATAGTAAATTAAAGCCGACACAGAAGGGTAGAACAGGGTATATTAAAAATTTACATCATCTTGGAGTATTTATCCACACACACTGTGTTTTCAGTAACTTTAAATAACTACTTTGGCAGTCACTCTTTTCCTGCTGAGTGTGAGGTATTTGAAACTCATTTACTGAAAGTTGTGTTTTGTGGATTTCCATAGATAATAGGCGTAATTCTACCTTACCAAAAATACCACCAACTGGCTGTCATATGAGTTTCTGAAAAGCCATAATAAATCTCTCGTCTGTTTTCATATGAACTTTGGGCTGAATGAATTACAAGCTGCACATTATTTTTCTCTTTGTAACCTCACTAATTCTCCCTGCTCAGAATTTAATAGGCGGTAACTCTGAACACCCATGGGGGTTGCAAGTTTGCACAAATAAAATCTTCCCAACATTGCTGCTTGTGAACATCTTCTTGATGGGTGCTATACTGCAGCACTCTCTCAAATGTTGCCCATTTCAGTCTAAACAGAAAATGTGCCACACGCTCATGGAGACAGTTAACAGCTGTCCTGGTTTCGGCTGGGATAGAGTTAATTTTCTTCATAGTAGCTAGCATAGTGCTGTAGTTTGGATTTAGTACTAGAAGAATGTTGATAACACACTGATGTTTTTAGTTGTTGCCAAGTAGTGCTCAGACTGCTCAAGGACTTTTTGAGGCTTCTCCTGCTTGGCCAGGTGCATAACAAACTGGGAGGGAACACAGCTAGGACAGCTAACCCAAACTGACCAAAAAGCTATTCCAGACCATATAACGTCATGCTCAGGGGGGTTAGTCAGTCGTTTGCGGGGAGAGTGATCGCTGCTCAGGGACTGATCACAGCTCGGGGAGTAATCGTGGCTCATGACAGGCTGGGCATCGGTCAGCAGGTGGTGAGCAACTGAGTGGTGCATCATTAGTTTTGTACATTCTGTATATTCTCTTACCATTCTCATTATTACTATTATTATTATTTTCTCTTATTAAACTGTCTTTATCTCAGCTCACAGCTCTAACTTTTTTTTTTTCCTTCCCGATTCTCTCCCCCATCCCACTGAGGGAGGGGGGAGTGAGTGAGCGGCTGTGTGGTGCTTAGCTGCCAGCCGGGTTAAACCACAACAGTAGCTCACCATACCAGGTGCGTGGTGAAATATAGGCAACTTAAGAACAGTATACACTGGGGCGAAAATGCAGAATTTTAAATCCATTCATTATTATAAAACCTATTGTAATACATAGACTTCACAACAGTGGATAGTCTATCTTTAGTTATGTTTCAATGGCAAAGAAATGACAAAGAAATTAGCTGGGGAAAAAATGACCAAAGTCACCCAGAAAGCCAAAGACAGGTCTGGGAAAGAGGCTCACATTTTCTGAGTCTTTTCCTCAGCACATTATTGACCAGGCCAGTAAGTTTAAATGGTAAACTCCATGTGAAATCTGAACCCCAGCTTCATTTGCCTATACCTTACCAGCGCCACAGGCATCAAAAGTTCTTCAGAGAGATTGTGTACCTCTTATCGCAGCCCCTGAGGCACTTTGCTGAACATCGAGATGCATGGGAACACCACTATAATTTCGACTTAGATGGTGACATGTGGTTACAGAAAGACCTAATGTGTGGTACCACTAGTCCTCTTTGACTAAAATAAATATGAAATGAACAGTCCAGTGCTAAACCATATTACCTCCTCCTGCTTCTACGGCAGGCTTTTGGCTGCCATAATTCCTCTCAGGAATGAGCAAAGTCAAGATTAATTAGGACCTCCAAAACCACAACTTATGTGTCTGTGTTAGATGTGTAACAGAGGACAGCTACATAGTGCCTGCTCCTGGCCTGTAAACCTCTCACCAAATGAACCTGCCCAGCCAGTTCAAGGAGACAAAGACCCATAACGTATTAGTTTCTGTTTGAATAAAATTGAACTGCTAGTCCATTGCTACTACTAAAGAAACATAGTTTCAACAAGCCTGAGTCTAATATCTTTCCTGAAGGGTAAATATATATTAATAAATGTCTCTCAAAGAACAAAATGAGTGAATTAACCCCAAGCATTGATGACTTCTGCTACAGGTTGTGAACCAAGTTCCTCAAAGGGTCTTTGAGGAGCCTTTTCTGATTTCCTGTAATTTTAAAAGAAATAAAAGTCTACACTCTGTATTGCTTTTTCTTAGGTAAACACATTTTTATTCTGCCATAAAGAAATCTCCTCCTGCCATTTTTTTCCCTGCTGTGAACAGCAGCCTATCAAAAAAATAAAACCTTAAAGGTCACATTGGAGGCAGGACGTATATTACAGTTTCAGGTACAAGTCTCAAAGACCTGAGAAGTGCTTCATTCAGATTCATAAAAGCTACAGCAAATTGAGAGGAACTTCAATTTGTTGACATTAAATCTTTCTTCAATCTTTCAAATTATTATCTGAAGGGAAGGATTTCTCTTGCAGTGTTAACTACACAAGCATGCCTAGATCAAGCCAATTAAGTTTTGCCAACAGAGCAAGATTGCTTGAGATTTCAAATGTGGGGGGAGATTTTATAAGTCACTTATAGAAAAGGAAAGAAAAGAATTCCACTTGGTAAAACATACCAAGTTTATATTTCCCTGCACTTTATGAGTAGATATGGTCTCTGATTCTCCAATCCATGGAGATTTTTTCTAGCAATTTATTTTGTATAGATGGAGTGACCACACAGATCTGTAGGGGAATTTACATGTTTTTCACTTAATCTCAGCAGTAGCTGTGATTTGTATAGTTTACTCGAATTAGTGCTGAAGTGACCAGCCCAGAAGCATGATAGCCCCCAGCTCAGGGGACTGATTCTCTTTGCCCCTGAGCCCAAACTTGCTATAAGGTAAGCATGGCCCCATGCATTGTTTTTCATTCATTGCTGAAGCACCCAAGCTATAATGAACTTCAGGCTTCCGTCCTGTTTGAGACTGGTGTGATATTCTCCCACAGAGAGACAGGGAACTCCTAAAGACCCCACAGGAATAATGGTGTAGTTGAAAGCATTAGCAAGTATTTGCTGAACTTTTTGCTGGACCCTGTGTTAAAGAACAGGATCTGCTGAATGATGGGTAACCTTCATATTTGTCCCATTTCCCTTGCCTGGGATGGCCCTCTTCTACTGGTGTAAAAGGTTTTCCACAGGGTTGGTGTTGTGCATGACAGAAATCATACACAAAGACCTTCTGAGAACCTGTTCTACCTTAAATAGCCCACACAAGTGGCATTACTACGCTGTTGCTGGCAACAAGAGGGAGAGGATCAGTCTTTTAAGAGATAAGCAAAAATAAACAGGGCACAGAGTACCGTGCAAGAGTGACTGAAGAACTGAGTATCAGAGTACTTATTTAGCTTTCATTTACTTCAATACTCAGTTGCAGGTTTTAATTTTATCTTCCACTGTAACTTCATCTCAAGTACATAAATAAAAAAAAATAGGAAACAATAATTATATATAATTATGCATATATAAAAATACATTTGCAATTTTATATATATATAAAATAAAAACCTCTTCTCATCAACAGTGTTGGTAATACATAGCCATATTATATATAGTGATTCCATACCCTAGTGCTTAGCAAATCTAACTAAAATCCAGGTTTATTAGTTCACTGTTCCCAGGATTACTGCAGGCTGTAGAACTCCCTATCTCTAACGTGGTTTCAGAGAAGCTTAGACAAACGGTGAGATGCACATGGCCAGAACCTGGAACATGGGACCACGTTAGAAACCTCTCAGAACGTCTCTTTACATGTCTACTTATTTACCTTCATGTCAGGAATACTTGAGAGCCTAAATGAATAAAGGATTCATGTCCTTGGAAAAAAAATCTGGCTGCTATTTTCCAGTGATGCCAATTTGTCCTTGGTGTGTCACACCTCTTACCCGACTTGGATTAATGAACTGGTATCTATGGGTGCTTCTCCACTGGCATTTCAATTCATATCTGGTGCAGCCTTGTTGAAGCAAATCTCCTCCATCTCCTTCTGGTCTCACTTTGGTACACTTTCAGATATGTCTGCAGTCATTTATTTCATAGAGCTACATCAACCGGACAGAAAAAGTAACAATTCCAAGTGGAAGAGGGGGATGGAGGAGGGAGAGTCAGCTAGCAAAATGCCTTAAAAGTAATAAACTTTCCTCACTGAGCCACAAAAAAAAAGCCCCCTTCAATGTCCAACAGCACATACCACAAGACTAGTAGGATATGAATAATGTATCCTTTCAAGCAAACAGACTACACAGTATTCCTGGGAATAGACTTTGTCAACAATCTTCATAAGGATAGACAAAGGTAAGATTTGCCTCCATTCTCTATTCCTGCCAATGTTCTGCACACAGAATCCCCCCCTACCCAGGGATTAAAGCCAGAGAAAGCAGAATGAAATTCAGAAAGATAAGAAAAAGCCAGTGACTTTGATACTGCCTGAGTGTTCTTTTCCTTCATGTGTTCAGGAAAATCGAGTGCCACAAAAAATAGACGATGATTAAAAAACCCAACAGTAAAAAGCATTAGATGAAAGACTTCTTGATCTTTTTCACTCTAACTTCTGTGTGAAAAGTAATGTTCCATCTCTCCTTACTTAATAAAAAGACACAGTAAGCAAAAGACTGGCCCTGAAGCAAAACTCTCCCTTACACTATGTTTTATAATGCTTCATCAAGTATGGTCGCAGAGAATGGACATTGTACCCAGAGCTGGGCAATTTCTTGCCTTCCATGTCTGTGCCTAATATATTTAGCATGTATCTGTTGATGGCCTTGTCTAAACCTTATCCATATGTCACATCAACAAGAAGTCATATAGTGGCACATTAAAGCTTCACTGTTATCACCTAAAGGAATATTAAAGGAGAAGCCCTGAGGAGATATAAAGGCAGGACTTTTCCTTCTTTGTTCCACTTGGTTGGAGCTTTAGCAAGAATCTAGTCTCAAGTGACTTGTTCATAAAAAGAAACTGCCTCCCATGATGGAAGGAGAAATCCACAACCTCCACGTTTTAAGTCTCTTTTCCATACAGTAAAGATTCATACGCATGAAAAAAAAATCTTCAGAGAAAGCATCTTTGCCATTTGGCAGTGATACATCAAACTGAGACTTGCTAAAGTCTTTCAGAAGTTATTCGAAACAAGAAAAGTGTTCATTTTAGACTCTCCTATCTGCTAACATGGCCTTCAGAGGCTGAGCTGGGTGTGAATTGCTGCAGTTGAGGTAATTCTATTTTGAGGGCAACCTTTTTCTGAAGACAAAGTGGTTCTGGAAAGTGTAAACTGCTTTTTCTCACCTTGGTGGGATATTAACTAGGATCTCCTATTGTGATCAGTCCAGAGTCAACATTGTTAGCTGTGGTTTTTCTCATCTCAGAAGAAAAAGGGCTCTTGGTTCATTATGAAATGGCACAGTGGAGGAAGAGGGACTACCACATTATACAATCTTCATAATCTCCCATGGATAGAGCTTTGTATTTATAGTACTGTCAAGAGACATGTTTGTGCAGGCCAGAGTTTGGGATAGCACTTTTTTTGTTTGGTTGGTTTTTGGAATCCTTTATTTTCCCAACGAATTTAACCTTGAGGCACCATTTAAAGGATAATCCACATTTGTCTCTTTCCTAAGCCAAATGAATATTCACAACTGGAAACAAAAGAACACAGAGGATTAACTCAGAAACAGCCTTTTAAATGATGAATGATGAAAAATACAGAAGGATATGAATAATATGAATGAGCTGCTCAGTTTCACAGTGTAATTGAGAAATGTTTAAACTAGTCAGAGATGTACTGTCACAGTTTTTAAAAGGTGAGGTTATATAAGATAGGACAGAAAAGTACAGATATACCTTCTGGCTGTTTAACGAGAGTAACGATGGAAACTGTTATTCTTGGGGACAGGGAACAAACACAGTATATTACTTTTTCCATAAAAGGTCAAACTCACTGGAGGCCAAGAGGTGCATCAATTTACCCAAGTGTAAAGTCAGAGTTGTCTATGGAGTTGTATTAAAAATTAATATAGTCCATTTCAGTGCTATGGATTCAATTTGTAGGTTGGAAGTAGAGTTTAACATTTTTTTAATCAGACTGAAAATGCAAATGACTCAAAGGATGACAGTCAGAACAACTCAAAGGGCAGCAGTTAGATGTTATACGGTTTTGCTGTAGAATCACAAACCCAATAATCACCACTTTATTACAAAATTCTGCATGATCTGAAAAAAATCATTCATTTTGTCTCACTGTTGATTTCTCCATGTGTGCAAGGGGAATTGTGATGCTCACAGAGTGTGGTGAGAATGGATCCATTCAATTTGGAACTATAACCTGAAATCTCTTGAGAAAAAATAATTTATTACACTAAGCTTGTTATATTTAAGTAATATTTATATTCAAGTATATAAAATATTTTTATCCAGATATTTATTCACTAAGATTATGGTACTGCAAGTTATCTGCACTGAAGTCTATTTAGACAGGCATAGAAGGTCTCTATACCCATGGTGTTGTTTTAAACTGGAGTAGTTACTTCCACATAACCTGCCCACAGAAGTGTTTCCACCTCACCTCACCTATCAGTGGGAATCTGCAGCATGACAATATTATTTTCCTTTCTACTTACAAAAGTATAGCATGGCTGGCTGCACTTTAACAGGATTATTGTCACCCCATTTTGAATCTCTCCATACGATTGCTGAACCTATTGTTTCAGCCTTCTTAAATAGAAGGAACAGAGGGAGGATGAGAGCCGTGGGAGCTGTATTTATACTGTACAGTGGAACACACTGCAGATATTCCTTAACTGTTACTGGCTAAGTCTGCCCTGGCACTGAAAATAATTGTGTTAACACAGAATGGATTCTATGCCAGTAAAAGGTCTTCTCCTGGAGTCTCTTCATTCTTGTCCCAGGCCTTGCAACAGGGTCTGGGCTGCAGCACCACAACTGGAAGAGTAATCTGCTGAGTGTAAAATCTCCATCACTGTATGCTGCAGCGATCCAGGCACAGTCGATCAGCAAATGACGACGTTGAGCGGCAACTACAGACAGGCAAACTGCATTCTGCACTTTCACTGGCTGGTGTCTCCGAACTGCACTTGAGAAGGAGCACGACAGCGTCACAGAGAGCGTAGCAGTCTGAACAAGCCTGCAAAACATGCTGGAGAGTTACTAATTTGTGCAAAGTTGTGCTAATGCTTAAGCACAGTCTTTCAGTCCAAGCAAGTATGTTCAGTTCTCTGGTGCGATGCATGTCCCAGGCTAGGACCTCTGCTCTGTCCTGCAGCATGCAGTGAGACCCTGGCCGAGATGTTACACAGACACAGGAGGGAAGTTTGCAGGCCTCACATCTTGTCCTATTTGCTGAAAAAATCCAATGGCTGCAATGATATCAGCCATCCCAAACCAAGCACAGATTAATATCCCCTTAATGCTCCTTGATTACTCTGTGTGCTCCCACGTGAGACACAATGCCCAGTCTGTGACTGTTCTGGTTTTCCACCATTAATTTTCTGGTTTCCTTTCAGATCTGTCTGTCAAATTAAGAGTATGGAAAAAATTGCAGCTTTCCTGCCTTCTCTACCTGTAAAGAAGATATTTTTACTGTTCTTTAAAGGCTAAAGAGAGTAGGGATCTACAAAACAACCAGGAATTTTATAATGTTCTAATTTCATTACATAAAACCCCACAGTTTTATTTCACTCACTGAAGTTGGAATAAGCTAATGTTATCTTTAATCTCTTACTTTCTTAGATTTTTTTCACCCTAAATGTTTCTGGCCAAATAAGGAAGGAGTTCAAGTCCAGTATAAATAAAAGTTTTATTTGGGTGACTTTCAGGAATCAGATATGTAGTATAGAATGAAGAAAAGCTAGAAAATGTCCAGATAAAGGCTTTTAAAAAAAGGGTCATATTCTTTCTGGGAAATAAAGTGGTTAGGATTTGAAAATTTTACTATTTGTCTACCTTCCCAATTTCATCTTCACTGACTTTGTTTCTCCTGCGCTGTTCCAGAACTCTCTTTCCCATGGATGATTCGTTTGGTAGATTATATACAATTTTACTTTACAGTCCTCATATTAAAAGAAATAAAATTGAAAGCATGGCAAGGGAACAGATAGACCTTTTATTTTTCTAAATTCTTTACAGATGTTTTCTTTAATGCTGCCTTATTTGCCAGCACTGTTTACTAATTTCCTTTTATTATTATTTCTTATTTAATAGCTCCTTGCACCTGCAGGTCTGAAAACACTGCAACATGGAGTGACATAGTCATTTCCCAAATCTGTGAAAAGGAAACAGGCACAAGGTGATAGAGTCATTTGCCAAACATTGGAAGGTTGTCTGGTTGTAGAAGTACAATCTAGCATGGTATCTGTTGGAATACACTGGAAAACATTTTACTTCTCTGCTGGTAGCTGAACACTTCAGAGCTGGGATGGGTTCACTCTATGTCTGGACAATTTCTGGAACATGAAACTGAGGTCTCTAGGTGTTAATACAGTGCTAAGATCTAATAATCACAGTGATTACAGCTGGTAACATAAAGGAGCTTTTTGAAGTAGCTTCTGGATATTTTTCCCTACATTCATCTTTCTATGTTTTGCAGGTCTCCTAACTAGAAGGATGGATCAGTCTGGACACAGGAAAAGTCCTTCTCTGCTACAGACTTCCCATGGCAACACCTAAAGTGTGCTATATGCTGTGGAGATGCTCCTGCCTCTGTGGCTCTTCCTTCACACAGGAAAAAATATGGCTTGATGTGGAGGTAGGATGTGGGCAGGATGGGAGCCTTTAACCAAGAGTGAGATGCACTTCTGTATCCTACAGTTGAAACTAGTGAGTAGAGTGTGTCAGTGATCTGGTCTGGTCCATTATCTTCCCATAGCTCAGCAACCTGCCACTGAAAGAGGAAAATTATATTTCCTTATCTTCTAGTAAGTGGGACCACAAAGTGTTACAAGCAGTAGCGATGGATAGTATATCACTTAAGGGCCTAAACTAGATTGTTAATTTTAGGAAGATTGTCAAATATTTTAAATCAATATATAGAGTATCCATAGAAAATGCTTGTTAAATTCATATTTTCAATACTAATTCTAAGAATTGTGATCAGTCAAAAAATCAGAACATACTATTAGCCCTTAAGGTCTAGTAAAAATAGTTTTAGTTATGATCATTATATACATGAAGCCAGACTGACTACACAAAGCTTGTAAAAGAAACAACCAAAACACACATTTCCCACCATTTTCTGCAAATCCCAACATACAGATTTTATATCTACCTAAACTTTTCTTGGATAGATATCTGTGAACAAATTTGTGGAAATGACAGTTAATTTTGATGAGCTGCAGGACAGATGCATAGAAGGAAGGAGGGAGAGCAGGAGATTGCGCTGGACTTCACAAATAAATGTTTTATGCCGATTCATTGATGTTGTGCAAAGAAGTATGATAAATATCAGTGTCTGTAAGTAAAACTGTGTGAAGGAAAAAAGGAGAACTTCGTTCCCTATCATCTTTATACAGAATGAATCTCTCATCTCTCTGATTAACACTTTCTGTCTTCTGTCCTTAAAAGAGCAGCTGAATGAAACGACTCTGTCTTAAACATGGATGGGAGGACATGCCTTTTAGCATGCATTTCCCTTGGTTTAGGTGATATGGTTGCCTGTGAATACAGCCACAGATCTGACTGACATGACAGTACCTAACAACTAAGCAGAAGCAAATTGCTGCCCAAAGGCATCAGCAGTCAAAACATTGCTGGTAACTACTCCTGAAGTTAGAAATTCCTCCAGGAATATCTTCCCTATCAAACAATTAAAAATCACAAGTTATCAGATAGAAGTTTGGTTTCTTCAAACTATTTTGTTTGGTTTGACAGAAACAGAGAAATTTCTGCAATGTTTCTCCATTTTTTGAGATGTTCACACTTTCTCTCCATTTCCCTGCTACCTCCTTCCCTTCCTTTTTCTTCCTTTATGTACACAGATTTGTTACTAGCTCACAGACTTTGGGTATATATGACAAAATGTTGCTGTAGCGCATGAAGGAAATGCAGCTACTGGCTCCAGGGGGGCAGAAAACAGCTGTGGGCTGGTTTTTCCTTCCTCAACCAAAATACAGAACATGCAAATTCACTCTGTTAAAATTTGAGTTTCTTTGGTCAGTTTAGGGTTTAGTTTCTCCTTATATGCTTCTTCATGTGCAGAGGATGGTGGCAGAGCCACCTGAAACTGTAGCATATCTATACTAGAAGTATTGTGTCCCCAGTCCCCATCTGATACACAGGTGTCTGATGTAGCAACTTGATTTTTTTCTTCCTTTCTGTAGCAAAGGATAGGCATATTACATTTATAGTGTAATCAAAGCCAAAATACTGCCACATACAAAATACTTTCAACTTTTAATTACTTCTGAGCAGTATAGGCAGGCGTGTATCAAATGTTTCCATTAAACCCACTGCCAGTGGTCAGACCTCCGTGGCCACCAGGAGCCACGGACGCAGGGAGCCTGAATCAGCTCCCCTTGTTGTCGTCATCAGCAAGCAATGATGACTGAAACCAAGCCTCTAGCACACTCCTAATTCACACTCCTATTGTACACACAGCGATACAACAAGGCACTTTTAATTAAGGGGATGTAATTGTATGTTCCAATGAAGAAGGATGAATTTAAGCACCTGTGAACTTTATGCATTTGTTTATCTCCTGTCAAGACCCTAGTGGTTTTGGACCTTGCTGGAGAGACTTCAGGATAGCAGTGGAAGCAAAGACACTGTTTAAAATCATCGTTGCAGTTGGCTTTAATGAGTCATCAGCAGCACTTTAAACCGATCACGCTGACCTTTCCCTGCACGTTTCCTCTTTTTGTGTTTACAGCATTTTTACTTAACACGTTGTTGAAAAAATGGCTGCAGAGAAGGATTTTAAAGCTTTCCTTTTAATTTTAACAATGAAATACATGTATTTCACTTCTAAAACCTGCTGACAGTATAAAACGTGTGACTGTAGTGAAAAAAGACACTTTGTCAGGATAGCACCTTGACAGTGCATATGTATGAGCCTACCCTAGTGATTTCCTTGTCATGTTTGCTTAGGCTAACAGTCCGAGCAAGGTTCTTTCTTCCAGTCCTAGGAGGTCAACAAGGTGACTAATTCTTGAAGAATATCAAAAATGTAAACTAATCCAGACTATAGTAGTGCCAATCACACCAAATCCAGAAATACTTAGGTACAGAAGACTGTTTTTTTCCATTGATTTTGAATGTACAGTTGATCTGATTTCACTGTTAGCATATGTTCATTCAAGGTAAAATAAACTATGTATGGGCAGAAGCTGGACAGAAGAATGAAAATAAGAAAATGAAGAAAAAATATTAAAAATAAGTAGGAAAAAAGGCACAAACCAAGAAATTACGTGTCATATACAACGTGTTGGTGACACTAGTACACAGCTGAATTCTGACAATTTTTCTGCAGTTGCTAAACCAGTTGTAACTTCCTCATTTGTGATTTGTACAAACCTTTCCAGGCAGAACATCGCATGTGAAAAATGTATCTACAGCTGTACTAAAATACTTCATAAACTCATATCTTGCCAATTGTTCTTGTTAAAAATTCAGCAAAAAAGGAAAATATTTAATTTCAAGACTTTTCTAAAAAAAAAAATGTTGTGTTTTTAATCAATACTAAATGTCCTTTGATGCCTGTACATTCATTGGGTCTGTTTTTAGAGATGCCAGCAAACAGAAAAAACTGTTATACATGCAGCTCTAATTATAGAAAATGCATATGCAATTGAGAAAACCATACACACTTAAGACAATTATTCATGCTCGGACTTCTTCAAGTATATTTCTGAGGGGCTAACTCTTTCTATGTGTATAATTTTATTCCAGATATATTTTTTGCTATTGTTTGTGTACTATTCTAACAGTATCACACACTTGTGAGAAAGAAGAAAAAACAGAAAGCAAAATTAGTGTCAAACTGTGAATTTGCTATCTCAACAAATCTTAACCCTAATTAGAGGTGCTTGCAAAACCATTCTGCAGTTGTTCTGTTATTGTGTACCATCTTTCAGGATCAAGTGGACATAAATAGTAGATTCCTCCCAGCTGTGAGGTAGGAATATATAACACTCATAATCTGAAGGTGGGCTTGTGGGCACTTGTGCAGATGTTCACTTAGGCATACGCACTGTTTTTGCTCCTCGTTTTTATTGACATCAATACCTGTTTTTTTTTTTCTTTAGCAGAATTTGAATTAGGACTGGGGGGCAAGTGGAAGTCATCAGGAATTTTTTTCCCAGACCAACACCAGCTTTTGAGTGGTCTTCTTACCCAAGTGCTTATTGACACCCATTTATCATTACCAACTTTTCATTAATACCTTTTTCTCTTCTTACAAGTTTAACACATAAAAACATAGTCCTCTCAGTTTGGGGCCTGCCAAATTTCCAGTGACATGGGAAATTACAGGTTTCTTTGGTTCTAAAGCCTGTGAGAGGTCTTCTTGGCCTGCCAGCTGCCTTCGTCTGGTTGTAAAAAAGTGAGAGGAAAAACTCTGAAGTGTAAATTTTCCAAACAGTTATCTACTGGCCCCTCATATATTTGGGCTATTTGGTAAGTTTGCAACTGTCCAATGGTTCCAGTGAGTTCTCTGAGCCATCCCTGCAACCAGTGATGGTGGTGAGGATGGATGTGAGGCAGAGTTGGGCTTTGATAAACAGCTCCCAGAAGGCTGTTAAGTAGCATCCTGTCCAAAGGCTCATTTTTTACAGCACCTCTTTCAAAGTACCATCTTGGAAGGACAGCAAATGGATCATCTGACAAAGTGCAGGAGCTTTCAGTTTACCTCAACCTAAAAGCAAAGGTTTTGCAATGGACTTTTGCTGGGCATCCATGGTGACATAACACACCACTTCAGAGCAGCAGCCTTTCCTCCAAATCTCCACAGGGATCAAGTGGGAGGTTTTACTATCACAAACATTTCTGGTGCATGTTTGAAAGTCTCAAACACAGGCGATTATCTAAAGATATCCTCATTTACTCTTCACAGAAATGTTTTCCAGCAGGCAATTCTCCAGATCCGCCTCTACAAACATGGTTGCAGCAGATTTTAGGTAAAACTTTTCCTTCTGATGAAAGATGTGAGAGTTTTCATAGGCTACTTCCTTAAAGATTTATAACACAATCTCAATGCAAACATCAGCCTGCTTATTAAAGCTTAACTGTGAGAGGGAGGAGCCAAGGAAAAAACAGATTATGATAAATTGCAAGCATACAATTATGAAAAATTTTTTTTAATTCAGAAATAAGGAGTTACTGAACTTTTTCACAGTGAAATAAAAGTAAGTAACCTTCTCTGAGCAGTCAATAGTTTCCTTGAAGAGGATCCAGGATATTTGGTCTGTGCAGGTGAAGATGTCGATCCATGCTCTTTCATGTGACACATCTCACTGGTCACTAGTGAGGAATTTTAAACTTGTTCGGTTGCAATGAATGATGGCAGTGAAAAAGATGGTAGAGTATAATCTCATTCACACTGCTCCTATTTTCAAAATGTTATTTTTTAAATTCTGTTTAATTTACCTAATTGATCACAAACTATTCAAATTTGCCAAGGCAAATGTCTGCCTGCCTTTCCCTTTGTTGCTTACCAGATTGCAGGCAAAGCATGAACAGAAGGGTGTTACAGGACTGGTTTGTGAGATGCCTCCTATACACTCAATTGTTTGGTTTAAGATTTCTAAAAAGTATTTTTATCCTGGTCTTTCCACATTTAGAGTATAGCCATATTTTGCAACTGTTCTAGATTCAAGTGTGGAAGAGCTGCCATGATTTTAAGTTAACTTTCCAAAATATTTTTCTGTAATCAATAATCTGTTTATTGAGTGATACCTTCAGGACTTTATTCTTCCAGCCTAAAGTCTGAGTTATCTAAAGGTTTTACTAAATACATGTAATGAGCACAAGGCATCTGTGTTAATTAGGTGGGTGAGCAGGATGCCCAAAATGCAATGGAAGTGAGGCCATAATGCAGCTGTGTAGCCACTAATGGTATCTCAGGTGTGTGGGGAAGGCAACTTCCATCAGAAGAGTACTGCTGAGTAGGACTGGAGATAACTCTTTAAAGCACACCAGAGCATGCCTGCCTGTGCTATTTGCCAGAGATCAAACTGGAAATGTGGAACAATTATTTAGCAAACAGAAAGATCTCCATCAATGAAGTTTTTGGTCATTTCTTCAGTCTTTAATTTATTATAAATAATGTTCAATCAGATTAAATCAGAGCGGAAAGTATTAATACTGGGGCTAAACTTAAGCACTTCTGGAGAGATGAGTAAAACTATTATGGTTTATTAAGTGTTTATTACAGGGCAGAGGTTGAAATATCAATGTTAATTTAACCTAGATTCTGGTTTTGTTATTATTATTATTAATTGTTACATTATAACACTTTTTCTGTAACTCTGGATTTATCAAACAAAGTTTTTGAGGGAACAGATACAGCACTTGAATCTCTTCCTTTCAAAAAATACTTCAGCTTTCTCTGTAGGTAGCAGGGAATGTTCAAGCACACACCTGTGCCATGAATTTGAACACACATTTTTAAATATCAGTGTTGAAAGTCAAGCATCTAAATTCCAAGTGAACAGGCTCCTCAGGTTTTTCTGAAAATGATGAGTCACTTAGTGTTTGGGAGTAACTCTTCTAAAAATGAGAAATCTTAATTCTTGAATTACTAACAAAACCAACAGAAATCATGCTTGCAACATAAGTGGATACTTTAGGAAAATTTTGCTTTAACAGTCTCCTCTAACTGCCCAAGTTTGAGGACATTAACTCATAATAGCCATCTTCCAGGCAAAGCATTCAGAATCTGTAACATAGCATTTGGCTGACTCAAGCTTGTCTCTTTCTGTAACAGAAATTGGCTTCCCTACTACCCCGTGACTTACCATCACAGTGGTAAACACTCTCCAGAACCCTTTTGAAAGGGATGATTCATCCCTGGAGTATTTTTAGGAATTTGTTAACTTGCATTTAGCTTAGTGTGCTGGTAGCCAATAAACAGAGTGAAGACAAGCTTTGAGTAGTCACACATAAACCATTTTGAATGCTATAATTGTACGACATTATCTTGGTCTGTAGACTGAGTCATCTGCTGGTTAAGCAGAATGGAAAAAACAGCGTAAGACCGTTGCTACAACAGGGAGCTTGATAAAATGCTGAAGAAATCATTGCTAGCAACTGGATTATATTTATCTTCCCAGGATTACACCTGCTTGTTCCAGGCACAACTTGCAATACATGTTGATTTTTCCAAAGTTTCTGAAGTCTTATGTGTGAATATTGCATGAATCTAAGTGCCGATATCACAGAAAAAATGCAGTCTAATATACTAACACACCTTTTTGAGCAAGTTTGACTCCAGACAGTACCCATTCTATGTCTTGTATTTCAATCCCTCTGAAAGAAAAATAAAACAGAGCAGGCACTGCCTATTGTATGTGGCTGGGGACCCAGTTTTTGCTGACACTTGGAAGTATGCCCAAAGGGGGATGGGAAAAAGGATGCAGGGGGAGCAGAATAAGAAAAGAGCAAGAGAGTGAGAAAGAGAGTTTATTAGTAGCTGACCACCAGTTCAAACCAAGTGCAAATCAGAAACAGGTTTTGCAGCAGTTAGCCTAACAAGCAGGTAATAAGTAAGTGAGATTTTACACCGTCCTTGGGACTGCGAAATAGAAACCAGCTTTTGGCAGCCAGATTAGGGGAATGCCACTTCACGGAGAATGGAAAGTGATGAGTTACAGGAACTTGGCACGCTGATCAGATCACCTCATCCTCCCACTCAAAGCAATAAGACCCTGGCATCCTGGTTTACGCAAATATCAGAAACATGATCTTCACCAAAGCACACATGTATTAGAAGCCAGTGACACAGTCTGTCATGTTCCTGTCTACAGAGATCTCCTTCAGCGCATGTCATTCAACTGTCTGGCTACACTACGTGTAATGAATTAATCTTGTGAAGTAAACATTTAGCTGCTTGGAAAACATGAACAATTTTGCTTTTTCCGTTGAAGAATGCTGAATCAGTAAAAGCAAAATATTATTCAGAGATCACAGTGAAGTGAAATTGCACTAGAAGACAGATAGGGTTTTGATGGATCTGCTCATGCCAAAAATGTTTCAAAACCCTCTAATCGCATGCCAGGGTACCTGCTGAGTTCTTTAGCACCTGATTAATGAATAAATGAACAGGTGAGAGAACAAAGACCTTTGTAGTCTGTTTCCTTTATAACTTGCCTGAAGGTTTCCAGGATTTTCGAATTCACAGGTCAACAGATGGGCTCATGTGTATTTAGGAGCCTGAAAACTCTGAAAGCTTTGCAATTGCTGCCCTGGCTCTGCAGCGACCATGATGATTTCCAGTTTCTCTGATAATTCTGTTCTCCATCTCTTCCCTTTGGACATAATGAAATACTCATTGAGCCAAAATAGACTGTCTCTATGGTTTAGTAGTTTAGGACACCACCTGATTTAAAATGGGGATTTGAATCCAGGCTGATGGATGCCTTCATACCGAAATACTAGTTGGCACAGGAACTAGGATTCAGATTACTGTCCTAATTATCAGGCTATATAGCAACTTTAATGTCTTGATGAATATTTTATTATGGAATGTAAAATGAAATAGAATAACAGAAGTGACGGAAGGAGGCACCAATCTCAAGTACAAAGCTTCATACACCTCTCAGGACTCATAAGAGCTTGAATCCTTTCTAGCAAAAGGAACAGAAGCCAAGTCCCCTAGTCTTGTGTTCCTATCTGTTGTTTAGGCAACCATGTGCTCCTTGTTATGACTGGAACTTTATTATGAGTGTTATAGTACAAATTTGTGAATCATTTTGCTTCCCATTACATCACATTTTTCAGATCATTAGCTCTTAGCTAAAGAAACAAGATACAGTGCAGAGTTGCCAGATCTAGTACAGATTCTGTAAGAAGTCACAAGGCGACAACAATTTTGTTATGTAACTTTATGTTAAAAACAGTCTTCCAATTTAACCACAAATAGTTGTTACTCATGTAATTTAAAGCAGTAAAAAATAAAATGTTGAGACACTGAGTCCAATGATAATGAACCAACACTATCCAACAGCTAACTTATTACAGGTATTTTTAGATATTTATTTAATGATGACATATACATACATGTATATAATGTCTCCTTCCACCAAAAAATAATTGTAAGGACTTAATTTTGTGTTATACGTTCTTTGACAGTATTCTGCCATCTGCAAATACACTTATAGCTGATGTTCCCTCAGGTTCTGTAGGTCTATGTCAACTGTTAGATACGATTATCATCACCCGCTTTATTGTTACTGCTCTGTATGTTATGAACAAGATGACATACATTAAGAGAATGCTTCTTCAAAGACTTTTTGGTGTTAATGGTGCCTACCAACATAAAGAAGAGAGTATTATGATAAACATTAAAGGTTTTCTGCTCATTTTTTTCTTCCTCTGCTGAGAAAGTTGTCTCATTAATCTCTATAAGACAAACACAATGTCTTCCCATGGTATCATCCAAGGCGGCACTGACCAAAATGAGACCAGATGCCTTTCAGCAATTCTATTTGAAACACTTTCTCTGTCAAAATTAGCAAAACAGAGTTGGGGTTGTCTGTTGAAGGAGCAGTGAGATGAAAGCATTGCTGCTACCTGATATTCCTGTTGGGATTTCTTCAGCGTAAATTCAACTTCAACACACTTTCTAGAGCATGACACAGAGGGGTGAGAGCAGCAAAACAGAAGAAAAAGACAGAAGTGAAATGTTAACAGATGCAGAAGAAATAAAAACCCAGCAATTCAGGAAGTATTTGGTAGTATGAAATGAAAGCCTGACACCCAAAGGCTAAAACAGAATCACTGCAAAGCTGGGGACAGTAACCACACTGTTGAATTTATACAATTTCAGTGATCTTTTTGTTCATTTTCTTTCTTTAGGGAAAATTATTGCCTTGTTTTCCTGCCTAGGAGCAATCCCAAAGAACAGGAAGTGAAAACACGGCTGGGGTGTAATTTGGTCACTGAATCCAGATTGATTACCAAATATAACCCACGTTTCAGTGAAAGCACCTCCTAAATATCTGTTTGTATCTAGCATATGGACGCAGGATATGTATATATCCCTGACACAGGGGACCAGCGGTGAGAAATGTCCCGTGTCTCATTCTCTGACATCTGAATCGTGATCTTTTAGGATACTGTAACACCTACAGAAAATCCAAATTATAATTTTGCATTAGGAAGGTGAGGAAAAAAGACTCTGCAGTTCCCCTTCACAACACATGAACATATTCCTGATAGGGTTCGCTGCATCTGATTATCCCGCAGCTGTTCTATGTAAGGTTTCTTGTCTAGCTGGCATGGGTACTGTGAGAAATTGTATTAAATAAGATGAATCACGGATTGTTTCCTTAGGTTAGCTCTTGTTATACCTTCTTGATAGCTAATAGTAATCAAGATATCACCAGAGAGCAGTTCACAAAGACTGTTTCAGACTCTTTAAGATTATACCGAAACAAAATACTAGACAAAGAAAACACAGCTATCTCAGATGCAATAAAGAGTCAGTTTGGGCCTTATTTAAATTATCACTCTTGATCATAAACATATACAGTAAGGCAATTAAACTTGACACCAAATACCAACACAATCAATTGAACCTGTTTTGGGGAGAAGTCTGATCCTTCAAATGCTCATGCATTCATGAAATGTTGCCACACCAGTCACTCTGTGGGTACAGTTTTACCAGGCTGGCTTCCTGCTGCTTGACTTGCAACCCAGTCAATTTATTGACCCAGTCAAAATATTACATATTTTCTTGACTGACTGCTACTAAAGTAAGAATGGATCATTTGTCTATTTGCATTCCTTCTGGTTTTTGTCATTTACCTACGTGGCTTTATACGTAATTATGATCTCCTTTTTGCTTTTTGTCCAATACCTCTGACTTTAACAGAATCTTTAAATCACCAATAAACCGTGGTTGACACCCCCTTGTTTAACTCAAATCTCAGTTCCCTTGTGTGTCCGTAACATAACCAGTCTGGCCAAAGACTTCTATTTCCACCCACAGTAATTTCCAAAATGAGATCATGATTCATTCTGTGGTGCTTTTATTCTGAACATAAACTTATGTTTCAATAGCTTCACGACTGGCACCTACTCTTACAAAGTCTGAAGAACAATTTACAAAGGGATTTCCTTTTAGATCCCTGTTATTTATGAGCTGTATGACATAAACGTGTAAAGCTCTTTTAAAGAGATAATGGAGCTTTTAGTGAATTTCCCCATTAATTGGTCTTGAAGCATTTCTGGTGCTAATGCAGTTGCAATTATTTTATAGTGGCCTGGTCTCAACACCTCCAATTGCTGTTTCTCCTACTGTGTCACATCCAGGAGGAAAAAAGTATGGGAAGAAGGAAAAAAAAAAATCACAAAAAAACAAATTAAGAGAGAAAACTGAATTGCCATTTGTGTATAATTGGGGACCAACTTGAGAATTTGCCATTAGTTGCAAAACTAATTTTCTCAAAGACTGGAAACAAGTGTTTCTAAAAAGCAACCCCAGTGTGTGTGAGGTTATTTTAATTAGCAAGGACTATCAACACTTATCATAACACCTTAGGAATTGGTGACCTTTCAAATGGCTTTAACATAAGAAGCTAACTTCACAGAGGTATTGCTGTTATTATTTTTTATGTCTTTCAAGAAAATGTTGTAGTACCTTTTTTCCTTGATTTTGCAAATAGAAAGCAAACGTTAGATTATACTATCAAAATGCGGTTTTCTGGTTTGTTCTCTATTCTTTTCTAATACTGCTTAACATTTTCTTTGCTTTTTGACTGCACTGAGTCCTGAGTCAACAATTTCCACATTTCCACAGAATTTGGTACTAAAACTCACTCTAGAGTAGTACTGGTAAACCATTACTGCATACCTAAAATATATCATATCTTTCTCCTCATAAATATATCATTCCTCTTAGATGTATTACTTTACATTTATCTACACTGAGCTTCGTCTTCCATGTTATTTTATCAGGTATTCAGTACAGCCAGGACTTGGCGAGGTTCTTCTGAAATGCTGCTACACAGTCAGCATGCATTTTTTACAGCTTTGAACAACTTTGACTTCAACAACTTCCCATCAGATTTTGCCACTTCAGCTATTTGCCTTTCCAGATAATTTATGGATAAGTTAATAGCACACATCACTGAAGTATGTTATTGATTATTTCACTCCATTGGGAATATTGACAACGTACTATACCTTTTGTTTTCTGTTTTTTGACCAGGTGTTTATCTTGTAAGAATCTTCCTAATGACCATTTACTTTTCCAACAGAAAGACCTTCAGCAAGTTAAATTTCCAAATGCATTTTGTAGATTCAGATAGGTTTCATGAACAAACTCTCCCTTATCCACACCACTGCTGATTTTACCAAAGAGCTGTAGTACGTTTGCTTAGGCATAATTAACCTATAGAAAATCCATTCTTCCTCTTCCCTAATACATCACACATATGCTAATTTTACTCTTTACTACAGATTGCCTGATCTGTGTGGTATTGCTGTAAGAATTACAGATTAGCATTTCTCCAGATTTTCCCTGAAATAATTCTTAAAATTTGGCATGGTAGTAACCACCTTTGAATCCTCTGAGACCTAAGTATTTCTCAGTGAAAGACTGCATACCAGTTATAGATCACCTATGGCAGCCTTCAATTTTGTTTAGGACTTCTGGGTGACTAACATGTGGTTCTGGCAATGGATTCTACAACTCTTTTCTCTCACTTCAGTATGAATTGTATTCTCTTTGCTCATACAAAAGTAGAATGGATCAGATTTAAGAACCTCATCACACTTTTCCAAAGTGAGCAAACACACAGAGAAGGGTTGTCTGCTCTAGGCACTATTTTTAGTCTTTTTTGGACTTTGCATATCTAAGGACTATCATCCATATTCAGAAGGAATAATGAACATGAATTATGAATAAATTTGAGCTTCTGTGAAAAAAAATGGTCAAAGGATTTAAGTGGTCAAATGCTTTGCTGAGTAACTCTGGTTGTGGATAAATAGGGGAACGTGGAGAATCTATAAAACAACTTGAAAAGCTGCGTGGGAGGATCTTGTTCTTCTGAAGAGGGTCATATAAAATGATTGCTTGATGCATGCAGAGCTTGTCTGATATAAATGTACAAGAATCCTATATAAAGCAACTGTACTGAAACAACAGGGTCAGTTTACAAAATAAGCAGGATGAAAGCAGCAGTATTAATTTAGGATATGACAATGGTTCAGGAGTCCATGTGCTTTAAGAGTTTACCGTAATTTGCCAGTGCAGTTCTCAGTAATAGGAGGCAAAGGCACATGGAATGCAGATCTGACTCTTAAGAATACGCTGATGTTATCACTGGAGTTTTCATTTCTTCCAAAGTGCTAAAACAAATGAATGTGCAATCATTTAAAATCATCAATCTGCTGTCATAAATAGAAGATTTAACAGTTATGATTTTTTTCAATATAAAAGGAAGGAGGACCCAAGTCACCCCTCAACATAGTCTTACTTGCTATTAGCTTTGTAATACCATATAGCTATTACTGAAATTATCTTCTTTAGCACCGTCTATACTGAAATTCTGTTTATACTCAACAGGCAGTAGTGTTAATTCCACCTCCTATCCTCAGCCCTGCAAGTTTGTCCCTGTACGTCATCCCTTTCTACCTCCTCAAGGCTGGCAGGGGGATCCAGACAGCAGGATACCAAGGGACCTGGCCATAAGGAGTTACGTATGTGTGTCTGCCTTTGCATCTCATTCCCTAGGTGGGAACAGAGAGCTTTAAGCTGCTGTTGGGATGGCCTGCAAGAACGCGAAATGTTGTAGATATTTAGGCCTGTGCGGCTGACCAGCTCTGCCCCTAGTGAGTGCTTCTGGAGGACCAATATTTTCAGTATTATCGTTATGCTGGTGTGCCAGGGGGCTGTGGGAGAAGTTTCTTTTCCCCAGCTGGAAGGACAACAGGTTTGGAGAGGATCTGTAGCCCGTTCAGTCTCTATATACATAGGAGAGGCAAGGCTGAGCTACAAGGCACATCAACAGAGAGAGGGTTGTTATTGTTTCCATGGTGGTAAGTGCAGGGAGGAATGCTGAATTGTTTACATTCTTTTTTATATGCAGCCTTCTTACATTTCTGGTGTACTCCCCTTATCAATCACCTGCTGAATTCCTGCAGTGAATCACATATGGACAAGCTGCAGTCAGTAGTTATTTTACACTCAAGTGCTGATAAGAGTGTCTTTCTGCTTGCATCAGCTTCTGCTCCATAAACAACCTCATTGACCCATTTCCCCAGTACTCTAGGTAATAAGTGAAGGCTTTTCAAGGATTATATTGTTAAACTGAAATTAGCCTTCAATGTGCTTTAGCTGTGATGTCAATGTACCAACATGTTACACAAAATTGCTTGCAATGCTCACTAATTTTCCATCATGGATGGGAGAGTTTTGGAAATTACGTCTATAGCTGCTTTGGGGTTTAAACTGGTCTCCAAGGTTAAACTGTATTTCATCAACCTTTGGATGTTTATACTGTAAATATCTACATATAAACTCACCACCTCATTCACTTCTGCCTCTAACAGAGAGAATTAGGTACTTTAAAGTAGGTATGATGACCTGTGCCCTAGAAATGCCTGATTGTCTCCTCTGACTAGAAAGGAAATCTGGATGATGAACCCAGATATAGATGTCTACATTGCTCATGTCACAGTTTGGCAAAATGAAACCTACTATGTATGAGGTTCAAGATATACCTGCTTGGGGGCAGGTTTTTTGTAAATTACAGCTCATCTGATATTTTCCTATGGAGTAGTTTGATGGTGGTCACTGGGAGGGAAAGGAAACATATTGCCTGCATGGACTGTATGTCTGTTGCAGTATAGTAGTTCCTCATTGTCATTACAGAGCATTCCATCAATCAAGCATATGCTCTCCAACAAAATAAGTAAAAAGAAATTATGGCAATTTTGAATAATAGAAATGTCTTTAATTTTAAGAAAAGATTAGTGTTTCATTCTGCTTTCATTCAGACCTTGAGACAGGACTTCTCAGTTGCATAGTGTGTTTGACACAGTTTATATTGAAGAATCTTGAAATAGGAAATAAGATTTACAGAAAAGATTTCTTATGTTAAATTTGAGCTGACATTGTATTGTTTTGCATGCAAAATCTCTAGGAAGCAAAATGGAATTCATGGTTGCTCAGCCACATGCCTGTCTGGCCTGTGGTGCAAGAAGGAGGAGGAATTTTTCGAAGGATAGTTCAGTTCACATGCCATTGAGATATGCAAGATAAGCCCTGTCATGAGTTTAAACTAATGTAGACCTGTTCTGCTTCGAAACAACTGCATTTAAACCAGCATGATTTGTCTTTTAAAAATGCATTAATAAAGTAGAATGTATTTTAGCAATGTATTTATAGATGTTTAAGACTGATATCAGCATTCAGGGTTGAATATTATTGGTTACCTCCATATCCTTTCTTTAGTCAATAAATTTTTAGTTGTCCTGAGTAAGAAACAAACAGAAAAACATAATTACATTTGTATCCTAGAAAAGTGACTGCAAGAGGTAGCGGCAAATAGTGAGTCAAAACTATTCACATTCTTAGCAATAAAAAAGTAGTGAAATTTGCATAACAACACACCATTGTTATCTAGAATAAATTGTGAATTGGACAGAACCTGTTTAAATTATAATCCATAAAAGGCAAGAAAATATTATCAAGGTTCTTTTCAGAAGCATTTGCATAAAACCACTTTATTTTTCATAATTTAAGCAGACTTTAAATTTTTAAAAAAGCTAAGTGAAATTTATGGGAATACTCATATTAATTGAGAGACATATTTCTGTAGATGTCCATATTCATCTTTGTCAACAGATACAAATACCAGGATCCATGCAAACCCTTTTTGTTGTTGATTACACAGCTCTGTATGGTGATGTAGTCAATATTAGTGAGTATTGCAAAGCCAGACCTTTGTGACCAAGCACAATTCTTGACCATAAACTTCCGTTTAAGTGTCACTTGGTGTACTGACGTATTATATTTAAAAAAAATCCATTTCACTATAGGGTTAATGGTAATCATGTAATTTCTTCCTGGAACAATACGTATGTATTTGACATTTGTATAAGAATCATAAAAGAACTCTTCCAGTTTGTTCATTTTGAGTCTTGATGTAGTAATTCTATGAAGAGGTTTCATGATTGTGATTAAGTTTTATGGCTCATTGTAGATACACAATCAATAGGCACAATGTATTTTTGATTTTGCAATTTTTTACACGTCATTTTGGCTGTAAAAACCGAAGCCAGCTTCATAAAGAAACTATAGCTCTGTAATTGGAACAATCTGTGTAATAGTACCAGTGGCAGGAGGAACAAATGTCTTTTCGACTAAATTGGAGTAACTCAGCTGAGTAAGAAATTGTGGGTTGAAAAGCTGCATGTTAGGGTTTTATATATTCCCTCCTTGTACGGAACAACTATTTTTCCATGTTTAGCAATGTACAGCAAAGCATAATTCTTCATCTCAAGAGAAGACTGAATAATAAAGAAGAAAAAAAACCAAAAACAACCCCAACGCCCCCACGATTGCTTAACTTTCCTCCATTCATTTTCCAAAGAACAGAGATGAGCTAATGGCCTATGTGGTTACTGGCATACACATAGAGCAAATTTGCTACAACACAGCATGTAAGGAGGTAAAAGACAGGAAGTAGTCAGGGGTAATGCACTCTATGAATAATTCCAGAGAGGAAAATTTAAGCTGAAATATATATATATATATATATTTTTTTTTTTTTTTTCTTTTCCACCAGAGGATTTTATTGCTTGACCATGTGGTTTCATTCTTGGTGGCTTTGTGTCCTTAGCAGGAGTATGGAGACTTCCTGGAGAGTAGGAATGGGACTGTACCCTCTCTTATTATCACTATATGCAGTGAGAGCTGTTCAGCATTTTGAGTGAAGAAGCTGTGCAACTATGCACCCGTCCTTCTTTGTTACCAGAGGAGCTGTACCCTGTGTTGAGCCCACGAAGAATATTTATAGAAGAAATGGAGTCAAGTCCTCTCATGACACCTATAGCTCTATAAAACATTTCTCTTTCACTTTCCCTGGTGTTGTTCCCCAGTCCCCCTCCCTGACCACCCTTGTAGCTTTAGTATAAGCCATGCTGTTCAGGGACTATGACTGGATGTGCCGCAAAAAGATATTGATTTACAGTTTAGTTTTTGTCACTATGTTCTGTGTTATTCTATTACTGGGCAGGAGGGAGTTTATATAGTCAGTTACTTTTAGATTATTTCCCTTTTTTCTCCCCTCTCCTTTCTCTTTCTCTCTCTGTCTCTCCATGACTTTTAAAAACTGCTGCATGAGAGATATGGGTCTTGTTTATTTTAGAAGAATTTGTCTGAGAGAGACATTGATATTATCTCTAACATACTTATTACAAAGCAAATTTCAATTCTTGTAGTTCAGTTTCAAGCTGTGTGAGTATAGGCTATTGACTGCTTAAGCACAAATTCATTTATTTCCTGGGATATTTGACCAAAAGAGTGTTTAATATAATTTCTAAGAGTGTTAACTACAGTGAAATTTTCTACCCTGGAATTTGGTGGTGCTAGAGGAAAATACGATGTGTAACACTGCTGCACTCCAACATTTGCATTTGCTGGTCACAGCATTCATGCAGAACTTTTAGTTGGCTTCAACAGAATAAGCCTAACTCATTTAGTATGACTAGGAGGGGAGCTGTTAGAATAGGACAAGAGCAGTACAAGCATGTGAAATTCTATTTGTCTATGACACAGCCCAAGGGGCTCTGAGCTGCCTATTAGGAATCCATTCTCTGCCAGTCTCCACTATGGAGAGCTAGAGACCCCTGAAGAAATGTTCATCAATGGTAATTGGACTGTCATGGCTTAGTATTGTATCATTAATTATATAATTGCATGTGATTAAAAATCCCTACAATAACAGGTTGCACTTGATCTGGTCTTTCTGATGAAACTTAAAAGAAAATAATAGAAAAATCTTACTGTGCATTAGTAATTGTGAAATTACATTAAGGATCTAGTACTGCAACTTGCAGAAACCAGACTTTTATTCTGTTACAATGCTAGAAAATATCACTATTTCAAACAGGCTTAAGCTTAGCATTTTGACCTCAGCCACTTTTGCTAATGTTATCCCCTGATTTGTGGAAAGAACACTTCATTGGTTTTAATGGAGAGTTCTTTCCAGTCTAACTGCCAAATTTTCTCTGAAAAATGACAAGCATTTATGGTGGAAAGAAAAATGAATTTTTAAAAAAGGATGGATTTGGCCTGCTCCTGACTCTGATTTGAGTTTTTTCCCCATACTTTGTGTATCCCATAAAGAGGTTGAGGGCAACGGCAGCTTCTGAATGAGGTTATCCACAGCATCTCAGTGTACTTCACCTGCCTTTAAAATGCTCTTAGCAAGATTCTGTCTGTAATGAATCTCAAAGTCCTCAGGTAGAGGAATGAGCCGCAGCGGTTTAAAGACAGTTTTTAGCAGCCTATTATCAAAGCAACAATGTCTTTAAAGACTGCAGGTGTAATTGAAAAGGCATGAACATAGACATGTGGTGTTCTGTTAGCACCGTTTAACAGGGTTCTCATCTCCAAGCCTCATGTTCAATGATAGCACAATTCAAGGACCCAGGAAGGTTTCCAGCATGGGCAAATCCAGCCAGCTTGGGTGGAAAGGATGTTGAGCCCTATGGAAGTGTGCTGAACCATTACCTCCTGCCCTCCCGGCCACAGAATAGCTTCTAGCCCATTTTTGTGTACTGATGCAGACATAGCCTTGAAAGCTGTGCCATGGCTCAGGACACGCCTAGGTTCTCATATCATTGCCCCACTTATTTCTTCGGCAGGTAACCTTCAGTTGAAGGGAAGCGGAGCGGTGGGAAGGAAGAGGACCCTTTCTGTGAAAAAAAGTGGTATTTAGTACTGCTTTAGCAAGGTGCAAGAGCCAAAGAAAGGCCAATAACCTTACTCAATCGGTAAGGCTATTCTGGGTGTTTGGGGCTGTGTTCATGACAAGCAGGGGGGCTGAGCCAAGCCAGGCCTGAAAGCTCTGTTCCCCTGATGGAAGCAGCCTTTGACTGCATTGTTACTACTAAAAATAGAGATAAATTGTCTTCTCTAGTTCTGAGGGCAAATAGCAGAGCTTACATTTAAAAAGTTTAACCTACTTCCTCGAGGGACAGAGGGGTGACGATACTCAAACCAATGCAAGTGAATGGTCCTCTGGCCCTGGAGCTTAGCATGGGTGCTGGCTTGGGTCTGCTCACTGTTTGGGGCAGCAGATGTCCCACAGCAGGGACCACCCGCCTTATATGGTTATGTATATGGTTATGTCACTGGGGCCCTCATCATGTGTAGATTACTAATATAGACATATCCTTTAAAAACTTGGCTTCTTTTCACGTAAGTATATAGATGGGAGCAAATCCATGAGTGGAAGTCAATTACTACCCACAACATTATATTTAGGAAAATATGTTTGAGATCATCTCTGTGCCCTGGAAAGTTCAGGGAAGCATTCTGCCTCGCAAAAATGGAATGTCTTTTAATGGTCTTAAGCTAATTGCATATTTATATAAATAGCATTTATTAGCAGTAATGTATTAGAGTCATAACAGTCAAAAAAAGAAAGACTAATATGTCTCACACACCTCGGTAAATGCTATCAACTTTCACAGTGTTTCACCCCAAAGGTTGTATTTTAAGGTAGATACAGGGAAAGATAAATAAATCAGGGACAATTGATTCTCTGAGGGATTACCAGTTGTCTCACAGGGTGACTGACTTTAATAAAGTTAACATTTCAGGAAAACACCCCAAAATATGCTTTCTATATTGGCAATCTATCAGCCTCCATTCATTTAGCCAGAGCCAAATAAAAAGAAGAAAATCAGTGTTGCTGTTGAATTCCATTTCATGCCTTATGTTAGAGATTTGTATAAACTGTCTCTTGCTGACTTGGAGATAAGTGAAATAACAATGAATTCAGCTTGAGGCAAGCTGCTTTTCAAGCAGACCTGTCAGGAGACAGAAAGACAGTTCAGAGTAATTCATTCTTGTGCTGTCTCTCAAGCGACTAGTGAAGGAATCTGGCATATTTGAAACGCAAATACCATTAACGTACTGTAGAGAAAAAAAAAAAAACAAACATGCACAAAACCCACCAAAAACCCAACCCCCAAATATGCACCACATTTCTCATTTGTAGAGGAGTACAAACTATGGAGTAAGCATAGGAACTAGAATGCAGGAGTTAATTGACAGGAAAATAGGGTCCATGCCTATGAAGTACTTTTTGGAGAATAGACAATCCAGCATACAGTGGAGAACTGGGGTTAATCCATTCTCTGTACTTTTACAAAATGCCTGCTCAAGAAAACAGTCTCTGGGGGATCAAGTGCAAATGAACTGTGAACCTAGGAACTGAAAATAGAAATTGCCAGTTGGAGAGTAATGTGAATAGGAACAACTAGAAATATGCAGAATCAGCTTGCAGCTATGTACCTACAATTAAGCAATTCAGCCACCACATCATTTTTCTCCTGGGAGCAAAAAGACTTTAACTAGTATCCAGACTGGATTTAAGAGCTTCCAATGGAGCAAGGACTTTCACTTCATTGAGGCAGTAGGACCAGTGTTACAGACGAAATCGCAGACATAGTTATAGCACTACAGCCTTTTTCTGCTTCAGAGAAATGTAATGGGGTGTTTCATCTATTTTTGGAAGAAACGTAAAAGATTTATGGCAGCAAAGTGTATAACAAAAAGTGAGAGGATAACGCTAACATTTTTTTTTTTTAAGATTATGACATTATTATGGATTGTGAGTTATTATTATGAGTGTCTATGGAATGCTAATAAATAACAATGAAGGAAAAACACCAAATGGCCTCAATGAATGCAATCCACTTCACAAAGAAAGATACTTTTTCTGTAATAATTCCTGTGGAGATGAATCACCCACAGTGTTACAGTACTTGGAGCCATTTCCCATGTGGGTCTTCTTTAACAGAAGAAAAAAAAAATCTGAAGAATTTTAAGGCACAGTTTGCTACTTCTGCTTGCTCTTAGTAGAAGAGCAAACAAGGTGGGGAAAAATGGGACCCCTTGTCTGATGAATCACCATCTCTCCTTGTCACAATTTAGGAATGCTAGTTTGCCTTTTTAAATTGAATTGACATTTAAAGCTTTTTCTCTGCTAGCAGCACATTAATTTTTGCAATTGAATGCCTGCTCCAGCTGAATGACCTGAGCAGTTGCAGTAGCAAGGTGCTGCTGGTCAGAGGAGAAGACCTTTGGTACAACATTCATGATATACCATGGAGCATCCTGTCTGAGTCTTAAAGTAACTGCACTCCTGGCTACTGTAATTCTCTTTCCTCCAGAATGTAAGCAGTGGGTGACATGAAGGAGCAAAACCCAAACAAACAAAAAAATTAAAGATACAAGCTGGAGTCAAGGGAAGTGGAAGAGAACAGAAGAATATGTGATACACATGAAACATTACTAATAGTGGTAAGTTTTTGATATGTCTCTAATGTGGAGGTGGAATTGATGAGGAACTGGGACAGGTGACAGTGTGGGACTGGTCATGGAGTCAGAATTTCCATAAGGGCAACATGGATTTGCTTTTGACCTGGCTCTGTTACTAGATGGTTCTACAACATATATATAAATAATTAATCTCATTGTACTTCATTGAACCCATCTCCTCATGCCACTCTCTGCCCAGCTGCAAACACTGATAAGGAGAATGTCCATGGAAAATGCTTGGAGTCTTCTCTGACAAGATGAAAAAAGAACTATGCTTGTTCTGCAATTTGAGCCCAATGTCCCAAACTCAACAATCAGGTGCAGTAAGAAGGAGCATAAAGGCTCTACAAATGACTGAAAATGTTAGAAATGTTGGAATGGAAGAAGGAAGAGAAAAGATTCCAGCAACACTTAGAAGATGAAAAGTTGGGAAGAAAATGACCTAGTAGAGTGCCAACACCCAACAGAGAAAATAAACCCAACCAGTTGATTAAAACAGTGGTAAGATCTCAGATATCAGTCATCTTTATTTTCATCATCAAATTTCTTTTTTTTGGTGGTATATATGGCTGCATTCTGAATAATGAAGATGGTCCCAAATTGCATGGAAACTCAGAAAAAATATAAAAGTAAAAATAGCAGAGATAATTAAGGGGAAAAAAATAATCTTTTCTCAAGCACCAAAAATATGACAAATAATTTACTTCCAATTCTTCTTAATTTTATTTCTAATATGCAAGAGGAGCATCAGGCCCAGTACTTTGCTAGAAGAGTACTTTTGTGCCCGGTTTTCAAGTACAACTTTAACTGAGAAAGTATATGGAGTACTGTTTCAGCATTTTTGCTCACTGTATGTCAAATAATTAAATCAAGCAGAGGAAAAACAGAAACAATGACAACAGCAGCAGTGAAGCAACCTGTGGCTGCCCTGTAGCGCAGATTGCTGTAAAGCACAGGTGTTGGTTGTACACAAGGCTGACCGATCTATGGGAGGGAAGCAAGAAGAGACAACTTCTTTAGCAGGGATCCATAGTGGTTTCTCAAGAAAAAAGGAGGTAATTTTAAAAAAAAGTATCTTGTGTAGTTTGAAAATGTCCTGTTCTGGACTTCTTTAGTGTTTCACTAAAGACAAACAGGTGGAGGTTTGTGGATACTTGAACAGGAGAAAGAGGAAAATCTTCATGAACAGTATCACAACAACCTGTACATGATTCTTCCTGTTGAAAAATCCTTTCGTGATGAGACCAACACTACTGAAGATTATAATAGTTTTACAAGAATTAAATACCTGCAGGTATTTGATCTACTTAAATTAGATACATTTACGGAAGAAGGTATTTCTAATACTCTTTTTTGAGATATCTGTTAGAATTCCCTGTCAGGATATGAAACTATATTGAATTATATATATATTTCCCCAAAGGGTCATGATGTTAGATAAATTTAAGAAAATCAAGACCTAATTAAATTTTGAGTGATAGTTTCCTAAGAAAGAATCTGTCTTGGGCTATTTTTAATGCTTGAACTAGTGTTTCATATTGTTATCAACTGATTTATGCTGGATTTTTTTCAGTCTCCCTGAATCATATGGTCCTGATTCCTTATGATACCTAATATTTTATAACTTGATTTTTCAAACAGTCACTTCCAAAAAAAATTCAACAAATTTGTTGCTTGCTACAGGAATCTGTGGTAACTTAATATAGTAGTTATTTTTGTGCAATGGACATGCAAAAAAAGAATTTTTTTTCAAAATTTCTGTCAAAAGAGTTTGAGGAAATGCAAGGTAAGTATAAGAAAAAATCTGAAATTAATAAGAAGTCAAATGAAATTTATTTGATGAACATTCTATCAGAGCAAATGAAGCAATGGAAAATAAAAAAGAAGGTATTCACTTATATGCTTTTCCTGAGTCTGGAACAAATGAGGGACAGCCATCCTGAAAGTCTCCTATTGATGATAAAAGAAGAAGGGGGACAAAGTTAGAATTGTTTTTTATAAATCACCAAATCATGCTGATTAATTATACAAAATATTTTTTGAGCACCACTCAAAGCATAGGAGAGTGTGGAACCATGATTATTGTGGAATTTGGAGGACTGAGGAAACTGACTAAGCAGAAAATTCTGGAGTTCTTTAGTGACTTTTTTGTTTTCTTTTTTTATTCAGAACATAAGGAAAGAATCCAGGGAGAGAAGTTGCAGGGTACTGCTCTCACTCAGGAAATCACAGTATCACGGAGTCATTGAGGTGACAGGGACTCCAGGAGGTGCTCAAAATTGGGTCAATACAGAATTCAGATGAGATTGCTTAGGGCTTGTACAGATGTGTCTTGAAAATTTCCACAGATCTAGATCACCAAAACCAAAGATCATTATATTTAAGGATAATATTATGAGTGAATATTGCACTGTGCTTGCTGCCAGAAAACAGGGCTAGACGGATATTTTGGATTGCCCATAGTGGCATTCTTAAATCCTTCTAAATTTGATGTAAAAGAAAATTCAGAACTTGATGAAAATATTACAGCAGAGCGCAACATGGATCACACTGTTATAGAAACACACATAGAGGAAAGTAGGAGAGCAATACAGTCAACTCTTGAACTTTTAAATTACTTCAAACACCAAAAAGAAGCCTATTGTAAGTGAAAAACAGGAAAGTTTGCTAAGGAAAAGTAAAAGCAGAAAAGAACATAATAAAAGCTAGGTCAACTCTCAAGAGAGTTTTAATTAGCCAGGGAATAACAAAAAGTTGTTCTAGAACAGTTATGTGAGAGGAAGAGAGAGAGAGTCTGCTCAAGGAAGTAAAGTTATCAAGAGGTGGTATCAGCAAGTCTGAAAGGTTTTTGTCTTTCAATATTCACAGAAAGACAATAAATCTATACTTCTTATATCTATTGTAAAGGGTATTAGCAAATCTTTGTGTCATTTCTGATGGGTTTTGTAGTAATTAGATACATTCTTTCAGTAGCTGAATTTTTCATTTTTACAGCAGTTGTTATGTCAGGAAGTAAAGAGGAAAACAAAAAAGTTGGAGAGTTTTTCTTCCCATTCATAAAAAAATAAAATAAGATTTTAAAAAAATATTTTCCCATGCATTTTCTTAGGAACTGAGGCAAATACATCAATTATTCCTACATCATCTAGGAATTCCTAGTTTCTTCTCTGTCATTTTCGGTCAGCATTTTCCTACAGCTCTGCTAAACCATGTATTTTTCCATTATACCAAGACGGTGTACACTAGCCCAAGCCTGAAACATGGATAAATATTCCATAAAATGTAGGTATAACAGCCTCTGTGAAGTTTCTAAAAATCTGAGTATAGATAGAAGGGGATAGATAGGTAGGTAGGTACATATATAGCTAGATAGATAGCAAGCATAGATTTAAACAGACATACCTGTATCTTACCACATATCGCCTTTCCACCACTGCACTGGAAGAGACAATTTAAGAGTTGGTAATGCAGAGATCTTATAGAATAGCTATTTTTTTCTCACTGTGCTAACTAGATAAGCTTCCTAATGTCATACAAGGTAGCAAGAAAAATGTCTACACCCAAAGGTCTTTCAGGGAGTATGTAACATCAAGTTTATGAATTCCACAGCACTTAATGTCACTCTTCAGTACCGCTGTTAAAGGCCCAATGTAAGGTCCAGATGAGATCAGGGACTATCGAATTACCAGAACTGTAAATGCTCATAAAAAGTGTCTTTTCTGAAGACATTAGAAGGGATGGTGTATTTGATGTGATCTGATTTTCAGCAGCTGTAACTCTTGATTTCTTGCCATCATATGCTGACTATAAAAAGAAGAAAGCATTTTCTTTTCAGTAACAATGCCTTTTGTAAAGCTGAATCACAGAAATACTGCAGTCAATTCATATGTTGGGTTATTTTTCACTCAAACACCTGAGAAAATTACTTCCTTATCTCACAGGGTGTAATGTTCTAGTCTGTAGTCTTTCTTACATTGTTAAATATATTGTTAACAGAAAAACAGATTGGAGTTTTGTACAAAAGACTAACTCTGGAGTAAATGCAATTCAATCCATTATTACATTTGTGGAAGCCCACGGTAATGAAGTAAAACTTCAAGTGTGGTATTTCTCACTGTAATTAACGTTATTTTTCTGAATAATTGATTTCACTAGTAACAAAAAGCAGAGGACAAAAATTCTCATGTGCAGATAATTATATGAAAGGGCAGATTTTGATTATTGTTTAAAAAATCTGTTTACATGTGCTAAAACATCAAGTATTATTTGATTTTTCTTTTAAAAGAGAAACCATTGTAAAATAAAATCCCAAACCAAATAACTTAATTTAATACACAAAAACATTACTTTCCTCTGCAAGGGAAAGACAGCAGCAGCTAAATTAAATTCAGATCTGTCCAGTACTTACCCTTTTGACCTTTAGTTTCAAATCCATTTCTCTGTATGAATCAGAAGGGGAAGGGGAAGGGATAAGAGGATGGGAGAGGGGGATGAATGGAAAAGTGGAAATGACATGCTGTCTTTTTGTGAAAAGAAATTTCAGACTGAAAAATGGAAATGTTTCCAAAATTATCTGATGGACGGAATTAAGTCCTCAATTTTTTTTTTTTTTTTTTTTCCTTAATGCTACTAGACACAGCTACTGCTGCTGTCTTAGTAGCATTGGTTATAGGGGCGCATTCTCTGGCTTGAGAGTACAGCAAACAAAATTTGTGCCAGGGTTACCTGGCCAGGGAAAGCTGCAACTTGAGAGATCTTAGTAAGGCACACAAATGGTATCTGTGACTCTGTGCATCCATCCTTGTGGAAGAGTGTGCTGGGGAGGTCAAAGCGAAGGAGTGGCTGGGACACAGAGTGCCTTGCCCAGCCCTGCTGCCTTTGGAGTGCTGGAGCCAAGCAAAAGCTTTCAGAAGGATCTCTGATCCTTTCCATGGAAGTGGTAAACAGCGTACACTGATCCAAAAACCTGATCTCCTTTTAATTAGAAAAAAACCCAATGAAAAAAACCACATAGATGATTTTTCTAGTGGATGTGGTGCATGTGCACAGCATATGTATTCAATTGTAAATGCAAAAGGATTCCACCCTGTAAAACAAAAATAAAAAACTCAGGACCTGAAAAATCCAAAAACTACTTAGATGTGTTATTGTACTGTGTATGTAAGGTGGTGATATTAGATAATAAATGGTAAAACACCAAAGTTCATATTTAAGAGGAAGTGTATATGGAATAAGACCAAGGTAATGCTATACTAAAAAGAACAGTCATTTATTTCCTGGCCTTTACATGCTTTACATTCCACCTCTTGATCTTGCACTCACATTAGTTTTGTTCTTAGTTTCTTTGCATTTAATTTTCTTTGTGCTTTTAGGGGAATTGGAGCTCTAACAGTTTAGTACAGAAGAAACATAACAGTTATTTTTTTGTGAACGAATACATCCACCAGAGATTAAAGAGGAAGATGATTCACAGTCCTGTACTGTGGACATCTAGGAGTAAAAAACATCCAGAGAGTATAATCAAAAGTATAACAGAACTAAGCCTTGGAGATTCATGTTAAGATAAAAACAAAATTCTACTATATACAAATAAAATAGGTATCCTTCATTTTCAGTTCTTATCAAGTGCGTACCAAAGATTCTATTAAGCAAATTCTTTGTAATTAATAAGTTTCTTTTCTAAGAAAAAATGTATGGTTTGCTCATTCACAGAGATAGAAATAGTCATAACATGTAGTCATAACATATAAGCACAGATTTTCTTTTCATAATACAAGATTGTTTTACATCTCACCTGAGATTTACAGACCAAAATAAACGTGCAGTCCCTAAATCTATAGTTGTCAATAAGTCCAAACATTTCAACACAAGAGTCTAAAGCTACTATAAATATCGTAAGAATGCTTTAAGAAAATGAAATAATACCATATAGACATGACCCTTGGAAATTTTTATTCAAAACTTATTAAATAAATTAAAAAAAAAAGTGGAGGAATGGAAATAAAATCATAACTATGGCCACTTAGAGCTGTGTGAAATCTCCCAAATTTCAAAATAAATATTTAAAAAGTGAGGAAACAATAACTTCCAACAAAAGTTTTCAATATTTTTGAGTGAGCTTCCAACCCTTCACAGCAGTCATTTCTTGCAACGTTTGAAATTCCAAATAGTGATTATGAGGCTTGGATTAAATATTTTTATTGCCACACATTTTGCACAGTCATATTATTGGCAAGTGATAAAGTAAGTAAAAGCAATTACAGGTTATATGGTAATACACTTTTCTGGCCTTTTTGCTTTTTTCCAGCATTTTTAGGAAGCTATTTTAGGAATTTACTGAATTTAAATCATAGCAGCTGAGCTACTTAGTCTGGTGTCTTAATGCATTACAGACACATTAACCGTGCTGATCACAGATACTGAGTCCATGAAAGTAGATAGCTAAGCAGAGCAAAGAAATTTTATAAAGAAAATGATTTTGTCAACTCAGTCATTGCTAAGTACTAAAAATCTTACTATAAATTAATAGGATACCATGCTTCATTTTTCCTAATGCTAACAGATCTGCTGTTTCTTTCGTTGCAAAACTTTGATGAATTAATACACGGTTTAGCTTTTTAAAAGCAAACACAGGAGTAATACGTGCACTCTTTCCTTTAATATCTAAAAGCCATTTTGTATTTCTCCCCTGAAATTTTCATGTCCAATATCTTATTAATTGTTAGAAAAACCTGTGATAGCATAAAAACAGTGGGAATGATTTCTATATTAAGATACATATTGCAAAATAATGTGTACATTTATTTGAGAATATCTTGTTCACTGTGGCCTAAATAGATGTGCTGAAATCACCAGAATTGAATGTGACACAGGTGGAGAGCTGAATGCATCTCTTGTCACCTGAGTGTGTTTATAATCGGAATCCCTGATTTTTATTAATAGATCAGCCAAAGCTGTAAGGAAGTTTTTGATATGAATATTCATAGCAAGAATAAACCAGTGTCATCAACAGAGTGTTGATAAGGAGCAGCTCAATATCTGTACATAATTGTACAGTTCATTCAGAGTCTTCAAAAAATCTTATTCTCTTATTATGACTTGTCAGTTTTAGTATACTATAATAAACTAATAAGATTAGAAGTAATTTTGTAAATTCTTCAATGTTTATCAATATAAAATTATTTTCAACATCTGAAAATGTGAAAAAACCCCACCCCAAAACCAAAAATCCAAATCAGTCCTTACATAATCACCAATAATTCCTTCCTAAATCTGTTTCCTAGGTAACTACTAGATCACCATAGAACTAACTTACAATGTAGAAGGAAATAACAACCTGCAGCATCTCCATGTTAAAATTTGTGACAAAGATTTCTGCACCAAGGGTAGCACAGTGCAATATGCACAGATCAGTGGCACTTAAAAATGACTGTCTTGAGCCTTAAGATATCTTTATTTTTTTAAATTTTTATTCATCTTTATTTTTTTAAATTTTTATTCATTTTGGTTTATATTTTTTTCCCTCAGTTTTTTTTTTCTAGTTCTTATGCAGTATCAGTTACACAAATTGAAGTTGTGTCCTATTACATTGAGTACCACACAGTTTAAAATTTAGGGACTGTGCCTTACTTGTTGATTTGAAACTCTAAAGCCCCAATAGAAAGAAAAGGTGAAGAAAGCTTTTGGTTTCATGAATGGGAAATAGAGTCATCATGGGATTCATCTCACCTACCATATAACGTTGACCATATAAAATTCACATGTCTGGGAACAACTTCCTCGTGGACCTAAAAATAAACAAAGAAATTAATAAATAGAGACTGGAGCAAAGTCCACAAGGTGGTTTACCACAGAGGAGTGAAAACCAGCAAACCAGTATTGCATGCATGCACTTAGGTGTGATGCATCCCATACAAGGAAAGGAATATTGGCAGAAAAGAAGCCTAGCTATCGAAGTCTCCTAAACAGTTACTGATTCTGATATATATTGATACATATGATATATATATACATATATGATACATATATATGACATATATATCTGTGATGCATATATATGATACATATTCAGTACAACTCACTATTGGAAAAAAGCGTTTTGGAAAGCTGAAGCATAGTTAATTTTCACAGGTTATTTGACATCTCCATGCCTAAGATCCTCATCTTTAAGTTCAGGATTCTTACTTCAGTGAATCATCTGAAATTTATGAAAAAATCCCACTTTACTGCAGGGGTTGTTCAATTTAGTAATATGAAGTGAAACCTGTATTGTTGCTGGTCAATAGTTTTCTGATTGCAGTGCTAGGAAATAGGGCCACCTGACTGTGTAACATAAATGATAGGTGAGTCTGGTTCAATCTGAGACTAAGGCAATTTGGAGCAAGTCTGCCCTCAGTTGTTTGGGTTCACTTTCTACTGATTCCATGGGAATGGCACCTTGAGCCTGGATGAAGAGAGTAGTTGCTATCAGAAATGCATGCATATAGTCACACATATTAAAAAGCAGAAAGAAAAAGTATTATTTGTTCTTCTGAGGATTTGTCAGTAACGGTTTTACCAAGATTTAGTGATGATAGTCCATCCTGAAACATGCTGAGCACACAGGTTATGAACTAGAAGAACATTTAATCCAATTTTAGTGTTGAGCAAAAAAATGAGAGCTGAATACAGGTGATCATCTAAAATGCTCAGCAGTGACAAGTTGGCCTAACAGCGCTTGTCAAAGCTGGGGCAGATGGATGCTTTGCAGGACAGAGTTGTGGTAAGAAATAACTGAGAGATAATCCCAGTGAGAAAGATTTTGTTTTTCTTTGGTTTAAACCCATGCACAGTCAAAACAGTAGTTTCCACTTCCTAGCTTCTGCTAGGGAAACTGGACAGCATCATGGCATTTGTGCATTTGGATCATGTATTTGCTCCCTTCAGTATGGCTTTATTTTTTACCATGTTATGATGAGAGCTGTGTGATAATATTTGTATTCAGAGCAAAGCTACCACATTTTTTGGCTTTCCTCCAGTTCCACTTAAGCACAAGCAGTTCTGGGATGTTGCCAGATGTATTTTTGTGTTCATTCTCAGTCATTGAAAACAGTTTTTACAGTCTCTGTTTTTCTTCAAGTCTTTTGTCCCATTAAAGGTGACTGCCATGAGTTTGGGTGGAATCGTACAATGCACAAGTATCTCAGAAGTAAAAGGAAGATGGGACTGGGGTCCTTATGGCTTGTGACTGACAGCTATGCTTGCACATATTCCCTACTTTTCTTTTTGAGTTGATGCTTTAACAAAAATCCAAAGGTCACTTTTTTGTGTTTTCTTTTACTACTGATTGGCAGCGTTACAATATTTACCAGTTTACTTGCTTTGGATAACCTGTCCCCAAAAGCCTGACAAAAATAGCAGAGGAAGAGATGTCTTTGATTACAGCTAGGCTGGCCTGCAGCTCATCCCCTGATGGTCAGTTCCTCACCATACCCACACAGTACACAAGTCCTGTAGTTTATTTCAGGCATAGTGAGCAGGCTTTGAAAAACTCCATCCTGTCTTTGCCGGTGCCTAAATAGGGTGGGGAGAAGGTGGAAGTAACAGTCTTGTCCCGATTTATTGTTTATTTGTCCTGATCTACTGTATATTGGCCACTGGGCAACTGATTTCAGTGAACAGCAAGTACCTTCAGCAGTGGGCTGATGGGTTCTCCTTTTGACTGTCCTCAGACAAAGCACCTTTTGAGAACTGTTTTCAGGATACCTGGAGACCTAATCTAGTTATAGTTAGATGCGGTGCCTTTTTGTTTGTTTGTTTGCTTTTTTTTTAAATGATTTTATTGCCTTCTCCATTCTCTGTAGATGCAAGGTATAAAAGATGTTGGTTCCTGCCTAAAAGCATGCACTTCATTTCAGGTCCAAGTGACACAATGCAGTGCCCTGGAACTTAGGGTACCTGATGGGGATAGTAATGAAGAGCTTAACAGGCTGCTTTTCTGAAGCACACTATTAAAAATTTGTAAGGACTTTCTATCTGTATTTTCAAGAAGATTATAATGAGTAGACATTGCCTGAATAATTACATGCAATCTATTTTCATAAAATTATATCTGTCATATGATAGACCTAGCAATTAAATAACTGGAGTTGGAAATCTAGAGCTTTATTGCACCAGAAAGAAATGTAGCATTCAGTAATAAAAGTAAAATGAATTTCAAGAACTGTCATCCAGACTCAAAGATTTTAACTTAACAAAGGGAGATGATTATGTAAAAATGTCATTCTGGCCTGTTAAAGTTTCTTCTATATTTGTCACCTCTTTGACATGTGTTGCCACTCACAGTATTCTCTGGCAGATGCCACTGTTTGTGCTTTCACTGTTGCTAAAGTGACCAGTGCTGACAGAAGTGGTGAGCCTCAGATGTACTTTTTAGCAGACCACAATGCATCCTTGGAAAATACTGTTGCCTTAAGTCAAAGGCTGCAATTTGGGAAAGACTTTCAAATAATCAGAAATATTTTTCAAAAATATTTTACCTGGAAGATAATAAATTTCAAAACAAAAAATAAACAAACACCAAACCCAACCAAAACCCAACCAACACCACCCCCACCCCCCCCAAATAAAAAAAAACCAACCAAACAACCGAAACCCCACCATTTCATTTATTTGAAATATAAAACAAATAAAACAAGACAGGCAGACAAACAGAATCTTTTATGGAAAATATTCCAGGCCTAATTAGAAATCCCTCAAACTAAAAATGGATAGTTGGACTGAAAATATGTGTTGTAGTGTAGAAAACTAAGGTTTGTACTCCTCTTGAGTCTGACTTGGAACACCAAGGTTAATCTGGATCCTCCATGCCAATAATTTCCCAGTTATCACTCTGCTTACTGTGGATTAACCCCAGGAGGCAGCTCAGCCCCACACAGCCGCTCATTCAGTCTTTCCCAGAGGGATGAAGGAAAGAAATAGAAGGATAAAAGTGAGAAAACTCATGGGTTGAAATAGAGACATCTTAATAGGTAAAGTAAAAGATGTGTGAACAAGCAAAGCAAAACAATGAACTCACTCACTGCTTCCCATGGGCAGGCAGGTGTTCAACCATCGCTGGGAAAGCAGGGCTCCACCACGCATAACGGTGATTTGGGAAGACAAATGCCACCACTCTGAACATCACCCCCTTCCTTCTTCACCCAGCTTTTATTGCTGAGCATGACATCATATGGTGTGGGATATCCCTTTGGCCAGTTGGGGTCAGCTGTCCCAGACGTGTTCCCTCCCAGATTCTTGTGCTCTCCCCAGCCTCCTCGCTGGTGAGGTGGGGTGAGAAGCAGAAAAGGCCTTGATGCTGTATAAGCACTGCTCAGCAATAGCTAAAGAACTGGTGTTCACCATTTTCAGCACAAATCCATCCAAATAGCCCCATCCAGGCTACTATGAAGAAAATTAACTCTATCCCAGACAAAACCAATACACTCTTAGTTCTTTCCTTAGGTGACACCACAAGCAAAATTTTTTTTTTAAAAAAAAGTAGATAATCAAAAGCTTTTGAACATTAAGTATGTTGCATATTTTAAACGGAAATTTTATTACAACAATCAGGCACCAATTTATACTATGTAAATCCAATCTCATTTTACATCAGACTGACCGCAAGTCCATCCACATTTATGAAAAATGCAATCATATTTAACAACAAAAGCCCCATATAGTCTTTTCTTACTTACTTCAGCGAAAAGATGCAGGTGCACATAGCAAGTCTATAAATATTTAAATCTTGAGGTGAGAAAGGAATTATTTAGGGTGGATCTAATACACTTAAGGAATAATTTTAAAAACCTATGAAAGAAACTGTGGGCTGAAGATAAGATCACCAACCTGGTGATAAAGGCTTATGGAATATTCTTCCCTGAGAAATGCAATATATTAACAAAAGTGGAAGGATTATGTTTGGACACTAGAAGCTGTACACCTCATAGAATATGCCATAGGTGGCCTGGCCTTAATGTGTTCCCTTTGTTAAGCTTCGAATTACTTATTACTCATGTATAAGTGGGAAATGGTACTTTTCATTCATCATATGGGTTTTTTAAAATCCAAGCTACATAAAATACTAGAAATAATTCTGGTTTAAATTGTCAACAGAGTGGCTGATTATAATACTTTTTCATCTCTAGTTATTTCTATGATACATGTATACCAGAGATCAAATACTGCTTTATGAAATTACTTATATATAGAATAACAAAACATTAAAAAGAACACAGAGATGACTACTTTGAAAGAATAGCCTTTTACTCATATTTTCTATGTGTATTTTGAACATCACATTTCATTCCAAGACTAACACACAGATAATGAATGAATTTCACCAGATTAAATTGTATTTTCAGTGTCATGATTTAGTACTGCTGGAAACATGCCTTGACTTGACCTAAGACTTCAAGAATGTTTTTACTGATATTTCACTAGAAAAGCTATTTTAAAATAATGAAAGAATACTATCAGCTTTTTGGATTTGTCAGAAAATGGGAATTTTGAAAATAAAAGTTTTTGCTACGTCTGTTTTTTTACAACATTCTAACTCTAATGCCATTCCAAACTTCCATTCATTTTGGAGCTGAACTGGACTTTCTGCAGATTGGCAAAATGGGTCAGGCAGTTTCCACAGACTGAAGCTGCTCTAATTCAGTGCAGTGGCACTGGTCAATATGAATCAGAAATGTGGTTAGAAGATTTTCCCATCTTTCCAAGTCTTTTCTCTCCCTTGTTTTCCCATAACACTAGTGCATTCTAGCACTAAATGTAATTGATTAATAATATTCCTTTCTGATTACCAGGTTGAAAATATGCCCTTAAGATTTTTGCAATTATTTTCTACTTTCCTTTCCCTCAACCAGGTGCAGTGAACTGCATACTTTGCAAGAAAAAAAATGGGTCAGTTTTCTCCTCATTAATTTTCAAATAATTTTCAACATCATATGTATTGAGAAGATAGGAAAAATGTGCTATATATCAAATTAGTGAGTAGATGCCAAATCATGCCCCCCTCACCCCCAGCCCATATGCTAGTTTGGTGTGCAGATTGTGATTAAATAAAGAACAGAATTCTACTGTAAATAGGCAAAGCTGTGAGTTTAGTTTTGTTGAATCATCACATCCTTTGTGCTCCTTCTGATTTTTCATATATATCTGCTCCCTTCCTCTCTATTAAATGATGAATCTCCCGAAGGCAAACTCCTTGTGAGGTTGTATGGCCAAGTTACTATCCTCTATGGGCTGTTGTAATAGCACAAGTTTGAGAGGAGGAGGACTTTTTCTCCCCTTCATAATTATTATTGAAGCTTGTCAGGGAATTAGACAATTTTTGCCTATGTTCTCATCTTTCCTTTTCTTTTGAAGACTTTCTTGATACTATGGTCAACAGTTTGGTTCTTAACTGATGTGCAGTGCACATTTTCAGTTCAGATATTAAAATTTTAAGAGCTCATTAGAGACTTTTTCTTAACATACTTGCCACTCACTTATATGAAGCACATGTGGCCAGTGATGATCCTGTGGTAGAATAATTATTCCACATCTAGTAACTTATACAACCTTGCATTCAGCAATTCAAGGTAAGGTTATTTTTATACAATTCAGTATTTTTCCATAGTTAGCACATTATGTAAGATTATTCTAGTTAAAGAAGCTATGGAGTACCACAGGCCGGCTAAAACATACTAGAGAGAGAGAAAAGATGCTTAATGGGATCAGTGAAATGGTCTGTCCACTTTGTATTCTGTTATGACAGATATTTCAGAGCTAGTCTTAGAAATCCTTGAAAGAAACTTTGTCCTCTTTTCCTCCCCCAAGAAAGCTTAGCTGGCAGCTTTAGTAATACATTAATGTTACTTTTCGTTGGCATGTCATACAAGTAATTTTTAAGCAGTTCTCACCACCCAAACTGGCATAAACTTCTCTTTAAAAACTGACAACATGATCTGATTCAGTTACAGGAATACACTCCAGTTTTTAGCATGGCTTCCAAGCAACTGTATTGACAAGAAGTCCACAGCAAGCTGAGATAATTTCATTTTCAATTGAAAAGAAATCAAAGTTCAGTAATAATCCTGCCTAATGTGTTTGATAAGATATTTCATGGAAGATCTGAACAGAGAAGATGTGATTGATCACAGCCTGGAGAAAATTATTGTCTAAGAAAAAAACCTGCCTCAATCTGCAAAACCTTTTGGTATGTTCATAAGAGAAACAAGGACAAGACTCTGGGCCATAAGTGTTGCTGTGAAACCTCCCCCACATGAGTGTTTCACAGTGGTTTACTCTGTTCATTCTGACTGCTGCATTCTCAAGCCCTAAAGTGATCTCTCAGTTCACTTAATTTTCATCTATCTGATAGCAAAAGCCACGAGAAAAGCTTAGCTTTTTCCATGAGGACATGGTCTTAGAGTCTTCTATTTGTTTATCATACAGGTTTGTCTTCAGTTATCCTACCAAACACAGAAGACAAATATACCTTTACAGAGAAAATTGTTCAATGTGCAGGCTTTAGAGCAAGGAATATGGCTTGATAAACACAGGAAAGGGTTTGAAGAAGAGGCAGAACTAGAAACGCCTTGGAACTGAAAAGAACAGTAAGAAAAATGGCAGCATAAAAATTTTTGAAATTAATAGAAAGCTTCAGTGTTGGTCTCCAGAATGCCCATCGCAAGGAAACTTTCCTCATGAACACATTCTTGTGAAATACAGGATGAGGGTTTAAACAGCTCCTCAGTATCAGCAGAACTTCAAATGACAGGGGAAAAAAACATCAGAAGGAAGTATATTGCTTTCCCACAGCTGCTCTCAGGGTTTTCTGTGTCCCCAGGGTCTGCAACTGCCACATGCATCTGCAGAGGACTGCATCTGCAGACAGCTGCACAGCATCCTCCTGTGCCCAACTCCAACGCTTTCTGCACAGGAGTGAGACAAATTTCTCACACTGCCTCACCTCGCATTGAGTCCCTCCTCTGACATCTGTCTCACACCTCCAATGGTTTTCTCCTCTGCTTTAGTCACACACTTGCTTAACCCAAGAAGATTTGTGTCTAGTACCTGCTCTGGAGTCACCACTCAGAATTTCTCTTCTCCCTCAGACCAAGCCCATAGGGAGGCAGCCTACAGAGCGGTATATATGTGATGATGAGTTTGCCACATAATGAAAGTACTAATGAAGCTCTTGGACTTAAAGATCCCCTTCCTCTTAATCAGAAATATACATCTCTTTAAAATCCAGCATTAGATAGGAAAAATAGTAAGGTGGAAGAATATGGGATTTGAAGAATATGGCAATAGTTTCAAGAATTACATGAAGGTTATGGGGACATTTTAAAACTATTTAATGTCTCACTTCCCTTTCAGTTTCATCTGTATCAGTGTTTACTAATAGCCAACAGCTTTCTGTCATAGTTTAAATGTCACTGACTTCCATGACTTTGACTTTTGATTACAAAGCTGATATTATCCATAGGGCTTTTTGCTTATGTTTTAGAGAACTCAAAGCAAGTACAGCTCTGATCTAAATTAAAAGTGGGGTCATCTGAACTTCAGTTCATGCTGTGTCTAAAATAAGGAAAGATAAAATGGAAAGCATGAGAAGTTAGGTTCTGTTCAGATGAAAACTAAAGTCCAGTTACTTATGAAGTTGAAAGAAACAGTTGACTTCAAGTATTCTTTCCCTTACAGTCACGAGCGAACAGATTAAATTTTACCCATTTATCTCTTCATGATACTGTCACACACAATAAATGCCTACATAAAGTAACTACAATAAGAAAAATTTTTAACTGCTGTTCTCCATGGCTGCAAATGCACAATATATGAAAGTGAGTAGCTTTTATTAAAGAGTTTAAATTTTGAAAGTCCAGTGATGCCATAAACTTTCTGATATAAATTAAATCAGTGAATAAATAAAATATAAAGTCAGTGAAGTTGAAAAACCAATTCTTCACCTTATATAAAGCAGCAGAGCCCTACAAAAAGTTATCCAAGCTCTGTCAAATTACACCATTCATACAGCAGGGTAACTCAAGAGAACTGTGTGTGGCATCATTTTTTCCAGCCTACTTGCAATTCATATTTTAACCTAGAGATGTGAGGCTGTCTATACATGTTGCTAGTTGCTGAATTTTTTGTCAGCACAGTTTATTGATGTTTTCACTTGAACATGAAATTAAGTAGTTAAGATTTTTGCTTGCTAGTATTATCTTAAAATGACCAGAAATCCCCATAGCATCTTATAACTTCCCTGTTTCTGTTAGTAAGGGGTTATTGAAAGAAGAATTGCCCATATAGCCTGGCCTTTGAGCAAGTCAGTTCAGTTTTTTGATGGAGGAATCCTGTGCATCTACATGGCCTGGTAATGATCTTGGGGCCCCAGTTCCCACACCTATAAAGCACTATCCTACTCAAACGTGTGAGCTTGCTACATTCAAAATGGTGGTGTATTCAGACACTCCACGGATGAAAGCCATATACACATATATTATACATATATTGTATTTTCCAATCTGTGATTTTCCTTCTTTAAAGTATGATGTTATTTTATTTTTTATTTCTATTACTTAACTGATGTGGAAGGTAATCTCACAGGTCTAAGTGTATCTACTAATGCAATCTATCAAGCTGTAGAGATTATACTCAGGGGCTGTTTTCAGAACTGCAATGGATCAATAACACAAGATTGTTTAAGCACACTTGCCTTCTTCCCACCTGAAGCAAATGGTTTGATTATGTCTTCACAGAGATTATGACACAAGGTGCTGACTATGGTTTTAATTTTATTTGATTGATGGATTTAGATTTCAGCTGCACACTATCTATCTATGCTTATCCACCCACAGTTCAGTTGCCACATTGATATGCCTTTTTTTGCGTGTGTGTGTCTCATCTGAAGAGTGGAGATGATATAGTGGAATAATAACTCTCCCATTTAATATTCTGTTGAGCATCCCCAACTGCAGTTCAGCAAATGCAAAGCTGAGAAGTTTGCTCACTACATCTCTGGGAGCTGTTATCTTATTGGCCTTCGAATAAGCTAGGAGAAAATAGGAGCCTCAGAAACCGAATGAAGAACATAAAAAGTAAAAGCCCAGAAGCTCAGTTACTGAGCTGAAAGAAGTTACTTACATATGAAAGAAGCAAGAAAATAAGCCATTTGCCCCAGGCTACCTGATTTGTGAGGGCCTCATTACATTACAACAGATGTAGTCTGGAACTGCTAGGATTTTTCTTCTTCTATCATAACCTAGGAAGAATCATTCTGAGAGTGCATGTACTATGTCTCATAGTCATGCTCCCTACAAATGAAATTAAGTCCCTTGCAGGAAAGAAAAAAAAAGAAAAAAAAAAAAGAAAGAAAAAACTTTGTAGAATGTCACAATATGTTACAATGTGATATTATTAATTTATCCAGTGTGTTTTCATTGTAAAGTGCAATTAACATAGTTGCAAAGGCAATCTTTATTTTACAGAAAGAGATTCTTTTCCCACCAATGAGGATAGAGGTGCAAGCAACCCAGGAAGGCCCTGAAGATTTGTGACATACACCAGTTTTGCTAGCTGTATAAGCTACCTTGACGGGCTTTGGATGATAGGATATAGGCAGCTGTATTTGAAGGTGCCCAGTCTCACAGTTTTGTCAGAGAAATGACCTCGGGTCATCCAGCCTTACATTAATTACCAAGTATAACTAAGCAATCATTTATGTTTCCACATTCGGAGGTATTTAAAGAAGCTTAAAGCCACAATAAAATTTTATATTCTGCAGCTATTTTATAGGCAGAAAACAGGGGGCAGCAAGAAAGATCCATCAGTTTGCCAAAATGCCAGTTTTCCCCATCCATCCATACATTCATATAATGCCCATATGTGATGACATCGACATGTATTAAATCAAAGACTTAGTTTCATACATTTTGCCATCATAAACTACTACACAGCTCTTATATCCAAATAGTGTCTTGAATTTCTGTATTTTAAACTTCTTTTTTCTTTAACTAATCATCACAGAAAGTTGAAAAGTATTTTAATTCTCTATTACATACACGCAGAATATTGCTATTTTCTCCCTGTTCATTTGCGATCTAATAGCCTGTCTGCCCAAGCTGTGAAATGAAACCCTAGGTCTCCAATTAAGAGTCAATCACATAAATCTTGAGATAGAGAAGAAGCACAAACACTTGCTCACAGTTTCATTTTTACATTATGCCTTTAATTGTGATGACCTTTCCCCGTGCACTGCTTTAGTCTTGAAATCATGGACTGGAATGAATGCTTTTTATCTTTATATTAGGTTGGCATAAGACTGCCATTTGAGTTGCTCTTTACGACAAATACCAAAAGCCAAATTCTGATCTCATGTACAGTGGTGTAAATTTAAGGTCTCTCTACTGAATTTCATGTGATATTAATCTACTAATTAGTTCTGTCTGAATCACTGAGTCCCTCTTTAAAACATGTATACAGTGTGAATAACAGAAAGAAGAGCAGGTTTTAATAAAAGTTTTATATAGTCAATATTGTTTTATTACTTAGTCACTAAACGTGTATAAAATAAAAAAAAAAAAAAAAAATTTAAAATTAAAACATTGAAATAAACATTGGATTAAATAAACACGACCATGACCATGGAATAAACATGGATCATTGACCCTAGAGAGAAAAGGGGTCCAAGAAAGCGGACCAGTACTCAAGAATCACCTCCTTTAAGCTCAAGAGCACTCCATCCCAATGAGCAGGAAGCCAGGCAAAAGTATCAGGTGCCTGTGTGGATGAACATGGAGCTCCTGGCAAAACTGAAACATGAAAAGATAGTATACAGAAGTATACAGTTCTGAGTTCCACAGCATCAGAGAGAGATGGAGCTACTGGAGAGAGGCCAGCGAAGAGTCACTAAGATGATCTAGATGACTAGAGGATCTCTCAGGTTGAGAGGGGCTGAGAGAGGGGACTGCTCAGGCTGGAGAAGAGAAAGGGGGGAAAACTCACCAGTGTGTATAAATATCTGGAGGGAGGCCCTACAGAAGACAGAGCCAAGCTCTGGACAAGTTGCCACAAGGACAAGAGGCAATGAGCACAAACTGAAACACAGGAGGTTACATCTGAACATAATGAAACACTTTTTTACTGTGAGGGCGACCAAGCAGTGGCACAGGTTGCCCAAGAAGGTTGTGCAATCTCATCCTTGGCAATATTCAAAAGGTGTCTGGACATGGTCCTGGGCAACCTACTCTAAGTGCCTCTGCTTGAGCAGGTGGGTTGGACCAGATGACCTCCAGAGGTTCCCGCCAACCTCAACCATTCTGTGATTCTGTGATTCTGTGATTCTGTGATTCTGTGATTTCAGTAGAGGATCTAGCCAATTCAATATATGGCTCAGCAAAAAATTCCATTATTAAAGGTGAGTAACAAGTTATTTATCCAATATCATGATTGAAAACCATTAAACAAGTTGTTCTGTTAAAGACCTTGCCCAGCCTCACTGTACATCTAACTTCTAAGGTCACATTTCCTTTTGAAAACTTGTGTGGCAGATCAGGGTTTTGGGGTTTCACTTGTTTGTTTGCTTGCTTGTTTCTGTCAGCATGCCAACATTTGGACTGAAGAACTTCTACTCCTACTAAACCAATCTTAAATTAGGGAGCCAAGACTACAGGATTAAGAGAGACAACCTAAGTAGAGCTTGTTCAGAGATGAACTCATAACACACTAATCAGTGCTACACCACTACAGCAAATGGAATGTGAAATTCTGCTTCCAATCTTAAGGCTTTTATGCTGCTTTTTTTAAAAGACTGCTTTGCTTGTGTTATTATTTGCGGTATCGCAAACATTCTAAAGTTAGTGTAAAAAGAATTCTTGGTATTTCAAAACAGAATAGCTTTTCTCCACACAGTACCATACAGGCTGTCATGTGACATGATGAAAGACCACAGTAGTAATAGTGCAAATGAAAAGCTTTTCCAGGGAAATAAATTGTGTTTCTTAGAATGTGAGGTGCAGAGTGTAAAGCAGAATAAATGCACTTTGTGCTGTAGAGTAGCAAATTGGTGTCCCAAAAGGCTATAGCATAAACAAGGAAGAAAAAAAAAAAAAAAAAAGAATAAATATGGAATTGAACAACAGAAGGAGGATGTATCTTCAGCGGTCATTAGCCTAAATGCATCTTGGAAGGAATGGGATATTTAAAAGTTAAGGTATTATTTTTACTAACATTCCTGGCACTAAGAAAGGCAATAGAATCTGCTTATAATATTTAGTTGGCAGAAAACAGATATGTTCAAAGTAAAGGTTGACTTGATTAGAGGGTTTTTGAAAGATCTAATGTAACACTCAAAAAATACAAAGTTCATGTGAATTCTACACATTGAAAAAGTAAAAAAAAAGAGGAATTCTAAGACAGGGCAGAAATAGCTTTTGTATTTGACATTAAATAATTCTTATGTCCAATATTGTTATACCAGATCAGAGGTCTCTGTCAGTGGCTCAGATACTTGCCAGGAGAGTGCACCTGGAACATTTTCATGGAGTGATCTTTCCTTTGAGATATTTTCCCTCTTCCAACAGATAAGTGTTTAGGGGATTCCAGAATGAAAGTTGTATCTGAACCATTGTTTTTCTCATACTTATATATTTATCTAATTCCTGCTTGAACACATATTTACTTCTGGTCTCTGCAATATTTGGTTTCTATGGATATGTTCTAAATGCAAAATAAAAAAGGGTCAGAAAGTGACACTTCAAGCAAAGTGTCATGGTTTGGTTTATGTCCTCTTAGCCTCATGAGTAGCTTGGTCACATCCCTACTACATAACACTTGGCCTTATGGACCCAAGTGGTCCCCCATGACACTAAGACAATTCTTGTGTCAGCTTGGTTCAAAATGTCTCAGGTAAAGTTTAGGCTGTGGAATACTAAAGCAGCTTGGTACAGTAGTGCTCTACAACACAAAACAGAGGGTATTCACTGCCTTTCCCTAGGTGTGGTATGACAAGAAGGGCAGGTAAAATGTTTCAAAACACAAATCCCTGATGGGATAGGGTAAAGGGCAGTCAGAATCAAACTGCATACAGCACCATCTATGTGGCCTTTTAGGAACAGTATCTTCAGTAATTCCAAAACTTCTAGTTTTTGTAGAGAATTTGTTGCAACAGTCCCAAAGTTAGGCTAAAGCTGAGGTACAAGCAGCATAAGGAGCACTTATCAGTGTCATTGTTACTGTATGGCTGTATTTACACTAGTAAATAACATAATACAGAGTCCTTTCTCTGTCCCTGAAGGTCTAGTGCAAATGCCATAATTCTCTTCATACCCTAGCTAGGCTGTCATCATTCATCCTACATATGGGACATAGCCCATGTAAAAGGCAATTCCCTGAACAACATGCAAGAATTATCTGTGTGTCACCTGGGACAACCTAAAGCTGGAGAAGACCATCAAACACAATGCAAACACTTGCATGTCAGTACTTGAGTTCATGATCTTACTCTAGTTCAATAGGTTGAGCCTATGCATTGTGAGTTAGAGTTATACAGAAAAAGTATTTTCTTTGGTCATTGAACCCACTATGAATTAGTTTTCGTGGTTATAAGGCTTTATAAAGTTAGAAATATAGAGCACATTTCCTAATAATCTTTTCCATAACCTTCACAAACCAAACAAAACTAGCCTTTCCAACTCAGTATTTTCTAAGCTGAAAAGCTTTAACTATTTAATATGTCCTCTAGTAATATTATTCTTTTTTCCCACCTTTACCATTTTTTCCTACAGCTTTTTTTGTGATAGGGTGACCTGACCTTGTGGAAATCAGGCTTAAAAGGTTTTTTATTATATGAGATGATACTGCTTGTTGCAAGCTTTGATTTTTGAAAAGACCAAAGATTTATGACCTAGATCCAATAAAGATACAATTTAAATGTATCTTTGAGCATCTAATTATTATTTTCAGATAATTTAGGCAAAGTTTTAATGAAGCTAAACATAAATGTCAGGGTAAACACATACTTCAATTTTTTCTTGGCTTGAGTCTAAAAATCCAGATCAAGTCCATCATAGCAGCAGTAGTGGAGGGAATAAGGAAAAAGATTACCTCTTCTAAGTAATATTTTTTAAAAAATCTTCTCCAATGTCAGTTTTATACATGGAGGACTATTCCTTTTTTACTTTTCAATCCCCATTGGTATACTTTTTGATATTTGCCATTTAGTTGCCATACTCATTGTTTTCTCTTCTATCAAGTCAATGATCTAATAGTTGTTAAAATCAGAGAATTGCCAGCTGACTACAATGGAAGCTGATACGGCTTGTAATTCTTTAAGTATCTGCACAAAGAGAAGAGTCAATAAAGTGTATTTTTTAGATTGCATTAGATATAGAAATAAATTGTATGACTACAACCAAACCAAATCCTGATTCAGAATTTATCCATTCTGTAAAGCTCAATTTCATATCACAGCCAAGATTAGGTATCTCACACAAGTCATTGGCTACAACAGCATCATTCATCACCCACGAATAAGGCCACCTTGTCCATCTGAGGTGACATGTGTTAGCAGATCCACAAAACTATTTATCTGCACAGTCACCTCTGCAGTTACACTGCCGCAATATACTCATCTTCCAACTCTGCTAATAGAGCTGTTCCAACTACAATTACACCTTCCAAGGTCAAAGCTCAGACTGTGCCCAAGGGAGACACTGAAGAAGAGTAAAGCTACTTGCAGTCATATGAAACACATGGATTTTTCTACTGTATTTTTTAGCTATAGGATGTCTGGAGAGGAGTCTGAGACAATCTTGAGCTTTTGTTTAAGAATCATAGATCGGCTTAGCAGTTAGCTTACTTTGTTTAGTCTGAGAATAGTAAGAACACTATTAGGACTGAGAGGAGAATTAAAAGGGAGACTAGACCTGGAGTTAGGGACAAATGAACAGGGACATGAAGAAGACCTAGGGAGGCAGAGGGACTTCAGTTAGACAATATGAAGAATGCTGGAAATATGAGACACGATGCAATACAGAAGCCTGCTCCTCCACAGCATATCTGGCAAAGGCTGTATTTGCCTTATTGAAGTGGGTTTTGGCTTTCAAGGACAGCCTTTCTGGGTCTTCCCCATTACTGGGGCGTGTTAACAGCCATCACTATACATTTTCTTGTAGAGGTGAAGACAAAGTTAAGCACTCCCATCATTGCTCCAGCCGCTTACTAGCTGAAACAGGAATAATAGGAATAGTAAATTAGTATGCAAATGTGTGAGAATATATCGAATCCCAGGAAGGCAGAGGGCAAGTTCAGGCTATGTTTCTTAGGTGCTGTAAATTGTGTATTACAAAGACAAGAAAAGAATCACAGAGATTTACCAGAGGTGAACATGATACCTGTATGCAACATCTGTTTAGCAATGTGTTGTCTTTAGCTTGTTACACTAAGTGTATCTGGCAAAGATGGCCAGAATACACTCGGGAAAGGACATAGCAATAGAGGGTTTCTGGGGAGATATGTAAGTACATGGACACTTACAAAACATCTATGTAATAGTCTTTTTCACAGCTACTGAAGTACTCAGAAAGTCACAGTACCCCAATGACAGCAGAACACACTTACTGGATACACTCTAATAAATTTTCCTTACTTTTCCTTTGTTTTCAACTATCTAGGTTATACCAAAGGCCTTAGTTAACCACTAGTGCATATCCTACGACGCTAATATGTCCCACAGAACCCCTGTGATCAGAGGAAAAAATTCAAGGGTCTCCAGAATGTGTAATAGTTGCCCACAGAATTTCAGAGGGAAAATCAAGTTATCCGGAACATCCCAGTTGGCTGTGCTATTGAGGGTGGAATTGGACAGTCTTAGCAAGCCATCCAAGAGGAAGCCAGACTTAGCTGAGAAGGAGCTACTCTCTCATATAATGGGCAACTCACTTTTCCAGCCTCTGCTTCCTAAAGATCCTGTGTCCATCCGTGGCAGCTCTCCAGTTTTGTGAGCTATCCCACCAAGCCTCTGTGATCCCAATGGGATCATAGTGCTGCAACTGCATGCAGACCTTCAATTCCTCCTATTTGATCCCCATGCTGCATGCAGCAATGTACAAGTACTTCAGAGACACCCCGTCATACAGTTGGGATGAACCCCTTTCTACCTTGTTATGAAGATTTTCAGGTCTTTCCTGTCCATATTACACTATACCCTTTGCTTCCCAATGCAGTCCACAGCTTCCTCACTTGACTGGGCCACCATCTTTCCCATTGCTCCCCACTAGGGCACCTCATAATGATGCAGTTTGAAAGTCAAGGCGAGATTGAAATTTCTAGACCTAGACCACACTTTTGTATAGAGAAGACAGTTATGATATTATTTTAGTGATTTCCTTCAACTCCACAATTAATATAATTTTAATGGGAATGAATACTGTTCAGTGATAGCTAACAGTATTTTCAGAGGCTGTTCTCTACCAGAAGTTTTCTAGGTGTCTAAGTGACCACAATCCCTTACATTTTCCTTGTTAAACATAGGTAGCAGTTATGCCCTTACTTTTCTAAAGTACTTGTTGATTTTTTGAAGGGACTGTAAGGTGACAGGGACGTGAACTTTGGAAGTTAACATGGCTCTCAGTTGTGTTAAGTGATGAATTCAGAGACCATAAATGGTAATGAACGGGTTTTTTTCAGGGAGCTCTGTAAATGTATATGACTATCTGGGTATCACGATCTGTATCCTAACGAGGGGTGTTGAAAAGTGAGGTGTTAATACAGAGTTCTTGTCTAGAGCTTATCTGCCACCTCCTCTTAATTCTTTAGAAGACATCTCATGGATGGACTGATATAAGGGTATAATCCATGATGGTACTATAGTATCTGATATATTTTTAATATTTAGAAAAAAATAAAGGATGTTGATTTTAAATTTCCTTTAAAGAGAGCGTATAGTATCTGTCTTTAAACATGATATGGACAGATCCAGAGGAGGATAGGATGGATAAACTGCGAAAAATATACTCTACCTGGTATACTCTACCTAGAAACTCCCTGGATACCAGTGTTACAAGTTTCATTTAAAATACAATGAAAAAGAAAATTCCAAAGAAAGCTATTATTTGTTGTAAAATACCAGATATCTCTTGCTGTGTTCCTACAAAGTTATTAAGCGTGCATGCAGCTGTCAAGCTGCCCTCATCTGGATATAATAGATATCATTATGGTTATCTAGCTAAATTAAGCCTTGCCAAAAAAACTCAACACTTCCAACCTTGTCCTCCAAAAACTGGAAGAAATGATCACAAGAGATGAGCTTTTATGCTTTTATCCATCTCCAAAATGTGTTTTTTAGAAAGTGTAATATTAAGAGCTTTCATATACCAGAGCAGGTGAATGCCCAGTGATGACATATGCAGCTTTCAAACTGGGGGAAAATAGTTCATGTTGTTCATTGCTTGATCAGAGTAGGGACTGAGAAGAGTTTTGACTTCCATAGATGTTTGGCTTGAAGGTTATTTTCTTATATGCTTGGAAAAACAGACTGTATAAATGGCAGTGCATACAGTGGCATTGGTTGCCTTTAGCTGGGACAGTGTCAGTAAGTTTGTTCATGGGAAGGAAAGTTTTCATTACTGTTGCCAGAAACTTAGGGAATTTAGGTAATCTCCTTTGTCCCACTTGTCATGTTACAGGCTGGTCCAGTCATGAACGAACATAGAAAAGAACATTTGATAGCTAGTGAAAAAGACATTTGTAATTTGTAATCCAAGCTGCAGAAAGCACAAGCTCATTGTAAAGTTCTCATGGAAGATTTTACTTATTACTTAAAAAATCCTGTTCGGTTAGATACAGGGATATCGTATATTTAACAGAAAGATTAAAAAGGTCCTGCTACATTTATATTCCTTTCCAGAATGCTCAGCATTTCTGCATGATCAGCCCTTTTCCTATCCTTGTTCCACCTCTGTAGCATTAATCTTCTTGGAGTAACTGCTCACTTGCTAAACATATCCATCAGTGAAAGATAACTATAATATATGACAAATGCTCCCTGAGAAGAATTCATTACAGACACCAATCTGACATCACAGGATAGTGATGTGTTAGCAGCATCTTTTCTCCCAGAACAGGTTCTGAAATCAGACTTTAAGATAATTGCATGTCTTATCTAAAATTCCCTCACCTAAATTGATACTCTATAGATGACTACTGAACTGTTCCTCCAAAGCCACAAATCTAAATTAACCTCAAGTGCAAGAGAGGTTTAGTGGCTCTGCATTAGAAGTTAATATAGAGAAGTTTAAAATCTCTTTAGTACTGAATCTGTTATCTTAATTATTTTTTCTTATCAAAGTAAGCATAAAGTTTGCAAACAATACACCAAAGACTCAGAAGGTATGTCATCCTGTCACCTCTGTTTCTTTCTTGTCATTTTGCCTGAGAGAAATCAGGAAGAATCTTTTTTCCAGGTCCCTCAGTTCACAGGATTATTATAACCCCCTCATTAAAACATTCTCTGTCACGGCTATCATGAGGAAACTGAAGTCCACTTGTTCTGACTTTCAGTGATAGAAAATCCTCATCTTTCTGGGTCTAACTGTGCTAACCTCAAACTAGGGCAATTTTAGGTGAAGCAGATAAAATACTGAATTCCATTAACACTGCAAAAATGTTTTAAAAGAATGGTTAGATACCATTTAAAACATTTTTCTTTCTCTTTCCTTTTTTTTTTTTTTTAAGATCCATTCCACATGTTAGGTGGACCTTCACATGGAGTCACTTTTATTTTGTTAAAATAGAAAATAATTCAGATGTGGTAATCTATATAACAGTTGAAATAATTATTTATAGGAATTTCATGCTGCAGGAATGACAGCAGTGGGAATGGAAACATCATAACAATAGTTCCTTGTCTGCATAAAATATTGTTCCTCCAGAGCAAGGACAGTTGTTCAACTGAAATGCTGCTTTACAGTCCAACTTAATCTGCATCCGATGTAAGAATCAGTTGAGTTAAACTGTAATGGATTAATTATTTGCTGAAAAATGCATGGAGTCCAATATTAATTCAATAATATGTTATTGTAAGGAATTTCTGCTGTCTTTTTCTGAAGGTTTTTGTTTCTGTCATCATCTCTTTGTGGGACTCAGAGGTATGTTGTTAAAAATCACATGAAAATGTATCTTCTTTGAAAGCTTTAAAACTTTTTGTCACATCATGTAGTGACATTTTCAGCAGTGACAAATTTTGGCTGTGCAGTTGGTACTAGCTTCATTTTCAAAGTACAATGCACTTCTAATCAATCCTACTCTCAGACTAGAAGTTGAAAGGTAAAAATCAATCGCCACTTTTGAATAAGGTTAAGCCTTTGTTTCAGCTCTCAAGTACTGTTTTGTACAGTTTAGTTTATGGTTCTAACAGAAAGCATACACCATAGACCCCCACACCTTGAACATATTCAGAAAGCATGTCTGTTGTGAGCCAACCTAACACACCGAGCCCAAGTGTCTCCTTACGACATTTTCCATTCCTCCCCCCATGCAATTAAATCACTGCTGAAGGCAAAAGTAATGCAGAGAACTTGGAAATATTACTCCCCCAAGGACTGTAAGGCACCTTCTTACTTCTCTGCAAGCACTTCTCTATTGCTACTCATAGCATGTTTGTGGAGAACAGATTAAAAGACGCTCTTATTCCCACTCCTTCTGCTGGGAGATGACTGGAGAATGATTGGCACCCTTGGTTGTGCTGGATATCAGTGCAAGAGAAGGAATTGATCATCTATGGGCCTTGAAGTTCAATGCTGTTTTAATCCTTGCTCTAGTTCTGAGGTAAAGTCACTGTCTAGTCTTTTGCCTTGAGCACAAAAACTAACAATGTTGAAGGAGGACTTTAACACTTCATTCCAAAGTGAACGTTGTCCAAGAACTGTTCAACAGATGTTATTTTCCTTGTAGTCTTTTCTCCATAGCCTTGTTAACACAAGAGATTGAATCTGTACCTCAGGGACTTAAACTTTATTACAGAACCGCAGGTAAAGTTCTTTCTTTGATCAAATAAGAAAAAAATGACAAAGAAATTCCCTAACTTATAGCTGTACAGGGCAACATCAGAGAAGAAAGCAGGCTGAAATTTTGGGTTATCTTAATCAAATTATACTCATATGTGTTTGAAAGAGAGATATTACCCTCAGTTTGCTGCAGATGTGTTGCTTGTTAACAGATGCATACCGCATTGCTCAAGAAGAGGTAAAAGGCAAAAAGAGAAACAATGGTAGATATTAAATGAGTCTTTCTCAGAATATCATGATTGTAGCAGCTGATCTCCTCCACCCCCGAGCATCAGAAGAAGATGAGTTCTATCGATTGAAGTGTGAGATTCAAGGATATTTACCTGTGGAGTTACATGGCAGCTTAATCCTAACTGTAGAATATTTGTTTTACAACTGCAGGAAAGAAATTTTATTGACTCAATTCCAGTCTTTACTATCTGCGAGTTATAGTGTTCTCTCTAGAAGCTCAGCTGAGTCAGGCAATATATTGATATGGGAGTCAAAGATCCATCTATATCTTTTGAAACAATAAAATGTCGTACCTGACTTTGCAGTGCTTCCATTAACAGTTGTCAGTATTTCCTTCCATTTCTGGACTTCTGGCACACAAAGCATGTGCTTTACTTTGCACCCTCTAACAAGGAAAATCAAGAATGGACTAAACAATAATCATGGTCTCGGGACTAAACTCAACACAAAGGGTGGGAATCTGTTGGCATCATGCAGTTCCAAGACCATACAGCACTCCTGGAATCTGATAAAAAGAGTAGCTATTCTGTATTTAAAGAATCCTAGTGAAGAACCTCATATTCTAAAGTCAGTTAAGAAGCTATAATAGAGATTCAAAATACTATGATTGTGCATGACCTAAGGAAAGAGAAAAATCCATGAATTAATACACTACTATCTGCAGAATGATCTGTAAATGGAAGCATTCGTACACCATCCAAAAAGATCTTCTGCTTCTTATGTAAAATAAGCCATTACAAATGTGCTCACAGGTGACATTTTGCAGATGCTCACCACATACACATTTCTGAGATTACAGAATGAACCATTCACATTCCCTTCACAAATCACAAAGTCCGTGTCCAGATGCTCTTGATTTGTTTGCTACCTGTGAAACTGCTGCATTCTCTGAATGATGCCAATAGATAAACACAGAACGAAGAATTCAAGAAGCTTAAGGATTTCCAGTTTTGCCTGACTTTTATCATCACTATAATATTTTGGTAATATTTCTTCTAAGAGGGATCAAAAGCAGAGGATAATGTGTGGCATAATCAGCATCAAGAGAGTTCACTGAGCAAGATATTAGCAATTGCTAAAATGAAAAATGTTAATGTTTTATTATTCAAAAGGAGTACCTGGTTCATTCTATCAAAATAGGACCCTATGTTTCAAATGTTTTCCTGCCAGGAAAATGGAAATCCACTATGGCACTTGTATTATGCAGTAAGACTGTATATGTTACCTGAAGATTTAAGATAATATGGATATGCCACACAGGTGCTTCCCATCTCATCCATGTTATGACTGATAACAGTCATAACAAAGTTGAAATTGCCCATTAAAAAAGTACCCAATTTTCTATCTGGGTAAGGGTAATATCAGTCTGATTAATATTTGCATAGCTTCTTTCATTAACTACTTCATGATTTACATAGAACACCTAATGGGAAATTATTTCCCCATTTGACATAACTCAGACTGTAATAAACATAACATGTTCTCTCTAGTCCATAGACTGAAATAGACAATTTCCTCGATTGCTTTATTCTATAAGTCATCAGTAGCACAGACTTCTCCCAACTCTAGCTCACTGGTATTGACCAGTTCCATCCACTAAAGAATGATCCCAGTTTCAGATTTGTCATGTCAATGTAAATACACCTTTATGTATAAAAAATAATTTTTCATGGTTACAGTGAGTTTTGTCAGAAAGCATTTTACATTTTTACGTTTATGTATTTTACATGTAGCTTCATGATAGCTCTAAGTTACAGGTAAGAATGCTGTTATTTCAAGTTTACATAGCTTCATGAGACACTATCTATGGCTTCCAGACACTAAGTTTTCTGCAAGACCTCTTTGTGAATAGTCCCAAACACCTAGCTAGTCCAGAAAGTTAATCAAGTTCCACTAATTTTGGTACCAGTTCCATCCTTGGCGACCACTCAGTTATTTTTGAAAGAATACACACCTTCTGAGCCTTGAAAAATTATTTCTCAAAATCCTGGCTGCACCCCAGCCATCTTGAATTCCTAAAGAGGAGTTTACATAAGAGAACAAAAGGGACATTTCCTTTATAACACAGAATCAAAGTGTCATTTCCTAGCTGAAAAGCAAAATCTTGTTTTACTGATTCACTGTTGAGTGTAGCGAGGAAACAGCTGAATAAGTCCCCTCACAGACACACACATTCAACCCATCACACAAGCATACTGGTGGTGTTCCCTGTCAGAACAGGCACATTCTTATCACTTAGCATCTGTTTCCTTTTTTCTCAGACTTGTTTACCAGCATTTTCATTGAGAAGCTTCCTTACAGAGGACAGATTTTTTTACTATCTATCTCATTCATTCACGATGGAGTTACACCTCCCAGCTGCAGCTATTTTAATAGCTCTAAGAGTTAGGTATATAATTTTTCTGTGTGACTCACATCCTATCAAATAGTGAGCTAAAATGCAGTACAAAACTTCTGCAATCAAAGCTGTTTATAGTGACAGTTAATTTAAACAATATTCATTTAAATTATGTTGCTTCATATTCTTTGGCAGTAAAAGGACAATGATAAAATTATTTTTCATTTCAGCCTAAAAATAAAGGGGTTATTTTAATAAACTATTAATAATCCACATCAATATGATTTCTGTTATTCTAACTAGTTAGAATGTAAGAGTTTGTTAAAGCAAAAAAGTCCAGATGATAAAGGCTCACACTGGGTTTGTAAAGGTTGGAATGAAATTGCTATTTCTAGGAGTTTCCATGGAAACTAGAGTCCTAAGCAAACCTCTGTGCAAAAAGAAGAGGTTTTTTTTTGTTGCTAAGCGTTCTTGAGAAATACCACACTAGCATCATTATAATATGTAGCCAAACCAACATGCATGCTGGTTGAATAATGTATAGCATACAACCATTGTGTTTACTTGCAGAATATTTTAGAAATGAAAGTTCAGGCATCTGTTTGGAGCTGTACAATTTTTAGATTTAGCGCAGCCATTATGTTTAAAGTGAATCAACATGGTTAAAAACCAAAATTACTCTGAGCAAACCTAACAGGTTGTCAAATTTTTACATTCAATAAGTACTTGATAATCTTAATATATAAATAAATAATTGGGTTTTAATTGATTTTGATACAATCAGTTACTCTTAATGTTATTAAGAGCATCCTTCTATCCTCTAAGCTTTTGCTTATGGTTGAATATGGGAATTTACACTGACCATAGACAGTTTTACTATCTGAGAAGAGACAAAAGTCCTTCCATAATAAAGGTGAAAAGTAGGGCAGGATTTTCTTTCAAACCAACCAGATTTTTTTTAAATAAAGAGATATATGTTCAGATTCCAAATTCTTTAACTTCACATACCAGTTTTGAACCTTCTTCTGTTTCTGCAGCCACCCAAGCCAGACTTCATGGTTTCTGCAAATTCAGATAATTCCACAATCAAAACCTAAATGCAGAATGCTTAACATTGAGTGCATAACGAGGAATCATGTGAGCCCATAAGAAGGTTTATGTGAGCAAGATGTACAAAAGAAGACATTAGCCAAAAATGAACAATAGCGGCTTGTGCTAATTTAAGAATACAATACCTATTTATTTCTCTGGGATTTCTAAAGAAAACAAAATATTACAAGTTTTTAATTTACTCTGTTATAAAGATGAGAAACTGAAATTCATGTCCATCTATTTTTCCATCAGTTCCAGTGTCAATTCTATTTAGAAATGACTTAAATTTCTTTGGAATAATGACAGAAATGCCTGTGACTATGAATTAGCAACACAATGTGTTGTGGTTATTGATATGATATTCAAAACATATTGATTGCAAGAATTTTTTTTCCTAAAGCAGTTGTATACTGTAGTGAAGCTTTAAATATTTAATTTAAAGCCCTGTATTAATAAAAAATGATTCAATAAGTCACAAATGCAAAATTCTACAATGATGCCTCTATAAATTATTTAGCAACCTCAAGAGTGTTGGCTTTAATAAATTAAATTCAAGGACATCTGGTCAACATACTTACAAAAATTAAAAATGCAATTCTTTTTATCAATCAACAGTCTGAACTCTTATATTTTGCCATGAGCAACTTCAAATTTGTTTGATAGCTTCCTCCTCAGAAATGCTTTTTTTCAAGAGGATAAACTATTTTTATTAAGAGGAAATGATGAAACACAACCAACAATTAAAATATATAGGTTTATATCCATCCTTCTTTAAATATTAAAAACTGGTTAGTTAGCCAAAAGCAATAATCAACAACATTTTTTCACTTTTCCCAAAGTTAGCTAGACATCTGTTATTTTTTTGGCTGTTAACAGACTCACTTAGCGCTTAGGTCTAGAAGACCTTGGAATTTGTACTTCTGAATCCTGGTAAGAGTTTTCATTTTCCATATAGCACATTTTGGACTCTTGATTTATTCATTCCTTGATGTATAAATTCCTTTTAAAATAATTTCTACAGCCTCCATTAAAAAAAAATAAGTAGATTTTAATCTATTTTCAAAATTTCTATAATTATATGCAGCACAGTAGTCTAAATGGCTACTTTTATTAGCTATTTCTATTTTACTCTCATTAAGTCAATGAATAAATGCATGCACATAGTCAATAAAAGGAGTGTTGGTTTTGTTTGGTTGTTGTTTTAAAAATCCACAAACTAAGTAGCCATAACAAGTTGTTAAATGGAGATTTTAACAAACTTTGTCTTCAGTCAAAGAGCTAGTTGTCTTTAACTCTCAGAATGGACAGCTCAGTAATCTATACTATACACTTTAAAAACCTGTTTTCTCAAGTATTGTTCATAAGTAATAAGCAGGGAATAGTTAAGGTTATTCTTAGAAAGACAAAGATATTTTCCAGCAACAATAGTACATCTGAGAGTAAAGAACTTCCTGTTGTGTTTGGTATTCAAAAGCTCCTTCACAGTTTAATCACGACTCCTTATTTGAATTAACTCAATTGTACTGATTCAATAGGCTTTGTATCTCTATGTTTCTGCTATGCACTAGATTTTTGCTTTTTTATTATTATTATTTTGTTGAAGAATAACTTAATAAGACAGATTCAAGAGCTGAGTTTTCATTTATACGTCATCTGAAATAAGGGATCAATTTTCCTAAAGACAACAGAATTAGCACAACCTATAGACACTGATAAGCATGGAGGTCCCAGTCGCCTAAGGGACTAAGTACATTTGAAGTTTCAGAATAATTTAGGAACTAGTACATGTTCAGCTGCTATGGATGTCTCTTCTTGCTTTCTTGTTATTTTTTTAATGATTACAGTAAACTTAAACGGGAATTGTGCATCTAGGAACACAGCAATCACCTGCTGAGCAACAAGTGACCTTATCAGAAAGGTTTATTTTCAAAAATAATATCTGGAAAAAAACCCCAACCATCAGGTCATGGAGTTCACTCAGATTTGAAAATGTAACCCTTTCAGGTTAGGGCAGTTTTTACTCACAGGAATCTATGAAGTGCAAGTGACTACTGCCAGTGAATGTTTTAAACAAAATGCAAAATGCTGTTGGTTACTTAACCCTGGTACACCTTCCACCATACCTTTGTCTCATAATTGTTCAGCTGCCTTTCACAATGAACATGTCACATCTGGATCAGATAAATGGCTATAGTGACAGCAGCAGTGATTTACTTCATTGCTCCTAAAATAAAGCAAATTAAAAATGAAAATGATGAATTTTTCAGAAGCCTAGAACTTTAAAATGACTATTCAGTAAGAGCACATGGCTAAGAATTTACCATATAGATAGTTCCATGATGTAATCTCATCACTGCATGATTAAATACACATGTTCAATGAAGCAGAAGACAAAAATTTTCTCCCCTCAAAGCCAGTGGTAAAACTATTTCATCAGGATAAGAATTTTCTGTTCATTCTCTGGCTGTGCAAACCAAAGGAGACTTATATCAATCCTTCAGATTTTAAAGCACCATCAGCATTTTCACCCACTTACACAGTATCTCACAGGATATGATAGAATAAAAAAAGTTAGGGATTTATTTCCCAAATTTATTCCAGATTCTTGTGGTTGTAATTCACTTGTGTGTAAAGCTTTGAGTTCATAGTTTGCCTATGATGTCAAGTGTCTGTGGGCCAGAACCCCGAGTCCATCTTTTTGAATCATAACGTACCTAGGGTCAGTCACTAGTGCTTACTAGGGAGTGGGGTGGGATGTTGGCTATTTTATCTTCCGTTAAGCCACACTTAGTAACTAGTTAAAGGGAATGGATACAGGCCCATGTAACTGTCTGTGGTCACTTCCTTCCTTTTTGCCCTCATGGGAGCAATGCAAGAACATCCTTAGCGCTCCCTTAGCTTGGGAGGAGTCCTTAGCCATTTGGTCTTCAATACTTGCAGGGTGCAACAGCTGAGAAATGGATTTTAGCATGTCACTGTAAATGGTTCGTTAATTTACCTCCTGCCCTTTGGTTTTTGGAAGAAGAAAAAGGAAGACAGGGACAAATTGGTATTTTAAATGCAGTTTCCAATTCTGAAAGCAGTTTTTTTAATGGGACCTGGTCATTACTAATAATTCTGACTGATTTACCCATTAACTTCATTATAAGCATTAGCTTTGCTTTGCTAACAACAAAAAAGTACACTTTATCTAAATCATTGAACAATAAAGTTAGCTTTTCCTTTCGGCCAGTTAAGTTTCCACAATTTCCATTACATTTGACTGAAATCAACATTTATTTTAAAGCAGAATTCACTACAGTTAGTAAGTAGAACTTTTATATTAGTTTACAGGCAAATTTCTAAGTATAATTGATAGTTACTTTGCTGTAGTCTGGAATGTATAAACAGTTCTGCATTTGTCTTTGGATTCATAAAGTGGTCTCATAAAATATTGGGAAAGGTAATTTCATTCATACATTATTCTTAATTGCTAGAGAAAAACTGATTGTGCGTGCTTAACTCCTGTTAACTTCACTGGCAGTATTGAAAGTCATAGCAATGATAAAACGCATCACTACTTGGGCAATCACAGAGTATTTGGCTAATTGACAGAAAAGTTTTGTGCTTCCTCCAAAATCAGTACACTAGTGGGTCTGGCCTCAATTTTTCCACCTTGGTCCTCCAAGAAACATTCTCTTCTAGGTGAAAAGTAGATCAGTCATTCTCTTCTGGCAAGAAAATTCAAAATTACTGAGCAGAAGAAAGAAATATCCTGATCCCATTGAGATATATTTAGTTAATATTTAAATCAGCTTCAATGAAATTACTATCCCACGCAGTCCTTGTGGACTACATGAGTTGTGTTTAGTGCTTTATAGTTCCATACAATCACCAGATCAAAGTCAATGAGATCTGAACATGTCATACTGGCATGTTTTGCAGACCAAGTAATTTTGGCAGATCCAAAAGCAAAAATATCATTGTGTTCTCTGTTCTGTGTCTGACCTATTGCCTAAGCTCTATAGTTCTAGGCCTGAGCCACAAATTCAATAAACAACTCTGTGTGTTTAGATCAATTGCAACATGTGCATGGAGTCCAACAGATTTGGGACAGACTCGTTTTGCATGAACAATAGGATTTGTCTGCAGACACAACAGTCATTCATCCAGAGAACCATTAAATCACAAGACAGAACAGTAGGGTAGCACATTTTTGCAAAAGGTGGTGGCTTTCTACCAAAATCAGGAGGATAGTGGATCTGGGTCTGTAGTTGTGGTTTTCAAAGGACTTAAGTGGGCTCTTCATAATGGAGAAAGTTTGCCTGTGGAAAACAAGCCATTAACAAACAAAGCAACAAAACAGCCCATTTTGTAACCTGGCTTTCTTCTCGGATACATTATGGTAATTTCATACGATGTACTTGGGATGCTGAATGGGAAAACTAAGCCGTAATATCCATGCACGGGGCTTAATAAGAAATATACTGCAGGCTGACAGGGCGGATTATGACAATAGCTACAAGAAGACAATGACATCTAAGTTAAGAACAGGTTTGCAAATACTACTCCAAATGTATGTTGTTAAGATGGGAATATTCAACAACACTGTTGCTATTCAAGGCAGTTCGGTAGCAAATGCTTTCTATTTGCAAATTGAAGGTGGGTAAGATCTCTTTAAAGGAGGATATGTATGAAAAGGAAGCAGCTGTTTCACTAATCAGAGGGTTACACTTTAAGGAAACCTGAAGATGAAAACAGAAACGAAGGGCTGAATCTCTTATGTGTTGCTATCCACTATGACACAGTTTAACACTCTAAATCATGTTAGATGTGAATCTGAGAAGTGCAAAGCTGTTAAAAGCCTTAATTCACAGCTACTATTTTTCAGCAGTTACAATGGTTCATAACTTAGAATACATAGATTTTTTCTAAACATTAAAAAAAAATCTTAGCGTATTAGCTGGGAACTCATCCGAAAATATTTAAGCTTTAAAAATCAACATAAAATAAAATAAAATAAATTACTTTTTTAAACAAACAAAAGAAAGAAAATAATATGTAGTACTAAAGACATGTTTAGGAAGCAATAGCCCATTGCACTTTGCAAGGAAATATATCTAATTCTGAGGCCTAAGGATCAAAGAGAGAATTATGAAGTGAGAGTCTAATTCAGGAGGAATTAAGATTTGCAGAAACATTCATATATTCAAAGAACTATTAAACCTTCTTTGTAGAAGTAACAGATAATTTTTCAAATACATCATAAGGCTGATCTAGCACAGTTAAACTGGCAAACAGTAAGTGAAAAAAGTCAGCGAGAGCTCTGAAACTTTTGATTTGTGCAGTGACTTCCTCTGAGATTACAGTAGCTGATAAATATCATCTGCACAGAACTGACAAAAGATCTGTAGTTTGAGTGGAGATTATTAGTTATAAAATTCAGGAAAAATCTAAAATGCTCAGGAAAAAAATGCTTGGAGGGATGAAAGTAGGGTAAATTATTTGTTCTAGACAAATACCATTTAAATCACAGACGAGTCACAATCCAAAAGATGAAACAATAGAGTTTCAGCTCTCATATTTTTATAAAATAGCAATATCCTGAAAATTGTTCTCTTGAAACATGGTTCCTTGAACATAAAGTATAATTTTCCTTTAACTACACCATATAAACTTTCCAAGTGAGTGAATACACCCATTAGTGTACTTTTTTTTCTGTATTAAAACAGGATAATAACAATACCATATCTGTTCTATTTCCGAGACCTCCTTTGAATGGTGTTCCTCTGATTTTATTCTTAGCTGATTATTGTCATAAAAATTCAGTTCAAAAGAAATTGAAAAGAAAAATTAAGGGAACTGAGTTTGACCTTAACTCATGAAAATTTTGGGGGGAGATTCGAACCTCCCCTGAAAGACACTGTTGTTTAGTTTATCTGAGAGAAAGAAGTGGAAGATGAAGAACCTTTAGACTATATAGCAATAAAATCTCTATTTAGAGGGTACTTATTATTAATTGAAACATTTATTAGATATCTTTATATCCCAGTTCTCAAGTTAAATAATAAACTATCTCAGGAAAGAAACTTTTTTCTAGAAATATATTTGGTGTATTCTGGCAAAAGAAATGTAACAGATGATCATTCACAAAAAAACATAACGGAATGAAATGTTCTTTACTAGTTAAGAGAAGCTGTCTTTTTCTGATTTTATCCTGAATTACTATTAATTTCATTTTTTAAAACAGCTGTTAATACTTTTTTAGATATCTATAGTTTTTCTTATCACAATGCACAGGAAATTTAATATCTGCTTCCACCTTTACTAGAGTCGCAGCACCTTCCATCCTCATCCCTAAAGTGTCTATTTTTTCATTTTCAAGGAGAGAACAAAAAAATGTGGTTAAGTCAATTTAAAGAGAATATCATAATATATGCAGAACAGAATGTGACAGCTTGAGCCAAACTACATATTAATGCCTTATGCAAAATAGTGGGTATTTAACTTAATATCTGCAAAAGTTTTAATGTTTCATTCCCCTAAGCATCAGGTATTGGTGAAGTACTATTATAAACTATTTGTATGGATCACAGACAATGAGAAAGAAGTACCAAAATTTACTGGACAGGTCTTTCTAGAAGTCATCAGTTCTGAATTTGTTCTCATTACTGGAGAAAATTAAAGAATAAGTCAGAAAATCAAGAAAATTTTCTTCAATATCTCAATTTTCATAAATTGGTTATAACAATTAGTACAAATAGATTCTATAAAATAAGAACTCCAGAGACACATGGGTACCCAAAGCCCATCAAATTTGTATCTTGGGCAGTTTTGTAAAATCCCACCTTTTTTCAGCAATTCAGAAACAGGATAATGAATAGTTTTAAGGGTAGCTTATGAAACAAAGACAGACAGGAAATGTAACGTTTCCAGAAATTCCATAGTCTAGGCTATTTAAGACAAGACATAGTTGTGCTGTAAACTGTAGTTTACGGTATTTTATACTATACTCAGAGGGCGAGGTCCAAAGTGGCAACGTCATGCTATTACATCCAGCCAGGGAATAAACCAGGCCAACTAGAGCAGCGACAAATGTTCCTTAGCTGCCTCACAATGAGAACCAGATCAACCACCTCAAGTGTACATATACCAAAGCATGCAATCTGGGGAACAAACAGGATGAACTAGAGCTCTGTGCCCAGTTGGACAGTTATGATATAATAGCAATAACTGAAACATGGTGGGACAACTCACATGACTGGAGGATTGCAATGGGTGGTTACAGGTTGTTTCATAAAGACAGCCAGGGAAGAAGAGGAAGGAGGAGTCGTGCTCTGTGTTAAGGAGAATCTTGAGTATGTAGAAGTCAACTATGGCGATTGTTGAAGTCCTATCAAATGCCTTTGGGTCAAGATCAGATAGGTCATGTCCAAGGGAGATCTTACAGTAGGCATCTGCTACCAACCTCCAAACCAAGATGATAAGGCAAACAAAGCAATATTTGGGTCACATAAGCAAGCTTTGGGTCAACAGAACCTGGCTCTTGTGGGTGACTTGAACTACCCAGACATTTGTTGGAAGAACAATACAGCATCTCACATATCATCCATCAAGTTCCTGGAATGCATACAGGACTGCTTCCTCATACAAATACTAGATGTGGCAGCCAGGAATGAGGCACTGCTGGACTTGCTACTCACAAACCAAGAAAACCTGCTTTGTAATATCTTGGTTAGTGATAGCCTTGGCTGTAGTGAGTATTGTGGAGTTTGGGATCCTGCTGAGCACACTGAAGATTAGTATTAAAGACAAAGGTTTTAGATTTTAGAAGATCAAATTTCAGCTCACTCAGAGATCAGTTGGGAGGAATTGCTCTAGGTAAACCTGCTTTAGCAGGAGGGTTGGACTAGATGATCTCCCGAGGTCCCTTCCAACCCTTGCCATTCTGTGATTCTGTGATTCTGTGAATTACATGGAAAGCTTCCATGGAAGATAAAGAAGATAGCAAGTGCTGGGAGTTCTTCAAGAATGCTCTCCTGGAAGCACAAAAACAGTTCATCCCCTTTAAAGGTAAGGGAAGTAGACGGAGCAAGAGTCCCCCTTGGCTTAACTGCGAGCTTCTCAGACAGCTCAAAACCAAAAGAGAAGCACACTAGAGATGGAAAAGTAGACGAATACCCACTGAGAACTACAAGGGCGTTGCCAGGGTGCGCAGATTTGCAGTTAGAAAAGCAAAAGCTTAGCTGAAATTGAAATTGGCGAGAGATGTCAAAAACTACAAGAAAGGGTTCTTCAGGTATGTAAACAACAAGCAGAATCAGAAGGAAAATATTGGCCTGCTGTTAAACAGGAGAGGTGAATTAGTCACCAATACTGAAAAGGCAGAAGCTCTCAACACTTTCTTCACCTCTGTCTTTATCAGCACTGTTGGGCTCCAGGTCTTGGGAACAAAAATTAATGTTGATGAAAACATAGATTCACTGTCAATGAAGGAAGAGTTGGTATGTGAACTATTACAGAAGCTTGACCCCTACAAATCAATGGGCCCTGATGTTATCCACCCAACGGTGTTAAGAGAGCTGTCTGACGTGGTTGTGAGCCCGCTCTCCACAATCTGAGAAGTTCTGGAGATCAGGGGATGTCCCAGAAGACTGGAACAAGGCTCATGTTATCCCCATCTACAAGAAGGGTTTAAAGAAGGATCCAGAAAATTATAGGCCCATCAGTCTTACTTCAGTCCCCAGGAAAGTTATGGAATGAATCCTCTTGGGGGCTACCAAAAGTCAAATGAAGCACAGGACTGGGAAAAACCAGCACAGAGTCACCAAGGGCAAATCATGCTTGACAAACCTGATCACCTTCTACAACAAAGTAACCTACTCGGTTATCTGGGGCAATTGCCTGGATTTCTCCAAGGCTTTTGATATAGTTTCCCACAGCCTCCTCCTAGAGACACTAAGGCATTACGGTCTAGACAAGTGACCTGTGTGGTGAGTGAGATGCATTATGATGATCAAAGGGCTGGGAAGCCTGTCATATGAGGAAAGGCTGAGAGAACTGGGTTTGTTCAGCCCTGAGAAAAGAAGGCTACAAAGAAGGTGGAGACTCCCTTTTTACAAGGAGTCACATGGAAAAGATGAGGGGTAATGGGTAAAATTACTCCTGGGGAGATTCCGATTGTGGACACAAGAGGAAAATTTTTCACAATAAGAATAATCAGCCATTAGAATAACCTCTCCAGGGAAGTGGTAGCTTCCCCAACATTGGACAGCTGGACAGGGTGCTGGGCCTTATTGTCGAAGATGTGCTTTTGCCAAGAAAAGTTGGACCAGATGATCCTTGAGGTCCCTTCCACCCTGGTATTCTATGATTCTATGACTTGTAGTCAATCATCAGCTGTTTTGGGAGGATAAGCAGCCAGTTGAGTTGGCTTCAGTGTAAATCACATGGAAAAAGACAACAACACTAGATTAAGGAGCAGTGTAAATCATGCCATGTTTAGAAGTCAGGAAAGAGGGCTCTTGCCCTAACCTCTACCCAGATTTGTCACAAGTTTGATCCCAGCTGTAATGCTGAGGATTCCCAAAGCTTTTGAGGCACATCCTTTCTTTCCAGAAGAAGTGATATAAACACATATTACCTGTGTCATATAGCACTGGAGATTTACATTTCAATGTTATTTTGACCTGAATTTTATTCAGCAAGGACAAAAAAAGCATGAGAGTGAGCTGTTTTATGGCAAAGATGCTAATCCTCAGATTCTACAAGGTGGTTTTCCCCCGGCATAGTCAGACTAGGTTGTTGTCTTTCTTCATGGTGTATTCAGAGACAGTGAATTATTGAAATGCCAAACAGAAACTTACCTGAAAATAACATAAGAGCTATTTAAGAACAATATTGTAGTTGATCAGATTCATGCCATAGCTGTTACGGCCTTACAAACATCAGGCCTTGTTCTGTCTTTACTGCTATTTGGTTTCCCTATCATTTTCCCACATATTTAATGGTGGTGATGGTGGTTTTTAAGACAGAATGAATTAGTCAAGTCCCTTTTCTATAGACTCTGTTGTGACTCTGGACCTTCCCCAAGATCTGACTGCTCAGACTGCTGAGGACTGTTTGGACTTTTGGAGACTTCAGGCACCTTAGTTTGACTCTTCATCTACTACTTCAGCTTGTATCCTGAGTTAATGCTACCTCTCTCAGTTCCAGCTTAAATATTCCCCACAAAGAGTCCATTAGCCAAATGAAACAGAAAAGCAGAAGAGCAAATGGGCGATATGTGCATACATGTAGCCTATGAACATAATTTTAAACCGTTACCCTTTCTCCTATACCTAAAGGACAAGAAGCTTAAACCAACACAGAATCATAGTAATTCTTGTAGTTTAAACTTTATTCCTTCTCAGCTCAGTGAACAAGTTTCCCCCTATTTTGTAAAGCTTCTACAAATATTTCTCCTTCTCACTTGATAAAAATAGATTAAGAAAACCCCAGTCTGCCTCCTGCCTTGTTTTTAAATTTCCAGCTTCCTCTTCCAGGAGACTTCCTAGAGCTCAACAGGGAACCTCCAAAATCCTACCAGGCAATTTTGCAGTGAGACATTTTCAGATAAAAACAATTTTCTTTCTTAGACATCTAATTTTAGGTAATAAGTCCATTTCTTTTGTTTGCTCTTTACAATTATCTTTTGGGACTTTTAGTGCAAATTAGAGATTAAACCCCCCACTCTTTAGGTAAAGTTTTCCATCAAACAAAGTCAAATACAGAATTAATTTCCTCAGTTATATCTATTTTCTCAACCTTTGGAAGACTTTTTTTCTTTTTTTTTTTAAATGCAAGGTAGTCACCAAAGCTCTGGTTACAGACAATGGAAACAGAAACAGACTTTTCAAGGAGAAGTTTACATCAACTGTATAAACTGGGATGAATGCTTTACTCAAGATGCTGTTCTCTTCACTGACTACTGGCAAAAAGGCAACACTGTGCCATAAAACCCTATCTGGATATGTGAAAGGTTCCATTTTCATTTATTTTTCATTTGGGGAAAAACAGCAGCAACAACAATGACTTTTTAAATGTTACATTTTGCAATTTTTAAAGTAAAAATATTTTATATTTTTTAAAGATTAAAGTAAAAATATTTGGTTTTCAAATATTAAAGTAAAAATAAGGTAAAATATTTTTTGATGGTGTTTTTAAGGAAAAAGCCCCTAAATTTTAAAAAGTGTTGATGTTTCTATTCCAAGAAGGAAACATTTTTCAAAGTCTCAGAGACGTTTAAAGGATGGGAAGCATTTCACTCCAGAACTGCTAGTTAGGGTGTGGAATGGGGAGTAAGGGGTGGAGCGTTGACTGCATTGATGAGCCTTTTACAGGTGTTAGGCAGGCCCTGCCAATGGGCCTAACATGGATCAGCTGTTTTGCCACAAGCAGCCAGGCCAGCTTTGGTGTTGTACTCCCCACAGTGTGGCTCCTCACGGAGGGCAGCCTGGCTTCCCACTCAGGCTGCAGTCAGCATCATTCTTCCTGCCAGTAAGAGCAGAGCAGTTGATGCCTGAGTGATTTAGGAGGACTCCCAAGTGGATACGCTGGAACTGTCTGCTGCTCATCCTTGCTCTTATCCCTTCATACCCCTCTCCCCCAGCTGACATGCTTAGTGGCCACTGACTTGCAAGGTAGACCTACACAAAGACAATACATTTTGCTAAAAGTGTGAATAAAGATGCGATTGCAATACATCACCACTGCAATGCATCCTTCATTTACATTGAAAGAAAGGATTTTAGTGAAGTGGATAGAAAGTGGCAAGTAAATTTTTAGATTAATCCATCACCTGTTACCATTTTCCTACAGAATTTCCTTTTAATCAAGACTGATAAAATCTTTAGCCTTTAGTTAATGGATATCAGTACTAATGCTCCCAGTGGACCATTAGCCCTAAGACAGTACAAAGCATGGCTGTTGCTTAATTGGAACAGTATTAGCAAACATTGAATTTAATTGGGAAGCATTTGCCTGGTGCCAAGGGGTTAACTAGTGTTTGCCCAGGTGTTTGAGTCAGGGTTCTGGCACTGTGTTACAGAAATAAAAGATTCAAAGAGAGAAGCGAGAAAAAAAGTTGTTGAATAACATTTTTATTCTTGGTTCAAACCATTGTCTTCAGGTTTTTTATCTGGTATTTTTTGGGGTGGGGGCTGAATTGTAATGTTGGATGTTGTTGGCAGGCTGCATATGAATGATAAGTACTGTTATTCAGAATAGTCATTAAAAGCAATTAAGAACCACCTTTCTTACACTACTGTCATGTGTATGCTTTCTTTTTTCATGGGTAAAATGAAATTTCAGGCCATGAAATTAGTAGAATATAGCCAATTAGTAGATAAGGTAAATATTGTCTACTAACTGTGGCTATAGTAATATATTTCAGTGACAGCGAGTCAAGAAATGGCATGCTGCCGTCCTCATAAAATAACTATGATTGTATATAAACATAACTGGCAGTGAAATGGGATCTGAAAATCTATATGTTTATTCAAACACAAAATCCCCAACAGGTTTGTGCTTGTTCTACTTTGAAATTTCTTTGTAATCCTGACAGAACTACACAGGAATTCATGGTATCAAAGCACAATCCATTGGTCTTGGAGTATCACTCTGAGAGATGGAAGAACCAGAATTTTGCTCCTGGAAGTCATGCACAGCCATCAGCAAGTTGCTAAGACTATATCTGTGTTGTACAGTGAAGTGCTTTACTCAATTTACACAATACACCTGAGTACCTAAACTGGTTCAGTCACTAGAGCTACTTAAACACCCTTCCCCTTTTTTCAGGAAGCTTGTTTAGAGCTCAGAAATTTCTGCTGTGACAGGTGCTATAGTGACATAGTGCCTCTTTCTACCTGAGAAAGTCCAGTGCTTTTGTGTCATAGATAAATATGATGAATATTGGGAAGGTCTGCAATACTGCTGAAGGAAGAAAGAGGAAGAATGGGAAGGATGGTATATTAGATATTGCCCTTCAGCATCCCTCCCATTTTGTTTGTATTTATAAAACTAATTTTCTATCAATATTTTAATAAATGGACTAAAAGATTCAGGTGCACATTCCCTTCAGGGTAGTTGCCAGTAGCTGGTCTGTGCTGTTGCAACTGAGTTCAAGAGCTGAGTTTTGGAGCTTGCTTTTCATTTCACTCCCAACACTCTTATTTTACTGAGCTTCACAGAATTGTTCCTGATTTGCATCACTATGACTTAAATGAGAATTTAAAGTCCTCTGTGCTCTCTTTGCTGTATTCGCTGAGAACATAATTTCTACTTCACAGAAAAAAAAAAACCCAAGAAGAAACAAAGAAATAGATTTTCAATTCATAATGTTTTTTGCTGATTTTTCTCTCCCTACTTCTCTCTAATTTGTATCCTCCGTCTGTCTCATGGTGCTTACATAACTCACAGGACATATTGGAGGGATTTACAGTTTACTTAAAGATTACCATTTAGGCTGTTGCTTTCAAGTTTTATTAATAATGTATTATGTTTTCCATCTTATTCACTACATTTTTTTGTGAACCTTGCTGAAAGTACATTTGGAGGAGAGAAAAATATCATGTTAAAAGAAAATATAAAAAAGTGGTTTGCAAGTGATGGTGTATATGTATATGTAAGTAATTTTATTACTAAAACCAACTTCTCAGTCTGCAAGTTCTCATCTGATGTAAATCTAGTTATCTTTATCCGTACCAGAGGAAGGTTTGGGCCAAACATATCAATGACTCTAAAGCAAACATAGCTTGTCACAAGTGAAATTACAGGAATTTTTCTTATTGTTGCCAGCACTTCTGTGCTTCTCTGAACCATGAAGCAGAAGGAAAAAAATAAACACATATTCATAAAGTTGATCACAGGGTTGGATGGCACACAAAGAATTTACAGTATTTCTGCTTCAGTTCTAGTAAATAACCAACATACTTCAGCTAGTCAGTCCACCACAGTATGTGAACGTACGTGAACATATACTAAACCACTTCATTTTTGTTTGTCCTTTGTGTTAAATCACAAAGAGGATTGTAAAGGTGCGGGGGGTGGGGAGTATCAGGCAGAGTGGTAGAAAAGTCTCAAGAATCTTCTTTTGGTGGTGGGAAACAGCAAGGACCTGGAAGCCAATAAAGCCCCTGCTGCACGTGACTGAGGTCAAGTCACTTGGTGGCTTTTTTATCACCTTTTGACACAGACCAGAAGTAGACTAACAGTAGAATCTCACTGAAAATACAAACCTATTTATGAACCAAGTTTTAATCATGAGCAAATAACCTCTTAAGGAATTTCAGTTCAGCTACACTGCATTTGGACAAAGAAGTGAAATCCCAGATGATTAGTAAGTCTGTCAAAATTAAAAAAAAAAAAAAAAAGGGAATTTTACATGATTCTTCTGTTCAGCACTCCTTATAAAAGCCTAACTTCAGTTTACCTGAATTTCTAGTGGCCAATTTGACTTCGTAAATACAACAATTAAGTGCCTTTCATCTCTTATTTAGGATAAATCATGTGTTGTGCTTGTCTGACATTGCCAAAGTACCATGATTATGACTGTGAAATTATTTTTGACACTTTTAAAATATGAGTCATCTTGTAGGAAGTGAATTTATTAGCTGTGCTATATAAAGTGTGCTAAAGGGAAAAATATAGCTGATGTTATAGATTTGTCAAGAGAGAACAGTAAGGTGACATGGAGATGATACAGCTCCAGTTGGCCAATACTGGGGGGAGCTTAAATATGAAGAATAATGGTTTGTTTACATATTTGCATTTGTGCGGGTTGAATGATTGTTCCCTGAATCCACTTTACACCTGAGGGCTTGTGGAAATTGTGTTACTTGGGTCAAACAGGGGTGGTGAGACTTCCTGCCAAGAGATGCCCTCCTGCCTGGTGCAGTCGCTCGGTGTGAGGAAGTGCAGCTTGGCTCATTTTCAGCTGTTTCAGATAGCCACTGCATCACACCGTGTTGCATCATTAAATGGGAGAACTCCTGTGCTAAAATGGGCAGATACTCCCAGTTCTTGAACCTGGTGCTCCACATCCTCCTCCTCTCTTATAAAAACCCTTAGAGCCAATTCAGTGGATGAAACATCAAGGATTCATTTTGTGTTCTTCATACAGATCCTGCCACTATGCTAATCATGCCTGCATGTTTAATAACATTTTGGATTTAAAATTATCTAAATTGGATGTCTTTACCTTATGATCAGGTTTGATCTAAAAGAAGAGAAATAATATTCAAACATACTTTTTCTTCTCTTCATTATTATTGCCATCATTCTCCCTTTACAGTTATTTTAATTTACATCAATTCACTTCAGAATCCCATTCACATTTCACACAGCATAGAAAAATATCTGTTCAAAGCCACTTGTAGTCTAGAGACAGAGAAAGAAAAAAACGTGATAGTTTTTTACATCAGTAAGGAGCATGGAGCAAAAGGGGATGGATACACAGAGCAAAACAGTTTGTGGCAAGGACCATTAAAAAGACTGTAGACATTTCAGGGCTGTTAACTTTGGGTTAATTTTCATCTGGTCCTATGGACTAAATAATTTTTTGTGTGTGTGTCTAGAGGCCATTAGTTGCATTCCTGGAGCATGGCTTCCAGTTCCTTTTAATCCAAAAGGAATCCAGTTCATGCTCTCTGAAACTACTTCACAATGTGAATCAAAGCAAAAATGTTGTGTAGATTTAGGAAATAGAAGAACAAAGAATTAAAATCCTATCTCAGTTCCACTAGAACTCTGTGACCAGGATTGAAACTGAATCTAAAATTATTTAATACAAATAAGATACACATAAAAAATCATAATTATTTAGATGTACAGTAAATATATTGAAACCCCCACAACATATCAAATTAAGGCATGGGAAAAGTGCTTTGCATCATTTGCAGATCAGAGTGTATGCACAATCAGTCCTTCTGGTCTCCGCTTCTGCTGAACAAAAATGTAGGCTCTTGGAAAAGTGAAAGAAGCATCTCCAGAGATGATGATTCCACTTTGTATGTTTTGTGGTTTATTAAAGAACTTTAATTCTTATGAAAAATCATAATTTCTGGTATTTATTTTGTTTTCTTATATACTTATACTCATACATGTATAATTATATACAGTATTTCTGGTTCACTGCTATACTCTGAAAACCTGGACAGCTAGACAGCTATTTTCCATATTTTCTTTGGATACCCTAAATTTAAGTATTTTGCTGTGAACTGACACTGCTCCGTGAAATTCAATGGCACCGTACCTGTTAAGAACTTTGCCCCAATATAAGTATTTAATTTAATTAAAGATTTTCTCCCCATAATGACTGATAAAACTTTAGTTTGTATGAAAAAACTCAAAATTTCAATCATCTAAGATTAAGGAAAGTGTTGTGAATCTGGTGAGAGAGGAGAACGAGAGTTGAGAAAAATGCAAATTTCCCTGACACTAGGGAGTGTCGCCTGATTCTACCAAATCTAGCAACAACACATGTAACATATCTTATGAAACCTTATCCAAACCAGAAAATCATCTCTCCTGATTCCAGGTCTTGGATCTTTTGAACTTTTAGGATAAGTGAAGCATCAAAAGAATATCATTGTCAGGTAGATTTATTCTACCAGCATAATGAGCTATGGGTGTATTTTGGCCATACCACAAGATTTTGGCCAACTGCTAATCAAGAACTGAAGTACCATGAGTTTTTCTTATCAGTCAGCTGAGAATCGTAGGAGTAAAAATATTTAAAAGGAGCAAGGAATTAAATTCAGTTGCAGGAGTACCATCTAGCTGATGGGACCTGTTAGAAAACCTGTTTCTGAAATAATTTGAGTTCTATGGGTCTGAAATACATATTGTCATATGCATTTACATAAACACTCTCACTTGTTGACAATTTAGGGAATGATCTCTAAAATAACTAGCCCAGTATCACTGGTACTCTGTTTAAACAAGAAAAGGAAAGCAGTGGATGTGCTCCTTCCATTTAACTTTGAGCTATCTCAGAAGGTGGATTTAGTTTTCCTAATCTAAACTAATATTGTGATACCTTTATTCTACATTGGTCAAACTTCGTGTAAAACCCATGACTACAGAAAGTCTGAGGTGGGTAACAAAAGCTGTACAATATGTAGCAAATCCTCTGCTTCTTAGCAATGCTCTAAGCTCTGTCTATTGTAAGAATAAATGTGTAAACCAGAATACCCGCACCATCTACAATACATCAAAAGTAAATGAAATGTACTCTTATCTACATTTCTGAGCAAGACTGTCAGATAATAATCCTTGCTTCAAAAAGGAAAAGAAAACAAGAACTTGGTCCATAAATCTTAGGCAATCTGAAAGGTTTTGCAGTGTAACAAAACCTGCAAACAAAGGAAGTGCCTATCCCCAAATTGTATATCCAGAGCCATTCCCCTCCTGCACTCTCAGGATGGCACAGCTTTCGAGGCAAGTGACCTCCCACAGCAAATCTGTTTGTGAACATAGACAGACAAAGGCTTAGGCTCAGCCTTTGTAAAAGATTGCAATATTTGTTCTGCACTGTCCTCAAAGGACTCTTGGTTACTGCAGTTGTGAACGTTGTTTCTATATTAAACCATTTAGGACAGAATTATCTTGTGTGTAACTCCACTGAAGTTAATGAAAATCAGAGAAACGGTTATCCTTAATGAGAAATAGCCAGTGAATTTCCAGACAAAATCTGTGCCTAGAAAGAGCAAGGGCTGGGGTTATGTATCAACAGTCTCAAGTAAAAGGCATCCCAGGGATGCTCTGCAATTGCAGACTGAAAATCCAGATCCCACGCTAAACTTCAGATGAAATCCAAATATATAAGGCATTAAAATATATAATCTGCTGACTTTCTTTGTCTCCATATTATATATTTATGGGTTGTGAGTGGGTTCCCTTTCTAGGTTAAAAGGAAAAATCAAACCTTTCAGTCCATTAGAAATGAGCTATTGAACAAGCATAATAAATGAATTTTTTAACATCTCAACTGATTTGACTCTCTCCTTGGAGGTTTTTTTTATGTTTTTGTTTCCCCCTCCCCCTAAACTATGTATATTCATTGGTTACAATGGAGTTACCCATGATTTACAGCAGTGTAACTGGGAGGAGATCTATCCTCCGATGGAGTACTCTCCCACTTTTCTTCTATGCACATGCATCATCAGCCTGGGCCAACTAATGACTACTGGGGCTGATGATCAGTAAATTAAAAATTCTCTAATGAGGCTTTGATATGGTACAGTGTAATGGCTCCAAAGGAGACAATACGGTCTACTGAGTCATTGATTTGTTAGCTACAAATTCTCTTTGTGTGCCATAACATTAATCAGCTTTAATGGCTCTGATGGAGGCATATTAATTAATTGCAGCTCCATTAATAACTCCCTGATTATGTATTTACCTGACCTAGACTGTACTGTGCATTTTAGAAACTCTTTACTTATGTTTTACACAATAGTGGCTCTAAGGGAGACTATAAATAGTACATTGCAGGTACTATTATTTCAAAACATTATTCCAAATGTTATTTGACTATCATTAGGCTAATTTTAAGACAGATACATTGAAATCTTTTGAAGTTTATTTCATGAGTATAAATTAAATCCATATGGGTAGACAACTGAGAACTGAGGGTAAAATACCTAGATGATTTGTAGTCTCAGTTCCTGGAAGTCCCATTTGTTTACACAAAACAAGCTGCATCCTGATACAGATGGCCCACACAAGGCACCATATGAAGCCTTCTGCTGATCAAAGGGAAACATCCTCCTTCTGCCTCCATAAGTACTAAAGGCTCTGCTAACTATAATAACCTTCAAGAAAACATTGCACTGTGCTGGCCAGTTCTTCAGTGGAGAAGGCTGAGGTTACATAGAATTGGGAGATGCAGGCGTTGCACACAGAGCTACTACAAAATATATATAAGTTTCACTAGAGAGGTCAGTAATTGTTTCTGCATGGACTCTCAGAGAAAGCTGTCTTATTTGGTTTGTCCCTCTTCATGGTCATTCTTTAATAAAAGGAAATTCAAAGAATGGTAACCATCCTGAAGTGTTTTACTTCAAAGCTTTTGACATTACTGATGATTATATGGATCTATTTATTATATTTATTGCCACCATTTCAGTTGGGTATATTTGTGCTCACAAAATTCTGTCATGATTCAAAATCTATTCCTTTAAGTTTATGGCTAAGTTCTTCCATTTCTGTTTTCACAAGTATTACTTCCTATTATTCTTCCTGAATTTATCATCACTGTTAACATTGCCTGCCTTTTTCCTTCATTTCTATCCAATCCTCACATGTAAATCAATAAACAAAATACAAGTATTTGACAAGTTAACAAAAATGGAGATTAGATTTTTTCAATAAATTTTAATATGATTTTACTCTTGGAATATCGTAAGTTTAATTCTTATTCCTGGACTCTGTCTCTTACTCAAAGTACCTTTTAGGAGACTACAGGAATATTCCTTTTTTTTCCCTTAGCAGACAAGGTAGACTTTCAGCTTGCTCCATGATGCAATGGGGACAGAATATAAATTTCAGCATTTTGCAATAGAATATGAATAAAACAAAGCCTCAGTTTATCCAAGAATGACCTCCACAAACTAATCTCGTAACTCTCTTCAGAGTTTATAAACAAAAGAAATTAACATTTCATCTACCTGAGCCTTAGTATAATATTTTGTGTGATGGCGTATGGGAGATCAAATAGGAAAGAAAAGATGTGGTACATGAATATTGTAGTCACTGCACATTAGGAAAAGTAATGGGCAACACTGATGAGGCACATATCAAATCGGAAGGTGATTCCTTGTGAAATTCCAGAATCTCACTCAAAATTGACCTCATTTAATATTTTAAGTGGATATAAAGAAAAAAGAAAAAACTATAAGTATCTAAGTTGAAAATAACAGAAAACTGAGACATCATCAGTGTAGAAATTCTGAGAATAGCATTCAGAAAGAAATGGATGAACTTGAACTTGGGACTGGAATAACAACAGTTTAATGTTCAGCCATATAAAATATAAGGTTGAAAATAACAAAAGTGCTTTGAAACTAATAAAATATAAGCACTGCTATAAACTATAAAGTAACACATACAAACATAACAAATTCATAAGATGAAAAGTTCACCATGCAAGCAAACTGGCCAAAAATATCCACAAATACATTTTAAAATTAAAATTAGAAGTTTCTAATTCTCACTGCAATTAAACTCAAAAAACCCCTTTCACTTCAAGGCAAGGAAATCTAACTGGATTTATCACAACACTTTTGGGAGGGAAGAAGCAATGCAGTGCACACGTTTGTCAGCGGCTTTGCTTGATGGTGCAGAAGGACTTTTTCCATCTCATGTTTCTATTGTCTCTCACTTCATAAGGTTTTGTGTGAAACAGCTACTTCTCAGCTAAATCCCCACATCCACCAGGCATTAGAACACTGAATGACTGCTTTTTCTGTTCTTCACAAGAGGGAGACAAAGCTAGGTGTCTTCAGCATCTTGCGGTCCGTACGGCACTTACGTCTCCCTCAGTAGCATCATGATGGTAATTGGACAGTTACAGAAGAAATAATTCAGCATCATCATGAAGTCTTCAGGAACTTGCCTTTTTTGTTAAACAAAAATGAGCAATGACTGCAGATAGGAACAGATATAAACATCTTTCAGGAAGCATGGCTTTTTGTGTCTCTGCAGCACAGGATTTCTGAGAAATAATAGCTATTTTTGACAAATAGTGCCATGCACTTCAATACAAAGCATGACTTTTTGCAGGAATGTCAAAAATTTTATCACAAGCATTTCATTTGCCTTGTAGTTTCAGAAAAGCATATGTTGTGCTCAGGGAACAGGTTAGAGCTTTTTGTTGTCTTTTTTGATTCCTAAGACATCTTTTGTAAGGAGTGGATATTTCACTTATTAATAAGAGAAGAAAAAGGATGAACACATGCTGAATGAATGGATTTATACTAGATTTTTATCAATGTTATTGAGATCAGTGTATGAACCGTGTTAGAACAATCTCCTTTAGTACAGATTACTTAAATATAAGTATAAAACAAGCATTTTACTATTCTAACCTGGAAACCAAGGATGTTCTATAGAAAAGGTCACCAAATACAGAAAATGAATGAGTAGAATGTGAAGAATATTCTACAGATAGGAAAAACATGAGCTTGTTCTTGTTGTTGTAAAAATATTTATTTATGATAATTTATGTGGACAAAAGATCTTCTCTATATTTTTAATTTCAACATAAACAAATGATGTATCTCTTTCTATATATCAGAGTTCTGCAATAACAACCATAACTGATATTTACTTTTTTGGAAACAGGCTTACTGAGTAGTGCATTGGGCAACGCAGATCATGTCTGTCACTCATTTTCTTTTGCCTGCATTTTATAAAAGGGCAACGTGTAAAAGCAGGGTTAAGATAACTGTTATTTTATGGAACCAAAGCCCATGCGCCTGCATCTACCTCTCCACTGCTGGTTAAAAAAGTGAATCGGAAGTAAATAAAAGTGCAAAAATTAAGTCAAAACCAGGAAAAATTTTGGCAATCATCCTGGCAGACTGGATTACATGAGAATTTATAAAAAGAATTCTGATTCAAGGTTCAACAGCGAAGTAAGACCTCAATAAAGCAGAATTATACTGTAATCTAAGAAGAAAGGAAAGCTTTTATCACAACAAAGGTTAAGAAGAGGACTTCCAGTGAAATAACTAAAACTTGACCAGTACAATAAGTCAGAAGTGAAAAGACTGGAACAGGAATGAATTAAATTGAAGAAAATATCATTTGCAAGGCAGAGGAATTAATTGTTTTGGAGTCCTTTGCAGACATATAACCTGAAAACTAAATTTACCTTGACTGCACTTACTCCAACTCTCACATTTCTATTTACAGAGCCTGTCACAATAATAGCAGATTCAGGCAACCTGAATGATCAAAAAATATGTCAATCTGGTGCTATGTCCCAGAAGTTCAAAACACAAAGCCGATACAAACACCAAATAATTTTCACTGAACCTGGTTGTTTCATGTCAATCTTTAAAGGATTACAAGAGTCTCATGGTCACAAAGTTTGGAGTCATGGTCATTCTTAGCAAGTTAAAAAGAATAAAAAACTGTAGGGTCTTTAAGACCCTCAAGTGTGTTGACTCCTTTCCTTTGAAACTTCCTTCTGCCAAGATCTGCTATCTGTATGCTCGGCAGACATCATTAGGAGACAAGCTGAGTATGCACTGCGTCACTGTGAGGAGTCATCACATTCAGAAAGATGGAAGATGTTTCTTGGGAGGAAGCTACAGCTTCTAGGAGGAAAAACACACTTGAATACCTTCACCTAACATGGAAGACAAGTTAAAAGGAAGGCAAAAAGCTCCCAAGAGAGTCAAAGTGGAATGGTCTGTGGACTGAAAATGCTGAATGGCCAGGATTTTCAGACATAAAGACGCTCTTTCCTAGCACAGCACTGGTCTGGGCCCCCAAAGCAGTGTGGCCAAAGGGAATCACTCCTGAAAGCTGCTTGCGGTTGGACAGTAAGTTATACTATCTCCTATGTACTCTCTAACCATTGTATGTCCCTCTAACAGTCTCAGCTTCATATTTGTCTTTGACATCAGAAGGGATAAAATTCTTTTCTTACCCACTCTTTTTTTGGGTGAGGATAAATGAAGGAATGAGGAAGGAAAACAGCAATTGAGATTCAAGGGGCTGACAGGGAGACTGAAGTTGCACTGAAACACTGATTGCCTTGGAGAAGGTATCAGTGGCTACTGAAGAGGGCCACCAGGATCTATCCTGGTGCTCTGGGCTGCCTGCAGCTGGGCTCTCAGCTCTGCTACCTCCATGTAGCTGGAAGATGTCCTTGGCCATCTCCCTTCCTCCTCTGGCAAAATGTATATGTCTGCCACAAATACGTCCTGATAGGTTTTTGTTATTTAGAACTCTAATCTAGCTTTTCTTTCCTTTATGGGTCATATAAAAGAGCATCCCAAAGTCTGTAAAGGCATGTTGGGAGACAGAAATCTGTGTTTCTGGGCCTCTTAGCTCAGCTGTCTCCTGGAGAGTTACTTTTCCTGTTGCTGTTTCTTTACCAGACACATACTGGAAGGCAGCCTTGTCAACTTTTACTCTGTCATATATCTTGGGTAGTCTTCTGTTTTCCCTTTATTTCCAGCTGCATGGTGACAAATAGCTTAATTTTGTCCTTCCTAAAGTCAGTCTTCAGCATTTCCTGCCATCAGTTACCAGTGTTGGGAGGAAAATACACAACTTGAAGTGAGCAAGGAAAATAAAAAAAAAAAAAGTTTTTGTATGAAACAGTGAAAAACTTAAAAAGAGTAACAGCAATAACAATGAAGAATACCATGATTTCAGCTCTGATTTGATTCTGTTCTCATCACTTTACCAATTTTAATCTCTTTTCCTATGTGCTTGTGCTGTAGCTTCATCTGGTTGTTTTTTGCCTATTCACCCCCTTTTATGGCCTATTGAAAAAGTCAGCTGAAATATTTCCTAATTAGTGCAGTAGTGAAAAAAATGACCTAGCAAGTGCTAAAGTATACCTTAAGATGGTTTCATAATTGATACAAAACTGTCATCACATATCATGCTTATATTGTTTTCTCCTGCTGTAAGGATTTACACTTCAGATACTTTCTGTTTTCATAACAAGCCTCATAAACCCTTCAGGGACAAATTCTGTCCTTAGCTTACACCAGTACAAATTATGTTGCCTTTCATCCACTCTTAGAATCAAACTTCAAAAAAATCCACAGTCAAAAAAGCAGATAGATAATTTTATCTATGTGCCATAAAAATGAAATAAAAGCTCCTCTCTAGCAGTCCTAGAGATTAGTAGTATTCCTGTATGCTCTACATAGCTTACAGTAGCGAAATATCAAAACACTCAATGAAGAAGTAAAGCATCAAACAGTGGAATCCTATGAATTTTCTCACTGCATCACTCCTGTACACAGACCAATGCAGTGTGTTTATTCATGCAGAAAACTAAGACTGTCCAAGGCTCCTCATATTTTCTTTTCTCTATTTTTTTTTTCTACAAAGATGTTTTATGTTACTGTACAAATGAAAGAAAGAGAAAAGTAGTTGCAGGCAATCTAGTAGCTATATTCAAATGAGTTTAAGGAAGACAGGATAGGCATTTGGCCCCTCACGTGTTACACAGACAAAGTTAAGCATTTTTTAAGATTGCTAAGATTTTCTAAAATTTCCAGGCCTAGAATCATGACCACCCAACCAAAGACTGGACAAATACTGGGAAGCTCAGTGGGTATCTGCCTCTTGTCTATCATTTGGATGGCATATACAGAAGAGCTTGCCTGAAAAGTTACATGCAGGATCCAATTCTACATCAGAGTTCTTAATCCTAGACAGAATAACACCTATAAGTGTTGCATGCCTGGGGTGTCAAACACTGAGTTACCTCCATCATTTGCACTTGTATGAGCTCGCTTCGACAGCTGACATGATGTCCACATGCTCTCAGCTTTCTGGTTCAGGCACTTATATATACTTCTCCATGTATGTCCTCATTGAATCCTGAAAGCTGCATTACACAGCCAGAAAAATAACTTTTGTTGCAATTAATGATGAGAAAATACCTCCATCATTATCTTTGCCAGGATAATTCTTCAGAGAAGCTCTGTGGACTCTTGAGCCCTGATCTGAACATAGGTTTCATTCAAAAAACTGAATAAGATTGCATCAAATAGCAAGGTTATTTACTTTCAGATGACATATCATACTGCTTTTTTAGTCTTTGACAGTGTCCAAAATGAAACGGTAATAATGGTTTACAAGAAAATAAGAACATTATTGACCCATTAAGGTGACAGCTAGGGGGCCAAAGAAATCTCTTAAGCAGAAATGCCATTTAGTTTTATTACATCATTCATAGAATGCTGAAGGATCCATCCATCCATCACTCCACTTTCCTCCAGCAATAAGCCACCTCAGCTCGCAGTGTGCTGGTGTGTCTCCAGTAGCACGGGTGAGCTGTTGTTCAGCTGGACGCATGCTGAGGGGAAAAAAGTAGGAAAAAAAGAAAATTAACTTTTGACTTGTCTTCAATAGTAAGTGAAAAAAATTAACTGTCGACTCATAGTCGTTAGTAAGTGGATTCTGTGACTTTTCATTCCTTCATTATTTTAATTATAATCTTCCCTTGTTCACTGCATAACAGTAAGAGATAAACTGAATTATTCCCAGCCTGAGAAGGTCATGTATGTATACTCATAATATGTGTATGCTTAAGTGAGGGACACCAGTTCAGTGCATGCACTCTGTGTCGCATGGTGTGACTGTAGACTGTTAGCTCAACTAATGTCCCTCCCGGGTTGTGGATACAACAAGCCTGCACAAACTATACCTGCATAATATTTGTTTCTTTTTTTTTTTTACGCTTCAGTTTGGTTACAAACAAAACTGTCTGAAAGCTTTTATCTGAAATTTTTCTTTGATGAAACCTCTGCTTTCATCAAGGCTTTAACTTGGGAAGAAAAACTGAAAATTGAAAGCTGAGAAAAAGTGATATAGGTGAAAACAGCCTATTTGTAATTGAATCATTTCAGGGGGTTTCTGTTTTCTTGGGGTGTGTGTGTTTTTCTTTGTTTGGTTATGGGTTTTGTTGTTGTTGCTGTTGTTTTCATTTCAACAGAAAAGCAAGCGTTTCTAGAAAACCAAAGTCAGTTCCTTTCCACAGAGGCAAGCCAGCTAACATGAGCAGCTTACTCAGAAGTGCTGCACTAGCTGACATCTGTGTGTTTTCAGGGTATTTATGCGTAAGCTCTCATATTCCTCTGTGGCATATCAGCATTTTTAAGAGAAGATAGGGTGTTTAAATAGGTAAATCAGAATTTCTAGATGATCTTAAGTGCCGTAGCAGAGAAAACTTTAGAAACAATTCAAAACAAGGTACAATGGGGATGTTGGGACAAGTTTACTTAAAGAAGAAGAGAGCAAAGTTTATAGAACTTGGAGACTTATTAAAAATGAAAAAAAAAAAAACTCTCCACAAGTGACTTTCTCCCCTGGTCAGCTGGTGCAGTCCATTTCTAGCTGCTGCAGTGATGCACTGTAAACATTCAAAGCAGTGTCTCTTTTTTCAGGTATGCAGTTATGATTGCTTGTGAGCAGTGGTATGACAAACATGAGAGATTTGGGTAATGTTTGCACTGCTCATTCCAGCCTTACAAGTAGATGTTATCAGAAAACAGATGACAGAATTTACCATGTTATGTAAGGGGCAAGGAATCTGGAAGGATTTACTGCAACCGAAACTCAAATTCCAAACACAGGGCTCACATTTCAGGATGTGTTACTGTCTTCTGCAGCCTGTCAACACAATTCTTTGTCTTCATTTGGTCTGGCAAGACCTGATGTAACCATTTTTAGTTAAAAAAAAACAAACCAACAAACGAAATAAGTGGAGTAATCAGCTCTCAGCAAAACACCAAGGATGACGGGGGACAAACCAAAGCTATTTGGGAGTTACAATGCACACATATGCACATGTATACACATGATAAACTGATAACTTTGCCTGAAGTTTCCTTTTCTTGAGTTCATTCATTCCATTGACTATGTTTTAACATGGCTTTACAGTTCACCTGAATACTTGTCTACCAAAAAAAAAAGATATTTTGTATTTATAATCTGAGAGAGTTATTTGGCAAAAGATCAATAGACTGCAAAAGAGCAAAAGGAGTCATCCAGCAGCAAGAGAGGAGAGGTCAGCGTAAGACTCCAGCTGCTGCTCTCTGTTACGGAGTGGGCACAAGTTTCCCCTGCGGTGGTGGGGCAGAGCTGCAGACACCCTGCTGCCATAGGGAGGGTCTCCAGCTTTACCTTGCGTTAGTCAGCCCAGGGCTGGTTCAGACTGCGGAGACAGTGTGCAGCTGTCTATCGCAGGTCCTGTGCGGCACAAAATATAGGGGTGGCACAAGACAGGGCACAGCACAAGAGGATCACTACCCACCCACAGAAAACCTGGGGTGCACGAGTGGGGCTTGTCTATTAGTCGGCTGCAACAGGGACAAAGGAGCAAGAATGAAATCCTGACTCACTGCCCATGATGTTGTTCAGATGGGTGTTTTACTCAAGGTTGCAACGTACTGTGTATGAGTTGCTGCCTTTCCCTACGGCAGAGCTCTGTTCCTCCTCCCTTTGATAAAAGTGTTCTAGAAGACTGCATTTTTATTTTTATAGATGTTATAATAGAAATATAGCTTATAAAGGACTTGTATATAGGAGAAAGCAGTAGTTTTATGATAATAATCTTGGCTTCAGGTCTACAAATACAATATACTTGTAAAGGAGATTTATTTTATTCAGCCTAATGAAATCAATAGAATCTTTACAGGAGCTTGCAGAGCAGGACTGGACTCTGCTCTGAATTCAATCCTGTGTTCCTTGCATATTAAAATGATCATTTTCCCATTTATTCAGAGTCAGAGGCAGTCATAGCAAATCATGAATCAAAAGTAGCTACCATAAGTAATAGTAAAAATTAATGTCTCCACGTACCTCCATATTCATTTTAAAAGTTCCTGTAATCTCATGAAGTTGAAATTCCTGTTACAAAAATAAATATGGAACTTCATGCAGCTGATAAAATCTGATTATGGGAATGTGCATTTTGCACTGAATGATCAAGATTTTTTTTTCCCATTATCTTTATAAGTCCTACACTAGGACAAGGCATGCATCATGTTGCGTGAAGAATCAGGATATATTACATTATTATTTTTAAAATACATCCCATGGATATGGCAAGTGAGATGGCTCTATCCTATCACTTCAAGGATTCAGTGATATGTCCAACATTTACATGTTTTTGTCTTCACTTTTTCCTCAACATATATATAAAATTCTTTATTGATGCCGTGTTAGAGCACAGCAATGGCTGTTCATTTTTGCCTGATAAGGCTGTGATTTATTGCAAAGAATCAAATATTTATTAATCATTTGAGCTCAGGATATGAAATAATTTTTCAAGTTGTCCAGCTGAGCCCATCCGGTTAAATTTTCCCATCAATTGTAAGAGATGGTATAAACTTGGCCCTGAATGTCAATCTGTCTTCAGGAACAGTTTTAATTTCAGTCTCAACCTCTGCATCAATGCTTAGACAGTGAGTTATGAATTTTCAGTCTCCTAGCGGGACAAGTCCTTCACAAGTTCACTTCTGATATCAGAAGTAAGATCAAGCAGAGTTTTCTTAGTTTGATAAAATGTCTCTAATTAAAAAATAAAGATATTTTATTATTTCTTACTGAGATAGACCTCTTATCTCATGGAGGATTCACTTGGATATCAAGCATGTCTGTGGTTTTAAACTGCATTTTCCCTCCATTTTAAAGATAATGCTTTTCTGTACTGGAAATGAATTTATATCTACAGATTGGGAATCCTTGCAAGCAAATTCATTCGGTTAATAATTCCCACAGGACAAAGACAAATACTATTACCAACGTGGTTTCTGAAGAGACAATTTTAATGTTGAGAAACACCATTAGTACCTAATTCAGGCCAATATGGTTTCTGTAAAATAAGATGGAAAACAACCACTTAAATATATTGCTTTAAACTGACTGAATTAAGAAAAAAAGGATTTTCCTGAATTAGAAGGTTTGGATTATGCTACTACAAAGGCAGACACATTCCAGTGACAAGCCCTTGATAAAGAAATAAAAAATCATTTCCATAAAACTTTTGGAGAAGTTCTAGACATGCTGTCACAGGAAACCAAAAGTTCTTAAAATAAATCAATGTATCTAACTGTGCTAAATATTTCTTTACTGAAGGCTTGGATTTCCTGAGCATTTCAAATGCATTTTGCACCAGTATGCTGGCAGAATGACATTTATAATAAAAGATTATGTTTTGCTTTGCAAAATACGTGATAAAATATTAGGGAGAAAAATATCTTTTGAACATCAAGTTATTTATTTTCATAACATTTTTCCACAGTTATTTTTTTTTTAAACAGTGATCAGTTGTCCAGTTCACATGCACAAAAAAACCACAGCATAAAGTGCTGTTTAAAATTAAGAGATGAAAAATAAAAACCTGTTTATAAATGAAGTTATAGTAGATTAAAGAGAAAACATCCTACTTTTCACTTTTTTTTGCATTTAAACCTTCAGGTTCAGAAAGAGATCAACAACTAGCAATACCCAATTTTTATGGCATAGATTAACCAACTAATTTTTTATAACACCATTGACTGAGCAACAAACAAATAAATGTTTTTATGTCCAAAATCATTCTATTTACCTCTGGAATTTTATATCTATGGAAAACAAAAACTCGCATAACTTTTCCAAGCCTAATTTTCCAGCCCATATGCCATTCTGTAGTCTGTGAGATTCATAATATCTTCATAAAGTAAAATTAGAAGGTAATAAAAAATATTGAAACAAGTGAAAATAAGACCTCTGGAATCCTTGAGACTTTTTTAATTTAAAGAAACACAAACTATTGGCCCACTCTGACCTGTTTTTCTATCTAAATAACAATAATAATAATGCTAAACTTTATAATAATAATAATAATAATAATAATAATAATAAAACAACCACCCTACATTTTCATTTTATTATTGTGTTCTTTTTACCATTTTCTGCTGCCAAGTTTGGCCTAACCCTATCAATTTCAAAATGGCTGCACTAACCCACATCAGATAAAGATTTGGTTTTCTGAGAATAGATGCTCTATGTGAATTTTGGGCATCAGTCAGCAAAAAAGAGTTATCGATGACTGTACCATCGTCACTGCTGAAATACAGTTGTTGATACATGCTATGTTATTCTTTCAGAAAAGAGACTGCTATATTTCCAGAGTCCCTGGCCTGTGTGAGCAAATTTCTCCAGTAACACTGAGCCGGTGGGCAGCACTCTGCAGCAGCTCAGGCACTACACAAGAGCACTTCACCAGTTCAGGACATTTCTAGCTGAGTTCTGCCAGGGGTATGGACCTCACTCAGTGAAGAGGCAGGGATTTGCTGTCATCTCTCCTTCTGCAACTTACTGTTACACCCCAGACAGCCGCTCCCTTTGCCCTCTTATCAGTTGTGGTTTCTAGTTCTGAAAGCAAGTTGAACTTCCCTGGACAAACCCAAAAAACCTCTCTTCTAAATTTGAAGTGTGACTTGGGGTATCTTTTCACACCACATACTTGGCAACTTCTGTTTATGCAGCTACATATTCATATGCAGATAACTTCACCCTCCCTCTGCCTGTCTATAAAACAAAAGCTTGGAAATATTTTAGCATATGCACGCGTACTTCCTCCCCAGCCCATCTCTTATAAAGTCTGATTGACATGGTCACCGTCACACTGTAAATGCCTACATCAGTAGACAACTAAGAGCTACTTCAGCTTGCTGTAATGACTGTCTCTCTCTCACTGTGTAGACAGAAGTAAATGTTCACAAACTTCTCTATAAGTTTTTGATCCGTGCATGAAAATGAGTGAGAAGGTTTGGTACCAGAAGTCAATAATTATATATTGGGTTAGATTAGTGTTCATGTGTGGAACTGAGGGGCTGTGTCTGCCTCTCACGTGGCTGCAAATTGTTTTCAGAGCTTTGCACTGGCTCATAAACCTGTTGAGGGGATGGCTCCCACTTCTCATCTGTTTTATGTTTTGGGGTTTTGGCAGGATAATGGATTATCTGATTTGAAAGAATTATGGTTTATGGCATTTATGCTTTTTTGGATTTAAGACATTTACCAGGTAATTGTCTTTCCCAGAGTCTGCGGGATTTTTTCCTGTATAGAGATTCTTCAATGCAGTTAAATATTTCACGGTATAAGTTATTTGTATTCAAGGTAAGTCAGGTTTATTTTCTTGAACACCTATGTAGCTACGCACAATTTAATAGTGTACCTTTCCTCTTTGTAGTTACATCAATAATAATTTTTATAGACACTGATAACATTATACCACCTCACATACTAACAAAAGAGAAAACTTGATAGTATCAAATACTATTTACAGCTAACACGCTTGCAATATATGCAAGACATTGCTCTTTAGAGAAAAAAAAAAAAACAACAACCTACACTATTTTCCTAAGTTTCCAGTGTGTGCAGACAGAAAAAAAGGCAAAAATAGGGGACATTTGCTGTAATGAGGTATTCTTGTAGTAATGTTTTTCAGTTACCTAGACTGCCTGTAAGTCATTTCAGACTGTCAGTGGTGCGGAGTGTACAGGAGAAATAAAAAGATGTGAAAACAAAACAAAAAAAAAAAAGAAAAGGTTGCTGTGGGTGACCATGGTCTGAGCAGAAGGTGCCTTCCATCCTCAGTGGTTCTGTGACACTGATTAGGGTATATCTGTATGCAAATTATTTTTCACAACAAATCTTTTTTTTTTTTTTTTTTAGAAAGAACCATGATTATGTATTTCATGTCAGCTGAAAATTAGTTTCCCTATTTAGAGTGTGTTGCTTATTATGCCTACAAGAGAAAACTTGAATTCAAGGTTTTAATTTAAGAAAATGAGGAAAAAATGTAAGGCATAAGAAACTTCACCTCTGTGGCATTTACCATTGCTATAACATTCCAGATCTCACTCTCCCTTGGAATTAGCACACCCTCAGCATGATCTCTATTTGAACATGGAGTGATGATAATTGTTGTGATTTACATCTGACAGTTGGGATTATCCCTGAGGAGTTTGGTCTGGAGTCAGTGTCTCAAAAGGATTGATGACCACTAAAGCAATGACATTATTAAATTTTAAGGGGACAAAAAGCCAATGTTTTACTAGTGACCATTTAATCTGGAAAGAAAGCAGCATTGAAACTCTCACCCTCTCTTCATCATGCAATTACATATTTGACAAACTGTTGGTTCCAGTTGCCTTATAAGGCTCCAACAAAAATGGCATGAAGCCAGCCCAGGGTATTTCTGTCATCCTTTAAAAGCTCATTCAGCTCCATTGTAAGATTAACTATGTTTTGATGAATAACAGGGAAGTCTTGAACTAACTAAGGACTTAAAAATCAATTTAATCCTTCATTAAAACACAGCCCCCTCACCTTTTTTCTGACAAGCTTAGAATGCCAGACAATTGGCTACACGTAACTGAACCAGGTTGAAAAGTATTTTTCTCATTAACTTTTTAATTTTGTCCACAAACTGTCTAACGTGGAACAACAAGATTTTCTAATCATGAGTATTTTTACATTTATGAGGCAACTTCACTGAGATCAGATTGTGAAACTATGGAGGCAGATCCTAATCCTGCATTTCCACAGTTCCTCTCCAGTCAGAGAAATATCATAAAGCAGACAATGATCTGATGAAACACAAGGAGAGGGGAATGAAATAAGGTGCTGTCAGTTTTATCTTTGCCTATTTTGCTTTAAAAATACTACTGCACCACACATCTACACACAGACCAATTACTCATTAGAATGATGCACAACAAATGAATGATGCATAAACATAAGAGCAAGTAGGGTTATTTGGTAAAGACCTCTGACTTTCTTTTCCCCTAAACTCACATTTTACCAAATTCACATGAATTCACATGGAACAAATGCTTCCATGTATTTTTCAAAATTTTTATTACATTTTGTTAGTTTTAAAGAAAAATCTACTAAAGGTAGGGAACTAAACATAGCATCAAATAAAACCTGCTGTGGGCATATTGTCTTTAAAAAGCCATGATAAAGGAATGGAACACCATCAATGGTTGACTAAAATATTTAGCTGGAACCATGAGTATGTTAGTAGGCATGGCTGTGACTCTCTTCAACAACAGTTAATAAAGATGAGAGTCAGGTGATGCATTAGATTTCACTATGGACACAAATGTGTGTCTGTTTCTTTTATCATTCCTGAAGAACCTGCCTAGGAAACTGCAGCTCCCATCTCCCTGATGTAAGGGAAAGGGCAAAATAAATGTAGAAAACCTACCTGAGTCTTTGGATTTAATAAGATCAGACTATGCAATCTGGGAGCAAGCTCCTGAACTTCATAAGCTCTGATAGCTCCAGTAACAAATATATACAGGTGCTCTGCAGAAGCAAAAGGCAAAAATGAAGAAAAAAGGAAAAAGAAAACCCCTATGCAAGGAAACACACTGTGGTTTTAGAAAGCATTGATTTTGAGCTGAAAAAAGAACCAAATCAAAAAAAAAATTAAAAATTTAAGATGGGATGCATCTCATCTAACTGCAGCTGTCTAAAATTTACTGTTCTACTGATCTAAGCTACCACACACTAAGAGATAAACACCTTGAGAGTCACTAACTTACAAAATTATAGACATGGTTTAAGATAGAATGAATTCCTTCTGATTGCATTCACCTCTCATGGGTGTCTGTTGGAGAATCATAAACATCAGGCTTACAGTGGACACTGGTCATCAGTCAACATTTCCATGCAGAGATGGATTTCATGCTATACACCCAACATGATTCCCAGAGAACCAAGCAGGTTATCACAGTGTCATGACAATTTATACGGTGGAATGATGTCAAAATTGAGAATTGCTCTCACCAGATGAATCTAAGTACACACACAGAAACCAACATAAAGAAAATTAATTTTTCTAGTAGCAATATCAAACCTCACAAACTCTCTGAACACAATGATTGTTCCCATCATGCAAGTCATCAGGTCACAACAGTCTTTTAGCCTGTAAGGAGACATAGTTTGTATTATTATGACTGTTCCTAGTAATGATATAACATAGTTATATATACTGATAGCTCTGTGAAACAGAAATCTTGTCTTAGAAATGAAATTTGGAAAGAAGTTAATGTTGTTTAAATTGTTTTAGAGACCTCCAATGTAAATTATTTCTAATTAAATTAAAAGGAAAAATATAATCTGCTTGTTCATAAAACTTCTTAAAATTTAAACACTTATTGTCATTGTTTTTCAAAAAAATACTCACCTAAATTGTTCAGGAATTAAAATATTCATTTACTTTCAAACCTTATATATTTTTTATAACTTCCATAAAAGTATCATTCAACAATTTGCAGAACAAAGAATCATTACAGCTTTTTTGAAACATCCAAATTCTGCAGTTTTGGCAAAACAACTGGCAGTCAACTGATTTTACCTAATTAAATCCAATATGTCAGGGGCAGGTGCAGCTTTTACTTGCTATGGCAGTAATAGAGGAGTTTTTCTCCAAAATGGCAGCTGATCCAAAATCAGATGTTTCAAACTCAGCTGAAGACCCTGAAAAAAACTCCATGCAGAAGATATAGAACTTTCAATAGTAATGAACTGGATGGAATGGATATGAAATGGAACACGTACCTTTCTATATGTGCACTAGAACAGTTCAATAAAGGTAATTGCCCAAATTTAAGAACTTGATATGTTCTTTCTGGTATATACCAAGTATTCCTACCTGATCTTTATATTGGCATTCAGAATTTCCAGTATTACTAGAAGAAAAATAACAGTGATTTTTTGTATTGGACACAACTATAGAGCTGGCACAAACACACCCTCTACCCGAAACTACAGGGATAAATAGCATATGGCAGATGAAAGATATCTCAAAGGCCTTGAGCAGCAGTGAAAGGTTGTGTCGTGAAATGTGTTCACATCATTGCTGAGTGTCAAGAAAGGTGCTCTGGTGAGAAGTCTTGCAAGTGGGAAGACTCTCTCATGAAAGCTGTTGCACACAGGGCTTGTAGCCAGCAAAGCAGTGGTAAAACTCTCCTGCCCGCAGTGGACTTAGCCCTGCTCATCAGCCCCCTTGACCAGAACTGCTGGTCAGGGTCAGCCAGGAGTAGATGAAAAAAGGACTGAAGATTCTCGTAGAAAGAAAAAGGACCCTGTGAGCTGAGCTGGAGGGTAAAATAGGGGTGAAACATGCTCTCTTTTGAACTAAAAAGGGGAATCAGAGGGAAAGGGGTTGGAGAACAGAACAGGAGGGATGCATGCATCCCTCTGAAACACAGGAGACTGTTTCACTTTTGTGGTTATATCTAAAGCATTTCAAGCAATTTTAATTTCTCAAAAGGGAAATAAAATAAATCTGTTATTAAATTTATATGAGAACCTAACAAGCTAGCAGAACACCCCCCAGTGATTTACATGAGGCGGTCTTATTATCCATGGATCACTGACATGATAGAGCGTAATGACATCTGAAAGAGTACTTGGAGACCACTATTTTGTGTCAATGAGCAGTTAAGAAGCCCTTAGCTTTTTGGAGCCTCAGTTTATTGTGTCAGTCTGTGGAAAAACAGACACTAAAGGCAGCAATATCTCCATATGATGAAGCCAACTGGCGTCCTAACAGCATGCCTGCTCATATTATACTTGGAAGGGCTTTTTATTCATGGCTAGCTCTGTGTGAAATAATCCTTTTTTTCATGATATTGCTGGGTGTCCATCTTCTGGAATATTAATATATGGTTTTGAATTTAATCAGCTCTGCATGTAGAACCACTAAGTTTATAATGCAGACTTCTCAAAAATAGACAGAAATGCAGTGTAAGAACAAAAGTGTTAATGACTGCTTCTTTGAGCTTCAGAATTACTGTGAATAATCCAGCATTTTTAAACTGCCATATTTGCTAGAGTTAGGTTCACTTGTTATGCCTAATTTGTAAGAGGAGGTGCTAGCTTCACTTACCATCTTGTTAGATTTAGAAGAAATCACCTTCAGGCTTTGTTGATGTTGCCATTCTTAGCACTAAAAAACTCTTTGAAATCATCTGCAAAGCCATTTCACTATTATCCTTCTAATCCTTTCCTAGAAATTGTCCTTTGTCCCCACCCCTGGGGTATTTAAAAGATGTGTAGATGTGGCACTTAGGGACATAGCTTAATGGTGGCTTGGCAGTTTTAGGTTTACGGTTGGACTTGATGGTCTTAAAGGTCTTTTCCAACCTAAATGACTCTATGATTCTACAGTGCCAGAAAATTGGCCTTTAGTCGGGCCAGCGATATGACTGATATTATCAAATGAGCAATACATTTACTATATTTCCTTATTTTCCCCTATGCCAAATTGCTGTCCTACTTGATTTTCTAAAATTTTAAGCATTGTCAGGGAAGGAAATTCTAATTTGGTCTGTGTTTGTACAACATCTCGTGCAGTGAGATACACTGCTTCCTGACTGTGGCTGTTCAGTAATATCACAGCATATCATCACAATAATAAAGTCTGTCTCACTGAAAGGGCTGCTGATTCAAACAGCTGTGGCACCCTGACACTGTGAAATCCTGCCTCCAGAATCCGGGCCCAAGATGTCAGATGTGCATTCAGCGATCTTTCCCTTCCAGCCAGCAACATGGTCCTGGTGCACTGCTTATTTTCATCCGTGTTCTTTCGGAGTCTTAAATAACAAAAGACAGCATCTAAAATTATTGGTATTCCCTACAGGTCCTGATTCAAAGCCTTTGGGAGTAAATTATTTCCATTGATTTAGGAGGTTTGAGATAAACCTCAATATCTGTGGAATGTAGAGCTATTATGCCTGTAGGATATATCTCTGGAAATGATTGTAATTCTTTTATTAGTAACTGGTTTCATAGCAGTATATTACATACAACTGCCTTGTATAACTTACTTAATTTATCTGATACTCATTACCGAAGCATGTCAAAGGACACTTATGAAACATTTAAGTAATATAAGGTGCTTCCTATGGTCAAAAAAAAAATGCAGGGACTGAAATATTTCAAACTGATTGACAGAATCGTTGAGAACAAGAGCCAGTTTTGTAAAAATAGCTGAAAAAAATTATCCATAATAAGTAGGAGGGGGTTTTGGTGGGATAACTAAACAGCAATATCTTCCTGTTAAGAAGCTATCAACCATTTCCATTCAATCAATAAAACTGTGATTGTGCCTGAATCACTTGTGTTTGTCTTCTTTTATTATTAGAACATGGCATCAGTGTTCCTGGTGTAATAAAGACAAACTCTCCCGATTTCAGGCCATACTGGAAAAATCCATATTACTTGATTTCTTTAATTTCCTAGTGAAATTTATCTCCTTATTTCCATCCACATAATTCCTTATCTGGATAATGTTTAATACAAAGGTGAAAGAAAAACCTGCATATAACATTGGTTTTGCGTAGGCCAGGTTTAGTTCTCATGTCCTTCTCCCTTGTAGATCTTTTAAATATGTGAAAGAGAAGCAAAGATACCTGACATTTCCTCACAATTTGGGGTTACAAAATGCAAGACTGTTTCATCCCTTCTTTTTCACTCATAGCAAAAAAAGTGCCATGATACCGCTATACACTGAAAGGAAATGCAGTCTTTTGGTTAAGGAGAGATTTTGGAGTGCTGGTAGTGATGTCAGGGATCTTCTTCTTTCTCTAAACGCTTCATGCATTGTCTCAATCTCACTGAAATGTTTTCCCTTGATGGATCATGAATTGGGAATTTCAACCTGTAACAGAAGCTATGCTGTAAAATTTTGCTTTATGCTGTGATACATTATTTCTGTCTTCATCAGCTGTCTCCTTTTCAAGATTCTTCATCCCTGACCTCCCACGTGCACACACCTGGAGATCCACATGCATAACACCTCCTTGTTTTATCAGGGAAGGTCTGAATGACACCTGATGGAGAAAGAGATTGGATTGCACACGAAGAGTAAAGCCAAGTATTGAAGAGCAGCTCTAAGACTGGTTACAGAGGATCACAAAAAAAAAAAAGAGAAGCAGCACTTATTTCATTATAATGTGACATTATTGCCACCTAATTATTTGGGTAATATTGCCATTCATAAATTAAACCTGTGATAGAATATTGGTGTACTTCCTATTACAGTCTGGATGATGATGCTGATAGTGTTGAAGGATAGGTAGTTTCTCAAAATGTCCTGTAGGCCTAATGCATTCAATTTCATTATTAATTACCTATTTATTGTGAAGAGGAACACAAACATGTGAACAGTAATGTAACAAATGTTGGTAGAAAAACTAAACGAACCCTAGACATACCACTTTTAAAAGTCTATTGGAGCCTAACCTGTGATTTTTGAACTCTTAAGGCTGAGTTTTAATTAAATTTACTTAGACAAACATTTATTTAAAATACTGCTGTGAATATCAGTGAAGATATAGATGACACACTGAGCTGGCAGCATCACCAGTTAGTAAGGCCAACTGCCAATTTCCTCTGTGAAATCTTATTTTTGGTGCACGATAATGTCACCAAAACGTAACCATTGGAGCTGGAATAATTCATTCCACATATCTGCAGTACACTTTGCTTTTCTATAGGTGCAGATCCACCAGGAAGTGAAAGAGCCAATAGGAAGCCAGGTAGGATATATGCCAGGTAGCTATTTACTTTCTCTCATTTTGTATCCAGAGAAAAAAAATAAAAGTAAAAGAAGGCACAACAAACAAGAATTTTTGCCCTTCTTTTCCTCCAGTGGTCATCAGCTCTGTGGTTTAATCTATCCTGGCTTTATGGATAATTCAACTCTAAGCTTCTTTACCTGAGCACTATGAAGATTCAAATAAGATATATAGAGATAATATAGAGATTATATAGAGATCAGAGATCTAGATGCGAAGGCATTGGGACTTTCAGCTGTGAAACTGCTGAAACTATTCTATGGGGCGAAGTGATAAGTTAACCTGACTTTTTGAAGATTGAGTACCTAGGCTTAGTCAAAAGCACTTGCTGACTAACACCACTTTGTTTACTGTGTGACATAAAATAAGTATGGTTAACTAACGGTATTTAATGCAAAAACAATGCTGCAGAGTAGCCATGCTATTAAATCAGAGATTTTAAGAACAACAGTTCCTTAAAGATAGTTTCAATTATTTCATATATTTAATTTTTTCTAAAGCAGGCAAGCCAGTTATTTTATGGTGCAACCATCAAATAAAGTTGATTTGTTGAAGCATTGACAATTTACATGATTTCCATTAAACTGTACTCCATCTTACACTCATTCAAGGTGTTCAACACTACCTCCCCCATGTGTATATACTGTCCAAATAACACTGAGCAACAGATATGTCATGAAAACCAACAGCCACTGTTTATGCTAAAGGGCAAGCCATTCTAAACATTAGCCTATTGGACTGAACAAGCTGTAAGGTATTGCTTGTCGCTATCTCCAGTATCCATCTGCCAATAGGCTTAAATCAGTATCATCCTTCAGAAATGCTTACTAATCACTTAAGGGGAGAAGTGTCTTCTAGTCCGGCAAAGCACACTATGCATTCCTCAATTAACAGAATGCAAATCACCACATATCCTGACACCCTTTTTTATTACCGCTATTCCTGCAGGTTCTCTTTGTTTCAGTTAACCTTGGGTAAAAGGCTATGACGGGTATGAAAGTGGTGAGGTTTTCCTTCTGTATTTGGCTGTTGTGCAAACAAAGGTAATGGACAAGCATAGTAAAAATTGTGCTCCAACAGAGAACAGTTACAACATTTTGCATTCATTGTTTTAAGCTTCTGGGTACGATCTCAGAAAGAAATCAGCTGCTCAAAAGTTCAGTTAAGTTTTGCTTTGGGCAACAGTTCATAATTATTTTTGGAGCCTGCACATTTTACACTTGGGCAGTCCAGCTGAATTTCTTTCAGACATTCTTCATCAAGGAATGCATGACTGCTGTATTACAAAACAGAGGATTAGCATATGCTGTTTACAGGTATCACTTACCCCTGCAGAATAACACCAGGAAGACTAAGAATTTCCTCTGTACACATTCTTAGAAGTACTAAGGTTTTTCTGTATTCTGCTGTCCTAAACAAGGCCTTGACAATTCTGCTATTGAAGGACAGAAATGAGAGAAGCCTTCTCAGGCTCCATTCTAAGCCTCATTCCTCTCTTTTTTGCAGTATCCTCTGCAGCCTCACAGTGGTTATTTGCAAGATGGTGAATCAGATATTCTTTACAATTGCCCTTATAAGATGGTACTTTTACTTTTTGCACTGACCTAGACATTTTCTGAATGTATCTGGTAGTTCACTAAGAATTTGTCCTTGAGCCGCCAATGATTAGTATCAAGAGACTGTTTTTCTCACTGGAGGCACCTAATCTTTCAGTTCTTTATGCTGTGTTTTTGGAGACTAATTTATTTGTTGTATAAGCTTCACGAAGTGTTGTAACTCTCTGGCACCTTTGAAATTGCAACATCTAGTGCGCATTTCGGGGTCAATTCTGCTTCCATCAAAAACTGCCTTTGGATTACATTATTTTCCATAACACTCACTAACCATTCTCTTAATGCATCATTTAAACTCCCTCCAAACTGGCAATGCTCATTTAATTGCTTTAATCCAGTCACATATTCAGCAAATGTTTCATTTTCTTCATTCTATCTATAAAAGCAGAAATGCTTTGCAATCACAAGTAGCTTTGGGGATAGGTAATTTTGTGGAATTTCCACAGTCTCAGCAAAAGTTTTGTCTTTTGCTTTAATAGTGTCTGTAAGGCTGTGCTACAGGATATAGTTTTCGTGACCACTACACTCAGCAAAACAGCCATCTTTTACATTATATTGAGATCATAAAATAATATTAAAATCTTCCAGTATAGGTAGTAGAATCTTTCATTGAACTATCAGATAAACTGTCTTGTCCAAAATAACTACACTTTTATTCTCTCACACACTCCAAAGAATAAAATTATTCCTAGCACAAATGTTGCAATTTGCTGGATTTGCGTCACCCACCTGGACAAGCACCCTCTGTTTTACTGTATTCTATAGTATGATTCTGTTCTCGCTGCTGACTGGACTTTGACTTCCAGGATACCAAGAAGAGGAAAAATAAAAAGGCTTGATGATCTAGAAAAGAGGTTTGTTTCTACTCTGATAGGCTTCTAATAGCTGCTGCATGAGAAGACATGGAAAGTTATCCCATGAGGTAGTACCTCACTTTCAAACACTTTAGGCATGGCTCAGTCTTTAATTACATGATCACATCCAATGTTAACCTCAGAAACTGCTTATTCACTGCTCAGGACAAGGCAAATCCGGTGATGAACCTGGACTTTACAATAAGGGATGAGATATGACATAAGATTTTACTCTTTTTTTGTGTGTTTCCAGCATGAGGTTCAGGGCCTGAGATGCAGGCCTGAGATTCGCAAGCAGAACTGAAGTGAGGGATGCTAGACATTAGGAAAAACTTCTTCACCGAGAGGGTTGTCAGGCTCTGGAATGGGCTGCCCAGGGAGGTGGTGGAGTCCTCATCCCTGGAGGTATTTAAAAGAAGGATAGATGAGGTGCTCAGGGACATGGTTTAGTGGTGGGATGGCAGTGCTAGGTTAACGGTTGGACTCGATGATCTTAAAGGTCTTTTCCAACCGAGGTGATTCTATGATTCTATGATTCCATGTGCTCACACAATACTGCACACTCCTAAGTAACTTGACCAGACTGGTGCACAAAGCCAAGTCAGTGGTGGGCAGTCCCATTGAAGAACTGGGAAGACCTTGGTCTGTGTGCCTAGGAATACAAATTACAGCTTCTAATGGAAGCCTGGCTGAAAATTCATTAACAGTACGTTTGCCATACACACAATCAGTTAACATGGGTTTTAGATAACACACAGGGCAGAATTCAGCATCTCACTGAATAAGACAGCTACCTTTAGTTGGCTGCATGAACTGGGTGTTAAAGCTCCCCTTACAATTGAAGAAGATTTGCCCAACAGCAGAGTTTAGCAGCTTGCCTACACACAGGCATTGATTACCGTGTGAAATTTCTTGTTCTAGCTGAGTCCCTCAGGACTAACACCTATGACTCAGGTGCTCCAGGATATTTGAAGGAACTGCTGGAGAGCTGTTGGGATAAGGGACTTTAGGTGGTATCAAATCTGTATGGTTAGGCAACTAAGCTGAATTCTGGATGTCTACTTTAGAGTGAGGTAAATAGCTCTCTGCATTCCACCAACTGTATTAAATAAATCTCCGTTGACTATAGTGAGACCTTCAACACACTTACAGTTTGGTGTTGTAATCTGTGAGTGGAATCCCTTTGTGGCCATGTGTTCTCATGCAGCAACTCATTTAGCTATATCTGTCCTCAGCTTTTTTACACCCCATCTTTAAAATTAGGATAATTCTGCTCCTTTACTTCTGAGGTGCATTGTGAAAATGAAGAATGGTCAAATGCTATAGTGAAGCACATTGTATCAGAGTACAAGAAGGAAATGAATAATTACCTCTTCAGTGCAGCTTTTCATAATTTCCAATGTATGGGGAATGACATGATGCAACAAGTAATAAACCACCTTTCTTCATGTGAGTTGAATAAGGTAGGGACAGTATCAAAAAAGAAGTATATGATCAATTAGTGCTTTGGTCACAGTTCACGAATAGAAAAGACAGACCCTACAACTTTCACTGTGGCATATCCTAATTCTGAGTCTTGCTTTTTCAGCCTTAGCAGCACTTTAAATGTACTTTTTTTACATATTTTATGTGCAGAACATTTATGGCTATATAAAACCTCCTTTACTTCCCTGCTTCCCCCTCACAGAAAACTAGGCCAGTAGAATTTCATAAAAATTTTTTTTCTTAATCTTCTACTAAAATCAACTTATTGAAAATTTTGTCTATATCCACATTTTTTGTGCCTATTTTTTTCTATCTTCAATACAATGAGGAAGAATAGTTCAAGGTAGAGAAAAAAATAAAGATGCTGACATGGTTACTGCTGAAATGCAGATCAGACATGAAAGTAACACATATTTCATCAGGGATTAAGAATCATCTGAAAGGTTTTTGAAGAGGTTTACAGAATATTCAAGATTAAATGACTCAGACTTGGAGGTAGGTCTTGATGGCATCCAGATTTGGGAATGCAAATAATTGCTTTGCCTTAGGGTCCTTTGGCAGTGTGTAATGTTTAAGGAAGTTTGCCACCTAATCTACATAAGACCATTTGTGGATGATGATGCTATTTGTTACCAGCTACCTGTGTCCTACAGTAAAATCACATATATTTCTGAAGAATATGCAGCGTAATATCATGCCAGATGTATTTTTGAAGGCTTTACAGATCGACATACATAACTGCTTTTTCCTCAAAACTAATGAAATACTGTTTTCACAAAACTAATGAAATACTGGTTTCAACGTGTGTGTGTGTGTGATTTATGTCATGAGCATGTTTTGTGTATTTGATGATATTTCCTGAGGTATCTCTGTCAAAAATTGAATTGGAAGTCAATAGATCCCAGAAAGTTGTGAAAACACTGTTCTTTCTTCAGTACCTTAAAAACTTTAAGGGGTTAAATTAATGTCTCTGCAGGATAAGCAGTGCTTGTGACCAGAAATTAATCTCTTCTGTAAATGCCTGTTAACCAACTATAGGTTTCATTCAAACTTGTAACCTGCTTACATGCCTATAGATGGGATTTAGGTTACAGTCTCTCTCTGGATTTATACTGAAAGAAACTTTATAGGGTATGGAAACTTCACTGTGGTCATGACTGGTTTATTTCCTTTACCCCTTACAGCCTCACTATACTGCTGTCTGTCCATGACTATCCATGAATGGTATTTTCCTACAAAGGTCTGTAATAAAGTTGTTTCAGTAAACTGAGAACAATAAATGAAGCAAATATGGCTTAAAATAATAATAACAACTTATCATAAGGACTGAAGACCTTTTCTTTTAAAATTGATTCTTGGAACAGTTATATTTCTCAGTGTTGGCTATCAACATCAAGAGCTAAAGAAAAAAACTGGAATTCAGTATTCCAAAATCTGAAGACTTTGAAATCCGGTCTAATCCAAATTTTGTAGGTCAGCCCCGTCTGTACATTATATAAAGCTTCAAGGAACTAAGGACACTAAAATGACTCATGCTAGGTCTTTATACCAGATTGTTTCAGTCTGAATCTGTAGGGTTTTTTGCATAAATATTGTCTATATTGTTTCATGATCCACTAATTACATATACAGAAAGTCATGTGATATCAAACAGAAGGATCCAGAAAATAGCAAACTTTGAAGAGGCAGAAGAAGAGCTCTTACATGAGGGTTTTATATACTGCGAAGTGTGAACATCCTGCAACTGAGGGGCTTTTCTGTAATGAGAGTCCAAAAACAAGAGTCCAGTCTTGCTCTAAGAGTCACAGATTGTGCCAGATCTTATGCTGATGAGGAGGTGACAGCGTCAAGCACAGAGACAAGTCCAAGAAACACAGCTGAACATTTTGAGGAAGGCAGGCTGGCTGCAGTAAGGTATTAAAATGTTCCATAACAACCAACAGAGAAGTTACAGCACAATGTTGACAGAAGGTTGGGTTGACTTTTATAAGGTGTGTTGATGAACACAGCTGGGAAGTAATAATAGCAATAATAATAACTGTGAGTTCCCCTATGGGCTGTTTAGGCTCTTCTTGCAATCATGGAGTCCTTACCTTGAGTGCAGTGAGAAAATTGGAGACTTGATTGTCAGAAGAATTGTTTTGCTACTTATGTTCAGAGACTTTCCTATGACAGAAAGTCATCAGCGTTGGATTCAGTCAAGACCGTAGGGTCTATACTACCCAATCATCAATTGCTGGGTCATGAAGTGATAGTCTGAACCTGGCTGCCAGATAGTGTTTTTATATAAAACAAAGAAGCATAGTAGCATGGATGCTCAGTACAACAGGAACGCTCAGCAGGAACCAGCCTAGACTCAGGACAAACAGGAGTCTTAACAACCACCTCTCAGGTGCCATAAGTGCATGGAGCAGATACTTTATTCCTTAGCTGAGATGAAACAGTTAAACCTTTCCTCCCAATAAGCAACTCTGCTCTAATCATTTCCCTTCAGGACAAAGTAAGTGGTGCCCTTCTCTTGGCTATGATAACCTCATGGTCAGAGCATTTCTGGCCACAGACTGAGAGGGGAATTAGATCACCTGTTTCCTTGAGGAGGGTTTTAAAAACCAATGTATTTCCTACTTCAGGCTATTGGTTGTTCTCCAACACTCTCAGTTAAGTTCTTCTCCTACGGGACCGAATATGATTCAAAATTCAGTATGCAGAGAAAAAAAAGCAGAGGGACACCAACTCTGTAGCATAGGGATTAGAATAGTCAAGTAGCAGTGGGATTCCCTACGTCCAATATTGCTGTGGTTTTTGCTTGGGGATTTTTAGGTGGGTTTTATTATTATTATTATTGTTGTTGTTTTTAAAATGAAATTACTTTTAATGCATTGGACTTGTCCTTCGAAACATATACCTAATGCCCCTACATATACGCATACATATGTCAACAAATTGTCCTACATGAACACTAGTCCTATACTTTGCAAGAAGTAGTTCTGAGTTCAGACAAGTACAACAATGAGCTCAGAAGTACATTGTGCCTGTATAAAAGTTGACCAGACCCTGGAAAGTGACCCAGACTTCATAGATATATTCCACTGGCTAGTCTTTTAACACCATGGATACTTTCCTCCAGACTTTTTTTTTCTCCCCACAGCTTGCCTGGCTTTTAAGGTCTTCATTCTGAATTTAATCATGAAGTAAACTAAAATGCCAAGGTCAGTTCAGGCAATGATTTTCAGTTGTATTAGTCCACCCACTCTGCTGTTCAATCTGGGCACTTTCCAAATTTATCTGCAGAGAGAAGTGATGTTTGAACTGAGCTTGGAATACTGAGGAAAAACTGGGGAAAAAAGTGCTTCAGATGTAATGAGCACCAGAAAGAAGCTAGTGGTGTAGATAACAATAAGCTCCACTCTGCTTACATGGTGTGAGGTGGCAAAAAGATCAATTTCTTACATTTTTTTCCTATTTATGTGTGTATTTATGTATTTGTTTATTTATGCCAGTATGTTAAGCTGGTTAAATAAAATGCCATGATAAATGTGACAAACTGGGGGAAACAAAGTAACTACGTTGAATTTACTTAATGAAACAGGTGTATGAGAAAAAGCATTCTTTGTTTACAGTACTGAAATGCAATTAAGAAATAGGGCAACAAAAGGTATTGTGAGCTTCTATAGTTGTCCTGGTTCCGGCTGGGATAGAGTTAATTTTCTTCACAGAAGCTAGCATAGTGCTGTGCTTTGGATTTAGCACCAGAAGAATGTTGATAACACGCTGATGTTTTTAGTTGTTGCCAAGTAGTGCTCAGACTGCTCAAGGACTTTTTGAGCTTCTCCTGCTCGGCCAGGTGCATAAAAAGCTGGGAGTACAGCACAGCTAGGACCCAAACTGTCCAAAGAGCTATTCCATACCATATAACGTCATGCTCGGGGGGGGTTAGTCGGTTGGGTCGGTCAGGTCGTGGTCGGTCGCGGGCAGAGTGGTCGCAGCTCGGGCTGTGTGATCGCGGCTCGGGGGGAGTGATCGCTGCTCAGGACGGGCTGGGTATCGGTCAGCGGGTGGTGAGCAATTGCATTGTGCATCACTTGTTTTATATATTCTGTATATTTTCTTACCATTATTATTATTATTATTATTATTATTATTATTATTATTCTCTCTTATTAAACTGTCTCTATCTCAACCCACGGGTCTTACTTTTTTTTCTTTTCTCTGATTCTCTCCCCCATCCCACTGAGGGAGGGGGGGGAGTGAGCGAGCGGCTGCGTGGTGCTTAGTTGCCAGCTGGGTTAAACCACAACAGTCCTATTTTGGCACCCGTGGGGCCCGAAGGGTTGAGATAACGACAGATCTGAACATTTTTTAAAGGCATTTGTGATAAGCATTCGTTATATTAGTCTAATAGTTGCTGATCGCAATGTTGTTTTATTTGCTCTCAGAGTTGTTGTCCTTGTTCATGGAGTTCTTTTATATATCACCTTACCTGCTGTATGCACTCCCTGTGCTGCTGGTTGTCACTTTTTGCAAGTGGATTAAAGCTACTGTTCTGCTGTACTGTGTAATACTGGCTTATGCTATGATAAAAATATTGGTCATCACATTAAGCTCATATTTATACTCAGTATTACTGTCACCTCTGTATTTTGGGAACCATCTATTGGGAATTATGAATAATTATACATTTTACTTTTTATCCTCGGAGAGCCAGCCTGTGGGGGAGTCACCTTACTCCATCTTCCCCTTCTTCTCTGAGCTAATTAAAACAGTTCTTGAGAATGTTGAATATCCTTGGGATGTTCCAACTAGCATGGCCCTATTGCTAGGTCTCCTGAATATAGTTCAGCTTTTACTCAGGGTTAGACTCCTACGTAAATTATATACTATCCAAAGATCGACTCCTGCAACAGGCCCTGCTGCTACTCCAGCCTCAGTGACACCCACTGTAGCTCCTCCAACTGCAGACACAGGCACTGCAGCTACTTCAACCCCTGTGACACCCACTGTAGCTACTCCAGCTGTGGGCACAGGCACTGCTGGTACTCCAGCCCCTGCAACACCCACTGTAACTACTCCAGCTGTGGACGTAGGCACTGATGCTACTCCAACCCCTGCGACACCCACTGTAGCTACCCGAACTGTGGACACAGGCACTGCAGCTACTCCAACCCCAGTGACACCCACTGTAGCTCCTCCAGCCGAGGCACCACTGCTACTCCAACCCCTGCAACCTGCACTGCAGCTACTCAAACCCCAGCAACAGGCATTGCAGCTGAAACAGGGAGTGAACCTGTGCTGGTATCAGTTGCCCCTATACACAAGAAGAAATCTTGGAAGCGAAAGTCAACTTGTTTAGAAAGGGAGGATGAATCAGGGCCATCACAAAAGGAGGAGGAAGAGGAAGAGCTCATAAATGAGACAGAAACAACACGGTCTCTATCCTTGGATGAGCTGCGAGATATGCGAAAAGATTTCAGCTGTCGTGCAGGAGAGCATCTTGTCACCTGGTTGCTCCGATGCTGGGATAATGGGGCCAGTAGCCTGGAACTGGAGAGTAAAGAAGCCAAACAGCTGGGATCCCTTTCTAGGGAAGGTGGCATTGACAAAGCGATTGGAAAAGGGACACAAGTCCTCAGCCTCTGGAGGCGACTACTGTCAGCCATGAAGGAAAGATATCCCTTCAAGGAAGATGTCATACATCGCCCAGGCAAATGGACCACCGTGGAGAAAGGCATCCAGTACCTGAGGGAATTGGCTGTCCTGGAAGTGATTTATAGTGACCTGGACAATGACCAGTTGCCTAAAGGTCCAGATAGTGTCCAGTGCACACGACCCATATGGCGGGTTCAAAGCTATCGCTGTTGATATTAACTGAGAACCTTCAAGCTGCAAGACTGTGTATTAAAATTCTGGTCACTCTAGTATGTCTCAGATTGACCTTGCAGTATCAAATTTAGCATTTTTTTTATTGATTAGTTGATACTTCCATCTAGGGTGAAGTTCTTTGTATATTTTGTGGGCCAGGCCGTAGCATAGAACAGGCACAAATGAATGACAGATTCCTTAGAACTGGAACTAGGAAAACACCTTCAGTAAACTCTTAATATCTACTGAGACAACCTTGTTAGGAAACATTCTCTCTGAAATTGTTCATTGTTGACATTATTAATCATAACAATATTATTGAGGAATTGATGGATATGTGTTTCATTGTCTTCAGTTTTATTATTGCTAGCAAGTTTTGTATTCCTAATATGTTAATCTGCTTTTTACTGGTAGTTGGATGACTAATAGGTGCAGCACTTTGAAAAAAATCTGCACATGCTGAAGCAGCACTCTGAGCAGAGTTCCAACATTTCTTACAGATGACATTCTGAAAATCAGGTCCATTTCTTCAGCAAAGTTAAGAGGACCAAATATTCTGAATAACTTTCTCAAAATGCCAAGCAATACAACTTTTTTCACAACAGTTCTAAACCCCATAGCTCTGTTCCAAGTACTTGAAGACTTACACTGCTGACCCAATTATAAAAAGATCCAAAATAATTTGTATTTTCAATTAGCAGCTGTACAGTTGCCTTAAGAGATGGATAGATTTTTCCATTTGGTAAATATTAATACACTAATGTGACAGGGGCTTCTGTGAGGACTGAAGAGGACAAGCAGAATAGGCAGATCGTCATTAATCTCCTGGGTCACTTACAGTTAAGTCTGTATTTTAAGTGAACTTTGCGGAGCATGGGAAATTATTTTGAAACTTGTATTCAGCAAGTGAATGGACTGTATGCTAGATGGGAATTTGTAAAAGCAATCAGATGCAATTCTCATGAGAAAGCAGTTAAAATGCTTGACTTCCAAATAATTTAGCTGTGAAGTTCCTTGCTACAACAAAGAACTGAAGACTGAGATTTGGGGGATTTAGTTTTTTTCTATAGATGGATTTGTAGCCTGAGACACCCAAGTTAAATAGTTCTTCTGAGTTAAGAAAAGCAGCATTGTGAAAAAAATGGTTTCGCTGTCTCAAATAAACAGCCTAAATACAGGTTAGTATGTATTATTCATGGTTAGAATAGGATCTTGGATTAGAGCCAGTCCAAGCCATTTCCCACCAGTGGCTGAAATTCTGAAAATGTAACATCAAAATTACTATGTTCTCAATAATATTTTCAATCTCAGTAAATTTGAGAAATTCCAGACAGACTATATTCTCACACCTCTTCTTACCTCAGAACAATCGACTATGTCTTACAGTAGCTTACTTTCCCTTTGAAGTTTAACTACGGCAAAAATTTTAGCAGCAAAAGTAGGATCGGTGTGCATGGGTCTATGCCTCTATAGTGCTATGCATAATGATGAGTTTAATGAACTATACCTAGTTATACTTTTTTCTTTATAAAGGATTATCCTCAGCTAAACAAAAAGAGTCTTATTTAGCTCAAGGAGCTGACCTAAATTATCATGGTCCTGTTACAGAGTCATGAGTTATTTCATATTAAGATCTTTCTGTAGCTCTCATAACTGCATGATAAACGGTAGCATATATTGTCAGTTATGTGACTGGTCAATAATGAGCCAGCGACATGATTCTACTTTATTATGGAAGTTCTGTTCCTTTCATTAAAGCATGGATTTATGAAACCACTTATGTGTATTATCACTTTTGGGTATTTAAAACTCTATTATGGAACTAAGTGGATGATTCCCAAGTGACGTACATTTAAGTTAATATTTTATGTGAATCAAAAGTTTACTAGCATAAACTATTTCAGAGTTGTAGATCATACTTCCTTAGGAATCTTTCCGTAGCAAAAAACCATATCATCCATGCATTCCTTTGTATGTTAGAAAGCTGCATGACTGAGTAGATCTGATGCCACCTCTTTCTTGTGGCTTTCACTCTGCATAAGGTTTACTGGCAACTGAGAAATGTTGTAGCTTAAAGACATACACTTATTCTATTTCCTTTAACAAAGAAAACATTAAACATATTTACTACAAATGATGGAGTCAAACCAAACTGCATAGCAATAACACACTCCTCTGCAAAGGGTATGGAAGTAGGGCTCTTTGAAAGCTGGAAAAACATTGGCAATCAAAAGCTACACAAAAGTAATCTTATTTTTATTACGTACAAGGAATGTTTTCCCAGGAGTGCTGATGCCTGCCAGAAAATAAATAAGAAACTAGGATAAAAGAAAGAAAGAAAGATTGCTTGAGTTAAACTGCCCAGCCAGGTTTTCCTTAGCTACACATACCCATGAGGAGTTGGGTTTCTTCTGTGCTCAGCTACAATTGATCAAAATGGCAGCCAACAGACTTTGTTACTACCTACACCATTATTGTAGAGGCAGCCACAGAGTCTTCACTTTTGCTGCATCGTTCCATATTCACATTTCTAAGCCTGACGATAACTCTGAAAGCCACCAGCTGTCACTTAAACAGCTACAGCCTGGTGCCTGTGCTTCAATAATTAGTCCTGAAGTAAGATAAGAGTGAGAATAAAAGAAATAAAATAAAAAAGAAAAAATGATCCTTGTTTAATATAATAATAATAATCCCATGAAACACAAACCCATAAATTAAATGGGCACAGGTGGTTTGGGTGTTGAAAGGTCTCTGAAAGGGCTAAAAATTAAAGAGTGTCTGCCAGTAATCCATGGAAGTGATGTCTGAAGCTGCCGATCTGCCTGTGGAAGAAGAATAGGGAGCTCTTAGCGAGGAAGAAAGTTACTATGGACAAGGTAAAGCAAGACCTGCATTCAGTTTGTTAAACAAGATAAGAAGCTATTACCATGTGAAATATCTCTCTGCTGACCAAGACAAGCAGATAACTAAACTTAGATACAAGGCTGTTTCTCTGCTCTGGCATAGCCTGTTCCTAGGGCTAAGAGCACGTGGGGAGTTGTAGCATGTTTTCAGCTAGAAAGGGCTAAAACAGGGCTGCTCAAACACAGCAGCATGGCTGTTCGCTCTCCTGCACAGGTGCTGACCAGGCATGCTGCTAACAGGCACTGCTGCCTCAAGCAGGGAACTGCTCAGGCAATTGCACGGGGTGGCTTATCCCCACCATGTCACCATGCTGTCTCACTCCATATGCTGCCTCACTCCATGTAGATGCAAGTCCCCCTCTTCCCTAGCCTGCCTGACCTGCTCCCTCTTGGCCATCACTTCATTCCAGACACAGATCAGGAGCTTCAGCGTAGATAGATAGATTTATCTCTGAATGTTATTCATCCCTCAGGGAAGAGGCTGACAGCTCGAGTCCTTAGGGGAAGCACTGGGAAAGAAAGCGTGCAGAGAGGCAGGAAGCACTAGGTACCAACCAGCACTCGGTGTGAAAATGCCTGCTACAGCTTTGTGGGCAGGTATGCGGGCCAAGCCTGCAATGGCGATTCAGGTCGGACATGGCCCTGAGATGGCCAGGAAGGGCAGGGTTGTGGCAGAGCTGGAGACCAGCTGGGAAGCCAGGCAGTAAGGCCCATTAGTGCCCTCAGGACCCTGACTTGGTGTTAAAAAGACTAAACAGGTAACATCGTGTCCAGACAGCCAGGATCTGCAGAGTTAGGTGAAATTGGGAATGTTAGTATTATTTGCTTAGCACTTCCTGAGGTTCTAGCTGGAAACCTCAAAAAAGCTGCTATTTTCAGGAAGATTTTCAGGACTTTTTGGCTTTTTCAGAACTACAGCAAGGATTTCCTTTTTCCCCCTATAATTCATTATGTCTTCTCAACTTACAAAAAACCTCAGAGTAATTGGTTCAAGTTCAGTTTGACCTTATGGTCAATTTTGGACCAGTTTTCTTTTTTTTTTAACCTACCCTACTTTTCCCATGCTTAGTTTAAGGACAGCAGTAAATGATTGAAGCACCTTTTCTAATTGCAACTTCATTTCCATCTAAAGTGAAAGACAGACTCTTACTTGGTGATTACCAGACAAGCAGTTAAAGAAAAGATAGATGGTTTCTGTGGTTCCTTAAGGCTTTACTAAATAAGATGGATTTCAGCCCTCTTTTTTTAAAAAAGCTAGTAGGTTCTTCTTTGTATTAAAAAGACCCTATTCCCTTCACAATCACAAAGCACACAAAGTAAAGATTGATGCTTCTTCACCTGTTAGATATAAAACATACATTAAAAAACCTCTTCTAGACATGACATTGCTCCTTATTTTATATAATAGACTGAAAAAAGACTTTGCTATGTAAGAACTTTATTCAAAACAACTTATATTGCAAAAGGAGTTTGGTTTGTTTGTTGGTTCGTTGGGTTTTGCTGTTGTTCAGATGTCTTTGGACCATTTATTTTGTCAATCAGGGTATGAATTTTAGTGTTTAGAGCATATATAGATTCCTATGTACAAGACTGCTAACCAGAACATATCAAGAGCTTACCATCAACAGTATACAACGATAACAGTTCAGAAAAAGACATTAAGCTCTATTTCTCCATTTCCTTTGTAAATTTTAATAGAAGGACATTTTAGTATTTAAGAATTCTGGAAAGGTGTTCAGAACATCTGTGCTTTCTTGAAAAGCTGCCAAAACATCATCAACACATCTCAGCCACAGTCTCTTTCTTGGCTTCGATAACAGCACAACATTCTGTCCAGAAGATGATATGAAGATATTAGTACACACTGGACTGAAATCTGTTTACAAGGGTTTAGTGACAGAAGGCAAGGAAGACCACAAAAAAAAAGTCAGCAAGCACTTGTCGGAATGATGTGAAAACACAGATAGACAAGCTCTTGTTCATACTCACGCTCCACTATTAACCACAAAGGACCAGATTGTTGTGCCCTGACCCAGTTGGACAGAGCAGTACAGTTAAGATCTTCCCTTTGCTGCAGGCGGTGGAAAGCCAAAACCTGTAATCCCACACATCATCCTTCATGAAAGCAGAGGAGAGACAAGAAAGGTGTCAGGGAGTGACAAAGCCTCATTTGGTTGTATAAGGCCATAGGCACCATGCAATGAGGAATAGAAGACAGACATTTCTGACCTTCTGGATTTTTTATCTAGTTCATGGACTTGCATGATTATCCACTCATGTTACATATTGCTGGATCCAGTAATAAAATAGGATTAAGACTCGGGAACATCAAAGTCACATGAGGAAGAAAAATGGCAGATGTCTAAATTGTAAACCAATATATCTAAATTAGACTAAAATCCCAGCAAAATCCTTGATATTTACCTGTCTGAGGTTCAGCAGGGTGCAGAGCAACCGAAGTAAAGAGCAGACTACAGGCAGAACTTTGTCATTGCTATCTCTGTCTCCCACATCATGTCCAATCTTCAGATTGTGCAACACAAAACCAGTAACTAAAACCTTTGTGTTCGCCTACCTTACTCTCTTTTTGCCACGGAGAAAATATTGATAGCTTTTCTTTTTCTGAGTCAGTTTTCCAGGTATAAACTCCCTTCAAAAATAACAGACGTATTGACATCTAAGTGTGTCATCAGATGACCCGTTACAAAGCATGGGATAGACAGAGAAAAACACCAGAAAACATGCAGTTGCTGGTCATTACATTTTTTTGCATGTTTTGCTGTTCTTCAGAAAACATCGCCTTACCCTTCTTTTGGGGAACATAAATTGTGTTAGAACCTTGTTTTCAAACTAGAGATTATCCAGTAAAAGAATTCTTCTACTCTAGATCCCTAATGTAGTTCAGTATTTGTGGTGAACTCGAGACCAAAAAGCAGTTAAATTAAGAAGAAAAGAGCTGAGAGAGTGTCATTCAGAACAGCTAATTTTTTTTAAGTCTTAAAGTCAAGTGTCTCCCATTAAATATGAATATTAGGGGAGAAAATGAATAAATGACAAGTTTGGTAATTATGCAGCCAGTGTTTTAACTGGTGATGGCAGCTTTTGCCGTCTGTATTATAATGAAAATTGACACAGCTGTATAAAGTCCCCCATTCCTGTTGTGATTTAGCATAGCTGGCTAGTTGTTCTCAGCTATGCAACTGGCATATAATTTCAGAGAGGTTAAGTTAGTGTATTTATAGGAAAGAATTTCTTTAATAGCCACTGTGTTAATAAAGAATTATTGGATTTGAACTCTGCTCTACCACACCCACTCCCTTCCTTTGCTAATACATTCTTTCCTCCTCTGACATGTCCGGTAAGCTTGCCAAAGAAAAAAAAAAAAGAAAAAGAAAAAAGGCAGTTTCTTAGGATCTGGATGATTTGCAGCAGTAAGGATTTCCGTTCTGACAAAAGATATATAAATCTTTGGGGAATCTGGTTCTCAGAGCTCTAAATATCCAAGCTATAACTCAAAGGTGTCTATCTTGCAGTGTAAGAAAGCATTTGGAACACAAAATCTTTGCATCTAGCTTGAAAATGAAGTGATGGATTTGCATTATTTATTTAAGCGACCTAATGTCTTATTTCATTTTTACCTGCCTTTCTTTTATTCATCTGTAGCTCTTTTCCTATCATCATCCCATGAGCTCATTTGTACCCTGCAAGGCTCTAATTTTGCAAAGTAGTCCACTGTGAGCCTTCCACTATGAATCTTCATTTACAACTGTGCAATATCCTCCCTTTCCACTACACACAGAGGCTGTAGTCGAAGTGGTCTGAGAATGTCCTCTCCCTTTCCCTGGAAAGCCTCCCAGACACAGCTTTCAGTATAGAAAATGAATGAGTGGCAATAAAAGTAACACAGATTCACACTCTGCTGCCTCTTAAAAGAATGGAGTGAGAAGACACCACTTAATTACAGCTTATGATCAATGATAGATTCGTACCAGTGGTTTTGTAGATAAACCTGGCACAGCAGAAAAGAAATTACAGGACTTTTGCAAGATAGCCTCTGATTTTTATCCTATTCAAAACTGGACACACTGCATTCCTCCTTTCTGCAATGTTTACAAACTACATGTACAAGGAAGAATCTAACATTTTGTGTTGCTGAAAGTCCTCTTCAAAATGATGCTGGTGACTTCCATGCGTTTTTTCATGGCGGTGGCTGAATCTTAATGGCCAAGTAACCTCACATATCCAGACTATAAAATACAATGAGAACCTTTGGTCTTGCAAATGTTAGGAAATACCAGCATCTTTCTGCACCACTAGTTTCATTGAAGTCAATCAGACTTCAAATAATACTCACTGGGAACCTACTGCCTAAGAAAAAGAGTAAAACTGACAGAATATCAGAGTCATTACAATGAGAATTGTTTCATAATCATCTCAGACCTTGACAATGCTATGCTGTCACCTCTGTGAGGGCATTGTCCCTCTAGATGTGCTAAGGGAACTTACCACTATGAATCTCAAGCCAAAGGCAGAAAGCTCCAGTTACCGCAGCTGCTGTTGTGGAAGTCAATGTCTAGTGCAGTGTGTCTGACAAGTATACCGCAAGTAAAAACTGGAACATAGTGCTACTGGTGAACATAAATTTCAGGAGAAAGCAGCTGGTAAAATCCTAAATCTTAATGTTTACCAGAGGAATAGCACTTTTCAACAGAGAAAGAGAATAGGCAAGGGACCTGGTAACCCACCATGATCTTCAACACAGACAGCTCTTCTAGACAAGGGAGTTGTCTTAAGGGAATGTTCCAGGTTTTGATGTTCTCATCTTAGAAAACAGTGGTGAATTTAAATAGAAATCACACCCTCTAGATCCTCTAACCCTAAATAGTTTCCCTCTGCCCCATTACATCAGTTTGCCAATATGATCAATCTATGTATATTTACAGTGAAAAGATGACAAAGATAATGGCAATTTTAAGAAATCTTCAGCACATTATATCTTTCTAAATCAACAAAAACGTTATAAATTATGTCAAAAAAACCCAAGTCTGGTCACTCTGCCAGTTGAGTCATGCACTTAGAAAGAAAGTAAAATATAGTATTGATGTGTCACAATTATATGTTCCATGAAAAGTAATTTATTTAATGGAATGGATTCTCATTAGTAAGAGCTAAATGGTTGAGCTGTTCTGGCCCTCAGAATTTATAACTTGCATTCACACATTTCAAAGTGACAATGTATCTCTGAATGCCCCAGAACTTCATTTGGAGAAACAAAAGTTCCTGTAAGAGATTGCAAGGCAAAAGAGATTTTTCTCACCCTCACATGGCTTGGTAGCATTGAAAGCATGGTTTGGTTGCTGGAAGGCTTTATATCCAGACATGAAAAACTTCCTAAACTTCTCAAAAGTAAATAGAACTAAGAACTTCACAAACTCATACTTCTAATCAACTTTCAGAATCCTCCATACCCATTCTGCAATATAGACAGGACTGGAAAGCATACAGTTCTGCGAGGTGATAGAATTAGTGAAGATCCTTACTCAGCTGAAAATAGAAGTACATATTTTAATTGTGGCAAACATTAGAATACAGCTGAAACTTCTGGGCCAGGAGGTTGTAAGCCAACCTGCATGATCCAGAGGACCCTGAAGTTAGTGGAAACAGCTACTTCACTTTCTGAACTTGAGAGTTGGTCAGCACCATGTCAAACCCAAATAAAAGTGGAAAGCAAAAAAAAAAAAAAAACACATTATGAATTTTGTATCTTTCAAATACCAATTTGTTCCAAATTCATAATAAAACAGACTATCTTGTTGAAAAACAAGATATGCAAAAATTCCAAATTGGTTTTAATGGAGTAAGAGGAAAATATAAAATCTGTACTCTAAAGACAGATTGTTTACTTATACTTATGGAGAGGCTACATTTAACTAACTGCTCTTAGAAAAATTGCCTGAGTTAATAGCTCATTTACTTCCTTAAAGATATCATCAGTATTTATTTAAATAGCAGACTATGGACTATTTTTTATTTATTTTCCTTTAAATTTATTTTCTAATGTACATTAAACATAGTCTTCCATTTAGCTGAAGACATGATCAGTACAATGAAAGTCTTAAAACCTCTTTTTTCAATGATATAATTTGTTGACATACTGAAATTGCATTCTGTCCAAGAAAACAATGATCTCAACAGAGTTTCAATGGAAATTTCACACTCTGTATCAGTTGCAATTGAATTTCATGCTAAGGGGCATTAACTCTGTCATTTCATCATTTGTTCTAAATACGCTGTACTAGGTGTTAAGATATATATGCTTGAATGTGGTTCATTACTAGGAGGGTGAAGAGAGTTTTACAGCTTTTAGTTATTCTGGTTTTATTTGAATAAAAAAAAAAAGACTTTCAGTTATCTTTTTGTTTTTCTGGAGTAATTAGATGCACTTTGTAACTCATTTCTGCTTTATTTCTGACCCATGTGTTTTAGTGTACTTCTCAGCCCAGCATTTTTTTTTTCCTGTCATTAACAATCTATGCTCTGGGTAATAGTTTATTTGTAGGAACTGGTTAACAAATGCCTATGAAAACATATCCCATTTCTTCTTCCAGTTTGCCAGTATACAAAATGAGAAAAGTCGTTGAAAGATTAGAGTAGACTCTGGAAGTAACCACCCTGTAATTCAGTTAGTGCTCTGCCATTCACTTGAAGTGTGCTCCTGGGCTGGGAGTGTTCGTTCTCTGTGTCTCTGGACACCAAGTTATGAAATGGGTGTTTTCAGTTTGCATATCAAAGTAAATGGGAAAAAAAGGAAAAAAAAAAGAAAAAGGGAGGAAAAAAAAGAAAATAACGGTCTATTAATTTATGAAAATAACTTCTCAAACCAAAGCCCAAAATTTTACAGGCAAGAACTGAAACTTCCCCTATGTCTTTAATGTATGGTAACGTTGCCATTCTTAAAAGTGTCATTCCTGGTAAAGAAGTGAAAGTAGAAAGAGCAAACAGCACTTGTCAAGATTCTCAGCTGGATCCCGCATCTCAATTCTGGCAAAACCATGCCAAACCTGAGATGTTTTGCACAATAGGTTTTAGATTTCATAGATCTATTTTGTCCATAGATTTCTGGTAACAACTACTAGAGCCCAGTGACGATCAGAAATTGCCATCAGTCGTAGTAAATTTTTTAGAGGGAATAGAAAGAAATGTATTTAACTTTTGAAAATTTCCACAGGGTTATTGCATGAAAGCACGAAACTCATTATATATATCTGCATATATAACAATGAGCATGACTACATGCCAAAATTGTTACAATTTTGGATGTGGAAAATAGGAGCAAATGAGAATTTGCACTTGCAGCTTTCCCCAATGGAAACTGAATATGCCCACATCACCATAGGTACACTTTAAAGAACTAATACAAAGTTCGTACAAGTTCTGCTTTTGTGGTTTCTTGCAGAACAAGAACAAACTGTTTACTGCAGAAAACAGGTCCTTGTATGTGATGTGTATTCACTCTGTGAAGACTGTTCTGACTGCTCTTTACCTAGACCATGAGACCATCTTTCTCCATTAAATTTGAGCTACTAGTTATGTCTTAGTTGAGGCCACAACTGTAATGCAAACACTGAACATGTTGAAGAGTAAATTGGAAGACAAATGTAATGACAAAATAGCAGCTTTTGAATGTGTCTGGCACTAAGCACTTTTTTTACCCTTCAATATTATAACTTGGAAAGAAATGTCATTTCAAGGCTGGTGTCAATTCAATTAAAGTTTTATTGAAAAAAGTAAATAATAAAAATGTGGAGTAATTTGTTATGAATTTGAAACGAATACAAAGCCAGAGCTTCTTTAAGTTAATTATAGATGTTAGTAAAATCTAAAAGATGATATATGGAATTTAAAGGTCAACAATCAAGACTGGGAAAAAAAGTAGTTATTAGACAGAACATTGTAATAAAGAAAGCAAGTAAACTCACATTTGAATGTAGCAATAGTTTCGTGGAATATTGGACTGGTTTATATTGGAAATTCGCCTCAGATGAAAATGACTGTAGTCTTGTAGTGGTAATGAAATAATGGCTGGTAATCACCAGTGGAAATTTGTTCCTGCTGGCTGGGATCCCAAAGCTCAATAGAAGAATGAAGCAAGCAAGTCCAGCATTTGGAATTACACTGGAGTGGGATCTATTTGAAAACTGTCTGGAGTCTGACCTGTTAATTAACTCCTATTTTGAGAGTTTAAAAGGAAGATAGGACTTCCGTGGGTGTGCAGTCTGCTACTCTATAATATTCATGTTAAGCAGCAAAAAGGAAAATGCCATACCAGGGTAAGCCAGAATATGCTACTTACTGATTCCCTTCTGCCTTCACCATAGAAATGAAACTTATCTGAGTGAAACAGCTTATGAAAAAATCCCACACACCCAGTTGATTTTGTATATAGCTTTTACTTGAGATTTCATCGAAGAGAAGAAAAGCCTATTTTATATGCAGCAACCTCTTCATAAAATGTTTTCGCATCAGTAAAGCAGAATACATTTGGAGATGGTCACATTTCACTTCTTAATGGACCTGATCTGGCATACCAGAGAGAACACTTGGGACCATTCCAGAATGAATTATTTAGGCCAATTTTTATCAGGCATAAGTCCTTCAGTAGATTACCAAAACAAAACAAAAAAAGCCCAAACAAAAATTCCACCTCTTTTTTTATATTAATTGAAGACAAATGAGTTTTTTGTTTTGTTTTAAATCTGATTTTCTGAAGTATCCCATGAAATCTGGTAATATTAAAATCCTCTTATGATACATTCTGATTTTAATTCTGCTAATTTAGTTTTTTTCCTTTAAGACCTTAATCCTGTTTCAATAGGCACAAAGCTCACCTATGTGACAGGTTAATTTCCAACATATTCCTTGTTAAATTCTGGAGAGTATTTATTTAATTAACTAAGATTAGGCATGCAAGTGAGTCAAAACCTTTAAAAAAAATTTTATTAGATTCCAGTGTAGAAAAGTTTCGTTTTTTTCCTGCCAAATGAATTATACAAGTGCAACCATTTTCAACTGAATTATCTGAATTTGAGTAATGATATGCTCTTCGCATAAGAAAGTCTTAGACATCTACTGCAATTAACCTTTAACACTAAGGAGAGCTGAATATTTAGAGTAGTAATGTGTCACCATATGATTGCCAAGATAATATGTGCTGTGTCTAACACCCAAGAACTGCAAATCCCGATTCACTTATTTTCTATTTGTCCTTGTCTCCTGAAGAATTATTTGGTTCCTAAATCCTCCCCGTGACTTTCAAAAGTAGCCTTAAACCTAGACAAATTTATGGTTGTTTTATGCCAAATGAGTTCCTAACATGCACGGCTGCTGGAATTACAGAGACTGAGAAAATGATCCACTCTGTATATTGTCACAAACTAATATTCTTGGGGAATTGAAGGTGTTCAAAACCTCAACCAGCAAATTCTAAAATTTGCTCTGCGAATAACAGTGTTTTGGAGGGTATGGGAAGGACATTCCAGTTTGTAACTCGGGTATGTTTTGGGTGGTTCATATTAACTGCCTCACTGCAAAGATGAAAGGGTATCACTGGTGTAAACAAAACCTGTGTGAAACAAGAAAACGACTCATATTAAGGGAGTTATAAGTAACCGAATGTGCAGTGGAACATGCTGTGAAAATGATAAATTTGCATACTTTTCTGAGAACTTTGGATTTTAACCACGGTGGCTCTCCTGATTCCATTATAACACTTCAGTAGCAACACTGGAAATATTATCTTTTTACTGCAAAGACACTTCAAAATCTGTCATTACTTTTGTAATATTAATTAATCCAAAATGCCCTTTCAACAGCTGAATGTAAAAGACTTTAGAAGAAACTGATGTCTACTGATGGAGAGTACAAAACACCAATTTAGAAAAGCTGTATCAACTGCTATCTGAGATGGTAATATTTAAAACCAGTATAAGTTTGTATATGTGTGTCTGCTACATATATGCTTACATACACATTCACAGAGTATAAGTGTGTACTTATGCACACTAATGTCTAAGGTTTTAAAAGGATAAAAGCTGAGTTATAAAATACCCTCATTGTAGCACAAATTTGATTAAATACATTACAATAAATGTAATGTTATGCAACAGGTATGATTTAATGCAACATTTCTTGTTGTGTTGGGGGATTTTATTCTTTCTGAGCAAGATTAAGTACAGTGAACTGTGGCACGATATTCTCAGTAATGATAAAAATAAAAAATACAAAGACTGACTGATGTGATGAACAATGTCCATCTTGGATACTGAAAAAGGGATCCTGTGAAAAATTATGCAACTGAAGCTGATGGCAGGGTTACAGAAGAGTCTGGATGAGTGATGAGCACCATGTAAAGGGACTTGTGTTTCCAAGTCTGCACCACTTTTGAACTACACAAGTGATGAATGCACATAGGAGTTAAAGAGGTAAGGAATTAAGGTTGTAGGAGCAATTCCAACACTTACACATCATAATTTTGTTTTTTTCTTGGCTTTGTCCCTCTAAGACTTTCCAGTTAGTGGTGAATTTTCTTTCTTTCTTGTTTTTTTTTTTTTTTTCCCAGCCCAAGATTAGAACATAGGCAGCTTGAGAAATGGTTAAGACAAAAGGAGCTTTTCTCATTCAGGCCAAGTATGTGACGTGATGCTGTTCCTATGCTTATAGATTCAGTCCCAGCTCAAAACTGGAATTTTACTTTCCTAACTTCCATTGTAAGATGTTAAATGTCTAGTGAGATTTCCTTGTTCCAGCTTGTGCCTATTGTCTCTTATCCTGTTTTTATGCACCTCTGAGGTGAGTCTAACAGTCTGCCCTATACCTTCCCAGTAAGAGTTTGTAGGCAGCAATATGGTCTGACCCTTCTCCTCTCCAGGCTGAATGGTCCCAGTTCTCCCAGCCTCTCCCCATCTGAGGCATGCTCTAAGCCTCTAACGACCTTTGCAGCCCCTCACTGGACTCATTCCAGTATGTCCATGTCTCTCTTGTACTGGGGAAGGATCACTTCCCTGCACCTGATACTCTGTCTAATGCAGCCCAGTAAGCTGTTGGCCTTCTTTGCTGCAAGGGTGCTTTGCTGGCTCGTGTTCAACCATGGCTCCACTAGGAACTCCAGGTCCTTTTATTTACAGGAGTATGAAGCCTTGCCTAATACTCTTTCACAACATTTGAGGGAAGGAGGTAATTTTATACATGTCAGATGCAACAATAGACGTGATACTCTAGGGCTATTAGAAGATTTCCATAGTGCAAAGAGGAAACTCTAAGAAACATTACAGCCTGCTTAAATTTTATTTCCAGCTTGCTGAGGAACAAACAATGAAGATATTTTTATCTCTATTTTTGTTTACAATTGTACAAAATTAATTTCATATCTGTAATTGTGGATATGAAGGTTTTAGCATTTTCTTTCTCTGTTGGGCAGCGTAATACCAAATATTATAAAAGTAATTAAGAGATATTTATAATGTAGAAATGTCACAGACATTCATAGCAAGGGGAAAAATTAACATTGCAGAATTTCTTAGGTATTGACCTATTCACTGTACATAATGTTTGCCTTTCTGTGTAGCAATATAGAAGCAGGGAAGACAAGTGTGCTTCCAAGGGGGTTAAAGGAAGTGGTTTGCATTGATTTAGATTGCTAATAAAAGACCACTGTGCCTTCCCCCCTCTCCCCTGAACAATAATCCAAATCAGAAGCGCAGAGGAAACAGTGTACATGTGAGGGCTTCATGTAGAAGAAATAGATGTGGATAGCTTTCACATATTAACAATATAGCATTTACTTCTAAAATGTCACAGCACAACTGCATTGAAAAGCTATGTTCCTATAATATTCCACTGGGGAATAGTTTTATATTTCCTCATAAAGCTTCCAAGTCCCTTGTTGTTATTTTCAAATTAGGCTATCTCTGTCAGTAATATGCTAAGACACTAAAGAAGACAAATCCAATAAATGTTTCATAAAACTATGCAAATTAATAACTAGGCTTAATCCACCAGGGTCTATGAAATTTTATATAGTAACTGCAGTTACAATTAAGTGTACAGTAAGAGGCCAGCTCTGCAGAAGAGCAGGTGAGACTTTCAACTGTATCGAAACATAACACTTAGACTGGCTACAGATAGAATGATTGCATCATAAAGTATGAAAAACTAATAAATTAAAGGTATATGATTGTCACACTGCTAATAGAGTTTTAAGAAGAGAAGTTAATGGTGCGGAGGTCTTGACTATCTCCTGTACCAGTAAAATGTCATGACTTTACTGAAAATAGTCGGTCAAGCACCTACCATAAGCCTGAAAACATTTGAAAGAAAAAAAAAGAAATCTATGCTAAGCTTTCTCAAAAAGAAGCATTCTCAAATTACTTGTTGAGATCTGGTTCAAACATCCTCCAATGCCAACAATACATTTTTGGATCATGCACCGATGAAAATGGTTTTACTCACTTAATAATAAAGGAACAGAAAAATATTTGGAGAAGTGGTTAGGAACACCAAGTCCTTTGGTCCATGCATTTGGGCTTACTTCCCAAAACAGAATATCCTGGATTCTGCTTGCTGTAATTACAAGAGTAAAACTGTGATCTCAGTCTCACAGGTATGCCTGTCGTGAGCTCTCCTGAAATATGTTGGGCTTATATGCATTTGGAGATTTGGCTTTCTTTATCCAGGACTCTGTGTTCTCTGTTGCAGAAACACAAAGTACTGCAGATCTTTCATGCACTCTGGGTCTTTCGCTTTCTTGTAGGCACATGGACAAACAAACATTCTCCCTATGCACATGAAAACATAGATCCCTTCTGAGGATTCATTACGGACATTAAGAAAGCAACCAGAACACACTCTCAGAATGACATGTAATACAGACGGCATAGAAAGCTTTACTTAGAGGCCAGAAATTAAGTTTTCAGTTGAACAGAACTCTCGCTGACTTCAAATATTTTTTTTTAATAATGAGAACTGAAAAGCTGTGCCAAAATAAACCTAAATTAATACCCTCATTTTAGACTTTTCTCTTCGTTGATAAGGTATTAAAATGCATAAGAATAGCAATGGATTTTCTCAGTCATGCTAGCAGCACGATGCGTCCATTCCTTTATAACGTTATGTCACTCAGCTATTATGGTTCCTATGTCAATCTTGTACTGACTTAACTTTGGCCTAGAACCAAAGTATCTTCACAACTCAACTGCAGTAAACTTACCTCCATGTTTGAAACTGAGATAATTATACTTCTGGAAAAAAATCAGGAACTCCAGCAAATACACTGAGTTTGAGGATACCTTGGGTAGTTTTCCTGTGAATGAACCATGTTGCCAAATGACTTAGCTCCTGAGTTTCTTCAGGCTCTGATCTCCCAGACCCTCTTCAGGGAGTCCGTATGGGAAGACTGCCTCTGTCTACGCAGAACACCTCCAACACTGTTCTAGCATGTTTTGTCTTTTCAATGCCTGCATATGCTCTCACACCAAGCCCATCATCCCCTCATCACTTTGAGTGGGAAAAAAAATAAGTATGTGCATATGTGTGCACAGGTTTAGTGTCTCAGGGACACAACAATTGTCACAGAGAAGGTGTGAAGTGTAGCTGTTGCCCACATCTAGTCTTTTAAAGAAGAGTGGGCATGAGTCCTCTGGCTTCCAACCAGTAGGAAAGCCAAATATTAAGTCATTAAATCACTGTCTTTCGTGATGTTGATTGAGCAACAATATTTATCAGTACTTATGTGGAACACATCACACAAATTCCTGGGAATCAATTTTCAAAGTCTTTTAGAATTCCATAGAGACAGGTTTTTATCATCGAGGGAATCACATGGAAGGCTTAAAAAGTGTTTCTCTGTTCGAGTGTTGCAAAATAGCATTCATAAACAGCCATTAAGACCCTGAATTCTGAGCTATATGATCATGTTATCTGATATTATGATCATTCTTACAAAGAGGGATTTCTAAGTGTGGAAGAGGTATTTCCTGAAAATCACTCTTTACCTCTTGTGAAGTGTTTAAAAAAGAAAAAAAAGGTTCGTTACAGAAAACGTATCCTTACTGCTGGTAATTGGTCGAAAAGTTTCAAATATCTAAGCATAGAAATCATGAAACTAAAATTTATTCGTGCAATGTATGTGACTATGGACACAGACCAATGGTCAAGTCTTTAGACAAAGGCCTATTAAAAAAAAATATATCTAACAAGTGTGAACTGCTCCACATTCATGATCATAATATTACGCAAGAAAAAATAGCCACAAAAGAATATCCACCCTGAATGTCCACACAGTGTCTCTGTAAAACTTCAGTAGGAGATATTTTTGTCTTTTTTAAACAAAACCAAGCAAACAAAAACATGGACACATATCTGAAGCCAGGATTCATGTAACATTCAAAGGTTTTGGGATCATAGACTGTAGGTTTTTGACCCCCTACTAATAGCAATCACAAAGGACTCCAACGTTATAGGATAGGTCACTGTTATCACTTACATTTATGTACCTTCACTGAGTCCTACAGGACACAAAAGTCTTCTTCATTCAATAATTCAGCTCATTGTCTTGACTGTCCACGAATTTCTCAGATAGGCAATTTGTGTTGCTGATCACAAGTGACATTAATACACTAGCTGTCATGTAATGCATTTAAACTTGCCTTTTACTGTACAATGCAAATGCGTTTTCCTTGAGAATTCTGAGTGCAGCTTAATAGCCAGGCAGGAAATGGGATAATTGGTTAAAGAGATTCACAGTGCATTATTAGTATTTTTATTACTGCTGTAATTTTATAGTGTCTTTGATTTATGAGACAGAGGAAAAATTAAAAGGCATTCTGTATCTTTCCAGTTGCACTAAACTGCTTTGCATCCAGAAATTAAAGTGCTGAGTAAGATGCTATAATGAAACTTAGGAATAACCATGATTATTTTCCTGATTTAGCATTTGTATTAGTCTCAGTATCTCTATGGCCATACCACTGCTGCTGCAAATGAAAGCAGTCACTAAATAATGGTAAAAATATCACAAAAGTATGTTTTTACCAACAACTCTAGCTGTATTAGGAGTTGACACTTGTAAATGCTGCAGTCATGAAAGCCATATTTAAGTAAGGAAAAAGAATAACTTATAGACCTAAAAAATAATAGTAACTGAAGAAACTTTGAATATAGGAAGTTACTATGGCAAACTGCCTTGTTGAAACCATAAGTTTCCATTCTCTTTTGCTATTATTTTTATACCATCTTTCCTCATTTATTTTTACTGTGGCTCTCTGTGGGGCATTTTGTGTGTTCTAAGAGATAACTGTTAGTCAGATCAAAGGTTTTTTTTATCCAGACACAATGCCTACAGAAAACAATAAGTTCTGCTGGAACAAATGGAAAATGGAGGATCAAGCATGCTGAGAAATACCATCAGAGGAATGCAAACAGTGATGGAGAGTTGAACATTGAGAAGGTGTGAATTAATAATTTCTTTTCCTCATGCATGTTTGTATTGTGTTTTCTTCTGATCTTTTTCAACTACGTTAAAAATATCCACAAACTTAAAATGGCTATACAACACACATTAATTCCATGTCCTTCCCAGCCCTTTGACAGAGTTAAAAGATTTCATTTTATTGGCAAACTAAATGGAGAAAATTGAAATTAAGTACTTTATTGAAGCTCAATAATTAGGTAAAGAAATAGACATAAGCAATTTAAAGTCACTAGAAAAATATCAAGTTTGGTTATTAGGTGGGTGGAACTTTTTGTGTGAGTCAACAATGGTGTGAATCGGTCCTGTACCCCCTATTCCTGTGCAGTTACAGGATGCCCTGCTGTGAAAGGCAACATTGTTGTTGGACACTTAGTCAGATCCAGGCTGGACAGTTGTAGACTAATAAATCTCAGGGTGGCGACTGGAATTCAAAATGCACTCTCAGTGGCAGGGAGAAAGATGAAAAAGATCTGGTGAAATGATCAGATTGTGATAGCAGACTGCAAGCTGCACGTGACTTCAATGGATTAGCAGGAAAAAAGAGTCAGTACTGCTCATTTCCAAATCTACAAAAGGATACAATGAAGAACTGGAAGAACTTTTAGAGCTAGTAAAAATCACCCAGTGTTTTCTACCGATATTTTATTTTTGTTGCCTTTTTTATTAAATTCATTTTTTCAGGAAAAAAAGTGGGTTTAGAATTGTACATTTTTGACAATGTTGATCTCTAGCAGTCCTTTATCTCTGAGACCCTACAAGGAAAGTGATTAGACTATTGCTTTCACCCTGGGAATAACTTGCTGGAAAATCACTGATGACTTAGAAGCTAGCAGAAATGATCAGGGATGTGGAAATGTAAGTCTTCCAAACAGAAGTCACGGATCAAGTCTGAGTCTATTTCACACCAAAAAATAGCTTGCTTTTTTTTTTTCCTTAATGTACTCAGAAAAGCTAATGGTTAACTGTGAAGTCATTTTCAAGTTCTAGTTTACTAATGTCAATCTGTCTACCTAAAATAACTTCTACAGTGTTAATTGGGTATATTATTATTATTCTCTTCCTGCCAAAAACCATTACACATTTTTTTCTGTTTTTTTAGCAATAGTGAAATTTCAGACCACTACTAGTGTTTCAGAATCTGGTGAACTAGCTTATGTAATATGATTGTAAAGTACTTGATAACAAAAAGCTTTATATAAATGCACATTATTGTTCTCAGTAGAATCTACCTGGCATGTATATAGGCACAGCTGAGTTATCGGTGACCTCACTACTTTTTTTTTGTCTTAGGTCTTAGTTCCAGTTTGATTCTCTTGTCTATAAAAAGGCTTCTAACAAGCTACCCACAGATATTAATGTTATCATTTGTATTTAATATTAAAATGTTTCATTTAGTCATGTAGCATCCAATATTGTTTTTGGGGGCAGGGGAGGGGTGAGGATTCCGACACAGACTTCTAGCTGCTGATTTTGGTTACATGTCTGTATCAACCGCCTAGCTCCACTTAATGGAAAACAGAACTTCCCTGTAAAACATCATGATTTAGAGCTGATCATACAAATATCCAACCTTCTGTTCTGTGCCTTCATGAAAAGTACTGTTTGTACATTCACATCTTCAAGCTATGATGAAGTGTGCCCCTTTCCCTCACTACATTTCTAGGCATTTGCAAATTTAAATGGCTGAGTGAAAAGATTGTAAAACATATTTTGAAATGTAAAAGTTTCCAGTAAAGTGCACTTGCCTGCCTTGTGAACTTTGAATTGAAGACTAAGTATATTGCATCCACTGCTTGCTTTTATTATCCCAAACCAGTAGTGACTATTGCTTTCTCTTTCGCTCTGTTCTTACTTGTTTTTGTCATTCTTCTCAAGGGTATCATGCCCTGGGTAATAATAAAATAAAAGGTTCATTCCTCATGCAGCGTTCTGCACACTGACTGAATTGTTCTAGACTCCAGAGGCTGAGAAAGGCAAACCAATGTGAATGATGATGGGTGAAAAGGTCATCATTTCATTCTTGTATAAAATAATTTTTGGTGCCCATTTCACTTTTCCACTTTTTTTTTTCTTCCTTTCCTGGAGGCTTTTGGTTTAAGTCTCTTTTTAACTCTCTTTAAATGATTTATGATCTGTTTCACACTTTGTTACCTTTCTCTGCATTGTAAATGTCAGTGTGCCACATCTGAGAGATGGGAAGTTAACATGCCGTGGGGTTTTATTGACGAGTCTGTGTCAGTGTAAAAAGAAAATGTTTTTAGTTGGTAAAGCACTGCATTTATTATCCAAAATCTCCTGACAGTAGTAATGATAACACATGAATGAGATGAAATGCTGTCAAGACCTTTTCATTGTGCTGGAGCATAAGATGAGTGAGACAGGGAGAAAATTCCAAGATTTCAGAAAGTGGTTTCTATAAAAAAGAAATTGCACATCACGTATTCAGCATATGTGAGTACCAGCGTGTACCTGGCATACACACACAATCATGTTTGCATGTAGATGCAGATATAGTAGCTATCAGAAGACAATATTCTTTTATTCCCCAGCTGAAAGGCAGCATTCCCAGATGCCTGTTGAAAACGATTGGGATCTCAGTCTTGCACTCTGCCTCTCTGCCAGCCACTAGCCTCCAGCTGACCTTGAACAATTCATTCAACTCTCCTTCTCCCAGTCTCTTGATATGTAAAATGAAGTTATCGATTCTCCTCTCCTTTGCAAAATGCATTTGAGATGCACTAATAAGACATGAAATAGGTAGAAAAAGCTGTGAAACATCACACACCCATATTTATAACCCCAAAAGATGCATTATGGAAATGAGAGCTGGCAAAACTTTCTAGATCATCTTTCATGGGTACACTCCCTGAGCTAGAAAGCTTAATAATTCTGTGTACTTGAAAGTCAACCAAAGGGCTTCTCGCAAATTCACAGAAGGAGCTAAAGAGAGTCTTCATATAATCTTCACAAAATAGTTACAGAAAAAAAAAAGTATAAATAAAATATGGGTTACCAGGAAAAGCATTCAGTCCCATATTCAAATTAGGCATGCATTCACTGTATGCAGAGTCTTAGGATAGATGTAAAATACAGTAATCATTTTAACTGCTCTGTAGTGGCTCCACAGTTAGCAGGGCATGCATGCAGCTTTGCATAGACCCTGGAGTTTCTCCAGCAGAAAAGAATACTAAGTACATCCTTTCAGTTTGCATTTTCATACAGTTAATCAACCCTACTTCCACTGCTCTTCTAGCTGTTGGGTTCAGCAGAACTTAGGTTTTCTTTCCTAGATATATGTAATTTCTCTTAGCTTCTTTATTGCAACTTCAGTTTGTCTAATTCCTATTGTAGTCCATGAGCTTCCGTGGTAATAATGAATGTCTATTTTGTATCATATATTTTCTATAAGCCCAACTGATAAAACAATTCTTCAGTTGTAACACTACATATTTACTTCCTCTGCACATGCCCTTCAGGCTTTTTCTTTGTTTTTTTGGTTTTTTGGGTTTTTTTAGGGAAAATGTCACAGACAGGGTTGGTACAAAAATCGCTTTCCAAATATCTTGCAATAGAAAAATGGGGGTTTAGATGAGCTTTATTCTAGAAGGGAAATTAGCCCTTCTTTAGGTCAGTAAGCCTGTGTTATGAGTGAGAAAATTGACTATGAATTAACCACATCCTGTTGTAAGAGCGCAGAAGTATGCCTAGAGACCTAGCATAGATTTGAGCATACAGAAGAAAGACAAGATTGGGTTCAAGATAGTCTGATTGATTGATTTGTGTCCATGGTTGCAGCTAGAGGCAGGTCAAGTCTGTAAGACAGAGGCTGATATCTTCCTTGGTCTTAAAACAAGGTCATTCAAGTTGGTCACCTAGGTTTGCAGATGGGACTTCTGACTATTTCCTAATATAAACATCTGATGGATTACAGGTAAGTAATTAGAAGACCTACATACTGAAGAAAATATGGTCAACTACAATTTCCTAGTAGGTCAAAGTTGTGATAAAATGGTTATGAAAGTCCTAGAATACACAGTAAAATAAAGATATAGATATCTAGAGAAAAACACTCTACATTGCAAATTCTGTGACACATATCTTTAGCTTTTTTATTTATGTACTTTGTGTTTCATTTCCTCAAAAACCCTAATGTAACATACTGTAGGGAAAGACAAACACCTCTTCTATGGCTAGATAGCTATCAACATTTGACCCAATCTGATTATCTTTCTACCAGACTTTAAAGAATCTGGCAACTCTCAGGAGACTTGCTGTGCTAGCTCTTTTACAACTAGATGTACAGGAATCAAGGCTACGTGTAAAATAGGCCCTTGATACTGAAACACCTTTTGGGCTTCTGTATCCTCACACTGAACCTTGCTCTTGCTCTCAGCTTGGCTCTCAGACTCCTTGTATTGTGCATAGAGACTTGTAGGTCTCTCGAGTGGAGCCCAAACATTCAGTAAGGCAAGGAAGGCCTCATCTACATGTGTTATTTTAAGTGTTCGTTTTCCAAACTTAGGCAGCCTCCTACCATTGGGCACTGAAATAACTCTTAAATATCTAGCAAGAACAACTGTTTGTACATATTCATGGATTTTACACTACAGAGCCGTTGGATAAGAAGGGAACGAAGAAAAGGCAGAGGTGACTGGATAATCAGAGTACAAAGGTTCAGAGGAATACACAAAGAAAATAGGACCTCAGGGCTACATCACATGATCAGAGAAATAATTTAGATATTTGTGCAAAGAAATACAAGCACCAGCAATGATAAAGGATGTCTGCAGAAAAATAAGAGACAGAAAATTTATTGTAAAGTATGCAAAAGACATAAATATCCTTTGGCACGTTAGGGGGACATACAAAGCCACTCAGTGTAACCAAGGGAGAACAGATGCCAGATTTCTTAGAAGTAAAGATTCCAGTAGAAATTTTGAGAAAAAGGCCCCACAGAGCTTGATCAACTCAGTAGCTCTCCAAGATTTAAAAACAAGAGCAAGTTTTGAGATAGGAATGAATGTGGAAGCTACAGTAGAGTTAGCTTACTAAATATGAGAGGAAGAGTATTTACTAAGACATTTCAAGAATAAATTCAGATATCTGTGAGAGTAGGACCAGTGAAAGAGCAGACCAGGTTTAGATCAACACAACTGTTCAGCTGCTTGTGATAAAACACATCCTGAGGAAATTCGCAGAACAGAAATGAATAAATTATTAAAATTTTATAATCTTTAAATAGTCTTTTGACAGTATAAGTGTATAAGAAAGTAGGCAAGTTTTCAAAATGTATATTATTCCTGCAAAATAGATCAGGCTGGTAGATTGCATCTCCAGCAAGCTGAGGAGTGCAGTGAGAGTAGACAAGTAGCAGGATGTTCAGGGTGACTTTAATGTTCTGTCATGAGATATTTTCATTTTTCTGCTAGAAGAAATCATGGTTTTATCTTTCAGACATGAAATAGAAATCAAGCTACATAAGGGAGTAGTGAGGAACTGTAGATTCACTGATGGCATGGAATTCATAGTCCTGAGGAGGCTGATCTATCAAGGTTAATTTATGATGGAGACTGAGAAAGCAGCAAATATGGAGTGAAGATTAGCAGGAAAATTTAAAAAAATTAGACAGTTGGAAGATCAAAGGAGAAAAACTATAAATTTAAGAGACCAAGGACTAAAACAGATAGGAAAAAAACCACATTGTGTTTTGAAAGATTATGTGTTAATGAAGCGATACAAGAGAACCAGTCTTGTTATTGCTGAATTTGTAAAAATTGACAAGTTTGAAAGAAGAAATATTTTTTTAAAAAGTAAAAATAACCTGAATAAAAGTCATGATCATGTCATACAGAGCTACTGTTTTACAGGTTGGAATTGACAAAGCAAGAAAACAAACAGAAGATCCTGATTCTACAGATTCCCTGAAGACGACTGCAGAAGACAAAAGTGAAGTGATAATTAAATGGTTAGAACAAGAAATAATAACTTTACAGATGATCTAAGGGAGTTAACCATGGCTGCTTATGTTTGTGTTAATTGTAGTCCCCTAACACGTCAGACCTGATGAAACAAAGTTCAAGCAGTGAAACAATGATGACCAATGAGAAGCTGTGTAGATTAATTAGAAGGCAATATAAAAGATAAAGGTTTTTGAATTATCAGTAAAGGACTAGGGGAAAAGCCTGTTAGGAGTATTCAATTGAAAGAAAGAAATTATACACATATAAAACACAGTCATGAAAAAAACACATTACAGAGCTGTACTTGCACAAATAAACTCCTTTTTGTGGCTTCTATTTTAATGCAAAGACTTTCAAATACTTTTGCAAGTAGCAACCCCACTTCAGTAGAAGTTTGCCACCACTCAATACGCTTTTTAGCCTGAGCATTAGAAATACGCTTGAACGTATTTATAGCTGAGTAGAAAAATTGAACCTGGATCTTCCACAACCTAGAAAAGTATTGTAGCCACAGGCCAGGTGTGTAGCTGGGCACCACCTTGACTCTTTCTGGAAGATGGCTGATGGAAGGATCGAATCCATCACACCATGGCTGCCATACTGAGAGCTGTGCCTGCAGACAAGAAAGGGGCAGAATTTCACGCCTCCTCTTTCCCTCAGCCTTTATCCCCTGGATCTTGGCAACTCTGTCCTGTGGGCTGCCTAGCTGGACTGCTTCCTGAAGCACCTACTACTCATTTTTTCTACAGGAATCCCAAACACTCATCTCTACTTCTACCCTACCCTACCCTACCCTACCCTACTCTACTCTACTCTACTCCACCCTACTCCACCCTACTCCACTCTATGTGTTGGGTGTCCAAACCAGGCACTGCAGGATTTTACTTTTAGGTATCTCTTCACTAGCTCTGTTTTAGTGACAATGTCTGCATACAAGGGTGGGACCTCTCTCATCTAGGTCTAAGTTGTTTTCTTGGTGTGAGCTGGGGTTTAAACCCCCATAGCCAATGGAGATCTAGCTGATACATAGGTCTGGAGGGTTTTTTAGACAGTCGAACATCAACTGTTTTCTTTGGGGTAAACTGAAAAGATCTCTAAATTTTCTGTTTGCATTGACTACATGTCTGTACAACAAGCTTACTTTTAGGACAGGGTGTTTGAGTTCATTTCTGTGACTAAACCTCACCTCAAATATCAGGTCAGTCACTTGCAACCTACTTCAATTGCTCACAAATAGGTACTTAATGCAATACTTAATGACAATATCTGAGATATCCTGTTGTGATGGCGCTTAGTACCTGTGGGAGATCTGTGCCATTTGCAATATCTCTGGATGGCAGACAGGAGCATCTGAAATGTCACTAGCCACCAGCAGGTGGGCAATTGAATCAAGCTGTCAAGATATATTACATTCTCATATGCAGTATAAATGAATAATAGACTGGAGAGCAGTTTGAGCTTGAGCAACATTTCGGTGGCTTTGAAGAGAATAGAGGAAAAAAAAATCAAAATAGCTTAATAGTTGAAATCACTTAATGTAATACCTTCCATCACAGTTTCTTTATTATTTACTCTCTGAAGTGTTTTTTACTCTATCCAGTTTGGGATAGAGTAAATAACATATGTATTCTTTCTATTATTTTTAAAAAATAAAGCATTAAAATGTCCTTCATGGAACATGTGCCCTTAAGTTGACAATGTTGCTTACACTTTAGTGAAAACATGACACTTTCTGACATTTGTAGAAATAGTAATTACCCATGGTCAAAACAAAAAAATCAACAAATAGAAACCCATGACATATTTTAAATATCTTCAAAACATGGTTTAAAATTGCTTCAGCAAATACAGTTAGTGAAGTGAATATCTGTTAAAGAAATAGACCCGGTCAAAATATCCATCACCTATGAACTGAATTGAAACTTAAGCCCTGTGCTGAACCCATGCTGAACAAGTACAGTAACTATTAACTCCTTTTCACCAACTTCAGCTTCACTTGTCTTTCATGTCTCTATCCAGTTCTTTGCCTACTGAAGTCAAAGGCAAATTTTATAGCAAGCAAACTGTAAAGATCAGCTATTGTGTAAATTGCTACCATGTAATAGTATTCTCTGTTATTGTCAGCACAGAAAAAAAACCAAACAAATGAAATATGGCCCTGTTTAAATTAGTGGCATTTTTTTTCTAGCAATTCCTTTCAGGAGCTTTTGGGGCATGTAAACTGATGATGAAACAAAACCTTTAAAATTCTAGGATTGCCTTACGTAAAAATATGTCAACCAAAATACTGAGGAGACATCAGAGGTTGGAACAGGAAAATATGTTTACAATTTTTGCAAGGACTAAACCCTGTATAATGTTGAACTATGGGGAATCACCTCTGTTACTCAGCATTTATAAATTCTGTAAGTACAATTAGCTCCCTAGCCTTAAACTCGTTATTTAAATCTGACTAATGATTGTGAATGTTAATCAACCTTCTAAACAATGGTATAAGCACTGGAATTGTTACAAACAGAAACAAATGAAAAGAGGAAATAACTTAACGAAAAGACATAGCCAAACATACAAAATATGCTTTTCAGCAACATTTGAACACTTAGATGGGTCCAAAAGCAACAAAGATGAAAATAATGTCAAAAGTGTTCAAGAACATTTTCTGGTGCATTTTACTTTGTGTATTAACTTATCCAAATAATTTTTATGTCTATGCCACTGCAGAGCGGGGACACTGCACTAGTTTTGGGAACAACCCAAAAAGTGGTTACTGTTTCTGTATTCCCTGTTAATTGTCTTATAAAGTAAAAATAAACTCTCTTAAATAGAAGGCTGCAATGTTAATACAGAATACTAAGTTCCAGTCATGTTCACAGTGAAGAAATGGGGAATAAAATGTCATTATGCACTCTTTCATAATTCTTCATGCTCATTTGTTTGTTGTTGTTGTTAGCAAGTATTTCTTTTGAATGTTGTGTGCATGGAAGGCAGTCAGCCACAGTGATCTCAGCCTACCTTTGATTTATGAACCAGCACTGCTTTGCCAGTTCAAAAGTGCAGGCACTGAAGAGTCAGAATTTGGATATGAACAGTGGAAGAAGTCTTATTTTCCACACAGCAAGAAAATTGACTAACAATAGGCTAAATGGAACTTGTGCAGAAAACCAGTACAAGTATGTCCCCTTGTAACCAATTCCCCCCCTTGTGCCACTCATATGGGATCGTAGATACAAACAAAAATTTGGGTACTAAGCTGCAACTTTTGAGTCTTAGCAATGCAGCATTTTCTTTACAAAGTCCTTGTTTTTTCTGTGTTGTGCATTGCTTCAGAATATTGGTCTTAGGCCAACAATGAAAGGGTTATCTTTTCTCAGTCAGGAAAAGAGAAGGTATAACTCATCAACAGTGTGGTGTCACTCAAAGATATGACACTACATAAATGCATGTTCAGTAAAAGCAATTAAATTTACTCATGACTGTGTACTATAACACCCTAGAGCTAAATGTTACTTCTCATGCCCTTGGCCAGTGGAAGTTTCCAGAGGAAATACACACTTGGTAAGATGTCAGTCTCATAAAGAGATTTTGAAATATTTATGGGATCTGACTGATTTTTTTTGTCTGTTTGGTTTTCCCAGTGGTTTGGTCTCCCTCGTGCAGATTGAGAGCTGAGCAAAACATGCCAGTGGTATCTGGGCTTCAGCTTGCCCTCAGATCAGCTTGTAGCTCACGTTTTTGTTAAGCAGGCATCCCAGATTTCCATGTCTTTTCAGGACATTTTTTATGAATGTTTTCTTTTTAGCACCCTTATGTTTGGAGTCTCTTTGTCCAGATGCGGGTTTGCCTATGTAATCTGTCTCTGAGATTGGCTTTGCTTATTATATGGGCCAGCTACTACAGCATTCCAGTGATTTACAGCCATGAATGAAATTTATCCTCAGTTTTCCCCCAAGAGGAGGAGAGGGAAGTAGAAGAAGCCAGTTCAGCCCTGCCATGCCCATGTTGGATTCCAGAGAGCGTCTGAAACCATGCTATGCACTGCACAGCTGGGTGACAGGCTCGGAAGGTCTATATTTAGTCCCATCGTATCACAACATAACACAACAGATGCCTGAACAGTGAATAGATTTCTTGTACTTTTCATTACCATTTTGAAAGGTGTCTCCAAGGGGAAAAAAAGTCCCTTTCCATTAATGAATAAATCCTAGGTGTCCATTTTAATTGTTACCATCTTGTTTTTTTACTGGGGACTGTCAGGTTTGATCTTACTTGATTTTACTAAGCATGCAGAGGAAATGAAAAAGGATGTTTAGTATGTAAGCGCTAGGAGACCAAGGTGTTGAATTCTGCTCTACTCCTATATGCAGCTGTTACTAGGAACTGTGGTACTTATTAGTTCACTTACAACCATTTATGCTTACCTAATGTTTTATCTCTAGGGTCCAGTTCTGCTTCCAAAGAAATTCTGAGAACATTAATCCTTGTCTGTCACTGTGTTTACTGTGAATTTACTAGGAAGCAATGATAGCAAACATGACAGGAAATTCATTTCAATACAAAGAGTCAAATATAGAATATAGTTACTTTCATTGTATAGTGAACATGCAAGAGAGTCATATATGCACATAAATGGTGATTATACACATGTAGACACAAATACGTATGTGTGCATGTGTGTGTATTTAGATAGTAACAGCATGAATATGAGTTTTGATGGTGCCAGAGGAAGGTGCCAGAATGTGGCACAGGTAAATTGCAGATAAATGTGTCACACACATTTCCAGCAGGATACAACACAAAGCTATTTCATTACAAACCTTGTCCAGCATAAAGATATTAAAATTCATGTGTGTACAGTACATTTGTGCATATATATATGTATGCATACATTCAAAGAATATGTATCCTCTGATTTGGTGTGGGAATTAATTAGTAATGAAACCAAATAAATTATGTGGTGTTAATCTTAATAAAAACAGATTCCTTCATTTTCTTTTTTGTGATGTTTTCACTGTAGTCATCTCTCCAGGCAGAAGACAACAAAAAATAGTGAGAAATAAAACATCTAAACTTGTCTACCTGTGGCTCTGCTGCTTATACAATCCCTTGGCAGATGCAAATGCTATTGTATGGTGGGTTTTGCACCTACTTGGTGACAGTGGTGTGGTCCAGAGGAGTCAGATCCTTCACTGCTCTTATTTTCCTACTTTTTTGTTCAATTTTCTTTTTCATATTATGGTCAAGTACAATTTAGGGTTTTAGTAGGAAAGTGAAATAATTCTAAGGAATTTTTCCAAGCCTTGTAACGAGGAAAACAAAAATATTTCATGATACAGAATAATGTAATGATTCAGCTCTCAAGTAAAAGAAGGGCAAATGAAAGGAGAGAGAGAGACACAGCTAATATTTCACTGTCTGCTCTGTGAAATGGATGAGGCTATGGAATTATCTTTTTACCTAATTTCTTCATAGAGAATAGTGAAACTATTTTGGTGATGCTCTGGAGACTAGATTTTAAGACTGGGGACACACATCTTCTGGCTCTAGCTCTGCTTCGTCCACCTCTGAGCTGCTGCTGTGATCTCTTCTCTAACCCTTTTCAGTCAGAATAAATCAGGTGACTGCTAACAGCTTAAATAACAGGCAAAAACCCCTTAATGTAAAGATCTTTTGTTGGAGATCTTTTGTCGGAGGCCTTTTGTACCTATGCAAAAAGAGCAAGTGGCAATAGCATACCTCCTGCACCCCACCAGCACAGAGAATGAAGCTCCCCATTTCTTTCACTGCCTGTCCAGTAAGCTTGTTTGCCCCTAAAGTGAGACATAAAGGCACCTCCTCTTGTACAAGCCTTATGACAAAACCAGACGGTGACCTTAAACTGGATGATTTCATGTCTTCAGTAACGCTTTTATTAGAATTTCTTTATCTATTGTGAGCTCCTTAGATGGTTTCTCAGTGACTACGGTAAAAGACAGCTCCAAATGTTTTCCCATAAATTAATATTTCCTGAATTGCAGTATGAGGTTTTCTTAAAGTTACACTAGAAAGGGGAACTTAGAAACAGGCATTTGAATTGTCTTGTTTGCTGAGTGTTCCAATTCAACTTAATCCCACGACGTTAAGTTTTAAGATCCATGTTGTTATTTAAAAAGACATTTTTCCTACCTTAGCTGCATGAGTGTAGCAACAGTTGGTGCTTGAGCAAAATGACATCCCACTTGCATATTAAACCAAAATTCTGAAAGCATTAATCCTTTTCTTTTATGAATTTTCCATTAAATTGGAATGTTTGATGTATGGTTGTTGAAAAAGAGCAATGGCTAAGGCTCACTGTAGGTAATTCTTTTTTTGGGTAGATTGTCAAAGCAAAAAAAATAAAACAAAGCAAACCAAAATGTAAAGCTCTACAAAATCCTAAAACCCAAGCAGATTCTGAATAAAGGGTTTCACTGATTGTTTTATTATCTCACACACAAACTTGTATACAAAAGAACAGGTGTTTTCATAGTAACATACTATGTTTTGTGAGTGCTGTAAAATGACTTTAAACTAGCTACAGTAATTGCCCCGTGTGAGTCAGAAGGATTCTCTGAGGCATGCATACTGCTCTTTCATTTCGTAACAAAAGCAAGCTGTTGCAGAAAGAAGTTCATTTTCTTATTTTGAAAGTTCTCATGCTCTGCTCCCACAATTGTTGTGATCTGAAATTCAATATAAAATGTAGAAAAGATCTCTTTTTAATTATTACTCTCATAGAAATGAGAAAGGTCATTGGTCTGATCACTGAGACAAATTTGTCTCTCCTAGCATTTTTCAAAATGAAGAGACATTAGATTAATGTTCACTTAAATAACATGATTAATGGCGTGACCAGAAAGTAGCTCATGTTGGAACAAAATGAGTGTAAACCATCTAATCAAACAAAATGATCAGGGCTTTTAATTGTTTATAGCAGTATAAGGTCATATGAAGTCCTTTCTAGTAACTCATCTTTCTCCTCCTGTATTTTAGTTCTCCCTTTCTGTCTCTAGAATGATCATTACTTATAATTAAATGAAAGCAAAGCAGTTAGCTTGACAAGCTTAGGATTTGGGAATTTTTATAGTCATTAAAAGACCTTCTGATAATCATATTAAACTTCATCATCCACATACCATCAGGCTTCTCTCTGTCATACACAAAGCAAAGTGCAGCAAGTACAGCAGTGTTCCAAGAAAGCAGAGAAAATGTATCGCCTGATTTAACTTCATTGAAGTGAGTGGAAATAAACTCCAGATTAATTTTGCCCTGTGACTTCCCAACATTAAGAAGGTTAAGAATGAAACCAAACTGCCTGACTTGAAGGGGTTCTTATAGTTCTTGCCATTATTAGCATGTGGCAGCATCGTATGAGATCCTCAGATGCACCCTTAGATATGATTCGTTGTTCAGCCTCACATTCTGCTTGAAGTTCCTGAAAAAAAAAGTGAACAGGAATATAATTACAAGAGCCTGTTGCTGTTTTAATGCAACCCAAGTCCCTGGACTTAATTCCTATTTCTCATACCATTTCAAAGAGTCACATCTTAGCCAGGATGAAACAGAAATAGCTTTCTGAAAATTAAATAAATGTATTCTTGAATACATATTCATATGTGGATGAGCGCATTTGCAATATTTCAGAATTTTTTCTTTTAATATTTGTCCAATGAAAAGGAACTGCAAGGAAATTCAAGGTCCTACACATGGGCTGGGGCAATCCCAAGCACAAATACAGGCTGGGCAGAGAATGGATTGAGAGCCATCCTGAGATGAAGGAGTTGGGAGTTGGTTGATGAGACCATGACCTGGCAATGTGCACTCCCAGCCCAGAATGCCAGTGTCATCCTGGGCTGCATCAAAAGAAGCATGACCAGCAGGTTGAGGGAGATGATTCTCCCTTCTACTCTGCTCTCGTGAGACCCCACCTGGAGTACTGCATTAAGCTCTGGGGCCCTAAACATAAGAAAAACACGGACCTGTTGGAGAAAGTCCAGGCAAGGGACACAAAGATAATCAGAGGGCTGGAGTACCTCTCCTATGAAGACAGGCTGAGAGGGTTGGTGTTGTTCAGCTGGAGAAGAGAGGGCTCCAGTGACACCTTATAGCAGCCTTCCAGTACTTGAAGGAGGCCTATAAGAAAGCTGGAGAGGGACTTTTTACAAGGTCTTGTAGTGATAGGACAAGGGGTAATGGCTTTAAATTGAAAGAGGGTAGATTTAGGTTAGATGTAATGAAGAAATTTCTCACTATGAGGGTGGTAAGGCACTGGAACAAGCTACACAGAGAAGTTGTGGATGCACCCTCCCTGGAAGTGCTGAAGGCCAGGTTGGGTGGGGCTTTGAGAAACCTGGTCTGGTGAAAGGTGTCCCTGCCCATGGCAGTGGGGTTGGAATGATATGATCTTTAAGGTCACATCCAACCCAAACTATTCAGTGATTCTATGAACTATGGCTGAGGCACGAACAGTGACCGACCTATGCAGGAACAGAATCTTAACCTTACAAACATGGAGAGAGACAAAAATTGCCCTTCCTAATACAGCTCTGAACTCCTGACACAGAACGGCATAATGCACTATTTTAGTAGATCAGTCACACAGCATGGTGTAAGTTCACACAGAGCGCAGTGGTAGGCTTCAGAATTTGCTTACCTGCAAGCCACTGACGGCAGTGGTCAAAGGTTACCAGCAAGCTGATTAAAAATGTGCCTGCTAGACATCTTTCAATATGTCACAACATGTCATTTTGTGCTATGCATTTCAGAATGAAGTAGCTTTCTCCTTTTAAGACATTGTCATTTGCTCTGTCAGTTTGCTTTAGACTGGAAAAGTACCGGACTCCTTTTGATAGCAGCTATCCAAAATAGCAATTCTGGAAGCACAGAAAAAAAAAGTCTCTATTTTTTGTCTACATCTAAAGAATGAACAGTAGTCATTCTGTGAGAGTAAAAAATATTTCCCCCTTTTAAAAAAAATGTTTAACCAAAGGTAAGTATAAGTGAAGAGCAAACATAAACAAAACAATGTTTTCTTTCTCCTACTACACAGTAGCACACCTCACACTTTGTAAGCGCATAATGGAAGGAAAATAAGAGAAGTTGATTATGGCTGTTCAGTCTCAGCTGGAGGTGTCAGGCTAGATTTTGTGTCACTTCTTCACTTTATATAAAGCACTTCTTCCAAATCTACTCTATGGGTGTGAATTTTGCAGCGTTATGAAGAAAGTTCTGATTTCTTTGAACTGAGTTTCTTTCCCATCACTTTTACTCTCATTTTTTTTGCTTGCAATACAGAATATTATTTTTGCCTTTCTTGCATCCCCTTTTTCAAAGACCTGATGTTAGGAAAACTTTCTAGATAGCATTAAAGATCAAGGTCTCCTTCTGGAAATAGTTATGCCATGTCATGAACGTGCCTTGCTCTCGTTGGATAAAAGAATTCCTATCAAATTCAGTAAGACCTGAAGCCCTTAAAAAGATAATTAAGCTGTAGAAGCCTACAGAAAGGACTTTAAGCACAATGAATGTTTCCCCTCCACAGAGAAATAGGATGGAGACTATTTAGACTAGACTAGACTCATTAACCCACTAACTGAAGCCTGACATGAAGATTTATGTCCAGGTGTGGCAATTCATTTTCTTTATACTATGCTGGCAAGCAGAAGATTTCAAGGCTGGATTTCTGGTTAGTTGGTTTGTTTGGTTTTAATTACTCGGACTCCTAAGTTTTCACACATTCAATAGCTATACATATCTACATTAGAACACTGAAGGATGCCTGCATAAATCACATATTAGGGATACATTCAGGAAGACATTTACAGCCAGAACTAAAAAGGGACTTGGGTACTCGCTCTTTGACTTTCAAAATCCAGCTTAGATACCATCTAACCTTCATAGTAAATGTTTCCTTTTTCACAAAGGCGATGTTTTGGATGAAGTGGTTAGAGCCAACAGCTTTGATGTGACCATTCATTCCAAATACAAATGAGCACAATGGAATTATTCCTGTAATGGGGTGCAATTCACCAGTACATTTTAGCCAGAAATTAGTTTTGTGTCATTGACATCGGTGTGAAACAGCAGATGACTAATGAAACAAATGACACAAAACTAATGAAAGAGCATGGTAAATTAATATGCAGCCCTTTCTATTTCTATAAGCAGCTAAAAAATACCTCTAATGGCTTTCATTTGTGATTATCTACAGCCAGTATTTTTGAGAGAATCATTGATCATATTCAAGGGACTAAGAAGTGAACCCCACTACTGCCTACAAAAGTCTGCTGTGCCTCCTACCACTTTGACAAATTGAACATGCCAGCTGCCAATTATGCTAATTCTTAGTGGTGATCTACTGTGCTGTTTATTACTGAACTGTCCAATTTCTTTTTATTAATATTCTCACTTCATTTTTGAATGGTAATATTTTCATGTTCTTTATCTTTGGCCTTATTTATTTCACATGAAACACATTAAAATTAAACCCTCTAATTCTTTTTCTTTCTTTTTTTTTTTCCCCCGGGCATATAATGGATTTGAGACATTATTAAATGAAACACCAATATGGATCTTTCTTTCACCATATTACTCTTACATTCAAAGGGGTTGGAGGGATAAAATGGCCCACACAGGGAGCTTTGTTGCACTGAACCTGACAGCAAATTTCTGAACTCACATAACAGTGTCAGTAACAGAAGACATAAGAGTAAAAAAACTTCACGGAGTAAGATTTTTACCACTGTCTGGACAATAGAATTACCTGATAATGTAGCATCTCCTCATGTGTTACCCTGTATTTTTCAGGCAGTTTTTCCACATTTCCTTGAAAACCTTAGTAGATGTCCTTGGAATCCTAGAATTTAGAGTGCATTAAACTGTCTGACTTGCACTGAATAAATTTCACCAAAACATTTGTGGCTTTGAAATGCTGGGCTTTGTGAAAGCTTGTTTATGCTGAATTTATACCAGAAATGTTAATGGGAAAAGGAGAAACAAAGATAAATTAGTCAAGAAGGAAACCTTTTATTTTCAGTGGTTTGAAACAAGTACTTTTACACAGACTTTATTCTTAGGGAGAAGGGAAATTTCTCCTAGAAAGCCCATCTGGAAACTTCTGTCTTTTTCCTTGAATATTGCATGAATTGTTGCATTTGCTGCCTTGCTTGTGGTATTTCAGTATTTCCAAATCCAGCCTGTGCCAAAAGAAAGAATTACAGAGAGCTGCAAAATCAAAACAGTAAGTCAGCCATTTTGTCATTAAAATAATAAGGTCTGGGTCTTGGACAAAGGTTTTGGTGGAAGAATTCAAGAGAGTTTCTTCTTTCACTTAACACAGCTAAAATTTACTGAGAAACAATCCTGACATAAACCTGAAAATAATAATAATTATTTCAGTTCTCCCTTGTCTCTGTTTGCAGTACTGTCACATCCACCAAATGTGCCATTATCATCTCATTGGACTCTGTGACTCTGTTACTTTTTCATAAATCCCTCTTTGTTTCAGAGTTGTTACTGCTAATCCAGACACTCAGTAATCTACCTAATGAGATATCTTTAGTAAGATTAGCAAAGTTTAATACTTGGAGGAATGATTTTACTGTGAAATGCTGACATCTGCCATCATAATCCAGACAGCCTCATAATGATCTGTAGTGCAGTTAACAGTTGAATGTTGTAAACAAAAATTAGAAGGCATTATATAGTAGTTTCTAAGTGACACAAACCCAGTATCCTTGTAATGAGTTTAAATCTTGGTCCAAGCATGTTTTATGCATATACCCAGGTGACAATTTCCAAGGCTTTCAGAAAATAATATTCAATAAATTAACTAATCTTAATTAAAACACCCTGGACCAGAAGTATTTACATAAGTTAAATATAACATAGTAACATCTTACCAAACATTGATGCAGGTACCATAAAGCAAAACAATTAATGACATAATCGAGAGCAGTGATTTTTCAGAATTTTTTCAATTTTTCTGAAAACCTTTTCCTATATTCCTTCTTCCCTTGAGTATTAAGGGTACCCAGAAAGCAAACATTCATTCTACACACCCTTCCTCGGTGTGTAACCCAGCTTGTACAAATAATGTAATTTATTTCTATTTATGTCAGTGCAAAGGCTGATCTTATGCATACAAGTAATATCTCACAGACAAGTGAGAGTAACAAAGATCTGGACATAGCAAGACCTGCTTGTGAAGCTCATTTCTGCACAAAAATCCTATGGAAAAGGATGACAGTGAGCCAAAAAGCACAAGGAATTGTAGTACATGTTGAACTGTTACCAGCAGTAAATATTCAGATTCCTTTAGCTGACCATGAACTGATAAGAGCAAAGAATAAAGATCCACTGAGAAGAAACAGAAAACATTGACAAGAGTGAACTCTGACGTCTGTGCTTCCCTGCAGTAACAAGGAACAGGAATGTAACCCCATGGCTTCTAATTTTGCACTCTTACATGCAATGACAATAGTGAAAAATGGTTTATTACCTGAAGATCCATATAAACTGTGTTGTGAAAGAGTGATTGAGAAGATATTCAAAGGAAAACATCCACTTTATTTTTTTTTACGTTCTTTGCATTTTAAGGCTTTGTTCTCTTCTAGGCATCTGGAATTTCACATTTCATAATGATTTTCCAAAATTTGGGCACTTCATATTTTGGGTGCTCTGTGCTTTCTTTTCTGTTCTGTTTGTCTCTAGAGGATAATACTGTCTCAAGCAGAAATAGCAAAGCTGCCTCCGAAATGGAAAGCAGCTACGCATGTCGGCACAGTGCTCCTTACAAGTTCATTCACATTCAGGTGTGGATCTTGTTTATGCATTTGTAAATTTGTGGTTCCTTTTGTACTGAAATAATAATAAAATAAACAAAGCCTGGGAATTTTATGCAGTGTTCTGTCTCTGATTACAAATGAAGTTATTCTGTGCCCTCTGTTACCCCTCAAACTGGCAGTAAATCTGTATAATTTTCAGAAATTAACTGTAATTTCTCAGAAACCATATAGCTAGAGCCCTATTTCTGAAGATATAGATAAGTGATATAGACTTCCAATCACATGATTAGCGATAATCGTGATAGTGATGCTTAAGATCCTATCATCATCAAAGTTAGATGAAGAAGAGAGATATTTAGACACGTGCTTCTTTGAGAGTGCCCAGTGAATCTTTTTTGAAGGGATTGAAGCACATTTATATGAGGAAGCCACCTGAATCCCATTCAAGAGGATTTAGGGCAGACCTTAGAAATGACTGCAGAAGGATGTAGCTACTATGATGTTCAGCCTAAATCTTATATGACTACAACCATTAATAATTCCTACTTGAAACCTACAATTCCTATTTTGATATCAGTTCAAGGCATATTGTATTTGTATAAAAGTGTAAACATTAACCAGGGAATAACTTGACTGATGTTCATAAAACCTGATATAATGAGAACTGAAATGACTAAGATAGAAAAGAGGTATCATTGAATGCTTTAGTTTTGAATGTGTTTAATTTTGCACCAAAAATAGCGATTCTACTTGAATATATATTGTCCTGTCCTGAAACTTACAGTATGAGCTTAAGCATTATTCTAAAACATATTTCTGGGAAAAGTAGTACCTAATCAGAATATTGCTTGTTTTCCTTTCTGCTGTCACTTATAAACTCTGCAAAGATTTTTTTTTTTTTTTTGGTAGTGTTTTGGACAGTGATAACAGATCCAGGGTTCTGAAAAATCTACATAAACATATACACTTACCCATAGAAAGCTTCCTGACATATTTTAATAGAAATTGGACCAAATATTGCATTCTTGGATAACTGCATAATTTGTATGAAGGGCAGTAATATAACTGATTGCTAAATGCTAACTTTACTGTAGAAATATAGATGACTGAATAAGCATTTCACTAGGATTTTTTAGTTCATTTGCTTGTTTGTTTGTATTCTTAAGGGAAGTAGAATCATAGAATCACAGAATCATAGAATCACTTGGTTGGAAAAGACCTTTAAGATTACTGAGCCCAACTGTACCTGTCCACCACTAAACCATGTCCCTAAGCACCTTGTCTACCCGTCTTTTAAATGCCTCCAGGGATGGGGACTCGACCACTTCCCTGGGCAGCCTGTTCCAATGTTTGACAACCCTTTAGGAGAAAAAAATTTTCCTAATATCCAATCTAAACCTCCCTTGGTGCAACTTGAGGCGATTTCCTCTTGCCCTATTGATTATTACTTGGGAGAAGAGACCAGCTACAACCTCCTTTCATAAGACTTGTGCTCCAGACCCTTCACCGGCTTTGTTGCCCTTCTCTGGACACGCTCTAGTGCCCTGATGTCTTTCTTGTTGTGAGGGGCCTAAAACTGAACACAGTATTAGAGGTGCGGCCTCACCAATGTCGAGTATAGGGGAAGGATGATTTCACTGGTCATGCTGGTCACACTATTTCTGATACAAGCCAGGATGCCATTGGCTTTCTTGGCCACCTGGGCACGCTGCTGGCTCATATTCAGCAGGCTGTCAACCAACATCCCAGGGTGCTTTTCTGCCAGGCAGCTTTCCAGCCACTCTTCCCCAAGCCTGTAGCATTGCATGTGATTGTTTTGACCCAAGTGCAGGACGCAACACTTGGTTTTGTTAAGCCTAATACAATTGGCCGCAGCCCATCAGTCCAGTCTATCCAGATCCCTCTGTAGAGCCTTCCTACCCTCCAGCAGATCAACATTCCTGCCCATCTTGGTGTCATCTGCAAACTTGCTGAGGGTACACTCAATCCCCTCATCCAGATCATTGATAAAGACGTTAAATAGAACTGGTCCCAACACTGAGCCCTGGAGAACACCACTTGGGACCGGCCACCAACTGGATTTAATTCCATTCACCACCACCCTTTGGGCCTGGCCATCCAGCCAGCTTTTTACCCAGCAGCTGTCCAGGCCATGGGCAGCCAGTTTCTCAAGCAGAATGCTGTGTGAAACTGTGTCAAAGGCTTTACTAAAGTCCACTACATCCACAGCCTTTCCCTCATCCACTAAGCAGGTCACCTTGTCATAGAAGGAGACCAGGTTGGGCAAGCAGCATCTGCCTTTCATAAACCCATGTTGACTGGGACTGATCTTCTGGTTGTCCTGGATGTGCTGTGTGATGGCACTCAAGATGATGCTCCATGACCTTCCCTGGCACCAGGGTCAGACTAAGAGTTCTGTAGTTCCCCAGATCCTCCCTCCATCCATTCTTGTAAATGGGCATCACATTTGCCAACCTCCAGTCAAGTGGAACTTCCTCAGTGTTCCAGGACAGCTGATAGATGATGGAAACGAGCACCTCTGCCAGCTCCCTCAGTACCCTCAGGTGGACCCTGTCCGGCCCCATAAACTTGTGTATGTCTAACTGGCCAAGCAGGTCACTAACCATTTCCTCCTGAATCATGGGAGCTTTGCTCTGCTTACCATCCCTGTGTTCTGGTTCAGGGGGATGAGTACCCAGAGAACATCTGACCTTACGATTAAAGACTGAGGCAAAGAAAGCATTAAGTACCTCAGCCTTTTCCTCAGCCTTTGTCACTATGGCTCCCCTGCATCCAGTAAAGGATGGAGATTCTCCTTGGCTCTCCTTTTGTTGGTAATGATATTTATAGAAACATTTTTTATTATCTTTCACAGAATTGGCCAATTTAAGTTCTAGTTGGGCTTTAGCCCTTCTAATTTTCTCTTTGTGTGACCTCACATCATCCTTGTAGTCCTCCTGAGATGCCTGCCCCTTCTTCCAAAGCTCATAGACTTTCCTCTTTTTTTTCTGAGATCCAGCCAAAGTTCTCTGTTCAGCCAGGATGTTCAGCTCATCTTTCGGCACATGGGAATGGCCTGCTCTTGTGCATCCAGGATTTCCTTCAAGAGCGTCCAGCCTTCTTGGGCTCCTTTGCCCTTCAGGACTGTCTCCCAAGGGAGTCTGTCAACCAGCCTTCTAAACAGCCCAAAGACTGCCCTCCAGAAGTCCAAGGTGGCAGTTCTGCTACTACAATAACAGCAAAACCCCCACATACTTCAGGTTGACTACCAAAAGTCTTTCTGTTTGACTTGAATGTATCTAAGAATGGGATGAGAAAGTTAATGATATTAATTATCATTAATAATTTTAATTGCCTCAACATCTATCAGAAAACTAAAAAAAATTAGGTAATGCCTAAGAACAAACAAGACAGCTGAGATAAAGCTTTAAAAAGCCAGTTTGCAACTGCCCTTCCCCCAGGAACCAAAGTGAACCTCATGAGAAATGCCTTCCAAATATAATATTGAATCTCACCTGGAAGGATGCCATGTATATACTTTGTCATATTTAAGGGTGAAACACATTTCGAAAGGAGATGCTCAGTGCAATCAGAAAAGGGGAGGCTCTGGCAAAGCTATTTACTACAAATGGATATGCAGGAAAAGATGCTATATCAGGAGCTCACAGAGAGAACACAATATTGGTGCCTGATATTTAGCAAGCAGAACAAGCTACTGGCAAGTCAGGAGTTTTGGGTACTATTCCAATATTCCATAATTACAGAGTGGCTGGGCTAAACACGCAGGTTAAACTTCTTTTGCATAACTGTTTCTGTAAGGTCCTTAAGTTTCTGCTAAGGCTAGCTTCATATAACTTTAAATTTCACAAGGGAATTTTTGCATATCCCTTGTCTTTTGATCATGGCTTTCAGCACTTCTGGACAAAGAAATCCACAGTTATAAGTTCCCCCAACCTATGAAAAAAAGACATAAACAGCATTTTCATACCTGCGAGGCTGATGAAGGACTTTTCTAATGCTGTAGGGCATTTTGAAATGTCTAATTGAATGGTATCGCATAAAGGCCGAGTACAGTTAAAGTCAGTGCAAACATGCTTCATGTGGATGTAACAACTGATAAAAACTAAAACAATGGTCAATAACAGCAGTTTCAATGTGATAAGATGGGCTATTTTCATGATATAAAACTGACTCATCTTGTACCTTGCCACAGCAGCTGTTTCCTGGCAGGAGTACAGATAGCAAAAGGTATTTTTTTTCACATGCTCTGCCCCAGAGACAATTCCTTATAGAAGGAAATTCACTATCCAGTTCTCAGCCGGACTCATCAGCCTGACCATAACGTACAGCAATTAGTTCATCTGAAATACTACAAGATAAAACAGGGTCTTAAAGACACTCTAAGAAACTTGTCATTTCTACATGGTAACTCGTCAGCCTTGGAGCACTCTTTTGGGAACTGCCATTTCGGAGTCTGTGCCTCACACTGGAAGTTTGCCTGCTCTGAGTTCCCCTGGAAAAAAAGCATTCAAGTCCTGTAGAGCAGGATGATAATTTAGTAAGAACATATGGCAATATTATCTCATAGTGACATTTTCCAGGTACAGATACATTTTCCCTAACTTCATTGATTTCAGTAGTTGTGATATATGAAAATGAGGACAAAAATCAGTACTGGGGTGAACATCATTGTATAAAATGCCTAATACAATGTATACAGATCTCAGTGAGAGGAGAAATCATGCATTCTTATTCTAGTACTACACCACTACATGCAAATATATTTTCTGTTACCAGAGCAGATGCCATTTTGCGTTTCAGTTCAGAAGCAGAATATAGTGAAGGGAATCAATATATTCCACTTTCTAATAGAAATTTCAGACTTGTTCTATCTTACCTCATTGTTTTTTCTTATTCTGAAATAAGTAGCATTGCTCTTCATGTAAGAGATACGTACTATTCATAGAGAGTATGGTAGTCAAAATGTAGTTGCTGGATACTGAAAAAGGTGTGACACACTTAATGGTGTAGGAGAACTAGAAGAGACATAGCTGCCTCTATATACACATAAGTAGGTTATGTAAGATGAGGTAATCAATGCTGGCTGAGAAGCTATGTTCACAGTGTCCATAATTTAGTACATTACATAAATTTGTTGTTACACTACAAATACTTTCCTGAGTCATTTCTGAGCTTTTAATACTGTAATCTGTTATTCAAACTAAAACCACCATTTGATAATTCTGATGAGGCTAAATAATTGAGATTATTGGGGGGCAGAACAAAACCAACAATGCTAAATGGCATAGTACCTAAGTAATTTCAGCAGAGACTATGTTTTGATAAACTCTCCACATATATTTTCTCTTTGTACAATGGTAATTTTCTTTTTCCTTTAAGTAACAAATGTTCCCTGTTTTGTTATTGTCTTGTCTGCATCATGTTGACTTAATTATTATGGCATTTATGTGTAGAAAGTACACATTGGCCTTTGATATTGATCAGCCTTTTCATGTATAAACTAGGGAATATATTCTTCATATTTCTGCCAGGAATTCTACAGTGTGATTTTACGTATTTTGGGCTTAAGTCCAAAATCCTAAATGCATTAAGATCTGGCAAAGTCCACACAATGTTACCCAAATTCATGCTGCTCTGAGGATGGGTTAAGGCTCCTTGCACCTCCTGGGATAACATGTGAAGTTCTCCTGGTTTAAAGCATCAATAAGAATGCAATCAAATTAATGACATGGAAAATAATGTGGCCCTTGGTTAGGTTTTTTATATCACAAATAGAAGAATTTGTATTTCAGCATTTCATCGTAATTGAAAATGAAATTTTAATTAGTAATATAAGAGCAAAAAAAAAATTATCCCTATATTACCAAGAAAGAGCTCACATTTATGACATCATACTAAGAGAAAAAAAAGCCCATTTTAATAGCATTCCTGGATTGTGAACGTGTTTGAATTAGTGTAAATGTCACTGTGGCACATAACTTTAGTGAAATGCAGCTTATTAGGAATGTCACAGCAAGAAGAAGGTTTAAAGATATTTACAGTTTTAAACAAAGCCAGCCGTGTTTTACACATACCGAAAACAAAAATGATTTTCAAGTTTGCTTTTGTTTTTTAAAAGCCTGCAAAATGTCAAAAGCTTTGGAATAAGTACAGAAAATTTCAAGGATCTTAAATGAAAGCCATTTAAGTGGCACATAGGCAAGACTACTGCTTGTTCTGCTCTGTTTTATGAAAAGATGGGAGGTGGACTCTTCTAGAAGGAGACCAGAAGTTGTGCAGCAGATGAATGCTATATCCAAAGTGTTCACTTATCTCGAACATGAAGGGTTTAACTCTGGTTATGCACAAGCCCTGTAGAATAAAACTACCTATAGAAGTGTGAGCCTCATGGGAAATCTGGACATGAGCTGTAGTACCAAAATATATGCTTTATATTCTGGTATCTTTTTTGCTTCAAAAAGGAAGTCAATATTTAAGCAATTCTACAGATTTTCCCCAGCTTGGTGAAAGTCTCTCCCCAGACTATGGTGAAAGAAAGACATGAAAGAGATTTTTTTAGTGCACCTAATCCAATACATTTTCACAATAGAGGATCTGGTGTGCTATCAGAGGAAACTTTCTGTTAGTCAATTTAGACTTCTAATCTTCGCAATTTTGAAGGATATACAATCACAGCTGTGTTGTTGGGCAGAGACGTGTATTGATCTTGCTTTGATGATATGGAACTGAGGTACAGAGCAGCTCAGAACAGATTCATGAAGACACTGGGGTTCCCAAAATGGAGCGAAGATTTTCAAAAGGATATTTAGACATAAATATTGTCAGGTCTGTGCTGCTTTGGACTCGATGCCTACATGCCTTTAAGAATCCCACACTTGTATCTGACAGTGCTTTTTTGCATTGCATTCATCGCTTCAAGGATTCATGAAGTGGTGTGGATACAGTGGTATTTGGGACATGTTATTTTCCAATGTAGACCTACTGTATCTACTGTCAAAATTTAATCATAATTTAGTTTAGCAGTTTTTAAGAATTCAGAATTGTGTATCTCCTGCTCAGGTATGTATAATTCCATTAACTGGTGCATTTATTGGGTTTTCCCGGTATTTCATTAAGTTCCATTTTTATGGAAGAACACTGAAAATTGTGTAGTTCCTGTAAAATTGTGTATAGACCCAGGAGCAATGAATATATGAAGTTGGGGTTTTTTTTTTTTGTTCTTATTCCTAAGTGACTGCAAATGAAGATTTATCAGAAGCTGTTTGTTTTTCCAGAATTTTATATAATCCATTTGTGATTTGGGAAATAAAATATTTTCTCACATCTCTAATAATTAGCTTGGCACTCAAGGCAATAAAACAAAATCATTTAGATAATTGGAAGTGGCTAAGTAACCAATTATTTGAAGATCTCTTTGTGGCTTAAGGAGAACAAATGAGAAAGTACTCCCAAAGTGAATATCCAATGCACAGCTTCTGCAAATGTTTTGCATGCAGACAGTATTATGGATGCGTCACTTGCAGTCACTTGCAGTATGTCAAGTCATTTCACATCTGATGATGATGTTGTGAAACAGAGTGTGCTCCTGCAATGCCATAAGAAGAATGCTGAGCAAATATCTGAAATACCTCTGAATGTCCCTTCCAGATTTTGAGTCCTATTGTGACATTCTGCTGAATCCTGAATTGCACCACCCTCCAAAATTGTTAAGGGATGCAAGGTTTCTCCAAATCCCCTGCTCTACTGGCCTCTACTGGCACAACAAAGGCAAATTGTTATTTTTTCTACTATGCCTCTCTTCAGGTTGTCTCAAACTCACTGAATAAGGTGTAAACAGGTAGAAAAACATGCAGTGACTGCTTACTAAATGCTGTTTGGTAAGGGAGTAATAGGGGTTGTTACCACTTATGCTTCTTACCATGACTTCTAGGCTGTGCCTCAATGAAGCCCATAAATTGCACTTTTCTGAGAACATCCAGTCCTAAATTACACAAATAGTTACTCATGTGCTCTGCCAACAGTCAAGCACTCTGGTCAGTAAAATACTGGAATTCATTTTATGTAGCTTGGCGGTCTTCAGAGTGATCTTTCTTTCTTTCTTCCTTGGCAAAGCTCTCTTCTTGGGGTGATCAGCAATAACAACAACAACAACAAAAAAAGCAATACAGTTTTACTGCAAAGGTAGCGTTTTAGCTTCCTGCTGCAGGGTAGTGTCAATTGTCAGCATCTTGTTTGGTTTGTTTAGCTGGCTTTTATTCTTCTCTGACATTTAGAGATTATGTGTTTTCCTTTTCCTCCTCCTCATTGCTGGAGCCATCTGTGGGCCTTCATACAGACACATCCATTAGGAATATTAGATAGACAAAGCTAATGTGTGCTGGAGGAAAATGACAAACTCCTTTTCTTAATTAATGCCATCACTGCTGCTCAAGTGAGGATTGCAAGCTTCTGAAGTACTTTGGAAAAAAATTTCTTCTTACATTTCCATAAACATTTTTCTACTACATTTAGACTATTCTTGAAGTTAAACAGTGGAGTGTCCTAGGAACCTGGTCCCCTGAAACCACAGCTCCACTTGTGCATTAATCATTAGCTGGGACCAATCCTGGGTGCTGGACCTCAGCGGTCTGCGCTGTTAGAGCGTAAGGACCATCCCTGCTGTGCTGTCAGTCTGCCTGATTAACGTTCTGCCAAACCATCCACAGGCCCTCCCTGCTCAGGACTTTTCATGGGCTATTCATATGATCAATAAATGGTTTTCATGAGATTCCTCAGTTCTGAAGCTTAAGAGAACTTAGTAGTACAAGTCTGACCGTCCAGTTGAGGGATGTGTTAAAGCAACCATTGCTTCATTCAGTTTATGTCCTGGGCTTTCTAGCTATAATCCAAGAGGATTTCAATCCAGACACTGAAAACTGTCCCTGATATAAACTCAAGACTCACCTGGAACAGATACCCAGAGCTGTGATCTGGGAATACCTCACAGCTACAAATGATCTAGATGAGACTGGAAAAAAAGAGTATGAACATTGAACACAGGGACCCCACACATCATATTGGCAACAAAACCAAAACATTAAAACATTTACGCGAATAGCAGAGATGGGAAAATGGTTAATCTCTGCCCCGGTTCCACCTTTATAGGGCAGTATTGTCAGCATGAAGGAATGGAGTGGCCTACATTATCTGATTTCTACATCTTGGTGGGATGAATCCCACGACCGGAATGTAGCTATTGATGGCTACAGGCTGTTCAGAAGGGACAGGCGAGGAAGGAGGGGCGGAGGCGTTGCCCTTTACATCAAGAAATCATTACGGTGTGAAGAGCTGGCCCTGAAGAATAGCCATGAGCAGGTCGAAAGCTTATGGGTAAGAATCAGAGAGAGAGGCAACAAAGGGAACCTGGTGGTTGGTGTCTACTACAGGCCGCCAGATCAAGAGGAGCCGACTGATGAAGCGTTCTTCCTCCAACTCCGGGAGGCTTCGCGCTCGCAGGCTCTCGTCCTGCTGGGGGACTTCAACCACCCTGACATCTGCTGGCAAACCAACACGGCAAGCTGTAGGCAATCCAGCAGGTTTCTCAAATGCATTGAGGACAACTTCTTAAGCCAGGTAATAGACACCCCTACCCGAGGGGATGCGATACTGGACCTGGTGGTCACCAATGTAAGCGAGCTCATTGGAAATGTCAAGATCGGAGGCAGCTTGGGTTGCAGTGATCATGCGCTGGTAGAGCTCATGCTCCAGAGGGAAATGGGAAGAACAAAGAGTATAGTCAGGACCCTGAATTTTAGAAAAGCAAAATTCCAGCTCCTCAAGGAGATAGTCAGAAGGACTCCCTGGGAAACGGTCCTCAGAGACCTGGGAACAGAACAGAGCTGGCAGATCGTTAAGGATGTGATCCACAGAGCATAAGAGCTCTCAATCCCTAGGTGTAAGAAATCGGGCAAAGAAGGGAAGAGACCGGCATGGCTGAGACGAGAGATGCTGGTCAAACTAAGGAGGAAGAGGGAACTGCACAGGCAGTGGAAGCAGGGACAGGCATCCTGGGACGAGTATAGGGACGCGGTCCGATTGTGTAGGAATGGGGTCAGGAAGGCCAAGGCTCAGCTGGAGCTAAACTTGGCTAGGGATTCAAAGAATAACAAGAAGGGTTTCTACAGGTATATCAGCTGGAAAAGGATGGTTAAAGAAAGCGTACCCCCGCTGATGAGCGAGACTGGCAAGCTGGTAACAGCAGATGAGGGGAAGGCTGAGGTACTCAACACCTTTTTTGCCTCAGTCTTCACTGGCAACCTCTCTCCTCACCCCACCCGAGTTGATGGATGGCATGAGGGGGACCGGGAGGGCAAAACCCCTCCCGCCGTAGGAGAAGATCAGGTTCGTGACCACCTGAGGAACCTGAACGCACATGAGTCCATGGGACCTGATGAGATTCATCCCAGAGTCCTGAGGGAATTGGCCGATGTAGTCGCCAAGCCGCTCTCCATGATATTTGAAAAGTCATGGCAGTCAGGTGAAGTCCCTGGTGACTGGAAGAAGGGAAACATTGTGCCCATTTTCAAAAAGGGTAGAAAGGAAGAGCCTGGGAACTACCGACCTCTCAGCCTCACCTCTGTGCCTGGGAAGATCATGGAACAGATCCTCCTAGAAGCTATGCTACGGCACATGGAGGCCAGGGAGATAATTCGAGATAGCCAGCATGGCTTCACCAAGGGCAAGTCCTGCCTGACGAACCTAGTGACTTTCTATGATGGTGTGACAGCATCAGTTGACAAGGGAAAACCAACAGACATCATCTATCTGGACTTCTGCAAAGCCTTTGACACGGTCCCCCACAACATCCTTCTCTCTAAATTGGAGAGCTATGGATTTGATGGGTGGACTGTTCGGTGGATAAGGAACTGGCTGGATGGTCGCATCCAGAGGGTAGTGGTCAATGGCTCGACGTCCGGATGGAGACCGGTGACGAGTGGTGTCCCTCAGGGGTCCGTACTGGGACCGGTGCTGTTTAATATATTCATCAATGACTTAGACAGCGAGATCGAGTGCACCCTCAGCAAGTTTGCGGATGACACCAAACTGAGTGGTGCGGTTGACACACCAGAAGGACGGGATGTCATCCAGAGAGACCTGGACAGGCTGGAGAGGTGGGCCTGTGTGAACCTCATGAGGTTCAACAAGGCCAAGTGCAAGGTCCTGCACCTGGGTCGGGGTAACCCCCAGTATCAGTACAGGCTGGGGGAAGAAAGGATCGAGAGCAGCCCTGCCGAGAGGGACTTGGGCGTGCTGGTGGATGAAAAGCTGGACATGAGCCGGCAATGTGCGCTGGCGGCCCAGAAGGCCAACCGTACTCTGGGCTGCATCAGGAGAAGCGTGGCCAGCAGGTCGAGGGAGGTGATTCTGCCCCTCTACTCTGCTCTGGTGAGACCTCACCTGGAGCCCTGCGTCCAGCTCTGGAGCCCTCAGCACAAGAAGGACATGGAACTGTTGGAGCGGGTCCAGAGGAGGGCTACTAAAATGATCCGAGGGCTGGAGCACCTCTCTTATGAGGACAGGCTGAGGGAGTTGGGCTTGTTCAGCCTGGAGAAGAGAAGGCTGCGGGGAGACCTGATTACGGCCTTTCAGTACCTAAAGGGGGCCTATAGGAAAGATGGGGAAAATCTTTTTAGTAGGGCCAGCTGGGACAGGACAAGGGGTAATGGTTTTAAACTGAAGCAGGGTAGGTTTAGACTGGATATAAGGAGGAAATTCTTTACAATGAGGGTGGTGAAACACTGGAACAGGTTGCCCAGAGAGGTGTTGGAGGCCCATCCCTGGGAACATTCCAGGCCAGGCTGGATGGGGCTGTGAGCAACTGATCTAGTTAGCAGTGTCCCTGCTCCCTGCAGGGGGGTTGGACTAGATGACGTCTAGGGGTCCCTTCCAACCCAAAGCATTCTATGATTCTATGATCTCATCATTATTATCAGTTGCTACCATTTCCATCAGAGAAACTAAGAATATTTTTTCACACAAATTTTCCTGAACAATTTTCTAACTGCTACCTGCCACTTCTTTACCATTCCAGCCAAGCTACATCTTAAAATATTGCCTTTATATTTCAGGATTTTCTTTTCACCCTTTGTTTCTTGCATACAAAGTCTGCGTTCCTGATGTGTATTTTGCCTGATCTTAAAAAAATAAGTTTGGAATGTATGTATGATCAGTTCTCTTGATCAGCTATCAGGGAGGTAGGCAGGTTTTATAACATTTTGACTTGCTTTTAGCTGTGTGCTCCAATCCGATTCATATGTTTAGCCTAGTCCTAATTTCATTGGTGATGGATTTTTTCATCTTAACGTTTTTCCAAATTGGAGTATAAATACTTGTGCTCTATTTGTGCTAAATATTTAAAATTACTTTAGAAACCAGAACTTGGGGTGTTCAACCTTCAGAAGGTCTGAATATTTTACTGCAGATACACATAGCTTTCTGAATATCAGTGCCCTTGCATGGACTTTCATAATTTGAATATATACAAATATCAAACTTTAAAGTAATTTGGTCATTGAATTTCATTTTACTTTGTGAAGACCTTGTATGCTCTCTTATGTTGCCTAAACACATTCATTTATAATATTTAGTGTTTAATTCTCTCACATGTCTACTTATTGCTTATTACATAAACCTAGAATTAGGCAGTATCTGGGCAAATACATTTAGAAAAGCACATTAATCAAAACTGGGAGATAGTTGTTTGTTTCACATTAGCTTCTGGAAACTTCAGCCATAAATCAGAGCAAATTTTTTCTAGGCACACAGACTAATGAAGAGAAGATTTTAGGATTCTTTTTTACTAGTGGAAGATGTAAGTTGTAATGATTTGGTTAGGGTCTACTAAAATAAAGAAGAATGAAAATATTTCAGTTGTAATTATATCAAACATAATTTGACTCAGCTCAAAATTAATCCATGCTACCATACAAATGACATTCAGGTGTCATATACCATTTGTAATACCTCTCTGCTGAGATCCTTCACTAACCAGTGTGGTGCATAACATGCTATTATCCCTTTCTTCTGGCTCAAATGCTGAAGTGTATGGTGATTAAAGCACAGCAGAAAAACCTAGTACTCACTAAAGACATTAGTGCAAATCATCCAAACTACGATGTTCAGAAGACTTTACAGCTATGTCCATGCTAGCAAACTAGTGCAGAAAGAAGCTATATGATTGAGAAAACTATTTGATCTGGAATTGCTATGTGATTGCCATGGAGAGAAAATCAATTACTATGCTCTGAAAGTTGATTTAAACTCTTCATTAATATATATATATATATGCACACATGCTTTTGTGTCACTTGAATTTGTCTAGTTTCAGCTTCCACTAATTGGATCATTATCCACTTATTCATTAACTGAACAACACTCTGCTGTCAACACTTTGCTCCATATATATATATATATATTTAGACTGTGTGAACAAGTCACTCTTAACCTTCTTTTGCTAAGATAAATCACTTAACCTCTTCACATACCTTTATATTGTTTTTAAGTCCTTTAATCATTACTGTGGATTTTCTCTGAACCCTTTCCTATTTATCAACGCCTTTTTTGAGGCACATACACCAATTCTAGGCATACTATTCCTGAATCACTAAGATTACCATCAGTCATAAAGTACTGCTACTATTAGTATTGTCTCATTTTCATGTATGAGAATCTTAGCCCTTTTAGCCATCACATTGAGTCTGGCAGTCTTAGCAGATGATTGATCACTCATCTCCATCAGACACCTCCCTGTATGTTTTTGATCTAAACCAATTGGACCACTTCCAAATAATTTTTGGGCACAGTGCAGGTCCTAAGTATGGGCAAGAGGCCATTTTAAATAGGCTTTTCTCATCTGGAAAACATATTTTGAAGACTAGGAGGTTTTCTTTATATGAATGAAGACAATTTTCTATCATGACACTCGAGCCCTTTCCAGAATAGCTGTATCTTCAGGACTCTGCCATCATATATTGCCCTTGTTTTTAGATGCATGACTTTGTCAAAATTAAAACAATTTTTTGTCTGTGGTGGTGGTGTTCACCAATCTAGATTGCCTCACATCACTAGATGGGTAAGCTGTCTTTATGTTCATTTAACACTCTTCCAGCTTTCTGCCATTTGCAGAGTTTACTGGAGATTATTTTATGTTTTCTAGATCATTGGCAAAATAGCATGGGATGAAGAATAAAATTCTGTGTGAATTTTTCAGAAACATCCACTCACTGATGATTAGTCATTTGCAATTTGATATAGAGCCCTCTTAATTAACAGGTTTTAATCCATTTAATGTGTTGATAGCATATTGTTCAAGTTCTTTAATCAAAAGGGCATGTGATGTGAAATCAGAAGTCTAATCATATTACATGAACACTATTATCTTTATCAGCCAAATATTTAATCTCATCGAAAAAGATATTAAGTTACTTTGACATGATTCATTTTCCTGAACCCATGTTGACTGGCATCAATTATATTTTCTTTCTTTAATTCTTTGTTAATTAAGTTCCATAAATCAAGTTCTGTATCAGCCATTCTACTACTTCTCACTAATAGACTGTTTCTACCCCTTTTGAATGACTGAAACATGAAAGAATGAAGCCTAATCAAAGGTAGAAAATGATATAAAAAAGAATAAGAAAGTAGTACATGCTTGTTTCTTCATACACATTGTAGATATGAACAGTCACCTAAAAATCAATGTTTCCCTAGTTTTAAATGGCAAAATAATAACCTTGTCATTACCATAAATATTCACAAAGCATGAATTTGATTAAAATGAAGGGCTTTTTAAAGCATAAGACATCATCAAAACTTGGGGCAACGAGGACAAATCTACTCAAAAAACCTCATTGTATTTATATTGTTATTCAGGTGACTTTATAATTTATTATCAACCAAGTAGGAAATCATTGACATTCAAGTACAATTTTGGTCAAATAAATTTTTATTTTTAGAACAAAATTTCATAGTTTTATTTTTTCCTGGTCATGTTTAATCACAAAATATTCAGTTTATATTACTTTTTAGAAATTGTTTTCTTAGTTTCACATTCAGAGAGCCAGATAAGTCAATTTAGAAAGAAAATAAATTTGTCAGTAATTTCTTATGGAAAGACTTCTTGATATTTTGCAGCAATTATGTTATTTCAATAGAGACCAGCTGTTTCATTTCATAATTAGGTTTAGTTCAATTTCAGCTTCTTGTTGTGAAAGACTGGACAAAGGAAAAATTCCATTCCTTTGGATAAAGAAGTGGATAAAATAAGTGTGGATATCAAGCTCCACTACAACCGCAACTTTATAGATGATCAAATGTCGACCTGGTGTGACAAAGAATGATAGAGAAATGCTAATTAATGGTGGAGAAAATGTTAGCTCTGGTAGAAACAACACTGTCAAATGATAAATTCAGTATTTTACACACTGTGTTCTCATTTATTACTTTTATGAAAAGTAGAATTTGATTAATGAAAGTCATCTTCTCTTTAAATTTTGACACATCATTATGCTTCAGGACTTCACATCTGAACTGTAAAATGAGATTCCCTAGACCTGATTCACAAATCATCCATATGTTTGAAGAATACATATCCTATCCAAACACATTCTGGCTTTAAGCAGAAGTTTAGTTCTTATGTATTAAATAAGACAGAAGATAGGTATCTGATCTTTTTTTGCCGTTTGCATTGCTTGCTGGAAAACCTGCTTTCAAAAATGTAAAGAAAACAGCACTATATCCTGCTGAAGAAGCCAGTTATGCACAGTGTCAGTATCAGAATCATGGTGATTCCACTCACAAAGTCTTCTGTTCAACCCCTTTTAAAATATCCTCGCCTTCAAATCTCAAAGGATTAGAATTCAGTGCAGTCAGCCTTCAAAATTCAGAGCAGTAGCTGCCTAATACAGTCCCCTGCCATTGATGCAAATCCTTCCATAGACTTCAAAGGGTTTTGGAGTAAGTCCTAACATTACAGATGGTGGATAATTCTTAGTAAATGGCATATCAGACACAAGTGGACACTTTCTCCCTGCAGGAAACAAAATAAGGCCATTCAAATCTAAAATCAATGCTGTAATGATTTCTGAACACTTTTGATTTTTTTTATGACATCAAAAGGATATCTTGTCAAAATATATTAACTATGGGCTTACTCCTTTTCAAACGTACTTGGTAGGAGATGTATGTCTTTATAACCCATAGGATAATAGAAGATGTTCCATTAGCTCTTTAAATAATAAAACATCGATAATTAATACTGCCTTCCCCTGGTGGTTTGGAATCATTGTATAAAATCATTATATCACTTTTGAGAATCACTGAACCTCATGGGCAAGTCCTGAACCTGCAATGAATCACTTTCCAGTGACTGACTCAACTTGGGTACCCTGAGTAGCCAGTTCATTGATTAATGATGATAATTTCTTGATTCTGTGAAAAAGCTGAGAATCGCTTGGCTTCAGCAATATTAATCAGTGACTTTGATTCTCTAGAGGGAGCATAAAGGGGTGTAACCAAAATTAAAGCAAGGCAATGCTTTCTAATTCAAGCTTCCCTGAATGGATTTAGTTAGTGTATCTCAAAAATAGAGAAGAGAGTGTGAGGGAAATGACAAAAGAGCTGATTAACAGTGTTTCTTATAATACATACACTTTATTCCTTTAATGGGGCTCCTCTGAAAGGGCTCTGAAAAATACAGACAAAAGTATATATAACCTACTGTAATTTATTTTAGGCATTTAGAGACGCATTTCCCATGTAGCCTATGGAGATAGACAGTGATCTCCAAAGACCGACTGGGTGGCCTGAATTTGGACAAAGTGAATTCCCTCCAAAATTATAAGGTGATAGTGATTGACACATGTAGCCCAATCTGAAAGTTTGAGATTTGATAGCTTTTTTTTTCTCTCTCTTTTAACAGCAGAAATGTGAAAATTAACCAGCTTCAATACTTTCCTGCCAAAATGTACTGGAAATGTACTATATTTATCACATTAGTCTTTTCCAAACAGTTTTACTGAAGACAGCAAGCAGGGTTCTAAAACACGTTTGATCTTTCCAAGTTAGTAAATACTGTTGTAGAACCACTTTCACTACTCTTTCCTCCAAAATGGTATTTTGAAACTTAAAGAGTCTTACAGATAAAAGATGGCCAGGTTGAGTGCAGAAAGGTATGAAAATGCAGTGTATTTTGCAGTCATTCCCAGAAGCAGTTGAAATCTGCTCCATCTTCTCTTCTGTGTCAGGGATCAAAGAAGAATCATTTCAAATGCAATGAACTTTGAGCCATTTCTTCAGGCAGGTGATCAATACTTCAGTGTATACTAAATGTTAACATATTCCATTGCTAGGAGTAGTAACAGAAACATAATTTTATTAGGGGTTCTCCAGGCTCACACTACATTTAGAAATAGAAAACAAGCCTAAAGTGAGATTTATCTCTTTTTAAGTATAATTGAAATTTTAACAGGTAGAGAAATAAAAGTCTATGTCTTTGGAAAGGTAGTCCTCTCAGACCTGTCTATGAAGCAATGTGCTGTCATATGGCACATTTAAGACAATGGAACTGCATGAAAAATGTTAAATTCAATAATCAAAATTACTTTTTTTCAGGGTCCTCTAGACATCAATGGGACTTTTAGTGTCTGATGTGTGTTTTTCTACTGTTTTTACAGAAGGTAATAGACCACTTGACAAATTTCCATGTCATCATTACTCCTGCTTGGTATGTACTTGATCTAGCTAAAACTGCCTGTGACAGCCATATAAGATTTAATCACTTGATCACTACTGGAAAATGTATTGCAAACACTTCAGTGTATAAATTTCTTATTCTATAGAAATATTTCAAACTTGGATTATTTTTTTTTTTTTTTTTGCCATATCCAAACCTGTAAAAGGTACAGGGACCTATTACAAAGTTTTCAAAACCCTAAAAAATATTTTGTAAAGCTTTGGGGTTTTTTTTACAATAATCTTTGGCCAAGTTAAATTAGCTTCTTTTTCATTGCTCAATTCTTACTTTCATGGGTTTGAGTCATAGCGTAGTGTTTGTACAAAACCTGTTGTCTAATATGTGAGTTTTAAAAGGCCATGATAATCATTCGTTCTGCTTTATTTTAAATTTAGAAGGAAAATAATTCACTTTGCTTACTGCAATTTACTGATATAGAATCTATCTTCTTCCACACAACTCATCCTCCTTCCTTTTCTCTACAGTTTCTCTCATGCTGTAACTCATACTGGAGGACTTATTTGCCAAAGGTGCATAGGAGGATTGAATGGCAGTTGATATGCCAGAAAGATGCTGGTATAGTCACCAATGCAAGCCAGAACAATAGTAAAATGTTTTAATTTTTATTGTATTATTCTTTCTTTCCAGAATTTGCATTTCTCACGGCTGTGGTGGTGATGATCCCACATACCATACAGCAGGGAATTAATTTGCATGATAGAAGTCTTTGGAATCATCATAGAACACTCTTAAATGGAAGTAAAGTTTTTGCTGATATGCTAAATCTTCAGCTAAATTGATAAATGAGACATTACCACTAGAAGTTTTATGACAGTCTTCATTGTCCTTCAGTCTTGGCTCATCTGTTGGGAATCCAGGGAGACATTCTACTGATATGGTAGACTAACAAAGAGAACACTATCAGAAATAAACTGAGATAATGGAAATTGCATCTGAAAGTCCACCAAACAACTATACAGTATTTTCATCTTATTTTAAATTACATTGTTCTAAGTTGTTTGGATTCATGAAAATGTCTGCTATCTTTAAATTGAAGCATACTGTAAAAATAACGTGCAAGATAAAAGCTCTTTAGTATATTTGTCATTCAAAAAAAATAATACAGCTTAGATAGCACAGTAAATAAAAATATATTCCCAAATACTGCTGTACTAAACAGTCTGGGTTTTTTTACTGCTTCTTATCTTTCATGACGACCACTGATACATATTTTCATGTGAGCTGATCCAGTTGCTAAATTAAGAGAAAATGAGATAAAATGTAGTTTTAGATAATAATAATCAGACTGCTTTACTGTGAGGTTCTAAACCAACATTTGAAAAATAAACAGTGTTCATTTTCTCTTAGAAAGTAAAAGAGCAGCAGACTATATTAAAAACTCTTGACATCTGGAAGGTAATCAGTTCTCTGACATGCAAATAACATAGCTTCTTACCATAGCATCTGTTTCCATCTGAAGAATAACCTTGTTGGTTAAAAAATGTGTCACAGGTCAGCAAGAGGATAAAGAAAAAGGTACCGGGACAAATAACATCACATTAAAAATAAATTTTAAAATCTACACAGGTTTTTAATTTATATTAACATTTGCTCCTAATTTTCTAGTGTAATAATATCACACTTGCATTTGTCTTGAGAATGTTTTGTCGAGTCTGTGAGCCACAAGAATAGGTCATACAAAATAGACTCAAAGAACACTCTGGGCTCAAAATACCTATTTAACTGAAGCCGCTCTGGTCATCATCACCATTGTCTAAATCACCATCATCATCATCATCATCATCATCTTCCAATTCCCTCTAGTTGCATGCATTTCTCCATTAAGAAGGTCTGTTTTGGATGTCAGCTGTAATTCTCTGTCAGTGCCTGTTTCAGTCTCATTGCAAGCAATCTCCAGCTTGCTCAAATGTGAGATTTCTTTTGTCACAGAATCTGGAAGAAAGGTGAGATATTAACTGTTCCAAGAGGGAAGTGTTTTCTCAATGAGTAAGTTTTCTGCAAATCAAGGCATCAGAAATCCTGTGCAATGACATTTACAATTTGTGTAGGCTCTGCTCCATCCTTTAGATGACATGATATGGAAAAATGTGAGTTTGTAGTGAACTCAAGCCAGAGCCACTGTGCTGAATAAAGTTTGGAAGAAATATTCTCTTGTCTCTCTTCACATGGTTCTATCTCAATAACCAGCTCCTTCACGTTATCCAACTAGCTGTTTTCCAGGAACTTGTTCCAGATGTAATAAGCCACATAACTTGCTGCTGGGAATTGAAGAAAACTCAAAAGGATAAAAAAGGAAAAAAAATGCTTAAAAATTGACAATTCAAAACTTTTTGCATTTCATAGTTTGTGAGGCATATCCTCCTTCAATTTCTACTCTGCAGTCAAGACAGTTCTTGCCTCACTGGCTAAGGACTCTAATTTACTTTTTATCTGATGTTTTTCATAGCAGAAGTAGATAACTGTAATTTAATGTAAACATAGAAAGCAAACCTTTCCACTCAAAAGGAAAGTTTCCCTCATGCCCAATGCAATAACAATTTAATGTCAATAAAATCACTTAGCAACACCTCCATGTGTGATTTGTCAGAACTTTCCATGCACAGATTAACTTCCTTTAGGATTAAAATACTGAATGACAAGTGGTGAAAAATGCACAGAGGCATAACTTTCATTAAATCTGCTTGTTCAAGGCTATTTTAGATTCAAATTCAGCAAATTATATGTTTATATTTCTATTAGTAATAACTTTATGATACTTATAAAAATTTTGAAAACTTTAAGAGCTAAATTCTGCTGCTCAGACCCATCAGTATAAAAGCCATCTGGCTCCTATATGCTGCATAAGTCTGATTTTGGCTGATGAATATAACACACAGCTGAGAAGCTCCAGCTAACCAACTGTCTTGTTACTGGTAGCAGCCATTAGCAGTCACCTGAGGAAGGAGAGCAGAATGCTCCCAGAACATCTTCCATTCCGCACCTTTGAGATGTGCTGAGTCACAGATGGTGTGATTGCACTTAATATATCCCACGCCCTTTTTGCTTTTTTTGAATGATTTTCCAACCTACCTAAACTTTTGACAACAACAAAGTCATGTAGAAATAAATTCCTCAGTTTAGTCATGTGTGTAAAAAGTATTGCCTTTTGCTTATTTTAAATCTGACACATTTGGTGCCTTGGTTTTTCACTGCAGGCAAATAAAAAACACCCTGCTCACTTGTAGCTGTCTATGCATACAGTGAAAAAATTAGCTACCTCACATTAAAATCATGTCAGTACCATTAGTCCATGTTGCTTCACTATTTTGTGATTTACTCTAAACCCACAAGGTTTTCTTAAATAATAAATATTGACTACCATGAAGTATTTCTGGATTTTGTTATCTTCCCCTGCACTCCAAACCAAGCCTATGCCAATATTCCAGATTCTTTATTAAAGATATTTTTACATTACACTGCATAAGAAGGGCCCTTAGAGTTTCATATATTAAGCAGATGTCCCTAATTGACACAGCATGCTGTCTTCTTATGCTACGGAGAAAGCTTAGTATCTCATGCAATGTTTCAAAGATTGCTCTCTGCAGCTATAATGTGTGAAAGGTACGTTCAGTTAGAGGATGGAAAGCTAATGTGTGGAGATTAAAAGGGCAAGGATCTCCCACAAATGTCTAACTTCAGAAAAGTGCCCTTTCTGCTTTTTTTGTAGCCCCTCCACCAAACATCCTACATCTCAAGCTGTAGGAACCAAAGATACAGCTCTTCCTGTGGAATTAAAACATTCATTCCAAGTGAATTGGAGGGGGCTTGTTTTCTTTGTTTGAGAGGTTGATTTGGATAAGTAAGCTGCAGGGATGTGAAATATCAACCCAGTCCCTCACACCGCAGATATCAGTAAGAGTGACAGCGTCTTGGGGGCTCACAGGTGCTACCAAGTTTGCTCTCACAAACTTTTGCAATATTTGCTCTCTTCTCAGGGTACATTGCAGCCATTTTCTGATCACTGCAATCCTCTGAAACAGAACTGATTTCCTTCCAAGTCCTGAAGCCAGGTAGATTTCAATCAAAACCTGAACTCTTTAGATTGACCCTCTAGAGCCTTACAATGCCACAAAGAATTGCTCTGGTTTGACGTCAACCTGCACTCATCTTTCCAGCCCTTCCTGTAAAGCAGACAGTGGAGGTGCCCTAGCTGAACACACTCAGCTAGGTTAGCGTTTTACTTCACATGGATATCCTCATATAAATACCTTAATCAATAAGTAGATACAAGGGAAATTTAGTCAACAGAACTCATCGCCTCACAATTTTCCTTAGGCCCATGACTGTTCTTAGCATTTATACTTACTCTCGTAAATAATTTTTCTATATGCTTGCAGTAATCAGAAATACATCTCTTACAGCGGTCATTCTAATCCTTTTGTGCAAGGTACTGCTGTAATTGAAGTGCCTTAATTTAAGGCTGTGGTGTACTCTACACCTTTTCAAATTTAAAGAAAACTGGGCAACAGGAGGGAATCTTTTGCTCACAGACTCAGCGAATTAGTAGGTTTCAAATAAAAAAAAAAAGAATTAGTTATTTACTTAACGGAATATACTGTCCCTGAGGTCTGTTAAAAGGACATGTTGATTTCCTCCTTTTCTTTAGCTGTGCCGCTTCCTCAGCACTATTCTTGCAGAACCAGCAGGAACAAACTATAATGACTGGGTCAAAAGCTGAAGAAATAGCTTATAGCCTTTTTACTGAAATCTTGTGGTGCGCAGACTCAGCATGATGAAAACCATTGAATTTTCTCTATGACTAACTGGTGTTTTCATTACTGCACTGCACTTCTACAACAGTGCTCTCCATCTCTACCTTCATACATGCCAACTGTCCCATTTTCAGCTAGACAATTCTCATTTTTCTTATCTGTTTTCAGCTGTCACATACTTTATCTGTCCTGTCCATTTTGTTTGCCCATGCACATTAATGCAGCTGAGGCAGAGGCAGTTAACAGCAACACTTCTTCCACAAGGATGTGACAAGCCGGCTTTATTGGTGTATGCTACATTTGGAGCAGGCTGCGTTGAGCTGAGCACTGCTTAGTCTGTTTAATTTGAAGGTGCAGGGTGTGGCTAAACGGTTCAACCTTCTGGCTGTTAGCACTGTACTAAAGATAGCTTCAAAGCAAAGTAAAACCTCATGGCATACACTGTGCGCTGCCTTTGTGTAGTAGAAGCTGAAAAGAGCTATTTATGTATTCATACAATGGTACTTCCTTGTTGTATAAAACATCACAGCCCTTTTTAATATACGACATTCTGATGCATAAGTCTCAAGGAAATCAATCTCTTAAAGCGCAAACAGGTACAATCATTTTAGGTGCCCTTTTTTCTTCTTTCACAAATAAATGCTGTGTTAAATAGATTTCAGAGACAAAAATAAATGAGAGGCCTGAAGTACTGATCTCATCAGATGCCGCTCAGCTCCATTCTTGATGCCAGCTTCTCAAGCGGCTAAGCTAGAGTTCAGTACTATTACGATCATTGCCTGTTAAACAAATAGCACCCTAAGAGAGCTAGGTAATTGCTTCTTTCTGAGGGAGAGAGACAAGTCCAGTTTCCTGGCCCACACAGTCCCACTGAGTTCAGTGGTGTAAGTTTGTGACCCCCAATACAATGAGATGAGGATTTCTGATCTTGCTTTCTTCCTTCTTTTTCCTGCTACGTGGCGAGATCTGACATGAATAACTGGCCTCAAACTGTCTCTGTGAATTTCTTGTATCGAAAAATAATAGCAATAAGAATAGTAATAACAAAAATAACAATAATAATGGTGGTGGTAATAATAATAACAACAACAATAATAATAATATAGAGGACTTTGGTAACTGTTAAATAACCTGATAGGGCTTTCAGTGGCAGGCATCATAGTAAGAAGATGATTCACACAGCACACACGAATGCTTGTCATCCTCAGGGGCAAACTACAGCAAGTCCTACTAATGATTCATAGGGTGGAGTTTTCTGGTAGACCTGCATGTTCCAGCTTAGCACACTGACGTTAGCATTATCAGTAAATCAACAGTGTTCAAATAAATGCTGAAGTCCCTCAGTTCCAGGCAAAAATGCCAAAGGGATACCATTTAGATGCATGGCATAAATGAAAGTTCAGTTGTGGACAGGTACGGTTGGACTCGACGATCTTAAAGGTCTTTCGCAACCAAACGATTCTATGAAAGGAAGGAAGAATTAAAGCTACTAGGAGCAAAAAAAAGAGATCTAGGCTAGCACATTGGCCATAAGCAGTGTATAATAGCAGCATATGTGGCACTTGTTATTATAGTTATAGCTGATCAGAAATACCAGGAATATATCAGGGGCACAAGATACTAGGGACATATGCTATATGCAAGAGAAATATTAGGGCAAAATGGGGCCAAACCCTCATTTTATTTTACATTGATATTATGGTTTTGATGGTCTTGCACCAAAATGCCAGCTGGTTTCCAGTATAAGTCTGCCTACTATCCTGGCAGGCTGCTGGGACATCATGAGCTTACATTTCCAAATCAGGTCTGCCAAGCAGATTTCCTTTAGCCAAGAAACCCCTCCTGTCCAAGGACCTGAGTTATGGGAACAAGCCACAGAACTGATTTCCAGGGGCTGGGGACTGTCTCCTTCCCAGGCTGCTTTCTGAGAGGAGGGGAAACCAGGCTACCCCTGTGGGGTTTGAGCAGGGGTTCACTCTGGATCTCACCACAAATGTCACAGGTCTACTGCTCTGCTGGCCCCCATCAGATGATGACTTGAGCTCCAGGAGGCCCTCAGGTCTGGCCCCAAGTTTCTCTGACCAGCTATTCTGTTTTTTCAGGGTGTTTTGCTTTCTGAAGGGGAGGAAAGTGGAACAGGAAAGAGAGAGAAAGAAATCAAACTGCTTTTAAACAAAAACTTCTTTGCATTCCTTTTCTGTAGAAAATGTCAGGGGTTTACCGTTTACATACTAACTCAAACTGAAAGCTTTTAAAAATACCAAAGTATCCCACATATCCCCAAATCCAACATTTGACCTGCTCCTATTAAAGTCACATGGAATCATCTTAATGAAAAAGGTCTGTTGTAAGGGGATCTAGTATTAGTATCTCTTCCATCTGTCTGTATTTATTCATAATGGAGCTTTCATGCATTTTCACATTTTTTTAGTAATAGTAAACATATCAGGTTTCTGTGAATTAGCGGCATTGTGGTGAGGGATACTTTGCTTTTGAAAGATTGATAGCTCAGGAGACCAGTAGATGAACAGACAGAAGTGCAGAATGCTCTCTGCTCTGAAGTTTATAGCAAAAGCATGTAGCTCTACTTGTCTACTTTGAAGCCAAACTTCAAAGTAGTCATGTGTTAAAATGTGCACAATATGACTATTTACCATATTAATGACAGAATATGAAAATACTCCCTTATTAGGAAAAATATTTGTGTCACTTCTTTTCTTTTGAAGTCAGCTGTTGATTTTAAATCAAGCAGTTAACATAATTTTTGTCAGTCCCATTCTGAATGTATGTGGGTCACTGTGTTTGCATTAAGTGTCAGGATGCAAAAACTGCCTTCATGAAAACTATGCTTTCATCTAGTGAATTTGAAAGATATTCATTCCTTCATTACTCATGTTTCCTCATTCCATTGGAGAACAATGACATTTGAAAGTAGGTAGCCAGACTGACATATAAAGGGAAGCACTTGGAGCCCATCTATCTTGCTTGGAGGAAAATTCAGAGGCTTAATTCATTACAGTTCTTTGAAATACTAAGATGAAGACACTATAGAATTGCAAAGTACTTTTATTATTAAGGGAGCAGAGGAAAATTTCACCGTTTTAAATTCAAAATAAAACAGTGAAGATTTTCCCTCAGGAAATTGCACTGGCTCAATCTGCTTCATTCATCATCATTTTTAACCCCAATATATACCTTAACCTCCATTTCCCCTCCTGCTCTGTTTTCCCCTTTCTTCATTTGAAGTTTTGCTGTAGAGTCTTTAGTTTGTCACTCTCTTTCCTCAATGCAGTCATAGAAAAGTGGGAAAACTTTGCCAGCAGATGTTTGTCTAAACCTGCTCTGACAAAATTCCCCGAGAAGAGGAATCCACAGCCTCTCCAGCCAGTTTGTTCAAATTATGTTCACAGTAAAGAGTGGAATTAGAATGTTTTTTCTTATGCCTAACCTGAGACCTCTTTACTACAAAGAAATTCACCTTCTTATTCTTTTTTAAGATATTCAAGAAGACCAATTTGAAAAATAGCTGATCATTGCCTTCTAACCATACCTTTTATCTATTGTCAGACTTCTATAACATCTTTTTCTTCATTTCTCTTTTCCTATGTGAACCATTCCACATGAGTTAAGGTTTTGAAAGAACATTTGCTTTTTACTGCTGTCTTCTAGACTCTCTCTGGGTTATGTGTCTTGTAAAGCTACATTTTAATGGGATTACAAGAACTGGACACCATTCCTCAACTGAGATCTCACTTAGAGTGAAATAATTCTTTTGTGATTCCATCCCAAGCTGAAATTTACTTTCTTTACAACAGCAGCTACTTTTTAATTCATCTTTAGCTTAAGAATTACCAAACTACCATGCTCTGTGGCTCACTGTGTCTGAAAGGTAGATTTAATTCTACCTTGGAGATGGATGATGAACAAGACAATTTATCACAGAATCGGTGGTGGTGGAAGGAATCACTGGAGGTCACCTGGCTTAAAGTGAGACAGATCAGGTCATGTTTTCTAAGCATTTTTTACAGAAGACTCAAATATCTCCAAAGATGGAGAAATTTCCAACCTTTCCGGGACCCTCTTCCAATGTATGGCTACATTCACTAGGGTTTTTTTCCCAGATATCTAACTGGAGTTTGCTTGGTTGTAACTTGCATGCATTGTCTTTTTGCACTATCCTGGCTCGACCTTGGTACTACCTCATCACCACAGACTTGTCTGGCAACCACTGGCCCCTGTTTAACATGGGACCCCTGTTGGTGAAGACACTGCCTGGCACATTGCTGTGGTTTAACCTCACAGGCAGCTGAACACCACACAGCCATTCACTCACGCCCCTCTCTCAGTGGGATGGGGGAAAGAATCAGGGAGGGGAGGGGCAGGGGAAAGTAAGATTCATGGACTGAGATAAAAACAGTTCAAAAGGAAGAGAAAACAATAGTAATAATAATAACAACAACAATAGTAAAATATACAAAAGAAGTGATGCACAATGCAATTGCTCACCACCTGCTGACTGATGCCCAGCCAGTTCCCAAGCAACAGCCCCCTGGCCAGCTTTCCCCTGGTTTATATTCTGAGCATGAGGTCATATGGTATGGAATGGCCAGTTTGCGTCAGCTGTCCTGGCTGTGCCCCCTCCCAACTTATTGTGCACCTCCAGCCTTCTCAGTCAGTAGAGCATGAGAAGCTGAAAAGTCCTTGACTTAGTGTAAGCACTCCTTAGCAACAACTAAAACATTAGTGTGTTATCAACATTATTCTCATACTGAATCCAAAACACAGCACTATACCAACTACTAGGAAAGAAAATTAACTCTATCCCCACCAAAACCAGGACACAAGTCTTGCTTTTATCCTTGTCTCTGGGGCCACGTTTCCTTACAGAGGTGCCCACTCTCCCCTGACATTCTGGGACAGGCACATAAAAATGTTTTGAATTGCTCTGCTAGTTTAAGAGGAAATACTACTAAAAATGTGATTTTTGAGCCATTGTTCATCTGCTTAACTTACTATTTAGCCTGCTTATGAAAAAATCACACGGGACTTATTAAAAAGTGGATAACTTTAAGTAACAGCACATACTACTTAATACTATGAAGTATGTGCAATGTATATCATAGGTCTTTATTTTTCATGTTTCTTCCTCTATGACTACAGAAGTCAAAAGTGTTATTCCTGAAAGTATTTGTAACAGATTGTATCTGAGGAACAACCATTAAAACATGTGAACATCCTCCAGAAAGGTGCCTTTTGTAAAAAGGAAATATGGCTTCAGACTTTCTTTAGAAACACAGTTTAGCATATACTGGAAATCAAGTCCATGCTAAGAGCTTGTTAGAATATCACTTGATAGGAAATATACTTCCATTCCCTCTGTAACCAAATCTGCCCTTTATTTACTCTATATTCTGTTCTCAAAAGTCCCTTACATAAGAATATCTGGACGTTGAATTAATTGTCAACACATGAATTATGCTCAGTGTTGACACAGATGTTATGATAAGTAGAAAACTAATGGTTTTCCACAAGCTGTTTCTTGAAAATGAGCTTTATATGTACACTACCAGTTCTGGAGAGGTGCAAAGAAAAGCTGGAAAGACACTGGACCATAAGTACAGGAAAGAGCTGGGGCTTAAGAGCTAGAGCTTAACAGAGATCTTAGGTGGCTTCATGGACTGTAACAGGAAAGAGAGATCTGCCCAGGAATGCTGGTTTGATACTGACTGCAAAATATTTGTCTTTTGTGAAATAAGACATTGCCCATGAAAATTTGTCAGAGACCCATAGCAAGATAAAAGTTTGCACCATGTGGAGAATACAAATGCTACCTTCTTCACATACACTGCAACAAATCACATGTAAAAGCCTCTTGTTTTTGTCTGTGTAGCTCAGGCATGCAAATATCTACAGTTGCCAAAAACATTGCTTTTCAGAAATAATGTCTCCCTGTATTGAGCATAATGATGTGTCTCTGAAGTAAATGGGAGCTTTGTCAAAGGCCTCAGAGGAAGCAGGACCAGGCTCATCCTGCAATGTGAGGTCTGGGTGTCAGCATTCTTGTTCTGTTCAGAAGCACATTCAAAGACTGTAACCATATGTTTGGAAAGGTAACCGTCACTTCAGGTTTAATCTACATAGCTGAATGCATCTGAGATTTTGGAATTTTATGTCCTGTCAGTGCCATTCCAGCGAGGGGTTATAATGTTTCTAATTTCCATTTCCCACCACATCACATAGACACATTAAATGATCCAATTTAAAATCAAGTTTTATAAATTGCTGTATCTCTTCCATGCCACTTCAAATAAGTAACAGAAGTCACAACTAGCTGACAACAGCCTCTGTCTACCCACATGAGTCCAGTTGGCTGAATGTTTGTTTCAGCAATTCTGTTTACATCCCTTCCTTCACAATACAGTTATTGGAAAATGACTGTGATTTGCTTGAGTTGCTGAGATACACTATACATCACAGAGCTCCCACACTTTTATATTGCCTCATGCTGGGCCTCTGTGGACAAAACTAGCACACATTTTATTTCCTCCCACTTGAACACACTGTTGTAATTAGGTGCAAGTTGCAGGAAACTATTGCTTTAGCTCCTTATCCTTAAAATCACAGAACAGAATTTGAGCTGAAGAGTAGAGAACTAATTTATCATTTCAATATTATTTCTTTTCTCACTATTCTTATTGCTAAAAAGTAAGGAATAAATAAGGGAATTAAAAATATTAAAGTGCTACCAATAGCATTCCCTAGATGTTATTTCAAGCACTTCTTTTTTAACTCTAGGTCTGGTCTAGTTGGACAAGAAGACCCAGAAGACCACATAAGTTATCTGAAAAATCACAAATGAGAGAGAATTCTTCCACTGCTGAGACCAAGGAAGGCAGTTGGAGACTGGCCTGAGAGGATCCTTTCCCAACCAGATCATTTTCTGCCATCCTCAGAGACAGGGACAGAGAAGAGCATGGGAGTCAGGGCCACAGCATGCAGCTCTGTATAGATTCCAGTCAGCACTACTGCTCTTTGGAAACTTTTAAACAGTGTCAAAATTATTTAATCTCTGGAAAAGCACAGAGTGCAAAAGGATGCCCTGTGTTTACAAGTTTGCATTCTGCTTCTTAGATTTAACCATACTAACAAGTCCAGTCATAAATGTTTTGCACTACCTACCTTATCCAGATATTAAATTGGCTGATACTTCCCACTCCTTGTATTCCTTTCTGAAGACCAGCTAGGTTTTCCCAAGCATTCATAGACAGCCAGTTAACAGCAGATCCCTTGGAGAAAAGAAAGGAAGTTGATGAAAATTATGTATATCTGGAAAAATTCATAGAGTCATAGAATCATAGAATGCTTTGGGTTGGAAGGGACCCCTAGACGTCATCTAGTCCAACCCCCCTGCAGGGAGCAGGAACACCGCTAACTAGATCACGTTGCTCAGAGCCCTGTCCAACCTGGCCTTGAATGTTTCCAGGGATGGGGCCTCCACCACCTCTCTGGGCAACCTGTTCCAGTGTTTCACCACCCTCATTTTAAAGAATTTCCTCCTTATATCTAGTCTAAATCTACCCTGCTTCAGTTTAAAACCATTACCCCTTGTCCTGTCCCAGCTGGCCCTACTAAAAAGATTTTCCCCATCTTTCCTATAGGCCCCCTTTAGGTACTGAAAGGCCGTAATCAGGTCTCCCCGCAGCCTTCTCTTCTCCAGGCTGAACAAGCCCAACTCCCTCAGCCTGTCCTCATAAGAGAGGTGCTCCAGCCCTCGGATCATTTTAGTAGCCCTCCTCTGGACCCGCTCCAACAGTTCCATGTCCTTCTTGTGCTGAGGGCTCCAGAGCTGGACGCAGGGCTCCAGGTGAGGTCTCACCAGAGCAGAGTAGAGGGGCAGAATCACCTCCCTCGACCTGCTGGCCACGCTTCTCCTGATGCAGCCCAGAGTACGGTTGGCCTTCTGGGCCGCCAGCGCACATTGCCGGCTCATGTCCAGCTTTTCATCCACCAGCACACCCAAGTCCCTCTCGGCAGGGCTGCTCTCGATCCTTTCTTCCCCCAGCCTGTACTGATACTGGGGGTTACCCCGACCCAGGTGCAGGACCTTGCACTTGGCCTTGTTGAACCTCATGAGGTTCACACAGGCCCACCTCTCCAGCCTGTCCAGGTCTCTCTGGATGACATCCCGTCCTTCTGGTGTGTCAACCGCACCACTCAGTTTGGTGTCATCCGCAAACTTGCTGAGGGTGCACTCGATCTCGCTGTCTAAGTCATTGATGAATATATTAAACAGCACCGGTCCCAGTACGGACCCCTGAGGGACACCACTCGTCACCGGTCTCCATCCGGACGTCGAGCCATTGACCACTACCCTCTGGATGCGACCATCCAGCCAGTTCCTTATCCACCGAACAGTCCACCCATCAAATCCATAGCTCTCCAATTTAGAGAGAAGGATGTTGTGGGGGACCGTGTCAAAGGCTTTGCAGAAGTCCAGATAGATGATGTCTGTTGGTTTTCCCTTGTCAACTGATGCTGTCACACCATCATAGAAAGTCACTAGGTTCGTCAGGCAGGACTTGCCCTTGGTGAAGCCATGCTGGCTATCTCGAATTATCTCCCTGGCCTCCATGTGCCGTAGCATAGCTTCTAGGAGGATCTGTTCCATGATCTTCCCAGGCACAGAGGTGAGGCTGAGAGGTCGGTAGTTCCCGGGGTCTTCCTTTCTACCCTTTTTGAAAATGGGCACAATGTTTCCCTTCTTCCAGTCACCAGGGACTTCACCTGACTGCCATGACTCTTCAAATATCATGGAGAGCGGCTTGGCGACTACATCGGCCAATTCCCTCAGGACTCTGGGATGAATCTCATCAGGTCCCATGGACTCATGTGCGTTCAGGTTCCTCAGGTGGTCACGAACCTGATCTTCTCCTACGGCGGGAGGGGTTTTGCCCTCCCGGTCCCCCTCATGCCATCCATCAACTCGGGTGGGGTGAGGAGAGAGGTTGCCAGTGAAGACTGAGGCAAAAAAGGTGTTGAGTACCTCAGCCTTCTCCTCATCTGCTGTTACCAGCTTGCCAGTCTCGCTCATCAGCGGGGGTACGCTTAATTCTAAATTCTCTGTGAGTAGCCAGTTAGAGTTTAGAGCTTCAAATCTGCCTAAATATCTAATGTGACAGAATACTAAACTTCAGAAGATGCAATTCAGTTACTGTCACTGCCCTGGAATTGTAGAGATTTTTAATCCTTCAAATACAAAATGATTCTTGCAGAGCTCACAGTAGGGGATTGCAGAGAAAGTCTGTATAGTATTTACTTTTTAAATGCACAGTTTTCCATGCCGTATTACGAAAAAAAGACAGTGAATGCATAGCAACAAACATGCACAGGCTTGATTTTATTTCTTTAGCTAAAGTATCTGGGGCGATACAATCTGATATCCCATTCAAATATAACTCTTCCATCACATATCTACAGCTGCAACGTACTAGAGAAAAAGATTAAGTGGAAGGAATTTTAAACCACAGCAGGCCTAGCAAGTCACCTGCTAAAGACTTTGGATGAGAGTCAAGGGGTTAGCTGAATTCCCAGTTAAGTTATTCTGTATTCTTTCCCTGCAAACATCTGTGCTGAGGAATGGGATGGCAATGCATACATATGGACTTTTTAAATTTCTTGTACTTAGCTAAACATATCTGCAGTATGGTGATGTTTTGCAGATTGTACAGATTTGTTTACCTCTTTCTGAGAAGTATGGGTGTAAATTTTTTCCTTGATATGCTATCTCATTTAAACCACTAGCTTCCAGTTCTTTCAACATGAACATATCAGGTAAATGAATAACAATGAAAATGCAAAATTGTGCTGTGCTACTACACAATCCTATCTCTACTCTGTTTCCTTGATCTGGCACCAAGTTACAAAGTCTTTCAATTTGTAATGGAACAACTAAGAAAAAAAAATGTGTGAAGATGTTGTTTTTTCTTGTATGTCATGTATTTATTTTTTCTCAGGTAATCTACAATTAAAGACAGAAAGAAAATGAAAATTACTCTGAACAGAAAATAATTTATTTTACTAGATGATAATGTAGTCCATGGAAAGATCTCTAACTGGCTAGAGACTGGAAAGTGTATTAGTTTTTGGCCAAATTCACATCTTCTCTAGGAGATAAATTATCAGACTGTAGAAGCCCATGTCTGCAAAACGTGACACTCAAAATCTACTACTGGCTGTCACTGGTCCTTTCTCTGCCTTTATCTTTGATGGCGTTTTGATACTTGAGTGAAGCAACCTAGATGTCTTTAGGCAAGCAGAAATCCCACCTAATTATGATATTGGGTTTAAGTCTTCTTTGTGTTGGCAAAGTTGCTGTGAGAAGCCTTTAGAAGTTCAATAAACATTACTGATTTTAAGATATCCTTTTTTACTTTCCCTTCTTTATGTCCCTATTAGTGCTCTGTCAAATTTCATCTTTTGGTCTAAAACTTTTCTTGTTCCACAGTGAATCCAGTTCTTTTACAGTAGGAGCGTAGGACTGGACAAGACCATGAGGATTTCTTTGAAATCACAGGAAATAATGTTCTTGACGACTAATTTCAGGGGATCCAAATAATTTCTGCAGTACATGTCCCCACACACTATAGGCTAAAAAATCCTTTCCAGCATCCATTTAAAAATATAAGACCTGCAATGAAAAAGCAGGAAAGAACAAAAGGGTAGATCCCGGGAATAGCTACCCCTGGTAAGTAAAACAGGGTTACTGGTCCAAAGAAAACTGTTAGGATCATTCATTCTCCAGTGGAGGACCCAATGAAAGAAATACCCTCAGTTCCTTTCAATGTGACCTAGTCTTTTGCTCAGTTTAATTTTGAGTGTGTGAGGAAAAGATGTTCTCTAGGTTCTGAGAAATTGAAATTCTCCTAATTTTCTCTGAAAACCTTGCCTCATGGCCATTTTAGCTGTGGCACATCTCTTTGTTCTACAAGAAGGTGCAGAAGCCATAAAAGGAGGGGTCACCTCTTCCTTTCCTCCCCTCTCAGTCATTAGAGCCCACTGGAAGCCCCAGAGCGTGGGATTAATGTAATTTAAGTACAGAGCAAACAAACAATGTTCCTGTTACAGCCAGCCACATCCTCCTTCCTTAGGGCAGGAGGATCATGGCAAAGCTAAAAATGTAGCTGCCTTCTTGTGAATACACAATGGAAAAAGAAGATACAGAGAGTCATTGCCTCCTTGGGAATGGGACAGTTATAAGATCTGTGGGTTTAGATTCTGCCATCTGTGTGATGATAGCACAAAGGTGAATACAGAGAGAGTCACTTGTACCTCCTCTCAGAAGTCAGAGCTGAATGCATAGTGACCTATTGGTTTTAAAATGTAATGTAGATCCCATTTCCAAGTATCTTCTACACAACATTCAGGGCACCAGAATCTCTTTTCAGCACAAAAAATACACTTTGTCCATTCTTCATATGCTAACCAACGTTCCTGAAGCTGGGATTTCTGCCAGAATAGACTATAAACCACTGTTATATGGTTAGTGATGGGTAAGACCATTAGAAATTTTCACAAGAGAGAAAGAAGGAATAGTGCTACAATGAAGCTTGCACAGGGAGATGTAAGGGAAGACAATCAGCTTTGTCTGACATTGTTTTCACTGTTTTATCCATTATTCATCTTGAATCTGTTTTTGTCCAATGGCCAAATAATCGCCAGGTGTAAAATAAAGTAGCTCTACTGAATGCAGTCGAGCTGCATCAAAAGATGACTCATAAGCATGTCCCTTTCATTTAAATACTACCAGATCAGAGGTTAATAGGGTAGGTCTTAACACCAGAAGAATTTAACCTTTGAATGTCATGTCATATACATGTTTAGTAATTACTTTATGATATTATTATTGGGAAAGAAATACTAAGATATGCTTCAAAGTGTAATTTAGCCAATACCAGGATGGCTAAAACAGATCAGGAGGTCTATGCAAAAATTGCTTTTGTCAGAGTAAAAGGTGTTTACATATCCCCATGCCTCATAGCTTTGGAAGGAAAGGAAGAAGGAAAAATGCAAGCCTTTACTGTGAATATTTGGTTTGCATATATCTCATGAACTGTGATGAAAATAGCTGCTTTGCAAGCTGTTCCATAACATCTTTATGAAGATGTTAAAGTGCTCTGTTGAAAACACAGCAAATAATAGAACCGTACATTTCTGTTCAACTAAAAAGATGCTATTGATTAAAATACTGGCATATATCACTGTAGAGGAAAAGAGGGTTTAAAAGCAGACCAGAAGTGTCACAACAGGGTCAAGTGCTTATGATCTGATAAACATTCAAAGTTCACATCAATTTGATTGAATTGCCTCAACACAGTTGGTACATCTCTAGTTGTGCACAATGTTGGGATGGTAGTGCCACCAGTAACTCAGTTACAGAGGAGGCAACTTAACTGTTTCACATCTATTAAACATGTAGAGAGAATCCTTGTGGGACAGATGCAGCGATGGACTTGCATGTACAGCTACAATAAAATAGCAGCAAATAAAAAACAGAAAAGGGCCAGAAAGTGAAGGCTTCTTAATTTATTTGGAACCAGGTTATGGGAATGAGCTGTTACCAGTTAAGTTAAAATCTTGTGTATTAGGTAGATACATCTCTTCAGAACCTAAGCCGTTAGCTCAAAGTTTGGATGACTCTGGTAGGTGCACAGGTAGAAATCCAACAGAACATGGTATAGGCTACCAAATAGCAAAAGATCTCGCCACCTCATTGGAAGACCTAAATAAAAATCAGAAAATGCTACCCGGCCTAATTATGAATTAATCATTTGTTTTAAGCAAGTAGAAAAAGATAATATAAATCCCCCTTGGTCAACAAGGTACTCAGTACAAGATGAGCAATAGAAGGAAAATTAAAACCTTCAGCAACAGAAGGCTCTTGAGGGAGTGGTTTAAGATTATGTCTTTTAGCAATATTTTTTTCTTGTCATTGGATAACATAGAGACCTCTAGACAGAAAGTATCCTGGAAATGAGAAATAACCAATCAGAACATAGTTGTGCTAAAAGTTCCTCACTTTCTTTTGAGTAAGGCTGGTTTGGACAGTAAATCTATTCCTTAAAAAAAGGATCTATTTTGATACATCATGGCGGAAAAACAGCTTAGTAAGAAAAGTTACATTATATTTGTTTTGTAGATAAAATACAGTTTTTATTTCTAACATAATCAGTTTATTCATATGGTCTTTTTTGTTTTGTTTTGTTTTTTCATTCTGGTTTGGAAATAATTTATCCTTTCTCAGGATAATGGGGTCCAGTAGCAAGTGTGGTCTTCTTTTACATTGCTCTGGAAGCCTATAATTCTCAGGAATATCAAAAGTTCAAATTAATTTTCTCATTTAAACAACAAGAAAAACAATCAGAAAGTATTAGCATGAAATAGAGTTCTTACTTTATATGTAGCTATGTAATGGAGCTGATCAAATAGACTGAAGTATTTATTTAATTAATTTTTATGTATTAGATTACTATGTTGTCCATTCACATAACAACATTAATTTTCATAAAGCTGTAAAAACTTGAAGTCCTACTGGGTAAAATCCTGTAAATATAATACATTTTTTAAAAGACAAATGTATTAACTTTGTTTTCTGATAGTGTTAGCAGTGTAACAGATTTCCAGTGTTCTTCTAACCCCTTAGGGCTTCTAAAGAACTCCAGGAAACAAAGGTATCTTTCAGTACCTTCTGTTGTTTCTACAAGCATTTAATATTTGATGTGATATACATGCCCTAATAGCACATGAAACACCATAGCCTAGTGTGATCACAGCATATACCACATACATAGAGCAGCCTCTTGTTTTTTCCTATTTTGTTTTGCTATTTGGTATGCAAATCCGCTTCGTGGTAACCTTATCCATGTGCTGCCTGTTCTGCTCATGCAAATCTTTGTAGATATCCTGGATTCTGATGCCATCTGCATCTGCTTGCATTACTTGCCTTTAAAAAAGAATCAGGAGTTAGCTAGACAGATGGTGAAGCAAAACTATTATCAGAGATTATCAGGAAAATATGCTATTTTAAAGACTTTTAAAAATGTAATCACCCTTATTCAGGGTAGCATTAATACAGTAATTACTGTTAGAGTTACATTACTTCAGTAGAGACAGCATTACAGCAGGGTGGGGAGGAGAGATATTTTGCTTTTTATAACACTCTCAGTGGCCCTGTTCTATATCAGTCCTCCTGTCAAGGGATTGCAGTGATATCCTTCTGATTTTGTTTAGTAATAATTCCACCATCTATGTAAAATCTCTTTTTGAGAGAGAACAAAATGATGGTAGTTGACAGCAGATAAGCATTACTCACTGATTTTTACTTCTGTTAATAATCACAGCATGTTTCCCCACCAGTTGCTGGAAGGAAAGAAGTCATTGCTGCAAATGCACGGAGCAGTTGGCCTGTGGTTAAATGCACTGAATGACCTGTGTAAGTGAGCAGGTACAGCTTACATTTACTGCTGTGAAGATGCCTTGCAAAACAAACCTTATTCAGCAGGATTTCTCTCCTTTAATCTTTGATATCTAAAGAATAATTTCAAAGTGTGAGTTAAATAGGCATTTGAGATTAATGCATCTGATCTATCTCAGATAACTATATTAAAATGAGTCAACATGTGGAAAAGTACTCCATTGCTCTCCACTGGTAATAAAAGGATCCTCTGCAGACTTAATCATCTAATATTGGACACTGGAAAAGGTATATTAATGTCCTACTTGAAATATATAACATTTCAGCATCAAGATGTTTATTCTTTCCATATTTCATAGAACTCCATGTTGTGAAAACCAAGAAATATAAGTAAAATTTTTGCTGGGGAAGTGGGAAGGACTGTCATGAGGTTCCTCACACCACATAGGTTACTGCATGACTTCACTGATAATCCCACTTTCCTTTCTTATAGATTACTGTGTGCACTCAGTTGATGCCTTGGTGTGCACACCAGGGTAAAGGTGGGCAGGTTTTGCAATTTTTCTTGTCTTGTAATTGTAATTCTAAATATGAAGGAAGTAAGGCATATTATTTTACAGTGTTTTCATTTTTAGGCAGAAGGCTATTGCAAGTTTTGTCAGAAAGGGCTGCATACCATGAACTAACAGTAAGTATTGTCTAAGCTAATAAAAATGAAATGAAAAACACACCCCAAAGTCCATTGACCTGAAGTTTTCAACCAGTCAAAGATGCAGACACAAAATCAAAGATCATTTTCTTTATCGTACTTTCAGCTTTTAAAGGATCCTCATCCATTTAACTATGAGTTGTATAAAATGCTTGGATGAACAGGATAGTTCATCTCAGTTCAAGTAAGTACAAGAATTCCCCAAACTTGGTACAGAAGTGAGAAAACAAATCAGAACTGCTGTAAGGACAGCTGTAGCCAGCTGTCTTTATACAATTACAGAACAAGTCAGATCTTGAAACTATACAAGGAAATCACAGAAGAGGTATAAAATAACAAGAAGCATTTTATTAAAGTTTGGATATTCAGATAACTGTGTACAAGTTGCCAAGCCCTCAGCTGATGGATATCAGTGTAGTTTTATTGAAGTCAAGGACCTCACACTAATTATCCTAATTAATAACATCCTAAAGTAAATCTAACCAATAATAAAAAATATTGTAATAGTTTATCTAATTCTCCTGATCTCTGTTTCTTTATTATGTTCCTGGTATAGACAAGATAACAGAAAAAAATCATTATCACATGTCATTTGGAGTTGTAATTAAATCAATTCCCCCAGTGTATTACTAAACCCATTTTCTCTAATACTTCTTTAGCCTTCTCACATTTCAAAAGCCCTTCTCGCTGTCCTTATGTTGGCAATGAAACCCCTCTTTGCTCTTTTTACTCTTTACCTTCAATCATTTTCGTCTTGGTTTCCCAACCCTTTCTTCTTTGGTCGTCCATCCTTTGCAGAATAATTATCTTTTGCTCATCAAAAGTACATTTGAAATCATCTGATTTCAGGGAAACTCAACATTCTTCCTTCCTAGTTAAAGCCTGCATAATAAATCTAGTGTTTGTGAACTCAGGAAGCAGTTAGCATCTCTTCTTAAATGGAGATCACCCCTCTCATAGATTGTATTTCAAACCTTGTCGATCCTAGAGAAGTTACACTAATTGTACAGTAGTGGGATGGTTTGACTTTGGCTGGACACCAGGAGCCACCAAGATGCAGGACAGGCGGGGAAAAAATGAGACGGAAAAGAAAAAAAAAACTCGTGGGTCAAGACAAAGGCAGTTTAATGAAAAGCAATAACAAAGGCTGTGCACGGTAGCAAAAGGAAAACAAGGTTTTATTCTCATTAGCAGATGATGTCCAGCCACTTCCTAGGAAGCAGGAATGCATAGCAGTTGCTCTGGAAGACAAAACGTCATAAAAAAAGAATGCCCCACCTTCCTCCTCCTTTCCCTTACCTTCTATATCTGAGCCGACGTCATATGGTATGGAATATCTCTTTGGTTAGTTTGGGTCAGGTGTCTTGGCTACGTCCCCTCCCAAGATCTTCCCCCCTCCAAGCCCACTGGTGGTGGTGGTGAATGTTGGAGAGACAGCCTTGATGCTCAGCAGCAGCCAAAACACTGGCGTGTTAACACCTTTCTACATACAAGTAGAAAGCACAACACTATGAGGGCTGCTGTGAGGAAAATTAACTCCATCTCAGCCTGAGCCAATACAAATAGATATATGTAAAGCAGTTAAACCTTTGATTAAATAACTTTCACATAATTAGGTGACTTCAATTTGAAAAAGGGTTCAACTGCTACAGGTGCTGAGTTTGCATAGATTTGACTACATTTATATCAGCTTAATTAAATTAGTGCAGTTTTTGAATAGACATGAAGCTACAGAAAAAAATCCAGAGCATTTTTGTATATTTATTGGTCTGCAGTACTGATGGTCTCTCTGTTTTTAACTTTATGTGGCATGAGAAAAATCTCTTGGGAGAATTACCAAGGTAACACAAATTATTAATAATTTCATCAATTCATATTCAGTTCTGTAATTTCTTATCTAGAAATAAATAAATGGCAGTTCTGCCTCTTCTTGAGGACAATGCTTCATGTTTATTACTACACTGGTTCTACCTACACCAGTGGACAGACTTTTTTTTTTTAGATACCAAATGTTTTTAAATATATGCCTCACTTTACTAAATTTGCTATCAGCAAAGTAGGTTAGGTTGTTATTTCCTACAAATTTGTAGTCATAGCGCTGTGCAATGGAATAAAACTCAGTTGTGTTAGGTGTTGTTCAAACACAGAACAAAATTGTCATCTCCCCAAATCTCAACTGAAGTTAAGGGTTTACACAGAGAAGTCAGCAATATATGTTTAGTTTAAGTCTGCTATTTCTAATAAATGAGCTTAGTCGACCATGTTTAGTGTTCAGAATTAATATGGTTTTGGCAGAATGTCATCAATGTATTTTAAATTAAAATCACATTTCTTTTGTAATTATCCTTAAAATGTGTTTAATTGCTGCTCCGTTTTGTTCTATCATCACTGAAGTGCTACCTCAAGAGCACTAACTCAAAGCTCTTGAGTTACCCATCATCTAAAATCATATTGCTTTAGAGAAGAGAATCATTCTGTTTATCAAAAAGAAGCCTTTTAAATTTTCTCAGGCAGTAAAAAATAATCGTGAAAGAACAGAGGTGAGAGATGGAAAAAGACCTATTAAACATATTCTCGCTCTGTCACTGCAATGTTTTCCCCTACAGTCTTTTATTTTATCTTGTCTAGCTTTAAATCTCTTAAGGCTTCCTGCTCAATTTTCATTGGGAAACTATTTCAGTGCCAATCTCCACCTCAGGAAATTTCCCACAGTGTTCACCTTATGTTTATATTACATAAAATGACAGATATAAAGTGCTTTTCAGTAAGCAACTTACACATGTTCTTTTCTTAATCTTATCGAAGCTTTTCTGGAAGAGCTGGTTGAATGGGGGGGGAAAATATTGATGAGCATGCTTGTTAACACTGATTATATTAGTCCATATTTGTGTCTCTTTGTATAAGGTTTTCCATAAAGATGGGGTTGATATTTTGTATTTTGATATTTGTGCTTGGAAGTGGGAAATTTGCTTGACAGAAGGAAGGTGCAGGGTATGAGACTGAGGAAACCAAGGATCTGCAGTGTGGTACAGTGAGTGTCATTTTCTGCATAAATAGTCGTGTGAAGGATTAGGCCAGACAGAAGAGGCTGATCTAGTAGGAGGCAAGTCCATATGCATAGCCTACTACAACTATGCTTCATATGCATAAAGAAAAGGGATGACAAGATAAGGAAAACAAATGAACAAAACTGGGGGAAAAGGGACATTTTAAGGAAGAAACATATCCTTTTTATCCTCAGAAAACTTGAAAATTTGAAAATTAAGAAAGTTTCAAAAAATAATGTTTTAATCTTTTTATGTCTTTGTTTCACTCACCGGCTAATTTCCTAACTAGTTGTTTGTAAAACCTAGACAATCAAACCAGTTAAAAAAACCTATAGAATATCTAACTTAGATAACAGGTCATTATGAAGTACCTGTAGCTTTCAGTTCTCAGGTGTGTACATGAAATACATCTGGATGGCATGTGGGATCTCATGAATCATTAAAAAATACATTCAGGAAAATTGTACTAGTTGTAGCAAAAAAGGCTGTAATTCAGCTGTCCATTGTTTCTCATGAGTAAACTGCCCCAGCTCTCTGACTGATAATCTTACTATGCATTTCTAAAGTGACACACATTTTACCAGAATTACACAAATTCTGGATGGATAGAATATCTAACTACAAATACTTATATGTAGGATGCTGATGTAGTTTAATATTCATGCTGTGTATTGTTATTTCAGCTTCATAGATCATGGCTGTTAGAAGCAGGCACGCAGCATAGTGCAAAGGAAACCTGCTCACAACTTTCTACAGAAAAGATTTAAAGAAGAAAATATTAAGCTTTGTATTCTACTTTGTGTTCTATTTTTAGGCTTTTTTTTTAGTTAGAAGACAATATGGACACCTGTTTTGGAAAAAGTCTTTGTGTAATTCTAGAGTGGAGGAATGGAACAGCTGTGTTGACTGTACCGAAAAAAGTAGGACATCCAAGAAAATTGCACATAGATTCATACTTCGCACTTGATTTATTTTTTGAAACTCAGATTTAGGAACTTCAAAGTTCAAATAACTTTAGTTCTAAATAAAGCTGCCATACTCGCAGTTATAAATGTTCAGGAATGTTACAATTCTTTGCATCTATTGAAAATTCAGGAATCCATGCAAAAGATGCCAAATTTCCTATAAACTACATTAAAGGATGTTTACTTTCAAAGCAGGGAGACAGTACAAATGGGAGTTGAGAGTTAATAATAACAGTGAGTCTTACAGCTCCATGTCTAATTGCCCCATGCTGATCTATGACCAATAGGTGAAGCATAGCTGGTGTAAAGCGCAAAACAGATTTGTTAGCAGTAGTCAGTCTTTCAGACATGCTAAGGTTGCTGCAACTGCAGCAGTCTTTTGTCCAGGTGACTCCATGTAAACCTGGCATAAGTTGTAGGCTAAAGAGTCATGTAAGCACACAGCTCACATAGTTGCTGATCTCTAAAATGATAATAGCAAAAGGAAGCCTGAATTCGGAGTAGTCTTGTGTATGTCAAACTTTAACGTACTGTGACTAGACTGTAGTGTATTACTCACTACCCTTTTTGTTGGGCTGAATTTAATCATTTGGCATGATGAATTGGCAGATATTCCATTGCTCAGCCAAGCACCTAATGTACCATTCAAATTTCCATTCAAATGAGGCTGAGTTGGAAGGGGTAAGGGGTTCTTCCATGGAAAAAAGTACCCAGGAAAAAATTGTTCCCCTTAGTCCTACAGCTGGCCAGAAACCACAGCTATAGCTGCCTAAAGACAGAACTTTACACAGATTTCAGAAGTGCACCAGCAAAACATTAGTTACTTTAAATTTCCAGCTAGTTCCTTAAAGATGAACACAATAAGGCTCACAGGTACAATGAAAGTTCTACATTCACATATTTTCCTATGTCTTTGCTGGTGTCATGTATTCATAAACAGGTCACCTAGGGAATTCTTACATATGCACCAGACATCTGGTTCATCTGAAACTGGAGTGTTCTGAAAGTCGTATTCACCAGGAATTTTACATCAGTCAATTATCTTGCAACTGCTGTCTTAGTAAACACTCTTAATAAAAGAGTTAGTACACATTTTCCATCATCGGCATTTTGTTTCCTTTTTTTTTTTTCTCTGGGGCTTGATGCAGCTTATAAAATGAAGTGTTCTGTTTACATGAAAGTTGATCTGACTGGAAGATTTTCCATGTCCAAAGACTCTTTCTTAAAAAACCAAACCAGAACAAAACAAGACAAAAAACCCACAAAAAACCAAAAGCTAACATTTCAATTAGAACGGACATATTTTGTATCACTTTGCGGCTGAATTGCTGATTGGTTTAGGAGAGACCTTTGTTCACATTCTTTCCTGTATTAAAATGAAGTTTTCACCCTGAAGTTTCACCTTGCAGGAATACCAAAGAATCCAGATTTCTCGTGTCCTCCAAAAATGTAATGACAGAATAGGTCATACCTAGGTCTGATAAATCTTTGTCACAAACTGAAATAAAGCATAACTTGGTATTTAAAAGCAAATAAAATGGAATATTCCACTGCATACTTTGTAGGTAGCTGAGAGATTGCATGAGAGGGACACTTTGTGCCATTTTCTGCCCACACACTTTTGTGTGTTTCTTCTGCATGAGAAGAGCAGGGACTGAATGCTCATGCCATTTTTCCTTGACTGCACAGAGCTTTGACTTCAGTCTCTTAATCTTTCTGCTGCAAGAGCAGAACTTTCCCTGAGGAGTGAGAAATGAATAGGAGAAAATCTTCTTTGACCTTCAGTGTCTTAGGTTGGAGTAGATAGCGTGCCTGTTTGTGCATTTTCCCTATACAGAGTAGAAACTGAAGACTCAAACTATCTCTAATTATTTAATTATTGTCATAATAAAAATGCACAGGATACATTAATAGATGTCTGTGTTGCTAATCATTGCAAGTCCTTAATCTCACTAGAAGAATATTACCCACCTAAGCATTATCCCTATTGGTTATTATCAACGCAGATATATTTTTACTTTTGCACCTTTTACCCCTCTGAAAAGTGGTGTAAACTAATTTTTTTTTATCTCAGTTATGTGTATAAATGAGAAAATAAATATTAACATCAAATTTCCTCTGTAAAGATGTATGTTTGCCTGCCTGTTCAGAAGAGACTATCCTTACTGCCCCTCAGAGTGACCCTCTGTGTGTTCCTTATCATCCCTTCCAGAAAAGGAAAATCGCACTCTATAGAGTAGAGAGCTGGGGCACCAAGTTAGTGAATACCACAAGTTGGTAGATCAATTCTAGCAGATGCATATATCTTGTCAGATTAGCACTGCTCTCAGTTTCAAACTGTACAGTGTATTTAAAAATGACTAATAAAGCAGCAAATGAAAATCACTTGAAGAACAAAATACTCTGTAGTGTGCTCTCTATTGCTTCTGAACTACACCAGGCAGCAGGCTCTCTTCTCTTACTGCACTCTATCTTTCATAATCCCCCCTAGATCAAGTTTTTAAAGGATATTGTGTATTTAGAAGGAAGGCTTCTAAAATTTAATAAATGTTGCTGGGCTTTTGTAAATCTAATATTATCTGTTATCTCTACTTCAAAGGGCAGAAAAGCTGCTGTTACCAGCTGGAATCTCTGACTTTTAAAACGAAAAAGTAACTGAGCCCACATTCCTTATACAGGTCAGGGAAATGGAATACTATCATAACTCTAGTTAAAAAACATCAGAGAGGGACCTGAAGAGGCACCAAGTGACTTTGTCCTCCATTTTTTCATTAACTGTCAAAGTGATTTGTAACAATTCAGACAATGACAGTCTTCCTCATTAAACCAAGTGGAGGTCTCAGTCAAGAATACCCTGCCTTTACCATTATTCTTCATACCACTGGTCAGTGTTTTCCAAGTCAAAAGACATAACTAAAACAAGGTTTGCAGGAAGAAGTAATGCCTTTTAGGAAGCCGACTGAGAAGTTACAATACTGCCTCTTTCAAATCATTATGGTGACTACAGCATTTCTATCGCTAGTGTGGTAGTGAAAGCTACCACACAAAAGACTCCTACCAAATGGCAGTTATAATGACAGACCAACGACTGCTTTTGAAATAGCAATTTCAGTTATTTTGTGCATGTAGTCTGGCTTTTAGGACTATATTAGAATATGGATATGAAAAACAGTATTAAATTATACTATTCTAAGGTTCCTTCCAGATTCGTACTGTATCACTGTCAGTAGACACATTTCCACAGGTCTTGGTAGTGTTTGGATCATAAATCATCTATAGCTTCCCTACTGAAGTCAGAGCTCCTGTGAGGTTGTCCTGCAATCATCCATGTTTTCAGAAAGTGAATGGAGGATATAGATAATAAAGATGGGATATGTTTCCACATTAATCATCAAAAAGTTATGTCTGTAGCCTAAGATATTTGTCAAGCTTCTTCTAAACTCTGTGGAGACAAATAGGCACATCTGGAAGGCAAGTCCACTGACAGACTCTCCCTTTAGAAGTGCTTCTCTCTTGTCCCACTAATTATTGAGGAGCCTAGAGAACAAGCTCAAAGAGAGTCTGATTTTAGAGGTTAATTTAGGGGAGATAAATTCTAACCAAAGCATAAGTCAATATAGGTCTATCTTTTCTAATTATTTCCTTCTAAATCTACATTTTATAATTACTTCTATAGTTTTAAGTTAATTTTATTTTTGCATACCAGTTTGACATTGAAAAGCCTGTCTTACGATTTACCTTGGGAATCTTTATAGCAATCTGCTGAAGTATTCAGTCACTGTCAAGAATTTCTCATTTTCATCCTTTGGCCTTTTATTCTTCTCTTACTATAATAAGTAATCATTTTCCTGCAGTGCACATGAGTTTCCACTAGCAAAGTTGGCTTATGCTTTCAACTCTCTACTCTTCATTTAAGCTACCTAAAGAACAGAGAACAGAATCTGTCCAAAAAGAGGATGTTGTCCCTTTGATACTATTGAATGATGTGTTTGGCCTTTAGTCTAAGAAGTTTGGACTTTGCTGATCTGGATGCTCCCAAGAGGGGGTTGCATCCAAATGTTGACCTTGTATAACCTTTCTTTAGCTCGCGAATTGACAAGATCGTAGCACATGATTGTATGGTTCTTCGTAATTAATTTGCCATTATATTTTCACAATCTTGAGAGAGAAAGAGATTTTTAGTGCTTTATTCATTTTCTAATATCTGTCCCTTGGCTGCAGTCCTGAAGTTAATGCTCACTAATAGTGTGTTCTTTGTCTGCCCAGTTACCAGGGTCATCGTTTTTCAAAAGAGGTCTCCAGAATGTAGAAATGATTCTTCAGTCACTGTTTTTCTTTTTAACAGAGACCTTTTCTATGTTCCTTTTTCCTTTATAGCCTACAGCTGAGCTGTTTTGGTCTGCCAATTTTTTGTTTTCTGCACAATCCAATTCTTCAGTCATCAGAGACTGAACTTTGCATTTGATTGTTTTATTAGACAAAGTCACAGTAGAAACTGGTATAAATTATCCTAACCAGCAAGTATTTTGATCTGATTTTAGTTTATACACAACCACCAAAATATTTCTTTTAAGTTTCCTGCCTTCAGCATGACATCACTGACAGTTGCAAACAGAGTAGGATGAGTATGGTTTTTTAACAAAAAAGAAATCATGATCAAAAACATTATCCAGAATGTGGTGTTCTGATTATCTCAGTGAAGAAGAGATGTAAATATGTTTGCTCTCAGTAGAATTTTGAATATTTTTAATTACTTTTACAAAAAAAAGGTACAAAAATAGGAATAGAAATAGTCTAAACTTTGGAAATAGGAGGAAATTAAAAGAGTAAGAGAACAAAAAAGGAAATGATTCCTTAGATTCCATTACCAAACTTCGGGCTGTGTAATGAGAACCTGTGTGATTTCACTCAACATTGTACAGCACTGGAGGAAAAAGAAGGGTTTAAAGTGGGATTTGAAATACACTAGTTATGGTAAAAAATATATTTGTTTCAATAGACTGCGGAAGGCTGTCATCTATTAATATATTTGTAAAGGAAATGCTTCCCTTTTCAAATACAGTGGACACCTCTAGCTTTCTAATGCAGCCTTCCTTCATCCACCAAACAATTCTGCTCACCTTTAAAAAAGAATATACACAAGAAGTTTTCTTAATTTCACAATTTGGTGGATCAAAACTTATAAAATAATAATATATTTCCCTGGGCATGTGTTGTTTCTGTCATTTTGTTGATGAAAAGCCCACCAGAACTTCACATCTTCAGACACTGATGAAAGAGAAAAGATTTAGGGCTATATGAGTGTTCTGGAGTTCAGAATTAGAGCTTCGTAGGGAAAAGGCTTTTCCACATGGCAAGGACCTGCAGCCCTACTCACAGACTTCCAACTGAGATGTATTTAAAAGCCTTCAGAGTGCTCTGCAAATTTTACATTTCAGCTGACCTACATCTTTGCATTATTGCCCACTATCTTTTAAAAGCTTCCAATTCCCTTTTATAATAAAACCCCACCAAACTTCCTGTGACATATCTATCCCATTCAGAAAGCTGAATAATTTAAAGTATGCACCAGCAGCCTGGTAAATTCAAGTGAAATCAAACATACTTTGGAAAGAACTTAAGTAATTTTCTACAAATAAATGGGAGAAGCTTGTGTTAGACAAACATGAAGCTTAATCATGTATGGTAGGGTTTCTTCAGGTGCTTAGGTATTGGGCAAATGGGTAATTAAAAAAAATAATTCTGTTACATTATCAACATTTTTTGCTTTCATTTCTTAGATAAAAATATACACAGATATTCAGTCATTCAAGATCTGATTATCTGTTATTTCAACTTTGATATGATTTATCTACCTTTCTCAAAGTACTAAGAAAGCCTATTTCTTCACATTCTATATTTTCAAGAGAGTTTACTGTTTATGCAGGCTGGTCACAGTTGGGTATAATATATCTATGTGTCAGAAATTGGAACAGGCAGTAGACATTATAGATGAATTGCCAGGAAATTACCCCAAGTGTGCTGACTTCCCAAATTCCTTCAAATGACTTAACAGGCTTGACATGGCAGCTCAGTGTTCAGTTTGCTTAGGGGACTTTAGGAGAATCAGCACTTCCAATCCATTGCTAAGGTTTGGGTTTTTCACATTTACATAGCAATAAGGAGCTTAGGGAATCCGTAACTGGCAAAGGGAAGTATTTAAGTCAGCGTTATTACCAATAACAGTGTTTAAGTTAATTTGTACAATTCAAATTAAAAGCCTTTGTTCTTCTAAGGAAAATTAAATGGTGGGCAGATCATATTATTATTGCTGAATTGTTGATAAGCAGCATCACCTTTGATCTGAAAGGCTTTCAGTTCACGGCACCGCTGGCAGTAGCAGACACGCTCATTCTTGATGAGACAATGAGGTGTGTAAGGGTGACAGGCTTTATGGCAAAAGGCATCGCACACCTTCCACAAATCACTCAGTTGTCTAGTTCTGGATGGTATAATTCTGTGACCTATGAAATTAAAAGCAGAAACCTTGATTTTCTCTTTATAGCTGCTTGCATCATCCAGGATAGAGGATGACTGTCAGGCTCTCATCGCTACATGAAATTAAAGACATTTTGCGAGCATAGCATCATTCTGCTGAGGTTAGGGAATTCCCTCTAATGAAACACATTGTGGTCTAGCATCTGGGAACTTATACATACAGCTATGAGGTGGATATAATAAAATAAATGTTCTTGTTTATTTTAAATTTACGGTTGCTACATTTTCTGGTATTATTTCACACAGCCTTTAAATTAGCAAAAAACTGAAGCAAGTAAGCATTGCCCAGACCTAGTGAGTGATGGGAAAATGGCCTCCAACCAGATTCTTTTAATTTGGAAATAATCGAACTTAAGGTGTGTGAAACTGTTTGTTAATGCTACAACTAAAATGTTATTCATGCTGTTAGAGCTTGGCTGATTTCCAAAGCAACCATAGTCTAAAAATAGACAAAAAGTAACAGAACTGAAAATTACTGAAAAATTGTACCACATTAGATAGACTGCTGAAGATACCAGGAGGTAACTGGTTTGACTATACCAATGTCCCTTTTTTACTATGATATAACTATACAGCAATTAGGTTATTCTTGTAAATGGCACAGTGACTACAGCTGTAAAAAGACATCACTGCCATCTTCTGGTAATAGCTCATCTGGCTTGCCAGCATGTGGGTTTTTATTTATTTATTTCTCTTTTTATAGAACACTACACAGGCAATCAGGATTTTTTTGTTTACAAGACCAGCGAAATGTAAGCATTGTGCTTTAGCATTTCGAATTTGTTTTGATCAATAATTTTATGCTGCTCCAGAATTTTTGAACTGCTATATGACTCCTACTGGTGAAACATTCTTAAGATTGATTTTCCTTTGAGATTATAGATACCGTAAGTCCAGAAAGGTGAATTTAATAGCACAATCTTATATTATACTTCTATCCCAAATTGTTAGCTACCTAAAGATTTAATGTATGGAAACAGAAATGCCATGAGAAATTTCATGAAGATCAAGTTCAACTGAATGTCAGTGATGCTAGTATGATCACCCCCATTTATATTTGCTGAAGATCTAAACCTCCTAAACAGGCTACAGTTACGTATTCTTCTGTGTGACAAAAATCTGCTTTCTGCACCCTTCAGTGCCTCAATCTTACCTCTGATAACTTGGTGGATCCTGTTTATTGCTAATAATGAAATAGAAACAGAATAGCAGCGGTCTGTCTTGCTCCAGGAGATGTAGCTTGTTTTGTGACATGATCTTTACTCATCTTTAGCGTCAAACATCATTGCTACTAATAACTAATAACACTGCTATTTATAATTAGTTCCAATCTTACTTGATGATGTATTAGTAATGTCCCCTCCTGGAGAGTAGGAAATCACTTTGAGTATAAAGGGAAACTATGGCACATAATGTAGCTGCTTTGTTAAATGTAATGCCCATTCCCCTAAATATTTGTTTGGAAAACATTTTCCATATCTCTGGAATTTCCTTAGATATGAATTTTAAAAAGAAATGGTTTTTTACACTCAAAAATTGGACCATTAATTGTTTTACCATAAATTAATAAATATTCACACATTTTGGAGTGCAAGCGTAGACATAGGGCAGAAGAATATAGACTGCTTTTGAACTGTGTTTCACATATGTGAATCGTCATGTCTGTGCACAACAATAGTGGAACATTTCAGGTCATCTGCTCAATGGAAGCAAACTAAAAGTTTCCAGTGTAATAACAAACTTAACAGTCTGGACTGGGGTAGTCAGAGACTGTGAAGCTTCAATGGGAGCTTCAGGCGGCCCCGAGCATCCTAGTACTTTGGCCTTTCCAAGGCAGGCAGGGGGCCTTGCTGGACATGGAAAAAAGGCAGCCAGAGGATTTCTATTCATTTCTGAATGCAGGCAGTAATGGTGAGTTACTCACATGTTTCAGATGGCTCTTCAGTTTCCTTGGTTTTTTCTTATTGTTTTGCACCCTGTTAGAAACTGGACAAAATTTGCCCTAAAAGGCAAAAAATAATTCTTATGTAGATGCTGCCATGATCAACAGTAGCATCTCCTGAAGCTGGTTACTGAACTAAACCAGCGTTTGGTCCAGCTTGATAGGACATTCCTTGGGGCCTTACGGGGCTGGGGTTCAGATCTGCTGGCCATATAGCAACTTAGGTCTCTGGCCCCTACTCAACACGCTGCAAAACAGGGTGAGCAAATGTGGCAGATCCTGCCAAGGCACCCCCTTACCTGTGCTGGCTTCCTCCTCGCTGAGCTGCAGCCCCAGCTGCATCTTTGCTTGATTGGTTTTTCAGAAGGGAAAATGTATTTGCCTTGTACTTTTTCTGTATTGCAAGCCTAGCCTCGATTTACGGTCTATATATTTAAGCATAAATCTTCCATTCAAGTGCTCACAGCCACTGTGAGAGTCATATCACTCTTGGAGATATTTCCCTTTCAAAGCAGCCAGTCTGTCCTCAGATGAAGAGATCTGAGATGGTAAATTTTTCAGAATAATTTCTTATTGGAAGCAGAGCTGTTCTCCATAAATGCAGGAGCCAACCACCTTTAAACCCAGAACTGGGTAGTAGGTTTTCACTGTCCATTCATGCCAGTGACAGATACCTGGCAATCAGGAGCTGCTTGTCAGCTCCCAGACAGGAGGCACAGAATGTACACTTCTGTTAAAAGAGCAGAGAGGCTGTTGGTTAACACAAGCCTGTACGATGAAGTTGGCACATGTTTTCATACAACGTCAGTCAAAACCTTTTACAGCGCAGTGCATCCCCCAGCTGCAAGCCAGCTGGTGATTGTGAGGGAAGAAGAACCAAAGTACGATTAAATACTTCTTCTTGTAAGCAATTTTGCAAAAACGTAGTTGCAGCTTTAAAGAGCCCTCCTAAAGCACACATCTCTTTCCCTTACCTGCTGTTTTTTTCATTTTATCAGCCCACTGCTGATTCGGCAATTTGTGGTTTGTTAGTATACAGTGACTTTCTGAATGCTGATCTAAAAGCAAACTGAATAAAGAGAAGCAAGGAAGGATTACAGAATGGGCTTCCTTCTGCTGTTCATTCACCCAGTCTAGTTCTATGTTTATTAATCAGTACTTTCTAGGGCTTCCAGGAAATGAGGGTAAAAATAATGGGAAACCATTCTCACCATTTAACCATAAACAGTGTAATATTAAAAGCAAATCCAGTCCCATCAATCAACCCTTCAGAAGTAAATTGCTGGGAGTAGTAGGTTACTGTGATCACTTGAGTGCTTTTGAAAATACATCCAAAAGTTAAGGAAACTCAATTAAAATTGTTTTTTCAAAATTCAGTCTGGTCCTGAAGTTTGGAATCATCTCTCCACCACAAAATATAGCAAGCTGCAATCAGTATCAGAGATGTAGGGAGAAGAATGTGTAGTATGGAAAAATCAGTCACAAAACTAACAGGAGAAATACCGGAAGGTGCCTTATTCTTGGACTTTTCCTGGCTTAGCAGTCTTTATCAATGAAAATGAAAGGAAAATTATGGAACTGCAACACATAGGGAACTATGCAATAGCTATTACACATTAATGTAACTTACTTTAGTCTTTCTCCATACTTCTTTTTGTAATCTTTTTTTATATCTTCATGATGCTTAGAAGTTGAACTGGATTATGGCACATTCCAGGTATTCTTAAAGAAATGCAATATTTATTTTTAGCATATTAACCTTAACAACTCATTACAAAGTCATCTTTCTCCAGTGATCTCCTCTTTGCAACCAGTCCTAGTAGACTGGCAGCTAAAATGGGAGCACCAACATTTCTGGTTTTCTGAGTTATTTATCAATGAAAGCGGCACTTGTTCCAATGCAGTTCTTAGAGCCTCAGTGGCTCAGCCTGCAGTTTTTCAGAACTTCAGATATACTGGCAGTAGTTAAAACAATGTGGATTTGTAATAGTAGCATTCAACTTTTATTTATAAGTTATTTCTGTACTGTGTTAGCTTTACTTCTAAGTTAACTATGAAATGCTCTTTTGTTTCTTGTGTTATTGTTTCTCCTGTATTTACTAATAATTTTCAGGGGGGGCAATCTTAAGAATTGGCATATAAATGAACTATTGCAATATTCATATATTCCATTTTCTTATAAAAGAATCATGAAAAGAGCATAACAAATTAATGTAGAGGTCTTGATGGTTCTCCTGGTTCCATATTATCATAATCATTTTAAGATTGTTAGCAGCTCTGAAATAAGGACTCTAAACTTTCTTCATGAGTCAGATCATCAGATTATGTGAACCATCCTAACTCCAGTCTGGAAATTCTTTGCTTCCTTTCAGTCTTTTTATTTTCATGGTTAATTCATACATAAGTCAGTGCTATGCAGCACATTAACTAGAGCCCAGACTGGCTGTCCCTCTATATCTCAGTCCAAAAAGGCATTTATGAGCTTACTCATATAGTAGCAGTGGGATTAGTTGTGTGCTTTAACTTAAAATATGCTCTGAGCACTTTCTGAGCTGGGTACCAATCCCTCCAGATGCTGGAAAGAAGAATATGGAGACATTAGGGAGCCTGTGTAATGACAACCATTTTAGTGGTCTGTAGATCTCCTTCTTCAAATGATTGTTTTTTGGGGTTTTTTATATATTTTAAAACCTAGTAAAATTTGAGACAGATCTTCTCCTGTATCTACAGGAACTGACTGTGATTTGCTGCTAGTGGGAACCATTCTTTGCTGGTGGTGGCAAGAATTGAAGGAGTCTGATGAAACCAGAATAGTGGGGGTTTCATTCTTCCTGTGAAATATTATTCCATGATTAGTAGGATATTTTTCAAATACGTAATGATGCCAGCACCTTTCCAAACACTGTTCAAATCTGGCATGTATGATACAGCGCTGCTTTACATGTCTGGCTGTAAGAGACATGATGTCAGCTTTAGTAATACCTTCCAACCGCATTATCTTGCTGCTTTTATATTCTGCTTCCAGACTTTTGGAATTCCTCATCAGCTACTAAAACATGATGCTCAAACTGGAGGCTCATTGATCATTTTAATTGCTTGAGTGTCCAGAAGTCACCCTTACTAATCACTACTGCCTTTAGTCACTATCATTGGACTAATTACGGGCTGATATTCTTGAACCTCTGAAAAATGCTGAATGGTTGAAAGCAAAAATAATACAATGCAAACAAATTGAATCCTGAAATTGCTTCATTCTTCAGTAATAATCACAAGAAGGTCTAATGATGTCAATAAATTTACACCACCCTAGGAATGTTTGCTGTAAGAAATAGAAAGCAAAAAGAAAAAAATAAAAAAAAACCAAACATTTTTTCCACCAGTTTCTTCTACAATTACAAGCCTTCAGAACTTTCTCATAATAAAGTGTCTTGGAAAGCTACTTGTTATAGATCTTTTATTTTAAAATGCATTTTAGTAATTCTGACATTTATATAAAAGACATAAAGATGCCAAGCCCCTCAGTACATATACTTGCATTTTTTCAACTTTTACAAATGTTAAGCAGATTTAGGAAGTGGAAAGTGACTACTGTTTGTTATGAACTGTATCATAAATCTGCCTTGGATGGACTTAAAGTTGATATGAGTAAATGACTAATGGACTTGGATTATTGAACTGTTGCTTGCAGTTCATAAATAACACACTTTTCCTTAAAGCTGCCTATATTTTGTATTGCAAACTTAGGGTCTAAAAGCTACTGTATAAAAATGTCTGGACTAAGAAGCTTTTTCAGAAACTGCCAGAACAGGAGATGTCACATTAAAAAACAAGCAGCATTTCTATGCCACAAGGAATAGGCCCATTCCTTATGCCAAGCTTATCTGTAAAATATGGTTCTGCTGGAATTCACTATGTCTCTTCCAGACTAGTTTCACAAGTTCAATGGACTGGACAGACAGTTTACTTTCAGTATAGCTTGACAAGAATATAAATGAATATTTCAATGTATGTCCCACTTATTGCACTGCTCTTCGTATAGAACTGAGCAAATATTAATCAAACTTTGCAACACTCGTTGAAGTTGGGTATGGCATACAGGGATGATTTTTTCCACAACTGAACCCATGGTATGAAATATATTCCTTCTTTGTTCAGATTTCACTTCTGGTGATGCAGATACATCTGTTGCTAATTAAACTTGAATGTTGATAAAAGAAACTTAATAATTTAATAACTGCCCTTAAATAGTTACGTAAAAATTTTTGGAAGGCAGTATAGCTGCTTGTATACAGCCAGCTCCGTAATCTTTTGTCCTGTATAAGATTACATAGAGGTTTAAACAGCTGCTTGTTTTAGAAAAGCGTTTTTCTTCCTGCCCTATGTTTGTTTCTAAAACTGTTCTCCAAGCTGCATCAAGAGTTATTTCTCAACGTTTGTTGTTTGAACTCTGATCGGTGAAAGAATTATTCTCAATTAAATCTTCTTATAAAACGTGAAATCAGTTCTTATACAGGTGGCACTGGTGCTTTCGTTGATTCTTTTTTAACTTCTGTTTAATAATTTCTGCAAGCCCTGAGCATCACTAGCTTCCGTGTGTATAAACAACAGCACGTGTCTATGAGTGCTATCTTAATGAACAAATTTTAGGGAATAACTCTGCAAGGGACAGTTGTGTGAGCTTCATTCAAGAAACAGGTTCCCACTGGACTCTACAAACAGCATTTTTGAAAGAGATATACAAAAAATGCTGAGTCTACAGCCAGTCTCTACAGCTTTTTTCTCCCTTGCTCTTCCACACACATTCATCCATTCCAGATATATTATTAACGAACTTCCCAAACGTCATCATCTCCATTTAGAGGTGATGAAATTTGATGAACGTTCTTGCAGACATACCCCATTCTCTTCATCCGGTAGATTTTATCATTCTGTCAGCTAAAGAAATCAGATATTTTTGGCATGGCTTGTTACTGTCATTTAAAGGTTTATGGTTCTGTTATGTCCTACTACTCACATCCATTTTTATTAACAAATTACAAAATGTTTTCTATTTGGTTAAACATCATCTCAGATATTAAGAAATGGAGATTAGTAAATTTGTTTGAATACATTTCTAAAAAGTGTACTCTGCTTCTGTTTAGCCATGGAGGTTTAGCTAAGGCACCATCTGCTGGTGGTACTGACAGCAGCTACCAGGAGAGTGAGATATCCATCATCGACATCCGTAAACATTTCAAGCTCTTTTGGGGTAGGATCCTCTCTGATTTAATGGTCAGAGTAAAATCTGGGCACCACTTATGACCTTTTTCATGACTCAGTTGATGCAAGTGGCTCTGCATATGGATAAAAATTTACCTTGGATGTTCCTCTCAGGATAAGAAAAAAGTATTCTGTTTTATGAGCTACTTAGCATTTCTACTGTAGGTTTTGAAAAATTTTATGGAATAGTTGTCTGTTAGAATATTCATTGAAAATTTTCTTTAAAAATTAAAACATTCTGTAATGTGAGTCAACATTGCTGTTCCTTTGTGTCTGAGGAAAAGAGAAATTTTATTTAAAGTAACATTTTATTTCAAAATCCTTTTTAAAAGGAGGATTAGATTCTTTTCCTTTTCTTTCAAAACTTATTGTTATTATATCATATAATTGACTTATTTAAAATATAAAATAACTAAACCTTTAAATTTTGTTAGATAAATTTTGACTGATTTGATTTTTTTGCTTTTAGTGAGAGTTTTGAAACTTGGCATTCTTTTCTCTGGTCAGAAGAAAAATAAGTATACAATACTCTGCAGAAGAAATTTTTCTTTTGCTACCCATTTCTTCTTCAGCATTGGAGGGCAGTAATTTTGGGCACAAGCACTTTCTGTATATAAGTAGATCTCAACAGTATAGTTGTACCCAGAACATGCTAGAGCCAGCCAGACTCCAGTTTGCTCACTCCAGTGTCTTAACCTAGATCTGCTTTGCCACTTATAAGAAGATCAGATCTTTTTGCATATGATTCCCCACAAAAGGCTAATCTGGATTTAGCACGTGAAGTCAGAAACAAGTGATTAACAGTTACAAATATACTGAATATAGTGCAGTGAAAAGACATGGTCAAAAGTGATACTTAATATATAAGGTTTGTAATGGCATTTTTTGCTTTAATATTGTCTTGAGTGTGATAAACTGCAGCAAAGTTTTCCATTTGAATCAGGCTATAGTGAGTCAGAACTCCAAGGAAAACTATTTTAGCATCATTGTCAAGCAGAAGCAAAATATGACACTCACTTTTTTACACAGTAATTTATAAAATTCTCATATTGGATAAAACAGCAAACACTTAATAGGAGCCGTTAACAAATAAGATACTTGAGTACCAGGATTCAGGATTAGACAAGAACTAATCAAAGCCAGGATCTTTGGCACTGCACCAAGCCCAAGTGACTCAGCTAGCAGCTAGGAAAATCAACGTAGACAGCTAGAAGTGCGTGGAGAAAAAAAATCTACCCTCCCAGCCTGCACAAAATAAAGATGGGACTCTCCTGTGATAACTCATCCAGCGTAATGCCCTGCTTTCCACTCCATGGAGACCCTGGCACAGAGAAACTGTTCATCTGGCTGAATTCTTCTTATTTCCCCCCACTGGCCAGTGTACATGACTAATAAAAATACCTGACAGCGTTAGCACGAATGAGCTTTCCTACCCAGCGACTTTTGCTGGGTGCCTTCCCCTTGCTGTCACCAGTACTCTGCCAGATCTGCAACAAAGACAAAAGTCAAAGCCTGCTAATCCTGCTTACCTGTTACACTGCCAATGGTTTTAAGTCAAAGACAATTAAGAAAGAAAGATTATTTTTCCTTAGGAACAAACTACTTCACGAGACATCTGTATTTAACAATAAAAAAAGAAAAGACACACAAGATCAGAAATCTGTTTCCACCATCGTCTTTTTCACACCCTTGGAGACTCCCCGAAGGCTGGAAATATCTGTCCCACAGTGATTCACAGCACTGCTGCAGGGGAGGGCGGTGTATCTGTGGGGAAGGGATGGCCAGAGAAAAGCCATGAAGATGCCTGATCCGTACCACAGAAGTGAAATCTCTGCATAGAGGATCCCTTCTGATCAAGTACATCAAATCAAAGAATTTTGGTCAAATGAACACTGAGTAAATTTGTCCATGGTGCAGAGTTTAGCTGAATATTTTATTAGAAAACCAGCAGTGTTTACAACCATTGGGCTTCCATACCTCATTGCCTAAACTATGAAGTACTCAGTCTTCTCCTTAAAAGCTTAAACATATCCCAAAAAATTCTCTTTGATTAAAATTCAGAACAGGACAGTTTGGTCTATAGAACTTTACTATTTTATATTGTGACATTTTCTTCTGATACTGTCCCCACCCCTTGGCCTCCTTCTTCAGTATTTAAATTGCTGGTCTGTTTTTCTGGAGTGAATAAAGCAAGAAACTCAGTGGGAAGAAAAACAAATTTGTTAGAGCCTTTGTACATGTTTCTTTTTTTAAGTTTCCTGTTGGCTTAGGCACATTGTGTTCCTTTGTATCACATCCTTTTAGAGCCATATGTGGAAGCAATAAAGTATATCCCTGCCTTCAAAGATAGGGAGTATTTGTTTAGCTAACTGACTAAGGAAAATACTATGAACTCATTAACAAATATGGCTATATGTGGTCACTTAATCATAGCGAGCCGGCTGCAGAACAGAGCACAGGAAATATTAGTCAGCACAGGCAATGGATAACTGTCAGTTACTGATTTCAGGATTTCTTGCCAGGGGAAGGCAGACAGCAGGTTAGCAATAAAATGCATCAAGTCTGCCAGCAATTTCCATTAAGATCGTATTTCCAACCATAGAAATGTTTGCAGATATAGGTGATGATTGCTGACTAAATTAAAAAACAGAGTTTTCTTCCTCAAACACAAGATACTGTCTATTTCAGTCACAGCTCATGTAGAAAGAAAACTACACAGGATCAGAAAATCTGGTTTTGCAAATGTCTTTTCCACCAGTTCATTGACATACAAATGTGTACCTGCACTGCACGTTGGGGGCAGTCCATCTAAAGGAAGAATGAAGTTTAAAAATTCCTTTTAAAATACCTGCCCATTTTGTCTCTGTCTTGCTCTGGTGTGCATCAATCAAGAATGAAGGGTGCAAATGTATGCCATGCACTGAAGAAAGAGACCTATTTTGCAGGACTGTGAAGCGCACATGCCTTGAACACTTCACAACCAAAACCTTTGATGATAATATCTTTTTTCTTCTTAGTAGTAAAGAAAGGATTTATGTTTTCCTGACAGACACTGTCCCACATAAGTAACACCCAAGAATGACTGTGGCATCAGGCTAACAGATTTACCTGTCCTGTGGACAAAGTTTAAGAGGGAAGTTAAGACAAGTAATAGCCCAATTATACTACAGAAGAAAAACTCTAAATGAAAGAACCTTATCTAGACTTGGATGAAATTCACAGAAACAGCATCTGAGTCTAAACTTCCATTGTATTTGCAAGTAGAATTAGAAAGAGTTTCATTAAACATTGAGAATGATGAATGAGTTTTATAAAGTCTACTTTTTAGGACCTGAGCTGTATGTGTTTGGAATAGTTTGCAAATATTTGTGACTTTTTCTGTCTTCTCAGTCTCTAAAATTTGGCAAATCTTAGATTTTTTTTTCTGGCTCCTTTATTAACAACTTATTTTAGACTGGCAATTTTCAATCTCTGACATAAAGCAATAGTTAGCATCATAGTAAGAATTGCCCATGTGTCCTGACTGCAGCCTCTTAACAGCTCTGCCTTGAGACCTACCTCCTGGCATGGGAGTTGCTGCTGTGCAACGTCCCTTCAGAGGGCTGACAAGCTATACAAAACCACTGCCTGTAAAACTTCAGCCTTATTTGCTTCAGAAGCCAGAATGTCTGTTGATGAGTAATTCAGGAAGAGAAAGCTGGGTCCCACAGTCAAGTCATAAAGTCAAGGATTAGCTTCTGTGCTATAAAATTTCTATGTGAAGACATGCACATTACCAAGTCTACAACTCAATTGGATATGAAAATGTGATTAATCAGACTAAATAGAGATGCCTGTAAAGTAGCTTGCCTCCACAGTCAACAGAGATCTAGTCAATATAAACAGTGGAGTGTAAGTAACAGTTCATGTCATTTTAAAGTTGTCTAAAATTTGACAAATTAATTAATCCTTAAGTATGCATTATATTTTCTTCTGTTGACTCTAAACGCAGACAGCTCAAAAATGGAAACTAAAGTTTAAAAATAATGACCAGGAAATCTAAAGAGGGACTCCAGCTGGCATCTTGAAAGGGTTCTCAGTATCGGTAGTCACTAATGGCTAATAGTGCTATTAATAATAGTTACTAATAGTAATTCATACTTTTTTTTCTTTAATTCCCATCTCTCTGCCTCAATTACTATGGACAGTTTTATTAAAACATGTCACAGAGGTGGCATTTCATTCACTATCCTTGATAATAATCAAATCCAAAGAATGCCATGAAGAAATGGATCATTCTGTGTCTGGGGTTGTATTCAAGGTCAGGTTGGATGGGGATTTGAACAACTTGGTCTAGTGGAAGGTGTCCCTAGCCATAGCAGGGGGGTTGGAACTAGATGATCTGTAAGGCCCCTTCCAACCCAAACCATTCTATGATTGTATGATTCTGTGATTCAGAAGATTTGTGGTGAATATGAAAAAGATGACAGAGGTATAGCTGCCCAAGAGCAGATGATCATCTTTCTTGAACTGCATCAGGAAGGCCTTATGAAAACAGAATCTTCATATACATATATCTTTATGTTTTATATCTTCTAAGACTTGTGGTTGCCACAGCCTCAGCTGAGGATAGTAACTGTAATTGTAATTTTCATTTATTTTCAAAAAATCTTGTTATTTTTCATTACGGATTTCTTTAAGTGTGGGAACACTGTGCTGAGTCTGAGAAATGATGCATATTCCATGATGTTTCATTTTTTTTTGGTTGCCCTTGTCTGTTCAGCTGCTGCTCTGTCATTGGAAAGGACTGTCACTGGTTGCATTATAAAGTGCAGATACTATGATAGAAATATATACCAGTAACACTTCTACAGAGATTTTAAGAGATCTCATCTCTATAGTTATTTTACACTACAAATGAAATTTTACAGATCATTAGTCCAGAATGTGAGCTAGTTGTTTGACAAAATGAATTTAAAAGTCTAGGATTATTTCATGTAGAAAAGTATAATCTGCACATGTGCTGTAATTACTTTTTGTTAGAAAATCATAAGCACTATTGTATCTGCAGACTTACACTGCATAATTAAAGACTCTATATATGGTAGTGTATGGGCATTAGTACTATGCAGCCTGAGAGCTCTAAATTAACTGTTGAAATATAATGCATATATATGGACAGATGAAAGAGTTCTGCAAAAATAGAAAGCTGCTCAAACACCTGCTGTTGTCAAAATACAGCAGGCTTCTTACCAAGAAATTCCACCTTGTATTAAACTGTACATTGTCCTGTACTGAATAAGGAAAATAAAGACATTATCTTTACAGTTATGAAAATCAACCTTGAATTTCAAAATACTCAGAAATACAAGTTTAATTTTATTTCACTAGAAGGCTTATTTTTTATCTATATATAAATATATATATATATGGTTTATTTTTTTGTTGTTGTGAGAGACCAAGAGGTCATTTATGGCTTCTAAAATTACATACTCTGGTCCACTATGTTGAACTCAGTCCTAAATACACATAACTCATGGAAGTTAATACGATGGACATCATACACAGTTCTGGGTGTTCATTTACCCACCTTTCCAAAACAAATGAAAGACTGCTTTTTTTTTTCTCATTTTTCCTTTCTCTCAACTACTACACAGACATGAGATAACTAGATTTGAGTAGTGGGAACTGTCCTCCCTGTTTGCCAACAACAGACAAAGCTTCCCCTTTGTCTTCAAAGGTTTACAAAAGTCAGTTTTCATTGAAGATGAGGATATCAATATCCCTTTAAAAATAACAGCAAAAAACAATGAAAAACTAATAGTATATTTGAGAAAAAAATAATTCATTAGTTTAAACATTATCTAAAGAGAAAATTGGTGCGTTTCTTTTTCTTTCAATATGTTATTGAGGCTTTCCCTACGAAAATGCTCACGCAGTGCCAGAAATATTTTCCTTTAAGCTTGAAAATTCCTGGTATACCATAGCAGGGCCTTGAAGAAGTAACACATAATTATGCTCAGGTTTCTTTAAACAAAAAACAATGAATCTGCATTCTGACCATGATTTCTAGGAATGAAGAATATATGTGTGTGTGTGTGTTTTCTGAATAGGGCACTTATTAAGATTTTAATTTGCTGTCAAGGACAACTTACCATATCAAGATGAAACTATTTTATGATTCATTTACCAAGTGTGACTGAGGCAGCTGAGATTAATTTAATCTGTGGTTGTGAGCATTAGTATTCATAAAGAATCACAGCACAAAAAGAAGTGTTCAGTCTTTCTTTTTTTATGAAGGGATGGGTTTTATGTCGGCTGTGTAGTGAAGATCACACTGAGTTGTAGACTTTTAAACACCTTCATGTTAAAATAGAAATACTGAACTGAAATAATAGCACTTGCAAAGATCTACTGCTGCTCTTTAGAGATAGATTTGAGTGAAATATTTTCAAAAATATATCCAAACGTAATATTTACACCTAGAAAGAAGTGTTTAGCCACAGAAGTCCCTGTCGTTTCTCATTTGGCCCAGGAATGAAATGTCTGGGGAGATTCTAATCTCAATTTATAATAGATTTAGAATGGATTGGGAAAGGGATGGGAAATAGTTAACTTACAGTAAACGTGCGTTTTATTATGTGCCCCATATCCTGTAGAACACAAGACTAAGACCAACTGTGGATTTTGTGAAATCAACAATATATAAAAAAATTTAGGTTTTATAAAAGCAAGACAGCATCATTGAATAATACACATGAAACTACAAACTGTTTAGTGTTCAGCTGGTCACAGGAGCATAGCTGAGTCAGATCTGAAAGTAAAATTGATATGGCCTACCTAACATCTTTCCCTAAAGGGGAATGCAAAGGAAGGTAGGACACTGTCAACCAAAATACCTCCTTCGTTATCTATCCACAGGTCTTTGAACTCAAACTACCTCCATGATGGCCAAGAGTGAGGGAGGAGGATGCAATGCTCCCCTTGTGTATATGGCCAGCACAAAAACTGTCAGCCACGATGGCTGCATGACTGTAAACCACAACATGGTCTCAAGAGTGCTGAGGCTGGCCTGTCAAAGAGAGCATGAAGAGACAGATGTTCTTGTTGATTATGTGATTTGCACATTGATGTAACTCCTTTGACCTAAAGATTTCTCCTGATTCCTACAACTGTAACTGGAGAAAAAATGTCAACAACAAAAATGGTCAAGAAAATAGTATTTAAAAAAGGGAATTGTACCTACTGAGGACTTTCCCCAAAGACCTTGGTCTCTTACAGGTCTTCAAGTAGGCATAATAATGCCTGTTAAACATGCTTTCAGATGCCAGCAGAATAAGAGATGTAACGACTCACACTGTGGCAGAAGTAGTAATACAGGGAATGACTAGAATCCAGAGAAGTTATAGACTGGAACAGGAAATACATTAAAGGATATAATGATTCAATCACTTCATATTTGATCTAAGGTTTTTCTTTTATTCCAGTACCAATTTTGCATTTCAATCTAGACAACCTTCAGCAACTGCATGTATATATTAAAGCTCTGGCTCACAGAATAGCAGACTGATTTTGAAACAGCTGGCTGGGAATACAAATATTGAGGGTTTCTGGTTGTGTAAAGCAAGCTAATTAAGTAAAATACTGATTCTTTAACTTTCATAGACATAGCTATATGACACTAATAATAGCTTGGAGACAGGAGATAGTAGGGGAGACAGTAAAGGAGTTTCTTGGTTGAAAAGTAAAATGCATGTACTCATTTAAGAGAAACTCATTTAATTGTCTGGGTGTATTTAAATAACCAAGAAGATAATTGCTGTATTTGTATTTCTTCAAAAGGAATAATAGAATGAAGTTATGCAGTAATGGGTAAGCAGATTAATTCAATAAAAAACAATATTTCACTGCTAAATTAAGTGTGCCTAGTTTTATCCACATTACATAAATTAATTGTAGACTACACAAAAGAGTCTACCTTTTACAATTCACAATATGTAGTTAGATGTCTCTTTTTCTTTTCTATGTTAATTCTCATATCGCATACATCTACTACAACTTCAGTTAAAAAAAAATCTGAATTAATGAAATAGGAAATATCTTCTGTCTTTAAAGAAAATGAACCTGGTTAATTGTTGTGTTATTTACACATTTCAATGCATAGAATTGTATATTTTAACACTGGTGGGAATTACAAGGAACTTCTAGTTCAACCTTTTGCATAAAATAGGACATAGGGCCTTACTGAATTAATTCTTATTTATTGTAGGTCGTAGGAGAAGGAAGCAGTCAACCTTGATTTTGCAATATTTCTTTGTAAGCCATGAGTTTTCCCAAAGGCATCACCACCAAAAGAAGGATTTGCATTATCATTTTGAAGGTAACATTCAACAGCTACAGCAAGATGAACCGTCAAGCCTTTTCTTTGCCTTCAGCTTTTCTGTTTCAGTTAGCAAACTTCCATAGGACTTGCATGTATAAAGAGAAAACCAGTAGTTCTGTGCTGTAACACATTGACAGGATTCATTGGTGAAAGTATTAGAGTTAAAACCAGCAGTCTTATTCATGTATTTAAAGGCTGATGTCACTTTTTAGAGGATCATCATCCAGACTGAATTGAAATTAAGACTGAAATGTTTTCTTGAACTAGGACCAAATCAGCCTGAATAGTAAGATAATAAAAATGAATGCTATTTTCTTTTAAGAATACTATTGTTTATATATAACGATACTAAGGCTCCTCAAACCATGACATGATAATGGAAGATTCCTTGAAAGGAATGAAGGAAAGCAAGTTCTCAACCTAGTATTGATATAAAATTTTGGGTCGGGTTTTGGGTGGTAGGGTTAGGGTTTTTTGCTTTGTTTTGGAGACATTTTAACTCAAATAAATGATCCAGCCACAAACATTGTTAACAGATTGCAAATTCTGGCCCTAGGTTAATCTGTCAGATATGAAAACAATGTCTCTGCTATAGGAGGAAGGGGTGAAATCTGTCTTACAAATATCTTCAAAAATCTTTCCATTAATGCCTCTACCATTTCTGATGGAAGTGTAATTGAATTTTGAGTGACAGAAAGATCTGCCAAGGGTTCTGGTTTTGGAGTGCTGCACTTAAATGGGAAAGTGCCCCTGGAAAGCCGAAAACAGTTGGATTCTTTAATCTGTAGCTGTTTTTCCATCATTCTTATTGCAATGCACTCTATAAATATTTGTGGAAAACTACTTAGTGCAGTTAAAAATAATAAAAAGAGCAACTTAAGTAATGACATTTTTTAGCCCCTGCTATAATGTTTATATATGCCTCTATTTAATATATTTTATTTTATGTTTCTTTATTTGAAGAAAAGGCAAAGTGATTTTCTTTAATTTGCATCCACTTTAGTGTTCTTACCAGTTCTCCAATCCAAACGTACTGAAGTCAGAAGAAAAAGTCCCCAGGATTTCAAGTAAATCTTTATAAAAACTTATTGGAAGTTTCACTGGATTTGAAAGTTTAGCTATTTCATAAGAACATAATTACCAGTCCAGTGAAAAGATACAATTGAAACATTGTGCTCTTCTACAAATCGGTTGGACTTTTGTTTGCTTAGGGTTTTTTTTCCATATTGCTGTATATGACTAAGGAAAAGAAGCAAAATATTAATAGTGGGAAACAATCCTAGGAAAGAGTGTCTTTAAAAAAAAAGTATTGGTGTTCACTTAGTTAAAATTAGCAGAATATCAGCTCCCATGTTAGTCTTGAGCTATATTAATAGGGTGAAATATAAACATTTTAGTTTTGTATTTATTACTGTATCATGTTCAAAAAGGCAACTGTAGTAGTTCAGAGAAGAAATGAGCTTAATAAAATAAGTGGAAACCTATACAACAATGAAAGAATTTTAAAATCTCTGTTTAAAATTTATCTAAGAGTATGTAAAGAGAAGACAAGATCACAGTGAGTTAAGTGCTTTTTTTTGGCTACAGCCTTTAAGTAGTTAAGTCCCAGGTAATGATCAACAAAAAACTTGTTTAAAAGTTATGTAAATATCTCAATTCCTGCCAGAAAACTTTCTAAAGGCCAGAACTGCTGTGACCTTGGCTCTTTTCATCATCTTGGCTATGGTACACAGCCACATTCCTGTCCCAGGAACACAGCTACCTTTTTTTCCTCGGTTTTCCTTGGAGTGCAAGGAACTTGAATATCAAGAATAGTAATAGGTATTTAAAAAACGCTATGGATTCATAGCTTGAATTTTCCCAATTCAGTCAGTTTCAGGCTGAATCTCAAGGTGAAGACTGAATGAGTGTTTTTGATCACAAATATGAATGTAGGTTCCTCATCTGGCTAAAATCCCATTTTGGAAATGTAGGTTTTCTTTGTCTCTTGCCAACAGTACCTTCCCAAGGTCTAGCGTGATTTCAGAGAATTAATTAGAAAATAAAGACAAAATATGAACCAGTGGCTGAATTCTGAAACTCAGTACGTTTAGGTTGCAAAGAAAGGTCACTTTTTAACAGCAAGAGCAATTTATCTCCTAAGCTATTTAGTAGTTGAAAATGTTCTACCTAGATAGTTACAGCTTAGGATGAAGGATAACCAGACTTAAAGGCAGTAGCATGTAATGGAAGTAGGGCTGAAATGGGCAGCTGAGCAGCCTTTGCAGAGATGCCACAAGGACTCAGATGCACAAAAAAGGGCAAGCAAAGATTGAGCAGGAGTCAACACCTGGTCTGCCAAACTTTAAAGTAGTCAATATATTTGAATATATATTTCCACTGTAAAATATGGCATCTGTAGGAAGGACACATAATGCTTCTCAGGCCTCACAATTTTGGTGTCATACACATTTCAAAGACTCACTTTATATCCTTAGCTCTGCTGGCAAATCTCATAGTCATTACTCTATGCGTAACCTACCTATAAAATATAAAGAACAATTCCTACAAACCTACCTATCTGTGGCTCACACAATAAAAAGATTCTGCAAAGCTATAAATTGCTCTTCTTACGACAGTTCTCTTCCAACAGTCTCAATTCATCAATATGTGTGCTTCATTTTCAGCTGCCACCAAATCATTCTTTATCGCTCCCAGTGTAATCTTCCACACTTAACACAAATCTGTGCCAAGCTCTAAAGACAAAGCACACATCTAAAGTACATTTCTAAAAGAAATCCCAAAGAGCAACAGTACAAATATTAATATGGATAAAGCTGATCTCATTAACCGCACAGAGGTTGTGCTAGAGTACACGTGATTTCACAAGGGTCCAGTACCACTGAATGGATATTATTTCAAATACTTTTGTTTGTTTGTGTTACAAATCTGCCAGTGACTGGAAAAATAGTAAAAAATCCACAGTCCTGACACACCAAATTGACTGCATAGTTATCAGAAAATAAAGCTTTCTTAAGCACGCAAGCTAACATCCATTTTCCATTGTTGACAGCGACGTTGCTGTGCAGTCAGAGGGGAGGGGTGAGTTACAATGTGGTGACTTCAGTGGTTCCTTTCTGACACTTCTGTGTTCCAAATTCCTCAAACATACAGAGAAAACGTTTTTCCCTGTTACTTTTGTTTTGCTCCAGAGATGTTCCATACCCCTTTACACAAAGCATAACAAAGTTTCCTCTTAAAAAAAAAAAAAAAAAAAAGTAAATGTAATATTTGGTTTTACATAGTTTTTGTCTAGACATATTCTATTAGTGTCTATTTACTTTGGGTCATGTTTTGATGCTCCAGTTCAATAATACTTTACATCGTGAGTGAAATTTTGACACCATTCTCAGGTTTTTGCAGCTTACTTCCATGACAACAGGTTTTAATAGTTCACTTTCTCAACGAAATCAATGGGGCAATGCAAATATACTGTTGTGTGAGTGAATTAGATCTGCACAAGCCTTCTTGAATCATCTAAGGGGTCCAGACCCTCGCAATCTGGACCCACCAAAATAATTTACACCCATATTATTTACATCGCATTTCCAGAAAATAATGCAATCCCAACGAAGTCTATGGTATATTATATAAATAAATCTGGTTTAATTCAAGGAACTTAGCAATTTGGCAGTTAAATCTGTTAGGGACCACTGTAGCAGTCAAAAAAGGACAAAATCAAAATTCTCTTCTCATGTTGGAAAAGTCTCAATCCACACACATTTCCAACAACACAGAGGTTCTCATTTCCCTTCTTCCTCCAGATAATGAAGGTTCTGGACATTACTAACTGCTAAATTCTGTCATTTCAGGACCATCATATTGCAGTGGAGAACTGCTGCCACCCTTTCCATCAGTCTGCAGCATTTCCAGAAGATAGATTTTGCAACCTGAGTCAGTCCAGCTGTGTCTGGGCTCACAAGTTACCTTGTACACAGTAAAAGCCATGGTTATAAAAGAAAAGTTGCCACTGGTCTCATTTCCAAATTTTACTTAGCTCTAGGTGTTAGAGAACTGAACATTTACATGTACCCTGTTTGTAAACTTTCTGCACCCAACAGTTTTTTTAGTTATGTTTAGATTTTTCTTTGACTTTTAGAATATTTTTTATTTTCGTTTGTATTACTTTCTAGACAACATTCAATTTTTATGATTTTTTTCTGACAGCTTTGATCTTGATATTTGGCCCCTACATCAGCAGAAGTCTTAAAACCATAGTCTGTATATACAAACATTTATGAATTCTTACATCATCCTAATTTACTAATTTTTACATTATTAATTTTCACATCTGTCTAAAGGATCTGTCCTGCTATATTATTTATACTCATCTTCTTAAAAGACAATTGATCTGAGTAGTGTAATATCTGTATTGTGCAACTCAGTGGATTTCTAACTCAGCTTTGGAATTCATTTCCTTAGGTCATGCAATCCTGTCATTTTGCTCTTGCTGCTGAAAAATTACTTGAGTAGATTGCTTACATGTCAAGACTGATACCTCAGATCTTACCTCCAGGTTTCTGTAAGCATCCAAACTGAGAAGAGCAATACTACTCAGAGTCAGATAGGTTTATTTCTCCTTACAAATTTGTATTCTGTAACCTGACATGAGGGCTATAAGTATGCTCTGTGTCAGAGTGGGAAAATGGCCAAGAAACATTTCAGGGTCCTTAAAAATCTACAAAACCTCTTTACTTCACAGGAAGAAGTGCAATGCTGGATACATATTCATGCATTGGGCAGACTGTCAACTTTGCAGCAGAGTATCAAGGCTGAAAAGGCCCTATGGCTGCGCTACAAATGGCATCAACATTATTTTGGGCAGACACTTTGGCAAAAGCAGTACTGCACAGCCAGAGGAATCATGCCGAGCGGGACATGAGGAAGCATGCCAGACCTATTTGTAAAACAAATGAAAATATTGTTTTAATGGAATGACGGAGGTGGACAAGGATACAAACTTCTCAGTAAGGCAAAATCAAGAGGAACTGTTGGTAGTAAAAGTTTAAAATACTTAAGGCGAAGTTCAAAGATGGAAAGATGAAACTGGAAGTGGAAATAAACTGGAAGAGAGCTATCAGCTTTTTCCACACAAATCACAGGGATCGCATGAAACATCATTGAAGACATATGGGTATAATAAGGAAATATGATGTAACTGGGGTAACTGAAAGTTGACCATATTAGGAAAGTGACTGGCTTATATAAATACTCCAGAGCCACTGAGTTTATAGAAAGGATAGTTTATATAATAAGAAATATTTACAGACTTAGACCTCATGTTTATATAGAACGAAGATGGAAAGTATTGCAAATGTCAGTTATACCTAGCTCTTATACAAACCAATGCAAAATTTTGTATCAGTCCTAAATAGCTCCAAGTATTGCAAAGCATGCTAAAAATCATCACCTCCAAAACTAGAAAAAACCCTATACATTTGAAAAATGCTGGAGATATTCTATTATCTCAGAAAAAAAGCTAGCAACAGCATCTTCAAAGAAAAGTTTGCAAAATAATTAGCCAGCTCTTGGTAATTTCGGTAATCGTGTTTAAATTGCTACAAAACTTTATGATCACAGATGATATGTAGCTTCTTCTTCCTTATTCTGGCACACCAGCTGCACCTCAAATGTTTGGGTTATTTCAGCAAGTGTAACTGGTGATATGTCCAGTCCTGGCAACTGAATGTAACTAGATGAGCTTTTAAAAATAGAGCAGCACCACTGCATTCGATTCAACCCTTTCTGAGTTCAATGTACTTTAGAAAAATATAAGATGGGAGGCAGAAGCTGTCAGCCATGTTTTCTGATATATCCTGGCATAGACAAACTTACTAGGATAATGAGTAGGAACAATATCTCAAAAATATTTTCTTCAGAAAAATATTTGAAATATCTTAATGTGTAAAGTAAGAAGAAATAATTTCTTATGAATAAAGATAACAGCTTTTTTTAAGTTTTAGGATTCATGTGCTACAATTTAAAATATAAGGAGTTCACTGAGAGGAAATTTAGAGAGGAAAGCCTTCAGATGGTATCACCTGAGAAGGAGTTGCGTACTTTGCAATTCTTGTTTATTAGGCCTATTATAGCTAGTTCAGTTTGGGGTGGAAATGGAAGTAATGGAGTTAGGAGGGGGGCTTTACAAATAATTTCTTGCTGATATAACTCTACTGGCAAGATATAATCAATCTCAATCACATTTGTGTAGTGTCACCATAGGGCATTTAAGTAGGCCAGCATATGGTTAACATTTGTCTGCATTAATAAAATATTCACAAACCTTCCAAAATTTCATGGACCGTCAGTCACACCAAACTTAGCTAAAGCTTTCATGACAAATTTATAATGTTGGACAAATGACTTGCAAATTGTACCTGTTTTGAGTAGTCCTGTAAAAATGAGAAACAGAAATGAAAGTTTTAGAGATTGCATGCCAAATTCTGAATAGTCATGAAAACCAAAAGGGCAAATGCCATCCAAGAAGGCCTGTGGTGATATTAGCTAAAGGATGACTTTATATTAGAGATAGCTGTGGTTGTTGCAGGTTATAAAACAAAGACAGGGTGAAGAAATACTAGCTTCTTAGTAGGAAACTGGTCAGTGAATCCAAGGATATCTCAAAACATGCAACTCAGACCTCTCAGACAATTACAGTCTTGCTATGAACATCTGGCTCTAAAGTCAAGAGAACTTGGCCTTCCTGTCAAAATCCTGTTTACACCCACTGGCAATCCTGTCACTCACAGGGGCTTTCGAGATATTTAAAAAGTAATGGAATCAGCACGATCCAAAGAAAACATCCTCCACCCTTTCTTTGTAACCAGTGCAGACCATTTTTCTGTGCATGTGTGCTATATTTGTTAATTTCTCTGCTCTTAGCAAAAAATCTCCAACTGTTCTACCAACGCTATCTAGAACCTACGAATGAAAAAAGCAAAGAGGCAGATTGAAGGATTTTCCTGCTGTCAGATACTCTGTTACTTTGCTTGAAAGGACCAAGACAATAGCACCTGAAATTAAGATGTTGTTCAAAGCAAATGTAACCCCAGGGCACCCCAGGGCAAGTGGAGACCTGAGTTCCCAAAGTAGCTGTTAATTATAAATTTCCGTTGGCAAATGTCTGTGCACTCCTCAGGTTTCTGGCTGTCGTCTGTAGAAGTATGGATAATTCAGGGGTAAGACTATTCTGTTCAGTACTATTTGGCTCAATATTTTGAAACTTATATTTGAGTCCAAAGTACTAAAACATACCTCCCAAGGCTGAAATAGCTACATCAGTTCAAATAAGATTTACAGGGGTAGGTCAGCTGGAGATGGAACGGGTCAAAAACAGATGCCAAAATTAGTTCATTTTGAACAAAATGTGTTGGAATAAAACAGCTGTTACATTCCTTCACCCACATCTTTCCACAAAGTGGCAGTCCTCAGTCACAAAATGAAAAAGATGGACCAAAAGAAAATCCACACAAGAGCACAAAATGTGCTGTGGGACAAGCAGCAAAGAAGGCATTATTAAAAAATACCACTAAGGGCTCATCGGAGAATTTGTAAAGACAACATTTCACGTGACGACTTTTCTTTACAGACTGAATAATAAAACTTTGCATTCAAATACATCAGTGGGGCCAAGTTCTAAGAAGGAAATTGAAGAGACCTTAATATATTTAAGCTACTGTTGCCTCTCACATCAAAACTCTTTTGGTTTTTTGGTTTTTGCTTTTTGGGTTTTTTGTTTGCTTTCTTCCAGTTCTGTCAGTGTAATTTATTTGAATATATTGTAGACACAGAACACAAGCACAAAATGGAAAAGAAACGCATTAACTATATTGTTCTGCATTCTCTTTCTCACTTAATACTATTAATAGTATAAGTAGTAGTCTAAAAGTATTCTTGTGAGGCTAACATAAACAAGTTCAGATTCCATTGGATCCAGTGGTAAAATGTCCAAACTTTAGGACTGTATCTTAAAACACAGTGAATATGGAAGTTCTAATAGGGGATGGAAGGAGGGAGAAATTAAAGTGAAAAAGGAATAACTGCATGTTGGTCTTTTTTTTTTTTTTTTTTCTCCTAAATGGGTTTTAAAAAAACAGCCTTCATTTAAATAAATACCAGTAGAAGCAGAACTAAGAGGATGAATCAATTTTCTCACAGGGTTTGGTAGAGTCGGTAGTTTCCTTCTTGTCAACCCAAGTTAAATAAAGGGACTCGATAAGGAAGCATTTGTGGCATATTTATTTTACACATGAAAGACAATGTTTTGAAATAATACATGTGAAGTAACCGTATTAGGCTTGTTAGTATGCGCTCTTCTGCCAAACGTATCTGTAGTGGTGGGGGAAAAAATAAAAAGAAAAAAAAGAATGTCTACAAGTGCTCAGGGTCAGTGTTAGCAGCTTGAGAGGTCTGTCTTTGCTGTAAACACTGGTGTATGCAAGTGAACTTCTTTACTTTACTTATATTTGTTATGACCATAAGCAATATGGCAGCAAGGGCTGCAGGAGGGACAAAATTTGCAAAACATTGTTATCGAGCCTTATGGTATCCAACAGTAAATGTTACATGTGCACCAGTATATGGGGGAGGAGATTTCTAACAATAGTAAAATTAAAAGTACTTACTCAATATAGAGCACCCACCCTAGCCTGGATCTGAGTTTGCTGCATGTTCAGGCGACTGTGAAGTATATCTGCAATGAACAAATGGCAGCATTATTTACATGATGGGCACCCAGAAAATATCCATGGACATCTTAACAGGACCATGAAGGAGACAAAAGTCTTACCCAGCCCAGCAACCTGCTTCTGACTGTGGCCAGCAAAGGGATGCCTGGGGACAACCAAGGCAGTAGAGGCAGCGCTGGTGACATTTCCCTGAAGCATGCTCAGCCTCCAGCAATCTGTAGCTCAAGGCCCTCCTGAGACAGAAGGGATTTCCTCTGAACTACAGTGGATTTCCCTTTCCCAGCATAATGGGATTAAATCAAGGGTAATGCTAGACTGGACTGCTCAGGTTCTTTTCCAGGTGGGTTTTGAGTATCTCCAAAACCAGGAGGTTGCACAGTCTCTCCCAGCAGCCTGTGCCAGTTTGACTATCCTTGCTGTGAACTATTTTCCCTTGTAACTAACTGAGACTTTTCTTGCTGCAGCCTGTAACTGTTGGTCCTTAACCTCTGGCTGTGCATACATTTATCTTTTGGCTCTTTTTCCACTGCAACTACCCATTTTGGTATATGAACGTAGGATGTACAGCCCCTCCTTAGCTTTCTCTTTTCCAGGCTGAACAAATCCAAGTGTCTCAGCCTCTCCTTGCACACCATGTGCTCCACCCCCACAGCCATCTTGGTGGCCCTTCACTAGACATGTTCCAATACACCAGGGTCTGTCTTAATGAACTTGCCTAATCCTGTAAATGTTTAGCATCCTTTGCATCATATGGAAGAAGTTATCCAGATTAGTGGCATGTTGAATAGCCTCCTTCTTTGTTTTTCTTTCTTTCTTCAGGCAACTCTGTTTTGATATTTTGGTCACATCATTTGGTCACATCTCACATATTTTGATTCATAGCAATTTACCACAATTTAAGAGCATGCATATAGGTAGTGCACTGCATAGTCCTTGCCCCATTACTCTGTATTAGCTGTTTCTATGCCATTATTTTCTGTGCAAACCTTTTCAATTTCTATACAATTATTCATACATGGCAATGAAGAGAAGAAATTAGATAGTACTACTTTTCACCTTGGCTCCCTGCAGCAGATCTCACTCATGCAAAGTGTGTAAGTGAGTAAAAGATGATCCCATCTCACCCTTTCTTCATTAATCCTGGTTGAATTCCTGTCCCTTGTCTTCAGTGTCCACTGAGGCTGTGTTTCTGTCCTCAGAATTATTATAGTTTCCTACATATGTTAACTGCTAATTTTCTTTAGCTAAAGCAATTCAGAACAGTCATTTCTTCCCAATGGAACTATCGTCTCTAAAGAATACTCTAAATTAAAGATAAATCTTGACTGTAGTTCTCCATATTTGTGCTGTTTAATAAATAACTCAGTGGCTGCCCTGTCAAAAAAGTGTATCTAGGAATTCCCTAAGGGAAAATCTTTCCTGAATATTTCAGTACCTTGATTTACAACTACCTTTATCTGTCCCATGCTATTCCTTTACTAAATAACCCTAGGGATACTACAGTATGCCACGCTGGTGGTGTGACTACTCTGAAATGTGTGGTGCTGGGCTGAGAAATGTGTCAGCAGAGGAGCTCTGGAAGAATAGCTCCACGTTGAATGATTTATTGTGATAAAGTCAGTTAGTTGGTGTGAGCTTCTAAAATAAAATAACTACAAAACCCCACTCCCAGCAGACTGGAAAGTGAATGCCAAGTCATACTTTGCAAAGATAAAGAAACACTGTCCTTATACCCAGGCAAATATAATCCAGGCCATGTTAGCTGCATTTCCTCTTCAAGGTCTGAAACACTTTAGACGAATTAGAGTGTTTGGGTTTGTTAGGGTTGGGTTTTTTTTTCCTTTTTAAGGTTCCAAGCAAATTCACTCAACAACTTTATCTCATTCCTTGCTCTCTGTCCTGTGTAGCTAGTCATCACCAAGATATGGACAAGCAAATAGACTTTTGATTCCTGTTCCTTAGTGCATTGCTCATAGCTGAAAATCAGAACTGAGCTTGTTTTGTCCCAAAATGAACACTGTCAGGTCCTGGAAGCTTCACAGGCTGGGTATTTCAGCAGGAGCCAGGCTTTATAGACTGCATCGCTGATTCACTAAGACCTTGTAATCTGGCCTGGTTTTCAGCACTGGATTCAAAGAAATATCTTTGCAGCAGAAGCAGCGAGAGTTACAGAATCCCAAGCTTACTGCCCAGATTGCTTATAGCAGATATCACTCCTTTCTCCAGAGTAACTGCCCACATGCACATTCTTAGCCGGTCACAATTGTGAAAATGTACAATTTAGGGCAGCCTTCAGTGAATGAGGGTTGATTTGCCTTTGCAAATTTGCTGTAACTGCTAGTGTGCATATGTGGAGTTACAGGGGCTCAGCCGTCACTCACATGCTCTGCAAAGCCTCTGTCCTTTGATTCTTTACCTGCACCCTAATTTCTTGAGAATGGTTCCAAATAACAAATAGAAAAACAACTAGCATAATTTAATGGAATGAATATGGGAAAAAGAAAGTTTTGATGTTGTTGAAGTTATTTTATTTTTTTTTCCCCCACTGGGAATGTGTTATGTAAACAAAGAGAAATAAAGCTGAAAAGAGAGTGTTTCCCATCAGTATTCTGCATCCATGGGAGATGTGTGTGGTGTGACAGCCAGCAGTAAGGGAACATGATAACTGACATGCTGCAGGAATAATGAATTCTGTCACTTCCCTCTTTGTGCAGGTGCCACAGCTCATTCCCTATCTCTCTGCATTCATGGAGTATATACCCGTACTTGGTGCACACCAGGAGAAAACCAGTACAATTTGTGCCTGGCGTGGCCAGACCAGAGATTGTGTTTGCTGATTGAAAACTTAATTGTACCAAAAATTCAATATTTTAAAGATGATTTTGTTCTCATACACTTACAGGAAAAAAAAAAAAAAAATAGAGGGCGCTTAATATGCTTGTGAAAGGTTTTCTTCTAAAAAACCACAAATTTTCATTTATGCTTGCTGGAAAAGTTATGTTGAAACATTTTTCAAGTTACTTTATAGGATTATTGAAATACAAAATAGATGTCCAGATATGTTTAGACAGAAATGTGTCTGTGACCTACTGTATTTTGGAAGGAAGTATAGTTAATGAATAAAACTCATGACCCAACATTATGTACAATTTATTTAACATCAGATATATGCCATGAAAAATAAAATCCAACTGGATTCCAAGTAGAAGGAACTTTGCTAAAAAGCCACAAGAGGGAGTAAAGAGTCACTTTAAGAAATGCAAATTTTATGAAAGTGTAGACCCCTGTATGAGCATGTGTCCTCCATGCAGTGAGCGCCAAAGGTGGCACAGACAGAGCTGGAAAAATTATTCCAGGGAGACTCAGTGCTACCTGGCTTAAAAACATCTACCAGTACTTGAATGGGACTTCAGAATGTGTTAGCTATTCAGTTGAATTTTCTTCTGGTTTTGTTTTTATATTTGTTTTTATTCTGTTTTATATGTTTTTATGTGAGAGCAGCAGCTAAAATCTGTACAGACAGAGACTTTTTATTAAATATTAGCAATACCTTGAAAAAATCCATCTTTTGTGTCTGTTTAAAGTCACATTTTGTGTGCTACTACATTGAGAAGCTTTTGGCTTGACTGCATTGAAACATCACTACAATTCAACCTATATAACAACTGAATGTTAGGAGGTGTGTCATAAATTTGATAAAATTGACTTTTTTGTAGTCCATCTAACAGTAGAATCAGCAGCTACGGTTCCCCATTCTTCAGTAAAGGCAGGACCATCTTCCTACTCTTCTGCAGGTTCTTTAAAGTGTTCCAAATGGTTTAGTGCAGTCCAGTTCTATTTTGTCTCCCGATGAGCTGCGTATGTTCAGACCTCTCAGTAGGACAAGTAAACAGAATTTTGTAGTCTCAAAGTCTTTTGGAGCAACACTTTCTGTAATGACCACCAAGAGCTACATCCAGCTCTGACAAATGATTCCCCAAAGGGTTTGGTAAGGATAGGAGAGGGCCCAGACAGGATCTTTTTTCTTTCTGAGCTGGAGGCATCTGCTCCCTACAGAGACTGCTTCTGGTTATAGCAGCGCTGGGGTCAGCCCCACCAGCCCAGCACCACGGGCACCTTCACACCACTTCCCTCCAGCCCTGACACAGAGCAGGGTTGCACGCAAACACCACAGGTCACTGTGCCACACGGGCAAGCAGGTCCTCTGCTTGGCAAATCCCTGGTGGTGTTTGTAAAGCCACACGGTGTTACATGGGGATACAGCAGTCAGGCTTGTGCCAGAGGTGATGGGGGGAGAAATAAGAAAGCAATATATGGGCCATATGTGCGGCACTGCCTCGGACCTACCACGAGCCTCCCTACTGCTCTTGCCACAGGCCAGGCAAGGACAGAAGCACAGAGGGGGACACACCAGTCTTGCACTCTCCAAAAGGCCATTTTTCTCCCTTTTTTCCAAAATTTTCCACACACTGCCTGGGAGGATCTGGCAGAACCAGCACTGTACTAACCAGAATTGACCATACCACTTCAGGGATGTAAAACATTGGCAAAACTCTTCATCTCTCCATCTCGATTTCTTAGATATGCTGTGGTTTCTGTGGTGTTTTTTGTTTTTTGTTTTTTTTTTTTTACTGAAAGCCTGCTTTCTATAGGTGTTGGAACAGCCTGTGGCTTCTGGTGTGTGGCCATGCAAAGGTGTTCTCTGGTACAGCTGGTCTGAACTCAGGGAGTCTTCACCTGATGTTCCCCTGACCTCAGCCAGAGGAGTGGGGAATTTAGATTCAGTTTCCAATGCAGGACCACTTGGGTCAAAATCTGCCTTTATTATAAGATATGAAAGGAAAGATGACTGACAAAGTCAAATGCGCATGAAGTGTGTTTAGGTAATTTTTTTTCCCTTTTAAATTTATTTTTGTTTGATTTATTATTTGGTATGTAATATAATTACAGTTGAGGGATTGTTTCAGTCTTTGTGCACTCCTGAATGCAATTTTTTTTTCTGTCCATTTGCTTTAGCATTAAAGAAGTTGTTTCTGCCTTCGTTCACAACAACATCTGAACTAAGTTTTTCCATGATAGTGAGGAAAACTGGCTAAAGTGTTTCTCTGGTGGAACTGCTAAATCTCTATGGATGACAACAGCTGTTCTTAGAGCAATTGTTACTCCTAGATCAGCACCTCTCGAGTCCTGATGACATTTCTGCAGGCTATGTAATATTTTTTTTTGCTGACTGAGTCTGGGAGCCCAGCTGTGAATGTGTGAGGGAAAGCAATGTTATTGTGTTTCCACTTCCTCCTCATCCACAAGCAAGGGTTGTGTCAGACCCCACTGGTATGCTGCTGTCTGGGAAGGAAATCAAATTTTCAGCACCAAGGTTTCCTAAGGTGATTATGCAAAGCTTGGCTAAGACTACTCAGGAAAGGGAAAAAAAAAAAAATGTATCACTGCACAGAAGTAGCAGATGATTACCATTAATTGAATGCATGTATTTGGCAACAAGGAAAGATAGTACGTACCGTGCTATAACATACCAGATGGCTTCCCAGAGTCTCTTCTGTACATACTAATATGTTGGGAACAACACCAGGCTAAGTAAACGCAGAGACAATTTCTTGAGACTTAATGAAAGCTAAATATCCCCATATTAAATTTTTCGGCTCCCAGAACTAGTCTTAAAATTTGCTAAGTCCTAAAAAACTTTTTCAGCATGTGTACACCATAAAGGTGTCCTATATCTTAGTACCCAGAGCGTTAAGGCTACCTGCAAGAGTGTTAGTGGGAAGGGGCTGGAAAGCAGCCCAGGAAAGAAGTAGATAAACCATACTGGTAAGTGCTTGTGAAATGTGGCCAATACAGTATAAAGAATGTCACCTAAGCAGCGGGTTTATTGGGCATACTGTTGGTTTTTTTCTGAGATGAGTAACTTAGACCTATCATGGCAAAAGGGTGACCAGAATTAGTTTTCTCAGAAAATGTCTTCCTTTGCAAAGTATAAAATAGGTTGCAGGGTGACGAGGTAGTGTACAGACTGACCTGAGTGCTGGAGGAGACGACAAAGACCTGTGAATTTCTCCTCAGCTTGCAGAGCAGTATGTTCAAGTCACTAAATTAATGAATGATAGGGAAAGCCTCTGGTTTTTATCTCTGTCCTGTAAAGATGGTCTTGGCTTACAGCTTAGGGCTATTGTCTTGCAGCTAACTCAATGTGGCCATCACATGAGATGAAAAAGGAATCAGGTTCATGACTCTCAGACTGAAAGCTCTCTAATAATGGAGGTCAGTGGAAAAAACTGAAGACGCTGTTCTGAGAGTTAACGGACTCTCTTGGGGGAACTCAAACCTGTTAGAGGGGCACCTCTCAGGAGAGACTTAATTTTGTACAAGCCTACTTTGATAAAGTCTGAGGGTAGACCTGCCTCTTTTACATTTTGCCTCTCAGCTATGAAGTGTGTAATATTTTTCTTTATCCTAATTACTTTAATTGGTGGGGGGGAAATAATCTGAAGTGGCAGACTGGATGTTTAATGCTTCCAAGCACGTCCATTCCTGCTGTTCCTCAGACATCTACATTCATGTTACTGATAATGTTTTGGTCCTTACTCCTCTGTGGATTGCTGTGCATTTATAGGGAAGAGGATGACTTGCAAAGCCCATTCCCTTATTCTTTGTATCTGAAAGGAGTACCTTATTTCTAGAGTACTTAAAATTGTTTATGGAAGAGAGGAGGACAGTCCAGGGAACAGTCACAAGAGATTTTACATTAGCTATCTAAACGTTAATATCTAATGTGTGATAGATTTAACAGAAATACCCCTAGATGTAACTTTGCACCATTCTTCCTCCCTTTGACTATAGGCGGAACTATAGGCTTTAGAGCTTCAGCTTTATTGTTACATAAGAAAGATTTTGGAAATGTAGGATTTCGCCCTCTAAATCCAGGATCAATAGACTTGTAAAAGGTCACCTTCTTACAAATTAGAAAGGATATGATAAATTCTTCATAGGGTCAGTTAGAAAACAATGAATTTAAAGAATTTGTGATGGTAATAGGGAGGAATTCTAGGGCTTTCCATGTAGAAAATCAGGTTAGAGTAAGTAGAAACTTGCATATTGCACCATTTTCACAGATAATCTACTTACCTGCTTCTCTGTTGTGCAATCAGAAATAAAAGCTAGGGAAAACTGAATCCATACACCTAATAAAAACCCCCATTTATTTCCAAGACAAACACTGTAGAAGAATTCCCTTTATTTTTGCTTATGTTGGTTTTCCAGCTGAAATTCACTAGTACACTACATGCAAATGATTGAAATAGTTTTGATGTATTTCTTCTCCCAGTCAGTGCCTGCAGAATTTAAATACAGTGCTTGGAGCACTGGCTTTAAAAGACATTCTATTTATTTGTCGTTCAGCCCTGTATATATGATCCTAAATCAGAGATTTGTGGGATTTACCACAAGCTTTTGTTCTGCTCTAACAGTGCGTAAAATGTATGGGGACATAGGAGGTTCAAAAAGAAATTTAGGAAATTTCCTAGGTAAGAGTCTCTAAGTGACATAAAAAAAGGCCTCATACACTCAGCATCACCTATTATTTTGCCATAGATTACATAGGTAGTGTTATGAATTTTGGCACAGTTTGCTATGAATTTGGGCATGTTTTGCCAGTGTAAAAGGTTCAACAGAAGTGTATGAAGCTTTGAGTTAGAGCTAATGGGGCTAACGAGTCTTTCTACTGCTATAAAACTTAGAGGCTGAAAATATGGTAAAGATAATACTTATCTGTGTGCTTTTAAAATTAAGGCAAGGCCAATGTGATTGAGTAATACGAAATATTCCTTACAAATATTTCCATCAAGATTTTTGGTTCCCTCTGAGAAAGAGGGAGAAAACCTGAAAATGTATATTTGTATTCGAAACCAAAATTTTTTTCACTGAAATTGAACAAACAGCAGGGAATAAATATTGCAACCTCATAAACTAAGAACAAATCCAGTTGCTAAACTCCACTCAGCCTCTGTCTTCAGCTTCTGTAGGATGTAAAGCTCCTTTTTATCACTTACATTATATCTGATGAGTATACTAACTTCTAACTTTAATTCTAAGCCAGCCATATGAGGTGAAACAGCCCCACATTTTTACCTTGTCTGTTTCCTTCTGTGTGGTATGATGTCGAGCTACTACATCTAAGTGCTTAAAACTCTGTCAAGATAGTTACAACCCACCTGTTACAGGGAATTAACGGTATTGATTAGGAAACTAATTTTCTCAGCAAATGGCAGGGGAAAGAACTCTGTGTACTGCTAGTAGTGCTCAATGTTTATTAAAATGTTACGGGCGCAAGCCTCTGAACCAGCAGCTGCAACCACACACAAATGCTGAGGGATAAACCAGTCATAATATACTACCGCGAAGGACTGCTCATCTCTTAGCCTTTAGGTTTCAAACATGCTTCACTGTAATAGGCCGTAAATATGTGTATTACTCCCTACCACTGGCTCCTAGGTTTTGTCCTGTGCACCTCACATTTTAGGAAGAGGCAGGCAAGACAGCAAAAACTACTGTATCCACAAGCCATTTACTTGCTTGCAGCATTGGTTTTGCTGGATCTTAATGGGAGTGCACCCCAGACAGATGGGGAAATGCTTGTACTATGCAAGCGCAAATGGTGTCCAACAGATACTCAGTGGCAAAAACCTCTTCAGGAGGTACCAGCGTAGGCAGGAGCTATCCCACCTCTGTCACAGAAATTGATTTGCCTTGGCACAGAAAGGTTTTATCTCAGCTGATCTCTGCTGCAGGCTCCTGTTGCTCTTAAAGTCCCCTAATAGGCTTTCAGATAAATAGGAAACGTTTTCCGAGAAAAGCAATCACATTAATAGTGGGGAAAAAAATACTGTTTAGTCAATATACCACCTTGATTCAGAATCTGTGGGATAATGATGACAACCAGAAGCAGATTTGTTTGGTGTGGATGAAATGGTGATGACTACATTAGGTGGTGCAAAAAAAAAAAAAAAGTGGCAAAATACTTTTTGTCTTTGATAATTGATTTAATTACTGGTCAGAATCTCATGTTCTCTTTAGTCATTTCTAAAAATAACAGGCTTATTTTTGAACCTATTACTTCAAAGAAAATAAAGAGTATAATGTCTGAAATGTACTATTTTTCAGGGGTTGTGCAAAGTCACATACCAAGAAAACCAGTCTTCTCAACAGCACCACATTCCAAAGTCTCGATAACGCAGAATCAAGTGCTATACTCAAACGAAAAAAAGCATTAGAAGGGATAAGGAACACGTTTTTACGATTCTTATCATAAAGATGCGGTGATATTCCCCCCTCACATACAGCCTGCAGTAAGTGGACACAGAAACTCCGCATTTAGGAGCTATACATCTCGAAAGCCACTAGATGGCACTAAATACCTGTCAGTAGAGCCAGCGGTGCCGCAAGCGCCTCTTCGTACTTCTGTCCTCTAAAGGGAGGACTGAAAGTGCTTTGTGACGTCGGGATGCAATAGTCTACCGTCATGCTGATGCTCTCATTTACTTTTTTTTTTCTTTCAGTCTTGCCTGATTCATGTTAATGAAGTTCAGCAGTTTCCAATTAATCAAACTTCAAGAAACCCTTTGTCAGAATGAATTATTATATAAATAAATTAGTATATGTTAGACACAAACTCCAACCTACATATTAATCTAGGGGGAAAATGACTGTAACTAAAAGGCACTTCTTGGAAATAGTAGCTTTTTCTGCCCTGGCTAATAAAGAAGAAATTACTTCTGACTAAAAGTACCTATGACTCTCTCCAAGTTTTTGTTTACTGAACCTTCTGATACAGCTCAGTATGATCAGTCCTCAAGCACAACCCTGCTTCTGCCTCCCACAGAAACGGTCAATCATTTTGGCAGATGATTTGGAAGGAAAGATTCATATGATAATAAAGAACAATGGGTTAGTTTGTCTCAAGGTCAATAGATGAGCTGTTAAGAAGACAACCCTGGCAAGTGTTTTATGCCAGGTGTATGAGAACGTTCCCAGGGTGGATCACAGCTTGAAGGCCACAGTTCCTTTCCTATGGCCCAGCACAAGGTGCCAAGAACAGAAAGAGCTCCACATAAATTAAACAAAATGGCTTCACAAGGGGAAACAGATTTACTACACTGACTGTATCACATACGTAAATATGTCGTGGTCTGGTATTTATGGATAGACACACACAAACAGGAAGGGCAGCAAGTAGGCCTCCACTGCAGCTGTGCTTGGGTTTGACATCAGGAAAAGTAGCTATGGGAGATTCAAAAAATACAGTATAGGCTTATTTTTCCTACCAGAACTCTTTTTAATTCTAAAATGTTTACATGCTGCTGTTTTTCTGAAGAAAAATCTGATTCACCTCATAAAGGGCAGGCCTTCCTATCAAAAGAATCCAATGACAATGCTGATCCTTGCACTGGGAATTCAGATGTATTTTACTGAACATATAAAATGACAACATAATGACCGTTCCAGCTTTCTAAGTCCCCAGTAGAAAAGAGATTAACTGTCTCCAAAACTGGCTGATTTTATATACATTTCCCCCTACCTCTCCCTCAGGAGATAGGGTTGAGTGTTCAACTAGACCTGTTGACTGAAAGAGAATCTCCTCTGATTTTTATTCCTGGGAGCTGTTTGAAGAAAGCTCAGAGGAACAAGTACCTTTGGACTTTGCCGAATGGCTGGTGTTTAGCAGCTTCCCCTAAACCAGTTACAATCAGCAGCTTCAAACCTCCTAAGCACCTTGTGGGTTAGCAGCAGAAAGCAACACAGCTGCAATCAAGTAGAAATTTCAAGCATTCTGTGCACAAAGACTTTTGAAAAAATGCTTTCCGGTTGGCTGTAGGTGGAAATAAGAGATGGTTTACTCTGTTCGTTTTGAAGATTTATACAGTAGGGCTGTTGTTTCCTTCATACCTTTTTAATAGACTGATACCAAATTACTTCAAAGAGGGTGCATTTATTGCTGCAACCAGTGCACAGTTCTGCTAGATCCCAGGATTTACATTAGTGGCAGGAACAGATTACAGATTTTGGCCCTCTCTCCCCATCAACAGATCTGTGTTCCAACCTCTTACCTGCTTTGCCCCTGTATTGCTGCTTATCTTAAACATGTATCTTCCCTGTAATAACTGGTTCCTCGACTGGTATTCAAACACTGAAATGTGGAGTGAGGGCCAGGACAGTGTTTTAACAATATGTGAAATGTGTGACATTTTGAAAACAAGAAAAAACAAAGGTACAGACAAAGAATTGCCACCTACATCTCGACTGAAACACACAAGTAAGTAAATAAACCTTATCTGAGATACATGTATTTGAAATGGAAACCTTTATATTTACTGATGCAAAAGCTTAGCCGCATCCAGACCCCTTGTGGGACTGCAGCAGGAGCAGCTGTAGATTCTTTGCTTTGGCTCTTTAATTAATATCTCCCTGCCTTTGGTTTATTTGCACAGCAGCAAAGTTTTAGAAGAAGTGTGTTGCAACTTCAGCATTAAGTGGAGGCTGAAATCCGTTTTCTGTTTACCTTGACCTTTGTTTGGCTGGGAGTACCACAGACATTTAGCTATATAGAAATTTCAACCTCCTTCCAAAGTAGCTGCTTAAAAAAATTGTGTTACTGTTTTGAGACTGTTGGGTGGAGGGGATGCATAGGGTACATCTGTATTTTTTCTGTCGCTTAATCTATTAATGAAACACTTGGGCACACTCAGTCAATATTGTCTTGAGACATTTGGGGACTCACAGCCAGCTGTTTGTTGGCTGGATCGATATCAAAGGCAAATCTGGAGCAAGACAGACTTCGGAGAGCTGAAGGGGGCTGTAGTATAAAAAGAACCAAACCTACAGAAATGAGCCTGCAGAACTGCAGAGCTTTCTTTCAATTAGTCATGTTGAACCACTTAAGCATATTTTTTTCCTAACTCTACATACTTTCGTTTTTTGCCTTTCAACAGGACAGTGTAGCCAAATTAAATAGAAATTACCATACTTATTAAATGGCAATTAGGGTTTGTCTGCTGCATTACATTTCTTTCAAATTAATTTACTATTGCTATATTGGTGAACAGTTAAACCATTTGATATGGTTGAATGTGCACATTAATATAATTTAAAGAGCATAATGATTACCCATTTTATTACTTAACTGAATTAATTTATGCCAGTTATAGTTGATTATTATGCTTATTAACATCAGTAAGTGCTCTTTAACAATCAGTAGAGATCTAACACTAACTGCCTTGTTAGAGCTAAATTAAATGCTGGAGACACTCTGCTCACTCCGTTACCCTATCCAGTTTCACTGTAGTTTTCTTCCTTCTACCTAGTAACCACAGAAGCTGGATTAACTGCAGCAATTATATGCCTCATTAGCAAGGAACAATACTAGCTGGCTGCTGGTGGCGATTGTGCCACAGGTGCACGCAGCCATTACAGCTGTCTCAGCAGACAGAGGGGGATACAACCAAACCTCCTCTCTCTGGAGTGGCTAATCTCTAGTAAATAGAAGGTGTTTCAGCCTGCTAATGATGAGGCATGAGAGACAACGCTGACATGCTCCATAAAGCTGCAGAACAAGGCAAAATAAAAAAAAAAAAAAGGCTGCTCCCTCTATGACTAACTGTAGAACCAGGGTATGTACTTCTTAAAATTTCTCCATAAACAAAGCGCAATGCCCATAGTTAATGTAAAATATGTAGAAACTACATTTTCACTGTTCTCGACTTTTGCCTATACTACATAGCTTTGTGTGAATAAAAATGGCCACTTCCAGCTACATCAGATCAATTTAACTGCTGATTAAATGCAAGTCTTTTTTAACCAGGAAAGTCAAGGGTGGTATTCAAATTTTCAAAACATACTGGAGCTTGCAAAAGTTTTCTCCATTTCAGGAAAGGTAGACGTGTTGCAGTCCCTGCTCTAAATCCTTGTTTCCTTTGTTTTCCTTGCTGAGTTCTTTATGTGAAATAAAAATAAACCCTGACACTATCTACAGTGAGAGACAACATAGATGGAGGATTTTGCTGTAAGAGCCTTTGCTGAAGGTGCTGCAATGGGAGGTGTTGCAGAGACAATAGCACAGCAAAGACGACTCAGGTGATACCACAGGTTCCTGACGCTTCGTAAAGCCAAACCAGTAACCTGCTGCCTGAAACAAACAACTCCTTTGCAACTGGAGAAAAAGTCCAGTGTCTGAAAAATGATACTGGTCTATTTGCTAGTCCAAATACTAAATAATCTTTGATGACTGAGATGCTGAATAAGGTTATAGCACTTGGGGGAACTCTTGCCATTTGTTTATAAGAGACTATTGGAGAAAATATTATATATATTGTGTTTCATAGTGTCTGACTGAATGGGGCTACATTAGGGGTTATATGTGGTTGAAACTTCACATGGTGTTTGCGTGTCTGACTGGTGTACTATAAGGTTTTTAAGAAGTCTCTTCACATACATGTCCCAGGTCTAATGGTCCACCTTATCTGTAACTGTATCTTTCTACATCTATCTGTATGTCTTTTAACAGGCATACAGACATGTTTCTAGCATGAAATGCTGATGAGAGGTAAGATGGCACCAGAGGCAGGAATGAGCAAAGGTGCACAGAGCAGTGGAAGAGAAAGCAAATAGTAACCATATTATGATTTTAGCTAGATCTCATTTTGAAATGATGGGCACAGGCCCTTTCTGAGCCAGGCTCAGCTAAATAAGCCTGTAAACGCACATCCTTCTTGTTTGTCAGTTAAAGAGGAAACGCTGCAGATCTTTATGGAAAAGAGTAAACACTAGTGCAGTGTACTAAGGACAAGAATAGTTTCTTTGGTGGTATCCCCCTTTCCCAGCCTCCCTGTCTAGGATCACACACCCAAAGCACACCCCTGGGATGACTGGAGAATGAATCCAGATACTCCTTTCCACTTCAGCCTGAAATCTAATAACTCCATGCACCAGTGTATTGCCAGAAGGATAAGAAAAAATGCACAAAAAGCAGCTGCAGGAAAGCAATCACCAGTTCCAAACTAGAGCAGAAGAAAAGAGAATCTAATATCAGATCACTCTAGTCCCAAATAAAAAATTGCTTTATGAACTGCTGTCAAACCCCTAAGTAATAGTGGCCACAGTATAATCGGGTTTGACAATGAGAGCAGCATATGCCAAAATTAATCATGATGCTAGACTGTGTAAAGAATGGCCTAGAAGGTCCAGAGAAATCTTACACTAATTAGAAGAAAGAATATAAATTGATCCCTGTATTTAGTGTGGAGGCAATTCCTATTTAGGCTGAGAGACCCCCAGAAACCACATCTAACCTTGCATGGAGGAAGATGTGAAAGGATTAACTACTGTTCTTAATAGCAATGGTGTGTGGGGTGCCAAAGCACTTAGGCAGAAATGTTTCAACAGCTGGAAAGGTGGTTTGGTAAAAGACAGTAGAAGCCAGGTTAAATCCTTACAAATGAAAGTGTAGAATAAAATAATCAGGCCATCAAAAAGAAAAAAAAATCATACATATTACATACAAAGCCCAGTTTGATGAATTTTTAACCCAAAGGGAATGAGGGGAGCAACTGAGGAAGAAGGGAGAAAATGTTTATGGAAAATACATTGACACCATGCTTTCATGACAGGATGTGGAGTTGGTTTTATTTAAGGTGATAAAGGTGATCTAGAGGAAAAACTCCTGTTTTCTGAATTTTGTTAGCAAGAAGTCATGGAAGGTTTGAGACTTGAAGTTTGGATGTACCGTCGTCTGCCACTACAAGCACAGAGGAACCCTTTCACTCCGTATGCAGCTTCCAGACTCAGACCTGTCAAAGCTGGCAGGTCCACAGGCGGTAGGTTTTATGTGTCTCATTTTTGGACCTATCATACATGCTCAGTAGATCTGCACGTACGTGACAAGCCTGCTGTATCACAGACAAATCTGGGCTGTGCAAAGCAGAAGAGCTTTCCCCTTGGTGTGCAGTAGAGCTGCTCTTTATAGACACCATGGTCATTTGTCTGGGATTTTTGAACATCTGGTAGCCCGGGCTGCTAGCCATCCTGAAATCTAGCAGTCTACCATCAAGACCCAGAAAGCTGGCAAATGTGAAACATTTTTTCTTTTATTCTGTAAGTGAGAGGTTTTCTCACAATTCTTTTAAAATACAGCACTCATTGCTGGCCTCTGAACATCTGCTATCAGCTGGAGCAGAGGGGCACCAGACTGCTACTACTGGGCATTTAATTGAGGTATGTAATTCCCTTTTGGAGAAAGTGTGCTGGCAGCTGTTGCTTGGTAGCCTCCTGACTTGTGTGTTTACATGCATCATACTCACAGACTTCTTTATCCACCCATATTTGTCCAGGATTCAAAATGTGACTTGGACCTGTCCTGGACCCAGTGTGATTAGACTCTGCAGTGCCCTTCCTCTGACAAGCTGCCCAGGTTTCATTTTTAGCTGGGTAAATCCTGCTGAATATCATGTATTTTCCAGTTATTATGTGAACTCCAGATGTTTAAATGAAGAGGAAAATCTTGTTTGACAGACTATTGCCACTGTATCTTGCCTTACTGGTTGCTTTTTGTTATGTAACCTATATTCTTAATATGTGATGAAGAGATACAATTTAGTGGGTCAGATCACCAGAGTCATACTGGTATCAGTCCACTACAGCCAGGTTGGTTTACGCCTCTTGTAAGTCAGTCAGCCTTTTCCTCTCACCCCTTGCATTACAGCAGCAACTGCTGCAGGCTTCAGCTGAGATGAGCCTCAGTATGTTGCACATAACAGAAATGCATAAAAAAGACTGCCACTCTTCCAGAAAACTCGGATCCATCTTCAGACAGCCTAAATCCCACAAAAATTCTCATGTCCAGTGATTTCAGCTGTTTATTTCTAAGTTATGCTTGTCTTATTTAGACTCAGAAGCAGAAAGTGAGACACCCAGCATCCTCTGATAGGTCTGCAGCAGGGCGCAGCATAAAAGTAAGTTTCCTACTTTGAGATTTAAGTCCCATGCAGTGTTATTTGTGTTCCCACTTTAATCCAAGGATGTTAATATTTCCATATGAAAATCATATGATTTTCTTTACTCCTGTGTGGGGCAGTGTTTAATGATGTCTCCCTAGCAGCTTGCAGGCTTGCTGCATTTCCAATGTCAACTCAAAAAAAAAAAAAAAAAAAAAAAAGGAAAAAAAGGCTTTGAGCAGAGCCTGGCTGCTTAACGCTGTGCACTCCTCGTGCTCTCATATGCACACTGCAGGCCTTCCTGCAAGCTGCCCGATTGACAGGTTCCTGCAATCTTTGGAGACAGCCAGGGAAAGAGAATGAGAGAGACATATTCAGAAAGAGTTTCATTTAGTGTGTCAGAAATAAAAGCAGCCCTTGAAATCTCTTTGGGGATGGGTGGGGCGGGGGAGCAAACTCTGGTTTGCAAACAGCTGAAACTTCATCCCTTCCTTTCTCTCTCCCTCCATGTAGCACCCTTATATTTCAATGCTAAGTGCTTTTTAAATTGCTCCTGGGGTGAGTTTATTTACATATTATAATGTGAAGTAATGAAGGGAAAGGGATGTTATGCAAAGCAATTGCTTCTCTTCCCCCTCTCCTGAGTGCAAGGGCCAAGCACATTTCCTGCCATCTGTTTAACTCCATCTCCTGATGCTCATAATGAACCTGGCAGTGCCGGGCAGATGGAGATAACTGGCAGGCATAGCTGTTTACTTGTAACGGCGGCCCTAATTTGTTAGACTTGCCAGGCAAGTCCCCAGTGGTCAGATATTTCATAGTGATGGAGGGTTATTAAAAGAGCTCAGGTGAAGAAAGCTCTTCCCAGCATATGGGTCTGAGCTGAAGGCAGAGTTTTGCCGTTGTGCCAGAACAGCAGCAGAGCTTGACACTGCTATTAGCTGAATTGGGGCCAGGCTCACTGACCTTGTCTGGTGGCAATTCTTACTCAGCCCCACACTGACCTGGGCTTCGTTAACTGTACCGCCATCTGCCACAGATCGTATTTATCTCAACTTAAGACCTCACTAAAGAACAAGAGGAGAAATGTGATTAGGTTTTTGTGTGTTGGCTACAAGGCCGTTTGCCTGGTAAAAGGCACATGGGCAGCTATTCCCATGAAAAAGCGTCTATTAGAAAATTAAAGGATAACTGAATAAAATGTGACTGTCATAAGAACGCTGTAGGGGGTTATCTTTCTATGCATTCACATCTTTCCTTTTCTACCCCCCCACCTCCCCTGTATGAACTTAGAGATGAGAAACTGAGAGAAATAAATATTTAGTGTCACTGAAGTTGGTTCATTAATAAAAAAATTTAAAAGCAGAAAGAGAGGAATAGAGAAATGTGAAGCTTAGAGTTACCTCATACATGGGACTTAAAGGAACAATTCTTCTTCTATTACAGGATTCCTTTCTCCTTTTTAAAATTTGTCAGTTATGTTACATCTGGGGCCAGTTTTTGACAGTCTCATCAAATCTGGGGTAGAGTATAGTTCAAATAAATAAGTAGACAGAAAGCTTTCACAGCAATAATTCCTGTTTCCTAGACATGTCTGACTAATCTCTTATCTTCCAGCCAACTAACCATTTTAAAATAGTATTGTAAAATATTTTGTATGAGATGTAAATATTGTTTAGAAGTGAAGGCCAAGTGTACATAGAGGTGCCTTCAGATTTTTCTAGTTTAAAGCCTGTATTTCACTGTGCAAACTATGTAGATGCACATTTACTCATTCTGCCAACACATTTGGCATTCCTTATGGTGAATTGTGGCCTCTTTGCACACAAATGCTCCTTGCTGTTCTGCAATTATCAGTTTTTGAGGCTTCCTTGAAAGAGGGAAGGTGAGGGGAAAAAAGTTGCAGCATTCATTTAAAAAAATGTAAGTATGTCAAGGAATGCATTCCTTTGAAAACACACATATGTCCACCAGCCACGTGGTCATCGCCAGCCTAACTCAGTATCCAGCAAATGCAATAGGCTGTATCAGTAGTGGTTGTTTGGATATACTAATCAGCAAGTAACTCAGTATCCATATGATAATACATGAGTTTGAAAGAACCCTTTTATATGGTAGTGGAGAGACAGAATTCATCATAGCTCTAGTATGAATTTTGCCTAAGGTGTAGCTCTTTCCTTTTTTTCCTTCTTTTTCTCTTAGGTTGTCATACTGTTTCCTGCAATGTCACATTGCGTGTCTAGTGCCAATATGGTTCATCCAGGCAGAACTTGATTAATTTAGGAAGGATGAGTTAATCTTGGACAGAATAGGGCAATATAAGTTTAATTGTGATTGGCTCCAAAACAAGCAACCGCCCAGGTAACAGGCATGATTTGTTTCTTTTTTTATAGAAAGCAAGTCTCCATATTTTATGGCTGTTCTAAGACATTAAAGAAAACATTAGACCTGAAGGTCACTATGCATCTAATTTGAAACGTTCAAGCGTGATACAATTGAAATGCAGGTGTCATAGGCTGTGACCGTGCTGACAGCTTTTTTATGAAGTATTGGAGAAGTATAGTGGTTTATGTAACAGCAGTAAGGGACTCATTTCTTACCTTTATATCAAAGGAGTTCACCAATATATCACCTTTAAAACACATGCCAAAATCTTTGCTAGAACTAGAAATGCCCATAATTCCTAGTAAATTTAAGAATCACCTCCCCTTAACTTCCACCGCCTGTCTACTTCAATCCATGCATGAACTTTCAGCTGTCATCTAACATTAGTATCCTAGATTTCAGAAAGCAAGGCAGACTAAAGGAGAAATACCATATAAAAAAATATGGTTTCCTCTCTGTTTTTTTTTTCTTTTTTTTTTTTTGGTCCCAGTATCTTGGAAAATTAGTTATTTTTTTGGCGGGGAAATACAATATCACAACAAATTCATGGCCATTTCTGTAATAAGTGAAAGAGAACTTTCCATGTGTCAGAAGGATAAGTCAACTGAAACCCAGTGTTTTTTGCTCTAGCAGACCTATCATTTTGAAAAATCAAAGTGGATTTTTACCCAGAAATAAAACCTTACACAGTAAGGCATTGATATAATTCTTTGGCATTATTGGGGTTTGGGGAGAAAGAAAAAAACAACCAAAATCCAAACCAAACCAAACTGTGAAATAAAACAAACAACTCATTCCCCGCCCCTCTCCCCATCCCCCCCCCCCCCCAAATTTAAGTTATGGATGATAGAGTTTTGCCATGCCAGAAGCCATATATGTACTTAACATCTGATCTTTGTTACTTCTGAATACAGTATAGGTGAGAAACTCCTTGTTGGCACTCCTAGCTGCTAACTACTGCTGAACAAGTAAAACTTTGCTGATAATTTCTTCCCAATACTATAAGGGTTTTCATGGTGCAAGGTGACTAAATAACAAGCTTCTTGTTAGTAGGTTATCAGAGAAATCAGCCCCAGTGCACCCATCTAGCTGAAATGCCAAGCTAGCAAGGCTCCTTCCACCAGTTGTAAAAGACTGGAGATTTTCAAGGTACTTTAGATACTGAAGCACAAAACATTTTTGTCAGCGCTTGAGACCTGCTATTCCTTCTCTAAATGACTGCTTTTCTCCTAAAGCTGTAGAAAACTTCTGAGCTTCTTATTCCATGCAATATACTACATTGACTGGAAAGTGAAATGGCTCTTAGCATTCATGCTTTTTTAATTAAAGAATCATTACTTTTAAAGTGAATTCACCATGAATTTTAAGTTTTCACTAAGATAAGAATACCATATATCTTTAAGTAACCATAGGTTGCAATGGTGAGTAAAGAAAAGCCTTCACAGCAGTGAATCTTCATGTTTCCAAAGAGAAAAAAAAAATAAAATATGAGTTTGGCATTAAGACCTCTGCAGAATCATATGACTGAGTGCCTTCAAGTTACACAAGTTTTTCCACTATGTTACCTCACAAGTCAGTCAGAGGACATTGCTGTATCAGACCTTTGGGTGTTATTCCAAGGTCAAGAATATTTCTATGGCAAATATATATCTAAGTGTTACGGTAACAAGCACAGCAAAATTAATACAGACAGTTTTGACAAATATGGAAAATATCTCTCACATTCTTAAAGAAACAAACAGTAGAAAAACCTGGCTATTGCTGAATGTTTTCCCATATGTGAAAGATTTCTGAATGTGGAACAACCGTCCTGTATTATTTTACATATAATATGCAGTGAATGCTACTTAAGAGAAACTTATTTTGCCATTAATACAGGCTACGAATGGTTTTATTTCATTTCTTGCATTTTATTAGTTACTTCAGCACTTAAAACAGTGGCATTTGGGCAAGGACTAACAATGTTAGGTACAATGGGACTAACAGTAGTTAGGTGCAAACTAAATTTGTATCCAGTTCTGAAATATACTTAGTATCACTTGCCTTTTTCTCTCTTACCTGTGGGAAATGTCGAAGGGAATACAAAGTATTGTTGGTCATTGATAATTATTTCCTTGTGAATGAACTTCCATAAATGTGATTCTTAAATGATACTGCTAGCAAAATAGCTCAGTGTTTTTAGGATTGCTGGGATACAGTTTCTGACTAAATAGGTATTTAAGAATACTAGCCAAAAGAACATATCTGCAAAAATGAATGTAGATAGGTGCAAACACACTGGGAAGAATTCATCAGAAAATGTATGAATACTTTTAAAAGATCACTTAAGACTGAGTTGTCTGAAGGAAATGGCCTGTCATTCAAGGTAAAGTACGTTATGAATGACTTCATTAATTTATTTGCAGGTTGGTCAGATTTATGTTCACATCTCTATGTGTGAATTTTTCTTTTAAAGCAATAATTTTTCTTCATTTCCAGTTCAGGTTTTGAAATGGTTCAGTTAATCACAGAATCACACAGAATCACAGAATGGCAAGGGTCGGAAGGGACCTCGGGAGATCATCTAGTCCAACCCCCCTGCTAAAGCAGGTTCACCTAGAGCAGGTTGCACAGGACATCGTCCAGGTGGGCTTTGAATATCTCCAGAGAAGGAGATTCCACAATCCCCCTGGGCAGCCTGTTCCAGTGCTCTGTCACCCTCAGAGTAAAGAAGTTCTTCCACATATTCAACTGAAACCTCTTTGTTTCAGTTTGTGCCCCTTGTCCTTTGCTGGGCACCACTGAGAAGAGTCTGTATCCATCCTCATGTCATCCACCCTTAAGATATTTATATGTGTTGATGAGGTCCCCTCTCAGTCTTCTCTTCTTCAGGCTAAACAAGCCTAGCTTGCTCAGCCTTTCTTCATAGGGGAGATGCTCCAGTCCCCTCACCATCTTTGTTGCCCTCCTCTGGACTTTCTCTAGGAGTTCTTCATCTTTCTTGAACTGGGGAGCCCAGAGATGGACATGGTACTCCAGGTGGGGTCTCACCAGGGCAGAGTAGAGGGGGAGGAGAACCTCCCTCGACCTGCTGGCCACACTCCTCTTAATGCACCCCAGGATACCATTGAACTTCTTGGCAACAAGGGCACACTGCTGGCTCATGGTCAGCTGGTTGTCCACCAGGACTCCCAGGTCCCTCTCGGCAGAACTGCTTTCCAGCCTGTACTGGTGCATGGGGTTCAACCTCCCCAGGCACAGCACTCGACACTTGCCCTTGTTGAATTTCATCAGGTTCCTCTCTGCCCAGCTCTCCAGCCTGTCCAGGTCCCGCTGAATGGCAGCGCAGCCTTCTGGCATATCAGCCACTCCTCCCAGTTTTGTGTCATCAGCGAACTTGCTGATGATACACTCTGTCCCCTTGTCCAGGTCATTGCTGAATAAGCTGAACAAGACCAGCCGAGTACTGAGCCCTGAGGAAGCCCACTAACTACCAGCCTCCAACTAGACTGTGCACCGCTGACCAGAACCCTCAGAGCCCTGCCATTTAGCCAGTTCCCAATCCACCTCACTGTCCACTCATCCAACCCACACTTCTTGAGCTTCCTTATGAGGATGTTATGGGAGACAGTGTTAAAAGCCTTGCTGAAGTCAAGGTAGACAACATTCACTGCTCTCCCCTCATCTACCCAGATGGTCATGCCATCATAGAAGTCTATCAGATTGGTCAGGCATGATTTCCCCTTGGTGAATCCATGCTGGCTACTCCTGATCATCTTCTTTTCCTCCACTTGCTTGAAGAGGACAACCAGAATGAGTTGTTCCATCACCTTTCTGGGGATGGAGGTGAGACTAGCCAGCCTATAGTTCCCTGGGTCCTCCTTCTTGCCCTTTTTGAAGACTGGAGTGACATTGGCTATCATCCAGTCCTCAGGCACCTCTCCTGTTCTCCAGGACCTTTCACAGATAATGGCAAGTGGCTCAGCAATGACGTCTGCCAACTCCCTCAGCACTTGTGGGTGCATTCCATTAGGATCCATGGATTTGTGGGTGTCCAGCTTACTTAAAAGATCCTTAACCTGATCCACCTCAACCCAGGGAAGGTCATCCTTTCTCCAGGATTGCTCGTTTACCTCCAAGGACTGGGAAACCTGAGGGACAGCCTTGGAAGCAGAGACTGAAGCAAAGGCATTCAGTAACTCTGCCTTCTCTGTATCTTCCATCACCAGGGCACCCACTTCATTCAGCAGCAATCCCACATTTCCCCTAGTCTTCAGTTTGCTGCTGATGTACTTGAAGAAGCCCGTCTTGTTATCCTTGATATCCCTCGCCAAATTTAATTGCAGGTGGACCTTGGCCTTTCTAGTTGCTTCCCTGCATGCTCTGGCAGCATTCCTGTATGCCTCCCAAGTGGCCTGAGCCTCTTTCCACATTCCATAGAGCTATCTCTTTTCTTTAAGTTTTACTAGAAGCTCCTTGGTCATCCATGCAGGCCTCCTGCCTCATTTACTTGATTTCTTACTCATGGGGATGCACCAATCCCAAGCATGGAGGAAGTGTTGCTTAAATAGCAGCCAGCTCTTTTGGACTCCCCTAACTTCAAGAGCCTTAACCCATGGAATTCTTCCAAGTAGGACCCTGAAGAAGCCAAAGTTAGCTCTCCTGAAGTCCAATGTTGCGGTCCTATTTATTGATCTGCTTCCACCATGCAGAATCTGGAACTCCACCATCTCATGGTCGCTGCAGCCAAGGCTGCCCCCTACCTTCACATCCTCAACCAACATCTAAATTTCATGTGTCTTCGCTGTATATACATATTTATCTATATATCTCTCAGCAAAATTATTAGTAATTATTCAGGACACTAAGTTAATAACAGGATGGTGGTTTTCTTTGTGAGTTGATGATGTTGGCTTACACAGTACATATAAATCACCTCTCATGTGACTCATCACAGTGTTATTAAGGTAACACAGTGAAACTAGGTCATGAAACAGTAAATGTAAACAAATTGTCAAGGCTTGTAAGTGAACTCATTAAATTAAGTAAGGTATTTATAAAATAAAATACCTTAATAACCTATTTATTTACAAATTTATAGCAATATTCAATTTTTTTTTTGTATTGCCATTGGTCCAGAAAACAAAAGGAGTGTACATTAAGTATGGAGAAACACTATTCATACCCCAAAAGCTCGTACTCTGTTTAATGCTTTTGGTGATTAAGCTGAGGTATGCACAAGGTCACTTATAATACTGCAGGAACACGCTTCAGTGTAATGTAGTTCTATTCAAATTCCTATTGAATATTGTTTAAGCATTCACTTAATATAGATAATAGGGATGTGTACACCACTGTTTAAAAATGTATTGTTTGACAATATCTCCGCACATTGTCTTTTTTTCTAAAAAGCAAAGAATGTGCCCAGCAATTCTTACTAACTTTAAGACCCCTAAATTTTTATTTGTGATCCCACTTATTAAAGAAAATACTTTTCTTTCAAAAAATAGCAAGAAGAATATTTTAAGTAATTTCTCCATGGGTGTTACTTCTCCACAACTTTTCATTCCTGTTAACACCTCCACACCATTAGTCACATAGCATGGAAAGTGATAGGACACTTTTTAGACTTGAGTGACTAAAGAAAGAGGAAGCCAATATTTAAATACTTTTTTTTTTTTTTCTTTTCCATGCTTTTGTTCTCTCTAGGGATTTGAACAACTAAATAGAACTGGATGTCTAACCTATAATAGCTTCCTCATTTCACTGACAGTTGTTTTCTTAAGTATTCCCAAAGGTCAATCAACTGTTCAGTAGGAACTTCTTCACTCCCACATATGTTGAAGAGGAAGGCAATAGATTCTGAATTATAACTTGAAAACCCATGGGAAAAAAAATGTTTATCCCTCATCACAGGTGGTGAACACAAAAGTTCATGAAAATGGGGAACCAGAGGCCAGAGAAAGAGAGAAAAGCAAGGCAAATGCTCCTTGGAAAAATCCAAGATGGCCAGTTGTGTCTCAAAGCATATTGACATCTCTCTCTGCAGTCTGGGTACCCATTTGATAATGGTATCATTACATATTCTTGGAAAGGCGCATTCATTTTACCTTGCAGTTGTCCCTTCCCTTATAAGAACTGTAAGGAAACAGTCTCTTAATTCACCTACACCACACTTGCTCTTATGACAACCACAGTATCAATATATATGAGATAGGCTCAGCATTTAATTAATGTATCGGAAGAAAAAAAATGGTATCCCATTCATGTAAATCTTTTTATGATTTGTGATATACATGAATACACATATGGTATGTTATTAGCATCTGAGGTCTGAGAAGTATCTCCACATTCTTTACTGGGTAATATTTCGTCTCTTAGAGATGAATACTGCTGTTAACCAGAAGATGTGGTTTTGTTGTCACCTTTTCCTGGCTAAGCTAGTCCACAAGTCTCCCAGTGTGCACAGAAGATGATCCAAGACCAAGTTTCCAGCTTTGATTTTGGTATTTATTCTTTATTTTCCAGTTACATATCCCAGTGACAGGTAGGACTGTTTTCCAATACAATGCCATCAGAACTGGCAATGGAATATGATAAATTAATATAACAGTGGCAAGCAGGCTCAGACAAATAATTATTTAAAGAAGTAGGCTGATCTCGGACTGCTTTCTTGCAAAGCAGCCTCATTACTCAACCCTGGAGGTACCTGTGAGGTAGTCCCAAGAACTCCTAAGGTAAAGAATAGAAATATTCTCTGTAAGTTGGATTTATAGAGATCTGCTAAATTTAGGCTACTCTTATAAATGTAGCACAGCTCTAGGGCTGAATTAATCTCATCTAGTTTTATCTGTCTAACATACACAAGTCCGGTGTTAGTTGTTCAGGCTGCCTGTATAGGCAATGGAAAAAGTTTCCTCCCAGAAGATAACTCATCCTACTTATTTTAGACATGTCTCTACAGAGGTATAATTCAGCCTTTGGAGATGTCTGTATCACTCTGATGACTGTAGCATAGGCTAGACATTTTAATCACTATAGTTAGGGCATACCTAAATTCCTTCGTCAAGGTACCCTAAATTCCTACACCAAAACTTTATCTGCCAGTTACATGGCAACTAATTAACTTTCCATTAATGTAAGATACATACATTTTTTTTTCTTCTTTAAGATTTTACCAGAGAATTATTCAGAGGGCAATGCCCAGTGCAGAAAGTTGTTATAAGATGGTGAAATTACTACAGACTTTGGAAAAAGGAAATGACAATTACCCTTGGTAAAAGATGCTTAAGAGATAGAGATAAATTTAGATTCTGTTGCACGGAGCATTATCTATGTACAGTTATCCTGAGAAATGTAAGTATAAACTGGGACTTTTGAGAGCTCGCATGACATTAAAGTCAAAGTTCAGTTTGGGGAACTGATTCAGACCCACAGTGGACAATATAATCACAATAGCTCAGTTGCTCCAGAGAATAAAAAAATTCCAGTATTGAGAGATAACATGAATATTATAATGTTGATTATCTGTATCATAAAATGGAAAGAGTACTGTAATTTCCTTTGGCAGCATGATTAGCATAGGAGGAGTAATCTCAAAGGAACAGTGTTCTGTCTGACCATATGCATGAATAGGTGGCTGTCAAGTTTATACTGCATTGTCTTCAAGCTGGCATCATGCCAGCCCTCAGGCAGGCAGGAGGAAGATATATGTGGAAAGAGGTAGTCAAATTGCTTCCCTATGGCTGCTTTATAAACATACATATGTTAAACACATTTATTAGGGCAGTCATCAGCAGCAAGTGCAAGGGCCCTTCTTCTCCCTCATGAGGGATAGTTGTTGCTTACATAGGAGTGAGAAGTTGGAAGCCGGCCCAGAAATCTGGAAAGCATATTATGCCGGATTCCCCATGGAGGATCACTTTGCTGCCAACGTATCTCGCTCTGGGGTTTCGACACACCATCAATCTGGAACCTGGCAGCCACCATTCCCCAGCTCACCTCGTCTCATGCAGCGAGCAGACACAGTGCAACTATTTGTCTCAGATTGCAGCCCGGCCACTCAAGGAAGGGAAGGGGGAGGGAGGGAAACAATAAGCCTCCGGCAGAGCTGTGGTCTGGTTTGCACAGCTCCAGAGAGTTGCTCGTTGAAGCAACACGGCCATTTGAATGACAAGCTCACTGCTTTTTGTTGGACCACAAGCCACAGCAAGTGTTGCTGCTTGCACAGTGATATGGCCCTGAGCAAGAAGGAGGAGGAAGAGCCCAACTGGAGCTTTCAGACAAAGTGCTGTAATTTACTTTTCAATGTGAGCTGTGTTTATAGTTTGAAGACTCCAGAGAATTTTACAAATCTCAATTAAATCTCAAATAACTTCTACTTAAGAGTGCAGCTGTTTTTCAGTGCGCATTGTACTCCTTGTGGGAAGAAAGTTACTGATCTCCTCTCCTGGAGACCTTGACAAATGTGGAGGGAATATCAGTGATCCACATTGCATTGACCAAGGACAGTAGATGCAGTCAGCACATTCCCAGAGTGGTCGGCCCTGCCCACACTCACAAAGTGGTGGGAAGCGTTCAGCCCTCAACTGAGGTCAGGTTGCCTGCTTTGTCCTTGCTCCCCTCCTCCTTGCTGTAGTTCCATGACATATTTCCACACACAAAAAAGATGCTGAAGTAACCAAAAGACCTAAAAGTCTAGCTCTAAAAGCCAGTGATTCTTGATTTTCCTCCTCTTCCTCAGCAGGAGCCAATTATGCTCCCCACTTTAGTTGTTTACTACGTCTGATTGACCCTCCTGAGTCTAAAGCCCCTGGCAGTATAATTATTAGTTCAGTGTAGTACTGCTATCCAGTCATTAGTACAGTTGCAAATACCTGTTTTGGATTTAATCCTACCCCCTTGAATATTAACATGCATTGACATTTTTCTGTAGCTTAAGGCAAGTCATTACTGTTGTCCTCTGCTTGCAATAAACTTGTTCTGTCTCTCAGTTTGTACCACATATAGATTTTGAGAATTATGCACAAAACTATGCACTGGCTGTGCAATGCAGTTGTGAGACTGGCCAAAGTTCGTACTTTCAGTTAATCTAAAGCAAAGAGTGGGAAGTGCTCCATTGGACAGCAAGTGCTGTTCCATCTAAGCAAAACCAAAATAGTTTTATAACTCTGTAGCCTGCTTAGGTTTTTGCACTTCTAGTTTCACCCTTTGAATAGGAGTGTGAAGCTGGAAGCAAACTTAGGCTGGAGGCTCAAGGCAAGGCACCAGGCAGACAGGGCACAGTCCTCTGCCTGTTCAATGAGACAGATGGGTGCGAGGTAGCTCCAGTTTGGATCCCATCCAGTTGCATTAGCTCATGCTGTGATTGAGCTAATTAGTTCTACTAAAAGCTTGAATCTGACAGTGCCCAGCTGGGGACGCATGGCCTAAGAAAGGTGAATCCCGCTCAAGCCTCAAAGTTGTATAGTAATTCAAATGGACGTTGTTTTTTTCTATAAAATATGAACCTGTGCGTCAGATCTGTAGTGGGGCACATTGTTTTAAATCTGACATCCGCTGGAATAAACAGACTGCTCTCAGAAGAGAATCTGGCCTTATCTTTTCCCTTTCCAAAAGAGAAAAAGGTAAATGAAAACAATAAATTCCTGATGTGTAACTGACTAAAGCTATAAAAAGGGGTTTTTTTTCACCCATTTTATTATGAGATATCACCAGTGAATTATCTAATTTTGATATATGTGTGGTCTGTATCCATAGGCTGTGTCTGACATTTTAAAATGGTTTCATTTTGTAACATATGCTCTGGACAGGAATCGTCCCAAGTAACATATAGCTTACAGGATCACAGGAGAATACTGGGTTTGCATGGGAATTCTGTGTTAAAACCAGGAATTGCCTCCACCTCCCACACTACTTGGAGTATATAGTAGGTAACTTGTTAATTCAGTTTGTTATTCAAGGCTAAAAAAAAAATGCAACACATGAAAATAAAGTTGTCTCCACTTGCCTGGTTGCCAGCATATATAGATACTTGTTTTGCCTATTGTCACTCACAAATATATGAAGGAAAAGGAAATTTGAAAATACAAAACCAGGCAGATTGTTGAAGTCCTTTGTTTTCTATCTTTTTCTCTGCCTGATTATACACACATGCACATGTAGGTATTTTATGGGTACCAAAGCGGGGAAAGAGAGCTTTTAAGTAAAATCCAAGTTTGCTTTCTGCATTTGCATCTGGCATTGATGTCTGAACTATAAAGATATTTTTTCCCTCATTGGCAAGTTTTATATTTTGGTTCCAGGGGTGTAGTTTGGGTAATTGATCTTATTTTGGGGGGAAATTCACATGATCTATAAGAAAGTCTAAAGGACAAAGACCTTAGAAAGTAGTCTTGGATATATTTGGAAGTCTTAAAAAGCAGGTCAGTCTTTGGATTTGATAGATGCAACTTTGGATTAGAAAGGAAAGGTTTATAACGGGACTGGGTGCCATCAGTGCAAGTCTTACAGTAATAGTTATTCTTAATTTTTTTCTTGCTCAGAAGAAAATTAGTTTCTTGTAATGAGATATGTGGGAATTTCAGAGTCCAATTTCAGTTAAACTTCTGCCAGATAAAAACTATAAAATTTGAGGTTTAAAATTACAGGATGAAAATGCTTCTGTAGAGGCTGAATTTTATCTTGAAACTAATATGTGAGGTGAGGCAAAAAATCCTACGTTTTGTATGTACCTAATAATATGCAGGAGTAACAAGTCTTCAGTTAAAGATAAATTTTATCTTCCCATACAACTCCAAAAGTAAAATTCACCCCTCTAAAAGAAACAGATGCTTGAAAAGAAGCAAATGCCCTTCAGAAGCCACGTCTTATCGTAGAGTAGAAGATTCTTTTTTCTTTGAAACTTGAAGAAAGTAATGAAGGTACTATAAAGGTATAAGACTAGGGCCTTCATTGATGTGGTTTCTTGTAATTTCACTAACTTCAGGTAATCTATGCTAATTTAGACTAGGAAATATTTTCTATGTGTTTCAAATAATTTCTGTGACATTGAACTTTAGAAGAGTCCATGGGTTCTTTCAGTCCTTAAAATAGTTTGCCCTTAAGCCTCAAAATTATTTTATGTCAGCAAGGTTTATAAAAAGCCTATTATTCATCTTTGGTGTAAGAATTTTTATGTCTATATTTTTAAAGTAATCTTGAAAGAAAATCTTAATTATAAATGACTTAATGTTGGCATGCTGTATTTTACAGCTTATAAAAACTCCTAAAGATACCGTTAATAAGAAACAGCTGTAGAGTTGATTTTTTTTTCATACTTTTCTCATGCCATCCGGAAACCTATTTTTCATTTTTTGGTATATATAGCATTCACAGAATTGACAGGGAGTTGCTGTTGAGAGTGGTTCCCCAAGCATTTTCGGAAATTTCAGGATCTGGACAGGACGCACTTCCAGACACTGAATGAACATCCAGGCTGTCCAGGCCAATTTAATGTAAGGTATGCATCCTATGATGTTCTGCTGAGAGGCGTATATAATATACTAACCTATCTGCCATTTGCAATTTTCTCCCCAGATCTGTTTATCTTGTTTTGGAGACTTCACTTTTGGAGACTTCTTTGGTGACGTCTTTTGTTTTCTACTTACATTTTTAATTTTTCTTCTCACAGAACTATCGCAAAAAAGCAATTATTTTTTTTTTTAGTATCTTTCCTATACAGATATGAAAAAGCTCCTTCTGTCTCAGCATCTGCCTCAGTGCTTGTGACCAGCTCACTTTCTTCTTCATCCCTGAGACAAAAGAAGAGAGTGGCTCCCTCCAAGACCCAGGGAGGGTTCCCCCTGGGGACCCCCTTGCCTCTGTGCATTCAGCTTTACATTAAAAATATGCTCATTAACTTTCCACTCCCCAAAATCTTGCTGTCCCTTTTTCCTTTCTATCTGTTCCTTTCTCCTTTTCTTCCTGCCAGAGGAAATTAACAGTAACCCCCTTCCTGTCCTTTATATATTCCACTGCGTCAGTTTTTTCCAAACTGACCATGTTTTCTTATCCAAACCTCACAACTGATACTGAATTCACACCTTCCTTTAGACTCTGGTGATCTTGACGTATGTTCTTCTTCCAAAAGTCTTGTTGGATCACGATATCCTTAACGTCATTTTACCCAGTGTCCCCATCTGTGATTCAAATGGTTCTCCCTATGTGAACCTTCAATGCCTTAATTCCTCCCTCCACTTTCCACTACAAATAGCTGCACAGGATTCCGGTTATGGAGTTTTTCTTCTGTTACACACCTCCTTGGATTATTTTATACACAAATTCAATTTCCATCTCTGTGCTGGCAATCTGTAGAGATAAGTCTTTCCTTCAGACTGCCTCGTGTTCAGTGTAAACCCTCAGACTGTCTCTGATTCCACATTGTAGCTATTCAACTATCAACTCAGGCACAATAGGGCTAAAAAAGTCCTTCTCCAAGCCCTCACTTTGACCCATTTCTGCTTGATTATGCTAAACAACAGTGAACTACCCTGCAAGTCGCTGTAGTCTGGGAAACAACTTCTCAAGTAGATTTTCCACTAGATCCTTTTACCAGGGTATGCTTAATTCTCAAATATTTGTTTCTTCATAACATCTCAAAGACACAGTGTTTTATGTCCTCTCTCACAACGAAAATTTTCACTCAGGCTCTCACTATCTCACTTCTCAGTTACCCTGCATACCAATCTGGGATGACTTTGAAAAGATGATTTTCCTGGTGTGCTGCCTTGATCCGTCCACCCTTTCTTTTTTACATCTATTTATTTCCCAGCCTATTTTGCATTAGCCATGAGCCATTTGTCCTCAAGTCCTTACAAAATACAAGTATCCTGAAAATATTTTTCAAGTCTTTACCACAAAAGACATCATTCTGGCTTTGCAGCTTTGTGCAAATTTTTTGAAACTGCTTCCAAATCATCTGGCTCATCTAATCACATTTGCTGTTTGAGTGTAACGGTCTCATGACTTACACAGAGGTTTGTGTAAGCACTATTGAGGTCCTAGGCATGAATTTAGGCATTTCACTGAAACACCTACTTTTTGGCAATACTTGAATTTGACTTTTTCCTTGATGAAAGGAGGAAAGTGCCCATACAGAGAGATTCAGTCACCTCCATTTTTACCATGGGCATGGGGATTTTGGAAGGTCCCATTCCTACATTCCTAAGTGCCTACAGTCCCGTTCCTACATTCCTAAGTGCCTACAGTTAGGTGAATAAGCTTGGATCTTACAGATTTCAGTGAAACTGGTATCAAACATTATTTTCCTTTGCTTTTTGTGAAACAAATAAAATATTTTTTAAACAACTTAAGCAAAATCCAGATCTACTTTTTCATTTCTGCTAAATAGAACTCACTGCATACAGGACTCTCAGTAGTGTGTTGCCTGAGTTTTAATCAGAGGTGGTTCAGCGTGTACATGGTGCTGCTTTTTCATCATATTATGTTCATGCTGTGTTTGTGGTTATCTACATCTGTACAGCACATTCTCTTGCTTTCTCTCTTGTATAAAACCATGATAGTACTTTTTGCATAGAAATTTTGGCTTATCTAAAGTCAAATTTATATGCTGGTCTAAACCTTGCCGCATTCAGTTAACTGTATAATTTATTATTGTGAGTTTAGATGAAAAAAACTTGAAAAATAGCCTTTCTTTCTTAAAGAATACATAAAAGTGTTCATATTTAGGAGTCTTCTGGCCTTGATAATTGATTTAACTTCAGTTATCACATACTTAAACATTAAAACAATACTTGGAAAAGACACCAAAACTAATTATTTTCTCCTCTCTTCATTTCAAAATCTAAACTTATTTCTGTTTTTCATATTGCACATGCCCATATATATGTATTTTAAATACCATTTTGGAAAATGCCTGTGGTCTCCTTCTTCTAAATTTCCACAATATTTATGCCACTGGACTAGGGATAAATGTATTATAAAAGACATAACAGCAATCTTTTTTAGAAGGATTTTTTTTTCCTGTGTGTGTATATATATATATTTATTTTTTTTTAACTGTGCTTCTACATTTTCAGTCATGACTAAAAGTGCTGAATTATCCCAAGAGAAGAGAGTTTGCTTTGCAGTCATGACTAGAAGTGCTGAATTATCCCAGGAGAAGAAAGCTCACTTTTGTCAGGATTCCAGTCCAATTTTGCAGACACAAAAGGAGATAATCACTCAAATGTGCATGTGTAGTTACTGGAATTCAGTCCAAACTCTGAACTTTTTGAGGTTTGCCCATCTGTACTATGGGCCTTATTAGTTAAAATTACACACAGCAGCTTGAGAAAGCATTTTTTTGTCCTCTGGCTAAGAGTAGTTCAGTTAGCACACACTTGTATGACTAAGTACTTACTGAAGTTGCAGGACTGCTAACCTTAGTGATTTTTTCATTAGGCATCCAGTTCTTCCAGTAAACACTCCCCTTCCCCCCTTCCCCCCCCCCCCCCCGCTTTTTTTTAATGGTTCTCTGCCTCATATGGCCATGAATGCAAAACCAGGACTGTTGTTATTATAGGAAATGAGTGTTCCAAACAATATAAATCTTTTAAATTCTGTTTCTGCACTCTACTTTCCTAATAATTAGTCATGCTTACAGTTCAGTAAAGGCCAATTCAGTCAGCCAGTAAGACTACAACACTAAGTTTCCTGGCAATGGGTGACTGGATGGTAAATCAGCACTGGAGTGAAATTTAGACCTGCACATAAGACCAGTGGTAAGAGTAAAATATCTTTAGTTTTGGAACTGTAAGAAATAAAATAAAGAATGTTTACTAGCATATGTTTTTGGAGCCCTTACACTCATAGTAATCTTCATTTGAAATCAGCTTTCATTGTCCAGGGCAGGGATGAGTACAATTATTTTAGCTTAGAATTTTATTCAGAGTGTGATAATTCGCCTGCTAAACTAACAACAGAAGAAAGACGATCCTGACCTGGGCAGCAGAACATAAACCTCTTTAAAGTTTGTGACTCACAGAACTAGGAGACCAGCTATGGCGATTATTAATCCTTTTTTTTGTTTACATTAATCCCTAAGGCTCTACAGACAGCTAATAAGTTTGAGTTCCTGCCCTGATGGCAGGCATTGTGTTATTCTTCTGCACTTCTAGGTATAGGAATCAAGATCCAAGAAGGTGTTGCTTTGAAAATATTTCCTCTGAGCAATTTTCATCCAGTGGAAAATAATTCTGGCCCCATCTCTTGTCAGTACAATATCCCATATGTTGATTACTCCTTTCCAGACTTTCCTGCCAAATCATTGCCAACCCCAAAATTATCTCTTAGAACTCCACCCAGAACATACCTGGGTGGAATACATCCACACAGAACTGCAGCTTCTAATTTTCATTCTTGTACCTGGTAAAGTAGGAGAGGTTGCCTTGGTTTTGTTTCTGACTGGAGAACCAGTTTAAAAAACGAGGTAAACACCTTTGGCTTGAAGGATTAATTGAGCATCCTACATCTTTCAGAGCATGGGGATATATGAAGCATCATAAAATTTCTGCCAGATACAAAATAATGAGGTAGCACCTGAAGGTTCCTACAGTGACACATTCTGTGACATACAGGTCTTTTGCCAAAATATTTGAGAAGATTTTGTCTTTGTATGTTCGGGATGATCCGTTAGCATCAAACTATATGCAGGTTAGTCTTTGGGTGAGCACAGAATAACATTGTTGCAACAGTTCAAATTGACCAAAGGTTTACTCTTTGGTTTAACCTTGGCTTCTGCAGATCCCTCTTGAGTTGGACAGTTTTCTTTGCAAGTAGGTAAAATAGTCTAAAATATTTATACCAAGCAAATAGTTATACTCTTCTCTGACAATGGGAAGACTTGATATTTCTATAACAGAGAGGACAATAATAACCACTGACCGTGGAGCTGGATAATGGTGTTTGCCAAAACCAAGGAACAGCCTTAGTCCTTCTCTGTATTACAGGGAGACTGAAAATCTAATAGAAGTTTTCCAGTTTGACCACAACCACTCTTACAAATGTGTTAATCAAAGTTCAGAGATCATCTTGGCCTTCAACTAAAAAACCCCCACATTAATAGTATACTATATATTTTCAATGAATTACACTATTTTTTCTTCTTTTGCACACTTTGTCAATGAAAAGTTGATATTAATTTACTGATTTACACTGATGAGTTTAAGATAAGAAAGCAATTCTATCTTTTATCAGATTGCCACATAGTAAAAAACTGATGGTTCTGAATTATATTTTTGCTTTGTAATTCTGCCACTAGAAGCCAGTGATTTGTGTTGGTTTTGTCTCTTTTTCAAGTTGGGTTTTTTTCTAGAGCTGAAGTGAAGGGGAGTGATAGCTTATGTTTCAAGAAGGATTAGTGGGTTTAGTAGGGTTTTTTGTCTTGAAAAGAATGATAAATTATACATACTTAGCCTATTTTATTCAAAATTATCTAAAGTTAATTTAGAAACTTAAGAATGGATACTTACGACTTTGACTTTTTAAAATAAATGGTACAATACTGAAACAGTTGAAAACTAAGAATAAGAACCAATAAAATAGTAAGATGGGTTTGAATATACACAGGTTAAAATAAATGTGAATTATTTCATTCCTCTTTTTGGTTGCATTTTTTCAGCCTCAGAGATAAATTGACTTTATACTCACAAACAACGTACACTTGCATGATGTCTAAAACATAATATATTTTTGTTTAAAAAAGTGAGGAGTATCATGAATTTACACAGTTCCAAGAAATGATTGCTTAAGAGAAGCACTATAAACTCACAGCAAAACCAGAAGAGTTAGCAGCAATACATACAAGTTCGCTTAATAAATCAGCTAAGCACCTCATTGCTTAAAACAACAGAAAACTTCTGTCTTTTCCTTGCCTATAACTCAGAAGGCCTAGAATAAATTAGAACTGATTTTAGACACAACTTATCATTTAACACTGAAAAGCAGCCACCAAGTTTTCCGTATCTAGAGTCAGAAATTATTCATACAGGGAGGTTTTCGACCTCAAAGAAATAAAAAAGAAAACCATTCTTTTATAGTTGTAAAATTTTCAATGGAGGATTAAAGTCATCATTGGGTTTTCAATATTTAAACAGTAATTTTTTTCAAAGAGTAGATGTTTATGAAAAAAACCTTTCTCAGTTCAAGAGGAACATTAACTTCTAGGGGAACTGTTAAAGAAGATAAGAATGTACCAAATCCTTGCTCTCAAGCCTGCTTTGAGATGTATGTGGGCACAGTTCCTATTCCATAGTGAAGGAGTTTGGCCTATATTTCTTAATGTATGCAAATGATATTGGGAGAGTCAATATAGTATTTGGCAAGTTTCCCATGGACACAGAAACAACTGAGGCAGAGGCTTTCAAGATAATTTTCACTATGAAACAGTAAAATCAAGCTGGTCTGCTGATTTATGCTTAATTTTACTGCAGCAATAAACTTATAAAACTTGTTCCTCTTGAGGAATTGAGCAGTGTCTGGGTTATTGTGCTGTCTTGTAAAAAGTGATGAAGACAACAAAGCTTTCTTCTGAGAGACATGGCTGATTGCAGTGATGCATATACAGTGTATGTGAGACAGGTAACGCTACAAAGGTAGAAACTGAAGAATAGCCTTGTCAGTTAGTGCTCTTGCATTTTTTATATGTCAGTACTCATAGACTCCAGAAAAATAAGCCAAGGTGCATGTACAACACCATTATTTAGTGATTTCTCTATCTATTGTAGTAGGGATTTCAAGCTGCTATAATACTTTAAGGTACTACAGAAAAGTTTAAACCATGCAGAGTTCAGTTTAAGTCCTGTAATTGCTTTAACACATCTCTCAAAGGAAGACTGTGATGCTTATAAAGCCAGCATGGTTGGCTCCTCACAGCGCAAGCAGAAACTTAGAGGTCTAGAGGAAACAGGACAGAGCAGAAAGCACAGGTTCCCCCAGATCCTCCCTCCACTGGGGCTGCTGTGGGCAATGCAAATGGTTCGAGGGCCTGTATTGGGGCTCAGCTGTGCTGGACCAGAAGATGCAGATCCACCTCTGCTTTCCAGCTGTGCAGGGCTTTATGCTGAAAACTGGATCCCCTGTTCATGCTTCTTTATTTTGCCAGTTTGGGGGGTGGAGGGAAATAATAGATGACAAATTTATCCTCCCCCTCTACTCTGCCCTGGTGAGACTCCACCTGGAGTACCATGTCCATCTCTGGGCTCCCCAGTTCAAGATGAGGAACTCCTAGAGAAAGTCCAGAGGAGGGCAACAAAGATGGTGAGGGGACTGGGGCATCTACCCTATGAGGAAAGGCTGAGCGAGCTGGGCTTGTTTAGCCTGAAGAAGAGAAGACTGAGAGGGGACCTCATCAACACATACAAATATCTTAAGGGTGGATGACATGAGGATGGAGACAGACTCTTCTCAGTGGTGCCCAGCAAAGGACAAGGGGCACAAACTGAAACAAAGAGGTTTCAGTTGAATATGTGGAAGAACTTCTTTACTCTGAGGGTGACAGAGCACTGGAACAGGCTGCCCAGGGGGATTGTGGAATCTCCTTCTCTGGAGATATTCAAAGCCCACCTGGACGAAGTCCTTTGTAACATGCTCTAGGTGAACCTGCTTTAGCAGGGGGGTTGGACTAGATGATCTCCCGAGGTCCCTTCCAACGCTTGCCATTCTGTGATTCCGTGTGATTCTGTGAAATGGAAGAGAGGGTCAGGTGTCCCTTTTAGGTGCAAGCTGCTGCTAGCACTACAGCAAATGCCTTGGGGGCGGGGGCGGGGGGGTGGGGGGGTGTAAAAAAGAAGGAAAATAAACGAGAGAAATGAATGCATAAGCGAAACCAAAAATTGTCGATGTCGCCCTCCATCCCGGGTTAAACACGGAGGACTGCCTCCCGACCCGCCCGCTTCACGTTCCTCCCGCGGGCGGCCCCGCTCAGCGCCGCAGCCCCGAGCTCCGCTCCCGCCGCCGCCGCGCGATGTCGCCCTGGAGCCGCCGCGCCTTCCCGCGGAACGAGGGCCGCTCCGGGGCCCAGGCGCAGGCGGGGGCTGAGCCGGCTCGCCGCCCTCCCCCGTCCCGGCCCCGCGCTCCGTCCGTTTGGTTGGCACTTCACGGGGGGTAAGGGAGAGCGGTCAGGCTTCACATCAAATATACATTCATTAAAGTGCTGCTCGGGATTTGGCGGTGCAGCCAGCTAGCGTATGATGCTGTAGGTGATAGTGAAGCAGGATGTGGACCCGACAGCATGTCATGAGGATGTGTGCCTAAACTATCACTCGGAACCTCCTGATCACTTTTAAATTCACACAATGACGTGGAGGGGAAAATAAAGATTTGTTCTGATAGAATGGCTAGGAGGAAAAGAAATAAAGTTTACCACATGCTTGGATAATGTTTGGCCAGCACCAAAATCCAAGGTACAGGAGCCTAACTCTTTTTTTTTTTTTTCTTTTTTTTTTTTTTACATCTGAAATATTTGCAAGACCTTCTATTCCTAAGGTGTCTTAACTATACTTACCTTGTGGAAATGGTCCTATCACAAGCGTTGTTTAACCTAAGCGTCTTACTTAGCAGCTTATGAAAACAGTAAGGAGAGCCAGCCAGTTGCAGTTAATCATTTGTGCAAAGCAGTCAGGATTCTCCAGGACTTATCTCCAAGCACCAAAGCAGCTCCAGCTTTGCTCAGAGTCATTTAGCTTGGACTTGCTAGCCTGCTCTTCAACTAAACAGCTGGCTTATTGTCAGGGAATCCCAAAATTTCAAGCACATGAGCAACAAACCTTGCAAAGGGACTACTCTTTTTTTTTTGTACTGATGCTGATAAAGTATTACGTGATTGAAGCCTTAAGATTTCAATGAACATCACGCACCTTCAGGCAGCTCCAATGCAACTGGCATATGCCATCCTAGGCAGAGCCATTCAGACAATTAATGCCAGCCTGGACAGTCCAGGGGATGTATAAGGACCCCCCCTGTGTATATCAGCAAAGGAACCTGTAACCTTCTAGTCTTTGATACAGCTACTGGGACTTTCTCAGTATTTTTGAAAAGTCTGTTTATAAGCCAGGTCAAGCTGTAATGCTGGAATGAGTTCAATATTAGACAAAATATTAGACAAAAAGTCCTCTTGTCCATAGAAACATCCTCCCTGAAAATCCATTGTAAGAAGCCGCTATTCTGAAGACTACAGTACATCCTGCGTTGCTTGAGAAATGACACTGACATCATTCCTGATCTTTAGAAAAAGGGTCTCCAACACTGAGGTATCTAATACGATTATAGCAGTCAAATATATGGTTTTATCAAGATAATTAGACCCTAGGTCTTATAAGCAGCATCCTTATACATTAAACCTAAAAGTTTTTCAACCACAGTGCATTCACATTGGAAGTAGCTTCTTTGTATGTTACAAGAAATAATGAATTAATTCTCTGATGCTATAAAAAATGTTCATGTTTTCATAGAAAGTTTTCTGAGAGGTTCTGTAGTATGAAAATGAAATATACATCATTACTAGCCAACCACCTTGGCTCAGCCTTGTCTCTTGTTTATTAAATTCAATTTATTTAATACTTCAGTCTCACCTGAGACTTATTTCTCTTCATGATGGTGTCCTTTCAATTCCCTTCCATATTTACATTACTCTGTCAGGTCTGCTCACTGTATCTACTCTGGATTATTTTTTTCAAACAGTTTATAAATCTGTATTAAAGATTTTTCATTTTAGTTTCCCATTAACGTGCCCTTTCTTTACTGAAATTATTGCATGAGAGCTAATATATTCACTTTACAGCAGTTCCTGACAGTATGTTCTTTAATTTAGCGTCTGTGTACTGTACCAAGCATGAAAGTCCAGACTAATCCAACCTGAAAAATCAGAATTAGTCAGATCCAGTATTCATATATCATTTGGTATCATTTCAAAAGCCATACATTTCCCACACTTCAGATCCTTGAAGCTCAGCCTATTTTTCTCAATAGATTCACAAAAATTAGCAAATCACAGTGACCTTCACTTGAGTTTTGAATTTATAAGGAAACCTGAAACCAGAAGAGTCATGGGTCATTTCTTGTTTCATTGTGAATGTTTTACACAGCTGTAGTGGGTAAAAAGTTAATGAATAAGATCTACCAGTGGTGTGTCATTCCTCATGGTGACTCAGAGTCTGAGAAGTCATGCAAAGGTTTCTGAACAGATAACCCACTGCATTTTGGACACTAGATATGAAGCTGGCTCCATCTTCATAAACTTGAGAGAGGTCATGTATCTGCATAGGTGCAGAACCACAGTCCCATTGCGGTCCCTGAACTTCTTGCACGCGTTTCTCCCCAGTTCTGTATAGCACAGGCAACATGCAGAGGTTTCTCTGCAGTCCATCAGTTTAGCTCTTCTTTCCACCTCTTTCTGACATTTTACAGCAGGCTCACAGTCTTGATCTGAGGACATAGGAATACTTACCCCAAAACTGAAATATTGCATTTGAGAAACTGCCCATAGAAATGGCACAGGAATCAATTGCGGTCTTCTGGAAAAATAATTCAAATTATTGGAAAGTGATGGCTTCAGTCTTTAAATACAGTCCCTCTCATGAAGTGTTATGCTCCCAGTGACATTAGAGGGAAATCTTCACAGAGAAAATGTGGATACAATTGTTTTAAAGGAACATTTATTATTAGGGCAGAAGAAAGAGGAAAAAAAATCAAGGGTTCCTTTCTTAAGTGACAAGTGAATTCATAGCTAAGCATCTGCTCAGAGAGGAAAGTACTGAGGTCAGATCTTGGCCTTGGTTTTAAAGTGGGCCCAGGGAGCTATATATCTACTTTACAAGCAGCAAATATGTGTCTAGTGACAATATCTTCTGTCTTGTTTCTATTTTTTTCCTCAGAGTAGAAGGTTTTCAGCTGTTTTATATTAGAACCAGGATGAGGCTTAGGTCAGTCAAGAAAAACCCCTGTGAGAATGATAGAGGGCTTAGCAGTGAAAGATCCCCAAATCTACATATGTGTGTCCATACAAAAGCAGAGGAGGGAAGAAATAAACATAATTTTTTCTACAGATACTGCTTTCTTCTTGCTTTCCTGTTATAAAGAAGACTAAAAATAAAAAGATTCCTTGGTCATACAAGTCATCTTTACTCTACAAAATGCTTCTGTATTTAGAAATAAATCAGAACTCCTTATTTTAACACAAGAGTCAGACTACTTGTTTTGCAAACAAGAGAGAAGATACTCCAGGAATGGGAACATTCAGCAAACAATTGCACATCCGGATGACCTGACAGCAGACTTCTATTCTGGGTGGGAATATACATTTGGAAAGAGATACTGGAATGACTGGATGACTGGAGTTGTTTTGGCTAGTGGATGATACATGTCAGCTTCTCAGCTGCTGTAAATCAAGGTTGCTCCACCACACCGATTTACATCAGCTGTGCAACTGGCCCAATATCTCTCACATGAATGGTATGTGAACTCGCCAATGAATATGTTGTTTGCAGTAATGATATTCCTAGCAGGCTGATCAGCTCACTGATAGAACTGTGACCTGTAGGGGGAGGTGTGTCTGTCATTCTGTCAAGAGTAAACAAGCCATAGTGGAAATGAAAAACAGAATCCAAGGCCCAAGGTCAGGCAACAAAATTGTCTAGTAAAACTTACTGGGGCCTGATCTGCTAAAGAATTTGGAGGTAAATTTGGAATACAGCACTTTACTAGAGGCATGAAAATCTTTGTCTGTTCACTGTTTTATTGGCATGAAATGCATTTAATGACTTTAATGTAAATATAGCAAAAACATAGAGGGTTTGTAGATAGATTTTCAGACAATTATTTTAGTTGTCTGTGCTGGTTTTAGTAGATTTGCTACTTACCTGATTTGCTGGGGCTTTTTTCCTATCTCTTTTTTACTATGAAAATGCTGTTCAAGAGAAATATAAGCTGCAAAATTGACTGTTAAAATTCAGGATCATGGGTTTTTTTTCCATTTTTACCTTCTCAGGTATTTCCAGCAGGAATCAAAAAGGGGAAAAGAAAATACTTCTTCATGTATGATGGAACTCTAATATCTGAAAACCAGTTTTGCAACATGTATCATAAGGAATGACTACTTTTTTTGGCAATTAAAATCAAAAGTCTTATAATACCTGCTTTCAGGTTTCACTACAAACTCTGCCAACCCTTCTCTGAAAGCCCCTAAACTTTAAAGATTTGGCTAAGACTTGAGCAAGACTGAACCCAGCTCTGAGAGGAAGGAGGCTGATTTTTTTTCCATTTCATAGACAGTGAGTGGAGTTTTGGTGGTGGCAGTGAAAGAGTATGAAACATTGCTTTGAAGTTTTGAATATTTTAGATAAAGGAGCTGAAACTGAAGAAAATATCTTTAGTATTCTCCTTTCAAGGGACTGCACTGGGAAGACATCTAAGCAGAACCCTGGCATGATAGAAACATGGTGGATAAGGAAAGGTAGCCATAAAGAAGTGCTTTCCATTAGCTGTTCAGATGAGGTGGACTATGAAATAACCAAGGGAAATCTAGAGACAGCTGTTTCCATGTCTGTATCTGTATACATGACTGTATCATCACCAGCCTTCCATAAAAATGTGTTTGTCACAAGCTTGTGGGCACAAGTATGTCCAGACTAAGATGAAGGTGTTAGGCCTCCAGGCCCTGACTTGGCTACCTCTTATGCGCATGCTTATCTCCATCCCTTTCAGCAATGTGTATGGTAACATCCAGATCACATGCTCTGAAATGACCCCAAAAGGCATACCAGTGTCACTTTCTGGCATAGACAACAACATATAATTGCATGGGACTCTACTACCATTCCGCCACCTTCTTCAATACAAAATCTGCCCTTGTTATATTAAGACAAGTGTGCAATTCTGTCTTTACTGCACTTGCCCTCCTGTATTTTGAACACTGCGTAACAAACCAAAGTCAGCCACAGACTGTAAAGAAGAGACGTAGTATCTCTTTCTGAGGGAGATTCCTAAATGATCTTATTAAAACTTCCTAAACCATAGGTATGCTATCACCCCTTAAAGACTAGCTGTTGGGGAGTTGCAAAGCAAAGCGATACTTTTGGAAAACTTTCATCCTGTTAAAGTCAGCAATGCAGAACTCGCTACCCAAGAAATTTTGACATACCATTCATTGATTTATTTTGAAGGGTGGTTAATCAGTCTACCTCACTAGTGTCAGTGCAGAACTATAGGACTTAACACTTTTTAAAACACTTAGATCTCTGAAAATATTTGTTTGGTGCCCAGAATCACATAACTGTATTTCCCATAATTAAGTACATTTTATAGTGATATTCTGTTGTTTCATATTAAAAAGTAATAATAATTAATAGCTTGAGTGCTTATTACCAAAAATTTATTTCAACAGGATTTTAAAAATTGCACACTGTGGTTAATGTCTGATGCCGCTACAAAAAAAAAAAAAAAAAAAAAAAAATTGTATTTGGTAGCTAGGTTTTAAAAAACTATTTAATTATAATTATATTAAAATATTCAGTTTTCTTCAAATTTTAAAATAGGAAGATATTAGGTACATTGCAAAACAGTGCAGTTCTGTCTGAGGACAGATTGATCCATCTGAAAATTTTGTTTGCACATAACAGGTAACCAAGTCTGTAAGTATGAACACTTGAATTCAATAATAGAAAACATTTGCAAGTCAAAACACAATTATTGGCAAAACTTGAAAAGTGTTCACAAGCTTTTTTTGTACTTTTGTTTATTGCAATACAGTATCAAATGCTGTTTCTCACAGATAAAAAATGACGTCTAGCAACTCTGTGCAAGAAGTTCTTAAAAGCTGAAATATTCTTAACTGGAGAATAAATAAGTATAGTAAAAATTATTATTGATAGTAATTATGTCTAAACAGCCATTTTGAATACATCAATTGCACAAAAATATGGCTGCAATGAAGAATATTTCTCCTGAGTAGGCAGTATTTTGCATAGATTTTTGAGTTTAATAATTTTCAAGTTTTAAGATAGAAAAGGGAAAAATCAGTGAAAAACAATTTAGCTTTAAAGCTATTTTGCTATTCTGCCCTATTTCCCTTTACAACACCTACATACTCAGCATAAACTGCATGTGGCACAGAAAGTGAAATTATTAGCAGATCTGACAAATTGTCAGCGCTTATGATGTCATGCTATAAGTTACCAAATATGGAAGCTCTTTAAGCATCTTGCCTCATGCTTAACTGAATATGGCAAAATTCAAGATGTTCATTGATCATTTATAAGCAAAGATAATACTCTTTACATGTCAAAATAAAAAGAATCACATGAAAAAAAGGTCTCACTGTCATTAAATCTAATGTGAATAATAATTTCCTTCCGGGCACTGACATTCTCAAAAGGTCCGTTGTTGTTTCTTAAGGTGACCTGAAAGTATTTGTCATGGCTTTTTCTATGGGACTTAAAACAATAACTTCAGAGACAGATCGCATGAGAGGCCTGGTCAAGAAAGCTGTCTTACTTGAAAAACACAGGAGGTTTCTTTTTAGTTTGAAGAAAATCAAAATTACATCTCCATGTAACAAAAATGTTGCCAAATGGAAAACCAAAACCTACATAATTCATAAAAAAAAGAAAAATCTTCCATGTTTATTTCACTATTGATATAGAGTATAAATTAAGGCCTCAGAAGAAGAGGGAAAGTGCATCTTTCAATTCGGCAGCCTTGGCATCAGAAGAAAGTGCTATATTGTTCTTCACACAAACCGTCCCCATTAGAGCTCAAGATGTTCTTTTCCTTTTAATCCTCATTTGTACCCCTTAGCCATTTGTTTAGAATTAAATTAACTGCAATTTGGAAAATGTGGATGAAAGGTAGTGCATTGAGTAGATATCACATGTTTCCTGAATAGTGCCTGTTCTGCCTCTTTCACAGCCATTCATTGTGCCTGAAAGGGTGTAGTGTGTGAATTGTTGGACTGTCACTCTGCAGTGAAGTCTAGTAGCCAGTATTACCATGGAAACAGCAGGAAAAAGACAATTAACAAAATGGTTCTGATTTTCCTTATTTCTTGGGGGAAGGGGTGTTCATTAGTGATTTTTTTGTTTTCTTTTGTTATTTTCTGAGAAGAAACACAGGGGAAGGAATCTTCTTGTTAAATTAGATATTGTCAACACTGCAGGCCTACTAATACAACAGAAATGTGTGTTTGTGTAATAAAATCTGAGTTTTTAAGTGTTGTCTAGTCTTACTACTTTCTTTCCCATCACAGCAAAGAAGTCTCAAAATATTCATAGGTGAGAGACTGTTAATGAGCAGAGCCTGTGAGTTTAACCCTCACACATTCATTGGACTTTTAATTAGTCCCTCTCAGAATCCCTCCTATGACAGAAACACAATATAGGCCTGAGAGGGGTTTAAACCAAAAGGGGGCTCTCTCTAGATTTTCAGCATTAGCTTAAAATCAAATAACTTGGAGGAAAGTGCTGAGGGCTGCTGTAAAAGACAGACTTCTGTGCATGAAGGACATTCCAACGCAGGGGTCTAACTGTAATTTCAAGGCAGACAAGTTCATGTTCTACACCCGGAAGCGTGCAAAACAAGGGGGAGAAATTCAAGCTACTAAACACGCTTTTAAAATTGTTATTTCTACATAACAGTATTACTAATCTTCACACATTGTAAGAAAAGAGAAAAAAAATGCAACTTCTATGCTAACATTTATGTCAAACATTCCCAGAAGACTGAACCCCAGGTTGTGTTCATGTTGCATGGATCTGGGGACTTCAGAAAAAAAGGAATCCTCCTCCTGCTTTATACAGATGCAGCTGAGGTCAGTTTCATTTATTGATCCTGTCCATAGTAGGATCAAGACATATCGCAGGGAAACTGATGGAGAGCATTGTGGTTAGACAAGTCTTACTTCTTTATGCTCATTTAGGTGTCGAGAGCAGCCCTGCTGAGAGGGACTTGGGCGTCCTGGTGGATGAAAAACTGGACATGAGCCGGCAATGTGCGCTGGCGGCCCAGAAGGCCAACCGTACTCTGGGCTGCATCAGGAGAAGCATGGCCAGCAGGGCGAGGGAGGTGATTCTGCCCCTCTACTCTGCTCTGGTGAGACCTCACCTGGAGCCCTGCGTCCAGCTCTGGAGCCCTCAGCACAAGAAGGACATGGAACTGTTGGAGCGGATCCAGAGGAGGGCTACTAAAATGATCCGAGGGCTGGAGCACCTCTCTTATGAGGACAGGCTGAGGGAGCTGGGGTTGTTCAGCCTGGAGAAGAGAAGGCTGAGGGGAGACCTGATTGCGGCCTTTCAGGACCTAAAGGGGGCCTATAGGAAAGATGGGGATAATCTTTTTAGTGGGGCCAGCTGGGACAGGACAAGGGGTAATGGTTTTAAACTTAAACAGGGTAGGTTTAGACTGGATATAAGGAGGAAATCCTTTGCAACGAGGGTGGTGAAACACTGGAACGGGTTGCCCAGAGAGGTGGTGGAGGCCCCATCCCTGGAAACATTCAAGGCCAGGTTGGACGGGGCTCTGAGCAACCTGATCTAGTTAGCGGTGTTCCTGCTCACTGCAGGCGGGTTGGACTAGATGACGTCTAGGGGTCCCTTCCAACCCAAAACATTCTATGATTCTATGATTCTATGACAACATAACTTTATATACTACTGGTAGGTTTCACCACTGATAGACTAAAAAAAGACACACGGTAGCCTACAGTATTTGCCAAAAACATCCTGGTAAATGTATGTTGCAATATATCAAGCCTGTTGTTGGAATAGAGCTGTCATGTACTGTGTATTTGAGTAACACCTATGCTTTTGGGAACAAGGACTCTCCTGTATCTCTAGACTCCACTGAATTGCAATTAACAAATAATAAGTATAGCTTTTTTTTTTTTTTTTTTTAAGGTAGAAGTTGCTATGAAGTCGTACATTTGCTCTCTGAATAGCAACGTCGAAAAGACATTTACCTGCTTTGCTGTCTAGCACACTGTCATGCCTCTCATATTCTCTTTATGCTGGAAATGGTATTTGTTTTCAGATCCCTACTTATCTCTGTATTTCACTCTATTATGCTTTATTGACAGAAATTGGTTTAAATAGAAGTGTTGATTCTTGAAAGGGTGATGGTTGCTGGTGAATAACCTACAGAGAATTATTTGCAGGACTGTGTTGTATTTGAAGAAAGGTGAACAGTGCAGGAATAAAATGACAGAATACATACTAAGAACATAGTGCAGAGATTTGGGATGGGTATAAAAAGGAAAGGAGAAGAACATGTGTAAAAAAAAATAGATTAAAAGTCCTGGTTACTGTTTGTCTGTTCTATGTAAATATAACAGTCCTCTGAAACAAATCACTAGAAACTGGAGGGCAAGCCTACGGAACATATGCTGAAGGCATACCCTGACTGAAAGGATCTACGCCAGCAGTATTCAGGTAGGTGGCTAACAGGGGAAAAGTAGAAAAAAAGCAGTTTTAAAAACAAAAGTTGAGGCAGCCATCAGGTTGTCTGATAACAAACACGGAATGGTCTCAGACTTAATAAATCTGTGAAGTAAAAAGAGGAAGGGAAGACAAGGGCATTTCTTTGATCCCCAGCAGTGCAACTAATGTCGTGTTTTGCATTACGAGCTTACAGGAGACACAACATGCATGGAAGTGTAAGTGGAATTGAGCACTGAAGATATATAAAATTATTTTAATGTCATATCATGGAGAAACCTCGTTTCTGTTTTTATTTTTTTAGTCTCCAGTTAAGGAATTTTCTGTAGTCCCTGAGCTCTGATCAAAGATCATTTTAGCAATGTTATTAATACCAGTTTCTGAAATAAGTTTGTTTTCAATCAACAAGTAAACTTTGCTGTCGATCTCACCTATTTGGCTTTAGATTACAACACAAATATCAGCAGAAACCCAAGAAATGCAAAGAGCAAACTAGTTACTTAGAGGTAAACCATCCTAAGATAGGCTTTTTCTTCCACTTCCCTTCAACGTCATTATGATTTCAATAATGCTCCATTCACTCCCACAAACTGTTTTACTTTTATTACTGGTTGAGGTAATTGGTGTTTTCATTGGGCTCAGCATGTTCTTTGCTTTACTTAGTCCTTAACACTAATGCCCTTGGAATCCAACATTTTGTAGATTTTCATGGGGTTTAACTTCTGAAGGAGTAAAGCATAGGCTCTGGCATCTTCCTTAAAGATCACATCAACTAGAGAAGAATTTTAATCCAAAGAATGAGAAACGGTGGAAAACAGCACCAGGTAAAAATCTGAAAAGTTTATTGGAAGCTTACTTTAGCCCCACTCAAAGAAACCATGTTTATTTGTTTGATAATATGCAGGGTAATTAAGGGTAAGAGTAATTAATGACCTTTTCTGGGGCCAGTTACATCAAAGTATGTGCACATTTTGTGCCTACTTGGATTGTGGACTCAAATATCCAAAGCCTTCACACGGGTCAGTTATTTGGGTATGTGTGGAAAATCACATTATTTAAACTGGTATGTATATATGTAGCTATTCTCATAACTAAATGTGGAAATTCATACAAGAAATTGCTTAAGGTTGACTTTGTGAAAAGAGCTTTTCAATTTTTTGGCAATTCTTCTTTGGAATCTGCAAATCAGGCTAAGAATTTTCCAGAAGCAACTTTTCTGGTGAAATTTCTCATTTCCAACTGAGTTGGAGATACTGAAAAAGCCTTGTTATATTTGTGCATTTAATTTCTAGGCACAGATAAAAAGGAGAAATGTAGTGTGGGAGAAGTATTGTTGAGCTCTTGCTTTGCTAAATGCAAAAGTTAGTAGAACTTACATAACCTTCCAGGACTGTTCAACACATGTTAGGTTTAACCCTTAATTGGCTGAATTGTTCCATCCAAACCAATTTGCTTATATAAGTAAAACTTGAGCTTTTTCTGATGTTTTGATTTCTGGGGACCCCGTCTGAAGACTGAAAGCTTACACAGGATTCAAGTACAATGAAACTGGACAATATGAGGAGTTATTTGGCACAAATACCCTTTTTTCACAGTGGATAACATCCATTAGGCAAGGTACTAGGACATTATTATTGCACTGACTGTAAAGGAAGTGTGACATAAGTCTTGGTCAGCTTGGCCATCAGATGCTGCTGACAGCAGTCATAGTCACTTTCCAGGTAATAAAGATTATCATGGGGTCCTTACTGCTGAAATGAAAAAGGACTTTCAGTTTGCATTTCATTAGTACGTCAGCTCACAATACCAGCAGAGTGTTTTCCTGACATTATATTGAGGCATTAGTGAAACATTGGTATTGATGAAAGATGGACATAAGTTTAACAACTTGCTGCACATTTGCTTTGACTCTAATCTCTTTACAGAGCCTGAAAGATTTGTAACTTCAGTTCATCATGGAGGTTGAAATAACATGACTGACAGCTGACAAAATGGTTTTACATTTTTATCATCTGTTTTTCAACCTATTTTGAGAACAATATGGTCAGCCAGCAGCTGCCTGTGTCCACATGCATTAATCTGTCACTTACAGCTATTGTGTTTTCAGTCAAGGAAAATTATTAAGAAAATATGAACACATCTGTGCATATACTTAGGCTAGAGAAGATCCCTGATTTCAGCCTTATCCAGCAAAACCTTATAGGGTGTTTAGTGTGCAATGTTCAACAGCCAAGATGCCAGACTTTAAAAAGACATGTGCATTGTGTGTGGTTTGGATTTGAGCAAGTGGTTAAGGACCAGGAATTGATATGAGACAATCACCCCAGAATATATGTATACCAGAAATATCTCTGTGTCAGATCAGTATGAGAATTTCCTGATATAATTAATATTTACACTTTACTGCAAGCGTTACACACAAAACCACTTGAGATAGGCAGATAGATAGTGAGAAAAATATGCACATACAATTCTTCGCCAAGTGCTCATCTAAATTATTATTGAATTATCTGGCTTTGTACTCTAGTTTGATATTGACTGTCTATTTCCTTTAGAAGATCAAACTATACTTACATGTCTGAAATTGGTATCCTGATGGTTTGCTGATTGATATGCTACTAGCATATTTCAACTTAATGTGACAAAAAATCACAATCTCAAATATATTTTACATTTTTCATGTAGAGAAGAGAGACTTATTAATGCAGCCTGACCACTAACTTTATTAGATAACTAGAAGTCTGCAGAGGAAAGACATTGACATCATAGGAAATCAAGGTTTTGGTGAGAGCTTACACCGTATTTGATGCTGCAGAACATTCCTGTAGGTCATAAAGACCAATAAAGCTCAGCTTCATTAGTTCTACTGCTCACAAAAATAATATTGTTGTAGTAGTACTACTACTATTACTACTAATAATAATAATAATAATTGTGCCTTACACTTTTATTTGGCAAAGTTGGAATCAGAAGAACCAAATGCTAGATTTCATACTCACATAGCTGTGCTTTCCTATCTGTCTCTCATAGTGTAAGGACCAAAGGGATAGTGAAGTAGTATACTCTGATACTTCATTGAGCTTAGATTTTAGACATAATTTTCTTATAATGTCTGTCTAGTTACCAAGGGTCTTCTCTTTATGGGCCTGAGGAACACAGTCATCAACAAGCGGTTAGCTTTACTTATCATATATGTCCAAACAGCCGGAGGGCCTTTCTTCTTATTAGATAACTACTCTTTTTCACAGGATCTATTTCTCATTGTGCCACATGGTTTAACTAGATGATTGGAAGCAAGTATCTATAGCATTTTAGGAATCTACTTTCCTGAAGGTACATGCTTTCCCTTCAGAGTGATTTCAATCCAGCATACCCAGTTTTGCCTTAATAACTTCATGTCACACAAAGTCACCATGATCTTAGAGAAAAGAGCTCTGCTGTCCCCTTGACAGCAACAATAAAGAAGTAAGCTGTGGGAAAAATCATACTTCTTTCTATACGTCATTGTCTCCAATAGCCTCAATTTTAACTTATTTTTTTAACATAATTTTGGACTCCAGTGAACTTTCAAGAGTCTCATAAGTAGCATGCTGCCTGAAAGCAATGTTTGGGTATTAATATCTTAGAATTATTGTTGTTTCTGAAGTCCTGAAATCAAAAAGATAGCTATATTAGAGGAGTGTCTTAAAATATTGCCAGGAACAGTAAAATAGCAAGAATTTTCAGTCTGCTCTCATGACCTCTTATGCACATGCTGTAGGTAAAAATTGTGTCACTTCTGACAATGCTTTCATCAACGCGAGTTTCATGAGACTCCTACCCTTCGGGTAAGTATCCTCTGCAGGAGAAATACATCAAGCTAGTTAGTTGGTGTCTGGCAGTCAATTGACTAGTGGCAGATAGCCTCCAAAGGAAACTGTAAACTTAAATCTGACTTGAAATAATTGTTTTCTCACTTTGTTTTATTTTTCTTTTTCCATGAGGATTGCCTACAAAATACCTGTTTTCATACACCTTTCTGTTGGGAAAGAATCTTGCATCTTTTCATGGAAATGTGTGCAATGATGCCAATTACATAATAAATTATCTCTTCCAACATTAATTTGGTCATTTTTATTGTGAGTGAAGTAACCCATCTACTTCCACTGAGCAGGCATAGTGTAACTGGTACAGCAGTATCAACTTGGTCCATAGTAGTGAAGGAACATATTCCTCCATTTTGCATGTGGTGGAGTAGACACCTCCCAGGCTCAGCAATGAATGTGTGGGAAAAGTTCCTCCCCAGTATTTAAAATCTAATTCTCATGTGTACTGAGGCCATTTTTCACCATATAGACATAGGAAAGTGTCATGATGAGTAATATTTTAAAGGTCCTTTATATTGCCACAATGATGTAAAGTAGCCATAATGTGAATGAAAGGTATTCCCCAAGGATATGGATGAAACATCAAACACTTACAGAGATCTGGCAAGCGTCCAGGAGAGGAGCTGGTTGTAGAAGGATCACAAAGGTAGTTTTTATGTGTCAGTAACACATATTTAGGATTCCATGCCAGCAGAAGTCCAAAGACTTGCGGTCACAATCCTATCAATGAAAAAAAACAAAACCGTGAGCTAATTGGAATTTTTCTAAAAATAGACTGCATTGTTTATTTATGTGGAGGTGCTATGTTAACAGAAACATTACCCGTTAAATATGCTTCTAACTTCCTGTAAATTTTTATTCTTTTCTCAAAGAGCATTCACTCCAAATTATATATTCAATTAAAATAAAGCTACCTTAACAATAGCTGAGTTCTCCATAACTGTTTGATGTCATGAAAAACAAACAAGTTGCCAAAGAATAATGAGTCAACATCTGTTCTTCCCCCTCTTCCCCTCCTGGTTCTCCTGGTAGCTGAGCAAATCTTCATTTGGGGCTGCTCAAACAGTGTTGGACCAACTTTATCCTTGGTGTAATTTCAGGGGAGTGAGTGTAGCTGCACAGGGGATTAATCTGGTCTCACTATTTTAAATCAAAATTTAAATATGCCAGAAACAGTAACGTTAGGACCAATGGCTGTAAAACTTTTATGAAACTGTTTTTCAGCCTCTATCTAGTCAGAATCAAGCTTTAAATAACCATGATAGAATTCAGCAGAAATTTAGACTTTACATAACATTGTATTTAATGAATTTGTCTTCATTCAATGCTGCATTTATGGTGATGAAAAAACTCTGGTCATCCAAGCATACAAACTTTGTGAAATTAAATTTTTAGACTAGTTTCAACATTTTAATCTTGAGGAAATATCTAACTGGAGTCTAAGTAAATTAAGAGAAATTTAGTTAAAGAACAGAAGACTTAGGCATTACCCAAAATTAAAACAACTTAATATGGAAGTGTTTCTCTATTTTAAGGGTTGATAGTTGGAAACTAACAGGGGGAAAAAAATAAAATCTTTTTACACCTCTGTTCCAACATGAAATCAAAAGCATAATTGTTAAAAATGGCTTTTTCGCTTCATCTGGACCTGTACAAGAAAGCAGTTTCAGTGACATACAAAAATGTGTCTTAAGTCCAGTTTTGTAGACTCCAGTGTTGGAGACACTACAACTCTCTGCAGATTCTTTCCAGTCTGTCCAGGCTTTTTACCACTTGGATATTTTTCTGGCACCTACTATGTCTGTTTCTTGATTAATTTTAAGCACATTTCTTCCTGTCATAGCCATCATGGGCTGGAGAAAAGAGAATTACTTTACCTCCTACAAAAGTTTTGTAGACGATTGTCCTTCTCTTTATTCTTCATGCTGGAACAATTTTTCCATGAATACCATACTCAGCTCATGATATAATCTTCCATCTCCTCTTCTGAAGAAATAAGTCAGCCCCTGACTCTTCATTGCATGCTACACTGTGCAGTCAATGATTCCTAAATTAGCCACTTTCCACTGGACTTTATTCCATATAATTCTATTTTTTCTCAATCATTTCTTCAGTCTGTTAGTGCCATTTTGAATTCCTGTCTTGTTTCCCAATGTATGTTAAAGTCACTCTCACATTCATGCCACTTATGGGCTTAACATGGGTTTCTACCTACTCAGGTCATTGGTAAAGGCCTGAGTAGAAACAGATCTGGACAGACCCCAGCAGAACTTAATTGTGTACTTTTGCTTGACAGTGAATCACTGATATATACCCTCTGAGCAAAAATCCTGACTGCCTTCTCCTAGTCGTGTGTATCTGAACACCTACTGTCCATAATTGCTGACAATTTCCAGAAGGTTTAGTGACCTGGACAGTTTTCACCTTCTAAAATCAGTCCTTATGTCTTCACTCTGGTAGTTACTGTATCTTTCCATATACCATATTAATTACTACACATAGGCTGTCAGGCATAAAAGTTCGTATTTTTTATTCTTTGCTCTTGTTGAGTACAACTGTCCATTTATTTACACAACTGCACCAGCACTTTATAGCCTTTAAAGAAGAGAAAGGTGTCTGAAGAGATTGTTTCCTTTTGTTTTCCAGGGTTCCTATAGCCCAGTAGAGGACTTTGACTATGAACTATTACCCTATTTATGCTTGTTTTTTAAGTTATTTATGGAGAAAATTGTGTAATGTCCTCTCTAGGTAAATTAACACACAGTGAACATTTATCAGCATGGATTACTTGTTGTGCAATGGAGGACTTTTCCAACATACAGCCAGAGCTCCACAAGGGACAAGAGTAAATGAAAAAGGAGGCAGCAACAATATGATTATGGAAACAATGCCAATTTGTAAATTAAAAGCTTTGAATCCTTTTTTTTTTTTTTTTTTTTTTTTCCCCCTGAAGTGTAGTGCTCATGGGCATTTTTAAGTAGATCTGGGCAGGCCTGCAGATAAATCAAAACTCAGACAAGCCAAGGACCTGGCTATTCTCCATAGGCACAAATACAAGCCAAGCTGTTAAAGTTGGCTGCCTATTAACAAAACAAACAAATAAACAAACAAAAATTTTATATAAAGATATAGAAATCCAATGTGAGCATGAGGATATCATACCAAAGGATTGTCTTTATTCACAGATGTGAAGCCAAGGCAAAACTTGTAACTCAACAGGATCTCAGATTAAACTTCCTTGAAACCAAGTCTAAGTTCTGTATATCTATATAATTAAAGTAGGATAACAGGAACTTTAATGTCAACATAATCAGGTACCAGTAACAAGTAAATCAGCTCTTTACTGGAATAAACAATTCTTACAAAGCATAGAATTACACCTTTTACAGAAAAGGAAGTTAGAGAGACAGGGAAGGATGAAAGAGGAGCCTGTTAGAGACCTGATAATTAAAAGAGACTTTTTCAAACACAAACAGAAGATTATGACTTGAGTTAAAGAAATAGCAATGCTTATATATGCACTTATTATCAACAAAGGTCCTTGCATTTAAGTAAAACAATGCTTATGAAGAAAAATAAAATGAGCTATAAGAAGAAATGTTTTCAAAGCAAAATATTGTTCATGGATTTCCATAAAATAATAGTTACTGTTTAGAAGTGTCTCTTTTAAATTATCATGGAATAAATCAGAGACTAGAACTAAAATGTAGCCACTCTGAAAAATAATGGTAGTGAAGGCTGCTGTTCTTTATGTGTGTTGTTCACATTTACTCTGCAAACATATAGTTCAGTTTAATTAGCATGTGATTGAAAAGTGTTGACGTCTTGTGTTCTCTGTTGCTAAATGGATTTCCTCATGCTGGGGAATATGTAAATTCCTTGAAGAATTGTTTATGCTACCAGAGCAGCTTTTAAGTAATTTTGATGACAAGAATTAAAGTAGGCAGTCAACATAGTTATTTTGAGGATTTAATATAGTTGTGAACACAAGAGTGTAAATAACTTTTTCAAGGAGCTGAAGCAGTCTGTGAAAACAGCTGTACAGATTTTTTTTTTTTCTTTTTTTTCATTTCATGGAACAGTAGAGTTTAATTGCAGCTTTTGTCACTTCTCATTTCTGGCAGCCAAAAATAAGATGAATAAATGTAAAAAACCCCCCTCTCCTTCGAAGCACTGAATATCATCTAAAAAAGAAAAGATTTAAGCATTTCTGTGTGATTCTTCTCTGGGCTATAAAAACACTAAATGTCTGTAGTTTCATTTATACCACAAAGTATATTTCTGATTCACTGTGGTTGTAGAAGAGAAAAATATAAATTAAAGTGTAAATAACACTTCTTTGAAAGCTACATATTGTTGTTGTCAAAATGGCAGAGGCAAAGTACTGTCAAAAACTTGCATAGTTCAGACAAATCTAGAAATATATGGACACTGAAATTTCCACTCCACAGGAAGATTTGCAGCTTCAGAATCGGTCTTATTCTGAACCAGAGTGAAAAAACAAAGAGCTTTCCAAGAAACATAATTTCCAGGAATAAAAAAATCACATTAATTAAAAAAAAAGAAAAATGTAAAATATTAGACTGCCATGTTTTTCAGGCTTATAATGTTTTGAGAAACACATTGAAAGGGAAAGTTATTTCAAGATTAAAAAGCTGAAAAACATTCTTGACATGAAAATGACAAATATCTTTATTATTTGTTTTGAAATTGGAAATATTAGAAATGAAAACAATGAAGACTGGAAGGTTTTCTTGTTCTGTCCCAATATATGGACATTAATAATCACAAGCTGTATGGCAGCCTGCAAGAGCAACTAGCATCAGCAACAGCCATTAATATAAAACCACAGAGTTTTGGGAGGTTACAGAGACTCTTCCTCATTTTTAAGGGTGACTTCTTTCCTTGTCTCCAACACTGACCCACCAAAGTCCCATAAATTACTACTGGAGAGGCTTACACCATTATAGGCAGAATATCACGCTGAAATATGGATTAATCTAAACTGAAGTATTCACCTAACTTGAGTCTTTTAAAATTTCTAGTCATGAGGTCCAAGATAGCTTCCTAAGCTCCCCTGGAACAATGCAGAGAGTAATGTGCTTCTAGAGGATCATTCATCTGTTGAAGCCAGATGATTATAGTAGAAAGGATTTTATTTTTTTTTTTCCCCATTAGGTCTGTCTGCAGAGGGACTTAGACCAAGAGATGCTGAACTCTTATGTGGGTAAAGTTGACATTTAAATGTCAGAATAAACCGTGTAGAAGAGAAAATCCCTTTTTGGTGTGTTAGCCCGATGATGGTCCTTTGAATCCATTGTGTTCATTGTCACATCCTTTGAATCCGTTGTGGTTCGTTGTCACATCACACTAATTGATGATGTTGATATTGTTGGACAAAAATTATTTTTGCCCAAATACAAAGTTAATCTACCTCAGCAAAATGCATGCTTATAACAGGTAAGTACTATGTTTGCCAAGCCCCATTCTTTTCTTCAGCAACTCTGTGAATTTCCTTCGGTTTATGAGAGGGAATCCCTGTCACTGAGGTATGGTGAAGCACAAAAGAGTGGAGTTGTATCCCCAGCCTTCTCACCCATTTTCATCATCAGACACACTGGTGGATGTTCTTCAGTAATTCTTCTGATCAGTGACATGGTTTTAAACAAAACTTCAGAATAATCATAACTAGCACTATTCTCTCTGAACAAAGGACAATTCAAAGAGGGAGTGGAAAAAAAAATAACACCATGATATGTTATTATGAGAACATAAATCAGACTGTGATAAAGGAGAGGGAAAAAGATAAGGGAAGGTAAGGGAAACGGAAAAAACTGCATAATGGATCAGCTCTCTCAAGTAGTTCTAGAAAACATGAACCCAGAAAACCAAGGAGATCCAGCCCATCAAAATCAATGAAAAGTCTATTGACTTAAGTGGTGCCACATCACAGGTTCTTTTTATCCTTAAACCTTAGAGAGATAGCAGGATAAGAGAACTGTCTAACCACATGAAAGAAACTTCTGCTCTACTAAGTCACAGATTAACTTAAAATTAAGGAATTTCTGCAAATACTTAAGTTACCCTGTATCTCTTACTAGACAGATATATAATGAATAGCTTAGCAAGTGATAACAACTAGAACAAAGGATGAAAATCTATCCAAGTGCAGACAGCATTTGGTTTTAATTTTATCAATATCTTAGAAACAAAGATAGAAACAACCAGTCACAATACTAACAATAAGAAACAAAAATATTATTCTTTTACTTGCAACTTAATTTTCTTCTGTTCACATGGAAAACTCTATTGTTTATGGATTGCAACACCCTTCTTAGAAGTAATAAAATCCTCTCTGACATTTTATGGACATTAGCTTGGCTTCCAAAGGCATTTCTTAAAACTGCAAGTTTTGTATGTCCAGTTTCTGAGGTTAATACATTATATATAATGTACAGAATAATTCCTGATCTTTTCAATATGTATTGAATTCATGAGGCTTCGAGAGTGAGGAAGAAAAGAAATCCTACCATTAATCTTCTAGTGTTGATCATTCAGATATTTCGTGTTTTAAATTTGGTAGAAGAAAATCCAGAGATGCTTTAAAAAGCAGGTCGACTTTTACTAATGTGTTGAAGAAAGATAATCTTCTGGCTTTGGCTGCAGCCAGCATAATCAGCTGGTTTTGATTTTCTTCAACTGTTGTAAGACACAAACTATGTCTGCTAGGTGACATAGTCACCCATACACTCATTCCTGAAAGCAAGACAGCAGTTATGGAAATTCAGTGAAATTTCAGTGTGCTACACGGATTGGCTTGATCTTGGCTACCTTAGTGACTCACGCAGGACTCATATTTATGACTGAATAAATCACAAGTTTTTCCACTACAGAAGTATTCAGGTAAACTACTGGCTCCCACTGCATAGAAGTAAATAAAATTTAATTTTAAAGTCTTGTCTTTTCATAATATCAGCTTTTGTACCTGTACTATGAGAACAGATGGAGTATGGGAAAATTTTGAAGTGTTAATTGATTTTGTTTGAATCCTGTTACCCTCTGTTTGGTGTGAATTTTTAAGTTGACAAAACATTAAGTTATATAAGGAACAGAACAGAGAATAAACAAAAAGATAATTCCATTGATATCAGAGGTGTATCGTCAGCTAACACACTATGTTCACACTGGTTATCCCATCTCAGACTGCTGAAAGATAAGGGGAATAGCAAAATAGCAATAAAAATTAAAGAAAAAGCTTGTTCTCAGTGAATGAAAACTAGCTTTGCTTTTCTTAGAAAAGAGATTAAAATGCAGAATTTCTGCAGGAAATGTGTCAAGTTCAAGAATTTAAGTACAGTGAAATAAACTGAGAAAACAAACATGTATGGGAGTATCAAGAGTATCTTGGGTTGTGAACAGTATCCCTATAAATGTTAAGAGTTGTGCTTCACAAGTGTAACTACTAGAAATTAAGATCTAATGTGGGGGAACAGATTACTTGCTGCTTCTGTGAAGTCATGTCACCTCCCTCAGAAGCATCAAATATAGACAGTTGATATGGATAAGGTTTCGGAATGATGGAGTAAGATCCAATATAGCAATCCCTGTATTTACACGTACCTAGGAAAATATCAGCAAAATACAATAAGACACATGGAAACCTCCCAAATGCTCTGACCACATCCTATGGATCAGGTATTTGATCATGTGTTATTCAGATTATGGTTTGAAGTAAAAAATAATCTCTCCACAGGTTTACATGGAGTTTTCTCTTGCCAAGCATTCATACACTGAAGGCTTGAAGAATAAAAGTGATAATTAACCAGGCTGAGATGAATTGCTTTTCCACTGTCTTGTTGGGTTTAGCTTCTATGCAATGCATCATTCTCGTATCAAAGCACTAGAAGCAGATTTTAGGCAACAGCTTAGCTAAAGTTCATTTCTGTCATAGAAAACTAGGTTTCTCTTCAGGAAGTTTGAAACTGAAGTTCTGTCTTGAACTTCTGTCTGAAGTTATTTCACCTCTACCTCACTTTTGACCCATAAAAAAAGATAAATGTTCTTTTAAACAGAAAGCAAATCAGGAAGTAAATGTTGAAGGTAGAAATTAATGATGATGCTTGAGAAAAACACTTTGCCTTTGTAAGACAAGAATATATTACATCAACACAGAGTAGTATGTCAATATTGACAAATAATTAGACAGCTACACTGCTATCTGACAATATTACAAAGATTACAGGCAAAGTTGTGGATTAAAAACTCACTGTTACATCCACCTCAAAACTAACTGCTCAATGTAAAGCAGAACACTTCACAAGACAGCAAGTCAAATGACTTCTACCTTAGCAAAATTGACCAAGAGACAAACACAACTAATTGAACCTTATGCATATAAACTCTTAAGTGATGAATTATCAAAACTTCAAGAATAATTTTTCTTTTCTTGAAAATTTCTTATTGTTTGCAAGCATCTAAACATAGGAAGTTTGTGGGATTTTTTAATATTTCTTGAATGACTTCTTTCCATTGTGGGACTTTTCAATATTATTCCTTCTAACTTTAATTATCTTTTTTTCATCTACTTGTCCTCTCCAAGCAAGTAGATGAAAAGAAGATGATCAGGAGTACCCAGCACGGATTCACCAAGGGGAAATCATGCCTGACCAATCTGATAGCCTTCTATGATGGCATGACTGGCTGGGTAGACGAGGGGAGAGCAGTGGATGTTGTCTACCTTGACTTCAGCAAGGCTTTTGACACTGTCTCCCATAACATCCTCATAGGGAAGCTCAAGAAGTGTGGGTTGGATGAGTGGACAGTGAGGTGGATTAGGAACTGGCTGAATGACAGGGCTCAGAGGGTTCTGATCGGCAGGGCGGAGTCCAGTTGGAGGCTGGTAGTTAGTAGAGTTCCCCAGGGCTCAGTACTTGGCCCAGTCTTGTTCAACTTGTTCATCAATGACCTGAACGAGGGGACAGAGTGTATCATCAGCAAGTTCGCTGATGACACAAAACTGGGAGGAGTGGCTGATACGCCGGAAGGCTGCGCTGCCATTCAGCGGGACCTGGACAGGCTGGAGAGCTGGGTGGAGATGAACATGATGAAATTCAACAAGGGCAAGCGCCGAGTGCTGTGCCTGGGGAGGTCGAAAGACCCCCAGATGTAAGCGGCCTACATGCATAAGATTTAGGTCTCATTGTCTAATTTGCTGATGCTTTGCTAAAAATCAGTAGTGTCTAGTTTGGATGTTTTGCTAAAGTCAGTAGTGTCTAGCTTGGATGTTTTTCTAATAGTGTCTAGCTTGGATTTTTTTTTTTTTAAGTCAGTAGTGTAGCTACTTATTAAATTTGGAACCCTATTCAAGGACGGGAAGAATGGGGGGGGGGGGGGCAGAATGGAGCAGAAGGATAATAATGGTTTGCCAAGGTTGCTAGACTAGAAGGAATGAGAACTAATTGACGCAGGAAGATTTGTGGCTCCTTACAAAGGACAGTTTTTGGTAAGAACCAGGAGTTTACCTCAAGAACTGGTCTACACCGACCCTGCAGTTTGAGCAAGAGCCAAGGAGCAACTGAGTCTGCGCAAGAACAAGGGGTTACTAGCGGTGACGAAGAGGAGCCAGCAGCCTTCATCCCGACAACCCCCGACGACCACCACAAGGAGGCACTGAGCAAGCGCAGTGGTGAGGGATTTATGGAAATGACCACCTGAAGCTAATTTTAATACAAAGTGAAGACAGGTTATGCATATGTATAGGCATATCGGGAAACTTTATGCATATGTAATACTTTGCTACATATAAACGGGGCAAGTTGCCACTTGTAGGTATGCACGTTAGGTGGAGCGATCCCCTGTGCATCTGGCACCAAGAATAAAGAATGCCTGCCTTTTAACACTACATTGGTGTTATGAGGTTTGTTCTTCCCGATTTCAGTGACACCAGTACAGGCTGGGGGCTGACCTGCTGGGAAGCAGCTCTGCCTAGAGGCACCTGGGGGTCCTGGTGGATGACAAGCTGACCATGAGCCAGCAGTGTGCCCTTGTTGCCAAGAAGGTCAATGGTATCCTGGGGTGCATTAAGAGGACCCTGGCCATCAGGTCGAGGGAGGTTCTCCTCCCCCTCTACTCTGCTCTGGTGAGACCCCACCTGGAGTACTGTGTCCTGTTCTGGGCTCCCCAGTTCAAGAAAGATGAGGAACTCCTAGAAAGAGTCCAAAGGAGAGCAACTAGGATGATAAAGGGACTGGAGCATCTCCTCTACGAGGAAAGGCTGAGAGAGCTGGGCTTGTTTAGCCTGAAGAAGAGAAGACTGAGAGGGGACCTCATCAATACATACAAATATCTTAAGGGTGGAAGTCACAAGGATGGAGCCAGACTCTTTGCAGTGGTGCCCAGCGACAGGACAAGGGGCAATGGGTACAAACTGAAACATAAGAGGTTTCAGTTGAATATGTGGAAAAACGTCTTTACTCTGAGGGTGACGGAGCACTGGAACAGGCTGCCCAGGGGGGTTGTGGAGTCTCCTTCTCTGGAGATACTCAAAGCCCGCCTGGACGAAGTCCTGTGTAACATGCTCTAGGAGAACCTGCTTTAGCAGGGGGGTTGGACTAGGTGATCTCCCCAGGTCCCTTCCAACCCTTGCGATTCTGTGATTCTGTGAAGAACGTGCAATCTGCTGGCAATTTGCTTGCTACCATGCCTGAGACTATATATTGTAATTAATTTGTGTCTTGTTTGTTCTTTTTTTTCCCACTGGATGCAAAATGAGTAACCCGGGGATCCAAACCGTATGGGAAATTCCAGCATCAGATATGCTGGCTGGTTTGTAGAAATCTGTGGGGAAAAAAAGGCACCATTGTAATTTAACCAGTCTGATTTGTCAGTTTACATGGGTTTTAATCCTAGTTCTGCATGTGAAAAAAATGCATTCATTCAGTTGTAAGGACCTTTGATTTTCTTACTGTTTCTTTGTATCTTGAATCCTTGAATCTCCTTCTTTGCAACTTATCTCTGCATTGCTCATGATATCCAAAGCATGAATCAGCTGATGAAGAAGTAGGCACATTGACAAAATAACCCTGGAATCTGCTGGAATAAATTAAGGTATTTCATAATTAAATATATTAAAAACATACAAAATGTTTCCATTACAGTGACATTCTGAATGAGAAAGCGGAGAATCCAGAGAAGCAGATCATCACACAACAAAGCCGATGCTGGAAATCTGTGTTAGATAATCTGCTGTTTACAAACTTCTATTTTGCTACCTCTCTCCCAAAAGAAACACAGCTTTCTATGCCTCTCTACCTTCTCTGCTAGAAAATTTACGTTGGACTTGGGAAAGCAAGCTACATCAGCCACACAACTCAAGTACTGTTAAGCAGATGTACAGGTAAGGAACAAATATATTGATTTTATATACCAATTTGTTCTGAAAATACAAGAAAAAATTTTATTTGCCAAAGGAAGGAGGATAAACTACACAATCTACAGGGTTCTGCAAAAGTATTGTGATCACCTAACACTGTAACAAAATAAAATATTTAAAATAGTTACATTTTTCCTTGGTATGACATCATAATTACCTGTTTTGGAATTTTCCTCTATAAGCAAGTGTTTACATAGTGGCATTTTATAAATTGACGTAACAGTTTGTTTAGTGTCTGTAATCTATTGCTGAATGAGAAAGACAACCATTACTATTTTAATGATATGGAGGTTTGACTTTTATGTTAATTCTGACAATCTTGTATTATAAAAATACAGTTTCATCACAGTTCTGACTACTTAATAGAATCATAGAATCATAGAATGTTTTGGGTTGGAAGGGACCCCTAGACGTCATCTAGTCCAACCCCCCTGCAGGGAGCAGGGACACCGCTAACTAGATCACGTTGCTCAGAGCCCCATCCAACCTGGCCTGGAATGTTCCCAGGGATGGGGCCTCCACCACCTCTCTGGGCAACCTGTTCCAGTGTTTCACCACCCTCGTTGTAAAGAATTTCCTCCTTATATCCAGTCTAAACCTACCCTGTTTAAGTTTAAAACCATTACCCCTTGTCCTGTCCCAGCTGGCCCCACTAAAAAGATTATCCCCATCTTTCCTATAGGCCCCCTTTAGGTCCTGAAAGGCCGCAATCAGGTCTCCCCTCAGCCTTCTCTTCTCCAGGCTGAACAACCCCAGCTCCCTCAGCCTGTCCTCATAAGAGAGGTGCTCCAGCCCTCGGATCATTTTAGTAGCCCTCCTCTGGATCCGCTCCAACAGTTCCATGTCCTTCTTGTGCTGAGGGCTCCAGAGCTGGACGCAGGGCTCCAGGTGAGGTCTCACCAGAGCAGAGTAGAGGGGCAGAATCACCTCCCTTGCCCTGCTGGCCACGCTTCTCCTGATGCAGCCCAGGGTACGGTTGGTCTTCTGAGCTGCCAGCGCACATTGCTGGCTCATGTCCAGCTTTTCATCCACCAATTGACACTGGTAAAGACTACCCATTTTGGAAAATGCTGAGCCTTCTTAAAGCTGTATTTTACTTGGCAATAATAGCTTCTAAAGGAAGCTGTACTGGCTGCAGGCAGACAAATGGGTTAAATTCTTCTGTGATAAAGAGCCACTGATTTGAGTGGATTGACCACAAAGATGAAGTTGGCCCAGAGTGCTGGGAAACAGTTGCCTTCTCTCTTCTTGCCAAGAGAATTTCAGTCCAAAAAGAAAGAAAACATTCCCCTTTTATGGTCTAATCTGGAAATCTCCATAGAGTTAGAAAAGTACTCAAGTATCTCTCCTTGTCAATATTCCCTTTGTCCTGCCATTTGAGAAACCTGAAATACGTCAAGCAGAAAAACTGTCAAATTACCAGGAGCTAAATGAAAATTATTTCCTGTCTTTAGTGCTATAAGGAATCTTTACTTCAGTTTTTCTTTCAGTTCTGGAATGGTGAATGGAAGGATAAAAGTGTGCAGAATGAATCCCTCTGTAATCCATTTTGTAATCTGTTTTTATATCTGCCAGTTGACTAAGAGCATGTTTTCTCAGTCCAGGAAGATGAGTCAATTAATGTACTTCATTTGGCTTCCTTCTCACCCTCACCTCCGAATGTATACGAGAGACTGATTCCTGTCCCTGCCATTAAATTAGGATCATTGCACTCTTACCTAAATAGTCCTTACATGGTTAAGCAGCGCAAGAACATTGTAAGGAAAAGGAAATTTTAAGGACTACAAGCATGTCTAAATGCTCATATAGAGTATTTCTTCATAATCTCTCCTCAACATTCAGACTGTACATGACCAAATTTCATTACTGGCAATCCATGACTTGATAAAGTAATTCAGCTGTGATTGGAGAAAGAGTGGAAAGTGTTTAGAGCAGTCAGCACGGTGCTGCCATTAACCTAAAAACATGTCAGGAATTCTGAAGGAAATTAATCAGCAAAATAAGAAGTTAATCAATAACTGCTAACATCAGTTTTTGAACTAATAAAAGTGACCAGTGCTCTTATAGCTCATTTTAAATTGCAAGAAAAATTCTCATGAGAGAGGAATGTGGACGGAGTTAAAAGCAACAAAGATTTTCTAAAAAGCTAATTACAGGTTAATTGCAATATTTTAGAGAAAAAAATATGCATTATATTTGATTTGAATGTATAACATATATATTTTATGTTTAGTAGTCACTTTCAGTAACAAAAATAAATCAGTATAAAATATTACTTGAGTACCCCAATGCCTCATGAAGAGAAAATGAAACAATTGTCTAAAATTTACATGAGAATATCTATAATAAAAAGGAATAAAAATTAATATCATAACTTAGGCCTTCCTTTACACTAGCTTCTGAATGTTCTTATCTTTTCAGATTACAGTAGCTGCAAAAAGGACTTGGAGAAGAATTCCCTGAAAGGGTTTATAGCAGATTTGTTTCTGATGCACGAAGCAAGTATTTAACGATACACAAAGTTACCTATAGATGTGCCTGCACTATACGCAGGTGTCATTTAAATCTCAGTAGCTTAGGTATTGAGAGGAACAAAAGTGTGGGAAGTGGACTACAGCAGAAAGTTTGCTTGAGATCCTAGATATATATTCAGCAGCTAAAATGCACACTGTTTAAATATCTTGATTATAGTATAGCCATGCCTTGGGGTAAAAATACATTGCATTCACAAACTGGAATCTACAGCAAAATGGTGGCTAATCTCCTGTCTTTTCCATACTGAAAGGGCCAGCTACTACAAGAGCAGGCTGGAAAGTTTCTCTCACCTAATTTTAAATGTCTGAACTGGTCCCCTTGGACTCCCCATACATCGCAGGCACCTCCAGCAGTGTGTCGCTTCACTTCTTTCACATACCTGCCTTGCAATGAACTGAATCACACTGCAGATATTATTTTTTTTGCCCCCACCAACCAAGAAGGAAAGTCTTGGGAGTCTTGCTTCAGCCTTGGCTATCTAAGCTAAGGCAAAGTAACCCCACACAGTAAAGCAGCATGAAGCTTTAACAATAGGAGTGTTCAATAATGGTTGAACAACTGGAAATTAGTGAGAGAGCATTTGGTTTTGGACTCAGTAAAGGTCAGGAATCTGTATAAAAGAGTTCAAATTATATTGTCAGAAAAAATGCATCTGTTTAGTTACACATTTCATCTATTATGATGTGTATGTAACTGGAATCCAATTCCTTTTCCTACAGCAATTGCTTCCTCTGCTGGAGGTTAATTATCCTATAATCATAGTACAAATTATCCAAGTGAGATGGTGACATGTTTTACCTTATCAACTTCCTGACAAAGTCCCTGGGATGTAATCAACACAACACCAATGCAGTCTAGAGGATTACATCACTGATAGATCTGATTCCTAACTGAAACCTTAGAAAAAAGTCTTTTTGTGAATAAACTGTGACCTATTCAGATCAGATCTGTAGAAGTTAAAATAAAAACCTGTAAACACACAATGCGTCTTACAAGATGGGGTGATAACAATCAAGTGGTTCTACATACTGGCTTTCACTTCCCAAAGCTGATGGGTTTCAAGTTCAAAAACTGTATACGAAGAGCAGAGGGTGGTCTAGGAAGCATGACATACAGATCAGTCTGAGGACTCATATATGCTTCAGACATGAATCATAGAATCTTTTGGTTGGAAAAGACCTCTAAGATCATTGAGCCCAACTGTACCTGTCCACTATTTAAACCATGTCTCTAATCACCTCATCCACCCATCTTTTAAATACTTCCAGGGATGGGGACTCAACCACTTCCCTGGGCAGCCCCTTTCAGTGAAGAAATTTTTCCTAATATCTAATCTAAACCTCCCCTGGCACAACTTGAGGCCATTCTCTCTCATCCTAAAGAAAGATTGAAAGATGAAGAAAGACTGCATACCCCCAAATTGGTTAATTTTTCCCAGGTAAAGAAAATTATCTAATAAAAAGATATTTAATTCACCTGCAAATCTCACCTTTCCTCTAAAAGTATGTATACATCTTATAAGCTGTTAGCTCTTGTAGTCATTGAAGGAAGTTATTCACCTCACCTAACATTAGCCAGCAAAAAGCTAGATATCTGTTCTAAACTGCTGTTTGTCCTAAATAAAACCTGACAAAGTGGGGGAAAAAATTAGTAATATCATGACTTGTTATTTCTGGAGAGCAAATTCCTGGCTTCCTCTAGTAAAACACATCATCTTCTCACTGATTTACACAGAGATCAGCCTATTACACTGCTTGCATGAGAACATAGAGCAATCAAAAAGAAAAGTTTGGGAAAATCTTCATCTTCTGTTTTTGACTTTATAATCTTAGTCACATATGCCCAAATATACATATGAAACAATTCAGTCTCTATTTCTATATAGTGATATACATGTTCTAGTCTATAATAAGTACAAGACATATCAAAAGATACAATTGTAGAGTTACAGCTACAATAAGAGCCAATATTAAGTAGTAAAGAGACACAAACAGTAACAGTGTCATGAAGGAAAGAGAGAGAAGATTCCCATCTTATTTCGTTACAAAGCCCCTCCAGCTGGTTTTCTTGGCAAGAAGCAGAAAAAGAAAAGCTATGTGGAGGATGCAGCTTAAACTGACAATCTTGAAACTGTAAATCTGCTTGCAAAAAAATGCATAAACTCAATAGAAAAACTGGATTCTGTCAAGTGATTCATTGTTTTAATGACTTCCTGCTTCAACGCACATCCTCTCTTTTCCTTCGCGCAAGCTGCCTCAATCCCTGTTAAGGATTTAGCCCTACAATGAAGCTTTTATAACTTTCTGGATCTTTGTCATGTTGGCATTTGGGTCATTCCCTTTATGTAAGGACAACAAGAAGGCAGAGAACAGTTGTCCTGTGGGATAAGGACAAATTCAAACCTGAAACGGCCAAGTACTGCTCTGAAATACAGAGTGAGTAGCTTTTTCCCTTAGGAGCTGAATGCTGGCAGGTAGCAAGTGTGGAGGAAACCTGAACATGTTTCAACCCTATCTGTTCCAGTAGATGTCACTAAGAGGCAATGGTGTTTATAGGATGGCCAAATTGGAGACAAGCAGGTATTTTTAAATCACGAAAATATGGAAAAGCTTTTCCTAGCTACCAAAGTAATGCTTTACCACTGAAACATTTTTTAGCTCCCAAATAGGACTTTATTTTGGATCCAGGTCTGGAAATAAACTCCTGTTTTCCACTACATTTCAAAGGTTATGGTAATACATACTCCTTATAGGAAACTGTATGGAGATCAGGAGACAAGCGGAGTGCCATTGCTAAGGAAATAGTCAAACAGAGGTGTATTCATCTCCATAAAATGTATATTTCTAAAGAGGGAAACTACAAGAATTTTTGAATGCTGCAAAGGTTTAAACCTCTTCAAGACAGATTTATTATTATTAATGTTTTTGTTATTACTATTATTATTACTTGTACCCCAAACATTTGGAGCATAGAAGAATAATGAAAATGGTAGACTCCCAGGTGAATATCATGCTTACATAAGCTCTCTGGGACAAGGAACACTTCTCTGCTGTGTGGCTGTGCAGCACCAAGCACGTTGAAGTTTCAGTCCAAGGCAGTTACTCTGGTGTTGCTATGATATTCATTAACAGAGTCAATTACAAACAAAACGTGGACAATTACATCAGGTCACAGATTAGTTCCCATATGGTTTTAATAAGAACAATTTGCTGTTGTTTAACCTACTCTCTTTAGCCAACATGCAATTTGCATGAATTGTTCTTGTGCTTTAGTTAACGGGCAGAGTTTGAGGTCAGAGATAGGAGCAAGGTATGTAAGAATAAAGGAAAGGAAACAGAGAAAAAAGCTTCCACTACAAAACTAACATTTTCCCCTCCAAAACAGGGGTGCAGCCTGCACCCCAGCAGTACAGCCAGCCAGATGTTTAGAGGTCTGCAATAGAAACACCCAGCTAATGGTGCAAGAGCAGCATGAACAGATGGGTGCTATAGCACTCTCACGTTCCCTATTTCTCCACCCACCAGCACCTGCCACCTAATCCCCTTTCATTATTAAGCTTCCTAGTAACAAATTAGTACATTCTCACCTTTCATTTGTTTTGATTTCACATCAAGGCCATCTATGCTCACAGTCTGGGTTTATACTACCAAACTTTGTACCATCTTAGGAGTCCTGATTTCTACAGTTGTGAGAGGAGAGGCAGTCCTTCAGCTTCATTAAAAATATATAACCCAATGTGCAAGAATTCTCTGCCCTTTTAAAAAAACATACAAGCAAACGCATTTCACTAATTAGGAGAAGAGAAACAGCAAAATGTTATAAGTATGCTATGCAGGGGTAATAAACTTACTGTCTCATTTGTGCTGTCTGTAGCCTCATAGACTCAATCAGCACTTTAAATAGAAAAGCCAAAAACCCCAAAGATGCCTTCAAGAACAGAAATTCAGCTCCTTATAGCTTTTTTAACATGGGTATGGTCCTGACAAGCATCTGTGTCTCATCAAGAATTTGTCTTCATAAGGAGGTCCTTAGTAAGCCCCTAATTGTGGGTTATGACTGTCCAAATTTTGAAGATTGCGAATGTCAGCAGTTTGTAAAAGCATCACAGCCTCTTAATTTTAGAAAGGTCAGTAGGAGCCTATTACAGTCAAATGTTCTCTGCAGGCTTCATAATTCAAACCTCTATTATTCCTTGCTCTCTATTCCTCTTCCTTATTCCTTTTCCAAATACTCTGTATGAATAAAAGGATCATCGTTTCAGTGCAATGGAGCTACCTCTTGGATGGAAGAAATCAGTTCTGGGCCAGTAGCACTACAGTACACAACCATTTTCAGCAGCCAAAATCTGCCCTTGGATGCAAGTCAGTGGAAACATGTACATTCAGTGGTAGACTCTGGCCCCAGAAGGAGAAGCAAAGAGTAACTGGAGCAGCTGAAACTGCCAAAGGGATTTAGGTTGGCAGAATGCATTTAACCTAATTTGGCATGTGGTCAGGACATGAGAAGCTAATAGCTCATTGCTTTAAAAAGCTGGTTCTTTGTTTAATACAAATGTTCATGGTATTGGCTTCATATACTATCTGTCAGCTCCAAAATAAAAAGAAATCCCAGTTTCCATAATGCTATTATGTGTGAACATTTGCTGTTTTGACTTGTTACAAATTGTGTCACCAATGAAACCACTAGCATGCAGGTTCTCCTTGAAGATTCCCCACTAACTGGCCTGGCCTTCAGACCCAACCTTCCCTGTGGAAGCATTGGTACAATATCAGTTAGGTGGAAGACTCACCTCCCAGGAGCAGAGAGGTGTCTCTGATTCTGCCAAGGCCCTGGGGAAGCACATCCTTATAGAAGAGACTGCCCTCCACTCCAGACCTCAACAGCCAAGCGCACAGTGTCAGAAAAGGGCTGGAGATTTACAGTTTATCAAAACTGGAGAGTGCCTGTATCAACAGCTTTGAGAATATAACATACACTACCAAACTACTGTTAAATGAAATAAACCAAGCATTTTGCTTAATAATTTCATTTTTGTATAATAATCAGGCCATATATTAATTCTTATTTCCATTATTTTACTTTCTCTCTTTTCAAAGCAATCATAATCCTCATCCGTTTGAAGTCTCTACCATGCCAATGCATTTACTAGTGTCTCTGCTTACATCTGTGCATAGTCTCACTGATGTCAGAGACTAAGGTTATAAATAGTAAATATGGGAAGGGTTGACTAGGATCTTCTGAAAATGTGTAATATTTGGCTTCTGAGATATTTGTAACTGGTCGTAACTTATAATAAGAAGGCTAGACTTTCAGAATTGAGAAAGCTTTTCATGGTGTATGACTCTATATGTATCTTAAATCTCCTTTGAAGCAAATTTTTAATTTGGTAAATAAATATGACAGTATTTCAGTCATCTTAGTCTGTACGTTTTCAATTTGAAAGACTATAGAGTCACTTCTAAGAAAATTATTAGAAGTAATTATGGAAAGCACACTTCTTGCCTGTAAACTTAAAGTCTTTCTGCAGGAGTCTGTGTCTTTAGTGGAAGATGGTCTCTGACAATCTTCAAATTTAGAAGTGATGAGCTCAGATTAAGCTGCTGAGGCTGACTCTTAGAGGCAACTCGTCTGTCTGAATCCCATGAAGGTGGCCCTGTAACAGAGGCCTGACCCTTTCCAGGGTGCTATGCACAAGCTTTTCCACTTTTCTCTGTACCTGGTACCAGTACCCCTGCTTAGTGTATCGCCTTTGTGGATTCCATTTGGAAGTGCTTAATTCTCCCCACATATACAGTACAGAATTTAGATACCTAACTCAGATTTTGATTTACAGAAAATGTGAGGGTGCCTACAACTTATATATAACCTATCGGTTTCCCTGGTAACAGAAAGCAAAATTTAGCCTCTCCATTTTGAGTTTGAAAGACTCAGTTCATAATTTTATTTTTAAGATGGTTTATATGAGGAAATATTTGGCCAATTTACTTTTAGTTTTGCTGAAAAATTCCCCAGAGGAAACTTGAAAATTTTGATGGCAAAGAAACTCTATTGCTCAATTCGAAAGAGATCAGTGTAAATATTTTAAGAACCATAACACAGTGATGGTAATAGTTGCTAGAGAAATAATAAAACAACTGATACATAGATACATAAATACACAATTGGATAATTCTAAAGATGTGTGCTCTTAACTTCATAGATAAATTCCTAGATCTACAACCACAAATGTTATAAGAAGTTGAAATTCCACCTCTGCTTTTTAAGATACAGTATTTCAGGACCAAATCCATGTTAGGAGCCAATTCTAAGTCTCACATTTTTCCTTACCAAGCACATATCCTGACCTCATTGTTCCTTGCCAAGGCTTGGCCTTGATATATGCTATTTTAAAAACAAACAAAGAATATGAACTGGTTCAAACTCTGGGAATATTTCAGCCTACAGCTTGGCAAAAAAACCTTTATCTGAAACCAATTAATTTCTCAGGACCACTGAGAATTGACGAGAGGTACCAATTAGGTGTTGCACAGTCTCACTGATTCTGTGTCAATAATTTATAAATTTAGAAAGCAGGCAGGTTTTTGCTACTGGTTTAAAATTGAAGTGCCAGTTCTCAGAAAGTCTGTGCCACTCAACTGAATTCAGTGGACTAGCACAGATCTAAACCCACTGAGGATCTAACACAAATAGGTACATCATATTTTCAAACATTCCTTCCTTCCAAACCCAAAATTTAGTTCACCATTGAAATAACATTAATTAGGTATCAACATTCTTTACATTGTGAAATAGCTACTCTGTTTTGCTTTTCTTTCCAGGTAGTATGGGAAGGTGGCAGTAAACTGTCATTGGAAAGAGCACAGATCAGTTTTACAGCAAAGGCAGGCACCTAAAGAATCTGTTTTCTGCCTCATGACAGCAACAATCAATATCTTAAGGCATTTTTGGTCCTTTTCTTTGTTGCACCCAGCGGTTTTTCAGACTACCTAAGAAATAAATTTATTTCCTATGCCATAGACTGCTTTTGTGTTGGCTGAATATTATTTAATTGGTAAAGTTTAATTACCCATAGAATATGTTGAACAAATGGATGTGGTAGGTGACTTGGCCCATATAGGCAGAAGACAAACATCACAGGTATCAGAGCCTTCATGGCCCCACTGAGGTCACTTATTTCTACCCCCATCTGAAAAAAGTGTTAATCTGCTACTTTGCCAAAACTGGGGCAGATTACAGTGCGTTCTGGGATGCCAAAGGCTGCCATTACTTAGCTGTGTTGAGTTTACTCACTCATTTGGCATAGGTCAGTAAGGGTATCTAAACCAAATAATTTTTAGACTATGCTGCACAGCAAATTTGCTTTTTGGCTCCAGAGCTGGCTGGGCACACAGTGCTGCTCTATCCAGCTGCTGCTGAAATCTCCAAACTCATTTTTTGCCAGAGTGTGTGTAAAAGCCCATCAGTCTTTCATGCTGATCACTTGAAAACCAGTTAAAGTGTATTCATGCATTCCAAACATTAATTTTGCATATAAAAAATTGTATTTTTTTGCCACTGTTGAAGATTCTCTACAGTGGCAAATATGACAGATGTTCACCCTTATGTCCATGGAGAAAAAAAAAAAAAAAAAGAGTGCCAGTTCTGATCCAGAAGCCTCATCTAAGAACTAAGGTAAATAAGATGCCAGCCTATCATTTATTAGGATTACAAATCTGTGGTATCTTAAAAAGGCACTGTAGGCAACAGCTTTCAGGAGGCTCAAGGAAGAGCATGCTCAGCTTTGGACATATGGTTGATGTGGTCCAGTATAGTATAATAATTTTCTGATAGAGTTTCCATTTAATATCAACCAAGAAATCTTGGGTTTCTTTAAATATGTGGCGCAGGAGAAACTGATTCAGTTTGAAGGCACAGTAGTCCTTTAGTGAAGCTACTGTATCTGGATATCTCTGGTGAACTGTGTCTGGCTATTATGTTCAAGCCTAGGATGAGACCTGACTAAACTCATTTTCAGGAGGTGTAAAAATAATGGATTTAGCTCAGTGCACCACTGAAAGCCTGGCATTGCTGACTCCACAAAGATTCAATTCATATTTCACAGTTAGAAGATAAATTTGCTTTAAAAAGAAGTATTTGGCTTTTTTAAGAGAGGTTGATGGGTTTAAGGCTCTGTCTTTTTCCATCAAAATCAAAAGTTAACTTGGAAATATATAAAAGAATGTAAATTAAATTTAGTGAATACTATTTTATGATCCATCTTGATGCATATAATTGCCATAGGTAGAAAACACATCTGTGGTGAAGAAGTGGAAAATTGGAACATTATGGAGTTTCCACCAGGCTCCCTTGTTAGTGAATCTAAACTAATCTTTAGTGAATTCCTGAGAAAGCATGAAGAGGTTTCTTCTCCTAAAAAAAAGTGCTGAGCAAGTGAAAATGGAGCCAGAACAGACACTGCCACTTTGCTTTAAGGATTTAGATATGTTATTTAATTTGATTTCTGCAAAGACAAAACTAAACAGTGATGGCAGCTGATTCTCCCTGGAGAATCTGATAATCTGTATTAAGTAAACTTAACATAGAATGTAAAACAAAAGTACTTGAATGAAAAGTTGTTCCATACTGGTGGTCAAACTGAATCATCTGGACAGATTCACTGCACATAATACTCTAGTCAAACTATGGCTAAGTTTACCCTCCTGTAACAGCAGTATAGCATATTCATATGTGATACGATTTTAAGTTAACCAGCCAAAAACCTGCAGCCAGACATCTGTGGCAGCACAGAGCTCAGTGAGGTCTCATTGACCTAGGTATTTACCCAGATTTTTGGACAGATTTTTCAGGCTGCTTAATGCCATGCTACTAACTTCTTTAAAGCCTTATTTGATCAAGCTATACCACTGAGTCTCCTCAGTGGGTATTACTAATATATAACATGAGTGAGGGCTTCAGGAGGGCACCAACTGGACTGAGGCTGTGCACCACAGATGGAAAGGAGGACAGAAAAGGAGGATCTCTCCCACTCCTTATGTCACCCCAGCCCCTCTTCGGCAGCACGGTGGGGCACTGGGGTGACACCCAAATGATGTGCCCCACGCATGCAGGGCGATCCTCTCTGAATCGAAACCACCAGAATCTAGAGAGGCAGACTTATCACAAAAGTATTGTGACTCTAACGGGTTACTGGTTCTACCATATACAAAGGAGAACCAGAGGCTTTAAACACTGCAGTCAGCAAAACAATCTATACCTAATTAGTGCCAAGAGCTCAATGTTTCTAACCCTGTTTCCCCATGAAAATCTCTCATGGATTCACAGGGCTCTGTAGTGAATGTATGTCTGTACCACAAAATTGTTGGAGAGATAACTGTTTCAGCATATTCTTCCAAAGACACGAGACCTATAATTTTACACCAAATTGGCTCTAATTGCCACCAAAAGCATTGCCTGTGCTGAGGCATTCTCTAATGGGTTGCCTTTGCTGCACAGAAAGTCAGACCCTCCCACTGTCCACAAAGTAAAGCTCTCTGACCTGGGGCTTTAAATATGGACTAATTTATCTGGCTAGGATTACCTGCTGAGAAAACCACTGAGAACTAATGATCTGTCCTTTCCTCGTCCCAACACTGAAAGGCAGGCTGGGAAGTACAGGGCCAGATTCCAGCTAGAACTGGGTAGAATGAAAGAAGTGGAGAGAGGTGTCTACAAAGCCACAGGGAGAAATTAAGATAACGAAGAGAGGTGCCAGAATACAAGGCGCTGGTAGAAGTTGCTGAGAGGAAACTGTTCTGAGGCACCAAAAGGCATATTTGCAGTTTTAAAATAACTTTTCCAACTGCAGGAGAGGAAGAACAGTCCACTGGTCAGACCATTAGAAAACCTGGATTCAAGTAGCTGTTCTGCCACAGGTTTTCCTGAGGCAGTCAGCTGGCTTCCTTTATGCCTCAGAGACACAAAATGTAGCTACATTACCCTTTTTCCCCCATCTGCAAAACTGGAAATGGCAGTTCTTCACTACTTCACAGAATACACTAAAGACTTTGAATTGCTCTAACATTATGGTAATAGGAGCTGTAGAAACACCTAAGCCAACATGTTTTTTTACTTACTAATAAACGTAATTTCTTTTAAGGAAGCCCCCCCTTTTTTTTTCCTGTTCATGAGTCTCCAAAAAGAAGACATCTCAGTGCCCATTAAGACCTTCAGAGTACAAGTGTTTGTCATCAACAGTTTGTCCTAAAGTGAAACTATAAAATATGAAATTCTACGCTAATATAAGGAAGTTATAGAAACTTCCTTTAAATATGACACAAACATCTTAAGTGCAGAACCTGGAAGAAAGAGATTTCAGATGACAGAACTTGCTGCTCTTAAGACACCTGCCTTCTCAATGGCAGCTACCAAGGATCACTGTCTTAAAGTTCTTCTAGAATTACCAAGAATGCACAAAGAGAAACAAGAATGATTTGACAATGTTTTTAGTTTTCCTGTGTGACCACAGAAAAATATCAGTTCTAATGAAATGACCAGAGAATGAGTAAAGGATCTAATGATTAATGCTATGTTTACTTTGGGACAATCTCTGGTGTGTCAGAGAAATATGTGCAACAAAGCAGTGGTGTGACTGGGAATATTTCCTAAGAAAAGGTTAAGCACACTGTGGTTTTGTTTTTTCTCTAAAAAAATATCATATGCCATCCATGGCACGTAAATCCTGGTTTCATTTCATTTTCTTAATTGTTTGAAGGCTCAATATGAGTCAGGAAAGAGTTACTGAGGTCAGTTATTATACTTGAACTTTTGTGAAGCATCAGACAGAGACGTAGAGAAAATAACGTGAGAGGGATTTAGTTCTCTGAGAAACCACCTAGACATACTAGTCTGTTTATTTATCAAGCAAGAATAAAATATTATTTTCTGGGATGGAGTGAAAAATAATTACTAATTGAATATGTTAAGGTGTCTCCTAAATGGAGATGCATACCTGGGCTTGCTGAGCATACAGAACAGATAGAACAGAATCTCCTGTTCCGGCTGTGCTTGCAGCTAATAGCGCCAGCCAATTTCCAATGGAGTCAGTGGCCCTGTGTCATTTGACTGGAGGGAGACTTGGATCAGGCCCTAGGCATCTAGATGGATGTGGGCCATCAACAGTCAATTTTGCCCTTGTGCTGTTGGAAACTGGATTTTGCTGTTCAACTTCAATAGCTCTGAAGTAGTGTGACAGCCTCAGATGAAATATATAAATGCAGAGACAGGAGTATGAAGTGGAAACCTACTCAGGATTTCTGTTTTCTTTGTGTTACTGATTGCTTCTATCAGACAGTTGGTGACCCGTTATGCCCAGCTAAACCAGTAATTAGCTTTGCAGGACCATGAAAATGCCAGTCCCCAAGGTAACTTATGTAGAATAAAATTTCAACTACTTTTTCCTCCTAGATGGCATTATGCTCAAATTACCATTGTTATATTGTAAATGTCTACAAGAAGCAGGCAAAAATGAAAAAAAGTGTTTAAGTTTTCACTTGGTTTTCACCCCCTAAACTATATATGAGACAAGGAAACAGCAGAAGTCTGATTAAGTTTATTTCATTTTTCAAAAAACCTTCAAATTATTTCCAGTCAAAAATTAACTACTGTATAGCTACAAAGGCAGGAGACTTACTCTCAGTCTTGTGTACACGGCCATTTGTAAAAGAAATTACCTTTCTGATTCTGCATTTCTCATTCTGTACATCTTGACATCGAACTGGCAAGAAAACATGTCCCCCCAGGAAGCCAGAGTCTGAAGGTGAGATCAGTTACTGAGGCAGCTCATGCTTCATGCCCTGGAGGAGAAGCTCTCTGCTCCCTGAGGATCATGTTTCCTCTTTTAGGTCCCAGTTAGGTAAGCTTACGTAGTTCTAGCTTCAAGTGCATCCTGAAGCATTGCAGAAATGAGAATACATATAAACATATTTTTAAGGTTACAATAATACAAGCTGGTAGCAATAAAACAACGAGCAGTGTATACCAGCTAGGAACACAAGGTTCTTCTCTTCAAAACACAGAAAAGAAAACTCCTGTGTGCATTCCCAGCTGAGATGGTGGGACCCTGTCCTCTCTCCCAGAATTATTGAAGCAAGACATTTCTCTGCACATACACTATGAGCAAGCATATCCTGCTCATTTCCCTTTCCCTTGTGTTCTTCTACTTCCATCTTCACAGGCAGCCCAGAGAAACAGGATGAGACCTTTTTTTATGGTAAATCTTGGATGTTCATAACTCTAAGTTTTAGAGCAGTATCTGTCCATAGTGTGGCAGAAACCCAAACCTCAGACCCTGGGATCTGTCCCATATAATATCAAATGTGTTTAAATTCATCTAAGTGTGTAAATATAAAATATACTTCTACCTAGTCTTAAAGATAGAGTCATACCTATATATGCTCTGAGTATTTTGTGTTAGCATAGAAAGATAAAATAACTAATTGTTCCAAAACATCCCAGATTACTTCTAGCTTTACCATGCTAAAAAAATCCTTTTTTAATTATCTGCTGTTTACTATTGATCACCTATACATTGACCTTTAAAAGCTGAGTTTATATGAGATAAATTCTAAGGGGTTTTTTATACAACAAACCCAAAGAACTTGAAGAAAGAAGAAACAACCTTATCATGGACATTTTCCTTTTCCATTTTCCCTTGCTTCATCCACTGGACTGCAGAGGAGATCACCCCCTTAACACAAAGAAAAAGCATATGTCAACTTGCCTCACCTACAGAGCCTTCAGGCAAAATGCATCACTTTTTCAGGATTGTCAAGGACTGAATAAATCAGAGATAAGTGGGTTAAAATGTCAGTACCTGCTGGGACCAAAGTAAATCTACCACATTTTTTCATCCAAGTGAAATTCTAACTGCAGTACCACCAGCACTTCATTCATTAATTTAGGAAGACAACATAAAACTCATAATGATTCATTTTAAGTTTTTTTAAAAAGAGAAAAAACCACAAGTTGTTGGCTTCCCCTCCCTCCCCCCATTGTAATAAGTCTGTGGAAGTCATCTTGTGCAAAAGGTCAGATAAGCGTGATGTGAAAGATGGTGTTAAAAGGCTTTCAAACTTTGTTTATTAATAGATATAACCCTTTCACCTTTGCTACATCTGTCACCACTAGGTTAAATATCATCTATCTTACTGGTCACCTGACTTCTCGTTATTAGTATGGGAAAATGCCACAAAAAACACTGAACAGTCACAAATCCGTTACATAAAAAATGCAAGAGAAGAATTGCCTGAGCCCTCCTAATAAAACATAACCTAACATGGAGTAACTAAAGGCACTGAGGGTAGCCTCCGGCTTTAAAAGCATTCACTAGGCCATTGATCATTGAAGACAACACATGGTGACCTCACACATACACAATGTAAACTCCCAAACTCATTGATGGCATTCCTAGCTCTCTGTCCGAATTTATATTGCCTCTCTGTAAACTGTTTGACATAAGTAGTGAAAGATGGAAACAGAAAAGGGCTGCCTCAGTATGATGAGCATACCACCAAATGCAGCTGGATGCGAGTGAATTAACTTGTAGCTTACTTTGATGTTCAGAGAAATCTCAGGCCAAGATATGTGTTAGCAGAATTTTTGTAAGATTCTTGGAAGTATATTTTTTCTTCTGGATAGCCCAAAAATATGCTAGAGTATAAAAATTCCCTGACCCTTTGAGGAGGTGAAGAAAAGAAATGGAAAAAATATACTGTGTTATTATGCATTTATCAGGCAGAACGTTATTGCTATGTATCATGCGCTGAGAAAGGCATGTGGGTGTATATCTGCGGGTGTATATATGTTCCTCCCTTCTCTCCTTTTATCTCATTCCTTCTTTCTCTTCATTCTCCCTTTTTCTTCCTTCCTTCCTTCCTTCCTTTTCCTATAAACACCAAGAATGCATAAGTGCAAAACTTTCAGCGCTTACTTTCACTAAGCGTGTTTCAAACACTGAACAAATGTGTCTGTTCTATACTCCAAAACTATATAAATTAATTGTAAGGCAAAAGCCAAAATGTGAATACCCAGAAACAGAGTAGGAAGCTGAAGGAAGCAGCAGAATGATATCATTAGCATGTTAACTGTTTAAACAATTATTTTTTGTAAAGTTTCGATATTTATTGATATTGACAACAATGGACTCTCTTGGTTGGATTATTGTAGATGGGAAGCTCAAGAACTGCTTTCTTTCAAGAGGGATGCTGCAGGATTTTTGTAGACAATTTATGTTTGACATTTTAGACGTTGTGCTCCTGCAGTGAGTAAGTGGGCAGGAAGGAGATATTACTGGAACGCTTTCCCTTCCGTTTCTAAGCTATCTGTACTAGCTATAGGGAAGTTCTTTCCCTGATCCCAAAAGAAGGAAGAAATCATAGAGAAATAATGAAGCTGCATCTGAACGTGTATTTTACTCTGCTCCTGGAAAGGTGAAGGCACCCTTCTTGGGAGCTGATTGCAAAGTTACATTACAGCTCATTGCTAATAGATGGTGAGATGCTACTATGATTATTTCTAGCAGGGACTGCTGTCATTATGCACACTGCAGGAACAGTTACACGCCTCATGACTTGGCACAGTTCTAACTCAAGTGTCTAAAAAGAAAACCAAATAACAAAAGGTAAAATTGCCTTCCTGTGCAGTAAAAAATGTAAAGAATCCAGAAGCATCCCTAGCTTAGAGATTTCCAGCAAGTTACTGCTTTTAAGTCATGAGAAAATACCTAGGTTGGTGTTTCTGTTTACTACAGAAGACCACAGCTATAAGAAACTGTAAGGAGTGCATCTGGGATGCACAGACATATCTATGAGAACAACTGCTACAAAGACAGGTAAATATATAATATAATAATTTGAAGCTGAAATAAAAGAAAATTTTCTCTCTGGATTGGGCATGTAGGACACTGAGACTAAATCCGTCCTGCAGTTTCATATTATTGTTGTGTTCCTCTTCACCCCTCATCTGAGAGCTCAGCCTAAAGCCTGAAGTTGAAAGGAGTGAGGCTATGAATGGACCTTGAGTAGCCTATGTGCTATGGAGCGTGGTGCCTTGTTTGCTCCAACCGGCCAATGGCCTCACCCTGAAGTGGAGCATGCCTTGTCTGGAGGTCATCTGGTCCAACCTCCCTGCTCAAGCAGGGACAGCTAGAGCCAGTAGTCCAGGACCACGTTCAGACAGCTTTTGAATATCTCCAAGGATGGAGACTCCACAACCTCTCTGGGCAACCTCTGCCAGTGCTTGGTCACCCTCACAGTAAAAAAGTTTCCTGGTGTTCAGAGAGAACCTTCCATGTTCCGCTTTGTCCTCATTGCTTGTGGTCCTGCCACTGGGCACCACTGAAAAGAGCCTGGCTCTTTGCACCTTCCCTCTAGTTATTTATACACATTAATAAAATTACACCGAAATCCTTCTCTTCTCCAGGCTAAACAGCTGGCTCGGCCGCTGCGACCCTTCCCGGGACTCCGGTACGCCCGCGCCCACGGCGGTGGCTCCTCCCCGGGTGAGGGACTTTGCTGCACTTCGCTCCTTATTAAACTTCACGAGGTTCCCGTTGCCCCCTTCCCCCACGCTGGGGAGGTCCCTCGGGATGGCAGCGCCCGCGCCGGCCGTACCCGCCGCTCCTTGGAGGAGGAGCGGGAAGTGTAGAAAAGCAAACTGCGTTGGCCGGGAATCGAACCCGGGTCAACTGCTTGGAAGGCAGCTATGCTCACCACTATACCACCAACGCTGCGGTGTGTATGCTTTTCTGACTGGATCTTTCCTTCACCTCTGGTTTTCACCCATTCCTGGTCTGGTTTCCACCCATTCCTGGTCTAACCACAGGGCTTACTGCCCACCACAAACACAAAGGACTGCTGAGGGAAACATTCAACTGCTCTCCACAGCTGCCAAGGCTACTAGAAAACCTTTTTCTTTCTTTCTTTTTTTTTTTGAATAATGAAAAAAATCCTAAGGTAACATTCAGTGAAATATTTCTATCATCCTGATTTGTTTAAAAGAAATTCCAAATAAAAATACTAAAACCTTCAGAAATGGCACTGTAGATAATAACACTATTGGAAAAAAAGCCAGATAACAGCTCCAGTCTGATGAAACAAGCATCCTCATTTCACCTTTTTTAGTAAAAGAAATACTCTTGCCAGCACTAACATTGAACTATGAGTTTTTATCTCATGTTTGAAAAGTTAGGTGGAAAAAAATTATAATGGATGATGCATGTTGTCCTTTCCCCTGGCTACTGCTTTCCTCTTCTCAGTATCATCCAAAGAAACACAAGATCACATGGAAAATGGAGCTGAAAATATACTGAACAGATTTACAAAAGGTTGATATTTGAAAGAGGATTATCTGAAACACAAGTCTGAAATTTTTAATCTCAAACTTAAGTACATTTTTATCACATAATGTATGATGAAATGTTTTCTATTACAGTGGGCAGAGCCATCAAACTCCTTTAAAGGGGCACGTTCTCGAAGCTCACATGCTGCGAGGATATCCCATGAATAACCCAGGGTATTCTAGGGCATCTGTGACTTCTCTTCTGAGAATGCTCTGTTTACAGACAGATGTGGTTCTTAACATGCAGGAATGTATTTGTTTTCTCAGCAAGCTTATGGATGAAAACATTCTGTGCTGGCTCCCAGTTCCTTAATAAAGAGACCTTCAGGGCTCTTTCAGTCTCAAGCCCTCAGTCTTAAGCCTACTACAATGGTTGTCAGAAAAGTTATAAGACCTAGTATAGGTTCAGCATCCATTGATCTTCTGATTCCTGACCCTTCTGTTACTTTGCTTGCACCTGAGGAATGAATAGGTCCATAGCGGGTCCCCCAGTCCTGTGCACACTCGGGCCATTTTACGCAGAATCATTCAGTGTTTGTATGGTGAAATTTTATGCAACCTTTGAGAGAAGTCTGCAGAACACAGCTACACCAAGTAAAGATATCAAGTCTTCTCCCATTTTCTCCTCACAATTTACTTTATAAACCAGCAAAACCAGTCAAGATCCTATTTGGGAGTCTCTGCAAATAGGTTGTGAGTGCATACAGTTAAGTGTTTTTATAACTAAGACTTAACAGAACAAGCAAAGAAGGCTCTGCTGAATGATGTAGAGTCTGTTTTCATTTTATGTGACATGCACTGTGCAGGTATTGCTTTGCAAATGCACACCTCACTTAGGTGGTGCATGCACAGCAAACTGTTCCTTTTGGCACCAGATTTCTGTGCACTTGTTGTGGAACCGTTTTACGTGGGGCCTTGGCCCTCAGCCAGAAGGCTGATGATTTAAGAAGATGATACCATGGGACACATCAAACTCACTAATCATAATCACTTCTGAAAAATAAATACCTTTTTGTAATGATTTTCATGTTTTTCTTCTAATCTGTAGGCACCATAAATATTTTCTAGTAAAACTGCAAAGGTATGGATAATAAATCCAAGCCTAGCAATAGTTGTTTCCAACATTACTGAATAGTATGGTTTAACAATCATCACAAAAGGCTGTTCTTTACATACTTCCCTGCAGAAATATTCCATGGAACCTAAAAGTCTGTGGACTACCATTTGAAAATCATTATTTTACCATCTAGGAAATTTGAATAACATTAGTACAGAAGTCTGGAGGAAGTATGGATGTTTTTCTTACTAAGAATGATATTTCTCTTTCTTAAAGCTGTAACCTTAACTATGTCATCTTTGTGATCTCAACATCCCGTATTTTAAGGTAATACAGAGTGAAGAGGATGATTTTAAAACTGTGGTAGAACTGGAAAGAGTGATGGGCTGCCTTTGAATGGAGGAAATGCACTGGATGAGGATTGCCTGCTCTGAGAAAGCTGAAAGCTGAACTGGCTGAGCAGAACAGGACAGAGAAGAGGGACAGGCTAAGGGGAGCTTTGTGGACGGCAGCCACCTGGGTTTCAGTTCATAAAGCTGCTTAAACACGCACGAGATTCCTAAAGAATTTAAGCACTCAAAGTTGCAGATAAACTCAGAGGGCCACATTCCCAAAGTCAAAGTAGTCTTATTCCACTTAAGGAGTCCTAGAAACACTTCTGAACATCTGTAGGCACCTGGAAATCTGTTGAAACCTGACCCGAGTGTTCCAGTCCCAAATGCAAAGCCTCCCTAACTTCAGTAACTCTTGTATGTTCAGACAATACACACACACTGCCAAATCAGGGGCTCTGCGTGAAATTTGTCCTGGTTGTTTCTTGCTTTCCCTCTCTCTCTCTCAGCCGCGCATATATACACAGATTCCAGTAGCACCTGATGAACAAGCAGATCAAATTAACCCTTATTACGTCTTACCAGAACAAGATGAGTGTACAATGGCAGCCTTTCCTAATCTGGTTTTCATTCACTAGGCAACAAATCTGTGATGACAAATCTACTGCATATAGCAGAGAGGAAGTACTTTACCGTGGTATAATTAAAAGGATTCCTACCACACACATAATGACACGCTCTCTGCTTTCTTATTAAAGGTTTCCTTTGTTTGGGTTTACACCAAATTAGTTGCATATGTCACTAGTTTTGCTGTAATATCATCTTCAACTACTTAGTCCATCATCACGCTAACCCCTCAATTAACCCTTGTTTCAGACTGCTCTGTGCAGGTGCAGCAACATCGCTCTTCTGGCAAAGAACATGTCTTGTTCACTGCTAGTGACCTTTGTTATTGCTGAGGATCTGGGGATGCTACATGTGCTTTTTGTTTGCAGCGCAAGGCCTCAGCTAATTGCGTAACTGAGGTGCTGCAGATACACAGCCTGTAGAAATCTAGAAGTTATTCAAACATAAAAAAATAAAACCTAGGTCTAATCAACACTGAATTTGTCCGGTGTTCTGGCAATAAGCTTCTCCACAGACTATGTAGGTCCAGTGGATTCCTTAGTCCATATCAGAGCAAAAGGGTAAAACTAAGAAGAACATATCCCAAAAGATTTCAGAAGTTGTTAGTGCTACCATCTGAACAGAAGCTGTCTATTACCCATCACAAGTTTTATGAACTGTTCGAGCAGAGAAACAGCATTACATCTTCAAAATAAAAGGCATCTAAGTGCCTAAAATATATTAGGCAAATAGTGGTATAATAATCTTACAGGCACATGATCATTTGGAAGCTATCTGAAAGCTTTATGTATTTAGACCTAATACACCAAAAGAAAAAAAAAAGTTTTTAGAATTAGTTTACTTAGGATAATCCAAGTGTAAGTTAAATTAAAAAAATAATAATCAACCTTCATGAGGTTTCTTGAAAATCTTATCTATTTTTCTTATTATTACTATTCTTTATATTTTTGTATAACCTGATTGTCTTAGGTACTGACTTCAGTTTGCCAAATGCTGTTCTCCACTCAAATTATTCACGTAGTTGTATATTCTCTTGTATCGAGGTCAGTCTCCTTGAGTGGTCAGTCCTTAATAGACAATAAGGATAACATACATGTAGACACATGTTTGTGTTTATCACAGAAAATAACAACTCAAATTTAGGAATACTTTAAAATGGACTATAAAGATGGCATTTCAAAATTCTTGACTTGTTGCTGTCCATCAAGAAGTTGGAAATTTTTTTTAATTACATGTTTTTTTTTTTGATTTAATAGGAAATATTAGAATTTTTTTTTATATTAGTCTTTTTTTATTAACATCTAGAAAAATGTTCTACTTTTCAAAAAGAAAATAAGTGGTCTTTTCTCTACCAATAACTAACAGAAATTTAATGGCAACCAATAAGATTCTTTCTCTGGTGTATGAAAAATTCATAATACTATAATTAATAGTAGGTTGTTAACTTGAAAAAATAAAACCCACTTTCCTGAGAAACGCGAGTCTTAGTGCTAAGGAGAGCTCACTGTCCCAGATGCAGTGGAGCCTCAACAAGGCTGGTATAGTATGGCTGAAATAAAGAACTCACCAGTCAGCTTCTTTCTAGCCATCCCGATGATGAAATCAACTGAAAACCAGGCAACTGTCTCCAAAATAATAAACAATTTAAAAAAAAATCTTAAATAATTCCTAAGCCATTACTGGGTTTGTTCTTTAGCTTTTCTTTGAATTATCAAGGGATTCTAAGTTAAGTGAAAATCTGAACTGAGATTTTTTTCATGCATTCACTTGGCTTCAGAAGCTGGGATGCTGTCTAGAAATGTGCATGGCCATCTTCAGAGGGTGATTCATCTCAGCCTGGGATAAATGTCTAAAATAAACTGGTGAATAACCTTCTGGAGGCACTTTTTTTCTTTCTATTGATGTTAAAAACATGAAGTGGATAGCTCAGACTTTGAAGTTTTAAACAAGGTGGCATTCATATAACCTAAATATTTTTAAATTTATGATAAATCACAAAATGACAACTCCCATTTTCTCTCAGTCTAAATTGTTCTTATTGGCAATTATGTTATTTTGAGAATGGAAACATCATCTGTGAAGATGAAGTTTGAGGTTCATTATGTATCATGTACTGATGATTTCTTGTGCAGACCAGATACAAGACATTCAGCCGTGATCTAGATGTTTTCAGCATGAACACAATGCATGCCTCAGAAATTATTTGATATTTAGAAATGAGCTACTGAATCAGCAAGAACTTTAGTGGCTGGCTCTCTGCGGTGCCTCAAGGAAACAGAAATCACTAAACCTGCTCCATTATGATGAGAACACAAACACACATTTAAAAAAAAATCCAACCCCAAACAAAGAGCATTATTAAAAAATGAGGGTTTTTTTTCTTTGAATTCATGCAGCTGATCTTAGAAGGCAGCTACACAGTCTTCTGCCACTATTCCAGATTTATTAGCCAGATATGAAGTCCTTAAGTAGATAGGTTTCCAACACTTTCACCCTTATACTTGTACACCTTTCCATGAGAATGTCTGTTCTAGATGATCAGATTTACAGATACAGTAACAAAGACAAGTAGTAAAAGGACCTCTTTATTTCTACAGATTGAAAATGTAGAAGTCATGTACATAGGTTAGCATCACATGTGATTAAAGAAGCCCAAAGATTCAGTAGGGTATTTTTCCCTTTTTTTACCCTCTAGCACGCTCCTATTCTTCATTCCCATTCCTCCTTGCTTCAGACTGCTTTCTTGGCATGTTTTTAAGCAAAGCAAGGCACACCCACTGCCTCCACCTAACCTCAGAAGACATTACTGGAATATTTGACTGTGGAGGCTGAATACAAAGACCTGATTGAGAATTTGAATTTATTTTTTTTTAGTAGCAGAAGGATTCAGACTTCGTGGACAAATATTCACATTTATTTTGTCAGTTTACTTCATCCCTTTCTCTTCTACTATCTTTTTTAGGGGACACTTTCTGCTTTTGTTTTAGGCTAGGTTATCCTGATTGATTTTGGCCAAAGAAATAATTTATCTTTTTATTTGTCCTTGCTATATAATTTAACTTTGCTATATAACATTGGACATGTATACAGTGATCTGGAGTCTAAAATTTTGCTTTACTCCATCTGCATCTTTCTGGGAATTGAAGGGAACAGTAGGGAATTACTGAGTAAGTGAAGGCAACAGTAAGGAATTACTAAGTTCTGCCTCTTTAGGGAAATATGCACATAGAAATATGTATAACATGGTGCTTGCATTTAGTTGTGTAGGGATTTCTTTTTTCCCATCACCTTCTCAAAAGGTTGGCGTATTTCATTTTTTATGGTCAGTCCAAAAGATTACTCTTTCCAGAACCCTGTCAAATGAACATGATTGATGCACCAGTGGAAAATAAATGTGGGGAAAATTACTCTGGAGTATTTATGCATTAAATAAACTAGCATTCTCTCTCCCAGAGTCTTACAGACAAATGAGCAATTAAGCCATTTGATTCTTGCACTTCAATGTAGGAATTGACTTCTGGGCTGAACTATTTAAGGTGATTGTGGGTATTTCTCTGTGCTAGGCCTTTTTAATGACTTTTGTTTGGAGGTTTAATATGTACATTGGATCATATAACCCATTCTTGGTCAGGACTGTCAGTTTTAGTCATTTTGCTGGGGAAATTTTCTAGAAAAAAATTTGGTTTCAAAATACATATTCATTTTGGAGGGAAAATATTTCATTGTTTCAAATTCTTTCTGCAATTCAGGAAAGCCTCTCTTACAGTTCTGTCTTAACGCTGTCAGTTAGGACAAACTAAGACTTATAAACATAAGTGAACAACAATAATCACTCTAATTCATGCCTTTTATTATCTCAGTGTCAATTTATGTGCAAGTTAATTTGGAATTAAAGATTTTCATCTGTCAATACTCCATCTGAAGTATGGCAGAGCTGCTCTGAGATTTGGTTAAGCTAATGTAGCTTTGTATACTGATAATTATATTATTTTAATCAAAACTTTCTGTAGAGACACTTGTATGGATCTTAAATTGGATTTTTATTGTCTAAAAATTAAATTACATTACAAGTCATACCAACATTCCATTGGATTAATTGTAAACACTTTTTAGAACAGGTTTGGGTACATTGGATACTTTTTCTTATCTTTCTTTTGTTCTGATTTGGTCTATGATTTAATTATTTTGATACCTAATCATTCAGCTACTATGATTCACCAAGTTATGAGACATTAACTAAGCTGTAGAATTGTCTGCTTTTCATACATTGGCCATGATGTGCAAAAGCAAATCTAACCATGGAGTAAAATTCATATTCACTGCAAATTAAGTTGACCTGCATTTGCTTTGGCTAAAAGCAGATAAACAGAGCTTCCATAGCTCAGATGATTTACAGTAGATTTAAGTCACCATTATCTAATTTTTTATTTGTTTTTTCCAAACTCTGCTTATGGATAAAAAGGGGAGAATACCATATATGTTAAGCCAAAAATTTCTTGTTAACCCTACTAAAATCTAGCTAAAATACAAAAAAGTTATCATTATTAGTCCAGTTAAAATTATAATAACATTCACCAAATTATCAAATATTCAACATTCTTCTATTCCAAATTCTCTACTTAGTAGAAATAGAATGTCATTAATAATACCATTAATAATTGTTACACAAAACTTCCTAGTTTTCTACACTTTTTCTCTGGATATGCTCTTTTCCACCACAGCTCTCTATCCTAAGGCCAACAGAGCCCATTTTCCTCAGAACGGACAAGACAGTTGCAGTGAGCCAAGAGCACCCCTGAGGAGAGTGATGTTGATGATGGGATTTCTTTTCCTTTGTTGGGAGCAGTGTGTTGCTAATGGTTTCTTTCACCTTCCCCTAGGCTCCAGGTGGGGATATTTTTACACATTTTTATAGATTACACATTTTCATACCTTGTTCTTCCTTTACATTATACTTGAGTATAGTATTTATGGTATATTTTACTTACCTCGGATCCTTATTCTTTATTCTCTTTGCTACCCCTAAACCAGTTTTGCTCAGCTCCCAGATCTGCATTTCTTTAACAGACCGTTGTGGAGTTTTTGTACCGCTGGGGTCTCTGTACCATGTCTTCTGTACTCTGTCTTTTACCATCTTGTACTCCACACAGCATCCTGGGTTCCCATTGCCATCACAGTACATTTGTACTGCTCTAACACTGCATCATTATGTTGGAGTCACCCATTTTGTTCTGTCAAGAAAAACTATTTGTTAAAACTACCTATGTAAAATTGCAGTTACATTGTATAATATTATTCAAAAATAAGCACAAGTTAAACAAATCAGAGAGTAGACATCTGGTCATTAGAAAGATGTTATGGCTTAACAAGGAAGAAAAACACTGAAAACAGGCCAAGATAAGTTCAGGCAAGGTCTGGCAAGTCATCAAACTAGATTTTTCCTTTCCTGAATTGCTCTACCATACCCACCTTAATGCCTCTAAAACCTTCACATTTCTGCTATCTGTATGTCTCCACACAATGCAATATGAAGTAAATATGTGGGTCTCACGTCTGTGTTAATTGAAGATGTGCAGTACATTCTTGCACTGAGGCCTTTTACCAGAGTCTTTTGATTGGCAAACAAACCAGATCTCACAAAAGCCCAGAATAAAGGGCTATTTTCTACACAGTCCTACTAGTAATGAAGTATGACAGATTTTAATTGGGTAGAATATCACATAACTAATAATGCTAAGGACAGTATTCTGAAAGTCTTTATGCCTTGCATGTCAAGGTAATGACTATTAAAACAGATACTTTAGCCACTTCTCTCCGAAGACCACCCCTTGCTATGCCTATTTTGGCAGGGTGTGCTACCTGAGAGCTGTGTACACCTTTCTTTCTTGTCTTTGCTGTTTGGCACTCAGTGTAGGTTCTGCAGCTCTTTTCATGAATGCAAAGCCAACAAATTATCCTGACTTTTCATGCTATCGTAACTTTTCTTTGCCTAAAGTTTCCATCTTAAGGACTTGTATGTCTCCTATTTAGGATCATTTCTTACAACGATTCAGAAGCACCGCCTGATTCCTTTGTAAGCTGTCAACAAAGTAAAATGTCTTTATAGTACTTTATTTTTCTGTCCTACATTGTATAGGTTGTTTGGATTTAATCAATGTTATGTAGTTTGAACTCACTCCATAGATTTTTTTCACGTCATGAATTTCATTTCATATGATCTACTGTATTTTTGCCAAAGAAGCCATAGCCAGCAAGTTGGTCATATGGAAGGAACAGTTAATACAGGATTAGATGAAATATCAAGTGGGCAAGCATGTTATGCTGATGCAGACATTCCCTTTTTTCCTCCCATGAATCCATATGTGCACCTGTTTCAGGATAAATTCCTTTACTCCCATTGGGCTCCTGTTGTGTTTGGCACAGACTGGAGACGTGCAATGCAAGGGCACACTGCTAATTTTTCAGAGATGCCTCATATGCACATATTCCTCTGGACTTAATGGGAGCTGCAGGTGCTCAACACATTCTGAAAATCATACTTTAGTAGGAAACCTTATCCTCTCTCCTAGAAAGACAATTTTAAAAATCAGATAGAGGCCTTCTGTCTCATCCAACCTTTGCTTCAATTAATTCCTTCATCCTTCTGGGAACAAAAGGAAGTCTAATGAAAGAAACTTTATTTAATGTCTTAGAGATAAACCACTAAAAAAAGGATATAAGGGAAAGAAATGTCTGGGACTCAAACCCTGGATAAAAACAAAACTCCTATGAGGGAGATAATTCTGAGGAAAGAGGTATTTCAAGAACATTAGAGTGAAGCAGCTTCTCTACGCAATTTCTCTAACACACCTGAAATGTTCTTCTGACATGTTCAAGCTTTGCTCCTAAACCCTGAAGAAATATGAAAGAAAACATGACAAACAGTTAGAATGGTGGAATAAAATTAAAAGAAAAATTATGAAATAAAATAAAATAAAATAAAATGCAATAATCAAAGAACAAACTAGAGAAGAGAAAGCAATGGAACAAATTCATTCCCACTGGGACTGCTGTTAACTAAATAGGTTTAAACCAGAGGACATACTTGTCTTACTCTCATTATATTTTGAAGGTTTCTCACTTTATTCCTTAATTTCTTTTTGAAGCCAAAAATAAAGAGAAGGAAAAAAAAGAAAATCAAGAAGGAGAACAGATAGTACCATTCATGAGTAAAATTTCTAAATATAAGTAAGATTGAGGTCATAAAAAGTAGCTGAGTATTAAGACCTCACTGAAAATACTGACACTGCTCTTCAGAGAACGCAAAGACTTGTTGTACTTTGTATTCTGGGCGGTGATAGGAATGGTGCCTGGTTTCCCTGCAACAGCCTGACACAGAAGTAACAGGCTTTTCATACCTAGTGCTAAGCTAGTTATGAAAAACACATAACTTATTGCTGGCTACAATTCTGTGCCAAGCACAGAACTTGCTACTGATTTGCCACTGTCAGTCCAGTTAGTACACACATTTTTGAGTGCTCTGGGCACTGTTTTTTCAATACAACAGAGATAAGGACCAGAGTGCCCAGGAGATGAAATAGTGCTTCCATTGCTAGTCTAATCTAAGTGCATGAAAGCATACGGCATGAAAGCCCAGCTTCACAAGAAAGCTTGAGAAATATCCATTGTTAGGCTTCCCCATGAGGTTTGGAAAGTTGTCTTGTGATGTGGGGGACACCGATTCCAGACCCCTTTGTGATCAAATGAAGGAGGATCATGATGGACCTCCAATGCAAAGAAGCAGTTTACAGCAGGAAGCAGGAATAAGCTGTAAAGAAGTGATTTAGAAACATTTCCTAGGTATGTATAGGCACTGTTATTTGATCCAAAGCTCAAATACAGTTGAAACTTGCATGGACATCACAAACAAGAACCTCTACCACTATGTTCATAGTAAAATGCTGGAAAAAGGAAAAGGGTGCACATTGCTGAATGGAGAAGGTGATTTAGTGACAGCAGACACAGATCAGTCTGAGGTACATCTTCTTTGTCTTAGACTTCCCCAGCAAGGTCTCTCATGCCTCTGTGCTTAGAGGTGAGGCTCAAGGAGGAAAACTACCAAAAATGGATGAAGATTGCTTGGAGAATTCAATCCATATACATCCACAGAACCTGCCAGGATGCATCCAAGGGTGCTGGAAGAACTGGCTGATGTGCAAGGCTCCTCTCTAACATTTTTGAAAGATTGTGGGAACACAGGAGGTAGTCTTTTGTTTTTGCCTTTTCAACAAAGGCCAAAAGGACAATCTAGGGAACTACAGGCTGGTCAACCTTACTTCAGACTTTGGAAAAATTGTGGAGCAAACACTCTTAGAGCACATTTCTGGGCACATGAACAAGAAGAAGGTGATCAGCAACAGTCAGCTTGGTAACCATGCTGGTTACTCAGGGTAAATTATGCCTGACCAACCCTCCCACACAATATTCTTTTACTGAAAGTGGGATTTTACAGTTTGGGTGGGTGGACAACTGGATGGATAAAAAACAGATTAGATAGTGAGGCTCAGAGGGCAGTGGTTTATGGAGATTGGTAATGAGTGGAGTAGCACAGAGGTCTATGCTGTTCTTAACATCTTTAAGGGGATGATGGCAATAGATGCTTCCTCCATTCTGGAGGAGGCGAGTGAGTGTACTCTGACCAAATTTGCAGGTGATATTCAACTGGGGGACAAGGCAATACACTACAGGACAGGGCTGCCATCCAGAAGGACCTGGACAGGCTAGAGGAATAGGCCAACAGGACCCTTATGAAATTCAGGCAGGACCAATGCCCAGTCCAGCACAGGGAGAGGAGGAGCCCCTTGCAGCAGTACAGGAATGGGCTGGGGTGGCCAGGGAGCAGCTCTGTGGGATGAGCCCTGGAGGTCTGGTGGGAACAACAAGGGCTGACAGCATCCTGAGCTGTGTGAACAGGTCATGATCAGGAGACAGAGGGAAAGGATCATCCTATCTGTTTAGCACTCATTAGACCACATCTAGATATTAAATCCAGTGTTAGCCCCCCAATATGGGAAAGATTAACAAATTGGAGTGAATTCCGCAAAGGGCCCCAGGGTGGTTGAGGCTGGAGCATTTACCATATGCAAAGAAGCTGAGGGAGCTGGGACCAATCTGCCTGGAGAAGGGAGGTTTGGGGAAGAAGGGACTTCAGACACAAAAACAGTCTTCCCCCAGTACCTAGGAGAAGTCTATGAGAAGGTGGACTTGGCCTACAGTGCTGTGTGGTGGGAGGTCAAGAGACAACAGGCAGAAATTGAAATAAGTGATCTCATCTGCATACAGGGAAACCCTTTTCCCAAAGAAGAAAATTGAGCAGAGAAGCAGGTTGCCCAGTGAGGCTCTGCAATCTCCCTGCTTAGGGGTTTCTAAAACCTGACTGGTTAAATACTTGAGCAACCTGCTCTGAAGTCATGGCTAGCCCTGCTTTGAGCAGGAGGTTGGACAAGAGACTTCCTGATGTCTTCTCCAGCCTGAATTATACTGTGATATCCAGTCAGAGAGACTCTGACCAAAAATGGTTAAGAATTTTGTCAAAACATTTTACTATCTGGAAAAAGCAACAATTAAAGAGAAAACTTATGAAAATATTTTTTATTAATAAGAAATAATATTTTTTGTTAAATTTTAGATTTTTTAAATGTAAAATGTATCTTTTACATTGTCTTAGCAAAGCTAAGAAGCTTTGCTTCAGAGGCATGTTAAGAAACCTTAGTGCTTTTTGTTTAACATTTTGGGATCAAGTGGAAAGCCCCTCCTTCCAGAGTTGTAAAGGACTCTTAAGATCATTTGTATGAACTTTGGTCTTCTTCTTATCCATTGGATATGATTTTATCTATTTATTTTGAACAGTTTTGGTAGAAGTTGCTAAAAGAATCATTGAAGAAATTTATAAAAAATGAGAATTTTAACTCTTTGGGCAGAATTTTTACCTGCTGGACATCTGCCTGAGCTTTAGGAGGAATACTTTTAGAGGGAATATTTCAGCAAAGCATTTTCACTCCTTTCCAAGAACAAGATGTACATTTACACACACTCTTAGGTTCAAAACTCTATGACACCACGAGCTGCTCTACCATTGCAGTGGTATGAGACTACCTGTGTCAGGGATGATCCTTTTACTCTTCAAAAAATGAAACCCAGGTGAGAAAATTAAAAGTAGGAGCAAGGAAAGAAGGCATGAATCTGAATGGGGAAAGAAAAGAAAGCACAGCAGAAGGATTTATAATATGAGTACAAATTTCATATTCCTGCTGATGCCTATGATCTTTCCGAAACTAGTACAGATGGTAATATCATCTGTTACTCAGTATAATCAAGACATTTTTCCGTATCAAGGTGTCAAAGATCTTTTGATGGTAAGATGACTCTATGCTGTACCAAGTTTGATCATAACACAGTCGCTGGCTAAATCAGTTGCCAATTCCCTCACAGCCACTGATTCCTGTAGCCAGTTTTATGCTGTAAATAGAATTGGACTTTAGTTATTTGGAAAAATATGAAGTATTTCACACAACATCTACAACTATAATAGACAGGACAACCTTGTATAGGTGTAATCACAAGTACCTTCACAAGTGCCTTCACTTACAGTATTTTAAAATCAATACTTTTCCAAGCTTCCTAATTTCCTGGCTTTTATTCCCTCTTACTTACAGGTGAAACCTGTTTCCTGAGAAAATTGCTGTACTGTGATGACTAAATATATGGCTTATTGTTGAATAATTAAGCACAGTTTTAGTAAGAGGTCATTAAATCTGATGGACGGGGCCTCTACAAACAATGTCATCTGTCACTCTGTGCTCGGTGAAAGGAAGTAGAAGAACAGCTGGTTTCAGTTCTCATGAGTTTCACGTTTTCCTTATTTCTGAATCACATGGGATAAATTCCTATGGTTCTAATCTGGCTTTTTAGTCACAGCTGTAATACAAAGGAGAACTTATATCCAACTTGGTCTGTTTTGTCTAGTTTTGAGTTGAGAGCATGAAAAGCTATGAAGCTTGAGCATGTATTTTCTCAGAATTTATGTATAACCCATTTCATTTTAATTAGGTAGAAGTTTGCAAACATTGCTAAATTATCCAGTCAGACCTTGCTAACTACTAAGTATCAGCCTCAACTGAGTTTGCTTTCACCTGATTGCAGGTTTATTTATATTATAATTCCAGCCTGAAAAAAAAAAAAAAGTCTAATAGATCAGCTTTTATAAAAAGGTATTCTCCCCCAGATACAAGGTGCCTCATCTACCACACTAGTGAAAGCCTACCTAGCTAATTATTAACAGCTGCTGATTCCTGTGAGAACCACCATGTTATCAATGTATCTTTACTGTGTAGATGCTGAAATAATGGTTAACTTGTAATTCTGTCATCAATAACCAAATTCTTTGAAATAAGTCAAAGACTTATTTATTAAAATAAACGCCAAACAAGAGGGAAAAAAAAAAAAAAAAGACATCATTGTCCTAATTAGTCTAAAGAATCTACATAGTGAAATACCAAAAAAGTATAAAACATCCTCAAAACTGTATGAGGTTCAACAAGGCCAAGTGCCAGGTCCTGCACTTTGGTCACAACAACCCCATGCAGCGCTACAGGCTTGGGGAAGAGTGGCTGGAAAGCTGCATGGCAGAAAAAGACCTGGGGGTATTGGTTGACAGCCGCTTGAATATGAACCAGCAGTGTGCCCAGGTGGCCAAGAAGGCCAATGGCATCCTGGCCTGTATCAGGAATAGTGTGACCAGCAGGAGCAGGGAAGTGATCATGCCCCTGTACTCGGTGCTGGTGAGGCCGCACCTCGAATACTGTGTTCAGTTTTGGACCCCTCACTACAAGAAAGACGTTGCATTACTGGAACATGTCCAGAGGAGAGCAACCAAGCTGGTGAGGGGTCTGGAGCACAAGTCGTATGAGGAGAGGCTGAGGGAACTGGGGTTGTTTAGTCTGGAGAAGAGGAGGCTGAGGGGAGACCTGATCGCCCTCTACAACTACCTGAAAAGAGGCTGTAGCGAGGTGGGGGTCAGTCTCTTCTCCCTGGTAACAGATGATAGGACGAGGGAGAATGGTTTGAAGTTGCGCCAGGGCAGGTTTAGGCTAGACATTAGGAAAAACTTCTTCACCGAGAGGGTTGTCAGGCTCTGGAATGGGCTGCCCAGGGAGGTGGTCGAGTCCTTATCCCTGGAGGTATTTAAAAGAAGGATAGATGAGGTGCTTAGGGACATGGTTTAGTGTGGATGGCAGGGTTAGGTTAAAGGTTGGACTCAGTGATCTTAAAGGTCTTTTCCAACCAAAGTGATTCTATGATTCTAAAAAACTAGCAGGGCAGCAATGGGTTGAAATAAAACAGACCAGATTCTAGAAGTTTTTTGTGGTTTGGCCTAATGTACATACCCTTGTATTGAGCAGGTTTGCCTCCCTCATCCCACCTTCCCTGAAATACTTTAATATAATAGAACATTTTCTAACCTACATTTGATTTTTAATATCTGTAACATCAGGTCACTGGGACCAAAAAGTATAACTAACTGTACTGCTGAAGAAGGAAAGTTGCAGCAAGTTGTAAATGAACTTTCATAGTATCCATTCAATCATAAATCATTATTATGGCTTTATTATTATTGAATATAACCAGAAATCTTGGAGTCTGAATGGAGCACAAAGTTATTTATGAGGATGAGGCTAATTGTGCTGGCTTACTAAGTTTGAGATATGTATGGAAAACTTCTCCAAAAAGAGCTGAGAAACTGAAAATCATAAACTGAACTTAAACATTACATAAAAAAATATGTCCCATGCTACATGGTAATAACCCCCACCATGTGAAAGCCCACCATGTGAAAGCCACAGATTTTCCCTTAATTCATGGAGATTTAGGCTTTAACTAATTCATTATACAGACCAGAGTCAAACATAGTATGTGGCTCTTACCTTCCCCAACGTATACTAGGTAGCACTTAAATCTGACATTTCAAAAAAAAAAGTGTAAAAGCACAAATAAAAATACTTTATTTATAACTTCTCAAAACTTTCTTTTTCTTTGTCTTGTAACCCCCCCCAAAAAAAAAAAAAATAAAAACCACAACAACAACAACAAAACCAGAACAAATAAACAAATATTCAGTCAGTCTTCACCAAAACCACACTTCCCAGTGCTTAGCCCATGAGCCACCTCTCACTGATCATAAACTGGTCTCTGGGATGATGATGATGACAGTCAGTGATGGAATTGTAGAACTGATCCCAAACAATTGGAAACTGATCCTTTCTGACCCAGAAAACAGATTTACGAAGCGGACTGTAGACACTCCATTTTTGCTACTCCATATGTCATACCACAGACTGCAGGATGCAGCTGTAATTTTACAGCCTTCCTCATCTCTTTCCATTCCCACACCCTTTCTAAATTGTGCCATCAGCTGACCTTGCCTACAAGCACAAAAACTGTTCTCCAACTGCACAATTTCAGAACATATCAAAACATTAATAAGGATGCTGTGGTTTAGAATTTTTGAAAATTAAAATAATCTGAGGTTAGAGTATTGGAGGGGTTTTCCATGCTAGCAGTTACCCTATCACATCTGCTACCTATTGTGGTTATGTCTTCTTCCACTTCTAAATATATGTATCTTTCATGTGGAAAGGAGGAGTCTAACCCTCGCAAATTCTGTGTAGACTAGCCTGACTTCTCTTCTTCCTCTAATACTGTACATAATAACTTAGATTCAGACTAAGTTTTGGAGAATCTTTTTCTTTACCCTTTCTCCTGAAAACCTCTGACACTGGAATTCACCCTTTGCCCTTTGATAACTGGTATCCAAGTCTTTCCAGTAAGGGAGGAATCAGTGACAGAAAACATACAATCACTTGTTTTATCTGCCACTAAACAAATAAAACTCACCTCCCACGAAGAAAACAGAAAAGTATGTGACCACATAATTAAACATGGCGTACTCATGCCTTAAGAAAGGGTATTAAAGACTTAATTAAGTCTTTCTGAACAACCTACTTCTAACATTGCCAATATGTTGGATCCAAGCTTTGCAACCTTGATCATCTTTTTTGTAGTGTTTGATATGCAGCTCCCTAGATTTCTCTGAAGAAAATAAGAAATCTTCTCTTGAAGAATCACAGGAATATCCTCATGGCTTACAAGCAGCTTTGGGATCTTATTACAGCACTCCAGTGAATATCTGCCTGGTTATTTGGTGGGAATGTGGAGAGACATCCTTGTTTCACAGCTGTCAACTCCCCTCAGGGAAGGGATGTGAGGGATGTTAGGATTTAGGAATCCTGATTCTATTTCAATTAGACAACCCTGTCATTGTCTCCACAAGCCCAAACTCCTGCCTGCATCTTTGTCTTCATCCAAATCCAATGCTTTCTCCAGTACTGCCAAAAACATTTCTGTTTGGCTCAAATCATCTCACAGTGGCTTGAGAACAGTAAGTAATTAGTCTCATACATAAATCTGGATGTGGATGTGCTCCCAGCAGGATTGCCAGATCTGAGCAACTCCATGACTGCTCTTCCATGGTGTGAATAAGGCACGTGCCACAAGAGAGTGTTAGCAGAGAGGAAAGTTTACAGCCTCTTTTACTGGACCTCCTCCTATTTTCTATTTATTTTTTATTCTGTTCTGAGATGCTTTGTATGATCTCAGATTGGAAGCTGAGACAAAAAGAGTGGTTAACAGCTACCACATAACATTGTACTCATCTGTTTGGTTCTGCAAGATTGAATGCACAATTTTGCATTTGATTTATATATAGTTGTCATGCCTATGCACAACTGAGAATATAAATAGCAAAGGCAGGATACAAAGAATGCAATTTAAATAATCTGAAACTGATTTAAAGAAGACATCTGGAAACTATCTGGAAATAATCTATCAGGTTAAAAAACATCAAGGAACAGCCTTTCCACTGAAGCAGAAGTTAGGAACTTAACTGCATCAGATGAAAACCCAAGTCAAGTTAAGAATCACATTCATGACCTGAAGGTCTGACTGAGATTCCAGATCAAAGATAAAAGCAAAGACTAGTAAACACATGATTTGTATGGACAATGGATGCAATTATGAGAACTACAAAGGGTAAGTAAGTGTGTAAAATCTGTGAGAGACAAGAATCAAAACAGCTCGAAGGTAGTAAGAAAATAATGGGAAGAGAGAGACTGGAGAGGATACAGATTACAAAATTAAGTAAAAAGGAGCAGGGAGCAAGTTTAAAAAGACAAGAATGGGCTCATCATATCTCATCCAAGGAAGACGGTACCTCTGAAGAGGGTTGGCTACAAATGGGGTGGGTTTAGGTCTCTAATGGATCCAGAAGCTGGACAGAGCATGATACAACTGTCATTTAAACAATTTGTTTGAAATTAGTAGCAAAGTGAAGAGAAGCAAATTATTTCTGGATCCTGGTATCAAGCCAGAACAATATTCCTTCTTATAGGTCAAGGATACTGTGAAGTGATCCACTATTATGGCAGGTACATATGGAAATGGATTTGCTTGTAACTGCCAGCTGAATGAAAAGCAGATCTGTCTGTCTGCCAAACACAATGCATAATGGTCAGTCTAAAAGGAATGAAGGTGCGGTTATCACACTTGTGTAGCTAGTTTATTATATCAGGATGTTTTAAAGTAAGATAAGAACAACACCTAGGATAAGACAGTATGGTAAATAGATGATCTATAATTACAACCTATTAATAATGGCAGACAACCATATGATAGAAAGCTGGTAACATAGAACAACCAAAACCAAAAATCCCCAAAATAACTTAGGATATATACCATTTGAAACATGCATAGAAGGAGAAACAGCTCATAGTCATTGCACGTGGGCTGTTAGGCAACTTGTCACTTTGTGGTGATTTGTCACTACTACACAGTGCTGCATTTCTTTGTGTCATATTGCACTGGTATAGAAACACCACCAGTAACAAATCCCATTTGGAATTAAATCTGTGGCTGTTGGATTGAAGTGACTCTGCATGGATGGGGAAGCCGAAGTCTGGATTTGCCTCTAACAACACTAGAAATCAGCAAATGTCTGCCCCGGTGACTTACCAAAAGTGACTGCGCTGCTGAAGTCATTGCTTGTGGGGAAACAAGTTTGGAAAGAAACATCAGACTATTATAGACTTCTACACAAGTGTTCTGAAATCCTCTATAGATTGGTAAAACCTAAGAATTTCAGGAACTTCTAAATTAATTATGATTCACCTATTTATTTTGTTTAAATAAATTACCTTGTTTTGTTAACTATCTCCTTAAGAATCTAATTTTAGGCTAGACATTAGACATCTAATTTTAGGCTAGACATTAGGAAAAACTTCTTCACCGAGAGGGTTGTCAGGCTCTGGAATGGGCTACCCAGGGAGGTGGTGGAGTCCTCATCCCTTGAGGTCTTTAAAAGAAGGATAGATGAGGTGCTCAGGGACATGGTTTAGTGGTGGGATGGCAGTGCTAGGTTAACGGTTGGACTCGATGATCTTAAAGGTCTTTTCCAACCGAGGTGATTCTATGATTCTATGATTCTAAAGAGCTAAGGGTACAAAATAGCTGTTTACTTTAGGTTGCCCTAAACAGATGGGGTTTTTTCCTGTGAATATTGCATTTCCTGATACCTTCTCCTTGCCTTAGTAATCCTATTCCTTAATCATCATTTACACTTAAGGTCTGATTCAAAATTTTCTGACAAAGCCTTGATGCCTACTAAAGTATTTACTGTATGTAATTTGGTTTACTTTAGACAATCATTTGAAATAACCAGTGGTCCTTTTTCTGTAGTTACCTATCCTGTCAAGCAGAAGGATGGGGAAGTTAGGAATTGTTGAGTTAAGGTATTTGTACTGTAAATATGTTCTATTGGGTGGGAAATGCAAGTAATTCTGGCATTTTTATTAGCATGTGTAATCACCGTGATATTTAATAGTCAACAGTTTTGTGCATGAACTGTAGTCACACCAACTCTCTTGAAATTCAGGGCAACAGAAAAGTTACTTAAAAATTCAAATGCAATTTTACATAACAACTTTTATCATTCACACAAACTGGGGAGATAGTGAACAATTTCAGAGCCTATATTTAATAAAATTTGATTCAGAAATAGCAAAGGGAACTATTTTCATTTAGTCCTTTTTTTCAATCAGAGCAACTGGATGTCCAGATAGTTTATCTTTAATTCATTCTAGAGATTCTGTAAGTAATTTATTTCTGGTTTACCATGTGCTGTTCTCTGACATCAGCTTCTGAGTTGATCTGTCCCACCCACTTTATTATCAAATTTATCCCGCTGTAATTTGGGCCAGGGGGAAAATAATTTCTCGTTGCCTTATGAGGCAATCACTGTCGTGAGAACTCCCCTGTCCTTGCTACATGGTCTCACTCACAATTACAAATCTATTATTAAACTAAATTAAGAGAGAAACAGAGAGAGAGAGGTTTTGGCTTTATTTTCAGATTTAGAAAGATAAAAAACATTCAGTGACATATACATGTTTTAGCTGTGCTTGTTTTCATTACAGTAATTTGTATATTTTCCTACTGAAAGAAATATTGCAAACAGCAAGCTGAATTGTGCTTGACATAGTGGGAGGACACTAATTCACCCCAGCTGACTTTCTGACACGATACCATAAGTGGCGCAGATGTGACCACCAGCAAGTACCGATAGCATCATACACAAGCAATCATGTTTTCCCTGACTGTGTGGTGTAGAGAGCGATCGCCTACTTAGTGTAAATCTTTTCCTGTCCCACTAATCCTGCTGGGTGTTCACAAGGACTGAATCAATTGTTTATTCAACATAAAGATTAATTTCAGCTGGTGCTGCTTTGCGGTCTGAAATGAAAAAAAAAAAAAAAAAGCAAACCAAAACAAAACACAACACAACAATCTTTCACTGAAAGAGAAGTCTCAGCTCTCTTGTTCCATGCAGATGGTGCTGTTTACCGGTTATCTCTCAGTGCAGGAAGGAGACCAAAGCCTAGAGAATTACAGCTGGTTCAAACTAATCCCAGCAAAAGCTGAATTAGAAGAAAAGTAATTTGTTGAATTCTGTGATTACCATGATCTCACAGCTAGTCAAACTATAGAGCCACTAATAGTCTACTCAGTATGCAAAAATTGCATCTTTGATACCCAAATTATAGTGTTGCCAAGAAAGTTTTCTGCATGAAGTGATTACAGACTAACCCCTCTCTAATTTCTGATTGAAATAAAGACCTCATCTTTCCCCTTGAGAATGAACCTCCATTTTCTCTTTTTTAGGCAGGACGTTACAACTGACTGGGTTGATCCACTACCTGGGTTGGAAGGGTAGGTCATGCAGGAACTGAAGCTCACCTGTGTTATGAGCAGGCACCTGCTGAGAGAAGAGACAAAGAAATCACAGTCCAGTCCAGGTACTCCAGAACTTCTGCCATAACAGGGTGTCCCTCGCCCCATCCAGACAGATCCTGAGACAGAGCCGAATATGGAAGGTATCCAAACTTGGCTGCTTGGTATGAGAGCTCAGACTCACCAAGTGACACTTTGTGGTACACCTGCAGATGAATACAAACAGGAGGTAAGGTGAAAAACATCACTTGTGTCAGGAAGGGTCTAGCTAGCGCTGTACCATGCTGGGTGCATGCTTCTTGGCTGCTTCTGCTATCATGGCAGCTTGAAGGAAGAATATAGTAATGTTCTGACCAAATAAAATATACCTTGCTGTGGATAACTGAGGAGCAAGTGAGAAAAAAAGGAGAGAGGTTGCACACACGTGTGGTTTCAGAGTGTAAGGGAGTTGTCCATTGGTGAGCTTCTGCAGGCACTTGCTGGCTGTCAGCAGAGTTGTGGTGCAAACTGGAGCCACATCTGTGTGAATAAGACCTTCTTCCTCTTTTAAAAAGCAGCATTTCTAAAGGTTAGCAGACAAATCTCCCCCTTTCCTACTGTATAATTCAGCTGAGTGTATATAAAATGCACTATTATTCTTGGAAGAGTAAATTACTAATATTTTCTTAGCCACCAAAGTGAGTATAAATGTTGGTTTTGCATGAAGAAAGACACACAGATTCTTATACATTTACCTTGCTTCTGGTACTCAGGTGTTATTGGAGTACACTGACCTCAGATCATAACGTTCCACTCATGTGACTATCCTTTCCTCTTTTAGCCAGAGAGTTTACAGAGTCCTTAGCACCTACAAGAACATTTTTCTTTGCTGGTTAATGAAGTCAAGACTCATTAGAATTCTCATACCTAAATTCCATCACTGGAAGGAGGCAAAAGTCAGTTTCACGCTAAAGAAATGCATGAGAATTGACACAGTGATGGAAGGGGGCTGGGGCAAGACACTTGAGTAGTCACCTTTTTGACTTCCAGGCAATTGCAAGAGTTAAGAACTGACAAAGATTAAAAAAACTTCTAGTACCCATTTCAGGGAGACTAGGTCAGACAAACCTCTGTCAGGAATCATTGATCCTGCCTTCAGGCAATGTAGTGGACAAGATGACCTGCAAAGGTCTGTTTCCAGGCCTGTGATAGTGTGATGAGACCTAAATTTCCTTGGGACGATCAGGTGATAGAGCAGCAGCCTTCCTGTGGAGTTAGCCATCAAGCTTGGGAAGATTATTTTCATAGCTGCCTGTGTAAACAATTGTTATTAAGCAGAATTATTATTGCTTTGTTTATTTTTTTTTCCCCACTATGCCTTGTTGCAAGCCTATGCTGAATACCTTCAGGCAAGGTAAGTCCTCAAAGAGAATATTAGAAATCTTACTGGATTAATGCATAATTTCACTGAGGTTTTTGCTGCTAGCAGATGAGAGTAAATTTTTTAACCGTGGTCATACTAAGTCTGAATTAGAACAACTTCATGAGTCTGAAAGTGATAGGGAGAAAGGGCCCTATTTGCAGAGAAACCTGCGCTTTCTTTACTGCAGAGTATCTGTATTTTAGGATTGCCTGATTTTAATTTCCTATTTCAGCAAAAACAAAAGATCCAATTATATACAGATCTTCAATTATCCAAAAGGATGTTGTTAGGAAAAAAAAAAGCACACATAAAAAAATCGTAACAGCATATAAAAGACCAGAGTTTCCTGAAAAATGTAATTTTGTATTCTCAAGTTGTGTTCCTTTGTAAAGAATTAAAATGTTGGCATTTCTTGACAGGCAGAGTGATTGCTTGATAAGATTTTAGAGATAAAGTGACTTTTGTCATTTTTCACACATAATTAAATACAACAAAAGTAATATTTTAAATAGATAAGCAAGCACACAATGGGTAATTATGTGTATGGAGCTCTGTTTTACAGTGTATAGTGCTTAATTAGACCTTAAGGGACAGTGCAAATTTGCTAACCGTATGTGCTAGTCACAGCCAACATTTCATACCAAAGTTCCAGACTCCTGTCTACATCTGCACATAATTTGCTTATTAGTTTAAATGCACAATTTCAACTCTTTAACATTCAGTTTTGATTGGTTTTGCTACATTAATGGGATAATAACATCATTCATAATCAATGTTCTCCAAATGTAAATGATTTTAATTGTTCACACATAATAGTGTTCTCTATTAAAAACACATACTGGTGCTTAGTTGAGAAAATTAATTTGCTGTGTTTGTTACTATAATGAAATAAAAGTTGTTCCAATTTAATGAATTCAGCAGTAGATTTCATAACTTCATTATGAACGTAAACTCAATTTTCTGGGGGTAACTTACCATTAGTTCAAATGAAAAGATTCATTCTCTGGAAAATTCAGGAGTCACTGGTTCTATTTCTTGGGGTCATTCCAATTAATAAAATGAGAAATATTTAACAATGCCATAGAGTGAGTACTGCAACATGCAATTGAAATAATTCTTCCTGCGTCTTGAATTTCAGAGTTTCCCCAGCTGAATTGCTATTTTTTAAAAAGTTTCTCAAGGGAGGAAACAGAAAAAAATAATGACAACATCATTTAACTATTTTCATACTAAACTATTTAAGGTCCTGCTGTATCTTTTCTCATGAACTTGAAATCAATGGCCCTGTTTTTGTTCAGCAGATCAACAGACTTGCAGAGCTTATCATCATTCAGCTTGAGGAAAATGAATTATGACATTGTAAAACTATATAGTTTTAATGCACAGATGTGGGAAACATCAACGCTGAGGCTTACTTAATGAGTAACATACACGGTTACTTCACTGCTGCTGGGTGCAAAACTGTGGATATTAGTACTGAGCTCTTACTCAATAGTATGAAAAAGATTATGGTAAGCCAAAATTGACAATAAATTTTATCTGATAACTGACATCTGACACATAGCTTTGGGGCCTTCTTTTGCTAGGTCTTAAAATGAAATTACTCATCTTTTGAGCTCTGGGTATGAAACCTTAGGGCTACCAGGAAAGTAGTGAGTTAGCATGGCTAAATGAGAAATCTTTCCTTGAACCCTGATATCTCAGACATTTCTCAACTATCTTCTATCTCCCATTTCCAATTAGCTTTTATTCTTTCTTTCCTTTTTTTTTTCTTTTTTTTTTTAATTGAAAGAGTAATTTCACATGTTTCTGGGATTCTAAAATCCTACCTGGAAAATAAGTCCCAGTCCAATAGAGATTGTAGGTCTCAAGTAGCAAACCGTTTTATATGTGTTTTTTATGCATGTTACCATATCTGCTCACATTCACTACTCTGTGCCTTTCTGGAACACACAATTTAGTTAAGTATTAGATTCAAAGCACAGGTATAAAACAGTTTATGTAGCAGGTTGGGATTAACCATATAAAGCTGTCTTCAGGCCTTCACACAGAACTATGACTTTCACTACCTTTTTTTTTTTTTTTTTTCAGTTTGGGGACTTTAGTTCATACCTAACTATAAGCATATGGGTCATTCTTATTGAAATCAAGGAACAGAAAATTCCACCCCATTAAAATTACATTGCCAAACTCCAAGCTGAAGGCAGTTTACTCTATTGAGTTATTCCTGTGATTCAAGAAAGGCTTAAACTGTGTTGGATTTAGTGGAGAACATTCAATATGAACCTTAGAGGGCTGAGCTATGTATATGTTGACCAAGTGGATGGGTGGATTGAAGGGAGGAAAAATAAGGCATTGTGTTCAGCTCTGAATGTGGTATTGGATAGTTCACAAGGTACTTCACTCTCATTCATTTTCCTGAAATCTGTGGCTGGTTTTGCAAATTCAGTGAATTAGGGCAGTTTGAAAAATTATCCTGACTTTTTTTTAGCCAGAGTGAATGGAAGCTTCAGATTTATTTTTTTTTTGTAGCGCTGAGGAAGAATGACACACTCTTGGACACCCTCCAGTTCTTGGGTAGTGTGATAAAATTTTTCTATTTATAGAAAAGTGATACCACTTCAGTAGACCACCATAAATGTATGTGGTATTTTCAGATTATTGCATTGAGAGGTCATCTTCAAGAATCTGCCAGTTTTTCATAAAACTCCAATTTTCCATGGAATCTGTCTGTTAGCACCAAAGCAATGCATTATTTAGCTATGTATGAATTTTATCTCATAGTAATCCAATTTACTAGCTACATGGTTAAATGAAAAACAATCCTCTCCAGAGCATAGTCCAAAGGCATAACATTTAAAGTTACATTAGCATTGATAACTAATTCAAAATTTAATGTCTAAGTACATAAAATAAATAAGCAAACTTTGTGTGCTCCAACATTGGGTTTACTTTGCTCTCATTTCTTTCCCCAAGGCATAAAGAAAATTTACTTCAACTTATTATATTACCACCCTTTTCACCCCTCTCCAAATCCATCCATGAATGGCCCTTTCTCTTTTCCATCATTACAATTCCGTAAACATCTGTTTGCTTCTCTCTTTATCCCATAACAAGAATCCAGCATATGAAAAATATTGAAAGGAATGGGTTTCATTCATTTTAATTGGAGAAGTGTGAGAAGGAAAATGCCTGCATAACCAAACTGCCTGTGTTACAAATTGCATGTTAGAATAGAGGATGATTTCTGGCAGGATCTTTGTTTTCTTTTCCCCCCAAACACCCAGAGTTCTTAAAAATAACAAAAAGAATCTTGGCGATGACAAGAAAAAGAAAGTTATTTATAAAAGTTTCCTGTTAGTGTTACTTGTATACAGTCAGCAGACAGGGGCAAGGGTAAGTAAGATCACAACTGACGATTAAATAAACAAAGAATGAAATGTCAATTCCATAATGAGAACTTTAATGAAAGCAATGGAGTTTCAGATGAGAGCAGAAATAAATTTCTGTCCTTCTTACAGTAGGATTAGAAAATCATCTTCTGCATAAGCAGAAGCTGCTCTCTAACATGAGCTATGCTTTGTAATATTGCGCTTCCTGAGATTGATTAACACGCAGAGGTAGAAGGAAATTTAGATTTTATACATTGTGCTTTTTTGTCTTTTGTGTTTTGGGGAGAGGGAATCAGGCTCCAGGCTCCAGTGGATTTCCAGCTAAACTCTACAAAACTTTGTAGCACATTTTAAAAGTAAGTTTTGCGTAGGATCTATAATAAGGCATTTCAGGTCAATTCATTAATCAGTTCTCTTAGGAATGCTTTAATTACAGTCTTCTGAAACCAGAGGGAAAAATGGTAAATACTGTAGAACCAACAGACCAATATTGCTAATTAATATGGATTGCAAGAGAAAGTGTTGACTAAAAAGCCTTGGATGAATTCTCAGAGGGATAATGAATTATGATCAAGGGGGATTTATTAAAAATAGACCTGCTAACAATACTAAAATTCTGTGCACTTTCTAACACCTTTAACTCACTCAAAAACTTTTTACAAACATTAATTAATTCTCCAAACATTTTAATAGCTTAAGTAACTACTATTATCCCAACTAAATAGACTGACACTTTTTCAAATTGAGAGACTTGTCCAAAAGGCAATACTATATCCATGGCCAACTTGGGATCAGATATTGCCTGTATCTTGTTGGGGTTTTTTTCTTAGTTTTAGTATGCCAAACCACTTTCCTTTAGGGCCTGATCCAAAACCTACCAAAATCAGCAAGAACCATTCAGCTGACCTCATGGGGCTTTGAGTTGCCCACAGAGAGACATTTCAGACTGTTAATCAGGGCTACTGCCAGTAAAAATATAATATTGCAATGATACAGAAAAGTCGTGGTATTGTGGGCAAGGGCCAATTGTCCTTTCTCCTACTTTATGGTAGTATTTGGATGGCAAAAGAAAATCTTAGGGGGAAAGTACAGTTTATGGTGGTTTCCCCCTGCAGTACTGGACCAGTCCCTCAGTGTGGTATGACAACATGCCATACTCCTTTTGATTATTTTTGTATGAAATACAAGAGTAAGTTCTTATTACTAAATGACAACTTTTGCAAAAGTATTGGTGGTAACTCCAACTATCCAGCTAAATTCTAGTTATTTTGTGCCTCTTTAGAATACCTCAACATTTTTGAACTGTTACATTAACTTATTAACTTGATCACTCTTTTTATGCATATGCCTATTTGTATGCCACAAAAGATTTGATTTGCTGACTGGTTTCAACTGTTTCTGCATGCTGTTTGCAATGTGCAATAATTCACTTCCAAGTGCAGTTACATTCTGGTTCTAGTGAAGACTCCAAACATAAGACACAGTTGGATAAGATCTTCACATGTAGGAGACCTGTTGACTGTCAAGTTTTTGTATGTAAAAAGTATATTGAACAAGGCATATTTAATGATCTTCTAGTATGGAAATTATCTTACTATTTGTAATATAATGTGCTGTTATTTTCCTATTTTTTTTGTACATTGATGTAAGTCCTTTTGCATTGAGAAGTAGTAGTTCAGTTAGGTGAAAAAGCTCACTTAATCATTCTTTCCCAGTTTTACCACCTGTGACCAATTCTAGATGCTTTGATCACAGGACCAAAATAGAATTGGGAAATCCAGCATGACTGGATGAAAATCTGTCAAATACATGTGACATCTTGTGTATAACAGAGTGTATAAACAGCTAGCACTTTTTTTTTTTAAATAAAATATTATTTTAGCCCAACCTATGAGTAGAAAATCTTATCAATAGTCCTGGCAGAGTCCTTATATCAAAAAGGTTGCAGCTAATCTTGCAAAATGGAGCTCTAAATGGTCACCAGAGGGCACAAAATGCCTTTGAATAAATGTAAGTGAAAGATGTACCAACATCCTTATACTTGGTCCCTGAAGCTAAGTACATAAATTCCCATTTTTTCATGTCTAAATATCACTTTGTTACCTTCAGAAGTAAATAGGTCAACCTAATGTCAGGTCTTGGCTCTCATTTGAAACTAGACAGCCATATTTACCTTGGTGAATAAATCCAAACTAACATGCATAGAAATTTTTGCTTTGTTCCTTTGTTTGAGAACTAACTCCCAACTTATAAAGGCATATATGTAGCTTTAAGGTATTCATGGAACAATTCATACTAAATAGTTTCAGCCTGTGAAGGCTTCACTCATTTCAAAGGTTCCCTCGTTGTCTCCTTACTTGTGGGGCACAAAACGATAGAAGAGGACTAGTGTTAGTTCCCTTCTTCTGATGTGCAAAGATGCATTGTCAGAGGCTACTTCCAACACAAGTTCACAACTGTCCTTGGCTACAGTCTCCAGCAGTGTTGTTCTTTCATCTTGCCTTGCAACTACCAAGGAACTAAGAACAGCAGCATGATGGGCTCTGGCAAGATATGCAGCTTTTCTTTCAATTCTTTGCTTTATGCTCCCTTTGGCTAGCCTGTGCTATCCGAGCTTAAGTAAAGCACTGGGTCCATAAGTGATAAAATACGTTCACTGACAAGGTCTATGATCAAGAAGTGGTAAAACTTTTGATTTTTAGAACTTGCTTATCACCTTTCTTTTGCTACTGTGGCTGTGACTATCTAATCAGACAGAAATCCAGCCTGGATAAAGTATAAGTTTCCCCTTGTCCATCTAAAAATGAAGTGGAATGAAATATAGTGAGGTCATGGGGTAAGGATTTGAACTATGTACTGATGACAAGGTCTGGAAAAAACATGTAGTGTGTATAAATAAACATACTATTAAGTTCAGATGGAAGCCTGTCCAGCAAAAAGTGAAGTTAGGAAAGTATACTGAGCCCTTGCTTCATGAAAGGCTCCACTTGTGAAAACAATATGAGCAGAATCGTATTTGTAGAATATGGAAACATAATACCTTGCCCTAGTGCTAATGATTGTTTCACCGTCTGTTGTTGGCATCAATGACATTAACAAGCTATTAGTTCAAAAAGTTTCTCTTCAGTATAGTTGAGGCTTTTGCTTTCGGTGACGAAGGTCCAAGGTTCAATCAGCCTATGGCTATTGCAGAGACATTCTGTACTCCAAGATATGTGCTAATATCAATGCCATCAGGTAAAAGAAAGGAGATTCTCATGACATCTTTTTTTAGATTTCAGTATCAAATACTGCGATGAACTACAAGGCAATTCCCTAAGGTGACTAGGAAAATCTTCCAAATTAAACATGCTGTTAAACTAGATTAAAATGACAAAAACCAGATAAATCAGATTAAAGTCTGATCCTACTCCAACCTTAATTCACACTGCTGTAAAATTATATCATTACAGCATGCAGAACAGTGAATTAAAGATGAAGTGCCAGCTTTAAATTTAATTTCCTCACATTTGCCAGTTTCAGATTATCTAGTGCTAACAGCATGACTGACACTTCACAGGCGTGCCTGAAAATAAATTCCTCTAATCCAGGACCTCTCCTGACAACATCTCAGTTGTCTCATGGGCTCCAGTGAGTAGGTAGATTGAGGACCCAGTGGAACAGAGGGATGTTTGGATATAACACTAAAACTAAGGACCATTAAGGCAGACACAGATTAAGGACAGGGAATTAGACAAACCCGGATTATATGTGGTGTGGGGAATTAAAATGTTCCTTTGTTCCCACTCTTAAGTACCACCTCAGGAAGTGCTGTCTGAGAAAGAAACCTCCTGATCAGAGCCAAAAATCTGGGCCTGTATTTCTGTAATGGGTTGAAAACCATGGTAAGACATTTTAGCACACACGAGAGGATGTCCAGTTGGGTCTTCCTCTCACTATAAATACAGTCACATTCATGCATAGAAAAAGGGGAGGAAGTTTAGCTACTGCCTATCACATGTATTCGAGGCACTGACTATATTTGCTCCTCTGCTTCACAGATGTGCTGTCATACATTACTTTTCCTGCTAGACCTCCTATAGCCTTCCTGAGTCACTCCTTTGGTCAAACGATATTAGCTGGACACAAACTCCACATTCAGACCTGCCACAATGCATGGCTTACCATGGAGGATATAAGATCACTGGGTAAAAAACTGGCTGGATGGCCAAGCCCAGAGAGTTGTGGTCAACGGAATTAAATCCAGTTCGTGGCCAGTCACAAGCGGTGTCCCCCAGGGCTGAGTTCTAGGGCTGGTCTTGTTTAATACCTTTATCAATGACCTGGACGAGGGATTGAGTGTGCCCTCTGCAAATTTGCAGACGACACCAAACTGTGTGGGGGTGTCAATCTGCTTAAGGGGAGGAGGGTTCTGCAGAGGGACCTGGACAGGCTGGATTGATGGGCTGAGGCCAACTGTATGAGGTTCAACAAGGCCAAGTGCCAGGTCCTGCACTTTGGTCACAACAACCCCATGCAGCGCTACAGGCTTGGGGAAGAGTGGCTGGAAAGCTGCCTGGTGGAAAAAGACCTGGGGGTACTGATTGACAGCCGCCTGAATATGAGCCAGCAGTGTGCCCAGGTGGCCAAGAAGGCCAATGGCATCCTGGCCTGTATCAGGAATAGTGTGACCAGCAGGAGCAGGGAAGTGATCGTGCCCCTGTACTGTTGGCACTGGTGAGGCCGCACCTCGAATACTGTGTTCAGTTTTGGACCCCTCACTACAAGAAAGACGTTGCATTACTGGAACATGTCCAGAGGAGAGCAACAAAGCTGGTGAGGGGTCTGGAGCACAAGTCGTATGAGGAGAGGCTGAGGGAACTGGGGTTGTTTAGTCTGGAGAAGAGGAGGCTGAGGGGAGACCTTATCACCCTCTACAGCTACCTGACAGGAGGCTGTAGCAAGGTGGGGGTCGGTCTCTTCTTCCTGGTAACAGACGATAGGACAAGGGGGAATGGTCTGAAGTTGCGCCAGGGTAGGTTTAGGCTAGACATTAGGAAAAATTTCTTCACAGAAAGGGCTGTCAGGCTCTGGAATGGGCTGCCCAGGGAGGTGGTTGAGTCCCTATCCCTGGAGGTATTTAAAAGAAGAATAGATGAGGTGCTTAGGGACATTGTTTAGTGGTGGGATGGCAGTGCTAGGTTAACGGCTGGACTTGATGATCTTAAAGGTCTTTTCCAACCTAAACTATTCTATGATTCTGTGATCTGCTTAGCTGAACTTTTTATTGACACCCTTGCTTTAAAAGTTAAAACTATACCCTGGGAGCAAGAAAGGAAAGTCTTTCAGTCTTTGCCACTTCAGAAAGGAAGTAGCTAAGGTGAATGACTTTGCATTTTAAAAATTAGAGCTTTTGTAAGCAAGGGGGGAGACGGGCTCTACATCCTGCATCTCTGAACACTGATACACAATATTCAAACCCAGGCTAACTTGTTTCCGAGAAAGCATCTTAACCACTGCTTTCTTACTCAAGAAATTTGTTAGAGCCCCTGATTTTCACAGCAACTTACAAGGCAGGCTTAAAACAACATCCCCAAGATGCTTGATGTACTCTGAATGTTAGAAATTGCATTCACGTCTCTTTCAGGTAGAGAAAGAAGCTGAACCTGAATTTGCAGTGTCTCTTTTGAGTGGTCTCATTGCAGGGCTAGTTGGCAAAAGGTACATTAAAAAAAAACCAAAGCCTTTCCCCTCCTGTGTTTTCTATCAGGTTCTGCCTGCCAAAGCTGTTTTGAGAGAAGTTTCTGGCTAAGGGCTCTCAGAGGAGATGAATGCAGCAATGCCTGTGGGCGCTCAGCTGCACAGCATTGCCAAGGCAGGGGCAGTTCTGGATACGTCCACTGAAATGTGGCTTCCAGGTATAAGTGACAGCTGAGTGTCAGTTTTAAGAATCTACATTTTGGATTTCGGCCTTTATGTTACTTTGTCCTTTATCTTTTAAGTAAGGAGTTCTAAACCCCTGCACACACTGAATCATAGTGTGTACCCTTCAGTGGAACAGACCCAAAAAGATGGACCTTATTACCTTCTCATGCCCTCCCAATTGCATCCAAAGTGGATGCCACAGAAATTGAGATAAAATTCAAATAAAATTAAAAAAGGATCATGAAAAAAAAATTTCCAGCACTTGAGTGTAAGAATCAAAAAGGAAACTGGAAAACGCCATCTCCCTACCTTTTTCTTCTACTAAACCCCTTGTTTCTTTGAAAGGTGGGGATTTTTGGAAGTCCTGGGCTATGGGGGAAGGATTTGCAAAGTCACTGCAGCCTTGTCCAAGATTAATTGCTACCTCCCTACCACAATACGAACAACAGTGACCCTATTCATCCATTTCCTGAACAGAGAATAAGAAAAGCCGGAAGTATTCAAGTAATATTGTAACTGGACCCTACAGTAGTCCCAAAAACAATGGGAGCTAGAAGGGGAACATAATGATTCATTTTGGCTACTCTGTTGTATCATTTGTTCTTCCTTGGACCTATAAACTGGTATGTAATGACTTTTAGGAATATAGGGATGTTAGAAACAGAAACCAGAAGCTCAGAACTCATAACACCTTTCCCATATTTCCTCTGAGTTAAAAAAAAAATAAAAAAATCAGCATTTGTGAATGTAACCTTCTAATATTAAAATGAAATCATGTGCTCTAGTAGCTGATTGTGACAGTAACTCTTAATTTCCCCCTTTCTGTTCTCAAGTAGCAAATTGATATGACACAATGCAGAAACATTTTCAAACACATGGCCTGAAAAGTTTAAAGTGTATCTGTAATACATTACTTTCTGAAAACTTAGATGTCCATATAAGGTGTCCATATCTGTACATTTCTGCAGGAAAACTAATCCAAGCAGATTTGAGCTAACATCTGTCTACAATATCAGCTACTTAAGTCAATGTATTGGTCAGGATTGTATCTAGGGAAGAAATTGAAAAAGATGTGAAATCAAAATGAATAACATTTACAGTAAATGATATAGAAAATTGATTTCTGGTCTTTAAAAGTTTACTAAAGCTTTTGCTTCTACCTCTTCTTTCTGTTCTACTACTTCATTCTTTAACAAATTAGAATAAAAAGAAAGGTTGAACAATTTTGCGTTGTAGGGACATTCAAAATGTTATGTCTTGTCTTTGTGAATACATTGTATAAATACAGTTTGGACTAAAAATTTAACAAATAACTAACTACTCTGGTCAGCTTCACAGAAAATAGTATCTGGAGAATTTTTATTTTTACGGGATTAGGGCTACAATGCAACACACATTTTCAGGTACAGTACTAGGATGTATCCTAACAACAAATACCAAGAAACATTGTTTTGTAGACCAAAAATAAATTTAAAAATTTGCTGCTTAATATGGATTGATGAAGCTAATCTCGTTGTACCTTATCTATCAGCACCGTCACATTTGTCCAGATGTTAATAAGTTGCATTTCCATATAACTTATTCTCTAAGTGGCTCAGGCACAAAGAAGATGTGCCAATTGCCCAAGGATGAAGTAAAGAGAAAATATTTCATTGGCATGTACTAACGACTGCTATCATGGACTGTAATGGACTCTATTGTGGTAAGCAATAGCAAACTCAGATATTCACAGCTTATGGATATAACCTTTATTTCAGTAGCATGAAATCCAGTAATATCAAAAACCAAATACAGAGACAAATACAATCCCATTCTGACTAGAGGTTCTCTAATCAGAGAGGTCCACAACATCAGGAGGCTACAGCACCACTAAGCCAGACTAAAAACTGATCACTGCTTAATCGGTAAGGTTAAGTCCAAAACATCTTTCCTCCTTCCTACCTCTGCCTGAAACATCTCTTTACTCTAAATTACTTCACATGATAAACAAAATCATAAACTCAAAAAAAAAAAAAAAAAAATAATTAAATACCATTATATGAAAAAATTGATTTTAGCTGACTTATTCCTCTTCAAAAATTATTTAATTCCTGCAATATGTTTTAATATGTTTTCTTAAAAATCTGAAGGGATAAAACTACTGTATTTTTGGCTGGGAAAATAATATTTGAGCAGAAGAATTAGATCTTTGTATGCATTTCTGTTTGGAAATTTCAAAACTTTTCATTTCATTTCCTTAGAGTCTAAACAAAACATTAAACATTTGCAACCAAATTTCACTTCAGATTCCTCCATTATGGTCCTTCTATGCTGCTTCAAGGTTTTCCCAAGTGTTTTCTATAAGCTGATCTCTCCTCCTGACACTTGAAGAGGTGAGGTAAATATTGATCTGACACAAGAGGAGAAATACCACTCTCATTCTCCTGTTGGAAACTTTGAGTTTCACCGACAAGATTTCAATATTCATATTGCGGGGGGAATGGCTGACTTTTTCTTTTGCCCTGGAGGGGGAAAGCCATCTTCACGGAGAATAAACAACCCAGAAAGTTTCCGTCATCTCTGAAAATCACATGGGAGCAACATCCCCAGTTTGTGTGCTCCTGAATAACGAGAACAGAATGGTTTCCATATCCACTGAGATGTTGTGACAAGGTTTTTCATAGATGTTACTTTATTTCTGGTTCACTCCAGTAGCTTCCACTGTCACTCAAGCTCCTGTGACTTCAGGAGAAATATTTATGAATAACTATTTTTTAAACAGGAGAGATTTGGAGATTGATTATAAGTAGGAAAGAATGGAGAGGGCAAAAGAGAGAAAGGTTGGATCAAATGAGGATAAACATAGTTTAGCAAGGATTACCTTAGGTTGCACCCCTATTAGCATTTTATGAATAATTACACAGATAAGTTTCAGTACAATTCAAGATGAAACAGTATCTCCAATTATTTTAAGCTGCCTTATAAAATAACCACTATAGTGTCTGGCTCTACTATGCGTCTCTTGGAGTTTTCCAGTGTAGATGTGAAACACTACCGATACCCTGTGGTATGTTTTGAATTCATTTTGCAGTGTTACGTGATGTTGTTATGCAAGATTCAAAATAAGTCAGAATCAGAATGCCTGTCTAAAAAAGACAGAACTTACAGTGAAAAACAAGGTTATATGTATGTCTTGAAGAATTTTGAATTCACTGTATAGTAAAAGTAAAATTATTAACATTTCCCCCTTTTTTCTTAAAAAAATAAAAGAATTTCCAGCAAATGCAAGCACACATTCTTCAGGCCCCTGAAGCAACAAGCTCTTTCACTGTATAATTCAGGAGCTATAAAATGTGGACTATTGACACAGCAGACCACATTGTCTCTTACAGAGACATTATGGTCTTCCTTGTCAATGAGAGTTTGTTTATTTAAAAATAAGATGCTGGAGGGGGGTGGGTGGGATATTATCCAGTGGGAGAGCAAAATAAAGACAGATGGCAATAGATTAACTCTTTCATATTTCATTTCAAGGCAGATTGTACAGTTAGAAAATCTTATATTGCATACACTTACAAGAATTTATCAAGTTCTATGAAATATGAAATTGTCTACATGATATATAATGGACAAGATTGCAAGGTCAATGGATATAAATTCATATCTTTATTGACTTCAGTACCGTGCTGATTCATATCAAGAGGACATTGGGAGTATTGCATAAATATACAACAGACTCATTCAGTATAATCCAGCCTCTGCATAAATATGGTTACTTCACTTTGACTTCACTATTATTAAAAGCAAATAGAATTGATCACATAAATAAATCAACATTTTATTTATTTGTGAGATTGGCCCTATCTTGTTTGTTTTAATTAAAGCAAGGAGAGGCTCCCCGTTATTCTAGCAAAAGGGACAGTGACAGTTTTCCTGCAGACTTAAAGATAAGATATGGCAAGCCGTTATCTTGCAATGAGAGATCTTAAAGGTATCCAAAATTCAAAGCACGGGGGAAAATTAATGGGAAGGGATACTCCCTTCAGACATTGCAGACAACCTGTTTCAGTTGGTTTATTCTTACTGATAAATCTCATAGGTATTAGAAGGGAAAGCTAGTGTTAAATAGCACTTAAAGCCATTTCTAAGTATTTCTCTTAAAAGCCAATGACAAATGATCCTGTTTAGAAACCAAAGGCTGCTTCAGAAATTCTATTGGCTGATTGCTGCTCTCTGATTAATTACACAGGATTTATCAGTAATGTCAGAGTGTCCAGGGGAGGACAAAATTCAAGAGAAGCACACTCTTTTATCTGATACTTTGTGTCAGCATTCAGAGGTCTGACACACTATCTAGCCTGTATATTCTATTAAGATATGAAACCTCATAGAAAGATTTATATCAGTTGCAACTTTATAATTATTCAACATTGATAGGTTTCTGTGGGAGTGAAGTATTTTTCAGTTTAAGAAATAACAGTGCAGCAAATACCACATGTGGAAATTATTATCGCATTGTTACACCTCCACTGATGTGTTGGTTCTATCTCAACTCAGGCAATGCTAAAAATAGAAGCTGTATTGAGTAAATACAAAACATGTTGCCAGTATAGAGAAGAAAATCAGCAGTTTTCAAATCCTTGATCTCATTTTACAGGTGCAATCCTAGTCTGGTCCACATGATATTTCCAGACTTCCACAACAGAAGGGATGAATACCGTATGAAAAGCAAACCTGTTGGTAGCTGTACTTAATAGATAGTCAAAGGAATGTGATACCTCAGAACAAAAGACAGAGATAAAAGCCAGTTTGTGTTCTGATTCACCTTGGTGAATCAAATGTATCTGTGCTTTGCCTGGCAAATATGAATCCTACCTTTTACTTTCTGCCACCTGTGCTGAGGTACTACCCTTTATGCTTCCTCATCTTCATATATATTCATATCTATTTAAGCCACTGAATCACATAATTTTTACCAGAGAAAAAAAGATACTAGAGAAAAAGAAAAAAATAAACTAGAAGTTTTTACAAGAAAAAAAATAATGACATGATGCATCATGTCTTTACTGGACCATCAAACAATAAATATTAGCCAAAATAAATATAACAAAATGTGATATCATTCACTTCAACAATAATATTTAGAGAGGAACCAGCAAAAAAAACATGTGTGGGAGGTTATGAATAGTATACTCAAACAAAGACGAAACATCAGGTTAAGGTATTAAACTCATAGATCAGTGTCATACTTTGCTTAAAAAATCTAAGAATAAGTATTGTGCATAACAGCTTATCCATTGAAGTTAGCTAGGGATTTTAGTTTAAGAGAAATGCTCAAATTTAGTGGCTACAGTTCTTGAATGAGACAGAATGAGACAAAAGCAAATTGGTTATTGGAGATGGTGGAAAGCAGCAGCACTTTTTCATGAGGTTTTTCACAAAATGGAAGTGGAGAGGAGGAAATGGAGAGCGTTACATTTCGCACAAAAGTGACAATAGGTATGCCATGAGTAAAATGGCTGATAAAAATAAATATGTGCTAATACACAAGCATTCAAAGATGATGATATTGTTTTGATCATTTGAAGCCAAAATAGATGAGGCAATTTTTGTCTTTAAGGCCAAACTACTATGAATATGCTAAAGTGTGTTTTACCACCTTAAATTTGTGGCAGCAACACCTCTTCCACAAGTACCAGTTTGTTTTATTTGTCTAGGTATATTTGCAGCATATGAAGTTCACTTGTCATTTGAGTGATAACATTTGTTTTGTTCCTTTCATATTTCCTAAGTAATGCATTATATGTGCAGCTATTAGAAAAATGCTAGCTTTGGGGTTTTTTTTTTTGCAAAATCCAGAATATCTACATTCTTTGCCCATGTTAATAAAACACCATGGAAATCTTTAGAAGAAATATACAAATATTGCTGCAAAAAACCACTGCTAAATCCTAGTTCATATGCATAATCTTCCTGGTTTTGCATCTCCTTTCCATGCACTGACGTACTAGCCTGTGAGTAGAAAACAGACTGAAGACATGCAAGTTAAACATCTTGCTGGGTTGGAATAACTTTTCCAGTATAAGTTAAACGCTCATGCCAGCCCAGCTAAGCAAAACTGGGCAGTTAACTTTGAAGGGAGACCTTAAGAGGGAATATAAAAATACCACTGCAGCCATCCAGTCTCTCAAAATATCATTGCTGTAATTGCCAGAATTATAGCTTGTGGTTACCTGCCACATTCTTTGGTGCTCAACTCATGGTTATTGTGCTGCCACAGTTTAAAACATTGGCTCAGAGCTGTTTTGCAATCCACATAATGCTATATCTACTGCATATAGTACTGTATCCAACAACAAACACAGGCCTTGAGACAAAGTGCATTGAAACATACCCACATGACAAGTGAAGTTTTTGATAAGTAGAAAACATTGCATACTGAATGTCATTCCAAAAGACATCTTAACCTTTGGTTAGACTGATCCAAAGTGTAATAATAATAAAAATGAACTGTACTTTGCATCTTTCAACTTCTGTTATCACAGAAAGGACAAGAGAATTTGAATGTATGGCCTGTTTCTCAAGACCTTTTCCACAGATCTTCTTGCCATTGGTAATGAAGGCAACTTAATAAAAGTCATGATAGGGAATATATTCATACATAGGCCAAACTTGTCATACTGTTAACTCTATTAAATGGCTTGGTAATAGCAGGAGTATTAAATATTTACTGATAAGAAACTGATTTATGATATCTTACTATATCCGTATTGTAAATTCCCTTTTTCCTGACAAATTAACAAATTGTCAGAGACACAAATCAGTGTTGTGGGTTTTTTTTAATTAAACTGTTATCTTTAATAGAATCAAACTTATTTTTATTAGCACATAATTAGTACCACAGAACTGATGCACCAGTGGCTTCTGGATGATGTTCAGAAATTCCTTCAGTTTCCCTTGTTGCTTCCAATCTGCATATATAATCCTATATTTTTTTACATATTCTTGCCACCACCTTCTTGGGTGTGGTCTGAGTTACAGAATGTGGATGGAATCAATGTGTGCTGGTGGCCTCAGACAGATTCAGCAACTCTTGTTGTCCTGAGTTTATCAGTTCTTCCACATTTAACAAGATCAGAGCTTTTCAGTTCTTAGAAGACTTTCACATGCTCTCTCCTACTATTCCTTTATTCACCTGCAGTTTTCTGGTAACTATTAGTCCATCCATCCAGAGGTACTTATAAAAGCAATTCACCCAAACTCACAGAGAAGTGTGTGAAAAGTGAAAGCCAGACCTGGAATTTTTACCCTGAGTCAGGAAGAACTTTTTGTTTATTTTCAGTGAAGGTCATGTGGAAGATAACAGTGAACTTGAGCCATTAATCCTCACGATGAGTAATAGCCATCCCTGAGCGTGCCTCCTCACTGCAGAGCTAACCAGCCAGTTGGTCTGACCATCCACCCTAGGTGTGAGCAGATGCAGTTTCTGCTCGAGGCAGTTATGGTGTGTGTCGTACTCTTCATTGCCTGGTCTTGCAGTGAACTCAGGCTTTCTGCCTGATCTTTACTACTAGCTTGTACATGGTACAGAAACAATCTCAGGAACAGTTTCATGATTATTTACACTGCTTAACTGTCAGCATTTTCCCTGACACAATTCTTGACCTTTCCAGGCAATGTCTTAGCATTGCTCAGGGGTTGGCAAGGGCTAGGGGTTGTTCCCAGGAAACAACACGAACAAAGGTAACTTCTCTTGAAGGAGCAAGGACTTTATATATGTGCAAGCTACACAGCATAATCTGAAGTTTGGGCAAGAAAACTTGTTCATTCCGTTTGTTTACTGGCCTTTGCAGGGACAAAGCCTGAAAGGTTATTCCGTCATAAATTTAAACAAGTTTCTGTCCATTTGCATGTACAGGAAGTTTTTGAAAAGTAATATTTGTTTTATTCTGAAAGGTGCTTATACTTTCCATAAGTACAAAATTGCCCTCTCGGTGGCTACCTTATTCAAGATGCGTTCTCTTGGTTCCTGGATATTTTTATAACACATTTCTACTTTTGCTCATTCCTCTAAGTGTTTTGGATTTGACCAGACTCAGTAACACAGTATTTTAAGCCTATTCAGAAAACAGAAATTAGTTTTTCCTCTATCTATTTCATAGCACATTCTGGAGAACCCTACCCAAAGCAAAAGATTGTTTTCCTCTATAAAACATCTTCCAGAGAAGGCAGCAATGATGTTTTTAAGGCCTAGGCTGATGAACTTTTCTGGAACATGGAATATCTAAATTTAGTTTATCCTAATATCCTTCAGCATGGTGGTCTACATTTGTCCAATTTTCACTGTTTGCCATGGTGCGTGATGGCTGGAAGTAGAGAAGGAGAATTGCTGTGAAATGTTTCTGAGTCCCAGTCTTAAAGCCCAGACTGTGTATTGACAGAAGAGAATAATTACATTAGAAGACTTTATGAATGACTGATCAGCAAACTCAAATTGAAAACATGTTAAACTTGAGCAGAAGGCTGTTTCAAGAGTATGCAAAAGAGTTTACTGATGGTCACTTAATGTTTCTATAGCCTTGTTGCTGTTAGCTTGCAAAATGATCTGGTGAATCCATGTGTCTCCAGACACCCCAAGCATTACCTTCCAATTTCTGGACTGGTACCATCTAACCTCTGATCCTGGTCAGGTTTGTAACTGTCATGAAGGATGCCCATCAGAACATGAAAGAAGCTGAGATAAGTATGAAAATAATATAATACTTTCCGTTTACAGTAATGGAAATCCTGTTTGGTGTCAGTCTGACCAATTATGTAGAAACATAGTGAATGCTGTACATCTGTCACAATGTAAACAATGTTCTTAGTTTCTCTTTTTGTTTAGAAATGTATGTATGATATAGTTACACAAGTATCACTTCTTCAGTGGTTTACCTAATGTTCAAATACGGCTCACGCTTTTTATAATACCAGTTTCCCTTTTACTCACTACTCAAACATAAGTGTAAATTGTAGGTCCAGAATGTTTTGAAGCCAATGGAAGTTTTGCTGTTGATTCAATCAAATTATAGATTGGGTCATTCTTGTGTGGAAGGAGCAGTAACCTAAAAATAAAATTGTCTGTTTCCATGTAGCCATATAGAGTTGAAAATCAAATTGTGCATTATCAGCATAGCTGAAGGACTAATTATTTTAATTAGACAGTTGCAACCATTTGCTATAATACTATGCAAACTTAGTGTGAAACCAAGAAATTTTGCATGTACCCCAAAAGTGACATCTACTGTCATGGAAGTTCACGCAAGAAATAAAAGAGCTTTTGATTCATGTTTTAAATGTTTGACCTTTACTGAATGGTATGGCTTGACTTATACATATAATGAGTTCACCCTTGATGGTGGCCACTAGTGACATTTCTTGTCAAAGTCATGATCATTCTATGTTACTTTACACTGCAGTGTTTCCATCCCAATACCTTCACTCAAACCTACCAGGTATGAGCAGGTTATGACCTGACCTGAAACTAATCAAGCTGGGTCTTGTTTTAGCCAAGGCAGAACAGAAATCATACTAGGTTAACATAGCTGGCAAAAGTAAAGTGTAGTTATATTTATACTTACAGGACATCCATTTTGCTCTTTAACTAGAAAAAAAAGGAAACTAGAGGAAGGAAGAAAAACTACTAATCCAAGAAAGACACACCTAAGGCCATAGTGAAGGATGAAATTTTTAGAACTCCATTAAGCTATTTTGTATGGGTATTGATTAGAAGGCAATGTATTCCCCAAATGAGAGTGCCAAAGTACAGGATGTAACAGAACTGAAATAAGCACTATAAACTTATGTAAAACAGTTTTAAAGTTGAATTTGAAAGACTTCCAAATATATTAAGATAGAAAAACACACAGTCTAAACAACATATGCTCTGCTGTTTTACAAGGTAATGACCCCATGAAATAACCATACAGTCAGGAATGAAGGATATTAATGTTTGAAATCCCAGATTCAGTTGACCTAATTTTTTTAATCCAGTTTGATTTTTTCTTCTTTTTCACACAAGGTATTTTACCAAAGTAGAACCTTGAAACTCAGAAATTAATCTTATGTTCCACTGCACAATTTGTATTGTTTATTTGGGCTTCAGCCCTAATGACAGATATGTGTACTTTTAGATTTGTATGAAATCCAGACACTCTTGCATTTGTCCTGGGGATTTGTGTTTAAAGATAAAGGTATGCTAAAATGAAACCACAGGGAAAAATGTTGGTCAGAAGAATAGCTAAAAAATCCCTCCAGATATTAATGAGATTCATTCATTGTTCAAGTCTAGATGCTTAAAATATTAAAATCCATTTGTTTCTTTTTACAATGCTAAAATTAAGCAAGAGTTTCAATTTTCTTTCAAGACAATAGTATCTCACTGTACCCTCTTAATACAAACATAAAGATAAAAACCGCACAATAACTGAGTTTTAATTTAAATCAGTTACACTAGGCTTTTGCTTCTCAAATTAAAACCTAATTTGAAGGAGGTTTTTTTCCCCTTATAAAGAGAAATGTAATTTAAGAAGTTTACATATTTAGGATTCCAGTTTATACTGGATAGATGGTGGAAGAATCTAATCAAAAATGCTGCCTCTCCTGAAACTCCACCCACTGCTGGAAACATTGAGGCATTGGTCTTGTCATTCAGCATCAGCTAAGTGCCCCTCTCTTCACAGTGCAGAAACTTCCAGCCTTCTTCATTATTCTCCAAATGAAGCTTGCCTCTTGAAAACACAGCCATCTCTCATAATTGATTTAGCTTTCTCCATTTATTCTGCAATACAAGTCCTTTCACAATGAAAATCTTTCCTGATACAGATACAAGCTTCACTCATTGAATGCATTCAGCACAATTAGAGAGCATAATGAAACTGTTACAGGACAAGACATGTTGCTGAAAGCTCTATGGTTTTTCTTCTACAGAAAGCATATATCACCAAATACCTAATCAACATAGGTATGCTAGTAAGGCTTAGAAGTTTCTACTAATATATAGTAAAAGACTATTTTCAAATAATACATTAAGCCGAGTATATACATAGTCACATATATTTAGACTGATCTCTTCTCCATCTCTGAATAATGGATGTCCTTCTGACAATGGAGAGTGATTAATTCTATTAAGAAGGAAAACTTTGTCTTAACAAAAGTACTGCAAAATTACAATTTTGTTCCATTAAGAGATGAATCATGCATTCCCTTTTACTTGAAAACTGATTCTGACGAAGGCTTAACATAAATAGCTGAATTAATCACTTAATCTGTCATTTATTTCCACAAACTAACATCAGAATTTTCCCACCTAAGAAGACACTAAAACCTGGGAGTTTGGAAACACTCGAGTCTACCGTCTGATAAGCAGCTGAATTAACCATCTACCCATTCATAAGTTTCACCCAATCTGGAGATATAATTGTTTGTCAGAGAATATCTGGAAGAATCCCAAAGAAATTTGTAACATACAGAGATTCTGATGTCACTGGTGAGTTTCACATATTCCTCACGCATGTAGAAGCCATCGCTCCCAGCAAAAAACACTTTCCCGAGGCCAATATACACCAAAGACAATTCTGCTAAATGTTAGTGAAAAGCCTTTTCACACACAGCAGCTAGTAACATTAACAACAAGACCCATAAAACAAGGAATACCTCATGGGATCAACAAGTCCTTCAGTTTTCTTGAAAAAAAACTTGTATTAGATAACCAGCAGAGACAAAGCCACAGCTCTGGGACATGGCTTCTACATTTAATAAAACTTAATATTTGAAATAGGCACTTCTTTTAGCATGGTTGTTGAAGGAAGAGTGCAGGTAAGCATCTAGCCAAAATGACTAGTATTATGAGGAAACACCAAATCTGGATTGTGAGTCCTTCATGTAATTCAGAATGCCTCAGGAGACAGGGAAAAATGGAGGATCTGCGTCCCCAAGCCCTGTTCCATGTTGGCTTTGTGATGATGTCTAGGACATGCTAACAAGAGAATTTTCAGAAAAGTGCAGCTTTCCTACAATCCCACACAACTGAAGAGAAGAACATGACAATTTCTTCAAGCTCCTACAAAGCTCTCTCTTGTAGCTAAATATCTCAATAGTTTCTTTCAGAATTAATAAGCTGAAATAAAGGTTTTTTGTACACAAGGAAGATGACTAAAAACAATTTTCTTTGTAACAGCAGTAATAAATAGTCAAAGTTGATACGCCTGTAAAAACTAAATGCAGTGTTTTTATGACCAAACTACTAGTAAAAATAGTCTTAAAAATCTTTAAAGAAAATATTTTCAAAGGTATTTAAAGCTCTTTCTGTCTCCTGTTAAGCTGTTTAACTTCTTAGTTTGAGGAGGCACTGGGCAAAATTTGGTTTTTCCTGCAGTCCTTAAAAAATCCCATGCATAGGATAAAACATATGGAAATTGCCCACAGGAAACACATATCAGATAAACACAGGAAGTAATTATTCAGCAGGAAAGTTTGGAGGAAATGGGTTGTTTTTCTGTCAGTTCTGGTGTTCTGCGGGTTTCAAGACATCAGCAGTAATGAAGGAAATAGATTAGCAATTGCAGGGCAGCTATTGTTTACACAGTGTTGACACCAAATGTCACTCTCCTAGAATTTACCTTGCAAAAATAATTTAATATTGTGCAAAAGCAAGGCACCCTGTCTTTTTTTCTAACAATACCACAGCAGTTAATCTTAACATCTGCTCTGCACTGAGGAGGTTTGAAGAGGAAATAATCCACCTGGTAAAGTAGTAAAATAAAAGGAAAATATATTAAAATATATTAAAAAACTTTCAAGTATTTATTAACAATGCTTTCTTTCTTCTTTTTAAGATGATAAACCTTTATTTTGGAATGAACCAGTAGTATAGGAGCACCACAAATCCAACCTATGAAAATATGAGGTTTTAAGTTGTTGCTTTAATTTAATTTTTCACTGAAATGAAAACCCTCTTCTGAAGTGAGTCTTGTCTTGAAGTCATTAGGGGACTCTCATTCCTGAATCAGCTGATTATGCATTAGGCAAAGATATGAACCAACACTCTCTTTCTCTCAATCAATTCAACTGAACATCAAGTTCCCATATTTGTTCTTTTGAAAATTTCCGCACAAAACTTTCACTGAAATAAATATGCATCTGTATGAAAGCCTTCAGGTTTGACAAATCAATATTTTCCTTCTGAAAACATGTCATGGGAAGAAACATTTCCAGCCTACTGTATTCCTGACTTCTCCCAAATTGGAGAAAGGTGATTATGTGGAAAGCTAATACAGCTGTTAAATGTGCTCTGTTCTGTGCAGGTGACAAGGTAGCGCAAGTTATCCCTTGACAATAAACCTGATAACAAGCTGCATGGAAAAAAAAGACAGGACAAGAAGCAGGAGAAACACACAGGAGGAGAAACTTGATGTATCATATTCCCCTTCTTACATATGCACAAATGCTTGCTCAGGAAAGCAGGATTGCAGCAATGTCTCTCCTCCTTAGCACCCCACATAAGGATTACAGAAATTATCAGCAACCCTGCTGGGCTGCAGACAGAAATGAGCCAGCTGCTCCTCAGTAGCTCTCCTGGTGCTACCATAAAAACAGAAACAGAGAAACCCCATATGGGTTCTTGGGTGCACACTTGTTCTAGCTGTCATCAGTCCTGTGTGATTCTGTATTTTACTTGTTTCCTGTGGTTTTATTTTAATTTTGCTGTATTTCCCTCCGTTCTATTTGATTCAGTCCATTATTGGGGTTTTTAAGAATATCTCAGTTCAAATTACTTAGAATATTTTTCTCTAAGGATTTTAATGCCTTATTTTTATTTTAGTCATTCATAATCATACTACTATATTATAAACATCTGGATATGTAACAGACTTTGCTTCTCTTAGTGAAATATCATAAAACATCTTAAAAACTTTAAATATCTCTTCAAAATTTATCAGTTGACAAATTAGCCGGAGCTGACCTATTTTTACAAAGACTATTAGAATAAAATAGCATTTTTTGCACATGAAAAATTAAAACAGCAGTGCAAAACTGTTTAGTAAAAAATTCTTGACAGATTCTGATTAATTTTGTTTATGAAAGTTGAAGTACATTCTTAGGTAGTACTATAATCCGTCGGATATCCAAATATATTTCTTATGAATCATTTGGATTTCTTCTTATGTGTACTTCGTGTCACAACAGCGTACCTTTGAGGCAAAAATTACATTTAGGTGCTTTCAACATTACATATCCACACTCATTTGTCATCCAAACAGCTTGTAGCTTCTGATCTTCAAATACAGCATTCGTTAAATAGATTAGTTTCCTGTATTACAGACATAGATATGTTTGAACTTATTATGTCAGAAGATTTCAAACTGACTTTAAGAAAAACAAGGTCATAAAACGCAACCTTGCCATTCTTACTCACAAAAGTTACTGCAGCAAATCAAAATTCATCAAGTAAACTGAATAAAACTTCAACTGGTGTCAAAAAAATGGTCTGGTAGATTAGTTTGAATCAGAAGAAAAGAGAATTTTCCACTGGGAGAGCTGGAAGGCTGAGGCAGATCCCTGCCTATTGAACTAGAGGAGAAGGATGCCAGCTCTGAGCCCAGTGCAATGCAGGCAATGGGAAGATAGTCTAGATATGAAGATTCTTGGGAAACATTCACACAAGGAAATGAGAAAGGAAGGTATGGGCCAGAGGGAGTTACACAATTGTTTTGCTAGCTTTACGTCCACATATATGTCTGTGAGTATTTCTAGTAGGAAGGCTGATGCAATGACCATTCCATCGGGCATCACAAAAAGCTGCTAACCGGATGTTCAACCGTATTTCCCTAATGAGATGGTTCCCAGATCACGCTCTCTAAAGCATGACCATTAAGGCATTCTGACCACAAATGAACCTATTACTTTTTGTAGAAAAAGAAATCATGTCATGGTCTTCAAGCAATTTACCTTTGTCATTTTATTTAGTTCATGGAAAGAACAATCTGAATGGGACTTGAAAGGGCAGCGCCATTTGAAGGGAACATTGAAAAGGCAGCGATGATCCAGCTCACTGGCTTAACAGCTGAACCTGCAGTGTTTTTCTGGCAGAGTGGGATTCACTTTTAAAATGTCACATTCTTTCAAACACTTACCCACCATAAAGTAAAAGAAGTACTACATCTTTGTAGGCTAAAGAACCCTTTTTCCAATGCTTTTATACACCATTTGAGCATCTGAAACAATCGCATTATAAGGAATTAATATTAAGAACAATGTAAAATGAATTCCTTTTTTTTTTCAGCCTTAGGTTTGGTTGGTTTTGTGGAGTACATGTCTATCCTCTAAACATTTATTAGTCTGACTAGAGCTTTTGGTGATCAGATTCCAGAGCTTTAGCTCTGTCCTCCAGCTACTTTTAAAGATTCTACAGACCTCTTGCCTCTGGGTGTTCTGTGTTTGTTTGTCGCTTTCAGAAAGTTTTCTTTAAGATGATCTGTTTGCTCTTATTGAAAATCAAAGATAGCTTATTAAGTAAGAGGGTTGAATAAGCAACTCAAATCTCCTTTTAAACTGGTAAGAGAAAGTAACTGAAAACAAACAGTGAGACCCAAAATTACCTTTTGTCTTCAGCATCTGATTTTCTCTCAATAGGATTTTCATGTAACAAACAACATTATTTTATCAGTTTTTTGATTTATGTTGTGATCCCTCGGAAAAATAATTGTATTTGTAATCATGAGCTGAGAAATTACTGTAAGAAGCAACATTTTCAGGGTAAAAAACATTTGTTTCACTTCTTTTTGTTCAAAATTTAGGGCACAAAGTCCCCTGGTGTGTTTTTTTTCAGGAAGCAGCTTCCATTTATAGTATTTATTGAAGTGGGTAGTATCACTACCAGTATTATAGATGAGGAGAATACGTGCATTGAATAAAAAGTATCCAGGACATTTGATTTAAAATGCAAACAAGACAAAATGATTTCACAGTAACAGTAACAGCTATATGAGAATCAGGATTGTGGATCTACACAGGCCCCCTGGAAAGCCTGGACCACATGGCTTTGGCAGCCCTTTCCACCACACTACCTGCTATAAGTTACCTATAGCAATACTTAGACCTATAGCTACCTGTTATAAACTCTGGGTCTGTGAAGACAGTCACTTCAGACTCTCTAGAACATTTTGCATGGCTTGTGTTGACAGGGAGATGTAGGGGAAAAAATACATGAGAAGAAGAGCTATATAAGATCAGCAGCACCCCTGCTGCAAACCATAAATGACTGACAGTCTAAACACTGACTGAGACCTGTTGTTATGGCTGAATTTTACTCCGGGAACTCTCTAATTGTAGATTATGAGTATCACTTTTGTACTGAGAGAGAACGATAGATAAGCACAGAGTTAATTCCAGTCTGAGCAAATCTGAGGATCTCTGAGTAGAGCGATATAAATTTGTGAGACAGATAAAAGTCACTGATCTGAAGTCTGCTTTAGCTCCCTTTATCTCATCTTTCTCCCAGTATCATGGTCTTTCTTTATAATCCATAGAGCTAGTTATGAAACCATATACATGTGACATACCACTTAATATCAGAGAGGATAAATGGATCAGTGAGGCCAAATTGCAGTAGTTTTCTAGTCTTTAGCCATAGTTGTTTTATGGTGTAGAATGAAGTCTCTCCCAGTTTGCAAGGTACCACATAATGATCTCCAGTTCTTTGCTCCACCAGGCTACGTTTACATGGAGTTGCTATGCTTACAAGCCGGACATGGGCATATGATGCTAAAGCACCATCCAGCTTTCAGGCACCCCAGATTATAGCAGCAGACCCAAGCTTTTCCACTTCATAGCTTCAAGACTAAAATGAATCCGTGCTTTTGGTGGTTACTTCAAATAGAAAGAAAACTCTGAAAGGTAGTCAGTAGTCACTATTTTCAGGAGTTGAAGTATTGCCAACATGTGGTTTTATTGTGCAGAGTCTATTTCACAGTTTAGTTCTTTATAATGTTGTTAATAACTTTAAAATTAATTAAAATTTTTGATAATGCTGATTTTCAAATAATTGATCCAAAGTTAGATATTTCTAGACTCAACTGTTTTCAGTTTAATGACTTTCAGAAATATGTTTTTTCTATAAGAAATGTTAGAATTGTTATTTTAAGCTTCATGCTCTTCCTTCTCTTTTTTTAAGTACTATTTTTTCCTCTTGACTCATAAGCACTACAACCAGGGGTTCAGAAATATATATCAGGCTTTTTCTTGATATGCTAACACTGATTTTAAAAATATTGTTTGGACCTTAAATATAGAGTTATATCGAGTGTCCTTACAGGATGGATTTTTTTATTCTGGGTAGGATAAGAATAACCCATCTCAAATCTTGGCACTGTAAAGAAATCAAACACTTTGAAAGCAGAATGTTCACAATACAGACTCTGGTATTTAAGTAGCTCTGTTTTAATATTTTGGACAATTCTGCTTGAGAGGAAACAGCTTCATGAAAAGAAAAGAACAAATGCATTTCCATCCAGAAATAAATGTGTTGTTGTTGTTGTTATTGTTGTTGTTGTGGTTGTTGTTGTTGTTATTTGGTCAAGAAGAAGAACCAAACTCTTCTGGAATTTTTTTTTTTATTTTGATGATTTGGATACGTTGCTGGAGTGAAAATGCAAACTTGTCTTCATATTTCTGTAAGCTTACATTTTTTTCAAACTATTAAACTGTCGACATTCAATTGCTATTACAATTACAGCCTGAACACAACTGTGTTGAAAATCTGTGTTGCGATCTGTGCAGTGGCACTGGCACTAGTGAAACAAGTTATAGTCAGGAAGAAGAAACACTTTCATATAGGTCACTGCCCATATGAAAATGTCATGTCTTCCATTTCTAGCAATAACCAGATCCCATTTCATTCCTAGAAACACTAGATGCCCTCTTCCATCCACCTCCAAGAGAGAGAGATCATCAAAGGGTAAAAAAATCCAACAGCTGTAAATAAAATCATTATTGAGTACAATGCATGAAAAAAAGGAACAATCAAAGGATAAAAACTGTGAAAGCAAGGCATCAGAGGGGTCCCCTATTCCTCAGGTAGGTCACAGCCAGCAGTGACACACCACCGGTAGCACTCAAGACTCCTTAAAGGAGTCTGGGAAACTGATAGGTGCTATCCAGTCATGGAGGTATGATAGCACCAGGGAGCCAAAAGCATTCCCACTGTTGCCAGAATTCCCCCACGACCTTCCAAATTTCTGTCCAGCTTTCCCCAGAAGTACTTGTTGCCTATCAATACCACACCACTAACATCTGCAGATGGAATTTCCTACCAGATCAGGGAAGACTCAGTCCCTGTGTGCCAGGCATCAATATCAGCCTCACATGCCTGTGGGCACGTCTTAACTGAATTTATTCCTGCTTGAACTCCCTCTTCTGCTGACCAGTATTGGAGACTGGAACAACAGGAGAAGTGGACCTTTAATTTGACCTAATGCAGCCATTATTACATTCATATGAATGAGCATGATCAAACGCTCCAAAAAGAGATTTGTTATTCTCAACTGTAAGAAGTCTGGGCAGATTGGATTTACATACCTGTTCTTTTACTGTTATAAATCAATCTTATGTCTTCTTGGCACATTAGCTTGTTATGTTTTGATTAGGCATGGAAAAAGATGAATGACTATAAAATATATCCAGGACCTTTCTTATGCATTTTAATTTTCTGTGTCCCTTGCTTTAGAATTTGATTAAAACCGTGTGCTTTCCCATTTACATTTCCATTAATCAATAAAGCTGCTTCACAGGGTATTTTAAAATAAGATCTATATTCATGCATACTAAATATTTTATTTACTTACCATAAAAAAAAAAGATTTTTCTTCCGTATGTTGTCAGAAAGTTTCATAGTACCTGAATTCCTACAAAATATTCTTCAAGAAAGTTTTTAATTAAGTCAGAGAAGAGAGAAAATTTTAATCATGTCTACTTATATATAATCTTCATTGATAGGCAAGACCAAACTAGTTGAAAGGGTTTCACTGGAAGCCAGAATTTTATAATGACTGGGGTTATCACCTGATCCTGAGGCCTCGCAATTTACTAGCATATCCTATGAGTCCTGAGGCTGTCAAAATCAAATTGATCAGTTCAAGAGTTGCCAGTTGTCAGCATGATCAGGTTTTGTCAAGGGGATATACACATAAAAGTATATTCCGTTATTGGGGGCTCTATTCTCTATCACTTTTGCTTTTGTTTAATTCAGAGTTATTTGTAAAATACGCTGAGCGCAAGGCCTACCACAGCTCTAGAAAAATACCCCACTAAGGCCTACCACAGTTCTGAAGGAATACTCCACACATTAAATGGTTAGCTCTACTGGTTTGTTTCTTTCTTTTTTTCTAATTGAGCATGTGCAACCAAAGTAGAGCCAATGAATCAGATTAGGCATGCAAAGCAATAACTGTCAAGATTTGTTCAAATCAAAAATAATCCTGGTGATTCACTCAATAGAGCTTTGATTCATTCTAGCAGTGACAGAATTAGGCATCCAAAATTACAAACCATAGTGTAAGAAGGCATAATTTGTCAAATCAGAGGTAATAATTATACAAACATGATGGAGCATGAGGAGTAAAATTGTTTCCCTAATAGAGGACATTTCTCCGCAGCAGATATTGGTAAAAATGTTTAATCCAAAGGATGATCACTACCAGCCACCAGAAAACTTTAAAGGAATGTTTCAAAAACGAGGTAGGAGGTCTCCTATGAAATAAAATGTATGATTTGGCTCAGTAGGAATGAAAAACTGTCTTTCCTCATTAAGTTTTAAAAATGGCCTGGAACCGATATCCCTTTCTCAGAAATTCCAGGAAATGTGTTAATTTAGACCCAAATACAAACCAGAGCTCTATATTTGCTGTGCAGTCTGAATACTTGAATAATTGTTTTTGTCTTGGTTGCAAGCTTCTTGGGATATTGTGGTTATATATTTGGTGGTCCCTTGGTCGCTACTTGTCTGAATGCTCTTGTGCTGATACTTGACTGAGAGTTCTTGGTATAGATGATATAGTAAGGACATTGCTTGTGCTCTTCTTAGCATCTGGGAACTGAGAGCTTCTAACTCTTTCTGTGCTACCACAGTTAATAATAGTGATAATAACCTAGTTAAGTATGCGAAGATGACCATGGAGTAAAACATATGTTGATATTAAATAACCTGATTTTACTAAACAGTGCTGATGTGGAGCTCAGGCTCTTAGCTCTTTGTGATACCTGCTTGAACACGAGTTCTGATATAAAATAATTAGTTATAATTAATAGACAAGGCCTTTGGAGCTCATAACAAGAGGCACACAGTGCAATGTGTTGCCTGAAAGGAGAATTTTTAAGATTAAATACAATTTTTAACAACGAGGCTAAAGGTGTGGAGCTGATAGCAATGTGATCTGCTGAGCTGGCTGTGTAGGAAAGAGCAAAGAAGAAACTGGTGTAGTCCTGGAGACCTGAACAAAGAAGTGAGCAAAACTGGACTGGATATACTGTAGTCCACGAGGATTTGGACAATGCCATTGTGTGGTCCCTCTCAATTATCTTTAAAGGGTCATGATGGTGGTATGTGGAGATTCCTGAGGACTAGAAGAAAGCAAGGTCATTCTTACCTTCAAGAAGGGCAAGAAGCAGGATCTGGAGAACTACAAGCTGGTTAGCTTCATCTCTGTCCCAGGCAAGGTGATGGAGCATATAGCTCTGGAAACCATTTCCAAATTCATGAAGGACAAGAAGGTGATTTGGAACAGTTAGCATAGATTTAGAAAGTGGAAATCATGCCTGACCAATCACCTAGTCTTCTGTGACAAAATGACTACATGGTGGACAATATGGTGGAGAGCAGTGAAAGTTTATCTTGACTTTAGTAAGGTTTTCAGTTTTCATCCCTGTCTACCATAACATCTTAATTGACAAGCTGAGGAAGTATGGGTTAGACATGTCGATGGTGAGGTGGGTTGAAAACTGGCTGAACTGTTGAGCTCAAAGGATTGCGATCAGTGGCACAAAGTTCAGCTGGAGTAGCTGAGTAACCTGTTAGATAAGCACACAAGTTCTGCTAGATTAAGCTAAATAACCACTAGAACTTGTTCAAAGTTTGATAGCAAAATTCAGTTTCTTCACAACATACGCTGTTACCATGGCAAATTTTTCTGGTATTGTTCCATTGATCTTTCTAAATTTTTAAAAAGACCTGAACGTTCACAAGGTCACGAACTAGAAAGTATTCATTGTCACAGTATCACTGTCAAAACTGGAGAAGTGATCACGTTTTGGATCTAGGCTGTAGAGATTCAGAGAACAAAAAAGGAAAGAAATCTGAAGAATCAAACAAGGGAATGAAAAGCAATAGAATGATAAAGTGCTCCCTAAAAAGCTGGTCTCTGGGAAGAACAGTTTTGAATATGAACTTAAGCTGAAGATTCCTAAGATTCACAAACTCCTACTTCTTTGTACGATTGTGTGCAAGCAAAATCTGTAAAACTGTATCAAACAAAAGGCATTTTAAAAAAATGTTGAGAAAAGTGGTGGATGGGACAGTATCCAAGTCCTTAATTTCTTAACTATTCTAACTGCAAGAAAAGAGCAGTCTTTGACTGTATTACCCATGGTAGTCACCCACCAGAGAAATGGAGACTAAATAAAATAAATTATTAACCTGTATGCTGCCCAAGGCTTGTTTTTGTTATTGTTTGTTTTGCATTTCCACTGTTTTAATTACTGTTACTGTGGAAGAAAATTTGTTTTTCTACACAGCTTCATTCTGCCCATTGCTAATTTATTTTGGCACTAGAGCAAAGATTTCAGAAGCAAAAGAAAAGGTAAAAAGAAGTCTCAAGGTTTTTTACTCTTAGGCCTCTATTTCACTGTCCTGTGTAAAAGAAAGTATCTCTGATTCAGCAGTTACTCTCAAAACTTGTGTGAGAAACCAACCATGTAACAACTTCAACATTATTTTTAGGAAGAATTTCAGGAAGCAAGGAAGAATTTCACATACTGCTTTTAAAACTCCTGTCTTTATGGTGCTCAAGTAATAAAAAGATACAACTTTTTGTTTTCAAAAAAATGTAAAGTACACTAATGACAATAAATTCCTCCCCACTCCCCTCCATTCTCGCTCTGTTTAAGGAAACTTTGCAAGCTCAGCTTAAGACCAGCTGGTGGCAGAATAGTAGTAAACCTTATAACATAATTTTTCAGCATAACTATTTGAAATGGACACCCTCAACATTCTGTATTTTAAGCATACGTTCATCTGAAAGCCCTAGTTCAAAATACAGTTACTTAATGCACTTCACTGAGACAAAGAAATAAAACAAACTGCCTGGGGACCTGTATGTATGGGAAATGTCAAATTTCCATCAAAAGGTGGCTTTCTATTTCTGCTAAGCTTAATTTATATGCCATGAGTTTTTACACTTGAAAATGTTGGCATGAGATCTCACAGGTACAAATAAAGCAAGATTAATGCTTCCTTGTTTTCTAGTGAATAGTAAAGCATGCACTACCGACTTGCATTTCAAATGAATTGCCAATAAAGTAGATTGGGAATTGCAATTAGTTACTTAATGTGAGTAGGTAGTTAAAATATCTTTAGGAGAATTGAAGTGTAAATGAAGCTATGTGCCATTCTGTTAACCTGTGCTTTCATTCATTTCATTAGCCTGCCATTTCAATATCCATATAGAACTAGGTGATTTAAAAAAATCACCATCATCATCCAGCATGCACAACATCACAACTGTTCCCGCTTATGTAAGGGGTTTGATTGTTTTGTCTTCAAGATCCAGTTGTGCTAAAGATTCAGGCAGTAACTTTCATACCTTTCAGTAAATTAACAGCATGGGTTTTGTACAATAGATAGGAAAGTTCAAAGTCTGGACCAATGTAGTTCTCTGTTTCAAGGTGATCTAAGTAGCTCTAAAAGCCCAGTAACTGTATTGACTAGAGCTCCACTGATAATAACAGGAGCTTAGACACCTTGGAGACATATATGTACATGAATTTTGGTGTCTCCAAAACCCACGCTCAATTTTTCTCTTTGTTAAATGGCAAGATGCTTGGAGACTTGTGAGTACAAGGTTCCAGAAAGAAATAAGGAGTAATTATGGTCAGGCTTCAGCTTTGTTCTGATTTGATTTGAAGTATGTTGAAGAGCTGTATTACAGGATATGGTAGCTTGCACCATTTTCACTAGAATTGAGGAAAAGTAGAGACTTTTCACCCTTTTAGCCTCTCTTCTTTCTTTTCTTTTAGTAATTCTCTGTTTGATTATGACTGTTACTGATGTATGTGAGACTGACTGCACCAAAATAACTGAGAAAGGATTTGGGCTCTAAGTGTCTGATTTTTAAAGAGCATCCACTACCTCCTAATAGTCCAAGTGTGGCAAACAAAGTGCTTAGCAGCTTTGAAAGCGTACCCATTATTAACTGCTTAAAATAGCATACAGAATCAATAAAAAAAAGAGCATGAACATCTAACCAGGACTCTCCACTCATGGTGGTTTTTTTGCACATATATGTGCAAACATAATTCTCTGCATTACCCACCTGAAGGAAATGGCACTGACACAGGGAGTGAAGAAACTGAGGTTCTTCGGTGTTAACTTCATGACCTTAGTAGTGTGGAGCCCAGATTTCTATGTAGAACCGAATGCTGCACCATGCTGCTTGCATCTTACAAAATGTTGAAGCCATGTGTGTTCTAGCTTTTAATAGGGCTGTATAATAGCTGAAAAGATAGTTTTATAAGCTCCTAATAGATCCTATATGTTCCTTCATTGCAGCTTGAATTCTTTGACCTTGATGTGATACATTGCAGCTCACAGAGGCTTATTTCTTCCTCCAGAAATGAGAAGTGATTGGATGGCAAAGGCCTCTGCACCATAGATTTTTAACATACGGTGAGAAGAAACCTACTTTTAGATGATATGACAGATCATAGAATCATAGAATCATAGAATGTTTTGGGTTGCAAGGGACCCCTAGACGTCATCTAGTCCAACCCCCCTGCAGTGAGCAGGGACACCACTAACTAGATCACGTTGCTCAGAGCCCCATCCAACCTGGCCTGGAATGTTCCCAGGGATGGGGCCTCCACCACCTCTCTGGGCAACCCGTTCCAGTGTTTCACCACCCTCATTGTAAAGAATTTCCTCCTTATATCCAGTCTAAACCTACCCTGCTTCAGTTTAAAACCATTACCCCTTGTCCTGTCACAGCTGGCCCTACTAAAAAGATTTTCCCCATCTTTCCTATAGGCCCCCTTTAGATACTGAAAGGCCGTAATCAGGTCTCCCCGCAGCCTTCTCTTCTCCAGGCTGAACAACCCCAACTCCCTCAGCCTGTCCTCATAAGAGAGGTGCTCCAGCCCTCGGATCATTTTAGTAGCCCTCCTCTGGACCCGCTCCAACAGTTCCATGTCCTTCTTGTGCTGAGGGCTCCAGAGCTGGACGCAGTGCTCCAGGTGAGGTCTCACCAGAGCAGAGTAGAGGGGCAGAATCACCTCCCTCGCCCTGCTGGCCACGCTTCTCCTGATGCAGCCCAGGGTATGGTTGGCTTCTGGGCCGCCAGCGCACATTGCCGGCTCATGTCCAGCTTTTCATCCACCAGCACGCCCAAGTCCCTCTCGGCAGGGCTGCTCTCGATCCTTTCTTCCCCCAGCCTGTACTGATACTGGGGGTTACCCCGACCCAGGTGCAGGACCTTGCACTTGGCCTTGTTGAACCTCATGAGGTTCACACAGGCCCACCTCTCCAGCCTGTCCAGGTCTCTCTGGATGACATCCCGTCCTTCTGGTGTGTCAACCGCACCACTCAGTTTGGTGTCATCCGCAAACTTGCTGAGGGTGCACTCAATCTCGCTGTCTAAGTCATTGATGAATACATTAAACAGCACCGGTCCCAGTACGGACCCCTGAGGGACACCACTCGTCACCGGTCTCCATCCGGACATCGAGCCATTGACCACTACCCTCATATGATATACTGTGTTATATTTATGGAACTGGTTTATAAGCAATAGTATTACAAGAGAATCTCAGCATTGAATCATAACCAACATAGAACAGGTAATGCAGGAAAGGGATACATCATTATTTGGCCACAGAGGTGTGAACTCAATGAAAGATAGTGAATAGACTTAATAGACAGATGTGTGGTTATACCAGTGGTCCCAGAGACCAAATAAACCCATATATATGAGATAAAACCTCTTCCACTATCTGAAGAAAACGTTAAATGAAGTAAAAAAGATTAAGCAGGTATCTTGAGAGAACAAAAAGATATCTGGTAATGTTCCTTTTTGTCTCTTTAAACCTGATACATAGCAGATCAGGTTTTCATAACACCTTTGTTTACCTGTGATTAACATCTGTAGCTGAAAAGCTCTTCTTGCACTATTTTAATCTCTGCACTTACTTAGATTCTAAACAATTTGTTTGTGTCTACATTTGAATAGGGAAGGTAACCCTAGAGTTGTCCAGGACTGTCATTTACAAATGACTGCCGGTTACTCATACAAAAGAACTTATTTATAACTTGGTCACTACTAGAACACAGAGAATAACAACCCGTTTATTTTAGGCTTGGTAAATTGCCCTTAGGTTGATGAGCTGATAATTATATGTTTCTTTCTTCAACTGATGGCTCAGGGGATAGACATAATATTAGTTATTTGCTTTAACAATTAGGAAATTGTTCAATTTGTGCTCTAATTGACTCAATTACACCTTCGGAGGTCTAAAGAATTTTCATTATCACCTGTGTAAAAGCAGCACTGTCCTATTACCTACACCTATGGTGGTTTTTTCCTATTTTAACCCCATCATTACCAGTTCTGTGCGTATGACTACAATGAAATTGCAATCATTTCCAAGCTTTAAGCACATTTTATATTTGAATGTATGCCAGCAACTACAGCACATGATCAGTCCTGCTTTATGCTGGTTTGATCTATTTTCCTTTCAGCGTTACAGTTCCAAAAAATCCACAAACATAATTCAATACCTAGAGCAAAACCCTGGAAGTAGAAGCAAAATAAAAATATTTTCCTAGAAAGATATGAAATGTACAAAGTAATTTCTTTAAAAAAAAAATGTAAAACTTCATTTTTAGAGGACAGACTTAATATCAAGTGTGTTGTACCTAGGAAAAAATGACCTCTTGAAGTTACATCATGACATATATTTAATGGTTATTTCTGTCAGGTCTATTCATATGATAAATTCTTTAGGGCAGGCATCTTGCACATTTGAATAACAGACTATATTCTGGATTTTCCCTTGGGTGTTAAAATAGTAAACACAGCAATGAACTGAATTGCATTCATCTGGCTAAAAATGGACATTTTTGTCTCTGTATGTATTTCAGGTTAACTCTACCAGTTGTCTAGCCCTGGAGTACTAAAAAGGTTTCTCTTGGCATGGTTGCTTCACAGAGAAAAAGATTACTAAATTAATTTCCATTTAAAATAGGATTTATTTTTTTTTATTGCATCCGAAACTTATCAAGGAAAAAATATTCAAACAAAACAAATTTTTTTATCTGTTTAATTTTTTCAACCAATTTTGGGAGTCCCTGAAGACATCTGAAGGGTAACAGTAGTCATTGGTCTAAAATAATAGGGATTCAGCAGCCTACACAACTTATGTCCCAGCTTCATATTCCAATGTATGCACTGTATATTCTGTGTCTCCTTCTACTGGTTAGAGCGGGGTTTTTTACATATCCAGATTGAGAAAGGAGACTGATAGTCAGCAATAAGTAGCAGGAGAATATAAAAGACCTGCCAGGTGCCTGTTGCCTTTTGGAGTCACTTCTAAGAGAAGACTTGAGGGAACATATTACTTCTCTTCTTCCCATCTCATGGTCAATTAAAGTTATATTTTGCTTTTTGCTTGTCTGAAGTATGTGAGTTCCTCAAGCGTACATTTTCACCAGCTATAGATAACTGGAAGCTGTAGTTCCCACAGTGTTTAACGGACCATGTTATTTTCTAGTATATCACTGATTTTCATAGGAATTCTGCTTGAGGACCTGCAGACTAACTGCTTAAATATAGTAACCATGACCTAAATTTCAGTGAAATACAAGATAAAGAAAATTAAATCTGTAAGTAACTTTTAAACTTACAGAAAATGTGTATCAGCAAGAAGTCTTTTAGTAGATTTAACTATCAGAAAGTAAGGAAAATAGTTTAGAACTAGTCATAACGGTGTGTTTCTTGGTACTATTTTCTATAATGGTGAAATGGTTCTTTCAGTTGTGTCCTAATCTTACATTCTAGTTTGTATTTGCATATGCTAAAACATGCTGAGCATAATGTCTCCTTCACAATGCTCTTCTTTGCAATGATCTTTTGGTTCCCAGTCAGGATTTTTAAGTATTGCAGCAATGATCATGACTTGATATAGAGGTGCATTGTTCAGAAAACTATCAAGAAAGCAAGTTATTCCAAAGATTGTGTTGAATTAAGTTGATTTTCTTAGTCACTCTGCCACCTGCAGCACTAAAGAACAAATGTCGTCATGATGGACAGGTCAAACATAGTTCTTCATAAGCTGCCCACAGCTGTTCTTTCTTTTCCTAGTGAATTAACCACTTCATTGCTGTTCATTCATGCATGTGTCATTGTAGTTTTAAGGAGAATGTGTATTCATTGAATGGAAAATGTAGCTTGAAGGTCTAGTCTTACTGAATCAGCCTCATTATCCTGAACCTACTGAATGTCTTTTAGTACTGAAGGAACTACTTATGCCTTTCACTATATGTATATGTGAGAACACATAAAGTTACATAGGAAAAAAAATCTGAATTTTGAATAATCAGTGTTGGCAAGATCATCAAGAAAAGGTAACTGTTATTTTTTTTTAACTAAGCCATATGCCCTATAAGATTGAATACACAAAGTTAAAGGAAGTGTTAGGTGATGAAAATGAGACTTAAGAGTATAAGCATTTTTTTTCCCCAGCATTGATAGTGAAGAAAACTGAGAACACATATTAAACTCTCTAAAACTAAATATAATCTGCCTGCCAGAAAGTGTAACTTAATAGGTATTAGCAGCAGAGAGTACTGTGCGGGTTATAAAATGCAGTTATATGTATCACTTGGACCAGATGTTGGCTGGGTATACATGTATAATTCAAGTTCATTGTAGTCATACTGATATAAGAAATGATCTATTACATTATAAAATGTTTTTACATCAGCTAGGAAGGCTAGTTCTACAGTTCCAGACTTCATATGACAAATAAAAAAATAAATTAAAATCCTTATGCAATGAGAAATTAATAATTCAGTCATCCAGGAGTTTTCCAGCTGTTATTTTGCTCTGTCCTGGAGATCTTATGCTAATTCTAGGATGCTTGTAATTAATATTAATCAAAGCAAATGCTTAAGATATTTTTGAATACTTCTTTCAAGTCTTTACAATTCAACTTATTTTATTTGTTTACTTTCAAATTCGCTTTCAAAATATTTTTGAAAATTCATAGAGGTTTTGGGGGGTTCCATTTTTAAAATTTATATCCATTTGTAATTACTGAAATTCTTCCCTTTACTGGTAATTCCAAGAGATATTCAAAATATTACAAGATTATAAACACTGCAAGGAAGGAAAGTAGTGACCATTGAGAAATTTCTGATCTTAAGTGTATACGAGTGGTTGTTAAACCTTTCTTATACCAAAAGTGTTGGTTACAAAATGTTGTTTAGTTTTCTTCAAAAGTAAATCATCCATTAGACTTCAAAAGTAAAAGGAACCAGGGTTGGGGTTTCTTCATTTCTTGGTTTGCTATTTACAGGAGAGATCAAGTTCTCATTAATGTGTTTTTTTCACAGATACAGGCAAATACATGTTCCACCTGAAGTGGAACAGGCAGTCATCTTCAAACCTGTAAACTCTCAGGGCTGTATAATGGTTGCTTTTCAGTTAGAAGCAGAAGAGATGTGATATTGCTAGCAGTAGTTAACGGGCAGTAGTGAAACCAACCAGTTATGGTCTCTTCACTCACAGCTTCCTGCTGAGGAGCCGCTACCCTGTGGTGTTCTGAAATACTGAAAAACAGTGAAAGTATGTCTGGCTGAGGTGTACTTTATCAACAAGCTTCTTGCAGGATCCACCTCACATTTAAACAGTTGCTTTCCATATATTATCACTTAACAAGAGTGCTTTGGCTGCATTTATGAATGCACTTCTCCTCCTCATGGAGGACAGAAGAAAAGACAGTAACTTTAGTTCATGGGTTACTGTTCATTCAATTTTCAGAGACCTTGCCTACCAGCAGGTAAGTGTCTTTGTAACTCTTCAAAAAACTCAGAAATAAAATGAAATTAGAAGGTTGTCTATTCCCATTCCAAAAGATCACCATTTCTGCAGACTGTTTGATTAAAACATGTTTGCTTTAAAGCTTTATTTTAACATTTTTGCTTTATCTAAAATTTCAGAAAATAACAGATCTTTCTGCCTTCATATTATTATTTACAATGGAAGTGCTCATCACTATACCATTACCATAACGGTATTCCTATATGAGGACCCAATGTTGTGTGATTGAAGTCACTGTGAAATTAACACAGAATTCAATGAGAGCAGTAACAAGTTCAAATAACAGAGTAATTTAAAACCAAACAACCCCAAAGAGTACTTCTATTATGCTATAGAACAGTATAGGAAAAAGATGTTTTGTGACATTAGCTGAATCACCAGGGTGTTGCTTGAATATCCAAACTGATGGATTTACAGAGTAAATAAAGTGCATTGTCTATCACTATATTTTAATCTTAGAGAGAAAGATCTTTTAAGGTAATTCACAAATTTTACATTTACATTTAAACAGTGAATTTTTTGCAGTGTGCCTCAAAGAAGAAGTGGCTTGAGTTCAAGCTGTAATTAAAATGTTGGGGTTTTTTTTGTCATCTTTAGCATAGCTCACAGTGAATCTGAAGCAACAGCATGCCTGTTAAACAAGATAAAATATGGTAACATATACTTTTTCTGACAAGCAGTTCACTAGTTTTCATAATCTCATATAAATAAACCCAGAAATCCGTGCCAAGGCTTGTGGACTCTAATGGAATGTAAAATGTTCCAGCAGGAGTAAGCAAGCACGATAAGGCAATTAACGCTATCGCTGTCTTTGTTGACAATTGCCAAGTAAGATATAAAGAACAAATTATTCCAGGTAACTCATTCGTAGAAAGATCAAGGATTTTTGTGTTTCCATTTAGCCTAGCTGAATATGATTATCTGCTTTTAGAAAAAGGCCATGCAACTGAAGTGAGCAACTTCTTTCGTAAGCTCTATTTTAGCAACAACTCAAGAGTGGATATTTTAGATTGATAAATTTAATTATAAGAGGAAAAAAATTAATTATCTTGCATATGTTACATTTTCTGAGAACAAGATAAATAAGTGATTGTTTTACACTTCTGTATGCACACAAACATAAAAAGTTTAGTAGTTCTTGACAAATATTGGGGCATACTCAGCCCTACTTAAAACATTTTTTTGATTCATTTCAGGGAGACGTTATCTACAGTCTTGAAAAACTTATATGGACTAAGAAAAATTACATTTATTACAGTATATTGAACTAGCTTCTCTGATGTAAATTGGTTTATGCTGACTAATTCTTGATGACTCCCCCAGAGGATATAAAACCTGTCCACTTTAAGTCTTACCACAAGGAGGTCACTGAAACACAACCCATATTTATTTATCTGTACAAAGTCCTACTTAAAATCATTGTCATCAAAAACACACTAAATGACTTAAAGCACAATTGTTTTGGTTTGTTTGCTTGTTTATTCTAACATTCACTAGCTCTGAGTAAACATTGAGACTTTTTTTAAAATTCCTCATTGCCCAACACAGTGAGAGTAGTTAGCTTAGCACAGCGTTTCCATTACTGCTCTCACTGATGTTTCAGGTTTTCCCTATGGTAAGTAAGTAATTTGGCCCCTTTTAAAGTGTCTACTCCGATGGATTCAATCTAACGATGAGTTTGAACTGAGTTTCTCTACAGGGAGAACTTGTTCGTGTGGAATAAAGGTTTACAGTATTTTGTCCACTTGTATTCACAAATGTGGACAGTTTTTCAGTGATTATGGTTCCGTGAATAAGGAATACAACTTTCAATGCATTAGGGCTAAAATGACTTCTGGATTGATTCTTTTTTTTCCCCTGACTAATAACTAGACAGTTCATTCAATTACAACAGAAGAGAACTATATTCAGTGTATGGCAATATAATTATTATTACTGTTTATGAACCTAGTCTTCCAACACATCTAAATAGAATTCATTATCTTTCATTTATTTTAAGGGCAAAGCTACTTAGCAAATTCTCAAGTTGGGCTGAAAAATTTTTTAATTTGTTCCAACTATATTTTTTTCAATTAATTTGTGTTGTATTCCCTGTATGACTTAAATAGATGTATTGCTCTGAAAATATTCCATTATTCTGTGTTTTTTTTAAAAATCAGGTCATAAACTCATAACATTTAAAGGCACGTTTCCTCAAATTTCCAGATGTCTGTGTACCTGCCTATCCTGGAGGTTGTATTGCCTAAGGGATCCTTGTGGGTTTGGCTCTTCCATTTCTGTATTTCACAACACTTGGCAGACAATTTTACTGTGGTTCTGTTTTGTTTTGTAATTGGGCAGAGTGGCTACAGCAAATCTTGTAACCAATATGTTGAAAGGTTAACAAAATACACAAAGCTCACTCTTGCTGTCAGAAGAGGTTCTCAGCGTCCTGTTTTTCTCACAGTTCTTGTGAATAGAATTTTCTCTATTTTGTAACAGTCTTTGTGAGAAAGTGGCTTAAAGAAATTTGTCAAAATAGCATTTTGGAGCTCCTTGCAGGTGTCAAAAGTTGCAACATGAAAATCTACTCAGTCTGGACAAACCTTCAAGTTACCTCTTTCCATGCTTGGTTAGGGAAGTGGAGGAATTGAAGGCTTATACCTTGGGAGGGCTTCTGTGAGCACAGGAAACCCACAAAGAGGTATTTTGTCTATCCTCACCCTTTATCTTCCACTTTCAAAAACAAAAATGGAGGTCTTGCTCTGATCCCACGTGCCAAATCAGCCAGCTGTTGCCTAAAGAATTAATAAGATATGCTTTTGGCTGGGTAAAAGTGTAAGCTCGTCCATCGGTTCTGCTGTGTATGAGATTCACTGTGTGACAGAACCTGCAAAGTTGTCCCTGGTTTTAAGGAAAGCACAATCATGTTCTGTGTTATTGTGAGCATGTTTAATGACTTTTAATTTTCTTGCTGGTAAACCCTGCTTGTCCTTTGACAGTTATTTCCTTCCCAAGGAGCCAATATGAACAGATAAACACTCGCACAGAAGGGCACAGAAACACACTAAACTCCAACACACTATTTTTCCCCCCTGTCATTTCCCATTGTCCTACAAGGAGATGAACTTCCCTAAATATGAATTTCTGTTTAGCTCAAACTTGGATAAAATAAATGTGTAGTGCTCTTTGCAGTTTAGCCTGTGTAAAAATTCAGATGACTGCCAACATTTAACAGGATTCATAGCATTTAACGTTACCAATACCCCAAGCTACTGGCTAACCTTAAATTCTGTACTAGACTGATTTTTATACTTCCAAGAGGCCAGAACTTGATCAGCCATTCCACCTCGGATCTTATTATTATATTCAGTAATAGTTAACTTAAATACATTCAATGTATTGTTTCAAACTTGCTCACATCTTGTGCTTATCTGATGATTTCATAAAGAAAATAGATAAGCAGTACATTTGATACAAAATGTGTAACAAACCATGGTTCTCTCTTTCAAGAAATTAAGACCAAAATCTGCTTCTAATTAATGTCAGTATTTTGATGGATTTGGCATTGCTCCCTCATGTTGATCCTGGCAACATTTATTCACAAAAATAGGTTTATAAACTGTATTCAATTCAATTCTAATTTTTCTTTGCATTATTTATTTACACTATGGTAGTATCTAGAAACTCTAATTAAGACCAGACGTATTAAAAGAGAGATTCATATGGAATATTTCAATTAAAAGAGTCTGTGTCCTGAGTCAATAGTTAAACCCAGGAAGGAAAGGAGAGGAAGAGGAAGATAGTCTTTGGGAAATGAAGTCACTGGCTCCTGTCACACAGAATGCCCATGGCCAAGAAACAAAAAAAACCAGTCTGAAGTTTCAGTGTAGTGCTCTGTCAACAGGGATATGTTCTTAACTCAGTAAGATATCAGTTATTGTCATGTGCAACCTGGCAATCAAAACCACATGCCTTAATTTTATAATCATGGACATCAGCAAGAACCTTGTTAATGACTTCCAACAAGGTTTAGATCAGTCCCATGAGGTTAAAAACTGGTGAGATGAAGGTTCATTACCTGTCCTAAGAAGAACTATGTACTTTTTGTCAAGATTTCATCCAAATTTTATAAAACCTGTAGTGTACATAATGTTGTATACATAGTATCTCATGCTGGAGCATGAGAGAATGGGATGTTGCAGTGAAGATGCTGCTGCAGTGATGAGTACACAACAGCAAAACAAGCAACTAAGAAAATAGAGGTTTGTGCTTCAGTCACAAACAAATTTAATTTGATGATAAGTTTTTGCTCCCTGACTACAAAGTGTGCGGGTTTTATGAAGGCTGTAATTCCACAACTTCCATTGCCATTATTCTTCTTGACTAGCTCTTTGCTGTTGTACTTATACTGCAGCTGATGGCCTGATTACAGGTGCCTGATCGCCTTAATTCCCTGAGGCCCTTTAAGAGTAAGCTGCAGTTCAGGCACACCATGCCTTTCATATCCAATAAGGCCCTCCCAGGATGGAGCAGGTTTACTGGCTATGTACAGTACACGTGATTTGCACAGGGAGTCCAGACACTTACTGCACTTGCACAAACGGTCTGCACAGAACCACTCACAGGAGGTCTTATCTCTAGCATTCCTGTAAATAGCAGGAGAAATACTGTGGTAAATAGTCCTCAGTCACGGGTGAGGTGTTGATCTAGAAAGCTTAGCAACACTGGTAGAGATAATCAGGATTTATAATATTAAGAAATGAGATTTTTTTGTTACATTGGGTACATGCATATGCATAGAAGTACTTTGAGTATGTAGGTTCATAGAAGTGGCCTGACTTCATACCGGGTAGAAATAGGTGTCTTAATATCACTTTACTGTACTTGCTCAGTAGATGCTTGCTCAGTTTGATTCACCTTCTGCTTACTGACTTCCTTCACAAGCACAAAGCCAGCACTTTTTAAATAATAAATAAATAATAGTACATAATAATAATTATAATAATAATAATAGCAAAAAAAAAAAAAAAGCCAAAGAGAGATGGTGCCTATCACGGTAGTGTTACTGTACACACCTAGGCTTGGTGACCCAAGTCCTAAACCACTCAGATTTTCATCAGAGCTGGATACACAAAAAGTTGTAATTTTCAGAGAGGAAAAAAGTAAGATCAGAAACACTTCTGCACAAACCATTTTCTCCTAGAATATTCTTAACATTCTATACTTAATATTTAAACAACTTATTTTTAGGACACATGAGTTCTGTTGCACAGACAGATGCAGCAAGGTGTAAATCAGCAAAGAATAAGAACTTGAGTTCCATGAGTTTCCATATTCCCATACATAACTGAGGACCGTGGAAGCAGTTGATCCGTATTTTCACAAAGCTATGCCTAAACCAGCAAACCTAATAAGCTACTGAATGAACGCCGGGGCACTGACATTATTCACATATTTCTGACTAGGTTGTGCCTGTCATGGCTGTGCAACTTGTAGTTTTTTCTGCTACAACGGCAGACTTAGGAGTGGCTCACTTTGTGGTATTCCAGTTCAATATGAGAAGTATTCTTCAGCTGTGACTTTGGATCACTTTTTATTTCTGAGGTGATGTACACTGAACAAATAAAAGGGCAGTTAATAGCGTACGACATTGAGAACATGTTTCCAGAGGAGAGAAGCAATGTATCACAATTAACAGCCCATACTGAGCCTTTCACTGCTCCCCAGACCTTGAAAGATTGTGCCTCATGGGTTTGTTCTCCCTAAAGAAAGAGCTGGTATACATCACCCCAACTGAATAAAGCTTCTGACATATCTTATATGGTTATGTGTCAAACAGGAAATGTTGAAAAATAGCCTAAATTACTGCATTAGCTCTTTAAACAGATGTGTTGCTGTTAGTGTTACTTTTATTTTTGTCACATTTCTGCTTACACAAACTGATACTTAACTGAAATTCATGCTGGGCATCCATTAACATCCTTCGATATAATCCAAAACCGTAACAGATGTTATTAATCCCCAAAAAGGATTAGGGAATTTCTTTCATCATAAACAAAAATATCATACTAGTCTGGGCAACAACCCATTAAGAAGCCAAACTGACCCATACATGCATTAAAAAGTGAGGGGGGAAATGCAGTACATTATGGTTGTATGTAGAGCTGCATATTCTGTATGCATATATAGAAGATATGTACTATAAAGACCTACAAATTTTACAGAAAAGTATTTTGTTCTGGTTTTACCATTCTCCTGATGAGAAATAATGATTTAACATCTGCTGTGCAGTCAGAGAAAGCTTTCTGTCTGTCACCTGTTCGCTATAGTGTTTGCCATAGTGTGTAGTTATTAGGAATATGTGGAAGAAATCACACCCCTTAGCTTTAGGAGCCTGACCTCAGGCTCCCTATACTCTGTGAAGAAAGGTGGATATTTTCAAGGGGCTATTCAAAATACTATATTAGGCAGCAATTAGGGTTCCCACTTCAATTCTTTGAATCGCAGTTAAATGTAACATTCTCCGTTAACTGTATAAGGAGCCTAAAAGTCCTCAGGCTTGGCAGTGAGAGCATCCCCCTTCTGCTGCTGCACACTCTTTCAGCGGGACTGAAGGGAACTAGCTGTGTGATTAATCTTTTTAATCTCATGCACGTAGTTCATAGACACTAGATAACATAGTTACATTTTAAGCAACTGTCAAGAAGTCTGGAAGTTTTTCTTGAGTGGCTACTTCTAGAAGTTATGTCTGCAATCATTATTTTTCAAGGTTTATTTTCTCTGATTTGACATTCATGTCCTTCATAGACTTATGGAGCTCATGGAGCTGTATTGAATTCACAAGCTCGTTTTGCTCAGACCACTAGTGAACACGAGAATTAATGCACCTCTTTAAGCCAATGTCAAACTCTGTGCAGTCTTACCAAAAGAATGCACTAAATGTTTATCTGTTCATTTATACATACTTATACAAATATCGTCATGGAAACATTCATTTTCATACATTTTCATAACAACAAGATATATTTCGGGACAACAAATAAATGAAGAATTTTAATACTAAATTTAAAAATTCACAGTAAAAACTAATTTCAGAGAGAGTGTGTAAAACTAATCTATAGGCTAAATGTATATATCTGATAAAAATTAATATTTCTCAATTCTGGATATTGAAGTACTTGTAAAAACTTCCCAAGTATCTGCTGGATGAATTCTGGAAATTAAAACAAATTAAAATTCTATGATTTAACAGAATTTCAAGAAATTAGGCATGCATGTTAAATTACTCACAGTTTCATAAACATTTGTAAATGGTATTTCACAAGCAAGAGAGAGAGAACTGCTGAAGCTATTGAGGTAAATGAATGTACTAAAGTTACTGAACAAACTGAAGTAATTGAATTGCGTAATTCAAAAATGCTGTCTGAGAAAAAAATATATGACTCCTGTTGAATACAGTGGGATTTGGTGCAAACCTAGAGTCCCCAAGATGCACAGTACTGTAGTGTTTCAAAGACATTAACCAGTTCAAAAAGGCTGTAAAATATTCAGTACTAAAACTTATGGCATTACTATAGGAAAAATGTTTTATCTATTTTGGGACCTGCAATAAGCTGTATAAAAAGTTTCCCCCCTCTATGCCAGTAAACCAGCACCATCTAACACCAAATGTAATTAGTTACAAATTGCCTGTTACAACTTAATTAAACTTCCTTGCCTCTCTGCTGCTTAAGCAACATGTAGATTCTTTTATGTACTTGCCAATTAGTGCATAGGGATTCTGCTTTCTAATTGGATAAAAAAGTAATAAACTGAGCAGTGTGCTGTTGATATCCAGAATCGACTTTGTTAAAAAAAATAGTGGAGACAGGTTTAATGCTTCAAATATTTATCTCAATTGAAATTGATTAAAACAATTTGAGGTTCCATTAGATATAGATACAATCCTTTTGTTAACAAAGTCCATCTGGTCTAAGAAAGAAAATTAAGATTCACTAATTGAAATTTGGAAGCTTTTTTTCCAAACATGCATAATTCATACTGACAGAAAACAGAAGCTGCTATTCACCACAAACTGTCAAGTAGATGAATGTTTCATTTAGATGGAATTTAAGATTTCACCCAGCAAGAATCTACAAATGCTTATACTAAGTCACAGTCTGAGAAAAGAAAATCTGTTCTCTTTTTACTGGCACAGTATTAAAATCCTCTCTTTTTCACTGTGAAGCCATCTTAACCTTAAATGGCACCAGATTTGACCTTTCTTGTTGCCAGTACTGGAAGAACGTTTCTAGACCATGAGCAGTATTCATCTGTGCAATCCTGCAACTTCATTAGCCAGTGATTCTCCTTTTTTTAACTTGTCATATATTTACAGAATGCTGCTTTTGTGCCAGGATGTAGTTCCATTTTATAGGAGGGCTACATTTAAGAATTCCTCTCCTTGGTTACTTTTCTTCCCTTCCACCCCATACTCTGTCCCTCAGAAAACAATCTCAATGATCAATCAGATCATTTACTCAGTCTACAAAGTGGTGTCACAAACAGTTGCATTAAAGCTGCTGAGCAGCGTGCAAACTAAGATGAAGACTGGGAACAAGTACCTGCAGAGAAGATAGGCCAGGAAATTTTAGGACATTGTGGCCATCATACACTTCGCATCCTAGGATTATGGCAAGAGGGACATCCTCTGCTTCACATCTCCACTCAGCCCTGGGACCTTCTTCTCTTCCAGGTATGGTATTTACATTTATCTGTCACTTCTTTATTGTCTTGACATTTCTGAAACATGAATGAAACTATTGTTTTTTCCCAAAGAAGTGTAGAAAGTATCTTGTATCAACCATATTGTTCAACTTAAAGGCATGTTTAGCTTTTGATGGATCTTTGCCTGCACAAATATCCACAAAATAAAAAATTGGCCTCCGTGGAAGACACTGGCAATTCTATCACTGCTTTTATTGGTGTTATATGTTATTACCCATACACCATTCACTGCTTTTGAAAAAAAATTTTCAGATTTGAAACGTAGTGGTTATCAAGTGGTGATAAGGGGAAGAAACTGGTGAAAGAGATGCTATAACTGAAATTTTCCCTTCTGCTTTATAGTATGCTCTGGATGTATTTTGTATCAAAACAGAGCTTTGCTGAGCTGAGATAAATAATCACTCAAGTCTGTGTACTCAGGCAAGAAAAAATCAAAGCCATAGCACTCAGAAGGAAGCACAGGTGTTTTCTGTTCTCAGTGAACGACCTGCTTATGAATACATACAGCAAGTAGCCAAAGAGTCCTCTCTCTATCAGAAGTGAGGTCTGATTTGATGATAATTCAATGATGAGAAAAATTATTAGGAAGACAAGTATAATTAAGTGCTGTGTAGATTCAGCAAAGTCATGCAACAGAGTGGAAAATAATCCTCCTTCAGTCTACACAGATACAGTAAGGCATAAATACTCAAAATGAAAAAAATACAATGACACTGAGAAGCTGAAGAATAAGATTTCAGCCAGCGGCGATATGGAAGGTGCCTGACCTAATTCAGGTAGCTGCAGCAGCTGCCCAGACTCATCCACAAAGAATTCCACAGTGGCTAATTTAACCTATTCCTAAGGTACCTAGTCCCATCTAAAACTTATCCTATGCTTCTGGGATATCAGAGATTCAGATCTTCTGGTTTTATTTTTTCCCTCTGCTGGATTCAGAGGGTGGATCCTATATGATCTGTAACCCATGAAATCTCTTTTTCTGTGGTTTTCTCAGTGGCTATAAATCCAGCCTAATGACCATAAGTTTTATTTCAGAAACAACATAACTAAATCATAAACAGTGACTATTCACAAAAAAATTATATCTTATTTATGAAAACTGCTGATTATTAATAATTTGGGACTAAACAGGATAGAATTAATTTTCAATTTTTTTCAAACATGGCACCTGAGATATAGTTTAGATCTCTCTATTATGACTATTTAAACTGTGTAGCTGGTAGGTAGTAAAAAAACATATCTGGTACAATCCACAGATCAGAGCAACAGAGAGCTGCTCAGTCTGTATTAATCTGGGCCCCCACATATCCAAATGAGATAAGAGACCCTAACTCAAAACAGCCTTTATGTTCCAATTTTGTGTGTCATACAGCATCAAGTAGTGGAGGCAGAATAAGCCTGCATCCTATGATGCAAGACTTTGGGATTTAAAGTGGGAATATTTTTCTTTTTTAATTTTTAACTGATATTGATTATTTCATGTTTTTCAGCTGTATTTTGCATTAGTGGAAAGATGGTCTGCATGACCTAAAAGCCAGTTACACTCTTCTACTTCTCTGAATAGAAGGATGTTTCCAAGGGAACCACTTGCAGTCCTGTCATCTGGGCTATAGCCATTTAGCCACTGCTACCTTGAATATATTTGAATATATTTCCTCACTCCTTGCAAATTCTCTGAAAGGTTTCTTTCCTTTGTGCCCTCAGTCTCACTTGCTACCCGCCCACCCTCCTGCTCTTTTTTCAACACTTTCTTGCCAATATGAACTCTATAGCAAAAAGCAAATACAGGCCTTTTCCACCACAAGCGTGTTTTAATTGCCACACTGCTGTCAGGCTATGGAAAACCATCACTAGATTCCTACTGCAGCCTTAATGAAGTGACAAGTGGCTTAGTACAAAACTGACATCATGGTTAACACCAAGTGGTATTATTAATGGACTGTACAAACCCAGTTTTCCCACCTTATCTCATAACTATTGGCCTGAGGTTAATCACCCATACACTTTACAGTGAAAACAAAATAAATATAATATTCAAAGACTAAACAGGTAAAACAGATTTACTGAACAGATAAATTCCACTTGTGACATGATTTGAGATCCCAATTTCAATGCTTGATTAAATATACACTTCTCACTAGTTGCGTATAGACCTGATAGATGGCCAGGAGGAATGATTTATGATGGAATTGTCTTTCACAAAATGTGTCTTCCCTCTGCTATTTACCCCAGCAGCTTTCAGCAGGGACAGATTTCTTTTTGGCAAGTTACAGCCTAAGTATCATTCCCAAATACCTAGGGAAGAATAATCAGGTTATTCAATACAAATAATTGCCAGTGCTGCCTATGCTTAAAGCACAATTGTAACCCTTCAAAGCCAATGTAAATTATCCCGCTCACCTCAGAGATTTTTATCAGACCACAGACTTGATCCTGAAAAAGTGTAAGCATTTCACTAAACCTGTTGAATGACCAAAGTTTAAGGTGTGACTTGGAGTTCTGCTGGATCAGGGTTGTTGTGTGTTCTGACAGAGAGAATATGCATCGATACACCCCACAACGGGCAAAGTCATTTTTCAGACATAATATGGTTACTTCCATACTGGTTTTAAGAAATAGGCCAAAGACCTTCGCAGTTTTCTCAGAAATCATTCATTAGTAGCAACTGGAGATATGACAGGATAAACTTCTCCAGGGCCTCATCTTCAAGAATTGATAAAGGTCAAATTTTTTTTTCTTGGTAGCCAGAAAATGAAGTGCCACAAATTACTGACCACATCTTTGTAACCAAAAGCATCAAAGACTGATGAAAAGGATGAAATTCAACTCAACTAATGTAGAGCCTGCACTGTAGACATACACATCCAGGTTAGCTGCCTGGAATCCCTTTACACTTACTCTGCAGTTGACTAGAAGACAAAAATTTGCATCACACTGAATTGCAAAAATGTTGTCTCTGATACGGTTTCTGCTAAGTTGCATCCTAAACCAAAATGTATGTCACAGTGAGTATCCTAATTGCAATTACGCCCTTAGAAGGAGGAAAGGCAACCAGACTTACACCACCAGTCACAAGCCATTGAAACTCATGCTAGCCTTGCAAGCAATAAGATCACACTAAATGAGTAAACCCTTGATGTTGCATTAAAAAAACCTTACTTTAATGTTTACCCTCAGAATCATCCGGCCTTAATTTTTGGAAATTTTAGAAAATACCTTAAAATAAAAACCTGTATTAATCATCAGTTATCTTAATGGAAAATTTAAATCTCAAGCCTTTAAGACCAGTTTCAAATGACATTAGCATTAGTTAATTTATACTTATATTTGGGAGATGCAGTTAATAGGAATAGAATTAATAGCTTGTAAATAATTTATTGGACAGGAGAATAACTAAAGCACATAGGAAACTTAGAAACTTGAGTTGGTGTGAAAAACAATAGGACTTCCATTCCTAAATCTATTCACAACTTCAAGACATCTCCTCTCCCTTCAGTGATATATTTTCATAAATAATTTTTAGATTCTATCTCATATATAACTCTCCTATTCAATTTCTTCAGGATTTTTTGTTTGTTTGCTTGTGGGATGTTTTTGCCAGTATTTGACACATTAAACTGAAGTGACTTGGTTAGATTTCTGCTTATTGGGAGAATTATTTATACTTAATTGTTTGTGCATTGTAAACAGAATTCCTGATATGTTACAAGAAAAAAAATAGATCTTATCCAAAAGTTAGACACTTGAAAGAGAGCTACTAAGAACACAAAATTGAAGAAATGCTCAATAATAAGATCTGTTTGTAATACTCACCCTGCATAACAAGAACTGAGGAGAACAGGAAATATTTAGTTAAAAACATGAGATTATTCTGGTATTGAAAAAAAAGTGTAACACTGATAATTCTTCAACTACCTTTCACCACCAGGAATCACTTATTAATGGTACTTCTTAGGTATGCAATCCTCAGCCCACAATTAGGGCCTCAAAATGTAATAAACTAAACTTCATGCAAACAGAAGAGAGCTCTGTGAGGTATTTACTTTGCCTTGTAATGAAAGGCAATTTCATAGGAAAGGAGCTGCATTTAGGTAATACAAACTAAGGCTGTACTGGTTTCAGTCTGGAAAGTGCAGAATAGTTTTTTCCCATGAACACTCCAGGCAAACTCTAAATAAGTATTAAAGGAAGTGTCCAGGACATTGGGTCAATAGCCATGGTCTCTTAACCGTAAGTGGTCAGAACCTTGATTTCTTAAAGGCATCTTGTCTTAAAAACACCCAATAATTTTAAACTTCTCTAAACTGCAGTAGGCTAGGCAGTGTGATTTTAGCTACTCTTGAAATAATTATTTATGTAGGATAGCTTCTGTAAAATATTGGATGATCTTGGTTGCCATTATAGGATTCTATGCTGTCCTTTACAGAGATAGCTCTCCTTTTCCCAGGACAAAAAGAAAAAAGATATTCAGAACATTATCAGACTAACACACTATACTTTGCAATTAAGATACACAGGAATTAAAGGCAAAGGCAGAATGGATAATGTGAACTAAATTTTCAGTTGACAAAAATGTACCTCTGGTTGTTTGCAGAGAGACCACTAACCCATATCAACACATATGACTGGAAGACTAGAAATCTAATATTCCATAATAATTGAAGTTTGTGAATCAATGCCCAAATGTCTCTGTCAACCATATGTCATTATTTCAAGACCTGAATCCAAGAGGGTGAAGTGGAACTCAGCAGGTCTATTAACACTATTCCTTTATTCCATGACCTTGCATGTGGTGGCCTAAAAAAACTCCCATAGTCTTATAATTCCCATTTCACCTAAATCAGCTGCAGATGATAAATAAAGAGATAAATAAAATTAAATAAATTTTATAAAGACAATCAATTAAGCTGGCAAAGCATGGTGGAAACGGGAAAATCATAAAGGTCATTGTATCAGTGATCTGCATTACAAAGCAGTAAGTAATATAACATTGCACATTAACTTCCAAACTGACCTAGTGACTGGATGATAATGACTGGAATAGAAAACTGAAATCTTGTAGATTCCCACAGGCTGTGAGTGATAACATAATTTTTAGGTTCTTTCATTTCCTTCATATTTTTCTGCCTGTGGCTGGAACACTATCTTACTGTGACTCTGTCCTTACCTTAAATATCACATGTACAAGTATTTGTATGTAGCCTGAAGTCAAATTGTCATATCATACTGGATATTACTGCTGTACTTCATACACTGAGGAATCTGTGGAGATGGTTGTATATTCTTCATTAATGTGCTGTGGTTATATAAGGTACATGAACTCTTTTAAGGTGCTGTGATGCTTGTTATGGGTTTTTAAAACCAAATAAATAAAGATTAGTACTGCAGACTGTATTGTGTAGAGTACAAAGCTGTCATGGCACAGCACCTGATGGGTCTAAACCTCATTAAAGCAAAAGAAGGTTACGACTGCTTTCCAGCTTGCAAGATCAGGTCTTGCAGAAGGCACTGTATAAATGGATTATTAACCCTAAATAGTTAACTATGTTAATACCTGTTTGCACTCTTTTTTCAGGTATCAGGCTGTCAACAGATTAACTCTTAATACTTAGCAGGGGACCTGTAAGTCAGTTGTCAAGTGTTTTAGTATTTACCAAGCTGGAGTGAATGGACATCTATCCACCAGAGCCCCTAGATGTGGCCAGTCTCAAGTGATCATTGCTGGGGCTTTCAGGTGTGAAGAATTAGGAGAGTAGAACTGGGAGAAGAGTAGCAGATGCAGTGACTGCAATGCTCTTGTTCATATGAGATTCTGAAAGAAGTGTTAAGGTAGAAGAAAGAACAGCATTCCCTGCACTGGTGTGAGTGACATCCATTGGAATCTGCGAAATTATTAAGTCTAGGTCTTAATGTGCAGGAGTGCCAATCTAGTGGGGCCACATATTGCTGCTAATTGGGATCCTTCTTCTCTGAAGGCTGTTAGTCTCACCAAATAAAAGCGGGAGCAGAAAAAGCGTTCTCCTAGACTCGATCAAGTTGTGAGACATTGTTCTTGTACGTAATTATATATATAAAATAGCAAAAAAAAATCTTGCACAAGCTGCTCGGCCCTCTTCCATTTAAGCTCTGACAAACTATGCTAAATTTTCACTAAATTTAGTATAATTTTAGTTCAAATACTTTAAAAAATCCTCCAGCGATAGTCAGTCTGGACACTTATTTTTCTCCTTTAAAGATGGTCAGTTCAACAATGTTAGACAAACTGGCCTCATCAAAGGAATATAAAGATCACAAATAATTTCTTTCTAGCTGGCAACAAAGTAAAGTTGGTAAATGAACCAAGCATTGCTTACTTGTTAGTGAATGAAGGGGATGATTACTTCCTAGATTCCAGACTGTATCATTAAGCCAGATAAAATAAAACCAACCAAAGGCAGTGTCCATGTTTAATCTCAGAAAATGTCAGCTTTATTCTGTTTCTGTCGTAGTGAGTGTCTTACTTCCCAGTTAAAATCTAGGGCTATAATCTGTTGTCTTTTCAGTTGTTTATTTTGCTTTCTTATGTTTATAAATAAGAATGAAGCTTCACATGGATAAATTAATAAAATCCCAAGCCCTAATTCAATTTCCTCAAGGCTTTATTACTGAAATGTAGCTGGGCATATTACCAGACAGAACATTCATGGAGAGTACTAGCATTATTAACTAGTCTGAAAATATCATGTATATTCATAATATTTATTTCTTCAGCTTGAGCCAAGTACAGAAGCACAAGACTATTTCTGTAATGTGGACAGTTTTAATCAGCCTAATGAAAGCATGAGGCTTAACTTCATTTCAGTTTCAGAGTCCTGCTTCGATGTGGTATGCACAGCGATGGTCTTTGGTTCTGCTGCCTTGCAGACATAAGGAGAGGTGATGTGGTAGTGTCCTATGTCTCTGGGCTTCTGAAGGGCCAGCTCATCTCCAAGCAGATTACGTACCCATCTTGCTGAATGCAGCAGTCCCAACAGACGTTTCCTTGGCTACCCAGGCATGAATATGTGAGAATGTATGAATAACTGGCACTATGCTGCTACCCCTGTACACCCTGGCAACATTCCTGCTTTAAGGGCCAAAACTGGTTAGCAGGAGGTTGAGCAACATGAATTTGCCTTATTGAAATAATGACATGTTTTCTTACATAAAACCAAAAATAAAACCTGTTCATTTTACCCAACAAGAGAGGCATTTATGTTCAGTAAAGACATAAAGATTTTTGTCATAGCTATTGCAGTGCTGTGAAACGTTTATTCAGCTGCCGATGCTCTACCATCGCTTCATAAAATTCCTCTATTTAGTCACCAACCAGTAACTGCAGTAACAATTAAGCATGTTCCTTTCAGCTGGATAATTAAATGCCAAAAAACCTCACCACTCAATATGTAATTCACTCAACATCTTGTTGTTTGAAGGGACTAGTGTTCACAGATAGGATGGATTGAATTCCTAACAACATCTGGCATGAGCAATGGACTTGGCTGTCTCAGTAATAGCATTACATTCATGGTAGGAATGACAGCTAAATGTGGAGAGATGGATGGGCCTTTTCTCTGAAGTGGCAGATTCATGGCTGTAGCCTAATGAATCAGTATGTTGTAACCCCTGGCCATGTACATACTGGCCTGTTGGTAGTGACAAGCTGCATCAAGAGGTCCAGGGTAAATTGTAGTTGTCAGATCTAATGGAGAAGGATGCTGGCTTATAAATTACTGGGAAAGCTGAGTATAATTTCCATTCCAATAATCTGGATCAAAACACTTCCTGATCGCCTTGGTCAATTTACTCTGTCACTTAATTAAACAAAAAATATTACAAGTCTCCACAGTAAAGGACAAAAGGAGACTCTTTAACCTTGGAAAAAACAAAGCTAGAGGTTAGCTCTCAAGTAAAGTTTCTTTTTTCATAGGATCTGAGTTTATAGAAGATTTAGAGTTCCTATGTGTTTTAATGTTCCTGGATGTCCTAATTTTCTAATGTGTTTTCTACATTGAAACCAGTGAGAATGAAGGATGCTCAGTGCAAGCCAGACTTTTGACAGTGTCCTACAGTGAGACAGAAAAAAACCTACTTAAAAATAATAATTCATCTAATGTCCAAATGGATTAGATGATGATCCAACTCCTGAAGAAACAGTGTTGCAATTAACAGATTAAAAAGAGTATTTCCTGGTTCTTTATATGCTTCTGATAGATTGAGAATGGGGGAAGGGAATATAGATAAAATAGCAACAAAAGGGAAGAGGGGGGTTTATTTTTTTTTAATTGTCTTCTGCTTAGCAATTAACTGTAAGTGATTTCTGGGCAGGTTTTTTTTAAGGACTCCAAGGACACAGAAGAGAAATAATAGATGTTTTGAATGTATACTATTGACACTTATCAATATGATCCCTTCCACCTTTTTTTAAATTGCACTACATTAATTAGCTGAAGTCTAGAAGGAATGATGCCTGAGTAGTCTAGGCTGAACAGGCTTGTCCCTTGAGAAATTAATTCGATATATACGTGTCCATTATTAACATTTTCCTGCCTCACTGAAATATATTGTGCTAAACTGTGAAATACCTAAAGCAGAAGCCATTATGCTGCAGATCATAATATATTCTGCAAAGCTCCAAAGAGTACATTTTAACCAGCCTTGTGTTTGCACAAATTTTTTTGTGTCTGCTGTTAATATGTGATGATTCATCTCTGCCCCTTCATTTCTCTGTCTCCCAGCACTCTTAAAAACATGATGATTTGTCTCAGGAGAAAAGTTGTTTCCTGATGACATATATTTATTTATTAAGGAAATGTGCATAAGCCTTTGAGGAATACAGAAGCTGTTTTCAAGAGAACTCTCAAATCAAGATAAATTAAATAACAACTGCATTTTGCCACAGAAACTATAATATGAGCGCTGTATTTTCAAAAGAGTCAGGATTGTTTAGGTTTGCTAGTGACACATCTTCTAGGAGACAACCCTGTAGCAGAGTTTATTTTATGAATTGTTAGAATGTGAGTAAATATGTCTTTGTCCATAGGGAAATTTTATTCTTACTTATAACCTGGAATTGCACATTGCAACTCTTGTGAAAGTGGCAGAGGCATTAATTACACACATGCACACATTTCTATTGGTTGCTATTTTTTATTACTGTTAGCTAGATTGTAGTGCGTCATTATTTACTTCAGCAATACTAAATGGTCCAAGCAATAGGGATTCTTGTGTTTTGCCACTGTAGTCTGAGAGCCACAAAGTAGCAGAGCCAGAAACTGTTATTTTTTTACAGAACAGGCCTGTTAGATTGTAAGATCCTTGTACAGGGTCTTCTTAGAGAGATTAGTCTTTGTTCAGTGCCTGAAAAGGTCTGTTAATTTTTGTTGAAAAAAAAAAAAAAAAAAAAAAAAAAAAATATTTAAGACTTTTGCAACCCAAAGTATAATTTTTTAAGAAACATCACACATCACATATGTCCATCACTGTTTTATCAGATAAAAATTGTTTGCTCTGAAAACATTTTTTAAATAAAACAGGTTTCTGAAAGAAAACTTGTTTTCAAGTAAAAACACAAACTCTTTCTTTCTGGCTGGGCCAATAAAGTTTTATTTCTTCTCTCTCTTTTCTTAAACCAATGAAAATGTTTTGTCAAAATCCAGAATCATTTGGCAAAACATCATTTTTCCATGTAAAAGGCTTCAACAAATATACACTGTGTATTTCCAGCTATTACAAGCATAACAATGAGTTAATTCATTTGGCCATCACCGAGTTTCTACTGGGAACTGAAGGAAGCAAAGGCCCTCCTGGCAGGGTACATGAAATGGTAATGGTTTCACTGATCTTATAGCGAGCGTTATCACAGCGGAGTTTTTCTTGCTCTTTCTTTGACACTTTCAGAGTTGATGTTTCTTAGCTCTGCCCAGGTCTGGATAGAAATGGGAACAGGTTTGTCACAGGACATTCCCGACATTGAGTTAAACAGCTGTAGAAGTCCCTTCTCAATGTGGCTCGCCAGGGACCAGGTTAAAAACATACTTAAAACATATTTTAAAGGCATACTTTGAAAACATACTTTCTGACGTATCTGTTCTCACAGATTTTTTTGAGGAGAAGGATGGAGGTAAGACACTGACCTGCAGCTGGAGCAATCTGAGCTGTTCCTACTGAAAGGACTGGTGGAATTTTGGGATTATTTGCAGGTTCAGCCTGCAACTTTTAAAGCTGCCTGCAGAGTTAACTTGCTAAATTCCATATTTCATAAAGCATCTTTAAAAATATCATCAAGTCTGTTTGTTTTACAAGTTTGGTGTTCAATAATTAGAAGCAAGTTGTGGAAAAACAACAAATAATACTGATAGAAAGGTACAAGATCCATCGCAGCACAGAAAGCTCTATTCACCATGCACTAATGAATGAAGCTAAAAGATGTGTATGTATGGTGTGCAGCCCCCAGTTTCAGCAACTGAGAGTGATGGCAGCTGTGTAAAGGAATAAACAAGTATCCATGGGCCTGAACTCAGGTCACTGTCATGTAACAGGAGCTGGAAAGTCAGGAGGTAGAAAATCTGCAATTCTAAGTGGAATAGTATTGAAATGTATTTGTTATTTATTAAGGTGAAATAGTTAATGAGGCACATTTTGCCCTGACTTTATGCTGGCAAAGTACAAAATTTTGGCCACTGGTGGGGGATGGGGAGTAGAGGGTGGAAGGTGGGCAGTGGGGAAAACCTAAAAGAGTTAAAACACATTTCAAAGCATGAAACATGCCAAAATATTTAGCCTTAATTAATACTGCATCACGATTAACATTTTAAAAGAGTAGCACACTCAGTAAGGAAGAATGCACAAGCAGTTGTCACAATGTTTAATTAAAGTGGTGTTAATACAAAAAGTGGTGAAATAGATGACCACCGTTTGCAAACTACAGAGAAAATAATGGTTTAACTTTTTTTTTTTTAAGTTGATCTGAGTTCAGCAGTCCATTTTATTTTCCTAATCCTTGAAGTGGATTGTTGAAATATACTATGGAATGGCATCTTGGATTATGTTAATTGAGATTTTTTAGTTTATTGAAAATGTAATTTCATAGAAATCAAACAGATTAGAGCCCAGGAGCACACTAAACTTCTGAAGAGCTTACACCAGGTGGCAAGAGGGAAATAATGCCTGGAACAGAGAGCATGTGAAGGAAAGACTGAGTTTCAGGTGGAAAGCTTAGGTTGAAGTTTTTGTACAGTTACTAAATTTAGCAGTTAAATGAGTTCCAGGAACAGGAGACATCCCGAGATCATATATTCATATATGTGAACCATTTTCACTCTACAGCAAAATGGGAATTGTTTTCTCTTACAGCTAAATAGCTTTTCTTATGCAATTGTCTTATCTGTGTCCTTCTGTATTGTCAATCATCCCTCCTTCATGTTTTAGGAAATTACGAAAGTTTTTGATGACAGAGTAATGCTGTTCTGAATTTGACCAGACCCTCAAGAAATTTGGTGTCTGGTTTCTGAGCTCTTGTGAGAAACAAAATATTCCACCGATGTGTTGAAGAAATTTAATGAAAGAAGATCTGTATTTGTCTTTCCTTTATACTACATTTTATACACTTAAGTCATCTACTAATCTACAAGGACAGCTTCTGCCCTGCTAAGGTTTTCAGGAGGAGGAGGAGGGTAATTTCTCTTATTTGAGTGAAGGAACACATCTTCTGAAAAAAAAAGAAGATATTAGCATAATTGCCTTGACTGAAGAAGAAATTTTATGTTATTTCTTCTTTTTTTTCTTTTCCTTTATTTCCAAAAGAAAGTATTTAGATGTGGAAGTTAATTTGTTGCTTTAATTACAAGACTGGATTCAACTTACCTCAATTCTGAATTTTGCCCTTAAATTTAATATTAGATACCAAAGAATCTGCTGTACTAATGCTACAGGCTGAAGAACATCTAAATTTTTCTTCAAATAAGAGTGCTGGATTGTTTGGTTTACAGGTGTAGATTTTGACAATGATTTTGAGCATTTCTTCACAGATGGCTAAAGGACAAAAATCACTCCCTATATTGATTTCTTACAAAAACTAGGTCATTTCATCAAAGCTGAATATAGCCAAGAATATTCAGAACTGCTCAAATGCAAGGTCAAACAAACTGACTTTTTAACTAAAGGTAACTAAAATTGTAGCTATTTCAGAAAATGCATTCTTGGAACTCTATTTGATATGACTTAGAATTCTTTCATGTATTTTCTGCTCATGATTGTGACTTATCGCTAGCATTTGTCACCCCAAAATTGTTCAGGATCTGTAGTGGAATCACCAATTTCCTATGCAGAATTACAACATGTTCAAATTTAATTAGGAGTGGCATCTCTTATTGCAATGCCAGCAACAATTTTAAACAAATACCATCTCCTGCAGTCTTTTGTGTGCAATTAACTGAAAGCTACAGAGGGAGGCTTCATATCCCATGGCGTTCCGAGAGGAAATGCTGTCCCATTAAAGGTTGCATTCAATTGTTTCTTCTGTCACCAAGAAAGACTTTTTTCTAGCTGAAAAACAGCTAGTACAAATTTCTATTCTAATAATGGGTGGAGTTGTAATTGCAACAATTAATTGTTAACAGATGCCACAAGGGAAGAGTATAAGTGAGCAGCAGAATGCTTTAAAATATATTTGCCCTGCAAGTCTCTCATTTTCAAAGGAAAAAATTGCCAAGTATCTCACTGAATTAACTTTTTTAATGTTGCATTGCTTGTCAGTGTCTTTTAGGTGCTTCATCACAACATGGCTCACTTCTCAATATTCATCATGATGGTTTTTGGGTTCCTTTTTTTTTTTTGTCCCTTCAGAAAACGAGGAATATAACTGGTTTTCACTTTCCCCTTTGGGTATCACTATTATCAAGATGTCAGCTTGTTTCTGGGAATTGTTTTGCTCTAGCTACTTCATTTTGCTTGGGATTTGCAGCACCAACATGTGGCACACTTTGGGGTATATGGGATAGGACTCATTCATTTTAAATGACCACTGCCAATGTATAGATTTTATACTATGTGTCAAATCCTGAGTATCTTCAACATCTTCTCTTGACAAATTTTGGCATTAGTTAATGGCATTGAGTGTTCATTTAGGACAAACTTCTATTTTTAGGGTGAGTTAATACTGGAAAATCAATAAAAGCACTTGTGTACACTGCTAAGCGTCACTATCAACACTGATATAGTGAGGAAAACACCAGAAAGGGCCTGAAGGAACTTTAGCATGTTGTAAATATTGCTCTTTCAAGAGAAAATATTTTCATGGAGGCAAACAGAGTATAGGAGAAAAAGAAGTGTTCTTGTAAAATCTTTTTGGAGGGAGAAAAATGATTTTAAAATAGCTTGAATAAATAAATAGTAATGAAGTAAGAGAGAAACTCCTATTCCAAGTTTTGGCCTACTCCAGGGACATGGTAGTGTAAACATTCAGCTGACATCATATCTAACCTGCATCCCTGAGTCATTTATGTAAGCACCAAACTGGAGAGGAAGAGGAGACTCAGATGCATTCTTGTGCCCACTGTTTCCCACTGACTTGTTTCATGAAGAAATCCTCTGCTTGTCTTTCATACTTGAATACGGAAATCAGGCAGCTCAGGACAGCACCAGGTGTCACCTAGCCAAGCCTGTGACTTTTCCTGCTCAGGTATTCCATCCTCAATATCTAATGTAGGAAGTCTGGGATAAATATGGCAGTGTATTTTGTCAAGATATAACATATTTCTTAATGAAAAAAGTGTAGTTACATACACACAGTCAACTACAGTTGATGTTCATTATTAACCTCAAGGTCTTCAACTCTACAATCACATATTAAGAAAATTCCTTTTACATGTGGCAGAAGAGTAGAAAGTTATCTTGGTCTAAAGAAAAAAGTATTTTGGATGGGATCAGTTGTGCACTGACTTGATATGCATGTCTACATACACACCAGGTGTCTAACTCACTTTATAGCCAGTGGTATTTAAAGCATAGGTGTCTAGTTTAGGCTTAGCTGCATTATCCTCATGGCTAGTCCAGATTAATTTGTGGCTGTCAGTGCTTAAATACAGACATATAGGTCTGTTCGAGATGGCTGGGGTATCGTGGACACAAACCCAGGGCTGGCAGATACAGTGTAAGATTTTGGGGCAGGCATGCACCGTGCTGGACCAACAGCTGGAGTTTTGCTTGACAAGTGGTGAATTCTACCTGCAGAGAGTGAGCCAAAGATTTTACCAAAGCTGGGGGAGAAGGTTGGTTTTCTTCCTTCTTTTGTATTCTTTCATCACAGTAAACGTGAGTTTTGCTGTCAAGTTATCATGATTCATAATGAAAGAGGTAGAACGGTGTGTACACACATAAACTTAGCTTGTGTTAATATACTCAGGCATAGCACACAAAGGTATATGAAAGATCAATATAACCATATATATATCCATTTTAAAACCTTCATGTATAAATATCAAGTGATTTAATCCATTAGAAATCTTTAACCTTTTTTTCCACAAAGCCCTGCTATTCCATTTTCTAAAATGTCTTCAGCTGATCAAACTTATTCATTAGCAACTTCTTCCTAATAATTTCCCCCCAGGTGAGAGATGCAGTTCACCTTGCCTGATCATTGCTCATTGACAGGAACAAACTCTCTTTTCCATGCAGATCACTAATTAAAAGTACTTTCACACTTGTTTGATTCCACGTGCTATGAAGTTATGGGTTAAACTTTCAATGACATCTACAGAAGGCTTCATCAAAGAAGTGCTGAGTGCCTGATCTCACCAAATTCAGCAGTCCATTTCAGAGATCTGTACTGGAGGTTCTTCTGGTCTTTTTTTCATGCTTTGACAAGGCTGCAAACAAGTATAGGAACCTCCTAAGCAGCTTATTTTGCAGAGAGAGCATATCACAGTCTATGTTCATAAGGATTCTTGATTCACTTGTGGACCAAATTCCCCATTTTTGTTTGCAAAAGGGACACTGTCAGAGGGCAATGTCTCCATGCCATCATTAATTTCAAGTGGCACCTATCTGAGCAGGATCTAGTCAGCTCTGACTTCAGTGGGTGGATGGGATAGGAACTTAGCACCTTTCCAGATATTACTTGATATTTTCTGGCCTTGTATGTTTTTCTTTAACCAGGAATTTCTAATCACTGTTTAAAAACTAACCATAATGAAGTTTTAATGAAGTTTGAACCTCATTAGTCAAAAGTAAACAAAGGCTTCCTCTCAGAAATACCTCTTTTTCCCAACAACTACTTCTAATCCAAGTAAATTAATTTTCCAGTCTTTACTTTTAATCCATTCTGGAATCTTAAAATTAATTTTCTCTTTAATATAACATTAAATTGGCTTTTTCCTTTCTAACTCCCCAGACAACCAATATGTCAGCCAACTTGGTCACACATAACAATTTCTTATATTAGTCCTGGTATTGGGGGAGTCCTTCAGCATCCATCTTGTTTAGAGCAGAACTAACTACACAAAAGTGTGCCCAAAGGCAGACTGTGCTGCAGAGGTGCTGACATCTACACACACAAATGGAAGAAAGGTGAAAAAAATAGAAGTGAAGTGAGCAAAGTGGCTTTGGGGAAGCTGGGTGTGTTAAATTAATTTAACAAAGTTTTAAGAGTTTCAAATGATAGAAATGCAGAGGGGAAAGTAAACAGGAGAAGGGTGTTGTGAAAATAAAAGTGACTGAGTTGAGAAGGAGACATGGAAAGTGAGGCTAATGACAAGGAAGTGTAAAAAAAAGCTGTGGAACAAAGAATTATCTGGAGATTCTTATCATGTACAATAATTTACAGAGACAGTGGCTGATTTCCTTCTGTACTCTTCTGGCTTTGCAAATACGTACAGGTAAGATCAAGTGGCTGTAAAACAAGACATCCTTGCCCTGCTGTTACCACTCCAGCTAAGCAAACTGTCTCATTCAGGAGCTAGTTTCTATCTGACAGATGATCCATGCCAGAATTCTGGACTGCTGAGAGAATGGGAGGCTGTAGGAGTGGACAGCAGGGAGATGAAACAGGAATTAAGGAATCATAAACTAGATACAACTTAAAACTGGGAAAAGCAAAAGCTAGCGTCAGGATTTCCTACCACTTTTATTGTGGTCATGTTTAAGATTCCCAGTGACAAAACAGGCACAAAGAAAGCTTCAGGTTTGAATGGCTGTATGACAAGAGAAAAACCTTAATACAGATTAATGCTAATATTTTTAACATTGTAAAACTTAAACTCGGAGTGAACAAATTTCATCTCCATGGGGGAAATTAGAACTACTTAGATAGTTCTTCATTGCATCACAATAAACTGTGCAGGAACACTTCCACAAAAAGATGACAAAAGACAAAAAATAAAACAAGATAATGACTAAAAATATGCCACCACAATGAATTGGTTTAAAGTTAGAAAGCAGAGGTTGGGAATAAATGGTTATTTCCTACCCTTGGAGGGAAGTGCTACAAGCAGTTTGCTATGACTGTATTCCTAAAAGATCTGGAAAAGGAGGTGAGCTGAAAAATGACAGTTTGCTGATGACACCAAGTTATTCAGAGTAGAAGGAATGAAGAAGTGAAGAAATCCAGAGTAACACTCAGAGACTGGGCACCTACGTGACAGGAGATGATGCAGATAAACATGAAATGATGCATATAAAATTATTGTTTCTAATACACATAAAATTATTTTTTCTAAGCAGATAATTCAATTCAGGAATAAAACCTGGCTGTGTGCTAGATAATCCCATAAAGATATCAATGCAGTACTCAAAAGAAAATATGATTGGAAAAGACATAGAGAACAAAACAAAATTCCACGTGTTTGCCCACAGCTTGAACATCTCAAAAAAAGTGTATCAGAACTAGAAAAGGTCCAGAGAAGAACAAAAAGGATGTTAAAAGGTATAAAACAGGTTTTGTAAAATAAGTGATTAAATAGTTGCAGTAAAAAAAAAAAAATATTACAGAGCTCTACAAAATTATAGATAGCATGGAGTCTGATAGACATGGGTAGATATTCACTGTCTGATCCTCCAGAAGACTCTGAAGCTGTCAGATGAACCCGGTGGGATCCTTGCTGTACACAAATGAAAGGTGGTCATTCTTCTTACAGAGAATGGTAGAATTTTGGGATTCCTTACCAAGGGCCATGGAATGTACAGAAAGCTTACGTGCACTTGAAGGGAAACTGGACTAGAAAAGAAATTCCTTGAAGTTTATAAGTAGACAAACCACCTTACCATCAGGAAATCACTTGACTTGAAAACAGCTGAAGAATGACATTATACATATTTGTTTTGTCCTCATTCTTATTAAAGCAACCACTATCCAAGCAGAATACAGAGCTAGACAAATCTTTGGGCTGAAACACTATAGCATATCTTACATCCACGTAGTTTTATAACCATCTGATCAATTTGAGTTAAAAAGCACGATAATTTACTATTTGCCTTACACTAAAACTGAATGATCAAAATCAGTTCAGAGTATTGTGCATTAACACTCTGAAGAAACTTTGACACTTCTAAAAAACTTCAGACATGATAATTCATCTCAAACTGTTAACTGTCTGGGGTAGAGTTTTGTCAGCACCACTGTCAGCACAGTCTCTGTGTGCAGGCCAATTATTTATACACTGATAAATGTGTATTTTTAGCTACCTTTCCAGCTTCTGCTGCTATTGTTAGGATTTTGGGGGGTTTGTGGGTTTGTTTTTTGTTTTTTTTTTTCTGGCAGATGACAATAAGAAGTTACTTGTGCTAGGAAGTGCTGCATTTCAATACCAGGAAGAGCTGGTTAGTATACAAAAAAGGATTTACACCATTCTCTTTCAAAAGAACAAAGTGGCATAAATGTTGAGAACCTATAGGACCTTAGATTTAGCTAAAGATAGATACATTATTGGATTAACAGCAATGGTGACAGGTAGTTTACTTTCAGCAAATGAATGCATAAATAGCTAGTAATAACAACTGGATTTCCCCACACACACACACTTTGGTGAAGTTCTAGGCAAAAACTATTCGGCTGATGGCCTGATTGTATCACCAAGGCCCAGGCTCAGAGCACATAGCAGGACCTCGAGTACCCCTCTGTGAATTCCTAATCAGGAAACCCATGAGCCAAAGCCTATGACAGTATCTGTGCTTTATGTGAAACACACAAATGGCTTCTGGACCTTCACATGCAGGTGTCCGTACCATACATAGAAAGCAAGCAAATGTAAACAAAATAACACGATTTTCAAAAACAATGTAGGTATTTTTCTTAACATAGTAAAGAATATTATTTTTCAAGTTAATTAACCTATTACTCATTTTCTGAAAAAAAGTCTTGACACTCCAAAAGAACCCCAACAAACACCTTCTATAACTAAAAGTATTGTGGTGACCAGTTCACCAACAGCCTTGCACATTATTCAAAGCACAGCATTTAAAGCAAGATTTGTATTTCTGACAATTCATTCCCAATTGTAATTTTTAGGGGTGATTTTTAAGGGCAGGGAAAGCAGGCTACTGTGAAGAAATGCAAGACATGGCAGTAAAAAAACCATGTATATAAAAATGCAATTTGCTGAAATTATTGCTCACAGGCAAGAAAGGTTTCCTGGTTAAAATTGTCAAACTGGCACCAGTGATGAGTTTAATTTTCTTAGTATTTTGTTGGAAAATAATGGACACTGGGAGCAGAAAAATATTCCTCTAACCCTAAAAACTACACAGGAGTCAAAGTTAATTTGTATTTTATATATGAAGCCAAAAGTAGGACAAGGCATAAAGCTCTACATAAACTTATGCAACCTGTGAAAGGAAGGCTTTATTTTTGAAATTAATGTTCTTTTTCCCTACCCTTTTCTTCAAAACTACCTTAATGCCACTAAATTAATTTTCCATTCCAGTATTCTTCATCATGTTCTAATCTTCTCTGGCATCTGAAATGTGATTTCTTATCAGCAAAACTGACTTCTCTTTCTTCCTCTAGTCCTGTGAAAATATTTAAGGATCACAATCTATGTAACCTAGTGTGTGAACTATGCTGGACAAGGTTCAATATATTAAAACAAGAAAGAAGGAGTAAGAAGCAACTTACTCTAATGAGGTGGCAGAACTCAGTATTCTCACTTCAGATCACACTGCTCAGCAGCTTGAGGAATCTGGACAGAGCATTTACTTCAGATTGCCACTGTACAATTTCTGTTCAATCTACTGGGCAGACAAGATATATTTACTGTTTTTCTTAATAAACTCAGAGTGTGAATTGTTGCTCAAAGAATCTCTCAGATTCATGAAAATATTTGAATACATATCTTTTATTTAATTGGCTTAAAAAACTCTTGAACAAATAAATTATTGTAATCCAGCCATGTACTAGCCTCTCCTCATTCTGGATTTGTCACTGCAAAATTCAGGTTTTTTTTCTAGGAGAGGGAATTTTTGCAATTTTCTACATAGTAGAGGGGACACTGTTTTATCTAGTGAAATGTGTATATGCATGGAGCACAGCCCAGTGCATAATATAATACCAGTTTGCCTGACATTTTACATCAAAGATAACACTATAGAAATGTTTACATTTTAAGCTTGGGGAAGGTGTGCTAAAATCAAGTGCAACTGTTTGAATTTTCCTATATTGAGTATCAAATGGCATTCAGAAATCAAAGTCAGTGGGATTCAGGAGAAAGACCACAGGAATAAGGAGAAACACTTCCATGCTGAGGCCCTACACACATAAATCATAATTTTCCTTTCTCTGTGGACTAGAATAAGTCAAACTGTGTAACCTTTAGTATTTTAAATTATTTTCTTCCCTTGCCCATGGCAGGAAAGCAAACTGAAATATAACTTTCTGCACCCAATGCTTATGGGTAAGAAAATTCAAGAGTACCTATGCAAGAGTAAAGTAATTTAAGTGCACTGTGGCATTTGCACAGTGTTAACACACACAGCAGTGACAGGGTGAAGACTGCCTTAAGTGTATGTGTGTTGCCATGTGTTGCATATGACCACAAGAGTAGTTTGTAGTTTGTTATTTACAGGTAGAATCTGAGAAGCACAAGCTTACTAGGAGGAGGAGGAATGGACAAACAAATTTGCAATTTGCAGAAAACTGACACTACCTTGAAATAAAAAACTTTCTATACTGAAGATACATTGATTTTTTTTTAATTTAACACTTCATTCCTGATTTATAGAAAAAGCTTTAGTGATTAGATAGCCATTTCATTACTTTTCTAAAGTCACATTGTAGCTTTGTTTATTTTTTGCTTTTCATCACAACTTCACATCCATTAGATATCATAATGGGAGAAGCTTTAATTCTCAGTCAAAAATGTGAAAATCCACTTAGCCTGTACACCTAAAAAGAGAAATTGTTGCTGGATTAAAATTTAGAACTGTGTAACATCCATGTATTACAGCAATACAAATAATGCACAGTAATAATTCTACCAGTTTAACTTCTTCAGTTTCATCAGGTTTCTTACTCTTTATTATTTGCTGCAGCTATAAATAGTAATAAAATTCAGTTGAATGTCAGATGCTATACATATATCAAAAAATGAAGTAGAAATTGGAAAAAGAAGGCTCTCCATTTCATAGAAGGAAGTTAAGCACAGTTCCAGCAGATTATGGCATGGTATGGCAATTCATTTACACAGTGGCTTGGTTGACACAATATCGTCTGAACTCTTTTGAATACAGAACCCTTCTGTGCATGAATGAGATTTGGGGGAATAATTGTTCTCCCCTATCCGGTTGCCTATCCGTATGACAGATTATCTTTTTTTTTGCACTATTTTAGTACACTTTCCCACCATTTACCACTTGTAAAATAATTATACAGTTCATTTCTACATTCCAAAACTACAGGTCACTATAATGTCTGAGTATGTATCATATGACTTCAAAAACTCAGACATGTGTAATATTTTCTACAGCTACTATAGTCAAATAATCTTCCAGAATCTGGTTTTAAGTATCAAAAATTAATAAAATATTAATTCAACTTCAGTTTTCAATGCATATTGAAATGCTGCCAATAACTACATTGCTTTGGGAGAGCATTCAGAACGGAAATTACTATTGCAGATTTGTTTGAAAAATAAACTCTGAGCCAAAAGCTGCAGACTTCATTACGCAAGTCTACGAAAGGGTGTGATTTTTTTTTTCTTCCCCATCCTCCTAAGAGTTCTCACTATTGAGATCTTCAGCACATTTTTAACACAATATTATAGTAATCCATTTTTGTCTTAACTCTCCATAACAAAAATAACCTGTACTACATAGAGACAACACTGCAACCTAGCACACAAGGTACACAGAAAGCAAAATGATACCACACACAGCATGTAAAACAGCTGCTAATTTAGCAAGAATTCTAATCATCAGTCATATGTGGTTTTGCAGCAAAATACAACTGCATACATTTTTCATTTATTTCATTTTGTCTTCTGCATTCTGTGTTAAAACAACCCTCTACAGGCTTCACTTCAAGGCTATAAGGAAATTTCAAGAGGTGGAAAAGAGACAGTGTGCAATCTATTAAAGAATAATGCGGCAAGAATCAAGTAGGCGATCTAGCAATAAATGGTTTTGAGCGGAGACCTACAGATTTCTAAATCCCTCTCTATAGTTTTTTTTTATATATTAATTTTCTATTAGAGAGATAGTACAGAAAAACCACCATCATCTAAGATAATCCCAAGAGCACAGTTTTGACTTTCTCCAGGGAATAGGCAGGAGTCTTACTTTTACTTGCTCTCCTGTAACCCTTGAATTCCTAATCTTGACTGCCTAAAAGTATGGATTCAACAGAAAAAAATGTTTCCTTCTTGGCTTAGGCAGTCTTCTGGAAGGCAGGAAATCTACACTGAAACTCTCTTTGACTGCAAAGGCCCTAAAACATCACCTGGATAAATCCCCTCCTACCAGGCTGCTATTTAAAAGACAGTGAAGGCTGCTGCCATCAGTGAGTGACTGCCACTCGATTAGGTGCTCTCAGCCAGAAGAGCTCTCTCCCCTCTCAGTCAATAGGTGTGTTGGCAAAGAAAATGTGTCACCACCTGTGACACAGCCCAGGACAGGATGATTTCATTGGTTTGTCCTTGGGTAATGCTGTTCCCTTATCACTACCCAGGCATTGTCTGGGATAGTCCTAATAATTCTAGTTAAAACCATGCCAAAGAAATACGAATAATTAAACACTACAGAGCATGGAAGTACTCAATTCCTTGCCCTGGCTTCATTTAGTTCATTAATACAGACATACATGGATAGAGGAGCACCATATTTTTAGACATGTCAATCTTCAAAGAAGATGGTCTGAATCTTTGATAATTTATAGATTTTTTTTTTCCTTTTGTTGAACTTACTTATAATTGTCTTTGCCAAAATTAAATTTATGGACTGATTTTCAGAGGTGGCAAGGAATTCAAATGTTTGCTTTCCATGGTGTGTTGAGCACCTGGGACATCAAGTCATAAATTTAACTTTGTCAAGGAGAATTAGGGCAATGATACAGTGAAGAGAGAAACACAGGTAGTCCCCTAAAGTAAACCAAACTCCTTAGGATGATAACACAGGATGCTAACAAAAAGGCATAAAACCAACACAATAAGGTTGATCTTGGAGCAGCTTGAGTGAGATTAAGGTTTTGTACCTTTTTTTTATTGCATGAAAAAATGCTAATCTTTTTTATTACCATTTTCTGAATTAAAAATAAGTTAAAAAGCAACAGCAATAAAAAAGAAGACAATAAATCAGACATATGATACTTGTGTTGAAATCAGTGCCAGTTTTGTCTATGATTTCGTTAACTCATAATTTGACCTTATTCTGCTATAGCTTTAGTCTCAACTAGATCTCAATTTGATCTTGGGCTCTGATGGAAACCTTGAGTGCCTATATGTTGATAAAGTAGCAGCAGTAACCATATAGCTGTACTTTCATAGGATTCATCCTCATTCAATGCTATCCAATGTAAGTTGAGACCTATGAAGGCTTCTGTAATTTATTAATATTTTCTCATTTGTACGGACAGATACATAAAATATACATATCTGTACAGATAAATTGACAACCTTCTATGATTTTAAAATCTAGCTCCAACTCCACTTACTGTTGTCAAAACAAAACAAGCACTTATATTTTAAAAACCTTTTAAACTATCTGTATTGTCATCTTTGCAAAAGTCTTTCTGGAAAGTCAGTCTATATATAGCAGAGGTGGAATTTATAAGAAGAATGAAATTGTGAAATAGTGATCTTGTTTCTTTTCTTTTGGCAGGTCCTATATAGCTTATTTAGCAGTATTTCTGTTCCTGCCTTTTTCAGGAACACACTCACATTAGATTTACAACTCACTCCTACAGACAAACCACAGTCAGTTTATGAGCATTGAGAGGATTCACAAGAGGCCCTGGAGTGCAGATGGTCTGCAGTAGTTGTGGTCTAAAGGCAGTGGAAACTCAAAACCTTCAGTTTAGGCCTCTAGACTAATAATTGTTCCTCTAAGCAGAAATGGGTGAGTATTGTTCTACTTATTTAGGGCACATATACTTTTTTTTTTTCTTCTTCCTTACTAACTAGCTAAAAGGGGTCATTACTAAGGCAAAGTAAAACTATTCCCCTTGTTGTTCTGCCCTGCTAAATAAGCACTTTCCTAAGTAAGTTATGATATTCAGATGGCTTCTAAAACAAAACCAAAAATAATAGGTTTTGACCACTATTTTGTTCCTTAATGTTATGAAAAGAAGACCTAGAAGGCTGTGCCACCTCTTATTTTGCTTTTTTTTTATTATTATTATAAATTGATTATCATTTTCCAGTCTGTTTCTTAAAAGATTCTACATTAGGTTCCAAAGAACTGTAACATGTTTACTTCTGACAGCAATTTCATAGCCTTAGATTTTACTGCTGCTATTGGTTATACTCTGCAGTTTCCATATCTCAAAAACAACTCTGAGAATAGGAAGAAGTTGGCATTTAAGGGGACACCAACAACATCAAACAAGAAGAGAGCCATAACAGAGTCATATGGGATGACAATTTAAGAAGCCGCTCTTGGGGTTGTCAGGTACCTTGAGGAACTTTTTGCTTTTAGCACTAGGTGAATCAATCGTATTGAATGCCTTGATATAAATCCCCCAGGGGATGCCCGAGCCAGCTCAGTTTCTGAGTCACTAATGAGTCATAACACTTTGTCAAAAAATTGCTCCCCAGCACTTCAGGTTCAAGTAGAGGGAATTCTGAACTCACACCAGTGCTCCATAGGAGGCCTGTAACAAAGCCAGACAAGGTCTGTAGGCAGGCACAGTACCTTTTATTCTACCACCTGGTGTGGCTGGAGAAATTAGACATGCTTTCAGGCACACAGACCCTTTTTTAGGTCTGAAAGAACTTTAAAAACTAAATACTAGTAGAGCCCAATGGCTCAGAGTTTAGTTAGATATGTATCAATTAGACCACCTTTGAAAAAAAAAAATAGTTGGTGACTGTGGAGTAAAGGAGATGTAATTAGAGGAAGAGGAAAGAGAGGCAGAGAGTTGGTAAGGTACTTTCAGCCCAGGGAAAAGAGAAAGAAAATTATCCTGTGGAACGTGGAGGGGTTGAGAGGGAGAGGGATAGAGATTTTACTCTGTGCCATAAAACTAGTGTCTCTCTATAGAGCTCATGATTATCAGTAGAGAGATAAATTTTAGTTATCATCATCTCTCACAAATGTTTTGTAGGTTTCTTTCTTTTTTGCCCAATTATAACTGTGCTCTGACAAGTGATACCACCTCCACTTGCTGCATCCTTGTTACTATCTTCCTCATGTTCCTGTCTCCTTTGATATCTACAGCAAGATTGCAATGTAGTAAAGCAAGGAAGAAAAGACAGTAATGACCTAATAACTGAAAGGAATAACTGCCTATAATTGATAATAGAAGGAAAGAAAGGTTGATAAACTACAGGCAATTTCCATTTCTCACATATTGACCCAAAATATCATAACTCAGTTCTATTCCCTTGTAAGGTTACATGGTCTGGATTACAGGGCAGTAGGAAGTGTGTCAATGCTACCTGTAGACAGGTGGGACAGCAGAGCCTTCCTCTCATAAACCTGCGTATGCACACATTTGAAGGATAGGTTACATCTGTATGTCTTTCTGCATCTGCCTTTTCTGGATTACTTTTCATTCAAGTTACTCTCATTTCCACTCCAATAATGCAAACCTTAGTTCTACATCCCAGATGTTCTCATTAGTTGCACAGTTACCCAAACAAATTTGCTTTTCTTTTCAATACCAACACCAATACATATAATTTATAATGAAACATGAAAATACTAACACTAAACATTAATGAGCACTATACTATGAGCAGCAAGTGACAAACTTATTCTTGTCACTGGAATGCTTCTCATATGCACATTACAGATAAATACACAAAAGTTGTAGATCTCAGCTAGTTAAGTGGTCTTTAGTTCCTTGTGGAAGCAGGAGACATTTGTTCAACAAAGAGCGTAGAGTTGAGACAAAGTAAATAGCTCCAGGACACTAGTACAGGGTCAATGCTTTCACACATCCTGAATGACTTGACAGTGTTTATTTCTGTTTCTAAACAGTAGATGCTTTCCTGTATTTATGATGATTTCAAACAGTCACATAAACACACATACACACACACACACATGCATGTTGACACAAACACATGTGTGAGTGTTCATCTGTGTAGATGTTTAGCACAATCAGAAGCCGGTTCTTTCTTTTTTCCTTTCTTCCTCTTTCTTTTTTCTTTCTTTCTTTCTTTCCTTACTTGCTTGCTTCCTTCCTTCCTTTCTCCCGTCCTTTCTTCTTTTCCTCTTACTTTCTCTCTCCCTCTCTCCTCCATACACCTTCTCTTTCCTGCCTTCCTGCCTTTCTACCTTTTTTGATTGCTTGATAGAAAGGAAGTAACAACAGGAATTCAACTCATGTAATTCCTTAGAGTGTGATTAATTTCACTTAATTTTAGCCAGTGAAGATGAAGTCATTGAAACCTCCTCCAGATGATCTGCCATGTGGATCACCTACCATGTGGATCAACTGTCTCTTGATCTCCCGTTACCTCTAAAAGAAATAGAGGAGGTGAGACTGCTCACAGCTGAAGACAGATGAATGTAAATGCCTACACAGAGGTCTCTGGAGAGCTATTCAGAACTCAATGTGGACACCAACATCCGATCAGCTAGGTGGCTCTCCAGATTCTACCATCTGAATTGACGAAGGGCTGGGTAGGGTTACTGAAACATAGATTTCTAGTGAAATTTGAGATGCCCCGGAGAATCCAAGATATCCATGGAGGAAGCCAGGTGAGATATCCTAAAGTGTTTCATGCTGACAGTGGGTGACTATTTCTAGGCAACTGAACTGAATGACTGACCTCTGTGGACTGTATAAGGAGTTTAGATTACAAGTAATCCCTAAAAGATTGCCTAGCAATGCACCCAGCAGAGACTTCAGCTGCCTAAACATGAGCACCTAGTGCCTAAACAGTTTAGAGTCTCTAAATCATCTGTAAGATCTGATCTTATAGGCAGAACACAAGACATCAGGGATGCAATAACGTATCTAGAATGTCAAATGGAGGCCAGGCATGAGACACCACAAAACTTAAATAAACTTAGATGCCTAATTTCAGGAAACTCAATCCATCCTCTGATTTTTATTTAACTAAGAGTTTATTTGGTTAGTCCTATTTTCAGTTATGGACAAAATTAACACATTGAAGGTCTGACTTTGTAGAAAAGGAAGGTCTAAACTACAGAGGCCATATGTTTAAACTAATAGCATTCCTAAAACTCCTACAGTGGTTGTTATAGTCTTGTAAACAATTTATGTACCTTTATGCCCCCCCCCCCCCCAAAATTTTTAAATTATAAATTCTATAGATTGAAAACTATCTTCTTCATCTATTTTTTGTATAATTGGGATTGTATTTTACATAGATGAAGTGGTTTCAATGGAAAATTTTGCACTTATTTAAACATTTCTATCTGGAGACCCCAAGTCATTGTACAGATGTGAATACATTTAAGCTAATAGAATTTCTGTAGCATCCCATTCCAGATTCTCTTTTGTAAATGATTCATCATAACAAAATGAAATGTTCTGTAGTGTATGAATGATGTGCTATGAAAAATACATATTTCATACATGAATGCTATAGTATAATGCATTTCCTGATCACAGAAACTTGATTGATTGATATCATTTATTCTGTGCTAGCCGAACATGTTCTCCAAAGAGTTTAATTCACTACAGATTCAGATCCAGAGACAATAAATTTTGATAAGCTCTCCTGAACCCTAGTCTCTTAAGTCAATCCATATTGCAACTCTTGAGAAAAAATATCTTCCACTTCCTGCTAATCTCTACTCTCTCCAATTATGAAAGTTTTTCTTGGTTTTTTGACAAGATGAAAAAAAATCACAAGATTTGCCTTCTTTCTTGCTTAAAAATCTATTTCATGATCTCTCCATTAATGCTGATCTCTTAATCAGATTCCATATTCTCAGCTTTCTTTGTCTCCTTAGCAAATATATAGCACTGATGCTAGGCAAACTTCTTTCATTTCAGCATGTACACCAACGTCTTTCCTATCAAGCAAGCTAAAAAAAAAAAAAGCCCAAACCAATGTGATTGCTCTATAAGAGTCTTGCACGTAAACTCAGATCACTTCCTATGGGACTTAGAACATATGTATCCAATAGTATTTACATGACTAAAAGAGGTTATTCAGGATACTTGTTCTGCAACATTTCTAGACTTTGGAAATCCATACATTTAGTCTTGCCATCATATTTTCAGCTCTGAAGATATCTACCTCCCTAATCATGATTCCATCTGCACTCCCCCTAAATACCCTAACAGCTGGCAGAATCAACAGGAAGCACCAAGACATGACAGCCCTTCAATGTGTAGTCAGAGCACTTCTCATACTTGCCACTTGCATCCAGTTGAGCTGAAAACACAATATGGACAACATTATATCGCCTGCAGTGATTCTACACAACAGTCTAGTGCTTAGTGTCTGGGTCCATAAAGTAGAAAAATTAGGCTTCCCCAGCCAGCAAGCAAGACTGAACCTGCTGGTATTAATCCCACACCAGTGAACTAACCGTAAATATGAATCTTGGATTAAAGCTTACTGTTCATCCCAGCCATCAATACTAAAATCACTTCTCCTTTTATGACCATAATGTCTCGTAACAGCTACCTTCTACTGTAATGATAAAACAGTGTCCTAAAAAATATATGAGCAGAGGAGATGGAAAATTCAAAAGCACTGAGCCTATTCAATGGAAATCACTTTTCTACAAGAGATAAATAAACCACAGATATCTCTCTGTCAGAGTATGTGAAAAATTTATTCTTTCAGTTTACTTTTTCTTCACACAAAGTTCCATACATAAGAAACCTCATCAGTGAATTAAAATCTTTCTCCTACCTTTTTTTAAATAGTGTTATTGACACTCCTGTATATCCAGCTATCCAAGCTCTGGGATCTATTTAAATACAGACAGAAATTTCAGCTTTTCTTAATCCAGTTAAAAAGAATTCTTAATTATGTGTAATTTTTTTTTAAATATTGTAAATATCCATAAATGAGCATTATCTTTTGTCATTTAAGGAGCAAATGGTGCTGAATCATGTTCTGTTCTAGCAGAAACTGGAATTGCCCTCAAACACAAAAAAACCTGCCTTTTGAGTATGTTTTGCTTTGAATTGGTTTCTTAATTTTATAAATGTTAATAATTTTCTGTTACTTTGTAACAGGAAAACATAAACATAGAAATTAAAACTCCTCCCAAAGGAAAAGCTGAAATATTGGTTAAAAAAAAGTCAATCTCCAAAGTTTTAGCATTTTGAAATTATTTTTGCCCATATCCACAATTTTCTATGCATGTCTAGTTAAAGCATTGCTATAACCATAGCTAGTATTTGCATGTCATGTCTATAGCTTTTGTACTTCAACCTTCTGAGAAAGAGGTTGGAATTGGGAATGTTTGGAATAAACTCCAGCAGGTGGAGATAAAGAGTAGTAACAAACACCACATGCCTTCAAATAGCGCAGTCTGGTTTTCATCATCTGGGAGTTTGTGTGGTTTAAGTGACACCACTTGACAGAGAAGGATGACTGATTCAGTGCTACAACCACTGCCACCCTTAGTCTGCAAAACCAGTAGACTGCCTGGTGCCTCTGTGCTGGCAGTGCCTTTGGTTAATCACACGACAGCAGCTGGCCGCTCCAGCTCAGAGCCAGCTATGCTGATTCACTGCCTTGACCTGAAGTGTCTGAAGTGACTAACAGCACAGGAGAATACGGTCTAGCAGTAATGAAGCTTGCTGAAAACTTCTAAGGTCACCAACGTGTATTTTGCTTTCTTTGTTCTTGCCAGCTGACCAACAAGACGGGCTGGTTGCACAGACAATGTGTGGTATTTTCCTGGTGCAGCAGCAATTTGAAAGAGAGGGAGTAGGAATCTTATCTAGGAAAAGGTAAATGAAGACCAGACAGGATTTTTCAGTTATATTTGTAGCTTGCACTAATTCAGACAGAAGCACGAATCTCATTGTTCCTTTTATTGTTGCTCACAGAAATCCATTGTGGAAGGACCCACCATGAAACATTAACTCTCTCCCTCACAGGCATTGAGTCAGGGTAGTCAACAGATTGTGTAACAAAAAAAATTTCCTCAATTATGAGAACTATGTGTTGTGTAATAACACAATTTGTTGACTGACTGTGAGAACATCATCATGAAAATATTGCCCCACAGCAAAACCATAGGTCCTGAGATCCTGACATGTTCGGGTTTGATTTCTTTATCCTAAAACCACTTTCTGGGTTATGAGCACAACCTGGAGTCTTGCATGATAGGATCTAGGAGACACATTATCCACAGAAGCAGCATTACTAGCAGGGTATTTGTCTTCCCTCTGTCTCCTAACAAACTTAAGCTGTTATTACCAACTTTTTCATCACTAGGAACAGGTAATCTGGTGAGGCAGCACATGAAGAAACTGGCAGGTGGTTTTGACTCTTTTAGAAAGATGTGTGTAAAATATTTGAGACAGTGTGAGAGTGACAATGTGGCCTTTGAAGTATGACTGCCCATGGTTGAAAGACATGGATCTCAAACATCAAATTGTTTACAAAATAGAAATGGCCTTGTAGATTGGGCATTTGGTACTGTTCTACTGCACTACAGATCTCTCCTGTGCTCTAACAAAGCCTCTGAACACTGCCAGTCAGTGGATTACACAATGATTATGGGCTTAATTGTGCAAAATAGCACCAGCTCCTGTACTGGACCCTGTATTTGAGAGGTGGCTGGAGCTGCATCATGCCAGAGGGAGCACTGCCACTGTTATGATGGAGGAGTAGATCTTGGGACAGTCTTTCATCTCGCCTATCTATTCCAAGGAGTGGATTTGGCATTGCCAATAAAGGCTGGAATTAAAAAGTCTTGTGCTCTTTTGAGTGAGAGGAGTAGAATTCAGCATAGTCATTGTACAACCTATCCAAGGGAGAGTGAAAGTCACCCTGGGATGCTATTACTTTGGAAGAGTTTTAGTTTTAAAACTTATGTTTTCTCAACATGTAAATTAATATCCAACCCTTTTATACTGAGAGTGCATGAATGTTAAAAGGTGTTAGAGTTGTTGTTCTTTACTCACTCTACCTGAATTTTAGCTTTTTTTAACATTAAGTAAAATCTCAGTTCAATGGGGAACAAAATTAGTAATGATAGACATGCTGATGGAATAACGAAAATTAAATTATAACAGTTTCCTTCTCAAACTTACTTATTCTCATCTGGAATTTAGGTACAGGGATTAGAGAAAAAAAACCCACATAAATAATGTTATTCTGAGTATCTTGCTGAGGTCAGTGAGGACATGCAACTTTGTTTCCAAGTTTCAGAACAGAGTGTTTTGCTTACATCAATTACCAAATATCTGTTTTTCATTCAATTTAGCATTTTACGTTATTTCCCCAACAACACAATAATAGGAACCTGAGTCATCTGTCCCTCAAATGTCAAATGGATTAGAAAGATTTCAATCTGGTGATAGCCTTAATTCTAGCAGCTTGATAAGAATTTAGGGTTTTTTTTCAGAGATAACTAAGTTTTTAATTGTCATTTTCAATCCTTGAAACAGTATTCAGCTATATTATTCAGATAAAGCACTGAACTACATCACAGCAGTTACCATTATGTTCTTAAATTCTCAGGCTGATTCCTCTAAAGGCACATTGTCAATATTATCCTGCAAATCAGTAGGGTTTATAAAACTGGTTTTCTTTTCCAAAACATTTGATTATCCTATGTGATGATTTTTAGGAATAAATGTAGTTTCAGCTGTCTCGAGAGCTTCTTCTATTCCAAATATTTTAAATGCAAAAAGACAAATTCCTGTCATTCTAATTTGTGTTGCTTTTACAATTGTTCAAGATAGTTAAGCCCAGCTTTTTAAAATATACAACTTAATCCTTTCTGTGCCTGTTTTTATAGTCCATCTTTTCTGAAATTAGGTATTGTATAACATCTGCAGTATGATACATGATAGTTAGTACTGATATCTATCTTCAAAATACTAATAATTTTGTCATATAATTTTCAACAAACTTGAAAAGCAGATAATTTTCATAAGATTTTTGTTTCTGATTTGAATGACCAAAAGAACCATATAATTCTTTTAGTAGTATGAAATGAATATAACCATCTACATAGACACAACAAGCCACAGATCACATCTAATGAAATAAAGCTCAAAATATGTACATGGTTTATTTAAAATGTTACAAAGACCCATAAAGTCTTCAGATCCTGAAGGCTCTTTTAGAAATATCTCTCTCTTACAAGAATACATTTTTGTGTGTGTGGTCCTTAGCATTGCAGGATTGGAGAGCAACGAAGGTTTGCATTGAGCCAGTCCTGTGCTTGCATTCATTCAGTAGTCTAATGCTTCTTAAATAAAAAAAGTCAAATACATATGTAGACAAGCAGATAGTGTACACTTTGTTTATTCTACAAGTCTATCTGTGATCATAAACTTTTGGTAAATATTTGCTCTTCGGAGATTAGATTTAACATGCTTGCATTTACTTGCAATTAAAATGTTGCTTTCCTGATGACTGTTGCATGGGCTGCTGTATTTCATCAGTGACATAACGTAATGCAAAGATAAGAGTTAAATGTGAAGATATCTGTTGTGAATATGGCTCTGGTCTGTTTCTGAAATCAACAGTTTATGGCAGTTTTATTTGGATAATTTTTCACTTTTTAACCTTCTTTAAATCAGATCCTAATCTTAATTTTCTTCGGTTTTTTTTTTTTTTTTTTTTTTTTGTTTGCTTTAAAAAATGCCATCATTTTACAGGTATACCATGTTTGTTAAAGAACAAAGATGCTTTTCTTCTTTCCTTGTATGACTTATTGACTATTATGCACCCAACACTTCCAAATTGCTTCCAAAGGCAATAAAGTAGCAGGATAAATTCTAAGAAACAAATGTATGACTTGAATTACAGAATTCTCTTGTTGACTCTAAAACCAGAAAATTCAACATTAATACTGCATTTTTTCATGGTATTTAAGGTTTTTAGACTAACTGCAAAAAGGTCCTTTATTTTTGCCATACTGCATCAGTCCAAAGGGATTAGCTTAGTATATAGGAAATATTTATGATGCAGGGAATATAACAGCCCTTCAGTAGTTCCAAGCCTGCGATGGTGATACACTCTTGCATTTACTTTCATAGCTTTGTTTACTAAGCTAAAACATGCCTAAAATAGACTATATTATTACAGACATCTTAATTGTACATTGTATATATGGACCATGTTCTCAGCTGTTATAAACCAGTTTAAGCTCTGCTAATTGCAGTATGGTTAAACTCATGCACACAGTATGGCAATGTAGTATCCATACACATGCATGCAAACATGTTCATCCCACACAAAATGGCTTACACACTTTTAGTTATAGCAAGAAGTTCCAAAGAAACTGGTGACACTGGTAATTTTAGAAAATTCCATTTCATAGAAGTAGAAATAAGCACCCAGTAAAAATTTTGATCTATTTTAACAATCCATTTCAGTAGTAATTCCACATCTAAAAAAATTAGAGAAGGAAACAAAGCTGCTATCATTTAATCTTATTTTCCCTCTCCTCCCAATTGTGAATTCGCAATTCACCATCTCTGTCTTCTTTTTGCTTGTCGTTCACTTTTCAGAATTACTCCATTGAAAAACAACATTTCTTCACTTCTGAAATATTTAGGGTACGTCTTCGTCTGAATTAATTTCTCATGATTTTCACAGCAAAAGTTCAAACTCTTCTCCTCTATATCCATGACTTTGTTCTACTTCTGCCATAATAACTGTACATTTATTTCCAGATTTCTTACAAATTTATCATAGACATTACATTTTTATGGGGACTTAAATACATTTTCTGTCTTCTGTCAATAGTTTCTGAAATCCTTCCAGAACCACTATCCTGACACTGTACAAATTGGGTACAAGGAATTGGCATGAAATGAAGAATATTTCTGTGTTGTGTCAGCAAGCAGTTATTGATTTTCCCTTGTGATTTTAATATTAAAAATGTACTTACAAATGTATATAAAGATACAAGTATACGGAAATTCTAGTTATAATTATTTCAAATCTATTGCATGTTTTGAAAATATTGAGTTATCAGCAGGTAGAGACACTAGCATAGATAAAAACAATACATAAATGCCTCTGTTCTCTTCCCCTCTCAGCAATACCAGTGTAATTTCAATTACAGAATTTTTAACTTACAAGAATCTGCTGAATTACATAGGAGAGAAAGAAAATTAATTTCCTTGGGTTTTCCTGCTTATAACAGGGAAATGCAAACATTTCTGTGATGATTATCCTTATCCATAACTTTTCTGTGAGGATCATCCTTCAGCCCTGTTACCCACTCCCACTCTACTGGAGTTGAACATTAAGGGGTTGAAGCTTGGAATAAACAAAACAAAGATCATGGTAGAAAGGAGGGAATGGGTAGAGTATAAGGCACGTTACAGAATGTATTTCCTTGATGAAAAATATATTGTCCTCCAATTCGCTACATTATGCAGAATCTCCATTGGATAACAAGTAATACATGAAGTCATGTCTTCCGCCAAGTCATTGCTCCTTCATTGACATTGAGAAGTTCATGGACTAACTCTCACAGTACAGAAAAGTTCCCACAGCTGGGAAGATAAAGGTCTGTGATCCAACAGGATGCATTAATGCAGTGCTCTGCAAATGGGTATGAATCTTGGAAGCTGCTATGCCTGCAGAAAGCAGCAACCGCTCAATATTTTTCTTAAATTTGAGGCAATCCCCATGCAGCATTGGGATCAAATAAAGAATTTAAGAAAATATTTGCTACTGCTCATGTCTTCTCCTCTTATCTTAATCAGTGAAGATTTTTTTTTCTAATTTTGAAATGTGTCACTTTAGTTCTGACCATTCAATTGATTAAAACCCCTTAAATTTCAAAACAAGAGTCATTTTAACAGGACCTATTTTTTTTCAAAATATTTTTCCTTAGAGAGAAATGAGTGGAAATCTCAAGCAGCTCTTCTGACAAACCCACAGTCCAAAGTGCTTTTCCTTTTAGGTGGATCGAAGTATATCCTTCCAACCTCAGTTTGTTTGCAGGCGAACTGCAAAGCCCTCAAGTGGTCTTTGATTTCATTAAGAAATGTCTTTCTCCCTCTCCTAGCCTTACCATACAAGATCATCTAAAGCATTCATTTTAATAAACTACCTCCATGTTTTAGCTGTATTTCTTGATCTGCCTGCCACTGTCTTTGATCTAATGCTGGCTGAATCTCCTGACCTATAGATCACTTTGTAAGGCCAAATTTCTTCTGTTGGACTGCACAAGGAGGTAATTAAATACTCTGCTAAGGATTTCATTACTAGTCCCACTGAACTCTCCAGCTGTACTTAGCTCAATTATTTAAAATTATGCATGTGATTTAATTAACTTGTGGCATATTTGTGTATATGGTAAGTAACATTTCATAAGTATATCTTATAAATCATATTTTAAAATGTTACTAATAATTACTAATAGGTAAGCAAATGTAAGAAAAAGACAACGCAGTTTTTACAGTTTTACATTCAAAGCCTTTCCTCCCTCCTTGCTCCTCCTTCTGCCTAACACTGAGCTTTGAAAAATATAAGCCCTACATTAACAGGGTGTCTTTATGTTTTGCTAAGCTGTATAAGATTTTTTCAAGCTTCCCTCCTATGTGTCCTAAAATATTTTGGTTAATGAAAGAAAACTTTTGGAAGCACATTTATGTTAAAAAAAAGAAAAGATTTTCATTAAAATTCGTAGAATTGCAATTGCACAAGCCAAATTTTATCTGATAGCAGCTTGCAAGTTCTTTTTAATTAACTGCATTAAATAAATTGATTGCACCTTTCCTATTTCTGTTAATTAATATGTGCTAAGAATCATTGTGAGAAGAAGAAGTAGGATGAACAGCACTGATGGTATCAATATTACAGCTGCCTGTCACATCTGCCAAAAAGTAGACTGAAAGTTTCTAAAAAATAGTGAGATACATTATAATGAAGACTTAGGGGAGAGAAAGAGATGAATACTGGCATTTTAAACTTCCGTACCAGCCCTTGCAGAATTGATGACTGCAAGTGGGTGTAGCTGTCAACTAATATTCTCTGAATAACTTTATTACCTAGGGAAATCAGAGGCTCCAGCGAGTTTGTATTTTTACCCTCCTGAAACTAATATGCACATACACTGTGTCAAAGTGATATCTGATTGTTTGCTATATGGTGAACATATATCATCCACTATACCATGTATCTCTGGGTTACAAATCAAAAAAATATCTACCCTTTGGGGTAGTGCATTTCTTCTTTAATTCTAGTAAAAATCACAGCCCAGCTCTCTTCCATGCCTGGGCATGCATAGCTCAACCTTTTGGGTAAGAGAAATCTCTCTGATCCCAACCAGAGTACGTATCCCTGTGATCTTCCCACTTTCCTTCTTATTGCTTTAGAGATGCCACAGTCACAGTGGGGCCCTACTTCTCCTTCCTGCATTGCCTGTCAATCAGTTAGTCTTTGGGGAACATAAATCATTTCCATTTTTAGTTGGACAGCTGGTAGGTTGGGAGAGGAAAAAGCTGCTGGGATATTACACAGCTGTCAGATATCAAACCATGATACTTGGGATTTATGGCACAGTTTTCCACACAGGATGTCCAGCTTCATATCCATATACAAACTCTCTCTTTAATGTCCAGGAGCACCATCTCTTCCCAGTCAGCCAGTCTCTCAGAAACATTTTCTCTAGCACTGGGAGGCACAAATAAGGCAGGGTTTACTCAGGAATCTGTCGTGATGTCAGTGATGGGATACAATGTGGGAGATAGAGTGGATTTAAGAAGTTGATGAAGAATTGATGAAGACTTGATGAATCTCCTTAAGCCCCAGATGTTGCACATCATGTTAGGAACAATGTCACAAGTTCACCAGACTATGTGCAATGTAGAAGAAAGGGTATCTGTCACAAGTTTTTGTGGTTTATATACTTAACATTGTCATTTCACTTTGTTCCCTAGTGCAATCCTTCAGAAATGTACCTAACTGCATTCTAAACTTAATTAATCACCTCTCTTGGTGCCATTCTTTATCTTCAGTGAAATCAACTAATTTCACTTCCACCTCCCTATTCCCCATCCTCTGGAAAACTGATTCTTAATTTGGGGTGGGAGGGAGTTGTTTTTTCTCTATACAGAGAGAAACAAAGATCAGTTTTAAATTGCTGCTAGTTCTTAGTTGTCATTCAACAGCCTGAGTACAACACTTTATACAAAGAAATTAGCTATCAAGTTCAAGGGCCCCCTGTTAATCTTCTGCACTCATATTTATCTTCACTATTCTACTACACTTTCTGCCACTTAGGGGGGATGGATATTTATTTTACTTGGATTAATTTTGATTGTAGCCTCCTTGGCTGCATCTTAAGTATTTCCCATGCATTACTGAATCCCAGCCAAATCATTTTAACTCATTTCACATTAATTCAAGCAGCTATCGACGAAGTAAAAATAATACTGCAGTGCATAAAAAGCTTGAATAGCTTCCTTTCTGTAGCAGTTAAAAACTCAGGCTAACATCATAAGCAGCTCTGTTCTGAATTTAAAAGAGATTTAATGCTACTCTTTTATCAAACACTTAGAAATTTAATTCCTAAAAAATGTACAATCTTGCCAAGATTTACAGCTTCAGTTTTTCAAATAATTCAGGGACTTCTGATTCAATCTTTTATCTATGTGCCAAATTCAGTTTTGCCAATAATAGTGCTATGTAACACCATTTTGGTCTTTAAAGAATTCACATTCCAAAATGGCACCTTTAATCAGCCTTAATCAGTACACTTTTATCAAAGGTATGTGAAGAACCATCAATACTTCAATAACTAATGAATGAACCTGGCCAAATGGCAGTCTTTGAGAAGCATGACCTATTTGCCAGGGTGTATTGGGTTTGCTTGGCAAGGTTTTGGGGGGGGGGGGGGGGGGCGCTACAGGAGTGGCTTCTGTGAGAAGCTGCCAGAAGCTTCCCCCATGTCCCACAGAGCCAATGCTAGCCGTCTCCAAGATGGACCCACCGTTGGCCAAGGCTGAGCCCATCAGCGATGGTGGTAGTGCCTCTGGGATAACATATTTAAGAAAGAGTAAAAACTGCCATGCAACATCAGCTGGGAGAGGAGTGAGAAGATGTAAGAGAAGCAGCCCTGAAGACCCCCAGGTCCGTGCAGCAGGAGAGGCAGGAGATTCCCTTGCAGCCCCTGGGGCAGCCCATGGTGGGGCAGGCTGTGCCCCTGCAGCCCAGGGAGCCCACAGGGGAGCAGATCCCCACCGGAGCCGGGGGGACCCTGCTAGGGGGCCCGAAGGGGCCCCGGGCCCGGCCCTGTGGAGAGAGGAGCCCAGGCTGGAGCAGGTTTGCAGGCAGGGCGGCCCCGATCCATGCTGGAGGACTCTGCTCCTAAAGGACTGTACCCCATGGGAGGGACCCATGCTGGAGCAGTTCATGAAGAACTGCAACCTTTGGAAAGGACTCATGTTGGAGAAGTTCATGGAGGACTGTCTGCCGTGGGAGGGACCCCAGGCTGGAGCAGGGGCAGAGTGTGAGGAGTCCTCCCCCTGAAGAGGAAGGAGCAGCAGAGACAGAATGTGAGGAACTGACCCAAACCCCCATTCCCTGTCCCCTGTGCCGCTTGGGCAGAGGAGGTACAGAAATCAGGAGTAAAGTTGAGCCTAGGAAGAAGGGAGGGGTGGGGGAAAGGTGTTTTTAAGATTTGTTTTCATTTCTCATTATCCTACTATCATTAAACTGATTTCCCCAAGTCAAATGTTTTGCTGGTGACAGTAATTGGTGAGTGATGTCTCCCTGTTCTTATCTCGACCCATGAGCTTTTAGTTACATTTTCTCTTCCCTGTCCAGTTGAGGAGGGGGAGTGATAGAGGGGCTTTGGTGGGCACCTGGTATCCAGCCAGGGTCAACACACCACAAAGGGCCTCATCCTGTATTCACCTGACGTGGAGCTTATGGAGTGAGTGAGTTTGGATATCAAATGGGACGATCATCCCAGGCATGTAGATGCATTTTTAATCTTTCTGGTCCCACACTGATGTTTCTGCATGCACCTTCTTCTGAAATATTCATATTTGTTTTCAGAAAAAGAAAACAGTATCTTAAAGTGTCTGTTATGAAATGGATCCAAACTAAGGTAAAGATTTCCATCTAGGAGAAACACATTGAATTACTGGCCTGTGATATAAATATGGTGCCATGATAAGAAAAATAATTTCAGAAGGAAACTGTAGTTTCATTTGTCCATATGAGCTCTTCAGTCAAACTATCCAGGACCCAGCGTTCCCAGACAATTCTTCTAAAGAACAGGCTGGTGGATTTGGAAGCAAGTTCTTTGACCTTTGGCTAGTAAGTGGTACATTGTATTTTGTCTGAGACTTAAGTAATTTTCTGTACCAAGACAATTCTATGTATCTAATTACAGCATTAGTGTAAAAATTGTTCCAGCTGTCCAGAAGGTTTTGCTATTTCATGATATCATAACCAGGGTGTTATTAAATATCACAGCAGCTGGAGATTTGACTCCAGTCAAGCAAGAATCCTATAGAGATATTCAGTAGTGATGGATTTCCTGCATATCTTTCAGTGAAAAAAACTAAGATTTTTAAAGAAGTCATAATGTCAGCAGAATTTTTTAAATACATCTACATCATCAGTTGAAACTCTTTTTAAATTTGTATGAAAGTAAAAGTTGTTGATAACATTTCTTTTGAGGTCTAAAATCTTTCAAGTAGTAAACCAAATTCAGACACTAAATAGATGTATTTCTTCTAATTAACGTTTCCAAAAATTGGCAGAAATAATGCAGGACACATAGTATCAGCATACTGTTAAGAAGAGACAAAGTACTTCTCCAACTTTATTCTGAACACCATTCATTTTGTTATGAATACAGAATGTATCCTTTCAATAAAATAAAAAGATAGCACACAAAGATTTTAATCTTAATTTGCATTTAGAATCACATGGAAGAGCCTAAGGCCTTGCAGATATTTATGTATATTTTATATCCAAGCCAAAGTATAGTCCTGCTGGACAAAGAAACATTTATGCAAGTGGCCATCAAATCTGATTTTCATCATCTTTTTTTATCATCCCATGAGACTCGGTGGATTTTCTAAATGCCAGTGCCAATAATGGTGTTATTTAAAAAAACACAACCTTTTTAAAGAAACCAACAATTACTGCACAGTAGCTTGAATGCTACAGCACTGTAGGAAGCCATAGCGTTCAGCAAAACACACATCTCTGAAGTACTAATCTAGTGCAAATGGGGACTGCCGATCCTGTCTAACTTCACTTTTACACCTTAATGAAGAGATTCAGATCCTCAGTTTCCTTTTAAGATACCAGAAGACAACAAAGCTGTTTAAGCATTAGTTAGGTACCCGATTTAAATATTTGTGTACTGAACTGCCTCTTGCTCTTTTCCATTGGTGTCACAGGAAATGGGGAAGCCTACGCACATGACTTATCCAGCTAAGTTTTTTAAAAAAGTGGTGTGACTGCCTTCCTCAGCTTCAAATACTTGTCTTTAATCAGATGGTGGATGCCTACAAATGAGATCTATAAAACTCGCTAGCCTGAACACCTGTAGCTGAAGCTACCTGAAATAGCTGACATCAGCTTTATTATTTCTCCACTGGAATAAGAACCTTACCCATTTCCTCATGAATTCATGCATGGCAGCAAAACATTGCACACACTGAAGAAATGCAGATGAGATCACAGGCTCTTGTTTTGTCTGTGAATTAGACAACGTACTCAACCTATTCATTAACATGAATTAATGGATTACATAGTCCTTATACATTTATGCTGAATTATACTCATTTCCAATGTTATGGTGTTCTTCATTTTGCTTTCAGCATAACAACATTATATTTTGCAGGAAGTTTTACTTTTCTTATCCTATTCCCAGACTCTTATCCATAGATCTTTTCTCTATATCCACAGAGACAGAGGGAAACTTGGAGTAAAAATAGAGGAGAGAAAAATAAAGTTAGGGAGGGATGGGAAAGCTGATTTTGCCAAATTTAGACCCTGTCAAAAACCCTTGGGTTCTGTATTGCAAAACAGACCTGGAAACTTCTGAGTACTGGTCTGGTCTGCTGTTCGCTACTTTTTTTTTTCTTCTTTTTTTTTCTTTTTTTTTAAATATTCCTCTGGTAACCTTAGAAACAGAGCAAGGCTTGCTTTCAGGCAAGAAACGCTGCTTGATAGAACAAGTTAACATTAAGAAAAAATACATACTCAAAGCTGGAAAATGGAGGCAAGTAAAATGGTTTCTTTGTTTGGAAAACTCAGGGGTTCTAACTGGTCTTTTCTGTGCTGAGATAAATTTCAATCCTTAAAAGCCTTTTATTCAAGAAGTAGCCATTACTCTGCTGTCCAACTGTGAACTGAAGATAGAGAATATACATGTTGAGGAGTAGACACTACAAGCAGTCCTTATTCAAACAGATAGCTTCATCTACTTCACAGAGGAAAGATTGATCAACGTTTTACAAGACAAAACCTTTTTTTCTTTTCCTACATGCACCTTGGAGGAGCTATATGTCAAAGAACTATGCTATAAAAATATATTCCTTCTGTGAAAAATACCACAGAATAGAAAATTATGCTCTATCATGACTACCTTCTTTTCCTGATGATAGCTTAAATTCAGGAGAAAAGGATTTAAACCAGAAAGAAGGCTTGAAAAAGACTTTTTCCCAGGAAAAAAGAATGCATGTGCAGAACAAATTTTGAAGTTCACTCTGAAATCCAACATAACATGTAGTCATAGCCCCCCAGGTGAATCCTGATCAAGAGTCATAAGCAGCAACAGGCTGACTTCTCCTTCTGTGCTCCTGCTGGAAAGCAATTGACTGCAGCATCAGAAGACCTTTCCACTGTCCAGCTGGAGACCCTGTGTTGGCACACACCTCCCTTGAATGGCATAGTTTGGCTCTTTGCAAGGATACTGATTTGTGCATGACTGCGCAGTTATAAAGAATTTCACCTAAATTGCCTGTAGAAATGTTGGTATTATACTCTTTCTGCTGGTAATGAATTTCTTTTAACAAATTGGCTGAATTGATCACTTAAAAGCTATCTATCAATTAACTTAATGAAATCTGGCTAAGTTACAAAAATCCTGCTGAGATCTGTCCTTTCCTCTTTTCTGACATATACTAGGTGGGAATTTAACTGAACCAGACCCAGCCTGTGCTGTACAACTAATTTTTCACAAGGTAGCAGATATCTTGCCATTATTATTCTGTGAAGACCACTCACCCATGACCCCAAACACAACTGCTCATCAGAATCCTGCTTCTGAGAGGAAACTGAGTAGCCCCTTTCCCTCCGTTGATAAGCTAACCCTGCTTCTTCAAAAGAATTCCAGCTATTTAATAGAGAATGTTTTAAAATCTAACTTTCTGAAGTTCTACCACCATGGTAGAATGGAGTCTACCATGCCAAAATAAGAGTAGGTTTTCCATATGTGATGGATGAGGACAGTTAGATATCTAAACAGATGCATATGTGAATATAAGCAGAAGGAAAAAAAACAGCCTCTTCCCACCCTGAGGAGGGACAGCATGCTAGTTGTGCCCCTCATCTCTGTCTTTCTGAAGAACAAGTCTCTAAGACTGGACAGGCTGGAGAGGTGGGCCTGTGTGAACCTCATGAGGTTCAACAAGGCCAAGTGCAAGGTCATGCACCTGGGTCGGGGCAACCCCCAGTATCAGTACAGGCTGGGGGAAGAAAGGATCGAGAGCAGCCCTGCTGAGAGGGACTTGGGGGTGCTGGTGGATGAAAAGCTGGACATGAGCTGGCAATGTGCACTGGCGGCCCAGAAGCCAACCATACCCTGGGCTGCATCAGGAGAAGCGTGGCCAGCAGGTCGAGGGAGGTGATTCTACCCCTCTACTCTGCTCTGGTGAGACCTCACCTAGAGTCCTGCGTCCAGCTCTGGAGCCCTCAGCACAAGAAGGACATGGAACTGTTGGAGCGGGTCCAGAGGAGGGCTACTAAAATGATCCGAGGGCTGGAGCACCTCTCTTATGAGGACAGGCTGAGGGAGTTGGGGTTGTTCAGCCTGGAGAAGAGAAGGCTGAGGGGAGACCTGATTGCAGCCTTTCAGTACCTAAAGGGGGCCTATAGGAAAGATGGGGATAATCTTTTTAGTAGGGCCAGCTGTGACAGGACAAGGGGTAATGGTTTTAAACTAAACCAGGGTAGGTTTAGACTGGATATAAGGAAGAAATTCTTTACAACGAGGGTGGTGAAACACCGGAACGGGTTGCCCAGAGAGGTGGTGGAGGCCCCATCCCTGGGAACATTCCAGGCCAGGTTGGATGGGGCTCTGAGCAACGTGATCTAGTAAGCGGTGTCCCTGCTCCCTGCAGGGGGGTTGGACTAGATGACGTCTAGGGGTCCCTTCCAACCCAAAACATTCTATGATTCTATGATTCCATGATAAGACAAATGTTCGTATTCTGTACTAGAGCTAACAAATGTCTGGGCAAGTTGGGATGTGAGAAAAGGAGCTTCTCTGTACCTATCTAAAATGTAATTCACAAAAGGTGATTTAAAAACCAATAACAATCTTAGATTTCTTATAAAAACAGGGTGATCTTTGGAAAAAAGGTGATATTGTCTGGAGTTGAAGGGATGATTTTGACTTCACCTAGATTCACCAAGAGTTGGTATGGCTGGTCAGTGTTCTCTCATAAAGACTGGGAAGGTGAATCCTACTCTTTTATTTCTTGAGCTTGGTGGCTAGTACACTTGCTTGCGCTGTGAAAGTGAAGTTATTTTCAATATCGCACGAGGGAATCTGAACCAGCACCTCTGGGGTAAATACTCTAGCAATTAGACAAGAGAGTATTTTGTTCTGGAATTGTGGCTAAAAAAGCATTCTCTCACAAGGGAGCTGCAGAAATAAGCCCATGTGTTAATTTCATGTCAAAAGAGCCCGGTTTCTTCAAGCTTTCTCCATTTCACTAAAGAGTGAGAAGTTCTAGCTTATTAGGAAATTCAGGAAAAAAAAAAATACAGTAGATGGCAAATTCAAGGACTTCTAAGGCCAGAAAGTATCATTATACCATGACTGCCGTACATTACCCTGTACTCTTTCTTTGATTAAAGGCAATATCAGGGAATCATCCAGCTTTGAGGTTTTTTTTTACATGAACATATGAATGGCCCAGTATTTCCTTTGCAAGTTTGTGAAAATAGTTAATTTCCTCTCTGGTAAAGAAAGAAAGAAAGGAGAAGAAATCTTTTGTCCTTTCCATATTATTTTTATTGTAATATAATCCACTGTGTCTAACTATAAAAGTAGCTTGATCATTAGCTCTCATTTCTTCACTAGAAGAATAATCAGTTTCAAGTATTTTGCTTGCATGTGAATCCCACATTTCCATCTGTTCATAGTAATACCTCTTCAGTGGTTAAAGATGATTGATTTGAAACAAACGATTAAACTGCAGAAACAAAAGGTAGTGTTAGAGTTCAGTTGCCCCATACACTGGCTGATTCAAGTGTGGCCATGAGCTGACACATACATAAATAGTTTTGATTATTTTCACTATGCTTATCCAAATTTGTCAAACTATTTGAGCAGATGTGCTTGGCTACCATCTTTGGGTCTCTGCATTTTTGGCTTCTGTATCTATACATGTATATCTGTATTTATGTCCTTATATATAATATTATTGATAGTATATAGTACCGTTATTTCATATGTTATATGTATCTTTAAGTATAACATACTCATATTAGCACTACCTTAGCAAATATGCAACACTATCAGTTAACCTTGAATCAAATCCGCAAATCTCATCAAAATGAATTTCTCAAAACTGCTCTCAGACGTAACTGCCTAATATTTGAGCTGAGGTTCATGAGCACCCACATTGTCATTACATTTCTTTTTGCTTAGAAGCCTATTTCTGAACATGTTTGCCATTAAATCTAATGCTCTTGAACATTGGCCACCTGCCAAATCTTGTCAGCAAGTAGTGCCTATGGGGCTGACTGGAGATGTGTTCTCAAGTGCAATGCAAAAAATGGTCCCCTCCTCCCTAGATTCCACCACCCACTGGTTCAGTAATTAGAGTACCCACCCTTGAGGTAAGCAACAGGAGTTAAATATTCATTGCTGGCCAAGGTGTGGAAACTCTAACCAAGAGTCAGTACTGCTTTTGGTGATGGGATGTTCTCAGAATTTCTCTAGAATGTAATTACTTTGCATGGGATATGTGTTCTGGTCACCCTTCCTGGTACATGGGATCCACATATACCCCTGATCCAGTTTTGTGGGCCACCACCTTGAACAACAAAAGGCCATGCATTTCTTTAGCAGTCAAGAGAGGTATTTGCTCTTGTAGCAGCAGAAATTTTCCCTAATATCCAATCTAACACCCCCCCAGTGTAACTTGAGGCCACTTCCTCTTGTTTTATCACTTGTTACTTGGTAGAAGAGACCAACACCCACCTTGCAACCTCCTTTCAGGTAGTTGTAGAGAGCGATAAGGTCTCCCCTCAGCCTCCTTTTTCTCCAGGCTAAACAACCCCACTTCCCTCAGCCACTCCCCATCAGCCTTGTGCTCCAGACCCTTCACCAGCTTCGTTGCCCTTCTCTGGACATAATCCAGTGCCTCAATGTCCTTCTCGTAGTGAGGGGCCCAAAACTGAACACAGTATTCAAGGTGCGGCCTCACCAGCACTGAGTACAGGGGAAAGATGACTTCCTTGCTGGCCACACTATTCCTGATACAAGCCAGGATGCTGTTGGCCTTCTTGGCCACCTGGGCACACTGCTGGCTCATATTCAGCTGGCTGTTGACCAACACCCCCAGGTCCTTTTCTGCCAGGCAGCTTTCCAGCCACTCTTCCCCAAGCCGGTAGTGTTGCATGGGGTTGTCGTGACTCAGGTGCTGGACCCGACACTTCGCCTTGTTGAACCTCATACAGTTGGCCTGGGCCCATGGATCCAGCCTGTCCAGGTCCCTCTGCAGAGCCCTCCTCCCCTGAAGCAGACCAACACTCTCCCCAATTTGATGTCTTCTGCAAACTTACTGAGAGTGGACTCGATACCCTCATCCAGAACACTGATAAAGATGTTAAACAGAACTGGCCAAAAAACTGAGTGAGCCCTGGGGAACACCACTTGTGACTGGCCTCCAACTGGATTTAACTCCATTCACCACCACCGTTTGGGCCCAGCCATACAGCCAGTTTTTTATCTAGTGAAGAGTACGCCTCTCCAGGACATGACCAGCCAGTTTCTCAAGCAGACTGTTGTGGGGAATGGTGTCGAAGGCTTTGCTAAAGTCCAGGTTTACAACATCCACAGCCTTTCCCTCATCCACTCAGTGGGTCACCTGGTCATAGAAGGAGATCAGGTTAGTCAAGCAGGACCTGCCTTTCATAAACCCATGATGACTGGGCCTGATCACTTGGTTGTCCTGTAAAAATAAATTTTAAGTTTAAGGAAATCAGACCCTAGCTGCTTTATAGATGAAATCTCTAAGTTCTGTAGGGTTGACTTCCAAAACCAGTTCATTTATTTCAGCGTAATGTCAAAAGTTCATTTTTCACCAGGAATATAAAACACTGATTTGTTTTTAGGTTTTCTCTTTTTTAATCTGAAAAAAAATCCCCTCTGAATGAATCTTTTATTTGCGAGGGCGGGGGGGGAGAAGGGGACGATTCTTTCATTCTAACACAAAATACCTTGCTGATGTGATGTACTGTCTTAGTCTTAAGTCCTCTTTGCTATAGCATTCAGCAACTGACAGTATTTGAAATCTAATGCCTTTAATCGCCTTGTAAGGCAGACAAGCAATAGGGCCTCCAGCTTCAGTGGGGGGAACCTGAGGAAGAAGGAGTCAAGGTGAGCTTTTACAAAAGAAGTCTGCAGCAGTAGAAAGACCTGATCTTGGGTTTGAATGGGAGATGATTTTACTCTTGAATAGCTGTCCAACACTTCTTGTGTCCCATTCAGCTTTTCCCAGTGTCTGTCAGTGATTCAGATCACAAACGCACGTCTGGAAGCCAAAATGGAAACAGCACAAAATACAGTTAAATGAGGATGCCAGCAAAGCATTGTCTGATACTTTGGACCATGCCTGTGTGAAAAACAATTGCCATTTTCACTCCTATTTAACTGAACACCTACCTCAGCTTTGTATTGATATAAGGTCCTTGATTACACTGGGACTTTTCCTGGCTCACCACAGGTTCCATCCTTTCTTCTTGTGAAGTTAAAAAGTGAGTACTGGGTTTTGTGTAGATCTATTACATTAAATTGTTATGTTTTGCTGTTTAACTTGGAGGAATATGTTACTCTCCAATATGGCAATCAGATGGTAACGTTGGTGTTCTAGTTACATTGCAAAAGGGCCTATTCACCCTGTTTGTTCTTTGTTAGTTAAATTATATGTCTTATATACTAGACCCATTGAACCTGGTAAAGCCAGACCACTTATAGTGAACATAATAATTTTTTCCGATCTGTTCACTGGCTTTTCTTCATGTTTGTACTGATATAAAAGTTAACTATTGATTTGCAAGCTTTTGACTTCTATACAATATTTAGTATATTTTTCCCAATAGAAAAATAGAAAAGCTAACCTCTCACTCTCTTCTATTGAATTTTGAACTTTTACTCTAAGACTTTTGGCTATAGGCACTTTCTGATATGCAGCAGCAGCAACACTTGGTGAATCCTATGATTCCTGACATGCAGGCAGCTAAATCATTGACTGCCCCTTAACTCAGCACTCAGGATCTACATTCTCTACTTCACTCCTGCTAATGAGTATTAATGTACTAATGAGATGTTTCTTGGCTTGAAACAGAGTCTATAATAAAGCACCGACCTATTTCAATGGTTTGACTTCATAAAATGCCTACAAACATTATCTAAAGAGGTGTTATCACCAAGTAGCTCACCAAGTTAACTGGAGCTGGGGGAATTAATGGGATGGGTGGAATAATAGATCACCCTCGACATCTAAGCACAGAGTTGCAAAGGTGCTGCATAACCTGTGACACAGGTGGCAAAGGGATCTAAAAGGCAGCCTTTTTTGTGTAAACCAAAACTGTCCCCAGCACAGGCCTTGTACAAACACCCACAAAGGGGCAGTTCCCACATAACACAGCTCGCTTTCTAAATAAGGACATAAAATCTATTGCTTCAGTCTTTGGGGGTGATCTCAAAACAAAATGTTTTGATAATCAAGATTTATGATGGGAGGAGTGCATTCCATCCCACATGTGTTGCGATACTGAAGCATGATGCTCTACGAAAGCAACGGTGTTCTGCTACATGTAGTTCTACAGGAATACTTTTTAGTTAGCTTAGAAAACAGACGTTGAAGTAAGACTTAAAATATAAACTGTCTCAAACAAGGAAAAAAATTTAAAGTAGAAATAAAAACATGTTTGGATGAGTTTTTAGTGTTTAGGTGCAAGACCAATCTTTTGCAGTATTTTTGAAAATAACAAGTCTATCCTCACACACACACAAAAAATTGGAACCTTAAATAAATATAACTTTTCTGAAAGTTTTGTTTTAAATACGCAGTTTCAGAGGTCATTTTAATATTGTAGTTTTCTTTCTGAATTTCTGTTCTAGTCCATCTATAATTTGAATAGCAACACAATATCATGCACATAGGCTGAAGTCTCACTTACAAATAGTCAAAGTTTTCTACTACTCCCAGAGTTTTTGCTACAGTTAACAGAACCTTTTTTCTCTTTCCTTTTTTTTTTAATACAAGAATTACAAATATTTAATAATAAAAATTCAGGTAATAAATTCATATTTTCTCTCTCCTCTTTCAGCAACCAGATTATTCCTAAGTCACTGATCATCATCCACTGTAACAGAAATAAGCAGCAGCTGTAGTTCTCCCATCATGACTAATATAAACCCTCTCAAATCCAGCTTTCTTTTATAGACTCCCTGAAGTTTTATCCAATTGATTAATTGCAATCAGTTAATCAGAAAACCATTAATTTCATTTAGCCGTAAAAACTTCATATAAAATTCTGTAGCTTCCTGTAATAATTAACCACATCTGCTACATTAAAAAATCTCCATATTAGCAATACACAGTAAGTTTGTGATAAGGCGTAGCTTCAGATGTTTAGTGGGATGTTGAATTATTTGTTGACACTGGAGTTTTAACTCTTTATGTCCATTACACTATTATTATTTGGGGAACATTTTACCACCTGCAGAGGGAGATTCTGTAAGAGACAAAAAGATCTAGAAATACATATGACGTCTTTTGTCATACATTCTGTATCATAAAATTTCTCTGCTAGGGGGTTGCAAGGTTTGGTATGTTATAATTTTAAATAAAATTAATAAATAGAACAGTAATAGCAGAAGTAAGATGAGATTATGTCAAATGTCAAAATGAAGGTGGTGGTTGCAAATAGATCCTACATTTGAGCACTTTTCCTTTTAGTTACTGAAATGTTCCCAGTTTTCCCTGGTTAACCAGTGCTGACAAAAGTTTGGAAAGGAGAGAGAAGTCTCAGGGAATCTTGCTTTTTTTTTTTTTTTTTTTTTCTAAATTTGTTCTGTAGCTTAGTTACATGCATAGGTCCGAACTTTCCAAATTTATGGATGATTGACTAAATGCCTTTGCTTTTGCTCTAGTGCCTCCTCTGACTCTCTCTGGACATCCCTGGAGAATGTAAGAGTAAGATGTCAGAAGGCAGCCCATTACCCCCAGGGAGCCTGAACTCTCTCCCACCTGGAACACAACAGTGACCCACACAAATACTGCAACCCAGTTGACTGTTAAGAGGATATGGTGCTAATTGCTGCCTGTCAGATTAAATGGGTGCCAGCTTAGTTGGGTAAATTGTCTTTCAACCTGTGATTGAAACATATCTGTTAGATGTCATTCTTCTCTACTGGAACAATGATTGCACAGGTCCTCCACAAGCCAGATTCAGTCTCAGCAAGAAGACAGCAAATAAAAGTAGTGTTCTAACCCAAACACAGTGGACCACAAGGCTCATCAGAATATAAGCCCAAAGTCAGGCACAGGATAATGTGTAGTGTGAAGATACTCTGTGTTCCTATATACACAACACATATATATGTGTTGCTATACTATATACCTCTTCATGGGTGTGTCCAATGTTTTAGTGTGGTTTTGAAGCAAATGGTTGAAAATCACTGATCCTTTGCACTGTTTATTTCACTTCACAGATCTGTTCTTATAAAGCCACATTACAGGCAAATGTGGACACAGCCAGTGACTCAGTCAGAAATGCCTTTTTGAATGAGAATCATAGAATCATAGACTGTTTTGCACTGGAAGTGACCTTTAAGGTCATCTAGTCCAACCTCCCTGAAATAAGACATCTCCAGAGACATCTTCAACTAGATCTGGTTGCTCAGAGCCCCATCCAACCTGACCTTGAATGTTTGCAGTGTTGGGGCATCTATCACCTCACCGGGCAACCAGTTTCAGTGTTTTACCACCCTCATCATAAAAAAATTTCTTCTTTATATCCAGTCTGAATCTATCCTCTTTTAGTTTACAACCATTATCCCTTGTTGTATCACCACAGGCCCTACTAAAAAGTTTGTCCCCATCTTTCTTATAAGCCCCCTTTCAGTATTGAAAGGCTGCAATAACGTGTCCCTGGACCCTTCTCTTCTCCAGCCTAAACAACCCCAAGTCTCTCAGCTTTTCATCATAGGAGGTGTTCCCTCCCTCTGATTATTTTGTGGCCTTCCTCTGGACCCACTCCACCAGTGTCTTTCCTGTGTTGGGGATTCCAGAGCTGGATGCAGTACTCCAGGTGGGGTCAGAGCAGAGCAGAGGGGCAGAATCACCTCCCTCCTCATGCTGGCCACTCTTGTTTTGATGCAGCCCAGGGTACGGTTGGCTTTCTGGGCTGCGAGTGCACATGGTTGGCTCATGTCCAGCTTTTCGTCTACTAGTACCCCCAAGTCCTTCTCCACAGGGTTGCTCTCAATCCCTTCATCCCCCAGCCTGTATTGATACTGGGGGATGCCCTGACCCAGGTGCAGGACCTTGCACTTGGCCTTGTTGAACCTCATGAGGTACACATGGGCCTGCTTCTCAAGCTTGTCCAGGTCCCTTTTAATGGCGTCCCATCCCTCAGGCATGTCAATCACACCCCTCAGCTAGGTGTCACCTGCAAATTTGCTGAGGGTGCTCTTGATCCCACTATGTCACTGATGAAGATATTAAACAGTACTTGTCCCAATATGTCCTCTGAGGGACACCACTTGTCACTTGTGTCCATCTGGACATTGAGCCATTGACCACTACTCTCTGGATACAACCAACTACAACATCTTTGGCCTCTCTTTTTTTTTTTTTCCTCAAAGTCCCTTTCTATGAAAGAATTAATGAAAAATTAAAGGGTGGTTGTTTGTGTCTGTAGATAATTAGTGACCCAGTATATAAACTAAAAAGAATAAATATTGGTCTCTGCACATAGTATATGTGAATAACTCAAAGCATGTTCCTCTTCTAATCAGTCTTTATCAATAACAATATAAAACCAAAATATGGATGATCCAATTGCTTCAGTTTATACTGTTCTGCTAAGCCTGTCATTAACAGGTTATTACAGCAACTTTCATGTCAAATTCCTGGTAGATTTGGAAAGAGTTCACATCAGCAAATATTGCTTATGCAAGTGAGCATTGCAGAGTAAACCAGGGAGGAGATTCAGCAGTTGCACCTTTCCGTATTTATAACACCAATACCTAGCTATAAAAAATTACATTATTTTTGGCACACTGTATTTAGCTGATACAGTATTACACAGTAAGTTCACATGCCTCTCCACAACCACTATCAAATATCAACTCCACATGTTTCAGTTATGCCCTATACTGTTGAAGCAAGTATATATAAAAAGGTATATCATAGTGTATTACTAGGATGTTGACAAACACTTCTGGACTCAAAAGGATGTATCTTCAAGATAATAAGCAAATATTTTCCTTCAAAGTGATAGCACATTTAAGGCAAAAAACAGACTGTTAAGAGGGACAGTCTTTAGACAGCAATCACACCAGAAACAAGATCTCTAAGACTTCTACAACTTTAAATAGTTCAGTAAAGAACAAACTTTAATTTACTCAACTTTATCAGGAAAAAAAGGGTTTTTTGTTACTTACATCAACTGTTTACATTTACTGTGACAGTAACACAATCATTGCAGGCCAAGCAGAGAAGAGGTGATGGAGGAAGTACAGCTGAAGATAGTTTCTACCTGAAGCTACCAAGCTCTTCCTGAAAACCTCTGTGTCCTTCAGGATCACTCTGTCATCCAGAAAGCACTGTGTATGCCTTTATGTGCTAATGCATGGGCTTATAAAAGGCAAAAAAGATCATCAGCATGCAGACTTTCTGTATTTTTAAGTCCATTTTATCAGGTCATTGGCGTTGGGAGGAAACATAACAGTTCTTTTCTGGGCAATTTTTTTTTGTGTTACAAAGTAGAGTGGATGAGGGAGGGGAGAAAACTTGGACTCTTGCCGTCTGAACCATAGAAGAGGCCATAGAAGGGGGACAAAAAGGCCAGAGAGACCCTGGGGACCTTGAACTCATTACTCTGATTACTAATTTGTGTGTGCCTTGTGGGGTACATCAAGAGGATGAGGTTGGCATTGTTTGTTTTTATCAGCAGGGTTGCCTTGTGGACTCCACTAAAATGAAGAAGTATAATCTCCATGGTGCAAAACAAAAGCCAGCAAACCTCCTGCCAAGAGGCAGACAAGGAAAAATAGTTTCTGGGCCCTCCTCTTTTGGGACATTTGCCAGGTGAAACATTTTAGGTTTTCTCCACCATTTACATAAACATGTGTCTCTCCTTTTCATAACCATAGGGGTCTGGGAGGGTTTTTTTCCCTATACTTTTGTGTTTTTCTGCTGGTCAGGAAATAAATTGCCATTGCTTTACATACCTTGGTTGTTCAGCTTTAGGATTTATCTGTTAAGAGAGCATGGTAATAATCTTTGCATTTTCTCACCAGTATTGTATTGCACAATTGCAGCCAAATTTTACGGTTGCAGAAAGCATTAGCAGGCCAGGCCAAGAGGCACTTTGGACTTTGATTTAATATGAAATTTTGCATTGCATCCCCAGATCTTCGCTTCATTACTGTAATTATTTGGCATGTTCTATTTTTCACAGTGACTGCAGAAAGGCACTCTCCTCAGCCCCCAAGAGCAGTAGTGTCTGATATAAACAGCATATTGCTCATATCCAGGGAGGCCAGTCAGTCAACAACATGTTTGTACATGACATTGTATTATTAACTGCATTTCAGAAATCCTAGGTGTGCAGACTTCCAGTCTAAACTCCTCCTTGTTTCTTGCTGGTATTTTCATATCTTTTCTTTTTTTGCTGGTTCACAAAGTATTTCCATTTCAAAACTTGGTCAATTATTTATGGAAGAATACAGAGGGCACGACATTTAACATATCAAACAAGGACAGACTCCCTGCTCAGAGTAACTTTGAATGTCAGGGCTCAGTCATGCTGTGTAGGCACAACTGAGAGTATCATGCTTTGGCAAGATAAAATTGCTCTGGAGCTTCAAGGCACAGAAAAGGACTACACCCTACTCTACCTTCCTTTTGGAAATTCCAGACTATTGCTTCACTGCACCTGACCTGCTCTTTGTAAGATAAGGAAACTAGTTTATTCTCCCCCTCTTCCTATCCCACACAAATCCTTCACTAATACCTTTGCAACAGTTTCCCCCTACCATAGAAACCACAATAGAAACCAAGAGCTGAAATTTGTAAAAGGGCAGCCAAAGAATATTGGGATCTGTAAGGAGCAGTCACCACCCAGCCTAGGGGATTATGAAGGACACAGCTCTTCTTCCTGCTCCACTGTCCCCCCGACCCTCCCCGGGGGGCTGAAAGTAAAGGAAAACCTACTAAACCATCATAAGTACAGCAACACCATCTACCTCTCTTTAGAGCAGTATAATGGGGGATACTTCACAATTTACCTTGCATACCATTTAGAAGAGCTAGTTACAAAGAGACCCATCAGTAATGTCATAACAAGAATGAAGAAAAAGCAAAGCTGGGATGGAGTACGGAAGACTGTTCCAGAGTGGGGTCTACCCTCAAGCGGATCTAGCTGACAGGTGTAAAGCTCTGGCTTGGAAGTAAGCTTGAACTCTCAAGTAGTGAATAGGGACATTGTAGTAAGAAGAGATTGGGAAGAGGGTTCCAGGCACAGCAGTAATGTATCTTTAATAATGAGGCCTTTGCAAGCTAGGCCCCACTGCGGACTAATCATGGAAGATGTCTGAGCAAAAGATATCAATAACATATATAGGTTTGTTGAAAAGAACTTAGTTTCTAAAGAAAATGTATCAACTTCTTTCTGCACTACATGATGTAAATACTATGCTGTAGCTGGCATCTCTAGAGGATATGTTCAGCCAATGCCCAACATGGCATGAAGAGAATCTAATTTATCATTGTTGCTATTTCTATTGCAGTTATTCTACTGGGAATAAAAAACCCTGCAATTCAAACTTTTTTTCTTCTTTCCTTTTGTTTAAGCTTAGTGCAAGTCATAGCTCCAGAGAAACCACCTGAGATTTCAGACATAGAGACTTGTCAGGCCCTCTGCATGAGAAACTGAAGTTCTGGTACAAATAGTGGCTTGTCTCCATTTCACATCTGGAGAACTTTATCATTAGGAATGGAACTAAAGCATGAATTCTAGAATTATTTTTTTTATTTTTTTGTTATGTTACAAGGTATCTCACATGAGGCAAAGGGCTATTCTAAAGAACACTGGAGAGCAGTGCAAAAATGAGACATTTTAAAGCCATGAGAACAAATTATTATTTTCACTTGGATGGTTAAATTGCTAATTCAAAATAGAACACCTGTCTTAGGTCAATCAAAATTTTAATTTTAGTAAGTTTTCTTGCAAAAAAAAAGATATTTCACTTCATTTGGGGAGTGAATCAAATCAGCTTAAAACATTTAGTGACTTTGTGAGAAGCTATGTAGTAGTAGATATTCTGATTTTTTCTTAATTTTTGGTAATTGTTATGTTTTTCTAATTCAGCTTGAATTTTTAATGAACTAGTTTCTTCAAAACATGTTTTTGACTCATTATGGCCCCTGAAAACTCAGATACACTCTGTACAAGATTTAATGATAATCTGGCCAATGAGTAAGATATTCTTAAACTGCAGGTGGAATTGAACATATCATATCAGAGAACCCCTCTCCATAGACTAAGAGCTTTAGAAATTATTCTGAGTGCTGAATTTTAGACAAAAATGATCTAACAGGTTTTTTGCCTCCCTCTCTAATGAGAATTTCCTCAGTGATTAAGCAACATAAATAAATATTGAACATTAAAATTAAAAAATATTGGCACCCAAGAGCCCCATAAACATTAAAATAAGGATTACTTGAGCTCTGAATCACTGGTTCTGTTGATATAACTTAGGAAAAATAAAACTTCTTTCAAAGTGCCAAATAATGGGGGTGCATTTAGTACAACAGCACAGGTTTTTTATATGGGGCTTGTAAAGTTTGCTGTTGACTGTGTCCATATCTAGAGCACTTTCCCAATGATGGCATCTAATTTGTGTTTCAGCCAAGGCTGAGGCTTTTAGAGTACCTGCAGAGTGGTCCAATTGCTTTCCCTTTGTCTGCTGAAAGGGCCATTTTCATGCAACCCTATTCAGCAGGCACAAGCATTTCTAAACACCTTCCATCACTAGCAGCTTTTGATACAAACCAAACACACAGAATAAAAGATTACAGTTTCATTAGTGTTTCGTTGACAATAATTGTGTAAGGTTCAGGCTGCAAGAAGGAGAACGAAGCCCAATTTTGTAATGTTATCAAGAGGAGCAATATAAATTTCATTCTTTGGTTGCCTGAGAATAAAAACCTTTAAGCATAGTTAAGTATGTAAAAGCTTACTAATATGAGTAATTTCCTCAATTTGTTATTTCTGTGATGTATTAAGCACCTGAAAAAATACTTCCTGTCCTTTGCCAGCGTTCTCTCTCTACATATATACAAATCACACATGGAAAAACAGAATAATCAGCTCCTTTCCATAGGTGTCCTTTTTTTTCACCAGTGCATCAAGAAATGCATTCTGTGATTCACCTGTTTTGGAAGATTTCCATGGTCAATAATTCCTCATAAAAAATATCTGTGAAAATGCCCAGTTATATTAATTCTAGAGGAATGATAGTTTAAGCCGTTCTGCTGTCCACCACTGTGGTTTTGTCTCAGTAGGAGAGCTGTAGTCACTGAAGCAGGCTTCAAAATACTAAGGACTTTATAGCTTCAAGTCAACACCACTAAATACAAACCGTTTGCTTTGTTGCTGTCTGTGTAAATTCCAGGTAGCAACATTCTGCAGTGCTTTCATTTTCAATGGTCTAAGATAGAATCATTACAATAGACTAGTCCTGGAGAGATAAATGCATGCCTGATAATGCAGCAGGGGTGAAAATAAAATGTCAGATTGTGCTGACAAAAATAAAACAAAACCAAAGTATTTCATTCAAAGTTTCTGCCGGAGCAGTCAGAAACCACAAAGCAAACAAAATGATCCCCAGATTCCAAACAAAAATTGAAATTTGGCTATGCTTCCTCAAAGAGAAGAGATAATAAGAAATTTCTTCAAGCTCCTTCCTTCTACCTTCTAAACTCTCCAACCCAGACACACACGTGCCATTCAAGTGACCCAGATCTCTTCATCAAAACTGCTCTGGTGGAGCCTGGCATTCCCAGGTGCCCCTATCCCACCAGCCTGGCCTCACGTGGGGAGAGGACAGTTGAGAGAAGAGTGGGCATCTCTGGTACCCACTTTATATTTACCTGACCTCCCTGAGGCTTTGTTTATACACCTTTCTTTCCTGGTGAGAAAAAAACCCCACCACACCATCACGATGTCATTAATTCATAGTGATGACTATACGTTAGATTAGACTCCTGGGTGTTCCTTCTCTCTGCCATGTGAGGATCCATTTTCTGTTAAAAGATGACACATTCACATACTGTTCCATTTTATGGCATCAACTATTAGCAAAACCACTTCCTCTCATGTGCCACTGAACAACACCATTTTTTTATATATGTATTTATCTTAAATTTTAAAAAATATCAGTGAGTGCTACGCAGACATCAGGTTCCTGGCTTTTTCATATGGCAGGGAGAAAAGAGAATACGTAAAATATATACAACTATATAAACTTTTGACATCTTAGCTGTTATAAAATATACAGCATTTAGCTGTAGATTCTTCACTCCTTCTTCATTCTCTCAACTCTTGAGCGGGCACCTTTTCAGACGGTACTCTTGAGAAAAATATAAAGGGGGAGATGGAAAAATCCAGAGGGTTTCTTTATATGTTTTGGGGGGTTATTTTCTCACAATTCATAAACTGAGCATAACTAGAACCTCTGATTTGCCAAAACATGCATGAAGGCTGTGGCTGGAAAAGAAGATGAGAGGCAGTTATTGGAAAAATTGCCAATGGTAGGAGTAATTGATACAGCAGAAAGGTAGGAAGCGACACTGCCGGAGGAAGTGGAAACAAAGGAAACAAGAAGAACTGGCTGCTTAATGAATAAGAAGGTTTGGAAAAATGTATAAGTCAATCCATGGTGAAGTTGCAGGATATTCAAGGAGTACATTGAACAAAACAGTCTCTCTCTGGCCTGAAAGTTTTCCTGTTAGTCAGGACAGTGAATATACTTTATCTTGGGAATACATTAAGAGAAAGAGTAGAGGGCTTTCTGCCTGCCAAAGAAAGCCTAAACTATTTATACTTGACAAGAGTGAGGAAGAAATTCTTATGGAGCAAGGCATTTTGCAGGGATTTAAATGACCCTGTACTTGATTCACAACTCTGCCACTGATCTATTGCATGACCTTAGGCAAGTCACTTCACCTTTATGCTGAGGTTAACCTGTTATACTGATATAATAACACTGAGCCTTACTGGGCTTCAAGATGATGAAACATTTCTTTCCTAGAGCTAAATCCCCTCTGTGATGTGAAAAAAAACCCACCAGTGATTAATGTAATCCATTGTTCAAACCGAGCAAATGTACTTACATGTTTGAAAAACATAATTTCAAACTTTAACGGACTGTTTTTTCATTTGTAGTCTGAACTCATAACTGATGTGGACAGGTTTGATTAAAAAGAATCATGAGTGTTTCCTAATATGAGCCGAGGAGTAGATGTAAGAGGATTTCAGTGGTAAGGAACATGCATATAACAAATCGGAGTCCCTTTGCATTCCCTCCAGCATGCCTCTGGCTGTAGGAGCCAGAATCTAGCCCTAAATTAATAATTAGCACTTTCAGTTGAAGCTCTCCAGGAAATGTCATGAGGACAGACAGAAGTAGTAGAAAATGTTAGTGGGCAGTATAGAAAGATAGGTGCCAAGAGATTTATAGCCAGCATTCTTGACAAGCAAGAACAGAATATCAGGATTTAAATAACCCACTGGCAAGACCTTTCACATCAATTTGACTGTGGTGGGAGGAGAAACTCTGCAGGGATGGCCTGTGTGTATCTTCACAGGTAATAAGAAAGAGGTACCCACATCAGCATGCATGTGAGTACAGAAAGGGCTAAAACCCCTGCATTTACAAGTGGCTAAAGTCACATATATCGGGTTATGCTTCCCCACAGCTGTGTATGCATTTTTAATTTAGCAGAAAAAAGGCGAGGTCCAAAACTTTCTGATCAACAGCAAGAAAATAGATTCAATTCAACAACAGAATTATCACAAATGTTGTATTAAAGGCTGCTTGTAAAAATCTTGTCTTCCAGTACAATGTGACAACACGTTTTTCCTTTGGGATAATACTACCAATGTTCACTGTATTTTTAGAGATAAGCCTGGTAACACATTATGGGCACATTTTTGATGAAGCCCCAAACCAGCATACAATTTTATACACCTAATTAGTCCCAAGCACAACATTTTTAGTGCAATTACCTAAATCTTACTGCTTCCTCCTACAGGTATTTAATTAAATTAGATTTAAAACCACCATCCACAAATGAAAAAAAAAAATATTCTGAACAACATAGCTTACAAGTATCCTGTAAATTATCCTAAATAAATAGGCAGTAATTTTTGCAGAGTTAGTATTTCATTCCTTAGTGTTGTAACATGCCACTGAGTCAGCTGGAGAATACTTGATTAATTATTAACAGCATCTATTAAAATGGAAAAACACCTTTTAAAGTTTATATGTGAATAACAATATTAAAATGTAACATGTGTTTTACTCCTTGATTTCTTAAGTTCTAGATGACATGAGAAATTTCTTGAGATGGGTTTGTGACCTAAGTTTTCTGAACATTACATCAGGGTAGGAAGCAGTTGACACAGAAGTTGTGAAGTCATACATGAAAATCTGAAATAGAATATAAAAAGTATTCTACCTATGCCTGAAGAAGGTTGGAATCTGAGGGACCAGAATGGCAGAGAGTCATATATCACCTCATTTTAATCACTACTCTATATATGTGTGTCTGTGTCTGTCTATGTATGTATAAATAAGTTAAAAGTATATAATTTATGTACATGTGAAAATATATGTAAAATGCATATATTGTGTGTTTACATGGTTTTATATATATATATAAAAGGAAATGTAGATGACAGCACATTTTTAAACATGATGTTTGGATTGGATAGAACATACCCTTGTGTTCTATAGAAACAAAATTGAGCCTTTTTATAAAACCTGCCTACTATCGAAGAGCCCATCACAGGTGGTCATAGTCATATTAGAGGAGCCTGTCTGAAAACGGTCAGAGATTTACATGGGTTTTGGTTTTTCAAACACCCTCCTGCATTGACAGAGGTTTGCAGCCAGGTGTATAGGTGTGTTAACAGCCATAGCAGCACTTCTACTGCAACACAGGTGGGCTTACAGGGTGGGATGCAAGTCCTGACGGGGTTCAGCCTGGAGCTGAGTACTGATGCATCCAGGCCAAATTAAGAAAAGCAGACCTGCCTTCTTGGCTGCAGAGTGTACCGCCTTCTGGGCTTTGGGACAACCCAAATTTCTATGCTTGCACACATGTGTGCTAATGAGCAAATCATCTGCCTATCTCTGGGTGCCAGCTGTCTGAGGTGTAGTACTGTAGAGTACTGTCGTTCATCAGGCTGTGCCTTCCTTGTCAGGAAACCTGCCAAAAGATGCACTGAAGACTACATGGGTTTCCAATCCCGCTGAGGCTGAAGCATGAAGAAGGGCTGAAAGCTGTCTCAGGACATTAGGATTTACTTCTATTTGTGCTCCCTTGTAGAAATACAAGCATCTTTAGTGACCTTGCTGGCAGCAAGAGGCACCTAAAGGGTTAGACAGCAGCTGAGCTGGGATTTTGAGGATCAGAGTGGTGCCAGAATGGGGATTTAGCTATTGGTCCTCATTTAGGTACTAAAATAACTTCAGTTAGCTGGCAAATTTGAAACTGCTCCTCAGAAAAAAAATATCTGGCTTTAATTGTGGCTGCTGAGCAGTTTCTAAAATCTGGTCCTGTACAAATACCCTGTAAATGTAAGCAAATACTGATCCCTTGCTGAGTTCTCAGATCTCTTGCAAACAATCCAAGACTTCATAAAAATACACAGCTTTTCACTTATCCTATATTTTGTCTCATATTAGGTCACTAGCCAAAAAGCCTCTTGCCAGCAGTCAGTTTAATAGGGAGAAGCAAACAGTCTTATTAGTTAAGTTTATTTATGATGACAAAAGGAAAATCATGAAAACCCCAAGTTGTAAGTGGTAATTTATTCCTGATAAGTAGTAAATCAGCAGGATTTCACTGCCCACATGGGGACCTGCAGTTAAATAATTAATGATAAATAATGAGCCTCATAAATGTTCACAGTGTTTTTGAGCAACTATTTATACATGAGCTCATTCTACAAACTCTCCTGCTGCTATAATCATGATAACCTGGTGTCCTTACTGCATTATAAAAACATAAGAAGATAACACCAGCCATCTGTGTGGTTAAGTTTATATTGTTCATTGCCAGGTTAAACTAATTATTCACTGCCTCCAAGGAAGTGCTGGGTTAATATTTCAAACTGATGCATCTTTTGTCATGATAAACTTAGCTCACACTGTATCGTCATACATTCCACTGATGTGGCCTTTGTCTGAAAAAAAATATGCAGAATTATTAAGAGAAGTGAGTAAAGGGAAAAGGCTGTAAACCTTTATGTTCTGGGTCACACACCAGTGAAAAATACTGGTACTGGTAGTTAAAAAAAAAAAAGGAATATAAAAATACAGTAAAAAAAATATTTTTCCATTTTCAAACCCAAAGGGTCTGAACACTTGTAGATTTGTGTGCATCCTTTTTCGTCACCACTGTTCAGCACTGGCCACCAGAAGAGTCCAAAGTCAGATCTAACATGGTAATCTTCACATTCTTACACACAAGAAACCCTGAACCTCTCCAGAAAATAAATCGTCTGAGAAAGCCCTCAGTCCTCATCTACCAATGTTCTGATAAAGTACCCAGGATTGTGCCAATGCTTATTTTGTCTTTTTTTCCTTTCCTTTTCCTAGGTCCTAATCTTGTTTCTCCTGTATTCTCTAGCTATTATCTCATGAATTTAATGGGAAGCAAGTTCAGGAACTTCAGTAGTTCAAATTTGTTGTGTTGTTCATCTTTTGTTTCACTTCAGAAGCATCCAGCTTGACTCCACAATGACCCAACCTACTGGGCTGAGGGTAATCATCACAGTTGTCTTTGGTTTTGGTCTACCAACATCCCCAAAGCACAGTCATTCTATGTGTACAAATTATTAAATTCAGCACTGCTGATGTTCAGAGCTTTATGTTCAGAGCCAGACTTTTAGCTGGACTGTCAGGCTCAGAGATACTTTTGCTTTTGGCAAGCTTTTGAAGTAGCCCCTGGTCAGGGGGGCTTTAGGGTGCTTGTGCAGAAGGTAATGCATGATGCCCCCCCAGCTGGGTATCTGGTATGGTGCGCTGCCTGCACACATGCAAATTGAAGCTAACAAACTGCATGGCCACTCTGTTATTCTCTATGCTGCACACTTGAAATTGAGAAAACACAAATGAGAGGTGAGAAGATAATTTGGCCCAATTTTTTTTTTTTTTTTTCACTTTGAGAGGAAAGGAAAGGATGTGGGTGCAGAGGAAATCGAGAACGATAAATTTAAAAAAATAGTGCATACCGATTGACTAAGTCCAATTTTATAACAGGAAATAGAAAGAGAGAACAGAATGCACTGAACAGTTTAAAAAAAAAAACAAAAACAAACTGGAAAAGCTAAAATTCAAGAAACAGCAGCCCAGACCATATCTGATGTGTCAGGCTCTGCCTGAGCAGGGGGAGCGGGTGTGTGAGGCAACGAGCAGAAGCCACAGCCTCTTGCTGGGTGGGCGAGCAGGGCAGCAGGGGGCCGGCTGGAGCAGGGCCTGGCACCCTGACCCCCCCACACCCTGACCCCCTGACACCCCCACACCCTGACCCCCCCACACCCCCACACCCTGACACCCCCTGGCTCCTGGCCCAGGGGGACTCCAGCTCTCCTGCGGCAGCTGTCCCCTGGGGGATGCATGGGGCAGGGGCAGCAAGGCCGCCCAGCGCAGCCCAGCCGGTGCAGGGACCCCTGGAGCGGCCATGCCGAGCGGGCGGCCGACCCTCACAGCCTGAGCCAGGCGTTACCCCGGCACCAACAAGCCAGGGCGTGTTTGAGTATGTGGAGCTGGAAAGCAACAGGCTGGGCCTCAGCAGTCTGCTCCCGGCCCTCGCTGGCCTTTGTTTGTGAGGGAGCTGGGGGATGGCGGGGCACCAGCCTCCTGCAGTGCAATCACCGCTCTGGCCCAGGGGTGCAGCTCCACAGGTTCCCTGTCCCTTGGCTTCCCTGCTCCTCAGCACCTCTGCTCCTTGGCCTCCCTGCACTTAAATTCCCTGCCAGGAGTGCCTGCAGGTCCCATAGCCCTGCCAGGGGTCACAGCTCCTTCTCCACAAGGAGTCCCCAGAGGCTGCCCTCTTCCACAGCACACTTGCCCCATGCAGCGTCCTCCGTCTGGGTTCCAGGAAAAGTTTAATGCTGTACTTGCCTAAATCTATAAGCTTTCCTGCTTGCACTTGCCTTCACAGCTCACCAGATTGTCATGATCTCAGTCTCCGGTCATAGTCTCTCTGAGCAGAGAGAAAAAACGATGGCTTTTCTCGCTCTGTATTCCTGGTAAACATCCTTCGAGACCTCCTTTCATTGTTAGAAGGGGGACATAGGCACTCTGGGCATGTGTTTTTGCTATGGTAAGAGAGATTAACTGTTAAACCATTTTGTTTCTTGAGGCTTGTTTGTTTTAATAGCAACCTTTGGTTTTTTAGGTCTCATTGAATTTCATCCACCTGGGAAATAAGGACTTTATAATAATAACCCAAAATGAACTCAAAACAAGGAGTATCCTTCCATGTATTTATGACTTGATAAGTGTGGCATTTTTTCTGAGTATTACTGGTTGTACAAATTCTGTGAGCAATTGTGTGCAGTTCAACAAAATGGAAAAAAAGAGGATTATTGTTATACTATTGCTCAAAAAAAAATCTCCATTTTCCAGTCTCAGCCAGCATGTAGTGACTTACCTTACAGAAATAAAAAATTAAAAGACAGGCATTCAAAATAAACCACATAACAGATAAGCTATGTAACTGTCCACCTGACAACATTTGTTTCTTGACACTGATGGTTTGGCAAAAGAAAGAGTTGCTTCCTCTGGGACAGACTTATTTTTTAAAAAGATTGCTGAATTCAGGTTGCACACCCTACATCTATACAACCACACCTGACAGCTGCAGTCCTGTGTTCAGACAAGTTGCTTAATAAAGTCAATGGATCATGAGGTGACTTTTCATATTAATGATGTTGAAATATAATATAAATTCATGGTATTTATTAATGGCCCACAAGAAACTAGAGGACAAGTAGACTTTTAAAGATATATCCTCTGTGTGTAAATGTGTGTGTGTATGCACATGCACACATATATACATATGTATGAATGCACAGTTGGATATACATAGGTACATATACATCTGTGAGCGTACATATATTGTTAACAAGTCTGCATTTGATTTTTTAACTCAGAATTATTCAGAGTTAGGATTCAGTAGTTTTAACGTGATAAACCACGGGGTGAAAAAAGTGGTTTTGAAAAGAGGGGAGGAGGATCAAATAGCTTTGCACTTCTTGATCAGTTTGGGAAAGTTGCTGATACTCATCTGAATGAAGTGACTAGCAAGGAAGACTAGCCCAGTCCACAAGTTTGCTGAAATGTAACATGAAAACTGGTTCTCTTCAATCACGTTTTGTGCTGGACTAGGAACACACAAAGTTTAGTTAATGAACGTGACCTGAGGTCAGTAACTCCCATCTGAGAGGTGAGAACTTACACATTGGCGTGATCGCTCAGTTAACAGCTAACACCATGGCAAATTTGTTCCACAGAAACATGAGAGTACCACCCCATGTCAGACCATATTGAGCAACACAGAATCCTTTGGGAGAAATTGTAGGAGATCTTTAAATTAAATAATTGTCATCACAAAGTGAAATTTCTTCCCGGGGCTTTCTTCAAGTCATGAAGAGTGAAAGGCTTACCTTCCTTCAAAAGTGAACCTTCCTAGCTAGCATTACTGCAGATGTTCCCATATGATGCTTACCTCTTCTTAGAGTCCTGCTAAGCTCTTGGCCTCAGTAACACTTTGTTACAATGATTTTCACAAGGTAATAAAGAAAAGGCATTTTCTTTAATAGGTGTTAGATCTGGTGTCTTTCATTGAATGCCCCTTGTTCTTTTATTTTAAATGACTTTATTTTAAAGACTAAATGAGAGCTCCTGATTTATTTTCTCAATATCATTTATTACATTAGTCACCTTTATCTGGTCTCCTTTGATTTCTCACCTTTCTAATAAGTTCCAATGTTTTCAATACTTCCTCATACAGAAAGCTTTTGAACTTCTAATTGGTTTTGATGTGCATTTCTGAACTCTATTTTGCTATCCATTTCTGCATGCAAATTGTTACCAGCACTGCAGTCACCTGGTTGAAAGCAGATCACTGATATTTTTAGTATTGTTCTGTGTGCTCTCTTTCTGTCACCCAAGCATTTTTGTTCATTGCTTTAAACTAACAAACATAACCTCACAGTTTTGTTGTGCACTTGGCCCTGTAGGCAGGTGCTTTTATTACATTCTCCATTAGAACAGGTAAGCCAGTCTTCAAAGAGCTTGTAGCCAATTCAATTTGTTTAACCTGAAATCATAGTGGGGATAAATGCAGCCATAGTCAGGATAGTAGATGAGGTAGGAATATGATCGCTCTCCTCTCAGGAGATCAAGTCACATCATCACATCACGCTGCACAATATTTGGAGAGGAGGAAAAAGAAAGAGGGAAGGCAACCAGTAACTACTGCCCTGCTTGTGGCAACCAGCAAGAATAAATCTGAGACACATATTGACAAAATCATTACTGTTTTTCACTGAAAGCTACTTTCATCTTCCATCTCTGGTGAGGAAAGAGTCCTCATGGAGACCCCTTCTGAAAAGACATTCAAACCAGAGGCTGTCATAACTGGAGTGCAAGGGCTTGAATTTTACTGTTTCTTTGACCAGCAGTACCAGAGCACGCTGAGGCATTTGCTCCTCGGCACAGGGGCATGGACATCTGGCTTCTCACCCACAGCTGCCTGGGAGGCACCGTCTCAGCACAGGTATCAGGACCACGGGTCACAGCACTTGCTGGGATCCATCCCTTCCCAAGACAGTCCTGCCCTCTGAGGCTTTCAGAGCACAGTGCTGTTTTCTACAAAAAGCTCCTTCACAACACCACTTCTCGTGATTCTGAAGGATTTTCTGCTAACTCTGTGTGCATTAAGTGCAAGATATAAGTGGTGAAAAAGCTCCCTGCTGTATCTGCTGTTACTTTAAGACTATATGCTACATTAAGACTCTCCTAAGCAGCACAATGATCTTTCCTCTTTAGCATGTGAATAATGAAAAACAGGCAGATGTCTGCTATTAAGATAAACCACTCAGTGGAGGTTTCTTGTGTTTGGTGAACTGAGAAATAAAAACTATTGCCCATGCCACCAGCTATGGATTATCTCACTGAAAAATCATAGAATAGCAACAAACTATTAATTATCTTTCCTTACTATAAACTACTGAAATCGCTCTGTAAATGTTTTTCTTTTATAAAGATAAACATTTCTGTCATATAGCTTGTATAATTAATCATTTTTCAATTTAAGACACCATCTCATTTTCACTGGGAAACAGTTTATAAAAATACTTGAGAATGAAAGATTGCTAATGAAGTTTTCAAAGTACACTCTATGTTTTTTAGGTTAAACAGTCACTCAATATTTGTGGGATGTTTGCACTGACATTCAGACTATGTCAAATTGTGCAGCTAAGCTGTTTCCACAAAGGAACTGGGGGAAAAAACATGGACCTGGGAGCTGTCCAATGATTCTCAATTTAGCTTCTGTAAAAGAAACTCAAACTTGTAAAGAAAGTTTGTTAGAAGCAGCTTTATGGGATGAAAAGTGGGAAAGAGATAATTAAGATGCTCTCGTTATGTTCATTCCCCAAACTAATCATATTATTTTGAAAAAATATAACATGAGAAACCAAGTAGTCTTTCTTCGTATTTCTCATGTTCACATCACAGAAGGCAACAGCATATGGTAAACAAATGTATCACATACACCCAGCTTCCTTAGCAGCACTGCGACTACACTCCCATAAGCGTCTTCTAAGATTCCAAGTTTCTTGAGAAACAACACCCCCGGTGTCTTTTCAGCTATGAACCTGAAAAAAACCCAATCCCTTCCTTCAATGTAATTGTGGGATCTTTTCCAAGATCCTTAACTGAACAGGGTTCCTTCTACCTCAAAACTGTCTTTCATATTGCTAACAAAGTCCAGTCGATTATTTTGCAACATTGAAGGATGTCACTGAAAAGACAATTTTCTATTTGCATTTCTATGATTCCTATACTATGTTTTCCTATATTGTATGTATTTTATTGTATGTATTCCTATACTATCTAGAATATCACTTTTGTAAAAGACAGGCTGTGTTTGACTTGTAATGAAGCTGTAATTGGCATTCTTTGTGCCCTTACATACTACCACGAGCAACCTAAACTTTTGAACTCAGGATTAAGATTATCTTTTAAAATATTTCTCACCAAAAAGGATATATTTCTAGTATGAATTTTTAAATATGAAAACTTAGGATTTAATTTTTTCCTTTTTAAAAAATGTTTATAAGTAAGCAAATTTAGCAAACTTAGCTCTTATAATAGGTACAACTCAGCTGTTCCAACATCTCTTCTATATAGGTTTCCTGTTACTCTTCCTGTAATGGTCTCAAATTTCCTACATGTTGGATTCACAGAATTTTAGTAAACTTATCCATCATGTTAACTTGACTCTACTTCCAGAGGTAAAAACAGAGCCATGCAGCAATGAAACTATACTTCCATAATGCTACAACAACTATGAAGGACAGCAAATAATATCAAATTGAAACAAAACAAAAGCTTTTGCTTGCAGAATATCAGTACATAATAATTTAGTATTTCATACTAAAATCAAAACTGTCATGGCATTCCCAAATTATTACCATTTATTTTCAATCAAGTATTTTGATATTTGATTCCCCATATCAGTATGCAAGAAAAAGAGATTTCTGAACATTTGTAGGCATTTTGATAGAAATGCAGATTCTTACGTGACACAGAACATATTATTGATCACAGTCTCCATCCACGTCGGAATTCTTATTACTGTATTTACACAATATATCCAGTCTTTTTCTTTGTTGCATCTCACACACTGCCTCATATTGGCTCAGTTCCACATAATACAAATGCAAAGACCATTTTATCTGGAGATATGCCCAGGACAAATTAACCTTGCACATTTAAATATTTGAGTGGCATTCATTGTGCCACTACGAACCTCATCAGCAGAATTAACACACTCCCCTCAAAACTACAACAAAATGTAACTGATTGAATCACATTTAAGCTGATGGATACTTTGAAAACTTATTTGTCATTATTTTTAGCTCCTGTGAAACTGAGAACAAGAAGAATGTATGTAGAGGCAAGAGTGTTGCCTCCACTGAGTGTGACAATGTAGTGCAGAATTTTAACTGGTGACCACCTTCACTCCTTGATGGCTGTTGTTTTGCTACGCATGGTCTGATATAATTTCTTGCATATGACAGAAAGACTGCAGGAACAAAAAGAAAAAGAAAGGAAAAAACCCCACATTAAATGATAACAAGCCTTTAAATAATGACAGCGTCATATTTCATGTGAGATTTAGCCATGATCTGATGTTACTAAGTTCCAGCCAGACAGTCAAGACTTATGTTCAGACAGCAATGTGTCCAAACACATGCTAATGGAATGATTTGAAAATGTGAATTTATCCTTTTTTTTTGTGCAACTTTTGCTTCACAGAGATTTTTGCATGGGATCCAAAACTTCTCACTTATTTGATTTATAACTAGTTCATGCTCCAGCACTTTGTAAAGCAAACCGTGGCTATAATGAAGAAACACTCAGAGTGCTGGTCTATTCATTGTAAGTACACATGGGTAAAGCATAATAATAGTGAGGCTATGCTTGTCCTCAGCTCACAATGGCGAGTGTTCAAGGATTGCCAGGTGAAGTATTCTTAATCATTTCCCCCCCTCTCGCCCCCATATAAATGAGAATACTGAAAAGCTACAGAATTAGACAGAGGTCATGCTGGAAACTGTCAGTTCTAGCTTCTCAAAGCTTTCATTACCCATGTCATGTGTGATGACATAAGAAAAAATTCTTTGATCTTGCGAGAAGAGAAAAAAACCTAAATTGAATGTGAATTGTAGTATGGGAGACCTCACACGGCTTTTTAAAAAGGCAAAGGGTTCCTGAGATCACCCATTTTATCTATTGTCAAGAAAGGCCCACCTCTATCTTGGAAGCCACCTTTTCTGGCATAAATGGTGAGATATCATCTCAGACGAACCGGGTAGGTTTTCAAAGGGGTGTGCAGGAGGTTCACTAACAATTGCCTGTATTAGTCAATGGGTAGTTAATAAACACACTGCTTTGAAAATTTACCTCTGTGTGTCCACTCTTCTTTTAGCTGTACAATGGCAGCAGCCAGTTTTCTAAAGGAGCTCCATCCAGCCGGCCTTTCCAGCTGGGAGGGCAGGAGGACATCTGTCTCCAGACCCAGTGTCAATCATATTCTAACAATCAGTGTTTCTCCTCAGCTGCATTTATTATTTGCACTAAGTGATCTGTTTCTCTCACTAGTCTTCTAAACTCCCTTCTCCAAGGCTACTGCATATGAGATATCAAAGTCCTTCTCTTGCATGACTTTTTTTCCCTGGAAGTTTTTTTGTCATTGAGACACTGAGACACACTCTATATATATGAAGTCCCAGATTCTTTCCTGATGTCTCTTCAGTGCTTTTACCCCAGAATATCTCTGCCTGATTTGTCCCTCTCTCTAATACTGATCTGACTCGAATTGTGTTTTCTCTTTTCTTTTGTAATAAGACTCCTTTTCAAGAGAAGGGTCCGATGTTTATTGCATACTCTCCCAAATAGAGAACTTGTCATCCTGTGTGTTTGTGAAATGCTACATGTACCGAACATAGCAAAATAAGAAATGATTAAACATAAAATTATATGCTAAGTAAAAGTGATAAATTGAAACATGCCTTGAATAGAAATATGATTTCTAGCTTTCAGAGTAACCTAAAACCAAATCCAGTTGTCATGTGCTTCTCTGTATTAATGAGTTGCTATAGTTATTTAATGTATTCTTCCAATATATGTATTTATTAGGGATATTTTGCTCTGTGGTGTATGCATTATCATGTGCAGCCAAAACCATATCTTACATTCATATTCCAAATATAATTTTTCATACTATATACTTCACCATCCCAGCGTGAAACAATCAGAAACACTTAAAAACAGAAGGTATGAACACTTCAGGGGTCCTTAAGACAGAACAAGGACTTTTACCTGTATAGAGAGGCTAACTTGGAATTTGACATGTAAGTTAGTAAAGAAGCTGACGTCAGCTTCCACATTAACTTCTTTGCAAAGATTCTAATTTACATTTTAGGTGTTCCCAAACTTATCCTCACATGTTGAATTTTAAACGCCCACAGCTGCTTTTGCTTGGCTCCATCTCACAAGGGCTCCTGATGAGCAAAGTATTGAGTGCAAGCAGGTAAAATTGCATGTATTATATGCCTTCATAAATGTCAGCAGCTAATCATATGATGCTTATGTTTGTATCCACTGATGTCTGAAGAATGATTCGTGATTGTATTCACACCACCCTAGAGGCCAGAAGCCTTGTTTCATTACATTTATATTTATTAATACTTTGTAGTAATGTGCATCCTAAATATTTAAATTACTTTCATGCCAATGTTCACTCTAAAGTCTGTGTACAGGTCTGTCTAAGGCTCCAGCCACCTGTGTAAGAAAAGACTGATAATACACATCTAAAACATCTGCCTAACAGGACCACCTGCAAGCATGAAAATCTTTGCAGGACCTTAGTGATCCAGAAGCAAATGGAGATTAAGCCTCCTGGTGGAAATAAATCTGTACACTCATATTTGACTTAGAATTGTTCACATGCACAGTTATCTAAATATGTTTTCTCTCTTCTGTGCCTTTGCTTAGGCATTGCCACAAAACACTGGATGGTAAATATAGCAGCTAAAATCAAATATGTTGTAGTCCTTTGACCTTAATGTAATATTCATTGTAGAAATAAGAAAATCAAACACTTGCACAGATCTGATGGGCAGGAAGTTACTACCAGTATTTTGTTCCATATGTCCTTTTCTTAATTTTTTCCTCTTCACCCCTCCTACAGCCTCTCTTACTATGTTAAATATTTCCTCTCATTTTGAAAGTCTACACAGGATTTCATAGAGTTACTATGTCTTTCATTGCTGGTCATTTAGCCCAGCAACAGATATTTCAGCTCATTCTATGTATTATTCCTCCTCTGTGTGTGCATTTTCTTTTTATTCTAACTTTCCAACACAACAGGGATTGCTTTTGATGCAGATAAAAGTGATATATTGGAAAAAAATCTCAAATATATTTATATCTTAGTATTCTTGTTTTAAAGAGATCTATTTAAATGCTGTTATTTTCATTTCAAAAGTGCCATGTTACTTATCAGTTGGTAAGTGAGCAGATACAAGCTCAGGATATGCTCAGGAAATCACAGACATCCTCAGCAGTCCTAGATAAGGCAGTGTTTATATTAGCACTGCACTGCTGTTAGCATTTGAAAACTACGGTCATGGATATTTCAAGACAATTTGAAAACAGCCTCTTCTAGAAAAGATTTAGGGTAAGATTGAAATTATTATTTAGAACAACTTTTTACCCCTGACCTTTTTCTCTGAATAAGGCTAGATAATTAAGTCAAATTAATCCTGTGGATGTGTGCACGGGGTAAAGCATTGTTAGTAAGAGCCTCAATTGATACTTCCTAGATACCTGTTAGATTGGTCCTCAGGGACAAATCAAACCAGGAATTAAATAGGTGAATATCGGGCCAAATTCAGAGATACCACATAAAACTATCTTAAAAGATGGATTTAGGACTGGAGTGTGGAAGGGAGTAACCTGTCAGGAAAAGTAATGGCAAGAGACTACCATTGCTACTCCTGCTTTTTATTTATCTGTGCACTTCAAATATCCTCGCAAACATTTCTTTAAAACAACACACCACTTTAACTTCATTTTTTGAATACAATCACTGTGGGTACTATCGATTTGAGCAAATACATACTACAGCTTAGCACCTGGATGTTTTTTATATAAGCAGCTAGCATCACACTATACCTCTCACATTTTCTGAAGCAGTACCTATCTCCCTCCACCCAAGCATGCTGGATTCCTGAAAAAACTCATAATTGCTTTTTTTTTTTTTTAATGGGAATGTGCTCAAACTTATTTTCATAGCTTTGTCAAATGGGATCTCATTGTTTTAACCATTTCCTGTTTATTTTCTCGTATTTCTCACAAAGGATTATTCATTTAATCATCAGCATTAACTCATCAACAGTAATGCTCAGCAGCACTAGTGTGCTTCCCTAAAACAGTATTTTTAATTCCATTTTCACCTGGGCACATTGCGGAAACCATATACTAATGGTGACTTTGAGCATAAGTTCATATGAAGACAAACATTTGTTTGCAAGGCAGCCACAAGATTAGGCCTTCAGAGACTCACTCGTGTGAGAGTGCCCATACCTGTCTGATGCAAATGAACATGTTATCAGCCATCCAGTTAATTATGTTTGGGTCTTGATCCCCTTTCTATTACAGTCCTTAACATTTAGATCACAATCCAAGACAGGAGTGACAGAGTTAACCACCTATGTAAGTTCATCCTTAATTACATCAACCATTTTTCCTCTTTCTGAGCTAGTTAAAACAAATGGGGAGGAGGGACTATATTAAGCTGTCAGTTATGTCGAGAGTACAGACTGCACCTCTGGGAATATGGAAGCAACAGAGAATGCCTGCTGTTCTCATGTTAATATTAATACACTGGATCCTGTTCCAGCTCACTTATTTTAATACTGGAATTTGAGCTTTGGGAACAGACCTAATTGGTAGAGTTTTAAATTCAAACAGGAACAAACTTTACACAACTGTATTTCTTGCACAACTATCCACATCTCCAGAAAGTAGCTGAATTATCGTGTTTTCACTACTTAGGGGCAGAAATGAGTTCTGAAGAGGGCTTTCAGGGGTGCTACATAACTCCTTTGGAACTGAGTAGTTCAAGTTTCCATTCCACCTCTCAGTCACAAGAGGATAGAAATGGGACACAGATTTGGCATCTGAGTAAGGAAATTGTATATGAGCACAGACTGAGCCTCCTGCATAGAGAGTATAGCTGGTCACAGTTCTTAGTTTAAGGATTTATGGATGGCTATATCATGTCTCAGCATCTGTTCTGCATCACAACTTCTGACATGGAGAAGGAATCTCCCACAGTGATTTGAGCAAAGACAGCACTGCATTCATGGACAGTATGGCAGACAAAATTTTGGCCCTGAAAACAAAATATTTTTTGGTTCATTGGTTGGTTAGTTGGATTTTCTGAAAATAGTCAGACTTCCTGCTTTAAATTTCTACATATTTATTAGACATTAATAGCTAAATTTGATCACTGTATGATCTCATTTTCATCTGTACATACTCTACCAAAATAAAACAATTTGCATATTAAATGATGAAAATAAAGTAAAATCATATTTTCTCTTCATCTCTGCCCAAGTTTGACCTTATTCTTTGTCAGAAGCCTAGTAAACAGCCTTTCTTATGGTTAGAGGTTGTGCAGTATATGATGTCCAACAGACACAGAAACTTATTTCAGACTGGAGAGATTTCTTTTGAAGAAGTCTTATGAAGAGGTGCTACTTAAAAATGAGCTTTGGTCTATACTTTTTGTGGCATTTTCCTCTTTCTTTCTAAACTAAAGTAATCACTTTCATTGACTGAGCAAGTGTTCGCAAGTGTTGAATGATATGTCTGATGTTTGGTTTCTCAGTCACGCAATATCAACAATCACCAGCTTTGTACCACTGACTTAGCTTCTTCTATTCTTGTATTTTAAAATTAAAACTTATATATTTTTGTGTTATTATTGCTTAGATGCTGTCATTCTCTCTGGCTTCTTTTATAGCCCTTATCATTGTCAGATTTGAGCACCTAATTGCTAGAAATTGATGAGATTAAATAAGGCAATCTGTTAAGTCAAAAGTTCTGTGGAAATGATGATAGAAAGGAGTTTTCACTACCTTTATTCAGCTTCATTCTCCTGAGGACAACAAAAATGTAAATACTAAAATGGAGCAATTTTAAGAATCAGTTTTACGGTAGCAGAGAGAAATAACTTGAATAATAGATGATCCTCAGAAAGAGGCCTGAGAAGAAACGTGTAATGAAATAAGAACCAAAATTTAAACTTCTGTAGTGCAGACCAGAACTCTGAGCAGTAACATCAATGACACCTCGACAAAGGGCATGCTGGCACACAAAAGTGTAACCAACATCTCCCTTACAAAGAGCAATCTGTCCCACTAAAGTTGGGATATTCAAGTCAGAATTCAGTCAGAATTCTATAAATGCTTCAAATGTCATTTACTGTGATGGGCAAATCTGGTTCTTGTTTGAAGTCATAATCTGGAATCTGACATACTGTATTGTTTGTTACAATTTGGGAAGAATGGTATATCAAGCAGCTTTCAAAGGAATACAGACAATTTGACTCTCAGTTGATTGGGCCATATATTGCATGTTGCAAGGCAATGAAAGTAGGGATGTTGCATACAAGAATAAATTTAATTTCACAGAGGAAAAATATAAGACAAGAAAATAGCTGTCTGTCAGTAGCTTTGAAATTTGCCATTTCAGGGGTTATGAAGATATTAATGAATGCACAGAACGGTTTGAGTTTAATGGAAGCAAAGACCATTCCTGGGGTAACTAATGAGATCTATTCCTGCTGAAGTACTACCCCACATTTGCTTCATCCTGTGCCACATCTTATGAAACTGGCAATGAAAAGTATCGAAAAATAACTCAAGAATGGCTGAACACTCTCAGCCCCCTCTTGCATTCAGGATGAACAAGGATACTAAGAAAGAGAACCCTCAGAAAAGATGCAAAATTGTTCCACTGAAGAGTTGTGTACAGAATCCTTCCGACTGGGAGTAGGTTATGGGCCCAGGTTAAATTGTTCAAAGACATTTATCAGAAAATGGATGTTAATGCACCATCTGGTAATGTATGTCCACTTCCTATATATCTGATAATTAAACTCCTTTCCTTTCTGATAGCTTTTCACTACTGATAGCTCAAATATTTCAAATCTTATATGGTGTTCTGAAAATAATGTTCTGTTTCCCAAAGAGACTTAAGGGCCAAGCACTCACTGTTGTTCCTTGTTTGCTCTGGTTGTGTTTCTTTACAAGCTGATTTCCTCACATAGTGGGTATTTGACAATTACCATAAAGTTTTTCTTATGTGATTTGCTCTTTAATAAGGAACTCCTACAAAATAAGGAACTTTTGGTCTCTCTAGTCTAAGTCTAAGCAGCTTGAAATTCTGGAAGTGCTTGATGTGAAGTCTGCTGCTGCTGAACTCATTTAAAGTGCTTACGAAGAAGATCTAGTGTATGTAGGTAATAACCTTCACAGGAAGAAAATAATATAGAACTAGAGAGGGCTTTGCTGCACTGAGTAGCTGAGCTGCCAGCACTTTTCTGTTCTCACCAATGCTATTTCATTAGCAGCACCTAGGCATCTACAAGTCTGCCTGCCTTTTGGGGTATGTCATTAAGGTCTAAAGGCTTTTCTGTACCACATTATGAATAGGAACATTAACAACTAAGAGACTTTCAGGATACACACTTCAGTCCACGGTGCAGCGTCTTTTCCAGCTCCTTGGAAAACTGTGAATTGGAACTAACCATTGGAAACGTCCAATGTAAATATTTAAGTTGATTATTCTTATCTTACTTGTGCATTAGCTAAAAAGCCCTAGAGGCTGCCAAGAAAACAGTCCCAAGGAGTTCTTACTGAAGAACAAGACATTCCAGTTACTGCAGTGAAAATACAAACAGGGTTTCTCCTAACAATTAACTGTAAGAATAGAAACAATGTGAGCATTCCACAAAACAGTACAGCATGGGAAGTCCTTGTCTTTTGAAAAACAAACCTTTTTCTGAAAAAATACTGATTCCATTTAAATATTTGTTATCTAAACTAGACAAAGGTTTCATTTTTTCATTACCAGCCACAGATATGCTTTTTACTCCCCCAAGAATGAATCTGTCTAAGGTAAGTGGTGTGTTTTTAATAAGTTTTGTATTTTTTTTTATCATAACACTTTAACAAAATACCTGTTTATTTAAAATTTTGGTTATATACAATATGAGGCCATGCTGTGGATCCCTCATTCATGCAATAGGAGTGCTTATTGATGTGGACAGTTCCATTTGGGACAGTACCTGGGAGGATAATTTTCCCACATTACTGCTAAATTTAGGTACCATTACCTACAATGGACCATCAGCAGAAGGTTGGTTGTGTCGCTCACAGCATTTATGTGACAGGATTGCCTGGAAGCCTCATGCTAGGTGCTGCAGAAGGACAATCTGTGCCATGTACAGTGGTCTGCAAAGAAGTCTATCCTGGAACCACAGCTATGGAACAAGTCCCTCTATACCTAGAGGCAATATGACTCCATGCAACACTACAGAGAAATCTGTAGCCACTGCATCACATGAGGTGTGGAATTTGGTTCATCCAGTGTTCCACCTCTGCCCAACTATAAGCTCTGTAGAGTTCCCAAATCCAGCCTCATGTCAGTGTGATGGGTTTTGTCACCAAGTAACAATCGTGTGCTTTTGTCAAAAGGCCTTTCTATCAGCCCACTGATGGCACAGGTCACGGAATTGGCCAAGAGAAGTTGGCTTAGACTCTGGTATTGTAAAGAATATTTTCTTAATTTATTTTAATGTTTTAATTATGGTTGCTGAAGAGCTACCTTCTTCAGAATTGTCATGGTTTAACCCCAGCTGGCAACTCAGCCCCACATCCACCCGCTCGCTCACTCCCTGATGGTGGGATGGAGGAGAGAATCGGAAGGGCAAAAGTGAGAAAACTCGTGGGTTGAGATAAAGACAGGTAAAGCAAAAGCTGTGTGTGCAAGCAGAGCAAAACAAGGAATTCATTCATGCCTTCCCATGGGCAGGCAGATGTTCAGCCATCTCCAGGAAAGCAGGGATCCGTCAGGCATAACAGTGACTTGGGAAGACAAAATGCCGTAATTCTGAACGTCCCCCCTTTCTTTCTTCTTCTCCCAGCTTTATATGATGAGCATGATGTCATATGGCGTGGGATATCCCTTTGGCCAGTTGGAGTCAGCTGTCCCAGCCATGTCCCCTCCCCCCTCCCACCTCCTTGTGCACTCCCAGCCTCCTCGCTGGTGGGGTGGGGTGAGGAGCAGAAAACGCCTTGGCTCTGTGTAAGCCCTGCTCAGCAGGAACAAAAACATCCCTGTGTTATCAACACTGTTTTCTCCACAAATCTGAAACATAACCCCATACTATCTACTATGAAGAAAATTAACTCTACCCCAGCCAAAACCAGCACAAGCATAAAAAACCTTCTAGCTTAAACAGAACAAAAGTATTTCTAAAAACAGTAAAAGGGAAATAATTCCTAAGAATATTTCTGTATTCTTTCACAAAAGGTCTATTCCTGTGGCTTAGTCAGCTGCTTCTGGAGAGTTGAAAAGGGTTTATAATGGAAACACTGACATTATCAAAGACACCTGTTGTCTTTCTAGCTTGAAATATTTGATATACACATTCCCATGATCTTTTCAGTATTATTGTAGCAACAAGGGTAATATATGCTTGCAGCCCTCAGAAAGTGACTCCTAGCTTGATTTTATTTTCTCTCTTCTCATGGGAAGAATGATTTTTTAAAAGATGAAAATTCCCATATTTTTTTGTATCAAATTATATTCTCATATTATTGGTGTTATGAACTAAAGAAACTGTGTTTTTTAAAGAGCTGGGCTAAGAACAGTTTTCGTCTTGACTAGTTTTAGCCATCTGCACCATGGCTGTCTAGCCCAGGATTCCAATTTCCCAGTCTTCTCATTACAGAGAGGAACCAGTATCACCAGAGTGAGCAACATCTCCCCTAAATGTAACATCTTAGTCATACAGGGTGAATCCCTCTGTGCTGGGGTCTGTCTCTTAGATTTGGTGTGCACCTGTAAAAGCTATTTCAAACTTTCCTCATCCTCTTTCTTTCAGTTCTTTGCACCCAAACCTACATATACCCCATTGAAGAAATTTACTCACACAGATTATATGTAGTTAGATACTCCTAACTCCACAGCCACTGCCCTCTGTTTCAGTATATCTTCCTTTCCCATGCACAGCTAGTTTAGATTTTCAGTTTGTCTTAAGGCCAAAATCTGTCCCTGTTCATCAAGAATTCCACTTAGCTTAACAATTGAACATTTTGAATCAATTAATTACTGTTGCTGAAATACATACTTGACGAGTGAGCAACTGTGTAAAAGTGAGTAGAGATAAAGCAAATGTGGACTAGAACGAATGTCATTGTCCAACTGACAAGAAATAAACTGATAACTAATTTGAAAAAATCTAAGTTAATTCTTTTTACTCAGAGTTAAAAAATCAAAAATAATGATACATATTTAGAAGGTAGAATATAAATGGAAGTGCTTCTAAATTCTAAAACATTCTGCTGGAGAGAAAGCACATTATATTTATGTTATATATATATAAATATATGAACACATGTATATGTACATATGTGTGTATATATACATCATTGGGTGCATATACACATATATGTTGTGCATGTGTGTTTGAGGGTGAAATATATGTATTACTTTGCAGGGTCAAACAATAGCAAAAAGACCACTACAGTTAAACACGCGAAGGCGCACTTGTCTCTGAAGTCCATAGCTTTTCATATGTACTCTCCAGACTTGAATGCAATGCCTGCTGCACTAGACAGCTCATTTCCCTTCTTCCTTCCCTCTGAATTTGCCATCTGACCTAACTGCTCCTCAAAACAACCAACCCATGTCGCTGTAGTTTCCTACTTATAAAGTTTGAGAACTTCTTCCTCCTTTTTCATCATGAGATCCAGGAATAACCTGCTCCTTTTTCACACATCCAAAATCTCTCTGTGATAGTTTCCATTCCCCATTCTCCATTTATGTTACAGATCCATTGACTATTTTTCATTCTTGTGCTATGAAAAAATAATCTTCCTGCAGAAACTCAGTGACTTTGAATAGTCTCCACACACTGATTTTACCTTTTATATAGTTTTCTTTTTCTTTGTCCCCCAACTGAAGCCATGTCCTAATTTTAGGTTATTGAACTTATTCCATCAAATCTACTTCTATGGAGAAACATTCCTCTTCCACATCATTTATCTTTCCATCAGCTCTTTTAACTGCAGAGTGGTCCAGAGCTATGTTTTCATTTGGGCTCTGTGTGTTTTGATTTCTGCATGTAGTTACGGATATTTTTTTCCTCACAAAAAGGTATTTATTTTACAATGATCACCTGATGATGGGATAAATGGTTTGTAATACTTTTCCCACTAAGCCAACACCAGAAAGAAGGCATTTAGCTCCTCATGCCCAGATGTAGAAAGATCTGTAGAAATTAGAGGAAGCTCATTCATGCACTGGAATGAAACTTGGAGGAATATTTAAGCCAAATGTGGGAGAAAAATGTCTCTCAAACTTTCTGCTAGAAAATGTGTGACAGAGAAAGAGGCTATGACCATGAAAGAGAAAGGCAATTCATACATTTCTAATTTGTATGTCCTAATTTGTGGTTTGGGCATAAGGTATTAGGCATTACCTTTGAGGTACATCTCTGAGGTGCTGCACTGCACTGAGGAACACTTCCTCTGGGCCTTCCCTTTAACCTGGAAGGTAATAGTTTAGGATGAGATCCAAAATAGCACCTTTGCCATCTCAAGCACCTAACCAGATCAGGTGGGGGTTTTTTGGATGACTCTCCTGAATCTAGGTGCCTAAATTGCCATTTGGGCACCTAAGTACTAGTTTAGTGGTGGAGTAAACCTGAAGCAAATTACACACACCCACAATTACATCATTTCCGACATGCCATGAAGGCTTTGTATCATGTGCGGAATGATGAGGCAAGGTCTTCCACCCACCTTACCACTCCCTGCCTAGCTGCACCTGCTCACTTGTGTGCACCCAAATCCGTGTTTCAGGGATACACGGATAGTGGGCGATATAGTGTCATAAAACTCTCAGTCAGAGCTAATGATGGCCAAATGTGCCCCAACAAGTCCCCAGAGAGTTGTTAGAGTGTGAGCGAATTTACAGGGGAAACTAAAAATGTCTCAATGGATCTACAAAGAAGTAGTAGACCTGCCAGGACTAAACTAATTTTTTAAAACTAAGATATTACAGGGAATTCACAGACTACAGTGTTAATTAAAAAGATAAAATATACAGATTCAAACAACTAAGAAATCCCTAAGTTTCTAACTGTCTCATACATGTAATCTTGAGAATGCAAAGCTCTTCAAAAGCAAATTTGGAAGTGGAATAGTAAATCTAAGTAAAAGTAACAAAGCTTTTATATTAGAAAGTTATGAAATATATTAAACAGAGTGCTGTAAACATGATGGACTTGCCTGAGGTTCTGCATGGACCATAGATCATCAGATATTAGTTTATATTCCAACATCACTTCACAGCTGAGAAAGTCTTTAAAAGTTGTGAAAGTTTTAAGGTAATTCAATAACAGTAAATTAGATTGTCCTAGATGATAATTCCTGTATTCTTATTAGTGTATCTGTGTGTGGGCCTAAAGATAATTTGCATAGTACAATCTGTCTTTCAGCAAGATGGGGCAAGCACAATCTGTTTACTTTGGTTCAACTATTGCTCGTTCTGTAGCCAGAGAATAAGGTGGGGTTCTCTTTGCTTAGCCTGTTTTTTGCACCATTGCTCCATCTCACATTTGAGGTATGGAGTTATGTTTTAAAAGCCTAAGGTTATTTCTTTGAGGACTATCCCTGCCTCTCTTACAGCTTCTCAATAAGACTTATTAGCTTAAGAGGGCACCACACTAACAGAAGACATCTAATTGCCCGGTGTTTTATGGCCAGTCTGCTGTATGAGCACTGCAAACTCAGGTCTTTGTGCAAGAACCTTCATGTAGACCTACCCTCAGTGGCTGGGTAAATAAAAGAGATGAAGGGCTATTTCCTCACCCAAAATAAGAAGGCATTGCTCACATCAGTATAGGTAAACTCTTTTCTCTCTCCTTCACCCACACTGTGGGTTGTGAACAGTATGTGGCCTGTGCTATGCCCTGAACCACACCCAAGTATGTCTGGGAAAATCTTAGCAGAAGCTTTGTGCCAGGCAGAAGAATAACAATTAATGAGTCTTAACAATGTGGGAGATTTCTTGAAACTGTACTCTGGCCATCAGTTTATTATTTTAGATATACTTCTGGCAAAAGAGGGGGTAGGGGGGTGGTCTTTTATGTGCTCTTTTTTTAATCATGGAGTGAAATGCAGGTCAAACATGAGAAAGACTGGGGGTCCCAAGAAAACTTAGCAATCATTTATATCAACATCTTCAAAAGCGGAGGCTGAGTTGGGGTATCACCATTGTTGCATGCATATCCTCAGGTCCTTCATTCTTTTCATTCATATTTGCACATATGGAGTGAATATGCATTCCTGAAACACCATTTGGGTGTTTTAAGGTGACTCTCACAACTAGAAAGAGTTCCCCACGAGTATTTGGCCAGTGTCAAGATTTTGCTGTATACCAAATACATATCCACTCAAGGACCTTATAAGTTAGTTTTATATGGCCTGCTGTTTCAATAAGTTAGTTGGATTTGCCTGTGATAAGCTTATGGATTTCTAATGAAACCCTTATTTGGGTTTCTTTTCTGTGTAGGAGTGTCCTATGGCAGGTCTCTGTGTAATGTGGTCACAGCTGTTTTAAAAGGTAGCTCTCAGTGACCTCAGAACAGCATAGTCTACAAAAATGGTGGCATTCCTTCATGATCTTAATGAATCATTCCTTTCTGAAAATTGGTATTCAGAAACCCTGGTACTGATACTGTAAATATGACCCTTGCATGCCCAAACACCAGCTCTCATGTCTTCCATGCACTGGACTTGGTTAAGACATATTAGAGTAACTGAAAAAGGGGCGGTCAACAGGGGAAGGGAGCAGCTTTTTGTCACACCACATTTGCTTCAGGACTGTAGGGTTGCAAACACGACTCCTATGAAAGTAATCAGGTTTCAGTAATAGTTTACATAGCACAGTAATTATCTTCGTTTCAAAAATGTCATCAATTATACATTTAGTAGAAAGATCTAGAAATACAACTGCATTTTTGGTTTCCTTGACATAGATTTAAAAAAAATGGACAGACACTTTGAATATCTCAGAGCTCAGATGAACTTAAATTTATTTCAAGAGGACTGAAATTTCCCCCTCCCATCAAGACTGTATGCTTTAGGCATATACATGCTGAAGATGGGCGTATTGGATTTCCCCCGGGATATTACACCCAAAAGACAGCGGGCACCCAGCTGTATTTAAAACAAGCTTGAGGCTGTCCAAGCAAGCTAAGTATGGTCTGAGCATGCCTGAGAGACCAAGGCCCCTCTGGGATGTGCAGAGATGGTTTCTGACCCATCACCCGTGGAATTTCAGCATAACCAGTGCCTGGGTGGCATTGCAGAGGTTTCTATCCGGGTTGTGCTGCATATCCACTTTCTGAAAGCCAAGTCTGTTAATGATATCTGACACTGTAAATCTAAAATTTAAGGCACCTAAGGCTATTATTAGATGTCAAAACTAATTTAAAAATGAAGACAACCGTATTCTGGTTCAGTTAAAGCAAGCAAGTGTCCAAATACTGTGTCTGTTCAGTCATGAAAGATCTTTTGAACTTAAGAGGTGCTCTCTGTGGGAAGCAGTTATACTATCTTTGTGTAAGAAAATTTCTATTGCCACCTGGGTTGGGAAAACTTTGGACAAAAAGACATAAAATATCTAAAAGAAAATTGTTACCAATTAAAAATCTGTTTGCTTCTTCTGTACAGGACAAAGAATAAGCAGATGGGCTTATAAGATGAGAACAAGGGGAAATTTACAGATCAAAATATCTAATTTTCTGTGTTAAATGGAGAAAATTACTTCAGGAGGTAATAAACAGAAAATTAAAAAGATGAGAGAGAGCAGTTACTTGGCTTTTCCTTATCAGCATGCACGGTAGTGGAGATAAATGCTTACATTACCCATTGTTCTGGTCCAGTTTCCTTTTTAACTGTCCTGGAAAACTCTTAGTAAAACATTGACAATTGATGGAAGTTCAAAGAATAAGCAACTTGATTTTTTGTTTGAGAAATAAAAATCAGAAACCATTTAAAAATGTTATTGATTTAACTTCCTCCTTGAATCTTTAGGTCATGTTCTGCATGTCTTTGCAAAGCAAACACTGAAAAAGGCAGCAGTCAAATATTCCCTATAAAAGGCAGCCAATCGTTACTTTCAGAGATAAATGTGTTCATTTACTGTAAAATTCAGGGGGTTGCAGACACAACCACATGCTCCATCACCACTTCCAGGAACTTGTTTTGTTAATACAATGAGGTCTCAGTTCACAATTCAGCTGAAAAAAATATTACACTAGAGAGTGATCATATTGGTAATGCAGACAATTCTCCTACTCCTGATCCCAGTTGTGCCAAAACTGTGCATTATTTTTATCTATACAAAAGAGCAGAGTATATAAAGCCTTGTCCAGGGATTTTAGAACCCTTGCAGCTGTATTGTAGCTACGTTGTGTGAGTTGATCACTTTTCTCCACTTCTGTCTCAATTCCTTACCTAGTTTAATTTAACAAAGCTGATTAGGTTATCAAAATGAAAAAGAATGGCAAATTGTTACCATGTTATAATTTCTTTATCTATAAATCATTATATGAAATAGTTCTTTAATATCTTGTGAAAGGACACATTTAAAAATCCCATATATCCCAGAGACAACAATATGCGCAGTAATCTTCTAGTTTGCTTACAGTCCCAGATGGGGAATTAAATGCTGGCATTTGTTGCATTATTTACATGAAGGACTCAGAAATACTTGCTGTTGTTTTATAGGAAGGGGATTATCTTTAAGTGTTAAAAGCATACCAAAAAATAGTTAAATAGTGTTCTCAAGTCTACCTGAGGATTTGGTGGATAAAATTAAAAAAGCAACCTAAATTTCATGGGCTGACTAATAATCATTATTCATCCCAAATTCTTCTCTAGCTACAATTCCCTTCTGCAGTCTGACTGGCAATGCTGATACTATCTTTAAGAGTTATTACTTCTTTTACCCTTGTACCATCATGCTTAGCAAGGGCAAAAGGTGAGCAGCCTGAGGAATTAAAAGTGGAAATGAAGAACACTTTTCCAGCAGAGATTGCTTAATTAATGGAACAACTTATTTGGAGAAGCTGTGAGATCTCGAACTTTGGTTGGATTTCTTTCAGAATGCACGTTTTAGTCAAGCACATTATATTAGACTCAGTAGAGATGTAGAGGGAATTTAAAGTCATGCAGTGTGTGAGAATAAGTGGTTCATACTTAAATTAAACTAGGTGTACTTAAAAATCTGTATGTCAGAGAGGTTCTGAGATACCAAGATTACATAGACTGTAAACTTTATCACTTCGATATATACATGAAGGTTGCCCAGGAAGTGGAATCTTATACGTGTACAAAACATCCATTGCCACCTAAGTATGGTTTCTACTACTGTGCAAGTAGTGACCCAGCAATAGGAATGCAGATAGCTATCCAGTAACTCACTGGCAAAGCAAAGAGCAAGTGAATGCAACAGTGCCTGCTACTGATGGCAAAAAGAAAGACTAAAGGACACTGTATGTTCTGAAATGACAAATTATTCATACCTATGCTACTGGTTTTGTCTCAAATACTGCTTTTGCAATTTTTTTTTTGGTCCTGAAAGAACATTCATAATTACAAAATCACTTTGCTCTATGTATTTTTTATGTCTAAGATCATGTGGAGGTATTCTGAGTCTTTCCTGGAACTGAAGATTTGACCCTAGCTGAATATCTCCTGTGTGATTTATCCTTTCATACTGTTTCTCAACAGAAGTGGAAGATTAAAGAGGCTTTCATCCATGGACTGTATTAGAGATCAGCAAGTGCTGATGCTGGCCCATGTTGGTATTGGCTTTTAGATGACTCGGTTCACTATTAGCTTGTTTTTAGCATCCCCGTGTCCACCAATATTAGGAATGAACACCAGGAAATCTTTGATCCACTCTCTGGAATTAATAAGCCTTTTTTGGCATCCTACCCATAAGGAAAGAAGAATTGGATTACACAGAATTAATTTAAAGTCATATCTCTACTATATATATATAATCCTTAGTTAAAATTATATGCTTTCTTACCAACAGATACATTTACATGACTCCAGATCCTAGAATGGGATGCACTCTTCTAACCTTGCCAATATTTCTGTACCCAGTGAGTTGGCTATAGCTATGCACTATTTTTGCCCAGTGCTGACAAATTTAGATTACATGTTCTTGGAATGATGGAAGATGCAGTTAATAGTGTAAATCATATGGCTGGTCATGGTGAATTGCATTTAAAATATCTTAGGTTTTACTGGCCTATTTTTTTTTTTCTTGGAGCTCTCTTTGCTAATGGGAATTACTGGAAGCTTCTCCAAACCAAAATGCCTTTTCAAAAATATAACCAAACTTTTGATATCTCAAATCTACTCAGAAACAAGAACCACAAGCCCATTGGTTTCTTTTCCTGTGGCCTGACTTAAGCCCAGACACAAAGTCTGGGTGATGGCAGTGATACATAGTTTTAGTGCTGCCTTACTTTGATTACTTCTGATTACAAGGATGAGTCCTGGGCGGTCCTGATAGCCTAACCTAAATTAAGAGCAGGTCAGAACTTGGCTTTGGCAGAGCTGGTAAATCTGGTAAAACATTAAGAAGGGCAAGGCACGAAGGGAAATCCTGTGAATGTCATACTCTCCTCAGCTACACTCTGCAGGTAAGTGAGTATGTGTCTCTTTACAAGGAAATATTAGGAAAGGATGCGTGAAGCCAGGATGTACAGAAGCTGAGGATCTGTGTGGAGGTAAAGAACCAATTACTTCATTCTACTGTGCTCCAGACTAAAGTAGAGACTGAAATTTTTAACTGTCAGGGTAGCAAGCAGCAAAAATTTCTCCCAAAGTTCTCAAGTCTTTGTATTTTTATGCAGTGGTGAGTGACATCACTCTGTGCTAGGAGAGACTGGGAAATTTCAGAATCTAGTTACAAACCACAGCGCCATGCAATATATGCTTCATTATATCTTTCAGTTCTCATAATATAAAGCTAAAGGATAAATGTCACACCTAAAAAAAATTCTTTTTTTTCTTCAGTCTTTAAAAGTAAGCATTGTGTTGGCTTCTCTCCATGAATAATATTCCCTGTTGAACCAAGTGTGGAAAAATTTGCCCTCACAGCAGAGTTAGATTCCTTCTGACTATTAATTCTGTAAAGTAGCTGATTGCCTTGGTTTCTCCATCTGATTCAGTTGAGGTGGAGCTAAAATGTAAATGAAAAACAAAGATTCTGCTTTAATCTTTGCCTTGGGCTTGACCTTGAATTCCTCGAGTTCCTACTTGTTTCATTCATTCCAGTACAAGATCTGGAATAGCTTTTTGTGTATTATTTGGGACAACTATTCAAAGGTGGTGAAAAATGGGAGAAATGCAACAAAAGGGAAACAGTCATTTCAGAGACCTCACTGTGCTGGCCTATTCCTGTTCTCAAATAATTCAGGGAGTCAATAGGATGTTTATCCTCTGTCTGCTCTGGTGCTGTCAGTGCTGCTATTATAGATGCTTGATTAATGCGCTAAATTTCCCATCCCAAATGCAGCCTGGCAAAAGTAAAGCCCTTTATCCTCATAAAAGGCTATATCATGTTATGGATGTTAATAAGAATAAGCAGGGCTTATTAAATGCCAGGTATCTGTTTTAGTGAATAGCCAAAAAGTTAATGCTCAAAGAAATAACTCACAGATAAAAGAATGTGTAAGTTGGGTTGTGAAATGTGGATTTGTATATGAGTAAGATAAATGATGTGTTAAGGGATTAAAATGTGAAGTCATTTGTTGTGTAATGACGCTTGTCAGTGTTCTGTATTAACTAATTACTAGGTCTATTGTTAATAAGATGGGAGGTTATGGCTTTATGATCCCCTGATGAGTAAAAGAATAACAGCATGCGGATGAAAGACAGGAAAAAAAAGGGAATAAAAAGAAATTTATTTCAATTCTTTCTGAAAGTACAGTCAAGAAACCTGTCTAATGTGGACACAATGGAAAGGAGGTGCCAGAAGCCCAGGAGTGTCAGCCTGGCAACAGATGGAGCTTATTGTGGGTGTTACAGGCATGGTTATTATCCCATTACCATGTGGTATTTCCACAAAAAGCACTCCCTGTTTCTAGCTACTTGAGTTAAAATGAGTTTTTTCTCCCCTGGGCTGAGCAAGAGTTCTACGATTAGAGAAAATCTGACTGAATTTCTTATTTTCATTTCAGAACTTTTACATCTGACCCTAAAGGCATTCCAGGTTCCATAAAGGAGGTGATGGGGAAGGGACTCTGCAGCACAGAAAAGCCTTCCACTCGTGCAGAAGTCAAACATTGCCACTTCTTTTAGAAAAAGTATGTTCTGAGTGGAGAAACTCATAGGAAAGGAGTAATAGAGGTGCAGGGAACATTTCTGTGCTCAGTGCTTGAACAGCTTATATGGAAGAAATGTGGCACAAGGCATCCAGTAATCTCCAAGAACACAGGTATCAGCAGCAGAGGAAGAACGAAGATATTAAAGGAGAAGTGACTAACAAGTGACTGTTTGATCTTGAGCCTGGGCAAGAATGACATCAGCATTTTGGCGCAAGACCTATGGAGAGCCACAAAATGGTTAGGGGACTGAGGCCTTCCAAGGAGAGGAGAAATAGATCTGCTAAGTCTTCGGAAGTGAAGGCTAAGGGGACATCTTATTGCTGTCTGCAAAATGCCTAATGCAAGGATGTAGAGAACACAGAGCACGCTCTTCTTCACAGTGCACAGTGATGTGACAAGAGGCAACAGACACAACCTGGGAAACAGAAAGTTTTGATTAGATCTAAGGAAAAAAAACTTATCACAAGAGTAGTCAAACACTGGAAGATGTTGCCCAGAGAGGCTGTGAAATCTTCATATTTGGAGGTGTTCAGGACTCCTTCGGACATGGCCCTGATCAAGTAGGTTTTAATTAGACCTGCTTTGAACAGGGGCTTAGGTTAGATGACATCCAGAGGTCCCTTCTAACCTAAACTAGCCTTTGATTTCATGCCAAAAAAACTCCACCAGATAAAAGCACATGGGAAACAATACTAAGACTACAAGCTTGACCCTGTCATTGCAGTTAGGTATTATTTTTACCTATACTTTAGTGAATTAACTTTTTCTTCCTATCTTACAGAATTATTCTAATTAAATTGATCTCAAGTTAGTTATTACCTCTTATTTATGCATATGCTTTACTTAATAGGGTGAAAATAATGTGTATACCTTGTGACACTGAGGTCTAAATCAGCAAATGAAACTATTAGTTAGAAAGTGGATAATTTCCCTAAACCAATTGTTTTAAAAAATCTGTGGATACCCTTACTTTATAGAGGGTACACAAGTATTTTAACATGATTTTCTGTTTAAGTGTTGAAACACCACACTTTTGTATCAAAAAAACCCCATAAAAGAAACCAAAAATATTTACAAAAGGACAGAATTAGCCTGCAAATACACAGAATTCCAACAAATTCCCTAACATCCATCCTTACATAAGACAAGTTGTATTTTGATTTATGAAAAGTATGTACAATTAATGGAACATAGATGATTAAAAGCATGGTAACATCTGCAGAAATTAATGTGATTTAGAAAAATGGTGAAGAGAGGAAAGAGAAAGGGGACAGCATAAAGAGTAAATGAATGCCTCAGTTGCTGCTCTTCTACATTTTGCAGTTTGTCTTGGAATTAGGCTCCATCTTTTCTGCAGGAAATGGGCCACATTTCTTAATATTTCACCAGACCATCAGTAAATAACCATTTTAGCAGCTCTCTAAACTGTGTAATAATCTTAAATTATGGGTGTATGTATTTCATCATCTGTGAAACTTTCTTCATGCATTTTATTGCCAAAGCAACTCAAAAGGAATTTGCATGGAAAAGATTTTCAGCTACTGAAATTCTGGTGACATTTTTCCAAAGGAAAAAAGTATAGGCTGCTCATTTCCTTGAAAGAAAGTAAAACAAGATTGCAAGCATATGGCAGCACTTTCTTGCACCCTGGGATGGATTATTTAAACTCCACAGAGGCCATGAGACCTCTTTTCAACATTTCTGTTGCCCACATCCAGGCAGTGCCTCGCTCAGGTTCTTGATTTGTTTTGGATATTAATTCCCCTTACTCTTCACATATACTGTGTTGGGAAGGATTTTCAGGAAATAGAAGAAAGTCTTTATGCTGGTCCAGACCCAAACTATTGTAGACTGGTGCTAACTTTCAGACATCTTTGCCCTTAACTAGATGGCTTAGTTAATGTTTGCTCTGACAGAAAATCAAGAGCGTTTATTCTGTTCTGTCTGTAATATCAGATCATCACTTTATAAATCCTGTACTCTCAGTCAGACTCCTAAATTACTGCAAGCAAGGACAGGTTCCTGAAGTGTGATTTTTAAGGATGAATTTTTTTAAAACTAGTATATTTCTTTTCTATTTATGTTCTGGTTTCCAAGACTCTGGATTTCATGGCTGCAAACTTTTCTCAGACAGAAGGCTGGACATTTTTCTCTCTCTCTTTCTTTTTATTTTTTAAATAAGGGCAGAGATACTTTCCTTAGCTAGAGGTGTAAGGAAAACATATTTTGGCCACACAGAAGTCTCCTGATAACATTGTTTATATACACATATATTAAATATATTAAAAATGTGGAGAGTGTATCTACACACCTCTCTCATGATGCTGTACCTATTTCAAACCTGTGGTTTCATTTGTCATATACATTTGTAAATTAGGAAGATCAAGGGTGCTTAGTGTTATTACTCTTCCAGAGAAAGTATTGCATGACATTCTTCATAGCTGTAAAGCCTGTATTGGCAACTGGCAGCTTTTAGAGAACATAATGTATTTGTTACACAGCAGTGTGCTTTATATAATTTGTCCTTTGTCCCAGAGAGAAAACTAGGTTAAATTTAATATAGTTTGTATGTAGGTAGGTGTTAACAGGTAACTACATTTTGTAATCAGATATTAGGCAACAAACCATGCATTTCATTTAGGTTGGAAGCAAAAAACCTATCACTCAGGTAGCATTACACTTTGATAACATTAATTTCCACTTTTAAAAATTATTTCTAAAGCAGAAATAAGGTCAGATTCTTCTCTCACTTCCTGACTTAGAAACACAAAACACTGGTAATTCAACCGGCTGGAGAAGTAGGTAAAAAGACATGAATTCATCAGTCATTCTGGACTGCTACTGCATACAATAGCAACTACTCCTGCTGTTATATGAGGATCACAATGCTGCTTACAAATAGCAACTACATCTCACACTACCTGTCTTACGCAGTGCAATACACAGTAATATACAGATGAGCAAAATGAAGCTCAAAATTGAAAGAACCCAAGTTTTTGAGCTTTTAGAAATGTTAACAGTAAGAATCTGTTCTCTCCTTTCTATGCTGATAAGGAATTCTGTAATTTAGTCTTGAATTATCTTCTAGCAAGATATAGGATGGAAAAAAAATTGGTCTCATTAGTAAAAATATTCAAAATTATTATTGCAGATAACAAATGAATCCACCACAGAAAATGTATGGATCTGTCTTTCATTGTGTGAATTCATCCTCTCCTGCAGGACCTAAAGACTTGTCATTTTTTGATCCCCATTCAGATTACATCAATCCACATTTCAGTGTAAAAACTAGAGATAGAAAAAGTTGATTCTTTTACAATTAATGGAGTAACTACTTTGTGAAAATCCCTTAACTGCATCATCCTCACAGCTAAAAAGGCAGGAAAGGCAGAAGTCCTGTTGTAAAAGTTGTTATTATATGTTTAATATCTAAAGAGTGACAGATAATTGATGTTCTGTGTTTTTCTGCTGTGGTAGATCAAATAATATTGTCATGCATCTTCCTTATTATCAGGAAGCTTCAAGTCACATCTCACTACCAAGAGTTCCAGATGCAGCTTGAGTTAATAAAATGCTTGCATAAAATTATAATTGAAAAATTAATATAATCTGATTTGATGACTGACAATAGAGTCTGAAAATCTGTAAATTAAAAGTAATGACATATCAACATTTCACATAGGGAGGAGGCAGACAGCTAGGAGATGCTGAAATGCAAAAATCAAAAAATTGTTTGACCTGCTACAGCTGAAGCCTCTGAGTAAGATGAAGGGAATATTAATTCTTGAAAAGGAATATTCTTTCCACTAACTGACTGCACATCCTTTATCCACAATGCCACCATACTAGGAAAGTGCAAGCTAATGTAGTTTTGATTAAAAAAAAACAAAACAAAACAAAATAACCAACCACTCTCTACCAGATAGTAAAATGAGTGCCTATTTGGTGACTTAACAGGAAGGGCTGGCCAAGAGCTATTTAGCATGCTTTTACAGACAGCTCAAAGAAGACTACAGATGGCTAAAAATTACGAGCAAGAATATTATGTACGCATCAGCAGTCAGCAGTACATTGACAAATCAGAATATATTTGGGCAAGGCCTTAACAATTTAAATTCACTGGAATGACTCCAAATGTAACTTGATCAGACGGTGAGTAATGATATCTTAAACATCTACAACTGTTTGTAAGTAGAACCATTTACAGGTAGATTAAGGAGTAAATTAAGGAAACTGGAGTTCAGAAAAATGTAGGTAGAGCATAAGGAATCCTATGTTAAGGGTATCCTCACCTCAGTGTGATGAGGTCTTTTATATTATTAAGTATACCATAGAGGGAAAACACAAACTCTAGAGCACATGGAAGAGAAAAACTGGGCCCAATACTGCTCTCTACTAAAAAGCAATGGGCTACCTTAAAAGGAGATGTGCTATCCTTGGTAGTCAGGGACAAATGTCTTTTGTATAGTAGAAATGCACACTTGTAGTGAAGGATTGAAATGTTATTCTCGTAAAACAGACTACATTATTGTAATGCAATGCCCGAATTACACTTAGTCAAAAACAGCTGTAGTTTGGGTTTGGTCTTGTATTTCCTGAGTTTTGTGAATAATAAAAATACCTCACACAGATCATTGGATTACTTGCTTAGCTGCTGCAGCCAGTTTAACTCTCTTTATGAAGAAAAAAGACTCATACAAATCACCACAAGGAGTCACTGACTGAACCTGTATGTTCCATATGAACCATATGAATATGATGTTATAAGGCTCAGGGTAAGTTTGGACCACTATACTTTTCTCCTTTCTGAAAAAGACATCAGGATGACATGCTAACACACCTCTGACAGCTTTTGTAGAAAAAAACATTGAATTATATAGAAACAGAAATACCATTCATTCACCACCTAGAGGTTTGGGAATGAAGCTTGTCTTTTGCACCGAGTTGCGAGGAAAAAAATATTGACATAATTGTCTTTTAAAAATAATGTTCTCCAGAAAAAGTCACCCTTTTAACCTAAGAATAAGTATGAGGTAGGACAATATTATTTTAAACTCTGCCTCATGCATGACTGAGGCACTGTAGTTTAAAGTGTTTCTCCGAACGCTTTGCATTGACCAAACATAACTGAAACCCTTCCAGTAGGCTGAAAGTCCATTGACAGCTTTGTGCTGCTGGGGTTTGGTGATCCTCTTAGCTATTCTCTTCTGTAAATTAACTGCTTAATTGTGCCTTGCCCGAAGCTGCTGGAGGTGTCTCTGCAGAAGGCAGAGTGGCTGAGCACTTCAGATCCCAGTGAGTCAGGAGAGGAAAAAGAGCAGAGCTTAGCAATGCCAAGCTCCTTCCTCCCAACAGCTCCTGTGCTTTCAGATACTGATTGAGCTCCTACTTAGGCAGGTAAAGAAAATACAACCTAAGTAACATATAGCCTGTAAGACCTGTAAGAGCTACTGAGAAATAAATATTCTTTTAACTTCTTTTATGGCAGGTCACTACAACTAACCCTGGAGGTTGTAGAGCTGCCTTTGCCATTACTGTCCCTCTCCTGTCTGGCCTCTGAGAGAGTCCACAGAGCAAAGGAGTCTGGCATGCCTGAAATTAAAGTCTCTCCTCTGAATTCCTCCCTATGAGACAAGCCACAGAGTAGGACTTACTAGCTTGGCCACAGTTCTCAAATAATGCAGCTATATGGTACCAGGTATGATGCTGGCGAGCTTAGAATGGGAGAAGAGCAAGCCCACATGTATAAACTAGTAGTCTGGCTATAGAAAAGTGTGTAGACATAGCCATTTTTACTTTTTTTTTTTTAAAAAAAAAGCAATGCAAAAGTCCAAATAGTATAAGGGTGACAATTATGAAACAGGCAGTGCCTAACCATCATTGCTATTACAGTAAGAAATTCACCTGGGAATTGGTTAGATTCCATCCTCCCTGTATAATCTGAATTTTAAGATAGTAATTTTGATTTGTTATCAGCTTCTGATATCAGATCTTGAAGAAATAGGGAAAGGCAAGGGCAGCACTACACTTCCCCTTAAAAAAGATGTTAAAAGGAGAAAGAAACCCAGTGGTTTGTACACGACCCTCATTCCCTATGAATAGGAATCAAATGATACAATTTGAAGGAAGCAGTTTTAGGAGACTTACTTGTATTACCTATGTAAAATTACAGTCAAATCTTAATGTGTTCTAATTATGGTACATGAAAGATTTTTTTATGGAGACCTTTGATCCATCCTGGTTTATGGCGAGCAAAGTTCAGTTGCTATCAGGTGGGCCCACATTTGCCCATTAGCATTTCATTATTCATTCAAACTCAGTAACAGAGAATGTTCACTGGACATTTCCCTGGGGTCAGTGTAACTACCTAAGTGAATTGCAGATGCAAATATTGGGTATAATGAAGTGCAGATTCAAAATAAGAGCCACAAACCAGGAAGCCATTTTGAACAACCTGGGCCATAAAAGTATAAGGATAGTCATCTGTGTTGACAGTTGCATGAACCAGAAAAAAAGATTGCCACAGAAAACCACAACATAGCTTAATATTACATCATTTTTCACTTCACACTAACCTTATTTTCCCTGCTCTTTATCTCCTTTTGTCATGTGTTAACAGCATGCGAGATTTTACTGCAAGAATATCAACATCATAATAATTTTTTAAAGTGTGTCCCATCAGCAGACAAATAAAATTTAGCCGAGAAAAATAATGAAGTCAGGCTATAGAGGAATAAAGTTTTCTCTAAAGCCCATTACCTTTTTCCTCTGGGAAAAAAAAAAAAAATTCCCACACAACCAAATGGTGTTAAAAATCAGAAGCTATCAGTATTTTATGCCTGAATCAAGAATATGGGCATCACCCTCACACTCTGATGGCATTTGAGCAGCAAAATCTTATATCTGGTTTTGTGGTTTGTCTTACATTAGTGGTGCATGAACTGAACTGCTTAGGTCTGAAGTTTGAGAATGTTGCCTGTATTAGCAGAAAATGAGCAGGTTAGTAGTTTGAGTCAGTAACATCATAATTACTCATCTTTTAGCAAGTGCTTTTTAGCTCAAGATCTGAAGGCATGTTACAGAAGTAATGGCCCCTAGTTCCTCCATACAGGTGGGAAAATAAGGAATGTGCAGTTGGGGGTGACTAGCCAAAGTCATTTAGCAAACTAATGTTGATATTGGGATCACAAACTTCTCACGAGTGGCTCTTTGAACATTGACAGAACTCAGCTGATTTACAAGGATTTCTGCTGCCTGCAGATATGTGTTAGTGTTGAATAGCTTGGAGGATAGCTTATACATTTGTATCGAGCTAAAGCAATCACTTGATCTGGATTTATACTCTAGTAAATTCTTTCTTCTTGCTAGAATGTATCAGTAGTTCTCCTTATTGTTTGCTAATCCTCATCCATTAGCAAATATCTGATAAAGCTCCACAGATCACAACTCATATTTGTTTATCATGAAGGCATATGTGTGAACTATGGCACAGTTACTCCTTAAAGCACACCTCTGGGGGAGAGAATCAGATCTCCATTTGCTCTGACAGTGAAATAATCAGAGAACAGGGTAGTCACTGATATTTCAGTTATCTGATCATTGAAATAAGCTGCAAGGGTTGTATTCTGCTGAGCCAACCTGAGCTGTCTACAGCTTATCTAAACTTAATGAGTCTTCTGTGCTCTTCTCAAGTCACCAGAAAGATATGGGCAGCTGCTGAGAGCAGTTCAGGACTCCCATTTTACACGCCTCTTTTAATGTGGCAATAAACATCCTCTGGAGGTACCTCTCTCCCCTGACAATAGAGGACATATAGGCAACTAATTTAAAAGATATGTAAATGCACATGGCTAAAATATGTGAGGAAAGTTCTACACTAGTTAAAACATTCTATCAGCTAGACTATTTAGGGTGTAATTTCTATGTTGTCACATAAATCCTACTTGTAGTAGTCTGTGACCCCACCTTAAACTAATAATTGCCTCCTATTTTACTTTTCCACCTTGTTTGTAATAAGCTTTCCCTTGCTTTCTGCTGCCTCTTGACTAATAATGAGATTATAATTTTTCCCAGGGCTGGGACCATACTGCCATCACATTTCTTCAAGAACCCTGTCCTGAAACTATGCGTAATCCCGCAAAACCACAAAACACAGACACAATGAAGATCACATTAGCACATCATGTTATTAATTATGAGATACAATAAATATTAATTTTCATGTTATCTCACCTTATTTTATTACTACGTGTAATCCAGTAGCAAAAGAGTTTATGTTTTGGCTTAATGGTGACAGATTCTGAGCCAGTATGGCAAATCTCTAATGCATGTTCTCAGTTCAGATTATGGAACGCAAGTGTTTAAATGTCTTGCTGAATCAGGGCTTTTCCTAGCCCAATAAAGGCTGATAATATACTAACATGATCTTACAGGAGTATTTTGAAAATTCCTTCATATTAAACACTGATATGTCTCTGCTCAAAATTGTTTGCTCCACTTACTATTAGAAATAGTAATGAATAAGTTTATATCAACAATAAAACGAGTCTACTTGAATATTTGGAAACACTTACAAGAAAGGCTAGAGAAGATTTTGCTTATGAGCAGAATAATATGGGGTTTTTTTCTCTGTACACTGAAATGGAAACAAAAACAAACAGTTTGCACAAGAGATTTTTCAGTCTGCCTGGGACTAAGAAACAAACTGAAGATTGCCACCTTATTCACTGTAATTCAGTGTGTCTTTAACTTTGCATTTTTAAGGATTTTTTTTTTTAGGTCAATCCAGAATGCTGAAGTAAATTAAACAGACTCTGAATGACTTTTGTGTGGGCAGAGCTAAATTGGCAGTTAAGTATAAAATCCATGGGATAGCCAACAGAAAATATTGATCTCTTTTTTTTTTTTTAAAGACATTTGAGGGGGTGACTCTTTTAAATAGTTTGTCTTGTTCCTAACAGCACTGTAACTCTGGCATAATTGGAGATTGTATGTGTCTTAATTCCACCAGTCAATGCTATACACTGTTCCACCGCCTGTTATTACGCACAGTAACACTTTGAACTTTCAACTGCCTATATTTATTCAACAGATGGCAGAGCTTGTGAGAGGATCAAAGATCTTCCTGACAAGAGAGCAGCTCATTTTGTGCAAGGAAACTGCCAGGTATCTTTACTGGATGGTAAACAAACTGATGGCCTGCTTCTTTTCCCAGGAGGAATTAGCTGCATGCAGCAGCCACAAAGAGGGCAGAGAGGCTTGAGCTGCCAAATCCTGCAAGCCTTAATTCAGTCTCTGGTAAGGAGACACCGACTGTACCTTGCAGTAGGGTGCAAATTTATGCTAAGACGAAGAGTTCACCCTCGAACTCTGTAAGTATCATCTGGATAATAAACACTTATGGAAACAGTCTCTTAAATGTAATAGAGAATGAGAATCCTTCTGCTATGTGAGTCTACATATTCAGAGTGTCTGTTTAAATAACTCCTAAAACAACTTCAGCATGGCTTTATGGTGTTACCAGAACATGAATGCTAAATAACAAGAGCTACAGTGGTCCTTGGTATTTAAAACATTTGATTTGAGGTAGTTAAGAAGCACCATCAGAAACTGTTACTGGAACTGGACAGTTTTAACTGTACAGTAGGGTTTTTTTAGAAGATTCAGAGCATATTGTTTTCATTTCTGACAGCTTCTCTAGGACTTTTCATAACAGACAATATCCCAGCATGAACTTCTCACCAAAAAGACAGCAGACCTGGCTCTGTAGTTCCTTGTTCCAGCTTTAAAGTGGGGTAGCACAGAATTCACTGATTTACACCTCGTAAAAAAAAAAAAGAAGTTTCAAGTTGAGTGAAATAATGCTGAAAATACAAGAATATGAATTATCGGAACCAGCATGAGTTGGTAGAACACAGAGGCAAGGGAAAGTCCAGTAGGAAGCCCTTTATAACAGCAGAGGAGACTGCTTTCTGAAGTGCCCCTGGAAACAGAAACATGTGCACTGTTGCCCAGGTGACAAAATCCAAGTACATGGCGCCTACTGTGAATGGAACAACTGACATTGCCTGTTCATTGTGGAGTCGCCAGCATTACTGATGGTAAGAGCTATCACTTTAAATGAACATAAGAAACAAAGCTTATTTTTGTGGATATGTGTTAATCATCTTCTGGACTAGGCAGTTATAAAGGTATAGCTTCATCAAGAGAGGTGTTTTTAAACAAGACCCATCTTACTGGTTACATATACATGTGTAAGTTCCATTATTTCTTGCTCATAATTTTGCAATGCCAAAGAAAATGCATAAGTAATTTCTCAGATTAGACCTTATTTTGCCTTGGTGGTGATGTCCCTGGAGTTGGTCGGGTGCCATTTGTTCTCTTAACCTGATTTTTAATTTCTCTGGTTCTTTCAGACTCTTACACATTTCCACACTTAAAACATCATGGATGTATAGTACAGTTCTTCAAAACCACATAAAACTGATACCTTAAGGGTGAACTGTTTTCTCCTTCTCCATCCATTCATATGTCCTAACTTGTTCTGCAATGCATTGTTCCTAATTAAGTCTTCCCTTTCGTATTAATCCCTTAACATCTGCCTAGTAATCAAGAACAAATGTTTCTAATCGGTATTTTCATGGAGTTGTTGGGCAGTTACTCCTCTTACTGAAATGTTCAGCCTTTTCTAGTTGGCTCACATTTTCACTTAGGTTAGCACCCGACTTGGCTGCCAGTTACTATTTCTCTGACTTTGTTCTCCATGGGTCATACCCATAGCTCATTGTCTAGCACGAAAGAGAAAGCTAACAACCCATACAGAAAGAGAATTCACAATGTCAGATCTTCTGTACCTATCCAGGCTTTAAGAGGTACAACCCCCCACCACAGTCTTTCATAATCATATCTGCCCTTTTTATAGAGAAAGATGCTTTATGAAAAAAACAGTAACACATCAAAACTGGTGGTGGCGCATAACTTCAATCCCCACTTACCCGAACAGAAGGTAGTAGTAGAAGGATTAATGATGCAGTGTACAACTTTCATACCTTTCCACCACAGCTCTCTCTTACAAACTAAATTATTTCAGTGTTTTCCTCTCTCATATATGTCCAGAATCTACTGTAATCACCACCATTGACTTTCCCTGCTTGTCATATGTTGTTAGGTTTTAAAATGGCAGGGGGAAAGACAAAACCAGACAATGGAAGAGACCCAAAAGGATTTGTTTGGGGTTTGTTTTTTATTTTCATAGGTGATTACAGCTTCAGTGGAGTACAGGTTATATGTCTACTTGCACACAGCTCTGAAAAATATTTTCCAGGGCTTTTTTTATATAGAAAGTTTTCAGTGGAGAAAGCAGGAGAATTTGTCTCTTTTGTCTTTCAAGAAAAAAAATGCAACCGGAAGACAGGGAAAAATTCGGCTTTGCTGCAGTAGCTTGATATTCCACCTGGAAAGCTAAAAAAAATACTTAAGGGCAGGTCAACACTCATTCCCACCTAAATGAAAACCTGAAATCCTAGCCTGTTGCTATCATAGATTAGAAATCTTGAAAATTAGGACATAACAAACTTTTGTTGTGGAAAAGATGGTAGACAAAAGTTCAGGCAAGGTATAGAGCAATAAACAAATTTGACTGTTCCCACTACTACTCATCTCCTTGGAAGACTTTTCTTTCTCTTCTCATCTGTATTTATTCTAATGTCACAGCCCAAGATTTTACAGATGATTCATAGTTGTTCATGCTATAATAATGAAGAAAAATATAGTTTCTTCCATGTATTAGAATAAAATTTTCTTTCACCTTTGAGGACATAGGATTCATCTTTTGTGGGAAGAATAATTCAGTGAATACAGACATATAATTGTTTAGATGTTCTATTTGACTGCACTGGTTCTTTTCCCATGTTCACCAGAGGCTTACTAAGCCAAGCAGCTTTCATAGAACCACAGAATCATACAATCGTTTAGGTTGGAAAAGACCTTTAAGATCATCAAGTCCAAACATTAACCTAACCCTGCCATCCCACCACTAACCCATGTCCCTAAGCACCACACCTACCCATCTTCTAAATACCTCCAAGGATGAGGACTCAACCATTTCCCTGTGCAGACTGTTCCAATGCTTGACAACCCTTTCAGTGAAGAAATTTTTCCTAATGTCCAATCTAAACCTGCCATGGTGAAACTTCAGACCATTTCCACTCATCCTATTTCCCATTAGCTGGGAGAAAACACCAACACCAACCTCACTACAACCTCCTGTCAGGCAGTTGTAGAAGGTGATAAGCCTCCTTTTTCTCCAGGCTAAACAACCCCAGTTTCCTCAGCTGCTCCTCATAAGACTTGTACTCCAGACCCTCACCAGCTTTGTTGCCCTTCTCTGGACACAATCCAGTGCCTCAATGTCCTTCTTGTAGTCAGGGGCCCAAAACTGAACATAGTATTTGAGGTGTGGCCTCACCAGTGCCGAGTACAGGGGAAGGATGACTTCCCTACTCCTGCTGGCCACACTGATATGAGCCAGGACGCTATTGGCCTTCATGGGCACCTGGGCACACTGCTGGCTCATATTCACTCAGCTGTCAACGAACACCCCCACATCCTTTTCCACCAGGCAGCTTTCCAGACACTCTTCCCCAAGCCTGTAGCATTGCATGGGGTTGTTGTGACCCAAGTGCAGGACCTGGCACTGAGCCTTGTTGAACCTCATACAACCGACCTCAGCCCATCAATCCAGCCTGTCCAGATGCCTCTGTAGAGCCCTCCTACCCTCAAGTGAATCAACAATTCTGCCCAGCCTGGTGTCATCTGCAAACTTACTGAGAGTGCACTCAATCCCCTCATCCAGATCATTGATAAAGATGTTGAACAGAACTGGCCCCAACACTGAGCCCTGGGGAACACCACTTGTGACCAGCCACCAACTGGATTTAAATCCATGGACCACAACTCTCTGGACTTGGCCATCCATCCAGTTTTTTGCCCAGCAAAGAGTATAGCTGTCCAAGCCATGAACCACCAGCTTCTCTAGCAGAATGCTGTGGGAAACTGTGTCAAAGGCTTTGCTGAAGTCCAGGTAGACAACATCCACAGCCTTTCCCTCATCCGCTAAGAAGGTCACCTTGTCATGGAAAGAGATCAGGTTGGTCAGGCAGGACCTGCCTTTCATGAACCCATGCTGTCTGGGCCTGGTTGTCCTGCACATGCGTGGTGAGCGCACTCAGGATGAACTGCTTCATAACCTTCCCTGGTACCAAGGTCAGGCTGACAGTATTTTCCTGGATCTTCCTTCCAGCCATTCTTGTACACGGGCATCACATCCACTCATCTGGGACCTCCCCTGCTAACCAGGACTGCTGATACATGATGGAGAGTGTCTTGGCAAGCTCGTTCTTCAAACTAATACCAGAGAGGTGAGGGGCTGCTCAGTCAAAGATACACACATCCAGGTATCAATGAATAACAGCTGGATTGTTTTACTTACATACCTAAAGAAACTTGTGGTCCCTGGGATGATGAAAGAGCAAAATAATAATTCAGAACAATGTGACAGAGCATACTCCATAAGCTCTGTTTTGTAGCTTGCCCTGAAGAGTAGCCTCGTGTTTTTCTTGGAGCTGTTGTCCAGCAGGAACCTGAATTATTTCATCATAACTGGGCAATCTAAAGCCTAAAAAATAAAATAACTGCTTGCCTTAGAAAATATTCTAATGGCAGCAACAACAGATGTAATATTTTTTATCTCAAGATTTGAATTAATTTTTTTGAGAGAGGAGTCCTTATCCTATTTTCAAAAAGCTTTTCCTTTTAAGCCATCTTTTTAATTGTTGATATGCAATTGTCTGAACTATAAAGATACCTAAAATTAGAAATTCCTCATTAGCACCTAGGACAGTTGTGGGATCTCAATCACTGACGTTGCTAAAAACTGGTTTACCAAACACCTGTCAGGAACAGTTGAGGTGCAGTCATTCTTGTCTTCAGGAAGGAGGGTGGCCAGGCTGACCACCCCCCAGCCCTATTTTCTATTACTATATTACTAAGACAAAGAAGAAAATACTTTTAAAGTCAATTTACTTTAAAAAGCTTTAAGAAATTAATTGCAATGGCAAACAACATCTTCCAATTTCACAGTTTAAAAGAAGACAGCCTTTATGTGTGCAAGAAATCTGAAATATCTCATACATATACTTCATGGTTCCTCAAAAATTATTAAAAAAAAAAAATCCTCTAGCTTGTGTAGTATTTCAAACCTCAAAATGCTTAGGGTAGAGGTCATTTACCAGCACTGTCCCCATCTCCTGGGGTGGGGGGGGGACGGGGACTATCACAGCTGAATACAGAAAAATAGAGCTTTGGGCCAAGATGGAACTTGGCTGTATACCCACCTACCAGGTATGAGGAATAAGTATTGGTTGCACCAGTGATAAGAAAGTTGTGAAGATTGCCACAGAAAGTTCAGTGCATGTTCACGCTATTAGGAGAGGCTGTTGAACAGAAAAATGGTGTAAGTCTTATCACAAACATCATCATGCTCAGAGCAGGTGAAGATGACCTAAATTGTTATTGGGCTGGAATTACTGACAGTTGTGTGTAGAATGCAAAGTGAGCTTGAGGATGAGATTAAATAAGAAGTCATACATATTTGGATTAATAACATCCTTTTCATCATCTCTTCTTCTGCAAACACACTACATACATATACATACACATTTCCAGATGTTTTTAACAGGAATTTCAGTGTCCGAAATTCCAAGCAACAGTATTTTTTAAAGAAATTTATTCTGCACCATCTGGAATCAGTATAAGAGAGATCCACTATAGGTCAAGTATATATCTACATTACAGTATACCATTGTGTCTAAAATTAATCATGTCAATACATGTCTTTGCAATGCTGCAATACAACTCAATTTTTTCCAGTTTTCGGGAAGAGAATGCAAATCCCCTTACGAAGACCTGAGGTTCACTCCAAAAAAGGAGTTGTGCAGTTACAATGCTCATCCCAGGTAAAGGAGGCACCCTACTGCTCCATCTAAATTTGTGTTGGTATGTGGAAAGGAATACAGAACAGAAGGAGAACTTGATTACACAGCCTTGTGAGTAGAGGACCCACATGGGGCAAGTAATCCTGGATTTCATTCTCAGGACTCTTACTGGTCAATTTGTGTTCAATGCACAAATAATCATAGGTAAGAACAATTTATGTTAAATACAAAAACTAATCATGGGCAATGAATCCAAGATTCTTCCCTCCAAACAGGCTACAGAACCATGTATGTTCTGTCTCATTCTCTCTTTCAGTCATTTTTTGCCTGCAAAATTTTTTCTTCCTTCTTTTGCCACATCTTTAATAATGATCTTAATAACTACAGAAACAGAAAGAAAGAGAAGATAGAGAGAGAAGGGAGGAAGGGAGGAAGGAAGGAAATACATTACATGTTCCAAACTATAATCCTTTAACAATTAGAATTAGGCATGACTGTATTTTGTGATATGTTCTGTAAGTTTGCATTATTTACAGGGATCCTGGTCCTTTGAGGAAATGGGCAGAAATATTTTCAGAGCTTCACTTGGACATAGGTATCAAATGGAGTCTGTGCCCATTTTGGGGCATATTCACCAGCAGCCTTTTAGGACACTAAAGTAAGATAAATCAAGACATGCACATTGGGAGCAATAAGATAAGGAGGAAGATGCCAAAAAAATTAAGTGCCTTCAGAGCTAAGCAGCAGCTGACTGGCAACATGCACCATTATATTTGTGAATACAGACACTACACTTTACCTTAAGTCCCATTTTAAGGTGCCAAGTTCTTTTTTTGAAGTAGACAGTCACTGTTGCAAAAACAGGTATAAAACAGGTGGTAGTTTCTATGCTCATGTCCTGGACTGGAACTCGAAGACTTGCCTTCAGCTCCCGGAAGAGCTGCAGACCTCTTTGGATGCTTGCAGACACGGAGCTATAACGGGACAGCCATGATCATACTGCCTGACCTCTGTTATAACACAGGCAGTAGAACACCAGAGGGTGGAAAGAGAGATGTTTATATAAACTGTACATATAAACCATCACTGATAATGTTTTTATACCTTTTGGCTCCATCTTTTTCCATGTTATAAAGCTTCTCCTGAGCCTTTATTGCTATACTTTGAACCAACCAGTTTCTCTCCTTATGGATGCAGAGAAAAGTTTGTTTTCTACCTTTCAGTTGCATTTACATTTCACATTTGAAGTTTGTTAGCCTGCTTCCTTTCAGTATTTTTTACTTCCACAACTCAAATCTTGCTTTAACTAAAACCACTTTTAAATAAAGGGCTCCGTCTTGGTAAGTTACTCCAGTAGTTCTTTATTCTTCTAGTGAAAAAAGTGTCTTATCTCCTGTAATCAGATGTAGAAAGCTTCTAAACACCCTCAGCTTCCAGTTGTGATTCTATTACAGGCAGTAATTCTGCTTTTCTCACACCCTTCTAAGGATAAGCCTACTGAGAAAATAAACTCTTCAGGAGGGCAGCAAAATGGACTGCTGATATTAGAACAGGTCTCTGGGCATCCTTGTGATGCAAATATTAACAGTGTTCCCTTTTAACCCAGGCTAGGATGAACAAACACTGTGCAGCTCCCAGCCATTTAAGGTGCTGTCGTCAGTCACCAGCATCGTGCTGATTACAGGCAAAATCTCAGCTGGTACAAACCAATATAACCCCTATCAGACTTCACACTCAACAGTTCTCTCCTTCTTTATGAAAATGTGCCTTCTGACTGCCATGAGCCTTTATCAGCAGCATGCTTTGCTTAATGTGTCTGAGGTCTGTAATGGCACATTGAGCAATATGATAGGCATCTCGTAAGGCTATCTGATCTTTTAAGGTCTGGACTGAATTGTAACATCCCTGAAGCATTTTAATTAGTGAGCCAGTTCTGTCATAGCTACCTACTGAAAGACATATACCTAGCTCTCCCTTTCGCAAGCTCCTTCCTGTCTTAGCTTATCTGTTATTGTAATAAAGACTCATATTAGTTATAGGAGACACAGCCTTCTCATTAAGAAACTTGTAAGAACAGTAACCAGTTCATGTTCAGTGGGAGCATACACCCAAAACCTCTTTGTATAAATTCTGGAAAACTCAAAGTTGTTCCTGTTGTTACAGTAAACACTTCTGCAGTAGAAGATGTCATACGCTTGTATAAATATGCACCCATAGTTAGTTACATTTACCGTGCTTATTCTACACACGCGAAAAGCCCATGGATTTCAATGGGAAATTTGAGTGTGCAAGAAATACCATTTGGAGCTCATTAGGTAGACATAGATTTTATTGCTTCTAAAGGATGTCTGTTCTTGCTCATTAGGTAGACATAGCTTTTATTGCTTCTAATGGATGTCTGCTCTTGCGTTCACACACAATGTGGGGATAGTATATGCACATGTTGCGTTAAGGTTCTGTTCTTGTTTCATTTTAGACAATGACTGGGCAACACTCCAAATTGTTCCTTATGAAAATGTATTAAATGTAATGGTTTTGAAAGAAAGGTATTGCATGGGGTCAGATAAATGTAAAACAGTTCCGCTGGGTACCAGAGCAGTAGGAATAAAAAGTGTGTGAATTAATTTTTCCTTGGCAGCTAACACCATTCAGTTCAAAATTTGTTCAGGGTTTGTTGCACAGTTTAAATATTTGAGCTTTTTGAGATTCAGATGAAATATGTTTGTTTTTTCTAAAGCTGTCAGGGGCATATATGTGTCAGTTTTCATTAAGAATAATTTCCCTTAGGATCTTTGGCTTAAGTTAACCTTCAGACCTCCACCGACCCCTTCCAAACCATCAGGATTTCTTTTTGTGTGTTGTTCCATGGATAAATGTACCTGCCAAAACCTAAGCGCCTTCAGAGGATGATGTTGACTGAATGTCTGAGCAGTTCTCAAATCTAAGAAATGTGCCCTGCAAACTACGGCAAGAAATTCTCCTCCTTCCTTTCCCCTGAAATTATCTATTTCCCCAGTACTAATGAAACAAACACTTAGGTTAAGTGTATATAGTAGGGACATTAAAAAATTTGTCCCCTCTATGTTAAAGCTCCTTTCTGGAAGAACTACTTTGTGCTGTATATGTTTAAGCCTGATTCCCACCCTGAAAAGCTATGCTTGCAAACTAATGATAAAGCACAGCTCTGGCAATTCTTGAAATATATGAAAAGGAATCCAATCAGCTGACAAAACATCATAACAGTAATGCACAGCTAAGGTAGCTCCTCTGGACAAAATGCTACTTTTTCACTGGCCAGGGGGACTTCACAAAGGATATAAGCCCTGCTAGTGCATCACCCAGGACATGCATCCAAGCCCCGTTCCACTCTTTGCTGATGTTATAGGCCACCCATTTTCTTAAGAGTTAATTTTGTTCCCTGCTCAAATGTAGCAAATAATTTTAGAGTTAGGTCACTGTTGGCAAGTAGAGGAGGTCTGCTGAAAGTAAGGAAGTTTCCAGGGAAAAGCGGAGACTGAAATATTATTCAAGGATCGTTCTGCCTAAAAATCATGAGGTTATTGTAACATAGCGTTCTGGTTCACACGATCCACTGATGTTAGTAAGTAAGGAATGCTGAAATGTTTTGATTTGAAGGCTGTGTTGGAAATGAATAATTCACTTCAGTTCTGCACCCATGAGTTGAGAAACACATTTGCAATATGCATTTCTCTTATAGAATGCTTTACTGAAAGACTTAGCTTATTTTCTTTCCCTTAGATGAAATCCCATTATTAGCTCTTTTTAAAGAGCTATCAAAAAGTTCTTTTGCTGCAGGACCAAGGCAATGGATCAACTCACTGATTTGCAATAAACCATACTAGTAACTGATATTTTAATGGCTAATTCTTAGCAATATGAAACCTTAACATAGATAGACTTTTTTACACATATCACTCACACTGAGTCTTATCTAAAGGTTTTACTACAGATGTAATAAAACATTTTTCATTTGTGCATTTATTAGTTGCAGAATCCCCTGAAAATTTAAACTAAGTTATATACATTAATCGTTGTGTTGGGTTATGGGAAAATAACTTCAGAGCCTGTGTATGCAGTGCTAGATGTTTTCTTGCTCCCCAACTCACTCCATTTGCCTTTTGGATGGCCTGGATAAAGTTCAACCCACCAGTTGGTGAAATCTGGCCCTTATTATTCATAGTTTCCACACCAGAGAGAAGCTGAAGCCATTCTTAGGAAGGTATTGTTCTCTTAACTGTGATTTACTCTTATATTCATCATATTGGTAACATGGGACCTTCAGATTTTACCCATGTTTCAAAGGCTCTCTATATTCTGCAGTGTGATATGGCAATAGCCAAACTAGTGTTAAACAAGCTCCCTCAGGAATGTGAACAGGCCTGGTCATGACAGCAAAGTGCACCAAGGTAATTATGCATATTACTGGGTTTAAAGGAAGATACCTTCTTAGAAGTGTTTCAAGTGAAAAATATGTTCATGAAAGTGCTATACAAATGGTCCAAAACTGACTATTCACTCAGCCATGGTCTGCTGGTTATCCATTAGTATATAGGGTGACCCTGTCTGGAAAAATTCCTCAGGGAGAGAAGAAAATATAGAGCATGTCTTTGTGGTCAGAAGACAGATGTCATTCCCTTGCTCTATCCATGGCTTGAGGCCATTGAGATGTTATTCCGGATCCTGTTCCACCAGGCTCTGGGCCAGATGTTCCTCTCATACCTTGTCCAAAAGAGATTTCAGACAGATCTCAGATCTCTAAAATTCACACTGCTTCTCTGATTTCTTCTATGTCTGTCATATGGACCCCATTAGAAATTAAGGAACAAGATCAGTGATTTCAAATAAAGTCTTATATAGGTATTGAAAAATAATGGCCCTCAATACAGACTGAACTCCAGTCACAGTCACCACAGTTTTCCGTGAAGCATGCTCTACTAAATAACCAGGCAGTTTCCTCTGAAGCAATATTATTAGAGTCATTGCAAAATGACTTGGAGCTTTCTTTAGCTGAAATTTGGCTCTGAAATAATAGTTAACCTCAAAAATAATCTTTCCCTTTTGGAAAAATTCAAAATGAGACCAACCAGCATTGTTCAGTGCTAGTTTGTGTCTCCAGCTGTTACTAATTATTACACAGCATCTATTTTTAACTTGAAATCCCCTGTCTCCAGCTCTCCTCACACCTTTGCTGGCCACTATATTTCATATGATAGGATTCCCTCAGTTAGCCTAATGTTTTAAAATGTGCCATAGCTTAGCTGCCAAGGCTCCTTACAGAGCCAATGAAGAAGGTCGGGTACCTCCATAAATTTTTATATTCCACGTATACTATATAGCTATCTCAGTCTCCTGGAGAAGACTATATATCTCCATCAACTGTAAGGGAAATTCAGACTATCAGCTGAGGCTAGACACCTGACTTTTAGGTGGCTAAAATCTGTTCAGATAAAACCCATTCTCTGTGTCAGAGAAGGCAGTGTACAATAATGACCATAACCTAAAACTATGCAGATACATTTTCACAGAATTAATCTATGAAAATAAACCAAACTTCACTCTAATGCAGCTTGTCTGAAATAATCAAATATTTTTAGCATTATATTATTTATCATTTATCATTACTTATAGGTGTCCAGTGCTACAAAGATTATTCTATTTCTGGTAATATCAGGGGGAACTGTGAGTGCTCATTGTCTGAAACAATGCTTATTTCATCTTGAATTTAATATGCACAAAGCTACACCAGGGTCTTTTTGTATCATTCACTGGGCCAGTCATACCTTATTAAAGGTAATCAAAGTCATGATGGAAAAAGCATCACAGCTCTCCTATTGGACTGTGATACTTGAAAGGATCTCCAGTTGTGATGAATGGTAATTAAAGAAACAACCACTCCCTAAGGAGAAAGCTCAGCTTCACTCAATCCTTTCGGAGTATTGCCCTTATCATACTGTGCAGAGGACAGTGGGAAAGTGTGCCAGCTCCTTGCTGTGTGACCAGGGGTGTGTGGAACCAAACGACTGTAAATCATGGTGTGGCGTGAGGTGCCCCAGGAGTACGTGTGTTCTTCATTCCCCCTTCAGCTTCATTCACCTGGTTCTTCAGTTGGCACCCACACCTCACTTTCAAGGAATGGAGGCATCTTCCTTAACCATACCAAGGAATGTCCTTCAAAGTTTTCCAGAGAAGCCTTACTGTTTCAAGACCCTAATTCAATGAGAGTTGAGCCGCTAGCTCCTTGGAGAGGATGCTCTTAGGGTTGCTACACTAAGTTGAGAATGCCCTAATTCTAACAAGGATTTTTTAGCAGCTTTACAAATATATTGTTCTCAGAACCATTTGGTGTCTGAACAAATGGAAACTGCTAAAAATCGGTTCTCATATGCAAATCTGGCATGTGGAAATGACTTAGCTGCTTTGTACTCTTATATACTCAATAGGTGAGTATAAGTATACCAAACAAGTCACTTATGGATTGGATTCTAATTGAAGTGCCTCAGCAGCCTAATGTTGTCCAAAAAGGTGCTGAAAGAGAAATACAGAACGTAAGAACCAGTCTTATTTCTCACTATTCTGGTTTAATGGGCAGCTGCAGATTGGAAGGTGAACCATGGGACTGCATTTGCAAGTGTGTTTACAGATACAGTATCGATTTCCTTGCTCACTAAGAGCATTTCTGTACTGCCACTGCTTGCAGTAAACAACCCGGCAAGAGCCTACATGGTTGTGAAGCCATAATGCATTATTTAACAGGAGCTAATCAATATAAAACAAGCATTCCCTTTGTTACAGGAGTGCTATTGACAGAATGCTTCTCCCTTTTAATTTTTTATTATTTTGCATTGATTGCTGAAGCCCTGCATAGTCTTCAACAACATATACTGAGACAGGCCTGACCATAAATTTCACTTTTTATATAAAAAAAGATTACCCCAGTTTAGCACAGAATTAATTTGGAAGAATATCCAGCATTCTAAGAAATCAATATGAGCATAGCCATTAACTTCAATAGAAGAAGAATCAGGCCTTTGATCAGATACAAAAATCAGTTCATTTAACCATCTCTGAAATAAAAGGTCAATACAAAAAAAAAACCCCTTCCTTTTCCCAAATAAGTCCTTAACTTAAGAGTTCACCTGGAAAGAATGCATGGAATTTGGATTTCTCAGCTAACTGACGAGAAAGAATTTTGCCATCTCTAATTTCAAAAATAATATTCTCTGCCCTGTGTCTCAGATTTAACCTGCAGTTTTGTTAACTCCATGCCTCTAATATCATTCAAATAACAGTAAACAAGTGCAAGATGGGGGTTATAAAATTGGACTGCCTTGCACGTATCTCATTTATCCTCTCTTAAAAATCTCCAACTGGTTCAGTGGGAGCAGGGATGAAGCAAGCAGAGAGGAACCTATTTGAAAATTCCACTTCCACTTCTTGCACCTTCATTTATAGGAATATGCCTAATTAGTGAAGCGCTAAGATCTTCATAGTGAAACTCATGGGCATTAATTGTCAGCTACCACATTCCAGGCTCATACTTTCAACTGGCATTCATTACCTGTCAATATGACATTTAGGGAATCGGACAATATGCCATACAAAGGCCTAAAAACTCTTAATCTGTTGTTTGAGTACATTTCATTTCAATCTTCAAAGGAAAGAAACAGGCTTTTTCTTGTAGTTTAAAAGCTAAAACATTACACTAACAACTGAACTCTAAAATGAACATATTCTGATTATTTTGACCCTTCATATGTCTACTTCAGTGAGGGTTTTCAATATTGCTTCAAGCTGGATGATGACTAGTGTGTCACTCAAAACTGAAAATCTGTATGGAGAAAAGCTATGTTTGACATTTTGGAAACTGATGAAAATGGTAAGTAAAATAAATATGAAACATATAAAGGCAAGTCCCAAATATGAAGAGAGCAATTTTTCCTCTCTTGCTCAGGGAAGATACTTCACTGTTCTCTGAAATTTATTTCAAAAAAGATAGAATAAACTGGGTGAAGATGTTTTGCTGGTTAGGAAGGAGATATTGTGGGATGCTGAGATGGAGAAGACAGGAGCAGAGCACTTCATATTGTTTTTTACTATAAAATACCATTAGCCATTGCTGAATGTAGAATGCTTAATACTTTCAGGATGTCTCTTGCAAGTCACAGCTAAAGAAACCTGTACAAATTATAAATATCAAAGGTGACTATCTAACCAGATTACAAATATTTCCTAATTGTTTAGAAGTATTCTGTGTTACACCATTCTATTAGCAGACCAAAAAAAAACAAGATGAGAAAGCAGATATTTTTGAGGAACGCTAAGCTTACACCTCATAGCACCAATCACAGTGAAGAGCACAGCTTGCCAGAGGCATTCCCTTTGTAATTTAGAGGACCATCTGTACAGTGCCATCAAATACAGCAAGCAGAAGCCTTCATCCTGGTATCTGTGCCTATGTGCATATACACACCTCCTGCAAGAGCTGAGATGACTTCTGCCCAGCATACTGAGGGGAGATGGCATTACTGGTGCTCACTTTGTAAATGATAAACTAGATATCAGTCATACAAAGTTTAAAATATGTCCCAGTCGCCACCCTTGAATGCTCAGAAGTCTGCCTGTATATCTGTACAGGCTGGCCACACCAAAGTCGCCAAATTCAGGACAGTGATTCTTTGGCAAATTGAGGGTTGTTTAGAAGGGCCCAAGATCTGTCTCATGAGGATATGTGGGAAATGACAAGGAGTACCGAACTAGGACTCTGTTTCTGTCTGGTAGACCATATAGAGACATTCCAGTTTTAATCAAATTATTGAGGTTGTAAGTACTTTGTTTAGTGAGGGAGACACCCTCTGAGGTCTGCATAGATATCCAGACAGTGCATGAGCCAGAGGGACCAAGCGGGCTTAGGCGGTTTGGATTCTGTAGTGGGAAATTCAAGAGTCAGAGAACAGACATAAGGCTGTGCAGCTCTTGAGAGGTGCACATTCACTTCTCTCAACACGGAGAAAGAAGACATCACCTGGAATTTGTGAAGCAGGAAGGTAAACCTTTAAAGAATGCTGATTGCGCCTGCCAGAGACAGGCACCTTGTAAGTCACTGTACCTGGCAAGACTGAAGAGAAGACAAACCTCAGGGCTGCCAAAGAACTGAAAGAAAAATCACAATTTAAAAACCTGCTGATGGCTTTAGAAAGGGAGTTGACCTGCCTGAACAGGTTAACCCCAGCTAGGGATTGAATACAAAACTTGTTTCACTCACATGAATTTTTCCATTGCAAGATTTTCTCTCATGTCATGAATGAGAACAACTCCTTTCATGGAGTAAGAAATTATGTACATATGTAAATTATTGATTTGTTTATACTATTTTCTAATTCTAAGAAAATTAATATTATTCTCTCAGGATTCTATCAATTTTTTTTCCTTTTCTCTGCTTACTGCAGGAGCCATCCAGCAAGGAGGACTGTCGATACTATTACATATCTGAAAAGATAAACACTTGACAACTTGGCAACACTTAAGCATTCTTCATCCTTGTTCTTTTAAGCATCGTAAGGATCTGCTCAGAACACCCACATACATGCACAAACATTGTGTCACTCACACATAATACACTCCTTTTTCCAGCTACAATTTTTCCTTTCCCAGCAGTTCCAACTATAATTCACTGGCAGAGCAAAATCTTGGAATAAGCGTCTCATTTATCACTGGTCAAAGGCAGGCCTTTACTTCTCCTCAGTTCTAAAGGCCAAGGTGGAACTGGCTGCATCTCATTTGTCATAAACTTTCAGTAGATGAGTTACTTTATATCTGGGTGGACTGAGACAGGCTGGAGCTTACTGCACTGTTTTTTCATATTTTAGTCAGGATGGGGGCAGAATTCACAGTTCTGAAGCTTCAATGCTGAGCAAGTTTGACTTTATCCTGCCTGCAAGAACCAGTACTGTGGTTCAGAAGAGCTCCCTGGGGTGCTCAGGCCAAGTAATTACAGTAACTTGCATAACACCTCTCATCAGAAACTACATTTTTTCAGTAAGAAGTGGAGTCTTGTTCCATTCATGGTAGAGACTTAAAAAAGAAAAACTGTCAGTCTCCAGTACTAAACTGCCTGAAATCCATTTTGTCTTACCAGCAACAAGTAAGGGCAGCAAAACAGAAAAAAAAAAAAAAAAAAACAAAAACAAAAACAAAAAAACCCCAAACAACCAAAACCAAAAAAACCCAAACTGAAAAGTCTTATGTGCAGCTCACTGAAGGATCAGAGAAGACACTATTCTTTTTGTCTCAGTATGGTAGAACTGAGTTTTCAGGAAGAGTTTACATAAGGATTCGTTAATGGCCCCTGAACAGCAAAGCTCTCTTACAAGCTATCTCACAGTTCCTCACTGCCAAATTCACAGGCTACCACCCAAGGAGGGATTGTGCCTGGGGCTTGCTCTTCTGTTCCACAAGTGCTTGGTACATGTAGATGCCTGCATAGGTTACAAAAGCTGTTAAGTTTGTGCAAGTTGCTCCCCTCCCTCTGCCCCATCTCAGTCCTGCTCCCGCAGATGGGGACACATCCATAACACTCTCCACATGACACCCACCAGGCCACGCAAAGTGCATGAAGTCCAACAAGAACCATAGGTGGACTCCAAGGGACTAAGGCTCTCAGGATGCCAGGCTAGGGTCAAGAAAGACACAATGATCTAAATTCTTATTTATAAGGTGAGAGGATCCTTAGTAAAACAAAAGTTCTATCACATGCAAATTAAGACTGCTTTAACGGAATTAGGAAAAAAAAAAAATCATTTCCCCAGGATATTTCTTGGAAGGTAGAGACATGGGTTCCCCACTGGCAGAGGAGAGCCTTGTTCCCCCACCCCTTTGGCAAGTTCCCTAGCCACTGGATTACTGGCTACAAGATGGACGGCATCACCTGCTGATTTTATGAATGGTGTGCAAGTCTGGCATGCCATTTCTCTGGCTTTGCTTTTCATGGAAATGTTGGTATGTAAAATGAAAATGCTTTGTTTCATAGAAGAAAACAAAAATCTCATTTTGCCCAAGAAAACCCTACTTCTAACCAATTTCGTCTCTTTTTCAAGAAACAAAAACTAGGACATGTTCATTTACATTTAGCTCAAGCCAAGTTCATTTCCATTTTTTAAAGATCATTGGCATTTTAAAGGGTAAAATATACTGTATTGTGAATTATTCCCTATTCCATTCCTTGCTCTTTATGCTACAAGGCTTAATAAATTAACAACATGGGAATTTTTACTGGGGTCCTTAAATTTCCAGACAATTTATTTTAACTGTGATGAGAAAACTGAGTCTTATATATTTGTTCTCTATACCTAAGATACAACACATTTTTATATTTCCAATTTTTAAAAGTTACACTTTCCTCCACATAAACTAATTGGGTCTGTACCCCTCCCATTTTAACTTTTTTTCCTCAAGCTCTGGGATGCCAAGGTTCTGCTTAGTACATAAAACATCTGATAATTTGAAAGAATAAAAAAAAATATTTTTCTTTTCTTGGTGAAGCGTACATTTAAGCATGAACAGACCATTTTAAAATTTCAACAACAGCACTTAGCCAAGAATGCAGAGATTGGTAGTTTCTCAAAAAATTAAGATTATTTTAGGACATATTTGGTTAACGAAATATCTCAGGTTTCCCACCCAGCCTCAACAGTTGGCTTCTGCTGTACTAACCACTGCTGTTAAATTATATAGTGCACACTACACTTATGACGGACATGGTTATAATAGACAATTGGTTATAGCGGACAAAAACAGATCTCGCAAACCAAACATATTAAGTTCAAGACATTCCTCTCTGGTTATAGCAGACAAACTTTGGCCGCAATGCCAATTTCTGGGCTTTTTACTGAACCCTGTAACTGGACTGAATAGAAATGGGAGCTGGTGAGGGAAGTTACAGGAATACTATGTTTTTAAAATAGATTGTGCCCTAAACCAAAGATTGATCAAGATGGTAAAAGAGGTTATGCCGGACTGGCACTTTCTGCCAGCCTGATTGACCACTGCGTACCAGATGAACCCAGAATTTTCTATAATCTGTTCACTCCTGCTCTAAGAGCCAACTTCAGTGGATGCAGTACTGTGGAGATTTAGATGGACCCAGAGTCACTACTCCTTCACAGGGCTGATTCCTCAGCCTGTCCTGGCCATGCGCAAGGTCAGAAACTCCATGGTACTCCAATTGACATAATAATTTTCAAGGTAGCCTTTTACATCCTGTTTATATCAATATTTTCCAAGGGCAGAAGGGGGATTGGTGGGCAAGTTAAAACATGCCCATTTCAAATAGAAAGATGAGCCTGTGAACTGTCAAGAAACGTGAAATATTTATGATCCACAGCTCATGAAAGGGTTGCACGTTAGGCTCAGTCAAAACTCTTGTGAGATTTTCATGCCACTCACCTAACCTCAACAGCTATTACAGATAACCATTTAAGTGACCATTCAGGTCCACTTCTTACGTAACATCTTTCCTGGCTAAATTTTGAAAACTATCAACAGTGGGTATAGAAGTGAGAGTTATTTTTCAGGTCTGCTTTTGAATCAAACAAACAAACCAACCTTGTTTTTCACTTCTATTAAAAGTAAACAGTTTGAATTTAAACATTTTGTTCTGAAGAAGAGTGACACAAGCAAGGCATGCTTGTCTTGAGTGTGGCTAAAACCTATTCACTTGAGTTCTTCGTTGGGGATCTTAGCAATAAACCACATGACTCTTTTTGACTGGCTTCAGCACATGATTTTCCTTGGTAGCCACATACTTGCCTTTAGGGGCCTTGTGGCAGACCTTTCCTAACCAGCATCTGTGTCAGTAGCAGAGTCTGTTCTGCGGGATCCTTACCCACCTGAAGCTCATCAACTCCCACTCTGCTTTACCTCTTAAAATAGAGTAACAAGGTAGGATGTAAGTCACACTTGTACATCCGCAAGCATCCACTCACACCTGTGAAACAGTTCTGATAGAAATAGAACACCTCTGTATTTACATGGTGAAGGTCCTGCAAGAGGGTACCCTATCAGCTGACAGTAATGGAGAAGAGCTGACGCAAGATGTAATTCTGGGTCTCATCAAAAAGCTTCATTGTATTTCATATGTTCTTTGGGGTCAAAGCCTGTCGAGCACAGTCTCAGCTTCCTGATGCCTAAAAGTGTAAATGAGTACCTACTACCTTTGGTAAAGCAAAAATTTTTATCTATGAATTTTAGTTATGTCCTATGTGACCTCCCTGCAAAATAGAGATGAACATCCCAAGTCAGCACAATGTAAATTGGAAGTTCTTTTACCTAATACCTACAAAGAAGTCCCAACAAACATCTAAAGATAAATTATGTCATTCTCAGAAACTTGATGGTAAAATATCTGTGATGCACAGTAGTCTTATGTGACACAGCATATGTTCAAAAAGACTAGAGAGTTGACATAGGGATTTTCCAGGCAGTGGAGGTTTGTTTTCACCCATATGTCTTTTCTCTTCTTGTTGTACAATAAAGGCATCACAACACTTTGTGATTGTCTAAAAACTGTTGAATTTCAACAGCAAGATAGGTGCCTCAAGTCCTTTCCATTTTGGAGGAAGATTGCTAACAAAATGTGATCACAGCAAGTCCTGTGACTGGAAAGTGTATAGGGAATACATACTGGCAAACACTTGCCATCTAGAATTATAATTAAAAGTTTTTGCAAGGTGCATTCAAATGTACTATATTTTTTCCAACACTGTAGAAAATATCTCTATTTAATTAGTCAATTCATTCAGAGGGTTCGGGATTTTTATTTCTTCCTTTGTTCCAAGTTTCAATATTTTAAGGCCTATTTTCAAATTATTAAGTAGATGCCACCCATACTCAGGCAGTGCTGATGCACAGAATTTGATAGACACCATGAGGTATCATCAAGAGATGTGATTGTCATATAGTTTTATGTGCATTTAAACTATCATCTTTGCACACAGTTTCACATAAACACTGGACTTTCTCTTCAGTAGTTAACTAACAACACAAGAATAAAATACAGATTTGTGAAAAATGTATCATTTCCCTTGAGAGTGTCTTAAATAACTTGGGGTGCACGTTACTCTCTTCTGCTTATCTATCTTCTTTTCAGTTGAAGACATAATACTCAACAGGAAAAAAAAAAAAAAGAAAAGAAAAAAGTGCATTAAGATTACATTTGGCATTTTGAATACAACAAAAGGTACCTATAGGGCTGCTTTATTGTACAGTCAAGTAAACTCCAGCTGTCAGCCCTGTGATCACTTCTTCAATAGGCAAAAAGGACTTAGCTCTAACCTGGCTACATGCTGGTTCTCACCAGTATAACAACTGATATTTTCTTCTTTATGAATTGCATTTACAATTATTCCTTGGCTTTCAAGGAAAACTTTGAAAGAAAAATGTGACTAGATTTCCTAAGGAAGTACTCTCCTTTTTTTTTGGTGTTAAATAAAAAAGCTGTATATCTCTTTTTATTAGAGCTCAAGTAAAACCTTTTGCCTGAAATAAAAACTTCTGCAGGACGACTTGCAAAATCTTGTGGGTTTATTGGCATTCTCCTATTATGTTCACATTAAAGAGCCCAAAATATGCTAAATATGACCCTCTGCCTGGAGACAGAGCAACTCCTGCATATATGGAGTCAGAGAATATGCATCGCTGAAACTTTGATCACTTCCTTAAATGTGTCAGTAAGGGAAGAAATCCTGGCCTTGCTGAAGTGAATGGGAGTTTTGTCATTGACTGCAGCTGGACCAAGGCTCCACTAGCTCTGTTCTGGTAGGAATTTCTAGATTTACTGTATAACTTTGAGATCCACACTTCACAGGAAGAACAAGTGTAACTGAACACAAGAACTGATTTAGAAATTTGAACAATATTTTCATGAAAACTTTTTCAGAATGTTCTTTTTTAAATTTTCTGAAAGAGGAAAATGGTAAAATCAAACTTCTAAAAAAAATTTAAATCTGTTTCAGTCTTACTTAAAATGTCTGATATTGTGTGATTTTTCTTCTGCCTTCTCCCTTTTTCTTCATTAATTTCTGTCTTCGCTTTCCTTTCTTCTGAAATCTAAAGAATAAATAAAAAAAAAAAATTAAAAGGAGAAGTTGGCAGGGAAGAGAGGAGGAATGACAATTATTTGGGAAGAGAGATGACATTTTTCCGTATAACATTTCTTGCATCTGGAGCCAAAGACAAGACAGAGACAAGCGACACAGCTTCAAACCTACAAAATTCCATTTTTTCCTAGAATGGTTTGCTATGCTGTTTTTAAAAGAAAACGCCATACTTTGAAAGCTAATTCCATGTTGTATGTTGTTTCTTTTAGGAAATTATCTTTTTTATTTCTAAGTCCACTCTATTAACCAATTTGTCAGAAACTTATAAAAAATGCTATTGTAGATTACTCCATCATGTAGATAGGCAAAACACAGAAGACTATGACAATCGCAGTTTGTGCAAGGGTAAGCAGCATGTGGCCTCAAGCAGAAATGGGCCCTAAATAATTACAAAGAAGTTGTTTACTGTGGCATTATACATTTGACAAACTATATTCCAGCAAACCAAAATATTGACACCTATTCAGTGAAAAACTTCTTTGCAGCAAAATGCTTATCCAGGTGGCTGAATGCTTTGTTTTCAGTTTTGACCTCAGTCAGGTATTCTGCTCTTTCAGCCTTCTCCAAGCTCATCCATCTTAAGATTTCAAAACAAAGCGAGTCAATTTTATGCCATAATTTCTTTATCAACCAATAGTCTATGTGTTTATATGAAAGTACTTTTTTCAAATGTCTGAAATCTCTATCTGCAGGCTCTTGGGTAAATGGTTAACTATTTAAATGACAAGCTCAAAGCATGAGGCAAGCTTTCTAAGCCATATTTTGGCTTCAACAGTAACATTCTTGTGACCTTATAATCCCATTGAACCATTTAAATGTAAAAATGTGCCAATGGAAAGCTGAAATATGAGAAGTGGCATCACACAGAAGTTTTCTGTCCAAAATCTTCTATGTAATATAAAACAAACAAATAAAAAATTCCTACAAAATTGCATATTGGGTATATGAGGGTACTTCCTTCCATCCTCAGCAACAGGTTACCAACACAATTTTGTAAAAAGAAAACCATATATTTATGAAGGGTTTTCTAAGAGAAAAATTGTTTCAGTTTTATCTAGTACAAATTTAATCCTGTTAGCTCTATACTTGCTCTGTGTACACACTCACGCCATGAACAGAGCAAGCTTCAGGTTCTCACACTTCATTATTTATGTCATACATTATCTGTATGACATAGAAAGAGATACTGTTTGATATAGTGGGGCAGAAAGTTTACCACAGATCCTACCAGAGTCCTGGCACAAAGTGTTTTGATAAGTTAACAAAATTTCTGACAAATGTCATCAGTAAGAACGGCACAGGAAAATGTTTGAAAAATTTAATATCTGTACCTGAGGATATCCTGTGTTAATCAGAGGTAAAGGTTTACTTTTGAAAATTCTTTCATCTGGCGTATCTGTTAAACACCTGTAAGCACCTGCTTACTTTCATCTAGCAGGGAACTGCAGCTATATTTGACTTCTAAAAGCTCTCACTTTTACTAAGTACATCTGTGTAAGTTCTTCCAGAGTAGGTAAATGAGCCCCAGCAGTTCCAGGTAAAATAAAGTTCCCATGACATGGCAGGTTTGTAAAATGGTGACAAAAGTCTCATCAGAACTGATTACAAAGCCCAGTACATGAATTATGCTTTGTTATGGACTGGCTGAGTTAGTTCAAGCCTTACTGCAAATGTTTACTTCCCTACCATTCCTCACCATAGCATACACTCCTCCTTTTCTTTTTTTCCTTATTGACAGGTAACTTCCTATGAAAAATTTGAATTCTTTCTTAAATTTACACCTACCTACCTCCTTAAAATATCAAATCCCAAAAAATACTGTCCCAGTTACTCGTTCACTCATCATGCTGTTTGAGATATCAAGGGAGGCGACTGCAGCAGGTTTTCTGACTGGTGCTTTTACCCACTGGGATTTCTGTTACACCACAGACTCTTAAGACTCTCCAAAGTACTCCAAAGACCACAGCAATCTAAAGCTTCAAAGCAAATTTGATTTAACACCCATCTCCTTAGACCTTGTCCCTCCTAGAACTGAATTCCTTTCGTTGGGTTTTATTTATAAATACTCACAGAAAAGCCGTTCTGTAAATAACTTACAGGCTGAACTTGAAACTATGAGTGAAGTGAAAGCTATAATAACGTGTTGTGGTAATTCAACGCAATTTAAAAAAAAATAAATTATTATAAAATGAACCACGTTATACTGGTACTGAAGAACACATCAGAATGGAAGCCAGGATATGACATATGGGCAGCTGTGCACATAGATACTTTACCCTGTTCCAAAGGCTGGAAAACATTTCAGAAAATAATATACCTGGATTTCAAAACTTCAGTGAACTCAATATTTTGTGTTTTTCATAATTTCATCTTAATATAAATATTTTAAAGTACTTAAAATACATAACATGAATTTGAGTAACCAAGTAAAATTAAGCATCCATTTTGCCTATGCAAAACTTTCAAAACACCTCTTCAGACAATCTAGATCTTTAAACACCAAGAAGTTACTAAAAATATTATCCTAAACAGAGCCTTTAATATCCATAAGTACCATAGTAAAATGTATAATACCAGTTCAGCCACTGGGAGATGACTAAACAGATACCCTACTGGGGGAGGTTTCCATGACCAAGAGCGTACTCTGTAATATTCTGCCATTTAGAGGTTTTTTGTTTTTAAGGCAGCCAGGAAGATTTAACAATGCAGTTAATCTTCAATAGAGAAATATCATGTGCTACATCACTTATTCATGGTACTCTTCCTACAAAGGTAAGAATTACATATCCTTTAATAATACACAAGGTTTATGACCTTTTTGTGGACAGAGACGGCAACTAGCAAAAATTTAAAAATATCATTTTGGTTCAGTGTAGACTGATCAGATATCAAGACCATTTCCCACTTCTCACTCCCCCTTTCTCCCCTCCAGGTGGGGAGAGAAAGCAGCCTTTCTGCAAAAAGGGCACAAAACCTTCATGTTTGGGTCCTTGGGGCGTTCCAAGTCCAAGCAGGAAACCACAGCCCATTCGGCAGGATCTACCAGTTTACTGGCTGGAGTAACAGTCACTCTGTTTCCGGACTTTGTGCAGATCACATGCTGATTTCCCAATGAAATGGTTTCTGAACAGGTATAGTTCTCAGCATAATTAATGTGTTATAAGAAATGCATTGTTCCCCCTGTTTTCAAACAGCTCTGTGGTGTCAGGGTTGCATACCACTGCCTCACTGGGGCTCCCAGCATCTCTAGGAGGCCTGGGAGAAGGACAGCACTTAAATAATGGGGGACAGAGCCAGCAATCCCACTATGATGCAGATGCATCAGCCACAGGAAGGGCATGTCTGAACACTGCATGAAATCACAGGGAAGAGAGGAGGGGGCCAGCGCTGAGACAGCTGGTGCACTCCGGCTGTACACAAAATGGTGCATGGGCTAACCTGGGACCTGATTGTTGTGTAGCCGTGCTAGACCCACACCTCACCCAGGCTACGTGCAAACGGGCACACGTCCAGTGCCACGCTGGTGATGTGCCACCACTCCCAATTTCTGCAAGCAGTTCAGCCTACAATAGATGAAAGCTGTTTGCTCTGTGCTCCCAAGTGAGGATCAGGCAAGTTCTAAAAAGTGATATTTGGAGAGCTTTCCCTCCTCCCCCTTTATTCTTTACTTAGACCAACACTTAGACCAAAGCATACATTTTCAATGGGATTTGTTCAGTATCATCCACGTTCAGTTATGCTAAGGAGTCTCTATAAACTTATCTTCCAGATGTATGAAATTCTACTTTTTTCTAAAATCATCTGAAAACAATACCTGGGGTCTAGATATAGTAAATGAAACCAACCCCCTCAAATATCCATCTCTCAGAAGTAAACACTGAGCCTTCAGTTCCACAGCTGCAGCTCTGCAATTCACACAGCCACTTTGTGTAACGGAAAGCTTTCCTTTGTCTTTTCCTCCTCTTAGCTGTAAAATCAGTACTCACAAAACAGCAACATTCAGTCACTATAGGTAGACAGCCTTGGCAAATACAACCGTTCCACATATACAGCTTGTGCAATCACTCTATGTGAGGTCTGAAACTGGGGGAAAGCTTGTCTAAAATAAGGAAGACTGGTTTAAATCCAAAACAATCTACTGGACAATTGTTTTAGCTGTAAAATCTCCAAAAGACTTATTCAAGTAAGTAGGATCAAGCTCATCTCTTCTTTATAATATATGCCAAATAAAACCAATTTTTTTTAAGAAACCCATTCTTTCATGACAACCAATGGCCCCTCTTTTAAACATTGCTCTAGATAAAGACCAGATTTATACCGAGTTTTTCTTCTGCTGTCCTCTCAATATTTCATAGAATCATAGAATCCTAGGTTGGAAGGGACCTCAAGGATCATCTAGTCCAACCTTTCTAGGTAAGAGCACAGTCTAAACAAGATGGCCCAGCACCCTGTCCAGCTGAGTCTTAAAAGTATCCAGTGTGGTGGAGTCTACCACTTCCCCGTGGATTTGGTACATCAAACCTCAGTTCTTGTAGCAATGTCCATGCACCAACACATCCAAAGAAATATAAAGAAAACTTCTTCATTTCTTAATATGATTATAGTATCCTACAATTTAAGACAGACATATAAAATATTTTTTTTTCAATTGAAGGCTGGCAGAACTGATTTAGGTTGTTTTAATTCCAAAGTAGTTTCATGTCAGTGGAATCAGGGCTAGCTTTGAATTTTTGAATTTGCTCTTGTGTTTAAATAATGCTCATGGTTTAAATATTGTTCATGTTATTGAGAGGAAAGATAAATCACTAAGAATATATGACAATACTGGCTGCTTCTTCAGGCTGTTTTATGCAGCTGTGACAGCTATATCAGCCCATGAAGTAAAGGGGGAAGGGAAGGAAAGGGGAGGGAGTGGAACCACAAAAAAAAAAAACCCAAACAAAACAACAAGAATGGCAGTGGATGAAGCCTTATTCACTTGCTGGAAAATCATTTCCTTTTCTCATATCCACATGTATTGATTGAAAAGTATTTAAACCAGTATAAATTATTTATTATATTAACTGGTACTTAGTACAGGTATAGCTCACTGAAGTACCTTCTAAGTTCTTTGAAAACAATTTATAAAGCATGTGGAAGAAATAATTTTCACTATTCATTTGAGGTAAGAATGGATATAATACCTCCTACACATTAAGAAACTGAGAGAACTCAGATACATGTTAGAATATTACACCATTTTCTAATTCAAGATCCTGAAGCACTCACAACTAATAGAATGAAAACTTCAACATAGAGTATTCTTCATATGATAACCCTCAGCTTTCAGCAATACTTAAAATTTTCTACAAAATCACTATATTTTTTAAAAGGAAACCAATGTGCTGAAATCAAAGTGAGAAAGCAGGTAATTAAGAACTAATCCATAACACTGAACAACATCCTCTTTTATTTTTCCTACTTTGCTATAATATGTATTTACTTCAGTATCTTTTATGAACAAAAACAATCACCAATTTTTTGTTGAAAACTTTTTGCTCATTGAACACATTATGGCATAAATCTACATTAGAAGTAAGATCACATTGTTATAACTGTACCGTAGCAACTTTTTGAGAGAACTGTCATAGAAATGTAAGTGCTGGGCAGTCATTGTATCAACCTTAATACTTTTGTTATTAAAGATCTGAAAGAGTTTGAACTGATTGGCATTCACCTAATGTCCAAAGCCATTTCTAATAGCTGAAAAATATTCCAAGATGCTTCTGACTACAATCAATATAACTTGTGAGTGTAGCTGTTTCTCAGAATTACTAAGTGTGCCAGGCTGAAAAAAAACCCCTCATCTGAAATTCTGATGTTATTTTACTAGACAAGAAAAAAAATAGTTATTAAAAACTTACATTATACAATCTATTAGTGATCAAATAGTGACTTACCTATATTACAGTTTCTCATATATTATGTACTTATCTGAGGGCAAATACTTGCTTTCTCTTCACCTCCAGAAGCAAAGACACGTCTCTTGAAATTACCACTTACACTGTCAGCAGAATTTATGCCATATTAAGTAATGTAAATATTATTTATATTTGCAAATTTTTTTACACAATTTTCTTGACATCTTGAAAGTGCAGTACATAATAGCTCAGTCCTTTTTGGTTGTGTAATAAGAAACACAAATCTTCCCATCATTTGAATTATTAGCAGTCACAAACGAATACTTCCTTCACTGTCAGTTTTCTCAAATAAAAAGTGAGCCGCTATGTTGTGGCAAATGTGTGAAGTTTTAGTCCAATAGTAATAACTGTACTTCTTTTTCATTTTATTGGTGGCTGATTTTTCTTTTGAGTTCACAAAGAAGTGTAAGATCATTGTTATTTTAGAAATGATCCTTGAGTGCAAGCAATCATTTTCTGGTCTTACTGTGGCCAGTTCTCAGTCTTTAAACATTAGCTTCATTTCAGGGTATAAGGGATTCCCAGATGAGATTTACAGCCTCATCCGAAGCCGCCATCCAATTCTTAATCTAATATCAGAAGAAACTAATTTCTCTTTCTTGCACCATCATACCTCTGAAGTCCTTCCACAATCTCCTCAGCACCTTAGGCCACCACAGTAGCACGCAACACTGAAATCTCATGCAGACAGATGTCCTGCTCTATTTATAGACTATAGCACCTGGAGAAATATTTGCAGAGAGTTCTGCAAAAGCCTCTACCTGTAAACTGCCAGGAGGAGTTTGCTTGCAGATACATTTCAAAGCCTTGCCCAGAACTTTTGCAATAAAATATATCAGCACTCAGAGGCAGCTGGCACTTCCAGAATGATGAATGAAGAGTCCAGAATGTGTTCATTTTTTCATGACATTACCAAACCTGGGTTTCAGAGTCCTGGGACAATAACTTGTTTGCATGAAGAAAGCGTAAAGCATTGAGGCTTACACCTCTGTCACCTATACCAGGTGAGCACTTCACCTTAGAGCAAGAACAGCAGCAAAGAACTTTTTTCTTTAACTGTGATTGATATCTTTTAAAATCTATTTTTACCCTGAAAAGAGATTTATATTAAAGTGACATTGCTTAATGTTGCTTTACAAAGCTTTGACTGATTCATTTAGGTTTCTCTTAGGCCAGAGTTGCATGAACTGAGAAACATACTCTATGATGAATGAAGACGGGCATTATAGGGGACAAATCCAACAAATTAACCACAGAACATACTCTCTTCTATGAATCCATATAATTTTGTTTTCCTATTTTATTTTCTAATTCTTTTGCCTAATTCTTATTCTGTGCCATACAAATTAACTTCAACAATTTTCTGGATGCTATCTTTATCTCAGAAAAGGCTGAGGAAATAAATCTGACACCACAAATTTATAGAATCCACTCTTATCATTCAGACTTCTCTGGCTTTCCCCTAAAAACTATACACACAGATGCACAGAAACCCTGAAGAAGTACAACTTTCAGCTTTCTTCCCAAGCACAGGTCCTTCTGTCCAACATCACTAGCTCCTTCCATCTCCTCTACACTGTCTTTTTGTTCAGCTTCTGCCTTCCAGCCTTGTTCAATTTACAGGTCTGTGCTTTCTTCTACCCATCAGCAGTTTTGTTTCTGATAGGAATTTTGCTCACTTTCTTCCTCATTAAACTGTAATGAGAAATGCAAACAACCTGATACGGAAGTGATTCCAACACTGAGTTGCTCTGTAGCCACATTCCAGACTGAGGTCCAGAGCCATAAAAAAGATTGAGATTGGCAGGATTTAGGAAACTAAGCCAAACTTGTAGCCCTTCAAACCTGTAAGCAACTCTTCACTAATGGGCAGACTCCTAAACTGTCTGAAGCTCTTTTGGCACCTAAGGAAATGTCTTAAAAGGCCCTTAGGGTTGTGCATTGAAGAGTAGGTTTGGCTATACCTCTGCTTACTAAAAATAGGTCAGCTGTCTCAGGGAAACACAAGAAGCCAAGAAGCTGGAACGAGAGAGAGAGACACCTCTGCTAGGCTACAAGTTAGACACCTAAACCCAAGAGGTAAGACCAAACCAGCCCTTTGCCTTCAGAAGCAGCTCCCGGCTCAGCGTGTTGACAGCCTTCGCCCCCGTGATGTCTCTTTCCATGAGCACACACATTGACCATGAGCACCCCTGCAAGGCCACAGGCTACAGGCTCAGGATTATGCCACCGCACTGCTTTCCTTGGTGGCTCCAGCACTGAATCTTGTCTGAAATCATGGTGCTATAAAGTGAAGTTACAAATGTACGTCTGTGCAAAACATTCCCTGATTGTTTTTAGAGTACCTTTACAGCATTTTCCAAAGTTAGAAAACCAAGAATTTCATCCTAGGATTTATCCAGACAGTCCAGCCCTGATCAAAAATCCCTCTGTGGCTGTTTTCTAAGGGATTAGAAATGGCATCAGTGACATTTCTTACAGACTTCAGCTGGCACATAGCTCACCAGGCATTCCAATTCACTATGTGATGCTTTTGTTTCTCCACTCCCTTATCACAAATTACATTTTAACTTTTATATTTTACTCTGCTGAACGCTTGAAGGCTGTATTGTTTTGTAGTCCTAGGGCACCAGGCAAAACAAACAGAGAATTTCAAATTTCCCACAACATCACGCTGCCATAACAGTGTCAGTTTACCCTCATATTTTGAAGACTGTCTCCAGTCATCAGGACTGAGATAATGGGGTACACTTCTGCTGCACAAGATCTCTTCACTGGTAAAGTCTGCATAGGTGCAAGTTACCCAAGCTCCCCAAAATGCAGACTATCACCTATTTATAGCTCAGAGATGGGTGATTTTATTTGTGTCTTCTGACTGAAAAGATTATTTACTTGGTGAAAGGGACAGCATAAGGGAACTTCATAGTGGAGCCAGGGTTTCCAGACAAGGTAAACAGGGAAGGTACTTGTAAAAGAGGCAGGAGATTGGAGTATTAGGACTAGTATTAATACAGCTTCTAGTATTGACATTAAACAAACCAACCACCTTCAGAAACGTTTAGTTATTTTTGTCTCCAGCTTTATCACCTGGTTTCTTTGCTCTGTCCTCAAACGGTCTTCACTACGTGCCTGTCTGTCGTCTTATACTTCAGCTCTTGGGTGCAAGGATTGTTTTTTCTCTTCTGTTTGGAAACTGCCCAGGCCACAACATAAATAGTTTTTATCCAGACTGTTGGAATGCCCACTCAGTGTGTTAGCTGCATGGTTACACGTTCAGTCACCCCTTGCTCTCTTCCAAGGATTTTCCCTTATTTCCTGCAGTTTACTGCCAGCAGTAAGGGAGCATCTATACAATCAGATGCCCAGTTTCAGAAAAGCAGATTTCCCACCACCACCACCTTGTTTTTCTAGGAAAACTAGATAATGACAGTTTTAATGAACTCACTAAAAGGGGCGATCTACACAGAATCCACCAGCAGCGAGGCTGTGTGCATTACTCAGCAAGACATGCTGCAAACACCAGTATAATAAACACTGCTGGAGAGGGCTGCCTGGTGAACTCATGGTGCAGCTGCGGAGCGCTGCGTTGCTGGCCAAGTGACCCCAATCTCAGAGCAGGCACAGAATCCAGAAAGCTGAGTTCATAACAGTTATGTGTTCATAGTCAGGGAGAAAGAGTCAGAAAAACAAATATTTCTTCTTGTTTTAACATGTGGGATTTAAAGGACAAGACCTGGCTTTAAATTACTGACCAGGTTCTCTAGCTCTCCAGTGCACCAACTGCTTTGTGTTGGCATAAATGTTGTTCCACAGAGGTCAAGGGGAGTTCCAGACGACCTCCGTGAAAGTTCTGTTGAATAAAACACATCAAAGAATTGGACTCCCTGAGCAATCACTTCCTCAAGTTTGCCTGCTGTAAAGGAATGGAGAAAGCTACTCACTCTGTTGCATAAAGCTCTTTAAGAACTTTAACATTAAGGCAAGAAGTTAATTCAGGAACAAGTTTTGGCATCGCTGCAGAGTACCTACACCTCTAATTAAAGTAGAATTACTCCATTTGTAGTACTGTATCTATGACTAAATTATATTCGTTGTGAACTTAAAAGGGATGCAACTTGTAAAAATTAATTAGGAATCAGACAAAGTTTGTATTTTTTATTTAAGAGATGTGTAGGCAATCTGTTAGAAAGTGAAACAAATATTTCCCATATTATTAGACCTTTCACAATATGTATATAACCGTAAATTTTGCACACCCCATAGATGAATCCCCTCATTAACTTAAAATTTACTAAGTAAATTAAATACATTTTATCTATAAAATTAATACATAGAAAATATTAATCATAATAATCTGAAAACATAAGAAATAATTATTAGTTGTATATTTACACCTATGTTACTATCCAGAGGTATAATGGTCACCAAGAATCCATTCCCATAGCAGTAAAGCTGTAATTTTGGAACAGGCTTTGCTAATGTAGCTACATGAACAGATTCACCATTGTTTTACCATGTCTGTCATTTTGGATTTAAAGATACCTACCTATATAATGCAGTAGTAGTACAGTGCCAACATATACAGTATGTACAGATAATGAACCATCCAGTCATTTAACAATCAGATTAAAATTATGATTGTAAAGACAGAGTTTTCTTTCTTTGTGACCTGTGTTTAGGTTGTATCATCCACAGACCGAGGTCAGACTTCTGCAAATGAAACCTTTTTTTGATACTCCAGAGAATTATTAATTTCTCTCTGTTTTTCTTGTTTGGCATATCAACAAAACTGACATGGTCCAGATTCACACCAAAACTTCATAGGATTTGCCTACAGTAAATGAATAAACATCATTATCATGGTCCTTGTAGGTATTGTGGAGGGGAATAGATTTTAAAGTAAAATAATTGCACAAGATATACAATTGTCTGTATAAATTAGTGTATCGGGTTACTCAATAAAGAACATTTTTAAGCACATCCAAGTTAGGTAACAGAATAATTGAGTTTTCTTGCACAACCTTAATTCATCTCAGTGAAGTACATGCATTATGAGACAATCTTTAATTAAGCGATTATGTACTACAAATTCTGTACGGCATTTTACAATGTGAACAACAAGCTTTTTTTCTGCAAATGAATCAAAATTGTCTAGAGTTTACTGAAGAAGCCCCTCTTACACATACCTATACAATAACAATATTTATAACTATAGCTATCTAAAACTAAATAAAACCACTTACCGGTGTTTTTCCGTCTGGCATCCTCAAGGAGATTTACAAAGTTTTACCAGAATATTTGTAATCTAGTTTGCAAATTAAATGAGTGGAAGCACAACAAAGTCTTCATCTGCACATTGAAGACTGTTCGGCATTGTTCTTTGAAATGAACAGAGAAAAATAATGGACTTCAATTTTCTTCCTTTCTTGAAACTACTTAAAATTAGGGATTACATGGTTCACAATAAACTTTTAGATAGCTTTCTAAAGTTTTATACAGATACATATTAAATGTATATCTGTTGTTATACTTTTTAAAGATGGAAAGGATTCTACCTGTATTTACATATTTTGATTCAAAATCTCCTTTATTCTCAGTTGGGAACAGAAAAGCCTTTATTATTCTCAGCTGGGCCCAGTCCCACAAACATTTCAACTCTGCCTTCATCAGGTGCAGATCACACCAGCATTTATCCCCACTAATCACCACTCCCTCTGGCACTGACATTATCCTGGGGAGTTTCCCATTCACCTGACATCAATTACCCTAGACCCTGCTGATACTTAATTCATATCATCATACTTAATTAATCATTAACCCCTTCACTGCAGCCAGTGTTCTGTAATTGGTGTTCACAGCATCTGCAAAATATTAAGGGTATTTGACTGTACATTCATCATGAGCTCTTCGATTGGAACATGAGCTATAGGCTACAGACTTCAGCCATGTTTCAGAAGGGTATCACCCAAATATATTAATACAAGGAAAAATTAGCATCCCTTATCCAGCAGCTCCATAAATCTAGCAGCTGCACATCCACCATTCAGTTCTCTTCAGAGCCGTTTAATAAAATGCTATTCTCACAAGGACATCAGGAGACCTGCCTAATCACTTAGCCAAGAAAATTGCTCATGGAGATAAACAGAACCCATTGAGGAGCTTCACATTTCACAATATTTAAATAAAAAAGACTGACAGATTTAAAGGAAAAGTCCAATTTAAAATTTAACTGTTGTCATCTCACTGTAGAAACAGGGCTTCACTCCTGATCTTACTCCTGATAGAGCTTGGTAGCTAAAATATCTGAACAAATACATGAGGCAAAAAAACAGCAAGCTATGCATCTCTGAGAATATTTTATATTGTTTAGGTGATATCGTAAAAGGGGGATACTTTTCTTTATAGGGAGGCTAGAATTCTATTGAGTTTCAAAAATCCACTTACTCTGACTAATATTCCACCTTTTCTTTTCGTTGGAGACCTACAGGGGAAAAAAAAAGAAATCTAGTGTGAATGGAGTCTTTGGTGTAGGACTCTAAACATACAGTGAGAAATGCAAGGGGGATGAGGAATAAAACAAATACTGGTCATGGCTCATTTCAGGGAGCAACCACCTACTCAGAATGTGAGAAGATTATCCATTATTATCGGTGGATTGGATTATTAGAGTTAAATCCTGGGGGCCTTTGTTATGTCTCATAACCACTTTTCATGTTTATCTTTTAATGGTAAGTTTGAACAGAAGATCTATGAAATTACATTTATCTGAAGCAAAAGAGCTGAAGAATTGGTACAGAGGATATATCAGTGGATCTCAAGTTAGCAACAAATCTAGAGGTCCATATTCTACGCTTACTCTACTGAAAGACAAATAGCACATTGCTGATGAGATGTTTCCCAGGTCTTTATATTCTGCTTTTATTTTGTTATGCTTTTAGCTTAACAGAGGAGACATATTTAAAGAGTGGAGTATCTGACAAATCTCATTTCACAAGCATCAAGAAAGAGGTTAATGAGGTTTCAAAATAGGGTTAAGTGGTACCACCATCACAGGAGTTGTGAGTGTTTGTAGAAGATGCACATGAAAGAAGACCCATTTTAATAGTATGGAAGATTCTCACTTTCATTTCTTCTAGCAGGGTAATGACACAGAGATTTTTAAATTTTTATTAGAGGTGCAAGATAAAATAGAATAAAGCCACATTTACTGGTCTCATATATTCACTAATCAGGTTGCAGAGATAAATTAATAAAAAAATAAAAAATTAACTATTTTTAAATATGTATTTATCTTAGAAATATCTCTGGCAAATACATCAAAGTTATACATCAGTTGATGTCACACTGAAGTCAAACAGTTTTTCCTTGTGGCCAGGCAGAATACAATCATATCTATAGATCAATGCCTATTACTTCACTTTGAAAACAAAATAAAACACAAATAATCAAGCATTCTATTCCCTCCAGTTCCACATAGCTGATGGTACCAGTCTTACAAAGACCTGTGGATCCACATAGTAGGTCAAAATCTTAGTCGTGCAAAATCACGCCTCCCTGTTACAGTCACCAGTGTTATGTTTGCTTTCATCGAGTGAGGAACTTGTTGAACACTTCCAAGGAAAAGTATATTACTGCAGGAATCTTTCACTGCAGGAATGGAAGGAGCTGGTTTATTTCTAGCAGTTGGAGAGAGTCCAAGCTCAGCCAGTTGAGAGAAAATTTCTTTAGCTAAATGATTTTTGTTGAAATTTTCTTAAAGAATTTCACCTGAGGCAGTCAGTGAGTGTGGAAAATTTCAGTCCAAACAGTTGAATATGATGAACATATTAGCATTTGAAAATGGGATTTTATCAAGAGATGTGTCAGGGAACTTTAGTAACAGGCAGATCTTTCTGCTCCCCCTGTAATATTGGCCTCCTTAAAGGCACCAGTGACGGCTATTAATTCCAGACCTGGTTGTAATGGATGGTGTCCTTCCCATTCTCTTTCAGGCTAATTGAAAAAACTAATTTAGCGCATTTATGGAATTCAGTATCATGAAAAACAGAATCTTTTTCACAAAAGAATTGTCCCAATAGTAAAAGCTGAGCAAAGCCAGGCTTCAGATTCTAAGACTTTTTCTTGTGGCTGGTTGTATATACACCTCACGGAGGTTTCATAGCAAGGACTGGGTGTGCAAAACAGGAAAAAGGCACATACAGGGAAGCACTCATGAGGTAACAAGAGGAAAATATCTTTGTAGCATAGGAGAGGATTGAAAAACAGGTTTAGCAAACTATGAGCAAGAGAACTTCTGTGCTATTGCTTTTTCAGCTGTATCTGTTCTTCATTTGGTTAGGACCATCATTTTTTCTCTTATCAGAGAAAAATCTCTGACGTTCATTAATTGTACAGGACAAAGGGCAAATTTTAAACATTTATGTATATTGGTGTGTGTTCATCTATTGTTTTTATTTCTCTGAGGCGGCAAAAACATTTACATAAATTTCATAGATGTATTATTTGTTTGACACCACTACCTGCACTTGATACCTAATAATACCTTAGTCGGATGAAAGTATTTTTGAATAGCATAGTCTCTGTAATCTAGAATTATACCAAACTAATGCCTACCACCCCATTTCATGGATCACACGATTTCTGTTTGTCTTTATTGTATATAAGATGTCACCACCCTTACTTAAGCGCAGTGTATTTCATGATGTGTCCTTATGTACTTGTCATCAAAAATACGGGTTACACAAGTAATAATTTGTTAGATTACAGTGCATTAATAATTTCTGATTTAGCACATTACTGTTTGACAGGGGAGATATACTGTTATTTCTACCAAGAAAGCAAAACACAACGTATCAACTGGGTGTCAATGTAAACACTGATGCCTCCTCCCTTTAACACTGCCTTGTACATAGAATCATAGAATCATAGAATGTTTTGGGTTGGAAAGGATCCCTAAAGCTCATCTAGTCCAACCCCCCTGCAGTGAGCAGGGACACCGCTAACCAGATCAGGTTGCTCAGAGCCCCGTCCAACCTGGTCTTGAATGTCTCCAGGGATGGGGCCTCCACCACCTCTCTGGGCAACCTGTTCCAGTGTTTTACCACCCTCATTGTAAAGAATTTCTTCCTTATATCTAGTCTAAACCTACCCTGGTTTAGTTTAAAACCGTTATCCCTTGTCCTGACACAGCTGGCCCTACTAAAAAGATTATCCCCATCTTTCCTATAGGCCCCCTTTAGGTACTGAAAGGCTGCAATCACGTCTCCCCGCAGCCTTCTCTTCTCCAGGCTGAACAAGCCCAACTCCCTCAGCCTGTCCTCATAAGAGAGGTGCTCCAGCCCTTGGATCATTTTTGTAGCCCTCCTCGAGCCATTGACCACTACCCTCTGGATGTGACCATCCAGCCAGATCCTTATCCACCGAACAGTCCACCCATCAAATCCATAGCTCTCCAATTTAGAGAGAAGGGTGTTGTGTGTCAAAGGCTTTGAAGAAGTCCAGATAGATGACATCCATTGGTTTTCCTTTGTCCACCGTTGCTGTCACACCATCATAGAAAGCCACTAGGTTTGTCAGGCAGGACTTGCCCTTGGTGAAGCTATGCTGGCTACGTCGAATTATCTCCCTGGCCTCCATGTGCCTTAGCATAGCTTCTAGGAGGATCTGTTCCATGATCTTCCCAGGCACAGAGGTGAGGCTGACAGGTCGATAGTTCCCAGTGTCTTCCTTTCTACCCTTTTTGAAAATGGGCACAATGTTTCCCTTCTTCCAGTCACCAGGGACTTCACCTGACTGCCATGACTTTTCAAATATCATGGAGAGTGGCTTGGTGACTACATCGGCCAATTCCCTCAGGACTCTGGGATGCATCTCATCAGGTCCCATGGACTTATGCGCGTTCAGGTTCCTCAGGTGGTCACGAACCTGATCTTCTCCTACAGCGGGAGGGGTTTTGCCCTCCCGGTCCCTCTCATGCTATCCATCAACTTGGGAGGGGTGAGGAGAGAGGTTGCCAGTGAAGACTGAGGCAAAAAAGGTGTTGAGTACCTCAGCCTTCTCCTCATCTGCTGTTACCAGCTTGCCAGTCTCGCTCATCAGCAGGGGTACACTTTCTTTAACCATCCTTTTCCGGTTGATATACCTGTAGAAACCCTTCTTATTCTTTGCATCCCTAGCTGAGTTTATCTCCAGCTGCGCCTTTGTCTTCCTGACCCCATTCCTACACAACCGGACCGCGTCCCTATACTCTTCCCAGGATGCCTGTCCCTGCTTCCACTGCCTGTGCAGTTCCCTCTTCCTCCTTAGTTTGACCAGCATCTCTCGTCTCAGCCATGCCGGTCTCTTCCCTTCTTTGCCCGATTTCTTACACCTAGGGATCGAGAGCTCTAGCGCTCTGTGGATCACATCCTGAAAGATCTGCCAGCTCTGTTCTGTTCCCCTGTCCCTGAGGACCGTTTCCCAGGGAGTCCTTCTGACTATCTCCTTGAGGAGCTGGAATTTTGCTTTTCTAAAATTCAGGGTCCTGACTATACTCTTTGTTCTTCCCATTTCTCTCTGGAGCATGAGCTCTACCAGCGCATGATCACTGCAGCCCAGGCTGCCTCCGATCTTGACATCTCCGACGAGCTCGCTTGCATTGGTGACCACCCGGTCCAGTATCGCATCCCTTCAGGTAGGGGTTTCTATTACCTGGCTTAAGAAGTTGTCCTCAATGCATTCAAGAAACCTACTGGATTGCCTACAGCTTGCCATGTTGGTTTTCCAGCAGATGTCGGGGTGGTTGAAGTCCCCCAGCAGGACGAGAGCCTGCGAGCATGAAGCCTCCCGGAGTTAGAGGAAGAAGGCTTTGTCAGTCGGCACCTCTTGATCTGGCAGCCTGTAGTAGACACCAACCACCAGGTTCCCTTTGTTGCCTCTCTCTCTTATTCTTACCCATAAGCTTTCAACCTGCTTGTGGCTATTCTTCAAGGACAGCATGGCAGAGCGCAGACCTGCACAGCAATGGCATCCAGGCCTGATCATGATATGGCTGTCTGCCTGAACCGTTCCTCCTCCAAAAATAGGTGCCCACACTGATGAACACCAGTTCTCCCCAGCTAGCATGCCTGTCATTGGCTTAACATACTCACTCCATCCACTAGCAACCCACTGGCTATTTCTCTTCTGCAAATTCCCCCCCAAAAACTTTACTTGACCCCATTGTCCACCTGTGATTTGATTCTTAGTGGCCAGACCATAGACATTCAGATACAGTGTCTCCTGGGGACCCAGAGAACGGTCAAGAGAGGGTGGAATAGCAGCTTCTATTGCTATACAAATAAAATATGTCCTTCAAGGAAGAAAAGGTTGCTCCTAACTTTGTACCATTTGCAGGACTACTGTAATAAGGGACATTGCTGCCCCAGGAAATGTGAATCTAGTGACTTCCCTTTAGAAAAAAAACATTTTTTTAATCAGTTGGAATAGTTCTAAGAACTGCTGTGAATCCTTGCCCCTTTCTCCACCTAAAATACTCATAATCTCAACCTCGATATGAGAGTATTAACTTTAAAACTGAAATCAAATTATAGCCTCCTTGCCTCTACACTCTTTTTAATGTGCTCAAATTAAAATCAGGAGCATTTTTTTTCTATATATATTTATACTTTCCTTGTTATCTTGATCGTGACAGTCTGAAGTGCAAATATTTTCTAGAAACATCAGGACATTTTAATTGTTGTCTTTGCTATTCCTATGGCTGACTGAGAAACCCTCTTTCTGGGTAGGTCTCTGAAACAGACTGGAAAAATTTATCTAGATTAAGAAAGCCTCTCCTGGAGGGATTGCCCAAAAGGCAGATGGACTGGCACACTCTTTTGAGTTGTTGTCTGACAGCTGACGATAAGTACAGACTAAAAAATAAATTTTAAAGTAAATTTTGCTTACCAGTTGAGCAGAAAATAGCAGGCTGGTATAGAATAGAAATAGTAAATGGGAGGCATACGTGGGTTTGGAACTGTAAAGATCCCCTGATAGGATTGGGCAAGCATTTTCATTCCAAGTCCAAACAACCTGAACTCCAGCTATATAATTATGTTTGGATTTCGGGGGTTTTTTTTTCTGCCCGTAATATTTTGTTTGGCTTCTGGACTGTTTGGAAGTTAGAATTTCTTCTGCTGCCTATTTACTTATGACATTCAATGCTGGCAAGGCTGATGCATTTCTGAACTGTGGAACTCTCTAAATTCCCAAGGATACTTGAAAACCATCATTGTTGGTAATAAAGTTTAGATATTGTGGGTAATAAAAGCAATTTCAGTAATGAGAGGCTCACAATATATCAGTCTTGTGACTTTGCTTGAGAGCTAAGGGGTGGGTCAGCAAGTATGTGATACGAAGTAGCAAGTATTCATCCTAATTATTATGAAGGTACAGTAGTGTCACTAATAAAAATGATTCCAGGCTTTACTAGTTGTATGTGGTCTAAAAGCAGGGTTTCTCATTTGCAGGAAATGCTAGTTTGCTTGGTATTTGGTTGCAAATTCAAACCTACCACAAAACTTTTCAAAATTCCTTATAAACTCAAGACTCTGCAGCAGCCTGGTGTTCCTGTCAGACAAATCACTGTCTTCACCAAAATTACCTCCTATAAAGCAACGATACTACACTTATATGACCTGGCATGCACTGCATATTCAGAACACTACTCATGACTGATGAATCCAAAAGAAAATAAGATTATACAGTCACACATATATGCAAAATTAGCCTCTTCTCCTCCAGCAGTAGGTGGAAGGTCTGCCTAAATGCTTCTACAAAGTATGTTGTACATTACTGCAACTGCCTGAGTTTAGTTGATCTAATTTTCACTATTTATTGTAAAGCATTTACAAATTAGGTAGTCTTCACATATTAACAACAGTTTTCTCTCTCATACCATCTTTCATACTAGATGTCTGCTAAAGCACCCCATTTGCTGACCCAAAATCCTTGCTTTTCTTTCAATACTTCCTTTGTGCTCTGCACTTACGACACAAAAACGTCAAGCAGACCTTCTGCATGAGATGTTGACGCTTATCAGTTTTGCCTGAGACTGATAAGGACTAGAATTGTCCTTGTATGAGTGACTCGGTCTTTCATTACTTAACTATCAATCTGAAGTTTATTAAGTAAGATAGATCCAGTGGTATGACATACTCTGTAGACAGGCTTGGTACCTCGTTGGTACAGTTTACCAAAAACCTTAGTAAAAGCACATCTTTTGGAAAGATTTAAAAACTTCGGTCAAGGATTCCCAGAAATTGGTCCACCACCTCCTTTGGAAATAGGCCTGATATTTTTTACTGCTAAGGAACTCCATCTTAGTAAAAGTCCACTTCCATATATTTTAACCCCATTTTAACCATATAAAGCTGGATGTCTTAACCAAGTGTACCCTTACAATTTCTATCAGATAAGTCACCCCACAAAAACTTCAGGTGATTCTTGCATGAAACTGAGATGGATTCTATGGGGACGCATTTTATTTTGTCCAAAGCTCTGGTTAGGAAGATTGAGGGAACTTTTCCAGGACATTACACAATGATCCTTCATTAGAAGACTATAAAGTTTTCTGAGTAAAATGTGAGGGTAAAAAAAAAATTACTTCTGGCTTCTGTACCGTGTAACCCCATGCAATGCTGTAAAAACCCCTCCAAAATTGGCTTGCATAGAGGCCAGACCTTCTACTTTGGCCATCCCTTATTTGTCACTAATATAATTAAACTTGTCTCAAAGTTTCCACAGACAAATCCCATCTTTGAAGGGTTATGATTCAGCTGTACATTTTCACTCTAGGTTAAAATGTAACAAACAAAAGCTTATCCCAAGAGCAAATCTTAAAATTTATTATTTTAAATATATGTATTATTTTTTATGCTTTTAAACTATTAATCTTTCCATGTCCCCAACACCTTATATGCCTTGGGCAAGTTTTAAAAGGAAGTTACATTTAAGCCATGGTACCAAAACCAGTTGTTGCCTAAACAGTACATTTCTCACTCAACCCAGTGATGCCCAGTGCCCTGGGCACCAAGGGCCATAGCAGTGCTCATGTGGGTATTCAACTGAAACATTCATGTAGATATTCAATGCCAGCGCCACTGACCTGGAGATGAAAGCCCTAAATTCTGTCTCCTCTTTAGTTGTTCAGACTCAATGGCAGCTCAGGGCTTTTCAAACCAACCTTGCATGGGGGCAAGCACTTACACCCGCACGAGGCAGTTTCCTGATCCCAGTCAGCACTATTCTGACTCTGTCAGGCAGCCGCTCCCCTGCCTCTGGCAAGGTCCTACTGAGTTGAACTCACAGCAAAAATTCAGAGCTACAGCTTTGCACAAAGGTAAGGTTCTCAAGTGTGCTATGCAGCTGTTGTCTCACGTGTCTGTACTCCATGGAAGTTGGGGGCTGCTTCCCAGCATAGATGCAAGTTACTGCAAATTTTCAGTCTTGTGTAACAGTAAGGAACTCTCTTTCATTTTTCTCATCAGAAACACAGGTTAAAAATGTTTTGTGGACATCACACTTTACTTGCATGTGTTGTTCATTGTTCTCTGAGGTTTCTTCTGTTCTGTTGGGGTTTTAATATGTTCCTTAAAGTATCATATTTTTTTTAATGTCATTGGTCTATTTGATATAGATCTGAATATCTGTTGATGGGCACAATTCACATTCATTGCTAAAATTAAAATGATTTTTCTCTTGTTTTGTAACTTTCAATGCAGGAATAAATGGCTACACAAACAACAATGTCCACACTGAGCATTAGAATTAGATACAGCATTTCGCTTCCACTCAAATATATACATGCACGAAATCACATAAATCTTAAAAAAAAAAAAAAAAAAAAAAAGAGATGTTTCAGCCAGCACAGTATGTCAAATCTGTCAATTTTGCAGAAGTTTTTGGATAAGCAGCATATGTCTTCTTCAGTTAATAATTCTGCCTCTCCCAACAAATATTCTTGGCTTTTTTTGCTATCACTTGGTAAATAAACAAAGATAAACCCCAGAATTTTAAGAAGCCTAAATTCCCTTACGTTGAGTGCCCTTAAAAGAACCTCCTCACTCCTAAATATTACAAGATGGTGAGTGAAAAGGAAAAACTGCATTAGAGGTACAAAAATTTAAACATTAAGCTGAGGAAAAGTAGCAAAGAAAACCTAAAACACCTTCTTCAGCTGTGTGAATAGAGGCCCACGTGGTTCAGTGTGCTCAGCCACAGGCAGGACGAGTGAATGTCATATAATCCTGGATCCCTGGGGCATAGAACAGGCTGAGGACACAGCCCAAGGTTGTGATCTCATTGTGCTGCCTCTTACAGACACTTAGTCAAAAATCTTAAGTTGTAGTTAGGTATTTCGGGACATGTAGGTTTGCACTGATGTGTGAGAAAGAAAAATTCTTCATTAGATGATGGCAAAAAAATAAAGAATGAAAATACTTTCTTATTGATCTGAACATTATTTATATTTTTATTTCTGCGCATTTTAATAAATTAAACCAGCTGCCTGGAATGTAAAATAAATATTTTTCAATTTGTAGTTCAACTGATCAGATTTTTAAAGTAAGCATTTTGCCTTTTAAGTTGTTTTGCAATGATCCAGTCATTACTCACCTTTCTAACAGTATGAGCCCAACCTGGCATGTCTGAGCTGCCCTCTGTGGATAGACTGTATAAAGATTTCCACACCCTAATACGATGTGCTCTGAACTGCACCTCATGCAACCCATACCAGAGGGCATGCCTGCATCCTCCAGGACCAACCCACATAGGTATTTTGACTCCTAACTCCTGCATTAAATGGAATCAAACCTAAACGCCTTTGTGGATCTGACCTTTTCACATGTAGTTTGTTACACGTTTAGTAAACCCTGTAGCTCTTTTTGAGGTTCAGGAGCTTCCTATTCACTGATAAATATCAACCTTAAGCATGTGTATACATTGCTTATGGAAAAACATTTTTAAATTTTGTTTTTAATCCAGCTACTTACCTCTGTCTACTTGTTGAAGACTGTGCCTTTTGTAAATAGAGCACTGCTGCCTAATTTTCAGTTTGAAGACCTGAATATTAGCAAGGTATTGTTATTGGTATTAAGTAAATCCTTAGCTTAAAATGCAGGTCTGCAGAGGAGTCCTTGCATACCGCACCTTTCAAAAGCTTCAGTAGTGTCTAAAGCATGTTCAGGCCTGCCAGTACCCAGATCCACATTTTGCAAAGTTGCCTAAAGTCTGGGAACAAAGTTTAAATATACCAAGAAAATATTATAGGCAGACCTCTAGCAATATTTTTATATATCCATTTTTTCCAAGGAAAAAGTGACTGAATTGTATAAGTTGCCCCTCTTCCATTTTATTGTAAGAATTCCCTGGTGCTGTTAGTTCATTCAAAGCCAGAAGTATCACTTTACAGTTTTTCATTGTACTCAGGGGAAGGATATGGAAATTTTACAGCAATAAGCTACAAATGGGGAGCTGGACTACAGCCAGTCTGCATCCTTCTCATGCCCCTGTAGCATTTTTCTTCAGCATTCAGTGTTCTCCACAGTGTATAGAATATTTATCCTGAGAGGCAATTATATTTGTTTTGGAGATGCAAAATGTAGTAAGTAGGCCTTTAACAACAATGTCTAAGCAGCAAAACTGACATTTTCTTTTCTTTTTGTTTCAAGAAAAGTTCATTAATGTAGTTTTTAATCCACAAATCAGACTTTTCCATGATGTGCAGCTCTTGCATTTCAGTTTATTCTTTTCCAAGTGGTCAATAATGACTCTTCTGGTGTTATACAACTCCATTATCATTGCATCTCTTGCATAAATCATTAGCATATGCACCATGAAGGTATGGAGTGGGCCTGACTCAGGGCCTCATGTTTTTTCTTTGTACCTCTGTAAGTGAAAAGAGGGGGTAGCCAGAATAGTATTATAATTGCTAGAGGAATATAAGATAGCATGTTATGAATATACTCAAGGACTGAAGTATTGAAGCTCATAGGAAAGTTGCTGTTTCAGACTCCTCATGGAAGGCTGATGGATGAAGCATCCATCAATAACATACAGGTGACATGTTTTAATAGCAGTAATATTTTAATAACGTATTTCATCCTTTTATACTGAATATGTACATGAACATAGCCATTGTAGGCATCACATTCACTCCTCAGGGAGTGGTTACTCCATAGAAGATAGAATTTTACAACTGAAAGGATCATATGTTCTGTAGAAACAAGCGATTGATGATTTCTTCCCAGTGTATGAAATTCACTCTGGAGCAGAAGCCTATAGAGATTGTGTCTGTAATGAAGACTTTCTTTTCACAGATTTCATAGGTCTTAGGTGGGAACTATCTCATTCACTTACATTTCAGACATCTACATTTGAGCTAGATACTATGTCTGCCATTCACAATCAATGGAAAGAAGCTGGTACTCTAAGGACAAGATTCAGCTGTCCAATTTTAAAATTAACTTTGGGGTAAAACAACTAACACTACAGACTCTGTTAACCCAGTCTCTTCTCTGATCATAAAGAGGGACTAAAATGGTCACTCTGTTGGGCCTTTCTACATTATAGATTTTCACATTTAGAAAAATGAAAAACCATGTCAGTGGAGCAATGGAAGGAGATATGGTATAAACACGAAAAGAAGTGGTACATGCCTGAAGTTCAAAGGCTATCATATCATAAAACCTTACCATAATGCCAAGCCTCATACAACTTCTGTGTACATCAGCCCAAAGCTTTGCTCAGGATAAAAATGAAATGAACTGAAATCAATAGCAAAACTTGTTGACTTTAATGTGGTCAGAGTCACAATTTGACTTAGAATCAGTTCCTAGAGATCCAGTTCCCAGGAGGTTGCTAACACTTTTATGATCTAATAGGATAACAGCAACAAGATCCCATCATGTCTTGACAGGTAATGGACAAAGAAAATACCATGATAATTAATTACAAAAACAATGAGAAGCTCTTTCATATCCAGGGCTAAAATTAAATTCACTATACTTTTTTTTTAATGTATTCCAGGAAAAGTCATTTAACCTTTCTGTGCCTCAGCTCCCTATCTGTTCAGTAAAGTGGCAGTGTTCTATTTTTCCTGACTTCGGTAAGGCTCAAGTGAAAGTCCTCATTGAAAAGACTCCATAATGACTTACTTTATATCTTTGTAGTACCTAACACAAAGACAGCTCGGCTGGGATCTTTGAGTAGAGTTAGAATATACATAACAGTGTACAAACCCCATACTTAATCAATTGTCACTTCCTCGCTGTTAGCGTACATACATATACATGATTAAGGTGTTAGGAATACTGTATTTTACATAAATTTATTTCTAGAACACTATTGCTACTACATATTCACTGCTATTGCAGTGTCTACAGATGATTTCTTAATTTAGAGACTAACAGCAAGCATATTTAAGAGTGAGAATTCATGCTCATGGCTCTATGTTTCTTTTACAGCATTTGATTAGTAACACCTAAAATTATACTGGGAGCTATATTTCCTTATAACCTTAGAGCTCTCGTCACCACCACTACATGATTAACAGGTAGGGAAGGGAGGAACTGGTTTTCAATTATGTATATAAAATAATACATTGTATATTCCATGTTTATTTTTAATACGACAGAAACATTCTGAAAATGGTACAAGATTTTTACCAGGTTACTTTCTAATATTTCTTTACCATATATAAAATGTTTTACCACACCAGTCTGCATGCACTCATTTTTCATGATGATTCTTCAGGAAGATGTGAACTTTTGACCTCCCACCTTCCCAACACAGGCTCTATTCATTAAAAAAAAAAAAAAAAAGAACAAATAGCTTACACACATGTACATGTAATACACATCTTGGTTGCAAAAAGCATTTGGTGTACTAGTTGCTCAAGAAGGTAACCCCAGCAGCAAGAAACCTTTCAGTTAATTAATGTGGGGGTTTTGTTAAGTTTCTTCTTTAAAAAAGAATCTTAGAGGTGCAAAATAAAATAGTAAATATTCACTCAATGTGACATTTCATACTTATGAAATAGCATCAATTCAGTTCTTGACATTACAGGCTCATGCAAAAAAAAATGCAAATGGACAGCTATTTGACAAAGGACTACAATGACCTTTTATTTTTTTAAAAGTTTTGGGTTTTTTGAAAAGTTTTTGTTGGATTCGATAGTCATAACGGTCTTTTCCAACCTAAATGATCCTATGATTCTATGATTCACCTCACCTGAAACAGGAGTCTTTTTCTGTATGTAGATGCAGCCACCAGACAGTTCTGAAAAAAATTAAAAGTTGGGTTCTTCATATTTGCCACTGAAAGTCTCATAAGAAAATGAGCCTTTGACTTACACTGACTTTAAGAAGTTGATGATTAAATTTATTCAAAACCAGTTGAGATTCTGGACTATAAGATCCAAAGGAGTGGTAATTCATTAAAGAGAGGCACTAGTATCTTAGCCAGCAAAAATACAAGCAGATGATGAACTTTGCACATGTGAACTCCCTTTCTGTCAATTAAAAGACTATAGTTTGCCACACAATAACTTCATGAAGAATTGCTATGCCTATTAAGAGGGAAGATATCACAATTTTTCTATATAGGAAATTAATTCTTGGATTGCACTGCATATAGAATCTGCTACCCTTTCACTTTACTGTGTACCTGTGTGTAATGTGAAAAATAAAATGGATGGAGAACTAAATATAAGCGTGATTCTTCTAGCCCCCTGACATTGACTCACTCACCCTTGTATGAATACCAAGAAATGTCAACATACTGAAATTACATCTCAGCTGGATTGATAATCACCAAGATGTCTGTTATTCATCCAGGTTATCACTTCCTACTGGGAAATTGCTGTCTTTTCAACAAATGTGCTAAGACACACACATGTTGTTGGGACATCTGTGCGTGACTTCCCCTCCCTCCATCCCTGGCTTTCAGAAAGTCCTACCTATAAATCTGTCCTCGATAGCAGTCAGTGTATTTGGTTCCCATATAGGCAACTAACTGCCTAGGCATTTTATATATCAGCTCAGTCAATGTCTGCCTCAGGGTGAAAACTCCCACTGAAAAACTACAAACTAACATTCATATTCTGAAACTTCTCAGGCTTGAATTGCCCAAGTCATTATGTAGAGTTGGACTGGAAACTTTATCCACCATCAACTTCCTGTGAGTTTAACTTTTGTGAACACGGAGGTTTGTTTCCTAAATGTTGTTTTATGAAATACTGCACAGAAGCTTGCAAAAGAAAAAAAAAAAAAAAACAAAACCAGACAACTATTGCTATCAAACACAAGCTGTACATGATTAACCTTGGTGTCATAATCCATTATCTAATTTGTTGGTCATTACACACCAGATTTGAGGACTCATTAACCAACAGTTAGGCCTGATGAATAGGTAGGCACTTAAAGGTAAGCACAGATGGCTATTTAAGCATGGCCTCTGGTATCAGAGACGCTGAAGGTCAATTAGCAATATGACTGCAGAGCTGAGATAGTGGTGATGTGAAGAGAAGTTATTACCTTCTTAGGACATGAGGGAGCCTTTCCTGCTAAAGCACAGTAATCTATATAGACAGGATGGCCTACGTCTGAACAAAGGCGAGGTAGTGCCTTGAAGCCTCAGGACATCATTTCCCTTGTTCTCAAACTCAGTACTAAGCACTTGAGGCAAGGTTGAAATGTTAATGCAGGGGGTAAAGAGGTTCTCCCTCATTCTCTGGCTTGTCTTTCAAGGGATCTTCTCCCAGATTTCCATTTGAATTCTGGGGAGGAGATACATCAATACAGTCTTTCAAAAATAAATGAGGCCACAGGCACCCACTGACTGCACTCTATTTAAAACTCTCTTGTAATACTTTGGTTCAGCCAGTCTATAGGTTCTTGTACTGTACAAAATCCCTACTGAGTAACAGCAGTGCTACTTAGAGAGGTGCCAAATCAGCACTGCAGGGATCCCACAAGTCATTGCAGGCCAGCAGGTGACTAAAAACTACCAGTAATGATCCATTGGAGACATAGAGATCTAGATACAGATGATACAGCTATATAGATAAGATAGAGGTAGAGATATAGAGATGATAGGTAGAGATGGTAGAGACAGAGACAGAGATGGGGGGCACGAATTAATGGTGGCACTGACAGTAAAGGAAGGAGAATCAGAGAAATCAGAGCAAGTATTTAAATAGCTATGTCTGAGACATTCATCTAGTGAGAAACAGCAAAGAGTTTAGCTGTTCAGACACTGTTTTACAGGAACCTGAGACTAAAATCTTGCAGTAGTAAGCAAATGTGTAGTGAAAGCAAATGGGACAGCCTGAGGTCCCTCTCAGTGCTACAGGATTTAGAAGTCCTAGGCTCAAATCTCTTCTCCAAATGAGAAGAATTAGAAAATTACTCTGAATCCAAACTTCATTTATTAAACCCTGGTGACCAGGAAATAAATAGTATATTGACTGGCTATTTCACGTACAGTTTAGGTCTATGCATACATACAAGTATGCTTTCCTGTCTAAAAGGGGAGATTGCTGCCTAAATGTCAGTAGGACTTTGTGCTGAATTAACAGGTTTGGGGCTCCAAAGTCAAACCGATCCAAAAAATCTTGCCATAACCATTAGAGAAAATGCTGAGTCCAACATTTAGGCATTGCTGGAGGCACCACTCTGGTATATGTTGCTTTGCATTCACGCCACTATGAACTAAAGCAGCATGGGAAGATCTTTTGAATGGCTGAAAAATTTTTAAGGTCATAACAAAAATTTTTGCCATTTTCTAAGAAAGGAGTTTTTTCATCACATTAACAGTAACTGTGATTTATGGAGACAAGTCACCAGGAAATATATGAACGAGGTGACCATGGTTTAGTAGAGAACTTTTTTCCTTCATATATATTTTACAGCTCCATCTTGAATCCAGTGACTCCCCAGCCCCCCCCCCGCAAATGAATCTCATTATGTGCACTAGGTCTAAGATATTGGGGGAAAAAAAAACAGTGTTAATTTTTGGAGTCTAGACACAGTTTGGGATTGCCAAAACTGACTATGAGTTTTCTTCCTTTGAAAGGAAAGAGGAGACTTTCTTGCCTGCACATAGGCTCAGTGAAAAAGATTACCACTGCAGTGCTACTTACAGGCAATATGGTGTAAAAAGCAAGGTATACTAACCAAACTAAACCAAACTCAGATAAACTATAAAAAAGCATCCTAAAAATCCAACAATAAAAAAGGACCCAAGAAGAACAAGAGATTGTGGGATTTTGAAGAGGAAGATTCTAGAAGTAGAGAGGGTTCACCATCAACAGTTAAATCACTGAAGGGAGTGTAGGAGACATTTCTGTTGGTGATGTAAAAAATTATGGTATTGTCATAAGCTAAGTGTGTTCTAAAATTCAGTAGCTGGAATAAGTTCCATTAATGTGTTCAGAAGGAAGCTGGCTAATATCACCTAAGTCACAGATGCTGGACCATTCCAATGTAAAAGTGATACCTATTATTTAGTCTGCAACTGCCAATACTTACAGTTTCACTCCCTTTTTTTTCCTGGCAGCTGACATGCCAGGCCACCTTAAAGTCCAGTGTAAAGTGTAAACGTGTCATTCTTACTCCATGGAGAAAGACAGACACCAGAAAGAATGATTTATGCCATTTATAGGGTGATCCTCAGAAAGTTACCATATGTCCCTAGCAGCTATGGCAGGAACCGATATTAGATGAGTGGTCTCTAAACAGTTAAACATGAGAGATTCTATGAAGTCCTCTACCTGTATGGACCTGATAAATTCCTTGAATTGCAGCTGAATCAGTTAGCAAAGGCTGTTCGTGCACTATAGGAATAAAATCCTGCTCTTATCAGAAAGGGGTTAACATCCTTATTTTTTAATTGGAGGAAGATGTTTTTTCTTTAAAGAGGCAAAACAGAATGAAAAGTCTAAAACCCAGAGGACACTAATTCATTCACATTTTACAGCTGCAACCAAAGCCTCTTCACATCTGAGGCTAAGTTCCTCCTTAGCAACAAGAAATTATGCCTGCCTGTATGGGCGGGGATGTTGGGAGAGGAATCCTGGTTTTCTGCCCAGGGTGACCCAGAGCAATACCCTTCAGGAACTGTTTAGTCGCTTCTCCAAGCAATGTCAGTGCACGTACCCACTATGTCCAGTCAGAGTTCTTGCCTATGGAAGCAGTCGGATAGATGGCTGGGTGAGTAACTAGAGCCATCGTCCTGAAGGCTACACACAGAAGGGAATATGCTGCTCTTGGCCCACCTCTAGTGTCTACCTTTTGGAGCAATGCTGTTACAGACGCCACTCAGGGCTTGCTGGCTCAAACGACTGCCTATGTTCTTGGTTCCTCTCTCTATCACAACAGCCTAGGAGTGAACGTAATACCCTACGGATGCTTGAACCAGCTGTTGCCAAGTTCACAGTCCTGTTGTCACTAAGGCTGTATCTCCCAAGATAAAACTTCTTCTTAGCTTTCCTGTCTCCTAGTGCCAATATCAGCTGAATCACAAACAGCTTGTCAGGCGTTTAAGCACTCCAGTTCCTCATATGGGAGGAATTTTCTCTGAACATACTTAGGAGTCTTTTTGTCACATTCTAAATACAAACAGTTTACTAAATTTTAATTGTACGGTCCTTTGGCAAATGCACTATAAAAATAACTAGGGGGTATCTACTGCTAAATTTATTTATAGAATATCAAAAGGTTATCGTTTCTGTTTAGTAAATCCTGTATGTGCCTGGCAGACAGAAAAGCAGAGCATGTGTACTGGATGGTTTTCTCAGGTATGTCCTATTCTGAAGAGGTTGCCTCTTCTCACAGGATTGTGTGTTACTGACCTTTGTCAGTCTCATTGATTTAGAAGGATTTATCACTTGCCTCTTTTAAAGCAAAGCCAAATACTTCCTAGCAATACATTGTGTCACTCTGATTATTCTCCTGCTGTGTAACTTAATTTTAATAATTTTTTTACTAGAAAAAAGTCTTGAAGCTAATTTCTACACTCAGATGAAAGTAATAATGACCTAATTTTGAAGTTTGATTTCAGTTTCTTATATTTCCTCATATTGGAGGCATCTTTGGTCTTCATATACCTCCGTGCACTGTATTTGTGTAACTGAGGGTACTCAGTGGTTTGCCAATGAATATAATAGCATTCCTGAAGTCTTTCAGACAACACACAGTGTAGTGATTTGCTGAAAATTGTTTTCCAAAATTTTTTTTTTTTCTTAATGGAGAAAATCCATTGGGACTTGTTTGATTTTTGGTGAGGTGGGATGTAACAGGGAGTTTATTTTCTTTTTTGGACACAAAATGAAACAATCACTTCCATGCCCAGACTTTGGCTTCTCCCATGCCTTATCCTTGGCTTATTAAATCTTATTTCCACAGCATGACACTGATTTTTATTTTTATTTTTCTCTTTTCATGGACTCTTTCTGCTGTTTTCATTATCATCTCCCTCTCATTATTTTCTTTCCCCTTAAAGAATAGAGCTGTAAGCTTAATGACAGAGATTTTGCCAAGTATGGAACCAGAACTCTCATCCAACTACAGATCTGGTAATATGACTTGAAAAGAGTAATCCTATTTGTTAAAACTGGGGTATTTTGTAGTATTTTTCTACAGGTATATAATTCTGCGATTTTTCTTGTGCATCAGTCGAAGCAGCCCATTACCTATGTGATCATTTAAGTAGCTTAGATTTTGTTGTTGTTATTAAATTAAACCTTAGTTTGAAAGGGTTTGTTTTAGTTCTGTTTGAATTCTGTGATATTTTCCAACCAAGCTTTCTAAAGAGATTCTTGCCAGGAGGTTGTATAATTCCCCTATGATTCAATATGCATTCCTCCCTCTTTCCAGCCTACCTTTTAAGCTGTTTTTACAAGTTCTCTAGATACTCCAAAGAGTCCATCATTTATCTATCAGTCCTTTTGAAGCATCCTCAGTGTTGTTCATTCTCATCTACTCTGTGCTTGCAGTTTTGCAGATAACACAAAATTTGTTGGTTTTTAATATCGCTGTCATGTGTCATCTTTCCTGCTCCAATCTCCTAAATTCTGTACCACAACGATCAACTTACAAACCCCGCATGTTTTACAGTAAGGAGATATTGACACCAGTCAATTTTAAATAGTATTTCAAGTTTCCACAGAGATCAGGATGGAAGTCACAACCTTGATGAGTGCTTCTATTGAATACTACATTTACTCTAGCATGCTGGGAAAGCTGACACTTCATTTTCCTTCCGAACTGGATCTACACAAACTGTCACAGCACACCGTATGACATGGAAACAAAGAACACATAAGCTAATGATCACAGTGAAATTAAAGTCCCCTCAGATACCCAGTCAGATTCTTCTTGTTCTTGCACATGGTAAAGAGTGAATGTTTTGTTCAAAAACAGTTGCTCTTTTGGAGAGTAAGAAAATGGGGACAGGGAAATTATTGAATCAACCTATATTAATTTTCCTTGTTTAGTGGACTTTTCTGTTTGGTAGCCAAAGTAGAGGTCAGTTAAGCAACATAGTCCTGCTTTTAACCTTCACTTTTGTATTCTTGCAAACAGACTTCAAGTGCAAATCCAGGCAGACCAGATAATGTGTGGTAACCTGTTCCTGCTCAAGATAGCTTTTTGCAGCTTCGTTTACTCCTCCACTGTTTGCTTCACAGCAAATGAAGCTTCACTTTGGAATGAGGAGACAGAGTAAAAGACCTACAGGGTAGGAACATAGGCTGGGGGATGGATGACACGAGCCTAGAAGATTTAGCTTATCTTAGCAATTGTAGACCAAAATGTGGTAGTGAATAGTTCTTATCAAGACTCTTTTCATTCTCTCCATCATACTCCTTTCATTCCTAAGGTAAAGATGTGTCTTTCTTTAAAAGCATGTTTATGACACCATATACAATGTCTTCGAAGTTCAGATGTTGAAATTTCAATGCAGTTTGCTTTTTTTTTTTTTAAATCCTAGAAACAATGTTTGAAATATATGTCAGTATGGTTCCACTCAAGAATAAATGGATGTGATTCTTTATGTGGTTCTTATTCAGGAATACAGAATTCCTCTACTAAGTAATTCAAGAGTATTTTAGAGAAGGGAAATACACAGTCCCAGTTATCTATCTAGAAGCTCATCTAAATCATCTTTTCAGATTCAAAGAATAAATAAAGAATTTGATTCAACCCTGTGTCTGAGTTTTGACTCCAATTCCCTCCAGAGTGTTTTTTTCCCCACTGCTACCTAACTTTTCCTGGCAGGTATTTCCCCTGACCTAAGGTTCTCAGCAATCACCCTGGTTTTGACTGCTTGGAGAAAAGACTGCAGGAGGAAACTCTTAATTGCTCTTTTAACAGCACCAGCTGGTTCTGGTAAAAGCATCAGGCCTTTAAATCCCACTGAAAATTGCAAGCTTTTCTAAAGGAGTTTGCAAGAAGGGAACAAACTCCGAATGGGCTCATAATGCTAGGACAGAGAGAAAAAAGAGAGAAGATACTTTATCTGACTTTACAGTGTTCTGTGAGTTCTAAATTAGGAATAATAGAAACCCTCAGTCGTAGAGAGCTAACTCTGTGGGAGGTCTGAGTGAAATAACCCATAGCAGAAGGCAGAAGCCTTTCAGGAAATGTGCCATTCCATCTGCATTAACTCTTGCCTCTCTTGAATTATTGCTATTAAGCTCTCTAGATCTGGTCACTGATAAAATGTACTTCTAAAAGATTGTCTTGTCCAGGACCATTCCAGGAATGGCAGTGCAAGCTGTTGAAGGCTTTTGTACACACAATGGAGCTCTGTGAGAAAGATACGGTATAACACTGATGGCATTTTAAAGTGTCATTTAGCATCAGAGTAAAGGTTTACACAGCATATATAATATATAGCTCTGGTTGCTAAACGCCTGCTGCCAGTGCTTCCTGATGTCAACAACGGCTGCCATTGTTTCACCAACTGAAAATCTTTAGAAATATAGCTGTGAAATTCTTCCCTCAAATGCAAATTGAACAACCTTAATAAATACACTGAGCTTTTACTGACATATGAAATTCCCTTTAGGATTAGAGGAAGCTGAAGAGGTTTGTTAACACAGTGCCCAGTGATATTCAGAGCTGGTGAGGTAGAAGGACATTTAAAAGTCCTCAGCCTGTACTGATTGTGTTCCTACTAAGGTCAACCTCCCGTTCACCTTAATGGCCAGAGCAGAAATTATTCTGTAGCACAAACTGAAGTGATGCATCTGATGAAGAAATTCCTTGAGCGTTGCACTATAGAACTGGCCAAGTTACTTGCTTGTAGTTATTCCTTTGGCTTTGAACACTTGAGGTTTTGTTTTTCACACTTCTTGTTTTCCATACCATTTCTAGACAATCCTTTCAGAAAGAAAGCACCATTTGGGGTTTTTTTATGCTGTAAGAGCACATGATAGCAGTGTCTTAAACTTTCCATTTTAAAAGGATTCCTGTGACTTGTTCTTTCAAAGCTCTCCCACATTTACTGTTGCTGCCAGCTTTTGATATTCAGCAAAGAAAATTCCCTTGGGTAACAAAACTTTTTTTTTTTTTTTATTAACACACACCCCCCAAATTTCTTTCAGATTTGGCCAAGATATAAAGTGAGTAAATGTGATTTGGGATCCCAGTGTTGATTGGAGAGAGGATTGGAGGTAGAGGAGAAAAAAAGGAGACAGAAGAGGGTGTCCCATTTGCAAGAACATGTGTTTTACCTTTTTGCTTTACAATGCGAAAGAAAGCAATAAATTATACATGAACTAAGACAGCAAAAGAACAGTACTACTGTCTGCAAAAACAAGCTGAGGTTTACTGTTGGTTTTATACTTCTTATTCTTTCCCCTTGTACAAACACATTAGGCACAGTCTAAACTGATTTTGCTGCAAATTACTGTGAAGCAGGGGACAGATGGAGGTTTACACACTAAACCTTCAATCTGTCCTATCCTACATTTTATGGGTGCAGCTTTTTTTATCTAAAAAACACTTCTTAAATCTAGATTTTGAAATATTACTATTAAATAGATTGGCAGTATTACTCAGTAGTGTATCTTCCATACTATTTCTTCCCATAGAATAGATACTGAGTTTTATCACTCCTGATCAAGACTAAATCCAGTCATTATAATGACAGAGAGTGGCTCCAGAGTTTAGGCCCTCAAAACTCAATCATTTTATTCCCAAATGTTAATTCCTTGCATTTTGTGGCAGATTTTTGTACTCTGCTTCTTAATCACACAGTCTGCAGTCTTTTTTTTTTTTTTTTTCAAAAAGTAACGCTATAATAATGAATTTTCTGCAAACAAGACAAGTAGAAAAGTGTACCAGACATGTGCTGAAGAAGGACACACAAACAGTCTCTTCTCAACAGATTTCATCTTGGAGGGGAGGTCGGTCTCTTCTTTAGTGCTCCCTTCATTGCTACATGCAAGTGTCACAAATTTACTCCCCATGGCTGCCACTCTGGTGCCACTGTCTGAAGTGGCAATTCCCATCCAGTTAGCAATCACAGCGCTGCACCCAGAAACACTGGTGTAGAGAAGCCACACAGGCAGCTGATAGCTGTGCTTGGGCAATGTGTGTGATGTAAGAAACAAAACAACGCAGCATGGAAAAGGGTGTCTGAAGTTTAGCTTTTCATTGTTCATGTGTAAGGGGTTTGGTAATAAATCTGCCTGAGGACATCGGGCTTTGTCTGTACAAAAGCACCATCTGAAGCTATCATGTGTGGAGAAATGCCAGTCATAGCACAGTAATAAAAAAAAAAACAAAACTCTAAGAAACAGCTCAGCATTGGCAAGGTCTGTGAAGCCAGTGAGTCTCGATGCTGTTCTTGCACACACACATCCATGCTTCTGGCACCGTTTTGTGGTGTTGGAGTAATGCTGTTCTAGTCTCACATCACTGAAAACCTAATTTATCTCATCATCTTTCCACAGATCTAGGCAATAACACGTTTTAAATAGCATGCTACATCATCTAAAATTATTTGTAGTCAGATTTACACTGTTAATTTCCAATGAACCTCAGTACACAATACTCTAAAAGCAGGCTTTTACTTATTAGGATTCTGGGTTTGGGGGACTAGTTTTCAGTGCTCACCCTTTCTGTCTTCCCTTCTTCTTTCTTTGAAACAAAATAATTCTGTATATCCAAATTTGGATGCGTTTGCTACTGATGGAAGTAACAATAACAACACTAAGCAATAACATATGCTTTCTTTCAAGCTCAATCATATCTAAGTCATAAAATTCATCACTCATAGTCAATTTTGGACTCATTTTCACATATTTGGAACTTAAAATATTTATGAGTTCATGTTAACTGAAGCCCTAGTGGAAGCTGTTTATGAGTAACTTCAAAAACTTGGTTTATTTTTAGAGTGCTTAGAGGGTGAACGTCAATACTTCTTTGTTTAGCCCACTCTGAGCATTGTGGCTGTGTGTCTGAATCACCACAGCTTGTCTTGGTATTAGCGTTATAATCCTCTGCTTTTGAACAGGAGGGTTATAACAAAGTGGAAAGATGTATTCCAGAAAAAAGTTAGCAAACAAGTTCTTCTCTCACCAGGAACATATTTTGTTTGTGTATTTAAACGGATACTGTCAAGTCTAGAGGACTGTTATACCTTGAATAGTTTCCTAGGCATGTAACTAGAATTAATTTCCAAAAGTGAGGGCTCTGATGAAGAAATTGGCTTGGACTTTTACAGAAGAGAAAGCTTCTTTCTAGAGCAGCTCCTTAATTAACATATGGATTTCTACAAAAGGAAAACATATTCCCTTAACTTTCAAAGGAAAGTTTTGCATCCTTAATAGTCAAGGAAATAGATGGTCAGTAAAAGAAAGAAAACCAGTTTGGGGTTTTTATTTATGCATACAAGCAATGCAGCCTATAGCTTTGGTGATAATGCAAGAGCTATGTCTTAAAAAGTGAGACAAGAAAGATAAGTCAGTGTTGGAACTGCTGTAATGTTGAAAAGGGAACAGTTGGTTAGTGTTAGAAAACACCAGCTCTTCTAAAATGCCTAAAAAGTGTAGGCCTTCCAGGAATTTTGCCCATCAATAAAAAGGGAAAAAGACAAACAAACTGAACCAGCATCCTGGAGGACAACTGCTCTTTTGGCTTACATGAATTCTGTAACCTTTCACATGAAAGCCATTTGTTTGAAACTTGCCTTGCTCAGTATTAATGATTTAAGTCTACAATCATCTGATAGTTGTTTATGGGTTTACATGTAATTAACAGCCAGTTCATCTGATGGTAGAGTTCACAGCTGACAGATATGCATCACCCAAAACTACGGTCTTGTTTCCCAGCTGGTGAACAGCATTTCACAGACATGAGATAAAGTCCATTTATCTATTCAGCTTCATTTGTGCTCCTTATTTGAAAGACAGGCAGCGCAGGCAGGTGTTTCTCTTCTGAATCTGGGGACATGTCACCATGCTACATAGCCTGCATAGCAAACCTGTAGAGGAACTACCCATTTTATAGAGGCAAGGGCAACAAGAGTTTCAGCCATTAAGGCAACACTATACCAAAATATCTGGTTTTGTTTGTTTCTTTGAAAACCTTTTTTACAAATACTGCTTTAGGAACATGTCCCTGGCATGGCCCTCTTTTTTAATATACTTGGAGTCGTTAGGATTTTTTCAACATTATATCAAAATTTTCTCTTTTGTTTAGGGCTTTGGGGGTGACGGTTTTGGTGGTTTGGAATTAGTCTAGCAAAACAGAAACTGCCTTCTGTCTGCCTTGATAGTTTTGCTAAGTTAAGAACTCGTGAAACTGGTGATTAGCTGGATTTCTATATGCTTTACTTTAGGAGGAAAACCATTCCTTCATAAAGCACTGGGTTTTTTTGCTGATGGGGATTGCGATCCTTTAAAGACTCATATATTAAACCTCCTATCTTTGAAATTAGCTATATTTCTGTTCCTGTGGTTTGTGTGGTTGTCACTTCAGTGTATGTCTAGATGTTATCTTGCTTCTGTGAAGGAAGTAACACCACAGAGAAGGGGAGGCTGAGCAATGGATACCAGAAATTGGTCATTAGCCATAGCAGTTCGTTAATGTTTATGTAGCAATCTGCTTAGACATTGGGAGTGTGGTTTTATTAGATTCACCTGCAACACATACAGTTGAATAATTCAACCTATTCAGATATGAGTTTGTACCAACAGACAGGGAAATACCATTTAGAAAAATCAACAGTTCCTATGTAACTATGTGGGCTCATGCAATTTCAGTCTTTACCATTTTGGCAGCCCCATGTCTGCTTTATTCTGCCACCAACAGTAAAAATCACCCTGTCATTAAGGATCTCTCACATTCCCAAAGGGCCCACAACCTTGACCATTTAGGATATTTTTAGTTTAATGAACTATCTAGAAAGATGCTTTGTTAATGAAGAAAAGTTAGATCGGTAAAGAAAGTCCACCTCCCCTTCAAAATCTGTCTCAAGAACAGCTTTCATTTCTCCTTGTGGGTTTTATTACCTCCTGGCTGCTGTTAGTTATCAGTGCCAGCTGCAACACTATAGGCATAAAGAGCGAGAAGCACAGTTCTTTTAGCATTCAGCCTAGGACATTGCTACTCAGTCTGATAAAACTTCCATAGTTTGAAACTAGGTATTTAAAGACAATACGTAACCCTTACAATAAATACTTGGCTGGACACAAACTGCCTTCTTAGCTGAATAAAATGTGATGAGTCCTACAAAAATTATTAATTTCTTATATTTAACGAACAAATAATATAGGCAGTTGCAGACACAATAGAAGTAACCCAAGGAGGGCACATAATGACAAGACATTGGTATTTGTTAATGCTAACGGGAAGAGGGTAACCTCTTCTGTATATCCCCAGGTTCCCATAGGCAGCTCTAAAAGTCCTTGAGCCAACAGTAAGGCTGCAAGGGAAATCTCTGATGGAATTCTGACTTTACTCCCCAAGGGAAGTTACAGGACAGACTAATGAAGCAGATGCAAAGTCTTATTGGACTTGACAATGTCTTGAAACACCAGCATCCAAAAACAGAAGACAAAATATTAAGTACCCATGACCAAGCCTAATTAAGTGGGAGAAGGAGGTGGCAGGGCAGAAAGGAGATGCGCCGTGAGGAAACTGTTCCGTCACTTCTGGGGCTGGATGAGTGCCAAAGCTCTGCTCTCTCTGTATCTGCCAGTGCACAAGGTCTCTCTGAAAGCCGGCTGCTGCGCCGTTACCAGGCTCATGCGTGCCAGTGACGGCGCTTCCCCAGCACAGGATTCCATGGGGGCTGCGTTCAGATAGCGGGGCAGTTTTCCTGCTGCAGGATATGCGTGGGCACAGCCTTCAACAGGGCAGCTCCTAGCTGACAAAGTGCTTTACCAGCAGCGCTTGTCACTCTTCTGAGTCGCTCCAGCAGACAATAATCTGGTTTCTCTACTTCGACAGTGCTCTCTCCCTGTTTCCTCGGGGAAGCCAAGTTTCCATAGGAAAGCTGGCTATGGGAAGCTGATTCTTCCAGAGGTCTAACACCAGATCCTGCCAGGCAGGAAGGCAGCATAGTGGGCCCGGTGGGAAGAAGCAAATGGATAGAAAACCGACCTGCTTTCCAAAACTATTTAAATCTAAATGCTCCTTTGCTACGGCTCTGTAAGGGCCATATAAAATCAAAGGATAATTAATCAAAAAGAGATGATGGAGAAGCTTGGGTAAAAATGGTACCAGAAAAAAGGAGAAAAAAGTCCTTTGTAAATGTAAACATAAGCCTGGTAAAGGCTGAGGTAAATCTGCACCTCACTCTTGAGAACTATGAAGCAACACTGCTAAGAATGGTGTCCCAAAGAACAGCTAGAGGGGAAAAGTAGACTTTTTGGTGCTGACCTTCACTCCTGGGTATGAGTTTTGGCAGCAGGACAGGTTTCTAGTACAGTTGTCCTTGACTCAAGCAAGGACTATTACTGGATGAGAATAGTGCTTTCAGGTGGTACCTTCCCATCACATAACTCAATAGTTTCCAGGTAATCTGAAGCAAATAACCTGCTTGTGTGCAGTACTCCACTGGTTTCCCTGATGGCCTGTTCTCATACCTAATGTGCTGAGGAATCTGGTCACTTTGAGAAGTCCCCACACTCCTAGCTTTTCTGAATAAAAACATGTTTCTAACTGCCAAAAAACTTACAGTAGGTCTTGAAATAAATTAAAGACAGGACTAGCATCACCTTAGCCTGTCAAAGTAATAGTCTAGGTAATTGTGTGGTTGCAGACTGATACACAAATGAGATAGGGTAAGCATTAGGATAGACATTTCAATAATAATCTGCCTACAGACAAATTTCCCAAGGAAGGGAACATGTTTCAAATATTGTCAACACAGACATACAGTCTCTGAGGTTACCCTCTCAGTGGGAAAGGTGGATGAAAGACACTCATCTTTCATATACATATAATATTAAACCTGTGAGATGTACAGTAGAAATGTAAGGAACATTTTAGACACCAATTTCAGTTAAAATAAAGGTCAGTGTTTGTCTGTAACCTGAATATTCTGCAAAGTGCAGGTACACAAATAAAACCTTAGGCCTCAGGATTTGAAATTCCAGTGATTTTCAGTCCTTTGCTTGGTCCATCATATTTATGAAATGCTTAGTAATTTACAGGACTGGCAGCATGAATGCTCTGCTTAGAAATTTATTCACTGTAATTCAGCACAAGCTGACTGGATGAGGATTTCTAAAATATATTGCTTCAAGTCACATAAAAAATATGATGCCCAAAACCAGATTATTTATTTGGAAAGCCTTTTTAATGTTTATATCCTTGCTTACTGATCAAGCTAATAATCACACCTTGCTAAAGCCTGTCAGAACAGAAATCCAATCAGTTCAAATGCTAGCAATAATACCAAATTCTCCATTACACACATTTTTAGTTGAACAAAAAAGACTCTTGCAGCAACCAAGTGAACTAAATTTCCTGGATCTGGCAATTTTTCATACAACCAAACTAGTGATTCACATATCTGTGTAGTATCAGTCTTCATTACCTGCTTCAAGATATCCAACAAAGATGCAACAGCTGCAACCTTTTCTCTCAACTCCTGACTTCACCTGGAAAATTGTCATCTTTTGCTGAATGTCCAGTTTGTTTCAGGGCCTGGACTATGGTAAATATTTTTGCTCTGGCTTATAAAAGAGAGTTTCCTGTAGCTCTATGGTAAAGCCCTGCAGTTACTTAATTCCCATAACAGTAAAGTTGACACAAGAGAGACATGCCTTCTAGTGTTCCCACTCTGACTTCTCCTATTTTGACGTGAAAGGGAGCAAACTTGGGATCTAAATGAGTTTATTCAGAACTGAGAGAGAATAGATAGCGATGGAATGACCATCAACAAATACAGCATCCAGTACCCACATCCTACATTTAAAGAGCAATTATAGAAGACATGATACAGATGTTAAGGCATTTTATGGCACAGATTCTTATGTGATATGGCTTAGATAATTTCAGAATTCTATTTAAGTTAAATACCAAAAGTTGGGAAAAAAGTGTCGAGAAGTTATTTTGATAAAAATATGTTTACATGCTAAAAGTGAGACAGCATTATGCATTCTTACACAGGAAAATCAAGGTAAACTAGGAGCAGAGATCATACAGAAGAGCTTCATTCAGAGAGCTTCAGTGAAAGAAATACTTCCATGCACTTTTTTTTTCTTGTCAAGTTAAGTGTCATCCTGCAAAGCAACCAGCCACAGCCTTTCCGATATTCCTGCTCACATGTTGGTTTTAGGTTGGAGGGATTTTTATTTTTGTCTGTGAAAAGTAGATTACATATCTACAATGTCCAGAAATGAATATATCTAAAGTGTGAGCAAACGTGTGAGTGAGAAAAGTTGACAGTGGATAACAACTCAGATGCAGGTCTATATCAACAGAGGCAAAAAAACTGCACAAGGGAAGGAAGGAATAGGTAACCCAGTGTTAGAGATGTCTACAAGCTACTCTAAGCTTGTGGTAAGAGCACAAAGGATAAAATAGCAATGTAAAATTAGTATAATTTAAGAAAACCTTATATGTGTCTTGACCTGCAGCTGACACTAGCTTTAAGTTATGCCAAAGAATCAACTCCGACTCTTTTATGCTACCAAAATACTTTCTCTTCCAAACAATGGAATTATCTCCTCCCACACATACCAAGATCCTCTGGAAGTTCAATGTAACTCAGGACATACAAGGATTTGGGCAACATTTATTTCATATTTATAAGTTGAAGTAACAACAAGGGAAGGGAGCTCTCTTGAGGAAAGAGATTAAATGTTTTGTGTTACCAGAAAAAGGAAAGAAAGAACGTGAAGATAATAAAGAAAAGAGAGTTAAATGTACCAAAAGGCTTAAAGGAAAAGTACACCCTGCAAAACCTTCTGCTCAGGCCAGTGTCACTTGCCTGTGCTCGCTCAGGAACTTTACTTGCTAGGGAGGATTACTCACTTTAAATGTTTTAAGTGCAGGCCTCTCTGGCTTGTGGGTTTCTACATTGGCTCGAGTCCTGTGCAGTTCTTATTTTAAATCCTGACTGAGATCACAGGTGCCATTGGGAGTTTTGTTCCCAAAGAACATGCCTGCCTCTCAAGTCTCTTTGTAGCCTGAACAGGCCGAGCAAGAGGATGCCCTGGCGTTACCAAGTGGGAGACTGTAAATCTGAAGTAAAGCTTCTCAAAGGCAAGGTAGTACCTGTAATTCTTTTTCTCTCCTACTTGTCTTGACATTAAGGCAATATGTCTTTATAAAAGATATACCGCAGCCGCACAGGAAACTTCACTGAGCAAAATATTAGTGATAAAGAACCTAAGTGCAACATTATACAAAGGGATAGATAGGACGGCACCAAGTTTTCCTTCTAACTTCAGAACAAGTAAACTTACAACTGTTGCAACAAGAAATATGTACATGCCAAAACTGAACATCTGAAAGGATTTTACCGAATATTCAAGAGAAGGAGATGTGTCTGTATAATTACTAATATTCTCATAGTAACTGTAATTTTAATAATAATTCATGTCATCATTAAAAAAAAGTACATATTATTCTGTGACCTTGATGCTTAATTTACCAATTTGAATTTTGAATGTCACATGCTTTCTAATGGCTTCATAGGAGCTCAGATCCATTTACAAGTTGTTTTGGAACTTAAAAACAAAGAGTCCTATTATAAATTAATTAAGGAAAAAAAGTGAATGTTCACCCAGAATATTGTGTTAAGCATATAGATGAGTCATTGAAAGAAAAAAAGGAGAAAAGTAATTGACTGGGGTTTTATTTTTTCATGAATCACTCACCCATGGATCTAGATGTGTCTAGCAGGCATCAAAATTGATGGTGTTAATGTGATCACAAGTGATGAATTACAACACAACTTTTTTTATTCTCCCCTCTGCATTCCATGACGGGGTATTTGCCATCACTAAGCCTCAGCTGAAGGAACCAGCAGATTGTGTTTCTCTCAGCCTTCAGAAACACCACCATATCGTATATTTGTTTGAAATCAGTAATGCTCAGTTCGTTCTCTATCTAACTGGTTTTCTGCAAAACCCTACCCTTCCATCATATTTCTAATCTACAGCTTCAGAGCCCGGTGCATCTGCAAAGCTCCACTCTGGAGGAGGCACTCAGGGCAAAACTCCTTCTAATTCTGAGATACTATTTATCGGTCACTATGTTTTTCTGCTAGAAATAAAAAAGATTCCCAGTTTAGTCATCTATATGTCAGCCTAGAAATAGTGAAAACCTTTGCTTTTCCTCTCTCACCCACATTTGACAAATTTAAAACTGCCTCTTCTGCTGGTGAAGGGAGAGGAAGGGGGAAGGGCGCCCCTCCAGCTGTTAGCAGCAATCCTGGTGCAGCGAGGCTCGTGTCCAACTGCTGCAGACTGGAAAAGTCAGGCTGAGGGCAGTGAAGCAATCCGCCAGCAGGTCTAGATCCCAACTGTCCCTGATCTTTTTCATCAACAATCTCCATTGTTTGCCCTCCGTCTGGGGGTTTCCCTTCTGTAAGGATGCAGATTTAGAAAGACTGAAAAAATGTCAGTTTTAAAAGCAATAGCTGAGTTCTTTTGCACATCTTTCAACTCCTTCCCTCATTCTCAGTCACAGTCCCCAGTTCATATTTTACAGTTTTTACCTGTATTTCTGCTTTTTGGCACAGTTTCATTTTTCATCCCGTCAGTTCTGTGTATTTTAATTTCACATCCCAGTTTCCTATTGTGATAAGCATTTGAGAAGGTTTGGAGGTGAACGAGTCTTAAAAAAAAAAGAGCAATGAGTGGCAGCGTGTATTGACTTCTCTAGATTTACATTTCCCTCGGCATACACAGGAGTCTAATTGATTTGTGGACCTTGTGAGCTTTCTCCCTCCAAAAAAATAATTGTGTATGCAGTCCAATTATACCCAGGGCAGTTAAGAATCACAATTTGAGTTAGAAATAATAACAGAATTCAGGACAGAAAACAATCACCTTTTTTGGTCTGTTTCTTTTCTAAAAGAGGTCAGAGCCAACACTTCCAGTGAGTTCAAGAGGAAGACTTCTCTGCCTTTATTGTCAAGTAAACACAGCTAAAATACATAAACCAGACATATACAGACAAAATACATGGACTATTTCTAAGGCCAAATTTGGTAACCGATCACAATGAATTCACTGTTTCTAAATGAGGGCAGAAGTTGTCCCTACAAGACGTTTTCTTTTATTTGGGATTTCAGTTAGCTCTGCTGAGTTTATCAAGGCCTGCTTTTTGGTTTCGCGTACAGAGAGCACCTCATACAGCAGACTACCGCTCCACGTCTGAGACTGTATGACAGTTCTGCAGCACAAAAACAAATGAAAAAAAACCCAGTATGTTATAAAACCCTTTCATATGGCACCCTTCTCCAGAATACTGCTATGGTTCATGTAAAGATTGCCATTTTGAGACCAAAGGAAGGCCATCTTTCTAAATCCTTAATGTTTAAATATTTTAGAACACCTGCACAGAGGTGGTTGCATAGTCCTGAAATTTAGATGATCACCACAAAACCAAACCAAACCAACCAAACAAACAAAAAATCAACAAAAAAACCTCCAAGAACAACACTGAACTGGATTTCAGTTGAGCTGGAAAAATCTTCAGGCTTCAGAAGCACCCTCTGCAGAGAAGTGCAGAGAACCTAAAGTTTGAATATTTTTCCAAGCAAAAAGAAAGAACACACTGTTACTAGTATACCATTAGCTGAAGGTTGCTTAGGGATGCGAACAAAGTTGGAAGAGACAGCCCAAGAGCGTCCATGCTAGAGCCAACTGTACAGTCACTCTCCAGTGCAGCTGACAAACAAGGCAGGGGAAGACAGCTCAGGGATCAGACCCAGGTCTAGCTGTAGCTGTAACTGCTGGAAACATTATATTCCAAAACAAAACTGAAATAAATTATCATCTGAAGCAGGGGGCTGACTACACCCAGAATGATTAATATTTTCATGTGTAAGGAGCTGAAGGAAAGTTCCCAGACTCTGCTAACGTCGACCACTTCTTGTGACTGATAGTATCAGGGGCATAAAGTGCAGGAAAGTAGTTAAGGAATTGCTCCCATGCGGCCAAATCTACACACCTTTTCCCTCTTCATTTGTATGAAACTTGTTAAGGAGCTGGTGTTGCTTTCAAGGTAAAAGCTCTCCAAAGAAGGCTTTGCTGTCCTCTTGGTGGATCCTACATAACCACAGGTTGGTTGTCTTTAGGGGAGATTTTCTAAAGTACAGATGGGAGTTACATGCCCAATTCCCATTATCTCCCAAAGACAATTACATGCTTAACTGCCCTCTGTGCCTTTTATAACCTTCCCTTTTAGAGTCAGTTGTTCATGATTACATAGATTATCCACAATAGGTTTCACAACAGCATTACTTTGAGGTACTTCTTTAAAATGCTATTGGAAGGTTTGACAACATACACAAAATATAGAGTAATGATCATGTAGTCTATGGATTGTTTGTTTTAAGAAGCTGAGATTTTCATACTAAAATAGGATACATTTTTAAGGAAACATACCCTCAGTCTAAAATATATATAATTATGGTTTATTCTGTTGCTGCAGTGGATTAAAACATTCATTATACAAGCCACAGATAAGATATAATCTGAGAGGTTGATGACTTTTTGCAACATCACAGAAGATTAGAGGGGAGATTTTGTTGTAATGTAGTTGAGTTTGCAGCAGAAAATAATGTCCACTACATGGTAAAAGGGTTGCTGTCACTTTCAGCTCTGGCCTTGCTTTATTTTATTTTTCCTAGTCTAGCTGGCTGTAAATCTTCAAAATTACATAATGCAAATTAAGAAAAATAAAGAGCAAATTGAGATACCAGTATTCATAGAGGAATGCTGTTGGCTGAGGCCCCAGATATTTTTTGTGTCTCTAGTGATTTGCCTGTAACTGTTCCAGGAAGTTTGGGAAAAGCTTTGCATTGACATCATGCTGCAAGTGCTGGAAAAGTTTTACCCTGGGAAAGATTTGAGGCCTGGTTCAGTGTCCTGGGTAACCTATCCTATGACTTCTATGGATGTTCTCAAGGTTAATGAATTTAACAGAAATGTAACCCCTGTCCCCGTCCCCGCTTTCAAAGCTGTTTTACTGAAGGGAGAGTTAAAAAAATGTTTATTTTTATGTTATTTTTCCTCCTGATTTCTCTCTTCCCAAAGTCTTGGGGTTTTGTTTTTGGTTTGGTTTGTTGTTTTTTGTTTTTTGGGTTTTTTTTCTCAATGCAGCTGCTCCTATGAGCCACTTAAAGGGAAAGAACTTTATACTACCTTGATTTTTTAAAAAATATTTTTAACCCCCACAGTAGTTCATTCTCTCTGTCAAAATAAGCAGATTAAGGATGACTCTCCTCTTCCTAATTTGTGATCTTAAGAGTTGTTTCTTTCTTTTTACAAATGAAAAACAATACACAAAAAGACAATAGACACAAATCAAATGTAACTCTAGTAAAAGAAAAAAAACCAAAACCAACAAAGTCAGGGCCATTTACCTTTAGTTCAGGCAGGTGACCACTGTGGAAGGTTAAGCCACTTAAGAGTGAGTTTCTGAGGAGGGGAGAGAGCATCCAATGCCAGTTTGGTTCAGTGTTTAATCCCTCAGTAGAATATTCAGTGGAATTACTATTTTGAGTGGGGTTTTGTTTTCTAGGAACTATTGTATTTACCTTCACCTGTCAGTGACTGGTTGGGCTCTTCTGACCTAGACCGAGTGACTCAGAAGCTGGGTGATCCAGTCTCTGCGGAGGTATCAAAGACCAGGCAGCTGCACTGGTCTTCTCAAGGTGACTGCTGCTCTCTACAACAAGCGCTAGCTGACTAGTTTGAACTAGAAGCCTTATTTTTAGATTATCAAAAAAATTGCAATAATTGTATTGCTCGTCATTCCCAAGTTAAATCTAGCAATATAAAAGGTGTGTAAAAGCTGTAAAAAAAATTTTGTGAGAAGCAGCAATCATTTTTTTCTGACAAAAAACAGGAAATAGAATGACCTTGAATGTTTATAAGAAATGAACTTCTATTGCAGTTTTTTCTAAATGTGCCAGTTTTTCTGACTTCTTATTCTTGAAGTACATTTTCTTCATAAATATGTTGTGCGGGAAAAATTGTTTTTATAACCTCTCACATTTGGCAAATTGAAACCCCAATGTCTCATTTTGCTTTGCTGATATTTCACAGACAAGGGTAAGTAACATCTTAGAAACAATGCTAAGACTGTGTGTACTTGTTATTTTTAATAAAACTGTCAAGTACTAAAACCCTGTGAGTGCATAGGTATATTCATAGATTTTTTTGTCTCTAAATGGATAGGAAGAATTATTTTTAAAACCAAATGTAAATCTAGGGAAGCAAATATTAACTCATTACACAAATTATTATAAAGAAGTGAATGCAGGTCTGGGACAAAGATAGAAAAGGACATTATTGAATAGAATAAATAAAAATAATTAATTCAAAATTTTATTTAAAGAAAACTTTTAAAATGTATTCCAAAAGTAATTTTATTCTAAGCAAGAAAAGCAAGAAATTAACTATTAGAAACTATTTTGTTTACTTTGGGTTTTGGTGTAGCTTTTTACTGTTGTGTCAACTGTATTCAAGATAGATAATCTACTACTAACATTTCAGAGTAGATCATAACCCTTACGGGACTTCAAAAATAGAGGTAAGCATTATTTATTTCCTTATAGAGGTAAGCAAACTCAAATACAGACAGATTATACCAAATACTTTAAGTTAAAGCACTTTCATCTAGTACACAAACACTTAAAATCACTTTCTGAGGTAGTGACTATGAAAATCCCAGTGAATTTAGACAGGAGGAGAGTCCAGCGGTTAGATCTGCAAAAGTATTTAGGCCACTAAATCACATCAGCTATTTTAGTGAAAGTTGGATGCTTAAATACCTTTAAGAATATGGCTATGAAACTGCAGGAGCATATTAAGCACTGCATTTCTTCAACATCCAGATAACTTGTAAAAAAAGCTGGTCCTAATTAGTTAGTCAGACTTACTCTACAAGCCTGCAATAGTAGCAATACTTTTGAGCACTTTTTAATAGATGTGCAGAAGCCATCTAGTTAATCAAGCATTACCCGAAGCTGAAAGTGTCAAAGAAAGGGCATCACAGTCCTGTCCTTGAAACAGTTTAGCTCAAATCCTCAGATAAGATTTTAAGGTTTGGCTAATTTCTAAGAGTCAGAAACCCAAGTCAAGTTACCCCCTTGCCTTCACATAATCAGGTTATTTTCTGCATTTACCAAATCTGAAAGCCACATCTGTCGTTGTAGAGAGCAAATAAACCCATCCATTTTATACATAAGCATGAGAACTCCAAGGCATGTACATTTGCTCTGTATCAACTCCATAAATGTTAAGAGATGGGGCCTAAACCCTATGGTTCACTGTGGTTCTTCTGAAAGCATCAGCTAATACCTCTAGGTGCCCTTCATTTCAATTTTGGTGGCAATGAGAAGCTGAAAATGCTCAGCTCAAGGCTGAAGATTCTCATAGACTTTAAGGCCACTTCAGCTTTAAGAGTAGAAATAATCTGGCTCAGTGTAGATGTCAACACAATTAATCATCCTGAGTTCCATTGGCAGTCAATGGAGATGTATTCAGTATAGACAATGGACTTCAGGTTGTGAGTCACATCATCCTAAAGTATACACTTAAAATACCTCAGAGAAACCGTGCCATAATAAATCCTGTTTCTCTTCATAGACTACAGGTAGAGCCTAAGCTGGTGAACCTAACTGAAGATAGCTGAAGCTAAAATCAATCCATGTCTGTATTATGCAATACAACCTTTGTGGATGTAGTCATCATATCCAGTGTCCTGTTTTCCAAAGAAGTGGATGAAGAAAAAGAATTTTCAAGTATAAATATTTTTTAACCCCAGACTCCTATAGATTTACCTGTAAAATATATCCAAAACTTTAATCTATTTATTTTAAGGTTACAGTAAAAATGAGTGTAAAGAGATGCTAAAGAATCAAGGTCTTCAAAGAAAGAAATGAAGTAGAAGTTAGACATGGGATTTCAAAAGCAAAGGGATTTGAATGTGTAATGGAAATTGAGCAAGCATATCCCTTGGGTTTCTTTGAAAGCCTAAATATTAGTAAAAGGAAAATTAGATCAAGAAAATGTTGGCACTTCTTACCATTTTTTATTGAAAGGGGAAGGCAGCAAAAATAGCTAGTTCTCCTTTAGCAAATGTGTTAATGTAAAGTCATTCTTTCATTCATTCCATCATATTTTATGTCTGGAGAAAGAAGAACATTCCAGTAGTCACATTTTATTCACTTCAGGTTTTTTTCAGTGAGCATGAATCCACATTTATGAAACCTCTGACCATTGATTTTGAAAAATAAAACACACAGGAATAGCTCTTTTTCAAAAGCACCATTTAAAACCTTAAAAATAATTGCTTGTGTTTTACTCTAACTACACAATATTAAGCTCTGTCCATTAAGAAGTTTCTAAAGAGATTTTGATAGGAAGACTTATAATGAATACCTTGACTAATAAAACCCCAAAACTGTATGTATTTATCTTTACATTAGTCTGTCTCTTTCAACAGGAAACATTATAGAACTGTGATTACCAGGCACTGAGGGTTTGTGGTTTTTTTTTTAACATGTAAAATGGAGAAGAGAGAGGACAAGCTGTGGTGAGGAAAATGCAAGCATTGTACAACTCACCAGACCTCCTGTCCCATAGAGATTTATTTATTGGAAATTATGGCGAGAGGAAAAAGACTAAATAACTTTAAGTCCCTAGTTATTATGTCATATGTAGCTCCATAGTACAATATAGCCACAATCTGCTGTTTTGTAAACTGAGCTGTCAAACACTTGTTATTTTTAAGCTGCACCTTTTCAAGGTCCTCTGACAGCCAGTGGTCCCAGCTCTCAGCCTGATTCATGGCTGGCTCCGAGACAGAGGAAGTTCGCGTCTGCTATAATCTAAACACTTTGCAAATGGAGCATTGGAACAGTGGTGAAAGAAGAAAATATCCTAAACCCTATAACCCAGACAAGAATCCTGCAAAGCTTCTGGGGAGAAGAGAAAGGAAATAAGTACAACTCCATAGTCTGCAAGATCAGCAAATGTATTCACATGATTTTATTTCAGAAACTCGGAGTTTCAGGCAGGGGGAAGAAGTTGATTTTAAGCCACTTAGCTGAAAAGCAGTGAAAATTAGTCTCTGTCAAAAATATGGAAACTATGTCCCAGATGTGTATTTCTGCAACATCTGTATTTTCCATTTCAAGTGTAAATACAAAAAGGTTGGTTGTAGGAGGATTTCTCCTTCTCCTCCCCTCCCTTCCACCCCTGAGAGTTGTGTCTAGCCCTTAAATTCAGATCAGTGGATGATTAGGCAGCATAAAGAGATGTGGATAATTTCCACTGCACTGAGGTATCATGTGTACAGTAAAGGGAAGACGTGTTCCTGGGCTGTGATAGTGTACCCCTATAATACTGAGATAATGAAATCAAGACACATCTACTGTTTATTCTTTCTTAAAGGAAATAGATGTCCAAATCCAGGGATAAATATTAAAAAAATCTCCCTAATTAATTAAGGAAAGGCACATGTATGATATAATGTTAGCCTAGAATTAATTTCCCATTTTGCCCTAATTACAGTTCTCCCACATTTGCAGCCTTCCTTGTCTCCAGTATAAATTTGTTTGTTACCTGTCTAATCCCCATTCACTGTTCCCCTTCTACCAACTTCCATAGAGCAACTCTCATCAAAACACCCTGCCAGGATATAAAAGAGACCTTCCATCTGTCCCTTTACATCTTGGTCTGACCAAGTGTAGAAGATGCTTATTTTAATTACTTATATATACACCTAAAGTTAGTTGTATATGTAGCCTCAGGATAGAACTCTAGCTACAAGTTTCTTTCAACTGTCAGGAAAAAATATGTTTCTGGATGAAAACTTAGTAATTCTGTCCTACCAGACCTCATGGCAACATAAATCAAATGTATTTTTGTAGTTGTGCCTGGTGAGTTACAGTTCACTTTGTTAGCATTCATTTTATAGACAGCAGGAATTGTTAGAAAAGGGAAGAATCTGTGAGGAGAAGTAGTAGTATAATTTGTATACATTCTGTGCAGAAAGACACAATGCTGAAGATTTTGGCAACTTACTTCAAATGTTTATAGCAGCCATAATACTTGCCTTTCAAAAAAATTATTTATGAGCAACTGGAATTTACACACGTTGCTTGGAATCTGTGGAAGAAGCTATGTGGTGGTTCATGGCCTTCAGAAAGCTGGATGCCTTAAAGCAGAGCTATGGAGAATATGGAAAGTAGGCTCACAAACTATCTGCAAACTTGTGCCAGCGTTACTGCCTTTGTCATCAAGCAATGGAAAGGCTTCTCTAGTTAAACTGAAGTAATTAAATCTCCCCGCTCTTACTAAAAAAAATACAACTGTCTGCTGTTGGTCTGAAGAATTGCACCAAGTGAATGTAAATTTTAATTTCATGGTGCAAGTGTTAAATTATTGCCATCTAAGCTGTCTGCCAATATTACATGAAATCCCACCACATTTTAATAATTCTCCTTTTGTTTTGGATAGAAATACCACATGTGTTATGATTTAGAAGTTTTTATGTGTAATTAGAGCCCTAAGAACTATAATATAACCACATTCAGTTCACCTAATTGGACTGAGAGGAAACTATCATTTCTGAAATGGTTTGTGTCCTGTGCATCTGTGTACATGTAGACATTTCTGGGGCCCGGATCAGGGACATTGCCAAGAGACTCCCTGGTCTGGTACGACCCTCTGACTACTATCCGCTCTTGATTATACAGGCAGGCAGCGATGAATTGCCAGAGAGAAGCCCCAAATTGATCAAAAGGGACTTCAGGGCACTAGGGAAAATGGTTGAAGGATCAGGAGCGCAGGTAGTGCTCTCCTCGATCCCATTAGTGTCAGGAAGGAACACGGAAAGGAATAGGAAAGCTAGAGCGGTTAACGTGTGGCTCAAAGGTTGGTGCCATCGGAAGGGCTTGGGCTTCTTTGACCATGGAGAGGTTTTCATGGCACCGGGCCTGTCGAGAACAGATGGTGCACAGCTCTCTCGGAAGGGAAATAGGATCCTTGCTCAGGAACTGGCGGGGCTTGTAGAGAGGGCTTTAAACTCAGCCTGAAGGGGGAAGGGGATATAAACAGGCTCACTAGAGAGGAGCCTGGGGGGGTCACCCCATTGCTGGGGGTGAAACCGACAGCCCAGCTCAAGTGCATCTACGCTAATGCACGCAGCATGGGCAACAAACGGGAGGAGCTGGAAGCCATTGTAAGGCAGGATGGTTATGATGTAGTCGCCATCACAGAAACGTGGTGGGATGCCTCCCATGACTGGAGTGCTGCGATGGATGGCTACAAACTCTTCAGAAGGGACAGGCAAGGAAGGAGAGGCGGTGGGGTGGCTCTGTATGTTAGGGAGTGTTTAGATTGTACAGAGCTTGATGCTTGTGGTGAGGCAGAATGCTTATGGGTGAGGATGAGGGGAAAGGCCAACAAGAAAGATATCCTGTTGGGAGTCTGTTACAGACCACCCGACCAGGATGAGGACGTTGACAAAGAATTCTACAAGCGGCTGGCAGGAGTCTCTCAGTCACGAGCTCTTGTTCTTGTGGGGGACTTCAACTTCCCAGACATCTGCTGGAAATACAATACAGCAGAAAGGAAACAGTCCAGAAGGTTCCTGCAGTGTGTGGAAGATAACTTCCTGACACAGCTGGTAAGTGAGCCTACCAGGGGAAGTGCCCTGCTTGACCTCCTGTTCACTAACAGAGAAGGACTGGTGGGAGAGGTGGTGGCTGGAAATCATCTAGGCCTTAGTGATCATGAAATGGTAGAGTTTTCGATCTTTGGTGAGGTTAGGAAGGGGGTCAGCAAGACTGCCACCATGGATTTCCAGAGGGCAGACTTTGACCTGCTCAGAACGCTGGTTGGGAGAGTCCCTTGGGAGATAGTCCTGAAGGGCAAAGGGGTCCAGGAAGGCTGGGTGTTTTTCAAGGAAGAAGTCTTAAACGCACAGGACCAGGCTGTCCCCATGTGCCGTAAGACGAATCGGCGGGGAAGACGACCGGCCTGGCTGGACAGAGGACTACTAGTGCGACTAAGGGAAAAAAGGAGAGCTTACCAGCTCTGGAAGAAGGGGCAGGCAACCCAAGAAGAGTACAGGGATCTTGTCAGGTTATGCAGAGAGGAGATTAGAAAGGCAAAAGCCCAGCTGGAATTTAACCTGGCCACTGTTATAAGGGATAATAAGAAGAGTTTTTATAAATATGTTAACAGCAAAAAGAGAGCCAGGGAGAACCTCCATCCACTAGTGGATGCAAGGGGGAACATTGCCACTAAGGATGAGGAAAAGGCTGAGATACTCAACGCCTTCTTTGCCTCGGTCTTTAATGGCCTGACAAGTTATCCCCAGGGTACCCAGCCTCCTGAGCTGGAAGATGGGGACAGAGAGTGGAATGAACCCCCCATAATCCAGGAGGAAGCAGTCTTTGACCTGCTATGCCACCTGGACATCCACAAGTCTATGGGGCCGGATGGGATCCACCGAAGAGTGCTGAAGGAGCTGGCAGAGGAGCTTGCCAAGCCACTCTCTATCATTTATCAGCAGTCCTGGAGAACAGGGGAGGTCCCAGATGACTGGAGGTTGGCAAATGTGACGCCTCTCTTCAAGAAGGGCCGGAAGGAGGATCCGGGGAACTACAGACCAGTCAGCCTAACCTTGGTACCGGGGAAGATTATGGAGCGGTTTATCTTGAGTGTGCTCACCAGGCACATGGAGGACAATCAGGGGATCAGGCCCAGTCAGCATGGGTTCATGAAAGGCAGGTCTTGCCTAACCAACCTGATTTCCTTCTATGACCAGGTGACCCGCCTGGTAGATGAGGGAAAGGCTGTGGATGTTGTCTACCTGGATTTCAGCAAAGCCTTCGACACAGTCTCCCATAGCATTCTCGTGGAGAAGCTGGCAGTTCATGGCCTAGATGGATGTACTCTTCGCTGGGTTAAAAACTGGCTGGGTGGCCGAGCCCAGAGAGTCGTGGTGAATGGAGCTAAATCCAGTTGGCGGCCGGTCACAAGCGGTGTCCCCCAGGGCTCAGTTCTACGGCCAGTCTTGTTTAATATCTTTATCAATGACCTTGATGAGGGGATTGAGTGTGCCCTCAGTAAATTTGCAGACGACACCAAACTGGGCGGTAGTGTTGATCTGCTGGAGGGGAGGAGGGCTCTGCAGAGGGACCTGGACAGGCTGGATCGATGGGCCGAGGCCAACTGTATGAGGTTCAACAAGGCCAAGTGCCGGGTCCTGCACTTTGGTCACAACAACCCCATGCAGCGCTACAGGCTTGGGGAAGAGTGGCTGGAAAGCTGCCTGGTGGAAAAAGACCTGGGGGTACTGATTGACAGCCGGCTGAATATGAGCCAGCAGTGTGCCCAGGTGGCCAAGAAGGCCAATGGCATCCTGGCTTGTATCAGGAATAGTGTGGCCAGCAGGAGTAGGGAAGTGATAGTGCCCCTGTACTCGGTGCTGGTGAGGCCGCACCTCGAATACTGTGTTCAGTTTTGGGCCCCTCACTACAAGAAAGATGTTGTCTTGCTGGAACAGGTCCAGAGGAGAGCAACCAAGCTGGTGAGGGGTCGGAACACAAGTCCTATGAGGAGCGGCTGAGGGAACTGGGGTTGTTTAGTCTGGAGAAGAGGAGCTGAGGGGAGACCTGATCGCCCTCTACAACTGCCTGAAAGGAGGCTGTAGCGAGGTGGGGGTCGGCCTCTTCTCCCTGGTAACAGATGATAGGACGAGGGGGAATGGCTTGAAGCTGCGCCAGGGCAGGTTTAGGCTAGACATTAGGAAAAACTTCTTCACCGAGAGGGTTGTCAGGCTCTGGAATGGGCTGCCCAGGGAGGTGGTGGAGTCCTCATCCCTGGAGGTCTTTAAAAGAAGGATAGATGAGGTGCTTAGGGACATGGTTTAGTGGTGGGATGGCAGTGCTAGGTTAATGGTTGGACTTGATGATCTTAAAGGTCTTTTCCAACCGAGGTGATTCTATGATTCTATGATTCTATTCTATGTGTATAAAGTAAAATCTATTTTCTCCTTTGTCTTGTGTTAAAAGAGATGAATGAGAATGAGAAACTTCTTGCAATTTAAAGTGAACGTATAGCTGGGTGCTCTATATTAATCTCAAAAGAAATGTTGGAGTGCACACAAATACAAATTTGTCCTTCTGAATCTCAGAATTCCTTCCTTGCATTTTCTTTCTTATCTCTTATGAAACTAATTATTATGATACTATTATGAAACTATTTGTTATAAATTCCCTATCTTTATAGTGCACTGGACGACATCTTTCTGATTCCCAAACTATACAAATCAGAACCATCTTCTTTGTCTGTAGAAAGAAACACTGATTTTTCTTTCAGGAGAGCAGAACTAATGACAAAGTTGACAATGTTCATAAGATCACATTGCTGTAAGCTGCATTAACAAAGATAACCACATGGAGATATTTTCAGTACAAATGGTTTTAGAGGTGTTTATAAACTTATATAGAGAAATGGAAAAAGCTTGGAAAAGCAATAAGTGAGTCTCAAATACTTATGAAACCATAAATTTATCTTTAGGCATTTTCGGGGGGGGGGGGGGGGGGGGGGAATAAAGAGGTTTTCATTTCTCTTCTATAAAGTCCACTAAGGTCTGTTAGATAATACTGCACTGACATTTCTACGTGGCCACTGGCTCACTAGCTCAGCACAGTCCCTCACCTGGTCAAGAAGTTACTTACTACATTTATGTCCTTTGTGCTTGAACAAGCAGGCCCATTCTCCCTGGCCCCACAAAATTAACTCTGGCACAAGTGCCAATGAGGTGAAATCTAGAAAAGGCAGAGAAATGCCACTAACTCTGCTCTTCCCTGATTTTATGATCTCTGTCCAGGAACTAAGATAAAAATTGCAAATCCAACCAAAGTTATGTTCCCAAATCATGTTTCAGCACCTAAGCTTCCATCAGAACCCACAAGCTAGGTGCACTCAGAAGAGATTTAAGAGCTCAACTATCCTTGGGAATCTGACCTTTCTTTCAAGAAAGCAGAAACGGAGCCTCTGAACTTTTCCTTTTCTTTTCCCCACTCGGTGAATAGAAAAGTTACCCAGGTTGTAGAAAAGTAGGGTTCAGCATCCTCTTTTGCCAAAGGAGTTTTGTGTCCCATCCTGTATGCTAATAATATACCTTAAATCATCTGGCATCAAAAGATCACCAACAGCAGCACACCCTCCTGCTAGAGCTATTCCATTTTGCAAGGACCTACCTTTTTTTTTCCTGAGCAAAGACTAAGACTTACGTCTCTAACCATTCCATCAGCGAGTCTGTTTCTGAGAGACTATCCCTTTTGTTTCCCTATGCATTTTAAATTATTCAGCAAGGCACCGATCGCAGCTGAAACCTTGAGGCTGGGAGAGTCCTCTCACAGCACAGAGGAGAATCTCATTGCAAAGCTACTGGAAAAATGTTGAGGTACCACAATCCTCTCTTCCAAACAGCTGTGGACAAGGACAGTTCTGTGGATGTCTAGAACCCCACTTTTGGAGAAATTTAATGACATCTAGGTAAGATGGGACATTGATGGGATTAGTCAGAAACTAGGGAGGAATCCCAAGGATCAGGAAGATTCCATTAAAATCCTATCCATCTTACCTAGAATCAAAGATGTCTACAAGTATCCAAGATTCATGTCTTTAACCAAAATTGCCTTACTGAGCCAGCATTGTCCCAATCCCTGCATTTTCTGAGGTGACTAAACACGTATATCCTGCCTTATCTTTGTCCAGGATTCTGCTGACCACTCATAGGTGCCCACTCTATGGCAAGCCAAGCATTTCTCCACACTCTTGTTCACTATCAGGTAGATACTGTTGCCTAAATTTGCATTTCTAGTGTCATCTGAAGCACACATAAAGCTGACAGAAAGAACACAGGACTCTCTCTTAACTGAGATTTCCTGGTGTGGCAGCTGGAGGCAAAGCAGGTATCCTAGGACATTTCAAATAGTCTTGTGTTTCAACAACCCATCTGAACCCTGGATGGGAAGTAATCCACTAATCCACCCTAGAAGCATATGCCTAAATTTGGGGTTCAATCAATGGCAATGAATCCTACTCAAGAGTCACAGACTCTGAATCTGGGACATAACGCAGTGGAGGCCCTTGGGATCCACCACCAAGAGTCCTTTCTTCCCTTACAGGGACTGCTTATGGGTTCAGTAACTGCAGGGATAAGAGAATAAAAATCCTAAAAGAGAAGAGAATAAAAATCCCAAAAGAAGATAATGTAAGCTTATTCCTTACCCAGAATATAAGAAAAAAGTGGTAATGGTAGTGGTTCTTAAGGTTTTACATCAAATACCTTATGTTGTTAGGTTTAAACGTTTTGGAAACAGCATTGACTGATTTCATATGTATAGCCTGAAAATCTGTATAATCATAATGCATATTACAAACAAGGTTTACTAGTGAAGGCCTAGCCTTGTAAACAAGCCTTGTTTACACAAGAAGACAATTGGACTCTTCTTTTGTTTCAGAGTTTACGTGGTCAGAGGCTGAGATCATTATTTTTGAAATGTGACGATGGGAAGACACAGTAAGTACCCTTGTGAAGTTTTTACAATGAATCCTGTAAATAAAGCACACAACAGAAATGCATAGTGTCTCCAAAGAAAAAATTATGATGTATTGTGTTTGAATAATGGCTCACAATGTTTTATCATCATCTGTTTACATAATAAGTCATAATAACATTTTAAAATATGGTGTATGCATTTCTATGATTGTCTTAAGTGCACAGAGGGGAATTGCCACAGCCTAGCATCATAAACTTTGTAAACCGTTCTTGGAGGCTGCTTTTTTATCCCCATCCTTTTCTGCTCAAACAAAAATGTGAAGGAAACAGAACACACAAATAAAACTGTGTTAAAATAGTCCCATGTGTCTGGCTAAAACAAAAGACAGGAAATTCTTAAAAGCATGGTTATAAACTGAAAAATGCCTATAAACATGGCTTCCTAATGTCCTAGGTTTACATATTCATAATTATTTCACTATCAATATTTTCTTTGTTTATATATATATAAATGGCATTGGTCTAGGTGCCAAGACCACATTCTTAGTCTGAGGTCTGGAACACAAGCCCTGCTGCTTCTGGCTTCTACTTCAGCATTAAAGATGGAACTGAAAGAAGTCCCTAGATTTCAGCTCCTGGGAGCTTTATCATTTAAGCGTATTTCTAATCTTTAGCCATATTTCATTGTGGAGACTGAGGCCCAGATTCAGCTCTCAAGAATTACATGGCAAATCTCAATGAACTCCAGAGATGTCAGGAGGACAAAAGGCACTGCAGTTCCAGCAAAAGTGTTCAGCACTTCCCAAGGGCTCCAGCAAGGGACCTTGTTGCCCACAGGAAGATCCAGAAAGGGGCCGAGGTGCTCACAGACCCAGGCAATGCAACATCTGCATTTCAGGCATTTAGCCCACAATATAGAATCCAAACCCACGTTTAGACATTTGTTACAGAAAACATGTGACAGCTTAAGTATCCAAGGGCATGGACTCAAAGAAAACGTAAACACTGCAGAGATTTCTAACTCACAATGCTGAAACTCAAATGATGTCACCCTATGGACTTTAGGCACTCAGTGACACAGCTGAAAACTGTGGCTGTTCCATCCAGTTAGGATCCACAGACCATTAGGGGCATTCAGCTGTTCTTCAAAAGTTCAAGCTTTTTGTAAAACTGACAAAGATGAGATGGTAATGATGCTACATAGGAATATTCCCAGTTCTACTGTTTAATGAAAAATAGATGTAAAAGTTTCATCGGGCAAAGACAAAGGCCAGAAACAAGCTCGCTCCATACGGTTTCCCTCATTTTTCATCCACCTCCATCTGAATCTTAGTCACTTTTGCAGCTGGAGCATACACCACCTGCCCAGCTATGTAGGCTTGGCTGGGACCCTGTGGGTAAGGTGTGCTTCCTCAGAAATGAGAGATTTAAAAACATATATAAAAAAGGTCGTCTACTTCTGAAAGGTTCCCAGTTTTATTGCATATTCATAGAAAGGCTTGAGTTGGAAGGTACCTTCAAAGATCATCTAGTCCAACCCCACTGCCAGGGCCAGAAACATCCTTCTGGGTGCTCAAAGCCCTGTCCAACCTGACTTTAAACACTTCCAACAAAACCTGTTCCAGTGTCTCACCACCCTTACTGTAATGGTTTTTTTCCTTATATGCAATCTAATCTACCCTCTTTCAGTCTAAAACCCCTTGTCCTGTCAGTACAGACCCTGGTAAAAAGTCTTTCTCCATCTTTCTTATAAGCCCCCTTTATATACTGAAAGGTGGCAACAAGGTGTCCCCAGAGCCTTCTGTTTTCCAGGCTACACAACCCCAACTCTCTCAGCCTATTAAATTATGTGGATATGAGCGCACTTCCCAGGTCTCAGCATAAGCAAGCCACCTCACTTACCTTCAGGACCCCCAGAGCGCTTAAATCAGATGGCGTTACCTGCCTAGTTACCCCTTCTGAGAATGGCCAGAAACAGAATATCATGTGTCCTGGAAAAGCTTCAGAGCAAACAGGGAAGTAAATAATTTTTAAGTGACACTGAGGTCAGGCAGCCCATGAATGCGAGGTTTTGAAGTCACGATTTCAATGTGGTGCCTTAAACCTCGCTGTGTTCTATTTTAGTTAAGTAGTTTTATTGACCCTAACCTGTTGCTGATTTGTGAAACATAAAAGTATGCAGATATGTCTCCCATGTCTGATGTTGCTTCTGCAACGCTTATGAAGAAGTAAGAAATTACAGTTAAATTCTGTACTAAATGAACACAGCTACAGCTCAAAGTCTGTTCCAGTTCCAAAAAGGTGTTTTGGTTTTTTTCACGTGGAACACTTCTGAATCCTTCATTATTTTTTTCAGAAAGACTTTCTGACATGTATCATTTGCTTTAAAGTTTATTAATGTATTTCTCATGCAGTTGCATTCTTAAGGCAAAAAGATCAAAAGGATAGATAGGTTCAGAGCACAAGCTGTAAACTAGTTAGATTTCAAGATGATTGACAATATTTGAATCCTGTTCTGACAAACTATACAAATTACTAAAGAAGCAGGATTCTTCAGTTGACTCTTTTAAACAAATTTATGCCACAGGACTAGACGTACCCTATGGCAAAGGGGTGGATTTGGTGTCTGCACATCTATACAGCCACCACTGTGTCGCACAAAGCAAAAGCATGTACACCACCCTGAACATAGCTTCTTTTTCTTCCCTCCAGTAAATCCAGGTGCATGGTCCTACAACTACTTTTTTATCCTAGTTCAGTTTCTATCTACTTGACCGCTGCATGGATCCTTTCCTCCAGCCATATAAGCTCCTGATAGTGCACCAGCAGAGTTTACTTGGGCAACAGAAATATCACTCATGACCATATCAGTGGAGTCTATGCACAGTATTGGAATACATAATTTATGCTTCCTATTTGATGGCAACTTTCTTGACATAGAACTTCTTTTGCTTAATTATTAAAAGCTGTATAACATGTCAAGACATGCAGCAGTTCATGAGTAAACTATTTTGTCTGTGGCCAGCAGTTACTCAGATGCTTGCAGAGCATCCAATTTATACATGAAAAGGAACTAGTTTGTCTTCTTGGGTCAATGAGTTGATCACTTCACCTGCCAGCGTCTTCCATAATGGCATGTTTTATTTTCTTGTGAGAAAAGAAAAATCCACAAAAACTAGAATGTCTCAGCAGTTTAATGCTGAGTGTGTTGTATTGTTCTACAGAATTTTATATGGTGGTTCAAAAGGTCACACAGCCCTTATCATTCAGTATTAAAACCTACAGTGCTTTTTAATAATTTCTGTGAGACCCTTTTGGCTTCACGGCTCTTACGGTGTATAAATCTTACCTTTTGGCTTCAGTTCTTGTGCAGCCTCTAGGACTTTCTGGCAACACCAAAACAAGACAATATCTAACTTTAATGTCAAAACATTTCCCTTGTTGAAATTTACCCAAATGTTCATTTCCTCTCTATTCTTGGTGTTTACATGCGTCAAATATTTGAAGACAGTTATCATGTTCCTTCTTATGCATCACTTGGTTAACCTACAGTATACATATTTTGTTTCTTTAATCTTTCTTCATAAATCAATTTTTCTATACCCCTTAATCATGCATGTTATTCCTCTCTGAACTTCCTCCAATATCAAAACTTTTTGTTTATTGTTTCAGATCCTTTGCTTTAAAAAGTTCATAATTTCAAATTTATTTAGGCTCACAAGGAAAATGCCAAAAATAATATAATAACATTTGATACAAATAAATAATAATAATAAAGAATACCTGCTTTCCTATAAGTTTCAACGTGTACCAAACATTCCCAATTAAAAACATTGTATGCTACAAGCTGTTCCCCCTTTTCTTTTGCAATTTGTATTGGATTTTCATAGTGCAACACAGTGTAATTTACTGTACTAGAAGTCAGGATGGCATCTATTTTACCTAACATTCAGATTTTGCAGTTTTCTAACCTCAATACTTTGAGCCCAGTTGGCCTATTTTAGACTGCTACCTCAGAATGAGATGAATCACGGTGTTGATGACGCTGACTATGAAGAGAGTTTAAGACACTCAGAACCCAAGCTCACATGAACCTAAGCTGTCAGAAGTCTACATACATAGACTCTTGCATTTAGTCAGATGAATCCCACCCTTATGTCATCTTCACATCACGTTACTTGAAAAAAAATACAAGAGGACCAAAGATAGTTCACTACTCTGCAGCATAAAGTAGTTCTTCTCCAAACCAGGCTAGTCAAAGTAGTGTATTTATCTGGGGATCTCCAGGGTTTTTTGGTGTAAGACACAGCTTTATATCTAACTGCAGTCTAGACAATGCAGATAGGAAAGTTCTCAGTAATTAGATATCAAGACCCCCAAGGCATTAGATCATTCTCTCAAGGAACAGAGTACTTGAGAAGTCAGCATCAGAGTCAAAACTTTCACAGAGACACATACACACAATATAATTAGAAGATTAAGGTAAAATTAAGACACTGCCTTTGGGAAAGTCTGTTCCTTAATTGGCAGAAAGATGATTAAACCTGCCATGTCAGACACTTCTGCTAAATTGAAGATCTTAAGAGGATGAGAATTATAAATAGGAATTTGTTTTCTTAACTCCTAAAGGAGACAGTAAACTGGTAAATTTCTTGTCAAAACCATCATGAACAAAAATCTGATGCTTTTAATCAGTCCCTCCAAAAATCTTAAGGTAGGTTTTCCTTCTTAAGATAACACATTGTTCCTTAGGGAAATATTTACTTCCAAGGAGCTTCTGTCAAACATTTTTTTTTTCCTAGCCAACAAGCATAAGACTTCTAATTGGAAGTGATCTACAAAACACTTACAGATGTCCATTATCTGCAATTAGCAGAGCCACCTTGTTCCAACCTCAACAGTTTGGAAGAGCTGCTCCTCTCTAGGCCTGTGCTCCTGGAAGCACAGGGAGACTGGAGAAGTCACCAAACGACCACAGGACTTGAGAATTAATGTTAGCACTTCTGTGGAGCTCAGGGTCAATACAGTACTTCCTTGGAAGAGCTTTTGTAATATCACTGTGAGCTTCTGAGGGAACTGCAGCAAAGTATTGAAAGATGTGCAAGTCGTGCCTGTGAACAGCAGGGAGTAAGCTCAACAAGGGGTGGTGGGCCTTATTTTAGTAGTAAAATATCTTCCTACAAGAAAAATAAAGTGGAGTTTTTTTCCCTCAACAGTATAAGACTATGATTTCTGCAGATAATAAAACAATTGGTAGTGCAACATTGTTCAGGGTTTGTTCAGATGTTTGTACACCTGACATGTGGGTTTCCATGTTACTTAAATTTAGTCCACTATTCTAACGTAGTGACAATCAACCATCAGTCTCCATGTGTAAGATGCTGACTTTCTTTTTTCTTTTCTTTTGTCACCTGTGAAGCTGTTTATGTAATAAATGATAGCAAGCCAGACAATTTAATTAAAATGCCAGTAACAATGTATTTTTCAGTGTTTTATATTCTTTCTAGAATCAAGCATGATATTTTGAAATATAGATTTGTGCTTCTTTTTCATTTCTGTTTTAAGACTAAAGAAAAAAAGCACAAAGATGGAAAAAGAGACAAGTAAAAATAACCCTCTAATATTCATAAGACCTCAAAAGGTTTTCAAAAGTTTCACAAGAACATTCCTGTTCCTATAAAAATAGAGCGTAGTAGAAAAAAAGTTGTTAAAGAGAAACATAATTACTAGCCTGCTATAGATATTTCCCTCTTTATTTTATTTTATCATTTTCCATTGTAAAATCAGGATCTTTGCATTAACTGCATTTCTTTAAATTGTCCCCTATACGTTAGCTTTGCAATACTTTCTCCCACATTTTCAGAATTGAACAGTTTTTCACCGTATCAGCTATTTTCAGGCGAGTCCTCAGTTTCAAATACTTTAAAGGCACTCGATTTCCCTCCTGCATTCTTTCAGCTGCAGTTTCGTTCTTCATTCTAGCATCACAGTGAAAGTCGTGCTCTGCGCCAGTGCTTAAAGGATGGGTCTGTGACCAGATTTGAAGCGTACCTACTGCCAGCACACACAATGTCCTACACTGGGTGTGCTGCCCCATGGAATGAATCTGGGTTTCTGCTAACCCACTGAGCAACTTGATTTCATCTGCCACTATTTGAACTATAGACCATTTTGGACTCTAGGTATGGTTGGGACAAGGCAAAGAATTGCACCAAATGTAGTCAGTGAATATTAGAACACATAAACACAGCTTGGAAAAAACTTTACTTCCTGTTATGTCTGCCATAGCAGAGCAATTAAAAAATGCAAGCATGGCATCAAGTAGAGGTTTAATAAAGAGAATAAACTGACCCTCAGAGTCAGGAATTTGTTTTCCTTGCTTTTCTGCAAGGACATAGAGTCATATAAAAAACAGACCTTTTAAAGAGTTTTTAATTATCATCATAAAAATGCTGGCAAAAATAAAAGTAGACTTTGCTTTAGAACAGGGCATAGCTAGTAGTTTGCAACTGGAGCTATTATACTATAGTAGAGTAAAGAGAGAATAAAGTGAAGTAAAAATACGTGTTGAGCATACCTCAAGTACACTCAGAACTTAATTACACCCAATTCTAAGTGTTCAAGAATAGTAAATGGTTAACAGTGATGCAGAAGGAAATATTAGAAAAGCAATCAAAAAGGAGTCCTAAAGGATTAAGGAAAACAAAAAATAAATAAGAAGGCTAAAAAACAGATAAGAAGAGCAAAATAAAGATATTACAGAAGATTATGAAATTACAGAAAATGTTTTCAAAATATATAAGAACAAAAGGTCGCTGAAGAACAGAGTAATGCCTAAAGAGGATCGTTTTTTAAAGGAGGAGCAGAAAGTGCTGGAAAATTCAAACAAATTCTTCACATAGCTTATCAGAAAGAAAAATTATAGGCAGATGGCAGACCTGTACGCATACAGGTATACCTTTCCTGAGGCTGAGGGAAGTAAAACCACTAAAGTAAACAGAGAATGTGTCTGCAATATTACAGATGACAATCTGAACATGTATCAGATTAAATAGTTCCTCAGTGTTAAGGCATATCCAATTCAGAATTCACTGAAAGGGACAAAACCAGCACCACTCTTCAGAAGTGTAATTCAAATCACTTCACCATTCAGATAACTTTTTTCCTTATGCAAGATGTTACTTTGAATTCAGCTGGGCTGTTCACATGAGCGACAGCAGTGGGACTGTGGAGAAAAGGAAGTTTTAGTGGATCTGTAGAAAAACTAGTGGAGCTGTGAAAGAAAGGACCTGGTTCAAGCCTTCTCACAGCACATCTCTAAAGAAGCAAGAACTGGGTTCAACTCAGAGAAATACTCTCTTTCTGGCATACCTTAGTGATAGCCTTTTACTCAGGAAAGTAATTTCCTTCAAGCCCAAACACAGAAATACGTGTTTATAGGAGTAATGTATTACAAAACAATAGAACATATCTAAATTCAACAAATTATGGAGGAATGCCTATTGCAGTGAGAATGAGTCTTCTAGTGAAAATCAAAAGTTCCAGCTCTGAACAAAAGTGATGAACTCTGCTAGCCTGGGTTCAAATTTAAACTCCTACAAGTAACCACCATTCTACATTAAAGGTAACCATCTGCCATATTTTTAGCTACATCTATAAAGGAGTTCTGTAACTTCAGTCTAAAAAATTCAAAACACAGACACATATTTTCAGCCAAAACAAAGCCAGAGCCAGCAGTAATTTTAATTCTCTTCACTAAATATTGTTTTGGCTATGAGAGTATGTGTAAAATGGATTTGGTTATAGCCACAACGGCCCAGGGATATATAGAGTTTATAGGGTGAACAAGTTGCTGAGGAAGAGTTTGTACGCCTAAAAGATTGTGTTTTCTTCCAGCTGAGTGCCTCCTGTAGCAAAAGTATTTCTCTCGCTTTCCTAATCTTATTCTTCCCTAAAAATCTTAGGTTGGGAAGCAACGAGACAGCTCTGAAGTCCTTCATGAAAGTAGTTTCAGCAGAACAATTCATAGAGCAATTCAACTTTGGATACTTGAGAAGGAGACAGGAGTTTTGGAAACCCCCCCCTGCTCTGCACCTCTGCAGGAGCCCTGCTCTCTCCTGGCCTGGCAGGAGTCTCAGCTCTGCCTTCTGGCTGGAGGCAGGCCAGCAGAGGCACGTGGATATTTGCTTTCTGCTTGTTGCCTGAAAGCCTGGTCCTTGTCTACGCTGGGGAGAGAACAGTCACGTCGGCTGGATGCACCTCTCTGCATCTACGGAGAGACACTGAAAGGGGCTGTCTGGAAAGTACCTGCGTGCTGGGAGGTGGGAAACTGGTTTGAGCTATTTGATTTCACCTTTGTTCAAAGAAACAGGGCTTTGAACTTTTATTACAGAGTTGCTTCAAAGAGGCACAACTCCACCATCAATCTTTCTGCCAGAGGAATAATCTCAACTTCCAAACTTTTAACCAGACAATGGTATCAAAAGCAGCCCAAACACAAACGGTAAGGCAGCGATTACGAACAACTGCTAAGATATTAACTGTACACAAGGTCTGCCAATCTACAGGTCAGTTTTAACCTGACACTTGTTAAACCCTTGATGTTGATCAAAATAACTTGCAAACACAATAGCTGTAAAGCAAATAAATACCTAAGCATAACTCTGTGTCTTCTGTCCAGTCAGAAATTAAAAGCACGCATTTCTAGTCTAAGTAAAATAGAGAATAGAGAAGGTATTTTGGGTTAATGTGTAAGTAGTTTATGCAACTATCAATGAACAAAAAAAACAGATGCTTTATAGAGAACCGACCTCTTCTGTATCATGCTCCTTTTTTCACCTTAATTATACTTCTTGTTCTACTGGAAGATTTTAGTAAAAACATTATTAATATAATATAAAATGAGTATATTGCATAAAGGTAAAAATCTGTTCTATTAGAAAGCTACTGCTTAACTCACACATTAACTGTAGCTCTTCATGAACTCTTCATCCCCTGCTAAAAGGGAAGGTTGAAATTGGGAGATAGGTTGCACTTGTTAGTGGGCATTTTTGGGTTTTCCATTGGTTTAAAAGCTTTCTATCTGCCTAATTGTAGTTAATTAGTACCATTTGGGGGACACAACAGAGAAGCCATGATTTTCTCCCTCACTCAATGGTCACAGAGTGCGTGTGTGAGACCAAAGTCTAGAAGGGTATCTGTGATTGTGACCCATTCTCATTATCTGTGTCCATTCTAAGTAATATCAGTACAGAGGTTTTTTTATTATGTGAATGAATATTTAAAGTGAAATAGCTTTCAGTGGTAAATTACAACTAGATGTGACCAAGAGAGGATTAAGCCCATCATTTTGCTTAAGAGCTCCGATGGTTGGAGTAATTGGATGATAGCTGTAGGGCATCCTTTTGGTCTATAATTAGGTCATTTCTTTCTCATCCCCTCACAGTGTGTATAATTACAAATTAATTTGAAATCCCACTGTGAGTAAAGAAAATCAGTTTAATATAATGGAAGTGCAAAAGCCATGGGATATTATTTTTTTAAAGATTTTTAGTGTTTATGCCAAAATACTCAGTCTGGCCCTAAGTCATATCCTTATGGACTGCAGGGCTCATATTTGGTTTCTTTCTTAACTTTTATACAGACATGGATACATTTTCTCCCTTAAAATAAATGACATTTCGTAGCACCACACTTTGCTCCAGTATCTGTCAGCAGGTTTCAACAGCACAAAAAGTTGGGGAAAAAACTGAAAACCAGTCATGAGAGTTCTGATAGGCAACAGTACTGTCAGAGGACTTACAGGCAGCTCTAAACACGGTGATCTAGTCAGCAATTCTATTCTTTAGTCCTGCCATTATTTGCTTGCCAGTTAAAATGTATTTTTCTGCTTTTACCCTGAAAGCGTTAAGCGTTGTGCAGCCCTAGCTAGCATACCTGCCCCTGTGTGCTGCAGGAGCTCACCCGTTTCATCTCCTGGCTGAGGTATGCTGCTGGCAAGTTCCGCTTCCCTTCCTTTATCACAACACTGTGGTCGGATGCATCAGACCTCCTGCCTGCCTTAATGCTGATACGGGTAAAAACACGTACTCCTGACAAATGGATAACCCCAACCAGATCCTCAGAGACAATGTTTTGACTTGCTGAACTTCCTGTTTCACTCAAGGGACAAATGTGTTTTCATCTCTCCCCAGAAATCTTGAAAGGGATGGGTGAGAGGGTCCCAGGTGTGATCTGAGCACTGGGGATGCCGACAGTGAGCCGGGGGCCACGCAGGGTGTGCAGTTGGGGGGAAGAGCAAAAGAAAAGACCGTCGGTGCAGAGAACAAGGGGATCGAGATTTGATCGTATTTGTAGGTGTGTTGTAAAATCTGTAGAACATCCCATGCCGTTAGCATGATAAGATTAGACTTCTGGCAGAAAAAAAAGAAAAAATAAGAGAGGAAAAAAAAGAAAGGAACTGCTTAGATATAAGTTCCAAAGTTCATTAAGAGGGTTCTTTACTGCATAGCTCCAAAGCTAAGATGTGCTGGGGCACGTGGAAAAATAAGGAGGTGTTAAAAAGCTACCAAGCTTCTTAGTTTTCATAAACAGTTCAAAGTCCTAGTCTTGGATTATTCACACTGTGTCCTCCAGGCCTATTTGTGATGCCATAAAAACTGTATTCAGGAAGGAAGGAAGAGATTATCAAAAAGGAAAGAACTTCTTTTTAATCTAATAATGTCTTGATAGCAATAATCTTTTTCTGTTACATAAAGCCTTTCATTTGAGGATCTCAACATACTTTTTATATTAAAAAAAAAATAAATCGTGGCAACATGGGAAAAACCTGGAGCAACCAGCTAGAAAGAAGAGGTAGAGAAAGAGATTTGGATGCATTTATCACTCACAGGAGAGATATGAGACAATAAAATAACCTAGTCTTCTCATCCCAGAAAAAAAAAAAATAGACATGCTAATAAGATATATCCATCAAGATATTTCTGGAGTGGTAATGTCACCCTGTAATTTTTGAATCCAGAAGTACTTTAAAACTTCCACATGAAACTGAATAGGTAAAAAAAATTATTTTTATGTTTTCATTAGAAAATATTTTTTTTAAATTCCAAGACAAAAATATTTTTTCAACTAAAAAAATATTTTCTACTTGGAAAATTTTACATTATGAAATTTTCAACATCCTCTATGTAGCTTTTAGGCAAGAAGGTACACATGAAGGTTATATGGAAAGCAAATAAATATGTAGATGAAAGAATGATCTGCTTTAATTAAATTTTTTCTTGCTGTTACAATTAAAACACTGTATAAATTTAAAAAATAGATTTTATGTCTGACATACAAATCATATACTTGGGTGATCAGTCTTCTGTAGGGAAATATCAACCATACAGATCTTCTACTTACAGGTATTCGCGTACCCTGCTATGACTTTTTAAAGTAAATTACTCTGATCAGCAGAGGCTGGAGGCTATCAGTGAGAGTTCTTATATTAAAAAAAAATACAAGGCCACACCAGAATAATTATTGGGTTGTTTAAACTCAATTTCTTAACAGTTTTTAATCTCTCTAAACCACAATGAAAAAATGGGTGGTCTCAAATTAGCTTCTAGATAATAGAGTTTAAATTATGTGAGTAGCAAATTAACTCATTTCCCTCTAAGCCTTTGAAACTCTTTGTTTGCTATGTAAATAATTCATGACATTTTATTTATACCAGATTAGTGGGAAATAGAAACCCTTAATACGATATTTTCCTTTTTTTCTTATTATTCTTTATGCCTCAGTGTTTATAACACCAAATATTCCATTGACATATGCATTTATAAGATAGAAAAACATTTATCCCTACTGTAAAGCTGCCCTATAATCATTCCTCTGTTCAGGAATATACTAATACACTTAGAGCAAATAAATCCTGCTCACAGTTTACCCACACTCCACCCCTCAGGATGCTACCAGAGCAGTGCAACATTCACCTCAAACCTCAAAACCACTTGAATAAAACCTTGATTTGATGTGTTCCTGACCCTCAGGCCATGCTTACAACAGTTCGTGAATACAACTTGAGGTTTTGTATGCATCTGGGAAGTCTGTGGTCTCTTAACCCTTAAAGTTTCCCAGGTGGTATTCTTCCCACTTCTTCCCACATTTGCTTGATTCAGATGCCTGGGGGAAAAGGATGGCAATGGTAATTTAGAAATATAGCTCCTAAAAATGTTCTGATGTAGTAAGGAATGAGAGGACATTACAAAAAAGAGCTGAATGAAGGACGGCAATTCCACTTGCAGCAAATGAGAAACATATTAAACTCCTTTGTGTTCCACATTAAAGTTAAAAAATCCTGTGAACATTTTTCTTAAAATACAGGATTGTGGTAGATACCTGTTTTCTTTTCAACACCTGATGTCAGTGAAAGAAGGAAGTCTGAAAGTGTGGGATGCTCAGATACAAGTCCCTGATCTACCTCATATGAATGATTATCTTTCATGTATATCCACTTGAACCAAGACTTCTTCCATTCACAACACTGCCCTAACCACCCACCATAAATCCTGGGCATTGGTCCTCACTTCAGTGGAATCTCCTTCTCAGAACTATTTTACTTTTGACACATCTTACTCCCCCAGCCACTCTATGCTGTTCTGAGGCAGGTTTTCTAATTAAACCAGGTTTTAACAGGAAAGTGATTTTCCACCTTACAAGTCATGATAGTCGCCTCTATGATGATATCCTGAAACCTCAGTACAAGTTTGATTCCTCAGTCAGGAATGGAACAGAATTTACTAGTCCAGCTCCAAAGATGCTAGAGGTCATAACACTTTCCCAGGATATGTGAGTTTAAACACTCACCAGCATGGCTAACTGAATCCTCTGGCCCAGTGCTGATCCGACCCTGAGTCACTGGGTGGAAAAAAAGCATTTCCTCCTCTGTTGGAATTTTGACATTTTTTCCCCTCTACTTTTCCTTCAAGTGCTTGATGTTACATACTTCTTATTGGGCTAGGTGGTCAGTTCCTGTTAAAGTTTTACTTTTCATTAAGGAAATGTTATTTTTTTCACTAACATGCTATTCATTTTTGCCACAGGCCCCCTAACCTCGTATTCCATACCAGCAACACAAAGGAGGAGACCCACTCCTTATGACGTCTTATTGCTGATGTATTTACATACAGTAAAATATATTTTTTTACTATACTACTTACAGAAAGAAAAGTCTTTGTTGCTGTACCTGGTCTACTCATAAGGATACTGGATGTAGGTAATGAAGACTTAAAAGTGTGTATAAGTGCAATATAACCTCAGAACCAATATATATTTGGTAAGGTATATTTCAGATAAAATAAATCTAATCTCAGATAAAGCTACTATTCTTGGCAATGTTCCATAAGATTAATACTCAGTCTTTGCTCTGGGGTAAAATTTCAGGTATATTTTCCCAAAGCATAGTACCCTATAATTATTTTTTAAAAATCTGATTCAAAATTGAGACCCAGTCCATCTCTCCCATTTCCTCCAGGCTTAGATATATCAGAGCAGCTTTTTACAAGCACAAAAACTGCATGCTGGTGTTTGCCAACAGGAACACTTTCCTGCCTTCTATATAGAATATTCCATATACAAGCAATGGCTTCTATGTTTTTTCTTTCATTGTAGAAAGGATTAGAAGAGCACCTAGACATCCTTGCCTTTCAATGTAGTAATATGATTTTGACTTCAAGCAGGAGTGATTTTAGTTTCCAGACCTTGTGGCTGCAAATGGATATACATCAGCCATGATCTTGGGATTAGACAAGGTTTGGGGTGCAGCTAAAACTTAATTAAAAGTTTTCTGCAGACCTGATGAAAAATGAACATGTTCTTAAGCTCCAAAGTGAAGAGAAAGGAAAAATGAGCCTACTGGAAAAAGCAGGCTGGATTGAGTTGACCACTATTGTTTAACGAAGTCCCGTTCATAGATTTAAACTCATAAATGACCATCCTGTCTGACCTCAAATATAACAAAGGCCATAGATTTTCACCCAGGAATTTCTTCCTTTCATTCAGTAACTCAGAGCTGAGTTGATTTGATCTTTTACGAAAATATGCAGTCCCTATTGAAAGTGATGAGGAGTTTATCCTTCCTCACCAGCAGCCTTGCAGGTAATATTGCATACAAGAGGTTGTCACACTTCTAAGGTTACTCAGTCACTGGCAGGAAAATCCATTTAAGAGACAAATCTATCCTGAACAAACAGGCCTTTAATCTCTTGCATTATCTTCATTGAAGGTGATTTTATTCTGGGATCCTGAGGAAAAAAGCCTTCTATAATTGGACTGCCTGCATATGAATGTCTGTTTAACGACTTCTTAACCCATTAGCCAGCTATGGGATAGCAATCTCAAAGAAATGTGTTTCCCAGAAATAGGTAGCTAGATAAAAAGAGTCTACCAGTGTCCTGGCAGACTTAAATATTAGACACTGGAAAATCTGCATAGGAAAAAGAGGCTATAAATGTTCCAGCTACAGAAAAACTTCAGCTGAAGACTGCAGTTTCACAGGCACCACAGAACTGCTAACACACAGTCTTTCAATGAGAATGCAAGACGATTCCTCTGAAGAACCTAGGAAATGTGGATCACCATCAGAGGATGCTGAGGAACCCAGCTCACCTTGGCTGAGTCCTTTGGTTGCTGAGCTTTTGGTCAGGTTGGCTTTGCTTTGCTTCCAGTTCTGTCAATCTGTCCTTTTTCTTTTATTTTTCCTCCAATCCTCTAAAAAACGGTTCCATTTCATCCTGATGAACAAAGTAATTTTTTTCTGTATTTTGTTTCAGTGTAGAAAAATGAAAACTTGTAAGCTTGTTCTAGTTGCAACTGGTTTTTGTGTTTATGGCTCAGCTGCTGGCCCAACACCAATCATTAGTTGCATGGCTGTATCTCAGTGAGGGCACATTCTCACTTCCCCTGTGAAGCTGGACACTGAACAAGTGTCACAGAGGGATAATCCCTGCCTGAAAGAGCTGCAAATATAAGGAAAATGTAATCATGCATGGAACTGAAAGCACAGAGAGGTAAAGTGATGTATGAAAGCCACTTATGGAAGAGCAGGAGTGAGGAGAGGGTCTTCTAAGTCCAGCTGCACCCAGTCCCCCTATAACTGGCATGCTTAGCAGTAGTACAGTTGGGTTAACACTATAAGAGTTTATTTCAGCTAAACCTTACAACTCACGGCTCTAAATGGCAGAGTTCATTCTGCAATAGCAGGAACTCCTTTGGAAGACACAAGGCCAAGTGCGCTAATGTCAGTTGTGTGGAAATCAAACAGTAGGAGAAATTGTGCTCTTTATAGGGGAAAACTGTACCGAACTATGGAGAATTATAAGCAGGACAGCAACATTATCACAAGGATTCTGAGTAAATAAAAATAATTCAGAAAAGACTCACCATTTATTCATGCTTAGTGAAAAGAACTAAACCTACTGAGCATGAAGTTGTCATCGTGGGGCTTCCCCACCCCATGCTAAACCAAGACCCATAAATATGAAGGAAATTGAAACTAATACTCTCTTCATGTGAGGTGATCCATTCTATCGGCCTGTATCAAAGGTTTGATATTTTAATGGGTAATCAGCCAGCTTGAGACATTCCCTCGAGGTGCCTGCATATTTTGATTACAGAAGAACTCAAGCTGAGCTCTCTGTGTCTAGTACCTTATATTAGTAGACATATCTTTTGTATTAATTTATACCTTGGGGAATAACAGCACATTAGTTTCCAACTTGAAGACATCACCTGTCTCTTTAAATTGACATCAGGTGAGGTTCCTACAGCCACATAGTAAAAGCTCCTCACATACATGTATAAGAAAAGGTCTCTCTCAGGGACCAAATGGTGACAGAAATGGCTACTTAGAAGCCTTCCACAGCTGCAGTTCTTGGCATTCAGGTGTCACAATTAAAACTTAAAAAAGGTCATAAAACAGGTTTTATTCTTGTTTGTCTTCTATTCTTTTTTTTTCCTTTCTTTCTTTCCAATTTTTCCTTTGTCACTGTGAGGACTTGAGAACTTCAAGTTCTTTAAGAGTGAACACAGTGATTTTCATTCAACCACATTACTCCAGTATATGATGTTTCAAGAAAACCACCGAATATTGCAAGGCTCACTAATAAAATCACAGCAGCTGGCAACATGATTGCATGAACCAATCTCCTTAGGATCTTCATACAGACCAAACGTGCTGGCATGAGCAACCATTCTCTTTGAGTAGAAAAGATGGAGCCAGAAGGAATGACTACAGCGCATAAGCTGCGACCTGTCCTGACTAAGCTCTTTTTTATGTCTGGCTTTGTTGATATCTCCTTGTTTACTCTTCTGCGAGTATATGATCTTTTACAAACAGTCTTGCACCTGTATTACAAATCTGCACAGAGAGACAGATAGCCAAACACAAAACAGCTGTGAAACAAACAGGTATTGCAATACTAAGCTCAAGATAGTGAGCCTGATTGATTGAGAAGAACATAAGAACCCAGGCTCAGTGCCTGGTTTATGAGTCCATCTGGTCATCTTACTCTCTGAGAAATAGAAAAAGCATCATGTGTCCATGTGTGAATAGTCACAGCTGTGTAGCCCAGCACTCTCTCACCATGCCCACCCTTTCAAAATTTATGGCTGATTTCCTCACCTTTCTTTTATCTTTTTTTGTGTATTTGTTTCTGCTGACCTATATGCCTGCCCTTCTTTCTCATATTATTCCAAGAGTCCAAGTATGTGCTCTTGGGTACCATTGTGGAAGGCCATCTTCTAGTCCGAACCGTACCACTTCACTTAACAGCTTTAAAATTATTCACTTTAACACCAATCAGCTATAGATCAAATTGTTCTGGTCATGACCTAAGAAAGGTGTGAATACTCCAGAAAAAAAACACATAAATTTTGGGATCCCATGCACTCTATGGGTGAGATTCAAACAAGGGATTAGAGCAGGACTTCCAGGAAGTCCAAGATGCTATGTTCAACACTGAACTTGTCACAACTCCTAGATATTCACTGTACTTAAATCAGGAGGCATGTAGATTTTTACCATGAAAATTCCCCAGATGGCTTGAATTCTGTGTCTCTATATGCATACAGCTTCCTAAGCCTTCTCAGCCAAAGGCTCCAAGACCAGAGTTCTGCCTGAGATCTAAATCTGCAAATGAGGAATTCCTCTACTTATGACCTAAAACACACAGAAGCACATTCTGCAAACAATGACACAAATGTGCTTCCCTTTTCTAAAACCTGACTGGAGTAAGAGCATGCACCCACCTTGCCTATTCACTATTTTGAGGTTAAGAGCACTTATCACTGAAAACCAGCTTTAGTTTACTTGAGGGTACTCAGCTCTACATATACTATTTGCAAGAGGCTATCCTAACTTTCAAGCTGTGCAGGTAGAGAAGAGCACACCCAAAGTCCTCCCACTGAAGATTTTCCATAAAAGTATTAAAGACCTTCCAGAGAAGGAGGAAAATTAATAAAAGATAAGATGATCCTGAGCCTGTGGTTACAACATTCAGCTTGCAAAAGGGCACCAAAAGTGCTGGTTGTTTTCTCATGGCTTTTTATGCATTAAACTGTCATGGGATAAAATACAGAAGCAGTCCATGATGCAGGGATGGGACAGCTCAGTGCCTTCTCTGGGGCAAATTCTGTAACTGCCTGGCAAATCAGTTCTCCCTTTCCCAGTGACTTTGTAGTCAACAGGGACCATTCACCACTAGAGCCTGTTGCCACTCTCTGACCCGTTACCCTAGGAGAATGGGGTCTCCATTTACTTACCCTCAGTGAGCTGAGATATGCAGAGGGACCAAGCCTCCTGCAGTTTAACTATAGGGCTAATGGCTAAATTACTCTTTCCACCTCCTCTATTCTATCATTAAAAAGAAAAGGCATGATCTCAGTGGCATTTTGAAAAGAAAATTTACAGATGCTGATATGCAGGAGAAGCTTCCTTGCTGTGAATTCCTTACATGAGAGAAGACACTATATTTCATAGTTCTCAGCAAAAGTCCTAAAATTCAGGGAGAGGAAGCACTGGTGTGTGAAACACCCCACTCATTGGTGTTTCTTTGTTACTAAACCAAGTGTTCCTGCTCACCGATCTGTTTTAGACATAGAGTTCTGCCCAAGTGTTGCAAATCCTCAGCACTATCACCAGGACATTTTTGGAAGAGCCTAGAGGCAGGCTTTACAACCGTCAGCGTTTTGGTGTCCACATCCCTGGCCAGAGGCTATAAACCAAGCTTTTAGCAGTGAAATGGCTGTCTCCATTTTCTGGAACCCTGTTGAAACATTGTAAGAGTGTTTCTCAAAAACCCATGCTCGGTGCTTAGATTTCAGTCCCTTTCTCAATTTAATTCTACAAAGGATGCTTAAATATAAACCTGAAAATACAGGCCTTATGTTCATGGATATTCTTGTAACATTTGCTTGTCCCTGATAAACCTATTTGTTTGTGTTGATCCAAACATTTTATTGGTAAACATTTTAATTTTTTATTTTGGTTAAAGGAAAAATTGGTTTTGTATAAAACAGGTATCATATTATTAGCGAAATACCTCAAAGTGAATTGTGCTTGCATTTGCTAAACATTATGTATTGGTTCCTCATACTGAATTAAAAGTATCGTAGAAGACTTTGGATCTAAATATTAGGAAAAAATCTTACTTCATAGATCTAGTAGACATTTAATTTAATAATTTGGGAAACAAATATAAGCTTTTCCTATTTCAAATGAAAGTTTTATTTAATTAATAAAGAGCTCATGGCTATTTTGTGTCATCACTTCTAGAAAATTCACTCCAAACTTATTAAAACACAGGTGATGATTTGAAATTGTAGACCACTGAACAGTGGAAAATTTTAAGCATGCTGGGTTGTGAAGGCAGTTTTTCCTACAGGAAGGGCAAAAACAATATAGAGGTGAGAACAAGTTACGATAAGCTGTGCATGGACATTGCTAATGGTCTGTGCCTTTGACTCTACAATTTCTGAAATTAATTTAGCCTTCATTTGCCAACTTTTTTGGTATATTCAAGTGACATATTTTTCCTCTACATTACTAAAACTCTGCCAGAATTATCTAATACCTGACTTTAAAAAAATGTTTTCTAGGCAGCTGCTAATAGCTGTCTACATCAAAACTGTATTCAGAAGCTGCCAGGGTGTCTCAGAAGACACATCTGGCAAGGGCTAGCCCTTACAGCAAACAGACTGTTGCTGGTTTGAGAAGACAGGCACACATAGCTGAGCTATTTCCCTTACTGCCGGGTAGGCACAGGCAAAGTCAGGCTTCAAGCCCATGTCACGTGTAGTCACGGGGCCCTGTAGACTCCAGTGCGGTTACTGGTGGTGGGTGGTGCATGTGGATGTGCTGCTCGAGCTGCAACTAAGTCACTCCGAGAGGTTACCGCCACTTCTGCTGCCCTTCCCCAGCAGGATGAGGGAAGCCAAACCTCCCTGTGCAGTCACTTCCTAACCTGATCTTCCTTAGCCTAACCACATTTAAAAGTGGCGGTGCTATTTATAGAATCAGCTTAGAGAGCAAACATGCTGGCAGAGCCCAAGGAACAGTATAATCAGGTATGGGGATGGTGAACCTCTGGAGACGTGGAGACTTCAATGTCTGAAAGCAGCGGAGCTGTGGTTGGAACATCATGTTGAACTGCAACAGGAGAGGTCTGCAACCACGTAGATAAATAGCTGCACATCCTTATGGAAATATTTAAAACCACTCAATTTCAAAATAATCCTAATGACCTGTGATTCCTCTTGGGGACTTCTGTGCAATTTAACTGTGGTTATAGGGGACTGGCACTGACTGGGGCTGGCTGGTGTGTGGTAATACCTGTTTGTTTGCAGCGAGTGGAGGTGGTCATTCAGCCTGATGTCTAGCATACGCCAAATAGCATTAATCCCACAAATGCGGAAGGAGAGCAATATTTGGAGAATAGGTTTAAAACAGACAGGGTAGTCATTTTCTGGAGGGAATGTGGTAAACAGACAAGGAAATCTGAAGAACAGAGTATGAAAAAAGGTAATCTGGTGAAAGTGTTTAACTCACAGAAGAGTATAGTCTCAGCTGACAGAGATAAATCAGAGACAGGAGAAAACACAGCAGATTGAGGAGGAGAAGAAAGGGAAGCAGATGACAGAAAGCCTGTGGAAAGCCTGCTGACCAGACTGGCTACTGTCTCCAATTCCACCCCACAACTGCTTGTCAGCTCCATGGGCTGCTGGCTGAAATGACTGTCTGATCACACTGCCATGACCACAGTAGCCTACCTCAGTCAAAATGAATAAAATCAGACTAAACAGAAGATCTTTGCTGACTGGACTCATTGTGGCTGAAACTATTTCAGAACTGTTCACAAAAGTGGTTCACCTTCGAACTTGGAAAAGGTTCACTTATCACAGAAATAATAAGATAATGAGACCAGTACTGTTATAACTTGATATAAATACAACCACTCAATGATGTGTGTCTGATCACAACTAGCGTCATTCAGCAGATACCCAGCTATTCCTTCTTAGTGACGTGTGGCTGCACAGTGCTGCTCAGAAGCACAGCCAGATGACTACACCAGATTGGCCAAGGACACAGCTCTTCATGGCATTGCTCAAAGCAGCAGCTTATGGGCTTGAAACATAAGTCCTTCCACAGTACATACTTCTGGAAAGGAATGAAGAGAGAAAAGAGTGGTCCAGAAGTCCTGACAGATCATCCAGAAGAATGAGAAAAAAGAAGGATCACATCCCTCATGCCATCTTTCCCATACTCCTATTTAAGCATTCACTACAGGTCACTTTCAGAAATGGGATCTCAGGCCAGATGGACCTTGCACATAAGCAGGATTGCAGGCTTTGAAGTCCCTGAGAGTCCATATGCACTCCTACACAAATGATCAACCATAATAACATAGGCAACGTCCACAAGTTCCTTGTAACTCTGTAATCGCAAGTGGTTCCACTGAGTTTCCATGCTATCTTCCTGAAGAAGCTAAACAAAGACCTTGTTTTATCATGGTTTTTGGGAATACTTTAACAATGGACACCAGACCTTAATAATGGGTTGGGCAGGCAGCAAAGAACCAAAAACCTAGGCAGCAAGATGAATTTCCAGAAATGAGTAAAACCATATACGTGTTCCAGCAAGATGGTTGTCAGACAAGCAGAGGCAGTGGGAATCCACACAAACTGTGTGTGATATATGACACGATCCATTAAGTTAAGTTGCTAACACCTTTTGAGAGGGTGAGGGTGACATAATTCCTAGCATTGCTTCTACTTGCTGCACCTCTGAACTTCGTAACTACGGCTGTGACTCTTAGAGATGGGCCTTGCAGTCAGCCATCAGCATAAGCAGCTGGTATGGGCATAGAGCAGCAATGTATTAGCTAGCTTAATTCTACAACAAATATTAAATGGATTTAAAGGGGAATTTATGCCTTTGCAGGTCACAAAGCGGTAGATTTTGAACCAGTCTCTCATCTACCCTTTCACATCTTCAATATTTTGATTGAAGTCTGCCTAATTTCTTATATTTAAATAAATTTCAGCTGTTTGGAGGAACAAGAATTTATATCAAACAAGTAAACACTCAGTTTCTGTCCAAATGTGTTATTTTCACCGACATTATAAAGGAATGAAAGAACAGTAGCAAGAAACTGCAAGCATAAGAATACAATTAAGGCAGCAGAAATCACTGCTGAGAGGGGGTATGGCTGCTGCCTATAAATACTTCAGAGGGTAAAGCTGCAGGAAAGGAGACCAGCACCAGGTCTCTCCAAGTGCTGACAGACACCAGCTGTTGGGCTGTGCTGAGATGTGACCCTGCCTGTGGCAAATGAGACCCATCCTTCAACCTAGCATGTTAGCATTGATATACTTCCAGCACCAGACACCAGACTGTGCACTAGGGTGGCCAAGGTACAAGTGTGCCTTCTGCGGTGTATGATGTGTGGACAAGACTCATCAGCAAAGGGTGAGGTGGACATCTAGCTGCAGTTGCTTAAATCATACCAGCAAACTCCAGGTATTAGTCATTCCTACCAAAGCCTTTTGTTATGAGTATGTGGGGGGAAAAAAGGCCTGCCCACTCCTCTTAGTTTTCACCTCCTTTAGATTTTATGCACAAAGGTCATATGCTCCCCCTGCTTTAATTTTGGTGGGGTTAGCAGGAGTGTCCTCTCTCCACTAACATCTACTCGCACCACCAGCACCAGGCTCCTCAGTGAGAGTTATTGTTAGAAAAAACGTAGGAAAATGCAGCCTGCACGCTAAAGAATGTAAGACTAGGTACTTAGGTTCATAGTCTAACTATATAGACATCGAAGGGGTAATAAAGCTTTAGCTAATAAATGCTAGTAACCTCTAAATGTGACTTAATAGCTTCAATTTAATTACTTTGGGCTATATCCAATGACAGAGTTGGAGTCCCAAAAGTTTTAGGTGCCTTGTATCCAGCATGGAACCTGATTTAGGTGCCAATGTTCCCCAAAAGGAGCATTAGCACCTCAAAATGGGACCCAAACCAGTCAGCTCAGCTGGGAGCAGCCTGGAGCTGCTGCTGTCCAGGAGGAACTGAGGGGTGGGTTTCCGTCTTCGTGAGATGCAGAGCCCACCATCTTCCTCCAAACAATATTTTTTCTTTGAAGGAACAGCATGAGGTTACTCTTTTGCTTTTCAGAATTGTAAAGGAAGCAGAAAAAACTGTCTTAAAGTCCAGTGATTTCCATCTTCATGTAAGAGGCGAGGGTCAATATCTTTAGAGTAACTGATTAGAGCACACACATGCTAGGAGAATGCCTGAACCTCAAGGGAGTGGAACAAGATGGAAAAGTTTTTCTTCAAAAATGTCTTTTTTTTTTTTTTTAAATAATAGTATATTTTAGAAGAAGCTAAAAATCTGACTGCTTCGTAATTGGTTCTGGTGGAGACAAACTAGTGAGAAAATGTGAAAAAGGCAGTCAGAGGTGAATGATATGGCTCTGCAATATATTACATGGCTCTCATCACTTTATGTGATATATGTGTGAATAATTAAAAACTTTAGGCTGCTATGTTTAGGTTAGAAACAGGGGACTTAATTCCTGACATATAATATCTAAAAGCAGATACTTATCAGTCACACCAAAAATTATTGGTGTGCAATCTATGTAAATGAAAAAAATTAAGAACACAACACATAGTTCCCAAAAGTGAAAGGCAAGCAAGCTCAAGTCAGCTTTTTTATTTCCTCTCTTCACGAGCGTGGCTGAGAATACAGTTAACTCAGTCAAGAATCTTCATTTTTTTTCTCCTTTTTTTCTGACAGGGGCTTTCACTCCCCCCACTGAAGGAAACTAAACTCAGAGAACTTTACAGGCGTTTCTATTGACTCTGTGAATAATCTTGACTCTAAGGATTATCCTCAAGCAGCTGTGGAGAACACAAAAGCTTTCCCCAGAACACAGGAAAAAGAATACTGATGCAGCCTGGGGCAGATTTTTTTCTCCTCTGCTCTCAAGTGATTTTTAAGAGCCAGCCAGTCTGGAAAACGATGAATTTGTTTGTAAGAAAGGTAAACACTGCCAAAATCAACAAGTTCCTTCCTTAGGGGCCTGTAGAGCAAATTGGTCCGCAGATTAAGACAGTTCAGTCAAGTCATGTTGGGGCTGACATGAACCCTTCAGGCTCCCTAGCTTTTACCCCAGAAAATATGTGATACATTTCTTATGGAAGAATTATACACTGTAGGCTCAGAAAAATGAAATAAATTAAAATTTATCTCCTCTGTAAATATCCTGGTACAGGATTTGGGGGGCTTAGCTGAGATGGCTGGTAGGTTTACTAGTAGTTTCCTTTGCACTGGGTCAAATAGGCTCTGTCTTGACTCACTAGACTGGTGAAGGATTTAATGGTGATTAGAGCTGTGTAAAATGATCTCCTATGTTGTCACCTGCCAAAGAAATTTCGGTGGGTGAAGCCTAACCCTATTCACAAGTAATTTTTCCAACCTAAGCCAGGAAATGTGTTAAACAAGCAGAGCCACAGTGTCTTACAGAGGTGGATTTTGTCTTCATGAATGCGCAGGATGTGTGTGAGAGACAAAGTGAAATGGGGAAAACACAGCATTTTACAATCTGCTTTGCACTTTCCCAGCACTTTTTGTTTGAAAGACATTAAAGAATTAAGAAAAACTGTTTTTTAATCCTGGTAAGACACAAAAACATTCATCATTCTCATTTCATAGATCAAGAAACAGAGGGAAAACAGAACCTCAATGCTCATGCCAATTCTGGTGCCATAAATCACAAGAAAATTTTATCAGAAACAGTGTAATAAGAAGGTAAGGCAGACTTTTCAAATTATTCTACTAAACAGAGGTGCCTAAAACTTTAGCAAGCAGTTCTGAATACTTTGGCTGGCTGTAGCTGACATGGCCAGGTCATGCACAGTTCAGTCAGACTTTATTGGCATGACAACATCTTCACACACAGCTACAGGAAATCAGCAATACAGCTGGGAGGGAACCCAGGTCTCCTGACTAGCAATTCTGTGTATTAATGACAATACTCTGCTTCCTAGTCCCTTACATCCTCACAGCATTTTTCAACTATTAACTAATACATCAGTGAGGTTTGTTTGAGATGGAGATGCAACAAGCAAGCTCAAAATTAAAAGCATGTAGGGCCACCATTTCAGTGGGAAAAGGTTAACTCACTCTAATTAAATCCCACAGAGCCTCTCTGTTCAGAAACCACCACATTTTAAAAGCAATGAGGGTTAACATCTCATTAGCAGGGAGGTTGGTTGCTATAAGGCTGCTATATAAAGATTTTTGATACTTATTTCTGCTGGAAATCAGTGTAGGGGAATATATTCAAAAGTCTCTGTTGAAAAAGCCAAAGAACTGCTAATCACTGCAGTTACACTCTCATTTTGACCTAAATTAACGTAGCGCCGCAGACTTTTCCTTTTTCTGCACATCCACGCATGGACACCTTACCTGCTGTGTGACATAACTGGAGGGTGCACAGATGTACATCAGGTCACATTGACAGACACCCTCTGTCCTAGGCCAGAGCTGTTGCACTTGCTCGCACCAAGAGGGAGATATCAAGCCTGCTCACAGTGGATGTGGTGATGCACTACATGGAAGCCCCTCACTGTTCCGTTTTCTGTGGACCCAATTCTCTGTCTTGCTCCAGGACTGCAGGCACAGATGCTGAGCACCAGCAGGGATAAATACCATGGAAATTCTTCAGCTGCATGAGACACAGATACCACAGCGCCAGCACAGCCTATGCCTTGTTCTCAAGGGGTGACCAGTGTGGGTCTGGCATGTAGCAATGATCTCTGCCTTTTACTGGACATAAACTTCTTTGTATTGGCCCTACCATCATAGGACCTCTTCTGACTTTGTTTTCCATCATTGCCACAGAAGAAAAAAGCTTTCCCATCCTTGGTATATGTGGAGATAGTAAAACTTTGCCTACTCTTGGAAAGATGATTGATTTATATTAATGAAGTGCTATTTAGGTAGTGAGTGACTGAATAAGAAATGTTAATCAGTTGAAGAGAGACCCAAGGAAATATACACCTCATATATGACTCATAGCCAAGGCAGAGGAAGAACTTATGCTAGCTAGAAGCAAATAGCAAACAAATAGTGTATGTGTTGTTAGCAATTCAAAAATACATTCCACAATTTTACCCATTGAAGGGTACATTTACAATGTCTCTCATGATTAAATGAGAGGAGGGCTCATTTCTAATACAGCCATAGGTTAATAACTTTAGTTATCTTCTCATAAAACTGAAAAGAAGCAACAGTCATCAATGTTGTTATCGCCACAGGGTGGTAACAGAATTCAGTGAATTCCAGAGAAAAATACTTAAAATGTCAAAACATAAGCTTAACTGAATAAAAAAATGAAGTGTAAGCCCAACCCAGAGAATGGAAAAGTACTGGATAAAACATTGGAAAATATACTGCAGGGAACAATCCCACTTTGGCAGTGGGATAGACTAAATGACCTAATACGACTTTTCCATCCCTAATTTATATGATTCTATGATTCGACAAAAACAAACTGTGAAATTAAAAACTGAAGCAAGTCTATAACCTGGCTACCATATTTTATAAATGTATATATACACATTTCTATAGGTATTTGAAATAGTGACTGTCTTGGCATTAGTACTACAGGAGATATATGCAGACTGTCAGATTTATTCTTAAAACATTCATCTGGCTGCCAGGCTGAACAGATGTCAGAAGCCTAAAAGATAGACCTAAGAATATCCCTGAAGACACTCTGAAAAGAAATAATCGCTAAAACTGAAAAAGTCAATTCTGTTGACCACTAAGGGCTAAAACTTTGGTTTCATTGTGAAAAGGAAGGCAAAGACTGAAAAAAAAAAACCAGGAACAGCAGGAAATCTGGGCCCTCAATGTGAGCGGCTCTGTTGGAGAATGGACATTCTTAGGCAGTTACTGTTCTTTAAAATGTTGTGCTTCTCCTCTGTGGGGAAACAGAAGGAACATTAAGTGGTGTAGGAAAGTCATTATAGTGCATTGTTTATAAACACACAGCTCAGACTTTTACAAATAAAGCTCAACACCTGAACTGGCAGTTAAAGAGTAGGCTGATGAGAAGACATTCAGTTCCTCTCCTTACTGGGTAGATGCACACCATCAAAAAATTGATAAATTACTGAATACATCCAAGGCTCTTCTCTTTTTTTTCCTAATGATCTTCTTTTAAAGGAAATCACTCCCCTCAAAAGACCACAAAGTGAGATTTATATATTTAGGTTCTCTTAGCTTAGTAAAAAAGTATTCCAAATGAGAATACACACTAACAAAGATTGTCCTGTTTTCTGAGAAGGGAAATACTGACTTTCAAATGTGCTTCCCCATGCAGATAATCCTGTGACCATAGAGTTTCCTGCAGTTGTAAATAATTTGAGACCACCTGGACATGTCTAATACAGACAGCCCGGGGAAATAAGTCATTCAAAAAGAAAAATTAAGTCTTCTTAGTTTAGTCCCTCGGTAGAGATCTGTAGCTCTAAGGCTAATCAATTAGCTCCCAGAAGAAGAATGGGTGGCTCTGTTCTGGAGTACCAGCTTCAGTGCCTTTCCAAACAGTGGAAGAGCCCTGTCATCCTGCTTTAAATACGGAACAAGCTTCACCACTAAGGAGGACAAAAATATGGTTTAAACAAATAGTTTATTAAAGGAGCAATTGTATAAGAAAATATTCATCCCTTTTTATAAGGAGTATTTGTTCCATCTGAGGAAAAAAGCTACCGTGAATTGCTTTTCCACAACAGTAAGCTTCCAATTATTAAAAAGAAGAAAAAAAAAAATCCCACTGGAAGTGCTGAGAAAAGCAAATGCTAGACAGGCCATATTCAAGGAGATGATTACCACTGGAGTTGGATAAAACAAATTTACCTGGGAAGGTGGCTCAGCAGTTTCCTGTTGGTAGAATAGAAACACTGGGTCCATAAAACTGCAGGCTACTTCAGCTGCTTTTAAACCCTTTTAAAACTGCCTTATTCATTACCCTCACTTCCCACATCTGCTTTAGCCTTTATTCTATAGCAGATGTTAACATAGCAGTCAAATCCTTACCGAATCTCACATCTCATGACTTAAGAATATTTTCAAAAGCCTCTGAGAGATTTAGGAGCCAATACAACTGATTTTCAGTGAGGTTTGGGCTGCTGGGACAAGATTCACAAATTATTTTAGAGAATTTCTATTCTGAGATCCAGAGTTCCCACTGCTGTGTCCCAGCTGGTGTTGGCCTGGAGGCCACAGCTCTCAGCAGCACAGGAAGCATTACTGGCTGCACAAGACCAGCAGAAGCCCCAAGAAGGAGTTTGGTGCTAAAGATGGGAATGCTATAGCTTGTCCCCTCATTTAGAGTTAGCTTGTTTTGTCTGTCTGCAACCTGCTGCATTTGTTTGGCCACTCTAATAGTATTCAGCTGCAGATATGTCAATACTGTAAGTTACACCTAGCTTTACAAATTTGCACTTACTGACCTGCACAGATCTAAAATTGCTGCTTGACTCGTGCAATTCCTTCATACAATTCACAGAACAGTTCATAACACAAACACCTCCCCACTAAATCAACAGCCATGGAGAAGATAAATTCTCCACAAGCCTGAGCCAGGGGACATTTTGTGGGTTTAGCTAACTCACAAGGCGAGCAAAGCTCCTGGCTCCACTTGTGTTTCACAGCCATGAACTTTGCAGAGCTAGGGAGCTAAGCCGTCTACAGAAAAGTGGAAGGAAAGAAGGGAAAAGTAGAAGCAAAAAACCCTCCCTTATAGGGTTATGATGAGGGCATTTATTTCAAAGATCCATATTCATATTCCTCTGTGGGTAATTGAATCTGAGCCCGAGCTTCTCTATGCATATGCTTTTGGGTATCTGGGGACAATGTTTCTCAGTTCCTCAGATCTTTCCCTTTCTGTTAATTAAGTAGTCTGCACTTTAGGGTAGAGAGAGGAAAGCAAGAAATCAAGTGAAGGAAAAAGCTGAAGGAAAAAACACCCCTTAACTTGCCAAACAGAACATTTTCCTGAGAAGTGGGACACATAGAGCTGGAACAAAGTTGGATGTACCCTCTTCTCTAGGTTCTATAACCAGGCCATCCTCCTGCAGCTGAGAGATGCTAGGAAACATGTAGGAAATTTGAGACTGGGCTGAGTGCATCTACCCAGCAGGAAAAATAAGATACATTTAAGGATGAGCTGCATGGACCACAGTACTACTACTGCAAGGATTTTAAATAGGTCTACACACCAGAAGCAAAATCAGAGGGGATTTTGATAGTTATACACAGACAACTAAGACAGTACTTAGTCTTTGGATTTAGAAGAAACAGGCTGGTGATATGAATCTATATTTTAATCACAAGGGTTTAGATAGGGTCCCTTTGGTAAATAAGCCTGCAAGTACCCAGTTTCTTTTTTAAGTGGGACATGGGTGCTTCTGAACTTATCTTCACTGTGCAGTAAACTGTGCAGAGATATCCCAGTGTGTGCTAGACCTGGAGGTGCTGTAGCTGTGCTAAGTGAGTCCAAGGGACTTTGGTTCCACAAGCACTGGACTTGGTGGATGCCCCAAATTGGGGAAACATGTCTCGAATTCTGTTTTCTGTTTATGATAGTTAATTACTAATTTTTATGCCTATACCTAAATTCTAGCCCTCAGGCACCTCTTAATTATGCTTCACAGTATGGTGTGTACATCCCTGCTGAAAATATTAGCCACAGTCCTTTAGTTTTTCATACCCATCTTCCCTATAAGTTCTTTATGGTCATTTGGTGTTATACACACAGCTAGTCTGAGTAACTATAATGGGAAATTTGGAGGAACATGCAATTCTCTTGCAAACAAAATATTTGGTGAAAATGGGAAAAATTCTCAGTGTTGCAATATCTTATTGGAAATATTTTTTATTATTATTTAAAAACATAATAATATAAACCACTAACACTGAACTGATTTTTTCCTCTCAGAAAATTGTAGAAGTTTGAGAGTTGGAACAATGCCAAATTTTTGAAAACTTAAAATATTTTATAGACTGGAATGTGAGCTTTTCTCATGCTTGTAGTAATATGCAATTTCGGCCTCTAGCTGCAGGGAACTATCTGGTTTTAGGGGGTCTGCCCTGATAGTCTAGATTCCTTGGTCTGAATCTGCAAATGTTTTCACCCATGCTCAACTTTCCTACTGTGTGTGGTCCCACTGAAATCGATAGGACTCCTCACAGTGGTTAACTTAAACATGAGTGTGAGTGTTTGAGTGTGAATGTCTCATGGCCTGAGACTGCATGTTCCCAAGGAAAAGCATGTGTTATCTGGGGAGAGGGAAGGTCTTCTGAATTACCTTACACACCTATCATTCTGTGTAAACAAAGCAAATTAAAATAATAGTGTCACATTTTCAAGCTCAAACTCCAGGTCTGGAGGCTTCCTTATATGATGCCAAGAATCATAATAAGTCAAGAACCTTAGAAAAGGCAGTGAGTGTTTCAAATTATTCCCTTATTTTCTTAAGTTGACTGGACAGGGATATTTTACATGGCTCTTAATTTATTATCTTTCATAATAAGGAATGTTACTGCATAAATATAGCATTATGGAATATCGCTGAAGATATTATTAAATCTAATCATGGTAAATGGGTTTCCTTTCCAAAAATGTATAGTCCTGTCTATCTTTCTCCAAGATACTTGGATAACTGGCAGTTTCATTCTTCATACATTTCAATTTCTACCAGCTATGTTATGAAAAGATCTTTACAAAATGGGTGTTCTAGTGGGTTAGCACCACTTCTTCTGGTGCTGTGGTGAAGCAGAGGGACCATAGTGCTGCTGAGAAAATCCAACAGTCCAGGCTTTTATGTTCATCTCAAATGAGACAAGAAGTCTCCTTTTTTAAGAATTATTTCAAGAATACTGTTCCTTTTTATCAGTGTTTGGGTTTTAAATAGCACCAATTTTAAAACAGTCCTCCTTTTTATTTTACCACTGGAAAAAAAAATCACACAGAATCACACAAAATCAAGTTTAGTACGAAGTAATGACTGGTCCCAAACCTCGCATTATACAGAGGAAAATTCTGTAGTCAAATAACAGCTGCCAGCTGTGATTTTGAGCCAGAACAACAGCTTTTCTCAGCAATGTGCTGGGGAGATATCTCCAAAGTGTGTGGGATGGTGTACAGTGCTCAATGGGAACAGGCTGTGTCACTTCTGCGATGAGGTGAGCACAGCAAGAGAAAGCCGAAACAGAAAGGCAAGGACAAAAACAAGTACCTGTGCCCTGGCTTGCCTCAGTGTAATCCAAAGAATATAAATCATCTGCATTGCAGCCATTTTTAGGATTTTTGCCTTCCTTCCACTACCAGGCTGGAGCAGCAGCTTATGCAAGTGTGTCTTAGGTATGAAAGGAGAGAGAAGTGAGAGCAGGGGCAACCGTACAGGCCAGCCACTAGCAAAAATGCTTCCAAAAGTCCCCATGAAATATTATCTTTTGCAGGCAGCTGTTCAGTACCTCATGATGTGTGTTAGGCACTGCTTTCCCGCCAGCCTGCTAGACTGCACAGCATGTTCACCTCAGTTTACTTTACTTTGTTAGACTGTGAATTAAAAAGCATTATTCTCATTGCTCAGCAGACAGCTTCACTTACCTGTGACCCACTGCTGTTCTTGTAACCCTCAGGTACCCTCAGCACCGCCCAGGCCATCATTTACCTCAATATATCAAGTAGTGTGAAGTGCCTGGGAATGCACTCTGATCCATTACATCCAAGTAAACCGAAGTTTTGTCTTATGCATAAATGTGTGCTAAACAGAGAGCAGATCACTTCTGGAGATGACAAAGCTGAATTTGTCACCATTTGGGCTGGAAATTTTTTTGTCTGCCTGCATTGAAAGTTTCTGTTTGGTGGTGTTGTGACTTTCAGGGATTCAAAGCCAAATGAGAAAAATAGATCCTGGATGTCCCTGCTCATTCGGAGCAAGCCCCTCATACCCCACCATAGCCCCAGTCTGACTGTGAGCTGGTATACAAGCACACAACATGCAGAAGAGTTTAAGCCCAGCAGGATCCAAACAGCATCAACAATTGTTAATCTGCTGGGGGGGTTGACAAAATAATGAAAGAGAAACAAATCCTTCATGTGAGCAAGAGGAATATACAAATAAGATCCACGAGGAATAATTCAGAGGAAGTTTGCAATAATTTTCTGCTGTTTAGATTAGTTAGTCCAAATAAAAATTTCTGTATTCACAGTCTTAAATCCAGGCTAGCACTGAAGGCCTGTTCCCCAAGGCTCAATCTCCCATATAACTGGAGTTTGGAGAATGGATTCAACAGATCTCAGAGAAAATTTTATTGCTCACCCTTTAGCATGCAAAGTGTCATTACAGGCCAAATCTGCAAACTCTCCTCTAAGTAGCCTCTTCTTTTACTGAATTTAATGCAGATTGTTTTCACTCAGAGAACTGAAAATAGAAGGCAATAATTCCTTGGTTAGTCAAGCTGAAACTCTCTGAATTATTAAACAATCATTTAGCCAAGATCCAAGACCACCTATGAGTCTAGCAGAAGCTCACGTATAACATGGAGGAAGGGCGTAGTTTTGGAGATCTGTGACCTCCTCCAATTTTTAGCTGTATGGTGTAATAGTTACATTTACTGGTAATGGGGAAAATTAATGTCCTGAAAAACATGGATAGCAGCAGCTTCTCTTGCCTGTGCTGCAGCTGCTCGCTACCTCAGGGGGTCAGAAAGGAGTCCTTATTTCTGCTACAGCCACAACGAATATGGGGAGACACATACCAGTCTCACCACACAAGCCAAAGCATTAACCAAAAGATGACTATAATGAATGTCAGGAAGATCAAATTAGGGTCAAGATAGCTTTATGTCCTGCTTGCTTGCTGCTTACTCAGAAATAATTTCCTCTTTATGCAACTTATTTGCTCAAACGAGGTTTGTAAGAGCCCTTTTCTGACTCAGCCTCCAGGCAATGATGTCTGCCTTGTTGGGTTAAATCATGCAGCCACTGAAATCCATGGGAACATTCCTTGTGGTTTCAAATGGGGGCAATGCCTGAGTTACCATAAACTATAGTATACATTTTCCTCTACAGTATTCCCCACAAATGAAAAAAATCTGCCCATTAATAAAAATAATAATCAATTAAAATTATCTGAGTTGCATTTCTTTGTGAAATGATTATTTGTTTTCCTGAGGAGTAGCCTACCCGTACAACTAGCTTCATCTGTCCTTTTAAGCTAAAAGTCACTGTATTTCCCCATTAAGGTTGAGGGCAAATATTGCACTAGCTCCTAAGAAAGCTGTATCAAGAACTTGATGATTTAGTATATTAAGGCTCAATGTCTGTCCAAGAAGAGGCAAGAGCTATGAATGAAGCAAGGTTTGTATGAGGCACGTATCAAGAATGTGAGAGGGAATATAAAGAAGAGAAAGCAATCCTGTTAATGGAGATTCAAGCTAGAAAACAGGGTACTCAGCTGGGGCTATGTTCTTCCGACTTTATTTCTTTGGGGTGGAACTGCCACAACTGTTTGCTTCAGTGAGGCTTACTGCAGAAACCATTGCGTGTTTTTCTGAGCTTTCCTATTCCCTGGCCATCTGATTCTCCACCCTGCTCAATTTCTAGCACTCTTTAGAGAAGAAATGAAAACGGCACTATTTCATTCAACAATTGTTACAATCAGGTGCAGCTTAAAGAGGCAACTTCAAACAATGTTGCTGTCACTGTTGTTGAAAGTGCCTCCTTCACAAGAATCTTTTTTGTAATTGTTTTCCAAACAGACCTGGAATAAGATTTCCAAATATTGACTTTACCCATTCATCTCTGCGCAAAGCTGATTCATAGTCAAATGCAAAATCCGTCTGTTCTAATTAAGTGATGGAGTTTGACTCTCCCTGTTTCTCAGCCTTTTCTATTCAGTCCTGTGCAAGATGGAACAGAAAACTTAACTCTAGATGTTCGAGACCAGAAAACTGAATAGCTGTTAAAGAAATCAAGCAGGACTCTTAATGCAACTGATTTTCCTTCCATCAGACAAAGTGCAATGCAATGGAGACCCGTTAAATGAATGCCTGAGGAAGCTGGTTTCTAGTGCATCCAGAACAATGGAGAAAAGAACGCTGTTAAATTAATCTATTTTCAGCAAATCCAAGCAAAATATATTTCATATAATGTGACAGCCTGCTTAAATGAATATCACTTACTCAAAAGAACTGCTAAAGTATTTTGGTGCAATGTGGATACGTATTTAACAGATTTATACTTTAGATGTTTAGAGTTTTACCATGCTTATGGATTCAAAATCAGGCCATAAGACTACTGACTGCTAATAGGGACTTTATTGATGTCTTTTCCTGTGCAGAAAAAAAACTGTATATTACACTGGTATTGACTTTCACAGCTCTGACTACACTATGTACGTGCTTTTTCTTCTTTTGGGGGGACTTCACTGTATTTCTTATGCAAAGCCAGTAGAGCTGTCACCAAAGGGACTTTGGGAAGTCAAAAGGTTATTTGAAAAAGAAACCAAAACTCTATTAAAAAAAATTAATTTTTACTTATTTTCCTTCCTGAATGAAATTGTTTGGGATAAAAGCATGTGTGAATGGGACCTCTGTAACATTACTGAGTTTACTAATTTTATAAAAGTTGTAAATTACAAGTTCCCTAAACTCCTCTGTGATGTCCAAAATACTTTGTAGCAGACAAGAATCAATCTATCAGTTAACATTTCATCCTCTACAAATTATGTGCCTATCTTTTCTAAAGAAAGTTCTTGAAAATAGAGATTCCCTGAACAGGAGCACTCTCAGACCTGCTGGAGGACAACATTCAGATCCTCTCCTGGAACCCGCCCATCACAGTAATTTATAAAGCAAATCACTCAAATGAAATAATGTCAAGTCAGTTGACCTCTACTGTCAAGAAGGAATGAAAAGAGAAGCAGCCTCTTAATTAGGAAGGCTCCAAATCATATACAAATTCATAAATCAATGACAATCACTCAGAAGCTGATAGGGAACCAGACACTTACCGGTGAATTAATGTAACTCGCTTCATTCAGCTGCCACTCTTAAAAAATTTCTGTCACACATTTTGCACCAACTTTCAGGTATGAAGACTATTGTATGATGCAGTTTGGAAATCCCAGGGGTATGGATAGCTGTAACATCTTAGACATTGCAGATACCTTTCATATTCATATTAATCATTCTTTCTCCTAACCTTAGCACAATTAAAGGATACAGCAGTCTTCAAAAGGTACATCTCTCCCACACAAAACTTCACATTCTGAAAAAATAATACAAACCTGATTTAGAGCAGAATTAAAATCTGAAATATTTCACAAGAAGAAATTTCCTGGAAAAAAGAAATAAGGAAAAAAATTGTCTCTGCTTCCTGGTTGATAAAAGTTTTCTACAGCAAATGAAAATGGCAAAGCATGTTCATAGGGGAAGTCAGAGAATTCTGACTTTTTTTTTTTCCTGTGAAAAAATATGGATTTTGAAAAAAGAGTAGCTCTCCTTCAGGTAGATGCTTCCACAGAAAATCCCTGCTCAGCCCCTGTTAAGCACAAGAAGCTATCCAGATTCTCTAAAAAGATTACATAAATCATCAAAAAAAAGGTGCCATGAATTATTTTGTCCATTTTGTTATAACACAAAATGTCATCTTATCTCTCTGTAGTGGCTAGCAGTACCTTCAGGACTTAGAAGGGAAATGTGATGGAAAAGAGAATTCCTAGTAAAACATCTTCAGGAACTACTGATACCATGAGATGATGTTCCTTAGATGTACTGACATAAAATATAGTAGAAGTGTGAAACTTCCCATTTCAGCAATGTCAGAACATTTTCCCTCACAAAATGCTGAAAATTCAGCAAAATACATATGATTTAGTAGTGTGTTTGCATTTCACTTGAAAAGTAAAATGGGTAGGATGAGTGTTTCCAGAGAAGTTCTGCTAAAAGTGAAAATGGTTGGCAGAAGTTCAATTCTAAGACTGTTGCTTCTCCCTTTGGGACACACATCTACCACTACAGAAGCAGACACTCTCCAGATCTGATCTGGGAAAGCAGTAAAAGCTCATCACAGTGAGAATAATCTGACTTTGCACCCAAAGAGAGAAAACACAGATTCACCAAGCTATATACCACCTGGAAAGGCTTTACAGGTCAAACTTCAAATATATTCAATGAGAGAAGAGTTTATTCTCCTTTTTGTCTCCAAGAAGCTCCTTATTAAAAGCAGTTCTGTTTGTGGGATTTATTGCACCAATACCCATTGACAGAGTCTACACAAAGCTACTTGTGTGTTGTGAGGCCGTTAGATATGCTGTTAGATCAAGGTATGAAGAAGACATCACCGTGCAATAGATTTCTTCACCCAGCTGGTGGCATTTCATTGTTTCCCCATCTGGAGACAGAACAAATGCACCGAGGATCTTAGGAAACAACTCTTACAAGATAAGATATAAGGGAGCTTTCGCCAGTTTAAGCCAATACAAGGTGCAGTGAGATTTTCCAGCTAGAAGTTGCTTTTTCTGCCTCTTGCATGTGCACTCATAGCCAATGTGTGAATTTGTCATCAGGCTCTAACAAATTGCTGTTTGTTTCGCAGACTGCCTATGTCATCCCCAGCAGGAATGAGCAGAGTGCAGAGCAAGAGGCATTGCAGCTGGCGCAGCAGCCCCCACTGACAGACATGAGACAACTGCTGGGATTTCGCATCCCCTTTCTCCCCACCCAGGCTGATCCCGCGTTACAAACTTGCAGCCAGGTCTCTTCACACTGTTTTGCATGTGTATTGTAGCCCCAGCTCTGGGAGAGATTCCCTGTTTATGGCCACAATTATTCAGTCCTGGCAGAGAGCCAGGCAGCGTATCCAGAAATAGCCTGGAAAAACCCCCTCAGGTAAGATCATCCTGCATGTTACAGAACTGTGCCACTCTCCCAACACACATGTAATCAGTGCCAATTATTCATTTCTTTATAGGGCAGAATTAAGAGATTGTGCTACACAGGTCACAGAGACATTGTCATTCTTTCAGTTTCTCAGACTACAATGGGAGTAACCTCCATAGAGCAGCAAATTACGATAGACGAGTAACCTCATCTACCACCTAAACCAGAAGATTTCTGTGTTGTTTCAGGAAGATCACTGGAAGGGTTTTCCATAGCTATAAGTGCATGGATTGTTTTTCCGTCTTTCTCAACAAATATTTGTCCTTTATACATTTCAGGAGCATCAGCACAAAGAGGAACTCTGTTTCTGTCCTCTGCTGCTTACCATTCATCTGGCAGTAGTCAGCAGTCCTCTCCTCTCCTCTCCTCTCCTCTCCTCTCCTCCCCTGAATAAATAAATAAATAAATAAATAAATAAATAAATTATTTGGATTTTTTTTCCTTATCACTTTAGAAAATGCTAAGTTCACTGGAAAAAACCAAAATTCTGCAGTGTGAGTTTCCTGGTGCTCAGTACAAGCTGAAATTAGAACATGACCCCATAAGCACAAACATACCTTTACCAACCCTGACCATCAATTAAAACATAGGGGGAGAAATAATTTTCTGCTGCAAAATAAAATGTCCCATACATCACCTTCTACATTAACAATTTACCAAACACAATTATGTGGCAGATCATTTCAGTAATTTCCTTTGTGATCATGAAAGGAAAGAATTAGCTCTGTAAAATTTTATTGAGGTCTTGCAAACATCTCTGGGTTCTCAAGGTGCCTCTCTTCTTTCTCTTCCCAGCCCTCAGGAGAGAGAGGAAGCCTCACCTCAGGTTTCCATCACTAGGCAGTGAAGCTGTATGGTAGATATGGGAATTCTGAATCTCAGCTCTCTAATAATTTTCTGCAAAATGAATTTATAGGCCAACTCAACAACGTATTTTGAGGAAATTCTTCACAGCAGTCTTTATCCTGAAAGATTTCCAGGCAGACATAAAAAGAACTGAGGAAATCTTATCTGAGCAACTAAAATTACCTTCAAGAAACTACAAGGTACATAAGTAGGTTTCTTGTGGCTGTCTACAGGCACCTGCAACTCCCCCAAGTTGCAATCCATTGCTACCAGAGATCTGAGCAGCAACTGGACCCCGCTGGGTAAATGCTCTGTGTACGAGGAGCCTGCATGAGCAAAGAGTGGACAAAACATAGTGTGTAGCCTGTCTTCTCTCCAATTAATGCAGACTGTAGCCATCAGTTTTACTGTCTCATATCTCACTCTAGAGGGAAAGGAAAATATCAGGCTGCCAGGTAAATATCTAATGTTTCTCCCGAGAAGAAACTGCTGAAACTCATGGAGGTGTAACTGAGTTCTGTCATCTGCATTTAATATGGCTATTTTTCTCTCTTAATCTTCATTTTTGGGTTTTTTTTTTATCATTGAGAGCAGTCAGAACTTGCCTTGGGATGTGATCTGTTCCAAGTCTCTATGGTTTGGGGGACAAGAAGGATCAGAGAGACAGAGTTTAGGTTGCTGCGTACTGTTGGCTAAATCTTCCTGTTGAAAACCAGAGAGGACTTTGCCTGGGCATAGGACTGAAGGTGAGGGAGGATAAAAAGTACATCTGTATCTATACTACGTGAGTTAAGAAGTAGGATTATTCTCAGATGAGAACCCACATACTGACCAGCTGCCATGGCAGCCAAAGGGCACTGCTGCAGCCAGCAGGGTGAACCCCTTTGTGGGGGGGAGAGAGGAGGGCTTCAAATTCCTTTCCTTTAAAGCCAGGACATCCTTTGACCTTGGTCAGGTGGATCTTGATTCTCTTCCTTACCCAAGTTTTTCTCCTAATGATATAGGTGTTCTTGTTTCCATGTTGCATTTTATAGATTCTCCAATCTGTAGAATTCCAAGGAGAAAGATTTCTGCCTTAAGGCTCCTTCCTGAGTTATACAAAATGAATCATGATTTTATGCAAGAAAAGAAGTTATCATTTGTCAGAAAAAAAGAAACAAGCAATGTCAGAGATTCAGCAAATGCAATGTACGGATTTCATGACTCTAAAAATAAAATAAAATAAAAATCCAGACAGCACATTGGGTCTTGGGTCATTTAAAATCAGTGTCATTTTCATTCTCAGCACCTGCCGTGAATTCATAGCAGGTGCTTGTCATGGCTCTTTGTTCTTAGATCTCTGTGAAGCATAGCAAAGATGGAAGCTGCTCTACTTCACCCTCACTGCCTTCAGGTTTATTCTCCTTCCCCCACTATTATTTATCTTTGGTTTTTTTATCCAGTCCTCTTTGCTCTCCCCTTCAGCTCCCCACTCCTCCCCTGTCCACTGGTCTCTGTTTCTCTCTTTGTGTTTGCATCACTTGCCTTCCCTTTTTCCGCTTTCTCTAGTCTGCTCCACGTAGTTCACCTGTGCTTTCTTGCTCCACAACAGCAGTTTTACAGGCTGGATTAGAGGATTAGCTAACACTAAATTATATTTCATATTGAGTGTAGCCCATTCTTACATCTCACAGAGACCCCAGGACCTCTGCTATACATACAGGCTTGAACTATTCATGCACACTTTTGTTCTGGTATACTGTAAGTGGAAAATAAGTTAAAAAGGAGTAATTATAATGTGTCAAGGAAACAATTAGATGTGAGATGAAGAAAAAGTGTTGAAGGAACAGATAGAAATAGAATATCTGGATATCAGAAAGGAAAATAAAAATAGACTTTATAAGACTGTCTTTAAACAGTGGTAAAAGGATGGCCGAAAAAAAAAAGATGCAAACAGGAAGAAACAAAGAGAAGAAATAGGTAATACTGGAAAACAATTTTTTTTTAAGAACAAGAGAAAAATCAACAAAAGAGAAGGAGTCTCAAAAAAGGGTTCCCCATAGCATCACTATAATAGTTTGAAAATACTCAGCCTCCTCAAAGAAAGCAAGCTGGTACAGAGCCAGCAGTACCAGTGTCACAGTGACAGGGCCAAAGAAAGAATCTGGAAAGCCTTAACCCAGAGGATTAGATCAGGTAGGGATGGGGGAAGAAAGGATAAAAATTACTGAATGCAAGTAAGAAGACAGAAAGCAAAGCACATGAAGATCTAGACCTAGGACTGATCTTACGGCACAATAAAGCCTGAATTCATCAGCCACTATTCCAAAAAAGTGATGGGTTTTCTTCCTATTAGTGACTTTTGGGGTCCAGCTACTACATCAGTTTCAGAAGAACAGTTCTAACAGGCTGGGTACAACACTAATCCTGACCGACACTCATTGAAGTCAGGTGGTTTTCTACAGGAACCAGATTGGACCCTAAAAGAAGGTAATTTGTGGTAATGATAGTGCTGCTGGTTGGGTATTTTGCAAGGAAACTGCTTTTTTCAGAGAATGGTGATTCATCGGAACAGACTCTTTCTGCAGCTACACTGAATATTGAAAAGGTGGCATTTCCAAGATGAAAAAGAGAAAAATCTTAATAGTTCATTGGTTAAGGCAAGTGTCTTGCTTGACTGCTTATTTGCATCCTCATACTCACCATGTCAGGAACTTGAACCTTCATTTCCCACATTTAGGTATGACCAGGTAAAAGTGCTTACAATACCTTGATCCACAAAAGTGAACAGCCACTTCAGGTCGCTGCAGAAAGAGAGAACAAATGAAAGGGACAGAAAATCTATGGTTGTATCTGAGCAGATTTCAGGGGTAAATATAGCAGAAAACTCTTGCTGTACTGGTATCACCTGAATCATCATTGTAGTTGAAGGTGCAGGGTATTCACCACTTGCTCAAATGTTGTGCTGTTCCTTTTTCAAACCATATCCTTGCACGGTCACATCGTTGTCATGAGAGGAAATACTCTCAAGATGTGTGTCTCTTCCCTTCTCTGATTTGTCTTGGCAGGAATAGTAAAACCACCTCATTACAAACATTTTGCTTATTCACATTTTCCATTGAAAGTGTATCTTTGGAGTTTTTCCTATCATATGAATGGGTGCATGCAAGCTAACAGCATTTCTTGCTGGCTAGAAGACTATCACAAGAAAAAAAAAACCTTCTCTAATGACTAAGCTGCTCGACCTTGTGACTGTAGTAGTGCCAGGAGCACAGCCGGTTTTTAAAGATACTTTTTCTCATCTTTTCAGTGGAGTGCTATAGTAGAGGCCAGAAGGAACAACCCAGAGGAAGAAACTCTCTGTTTACCTACTATCAAGAAGGCACAGGGGGTCATAGGTTTCCCCACAGAGTTTTGTAACCCTGTCCTTAGAGGATCACCTCTAGATGCAGTGGATCAGTCCAGTCTCCATGCTCATTAACTCCATGACCTCTCTGCTGAGACAGTATTTTGGGTGTACTTACTCTAGTAACACATTAGCATGGATAAAAACCCTCCATCACTTCTCCTGCTTCAGCTGAACTGTAAGCACTGTAGGTTGCTGTTCCTCGGTGGTGAGATAAAATGCCAACAGCAAGTGATGCTGTTTGACTGCTAAAGGGCTGGTGCTGTGAATACTTCCCATGAAGGGCTGCACAGCTCAAGTGCTCCCCAGCCTCAGTGGGAAAGAACTCTTCTTCTCACCAGTGGAGTTAGGTTTGAAAAGCAAAGGTATCTGTTGGAGCTGAGGACACACAGGGAGCTTCTGCAGCTTGCCTCTAGCACAGTGTCCTTCCCAAGGTTTGATAATGTCACGAAACCCTTCCTGAGAAGACCCATTAGTTAAAATTTACACATTTTTTGTGTAAATTTTGTGCAAAATGTTCTCTCATTGCCTAACCAGACAAGATTTAATTGCTCATTTGCCCCCTCTGGTTCAGCGGAAAGGTGCAATGAGTGTGGAGTCTGAAGTGCAGTAAAGACAAACACCATGACCAGCAAATTATACCTTTTCCCATCCTCATAATAAAAATCTGCAAATGAAATTCTGTGCATTATGTGGAAAATGTTGTGCTCAGTTTTTAATGACTGACATTTCACCAATATCTTTAGTCTGCCAATCCCACTTCTCTTTATTCAGCAATAAAATACATTCAACATTTTCATTTAGCTGGAATACATTCTGGAAAAAAAATAAGGATACATTTTTAATGGAAATAATTGTGAACATATTGCTTATTTTTTATTATAAAAAGTAAAGGATGAAATTACCAACCTCACTTTGAATGAATTTGGCGTTACTTTGGGGAAAAACAGTTCGGGCTTCAGGTTCACTTTATGACACAGATGATGGTGTCACTGGCAGAGTTTTTGGGGAGGTACAACCCTCTCAGCTTCAATGTTAAATCCATTCTCATGAGTCAGTTAAATTATTTTGATATATATTCACCATATACATTCATGCCAACCACCGAAACTGAAATTAGTCAATATAACACCATATGCACATGAACATGGGTTTGAAAAAAAAGCATGACATGGACAGAGGATAATTTTCTCAATTCAAATCCATCCTTTTTGATGGGAGACATATTCTACCTTCTGTTTACTGAAACCAAATATGGAACCTAAACTTTCCAAAAATCACAGTGTGGTCTGAATTTCATGACTCAAGCCAGTTCTGATATTAACTGATCTTGAGGGAAACTCACACCCATTTAAAAAAAAATTATGTCAATTCATGTCAAGTTATTGACAAATTCTCAAAGAGCAAGGAATGACACTGAAGTTCTGAGGAATGTATATCACATACACCTCAACATCATAATTCTTGGGAAATTTTACCAAAAAATCTCCAGAAGTACCACATGTTCCCTATATTTAAAAAAAATAAAAAAAAACCACACAGGGAAATTATGACATTTCCTTTGCCGCTGGCCTTGGCTTATGCACGATGGTTCAAATTTTGCCTACTAGACATAAGTGCTATTGTGTTAACTTCATTTTATACTAGCAAAGACTTTGGCTAAACATGTTAGAAATTCTTACACTTCTGATCAAACCTTCTGCTGCTGTTAGAAAAAATATATTTTTCTGGATAAGTACATGAATTATTCCATGTAAAAATAGTCTTGCTTGTATTCAGTACAGAAGGAGTTAAGCCAGGACAAAAAAGCACTCTCTGAATCGGAGATGCATTTTTGGAGACACTACTTTGGAAAGGGGAAAACTTGCTTGGTTTTTGTTTAAACTAAACCCAATGTTGTATTGACATGTCTGGATTAGGTTTCCACTGCATTTTTTCAACCTGTTGGACACCTTCCACAGATTATAAAAAGACACCACAAACAGAAGTGAAGAGAAAGGCAATGTTACTTTTGTGCACAAATATGTCCCCAGGGGTTTATAAAGAGGGCCCATACATATTTTTTGTGTAAAGATACAGGACAAATTTATTACAACAGAGAGGAGCAGTAAAAGCAAATTTGTTATCATTTTTATCATTCCTGGCAGCTCTTCCAGCAGACAGCCCAGGTCCATGAACTGTGTAAGGCTTTTTTGTGGCTCAGAGATTCTACATCCGAGCAAGTTGAGATTTATTGCTCCTGTCAAAGTGGTCTGAAAGAATCGGCCACCTCTTCTAGCACATGCTTCTAGCACACACAATCTTAGAAAGAGAGGATCTGGGGGAGGATTGCTTTTTCCAGAAGCAAAATAAATCTTTTTCATGATGAGTTTAACTGGAAAACTAGATAGTTTAGCGTGGGGTGGTTTGTTTTGTTGGTTTTTGTTTTTTAAAGTTGCTAGTTGCCTTTCCTCAGATTGAAGATTCTTTTCCTATCTGTTAACTCTGGATCATTTTTATTCAGTGCCACTGACATAACAGCTCAGTGGCTGAGGACAGGTGCTGGGAGATAACAGCAGCTTCACAAAAAGCAGAATCCTCTGAGACAATCATTGTTCCAGAAGCAGCAAGACTGGTGATTCACGCTGTTGTTACACAGCATTCCTGCAATATCTCCTTCACCCTTGAAATAAGCCAGTCACCCGCTCTCTAAGAACTGAACATCTGCTGTCCTCAGAATGAGAAAAATCCAGAAAAAAATTAGTATTTTTCCATTGCAATTATTATTCCTGATCTGATCTGCAGGCATTTCTGATCTATTCCTTGGGAGTCTAACGGGAAGCATGCACCACTGAGTATGGCAGCTCATACACCTGCATTGTTATGAACTTCAGGAGCAAGGGGTTTCAGTAAAGAGCTAAAATATATCCCAATTAGAAAGTAGTATCGTTCTAATATCAGAACTGCTTCCGTAACAGATCAGAAGATTCAGTCTCCTTTCCATTGACTTGTCACACTGACCAAATTCTCCCCTTTTATTTGGAGTATAAGATTTGCTTGCTCTTTACCGTTAAGCAACATCATTCCATTTCAGCTTCAGTGCTCCTAAGGGACAACAAAGGATTGTCCAGAAGATCCATCAGCCCCCTCTCATACCTCCACAGTGCCTACGGAATGATGCAGTAAGTTTATTCCAATGACTTTCCTTCCCAGAGCCACAGGTAATGAACAGTTACCTGGGACTTCGGTCACCTCACACAGTAACCTTAGAGAAGATACAAAAGGGCTGGAGAGGTTCACTTGTTACATCCTGTCCAAATTTAAAAAAAAAAAAAAAAAAAAAAAAGAGGAGCCTTCTTTCTGTCTTTTATGGTTATGCCATATCGTAACCCCATCCACACTTGGTGCTCAGATACCAAATTCCATCCACAGCTGAAAACTGACGTGTCATGTGATGCTTTAAAAAGGTGAATTATAAAACATTTGGGTCTAGAAGGAAGGGAATGGGCATAACTAAATATAACCAACTGACTAAATTTATAACTAAAATCTGACAACTCCAGGATTTATGCAAAACTCCTAAGATTAAGAGGTGCCTTTCAGTTAGCCTTAATAATCTTTGGATACGGCTGTTTACAAAATTTATTAAGGCAAGTTTCATTACAGTATTCTTCAGCTCTCTTAAAAAGAGGAAATGTACACAAGTGAATTGTTTCTGACTTGAGCCTTTACCTTCTTTTTATCTTTTGGTGGTCTGTGAATGCAACCATAATATTACATCATTGTTTTCAAGTCCTCTCTGAATTCAGAAAGTCTCAGTTTTCCACAGTCTTCTAAATCATCAAGAATTATTTAAACTCTTATTTTTCAAAACAAACACTACTGGAGTTCACTGAATAACACAAATAAAATGTACTTAAGAGACGTGACTGTGAAACTTCTCCACTTACACAACAGAGAGATGATGCTGGCTGGAAAATCCAAATGTGTCAGGGATGCCTGGATATTATGGTATTTTGATTCCAACTATCAAACCACTAAGATCACAGAGATCTTCTGGATTCATAGTAGTCATCAGCTTCATGAAGACTTTTCTCACAGGAATGCGAGTCCCTTTCCCTGAGGGTGAAAGTGAAGACCCTGTGCAGTACCTACCTGCAGTGTGGTACTTAACTGTAACAAACTGGACTCCTTCATTCATTTCCCTGCACCTCATAAGCATCTTGCATGAAATTTTGGGGCAATAGAGCACTCCTCGTATGTGAGACAATGCTTGACAATTCTGATGAACATTTTACTTCTTCAGAAGACAGCCTTTGGTAATAATTACCATGACTCTGAAGAAGAAAACAAAATCAAATAAGCACCAACATCTGCACCAAGGATTAAGAAAGTGCATGAGCAAATTGATGAGTTTCTTTTGTACTTATCACCATGATTGCATGCTAATATATGCACGGGACATGCAAATAATTCATACCAATAATTTTATGAGAGCACTTCCAAGGTCTTTACAAGAGCTTAAAAACTGAACCAAATTCAGGCATGGATACTAGCAGTTCATCCATGGAAGGAAAGAAATACCCCCTGCAACTTGCTGAAAACTTTCAAGGAGAATCCTCATTCTTCTAACTAATTGCTTTTTTTGTCAGAAATCTAAGCTTTTGTCGTGGCACACCATAAATTACTGATAACATATCACCAGTGAACATTTGTAAGTGAGATAAATGCAGAAAGTATTTATACTGCTTCCAGAACAATTAACACTCTGCCACCCTTTGACACCCAAGTTTGCTGGTACTTGAGTTATTGACACAATGAGGCTGCTTGTCTTTAAATAATCTTTGCTGTTGTAGGGTATTATTATCTCAGATGCATTGCAGAATTCCAAATCTAAGTCAGTTATGAAATTCTCGCCCGGCTCCCTCAAAAGGGGCCCTTGTTGATTTCTCAAGTACTTCTGCAGCCAGCACCCGCTGTTGCTCTATGGAAAGACGTGACTCATGCCCAATTCATTCATTTAAAATTCTCTCCAGCTCAATAACTTCTGGCATTCATTCCAGCCCATTCTCTGGGTGTCAGAATCACAGGCTATTTTAGTTGGATGTTCTCTGGCTTGTTAAATGGAGGAGCTGGATAATCATTACATCCTACCAATCAGGTGCTGTTCACCAAAGATTATAGATGATCCAAGAAGTGTGGGTTTATTTATTTAACACTGAAAAGCAATACACTCTTTTTACTGCTGTAATGTTGTTCTATACCAGCTGACCATTCAGCCCTTATACACTAATTTATTGGAAATGAGGGAATTTTAAGGCACAGCTTCAGAAAGTTCCTATAGCACAAACGATTTCTGAACTGTTCTAACCTAGGGTCACTCAAATCAATCCTTGAACTTGTATTCCAAGAACTCCCCCTTCTCTGGAAAACTCAGACAACCCAACAACTGACATTGCCTGAGACTGTTTTTTGGAAAGGCAAGTCTGTGTCCTCCAGCAACCATTCTGCTTCTTACAACTTCCTTAATGTACACATGGCTTCTCCTGAGAAATGCCAGGCAATGAACAGCTTTTTCGTTAATGTTTGAGCACAACTGCCCTTTGGCTCTGGAAGAATTGAATCTATGTCCACAGGACTGTAGATTGGGCTGTCTTAAAAAGTTCCCTGAAGATAAAGGCAGTGCAGACCAGCCAGGAACTGAAAATGGAGTAAGCTACGCTTTCCACTATCCCCACTCACATCCTGTACTACCAGCCCACAAAACTGCTCACTGGTCCAAGGGACATCAGAAGCAGACATCTGAAGATGGGGAGATATCTGAATGGGGAGAGGTGGGTAAGCCAGAGCTGTTAGATCTGATCCAGCTCCCACTGAAATAATATTTCTATTCTGTTCACAATACATGTTGAACTAATTCAAAACGAATCTTTCTCCCATCATCTGCTGCAGCAAAATGCCATGACTCACCACCATCTTCTAGATAGAGAAAAAATAATACGGTAGCATTCATCCAAATGGCATGCATTTAAATTTTCACAGCCTTGGAGACACTGTGTCCTAAAGTGCCTTCTCAGATCCAGGGACAGGGAATGTTTTGACACTAATTTGAATACATTAATAACAACATTACCAAGGCTGTGGAAAAAATACATAAGCTGCGATTTTATTGTGCTTTCTGTTTTCCAATGCCTCTGCTCATCAGTCTGCTAAAAAATTTCAGTGGTCCAGGCAAACATCAAGCACAAGACAATCTTGCACACTCAAAATGCAAGACACTCATTTTGGGTTTTTTGTAGGACCTGCATATTTTTACATTAAAAATAATACTATTGGATATATGCAGAAAGAGTACTGGAGAGCTGTCCTGGTTTTGGCTGGGGTAGAGTTAATGTTCTTCCTAGTAGCTGGCACAGTGCTGTGTTTTGGATTTAGTACGAGAATAATGTTGACAACACACTGATGGTTTAGTTGTTGCTGAGAAGGGCTTACACCAGGCAAGGACTTTTCAGCTTCTCATGTTCTACTGAGAAGGCTGGAGATGCGCAAGAAACTGTGAGGGGGCCCAGCCACGACAGCTGATCCCAACTGGCCAAAGGGGTGTTCCACACCATGTGACATCATGCTCAGTATATAAACTAGGGGAAAGCTGGCTGGGGGGTGCTGCTGCTTGGGGACTGGCTGGGCATTGGTCAATGGGTGGTGAGCAGTTGGTTTTCATTTGCATCATTTGTCTTTCTTGGGTTTTATTTCTCTCTCTTTTTGTTACTTTCCTTTTCATTATTATTACTATTATTATTATATTTTATTTCAATTACTAAACTGTTTTTATCTCAATGCACAAGTGTTCTCACTTTTACTCTTCTGATTCTCTCCCCCATCCCAGCGGACAGGGGAGTGAGCGAGCAACTGTGTGGTGCTTAGTTGCTGGCTAGGGTTAAACCACGACAGGAGCCTTATCCACTTTTTTAACATTTTCTTGCAAAAATTACAATGCACTCTAACCACTCAGGATGATCCTGAAAGCCTACACAGCTGGCAGAACACACTTCTGACCTGCAGCCATACTTAGTATTGCCATCTATCTGAATATGATTTTGACAATTTGTCAGCCATACTCTTTTATTATTTATTTAAGGCAATATTTGGAAAGGGCTCATTAAATCTAGTTCAAGCAAGAGCAGAACTTGCAAAAAATTTTGCAAAACTACTTTTCTAAAAATTTGCACTTCAGCCCACTCAGTACCTTTTAGCTAGGATTCATCATACCTATCTTTAGCCACCCAGAAACTGAATGCTTCACCTAAGCTAGGCACCTCTTCTCACTTTTTCTGGTCAATGAAAAGATACAGTCATTATACCTTAGGTCTACAATTCAGTTCCAGATTTTGTATTCTTCCTGAGACTGACAATACAATCAGAGGAGCTTTCCAGTGGATCGCCATGCACGTATGAGTCAAAAATCCCAATAAAATTAAATGTGAGCTAAGACTCAGCTCTATTTATTGGTAAAGGGAATCAGGCACTTAAAGGCCAGTGCTTCCTTTTTAAAATGTTCCCTTTTTGCTTACTGTATTTTTCACACTGTGATATCAGAAACTGCACTGCTAAAATACACAAGCTTTTTAAAGAGAACTACATCCTTTTAAAAGGTACTTTTTAAAAGATACCCCAGCAAATCATTTTCAAAGTGCAAGAAGTCCTCACTCTGGATACAACCCAACAACATTATGTAGAAACATCAACATCGGAGTCATGCAGTTTTCTGCAACTTTACCCATTTCGACAAAACCAAATCTTATCTACACAAGAGCCACTCAAGATCCACTCATGGCATTCGCATGGCAAGAATAATATTGCACTTTAGGGTATTGTTCAGGTAGAAGTAATGTGCAATCAGTAAGTCACAGGGAACAGTGTTTTCTGTTAAGCATTGGCTTCCTCTTTGATTGTTTCTTATAGATACGTGGCATTGATTGCTCTGCCACCACTCAGATTAGTGTGTAGATTTTTCCTTGGTATTAGACAGGTGTTAACACTGCCTAAGAATCAGAGCATTACTAATTAGGAAATCCTACTCAGTGGGCTGATTTCAATTCCTATTGATTTTGTTTTTAATTTTCCTCCTTTTAGAAGAAGCCTGGGTATGCAGCTTGGGCATGGGTGTTATGAAAGCTAGGGAAGAAAAATCAGTAGTGTTTATTGTTCCTTCTGTACCTTCTCAAGGATGAACTCAAATAGATTGTTTAGAGGAAGGTTAACGAATTTAGATCAGGGTTTACAACAGCTGCCAGCAGATGGGGAGAGGCTGGGGGGAGCAATCTGCCCGAGGTGGAGAAGCTCTTAGAGGAGCAGGAAAGCACATGCTGAGAATTCTGCCTTTTTGACAGGTCAAGTAAAGTGCAATTTATGAGATCAATAAACAGACCTGCCATTATTATGGATTAACCAGGATTTTCTTCATCTAGAGACTTCTGCAGCACTGGAGAAAATATACAGGATTCTTGGACCTTCTGAAATAGGTAGTTTTAGGGGAAATGTGCAGGGAAAGGGGGAAAAGGGAGACAGAGAATCATCACAGAAATTCAGCTTTTCCTACCCTCTGCTTTATTAAAATATTCCTATACCTAAGCCTTGATAAGAAGGTTCACCTTTTTTCTAATACTAAACTCATTCATCACACAAAGCTCCTAATGTGACCAGCCCACAGGAAAAAAATTAATTGAAGTCTGGGGATCTTATCCTTAGAGAAATTTTCCTCATGACCTCTCTATTAAGCTCTCTTATTTAACATTTAGTTGTGTCTAGCCTGTTCAGCTCTACATTGAAATGATGAACCAGGTGAGGGCCTCATGCATCTTTATTTTTTATGGTGCTGTGCCCTCCTGCAGGTCTCCTATTGTCTGGTTGGTACCATGGTGCAACCGTTTAGCATGCCCTGTCAGAGGTGAAATCATTCTCCTTGGCAAGCTTAGCACATGGTAGTACTGATATGATAGATCTGGAGCAATACCAGGGTTGAGCAGACACATGATGAACACATACCAAATTCCGCTATTATATGTGAGAGCATGATGTTAAAGTTCACAGGAGGAGAGAGGTTATCTTCATTAAGAAGTAGCATATAGGGGTGCTGAAACCTCTTACCACTGAAAATATAAACTTAGAAGAATGGCCTGTCTTTTGCTCTGCATTTGTGAAACACTAAGAATCACATAGCATCAGTCCTGGTGGTTTCTAAGCATTACCATAATACCAATAATAAAGAATCTTGCTGCTTAACTTTTTAGAACATATACCCACATGACAAAATAATGCTGCCTTGCTCGAAGCCAACCAAAACTATTTAGCTTTGGAGGACAGGTATTATCAGCATAAACAGAATAAAATAAAAATGACCGCTCTTGCTTCAGACTGGAAACGAAACTACCATTTCTTGTAAGCTTGTTGCTAGGTATGAGAAAGCATGAACCTCATGGCAGTGTTTGATTTTAAATGTGACTGGGAAATATTTTTCTTGTGAAGACTTTGATTCAAGAAAAAAAGCCTTTTGTAAAGAAAACCAACTTGAAATCTTCTAAAACATATTCTATATACATGTGTGCATATACACACATTTCATTTTGTGCTCCAAGACTCTTGTCTATGTGTATTTATGGGGAAAACGTTACTGCCTGAAAAGTAAGAGAGAGAGAAACAATATGTAAATGTCAGTAGAAATCTTTACAGAAATCTTAACTATTCTGTGTTGCTGAAATGTTAATTATTTGTTTAAGAAAAATGAAAAATAGTAATTTATTTAATGAAATAAATTTAAGTTTCAAAGAAAAAAAAACCACAAGATCACACACACCATCTGGCTTGTCTTATTTAGGTATACAGTTCATTTACTTTTATCTGAATTTATCCAAGAGATCAGATGCATATGAGTAGATAAGTATTCTTGTGTACTGTGCAATATTCATATGTCTCCTATTTTCCCCACAGAACACCTATACACAAAAGTATTTCCCCACTTTGATGCCCAACCTTGTGCCCTTTAGCTCCCCATCACAACCCTATTTTTTTCTCTCTATGGACTCACTCACATCCACAGAATCCCAGTTTCCATGACTCATCTAAGAAGGAGAAATTTTGGACAAGACTGAGCATGCATAACAGAGGAGACTCAGAAAGGTTTCTGTCCCCATGTTGGGTACAGTTCATGATTATTTAGACAGTTCTCCAGTGCTGGAGGTGTGATGGTAGTACATCGAGGTAGATTAGAGACAGCTTTAATCTTCTCTCAGTATTGTAGTGAATGTATGGTGACATAAATTTGAAGTTAAGCTGGCCACCAGCTAAAGGTCTACAGTTCCAGTGGCTACCACATCATTGTTTTAATGATCAAGCGGTACGCCATCTGCATCATGTTCTGTTTGAGGTGTTACATGCTTTGCAAAACCTGGTTTGCAGACATAGCGGTGGCATTAAGTCACTTCATCTTCCTGCAGTCCAAGTTGTGATTCCTGCGTTATGTCACTTAGAGTACTCTATAATGCATTCAGAACAATATACTTGTAGAGATATTTAAATTACCTTCGTTCTTGGCACAAAATTAATTGTGGTAATACAGAGCTCAGCAGGGTAGTAAAAGCCACCTGAGAACCTGGTAACTATTCTGAGCTATTTGCCTGTCCTGATCCCAGATTACTACACCTGCTGCAAGTTTCCCAGTGAGCTAACACTGTGAGACAAACCAGGCATGATGCACCTTGGAAGCTTGCAGTAAAACAGGAAAAAGTGAGACGTGCTCTATTCCACAAAATACTTTTCAAGACAGGATCAGTGCAATAAGAAAAAAACATACAATCGCAAGTAGCACTGTTCTCATTACAAGTCTAGGGGACTTGTGTATCTTGCAGTTAAAAAAACTCTGTTTTAAATGTATTTGCTATAAATTCCATGTCTCAGGTCAGTCAACGATAAGCTCCAGTGTAGCTGCAGCAAGGTACAGTGTCATCTTATCAGTGGGAAAGGGATGTGAGGAAAAAAGCTGTAGTCTTTTTTTAAAAAAATAATGTAGGTTAAATAATGCCCTACCTGTGCTGGTACATTACATTTTTCTGGGATTTTTGCGGGTTATTTTCCCTGTTTCTTCTATGGAGTTATTTTTAAGTTGTGTCACTTGCAAATCACATTGCTTCAAGTGCAGAAATATGATCTCAATTATGAATGTTTTCCCAAGTGGTAGATAGTTTTGTTATTACTTATTCATGTACGTATTTTACAAGTTTTTGTCTGAGGCTGAGAGCTGCAGGCCTGTTTGTTCTTCATAGTATAAAGCCAAAATTCTTCAATAAATGATCTTATAACCCAGTTGAAGGGTTAATCAATGGTGAGGAGACAGTGGGTGGTGTGAGAAGAATTTGACTATCCTTCATCTAAATATGGAACACTGCCTGTCTAATAGATGTTTTATTATCTATTTAGGCTGTTACTTCAAATCACCTTCCAAAAATCATTTCAGTGTGTGTACTTTCACCAGCTTGTGGATTTTGGAGTTGCTGGAAAATGAGAGGGAGAACCTGTGGAATCTCAAGGCAAGCAGGAATCCCAACAGAACAAAAATGTGCAGGTGGAAGTAGCCTTGCAGCACTTAGATGCTAATGAACAGGAAAGAGCTAGTTGTCACAGACCACTCCATTGCTAGAGGAGCCACCATGAAAAGAGTCCAGTTACTGTGTAGTTAGACAGAAAAAAGGTCCAATAGTTAGAGGGGTAGAGACCTGTTCCTCTCTTTTCTGCTGCTGTTTTACTCTGCCTTCCATTTCAGTATTTTCAAAACTAAATGCTTCAGCTTCAGCATCTGAAATGATTTTCCATTTCACAAATAAGCTGTATTTTTCAAGGGGTTAAAAAAGCATAGGGAGAAAATTTCAGTGTTTCATTTAATCCAAAACACTCTTCTCTGGTTTGATGTTATGTCATTTTATTGAGAAGAGTTGTAAAGATTTGTTATACAAACAAAAAATCAGTTACTAATGAATATAAATAAATTTGGAACTACAATTAGCTAAATGCAAGTAATCAAAGATCTTTTTGAGTTAAAGAATCAAATACAAAAAAATTTTTTTTCAAAATTTTGTTGCATAATCCGTAGTCAAAACTACAGCTGCAGATGATAAACTTTCATAAATGTATATAGATAAACACTCTGAGGACTGCCTTTATTGATCTACTTTTATGCACTCCTAGAAGCTAGTATGAATAAAGTTTCCTATCTCGGGGTTTGGGGTTTTTTCAATGTTTTTTCAATGATTTTTGCAATCTACAACTTTGGATAGCCTGCTTTTTTAATATCCATAATCTACCTACTATGCATAGTATAAGATGTATGAGATAAAAAGAAGATGAGTTCCTCACCAGCAGAGAAAAGCATTCCTCTGGGATTCAACTTTTTTTAAGTAATCTGAAAGTTCACCATTCAGTGTAAGGCTACTCAATAGGATCCCTCAGTACCAATATAAGCATCTCTGGGGTGAGATTCACCCACCTGAAGTCAGGGATCCAAAGCAGGGCATATGAATTACTCTTCATTCATCATAGAGGAGCTTAGATAATACACTGTGAACCTTTGGAAAGCAAACTTAAGATGAAATTGTGTCTCTCGCTGTGTAATGTTTGTCTTCAGCAATGTGAAAATAAGCATGAGATTTAAGTAGGGAAATCCCTTCATTTTCTACAGATGTTTAGAGTTCCTGGATTAAAAATTGTTGCCAAAAGTTAATAGAAGTATTTATCAGTGATGCTCAGGGACTTTTTTATATAAATAGTTAGTGTCAATGAGGGGATTTCTAGACTGCAAGTATAGATTAAACTATCCCCTTTATAATTATACTTGATTCTTAATTGTAAAGGTTTTTTTCTACAGCTCCAAGAACTCAAAAAGTGGCACTATCCTGTCAGAAATGTAAAACCGTTTTCCTGGTCCTACAAATTTTCAGTGACAGGATCTGTGAGCTGCAACTTCTTAGGTTAAAGAAATAAAAAATAGCCTCCTAGTACTCCATCTTAACACATAAACATTTCCATGGCACCTCCTTTTTGAGGCTGAGTGTTCATAGTCCTACTTAGATCAGCCATCCTGTGCTGGTTCCACATTACCGCTCTGTCTTCCTCCACTTAGAAAAAACTGCTGTGCTCATTGAATTATTAAGACTTCCATCCAGATCTGTCCTCTATACTTACAACATTATTATATAATTGGAAAATGATTTAGCAACAGGCTATGAGTAGAAAAAATCAATAGACCTTGATAATGAGATCTATCCTACATGCTCCTAATCAATTATTCAAAAAAACAATGTATATTACAGGAGGTGCTGCACATGTTACTGATCTTGCAAGCCAATGTTTTGTGTTCCTATTTTACTAATATGGTCTTGTGAGGAAGGGTGAACTCTGTTTAAACTATCATACATCTTCATTTCATACCCTGCCAAGTTCCTAAGCAAGGCCAGAAGGGCATGAAGCTTTTGTGAAATAATAAACTATTCCTTACTCTGAACGCTGATGATACTATCTCTACTTCACTGATAGAGCATCTGCTTTCTACCTCATTAATCGCAAGCATTAAAATGTTATAAACCCTGTTCTTCAATCTTAAAGAAACAATATTTAGCTTATTTTGGGCTTATCTTTTTGACAGGGTCTGCTCTGCCTACTGTCATGGCAGAATTGTTTTCCCTTCATGTGATTATAATTCAGTACATCTACGTGTAATTCAGCAATCTATACAAAGAATTTTTTCGCTCTTCTTTTGATATGTCTTGCGATCAGATTATTTCACTTTTGAAGAAACAAACTCCATTTATGTGCAGATTAGACAGATTCTCTATGATTCCAATTTTCATTTTTGCTTTGTTAAGTCTTTTGATACACAAGAGCACCTGGGGTAACAAAATGCCATTTAGACCTTGACCTGTGCTGGGTGCATTATAGCTGCACTGCCTCAAGAGATGTAACAGCAGGAAGAAATTCTGAAACCTCAACCTGAAAGTCATGTTTGGTTCCCCTTTGCTCTGGTGTCCGCAGTAACAAAGTTAGAGTTTGGTTATTAATTTCTGCAGTCCACAAGATAATTCATCTTCCTCTTCCACAATGACAGAAAGTAATTTACAAGAATGTAGTCAGGAAAGCAGGCAGTTTCCATCACAAGTACAGAGAGAAGAGACTTTTCTAACAATTCAGCACCTTTTTCTCTCCATTACTCTGTGTTAATATATTTTCCAGTCACAGTTCAACCATACCAGACTTCAGGTATGGTAAGTCATGTGTGATACCTTACAAAGAAGTAACAGAGATCGTGGCAGGTTATCTCAATAGGTGGTAGTGTTTATTTAGATGTATAATATAATTTACAAAGTTCTTAGTATGCTGAATCTGAAGCTGTTATTCAGCATAATGACAAATATTTTTAAAGCTTCCTTAGAAGGTCAATGATAGGCATTTTTAAATGCCTTGAAATGTTATAATCCAACGTCTAGAAGTATTTGATTACTTAACTAAAGCTATAACTACTGTGAGAGTCATGTTGTCAGTGATCACATCATTATTCTATGAGGCCTATGTTTTTTACAAGGGAAGACAAATTATTTATTATAAAGGTGAATGAAATTACCCCTTTTCTGTCTTTTCTTAAACCATGTTTCTTCACATTTGTTTTGATGTCAATTCTTTGGATATAAAGGTACACCAACAAAGACACAAAAGATATGGAGTGATTCGCAATTAATGGCAGCCATAGGAAATGCCATGAAAGAGGGCTCAAGGTTAGCATTGAGAACCAATGAGAGACTCAACAAATCATTTACAGAAAAAAGGCCAAGATTAGAGTTAAACAAGCAATTGCAAAATCATATGATTAATGATGCGTATTTTGGGATGGTTTAATGGCAATTGCATTTTATTTGTGTTCTGGATTCTTAATTATTGGCATGGATGTGGATGAGTCTTTCAAAATTTCTCCACAAGAGGAGGGCTAGAAACTAGCTTTGTTAACAAGATCTGCAATTCAGCATCTGCCACAGGGGTTTATAAAAACAACCAGATCTGAGGAAACTGGTAAGAAAGACCAAATGAGTTGGCAATGCCACCTACAAAAAGCCATTCTCCAAGTGACCAGAGTTGATACCTCAACAAAAAGAAACACCAAGTTCAGAACTCTCATTTTTACAGAGTCATTCTCACATACTCAAAGTTTTATATCTAACTCTTATTTCATTTTAATCAAGTTTGTTCTTGTCATTTTGACTGAAATTAACAGCTAACCTCATCTTTCGATTGTCAGTGCACGTATCACAGCTTGCAAAGTTCACAGCAGTGCTTATGTCAATAACTACAGTTGATTAACAACTTTTAGAGGTCATATTCCTTGCTCTCTTATCTTTCTCTTTGAATGCTGGCCTTCTTGATTAAGTAATTAGGAACTTTATCTAGTCAGTGATTGAACTAGCCAGTGGTAAGTTCGTGAAGCAATTAAAGATGACCAGGAAAGCTTAAGTCATTTTTTCAATACAAACAATTCTGTTTCTGAGAATCAATCCAACCTCAGGAGTTGAGTCAGAGGGACAGTTAAACATGAGCACAGTAATGTATATGAAAAACTGCATCAAAACAAATTCAAAATCATTCTCATACAACCCAGGCAGTGATAAGCAAGACTTGTTTCTATAGCGTAGTTATAAACAGGGACCAATGTGCCATCAATGGTGAAGGGAATTCTGTTCCAGTTCAGATTCTGAGCTTAGGTGAGCTAGCTAAGACAGCCACCACACTACTGTATAGTATTATGTGGCCAAATGAGTTATCTCACAATGAAGGAAAAGGGGGCTTCTTTTCCTGCCTGTATGGAAAGTAAATAGAAAGGTATAGTTTTACCTCAAGTTAGGCTTCACTCATAGTGTTGGACCACACAAGTCCCTTGATCACATCATAAATTATCAAAACCAAGCAAACAGCTGATGATGATTTCAACCTGAGAATCTTTAAGAAAATCACCAGATGTCTTATCTTTGGCCTTTCTTTCTGTTTTTATGTTATAAAATTTGGCATTTTAACCTCAGAGTGTCATCTCTGCTTTGAGGAGGGCCACAGTAACACACCTGTCTACAAGCTGGGAAATCCTGGTCCAGTTGATGATTACCACCCTATTTTTGCTCGCTCATCCCAGAGTTACACCCAAAAAGAATTAGCACATGAAAGACTCCAGGATCTTGAACACATTTTGATTCACCACTCACACACTAATCTGGCTCAGGAGCCCACAGCTGAGATAACACTTTCAAAATTGCTGAGTGCTCTAACCTTGGCCTGTGAAACAGGGAAGATGATGGAAATAACTTCTGCTGGTAAGTGATTTTGATTACTATTTTCTCCAGCCAAGTACCTAAACTGTTGGGGGCAAGAATAAGCTGCTACATAGGGAAATAATTTTTCAATTAATCATAAAGCCAGACAGAAAGATTAATGGAGTTGGAGTAAATATTTGACCAAGGCCATTTAGAAAGCCCCGAGGTATCTCTGAAAGCAATAGCTGGATATCACAAAATCAGAACTGCAGAGTGCAATTGATTTGGTTCTGGAACTATTCCCAGCCCTGCCTTGCATAACAAATAGGTGTAGTTAATAGCACATGTTTACACAGTGTTTTATAGTTTAGGATTGCAAAGTAATAATGAGTTAGCCTTTCCAGTAGCCCAGAAAAGTGAGCAGGTTTTAGGCCTGTAAGAAGTGAGAGAGTGAGAGGCTTGCCCAAAACCCTTTGCAAGGTATGGAAGAAGAGCTTGAAAAGAAGTCTCATTTATGACACTCAAGCATGGAACTTTAATATAAGTTGATCTTTTTCCTCAACTAAATCTAAATGCACACTCCTTTTTAAATGGTAGTGTATGCTAATGCTCTTTCTACTCCTTTAGGTCTTCTGTTAGTCAACACTTGCAAATGTCTTTAAAAGCACTGGGTTTGACCATAAACTGCAGGAAGAGCAGCTCACACCAGAGGACTGCAAGCCTGCTCTGATCCAAACGCTGTTCAGCCACACTGACGTGCTCAAGCTGACCTGCACATCCCCCCAGCACTGCTTTAGAAGCAGGTACAGCTCTGTGCAAACTTGGCCACAGAGTTTCTAGTTCAGTGCTGCCTGTCTAGATGATCTAGTTATGTGTCCAGAGCTGACAGAGCAGGGGCTCTGCACAACTGAGTGGTACCTCTGCTTTGGAAAACCACATGAAATGGTGCTAACCGCAGGGACAGTGTTCCCCAGATCATCCTTTAAATCTTCAGCAGGGCATACCCAAAGTTTGCTCCTTTAATTAATTTCCTTTCTACACCTCAAACCTTTTTCTCACATTTGTTAATGCAAGGTGACATTAAAGAACCGTGTAAGACCCAGGATCAGTATCCTTGGATTCATAATGTCTATTATATTTTTTATTAAGTAATGTATATTCTTTATTAAGTAATGTTGAACACATCTATAAATGTAAGCTCACGAAAAGTGACGCTCCTGCCCCACTACGTATTTCCAGATTTCTTCAAAGCTATCATTATCTCACAGAACATTTCACATTGCAACAAATATTTCTGGTTCATAGGAGTTTCTGGAACAAGAAAGAACATGTAGGTGTTGTGAAAGTGTCTCAGTGTTTTGTTCAACTAACAAAGAATTGTGTCCTCTTACTGAAATCTCCATCCCATGGCTGGACAAATAGTGCTTGTGCTCCAAACATTGCAACAGCTGGAATCCTGTGGTATTCCTGTCACCACCAGCCCTACAAACCAAAACCAAAGCAAAACCGAGGCTCCTCCTGGCTAAACTGTTTGGAGTTATGCTAAGCTATTCTCAATACAGAACTGACAATCAGTAGTTCCCAAATGCTTATAATGACAGCAATAAAAAGAGTGACAGTAATCAACAATAGTAATAATAATAATTATAATAATAATTATATAGCTACATACCTCAAGCTGCATTTAAAATAGCTTAAACAGAATAAAACCAGATTCAGCATGTCACAGTCTGATGCATTCACCCAGGAAATTCAGAAACACTTAGCTCACCACAAAGCAAAGAGAAAACAATTAAAACACTTGCTACAGATTCTTGTTAACAGGATATTTATGGGCCAGTGCTTAAGCTGTAAAAAGGAAAAGCCAGAAGTACTTATTATTGTTCTTTAAAAGTTAAAGTGTTGTTTTTCAGTGTTTCCAAATTATGACACTGAAAATTTTAGTGAAAGCAATAATCCAATAATAGTCACAGAAATGGGACATTAAAACAAACTGCCAAGCTAGGGAAAGCCTCAGCCACTGTAAATCAGCAAAGTTACACTGACATAGATAGACTTAGAGCAAATGACATGCACCAAACATTTGGCAAAAAGAGCAAGGAGGAAAGAGAATGCAACTATGTATACAGGGATGCCTGAAAGCTACAGACAGACAAATGAAAATACACTATGGGATATATACAACCAGACTATTCATGACTATTTCAAACTGGGGGAGAAGAATGTTGTAGGATAGAAGTTATGAAAACAGATACGGTACCTAGGACTGTTAGAATTCAGGTTCTCACATTGGCTACTGAGGTGTGGATTACATTTTCTACTAGATGAAAGTTATCTAGTCCTTTCACTTAAATATACCAAGATTTTCACCCAGATGAATCCATGGAACTATTTTTTTACTATTCTGCATGCAAGCCTCTGGCCCCCAGAAATCCTGGGATTCAGTAATCCAGGAATCTTGCAGAGCATGCAAACAAATGTTCAGGAGAAATAAAACTACAAGAAAAATAAACCATTCTATTAAGCTACTTCTGCAAACACTATCAAGACACAGTATCTCTTAAGCCTGAAAGACAGCTGGCTTCTTCAGCATGTTTTTGTCAACAATTTTCAAAACATTGCATGTTCACTTAATTGTTTTATTACAGCTACTGGTTGACAGCCGGCTGAATATGAGCCAGCAGTGTGTGCAGGTGGCCAAGAAGCCCAGCAGCATCCTGGCCTGTATCAGGAATAGTGTGGCCAGCAGGAGCAGGGAAGTGATGGTGCCCCTGTACTCGGCACTGGTGAGGCCACACTTCGAATACTGTGTTCAGTTTTGGACCCCTCACTACAAGAAGGATGTTGTGTTGCTGGAACATGTCCAGAGGAGAGCAACCAAGCTGGTGAGGGGTCTGGAGCACAAGTCTTATGAGGAGCAGCTGAGGGAACTGGGGCATTCATTTAAACAGTGTGCTTAGATTTTCCATACAACATTTGATCAGTTTTCTTTTGTCTTCAATCTCCTTTTCATAAGGGGACGTATATGTCACCAGAAATGTTAGAAGTAGCTTTCATTTTTGTGGACACGTGCCTTTCAACTCCTCCAGTGTCTGTAAGAAACAAAGAATGTATTTTCATTGGTAATGGGCTGATAATGTGAGGGCGAAGTCGCTAAGGAAGACTGAAGTGCACAAACACTATGGCTCACAAAAATATGTTTCCACTTAGATGTGACTGAATATCCCATTTGTCCTGCTCTTTTTCTCCTGGCATATCAAATTCTTTAACTGCATCTTAATGCTTTGGATCACAATACCTTTTAACATTAAAAATAAAGGGTCACCACAGCTGTCTTTTCTTTTGTGCCTTTCTCTGAATTCTGTTCACTTCCCTCATCCCCCTTCCTCATTTTCCCCCAAACCAAATCCTACCTAACAGAGCCTCATTTTTTTCAAACTCTGCCTGCAGAAATATGTTTCACACTGAAGGTGAACTGGAGCCAAGCGTAAGTAACTTCCCCCTTTACACAAACAATGGCATAAAGGCAAAGCCCACGTGGTTTGCGGTGCCTGTACATCGCACACAGCTCTAGCCGCGGCAAGGTGGAGTTCCCCATCCCCTTGTGCTTACACCACCATTTGAACGACACAAAGCTGTTAATAATTTTTCAGCACTGCAGATGACTGGTGCCTGAGGTTGGTTTTAGTTTATTTCTCTTGAACACTGCCACACAAACTCATCCCACTCCTCATAGTTGTGGCACTGGGTTCTATTCTTATGGCACTAATCCTCTTGTACCATTTTGCCTGGTTTCCTCTATACCAATTCTCCTCCATGCAGAGGCCCTTACTCCTCCCTGAGGCTGGAGGAAAGAGCTTGCTCGGTGGCTCTGCTGGCTTCCCCAGAGGCCCCTGAAGCTGCCAGGCCACCAGTGTGGCAGTGCTTCTCCATCACACCCCCCTGCTGCCCAGCGACCACCCACCACACTGTCTGAGAGGCCAAAGGAGCTGCAGAGCCAGACACAGGTGTGACATGGGAGATTCCTACATCAAGGTCTCCCCTAATGGAGTCTGAGGTAGACCCCCATGTCCACTCTTGCTTCACTGTTCCTTTGCATCAAATAACAGAATGCAAAGATCTTACTGTATAACAAGCAAACAGGCCATTGAACAGTCCCTCTTTTGAGTCCAACTCCCCTGCCACAAGACCAGTTAAGACAACAGGTGTTTTGCCAAAACAAAAGAAAGGGAAAGAGAGAGAGAAAATTCACTCCTTTCTTCTTTTTCATCTCCTTTGAATTGTCATTACCCCTCGTACTATGCATATCTTTTCCTCCTGTCACCACTTTTCCCTGCCAGTTTGCATCCCTCACAACATGTAGTGGCTTAGTACTAGCACTCTCCAAGATGTTAAGGTGAGCTGAATTCACTCCTGTTGTTGTGGTTACACACTTCAACAGAAAATTACAAGTAAGGCTTTCTTGTAAATATACTTGTATTTCCTGCTTTCAGTCTTGGCTGCAACCCAGAAAAACAAGAGTTGTATGAGAAGATGGAAAAAATGTCATGTTTAGGGAGAAGGAAGGATTACTTTTTTGTATCTTAAAAAAAAAAAAAATCATTATTCTCACATTTTGCTTTCTTTTCAAAATGCTACAGAGTTCTTTACTGGGAGCTAGCTTGTTTTTCTCCCAGGACATGCCACAGATGAGGAGCAATGAGATTTGAAGCGCAATGGTATTTAGAAGCCATAATCCTGAAGCAGCATCCATTTATGATAGGTAACATAAAAACACTTTCAACACACCTTACCTCAAGAGCTTATGATCTAAGGGCTAGCAAGGAGTAACGTAGCCAGCTCTATTTCAGCTGCTGTTTTATCCACTCCATAAAGTAGCACAGTAAAACTCTTTGACAGTAATTGCCAAAATGTAATCATTTAATAGTTGTAGAGGAGACCTAGGGTGACAAACCCATTCCTAGTCTATGCTGTAAAGGTGAGCACACATCTGCAAAGCCATTCCCTGTTTCATGGCACAGACTATGCACTATACCAGGTGGTGTTAACACATGAAGCTTCATAGATAGCCAGACTGATTAAATTCAACTGCTAATTTTCTGCTTTAATTTACCCCAAGTAAATTAAGTATAAAACCCATCATCTTTGACAGGAGTTTTTTTCAATTTGACCACCTGGTAATCTGTGTGAAAGGTGGGCAACAACAGTATTTCTTAGCACTTAACCTCGGAGTTGCAGTGGATGTAAAGAGAGCAGAGCAGAAGACAGAGCAGACAATCTGAACATCTTGTTTTGCCGGAGATACTTGTGCCAACGACCAGAGAAACTTCTCAGCCTAGTGTAAGGACTAATATATCTCTCTCACTGCAGAGCTCACTGGTAGTAAAACGAAGAGGCAAACAGATTGGGTTCTGTTGAAGATTAATCTAAAAAGACACTACATGCTGGAAAAAGAAGTTCTGCCAAACATTCTGTAAATTGCAGTCATTTACTATCTTTGATCCAATGGTCTGTGTCATCACTCTTCTGCTGGAGAATTTGCTATTAATTTTGTTGTCTACTTACTAATAACTTTATTTAATAATATTTTCAGTCACATTGTTTTCCTTTTGTCGACCAGCCTTAAAGAAACTATTTCACCTTGGTCTCAGGGGACTAAGTTTGTGCAGGTTCATTAATTTAATATCTCAGAGCAGAAACACTTTTTTGTCATTTTTGTAATTTCTTCTTTTCTCATTAGTAGCTTCTGCATTCCTGCTTATTTCCTATGCCACTCACACCTTCTTCTACTGCATAAATCCTTCCTTTAAAATCCCTTACTCCAAATTCGTTATATAAAGAAATATTGTAGAGCCCACTGGATATTTCATTTTGCCATGTGAATCTGCTTTTTTTGCTAAACTGATGTTGGATAAGGGCAAGAGGAAACACGAACTACTTAAACTTAGTCCCAAATAACACATTATGGACTTCATTATGGGACTTACACTGAAGAAGGTTTGATTACTACATTAATAGATCTCATTATCCCTCCAGAAATTCACTGTTCTTTATTACAGTAGGAAGAACAAAATGCACAGAAATGAACATGAACAATGAAAGAACTGCAACAACAAATTAAGAAAAAATATATTTTCATCTAAAAATTGGGATGAGGACCTTACCTTGTCAAAGGACTGTACTGTTCAAGAAGCAAAGGCCTGGAGGGAGCAGAGCTGTTAATGAGAGAGGTAACTCGATACATATTATCCTTTACAAAATGTTTATAAATTTTATTAGATTTGAAGCCCAGAAGATCCATTGTGATTATCTAATCTGACATTTGCCTATCAAGGGAGCATATCTTCACCTGCTAATTTCTGCAGCAACTGCACAGTGTCTGTCTGAATTAAAGCATTTATTAAAAAGACACACACTCATAATTTTAAAATATTCCTAGTGATAGATAATCTGCCACAATTCACACAATATTAGCCCAGTGTTTATGTTCACTGTTAATATTTGCAGTTTATTTCTAGTTCTTTCATCAATCCTGTAATTTAATGAACATTTCTTACCTTTAGCTTTCTTCCCACCACTGTGATCAGATTAGGCCATTTTTTTCGAATTGGATTTCACCTCCCTCATGAAAATACTGGCTGATGCAGTAAAATAATCTCTTCCCCTTCTTTTGCACATGCAGATCTCATGGGCTTTATGACAGAGAGAATCATCATTGTAGCTCTTCCAATTCCATCCTTCTGGTTAACCTCCTTTCTAAAGCATAGCTGTACTAATGGCACTCAGTATTACTGCAGGGGCGCTACTTACTGTATTTGCAGAATACCATTCCCTGTTCCTGCCTAACTTTCTCTAGTCATGTCCAAAGATATTTTTTTCCTTGTAGCATCATGGTACAGTCATATTCAGACAGGTCTTCACCCAAGTCTGGAAGGCCATTCTCACCTTCGAGGGCGTTGTCTGACATACAGTACAATTGACCTGCGTTTTTTCTTCACAGATGTGTGATGTTTTATTTGCTAGTATCAAAAGCTACAATATTTTCAGTGTTTCTTAGCCAAATAATTCACATTGATCTGTATTACTTATTTATCCTATTAATAACTTCTCTACTAATCTTTGTGCTATATATGTCTTACCAGCATTTATTTTATACTTCCTTTCATATTGCTGACAGAAGTATTAATAATATTTGGCCTAGAAACACATCACAGGATGATGAATTCCCATACATAACACTTGGGGATCTATCAGTAAGCCAGCTTTTTATTTAATTTGCAGAGTACTATATTATGTTAATCATTCTTTTCTTGACAGTTTGCATACTTCTGTGTACTGTCTACATCATTTTCACCTTCTTCTGTGGCTGGACAACCTATAAATAACTTCTGGTTGAAAGCCATGAGTCTAAAAATAGAGTGGAGTGTAGCTGACTACTTTAGGACATAATAGACCTTGTTATTTTGCTAAATGGGTGGGGAGGTGGAGCCTATGTCTAACGTGTGTGTTTGAACATTTTCTCAAAACTTCCTGATTTAAAAGAGATCTGAAAGCCCTAAAGGATTTGTGAAATATCCAAATGGCCAATCTACTTAACATAAGATTCCTGTTTGTGTCTAGTAACATCTACTTCTATGGTGCTCGTGGCTGGAAAGCTGCCTGGTGGAAAAAGACCTGGGGGTACTGATTGACAGCCGGCTGAATATGAGCCAGCAGTGTGCCCAGGTGGCCAAGAAGGCCAATGGCATCCCGGCTTGTATCAGGAATAGTGTGGCCAGCAGGAGTAGGGAAGTGATCGTGCCCCTGTACTCGGTGCTGGTGAGGCCGCACCTCGAATACTGTGTTCAGTTTTGGGCCCCTCACTACAAGAAAGATGTTGTCTTGCTGGAGCATGTCCAGAGGAGAGCAACCAAGCTGGTGAGGGGTCTGGAGCACAAGTCATACGAGGTGCGGCTGAGGGAACTGGGGTTGTTTAGTCTGGAGAAGAGGAAGCTGAGGGGAGACCTGATCGCCCTCTACAACTACCTGAAAGGAGGCTGTAGTGAGGTGGGGGTCAGCCTCTTCTCCCTGGTAACAGACGATAGGACAAGGGGGAATGGCTTGAAGCTGCGCCAGGGCAGGTTTAGGCTAGACATTAGGAAAAACTTCTTCACCGAGAGGGTTGTCAGGCTCTGGAATGGGCTGCCCAGGGAGGTGGTGGAGTCCTCATCCCTGGAGGTATTTAAAAGAAGGATAGATGAGGTGCTTAGGGACATGGTTTAGTGGTGGGATGGCAGTGCTAGGTTAATGGTTGGACTCGATGATCTTAAAGGTCTTTTCCAACTGAGGTGATTCTATGATTCTATGCCTTCATAGTCATTGTAGAGACAGTCTCTATGAAGGGAGGGAGGTCCTGCTTAAGTTAGGAGCTAGATTTCTCTCGAAACTGGATATCTAGACTGAAAGAGTTCTCCAGGCCCCCTAGGCAAGGGTGCAGTTTCAGATCATTTTAGATACCCTAATTCAGATAACAATTTTAGAATGGGATTAATTGTCTCCTGAAGGCAACTATGTCTCTCTGTAGAAGCCTAGACAATTAGCTTGTATTAAACAACTAACTGTTTATAAAGTTGAGATGAATACATATGTAGGTGCTTAAACTTTGATGGATGAGAATTCCTGCTAGAGCCTTACAAAGGATTCCATCTTCTTTGACTATTACATACAGAAGATAAATAGGTGTTCACAACCTTCATCAAGCACTTCACTAAAACATATGCAGAAGTGAGATGCCTACATTAGACAAGACATTTATTTTTATCAGGTATCGCTGTAATCTGATTAAATATATTTCAAGTTTTACTGTCCTATTTTTCATAAAATCTTGCTAATTGCATTATTTTTACTGGCACTTGTTATTTTCCAGATTAGCCCTTCCCCAGTTTTGTCAAAGATTAGTGACTTCTGTCTCATTACCAATAAATACCAGCATGTTTTACTGATTTCTGAAGGATTCTTGAAGTTCCTCAGTGTTGCAAGGTTTGTGAATACGTGAAACAAATTCAGTCTGCTCACTCTGACTCCTTTGGCACTGAAGGGTGCCAGTCCTGCTGATTTCAGAAAAATATTTAACTTTCATTTATGTTTATGGTTCTTCCTATCTGCTGGTTCAGTAGAAAGTATTTCCTTAAATTTATCATAGGAATACAAAAAATTTGTTGAACACTTCCTTTTCTATGTTGTGATTACTACCCTTATCTAGTGTCAAACTGATACAATTGTTGAACTATTGTTTGTTCCTGACACATTTAAGAAATTTTTTACTGACTTTAACCCTTCTGGTCACAGGTTTTCATTGACAATTTGAGTTTCCCTGATTGGTTTTCTGCTTTTCCAGTGATATTTAGTAAAATTTATTAATATCATCTTCAACATCTTTTCTTAACCTGTCCTCAAACTAGAATATTTTGAGCTGTTGGATATGACTATCTTATTGCATGGGCACATAAATGGTAATGTGGGGAACCCCTGGTAAATACAGATGTAACAGTTGCAGAACAGCCAAAGCACAGAGGAGACAAAGAAGGGACCTGCCTTGTAACTCCACTCCTCTGCAATTTTGTGTAACATCACAACTGGATGGGGGCTCTGTCATTCTTTTAACATAACTCCTCATGGCTAGGATTGTCTCTCTGGATTTATAGCATACCCATATCTGTTGCATAACTACAGTTGAACTTTAATTGCAATTAAAAATACAAGTAGCACAAAAATATAGGAGCCTTGCTGCTGAGTGTCCCTTAGTTTTCTGCTGCTGCTTTACACCATCTCTTTCCTGCACACTTAATATATCACAACCCTGTTGTCCTTTTACTTTTCAACCAGGATTTTTTTATTCCTTCCTTTTTTTTTTTTCCCATGGCTGCACATATCAGAATATTGGCTTTCTTTTCAAAACCCTGACCCAGAAGTTTGTAAAGCTCCTACTGTTTATTTTTCTTGAGGCAGATTTTGCTGTTGTAACAAGCTGGTGCAATGCTAAGAAACGCAGTCAGTCAGCAGTCTGCATTTCAGTTTTTCCCTTTCAGTTTATCACAGCTGCTCACATGTCAATCAAAACCACTTGTTATGAATAGATTTGATGCCTGCAGAGATTAACAAATCCAAACCCCATGATGCAATCCTGAGACCCAAGTGGAAGAATAGAACATATGGAAGCCAGGTTTTGGTGAACCATAATAGCTCTGCCTACCCTGTCCAGATGTTTGGGGAGACCCAGATACATCAGACTCTTCTATATCTCGGCGTATCACATTGTCAAAAAGAAAAATCAAAACATTATGAGAAAGGCTAGTCCCATATGCCTGTAACCTTTCTGAAGCCAGATAATGCCAAGAATACACAGATTTGTAGCCAATTTTCTAATTTAAATATAAATGAGTCTGCCATTCTTTTTACTCTGTAGGACTACATAAGAGTCTGACTTGCATATTCCAAAGGCAAAAGAAATGTTTTAGTTGCTGCTGAGCAGGGCTTACACAGAGGCAAGGCCCTTTCTGCTTCTTGCCCCACCCCACCAGCGAGGAGGCGGGGGGGGCACAAGAAGCTGGGAGGGGACATGGCTGGGACAGCTGACCCCATCTGACAAAAGGGATATTTCACACCATATGATATCATGCTCAGCATATAAAGCTCGGGGGAAAAGAAAGAAGGAGGGGGATGTTTGGAGATGGTGTTTGTCTTCCCAAGTCACCGTTACACGTGATGGAGCCCTGCTTTCCTAGGGATGGCCAAACACCTGCCTGCCAATAGGAAGTAGTGAATTAATTCCTTGTTTTGCTTGGCTTTATCTATTAAACTGTCTTTATCTCAACCCAAGCATTTTCTCACTTTTACCCTTCTGATTCTCTCCCCAATCCCACTGGATGGGGGAGTGAGCAATCAGCTGTGTGGTGCTTAGTTGTCATCTGGGGTTAGACCATGACACTGCCACAGCCACATATCAATTTCCTGGAATGAAGGTAACAGGAAGTTCTTTTTCCCAGGTCAAAATGCTCATACAGTTGATTCCTTGATAAAGGTTTGTGCTTTTGTACTTTGAAGCAGTTTGCAAGAGGAGACACAAAAATGTCAAGATACGAACCTGCTATCCCTCTAAGAATATGGCAATGCTGAGTCTTTCTAAAATGTCAATAGTCACACATTATTTTTTTTTTTAAATGGCAAAAACATTATACAGTTATGCTCTAACCTCTGTGTGCTGCTGCAGATATTCTAGGGCTTCAGGTAAATGCAGGAATGGTCCTCCAAATGATATTCAATCTGTTGATGCTGATGTGAGCTTCAGTAGTGAAGTAGCCTGCACCTAAATACCTGCCTTTCACCCATCATACCCACACTGAAACCCAGGCAATGTGGAGCTGAATATGAAAGATAGTTGTTAGTTAAGCAGCAGTGGAGTGATAGGAGTAGACAAGAGGGTGGTGAGTTAGGACTGGATGGAGATTTATTAAAAAAAGATAAATGATAATTTTTGCTGCCCACCATGATCTTAAATCCAAGACTAAACCAAAAATATTGTTTCTGGTATTAATCATATGGAAACCTTTTGATATAAGCTAAACAAAAAATATTTGGGTTTGTTATTAATCACATGGAAGCATGATACAGGCACGTCTTAACTCCATTACTTCTGAGACCTTATTGCAGCCTCTGTATGGAGGGGGCTTATAAGAAAGACAGAGGCTTTTAGCAGGGTCTGTAGTGACAGGACAAGGTGCAGCAATTTTTAACTGAAAGAGGGTAGATTTAGATTGGATATAAGGAAGAAATTTTTTATGATAAGAGTGGTGAGACACTGGAACAGCTCGCTCAGAGAAGTTGTGGAAGCCCCATCATTGGAAATATTCAAGGTCAGGTTGAACAGGGCTTTGAGTGACCTGATCTAGTGAATGATGTCACTACCAATGGCAATGGAGTTGGACTAGATGATCTTTGAAGGTCCCTTCCAACCCATATGATTCTGTAATTTTATATCTAGTCCAAATGATAACAAACTCCTGGTAGGCCTGTTGGTAGTGGTAGGTTTGCCAGCTTGACCTACGTTGCCAACATGTATGTCTCAGATCTTCCAGCGACCAACAGAGCAGTTAAGGATTTCTATTTCAGGTTGCCAGTTCCACTTCAATTAGCTGCTCTGCACATATGTCTGATGACACAGTCTTGAATGATATGATTTCATAACTTATTTTCCATTCAGTGGATGAATCAGCAGTATAAATGAGACAATATTTTCTTTTTCCTCTCAGCATTCATGGTGCAGTTTTAAGCCCCATTTACTGGGAACTATCCAAACCTTTCACAAAAGATAGAGTCACTCATTATCTTATGAGCGTTTCTATGGGCATGCCTATACCATACAATGAAGGGTGGTGTTAAGACTCTTTGGAGAGTGCTACCTGAGCCAGCTCTTGAACCAGAAGCTATGTTGCCACATCAGCAGAGTGCTGGAACTGAACTAATTATCTTCACTGGAGCCAGAGCTAACTAGTATGGGTGCAGTATTGTATCAACATCGCTTTTTTACTTTTGATACCTGACTGACTATCCATGGTATGGATATTTTGACCATCTTGTGGCTAACTGGAGCAGCTTTGCACCATATTCTGCTGTGGTGTACATATGCACAGCGACACTCATCACCACATCAAGTAAGATATACACATGCACAAGGGGCAAAGCACTTTCAAACCTGCATCTTGCCACTTCGCTATTCTTTTAACCTCATTTTTAGAAACACTGGCTAATTCTTTGCAGTTGCTCCTTCCCCCAAATGAACCTAAAAGCCCTTCTCTTCAAAAAACTGAAATTCATTTAGAAGGTCTAGCCCAAGCCATTCTAAAGACCATAGAGTAAGTTAAAAACATTCTCAGAAATGATCAAGCAAATTTTCAAGACATTATGCTTTCACTAAAACAAATCTTTTCTTTCTTTTTTTTTTCTTATTGTAAGTGAGATTAATTTAGCTTTCAAAAATTTTAGTGATAACAGTTCCTTTCTGAAAGAAGTTGAGGTTCTGAGGACTATGGTGATCGATGTTAGCTTTAACTACCACTTTGGAATTTAGTATTTATATGGCAGATACAGTGTGAATAACAGACTATGCCCATTCCATATACTACCAAAACACGTTAGAGCTTTTCTATTAGAGACACAAATTAGTCATGAGCCAGCAGGTTTGAGAAACACAAAGAGGTAAATTACAAAGCAATGTGCAGGGATTTAGCTGCATGACTCCCATTAACATCAATGGGATTTAACTGTGTGACTCCCTGTGCACCACTTTGCAAATTTACCCTAAATTGACTAGCGTGGTAATTCCTGGACAGCATGCAGTGGAGAAGTGACTGCTTCTGTAAACACAAGGGACTGTTGATTCTCAAACGTCTCCATGCTGCACTCAACAAAGAACAAACATTCAAAGAAACATTTTATTCCCTACATCACAGGAGGACAGGAAATAAAGACACAAGCTCAGAACTCCTGCTCCATAGGGGACTCCAGTTCCAGAAATGCCATTTAGGGAAAACAAAACTCTGTTAATGATCACTGATACTGTCAGATTCCTGACATGCTGAGCCTAGAAAATCTGATCCACTGGTACCACATAGGAACTGAGGCAGCAAATAAGGGTTATTCCTTAATTCCTGTACTAAAATGGGCTGAGAAATGCAAAAGAACATTTGATTCCAGTATGCTCTTCAATATTGCTCCTGAAAAACTATTTTTTATTTGATCGAAGGAGTTTTATTTGTTTTCTGCTAAAAAAGGTTTATTCCTTTGCTTCCCTCTGCTCTCCTAAAACTTCTCTCATTCTTTCGTTATTAGGTAGCTAAAGCTAGCTCATGTTTTATTTTCTTAGCATACTAGCTTGAACAGTTGCATTCCTGTCTGAATAAAAGAGTACAGATCTCGTTTGCATTGTGTACTTCCCAAAGCAGAGCACACAAGTTACATAAATATAAGAAATATACACAGTATTGGGACAGCAGAATATTAGCATGCAGGTGCTGTGCATTCGTGAGTTGAAGGGGATGGAGACAGTCAATGGAAAAATTTGGGAAAATATTAGAAGTCATGTTGGAAACAAAAATTATGTCCCTTTCTTCTAACTGAGCAGTTATTTTTAGATTTTCAGAGCTACCTTTTGTTTTCTGTTCTATAAAAACAAAACCATATCTCTCCTTGTCTTTTCCTTCACCTCCAGTAACCACACAGACAAAAGCAGTCTCATGGCTGTTTCATTCCTCTGCCTTTATGTTTTCCAAGTGTTCAACAGTAGCTGGATTTTTCAGGTCAGGCTGTTGGAGAGGCATAATAGTCTTCAAGCTTGTGAAAGACCTACTGGCATGGTGAGGGCAGTCATACATGTATATATGCCTACAGTGTCACAGGAGTATGTGTATATCGACCTGTGTAAAATCAAAGTTCAAATGAAGATTGTGGCTTTGCAAATCTGAAATGGAAGTGACTACAGAAGCCATTCAATTCAGTATGAGCCATGGAACATAGTTTGCCAACATAGTTCGTGGTCCAGAATTTCTCTTCGAAGAAAGCAGTACTTGAAAGTCGAAAGCTGAACTAGTTTAAATCAGTGTAGATTCACTAATGGTTGCTGTCCTGCAAATTTCCCCATCAGCCCTGTATTTGATTCACAGCTCATGCCAAATCACTGTGACAAAATCCACACGAATATCATTGCCAACCTGACCATATCAACTTTCTGTTTGAAATCATCCTTCTAGGCGAATCTTGGTCCCAGCTAACTCTAGCACACAAGGATTTTAAAAGCTTCCTCTTCAAGAAAGAACTTGAAGACTGAGGGGTCGAGCAGACAGAGTTAACTCAGATAGCATGAAAACGCCCTCTTTTGCTCTGAAATTATGTGAAAAGATGAAGATTTTGTTTCATTATTTGAAACAGATTTTAAGGCTTTTAAAATTCTATTTTCAAGTATATGCAGTTTTGTTTCCATAGGTACTCTTTAATTTGTTGCTAGGCAGCACCCAGATATTTCAGACAAAATTCAAGAGCCTCCTTTCTTTGAGGAAGTCTGCATCTCCATTTTCTGTCTCTGTGTCTCTGCTGTGATACAGAAAAAATATGAAGGAAAGAAAGTTGTCTGAGAGAGGTGAACATTCATCGTTTTTATGTGCATTTGTGACCTTTCCACAGGACATATCAGAGCTATTCAATATCACCTTAACCTGCTTCCACTTCAAACTCATTCTTCTAGTTGCCAGTAAAACCAGTGATTAAGAACTAAAAGGGAGCTGAAAAGGAGAAAAAAAAGACATTGGATATTAAAAATAAAATTATTGCTGTATAGTTTGTGGTATGCAAATATTCCTTATTTCTGAGGAAAGAAGGGAGGACATAAAATAGATGACACCTCCCCAACTTTTAACATACAACTCATCTGATTCATAACAAGGATTTTTACACTAAGTGATCCAGATGTGCTCTTCTACTGTATATGTAAATGATGTTGCTGTCAGTGACCCTGCTCCTTAGTAGGTAATCTGCTAAAAGTCAATTTGGAGATGTTGCTGTTCTTGGAGAGGCAGTACTCTAAATAATAAACAGGACTGAATCAAATGCTCCACATTATTTACTTTAAGAGAGCAGTTTCCATTTTTTTACTTCCCAAATGCACCATTCTTAAGGCCAAACTTTCCTGAAGAAAGTATTGAGGGTTTTTTTTTTCTTTCAGGAGATTTTTTTTTTTCAGCTGCTTATGCAACATCAATATCAGTGACATAAATCTCATCTATATAGAGCTTGCTGAGCACTTCTGAACTGTGTCGGGTACTTTTTGGTACCCTTGGTATGAACCAGCAGATGCACATGACGTGAGAAGAGGAACCTCACAAAACGTTGTAAACCTGTTGTGCAAATACAATAAAAGAAAGCAAAGAGGAGCAAAACAGAGCTATTCTGATTGCATTATTCTTTCTGGTAAGTTGTTCTTATGTTGCTGTTTATATTATGCCAGTTTCCAAGAGTCCCAGTAAGAATCTGGCCCATCTCTTGTGTGCAACATTAAGACAGGTGAAGCCAAAAACCCTAAAAGAAGGGGCTAGAGCTGTGTGATAAAACATACAGATGTAAAAAGCCACAGATGGTCAGACACATGCAAATTATGTCTAAGCATGCATCATTACAAGCCTGTTACACATTTTATAGAGCTCTCCACTCTAGGATCCAGGCCAATTAATTGTTTCAACAGGAAGCCCCTGTTTCCCCTTATATCAGATTTTTTGTGTCCTTCTATTCCCAGTTAGAATATGGAGTTCAGGTCCACTGGAATGCATGAAAAAAAGCTGATAAAGGACAGTCCTATATGGCATCGGCTTCCTTCAGTCTTCATTCAGTCTTTTTTTGAGCCTGGGGGAAGATCAACAGGTATCTATTTCCACCCTGTATTATCTACAGATTCGCATTTTCATCTTCCCATTTGAGGAGTAAGTAATACTTCTGTATCACTTAGCTCCTCTATAAGCACTGAATCTCCTGAGCCCCTTTAAAGTGGATTCTCAGATTAAAATCAGCTGTCCTCACAGTCTTTTCATTCAAAATGCACTGAAAAGCACTGAGAGGGAACTGTATGTTGATTAATTATCCCAATATCTCAGCACAGTGAAAGGATGCATGCATCCCTTTCATGTCTATGTCATTCTAAGGGGTTAGCAGTTCAGGACTGCTTGCTCTGATTCAGATACTAAAAGCGAACCTACCCTAGTTTTGCTGTTTTCTAAAAATACTAAAAAAAAAAACAAAAAACCAAAAAACAAAAAAAACCAAACCCCAGTGTATTTTTCTTAGTATAGCATCACTGGACAAAATATATAAAACCAAAACCAATTCATCCACCACTCAAAGTATTACTCCTGTTGAAAGAATACTTTTTTCCCAAGCATCTTCCTTCCCCAGTGAAAAAACTCCAGCTGATACTGGAATGACACCATTGTGGTCCCTTCTGCTGAGGAACTGGGGTGGGGGAGAGGTGTAAGCACATGTGCACATGTGTATGTCTATGTGTGTGCAGACTCAGGCACTTCAATGTCATTTTCCATTCTGAAGTTTAGGGTGCAGGAATCAATACTGTGGATATTTAGTCTTTTCTAAGGTTTTCTATAAATCCAGGTTGATTGTCACTTTCAGCAAGCCCTTCTGCTGCCCTTCATCTGGCCCATAATGTATAGCCAAGTGTATTTATTTTAATGGCAAGCTTCATTGTGATCAGCTTTTTACTTAAAGACCTCATTCCTGGATTCATGCAGTTATAAAAGACATTCTGCTTTATTTCTGTATTTTTCCTGGCTGTTTCTAGTCTTCACGCAAAGAACGATTAGCAGGAAAAACCTGAAAATGTGTTTCCAAGAGGTTGAAAAGCATAAATATGAAAACCATCTACTTAGTTGAAAGTGGTCTTTGAAATGTTGCAATTAGTTGCTACACCTAAACAATTAGCTTGTTATATTGAAAGAGTCATTCTTCAGCCACACTATGATCCCTTGAGAACGCGGCCTCTGACTTCTGAACACTTGGGGCTGCAGGGTATGTAGAAAACCCTATGGAGGTGGCATCAATCCAGAATATCTTGTGTTTAACTGTCTGCAAGCAAGAGGACTCCTGAATTTTAGCTGTGCTCAGCTGTCTGGCGAACAAAGTCTATACTCATTTCAGATGTCCCCTCTCTTCTTTGTCATGACTTGCGACACCTTTCCTGTGTAAGTAATATACCCCCCTAAGCCTGGCCACAAAAGAATGACACACTCAAAACTTAGTTTCCTGTACCATCAGACTGATGTTTTGTCTCTTGTGGTGGAGAACTCACACTGCTTGCCCGTAGAGCTCGTTACAGTTAATGAACACTTTCTCACCACCTGACAGGCAGCAGGTACAAGAGAAACTGGCTCCCTACCAGCTTCTTCCTCTTTATTTCCTCCCTCCTTCCCCATTCCCTCTCCACTGCTTATTGTCACAAGGAATTGAGCAGTTTCCAAAAAACAAGCTCAGGGGTCTCCAGCAGGAGCTGAACTCAAGCAGGGGTGAGAACTCGAGCTCCCGAGGATGCCTCAATTCACACAGCTTCCCACTGCTGCTGGAGGGTGTTGGGGACCTTACCCCATGCCAGCAGCAGACGGCCCAGCCGCACAACATCTGGCTTTGAATATGGTGGCATAAAAGTTTTCTGACTTATAGAAATATAAACTGAATACATAGTTAACTCTTTTATGGGCTTAGATTAGCAATAAAGATACACTAAGATACATTCCTAAACACCACCTCTCCTAGATGTCCAGACCAAAGGCTTTTTTCTCAGTCAAAGCCATTGGCACCTAGAAACTACACAAAGTTTTAAAATGTAATTTGGGAAAGCAGGACTACATTTCTACAGCCAGCCAGCCCGGGTGTGACGTAAACCCATCCTTGCACTATTTAGCATTTAAATTTGTTCCATTCTTCACAGGATATATCTGTTTTCCAAGTGAACAGTTCAGTCTATCATAAAACTATGAAAGTATTTTGTCTTTTCCCTAGTAAAGGTACCACAAAGTACTGTATACAATGTGTGGCAATTGCTTTGAGATATAGAGACCTGTTGAGCAGAAATTCAAGCAAAATATTTTAAATTCACCAATTTATACATTTCAGATAAGGACAAGAATTAAGGATAAAAACAAGTAGTCACAATTATCAATAGATTCAAATCTCCCACCATGGGTTTACTATCCTTTTATTACAGCTATGCTGATCCCTTGTCAAGGACTCTTTCTTTTCAGTTCCTGGAGGCTTTCAGAAGGATCATGAAAACTCCAAAACAAGGAGTTCTGTATCTACTTTGTAAAAACTTATTTGGTAAGCATCTTTCAGTAGCAGGAAATGACTGTTAGCTGATAGCAGATAATCAAAATGCCTAGTGTTCTGGTCACAGAAATTACTATGGTATTCATCAGGTAGAAGAAAAAGAACTCATTTTTGTTAGTAACTATGCCAAAAACAGTTGATACTGTAAAGTCTGAAGGAGCATACACTGTATGCATAGCTTTTATTTTCCTGGAAAAGTTACAATCAGATAAAATATATTCATTGGCTTTAAATCTCAGAGAAAGCTATCCAAGACAGTCATTGTAAATCTATCATTCAGTGATGTCTGCTATATTTCACTGAGACTTTGATTTTCATTTCTATATACAGCTTCAGGTGGAGACATTTTGGCTAGCATTAATGTGATAACATTAATAGCCATCTTGCACCATTTTTGACTGCCTAACAAAGTAATTTATTACTTAACTTCAGGAAGTTATAACAAGGAGAACAAACTTGTAGGTTACAATCCATTAAAGCTTTGTACAAGTGTCTGGATTTCTCAAATCATGGGCTGAGTATCCAAAGCAAGGAAAAAGACAACCACCTTGCTGCTTCAAACAAGAGAACTTTTATCATTAGAATGAGATTGAAATTTCCAGCACTGACATCACTGCTCTTTTCATGCATTTCAATGCAAAAAAAAAAAAAAAAGAAATAATAAAGAGGGTACAGTAGGAAGATAAACCAGGAAGGAACTTGCCCGACTGACACCCATAGTAACAAAATGATAAATAATAATGCACTGAGCGTGTTGACAGATTCCTGTAATATTCAGTGCCCTGCATGCTACCTTCAGCACAGAAGCAGGCCAAAAGCTATGAGGTACAGTGTATCGGCAGCCAAGTATTTATGTCCTGTGCTGCTGATGGAACTTTTGAGCTGCCTCCACTGCTTTGAGACAAGCTTTGACAGATGTAAGCCACAGCTGTACACGGAAGTGCTGCTACTGAGCCTGGAAATTTTTCTAACACATATTCTGCCAGCTTCAAAAAAATAAGGTTCATTTCTGGAGAAAGAAAGCTATCTGTGTCGTGCAATGTCCTGGGGCTGGTCTGTAAAGGTCACTTCCATCAGCTACCTCAGTACTCTACAAGTTGTAAACTAGCCTCTAGAAAGACTAACCTCCTTGCCAGGGTTACATCTCCAAGATTTACAAGAGAAAGAAAGATTCCTTCCACTGAGAACTGTCATGTTTTGCAACTGCTAATTTATGACTCTCCTGGGTGTGTTGCAGTAATTCTTCCGTCCCCTATTTGCCTAATTTAGCACTCCTGACTTAAGCAAACGTTCGGTTCTACTCCCCATAGGAGTTCTGCCTGAGAAAAGAAGCCTGAGTAGGTCCTAGCAGAAAAAAAAAAACAAACCCTACTAGTAAGGTAAATCCTACTATGGTGGAAAGGCTGCATTCCTTCCACACTAAAACTAAATCAGCTGAAAACTCCCTTAGTGTGCATTGCACTTGAGGGGGTTTCATGTGTGAACTTGAAAAGCTGCCTGACAGTGGTCAGAAATATGTTTTGAGATGTCAGCTCTATGAAGTAACAGAATTATGTGAAATTGAGGCTGGAACAGTAAAGCAGATAAGAATACCCTTGAACTTGGCTAACTTCTGAAGTAGTTACTCATTCCAAACAATCCCAGCTGGTTTTACTACTCCAGAACTATTGTAAAATGTATATTTTGAAAAGTCTTCAGTTAGGGAAAAATTCCAACTAGACAATGGGTTTTGCATTTCAAGAAGTTTAAATCTTCTGGTGGTGCTCCTGGTCTCTCAAATGAAGAAATATTCAGCATATTTAAGAAAGAAGAAAATCATGGAACTGCCAAATTTTACATTCATTTTTAGTTAGTCAACAGTTTTTAAAGTTCATTTTTACTAGGACACCTTTTAAAAAATTCAAAAGAAATTCAAGAAAAATTAATTGTGTTTTAATTAACTTAGTTCTGCCTTTTCAAGACAGTTATAGTGTAGATAAAAGTTGTGGATTTATTTTCTAATTATACGATTGAAGACAGAATTTTTGTCAGTTCTGCAGAAATATTGAAAAGTTTAAGCAAACAGACTTTCAGTGAAATATTCACTCTTTATTACACCCTTATATCTCAACAGGTTACAAGCAGACAACAAATACAGCCTCTGCCAAGAAAAAATTATAAGCCACAAAGTCACATTGCGAATCTAACAAGGGTGTCCTTCGCAGGGAACTGTTCCTGTAACAGCCTCTAACATCAGCCAGTTGGCACAGGCTGTAACACTACGCAGTGGCTTATTTTGCACAATTTTGAATGAAAAGACAACACGCTCTCAGACTCCCTGACTCTGAGTGATTACTTGCAGGCTCAGGTTAAGGCTGTCTGGTCTTCTGGTAACTGCCAAGAGCTCACAAAGGACTAGAAAATTATTTCTTACAGCTTGTGTTACCATTAATTCCATCTCAGGATATGAGTAAGACAGTAATATTGAGGCAAAATAAAGCTAGGTAAGACGGATCATGTAGAAGAAAAAGCCCTAGAGAAACTAAGGCAAAACAACATTTAGGCTAAAGTTTAAATTTTGTTGCCATCTCAATCAACTTCTCTGAGCAAAAGAGTCACTAGGACATTGATATAAACCAGAAGCAACTTCAGAACAACCTCACAGTATATTCCAATATTAGTCCTTTATATGGGTAGAGATTAGACTAGGAAAATTTTAAAGTCCCCTTTTAAAAAAAAGAAAAAAAATTGAGTTCCTATTGGAAGGCCTATAAAGCCCCTGATTTCCAGATGTACAGTTAGAGCTGGTTGCAGCAGTGGGGGGGGGAAGAGAGAAATGTTTGGTTTGGGGGGTGTTGGGTTGTGTTTTTTTTCCCAAATGCTTTCTTTTTTAACTGGAGAAGATAACCTTTTAAAAGAAACCCTTTTAAAGAGCACATATTGGTTACAATTAACTATTTATCAGTGAGGATTGTTGGGTCCAAAAGGAAACTCCATCAAAGAGTGAGAGACCGCAGAACTGGCTAGCACATGAGGGGTGCGGGCTTCTTCCACATACTCGGTTTGTACTTTTATTCCCCTGCTTTTACAGTATATTTACCAAAAAGGCTTTTGCAGCAGCCATTTTGTTCTTATAAATCCTGAGGAAAATTACAGGTGCTCACTCAAACTTTCTCCAAGGCTTTACTTTCTTCACATTGTCTTCCTTAATTTAAAATAGTATTTATTTACATATTTATTACATGAAAAAAATTAAAGAAGGTGTATCACAGCTCAGGCAACAGATCTGAACTCCAGGGCAAATACTTTTTATCATAGGACTAAAAAAAGCACTTGTCACAGGTTAAGGAAGTAATTGATGTCTGTGGGATCCATATAATAAAGACCCTTCCAGGAACAACTGGAAGGCAGGTGACCACCATGCCAACTGTTTATGACAAAACTTCTCCTAGAGAAAAAGATTGGATATTTTCTTCAGACAGGAGCAAAGATTTGGCTTAAGATGGACAAAATGCTGCCTATTACACCCACTAGGAATAGCAAATGTTCAAAACCACCTACATGTCTATAGTCATTATCCAAATAGTATCAAATGATGCAACACTGATTTTTTTGCAAGTTCTTTTCTCAGGGAACCAAGAAATATGACTCAGTAAATTGCTATTCAATTAAATCGGTCAAAATCACAACCACCAACTGTTAAACGAGAGGCCAGGCTAGGATCTTCTCCATATTTTATTGGCCTTTCCTTCCTTACCGTTTCCACTGCCACCCTTTTCATTTTTGTATAAAAATCCATGAGAAAGAAGCTCCACCTAAATTTGTATTCTTGCATGCTTATCTTTTCTAAGGAACTGGTTTTAAGCAAACTTTCCACAGCAACAAGGTTTGAATACTGCCAGTCTTTCTGAGGACGGGCAGTGTGACAGGAGGGTAGATAATGAGTTGGCTGCAAGCCCACCCTGGCCGGGTGGCAAGAAGCAGAAATGCTAAGCAAACATACGCCCTGCAGTGTGATGAACAAGAATACATGATATAAAGATAAGCTCAGCCAGTCAAGTATGCAGACACTTGGGGCTGTAAGATTTGTTCGGCTGGGGTCAGAATCCTGTCCTTGTTCAAAAGCACTCAAATGTCAATCCACTGAAAACAGACTAATACAGTGCAGCAGAGTGTGATCTGTCCATGTAAGAATACAAAAGCATAGAATTTCTCATAGGCACAGAGACAAGTAATTTATTAAAACAGAACTATCATCATTACCTCCCAAGACATCTAAGTCTTTCCTTTCTTAAGGGGTCTAGCATCTTTTTGCACATCCAGAAAGAGCCATTTTAAATAATGCTTCCAGTAACTGTTGGAGATCCACAGTACCAATTATTGATCTACCCATCCTCTGGAATTACAAAGCATCAGTTGCCTGAGGCTGCATCTTCTACTTTTTATCCCAAACTTGCAATATACTGTGGCTCCTTATAATTCTTTTCTATCAGTAGCATGGAAGTGCAGACATGAAGTATCAACAGCAAGATCATAAAGGACATTAGTATCAAGGAACATATTTATATAGTGATTCTAATGTGCAAGTCTTGGATACATGACAAAGTTTTATCACCTGCTCTGTTGTGACTGGCCCTATACATATTCTTAAAACAGAAGAAATAATGAAGTTTACCATAGGTCCCAGCATGTTATTCTCAACTAAATCATATGACATATGCTGGAAGTTTTGACTGTACAGACTGTTTAGGCTGCAGCATCCTCACTTGATGTATTAGAGTTTGGTAAGCCATGTTAGCTTCATAATGAGCCTTAAAACCTTGGGTCAGGATCATGTTGTGAAGAAAGCCATTCTTTTGCAGTATTTAACATTGTACTCAAAAAGGTCTTGTACTGAAACATTTAACAATGGTAATCAGATTTTTGTTCTGATTACTCCCCAAAACTCATTTAGGCAAAGCACGGAGCAAGATACTACACAGGGCAAAGGGTAGCAGAATCTAGCTCGCTTTGATAGATAAGCTGACTAAATACAGCATCATTGTAAGTCTGCTCTAAAGTCATCTTAAAAAGAGAGATGGATTTGCTGCAGTATGGCAGATGATAGTTTTTACACTCATAAACATGAGCCACTGCTCTTTCTGAGATACTCTCTCTCACCAGGCATTGCAGAGAGCACTGCCAATCCACGCTGTTAGCTGATATTCATCCAGCAGCAGCCTGACCTTTTGTGCCTTTTCCCTCCTCCGGGGAGCATCCTGTGCCCCCATGCAAAGAAAAACAGGAGCCCAAAGGACACAAATAACAAAACATCCTTATTGACCATGGAAGAGCAGGCATCAACCTCACACAGTGATCACCTCGCTTTGATCAGAGCTTCATGCACCACTTACAGATGCCTAAAGCCAGTGTGTGTTTCTGACCCCCATATCTCTTCACAATTACTCAGCAGCACACAGTTTTATCCTGCAATGGTCAAGAGGACAACATGTGTTTGCCCACTTTCCCCGGCCTGGGTTTTTGCTTTTATTGATTACGATCAGCTGTAAAGCCTGTGAATTCTGGGTGCTCCAGGGGTTTTCTTGACAGCTAACTAAGCCTGAGGCAAACACAGACTCATGCAGCTCCAGACAATCCTACCTGGGTTTCTTCCTCCTCCCCCTTCCACCATGCACTGCATTTAATGGTAATTGTTTATGATAAGGAGATTGTAATTAGGAACATGCACTGGCATAAGTGTCCAGCATTTCATATGCCAAGCATGTGCCACCAGTGCAGTCAAGATACCTCCAAAGATTCTTTTAATTTTTTATTATTTTCTTACAGCAGAAAAAGAATCTCTTCCCCCTATGCACACACACATTTATGCAGCTTAACTCCACTTTCTTGTGACAGCTGATTCAAATACAGCCCAAGTTACTAAAACTGCACAAACAGAGTTGTTGGTTCTTTCCCAGTAAGTAGGAGACAAACGTCACAGAAACCAGTGCAGTGAACTCTGAAAATGGCAGTCAAGCAGAGAAATTTAGGGCTGAGCATATGCACAGAGAGCTAGCCAATGTCTCATTCCCAGCCCAGTGTTCAGCCTTGGGTGAGAGACAGTGTGCTGAGCTTGCCTTTGTAATTGCTGTTCATGCTGCATAGATTATTAAAAGATTTCAGAATATATATAAGAATATAAGAAGGTATGTGGATTAGCTAGCTCCCTTGCAAGCACACACAGCTCTTGAGCAATCCGTGTAGACCCAGAGAAGACAACACTCCTGCGAGGAGGGGAGTTTCGGGTTTGTAAAAGACAGTAGTTGGTAATGGTAATTTGAGTCTTATGTTAACACTCCTTCTTTAAAAGTTGCTTATTCATTCAAGCTATCAACATGTTGACTCATTTCTGTTTGGCTAGAGGTAATAGCTGTACTCTCCCATGCATTCAAGTTTCAACCAAATTAGAGTGCAAGTTAGGATTCTTTGCCCCTGGCTGACAGTCTTACACAGCTGTCAAGACAGCAGAAGGCTTTCTCCAGGTAAATGAGAGATCTGCATTGCTATGGCACAGTTCCTGCTAATCCTTTTATCTGATGCTGCCATCAGTGAGACCCACCAAGGAAGACATACATGCCATGCCCACAATTATACATACTCTGCTAATTGAGTTTCCTTGCAAAACAATAAGCTTCAAGGGACAAAAAATGCTTTATGAAACTGACAGAATTAATGCCTCGGCCTTTTGGATCTCACTGCAAATATAAAGAACAAAGCCACTCCAGTTGCATATTTTACAGGATTTAGAGAAGAAAAAAAACCTTTTTCTGAGCTACAAGCACTTGTACAAACATTTTTTTTCAGTGTAGGTTGATCTGAAAGATGGCTACTCCCCTTCATTAAATAGAGACGCAATCACTATTTGGAAGAGGATGAATTTCACAACAAATTATCAGGCAGTTACAACCGTAAAGTTTTATCACTCTACTTAACTAAATGGAACTCAGTAAACAGATATGTCTGAGAACCTCAAAGACAGACTATGCATTACCCGGCCTCTATCCACCAACCTATTCCATGTCATAGAATCATAAAAACATAGAATCATTTGGTTGCAAAAGACCTTTAAGATCATCAAGTCCAACTGTACCTTTCCACTACTAAACCAAGCACCTCGTCTACCTACCTTTTAAATACCTCCAGGTATGGTGACTTGACCAGTTCCCTGGGAAGCCCATTCCAATGCTTGACAACCCTTTCAGTGAAGAAATTTTTCCTAATGTCCAATCTAAACCTCCTCTGGCACAACCTGAGGCCATTTCCTCTCATCCTATCACTTGTTACCTGGGAGAAGAGACCAATACCCACCTTGCTACAACCTGTCAGGCAGTTGTAGAGGGTGATGTCTCAGCCTCCTCTTCTCCAGGCTAAACAACTCATTTCCTCAGCTGCTCCCCCTGAGACTTGTGCTCCAGTCCCATCACCATCTTCATTGCCCTTCTCTGGACATGCTCTGGTGCCTCAATATCCTTCTTGTAGTGAGCGGACATATAGAGCAGAGTCTAGAAATGCAAAGAAGCCATTTAGCATTGCCCTTAAGATCAAGAGGCTTGTGATATTTCAAGTCTACAGTAGATAGAGAAAGAGCCCAGAAAGGTTTCTGGGCAGTACTGCACCATCTTCATGGCAATTTCTGAAATAGCAGGTGAGTACATTATCATCTTCCCAATTCCATCCCCAGCAGGAAGACATGACATAAGAGGAGAATTTGCAGTGAAGCTTCAGATGATATGCTGTAGTAGCCAAGCAGACGGTTTTCAGTTGGCTTGTCATCATGCATGAGTTTGGAAAAATACTGAATCAGAAGTAGTATATCAGGAATATGCTTATTAATTTCATTACAATTACTTTTTCCTTTCTAGTAATCCTACTTATTTCATCAACCAGTTAGTTTGCTCCAAACATTCCCTTTCAGGATAATAGAAGATGCACACACCTGTTGAAGGTTATGAAGAGTGGTATATTTGTAATTCACTTAGATGCCATTCAAAACAGCATGAGAGCTATATTACACTTACACCAAAGTAATAGCTGTTGTCATCAAAACAAAAATTGTCTTCTATCTGCCTATAGGATATTTGCTTGAAGCAAGTGAAGTGGATTGATCATCTTGCAGTGAGGGGTCTGAGGTCCAGATTTCATCTCTTGAAGTACTCTATTGCAAAGAAGGATGAAGGGCACATAAGCGTAGATTCATCCCACTTAATTTCAGACTTTTAAACTGTACATCTAAATTAAAAGCTCAGTTGTCCACAACTTTTATTAAGCAAGGAAAATGACAGAAAGTAATTTTAATCTTGTATGAACTGACTTCATCTTCTAGAGGCACCTGTGTTCTACACTAACAGTACCTCTAATTTAGGCATCTTGTGTGGAAAGGCATCAAGCATCTGGAAACAAGGAGGATGAAAGTGTTCTGTATTGAACTCATGTTAAAATATTACAAACCTGTTCTTTCCAGTATAACATTTCTGCTGTGCAGATCACTAAAGAACAATTTGGCCCACATCATACATCCTTCTGCCTCTGTGTTTCCTTCAACTTCCAAGACATTAAAAGTAATTGTCCCTCACCTCTCCTCAGAGCAGACCTGTGGTTCCCCACTTCTCTCAATGCACTAAGATAACAGTGTAGACCAATCTGGCTCTTACAACAATTGTTTCATCTGCTCAGTCAATACAGGTTTGCCTTTCTCAGGAAAAAAATCAATCTCAGCTATTGTGAGAAGTAATGTCTAAGGCATGATAAACAGCATTAAATAATAGAAGCAGCCTTAATGGTTAGGTTGCTCTTCAATTATGAAAGATTATGACCTTTTCCTGAGATACCTTTGCAATGGAAGCCTTTGCTGCAGACCTTTGAAATTCAGCAGAGAAAGCCCTTGAGCTAAAAAAGTGCTTTCCCCTTTGTCTTATGAAATTTCATTCGATTTTAGCTGCAATCTCAACTGTTAAAAAAACTAAAAACAAAAAATCACATTTCCTTTCTTTCCCTTGAATTCCCCAGCATGTAAGAACAGCTGCATTAAGTCAGACTAAAGGTCCATCTATCTCAGTTTCCTGCCTCTCACAGTGGCCAGTAGCAGATGTTTAGGGAGAACATATAAAATATAGGGCATACACACAGTGATATTCCCCTGTAAACCTCCCAGCTTCTGGCTGTCAGCAGTTTGGGGACTTCCTGAGCCTAATTTAAAGCCCACCATTCTGTATGTGTAATTAGATGGTATATTCCCCAAGTGCATTACTTTGCATCTATCAACATTAATTTTGTCTGCCCAGTCATTCAGTATTATCAGATCATTCTGCAGTTCTTTAGATTCTGTTTTATTTTTTTATTACTCTGAACAATTCTGTACCATCGTCAGTCTTTGTCAAGTCACACTTCATCCCTTTCCCACATTATTTAGTAATATCTACACACAAGTCCTGGAACAAGTCCCTGTGAGACTCAACCAGTAATCCTATGCTATTCCAAAAAAATGACCATTTATGCTTATTCTTAACTTTCTTGATAATTTTCATCCCATGATAGCTTTATTTCTTTAAGAAGCTTTAGTAAGGACTCCTGACAAAGTTTTTTTGGAAATCTTCATACACAATATCAACCAGGGCAACCTGATCCATTTGATCCTTTACTCTTTCAAAGAACTCAAATGGATTTGTCAGGAGACACTTTATTTTTCAAAAGCTGTCATGGCTTTTTCCCCCTGAATCTGTGTGTGTACTCATTCTCAGTTTTATTATTGTTTACACCGCTTTTCCTAGCATGGAAAACAGACTTAATGACTCATAACTCTTTGGAATCTATTTTAGATATTACTGCCACGTTTGCATTCCTTATCTGAGTTCCTTTAGAGGTTGTGGGTGAACTGCTATGACAATTTGCTACTACTCTTTGCACCGTTCCATAATGAAACCCCTGTGGTTAATACATGATTTTCAGATATTTCCTCCAAGTCATCCTGCATAAAAGATCTGCCTTGTATGTGATCAGTCTCCTGCTCTCCTCTAGCCTGCAGTGAGCAAGGTGCCAGGCTGCACGCATGCCTCCATCTGAAGATTTACCTAGGCAGAATAAAGAAGTGACCAGGTTGTCCCCTGTGAACTTCTATGATCTATCGCACTTCCCAAGTTACCACTGGGGACCAGTTTAGGAGCACTAAGCCCTGAACGGTATTTAAAAGCTTTTTAATATCATTCTGAAATACACACTCTGTGATTTTAAAGTCAGTTGCAAATTAAACACAACCTTTTCAAATTCTGCCTAATTAGGGGATCAAAAAACAGGGATGTCAGCTCTCTATGTTACAAATAATGTTTCTAAACCAACATCTGCTATTTATACCCTTTTCACATAACAAAATTACTCCAGCCATTTGATTCAAGAAATACCTGCACAACTGTTTTGTGTTCGAAAGCAGCTGGAAGGTGAAAGCATCTTTGGTCTGAGCATGGCTGGCCTGTTTAATTCTGCTGCCTGATCAGTCTGTAAAACACTATAAATTCTCTCTTTTGCACTGATACAGCCTCTGGACACTCATGATAAGGCATCTGTGAAACAAAAGGACTCCCTTTGGCACTTCTTGCAGGGGACACAAGACTTGAGTGTAATAAATAAAGGGGAGGTTTTTATTCAGACTACTGAGCAGCGGCAATACCTACAGTCCTCCCTGGCTCTTTCATTTCTAGACCAAATAACACAGAATGCACTATAACCAGTAAGCTGGTGCTTAATCTTCACTTTCATGTTTTAGCTTTTCAAAACCTAATTCATGCACATGGATGAGCCTGCAACCAGCATAGGAAAATAAATTATTATTATTTAGAACAGCATGTCAGTGAGTCCCATTAAAATTCTTACTCTACCATTTAATATTTTCAGCTTATTATATATATTAAAAATGTGTTTGCATACAGAAATTGTCTAGGCAAAGCTAGATGTTTCAGAAAGTCAACAGAGAGATGAAGCAGCTGAAACTCTTGATTTAAGGAGCATTTGATTAGTTTTGGCAACTAAAAGCCAAATTAAGCTTTTTGGCAGAAATAGGGGCAGCTGTGACTGGCTTTAAATTTAGAAGAGAAACAATATGTACCACATCTCACACATATGACACAATGTATTAGCCTGAGAAATCTACTAAAATAAGTAACTATTGAATTTATAAAGTCTAAAAGTTCAAAATATGAATCAAGCACTTATTTACTGAAGTGGCAGCAAGGTGAATAACCCAGGACTTCAGCACTTTCAGTCCGTAGGCATGCTGAAAACTGCATCAGTCCTTGCAACATTAAGCTCTGAGCATACACAGTTTGCAACTAAGGCCTGGGTTTTGCTCAGCTAACACCTCTAACCCAGATCCTCAGTCTTGGATCACACTTATCAGATCCAGACTTTGTACAGTAAACGTGTAGGTAGTTATGAATTTTTAGTCCATGCCAGTGTTGTTAGGGCATTCAGTAGAAAACTGTAACATCAGTCTGCTCCCTGTTCTATATTAGATGAAACTTCAGAAACCTCTGCTCCTTCACAGGTGGAGGATGATAGTAGTGCTTGGGCATGGATGGATGAGAGAAGACACTCTTTCTTTTTGTTAAGAAGTTGCTCTGCTCTGAGTCCTTAAATACACCAGAGGGATGGGAATGGCTAAAATTGCAATCTTAAATGCAGGTAGGGTCAGAAAAGTCTCCATGGGTTCTGAAAGACAATTGGTAGCTAATTAGCACATTGTAACAAATTATTATTATTATTGCCACTTAAGAGCCATTATTTCTACAGCTGCTGGTTTCCTAGGTAAAGATTTCACTAGCAAGCAAGGCAACAGCTGTACAGTTCCTTATATGCAGAAGCCAGGTTGAAACTGTTGGGCAATTGGTTGCCCCAAATTAAAAAAAAATCATAGAAAAAAGTCTTCAGGCAAACATTCAAAATCCAAGATGAATGAGTATCTGTAGAAACTATTCCCTATTAGGCACTGCAAAATTAGAGAGTTGATAAATAAATTTGGACTATAATATTAAGAATATAATACTCACTGTTTAGCTTTATCACCTTTACCTGCTGGCTGTGAAAAAAAAATCTAGATCATCTAATTCTACATCCATGATCTCCAACATAGCCACATGGCACAAATTATCTTTCTAGTCCAACAGCAATTGTGTGCAAAAGAGGAAAGTGTGACAGAAAAAACTGCATCATTTCTGAACCTGGTTTGAGTGATGAAGAAGGATCAACTTTCACAGACAAATCTAAATTTTTTTTTTCAAAATATTAATTAAATAAATAAAATTATTTAGCTTAGTTGCTGAGGCTCCTAAACTTTTATCAGCATTATAAACTTACTTGAGTGTACAGTGTAAAAATAAGTCAGAAATGTTCTTACTCCAAATGATGATCTGCTCTGAAATTGCCATGTTTATATATTATAAGTTTCAAACTGTCAAAATACTGTGTTGCTGGAAATTTTGACAAAAGTTTTGCAGACATTTAATTTGTGTTACTATTCACTGATCTTAACTATTTGAGAGACAGATTCAGTGACAAAAATCAGTGAGCTGTACATGAGTCAGCCCCTGCCAAATACCCTGCTCACTTCAGAAACATTTCATGGACTTTATGTACCAAACACGCACCAAACCCATCCATCATTCATGTGCCAAGCCTCTCCGTGCAATAGTGAGCTGCTGATCTGTTGCATTTAGGTTACATTGCATGAGGGCTGGCCATCTGCATGGTTAACGCCCAGTGAAGACTGCATTGGCACCCAATGCCCTGCCCCGAGCTCCTGGGCCCCATCCCCGTGTGGCACAGCTGCAGTTCCCACTCCCTTCCAGCCCCGCCAACACTGACCACACTGCAGCAACCCCTTAGCCAGTCCCCTAGGTAGAAGCTAGCTGAAATACATATGCTGCGCCTGTGTGCCTCCCTTCAGCATTTTCTAAGGGCTACCTTAGGCAACCTCACAGCTCCATTAAGCCCACACTCAAACACACATTCCCCCTTGGACAGACATGGCTATGTATATGGGGAGTGGAAGTACCTAATTAGAAGCTAGAATTCATACAGCGCAGCAACAGACATATTATAGGATGCCCAAGCTTACAGATCTAGCTTAGTGTCAAAATTTTAGAGTAATTTTATCAGGCTTTACATTTCATATTTCATTGATATTAAATATACAGTAATTGGATTATCTAGTAGCTCAAACAGGTGGCACTGCACAACTGCACAGTTCTTCAACATCACTTTGGAGCCCCAAGGTTAAAAAAGATTCCACTCAACTCCACTCCCCTTCAGTAAAATCCAAGTTGCTGAAACACAATTACGCAACAAATTCAGAAGAGCTACAATATGTGTTAATGTGTATTCAATACATCAACCTCCTTTAAGTTTAACCATTTAAAAATAAATACTAGAGAATTATTTACATTACATTTTTTCAGAACACTAAAGAGAAAAACTTAAGTAGTCATACATTCCATCCTCATTTTCCATGGAACACTTCCAGTCTTCATTTTCATTGCTTCTTTAATGTTGGCAAGGAGAAATTAATTGCATTAATTCCTTAATTCTTCAACGAAGGAATCTAACTTTGATTTTTAAGATATGGCAGTTTCCTAATTAATTTTATTTGAGAACTTTCTTCCCTGAAAAAGAACTTCAGGCAAGGTTATATGTAACTACATATTTTGCCTTTGTTTGGAATCCTTATAGCACTACATTTCTTCTTAGCACTTTCAAAGTAATTAATGAAGTCAAAAAGTCTCTCGTGGCATCACATTCCAGCCGTGCTAAAGCCTCCTGCTTTAATCTCTACTCTCTGAGCCTGAAGTAAATAAGCGGTACTTAGCTTAGCTCAGTGAAATAAATTAGTGCAAGAAAAATCACGTCCATGATGTGCTTCATTCCTTAGTCTTACGCACTTCCCTGAAACTTCATGCCAGTGGTGCACCTCTCCCAAGATAAATGTAACAGTATTCTATACAACTGCAAAAATGTTAAAATAAAGTGAGGCAGAAAAATCTGGCTTTTTGCCAATTTCAAACAGCACAGAAATATGTTATTCTCATCCACTCCAGGTTTACAAATTTTGCTGTGAGCAAAACACATTTTTGCTGCATCCTTCCCTAAGTAATTTTCCCAGGGTAGAATGTGGTTCTTCCTTGAAGAATTTTGCTTTGCAAAAAAAAACTGCTAGAACTTTTCTTTTTTTATTAAAAACAGTTTTGTGGAGTATATTACAACGAAACACCCTCTCCTAACCACCTAATTATTCCAGCATCTATAGAAATCAGAGACAGGTAGTGGCAAAGTAACAGTTCTAAATTCTTCCCTAAAGGTTTCTTTCCTCCGCACTTCCCCAGCCTGCTGGAGTGTGTGGTAGCCAAGCTGCTCAGAGACATTCACCTGAGGATGCCAGAAGATTATTCTTTTTGGACAAGGAGTGAACAAATCATCATTCTTTTTGGTGAGATATAAAAAGTCTCATACCATCTTTCTCAAGTAAAAGATATTTATTAGCATTGCAGAGTCCAAGCTATTATGTTATTCTTTAGCAGCACTGAGACTAGCTCAATGGTCTGGGAAAAGAGAAAAAAACCCCTTCTGTCTCCCAGCTGCTAATTCACTGCAACTGGGGCACCTCCTGGAGCAGGCCAGATATATGCCATTCCTTACACGAAATAAGGAGCAGATGCTTTTTCCAGTCCTATGTGAATGACATGAGAAAAGACCCTCCTTCATGCCACTGAGGGATGTCTATACCTCAGGTCATGTAGTTACCTTCAAGCTAGCTAATTCATCTCATCCAAGTAGCACACACATAGTAGCACAGAGCTCAGCATGGGCAACAAAAGCCCATGAAATAGAAGCCCTAAGAAATAAATTAAATATTCAGTAAATAGCCCAAACAGAGTTCTTGTAGCTGCTACGGCCAAAGTGCTACTGGGCCTTAGGCTAGGCTGTTTAAAGCTGCTAAGGAATGTCTTAATTTATAGGCCACATCCTTAGCATTCCTTAAAAGCTCCTTTTCCTTTCTGCTCCTGAAGATCCAACAAGGTGCTGCTGAATTATTTTTTGTATGAAGTTGGCAAAATCATGTATGTCCAGTAGCTAGATTCTCTCTCCATAGCTCTTTCATTCCATGCTAATGAGGAGAGGTTTTTTGTTCCCTGATCTGACATGCTGGAAGGTTTGTTTTCTTTGCTTTTTTGTTTAGATTGTACAAATTAAATACAATCAGATCTCATGCTTGTAATCTAAAGTGCTCACCAATATAACATATTTTCCTGTGTATAAAGCACTAGACAGATGCAGAGAGAGCAGAGAGTGAAAGGGGTCATCTTTCTCTGTAATAGCTGTTATGGAGGCTGGATGCTGGGCTTGGGAAATCTGTGGCTTCATCTATTACAGTAAATAAGATGCTTTTCTATACAGTCCTCAGTACACAGACATAAAAATCTAATACAGGAGAGGTAAGTAAAGCATAAAAATAGTTCTCAGCAGAGCCAAGATGGTAAACCTGCTGCATTTAAAAAAAAAAACAACAAACCACAATTACTTTTTACCAACTGGTCACTGAAAAATAGCACATGTTAATGCATTTCATCAGATGAATAAGCATAAGGAGAGTGTGGCTAAAAGAAGAGTTGAGGGCCAGGGCTCCAAAGCTAGCACTGACTCCTGGTTGTCACAAAAATAATCAGTGCTGATATAGAAGGAACTGCCAGAAGAGAGTTGAAAGCTGAGGTACGTTTTCTGCTTGGGCACTGGTCTCACAGCCCTCAGAGGGTGGGTTTGGGTTATTCCAGCACCCTCTTTGTGAGCTGTGAACCTTCTAAGTGTTATTTTTACCTACTTCTACCTCCAACACATGATTTCAAAGGCTTGGTCTCAGGCCAACACAGCTGCATGTGCCTGTGCACTCACAAATATGATGGCTCTTTACCTTAAATTTAACCTGGGGCCACCAGAACATCAGGCCTACATCTATACAGTTAGAAAGACAGGCAAGGTTATGAGGGAGAGACCATAATCAACATACACACCCTGTACAGTCAGAGTGGAATATTTAACACATGCTCATTGATGGGTTACACATGCCCCATTGACTTCAGCCTAACTCTGCACTTACCTGGGAGGCCACCCACACATGTGCAATAGTATCAGAGCTAAAGTTTAAAACTCACGGTTGACGGGGTCATATTTTTTTCTTTTATATGATGGAAAGTCAGACATGCCTTACATGCATATCGAATCCCAGAAGTAAATCCTTTAAGATACAGTGTTGCTGAAAATTTCAGAGTTGAGTATACTTTGGCAAATGAGATACACACTCTATATGTACTCTATGACCTTTCCCCTGATGAACAAAATCATGCCTTCCAACTATTTCAGAAATTAAAATACACCATGCAGGTTATATTAAAATATGTGAAAGTGTATAAAATATATACATGGTCAAACGCAAAGTCTAGTCTCAAACGCAGCATTGAGGTTGCTCAATCAACCACTCAGATCAGGAAATTCCAGAAGTTAATGGTCCATGGTCTTCTCTTCTATAACTCCATTGAAGATATTTTGCATTCCCAGAACTCGCTGACATAAAACATATGAAGCATTTCCATTCATTTTAATGTATTAATGTTTATATTACCTAATTTGTGGTTGAGACTAGTAGGAGATTATATCTGGACAAGTTATCATGATAAAACTGAGCTAAACCCAATCTGGGTGTATAATCTTTGCATGAGAAAAATGAAATCAAGACATGGTGGTCCAAAGACAAATGAAGTACTTAACAGCTCAAGAGTCAGGTTAATTTCCTCTCTCTCCTACAGATTTCTGTGTGACCTTTGGCAAAACACCTAAATCTCCATGCAATATTCATTCATTCCCATGTTACTAAATTTAATATGGAATAACTTAATTTCAGCTTGAGCTACTTTATTTCCTTCTGCAGGGACAATGAAATAAGCCAAGCTTAAAGTTGGCATCAGTCACATTTTTTATTCATTTGAACATTTATTTTTAAATCATATCAAAAGGAGCATCTCTTTCTCACACTGTCACAACTCAAGTAGCCCCCATAACACTTTATGAAAATTCAAAACAGACTCACTAGTCATGGAAAACGTCAACTTGAAAGGACTTTTAGAGAGGCAAGACTGACTTAAATAGGATTAGAACTGAAGTTTGAATGCATGAAAGAAATTTGGACATATATCCCATTGACTTCTCTGTTGTCAGGATGTCACCTAGCACTTGCATTATGTTGGCTGTGACTGCTACACTGCACATTCATTGGGAAGAAAAACACATAAGTATCCTGAAAAATACTGAAAATTTTGATATCAGTCATTATCATTGATTCTGAAAGGAATCCTTTCTGCTGCATTTTAGTTCCTACCATTCTGCTCTGTTACATTTTCCCTTACTATTGCAAAGGTTGAGTGGGGAATGCTTAATCGTTTTAGATTTTTTTTAATTTAAAATGTATTTTAAAGCAAGAATATGTAAAATATGTTTTTATGTATTTGGAAAATACTTTTACTTTTCCTTTAACGTAGTTTCCTAGTGAAAAAATCTGATCAACTCTATTTAAACAAGTCACTGTCTGAACCACTAAAAGATACTTCTCCAAAACTGCAAATTCTTTGTTTTTTGCTTACAAAAGTTAAGCTGAAACATATTGGTAGTGCCAAAAAGTGATAGGCACTGTTGACTTATATCACAAGCAAATTTGTCCTAGCATTTTTATTATCATTTTCATGGTTTTTCTTGATTAAATATTTCATATACCTCCACATATTTCTTTTCTCCTTTTCTAAGAGGTAAAATATACATGTGGAATTCTCAGTGTAGATTCTCACTTTTCTAAAATGCAGAATACACTGGCTATACTTAAATATCACATAATACCTTTCATGTGTACTCACAGCTTCACTGTGTTGTATTGTAATATTCTGAAATGCGTGTATTTAATACAGGGGGTGGTTTCACAGGTGTTTAAAAATATGCCATATGACTGTCTTGTGAAATACGGCAAAACTTTGATATCATAATAATGTTATATGCTGAGATAGCCAAAATTTGCATATGACATCCCACTTCATCAAGTATATGACAGACATAGTTATAGATGCTCTGCTTTTCTTTTCAGAAGCCATTTCTATTCTAGTGTAAACACAGAATTAAAAATGCTGTAAAATAAATGGAAAAATCCCACTGATATTTCTCAGCCCTGAAGTATGAAGTTTTAGAGATGTCAGACTTCATATTCTGTTTGTGCTTAGAGAGATTTTCTCGTCTTTAGAATTGTCAACATGTGGCTAAATAAATGTGAAGAGCATCTGCAAGGCTGTCATGTGCAAAAATAACTGGTTAAACTCTGTTTTGCATGCAAATAACTGGTGGAAAACTCTGTCCCCTGATATATCAATGAAATAGGACTGATTTCACTGGAAATTTCATGTATGCTCTGCAGCTGAGGAAAAAAATCAGGAATGAAGACTCTGTGGCTTTGCAGATCCAAGTTGTCCCAAGAAAGTGCCACAAATCCAAAGAATGCTCCTGAGTGCTACATTTTATACAGGAATCTCTAATTTAGCAGACAGATGTGAAAAAGCACATGTAGCCAGAAAAACTCCCTAATCACAATGCAGGAGGATGGAAAAGAGCACATTTATTACAGCTAAAGCAACTATTCATTTGTGCTCAAAATTAAAAACTATACTCAAGAAAAAAAATGCATATCATTAATCACATGAACTTTGTAAGAGTTAAGAAGCCCTTGCTCATCTGTAAAGAATCACCCATAAATAACATTATTATTACCAAGTTTTAGAATCATCTCATGTATAAAAGCAACTTTAACTGGACCTACTTTATATTTCTTGCTAGGAGTGTGTGCTATGCTGTGGGTTCATGAAAGATGTCCCCAGGCTGCCCCACTCAGAGCTCCCTCTGGTAGCAGAAGTCTTCTGCTACTTCTGCAAAGAGTGACAGTTAGGATGGAGCAAGTCTTCCTGGTTCCCAAGCCCACAACTGTCCACTGGTTCCCCTTACACAAGTTACAGTGGTCTAAGAAAAGATGGTTTTCTAGCCACAAAGGAAAAGATGAAGTAATCCACAGTGTTGGGAACAAGGACCAGAAGTTAGGTTTTCTTCTTTCCCAAGGAATTGACCACCTGAGTGGCTGACAGAAGTAGCCATTGCATGGAAACCTTGGTGCAACGCAAGGATGTAGGGTCCCTGGAAATTCCTTAAAACACGGGGGTATAATTACTTATGTTACATATAAATCACAAATGAGAAAGTTCCAAATTGCCTGGAGATACAGAGAAGTGATAAGTGTCAGGCCATTCCTGACAGATTCAGACATATCAGTGCTAGAGAAAATACTTCAACTTCCCAGATTTTCTCAGCTAAAACTACAGTCAAAGAAGAAATGAGAATGTGCCGTTACCAAGATGACAGTTGAATTATTTAGTCCCCCAAATTGTCTTCCTTTGAATTAAAAATGCTTTCTGAGAAATAAAAAGCCCTAATATTTTTCTGCATTCTTAATTTTTAAAAATAACAGCATTCAAATAGTATGACATTCTTTTAAACTGGCTTTTCATTTGCTCATTTTTGTGGTTCTCTAATTATGCTATACATGGCAGTCTCTTAGTATTTCACTATAATACACCATCTCTCAGAAACAAACATGTTAATTGGGTACACACTTCTGGCTTGTGCAATGTGTCTAGTCAGCTCCCAAAGCAGACGAATGCAGTTTCGTATACCACAGGTTTGAGTAAAAATATGAAAGCTGTAGTGGAGGGTATTTACAAAGGCCATCTTTGGCCTCAGGGGCTAACCTCCTTATGCAATGTCTCCTGGCTTTGAAATACCCTCTGCTGGAGCTTCTCTTGCTACCAGGCACCAGGACAGCTTCGGACGAAAAAGCCCCAAGGCTAAATTAACCATTGTGTACAGCCCACTTCTACACATGCAGGATTTTTTCATTAAGAGGTTTAAGTGTAGGTAGATTGTGAATTTATCTTATGCTCACAGACTGATGTCTTCATGCTGCCTCCAAACCCTTCTGCAGCTCTTGCTCCTCTCACTAAACTCATGCAAGTACCTATAAAACCCCTGAGCATCAGTAGATTCTACACGGTTTAAAAACTCCAGCAACACACAGCCTTCTTGAAGTCTGCTGCATTAACAAATACTACAAACCTAAAGTTAATCTTAGAAAATGTAATGCACAGTGTATAATGTACAGATCCAATGAGCGCCCTAAGAGATCACTCCCAGGTCCACAAGCCAGACAGACTCAGACTAGCTTCTCATGATAGTGATAGAATTGTTCCAGCATTCACATTTTGCATACACATGCAAGTACTCCATAGTGAGAGTTATACTCTCTGAAATAAAGAAGCTTTTGGTGGAAAATATGTATGTTTTCATCAGTATTTTTCATTGAAATGTTCTTGCAGGCTCATCAGAGCCGTCATTTAGACCATAAACTCATGCTTCGCTTGGATCTCAGTTCATGAACTCTGCACAGAAAGGGCTATGGATTCCATAAAAAGCATCTGTCCAGGAATTGCTCCACATGGGGTCAACTCTGACCTTCTGTCTGGCTCCCAGTGAAATTAAGGGAGTTTTATAACTATGGGCATCTAAAAATGTGGGGATGATAAAGTCTAAAAGAAAAGATCAATATTTAGGCTAGCATATAACTCTCCTGAGGGCCCAACCTTTTTATAATTGCCATCCATCTCCACCAGAAAGCAGTTTCACATCAAATGAAGAGCAATAAATCTTACAAACGTACAAAAGTAAAGGGAATGAACTTAGACTAAAAGACATCCAAAACAATACACAAAATGCATTCTTGAGAGACAACAGAAATATCTGTATGGACATAATCCACAATACACTGTGCCAGAAGTCTGACAACTAAGGATAGGAAGAAAAGACATATGCAAGAGTTCAGACCACATTTACGAAGAAAAGTTCTGAAATGTGAAAGCCACAGACTCTTTTGTAATATCCCAAATCCCTTAGTGTTTGTCGTGTAAGCCAATATTATCTGCAGCAAAATGGCTAAAAATGGTCTTATCGCATCCAACATCTGTTGGATTGTCCCATGATAAAGGGTCACTTCAGTCCGCATCTTGTTCTAATATCTAGATAAGACACACTCTTAATTTTTTCTAGTACCTGAATAGAATCTGGGAGAAGGAAAATGTATTTTTTAGACCTACTTTTTGAAAGTTCATGTGAGTAGAAGTATATCATGCTGCCTTCTAATTTCCCTGAAAAGGATTAAGAAAACAGAAAATTCCTCAGAAATTCCCAGAGATACAAGGCGAGATCCATAGGCCACCCATGGAGTAAAGAGCTACTTAACACAAGTACAGTTTGTAGTTCTACCTTTATAAAGCTAATGGAAAAGTGGCTCATTTTATTTGCACTTTGTGAAATGTAAACACAGTAAATAGTAGAAGAAAAGATTTTAAGAACCTGTTTGTTTGTTTGTTTGTTTCACATTGTTAGTTAACACCAGGAAATGTTAATACTCTGTTTTTATTTTATTTTTTTAAGGGTGAGAAGTCCTAGGCTCATATGAGCTGCGACTTATGGCTTAGGTTGATTAACTTCCCTATTTCTACTATCATTCTCACTGTCATATCCAAATCCAGTTCTCAAGAGGATGCCAAGTCCTTGATGAAAACAGTCTTTTATTAGATCCTAACCAATGGACTGGAAGTAGACTGGGCTCATATGGGAGTAATCAATCACAGTTTACATTTAGGCTCTTCAGCACATTTAATACTCACTCACACACAAAACTTATAAAAAGATATATATTATTAAAAGAATTGTTTTGACACAATTCAAGAAAATATAGATTCAAAGTATTCTAGGTCATTTGGACGCCGCTTTCTTCCATTAATTTTAATGGAAGAGATGGACCAGATTCGTGGTTGGCTTGTAGTGATATAATTTCATGAAAGTCAGTTGGACAATATTGATTTACTTTTGCTAAGAATCAGGGTGTAGATCTCCCAAAAGAGAATCAGTTTGTGAATCAAAATGATCTTGGAAAAATTCAAAAGTACTCTCTTTTGGTGAAGATATATTGATTAGAAACTCTGAGCTACATCCTTTCTTTCAAATGTTTCATTTGTACTGGTTTCACCATGTATGACCACCAAAATATTTAATTCCCTTTCACTGAAAGAAGTTTCGTAAATAAGGTCTCCTAGATAAGCAGATTGCAAGTTAACTCACTTTAAAGATTTCTGAGAAGATTGACATCCTCAGAAAAACCACTGTTGAAAAACCAAACTTTCCTCAGAAATGTGTTAATTTTGGTAGCACTTTGTTTCAGCAAAACATCCAAGCAAATATGGTTCAGCAATATCAAATTGTAGCAACACTGTAAGAATGTTAAATTATTTATTTTATTTACTTTCTATTTAATACCTTGTGGAATACACTATAACATAAAAGAAAGACATAAAAATCAAAACAAAAAATCTTGATTCACTAAAAGAGATTTTTTAAATGCATTCTTCCATATGAATTTGTATATGTAAAATGTAATGCATATACATTTTCCATGTGTACTGCAGCATAAAGTATTTCTTAAGATACATAGTTCTCAACATAATTAGTTGGTATACATTTCAAAGTATTTCACCACTAATGGCTTAGGTTGATTAACTACCCAGATAACACATTTTACTGTACTCCATAAACGTAATACAGAGGTACTAATTCATGAGATGATGCAAGTTATCAACAAATCTATGCTCTATTATTCACTGTAACTTTTTGTCTTCAGAGAAGATGATTTCAACTACACAAGCAAAGCTATTGTGAATCAAATCTAAACAGGAATGTAAACAAGAGTTTAAAAAAACCACTTTTGTCACCTTTTTTTTTCTTATTTTATCCTTGAATAGCATGCTTTTTAAAAAGAAGCCAATTAAAAACTTTAAAAAACAAAAAATCACACCTTCATGCCAGGATGTTTTCTCAAATTGCATGATTGTCCAAGAGTGAACTAGTAGGAGACAGGCATTTTTTCCAGGATACAAGGCAAGACAATTTTTATAAAACCCTCCTTCATCAGATCAGAAACATGATGAGAAGATTTCTGAATAAAGGAGAAAACTACAGGAGAACTTTGGGACTGGCTGTTAGATCTGGGTTGAGGTGGGGGATGCTGAACTAATCTTTCCCTGATGCCCTCTAAGCACGTTTTGATAAGAAAAACCACAAATACATGTATATTAAAAATATGGTACAACCTACAACCAGAAAAAATCTCTATTGGTCTGGATAGAAATCCTTCACAACAATGATTTTTAAAACCTTCCTAAAGATCCTTCCTACTCAAAAACCCTGGTCACAAATATGAAAGTATTTTGATGCACTGTTGTCTAAATCTACACTGAAGTTTATTAGAACATGGAATGTGTCTCTCTACAGGCCTTGTTATCATCCTATGGTCTTCTTTGATACAGTAATCATAACAGTACAGAATTGATGGCATAAAACTAAGACTGCAAAGACTTATGATACCAAGTGCTAGAATTCAGGATATATTAGTAGTATTGTATTAAGCCAGTGTAATTTTAGAAACCAGAACCTAAGCACATGGATTTTTACTTCCTTCTGATAAGTAATATGAACTGGATATAATCACAAGGTAAAAGAATGACAAGGTTAAATGCAACATAGTTACAAAAGAACTCACATTTTTACCCCTTTTCTGTCACTGGGAACAGCACTCTTTGTCACCATGTCAAAGAATCATAGAATCATAGAATGTTTTGGGTTGGAAGGGAGCTTTAGAGGTCATCTAGTCCAACCCCAATGTCTTTCAGGTCTACCCACTACACTATCTTTGACAGTCCTCTCTTTCTAGTTACTCACTCCAGTTACTCCGGTCAGGTTGTATCTTCATTTTGCAAATCCTTTTTGCTCCCCATCTGCACAGGTAAGTATGGGTATGCTCAACTCTCCTGACCATATTTCTGATGCTACCAACCACCAGTTACTCATTTCCACCCTGTGCTCACTAATTCTTGGCTTTGTCTTTCAGATTCCCACCCAATCGGGAGTATTTCAAGTCCAATATTTGCTTTTAGTTTCACTGTGGGACAACTAGCAGTCTTGCCAGTGAAAGCTATTTTGTGCACCATTAAGTGTAGCTTTGCCAGTCTTTTATACTGTTCATTTTTCTGCATTTATAGTTGTAGACAAGCTATTACATTAATATATGAAATGCCCCGATGTGTTCCAACTGTTTTCTGCATAGACCAATTTTTCAAGGAAAGGCTGGCAGAATTTTCAGACACTCTAGGAATACACAAAAGCATTGGCCAACAACTTGTTGGAAGAATCACATCTGAATGATGCAGTAAATTATTTGATTGAGGTCCTGTTGTGTGTGCAAGCAAAAAGCAAACAGCATGTCACCAAAAAAAGTGTCATGCAGTGGCACCCAACTGTGCACATGAAACCAATGCAAACAGCCTGTCTCAACTATCAGGAGCCATGATATATGGCGGAGGGATGCTCCTACCAGACAGTTTACTCCTACTGTGTCAAAGTTTCCCCACACTTCTCAAACGAGCTGCGTTTATGGATAAGCAGTTTGAAACTTAGAGAAAATCTTCCAGCTACTGGTCTGAACCTCCTATGAAATCAAACACCCCCTGTGGTTGGGAAAAAAATTGGTTTAAGACAATGGGATTCCCAGTTTCGGATTTACCTGTTCCTACATCTTTCTACTAGAGAGAACCAATGCTTACATTAACTGCACAGGTAACACTGTGCAGTTCTGAAGAGCATCATGAACATAGAGTCAAGTTTACCTATGACAATACAAAAAGCATATGCACAAAGATTCAGCCATTTACATATTTTGTTCACCTATTTTATGAACATGTTATAACTTGTATTAATATATGTATACATTAATATATTAAGAACATGCTACACTTTTTTTTTAACCTGCTGCAAGAGTAAACCCCTGTTCTGGAATACTTTGGATGTTTTTTCCTGCCATAGCCTATGAACGTTAAGTCAGAAAATAGAGAGACACACCAAAGATTTCAGTGTCTTCCTGGCAATGACATTATAGTGGTTCATTTGGAGCGCTAATGGCAGGATACTGCTGTTTTCAAAAAATTTGCCCATCAATATAGAATATAAAACAAATAAATTGTCTGATCCAATTCCTGGTCAAAATAGGTCCCACTGTAAATGCCATCCACAGGACTGAGTCATATGGCACAGCATGCTACTCCTATTTAGGTAGAAATTCTTAAAAAATTAAATGGGCCCTAGGCATTGATGAACTATTGAACAATTCACCCATTAAGGAAGGATTCTTGTGAGCATGATGGGTCCAGCATCAGCAAAGTTAAAGGACACAAGAATAGCTGAAGCGGTCACCTCCATGCCCCACATGTCAGTCTTAATAGGCAGTCACTCTTACATATTTGCTGTTTTGTGGACTGTGAATTCTATGGGCATACTCTGCTGATGTGTTGCAGGTTTCTAAAACATCTGATGTGCTTTGGTTTTTGGTTTTTTTTAGTATATTTTCTTGCTGTGCTTCCAGCAACAGTGGATGGATAATTTTTTCTGGAATATCAAGCCTGATTATATTGGGTAGAGGCTGATTTTTTTGCCAAATAAAATACAAAGGTAAATATAAATCTGTGTGTAGACTAATCTGGAGACTAGAAGTATTATTTAATTAGCTTGTGCTGATAGCTTGCTATTTTTTATATTTTAATAAAACATCATACCACAGTTGTGACTTTTCATCTCCTTAGTTAAGTGGAGAATAGCACATGCTTTAACAAGCATAGACTTTTTTTTTTTACTTACAAATCTATTCACATAAGAATTTGCAGACAACACAGTAAGATATTCTGTCTATTAATAACAAGTTGAAAAGCTTTGTAATCTGTAAAATCAGAGGGGAAAAGAGAAAAAAACAAAACAAAACAAAAATAAAACAAAAAACTGCAGGGTGCTTCAAAAACAGTTGTGTCAATTTACAGCTATAAACATTTTATTTTCCTTTTCCCTCCTACATTTTACTGTAAATTCTGGTCGTGTGCAGGGATTATCTTCTATAGTGGCTAGAGCAATGTATTTCCCTCTTTCAGAGGACTTTTGTTATCTTCTGCATTGTAAAGATCCCTCTGGAGAAAAGGACATTGAGAGGTGATGAATTTGGCACAAAAAAGATATCACAGAGCAAAGTCGCAATATTGGGATACTGCTAGAACATTCATTAATCTCATCTCATTATAACTGCTTGAGATATTTCATACGCACCCAGCCTTGCAACTATTTCCTGGACTATTTGCTTTTAACACCTTGTTCCTTTCTTTGTGTACCTCCAGCATTCCCACTTTTTATCTCATCAACCATGAACTCCTCACCTTTGCCTTCAAGAGGTTGCTCCTGCTAGCTCTCAAGGACTAGCAAAACGTTGCTCACATCTTAAATTCACAAACAAGCATTTTCATATTTCAAGTCCCTGACGGTGGCTAGGCAGCCAGTGCCCTGAGATCACTGCCACGCATGCAGCTCTGCATCGCCTCGCTGTTTCTTTGTGCTTCCTCGTGTTGCAACGGACCTACCAGTTGTGTCTGTCTTGTAACTTAAAAGTTGTGAGTTGTGTGGTGAAGGATTTTCTTCATTCTGAGTCTTTGCAGAGTTTGTAGTACAGTTGGGTCAGGGACCACTGCTGATGCAATAGTAACATATAACCAAGGTGTAATAGATAAATATTTGCTCACGAGAAGCCAATAAATGTAATGTTTATTGCCTATCCTCTTCTGTAAAAATAATGAAAAGTACTTAAGACAATAAGACTCACTTTGAATATTTGCTAATAGAATTTAAAAAACTGATAGTGCTGTCGTTTATTTGCTAACATTCCCCTGAATCAAGAATTACTGCTTGTTATGAACACTTTGATGAATCCAGCCAATTGTTAATTTATAGGGTTGTCTAGCTTTGAATGGATTTATGTACAGAAATGCTTAAAAAAAGAAGGAAGAATATTTGCAGAAATATTGTCCATAGAGTCTTTATTTGCATAACATTGTGTCCTCCGTGAGGGATGTGAAGTGTACTCTGGTATTCGGTGATTTATTGCTGTTCATTTAAATGACACTTGCTGAATTCTGAAGGACTTCCGTCTGACATATAGCATGTCTTTTCTAGTCCTTAAATACATGCACATTCACACACAAAAACACATTGAACAAGTCAGATGTATTAACATTTGTTAGCAGGTCAAACTAAAACATTATCAAGGCTGCAGTGTTCTCTTTGACCTGCTAACACTTAAGCAAGCTGTATAATTCAGATTGTAATATGCTTTACTTAACCCTTGTTAACTAACACATGAAGGAACAGCTTTTCCTTTTAGTGAGGACAAAGCATGGTATTTCAAAAGGGCTTATGAGAGTTGAGAGTAAGGCTCTGTACACAGAGTAAGGCTCTGCACACATCCTACATTTGACTGCTGAACCCATTCTTTCCCCTTTCTACCCAAATCCACAAGGAAACAACAACAAAGCAGAAAAAATGGCTGAATTGAAACTACTTTGCATTACTTTCCATACCAAAACCAAAAAAATGAAGACATCTTTTCCCATTTGTACAAGATATTCCTTAGGAAGACAAGATGAAACATCTAAACGTGCTTGTCAAGAAAGGCCAAGGAAATGAAGAACTAGGTTCACAAATCTGCTGCAAGATAAGCTGCGCTGAGTAGTTCAATCACTGGAGCACATCCTATAATGTCCAAACTACAGTTCTTGCCTCTGCTTCTGTGATTTCAGGTCACACTTTTCTGGCAGTCCTCAGCAGAGCATGCCCTCACCAGAGTGCCGTAGAGTACTCCAGGCTACTTCTCAGAATACTCTGAGACCCAGGTAAATGTCCTCGTCACCACAGTGGAGTGTAATTCCTCTCCTGGTTCTGTTTCAGGGGTCATTTAAGAACACTGCAAACTGAAGCAGCTTCAGCTGCAGGGATTGTCAGAGCTCTACCCCACAAGAAGCAAGTCAGCCATTCAGAGGAAAAATTACTTCATTCAGCCCCACGCTTTGCCCAGCACAGGTCCCTTCCATCGGGATTCAGTAGCCCAGCCACCACTCTTATAATTTCTTCGTAGCTTTTAGAGCCTCCTAAGCCTTTTCACTGTGGTCTGTGATTGCACTTGACCTTTGTATAGGAAATACAAAGAGAGTGGGGGAAGGAAAGAATCCTGCCAGACACAGTCTGTCCCTAACAAAAATATCGGTAAAAACAAAGATACCTTCACGCTCCCAGCATTGTTCCCATATTTTCAGGAAACAGAGTTTTTTCTCAAAGGCTGCAGAAGTGAGTGGCAGGTGTGAGAGTTATATGAATCTGTGAAAATGATGTATTAAGTGACTGATATTTTATACACAAATCTTTAAGTCCTTTCTGCAACATTGAAAAAGTTGTGCTTCCAAAACTTCTAATTATGTCTGCTTTAACAATACAAGAAACAGTACAATTCATAAATAGATTTTAATTTTCAATTCAGTTCAGCCACAAGCAGGCTGATCTCACATTTCTTCTTCACTTACCTGGTTTTCCTATGATCTCAGACAGAGTCATGTTCTCCAAGCCCACTGCTGCCTTAAGTAAACATTTCAGTTTGGAAAAAGCATGTGGCTGGGTTTTTCAAGACCATCTGAGTTTAGACAACCTGGCAATTAAGTCCAGGATTGCAGCAATTCATGGTCCTTCATCCTGGTTCGTCGGGAGACCTTTGGGCAGCCATCCTGGCATTTATGATTAAGGGACAGGAGCAGGCATTATGTGCTGAAGACCTTAAGCAGATAAAGGCTTCAGCTCATAAACTTTTCCATGCAGAAATGTTGTAACATGCATGCACAAACTTCCCAAGGTGTTCCCAGTTTCAAATGTCAAAGTTTTCAAACATCAAAGTTTTCAAACATGGCTCTAAACTGGCTAAAAACACACAGTATTATACCAGACCTTACATGAGAGCTAAGGCAGCATTAAATCCACACCTGCTCAAAGATCCTCACATCACTCCAAGAGATAGGAAGACAACCACCCAGGTGAATCAAATGAAAAATGTGACATTAACACTAGTAAATGAAACAGCCCAGGGAGAGCTCGGTGGCCCGGAGGCCAGAGGGCAGAGTTCAGCTCATGTCCATACAGGTCTTACTTATTGGCATAGCCATGGAGATAAAGGAAACTGCCAAACATAGAGACATACATCATAAAAACAGCTTAGAGCCTGGATAATTTTGATTTCTGCATGACTTCTGCTTACTTGACTACCTTTTATCTTCAAATCATCCTACTTTATCCTTCTTTCCAGGAACTCAGTACATGGAGCCAAAGAAAAGGACAAATTCCCTGCAAAGCAAATATTTTCTTTAGGCAAGCAGGCAGACTCCCTGCAGGTAGAAAGCATCATCCTGGTGAGTCTAGCAGATTTTAGGGAACATCAGAGATAAAAAGCTATTATCACAGAGCCCTTGTGTCCCATATCTGTCAGGTGGTCTGGGGGACGTTCTTCCACCCCCTCACTATAGTCACCCGTTGTGTAGAGTGCAGATGTGGCTCTTAATTCAGTTCCACAGTCTGTTTTCCAACACTTTCCCTCCTGACACTTGGAAGTAAATCAGTCTCTCCTCTTAGCCTGTATCCAAATCCCCATGGGTAGAAAAATAGGTCTCCACAGGCTACAATTTTGCAATGTAATATGAAGGCTGGAGAGTTCAAATGATCTAACTTGAATGATCTAATGCCAGTAATCTACTTGAAGAAAATTGTCAGAAATAACCCCCCAATTTTTTTTTCTATTTTTAACAACACGGTTAATTACAGGATTGGCAGTCCTGGGTGGCTTATGGCATAGGGCAAGAGGACAGTTGAAGATATACCTGTCTTGGATCATATCGTTGATCTTCAGATCTATTCTTGGACCATTCTAGGACCTCATACAAGTTTGCAGACTGGGACAACTATTTCAGAAATAACTGATACTATGACCTACACTTAGTGCAAAGCACTCCAGCCTTGTAGGCAAATTTGATTTTACAGTGTCAGTAAAATGGATTCTGCCAGGAAGGACTCAGAGAAGCAGTGAGATTTCTAGAGGGACCCTCTGAAATGAAACACTGGGATTAGGAAGTAGGTGGGAATGAATGCCTGGGAGGGGATCCTGCAGTTTGAAGGGACTCAGAGCTGTGGCCATGGTCTTCCTCTCTTCCTACCACTCACTTCTTCACAAGCATTTTATTTCTGCATGCAGTCAAGCCCCTGGAAAGTTAATCAAATATCACTCCAGTGTGGATCAGAATTGTGAAATAGCCTGAGAAACCACCATCTTCTGTTTATTTTATTTTCTTTTCCAGCATTAATCCCCAGGAGGGCTACAGCACAATCTCACTTTGTGATGTAACCTGTCACTGGCTTGAAAGCAGGCAAAACGAGGAAGGAGGGGGAGGTAGGAGTTGTATAAAATGAAGAGATTTCTCAAGACCCTCCCCTAGAGGCCCTGGAAGATGTTAACATAAGGTCTCCTAGTGGCTAGGGCCAGTGCTGGAGGCAGATTAACAATAATAAAATAATCTTAGAGTAATAAAACTGGGAGCACTTGTTTAACTTATCATGTCCCCATTTTTAAAAGTGCCACTAAAGAAAAGACCTTCAGTTTTCTTACTTAAATAAATTACTTACAAAAGATATCAATACCAAAGGGATACCCGTTTTATTGCCCAAAAGCAACATTTTTTCTGAAGGACTTTCTAAAGTGAATACAGCCTTTGGGGAATGTATGTTATTGTTCTATATGTGAAAATTCTGGTTCACAATGGGCTTAAAACACTCTTCAACACAACTATTGTTTCCTTCCTCAGGGTGTTCAGAACAATGGTGATTGCAGGCAAGGAGAAGGTTCCAATATCTGAAATACAGACTGTGCTCACAAAGTAAATGGTTTTCTTAGTGCCTGCTATCTCTTCTTCCCAACTCCCCTGGCTTTCTAAGGAAATAATTGACAAAACTAAGCTAAGCGAGGAAGATTTAATGGAGAAGACAGACGATCTAAAAGCACAGCCTAGGAAAAGTCTTTTCACTGACAGATCTCTGATATTCAGCACAGCCAGAATTTCCCCCTCTAGCTTTCAGCCTTTCTTCAATTTATATGATGACTTCTCAAACTTAAATACATTACTTAATTTCTTGGTCAGAGTTCTTTATATGTAACATGGGGACAGTAACAATATCTAATCTTATCTGTTTCTGTGTTCCTGGTGTTCCATGTATCGATATCTGTAAATGTTTTGTCATCATTTTACCCAGGAGTTTACATTCTGAATTTATGTAATTTTTTTCTTTGATTTTGTTGGGAATCACTGTCCATGAAGAAAAATACAATTCAGAAAAAAAAATAGTTAGGGCAAACATATGATAATATTTATCTCAATAAAAGCCAACTTACTTTTTTATTGCTGTGTTGCAATACCTATTTGATATTCCCAGTTTTAGGTACAAATTGCAATTCTACTGTGAAATTATGAGATATCTTGATGTTTTCAGCCCAAAAAACCCCACATGATCAAAAAGATATTGTGTACTTTAAAACTCATAAGACTGATAAGTTTGTTTCGCTCTTTAGGTCATAGGGTTTTTTGGTGTCACTCTCTTTATCATATTAGTAAACATTTAGCACCTGAATTTTTTTAAAAGGAATATGCTCTCTGCCACCTTCTCTATGGGTGAAAATCATAGAAACATAGAATTTTTTGGGTTGGAAGGGACCTTTAGAGGCCATCTAATCCAACCCACCTGCAATGAGCGGGGACATCTTCAACCAGATCAGGTTGCTCAGAGCCCCGTCCAGCCTGACCTTGAATGTTCCCAGGGATGGGGCCTCCACTACCTCTCTGGGCAACCCATTCCAGTGTTTCACCACCCTCATTGTAAATAATTTCTTCCTTATATCCAGTCTAAATCTACCCTGTTTTAGTTTAAAACCATTACCCCTTCTCCTGTCTATATACATATATGCAGTAGCTGCTATACGCTAGCCAGCATTTTACATTACTACTGTTGTCTTAAGGTCATTACACATTCAAATACCCTGGATATCAGCTCGATCTCCAGAATGTGTTTGAAGGGGAGCATGAGAGAAGTGGGAAGGTATGTTTCTAATATTCCCACCCTCACCCTTTTCAAATGCATGAATAAGCATTTCTGCTTTTAAGATGAGCGCTGTGAATCATTGCTTTGACTCCTCATCAAATCTACCCCAGGACAGGCAAGCTGAGCTTGAGCACTCCAGGGACACTGTTAACAGTTCAAGGCAAACACCTCACTCCTGGCTTTCCCGTTTCTCCTTGCTGTGCAGGGAAGGAACCAAAGAGCTGGGGGAGTATCTTTCCTATACAACTTCACCTGTCATGGGTTTGGCACCAACATCTCCAGCCTGAACCTAACACCTTCCAACAGGCACGTGTCAATAACTTTCCTGTGAGAAGATACAGAATGTTTTTCTTTGGGGTGGGGGGTCTCTGTTACTGTATTAAAGCCAAATTGTTGCACAATTTGATTACACTGTGCCTGGTTTAATCCACTGGTTCACTCTCTGATATTGCTCAAGGAAACAAAAAGAAGGAACATCATTTTCTCCTTAAATCTGTCATCAAGAGCACCAACTACTATCTTAATGAACTTTTGTTGAAAACACAAGTTTTGCCAATCTCAAAGGCTCTTATCTCTGAGGTACATTGAACTAATTAGTAATTTAGCAGGAGTAGAGTGAAAAAAAGTTCACTTCAGGCACTTTGGTAGACAGAGACAAAGAACAAAGTTCCTTCATCTGTATTAATACTTTAAAAAATAGAATTAATGACCTGAAGCTAAGACAGTACCTGGGATGATTTTATGGAGTCAGTGTTTAATTTGAAAACATTCATACACTGAAAACATTTAATGAAACCAACTAGGAACCAAATTGCTTTCCTTTCAGTAGAAGGAAAACAATATTAATAAGTAATTTAAAAGTATGTATTATAACAAGGCCAGTATTAGACTCATCAGGATCCCAGACAGAGGCTAAAGCATGGCAGTATCTGCCTCCCACCAGTGAAATGGGTGATGCAATACTGGTTTGTATTATGGCCATCTCCATCCCTACCTGAACTGCCGGCAGCCACTGTGTTTGCCCAAAGCCCTTCTCATTACTGTGTTTCACTTGTTGCTGTCTTACTGATGATTCTGCTTATTTTCCCAGTAAAATTTGATTATTCAACTATCAAAATATTTTGTTTTCAGATGTATAACATGGGTCCCATGCCACTTCCAAAGCCAAGATGGACAACCCTTTGTATGATCCTCAAACAGAGCTGAACAGGGTCAACTATTTTGGCTATATTCAAGGGAACAGAACAAAAACCTGATTTAATATATACCCACATCCCAAATCAGCTTATGGCAAGTCACCCTGAATTGTGACAATCTGTACCCTCTAAATCAAAGTTTTATCAAGTTAAGGATCTATACCACAGCCCAGCATTGTACAACAGACCTTGCCATTTCCTAGCAGGTTACTAATCCACCTACCTTTAATTTCTTGCCTCCAACAGCCCAGTTGCATTGGAAGTAGGGTATTTTCTGTAGGAATATTTATGTAATACAATTTTTTTATTGTTTTATACAAATAACAATAAATTAAACACCAAAAATCAGTATCCAGCTAGTCATCATTGCCCATGATTTGTTAACAGATACATGCATTAAATCAAAGGAATAAGCATATAGAAAGGTTTCTATACATGATTAGAAAGAAGGGAAAGGCATCTCAAGAATAATTAAATGTATCCTGTTGTTCTTTATTTCTTATGTTTAGTCTTTCAAACAAGCAGATTGCATGATGCGATCTTTCAAGCCTTCTGCAACATCCTAGAGAATTAGGAAATTATTCTGTGAGATAATAAAAATTGTCTGGGTTTTGACACTTGATAAATCCACTGGCTGAACTTCACTACCTTGAAACAAAATGCAAGGTATTTTTAAATAGAATGAAGTAATAAGTGATGCTATTTTGGTGACACTTGATGAAAAAATTGGTATTACAGGTGCACCTTTGCATGGCTCAATCTTTTTTTCTTTTAAGTATCAAAACCTGCATGATTCCCCCAACCGTATAGTACCATTCACTTACTATTTTTAAGGTATTTTTCTCCACTTTGGTGTCATAACCCTGATGTTACCTCTTGTAGGAGCCAAAATGGCAAATTGTATATGAATGCAGTGAAAGGATTTCATACCTTTTTTCACACTTATATGAGATTAAATCTCACCTCTATTGGATGCTACTGACTGTGTATAGAAGTCCTTACCAGATAGGTGGCTGGTAGAAAATTAATGGTCATAACGGAATTTTTACTCCTGAGGGAGTTTTTTACAACATAGGCAGAGCATAAAGCACTTTTGTCCTAATTGCTTGAAGTATAAATAAACAAAGCAAAATACAAAATCAAGGGGGAAAAAACATTGTTTTCAGTGTCAAAACTTTCCACGTATGCTGGAGCTGGGCACTTCTCTGGGTTGCAGACCCTTGCAACACCTGTAAACCAGCTACAAGGGTTAATGACTGGAAAAAGAGGAAGTACCCAGTGAGTTTTTGCAAAAGTACCTAAATTCCTAAACATGTTTCGTAAAACCTTAGTGTCGAGTGACTTGTCTGAAATGACACAGACACTTTTCAGAAGAAGAGAGGGTCCTCTGAGTCCCAGAAAAATGTTTTAATTACCTCAGCATTCTTCCTCACCGAGATCTATAAGGCAATAGAATAATTTCATAATAACAGTGCTTAAAAGCTCATCATTTGGACCAAGCAAAGTGAACTGAAGATTTGTAAACCGATATATGGAAAGCTGATCTGAATGGAAAGCAGATTTTTTTTTCAGCCACTTATTCTCTGAACTGGAAAATTTCAATTCCAAACTACAGATAAATGTAACCACTGGCAACTATTACCTTAAAAATACGTTAAAGATACATAAATTAGTTTTCTGCTGGCTGGGGAGAGTAGTACTAAAATGGGATGGTATAACGTAAAAACACTCTGAAACAAGCAAAGTCATATCTTATTTCAGTTTCTTAATTTTACTTGTAAATTTTCTCCAACATGCCATAAGTAAACTGCTTACAGGATACTTTAATCATTTGCCAGTCACAGTCAAATAAGTGAGATTTCTGGGTAGGCCATTTGCCTTGGGTTTGAATCCAAATGACAGAATTATTTGGATGTAACACAATTAAGTCTGTCCAGTTATGATGGCCATTTAATGAGCTTCAGCAAGGCAAAAGGCAGTTAGCTCTACCTGTCTAAGCAGGGTTTTAATATGCCATAAAGCTAACATAATAAATAATTTAAGTGCTGAAATATTACAAAGCTAAGACTTTCCCACTGACTCAGTAATATGGATTGTCACACATGGAGACAGCCATTAGAAAGCCAACCGATAACAAAGTGAAAAAGAGTAGATCACAATATTTGACTGCTAAATAGTTAAAAATGTGCTGTCTCCCTTCATATGAATGTAACTTGCACTTGACAGTCATTTCTGTGGCTCTGCCTATAGGTCTGCTCTCCTGTGTCATGTTGCTAGAAGGCACGGTCCTGGGGAAGAACGAATGAATGAATGAATACAGGGAGCATCTCATAGAGTTGTATAAGAAATCATACACTGCCCTATCTGAAACAGAAAAACCCAAATGATTTCTATCAGACACTAAATTAACCCAGTGGGGATTTCTGACTGTTCCAGGCAGAAAACTACTTTATTCATAAGAATAATTGGATATTCGAGAGATCGTCATGTTTCATATCAAGAGTTGTAAATGTCGGCTCATCCGTAAAAGATTATCATGGGGTCTGTGTGTCTTTACCAAGGCAATTATGCAGTTGGCTAAGTTCAGCAATGCCCTGAAACCTAGCTTTAGGACACAGTCAAGGTCCTAAACCAACAGAAGTTGGCCTTTTCAGTGTTGAGCAGGAATGAAGTTGGCAGCACTGCGCTAGGAGCCTCCTCTGTCACTTATGACACAGACCAGCTAAAAGGACATGGAAATGATGCTAGAAATGGAGAAACGCATGGAGGGGAGGGATGAAAGGACCGTCCACTTTTAAGAAGGAAATGTGAAAATTAGCCTTGAGTTATGGTCCTCCAGGAATTAAGGGAGGGTATGAATTTTTACATCTGCTGGATTTTCCAAGTCCTCTCTTCTTTTTGGTGACAAAAATACATAATTCAAAGACAAAACATTTTTCCGCTACCATAAAAAGTTCACAAGTTATGAGGTAATTGCATTAGCCCGCTGAGAAAAGAGAAGAGTATGCAAGAAATCCTGATTGGCGTTTCTCTGTTTAAAAGGAATTATTTTCCAATACCTGAGCATGCCCAGAGGAACTAGTCTTACCAGAAAAGAACCTTTTTACTTCAGGGTTGGGTTCACAGCCTCAACCCTCAGCTAAACAGCCTTGTTTGCATATTGAAGCAATAGAATGTGAAGGTGTTAAAAAGGAAGAATTGCAGCCGCTACTCCTGACTGACATGTCTATCTGGGCTCTTGTGTTTACAAAGAATAACGAAGCTGCCCCAAAGCCCCTCTGGGCCTGATTATTATGCAGAGGCTTCTTAGATTATGTATAATTGATATCCATTTTCCCTCCAGCTAACCAATGGCAGCTCTCAGGAGTAATGCTCACTCTCCTGCATCTTACCAACCAAGCAAACACTGGAAATTACTATCTTTCACTAGGCTTAATAATTTTTAAAGACCAAAAATTGACATTTACATTTTTCAGAAGCACAGATGACTGCACTGTTGGTGCGGTTTTCCTGCTAATAACAATCAAACAGGGGAGACGTTGCATTTCAGTGTGAGGCTGGTCTGGGGGTATGTTTGTGTATCATTTCTATATACTTATACATGCACACATTCAGTGGGCTATGTATATAATGTGTGTGTATGTCCCAGTTTTTCCATACATTAGCAATATGGTAACAAAAAGCAAGGGCAAGTTCTGAAAGCTTATTTTCTGCCATTTTTGTAAAAGATTTGCAAGGTGAATTGTGCAGGCAAGGACATTCCTTCAATTACATTTACCGGTCCCCGTTCTGTACTTACAATAGTTATCTTCATCCTTACAATTTAGGCCAAATGCTCAATTCCTAAACCTGACACAGGCATGAAATTGAGTAGTGCACTGCTCATTTTTTAGTGCTCAAACAGTTCTCTGCTCATCCAAGAGAAAATCCCATTGAAGCTTTTCCTCAAAAATGAGATATTACATTTGGCCTTTAAATTACAAAGCAGTTATGAGACAGGAGGTTTTTTATTTCATTGGTTAATTATTTTTTTTTTTTTTTTGGTCTGGTTCTGCACTTCTGAAAGGACGTTTGTGGGGGAGGATTGGGCACGATAATTTTTAAAGTTTTGTCTGTAAAGAGCTGATCTTGAAAATGAAATGCTAATAGCTTGAGATAAACAGGCAAAGTCTGTATAACCCTCTCGATGTACTGTATTTCAATACTGACCTTCAGCCTTTTTGATGTTTTGGTCCTGGATATCTCTTCAGCACAAACTGTCAGTTGCATGGAGATTTTTTTATCCATACAAATAGTTGCCAGAATAAGGATGTGTCCAGTCCAATCATTTGCATGTCACCTTTCTCTTCAGAGGTAAAGGCCTAGTTCACTAATCCTTTCTGCTACCTCATCTTGGCAGAATTTTAATTTTAATCTGCTCTCTGAGGAGATACACAAGAAAACACGAGGAATATTAATCGATGGGCTGAACTGGGTTGAATGTGAAAAGGTGATCATTCTTCCAGTCGCTTAGATAGATGCCCATTGAAAAGTATAGCCATTATGAGTGCACTAAAGCCATTCAAAAGTATGGCCATTATGAGTGAGCTAAACCCATTCTCTGCACAGAGCAAGTCAAACCAGCAGAAGGGAAGACCCTGAATTAATTGAACCACTTACACCACCTGAACCACTACCAAAAATCTACATACTGCTTCCATCCACTGAAGAGCCTGAGCAAAACTAGATAATAATAAGCAAGGAGCATACAACCTTTACACAGCTGATTTTTATTCCAGCAACTTTTAAGAAACCATAGGGTAGACACTAAAAGCTGAACAGTTTGCAGCTGCCCTTACCTTAGCATAACTTCCTTTATGTTACAGAAACATAAATAGATAGAAACCGATCGTACAAAAAAATTTCTGCCAAAAGAAAAGGCAAGTCCCAACAGGCAGTCACTCACATAATGATCTCCTGACCTGTATTTAACAAAAGCTACATGCTAGTACTAAAACCAACTGAAGTCAAATAGTCATTTCAGAGTTGCACCTTTGGCCAGTGGACCACAGGACTGCGGTATGCACTATCACAAAGGATTTCAGGCCACGTAATTACATTCCAAGTGGTGTTAGGCCTGCACTGACCATGTAGATCAGTTAAGAGATGCAATAGGTCTTTTTTTTATAATGGAAGCTTCTGCTTTTTACATAAGCCTCTGAAAAGTGGTGACTGCTGTTCTGCAGAGAGCTGACTGGTCACATAGGTCTGTCTCCCCACCTCCTTTTGGGTGCTAACTTTCATTAAAAGAAGCTTTAATTAAATATCAATATATTACTTATTTATTACATAGTGCTTTTCCATGCCAAGAACTGCTGAGCTTGCCATACAGATACTATTTGATCTCTGGGAGGAAAGGAAAAAGGCTCTGTGTCCGTGGATGGGAGGTGAACATGATCTGTATTGAGATGCAGCCCACATTGTGAGAGACTTAGGTCACATCCAGTATTTACTATAAAACTCAAGACTGTCTCTATTATAAGGCATATTTGCTCACACCTTCAGTATATGATTTTGAGATGCTCCTTAAAATTTTTTGTGGCATTTCACCATTACCTTTCCTTGAAAAAAATGTTATGGGGAGGACAGTTGCACCTTCGCTTTCACATTCACTCTTAAACACACTAAAGCACAAGACTCCTTTGACTTCCACCAGCATCCAAAAGAGGCTACAACACTTTCTTTTCCTTCAGAAATATAGAACCACCTCAGTGCTTTGGGTCTGGGGTCATCTTCTGCAGGTTTCTCACATGAAGAGGGAGCCTGATTTGCCAAGTACTATATCAACAGATATAGAGGCTGGCTTTAATAACACAAAATCTGAACTCTCTCTTATGGGGACATGATGCTTCTCCTTCTTTCTTCTATTCTATAAACCTAAAATAAAGACGTAAAGCCACCATTGCCTAGTCTCCTTCTGGAGAGTGGTCTGTGACTGTGTCTCAGAGCAGACCCTGTTTCTCAGGACACTTTTCCTGAGGAGTGATATAATGAATACTGAATGTTTTTCTTTTATGATGTAAAATACTTTCCAAAGTCCATTTACCATCATCACAGGGAGAAAAACTGTGTTATCTGACAAAGGTCATAATCTGTAAATACGCAAGGTGATGTACATACTAGAGCTTTGGTGCAGTTTGCTAGATGATCCATCAACAGTAATTAAGAAATAACCATCTAAGTTTGGTCCAGAAAGCATTTAAGTGTTAACTTACATATACAGACATATTGAGTTTAAAAGGCTGACTGAGAACCTCATAAGAGGTTTTTCTTTATATTTCCATTTGCTTCTAGTTTACACCAGATTTTTCTCACCCTGTGTTGATAATTCCTTTTCCAGATGCAGGGGAAACCAAAGCATGCAGCCATACATGAAAATCTATATTTTAAATCAGCTCTGCAACACATTTTTCTATTTATTTTCTGCTTATAATTTTCTTTGGTAGTAACAGGGGTCTTTTGAGTCACAGCTTCTGTGCCAGACTGATGGCACATGGCGCACAAATGAAGCCACAGCATGAAAAAGACTGCAGGACATGATTATAGCAAAGAATAATTGAAGGCCCAGGAACTTACGGTCCAGAATAAATTTCAGCTTGCCACTCAGTGTGTTCTGCATTCATTACTATTCAGTGGAAGTGCCATACACAAAAACAACAAAAAGTTTACTCCTGGCACTAGAAATTCTCACCCCCAAGAAAGCAAAACAGTCCAAACTGGAGACAGAATAACTGTTGGAATGAATATTTAATGACTGCTTCAAGAGGTTAGCGCGGGGAGGAAGGAGAACAAAGTCTGCCCTTCAAAGACTGCTTTTGTGTAAGGTCAGTGCAATTTGTTTTACAAGTCCATTGAAATAGAACATAAACTCCTTCTTTTTTAGATAGATGGGTTGTCTTTGTTTTAATTTGTTGCTGCTAACAAACCGATGCTGTGAAACACCTGAAATTTTCTGTCTCCTAAAGAAACAGGCTATATTTTGATATAAATGCAGAAAAACTGGTAGTCGCTTGAGTAGTTAAAACTCTGTTTTACATTGCTTCCTACTTCAGCAGAGGAACTTAACACAATCAGTTTGCACAAGTCAGTGCCCAAGAACTACCTCAGCTTTTCATTTTCTCTATACCTTGCTGGGCTATAGCTACTGTATGTTGATCTGAATATCACTGATCTTAGTGTCTTGCAAAGTATTCTTGTGAAATTAAGTGCCTTAGAATCAACATAATTCTGTGTACAAAAACCTCAAAGACAATATCAAGAGATAAAGCAATGCTCTTTGGAAAGACAATAAAAGTACCACTATGTAAGACCATCACCTCTCCCAGCTCAGTACACTAAAATTTCAAGTCCTAAGAATCTGATTATGTCCATAATAAGCCCAAAAGTTTTCTAGGTGTTATAAAGAACAGTCCCTTATTTATTTTAAAGTCTTAGTCTTGATATCTTTCATGTCTATCACTGGATTTCTCTTCATTTCCTGCCCGACCAGCTACATGAATAGAATATCACAGAGACAAAAGAAAACTTCCACAGCCAAGCACCATTTTCTTGGGCTGCTTTTTTCCTCAGAAGCCCTTTTTCAGGCAGCACCTCATTGCTGTAACAAATTAATCACCAAAGCCCTGGTCTGGTAATGAAGTGCTATGGATTTGCAAAAGCTCGAAAGGCATTACATCTGTTACCTGAAAGAAAAATTAGGTGAAATACTCAGCACAGCAAAATTAGCACTGCAGCACTGTCGGAGGCCAGTATTCCTCTGGAGGAGTTACTGGTGAAGTTTGTAAAGTCCCAAAACTCTAATGGTTCATTTTTGGCCTGGGCCAAATAGTCAGCTCTACAGTTGTGCTTGAAATCTAAAGAGGAGACAGATTTTGCACCAATGCTGCATGGATCTTGGGTTGTTTTCCACAGGTTTGGTGAAATGAACAATTCTCAAAGACTGGCAGCATCAGCCTGATCTTTGTTAGTACTCACAGAGGCTTAGATTCAAACGCAAATTACTACTTAGCCTGTTTTCATCCTCCCTCTTTCCAAGCCTGTCATAACTTTTATCATGTCCTGAAGGAACAATTGCGATGTTTATGCTGTTATTCAAGTGGGTAAGTTACTTATGTTCTACTTTATCTCAAAATACTTTTGCATTTTGCCACTGATGACAGTTCTGTAAAATAAGACAGCATCTTCAGGCGACAGGATGGGCAGATGTCTTCGGCTTTAAGCTATAACAAGAGGATGGGGAAAACAGTATAAATGCATAAATACAGCATTTCCTGAGTCCCTGTGGAAACATTCAGCATATGTCTACTCTGACACTTAAGGCTCAATCCAAGCCTGTTATAACAATCAGTCTCTTAATGCTATGCTGAGAGACCTCCTCCACTCCAGCTCCACAGCTCTTTGGAGAGGGAGAGGCAGCAACCCCTCAGCAACGTACTGTTGTTGGTCCAAGCTCTTACTTGTGGAGATGGATCGAGCACAAGAAACCATCCATCACCAAATACACCAGCTCAGTTCTTGCAGAATAGATGCTTTGAGACTGAGCCAGAACTTGGCTGCTTGCAGAGTAGGCATCGCCACAGGAGCTCGGTCATGACGATGTTGCTCTGAATCCACTGAAGTCACTGAAGTTACTCGAATTCTCTTTCAATTGCAATTACTGCAGCTGAAAGCAGAATCAGTGCCAAGTAGACTGTATTGTCCACATACATACAAGAGCAAAAATGCATTCCCTGACCTTTTATTGGAAATTTTTTTTGGAAATTCACCTCCTAGCAATAAAGGAGGGGAGAAAATGAAGAGCGTATGGTGAGGTTTCCTATTAAAGCATCACCAAGCATGCCAAGTGCTGAACACATATTGTACACAAACATATACAAAGAAAATCTCTGCCCCTCAGCTTTTTCTAAATTGAGACATTCTCCTATCTCTCCAGGCAATATATTTCCTTTCTTTCAGCACAGTAAAATTGCCTAGAGTTGACGGCCTTTTTCAGGACCATAATAAGAGCCATTAAGCAAAACAAAACCATTTGAGATTTCCCATTTAAAAATAATTTATAACAATATCAGAACCAGTTGCTGCGTGATTACAGGATATCATTTAACAAATTTTAGCTGACTGAGCAAGGGATATAGTTAATTTAGTTTCCCTCACATTTCACATACCTGTAAATATACAAAGAAAGAAAGTGTAAAACATAGCTATTTTTGTTATGAAGCATACTGTGGGGATTCATCTCATCCATATAAAAACACAGATTCTGAAATTAGGATAGTCCAAAAGACAGCACACATCATCCTGTCATAGGTGTCTAAGTATAATGAAGTTGAGCTGGTTCAGTCTAAATGTCTACCATTAAGGTGGCTGAAATTAGAGAAGATGAAGACCTACTGTAGTGATGTGGGGCAGAACAAGGCAGCAAAGGATTTGGGCCAGTATGGGAGCACTGGAATCAAGTGCATGAACCAATGTAATTCTGCCTCTAATTCATGGACAACAAAGTTCTCTGATCACAGGTGGCAAAAGGTGATTGTAACAGAACAATATATTGTTGTACACTTAATGAAGTAATTCATTTGGAGATCTTGTATAACTCTCCAGTGCACTGATTCCTCCTCCCATGACAGATAAGCTACTGTATGAAATTTAGAAATGAGGAACTATTACATCTAATGCACAGTGCAAAGGGCAATTTATAGGTATGCAGGGCAGCAGCAGACTTTCAGGAATAAATTGATCCCAATCCCCAAATATGAGAATTTCTCTTTATCAAAATCACCTTTGCATATCACACCTTCACCCAAGCCTCACCACAGTGACCTTCTCAGTATCTCTCATTTTGGTGGTTAGGATTTACAAAAAAAAAAATCTCAGACTGTGTTCCAGGAATTAAGAGTCTGGGCATGGTCAAGGGTCTGCTAGTTGTGGAACGCTCGCTCCATGAGAACTAACAAGCAACCTAAATATAAAAAATAGCATGGATAGTAAGTTCTCCCCTTAATTTCAGGTAACAAAACACCTTTATGTAGGGAACTAGAAATCCTTTTAACCATCAGTCATCAGTTCATTCATAGTTCCCATAGCAGAAAGCAACTGAAGTATTTCAAAGAGTGTAATTTCAGAATTGCTGCCAGAAATTGGAGATGAAGGCTTTGCATTATCAGCACAGAAAACACAAATCTGGCATAGACCTAGTGTAAACTAACAGTAGCAAGGAAAGTGAGAGGCTGAAGTTCAAATGCCTTTTTTGTGCCATTCCACCCTGCTTTGATATTGTAGTTCCTAAGTTTGAATCACTGGAACACAGAAGCTGGTCCCTTGCTTTAGAGTCAGTGTTTGTCTAGCATCTAGCAAAACTACAGCTTGGCCCATGATTACACTTCTAGGCATTACAATACAAATGAGTAAATAGTAAATATAAACATTCATTAGGGGAGTAATCTTCCCATAATTCGCTTCTTATGGAATAGGTCTTTCTCTCAATAAACTTTTCTATATCTGCCAGCTAGGGACTTCAATAAAAATGCAAAATCTATGAGATCAACAGATACTTCCATGAATATCCTACTTAATAAAAAGAACAATTAACAGCCAGCTCCAACAGGAAGCTTCTCCCTACAAAACCTGTACTTGCAGCACAAAAAATTAGAAACTTCTTTTCCGTGTTAAAAAGCAGTCAGAGGAACAGTGGTGTTGAAGATAGGATGGTCTACAGATACAAGCACATCAAGCTGTGTAGGGGACAATGACATTCAGCCCTTAGACCAATTTTTATAATTAGAAAAAAAAAAAACAAATAAATTTTCCTGCACACTAAACTTTTGTTGAGTTCTTCAGAATGTAGTGTTATTCTTTGTGGTTACAAATCATATTGCATTATCGCCTTCTCTTCTTCTTAGTTACTTCCACAGAGCATAAATATTTATCCCATTGACCATTCCAGCTCCCTAAGAATGAATGCCATCTACCATGTAAAGAATTCTGTTTATGGAATATGCTTTGCTTCTAACAGCACAAAAGTCTTTTTATGGCTTTGTTACAGTAGGCATATTATGTCTTTTTTGTACTGCTGTTGCCTAACGAAACCCTTCCCAAAATTGTGCCATGTACTCTAAAACCACAGCAAGAAGCATTCTTGCATTAAAGGTTTTGTTACCTAAATAAAGCAGAGAGAGAATGAAAAGGAGGGCATGTTACAGATGGGGAACTAAGACACAGACTGATTTCCTCAAAAGTATTTTCCAAAGATGTGCAATAAGTCAGTGGCAGAAGGTCTGATCCCTTATTCCCTGTTCAGTCTCCAACTTTCCTTTCTTTTATTATTTCCTTGCCCACATGATACTACTTACCCACACACATGAGCAGGATAACGATCACAACTATGATGCTTTGCTATTATATAGCACTAAGGATGAATAAAAATGTAAGCTATGGAGTATATCAGTTTTATACTGTGCTTTTGAATGCCACAGATCTCCACCCATAACAGCACTGCATCACTGTTTCCAAGGTAACAAGATAACATGAGCCACTTTGGTGTGTGTTGCTGTCTCTGAAAGAGTCTAACTTCAAGATGAGAATACCATATTGGACTTTGTAAATGAATTCTGATTTGTGCTTTTTATGCAAAATATAACCCCAAATGATGTACCGACTTGAACAGTGCAGTTATTTAATAGGATGATAGCAAAGACGTTATAGATAGATAGAAAAGAAAACAGGGTTTCAGGTGTGACAATGGGATGAAAATGCTTTTCTTTTTAGATAACAGGAGCTACAAGGCAACAGATCCTCATGCCAAATTAAAAAATGTTTATATTAAATTGACAGGAAGGAATTATGGGATGGTAGTGACATGTAAGGCCCAGCAAAAGACTGGAGAGAATTTTAAAAATAGACAAGTCCCCAAAATACACCTGTTGGCTGAGGAGAAGGTGTGATATGAGCTCACTCATAGTACAGGTACAGTGGTATCAAACCAGGTATCTGCAGATCCCAGCAGTTGAGATCTGGGAAGTGATAGACAGTGGAAGGAAAAGAGCCCAACAAGAGGACAGCAAGCTACAGTGGAGCCAAAAACTAGCAGCAGGTACAACAGACAAGGAACTGACTTGTGTGGAGTGACCAAAAACCTGCTGGGAATATGTACATGGAGACTGTAGGATGGGAGACAGGGAATGGCACTTCAGAGATAGCTAAGAAAAGAATCACATACAAGGTCTAGACAAATCACGCCTGTCCAGCTCCAGGAACCATTTCCACCACAATTAAAAATTTGACCTGAGGCAAGGGAATCCCACACAAGCCTCTTCCCACTGCTGAGCTACAAAGCCCACCACATAAGATCACTTCCTTATCTTATTTTTGGAACGTTCTTCATATTAGCTCTTAAATAGAGTAGTTTGAAATGCAAAATGTATATAATGGGTTTTAAAACATAGGGAATTTTCTGACAGACTCCCTATGTGGCAGGAATGTGATTGAAATACTGTAACATGATGCATTCTTATAATTCAATTACATTTTTTGTATATTTTGGCTGTTTATATATTTTGTCTACCTTTTGATGTCTGAAAGTTAAATTAATTCAAAAGGTCTTTGCAGTTAGAAGAGCCTCCCTCTGACTTCCAGAGACATGCATGGCCAGGCTTGTATTCTCCTGCCATATGCAGCCCTTTTAATCGTTCAGACTTCAAGGGGCTACCAGCATTTCTTCATTTGATCAATAGCCTGAACAGTTGCTCTGTGCTCTAGCGCATACAATGGAAGGGGCCTGACAGTGCTACCTCTCTCAAAAAAAGAATTAAGACAAAGTCACTTCTTTCCACAGCAGTCCTGCATGCCAGCTCTTCATTTGTGTTGAATGTCACTAAATCCAGATGGGAGCTCCACGCCACCATGCTGGAGCAGCAGCGATCCCTCATTGACGAGGTCAGCAGCCACAGGAGAGCACAAAGGGGGACTTTAACCAGTCAGTCCATAACCAGTTAAGGAGAGATTAAATTGCCTCCACTAAAACACTGGTCAACCCTCACCACAAGGAAGGTCTTCAGTTAAATGGTCTTTTCTTCCCTCAAAACTTTGCTTTACATCATTTGTGAGAGGAACCTGGGGAAACCTTTGTAAAATCATGAGAGCGGGGGATAGAGTTGTGTGAAAGTGTGAAACTATGAAAGTGTAGCTGTATGGTCTACTGTGCAATAGTTTTCTCCATAAAGTATCCTATTCTCCTACTCCTGTTTCATTCAGGCCGGTGGGGACACAAGTGGCTCTAATGAGTCAAGCATGACTGAAAGAGAGACGTGTAGACTCTGAACTGAGTTTCAGCAATAATATTTCTCAGAGGCTGGTTATGCTCCTGACTTTGAAACGCCACTCACTTATTGAAGGAAGATAACTGAAGTGAAGATGAGTATAAACATGTATCTGAACAAAAGTGAGATCCAGTGATCTCACTCCTCTCTCAGTGAACCAGTCCTCTGACCTGACCCGTGAGAGCTTTTCTTCTTCCTCCCTCGCTGCCAGCTCTGAGCGTCCTTTTCATCCAGAGGTCTCTGCCATTTCAGATCACCTCGTCTACAGCTGACTTTTGCTCTAGCACTGCTCAGGTTTCTAGGGAGTTCAGAAATGACCTTATGGTTTAGAATTCTTTCAAGCACAGTAAGAAATTTCAGCACCTATTGTATGTAGCGCCTGTCCATAATACGACATTCCACAAAACTTCACACCCTATCTGCAGAATATACAGCTGACATGTATTCAACCTTCAGCACATACAAGAGCAACAGACAACTAGAACTTTGCCTTATAGTAGGGACATGAGAAATGAGAAAATCTGGTAAATGGTGATGGAGCAAAAACTTCAGTAGAAAAATGACATAGGCAGTCATTACAGTAATGCTGACAAATAGACTATTATTATAGGTGTTGGGATGTGTTACAGGACTCTTCCCCCTTTGCCTTGCAAAGGAACTTGCTAGAAATTACCAAAGGACTCCAGCCTCTAACCCTAAGCTTGAGTTACCCCCACAACAATAAAATACAACAATATTCTTTAAATGGAGCCTGCTCAGGTTGGCTGGGTAAAATAGGTAAAACAAAAGCTTTGAAAACTATTTTGCTTCTTCACAGGGAGAGTTTGAAGGGGATGCTTTTGTAGAGTGTTTTGGTTTACTTAGGGGTTTTTTTGGACAGTCCTGATTTGCAAGCCAGCAAGTTTCAGTGACTTCCTGCATTACATTGACACTACATCACTTGGTGTCCAGACAATTATTTTTTTCTTCGTCACCTTTAAATGCTGGTTTGGGGTCTGTTCCTTGTTGCAGATCAGACCCCTGCGCTGCTGCCCCAAATCCCCACTTGCGTATTATCTGTGTTTTGTCCCTTTCTGTTAGGCAAAATTATAATTTTTAGTTCCTTCCCAAATGCTCCAGCTGCAGGCAGGATAACACAAAGTAGCTTTCATTTTTACTATTACAGTACATAGGATGTACACCACAAACTGGAACAAACAAAACAAGTGGCTGTATCAGAGTCCCTGGTATGGAACAAGATAATCTCTTCCTTTCATCAGGATTCCCACTTGTGACTCCACATTGTCTATGAACTCTGGATGCAATGTCTGCACTGTCAGATGTCTGCAATGCAGTGGTGGGGGATGGATACCAAAAGGTTTTCTTAATAATCAGCTACAAGGAAACAGGCATCTTACAGTGAAATTAATTTAACAAATTTTAAATGCTTGGTTTAGACTGAGGTAAGTAAAATCTTACTTTTCAGGGACTGAGTTTTTGGGGGGTTGGGGGGCTGTCTGAGGGCACTACATAGGTGTGATTTCCCCAAAGCAAGCCAGACATAAGTGGATCAAAAGTGGAAAACACATGGCAGATATTTACCTCTACAAGACTTAAAAGATCAGGGGTTTAGTTCCTCCTCTTGACCATGGCAGGGTTATATTAATTGGCTAAATGGTTTAGGGCACAGTCCTCTGGAAGAAATAACACCATGTGATGAAAAATACCATCAGTAAGTGAAGAATGCACTAGGGCAACACATTAAGAGAATGAGAAAAATATTTTAGCACGTAGTTTAAACCCTGCCAGCTATGGAAAACAAACTACTCACAATCTTTATATGCTTCACATTTTTCTTCAACAGTATCATCTTCTCTTCTAATCAGAACAAGCAAAAAATCCAACTAATGCCAACTTGAATTGCCCACACAGCTCTTTTTCTTTACCCTTCCTAAAACTGCAAGTCATTGTGTTGGACAGCTGGGAATTTCCCGCTCACTGAGGGCTCTGTAACCTCATGTAAGTAATCCTCCACAGAAAATGGAATAATTTCTCACTAAGATTATGTGAAGAAGCCACATGCATATGTTCCCGCAAGTCTGTTGGAAATTAGTACTATCTATCTAATAAGTGGGTTTATTGAATAGGGAAGAGTAGGGGAACATTTGTATTGAGTTTCCTGGAAGTTTTTTCTGATATAGGGTATAACTCTTTGTAGATCTCCTTGTAATGTCGTACCAGGATCTTCCTAACTCATTCTGTACCACACAGAAAGTTGTCATAGTCCTGAAGCTCTTAATATCATAATATCACATTAAACTGCAAAGAGAGAAATACAAGAGGTACCATAGATACTCACCCAGTATTCCCACTCCTCTTGTCTCAGAAGAATCAGTTTCAAAAGTTTTAATTTCAGAAAAAGTCTCAAGCATTATGTGCTTTGCTGTGTTGATAAGGAAAATTACACCTAACCAGCTCCTTAGCCAAACACTTATTAGAGGCAAATGTTACCTCATTAATCATAGAATTGTTTAGGTTGGAAAAGACCTTTAAGATCATGAAGTCCAACCATTAACCTAACAGTGCCATCCCACAATCTAACAGTTTGGTTTTTAGAGAATATGGTCAACTTGCAAGCAATACCTCTATGTCTCTAACAGGGGCTCAGTTCCCAAATTCCTTTAAGATGTAGGAATGCTCCAGAGTTAATAAACTGTCAAAGTGCCAAAGAAGGCTGTGCTGTCCAGACTTTGCACTGGATGTCACTTATCCCCAAATCCTCTCTGACAACATGGAGGAAAACATTCACACCAGCCCTTGGAACATTGCAGGACATGCCTGAGAGCTGGCAGCTCGGGGGTAACTCACACTGCTCAGGTCATCTGCTCACTTCTCCCAAGGAACATAACTCCCTGCAGCTATCAGCGCACTCAAAGACCACTCTGATGACTGGGTGAGACTGAGAAAAAAGAATGACTGCTATTTATATTATCAAGGTAAACTATTCAAGCCGATGATTATGATGTTGGAAAAAAAGAGAGAGAAAAGTAATATTAAGCATCCTTCCTGGGTTGTGTATTGTATCAGTTACCACAGAGGACTAGAAACCTAGTCTTTTGCCCTAAAAAAGGCTTCCTATGGTTGTCTTGCCAAAAGCGGAGTTTCTCTACAGCTATTACAACTTAACTGCTCAAATGGCTCTTCAGCTCAGCCCCAGTCCCTGCAGACTCAGCTCTCCTCAATGCCTGCTGAATTTCTGGATTTCCTGTGTCTGTCCTAAAGATCAGTCTTCACAATATTGGTAGGTGCAGTCTGTGCTAGCTTCTTCTCATGGTGTCCCACTGTGCTGCACCTGGAACCTGCTGTTACATGACTCTCTTTTCTTCACAGTGTGTGGGAGACGAAGGAGGGTCACAAAGAGCAAATGAGCTGCTTAGGGAAAGAATATGAGAAACAGGTCAAGTACAAGAGTAAACCTTTCATACGTACTCTCAGCATTTGGCAACTAGAGGTTTAGAAACTTCCTCTACTGAAGACTGTCAGGACAATCATACCTAATAGCTACCTATATGTGTGTGTGTGAATATGCGCGCATATATATACATAAAAAATATAAAACCCATTTACATTTTTGGTCTCAGTAACACTTTGTGCTAAAAAGTTCCATGTATTCTTTTGCCTGCTTCTTACTACATGATAATTTCACTACTTTTACTTGTTCTCGTGTTGTAAAAATCACCTTCTCGGCTCATGGCTTTCTAGCCTTCTCTCATATCCCTACCACCCCTAACTGAATGCCTCTTCTCTGAAATAAAATGTCTTAATCTATTTAGTCTATCTTCACACAGAGATCTGTTTCATATTTATTGCCATACCTCTTGCTCTTCTGTCTAAATAGTCTTGCTGTTGTATACGCTTTTAGAGCGGGGATATCAAAACCGTTGGCAGATTTTAAGGTGTGGGATCACCACTGATTTATGAAAAAACATAGGGCTGTGTTTGGTCTTCTGGTTTCTGCTTCTTCCCTGACAGTGTGAAATCATCACAAAAACAGCATGCTGAGAAGGATCTGCCCAGACCTAACTGATAGGAAATGTTCAGAGCAAGGAGATGCAACCACTAAATCCCACCCTTCTCTGGGGTTTTACAAACCCCAGATCAGGATTAAAAAACACAAAACGTACTCATGAAGGAGATTTCATGGCATCATATACAATATATTACATTGTACACAGAGCACTCACTGGATCTGAGAAAGCTCTGGTCCAATTTACCCCTTTCTGCTGGTGATGATTCAAAGCCATCCTTCTCGGATACAGAGGAGCACTCGTAAAGGTGAACTTACAGGTGGGTCTCCTCCCAAGTGACACCTTGACTGGTGGGGAAAGCATGCAACCCTCCTCTGGCTCAGTGGGACCTGGAGGGTTTTCTGTAAGTAGAACAGCTTTAAAAGAAGGATAGAGAGTGTCTTCTTTTCACACTAGAGCAGTAACAGGGCACTTTCTTCAAAGGTAAGAAACGTAGATTCAAATCCACAGAACTGAGGAACTAAACTGTGGTTTTCTGCATGCTGGTCAAAAGCTCCAACTAGTGAGCTGGTATACAAAGGGAAAAGAGTGCTCATACTTTCCAGCTTTGTTAAAAGGGGGGAAAAAAAGCCAAAGTAAAAACAGTTGCTCCATTTTTACAGCCCTTGATCTATCAGGCTCTTTGTGATAATAGGGACTCTATAAGACATCTTAAACTGATATGTTGGAGTACTCAAAAGTTATCCTTCAATCCTGAAATTCTTAACTTAAAAGCCTAATTTTTTTGTAAATGTGGGAATAAAAATGGACATTTGTACACTACGCAGTGTCACTCTTTCAAGAACAGAAAAGCAAGACATTCTTTCCTATTTTTCTTGGCATACACGGGCTTCAGAACTGAGATATCTACCACAGTATAGCAGCAAGAAAATAGGGGAGTTTTATCCAACCTGACAAATTGCAGAGTATAGCAACAGGGAAAGACAGGAAATATTTTTTGCCTTTCTTCTTCCTTTGCTTTGTTGGTAAATTTTTCCTCTAGATATTGGAAATTAACAGAGCAAAAGGAAAGGTGGGCTTGAATTCAGAAGAAATGAGGCTTTGATCTTAAAGAAGGTAAAAATCAGAACACAGAGAGCCCACATATCACTAGGTCAGGGGAAGTGATGTCACACTCATAATGAGCAACAGCAATACTTCTGAAAAAAAACTTCAAAAAATGCCTCCTAGATATTAAATCAAGGGGTATGTTTGCATGTTAACTGCCTCCAAGCGATCTTTTATATTAAACCACTTTACGTGCAAGACTTCCAGATCATTTACAGGGCGAGTGCTTAGGAAAATAGGGGCTTTCCAAGTGCCTGAAAAGATTGTCTGACTGATTGTCTGTCTACAGGTTTTCTTCTAAAGCTTTTTTAAGTATATGATCCCATCCCAGCTATTTAACTCAGGAACCTGTCAATTACACGCTGCCTAATTGAACTCTCGGATATTGTAGGATTGCAAGCCACAAAGCTTCACAAAAATGTGAAGAAAGGGTTTTCTGCTGTGATTTCATTCTTCAAACCCAATTTGAAAAGGTCAAATTTCAGATTGCACAACCCTATTGAGACTTAGGGACTAAACAGGGACAATCACAAAAAAAAAAAAAAGCTAATTTTTTCTTCCCCTTTTGAAAGGCAAGAGGAGGTCTTTAATACCAGTTACTTGCTGGGGCTGATAGCAAGGTCTGAGGGTGGGGAGAGGACAATGAAAATTCAAAAAGGGAAAAATATGAGTCAGTTTTTGTACTGCTGAGCTAGTAAATGGATGAATGACCGACTGTGTGACATCTCCTTCAGAGGCACTTTGCAATCCTGCTTTCTCTTGTTTGATTTTTTTCTTCAAAGAGAAAATATGGGATAGCAAACAGATTTAGGGGCTAAATAAGGGAATATATCTCTGGAACAAATTTTACAAAAGGCTAGAAATAAATTGTGTATTTCACAACGGTTGGATTGTGGTTCTGAGCCATAGCCCCCTGAGGTTAAGTGAAAACCTTGATTTCAACAGGCTTTGTGTCAGAATCTAAACCACAGTGTTTTACAGAAATGAGGGTGTCAGTATCTATCTTGACATTGTATTAAATTAATTTAAACTACCTATTTAATCAGTCTACAAACGGATTTACATTGTCTCCATGTTTATTGATTGACTGCATAAACAAGTTTGACCTCAACTGGTGTAAAACCTTAGGACTCCACCAACTCCGGTGGAGCAGTGACAGGAGAGCTGAACCATAAAGGACTTTACACAGTATATGGCCATCCATGCTCTCAAAGAGTACGAAATATGACTGAGTAAGCTCATTATATTAGCTGATGAGCAGTTACTCTAAGGTAAGAAAAAGCATCTAAACGCATAAGCTCATGTAGCACGTGGTTTGCAATTATGATCATCCCCAAATGTTGTCAGAACTATGCCTGGCACCCTCTTTGATATTTAAGGGGTAATTGAGTGTTAATTCTATTGACCTTATTTGCAGAACCTCTTCCATCCTGAGAGCATTAGTGACTGTCAGGCAGCACACTTTACATAGCTGTCTGCTGAACATTTTTCTTTTAGTGATTTTTTTTTACCTGAGGCATTTCATTCATGTAACTTCAGCAATCAATTTTGGCCCAAAGCAGCATAGGCCTCAGTCACAGAGAAGCAAGTATTTGCATGCAAGCTTGCTATTAAAGCACCAGGGAGAAGAGTGAGTCCGCAAAAGCTTAAGAAATGGGAATCTGAGTTAAATCATCACACAGTCAGCTAAATTACTGGCCCTGTAATTAGCCTTTTTGGAGGTCTCTTAAATTGTTAATCCCTTTGCTGGTTATAATTGCTTTATTGAATCTAAATTAATCCAATGTTTTAAGAAATAATCATGCAATTCTAATGGCTACATAAAATGAAAAAAAATATGGAAACTACTTTGTTTGAGACCTAATTTAGATTAGACTGCTGAAACAATTAGTCTTGGGAATGGTATATTTTGCAGAATTTTGCGGGGGAGGGTTGAGTTTGGGGCTGGGGGGTTAATATTTTATTTACACAGTGTATGCAAAGCAGTTGTATTTAAAAATTCACTGTATTGGGAGTATTCACTGCATACAGAGAGTGAGTTAGTGCCAAATCAGAACTGGATCCATGCCAGGAAAGAGAGCCGGGGGTTAGACATCTGTAAAGTGTGGATGCGATGGAAGACAAACCTAAAACACTTCTGTTCATTACACATCTAGGCTATTTCGTAGCCATTCATCTAGAGCTGAATTTCCAGACCAAAATTGCTGTATCTAAAGATGGACATTTGCATATTTTGCAGTGCACAGAAACTTTATTGGGTCCCAGAAGAACTAACTTAACCTGAACATATACCACTGAAATACCCAAGGGTAATCAGGTCTTATCTGACCCAGTCTGGAATAGAAAAAAAAATATCATCCAGGTGTCTGGGACTTCCAACACTGCCAGGAATTACCTCATTATCCTACAGCACTGGTCTCATCAGATAAAAAAGAGGATGGGGGGAAGGACATGGAAACGCGAGAAGGAGAACAGATGAAAGGGAACTAGGGAGAAGAAAAAACATGTTGAGTCTTAATTGAGCTTGGAGAGGAAGCAGGAGGAGAAAAACATAGTTGGCTGGGTTATGATTTATTCTCTCTAGTGATCTATGTTTGCAGTGGATTGAAACGTGCTCTTGTTCCTAATATATATTTTATACCTTGTTTATCAAGTGTGAAGTCAAGGATGAACAAGTTTAAGTTATGGGCAAAGTATGACACTTCTTTACAGCCAATCTCATCAGGCATTGCTTTGTAAAGCCCAGGGAGCATGTTAACATTTTCTGAGCTGTTACAGCTGATTCTACTCTGAGCCCTAGCTCAAGAAATATGTAGGGTTAGTGTGTTACAACAAACATTTAAATGCATTATATACACTTTATATAACCCCTTATATGCATAATGTGCAATCTTGATCCCGTGTTTCACCAAGAAATCATCACTGACTCAGCACAAGAAGATGTTAAATTTGGAAAGAGAAAGAGAAAAAGAAGAGCAGAGCCAGATACACAAACAAATGGAAATACAACCCTCTTTCTCCATTCACCTATAAAAGCAAGGAGAGATGGCCAAGCTTGGAGGGGCAGCAGGAGAGAACCAACATAATGAACAGAGATCACTGGTAGCAAGTCTTCAAGGATTCATAAAGCATTATAACTGTTGACACATACTTCGCGCTTTGATTCCTATTTGTGAAAAAATTTGCTACCTTTAAGAGAGTTTCTAGGGATTCCGTCTTCACATATACATTTAAAATTCCATATTCATATGTACAGATATGCAGGGTCATCTTTTTTACAAACTACTTTTTGGAGTGTTGAGGCTCCAGCAGTATACATGAGTATTTAGAATATCATCACAATTAGCCCTGATAAAAATGAAAAGGGTGTTAGAAACTAGTGCAATGTACTTAAGTGTCCAGTTACCCTTGGGAAAGCACGTGTGTAATAAAATGCCATCTTTGAAATACAGCTCTGTATCTCTTACACACAGCTGAAAAACTGCCACTTCAGCAATGAAGCATGACAGCTGCTCAGAAGCATATTACGACTCTATATGCTATTCTCTTCACTTGGTTATGATGCCCCCAGTAACTCTGCACTTATGGAGCTTTTAGCCAAATGTATTTTAATTGTACACAGAGGAGATTTTATGATACATAGCTATCAAATGATCCATTGCTATAACACACTTCTTTTTTTCCCATGATCACCAAATTCATCATTCTATAGACAAACAAAAAACCAATCACATTCATCTGGATGTATGCCTCAAAGTCCACATATGTACTGCACTCGATGTCATTAACATGTTGAGGCCATTTTTTTGTAGTCCTTCTTCACAATTAATATAGAAGGGGAAAAAAAACCAATCTCCTGAATGAATAACTTGCCTATAGGCAACTTCAGGTAGTTAGCAATATTTTTCTCTATTGTTTTAGTATTACTTTACAGGGAATCAAAGGTAAATATCAAAAGAGAACACATCAGCATCCTTATTATTTCTCCTTCCAGAATATCAGTCCTCATGTCTCATTTATTTCAAGTTCATTTTTTAACTGCAAGCACTTTTTGAAGTCTTCACCCTGAGCTTCAGCTGAGGAGCTCATCCTGCACTAGGCACAGCCACTAGCATCTGTACCATGCCAGCTACCTCCATCTGAAGGACAGGCATAAAGTGTTCTGAGACACTAGTCCGGCCTGATCATAAGTTCCTCAATGATCCTAAACCCAGGAAAGACACATAAAAAATGTGCAATCAAATTAACTGTGTGAAGTAGCACAAATTACTAAAGGCCAGTACAAAAGGAAAACACAAACCCATAGGAGAAAAACTTCTATGGGCTCAGGAACATGCCTGTGACAGAATTTGAAAGGGAAATAAAGCATCATGAGAAAAGATTTTTAAGTGTGTTATTAACAGGAGAAAAATGGAAGAATATAATAGTTAACAACAAAATATAGAAAATTACTAGCAAGTGAGCTAAAGTGTTGATTATGAGACAGGATTTGTGGAGTGAAGTGATATCTTTTATTAGACTGACTAATTTAGTAGTAAAAAAAAAAATAGATAAGTCTTCAGGAACACAAACCCAGCTCCTGAGGCAGATGCTTGTCTATTTTCCAGCTATATCCATTGGATTAATAAAAGAGATTGCCTTTTCCCCACAAGCTTTCCTTGCTTATGTTCTTAGGCTATCATAGTTACAACATTATCACTATATCTTGAAAGTGTTCCATGATCTTTTTCTTCACCCTTTGCTTAAAAGATCAGTTTTAATGTCATAGCCAATCCCATTAAAACATAAAAAAGGGTGAAAATCAGGCTAGAAAAAGGAAAGAATAATGCTAGAATCTACATAGCTAATGTAGTAGTTTTCAAGTTGGCTAGGCCTGATGTAATTCAGCACTGAGAACACAGAAAAGAGTTTTCAGAGCCATCAGCAATTATCTTTAGCAGCTTGAGGAATGCAGATTCCAGAAGACTAGAAAGGGCAAACATTTACTTACTTTTAAAACATCAAAAAGGAGAAGATACCCTAACTTCAATCACCAGAGAAATATCAGAACAAATAGTGAAAAGATCTATTTGTAAGAATCTGGACTATATCCAGGGTAAGTAAGAGCCAAGATGAATTTTTATTAAATAAATCATGTCAGGACAAATTTATTTCTCTCTATGGCAGATAACAAGCTTTAAGGATAGAGGAGAATAAATACTGTCATGCATCTGGATTTTGGCTTTTGACATCTCACAGGACATTCCCATAAACAAGCGGATTTGAGGTAGTTAGACAGTTACTTGGGAAATCCCATTCAAAGAACCGTTATCAATGATTCATTTTCAAATGAGCAAAAGATGCATCAGGTCAGGTTCTGCAAGAGTCCATCTGTATGACATATTTGTTAATGAACTGGTAGAGAGATGAAGATGGTTTTTTGTATTTGAAAATGGCACTAAGCTAAAAAAGCTTCAAACCCTTCAGAGTGCAGAATGTACATTTTAAATTATCTCAGTGAACAGCAGAATCTGAATTCAGCTAAACAATTAAATGAATTCACATGCACGTGCACAAGTAAAATTATCTGCACAAATATAAGGTGGAGAATGACTGGCAAGACAAGCACAGTGTAGAAAAGAACCTAACAATTAGAATGAATCACAAACAAGCAATAAAATCATACCATTGCATAAGAAGCAAGCATGCTGGCTTAGAGAAAATGAGTATGTTTTATGTTAAACACACAAAACATTCCTTCCACTCTACTCAGAGTTGGTAATCCTTTACCTGGATCCCTGTGACCACTGCAGGTTATCGCATATCAAGGAATACATTGACCAGCTGAAGAAAGTCCCAAAACCAGAAATAAGAGTGAACTTCCAAAAAAAAGTGATCTAGCATAAGACTTTGCAAGAACTGGGCTTGCTTAATCCAGGAGGGGGAAGACTAGGAGGAGATCTGGTAATGGCTTTCAAATTTCCAGAAAGATTCTTTGTAAAAGAAGATAATGACTTGTTTTCCATAATATCTGAAAAAGAGAAAAGACTGCAATAAGGGAGAATTAGGTTAGAGGTGAGAGAAATATTTCAGTGTGAAAGGCCAACTAAGCAATGAGTAACAGACCTACAGAGATTTTTACTGCTTGTTAGAAATTTTAAGGAGGAGTAAGCCAAACAACAGTGAGGGTTGGTTTTCTGTATTGATCCTGCGTTGGAGCATAGCTTTGAATTAATGGATCTCATAAATATTGCACAGAAAGTATTATTATCAAACAGTATGCAACTCTCTACCTTGCTCTATTGCATAGACTGTGGTGCTAAACATATATCTCTACTAAGGATATTATAATGGAAATCGAATATGAAAACTGAAAGTAAAATGATTGCCGTAAAAAAGGTTTCAAAATCCCTTTAACTAGGCAGCATACTAGCAGTTACTACAGCAGAGAAATGGAAATTAGAGATAGATATGGTTTTTGCAGATTTTTCACAGTAGACCTCTACTTTCTGTCCAAAATTTCATTATTCCAAAAAGATCAGAGTTTAATTATTAATTACACCCACAAAATGTGAATGCCTTTGTGAGTAGTCCATATGCCACTGGCTTTTAAGGTTACTGCATGCTCAACAGTTTTCTGTTTCTTCACATTAAAAAGGAAATAAAATAAAATCAATTCCTGTATCCTGCAGCTCTTAGCTCTGCCATGTCCATTATTTCAGAAGTATCAGTTCTTATTATTTTCTTTACCACTCCAAATTTTGCAGGAGGTCATTATTTATGTTATACTGTTGATGATATTTACATCATACCCACATGATTATGGGCAAACCTATAGCCTTAATATATGTATCATCATACCATATGGAGGCAAATCCTTTAAGCGGTCTAGAAGATACTCCTCCAAGTTTCTCAGAGAGCTGAAATAATGAAAATTATGTCTTGGGCCATTAAGAGGCAATGTGGTCCCCAGCCTCACTGACATACCTAGACCCAAACATTCTATACTTTGTTGTAGCTTCCAAGTCTTCATCACTTCTTACGTCAATGTTTGTGAGAGTAATAGCATAGGGATGTTTAAATAAGCTTGTGATGTCCTTCATCTCCAGCTCTTCATAGTTCCTTAAAGGCACACGTGCACTGACAGACCTCTCCATCTGGGTGGAGAAGTACCACCGAGGCTAACAGAAATTCTACACACAAAGCTGGAGAGGAACAAGTCCAAGAACAGTGAGAAGGCAACATGCTGAGCTCACCCTCATTACTCAGAACTACATCTGAAAGTCCTCTTTCATAAAACACTTTTGCTATTCTTGAAAATAATGGGGAATAGGGAAGCATAACTGCTGTTAAAAGCAGCTAACATTTTACCTGTCCCTATTGCTGTGCACTCATAAAACACACAAGTCATTCACACAACTTTACTCACATTGGTAGGTGTATCCTAGAAAAAGTGTTCACAAGATCACACTTGTCAGTATGGATTCTTGTACTTAGAACAACTTTATACATCTTTTATAATATGAGTGAGCTACTAGGGACTCATTTTCTCATTTTCATGTTTTAGAAAGTTTCTTTACTTCATTGACAGGATTTCTCCAAAATCAGTGTTGTTAAAAATAATATTTGAGAGAGGTTTTTAAGTTATTTTTAAAAACAAATACACAGGAAAGAGAAAGCTTGTGGTAAACTGTACAAAACCACAACCTACTGCTGCTCTGATCATTATTTCCTGTTCCCAGTTACTGGACCACATGCCAAAGCAGCTGACAGGATCCAGGAATAATTGCGTTGGACCTTTAGAGCTGTCTCTGGGTCCATCACGTCATTAGACTGACCCTGTGCTGCTTGTCTTCCTCGTCCTCCTGACTGGCCTTTCCTTTCCTTTCAACATTTTTTCCTATAATTTTTCTCTCATTTTATTCATTCATGAATAACATTCCACTCAAACCCTATATACATCCTGCTATACACAAGGTGTATATAGCAGACCTTCAAGCTGTGAGTGCAGGTTTTGCTCAGGTGGGCAGATGAATTTAAGCAGCACACGCCTGCTGGCCTCGGAAATGCATCCCTGGAGCCTTTCTGCTGAAACGCAGCCTGCACACAACCAGCCTGCTTGGTTTTCAGCCTGAAGCCTTCACAAAAACATACCACACCCCATTAGTCAAGTACCCATTTCCTATTATAAATAAGATGTTCTTTTTTTTTTAATTAGATCCTGGTTCAATCTGGAAAACTCAGACCTGGCTTCAGATTTCATGTGCCCTGTTCAGCTCAGGAAAGTTTAGTCTGCTGTCCAGAAGCAACTTAAGGATATTCAGAGTTGGATTCAGTTTGAATTTTGTATTCTGCCACTGAGATAAAAATGGAACTGTGATCTCTTTAGGGGGTGCCTGTGTCTACACTGCTTAGACAGAAAGCTCCTGAGGGTGTCAAGAATATCCTGGGTCCCTCTACACCAAAGGTGTTTGGGTCTCTCCCAGCATATCTAGCTGTACCTCCTATGGGTATGCACAAAGAAAAACGTGGGCCACAGGTTTTGTGGCATGCAATAAGTCATCTGTCACTCAGCCTCCTATTTTTCCACACTGTGCAGATGTTATGAGCCTACCGTGCAACCCTACGTAAGAGGCAGGGTCTCATAGCAAATGGCAGGGGAGGAGGGGAAGAAACCAGGGTCACGGACAGATGCAGGCCTCATGGTTGTCAGCCCTCCCCACTGGTTCCCAAGTCCCGACACTGTCTGAACTTGCAAATAGAGGCTGCACTTTTGCATGGAGGAAGGATAAAGTGGCACAGAGACACTTGTTGGTGCAGGGACCCCTTACCAGGCAAACTGTGAAGATGCCACCACCGTCAGCCCAGTCACTGGGTGCCTGCAAGCCTGATGGCGAGCACAGGCCTGGGTACAGCACGAGGGTCCCTGGGACAGCAGTGACTCAGCCCTTGCAGCTACAGGGCACACCTCGGAGGCACCGTCAGGGATGTGACCTCCCCTCACAGGGGGGTTCCCGTGCCCCTCAGAGGGTGCTGCAAGATGTGGGAGGGTGGACAGTCAGGGCAGTTAGCCTTGATGGCGCCTTCAACAGTGCTTGCAAGACATTGGGCTTTGAGGTCCAGCTATCATGCCAACTATCTCAATCACCCATTTGTAAACCAGTATTACAACATCCTGTATAAATAAGGGCTTGTCAGCAAGAATAAGATCCTTTAGGGCAAAGCTGCAGCTAGTATTTGCATGGTGTGCTGAGCCTCCCTCTCCTGCTGCCCTTGCATAGTGCCTTGTCAAAATGGTCATTGCTGCCCCACTGGGAATACAGGCACTGGGCACCAAAGGGGAGACGGATACCCCAGGTGGGCAGGAAGGAGGAAGGAGAAGGTTGAACCTGGCTTCCTACCCTCTTGGCTTAAGTTCTGATCCATGGATCACAATGTGATGTGATTGGTGATCCATGGAGTTAAGAAATCAGCCTGCATTCACCTTTATTTGAACACAGGACACATATCCAGAAGATCGAAGGGGAGGTATTACATCTTTCCCAAGGTCCCCTCAAGTAGCTCCACACAATCCATTGCCAGCTTGCGTTTCACAAGCACGGACTTTCTCCAGTGACAAGAAACATTTACACCGTAAGTTCCTTAAGGCCCAGTTTTTGCAGTGAGAACAAGACTGTGCTTTTTTAGGAATGCCAGAAAATGCACTGGTAGATTGAAAAATAGTAACAAATTGCCTTCTCAAAAATATTAAAAATGCACATTAGGAACCTTATGAAAAGACACTAATAGCACACAGTACAGATGACATTCTCATCTCCAGAATGTCCTGACCTGAATCTATCTTTATTCAGTACTTTCATGAAGATGGAGTAATCTCTGGGGACCTCACCGAGCACAAAGAGGCAAAGTCATGTGTCCACAGTAGGTAAAACTGATTCAGGAACGGCCTTCCTCAACCCTTTACTGCACCTGTTAAGCAATATTTCTTCACTTTATTAACAGGCTAAGAGATCATGAGAATTAATCACTGTGATTAATTGTGTTTATAGATAAAATGTATATCACAGATTGTGTTTATTACATCTGGGATTGGGGAGAAATCATACACTGCATCGAATGACTGTATCAGTTCTGCTGCAAGCGCATTTCTCGCTGCTCAGATATAAATAGTGCTCACAACACATGTGAAAAGGATCACACTCCATTCCAAGGTAGGAAATCACTGACGAAAACTGTTCTGGTAAACAAGCCCTTCCTGACGGCTGTCTGAATAATTGGCAGTGAGCGCAACTCCTAGATCGCTCTGCTGACAAAAACTGCCTCTCTCTCCTCCGTGCTACTAAAGCAACGCTGCATGTCGGGGAAGGCTGAGACCACTAATGCGGAAACGGAGGAGTCTTGATGCCGGCCTTAGAAAATCCCAGCCAAAACTGCACCCTTTAGAAAACCATCTCCTGGGTATGGCTCAGGTGTTCACTCCAGTTCAGCTGTTGATACCACCACCTCCCTGCCAGCGCCCACCATGGCTCCAACGGTGGCTCAGCCCCATATGGCAGACAAAACAGTCGTGTTTTGCCAAGTTAGAGATTCTCAAGGATAACAATTTCACAGCCTCCATGCAGCCTCTTTCAGTGCTCCTTAGGAAGGCTTTTCTTGTACCTCACTGGAGTCTTGTCTGCTACAGCTTACGCACATTTTGCTGTACTCTCCACCAAGAATATGGAGAACAAACTATCCTCTTTTGCACATTTCTTGGTTTTCTTTCTGAACATCCTAGACAAGGTCACTATACCTGCTAACAGTATTTTACATAGTTCAAGACTGCTAAGTGTTTGCATATCATCCCGTTCCAGAAAGTACATGGGACGCAGCAAGACTGCTGCATTTAATCGTTTGATGGAAAGTATGTTTAAGGGATCACACACCTCTGCTTTGTTCAGCAGTGTCACACAGCATCTCCATCGCACAACATTTAATGGCCTATTTTCCCCTTCACCGATCGCATGCACAGTGCTAACTGCAACTGTGCCCCATGTCCCGTGAAGTGCCCTGCCAGGGAGGCTGGAAATTCTTTCCATTTCATGCATTAAGCCATATTTACATGAGCATAAAATATACCAGCTGACTTTGCTGTTACTAAACATATCATGAAACTGATAGAAATATTGTTTGTCAGATATAGTTAGCCCGCAAGCAAACACAACAGGGCATATTCATATCATCCCCCTTGACAGTTTGCACAAGTCACCCTTCATAGGTGCCCACCCCTTTCCACCAAATCTATGAGGAAAAGAGGCTCCTAAATTTTGGTGCACCAGATTGTATCTCAGTCTGATATCTAAAGTAGACAGTGAGTCGATCTTGCATAAGCCCAAACATAGGTGGTTATCTCAGCAAAGCACTTTTGGTGTATGTAATATTTGAGTGAGATCACGCACAACAAACCTCCCATAAGCGTTCAGGCTGGCAAAACTCAATGGCTCAAACACTTCCAAAAGAATTAGCCCAGTCCTGAGTGAAATGAATTTGTTTTCAAATGTAAGTGAAGGCACAGCAGATATTTTGCAGTCTTCAGTCTAATAATTATGGTGAGGCATCTAAAGCAAAAGACTTCATCTTGAGTTACTGGTCAGTATGTACACCCTTTTCATGGTTAATACTGAGTTTCACAGTACAGATAGCATGTTCCAAACTTCTTTGGAGATATCCAGATCTTCACAGAGAGAACCTGTTTAGTTACTGTTGACATTTCAAATATGCTATTTGTTTTCCTTCTCCTTTATATTTGACAGTTACTGCTTAAGAAAGGACTTTGATATAGCCCATGACATGCCTGAGGGTATTTTTAAAAAGCGGTTTGGGAGAAGAGGAAGAGAATGAATACATGAAAATAAAGCCTGATCTAAATTAGTAAATTACATGTTCCCAGATGTTTCCTTCTTGAGATCTCGCATAGAGCAACAGCATCAGGACACTTGTAGTTTAAGGTTTTTCATTTGTCGCTAAATCTTTCCCCCTTTTTCATAAGCTGACCTCATATTTTCCAGTGATGTTGTTTTCACTTCACATCATCTGTACAAACAAATAAAGTATTCCCTCCCCCACAAACACAAGCACATGCACTCACATACTCCTCTCTTTGGTCTGCACACAGTAGCTTGGTACCAAAAAGATATGTGATTAAGTTTTAACAAGTGTCAAAGCCAAGTGGCTCACAGACGCTTACCTGGAGATCAGAATATGGTTTAGGTGCTTTCTGAAATTCAAATTAGCAAGTGTCATTCTTCCTGCCTTCTACCACACTTCAGGGAATGTTTGATCTGTAGAGAGAGAATGAAACACAGAAAATGAGCACGAGAGAAAAACCCAGGATCCAGGGGCTCAAACTTCCCACTCCCAAGCACTGCCACTGGCTCTGGGAGCACATGAATAATCCAGGTTACTCTTGCTTACGTGGCCATTTTGCAGGGCACTAATGTAGGGTGCTGTAGAACCAATTCCCTCATAAATATTTAGGTCAAAGATCTCAGCATGGAACAATACAATTAACAATTCAAAATGCTACCACCGAAAGTTATTTTCGACACCATCAGCTGGAAGTGAGCAGATATGCCTTTGTTAAGTTACGACGTACTCTATCATTTGTAATACAATATCAGTACAAAAACAATCCCTCAGAGCATTGATCAGAAATTTCATAATCTTTTTTTGTTCGCTAAAGTACACATTTTATAAAGGCTGTCATGGTCTCATGTTACTTACTGCCATGTTGCTCAGAAATAAAAGACGTTGCTGGGGAAGGAAGGAGATCTAACATCTGATGACCTACATGGGTTCTTTATTGTTAAAAACACTAAATCTAAGTAGTTTCTGTATACAAAAAAAATGAAATTGATTAGTATACAGAAAATGTACTGTATACATTAAATTCAATACGAATTTTACACTACACATAGTGGTCATAATTAATGTACCAGTGTTTACCTACATCTACCCCTCATACCGCTCTAGTACACTATTACACAAGTGCTTGAAAAAAATATGCCACAATCACAAACACATAAAGAGCTGTCATAGCACATTGCAGTGTATGAGCAAGAGTGACCTTTTTTTTTTTTTAACTGAAAACTATTAAGAATTAAGTCCAGTGAACTGTAAGGACCCGCATCCCTTGTCCACTTGAGTATCTGATTAAGCTGCAGCTGACATATTGCAAAGGGGAAAAAAAGATAAAATGAAAAATAAACCAAGTGTCAGGAAAATAGGAACTATCCAAGAAGCAAGTTTTTCCTCTTGCTTGTTCTCTGTCAGTCCTGTACTGTCAGTCTTCTACCTTTGCAGCTTCTATGTTTGCACGCCCAAAACTGAACAGCCCATCCTACAACCTCATACTGAGCTGGGGGCTGAGTTTTAAGAACACTTTATACACTGACATTTTGTCCATTTACACACACTTTAAATACTGACTCCCTTCTCCTGCCACAGGACAGAAAAAAAAGTGACATCTAGTTTTATACTGAATCTTCTAGTTTTATACTGACTTGTTGAACTTGGGATTAATCCTTTCCTGGATACTGATATAATTTTGGGTATTGATATAAGAATGCAAAAAGTACAGGGGACAGGGTAAGAAAAACTTGTAAGATCAAGGCACCGTGTGTGTTTTTCCTGTAGTTCCCCCCTTTGCTTTCAATCCCTTGCCAAATTGCACAAGGACCTGCTACGCCAAGTCCTTGCAGTGGTGCAGGCATGCAACATGGACCTGACACATGGAAGGAGAACCCCTTCGAAGTGACTCTTCCTAGGTGAAAGATGGGCCAAACACAGCCCTGTCGGAGCACACTCTTGACTCCATCTAATTCTCAAGTGACCTGTTTTCCTACTCACAGAGCAGTGCAAGGCAAGGACAAAGGGGAATGAATACATTTGAAACCATATATGCCTCTTACTGTTAATAAGACCCAATTTATATATATATAGAAGAGTTACAACTGGCAAGTCTTATTACCAAAGAACCAGACTACCCCACCCTTTGACTTGCTCCTCAGATATATAGGTACCTATGAGTACAGGATATGCCACGTACCTTAAAGTCTTTGCGATGATCCTCTAACTTGTCTTTGAGTGCTGCTAATTTTAATGTTGCTATTTTTTGTAGGTAGCAGGTAAGATCTGAGAGCTTTCTGAAAATGCAAGAGGATTTAAAAGGATGAAGGGTCCAGATCTGAAGACTTTTTTTTACTTTATTTTTGTTCTTTGGCATATTTGACAATCTATTCTTTTAGACTGATGCAATCAGTTCACAAAAGGTATCATAGCAGCAAGCTTGAATTGCAGTGTTAAAAAACAATAAAGAAATCACTCTGTTCACCTTGTCCTAGAGATTTTTTTCCAGATATATATATATACACACATGCATAAATGCCTTTATTTATAGCTCTGTTGAACTATAGAAGTAAAGAAAGAGAAAAGCATTGAATAATTCATCAAATTTTCTTCCTTTATAACTCAGGTCCAATTTTCCCCCATAAACATATAAAACCAAACTGAATTCTATCAGATTATTAATATTAAAGATGCAACTGCAGGATTTTATCCCAAAGAAAAAAAAAAAAGTCTTGTTAATCAGCATTGGTAGGGTTTCTGTGACTTCAGCTAGAGACAGGCATCTAGATCTGAACCAACTATCCTCGTCTCTGCACATAGTCAATGTAGATGACAGAGTCCAGGGACTAAGACATCTCATCCTAAGCAGAGATCTAAATCAAACCATCTGACTACATTACAGAGGTATCTACTTCTCCTAGTGATAATAAGAGGAGCCCCAAATAACTAGCTCAGGTATAAACATCTACCCCCACAGATGTTTAAAGTCACAAGAGATTAAACATTCACTGTGTCCAGTCTTTGATAAACCTTAAACAAACCAACCTAAGCAACTTGAATTATGACTACAGGAACTGTGTCACACAAATAAATCATAATATCCAAAATATTCCAAATATACTGTTACCTTCAAGTCGCTGCAGGTAACTGCAGTTAAAATGTGCTCCCCAGGAATACCCAACCAGATCCATTGCAGAGTTTATATGTCAGTAAAACACTCTCTTATGGCAGCAGAGCTTTGACTTCACTTTAGCAAAACTGGGCCTTATGCAGAGAATATTCTTTCTATAGCATTTCCTAATTCAGCTTGCAAGGCTGTGTTTAGAGGGATGTTAAGCATTAACTAGCATGTTCTCTATTTGTGGATTATGTGTGTAATTCCCCACACTGAAAGATGAGCATATATATCTAAAAATAAAGCTCCATACACAGTTTCCCAGTAGACAATTGCTTACTCATTTAAAATGTATGTTTACTTAAAATTTTGCTCCCTGGGTTGGCCTTATGAAATATACATTTCATTTTAGCAGGGATTCCCAAAGGAGTCAGCTGCCAGGCAGCCTTTTTCTAGCTCCTTCAGTACAAACAATGTAAAGCAGGACACTAAATCTGCAATAGCAGGCAACACTCCGGAATTAGAGTTTCAGCTCAGTTTCTGCTGACAGTGCCTGAGGAATACCTGGATCTCAACAGTTCTGTTAGCACACTGGATAGTTCATTCCCAGCAATTTGTTACCTGACATTAATTTCCTACAAAACCATGGTATCTGAACATGCTCCACATAAAATCATTTTTAGGAAGGTCGGGGGTTAATAGGAAATGAATGACTGAGTGAAATTTCCCTAGTTATTAATGTTTTCAGTATTTTTGCATCCCAAACCCCTGCTAGATCCTCCCAGAGTCATTTTATCTGCTTTTGTATCAGGCAATGGGGATATTATTTCACTGAGCTGGAAATCTACCTTAAATTCTGTCCCATATTTTGAAAACATGAAGAAAGAAGAAAAAAACAGAGTTCAGAAAATAAGAAGTCAATAAAACACTCTCTTATGGCAACAGAACTTTGACTTACGTTAGTGAAACTTTAGTGAATTTAGCCAAAAAACTGAATACTATGTATCACATCAAACATGGTCACACAGACCATGTTCTTTGTTAGTCAGAGTCAAATAATACCTATATGCCAATGAAAGGATATGTTTATGAAGAAATGTTTACTGCAGAAGTTTGTCATGTTTTGAATGCGTATAATGTTTGTATATCACAAATCCTTCAAAATCAATGTCACAACCAGTCCAAACAATAAAAACACATTACAAGGCTTTGGCTGAAATAAAGGACAGGGAAATAGTATACTGTTAGGCAGGAGTCCTGAAGACATTTATATCAGGAGTCATTTAAAACTAAATCACACGGGATTCAGGCACCATTGGCTACAAGTAATACCAGCCAGAAAAACTGATCTCTATAAAATGATACTGAAAAACACTTTTAAAATGTGCTGGTTTGCAACAAAGCCTTTCACAGAGTAAATGCCTGCAAAAAGTTTGACTGAACTGAGAGACAGATCTAGACCTGTTCCTCTCACTCAGCAAATATAAATCAAGATGAAACTATAGATGGTTTTATAGAGGGAAACTGAGGTAAACTCCAGAGCCAACTATGGTTTCTAGTAAGGTAACAAAGATATTTAACTTTGAAGAAAAAAAGTTTTGAAAACAACCAGTTGGAGAATATTGAAGGTGAGAAACCCTCCTCAGAGCTTTTATCCAGCAACTAATAGCAGAGGTGAGTGGTACTCACTATGGGGAAAGTGGAAAGTGGGCTTTTTATTAGGAAATGCAGGATCAAGTCCTGCTCAATCCTTCAGCCCTGTCAGGTTTGCTGCACAGCCATCTAGATCAAAATGCATTGAAACTGTAGGATAAGATAACATAGTATATTTTTAGATTTTTCTACAACTGGTCAGGGCCCATAACATGGGAAATATTAAAAAAGAAATTTAAAAGGGGTAGGTTAGGAACAGGATAGGAAAACGGGTAAGAAAGAAAATGCTTAAAGTCTTTCACTCAATTGTAAACAAATTATTTTATTTTTTTTAAATTACAAACTCTGGCTCTTTGTAGTCTAAATAAGTTACTTACAGCAACCCTGGAGTTCAGGACAATTTGACATGTAAAGAGGAAATGGGCTATTCATTTTGAAAGAGAATATCAAATCCAACAGGCAACACGGTCCATCATGAGCAAGTCACATGCGAATCATTGTACAGATTTGAAATGTTGAACACTGATATGTGCAACAACACCCTTTTGTTTTAAATCATTGTAAGAAACTTTCTGGCTCTCTTGCAAAACAGCTAGCTGAAGCAATACTAGCCCCCAGCCTCGCCACGTGTCGTATTCCATTTCCTGCAGAGATAAAGAGTGGTATCAACTATGCAACTTTAGGCTAAGAAAGGAAACAATCCCTCAAGCTTCACCAGAGAGGTGGGTAGGTACAGTACCAGTATCCCCCAAGGTGACAGCTATCAGCACTCACATCTGTCCCCCTGGACAGCACATATCTGTCTCCCAATCAGAGTATTTATCACCTCAGTAAAAAGATGAACAGATTTTGTTTGCAGAATTGTCACCCTCACAGCTGAAAAACGATTTGCAAGACCAAACTGTAGTTGTTTCATAAATACAGACACTCATTCCCTACAATTGTAGTGCCGGTGTCTAGGTTACTTAAAGGAAAACATTTATTTCCCATTAACTGCAACTAGTACATTTCTTTTTCTCTACTGAGGCCACAGTCTGACAGTATTGAGCTGACATGGGCATCAGAAAAGGCAGACCCTATCTTCTCCTTCCCATCGTTGGCCCTTATTTTCAGCTCCACATTACCCTGGGCTGCGCAAGTGCTAACGCCACTTATTTTCCCAAAGTATCAGCTCTTCAATCCAATTTACCAAGCAGCCGCAGCAGGTCAGAGGGTGCTAACGTGACCGGTGGGAGGGAGAGCAGGGCACTCGGGGCAGGGTTACTCTCTCCGGCAGCCGTAGTGGTTCAAATGCCCCACAAACTATAGCTGCTGGCCCTTACGCCGCAGTGCAGTTTGATGACACTGTCCCATAAGAGGCCTGAATAATTAGAGACCTGAGATTTACAGCTGCATACACTAATTGCTTTGTAAAAATACAGGTAAAAAAAGCTGTCACATCAATACATTTTTAAGTTTATTAGATTTACGAAAGAGCAGACAATGGGAAAAGTGTCAAAAGAACTATGCCTATAGCTTTACTAAATAAACATGCACGTATCTACTGTAACTACATATATAAATGCCTAAATTCAATCTGTCCATTCAATCACTGATAAAAAAAAAAAGCTTGTGCTATTTAAGCTTTACTGCTATTAAGTATTGCTGGATTGCTATACTCTTCATTACCGTTGTCTCTCAAAATATCACCTTCACTGCAGCTGTAAATAGCCCAGGAAAATAGTTCAAACCTTAAAGGGAAACTTCCAAAGAAAAGATTTTTTTTTCCCCTCATAGCTGAGACCTTTCCCAAGGGAACAGGCCACTTTTGGAGGTGTTAGTGCTTCATGTTTGTAGCAATGGAAAAAAAGTATATAGAAATAATGGGTTGGCTGAGTATATTATGAAAGGATTGCTCCTATTAGGGGATTCAGGGCAAATAAGAGCCAAGATAAAACAAAGTTATGGTGGAAAGCTTGGAGAATTTGTACTAGTTTCAATATCTTTGCTTCCATCTTCTAAATTGCCAATTGTCAAATGTCATTACTGGTCAGGCTGTTAGCTGCTCATTTGATTACAGCGTAGCCCCCTTTCTGCAGTGTGAGCATGTCCGTGTGCAAAATCATAAAACATGCTCAGGCAGGTGCAAAAGCTCAGGAAAGCAGGGAGATGGTAATTAAAGATATTTTCTTGCCTTTTTAATATATAGACAAGTCTACAACAAAACACAGAAATCCTAAGCTGTTTGCTTCTATTTGTCCTTAAAGAATTTGCGTCTGCATGTACTTCAGTAGTTGCCAAGAGTTCTTGCACAGTTTTAATACTAATTTATGATGAAGCATACCAAATGAACCACAAGTTATTTAAGAGAATGAAATAAGGAAACTTTTGAGGTTTTAGCAGGAAAACAGACTGGACTGAGAGGAGTCTGATGTAAATGAATAGACGTCTTCAATGAAAATGAAAGAGAAGAAAACTCCCTCCTGGGGTTCATTATGCCTCTTGAGCTGTTGGTAGTAAAGTTAATTTTTAAATGCTTTGAGGTGATTAAGAACTCAGGCATCACTCTAAATGTAAATAAGTCCTGTTTCATTTCCTTGCAGTTAGCTGATTGCAGCAGTCACCAGCTACTTAGCTTGCTGATGTATTTGAGATCCGTAGTCTAGTTCATAATTAACCCTCTTCACATGAAGTGAAAATGCTAGCAAGCCTGGGTTTGAATGTATATAACCAGGATCTGACATACTCACTCAAGAAAAAATAATGTTTATATTTGTAAATAATGAGGGCACTATTTGAAGCAAAAGTATCACAGAATGAAAAGCAACATTTAAATGAAAAGCTTGCTTCCACTCACACTGAATGCCGCTTAAAAATGCAACCAAAATAGATGCAGGTTAGAAACTTCAGCTTAAATATATGAATTATTTATAGTAAAATTTGGAAAACCATTATAGATGGATTTCTTCTTCCCTACCAGGTCTAGTCAATGGAAAATTTCAATGATCTGTATATTAATATCACATACAAATGAAAAATATCAGATCATACTCCATTCTTGTAATACATATATGCAAGCAATTAAGATTTAACAGCAATAAACTTGTTCAAGGCCGTGACGAGGACCTGTGAAATCCATATTCCCATTCCAAATTTGTCTCAAGATTTTTTCATGGCTAGGCAAACGTTTCAAAAGTGACTAATGCTGTGCACCAATTTGTAATTACCCAACCCAGGATATGCTAAGCCGTAAACCATCAAAATATCTCTACTGCATACTGAAATACTGAGGCAACCAACCCTCACCTCTGGAAATGCTGGCCTTGAAGTTCCCTACACTTACAAGAGGACAACTGCATCTCTCTTTCTTAGAAGACTGAGGCTAAACTCATTCATAACTCTGAAAGATTTTAGTAATCCATTTTTAGTAGAGGTTCTTCACATCTGTCCCACTTCAACCTTGATAATTCTTGTGATATAAGCTAAAAAAACCCCACACCAATGAGAGCTGAATTCAGGACTTCTACACTCCAAGACTTACAAATTAAATGAAATGACAGTTAAATGTCACTTTTATTTCCTCACACATGTCAGTCTGTCAGAGATTCCCCACATCCCACCAGGTAAATGGAGACTGCCATTTGGTCCAAAGATCAGCTTTTTTTATTTCAGACCAAGGTTGGTTGGTATCAAAACCAAGAAGCTCCCAAAGGTGCTATGCCGCAGGGTAACATCCTCCCTGCTAAGAATCCCAAAGGCACCTGGCTACGTCCCCCAGGCTTTGCAGTTCCAATACGATGGCAGGAGAAGATGCAGTTTCTCAACAAATTAGGTTTAAACCGTTCAGAGATTTGTGAACCTACAGCTGTGTTTCCAGCTTCTCCAAGGAAACAAAAGGCAGCTAATGCCACAGACAGAAAACCCGTGTGTCTTATGCTCCAGTAACTTGTCCTAGTTTGTAGGAGCCTCTATATTCCACATCAGATGTTTCAAGCTGATTGAAGGTGACATCCTATATGTATGTACTTCACTGCAATGGTAGTACATGCAGGTGGTATATTAGGAAAAGTTCTCCACTGAGAGGGTGTTCAAGCACTGGAACAAGATCCCCAGGGAAGTGGTTATGGTTACAAGCCTGTTAGTGTTCAAGAAGCATTTGGACAGTGCTCTTAGATATATGGTTTAACTTTTAGGTTGCCCTGTGTAGAGTCAGGAGTTGGACGCAATGATCCTCGTGGGTCCCTTCCAACTCAGGATATTCTATGATTCTATAACTCTAAAAAGAGCAAAGGTATAAGCTTTATTAACTATACAGGTATCCAAGACAAAAGATGCAACACCCTCATAGTTAAAGTATTTGTCCAAAGCCCTGGAACCTTGGGTTCAGCTCCTAGCTCCGAACTCTTGTACTGAAACATTTTTCTCACCTGGTGTCAAGTTGACCCACAAAGACATCTGATGTTTGTCAAAAGTTACTATAAATACTGCAAATGTTTCAAGTCAAGAGGCATCCTGCAGAGAAGTCCATTTTCACAACTTCATGCAAAGTCATTAATTTCACGTGTTTAGTCAAACCAGATTTAAACTTTCTTTTTTCTTTTTTTAACTTCATTTCCTTTTATTCATTTGAATACCAGAAGGCTTGCAGGAGGAAAATGTACACAAAATTGACATGAAGTTTTCATAGGACCCCTCTAAACCAAAAAGCCAAAAATATCTCCCAGCTATTGCATACACCTCTGCCTTCCAGAGAAAGTGCATCTAACCACAGCAGATCTAGTAGGAACAAAAAAGGAAAGTAAGATTCATCAGCCAGTGACCTAGCAAGAAACTGATAATTCCCAAATGAACAACAAAACACTAAAGTCATTATAAATAAAAGCTACAAAAATGCAGTTGCTCTTTTCCCAGCACTGGTATTTAACCCCAAGTGGCTAAAGTGAAAGAAAGAGAAATGTCCTAAACTGATCATGATAAAGACTTCCTAAACCAGCTGGCAGTCTGAGCTTAGCTCAGCACTGCATCATCTAGATTCCCATTCCTGCTCCTGATCATCAGAAATCATTAGTAAATTTGCTGAAATAATGTTGACTCCACTCATTTCGGAAACAAGGTCTTTCCAGTGACTTTTGCTCTCAGTTTCCACCCTCACACTGAGAAAAGTTTTACTCAGTGTTGGTTTTGCATTAAATATTTCATTGCAGTTTTATCTTACAAACATCTTGAATACAAATGAACATCTGGATTGCTAACGCTTTCCTTCCAGAAAAGACAGCACAATATAGTAATACCTGGCTGATGAGTAATTCTTTCACTACATTTTAACTCTTAGCTTTTACACAAGTTAACAGAAGAAGTTTCTCTTCTCCTCTGCTCTTCTCCAACTTTAAAATCAAATTACAGTGGGCATTACTCATGTCTCACTCCCTATACTTCACACTCGTAGCTGGGAAAAGATAGGGAGGTGAGAGAGGTTGATCTATTCATTTATTAATGTCAGGGAGCTTCAGGCTAGATCTATTCAGTTGGGGGAGAAACATTGTTATTGTTCTCAGTAAATTGAGGCAGGCCCCATCAGTCTTGCAAACAAAAATTCTCCAGTTGCTCACATTTGCTAAACAGGTTCTCTGGTCAGCCACTTGCTGACAGCCACTGAAAGGCAGCAGCAAGAAATGTTGTACATCTCATGGGCACCCTCAGGGAAAGCAATGTTGCCCCATAAGAAGATTCACAGAATTTCCAGGTAGCAAACAAAAAGGCACAGAGAAATCACTAGAAAGCACATATTGAAACAGGTGTCTGATTGTACAGTTATACACATATATTATTTATAAGGAGGAGCTGGCTGTAGCATCTCCAGCAGGCAAGGTCTCGTTTCTTCTTTTTTTTTTTTTCCATATTCTGAATATGTTTGACTTCAGAATTTGTTTTTAAAATTATGTGAAGCTTTGGAAGTTAGGCTTGAATATTCCTGTACGTGGATACATGCATTCAATGATTATGAAGATGCAAATTAATCTATGATTATAACTAGAATTTAGTCTTTGAAAATAACTCTCAAAGCAAGGTAATACCTGCCAGACAGCACATCTCGATATCCATTTTTGCAAGCACAGCAGCTACCTACTTCTACGCTTGAAACTCAGGCCCTCTGGACAGTACTTTAACCATCACTTAAGAATTCTACATCAATGCCCTTATTTGAATCGCAGCCACATTATTAGCAAGTGGAAGTTCTCTCAAAGGCCACAGCTATAACAAGCCCATAACATTACCAATTAATAAACGTGGATTTAGAAAGGTAATTTCTGTTATACCGTGCTTACCAGGGATCTGATAAAAAACTCTCAGCAACTGCAGCACCCCATGAGAAGGTATGCAGGCAAAGAGCAGGTTATTTTGTTCCTTTTGTTCTTAATCTTTCATTGTGCTTCAATTCTGCGTGTTAAATGAGAACACAGTCTTTGCATGGAAGTTCCCACCTCTCACCTCTCCTCCACCCACCGTGGCACCCATCCCCACAGAGGACAGGTCACCTTCACTGTTCTCCTTCCCTCTGTGGCCACTCACTCACAGGCAAAAGGGAAGCCAAAAGTCTTCTCCTCTCAGACCGGCCAAGGCAAAAGTATCAGAAATCCTGGCAAGACTTTCTACCCATCCTGACGGTCAGCCAAAAGCAGAAGCAGCCAGGAAGCCACACAGCAGGTGGATGGATGGGAGAAGAGCGGGGTCCTCTCCATGCAGTGGAGCAGGTGAGCACAGCCTGCAGCACGTGCGCTGCTTGGCCCTCACAGCTGAACGTCCAGCAGGACACAGCCACCCCCTGACTGGGAGCAGGGGACTTTCCTCTCACTACTCGCTAAAAGCAAACAGTCATCCCAAAATCAATATGTTTATTTTAAGCCTTTAGATTTTTAAAATAATCTCACTGTCTTTCATAGAGGTGAAAAAGAGGTCTAACCAGTTTTGAACGTTTGCAAATGGCAACCAGTATGAAGTGTTTAAAACCGCAGTAAGTGTTGGCACCTTGGTGCTGTGGAATGAGAGGTTCTTTCACAATACTTAGGCATGGATTAGAGTTTTCCTCATTGTACCACTTCATTAATGCATCCTTTCCCATGCGTTACCTGTCTGGGATAATAAGCACTTCTTCAGAGGACTACTGCAGAAATTAATAGTGAAATGTGTACAGCACCACAAACAGTAAGTGTAACATCCCATCAGCAGGACAGAAGCAGTCTTGATGTGGTGCCCAAGTCTGACTTCCCCAAGTGAATCTGCAGGAGGCTGAGCCTCAGCAGCCCTGAAGGACAGAGCATCAGTGGGTGCTCAGCATCTCAGAGTACGAGCAAGACTGAGCAGTCCCAGCCCATGCTGTCAGTCTGAGTGAAGATTTTCACATCTTATTCTCAAAGCTTTCCAAACCCTGATCCTAAACTGAGGTCCTAGGAGGCTTTTTAATTTTCATGCTTCTCAAACTCAGTTTAATTTAGTTGCCCCTCTCTCTCAAATCAAGTCAAAGGCTTAGAGGGATTTGAGGAGAAATACAATCTTCTTTCATTAAAAGCAGGGTCTTATCACAGATCTCTGTGATTTGTATTGTCCTGGCAATAGGGGAGATCACATAACTGGGAGTGTTTATTTTCTATGAGGCAATTAAGGTTGAGCGATATGATTGTAATTCTATGCGCTTACTTGCAAAACTATGTATTCACTTACACCTGGGCTGGGCCTGGTCACTCTGGCACCAGTTGCCAAAGTTATTTGTGTGTGCACATATCAAGGGCTCTGTGAGGTCAAATAGAGACCATTCGATTGAGACTTGAAAAAAAGGTTGTCAGTGTAAACAAAATTCTTATCAATTTGAGAGAAATATTGATTTTTAGATCACATTTCTCTTTTCCCAGGAAATCTACAAAGATGTAGCACAGAAAACTCATGATTACATTTGAACTGCTCTTCTCTACAATTTAGAAAAACATCCTCTTTTAAGCTTTCTTTCTCATGTTAAATAATTATTCACTTGGATTCATATCCCTTTTTAACCTTGTTCACACTGGTCCCTCAGTTCTGAACACCCAAACAATTCTAGATTGGGTTAGAATTGATTCTTACTACTCGAGCTCACCAGGCATATATTTTTCCACAGGTTAAGGAAATGCATCACCTCTAGCCACCAACAATATACTGCAGCCTGTTTGAATATCTCCTGAGGGAAAAAAAAACCAAACTTACAGGACAGAGAGAAGGTTGCCTGGACAAGGCTATGGCTTGCCAAGTAAGGAAAGCCACAACTGCTGATTACAAAAATGCAGTTTTCTGTTATGAAACTGACAAGTTCTTCCAGTAAAATATTATGTCAATTAGCATTTACTGTAGACCAAAAAGACTGGTTCTTAACCTTCTCTGACAGTAGAAAGAGCAGAGGATGCCGAAGGTAGTCACATGATATATGGGTACTCAGCTGATCATCTAGTACAACCAGCCTCCTCAGGTACTCACCCAAGAACTGCTGATTATGAATGGAATAGATTATACTGCAGAAAACATATTTTTTAAACTTCTCCCCTAAGAAAGGCAATTTCTTCTCTTTTCTTATCCCTCAAGCAAAGACTGAGTGTAATAATCATCAGTATTTTCTTCCACCAGCTTGCTATTCTCAGCTACATCCAATCTCTCACACCTCTGCAGACTCATTAACCCTTAAAGTTAAAAATCCTGCAGGATGACACCTCCCAATTAACTTCACTGCTTGTGACAGAAAACACAAAACGAGGAAGAATTTTATATGAAAGCTGGTTCTTAATCACTTTCATTTATACTCGCTAACACCTGATATAGGTTGACCCATTTCCTTCCCAGTCGGTGGCCAGTTCCTGCTTGCCTGAGTTGTCCCACTCTCAATAACTTGTACCTAAAGAACAGCTGGATGAAGCTGATCCCAGTGAAGACTCTGGGGACAAGAAGAAACAAGGCATCCTGAAGTATTTTTAGCCCTAGAGCATTCTCCTTTGGACAGAACTGCTGAATTAGTATGTCCCGAGTCCATCAGTGTCATTAAGCTCTCATTTAATATCAATTTCAGCGTAAGAAGTGTACTTAGCCCTGATCAATGCAAGTTGTTCTCAAGCTCAAGTACCAGTATTGTCCTGCAGCATCAGAAACGTCCACAGAATCTAAAAATTTTACACATCTTGCAATGTGTAACAAGAAATACTACACGTATATCAGATGTGTTTGCCAGATTCTACAATAGCATCCCAGGGAATACTGAATACAGACAAAAATATTAAATGTTATGTTCAAGGTAACTTATGGCTCATATCTAGAAGATTGGTTAAAACTTCTGGATAAAGAATATGGCCAAAACTATCACTCACTCAGTACATTGGGACTTCAACCATAAGGGTAAATTTTGAGGGCTAACACAAGACTGCAAGATAAAACTCTCACAAGCCTGACTACCTCCTGCTACCTTGTCTTTTCACACAGTTAGCAACATATGTGTATATGTCTAGGGATGCTCATATACTCCCAAAAAAGAATTTCAAAACACTATTGCACAAGCTTACCCCACTTTGGAGAAAAAAATGAATTCAGATGCAGCAGGTGTTAGTTATCTTGGTTAATGTGGCTCTGGAAGGCAGGATGCTGTGTGGTATAAGAAACCACAGGATGCAAAGACTAAATGGAAATGAGATTAGCAGGGTCTGTCTCTAGAGACAAAGTGATTATTCAGTCAAAATGATTATTCAAAAAGAGCAGTCTCTGACAAGGGAAAAAAAGATAGAGTAAGGGTCATAGGGAGGCAGTGTGCATTGTTCAAATATTGATAAACAAGCAGCACAGAAGGGGGTAGAGCCTAAGGTACCAGTCACAGCAACTGGAGTTACCTATTTACCGGTTGCTGAGGATTACTGAGGTGAAAACCTACTGGGAATGGACAGGGCATAAGAAAGCAGAAAAACAAATGGACCCATGTGGAAAACTGAAGAACCACCTGACAGGGATGGAGCAATAACTGCCATCTCCAGGCTTACAGGCAGTAGGAATGGAGCAGCACTGATCAGTCAGGACCCCTTTTTACTGATCAAATTAAGGTTTAACAGACTAAGGGTTGTGGGTGGGGGCTTTCAAGTGAAAGGGTATTACATAAGAATTGCTGTTCACTTCTTAAAATTACAAAGCTGGGGTTCCACTCCTGTTACAATGTCCTAAGTTTTCCAGCAAGCTGTTATCTACCACTGCTGGTGTGTAGTTACATGTTGCACAAAGTGGCCCAGTTACAGGAAGCCATGACTAAATGTTCCTACCAAATTAGCCTCCTGTATATTCGTCACTCGTTTCATACAGGAAAAGTGGAGTTTGACTCTTCTCTCATGTTTAAACCCATTTTGAACTGACGTGAGTCTAGCATCTCACTGCATCTACGTGTGATCTACCTTTGCGAGAGGGAGAAGACTCTGATCTGCTGTTTCAACTATCTTTTCAAGATACCGATTTTTCTCCAAATATTAATGACATGCAGAACCCCCAAAATTACTAAGTGATTTCTATAATGCTGTATATCTAAAGAATGAATGATTTAACTAGTGTAACCATAAGAATAAACTTTTACCATTTTGCAGTAAATGAATGCGAGAGTATGAGGGAACTTTCAGGTGCATTTTCATGTACATAGCATTAGAGGTGTGCATTAACCTTGACATTTCTGTAAATAATAAAACTCTTCTTCTGATCACAGAGAAGAAAAAAAAAAAAGGTCAATAAAATATTTTTCTTCCCTCCCCAGCCCAATCCAATCCCAATAAAGAGAATAAGAGGGGAGGGGTGGAGAACCTTATTCAAATAGACCAGGACACATATTGGTTTTTAATATGGTTGACTCTTACTATATAATTGCCATAAAATTTGTCAGCTGCATATATACTAGCTATATAAAGATCCCCATTATAGTGATATCATGAATTTTATTTGGAGAAATTTTGCTGACCTCATCTATGTAAGAGAATTTTCCTTCTTGCATAGGGGTAGACAGGAGTGAATGGTGCATATAGGAGATGACAGAGACAGTTGTGTTATTTTGTGTCTGCACAGCACAGTGGAGTCATTACTACTCTGCAAAATGTCAGCAACCTGCAAGAGATTTCTCTTTCCCCCTCACAGAAAAATAATAGCAGATTTGCACCACCAGATTACATCTTTCCATTGGAATAGACATTGAAAGTTTTACTGAGCTATTATCTTTCACATATTCAAGATATTAAATGGTAAAGCTGGCTGGAAAAAAAAAATAATGCCATAGGACCTTTTTAATGACAGCAGGGCAGACTGAACTGTCATTCTGACACTGTAGTATTAGGATATTTTAAAAACTGCTTATGTTAATCAGTTGTGTCAGTGAAGGAGGAAGAATATGCAAAGGACTATTAACTAAAATCACCTGCAAAGGGTTTATATTCACAGCTGATACTGTTCCGAAATGAAGCTGTGAGCTGAGCACCACCCCTTGCTGATATTCACAACATAACTCTGGGCTCCCTCTCTTTGGTTTTCAGTGCTCCTCCTCTTCTAGCATCACTGGGATTTCAATTTATCCTATTTCAGAATAAATGGAGTTCATTAATGTAACATCTTGTGCTGTGACTTCAGATTAAAGAAGCAGCCAGAAAAACACTACAGCTTAAAGAGAAAGATAGGAAGGACTAGAAAAATAATACTTTATCTTGACTGCTCTCTCTTCCTTTCTGAGATAGTGATTCTGTCTGAGGGAAAAAGTTACCTATTTGAATAAATGAATATAGGAGAGGGACAGTTGGCTTTCTGTGCATATAAGTGGACTAGTTGAGCAAGAAATGTTTCAAAGACCTTGAGTGCAAGTCTTTGTTTATTGAGAATAAGCAATCAATCAGTCAGAGCACACAACAAGACTTTGTTCAAACAACGGATAATGAGGAGTGCCTCAGTCACACAGCTGAGATTGGACAAGTAAGCCTGATATTACCAGCAAAAAAGGCAAAGTCAACAGCATAAAAGTCACAGAATCAGAGAGTTCAGGAAGGTCTCAAGCACAGGAATGTTAACATACGTTCAAATGGACAGAGGGCTTTCTTGAGATTTCTCTTAAACAAAAATTTTATTATTTAAAGCTATCAAAACTTGCCTTGGAAACTGGTTTAAATAAATCCTCCACATTTGAAATCTCCGTGATTTAAGGCCCACTTCTGTTAAATTAAGTTTCATGAGATTAATAGTATCAAGAGTATTTTTTCTTCCTGTAGGTATTTGTATATGTTTTCCAGATTTCATTTACAGCAATCACCCCTGTTTATAAGCTTCACTGAAAGCAGGCCAAATGTAAACAGCACAGAAGAGACACAGTCCATATCATCAAGAAAAAAATAATGTAAAATCTAGTGCAAAACGAGAACTAATTATTCTGTGAAATAAATCTCTTCCTAGTTCTCTTTCCAGCAGTTTCTCAAATACGTCTTTCCATATTTCAGATTAAATTATAAGAACCCCCAAATTTTGCAGCCAGTAGATCCTGACAGTTTTTTTCTGATTACCTGGTGATGGATGAACTTGCACTGTTTACACAGGAATGGGATGGATGTCTGGTGAGAGAAGAGAGACCAGATATGCAGAATGATTTCACATCCTTGGGTTAATGAGATGAGCGTGGGTAAGATGAGAATGTAATTTACTTCATCAACCTGCAAAGTATATTTGAAAACAGAACTTGGTTCAACATAAAATTTATGGGTCTGCTTTACTTGCTGTTAACTGCAAATCCTAGCACATGTAGTCTTCATTCTCCCACAGTTTTCCAGAAGGTAGCGGAAATCTTCAGATTAGCAAAACTATCCATGTGAGAGTTTACAAGATCTAAGACTATGCCAGCTGTGGTGTAAAACATCGATTGATAACCCAGGGTGTTACTGCTAACCACTTCTGCACTGCATTCCTACAGCCCATTCCTCAACACTTCAGCTGGTCGTGTAAGTTGATTTTCCCTGAGTCCTTGACAAATTTTTCTGTTCAAAATTTCTCTGTTATGTGGCAGCTGAAATTCATGCATTTATCTTATATATATATAAAAAAAGAGTCATCCAAGAACTTAGTTGTTGCCAGTGGAAAATTTTTGAGGAGAATCTAGTACGTCTTTCATTTTTGATAAACTAAGCATTCCTGTAGCTACGCAAACAGAGGACATTACATATACATAAATAAATATCAGTCTTATCTCATTTATTTCCACATGCACAGGAGAGACAAATGCTGGAAATGGAAGTTTGAGGTATATTTCACAGTGGACAGAACCAGGATGCACTTCCCTCTCCTGTGCTGCACTTGGACAAGGGCCCTCCAAGCCCTCAGCCTCTGTTGTGGCTATGAAACATTCATTTTGCACAGGTAGAAAGGAACTAAATTACACACTGACCACTGTATTCAACTGCTCCTTTTGCCCAACAGGGAAAACACAGTGCTGAATTTTAAATGAAGTGAATTTGGTAGACTTTCAGAGTGTGAACTGTTTGATGCTATCTGCACCCCAGGGGCTGCAGAAGGGCAACAGGTTTTTGGCTATTTGAGGTTTCAGAGGGTGAAGGGCAAAAGCAATGAAAACTGACTTTGTGCTTTGCTAATTTTCCTCCATTTAGAAAAAAATACATACATATAAGGAAGTTACTGCTTATGATAAAGTCTAGGAAATTTTTTGTTAAATGTATACTGACCTTCAGTTATTTTGAAGCATTCTGTAGACTGAAAGACAGAAATATACACATGCAAAAAGTTCCTGTTCACTCAAGCACTAAGGATACATACCTTCTCCTAAGATACATTCTTAAGACTTCTTTATTCTAAGGTTTTTATTATATTCTAAACTCCTAGACTAATTTTGGTGAGATACTATTATCTGATCCATAATCAACTCTCCAGGAATTTTCCACAATGGCAGAAGAAAACTTTGTCCAAAATATTTTCAATTTCAGCCCTCTTTTCTTCTGGTCTGGTTATAGGGCTTTCCCAAAGGATTAGCATGGCACACTCTAGCATGTGGGTGACCTACAACACAATGGATGAAAATTTGGCCAGACTGTCACACTCAAATGGTAGTGGTCAACAGTTCAAAGTCTAAGTGGGAGCTAGTCAGGGATGGTGTTCCTGAAGAGCCAATATGAGGGCTGACACTATTTAATATCTTCATCAGCGAACAGGGATGAAGGAATGGGAAGGCTCGTGGCTGATGCCAAGCTGAAGGGAAAAGTTTCTACCCTGGAGAGTAGCATGGCCATGCAGAGGGACTTCAACAAGCAAGAGGAATGGACAGGCAGATAATGCATGAAATTCAGCAAAGATAAATGCCACGCACTGCTCTGGCGGTGGAAATGCCCCTTGCAGCAATAGGAGCTGGGGACTGACTGCCTGGCTTGCAGCTCTGCAGGATAATGGCATAGAGTGCTGCATTAGCAGAAAAGCATAGCCAGAAAGACAAGAGGACTACTGCTCCTATTCAGCACTTGTGAGGCTGCATCTGTATCCAGTTTGGGCCTTTACCAATAGATATTTGCCAACTGGAAAATGTCCAGAGAAAGGCCATTTAGCTGGGGGCTGGAGCAGATGAAATCCAAGGAGAGGCTGGTGGAACATATTTGTTCAGCCTGGAGAAGAGTATGGAGGAACCTAATTGCTGTTGTCCTCTCCAGAAAGAGAGGTTATCAAAAGGGTGGAGCCAAACTCTTGTCCGAGGTGCTCAACAAGAGGCAAGTCACAACAAGTTGCAGCAAGACAAGATCTAATTGGACATAATAGGAAAAAAATTTAGACTGAGTGTGATTAAGCACTGAAAGAGGTTGTCCAGTGACATGGTGGAATTGAGAGATAGGGAGATTTTTGAAACCTGGCCGGACAAGGTCCCGAGTAACCTGATTTAAATCTGAAGTTATGCTTGCTTTGGGTTGGACTAGATAACCTCTGAAGGCCTCTTCCAACTTCAACTATTCTATGATTTTCTAAGTCTCTTTGCTCCAAACTCATCCTTATAGCCATCTTGAAAGGATAGAGCTGAACTGTGGCCCCTCATCACATCAAATGAAAGTACAGGAGCTGGTTATCTTCAGAAGACCAGGTGCAGCAACACTCTTGGACAATCAGCTGGGCTGGTGCACTTCCATACATCCACTCTGTGCTGCAGTGCCTGAAAAATGCTGAACATTGTTAGATTTTGTGTAGAGCCCAGAAGAGTCTATTATACACAAAAGAGAAGAGAGCCAGGACAGAAAAGTGCTTTGCCCATGACCCCTGCATTCTTGTCTCCTGCCCTGCTGTCACAAGCTTCGCCCAATAAACCTACTGAATCTCACGGGGAAGACACAATGACATGGTCTTCACATTTACTCAGAGCACAGCCCAGTGAGGTCCAAGTCCTTTGGACAGCTTTATAAGATAAATATTTATTAATTTGAGTTACTGTAATAGCGTAAGTGTTTATGGTCTGTGAGAATTGCTTCCTTTTGGTCTCCTCCCTGCAATTTTCTACAGCTGGAAGTTGTTCTTTCCTTCACATTGCCTGGCTGCCCTCTGAACTCCCCCTCACCTCTCTCCATCCTTCCTGTGCAACTCCTGGCATTAGACTCTAATCTCAGTTCACTTTTCCACCCTGCCACTACATCACCCCCTCCTTTCTCAGCACAGCCAGCCTGGGAGAATGCTCACTTGCCATTTATACGGATTTGACATGTCTTCTGTCATTCATTCCTGCTACCACTTGCTGCATTGTTTTGCTTTGTCTGTTTAGATGTTGTGTCAGATCAGGTGCTCTGATACTCATGGGAATGGGTGTGGTGAATAAAATTTACAGCTTATGGTAACAGGAACTTCATAACAGCACTCTGAATGGCTGGGGTTAGGTGAGTGCAAACTATGCCGGAATTCACAGAGCCAAACAAGAATCCATGAAGGAGTAAAAGAGGGCAGATATATTTGTATTTCCCCACAAGCCATCCTTTCTTTGAGTCTGACCCCCTGCAGCCCCTCCGCTGGTCCATGGCAACACCAAACAGCAGTAGCACGCACTGGCTTGCAGAGAAATGAAGAAAGCTCTTCCTCCCGCACGGTGCAGCAGGACAGGCACTGACACAAGAGGGGTTTTCACCTTTCCCATGTTGTACACTCCCCTAACACAGGCACCACTGTAGGAGCGCACCCAGATATAAGTGCATGTGGTGCACATGCACACACATGCATACAAAGTGTGAGTACTTAAGGCTCACCTTCTTAGGCAATCTGGCTAAATAAATGAAAGCAAAGGGATGGAGCAGAGAGGTATATTTAGCAATGAAACAGGTTTTGGTTTTTTGGGTTGTTTTTTTTTGAATGAACAAATAGGCTTGAGACACTTCGTTCTACTTGCTTTTGGGCAGCAGGACATTTTCAACACCCATACCTTTACTCATTTGTTTCTACCACTCTACAGTATATGAAGGTAGCTACCAAAGCTCGGGCATTTCCCATTTCAACTCCAGGTTTTCAGCAAAGATGGCAATATATAAATAAAATAATTTAAACTACCCATGAATGTAATCAGTTGTAATTTGCACTTATCAGTTGTTATAATTACAGCAGCTTTTGAACAATAAACCTCTAAAAACATCCATCTTGTAAGTTTTGAAATAAATACAACAGGATGTTAATAAACTCTGGGAAAAAAATCATGCTCCTAACCCCTACACATGTTCACAGTTGTATTTTTAGGTTATATATAATAGACAGCAATCTTTGTTTGGAAGCCAACACACACTTCCCCAGTGAACTGCAGGATACACATAAATAATCAGGGCTGGAAAAAGGTCATCACACGGCTAGAACTGGGGTTAGCAACAGCGACGTGCAAGCCATTTGTTCAGAAAGACTTAAGCAAAGCAAATCAAGCTAAGTGCAACATGACTGACTGTGCTGAAAGCTGAAAAGACTTAATCTTAGGGATAAGCCAACCTTGAACCTTATCGTTCAACAAATTTTATTAAGAATTGACAAGTAGGGAGAGAAGTCACACAGTTAAGCTATAGCTCAAGGGGATAAAGGGTGCAAAAACAAGATGAGGAACATTTAATAAGGTCCAAGGACCACCAGCTGAGCTACCAAAAATCAATAATTAAGAGCTTGGTCCCAATGTCTCCTTGTTGCTGCAGTAGAGAACATATTAATGTTATATACTGACTTGCAATTAGAGATTCCTGAAAATGTTCCCCTTTTAACTTGTACAACATAAAATTTAGTTAACATCAAAAAAACAATATAATGATAAACTGTGTTGGCTTCCCATCAAGAAAAAAAAGATATCTTTCATAGATTTCATCAGGAGCTACGTGTCTGAAAGCTCAATCTTTGTACCTGAGAATTGAGTTATTTTCATTTCAATGCACTTGGGCAGTGTCTTGTGGTCATGTCATGATCTCATTTGCTTCATTTGGCCAGAATCCCTACAGATTTACCTGCACTATACGTTAAACCTAGGGACTCCCATGCTGCAAGCAAGAGAGTCTCTGTCCAAAAGCAAGAATTGTCTCATGGAAGACACCAGTATTTCCACAAAGAATGAGTCCCTCACAGCAGCTCACAAATTGAGCTCAGGGTATATAGCATGCTCAGAGTCACTGCTCGTCAGAAGGGAAGGTGGCAGAGGAGAAAGCAGGAGATTCAGAGTTGTTATACACCTTGCAGCTGAATTGGTATGTGCTTTAAACACAGCTTCACAATGCTAACTAGGAAGCTAAGCCCCGTGATTTCCTGATAGGTTCCTAAATATCTTAGAAAATCCCTCAGGGAACATTGTAAAATGCAGGAGCTCCACAACTGGACTGTAACTAAACAGACTGAGTTTTGAATCTCACTCCAATCTGTCCACTAAGTCTGCTTCTTATCTGAAACTTCTTCTCTATGTTCCATATCAAGGAAATGTATTTACTTATTTGTTTTTCTTTTCTCTCAAAAGTTTCCCATAAACTAGATAAGGCATCTTGCTTTGAATTCTGAAAGCATTTTAAATTAATACTGCATACTTAATCTAGTCTCAACATGTTTTGTTGTTTGGTTGTTTGGTTGTTTTTTTTCTTTTGGTCTGGGAGTTGTATTTGATGGGATGCAGCAGTTGTACAATCACACTGATTAACTGATGCTCACAGGAATGTTATGAAACTTAGTTAACTGAAGTTTGTATAAAGCTTTTCAGAATCTTAAATGACAGCTGTTTCACTTTAAGTAAGAAATAGTTATTAGGAGTATAAAATGGAAGATCATCTGATGAAATGATCTATAGAAAAACTACAAAACAGAAGTTCTATGCAAATCTTAGCTAGATGAACACCATTTGTAGCTCCTTTAACAGAATTAGAGTGGTTGAATACCATGTGCTGGAGCCTGATCTCATTTACCCAACTGTACTGATGGGATCTGAGTTACTCCTGATTTACACCAACATAAACAAGACCAGAATCAAAGCCATGCAAGAGCCCTAGGGGTATGCTTAGAATGAGAAGAAAAGGAAGGAGCTCCATGCTAGACAAACCCACCAGCCCATGGGGATTCCTAGTTTGAACCGCTTGCTGCATGACAATTGCCAGTCCTCTGGCAAAACTGCCGCTTGGTATGTACAAAGCCTTACAATCATGAAGAAGAACATTTCTCTTCCACAGAAGATCTGTAAAGCCAATGTTTGGGGAGGGATTGATGTCTAGTTGTGGTCAGAAAAAATGATCTGGTAAAAATGACTCCTCCTTCCTCATCAATTGGATTCATTTCCTGTATGCCTGAAACAGATCTGCTTATTTTACTGACAAAGGAGGCTTTTTTATTAGTTACCTGCAAGCTGGTTGTTCTTTTGAGCCAAATCTGAAGCACAAGGTGAATCTTTTCTTACATCCTCAGCATGGTGAACTTTCACTTGCAGCCTGCACAGCAGCTGCAGGGGTTGTGATAGAGCTGGATGTGAAGAACATGACTGCGCTTTAAGGTGGACTTGCTGCTCTTGGATAGAAATTCAGTCTGCACATACCTGATGGAAAGGTCATTCAAAACAGACATGTACGCTGGAACGTACTTTCTGGGATAACTTCAAAGTATATTCAGTACCATGCAGGACAGAGGCTATTGAGGAGCTGTGAAGAACAGTAAGCCCAAATGGGGAATGCTTGCAAGGAGGCTTACAGCCCACACAGGTCCAGCTGGTTCCTGGGCTGTTGTTTGGCACAGCTCCCATCTTAGCATTTAATCTTCAATTTTCAATTGAGTTTTCACTTAGTTCTTAACACCTGTAGCCACTATCTGCTTCACATTACAACACTGCATAGAAAGACAGAGTCCCTGCACAATTATTCTTGCCTCACACTCCAGACCTCCATTTGGGGCTGAGGCTACATGGCGTGCTACGGACAAATCCACAATGACTTGTACAGAAAGTGCACCAGAAGTCTGGGGCAAAGCCAAGTCCTGAAGCCAGATCTGTTCAAGTATCCATATTACAGGGCCATTATTCTTCTACAAAGACTGCCAAAAACTGAGATTGTATTTCAGATGCCTGACAACTGTTGTATAAGGAGATATAACACTGCCCTCTGCAATACATTTGTTCCCTCAATATCTGTATGTGGCAGAGAAACGTATGTACCAATTCTGCCCATTGCACCTGCAACACTGAGTTACATTCCTCTGCCAGCATAGTAACCAGCAGGGGAGGAATTCTTGAACAACAAGGGAGTGCCAGGAGCAGAGACTCAGTGATCAGGCTAAGACCAAGGTAGGATCTCCTACTTGCCATAATTTTATTTTCTCTAAGTTAAAAGGAAATAATTTTTCTTTTCCCTCTCATTTTTTTTGGATTTTCTAATACAGTAATTTAAGGTGTGGTGCATTAGACACTCACCTAAAAACCCCTGGAACAGAGACAGAATAATCAGCACACAAGTGGTCCCAAAACTGAGCAGAATATCTGGAGACACAAACTCCAGACTATTCCCCTTGGGTAGTAAAGTTTCAAATTCTTTTACCATTTGGGTATTCATGTTTGTTTCTTTTTCCTAAAACTTCCCCAGTTTGTCATTACCCTCACTGACCTCTGAATACAACTGAATATAATATTCCTGAAATGAACATACAAATGCCAGATAAAGGGTCCATTCTCCTGCTTACATGAAGACCATGTTTGCCAAGGAATTATCCTAGGAGTTAATACCCATCTTGTAGCTGTTGTCAGCATGTGTTTCCAGGACAATCTCTCCTCTAGTACCTTTGGCTTCTAGCCTTTCTTCCAAGATAAAGATGCCTGTTTCCAACTTTTTGAGAACTGAATGTATTTTTTCTGTTCCTTACTTGTCATTTTCCCAGACTTTGAGCTATCTAGAAACTTTATTTGTGATAATTTAATTTTTTCTTTCAGATTATATGAAAAAAACATAAACAGAATGGGACAGGAATTAATCTCTGCAGGAGCCCAGTACAAGCATCTTTGCGTGGCAATGATTTCTCACTTACAGGTATAATTTGAAACCTAGTATTCAAGCATAATAATTTTGTGCCTTTCAGTTTCTTCATGAAAATGTCATTGGGTACTAAGAAACATTCATTTCAGAAATCTACCAGTCAGAGTTGTAATCCTATTAAAAACAAAAAATATTTTGAGAAGATTTCCAGGCTTCCAATCCATACTGACTACATTAATTGCATTATTTCCCCTATTTATTTGTTAGCTGATGCACTCTAACAAATTCATCTGGTGTTGAATTCAGACATTAAGTAACCTAGATTTTTAAACGCTGAAAAATGGTACTTAAATTTAATTTTAAAATATTTTAAATCTCATAGTCCTTTGAAACTTTCCCAGTAGACTAAGACACATCGTTTTTAACGATTTAAAAATCTCCTCAACCTTGTCTTTTTAAAATCTCAGATACAAGTCATGAGTTCATAAAACCCAACTTCAGTAACTCTTCTCTCTCAACATCTCCTAAATTACTACAGAAATTGAAAGTATTTTTAATTGCAAGATGATACAAATTCATTAGCCCACTTTTTCACCAGTATGGACAAATATATTTTTTCTCTCCTGTGACAATTTTTGGTCATCTCACCTAGTAATAGACAAACAACATTTTTAGAATTCTGTTTGTTATATAGGTGAAAAACTTTCTTGAGGTCCTTAACTGTACCAGCCATTGATTTTTCCTTTTTTGATTTTTGCCTCCTTTCTCAATTTTCTATAACTTTAAACATCTACTTTGTATTCATTGGTAGCAGCTTCTCTTTAGTAAAAATTATGCTTTTTCTTTTTCTGTGTAGCTACTTTCATACTCTTGTCTACATCACATGGGGCTTTTGTTTGTTAGTTTTTATGATAGAGTCTTCTTTCTAAGCTGTAGAAATGGCTGTCAGGGGATCTCATACAGTTCTTTTAAATCCCTCAGTTCTCTTCTTCATTAGCTGCTCAGTGGCCCTTTCTACACATGAAGAATATGTATAAGTGCATTGTCACAGTGTATGTTTCTACTCATTTAACATACATATTTAAATGCAGTAGGAAAATTTTAATCTTTTCTCATGCAATAAATGCAGCTGTCTCAATAATCACATAAACTTAAAAAAAAATCATTGATTATGAGATGTCGTCATTTCCTCTTTAATTTTTAGAGTAAGGTCTAATGTAAGATTTCTCTATTGTGGGTACAATATCTTTTAGGTTAGGAAATGACAATTCAAAAGTTTTTTGAAAATCCAAAGGTGTTTTACTTTTATATTATGATATTTCCAACACACTGCTCGCACTGAAGTCTGACAGGATAACACAATGTATTTTCCTTTATAAAAAAAGTACTCATTAGGAGCAGCACACTGATATTTTGTTACTGCCACAGTAGATGACAACTAAATTCTTTGTCATGTTTTTGTCTTTTAAGACCCTGACCAGCAAACACCTAAGGTCACTAGCTTCAAGTTATCAGTCACTTGGAGACATTTACACCTTCTTTCCCTTTGACATACAACACTAATCCTTGGGGGATTTTGCTTAATTGGTCCTTCCTTGGATTTAATAATAAATTTTAACCCTCTCCATCATGCTTATTTCCATCTCATTATACACATGAGATGGTAAACATCTGAAGTCCGTTGCTTCTCAACATAGAAGGTGAAAAACCTTGTACAAACACCCCCTCCTGCTCGTTCAGTACATTTCTGTTCATCACCTTCCATCTCCTGCTGTGTACAATGGTACCTGCTTCTCCTGCCTGGGGTGATTAATAGCTGTCTACCTTCCTCCTGGTTTTCACTTTCTTTGGTTCCCCAGCAGCCAGGTCCCTTCTTCATAGATCTGGAGAAGTGCTGCCACTCATAGTAACCTCTCCAAGAACTCTTAACCTTCTCAGATATGCCACACTACCTTACTTATCCTTTCATTTAATTTCCCTGCTCTTTATCTGCTAGACCCCAAATACTGCTGTATTTGAACCAAGGTGGCAGCAAAAAAGGGATAGATTTGTATCTTACTCCCTTTTAATTTGCCACAATCCTCATACTTTCCACCTTTTGCTCTTTGTTTGTGGAGTTCTCTTTTGGTCAAGCCAATTTCTATCAGCACAAATATTCGGAGAAGGCCAGGTGTCTTCCTTACATATCTTGCTTACTGTTCACAACAATCTTTCTTTGTATCGAAGATGTGATATAGCATGACTCTGACTGCACTTGCACAGCTGTAAATCTATTTGCTTAAATGGAGTTATACCTGACATTACACAAATGTCAGAGCATTAAACCCCATAATTTCATATCACAGCAGCTCACTTCAGCTAAGACAGGATTTTATTATTATTTTGTAAAAATAAGATGCTTTCATTCTGACCTAGATAACAATCTCTTCCCCCATCCTCCTTAAGACAACTATGAAAATGAGATTGTAAATCTCCTATGGAGAAGAGACTTGGACAAATCAATAATTTATGCTATGATTTTGAGAGACTTTCACCTTGAGGAAGTGCCAGCCCTATCATAATTCTGTAGATCTTGTTCGAAAATGTTTTCCATTACTAATCAGGAGAACCTTTTTTTTATTATCATTGTTTATACAACGCTCCTTTGAATTCCAGTATGTGACAATTCAGAATGAAAATGGTGTCTGCATTAATTAAAAACAAAGATGAGCACTCTTCCTTTCCTCCCCCCTCACTTAAAATCCAAGCAAAACGCTGGCAGGCAATGCTCAGCATGTAGTGCTCTACTTCCAACCATGAACCCCTTTTATAGATTTCTGTCATTTTAGCTGCTTCTGGCTAAAATCACTGGTTATAACAGTGAGTTGGAAAGAAAAATGAACAGACAGTTAAGAGCAAAATGAGGGATAGGTACACGTGGCAATTAAATAAGCCTTCTACAAATTTCAGGCAGAGAGCATGTCAAGTCATACAGCTCCTGTGCAAGACCCTGGCAGTGCAAGGTTCATGCTGAGGCCTTTGGGGAAGAAAAACTTATGAGTTTATGCCCAACCGTCTCTCTTTTGCCCTCCAGAACTTTGTCAAGTGCAGACTGCCATGTCAACAACTCACTTCCCCGCATCTCCCTTTGTTTCAAGAAATCTTCACTATGACTTGTAGCAGCATGTTAGAACTGCTTGCTTGCTTCCTTCCACAGGATCTCTTAGAGATTAGATAAGATTATTAATGGTCACCCATTCCTACCCTTTGCACCGTTAAATCAAAATCACTCACTTAAAGTGAGACAGCATGCCTAGGTATGCCCACATAAAGTACGTATACAAGAGCACCTGGAATGGCACAACCAACAGCAGGGCTGGGCCAGGACTCCTGGTAGAAGTTGCACATTTCCATCTCAGTCACTGCAGGAAGCTGTGACATTTCTGACTCCTACCTAGAGAAAGCAGCTGACCTTCAGGCCTTCTGGAAGTTGTAGATTTTGTATCTGACTGCTGTATGCCAAGTAAAATTATTCCCTTACATCTTTATAGCAAACAAAATGTAAGATGTGCCAAAGGGCTAAGAAATCTGGCAGAATGGAAAATAAGAAAAAAAAAGAAATTAAGAGAAGAGTTCTTTGGGCTGGGATTTTCAGTGTTACCACTGACTTCCAATCCAAGTGGATTTAGCCTTTATTTAAAATTAAGCACCATGCTGCATAATTTTTACAGATTTGTGGGATGAAATCACTTGCTTTGTGCAGACATTTGCATACCACTCCACACACTCTTTCTCCCAACTCACTATTAAAAAAAATCCATCATGAAAAAAAAAACTTCTGAGCTACATGATGCTGGAAATAGTAATCTCTTTTTGTTCACAATCTGAAGAAATAAACCCATGCTTTATTGAAAGTGGGGAAAAAAAAACCTCATTTAACTTTCCCAAACTTCTCAAGTCTTGATAAAGCTTTGTGTTGTGGTCTTACATTCCTAACATAACAGGACATCACATCAAGCAGGGCAGAGATCTAAAACAAACTCCAGAAACAGAACTTTTCATCAAAACAGAAAACATGATTTTATTTAAATATATTTTTTCATGCGCAATTTTTAAAAAAATCTAAGTATTGACTGAAAAGATAAGGTGACAAAGAACTTCATGGTCCCTGGTCAATTTAAGGTTATTTAACCCTTATCTCAAGGTGAAAAATAATAAATATTGGATTTTTAATAACATTAAAAAATGATCAAAACTCCCAGTACACATCAAGAGTTATACAGGGAAAGGAAAAGCTACAACCTCTAAATATTCAGATGTATAGACTGGGAACAATATAGCTCAGATTCCTTTCAAACTCCTAGTTTCACTTGCTCCTTCCTCTTTCTCATATTAGATTTTTTCCTTTTTCTTACCTTCTCTTGCCCCTACAAACCAGCTCAAATACCCATATATTTACACAGCATTCATGGCGGCAATTCTGTGACTAAGACAAATTGATGAATATGTAACATGCTCTTAAAAGATGCAAGTGAATTATGTGAAGGTATCAACTTAATGAGTACATTCATTTTGTCCCATTATTGCATTGAGAGATCAGTTTATCTAACAAAAGGCATCAGAATAAATCACTTGTAGTCTGAAACCTAGAAAATTCATCTGACTAAACAAGGGGAATTATCTGAAATTAACCAAAGGACTGGAGTTCTTCTGCCATAGGATGGGATGGGGGTTGCCATTTAAAATGTCAGGGCATCCTGTACATTTTGGTATGTCATCAGAGGTCTTAAAAGTGTGACATAAGAAGTGAGCTTCCATCTTAACAGTCAGCAACCAGAAACCTTTTTTGATTTCTGGAACCGAAAGGATGATATGACTATTTTGCAGAATGCAAAAACAAAAAATGTGCCATCATTTGTCATGCCTTTGTTATTTTACCTACCCACTCATTATCATAACAGTGATTTTTGTGCACATTCTTTAAGGGTGACAGAGATGGACTTTTATTTGTGCAGTGGTGCATAATGAGTAGTGGTATAGGAAACTACAGGTATATTAGAAATACTCAGATACCTCACAGATTGCTGCCTTTGGGTATTGCCTATGAAGTGCCGCTATTAACTCTGGAAAAAAAAAAAAAACAAACTAGAAGTACCTATATCCAATTCCAGTCAGTCTGGCAAGATGGACAATACCATGTAAACGGGCATGAGAACTCAAAATTCAGAAGCAATACTCAGTGCAAAATCTGACATAAATTATGTTTGCATGGAAGTCTTCAAGTAATTTTCAGTTGGTACTTTCCAACTAATTCCCAGCCATATTTGTTCAGAAACAATTAAACAAAACTGTTTTAAAAAAATAATCTGTTGATGTACTTTCTCCATCTCTTCCAACTAATAATTCCACTCCGGAATTTTCACTGCTGTTTTTATAATGTACGCTTCTTTTTTTCACCTGGGTCATTTCTTACCCATGTGAAAGTTCTGTCTCACTTTTTGCCTTCAACAGTTTGAAAACTTTAGAGAAATCATTAATATTAAGAAGAATGCAAAAAACGATAGTTTTCTCATCTTGCCTTTGTTTCTCTTTTCCTCTGGGCCACATAAGGATGTTCAAGGCAGCAGAGACAGTGTTGCTCTTTAAAAAAACTGCTGATTTAATATTTAGTAGGTGATGGATTCCACCTCAACAATCAGACTCAGGAATAAAAATAGTCTGAATCCCACTCAGTGCCATACACAAATCCATAGATAGAAACCCAAAGTATTGTACAGCACAACATTCCCTGCTCAGCGAGCTAGAGATGAGCTGCTGTGATTCCCTATATATACACATATATTCTGAGCTGATGCCTGTCAAACCAGCCTCTGGTTAAGTGGCAAGCATAATACAGCTTCCTTTCCCCAGAGGTAACTGTCCTCATTACTGAATTGAATGAACCCCTAGGTGTATAATAGAATCCTCTTTAAAATATTCATCATATGACAGCTGATATTTCAGCCATATTTGGCTGGAATGCTGCATTTTGGGGAATTTAGGACTCCATAGTCAATTAACCTAGTATTTTGCTCACCATCTAATTTTTTTTTTTATCATAAATCATTAAACATTTATATTAGCACGTAACTTGCTACTCTCCTATTCAGGGCTGAGCAAGATGTGCAGACAAGGGTTTCTCTACTGCAGCAATGCCCATTAAAACATCTGGACTAGCAAGGCTGAAACTTTCCACTTTCACTCAGCTGGAAAACACCAACTTCTCCAAGGTGAGTCACATCATCCAGCATGGTTCTGTTTCCTTCACACTAAAAACAAGAACTACATCCACACTTCTCAGAATCAACACTGCAGGCTGTGAAAACCTCCCTCTGCCAGCAGGTCTCAGGAGGACCATGAGCAGGCAGCAGGAAATAAAACAAGGGCCAGAATACTCCACCACAAATCAGAACAAAGAAGCTATGCAGGGAAAGAAAGAGTGACAAATACAGTGGCGGCTTATTCAGCCCAAACATTTCCATCTTCAAGTGCCAAACAATCCTTTTCTTTTTGCCTCTCTCTTCTTACTTCTTTCTTTAAAAAATACTGCCATTTCCCCTGCCTCCTCCTCTTCTCATTTGTTTCCCTGTGTGTTCTTAATTGCAGCCAAAACTTCAGTAGGTCCTATTCCACCTGCCCTTCCACTGTACCCGCTCCCAGCACAAGTATCTGCTGCCTCTTCAATTTAACCTTTCACAACGCTTCCCAGTCCTGGTTTCACGCATGGCACGTAAGGCCAGCACAGAAATAATCCCCGCCAGTGCAGAGGCAGGGTGCCACCGACACGCAAAGCTGCGCGGGAAGTTTACACAGCACTTGCTTGCACTCCACGAGCCTTCCTGACACCAACACAGCATTCCAGCACGCCCCTATTATTGTTAAGTGATTTCTCATGTGATTAGGACTGCCCCTCCGTTCCCACATGCTACTCAAACACTGGTGGCAAAAAATTCATCCTTACTCTCATCGGGACTTTTTTGTCATCAGAATCCCTCTTTAGTTTTAGGCATTTGCTTAGTCTTAACCTACTGATCTCATTATGCTGGTCTAATTAAAATCATTTGCTGACAAATATTGTCAGTAATGTTACAGTTGGCTAAATTAACCTTGGCTTAGCCCTAGCTTTTTTATCAGCTTAACTATGCAGCACTGATTGATGAGCATTTAAAAGCAGGAATTCCTTTCTTCAGGTCAAAGGCATGAAAGGAAAAGCTGGAGATTTGAATGTGATACACCAACAAGTATTACCAATGAAAGTCTGATATAATCGTGCAGAAGGCAAACCAAACGCACCTCTCCACAACTCCCCTGCAAGCTAGGTCATACCAACAAAGACACATGTGGCCCAGCCTGTTAAAACAGCAGGAGCAGAGCTTAATATCTTGCTCTAAAATTGCTGTTATAAGCAACGTATCTTGTTGTCTGACTCTTATTTACTCCTTTGGCATAAATTGAGTATTTCTAGACCACAAATATTCCTACAGACAAAAATTAATTGCAATATTCATCACCATATATGTCTAAATGATAGGGATTCTGGAGTGTTTTACAGTGAAAACACATCCAATTTTAATGAAGTTCAAAAGAAGAAATGTTTATTTATGGATTAAAGTACACAAAGATCTGCTGCTCGCACTTTCTGAAATACTGACAGCTTTTTCTTTTTTTTTCTTTTTTTTTTTTTTAAGAGAGAAAGAGAGCGAGAGTGCAAGGGAAGGAAAGACTTCACATCTTGTACGTAGTTGTGGTGAGTGGATCAATGTTCCCAGCAGACAGGCAGAAAGCTCTTGGGTCTTTTGACATTAGTTGCGAATAGATGATATACAAGTGAAGTCTGAAGACAAAGTTGCCTCTGAGAGGTTGCCTCTGGTGAAGGGGTAGAGATGTTGTGCTGATAGCCCATCACAGCTGCAGGGGGATGTCTCAACACGTCTTGGAAAGACTGCATATTTCTCTGTTTGGGGCTTGGCTTTGCTACTGTTCCAATTCTGTGACATCGTTATAACACTCCTAAAGTTATTCTGCAGAAAAGAGGTGGAATCCAAATTAGAATATCCTGGGGAAATTTATTTTCTATTTAGTAGGTTCTTAAGAGAAAAGAGCATAATTACATATCTAAAACTACACCCTCTACTGAAGACCTAAATCAAAACAGCTTGAAGAGAAGACATGAAGGCCGCAAAGTGACATGCAAATATAACAGAACTGTGAAAAAAATAAATACAAAGAAAAATCCAGCTCTTGGATAAATTTCCCAGAACGCTATTCCCCACTTCAGGAATTTGTAGCCGCTGCCTATTGAATGAGAGCTGCTGCTGGTGCTTTTCAGTATGATCCATTAACTGATTGCGCGAAGAAATATAACTAGGGGGAATACCGGCCTCCCCAAAATACAGATTCAGCCCAATTGGAGCCAGGTGTTGGGAAAGAAAATGCTAACACCACTAAAACACTGTGGCTTTGCATGGCCTTAACAGTACTCCACTGGATCAAAAAGAATCCAGGTTTGCACAGGTTCCAGCAAGTTAACTAACACAAGCAATCCTGACTTTTTTTAAAAAAAAAAAACAAAGTTTTTCTTGGATTTCTCTGTTCAGGCTGGCTGGCTAGCTAATTCATTTTTGGGGGGGCATAAAGGGGAAAAGAAAATATGACAGGCAGGTAAACCTTACTGCTCTGAGAACCACTGCTGCCACTGACCTGCTGTCAGACCATCCAAAGACAAGAAAAGACATGATCTGTTGCCGTTATTACAGTCCAAATCCTCGATGGATTCAACTACAAGAAAACAGTAAGTCCAGAGTTAGACCTTACTTTACATCACATGGACAGAGAAAGAAAAAAAAAAAAAAAAGAACCAAATAATTTTTGCTAAGCCAGCTAACAGCACGCTGCTTCAATGCTCTGCCTCAGGCCAGGCAGCCCCAGCTGCACCATCTGCCCTGGAAAGGCTCCAGCCAGGAAGGAGCAGCTGAGAGCGCAACAAGTCGAGCATCCAGCATAACCGTGACTGTTCTGTGCCATGAGTTCACCTGAAACCTCACCTGCCCAGATCCTATTTCTTGTTCTCAGACACCTACTTTGTTAAATTGTTATTTTTGATGTGTCCTCCTCTATTTAGCTGTCTTAATTGCTTATTTCCCTGTAAGTACTGGTTTCATAAGCCTTTCCAGTGTGTAACCTTCTCCCTGAATTCACAAGGGACATCACCCTGGGTAACAAGCACAATGAAATGCCGCTTACGGTGGAGGTAATAGGCACCAGGAATAAAACACAAGATGAGATTTTTGTAAGAGCAGTAAAACCCCTTCAAAGTCTTGGCAACATCAGTTATCAGAGAGAGAGGTAAAATGCTTTTTCCCATATTCAGCAGCAAAATTCCCATTGACTTCAACACTGCAGGATATGTCCCTGTGCACTGAAACAAATAATCTGTATAAGAATGCAGACAGGAAGAAGTGGCCTCCAGCAAAGCAATTTTTAATCTTTCGGTTCTGAGGAGTAACAGTAAAAAAGTCCCTTCAATCTGTATCTCAGTGAAGTCACCCGCAAAGAGATGTAATGTTCTGGATTGCACTCTTTTGTTTTCCTTTCCTTGACATCTTACCATGCTTCCCATTTTGTTTCTACATTTCCTTTATATTCTTGACATGCAAAACTGAGTGACAGCATATGAGGCCATAATGCAAAGACATTTGTGCTTTCTGAGGGTAGACAGTGTGAGCTAAGGAATAAAAGCCAATGGTCTCCTACAGGGAAGAAACAAGAAGGCAGTATGAATCACCTCCAGACATCAGTGTGAAAACCTCCATTTTGGCTAACAGATCAGGGAGCAGATTGGGAATATTTAGGTTGTGAAGTGCAAGTCCACAAATTCAGCTGGAGAATATGACTACCTTGCTGGCATTGCAGCAAGACTCCCACCCTTTGCAACTCTCATTCACAGTAGAGAAAGAACAAGAAAGAGCAACTTGCGAGCTGCACTGCCTCAACCCGCAGAGCAGAGGAGCAGCGGCTCTCCCCTGGTTCCACACCTGTATGCCCCGAGTCCCTTTCTGCCGACTGCAGAGGCAGCAATTCCCATGGGCCATCTCCACCTCCAGGCAGGAGACACTCCTGGCAGTGCAGAGACCATTCTCCTAAAAAACCTTTGTGCTCCTGCAGCTGTACACAGGTCTATGCAACAGGGGTGGATCCCTCATACTGAGGTCTGAGTGCACGCAATGACTGAAATGTTTTGCTACTGCCTTCATGACATTAATGTCAAATCTTACGTTGCCATTGAGGAGGGTGACATCAGATGAGTTGCTGAATGGAAAGTGCACATTACCTGTAAACTGTCTTCAAAACTAATTTTAAAGAGAGACTTTGGAAAAATCTGCCATCGTTTTCATGTTTACAGATGAATTAAAAAAGGCACCTGCAAATTATTTAGAAAGCTGCCTATGTTTTTTTCACCTGCATGCAAATGATCTGCTTATGCTTTTCAATATCTGAATCCTGATTATTTCCACTGGTCTTATTGCTCCTGAGGAAAGCACTGCTTCTCTGCTGCTAGCTCCTCACGCCCCCGAGGTAAGGGCAGGACCTGTTCTTACTTGTTGAAAATGACTCTGTTGTCTCAGAGCACAGAGCAGAATTTAATGATCAGAAAAGTACATATTACACAGGCAATTGCAAACAGTTCAGTGCTTAGGATTTTGAAGGAGGTTATTTCTATAGCACAGTTGTGTGGAATGTTTTCTGAAATATTCACATGTATATTTGAATCCATCCCTGGGGCCAGGATGTACAGCAGATGGATTACAAAATCTGATTTGCAACAGTTTTATTATCACTGCTTACTGCTCCCGAAGCCATTTCCTTTGATATCTTTGATATAATCCCATCATCACTTCAGGGACTAGGAAGTGATACCCAGCAAACTAGAAAAGGGTAGAGGTGTTCGAAAACTACAGGAGAAGTAGTCAAATTTCCTAGGCCAGAGAAGAATGTAAGGAAAGGCAAAGGAGAAGGAATGAGCAAAATGTCCTCTTCACACACTGCGGTGGGTCAGCATGTATGTGTGCACATCTCTCCACTGCATTCACGGACACTTCTCAGACTGAAGCCACCACTGTCTCCTTTCTGCTCACGGAGAGGCACACGCGGCTGCATGTGGCCTCTGTCAATGAGCGCCAAGCTCTCCCTGAGGCTCAGACGGGTAGCAGCATAAAAATACTCTCTAGGGACAGAACAGGTCAGAAGAGTAGTCACGGGATGCAGATCCAGCCGTTCGCTGTCAGTTCTTACCCAGTGCAGTATTTGCCACCTGAGGGCCCTTGGGCAGCTTAGGTCAAAGCAAACCATTTGTTGCAGTCCATATCCAGGGAGCGTCCACCACTGCCCTATTACCACCACACTAGCATCAGCTGGCACTGTTTTGGCTGTACCACAAAGCAGAAGAGCGAACCAGGCAAGGAGACTTAATTTCTATTCCTTAAAGGGAGAGGACTAGGACACATTAGGAGGACAGAAAGGAAAGGCTGCCTGTAATGACTGTCCTTAGCAAAAATGGAGGGGCTTACAAGGCTGTCACATAAACACGTTTAGAGAGAGAAAGTTACCCATTTGGCATTTTGCCATTTGTATTTTCCACAAGTGCAAATGTGCAAAAGGCAAACTTCTGCCCATCCGAACGAAGACAGTAAGACAGAGCTGTCCTGTGATACCGCAGGATACTCCTCAGCAAAACCTGGCAGGAGGTTCAGGGGCAATAAGGCGGAGGACACCCCTGCTCACAGGATGCTTGCCTTCCTCTCCTGTGGTCCCCCCAGAACACTGCAGACTGTGTCTATGCTAAGACGTCTTTCCACGCATGGAAAAAACAATGCCAAGGAATCTTTTAAGATAACAGTCTCACTGACCATTGCAGTCATGAGCTTAATGAAGATAGCTTTCACATAGCAAGCAAAGAGCTCTGGATGCAATCCAAAAGTGGATGTTGGGAAGCAAATTACTGCACTGACAATTAATTGGATTTCTATGTCTAGATTTTGACGTATGTAATTGTACTGGATTTTGTGGCTACTTCCCTCTGTAACAGCCAAGAAAGACAAAGGGACTCTGGACAGAAATTTGTAATAGTTGCTTTACAGACTGTATCTGAAACTCCCATTTCCCACACTTACACCCTTACCATTGAGATTCACAGTCCCAAATCCTTCCATGAAATTCCTGACCAAAGTAATGCTATTGCACTTAGTACAAGCAGTGCAACAAAGTCTATACAAGTTTAGATACAATGCAAAAAATAGTAACTTCATCAATATGTACCCAATGCTTTTTAACTTATCTACAAATCTTAAATATACAGCATTGGTCAACTACCAATATTTAAAAACCAGTACTACCCATGACACAAATGGTAGTATCCGGATTATGGCAGGCACTGAAATTTGTGATCCAGGTTTCCAGGTTCTTGCAGGTGGAGATCAATGGGGTCAGCCAGACACAGCAAGAATTTGCACAGAATATAACCAGAGGATCAGTAACCTTTCCTCTTCCTAGATGACCTTTTACATCTCTCTATTCCTTTAGGATCTACTGCTTTTAAGGACCCACATTATTCTACTTTAGGGAAGAACTATTCTTTTCCTTAATGGGAATAATTTGTAGCAACCACTTGTCACCTTTTTAAGAGCTGTCCATTCAAAAGCATGTTCCAGAGACTCACATTAATCGTATGAAAAAATACGTTCGGTAGTAAGCTCTGACATATTGCAAATGCACTGAATGCTTGACATTTTTATGATTATGCTAATATTGTGACATTTGATGTGCTTGTTTTTGAAAAAAACATAGTGCAATTAAGTTCTCTGAAAGAAAAACAGAAAGAAACAAATCAATCACTGAGAAGGCATGAAGAATGAAAACTGCTTCTACCAGCTTTGGAAACAAATGCCTGCTAGGCAATGGCAAACAACACGTTTGAACTAGATATTTCAGGAGACTTGTCAGTTTTACTCTGAAAGAGCACTGATAAGGTGACTTTCAATTTTTAGCACAAGCACTGGCTTGACTTTCACTTGTTCCCTCATAAAATGACTCCTTCCGTCACTGAAAGAATTAAAAAAAAAATCTGGTTCCTCTTAGACAACTTCAAACTAGGGATAACCCAATTAGGTCATGGAGCCTTGCTTTTAACTTCATCCCCATTTTAAACACATTGCCTGCTTCAGTTATACCCCGCATTAAAGTAGGAAAGAAATAAGATTTATAAATACCAATATAAAACATTTTAGAATTCCTCTCTCCCGCCTACAGACCAGAAGATTAACAGGAAGAACGATAGAACGGAATGAGGCGCTACTGGAACAGCACAGTGCTTGACGGCAGGAAGGCTAAATGGATTGGTGCTGTAGAGTCAAGCAGAAACACAGAAGAGCACCTTTGGCAAAGGATTCAGAGAACAGATGACCAGAAAAGTACCTGAGGGAGTTAGAGTGAGAAATTCCCAAATGCCTGGAGAATGGGCTATTCACCTCATGAAGTACCCTAACATCAAAGTGTGCATGGGGAACTCTGCAGAGCTCTAGCAGACTCTTCAGAGAGAAAGAGGTGATGATTTCTGATAAACAAATCACAAAAAACCCCACATCTACATCAGAGGTGACTAAATCCCACCAACATCTGGTTTTAACAGTGCAGCAGACAATGGAGGAGAACCAAAGTGGGAAACAACTGCATATTTTTGGTACAAAGCTACAGGAGATATAAGAAATGGCTACAGCTGATTACAGCAATGCTAAGAAGCAAGATCCATCTCCCCTGCCAGATCCTTGAAAGCAGCATCTCACTGAAAATACCGAAGTAACTTAGTAGCAACTTTAGAAGAAAATTAAAAGAACATTCATAACCTCAGGGACTGCATATATTTAATCTTTTTGTAAGACAAATACTAGCCAGACTGAGTTTAATAACTGTAATTTGATGGACACTTACTATTGATGAAATTAAGAACCAGATTAATTCCCAGAAATCCAATTCCTTATGTAATACATAGTCAAGGCAATAATTATGAGCTTAGGAAACAGCAGAAAGTGACTAAAAAAAAGAGGGTTGATCACAAAAATTGAACTCACAGTCAAGTATTGGTGAACCCCAAGTTAAATTCTGAAAACAAAGTTATAAAGAGAAAGAAGCTAGAAAACTGTAGGAGAAGTTTCAGCTCTTTTTCCCGAGAGAGTCCAAAATAACAGATTTAAGTTAAATGATTGGTCTGGAATTCAAAGGAAGAAATTAAAAAATTATTCAAAGTCAAAAGGAATGAACCACCATAACACAAAGCCTAAGAAAATAATCCTTTCAGAACACTCAGAGGCTTGACAACCTTTTCTGTTCCTAATAAAATGTGTACACCTAAACTTTGTCAATGTTCTCAGTATTTGTTTTGTTTCATATACATGTACTCAGGGATTAATAATGCAGAGTCACTTGACCTACAGATTAATAATGTGGAGCCACGTGACCTTATATAATTGGCATGGCAACAGATGCAGCATTTCTTTAACAGAAATGACAATTAGTGGGTACCCTTTCTGCCACCCATCCAGTATGATGCTAACACTTCCTGAGTTATTTTCCTACACTGTAAAAGTAAACCCAAAGCTTCCCAGACCAAACATCCTTCTCTTGGGATGTTTCAACTTAGGACAGCTCAATGCCCCATCTATTTCTTTCCTTGGGCTTTGTCTCTAACAAACCCTTTCTGCTTTTGCTGGCTGCAAAGCCTTTGAGCAAGTTGACCCGTTGGCCAGTGGTGGCTGGAAGGGAAGCAAAATCTGGAGGGAGATCATGTTTCTTTCTACCAAACTAAGTTCTTTGAGTAGGTCTATACCAACATGTAAGCCCAACTACAAACACACTGCTTAGCTGCAGGTATGCACTTAGACAGAAATTTATCCCAAAAATCTTTAGCTTTTAAAGATGGCAATTAGCTTTTCAGTATAGACCAGTATCTCAGCCACATATCCTCGAAAAGCTAGGACTGAAGCAGACCAAACATACTGCAGGCTATTTTATCCACCTGGGATCAGCAAGTTCCCAGCTGTGAATATTTTGGGTGGGCTTAATCTCACCTTATTTTAATCACCTAGAGTGTAGATATATGTATCTGAGCTAGTTAATTTCAGCTTTTTTAAAAGTTAAAAAAGAAAAATAAGCATTTCAAGATGATTCATCTGACCCATTTTAGTTGATCTACATTACGATGAGATTGATCATACCTTAAATTTTATTAAGTCAAAGGACTCAGTCTCTGTCTTACTTGGTTAATGGAGCATAACTACTGTCTCAGGTATTTTGAACATACAATGCAACCTCCTGCTGACAACAGAGACAAGGCACATGCAGGTTACTAGCATCAGTATGTCTAAATTCTTCTTCTCCTAGCACTCCATGTATACCCTACACAAAAGGTACAAGTCCTCCTCTTCACTTTGTTTTCCACCAGCAAATAGGACCTTTGGCTTTCTCCATCTTAGCTCCCTTATATGATTTTTGTAATGCAGAGGAGTAAAAAGGTAAATTGCTTTAGTATTTTCCTCAGCCTTTGGGAATCCAAATCAGAAAAGGATGTGTGTCTAAGGCATTCACCGCTGAATCTCTGGGTGTCCCAAGTTCTACTAGATACAGAAAAGTGCCAAATCCTGAATCTTGGTTTGAATTCATTTTCCTAGCCAAGCTCCACTAGTAGAAATAAAATGGGATCTAATACAGTAGAATATTATTCTTTAGACCCACTGTGAACTGATGTGGGTTTTTTAAACCCAAACCTGACTAGCAAGGTTTTTTTAAAACCTAAACTCATTATAATTAATTGTAATTACAATCCCCACAGCTTTAAATCAAGGTTTGCTCAGAATGAAAACAGCTTCTGCTAAATTAAATTATGTTTCCCTGTAGGTGGCATGGTAAAAGTTGAACTAAATAAGGGAAGCATATAAAAATACCAACCAAACAAGATCACAGACATACATTTTTCTTAATCCAGTGGCATTGTCAACACTAATTAATGAAGTAGCCGTGATTATTACAGTAAAGTCAATGAACTGGAATTTAAAATCAGACCAATACTTTCCAAACTGTCTGAGATTTTGGCTACCTCTACTTTTGCATTGCCCGGTGTGAAAAGCCAGTTCCCTCATTTCAAAGTGCTGAATTCACTACCATGAAAACTAACAACAGCTGTGGTTACCCAGCATCTCTGAATATTAGATTCAGAACGCCACACCTTCTTCCAAATTTAGAAACTCCTTTTGACAATATTTGCCAAAGCAGTTTCCTGTTATACTATGCAATTCCTCAAACCACCAACAAGGTAGTACTTAGACCAGAAAAATCAAACCACAGTTCCACCGAATGCAGAGGGAATTCTGACACTAATGGCAATGGGGTAAAAATTAGCTTCTGGTGCAGAAATAAATGGAGGGGGTGTAAATGAAATTATTTGTTGCATTTCTTATAAGGAGTCAGCCTTACCTTTGAGTCATTCTATAATAAATACCATATCACTGCTCAATTATATGGAAATGGTGATTAGTGGTTCTGCAAATGTTTTGTTTGGGATTTGCATTTTCTCATCAAAGAATACTTCTCTGCCTTCACATGCTGTCAGCCTCTTTCAGATGAGACAGCTCAGCACAGAGATGCCTCAACTATATCAGGAAGAGAAGAAAATGTATTAAACCACAAAAAAACGTACAAGCTAAACACTGAGACTCTGAGTTCAGCCACAAAGGCTCAGAAATGTAGGGAGCTGTGGCAAAATATTTTGGGTTGACTAGATACCATGCCCCAAAATTTAAGCTATTGGCAGTTCTTAAAAAAGAAATTCCAGAGACTATGGCAGAATGAAAACCAGCAGGGAATTTTAGCTTCCCCTACCAATTTCTGGCTTTAAAACATTTTTACTTTAAGTTATTTTATAATTCAAACTTTGGGGGTTCTGTATAGTTTAAACAGCTGTCAAATACATGTGCTGTAGACCCTCAGCCATGAGGGAGTGGTCGACAATGGGGAAGGGATGCTAGGGTGGGGCCACCATCTGATTCAGAACTCCTGAGATAGTCCTGGTTTTTAATAGGTCTCTCCCACCATGCCGGTATGGTCAAGGAGATCCAAACTGATTTGGGCTGTGAGGATCATGTTCAGCAGAACTTGCTATAGCACTTCTTTTCTTAGATAGACCATGAAGATGGGGTTTGGTTGGTTGGGGGATTTCCTTTTTTTTTGGCGGGGGGGGGAGGGGGTGGGACGGGGACAGGAGAGTTCACCTTCCATCTTTCTGTTGAGATTTAAATTAAATCTAAGCAGTTCTGAATTTATTAGGGTACTCAAAACCAAAAGACAGTTCTTTGGGTTGCACTGGTTTTGCTAAGAGGGATTTCACACAGAGTTACTGCTGGCTATCACCATGACATTATGATAGAAATATCCATTTATAATGCTTTTTAGCCTTATAAAAGACAACACAACAAACCGCTGCTGTTCTTTCAGCACATCTAAAACTGTAAACCTGCAATAACCCATCACACCCTTTGTATAAGCATTTACTCAAACTACTTTTAAATATGCATTGTGTAGCCAGTATGATCATAACAGCAGTTTGAAATTAATGGATCTTAACTGCCATTAATTCTGTACAGATACCACTGTGAGAACTGTGAATGTGAAACAGCCCTTGTGGTTGAGGAACCAGGTGTTCATGTGGGATAGAAAGAGGACTGAGCCACACATTGCATATTCTTCTGCTTAAGGTTTCCATTTCCACTCAAATCTTGAGCAACTATTTTATTTCACATGATCAATAAATGGCTGCTCAAACAACATTCTCTACTGCTATAGCCTACATTTGATCTGCCACTTGGCCTATGAAAGTCTGGAAAACAAATACAACACACATTCAGAACCACAGAATGTTTGAGGTTGGAACACATCTCTGGAGGTCATCCAGTACAACCCCACTGCTCAAGCAGAGCCACCTACAGCCAGTTGCCCAGGATCAAGACCGGATGCTTTTTGAATATCTCTAAGGATGGAGACTCCACCACCTCCCTGGGCAACCTGTGCCAGTGTTTAGTCACCCTCACTGTGAAAAACTGTCTCCTGATGTTCAGAGGGAACCTCCTGTATTTCAGGTGGTGCCCATTGCTTCTTGTTACTGGGCACCACTGAAAAGAGGCTGGCTCTGTCCTCTTTGTACCTTCCCTTCAGGTATTTATTTGTATTGATAAGATAATCTCTGAACCTTCTCTTCCCTAGGCTAAACAGTCCCAGCTCCATCAGCCTTTCCTCACAGGGTAGATCCTCAAGTCCCTTAATCGTCTTCATGGCCCTTCTCCTAATACATCCCAGGACACCTTTAGCCTTTGCTGCAAGGGCATATTGCTGGCTCATAATCAACTTGGCATCCACCAGGACCCCCAAGTTCTTTTCTGCAAAGCTTGTTTCCAGTCAGTTAGCCACCAGCATATACTGGTGCATGGGATTGTTCCTCTGCAGGTGCAGGGCCTGGCACTTCTCCTTGTTGAACTTTATAGGGTTCCTATTGTCCCATTTCTCCAGTCCACCAAGGTCCCTCTGGATGGCAGCACCACCCTTTGATGCATCAGAAGATAAACATGTGCTTGAAGCATAAAACTTGGGACAGCTTCCTCATCATTTCTTCCAGGATCTACAACTACAAGGCCTCAGGACTGGTCTTCAGGTGAATTACCAAACCTTTCCTTCTCGAGGGAAGTACGGGATACCCAGGTTCACTAGGTACACCCACCCAGGTCCATGTTCACTCCAACAGCACAAGGGATAGCTGCATTTTACAGATAGCCTTTTAATTAGGCAAATTACATTCCTCATTAGAATGCCATCTTTAAGGCACTGAAGTAAAAAAGGATTGTGCCTCACACTAACTCATTGACAGCAACTTCTGTTCTATCAAAACAAGCCTCATAAAGACAGATTCTTTCTCAAATGTGCCAGCAGTTTTTTAAGAGAAAACAAAAAACAATATTTGAACAGGAAAAAAAGAGGTAGATTTATACAAAAAGCAAGGAGTTTTTTCCTGTGGAAAAAGATTGGTTTCACAAGGTTGAAGTATTTAAAAATATTAAATGTATTGCCTGATTGAAAGTCACCATAAAAAAAATGTTATTCAAGGGAACTGATGAAAACCCTTGCCAAATAGTAACATACAAAATGAAAGCTTTGATTTTTGCTAGCAAACAAAAAAAAAAAGTGGCTTAATACTACTCTGAGGCTCACTCCACGTCTTCTTTACAGCTTTTCATTAAATTCCATTAACTTATGATCAAATCCTGAGTTACATTTAATTTTATTTGCTTCAGGAATGATTCCAACAGCACCAGAGGAGAGAATCAGGCCCTAAGAGTTGCTTGTATAAATACTGTCACACCTTCACACAGCAACTTTTTCTTTTTTGGTTAACATTATTACATTTAAGTGGGAGGGCTATTGAAGGCTGCATATTCGTCACTCATTGCTGCCACTTTGTAAAGCATGTGTTTAATGAGACTGTGATCAAAATAAATTTTTCATGTTTGCCTGGTTATTGTAGGTAAAGAGCTTTTGGACTACAGTGGTGTGAATGACTACAATACAACAATCTGCAAACAGGGCTCTGAAAATAGAAACATGACCGAATACTCAAAGGGGAGTGGAACTTTACAGTGCCCAAAAGAGAAGCTTTTATGAGCTTTAGAGGAGACACTGTATCAAGGCAAATGAATTCATTCTAAATTTATTTAGCAAGGCTGGACTGATACGATTCTCCTGCAGTTTACTTCACAGCTGTTAATCATTAAACACATTTTAGGTAATCATCTGATATTCATTTTACATGCAATATCATTTTTATTGAAGTTAACATAATTGTACATCTTAAGAACTTTGTTGAAAATGTTCCCTTAGGAATAAAATTATCTGCAAAGTAATGCCATGAGTTGTATGCCTTGTGGGATAGCCAATTTTGTAAATACACATGAAGTGAACACATATCATTATGACATTCTTCTGATGCCATACATACCCTCTGCTTTAATACGCATAGCAAATATTTCACCTGGGGTTTTTTGTGAATATCACTGATTTACTCATTCTGGAGGGGTCAAGAGAGGAAATACGGAGATTGTAGGCTACTGGTTTACAGTTATCTTGTTCTTTCCTGTTTTGAGTAAGAATTTTTTCAGACTAGACTTTTTTTCTGCTCCCCTAAGATCCTTCTCTTGACTTCAAGGAAACTCCTCCCAGAAAAATTACTTTGGCCCTAATCCTGGAAGCTGATCTATATCAATGGGCATACACAATATCCCATTGAACTCAGTGGAGCTCAATATGAACATGAAGGTTTTGTGGAATTAGTATGAAGAGGAAAGTAAAATTCAAAGGTTTTCCAAGGTAAGGTCTATACTTACATCTACAGTGGTTAACTCACTAGAATTCAGTTTCAAGTTATGCTAGCCTACTTTCCTAATGAAATGTAACAGGAATCCAATGAGAACAGTAAAAATGTTTCAAATTCTCACAGATAATTTTCTATACCAGAATTATATTCATGTCAGTAAGTTTCTGACAATTTTGTTTCCAAAAATATTTAAAATGAACTTAAGAAAATAGATATTTTTGTAAACCCTTTTTTTCCAAATTACCCAACTTTAAGTTACACAAAAAGAAACACTCCTAGTTCATGCTTTGCTTGAAAATTCTGGTTATTCTGGTGAATAACCTCATTACTCAGAACTGCAGTGAAGATGAATTGCATCTACCCTCCCAGAGATGATTCTTGGCAAAATCCTACCCAAGTTTTGAAGCTTCCTTAAGTAGCAATCTAATAAACCTATAACCACAAAAAGCTGAAGTTTTTTGAAGACTTTAACAAGCTGCTTGTGATTTTTTCTGACTTACTGAAGAAAAGGGAGTCAAGAGGAAAATTCCAATAAAACTGTATGTAAGCCAAAGGTTTGTTTATGTTTGTATGGATTAGTATTCACACATTTCCTGTTACTAGACTTCCTATTAGTGATGTTTAAGTTTAACCGCATATCCTGGGTTAAGGAATAACTCCTAAAGTCAATTTCCTCATTAGGCTAAGAAAGGTCAAAGGTTAATTTTGCAGCTACATGGTTAAGCTACCAACAGCTACTGCATAGCCTTGTTTTAACATATAAAGTTACTGCAAATATTAGCTAAAGGAGGTAGCATGCTCTGGTGATTACACAAAAGTGTTGGGAAAAAATTATCGCAGAGGCTTATTCACTCTAAGTGAAATTTACTCTCTTCACGTGCACACACAAAATACACATCAGTGCAGACATCTCTCAGATATGGTGAAGCCAACCTGGCAACTACGAGCATGTACATCCTTTAAACATGGCTGTGTGACCACTGCCAGAGCCCAACTTCCATCCAAGCAACTTCCCAACTGTGCTTCCTATATAGACTTCATACACTTACTACAGACCTTCAAGAAGAAACAAGGCTTAATGGTAATATAAGAATCCACAAGCTTAAATGTATCATATTCTTGAACAAGAAGGACAAAGATTTCTGCTTCCTTAGAAAAAAAGCTAATGGATGATGAATTTGCAAACAGCGTTGGAGCTGATATTCCTGTTGTACCAAACTAGCAGGAATTAATGGGTCAGTATTTCTTCCACTTAAATACTGAAGTGAACAACCCTCTGCCCAAACACTGCAGATGAAACAAGAAGTATCTGAAAAATTCATGGCACTTCTGTCTGGAGGGATACTTGTTTTCAACAGTAAAATCAAATTTTTTTTAATAGTGACATGAGTAACAACAGCATATCAGCCCATATCAAAAATGATGAGGAAATCTAGAGTTAAAGCTGCTAATCCAGATTTGTTCACACTTCATAGCATTCTCCTTCCCTGATCAGTTCTCATCTACAAATTATTTCATTCTGATTCAGTTTTGGTAACCTAGCAAGCAGAGAAGATGACAATCAAATGAATGCAATCCCATGCACTAACATTAGAATTTTTTTTTTAGATCTGTGAGACAGATGGTAGTGAAATTTGGCATTGGACTTAGTGAAGTTAGTCTTCGTATTTAGTTACCTCATTACAAGTATCATAGGCTAAAGTAGAGGGCTCACAAGTAACCAACTTGGGTTGCAGGTCATAGTTTTAAGTGAAACTTGGTTAGACTCTTACCCAAGGCCTAACATTACTAATACAACCACAACTCTTTTGGGTTACAATCTCTGTTCCTGTCTCTCACGTTATCATTTATACTTGCATCAGTGTGGGGGCATTTGACACTTGTTTTGCACAGTGAAGGCCTCTAGATAAGATGCAAGACGGCGGAGACAATCAGTCATCAGTCTTTACTCAGGATTTCCTGACTGCATGTGAACAATAACAAAATCTACTTTTTTGTAAAAGCTAATGCATTTGAATAGGTATACAAATAGAGAACATCTGTTTCTTACGCTTAAATCTGGTTAAATTCCAGTCACAAAGGAACTGGCTCAATTTGCACATTTAGGCTGTTTGCAAGTAAGACATTATTTTTGTGAATCATTCATAGTCATTTAGCATTCGCTGCTTATAAACAAAGCAAATACAAGTGGATGCACATGACCTGTTCTTTATTCACCTGTGGACATTTGGAATTCACTTTTCCAGCCACGTGACTGGTTCTACCAGTCAGACAGTTCTGTTCTCTGAGTAGATTTCTCAAACTTTGTAAACAGGTATAGCACTTGAAAAACACTTCCACCATCCAATAAAAACAGTGAAGATTGCCTGAGAAATAGCAACTTTGGACAGAAAGTACAGTCTAATGAAATCTGTTATATTTTAAGAAATCTTCCTTCATTCTTTTGTGCTGAGGAATATTTCTGTCTGGCTAAAGGTATCCATTTCAGATTTTAAAATACTCCGTTTCTTTCCTAACATGCAGTGGAGGAGGGGAGAAGGAGGGAAGATATCAATCATATTTATTGGCTGGATTTCTCTTGTCACATTCACACCAACTCATTACTACACATGTGGCTTTCCTGTCCGCCCAGGAGCTGCCACGTTACTGACCTGCTCCTCCTTCCTCTCCACGTCTCCCCTGATTTAGTGTAGCTTGATGGTTCTTTCTGGTCAGCAGCTTTGATGATTTATCAGCTGATTTTGATTAGTTACCCCAAAACATTAAGCTCTAGGGCTCTTTACACTTTACAATGTAAACCCTTTTGTAGAACACATGATGACATTTCAGCAGCACAAGCTCCTCTGATGTAAATCCTCCTGTCCCAATATTTGACTACACTGCAGGTACAAATTCCCTGTATTCTCCAGCTGGAATACAGCAAGGTCTACGGCCAAGTCTTTTGTTTCCTTACTGCCTATAATACCCCAGCACCTACAGAATTATTGCGTAAATTACTCAAATGGCAGCCAAACTCACTAATGTCCTGTGCCATGCATCTAATAGGTATCCTACAAAGAGGATAGCTGCCACTTTGTTCTAGCATTTCTGATCCTGCAACCGAACAAATGGACATAAATATTTTGATCATAAATTTTTTGGTTTCTGTCACTGCTTTTTTTCATGATCGAGAGTTAAGGAACTAACACAAGTTCTGTCATGGAGAAATATTTCACGCCTCTCAACTCTATTTCTTTGAAATCCCAGACAAATGGCCATTGCTCATGAGTGGTGGGACTCTCCACCACATGGGCAGTGAGGTAAATTGTCCAGTTCTCTCCTATGAGAAGACATATTGCACACTTTTAACACTGATGGAAAAATCGTCAGTGCCCTTGCTTTAAATAACAGTGAAGCAACTAAAGCATATAATCAGATCCTGAGAGACTTAGGTAATATGGTCTCCTGAGATAAAAGGTGTTCATCTCCTGTTTTCAAAGAAAGTGCCCTAACCACTAAATTAAAGCTTGATCAAAGTGCTCTAGTATGGCATTGCACTGTATCACAGAGCAATACATGAACATCTACAGAATGCACCTAGAACCTGAGTCTGATCTTAGTTTCCTATTCGGAGATGAAAGGAGAAATCTGGCCTGTGGTTAGATATCACTATTCAAGATTTCCTAGAATATATACTAGCTATATTCCTCATTAATCACTGTCTACTTCTCTCAAGATAATACCACAGTAACTCCAATGAAGTTACAACACACTTACAGTAGTACAGCTGATAGCAAAACTTGGCTCGATATCCTCAAACATAAATGGATATTTTATCTGTTTAGTGCATGCTGTCTCTTTTATTGAAACCGAAACAGTGAAACAAAAGTCGTCCTGAAGAGACCAAAAGAAACTTAAATATGTATTTTTTCTAAGCATATGAATATTTTATGATCTATGGTTTCCATAGTGCTTATTTACTTTGTTCGTTCAACATTTGGAGTTGTCAGAATAGGCATTAGACAGAGCAACAGCAGAAAAATGGAAAATAAGTCACTAACGAACGGAGTTCTTACATTTTTCCTTGGGACACAGACATGAGGATATACCCATTATCAATGCATTGCAAATAACATATTAATTGCTCGTTTGGCCTAAACTTAAACCAAGACTTCAACAATAATATAAATTTTTCAAAAAATTTTTTATTAAAAAAAAAAAAAAAGGTATATTTTTAAAAGAAAATAGTGTGTCTTCAGTAAAACCAGTTTATCAGATTAGTAAATTTCTTACTATTATCTACAATGAAATATTTTCAAGTCATTTATTTGTGAAAACAGTTTCAGCAAAGGTTAAAGTTATCATAGATTTTCTAAAAAAACACATTATTATAATTTCCTCCATTTATCACTCTTTCTTCATCAGAATTAAATCCCTGTTTTCACTCAGCATTTTGGTATTTGTTTTAAATGTATCAAAATTCGCTTCTTCCTTTCAGGTAATGACGGAGTAGGAAATAGCAAAGACTAGCTTGCTTGGGAGATGCCCAGTATTTTTGATTGTGTCTTTTCCAAACACTCTATTGTCTTCCAATGAAAAGCAAACAGAAGTATTTAAATTACTTAATTGCCTCCCAAGGCTCTACCTAAACTCTTCCTTCAGTCATGCTCTCTGCTTCCAGTGAATCTCAAGAACAAGGCAAACTGAAAGCTTTCTTTGTTATCCTGGCACCTGAATGGTGCCAACCAAAACTAAGTTAATTCAGAGCTCTTAGGGAAAGGATTTCTTTCTCTGACTCCTCCCCGATACCAAATAATGAAAAAACAAGCCTTTTTTTCCTCTCAGGATTAACTAACAGCAGAGGCAATAAAAATATCATCTCCCTGACACGACAATTTACATACACTCAGCTTCCTCCTTTTTTTTATTTCTTCTGAGTCTCCATTTGATTTCTTATGGTTATTAGTCGTCCACGTAAAGGCGTTACCTCTTATGGTATGAAGTGGTTTTATGTGGAATCCTTGTAACGCAGCAACTCATAACCATAATCTGGGCTAAAATGTGTTATCTAAATTGCTGTGGTTTCAAAATTTACAAAAATGTATTTCCTAGAGCAATCTAAGTTCTCCTTTTACTACAACAACAAAGTAAACCCATTAGGAAGACTATGAGTTTGAGCAATTAATTACACACTTAATAATATTTTATAGTTTTCTAAAGACTTTAAAGTTCTTTCCAAACATTATGATTCAGATCCTGCCACCATTCTTCACACAGACTAGGAAAATAAACGGAACTACTCCAAAAGCAAATTATATCTAGGTTCTGGGAAAATTTGGGTTCTGATTCAATATTTTTTTCCTTACAGTTCAGTGAAACAATTTTGACTGTATGCATTTTGCAGAATAGGAAATGGAAACACAGGCATTAAGCAACTTCACTTAACGAAATGGTAGAAAGCCAACGTTTCTCTCTTTTAAGAAAAAGCTTTGACTCTAAGTATCTCACAGAGGTGAAGAGTTCCAAAGTCACAAAAGGTGGTCAGCCACATAATCATTATGGAAAGCCTCAGAGCTGGATCCTACCTCACATTTTATTTCTGTAAATCCTCCCCTTGCTGTGTTACTATGCCATAAGAACATAAAGAATTAATAACTAACTATTGCTTAGAGTTTCATGTTTATTACATAACTAATTCCATAATCATATCAAGAAGATACATAAATTAAAAGAGTATAGTCATAATATCCAAAAATCTTAAACATTTCAAGTGTACCACTGACATGACAAAGACTTTAGCAGCTGCTCAAATCACATGGATGGCAAAGGCATCCTTTGTCCAAAAAACAATTAAAATTTAGTTTCAAAGTTAGAAAAAAAGAGAAGGACAAATACTGGTTCTGATATACCTGAGTTAGATTTTAAAAATATTAGGCAAATATTAGTGATTTACAGATGTTGATTCAAAGAGGATTAGCTTTTTACTGAATGTTTAATAAAGACAGGTACAAATTAAAAAGCTCAATATGTATTTCTGAATTCTGCATAGAATTACTCAGTTTGGTTGTTGGAACCACGTCAAATCAAATTTTTACTGGGTTTGAAAAAAACTGCATATATTCATGGTTTCCATAGACTAGTCAAGAGCTTGAAATATTGGTCTTGACTGGATAGTCAAGACCAATTCTTTCCACAGGAAAGTAATTCTCAGAGGAAATTATTTGTCACGCTACTTCCAATCTGAAGATCTAAACACAGTCTTTCCTCTAGCCTTTGGCACTACCCGTAATAATTGGACCATAGGAGAGAGCAACAAAAAAGTGGATCCACAGGATGCATGCCAAACATCACTACCAGCTCAATCATTTGCTTTCTCACCTTTTCCCCCCATCAGAAATAATCGGTAGCTGAAGTATTAAATGACATGTCATACTCATTCACTGATGGAGGAGCAAGACAGAATGACACATTCTGCTGATCATTTATAGCTATTGGTTGTTACAGGGTATTAACTTGCAATACACAGTCCTGTTTGAATTTCAGATGAGCAGATGGCCAGATGGATTAGCCTGTAAAACTAATATTCCAACCAATACACAGCAGGATTTTTTATGGGTACTGACTGCTTCAAAATCCATTAAGTCAGTTTAGTGGATTTTATTTTTCAGGCCTTGCTTATTATTTCTTTCAAAATTGCTGAAACCTGCAACAGCAAAAGGCAATTCTGGAATACTTCAGTATTTTGGTGCCATGACTTCCTTGAATATTTCTTTCACAATGCCAGGAGCACTCATTTCCAGTGCACGCCTGGTGAAATGACCAAAATTCATTTATCTAGCTTGCATGTAAATATCAGTATATTACTATTTTACAATGAGGTGTACAGTGTCTAGGGGCTATAGATATTAGGTACCTACTTTTGGCAACAGATTTTAGAAACGTTATTGAAATTATTGCCCAATAAACTTCTCAGTGCTTTTCAGAACGATTCATGGCCTCCCCTATGTAGCCCCCAAACGATGGCATGTGTGTGGATACCTGGCAGAGGGCATCTGCAGTTCCCAGACTGACTAGGACACTAACCCAGACCTGCTGAAACAGGAAGGGTCAACCCACTTGCTGGCATTCGCAGTGATGGAGGCTGCAGTTAGCAACCGCAGCCTTGGAGAAGGTGACAAGTTCCAGCTATTAAAAACTGCAAATTTGTCATGTCACCTGGACCTTTCTGAAAAGCTTGCCTCAGTTGCCATCAGTCTGCCTTGGCCTCTGACCCACTGCAGATGAATGTAATACGAATCTTGAGGGAAACTGTTGCATTTTAGAGCCACCAGCTTGATTACTATTGATTATCTACTTGCCTTGACAGTAATTTCCCTTTGGCAGTAGCAGTTCTGCCTGACTGCTTCACTGCTTCTTCTGGGACTTGGGTTTGCTGTTCTTTTCCTTCCCCCCCCCCTCCCCCCCCCCCATATTGGTTCCAAGAAATATATCTTGATTGCTGTTTTGGGCAGAGCAAGGGAGGTAATAGAAGGGAAGGGCTCAGCTCTAATCGAGGCAGGAACTTATTAAAGAAATCCCTCATTGTTCCAGGGTAACCGGGAAGGTAACTCTACTTTTGAAAATTAAACTGTCTCATGGGGTAAGTTTTCCTTTTCCCTTTTGATGGGGAAAAAAGAAATCATTTAAAATAAATAATATATGAGACATTAGAATACTCCCATACAGTTATAGTCTCTCTAGATAATGTGAGGATTGAAAGGATCCCTACAGTTGAATTACTGTGTGGTGGAGAACGAAGTTTAGAGCTGACTCTCCAATATGATGACCCAGTGGAGTGGTTCAGTAACAACGACGTTGGGCCTCCAAGTGGTAGATGAGGCTTTTGTTTTATTTGTTTGACAGTAAATATCTGGCCTGTTGCTTAGCAGCCATACACAGAAACAAAGGCGTTTCCAGACAAAATAAACTACATTACAGCAGGTAAATTTTTCACAGCAATTACCACGATGGAAATGAGAACTGAACTGATCATTGCAAAAGAACCCAACACCTTTGTTTCCTGCAGATGTTTTAAGCACACAAATGGCAATTCAGGATTTCTTGGTAGCAGTGTGAGAAGAAAAAAAAAAAAAGAGTACACTGGTTTTGAAAAACGGTATGCTGAAAGTCCTAGAAATGGGGACCAAAGTTTTCAAACTTCTGTCAACTGTTAAATCCATATTTAAGTACATTAAATAACTAGATTTTCTCTCAGAGACAATGAGCATTTACAACTGTTGCCAAATTCCAGGGAATTTTCACGTGCCCTAGGAGCATTGCGCTCATCTGGAACTGAAATACAAATAACAGAGCACCAAAGACCAAAAAGGTTTTGCAGGTTATTTTTGCGGATAATTTAATAATTAAATATTAATTCTGTCAATCCTTTGCTGTCACAAATGCGTCCCCACACCCCAAGTTCTTGGGCCAAAACTCGTGCGTGACGCTTAACCCTTGCACGCTTCGTTTTTATGCAAAAGTCTTCAGCTTTTGCAGGACTCGCCTCCTCCACCGAGAAAAGGAAATGCCAAAGCTACTCTTGCATATCGCAGGTACAGCTGTAAGGCAGGTATTTCACTTCGAAAGCAGTACTCAGCCTCACTGAGCAAACAGAAAGGGCCAAATTCTGCTCTCGGTTACCCTGGGGCATTCCACAGCAAGAAGGAATCTGCATGTGAATAACCTAGGGGAGAAATGTGTTTCCAGACACTTGAGCTTAAAGACTAAAAAAATGCTGGTGTGAATTCTGTCGTCTTATATTTTCATTGAGGGGTTTTGGGGGGCTGGGTTGTGCTGTGGGATGGGGTTTTTTTAACCCTGAGAGTTGATCCACAGGGCATTGTCATTATGTGGCTGTCTCACCTTTCAGTTGATAGACAGACTTCCTGCTGGAGAAACATTATTATTTAACCGGATCCACTCATCCTGCCACTGATTTGTTTTACTTTTGTTCCTGGCAAAGAACAGCAACTCTAGGTAATGTTTCTTTTCTCATTTGGCTAAGTCCTTCAAAACACTTTAGTAAATTAACCCCATGTAGTTCACTTAGTAAACACAGGATCTCCTGAAAGGATTTATAAAATGAAATTACTTCAGAATTTCCAGACAATCTTTGTTTTTCTTTCGTTTTGTCTGATACAAGCTTAAGAAAAGACTCAGGAAGCAAAAGTGAATGTTTAATTCCTCATCAAATAGGAGCTGTAAGCACAGCATGAGAGAATCAAAGCAAAAAGGAGGAGTTTTAATAAACAATATAGATGAAGGCATGCCAACTCTGTTGCTGGAGTAGTATTATCAATGTACCTGCAATAGTCTGGTTTTAATTAAATCAATCTTTTCTAACTAGGGTTATCCTTTAGCAATTGTAATCTCTCTGGAAAGTCACACCTTCAATTTGACCACAAGCAAATTCTCATTCATTAAGTTTAAGCTGCATGTACATATATTTGTGTATATATATTTATGATATATCCTGTACTGTACACCACTGCTCAGAGAAGTAATAGGCTTCCTAAAAATATTACCGAGTAAAATTTTGTCATCTCAATAACATCAGGCCAGACAATTATTACAGTCTCTTACATTCATCTTCAAATCTATTAAGAAAACCTGTTCAGGATAGCTGTGTTCAATGGAACATTCTCCCTCCCGCATTGACAGAGTTTCTATCAGATGGTAAAAGCTTTAAAATATTGGGATGGCATTCCTAAACTTTCCTTGAGGATCCAATCCCCACTTATATAGTAGACAATGAAAATATTCCAGCTAACCTAAACAAGCTTTGTTCTGAACTGTAGAGTGACCAGCTACTCACCACTAATTTCATACATATTTTCTTCTTTCTAATGACAGTTAGGAACATAATTTGCTCAGCGGCGTCTGCATCCTAAATGAAAGATTTCTTTTACTACCGTGAGCCAAATGGACCTCAGAGAGAGGAAGGAATTGCAGTACAATGAAATCACAGAGTGATACAATTGGCTCTGCAGGATGCTGCTACATTCAGCACCTCATCCCCCCTCTGGCATGGTACGTGACAATACCATGGCAGGACCATGGTGGTTCCCTGGCAAAAATGTATACGGTCTGGCTGGACTGCAATTCTTTTATAATCATTCATGTATTTTCATTTGCAAGCAAGTTAACATGACTGAGTCTTGTGAATACTTATCAAAAATGCATCCACACATGCTGAATATTCCATTTCCAATATCCCACACGGCCATTTTGAATGGTCTTTGATTTAATTCCTCAATCAACAGAGGAATCAGTTATTCTGTGACAGAGAAGAAACAATAGCATTTGTTCTCAAGTAATTAACAGCAAGGAAACAGACAAAATAACTTATGAATAAGCCATAGATTCAAGTATGTTTGTAAAAAAAGCATTTGTATAATTCAGGTAATTGTTCAAAAAATGAGAACCTACTGGAAGACAGTTGGTGAACACAATAAAGGGCTGGATAACCTGGACATGAGACTTCTGAATCCTTTGCACTGACTGTATTCAGGCTAGGGAGCTGGAGACCCAAAACCTGATTTTTTTGCAAGGGAAACCTGGAAATCTGCAGAATGAACTGAACTGGAAATGTCTGTGGGGAGAATGCATATAAGGGTCTGAGAGAAATATACACATCACTTTGTCCTTGCCTCCCCACTCCCCAAATGCTCCAAGAATCACCAAGACAACAGGGCACCTTCCAAAGTCTTCATTAATGCAGACAAAAAAAAAAAGGATTTGTGCCTTAACCCAGAGCACTGCAGTGAGTAACTATTAGACATGTGGGCACAAGGGAGGAATCCACAGACTGACAGGCTCAGGGACATGCTTTATATGGGAAAAAATGAGATGCCTCTGATTGTTAGAAGTTAGGCAGGAATATTTTCAGGCTCCTCAGTTGGATTTAAACACATAAAGGGAACAGGGGAGGATCACAAATGTACTGTCTAACCTACTTGCAGTCTGAAAATACACAAAGCAGCTTTAAAAAACCTAGTACAAGTACCAAGAACAGTTTGGCTCCAGAGCACAGAACTCTGCAAGCTAATTTGGGTGATGACAACATTAACCTGCACAGAACTCTAAGCTGGATTAACCCTTGCACAGAAATTAGCTCAGTAAAACCAGTTTAGGTACCTCAACACTCACTCTCCTATAGTCCATCCACCCTGGAGAATACTCTAAAAGCTTTACCCAGCAGAGGTGGCAGCAAGCACTCTGCCCAGAAGAGTTACAAAATCGTGAGAGGATTTCTCAAGCAGGGTCAATAAGTTAATGTCAAAACAGCATTAGCAAAAACAATTGACTGCACAGGAAGCGAAGTGAAGTACAAGCTCCTTTCCTTGAGAGGCTAATTTTTTTTTTCCCAAAAGAGGCCTTGCTAAGGAAAAAACCAATGATTTCTCATGCTTTCGTACTGCTTTATATGATATATGATATACGAACTACTGCAAGCCTGTAAGACCATCCTGCTCCGGAGGAACCATGCAGTATGGGGCAGACAGCCAGGTCTGACGTGGAAAAAAATGTTTCATAGAAACTTTTGAGACCAATTGGGCAGTGTTGCCTCTGCATCAGCTTCTTCTAAGCAACGATCTTCAGTATATTTACCAAAGGTGTAAACAAAAACATTAAAAATAATCTCTCTGAAGTCTCTTGTCATGTGAGCTGCCTGGGCTCCCTGTCCATACTGTATATACTGTCCCAGATCCCCCATAATCTGCTTGGCAAACCCCTTCCCCTTCCATACCATGGCAAATGCTTCTTCCAGCTGAGGTGAGCTTCTTTGCAGTGACCAATCCAGAGCTGAACATCAGCACTTTGGCAAGCCCAGAATGTGGCAAATCCAAGCCAATAATACACAGTACTAAAACCAGTATGAGCTCCCAGCCAAAACTGGTGTAGGAGTAAAACTGTGTTTAGAAACCTGCCCAGCAGCGGATACTCTTTCAGCCTCACCATTAAATGCTGTGTATATCCAAAGAGATTCCAATAGTGCAACCTAGCACCAGTAACCCCCCTCTGCACATGGCAGTAAATCCATATAGGTGTTCTTCTTTTCTCATAACTATTCTGCCTCAGTGTATTTAAAGCTGTGAATATGTGAAGTTAATAGCTTTTGACTTCAATCCATAGGCAGTACAGAATCAATTTCCTAATTACATATGTAAATATCTGTTTTCCCTCACCAGAAGAAAAAAATAATAATACTGAGCTGAGTACAGCCATAATAACGCAGACATTGATTTGTAATGAAGACGGAACACCCAAACAAGAGAGGTTTGCAAGATTTTTTTAAGTATGAACTCCAGTTCCCTTCACTTTCCGTCTTCCTGCACAGTTAACAATTATTGCACTTAAAGCCAAAGCTGCTCTGAAGGAGAACAAGAGCTGGAACTGCCAGAACAGAGGCTTAGATATCCAGTTAATAATTTAGTAGCAGCAACCTATCAGGATATACCAGTTCACATTCCTCCGTTTCCCCACAGAAACTTCTTCGTGAAGGAATTTCTTTGGGAGGTCACTGCTAGAGAAGAAAGTGGACAGCGCTATCTGCAAGGAAATGCCTATTCCAGGCTCCAAGAATTAATCTGGATAACTTGCACAGACTTGGTGTAGTAACATTTTTTAAGAATATTAAATCCTCTCTACAGAACTCTTCTGCCACGTTGCAGCATTTTATCTGATTTGAAAATAATCTAGTTCTTGCCCTTGCCCTTGCGCAGGCCTATCAAGAGATCCATGTAAAACATGCAAATGAAAAGAAGAAAGTATAATTAAGCTCTTTGCAATCTAAATTTTAAGTTTAAATAGAACAAGATTGAGAGTGAGTGAAGTATAACCAAAACCTAATGTCAAGCTTTGGGCTGCTGAAAAGAACCCATTCTTTTCTTATAAAAAATGTTTATTCACACACATTATTATTGTCTATTAAATATTCCTCTCTTTTTTTAGGACTTCACAGCTGCCAGTGCAGGTAAATAGTAACATTACTTCTATTTCTCCTTAAGAGAGTGATCCAAATCAAACAATATTTCTGCAGAGCATCATCAAATATGATATGCTCATCAACTATGATATATAAATGGAAATTTCTAACTTCAGAATGAAAAAATATGCTCAAAAGTAATAAAGGTGGTAAAAATGAAAGTCAGCTGGAAAAAAAAAACGTTCTATGCTTTGACTCATCTCCTTAGCCAAGTCAGGCAAGGCGCTTATCAAAGTAAGTTTTAGTGATCAACTCTCCAGGTTAAAAATACACCTTTCTGTTAAATGTAAATGTTCCTATGTTCTTCTATATAATTTTTTGCTATGTACAGGAAAAAAAATTGAGGAAGTTTTATTTCACTGAGATCCAAATTCATCTCACTAACTGCAGGAATTTCTCTGGGGTGCCTAATTAGGAGCCCCATCAACAAAGGTTGCCTATACAAGTCAGTGCTGAGAGACAGCTTTAAAGGACAATTCAGTGTTGCTACTCTAAAATTGCCTCTTTTCATGGGCTATAGAACAGGGCTCCTAATCTCAGCTGGGTATTACAATTAGTTGAAATTAATTCTGGCCCCAGTCCCTAGGGTTCTTCCAGTAAAAGAGTTTTCCTTTTTTCTCTTCATTCTCAAAAAAACATTTCTGCTCACGAACCCAAGAAACACATAGGACAGATACTCCTGTCTTTCACTTGGCCCCACAGGCTTCTGGCAGCCTGTGAAAAATACCATTCTTACTGGTGCTGTGGCTTCAGAGAGCCATAACCATCACCACTGCCTTAGGCTGCATTCAGTGTTCCTGGTAGCCATTTCTAGCTAGCTTTCTTGAACTTCAAATTCACCCCATTTCTAAGCCATTGCAATCCCCAGGAAAGATCTTCAACAGTCTAAGGTGGAATAAAATGAACAATGACATGGCTCCCCATGGCAAACCTGTGGTGATTTTGAACACAGATGGAAAAAGTAAAACAGAGCCCAGAGTAACTCTCTGCATCCACAACCCAGGAATCAGTCCACTCTGGAGTCCTGAGGACATCCAGGATACACAACTCTCAGAAACATACTCTGTTCCTGTGAATTTAACATGGGAAGAGCATAGAGCCACAAAACAGGAAAAAATATCAGATTCATATATTTATATAACTTCTTCTCAGGATACACTTTACCACAGTCAAGGGACACAGCCTTGCAGAACCCCATTCCAAGCTCCATGAACTCAGCCAAGTTCAGTATTCTTTCAATACACCCAGTTAAAAAAATTCCAGGCTAGTGACATGCCAACAAAGTAAGGGTAATTTAGGAATGCTAAATGAGAATATTCAGCTGTCTGGGGAGGGGGGAGACAAAACTATATTTCCCCATGCTCCTTTCCTTGAGAGACTAATTCTTTTTCCCTAAAAGAGGCTTGCTAAGGAAAAAACAATGATTTCTCATTCTTTCATGCTTCTCTATATGATATATGAAAAACTAAAAGGAAGAATCAAGAAGGTGGTTTAGCTGGGTTTTACAGTCAAAATCCATGTCTGTGTACTCCAGAAAGGTTTTGGTGACTGAAAAATGTATGAAATTATGATGTGAGAAAAAAAGAAACAGAAAACCCTACAGAAATAGAGATTGTGTTGTCTAGTGTCTTTCAGCCAAGATTTTCAAGAATGACTAATGATTTTGGCTGTTATGATGCCTGAATTGCCTTTGTGGGGATTCATTTCCAGAAAGTGCTGAGTATCTTTCCTCTGAAAATCAAGCCTCTTAAAACTGTATAGAGCTGGGAAACCAAAAAAGGAGGCATGGAAAACTTTCTTTAAATTTAGGATATTTTTTTAAACACTCACTTAACTACAGTGCCCAAAAACACACTTGGAAAAAATAATGTCATTATTAAGGGATCGGATTATCTGCTATATAGTTACAGTATTGCAATACATACCCCTGAGATATTCAAGCAGCTCATGAGGAAAACTAGGGATGATAATGTATTATCTGAGACATGTAGAGTTTAAAAATAGGCAAAAATAACGCCTCCAGACATTTGTTCTTTGCTATACCAAGACTGATACTTTTAAAGTATTTTGTACATTTACTAGACATTGAATTTACCACATCAGTGATTAGCCATAATTTAAACTATTTCAAAAGAGTGCTTTTGCAGAAATTAACAGGGGGGTTTCTAAATGCAGGCACTCTCCTGCAGTTATAGGTATATACCTTGAAATCATACCTGAAGCCTGAGGAAACTGATAGATCTGATTTGCATTTAAGGGTTCGTATAGTGATCAGGCCAAACGGGACTGCACAGATTACTTCAATGAAGCATTTGCTTGGCTGTCTTCATAGGTTTAGGACCTTACCCACATAGCATGACCTTCACTTACAGTCAAACATTCAGATATCCAGATATATGAACACTTACTACAAGCCACTTGAAAATACACCATGGTTCACAGAGTTATCATACACTACAGGATACCATTACTTAGTTTTCAAATTCACTGGGAATTTACAAATTCCCAGCAAATTACAAGACGCAAACAGCTGCACACAAGATTAAGTCCCCTACCTCCAGCAGTTTTACAACAGTTTTGCATGATATATGTTCATTACACAAAGCTAAGTGCCCACCAATCAAGTTGCTATGAATGCCCTCAGACTGGTTATCTCTTTAGAAGATAAAGTGTGCTGTTTATATAACTTATTAAAAATTGCACCCTTGCATTCCTTTTTCAGACAAAAAGTGTGAGGGCACTGCTTTATCACTTTAACTATGTGTTTCTTTGAACACATTTGTGCTTTAAAGTAAACACCAATGCTAGTTTTTTTATGACTACTAAAATCAAAACACATCTTTCCAAACTAATCTGTACAATGGTTGGAAAGAGCCTTTGATTCAGTACCATAATTATAAACAGGCTCTTAAGTCAAACATACTAAAAGAGCACCAGTCATTTAAAATCAAATTAACAGTTTGATTAATCAAACACCAGACTGTCAAGTCAGATAACATACCTGATGCCTTTGTTCAGTTACCAAAGAGGGTTTCCACTTTAAGCATCACAGATTTCATCAGCAAGACAAAATTGAATCAAGCAGAAAATTTTGGTTTCCTTTAAATGTGCTCTATAGTATCACTAGAAAAATTCTTATGACAAGCCAAATTCTGCTTCGCTCTCATGTGGTCACATGGCAGGAATTGAGAGGCTTTACAGATAATATTTCCTGCCTCTGAGGCCCACTTTTCAGGCAGAAAATTGCAGTGGGATTCAGGAAAGAATACATTAATAGAATCAGGCCATGCTTATGAGGTATACCAAAGTGGTAGAAAAATAGTTTATTGATTTATTTCTGAAAGTTAATACTTATTTACTAAAATAAGTATGAGAGGCCGGCACGTAGCATTTTCACACCTTAATGCTCCTCCCCTTCATTAGAATATTTTCTGTTCCTAGAGTATGACACGGATTCTGAAGATTAGTCTTCTCCACAAAAATTTGGAAAGACCCTTTGCATTAGAGACAATATAATTTCTGCCGTGATGTTAAAAGCACGAAATGGTCGTGCTATGTCCCTACTCCCTTAGAGTAACAAAATGCACAGACTGGAATATATCATGCTAAAACAGCCACACATCTGTAGAAACATCATGGAAAACACCAGCCCTGTGCCACAAAGCAGGGTATTCCTCTGTGCTACTGGAATCAACCAAAATTGAGAAGTATGATTGAAGAATTGCGTTCTGAAGTGAAGTAACTCGTCATTGATCCACTGCAAGAACAACACATGGGAGCATGTCTGGCAGGAGGTGTCTCCAGATATGTTGTATTTGATTTGTGAAGAAAAATTAGTCAATACACAAAGAAGGCAAACACTTCAGTTGACCAGAAAGGTCTCAAACAAAAAGAGAGAAAGCCCTCTTTCTTCTACAATATCCAAATGTTCCTGATGTTGGATGGAGGCAATCAGACAAAGATTCTACATGCTCCAGAATCCCTTGGCTTTCACAAATAGCCTGAAAACATCTGTGAAAGTAAAGCTAGAGAGAGGTTTTCACTGTATCAGTTCACCCGCTATTATTAGGCGCTGAGAGATTGCACCTATGACAACCACTCTGAGTTGTGAAGCAGCATCAAGAAGCAGATGTGTGCTTCTGGGGATAGGCCCGTTTTCAAAGGAATGATTGTAAATGCATGTCCTTCTCAATGTCTGATCCGGAGCCCATTTCCAGCATGGCAAGGAAGGATAAAATGGAAGTATGCCAAGTATACCAACATAAACCCTCTAAATTCATAGTAGACAATTAAAATGAATGGGAAAAGGGACCAACTCCAGATTAAACAGCAGCAAAGGAAAAACTTGAAGAAATAAACCCCACCACCTCATACACTAAAGATCTTTCAGTCATGATTCAGTATGCAGCCTGCATAATATCTATGGAAGTATAACCAAAGAAAAATCAAAAATACCTCTAGTAAATGGTATTTTGAAAAACTGATAAATTCTTGGCTTCATTCCACCACTGGTTTTGATACTCCTTCATTTATGATTACAATTCAAACTTTAAATGCCTCTATGCTTTCAGCCTAAAATACATATTATTTACTAGTTGCATTCTAAATGACAGTTCTTTCAGGGAGGCTTCTGCCTATGGGGCCATTTGGGGTCTGAAGAGTCTAACTCAACTTCATGCATTTTAATGTTCAATGCTGCCCATTGATATCCTGTCACTATTGAATGCAAGAGACCTAAAGACTGCAGAAAGTAGCTGGCCAGTGAGATACTCCCCCCCACATTACAAGAAAAATCCCTAAAACTCTGTTAAAAAAAAAAAAGGCAAGAAAAAAACCTTAACCCATTCCTTAAGAGTGAAACAAAGATCATGGCTTATAGGAAAGCTAAAAGCTTATGGTAAAAGCATTTCTCTTGCTTACGTTGGCATAAAGACAAAAGGTTTCAAAGAAAACATATATGGTTTTGCCAATTCATTACAGTATTTTTGCTAAAAGGAATTTCCAGCACAGGTCAAAATCCAATGATATATGAACCACAATGTCTTCTGAGGTTTGGACCAAGTATGCCCTGAAAATTACGGCTGCTTATCTAATCTCTGAAGTTTCCTTTCTTCCCTTTCCCTACACAATCTTGATCTCTCCCTCCACAGCCTCATCACACTTTACTACTACTCATACCAGTCCTTCTCACTGTTTTTAAAATATCACATGTAAATCCCACCAAAGCCTTTTTTTTCTTCTTCTAACCACAAATATCGGTCTGGTGGCTCTTTCAGATATCAGATCTCAGGAAAAGAGAAGTGGTAATGTATTGCAGCAGCAAGATTCAAATCCTGTATCTGGTGGACTGAGTTCTTCTTTCATATCCACAGATGTTTCCTCAGGACTGAATGAACTAGAACTCACCACCTCCATCCCACATCCCCACTGCAAAGATATGCCCTAGAGATCTATTGTATATACTGAATACAAAAATTCACCTGTGTATTTGCACAACTGTATAAGCAATTTGGACTTTAAATTTTTTATTCAAACACATTATACGTGGAATTGATACAGTTTGCTGGTGGTGTTCCTTAATGTGAAGAAGTGATTTCTTTTTAAAGCAAATGATGATTAATGATAGTTATGTATTGTTTCACCTTTAACCTTCATTGATATTAATGGAGGTCCAGTTTTCAAAATGGGGCACCTAATAGCAAGCAACAACCTGTTCACTTCATGTTTAAACTATCTACCATACTGATCTAAGAACATTTTAGATCAAAGAAAATTTGAACAGGTACGTTTCTCTGGAAAAAACAATTTTATCAAAACTCAAAATTCATCAGTTTTGATGAAATCTTAGGTGTGATAATTTTTAATTAATGATTTCTGTTGTATTTTTTAATTTGCATTTTATTTCTACTTCATTACTTCGTTTATTTCATACCATTGCCTTAAAATACTGATATGTAGCATGCTTCAAGACTAACAAAGCAAAATCGCTTCAGTATCAGGATACAATGATTCAACATTTTAAAAAAGAAATTTCTCAGAACTCCTATCCAATGAAAAACTTCAAGTTTTGCTCCCAGTTAAAATAAAAAAGAGAAGGCTTCAACACATTTTATCCTGAACAACAGAAAGTGTCATTTTCAACAAGCAGTACAATACCTAATTTAGGAATCTAATTTTAACAGCTTTATATGAAAATGAAAGTGCTTAAGATAGATGTGGGATTCATTTTCAGAAAAACTCAGAAACACAGAATACTGATCAATGCTCATGACTGAATTTGTAATCACTTGGATTCCTTATTTTTCTCCTGTCTTTTTATAAAAAGAAACAAACAAACAAAACCTTTCCCAACAGTATAGTCCCAGCTACAGGCAGTGAGGAGTCATTCTCTTCCACATCCTAACGGACATTTGGCTCTGTCACTGACACCCTATCAATCTTGGCACTCATATAGGAAATCTCAGTATAAAGGCAAAATAGGGATGAACTAACCCCTTTAACCTTAGCATCTTGACCACAGGAAAAGTCAGACCAAGGTATTTTGTCATCCCTGTTCCAGAATATCTTCCTGTGCAGACACAAAATCCTGGAAAAACACAAAAAGACTGCATTGTAAAATAACAATTTTGCTCATAAACTAACGAATTTTATTCTACAACAGAATCCCTACATAGGAAGCTATGCTGGAATAACTGCAATAAAATAGCTTATTTTCTTGTGTGTTGGTCAGTCAGTTTACCCAAACTCCAAAGAGAAGGTCACTTTTAACTGGTGTCCAGGCCACACCAGTTACCACACCATGGTGCATGGCCACTAACAATAGTAGTACCTGACTCAGTTTTCAGCCTCATACTTTGCCCAAAGTCTAAATTCATAAGTTTTCTAAATCATATTGGCTTAGGGGACAAGCATCTGAAATGTGCAACAGAAGGGAAAATTTCAGACAGTTGAGTAAATTCATGTCCCTCATTTGCTGTAGACAAAGATCACTCTCTGCAAGTCTGACGAAGATTCAGCTGAAACTAATTCAGACTGAATTTGTTCAATCTCTTGCTCTCAAGCATCTGATCAATAAAACAGGGTTTTAAAAGTATCAGAAAGACAGTGAACTTCTCCAGAAGGCCATCTTATCTGAAATCTACACTAAAACTTTATTTGCTTTAATCTGGCATATATAATTTATATATGACATTTGGCACACTAACATATATATTCCTCACTATTCAGAAGATTTCTTTCATAAATCTTAGGGGTGTAATAAAGAGACGCCGTTCACAGTATGCCACTGTGATTCTAATTCCATTAACAACTTTATTTCGACAGAAACTGTGGCCCTCCAGATCTGTGCTCCTCAGACTGCAGGATTTTCTTTTCCCCTTTGCATTAGTTTTAAACACAGGCTCACACAACTGCACAGAATAATAGCACTCAAAGGAAAAAAAAAACTGTTATAGAATTTGTAATCAGCAAAATTCCAGAAAAAAGAAGAGAAATTGGATGATTTTAATAGCTTTTTCATATTGGTACTTGCTGTATCTTTAGAACAAACATTTATGGAAATGAAATCAAGACTTTCTCAGACTTCCTGCTTCCTTTGCAGCATTCTCTCCTTCTTTTGTCTACATACTGCAGAATAGATTTAGCTCCCTGTTCACTTGCCACCTTTAGATCATGCTCTCCAAAGGGCATTTGAAGGAGAACTGCACCTAATTCGGTCAGCCCAGCAGTACCAAACTGTGTGGGATAAGAAGCTCCTTGCACAGAAAATAAACCATGCTATTCTTTATATTTTAACTTATAGCTGGTACTTCTCAGGCACCAATCAAGAGGACATCTTGGTCATCTGCATGAGAAGTTACACTGCTGTAACATTGTTTTAAACATCTGAAAGGTCAATACCAATAAAAATAGTGTTCGCAGTGAAAAGTTCCCTTATTTGTCCCTTTATTATCAGCTGCCCAACACATCTTGCTTCTGTCCAAACACTATCCAGTCTAAAACCAGAGCCTGGAAACAGCTTAGCTACTGGCTCAACACGTACAATGGTACTAACCCCTTTCTTCTGCTTTTTGCCTGCTGCAATGTGAATAGCTGTGGTTAAAGTAGCACTTGACCACGCTCTCTTGGAGTCAAATCTGAATTCGCTTGTCCCCTTCCAGGGTAGTTTTCCCTGACTGTGGGCTTGAGGAAGGCAACTTGACAGACAGGGTCAAATTCAGGCCTCTTTCCTTGTATACTCACCAAGAGACAATAATCCAGGGCCAAGCCTACTTTCCTCACAGCAGAGATTCAGGGAAGAGGCTGTATTATTTAAACAAAAGAATTAATTATTTATTGTATTGCCAGTACAAAACTCTAACTTACACTTTTACAGCCTTACATAAACACCTATGATCAGGAAGGAGAAGGTGCATCTCAAGCAGACTGCATAACCTCTCAGAAAAACTGGCTCCTGCCACCTCAGCTTAAGATTTTGGTCATGTGTGCAATGCAGCAACATTTAAAGACCGCAAATAAACTTGGGACTCCTTGTGTTAGGTGCTTCAACCATAAATGCCAGGGGATATTGCTACAAAGAATTTACTATTAAAAAAAAAAACAAACAGACAAAGGGAATGAGAAAATACGTTTATTTCCAGATTCTTACTGTAAAACTGAGTCACACACAAGTCAGGCTATGCTGGAAGGGTGTGGAGAGTTAAGTTTAACAACCATCAACGTATCTCATGTTGCTGAATCAAAAAGTAATGATTTCATTATTATTCCAAATCCTTTTAGAATATGTGAACATATATAATTTACTTCTTCTTAGTAGGACTGTATATGCAGTGGATTTTCATATTTTCGGATGGCACAACATTCCTTGAAATGACTCCAAACCTGAATAACAGTGTTTTAAAATTAACTCCAGTCACAGTTTCATTCATCCTCAGCCGTGATCTCCAGGGGCTGGAGATCAAAACCACCCGTGACCACGTGTATTCTTACGTAAGGGTGGCCATGCCGGGTCAGACCAAAGGTCTATCTAGTTGGATATCCTGGCTCTGACAGCGGCCAGTAGCAGATGCCTAAGGAAAAGTATCAGAGCAAGGCAAGCACGCAGTGATCCTTCCCCTGGTTACACTTCCAGCGTCCTGTGGTTTCAGGGCTTCCTGAGCCAGAGGTTCCGACAGCACTTTTATATGCTGAACTACAGGATTCAAATCCCCAGCCCTTTACTTCATGTAACAACGAGAGAAAGAAATGTTTTGCAGTTAATTAATTCATGTGATAAGCAAGATCTGGTTTTTTAGCCTCAACACAATTTAAGTGCTCCTGCTGCAAAATTACATTTGTTTAGGCACATTTCCATGTCACACTTCTAGACACGAATTCCATCGATCTTCTCATTTCATTTGCCGTTTGAAGCTGCAAAGAATCCACAGTTTGTCCATAACAGATGCCAAAAGCCTAGAAACTTATTACACACTGCTCACAGTGTGGGTTCAGATACATTATCAGCATAAAAAGAAAAAGGCAAATTAGGCCACAGTAGGAGAACACATTTTTAATATTACATTCTGCAGCTTGCATCTCTAATTTAATGCTGCTGTTTTCCAAAGTTATGCTGCATCATTCTAGGTTGCTGAATTGAAGACATGACAGTGAGCTAAATTTTTACAAGCGACTGGGCAATGCAGATAGTCAGGGCACTTGATGAATTCCAGAGAAACCTTCAGGGCTAAAGTGAATGAGACATTTCAAAGAATTCCTTAGGCACTCCTATGGACAGGAATTAGGTATGAATACGTTTAGTGTATCAAACTTGGGAAAAATGGAGATTTTAGTGCATTCTTCCAAAAGAACAGAAAGGAAAAACACTCAGCAAAATGCATATACTCTCTTTCAGCTGTAAATGCTCAGTCCTGTTGGTTAAATACACACACCACACACAAATGTCACATAAATTATCATCTCCAGAAATCATTGCTTATCAAGAGGATTATCTGAGCCATTATGGCTTCTCTCTGGAGCTGATAAAGTGTTATCTTTTACATCATATCTACTGTTCACTCCACCCACAGCAGAAATCTTGAAAGTAGATATCAAAGTATAGCAAAGAAATACAGTCAAAAAGGAAAAATAAGTTGCAGAACTTGTTTCATGATGCTTCTTCCAAGATTCTGGTCATCTGCGGCAACTATGTTTTGCTTAATTTAAAGTTCCCTTTATGGAGAATCTCCTGACTAAGGATTAGATAACTGATACTGAAGGATACCTCAGAGACAACGAAACTTTAAGTTATATTATTTTTATGAACTTACAGATTTTTCTGTTTAGGAAAAAAAAAAAATCAGACAGTTTATATATATGGAAAGTTTTGACCTGGTCAGATGGAAGCAGGAAGGCAAAAGCCTAGCACCTGTTGACTTTAGGCTAAATAGAAGTCTTTAATATTAGACAGTTTTGATTTCAACAGTTCCAGTACCCTGAGATTTTGCAAAAAATATTCAGAGGAGATGGGCTTATCAGAGTTTACCTGCTAAAATTACTGCCAAAGGATGAGTTCCCACCTTGAACATCTACTTTGCTAATATTCAAAGGATGCTCACCCTCTGAATACCACAAAACCAGTCACCAATAAACACCACGTCTGCTCTGGCTCTTAGCTACCAAGTGGTAGGCACAGTAGAATAAATGGTTATTCAGCCATCTTTTCATTCAAGATGCTTACAGCAGGTCATTTTACATTGTCCAAAAGTCTGCTACCATTAGAAATTTCCCTCATGCAAACTGAAGAATTCACAGTAGAGGAGGATTTCAAAAGCACTGCATAATAGTCAATTTTCATGTCAGCAAATTGTTATCAAAAAATGGCAAAAAAATAGCTGCTCTTCATGATTGGGCCTCTTCTGTATTTCTTGGCTTGTTCTGGGGAATGGATGGTATGAGACCTTTTGGTCTCTATTATAATCCAAACTATTGTGTTACTTCAACAAACAAATTAAACACAGCAATTAGCTGGGAAGAAGGTGCCTTGTGATTCTTGATATCCTGAAGTGGAATTAAGTTAGCACTGGCACTCATGTATCAAACACATTACTGTTAGATGCTTATTCAGCAGCAGTGCAGGGCCTCAGAGCCTTTAAATTACATTTACATGGCCAGTTTTTAAATGGAGAATCAATAGTGTATGTCTGTAGTGTTTGAGATATGTATGTATGTATGTATGAATCATCAGGCAAGCTTTTAATTGCCACTTTTATGATTTTTTCAGGAAAATATGAGAAGATAGGAAATATTTAAAGATATCAGGCCCATTTGCCTCTCTCTCAGGAAGAAATCAGGATCAATTCTTGGAAATACTAGATGTGTGGAAAAAAAATCTAGTTGTTTCAGGCATAAATTAATCTATGAAAAGAACTTCCTAAGAAGTGTATTTTAGAGATATCAGCCTGAACTACAGTAAAGTTGGTGAGCTCTGAGTGCCAGAGGAAGTAGTGGAACAGTGAACTGACAGGCTTCAGCAACATTGCCAGCCAAAAAGTTCTGTAAATTAATTGGTAAAAGTAACAAACCTTCTACATAGTCTCTACAGACTCCAGACTGAAACAATCATTCCAACTACCAGACTTTTTTTCCCCATTTCAGTAGTCTTACAAATCAAGAAAATAGGCAAGAGCACACTTGACTCGTAAGAATATAAAATTGACCAAAGAAGGATGGACTGAAAGACCACCTCGTACCAGAAGGTGGACAGCACAGGATACTTAAGGAAAGACTATAGAAACAAAACAAGAATTTCTTCTATGATACCCTTCCAGTTTTGGCAACTTGCGGTTTAGGGATAGATGAGCCAAAAGCTATATCCACCCACTCCTTTATGTTTAGCAGTTCATCATAAACTTTTATTAATTTTTTTATAAATATGTTGAGTAGTACAGGTTGTACTGTAGACTCTATGGGAGCACACACTGACCACCCCTTTATGAAAACCTGTAATCTTTTCTACCCTGTTTTTAATCTTTAATTAGTTATTACTCTACAAGTAGGCAATGCATTTTAACACTATGCATTCCTTTAATAATGAGGCTGGTTAGAACATAAATTCATGAGTGTAGCTCATAGTTTAACAATTCCATATTTGAGGTCTTCTAGAACTCCTGCAACGGCACTGTGAATCCAGGGACACAATTCATCTCATCCTGCTGATCTGTCATTTGCACTTCTGAGTAGTATCTTGTTGCTGTACTGCTGCCCAAGCTGGCTTTAGGAAAACATTCTTTTTAAGATTTTTTCCTTTGGTAGATGGTACTCTGAGCCTCTAATGCAGGGTCTTTAATCATTTTGCCATGTTGGCTGCTCTTTTAAATTTCTTTTCAAGAAGCTTTCTCATTTGTATATGTTTTCCCTTTTTGAAGTTAAATATTACTACAGTGTTTTTTTTTTCCTTCCACAGGACGCAAACTTTGAATTTATCCTGATCTCTTCAGCCTGAAAAGTAGTAGCATCTTGAACTACACTGTGTGCCATGTTGAGGATTTATTCAGACATCATGTCTCCTTTTTTTGATTTTTGACTCATCTCTAATAGAGCATAACTTTCTAGAAAATACCAAAACCGGTACTTCTTAGTGGCAAAATTGCAAGCCTGAACTTCTGATGCATTAGAGAAATTCGTATGCCACAGAGTCAACCTCTGTGAGTATGAGATTGTCACAAACCACAAATCATAAGTTGCTGATGCATACAGTTCATAAACATCTTTCATACTATGGGGCAATATCTTTTTATGGAGGAAAAAAACAATTTTTTTAACTGCCTGCTTGTAATCATGATTTTGCTGCATAATACTAAGATTTCTTCATTTTTTATATAAAACAGCCATAAAGTTATTCCATCATGCTTATATTTTGAGTATGCATGTAAGGATAGTCAAGTTAAATGCAGATCCATAGTCAACTTCCAAGAAAGTCCTCAATGGCTGGTCATTTTACAAGGTAGCAACTAGAATCTCAAGAAAACTAAACAAAACAGAAAACTTGCCTACAACTGAAACTTTCACTGCCAGAGCTTTGTTAAAAGTAGGAAAGAATTATGGTAGAACAATAAAAATCCTGGCGTAACTGAAGTGGTACCATCCCATCCCACCCTCCCCCCCCAAAAAAAAAATCCCTTTTTCATCAATTCAACAGTCAAACTAAGCTCTGGCAAAATGGTTCTAATTTGCAGCTGTAATTATGGAATTTGCAGTATGGAAATCTGTAAGCATAACACAAGCAACAAACCTTGCATAGATAAATACAGCCTTGCCACATCCATAAAACAGCAGTTAGCAGTACAGTGTTTCCTAAACACAAGCAGAGCAAAGGCTAATACTGGTTTAGCATCAGATCCGAGGCCCCATGTGCATGAAAACACACGTGATTTAATCTGTATCACAAGGACTACTACTGCAAAATCATTTTGAGACATTCTGGAAAGACTAATTTTAAAAATCAAAGGCAACTTCATTTTCAAAAATGTGTGGTGGTTTAGTTTAATTAAACATTAGATCTTACATTGTTTGGAACGGACCTATATTTGTGTGCCTAAAGCCACAAAATTATTTAACTACTACAGTCACCCATGTGTTCCCCAATCTGTATTAAATCCCCCACCTCAGGATGTGTAAACGACATGTAAGATTTGAATAAAAATACTGATGCATGTTTCTGCTAAACTGGTTATCAGTAAAAATTGCCAGGTTGATATTTAAAGGCTAGATTTTCAGGAAAACTCAGCATTCAACATTTAGACACCTAACTCAGCAGAGGCACTTTCAAAAGAACTTTGTCCCCATTTTGCCACTGAAATGTATTAACTAGATTGCCAAGGACTGGGTCCTACAAGGCATCAGGCATTCTGCTCTGCAGCAGCAAAGCACTTCAGCACATGTTTAACTTAAGCACGTAAATGGTCCCACTGAAGTCATGGGGCTGTTTGCACAATTAAAAGCCCTCACACAATCTATCACACATCTGGCACAGGGACAGAGTTTTCAACACCTCACAGGAGTGACCCGAAAAGTAGCAATGAGGCCCGGGCATGTTTGAAAATCTGCCATAGGTACTGAGGCTTGGTTAAATTAAGGAAATTTTGTTTCCCATTTGTCTGAGAGTTTGCCAGTAGTTCGGGCCTTCCTCGCTTGCTTCTATTTGGAGGAGGAAAGAATGTATGTATACGAAGTCCTGTTTCATTGAACAAAAAGAAAAAAACACTACACCAAAGGTGGATATAATTATTTTTTAAATCCAAGTCTGCCCTTCCATTAAGTAGTGTACATCTAAGCTCTGCAAACATCTCCACATTCCCTGTTGTCATCTCTGCTTCTCTTCATTCATTTAACTTTCTGTTCACTGATGTCCCTCATCCATGGACACCTGCAAATCAGCTGAACTGGCAAGCATTCCCCCTGAACTTTCTTATCCCATTGGATTTAGTTCATGTTTGGCTTTTCCACAGTCTTGGACATTGGCTTCTTATTGTTTCTACCACCACCACATAAAGACAGAGGTCACTGTTCTTTCCCTTTAGCTCAAGTGAAAAGTGCTTATTGCTGGTGAAGAGCAGCTGCGCAGATGTCACCTTTAATAAACACAAAATAAAATACTGCACAGAAATTGCCCTAAGGGCTGTCATAGCATCAGTGTAAACTATCAGTCATAACTGGATCTGTGATCACTCTACAGATTAGAGGTGGCAGCCGTTACTGCCAACGAGTTGTCCACTCCTACGCTACGTGATCATACTTCTTCCCTCAAGTCTCCATGGCCACAGTAATCTGTGACACTGGGACTACTCCCGCATTGCTCACCCATATTCACGAGCCGTATGAGCCGTACCATCTGGCTTTACAGCTTACATTAGGAGCACCGTAACAGCACTCGCCACTGCTTCTGTGGGACATTTGCTCTTGTTTCTATGAAGCTTGACAGCCTCCCAACTGCAGCTCCTCTCCAATGCTCGGTGAGCACTGGTCAGGGATGCCAAGATTCTAATGCCAGTTCCAGCATGACATCTGATGGCATCTTTCTGCTACCGTGCGCAAAACTTCACACAGCCTTTTACCCCTCGTCTGTGCTTTTACACACGTACAGCTGTTAAAATCGCCAGCGTTCCTCACCAAAGGGATGTTAACTCCTATGAATGTATCACTTTTACAGAAAGCTTTTTGGATAAAGGGGATTAAAACTGTTCTTCAAAATGACGCACATTCCTATTATGTGTAGTAAGCATCACACTGAAAGGGGGGGAAAAAAAGAAGAAAAAAGAGCATTCTTTGCAGCCAGCAGCTGTCAAGCATCAAAGATTTCATTTCAACATTATGTCAAAAATCACGATGCTTTAAGGCTCGTCAAAACATGAGTACGTCTCCAAGGCAGATGTCTTGACTCCTGAGGCTGTTGAATGGCTGGATTACAGAAAACTTACCAAAAAAAAAAAAAAGCAAAAAAAAAAAAAAGCAAAAAAAAAAGCACCCACCCGTGCATCTAAAATTTTTAAAAAAGAAAAATCATCCATACAAACACAACAATAAGTTACCCTTACTTTGGCTACCTTTCTAATTTGTCATCGGCATCTACTGTATCTAGCGCTCCTTTTCTCAGCTGCTAGAGCCCTTTTGAAGTGTCTCAGTATACTCTCCTGCTTCTGATTCCACTTGCTCTCCGGCTCTAAGCAATTGTTACTGCTTTTTAGTGACATTTTTCCTCATTTGTCTTTGTGTAGGTCACACAGATTTGTATATCTGTTAAAATATACATTAATAGACTCTGCAAGAACATATCAGTCTAAGGATAAAAAATTCACATAAGTAACAAAAAAAAAAAGAAAAAGAAATTGTGTTTAACTTTGGTCTAAGCTAACACATTACCAAGCATACTGCTTCACAGAATCGGTTATATACCCGTGCTCTAAAACTAAATAGTGGAAAAAATAATGTTCTCCAGAACTCACTGAGATTTAAATAGGTGAATTCTTCAATTCCAGTGGCTTCAACTTGGTCTCAGCACCACCTGGAACGGCTAAAAAAGCCAGTAGCAGAAGTGCTAAAGATACAAAAGATGTATTAATTGCATAAAGATATATAAAACCAGATCATATTTGATTTATGAACCAAATTACATCAAAACGTCTTACTAACTTCAAGGTTATAGGGGAAATAGCCATTGACATGAGCTATAGCAGCAACAGATATCTAGACTCTCAGAAAGCCTTTGACAATTTTTCACTTGATGGATTAGTGTATACGGTATTAAATATAAGCTGCCCTAAGGAAAATTTTGAGACTGAATAAGGAAAATTATAAGACTAAATAATTGGTTTATAGACAGAAAGCAGATGATCAGAATTTAAAGTACCCATTCACCATAACATGGTAAGAATTGTTTTGCATGGGATTTATATCAGATAGCTATTCTTAATATTTTGATTAACAATTTACAGAAAAGAATTAAAAGATGAAATCTGTCTTTTGCCATCAGCATCAGAAGTTAGGAACCGGTTAAATTGTGAATAAATGTTTACATTTTTATTAAAATATAAGCTCAAGGTGATATGGGAATTTTAAGTTCCACGTGTAGAATGATGCACCCAGAAATGGTAATTCCTTAATTAAGTACAGGTCAAATAAGAGGAAAACAGTGTAATGGAGAATGTGATCTAATTAGGTATGGTCACAGTTTTTGCATTCACTGTCTAACACAAAGCAGAAATTTAAACGTATTTTGCTTTTCTTAGAAAGATTCTTTTGTAAGAGAGAAATCCTCATGGACATACGCAGGAGCTTCCCCACTAATTTCAATGGGTCAGTGTTTCACCAGAAGTGTCTACCATTGTTGGCTCTATCTAAATAAAGAGGGAAAATGTCACATGGGTAAGTGGTGAGGTTAAATGCAACAGGAAAGCTTTTCCGCACGAGAGGAAATTGGAACAAGTGTAGGGTGGGTAAATTTACCCTGATGAATGTATTTGACTAACTTAACGACTTACTTTCTGTAAGTTAACCACAGTCAGCCGCAACAGATGCAAATGGGCCTGTCTGAAATTACTTAACAAATGGTTTCTGTAAATATACATTACACTCTAGGAAAGTTCGCTTTCCTAACATGCTTCTGGCTCACACCCACCTCCTCCCTTTGTGTGTAGAAATGCACGGCTATCACCTTTTGAATTGTTTCCAGAAGGTCAGCAGATAATTTAGATGAGTCTTACAGTTTTTGTAATGAAGATGCTCTCTACTTGAGCCTCAAAGATAAAAACACACAGAAAGTCATTAAATTGTAAGTATGACTGGGTTTTTCAATTGCACTGGAGTTGCTTATGAGAGCCATATCCCTATTTATTGGGGAGGTGGAGAGCTTAGAGAGGGAGGAAGGGTTGTCTTTGAAGGATATCACCTTGAGGTATATCCTCACAAACAAAAAAAGGATTTTGTACAAAAAGACAACAGATTTCCTCAGAAGATACAGTTCACTGTGACCTTACATCATGCTGTTCCAGAGCTACCACAGGCACTGCAGACCCCAGATGACTGTGACTATCACTCATTCTTCGTGTCAGGTTAGAGCATTTTGCTTGAATTAGGTTTCCAGCTTGCAAATTCTGTCAGATTTAGGTATGGATTCAAAAGAAATCACTGCCTCCACTTTTATCCCACCTACAGTAGGAACAGAAGTTTCATGAGGTCACTCAGCCACCACAACAATTCAGCAAATTTGTATAAAACGGCAATCAACTTCAGAGCACCACCTTTGTATTTTGCTTCTTTACTCTCCTAAATCAACTCTTTAGGTTTCCTCTTGCCTGCCTGTGTCTTAGCTTCTTTCTTCTGCATTTATTTACCTACACAAACTTTCTTTCACATGTACCTTCATTCTCGTTACACACACTCACTTGCCCCATTTGAGATACCACATACTAACTGCAAACTTAACTGGAACTGAAAAATCATAGAATTTGGGGGTCTACACTACAATGAAATTGAAAACAGGACAGAAATCACTGCTTCAATGATATTCAAACTACACACTAATTTTTTTCTTTAAAATTATGAAGAGAACTGTAGAAAATAAAACTACAGTAGGAGGCCTAGAAAATTTCATAGTTTCCTGGAGGCTACATAAATATATCAATCAGAATGTAAGTCTGAACACCTTCTTCTGTGCAGATGGAGGTCTTAGTGACCCTGGTCCTGACACATCCTGCAGAACACTGGCATTTAACTGAGGTGCTTAAATAAGTAACCTCTCATCTCAGGAGCCTTCTGCTATCAGAAAGAGACACAGACATACATTAGACATGCTGATTGGCTTTCTGGGTAATCCTGATCCACAGGCATCTAATTGCAGAGAGAGGACAAACCAGAATATCCTTAGCAGTGATACCTCAGTCTAGTGCTACAATTAGCTGTAATAAAACCAGGTTATAGTATTTTGCCTAAAACACCTACTAGCAAGCATTGTAACTTCAGGAAAAGATTAATGTTAACATTATTGACTCCCTTAGAGCCTGTTTATGCTTCAAGTGGGATTAAAAGAGCATATGAATTTTAAGTGGCTGTTATGAACATCTAGGAATAACCAAGAGCGTAGGGAGATGTAGTTGGAATAAATATATAGGCACACGCAATTATTCAGAAAGAATTCTGGAGTGGCTATTCTTGACTAGCTCAATGTATAGTCAAGCCCCAGCCAAAATGGTTTGCTAGGTCAGGGGGACTTAAAAGATGGACATGGTTCTTAACAGAGAAATTCTGTATTGCAGACTATCAGCCCTGGTCAGCTGCCTTGCCCTCTGGAGGTCCTCATCTATCATCAGGAGTTACCTACACTCTCATCTTGTTTGCTTTGGCAAAATACATAAAGTTACACAAAATAAATTATGGTCATATCAGTCTCACAAGAGTCTGGAGCAATTGGGAAGAGAAAAATTTATGAATTAGTATTTTTGATTATTTGAGACAACCTCAAAGTTAATTTATCCTTCATGGGATATTGTCGCTTCAACAGAAACAGCAGTTGCTCCACATATAATACAACCTCTGCTTGACAGCCCACCCCAAAACTGGTATGGACAGGCCACTGAGCTGGCGCACTCAAAGAGAAAGAATGTGGTCATGGGAGGAGATTTCTTGACACTTCCAAAATCTACATGGACCTCTTAAAAAAAAGACATAACTAGAAGTATTTTACAGATAATCTATTCATAGATTATGAACAAAGAAAATCATACAAAAATTTATTAAAATAAATTGGAAGAGTAAGGATAAGACAGCATTGTGAACAGAGGAATAATGAATTTCCAGGAAGAAGTGGCAAAATTGCTACTAGTGTATGTAAGCACAAAAGTGGAGAACGTGAGCGGTGTTCAGTACATTTGAGGAGTATCCATCAATTCAGCATACACAAAAGCCATCTTGCCTTACTGGGACTCACTGAGGATTTTGGATTGGCCATATATTTGCCATATGGTGTTCTTCCATTGTCCAACACAGGGTCTAACTGCGATGTTCACCCTGCTTTGAGCACGGGGTTGGACTAGATAAATGCCATAGGTTCCTTCTAACCTAAATTATTCTGTGATTCTAGAGTGTTTTTAAGACTTACAATTTCACAAATTGATCAGGTTGGGAAGTTTATCTCACCCCACCCCCCACCCCCCGAAATTAAAAGCTCCTTGGACCACATTCTATATTGGGTTATATAATGCACTGCTCCATTTAAGCCAATGTTTTCAATAAAGGACAATGGCCCTTATACATCCATTGCCCAGATGCTACAACCAGACCAGTAAGAATGCTAACCATGGCTGTGAAAAGAAAAAGCCCTTGGTGCACGTGGAGTCCTACACAGGACGAAACTTCCTACCTAAAGGCTCTGTCTCAGGGACAGAAGTCTTTGTAAACACTTCGTTTCTTAGTAAATGCCAGCTAATCCCTTATGTGATACTGCATTATGCTGTTTTGGTGCAAAAAGGCCTCAAGTAATCAATTCCAGATCACCTATTCTTCTCATGGAAAAATGGTTACGAAGAGTTGCTGTTACCTGAAACAGCCAGTGATCATCATTAAAGGTTATCATAGTTAAACTCTGTACATGAGTGTAATTTTTCAGCTCTTCTTCACTTTTAACGTCAGACACTCTACATAAAATGTATTTATGCTGGCAAAAATGAACCTCTTCTGCAAGAAAGAATAAAAGATTAACAAAAATATTAAAAATATTTTGAAAAATATATACATTTTCTTTTTAATGCTGACCCCATTATGTAAACACTCTTACAATGTGTTCCTAGAATCATCCGGGTTAGGAAAAATTTCAGTCTGTAGGATTTCAAAGGCTATCTAAATCCAAGCCTCCTTCAGCATAATTTCACTAATCCTACACCACCCCTGGCAGATAAGCATCTTGTTGAGTCTTGCATATTCCAGTGATACTTGTTACAAAACAGCCCTTGGCAGCCTTTGCTATTGCATAATTGCTCCTACGAGGGCTGAGTTGACTTTGTAGAGCTTGAAACTTGGCAAATATCCTCTTTTTTGAGGAGTCAAAAAAATAAAATCTAAACTTGGGATCCATTTTTCTTATAATTGAAACTGATTCTTACCAGCCATGAAAAATCTAGGCTACCTTAGGTTGGTACTTAATATTTTGACCACATGGAAGACTTCTGCTGTGAAGTCGCTGTGTTCTTCCACTACACCTTTATTTCCCAAAGCAGGCAATTCTTTGCTCTTTTATAATCCAGTCCTCCCTTCATAGCTCCTCCGTACGAAAAGCAGATCCAGTGGTTGAACCCTCAACCTGACAATGAATTCAAAATAGGAAGGGACAAATTTGTCTATTCATATTTCTCACCACCAGAGTGCAAAGCTTTCTGATTATTCTTAAAATAAGGGTTTTCTCCTGCCTGCCGAAGCTTAAGGCTATTCATTATTGTTGTTTTCTTATTAAGCAGTAGGAATAATGGATGACAGTAATCCACAGATACCCCTTTGAATGTTCACAGACATAGTCAGGTCTGTTTCATTACATATCTTTAGCTTTCAGCATGCCGTGACAGCATCTATAATATTTTATTAGCTTAGTGCATATGATTTCATTTTCTACTATCAAAGCAATAAACACTCCTCAGACTAGAAAGGGACAGTGCTATCCACAGCAACTTTCATACTACATGCACTCATTCAGATTAAATGACAGGGTACAATTGATGAGTGATTTGAATGAATGACACTCTCAGGGGCAGAAGAAGCTACTGCCCCCTAGAACCTGTCCTCCGACTATGAAATATATTCCAGTTTTACACAAAACTTTAATAAGAGTTGTTTACTTGGCTGCTGGAAACATTTGATTAGTGTTAGGAACATTTAATGCTCATGAACCAATGCTCATGAAAACTATTTTTATCCCTCTGGAATATTAAAAACACCCAACGAAGGCTCAGCTGCTATTTGTAATTTGAAGACTGTGAGTCAATAAATGTTTCAAAGTGGTTTGTTGGTGAACTTCAGTAAGCACCATTAAGAAGGAGCAATGGGTATGGATCCAAACAAAAAAAAGGCTGTTGCTCTGAGCCAACAATTTTTTCTGCCCTTGAATACAGGGGAAAAGCCACCAACACATAAGGAGAAAAAAAAAGAAAAGCTTTTCCCTTCATGGTACACAACAGCCTTTGCTGATTCTTAGATCTTTCTCGCATGCTTCTTAATAACGTGAGCTGTCATAGTTTGCTCTAATGCTTAGATCAGCTCTGCAAATATATGGTGAACTAGCAAGAAGAATTCAGGGACATTTATCACAATAAATATCATATATACCCCCAAACTCCTGGATCTGTTTCAATGTCATGACATTTGGAAATGTAATAATTCAATGAAAAAAAATGTTGAAATTATGCCCTGCTCCATTCTAAAGAAAATCAAACTTAAACTGAAGTTTAAGGTATTATTTTGGTAATTTGGGTTTTTTGCTCCCTCATTTGATCAAACCCTTGGTCAAGGAGCTTACTTTCTAAGTTAAAAAGCAGCACAGAGCTTGCAAGTAGAAAACTACGTTAATATTTAACTTGGACTAGAAGAATTCCCCATGTGTTGGTGGAATCAATGCACAGCAACTAGAAGAGTTGGTACTAACAATATATCTACCTTGAGAAAGATCTCAGAAAACTTTGCTGTAGTGACCAGGCAGCATATTGCAATTAAAATATCTGCTTTTCCCGTTTAAGCTAATACTTCTGGCAGCTGACAAAAATGAAGCATTTCTGGTAAATGTTTTTTTATTACTCACACACATTTAAGAAGTTAATTTTCATTTGACAAGGCTGAATTTCTCTCTGCTGCTTGTCTACTTAATGCACAGCGATGCTGTTGTTCTAATGGTGCAAAACCTGTATAATAAGATGTCCATATCAATATGTGAGGGAAACTGAAGCAGAAATAAAACCAAAATGTTTGAACATTTTTGAAGACTTTACAAGGTATTTATCAAATTTCACAGAGGTAGTGGGACCAGCATATTTTTGCAAAATGCATTCTTTTAAAACCTTCTCCGTCCTTGACTCAATAGCAAAATGAAAAGGTGGGAGATAAGCATTACCTGAAACTTTACCAGGATGACCCAGTTGTCTGGTCTGTTGTCAGTCACCATGACCAACTCCCGAGTCATGGTACAAAGCTAAGTTTCATCTTGCTTCTTCGCAGAAGTCAAATATGTTCCTGATCTTAATGAAATCAATAAAGCTTTTATATTCATGGCAAGAAACAGAACTCTGGCCTACATCACCATGCTTCAACATACCCATCTATAAATAAACATCTAGCGAGCTAAAGAATTCAATTAAGTTTTCTTTTCTCTCAGTCAACTGCAGATCACAGAGGAAGCTCCAATGCCAGCAAAGACAGATGATGAAAACCTGATCAATTGCTATCACTTCAATTTAGATAAAAAGTCACTCACTTTTCAGCTCTGCTTGGTGCCCAGAAGAGATTAGATTAAAACTAAATCAAGAGGGAAAAAAAAAATCTAAACAACAGCCAAAGAAAACCTTTTCCAGCCCTTGTAAGTGTCCTCAGTTAATCCTATCATGTAAAGTCAGGCTACCAGCAACAGCTAAAAGCAAATTCCAGAAGGCTTTTGAAAGTTATCAGTACTATTGAGCCTTCAGAGGAAACCAGCATGAAAAGTTAAACTACCTGTTTGCTAAAATTGTTCCACTCTATATTGGATTTTGGACTATATTAGAGAACTTTCTAGAACATGACCGGGGCAAACGTTACAAATTCTTGTGTCTGCAGTACCCACTGCTGTGTACAGCCATGCTGCGCGTTCTGCTGTTATTCGATTGTTATAAAGTCACTGCAGAAATTTGCTAAGATCCATCTATCACACCCTGATTTATTTCAGTTTTAAGAAATGCGGATAAAGCACTGAGACACAGGGTCAGCAACTGATACTTTAATTTGTATTGGATAACGGTTTTGCCAGTGGTTTCATAAAGCAAAACGCAAAACATGAATTTAGCTCATTGTTACAAACAGAACACAAGTAAAGGGAGAAGACATCTATTTCACCACCACAATGCTGTCATCACATATAGGAGTCTCTAAAGCAACAGAAGTAAAAAATCTTGACTTTATTTTTAAAAATCTATGCTTTATTTAAAAGCTGAGGAATTACATTTGGTTCATCCTACCAAATTCTGTGTACGGCAGCAGTTCAAATATGAATAGCATATCTCAGCAGGCAGAATTTGCATCAAAGGAAACATTTTAACGAGAACAATATTAATCCTAGATTTTATCTTTCTCCTGTCAACATCTGTCACTAGCACAAATCATGCAGTCACTTAACCCATTGTCTCGTGACGCCCAACCCCGTGGCTGCAACGCAGATCAAGGCCATCTACCACAGCCTTGGCCCCTCTTCGGAACCAAGCGTACTGCCAACGTATGACCATGCACCCCATGGTGAGACGCCCACAGAGATATATGTATCTCATCACATGAATATATCCCTCTTACACAGCTGGGCTTACCAATCCCATTTTAGGATTTAATGTATACACCACTACCACCCCCAACAGAGCTGCACTAAGGAGTGCAGCAAGGAGGGGGCTGCAGGCACTCAGGGCAGGTTGTACATTGGCACCCAGTACAGCTGGGGGACCCTCAGAGAATAAAGGGGGTACGGAGTGGATCACAGACTGTGCCAACTATTCTGCCGGGCTGTACCAGGATTGCTATTGCCACCTCCACATGATATGAATAAACCTTTGGCTTAAATTCTCTTTTCTGGCTGTCAGCAATCAGCATAGTACAAGAAAAACAGAATTTTGCAGTAACCAAAAAGGACAAAAATTTTTAAAGTACCATAAAATATATTTCTTCTTTGAAAAGTGTTGTGTAGTATGACTTGGCCAAAATTACCTCATAACGCTCCGTGTTGGCTCAAAGTTGAGGGCACTAATGAAACCGTGAGACAGAAAAATTCAAATGCTTTTCTGCCTCTGCTGCTAAAATAAAACTGGTTTTCCTTCAAGCCTTCTTTTATTTAACTCATGCAGTGTGACCATCTTGGTCAGCTAGGTTTTTTGAGAGTAGATAGAGACAGAAAGCAACAAGCATGCCAGTAGAGAGACACCGCACAACAAGTGTAAGTGCTGGCTGTGTACTTGCATATTTAGGGGGAAGAAAAATGGGATAGAAAATTTATACTAGACAAAGCAAGCAAAACAGTGGTATCCTAAAAATCCAGCAGGCAGAAGGAGGATACAAAGCTGAATGGCAGAAGCCTTCACAACTCACAGAAGCCACACACCTTCCAAAGAGTTCAGAGGTCCTAAAGCTGACCTGAGTATTGAAGCAGCCCATTCAGAATCACTCTTCTTTACTTTATGCTGGCTGAGCTCACTTTCATTGACCATTTGTCTCTCCCGTTCCATATAAACTGTTAATTAACATTAACATTGTTAACAAGTTTTCTCCTGCTTGGTAAATAACGTCCAAATCTTAGCTCAGGACTGAGAAACTTCATGCAAAAAGTAAAAGGCAGATTGCGCAGTATCCAGGGCTTACATCCCTCTCTGTGCCATCATTAATACACAGAAGTTATCTTGTCATGACAACCGTTGGACGTTAGGTGGTCACACAAGCAAACAGTAGAGGAAGCCCAGCAAATTTTTGCAGGATATCCCTGGGAAGACTGGCTAGGTGCACAAACAGTGCTTTTAGTAGGGAATATCTTTACGCTCACACAGTTTCACTTAACTCCGCCATCACCTCAACACTTCCAGAGCTGTATACCACTTGACATGATTCACAACAAATGTTAGCTGGCTGACATGCACCATGCTAGGGTAAAGGGACTGAAGTCAACCAGCGACAAGTATGAACAAGCCTTGAATTTCACAACTGTACAGAGACTTGCAAAAGCATTGTTTGGCTGTGGGGTTTTTGGTGGTGGTTTTCATATTCTTGTGCATATTATTAGTCAACTACAAGAAGAATATGGAAATGGTACCATGAGTAGCATTTCTCTGATAAGGCAGGAAAAGGGGATGTGTAGGTCCAATGCTTAAATTTTCACTGAAGCACTTCATGCCAGAAAACATCAGTTTAGGAAACTGCTGGGGGTTTTTTATTATTAATTTTTCAGGAAACCATCTCTATTAAACATTTCTCACTAAAAAATGCAGGACTGGTTCTTCTGCTGTAGTTTTAGACATTCATTCCAAACATTGCTGGCATTATATTCTGAGATTTTATTTAATTTTTATTTAATTTTAATAATTAATAATTATTTTAATTTCTGTACTGTTATTATTATTCTAACATCAATTCATAAAAGCACTGCCATGACTACTAGACAAAAGTGAGGAAATGATGAAAAAAATAAAAATCAAAACACACATCAATATAAATACTCATTTGGAAATGAGATTACAAATTTTCATTTTGGAAAAATACAGTAACCCTACCCTTTCATTGTTTCCATTCTAGAGGATGACTGGAGAATTATTACTTTAACAAGAAACAGAAGAGCCAACATTTCCCACAAACAAAATTTATGATTTTACCCAACCCTATACCTGCAGCATCCTATCTTCAAACTACATTTTATCCCTTTCCTCTCCCCTCCTCTCCACGGACACATGGGAGGGACGAAACCTATCTGCAGACTTCACCATAACCAACAGCTTCCATATTTATGAAGACCCAGAAGCTACTGTAAGCTTACTGCTGAGATGACAGTTGTGTCTAAGCAGAGGAAAAACAGGAAAAAGAGAGAGAAAAGGGATGAAACAAAACACCTGAAGTAGAAAGACTAGCTCAATAGTAGCTTTTTAGATCTTCTGAAAAGAGCAAATGAAGACAGAAGATGGGCTAAGCCTTGTCTAAACTCAGGCTGCTCAGAGGATATGTGGTAGCAGACCTGGGAAGCCTTAGCTTTTTACAGCACACATCACAGTGTTATTTTGCATTGTGAAGAACATCTACCACATAAAAACAGTTCTGCTTGGTTGTGTGATTATACATGGAATTCTGGGATTTGTTCAGCTTTGCTATGAATTTACTGCTATATTGTTTTTCAGAGACATTTCTTTTCCTGGATGCTCAGAGTCAGCATTTGATTGATTAGTGTGGTTTTTCTGGCTTACCCACTAAGTTGATTTGAACAATTCATTTGTTAATATAGTGAAACACACGTTCAAGATTACAAATTGTTTAAGAAGTCTTGACAAACAAGTCCCTTGGTGGTCTTGAAGTTTCTCAGAAGCAGATGGATGAGGTACAATTTTATAGATTCTCTTTCCTATTTGTGTAAAGCTGCTAAGGTCTGAAATAGGCTTTAGTGCAAACAAGGGGCATTGTCAGACAATAAAGAGACAATTGCCTGTGTTAGCACAACAATTAATTTATTTGCAGAGAACCACTCAGTCTATTTGTTACCAGAAATGTGCTAATTATTCCTGCTAATTACATGCAAAACCTTCATTATCACCTATAGGAGGAAGAGGACCCCTCAGGTTTCAGTGACAAATTAATTACTGTGTTTTCCTTCTGAATGTACTTCTAGACAGTCCCTGTTATCTAAAAAATAAATTGGCTAGCAGGAAGCTTGTCTCTCAATGACATTCTGCAAACTAAAAGCAAACATACAAATATCATATCAAGTTACTACTGCTATTTTTTCAGGCAGGTATATCCTGAAGCTCTCAGAACTACTATATTAATTTACGAGGTCTTAATCCTAATAAAATATACCATGCAGTGCTAAATTCCACTATGTAACTGTTTTCAGAGCCCTTTACACATCTATAAAACACTGGATAATATAGCGGACATGAGGTTTTAAAAATATAGCAAGTAAGCCCAATGGTAAACTACAGTCAGTACAACATAGTCACAGTCATTTCAGTGAATAAATATGATTTAAAATTCATAATAACTGAAGTGAAAAGGACAGCAAAGTGGCTGAATTACCCAGTCTTACATTATCACCATTCTAATTCAACACACATGAAATTTGCCACCAAGTCCTTGCAACACATGACAGGGGAAGTTTCATGCAGAAGGGTGAGGAAGAGGAGGCACGCAGGATCAAAGTCTTGGTTTGGAAGGTAGGAAACATGGTGAGCAAAGCACACGAATCTGGCAGAGGGGTGAATGGAGAGGCTGCAGTGAATTCTCAACACTCAGGCAGATAAATCAACTATTTTAAAAAGATGTTTTTAAATCTCTTAAGTTTTGCTTCAAACCCGTTAGGTAAGTTTCAGCCATTCCTGTATGACACCTTGCCAACAGCCTGCCTCTTCTTCCATTAAAAGGTGCTCTGGAGTAGAGTACCCACTGTCCATCCTACTCACAGTTACACAAGGCCTCCTCAGTTTCTGTGGTCAGCACAGCAGAACATCAATACCTTAACAATTCAGAGTGTCAGCAGCATCCATTAATGGGCACATGAACACCATTGTGCAATTCCATAATGGGGACTTCAACCACAACTTTAGCAGCACCAACAACACTACACTGTACAAAGCAACAGCTCATCCGTGGCTGGATACAAATTGTGCAGTGTTGGCAGTACAGGAGGGATGGGATAGAGTAGCTCAGGTAGGGCTACTGAAAGGCTAGAAATAGAGTTTCATAGTGAATCAGGTGATGATTAGCATCCACACAAAGTCATATTTCAACAGCCACTCCACCTTATGAAGATAAAGTGAAGTGGAGGAGTGGATTCAGAATCTGGATGTCTACAAGGCACAGCCCCACCTCTCCAGACCATCAGCACAGAAAGGCAATGCTCAAGAGCACTGAACCTAGCCTTAGAGACTAGTTCATCCATGACTCACTGGACCTATGCCCTTCCTTCACTTTAATCTGGGTATCACTTGCCATACACCCCTCTCTACTACATAAAACATAAGATACTTATCTTCATCTTTACCTGCATTTGTAGCCCATTCCTCAGACCCTCATATCTATTTTGTATATCAAGAGACTGACCTAAGCCCCTAATTTACTCATGACACCTCCCATTCCTACTTGCTTCTGTTTTTAAATAACTGTATCGGTGCTTTATGCAATGTTCCCCCTCAGAGGCAGGAGACCCCCATAAATAACTATATGGCAACTTCATTATTCTTCAAGACTACCTTCATCCTCTCCTTTCACTTGAGGCCTTCAAAAACCTGAGTAACAATAATGCTAATGATATGCTCAGCTTCCACACGCTGTGCTACTGAATACAGTTTCGCTGCAGTTTCCATCTGTTTATCTTGGGTTGTCTCTTGTGTCAGAGGGTAAGTTCTCCAACGCAAGAGCCATCTCTTTAATGTATTCTTGTTGTAGTTAGTATGTCTTAAACGCTACTTGACTATAATTAATAATAGAAGTAGCAGTAGTAAGAGGAGGAGGAAGCACAGTCAAAGTTTTCCAAACCAGAAATGCAGGGAAAGATTCAACATTTGGAGACCAGGGAAGGATTCAACATCTGGAGGCCAATATTACTTTTCTCATTATTACAAAAAAATAATTTTAAAGGTTAATGGCAGACCAGCAGAGAAAACATGCCAACTGGCATGTAACCACAGCTGCATGCACTTCTCTTTTTTATTTTAATTTTAGTCTGTAATCCTAACTGAAGCTCTGGCTTACATGCATTGTCTATGTTTGTGTCCTCTAGCTCAATACCCACCTCCATTCAAACAAATCAAAATGAAAACAAGTAGAAAAAAAGGAGGGGTACTGTACTGCATCTGAGTGCAGTAGGGTTTTGTCTATTTTTAAGTCAGAGACATTCATGTAAAAGTTAGAATGTGTATGGTTTTATTTCCCCAAAATAGTAACTCATAAAATTATGCCTGAAGCTCAGACCTTGCCATCAGCATAGCAGCTGCTTTGTTGAAAGGATATTAGTCCAGTCCATGAGGATAATAAAACTTTTACATACAAAAATTCCTCACCTGCAAATCCTAGCTTATTACCAGATTTTCTGTTCCAAAGTACAGGAAGGTTTCCTCGGCATAAGCAAAGAATCCCATCCCTGAAATTTAGAACACAGTTTTTTAACCAGTATGTCACCCTGTACAACTAAAAACCCAAAAAGAGGACAGAATAATTAGCATTGCTGCTAGGCCTCTAACAAGTGGCCTCCAACCTATTGTACCCAAAAGTAGTTCAGACCCAGAAAATGTAAAATTAACCCATGACCAAGCCATTGAAAATTGGTATCAACAAGCAAGAGTTTAGCAGCAGAATCCAAAAGCAGGGCATAACTTACTTCTGATTGAAAGACCTTTTTTCCATTTGTTATAGCCAGGTTGCTCACCAGATTCTTTTATCTGTTTGTCGAGAACAAGAACAGCAACATTTGACTGACTTCAAGAGACGGCTGGCAACAGGGAGGCCATGTGGCAATGAGAATAGGATTCTAAATTTGAGGGGAAAGTGATGGAGGAGGGAGGATTGATCTGAAAAATAGAAGTGCATAAAGAGAGCTGCACAGCATCAAGAATTACTGAGAGCTGGAAGTGAAGGGGAAGATGGAAAAACAGGTGATTTCAGCCTATTTTTGCTATGACACAGAGGAGGAACAAGACATTGCTTTCACAGCAAAACGTTTGAGCAATAAGATCATGAGTTTGCCTAGAAGGCAAACCCTTTCAACAAGGGCCTTAATATCTTCTAATTTGCCTGGACTGAATTATAAGGACATATTTTTGGCCTGGCCTGAAGTTTTTAGAGATTACCTCCTCTCTTCTTATTCCTTCCTGCCTAATATTAAGATAAGAATTTCAGTAGTCAGAATTGTTACAACTATAGCAGTTTAGTAGTAAGGGCAATTTTTTCAAATGTAGGAGCCTAGAGACTTGTACATCTACAGCTACGACGGATACGGATCCACTCTTCCTGCAGATACCAACACTGGCTTACTGAGTTCTCCAAGAGAAGCAGCAAATACTGAAGTTGGAAAGGACTAATCTAACTCAGAATTACAGTACTACTAGAATTTATTTTATGAAAATCCATGTGCACTAAAATACTAAAACAAAGTAATTTTAAACTCCTTTATATTTGGCAGGGAGGGGGAAGTGGTTGTTGGGTATGGGATTTTTTTTTAGATCTACGTTTTCCTTCAGGTTTTCACATGCTCCTGCATAAACATTTCCTGGCTCGATATTGTGTTTGCTCACACCACCGCTCTTCCACAGTGGCATTTACTTCCTGCTGCAAGGGGGGAGGGAAGCAGCATGCAGCGTAGCACCATTTATCCTTTTCAGACAAGGTTTGATTTAGAAAAGAACGAGCCGCAACTTGCTGGGTACCAGGAGCCAAATACGTGATTTTACTGTTTGATTATCCACATCATTCAAAACCAGGGTAAGTGGCAGTTGGCTTCCTTCCTGTCATACCTGGATTGCACAACATTTGTCTTGCACGGAAATGCTACATTTCTGGAGTTGAAGGCTCCCAGAACTATTAGTTTTCAATTATTTTGCCTTGGACTGAGCACCTCCCTGTTCTCTAGCACAGCAGCTAAAATGGAGCCATCCTGCTGGAACCAGTACAGCCAGCAGCTTCCCTAGGGACCCCCACACCCTTCCCCTCACATTATGAATGGCTAACTAACAGAGTACATAGAATAAATTAGCAACTAACTTATCCTGGTAGATGTCAAGGAAGAAGAGTCCCAATGAGGAATTTAAACAGGAAAAAAGATGCGAGCTTTACAGTTCAGCATAAGAAAGAGTGCTTGCATAAGATACTGCACATAAGAAAATAAAAAAATCGTTTTAAACAAAATAGAAAGTAAGTCTCCAAAGCTTGCACCACTCATGGAATTGAGAGGAGGATGAAAAATGTTAGTATTATCTCTAGCTCAGGAACTCCCAAAGCCATGATTCAGTAGAAGGAAAGAGAGTGCACCAAGAAAGGATCATTACATGCTGTGCTGGTTTTGCCTGGGATAGAACTAATTTTCTTCATAGTAGCTAGTATGGGGCCAAGTTTGGGATTTGTGCTGAAAACACAGGGATGTTTTCGTTATTGCTGAGCAGGGCTTACACAGAGCCAAGGCCTTTTCTGCTTTTCACCCCACCCCACCAGCAAGGAGGCTGGGGGAGCACAAGAAGCTGAGGGGACACAGCTGGGACAGCTGACCCCAACTGGCCAAGGGGCTATCCCAGACCACATGACATCATGCTCAGCACATGAAGCTCGGGGAAGAAGAAGGAAGGGGCAGGGACATGCAGAGCGATGGCATTTGTCTTCCCAAGTGACCGTTACATGTGATGGAGCCCTGCTTTCCTGGAGATGGCTGAACACCTGCCTGCCCATGGGAAGCAGGGAATGAATTCCGTTTTGCTTTGCTTGCTTGCGCAGCTTTTGCTTTCCCTATTAAACTGTCTTTATCGCCACACATGAGTTTTCTCACTTTTACTCTTCTGATTCTCTCCCCCATCCCACTGAAGGGGAGCGAGCGAGCGGCCGTGTGGGGATGAGCTGCCGGCTGGGGTTAAACCATGACACATGCTTGACATTTTCTTATATGCTCCCCCAGGCTGCTGTCAGAAACAGGATACCCGGCTAGACAGATGTTTAGTCTGATCCTGTATGGCTGTTCCTGCTTTGTGATAGTAAGACATAAATGTGGATAGGAAGAAAGTTATGTGCAACTCAGGGGAAGGAACCACATGAAACTTGAAGTTGGTGCAGGCATAGCAGCCAATGGTGAGGGTTTTCAAATGGAGGGGTGTCAACTCTGGGCAAATTCTGATCGCTATGAACTTCCCCCTGGGAGAAGTTCATACTGTCCAAAATCCTTCTCATACATTTCAGGACTTGTCTTTAGGACATGGGGCACCTTCGTAGTCAAACCACTTCCCCTGCTCTCCTCTGGTCATTCAGTTAAATATTTCATTCTTTAAAAAAAAAAGTTTCTTTCCTCTCTGTCTGTGAATTAATATCTGTCATCATGCTATTGCCAATGTGGACATTTTCTGCACTGTATTTTCTAGGTCTTTGCAAGAAAACAAATCTTCCCAGTGCCACCAGTCCTTCTCATATACAAGTCAAAACATATTCACCAAGTATGGGCATCCATTATCCCTCCAGCAGGTGTTTGGGAGCAAAAGCAGATATGCAGAGATATTTTGCAATATAACAACAATGTCACGATGTCAACTGTAATTTCTAAGTTGTACATAGATGCCCCAAATCATCACAGTTCAAATGCAGCTGGAACAATGGGTCAGGAAGGGTTTTATTTCCTACTTTAGTATAGACTGCAGCAAAATGAGGAGCAGCAGTCACAAGAAATTTTCTTTCAGCATCAGAAAGACTACCTTTTCTTGCTCCTAGCCATTTGAATCCATGCTCTTGTTACAGTCAGGCAAGCTTGCTAAAGAAACTGTATATAGAAAATGTTACACAACAGTTGCAGCAAGTAGCCTATACAGCAGCTTATTTGCTGTGACAAATTGCACAGAGCATGCCACACGCCAATACTCCATATTCTCTTCTGGGTCACTGAATTGATTCTGGTTCAAATTCCAGACAAACCATTTCATATGCAAAGCCATTAAAGGACTAGAACTATTTTCTTTTGCTAGCTCAGAGGAGCCTCTACTCTAGGAGCTAGGGTAGTCTGCAAGGCAATACACAACACGGATGCAAGCCCACTCAGACATTTCTTGGATGACTATCTAGCCACTGTAACGTTATAGAAAAGGGAGCTGCACCATCTCTCTCCCAGCAGTAGCAGCTGTCACTGCATTTTATGAGGAGATGAAGCTGTCCATGGATATTGTGCGCTCTCGGAATACTTACCAGATCAGCTCTCCCAGGTAATTTGGAGCCCAGAACATCTGCTTCCTGGATCCCAGCCAGGCTTAAGGAGCAGGGCAAGGAGCTCTGCCAGAACAGGGCTGGTTTGGACCTCAGCTGCACCAGCATGCCAGGCACCATGGAATGGTAAAGTTGCTTAGGTGTCTCCAGGGCTAGACTGAAGCTAAGGAGGCACTCTCACAGTCACAGTTTTGGACTTAAATAGCTTACTCTTCCAAATCCCATTTTAGGTAAAAAAAGGGAGAACTTCAGTAATCTGTTTCTCTCAGAAGTATTGTACACTCTACATATTTATTCCTCAACTGACTGAGAAAATTACTCACTGGTTGTGTGCACCACACCCTGATCTCGAAGATGAGTCTGGAGGATAGAAATGCTGTATAAACAGTACATGAAATAGGTACAACAGAATGATTGTCACTATGGAGGTATCCACCTCCCTTCATTTCAGCCATCTTTTAAAAACCGGTATTTTCCTAATTAATTTTCAAGGCTCTATTTCATAATGGGAGGGTGGTTTGGTGACAGTACCTGCCTAAGCAGCAATTTCAACAAGGTCAGACCTGCCACTTAAAGAATAAAAATACTCATGAACAAAAGGTTAAAAACAGTGGGACAACTGGCCAGAGAGCAATACTTCCTCTCTGTTCTGACAACAGATGAAGAAGCATAGACAATGACCTTAAATTAGAGAGCAACATCCATGTATTTATGTTATGACAGTCAATGTCATCTTCTACCAGAAGAAACAGGACACATGCAGAAGGATTTATTTAAAGCTAATGAACTTTAAAATACAGTGACATTACATTTTTAGTTAGCATCTATAAACTTTTTCTGTTGTGAGATTCTTGCAGAGCTGAGACTTGTGCAGCAGGCCAGGTACACCAGGTAAGATTCACACTACGTTACAAGAAAGAGCAGTTCTCAAAACAGCAACAGAGTTGTTTAATCTACCTTACCCTACACTGTCCATCAGCGGAACATGAGTTCTTATGGCTAAGTAAAAATATATGTGTGTCTACAGAAAGAGAGATACAGAGATGGATATTCTGTTAATTTAAAAAATGGTTAAAGACCTTTAATCAATCTTTACATATTAAGGAGTGTTTATCATTTCTATTGTAACACCCATTCCAGTCATAACACTCTGCTCCCATGGATGACCACAATTAATCTGCTACCTCCCCAACGAATATTTCAGTGATTCTAGAATTATTTAAGGCCCCTTCTAGATCAATAGCCCCCCATGACTGAACCTGTGTTTCAACAGGAAAAACTTTACTGGAGGAAAAAAACGGTCATTTCTGTTAAACCTGTACTGCTTATCAGTGATACTGAGCAACAGCTTTTTTGATGCTGACACCAGATGAGAAATCACCTTCTAATTAAATCAATAAGTAGCACATATATGAGGTAAGAGACAGCTTCTGAGAGTGGAAGTAGTACCAGTTTCTCATTTTGCAAGGTAAATTTGCCCTGTTTCCTCAAAAGAAGACACAGTAAAGGAGAATGTGACCCTGGAAAGATTTGCTATGTATGGCATACAAAAACTGTTATTCCCAAGACTCCACAGCCTCTAAATGTTTCAAAAACAGGCACAGAAGAATGAAAAAACAGATGGGTGACAGTGATGGCATCAGCAAAATACCCTATGCCTCACTCAAGTATTTTATATTCGGGGCACAAGTTATAAGTCATATATTTCATTAAATCTACCTAATTTATACCAGAGTCCACTGCCTCTTTGTATTTCAAGGGAATAGAAATACACAAGATATTGTGGACAAAACTGGTATTTCTTGTGGGAATAAAATCCAGACAGAAAGAGAGAGAGACTTAGGCTTAATCTTCCTTATTATTTGATAAGAAGCATTTTCTGAGTAAAGGTACAAGTCATTTGTGGTTCTGATCATTCCAGTATGCTGTTCCATACCTAAGAGTAGAAAATGTTTCAAATATTTAACAAATCAGGGCTAATTATATAGAATAATTGAATCCTTAATATAAAGCCTGACAGACTTTATTCTTCTAACGTTACTTGCTGCTGATGTGAATACCATGAGAAGAGATAAAGCTACAGACCTGTTAATACAAAGAAGACAGTAAAAAATTACTTTCAGTTTTGAGAAAAACACCAGGCTCTGGATGCAAGTTAATTATTAAAGTTCAATTCCCTTTTTTTTCCCCAAAAAAAGTTCTTTTAATTACTGCTTTTTTATGCCAAGTGTCTGTTTTACTTACAAGAAGAAATGACTTTCTATTTGAAGCAATGCCTACTAGAAATAAGAGTTACTCAAGGGCAGTGTTTTATTGATAAAGCCTTTTTCTTTATAATCATCGTATGTCATAACATTTCACAGGATTCATGAGGTTCATATTTTTTCAAAGGCAGAAACAACTGGAAGTTCTGATCTGGAGCTAACAAAAAACCCCAAAGCACTGTCTAGAGTTGGAGTGATTTTTGCATTTTAAACCTAGATATAGTAAAAGACAGGGCTTCATGAAAGTAGGAAAGGTTATTTGTTACCGTAAGAGCAACGATTTTTAAACTGTTATGAGTATTTGCATACATTCACATGCACTGAAAGCACAGCCATTCAGAACAAACAAGGTTCATTATGAAGACAAACATGCCGAGTATGACTGAGCGACAGTCCACACAATGGCTGATTTAAACTTCATCCATCTCCTCCATTTGCCCACCATTTTTCTAAGGAGGAGGAACAGCGAAGGATGCCTTACGTCTCTTTGGCCACTTTTTATTTCTGATAAACCCTGGGGCTGCCCCTGTTAAGGTGAGAGAATGCACTAAGCGGTCTGTTCAGTCTGTCCAAGCCTCCGATACGTTCTCTGACTTCCAACAGGCAACCTTAAATGAATCTCTCTCAAGTAGTGGAATAGGTAGGAAAACGGGTTAGCAAAAAGACATACACAGTTCCCTTAAACAGTTCAACTTTAAGGCATGTCTGCATGCATTCCTACTGCCTGTGACAATAGTAACACTTCCTTTCAGCCTAATAGGTCCTGAGCCCCATCCTTTGTCTGCTGATTAACTGCTCTATTCATTGACCAGACCACTAATTGCATGCTCCTTATAGTTACCCTACATTACTGTAAGAATTAATGAGACACAATTACAGCTCCCAGAAATCTCAGGCCTAGCCAACTGCAAAGCACTCCAACTGAATAAGAACTCCCCAAGAATAAAGAGAAAAATTCAGCCCATTGTTCACAGGAAGCAGAATGTTTTTTGTTAAAAAATTGTATTTATTTGAAGCTGTTTCATAATTAGGCCCTGGAGAAAAAAAAAGGAGAGAATAGAGAAAGAACTTGGGAACCAGCATTCACTGAGAAATCACAGAGGATGCAAAGAGACGCGCGGACAGTTCAGATATGAGGAGAAAAAACATAAGGGATGGAGTGCATGAAAAAATTAGTGCCATGAATACTACAAACCTCTATAACCAACGAGCTGCTTAAGCAGAGCATGTCCCCCTATATGGGAATTACCACTCATGCAACCTTGTATTTGACTAATATAGCTTCAGTCTTGAACAACTGAAAATAAGCATATGGCATGCTTCTGCACTCATGTCTCTACTGCGAGACGGAGGAAGAGGAATTTAATTTCCCACTCCCGGAATTTAATATGCATTAGAAGTCAGTGTCATTAGCCATGAAAGTCAAAAGGAAGGACAGAAAATGAGTTTTTTGAATATCAGCCATATTGAAAACTGCACTCGCATTTAATCTGTGTAATCAACAGCCACAGCTATTCAAAGTCTTAGTGACTACAATCACTACCTATTAGCCTGTAAGTAGTTAAAAAGCTATTATTCTCACTTGAACAATTTTCCAATACACAAGAGACAGCATTAAGTTAATGAAGTTAATATGCAAAGTCAATATTCTTTGTTATGAAGTCATCGTCTTCCATTGGTTCATCTCCAACGTATTTTCACCATATAAATTTGATTTAAATTACATGTATAGTTTGACAAAGCCACTGGTACTTAAAATAGAGCTTGAAATGCAGCACTATACTTTATAGTCCTGGTAACCATTTTCCAGGGTACAATTTATAGCAGCCGCTAAGACCCCAAACTAAGAATGTCATAGACCGGCACTGCTACATTCCAGAATCAACATCTTTGGGCAGAGACAACATTTTTTGTACGACTCTACAGGGATTCTCAATAATTGCACCTAACTGCGGTAATAGTTTAAATTCATGGAAAATGGATGTTTTTCTGATACTAGTGCTCACTGATATCACAGCAGAACGCTTTCCTGCATGAAGCAGACGGTTACCACCATGTGGTGCTGAATCCCAAGCAGGAAACAAGGCACGAATATGGATCAGAGACCTTTGTGTTCAGTGTATAATAAGTCCAATATCCCTGCCATAGAACAGCAATCATTAACTCGGGGATCTTTTGTTAAATGGCCCCTGTGGCTGGACTGGTAACAGCAGGGACTGAATTTGCAATTTCTGTATCTCAAAATATCTCCCTTTTATGATTATGATCGCATCCAATGCCATAGTTATATCTCTACTTACCATCCTCAAGACTAGATTCATCTGTCAGGGAGACTGCAAGCCTACAAATTCATACATTTCCAAAGTCTCTAGGACTTGAAGTGAAAATACCAATTTCTATTAATCTTGGTTGATTAATCAACCTCAGTGCAGGACACAGAGCTCACACATGCAGCTTTGGCTCTGGCAGTATTATTTAAATTGGGCTTTTTGCATCTCTTGAAAAAACCTTTGGGGAAACAGGAAACCTTTGTCTCAAATAAAACATCACCTAGCTCGTTCAAGCTATTCCTGTTTCAAGCCCAAAAATAGAACAAGTCCAAATTCCTGCAGAGTGTGATGTGAAATTATCTCTGCTAGTGCAAAGAATGTATTCTGGTATCTGGTCCAGCCTTCATTTCTGATGTTATGAAAGAACTTGAACAAAACCAAAATATGCATACGCTTCAGGCAAGCTGTAATTTCTAGTTAGGGTCTGTCCCTGCATAAGAGAAAAGGGAGTCCTTCCTACAGACAAACACTAACAGCCCACTCTTTAGGTCATCAACTCCAACTAAGGTAGAACATCTAAATGAAAGATAGAGGCATACAGGAACTGCATCTTAAGAGACAAGGGAAGGTTTCAAATCATAATCTGAGTTTACTCACACCATTTCTACTCTCCTCTTCCACTACAGAATCTTTAGAACTACTTGTGATTTATGGTGCTGCACGTAGGATCAGCAAAGGACAATCTTGATCCATCAAGTGCTTCCATGTGCTTATTTTTTCTGGAACTGGTTCACTCAAAGAAGCTTCCACTTTTGTACTTCTCATCCTTTAGGTTGTGTGCTGCACATCACAAGCTTCACTGCTAGAGAGTCTCCTTCCTTCCTTTTCATTGTTATATCAGCCTTTCTGCAAGTAGTTCAGTCAAACAATGGTTATGCCCATACTGTCTCCTAAGTGCGGGCCCAAAACTATCTTCTGTACTAGAACCACCAACAGGACAGGTGCTAAACATGAAACTTCATGCATTGCCAGGCATTATTCATGCAACCTGTAGCTGGAAGACAACCCTGTAGACAGAAGATAAACAGGAGACAGATCACATACCATTTTTAGAAATGCTCTAGAGGTTGTTCTTCAGGGTGACGTAAGCATAGTATCATCTCTGTGCACAGTGATAAACGTGCATGTGAGTCCCTACAGGATGAGGCCTACAGTTGATTTACACTAGAAAGGTTAATACAGAAATTATACTAACAAGACTCCTCTTCCGAAGGAACTTGGACCTATCCCTCAAAAGAAGTAAAATGCAGAGGTTAAAGAACTTCTTGCACAGCTTCTGCATTAGAGTTTTTACTGGCATAGCTATGTCAGCAAAAAAATCATATCCCTGCTTGACAGGCCTCCTTGATAACACTTTTAAGTGCAAACCAGGTATCAGTATTTCAGTTATGACAGAAAAAGAATTCTACACTAGTCATGAGCTGAATATGTAGCCTTTCATGACCTGGAAAAGCCCTTGCTTCCAAGGAGGTCAAATCCCATGATCGTGTTTTCCACCAGCATAATCTCTCACAAGCACTGATAAATACAATACTAACATGGTACTGTATTAACACATATAGAGTAGGCGAAAATATCATATCAGTTGACAAGCCACTTATATTCTGCATTCCCATCTAAAAAATGTTTATTTACACTGTATTAAAGCCATAAAAAATCCAGTGCATGGGAGGCACCAACACTTCTATGTAAAAATGTGCTGTGATATTTAGACTAGACTAAAAATAATTTTAAATCTATTAATCTTTGGACATTTCAGTTGGTTGCATTTGGCATTCAGAAAGATTTAGATGATTCTAAGAAGAGATTCTATAGACTGAATTTCTAGATGCATCTGATCATGAAACTAGATGACCAAGTACAAACATCTTTTTTATCAGCATCATTAGGTAGAAAGTTAACACCAGCAGCTAGATAGCTTTTAAATACAAGGTTCACAATTAAATTCATAGACATGTGGCATTAGGCAACAACCCCCAACTGAAGAGAAGATTGGAAGAAGCCATGCTGCCACCGGCAGAGTTGCAGAGTGTCCCTGCAGGATCACCAACATTGTACCTGTTCCTAACCTACTCTACCATATTCTCATCATCTCCAGTTCAGTTGTGCTCTGATCCTATGAGATTATTTAGGGAATATGTCCAGGCCTTGCACTGATGTGGCAATAGATAAGGCCCTTTGAAAGCACCCCTCCCTGAGGTGGAGTGGCAAGGGCCATTGTCCACCCGGGTCTCCCTCAGTACAAGCAAAGATGCCCTGTGATAAAAATAAGCATGAATAAAAGTGTTTCTAACTACTCACACATGCAACTCATAGCCATCACTTAGCCAAGCAGCATGAATCTCTGAGCTACAAGAAACAGTCAATCATATCAATTTCTTTAATTAATGAATGTTCCTTTACTGAATATACAGAAAGAAAACAAGTTTCACAAGCAACAAGCATTCTGTGATATCTAAGCACTTAAATCACTACTGCAAACTGTATCCCACTCATAAAACATGGAGTCTTTTTACTATTTTAGCATTTTTTATAATCCACTAAGATTACTCATGGCCAGAACTGTGGCAAAACTGGAATGGTATGAAAACTGTTCACACACCACTAGCTGAGAAAACCACTGGTTTTAGTCCAGAAACCAATTTACTCTCATAAATCAGCTTTATTCTTGCAAACAACATTGAAGGGAAACAATTTTGCAGTGAGGCAACAGCAACACAGAGCACGTGCCCCCTTCCATCCTCACCTTATTTGCTGCCCTTCCAACACTCTTTCTTCCATCCATTTAGCTGCACCATCCAAAAATCCTATTGCCCTGGACACCTGTTCTCGAAAGGGCAATTTAGCTCCCCTGTGCGGTTGGTGGCCTAGGTACCCTCAGCATCGTGTGCTCTTAGGTTTTCTCTGTCAAAGTCTGTAAGTCACACGGATAAAACACGCTGTCATCCCACTCAGGGGCTGGAAACCACTCCCTGCATTCTCCTTCCCCCAGTATAACTTTACTCGCCTTTTAAAAAAACAGTGTGGCATAACACCAACCATTGAAAGAATCAGGACCCCCCACTTCCACTCGTTCACCCTCTCCCTCCTCCTCCTATGCCTAGAAGCTTTCTCTTGCCCTCACCATTCCCCTAGAGCAGCTACTGACACTTGTCTAGCTCATCATTTGGGCAGCAACAGAAGCCAACATCTGTAGGTTATTTGCTTCCTTCCGGTCACTGTCGTCTACCAGGACACAGGGCAAGGGATCCCTTGCTGACGACCACTGTGGTCCTGAGGAAAACCTGGTTCACAATCACATGAAAAAAGATGCACTGCAATTGAAGGATGGTAGGTTTTACACAGCATTCTTTAACACTGGAGTCCTTGTTTACGTCTGTTTTCATTCCTTTCCACTTCTGCTACACTTTAGGGAAAATTGTATTGTGGAAATTAAAAGTCTAGCATGGGAAGAAAGTGTTAGGCTTTCACTGTGCACTTCAGTTACAGATAACCTGTGTAGTGAACTAAAGAACAGAGAAGTCAGATCCCACACAGCCAGAGGAAAGATTGATTTATGCCCTGATTTACTATTACTAGTTTCAGAATAGCAACTGGCAGAGTCATTTCAGTGCCAAAAGCATTAGACTGACATAAGGTTTTGCATTATTTAACTACCTGTGGCACGTATCCATAACCCTGCCCTTTTTGTCAGTCAAACAAAGTAGAATTTAGCTAATATACAACTTGCATATAGGGCATACGTTGGTCAAAAAACAGACTGAGTGGACAAAATAGTCAAATCCCTGTCAATTTTGAGCCTTAATGATTCGTTTTATAGCATCTTTACAAGGTAGCTGGCTCTGTTAATACCAAAGGTCTTATGTTTCATACCTGCCAATGTGAGAGGGAAGCTAGTTACTGGAAATGAAGTGTGCTAGTGCCTTTTTTAGGTGCGCAAAGTGTTAGGAGTGGAAAGAGCTGAAAAGGAACACAACCCAGAGAAATACAGGTTAAGACTAGGAAGAAACATATCCCAAAACAGAAGCATAATTAAACATCCAAATTGCCAATTAACAGTAAATAGTCAACAAGGAACATGTATGGAAGAATGCAGGGATGTGTGGAGAATTAAGGGGCTATATTGCAATTAAGCTTTTTTCATGGGGAATTCCAAGGTATTTAGGCTCCTAAATCCTATTTAGAAACTTAAACTCCCACTCAGGTCTATGGGAAATTAGCCACCTCCACATCTCTTAGGATTCGGGCTCAAGGGTGGCTACCATAAGCCATTAGCGTACATGCCTCTCTAGTGCCTGTCTCGCTGTATTAGGCAACCAGAAGAGTATCACGAAGAAACTCTTGATGCACCAGTGACTCAGAACAAAACTCCCACTCTACCATAAATACATGTAATGTCCTACACATTGCCCATTTAATGAGACTTGGTAAAAGCATTAGAAGAGCAGTTGCATTGTAGAAATGAAGAGTATGGGGGAAGAGAAGTTACAGACAATTGCTTATCCTGAACCTACCTACAGGTTCAGAAATTTCCTCTGTAAAACCTGCCAGCCTTTCTTCACAGAGTTATCATGTACTATTTGTATTACTGTAGAACCTACAAGCTCAGGTCATGGATCAGTCTCACACAGACACAAATTAAAAAAGAATATGCTTATACATTTGATGAAAGTCATGCAACCCAAATATTAGCCATAACATTTTTTTTAAAGTTTTATTGACTTAGAGTAAATCTAATTGCTATCATGCATTGCAGAATTATCATTAACATTCTTCACGTTACAGCTGAACAGGCTTAGAAAGGAGAAATATGGATTGAACCATGAGGAGGAATACAGATTTTTACAGTATTACACATACTCTGGGTAGGCAAGAGAAACACCTTCTTTGCATGAAGTGGGTTTTTAATACAGATAGCTAGATAAAATGTATTCCATGTAAATGACTTATAAAAAAATGAATAAATAGGAAACTCTCCAGTAATTAAAATCTTGGAGAGCTTTCTGTTATAAACATGAGAATATGTTTCTATATAGTTTATAACACATATTCCCCAGCAATAATTTACCCTTCCACTCAGAAACATTGTGTAGAGATACTTCACTGTTACCAGGCACAAAAATCAAAGTAACTTAAGAGAAAGCAGCACAGGAAATTTGCATCTTTCAGGCAAGATGCTAATATCTTCACAGGGTAAACTATATTTTAATGAAGATATTCTCGGCAATACATGTGTTTATACTTTTTCTTTCTTCACACTTGGATTTTATCTCATTGATGTCATGACCTACCTTGCAAATTTGAGAAATACATCACTTATTCATGACCCCTACTTTCTTTCAGATCCCCTCAGTTACAGAGATGGCCAGGTTAAAGAAAAATCAAGTGGTTTGTCTGATAACAGTTCGTGTCAAAAAAAAGCAAATACATGGTATTTCTGTTAGCTGGAGTGGTAATAATAAAAAAAAAACCAACTCAAAAACAAGTGCTTGCTTTACTTTACCTTTTTCCAGAACAAACTCTCATAATTAAACTTTCCACTTTTCCAAGTACCTGACTATGTATTCCTGCACAGCGGGAGGTTCTCTCCACAGACATATTGACTTGGACAATAAACAAAGCAGAAATCCCTGACTGGAATTTACAGCTAAATTTAACCATGCATATTGTTAGTAAAATTTGCATATCTGTCTTGCAGCATTAAGAAAAAAAAAAAGTTGAAATTCAATGAATTTGGGCACTGCACTGCTTTGCAAGAAGAAAAAAAAAAAGAGATTTAAGTTGTAATTTCCATACTTATTGAGGCTATATGTCAAAGGAAATCTATGCAAGAAAATACTGGTGCTGCCTTGATGAGATTTGAAAGATAACTAACAGATACTAACAGTAAAGGAGCTTCTCCTTAACAAAGATGGCTTAAATGGTACCTATAAAATAGTGATGAAGTGCCACTGAATTCTAGAAAACATTTCCAGCATCTCTTATCTCTCTGTCCTTCAACCACAAAATACACAGAAGCAGTTAACATGTTTTGAAGAAATATCACCCATCTCTTCCCCTCAGTGTCGACTTTCCCCATGAAACATTAACAGATCAGTCAGCATTGGCTTCTTACAATTAAATGTGGCAGAAACTTTCACTGATACTTTTTCATTGATTTTTTTTGTCACAACGCTGCGTCACTACTAACCCTCCAAATCCATGAGCCATCAGTAGCAAATATTCACCGTCTCTTTTTTTTATTTTTGTGTCTCCTTTCACAGTATCCTGGGGACCCAAATGTCTTAGGAATTTGATTTAATGGAGTAAGGGTTTCTAATTCCTTTAAAACTTAGTTACTTCACCTAGGTCTGCCTACTCACAAAAATTAGACATTGTGATGCAGTTGTGCCAGCATAAAATGTTTTAGATCAGCCCAAATACTTCCACACTGAAGAAAGTAAGTCATACTACTTTGAGGTACTTTTCCAGTATAAAAGTTGGATGTATTCCAGAGATTATACTGGTGGGTGGGTGGAGGAAGGTCATTACTATTACTGGTTTTTTTTAAACTGAAGCAATGAATTTTTGTCAGTAAAGCTCTCCTTAAATTATGAAAATGCCCACACTACCACAGTCTGTACTTTATGACTTTCCATACTTGCACTTGCTCTGGACAGGATTTCAAGGGCACCTGTAACCTATGCTTAGGTCTTTAGAGTTTGGCTACTCCTCAACTGGAGGATGAAGGAATAAATGGCATTCTGACCAAGTGAGGAACTTGATCATCACTTTAAGACATTACCTACAGTTGACTGGGCAGATAAGTGGCCCAGTCTTTTCGTAGGTGTCTGATGAAACAAACACAACCATTAACACTGAAATGATGAGATTTCTAACACCCCAGTGAGATGAACAGACCAGCTCACACCTCTCAGAGCACTTCTAGCATACCTTGTAGACTCGGGCAGGAGATCTCTGAATCATGCTCCCAATTTTTTCCTGCAAATATAACTGCAACTTTTTTCTTTTCTAATAAACAAGCCGTGCTGTGAGAGAAGTAAACTACAACCAGATATCTGAGGAAGTGGAGAAGTAATTTTATTCTGCAAAAGTACAATGGAAACTAGGTAAATAACCTCAGTGATACAGAGCATTTACCTGGAAGTCACCAATGAGCTACCTGCATTCCGGTCCAATCATAGCACACCAAAAACTACAAAAAAATATGACTTCCAGTGAGGTAACCACAAGATGCTGAGAGCTCACCGAGATGTGTTCATTAAGTCAATAGGAGTCAAGGCACGTAATTCTCCAGATACAAGTTGCTGAGCAGGAAACCAAGCCAGCAGTTAAACATTTCAGAATCAGGCACTAAAATTAATGAGTTAAAGATTAATTCACTCACAGACTGTGTGTACATGGTCACCTCATGGGGCCATCACCAGGAAGACAAGAGATCTTCTTAGAAGAACTGGCTCTACCTGAGGCTAATTAACAGATATGCTGACTGTAAATAAAAGCAGGAGGTGGTAAACAGAAAAGAATAGGAAGTTTGATGGGGCTCCCAACTGATGCTGTGTGTCAATAATCATCATCTGAAACTTAGACACTGCTTTTGTATTCTCTTGAGGAAATCATTATTATCACATTATTCTGTAACACAGACTAACCCAATCTCCATGCATCATACTAGGGAAGATATTTTTGATCAACTCTGCATTTGTTAATTACAAAACCAAGCATATTGGAGTTATTTTGTTTTACACACAGAATAAAGCAGCTTATTTAAGAGTGCAAATTATGATATTCAGCTTTACTACCCATAGAACTAACAACTGTTTCTTATATCCCAGTCCAAATTAGTGACCCTTGTAAAAATTCTGTTTGTTTCAAAACCACCAGTGAGATAGCACAAACAGCTGTGTAAAACAGACAAGAGACTGATACACACTATGGCAATTAGGCTTTTTAAGCACAGAAACATGTTTTCAATTTGCCCTCATCATTTCCTAAACCTGTAGAATATATATATCCCTTAACTCTCTATGTTTTGGCATGAGATTCTTTATGTGTATTTTACCGTAACATTTTCCTTCACTGACTCTCTCACAAATTTTCTGCCAATAAAGGGTTACTCATAAGAAGAAGTTTTGATAGTACTGAACGTTTAAAAGATGGTGATATTCATTGTCCATTCTCTGCCACACACCCCCAAAAGTTAACTCCCACTGCAAGCTGGATTTTGTTTGTTGTTTCCTAATCCCCTCTCCCATTTAAAGACCCGATTTGACAAACCTTTTCTCAAGCAGGCAGACACTTTAATGTAACCAGGATCACTGACATGAGGATAGACTGTTTTGCATGAGAAAGTTTTGCAGCATGTAATCTTCTCTTTTCCTTGAAGCTTAAGTAGTTACTACCTACTACTTAAATGAAAGAAATTTAATAGTCTCAGTCCAATTACTTGTGAACACATGTTTATTTTGCACCCAATTACTTCCCACAATTCTTCCAGTTTCAAAAGAGTGGACAGATTTGGCAACTCTGCTTGCTTCTCACTTCTTGACACTATCATTAACATTCGGATTAAGGCATACAAATGATGTGAGAGAGGTTGCGCTATTCTCACTATTCTTGACACACTTTAGAGACAGGATCACAATCTCTCCTTTCACTTCACAAAATTTCTAAGTTCATTTTAGAAGAATTTACACATTTTCACTGCATTTTTAAGAAAACATGGACATAATTTTTTTTGCTACTTCTTCCAACTCATGATTCTAATGTACTAAAATTTCTTCCTTATACAATCAGTACTTGAAGTACAGTTAATTGACTATATAGCACTATGCTTCAAAAAGTATTTGGATTCTACACATGAACAGCTGGAACGTGGTACCATAGGAGCTCACTCTTCTACTTCAGTATTGTGCTTTCCTTTTTCCATCCTCCTTCCCACCACGATTTTCATACTAGAAGGATGAATCTCTTTCTCAATAATATTCAGGCTATTTCCTCCTTTCCAATGTCGTCTGGCTATTATGTTTTCTTTCAAATATTTATTTAAAATAATTCTAAAATAATACCAGGGAAGAAGGAAATTATTAGTCATCTACTGACAATGCACTATAATCAAATTCTGCTGACAGAAATTTGAAGGAAAAATGTATACCTTGTCAGGAAAAGCAATAAAAGAGACCCCGTCTGTTTTGATCAATATAACTACCACGTAAACTTTAAGTACACAGGAGTATAACTAGATATATCTACTTTCACGTAATTGTAAAACTTCTGACGAGTTTATTAAAAATATAGAAAAAAAATTAGCTGTTGTCTTACAAAACCATGCATAAGCTTATTTACAGATTTGACCATTAACACCTGTGAAGGCTAAAAAAGCATAGCAGTCATTAAGTGATCTAAATTAAATTGCCACGAAAACAATGTTAAAAATATCTGGAAAGATATTTCTGTCACAGTGCTAAGATGCAAAACAAGCAATAAAGACTAACAATCAACTTTTGCTTAAGAAACACCACATGTTGCCAGTTGCTGATAGATTCTGGCTACAAACTGCATTCTAACACTGAACTAATGACAGAACATAACACGTACTAAAACTAATGTAGGTCATATTAACAATTTTCCTCCCTGAATTTCAATATTCACTTTGTTTTCTCTTCTTGTCTTAATACAATGTCCAGTGAACTCTGCAGGAGTCTTGCGCTAATTTGCTACCCACCAACTTTGGAAGAACACCCGAAGAGGCTCACAGTTGTATTTAAGACATAGCTGTAGCAAATTCTTCCTGCTACAAGAAGAAGTGAAAGAGAAATGGAAGCTGCAAAAGCAAAAAAAAAAAAAAAAAATTCAACAGAAAGCTTGAGACTCCAGAATCACAACCTATTTAGATGAAATTTTCTATCCCCATGCTCAGACCTTTTGTGCTTGGCCTGAACTTTTCTTGGAGGAAGTAGTTTAATTTCTGATAAATTTTGCTGAATTCCAGATTGCCAAAGCCCACACTTACTTATTTATCAGTGTTCTTCTCCTTACCCAAGGATGTCTATGCCAATTCAGATCAAAGGTCCATTTAGCTCAGTATCCTGCTTCCAAAAGCAGCCACAAGTCAGAGCCAAAAGCATGAGCAAAGAAATCAAATACAGGATTTTCCCTGAATAACTCCCCAGCCTTCAACTACATTCTACTCAGGAATTTCTGAGACTGATGTGATTCAACTGTTTAGCTTGCCCAATGGGTCTTCTCTTTGAAGCACTTAGCCCATTACCCCTTAAACTCATGTATCCTGTTTGCATCCACAACATCCCAAAGCAAGGCAACCTTGGGCAAAGAACTAAGAACTCTATCGCAGCGATGCTGTATTTTGTGCATATTTAGTGTTCAGTGGACACAGCTACTCACATTTGCTTATGAAAACCCAGCCAAAATACAAAAGCAAGATTTACGCACCCCCTGAAAGAAACTTCTAGTCTGCACATATCCCAGCACGTTAAGTCCAGTGGGAACTAGCATTCTGAGCACAGTAAAATGCTGCAATAGCAAAAATTATAACAAGGTTGAATATAGCTGGAAAAGCAGGCAGATGTCATGACTGAAAAAACAGACACCCTAACAAAAGCAGCAAAAAACGTCTGTGAGCCTCCCTCAGTCCAACAACTGAATTTTGATCCAAGGAGGTTAAATATAGGGCTGCTTGAAAATTTTCCACTGCATCTATTTTTGATGGGAAACGAGGCTTTCAGCTAAACACTTTTTGGTTGGATTTTTTTTTTGGCATGTCTAAGTATGTGCTTCTGCAAATATACTTTTCTTACCAAAAAGCCAAACTTACAAACCAAAATATTTTGATTGAAAACAAAAAATGTTATTAAGAAATGCTAGTGTAGCACCTCATTAAATCTGCGGCTTACCTGCTTTATGTGGCAGATCTCTTCTATCAACTAGACTTACCATTTAAATGACAACACCGATAATAGATCACTTTGAGGGGTTCCTTACTTCCAGCTCTCCCTTCAAAGAGGAAAGACCATGGCCCAGTGTGGAAGGTGGTAGGCAGCCTCAGCCCTGCAGAATAAGACCAGCAGGCATCCAGACGATAATGTCGGAAGACGACTACAGTAACATTTTTCAAATCAAGATGTTTTAGCTTTCAGACAAAGCCTTCCACTCCTCTGAATTCTGTCAAAGCATGTAGTTTTTCCTGGAAATTTAAGACAAAAATTAAAAAAAGCTTTTTATTTGTTATCAAAAATTCCTGCAGGACATTTCATGGGTCAAGCAAGGTCTTATTCATTAACCTGCAGATTCAAACCTAGCATCTGGATCCATCCATACACAAATCAGTAAAACTTTAAACAGCAGTAAAATGTTCCAAATTTTCCATAGCAGCCCTGTGAGCAGGACTGTTCAAAAGCCAAGGAGCTAAAACCAAACAAAAACAGTAAGGGCTTGTCAGATGGGATAACTTAGTGTATGAGACCTAAGTTATAAAAGACCAACCAGTCTAATATACAAAAGCAAAGGAGAAAGATACAATTCAAACAATAGCTACACTTAGTAGGTAAGAAACCTGTAATTAAAAAAAACCTCCAAAACTGTATAGCAAAATTGGCAAAGTGGCAAGAAAATAAGACATTCCATTTATTATTCCCTTTCAGGGCTCTCTTAATTCAGGGAATTAACCAGAAAGAATAAATTTGGTAAGGCTAATGCAATAAAAAGTGAGAGTAACAGCTATCCCATTATGGCTGTTGTCACCTCTTCTCTTGGAACCTCACAATCCACTGGAAAAATTGAAAGCATCTCATCCAGAAACAGGGCCTGACCAGACCAAGACAGACAAGCACCCAACTAATACTACCGGGACAACGTTAGAACTAAATTGCTAATATCCATCTCTTCCCTTGTGGCTGATTCCTGCCATACAATTGCGTGCGTGTCCCCCACCCTGAAGGCAAAATAAACATAAAAATCAAAGAAAGAACAGACAAGAAATCAATCAAGACTTTTGAAACACTGTTGTGAGCCCACAAAAGACAACTGCAAAAAATCTCATACCACTGGGGTATTATTTTCTCTTCCCCCACCACACACACAGGAGACTATTAGTGCCATCATTAGCACCAGCTAAGAACCAAGAATATTCAAAGGAACTGGCAAAGGACTACCCTTATGAAAAATTCTGTGGGTAAAATGAAAGGAAGGACATTTTGCTATTACAGTGAAATTCCTCGCAACGCTTCGCTTTTCAATCACACCATTCTTTTACTAAAAAGGTTTTCTACTTTTTTACTAAAGGAGTTTAAGAGCAAGTTTCTGCTGAGACCAGGCACCTGAGAGTTCCCTATAAGCAGTTCCAAACACTGCCTAATGCTGATTCCCTGCACAGAGTTAACATCTTTGACTGTCTGATGTTATAAAGTGAAAAGTGCTAACACGACTTGTCATTCTTGAGGCCAATTTATTCACCAAAATTAGCACAAGCCCAAGCCTGCTGTCCTTACTCATATTTGGCCAGTCACTTATGTGTTGTCCCAGCAAAATCAGCACAGTGAAGGATTAGTCAGGATCTAACCCTAGAGATAAAAAATTTGTTTAGAGTAAGTGAAACACAAAGAATAAATATTCAAAATGAATGATGAAAGATATGGTTGTTATTTCCACTTTAACTTCAGGGCAATGAGTAATTTCAGTAAGAATTGCTCAGTGTGATTTTTATCATTCAGTATTTTAAAAATTACTACTGTGCATCCCCATCAAAAGTTGGGATTAGAAACAGTGCAACTTCAAAAATGTCCACTTCAAGCATATATTCAAAAACATTATTCCCTTAAATTATGCTACTACTGACTTACGAGGTGCAAAAAGTAGTGTCAGAATTTATGAACAACTTTGTATTGATCAAGGATTTAATGACATAAGTTTGCTTTCTCATATCCGGGTTTTATCCTTATCCACACCTTTCAATGCAAATTGTTGGGTTTTTTTCAGTTTGCTTCTTACTCATAAATGCATCACCTCATTAATTTCTCATTTAATTTACAGTGTGTGAGAGGGCATACATGTAATTTAATATCTCCATACAGTTTATGCAAAAGTTAGTAAGTCAAAGTGGACTACGCTGCCTAATCTTGTCTCTGCATCAACACAAACAGCCCAGACCAGCCTACTGTGGACGGGGCAGCCTTAGCTCAAAGCCCTTCATAGCTCCTTCTTCCTGTCTGCTTCCACCAGGCTGGATTAGCAGCAGGGAGCCGCGCACAGGCTGGGCGAGCTTTCTTGCCAGGCATCCCACAGCTCCTTGCAGTGTGGCAACGGGGCCGCTCCAGCTCTGATTTACAGTGTATGAGAGAGAACCCTGTGCTCCCCAGCTGCTCTGTTGGCGTTCTTCCTTATACCCTGTCAGCATCGACACCCGGAGTCGGTAAGGGTTACTTGTGCTGTTGCCCTGCACGCTACCACCTAACCCAAATACAGATGCCACAGAGTTAAGTAGGTCAAGTTAATAGATCAAGACCCCTTAATTCCTCCAGTAGATCTGACATCGAAGACCAGATACATGCATGCCGTACCTTCTTGAGGCCAGACTGTAATTTTTATTTGGAAGCTGCCCACCCCAGAGGGCTAGGGCTCAGTAAGGTACGCTAGGCAGCAATGCAGTAGCAGTGGGTATCTACCAGATGCTTTGCAGGGGTTTATACCCAAGTTGTCAAAACTGAGGTCTCCAAAAATGAAGACTGATCAAATGGACTTCCCAACCCATGCTGGGAGTAACCATAGTGCATATGCCATTTAAGCATACATGAGCATTAATGACATTTTGATGGAGCATGGAGAGAGAATCACAAATACAACTGCAGAAGTCACCAGCATGCTAGAGGTCTGAACAAGTTTTGACTTTTAGGAGAGAGTGGTGCATATGTAAACTCCCATCTTACCGCCAAAGCCAACCCCCTCCTTGCCAGCCTGGATCCACACAACCTTCCCAGGACTCATGAGTACACTTACATACTAATGTTCTAGCAGTTGCCAGAAAGTAAATTAATGGCTACCTGGGCAATCAGAGAAAGACAACACTACTCACTATATCCATACATATTTAGTATGGTTAGCAATTTAGCTGCATGATATTTGTATCGTTCTCCAAATACGGTGACAATGAATCAACAGACTGTTTAACTCGGGACAATTTGTCTTCAAAAGTTACCTGATTTATCATATGTGAAACACCACACCATGAGCTATTACAATCTGTAGCATAGGTAGATTATAAAGCAAGCTTGCTAAATAATGGGCAAAAATTAAAAAATAATGTTAAGGAAAATGAAAAAGATTGCCCTCAAGAATACTTATTTTCTTTCATAATCCTTATAATCCATATTTGCTTGCATTCCTTCCTCCTGCATTGTTTCATTAATGAGAAATGAAGCAATATACAATTGCACTGAGTGAGCCAATACATCGCAGCCCAATCATCAACTGCACAGTGTGGGAGAATAAAGGTGAGTCCTTCGATGCACGTTGATCCTACATTGCCCTCATGCTAAACTGCTCTTCCCACTGACTTCTTATGCTCAGTCCGCTGCTCATGCTGCTTCTCTAGCGAAGCCTACACATCCAAAGCAGCCTCAGGAAGACATCTGATCATGGTCTGCTCCTACGTTCAGCAGAAAATCCTCCAGCCACATTCAGGGCCACAATGTGCAGCTTCGCTGTCTGAGCAACCCTCAGAACACAGCACTGATCAATCACTTTGTCATCCTCCTTTATGGTAAAGGGACAGCAAAGTACTCCTCCAGCAGTTTCTCCTCCTTGTCTGCCACCTGCTCACCCAATTTTGCCTAAGGCTCTCTCACATCTCACTGACCAACAGCAGCATCATGGTACTGTGCCCATCCACAATCAGATCTGACACGCCTGAAAAGATGTAAGCAGAACACTGTTCTCTTTGTCTATTAAAAGTTCTCGCAGATCACAGTAAAATACAGGCTGCCTCAGAAGATGCGTCAATGCCATTTGATGTTTTTGTGAAAGGAAGAGTATCTATCAAAATGCAAGATATACATGCACGGTGTACTCCCTCACCCGTATTTCTTCGCCGGTTTCACAGTGCTGGATTTTTACTCATAATTTCTGCTTTGCAGACTTGCAGAAGTACAAATCAATGCATTCCTTCCCATACTTGGACTGCCCATCATGTTACTCAGTTCTGGACTACATGTGGCATGCAAGAAAAAAGGATGGATTGGAAAAAAACCCCACAGTTTCTCTTAGTTTTCATTGATACTTTTTAGGGAAAAGCTCAACACAGTAAGATGCCACAACTCCGCCTTACGCTGTCTACTGATGGGCCTGTAAAAATACTCTTTCTTCCTGCTCCCACTTACCCAGTCCTCAAAAAGTCCCACCATGCAAAATCCCCTGTGTCTTGCAGCTAACCAATATTTGCATAGACAGCCTCTGGATAAAGCTCTGTGGCCTGCGATAGGAAGAACAGCCTAGACAGCCCCTTCGGGGTTTAATCCCTTAAATTAGAGCCTTCAGTCAAGGCTTCATTCTAACAAGATTATTTGAAAAATTTTCATGGGCTGAGTTGTTCTTTTCAAACCCTTTTATAAAAGCACCATTCATTGACCTTTCCAATGCAGACAATGCCACACTAAAATTTACTGGAGAATATTAGGTGAGAATTAAAAAGCAATTTTTCAGTCTTATAAACTAAACATCTGTATTTTTAAATAAACAAAATACCATTTTAAATCCTAGATTTTATGTGGGTTTTTTTCTTTTCAGTTAAAAAAAAAAATCAAGAGCCAATTTACTACTCTCGAACTAAAACGCCCTGTAGTTACCTGGTTTGGTGTGATCCATATAATCCCAAATGCAAAGCCTTAGATGCACACAAAAATTAAGCTTATGTTAGAGGGGCCAGTGAATGTTTGAATAAAAGAGGCATGAATATCTATGGCAACAAAGACTTGCAGAAGTGTTATCTACTTGTTGTCAAATCTATAGGTTTGCAAAAGGTTGTAGTATCTTGCCAGCTCTATATTTCTGCACGATTTGATGACTGGACATCTGTTTTGAAATCCCTGCAAAAAGCGCTCTAAAGTAATCTGTATTGCTATAGCAAAGCTCAGCTTTTCAGAAAAAGCAGCTGCTGTATTTTCTGGAATAAACACACAAGCCATTTTGAAGGCTTCACCCTTGATTCCTTCTTCTCAGTACTTCTACTGACTTCAGGGAAGTCTCAGTACATGAGGAACACACAATGGGCTGTGATTCCACAGCCTGGAGCTATCCAGGCTGCTTTTCAGTCACATAAAGTAAAGCAGCCTCCCCACAGCCATGCTGTTTTATATACCTGAAAGACAATGTCAAAAATTACCATGGCCTTACCAGAGAAGTTGGATATGCAGTCATTACTAAACTGCCATAAAGTTCCATATTACCGATTTTGTCACTACTGAACGGCTTCAAGACACGCAGTATCTTTGTGCTGCATCGCTTTTCACGCTGTAAGAAAACAAGAGCATATGAACGACAGTAAAAACGAAGCCAAGCGTACTGTTGAGAAACTTGGTATTCTCTTATTTCTAGGAGAGTTATAGCGTAATTCTAAACTGTAGCATTCAGCACGTCTCCTGAGTTTCCTTGCTGAAATATTGCAATGGAAATTTTACAGCATCTGTGTTGCTTTTGGAAGCCATCACCTCACATCTGCTGTCTCTGTAGTGCGGAGCTTAAGTTCAGCGTAAAAAGGTGCTTTGTAATAGGCAATAGGAATCCTGACAGAGCAGCAATTTACAGACCCAGCTCTCCTGACTACAACTCACTCGTTTTTACATTCTGTAGAGATTTTTAAATAAGGTACTCTTCAAGCAGCCAACAGCATAACAAGTCGCTTCTTAAAATGGAGCATCACATCCAGGACTGGGAAGAGACTTTTTAAACCTCTGTCAGCCACAAAGATCTCAGCCAGATGACAAATTTTTCATTCTGTTTTCTTTGTTCAATCTCCTAACGCTTTTCGGTAGGGTAATGTCTAAATTAGCACAAAAATAACCATCTGCTACTTTTGGGAAAGTTCTGATTTTGACCAGAAGTAACAATAGGTACGTAGCAGCGGGGCTGGCCTCACGGCCCGGGATGGGCCGCGTCCTCCCAGCGCTTCCCTGTCACGCCTGCAGGCAAAACCTTCCCTCGGGTGGGCGCTGGGGTCGAGAGCGGGGGGTTGCAAATTACCGCAATGATTACACAGTAAACGTGTTTATTGCCCCATTATTGCCCATTTCCTCCTAGCTGGGTAATCCGTGCGTTCATTTAAATAGAGGCAGACAGCAGCGGGGAGGATCCTGTTAGCACACCCAACAAACTTGGCATCGCTTTTTTGTTTCGCCTCACGCGTTTAATTCCCTCCCGGCGCCCGCTCCGCCGCTCCCGCACCGCCCCCCGCGGCGGGCTCGCTTCCCCGCTCCGCTCCTCCCGCCCCGGCTCCGCTTCCCGCGATCTGAAACCCGGCGAATCAAAATTTACGCCGCGGAAAGACAACCCCGCCGCGCCGCCACCCCGCCGGCTCCCCGAGCGGCGTGTTCCCGAGATTACAGTCATTACAGCCCCAGCGTGAGCTCCACACAGGCGCGAAGCGCAACAGCGCGTCAATTAACAAACAAACGCCCCGTCCTGGGAGGACGACAACCCCCCGGGACGGCCCCGCCGCGCACCGAACCCGCGCCCGCCGCCCGCCGCCGCTCCCCTTAAGGTGGTCCGGCTGCGGAGCGGCCGCCCGAAGTCCCCCCCGCCGCCTTCCCCGGAGCGGCCGGAGGAAAGCAGCCGGTCCCCTCAGGGACACCCCGCGGGGCCCGAGAGCGGCGAGCAGCCGGGCGGCGGCCTCCACCCGCGGTGCGGCGGGCCGGGGCGGGGGGGGCGGCCCCGCGGCCTGGCGCGGCGGCGCCTGCGCGGGGAGCGAAGCGCGCGCGTGGGGCGCGCGGCCCAGCTAGGACCGGCCCCCCCCGGGCCGGCGCGCCGGCGCCGGGCCCCGGCCGGACCCCTGCGGCGCCCCCCGGGGGCCGGCGCTGGGGCGGGTGCCGCTGCCCCCGCTCACTGAGCGGCCCTGCCGGGCAAACGCGCTGCCGCTCGCGGTCGCCTGCGCTTCAGTCGCGCCGGCTGCCTGCCTCGTGCGCGGCCCCCTGCTCTGCAGCCTGCGCCGTGACCCGCGGGGCCGGGCGCCCGTGCCGTGGCTCGGCTGGTGCGTTGCGCGCCGCGTGCCGACGGGTGAGGCGGGAGGCCCGAGGAGGCCCGGCCAGGTGTCGCCCAAGCCCCCGCTCGGTGCCACCGGGTCCCCCTCGGCTTCGCCGCGCTCCCACCCCCCCCCCCGGCCGGGCCTGCGCGCCCGCCGCGGCTGACGGAACACCGCCTTCGGCGAGGCGCGGGCAGCCGCCGCGCTGCTGCTGCTCCCGAGGCGAACCTGACCCGACCGGGACCCTTGCAAGGGGAAAGCAGCGCCCTGCAGCCGCCCGGCGCGGTGCTCGCCTGCCGCGGCCCACGCACCCGGCAGGGACCGAGTCGCGGCGGGATCCGCACCTTTCCGCACGCGCGGGGGCCCGTACGAGGTACAAAAAAGGCGCGGGTGAGGGGGACCGAGGAGCGCCCGCCGCGCCGCAGCCGGGGCTCCGGCTCCACCTTAAGGAGGGCTGGGGCCGGCCCCGCCGCCCCCCGCCCGAGCCCAGCTGATAGGCGGCCAGGGCGACGGAGGCGGGGCCTGGCGGCACGCCCTATAAATATTCATGAGAGCGCGGCGGCCGGAGCGGCGCTGCCGGGGCCGGAGAGCGAGAAGTTGCGCGGAGGCGCTGCCGCCTTCGCCCCGCGGCTCAGGTGGCGCGAGCGCGGCCGGGGGCGCCCGGCTCGGCCCGCAGAGCCGGGCGCTCGGGCGGGCGGCGGGAGGAGCGCTCCGGCCGCCCCGCCCGGCCCCGCCGCTGCCCGCCCGCTCGGGGCGGTGGGAGCCCGGCGCCGCCGGGGGCTGCCCTCACCGCCCGCCCGCGGAGCCGCCTCCCTCCCGGGCGACGGAGCCCCGCGGGGGCTGCGAGCCCTCTCACCTGCGGCCGGCACGGAGGGGGCCGCCCGCCGCCCCCCAGGGGGGGGGGGGGGGGGCTGCTGAGCGGGACGGGAGAGGAGCCGGGGCCGCCGCCCAGCATGGAGTGGAGTTACCTGTTGGAAATCACCTCGCTGCTCGCCGCCCTGTCCCTGCTGCAGCGCGCCGGCTGCGCCGCCGCCTCGGCCGCCGCCTCCTCCTCCTCCTCGGCCAAGGAGCTGTCGTGCCAGGAGATCACCGTGCCCCTCTGCAAGGGCATCGGCTACAACTACACCTACATGCCCAACCAGTTCAACCACGACACGCAGGACGAGGCCGGGCTGGAGGTGCACCAGTTCTGGCCGCTGGTGGAGATCCAGTGCTCCAGCGACCTGCGCTTCTTCCTCTGCAGCATGTACACCCCCATCTGCCTGGAGGACTACAAGAAGCCGCTGCCGCCCTGCCGCAGCGTCTGCGAGCGGGCCAAGGCCGGCTGCGCCCCGCTCATGCGCCAGTACGGCTTCGCCTGGCCCGACAGGATGCGCTGCGACCGCCTCCCCGAGCAGGGCAGCCCGGACACGCTCTGCATGGACTACAACCGCACGGACCTCACCACCGCCGCCCCGCCGCCCGCCAAGCCCCCGCTCCGCGGCGCCAAGCCCGGCGGCCCCGCCAAGGCGCCCCCCGCCGCCGCCGCCCCGCCGGCCGAGGCCCCGCGCAAGCCGCGGCCGCCGCCGCCCTGCGAGCCGGGCTGCCAGTGCCGGGCGCCCATGGTCTCGGTGTCCAGCGAGCGGCACCCGCTCTACAACCGCGTCAAGACGGGGCAGATCGCCAACTGCGCCCTGCCCTGCCACAACCCCTACTTCAGCCCCGACGAGCGCGCCTTCACCGCCTTCTGGATCGGGCTCTGGTCTGTGCTCTGCTTCCTCTCCACCTTCGCCACCGTCTCCACCTTCCTCATCGACATGGAGCGCTTCAAGTACCCTGAGCGCCCCATCATCTTCCTGGCCGCCTGCTACCTCTTCGTCTCCCTCGGCTACCTGGTGCGCCTGGTGGCCGGCCACGAGAAGGTGGCCTGCAGCGGCGGCGCGGGGGCGGGCGGCGCGGGAGCCGGGGCGGCGGGGGCCGGCGGCGGGGCGGCGGCGGGGGGGCGCGGCGCGGCGGGCGGCGCAGCCGAGCTGCAGCCCGAGCTGGCGGTGGCCGAGCACGTGCGGTACGAGAGCACCGGCCCGGCGCTGTGCACCGTGGTCTTCCTGCTCGTCTACTTCTTCGGCATGGCCAGCTCCATCTGGTGGGTCATCCTCTCCCTCACCTGGTTCCTTGCCGCCGGCATGAAGTGGGGCAACGAGGCCATCGCTGGCTACGCGCAGTATTTCCACCTGGCAGCCTGGCTGCTCCCCAGTGTCAAGTCCATCGCTGTGCTGGCGCTCAGCTCAGTGGATGGGGACCCCGTGGCTGGCATCTGCTACGTGGGCAACCAGAGCCTGGAGAACTTACGGGGCTTCGTGCTGGCACCGCTGCTCATCTACTTGGCCATTGGCTCCATGTTCCTGCTCGCCGGCTTCGTCTCGCTCTTCCGCATCCGCAGCGTCATCAAGCAGCAGGGCGGCCCCACCAAGACCCACAAGCTGGAGAAGCTGATGATACGCCTGGGCCTCTTCACCGTGCTCTACACTGTGCCAGCTGCCAGCGTGGTCGCCTGCCTCTTCTATGAGCAGCACAACCGGCCCCGCTGGGAGGCCACGCACAACTGCCCCTGCCTGCGTGACCAGCAGCCTGACCAGGCCCGCCGCCCCGACTACGCTGTCTTCATGCTCAAGTACTTCATGTGCCTGGTGGTGGGCATCACCTCTGGTGTCTGGGTCTGGTCCGGCAAGACCCTTGAGTCCTGGAGGGCCCTCTGCACCCGCTGCTGCTGGGCCAGCAAAGGTGCTGCTGTGGCTGGGGGCACAGGGGTGGGAGGGGGTGGGCAGGCAGCAATCACCGCAGCTGGAGGACTCGGGGCTGGAGGCGGTGGATCCCTCTACAGCGATGTCAGCACCGGCCTGACGTGGAGGTCGGGCACTGCCAGCTCTGTCTCCTACCCCAAGCAGATGCCCCTGTCTCAAGTGTGAGGAGGGGAGAAAGAGGCCAAAGGTTAGGGAATGAGGGACACTGGCCTGCCTAAAATGCCCCCTCACTGTTTGGTGCCATTAATGAACCCCTAATGGTCCTTATTAGCCACAGCTTGTATAGAACAATGCAGCTGGCAGAGGCCCCAGGCTCCAGCCCCCTCCTCCTTCCCCTCCATTCATATGCAGGGAGCATGTACTTCAAGGAGCCAGCTTATTATTTTGCTGGCAGAGGAGGGTAGAGGCTCACCCGTGTCTTGCAGAGGGCAAGGCACAGCAGCTTCTGATACACTCTGGACTAACAGCAGCAGCTCTTTACTCATGGGAGGGCGAGGGTCTTTCCCCCCTCCCCGTCCTGAGGTGGGAGTCTGCTGGGACTGCGGGTTTTTGGGATACTGATGACCAGGCAAATGCCTTACAGTACAGACTAAATCAAAACATGTCTTAATTATACACCCCAGCTAAATACGGGTTTCCTACATTAAAGGATGTATTTATATAATTATTTGTTACCTTGTACAGATGTGTAAAATATGTATATATCCAAAGCTATACAGTCTGTAAATTTTTTTTGTAAAAAAGTGTAGAGGCTACCCCTGTAAGAGCAAATATGAGTATTCTATTTTGTCAATAAAATGACTTTTGATAAATGACTTTTTCAAGCTTTTCCCCTACTCCTGCCCTGGTTATTCCAGCTGCTCTGTCTTTAGGTGGTTCTATAAACTACGAACTGCGTTCATGCTCTGGTCATTACTGCGCAATAGATGGCTGCCTCTGTTAAAGCAGCAAGATACACAGACATAGGGAAATCAAGTCATTCAACAAGTTGTTCTGAAAAAGTGTTTGCCCAAACTGGGAGCTGCTTTTTGAAAGATGACAGTGTCTTTAAACTGAGCCTTTACAAAAGTCATCCCCCATGGCATGTTAAATATCCTTTTAAAATGGGTGTTATTTTAGGAATGTGCACACACACACACACCTCTCATATCTGTTGTCTGCACTTCTGTAAGCACCTGCCTTTCCGGGGATGCATACCAAAGTGTAAAAGGTTAATGTTTTAAATTCATAGATCATGTACTACAGTGGAACAGCGAGTTGGGATTTGTTAGACCAATCTCTCCTTAACAGATTAAACTAACATCTTAACCTTTCATACTTAACTTTTGTATATCAAATATGGTCCTTTTTCAAGAGAAAAGGTATTGTTCTTCTGTCAGGACTAAGCTAATTTATTTGAGCAGAAGGCTGTTGAATTAACAGAAGAATGCTTTGGCAATTGTTGAACTTTTTACCTGTCTGCCCAGTGGCTCAGAACATCATTCCTTTAAGAGGAGCTAAATGAATAGGGTTAATCTGTAGGGAACTTGGTTTCTTTTGAGTTTGGGAAAACTTTGATCTTTTCTCTTCACCAAACGTGATGTATAGTCTGAAGTTTCTTTCCCTGCTGCCTGGTTCCTCTTGTTGCAGACCAATTGGCCACCATGGAGCCTTAAAGTTCTTCAATTAAAGGGACTTGGGACTTTTTTTTTTTATTTTAAGAGGAAGACTTGTAACAGTTAGTGAACACCAGAGGGAAAAGGGAGAACAGCCTTTTAAACAGCTTTTCCCTGCATTGTTAGCCAGACTGCAGGCAGCAAGGCATGGCTTGGAGCATTATAGAAAAGAGCTATGAATGCCCTACAGGTGGTCTGCTCACATAATCTCCCCAATTTAAAACATTTTCCTTTACAGGACAATTGCATTACAAAACTCCCTTCTCTTTTGCTCCTAATTGAACCAAAGAACAACTACAAGATTTTCTTTAAAAACTGAGTGTCTTAAAAATAAAAAAAAAAAATCTACTAACTACATTCTAATCTGTTTTCTAAAATGGGATCGCTCGGAATACCAGGAGTAAAAAGCTGCATTAGACATTACTCCAGATATTTTTATGCTTTCTGCTTATATTCTGTCAAATTAGCAATCATTTAAAAGCAATTGGTTAGGTTGTGCGCTAGCAGTGAAAAGATAGCCCCAGGTCCCTTATTAACCTGTCAATCATGATAAGAGATGGGCAGCTACCCTACTAATGACACAGATATCAATCATGATTTGTGGGAAAAAACCTCGTTCCATTGAGCACTGACTTGATTATTGGTGTCCCTTTCAAAGATCCCGTAACTTAATAGACTCCTCCACTTCTACAGAGTTACCAGGATCATGAAAAGGAGGAATTTAAAACAACAATCTCTAGCTCTTTGGAGGGAAAAATAATTTTTAACTTCTCAAATACAAAGGATGTTCCACTGGGATTTATGCGTGGTGCCTATTTATACACCAGTTGACCAGGATCAGAATATTGACATACCTGTAAGTTGAAAAGGCCCTACTATTGTCCCATATTGCTGGAAACATTTTTTAACAGTTGGCAAAACATTTAAATCAACGTGGCAATTTTCCCTGCTGTCAGTGGGGCTGAGGTCTTCTTCCTGCTGGGGAAGCCCCAGGTATGGGAGCACAATGACTTCTTCAGATAAAAATCTGTGTTCCTTCCTCTCCAGTGGGTTCCAGCAAGGAAGACGGAGGGGAAGTACAGCCACAACTATTCTGCGCGAATTTATTCGGATAGGTCTCTTGAAGACTGCTGGTAGAGGTGGCTAGTGCTGAGATAAAAGCATTTCTAGTAAAAGATAGGAAGTAGCTCTGGGGCTTAACCTACCCTGGAATGAGCTAAGAGGTGCTGCAGGTGGACTTGATCAGGAAAGCAGCCTCAGAGCTAGTGAGGTTAACAAGATGCCTGCTTTGGCATTTAGAAGCTACTGAGTAATAACACAAAGGTTAAACAAGTAAAAAGGAGACAAAATTCAAATCGCTAGAAACACAAACCTGGGGAAATGGTGCTAGAGAAGTTAATTTACAAGTGCAGATTTCTGTGAATCAACATAGACATAGAATTTGTGTCTAGGGAAAAAATAATCAGAAAAACCAACAGCAAGGTATGTAGGTACACAAGAAATAAAAACCCACAGCTACATAGAACTTCACATTATTATAATACCCTTTATCAGACTTGAAAGATAAATTTGCTATGAAGATCCAAAATATATTGGTGAGGTGGTAGGAGTTACATGTTACCTTTCAAGATCTGAGGATAAGCTGCCTTCTCCCTAAATTTGCCATAGAGCTACTAAAAATAGTGCCAGCAGAGCCATGGCCCAAGCCCTTGCCCACGGAGCAGGAACGCCCTTGGCATCCCTGCTGGCGTAGGCTCACCCATGGGCAGGGGCAGCACCCATGCCGGCTCATGAGAGCCAAGGGAAAGCTTTATTATCACTGGTGTGGCTCCCTAGCACACCTTGCATAGCAACACTTGGAGAGCTGGGGCGATGGCAACTCAGAGCCTCCTACAGCTCACAGAAAGGTCTAACTGCTCCGTCCAGGAGAGTGACTACACTAGCAGAGAAACATGGTTCAGGATTTTTGCTTTTTCTCCCCTAGTAAGCAACATACCTTTAAAGCGTTCCTTTTTTTTCCAGGACCCCGCCCTGCTTTACATGTTCCTGCTTCGAAAGGAAATCCTATGGATTATTCTCCTCCTGCTGTAATGACTGAATCAGCCCACAGCCTCCAAAGCAGCTGACCTGGCTGCCAGTGGGCCTTTTAAAAAGCAGCAGAGCAGCGCAGGTGTGCTGCACAGCCTCAGGAGGGACCCCACACCTCCCTGGGACCCTGCTGCTGAGTCCCAGGGAGCTACCTGCAAGTACCCTGCAACCTGCTCCAAAGTTTCCCCTGTGCAGGGGAAGCTTCCCTGAAGCTTTGATAAAGAGAAGGGACTTCAGACAGAAAAGAATTGGGAAATTCCTACATATTGAAATAATATGAACGTGGCCAGGCTTTCTGGGAAGGCTGACTGGCACACAAGGTGCCTTTTTTTCCCTTCTTTCTTACACAATATTTTAAAAGCAAAGTATTGGGGTGCTCGTCCATTAAAGAGTTTTTCAAACATGCTTGACTAGTCCTAAGAGGTCTCCCAGGTGGGGTAAGAAAGCTGGGGGCAGAGACACCTCTGCGCGCGCACTACCCACGGTGCGATTCACCCCAGTGTAAGAGCCCAGGCTCTTTCCAGATTCACTCGGGCAGGTACCTCGCTAGACCCCTGAAGGTGGCTTGTAGGAAAAATCAACAATGTTTTTTCACAAGAGGAAACCAGTACTGGAAGCCAAAGCAGAACGTCCAAATTTAAAAAGGAATCAGTAGCTGAGAAAGAAATACCAGAGTCCTTGGGACAAACCCAGGTCCACTTTGAAATATGAAGACTTCAATACAAGTAAGATCACTATTTGATCCCAGAGGCTGGGCTCAACATGCTTCTTTCACAAGCACTGTGTGCAGTGCAAAAGCCAAACCTAGCCTGCCCAGTAAGTTAACCCGCTTAGCCAATAAAGACATGGAATTCCATATGGGATAGACAGGCCACCTAATAAGGGGAAAAAGCAAACTGGTGATAATGACTGTTGAAAAATGACAAAAGATGCTCCTGGAGCGAAAGGTCTCCCAGAGTCAAGATCATGCTGGAGGAAAGCTCAGTGTGGGCCAGTCAAACCAGCTTGTAGAATCACAACCATTTTCCAAAGTGCCTGTTTCAACCTGCCTGTAGCATGCCCCACTCCTGCACCCCGTTGCCAGAGCCACGTCACCTGTGTTTCTCTAGGCACGTGCTTCTTCCACTCCCACCCACTGTGGCCTGACAGGGAAGCAAGCGAGGAACGAGGAACAATCTCTCTCCATTGCCTGTCCCAGCCATATTCCCTCTCCTTTTGCCCTGCATACCTAAACTAGAATTAAAGGGGCTCGGCAACAAAGGTCACCCCGAAAGCAACAGGGTGAGCCTTAGAAGAACAAGGAACGTGATTTACAGATGATGGTCCAAGGAAGAAATATTAAACAGGGCAGACTCCCTGCATGTGGTCGTGATGAGTTCTAGGCAGCCTTTAAGGGAACACGATTAGAAAAGTCCAGACAGTTCTATTTATTTAAGCTTTTATAGATGCCCATCATTCCTGTAATCGGGTATATGAATTTCACTAGTTCAGCAGAAAGGATCACACATCATAAATGCTGTGGTGGTATGGAAATAACTACTGTCTGGTATTAAAATGTGGAGCCATAATCTGAGGTGACTAAGGATAGTCAAATCACTTCAGAAACTAGCACCCGAGGTCAAATGCTGAACCAAGCTTTTTGAAGGCTGAGATAATACTTTTTCACTCCTACAAGCCTCTTATCTATGATCTCAAAGCACTTTACATTCACTTGTGAATTAAGAGTCAAATTTCTTTTGGGGAGAAAAATATTGCGGTGATACCCAGGCTAATGAAACTTGAGTGACAAGGCTAGAGGAAGAACCTTGGATTTCCCAACTGTTTCCAGCCACGCTCCATCTCACAGGCACTCCCTCACACCCCTGCCCTCCCCACCATTTCCCCCCAACACCCTCCACAAGGCCACAGTCCCACAGGCCCAGAGCGGGTGCGGTTTCCCAGGCGCAGCACCGAATCCCTGGCTGGGTTTCAGTAAAACTGAGCCCTCAAACACCGGTCCCACTTTACAGCTGGCAAAGCTCCCCAGCCCTTACACGGGCCTGGGCGAGGGCGTGGGCCCCTCCGCACGGGAGACACGAGGAGAGGAGCAGGCGGGTGAGAAGGGCGGGGGCTCGCCCAGCCCACCCCGGGCTACGCGTGCCGGAGGGCCAGGGGGGAGCGGAGGGAAAGGAGCCGCTCTCCCCGCTCCCTCAGGCAGGCGGGTGTGGGAAGGAGGGTTTGCAACAGCGTTGGAGTTGCATGGGGCAGGAGCCCCGGCAAGCGGAGGCGCCCCGGCAGGCACCGCCGTGCGCCCGGAGCCTCGCTGGCGGGGCCGGGCCGGGCCGGGGCGAGGGGCGGGCGCGGGGTCCGGCAGGCGGGGCGGGGGGGGCCGCTGCGCCGGGGAGCGATGGGGAATCGCAGGCCGAGGCCCTTCCGTCCTCCCCCGCCGCCGGCCTTGCGCTCGCCTCCTCCCCGCCCTCGGGTGGCGGCGGAGGCCGCGGCGCGGGCGATGCCGCCGTCGGCCCCGCGGGCGGCGGGGGGGCCGCGCAGGCCGCGGACCGGCCCGCTGCCCTGGCCCAGGCCTAGGCCTCCGCCCGGACCCTCCGGGCAGCGGCGGCTCCGGCGGCAGCCGGCGGAGGAGAAGAGGGAACGGCGAGGGCCTGTTGTAAAACGCAGCTTTCCAGGAAAATGCCCTTTTGGTCAGGAAGGTGCGGGCAAGCTACTGTACAAGCCCAGTGCGTTACAAGGAGAGCGCCGGACTGTCGCTCTTGGGTACTCTATCTGATTTTTTTAACGTTGCAGAAAAATAACGGTTCTTTCTGAAGCATTTTTGCCTTATGCACAACTTGTTAGATGCCTTCCTGTGTGTTTTAAATGCATAACCTAGATGTTCTTTCCTCCAAACATTTGTCGTTGCTAAATTCTACCTAACATTTTTCACAAAGAAGCCTTAGTCTCCCATTATTTTTTCTACTTGATTCTCTTCCAGAAAATAAACCTACAACTAGAATGTCCCATTTTCACATCTTCTAAAATTAGAATAGTTTTCGTGCTATGAACTGACTCGATTCAAAATGTATGGTAGACACGGTGCCCTCATCATTTCTCAGTGGTTGAAATCTAAATGCTCTCATTCAAGGTAAATCACAAAATGCAGCAATCTGGCTTATGGAACAAATGGCTGGCTTTGGCTTTCTGTCCAAATGTAGGGTGGGAATTAAATTAAATCCGACTTTTTGGAAGGGAAGGGGGAACGTTTCCCGTCCAGCTCCAGAACCTGCAGCTTTGGGGCGGTGTGCCTTCGGTGTGTTGCTGCCATCTGGAGCTACAGCCTCCCAGCGCCGCGGAGAGGGGAGACCAGGGAGCTGCCTTACTTTCTTTCCCCAAACCTGCAGGGCAGAAAACACATTTACAGTTGTGATTTTTAAGCTGAAGTTACTTTTTTTTTTTTTTTTTCCCAAAACTCTAGGAAAGTGCTATTTTGCCTGTAACAAAGTGGAAACCCACAGTTTTCCAGGATATGGAGCAGGGTGTTAGGAATAGTCAGGCAACCACAGAGACCCACAAGGAGCTTCACTGCTGCCATCCTCTAGCTCATTAGTGTACAAGAATTGTGTGTGTTGTTTTTAGCAGCTAAAGAGTTATTTATGGCTTCTATGTTCTCAAGCCAAAGTGAGTGAGGGGTGCAACCAGGGCAAATGCATCAGAGCAATGCAAATCACTGACAAGGCATCATGAATGCAAGCTGAGCAGAATTTAAATACAATCCATGAATGAGAGGAAAGATTTGCATGAGGGAAAGAATCATTAGAATCTGATTTAACAAGCAGTATATAAAATGGGCTTTTGCAGCTTAAAATGAAGCAAAGCACATTCACGTTATACATTCTTAATGAAAAAAAAAAAGCAAAATCACAAAAAACCCTAATTTATTAGTAGGGCTTGGAATAGAAATGGTTTTCACAGAATACCTTTAGATCCTGATTCAGAAGCTTGTGCTTGATTGCTGTCTTGAATAGAAGTGGATCATAAGCATGTAGGGTGGTAAGGACTATTTAAAAGCATGCCAAAGTCCTATTGATTTCAGTGAGATTTTATAAGATGCTTAAAGTAAGCGTATGCATAAATGTTTTCCTGAACAAGAGTGCTTTTCTGAATTAGGGTTTAACTCATGAATTGACACAGTGCTTTGAAACGTAATTCCTCTGGGAAAATAGGAGAGATGAGAATAAAAAAAAATATATATTTCTGCATGTCTTAAAAGAAGGTCATGGAAAATTATTCCGGGCAGGGTTAGTCAGGGTAGAATTTTCTGTAAGGTCAAAAAGCCAACAGTTAAAAAACTGTGGAAGTTGAAAGTGAATAATGTTCATAGAGCAACTTTCATGGACCCTCTGCTGGCTTAATCCCAACTAAATTATGGAAGATTTTGAATATAAGGTATTATATAGATAATGGCAATCTCTTGGAAGAAAAGGGCTATTTTGCATTAAATGATACTGTATTCTGTCTTCGAGAAAAGTAAGATAATTGCTTTTAAGAAACTCCTGCTATTTTTTGTTGCCAGTCAGTTGTCACAAACACTGGGCAGAACAAACTTTTATTTAATGTCTCCTAAAATGCAGTGTGTCTACCTCTAAAGATCTTGTCTTTGAAGCAGTGGCTGAGGTGGCACATTCTGCTGTGCTGTGTTTTCTGGTAATAAGAGATCATATATCTCTGTCAATGCTGGGCAATCTTTTTGTTTCTATTGAAGCATTGGTCAAGCTGTGTATTTACATCTCCTAGCATATTCCTGTGGAACTACAGTGCTCCTTTTTATGCACTTCTCTCAAGCAAGTCAGCAGCAGAATTAAAAGAGCTCAGTCTACAGCTGTGTGGCCATATGGACCGTACTTGTGAAAGTTAGACTTCAGTGTCCATTTTTCTTTTGGCACTTTAGAAGATTTCAGAGTGTTGCAGTGGTGACTTGCAAGATGTCTTTTTGAAATCTGTGAAGGGTATGACCACTGTGGTCTTGCTTTTCCTGGTCTTTTCCTAAATAATTCTACTGTGAAAATGTTTGACATCATACTGTTCTCCCAATTGCTTTCTCTGTCTCTAGTTGGGCAAAACTATTATCACACTTGGTGGAAGGTAACATCCTCTTACAGTAGTGCTTCTCCAGCTGTGATCATTGCTTAAATATTTCTTGCTATTTTCATATTTTCATTTTTTCTCCCTCCCCCCGCCCCCGCAAGTGCCGCATTTAGGCTCAAAACTAAGACATCTAAATGCAGGTGGGTATCTAAATATGTTGTTTATAAAGGTAAGCTATTACATAAACTCCTGTTGCAGTCACTAGAGTGTTAGTAATGTAGTCAGTGGGTCCTGGAAGGTGAGGCAGTTCCCTCTAAAGTAAACTTGTGGGCCTTAGTTCAATTGCCCAGACCTAGGCTCCAGGTGGTCCTGGAGACTCCTATCCAGTTTCTACCTGCCTCTCCAAATGATCGTGGGTCTGCTGTAATTTTCTGTTATGTCTGAAAGACCTAGGTGACTATCTCAGTTACCCTCTGGCAACCCTAATAATGTAGGATACCTTTTGTGGGCAACTGACTTGAGCCCAGATCTGGATTTGACCAGTGGGAGTTTGGACACCTACCTCATAGCTATGCGACCAAATGTAGGTGACTTAATTTTGAGCTGAAGCCTGCCAAGAGAGTCTGATGGTTCTTTTTATCATCAGTCACATCTCTGTTGCAAGATTTCAGTATTTTCTTGGTGGTGGATTCTTTAGTTGCTGCTTCCCCAAGTTTTACACTTTTTGCCGGGCTCCATTGTGTCTTTGTACAAGCTGGTACAATTTAGAGTTTTGATTGTTCAATAGAGAGGTAGTTCCTTAGCCACCAGTCTGGCCTCTTTGACACCTTAAAAGTACTCTGCACATTGTCTGCTAAGGATTTGGGAGGGGTTATTCTTAACAAGGCCTTTGATTGGTATAATCATAATTTATTCAGTATAATAATAATTTATTGAAAAGGTGTTATTTTAGTATGACCTCTTTTGGCAGTCCCCTTACCTGTAATGATATCTATGTGCATTCTTCTACCTCTTTGCAGTATATTAACTTCTCTGTTCTTTACTTTAAAATTTATTTTGGTGCTGCTTCATTTCCTGGCAACATTTTGGGGAGGCTACTGTTTACTTTGGTTTGCTTCCTTTCTTCAGTTTTCTCCATGTATTCAGATTTTAAGACAGCTTCAAGTGCATAACCATGTCCTTAAACCATGCAAGTTCCATCAGCTCCTCTAGAGAGCAGCAAATATGTTCAAATAAAATAGTAACACGCTTCAACCTAATGCTCCCTGAAACACTCACAATCGTCATTAACTAAACTAGCTAAGTACTGGTAAAAAGCAAAGAACTACAAGGAATGGAGGTTTTATAGCCGAGTCTGGCATTTTCAGACATTGCCTGAGAACTGTCCTAGCCCTGACACTTAGGGGGATGCAGCCCCCTACCCCCCCTAAAAGCCCTGCTTGAGCCCAACCCCAACTCACCAACATCTTACGGCAGAGGGGGGAAGGAAGGCAACAGGGGTGCAGCCTGGGCCAGGGACCAGACTTGGATGCCCACCAGATCCGTGGGCTGTAAAGCTTCCCATCCTTGCTCGCACAGGACTGTCGGCCAAGAGGAAACACTCACTTTCTGAAAAACACCCACAAGTTCTCCATTCCTCATGGCCATCAGTGGGTGTTTGACAGATGGGGCTCTGTCTCCTGGTGTGCACTAGGGTTTAAGGGAACTTGGCACCTGACAGCCAGCCACAATTATTATTTTTTTAAAGAAAAATAGTCAAAGTAATGAAAAGTCTTCCCAGCTGTAGACCTCTTCAGACGTGTGTTTGGACCTAAATAATCCGCAAAAGAAGGACAAAGGTCTCTCTGTTCTTCAAGAACAGTCTTCAAAGCAAGATTGACAGCTGCCTGCCTAAGCACTCGCACAGCTGACACACACCTAACAGCAAGGCAAAATCTTTCTGATGGGGAAACCCATAAAAAAAGAGCTCTCAAAACCACAGTCATGTTTGCAGGCCTGTCTCCGGTAAGGTTTTCTGCCAGCAAAGCTTCTTGGCCTATGCTCAAGTTTGTATCGACTGTCTAAAGCAGCCTTTGCCTGGCCAATTGAGCCAAGTTAAATCACCCCAGATCTGCAGAAGGCCTATGGCTGCAAGCAGAGCAGCTTTCCCTCACAGTTTTCTGTGACCCATGTTACATTTCATCGCCACGACCAACCCTCCTGGTGGCAGTGGCTTCAGATCACCAGCTACCGCCTTCCCCCAAAATAATCACCTGGGCTCTAGTAAATGTGAAGGGCACTAACAGACAGCTCTGGATGGACAGAAAACATGGCCAGTGTAAGAGCTACTGCCATGGCCGTGCCGAAGCAAGGTGCTGAAATCCCTTCTGAAGAACGGACTTACCATGGGTTGGGGCATGCAGGGGGATAGGCCAGGGTACAACTGGGCTGGCCTGCGACAACGCCGAAGGGGGCTGGAAGAGCTGGGAAGCAGATAGGGCCCATATGCATCTTCCATTGCTTGCCTCAAGGATGTTCACCTCATCTTGGCACGCTCACGCAGATGCAGGGGAAAGGGGTCAAGGCAGGCAAAGGGGCAAAGACAGTAAGAGGGAATTCTCCGTATGCAGATAAAAATCATGTTTATCACCACATTTTCCCTATTCATGGGTCATCTTTCATACCATGATGTGCCTCTTCAGTAACTGCATGGCACTGGCTTGCTTCTGCCAGTAGGCTGGAGAGTAGAGGCAGACACAGTCGGATACAACTTGTACAACAACACAGGTGGTCTGGTAAACAAGTTCCGCCCCAGTTTTAGAAACACACTTTGCCAAAGAGCCTGAAAACAGTGGAAGTGGCTCTCCACGGTGGGTGGTGGAGGCTGTACCTTGCTGCTTTTTGAGATGCGTGCTGGCAGCTGGGGCAGCCCCGTGTGGGGTGCAGCCGCTGTACTGGAAAACCACAGCCTTCTGCACCATGAGACCCCACCTGGTATTGAGGCAGACAGAATATAAAGAGGCTGGCAAAACTGGAAGTAGCTGACACTAGCACTTTCTCTTTACAAACTAATTCCTGCAAACACTTACATCCCCATACCATGGTGGTGTGCCAAATTGCAGGGAAGACTCAACCAGAGGAGCTCAGTCCTCACTGGGATGGTAGGTGAGGTCCTCTATCAGGTGCTGACTGAGGCGCTCATACCCTCATGATACTCTTTAGAGAATCCAGTCTCAAGGAAGATCCTGCTGATTCTCCAGTCCCAATAAATTTATCTATAGTTAACTTTGCAGACACAGAGGTGTGCATGCAATTGTATTACATCTCTACTAAAGGGTTGCTCTGCAAGGTGGCCATAGCTTTTTAGCAGTTTTTCAACATAGCGTAGGATTTGTTTCAACTCATCTACTAATTCCTCGTGAATCAGCAGAAGAAGTACTCCATGTTTAAGGAGTTCAGTCTGTATTGGCTGGGGCCTACAGGCTGCCTGCAGGGATGCAGTGGGCAGCTCTGTGGGGACTGGGAAGTCCTGAAAGTTGTATTTTGGTGCCCCAGCTGAACTGTTCTTATGATGATTGTGCATACAATCCAAAACCAGGGAAAAATTTGTATAGAATTGGGTGTGAGAAGCAGTGTGGGACAATATTCAACTGAGCTGCTGCCCAGCTTCTAGTAGGCTGGACCCCAGGTCCTGCGCAACAAGAATATTACCCACGGGTATCAACAAGCATTTCAACAGAAGTGAACAGCCTAAATGTTTTGCTGAAGCCCTTTGTCTTTAATTTGTAGGATCTTTGGGTTATAGCAGCAGAACTTCTCAAAAGTTAAAGTGTGCTGAGCCAAACTGTTTCTGGAAGTGAACCTTGTAGGAATATTTTAGGAATCTCATATAAGAACAAAACAAGTGTTTGGGTGTTTTAATCCTTTTTTTGTGTGTGAGAAGTACTGTCCTGAGGAGGAATGAAATGTCAGCTGCCAAGATTAAACCATGCTGGTGCCATTTTAAGGATTTTTGCTGAAGTACAGAGAGCAAACTAAATAGGAAACATGAGAGTGTTGTTCTAAGGGGTTGTGAATATTTCTGTCCAGAAGTCATGGAATATGTCTCTCAGACATGGGTAATTTGGAGAAATTATTTCCTCTTTATCTGCACATTTCAGATTCTATTGCTATAGGCTGAAAATTGAGATGGATTTCTCCTACCTTGAAATAGCTCTGTGTTTCACATAACTCCAGGCCATGAGGTAGATTACTGTTACCACCTCTATCTATCTGCATTACAGAAACCATCTGTGTTTAATCATTCCTTAATTTAGGGTCATCTTTTGAATTCCATACAGGTTTGTGCTCCGTGGGATCAGTTCTGAGTGACTCATGGGAGACAGGAGTGGGGCTGCAATGCAGATTCTGTGGTTTTCTCCAGTCATTCAAAGATCAGGATCCTTTCCAGCCTGTGCACTAAGACATAGTAGAAGTCTCTGGTGAACCTGTGCAAACAGGTGTCTCTCAATGCATTGCATTTGGTAAACTGTGTTCTAGATATTCCATATCTGTGTTTCAGAAAAATGCTTTAGAAAGAGGCTTGCTGAAGCAGAAAAAAAGCTTGGATTGGTTATTCAATGTATTATATGAGTTGTCCATCTGCCTGCCTTTGAATATCTCCACTAGGCCTTCAAGGATAGCACAGAGCTTTAGGAAAAAGCAGGTACCAGAAAGAAGGAGCTAATTGCACTGTATGTGATCTGTCAGCAGTAAGACTCCCTCACACTGACTTCTGGAGAAATGAGCAGAAGCAGTGGGTGTCTAAGTGGGTGTCTTAATTTGTCAGGACAAGGAAGGCATTGCTTAACAAGCCCGGTGGGGCTCTAACAGCATTTTATCCTGCTTTCTCTTAAAAAAAAAAAAAATTGCCTATCTTCAGTACTAAGAAAAGACAGGAAATCACAGAGGAAAATGCAAAAATTCATTATACGAGGTCAAAATCTTCTGTTTCTTTCCATTATTGTTGTTTCTTTCCATTATTGTTATTTCTTTGCCAAAAGTAACATGCTGAGCAAAAGAAAATCCCTAAACACACTCCGGTGTGTGGTGCCTAAAGTCTCACAGGCAAAACAAATATTACACACGTAGGAGAGCCAGAAGTGAAGGGGCTGACTTCTGACTGCTGACCCCAAACCTCCATCTTTCTTGAGGGCACCATATATAAGCTTCAGTTTCTAAAGAATAGCTCAGAATCTGCTGTCATCTTTACTCAGTAAATTGTTCATCACTGAAAGCTTTTCAAAACTAATCCACTACTCAGTCTAAAGTGTTGTTAGCTGCAGAACCTGAATTAGAGACAGCTCTGTCTCCTGGCATTTCCACGTTGCGGATGGCGCAGGATCAGAAAACAGTCCTTGGACTTAGCACTGTACGTGTACTCCCGTAATTAAATCACAGTTGTGGAGATGGCCTGGGACATCCTGCCTGTCAAACCCAAACTGAAGAAATAAAAAGGGAAAGTGTGAGAAGGCAAAAGCTAGCGAACTAGATTGTGATTGTAATCTAACTACATGGATGCTGGATAATTTTAATTGTAGGGATACAGTTCATACTTTCTGATCAGATTTCTGCCTTGGTGAACTCATTTTCCAGAATTGGCCTTCCTGTGCATCACAGAGACCATCTAATGTGCAGAACATTTTAGCATCTCAATTACAATGTAAGAGCATCACATTGTAAAATGACTTCTTTATCAGTTGAACATCAGGCTATTAAAAGTAGTACAAAAGACAGAAGTTAAAGAACAGCCTTTTCAACTACTCTCCTATTTTTGGAGATGCATTTCTTCATTCTAAAATACTACAAGCAGTAATAATTTATCTGTTCTCCATTGTAATCATGACATTAAAATAAAATAATGTGCAATTAATATCCTCTTTAATGATCCCTTCTAGAAAGATAATCACTGCAATAATGATGTATCACGTAAGGGCAGATAATTTTAATAACTTGAAAGAATACACTAAGGATCTCTCTACATTGTTAACTTCAGATTTAATACTTGTTCTGGTCTTAACGGGGAGATTCATGTAGAACAACTGAAGCTAATGGGAAATTATGCATTCCATACACACCTCTCTACAGTGTATTTCACAAGAGAAGAGAGTCACAGCTTTCCATTATGCTTATGAGAGTAAATCAAAGTGACCCAAGCTAAAGTGTGAGGAAAGAGGAGAAAGTGATTATGACTGATTGAAACTTGGGGGTTGGCTTCTATTTTGGTATTAAAAAAAATATTTCCAAACTAAAACAAAACAAAAGAAATTGAAAAATTTTGCTTGGAAATTTTTTTTTTAAATCCATCTTATCCAGGTGTAAAAATATTGATTTTTTTTTTTTTTCTTTAAATCATGCTGATACTGCAGAAACTCCCAGTGATACTTGATTTTGCTGCATGGAAAAAAACATGGAGGTTCTGGCCTAGCAGATACTTATTTAGCAAGAGAAGTGCTATGATGCAGTGGAAGGTACTAAGAAAACAACATTTTTTTTAGGTATTTTATAATTTTCCAATAAAATTTTTTTTTCCCATGTGAAAACTATTTTATGACAGATTTTCTAATCAGTTCCAACTCTTATTTCCAGGGAGCTCAATTCCTTTCTGCATAGTCTCACGTTCAGTACCTCACAAGACTGGATGAGCAATATATGTGGCTGATGTACTGTTCCATGAACCCACCCCAGGCTGTGAGTGGTACCTGCGCTGCAGCTAAGGCAGCTTCATCTGAAGCCAAGACAAAGCTTCCTGAGGGCAGGATTAGGAGTGTAGTGTTTTCAACACATCTTCAGAAATGCTTTTCTGAAGGAGATGGGTTAAGAAAATCTCTAAAGACACACCAGCAAACGTTAACAAGCAGGTTTTGTAACATTTTTCTGAGTACTAAATATGTTCTAGAAGGACTTAAGAAATCAGTTCACAAGTTTTAAAGACTAAATCATTGTTTAAATAGCAGAAAATCGTGTTGCTTCCTTGCCCCACATCTATTCTTTTACTCACTCTTTCTAGGACCTCTAGACATCTTCACAGTACCTTAACATTCAGTGATACTGAATATAAGGAGAAATTAGAGGTGATCCTCTTTGTTCTTTTGAACAGATCTTCTTTCCCCTTTTCTCCTCCCCATTGCGGATGCCCCTGCCAACTATCTCTTTTCATTTGATTGAGCTGTGGAAACTCAGAATAGTCCAAACACATTTGCACATCTACCCTTGGTCTTCCCTTGCTAGTAGACCCATCCGGTTTGTAAAACCATGTCTTTGTAATTAATAAATGTAACTTGGAAATAGTTGTTAGAAGAGACTCCGAGACATTCCCTTAGGAGCAGGTTGTTGGTGCCAGAAGCTTCTATTCACTCCCCAGTGAAAAGCCCACACAAATCCTGCTCTTTTAGTATGCAGTTTATAAAAACACATTAAGTTCTTATTACACTGACTCTGAATTATGAGCCAAAGGGTCCACAAGTCCTAAAAGCAGCCAGGTCTGCAGCTGAGTGATACAAACCAAAGGCCAAAATTTCACAACAAGAAACTGCAAACAGAATAAGGAAGAAGTTCACTAATTCCATTTTTCATTTCAGACACAAACAGGATCTTTCTCATTTGAAATGAGGCTCCTTAGCCATTAAAAGATGTCTAGCTAGAGACACAAAAAAGCAAACTGTGTCCAGCCACAACGCATTTATTATTTATCCTACCCTATTTATATCTCACGCTGAGGGATGTACGCGATAGACCGAATCCACATTTGTTCCTTGCATTCCTTCTCGCAGCTGAGAAGACGCAATGAATCATAAAAGGTTTCATTGTTGCAATGTTTTGTCATGGTATGTGTAATAAGCACAGACCCCGTTAAAGAGGCTTTGGAGGATGAGAAGTTTAAATATTTAATGTTTTTCTGCCTATGATAAGTTTAATAATTAATGCTGCTCCTACCCTGGAAATGACAAATCATACAACAAGCATGTGTGATAAAAGAAACAAACACAGCTAATAGAGAGGAAAACTTTACTTAGAAGGTAGTAATTAAAAGCCTCTGTAGCATATCTCAGGATCCCAAAGTACTTCACAGGCAGAGCTAAATTCTGCCTCCCAACCCAAAGAGCAGTTCTGTCCATCTATTAAGCTACCTGATTTTGAGGGGATGCAGAAAATGAGGGATAATTAAGTGCTGGTCTTTACCTTGCATATGTGAGAAATGATACACAGACATTATGAGCCAAACTGTCTTAAGACTTCCTCACCCACAGGAGAGAAAAAGAACAGTGTGAAAGCTGTTGTCCCTTGATGTTCTGCACAGAGGAGCCAGCCATTAAGTCATTACAGAAACTCATTATATGGCAGAGTAAGAGCAAGACTGGATCTGTGCCTGTTTTCTCCTTTGCATGGGTCTAAATGGAGAGGGAGCTACTCCAGCTCCAAGCAGTGTCTACAAATACCAGCTCTTACCACCCTCTGAATAATCGCTTTTGTAAGACGCTACCACCGGTACATTTCTCTGAGAACGTGCTCCTCCACTTCCACTCCCACTGATGATCTGCAGGTGTACGCAACCTTCAACCCCCACTGACTTGTAGCTAAAAGAAAATTCAGCTCACGCACTGCTGTGCTTCAGTGCTGGACCAACACTTATGTAAATGCAAGAGAATTAACATTGAAGGAAAGCACAAAGCATGACAGTAATAAAATCTTCCGTGATTCACTCAATTTAGACACGTTTTCAAATGATTAGCATTAGAAGTCTGTCAGACAAAGAGGATGAGCACGTTGATATAGACATTGCCACTATATCCTTCTTTCAGGGTAGAAACCATATTCCCTAAGCCCAGGTTTGAGATAATCACACCGTGGGAGAAATAGGTGTATCTAGAAAGTGACACATCTTACCTTCAGAGATGCCTAAAACCAGCCAGGTGGCTCACTCCCCCTGCTGAAAGCAAGCCCTTAGTGTGACTCTTTCAGACTGAGGGATGTAACACCCTGCAGGCAGGTCAGTGGCACATCTACACCAGTGCGCAGTTAGCAGCGCTGGGGCACGGGCACTGGTGCTCAGGCCCCTGCAGTGTCAAGCTCCCTGACACCCTTCTGGCTCACACCTCCTGGTCGTCTCCTGAGCCATTCTCGAGCACAGGACCATTCCCAACAGCTAATCTGGATGCAGCCACCCTGTTTTGGAGACTATTGGAGCTGAATAACTCAGACATGGTCAGACTGTGCCGGCTGACCTCAGGGTCAGAGAAAGGTACTGCCATGGCGTTGCTAACTAAGATAGGTATAGCCTTCAATCAGCAAGATCAAAGGGTTTTTTACACGTTAACACTTTACTACAAAACATGTATTTTCATCTTATTCACTGTCTACTCTTCTTGCCTGAACATCCTTTCTTAGAGTGGGCTTTGAGAATTTAGTATGAGGAGATAAATTAACCTTCTGACAGTAGAAAATGTACAATTGTGTTTAAAAGTCATGTCTTTCCTAAGCTCAATCTTTGCTATAAAACCAGGTTAGGGTAAAAGAGTGTTCACATGTACTCCTGGAAAACCAGGTCAGTCACCTCAGCGACAGTCCACAGCTTTTTAAAGTCACACACAGAAAAACATAAAGATGTTACATTTTCCAAAGAACAGTTCCCATAACGGAATATCCTTCAAATTCTTATCCGAGGTTTTTGCTTGCTCTTCAATGGAGGAACACAGCATAGTAGAGTGGCTCTGCAGCATAGCACAGCTGAGGGATCCTGCTGAAACTATCTGAAACCTCTGCAGTGATGCAGTGATTTGTCCTGCCAGGGTCATCGGGTAGTGTTCACTGGCTCTATACCCATTCTGACTTTTTTGACCTCAAGCAACTAGTACTGCTATAATTTGACTGCGCATCAGGGGTTTTTAGCTCAGCTGAAGGGTAATATCCTAAAAGCTCGCTCTGAACTACAGAGGAAGAAACTCCAAGGTGAGACTTGATCTGAGGGCTCAAAGTCAGGGCATTATCTTTAATGAAGTCTTGCTGAAGCCTGGGTCTCACTTGCCTGCATGCAGTTCCTTGGTGGTCACCAGCACACAAGGGTTCTTCAGTGCTATCTTGCTTAATGGCAAGATCTCCTGATATACCGGGCTTATTGCTGTTGCTGTTAATGTTAGTGCTGGCAGTTTGCTGAGACACCACTTCAGGATGAAGAACAGCCTCTTCTTCCTCTTCAGAGAGAAGTGAGCAGGAGCCATCACTGGTCTGGCTGCTTTTTGGTACTGGACATTCTTGATTGTGAGGTGAAGAGCTACCATGCTGTACTGGGGGAAGACTTAAAATGCACTCATTCTCTACGTGGAGGTTTGACATCAGCTTGTTCTTTTGATTTCTTGCTGTCATTCTCCAGAGAGCACAGACAAGATCAGCAAGGCTAAGCAGAAAGGATAGACTGCTGACCCCCCAGATGAAAATCATCATGATGGATTTCTCAGTGGGCCGGGAGATATAACAATCAACTGTGCTTGTACAAGGTGAATGGTAGCAGGAAAAGCGCTCAGGAACAAAAAATCCAAAAAGAAAATATTGCACAGCTGCAAAGGCAGCCTCAAGTAGTGTCCTAAAAAAAAGATGAACAGTATATGCCCCAGAAAAATTAAGGACACTTAGGTTGTCTGCACCACAATCTAATCTATTGGCAACAGCACTTCTACAGAGCTCCTTCAGGTCTTTGGGGCTTGATAAACCCTTATTCCCTTTGCACCCATGCACCAAACAGTGCATTCTTACAATGTACATGGCTACCTTATGCAAAACATAAATGCTGAATGCAGCATAAGGTAGCAGGATAGACACTGTCTGAATGAGCCAGAATCTGAAGTGAGATACGGGAGAGAACAAGTCATAGCAAACGTTGGAGCATCCTGGTTGCAGGGTGTTGCAAACGAAGCGCTCCTGCTCGTCTTGGTAGAGCGGATAGCCTGCTAACACTACCACTGCCATTCGCAGCAGAATTATTAACATTAGCCAGATCTTTCCTAGAAGAGAAGAAAAAGCAGGAAAAAGAGTCAGAGCTCTGAGGAGGAAAGGAAGGCAGGTAATGTAGTGATGCTCTCTCTATAGACAAGACATTTGAAGAAATAGCCTCTGTAATCAGTCTCCCCTCTTAAAAGCTCCTCTTTGGCTTTGTTTTGACTGGGACTGAAACTTGTATGAAAATGTGTTAGCTGACGCATTCTATAACCTCCATCTAGACTCAACAGTGTAGGAGTTTGACTTACCATAAGCCATGCCAGCTGAAACCTCAGCCTAACAAAAACACTCTGAGCATGTCCAAATCTGATAAAAGGAGTTCACAATTGAGTAAATAAGCCCATTTCACTTAAAGTTCTTCCTTGCTGTTGGTTTCATACCTCTTCACCTGAATTTTTTCCTATTTCAGTAATACAGATCAGCTAGCAGAGGATGGAACTCTTCTAGATAGAAAAGATTTTTCCATGACATAGTATTTGTGTTCTTGGTCTTGGTAATGAAATCAGAAAAGTAAAGTTTACTATAGCAAACAAAATCTCTCTGTTGCATGTCATCTGGTATTTACTAGAGCTAGTTAACAGGTGCTATTAGCAAACTGATGCAATATGTTTGACAAATGTACATTTGTATGTGTACCTCGGCCATTTCTCTCTGCTGCTTCTTTGGTTGCCCCATCTTGGTCATGTCTTCCAGCCTTCGTTCACCTTGGTGAATAGCTTCTCTTTCCATTCAGACCAAAACCTCCCTTCTGTCTTGATACCAACACCAAGTGAAGTCTAACGAGTTTGGTATTTTCATACACTGCTTACTTCAGCTTTCCCTGAATTCTTTCATATGATTTGATTGCTTTAAGTACGGCATTGGTACCCTACGTATCATATCTTTTGAATGAGACCGTATTGTTCATGATAGTTTCTTGGAGGAATTTTGGATGGGGTAGGTCTTTATTAAAAGTTTTCTGTAAAGTTACACATACTGCTGTATTACTGAAAGAAGTTAATTATTAAAACAAAAAGAAAAAGAAGAAAATAAGAAAAGAAGAAAGAAATCCTTGTCCTGGGCAGGATGTGAAGGCCTAAAGATATAGTGTTATACTGTCAAAAATTAAAAATATATTCTGTATGAACACATGGAAAAATTAAACATCTGAAGTTAAGTTTAACGCTTGAATTTCTCAGATTTCCTTATGAGTCCTGTCACAGGTTCCCTATGTGGTTTTGAAAAAGTAATTTAATAATCCCCTGCTTTAATTTCACATATTTTTAAAACATGCCAAGAAAAGAGAAAAAAAAAGAACCACTTAGAAACAAAAAGCAAAAAAAATGAAACCGAAAAGTGTGATAAAATTAATGCTGTGCTTTAAGAAATGGTTAAGAAACCAATTGTAACTGCAGACAGACAAACAGCAAGACTCGGTGACTAAAGAGAAGCAAGTTATATGGAGTTAATGGTTGAGAAATGCACTGAAAACCTCAAGTCATTAATAGTGATTGCACATCCACATGCACACAAGGTTTTAAAGGCAGGCTGTGAAATAGCACCAATACACATTCTAAAGACTTTTAAAAAATCCAGATCCCAAGGCATTTTTCTTCTATAAAATATACAGGTATTTCCAGGTATTGTTTTGAACAACATTCTTTTCTATTTCCCATAAAGCTATTTCCCTGTAATTGGTGTGAATTTTAAATATTCAAATATTTCTGCAACATTGTGTGGTACCTATTATTGCACTGAACATGCAGCTCGAATGCCCCACATAAACCATTTGTGGCTAGTAGACGGATTATGGGCTGGAACAGTAAAACTGCACTCTGAAGAGGAAAAACTTCAGCTGGAAAAGGTTAAGGATATATAAGCGATATGAGAAATCATCAGAGAAACCTGCTGCTCATGGCAAAATAATATATTATCTAACCATAAATAAATTGAGGCCTTTCCATTTTATCTCTTACCACCTGAACTTCAGTGGTGGTTTTGCTGTGTTTTCAGCTTCCTGCATTTTGGTGACAGGCTTTACTGTTACTCTCTTTTCAGCATAGTGTGGGTCAATAGAAAACACCAGCTGTACAGAATCAGTCATCTTTAGCAAGGGATGTTTCATACTTAGGTAACATTTTTTCCCTGTGAGGACCTCAAAGTGTTTGAAGCACGTTAGTTAATTAAGCTCAAAATACTACATGCTATTTCACTATCAATTTTTAATTAGAACATGTACAATAGGGAGTGCTGCTTAAGAAAAATCAATGGCTCCTTAGGAAGTAGTTTAGTCTGACATACATTTTAGAGATAACCCCTCCACGCATCACCTTCCCTAAGGATGCAATCTTGATTAAACATACTGGAGCAAGCTCCTTCACCGCCCCCCCCGGGGGTGTAGTTGGATACTCCCTGCAATGCACCGCACAAACTACAGCAACTGTCCGTGACTGGGGGCGAAGGGGCTTTGAAAGGCCCTCGAAAGCTTTTCTCTGGCTCACACTTTGCTCAAAGTAGCCATGAAAAAGGAACAGCATCTTATTTAAATAAGAAGGGGGGGGGGGGGGGAAGCAGCACTCAGGCGACTGTTAGCTGAGGAAAAACCAACTGTGGTTTTGTTATTTTTTTTTAAATGCATGTGAGCTTTGTTCAATTATAAAAATAAGGAAAGAAAAGCAATGGTAATTAACCACAATGGTAATAAACCATAAACTTCTTGGAAAAGAGAGGGAGTTTTTCCCCTTCTCTAAACTTTCAAATTCATGACTAAAGCTATTCCATACATTCTACCGTTCACTTTATATGGTATAAATAAAGCATTACATGGTAAAAATAAAGCTGTGTGTTTTCACCATGATCCCTACAGCAACCATTAGAGCTGACTGAAAGCTCAGGCACCAAGAAGAGCCAAATTTTAAAACCTTGCCAGAATATTTTACATAAAGTTCAGAAAATGTCTATCGGAGAGGGAGTAGGAATCTGCTTAACAAGAAAAGAAACACATTAACCACTCATATCACATATCTAAATAACAGCTTCTCATGGTAAGGATCACAGAGAAATTAAAGTTGATTATCAGTAGGACACTTGGGTGGCTTCAGGATATGGAGCAGCAAAAGAAAGGAGAGGGCTGTTTTAAAGTACTTACCTACAATAGTCACGTTATAGTTGAGTGTGACAATCAAAAATCCCAGCGAGTCCCAGCGCTCCATGTTTGAACAGGCTCACAATACCTCCAGCTCCTGAGGTCCTAACAATTTTGTCATTTCCAAAGGAGATTAGACCTAGACAGGGAAGAAAATTTAAAAAAAAAAAAAAAGGAATTTTTGGTAAAGGCTAAGGATAGAAATGAGAAACCCGGCCACAACAACGTATTGATGAAGGATTATTTTTGATTATTTGAACAGGACTGTTAGTTTTGGATATTGGAACAAATCTTCTTAAGGCTTTAACAGTTTGTCTTGCAAAAGCTCTAGCTTCTCAGATCCAATTGCTCCCACCTCTTGTGTGGATCCTCTGTCCAGACAACTGCAAGTAGACAAACAACAACAGGAGTGATCTCTGCCATTGTAGACTATTCTTACCCTCCCGGGGCATACCAGCCTCCTGGCATTGCTGGGATATTTCAGTGGTGAAAGACAGGGAGAGGGGAGAGAGGGAAGAAAAGCACAGACCAGGAAATAACAGAGACCTCTCTGTCTCCCCATGAGAATTGCGGATGGATAATAGAGGGAAAGGGGATAGAAAAGGATGAGCATCTCTATGTTTGAAAGGCACTTTCAGTTTAGTTCACTGGAAGCTATCCCATTGCAATTTCCCAAAGCAAATTTATTTCTAAAACACAGCCTCCCTGACAGGACATCATGGCCTTGTCAATCACAGCTGCAAATTTTCTCCTGTGTGCTGAGCCGGGCAGTGGGCCGAGCCTCCCTGCAGGCATGATGAAAAACAGGGGAAGCATTTTGAAAAGTAAAATACAATACAATACAATAAAATACAATACAATAAAATACAAGAACGGAGGCTGGTTTTCAAGATACCACAAGTTAGTTACTGAATTTATACCAGTTCTTTCTGCCTAAACTGCTTGGTACTCTGGACGTCACTTGAAAGATCCTAGGGCTGATTGCCCAGCAGCCTGAAAGGCCAGCAAGCCTCTGCAGCAATGATGGAGCGAGCTGTCTCCCGCGCAGGATGCCCTGCGGGGTGCATGTTCCTTGGCGGCTAGGTGCGATTGCACAGCATGCCCTTGACATTGTGTGGCTGTGCTGTACCCCAGGAAAAAAGGAATGGATGGAAATAAGACCCAGTTTTTCTTTCCTCACCCCCACTGTAATCAATTCGCTTGGGGAAAATAATCTACTACCATTTTCCACCCACTGTTTAGCTACTTATGGGATGTTATTCTGTCCTTTTTAGTCTGTGCTGTAATAGGGACAAACCTAATATGGACACTTACCATGAGGAAATTGTATCAGTAACTAGAAAACCAGCAGAAAAAGGAGTCTGCATGTGATACAGCAAAGGAGAAAAGTGCTGTTGTGCCAACCTGACACCTGCTTGTCACTGCGACCCTGCTCACGTGCTTCAGCCCACGACAGCTCCTGGGGAGCAAGGTGAGCTGGCCGAGACAGGGAGCTGGGTGCTGATGCTGCAGGAGGTACTCGCGGCCAGCGTGCCTACGCTAAGCTTTATGACTGATCATGTCTTACCTGGAAAAAAGGTGAAACCAATCATTTAATAAAGTAAAATGTACAAAGACCATTTCTCCCCAGCTCTCTGCTCACAGGGTGTGCACACTGAGCATCCTTTCTGTAGTGAGCCCCATCCTAAGGGCACCCTAAAAGTGGAGTTTGAAAGGATGGCACTTAAAAACACGGCAGAACTCTATATCCATTAACTGCGTAAAAAGATTTTTAACTGCAGGAGTAAATACAGGAGTTTTCCTGGTTTCAGAATTGGTTTATGTAAAATATTTTCCAAAAAAACCCTATTCCTTCTGTTACTGAATTGTATTTACAGTGTGTGATGACAGTTTTGGCTTCTTTCCCCTCCCCCCCCCGGCTTTTTTTTTTCCCCAGAGGTATGTGTGTGTGAGGAGAAGTATGGGAAGGAAGGAAAGCTGGAGGAAGGGAGCAGAGAAAAGATGCAAATGGCCAAGATATAAACTATGCTGAGATATGAAGGTATTCCTTGTTAAATATCCTTTGTTAAAAATAGTCAGGAATGCCAAGATGGTGGCAGGGTATATGAATGCTCAGCAGCTGCATCCACACAATAGACTATAAATTGTCTCTGTCAATATTGCCAGTTAGACTATCCTTGCTCCTTGTTGCTGTGAGACCTCTACCATTTGTGAAATAAGGATAACAGCTAAGGAGTTAAGCCCCTAAACTGTCGCCTGCAGGACTATGTCAGGCGACACCTGATTCCCCATCATGGGTGTGCTGTGGTAGGGTGGCCCATTTTCTTCAAAAAGAAAGCAAGCAACATTACCCTCCGGACTCACCTTAGCCTAACTCATCAGCCTAACTTAGGGCTGGATTTACATCAGAAAGTCTAAATTCTATTTTAGCTTTTCCAGACAATTTTAGTGGTTTTATTTTAGCCTTTCCAGACAGCTTGTATCTTACTTCAGTCCAACACTTGTCCTTTTGGTGGTGTGTCCTCTTCCCAGGTTCAGACTGGGAAGAGACACAGTCTGTCTAGCCATCTGGGACCCCTCAGAGCCAGCTTGAATTTGTGGCACCTAGAGGCTTCTTTTCACTGTGATCTGGAGCAGTTTGGCCAAAGGAAAGCAGGGAATATAGACATTGCCTGTGTCAGGGCACAGCCCTCGGGCACTGCAGTGAAAAGAATCACCTTTGAAGCACCAGTGTGTCTGTAGAAGGACAAAACCACAGTCCACTGGCCTACTCTGCTCTACAAGTCCCCGTCATCAGTCCAACTTTGGACTACAGGCTGAGGTGGTCATTGTAAAGTGTTTGGGCTGCGCAAAAATATTGACTCTTGTTTCTTCATCCCTTGACTCAGTGCCATCTTTCAGGCCAGGGTTCCCATCTGAAGATACTCGATATTGTATCTGAAGATACACAGCATACAATTCTCCTCATTTATTATTTATCTTTAGCTGTCCCCTGTATTCCCTGTTTGTCTGTAAAGACTGTAGGTAAATAGGGAGAGCAGTATTACAGATGCGGATATAGCAGCAGAGGGACTCCAGCCCCACAGTGCCACCGGTTGGCATGGCCCCATCTTCCACATCAGCAGTGCACAGCCCATCTCACCCTACACGCTCCATTGTGTGAATCTCACGGAAAACCTGGCTTTAATAAAGTTCAGTTGTCAAATCTGTGAACTTGCACTGAATTCTAGTTAAATGAGAGAGATGGGTAGAAAGCACAGGCATGGTTTTGGGTAAAGCTAAACTTTGAAAACTCACCATGTCTGATTTTAGAAGGGGTCCTAAAAGCCACTGGAAAACTTTCAGGGACCAACAATGAAACATAAGAAGATGCAGTTAAATCTATTTTAAAAATTCACAACTGCTGTCTACATTTATAACCCCTTGCCACAGATCCAGGGCTTGATCCTACAAAAATTCACAGATGTGACTCCGTCACTGTGAGGTGACCCACTGAAACTTTCTGAACTGCTGGAACTGCATCTCCCTGTGGCTCTGTGCCACGTCCCTAGGCTAAGGCCCGGGTTACTTGGCACAAAGCCCAGCAAAGACACTGCACCCAGACCTTGGCTCAGAATGACATCCAGTTCGCTTGAAGTCATTTCAGTGCTTCCTGACCCAGGAGCAAATCAGTCACCTGGAGGGTGCCACTATCTGTATCGCAAGCCAAAAAAACCCCAGAAGCTAGAGGCATTCCTCTGGCATAGCAAATCCCAACCACATCTATCTTACCCAGTCAACACCTACACTAATGCCATGTAAGTGTAGTGAAGTGGGAATTACTACAGGAGATTGCACCCTACATAGCACCTGACAATAAAGCAACCTGCCTCTACCAAGTTCATTAACATTAAGGCAAAACGGATCAGCAAAGCAGCTTCCTTGATACAGAAGGGGACTTGGCATTGCAGTCCAGGTTCTTTGGCAGAGTATTATTTAAGAAAGAAAAAACACAGGTGCATATCTAACATTTTAAAGCCTAATTTTAAAATCTATTTAGAATTTTTCTAGTTAGCAAAAACGATGTATTAGTGACCAATCTTGCAGTAAGTCTAGCTCCTCAGAAGGTGATCTGTAAATTCAGGAAAAAAATAATCTATTCAGAAGGGACAGTAAACATTAAAACGAAGGCAATTAATCCTGATGGCCTTATTTTTAAAGTTGGTAAAATACAGCAGAAGCGTGAGAAGACGAATATAAGCTAGCCATGAAGTGCAATAGCAAACAAGCAGCAGGGAAAGCTGCCCAGAACAGATGCTTTTAAAAAGACATACATAGTGCATATGGATGCACATAAGCATGTCAGACAATCTCCAAAGTAATCCCACAATGCACGTAAAAGCTCATTATAGCATACAGATAGCAAAGGAGCCGGCATAGCGTGGAAGGCCCTTGCTTCACGTCGGCACATGCAGCATGGCACACTTTGCATTCCCTGGGACCTCTGTCCATCTGCCACTTGGATATCACTGCAGGCAGAATATGTTCAGAAGTAGCCTCTCCCCAAAACAGCTATCGTAGTTATACAAACATGGAGAAAGCAAGAACATTAAAACTCTGGAGTAAGGGCTAAGGAGCCTACATACGCCCAAGGCAGGGGAGCGGTGAAAGTTTTCTGTCATGAACTATTCAATGGGGATCTTAAACAACATCCCTCTGCTCGCCACTGGCTCAGTCCCAGAGGTGGCACTGGTCAGAGGGTCTTTTAGGAAACTTCTGAAGAATGTGTCTGTCTTCCCCTTCCCTTTCTGTCTACCTTCCGCTCCCAGGAATGCTCAAATATATATAAATGCCTAGGCATGTATGTGGGAAACAGTCCAGAAGGACATCCAGAACAGTGGAATTCAGTTCTTTTTTAACTGCTCATATTGATTGGACTTGGACTTGATAACTTCCATGCTAGCTCGGTCATCTCAGATACTTAAGCCTGGTGCCTATGCTGTCTTGCATATATCTTGTTGTCTCTCTCTTCCTCTGCTAATTTAGTAAATCTAAAAAAACTGTGTTTACTGTAAATATTTGAAGGTTCAGAGAGGTCATCTTTCTAAAGGGGACCTGCTTCTAAGAGGACAACAAATGGAAAAAACAGCTCTCCTTCAGACTTCAGTTCAGCAACCTCAAAGCTATTCAGCCAAGAACTTTAAACATTTCAAGACTGATCTGAAGGGAAATTAAGTAATGGGAAGTATAATCTCATTCAGGAGCCCAGGGCCAATTTCTTCAAAAGTATTTAATTTTACTAAGTAGTAAAAGTACAAAGTGAGTCTATGGGATTTTCAAAAGCACATTAATATCTGCTTAACTCCCAGTGAAATAGGTAGCTATACAAATGCACGATATTATTACTGAAATTTGCTCTGCTGTAACTCAAAAAAAAAAATCTAGTATAAGAGAGGGGTTCCAGCTATATTTTTTCAATTTTGCACTTAACATTTGACACCCAGTTTTACACTTACACTTTTGCATGGTGCAAATGCAAATCTGAAGGTTTGGAAAGTTTTAGGATCTTATATTTTATGATGAAGCTGGTGAACACGTTTCATTAGTGCTCAATGCCTGACATTAATGAGAGTTCTTTGCTCAAGCGGGTCCAAACCTAGTAACGGTCAAGCAGGCAAAAAATATGGTACACTGATATTGTGGAAATTGTTTAAATAAGAAAAATGCCATAACTAAGAGGGAGATTCCACAATAAACAGAGGACAGCAATAATATCTTTGGCTGACTATGCTTTACATCTAGTACGTCTATGTTATCGCTTCTCAGTATGAGCATCGCTAGGTTTGTGGAGAGCAAATAGATCCCTGTTCTCAACAGGCACAACAAAAGGGGTTATTTTGTCAGTTCTGGGTATCAGTAAATAAATCTGTCATCCCAGATTTAACATACAGGCAGCCACTGTGGAATTAAAATAAGAGCTCTTTACACCTCCTTCTATTTCATGGCTGGTCATTTTAAGAAACAAAACCTATGCTGTTGTCTCTGCTATTGAACACTGACACTGCTTTTTCTTTCACCATGGACAGATGAATTGTAACTACGTGGTCATTCAAGCCAAGCACTGGGGAAAAGGATAAACTAACACACAAATGGAAGAGGGGAGCTTAAAAGAGAAATGTGATTTCCCCCCCCCGCCTCTATTTCACATACAGTTTCAACCTCAGGAATCACTGCAGGCAGTACGGACGGTGGATTTCTTCTTGCATGTGAAGAAATGTTTTCAAGTTAAATTAATTCCTATGCAGAAGTCAAAAGATACATTCTTTTAAATCTCAGCTACATCTTGAAAATATTACTTTTAGTTCCCCCAAAAGCTGTATCCTGTACATAATAAAATCCTTATCCAGAAGAGTGTTTCTGTCTAAAAAGAATGTCTACTTCTATCATACTGTTTCACAAGAGTCTTTGACCTTCAGCTGTGTTTAAAGAACAATGAAGGAAAAATCTAATATTCCTCAGAATTGCTACTTGCAACTTCTTAGGGAAAAAAATTAGTAGATTTCTTACATCAATATCAGGATGTACAAGTTATGTATGTAGTTATGTGTGTACATCTAGCCATAGGATATAATTCACAGGACAATACATAAATGAGTTTTTGAACCTCATCTTGATTTTACGAGATTTGTTTTGACCTTAATCTGTGACCTGCTTATAGACTGTTTATTATAAAGTGGCCTTGTAAAAAGTACTTTAAACAAACTGTAGCTAGGCCGATCTCCACAACATTGGGAAAAAAACCTCCAACCAAACTGTAATTTCAGGATTTGGATTCCCCCATCCCCCAAGCCTTTGCTTTACAGTACAGACCTACCTTGCTTGTTGCCTACAGTTTCTACGGTTTCTGTTTTGTTTTCTTCCAAAGAGTGTTTTTAATAACCATCCTTGAGGAACTCAGAACACACTGGCAGGACACAAGAAATTCCCCTGTTGAACTGCAGTAATATTCATACTTAAAGTATTGTATCAACTGGGATTTTTTTTAAGCTAAAAACATCATAAACTTCAGCTGGATGGCTCAAGTCCTTAATAAAATTAATAGGAGTTCAATATCTGACTGCCATTTATGCCACTGAAATTTTTTACCAGAACCCCAAAAGGGTAATGTGGATCCTGATTTATTTTGGTGTTTTGGAAAGCAAAAGAAAACAGATGCGAATCACCAAGAGTGGATTTCCCTGCAGGAGCCCAGCCCCAAGGCTCCAGCTGGGAGCCCACTGGCACCGCTCACCTCCCCGGGCCAGCTCCCGGCGTGGTCCAGGGGCAGGGAAATCTCACACGGCAGGTACATCGCCCAACACCGTATTTGGGCCAAAGCAGAGAGCAGTAAGGAGATTTTGCCAGGAAGCTAAACCAGGGCATAAAAGGGTAAGGAGGCCAATTCAGGTCCTGCTTCGAGTCCTGTTTAGGCAGGGGGAGATGAAACGCAGCCTGTCCCATTCCTGTGTCCAGCCTGCCACAGAGCTGCTGACTGATACTGCTGATACACCTAACTGTTGGCTTCCTACTGGTAGCAGCTATTTTTATTAGTAGCAGCTATTTAGCTTTTAGCTATAAAAGTTTTGGGAACGCACTGCTGCCTGTAGACATCTCCCACTAGCTGATTATTGGAGAGTTGAGTTGAAAAGCAAGGCATTCCTCAAGTCCTACACGGCTCATGCTACTGGAGGAGGCCAAGAAACATTACAGCTTCTGGAGATGCAGCCTAGGCTATAACATGCAAGAAAATATACAGCGAATACATTGAATGTGATTCAACAGAATACACTGGTAGCTTTATCCATAAAAGTGCATAAGAAGTCTATCTCTACCATCCCTATTAATAATGTGTTTTGTTTTGTTTTTAAATGATAGTTTGACAGTCCCTGAAACAGGACTACCGATGATGCTCCAGTTACTGAAGGCACAGCACTTCAGCCTTCCTGTTAGCTGTGTCCAGGACAAATGCAGACTGAACAGCCTCACATTTCTGGACTTACTCTTCCCAAGCTTCATTCCAAAGGTAGCATCCCCCCAGACCTGGGAAACGTCTCCAGCCAACCAAGCTTTGTCTCAGCAAAACCCGTCAGTTCACCTGGGTAAAGTGATTTTGCCCACTCCAAGTTATCAAATAGCTTCCGCTGAAAATTCTTTTAGTACCGATAATAGAAATGAAATTTCATTACTGCAGCAAGGCAAGAACACAGTGTGCAAAGACAAAACAGGACTATTAGCTCAATCTTTCTGACTTTTCTGCATTATGACAGATACTTTGCCATTTCAATATAAGGTACAAAATTGCTACCAATTACTGTGTTCCTGACATGTTTAAAAATTTAATAGTTCTTTTAACTGGCCACAGATATTCATGGATATATTCCCCTGTGAACTGCATTGTGCCTCCTAACCGCTGGCACTATTTCAGTTTCTCTTTATTATTATTTTTTTAAAATTATTTTGTTACTGTTTTCTCCTTTTGCTGCCTTTATTTCCCTCCATAGGAAAAAAATATTTAGGGCATCCAAAAAGTCTTACAAAACATCTCCAAGAACAGTTGTTTAAGTATTTTCACCCACTCAATTTGTCCGTGATGTTTTGATTTCTGGGAAACCAATACTCTAAATTACCAAATACTTGCATTCCTGAATATAACTGTATTCTCTTATGTACATGACAAATGAAGTTATGTCATGTTTATGTATATCTAGACAATCTTTCCTTCAATGATCAAATTAATTTATCTGCAAAAATATACAACTTTGGAAGGTTTATATTTGAAAACCAGCATGAATCCTTCAGGACGTGTTTAAATTGCATTCCCCTACAGCAAATGCTGTTGTTTCTCCACACTCAAGACAATTGGGAGAACGTAAAGTTTGTCACTTACTGTTTAATGTTATGGTTACTTACATATCGACTAAAGCTCCATTTAGTGGTTTGTGGCAGAATCCCCTAGACACCTATGTCTGATCTGCAGGGATTCCTGTCCCAGATTGCGATGCTCAGAGGTAGACAACAGTAATTTTCACTTCAAGTACTGTGCCCTTTTTACTCTTCTGCCTTCAGCAATTATATGATTCACCCCCCAGCTTTAGAGGTTTCAACTCCTCTAACACCAATAAGGTAACCGTAAGCAGCCAACGGTGCCCGATGTGAGCTCGGTGTGCCGGTTCAGCTCTCCCTTTGCTCTTGGGGCAGGTGGTGGTTACACAGCTTTCATTGATTTAATGCATGAACCCCACTATATACACCGTGGAAGTACGTGCAGATAAGTAAGCCAAAGAAAACCCACTGGCTAACAATCCTGCTCTGCTCTGAAACGCAAAAGAAAGATACCGTAATTCCTGATGTAACCTCCAAATCCAAAGTTACCCATCATCTATGTAATGTTACCAACGTTCTGTGTGTCAGGGGAGGTTTTGATTGGTTATTAGGAAAAATTTCTTTACTGAAAGAGTGGTCAAGCATTGGAACAGGCTGCCCAGAGAGGTGGTGAAGTCCCCATCCCTGGAGGTGTTCAAAAAATGTGCAGACATGGCACTTCAGGACATGGTTTAGTAGGCATGGTGGTGTTGGGTTGATGGCTGGACTTGATCTTGGAGATCTTTTCCAACCTTAATGATTCTATGATTCTAATCTACCACCAAGAGCAGTGTTGCTGTTAATGCAAATATCAGCCGCTGGAGCAGGGAGAGCAGGCTAGGTCTGCTTAACCGTGCCAGGAGCTCTGGCCAGCATGTGGGGTCCCAAAACTCAGGTGTGCCCTGTGGTGCCAGGTACGGCTCAGGAGGAGGCCAGGCGTGAGCGAGAGGATCTCTGCAGATCGATGCAGAGGGAAACCGCTGCAAATGTGTTATGTTAGGGATGCGCTGGGGCTGCTTAATTATACAGACCCAATTTCGCTTAAATGCACTGTGTACGTAAGCTGACAACACAGAACAGCACAGACCTGCAGAATTAGGTGTTTCTAATACCTGGGAGAGGGAGCTGGGTGGCAGCTCAGGATTTCAGCTGCAATGACAAGGGTGAGGAATTTGTGGACGGGCTGCCATGGGAAGCTCGACCTCCTCACCTCTTCCTGGGCCTGGGTGCTGGAGCTCAGCCTGCGGGCATTTTCCACAGCCCCGGAGACCCTCTTCCCCCGCCTCCCTGTGCTTCCATTCTCTGTTGCATTTCAGCCCAACTGCCCTGGGAACACACCTCAAGTCTTAAAAGGGATTGATGGGGTTGGGGTCTTTTTGGTCAAACCCTGAGCACTTGCACATTCAGGAGAATACAGTACATTCAGCAGTAGAAGCTGAACCTGGTTTTAAGGACACTTTATGAAGGAGAAAAGCTGATGGAGTCAGACAGATACTAAAATCTGCTGAAGAAATCAAAATTGCAGTTTTCCCCTCTTCCCCATCTCCCTAGTCCTCGGAAGCTTTCAGTTCATACTGTAATTTGTAAAAAGTTCATTGTTTGTGTTACAATGTGAAGGGGACAGTGCCAAAACCTGTGATCTTGTATCATTGGATTTACCTATTCTTAGTAAGTCGAAGAATCCAGACAAATGCATTCCTCAGGGAGGCAAACAACAGGTTCAAATGACATTTAAAATAATTGCTTTTTCTATTAGCAACTGCCATAGAAATTCCTTATCTAATGCAATTAATACCAAAAATAAATGCTTACACGCAAACTCACATACTGAAATTGTCAAGGAAAATTCAGCTCAAGTCTGAAATTATAAAAAAAAAAATCTGAAGTGGGAAAATTAGATGCTGATTTGCAATCTATGTATTTCAGAGAAAACTCACAACTGATTTCTTGCCCTGGTTTCTTTTTCTAAAAGAAAATTCTTTTAGAAACGCTGAAGGGAAAATGTGGCAGCTGGGATCAGATATCCAAGTGCACAGCTCTCGCTAATGCACGGTTTAGCTTTCTGCATGCTTTAAGGAGTAGAACAACCTTCTTCTGCCACATGCCAGCAAAACAGAGCAGAAAAAAAACCCCCTTTCTGATGTACCATAATGACAGGCCACCACAGAAAAACAATGATTTCATGGTCTAGATTTCTCACAGGTCAGAATCACCAAAGATGTTGGCACTGGGATTCAGTAGATTCATTATTAAATGGGGACGCAGAAGAATCAGGCCAGTCCTTTGTTCACTGAAGCTCCGTGTCAGGGTGACACAACCATAACTTCTCCAGATGAAGTCAGTACTGCTGCTTTATACTTTGTAGTAGTTATTTCTGTCCAGCAGAAGAAATAATTGATCCAAAGCATTAAATCCAAGCAGATGTGGAAGATCACTTTACCTGACAGTATTCAAAAATATTCAAGATATACCCAACTATTTTCCTAGGATACAAGAATCAGTCTTCTAGTTTCTTAGAGGACACATTTAGAATTGGTGCCCCATAAAGCACTGTTAAAGTACGCACACAGACTGTGGACTCATTCCTATGGTAAAATGTAAGGTGCTTACTTGCAGGCACTAATAAGTAAGTAAAATATTTAACGTTACAAATCCTGGTGGTGAATTGGAAATTTAAGCTATTTTCATTTTTGTGCAAAGCAACTACCTAAAGAAGTTGGAACATAATTTTTCATCTCTGTTCACAACCCTGCTAGTGCTAATGCAGAATTACTGTAACTACAACAGTGGACTTTTTTTCTAGGTGGGGGGCATCTGCAATTCTTCTCACCCTCCCACCCTGTGACTTCAGAAGTGTCACTGACACATACTGGGAGGTGTCACGAGCAGGAAACTCTTTATCCCTCTCTTTACACAATGTTCATACTGATGAAGCCCCATGGCACTGCCAAGTTAACCCCAGCAGCTTTTGTTCTTAACAGGTGCTATTCTACATTTTTTTTTTTGGTAAAGTCTACCTCCAAATATTATTGATAATATTCTAGTACTTGAATAAAGTGAGCCAAGCTTTTGCATACACAGGATGACCTTTTACTTCAAGGCCACAAAAGGAACTGGATGGAATTACACAAGTAAGGTGACCGCCAGTGCTTTCCGAACGCTGCCAGATTGTGTGTCAACACCAAGATGGTCCTGCAACTCTAATGCATGATATTCAAGATCATTTGGTGTATGTATTTTGTGTGTTGCTTCTGTACCATTTTGCTCAGTACCACCTGGTCTGCCTCCTCCTAGGATTTATGGCAATACAGTCTGCATATCCTGCCCAATTTAGACAATTATCCCTCAAACTCCTTGCCTAAGAAATTTAACATCTCGCTACTTAAAAGTATCATACTTTTGGAATTGACACGATAGATGGTACAAATACATTTGCTCGTCTTTATTTCCTGGTTTATTTAAAAACTATGCAGACCTAATTCTGCCTCATAACCCCCTAGCACACCAATCCCCATCTTTCTGGCCTCTCCTTTTTCCACAGAAGAATGCTTAGTTTGCCTGAAATACATGAAAGAGAAGTATGTGGTCATCGGATGATCCGTATTGCTTAAATATAAGGCAGCAAGGGCATCACAGCTGCCAGTTCCCAAGATACTGTTTCCATGGAGAATAATTTGTACTAATGTCTAAAATAAAGGGGCACAAAAACCCAGAGGCAGTGAAGCAGGAAAACATACAGATAAGAGGAGAATTAGCTCTAGATTTAAGCGTGCTGCAGAATCTCTTACGCGAAGGAGGTGTCTCACCCTAACGCCTGGCTTAGTAAAGCACTCGTCATGTAAGTCTTCATCTGCCTGTTGAGTACGTGCTTCACTGCCAGCGAATTCAGGGGGGGCAGTGGCGCTACTTCCAAAGATTTTTGTAGCTTTGAGGTTTTGGTGCACCAGTTACCACAGCACCCCAGTCTAAGTGCCAGAGATGCAAGGAAAAACAAAACAAAACCAAGTATGAAACCAAATTGTGTAAATACATCCAGTAAGCCAGAAATTGTACAGATTCACAAATAGGATTTTTTACATTTTGTTATTTGCTGCTCTCAATCTGTAGAGTCCATTGACATCTTCACAAAAGATACTGTCCAGTGCCTTGAGCAAGCTTTACAAACTGGCAGAGATTCTGGGCAACTCATATGGAAACGCAGGGATACTGCTGTCACCTATCGCCACACCAAGCCGCTTGCTTAGCGTATCATCACCAAAGAGCGTCTCCAGCCAGTAACAGTCGAAAGCCTCCACCGATAATGCTGAAACACATTATACATGGTGTAAAGGGCATGAAAAAAACAACTCTCTTTCACATCAAATTGCATCAGATCAACCATTCTAGAAAGAACACAAGAAATAGAGTCTATTTGCACTGCTCTGTCACCTGCCTTTTTTTAATCTGCTGTCCTGTTGCTTCTTTCTTTCACAGGAAGAGCCTGATGATCAAGCCCAGATGACAGAAGCAAACTCGAGCACGGCTTTCTTGGCTAATGTGTTAATTTTCAAGCTGTGGTTCTGGGATTCACCAGGCACTTTTTGCGGATTCTCAGAAGAGGACCCAGAAAAGCAGGTTCATACACACTACAAAACAACCATTTCCAGCATCATCATCGATGTCTGCTATCACTTTTTGTTTCCTTATGATCAGTAGCTTTTCTTCTAAATCTTGTTTCCCTTTTAAAATAATTTTCTCCTAACAGTGGTCACTACATATCTTCTGTCATTACCCTTCGTCTACGCGACTTAAACTCTCATCAGCTCTGTGGTTTCCTCAAGATATAGTTCAGTTGAAGAGAAAAACCAGAAACAGCAGAAAGACACTTAGTGCTCTTTGGGCGTAGATGCCACCGTTTCCATGTACATCTAAGTCACATTCAGATAGGTATGTTCATGTTTACATGTGAATTCTTTTCTCAGAGCCTGTCAGAGACACTAAGTGGGCACTCCACTGCAGAGGTAGGCTGAGTCTTTCAAAAACTGTCAATTCAAGTAAAAAAAAAAGAAAAAAAATAATTCTGATTACAGAAATGTGTTTGAAACAGAAGTGAGGAAAGTGCTAAAAGCTCGCTGGAGTGAATTCCTTATGAAGGCCACATGGAAGCGGAAAGCAATGTGCACTTCAGGCAGTAGTTTAAACATGGCATTGGAAAATGCAACGTTCATTACCAGCAAAGGGCAACTGTAAATAATTTGTTGCTTCAGCTGTTAAGGCTTTGGTTTTTTTCTGGTTCTGCCCTTTCAATTCCTCTATCCCCTCCCACGTACTGCTATTTTTATATATAGCCAACACTACCAGATGTCACTTTGTCATCTGCCACCAATACACCATCACCCTTTTCTGATGAGGATTTTGCTACTTCTCATCTTTAGGTTACATCTAAGGTTTCTGCAATAGGAAAACTAGGAAGTAGAGAAAGAGGTGTTAAAAACCAAAGTCTGAACTAAGACTCCATAAATGTAAACAGTTCTTCCATCATGTTTTTAGTTTACATGATAAACTAAGCTAAATAAGCTAAGGGAAACTAAGCCATCTATGCTGATTGCTCAAAAAAAAGATAAAGAAAGAGAAATAAAAAATACAATTCTTGAAAAGGACACTGTTACCCTGCTATGGAACAGGATTTTGCATGTTTTTAGCAATAGAAAACGTGTATCACTTGAAAGACTGACAGGGTTTGTGGAAGGTGGAAGAGGTGATTTCACTTTTTCCTTCTTTTTGCACTTTATCACATGACTCCAGTGTTCTCAGTCCCAAAGAACAGTGTCTGTCAGCATATGTATCACCGACAAAAAACTAAATATAAACAAAAGTTGAAATGTAAACAAGTCTGCAGATGGAAAGAGGAATTAGGAAAACACCTCTGGGCTGCAGAGGGATGCATGAATAAAAACCCATCCAAAACACCTTTTTCGAATATTTATCCAATTACCAATGCATAAATGGCCACAGGACTGGCCCACTGGCTCAACATGTAAAATAATTCATTAAGACAATGATGCATGAAGGGACAGGTTTATTACATCTCCTACACCTTTTCATTTCTGAGCCGGTGACCATAGCAATAATGAAAACCTTCATCCGGAAAACATTTACAGCAAATTTAGTTTCAGATTCTGAAATGAAAACCACAATGTATTTGTGCTGTTAATTAAAACACTGTTTGGTTCTCCTCCCTTCTCATACCCCAGGTGATTCTCTAACCTTGCAATAGCATTTTCCATACAGTAATGCTTAAAAAACTACACTAAACACAACATAATCCTAAATAATAATTCATTTTTAATTACATGGTATAGAATACCTTGCAAACAGAAGACATTCATTAAGATTTACTGATAGGTACTGTATTTTTTGGCAATCCTGGAACAAACCAGAAGAAAAAGCAAAGAATTATTCTATAACCTTAAGGGAAAGAGATGTCCATCTAAATGTAGAGGATTCATACGGCAAAACTTAAATAAAAAAAATCCACACTTACAGCAGATTTTTTTTTTAATTCTTAGTGCAAGAAACATAACCAAGTTAATCACAGAATCAGTACTAATTAAGAATATGGAAAATTCTCCTATACAGAGGTAGAGTCCAGTGCACAAGGCTAAAACGATATTCAATAGTCTAAACAAGACTGAGCCAGGTTTTACGGAATCCACTTTTTAAAGTATCAGACTGTATGTACATACATACAATAAATAGACTATACAATCTTTAAAGTAGTTTAATAAACTTCACAAAAATTATAGTAGATGCATTGAGATCTTTACATAATCCAAAGTTCCTATCTCTATCACCCAGAAATGGATAAAACCAATATTCCTGATATCGAGTTAAATGGAAAATAGTTTAGCAAAGTGTTGACAAATCAAAATATTTTACATATTTTAAAGCCTAAATTTATGCTTATAAAGGATGAATTTCAAATGCTCTGAAAATGTTCCTTTTGATAACTATCTGTAAAGAGGTTTCAAATGCTGTAATTTGCATTCGTATTGTTATAAACTCTTTCCTTACATTCCATGCTGAAGGGAAAAATGGACTTGGATACTCACAGTTCTGATGCATTGGCACAACAAGAAGTGATGAGAATTAGATTATTTTAAAGGCCCAAAGGACATCAGGAGAATTTATGGACAAAACCTTCATGTCTCCAACTACACAAATCACATTGGGAAGTTAACAGAAAGCGGTTTGGTATTACTACTTCAATCCTGTCAGTGCCTCTCCGCCCGGAGGCATCCGATTAGCATTGCACTGGAAGTCAAGTGTGCATCTCTGGGCCCCTAGGTTTGCTACAAGCCCATAGGGCTTAATAAAACAAATATGGAATCTTTATGGTTTACCACAGTAGTGCATAAATCAGGGACGTCTGTTGCCATTCATTTCAGTGATAGTCGTAAAGAAAGGATTTCAGGGAACTGAGAATTTTTGGCTATATCTTTCTAAACTGTGCAAAAAAAAAAAAGGGGGGGGGAAATCACCCTGGGGCATTATAAAGCAAATATGCTTACACTGGCAAGTTATTTTCTATAAAAGGTTCTTACAAATTCCAGGGGGGCAACAGCTACAGTAAGAGGGAACTAGTAACAATAAAAGAGCTTAATAACAGAGTTGAAAATTATGTTCACAGTTCGGTTACTTTCAATTTCTATAAGCACCTACGCTGAAAAACATGAGGGTTTGTATTTTAGCTTCAAAATCAAATCTACTTGTGACAAATACCTTGTTAAGATTTCCATTCTGCTCTTCTACAGGCCTTCTCACTGGAATAATTTTTTTTATCATTTTTTATTTTATACAAACAGACTCATTTTGATTTAAAGTAAACATATAAAAATTGAGAATATTGCTTGCAACAATGGACCTGGAGGTGAAGGAAAGAACTAGTCAGGCTATAAAAAAAAAAAAAAAAAAAAAAATCGCCCTCAAAATGAATTCTGCTAAACTTCTAGTGCTGTGAAAATCTGCAAAAAGGATCACAAGATCTGTTGCAAATTTCAGAGATTTGGCCCAAGTCTTATCATCATCATCTGAATACTCTAGTAACTGTATTTTTATATTAAGGAAAAATAAATGATTCCAAGAACTCAGGAAGGCACACGCACCCAAGTATACTATAAATAAAACACATCATGAAATTAGGAAGATCTTCTGATCCCTGTATACACTTTTGGTTCAGCACTATGGACAAGTTCTCTCTTTTGAAATACAATAAAAGGCATACAAGAAATATAACATATGCATAATAATTATGAAGAATAATGCTAATAAGACAGCGTACAGAGAAAAGTGCAGTGAAAAAACCCAACGCTATTTATTCAGGGGCTTGTGCTACTGTAAATACAGACTTCGTATTTGCTGCTGTGCAAGGGGAAGAATTTATCCTGGGAAGCAGCAATGAGGAACGCAAAACCCAACAGAAAATAAAAAAGATATTAAGAGAAACCTCTAGGATGGAACTCTCCCAACTTCATTCCTCTAGTGCAGAGTCATCTGACTACATGGTTTGTTTTCATGCTGCCATTTCTCTTCATGAGTACAGCATATTAGAAAATGGCACAGTTCTTAAATATTTTTCTGCCTCTACTTCATTTTTTTTGTTTCTTCTTCCAAGCATCTGATTTGCTGTTTCCTTATAAAAAGGGTAAAGCTGTTAGCGAAAGTGAGAAAAAAGTTGTTGCCCATCTTCTCTCCCGAACACTGATTTCTCCATTTCTGCTTCCACTGGGTATTTTACTCGTGTGCTACACAATGGGGAGGCACTGTAAAGGCAGCTTGACAGATTTAAAAATAAAAAAATCAAAAGTCTTTTTTCTTTATCCCCCCGCCCCCAGCCCACCCCGAAAAAAAATGGATGGATGAAACAGTACGTCCGTAGGAATATTCCAGTCTCCTCTGTTAGGAGATAATAGCAGGGGACCATCTAACCACAGTCAGATTGTCAGCACTGACTGACCGTTTCTTTGCGGCTTTCCTGAAGTCCTTATATTTATCTTCACACAAGCGGGAAATGGCCTATAAGACAAAAGAATGAAAAACCCTCAGTAGCATTGGCCACAAGACGTACAGGTAAAAGAAAACTAAATGTAGATTTCTGCATATAGGTAGAATCACAAAAAGTCACTTCATTAAGGAACACACATGACGAGCTTCTCCCCAAATCCTCTTTCTCATTTCGTTTAAGATTAACGAAACATGCTGCCATTGCACTGCCCACCACAGCTGCTTTTGGAGGACTCAGTGAGCATCTTCCAAGCCTTTTCTTTACATGTTAACTATCACAAATCTCATCGAGGTGGCTGACAATGCCTACCCACTGCTATACGGTAACTCATTCATAGCACTTCATTGCTGAAAAATTGTGGAAAACTTAATAAAACAATTCTAGAAATGGTAAGCATTGTTGGAGAATTTATAAAGAGGATGGCTCAATTTTTTTATTTCCTAAAAAGTCTTGTAGTAATTGTACTTTTCTCTGCTGATAAATGAATGGTCTGGCAGAATACTCGCCCTGCTTTGCTTACAGAGCTGATGTTTACTTGCCTGTTGGAAGGAGATGGTGATTTCTGTGTGATCAGGCTATCTTATATGGTCCCAGTAGCAAGTGTAACTCATATTCAGAATAATTTAATTTGCATTAAGAGTACACAGGAATGTTAAAAAGCTTATAAAGAGAGAGACAAACATTACTCAAATGTGACTCCTATTATACTACGCTGCAGTTAATATTTTATGTTTCATCTACTGTTTTTAGCCAAGTTTAAAACAAATATTTATTATGGACCTCACATGCACAAATATACCGTGCCCTAAAATAGCACATCTATTGGAGTTCATATGGTTGGGTCAGGCTATGGTTGGCATCAGTAAGGATGTTAACTCTGGCGATCAAACACACAGAACTGCAGAGAAAGCTCATTGCAAGGAATACTCAAGGTCAAATTAAAAAAATAAGATTAACTACAACAGTATTTTTATCTACTCAGGAATGCTTTTAAGTGGTGTCTGAAGATAGGATGTTTAATAAAAAGTACTGCACAAACAAAACCAGTACAAGTGTTTGATTACAGAACAAGGCGATACAATTAAATAGCCCGACTCCACTGATCATCATTTTCTTTCTCGATTTTTACTTCTATAGCACAGCAGCTTGTAGTGTTGAAGAGTCCTCTCATTTTGATGCACAGAACAGAGGCAGGTATGGCATAAGCACACAACACATACATCAGAGAGCACGTTCACCTAATGCTTTGGTCAAGCCAGCCACAAAACATGGTTAAATTTAAAAAAAACAAACCCAAAACAACACAAAACCTACCACCACCACCAAGAGACCAGCTGCTACTTTTTAGTTGGAAACTGAATTTCCTTCTGTTAAGACCATTCTTGAATACATTTTCTTTCTTGGTGCACATGAAGAGAACAACAGAATAAAATAACGCAAATATTCCAGCTGCTTTGTAGACCATAACTTAACTCACTTAGAACTGCTTAGTAACATTTTATTTAATTTAATCAGGAACTCAATGGATTAAGAAAGTTTATGCAATTCAATCGGATTTAAAATTCAATAGATGAAAAGCGTTCAATCATGAAATAATGTGCCAAGGCATGGCTTGGCAAACAGGTGTACTGAGGTGGAGCTCAGCTCCTTCCAGCTGCCAAATCAGGCTATTACTTAGGCATCAAACAGCCCGACAAGGTAATTACTTCAAAATTTGCTGTGTCACAGGACAAATTCTGTTCTGGCACTCGGTCAGACAAAATGAAATTTTGCTTGGAAGCGGCACTTAATATTTGGCATCTCTATAGTCTCTGGTGATCAATCATATGGATAAGAAACACATTGACTGCTGTTCAAAGCAATCCTGTATCTAAAGATGCCTCTTTGCAAATAATTTACAAAATTGACATTTGGAGTCTATCTGGCAAGTTAGTTAGTCAACTTTAGCGTAACATATGGGGAAATGAGACAAAAGCAGAAAATTGTAAATATTTATTATTGTCCTTCAGTTAAAATAAATCAGGTTACAAACACCTTTCTGTCATCTGAGATTTCTGTTGCTTTTATTGCTAGAAAAAGAAACCAATTTTTGACAGTTTCAAGGGACCATTACTCATATAAAATCAAAACATTCTTAAAACCAGCAACATTATTCAATCGTGTGAAATTCTGTTGGACTTGATTGTAAAACCTGTAATCAGCTAGAAAAATACATACATATATATGTTTCCACTATATATATACATGCAGAACTAGAAGCCAGTTTCTCTGCTGGGTTATATGACTCCAGATGAGACTTTGTCACCTGTGAAGGGGGCGGGCAGGGAGAAAGGAGGGGGAAGAAAGGCAGTAGTAGTAGTAGTAGTAGTAGTAGTATAAATGTTGGCTGCGTGCACACGTTTGTGCAGGGCAGGAAAGCAGCAGGGCTGGCTATGGCTTCGCTGCTGGGAATGCACAAAGGCAAACAACTGCGAGTGCTGCAACACCCCCAAAAATGGACAAACCAGAGAGAGAACTTAGCAGGGACAGACAGCACTAAGTCTGGAAGGGTTAGATACAAGGAAAATATTAAAAAAAAAAAAAAAAATCACTAGAGGAACGAGAAGTTGTAATGATGGGGGTTCCCTTTCATTTACGGAGGATGAAAAGAAGAGCAATTGGGTTACTCCTGACAAAAGAACAGGGGAGTTTTGCTCTCCCTTCGCTTCTTGGCTAAGAGGATTCTGAACATACAAAACCACGCGGGATTGCAATCCATCACTGCGACAGTGGGAAGCTGGAAGGGTATCAAGACACTTCTCTACCTGTAACTTAGATATTTTCCTCCTCTTTTTTGTCTGTTTGATCTACAGGGACTGTAGCTCTTTAGGGTCAAGAAAATACAGCACGTAGTTCAAAGGGGTTGAACTATGTGCTCAAGCACTATCCTAACAATAAAAAGCTCAGACAACGTACAGTCAGCTAAATTGGGAGCGCACTAACGAATGCTCTTACAAAATCTAGCCCTGAAACCGCCTAGCGCTAAGACCACAAGCAGGAATAAGGTCGGCACGTTTCGTGGACTCACCCCAAAGAGCTGAATCTGACTCGTGTTTAGCTCAGTACATGGGAGAATAACCAGGTGCTGGAGTAGGAAATTACAAAATAGTGGATTAAGTTGGATATCCAACAACCTTCTTGGCAGAAAAATCTCCCATATTAGAAAATAGTTCTCAGGAGAAGCAAAGGAAGCCTTGACATTTGATGTAATTAAAAGGAAGGAGAAAACACTACAACATAACGCTGGTTGGAACAAACAGCATTGGCTGGCAGACAGACTGGATCATCTAATGAAAGGTTATTTGCTATTTTTAACTCATATGGTTCCATACAATGGGCGGGGGGGGGAGGGGAAGAGGGGCCATGAAAATGGTTTCTGGCTACTAGGTGGACTGGCATAACAAATTCAGAATGCTTTTAGGCCGCAGGCTGATGAGAAGTAAGAAAAAAATTACTTTCATTCAGTTATTGAAAAGACAAAGCTGCTTCTTAAGTGTCCGTTGTGGGAACATTAAATAAGGCAAAACATCCACTGAGATTGCTCCCGAATGAGATGTCAGTTTTAACAGGTACCATAAACCCTTATAACATGTCTAAGCTGATGGATCTTGTCCAGTATTTCCATTTGATGAGGAATAGTATTTACTAGCCTTGTCCTTGGTGGTCTTGGGGGTTTTTTTTATTACAGGTATGTCAGCCTCATGATATTTGCAGAAATAGCAATGCAGATTCTGCCATGCCAGATCTAATGCTCCTGCTTTAAGATAGATAAAATTGCTTGAAAATGCAAAAGCAGCAAAAATGTGTTATAATATAACCATTTCTCTATGCAAGACCTTCTGTGATCTCAAATGTCAGTAAATAAGTTGGTTGAAATCTTAGAACTGAGCAAGGTCCTTGCAGTTTACCAGACAAGGCAAATCCTTCCACCACATATACACGTTTGCTACGAGCCTGTTGTCTTTTATCACAGACTGCAGCTTTTCTCTCAGTATCAAAAATATCACTGCCTGGTGTGGTACTACATCTACTCCACTTGACAATCCAAGCGACTGCTTTAAAAACAGAAACTCTGGGCTGAACAACACATGAGACCTAGAAAAGTGCTGCACATGCATTTTGGTAACTCTTGGCATGCTAAATGCTGAACTATGCTCAAGGAACTAGGCTATAAATTATGCTGTCAACTAGTTTCAAGGGCACGCTAATGACAACCAAGTATTGCCAGGGAACAAGGCAGTTCCCATCATGTTCCCTTCCTTCTGGCCACAGAACAGAGGCAAGGAGCTGGTAGACCAAGCTGGTTTCACAGCAGATACTCATCCTCTTCCCTGAAGGCATCCTCTTTGGCTAGCAGCGTTACTTTACAGCCAACTTCTGCTAGCAGCACAAAGCATCCCCAACATGGGAAAATTTTTAATAATGTGGGTTTATTGAAAAAAATATTCTGTTATTTCTTTTTAAAGTAAGCCTTCTCTTTAGTTAGTACAGAAGAACCACCAGTATTCTCTGGGTATTTACAGTCAGGTCCTATGTTCTTTTCTTCTAAGGTCTGAGCAGCCATCATTGCCACCTTCAGCGTAGCCCGCTGGTATACATGGTGTGTGATATAGACTGACAGTGTTGGGAAACACTGTGTACTAAGTTCTCTTCAAAAAGTAATCCACTCAATTTTAATAAATGTAATGGCACTTATTATCAAGACCCACCATTGAATAACTTAGTAAACCACCTCTTTTCATTTAAGATTACAATCCCAATGAATTTTCTTTTTTTTTTTTTTAATTCTTTCAAAGAAACAACATAATCAATTTACATCATGCTCCATACACAGAATTAAGTTACATTCTTTTTGGAGCTATCTGCGAAATTTAGAAAGAATATTTAGAAAGAATGAGAAATACAACTTTAGTGAGATCTGCTTTGATTCTTTCTCCACCGCTTTCTGTTCCCATTAGTCACAAATAAGTCAATTAACCTTCCCACGCACCACTTCCCCCCACAAAAACATGTATAGCGCTGCCTGTCTGTTTTACAGGAGCACTAGGAGTTTCAGAACATGCAAGCTCCCTCTAACCCGCAGGCAAAGAACCTCCAGTGCAAAGCTGTTACACATAAAGATGTGCGATGTTAAAAGAAGTTAGGAGTCTAATGACAAATTTCAAAGTTAGTAACAAAATGTGCACACACTCATGCAATAATGCCCTTATTTGAAAAACTTCGTATCAGAAAGCCGAGGAAAAACAGATAACAGTCTTGCAAAGTGCCCACAATTGGCTGCTGCTGATTTTAAATTCCTCCTGTGTCTGTGGGAATTCATAGCGCCCTGCATTTCACAGGTCCAGACCATCTGACGTGGTGCTTTCTGCACATGGTATACTCAGGTCTCATTAAGCATTCATGATTTATTCACTAAAAACATGTGCTCATTTCTGTTTTCCCATTACTGAGAAAAACACCACAGGAGATAACAGACTTGGATCCACGTGAAGTGGAGCAGTATCAAGATAACAAGCGCATGGAATAGTTATTTTCAGCAATACTTGTTAATATTCTGTCCTTTAAGGTGGATAATCAGTTTTAAGAAACTAAATGAACACACAAACCCAGCTGGCGAACAAAGTCATTGTAAAACTTGTGGATACTTTCATAAGGCCAATTTAGACAAGTGGAACTGAAAAATAAATGGAAAGCAAGACACGGTATGAAGCAAATTGGGCCAAAAAGCTGTCCCCACGTCCCTGAATACCCAAAGCACAAAAAAACCAGTTTATGAAAATCAGGGCACATGATATTCTAGTATCTCACTGGAATATTTGTGAAGAGAAAAAGGGAGAAACAATGCAAAAATTGCAAATCCCCCTATATATTCAACTCTGAGCAATCTAAAAAGAAAGTGTCTTACCTCAAGTTTATATGCCCTGTCCCTGCTGAGGGGCTCCAAAGGAAAACTCAGGTTATTCGCTTCTGCCAGGGAACGCAAATCAAAATAATACTTGGCATAAACACTGGAGGGAACATTAATATTGAACTGCAGCAGCTCGAGAAACTGCCGTTCTAGCTCATTCCTGTAGAAAGAAGATAAACGTGAAAACACACTTCAGACTCTGCATTCTGAATGTAATTTACTTTAAATTGCAAATGTTATAAACCAAGTTCATTTCTCATTCTTGCCGGACGTAATTATCCTCAGCTAAGGTTTGACCTCGCCTACCAAGTTCTGTGGGCATACGTACACCGGTGAGGAATACGAGAGATGCTGCACCTTGCAGCTGCTACCGCGACGCCAGTCAAACCCAGGCACAAACTTCTGCTAGCGGAAGGGCACCTTTATCAGTTTAGCTAATACAATCTGGGAAAGAAAAGCGAGCAGAAAAAAAAAAAACTTCTTGTAGTTTCTGCTGTACCTCCACTAGGTGGATCTGCACACACGGCTATGCAAACGCAAAGCACAGACAAGCCCTGAATTTGGCAGACATCTCTCATAAATGCTGCAAATTACTCTAACACCTAAATTACTGGAGAACTTATTTACTCTCTTCAGCCTTTCATAATCAATCATTTAAAACTAGCCATGGGGAACCTGAATTTTTCAGCATAATGTCTTATCTTTCTTTATGAAAAGAATGAAGACATTTTTCCCTAGGATGTGCAATCAGAATTCACAGTGGTGATCATTTGTTTTTCAGTACCTAAAACAAATGTGTTTGTCAAAATACCTGATAGGAACAGAGGTCCTATTTGAGCTCCCACCCCATGAAAACTTTGGTATAGCAATACATTATTACCTACACCAGTACACTAAAAAGTATGCTAAGAAATAAGCAGATCAACAATACTAAGGACTGGAAATTTTCATAAATTGCATGGTAACTAGATATCCTACATCGTACTTGTGCAGGGACACATGATATATTCACAACAGTGATTTCAAGGTACAAGAAATAAAAAAAAAGAAATGGGTGGTAAAAGCTGTACACGTTTGCTGAAGAGTATATGTCCTGCACAGCCGTGGTACCAGCAGGTACTGCTGCCTGACTCCGATAGTGCATTTAAGATACATTTTGACTGCAGTGTAAATGTGCAAGAAATGTGCAGGCAAGAATGAATGGCAACAGAAGATGAAGGATCTGGGGATAAAAAGTAGTAGTACTGGTACAGTAGTTTTTCGGCGCTGAATGTTTTTATTTCTCCTCACTCTTACATCATAATCATGGTCTCTCCTTACCTTCACTCACTCACTCAGCCAAAATTCTATGTTTACATAACAATAAATATTAATTAACATTAAATGACTACCTAAAAGCTGGATATGGACTCTCTGGCATGAATTCATACTGCTGAAGATTCTAGCTTTTAAAAAATGCAAATTAAAAAAATACATTTTAAGACATCTATCAATAAATAGAGAAGATTATCTTCAAATGTACTTTTATACTGCCAAAATTTTACTTTCTGCAAGCTAAGCCTAAAGGTCTATGTTAATGGATAATATAAAGCCTCTTTTAATGGAGAAAGACATTGGCTGTACCTCTTTAGAAGAACATCCCTAAATCTTTAAGAACATTACACAGCCTCAGATTCGTACTGTCCCCTAGTTCCCAGATTTGAAGGTTAGATCAGCAGCCTAACTACAGCTGAGGGAGAACAAAAAAAAAAACAAAACCCCCAGGTATTTCAGATTTGAACTAATGTAATGTAACTAACCACCGTACCCTTCTTCCCCGATACAGCCACATCAGTCGACTTTAGCATATGCTTTCCTCTGGCCACCCCCAGGATTCACACAGAAGCTCAAGGCAACGCTACACACACGACTACAGACACGTACGGCAGCTCAGCCCTCCCAAGTCCTCTGTTAGCTTTCATGCAGAGTTCAACGTACTGCCGGTGACTTACAAAACTCAGAAAGGTCTGCATGCTGTTTTGCAAGATACACTGATGCTGAATGATTCAGTTGAAGAGTCTGACCTAGAGTTTTTCTGCCTTATTAACATAAACAGGGAAAGCCCCTGTCTTGTGTAGAGCTAGACACTTCAAAATCATAATACTGTACTGTCCCAACTACCTGAAAAATAAGAAAGAAAAAAAAAATCCACTAGGGATAGGAGGAAAAAAGAATTGGAAAAACTGGCAGCAGGAATATAAACCTCAGGTCAACAAAGCACCCAAATCTTTGCTGGAAGATTGACAAGGAGCCCCAAACACAAAGCCCATGAGCCAGATCACCCAGTACCATACAGAGAGCACGGGCTCCCCAGAGGCTTCTGGTTTTGCAGTTTGCAAGAACTCCAAAATCTTTAAGAAAAGGTTAAGAAGCTAAAAACTTTGAGGACAAGGACTCATCACAGTTTGGCTTAGGGAATGCGCAGTGCAGAAAGAGGGCTGATGTTAGCACGGGTCTGCCATGTGAGTAATGGTGTTACATTGCTCGAGCACAACTTCTAACAGCAGCACCATCGCATGTGTTTGTCAAAACCAATAACCTCTTTTTTTGTTTCCTTTCACACCATCACAGTATGCCTCATCACCTGCCTTCAGAAAAGCCCTAAGAATCAGCAATTTCAAAACTCATATTTATAACTGTTCCTGATTAATACTGTCACACGGCACAGCAAGCCTGTCAGTCTGCCTCAAGCTGCATGTCCCAGCTTCAGAAATACTTTAAAAGCTCCCGGATTTGCCTTGGAGGAGGAGTGAATGGAGGGAGGCCCTTACTGAATACCCAACAGCATGAGAAAAGGATCAAGGGAAAAGTAGCTTAGCAAAATAATTTAGGAAACACTCAAAACAGTCAAGGAAGCATTATCAAAACGTTCTGCATGGAATAATATTGCAGAAATGTGAAGGGCCTGACTTTAGGTTCTTGTCCTCTCTACCCCCCTTTTATTTTGGAAATCACATTCTCTCTAGATTATGTCCAAAAAATATCATGAACCATCCTTAAAGCAGCATTATGTGGCATTTCCAACCTCTATTTTTGAAATGAGAGTCTTCCCCCAAACTAATGAAAGTACCTCAGCATATGACAGCAATGCAAGCTTTGGGTTTTTCACTTGGACTCGGGGCAAAAAAACCCACCTTATTACACATTGCTTGTTAATACAAGATTTAGAGATAATGGCAGCTACTCACAATTTATAAGTCTTATCTAGCGGTGTATGAGCAAGCTTAATTTAAAGCGATCAGCTGACTCCTAACATTCAACCTTTCCCTTACAGATCATTTTTAGACCAGCTATAAATCTGACAAACAGCAACTATTTAAGAAACTAAATTAGGGCTGCTTTAGCCAAAACGCTTGGCCTTCCACTGCTTTGAGATTGCAAACTGTGAGCCAAAAAACATTCTGTCTGTATAAACATTTCTTCTCCTCTACTTCAGCCCTTCCCTCTCCCCTCCTCCCAGAGTGGTCATCCACAACAAACTCCCCTCGGCGGCTGCGATCCTGACTCACGTGAGCTGAAGCAGAGACAAGTCTACACACTTCTTATTACAGATGCTTAGCCCTGCTTAAAGAGCCCTGAAACACACAGATACTGTACCATAAAGTATTTTAATAATTTTATTGTTGTTACTTCTTATAAAAAGGGGGTGCACCAGTAGACAGAAAAGGTCACTCTCCGAATGCACGAGTCGCAGTGGCCTGTCAAGGCACCCGTCCCCCCAACACCATCCCAGCACCAGTTCCAGCCGCAGCCCTTCCAGTGCCGCCCTCGCACGCGCACCAGCTCAGGTAAGGGCACGGCGGCAAGCGTGCGCGGCACGCGACAGCCCCGAACACGTAGGTGAGACACACCCCAGGTGCTTCAGCCGATACGTGCAACGCCTGCTAGCCAAGCAGACAAAAAAAGCACTAGGCTATCTAGTGAAATGAGCATTCGCTTTAGTAGCTGTAAACATTAAGATCTTAATTGTGTTTGTTCCTATTACAGTTCTTTTTATTACTGTTGGAATATACTCCTAATATGAGTCGGGACTATCCAGCCAGATACCACAGCTCTCTGGGCTGTCACAATATGTACTTCTTAAGAATGCCATCAGATAAAAAAATGGGAAAATGGAAATTTCTCTTTGCAAGTTAAAATACCAGATTTTTAACATCTTGGAAACGAAGGATCAGCAAGATAGAGGGGGGAAAAAAAACCCAAAAGCACTAATTTTGAATAATGGCAATAAATAAGTGTGTGATCATCTAAGGGTCATTAGGATCACTACAATGTTTTTTCCTGCCTTACTGTCTGTATGGAGAAGTGGCACAACAATAAATGCTGCTGAAGGGAATACGTGCAGGCTCCTTGGATGTGGGTTTTTTTTGTCAAGTCATACATTTAAATATTCTGCAGGTCTGGTTTCATCACTGCACATGACCATCCAGTGGTAAAACAGACTTCAACCAGAAAACAAAAATAATTCATGTCTTCTATGCAAGCAACTGTCAAGTAGACCTCATGCCATCTATCAGCATCCACCATGTTTAGATACAGTGCAGATATACAAACTTTACATAATTTATGAGAGACCTTCCCGTCCCCCTTATACACACAGATCTTGGCATTCATTGACCAAGATAAACATACTGCACTCACATGTCTTCAACCGTGATCTCTTTCAGGATCTGGCAGTAATCCACGTTCCACACTGCCTGGTCGTCCCAAACTTTGGATGCCAGTAGAATTGCACCCAGTACAATTCGCTTCCAGTTTGCTGGACAAATATCTATCTCTGCATAAGTTAAAAGTCTTTCAAGATACACCTGTGGAAACACATTAAAATAAAAGCTTAATCTATTTTGCTAGTAAGTAGAAATGAAAAAGAAAACTATTCTCATAAACCCATTCCAGCAATTTTAAAACAGTAATCTGTTCTCAAGGATATTCTTTTACAAAAGCTGTAGGTTTAAATACACACATTTATGCCAAGCTCAAGACTGAACGTGATAAATTCATATTTTAGTTGGCCTTTGCCTTCTGATCATATTACCAGAAACAAAACTGTTATTTTTCTGTCTGTAACTGTTGGTAATATAGTCACATGTTGGAATGAATTCAAATGATAGCTTAAATAACTACAATAATAATGTAAATAAATAAAATGCTAATTGCTAATGAGGAAGGCAAGGGTATGCTACCAATAATAATTACTAGCTATAACACAAACAACTATAGTTGTAATTTACGGGCAATCAGTTATCAGATATGGCATCGTGTCATACCAGGCCCCTCTGGTAAGCCTGTGTGAAGAGGTTCTATAGGCACCTATAGGATGGATGGAGGAACAGTTACCACAGAAACAGCAAGCTGAACAGGGAGGAAAAGTTTGTGCCAAGAAGGTAATTCTTAACAGTCTTCTCTGGACCGATAAACTCAGGAGATGAAGAACAGTAATCCTGCTGGATCTACAAGAACTGACAACGCAGGCGAGCATCAGCTAGAGCTCGTATAGCCCAGACCTCATCCAAGCGGGTGGTGGGTACCATTTACAAAGACTACAGGATTATATAGGCACATCTGATGAAACAAGGGACCCTGGAGAGACTTTCTCAACACCCACCAAAAAGCTGCAGGGGGTGTGTGTGGGCGTGTGTGTGCAGTATGACCCCCTATTTCCAAACACAGAGCTAGGCTGGCCCCCCAGGCGATGCTCCAGCCAGGGAGCTATAGGTGAACACATGAGGGATCCATGGACCGAATAAGTCAACATGCTGTGCACTCTTCTGGCAATGATTTAAGGAAGATCAGATGCAGTCATTTATTAAGTTAGTAAATTCTGCTCTGATTCCGAAACAAATTTTTTTCCTGCCTTTGCTACCACCAACGAAGTGAACTTGTTCTGCAGTTTCTATTCTTGCTGCGCATGAAGGAGCAGAAATTGAAACTGGAAGCGCTTCAGCATGACAACACAGACACACTTACTAAACCCAACAAAATTAGTCCTGATATGCTACTCCATAAACAAACAGGTTTCATTTACTGAAGGATAACCTGCTCTTTGTATCTTGTAATAGATCTTATGATACCCTCTTCACTGCATGGTGATAAAAAGCAATTAACTGGTTACTTATGTTGCTACTACTCTTACAAGAGTCCACACTGAATGACAGAAACTAGCAGATTTTATGAGGTACTCCGATGACAGTAAAATATACATGCAAAATATTATACCTACCTGAAAGGCTGTGTATTTTATAAAAACAGAACACTGCTTGGGATTCTGAAGAGCCAGCATTTTGTTTTAAATTTTAAATACCTAAAGATACTCTTGTGCAGATGCTGAAGGAAATTTACTTCTGCTCTAACAGAAGAAATACACAGCCACCAAGAAGACCGAAAACATTCCTTTCAGACATATAAGTTTTAAAATAATGTTGACGTTCTTTATTTATCAATTTAAAACTTTTTTTTTTAAGAGGGACTATGACTGATTTATAGAGAATTACTACAATGCACAAAATGTTTAGAAAACATTTATCCCCAGTTTTGGGGATCTCTGTACCTTCAAATAAACCCTGTCCTAACTTTAAACAAGTAACAACTAACTTATAAAAGGAGCGTACATACAAAATGGTAGATGCGTAGAAATCTTATTTGGAAAAGCATCATCTCATTGATACTACCAATACCAAAATAGTTTCAATGAATTTTTGAAATTATAGAATACTCAAAAAGTCTGAATAGTTACAGTATGTTGGATATTACAGACTGGTCAAATAAAAAAAAAAATTCTCAGCAAGAGACCTTTGGCTTTCTCACTCCCCAAAGGGTTCTCTATTTTTCTTGTGTCAATGAGGAATAAACCTTGTTTTAGACACTTTGCTGAACTTAAGCTATGTCATTAGGCACAAAAAGACAGGCATAATAAACATTCAAAAATCTCTGTGAAAACGAAGTTATACTCAGCTACAAAGTCAGGATATTTACAGCATGAGACCTCACAGATAAAACTGGTGATTTTTCAGGTTTTTTCTTAAAAAATAAGAAAGGTATAGGTAGCAAGATATCATGAAACTAAAGTGGAATTTTTCAAGAGGCCAGATGCCAGACTCCTGAATACACCATTTCTTCTTTAGCTATGATTTGCCCCTGCCTGCCATCCTAACAGTGAAGAGAACCCTAACAGTATCTTATAATACAGTAAAACAAAATACCACTAATTGTTCAAAAATTTATTTCCCTTCTTAAGGAAGGCAAAACGCTACTTAAGCGCAAAATTACAAATTCCAAATTATGTGTCAAGCCCGTTATTAAAAGTAGAGTTTTGAGGTTTTAGTTAAAGGACCATTCTGAAAGATTTTGATGTATAAAATGTAGTATTGGGAGACCACAGAAACACAACGCTGAGGAAGAAGGTGGCACATGGATCTCCCCAGAGTCTGCACTACCTGATGGTTCTGTTTAAAAGGCTGCCTTTTGCTTTCCAGGCAGCCTGTGTAAACAGTCCCCTTACATACTACAGTACAGAGACTTGTTCAACACAGCAAGCAGAACTGCTCCTTGAATTATGAACAGACAGCATTCCCTGGAATTGGCGCTGGGAAGCAGAAGACTTATTTAAAGCAATGCACCATGCCAATGCAGGGAGCTTCATAAGCAGAAAGCATATGGAAGCCATAGTATCATGCCACTCTTAAATTAGGACATGAACTCCATTAGCTTCACATCAGTGCTGAATTTGACTCTTTACTGTTAATGCAAACCTCTTCGATTTCAACTTCCCACATGCAGTTTTAGTAGATTTTGAATGAATATGCCACATCTGTGTAGATACACAAAGCATACAGAAAATCAGAAAATAAGATCCTTTCTTATGTGCAGCGCTAGCTTAGAAAGAGACAGAAAAAAAAAAAAAAAAAAGAAAACCAAGTAAGGATTTTGTTGTGAGCTCAAATTCAAAGGCATTCAGAGAATAAACTGACAACAACAGGTAAGAAAGATACTGCAAGGAAAGACATAAAGGAGAATAATTCATAACAGGTGAACTTACACCTTGAGCAGATGAACTTATATTTAAGTAAAAAGGGAGCATAAACTTGCTACTACCTTCCCACCAGCACATACTTGAGAAATCAGCTTTAAAAATTAAACAGGAGCTTGACAAGATGCTATTCTTATACCACCTTCATTACCACATTTGAGCATCTTCCAATAGCATGTTGAGGGATATGAATAATCACTCTTGGGTCCTCGGTGATAACTTGGGCTTAACTCCAGACATACGGTTTGATGGAGTGAGGCTCTGTATCATCTTCTGATAAAACTGAAGTTGATAAATACCTTGCCAGGAGAAAACGCCCTAAAAGAGGGCATTTTGTTTTGCTGTGGCCTGCCTGACTCAGTCCTGGGTTTCAAATGGATGCGTTCAAGTAAGAGAAGATAGAAAAAGAACAAGACTTCTTGCAGCAAACATTTGTAAAAATTTATCAGGGTCCACAGCTAACATAATCTAGGACTTGTCTCCCAAAGATACGCCTATGCTGTCACAGTCGTCTGGTTCTTCAACTTTCAGTCAAGCTCATTCAGTTATGCACACAGACCTTGTTGTAGCGCACTCTAGCTCTAGTTTGGGAGAACCAGGTGACTCCACAGATAGTGAAGCTTAGGCAGAGGAAAGGCTGGTACATACTTGAGGTCTCGCCCTACTGATGTGGAGCATCCTCCTAACAGCAGTATACAGGCAGCCAAGTGAGCTCTCCTCCTATGCAAACATGAGAAAGTTCATCATTCCTGACAAACGGAGCTCTCGACCACTGTTTTCATCTCAGAGCATTTCAATATACTAGGCCAAGGCCACGGTAACAGCTCAAGCACCAAGATTTTTACTTTGATGGGACATCAGAGTAAAAAGGAGAGGTAGAGCCTGCCACCCGCTCACCAGCCTACACTACTGAAGGGGGATGCTTCTGGCTGCTGCAGAGATGTGCTGAATCAGTACAGACTTTTGGAGAAGGGCCAGGTGGCTCTCAGCTCATTTGAAGAGGAAGGCTGGTGGATGGTTAGTCATTACGCTACTCATCCCAAACAAACTCGTGGCTGGTGGGAGAACACCACCTGCTTTTGCTGGCAAAGGCAAGCGAGTCTTCCCACACACAGGCAGGCATGCTCCACCTCATTAAAAAAAAAATTAAAAAAAAAAAAAAATCACTGAAAACGTTGACCCTGTAATGGTAAATGCGACACACAGAAATGCCATTTGTATGCAATTATGTCTATACATTGATTAGTGTCTTAAACACAGGCGCCATTTTCTTAAATGTGGGTTTTGTATTGAACAGACTTGAGATTCTGCGTGTACTGTGCAGTTCAGTATATCCGAGCACTGTAATGAATTTCACTGGCTTAATTTTCAAAAGCAAAACTTTCTACATGTTCTTTAGGACTAGCTGCTGTAAAGTCATATAATAAAGCTGAATTTTAAAAGCTCACTGTAGAAAAAAATATTGTAACTTGCATCTCAGAATGCTGGAAGAAATTTACTTATATGTCAAGAGACCAAAAAATGCAGAAGAAACAATGTGAGAAACACTGTGGTTTGGTTTTTTTTAAACTGAAAACCTCATTCCCTCTGTATTAATTCAGCAGGTGTTCCTTTATAGATCCAGAACCAATAAAAGATAAAATGAGCTTTTTGTATCTAAGACATAAGTTAAAATAAATGCCATGATTTGCCTCCACTCGCTTTTAATAGCTGGATCCATGCTTACAAACAGAACTAAAGCTTAAAACAAATCGAAGATGTTATACCGATGTTACTTTTATTCTATTTAATTCATCCTTTGCAGTGCCTCCTCTGAAAAGTAAGCTTTTGTGGCAAAACTTATGAGCACTTCTCTACTAAGGATTGAAAAGTTCAATTCCAAAAAGACAACAGATTTATTCTGCCTTAATTCAACACCTAGTTCTCCTCACTTTAGTAGCTTCCAAGAGCCATCTGCATCACACCTATCATTACCCACTTAGTTCTATGACTGTATGTTTATAGCTTTTTACAGAAGGATAACAAGACTATTTAAATAAGAGATTCAAGTTACTGATGTGACATTAGCAGAAGTTCCCAGGCTTCAGTCAACATAGCATTCGAATTTTTCCCAGCTTGCAAACAAATATAACTCAGTGTTAATATCAACAACACTACAATCTTCAAAACTCATTTGTAACATAATTCAAATTCTAGCTGAAATGAAAATGCAGTCCCAGTCTGGAAAATATCAATGGACACTGGTCTATCAATACATTTTTACTTACAAACTGAATAGTTCAGAGTCTGATGCCTCCATTATTAGTCTGCTGTGTTTGGGAATGAACCACATGGTTTTATACGGCCGTCAGTCTAACAAGCTTTGATGGACATCACTTGCTCCTCATCGAAGACATTTTAATAACTTGAGCCCACTTCAGAAGATACACTGTACAGAGTTAAGATTTCAGAAGAGCAATACTGGATTACTATTCTCCACCTCTTCCCACAGACTCGCACCAAGATTTTGTAATGATTGACCTTTACTCTTGGAATATCAGCAAATTATTGTTTAACCATAAGTGAAACCAATCGGGTGATTTACCTTTGTTAAGAATTCATTTATCGGAATTAAAAAATTCTATTAATTAAATAAAATTACCACTCCGTGGGTATAGATAAACCCAAATTGGCTTTGAGTTCAGTGAACTCTGAAGAGGTTCATTAGCTTAGATGCAGCACCACAGGAATGCAGCTAAATGGCTTCCAAGCCATTTCAAGTCCAGCAGAGGTACAGAACTGATTTGTTTCAGCACGTATCTTGAGCTCATAAACCTGCAGACCCAAAATGACTCCGTGCTGCACTACTTCGGATGCCTCTGATCTTAACTCCCAGGACTTGGACTTGTAATAGCATGGTGGTGAAGCATTTAGCCATCCATTATCACCACCAGTCCTGGGGGGCTTTTTTTATCCAGACACAGAACTGCAGTGTGGCAGGAGGCTAACCAGATTGGCACCAGCATCCAAGCTCCCGCAACGCTGCTCCAGCAGGGCTACTGCTGAGCCAGAACTAATCCCCGGGGTGATTATTTGCAGTTGGGTGAATCCATCCTGGACTTCCCAAGTATCTGATAGTAACCACAGCATCCAGTGTTGTCCCAGTTATCTAGGATGTCCTGTTCCCCACGAACCTGGATAGCAGAGTTGGTTACACAACATCCCAATCAAGAGAACATAAATCCATTTGAAGAAACTGAAAGCTAAACATAGCACGGAAGAGGTTCAGTTTTAATTACTGTGAAACAACATCTCATTTTTTCCATCTCAGAGGATGCTATAACATACTTTGTATATTATATAATACTCTCAAAGTAGAAAGAAAAGTTGAAATACTGGAGGTTTATTTCCTCCTCTTTTTTTTCCCTTCACCAAATATGAAAGTGTCAAATAATTTCATTTCACTACTTCATAATCCAAAGGAACACTCAAATTTTATTAAAATCTTACTATGGGTTTCTTATAAAGGTTTTGTTTCTCTTTGTTACTTCATTTTGAAGCTGTTCAACATTAATGTAAAATGTCCCACTGATACCTTTTATCACACTGGAGTTGCAGTCTAAGTGCCCAAAATACTGTAATTTTTTTTTTAGGTTTCCCTAAAACAATGGAGCAGGTTATCTATGGAGGTTATGGAATTTCCACCCTTGGAGAAATTCAGAACTCAGCTGGTCAGGGCCTGATCAGCCTGATCCAGCTGGTCGTGCTTTGAGCCCAGGCTAGACCAGACATGACCTCCAGAGGTCCCTTACAACCTAAATTATTCTGTGATTATATCTGGCTGCAGTACTAGAGCTTCCTGTGGTGCAACACACCACAGAGCACTGGAACAGGCTGCCCAGGGGGGTTGAGGAGTCTCCTTCTCTGGAGATATTCAAAGCCCACCTGGACAATGTCCTGCGCAACCTGCTCTAGGTGACCTTGCTTTAGTGGGAGGGTTGGACTAGATGATCTCCTGAGGTCCCTTCCAACCCTTGCCATTCTGTGGTTCTGTAACATGGAGAGGTCAGAAGTTGTGCATTGCGTCCAAGGAGGCTGAGTGGGAGTCTCAGCACGCTAAGGAAATGGGCAGTCACTGAGGAATGTCACTGACATTGCTAGAATAATTCTGAATTTTGAGGCAGCAGCAAGAGCAAAACATTATCTTTTTTCATGCTGTTTTTATATTGCTTTATGTCAAATTCTACCTCTATTTTACCAATAACACTCTAGTGGTTTTAATTATTTCTCACTTGATTTACGTTGACAGAAAGGAGACAATGTTTTTGGTATTTTAACTACCATAATTGAGAATCTACAAATGAACATGTATTTGCAAAAACCTCATTCCCTCCCTCTCCTATTTAAACTCCATATGAACTCACTAGGTGACCCATATTCTAAGTTGCAGGAGCACAGAACAGCTAACGAAAACAGTTTCCATCCCAATACATCACGAAGAAACACACAGTCCTCCCTCTTTAATGAGAAAACTTCAGTGTGTCACAATGCCTTGAAACTAAAAAGATATTTGTATGGAAAAAATTATAATTGGTAGTGGGTCCCATACAGCCAAATTACGGCTCTAATCCAATCACTAAATTGCCATATGCTCTGTTCTAAGCAATCAGTCAGCTCCCTACCATGACTCTCCAGAAATAATTGTGCTTTGCAATTGCCCAGCTGGGCATTTAAAATGTTCCACAAAGGTCTGGTGCCATCCATTTGGTGGAAAAGGACATCACATCATCATGGTCCTTGCAAATTCATCCAATTTTTATTTTTGAGACCAAACATTGATAAAGAATAACAGATGCAGTCACAAAACTCTGAAAATGGGAACAACTGCAAAGTAGCATTGTAGGTATTTATAGGAGGCACTAACGGAACTGAGAGGAAAGTCATACATCTACAGGTTTGCCCCCTGATTTACTCATTTTAAGACAAAGATCTGTAATACATATAAAATGCACTTAAACTATTAGGCAACATAGACTTCCCAGTCTAAAACTGGGATCAGTATTCATTCCCTGCTCACACAGAAGCCCTTAGAGATGCATCATTAAACAGAAACTCATTCTTTGACTGAATGTCCTCTTCTCTTGGGGATTTAATAAAAATTCCCTCCCAAGCCCCCAGCTTGAATGTTTTCTTTTTATGAAGTGTATATCCCAGAAGGCCTAAAGCAAGACTTGACTAAGAGACATAGAAGCATTAACTGAATCATTCATGCATTGTATGTTAGACTGTAGTCAAAAGATGAGAATAACCCTGAAACCAGGGACCAGAATCGGAGTCTTCTGCTCCCACCACTGCCCAGAGCACAGGTACGAAGGCCCCTGTTCCTCTTGCCCTTCTCCGGGGCGTACCTTGACATGTGGCCAGCCGCCAAGGGACTCAGGATCCACAGCACACCTTCTCCCTGCGCCTGGGAGACCTTCTTCAGATGTGGCAAAGAGGTGGGCTTCGGCCACCTCCCAGGGAATACTTGAAGCCCAGGACAAAGGTGGACACCAACAATATTGGGTACACACAACTCTTCCCGAAGGCTTCTTACACGAGGTGGAGCCCAGCTTCAATGCTTTGCCTTGCTCACCCAACCGCACTCACGATCCCTTACCGTCATGGGATGGAGAGTGACAGCGTCAAACCAGGCAATCAACAGTTCTTTGCATGGTACTCCGGGGTCTTTGGAGGAACCTGCGTCTTCCATTAGTTGCATCAGGATCGGTAGTTATAGTGGGCCAGCTGAAAAGGACCTCTGCTGCAAGCGTCTCTATGGACTCTGATAATTTTCTTTTGTGTTTTTGTTTTCTTTTAAACAAGTATCAGAATTTTGATACTTCAGTAGAAATATGGGCGGGGGAGATATTTTACCAGCATTTAAAAGCAAAAATACCCCAGTGAAAGGAAATCAGTTAAAAGCTTTTTCCTTTCCTCCAAAACCACAGAAAACAAAATCCTCCTCAAATCCTGTAAGTTTCACAACACAGTTCAACAATATTCTCTCTCTACCTAGCTGCTGAAAATGTGACTGAAGAGTACAGTAAGACCTCTGGAACATCTTGCTGGATTAATTAAATCCCTATTTTTCATAAAGAGAATTTATTCTTAGGTACTTCAAATTTCAAATTTCCCAATATCAAATCCTCTCAGTCACAGTATGAACTTGTAATATATTTCAAAAGCACACTCCTCTGAACTTCACAGGAATAAATCAGCTCACATGCTGCATGTATTTACATATCACCATATCATATACACCTAGCATATTTGTCTATTTGCACATTTGCAAATGCAAAATGTATGCTCTCTGAAACTACTGCAGACACAAGTATATTAGAAGCCTTAGATTTGGCCTATTTGCAAGAAACTCAGAAAGTCATGCCAAGGCAAAGAAGAAAACTTGGAGCATTCTCCTCTAGTCTAGTTAATAGGATTGTTTTACAGAACAAAAGAACAAAACATAAATATTTAATTCTCATGACAAGCAAACACTGTATTGTTTTCCTGTTGCTATGGATAATGCTCCTGTTCATGTTTTTATTTGCTATCCAATAGCAAGGATAGCAACATAAGGACAACTTGCCACCTCTGCACTTGCGGAGCCGGTGAACACGAGGCGGGCATTTCTCAGTTTCAGCAGGGGTGGGAATACTCTGGGTCGAGGGAGAAGCACATGTGCATTATTTTTCTCACAAAGTCACGTCACAGAGTACAGTTCAGCTATTCACTGGGAGAAGAACGATTATTTGCAAGACTTTAAATCAGCAACATGATTCTTAAAACTATTTTTATTCTTATGGTATTATTTTATAAATAAATAATGTGAATTAGTATTTAATTGTTTCAACCTGAGATTTTAATTTCTCACCTATCAGTATGGGAAATCTCTTGGCAGCTCTGGAGGCTGTGTGAAAATTAAATTTTTTGTTTAATTATAAATTGGTTTTGCTGTAATAGTGGAGGCTTTAATTGAAATATTTTAATTAAGTGCTTGAAGCAACATAATGCCGGCTTTTTGCTGGGAACTAGCTTATCTCACAGTCTGGAGTTTCACATTTACTCTGCTCCTGTCCTGAACCTACAGGCTGCTGTATAGCCAACTGTAACTGCTGCTGCTACCTGGCCAGCGGCACATAGACAGACAAACAGCGAGTGCATTCAACTACACACCTTACACCACATTAATAATTTGGGCAGTAAAAAGGGGTGGTTAGGACTGTTTAAAAGTAATTAGAGTGAGTGAAAGAAAGAGAATAGTTGGAGCATCTCGTTCAAAATGTATTGTGATCTCCACAGATGTTATTCCTGCCTCCTGGCAAGCCTCCCAGGAGGAACGAGTGACAGGCAGGGCTATCACATTGCTCTCCGACGGATGGCCAGACTGTGGCAAAACACGAGCTCCAGCAGGGAATGCCGCTCGCTTCTTCTCCAGGCAGGATATCAAAATTGAAAGCACTTGGGAGGTTCATAAATAGCAATATCAACACTCCTAAGATTTCAGGAGTGTGGGGAGAGGGGAAGGGTTGATTGCTTTTTAATAGATCCATTTCCACATTTGAACATTTCAGAAACAACACAACCTGTCTCTGGGGCCCCTCCTGCTGACACCAGCAAACAAAGAAATGGGATCTGGAAGTCCAGAGGAAACTGAGAACAGCAGCAGCAGAACGTCATACTTGTAAAACACTATTTAGCCCAATACTCTGAAGCTTTCTGGAAAGAGGGGTCAGGCAGGTGCTATTATCCTGAAAACATGGGCAAGAGCAGAAGAACAGTAATGCTGATCACCTGCACCAAACCCATCCACAAACATCTGCATGGCTGCTTTGAGAAGTAGGCTACAAACCAGTTTATCTGTTATCATTGCGTTGGGTAAAAAACCCAAGCCACCTTAGGTTTCAAGCACTAACAACTACAGGAACTGCCTCTGCAATATAACATTTATAATTCATTGCAGATCACACTAAAAGAGTTACTTGCAGGGAAACCACATGAGAACCAGAAGAGGCAAGGATGTAGCTACAAATGAAAGATACTGAAATATGTGCCCAAGTTAACAAGATTTGTGGGGAAGAACTTTCCATGCATTGCAATAGCAGGAAGACACTGTTATGAAAAAAAAAGCCCTCTTCCCTTCTACTGAACAGTGCCCTCATTGAACAAATAACCTGAGATCAAACAACAGATAACTACAACAAGGTTCCACTGTATTTGACAGTAGATTAATTAAGCTACACAAGAACATACTGATTCACACAACATTATCTTGCCTCCAGCAGAAAACACTTAGGAAGAAAAGGGAGAAGGACAAGAACTTAGTACAATTTTGTAAAAGAGACAGACAAAATGTCATTTCAGAAAACAAGTAATGGCTGGATCAAGTAACTAGGTAGGGTAATACTTCAAAATGTAAGGGTGGAGCACTGCAGGGTGTTTCTTGCCCTATTTCTCTCATATTCCTGTTCTGTACTGGCTAGTACAATTCATTCTGACTGTCTGAAGAAGAAAAGCCTGCCAACTAATCTTAGAAGCCAAGGGAGAGAGGTTAACAGAGGAAATGAGTAGATCTGGGCTTCAAAACCCACCTTCTCCAATTTCCCCTTCTTCCACCTCAAGTGCATAACAAAGCTGTTATGAAAACACATGTTGTAGTGGTGAAAAAAAAACATTTTGTTTTTTTAAAGTCTGAGTTAAGAATATGGCCAAAATTGTGCCTGAAAGCTGAAGGGGCTTGCCAGTGTTGTCAGGATAAAAATTTCAGGAAAATTAAGAAATTCCCAGCTGGTGGAGAACACTGTAGCTCCTTCAATCCACACTGCTACGGTGATCCACACCAGCTGAAAATCTGAACCTTCCTTTGTGTTGTGCTATTTTTAAGCCACTGAACTTCAGCCTTGAATACAATTGTTCAATCCTATGACGTGGTCCTGAAAGACAAGTACAGTGCAAGTAAAAAAGAGCCATCACCAACATGTCCCAGTCACTCACGGAATCTTCCACACGCCCATCAATTCAAAACACACAACAGTGTGATTAAATTACCTACAGCTGTTCCAGAGTCTCTGCTGGGAGCTACAGTGATACACAGCAAACCGCCCAAAAGTGGAAGCCTTTCTGCTTTTAACATTCCCTCCCGTTCAGACCACTAATGCCACGTGCATTTTCTATTAGTCACCTTGGTGGCCTGTAACATTATCACTCGGTGAGGGCAAGACGTAACCCCGGCTTTTGTATCCCGTTTTACCCAATCTCTTTTTCCATCGCTTACTCTCTGCAAGAAAATGAACTGTAGTATCTCTTCCCATCAAGAAATTCCCTTGGTCTCCAGGGTGAGAAAAAATACATTGGCAGCACCTAGATCTATTAAATCATAGAAACCCAGGCTTTGGGAACAAAACCGGGTCTGTCAGGTCAGTGGCATTATCCCTCGGACACTCACCAGGGTGACAATGGCACATTCAGCAGTCAGTTGAGCAGCACTGAACAATGTCCGAACAAAGCGGTAAATCTGTTTCTGCTCCGGGTCATGTTTGTCATAATCTGGTGGCACTTCGGATTTCTAAGGAAGAAATACTCCCAAATAGGTGACTGAAACAAAAAAAAGCAGACAGAAGGACAGACAGTTCACACGAAAGGGAAGAAGAGGCAGATGAACTTACCGAAAGGGGATGAAGGTTTTCATCAAAAATATCTAAGAGCATTCTTCCGTCTGTGTCCCTAAAAGGTATGAAAACCAAAGTAGCGTCATTATCTGGGCATGGCAGCATGCAGCTCTCATAGACACAAGTGTACCATTAAAACTCCAACCTTCTCATGCCGCGGGGTGCTTAGAACGCTGCAGAAATGGGATTTGCAACTAGAAGTTGGACCTATTCTGCCATAAGGTTCACATGTAATATGAAATCCATATTACAAAGTATCCTAAATTTTCAGCTTTCAATTTCCAAAGCCACACAGCTTTTGCACTCTCTACTGTGAGGCTTTTTCACAACCTAAGAGGTACAACTACAAAATTATCATAAAATCAGCTCAGCTTACTCTGCTTTTCTTAACTGTTGATCCTTGCAATCTCTTCTTTTAACTAATTCCTCCTCCTCATCTGTTGTCAACATCCTGAACATTTACAAATATGCAGCACTATTTTTACAGTTACCCTTTAGTTAATACATACATACTTCACTGTTTATTTCTTTGGAAAACCCTACCCTACTAATGATTTCTGAAAGCAAAAAGGAGTATATTAAAAAAAAAAAAACAGACAAAATAATATTCCTATTCCTTGTTTTTATTTACTATTTTGCAATCAGATCCATGGTGCTCCAGATCAGCATGAGAGTTGACACAACTTCACAAGCCTAACATCCAGAACCCAATTTAAGATTTTGCTGTATGTAATCTTGGCAGGAACACGAACAATCACAAAAGCAAGTGGTATAACAGCACCAGTTAGAACTGGATGCATTCTGGACAGGTGCATCCATGTCACTCACTTATTATAACCCCATCTTTACTTATAGCATCCTTGGTACTTGGGTCATAGAGTTCTTAATAGAAAAACCACCAAATATGTTATCTATCTTTACTCAACAGCACGTGTCTCTCAGAATGTGCAAACACAAGTTTTAGAGTGAATTCAGGCCTACAAAATGTCCTTATTAGCAGCTAACATTTAGACCTCAACATCTGAAGGTGACATTTTTTCTGCTATAAAGCCTGCTAACACTGGAAATAAACACCTTTTTTTTTAAAAAAAAAAAAATATTAAAAAAAGGTGTGCCTAAATTAAAACAAAAAAGTACCTTGAGATAATTACTAGAAAATTCCTAACCAGCAAGGATTTTAGGCCAGACTCTTTTACCTCTACATAAAAAGCCTACTATCTTAATGAGGAAGTAGTCTCACTGGAATCATTGATGTGCTACAGTAAACTGTGGCCTTTCACAACAAGGAGAAAGAAGTAATTTCCTATTTTACTTCTCCGTGCTGTATCTGCTGCATGCTACAAAGGTACATTTCATTGCCCTAAAAAAAAATATCTATTACACAAAAAAAAGGAATTGATAGGTTTTTGTCTCATTAGAACAAATTCGTGCTATTATCTTTCAAAAATGAACCATCTACTAATGGATCTAAGTATTTTTCATGGTTAGTTTATTGGGGTTTATTTTATTTTATTCACTTATGTAGCAAATTCACCAATACTTATGCATCCCTCTGAAAACAAGATACGTGTTGTCTTCTACCACTTGCTGAATAGCTAAGCACAACAAAAGCCGCAGAAAGCCAATCCATGTAACAGTGGTAGGAGACACTGGGAAAAGAAGGAATGAGAATTACAACGTTACAATCAAATGAGACGTGGAAAACATATGAAGGAAGACTCTATTTCACATGTAGTTTGTAAAAAAAATGGGACTGGTGAGTTTGGAATATTAGAAAGCAATTTAGTTTTAAGCCTACTGAGCAGAAAAGGAAGAAATAGTCTGAAAAGAATTCTTCTCTGGCAAAGCAGGCGCCTGCCTCCTTTTCTGCCAAAATTGACCTTGAGTCTGTATAAGAGTTACAGTGGTTTCTTACTCCCCACCCCCATAATGAACCAAAATCTACCACATTACGTCAACAATGTCCTTTTTGCCTATCGTGGCAGGAAACAGCACATATGTTCTGCTATTGCTGTTTCAGCAGCACGTACAACTGAACGCTGTTAACGTGTTGTCCCTCCGTTCCCGAATCAGAGACAACCGAAGACAGAAGGGTCATTTCACATCCTTCATTTCCCAGTCGTTAATTGACATACACGAGAGGCCGCCTGGCCCGAGGGCGCGTTGAGAAGGCACCGCCCCGCCCCCGGCGCCTTCAGGAGGGAGAAGCAGCAGGCAGTTCTTCCTGCATAAATCACCTCTCCAGCCCCAAAGCAAAAGGACAGATAGCAAGTTTCCCAAGAAGGTAACACTCAGAATGTTTTCAAGACACCGACAGGGGACTCTCTCTTTTATAAAGGTTTAGCCTCTCTGTTTCCTAGCGGTAGATTTCCATGAAGCTCTGTGAGACCACGCATGGGCATATTTTACTGCAGCCAGACCTGCTCCACTGTGAGCTCTTACTGAAGTTTCTCACCCGTTGTAGTAATGTGCCCCATTCTCCTAAGCCTTTTACTCAGCTGGCATGATACTTAACAGAGCGCTTCAGAATAACTTATTTCCACAAAACTTTAGAGTCTGATTATCTTTGAGATCTCTATTATTTAGTCAAGCGTAGTAAAAACTGACTAGTTAGCCAAACCAACCCAGGGACAATGGAGGAAAGGGGAAAAAGGGAATGACAGATGAATAAACAAGTAATCCAAGCATGATCACTAATGCCTCATTTTCTGGGAAATGAGATTAAAAGTTTGTGAAAAGATTTCACTCCAACTTTTGCTTAAATATATTGCCATGTTTCAGTCCAAGGCCCACTGACGTCTTGGAAAGTCTTCTAAGAGCTTTTAGCAGGGATCAAGTCCTAAGCCTTTCTGCCCTTGTGCACTTCTAAAGGTTTCTCTTTAGATGTCAGCCTTGTTTCAAGAAGCGTAATGGGTTCCAGTGACCTGAAACATGGTCCCTAATGACGTACCAGCTTAACTTTAAATTGTTCTAGTCAGACCTCTTATAGTCCAGAAGAAAAAACGTGTAAGTGGCTTGTTAGATCGAGATCTAAGCCAAGTTCTCTGAAAAGACACATTGAAAAGCCATGGACACAAAAGTCACTTAACTTATTTATACAATCTCTGTCAGGAAATACTATTTTATGATACTGTGACATATCATGAGGACATGGAATTTAAGACACAAAAGCACAATTCAGCATGAAGAAAGCCAATTTACGTACCAAGTTACTTTTTAGAGAACCTATTTTCTATTCAATTTTAATCAGTTTGACTGAGCAGAGATCTAAAACATACTACACCAGAAGAGATAAGCCAGGACCTGCTCTGTTTCTGAGGCATCTTGAATTACAATCTATTCACAATGTCACTCTTACTGTATAATTCACAGGTTTTATTTCAAAAGCAATTAACTGATCATTGATTTACACAGTTAACTTTAGAAAGGTGTGGCCTAAAAAAAGAAATCTGAACGACATTATTCAGATTTCTCTATAGGTAACTGCAACATATGCAACAATGCAGAAGTGCCCAGTGCACATAAAACCAAACACTGAATCATCAAAGTTTTTCAACGCTGAACTGTACTTCCAATTTTTTATGGTGCATAATCTTCTAATTTTTATTTTTCTAAGTAAAATAATACATATAAAAAATATAAAAGGATACGTTTCTCGTTTCTAACATGGGAAATAAGAAAACCACTACCTGAAAACATTTTGAAAGAAACATAGTATGGATTTTTAGGGTTTGGGCAGTTCATTTGTTTTGATTAAAGATATCTTCAGTACAAGATTTCATTATTCACATACCTGTTTTTGATGTGGTAATATATTGCAAGAGCTACACTGTAAAGAAAAATACAGAGTTAATATCTCAGGACTGTCAAATTATATTATTTGTCATATTAACATGCAAATTTAAAACCTAGCACAATGCATGACAAAAAGTATACTCAGCAGCCTGGTTTTTTTCTGTTCATTGTTGGGTACCAGGAAAACTGCTGTAAACAGACAATTTTATAGTATTTGCTCAGCACACTCCAAGCGCCTCCTTTTCACCAGTAATGAAGTACCTTACAAAAATCTTCGTATTCCACACACCAAGTGGCACATACCTTCCATTTAATGCCCTACTCTGCTTAAGTCAATGCTAGAACTCCCACTGACTTCCCAGGTCAAAGATAAGGCATCACAGGCAATGGACAGTCTCTTTTATTGTTTGCTCGTGCTGCCAGGCTAACATGAAACGTTCTAATCACCCTTGGCTTATGATTTTATAATTAAATCCATTAACTTTTGGCTGTCTTTCTACGTAGTTACTCACAAACCAGATTCATATCCCAGACTCCTACAGTTTTATGGCATCAAGTTCTTATTTTAACTCTGGAAAGACAACTCCCTGAATAACTTACTGCATTATGCATTTCCCCTGTTCATAACCACACACCCAAGCACTTCTGTTTATATTCTGTGCAAAGACAAAACGCACCCTTATATTCACAGAAAGCTCAGATTTTAATTATGTATACAAGTAACTGATCTCATTCACATTTGAGACTGAAGAAAATTAAGACATGCCTTCTCATGGTTCTTCCCCAGTTTCCAACTCACAACTCCAGCTTTATCAAAGGACACGTGCTTTATTAATGATAGAACTTTATTGAAAGATAAAGCAGAATCCAGCATCCTCCCTACTTTTTCCAGCAGCATAAAACCCAGTCAAAGCTAAAGGGGAAGGGGAAGGGAGGAGGGAGTTCGCCAGTTCTATTTGTTGACTATTTGTTTTGTCAGTGATTCACGGTAAGATGCTTATGTCTTACACTGGTGCAAAACTCCCCTCCTTTTCTTTTCCATAAAAGGCCTTTTAAAGAGTCAGTTGGTTGCTCTGTAATTTTATTCCAGACTTTTTACATGAAAACTGATATACTGCATGTTAGGAAAACACTATGTTGGAGCTACCCCGTTAGTAGAATTTTAAATTATTTCAGGTTTGGTTGCATGTGGGTTTGGGGTTTTTTTGAACAGTTGTAAGTAAACGTATATTACTAGCTTTGTATGAGCATTATAGCTTTTACCTGGCTGCATTAACATTTTTACATCATCAATGTTTTTCAAATTTGATTTTTTTCTATAGATACATAGTTAAGGAATTAAGAGATACAGTGTACCGTGGACATTTAAAGGACACAGTCCTCACTGAACACAAACCCCACATTTATGAATTAATTTAACTTGACTGAAAGCTATTGACAAAAATAATTAGTCCTAAAACTTAATTTTAAATTACACCCCTAAGAACACACTTGCAGCTTCAGTTCACTTTATGAAAGCTGACGGCAGAATCTATGTGCAGAGCTCTGCTTGGTGCCCATACGGTTGCTTTTGTAACAAAATGTCAAATTAAGTTTAGGAAAATATTTACTGTTTAGAAATCTGTATCAGAATCTGAAGGTCTTTCAGAGCTGTAACAGATTAACTCTGATCCAAGTTTCATTCTGCTTTTCATACGCTGGTTCAGCTAGCGCTCGGTGTGCAGGACAGAAGCTTATGAAGCTTTCCATCACCTTCCCCAGCCACCTCACCAACGCTGCAGATCTCCAGTAGGTGCACTAATATTTTAAACACACCGGTGCATAACGTGACCCAGAAGAAATAAATGAGCTGGGCGAAATACATCCCTCATAGATTCACCTACGTGCAACAGTCATTATCTGCAGATGCGGCCAGGATCAGGGCAAGACACGAAGCGGTACTATGAAAGCAGTAATCCTGCAATCTCCTCACCCTTAAATCTGTTAAATGTGCAGCCAGAAAGGAGAGGAGGAAAAGACTCCTCACTCACAGGCCTCATGTGCCAGAGTCCAGTTTCTCACCCCACATAACCCCTTTTCAAACCCTCTGACCCCTTGCAGCTTCCAACCCTTCCCACGTCGGCAGCCTGGCCCCAGCCCTGCCCAACGCCTCCCAGCTGGACCCAGCGCCGGCTCGGCCAGCCTGACACGTGCCCTCTCCTCCCCACAGCTCTGCCCCCTGCCACGCACCCCAGGTCTCTCCCAAACATCACCACCTTGCTCCCCCCAGCTTGTCTTTCTACCTCCTCTTCCACAAGGCTGCTGCTGGCCAACGTGGCCTGCTGAAAACGCTTCTCAGCTGCTGCGGCCAGCTGAACCCATCTCTTCTTTCCATGAGCAGTCTCCGTTCCGATGCAAAAAGGGACCCAAAACCCACCCAAAAGGCCGCAATTACATAAATCTACATGCAAAGACTTTTAGAGCAGAAGAGTATGAGATTCCAGGAGGAAAAAAAAAAAAAAAAAAAACTCAAAACTGAAAAACCTTTTTCCAGTGTTCACCTGAATTATTTTTAAGTTACTAATTAAAGAAACTTGAGGGAAAGCAAGACTATACTTCAAGCAGAAATAGCTGATGAGGAATTAGGTGTCAGTCTGACTGCAAATCCCTTCTCCACTCCCCTCTTTTTTGCTTAAACATTAAAACTAAGAACATGCTTTAGTGACAACCAACATTACAAATTCCTTCAGACGTGTTAGTCTGAATATATTTGTCTCTCACGTACGTATCTCTGTAGCTCAGGTTTTGTCTTAAATTTTTGCATTTGAGCACACCAAGGTAACCACCCTATAAACAACTCAAGAGCCAGACTGCATCAGCAGTTGTAACAAACAAACAGCATAAAATGCCTGAGCAGTTCTTCTCTCATTTTTCCCCTTACTGTACAAATTGTAAAGAACAATGCTCTATAAATATCAATTTAATTTCTCTCCAAATGTAAAAAGGCAGCAGTAAAACCTGAAATGATCATCTGAGACGTCACCCAAGGGTAAGGCCATGTGCGCACCACATAGACTGCTGTGTAATAAACTGCCTGTGGCCTTGTACTCAACGAGGAAATGAATCTGGAGGCAATTAATTTCCATTTCAAACAGAAACCTGGAAGGAAAGCTTAGCAAATGAGCATTTTCGCATGAACTGAAAAGAGCTCTTCAATTTCAGATAATTCCAAAATTCTGAATAAACAAATACCCAAGTAAGTTTTGAGGACTCATCCAAAACAAGCACCCAGTCGAACACAAGGATTTCAGCTGCTGGAATTTAAGATCCTTAATTGCTGCTTTCTGTTTACATATGCAGTACTGGGAGTTTGATTCTGCACGGACCTAAAATAAGAGTAATTCCCTTTGTTCATCGTATTCACTGCCTCTGGAGCATGACTGGATTAAATAAATTTACTACTTCAAAAACTAAAACCTGTGAAGCTTGCTTACTAATGGTTCAGACATAAATACACATATATCATGTAGGTTCTGGAAAAAAAAATAAAATTATAAACCTCACCATTTGATGGTATACTTGAGGTTTGGTTGACTGACTGTGCTGTCATCCAGGAAAATAGTGGAGCAGGAACTGTACTTCCTTCTCAACTGCCCGGGAGGATGCTATGAAAAACAGGCAAAAGAACAACGGCAATTATGTAATACCAAAGCATTTTTCTGAGGAGATGTAAGAATTTAGAAAAAACACATTTCTCTGTCTCTCACAATGACGCACACAGTAATGTGATCATGTTTTGAAGCAGCTCAGAAAGTTCAGAAATAATTACCAGTGCAAAAGTCACAACAATCCCTGCCTGAGCCTTGACTAAGGCTTTCAAGTCCCAATCTCCCCCTCCGTCCCTCCTTCCCCAAAACCATGCAAAAAATTTTGTGCAGAATTACTCAAATACATACATACATTTGGAAAGCAAAGATGAACAAGACCTGTGTTTCTGTCCTCATTCCAAAAGAGTAAGTGGAGGAGTAAAAAATAAATCATGTTAACAATGAAAACTGATTTATAAACAGATACAAAACCATGCTTGGATAAAAGATAATTAAAAAACAAACAAACAAACAAACCCTAAGAGAATGAAACAGGGGAAAGAGGTCTTTAGAGTAAAACTACTAAAACCTCTAAAAATTAATAGGGAAAATTCAGAAAAAATAATTCATTAAGAATACATTTGTTATTAGACGGGAAGAAAATTGATCAAAGGATGTAGGAGAAAGAGGATATGCAAATAAAAAACCATATCTCTTAACAGAAAAAGTTTTCAACAGATTTTAATCCTATTTCTGCACTACTGTGGGAAAACACTGGGAAGCTCAGCCACAAAATGACATTTGACCACACTAATTATTTCTGAAGATTTTTTGTTGAGGGCTTCTCCTCCAGCTGTTTAGAGCAGCCAGCACTCCACTGGTCTAAAGAGAATAGTTTCATCATAATCAGCTAATAGCTATCACAGTCATTAATGCTCTTTGATTTTATCCTTTATTCTACTGACACGAGTGAATAACTTGACCAAGAACCTGTGTCAGGGAAGTTAAGACCAGTCAAATCACATGTTTAAGTTACAACAGAATAGATTTAGAATTCAGTTGGCACATCCACATGACAATTTTAATTTGCCTTACAATGAATGTTGTTTCCAGCGTTTCAGTGGAGAGACCAATGCCAATACCATCGGTGGAATCCACATACACTTAGCAGCTCAGAGCAACTGAGTACCTAGGCTACAGTCCTGTGACTCCTGCCTCAATACATCTTCCCCTGCCTTATTTCCAAAACAGACATTATTTCAAGTGCCAGCACTCCATCATCTCACTAACATTTCATTTTCCATAGGCAGTAGACTTCTTAGCAGCATTCATTAGATACAGAACAGACAGACTCCTGGTAAAACCTACATGCATCTGAGTCATCTTTCTGTTTTTCCCAGCTATGAGCAAAAGAGCATTCAAAGTCTTCCCTTAATTGAAGAAAATAATTTTCTGAAGCTGTTGCAATTGCAGAAACATTATGTTGAAATGATTTCAAAGTTCACCAAAAAATTCTATCAAGGTCCCCCACTTGACCAATAAGTTTGTAGGCTGAACTGCTTTTTTAGGAAACGGAAAAGCTTACTGAAAGAATGAAAAATATTATCCCCTCTCAAAAACTCTCCAGGAGTTTGGAAAGGTACTTTGTAATACTTTGGAAGCTCACAATCCATTCGCCTTCCAAGCTATTATATGTTAAGCAAGGCAACAAACAGAAAATTTGGAAGCACTGATGCCATAAAGTGTATTAACTAGCACTGATGTATACAGATAGATTGACTAGGGGACTGGTGATTTATAGCTTTTATTCTACCACAGCTTAGTTCAAATTTCTAGATTACACTGTTGAGTACCTTCTGAAGGCATGATAAAGGCAAAGCAACTTAAAAACAGCTGAAAATGAGACTGTTTAGTGGTTAAAAAAAGGGAGTGTTTTTTTTAAAAAAAAAAAGCACATAAAATTTTTAATTTTTTTTTTAATAAAATTTAAGGTAAATGGACTGGATTTGTTCAAGGAAGCATGAGTGAAAACAGAAAACAACTCTGTAGCAACACCACTATCAGATTTAAATTTTCTTATGTAAACAGCACTCCAACATTTGATACATGTCAATGATTACAGCCATGCACCTTAGTTCTGGAACTACCACATCACAGAACTCTTCACGGTTTTCAGCCCACATCACACTTCGTCGGGCTTAGAACTTTTCACGCTTCAGACAAATACGTGGTGTCTCATGCCTCACTGTCTGTTCATAACAACTTGGCAGGAAGGGGTACCTCTCCCAGTCTAAAAAATGGTACCAAGTGTAAACCTACTGTCTTGGGTATATAGACACATTTGCGCCATGTGAATAACCAACCTATCAGTAGATCAATATTCCCAGCTTCTACCCTGACATCCAACTGCAGCTATATGGTATGCCAGGTAACAGATTTTCTACCTTTTCCAAATTACTGGAAAACACCCTTGGTTTCATATTCTAGCTTGACTTTGATAACAGAATCAAGGTAGTCTTTACTGTATTTGCAGCTGGCATTAACTTCTGGAGGACTAAAAAAAATATTAGAAAACAAGGTTACAATCCAGAACAATCTGACAAATTTGGGAATCGGTCTGCACAAAAATATCCATTAAGAACAGACGCAAGGCAGTACACTTAGAGAAGAACCATCTGTCTAAATATAAGATGGCAAGCAACTGTCAAGGCTGTCATCAAAAGGATGTACAGGTCACATGAAACAAATTCACTCTTTTATAGAAAAGGAAAATATCATACAGGATTTAGAAATAGAGTTACCATGTATACAACAGGATGGAGCACCCCTCCACTTTGCTCAGCTGGAATACAATGTCCAGTTTTGACCACTGTATTTCAAGAAAGATGAACTGATTTCAGAAAGTCAAGAGGAGAGAGCAGCAAGATTAATCACAGGTTTTAGAAACTTGAGTTAGAAAGAAAAACTGAAAGACTGGAAACAATATTGGCCTTAAGTCACATTGAAGGGCATTCCAAAGAAGGGAATGTTGTTCTCCATGACTGTTGTGGATAGGATAAGAAAGAGCAGGCTTATTTTGAACTAGGGAAAATTAAAATTGGACATGAATGTATGAGAGGAGGTGATGGCAAACCCCCCCATCTCAAACTATCACCTTTTTCTAATGTCAGGGACAGCTTGAGTGATTTGAGCAGTGATAGAATCTCCATCACTGGAAGTTGTAAAGAAGAGGTAAAATAAACATACGCCAGAAATATCTTAGATGCTCTGAGGCAAGAAACCAGATTGAACAAGCACTTGAGATGAATTCTGGAACAACTTTCTATCATTTTGTGATTTCTTTTGGTGGAGAGGATTCATAGCTCTTTACTCCAGAAGCAGTTGTTATCTTTCTCATTTCAACCAAAGACGTTGAAGTCATTAAGAAATGCTGGCAATGTAGGTTACGGTGAATACATAACAGCTGTTTTGTGGAATTTCTTTCTTTACAGAAAAATATGTATAATGGAAAAAAATGCTTTATAACTTGCTAAGCTTTTACATGTTTTACAGAACAAGCTCTAAGAGATCAAGACTCAATTTAATGCTAGGTGCTTCTAGCTCTTAAAACCAGCAGTTCCTTCCTCTTGCATAGCTAGTACTGAGGAAGTATCACTGCTTGTTTTTTTCCCCCAGCTTCATCTTGAAACTTTCCAAATTTCCAAATCATGTTTAAGATGTTTGAACATTATGATTTACTTGAAGCTTACATAAAATACATCTTATCAGAAATAGAATGGCTTGATTTGCCATCAACATCATACAAGCTCTGCAGAACTGCTTTTATGTACCTGCTATGAAAGGAATCACAACAAATTACTACCCAATTCACAGTGAGAATACACAAGAGGATTAGTTTCTCTCAGCCTTCATTTTAGCATTACTCAGAAATTAGACCTGAATTTAAAAGGGAAGTGTTATTATTGCTTTTGTTAAAATAGTCATTTCAGGGTGGTTTAGGGTAGAAACATCTAATGGACGGGTGCATACTGACCAAAACTCACACTCAGATTTGACCAGAAGGGGTACCAGCCAGCTCTGTCCTGGAAGCTCCTTAGCCACACTAGTATGGCACTCTGCCCTGATGCTCGGCAGGATTGTTCCTTTGAGAGCAACAATTCCCTAATGAAGCTACACAGCTTTTGTACCAGAGCTGGCCTTTGGCCAGTCAGCTTCCAGTTTGGCAGAGGAGCTTTAGTCTTTTTTGGTGTTCTTTTGCACTTGTCCATCAAAAGATAATTTGCAGCTTCTGTCCTAAATAATGATAGTACTGTCTCTTCTTCCATCAAACCAGGTGTAAGTTATTGCATGATTTTAAAAGGTACTATTAAATAGTACTTTTCCCCATGGAAAAATTGAGGCCTGCTTGCACCCATCTGCAGAGACATGCCCATTAGCTTCCAGGCAGTAGGGGCTGGCCAAAATGCTGACAGGCAAAACTGGCACGTGAAAGTACACATGAAGCCAAATTACAACAGCAAGCAAAACCACCAGAACTCCTTCTGACTTGGAAAAGGGAGGTCCCTATCTTAGGGATCTTCTATTGCTTCAGGACATGATTTAGTTCTGACAGTATTTTTCACAGAAGAAACATGATTTTACAGGTCAACAAAGTGTTTCCAAAATCAAGCAAGCCATACAACCCAATTCTTTGCACCCACCACTCTGCAAAGCTCTGCATTTACTTCCATCTTGCATAATTTGATACTACAGAACAGTTGTCTAGGTTTAGTGGCTAGATACGGGTATATTCACCCGAACAAAAGCTACAGGAAATTGCACCATTGTCTGCTTGCCTTTCTCTGCCAACATCTGCAATAAAAAAAGACCCAGTCCAACCACTCAAATAATTGTACCTGACATGATTCAACCTTGTCCTCAGTTGATTAGTCTCAGCAATGTTTGATAATGTCAAAAACTGATGCCTTAGACTAGATCCATACTTGCAAGTTTTTTGCTCTCAAAGCTTGTCCTTACTCATGTCAACTACAGACAACTACGTCAGAGAACCACCGAGCTCCTGGGGGCTCAGCAACCACTGGTACACTCTTCTGCAGCACACACCAGCCCTACTGAACCACTGATAAAGCACCCTGTTTTACAAACCTGAAAAGATTAAATATTTCTTTGAACGCTAAAAGCAGCTCAAAGGCTTGTATTTACATAGCATATAATTGCTAGTGGTGTGCAATTTGACCAGAGGGACTTTACTAGGCTCCCAGCAGAGCGAGTATTGTATAGTAACCTTGTAAAAGAACTCTCCTGTGTGCTCTCATTCCACCTTTAAAGTTATTTTTATTTCTCCCTCTACAAAAGTTTGCCACTTCATATAACTTATTGCCTTGAGGCTGATAGGAGAGGTAAAATTCTTCACCCTAGAGGGCAGGAAAAGAAGCGAGGGGCTCAAAGACATTAGAAAAAACATTTCAAACAGTAAGTTTAAGCAAGCCACTGAAGAAAACCTGTTGATACTAACTGATTGGAAGCCTGAAAAAGCGTCTTAAACAGCATCTGTTAGGAATGGCATCAGTATAAGGAATCTGCTAGATGGGCCAGATGGCCTTCAAAGGCTCCCTCTAGACCTGGTGGGTTTTTTGTGATCTTGCAATGGAGAGGAGTAAAGACCAGAAGAAGCAATCTCTAGGAGAGCTTCAAGAGGACCTGAGAAGCCTCAACTCTATCTCCCAATTTATCTTTTTCTTCTCTTTCAGTAAGGAATGTTAATTAAAATATCTTAAGGAATTTGGACAGCAATTATAAACCTTTACAATAGCCAGCCTCGGGCACTTAACAAAAACAACAATTCACATTTTATGTCATGCTTTGCATTTTTTCATGGATTAAAGCACTTTTTAGACTATGTTCCCATTTCAGCATGTACCATATATACTCTTATAATCACTAGCTGAAAGTGTTTGATTACCAGTCACACGCCCAGTAGTTTTACAATAGGAAAGCAGAACAGCATCTTTATCTACTCTGACAGGAAAATTTAGGGGCCGCACAGGAGTAAATACCATACCTCATTCTAAGCATGCAAAAAGGCTCACAGAAATTGCTTGCTCCACACCACATACAGCAATAGACCCCCCCATTCTCCGCTAGTCCCTATCAGCAGGACTGCCGATGGGAAGAAGCTTCCCCTGATATGAATCACTACAGGGTCACTTGCAGGGACCAGGGTTCTGACATGAATGATGCCCAGGAACTTTTCCCCAGGATGCTGAAAAATTTTTGGTCTATACACAGATGTTAGTTTTTCTACTTGGAAAGATAAAACCAGTATTACTCTGCTGGAATTTGAACATCCAGTTGCTGGGATAGCAGACTGGAAGTCATGTCCAGATCCCTAAACAAGATGATGCTGAAAGCAAGCTGTTGCTACAAGGTTGATGAAGGGCCTCCAGAATGAAAAAAAAAAAAAATATGCTGAAGAGAGGTATTACTTCCCTTTTCCCCAGGATTTCTCTTCCTTCAGAAATATCCCAATATGCAAAAAATCCTCCTTATTTTTAGTGGATATTACTGCTTAAAAACACAGACCCAGCTTTAAAAGTATATCTTGTCAAGAAGAGAAGAAAGTACTTTGGCAAATAGAGCATTTTCATCTTGTCTTAAAGCAAAAATTTCTGGCAATAACTTGATAGAGAAATCCTAGAATGGGTTGGGTTGGAAGGGACCCCTAGAGGCCATCTAATCCAACCTGCCTGCAATGAGCAGGGACATCTTCAACCAGATCAGGTTGCTCAGAGCCCCATCCAACCTGGCCTTGAATGTTCCCAGGGATGGGGCCTCCACCACCTCTCTGGGCAACCCGTTCCAGTGTTTCACCACCCTCAATGTAAAGAATTTGTTCCTTATATCCAGTCTGAATCTACCCTGGTTTAGTTTAAAACCATTACCCCTTGCCCTGTCACAGCAGGCCCTGCTAAAAAGTTTGTCCCTATCTTTCTTATAAGCCCCCTTTAAGTACTGAAAGGCCGCAAGAAGGTCTCCCCAGATCCTTCTACAGGCTGAACAACCCCAACTCTCTCAGCCTTTCCTCATAGGAAAGGTGTTCCATCCCTCTGATCACTTTTGTGGCCCTCCTCCAGACCTGCTCCAGCAGGTCCATATCTTTCCTGTGCTGGGGACTCCAGAGCTGGACTCAGTGCTCCAGGTGGGGTCTCACCAGAGCAGAATCACCTCCTTTGACCTGCTAGCCACCCTTCTTTTGATGCAGCCCAGGGTACGGTTGGCTTTCTGGGCTGTGAGTGCACATTGCTGGCTCATGTCCGGCTTTTCATCCACCAGTACCCTCAAGTCCTTCTCCACAGGGCTGCTCTCAATCCTCTCATCCCCCAGCCTGCATTGATACTGGGGGTTGCCCCAATCCGGGTGCAGGACCTTGCACTTGGCCATGTTGAACCTCATGAGGTTCACATGGGCCTGCTTCTCAAGCTTGCCCAGGTCCCTCTGGATGGCATCCTGTCCCTCAGGCCTGTCAACCATACCACTCAGCTTGGTGTCATCTGCAAATTTGCTGAGGGTACACTTGATCCCACTATCTAGGTCATTGATGAAGATATAAGATATAATTTTTATAATCAACTTTTCCCTCACCTGCCCTGCTGTTTTCCACTGCAAAAAAAAAATCACCCAGTACAAAGAACTAGCTACTGCAAACAATAATAAAAAATTCACTCTTTCTCTACCCACGCCCCCCAAAACCCATAAAACATGTCTTCCTGTTTGCTTTCCTTGTACAGGCAGAGACACTGATGCAATCTCTCCTCTCCGAAAAAGGAAACACCTCTATCTCAGTCTGCATCTTTATCCCCCTCAGCAGCTTGACTAAGCAGATTAAAAGAAAAGTGCGCACTGAAGCAGCATTAAAGCCGTAACAAAAAACAACAACTGCCAGTTCAACAGGAAAGGGAAGCAAAGTCTGCTGCAACTGCTTAGATATTAAAATAGGCTGGAAGAAGGCAAACACGCCAGGTACACTGCAGGTAGGTATGCAAAGGATCCAGCACCATCCCCAACCTGTCGTCTGTCTCCCTGGGCTCTGTGGGAAGACTGAGAGATGACGGCTTTTCCCTAGCACCCTGTCACCCCCAATTCATTCCGTCCTCACCCCAAAAAAAGAACAGCTACTGGATGTGCCATCACACCTCCTGACAAGGTGAATCTGAAACCTGCCAACTGCCAGCCCTTGGCAAAGAGCAATAAATCAAAGCAGGAACCCACTACTTGTATTTGGGGATGAAAGGAAACTATTCAGCCAATTAAAATATTCCACAAAAAAGAGCAAGCAAGAAAGGAAAAGACCAGTGATGTTATCATATTGAGAAAGTGCATTTTTAAATGAAAGAAGTCAGTATTAATTCATTAAATTCATTTTTTCATACATAACATTTTGGAACTGTATTTGTATAAACTACTATTCTCATCTATTACTACACAGAACTAGACAAGCAGTTAAAAAAGAAAAAGCACAACATTTCTTGATCCTCTCTTGCTAGCCAGCCACCCTGATCATCTGGGAGATGTTCAACTCTGCCTGCAAAATAACCAGTCAGATATTGCACAAAAGGATAAAAATATTTTGTTGCTTGGTTATTTGTCTCAAAAGACGAGTAAGTATAAAAGACTTATAAAAGAAAAAAAAAAAAAGATGACGTTATGGCAAAACCACAAAAGAGAAGAGTGCTGCATTATGGTGAGGAGTTCTTGTAAAAGAAAGACAAAACAACACTCCAGAATTTATGTCCTCTGGCTTGTTTTCTCCAGAGCAGATGCAGGGACCCAGAACTTCACATCAACAAGGAAACAGATGAGTAGCAATAGCTCCTGTTAGAAATGCACTTAGCACACACTGAAAAATGATGGAAAAGAACAATCATAAATTTGCTTACCATGCAAATACTACCCATTATTTGTCACACATTATTATTAAATCTCTTTCCTCAAATTTCTTCAAACAAGGTGGTCTAGGAAAATTACGATGGTTCCCTGCAGTCTACCAACCTAAACACAGTTCCCAGTTAAAGGCCACAGCAACCACTTCAAAAATGACCACCAAGTCGTGCGTCAGCTTTAGCAGACTGAATATTTAAGAGGCGCTGAAGGAATACTCACAGGTGTGCTGAAGTCAACCATATATCTCAATAACGACTTAAATATCACAGGCCACATTTGAAAATACAGCTTATCTGAGAATATTGGCTAGAAAACTTAACTGACTTGTAAGGGCACATGCAGACAAAGCCATGGTAAGGACTTCAGCTTCATAAAGGTTATTTTTAGCTTTGTAATTCAGAAGTAGTACTTTATAAGTACAAAGAAGTCAGACTTAAGGTAGCAGTAAGACACACTACTGGGGGAAGTTTACATTGCTGCAACCTGAGCCAATGCTTTGATGGTACTTCAAAAAAAAAAAAGGAAATTAGGAAGAGGTTTAGTACTGTCGACTGCTTGAGTTGCTACATTGAGCACCCAACAACACAGCTCCTCAGTGACATGCTCATCCTACCCCTTTCTGCAACAACTCCAGCATCACCTATTTTATACCAAGGTTTGCAATAGTGTGCTTCCAGCAGCATCTGTAATAGTCATCTTTGTGCAATCTGCCAGATGAATCCCCTCGCAGCCTGCCTAATGCAGAACACATCTCTTGTGCCATGAGCCAACATGAAACGATTCAGTACACGTGAGAATTTCATCCACAACACAAAGCGGGCACAGAAACTCAGTTAATTCCTTGCTTTGCAGTGTCTATGTATTCATTTTCTTTTGCATTGAACCCTTCAAGTCTGCGGCTAAAAAGACTGCTGGAAGTTACTGAGCACACATTGTTAAGTTTACAGGAACCTGGTGCATTAACTTTACAAGTAATTTTATAACAATACAATTGCACTGCAAACCACCCTCGCATGCACTGTAAACAATGGAAATGTTTTACAGGGGCATAGAAGGTGGGGAAGCACTGAGAATATCTGCTAGCTTGGTGGGGCCAACTTTAAGGCTTTTATAAGCCTCACAGTATTTCATTACTTTCTCAAAATCTTAACTCTTGTGAACCTGTGAAAATCTCAGCTTGCTTTTGAAGCTAGGCGGTAGTTTCAGAAACAGCACAAACCATTTCTGCCAACAAATGAAGCAGCCCTGCCTTCTCACCCCACTCAGCGGCACATTCCTGCTTCCGTGCCTCCCTCCCTTTCTGCGGGTGCAAGCCCTGAAGAGAATCACATTTAGCAACAGATCCATTTTCGCTTTTAGCCGTGCTGAATCTACCTGCATTCATGCCCCAATCCATTTTACCTGGAGCTGCACAAACGTTCACCCAAGCACAAAGGGATGCAGAGGCTATAAACCACATCTGCTTCCTTCAGCAGCTGCACCGGCTTAAAAATGATTCATGAAATTATGGCCTATATTTCCAGATAGAGAAAAGTTTCAGAACTTCTCCCCATTTCACCCTAAAGGCAAATACCATTTGGGAAGACAATTAGTTCTTTCCCTCCTCAATTTTACTGAGGCGTGACTCCAGATATTTCAGCACGAGGCTTAACATACTGGGAACCGCACTGGTTCCAGGTGCTTCACTGGTACAAACAACATTAACTGGGGCAAAGAGCCTTGTCCCGTACCCAAAGCAGGCTACAGGGGATTTGCTCTCAGCTTCACTGGGAATTTGATTCAAACAGAAGAGAACTGAACTGAAAAAGGCCCAGGGTACACAAGGGTGTCAAAACCCCATCTTCGCACTCGGCATGTACCACGCGTCAATCCACATTTACGCTGCATCAGCACTGGTCAGGCACTTCAGAACTTCTGTGTAAACATCAAATGCTGCAGCTCTTTGCCAAAGCAAACTTGCATAAAAATGCAAGTTAAAGTTTTGAGAGTTTTTGTAAGAATTTTAAAAATCATACTAATGTGTGCAGCTCTTTGTCCCAGGTACCAGTTACCTACGTACACTAGTTGTGAGCATGATACCGTCTTCAAAACAACAGATCCATTCCACTAATCCAATAGCCGAGACCTATACTTCTGGATCCTGATGCAGAACAGACATCTGAAGCATCAGCACGCTCTCACCAATATGGAAATCATGTGTGATAACTCTTATTTACTGTATAATATAGACAACAAGGAGAAAGCTGCGTAGCGAGGCATTTTCACTTACGTGGTTTATATAGAGACTCTTGCGTTTTTCTCTCACTGCAAAAACACAAAATATGATAGAAATATTACATGACTATTTTTCCCGATTAAGCTTCTTATATACCATTTATAATAAAAAGAACAGGAGGCTATCTATGTGCAACATTATAATTGCTTTTGCACTAACCAAGTATGTTTATATATCAAACACAGAAGGAACGTATATCTGTATGCACAAAGGCATTTATGCTCACTAGTGTGGTGATGGATTAAAATTCTCATCCATTTGGGTACTTCGCCAGGCGTTGGTCCGCATGGGAAAGTTAATATGGAGTGAGCTACAGTCCAAGTCAGCAATGGATCAGCCATCCGTCACCAGCTCTCTGTGCGGGTAGTCCTGAGCCACCAGTGCCTTCATGCAAGGTACCTTGCTGCAAAGTGGCCTACACTACCTTGCAGGTATGAAAGCACCTAAACAGCTATACCATGGAGTTAGCAAATTCTCATCAGAGCTTACTGTGCGCTAACTCCCACAGAGCAGCCTTGAAACCATATGCATTACACCACTGCCTTCTATAACGATCAGGTGCAAGCCTGAAACTATTACTCACATTGGATATTAACAATGCAAATATATTACTTGGTGAGTATGAACCAGTCACCACAAGCAAGGGTTGCAAGTCAAAGCCACAATTAGCCAAAATGTTCAGAAAGTAAACAGCAGCAACAAGGGAGATAGATGTATAGACACTTAATTGTCAGGCAAATGCTTATTACAGCTGATTAAATATACTCTATTTAATTTTTCAAAGCACTTTCCCAATTAACTCACCCCATAGAGAGCCTGTGGAGCTCTATTCCAGTGAAAATACCACAGCATTTAGGATACAAGTCTGGAGGCAACTAACACATAAATCAAACTGCAGAATTAAAATAATAATGGTATCATGCTGTAGGTGATTAAGTGCACTTTGGCGCACCATGATTTAAAAGCTATGCAACCCAATGCACTTAGCAAGAGTGTTCATAATGGTGGGATAGCCTGTCCATTCCCTGTTGGATGAGAAGCCATTATTTGTGATTTCTTATAAGCAAGCAATCTCAAATAAACAAGGCTGTATATGTGAATACTGTGAGATAATTGTGCTTAATGCAGACATAAAATGAAAAGAAAATAAGAAAAAACTTTTAAAAATCCTTACATAATTTTCCTCCCAGGGAGCAGAAAGGAGAATCACACATGACAGATGTTAGCCGTGTCATTTAGCACATGCTCAGATCCACAATTAATGGACATTATAAACAGAATTAAACAGGAACAGCAGGAAAATTCTGACCACCTACTAAATAGCTAAACTGCTTGAAGTCCTGCTAAAACACTGTACTACACTTAAGTTCCACACAGTGCATTTATCACCAGCAAGGGACATAAGTAATCTAAAGGGAAACAACAAAATGATGGCAGATACTCACTTCTAAGAATAGCCAAACTATTGGTCTAGCATTGGATATTGCAATGTACAGGCAGTAAACACTTCTGATAAGCTGCATGTAGACCTTAACACCTCTTAACTGCGAAATTTTGAACACAGTTAAGTATTTAACGGTGTTTTAATACCAAACAATTATACCATATGGACAAAATCCTATACAGACAGCCTGCGCATACAGTCCAAATTCCATTTTAATCACCTTTTTTCCCCTACCCTGGTTTTTCTCTTCCATATTTTCCCTTTTATCCATTATTCAATTCCCCCTGAAAGTACAGTCACCTATTTACCAAAGCAAGAACACCACTTGCAGCTCCTTCCCTTTTGCTATTTCCAGTCTCCAGAAGAATAAATGAATGTATTTATACACACCCCTCACTTCTCCCTGCTCAAGCACCGCTTGTACTGCACATTCTTCTAAGCACCATGTTGACCTCCTTTCCCTTATTTTCCCCATATCACAGAAATTCAGTTGGCCTGGATTCTCCAGTGAGGAACACCAAGGTGGCAGCTGCGCTTTTGTGCTTCTGGCCCACTCTGCCATAGCCTAAGGCTCAACTCTTCCCAGAACATACGCCGATGGGGAATCGGGCATAGCAGAAACCCATTTTGACACAACTGCTTTCTTTTGTGATCACAACCCTCCCTTTAAACAAGGGAAAGACAATTATTGCACAAGGCAAAAGGCCACTTCTGCCAAGCTACAATGACTGTGAAGAGGTAATTCCATCACTTGGCTTCAGTCAGTTTGAAGATGCTTTGCACTGGCTCCAGCAGACCAGACCATAGCGTTATAACTCACCGTCATTTTGTAGCAAAAACTCCTAACTGCAACCCCCGGCTTTTGGCTTTCAAGCATGGGGTTTTGATGAAATGAAGCTGAACAGATTTAGAGTCAGTTTAAACAATTAAACTTCTACTTTCTTTCTAACATTTTAACACTTGAAAATTGCAATGGAACTCTTCAAGTGGAGACTGAGATGTTGCCAAATTGTCTTAGTTGTCTTCATTTGAAGGTCAATGACCTGTTCCTATTTCTGCAGGCACTTTCAATTGCTATTGCTTCGCAATAGTAGGAAAACATATTATCCTGAAATAAAAGGGAGTAATGCACACACATACAAGTACATGTGTGTGTATATGTACGTATGTATTTTTCATTCAGCTGTAATAGAAACTATGTGTGGGCAATTTCTATAGACTATCTTAATGTTACCCATATCAGGATGGAAGAAAAAATCCTTGAGGATTACATCGATAACAATGTCTCACATTTTGGGAGTTTGTAAATAATTTCTTTTTGTTTTATCCCAGATGGCAGACTGGTCCTAGCTAACATTATAGAGTAAGTGCAGCTTACTTCACTTCTATCCACTATAAATTGTATTTATACAATTTCAAAATCCTCTTTGTCTGAAGCCCATTCTTGCACTGATACTGCAAAATTTAGCCAGCATGTAGAACGTGTAAAGCCTAATGTGCGTTAGGAGAGGTGGATAGCTGTAACCCACTTACAGGAAAAACCACTGCCAACACCCTGAAGCAGCAACCGTTGCCCTCTTGCTATTGTAAGGAGAGGAAGTTACATTACTGGAGTGCTAAGGTTTGGAAACCCAGGCTTAACCACAACCACACACTAAACAGTGCACGGCTTCCCAGTCACCTAACCCATCCTGCTTATAGGCCAAACTCAGCAAACAAGGGAGAACGTGCATAAAGCACTCATAGAAATTAAAGACATGGAAGGTAATATTCTTTATTAGCTCCCAAAATAGGAAGAATTACTCATCTAAGATTCAGCACCTAGAAAATTCCCACAAAGTGTTGGAAACATTTAAAAAAGCTATGTTCATTAGGAATCAAATTAATACTTACTGTGTCTTCAACTTTTCTACAGATTCATTGAACTCTCAGGCAATTAAGCATGCACTCAGCCTACTGTCTAAGAGGGACAGGACAGATGTAGATGCTTAGTGTGGCATCCAAGCTTCACAAAACAATGGGAAATTCAGACCACGTAATATCCAGAGGTGCCACGGCCTGTCTCATTATATTTGGGGTAGTCACCTTGTTGCTCTTCACTCACATGTTGATCACAAGCAGCTCAAGCGCAGCTCCTACGCCAGGACAGTACTACAAGATTACCAGCGAGGCTGAAAGAGTCCAGGGCTACTAGAAAGCCAAACATGGAACTACCTGAAGGTAACATTGCCAAGTCACTCCAGCATGTAGTTAATGGACTTGGCTCTTTCCCGCTGTAGAAACATGTGGTGAACACTCAAGAGTCACAGCCAGATGCTGGATGAAATCTTGAGTCCTGATGGCCCTCAGCTCTCCAATATGTGTATTTTAAATGTTTGCAGTTCTTGTCTATTGAAATATTTTCACTTACAGTCAACAGGAAGGTTTGTCAGCCCAACACAAGTAAGGGAGAAAGGTAGTTACGGGCCCAAGTTCAGTGTTTTCAGCATTATCAGCTCCGCTCTCCCCCTTCTACACTAACTTAAGAAGTCTTGGAGGTCCCCTAGGTTCCACAGCAGGCTGTCAGAATACGACCCTATGCACCCTAAAACCCCCTTATATTTTCCCCTTACCAAGCATTTTACTGCATTTTGCTGTCAGGCAACATCCTTAGTGTAATGACTCCTACAGCTCACTTGGTTCCACAACAGGCCCCAAGTACAGCCAAGCAAAAAGCTTACTACTGGGAGTTGTCCCACCAAAATGGGATAGTTCTTGGCAATACATCAGCAGATAAATGTTTGCAGGATATTTTTTCTTTTGTACAAGCAAGACAGACTTTGGATTTTTTCCACCATGATCAAAGACAGCTGAACAGATCTTACACTCCTGTTGATAATGTTTCTATATTGCTTCACTAAATTGATTGTTCTCACTCAAAAATACATTCTTTGTATTAATTAAACTAGAACAAAGTTTCATAGACCAACTCTAGCATGGGTGTAAACTGTCATTTTAAAAAATGTTTACAATTAAATACATACTGTAATAAGTTAGCCACTATTACTACAAGTAAAAAAAATCATCAGGTCTAGTAAAATTTTAGTTGTTGGACTTGCGATTTTTTTTTTTGGTCCTTTTTTTCAACAAGCTGTAACAAGAAACATGTATCATCCATATGGGATTATACAGTCTCAAAACACTATAAAACCACTATAAAATAGACATCAGTCTTCATAATACAGTGTACTATGGCAATATTATGATACTCATTTTACAGACTACCAAGCCAGATTAGAATGGTAAATCAAATCCAAAAACCACATAATAAGGCATTGACAGAACCAGGGCTGAATTCAGAAGGACAATCTGAAGGGCAAAAGAGGTACTCACATTATCAACTCTTCAATTAGGGCCTAAATGTATATCCTCTTTGTTCTAGTCACGCTCAAAAATTAGCGAAAAATATACAGTAAGCGAAAACTACATTATTTTTAAGCGATGTGTTTGACACTGCAATTTACTATGTAAATCAAAAACAGCATTTACAGGCAGCAGAAAGAAGGACAAAGAATTTGTACTGAACAGTCAGAATTACAATGTAGAAACTGCTTTGAAAGTCTTGGTAGAAAATAATGTGTTTTGCATCGATTATTCATCTACTTCTAAAACAACATGTCATACATGTCCAACAGGGAATGAGAGAGCCAGAATAAATGGCTTCTATTCTATTAACTCTATCAAGAGGCTTGCTTAACAGATGTAATTCCAGTGGGATCATTTTGTCTATGAATAAAAAAAATACTTCAGACAAATATATGATTATATCAAATCCATAATGAGAGAAGAGGAGAGAATGTTTGGATGGGATGAGGGTTGTTTTGTTTCTAAAATCTAGTACTGAGCTCATTTACAGTATCATCTATATTGGAGTAAACTCTGGACTGTCACCTTAGCGGACGTAAACTGGCGTTTTCTCAAGAAAATACTCCCCATACTTTTCCCAGAAGCTTGGCCTAATGTTCAGAGTTTAAAAAAAAAAAAACAAACACAGAATATTTTGGATTTAGGGAAAATATTTTTAAAATATAATTATGTTAAACTTTATCCATATTTGTAGTTCTGATACAACGACTACTTGGAACTTACAAGTTCAGGAGATGACAGGACTCAAACCTGTACCTACTATTACTGGTCTGACAAAATAATTAACTAAAGGTGTGACTTTGTTCAACTCTAACATGATGCCTATAAAAGCCTCTTTTTTGGGATGGCAATTATAGATTAAAAGACTATCATATGCATGCTAACAAAGGGTTTAGAGATAACTGCAATAACAAATAGTGTAATAAATTCAGTAACCTACCATCTGTTTGCGATTTACTGAGAAATATTGTACTGGCCCGTGGATGATCTGACGGGTTGAATTCCATGTTCAAATCTAGAAAGGAAGAAAGAATAGCACAAAAACATTTATGATTATCTAATGGTATACACAGATTTTCTCATTCTTTTCAGTAAGACCAAGTTTACATACTTAAGCAGCTATGGTAAAACAAAATCCATCTTAAGGCCCACTTTTTTATCCTCCTTCACACAACTGGCTCCTTTTGGCATGCAAATCATTTGCATCAACACAGCTTTGGCATTAGACTTCGATTCTAAGGGCTGCTTTTGGATTAAAACAGATAAAGCGGCTTGAGAAGTTTGTACACAAGAAGTCAGGAATTATCCATTTACCGTTTCTTCCCACCATGCCCCAAAGCCATTGCTAAGCACAGGAACACGCTTATTATATGTAATTATAGAAGAATTAAGTATTATAAAACAAATACGCAACCCTCTGTAGATAGATGGATTTCCAAGATCAGATGCGATTAAAGTAAGTAGTTACTGCAGCTGAATGTAAACAAGTTAAATCTAGGCCAGCATTTTTGAAATGGTAAAGATGACAAAAACTTGAAACTTTCCCGATGCCTCACAGATGAACACATTCCTTGCTGTGACAACTTCTAAAAGAAAAAAAAAAAAAACAAAACCAAAACCCAAAACTAGAGCAGTCCTAAAAAACATTTACCAGGTTAAAGATTAAAATTTATCACAGCTTATACAAACTTCTATGAATGTTATTTTCTCTATGAGGTTAAAATCCATTTAATTTACTTGTTCCCAAATTCCACTCCACTAACAATTTGTCAAAACTCTTAGCACCCACTTGAAAGCATACTACTAAAAATAACACACCTTTTTTTATCATTTTCTTGCTCTCCCAGCGTGGCTATCTCAACCTTAGCTCTCCTACATTCCCTTGATCACCAGCTATATGCTCTCTTGCATTTGATGCAGGCATTTCTGCGAGACTACACATGAGCACTGGTATGTTTATCTTCTGTGATTATCCCAGGCTTTCTACATTTCTCTCACTCCCCTTTCATATCTCTGTGAAAGCTCAGCAAAACTGGAAATTAAGTCAGTCCCAGGTCTTATGAAAACAAAACAAAGTCTTTTTGCCAAGTTTGGTCAAGTTCTCCTGTCTACAGCTTTCCCTGTTCTTTCACCATCCCTCACCATACTCTTCTCACTTTCCCCTTTATTTACGACTTTACTAGGTCTTCCACCTCCCTGCTTTTTTCTCCAGACTACACACCTCTCTACTAATGTGCTTTCCATTTGTATTTTCTCCCTTTATGCTCTCGTGGTTTCCTCTTCATCTCCCTGCATTCTGCAGCCCAGGAGATGAGCCGCCTGACGTTCTGCTGGTACCTGGACATAACTTCTGGAACAAACATGATCTTACAAGGAGGAACCCAGAAACACAGAAGAGCAATTCCCCTGTTGGAAAGGGGGCTTATTATTATTATCAAACCCACACAGGGGAAAAAAAAAAAAAAAATATCTAAGAATTTCAGGGGAAAGAAGGGAAAGTGATTTTGATTCTCCCAGAAACCACAGCTGGCAGCCAAGCTTGGACAAGATTCTAGGAAGGTCACCTCACTACTGGAAGTTCTGACTTGAAAGGACTGTGAATTAGGAAGAATGTTTTCCTGTTACTTCCTGCATCTTATTTAGACATAGAGAAGAAGAAAAAAAGAATTGCCCATTGAGATAGATAGTGCTGGTAAAGGTCATCTTCCGTTTCAGGATAGTTTTTCCATTAAGTGGAATTCAAGATGAAATTCATTAAGTAAAGAGTAATCAGCATTTTAAAATGAAAAAATACATTGTTTTTTATCGTCCTCATCATCTTTTATCAAACAGCACAATGCATCACCATAAACAAAAAAATGCTTTTGCTTTTTTTTTTTTTTTTTTAAAGAAAAACAGTACAGACAATCTTTCTACAAATCTTTTAGAAGTACAGGAATGCAAATCCAGTCAACAGAACAGGAGCAGCAACATGAAACTGAACTCAGCTTACAAAACAGACAAGCATTCCTTTCCTGCAGGCCCAGAAAATTATCTGCTTGGCGAGCAGTAACAACCCAGTACAGGCTTACAGTCTGCTTGCAGGGCCGAGAAGAAAGGAAAACCAGTTGCCACATCTTGCAGTCAAGTTGCAGTGATTTAAGATTCCTGTGTTATAAAAGGCAGAAGCAGTAAACAAACAGAGGACTTAAAAGTCTTTCTGGAAAAAAAACATGAACTACCAAAAAGCACTGGTTCTCAGATGAACTGTTATTCTTCACACAGGAGCTGAAAGGCAGCCAGCAAAATCCCATCTCAGCAGCTGCAGAGGCCAGGCTGGGGATTTTGAACCATCCTGGGAGAGGCAGCTCCTTCCCACTGCCGAACCCCACAAAGCACCACGCGTCCTCTTCCCTCCACATCCCTTCTCTCCTATCCTCCCCAGCAACAGCAGCCATCAAACACATCCATCTGCCTTTCCCAAACTGCCTGCATGGAAATCAGAGGAGCTGAACATGGGTTTGGGGAGCAGTGAAGCCTGCCAGGGCAGGTTACCCAGCACAAGGTGGCCAGAAGAAGACAAGTGCAGCTGGGAGAGGCTGGCTCCCCACCTCCCCTTGAGGAACAGCAGAGGTCTCCTGGGCTCGCAGGCAGAAGAAAGCACAGTTTGGTGTGTACCTGCAATTCTATCACTGTCAGCTCCTGCAGGGAAAAGCATCAGGCAAATCTGAGCATCCCACAGGCCACCTGCGGGACCATGCCACGCCACCACTGCTGGCATACAGGAGCATTAGAATGGATGGAGTTTCACAACACGTGAGTAAGATTTCAGTCTCTGGTTGATCTTAGATGCCTTAACGTATTGTATAACTTGGGGAAAAAAATGCCTTTTTGGATTTGGCAACAAATTCTTACAAATCTGTCATTAGAAACCATTTTACAGGAGAAAGAGATCAAATGGCATATACATTTCTGAAGCTAGCAACTCATCACCAGAGAGCATTATCCCTCAAAAGATTACCTCCATCCTCAAGAAAATAATATATTCATACTGGTTTAGTGTTATCGGTGCTTCTTTCTAGTTATTTGAAACTATCTTGAAAACCAGCCACAATATGAAAGGTTTACCCATATTGTAATGGAATAGTGGAAAATCAAGAGGGATTTAAACTCACAGAAACAATACTCTACTATTTGAAAGAAAGAACAAGAATTTCAGTTGTTGAAATCTACACAAAAATTTTCTCCACTGCTAGCAGTCTGCTCTGTGACTCACCATAGCCTTACAAAGGAAAGATTTAATGTCGGTACTTTTTCCAACACTTATCCTACACTCCAACATCAGCTTTTTAAAAAAAAGGTCATAGACAGTGCAAATCAAAAATCTTTTGCTGTAGATGTTCTTTCCAGTTAAATAGATGTGGAATATTTTCGTACATCTTTTCATAGTTCAAAGATGGCATTTTCTTTTTTTCAGTTCTAAAGGACCATTAAGTTATGCAAAATATAACTCCCATTTTGTAAACATCTAAACAGTGTGATGCCCCATGAAAATCTCAGGTGTTTTGTCTTCTCAGGATTAGGAACTAAAGGTGTGTGTCTAAATATACATGTATACATACACATGTGTACATCTCTATCTGTACAGATGTATGTTGAAATCAAACCTAATTTTTGGTTAGCCAAAGCAAAGTCAGCCTCAGGTACGCTTCAGCTAACAGATCACATGCCTAACAGAATACACACAATTTTGCAGGATTTGGGCAAGACCAGAATTACAAATACATGCAAGTATACTGAAGATTGCATCCTCTTACTTGTTCAGTAGCATGTCAAAATAGCAGTTATTACAGCAGGCATTCTGATTTATAACACCAAAATAAATTCACACTCTGTCCAAGAAAAAAAGGTAGATTTTGCATATGACTTAATTTGGTACATAACAGCGCTGAAGTTTAAGACAACCACCAGAAGACCACAGTGAGATTCACCCTGGACATTGTGAGCAACTTCGTTCCTAAAGCCACGGTAGCTGCGCTCCAATATGGCCATAAAAAGAAGTGAACTGTGAAACAGTTCAGTTTCAGACTTGGGCTAAAGCCCAGGCAAGATTTTAAACCTCAAAACAAGATCTTAAAAAGCATTATTGAGACCAAAAATACTGAATACACCCTCAGTTTGCACTTCTTAAAAGGGTAAGAATAAAGTTCAGATGAGTGGAGAAGAGAGCTACAAGAATGACTGGAGGACTGCAGAAATGCCTTCAAATGGGAGTCTGAGTTCAAACTGCTTAATTAATGAAAAACTAGGAGGTGTCTGTAGTTCACAGGTACCTTTACAGGGGGAGAAGAGTAAGTACTAAAAGCTCTATCTAACCTAGAACACAACATAACACAAACAGGGGAAAATGAAAGCAGAAGCATCTTAATTATGAACTTGGATGAAAAGAGAAAGGGAGGATAATTAGGCACTGAAGATCCACACCCAAGGAACTCAACTTATTTTGTTGTTTTCCCTTTCTAGAAGATTGCTTCAGCCAAATATCTCTAGGCTTTAGTCCAGCATGAGTATTTAGGCTCAATTTAAGAATAACTACATGCAAGTTACTGGCTTATGATTCATATGCAGGTCAGACCAGATAATCCCAGGGGCCTCCAGCCTAAGTTCTATAAAATCTTCAGAAACAGTAATATTTAAATTATTAAGCACAAAGCCTCAGCAAATCCCAGCGGCATATGTGTAAACTTTCTAAAATTGACCAAACCCTGCTGCAATTTTTCAGAAAGAGCTACGTTTTAAGACTTGTGGTCAGAATACATGATGCAAGATAGAAACAGAAAAGGAGGAGACTAAATCTTTCATGGCAGAATTTTAGCCAAAAAAAAAAAGTGTCTTCAATTCATGAGTCAATGGAGATAGAAACACGCACCGCAAGAGGATGAAGGATGGGTGCTGTAGCGACTAACTTCTAAGCAACACGTATCAAAGCTTCTGCCGTGACACAAACAGGAAAAACCAACACAGTTGCTGCTTTCATAAGAGCGCACGTGGGCTGCAGCACAGGGAGCAGGTCTGAAAACGTGTTTATTCTATCAGAAACATAAGATGGTATTTCATTCCTTTTGAACAAGGAAAGTTGGGCAAGTTTGCACTGCCAAAGTTCTGATGCTGATTCAATAACAAACTAAAGTCTAAACTGAGTAAACCACTTGGTTTAGATTTAAACAGTTCTGAAATAATCTGGTGAAATGACTTGCCTACCTTCCTTCCTTCCCTTCACCCTTGGGACCGTAGGTTATCGCTGCCACTGCATAACCACCACTATCATTAAGGAAAGAGATGGTGTCACATATTAAGTTAATGACCTATCATATGCTTAAAAGTGAAATCAATCCATGTTTCCTCTTTCCAGAAGGTATTTTTTTCTTAGTTATTTAAAGGGACTTCAGGTGAGAAAAGAACAGACCCATCCAGGCCATGCCACAGAGGAAACCTCCGCTGACCAGGCACTACACGAATTAGTTAACCTCTCTGCCATCTTTTCTCCACCCACAACCAGACATTACAGAGCAACTGCCTGGTATGGCCTGGTACGTAGAAAACAACAAAACCACCACAAAGTTGCTTATCAAGAAATTAAAAGAATGAGGACAACGAGCAATGTTTGATTAAGCCCAACAGGTTTCCAGGAAGCCTGTCGAAAGGGAAGAGAAGACATTCGCCATGGGAACAGAGGGAAAGGCTTTCCTGGAGGTGCCGAGGACCAGGCTTTTGGTGCACCCTGGTGTGGGTGGGGAACAGCCCGGCTGTGCCACCCTCGCCTACCCACCTCCACGGTACCGGCAGGACCCGAGAAGTTATTTCTGTGGCTGGCAGAAAGAGGGCATCTGTTGCTCCAGCCCATATGAACAAGCTGATGTCATCTGTAGGAAGAGAAACAGGATTCTCCAGGCACAGACCAGGAGATAAGTTTCCTCAACACTGAACCTAACAAAAATGCTGAAATAAACTTCAAAAGTGTCATTTCCCCTTATGCATTTCTGCTTCTCTTTTACTCTGGTGGGCTGCTCCCCTCTATTAGAAACATAGAATCATAGAAAGGAAGGGACCCCTAGAGGTCATCTAGTCCAACCCCCCTGCAGGGAGCAGGGACACCACTAACCAGATCAGGTTGCTCAGAGCCCCATCCAACCTGGTCTTGAACGCTTCCAGGGATGAGGCCTCCACCACCTCTCTGGGCAACCTGTTCCAGTGTTTTACCACCCTCATTGTAAAGAATTTCTTCCTTATATCCAGTCTAAACCTACCCTGTTTTAGTTTAAAGCCATTACCCCTTGTCCTGTCACAGCTGGCCCTACTAAAAAGATTTTCCCCATACCAGAAAGATTTTCCCCATTAAATTTACACTGATGAAAATATTCCCTTAAACATTATCATGTTATTGTAATTCCCTCAGCAGCTGGTAGGAGTTAAATGGGTGCCTCAGCTAAGAGGATGTCTCTCATCTGTCTCCAGTCAAACGAAGTAAAACCCCAAAGATTACTTTAAAAACGGAACAGAGAGCAAAGAAACAAGGCTGAAGAAAGTATTCTCTCACCATCATTATCCATTTTCTTAGACTTGATTTTTATCTTAAGTCACCATGATTTATGCAAAGGAGCCACGACACAATCTTACATTTGGAAAAAAACATGTACTAATATATGTATAATATAAAAAACATCTACATGATAAACCTAGGACTAAAGTTTCTGTTTGAGACTTCTGTAAATTAATGTCTCTAAAACATGAGACGGGCCAAGCACTGGAACTAAAATAATTCCCTGGGACGAATAAATAAATAAAGCTCTGGGATGCTGTCTGTTGAGAAGTTTTTTATAGTCTTCAAGCCGAAATAAGACTGAATTGTATAGGCTGATTTCACTGGATAATAACAACTGCATCTACTTTTACTCTAGAGCTTCCAAGATGGGAGATCCACTACTAGAAGTTTCAGCTCGTGCCATTCACACATCACACAATCACAGCGTGGAGATTTATCAGCAGCAGACCACAAGGTTTGTCTGTACCTTTTTACAGTACTTCATGCCTAGTGTAAATAGCAACTACTCTACCCCAAATGAAAATGCCTCTCGGCTGTGTTACTGCCTTCAGCACTCTTGTAGGAACAAATGTTAACGATGATGTTCCAGTACACTTTAACAGTGATTATGAAAAGAAGAGAAAGTTGGCAATTGGAAGGCTTTCAGGAGGCAATTGGCTGGAAGGGTAAACTCCTTCAGGTTGGCTAGGTCGCTGGAAAAACTTGGATATGATCTTTGCTACCCTGGAGCTACGCTCTTCTCTGCGTACCATTCCAAGCAAACGACAGGCACAACATTTCTCAGCAAGCTCAAATTACATGGTGACTCTGTTCCAGGCTCTGCTCTGATCTCGGTCTTCGAGGGAGACACAGAGATAGTTCATCAATAAAAGGAGCCCTCTGTGGCAAATAACGCTTGTTTCTGTACAGTTATTCCTGACCAGTCAGCCAAGTTACGACACAGAGCAGTTCTCACAGACACAGCTACATTTATTTTCTCTTCTAGAAGGAAAAGCACATATATAACTTTTCACAGGACAAGGCTGAACAAGGTTTGTATCCAAAATTTTTAGTTTTGTATAATTTTTCAGGATTTCACAGCAGTCTCTCCCAACTAACGAGACACATCACAAGAGCAAATTAAATCTGACATTATGCGATATGTCTCTTTTTTAACATCTCCATATATTTAGAAAAGATACCAATTAATTAATTTTTTCCCTCTCAAGTTCATCTCATGAATGTCTTTCAGACATTCCAGTATTGCATTTATTAATTTTTGCTTTAACTGTAACCAAAATGAAGTTTAAAAGTTTTGTTGATATATAAGATAGCAGAAGATAAGCAAAACCCATGCAAACACATCCATTTCCCCACCCCCACCCCCAGGAAAATAGAGAGGAAAAGACAATTTCTCCACATTACATGAAGAATTCAGCATGGACTTTGAGAGTAACAATTCTGTGCTATTATTAATTCAGGAGAATCCCCACCATTAAACAGAACTGTCCACTGCAAAAAGTGCCTAACGCAAAACATATGGCTGTGCATATATACATATATTTTTTTACATAATACCCAAATACTGCTTCCTGGGCTTCTGAGTATGACATAAAGCATTATTCTTCATTACAGTACCCTAAACCACCTGAAGTGTAAATAAAATAAAATACAATAATGGAATGCAGAACACGGTCCACTCCAAAAGCTAGTTCTTTATTGCCAAAGGAACTTGACATAAAGAATGCCACTTTCCCGTCACTATCCGAGTGGAAGCCTAGGGCCAGCAAAGAGAAGCAACTTTTCAAATATGGTACCTTTAAGATTTTCCAGCAAAACCAGTTTCCTGCCAGCATCAGCCAGAGTAATGACAAGCACGTGCATGCACATGCCTGCCTCCCTGCCAGCGAGCTCAAGGCACGCTGCGGCACAAGGGACTCCGATACACACTCAGATGTAAACTGGCCTCCCAGAAAGCCCCCACCAGTGTTTTAAAGAGAATTAAATTCTTGTTTACGAAGTGTTCAACAGAACCCAGCCCAAGAATCACAACTGGACCCAAAACTTGTTGATACGCAGGATATCCAGGGATAGCAAGTGGACATGTGCCAGAATACAGACAGACTGACTCCAGAGATGAGGGACATTCGCTATGACACTACTGGTTTCATGAACAAAAATTCATTCTGAAACCCCATTTTCATTATACTGAGAGTATAAACAGACATTTAGAATGAAAAAAATTACATTGGGACAGCAAGCGGAGCCCTGCGAGTCCAACACATGTAAGGGCTCCCATTGCTTCTGGCTCCTTGGCATCGGGCAGGCGGGTTTCAGCCCAGCTGCGGCAGGCAGCCGGAGCCTGCAGCCACGGCCCTCAAGTAATGCAAGAGGGAAAGAGGAACTGCAGCACACGCTTTAACAAGAGTCCTTTGCTCGGCACTTCTGCACTTCGCTGCCCATCTCCCAACATTGCTCATTTTCTCACCGCCGACCTTCCCACTCCGTAACTGAACGCTGCTGCTCGGCACCTGAGAACACGGTGCTGCCGCTCCCCAGTTCCACCTTCTCGCTCAGCCGCCTTCCGCCACCAAGTGACACGGAGCCAGCTAACGCAGGCCAGATGCGGCTGCGCCGGCAGGCGTCCCTCCAGGCGCGCGGGCTGGCGCCTCTTCCCCCCACCGGCACCTCTGCGCAAGGCGCAGGATGTCACCGCCCAGGCTGCCTCACCACCCGGTCCCGGCGGGTTTTGCTGACACCCTACCTGCTGCCGGCTTTCGTCAGCGGCACTCGCGCCCCACTTACGGCACCCGTGTAGCAGCAACAGGAACAAAGCCGCTGTCCTATTAACCTCACACTGAAATTTGTGTATTTCTCTAACGCCCCAGTGACACCGAGCACCACGAACGCTTTTTCCCTGACGCATTTTTACCTGACGTATAGACCACGTTAAAATGAATTTACTCTGCCCTATTAGATCCAAAGGGAGAAAGAACTGAATATAAACAGCTGTGAAAGACTTTTAAAAAAATTATTAATAATTTTTTAAAAAATATATTATTTTTCTTCCTATAAACGTATCGGAAAGAATTACATTAAGATTCACTTACCTCTGATATGTGATGTAATACTTATGATAATCATTTAACATGACACGTGTGAAATCCTTCACAGGCATCACCACAGTGTCATTACAGACCTCAACAAATGATACCAAATGGCCATAACAAATTATTTTACTTGTCATTTCCAAACATTCAAAGAGTACTGCCCCACTCTCCACCAAGAGAGGCCTCAAGCCACCGATGCCCCCCGTGAGGCTGGCTGTGATCCTAGCCCCCTTGCCACAAATTTAAGCCAGGTGTTAGCAGCTGGTGGGGAATTATTTGTCATTGAGTGGAACACACAACAGCAGTCAGCAGAAGGGTTGAGTTAACCTACAGTAAAGTGAACCAATTTTACTTGATCAATACAAAGCTGGCAGCACAATCATCATCATCACCATCCCACAACTGAGCTGACATTATAAACTCGAATCTTCGACCGAAGCATTATCAGCAGCTTTGCACCGAGGTGGATGCACTCCACCATTCCTCAAAGCACAGACGTTCTTGCCACGCGAATCGTCAAGAAACAAACGACCTTAAGGATGTGTTATGTTCTGCAAATTAGGGCACAGGAGTTTGAGCTGTAGCTGAACTCTTAATCTGGAGAAAAGTACCTTTGTAACAGAGACTCAAATTCTGAGGAGCCCTCACACCAGCACAGCCGAGCAGGTCAAGCTTACCCTCCCTCATTCCCTTATGGAAATGATTTTAATAAGCACCAGTGAAAATGGCATCTTTCCAGGATCTCTCCTTTTTCTTTTTGCTTCCCTACTGAGCCGTGTGACCTAAAGTTAAAGTATTTATCAAACAGCTAATAGGTAATCCATGAAATACAAGCAGAAAAAGAATCTGTTCTCGTTTCTCAGAAAATTTAGTGCAAGTGTATTATGAAACACTTGTAAGGGTACATCTGTGACTTCAAGGGCAGCAGCTGCTTTTTTAATATGCAAAAATATAATTTGCAATCTTTTCTGAGGAACACCACAGGATACTTGGTAAACTACAATAACAGGCTTTCAATTTTTCCCCTGCAGATTTGTATTCACATGGCAACCAAACTGCCATGCTACCAAGATAACAGCGTTACAATCAGTACTACATGCAGATTGCCACCTAAACCCGAAAAGCGACTGACATTAAAATAAAAACCTCCCTCATCACTGAAACTCTGCGTTTGTGCCCGTACGCAAAAGCCCATAAGCACGTCCAGCCGAAGCACGCGTGCGTGCACATACACAGCCCTGAGCCACCGAGCGCCTCCGTGCCGACGTTGTAGCACTGTCCCTATGCCCAGCAGGCTCAGCCTCCTTAAAGCCTTATGGCAGAACGTGTACAGTATAGCTTGCTCAACATATACCCACGTCAGATGCAGCCATGTAATTCTTGCCCAGGCTCCAGACTCTGTAGCTTCTGAAAACCTGTGACCTCCAGGTGTTTTGTCTGTCCTCAAAAACCCCTTAACTCACACTCACACATCCTATACACCGGGGGAAGAAAAAGGAGCAAGAAGAGGGAAAAGGATACATTGAACTTTGAAGAAGACAACTGCAGATCTCCAGTTGACATTTATCCTCAGCCTTTGATTGAGTTCTTTAATTGACATTTGCTCTCAGAAGAGCCAGCTCAGAACCATTAAGTGCTGATCTTGGAGAGGCACCTTGTAACAATTGAGTATGTTACAAAATTGTCACTGCAGGAGGCACCATTTCCAGAGTGATAAAAAGCAGTATATGGATATCTTGTTATTTGCTGTGAATTTATAATGACCTAAAACACTGCCATCCATCTTCACTGTGATTTACCATATTACTCTGAATACGTGAACAGCTCTAAACAACCACAGAAAAGTCTTAATATATTTACTTTTAAATCAAAATCATACAGAAATGTTTTGTTCTTGTCCCAAACATGGACTTATTCCCAAAATTACATTGGCTTAATGCCCAGGACAAGTAACACTCAGTCCCAGGGCAGTAACGAGTTTCAGATCCAATATCTTGCAACTCTCTAGCTCTGAATATGAGCTCTGGGCAACTGAAAAAGGGATAAAAGCAGCTTCCTATTTGTTTTTCCTCCCAGTCATGTAGACACAGCCACTGCATAAAATATTCATGTCTAGAGGCTGACCTGATCAGCCACAAGTAACGCAGCCATTCTAAGTTCAGGCAGATAAAACCTTACCAGATCCAACCCAGAGCAGGGATACCTGTGCTATTGGTACGAAGGGGGAAGGTCACTGCGAAACTGCAATCCAAAGGCATCTTGCAGAGAACATGTGCAAGGTTAAATTACATACAGCACAGACTAAGAAGTTGAAGGGGGTACCAGTATTTCTATTACAGATGAGGAACTGAGGCAAAAGAATAAACTCAATGCATCACCAAAATCCTGGTGCCATTCTGCACTTAGTCCACACCTCTGCAGATTGGACTCCAGGCCTCTGTCTACGCAGTTAGCCAGAAAAAGAAGAGCACGTACTTAGGGACCATAGGACCATCCTGTCCAATCTTAATATTGCTACTTTTAGATCATAGAATCATAGAATCGTTTAGGTTGGAAAAGACCTTTAAGATCATCAAGTCCAACCGTTAACCTAACCCTGCCATCCCACCACTAAACCATGTCCCTAAGCAACACATCAACACGTCTTTTAAATACTTCCAGGGATGGGGACTCGACCACTTCCCTGGGCAGCCCATTCCAGAGCCTGACAACCCTTGCTGTGAAGAAATTTTTCCTAATGTCCAACCTAAACCCACCCTGGCACAACTTCAGACCATTCCCCCTTGTCCTATCGTCCGTTACCAGGGAGAAGAGGCCGACCCCCACCTCGCTACCCCCTCCTGTCAGGTAGCTGTAGAGGGAGATAAAGTCTCCCTTCAGCCTCCTCTTCTCCAGGCTAAACAACCCCAGCTCCCTCAGCCATACCTCGTATGACTTGTGCTCCAGACCCCTCACCAGCTTTGCTGCTCTCCTCTGGACATGTTCCAGCAAGGCAACATCTTTCCTGTAGTGAGGGGCCCAAAACTGAACACAGTATTCAAGGTGCGGCCTCACCAGTGCCGAGAGTACAGGGGCACAATCACTTCCCTACTCCTGCTGGCCACACTCTTTCTGATACAAGCCAGGATGCTGTTGGCCTTCTTGGCCACCTGGGCACACTGCTGGCTCATATTCAGCCGGCTGTCAATCAGTACCCCCAGGTCTTTTTCCACCAGGCAGCTTTCCAGCCACTCTTCCCCACACCTGTAGCGCTGCACGGGGTTGTTGTGACCAAAGTGCAGGACCCGGCACTTGGCCTTGTTGAACCTCATATAGTTGGCCTCGGCCCATCGATCCAGCCTGTCCAGGTCCCTCTGCAGAGCCCTCCTCCCCTCAATGCCTAATTCAAAGCAGCCACCCAGCTGCCCTACAGTCAATAAAGCACACACTTCTAGAAGTGCATTTGTCCAGTGGCTCTTTGCCTAATCATGAAACAAAAATTTGGGACAGAACAGATGCATCATACTCTAGCAGTGCTGACCCTTTGTCTTTCCTGATACATTTCTTGACAAAGGTACCAGGGAATTAATTCAAAATATACATAAAGCACTGCACCAACCTGGGCATAGTTTGCTATAGTCCGCTCCTGATCATTCACACTGACACGATGTGCTGATTACTTATTAAGCAGTAGCTTATTTCCAGATTACGGGAATTGTTCCATGTACCAAGGCTACTGGAAAGATACATGCAAATGTCAGACGCTATGTAATGTAACATTTTTGGACGAACGTTCCTGTTATTGCCTGGCAGGGAAATGCTAATTTAACTCACCAAGTTCAATTCTCTTGAGCTATTTTTGCCTTAAATACCTCAACACTTTCCAATGTTCGTTGTAAAATTCAGACCTGTGCTTAACCCATCAGGTAGATACACTGAGAGCAACAGCTGTGAATTGCTGCCACAGAGCAGTTAAAATCACCTCAAGTCAGCTTACAATACTGCTTTCAGAGTTGCCATGATGAAAGAAAATCAGAAAAACAACATATTAAATCAGAAAAGATAATATCTAAAGCAGCAAGCTAATCAGAATGATTTCATCAAGTCTCCTCCAAGACAAACTTCTGAGGGAATCTACTGACAGGGAAGAATAACCACATCATTAGCAATTTGTACTCCTGTCAGGAACGCATTTAGTCACACCATAGATTTAATGTTTAAGAAATTGCTAAGCAGACATGAAATTTTCCAATCTGAAGGCCTATGTCTAATCCTCCAATAAAAAAAAATTAAATACTGTGAGTCATTTCACTCAGGACAGCAGTTCCTCACGTCAAATCTTGTCGGAGGTTTTTTCATTAAAATGCGACCGACAGCTGCCATCACAGGAGAGGTTTTACTGGCGAGCGCTGTATGTACAGAAGCAGATCTCCAATCAAACTCTGACCACCCTTTAAAAATGAAAAAAAATACAATTTCATACATCCAGGAATCACCACATAAAATGAACACGTGGTATTTACCCAAAGGTCCTACTCTTCTGAAGAGCCTATTTTTAACAATAGTGTCCTGATATTTGAAGTACCTGGAACACAGAGGGAAAGTCAAGCAGGTTTTTGTAATGGGACGTTCCAAAGTTCCTTAAGGGAATAACAAACATTTGCATAATGATACAACCTACCAGGGCTTCCGAAAGGCTTTAACAAGGTCAGCTGAAAGCAAGCAGATATTCAGTGCTCAGAAAGGCCAGGTACAAACTGCTTAAAAGATGGGAAAAGAAGCACAGGATGAAATGGTCACTTTTCAGCAACTGTTCTCAGTTGGTTTTCAACACATTCAAAACCATGAAGTGAATTTAGTAAGATTGCAAAGTCTGCAGATGATAGGAGATAACATAGCAAGCTAGCATCAGCTATGAAGAATGTCTTAGCTACTGGTCAACAAAACGGCAGATGTAATAAATGCAAAAAACTGGGGTACAGAGGAAAAAAAAAACAACTAAATTCATCTTCAAAATTATGAGCTTTGAATATTCTTACTCAGGAAATATGTTGTAGGAACTGGGAGCAAATGCAACCGGTACGGGCAGATTCAAACCATGCAAGAGGCGGCGGTGCTTCAGCAGCACTCACGCTGTGGAACTGCTTTCCACAAGACACTGAAGTTCCTACGGTTTCGAAGGGTTCAAAAGGGATTAGACAGGTTCCTGGAAGACAAATTCGCTAAGAATTGCAAAGAATATAGTAACTGCTCTTTTCCTAAAGTGCAACTTTAGGGCAAGCAGGTATTCTGAAGAACGACTCTACATTTCTTTGTTTAATATTCTGGCATCGGCTCCTGCAGGCGACAGGGCAGAACTTCAGTTTAACCGACACTGCTCACATTGAGATCCTGTTACACTGTAATCTGATAAACTAGAAAAATAAACAGCTTAAATTAAACCAAATAGGTCCTTTGTCTTTGAGAGCTATTTAAATATCTGCAGTAACTAATCCCAAAGCAGAGAATTTACTAGACCAGCACGTACTTTTTAAGCAAGGAGAAGAGCTGTCATAGCCTAGTCGTTCAACATTAACCAACTTTTCTCCACTGCTGCAGTTTTGTCAACTTTCCAGCATCAGATTTATTGCAGCATATGGACTTTCATCCTCAGAGAGCACCGATCAGACATGCATTTGTCCTTCTGGTAGATGATGTTCTGGAAAGCAGAGGGAAAGGGTGGTACTGCACGCCTTGTGCACTGACCACAGGAACCAAAACACAGATGAGTCAGAAGTAAAACAAGTCCAAACCAAATTTTCAGTAAGGGTCCAATTATATTTTATACCACAGGCCACGCTACCGCTCCAGTTAACTCTGAGGCCAGTGGATTGCCATGCTGCAATTTTTCTGGCTGGAATAATGCTCATGTCCCACCTAACACTATATACACCCTGATCCACTGCAAACCCCCCGAGGATCTGGACCAGTCCAGAAGAACTGGTCACTAACCATCTTTTTCCTACCAGTGTATAGCTAGACTGAAGCCATATATTAAAAACCATGCATCTCTGACTTGTAAAACAGTGACTAGAGTTGCTAATTCTGCAGACAAAAATTTACAATACTTTTGGGTAGAGAAGAACAGAGGCTTTAGGTTTTGGGTTTGGTGTTTTGGGTTGTCATCCTCCACGTGCCACCTTGAAAACAGATTAAATGCAGAGGATTTTGTAGGCCCTTGCTACCTGTGAAAGGCACACAAAAGGGATTTCAGCTTTCATCTGGGTTGCTTTGTGTATCATGGTCCCTACATTTTGCAGTGGGCAGCCGCTTCATGTATGTGGAACAGCATGAGAAACGGGAAAAGAGAGTATGAAATGAACTAAAGAAGAGAAACTTAAAATCAGAAATAGGAAGAAAAAGAGGCACTATACTGGACAGGCAATACTGTGTAAAGCACAGGGAAAAGAAAAGCCGCAGCAGCTAGTAAGAGAAAATACCTAAAATGCAAAAGCCTGTTCAGAAACAGGCAGGGGAGACAACCAAACCACAGGAAGGCAAGGCAGTGGCTCATGAGTTAGCATCTAAGAGCTTTTCTTGAACACTTTTGACCGGTAGTTATTAATCACGTTACTCAACACACAGCTTATAACGCATTTACACAACCAAGGGGGGTTTTGGAAAAGCCTGGGCTGTGAGGAGGGACTGGATCCTGACTCCAGCAAAGAGCCAACACCAGAAGCACATCACTGCTCAGCGAGAGCCAGAGAAGCTTCCAACATTTCAGTAAGCGCAGAACAGAACAGCCGCTGCTTTTTATACACCCTAAGACCTTGGTGGAACTATTTTTTTGTCAGTATTTTTCAAAATACCACAAGTTCATGTATATAAAAATTATCAGTCTTTGGATGGAGAGAAATGTTCAATCTAGTGTCTTCTTCTGACACTTTTAAAAATAGAGATTTCCCACATTTTGTAAATCATGAACTAATGACCATTGCCAGCTAGAGGGACATAACACAAATAGAACAAAACAAAAAAGTTTTTTTCTCTTAAACTGTAAGGGGTAGAAGTTCCCTCACTGCACAATGTCTTCAAAAATGCTGGGAGGTCCCCTATCGTCCTATGATTTAAAGACCTGACTGGCCTCTGACCACCTGCAAAAAGCCACCAGGGTTGTCTTTGCCTGCCTGCCCTTCATTCGCATCCTCGCTGTGCACAAAAATGACTTGACTGCCCAGAGTTTCACCCACCGCCGGCGTTCAGTCTGGATCCAAGCCATACTTCATCCTCACCACCCCCCACAAAAACTCCCTGCTACTTTTGCTGTAATAAAGCTGCACAATTTGGCAGCTCCCAGCCTCCTTTTATATAAGGAGAAGAATTAATTTCACTTTGCTGTTTTTACTTTGTCCTAGCGACACGAAACACACACAGGATTTGATTACATAATCTCCAGATATGTGGGAGAGATTTGGAGGCCTGCCCGAAAACCCGCCACTTCTTACGCGTTCTGCAGCTCCACAGCACGTTTTTCCAAAGCACACATCCACGTAACTGAAATCACAATGTAGCTCCTTCGCTCTGTGTCATCACAACATTACCAAAAAAACCAAAAGCCACACAGGGAAAAAGAGTAAAATAAAAAAAAAAAAATTACACAGGATATCTATTCAATAACTTGGGCTCAGTCCTGTTGTAAATGAGAAGAGCTCTAAAGAGCTTAATGGATCTACACGAATTTACACTAGGCAGTAACTTTAATGGTTTTAGCCCAAATACCAGCAGGTCAGTCACCGTAAAACACAGCCACCAGAATTGACATTGACGTCACTGTTGTTGGCAGCTTTTTCTGAGAATCCGTGGACTGGCTGAACCTTAGCCTTTTCTCAGCAAACGCTCAGGCACGTAACAGATCAGTAGTGCCAGTGGTGGCCGCGCCAGATGGGTCTCCCCGTTCCCTCTACCCATCACTCTTCAGTGGGCCTTGGTCTTAAGGCAGCTGGAAGTCTTCCAGGTATCAACGAAGTCAGGCTGTTTTCATTTACCAGCAAAAGGCTAAGGTTTTCAAAAGTACCACAGAAAAAAGTTTTAGAATTCACTTTTGCAATATTAAGGAAAGTTCCAATTATTCTATTTGAAGGCTCACAAAACTGAAAAAAAAAAATATAGAAGAGAGACAAGGTTCAACCTGACATATTTTTACAGCACAAGTACTAGCAAGGTGAACCTAGATGAAAGGTATCAGCCTTTGAAAAATCATTAGCATCACCTTTGTTTTCTGTTTTTCAACCTTTAAAACTTGATGCTGTCTCCGATCTGTCTGACTTCAAAAGCAGAAAATGATTTGTCCTAAATACGATTATATCTGCATACTGAAAATCACTTTATGACTGTTCTTAATTTCAACTTTTTTTACCTTACATTTCTTCTTTGAGATATGCAGATAAAACTCCCACAACTGGACGCCAATTTTCTCCCATATAAATAAGTGGAAAACAGCTAATCTGTTCCTGAAGCCTTTTTAAGATCTTAGTCACTTTTCACCAATGCTGACAAGAGATGCCCTAAATTATTTTGATCAACTGAATAGGGAAATATATCACACAAGTTCACGGTACTAAATTTCTTCAAAATACCAGGATGACTGAAGAAACGGCAACAATTTTTGAGATATTCATCTCAAAGGTTTGCCAGCTGCCTCACACCTTGACCTTGGGTCCATACATTGCATTCCACAGCACAGGTACGCCATCAGCCAGCACTATTTCCGAAATGGTCTTTTCTTCAGCACGACAAAGGGAAGGTTGTCATTACACTTGGGACTCCTGAGATTCGGGGTACGCATTCAACTCTGCCACACACTTACTGTGTGAATTTGCACAAATAACTCTCCTGGATTCCTAACCTTGGTGTGTCGACTCGCTTACATTTTTAAAACTTTTAGAAGAATGATTTGTTTCTTTTTGTGAGTATGCCACACAGCACCTCAAGGCTCATACAGCAGTCTGTAAGGGACTGTCTGCGCTACAGCAACGCAAACTAATTTCAAATCAATCAATCAATGATTCAGGGGAAAAGTTTACACAGAGCTTATGAAAATTTTCAGATTTTAAGAAGTCGCTACTAAGCAAGCTGCCAGATCTTGGAGTGCCTTAGTCTATCCGTTCTAAAGAGGACCTCAGCGTGTACCCACCAAATTAAGATGACTGACTTAAAACATCATACTTAAACCAAATATTTGAAGGACTAATGAGAATGGCTGAAAAAGCTACCTTTCTTAGCTAAGAAAATGAGTTTGGGGCCTAGAAGGTACCAATAAGGCAAGAGGCAGGCTTTGGGCACGTTTGAGATGGAGAAGGGATGAACATGGGTGCTCATACAAAAGGATCTTGGACCTTCCACCCAAGCCAAAACAGTATTCCAGAAGAGGAAACAGAGCAGAGGGTATACGCTTCTGCCTGATCTTTTTATACTACTAAGTAAATAGCAACGATGTCCTAAAATGCTTTAAAAGTATAGGGTGACACGTAATACACACCTATACGTGCAGCGGATACCCCAGAAAGCAAGTATGGATGGAGATCTGGGACACTGTGGTGTTTAAGCCCCAAAATACCCTTGGAAGTCAGCAGAGATCTGAGAGTCTATGGCAGCTCCATTTTGTGACAGGGTAATAAGCCTAAAACCAGGAAATTTTCAGACGTGCCAAGAAAGAAACAATACCATGGCCTCCCCAGACACAGAAAGCATAGCAGATGTCCCAGCACTGCTGAGAGCCTGAGACCAAGAGAAGGCTGAGGAGCAATCAAAGAGATCAGCATCAGCTCCACAGAAAAAAGGATCGGTCAGGGCAGCTCTGGGAGAGACAGAAAACTAGGGATCAAAATTCCTGCATTTCTGTCACTGGGTGAATCCATCACTGCAGAAATAAGTTTCCATTTTCTCTTTTGCTGACACTCTGCAAAGAGCAACCGTGCAAAGAGCTACACCTACGGTTTAAGCAACTGTACAGGCAGTCCATGATGGCTTACTCACATATTTTTAAACTTGTGAGACAAGAACACAGCAGAAGACTGTTCTGTATTTCCCTGAAAATCTAACAGGATTACCTCTTTTCCTTCTGATAAGCAATAAGCTAATTTTCTTCACTTTTGTTCTGCATTTGTCACAGTGTCAGAAGAATTGTATTTTCACTAGCAAAAGGCATCCTTCCCAAGCCACCGCTTTGTCCACTCCTGACTCCAAGGTGACCTTCGCAAACATTCTAGCAAAGAGAAGAGAAGCTGGTCTCTCAAAATAGCTGTAAGAAAGTTCTGCTGAAATGTTTTTTTCCTCAAGCAAATTTTCCTCATTATTTTTAACTGTCATAAGAAAATCTTTCTTTTTGCTCTCCCTCCCACTTCTCTTCAGTAGAAAAATTTCATATCCATTCTGTAATAAATTAGTGTGTCTCTGTCATACTGTAACACATACACAATCAAGTGGAAAATCACTCCCTTCAATCCACCACAGAAAGCAATAGGAAAAAAAAAGGAATTATTAGAATAGAATAGGAGCTTGCAAAAAAGCTTTATTTACCTCCCCTTTCTTTTACCAAGATCAATTTTTCTTTCGGGATTTCTTTAAGAAAAAAAAAATTACCACCACCAACAGCGTTTTTAAAGCCAACTTCTTATTTCCTGGAATGAAAAAAAGCACGTGAATGCAAGATTTTGCCAGCTATGTGTAACCTCTTCAGCATTATAAATTTCACCATTTACAGATGATTGATTGATTGCATATTCATTTTCCTTAAGATGTATGCTTTTCTGTCGAACAAAACTCTCAACAGAATTTTTAAAAAATTAGAGATGAACACATCAGCAAATGAAGTGCAGAAGCCTTAAGACAACAGCTAATCTGTCAATTTATATAAATGACACTTAACAGTAATCCAGACTACCCTAATCTTCACCGTACTCACAGAAACCAACCCCCGTTTCCAATTTTCTCACTTCATTTCCCACTTTCTCATTTCCACACTGGCAATTCCAAGCCTCGATTATCTTCTATTCATAAAGGGAAGAACTCAACATAAAGGCCTAAGAAACGATAGGCCCCTGCACAGAGAACTGAATTCCGCCACAGTCAGTTATCTCAAGCCTTCATTATGTGTAGGCAGACGAAGGTTCATACAGTTTATTGGCAAAGGCCCTTGATTAAATCTAAATTAAAAGAGGAGCCTATCTTGCCATTAGTATTTGATTTCTACTCAGGCCAAAAGCAGAGCTTGAAGAAGTATCTTGCTATGGAATACCTTCCTTCTAGTTCACTCCAACATCTCCTGCAAACATTTATGTTCTCAAAGCTACTGGTGCAGTCTGGTGTCCACACAGCAGCTATCCTCCATCTAAGGGTCTGCTCTGTTCTCCTGAGGAGATTATTAGTCTCTTAATTAAGCCATTTGTATATACATGTTATTTTGGGACGTAGAAATATTATCACGCTGTTGGAAAACTTAACTCTTCTGCTCTCAGTAGTGTAGAACTGAACAGAGACACATGTTTTGGATAAGTTACTCTTCAAACAGGACTGTTATTACTTGATCTTCAGCAAACCAAACAAAAAATTGAAAAAGGATGATGTTATCGAAGTCATCAAAAGTAATCCCTTCTGCAACTGATATGGTAATTTCCCCATCTCCAAGTACAACTAAGTTTGTCCAGTTAGTAGTAGCTGGTGATCATCCATCACTTACCACCCCACTGCCTCACCCAAACACGTATTTTACCATTCTCTCCCCTTATGCACATCCCATTCCACCCAAGCATGTGCTCTAGTACATCCTTTCACAATAGTTTCCAATGCTGCCAGGCTTTGAATGTTTTTTCTGATCACATCTTACTAGCTAATAAAACATTTGGAGAATGTCTGTCTAAACACTGACTAGACTATGATGGGCTAGAAAATCTTAGCCAGGAGATTCCACTCTCTGTATTGATAAGTGGAATATGCGCACTTTGCAAGTCCTCATGCCTCAACTTCAGACATAGCTGTACCAAGAAAAACTTGAGAAAAGCAAACAGTAAACAGTTACAAGTTGGTAAAAAATACTTTTTCGAGATGGTCAGAGGGTGCCAAACAACAGCAGATGACTGTATTTGGAACAAATTCAGTGTACTAGCAAGCTGCATCCTGGAGGTTTCTCCAGGAATTTCCACTCGGCTGCTGCGGAGAAGCGCTCGTGGCTCTGTAAAAGGGCTGCTTGCAAGATGGGAGGCTCTAGCACAGGCCCCTCACAAAGACCTCCTGCAGAGAAGAGACACTGAAAAAAGGTCCACAATCCTCCTACAAGTTCAAGGTGAGGCGCAAATAAGAATAGAAGGGAGAATAACAGAAGGGGAAAAAGTCTAAGCAAAACATACCAACTGCTCCTGTCCAGTACTAGATAGGAGCACCAGTCTAGAAAGGCAGCTGTTAACACAGCTCTGAAGCCAGGGCCTGGTGTTTGGTAAGAACAAATTTCATACTTCCATTTCCAAAAGTCTGTGAATAATGTTATCCCACAGTCTCCTCTGACTGCCAGAGGTTTGTTCCACAATAAACTCCTGCATTGCTGGTCCCAGTCATAGCTGGGGCAGAAATCTAAGCAACAGGAATGGGAGGGGAAGTAAGGGTCAAAGGAAGGTATTTAAATTGGCATTTTCCCTTTATAAAAACTAACCATTAAATAATTTGGGAGTTTTGTCTGTCCTAGGCTTAGGCATCAGGGTGTTTGCTTAAGCTTTCCCTTACATTTTCAACCAATGCTTTAAAAAGGTTCAACTGATGCAAGCTGCTGGCCAAACATTCAACCACTGTGTGTCAATAAATGGCTTCTTCTGCAAGTGCAGAAACTATTTTAATTAATATAACTGAGTGAAGAAGTAAAATTTGACTTGAAACAGGAAAGCTTGCTTACTCTATGAATAAAACCAGTAGAGATTAAATCATTAGTTCTAAAATTCAGAAGGATAAAGGGTCTAGAAACAGTACAACAGTCGATACTGTATCTTCCTCCTTAACATGTTAGCTTAAGATATACATTAATACTTTCCCTTTCTTGCCATTCTTAGTATATGGGTTACTTTATCCAGTAAGACAGTTTTAACTGGTTTTATATATTTCTTTGAAATCCTAAATGTCTTGCAAATAGAGCCTGACATACAATGCATTTAAAAGCGAATTATGTGTTAGCAGTGTTTCAAGTGTATGTTTTTTTCAAGCACAACTATCCCTACTGACACCTCGAAAGACAGCATCAAGTATCACCAGCAGTTATCCTTGCTACACATCAGACTGCTTATCATTCTGAAGCAGTTTGCATATTGTTAGTGATACATATAGCTTGGGGAACCTTATGCTCAGGTAAATAAAAAAAAATAATAATAATTTAGCATCTTCTAACAGAAATATAAAGATCAACCTATGTAACCTATGCAATTGATGATATAGTTTATCTAACCTGTAGATCTTTCTTCTCTGGTCAACAAAAATAATTATTATATAAGAGAGATTCAACCTAGTCTCTCTTTAAAAAATGAAATTGTAAAACATTAATCTAATTCCAAGTTTCCAGGTTCCTTTTCTGAATAAAGATTAAGAGACATCCTTAGTCAAAATGGCATCCAATTTTTTAAGACTCCCTTCTAGACTCTGGTCAAGCTTTGAAGAAGTTCATTGCAACATAGCTTTAACGATCACAACACCATTCTTCAGACCTACCACCTAAATGTGCATTCAAACATTTATACCACTGTCTACACTATTCTGCAAAACTGCTCCAAGATCAAGCTTCTATTAATAAACAACGGAAAATATGAAGTAAAGCTTGCTATTTAGAACCTCATTTCTTGCACTGCACCTTTGAAACTCATCATGCATTACAACTGGCACTGCGCAGTTAAATAGGAGTTCCTTGTTAATTTTAATTTGCGTCAAATGAACAGATATTCTACTACCATTCTGCCATGCTACAACGTTGGCTAGAGAATCAGCTGCTGTTTTTAATCTACAATGATCAATGGCATGAATGACTATGTTGGAAGACTGGCAAATAGTTCTATTTCTAGATCACAAAAACATATGTTGTGGCTTTATTATTCATGAAAAGATGTCACCGATCATTAGTGAAAGCGAATAGGAATATCTGGCTCTCTCATTTTCCAGCTTCGGTACCTTGATCTGTTTTCATTTTTTTGCTCGACAAAATGTTTTAGACCCTTTAGGTGTTGGTGAAATATGTTCCCTACTCCTTGGAGATTTTTTTTTAACAGGACTATCATTAGATCTTGGAGTTAGTTTGGGAAGATTGAATCTTCCTGTTAGATGATCTCTTTTTCATCTTGCCTGAATTCCCACAAGTCTATTAGCTCTGAGAAACAACTGTACATTAAGTTAAAAAGAAAAAAAAACAACAACAACAACAAACACAAAAGCATGGGGAGTGCTTTCTCCATTCTGTTTTATTCTCCCTGCAAAGACAGCTCAAGAGGAAAATTATGACAAGTCCCGGCAATGTACAGAAACAGCAGGAGGAACAAAATCAACAGGGAGCAGAGACCGACTGGAGCATGTGGAGGAAAAGGGAAAAAAAAGGTTCATTTGTACCTCTCATCAAGCATTTCTCTAATAATTGATTTTTAGCATCATCCTGATAACTGCCAATAGGCTGCAGCGATTGAAAATGCAAATGAAAAAACATTGCCCATTCTCCCGATGCAATTAAAAGCTTTGCTCTTGGCCCGCTCTCTGCGAGGTCCAACAGCAATGCCAAGGTAAAGAGACTCCCCATGGGACAGAGCATTGAGCTGCACCCGAGCCACCCTCTCGGTTCTGCCAACGACCTTCACTACACATCTCACCACATTTAGATTGTCATGCATCTTCTCAGTGCCATGAAAATGAAAACTTCCCCCCCCCCATGAAGGCTGAGGAAGTCTTGCATCCTGTAGCTCTGCTTCTAAGAAAATGCAGACCTGGAATTTGGAACCCAATTCAAAGAAAGCAGTGTTTGACCAAATCTCACCTTCTCTCCACCACCACCACCATTTCAGACAGTGGAAGACAGCAAATGGGGCACCACAGGAAAAATATCAGAAGACCAAGACAGTAGAATTTACAGGTAACAAGAATTAGGACAGTCAGTCACTGAGGAAAGGGGTAAACCTGGAGGTCCATCATCATTCTCTCCCTTCCTTCTTTATTTACTTTCTTTCTTGACCTTTTTAATAAGATATGGTGATAGATAGATATAACAAAGCTGAATTAACCTAATTATTTTCAATATTAAAAGAAGGAAAAAATGTTGAAGATACTAATAAAGAAATAAGGTATGGCAAAAATCAGAAGGAAAAAATACTACAAATTACCATTCTAATGGACAAAGTCTTTTTGATATAACACAAAAAACACAATATAATTTCACTTTCTTGTAATGGGGTTGTTTGTTTTTAATAAGAAGAGAGAACAAAAAAAGCCTTCGGCCACTGGGGAAAGATTTTATACTAAGTAGCAATCTCAGCACAGTCATTCCAGATTTATACAGATTTGGTTGATTAGTTGGAAGATCGAAAGATGAAAAGTACATCAGGGAAAACAATTACAAACCAGATTTCAGAAAAATAACAAATCAGCCATTCAAAAAGATACAGGGTCTTATTTACCACAATCCTGTCTGGAGCTTGAAGGTATAAAAATAGAAACTTTTCAGTGAGAGGTTTATTATATTTCAATTTGAAATAGCAGGAAGACTGACACTTCAGACAATGAAGGGCTTCACACGGATCTATTCTTCATGAATATTGAATACAAAGTCAGCTGGCTTGGCTGCTTTAAAAGTAGCTTGGTTCTTTTGTTTCTTTTAGCTGCTACCCTTCTACTTGTAACTGTAAGGCAGGCAGCAACACTTCTTCCTTCATGCCAAACCAGGAAAGCACTCCTTAAATACACAGGCTGAAACCTTCTAGATCACAGAGATACAATATCTCACTATTCTCTCTGTAATTTTTATCTCCATTAGAGAGTTAAACTTTAACAGCTTGACTTAAAAATATTTTTAATAACAACTTGTAATTTTTTTTCTCCTTATTGCTAAAATATTTTAAGGCAACGTAAACTGGTAAAGAATATTCAGAATATTTTTAATACCTTAAGATGCTTTGCATAAAGTAGGGTGAACTCTGTTTTTTTGTACTCCATAATAAAGTAAATAAACGCTATTGGTAGAGCACATCAGAATCAGCCAAACCATATATATTTGTCCACAAAAGTGTAATACAATAGGAAGTTCCATTCTAAAATGAGAAATATAGTTGATAGACTAAGGGAAGTTATTAATTTTATTGTTTAATTTTTTCCACATTTTTATATAGAGAGAACCTGGATTCTTTTTGCCTTTAGAAGCAGAAATACCTATAGTATTACCTGAGATTTCTCCAGGTGTATTGTGTGTTCATTCTGAGTAAGTAATAGTATACTATACCGATATAAGTTTCACTGGTCAAAAAAAAAAAAGTTAGTTTGTCATTTTATACAGTCCATAAGGGTCATTTCACAATCACATTTAATATCTGCTACTGTAACAAAATTTCAAACACAATTTATCCTCCTAATGCATGACATAATCACATATGGACATATTTTCTATTTAAACTAAATAAATGCAGCACAGCTCAGGCAGATGGGATACTCTGAAGGCTAATAACATTTCCAGTTATGAATGCCATGCTGGAAACATAAACGCCATGCTACAGGACATAAATTCAGGAGAGCATTCTGCTTGACTTGTCAGATATTCTCGCAAGAAGGCCATGTCTTCGTTTCGCTCTGAACCCTGAGGTACCAAGGGGACACTGCAGAAGAAGGGTTCCCAAGCCGGCAGACTGATGGTCTGACATGGTTACAGCAAACTCTGCTCTCCAGCAGTCAGGGGGCCAGTGACACGCTAAGGAAGTCTGAGAAGGTCATCACTTAGAGGTCTACACCACCTCAGTCAAGGTTGCTGTTCCACAATAGGGACGCTATCAAGACGGAATATTACAGTACTGAGTGTAACTTTAATATGAATGCTTTCACTACTAAAACCAGGTTCTGCACTAGGGGGCTGTCCAAAACTCAGAAACACTCCTTTGCCTTCACAATTTCTTTACCTACTTCCTATCACGCCTCCCCATACTCCATACTGAAATTACTATTTTCTTTATATGAAATATTAAGAGAAGTAACCTAGAGACTAAATCTCATCAGGACAGAGGAAAGTCCAACAGAGCCAAACTCCGTGACTACAGAATGAATGGTTGGTCTACTTATTCCCGTTACAACACAGATCAAGAAAGGGATTTTGGAGTAGGGATGGTTAATACACAACTCATGGCTCGCATGTGATTCTCAAGAATTCAGGCGTAACACCCACGCCAGCGACAAGGGGGATTTAATGAGCTACCTCTCTGAGGTTCTCCTCGAGGGGCTCTTCCATGCATTTGGGGATCAGGACACGTGGCACGACAGGCTCCTCTCTCTGAAGGGAGCCAAGAAAATGTGCAGTACCGGGATTAGAACTAATTGGCATGTGGCACTACAACTGAAAGATGTAAACTATGTAGCATGAGCTCCCAGTTAATTTCTATTATCCTGAAAAATCCTGAATCATTATCCTAATTATTATATTCTAAATTATTACCCTAAATATCCCAAGGTATGCTGGTATCTCCCATTTGTTGGACTAAGGAAACTTTCACCACTCATTCAACTGAAGGTACAGTCTCACAACTGAAATCAATACTCAAGGTACGTTGTTTTATGTATGGCTTTTCTATGTACTGCATTCTGAAAACTTTACACTTGGCTAGGCCTCCCCAACACTCTCAGCTGATCACCTTATGTTTCCCATATGCAGACTGACCCATTACTCATAACTTTGGAAAACTTTAAGCTTTCAGCACAGTTCTCAGACTTTGGGAATTTCAGCCAAAGCAGTCTGGTCTGTGTGCAACTTTACTCAGGCCTCCTTCGTTTTGACAGCCTCTACATATCCCAAGTACAAATGTCCCTCTCCCCAGCGGTCACAGGGGCACTAGGCACAAGGCACAAAATGCACCAGCTGTAGGAACAAATCTGCAGCACTGAATGAAGATTAACAGTTATTTATTTGAGGGATCTCTTCCTCTCATCACAGAAAACAAGGTGTGCAGTGGACTGTAAAAACAGAAACCAGTCTCCCATGATGGCAGAAAAAATCAGCCTCCAGACAGTGCTTGTTTGCTGCTAGGCAAAGCCCAAACCTTACAGCAGCAATCCTTAGCTGCACGTTCCTCGTATTCGCCACATCCAGCTCTTCCTAAGGTCTGATGAGCAGACTGCCAAAGGAATCAAGAGTTGCAACCCTCAGCCACCACCAGCAGCTTCCCTAAGAACATGAACTGCTACATAATGCTCAGTACCTAGAAAAATGAGCTCCTGGGCACTTAAAAATGAGTGCTAAATTAACAGGCTGTTCCAAAATTACTCTGGACATGAAAGCACCATCTGCAGTGTAAGGCTAAACCTGAAGGAGCAGGAAAACCACTTGTGTCCACAAGCATTGCTGTGTAACTCACCCTGGAACAAGGTTTGAATAGCAGAAGACCTGGGCCCACAAAGTGAACAACGGATGCAAAAGATACTGAAAAGCTGCCCGTTATGTGACCGAGGATACTGAATAAGGCAGGAAAGAGCCCGTGATTCTGGAACTGGCCCAACAAGAGGGGAACAGCAAGACGAATTAAGTTTGAAAGGCAGCTTTGACATTTCCTACTTTTCAAGTGTTTGATTTTTGGATCACAATATTCTTTGAATGCAGCATTTATAAGACTGTTCATACAGAGAATGCCCACGGCCCATCTGATTCATAACATGTTCAAGAAATGTTATACTGTATTCACTTTATACAAAAACTTTATAGAGGAACTGTGCTTCATAGCTGACCACTCCATTATTTTAAAAGCAGGTTCCTCTCTTTTGGTTTTCCAGCTGAGCAACTTTTTCTATTAAAGTATCCACCTCAAATAGAAAACTCTTAGCCCAGAATGAAAATAAGTAAGTAATTCCCTGCTGCATTATGAAAAAAATGGAGCATATACTAACAAATAATTTAAATATTTTTTCTAATAATTACTGCAAATTCAAGATCTTTCATTACAAGTGCAACCCTGACAGAAGTTTTTAAACTTGATTTCATTCTAGATGATTTATTGTCTCCAGAAGGGAAGAATTAGGAGATAAATATGTATTTTTTTTATTGTCAGGTACAATAAGATGTTCCAGAGAACGAGTGGTTCCTGCTCTAGAATTCGGGGGTAGAACATCACAACAAAAGCTATTTGGCTGTCAGCTTCCCAGGCATGCAATAAATTACACCGTCCTTTAAAACGTCTGTGAGCTACTTGTGTGTAAATGATAAAACATACTATGCTAGTAAGTAACTACTCAGGTCCTTACTCTGAATAAACACTAAGTAAATCAAGTCCTAGCATCAAGTGAGATGGGCAAATGTTTGCCCAGTGTCATTTAGTCTGCAACGAAGAATAAAAACCATGAAGCTGTCAGAACAGGTTTTAACGCTGTATTTTCAAATCCATTAACGTGTGCTCTCTTATACTACTGTGTGTTTACCTAGTAAATAAAGTTGGTCTCATTAATCTCCAGTTCTTCATTAAATATCAAGCAGTGCTCGCTTCCCTGTGAGTTTTGTTCCACTACAAACTGTGCTCACCTACACAGAATATTTTAGGCGGATGCAGGAGTGCTCAACCTCACCTCCAGGGGCCTTATGACTCAATGTTAGCATCCCATGCCCTCTGAGCACAGCAGAGCCCGCTACGCTGCTAATATTATATAGTGTAAGCACACCTGTGAGCCTACGAATATCATCACTGTTCTGTTTTGCATCTTTGTGGTGAGTGCCAGATCGAAGAGCAAGATGTGGGGCTTTCAATCCATCTCCCAGTTCTACTGCAAATCTTTCTAATCAAACTAGAAATCTGTTGCCTGCAATGGGCTTCAACAGCTAAAACTGATTTGCCCCATGCTTACAGTTAAGTGTTATTAATAGGAGCTAGAATTCATAAGGAAAAGACTGACATCAGAAGAGTGACCGAATAAACAACTAAGTTGTTCTGAGAGAACAGGCGCTATATTTCTGCAGATTTCAATGTGGAATCACACTTCAAATCACAAAACACTATTATCACATCGCTAAAAAGCAGCCTTCTTTTAAAACTTAAAGCCAAAACATGTGGCTATTTTAAAAATTTTTTGTATAATCATCTAAAAAGACACTGACAACAGAGGAAAATTGAAACAACAAATGCAGGTAATACTCAGGGCATAAAAATAAGCACCCGAATTACAAATCTGTCTCTGACACAATATTTCATTATTGCTTGTTATTTCACACTATCAGAGCTTACCTTGAAGAGATCAATTTTTCCACTGTTTGTTAACTAGGAGGTATTTAATAGATGATATTAGAAAAAAAGTCTAATTACATGGAAATCTGAGCATCTGCATGAGGGCCGTTGCTCGAACAGCAACTGTCTTCATCCATCTTGGCAGTAAAGCCAAGGTATGTACACAGAAAGAGGCTCTGGATTTGGGCAGCACAAAGAGGCAGAAGTTTTCATTCCTATTACGCTGCTAAAACTGGCTGCCGTAGGGAGACTTGCACCAAAACTCAGTGAAACTCAGGCCATTTGGCAAAACACTACGTGGCATGCACTACCTCCCCCAAAGGCCCGAGCAGTCTACCAAAAAATAAAACAACGATAACGGGGTATTTTATATATGCAACAATTTCCCTATGCAATCCATTTTACTGTTTTCTAGATGTGCTTCTAATTGAGTGTGTATTTAGAATAGTTCTCCCACGATTTCTGCACATACAGATCCTTCATTAAAGTATCTTTACTATACAAATCGGGTTCTAGGTAGTCAGCTATATTAAAACAGTTAGAACCTATTAAAAGAAAGAAAGAAAGGAAGGGGAAAAAAAAGGGAAAAAAAAGAAAGAAGGGCAAAAAAAGGCAGGAAAAAAAAAAGAAAATATAGCATGCATTTGGGTAAAAAACTAAGTACAAAAGTACACAGGGTTTTACTACCCAGGTCAGGAAATCTCAGCTATCATCTTTTCTAAATTAACACATACAGAAGTGCCGTACTTGCTTATTTTGGTTGTTCCCCAAACAGGGCGCACAGACAATAGATGAAGTCAGCTTCTTGGCTTGTAGAAAAATATTAAGGCATACTCCTATTTTTAGCTAACTTCCTAAGGAAATCAGGCGTACGCAACTGTGTTAGCACTCAGCCCTCTCTCCCAATATTTTTTGAAGCCACAGCCAACTTCAACCCATTTTGATAAAAGGGTAAATATCACAAAGGCACAACCCGCCTGCTCATTTTGGGGAAGCTGGCAGGCCGGTGTAGGAAAGGCAGCATGTTAAGGACCTTGTTAAGAGGAAGGTGGGAGTGACGGCGCACTCCAAGGGGCAGCGGCTGGCCGGCCAGCACCCGGCCATTTCCTGCTCAGGAACAGCGCTCGTGTCCAACCAAAGAGATAGGAACGTGGGAGGAAGATGAGGCACAGCAGCACAGGGTACAAGTAACAAGCATCTATTAAGAAAAAAAGAAAAGGAAAGGGGGGAAAAAAAAAAAGAGACCTCATTAGACTTGCTGCTCATGAAACACCATACATACATTACGTATAGCATGCTATGCTCTGCCCTGGCAGGAAGCTTAGATCAACTGTTCAACGGGACTTATCCATCCCTGATTAAAATGATCCTAAGTGCTCCTCACAATCTTTAAAATATCTCCCATGGCACTAATAATTTTATGGTAAAGGCTAAATTATGTTCAGATCGAATTAAAAAAATTGAGGTAAATTACGTTAGACTACTTAATACAAATGTTCATTCTGAACAGCAATTACATGTTTATTCTCATATCCTGTAGGAACAACGACATAAAGGTGATCTGGCTTAACAAAATCTCCAGATGCAATGAGAAGCAAAGATAGGGGAAAACTTAACTAATGGCATCTGGTTTTCCTCTGTGTTAGTGGCCTTATTGCTGGTAACCACCATAAATTACTTCTGCATCATCAACTGGGCAGTCACACCACCATGTGCCTAGTCCCACTAACCTGTTCCTGATCCTGATTTTCCTTCACTTTCCGGATGTTCTGTTTTCTTCCAAAACAAAGCCTAATGATACAGTATCATACAGCATTATCGATTCATACATCTTCTCCTTTCCTGAATTTAGGCTTCCTGCCCTGCAGTCACAGAGATCGATTTTTTTCCCCTGCAGATACATTTTTTCAAATTGACATTATTTATCCTTCTCCCTCTTTTGTATTTATTTGTCTCGCCCCGGGGCTTTGGTTTTATGTTTACTGCATTTTCTCTTTCCTCTTCCTTAGCAGAGGAGAAACTGGAGACAAGTTTACTTCTCCCTACTCCTAACCTCAGCATTGAGCACTCGGTAGTTATTTCTTCACTAGGTTCACTTAACTTCCTCTGTTCTCTTTACCCACTTCCATTCATCCATCCAGAAATAAATACACATAGCACTGAGCCAACACGGAGCAGCTGCATCGGTGGCTGCCCACCCTGCAGCAGCTGAGCTACCTGCATCCCTGTTATTTCTGCACCAAAATCCGAGTCTGGCAGGGCTCACTTAAGGGCTCCAATGCTGAGAAGAATGGCAGGAACAGCCACAGCATGCAAGAGACGAAGTGGCAATGATTTCTTAGGCACCGATGTGCTCAACCGGACTGCAGGCAATGACTTGACTGCAGGGGTCAGGTGGCTTCAGGTAGCCAAAAAGGCCCAGGGCAAAGGAGAGGAGAAGGCCCAGAAGACCAAAATTGACTCTGAAGACCACAGGAGCATTTGTAACTTTGGAGAGGCACATAACGCCAAAGCTGGGTGGCACACAGGGAGCCTTACCAATTCTTTCACAAGGAAAAGCCGTGCTACACTTATGTTTTCAATATGAGAAATGCAGTTGCTAAAGTAGAGGACTGTTGTGTAGGGGAAGCGTGCTAAAGCATAAAGCAGCTTAAAGGAGGGTTGTGGCCTTGAAAACTGGAAGACTAAAGGGGTTTGCATGAGAACAGTAAGAACATGCATGAGAACAGAGAACACACTACAATACTGAATTGTACTTAAGTATCACTGATTTTCCAAAAAGAGAACAAAATCCCTTTGCTAGGCTCTCACTCAACCCATCTTGCTAAATAAAGCCTAAATTACAGGCTAATCATCTCAGCCTCCCTGCACAGTTGACAGAGATGAATCTAACGCCTATGTGTTGTTCTGTGCACATTCCAACATGGAGATACAAAACAGAAATTGCTTCCATTTGGAGAAGAGTTACCTAAAAAAACCTGAAACCTACACCAAAAAAATCCATTAATGTGCAATTAAACCACTACATTCTTCTGGTGTTTGTAAAAAGGCAAAAAGACGGGGAGTAAATTTTTAAAAGTGTGTTTAGAACCGAAATAGTGTGGGGTTGGGAATGGGATTTGGTCTCCAACCTTTCTAAGGATATTGTACTCTCTCACACATGGTCTGCAGCTCCTCCAGTCTCCCCATGCTTGCTGCCCTTAATTCCTCCTAGACAGCTGGCAGTATCTTCGATTTTCTTCCCAGCAGATCTGACAGATCTTTGCCTCCTCCCCGTCTCTGATGTCTCTAGCAAGCTCCCAGTCTTCCCACACCGCCTGCACTCTTACCATGGATACCTGGCAAGTTAGGAGAATGCACCCACCAAGCGTGTGTATCCCATTCACATGTTCTGTGCCATAACTCAAACAAAAGTGCATGAGTACATTTAAAATATATATATACACACACAAAGATGTTTAATTTATAAAATATGTTGCATATCTGATTTAATAATGTGTATATTATGCATATACACTTTATATCATTCGTGTATCTCACACAACTGGAGAGAGGCATCAAAATGACTATAACCTGATAATATAAATTTTATTATTGTCCTATTGTCTTGGCAAGAACATCACACAGATGGTTCAGGAAACATTTCAGGTGCTTTTCCCCTCCCTACATATCTGAGTCTAAGGATGGGAGCTGCTATACACCATCAGATACACTGCCCACTTACACCAAGACTTCCATCTTGTAGATACTAGTATTAAAAATTTCAGGGGAAAATGAAAAAAAAAAAAGAGGCAGACAAAAGAGAGATTACATAAATAAGAGAGTAGGTAGATGTACGCTTTCACCTCCACAGGCATCACTCAAGTTACAAATGATGTCAAACAACCAAGCACTCGATCTTTTTTCCTGCCCAAAACTTTCAATTCACCGCTATTCTGTCATCTCATTAGAACCCTCCTGATTTTCTCAGCGCTAAACCGAAGCAGTCGTATTTCCCAGTGTTCTACATTCAAGATGCAAGCCTAAACATCAGGCTAAATTAGGGGTGTTTATACACCACTGAATGAGCAGAACTAAATGGTTTTCTGAGCGATAGGTACTTTTGCAGAATACCTGTCCGCATTTCTAAGGCATCTATCACTGTAGGATCTTCTGACAAAAAAGCTTTGTTCTATTTACGTCTCCAAAGTCTTTCTTTTTCAGTACCGGAACACACTGAACAGAAGGTGGAAAAAAAATAAATTGCCACATAAATGCAGGCGTGGAAAAATCCTGCAAGTCCCACACTATGTTACTGATTTCTTCCCTCCTTTGTGCACAAACAAGCCAGGATCACGTGCACGCCGCAGCCAGCCCGTGAACTCATCAGGGGCACATTGGAAAAAGCATGTTCTCAGCGTGTAATTGCTTTGGGAAAGAAAACAGTACAGAGGGTTACACCTACAAGGATTCTAACCTAACTGTAGGGCAAGTAGCACTCAGCCCTGAATTATGACAGGCCTGGGTTAATTACAAAGCTCCAGAAACTTTCTCCTGTTCTGCACCACAAAACATACGCAGAATTAAAACTTACGCTTGGGCAGAATATTTCAGCTGTGTATTACCATGCCAAAACCTTCAGTCAGAAAAACAAATTAAGAAACACAAATCTCAGTGATGAGTCTTTTGCCATCTCTTCTGCATGCTAACACGTGCATCATCTGTGCTCAGCACGAGGGAAAAAAGCATCACGCATGCCGCCTGTGAACTCACAACTACTCTGTAATGTGTTTGCTAGTGAAAAAAGTATTTTTACAGATGCCCGTTAAACATCACTATAAAGACAGAAGAACGAACAAACACCTTAGTGAGGTTTAAAGCTCTGCTGGGGACAGACCCTACTGCCCCTGATGAAATAACCACTGCAATACTGAAATACATAGTTCAGATTTCATTTTCTGTTCACGACTACACTGACACCCCTCTGACTCAAATGGATCACACTACCTTTATCAGAAAAGGTACACATCTTTGTAAGGCAATATTCATTATTAAATTAGTAGTTACATTTTTAAGAGATATATATAGATGCCACATAATTCTTTGTTACTGATAAAACTGGCAAAGTTTCTGCAGCCTGAAATGGTTGCTTACCATTAAAAAGGGGGGTAAGAAAAATTCTCTGAACAAGACAGATGTGCATTTTAAAAATAGGTAACACTGGCGACGACAGAAGTACCTGTGCAACCTCATTAGCTGGGATGAATTCAGGCCTGATGGTCTCTTGCAAGGATATTTCCACAATTTATTTTTAAGAGAGGCAGTTATGAATTTTGAGCTCAATGCAATATAATAATGACTTTCTGTATACAGAAGAGCTGATAAAACAATGTTCAACACTGTATTAAAAGAGGTAAGCTTCAGACCTGTAAGAGGAATTACTGCTCTAAACCATTTTTGTCCTAAGAGTCTCTCGTGTTGCTGGCTAAGGGATGGGGAAGTTTTGCATTATGGTGTGTAATACAGGCATAAGAGCTGGAGAACTTATTTTGAAGCCAATGGCAGGTAGAAGTTAAAGAAAATGTACAAGCACATAAATGTCAACTGCCTTTTTGCACGAAATAGGGCAAAACTTTGGCTAGAAAGAAAACAAACAAAACCCACAAAAAATCCAGCCTGTACAGATTTTCCTCTAAAAATAAAAGCTTTTTTTTTTTTTTATTTCCTTACCCATTTATGAGGGAAATAAAGACTTGGCTTTCATTCACATTCAATCCCAGTTATTAGCTCTGTGGTCGCTGGTCAGCAGCTTAGAAGGAACTAGAGTGTTAACACTAGCAGCACCACTGCTATGCCTTAGATACTGAGAAGGAGCCTGTTTACTCAGCCGAAGGGTGAAAATGGAATGGCACAGGGAACTACGAGAACAAAGTATCCCTACGGAAAGGATCACAGAAGTAGGCATGGAATTAGCCCTCCATCTCAGGCCAGTTCTGGACAGATTGAACATTCGTATCACGGAGTGGCCACTCCGAACTGTCACCCCTGTTCCCGGGTCACCGACAGAGGTGGCAACTGAGTGACAGTGCTGTCCCACAGGTATTCTCCTAAGGGGAGAGGTGGAACCCATCTGTGGGCCAGTGGGAAAAACTCAGAGCAAGCCCAAAGTGACCCCGAGACCATGACGAAGAGCTGACAGCTCCAGAGTCCCTCTGCTATTTTCTTGCTAGAGGTACATTTATGTACTTTATAATGTACATCCAGAAGCCTAAGATCAGTCTTTATTTTACATTCCTCCTCCTGGGGTGCCAAAGGCTATGTCAGAAGTCATGCCAGCTCATTTGGGGTTTTACGTAACCACCCTCGACAGGCACCCAAACAGCACATCAGCACACGTGATGCCTTCCCAAACCAGCCTTTGCTGTTTGACCTCACCTGGACACCTTCTCAGGTCGAAAACTGCCAAAAGAAAACACTAGCTGGAAACCTCGGACCCAAATATCCCACAAAAGTTCAAGGCACTATAGACCTGGACCCAGACGCAAGTTTATCCAGAACACATACTGCCCAGGCAATAAAGAAAACTAGAAATGCCACTGTATAACAGCCTGTTGACAGACAAATTAAATACATTAACAGGTTATTGCGGCCAAATGAGGGAAAGAAGATGTCCCAGTCCTTCTCCTTGTGCCTAGCAGTGTGGTTTTAACTGTTCCTATCAACAGCACCGCCCACAGGAGACCCTTCCATAAAGCCACCCTTACTCTGCTTCTGGAGGGAGTTACAATCCAGCAAAACGATTTAATGAAATTTAAAATTGCATTTTCATTTAAATAGGAGGCAGTACACATGCAGACTTGACCTGCAATAAATACTCCCTGGAACAGCGAGGAAGCTCAGCAGACTAATGCCACACAGGTGACTGCAGAGCGGGCTGTGCCAGCACCTCCGACCGCCAACCGCAGGAGGACACCCTGGGGCCCCCACAGTGAATCAAACCCCACTTCTGCTTAGAAAAGGAAGAACATGCACGTTCAGTAAGGTCTATAAACCAGAAATTGGCACTCAGCTCAGCCTGCCAACTGGGTTGCAAACACAGCCCAAACACAAACCTAGGACGGGTAAGGACTCCCCAGCACCGCGCCGCACGCTGGAGATGGGCACGCAGGGATGCATACCTGCAGCTGGGAACTTGCACAAAGAGAGTGCAGGGGGAAAAACAGCAAGGAAAACCCTTCACAGGGCAGGTGAAGGTCAGGATAGGAGAGCAAATACTGGATAAAGGCAGTAGCCTACCTTAAGAAAATGAAAATATAATGCTGTAAGCTAGTATCCACTGCTGTAGTAAGCCATGTTACTGCTGTAGCCTGCCTTGAACAGTGCTCAATGGCATTTTAATATATTGATCAAAAGGTTACCTAGTTCTGCAAGGACTTCCACCTAATACTATTTTGCACCATCAAATAGATTTTTCAGCAGTTTCAATTCAACTTTTTGCCTTCCAGAGGAGCCATTCAACACGCTATGGTTAAATAATGTTACCCCTCCACTGGGGGTGACAAAACACTCCAGTGACAGCTGTGTCCCATAAACAGAGCTGAAAACTTCATCTCGCAAAACACTTCAAGAAGGTCATTACAATAAACATAGTCCCGGACTAGAAAAACAGAAGCCTTGAAAGTAGGCATTTTGCAGACCATATTGAAAAAAAAGTTTCTATTAATATTTTTGGTTTGAAGTGCTCTGACTTCATTCTGTCCAGCTTCTGTTACCACCTCGCACATGTCACCAATTGCTTTAATCTCCAGTTTTCCTTACAAAAGCCAGGCTGCCTGCTCTCAGTGTCCACCAAGTAGTGAAAAACATGGACAGAGGGGACAAATTTACTGCTTCAGAGAGCTCGTCTTCGGAGACTCAAGCTTTGAGTGTACTGAAGTTCAGTCAAGTCCTTTTTAAAGTATTTTTTTAAATCATTTCTCTTGCTGCATTAAAAAACAAAAAAAGTGGGTTTATCTCATTTAATCTACTCCTTTAACTTAGTTCTCATACCACGCTTCACTTATGCTTGAAATGGCAAATTTTTTATTCTTCGGCCACTAACTATTGAACCACAAAACATGCTCTTCTATGGAGGTAGGAACCAATGTTACTCCATATGCACGCTCCGTATGCCAGCTTCTTAAAGCAGAGTAAGAGACCAAAATAAACCACTGTGTTAAACCTCTGGAAAATATCCCTAATGAGCTAAGGGCGCCTCTGAAGTTGAGAGAAAACAAATGTAATCAGCTCAGTTGTTTCATGATGTCAAAAGGGACTTTGAAAGTTTTTCAGCTGAAAATGGAATATACTTATACACAAATTAGATGCTGATTTTTAAAAGATGGGAAGGAAACAGTTCATACCAAATGCAAAATGGGAGACCACAAATTTGAAGCGACTGAATAGACCCGGTTTGTCCCTCTGCAGTACTTCAGCAGGATGCACTCACTTTCGTTAGATCTGTACTGACCAAATAAAAGGCAAAAATCAAACCAGACCTAAGGTATTGTCCTAGTTTTGGCTGGGACAGAGCTAATTTTCTTCCTAGCAGCTGGCATAGTGCTGTGGTTTGGATTTAGTGCTAGAAGAATGTTGATAACTCACTGATGGCTTGGTTGTTGCTGAGCAGGGCTTACACCAGGCAAGGACTTCTCAGCTTCCCCTGCTCTGCCAGGGGCACAAGAAGCTGGGAGGGGGCACAGCCAGGGCAGCTGACCCCAACTGGCCCAAGGGCTACCCCAGACCATAGGACGTCATGCTCGGCAAACAAAGCTGGGGGAAGAAGAAGGAGGGGGAAGACATTCGGAGTGATGGTGTTTGTCATCCCAAGTCACCGTTATGCATGTTGGAGCCCTGCTTTCCTGGGGATGGCCGAACGCCTGCCTGCCCATGGGAAGCAGGGAATGAATTCCTTGCTTTGCTTTGCTTGCATGCGTGGCTTTTGCTTTCCTTATTAAACTGCCTTTATCTCAACGCACAAACTTTCTCACTTTTACCCTTCCGATTCTCTCCCCAATCCCCCCGGGGGCAGCGAGCGAGCGGCTGCGTGGGGCTGAGCTGCGGCTGGGGTTAAACCGCGGCAGGTAGATGCCACATGCACTTCATACTGCAGGCGCTAACTCCTAGGACAAGCCCTTGCTTCCACGAGGCAAACTGAGGAAAAAGATGTATTAGCCCACCAGCAATTCCTCTTGTTCTTGTTCTATCATTTTCCCTCCTATGAGCAGAAGCATTTATTTTTAATTTTTTTTTTAATATCTATTTCATCTTAAGTATCACTGAGCCTCCATAGGTCTGCCACCGGACAAGCACCACGGCCCATTCTATAGGAAGCTACAGCCTGAATAAAGCAAACAAGCACAAGAACTTTGCCAGAGATATATATTTACAGTCATTTTCCTCTACTTAGAAGACTCAGAATAAGAAGAGGAGCATCTTTGAATACAAGAATAAGACAAATTAAATACGCAAAATTTTCTTGATAAATTTTTAAAGCAAAATATTGAGCCTTGTGCCGCTGAAATTATAAAAGTAACAAAACAGCACTACAACATGCAATTTCACATCTTGCGCAAGTAGAATTACTACTGACAGCAAGAAAGTAAACAAATTCGTCCACAGAAATGTGGTGCTTATTTTAGGAATAATCTTCATGCAAAATTAAAGCTCCTTTCTCAAGGAAAGAAATGTAGATGAAAACATCTGGGCTATTGGTAGGAGAGATTACTTTCTTACTAAAATAGAGCTACATTACCAAAACCAAGGAGCAAATGGTAGCGATGGGGCCTCTAAGGAAAAGCAGAGAAAGGCAGCACAGAAAATTTTGTTGAGCAGCAGAGTAAAGAGAGTTTAATCGTTTTATTACTAAAACCTGAAGATGGAAAACCTTGTATAACTTCCAGATACACCAGGAGAGGAGAGGAACTGTTTCCCATTAACATTCTAATAATGGGAAAATGCCCAAGGGAAGCCAACCCATAACCCAGCAGAAAGCAAAGGTTTCAAAACATATTTGTGGCAATAAGCTGCAGAGAGCCAACACCTACAACGGTTCGCTCCTGCCGGCTCTGCCGAGCCCCATGCTGCAGAGCAGGGAGCACCGGTGGAAAAATGGAGAACGTGAGACAGAAAGAACAGCCCACACATACAGATACGGGGGAAAAGCAGTTGGTGAAAAAAAGGGTCAGATCAAGGACACCCCTTCCGAAACGGCTGGGAGATGCCAGTACAGACGGGCAATTGGAGAGTGATGGTCCAGAGGCCACCTGAAGGTGGACTTCCATCTCTGGTCTTCTGCTGGTGGTAGAAACGAAGACACGCTCCCAGACTTCAGAACAACAATGGCAAAACCACTGTGGGTGGTTTGGGTTTTTTTAGTTTAAAAATTTTCAAACAATAACTGTCACCAAAAGGAAACCTGAGCCTTTTGTCTCAATCTGTCAACAGAGTTAGTTATCAAATTGGTACCTTCTTCCTGAAGCAGAGTGCCTTCTGCAGCGGTGCCCAACACAGCCTCTCCAGGAGGACATCTCCCCAGGCAAACCCATGCAACACCTCTAGCACCCCAAATCCATACCCCCAAGGCATAGGCTATCCACTTCCACCAATGCCACTTACTCAATTTTTCAAGAAGACCCATAAGATACAGGGACAAATAACAAAACAAAACCAAAACCAATCAGCAGGTTTTTGTCACAGCCGAAGAATGAAGAGCAGCTATAGAAAGGGAACTGGTTGCGCAAAACATTTATCAAGTATTGATAAGAAATAGTTATTTGAAACCCACAACAGGCACACCGCGCTCCAGAGAAGAGGTGGAGACCAAAAAAAACCCCAAACCCTACCCCCAAAAACCCAAACGCCGTTACTGGAGAGTGCACAGGACCCTTCCTCCACGGCTGCCGAGGCCAGATGAACAAAGCCGCCGGCGCCAGCAGGCGCTGGCTCTGACGCAAGGCATCACACACGCTTGGGCTCACCGGGACGCATGACGCACTCACTGCTGTACGGCCCAATTCTCCCCCCCTTAACAATTTTTTTTTTTTTTAAAAACTGGAGGACAGATGTAAATGTTCAGGAATCCCACTGCATCCTCATGCTTTTTTCTTTTTCCATGCATTTTACGCAACGAGACTTCATCTACAAATACTTTTATTAAAGCACAGAAAACAGCAGTTCACGAGAAAAATCACACAGGTTCAGGCAACTTCCACATTGTCCCTTAGCAGCGTGCTGAAGTTAACCAGCAACACCACTGCCGACCTACCGCTGGAACTGAGTATCTACTCAGGCTCATAATTAATGTATAAGATATTTATTCATGGATGTCAGGTAAAAATCACACTTGTTCTGGGGAGAGCAATACTTCACAAAGCAATTTAGTCTGGGAGAAACTGATAACGAAAATAATTAGAACATAAGTAGAAACTAATGAACAACTTTGAACTTAACTTTCCAAAAAAGGTAAAACAAAGAGGAAAAAACTGGGGATTAATTATTTTTATTGTTTCCACTGTAAATTATTATTTCTAAATATCAGGGATTTAATATAATTATCTCACCATTAAATCAGTTTTCTTTAGAGTATAGCAGATTCCATAACCAGTATGTTTCCAATCCTACAATTCTTGTTCTTTCTTTAAAATAGCAGTAATAGTAACTACCCAAGGAGAAAAGTGAGTTCAGGTAAGTCCCAGGATGCGTGGGCAGCCCATTATACAGCCCATTTCACCCAGCACTCTATTCGTTTTGGGGGAGGGAGAAGGAAAGGAAGATTAGTTACCTGAATAACCCTTACAGAAGGGAAAATAATCAGATTGTAGAATACAGAACTGAATTTTATTTCACAAAAACAAATATAATGTTTATATACTTACCTGCACTTTATTCTGAAGCACGGGAAGCCACAAAACCTTATCAGTTTTAAAGATGGTTTAAAGATCTCGTTAAAGATCTCCCTAACTTGCTTAGGGACATGGTTTAGTGGTAGGATAGCAGTGTTAGGTTAACGGTTGGACTTGCTGATCTTAAAGGTGTTTTCCAACCTAAACAATTCTATGATTCTACAATTCTAAAGGCATACGGAAATGTAAAGAAGAACATTGAATGTTTTGAAGAATCATCCTGGTCTATGGGATGGGATGCTGGCATACTTGCTTGCCTCAGGCTGATTTTTCGCCCCAATTCAGGATTTTAAAAGAAAACCAGCTTCCTTAGGATGAAGACTTACTCAAGATTTTGTGTGATCCAGCTAAAATAGTTAAAATCTCCATATTAGGAAGACTTAATATTCTTGGAGACCTAAGACAAATACAATGGCAATATTCACAGACTGAGACTGGATTAGCAGATGTTACAGTGCGACACAAAGCCGCTATAAAAGGCTACAGCTCTTTTACAGAGCAGACAGGGCACCACGACAGGAGGGGTATAACAACGCCGTTGTATACTATTACATCAGAAAGATTTCCACTAACTGCAATATCTCTCTCTCTTTGGTCACCAACTATAAATAGCATCAACCCCAAAGCATTAGGAAACACAACATGCTAGGTGGAACCTCCACTAAAAGAAATCTATTCAACTACAAGCCCATATTTTGGCATTAGCAAACAATTTCTGGAGATGTAAGATACAAAAGCAGAGACATTAATGGTGTACATGTTAGGAGCTCAAATACTCCAGGCCTGAAGAGACAGGAAGCATGAAGCTTGCTAGGGAAGGAAATAGGGATTTTAGTCTTGAGACATAAGCAAGTAATATACTGTTTACTTGGTCTCATTTTGTAGTGGACAAGCCCACTTAATTCATTTTCAAAATCAAGCTTCCACCTCTGCAAGCTTCTGCCTTAAATCCAGGTCTAAGATGGCGGCCAATGAGGATTATAATATAATTTGTTACTAGACATAGAGAGAAACATTAACTGGGCTAAAAATTCCAGTCATGCAACCTTAGAAGCCCATGGCACATCCACCCAAATCTTTGAACTGCTTCATTATTGGTGCTCATGCAACAGCCAGTATTTTGCACCTGGAAAAAGGCTTGCAGTAGCTGGCAGTGATTGAGGTGAAGAGATCCCTACTGACATAGCATGTAGTTCCAGAGCAATTTGAATCATGAAACTGCATTGCAGATATTGATAAATTACAGTAATAAAAGCAAGTTGTGCTAGCAGGAGAGGAACTGTAAGAAATATTTTCCCCCATATAATAAAAAGTGCATCTAATATGGCATTGGATTTATTTTTTGCAAGTCTAATCATGTTAGAAAGTATGTCACTGTGCAAGTATTTCTACTAAAGAATCTGTATAAGCTAAATAAAAAAGTTACACTTATTGAGAAAGTGAATTATTCAACAAGAGTCAGAGTGGCAGATTTATCAACCTTGCAAAGTAAAAATGTATTATATATCTACTCTGCTAAATATTTTATTTAAAAAAATACAACAACAACAAATCTTCAGTGAATCAAGAACACAGTAAGCACACTTCTAATGAGAATGCTGCTTTGATGTGCATCTGTATTACAGAAGCAAAGACTTCTTCCCTGAACAGAAAAGAAATGCTACTAAATGTCACGTAAGAACAAATCACACACACACCACTCCACAACGTCCCCCACCCCCCAAATCACCTGGTCTGCATTTCACAGGACCAATCAATCCAAAAGCAAAAAATGCAACAATTAGTGTAGTGTCTTCTCGGACTTTGAATTCACATCCAGCAATATTTCCTGTACCATTAAAAGCATAGATTTATGTGGTAATTTGCAGGAGTTCATCTTCTCCTACAATGTGCCCCAAAAAATCTGGAGGGCAAGAGCAACTCCTAACACTATTTAAGTTACAGAAGATGTGTGTAGAGCAAAGGCTGGAGAGAAGATGTTGGGGGGGGAATATTTAAAAAAAAAAACAACAAAACAACTCACTAATTATACTTCAAAATTATGACAAGCATCTCCCAAGGAAGAGGATAAGCATATACCAGTGCCTGAAAGATTTAACATCCTGAAGTGGAGAAGTTTGGGGAAAAAACCCAATACCAAAACCCTCTTTATTAGCAGTTCTTGTAAAAAAGCTAATAGTAGGTTGTATATCATATATAATCCAAAACCATGCACAGTAGACAATTAACAGGTAGTAATTCTACAAAATCCACTTTGATCTCTCATCCTTTTAGATAAATTTCAACCACCTGAGGCAGTCAACCATTCCCTATGTCAACTATTCTCCATATAAGCCATCCCGCCTTTAAAAAAAAGAAAAAATACTTTTGAATTCTCAGACCCTGAGTTTTTCTTAAAATACTCTCACACCCATCCACAGTTTATTAGGGAGGGAAAACAAAACAAAAAACCAAACCAACCAACCAAAAAAAAGAGAGAGGAATCAACTATTGCTTACCCAGATGAAGAGTCCCACTGGCTCCAGCAACAAAGCTGAGAAGGAAAGCTACTTTGAATTCCTGCTGTGAATCCCATTACAGCTAAAATCTAAAGTCTGCACAACCTGAAGAAGATAAAGGTCCACCCTTCCCTTAGCCAGCCGTTAATGTGAACAAGCTTCTGAAGTGAGGGGTTTTACAATCATTGAAATAAAACAGTCAAGACCTCCCAACAAGATCTAAAACTATGCCATATGTAAGTAATCGGGGATTGGTTTTTTTTACTTCCAAGAACACTTAGAAGCATTTGTTCAGATCTTAACAGAATTTACCATAGCTTTTGTCCTCAGGAATCACTGCCCGTTTTATCTACCTTTACCAGAAGGGCAACTACTGCTAGAACATCACCTATTAGGGCCTAACAGTTTCAGAAAAGGAAACAAACCTTTTTCAAAAATTAAGTACCTCCATAGCCTCAAGCATACTCAAGGGAGGAGGACAGAAATTTGCAGTGCGAGAGGGGCAGTGCTCCGCACCCTTCTTGTCTGCAGTGCAAGATGCGGTGACACTGCGAAATCACGCGCAAGCACCCCCAGTGCAGGTGACGTTTGCAAGGAAGGTACCAGAAACCACAAGTACCAACCACCACTTGCAGTTAACGTACATCTTCAAACCAGCGCCACCATGGGCCACAAGTTAGCACCATATTAGAGAGGTCACAGAATCACACAGCAGTGAGGTATCATTTATTTATGTATCTTGACCTTCCAAAGTAAAAAAATCAACATACAGGCAGTACAGACATTTAAAAAAATATCAAAATTAAACAGAAAAATAAAAGCATGTTCACAATGCAGTAGTTTGCTTTAACTTCCAAGAAAAACGTAGCTTTTGTTTAAATTCTTTTTTATACATGAAAAATATAGCTGATCCAACTTATATATTGCCTTGATCTACAGCTTAGCCCTGTAAAAACTGTATTTACAGAAAACAGAGCTGGAACAGACGTCAGAGATGTTTTCCTGCCACAGCTCAGTCATCTTATTAAAATGAAACCTAAGTGCAAAATTCAGTGTAATAAGCATAGCTAATTTTTTCTTGAAGAAAAACTAATTAATCCCAAAGCTCCATCAATGCTTAACATAAGCTTGTACAGTGTTAGGAAAATAAGGAAGCTTTAAGCTTGTCTGTGCCGCACACTCTTCATATACCAAAGTTCATTAGTGGAAAAAAAAAAATAAAATGAAAGCATCTCAAACAAATAACAAGGAAAAAATACGTACACCTGAGAAAATTAAAAAATAGGGCCAAATTAGCATTGCATATGTCTTCCATTTTTTAATTCCTTTTTTTAAAAGCTGTGTAATCTCAATATTGCTGCATTTAATTGTGCAATAATTCCCACCTGATCAGAAGTACAGTTCAAAATACAACCTCTCTCCAGAACACGGCAGAAACACCATTAAAATACCAAACTTCCCCGCTGGGTAATTTGCCAGAAAACAGCTCCAACCGTCTGGATTTCCTCCCAACTGCGTGAACACGTAACAGCAGAGAAAGAGCCCTCTGCCTCCTTACGCCCCTCTCGGGACTGCGGAGGAAGGGCGCCGCGCAGCACCCCGAGCGCCCCAGCACCCTGCCGGCGGGGCCAACGGGAAAGGCCACAGATGGCTTCGGGCGCCCTGGGGAGGTATGGCTGACCCCGTCCTATCTTCGGCAGCTCGCCTTACCAAGCCATTTGCAACGCCGGTGCCTACTGCCGGAACGGAGCCCGCAGCTCCCCAAGGCAGAGAGAGCCCAGAGCCCCGCTGCTGACGGCTCACCAGACGCCGAGCGCGACGCGGCTGCCCGTAACGCCCGCTACCAGGCATTTCCTGGCTGACAAAAAAGTTCTTCACAGGCCAAATAGGAGCCCGACACCAAAAGGCAAAACTCCAGCAGCGCCAGCCCTTCCCAACGCTGCTCGCACCCTGTGCTACGCACACGGCTTCCAGTTTGTCCCCACAATCCCTCCAAAGCCATCTACAAGCATTCTTCTAGAAAACCATCTTCAGCTCCCTTTAAGAACTAAAAAGTAGTAAGTTGGACTGGTTTCTTGTCAAGGCTTTCACCGGTTTTGTTGGTTCATGGCACACCTGGCAGAAATGATGCACCAAGACGGAGTGCAGGCTGTCACGAGCTGTAGTACAGACAAAGCCTTATCATGGCTAAATTACGTCCCAGAGGCGATAGGACAGACGGCGTCCCCCCGGTCATCATCGGGGCACAGCACAAACAGGAGACAAAAAGAGCAGAATAAAGCCAGCTCCGTCTGGAAGAGCGGGGAAAACCAGGGGTTGAATAAATGGGCTGGATGGGGAAGATTACTGATTGCGTTTCAAACTGATCACTCATTACTTAATGGAATAAAAGACTAGGAAATAAAAACATAATTTAGCACTCTAGTAATGATTAAATCTACCACTCAGAGCTGGCACGTGAGAAAGCACAGTGCCCAAGAACCACTGGCAGCAGCATTCTGATGAGCACTGAATTCTTAAGGAAAAAAAAAATTACATAGTAATTGCAGGGGGAAATATGTATGTAGTAGATGTAATATAGTATATTATTAAAGCTATAGTAAAACCTAACAGCTAGAAGCAGTGATAAATACATTTAGAGCTAAAACTTACATTTTTAACTGTGAGAACAATCAACCTTTGAAAGCACTTTATTTGTTGATGTGGTGATTCTTCTACGTGTTCAAATTAAAGTTGAATGTCTCTAAATCGATTTTAAGACCAAACACTTTCTCCAGTTTCATTTTGCTGCAACAAAGCAAGAAGTGAATACATGAGGATACCTGCTTGGATTTGCACAGTACCAAATCATTTTATCTCAGCGAGATTCTTGCTCCAAACTCAGCTGACCATGGTGTTTCCACAAAACCTTTCTCCATCAAATAACGTGAACGTAGAAGTATTTTTTCTATATTATAACTGCAACTGGACATTGAAGAACTATACCTGGGGACAACATAGGTATTTTCGACCTCTCAGCTGATGGGGGGATTTCCTACACTGAACATCAGAGCCTGCCACAGGGTATAGGATGCCTGAAGAAAAAGCACCTCAAAATACCCGAGCCATTCGCACGGCAACAGTGAATCCTTAAATGACTTGCAGCGAGTCACCTCTATGTCAAATCCCTGATAGGAGAGACTAAGCAGGGCTGGGTCCTATAGGCAGGCTTCGAGGTTTCAGGAATACAACAGCGAGACAGCCAGCAGGCACTTTCAGGAGGTGCCTTCTCGTGCCACTGACATATCCCACTGTACCACATGGGTTCAAAACTTTATTTCTTAAAGCAGCAATTTAGAAACTAATTTAAAAAAAAAATATTTCAAGTAATGGATATAAACAATCCTTTTTACCAGAAATTCAAACTAATGTTTTGGTTTGTTTTATTTGGAGAAACGGCAGGGCACAACCCTCAGGTCTGACACAGGACCACAGCCACCAGCCTCGTGACACAAGTAGCAACCTGTTTAATAACCCAACGCTTATCTGCAGGCTCTCTCTGAAAATCTTTGCAAACTTACCCGTAGCATGGCTCTGCTTCAGTTATAGGCTACAGCATGTTAGCATAGGTGGTAAATTCTGAAGCATTTTTTTTCTTCATGGTAAATTAACGTCAATCTAATCGCCATCAAACATAACACTACTTTAAAGTCTGTGCCTGCTGAGACTGATACAAATGGCAAAAATTCCACTCATAAACTGTATAGGCTCATAAAATCTTGCATCTTAATTAAAAATAAAGAACATAATGTATTATTAAGCGACTGAGCAACTGCAGGAATTCTCTGTTTAGATGGACTTCAGTGTAACAACTCACCCATGTCTTTCAGTGATCTAGCCCATACCTGTAACATATGTGCAAGCATTCCACAGATCAAGACACTGCACAAATTCAGGCTATTCACAACAGAACACATTTTATGAAGAGTTTTAAAGACTGTTTTTATTTCACAGCCTTTGTATGGTGATATTTATTTTCCTCTTCCCCAAGCCCTAAAATCATTAGCTTCATAATAATATGTAAAGAACAGACTATACTGAGAACGATGTGAGGAAGAAGTATCCTCTAACAGTGAGACAAAAATCAAGAGTGTACCTCTTTAACTTTCCATGTCTTTTCCAAACTGCGAACTCCCAGACTAATAAATGCTTTAAGATCTGAGCTCTATCTTCAGGTTTTTAAAATATAAGTTAATTTAGAACTAATTTCCTTTCAAAAGTTCCCAAAACTTTTTTTCATTTCCAGAGTTAAGGAGAAAGGAATTCTGGAGAACTACCGGCAACGTTTTGATTTCTCACGCGCTACCGGGCGCATTAGCACCTGTAAGGCAAGAGACGCCGCAGCGCCCGGCACTCACGCACCCAAACCAGCTTTCCCCTCGCTGTTCTAGCAGACGTATTTCTGAACGAAACAAAAACATTTTCTGAAGGCACCACTTCCACCAAACACCCACCGCAAGCAAAAGGGGTTGTTACATTGACATGGTTTCTTTCATCCTGATTTGAAACCATGCTGAGATCCAATGGCAACGAGGAACACAGAAGGCAGAGTTTGTCACTGTTCTTAGCTGCCTTTTTGACATCTGTTTCACAGCTCTTGGAAAGCCCATTTCCATTAATCTACCATGAGAAAGGACGGGAGATAAAATTCCCAGGCTGCAGAGGGCATTAGGAGACTTTCCTAGCTGACTGTACGTTAAGAAGGAACTGTAACAGCCAAATTCTGTTGCTGTGAATAGACGGAAGATGCTGTAATTCTATTCCTCCTTTTGTCTTAATGGAGTTATTTATGTTGTGATCTCGAGGGCAGACCACTTACCAAAGACGTTACCAGCCACCTGCGAGAAAGAAACAGGGGCCTAAGAACGGCCGGTGACATCCCGGTCCCATTCGGCAGAATCAATCAAAAAGCCCAATGCTATTGATCCGTATGGCAGGAGCTGTGTGGGTTGAAAGATACTCCGCTTCTGAGAGTCTACATTGAAGCCTAAAATAGAGTAAGCATGATGGTCTCAGCCCAAGTCCCTCCAAACACCACTAAAACTCATCTAATTTAATCTGGACCAGCTGACTTCCCAGGAGGACATGTGAGAAGAAATTGTGTTCCTCTGAGCAAGAATGGTGGTAGGAAAAACAAAGCACCGACAACTTCACAGCACAGCTAATGGTCATGGAGAAGGTCTCCGTCTCCACTGGTTTAAGGAACTGAGAACAACTACCTCATTGCCTTCGGAATGTTTATTATCTAGCATCATAATTAATGCCATTTCAGTTAAACTGCATATGGGGAAGCAGCAGGAACTAAGAGTAAATACCAAAACCCCTGTCAAAAGGAAAATTATTGCAACAAGCTATGAATACTTGTCATTATCTCTGTGACTGCAGTCACTAGGCTTTGACTTGCTCTTAATGGTTTTCATTCAATCTCACCATGATAAACTACAAGACTTCAAGTTTGTTCAGTTTTGCCACTCAAGATGGGGCAGGAGACACTCACATTTGTAGGGATTTACAGAAATCATTATTTTCCAGACAGAATTTTAACACAATCCTACAAAATACTTCCCATACGAGGACGTTTTCAGGGAACAGGAAAGGTTTGGGGAGCCAACACACCTCCCAGTTTGCAGGCTACTTTTTATGCAGCAAAATATTCACAGTATACTTCTCCAAGTATGAAGGAAACCAACATAATAGTCCAGTTTACCACACACTTTGTGGTTTAACCATAAGAAATAAGAAGTAGCTAGCCCACATGACTGTGGTCTGTACGCAGTGGGGCCATGCTTGAACCAAAACTATCCCAAAGACTGCTTTAGCTATGACAAAGCAAGAAACAGAAGACCCTGCTTTATGTATCACATAGTACATTGAGCATTCTACTTCTGATGTTGTGTGACAGTGATTTTCACTAGTTGGCATCCATTAAAAAATACATATATGTTGAATTATGCCACACACAGCCCCTGAGCTACAGGCATAGTTCTCTGCTTATCAGTACGATACCTTACATCATCTATAAGGATGCAAGTCCTTCACTCCCACCGCCTAGTACAAATCTATTCCTCCTTTGTCTTTGACTTTATCATACTAGAAAATGGTAAAACTTCAGTTTATTCATTTCTGTTCCTCTATTTTGTCAAGCTATCCTGATAAAGAAGGAAAAAGTTCTTCATCCATCACCGAGAGTGAGTTTAACCAGAGAACCAAAGGGCAAAAGAGAAGGCCAAGGAGGGATGGGTTCTTCAGATGCATGACTCCAAGCTGTAATCTTACAGACAAAAATGCAAGAAATGTTTTATTTTTCTCTTTTCCCTCCAACATCACACTACTGCTGAAATCGTATACAAAAACCAGGAGAGAGGACAAACTCAAAAAAACTTGTAACAAAAAGACCACCGGGGCAAATCAACACTTGGCTTTATTTCAACTCAAAAGAAAAACAAACTTCAACGCAGGGAAGAGCAAACACTGGGAAGGGTGACCACTTGCAGGCAAAAAGGGTCAGACATCTGAACAAACTTGCTGGAGCAGCGGAGCTCTCCAGACAAACATTTCCTTTTGCCAAACATCTTCCCACTTACAAGACACTTTCCGCTGTGAAAACACAACCCGTTTACAGCCTTCCAAGTGAATGTAACATGGCACTGGGCACCCAATATATGCTTATGAGGTTACCAAAAGTTACCCCATAACAGAAGTCTCCAAGGTTTGCATCAGCACTGAGCACATCCCTAAGAAGCGGGAGAAGAACACGGCTTGCTCTGGCTACGGGTCCACCCTGGTTACGCGCGCTTGATCAGCCAGGCACAAACGCGAAGGTTTTCTTTCCCATCACAAAGTGTTCAGCCAAGGGAAGCATGACCAGTAAGTTAAAATACAACAGTACTGCCACTGTAGCACTGAAATTAATATTTCTTACAAACCTTCATATCAATAATGAAGTTAAAATGCACCAAATTTGGAAGAGGGATTATTTGGGGACAGGGGAGAGAAGAAGGAAGCCTATTCAACGTAATTCAGTAAAAAGCTAAACTAATTTAGAGAAAGAAGATAAGCATTTCTGCAACCAGAAAATAATTTTAAATTCTTCTTCCTCAGTGATATAAACATGTAGAAAATTCAACAAAGAGGCTAGAATTGGGTCACTTTCTTCCCAACATTACCAGCCTATGGGAAACAGATCCTAGCTTCAAATTGCTCATTCTTAAAGATTATAAACACTTTGTCATATTTCAAGAATAAGCAAGGTATGCAGAGTTCTCCACTGGATGACTCCTGAAGCCCAATTATGCATCACTTCTGTTTTCAGAAGACACGATGAATGGGGGAAAATAACTCAAACTAAAAGATGACAACATACCTGTGATTCAGAATCAGAATTTAAAAGTATTTCCAATGCATCGGGTACATTTCAATGTAGCAGCAAAAGAATCAGGGCAAGTTTTTTTATTTCAGTGACCTTTTAATCAGTGGAAAAAAGGAGAAAGAACTCTGGGCAACCAAATTAGTTCAGAGAATACTAAATGTTCCTAATTTTCAGTACAACTCAATGAGTAAATAAATATGTTAGAACAATGTAATTTGATTTTAAGCATCAGGTATGTAACAAAATCAGTTTCAAATCACTGAGGACACATAGAGTATTTCCTATTTCTCTACACAGGTGCAGCACAATGGTCCTATATATAGGAACACCCTATCTGAGGAACCCAAGAGCCCACACAAATCATGTGGCCTTAAACACTACATATTCAAACAGGTCGAAATCTGGCAGGGACTTTGCAAAGTCCTCAGAGAAGAGGGCAGCCAAAGGCAAACCACAAATTGACATGAACTATCCCGTCAGGCCTGATGGAACTTGATGGGGGTGAGTCACGCAGCTCCGATATCCACAAATCAAGGACCAAGAAAAACACCAAAAATAAGTTAAAACCCTCGAATCAGAAGGTAAGTTTTAGGAAGATTAAGTAAAAGAAACATTACATTCATTACTATCAGGTTAGACAATATATTACACTTGTGCAAGAGGTTTGTGATTTGGGCAGTTTCCTTACCACCGGTTCAGTAGTTGCCCGTGCTTATTTGCACAAAGCTGAAAACCAGATTGCTACAGAGCTCCAACATTTCCATTTAGTGGCAGCTAAACTCAGGTCTATTTTGCAGCAGTCTCAGCTGTAACAAGGACTACTTCAAAAAACCTCCTCCTTATAGTCAGTTCTCTGATGGCAGTGTTCAGCCCTCTCGGCGTGCAGCACGCCATGATATATGCACAATCAATCAAGCCATTAAAAATTGCATTGATGTTGAAACGGAAAGATTAAGTGGTCCTTCTCCTGAAGTATCTCAGAATTAAACAAGTTCTGGCATGAAACAAGCTAACTCTACGAGTCAGACTGGAGGTTACAGGAACTCCAAACTCCGTTCGCTGCTTTTCTCTAACAGTATTGTGCTGGGTAAAACAATTGCAGGTGTTACACAGCTCTGGAAGGGGCCTCTGGAAATATTTCTTTCTAACACATGGAAAACAGCATAGATGACTAAATGCAAAAGAGATCTCCTCTTAAATTATTCTTCCCCCGTGCTATAAGCATGTAGAAGATATAAATTCAACAAAGAGGCCAGAATAAAAAGAAAAAAGGCATGTGCTACTGCTTGTTCAGAGGCCAGTTACATATTAAGGTTTTGGGATCCCTCTGTTTGCTTTTACAGATCCTGAAACAAAACAAAACAAAATAGAAAAAAAAAACCAAATAAAAATCCCAAACACAATATAGTGTTTTAAGAATTTTTAACACTTTGGTTATCAGACCTGCTGTATATTTTAATGGTCGGTATCTACTTTTGCCCCTAAGCAGGACACTGCAATTCCTCTCTATTTGAAAGCTGTATACCTGTTAGAAATTATTTATTCACCCTCTGTTAGATAAGAGTGTTGCTTTGCCACATAAAATACAGCCTCTATGAGTTATCCACTCACATTTCTGAAAAGACATAGCTGTTTTAGGATTTGGTTTTGTTTTACATGAACTTTAGAACCCATATAGTTACCTTCCGATAAAGACTCAGATATGGGGAACCTTAAAGGTGGGCCTTCACAGCGTCTCCACTTCAAGTCCACCCCCAACTGATTCCCAAAAGGGAAGAAGCAATAACTCAACGTTCATAGTGGAAAAAAAAAAAAAAATGAAAATAATTGCTCTTTTCCTAGAACAGCAACACACTGACTTCACAAGCGGAAAGGAGCTTTCAACTTCAAAGTAAGGAAAGACTATCCAATTTCTCTCTTAGAGCACGCCAGGGTCCCCTTTTTTGCCAAGACCTTAAGGCCAGCTCTGATCGCTAATACTTCCAGGGTCTGAAAGACCCTTACATCTCCAAGCAGCAGGAAAAACACACACAGGGAGGATGCAAATTTGCTTTATTTCTATCCCACCACGTTCGGGGCAGGGAATTCTCCGTGGATCAGCAGACTCCAAGCCGGCCATCCCATTCGCCTCATAAAACTCTGGGAACAAATACATAACCCTAATCTGCAAGCACGCTCCCAAAGCCAAAAACAAACCGTGCGGTACATTTTATGCCCCACAGTACCACGGCTTGACAAACAGCAGTCATTTCACAAATATTACAGAATTTAAAGTCTTTCACACATTTCTAAAGTCCAGTGCTTACACGGCAGCTGTGTATCAATTGCACAAGAAACATTAAATCATGGTTTTGTAATTGGTTACTTATTGGTTATTTATTTATATTGGTTCCATAGAAAATATCTGACTAATATTCTTAGAATACAAACAAAATTATTTGACCAGAAATTCTGCCTACTTGAGGCACATTATGCAGACAGATAAACCTCATCAGGCTCCAGCCTGCCAGGGCCTCAGCTGATATCAGCCACTGAGTTCAGTGCACGCATGAGTGGCTTTGAAAGGAGACGCCGTGACGCGAGCCTGCAGATTAAAAAGGAAAATTCAAGCCCTTAAAAGGGATTGCAGTGTTGAGATAAATGAGCACAGGTGTCCCTGGTTTATCTGGAATTAGCATCAGATTTTGGGCCTTTCAAGAATTTAGAATGTTTAAAGTCTGTAAATAAATTACTTTAGTGAAGGAAAATAATCTGTTAAAGAACTTCATTACTCAGGGGTTAAGTTCCTCCGCCGCAGAAGCAAAGATCAACGTGCCCACAGAGACCAGGGTTAACCCTGAAGCCTTTTGCTCTCGGCACACTTGCAATTCTGTTCTGACTTCGGTTTTGCTCGGAAATCTCAGCATTACAGCATCAAACAACAGCAAAGAGAAAAAACTCCACTTCTTTGTGATGGAAAAAATACTTTCCAGCAATATTGTTAAACAATACAAAACTAATATTTTAAACACTTAAATGCTAAGGCATGCAGATGCGATTTGGTAAGTGTTTCCCTAAAAATAACAGACCTGAAATTCCCTGGAAAAAAGGCCATTCAGTTACTGCTCGAAGCCTACCGAATCATTTGCTTTCTTCAAAGGGGACAGGAAAATAACCCAGTCAAATCCTTCACACACTTACATGCTATAACAGAGGTTCTAAAGATTGAGTTTCTGCATCGTAATTTCACAGTGCTATGCCAGCAAGTTACTTAAACTGAATGCTAAGCACGTCTCCTAAGAGAGCGGGTCCTCTCTGACTTCTGAGAATGACCCAGACTTGCCTGGTTCTCACTGGTACACCGAGCTGCGCTCCTCGCAGGCGGATTTTGACTCCTCTCTTTGTGGGTGTCTACTTTGTGACTGAGAAGCACAACAGAAGAAAATGAGGAAACTATTTGAAAAAAGGAGACCCCCCTCGTTACTCTGATTTAACACTTGTTACAAATGGCACGCGTACCTGGCCTTTCCTAACCGCCTAAGTCCCCAATCAAAACTGGAAATAAAATAAAGCTATTTTTGAAAGTTTAAATTTCACACAGCTAATCACATCAAAATTACAATAATGAAAATAGCTGATTCACAGTTGTAAAAAGAGTTAATTTGCATGATTAGGCATCAATTCCTTAACCAAAATTAAAATAAAAATATATATTCCCTAGTTTGGATCAACTTCTTAATACAACATTTAAACATTGTTCACCTCACTTTCTAGCACACTTACATTTCAAGGTGATGCACCTATTTTATAAACATTCATCCATGTTAATTTTCTGTCTGAAATATCTAATAAGCAATGGGCAATACATAGAGAGGGAGGGGAGGAGAGGGAGAGACAGAGACACTATATTTGCTTAGAATCTCCACATCAGAATTTTTGGCTTCTGTACCACTTTGCTGTGTTTTGTGTGTATCCTACAGTTCTCAGTATTCTGCAGTGTATAAACAACCAGAAGTCCCAAACCATTCGCCATGATTTTAGGTATATATGCATATATATGCAAATAGGTATACATGGGAATTGTCAGTCACTGGAAGGATTATTCAAATTTCTAAAAAATTAAGAATGTGCATATTGTAACATAGCTGAGTATATCAGCACACAGTGAATTCACCCTATGCAAAAGGACATTTTTCACATAGCAGCACAGAAAAGAGAAGAGCAGAAAATAGTCAAGAGGCCTATAAAGGACCACTTGAAATGGAAAGTGTTGGAAGTAAATTGGTAGGATTTCAATTGTAACAAGAAGCTTCTGAAAATATATTCATTTCAAACCCAGAACATTTAACTATTCAGAACAAGGAAAAAACAAGAGCAGTCACCTAGAAAGCAGACAATTCTTCAGTAGTCTGTAGGGGTTTCTGTAGGGGTTCCTACGCATCGATCGGCGTGCAGTAAGGAAGTCCGACTGAATCAGAAAATAACCAGTGTTTGTGAAGAACAGAAAAACTACTTTAAGCATGAAAATCTGTAATGAATGCATGAAGACTATTTCAATGGTGATACAAATAAAACTGGAATTACTTAGTAATAGTCTAAGAGCTAACTTAATCCTACCAAAATGACAGAAGAACAGCCTCAACAAAGAAAATGCTTATATATCTTGGTTAGCAGATACAGTTGAAAGGATAAACGCAAACCAGAATTAACAATATTAACACCTAGTTGCAATTATTCTTCTTTAATTAGAGCAAGATTCCTCCACTCCCTAATGACAAACTTAAAACAGGAAAAAAACCTGAGATGGTAAATGCCAAAGCAAAGACTTTCATTTTGTTGTATCTAAAAGCCTTCTGCTGTCTTTCCATCAGCCCAGGTGGAGGTTCAGTTGAACAATCTCCAGTTAAAAACCAATAGCAGGATTCAAGCTGATAGTGGACTCTGACTGTTCACTCACCAATTAGACACAGCCACCTCAGAGCAGAAACACAAGACGCATTTGTCTACCTCGTCCCTGACACAGCTACCGCTGCTGGACACATCTAATGAACATGAGATACAGAATGCAACTGAGACACCACCACTGGGCAGGGGATACTCTGCTACAACGCCCTTTTTGCATGTAATAGTCCATGTCACGCTGCACACTTGCACTAGAGGTACTTATCAGCTGGTTTTATCTTTAGATACAGATGCAGAAGGCCAAAGGGTGGTTTATTGCCTGCATATAAAACTTTTACTTTCAGGAACCAAGCAGACAACCAAGACATCCGTGAAGCCACAGGCAGTGGCCAGAAGTAGGTCACAGCAAGCAGTAACAGAGAATTATGTCCCCTTCTGTTTATTTACTTCCATACCCACACTTCGTAAAGTAGCATCAGACAACGTACAGATTTTATTGCAATTTCAGAAATGACTGGGGAGGGGTTTAAAAAATGCATAGAAGCTATATTAAAAACGGACAAGATTTCAAGCCTCAGAATTTGAGCTGGATAAGGGGCAGTTTCAAACATACTGACAGCCTCAACATTTTGTAGGTTTTATCTGTTGGGTTCCTCATTAGATTTTCAATCAAGATATGCAAACAGACAAGTACAGAAATTAAATCTTATCTTTTTTTTTTTTAACTAGCCCAAAATTACTGGGGCAAAAGGTGAAAGTAAAAGTATTTTCTTAATCAGCGTTCTGAACAAACTTTAGATAACATACATAAAAACTATGGTCTAGAATGTCACCTGTTGACTATCCTAAACTGAATATTCTGAACACTAATCTTTTGTGAAACGCAGTCTTTGAAAAGGTTCTTCTGTTCATTGGAAATGAAAGGGGAACCGAAACAGTAACGCCACAAATGCATGAACACTTGGCTGCGGTCTCAAATTGCAGTATCGCTTCCTCCTTGAGTATCTGTGGTGAATAAGTGCAGTACAGGGCGGGGGGGGGCGGGGAATGTTAGAAATTTTTTCCCCTAATATACTGTTTAAGGCACCATCAGATTTGATACACACATCCACTTGCACCATGCGGCTAGTCCTCAACTTTAGCTTAACCTCTGAATTTTGCTTACCTTTCAAGTACGTACTTTGGACAAATACTAAAGCTGCCTCTATAATCAGGTGCAGTATATTCTGGAAGACACCTTTTCTAGAAGCACACACTTCCTTAGTAGTAATCCAGTAGTAACGCGTTTCCTGAGCTAAATCCAGTTTTCTTCTCAGCGTGCTTACAGTGCTTTCCAACACACAGAGCAGCAAAAACACAACTGTTAACAGAAGTTTCATGTTTCCAGTTTCTTTCCCCCTTTGCACACTGCTATTAGGCAGGGAAAACCCAGACCGTGAAGCACAGGTGATGGTTTCACTGCATTCCCACCAAAGTATTTATAGGCCATGTAATACCCAAATCATCCCCAGCATTCTACGCAAAGAATGTTAAGAACTATAGACACCATAAGGCTGGCCTATAGCTCCCTCGGAAATTAGGAAGCCAGGATTGAAGTAAACTAATAACTTAGTTTTGGAAAGCCTATGCCATTCCATAGCTGACTCAGAAATTCGACCCCTTGCTCTTCCCTATAGGACCAAAAGCAAACATCAGTCTGTAAGGGCATGCAATTTTACTGCATAAGCACTAAAACCATATTTCACATTGGAAATCTAACCCGATTTGCATGTCCTTATAAAACTTATCGGCATGTGATAACTGTCTTTCAGAATCAGGGGGTTTTGTTAGGAAAAAAAAATTAAGAAAAAAAAAAATTGGTATTTTTCAACATTCTAATTGACTCTGACTTGTCACAGTATGCTCATAGACCCTCAATGTAGCCTAGGCCTAGGCAAACTGAAGTGTCAAGTATCTAAGGATGCCTGCTGCTCACGTGCCAGCGCCTTTCCGTAGGACCCCAGCATGTGCCCTTCTGCCTGGGAAATACAGGAGAGCACTCCAAAACAGTCCTATGGACAAACCTACTTTCCTGTACCAGAAGCAATCCAAATGCAAGACAGGGGTTTATAAACAAGCAATGTAACTTTTTTCTTTTTTAAGACTAGTATTATCTTTCCTTTAAAAGCAAGGCCACATCCAAAGACAGTTCTATTTCTTGTCTCCGTCTTTTATGTGTTTACAGGTATTCAGTTCTGTAAGGCTCTTCATCAAACACAGCACAGTACAGATGTGTCCATGCACATCTCTGAGCAGCCTCTGCTGTCAAATGTGTCATTTCTTAAATTCTCTGCTGCGTGCTAATACAACACTTGAAGACAAGTATGTAAAGCGCTTTTTGGAAGGAGGTAAAATTTAGTAAAGGCTTATTTTTCTTTTGGTTTTTAATCTTACAGAGTAATTAAGTGCTTTGCCTTCATGAAAGTCAGTCTTGCATAGTGAATATCTTAGCATACTATATACATAGCAAATACTCATCAGGAAATAACGTAGGCGGTAACAGACCTTTAGTCTGAAGGAAGAGGGGGAGACAGAAGAGCAGTTGGTCAGCTACTTTTTAAATACACTTCCAAAGAGAAAATATTTGAGATAGGAAAAAAATCCGTCCAAGAGGGCTGAAAAGGTGAGAAAGGATTTCCATAGCTCAAGGTTGCAACTACTACCAAAGCAACTATAAATTAAGCTCTAAGTAGAGACACTGCTGAACTTCACTCAGAAAGAAAACAGCAAGTCAAATGAATCACAGAATGGCAGGGGTTGGAAGGGACCTGGGGAGATCATCCAGTCCAACCCCCTGCTAAAGCAGGTTCACCCAGAGCACGTTACACAGGACTTCGTCCAGGCGGGCTTTGAATATCTCCAGAGAAGGAGACTCCACAACCCCCTGGGCAGCCTGTTCCAGTGCTCCGTCACCCTCAGAGTAAAGACATTTTTCCTCATATTCAACTGAAACCTCTTATGTTTCAGTTTGTGCCCATTGCCCCTTGTCCTGTCACTGGGCACCACTGTGCAGAGTCTGGCTCCGTCCTCATGACGTCCACCCTTAAGATATTTGTACGTGTTGATGAGATCCCCTCTCAGTCTTCTCTTCTTCAGGCTGAACAAGCCCAACTCTCTCAGCCTTTCCTCACAGGGGAGATGCTCCAGTCCCCTCATCATCTTTGTAGCCCTCCTCTGGATCTCTCTAGGAGTTCCTCATCTTTCTTGAGCTGGGGAGCCCAGAACTGGACTCAGTACTCCAGGTGGGGTCTCACCAGGGCAGAGTAGAGGGGGAGGATAACCTCCCTCAACCTGCTGGCCACGCTCCTCTTAATGCACCCCAGGACACCATTGACCTTCTTGGCAACAAGGACACCCTGCTGGCTCATGGTCAGCTTGTCATCCACCAGGACTCCCAGGTCCCTCTCGGCAGAGCCGCTTTCCAGCAGGTCAGCCCCCAGCCTGTACTGGTGCATGGGGTTCAACCACCCCAGGTGCAGCACCTGACATTAAATATATCATTAATGCTAAATCCTTCTCCCACGGGAGAGCAAAGTTGCCGATCTTGTCTTACATAGGTCCCATGCAACTACCCTGGCAGGCATCCCACGTGCTGTCCCCCTTGCAGGTCCCGTGGGGCGCTGCTCAGGATACACCCTCCACACCTTAACAGTAATTTTCAGCCAGAAGCGGTGATAACGAAAAACTCCTATGTGAGCCATGAACTAAGGGCCAAAACCCAGGCGGCTATCTAGTTTCTGACTGCAAACAGGAAGGCTATTTTTCACCCTTTTTTTTTTTTAGAACAAACAATAAAAGTCAAGAAGACCTATTGTACAGTGTACAGAGGCGTGAACAAATCAGCTAAGTCAGCCTTTGGCTGTTATCAGCTCTATTTGATTTACGTGTTCCTGGCAGAAACCTATGCCCCAACGGCTTCTACATTCACACAGAACCCTTGATTTTCTTTATAGAAAGGTTTTAGCTGTGGGGGTTTTTATATATACATACATAAATATATGCACACATACACACACACAAAAAAACCAATCCCACAACTACATCCTCATCTACTCCATAAATCTTCCAGCATTATTTCACTTTCAAGGAAGTAAGCTTACTACAAGAACTGCATTAACTTTTTACTGGGTCTAAACTGGCAGAAGGTCTCTCCATTTCTTTTTTTCCAGTCCACAGAAAACTGACACCGCCTGAAGGAACTCCCAAAACCTGGTTTTGACTTCAAGAGCTGCCCCAATACATCACCTTGGAAGATTAAGAGAGAAATTTTCTTAAATGTAGTTCCACCGAGTTCACTTAAGCTTGTTCACAACAGATTAGTATTTAACCCTAAACTGAGTTTTAGAGCCGAGAGAAGGGTATTTAAGCAAGCAACTTAGTTCCTACCGCAGTCTGTAGTACCAATGAATAAAACAGTATTTCCCGACCCATTCACCATATGCCTTCTAACGTGTTTCAAGGGCTTTTAATTCTCTCACAAGTATTACCTGTTGACATGGAGATTGTTTTGCTTGAAAGATGCCTGCTGTTATTCTAATGCTAGCTTGCGGCATCAAGATACTGTCTTTAAAAAATAAAAATCTTTTATAACAGAGGAATAAAAGAGTTTCCATTAAGGGAAAGAGGACATATATTAACTTAAAAATAAATTCTTTTCCCCAGAGTCAGGCACAGTATTTGCAAGTTTATTTAATATCCCAGTCGCCTTCAGCTTTCTCTGTAAATGTCATCAATCCTTTTTGTTTAATTCCATCTTTCTGGTAAACAGAGAGCTGAAGACATTTCTTTACTGCTATCTGAGCTTGAAAACACAGTAAGTCACCCATTATTAATATATTATATTAATAAGCACAGGCATGAATACATAAAGAGCGTTGTTCATCACAACAACCTTCATTTGCAAGCGATTTCTGATTCTCTCTTGTTTACTAGGTCAATGTACCACCGTGGAAATGATCATGATCCCTTTTAATCAAAGGACTGAAGCTAGTGGAAATAATTAATGGTAAATACCAATATATTAGCTATTTATTTAAGATACATAGGCACGTGCCTGGGGCTAACTGCTATATATTATCACAGGAAAACTGTGACTTTTTCCTCCCACTAACGCAAGTTTATTTATGGGATCAAAAAACACTGTCATGACCCAGTCCTGGATAATAACTTCAGCCTGTTAGGATAAGAAAGCTGACTTGTTGCAGAACAGTAAACCCTGCCACAAAGGGATAAACAGAAGACAAAAGAGAAGGATTCAAGAAAGATAGAGCGGGTGAACAGAGAAACCAGACCCAGGCAGCCAGAGACACAGAGGTAATGCCATTTAGCAACAACACAAAACCCCCTTCCTGAACCAGGTCTTAGGTTTTCCTCCAGACAATAAGTAAATATTGTCAGACTCTTACTTGAAAGATGCTGCACAGATCTTTCCAGAGATCAAACAGGCTCCTGGGTCAAATTATTTTCCAGATTACAGCTAGATATTACCAACTCTCTAGAAGACATCAACAATAAAACTTTACCAGCACGTACTTTCCCTATTATTTTCTAACAGATAAAAAAAAAAAAAAAAGTACCTGAGTTACTTGAGGAACGAGAACTTCAGCAAGCAGCGAGCAGTAGGATGTTAACAGGACTGTTTATAAACCCACTGCAGCATCCTCTCCCAACAAGTGCTCTGCTGAACAGACCACTGAACACTAAGCATCTTGCAAGAGCAAGCTCCGTGTTCTCAATTAACCTTACAAGCGTTATTCTCACACAAGCCCTGTTCAGCAAACTTCTCATCGGTCTTAACTGCAAAATAAGAACAGGCTCAGATGCTTTAATATCATTGCAAATATAAGCACTTTACAGCTAGCAATGGACTTGAGCATACAGTTTATAGGCACTGCTGAACAGAAGCTTCGCCATACTCGATTATAAACTGCTGCACCCCTGCCCGAGCAGTTATATCAGGAGTTATCTCCCCCCCGGCCCCTTATTTGATAGGTTACCTTTAACAGCTTATTTCTAGTATACCCGCATCAAAACTATTTTGCCTTGATGAAGGACAGAATTTAAGTCCCCATGTAAGAACTGACATTGGCTCAAGCAGGTCAGCACATTCTCTTGAGATCTAGGTGCCTCCTCTGATTTTTGTCACCCAAGTAAGACAAGTCAAGCCTACAGCGGCACTGGGCAGCGTGCTGGCTTAACGCGTGACATTCCCCACCGGTTGGATGAGCATTGTGAGATCAGGCTGAAGGAGCTGCGCGTGGAGGCGACGGCACGGCCAGCAAGCGGAGCACAGGAAGCACTCGGGATCGTTACAGCAACTTTCTGCAAAACACTTTTTAAGAGACGAAGTAGACAACAGGGCCAGAGAGCCTTTCTGACCTACAGAGCCACAAACCAAAACCCTCATGTGGACAATAGCCACAGACCAGCAAAACCAAGGGAAGGAAGAGTACCAGACATGGGGTACAAGTGGGAGATGAAAACTCCCCCTGGGTCCCACCACTGCCCGGCAGGACCCCAGCAACCCAGCAGTGACACCCAGCAGCCCCCCTCGCCCTGCTAACCCCCGGGTGCTGCTGGTTTGGGAGGTAACCCTGGCCAGAACAGGCCCGTCACCAGTGCCGTTGGCTGCCTCCGAGCCCAGAAGTCACACACGCCCACGGCCTCCCACGCACGGGAAAACCTTCTTCAGCAACAGAACCTGCCTTTCAATTAGGCGATGCCAAATTAATCAGATTTGAGTCCCCCAAATGGAAACCAAGGAGATGCCTCATTTACATGAGGAAAGAAATGCAAAAATATGTAGTCAAAGATTTACATACAGCTGGACACCTTGAAGCATGGGCAGAGTATCAATTACAGAGACAGCAATGACCAGGAAATTTCTTCCATGAATTGCAAATCTTAACACTGCTACTAACTAAATCTCTTTTCAGGTTTTCATTTGGAAGCAAGCAGTGTATACGCATCCCACTACTCTTCAAAAAGAAAAAACCTACACAGCTCAGAACCTATTTAAAGAATTATAGCTCATGCACTGCAGTTTATTTGTAATCCCAAACTGTAATCCAGGACATAAATTCATCGTGAAGCACACATTCCCAAAAGTCATGAAGAAAATTATAGAGACCAAAAACCATATTCAATGCTACTTTAAAATCCAAAGATACAGGCGGGAAATACAGAACTCCTACCAAGGCGTGGATAACGGTCACACAGATCTGACAGAACAAGGTTTCATTTATTTGCCTGACTGTAAAACACGCAGAGAGGTAGGACAGTAGTAATGTGCAGCAAATGTTGAAATACAAACATGATGTAACCCAAAAGAGGGGTTTGAAATCAACATTGAAAATGATGACGCCATCCTGAGGTCATCACACAGCCCCTGCCCGAGGCTGCACTGCACGCGCTGTGTACTGCTCATCGCTCAAAAAGCACGGCAAAACACGAGGGGTCAAATACGGGGGATGAAATCAGAGGCAGGAACTTCTGCATGTTGTGGGTAGAAAAAGGTTGGGCTGAGAAGCACAGGCAGGAGGCCAGTAAGGCAGACTATGACAGGGAGATAAAAAAAAGGGGAGGGGGGAAGGAGAGAAAAATCAGAAAATCTAGCTAAAGCTACAGGGATGGAGGAGGGCAATAATCAAAAAGACAGATATATCTTTCAGCTCAATGCTAGTTTTAACGTTATACTAGCAACATGACAAAAAAAAGAATAACATTTTACTTTAAAAATGCTGTTTTCCAAAATGTGTTAAATATTAAATCTTAGGTACGAAGATTTCATTCAAGAACACACAAAAAAAACCCCAACAACCAAAAAAACCCAAAACCCTGGGGGAAGAGCCTGCTACGTCACCCCAATCTGTATTCCCAACAACGCCAGGAGCTCTAGCCTTCACTTCTGGAGCTTTCTGGAGCTCACAGATATCCCAAGGACAAAGCCGTGCCGGGTTTACCCCACGCAGTCATCCAGCAACCCAGTAAGAGAAGAGGCCCTCAGCTAACCTTGGCTACCAGGGGCAGAAGGAAGGGCAGGCACCAGCGGCGTGCCCAGGACCTCGCTGTGCACACCAGTTCCACCAGGCAGTGCCTTGCCCACAGAGAGCAACCATCTCCCCTTATCGTACGGTGCTTAGCACAAGTCACAACCTCAAAAGGTACCATACCTCACCTGAAGAACCACGGTGTATAAGCCAGTAGTAATGCACAATTTTTTCTAGAATAACAAATACATTGATATCCATGTGAACCTATTTTGAGGTAATCCACAAAAAATCGGTGACAGAACTACTGATGTGCTGCTCCCTGAAGACCTCTTCTCCTTTTCTACCCACATCCATGCATAGCATCACTGCTGTTGAACTGCAAATTTAAATTCAAAAATTAAAGCATGCAGTAAGGAGAAAAATAAAATAAAAAAAAAAAAAAACACCACCACACACAACCAGATATGTGAAAATACAAGAGCAGTTTTTCAATTTAAGTTTGTGTTCTCATGTAGTAACATAGAGCTTCGGTGTTTGGATTGCATAAACTGTGATTCAGAAACTTGCTATAAAAATAACTGTTTACTATAATATTTAAAAAAAAATGTGACTTGAGGTTGAGAGCTTACTTTTCACAAAACATTCATTTCCAGTTAAATTTAACTTGGCAATGTCCGTTTCACTTAAATACCCGTTTTGCCAAGGGGAAACAAGTTACTAGATGTAGAATTTACAACACTGCTTATGTATGGAATTTTAAATGACTTTTCTTTTGTCTGCTTTAGCTTTCAAAGGCAGTACTGGTCCAGAGAACAACCAATTAGATCTCTCCTCCTGCATATTATCTTTATCACAGACTGGATTCTCCAGGACCACCTCAGCTATAAGAATCCTTCTCCTACCTAAACCCTCAAAAAAGCATACGTACCCCCTCAGTAAAATTACAATTCCGATTTCTTTCTTTCTTTGTCTGACACAGAGAGGATAACTGCATACTGTCAATGCAGTACACCAGACACATCATCCCAAATTAATTATCCTAAAAGGAAGGAGGTCATTTAGCTGCAGGAAGCACGGTTTGAAAGCTTAAAATGCAATTGCGTTTCCAAACTCTTCACACCCTTTCCACCTCCACCGACTGACTGACTCAACGGCACGTATGGATTTCTGCCAGGTAGGAACAGTCACAACAGAGAGCTTTGCCAGGGAAGCGCCACCGAGAGCTACGCATCCATAGGGAGCATCAGGTGGGACTGGCACACACCTCATAGCAGAGGTACGTGCAAAAGAGCTGGTCATTCACGCGTGAAGCTGGATTTTATCTCTATGTTTATTTTAACATCTGAACTTCAAATCCACTACATATGACCAGCTACCAAGAAATACCAAAATACTAATCAGAAGAAAAGTGCCTGTATCTTCATTTCAGAATCCCTTTTCAGGAAATGTTCATTCCAAATGCAAATAAATCTATCATCAATTACTACTTAATATTCAAAACACTAGAATTTCAAACCATATATTGAACAACTATGTCAAGAGGTTAATTACATTCCCTATTGTAATAGTGATAATGGCAGAGAAGTTCAAATTAAAGGAAGATCATCCTCAACAGACTTTACTGAGTTTGGGGATACAGTAAATTTAAGATCCTGCCTATAGCTGCTGTTGAAACTGTGTTAGCAACTAGGAATAAAATTCTTCCTAGTAAGATCTGAAACTATGGGGTTTTTCTAAGTACAGATACAGCAGAATAACGCACCGAATGGTCAGGCAAAACATTCTGCAATAACTGGACTTACCATTATGAATTTTATCTCTGTTGATTTCAGTTATATAGTGTCACAAACTTAATTAATAAAACCCAAACGAGTCCTTTGAAGTCCTCCAAAATGAAAACAAAGCAAACAGGTAGCAGGACACATTCTAAAGATCCTGATTCATAACAGCTGTGATACCATCTCCCAGGCACCCAGGAGACTGCAATCCCATAATAGCAAACCAACCATCTAGAAATAAAAATTTCTATTAGGATTATCTACATGTTCTCAATCATGACCTTTTCTTTTTCTAACCTGTATTTCACTGGTTATTTTACGAGAATTCTTTCAGGAGGAGAAAGTGGGGGACACACACCCCAAATCAGCAGACTACAGCTTACTGAACATAAACCATATATAGGATGGTGTCACATAGAGACACCTTTTTTCAAGCTAGAAAAACAGACGAGATCTAAAAGTCTGAACATCAGCCTAAGAATCAAGAGCTCTAATTTATTTCAAATGCTGAAAGACCTTCTTCAAGGTCTTTGCAGCACTTACATCCTTCTCCAAAAGAACACAGCTCCCAGAGAAGCGCGGAGGTGTAATCACTGCTCGTACAGCTCGCTGACCACAGCCTGAAAGTTTCTTTTAGCCAAAGCAGGGGAGCATGTCCTGCCTTGTGCAGGACCAGTTACAGTTCCCAAACTTTAGATCTTCAACTGATGCAATCTCCTTCCTTAAGAAAGTCAGGAAAGAGGGTAAAGAAACCATGGTATATTTAGGTGTAAAACGGAACTATTGATAAATACTACAAGAAAAATCCTACAAGCACAGAAGCATAACTACTGCCAGTCATTTCGCATACATGAGCCCACATGTACTCCCACTTCCTAAATCACCCCCTCCTCAGAGAGTTTGTGCAGAAGCGAGAAAGTGTAGGATAGCATTTCAGAACATCTTTGCCGATCAAGCATAGCTTCTTTCTCATGCAGTATTACTTTCAGTATCTGAAATCAACACCTTCTTTCCAGGAACAAAGATGGCAATAAGTTTCTTTATCAGCTGGAAGCGTTCAGTAAGATGGCACAACACAACAACACAGCCACAAAAGGGTACCGCTCCCCAGAATACCAATGCGCAGGCACAAACTGCATACCAGAAACAATTTTAAGCAATGCCGATAATCTGCTAATTTTGCTCCAAATCTAGAAAAGGACTCCTGTACCATCAGTCTCACATCTTCATTTAGTAATGGTGCACCATATCGTGACATTTTGGGTAGCCTGGCTTTATAAGAACCTGGAGCAGTTAACACTCCCTCTGTATCTTCCACAATAGTTTTGTCTCCTTACAGTCCAACTTTCGGCTTCAGGAATAACTCATCAATTCCCACTCTTAATGAAATACCAGTGCAGCAAAGAAAAGAAGCTTTTAAAATTTCAGCACCGTCTCATATTGGCTTCAACACTGTTGAAAGTACCTCTTTTCACTTCCCATCTGATACTTTCTGGATCTCAGCCACAGATGCATAAGAACCATTTTGCAGACAAAGAAAGAAGCAAGCAAAAAGCCAGAGACACAATTTTTTTAATTAAAGCTGGGTTTGTTTTCTTTAAAGAAAATTGTTAATGAGTAGTTGAAGGCTGACTCTTCTGACAAAGAGAGAAGGGTATCAGGCAGATACCCGTGCAGACGCTCTTCCCCGTGCAGAACCACAGTGGAGAAGAGCGTGGGAAATGCTATGCGAGGTGGGTGACAATTCACCTTTGGTCTTGGGATTAGCTCGACTCCATAAACTTGTCTTAGCATTCAAATATTACACTTTTCTGGAACATATTTACACCAACAGAGATAGTAATGAAGTGCCACTCAGAGTGACAAAACCATTGCTTTTATCGATACATTTTGTTCACACCATCACAAGCTGTAAGACAAGAGCACAACTTTTGCAGTGCAAACTGCATCTATGACAGTGTAGCAAAGGTATTTCAGTAAAATTGTTACAACATGAGCCTGACTTAACAGAAATAGAATTATTTTGCAAAGAAATAGAGACAAGTAAATAACACCAGTTAATGGAAAATGTACATTCTTGCTGATCTGAGAAACTTGTCTTAGCTGAACAATAGTCAGTCTAATAAATCCTTTAGCTTGCACGCCCAAAATGTTACAAGCGTGATGAGAAAGAAAACAAACAAACAAAAAAAAAAGGGAAGAAAAAATAAAGGGAAAAAAAAAGGAGGGGGGGGGGGGAAGTTTTCATGCAGATTCTCCAACCAGCTTTCATTAGTAATTTCTCATTAGTGCCACAATCACAAGTCCTCAGCCAGCTTCTATACTAGCTAAGAACTAGTCTTCAGGACAGTGCTGCCACTAAGTTCTTTCTCCAGTTCAGGCTAATGGGTGCTCTAAATTTAAGCTAGACCTCCCAGAAGAAGCTCAAGAGCTGTTGGTGCTCAACCTGAACTGGCTGGGGGGATGGATTACGATGATACATGAGGTCTACACAATCAGCAACAAAAGTAGTTTAAGTTGAGCTCAGTAAAACCATCTCTGAATTTTGGTCAACTTCTGCAAAAAGTTCCAGCTTGGGAAACATGAAAATCTCAACAGTTCATTTCAGCACTTCTGGAATATGTGGTTTTAAAGTTGGATTGTAAGGAGACAAAACCATTACAGAAGATATGGAGGAAGCAGTAACTACTCCAGTGAAGTCACCACCCAAGCACCCCTCGGGGAGTATTCTATCTAAATAACAAATCTTTAAATTTAAAAAAATTTGTTAACATTTACTAGCTCTTCACATGCATTTCAGAGATGCATGGCACATACATTAAATATTCTGAAGTAAAAAAGAGCATTCCATATGTCAACTAACAGATTTTAAAAGCTCTAGTTACCCAAGTTCAAAGGAAAAGTTAAGCAGCAAGAATAATTTAGATTCATTTTTACATAGAAAGCTCAGAGCAGGGCTATACATTGTTTATGGTTTTAGTCTGTAAAGTGTATTTCATACGCCTGCAAAGATACTACCCAAGGAAGATATTTAGACCATGCAGCTAGAAAAAGGCATTCACAGTGTCAGTAAACTGCTATACGCATGCAGCAAACAGCATCCCAGGTGTTTCAGAAAATGGTGTCCCACCATGTCGGTGGCAAACTTCAGGACTGCTTTTTGTACCATCTGACCTTGAGCAGGGCATGAAGATGCGGTAAACATACCCCAGAAGTCTGAAAAACCTTCAATAAGCACATAAAATTAGGTAAAAGAGCTGTGGCCCCACAGTAGAGAGGTTTTCATTCCTTTCAAATACATTATTATTATTATGTGTAAAATCTAAGGAAAAAACCCGCCTCAAAATACAGTAGTCCTTCCATTTTCAGAGATCTGTAAGTTTTAAGTCTTGTCATTCTGCTTTCAGGTACCAATTTACCCAGCCAAGACCATTGATCTTGTGTAACTCGCTTGCAAAGAAAATCTTAATCAGATGGTAGTGTGCTAATAAAATTGGTTAGAAAGAAGTTCCAGTAAGATTCGTCTTAGCACGTGTGCATCTGAAAGCTTCTACAGCCAAATATGAAAATACTGACTTCATAAGGGTGTAGATGTACTGATGTGATGTGAACAGTGTGGAAGTGAGGTTTTAGGAAGGCTTGGTACAACATGGATGGTGCCTCTTTGAGAAGCAGGGCACGGCAAGAATAAACGGATGAAGCTGATAGGGGAATTAAAAAAGCCGGCTGCGAGGTCCGCACCGCCAGCAGCACGCGGCATAGGACTAAGTCCAGCAATGTAGGCCACGGCAGGCTCTATTTTTAAGTTTTTGATGCACAAGATTGCAGTTGTACCTTGATATGTGACCTCTGACAAACGCTTAGGTAGGTGATGCAAACAACAGTCCTGAAACACATACAGATCACCACTGTGCAAGAACTCCGGCTAAGGGAGCAAGAACATCTTTGAAAGATATTTTTCTGTAAACCAAATAGACTTTTTTTGTTGTTTTTAAGAAGGGCTATCCTTTTACAATCCAGGTGTTAGCAGGAATGTCTGCGTGCAATGTATCAGATCTTTACTCTGCTTCTGAAGTGCTTATATCTTGACTTCTGTGAATGTAGGTCAGTTCCTTCACAACATGCAATCCATCATGCCCCAGCTCTTGAAAACACCAGCAAAATTTCATTAGGTATATGGGGCAGACATTTTAAACTTTCCTGTATTTTGCTAAAATCTCATAATTCTTTTAAAACCCAGTAGACGGTGACATGCAAATACTAACGAACATCACTTCAGAGACTCCCATATGCCAGTTTCAGGAAAATGGAGAAAAAAAAAATATGTAAATGAACAGATAAATGTTTTTTAAAAACCAGTTCATTCTTAGGAGCCTGTGCATTATGCAGCAAAAATGAACACGATTGGCCCACCATAAAAAGGGGCTGAAGAGGTTTATCAGTGATGCACAGTTGCACAGGATGACATTATCTGAGCTAGCAATGAAAAATGACCAAGAAACATTAGCAGGAGTTTATAAGAAGGAAAAAAAAACAAAAAAACAAACAGATTTTTGGGGGTAAGAGAGACGGAAGGATGAGGCAGGAGATTATTAAGAACCCTCTTTCCTTCAAATAGCCTAGGGACTCTCCATCTAGTCTCTATTGCAAGAACAGCCTTTTGGCCAATTTCAGCTTTGCTTCATGCCATCGTATCTATCTGTGGTAAGACATCCCCTTTGCCTCCTCCCTACAGCTCCGTACTTGAAAAGGTTACTACAGAAATCACGCCTCCAACAGCGAAATCATAGCTGCGCACATCGGCACGTGCTGTTTCACAAGTTAAACCGACAGCGGGTCTGACTGCGTGACCTGCTGACGTGAAGAGTAAGTCACGCCGAGCCCACGGTCAGCCCAGCTAGCCAGGATTTGAACAGTGCATACACCAAGATGCGTACACGGCTCGCACAGACAAAAGTTCACATGCAAACGAGATACGGAATCCGATACATTAAGGTTTCTACCACTTTTACTTCTTGTTGTCATTAATGCTGCTGGAAAAGAAGTGTCTGGATGGCAAACAGACAGAGCTAGGAATCTGCAAGTCTGGAATTCACTACCATCATTTTCTGAAAGTAAATTTTTAAATCTGAAGCACTGAAAAATGTTGAAGCCCCGCCTTAGCAATAAATCATCAAAACCAGACAGTAACCTCTGTATGTTACAATTATCCTCTTGCTCTTTCTCCAAAAAAATAGAAGTAAAAATCTGTTAGGTGTTCTTCACTAACATGAGCTGTACAAACAAAAAAAAGGGGAAAAAAAAAAAAAGCATTCTGGTGACTGCACAATATTCAGAGGCACAATTTTGCACAGGTGTGGATTTTTATAGATGTCTGTTACCTTGTAGAAATTTTTTGGGGGAAAAAAAAAAAGGAAGAAAGAGAAATTCATCGTTATCATTCTCCAGAATAAGTCATTTGATAAATTCCTCCTAATAAAATCTCTTTCAAAATTCCCTTCTCTCTCAGATACCACTTCATAAACAGTTGTGAAATATTACAGAAATTGAGATTTTCTGACAAGGTGCCGGTGACGTAGAGGTAAAATCTTGCTATAAAACCCATTCCTACTGAAGTAGAATTCCTCCAACCGTTCTTCGCAAAACTAGGACTGGATTAGAAACTGTACTGGAATGACGGGAGACAATTCAAAGGCATGATCTTGAATGCAGATTTGACGGGTATTTCCCTATGAAGTATATAAGACTGGCAAACTTCAAACAGTTCCACTAGTACTAAAACTTCCAGTTAAATCCCTCTTAAAGGTTTGACATCCCTCCGTTTTTTTCTTTGTCCCTCTCATACTGCCAGAAATGGGGCCTGCAACAGCGAAAACCAGTCACCTCCCTCAAAAGCTTCAACAGCCCACAACTAATGTAAAGGTTCTAAGAGTTCTTGTTTTATTAAGCAGCTTTACCCACTCCAAAAAATAAAACGTTTCATGAAATTCCATTAATATGAGCATGAAGGCAACTTCCACATGAAACACTAACTCAGACACTGCAGGTCATGATTTGTTACAGTCCCCGAAAGCACCGCTCCCAAGGTAAACGCTTGCTAGGGACAGGAATTTGCACTCCGAGAGCCGACTGTCACTGCCACACGTGCCGAGCCAGATGGAAGGGCTCTCACTCGAAAACCAGAAAGAAACATAAATCTGAAGCGTCAAAAAGTTTCCTTGCGGTGCATCAGTCTCCGTCACCACTTTTTTTTTTTTTTTATTTAAAAGTACATTTGGCAGCACTAGCAATTTTAGAAACCCTTGGCAATACTTTATGATTTGCAGGACTACTAAGGAATCAACCCCCAGCCTTTTCTCTTCGTGACACTGATAACCAGACCATTGCTCTTTCCCTGTGAAGAACAGCATTGTAAAATGATAAAAATATCATCGGAGTTCTCTGCTGTGAAGGGTTTCTTCCCCACCCCGGTGTCTCACCTGTAAACATCTGCGTGCCATACAACTTCAAACAATTTAGCAAGAAAAACATCATAGCTGGTCTAATAGGAAATAGAATTTCAGAAGCATGGTATCATCTTATCAGGCTTCGTAATAAGTCTGCCGCCTTTGACCAAAAGACCTTCAGTGAACAGGACCCCAGGCTCACAGACCTGCCACAAGGCACACACTTCAAGAACCTGGTTTACCCAAAGTATCTCCGGTTGTTTTGCGGGTACAGATATTTATTGTCCATCGGTCTCCTCAGTGAAAACTTATTTCTCAGACTCTATCCATAAAAAGGGACAAGACTCGCGTGAGGCACAAAAAGGAAACCCAGTATTGTTTGCTCTTTTTCAGAACTGCCCGTTTGAAAATGCAACATGGCACCGACAACAGTCCCCGATCAAAACCAATAAAATTGAAAAATAAAAAGTACCAAAGATATCTTCTGTGTTCTAACAACAGGTTACAACTCCAGGCTTGAAACACGCCGCAGTTTAAAGGAGAAGGGTGACAGAACACACACGTGCCTTGATCCAAGAAATGAAACAACCAACCCATGGATCTTTTTTGCAAATAACTGCTAAGATGCAGGAGGCTGTCTGCACCACACGCGTATTTTAACCAGCGCACACGCACTTGCTATTGCCACCTATGCCCTTCTTCCCAGCCAGGAAAAAAAAAAAAAAAAACCCCACACCATGAACAAGGCAGAAAACCTGAACATCTCTGACCAAGAATTTTACTGCGGACTGTGTTGGTATAGATGGAGAAATCCGTACCATCAGAGCGAGCTGCATGCTGCTTTGCTGGACAACATTGGTGGTGGAAGAATTAATCATTCATAGATCAACAATTGGTTCTTTCATCTCCCTGGCTTTCTCAGACCAGACCATTATGTATTTTTTTTCCACGTACTGCTCTTGTTACACTCCAATTTTTCAGCTGCATGTAGCAAAGACATCTGAAAAACATTCACGTTTCCAGAATGCATCTCATTACAAGAAATAATCTTAACCAGGGAGGGAACCTATCTGCTTCTGTGGGCCTCAGAACTTTGCCAGTGTCAAGAACTGTCTTAACATAAAACTCTGTAACAAAACCGCAATCGCGTAAGCTACGAAAAAAATGTGGAAGGCAAACTGAAGTGCACCAAAGTCCCTCTTTCTGGCTTTCTACCAAAGGCAGTTCATGGAAACTAATCCAGGAGATAGCCGACCTTTTACCAAGTAACGTTTTAGGACTAAATGCTTCAGCTAATCAAAAACTAAATTACACATATACATTAAACCACATCTTTAAAATTAAGCTGTATGCTGGTTAGCCAAAGCAGCAGCACCTACAGTCACTCCTAGACCAACATGGCTTTTTTGAGTATCGCCGCAGAGAGGGAGAGGGAGAGGAGGGATTCGCCGTTTCACAGAGCAGTGCCTCATCATCACAGGAGCAGGGGAAGAAAAACTGGCTGGAAGAGAACGTTGTCACGGGCAACATTTCTCCCATTTCGCTGCTGGCGGGGTTTGTCCCTTGGGTGCGCGCCCCTGCAGAGGCCCGGCAGGTGACTGACGTGACTGACATGCCGGCAGGTGACGTGACGTGCCGGCAGGTGACGTTAGCTCGGGCCAGCACGGGCTGCGCCACCCAGCCCCGCGATGAACGCTTCCCGGGGCCACGACCCAGCCCCGGCGGCCCGAAGCCCGCCGGGGCCAAGCACCTGCGCCCGGCCAGAGGATGCGGCGGGGGGCCCCCGGCCCGGGGGGCCCACACCTCCCCGGGGAAGGGAGCGGCTCCGGAGGCTGAGACCCGCGGGGACGTACGGCGGCGCCCCCGTGAGCCCCGCGGGACCGGCACGGAGGGGCACGGCGCGGCGGCAGCGGGCTGAGCGCCCGGGCAGGGCGGCGGGGCCGGCCCCACCCGCGGGGGGAGCCGCCCGGGGCAGAGCCCTGGCCCCGCCGCAGGGATGGGAGGGGAGGGGAGGGGAGGGAAGGGAAGCGGGGGCTCCCCGGGCCGCCCGCCCGCCCTCACCGTCGATGTTCTCCCGGTCGCTGATGTGCTGCAGGTTGCAGCCCGTGTCCTCCCGGCTCAGCTCGGCCTCGGGGCGGTAGGACCCCCGGGGGGTTCCCCGGCCCGGCCCGGCCCGGGAGGAGGCGAGGGGCGGCCGGTCAGCAGGGCGGCGGGAAGCCATGGGCAGCGGCGGAGACGAGGGGGAGCGGCGGGGGAAGAGGCGGCGGCTGCGGCGCCCTGCGGCTGCACTGGCCGGCGGATCCCCCCGGCGGCTCATCCGCGGAGGCAGCCCCGCAGCGCGGCCGGCCGGCGTGGGGCTGCGGCGGCTAAGCCCTCCTCCGCGGGCAGGCAGCGCAGGGCCCGCCGAAGCACAGCCCCATCTCCTCCCCCGCCCCCGCGCAGCCGCCGGGCCCGCTCCGCGCACGCACCCAGGCGGCAGCGCCGCAGCCTCCGCGGCAGCCGCAGCAGCAGCAGCGGCAGCAGCAGCCGCCCCGGGCGGCCCCCGCTAACCGGTTCCGGTTCAAGCGGGCGGTAACGCCTCCCGCCAGGCTGCGAGAGCGGCAGCCGAAGCCGTGCCCGCTCCCGGGGGACGGCGGTGCCCGGCCCGGCGGCGGGGGGGGCCGCCCCGGCAGCCAGCGGCGCAGCAGGCGGAGCCCGCCCTCAGCGCGGCCCCCGGGGGCTCCCGGCGCGCCGGCCGCGGGGCCGTTGGCCGCGCTGAGGGGAGCGCGGGGCCGGCGGGCGGGAACCCGGCGCTGCCGCGGGAGCGGCGCCAGCCACCCCGCACGCCGTGGCCGCGGGGAGCGCGGGGCGGCGGCCGGGCGGGCCCGGGCGCTCCCGCCCCGAGGGGGCCGAGGTGCGCGGGTGGGAAGGGCGCCGGGCGGTGCGGCCGCTGGGCGGGCGGGGCAAGGAGCCCCGGGAGACCCCCCTTGTCAGGCTCGGCACCCCCGTGGAAACCCGGCGGGGCGGCGGCGCCTCCTCCCTTCGCCTCTCGTCTAGGCCTGGGCGGCGGCGTGGCCAGACCCCGGCCCGGCGCAGCGCCCGCCCCACGGCCGGGGAGTCCGCACGCAGCTAGCGGGAGGAAATCCCCAGCGGTGTTTCTTAGCGTTTTAAAGAATGCAGGAATTCTTTGAGAACTTGTTGTTAAGATCTCCTTCAGGCTGCCGCTGTCAAAGGCAACGGGGCCAAAGGGGGAGGAGGGTTTGTAAGGTGCCCTTGCGTACCGCCTCCCCTGTGTTCAGAGCTTTCCCCGGTCAAAATCCACTTTTTCAGTATCGGTGTTAACGCTACAGATGGGGCTTGTGCATGTTTTTCATTAGGTTTTTTTCTCATTTTTTAAATCTCTGTAATCTAAGCAAATCTCATGACTACTGGAGGTCTGAGTCATGGCAGTCGAATGGTTGCACTGATAGTTTGATAACAGAAAACCACATTTCTGTGTTCATGAAAGCCGCTTTGACTTACTGCCCCATGTCCAGGAACCATTACTCTACCAGGCATTTCATGATACCTGATGTTTTCATAAGATCTGCTCAAGTCAGATGATTACATGAAAGACTTCCAAGTTTTCATCCTACATTTTTTTCAGATCATGCATTGCAAAGAAAAAATAGTTTTTAATTTTCCGCTATCCTTGAATGTTTATTTGATGCAAATGTACCCTAGTGGGATACAAAGAAACAACAGGAAAGAAAAATAATCCTTTTTTAAAAAATACTAATTTGAGGATGTGTTCTGTAACTAATCTCGTGACCCCACCGCTATGCATGGATGGGCAGCAGTTTGTCCCTTTGCATTTGAGTAACACGAGGTGAGTAAGAGTACGGTGAGCCTGGAGGAAGGGAGGCTGAGGGGAGCCCTTACCGCCCTCTACAACTTAGTGGCAGGAGGTTGTAGCGAGGTGGGGGTCGGCCTCTTCTCCCTGGTAATGGGCGATAGGATGAGGGGAAATGACCTCAAGTTGCACCAGGGCAGGTTTAGATTGGACATTAGGAAAAATTTCTTCCCAGAAAGGGTTGTTAAGCATTGGAAGGGGCTGCCCAGGGAAGTGGTCGAGTCCCCATCCCTGGAGGTATTTAAAAGACAGGCAGACGAGGTGCTTAGGGACATGGTTTAGTGGTGGGATGGCAGGGTTGGGTTAACGGTTGGACTTGATGATCTTAAAGGTCTTTTCCAACCTAAACGATTCTATGCTTAGTGTCTTTTATGTATTGGGGTCTTCAGAAGTTTGCATCCAGACAAAAGGAAATTAAATATTTGCCAGTGCTGTGGTTTGGAAATGTTCTCCTGTAGGACATAATGCCAACTCGTGCTTTCCGCCACTGCGTCCCTGCTTCCCGAGGGTGCGCTGGGCTCCCCGCTTGGCACCTACCCTGCCCTTCAGCCGGCAGCTGAGCCCGCTGGCAGCCCGCTCTCCTGCTCAGACCAGGCCTGGGCATAAACTCTGCTCTTGTCAGCAGGGTTGATTAAATCTCAAATGGGCATAAGCAGCCATCAGAAAATTTCAAACGGTTTTGTAAGAATCAAATCTTTCTTAGTATATATACCACAGAATAATAAAATGTTACTGAAATGCCGAGCTTGCCAAGTCTCACAGGGGAACCTCTACAGAGCTGGAGAGACCTCCATGGAAGGGTTATCTGCTTGCCTGCCTGCCACGGCTCCTTGCCCTGCCCTGCCAAATCCTACCTGCCCGTTGGAATCGGGGATGCTTACCCATTTATGGCCTTTTTGACCTGTAGCGTCCCAGCGTGACCTCTCCTCGGGCACCAATTCCATTGTCTTTTAAATAGATGCTTGGGTAATGTTGACTGGGAAGCCATTGTCTTGCCTTGCTGTACCCATCCCACTACATTTTTTTAGGCATACAGCAAATGTTTCATAATCCCTAATTGTTTAGAAACTTTTTAACAGCTCTAAATCTATTGTAGCAAATCCTTAGTCAAATCTTGCAATTTATAAATTTACCACAATTTTCATAAGCTTTGAAACAAAACAGGCAATGACATAATGATAGAGATGGGTTAATTGCAATTAGTCTGCTTGTCTAAGTAGAGAAGCAGAGCTTAAAAAGACATTTTCTTCATTAAAAAGGAATGATTTAAACTTTGGTCTACATGTAAAACTAATATTCTAAAAATAAACATTTAAAATGTTTTTAAATACAAAGTATTTAAAACTTGTGATCGTCATTTGTGACCGTGTAATCACTATGTAGCTACCTATTTTCTTACCTGCAGCCTTTTCTTCTGAATTTTTCTTACAGCTTTACTCCCCCTCCTTTCGCCCTAAGAGCTTGCTGAAGTACATTATAATGACAAAAGTGCTACAACACATATTTAAGGATGAAGTCAAAGAAAAGGAACGCTGCTCTAGGGTAATATTCTCCTGCTGGTATCTAAGAGCTGAGGAAAGTACACGGGTGAAATATATGTCAGGAAAGCGTATTTGGTTTTCAATTACGGTTACTTTATTTCAGCAGTGTCAAGTGTATGATGCAATTGTAATTGTATTATTTGATAAATATTGGTACAGTAAAGCAAGAACTTTACCTCACTGTACCTTACTCACTTGCTTAGAGGTCATGTGTGTCACAAGAAGATCTTTCCCATCTTTCTTCAATTAGAGAGCATTCTATTCTTGAGGTTTAAGATGACGTATTTTAATGAGTTTGCCCTCCAGAGCGACTTCATGCATCAGCTGAGGAGCACCATAAAGCTCCTTAAACCAAGGCCAAGGCTTTCAAGACTGGTCAGCGCTGAGGTACCTCTGTTTACAAAGGGCTTATTCCTGCGCAAAGATACTTTTAAATCTGTAGCATCTCCACTGTACAGAAGACAATGAATTTTAATAGGTTAAATATTAATGATGTGACCCATTACATTTTGTGCTTGAAATCTTCCTGGAACATTGTCAAAAAATGTGTTTCAAACCAGCAGATGTAGGTCATTGTTTTTGCTTAGATAAGATTTTTATCTATTTTGAGTAGATAAAAATGATAAATATTATTTAATCCAAAACTACTTTCTGCTTGCAAACCAAACAATACAGAAAGCGTGGTTTAAAAAAAAAATCCTGAAGGTAAATGGTTGGTGACAACCAGATCTTTTGATTCTGCTTGTGTTTCAGATACAGTCTGAGACATTTGTGTCACACAATACCTTCCCCACACTGCCATCTAATGTTTCGTAAGAGTCTTACCAGCAATTTGGGTATGCATTCACTCTAAAACGCCGTATTGTCAAATTTATCACAGAGCTAATCGTTGTGTGGAGCTTAAGCAAAAGCCTATAATGAACATTCATGTGTCAAAAGTGATCTGGCTGGTCAACTGAATCATACCCTCAACTCTGTTGACTCTAATAGCTACATTTGACTATAACGATCCGAGGGCTGGAGCCTCTCTCCTACAAGGACAGGCTGAGAGAGTTGGGGTTGTTCAGCCTGGAAAAGAGGAGGCTGCGGGGAGACCTGTGGGCTTTCAGTACTTAAAAAGAGCCTATAGAAGAGATGGAGACAAACTTTTTAGAAGGCCTGCTGTGACAGGACAAGGGGTAGTGGCTTTAAGCTAAAACAGGGTAGATTTAGACTAGATATAGGGAAGAAATTCTTTACAGTGAGGGTGGTGAAACACTGGAATGGGTTGCCCAGCAAGATAGTGGAGGCCCCATCCCTGGAAACATTCAAGGTCAGGCTGGACGGGGCTCTGAGCAGCCTGATCTGGTTAAAGATGTCCCTGCTCACTGCAGGCGGGTTGGACTGGATGACCTCTAAAGGTCCCTTCCAACCCAAAACATTCTATGATTCTATGGTAATACTGAATTCCAAATCAACTAAAACTGCAGTGATGAACATGCCTGAGGAATGTTAATTATTATCCCTCTGATAATTCTATTCATTATTACTTACATTTATTTTTACAAGCTTAAACTCAGTAGCAGTAAAAGGCTTTCTTCCTCCAGGCAAGTTCAGAATGCATCACACTTGATTCTGACCCAACCCATACAGCAAAGCCACTCCCTGTGCTCCTCAAGAGAACACGGTCGTGGGCTATGTCTTACATTCCCAGCCCTATGGATTTGAATGGATGACTCCGGGGGCAGATTTCCCCTTTGCTTTAAGGTGTTGATTCTTCTAGGATTAAGGCAGACTTCTCTTTCTTGGAGGAAGAAATCCAGTGTTTGCCAATACCCACCCTTTTCAGCCTTGTCATGAGTTATCTGAAGCCCTTTCCCTGCCTACCCCAAGCACCGTGCTGTCATCAGGGGTATTTGGAGGCTTCTGCAGCGCTTAGCAGATAGCTGCAGCTACTGCTCACAGCAAAGTCATCAAGACCTAACAAGAAGTACAGAAGAGATGGGGGATTCTGCTTAAAAATACTTAACTGGCATCAGTGAAGTTAGTCCTTTGGCGAATGGCGCTCTTGTTTCTCAGAAATCAAGTACCTTATTTGACTCAGAGAGAAACATGTAAAGAGTAAATCAAAGACTTGGTTTATTTGGATATATTTTAAGATAAAGGGAGACATTTGGGATACCTAGTTCATGTATTTAACTTTAGTGCATAAAATAGGTTATTAATCTCACGCTAGCTGATGAAGAGATACTATTCTAGACAATAATTCAGAGCACAAAGTCAAGGTCCTGCTCTGAAGTGCGTGGCAACTAGAGGATCCTATCTGGTTTCACTTACTATACTGGAGGAGGTAGGTGATTCACGAATGAAGGTGATACACCAGAGAGCAGGTGTTAGAATACTTCCCTAAACATACATAGCCCAGATAAATGTATATTATATTATTATAATTTTTATTATCACCGTATTATTCACTAGCTTGAAACCACTGCAGAAAGAGGCAGTTTCCCCTCAACTAGGGAAAGACTGATCATTGTTTTAGGTCTAGCACTTCAAGAACAACTATGCTGCAATATTTTTATATAAATATATATATATAAAAAACTGTTCATAATTCTTTTTAATTTCTTCAGGGATGGAACAAGATAAGATCTGCACTTGGAAGCAGCCAGAAACCCGTGCATTATGCCTTTGAGGGAAGATCGCCCATCCAGCACAGATCTGCAATGAGAATTGGGAGGGGAGGAGTCAGTTCAGCAAATTGTCCCATGGATGCGCTTGCATTGTGGAGGAAGGCACGGGCAATTGGATTTAACCAGCTGGGTGGAATTTGATTGGATTAGCTTTGGCACAGTTTCATGTACTCTTAATTCATCAGTGAATGGAGTAACTATATTGGAAAGCTAATGGGGAAAAACAACATTGCCCCTGCTGCTGCTGTCGTAGGCAGACAGAGCACAATCCCATACAGTCTCTTTCTGTGTTTTTTCTCTCGTCATTGTCTCCCTACTTAGTTTTTCTGGTGCCAGTGTGTGTCTTCCCATATCAGGATTGGCTGCCTTTTCTCCATCTGAGATCTTGGCATGTAAAGAGCAATAATTACCCAATAGTATGGCTTGATGACTACTAGCAAGGGTGGGAGTGGCCCCTCTTGAACAATAAAACCCCTTGTAAAGAGAAGCCTAACTAAACAAAACAAAATAATGTGTAAAAACAGGCAGTGCTGCCACAAAGCACTTGGCCACCTATAGAGTCTATATGGAGTATGAATAAGAGCCTACTGTGTTTTCAGTCCTTTCTGCTTGTGAAAGATCCCATTCTATGGAGGGATGTCTTTTAATCTGTTCTGATTTCAGTCAAGTCCAGGCAAGTAGAACTTTTCCTTTCAATGAAGATAGTCCTAATTTACACTAAGAATGAGATCAAACCAGGCCCAGCAATTTGGGGTAGCATGTCCAGGCAGAACTGTTTTCTCTCTAATTCACCTGAATAAACTCCCACTACGTAGCAATTTTGAGTATCAGTTATGGCAGCTTGCAGTTAGAAACATTTATGTGTAGTATGAGCTTAAAAGTCCTGTATTATAAACTCGCATATGTTAATATGCAAGGCTTGAAGTAGTCAGAAGCGTAGCTCACCAGACAAGCACGCGTCCGTACATACACCTGCTCAGGCTGCGCCCTCTCTGTATGAAGAAGAGCATCGGGCAACTTTATTACTTTATCCTACACCTCCCTAGAAGACCAGCCTTTTTAACTAGAAGAAGGGCTTTGTTTGAGGAATAGATCTGAAGAAAAGTTAAAGGTTTCAGAGACAGGGAATCAAGCTGAATGTGGTGAACAGTACAGACTCATCTCAAGAACCGTTCCTGTGAAACACATTCTCAAACTAAGTTCTGCTGATCATTAACATCTAGATTGAGTGAAAATAGACTTTCCTCAGTTAATTTTCAAATCAAGAGGTGAAATGAGAGAGTGAGGAAATTCTCAGTATGAAAATTAAAGCTCTTGAAGTATCCAACTTTTCAACAGAGAGGTGTCCAGGCATGAACCTTGTTGATTTTTAGCAAGGTACTATGGTTGTAAATACCTGTAGGAACTCATTTAGAATTGTGGAGAGGCCAAAAATCACCTTTCTCAAGACAAATCCCCTAAGTTTCTGTGTATGTGCCTGGAAAATACAGAAAAATGGAAATACAGATCTTAGAGGTAAAGAACTAAAAATTAATTAATGCACTTAATAAATGAACAGCATTTATATCATTTGAGCGGGTACTTCTTAAAGATTTTGTTCTGCTTCCTCAGGCCCTATACAGTATTAGGCAGTACCCTTTCCTTTGAAAAATAATGTAAGACTGAAAACTATGCACCTAAATGGCCCAAAAGTTTTTCTTTACTTTCTATCTGAACAGTGAATTCTGTCCACTATCAGTGGGCATTGGCATCAGTGTCCCTCGAGTAGAAAGGCTGGCCTACAAAAGCAATAAAAACATTAACCTCTTTGTATGATTTCTGAAGTCCTTTCCCTCTCAAGGAAAAAGTACCCAGGACATAAGCAAGCCTACAGAATTAAAATTGAGGCTCCCATGCGAACATTGGAAACTTCTCCCTCCAAGTATAACAAAAGGTGGCATAATCGTTAGAATCAGTTTCTGTTGCTTTGGCAAAAAAGGAAGAGGCAGCTACAAGAACGCTCGCTATTAGCAAGCCTTCAGTCAGACAACATCGTAAGTGATCTGGAGGGAAAGCTTGAACTCTTTCTGCTTATTCAATTACTACGTTTTAAATTATGTAATCACAGAGATGGTAGCACCGCTTGCTTTATTTTTGAGAATAACAACCCACTGATTAGCACAAAGTCAAGGAACTCAAATTCAGTTTTCTACTCCACTGCAGACTGTGTGCAAGCCTTTTGAAACCCCCTTCATCCCCATTTCCCAGGCGCCTTTCAGTGAATTGAGACCAATTTCATCTCACTATACAAAAGGGTATTTTTTAAGACTAAAATGTTTAAAAGAGCAAGTTGTTCATGTGCTATAGGAAAGGGGACCAAACAAACAAAATGGCAAGGTTACTCTGTAATTGTAGCTATGCTGTCCTACCGTGGTACTTCAGATGTGCGCGCTAACTTCGCTCGATGCAGACAGTGCCTGTACCTGTCATTAAACACAAAACAAATTCCTCTATGTTGTAATGCATTTTGCCACTTGGGTAGCTTATTAACTTTCCTGTCATCATCACTCTACAAGCAGATACATCAGTTGATAGAAGAAATGCCAACATGAGAACAGTAAGTTCATAGGTTGAGAAAGTCATCTTTTCTCTATAAATAGAGTTGGTATAAATCACCAGAGTCTGCAAAATGGGCCTGGGAAAATTAGTCACTGACCTATAAACACTTCCCGCTGGATGCCTGTGAATCCATTTCACGCAGTTCGAAGTGACAAGAACTAAAGCAGATAAAGAAGCAGGACCATATGCTAAAATAGAGTGTCTTAGCAAACATGAGAATAAATCCAAGAAGTAATAAAAATACATTAATAGTATTGTGCAATTATTCTAAATAATAAAAAGCCAAAATGGCCCACTTAGAGCTACTTCTTAATAAAAATAAAAATCAGGGAATACTTTTTAAACTCTTAATGAGGAAATCATTATATTTTTTCACTACCCTCAGCCCTTGTGGCAGTGCTGGAATTTTAGCAGCTGGCCAGCCAGAAGGCCTTGTGATCTGCCATTGCACCCAGCAATGTGTGCTTAAACAGGGAAGTCGGCACAGCAATTTCTGTAGAGAACTGCTGACTAACATTGGGAAGAATCTAGTCAATTTGAATTATGCTTCAAATTAAAGGGACTATAACTAATGACGACATTTTTATCTCGGATAAGGATCTAGCTTGCTGTTTTTCCTTCTACATGCACACTGCCCTTCACTGCTGGAACTCTTCAGCTAACACTTCAGCAAAGTGTCCTCTGCTGAGCCCTCTGTCACTCATAAAACACCCCCTGCGGAGCGCTACAGGAGGTAACGCGTGTGCATTAGAACAGGTAGTTTCTTAGGCCCAGTTCACTGCATTGTCAGGTTTACTGTAACATAATTTTGTTGCGCTCATGAGTGGGACAGTTTAAAAACACTGACTAATTTGGTGATGAGTGGCCCTTTATTTTAAAGCCACTTGACTGGAAAGGATTTAGAGACACCAGATTTTTACATTCCAGGAACTTTGAACTGTTACATGTTTTGACAATGAAGTTCTAATAAATAACATAAAAGCATATTACAACATATGACTATAAATTGCAGCCCTCCTAGATATGCTTGGCTCCAAGCTGAGAAGATGGGCCTCCTCAAATTCATTTTTAAAACCAGAAAGGTATCTTGTCTATAAGCATATGCATGTTTTCTTCCAATTTTATTGTAAAACTTCTAAAAAAGCAGCAAGATCTTTACAATAAATAGCAAAAGCACAATAAAATATTTTTTTCTTTCTGCAATCTCTGAGTTAAAATAATTTCTAAGACTGGGTGAATTACATGAATTGTAAAATTTTATAGAAGATTACAAAGAAAAATTCTTTCTTTGCAGTGTTTAGGTCAGATGTTCACAGTTGCCCCTCACAGCTTTAAAGCTGATGAAATCCAGTCCTTGGACTTTATTGATGTATTCAAGTTATACAACGTCTCTAACCTCAACCTTCATTGTCTTTGTCCATAATGAAGTTGCTTAAGATACATGTCACTGTTTAAATATCGTGGTTTGTCCATAATGATGATTACTCAGTATTTTCTCCGAGTCTGTTAACCAGTTTCATAATTTTCCCAGTTGTTCAGACTGAGATATGTTAAGAATTCACAGCTGGTGTGGGACTGCCTACACAGCTAAAATACGCGTCTTGGTGGCGGCTAATATTTCTCATCAAATATGTGCTGGCAAAGTGTTTAGGTTCAGGATAAATTGTGCTGCTGGCCACAGCGTAGCCAATAAAAGGAGAAAAAAATACACGAAGGTAACACAAAATGTGTTTTCTATCAGTCATTGGGAGCGCTAGGGCTCACTGACTCTTTGAGTTTGATCTATACCCTTAGTCATGCACAATCCTATTGACAAGAGTTAAAAAACCAAACCAAAACAAAAAAAACCCCAAACCTAACCCAGCTTTGCAGAACAGAAGTCCCCAGAAGCAAGCACTGGAAGAAACAAAAATACAAGCACAGAGTTAACTGTCCCACTGCAAGCGCTCACTCCCCCAAATACCCTGCTTTTATGCAAGCTTAAACTTAAATGTACAAACCTGCAGATCCTACCAAAGCAGTAAATGTGTCAGGGGCCCCTGTAAAATAACACATCGCTAAAAACTGAAAGGTAGGGTCGGTCACAGGGAGAGTCCCAACAGCTCCAAGCCCTAACCTGGCCACTCCTTCAGCCTCACTCTGCCAAGCACTCCTCAGTTTTGGCAAGCCCATATTTATTAACAATATTCGAGTTTTTTCCATAGATAGGTCATGTTGTAAAGAGCATCTTTCCACTGACACCACTTCGAATCACTCAGGCCCAACGACAACAACGCTTGCATGTACCTAAGAGGGTCATTTCAGAAGGGAGATTGGCCACCCTGAACTTTGGAGGTAAATGCCTCCTTTCCAGTGAAAGTAAACGAGAAGCAACAGTCTAACTTTGATTTGCACCAGCAGAAATCTCACCCTACAACAGACGTTTCCAATATACAGAACTTGTAGGTCCTACTAATGGTAGGCAAATTATTGTAAAATACAAACACAGAAAAGACACAAACCTGTCCCTCTTTCCTTTGCCTGGGACAAAGCATAGCACATAACCAGAGGGAGGAAAATCACTGCGGGTTAGTTCCTTCTGCACACGAGTTGGGAACTTTTGCTGATGATGAAGTTTCCTAACTTTTACACTTATCCCCCCCCCGCCCCCCAAAAGGCAAAATACACTGTTTGAAACTCACTCTAAATCATAAGCATTCACTATTATAAAACTGGCTGTCCTGGTTTCCTGTGTGCATGATCACGGCTGTTCCCCTCTGCCAACATTAGCATTTCTGTGGCCGTATAGGGTGCTACCCCAGGAGCCTGTTCTGGTTGAAGCTAAATCAGAAAAGACGTTTTCAGCCCGTTTCTAACGCAGCCTACCATGTAGCTGTGACAATGTTATTACTGGCTCAAGAGAAGCAGTGGAAGTACATGACTGGGAAAAGGCAGGCCTGTTTTTCTGGGTCACGGTCTCACTCGAGGGGCTTAAGTGACTGCGACAGCAGCCTAAATTTGGGAATCATGTCTGAGAGCAAATGTATTCTCATCAATGCTCTCTCTCTCTATTACTACTCCTACATTGCCACTTCCTTTTCCAGGACATTTCAATGTTTTTTCTAAGTAAGATGCTGAAATAAAAGCAGGACAGTGTCTTTAATCAAATGAATTTGACTAGTGCCAGACAACAGTAGCTTCAGCAGTTTATTTGAAATCTTCCACAGTGCTCTTCTCTCTACATTGGCTATATTTGCTTCCACTTCGAGACCCTGGAACATCAGACAGCATTGCTGGGCACAGGCTAAGAATCAGAAATATAAATATGGATATGGAAACAAGCACTGGCTTTTTACTAATCCTGTTCTGAATTATCTCATTTCACAAGCAAAGCTGCTGGACCTCTGCTTGTGTCATTTTATATTTTTAAGTAAAAGATGCAAAGCTTGCTGCTGTGTTGAAGGAAGATGAGACTCGTCCTGTTCTGTCAGAGGAGTTACGTACTTTTGACAACAGAAAGAAGTTCAGCTGGAAATGCTGTGTAACCAAATGAAACGTAAATCTCTTTTCGTGCCACTTCTCAGAAGGAAAGTGTTAACAGCTACTGCACGATCGCCCACCCACTCCAGCTCACTATCTGTTAGATGTGAGGAAAGGGCAAGCTACTGGATTCTACTTCCGAAGTTGTGATGTCATGCTAGTCTTGACTTCCAGCAACCTACTTGTGTGTTAGAGGAGGTGATGCAATAGAGAAGATTGAGAAGGACATTACCTGGCTGCTCCCTACACAAAACCAACAAAAAATAAATTACATGAGGAAATAACCAGCTATAACAGATTTGAGGTGATTTACTCTTTGAGGAAGGGCCCACAAATGCAAAGCTCTCTCCATTCTTACTAACACCTTTGGGGTTATACAGTAATATTTTTATGAGAAGCGTTGGCATGAGAGTCCTAGAAAAATAATTTTCACACACTTGGAGAACAAGCATAGCCTGGCAGAGTTAAATCTTAGCTTCCTTGCAGTTGTCTCCAACTTTACTGAGTTCCACCTGAAAGAAGAGAAAAATTACTCCCTTCAGTTCCTGAAGTAGGTAAAGAGTGGGAAGTTTTAGTTCCAGGCATTTTTGAGATAAGGATACTTGCGTATTGTCTTGAGTATCTTGTTAATACTTTTACTTCTAAAAATACTTCCACTTTTTATTATACACATCTGGGACTTCCCCTGGAAGTATTTTTATGGGCAGACATCAAGGTTTTTCAGATTTTGCCCAAGATTTCTAGACCCAGATATGTCCAGATTGGACTATGGCGTTGTCCATGTCACCTACCTATCAATTCTACAGGCATTAATTTTTCACATTTCCTGAAAAGTTTCACAGTGCTGTATATTCACAGCATCCACAGCTGTGTATACCAAGCATACTTGCTGCTTCTTGCTCATGAGATCTGGGAAATCCTACTTTTTTCTCTCTGTCAAGGAATTCCAGTTATTCTTTTCATTTTACACAGGAGGGGAACAGGCCCTCTTTAGTACCTCTACTTTATTCATCGTAGCATCATTCACACCTTTGAAGCTTCTCTCACCCACAGTACATACAGTGCTGAGTAGCGCCTCTCTTGGTTACCATACCCTGTAAAAATCATAAAGACTGAGAAAAGCAGAGCAAAACAAGAGAGTAAAAATATTATTTGGGGAAAAAATATTTTTAGAATAAAATTGTCAAACCGCAGTGCAGCTTTGGAATATATAAATGTAACTTAATAAAGTAGTAATTCCGGCCTTCACAGTCAAGTTTCTGCTGCAGAACTTGGAAGCTGCGTAAGGCACAGGTTGGCCAACAGCCCTAAGACAGAATTCCCAACATTGGCATACCCCCATCCTTGCATAGGCACAGGAGTCCACCGCCTCCAGGAATATATCCATATATCCCCAGTCCACCATCTCTGGGGAATATAAGGTTCACATTAGAAATGAGCCTTGCCTCGTTTGGGTAATTAGCTATCAAGTCAAAGGAAACAAGATTGAGTCGCTCTCCCCCAAAGTAAAAATGCCTTTTTTACAAATAAGGGACAGAATGCAAGCCCTCAGGCTCTGGTAGTACAAAACTTAACCTGACCATAGAACAAGTGGATTCAAACACTTGACCTGAATAAACACAAACCCCAGCTCTTTAATAAAGCCTGAAACAGAGAAGTGTTGCACAACTTGGATTAGCATTTTTCATATGAAGTCCGCATCTTACATACGGACAAACAGCAGAACACTCTTTTCAGCTCAAGCTTCCGCACATAAGGATGTGCTGTCTTTGCTAGCCACCAAACTCAGCAGAACTCCAAAGTGATTTACAGAATTTTCTCTGTGAGACAACCATGCCCAAGCATTGTACAGGAAGCTGAGGCAACGAACTCAGGTATCAGGATTTCACTACTGGTGTAGCGTTTTGAGCTTATTCGTGATCCATCCAAGAACTTGCTGGATAGACTAAGAACAGGAATTAGGTTACAGGTTCAGATTTAAGATTCTAAAATCACGGAAGTAAACATCACAATGAGAGATGCATATATGCCGCTAACTAATCATCATCAAATACACATTTACACTAAGCTTTTACTTCAATTCCCAAAATTTAATTAATGTAGCACAGAGACGCACACACAAAATATTCTGTTCTACTCAATCTCAATCTCTCAATCTGCATCTCAATCACACAGCCCTATTCTTTCATGATATATCCAAGGAGAACATAGGAATTGTCATAACAGAGCAGGCACTGGAACCACCCACCTTCACCTCCTATATTTTGACATCACAGATGCAAATTAAATGGCATTCATGGTATCAAGCCGGTTTCCAACAAAAGGGTACCTTGTTCACCTCGTTTTACACTTTCCAGAGTTCATTTTTATGAAAAGCCATAAACAGACAGAATCTTTATCACACCCGCTGGTCTCTTCAGGTCAAGAGAGGCCACAGTGAAGTTTAATGTTCTGTTCATTCCAGCGTTTCATACTCCTGGGCTGTCAAGTCAGAAGCCTTCACCAGCATCGTATGTTTGGTTTGGGGCTTCTTGGGGTGGTTTTTTTTTTTGGTTACTTGTTTTTTTGTTGTGCTTTTGAGAGAGAGAGAGAAAGAGAGAGATATGAAACCCTATTCCATCACAAACAAAGGTTTTCTAGCCAGGCATAGCAGGAAGCAGCTGCCTTTGTCAGTAACCAATTTCCTTTTTATAATAAAGGGAAAAGCACTGCTGAAGAAAGTATTGAGGTGCTAATGGGTTGCAAGTAGAGACTAACTCTGTGTCTATGGGATTTTCTGAGGGAGGAGTGTATGTGCCTCTCACTTTCTGGCAACTAAGGAGCTCAGTTTTGTAACTCTATGTCATTGTTACTTCCACCATTGAACTTACCGAGTATCCTGGAGTCCTCTACTGCACATATGCATTGGAACCCTCTTATGTACATAATTCAAGTGTATGGACCAAAATAACACCCACATTCAGGGAAAACTTCCATAACAATCTATATCAACAAGCTAATCTGTATCTCTGCATCCATACGTACCAGGCATCACCAATTAAAAGACTTTGTTCTCCTGCCTAATAATGCAAATCAATTTAATTCAAATCTGCCAGATTGTGTAAGTAAACAGAATGGTGAGGTGCAGAGGCTAACACACAGAAACTGCAAGAGTGTAAGACAAGCACTGGGTTCCAGATGGGATTGAATAGGGCACAGACATACAGAATTGTAGAAGGAAGATCTGTAACTCAACTTTAAGTCAAGATTTTTTTGTGAGGTACTGCTAAGAGTGAAAGCATACGCTTAAATACAGGATAACAAATAGGTTTCTGTCTGCACAGAGAAGTAATCGCACATGTCCTAAAGCTGCCAGCATCAGTGGCAAGTGGTACTGCAAATGAAGATAAAAATAACTTCAGACATTTTCAGATCCGCACTGATTATTAATTCATGTTCATCTGAATAATAAAACTTTTGAAGTTGACATCTGGAATCCAAATAAACTAAGTAACTACTTAGGTTAGACTAGAGATATGGGTTGGGGAACTTCACTGCAATATAGAATTTGTACACTGTACAATGTTCAACTTTAAATCTTCCTCCCGAGCAAAAAAAAAAAAAAAAAAAAATCTTCTGAGACTGTTTCACAGGTAACACTGAATTCTCATTTACATTCCATTGCTGACAATTAACTTACTGACAGAAATCCAACACATTTTAACAAAATAGCTTGACAACACTTTAGAATATTCTCCTGGGATTGTGTATTTTCAATTCCAAATGAACATTTGACTCGCTCCCAAGGGTCGCAGAGCCACACCTAGTTTAAGCCCTGTTTGTATTCTTATGCAACTGTCCAACTCTGTAAATAACCATAAAATATTTCTAGAATACATTCAAAAAGTTAAGAATTACTCAGAAATAATTAAGTTTTTACTAAGCCATGGGTTATGCTAAATAAGGTAAAATATGCAAGCTGATAAGGTAAAGAAAAGAGAAATAAAATACTCATTAACATTATCTAGTATTTAATGGTCACAGATATCTTTGTACTTTAGACCTATGAAAGTATTTGCATCCACATTCGCCAAGGTAGAAAAACTTAATGAGAACATAATTAAATATTTGACTAAACACACTGCAACAAGGCCAGATCTAAAGAAAGGCTTTGCTGTCTAAAGTGGGATCTGAACAAACTTGGATATCTCAATCCTTAAGATTAAGAGCTCCTGATATGTCTGGGTTTGCTCCTGTTAACAGCTACAGTTTTTTCAGTCCTCACAGGGCTGCTTGCACTCAACCTAAGCAGAATCCAGATGCAGACCTGATACCATTAGGGATTTCAATTAGCTTCAAAGTTGCAAGACCTACCTCACGCTTTAAGATCAAACTTGACGTATGAAGCCAACAAAGCTATTACCACCCTTAAAAATCACATAATCCGTGCCTGGGATGTTTATGGAGCATCTTCGGTGGCATGGAGTCAGGATTACTCTTCCAGGTGTGTGGGACCCACATTCAATTCCTCTGCCTAAGAACATTTAACTTCACCTCTCCTGGGAATAATCTTTAACTACCATGCTAGTTGGGGTCTGCCATCTGTACACCGCTGTTCTGACAATACAAACTCCACTTCCTTACCATAGCTGGCCTTCTCAGAACTTTTTCTTCAAGATAAAGTTCATGTGTCTTGAGAAAGGTCAAGAATTTATAACCTTGGTGTTGGGTGTATCTTGACTAACTTTAGCTATTGAAAAGTCAGACCTTCTCTTCCTAGCTCTTCTCTGAACTGCTTATATGATCAGTGGAAGGAAAGGGACTTCATCATGGGCAAATAACTCCATCCTCAGAGAGTTAGGGACTACACTGTGGAAACGTTGCCTGCCATCCCACTGAAATAGAGAATTAGACTACAGAGGAATACCCAGATTTTTGATGACCACTGTTGGATAAGACAAATATTACTTTAAGCAATTAACAAACTTTTCCAGAAGTCTGGAGAAAGAAGTCTTGCACTCTCTGTGTCTGCTCCTATAAACTTTTCTGAATTTTAATATTAGTCACGTATTGCGTGAAGAGCTTCTGCACATTGAGAGATCCAGTTACCATACTCAGGATCAGGTATCTAGAGTTTAGACGTGCAAAAACTCACTGTATGATCTAATGACTGGCCCTTAAGGCAATGCTATTTCCCAACGTAGGCTCACAAATGCCATTGTAGTTCTCTTGGGTACCAATCAACATGGGATGGTCGTTAAGGTTTTGTCCCTTTTAGAGCCTCTGCAGCGGTGAGGCACAAGTGAGTCTGCAGTTCAAGTTCCAGATGCAAAGCACTCTGCTCTTCAGGCAGTTCTGCTTCCCTCATCATTGGACACATTCAGCTTCATGAGTGTGGAAGGAGAACCAGGCATAGCACTCCAGACTCATTTCACACCACTCCTACTGAATACCTGGCTAAAACACGAGGCATTACTATTTTTGCCATCCAATTTGTTCCAGTGAACTCCTCCATTTTGCCTTAGGTGCCTACTGGGTTTGGGTTTTTCTGTTGTTGAAGAGGGGTTGATTGATTGGTTTGGGCTTTTTTTTTTGGTGTAGATAAGTAGCTTAAAAAAAGCCAAACCAAACCCCAAACCCAACAAACAACTTTAGCATAGTATCTGTTGGTTCACACGGAAAAGCTGCTGCCAGGTCCAGCCAGGCTTTCTGCTACAATTATCGACTGACATGAGCAAACAAAAACTACTGATTTGGGCTAAATGTCACATACCAGGTATCAGCGGGTCATGTATCAGCTACATTCCCTGTATTTTTGAATACATTTTATCTTGCATTATATTGCTAAAGATTCAAAGCAGATTAATTCATCAGGAATACAATCTTTAATCACAGTTAAAATGAATTTAGTCATTGTGCTTATTTAGAGATTTTATTTGATAGGTTTATTTCCCTATGAAGCATGTATTTTAAAATTGAGCTGCTGATTTTACATCACTTCTGTATATTACTGCAAAGTTAATGTTATTATTTAATAGGATTGGTTTTATATCAGCAATTCCATTGAGTGCGTTTCACTTCACTGGGCATCTGTCCAAGACCCCAGATAACTAATCTCTAAGAAGTGACCTACATACTTAACCATTGTGCCCGTTCATAAGGGACACTAATTGACTCATATTTTCTGTTTGATCTATACACGATTTCTCTTGTGCAATCGCATAAATCATTATACATTAGTCAATTTTTTTCTGTGTATGAAGATTTTTCCAAGAGTAATTCAGACAGATAAAATTGCCCCATATCCTAACCAAAAATTATGTTGACACTGTTAATCATGTCTTCCTCTGTCCTAAATATAGTCTTTATGCAGTGCACAATAAACCCATGTAAGCACTACGTTTATTTTCTTATCATTTCAGCAGAGGTAGGCATTGGAATCAGACTTTTTACATAATCTGCTGTAAACTGATTCTTTCAGACTCTTTGGACTGGCTGTACAGCTGAAATTTCATATTTTCAGAACCTCTGCAGGGGGCAGAGGAGTGGGTAAGGAAATGCTTTGTCCAGATTTGAAGTCCGATAAACTGTTAAAGCTGTGCTCTAAAATTATATTATGGGGGTACCCTTCTTGCTGCTGTCCTACCTTCAAATGTGAGCACATGCCTTTATTTTACCTTCGTACTGAAAAAGCTCTTTGACATCTCTGTAGCCATTCCCTTAGCACGAAGTGTGCATGAAAAAGCGTAGCAACTTCCATTGCCACAGGTGGAAGCTGACAGCCTTTCTAGAGAAAAATGGAAACTTCAGCGCTGTCACCTAGAGGCAGCTAGGTCAAACTCTGCTACGAGAGCCACCACTACGAGAGAAGACTTTGAATAAAAGGAGTTGATAGAAAGTGATACTTGCAGAAATGAGAACAACTTGCGCAAGTTCCCTTATACCTGGTTTTGGGCAAATGTCCAGTGGCGAACAGGGGTTCTATTGTCAGTCACTTATTAAGGATATCTGGTACAAGTGTGCCGCTATGAGATGGCTCTGACCCGAAGCCTGCAGATGCTGCAGTGCATATTTGCACGCGTCGTTTCTCCTCTCCCCTCCTACTTTTCCAAGTCGGAGAGTGAGACCTCTGCTGTTAGTAAAAGAAAAGAGTTCAGCTGTGTTATGAGGGAAAATCCATGCCTGATGGCCAGTGCCAATGGGCAGATGTGAGACCAAGCAGAAGAGGTAAGCATTTCCAGGGCTAAAATATTGTCTAAAGAAACATAACATTTATTTCTTTCATTCTAGAAAGAAATGGGGAGATGGGGGGGCAGCGCGCATTGGAAACAGAAGGGCTTTGTCTGTGAAACCAACTGATCTACTCAAACAGCAAGAGCTAGCATTAAATGTTTTTTCAGCATCACATTCCTAACCTCAGGAATCCTGCAGTCTGGGGAAGAGATACGCAGCCAGATCTACCATTGGCCAAAACAGCTACGCTGAGAACAGCTGGGGCAGCAAAGCAACTTGGTAAGCTATGCAGTCACAATGAAAGCGGATACCGACCCTGCTTCAGACTCTCAGTTGCAACATGAACTTTAACAACAGCTTTAAACTGTGACCAAGTTAACATCACATTTATGACTGGAAATTGCATATTATTAGTAACCAATTTAACTGCTAATTAAATTATAGAAATATTTAAATGAATCTCTTGGTCAATAACAATTCTGAAACCACGTGTCTTCATTTTTCATAGAACAGGCCCGTTAACTTACCGTATGGAAATTCATTTGTCGATCTAGGTCTTGAGATCACATCTCATGTATTTGGCTAATTCTCTTGAATGAGGTGGGAAATCTGTTTAGGACTTCAGTTCAGGCTTCATAGGAGCTACGGAAAAACACTACACTAATCAGTTCTGCATAATCTGTCATACAGACAGCACTTGCAGACATGACTGTGGGACCGAATACTGTATATTCATGGTTGTAATGCAGAAGTGAGCAATTTATTAGAAAAGTGAAACCTGTCTAGCCTGAAGAATGGATTTTCTTCATCACCGCGCCACTATCTTTTCTTGTTTCCTGTATCTCCTCCTGCTTTTTATTCCCAAAATGATCTTTCCATATGCCTGGATTAAAATTGCATTATTTCCTTTTCCCTTCACATCATGTCTACTACAGGCCACCAGATCAAGAGGTGCCGACTGACGAAGCGTTCTTCCTCCAACTCCAGGAGGCTTCGTGCTAGCAGGCTCTCATCCTGCTGGGGGACTTCAACCACCCTGACATCTGCTGGCAAACCAACACGGCAAGCTGTAGGCAATCCAGCAGGTTTCTCGAATGCATTGAGGACAACTTCTTAAGCCAGGTAATAGACACCCCTACCCGACGGGATGCGATACTGGACCTGATGGTCACCAATGTAAGCGAGCTCGTCGGAAATGTCAAGATCGGAGGCAGCCTGGGCCGCAGTGATCATGCAATGGTAGAGCTCACGCTCTAGAGGGAAATGGGAAGAACAAAGAGTATAGTCAGGACCCTGAATTTTAGAAAAGCAAACTTCCAGCTCCTCAAGGAGACAGTCAGAAGGACTCCCTGGGAAACAGTCCTCAGGGACAGGGGAACAGAACAGAGCTGGCAGATCTTTCAGGATGTCATCCACAGAGCGCAAGAGCTCTCGATCCCTAGGTGTAAGAAATCAGGCAAAGAAGGGAAGAGACCGGCATGGCTGAGACGAGAGATGCTGGTCAAACTAAGGAGGAAGAGGGAACTGCACAGGCAGTGGAAGCAGGGACAGGCATCCTGGGAAGAGTATAGGGATGCGGTCCGGTTGTGTAGGAATGGGGTCAGGAAGACCAAGGCGCAGCTGGAGCTAAACTCAGCTAGGGATGCAAAGAATAACAAGGGTTTCTACAGGTATATCAGCTGGAAAAGGATGGTTAAAGAAAGCGTACCCCTGCTGATGAGCGAGACTGGCAAGCTGGTAACAGCAGATGAGGAGAAGGCTGAGGTACTCAACAACTTTTTTGCCTCAGTCTTCACTGGGAACCTCTCTCCCCACCCCACCCAAGTTGATGGATGGCATGAGGGGGACTGGGAGGGCAAAACCTCTCCTGCTGTAGGAGAAGATCAGGTTCGTGACCACCTGAGGAACCTGAATGCACATAAGTCCATGGGACCTGATGAGATGCATCCCAGAGTCCTGAGGGAATTGGCCGATGTAGTCGCCAAGCCACTCTCCATGATATTTGAAAAGTCATGGCAGTCAGCTGAAGTCCCTGGTGACTGGAAGAAGGGAAACATTGTGCCCATTTTCAAAAAGGGTAGAAAGGAAGAGCCTGGGAACTACCGACCTCTCAGCCTCACCTCTGTGCCTGGGAAGATCATGGAACAGATCCTCCTAGAAGCTATGCTAAGGCACATGGAGGCCAGGGAGATAATTCGAGATAGCCAGCATGGCTTCACCAAGGGCAAGTCCTGCCTGACGAACCTAGTGACTTTCTATGATGGTGTGACAGCATCAGTAGACAAGGGAAAACCAATGGATGTCATCTATCTGGACTTCTGCAAAGCCTTTGACACAGTCCCCCACAACATCCTTCTCTCTAAATTGGAGAGCTATGGATTTGATGGGTGGACTGTTCGGTGGATAAGGATCTGGCTGGATGGCCGCATCCAGAGGGTAGTGGTCAATGGCTCGATGTCCGGATGGAGACCAGTGACGAGTGGTGTCCCTCAGGGGTCCGTACTGGGACTGGTGCTATTTAATATATTCATCAATGACTTAGACAGCGAGATGGAATGCACCCTCAGCAAGTTTGCGGATGACACCAAACTGAGCGGTGCGGTTGACACACCAGAAGGACGGGATGTCATCCAGAGAGACCTGGACAGGCTGGAGAGGTGGGCCTGTGTGAACCTCATGAGGTTCAACAAGGCCAAGTGCAAGGTCCTGCACCTGGGTCGGGGCCCCCTCAGTACAGGCTGGGGGAAGAAAGGATTGAGAGCAGCCCTGCCGAGAGGGACTTGGGCGTGCTGGTGGATGAAAAGCTGGACATGAGCCGGCAATGTGCACTGGCGGCCCAGAAGGCCAACCATACTCTGGGCTGCATCAGGAGAAGCGTGGCCAGCAGGTCAAGGGAGGTGATTCTGCCCCTCTACTCTGCTCTGGTGAGACCTCACCTAGAGTCCTGCGTCCAGCTCTGGAGCCCTCAGCACAAGAAGGACATGGAACTGTTGGAGCGGGTCCAGAGGAGGGCTACTAAAATGATCCGAGGGCTGGAGCACCTCTCTTATGAGGACAGGCTGAGGGAGTTGGGGCTGTTCAGCCTGGAGAAGAGAAGGCTGAGGGGAAGACCTGATTATGGCCTTTCAGTACCTAAAGGGGGCCTATAGGAAAGATGGGGAAAATCTTTTTAGTAGGGCCAGCTGTGACAGGACAAGGCGTAATGGTTTTAAACTAAACCAGGGTAGGTTTAGACTGGATATAAGGAGGAAATTCTTTACAACGAGGGTGGTGAAACACTGGAACGGGTTGCCCAGAGAGGTGGTGGAGGCCCCATCCCTGGGAACATTCAAGGCCAGGTTAGATGAGGCTCTGAGCAACCTGATCTGGTTAGCGGTGTCCCTGCTCACTGCAGGGGGGTTGGACTAGATGACCTCTAGGGGTCCCTTCCAACCCAAAACATTCTATGATTCTATGATCATTATGTTTCAAAAGATACCCAAGTTTTTAATTATATTTCATTTTTGTGACCTAGAACTGATAACACCTGTCCTTCAATAGCAGTATTTGTAATATAATTTTCTAAGTATTTAGATAACATGCTATGCCTATTAGAATTTATATAAATCAAGATTAAATTATTCTCTTTTTGGCTTTCATGAAATGGGACTATCAGTCAGGAAGACTCTACAAATTGAATATTTATCAATATGATTTCTTTGTTGTTGTTAGAAAGCTATCAAATTATAAATCACTTTTCACTAACTACATATTAAAACAGGAACAGAAGGAAAATGAGTTTGTGTTATCAATAGCCACAGAACACCCCACCTCCCATCTTCCCCCCTGGGACACAAGAAATTCTCTACTTGTGTAATATCCTTTGGCCGCTTAATCAGTCTGGAAATAAAGTGCAGACATTTATACTCCACAAGGTGTCACTCTAAAACAGCTGGAAAAAATCATGTCTTTTTGTTTCGAACTTAACCCAAAAGGTCAGACATGACTAGCACTTCAACACAGCAAACTACCAGACTCTACTCAAAGCTACTACAATGTAACTGTAAAGGCAGTGGATATTTTTTTCTTATAAATAGCGTATTTCAAAACTAGTCTATTTTTAACTCATTTGCCTAGCTGAAGTCTGCAAAATTGTCAGTAACTGTTTAAGTCTGAGACAGCATCCAGCAAGTATTTTACCAGGGTACGCTCCATTGCCCTTTACTCAACTACTGTTGGTTTAGTGAAGAGGCGGTGAACAACTTCAGACCCAACAGCTTAGGTCTGCAAGGCACTGAAGCTTTTTAATAAAATATACTTTGTCTATAAACACATTTTCCTTTTAAATGAATGTGGTGTATTCCATAGAAAATTGAACGTCCCCCCCAAAACACAAACAGTTGTCAGCAATAAAACTAATGAAACCTCATTTTCAATGGTTCACCTGCAATCAGTGAATTAATTCTCTGGATTCTAATAAGAAAGAATTCCAAGTAAGTTTTCTTACATCTAACAAAGCTTATGTTGTAGCTTTTCCTTTAGTAAGTCCATGCTTTCTTTGGTAACCACCAATTTTCATGAACTTTTGACAGATCTTTGACACATCTATCAATTTTAATTGAAACTGACCCTCCGGTTCAAAACATACTAGAAGAACTCAGACATGAGTGCCTAACTGCCATTTCACAGGAAACGAGATTAATATCTCAAGAAAATGAAAATCATCTATGAGAAAGGACATAGAATGTATAGAACAGATCTGTTATCATGGAGATAGCTATAGGTGACAATTGTACAACAACAGAAACTGGAAGCCATTTTGAAATGTTAATATTTTTCATCCTGCGCTCAATCCTCTCTGATCCCTGCACAGACCAACATGATTCTTACAAAAAAATAAAGGAAAACCAAAAAAAAGTCCAACATGCAAACTGACAATACCTGCCTGCTTGTGTTACTCTGTAACACAACAGCTTTCAAACACTGTTCACTCTATCCTGACTTTCTTCCTGTTTCTCTCTGGCCATATTTCATGTTAGGCCCATTTCTAGTAGACACGCTTCAGAAAAGCTAATTAGGTCAGGTCTCAAGTGAGAGAAACAGAAGAATGCCTACTTCAAAGATCTCAACAGATTTTGGTTGCCCAGTTGTGTCAAGAAGGCTGCAGTTCCAGGCCCATGTCCGGATCTTTGAAGTAACTGAAAACCTCACTGGTAAAGAGGCAGGCGTGCCAGCATTTAATCATTTTCTTGTTTGTGTGCCAGCTGAGAAAGCTCTGAAAGCTTTTAGTTTATACAACCAGGATCTTTGAGAATCTAGTTCTGCAAAAGCAATTTCATCAAGTAAAACACTTCAGTATGCATTAAACTTAAAAATGTGTTTACAGTTCTCTCACTTATGTAAGAATTAATGAAAGCTAGAAATGTGATAAATACATTGCTGAAATAAAAATAATAAAAAAAAAAACAACAACAAAAAAACATCTTTAAGAGAACTATTTTAGAAGAAGCAGACCCTATGGACCAGACTGGTCTTGTTAAACAGCTCTGCTGCAGCTTTTACCTTGTGTGAGCACAACCACATTTGGGGGAAAAAAAAAAAATATGAAAGTGACACCATTAAAAGCCTCATTCAAGGCCACTTAAAAATTACATTCTTGAAACCACAAAACAAGAACAATTACTTGGCTAGGTAAACAGATTTCTGAATTGTGACATTTTTATAGTTATAATTCCATTCACAAGATATATTAATCACACCCGATTCCGATTCCACTGATATGGCTATTAAAGGAGAGGAAAAACCTCAGTGGTCACCATAACAAAGACACTTCCTTCACTGTTTTTTCCATTCAAGTCATACATAATACAATGAAGTTGGGGTTTGTTTTCCTTAGTCTACACATGACATTCAACTCCCACATTACCCTCTTTCTCTGAAAGACTCTGTGCATATACACAGCTGCTGCTTCATCACTATGTCTAACAAGCAAGTTGCAAGAAGGAAGCTCTATGTCAGATGTAGGAAAAAACAGAAGCCTGAGAAAATGGCCTAGAGAAGATTAATTAGAGACAGAAGAAACTGGTTTTTGCTACCTGCCATTGCCAGTCTGCATGAGATACTATCAAATTGCCCTAGAAATTAACTCATCTTCTGCAGTTTTTAAGTTAAAGAAACACTAGAACTAACACAACTTTTGCTGGAATCATGAAATCATTGAAATAATTTGGATAATTGAAATCATCCAGAAGAACCTCTTAGAGCCTTAACAAAAAAAAACAAAAAAAAAAATAATCCCCAACCAAGTTGAACCCACTCCCCGTAAAACAGCATTTTATACAGGAATGCTGACAACCAAAACGTAGCTACTTCTATCAGCTGCTTAACAGAGCAGCACTCAATACATTCTTGTCACGTACACACCCACGCACAAAACACCAAGTGGATAAAACAGAAAAAACAACTGTGGGCAAAATGAATCAAACCAAACCAGAAGCAGAGCAGACCCCTTTGTTTTCTCTGAAGTGATACTTCATTCAGAAAAAGATCACTCTAGATTTAGCTGTTACACTGATGTTCAGATCAGCAATTGCATTTGAGAAGAATGGAAGGAAAACCCTGGAGAATCAAGTGCGAGACAACAGAGCTTGCACTCCTTAGGACTGTATCAGTGCAGGCAGAAAAATCTACAATTATTCTTGCAAACAGAAAAATCCATGGGAATAATAATGAAAAAAAAACCACAACAAAGAAACAAAACCCACACCCACTCACACAACGTACTTATTTTAATCCCTCATTTCCCAGGTTACAACAGCTGAGGCTATTTTAATCAAGAGACAGCTCTGCCTGGATAGCCTAGAGATTTCTCTTTATAACTCTACTCCCCACTCCATTTACATGGGGAAGAAAACAGCTATGACTCAAAGCTGTACCTTAAGAGGAAGCTGACTATTGCATTCCTCATCGCCCACAACTCTAGGAGGTTAAAGACATTTTTCAAGAGACCATTTCCCCTGAGGTACATGAAATTCTATTTGGACAAAAAAAATCCATGCAGTCTTGTGTACACCTTCTCATAAAGGCAGATCCTCTAGCTATCTGCCTCAAAGAAATTTGCAAACAGTTGCACGGTTTCAGCAAGGGAGAAGAGTTTTGTACCACAGGGATGCAGATTTCTTACAGAAAGAGAATCACAATTATTTCAGCCTTTTTTTCTGGTACTGAAAAAACAAAAATTCCTGGCTCTGATAAAGCTTGGCAGTGCTCACTCTCTTCTAATAAGCGAACTCAGATTCATTTAATGTTTCGGTACTAAGAATAATACTGTGTTCAAAAGGTTTTCACCTGCACTACACCAAGCACTCTACTTCACAAATCTGAATTGGAATCAGATTCCTGTGGAAATTCTATTGAGATCAGAGCTATGTTTTTATTAGAGAAGTAGGTGCTTCCCAGCCTTGTCAAATGAGACTGAGACACAGCCACTGAGTAAGATAATTAAGGCTGAACACCTCTTCAGTCGCTATTTGTACATTCTCAGCAACCTCTGAGAGTAGAAACAGCATCCAATTGTGAGAGAAGGCACTGAAACTAGAAACATGCAACAAGACAGAACGTGGTTTTTGATCTTGTGGTCAGGAAGTTCTTTGGAAAGAGTACAGAACCCAAAGCCTGGTTCAACCGAGAACTGAAGTAGTAAAATGGGGACAGAGGGCAAGTCCCGGTACTCACATGAACAGCAACAGCCACCGATACCGTGCTTCCTTACATATGTGATTGACAGCCACATCACAGACCTTTCACAAAAACCAACAGTTAGTTTGCATGCTTGCACAGTACAATTTTAGATGACAATGCTTTTAGGAAAAGGGATGGATCCATCATTTACACAAACAATGAGACACGAAGAAACTCAAAGGGACAGCTTTTCCAGCCATTGTCACTGAAGGACATACTTTGAGCACAGTGTCTGACCCACCTGGTAATTCTCTGCAAACAGATTGTTTGGCCTTTGGATGAACCGAAAGTGGTCACAAAGCAGAGACACACAAAATGCAGACAGCAGTTTCCTTTCTCCTGTCAAAATGCATCCTCAGGAAAAAGATCGATAACTGGTAACAATAAAACCCCTACATTTACCCTAAGAAATTCAACACAGTCATTATAAACTGACCTCTTCTTGGCATGGTATCCAGAATGTGGGTGCCATTTTACAAGCACAGGCAATTTTGCCTGGGCTGTTAGGCAGCACAGCTCCTAAAAATGTGTGTCACCTCCCAAGAACTTCGGCAGTTATGCATTGAGACCCCAATAAACTTCAGTTTTCTTCCATGAAGAGCAAGAAGTAACGACGAATAGATCCAGCCATTTTCACTTTTCCTGCCTTTGGAGAGGAGCACGAGCAAGCACAGGACTTACATGCACAAATGCCAGCTTGACAGACATTAAGTCAACAGAAAAGTTCTCTTCTCATTCATAGCATGTGTGCATCTACTCTGGATTCCAGTGCTGACATACATTCAGAAACATGACTCCAACATAGAATAAAATGAGTCCCACAACACAACTGGGTCTAAAATTTGAGAGCTATATTGACACTTTAAAGGGGAAAAAAATAAACTGAAGAAAGACTTAATATGATTTATTTTCCTTTATAATCTAAACTAATTTGTATATCCTAACTTATATACTATCTATCGCTTTAATCCTCTGATCTACCGCTTTAACAGAGACCCAGGCTCCAGCAGTCCCATCTCACCTAAGTATTTTGGTACCCATCTCACATGAAGTATTTTGGTATTATTTCTCTGACAAACCCGGGGTACACTGACTTTCCCTTCAAATCTTCATTTAATCTCAGGGAAGTATCTCTCAAACTTTTCAATGTACAACTCTCAAACCAACCCAGAACTGCATTTATTGTTTTAAATAGTAATCTTTGCAGCAGCAAGTTGACAACAGCAGCCCTGCCTTTGCTCATTTTCCAAGTTATTTCCTTCATCACAAGATGCATCTTGGTTCTAATTTACCAACTGTATACCTTAAATGTTCTTATTCACCAACAAACTTACTCATTCTCACTTTAAAATACAGAAATGTGTGTTGCTAATTCTGTCAAAATTAATGCTATAACAAACAGAATTACTTGAGAAGAATAATACGTCATAAACTTTTCTTTTTTCCTAGTCTTAGCCTAAATGAGCCAGGTTTTGTGCAGTTGACTTTTTGGAAGCAGGATACTTTTCCCTGGTGAAGATAAACAGGTCAAATGAAGTTTTCCAGAATGACCAAACACACGCCAAGAGCATTTGGGTTTAGCTCCCACTATTAACACACCCCCTCCCAAGTAATTATTTAAATACGAAATAAACATAAACGTTTTAGAAATATTAGCAAATAAATGACTGTAGACTACATAGATGTGGAACAGATAAGGACTCTATCAAATTGCTAACCACAGTTAGTACCAGATACTATTGGGAAGATAAAAAGAAGTTTTTACTGGAGAGACATCCACCACGTGCCAAAGTTTCTTTTCACTTAAGTTTCCAAATCCATTGGGAGTCAGGAGCAATGCCTACCTGTAACAGAAAACAGATTCCAGTGACAGAGCCACAAAAACCAATTTGCTGGATGCTTCTGTTGCAGTCCAGAGGCTGCAACACGGACCTGCAGGCTGTATTCATCCTGTCCAGCTTTAACAGAACATTTGATTTCTGCTGACTTTAGCTCTTAAGATGTATTTTCACAGTGAAATAGATATTCCAAAGTTTACTTTTGTTCCAGACCTGCAGCAGAGCCTGTGGGCCCAAAAGGCAGCCCATTTCCCTAAATCAATTGATGTGGCTGCGGGAAGTGAGAGATAATACCTCTTCTTATTAATGGTCTCACTTATGTACCTAGCGGGATTTTCAAAAGATTCAAGAAGTTTATCCTGTGTATATCAAGTAATTTGGGAAAGCTAAAGGAAAACCAGATTAAAAAGAAAAACAACAAAAAACAAACAAAAAAAACCCCCAAAACCAAAAAACGAACACACACACACACACACAGAGTCCCAACAGTGTCAGAGTAAAGATTAAGTTAAATAGGAATTCAGTTTAAATTAAGTGAAGAAGTCTCAGTAACTTTAGTAATGGTATGATTCCATCTCTCCCTCCCTACACACACACACACACACACACTCCCCCCAGTAAAGCCAATTAAGTAGGAACTTAAGTCTTTCTTCCTACCACATCACTAAGGCAATGGTGCTGCTAGTTCCCAAATACTCTGCTCATATACCGTACTGGCCAACAAACAATTAGATCATTCCTGAATTAAAGAAATTACCAGAAGCAATTTTGCATAAGCACCATTTTCTTTCAAAGCACAATGGAAAGCTGGCACATACTGCGTTTACCAAAACTGTAATCTGGTTTAAGCATGGGTTTATTTAAAAAAATCTTCAGCTCTCACCTATAGGCTATTCCGGAACCCTGTGAATCAGCAGATAGTTACTGTTTATCGGAAAGCTTCCTTCTTTATGTCCCCTTTACCTCCTCTCAGTGCTCTGCAGAAAGCATGAAAAGAACTACACCATCAGCATTCGCTATAGGCATCTGTCTACAACTGCCCAGAATCCAGAACACCAGGTATTCAGGATGCAAAACTGAATTTTTATATATAGACCTCTAATAAATCAAATATTCTACAGACTACAGAAAATTTAAGTAAATAGCAGCCATATAACAGCACCTTCTTTCAGGTATTTACAATAATATCATGTCACGAGTTTAGGTATGCTTTTTAGCTTGGTCCTCTTCTAAATACTCATGGGTTTTAAAGCATCTCAAATAAACAGATGTTTAAAGGAAATGAGACACTACACAGGTTAAACAACATGGTTCTATTAAAAACTATCTTTAACCATGGCACTCAGTGACAGCATACAATACTTTTTTCCACAAAGCAACTAATATAAAAATATGCCATAAAATCATCTGTAGACTAGTATGCTAGTACATACATGTAATCATAACATTCTTTTATAAACTCTTTCCTGAGATACCTTGGGTTGTTTGATTTTCTTGTATTACTGGATGCATTATCTTTATGATTCATCTAAAACAACTGTAAAATATTTTGTATGTGCAGGACACTCAGTAACATGTAAAAAGTAGTATGTAAATATATGGCAAAGAAACAACTCTTAGAAATTATGCGCTTTTTTTTTACTTTGTTACATTTTTTTAACATTTGGCTCCTTGGGAGATGGAAGGGAGGAGCATGAAAAACCTGAAATTAGAGCAATGAATTGACAAAAAGCAGGAAAGCATTTCAGGAATGTTAGGAGTTGGAATATAAGTGACACAAAGAGAAAGCCATAATTTATGTTGGCTATGTATTGCTTTATAAAGCAACTGGACATATTTTAGTCAGTTCACAGTATAATAAATATTTTTACTAATCTGTTTTGGAAGAGCAAATGTCTTTTAGGGTTTCAAGCTCCTCTATAAGTTTCTTGTTCTGAACTTCTAGCACTGCAACACGACTCTCCAGACATTTTATGTATTCTTTCTTCCGACGTCGACATTCTTTAGCAGCTTCCCTGCAAAAAGCAGAAGTAAAAAGTGCAAACAAAAAAGCCATTTGCATGCCATTAGAAAGCTCAGCAGAATATGGAGACTATGACAGAATTCCAAATTTTGGAATATCTCCCAAATGAGTCTGAAAACACTACGCAAAACTGGGTTCCACAAGGGCCTCAAGTGTCTCTTTCAGGTTCACATGGCAATCTGTAGAATTGCTTCCTCTCATGCCTTGATTAAAGTTCATAATAAAGGAGGTCCAAATGAAAGACAGTTATTCTGCTTTATGACAATAAAGATCTTTGAGGGCCTTGAGTTCCTCAATGAGAGTCTTGTTTTGGTTTTCAAGCACAGCCACACGATTTTCAAGACATTTGACATATTCTTTCTTCTTTCTGCGACATTCTCTGGCAGCTTCCCTGGAACCAATACAAGGCAAATGACTACAAGAACAGCCACAGTATGGCAAAGACTGGATAAATGAAATTACCTGCAATCCCTGCGGTTCCAAAACAACAACAACCACCACCAACTGTTGGATTGCACAAACAGAACCGCAGATAACAGCAATAAGCAATAACATGGTTAAAATAAAATTCAGAACAACTAGAACTTGAAATAAATTCAGCATCAACAAATACAAAGACGGAATTAGTACACAGAGGAACTGAGAAAAACAGTGAGGAAATGATAACATATTGACTTGAGTTGTACTAGACATTAAGACTGAAAGCAGCATTTCTTCTTTCAATCACATTCTATTTTGTGTTTATCTTCTGCAATTAAAATCTTAAAACCAAATTCAAATAATTTACTTTCAGAAAATACAAGCATAATGCTACTCTCTTCAGATAAAAAGCTAGATGCCAAGCTTACAACCTGTTGTGATTTTTTTACCTTAAGGTAACGATCTACACTAAAATTTAAGTCTAAACAAATGCTATTTATTAGCATTTTAGAACTGTCCAACTGGGTGCATTTCAGCCACATGCATCTGGGGTTTTTTTTGTTCCTAGCAAACGGCAGTCTGGAGCCATTCTCATAGCTCTGCAAAGAATTCTGTTCTATTGAAGCTAAACACTTTGTGTAGTATTTTCAGAAGCATGTGACTGAACAAGCATTCCATTCCAGAATAAATTTTAGAAGTACTGGGAGTCCACTCCTTTAATGTCTTGGAACATGATAAATTGTCAAATTGTGAGAGAGTAACCTTCCAGCAAGTTATATGAGATATAGCATAGATGCTAGTTTTAAAACTGAAGAGAGGGGAAACAAGAGGAGGCATGCCAATGCAGCAATCCTCGTGAGTAATTTAAAATAAAGGATAGGCATGAGAGCAAAGCAATACCCTGAATTCAATCATAAGGCAAGTAGCTATTCAATAAATTAGATCTGCATAGCAGACTATTTCTTCCATTAATCTAACTGCCATGGATACTGGTGGCTACGCATTTAAAAAAGAAAGAGTGCCCTAAGATTAGCAAGAAGAATGCACAGAGAAAGACTGGCATTTACAGCATACAGTCAAGTACATGCCAACTAATTAAAAACTATACAGCCACCTCAGACAATATGCCTCACAAAATGACTGGGGCACTGCACAGTAACCTATTCCAGCAGCCAAGTATTTAGGAAAGTCTATAATTATCATTCCATCCCAGAGTAAGTCCTCTTCACAGCATCATTAATGGATAGCTGCTAATGAGATCCTCAGATATTTTCCAATTCTTTGCTGGGATGTTTCAAATCAAACGCACGCATACTGGTAATTTTACTGGCAGTAGCCTGGGGCGGGGGGGGGAGGGGGGCGGCAGGGGGGGCAGGGCCAGGGCAATTAAAAAAAAATAATAAAAATTCAACAAGTATATCTCCAGATCATCACAAAAATTATCAGAAAGGGACAAGACCAATGATTTCTGAATTATCATAATATTTCAAAACTGAAAATCCATGGTGATAAGGCCAACTCTAACTTTCCACAGTTAACAGCCAATACTCAAGGCTGTAAGGACATGGGATGATAGACAAAGAATTTCTTGCCTTCCCTTCAATCAATCAATCACAGGCAGTGCTGCTGCCCTTAAGAAGAAAACTTCATTAGAATGTTTTAGTGGTTTTTTTGCAACACTGGCTATTAATTGTTCCATAATCTTACCTATTTTTCATAAGTCTCAGCTCTCTCTTGCGTGTTGCCTCTTCTGCCAGTTGCTGAGGGCTATGCAATGTCCCTGGTGAGGCTGCCATTACCACTCCCTGAGGTAAGGTAGTAGTGGGAGTTCGAATCTGGTAAGCTGGCATGTCTCCAGTGGCAGCTGTATAAAAGAATCATATTTTAAACTTCATGGCAAAAAAAGAACTATGCAAAAGTCTCTGGAAGTAACAGGTTTCTATTGATGAGTTATCCAGGATCCTTGCTACATAAAATATTTCACAGGTCTGTAATGCCACAACTGTATTTGTTATCTTACTAGCGTTTATTTCCACAGCGTAAAATAAGTTATCTAAGTTGCTCTAGCATGTGGCCCCCACTAGGCAGCCACACTGAAGTCTGTGAAAGCTTCCACATGGCTCTTCTTGGACAACACAGGGAAAGCTGTGTGAGAAGCACTGTCAGAACATCCATATTTATTTTCTGTTTGTGCAACCCCGTGAAAAGATGGTCCTGCTGTTGCAGCCACTGAGGTTTATATGCCACCCCTTGTCCTCTAACAGAGGCTTTGGGACTCAACTTGCTTCAGAAGTCAAGTTTCTTCACCTTCCCTGTGATAGCAACAGAACCAGCCTTACTGCCTCTCCTTGGAAAACCAGTGAGAGTTGCTGTTGCCAAAATGAAAGGCACAGACACATGCTCATGGTGAACAGGAGTATGTTCCTTGAGCAAGAGGACCACAAATAGGATGCTGCAGCATTAGTGAGCAAGAAGAGGTAGCAGTGGTTGCACAGGAAGGGGTGTAGCTACACAGTAAATAAGAGTGCAAAAGTTCAGATTCAGCTCCTGAGCCTACCAGTTTTGAGCTCTCCCCAAGCTAAACGCAGATCTGAAATCTGAGTCATTAGTTGGAACCAATACCTTTCTGATAGCCTTACCTAATTTCTGTATTTCTGAGGTACTTTGTTTCTACATGATGTATCCCAACTTTAAAACACTGTGAAAGTCCTAAGTACTTGTGCCTTGCCTGACACAGGGCGGAAAAAAATTAACAAAAAATTGTATCCCTCTTCAAATTATAAGCAAGCATTTACCTATTTCTTTCTATAAATATGTTATATTCAAATTTTTTCATTAAAGCAACTGAATACAAAAGATGAAATTTCAGGGGCTGTTAACTTATACTTTAATTCTTTAAAGCAATATTCAAAAAATGGAAAAACTTGGAAAAATAAAATGTAGACAAAAACACTTTGGGGAGGCTGACAGGTAGAGCAGTAGAGAGACATCAATCTCTTTACCAAAACTTAAATAAAAAACCAAAGCTTAATGAAAAAATTACTATTATTCTTATTAATTCAGGCGCTTCACTAATTAAATGCAAAAAATAGGATCAAGCTGTGTTTAGACTACATTTCTACAGCCATGTCCTGAAATTATTATCAGCTTAAACACTGTGCACCTCCCCCCTCTCTCAGTCCTGCTGGTAAAAGTGTTTGTGGAATTACAAGATGCACTGGACCAGTGAACTGACCTGGGTTATGGATAATCCCCTGGGGATGGGGGAGGGAGAGAGAAATCAGCCTAGGACAGCCCTGTGAGCACTAACTGGCAGCCACCATGAACACAGGGCTTGGTCTTCTGGTACATCTACAGGAGAATTACTTAACCCTTTCTAAGTTTTCTGCATCTCGGCAGTCCCAGTATGTAAATAGGACGATGCTTCAGCTCACTGTTCATAAAAATGGAATTTTAGAAACTCTTCAGGCTCACCTTTATGCTGGCCATGTTACATACATTTTATAGACTTTATGGTAAGAACTACCTTTTTCTATCTCTCATCACCAGGTAAAAAAAAAAAAGAGATGTTATCTTTGTTTGCATTAGCTACAGTAAGTTAGAAATCCAAGTGAGCGATTTTGTAGATCAAGTCATGGGGAAAGACCCGTAACCCAGGTCACCTTAGCCTGGCAAGGCCAACTACTTTGTTGTTGTCTCTGTTTGATTTACTAATTTTGATTTACTGACTTAGCTAAAAGGACTTACTCCTCCTGTTGTTAAGTGTGATAATGTACCTGCAACATGGCTTAACAAAAGTGAGTCCCAAAGTCAGCTGGGATCAGCTTGGGATTGTAAGTAGACTGTAAGATTGTAACACCACTGTAAGTAACAACATGTTGCATGAATAGTTTGAGCAGGTTCCAGTACTGTCTGTCCTTGCCTAACCTACCAGCATGGTAACAGAGATAGATAACCATTTTGGTGGTATAGACATTGCAAACCCGGTCACAGCAGTTAAAAAAAAAAAAAAGCATAGCATCGACAAAGCACCTTTTAGTTGTGCAGTAGCGTGGTTTACAATATGTTATTGCAAATCAATTATTTTGAAGTCTGCAAAATTTTTTGTATAGTATCTCAAAAAGTTACAGTAAAACACTTTCCCCCAAAAAAGACACTGGGAAAGATGAAACAGGCTTTAAGCAGGGAGGATAAAATACCCTTGAAAAAATTCATAGTTTAAGTCTAGTATTGTATCTACATATTACAGAGAAGGGTACCTTCCATTTCAGCATCTGTCACAAAAATCCCACACCTTGATCCAGACTGACAAACCTCTGTGGCCATTTCTAGTGAAGCACCATGGAGGTTTAAAGTCATTCCTAACATATCAGACGCAGGACTGAGACCATTAACAAAGCAACAAACCTGGAGATGGTGCATTTCCCTGACACATTGCCCCAGGCCACCTTTTTTTTTTTTTTCCTTCTCAAAATTGCAAAGGAATAAAAAGTCACTGAGGCTTTGAGTTGAGACTTACAAAAAGGAAATTATTAACAGGAAGACAAACAACCAAGCAAAAAAGCAAACCACATTTGTAAGAGTACAACTAACCTTGTAAATTAAGCTCTGAGAAATACAAAATAAAAAAGCAAAACAAAACAAAACCACCTAAAAATAAAATCAACCACCTTCTCACAGCAGGTTCTTGGAAAAAGTAACTTGCTGAACACTAGATAGCACCCCTGCACTTGAGTTCTTTCCGTGACTATTCAGGAGAAAATAAGGCTGATACAGGCTATGTATGTGTGTGTTTATTCTCCCATTCTGTGAGTAATAATGATGGGACTAGATTATCAAAGGGTTTTTAACTTCACCACTAAACTGGCTAAACAAGGCATGAATCATTGTCCCTTTGAGCATAAAAAAAACCCAAACAAAAAACCGCGTCGACTTGGAGAAGATACTTATCTTTGGATTAATGAAACAACATGTACCAGCAATGAGCAGCAGCACGTAGGTACCGGCTGTGAACTGGTTAATATTACAGATCTGCCGGAGGCAACTGACGAAGCAGAAAGGAACTGACTAAATCGCAGCATGACTTGGAGCTGACGTCAATGTGTATCTTGTTTGGAGTTTAACTTTTCCAGTTCCCTACTGCAACACGATTCCAGGAAATCTAATGACGTCAGCCTTTTGAACTCAATTAGCTGAGGAACAGACCATTTTACAGTGGAGGAGAAAACAAGCAGGCGTTACAATACTTAAAATTATTGTGCTCTCAAATTTGTTTGCGTTCAGCATTTCCTTTAATAATGAAAGCACAGGGCTTATTTACACTACTGAAACAATGCACGCCTTTCTCTTATAGCTATGCTTAAGCCTATTTTAGCTATCAAATCTGAAGTGTTTATTGCTAAACAAAAAAGCAGTGTCATTTTTACAAGACAAAAACAATTATAAACATAGTAATATATATGACTATCTCTACACAGTAAAGAAGAATTTAAAAGAAGACTGGGGATTTTTCAGCAAAATCCTGCATCAAATAGTAAAGATTAGTTCTCTGAATCAATCTGTGCAAGAACTCATGTACTAACAGGGATCTTTTTCCTCCCAATGAAACTGTTAAAATTGCCCTGAAATCCAACACTGACCAGATATAACCAGAAGCTATTTGTACCAGTTTTGAAAGATAAAAGACTTACAGCAACAGGTTCAAAAGAAAACGTCAAAAATACCACCTAAGCACTGCTTAGGCATCCAAAAATATAATAGAAAAGACTAAGAAAATTTTTACCTGTTTCATCTCCTGTTACAGCCATGATCAGCTTCTGCACACTCGATTCTCCTGTTCCTCTACCACAGCTCAGCGTGAACTGTTCCAAACTAGCAAGCATGTGCAGGATTACAAGCAAGAGCACTGACATCACAGTGACCTCACTTGCTTACCACTGTCATTAATATGCTCTGTCACTGGAACAGCTCACTGAAACTGCAGCGCAAAGAACTCCTTTTCCAGTAAACCTTTTCGTTTTTCCCCCCTCTTCCATATTTCTATAAGCCTAGCTTTGTTCTTTTTCCCTGAATTATTCATAAAGCTACAGAAAGCACTCACCACAAAAGCTGGCTGTAAAGCAAAACCTGAAAATTCACAGCACTAACTGACAGAAATTAAAACGTGGCTCTAGAATTCCTGAATGAATCTGAATGATAAAGTCAGGATTGGATAGAAAATAGGGAAATTTTAAAAAGACGTGCAATTGTTTTGATTGGAGCAGTTCCACTAAAAGGCAGAGAACTCTGTCGGACAGACATGCAAGACAGGAAAGCTTAATAAGCTGTAACAAATAGATAAATGAAAGGCTAAAGCTCCTTGTTTTAGGGAAGAACCCACAACCCACTCATTTAATTTCAGTTAAAAGCTTCAGAAAAGACTGAAGAAAGCTCCAGAGTAAGACAGCCTAAAACGAGTGATTTCAGATGCTGTAACAGGCAGAACAGTAACTGAGTAAGGGCTACCTCTCCCCCATTCCCTCTTTTTTCAAAATAAGTCTAAGAGATCTGGTTTACTTAGTTTAAAAAAAAAAAAAAAATCTCAGCTCTAACAGAGTTATTCATCATTTACATCAATTTAAATTAAATTAGTTTCAGACCAACAGTCTAGGCACTGGTCTGTACGTAGGGCACAGCAAACTTCTAAGGCCTTTGTCTGTAATAAACAAACACAGACTGGTAATTCGTCAACTGTGAAACTATGCCAAGGACAGCAATAATGGAAGCATCAATGCAAAAAAGGAGCGCCCTGTGATTACAGGACCACTGCAGGATCATATGAGCAGAAGATCACAACTGAAGCACACAAGAAATTCAAGCCACAGATCTCAAATATCACTGCTGTTCATATCACCAACCATATTATGAAAACACATATAGATCCCAACAGCATTATTTTTGATACAACTTTTCTACACTTATTTTCATGAATAATTAAACACTTTTTTTTGCTTCAGCTAGCAAAAAAACCCCTTAACGTGTATTAGGAAACTGTCAGGACATCAGAACTGCCTCTTATTTTGCCTATGAATGTAAACTTGCAGCAAATGAAGTACCACTCAGTTGGATCAACACCTTGGGTGCTTTTATACTAATCCTTTTTTCTTGTTAATGGGTTATCAGAAAATATCAAGCACAGGGTTTATGCGATGCCATGCATTATTACATGAGATTCATCAACAAATACTTTAGAAGACATATAAATACATATGCTATCTGAAAGATTCTTAAACAGATCTCTTCTGCCCTAGGAATGATATATGTCTACCTGTCCTAGTTTTGGCTGGGACAGAGTTAACTTTCCTCCTAGTAGCTGGCATAGTGCTGTGTTTTGGATTTAGTACGAGAAGGATGCTGATAACTCACTGATAGTTTAGTTGTTGCTGAGCAGGGCTTACACCAGGCAAGGACCTCTCAGCTTCCCATGCTCTACCAGGGGCACAAGAAGCTGGGAGGGTGCACAGCCAGGACAGCTGACCCCAACTGACCAAAGGGATATTCCACACCATAGGACGTCATGCTCAGTATTTAAACAGGGGGAGTTGGCTGGGGGGCAGCAATCGCTGCTCAGGACAGGCTGGGCATCGGTCAGCGGGTGGTGAGCGGTTGCATCACCTATTTTTCCTGGGTTTTATCTCTCTTTCTCCCTTGTTTTCCTTTTCATTACAATTATTATTATATTTCAATTATTAAACTGTTTTTATCTCAACGCACAAATCTTCTTACTTTTGCTGCTCCGATTCTCTCCCCCATCCCACCGGGGTGGGAGGACAGGGAAGGTGAGTGAGCAGCTGTCTGGTGCTTAGTTGCCAGCTGGGGCTAAACCACACCACTACCCAAGATCATTATGAAAACATATGTAAGTGGAAAGATTAGTAAGCAGAATATTGCTTTCCTATTATAATCTGTGCTATCACAACATTAGATGAACAGTCAACTACAAAGTGCACATAAATGACAGAAATGACAAACTATATTCCTGCAGACTTTCTAGCATAGGCAAGATGACCTGTAGTAAAGACATATTAGAGACTTGTATATCCAACTAATTCCACTGTCTCACTCCGTGCTGAATAACTCGGGTTTGCTGATATACAATTATTATCATAAAGAGATCTGTATTACCATGAACATCCTCAGGTGCTTTCATACTCTTCATATATACTTTTTTTTATTAAAGATTTTTTTTAATTTTCCAATATCAACAGTGTGACTAGTAAGTTGAAACCTTTTATCTTCTCCTCATCTCTGAGTTCATGCTCACTTACTATTCCCTTTGTATTTTTCCCTGTATATGCTATGTAGCATTTTTTTCTGTGTCAACAGCTATGAGCATCACTAAAGCACTGGAGTTTGTTTGGGCCAAAGGAACAGAAAATCCCAGGAAGTCAACATCTCTGAGCATAGACAGAGAACAAATCAATTTAGTTAAAGTATCTAGAAGCTTCCAGAAACAGGATGTAGCAGATATTCAGTAACTGTCTCTGAATCCATTCTGAAAGTTTTCATCACAAGCAAAACATTTAATGGACTACACCATCGAGTAGTTGAGCCCATCACTGGGACTGAATAGGGAGGTTAGAGGACAGCTCCATCAGAGGACAACCCTGTAATGAGAAGTCAGTAAAGGAAGGCCAGCCAAATTAAATTCCCAAGGACTGAAATGCTGCCAGATACAATCCCTAAGTTCTGTGCTTCTTCACAGACCGGGGAGGCTTTAGGAAACAACTGAGGAGCTACTCTGTCCTCCCACCCCAAAGCTCTGAAGAATCAAAGCTATACATCACAAAATACTGCAGTCAACTTGGAGAGACAGAGAAGTCCTCTAATTCAAGGGATATGTATGCATGTGTATAGAAAAGATATTAGACTTATACTCAGAAAACATGAAGTACCAGAGTGGGAAACCTGTTTGGAGGACAGCCAAATTTGGGTCTTAAGGCTTTGCTAAGAATGTATTCATAATGATATTTAGGGAAGTTGTAACAGTACTGTCTGCATGACAAAAACTAACATTTTGGCCAGGGGGGGTTTCATATTATAGTCTCAGAGCTTCCTTGAAATGCTTCTGAAAAGTCCTGGGAAGACAATGTATTTCAGCAAAGAATTAACCAGAGGCAACGGAAGAATTCAAATTTCGTATCACTACTTAGCTTTGTTTCAACAAGTTCAGATATCTACAAGCTATTACCTTTATTTACATACTGGGCTTCCTTTATAGCAAAGTGAGAGAAACAGCCACTTTAAAGACAGAACTTGTTTCAAACATCCATATTAGGGCAAAAAAGACCACCTCAACCTGGACTTCACCAGCTATGTCAGATATCTGTGTATACATTTAGTTGATGACTCTCATCCACTCCATGAATACATATTTAAAGTCTTCCTAGCTCTTCTCAAAATTTATTTCAGACAGCTGTTTTGGCTTAAGAAAGCATTGTATAGCCCTCCCTCCCTACTTCTCTGTGGTGATAAAAAAAAAAATAAAAAAAAAATAGGGAAAATAAATTCCCTATATCCTCCATGACAGCCATTAATTTAATGTCTCCATACAGAAATCTCTTCCCCGTTTTCAAAGGTTCTCCTCAGAAAGGCAAGTCCCAACCCTACTTTATCTGGTATTAATAAGAATCCAAGATACCTTTGGTCCTCAATCTCCCTCAGCATTTCCAAAAGGCTGCGAACAGTGGAAAGAAAAAAAATCCTGCATAACTACAGTAAGGTTCAAGAAGTCACTATTCACAGGTGTGCATTTTATAGGACCTACAAAGTGTCCTTTCTAATAACTACAAGAGTCATAAGTTGCAAGGAAATTCTGCCCCAAACATATCCAAAGAACTTCAGAACTTGTGTTTTTTTAAGATTGATTAACTGCTGAAAAAACCAAATTATTTTCATGTATTAAATGAGAGGCACCTTCAGCATCTCATTTCAATCTGTAACAGCACCTTTACTGCAATTAAACATATCTCTCAAAGTCTGGACAAGATAATTCAAAGCAGAAAGTGATTTTATACTGTTATTTCCTCCTCATAACTTTTTTAACCAAAAGAAGTAGCTGCCTTACTGAACAGAGAAACTGAGTTTCCTCCTAAGACTGTCTTTCACCTTGTTATACTTAAATATTTTATTTAACAGTGCAATAATATCAACACAAAATGTAAAGTCTTTTAAGAAGAATTGGTCTATATGAAAAAACTAAAATGCAGTAGACTAATAAAATATACCTTGAACAACAACTTGGCTTCCCGGAACAAAAAACTGTTGTGTGCCATCAGGTGATTGTCCTGCATATTGCACAATGGTAGCACCTGGCTGAGGAGCTCCTGAATTGGTCATTGTTAATGTCTGTAGTCCATGGACACCATCAGAGGATGGATTAGAAATCTGGATTGCACCACCTTGAGTTATAGTAACTAAATATAAAAAGAAAAAGATAAGTTAGGCAACAGAAAGAGATATAACACATGTTAAAAGGCACACCTCCCTTTTTAAAATAAACATTGCTGATAGGAGTCCTGGTTGTCTCCTTGCTTACAGATCAATTGCACAGTAAAACTTAAATAATGTTAATACTGATTTCCACAAATATAGTACATGCCATATGTATAACCAATAAAAAGCAGTGTTTCACACATTTTATCTCTACGCATCCAGAAATATTAACTCTCCTAAAATACAAGAAAAAATAGTAGCTCCTAGCCATAGAGAACCATTGTCATTGTAAACAGTAATGTAAAAAAGCTATTTGGAAAAAGTAATAAAAAGCTGTGTGTATCAATTCCCACATAACAAAACCCAGGACATGTAGACAAAGGAAGAGCAAGTCTTCTGACACTCACAATCCTTTCCTTAGTGTGAGAGACAGTCTAGCCTAACAATGTTTTTCCAAGTTGTACAAAGCTGTAAAGAGTCCAATACTTATGTAAAAAGAGAAACAGAACAAAGGCTTTTTTTCCCCCCCCATGTAATCAACAACATGAAAAATACATTTTCCCCATTAAAAAAATTCATATTGTGTTGCTCACCATAATTAAATATTTAGACAAAAAACAAGTTTCCTAGAGAGGTTATCAATTCCGTACTCTTTTTGAAATTAGCACTGTCTTTGTTAAGAGCAGAAATATCATAGAATCATTGAATGGTTTGGATTGGAAGGGACCTTAAAGATCATCTCGTTCTAACTCCTGCCATGAGCAGGGACACCTTCCACTAGATCAGACTGCTCAAAGGCCCATCCAACCTGCCCTTGAACACTACCACCTCTCTGGACAAGCTGTTCTAGTGCCTCACCACCCTCACGGTAAAGAATTTCTTCCTAATATCTAATCTAAATCTACCCTCTTTTGGTTTAAAACCATTATCCCTCATCCTATCACTACACTCCCCGAGAGTCCCTCTCCATCTTTCCTGTAGGCCTCCTTTAAGTACTGGAAGGCTGCTATAAGGTCTCCCCAGACTATTCTCTTCTCTAGGCTAAACAGCCCCAACTCTCTCAGCCTGTCCTCTTAGGAAAGGTGCTCCAGCACCTGATCATCTTCATGGCCTTCCTCTGGACCCACTTGAGTAGGTCCATGTCTGTTTTATGCTGGGGGCCCCAGAGCTGGAACACAGTACTCCAGATGGGGTCTCACAAGAGCTGAGTAGAAGGACAACATCACCTCCCTTGACCTGCTGGCCACATTTCTTTTCATGCAGCAGCCCTGGATGCAATTGGCTTTTTGGGCTGCTAGCACACATTGCTGTCTCATATTCAGTTTTTCATCCACCAGTACCATGAAGTGCTTCTCCACAGGGCTGCTCTCAATCCAGTCATCAGCCAGCTTTCATCCATGTTTGGGATTGCCCTGACCCAGGAGCAGGACCTTGCATTTGTCCCTGTTGAACTTCATGAAGTTTGCATGGGCCCACCTCTGTAGCCTGTCAAGGTCTTTCTGGATGGCATCCCTTCTCTCTAGAGTATCAACTACACCATTCAGCTTGGTGTCATCTGCAAACTTTCTGAGGGTGCACTCAGTCGCATTGTCCATGTCCCCAACAAAGACGTTAAATAATACTGGTCCCAATGCAGACCCCTGAGGGACACCACTCATCACTGGTGTCTACCCAGACATCGTGATGTTGACCATAACTCTGAGTGTGACCATCCAGCCAATTCCTTATCCACCAAGTGGTCCACCCATCAAATACATCTCTTGTGTTAATTAAAATACCCATGAACTTTTAGATGAGAACCCAATTCCCAAGAAGTAACAAACTTCTTTCTCCTCCAAAAGATATCTAAACTACATTCACTGTCATTGTATTTAAAGTGGTCTGAGATGGTACAGAAGTCACATGTAAGTACAGATTCCAGAGTGCAAACTCCTCTGATTTCACTGTCAGATTCGCAATATTTGATTACATTCTTGAAGGTTCAGATCTGTTTATCTGCATACATGATTTGTTAGACACCCATGTGAGTTTTGACAGTTGATTTAAAATGCTCTGTGTCGATAATAGTAGGTTATATTGAAAGGGCAACATCAGATAATAGCACTTCAAAGATCTTATTAGTAAAATGTTATTAGTAAATTAGACAATAGTAACTATCTAATAGAAGCTCAGCTAATTTTGTAAGTATGTAGTAGAGTTATCTGCCAAAATGGCCAAATCCCAGAAGCTAAATTAGCTTCTTTTTGGGGAAAAATGGGGAATTCCTCTCAAGCCCTATCTGGAACAGGGTTCAGCATAGACTTCCCTTGGAACGGGGAACATGTAATGTAGGAACTAGATGGGTGCACAAGGGCTCCACACATAAGGCATTGTGGGAGTGGGGGGTTGAAATAAATGAGCAAGATGTTTCAGTCTGGCCTCCAAAGCAGAAAGTGTCCCATTTTGGGGCAGGGTGGGAGAAGCAAGAAAAATAAACCATTGTCTCCTCTACTCTTCATGAGATCCAGGAGAAGAGCAGGCTCCTGGCAGCACGTGAGCTTCCCAGCAGGACTTGTCACCTCTACCTCCCAGAGAAGTTACACACAGCTGAATTCTGCCTCTCCCAGAGTTAGCACCATCACAGTACCGTACCCCATAAAAACCAGTCAGTTTGGGTTCCTGAGCAGTAAAACATCAGCACATAATCATACAAAGTTCTTGGCTCCATGATGAGCCTGGGTAAACAATTATGTCACAGCTGTCCTGCAATTATTCATTCAGATCACAATCCAGTCCTTTCTAAACAAGAGTGAATTAACTCCAATAACTCCCTCCCTTACAGGATTGATTCCTGCCACGTTACCAGGACACCACACTGCCCCCACCCCATTCACTGTCCTAATCTCAACTGCTGCACAGACCTTTGTTGTGCTGGAGCATTATTGAAACTTGGGCCTTCTAGGAAGAATATAGGACTTTCCTGGACAGTCCCTGGAGGTCCATGCAGGTGGATGTAAGTGGCATCTTCTCTTCTAGCTAGGACTGAATATGATACTAATTCCATCCTCTGAGTACGATCAACAGCTCTAATCCAGAAAAATCAGATCTTGCCCTCCCTTGTGAAACTGTGAAAGGCAACTGAAGTTGGTCTTTCCCAAAAGATTTCTTAATTCCCAATTGTTAAAAACCTGTCCTGAGACAGCAAGCAATCCAAACAGATGGCAAAAGAACTAGTAAACTTCACTGCCCCTGCATCATTTCAGACAGAACATCATGATACGCACGGGTAGGTGGTGGTGGTGGGGCAGTTGATTCATACACTCCAACTGAACAAACAACTCTTGCACAGTTAGACCACCACCACAGGTGAGGCAAACCATTATTTTTTTTTTCAGTATTCAGTAACCAACATGACGGAACTACAGCTGTCAGAGAAGGTTTGTAGTCAGATCAGGCTGCAAGGCTCATACACAAGAGACCGCCTTATGCAAAACTAACCATTCCCCTTAAAAAAAAAAAAAACAACAAAAAAACCCCACGTGTTGATGGAGGTAACTGGGAAAGACATTTTACCTAGCTGGTCATGCCTGTCAGTCTGCCTGCTTCCATAAGCCAAAGCCAAGAAGCTCTGAGGAAAAAGATATTTGGAAACCATGGCAACATACCATTTTGGTTGGTAAAATGAACACCAAGAACAGCCATCACTGCTGCTAAATTTTTTTCAGAAAAATTTACTTATCAAGGCCAACCGTACCCTGGGCTGCATCAGGAGAAGCGTGGCCAGCACGGCAAGGGAGGTGATTCTGCCCCTCTACTCTGCTCTGGGAGACCTCACCTGAGTACTGCATCCAGCTCTGGAGCCCTCAGCACAAGAAGGACATGGAACTGTTGGAGCGGGTCCAGAGGAGGGCTACTAAAATGATCCGAGGGCTGGAGCACCTCTCCTATGAGGACAGGCTGAGGGAGTTGGGCTTGTTCAGCCTGGAGAAGAGAAGGCTGCAGGGAGACCTGATTACGGCCTTTCAGTACCTAAAGGGGGCCTATAGGAAAGATGGGGAAAATCTTTTTCGTAGGGCCAGCTGTGACAGGACAAGGGGTAATGGTTTTAAACTGAAGCAGGGTAGGTTTAGACTGGATATAAGGAGGAAATTCTTTACAACGAGGGTGGTGAAACACTGGAACGGGTTGCCCAGAGAGGTGGTGGAGGCCCCATCCCTGGAAACATTCAAGGCCAGGTTGGACGGGGCTCTGAGCAACCTGATCTGGTTAGTGGTGTCCCTGCTCACTGCAGGGGGGTTGGACTAGATGACCTCTAGGGGTCCCTTCCAACCCAAAACATTCTATGATTCTATGATTCTTCCAGAAATAGTCATCCCAGACAACCAGACACCAACATACAGTCAAAATTATCTTTTCAACTAAATTGCCTTTCCTGTGCAGGAATAGAGAGAACAGTAGAGAACATAGGAATCAGCAAATGTAGTAACATGGTATCTGTTTTAAACCAGGGCACAGTATAGATGGCTGTAGTGACACTGCAAGACCAGTTCTTCATTGCCATAGACACTGTATCAGCTTTATGCATAAGCTGCTGGATGCCTGTACAACAGAACCCACGCAACCAACGGTGGCTGAGAAAAGAAGAGTACTCAGATGCAATAAGGATAAGCAGAACTACAGCGCTATTGACAGGAGACGTAAAGGTAAAATAGCTACATGTAGCGACCTTCTACATCATATCCAGACTCAGATCAACACAGGAGATGCTGCATTCCTACACAGTGTTCCCAGTTTTAGCTGACAGCAGTTCCTGAGGATCGCAGGCAGCCAAAAGGGTGGCTGCTCAGAAACGCTGCAGATCTGTGCCTTGTAAATGCAAGGACTAGAAGTAAACAGTCAAGCTCGCTTTGGTAAATTCCAAGTTAAGACCCCTCTCTACTACAAGGAGATGACCATTCTTGCCACCAGACTTAACTTGAAATCTAACTTTTTTGGCAAGCAATATCGTTAAGGGTAATGACCAGCAACCTAAGAAAGATTTTGATGCAATTTTTCCTAGCCAGCATTAGAGAAAACACACAGAACTCACTGCAGCAAAAGATGTGTGATATTTTAACTTACGAAGTCTAACTTAAAAAAAAATAATTAAAATTAATGAACTAATAAATTTGGAAAGAAAAACTTTGAGCCAGAATCAGGAGAGCCTATGAAGGATGACATTGCATCCTGAAGCAATGACTCATTATGGCTGAGAACCTACTTAACAAGTTAAAGTAATTTAAATATACAGCACGTGTTTATTCAAAGAAAAAGCAGCACAAAAAAGAAATCTTCTATGCTTGCCTCATGCAAAAGCCAGGTTTAAATTAAGATTTAATTAAAAGTTTTGTGGACTCTCTCAATTCAAGCACATTGTTGGTGATGCTCTCTGTTGTTTGATTTTTCAGAAGTTTGATTGAACAAGAAAGCAAAACCTGTGAATTTAATTATTCTTTTATACACTTCCCTGTCACTATGATTTATAGCTACATTCAAATTAAAACATCCTCAATTAAGAAGTAAGAATCACCTCCTGCAAGACATTGTGAGTAAAATTACAATTCTGGTTTCCTAGAGGAATATATAATTAAGAAACCTATACTCCTAATTTCTTAGAAATCCTAAACATTTGGAGGCTCACTAGAATATAGTACAGAAACTATGGCACTTCTTTTTAAGCCTGGAAACTGGCTTTTTTTTTTTTAAACTAAACCTAAGCCAAACCAAAAAAATAATTCAAAAATTGAAGAAAATAATTTAATTTGGTCAACGATACATGCCAGATTCTGTACTGGATGTCATTTAGCATGACCACAGGTTCACAGAATAGAGCCCTTCAGATGCCGGACATCATGAAGCAGACATTTCTTTAGGTCTATACCTTATAGAAAGGGTAAGAAAAGCAGCTTAAGAGCCCAAGAAAAATTACTTTCTGTGCTAAGAGGTAGATAATATTACAGGAAACGCTGCTTTCTCAGAGTTGATAATTACTTTAGTTGCATAAATTAGAAATAACTGAGGAATTCTAAGGGTGACTAGAATACAATTAGAGAGCGATTCTATCCTCTTTTGTATGCCATTGCAATGTTTTAATAGACTTCCTCTGTTCTCTTATTCCAGGAAAAAAATCCCACAACTTTTCTTTTGCAATTTTCCTGTGATTATATCAAAGGAAAAATACCTGCATTCCAGTGTGGCTACACGTGAAAAGATGTGAAAAAAAAAAATAACTGTAGAAGTGAAGCTTTATCCAATACATAATTGAAAAAAAGAGTTATTAGAAAGTTATTCCTTAGATTATACATGATTAAGCCCAAAGCTATATGGGGAGCAGGTTACACAACATTTTTAACATAAATGCAGGGATAAATAAATAAAATAAATAAATAAAATCTATATAACAGAACTGTGAATTTAACTTTTAACCTGTGTTTGGATGAAGTATCAAATGTTGCAGACCTCAATTTAGGTTAATTCTGCAGCTAAAGGGATCATACTTGACAACTGGAGAGGAAGAGACATAGTTCTTTGAAGAAAGAAAATTCAAAGTTAAGAAATAATTTCACACTCCAACCTTACACTTTAAAAAAGTCTAACTCACTAATTGTCATTTCATCTAAAGAATAGTGCTAATACATAGCAAATCACAGTAATTTTTTACAACACTAAATATTCACATAAAGCTGTGAACATTTTCTGTTTCACCTGAGCCTCACCTCCACATAAGAGTTCTAGAAGGACTAAATCTAGCAACGAACAACCATTACAAGAAACAGACTGGAAGTCTATAATGCCCATGTTAGGAAAAATTAAATATAAAAATTGAAATTATTTAGGAAATTATTTAAGAAATACAGAAGCTCTCATTCTTCACCAAAATCCAACATCTCTACTTCATTATGGAACTCTCAGAAACAAAGTTGTTCCTATGTACATTCTACATCATCACATAGTATCTTTGCAAACATACTGTATTGCCCTGTGTTAGGATGATACAGGCTGGTTGGCATGGCCATTGCAGAAATTCCAGAAGGCGCTCCTTCATCTTCTGACTTTTCTTCTTCTTCAATCTTTGGTACTGCAGGAACATCTGATGAAAGTTCATTCAAAATTTTTCTTAAAAAAAAAAAAGTAAATAATTTTATATATTTGAAATTCCATATCCATGAGAAAACCAAGTCACTGGCTTTTATCAGACAGTTTTGCTGTAATATATATGCTGCCTTTAAAAACCAGCAAAACCAAAATAAAAGTTCCTTACCGGTATGAAGGCCGCCTTGAAAGTATTTCCCTACGTTTTTGAGAATCAATTATCCCTTCTGATTCTGCAGATTCATCTGCAATCGATGCTACCTGTAATAGCAAAGTTTCCAAAATTCATAACTTCATAAAAAAGGATAGCAACAGAGTAAAAGACTATTTTAAAAAATTCCTTCCATGTTTGCATACAGGAAGTTTGTGCACTTATTTATCACTAATCATGTGATCTTAGACTTCTTTTTCCAAAGCAAATTGCAATTATGAGGTCAGCAACACATAGCCACTTAGATGACATCTTCCGTTCAAGAAAGGGAAAAAAAAAAAAAAAAAAAAAAATCAAAATAATCCAGGTTACTTTTTTGTGAATGACACCTAGAAAAAGTACTGAAGACAGAAGATTTCTTTAAATATAAAAATATTATACAATTTAATTAGCTTTTAATGTGAAAAACAAACATTTAAAATACAGAATACTGCACTAATGCACCTTAAATAACCGTATACAATACAAAAGCCTTTTCACAAACACACCAAAGCTATTTAGAAAATAAATTTATTTAAATGTACATATTCATTACAGTTATACCAACACATATTCATAAATAGAAATACATTGCTTGGCAATACTGTGTGAGTTTTAGCAATGCCTGACAAGTCCACAATGTCTCATTTTCTCAGACTTTTATTAGTAGTATTTTCACAGGTTCTTTTCCTCTTAAAATTACCCAGTATGACATTAAGGTCTGGAGCTGAATCACACTCTTTGCCAGCAACTATCTTATTATACAGAACTGAAAGTGCTTATTGAACACGGAAAACATGCTATTTTCTTGATTCATTCAACTGCTCAGAGCTATTGGTGTGTAAGATCTCCAAACTTAAACAGTGCAGTAAAGTTAGTGTGGAAAACGACCTTTTCACATAAAGACAGAGCAGACTGCCGTTTCTGACCAAGTGCTGTGTTAAGCTAACACTGAACAAACATGAGTGAAGTGACTAGAAGGCTCAAGTGTTTGACCTGGGTGCAGTGGAGGCTTCCCTGCAGCTCAGGGAAGACAAGGAAGAGCTCTAGAACTAATGTGGCTGCCAGGCCTGAGTGCTCAGTGCTACAAAACCTGCTTGACCTCAACAGAAAATGACTGTCTGGAAGGTTCTGGAAATTTACAGGCCTATGTCACCCCAACTCAAACCTATAAAACTACACCTTAAAAGAGCTACAGGTTATTGCAGAATGAAATAATCTCTTCGCTTCTTAATTTTATTACATTCTAGTTCTGTGTAAAAATATTTAATGTAGCCTCATTTTGCTAGGTAATACATAGGAAACATCATTAAAACTCTACCTGCCTAATGAAAAAAAAAGACCTCCTAGAAATAATGAGAGGTATTTCTGCATGTCTACAGATGTATAGCTCCACACCAGACTTCAGAGTTGACTGGCAGAGATAGAAGAGCTTCAAGAATTTTGCATTGATCCTTTTGCAGGATGGACCAATGCTGACCAGCAAAAGAGATCTCCTGAAAGGCATTTTTCTCCAGTGCCCTACAGCGACCTGCTTATGGATCAACCTTCAAGCCTCCAGCATACATCTTCAGAGCTAAGGCATTATTACACAGCTGAGAGCCTGGGCGTCCTATCTCAAAACAGAACTCTCATTCTGCAGGGACAGGAGGGGGAATATGTTTGTCCCAGGACAAACAGCAGGAAAACAAGACCTTAGTGCCTTTAAACCTTCCCATTCCACTAAGGGTTACCAGTAGCCACCCCTAGTTTGTGAAGATGGCCAAAGAAGCCAGCAACAGTCATACTTTGGGAAGAAGGTAAGGAAATCACAAGACAATTTAAGCATTTTAATGTGGAAAAGGACATTTTACGGAAGAAATGTCAAGGCAGATAAATGTAGCATTTCGATTTGTTCTAATAGTAAGCAACTGAGTTCACAACGCTAACCAATGGAAAACATCGCCATTTTTTCTTGGACATCATTCAGACTTCAACTTTACCACACCACCCTCCATTTGAACAAATTTAACTTTGAGCTTATGTTAGTCTGCCAATACCCAATATATTACAGGGGTGAGCAAGTAGAAAAGTCAAATAATCTGAACTTCCAACCTTCCTATATGTAAAACAACATTAACAAAACAGTGAGGAACATGATACAGATAAGCATATTTTCATCCCAAAAGCAACAGCATTACAAGAAAAACAATTTTGAACACTTCCCGGTTTAAAGCTGCAGGTGTTTGAGGGAGAGGTCATGCAAGCTTTAACATCAACCTTCAACATTTCTTTTTTTTCTAAATTAAACTAATATCATTTCCTAAGTTCCCCACTGTCTGGCAGACATAGGATATCAAGTTAAAGCCACATGATCTGGAGGAAATGCCAGGTGGCAGGATAAAGTACTTAAGAGGATCACAGAAGGACTGAGCAGCCTCTGTAATGGAGTAATTTACAGCATCTTCAAGCCCTTCTTGTAGAGCCACCTTATTTGCCATTAGCGTGTTCAAATGCAACCAAAGCAAAACCCTGGAACTAACTAGTCAGTATTAATCAGGACACAGGTTTCCTGTCTCTACTCCTTAGGGAAAACAGCCAGAGTTCACTCAATGCAACAAATAGTCAACTGCCACTCCCCTAAGAAGACACAGCAGCAGCTGGAAGGGGATTCCAGAGAAATTCCTCCTTCTGAGCTTTGGAGCAAGTCCTTTATTTTTGCACGTACATCCTGACTATACTGACTTGAAGAAAAGCAGTAACAGAAACTGGGAATGGCTGTAACATGCTTCTTAGAAAGAATTCCATTAAAATATTTATTTTGAATACTCCGATTTGACTTCAAGTTTGGTCTAAACCCAAGTCTCTTGCCATCTACTGCACCTGTTTCAATAGTGTTCTAGAATTTCAAAACCTTACCATGTCCCATGATCTGCACCTACTGCTTACAAATAAAATATTCCGTATCCGGCCATCTTTTTCTCTAATCTCTAAGATAAGTCACACTTACACGTGCCTTTTATTTATTATATTCAAAAGCTACTAAGCAGTCTCAAACATTAGAGGCAGCTTCTCAAGACGACTGACAATGCTTGTCTCTTCCTTAATGCATTGCAAGGACTGCTGGTAAAACAGTTCACACATAACAGGTGTACAGCCTCTCTTACCAGACCTATCAATTCTATTTGCAAAAAGCCATTCAGCTGACATTTCACAATCAGATTTTAAGAAAACTAGAACAAAGGCATTCCTAGCTACAAGAAAAACACCGAGGGGAAGCCATTTTCAAAACACTGCAAGTTCATTTTCTCTTGTCTTTTTCACTATTTAAAAGCTCTGAAAACTCTTACACATTTTGCCCCAGCCCCCATTTTCTAACGTCAGCAACTTTAAACATGTGAAGTTTTGCCAAATAGATGTTTCATTTGAGGCTGCCCTTATTTTTGGTCTTTACATATCCACACCCACAAAAAGCAATACCAGATGCTCTAACAGGGCCTGCTAAAAACAACAAGGAATCATTTGACTATAATACATTTACTTCCATTACATTCAGATGCTCTCCAAAAATACAGTATGAGATACTTGGAAACGTATGAATTCATAGTCTTGTTAGAAAAATGATGTGCATAGAATTTAACAAAACAGAAAAATTGCAAGATACATTGAAATAAGGCCACATTGCTACACAAATTTGCTGTTGCGTAAGTTCAGCGTTCCAAGACACAATTTCTTAAAAGATAAACAGGAAGCATTAAGGAGTCGCTACACAATACTTGTATTGCTGCTAGTGGTTGGCTGGTTGCCACCTTCTCCCCCGCCATTTCCCGCACCATATGAGTAAGTCTTGCAATACCGGTAGGAATGAAGAGAAACTGAAGACGGGGTTGGAGGAAGAGTTATGAAGCACCAAATATTCATGAAAATGTAACAATAAAAGAGCTAACCTGAACAGCTTGCATGTGTGGTGACTGAATGACTGAGGGCTGTGTGGCTTGAATGACACCCTGGACATGAACAGTTTGACCAGAAGGCAACTGCACTAGAGTTACAGCTGGAGATCCTCTTCCAGCACTTGATGCAGCTACAGAAACCTGCAAAAATTACAATCATCATGTTTAAGTAACGAGCCTTAAGACTTCAGCAAATGCTTTTTTAGAAGTGACACTGAAACAAACTGCTTTTGATGCCATATAGCTTAGATGCGTGTTAATTATCACACACAGAAATAAACTAGTTTTACTAGTAAAAGTTGGTGTGTATCTTTCCAAATGGTATGGAAAGCTTAAAAATGTACCCTAACAATTTTCAAATTTTTTTTTTTTTTTTTTTTTTTTTAACCTCCAGAGACTTCATGATTTCTTTTCACTTAAAAACAACCCTAAGCTATCACACGCTAAATCTGCTGTCGCTAGCATGAAGGTTAGGAAGAACCTCAAGAAATGTAACAAAAAATATCAATATTCACTGAAGTGGCATGTTGCTACAACAACATACAGAACACGTTCTTAGTCATGAAAAAAAAAAAAAAATTAAAAAAATCCAGAACTGCTTTGGTTTTGCTTCACTTGTTAGGCAAGAAGTTGTGCTTTTCAGATAAAGGTCTCAAGAGACAAAAACTTTTAAAAAAAAATTGGATTTTTAATCTGATTTAGTTTAATAAATTCTCTTTATACATATATCATATATCAAGAAAAACAGAGTTGGAGTTTATCAGTGCTTTGATACAACAATAAAAATAAAGAACAGCTGAATCTTCTTTAAGCCTAGCACAGCTGAAGAAAGGGTTCTGGTTAGGAATAATCTGATCCCTTTTTCTGATAACAATTTGGAGCACACTCAGCTTTCCCCAGCCCTTGGCTCTCAACCATCAATACTGAAGATGAATGAGTTAAGAAACAGTTAAACACCTAGGGGCTAAGAAATAGTTTCATATTTATGCTATTACTGTTAAGTCTATTAACAGAAACAAATACTGAAGCAAAGGGAAAACACTATGATTGATCTCACATTCTGTGTGGTGAAACATCTCTAAACTCAGAAGAGAATGACAAACATAAATCATAGGATAAAAAGAGATATTGTGGTTTTCAAAGCAAACTGCATTGAAAAACCTTATTTCTATATTCTGCATGTACAAGAATAAATTCAGAGTCACATCTAAAATTCTGGTATTATTCCCTTCCTAGCTTTCTCAGCCCCAAAAGGTATCTGGTATGAGCAGTAAAGGTAAAAAGAGATGACAGTGAAAAGAAAAACATGATGAATACTGAAATTTTTTTTTTTAAAAAGTGTTAAAGTAAGTTTTGTATTTTTCTGTATTCACACTGAAGGGTTTTTTTAAATTCCAAATATTAAAGCAGCTTTCATTCCTGATCCATATGCCATGCTTGCCTGGGACACATTCTTTTCTTGAAGCAAGAGAAAAAATTTAACTACTGCTAAGATGCACTACTATCAAAAAGACCAGATGTTGGCTCTAATTATCTTGAAGAAACAATGTTTCTAGGAAACAGAAACAGGATCTTGTCAACATTCACTATGTAATTGTTCAATTGTTATAGGCAACTGACCTGCTTTTCAGGAAATAGAACAATTGAGGGCATTTCTAACCCCAAAATGGAAACAATCATTCCTTAAATGGTATTAAATAGCAACATGTAAATAGGACGTACGAACCTTCTACCCAATCTATAAACCAAATATTATCAGAGATTTATCAGAAGGAGATATTTGAGACTGAGATCTGGAAAGTCTCAAAGATCTGAAGATTATGGTCTATTTTGTGTCAAAGCTGACACCATCCTAAACCAAGCTTCAAGGAAAGAGCATGGAGCAGTCTAAACAAAACATGCTAACTTTTCAAAACATTACAAAGGCAATTTCACCAAACCTTTTGATTTACTGCTCTCTCTGCGAGAGCTGCAACCTGATACAATACTCTGTGTATCAGAAAGAACTTTCTAAGTACAACACACACAAAAACAGTACAAGGCGAACAGTTAATGAGTTTCTTTTTAGTACACAGTGGGTCAGGCACACATAACCAGAAAGTAATCCAGTACTCAAGATTAAGAAACACTACATTAACTTCAAAGCTCCTTATTCAGTATAACCACACAAGAAAAAAGGAAAACCACACTCAGTTTATACCCTTTTAGACTACAGCTTACAATATCACAGGAGAAATAGTTTTATTCCCATTAATTCAGGTAAGAGATTAAATGGGGGGCTAGGGTTTACAGATGAGAATAATGAAGTATTTTAAAACTGGATCAAACCAAAAGTGATGTTTGTTCATTTATACCTACTTTAAACAGCTCAAATGGATTTGATCACTGCTTGCTGAGCTTCCACAAATACCCAAAAGTCACACAGTGTGTAACCTACAAACTTTACTTTGAAACATCTGTGATTCTTTCGTATTAGGTTCGCTTTCTGTAACTAAGACAGAAAAAAAAAAAATATTTCCAACTTAATATTCTGCATCTCTTTCATAAATATTATAAATTATTAAACCAAAACAATTTCGATTCACATTTCCCTCTGCTGTGTTTTCAAATTGAATATTCCCATGTTAAACAAAATACTACAACCTTTTGACATTATCATGCATAAATGCTGACTGAAACAGACTTAGAAAAAAAATTATTTTCTGACATCAGTGATGAGCAATGCTGCCTTTAACATCATTACTTCAAGGGCTGTCTGGCACAGTGACTGAAAACAATCCACTGAAGGAACTCAGGAACACAAAGTGTGAGAGGGGAAGCTTAACACATTAAGCTGGTTTAACAGTATAAGGGTTATGTCCCTGGCAATGGCAGAGACTTCAGATGTTGTCATGTCCTTTAGGTTCTATCCTCTTAGGTATGCAGCAGTCAAATCCAATAGCTTCAACAAGTATCAACCATGCATCCCATCATAGCAGTATGGTCTCATACTTCACATGTCTGGAAATATAAGTGCTCCCTCTTCCAAGAGGGGAGAGAAAAGTAGCCGGCAAAAAAGACCATGAAGGATCTTTGTACATATTCTTTCAGACAAAGAGATTACTCATCAGTTAGCTGACTTCAGGATGCATTGTCCATCTGAACAGTTATACTGTGGATGTACGCACTCTCGTCACCCAAGGTCAGATAACTTGTCCCTACAGAGTACTACACAGTTTATGTTCACATTCAACCCCTCATAGCTCAAACATTGCTGATACGAAGTACGCAGTGCACAGCTCCACCTGCTTTATGTCCCTGCTGTAGAATCTAAACACTACAAGGACTCCAGAAGTAAAGTGAAAAGTACTTCTGGAAAAGGAAAAGACAATGGAAACCCATCCTGGAATCACCTAATAAAAGAACAAAGGACTCTCCACATTCAGGCACTGAGTAGCCTCTATGACAAAAAGCTGAAGACAGGGAAGTTTTGGTCAATTCCAAAGCTAATGCCAAAAAAAGCAGCACATAGTTTTAAGGGAGACAAGGTTAGGCTGATTTCAGCCATTTGGTGACAAGCATACCCTTGAGGAAGCACAAAATTGTGTCAAGGCTGCAGGTTTATAATGCTCTAACATCAATTTTGCTAAATGTCCTAGACTTGCATTTAGCAGGCTGGTTATAAAGCCGTATTTACACAGCCTGGCAAACTTCTACAGGGCTCAATCTGTTGGGAGCAAGATTTAACAAAAAGTTCGATGCCGAAAGCCCACAAGGAGAATACCCCTTCAGTGTTAAACCTGAGCAGTCCCAGCTTGCAATGGCTATGCACTCCAGGCTCTGGAAACTCCCTCTGTTCTCTCAGACAGCAGTTCTCACACTGTAAATCCTGACCCATGTCTAGTTCAGGGCCAGAAACAAGAGGTCAACAGATGGTATCTCAGACCAAGACAGCAGACAGCTCTACTGATAGAATATGACAAAGTTTACAAAAAGTGATTCAAAGAAGAACCCATCAAGGACGTAGGATTAAAGGGGAAAAAAAAACACCCAACAAACCACAACTGAAAGCATTTTTGTCAATTCTGAGAAAGGTCTAAGTACATTGCTCTTACATTTTTTGAGTTATATTTAGTGTAGCTGAGCACAGGGCAACACAGGATGCACAGACAGCCTCTAGAAATCCTGCAAAAGGAACATCTAATTTCTCTTTGAATACCAATGCAGATCTAATTGTTCCAAGGTACAAGTTTGACTATCATCAACATTATCAGAATATTTCAATCCAAGTTAAATTCCTTTTAAGAACCGCCCTATACGTATTAACCTAAGATCTGTGCATGTGGGACAGAACCCACAGAGTCCATCTCAAAACAGGCTGAGAAATCTTCCACCTTGCACCTTTGTTCTTCCCTGAAGAAAAGGCGTCAAGCTTCTGTACAGGTGCTTTGTACACTTCCAACAGCTTCTAAAGACAACCACCAAAATTTTTACAAATTAGTATTTTCTTACCTAATTCTTTTGGTGGCTGGATCACCAAAACAATGCCATGTCTATTCATTAACTGGCTTAAAGTGAGAGATGCAAGAAATTCAGCTACAAATGTGATCTTATTCTACATTAATTAGTTTCCTTTAAAAAAAACCCTTTAAAGACAGAAAATGTCAATTTTGCCTCAATAAATGAAAGATGCATCTCATTTTTGCTAGTTTCTAATTTACTAATTTTTGCTTTTGCAGAAGTAATTTTACTTTCGTCACCAAAAAACTGCAGGAGTATATAGCAGTATCTATTACACAAACTACGGAGAAAAAAACCCAAAACACCACCACACTATCTTTTCTCTACTCATAATAGGTCTCCCTTAGCACTGGAGGTTATCTCGTCACACCATTGTGCTCCAGCCCAGACGTTCTTAATGTCTTCCCTCCCAACAGGGAAGACATTAAGAATGCTTCAGCACAAAACAGTGTCTGACCTTTAGAGATTATCACCTTATTGAATACCTTGTCTGCCTTTTAAAGACTAAATGGCAGGTGTTTCTTTAAAAAGCCTGAACTCCAAAGGAGAGGAAAAACATACCCACAAACAAAACCCCTCACAAAACTCCTACCTCCTATGCAGTTGTATCCCCCAGCATTTTGCTAGTAGTTGCCTGGCCAAAGTCTCAATTAAACAAAAAAATGAGTGAATTAATAAACCATGGTATTCCATGAAATCTGAACGTAAAAAATACCACCTTATTTACTATGAGGGCACTCCAGTACTGGCACAGGTGCTCAGAGAGGTTGTGGAGACTCCATTCTTGGAGATATTCACAACCCGACTGGACACGGTCCCAGGCAACCTGCCCTGGCTGACCCTGCTTGCGCAGGGGGGTTGACCTAGATGATCTCAAGAGGTCCCTGACAACCTCAACTGTTCTGTGATTCTTTGATAATACACAGAAAACTACAAACTGAGTATTAAAAGATAGTGTATTGAAATGCTTTACTTCTGACTGAACAAAACCAAGGTATGAACAAAAAACCCAGAGATGGCTAAAAAGAAGCCCTCAGTTTCAGTTACCAGGCATTTTACCTCTCAGTAAGAACCAAGTAATTCTTCTATTTCTGCACATTTGCAAGAAAACTAGTAGGAGAGGTGACTGGAAGTTGGCGCAAGGTACATTTCAGTTACTTTAAGCAGTTGTGTTCTCTTAACTACACTCCTCCAGGGGCCGAAGAGGGAGAAGGAGCTGTCTGTGCCCATCTGTAACAGTCAAAATACACAGACGCCAGACCAGCGGCACAGCCACGAATTCCTCAGGAACACCCCGAATTTCCCATCCCATACCAACAAAAGCAGAGGGAGATGTCCCACAGGAGGTCCCTTGCCTGGCGCAGGGGTTAACCTCTCAACGCCCATCACTAACCCTCACCATGACAAAGCGCCTCACCTTCAGAGCCTGCCAGGCAGGCACATAAGGCAAGAAAGCCCTCCTCATTTTAAACGTCACCACAAGGCCTTCCAGCGGTAAGCGTGCCGGCAGGGCCCGCTTTACCAAAAACGTGTGGCAGTTCACCGGGGGGGGGGGGGGCCCCAGGCGGGGCGGTGGGGCGGGGGCCCGCGGCGCGGCCGGGCGGCTGAGGCGGCTGGCCTGCCCCTGCAGGCCTCTCAGCTTCGCTGTCCTGCACAGAGCGGCACAGCTGCATCAGCCCCGCTTTTCTGGTCGGCCCAAGAGAGGGACATCGGCTCCAGCTATGAGCGCCAAGCCGCTCTGACAGGGCCAGGCCGGCTCGCCAGGCCTCCTGACCAAAAAGAGGGAATCCCAGATGTGAACTCCCGACTGTTATCCCCAGCCGTCAAACTGAAGTGCGTTCGTTTCATTTCAGTGCTAACTGACCGAGACCCGTCACTACTTCAGAGTTACTAGTTTTAACTGAAAGACCTGAGGCACACGCCCAGTATGGCAGAAGCTTCACACACAGTACTCAAGCATCAAATGCAGATAAACATAAAAAGTGTTCTCCCTGGGGACCCAGCAGAAGCACCAGTGACAGCTTTGTCTGTAGATCAACATTAAAATCCCAAGTGACAGAACTCACAGGTATTCTCTTCAGAGACCACCACACAAGCCAATAGTTTACACATAAATCATCCTATGAAGTTAAAACACAAAATTCGAACTGAACTATCAAAGAAAGAAGAAATGAGGGGATTATTATCAACAGAACAAACCAAATAAAATTCTTGGTTTCATGCTCCATTCTTAAAGAAAAAAAAAACCCAAACAGTATTCCCAATGCTGCTGGTATCAAAAGCATAACAAATGTCATAGTTAACAAAAACAACAAATATGCATTCATAAATATTTTGCAGTCTACTTTGTGTCTGAAGACACTACAAAAAGCAACTGCATTCAGTCTTGAAAATATACCTATAATGTAAATCTAACATTCCAAACAAATGGCATCAAATAACTGAGCATCCCTCCCTTAGATCAGACAGGAATCTTACCAAGTAACGTATAACTTCTGTTTATGAAGAAATTCTGTAGGATGTTTTTTTAAAATCAGTTCCTTTATTTCACAAAGGGTTTTTGAAGATCCTTTTGAAGTGGTCTGTACAGCTTCCTGAAGCTATAAATATTAGTACTGGCACGAACACTATTTCTCTTAAGCGCCAACATTTCAGTGCGTTTTCAATGCTTGAGAATTATTACTATGTCACCTTTTATCCATTAACTGCCAGAGAAGAATCCAGGTACGACTACCATACAGAACACATAAAGTAAATTTTTAGAACTCTAGGCACTGCCACTGGATGCACAGGAATGAAACAAAACAAGCATACATTAAAAACATACTTACAAGAAGATGAAACATGTTCTGTACAAAAACTGGAACTAGGAAAGAACCATGGTTATTTTTACCCATTTTTTCATTTTTGCTATACAACACATCTAAGATACACACATGTTTTAGCTAGGTTTGATCTTGAAGCCACCTAAACTCTTTAAGACCCTATTCCCATCTCCATAACAAACATAATGGTCTTGGAAAAGTGAAAAAAAAAAAAGCAAACAAAAAGTGAACTATCTATAGTCTAACAGAACATAAGAACTCCATACAAACTGATAATTTAAAAATCACAGCAGTTCTGAATATCACTTTATTTATTCTTCTCATCTTTCCACATTTCAACTTACCTTAGATACTGGGGAAATCTGACTTCGGCCTGGCTGATTCTGAAGGTGACTAGCATCTCTCTCCGGCACAGAATCCACTGCATTGTCATCCTGTTGTGATTCAACCATTTCCATGGTCATCTGCCTACAAGTAAGGACATACACATCTAAATAAGGCAGTACAGGGAAGTTTACTAGGCACCTAGGGAGAAAAACAGCAATTCCAGACTATTTTATATTTGGAGCACTCAACTAACAAAAAATAAATAGATTTCTCTCAAAACTATCAGATTAACTGAAGTCCTTTCTTCCCCATTCACCCATATTAAAACATGCATTCATATAGCCAGGAGCTCTAAAACAAGTACTTTGGAAAGCTGCAAGGAGGGGCAGTTCTGGAAATGGTTCTCATGCATGTGAGTGTATGAGAAGACATGCACAAGAGTCCCAGGGTCCCGTGCAGTGTCAATGGCGGGGCCGGGAGCGCAGCGCTCCGGGGCAGCCCACAAGCACTGCCTACAGCAGGTCCCTCATGCCTCACGTCTCCCACTGGACAAGGGCAGGGCCCTCGTGCCTCACGTCTCCCACTGGACAAGGGCAGGGCCCTCGTGCCTCACGTCTCCCACTGGACAAGGGCAGGGCCCTCATGCCTCACGTCTCCCACTGGACAAGGCTCCAGTTGACCAGCAGCAATGTGCTGCTACAGCCCACTCGAACCTTCTGAGATACCGGCCCCCAGACGGGATCTATGCTTGAGTTGTCTTGTGAACTACTCACAGCTCAAGACCCACCACGATTCTTCTCGTTTTGCAGATTTAAAAGTAGGGTAAGTTTCACAGAAGAGTACGCAACTCCCTGACCCTCAATTTAAACTATGAATTTAAACTCCATAGAGAAAGCTTCCAAATAGATCTGCTATATAAAAAATGCAATTACCTGACAGTTGCTTTTCCATATTTCCTGGCACACTTAGTCATAAGGGAAGGTGTGTGTTTTGAAACAAGAACTTGGTTCTCTTCGGCTCCCTTTCTCTCCTACCAAACCCTGCACTGAAGGTGCGACATTGAACAGGTGACGTCACAAACATTGCCACGGCAACAGGTCAGTTTACAAACAGCAGAGACAGGATAGGGTCAGGCAGAGGCAGGCAGGACGCCCTGCGGGCGCACTCCCACCTACACCTTACTTACACAAGGAACTGAGGCCACAAAAGGAAAACAGTGATAGAGCCATGGGATTTAAGAGGCAGCAAATCTCACTTCCTCGGTTCAGTTACTGTAACTAGGGGATGGCAAGCCCATCTGAACACAAAATTCAACTGTTTCAACTAGTTGATAGTTACTGCAGTTTCTTCTCAGGTCTTAACAGTAAGAGATAGAAGAGACGGGGGAGTAAGTATGCTATATGCCTGACTCCAAGGCTCCTGAATTTAGTCCCACATGTTAAAAGTTAAATACATTAAGTCAAATTAAATGTAAACCCAACTCCTTTTGCGGCACTATTTTACAGAATATTCTGCAATCTTCGAGGAGAGTAATTTTTTTTTAAAAAAATCACCCTTTTGCCTACAATAAAGGCATGAAAATATGAAAAGGAATCCAGTCAAATGATGCAGAGAAGCATATTTCTAGCCTATATTCCTCTAACGGTATTCTACTGACCAGACTCAACAGTACTATGGGTAGTGGTAGCCAAGCCCTACAGAATTCAAGATTTTATGGGTTAACTTTAGTATTTCTGCCAACAAAAGTTACATACTTTATGCCAATATCAATTCAGATTAGATTCAGAGACATTTTACACCTAAAATCTTTCTACATTCCTGTCTTGTTAGTTACCACTAATTACCCTTTTCTCTAGATACCATCTAAGTAAACATCTACTGAAATTCACCAAACTCGAGCAGCTCTGGGGAGAATGTTTTCACCAAGCTTTCCACCATAATTTTCCATAACAAGATTCGTATGTATGTTTCGTATGTTTCATATGTATGTTTCGTATGTTTCATATGTATGTTTCATATGTTTCATATGTATGTTTCATATGTTTCATATGTATGTTTCATATGTTTCATATGTATGTTTCATATGTTTCATATGTATGTTTCATATGTTTCATATGTATGTTTCATATGTTTCATATGTATGTTTCATATGTTTCATATGTATGTTTCATATGTACATTCAATATAACAATAACAAGAAAAAGAGCAGATAAAAAATGTTCCTCCTTAGCAAGCTAGGACCATCCAGAGCTTTCATGTTTGAGATTCTGTATCTGGTTCATGCAAGAATGCCTCCATAAGCTTCAGAACAGCTCACACAACAAGGAAGGTTAAATAATGCATAGGTACTGGCAAAATATTCACTGCAATCTCTTCCTAAAAGATGGGAATATAATCAGAATTAATTCACTTTATACAGGCCTTGAAGTATTTTCTTATCCAAAGCCATCTGTCACAGACAACCTACTGCTGGGAAGAAAACCCAAGTATTTTTATTCTCACTGAATGCATTCCATAGAAATTTTACCTGGAAAGAGCCATCCTTCCTGTTGTGAAAAATAGGGTTTAGTTTCTAAACTTAAGCTTAATTCCTCACTGACTGCAGAACACTATAAAAAATTATTTCTTTTTACTATTTTGATTATCAGTATTCTTCTCTTGAAGTCTTTTCATCTGCTGTACTCCAGTAACTGAGTTGGCAAATAGCTATGAAAAGAACATCAGTGCAGCAGAAGAGCTAATACAAATTTATTTCTAGTATTTTACAAAATACAGTACAAAGGACTGTATTTTTTAGATTATCTATGTTAAATTAGAAAAACAACAGCAAGTATTATACATGCCAGTGAAATGACAAATACAATTAAGACTTACAACATACATGAAGAACTCACAAATTTAAATCGATTTTCCATCTATAATTGTGTATATTCTGACTCTTAACACAAATGACTGCCTATCTTAAATCTTTAGCAGTGGAGTAAAATCTGAAGATTTGTGTACTGCTTTTAATTAGCTTTTTTTTTGTTTTTTGGACTGCCACAAAATGCAACCGTTACCCTATAGAACACAGCAAAAACTCTTTCTAGATAAGCTAAAATGCACTTGTTTTTCACAACCTGGTAATTCTAGTATGTTTGTAAACAAAAGCTTCACTAAAAATGCCTTCCAAAAATAAAGACCTAACTATAGCCTATAAAACTAAAACAAAAATAACAAAAGACATAAGTAATTTTAAAAGATACTCTAGTTTTCTTGGCATAAAACATCAATGAGAAAGATGACTTAAGGACAAAATGTAGCACATTAGTATCACAATCCAGACACGTTACAAGATTATGAATCTTTGGTGGACATAACCGTAGGGGATCACTAAACTTGCAGGTGAAGGTCAGTCGCAGCCACTTGAGCCCTGGGGTTAGGAGTGGTATAGCCACACAGGGCCTTGTCACTTCATCTGGGCCCATGCGCAGCTCAAGACCATGCATGCTAAGAAAGTCCTGAATTTCACAGTCCGGTCCAGGTTATCACCGTTTTTAGTGCACTCTCATGAACTCTCAAATCTCTACAACCTGAGTTGTACATGCTTTGTATCTCCTGCATTATCTCATATATTGTTTTACCATGAGCATACCTGAAAGTGTTTTCAATAAACATATAGATCGAGATCATAACTGTGTTTTTTTCTAAAACATCCGTAATATGGGCTGCGGTAAGAAACAGTTATTAAGCAAATCCCGAAACTACCGACATAAGCAGTTTCCACATGTATCACACTCAGTCAGTCTACACTGCAAGGAAATTCTAACATATTTATTGCTTCAAAGTAAAAAAGAACAATCTTTTCCAATGACTTAAAATCCTTTATAAAAGCATACAAGTAGTAGTATACATCACACTTTAAAGTTTACATTACCTTCCTCCTATTTTAAAGGAAAACCAAGCAGTTTTAAAGTGTATGGTCTTTTAGGTCCATTTACAATTATACAATGTTTTTCTTCATTGTATGATTATTTACATACAAGCTTCAGTCTTACATTTAATATCAATACACTCATTTCTTACATTTTCCACCTTGGTTGCTTACCATCATTGAACAGTAGTTTTAAATATTACTTTGGATTTTTAAATTAATAAACAAATTCTCTCTCCCCTCCTATAAAAAAAAGGGGCAAAAATGGCTTTCCATAATGTGAGCAAAGATACCCGCTTCTACCTACAAAACAGCAAAGAAATCTTCAGGATCTGGCAAGAGGTTTATCTGTGAACTAGCTAGTAACATTTCAATAGATATTAGCACGTGTTTACTATAGTCACTGTAGGTCAGCAGCAGGTAAACCCTGATTAAGATGATGTATATGGTGCACATCAAAAGCTTCCTCAGCTGGTTATAGCAGCATCCCTGATGAGACAATACCAACAGCCAGCATCAGCTAAAGGAAAATGTTGCCCAGGTGACCTGGAAAACTGGAAGTCATTTGCAGCTAGAGGTGTGAACCTTCCATATTTTTGTCCATAAATAAAAGGTTACGGATAGCATCCTTATCCAGATGTGTTCTTGTATAATAAAGAGCACAAAAAATCCTTTCACTCTTCCCCAATACTGCTGTTTTTCAAGAACCTCACTGAATATTCATATAAATATTTAACGGCTGTTGGTGAAACTGTACTGCATAAGCAAATTGGTACGGTACGTTGCATGGCTGGAAATGTATGACTGTCTAATTAAATACCCAGAGACATTTTAAAAACAACTTTTTTATTTCAACAATACTTTATACATCAGAGACTGTTGACAAAGGTGGCTTATTACAAAGGAAATTATAAGAGGCTAAGAAATACGTTTCAGCCCTTGCCCCAAATCTCCTTTGAAGGCTTTTAATCACAGGGAAGTTATTAGAAAGGATGTGAATCTGCAAACACCTGTTTTGCAATTATTGATGACCCCATGGTGAGCATGGAAACTCTCCGAATGCACTAGTTTCAGAAGAGCATTGTGTTTTCAAGTATGAAGTCTATAATCTGGTTTACAATACTGCTTCGTAAAGCACACCAACTGGCAAGGTGGTCACAGCATTCAGCCAAGTAAAATGAGCAACAGACCACACTCTGCAAGTGTAACCTTTAAGTTTTCAGTAGAATACTTCAGCAGAATACGAAGTTCCTTGTGTCTCCTAAACTCTAACCCGTTTCCTTGTTTTCTTCCCCATCCTTTGCTTCCTAGAATATCTCAACAAAACGCTCCCAAAAATAAGTAAAAACCCACCCTGCCATTGCTGTAAGCACAGGCACGACACCCATCACTCTGCACCTGCCACCTCAATAATCCGGACAAGACAGCGCGGAGCCTGCTGTGAAGAGGACACATGGTCCCCGTTTAGAAGAGTCTGACCGGTCCCTGAATAGGTAAGAGGATCATTTAAGCATCAGTATCTATGGAATCATTTACAGGCAGCTCCACTCAGCACCAAATAAGACGCCGACAGGGCAGTGGTGGGGCACAGACAAAACCCTCAAACTTTAAACAAGGCCTAGGTCTCGCGAAGCCCACTGTGATCCCCTCCCGCCTGTCCTCCTGTCCCAGCGAGGAAAACCCCGGGCCCGGGCGTCATCAGGCCGGCCGGACCAGGGGGAGAACGCCAGCAGGCACCTCGGCCAGCCGCACCACGGCCAGCGCCCTCCCCGCCGGCAGCCGGGGCAGCACCCCTGTCGTCCCGCGGCCTCCGACCGCGGGGGGAGGCACGCCCCCCCAGCAGCCGGCCTGCCTCGCTCCGGAGGAAGGGCCCGAGCCGCAGCCTGCCAGGGCCCGGCGGGCACCTGGGCTCCCAGGCTGTCGCGGAGCAGGGCGATCCGCACGCCCGCCTTCCCAGGCTGCGGAGACGTCTGGCGGCCGCCCGGCAGAGCCCAGCCACCCCAGCGAGGCAGGCGGGCTCTGCGCGGCCCTCCCCGAGCGCGGCGCGCTCCCGGCCGCCGGCGGGGACGCGCCTCCGCCCCCTCCTGCGCGCTCCCGGCGGCAGGGCCCGAGCCGAGCGGCACAGCGCCCCCCGGCCGGCCCTGCCCGGCCCGGCCCGGCCCTCCCCTGCCCTGCGCTGCGCTGCGCTGCCCGGCCCTGCCCTCCGCGCCGGCCGGGCCCGCCGCGCCCCCTGCGCTCCCCCGCTCCCGGCCCGCAGGGGGTCGGGCTGCGCGCACACGTGTCCCCGCCCCCTCCCGCACTCACCCGCCGCCCTGTACGTGCTGCCCCCGTCACAGGGGGTGGGGGGGATTGGGCCGGGCGGAGCCGCACGTCGGCCTCACGTCAGTGCTGATGCAGCCGCGCCGCCGCGGGGGCGCTGAGGAAATGGCGTCTGCGGCTACTCCCAGCCCCAGCGGCCGCGGAAGGAGGCGGAGCCGGGGCTTAGGCGCCGAACCGGGGGGGGGGGGGGGGGGGGAGGGGCGGGCCTCGCCTCCGCGGTGGGGGGGGGCGGTGGCGCGGCGGAGGTTGTGCGGAGCCGGGTAACAGCCGGGGGCGCCGGGCGGCTCGGGTGGGGTGGGCTCCCCGGGGGGGCCGGGGGGGGGCCCCCGGTGCCGGCCGCCCTCCGCCGGTAAGGGCGGTTGGCTGGGCCCTGCCGGCCCTTGGCGGAGCGGCCTCCCCTCAGAGTCCGGCCGAGTCGCGGCGGCGCTTTCCCCGAGCCCTCCCCAGGGAGAGGGGCGCCGCACAAGCCGCTGGCTGTCCCCTTGGCGGTGCCGGAGTGGCGAGGTGCCGGAAGCCGTGCTGCGGGACCGGCAGGCGGCCGGCCGGTGGGACAGCCGGCAGCAGGCCCGCCCCGCGGAGCGGGTCCCCACGGCTTGGTTTTAAATTCTATTTACTGAAAGCACATCCTTCGCATCAGTCATTCCTCATATTGCACGTTTTCCTTTTTGAAGTATGACATCGTATTCTGTATTTATTCGGCTAAATAAATCAGAAATTGCCAAGAGGTAACGAACGGGAGCTACGTCCGTGTTTCCCCGCTCGCTGCCACAGGATACGTGCAAATGTCATGAGTCATGCTTGGTTTGGACTCTGTGTGTGAACGTTAATCGTTCCAGGAAGCATAAGGCCCATATGCTTAGTTTTAATAATATCAAAACGCTATAAATGCTCGGGCCCTAAACTCTGTTAGTAGTGGTGTTTTGACATCTGATGTCTTACTGCTGTTCAGTAGTTTACAAAGTAGTGTCAGAAGGGATTATGCTATGGTGTATTTTAAATTACATGTCTATATGTTACTCCACTTACATTTTGAAGTTATGTAATTTATTTACCCATTTTTATGTAATTTATTTTCTGTGAGAAACTATTCAGTAGTGTGCTAAATAAGAACGAAAAACCTGAGTTAATTTCACATGGCTCATTGTGATTGAAGAATTGGAGGATGTGTGTGTCAGGATTGGTAATATGCCCGTACAGGTCACATATTCAGTCTTATTCGTGGAATGAAGAGAACCTAGGTATTGATTTCCTGTATTTAAAAAAAGCCAAATAACTTTTATTGCTGACTTCATGAAAGATGAATTTGATTTATTTGCAAATGTTTTTGCCTTTAAGCAAAGGGTTGTTAATTTGCCTCACAGAATTTACTTAACACAGCTGTCTAAATCACAATCTAGTATGAAGAATACGAAATTTTTAATGACCCTATTGCATATGCAAGTTTTCAGTTTTCATCCTACATTTCCTTTGTTGAAATATTGAACAACACCCCCTTCCTGTTTTGAGTTCTGTTTCCCTCCTTTTGTTTGTTGCATATGTTTTATGTCTCTTTTCAGGGTTTTAAACAGGAGTTTCTCTTCCTGTGATTAATAACCTTCTGGTGTGAGAGCTAACCCATTAGGTACCAAATTGTTATGCCCGTTCATCAAAAGATGTGCTTTATTAGAAAACCTCTGGTGAATTAGAAGGTATTTGATAGAGTAATGAGGTAATCAAATAAGCAAGTGTAAAGCTACTGAGAATAACTCTGCCTTTGGAAGAAATTCTGTCTTTGCTTAGTGCATTCCAAAAGCCGAAAGTAACTGTTGTGATACTAGTAGCACCTCAAAAATATTTTTGAAGGTAGAAGTCTGATTACAAACAGGAAGACATTTTGAATGAGTGTGTTAAATAACGGAAACCACTGGAATGAGTTATTTATAAACAAGCTGAGAATTTCCATGGAACTCTTACAGTGTGAATTTGGAAAAGCAGTTATTTTCTATTACTTTTCAAGTAAGTCATAAGCAGATTTGAAATGTTTAACTAGTAATTTGTTACTATTTGTACCTCTTCTCTCTGATAATTTAATGAAGTATATCAGAGGAGTGAGTGAACTGCCAAAGGGATTTAGCCCTTGGTGATATGAGTAACCAGCTTCAGGTCTTGACCAGGCTTACTAAAGTTAGTCAAGTCCTGCCAGGGTTTAGTTTGGCCATGGGGCTGGTGGGCTGGGAGAGCAAGGTGATGAAGTGTTGCGTTCTTACTGTGGCAGGGTTGGGGTGCTATATTTGTTAGCTGAGGCCAAAACAACCTTTGCTACAAAAATGTGTCACTTTAAAATAATTCTAAAATGGTTCTGATTCCATTGGAATCAATCCTGATATGAACCAATTTAATGCCAAGTGCTAAGACCAAAGGCAATCCAGAAGAAAACCGCACAGGCCAGGATTCTTACGATTGTCATAATTTACAGAAGATGGTACTGAACATAAATTTGAAATCCAGGCACTTTGCTGCCATCAGAATGTCTACCTGGGTCATCTCTTGCTGACCTGAAATGTCCAGCCTGATGCTGTGTCCTGCAGATTCAAGGAAATATCAAGGATTCAGTAACAGTTACTTTTTTGTTGTTTTTTGGCTTTGGTGCGCAAAGCCAGAAGTTCTGTAAAGAGAAGTTAAAAGTGTAACCGAAAGAGTAGTGTCAATTTAAGCAGCCCCCAGTTGCCTCTAGCATCTCATTCCCACCCCCTCAGTTACGCTGATACCACTGCTTGGGCAACCCAGAACCCTGTCTGGGGAAGTAATTCGAGTTAGAAACAGTACATCAAGAAAGAAAGTTTCTTTTGACCTGGACCAATGGTTGAGTCTGGTCCACCACCCCGTCACACAGAGAGAAGTACTGCCTCAACTGAGGGAGGATACATGAGCAGGGAGTTGGAGCAACTTCAGTTGGCACTGACACCAAAAGAAATGTGATACTCTGCAGTGAACATAAATACTTCACCAATGCATACTACATCGACATGAATGCCATCTATGTAATCTTCAGACAGCTGATTTGACATATTGGGTCTTCACAGCTATCTTCTAAATATATTTTTGAAGGAATGGGGTTAAAAGAACTTGGTGTGTTTCAGTTATAATCTCATAAAACACCTATGTAGTTTTCTGTAAAAAGGTTCATAGATGTCATGGCATAAGTAAAGACAGAAAAAGGGGTATACTACTTAAATTGTAGTCTTTAATTTTCATTCAGACATTTTAAGGTAATATAGACTGACAGAAAAACAGACTGGCATTCTATTTGAAATAATACTCATATTTAATCATTTTGCATTGATTATGCATTATAGATCGTCACCTTGGCTGAAGTTTAAATGTTTGTTCCATGATTTTTTTTCATCTTGGAGCCATTTGGTACATTACATATGTCTCTTTTCATCCCATTTTACACCTACACATCCTAAACATTCAGGAATGATGAAATATAACTTTTAGGTTAAAGAAAAACCTTTATTCAAATTATGTCTGAAATGCCCTACATGTTATTTATATAAAGAAAATGCTAACTTATAGGTACTTTATTATGCCAGAAATAATTCCCACTGAATGCTTAGCTAAAAGATGTCCAGTAAAAGTATTCTCACTTAACACTTAATGCAGCTCACTGTTAGGCTTTTCTAAGTGTTCTGGTTTTCTTCACTTATGCAGTCTGATATTTGATGTCTACATCTTTGTCTCCTTAAAGACTGTATGTTTATAATTATTGTCATAGGTCGTAAATTAACTCCTTTGTTGGAATTGTAAGCCTAGAAGAGACTGAACTAGCATAAAATAATTGCACCACAGATCTCATCGCGGACCGCTCAAGTTTTAGCTGGTCATTAAATAACCTTGCCTCTACTCTTTCATTGCTTCTAAAGGAATAGAAGGACAAGTGTAGAACTTGTAGAGTCACAGGGAAGTGCAGCCAACACACAGCCACTGTTTTCACAACTCATTTTGTAAGTGTGATGAAAGTCAGAAGTAATCAGTACCCTCATGCTGCAACAGAATCCTGATCTGTCTGAACTGAGAATGGATTAGGCAAGAAGTACACTGTAATGACTATAAAATATACTGTAATGAATATAAAATATAAGACTAATTATTTATTTTACCTATTCTTTTTTGATAAACTGCTAGCAATGCAAGAAAAATACACTTTCACTTGGCTTACAAATAGAAATGGCACACCCTTAAAAGGCAAATATTGAACAGAATTGTAAAAGGTAAAAGCTTTGTAAATTTTTTTTTTCCCTGAATGTATATAGCTTTTAAAAGAATGTTACAAATCTGTAGGATTATAAGTATTTAGTTATGTTTCCTTTCCTAAACTACGTTGAGATGGAAGTAAGACTGTACTAGAAGAGCAAATTACCGATCCTTTTATTCGCACTTTTCACTACTGCCCACCACTGGAACCTCTGAAATGAAGACTGCCTAAATTAGTGCTGTGCTAAGGTATCGCCTTGACTTCTGTGGGTTGCAGAAGCCAGAAGCGCAGGAAGGAATAGCCTTGAGGAGTCCCAGGTACAGCTTAGAGAGAAGTCTGGCATAACAGCTGTGAGGCTTTGCAGTACCGCAGCTAGCTCAACACTGCCTTGTGTCATGTAAGTAACAGGATTTCTTTATTTGGAAGTTATTATTGTTGAAGGGAGTATCAAGTACTAATGTAGTTCAATTTTTTTAAATACCATTGCTTTGATGTTCTTTGGTTTCTAATGATTTGATTTTGGATAATAACTTGCAGTAGTACTATGGTATTTTACACCCCAAGGCATATATGTACAGTCTGAAATACAACATTTCAATGTGGTTGGTTTGTGGTTGGTTTTTTTTTTTTACTTTTTTAGGATTTGTAATCAGAAATCGAATTTCATAAATACTAAACAGGAATCATAATGATACGCTACTATCTGGTATGTCCTGTAGGTTGAAAGGAGGGATACTTACTGATGCACCAAAACATGCCAAAGTAAACCAGAGCACACCAGCAGCTAAACAGCAGTCACACTATCACTCACTGCTTGAACACCACCACAACTAAAATGATTTGTGAATGTGTAGTTAGATATTTGGTGTGGTGTTTGTAAGAAAAGTTTTGTGAGAAGAATTGACGCGATTCCCAGTGTCTGTTTCCTCATCTACCATTCCTAGGCCAGGTCTCCAGCACTGTTGTCTCCCCACACACTGGAGCCAGAACAAAGAGAAAAGCAGGGAGACCCACAGTTTGGCAAATAACTTGACATTCTGTGAATTGCTATGTACTCATTTGTTGCTTACTCATTTCATGAGAGAAATTATAGTGAAAAAATATTCTGACAAGGTAACAGTGTAGGGTGGCTGAAATGTTTAAAGGATTGACTGGTGAGTTCAGTGATGATATTTCTGCTACAGCAGAAAAAAAGAATGGCAGTTGAGATCTATTACATGACATTTTCTCATTTCCTCTGCTGAATAATGAAATTTCCCTATAAAATAATTTTTTTACAACATGAACATAATATGTGCTTCACAGTATTCTTAACCATTTCTGATTTATTACTGTTTGTAGAGATCTTTGAACTTCTTTGGTGAAAAGTATAAGGTCTGTATAAAACATTATTTTGTACTTATGAATATTAACTGTCACTTTCCAAACAACCGCTTGAGTTCTACATAAAATGTAAATACATAAAACTTTAATAGTAAAAGTCTTCTGAATAGGCTGTTTTAAAAGAACTACACAGAAAACAGTTTGCCAGTATGAAAAGCTTCCTGAAAGGTTTATAAAAGCTCAGGTAGCTTAATGTGAATATACTGTACCACAGGAGTGTGCATACCACAAACCGTTTGCTGTTACACGATGATGCTTTGCAAAAGATTTATCCCATAAAGCAAGGTAAGCCAACCAATGCAAATTTGTGGCAGGCAGTAATACAGGCATTGAGAAACTACCTCACACAAAGGTGAATGACGCCAACCATTCAGATAATGAGGTAAAAGACAAATGCATATAAAGATCTCAATTCAAAAATATGCAATGAAAATATGAAAAAATAGAAGAATTTGCATTTGGTTAACAGTCTGGCTGTAGACTAGGTTTTCTAGCACCTGTAGCGTGTTTTCGATGATTTTTTTGTTGGTGGTGGTAGGTGACAGTGAAGAGCAAGAATGAAGAATAACAACTGGAAAGAAAAAGCAACTGAATAAATGGAGCTCACTAGCCACGAAGTAGAGGTGTCTGGGAACTATGAAGAGAAGGAAGAGCTACAAGTGAAAAGGAATTAAATGGAATAGTATTCAGTGTAACAGGAGATTGTCAGGCTATTCACTGTGTAGTTCATGTTACAAAGCTTTTGTATTTCTTTCACATCAAGAGTGCTAAGTTCTTAATCTGTGTGTAACACACATAAATGGCTAAAGCAACGTATTTGTCCTGAAGAGGAAATCTCTTATCAAATGCTATCTCAACTAATCTATCTCCTTGATGATGCTATTTTGCCAGCTGGCTTATTTATGGACTGTTTTTTCTCATTCTATTTATCTGCCACTTTTGAACATTACAGGAGGTTTCAATGTCCATTAAGCATGAAAAATGTGGTTTACTGAACTATTTGAGAGACAAATATATATATTTGTAAAATCATTTCGGAAAAAAAAAGGAAACTGTCAGTGGAACGATGTCTAGTTCATTTGGAAAATGATGTTTTAGAAATGGGCAGTAGATGTTTCCTATTTATCATATTTTAGTGAAGATGGATATTAAGTGCTCTTTTTTCCTTTTTTGTTTTCTGGAAACAACAGCTCTGCAAATTCAACCTTGTCTCAAAGCAAAGTTGTATTGTCTAAGATTCATTGTCACTAAGGGTTGTGCAATCACTGAGTTCAAATGTTTTTCTTCCATTTATGTGTATTTATACATACCCACCCACCCCCTCCAGATGTCAAAGAGAAGAATGCTGGGGGTTACATTTTAGGATTGTGGTAGAACCACTCGAGATTTACAGGACTATTTTCTCCAAAACATTGTGCCTAGCAAACAAAAAGAAGCAGATTTCTTCCTGTCACAGTATCTGTTGAGCAATACTTTTAAATTGTGTTACAAGCATCTCCTTGTGAGTATTATTTTAATATGATTTCACTGTGGTGGGCATGATCTAGGCATCTTTTATAAAAAGTAGTCATACTGCTAAAAAAGGGGGTTGAATCACTATCGGAAGGCAATTGCACCGTTTCTGAATTAAAGGGGAAGGAGTTTAGAATAATATTGGCCTGGTTGTAGTGTTTTGTTTGGTTCACTGCTGGTAGCGTAAACAAATGTATTTCTTAATCATGAATGGGGAGAGGTACAACTGACCCTGGAATGTGCCAACTTCCGCTGTGTACAGTGCCCTCACGTGGCTCTTGCATTTTCCTAACGCAGCCAACAGAGGCGATCAATAATGTTTTTAATGTTTTAACAGTTCTGTGTACTCAGCTCTGTTACCGCACTTTTGTAACACATAGTATCTTTGGGATTTTATGCATATAAACTAAAGCATGAAAACTACGAACAATAGCTTGCTTACTATAGTAAACTTCAGGGGTAGTTTTAGATTCAAATTAAAACCCTGAAAGCAAAATCCCAGTAATCAGACCAGGCCAAGTAATGACCCAGTCAGCACTCCTTCATTTTCAGCAAGTCAGAAAAAAAGTCATGTAAGAACTTCATTAGGAACTCATTTCCAAGATTGTTTAGATTAGCAATGTGATAAACAGGAACACTGAAACCTGTTAAATGCCAGATTACTTCTTTGTTAGTAAATGATATTTAACTCAACCTAGCCAGTAACAAGTAAGTACCTGAGATGGCTGCATGTGATAGACTCACTGAACAGGAAGGATAGACAATCTTGTAATGGAACAAATGAAAGCTCTAAAAGCTTTTGCTTTCACGTATAAAGCCATTTTATATCCGAGAAGTCATCTGAGTAGAATCATTTAGATTCAGAGTTACTGCATTATAAAAGTTTTACAACTCACTGATCTTTATTTTTCTAAATAAGCAATTGTACTTGTTAGTAATGTTGCAGAACAATTTTTTTTGGTAACAATTTTTTTGGCAAAAAATTCAGGAAAGGAAAATTACCCAAGGTTGCTCATACATACAGATAATTTAACTGTTTGGCTACAATGACATGAAAATAAGTTTGTGCCCCTTTTTAATAATGAAGGAAAAAAGGACATCTGTGAATTGTTTTTCAGGCAACCTCAAGTCCTGGGTAAGGACAGAACAAATCTGGGAGTTGAACTAAGCAGTTGACGGCTAACTCATAAATTTTGTTTGGGAGAGCTGAACTCCTGTTTATTTTACTATTTCATGAACAAAAAGATGCAGATTTTGTTAGTGTAGGTTGTCCAAGTTTAAACTCTTAAACTGCTATTTTTTTATATATTCAGCACTGCCATCTAGTGGATACGATTGCAGTGAGCTTCCATTTCTCATCAAGAATTAAAGGGGTTTAAGCAGATAAAATAATGACACATTTAAAATTCTTCATAAACTTAAAAAAAATGAAAGCTACAAGAATAATACTTTATGACAGTGGATTATTATAATCACAAAAGCTACACTCAATTTATACGCTTTTTTCACGTCACCACGTGAAATACAAACAGCCACAATAAAAGTCTAGATGAAAAATAGCTGTAATGAAATAAAGGTTCATTCCTGCTTTCATTTATCTGGTTTTTAGAAAAAAAAATTAAAATTATTTCAATATTATTATGTGCACCAATAATGCAGACTGAGTATCTCATTTAGTGAAAATTTAATATAACATGAATAGAACATGAATAATCCAGCATAAACCTTGTGCAATGACTAAAGAATGTGGTTACAAAGAAAGGAGAGACAGGTAACTTCCTCAGAATTTAGCAAATATTATCTTTTTTTTACATTAAAAAGGCTAAAGGATCCGTTACTGTAAAAATGGGATTTGAAATCAGAGGCAAAAAGAGCAGATAGCAACACAGAAGGCATCTGCAAATGAAATGGTGGTGGTGAGGAATGTGGACTATTTACTGGCAGTTCAGATTGCAGCCTGTAAAATGGCTTTTAAATAAAGCAGGAGGTCATATATACGTCATGTATTTCATACAGTGTTTGTATTATCATAGGCCTGTGGGATTCCTCATTTTGGACCAGACTAATACAGTGTTAGATGTAGCATAAACATAAACAAAACAGACAGCTCCTGCCAAAAGAATTTATTATATAAGAGAAAAGAAAACAAGTTAATGCAAACAGACAGAGAAACAGAAGTATCAGATAAGAAAACAAATGCATATAAACAACAGGGGAATTTCAGGAAATACTGCAATACTGGTTAATTATAGGAGTTGTAATCATAGAAACTTAAATTTGTAACGTGGCAAATTAAGGTGACATACGCATATACTGCAAACATACTGCTTATACAGCTCACTACTGTAATCAAGAATTGATAAAGAATTGATAAGAATTTACTGAGAAGAAGTTGACTTCTCCATAGGACCATCCTATGAAAACTTCCAGAGTTTCCATCTGTGACTCCACTAGCAACAGCTGCCAAAAGGTAACACTGAGCCCAGGTTAAGCTGGATTTAAAGTAGGTTTAGACACTTGCTGTCACCAAGAAATGTGGCAAGACATGGCTAAGGTTGCTGAACACCCCATTAGTTGATGAAGCTTTGTCAAATGGCAGCTTTTTTAGCTGATGTTCTTGGGCATGCCTGCCCAGCAGGCTTAATTCACCTGATCGACCTCTGGGTTTCAACAGGCAGGAGCAGCACCCCTGCAGAGCTAACACCGAATTAAACTCACTGGTGCAGAAATCATGTATCCACGCATGCAAAGCACCAGTGCATGCACACAAGCTTTAGTCTTGTTCCGAGCAGCTACATTAATGTTATTTCTTGATGGACTGTAGGACAACCTCTGTTCTTTTGATGGGATGATGTTAGCAGTGCACGCAGCAGAGCTCACAGCATGCTTATTTTGGTCTCCTGTATTTTCAGGTGGTAATTCTCTGGCCAGCCTTGACAAATAAACTTGTAGGAAAGGGTATCCAGATTTTACAGAGTTTGGGGACTTAGAAATTGTTGTTTCCTAAATATATTTAAATCTGAGAACAATTTTAAAATGCCTTACATAAAAAGTGATAATGAACATTCACATTCTTCCTCCTAATTGTTTCCCTAATCCTGGTTGCTCAGCTGCAGTCTTCCAGAACAGAGTCTGCAGAAGAGGCAAGGATTTAGTACCTAATGTAAAGTCTGTGGAAATTGTGAATATTCGTCATCTTAGACAATCAGCACATGATTCTCCCATGCTGAACACCCAACATTATCAGATTTGAAAATACCTTCCTTCCTGTATCTACGTTTCCAGTTCACAACAGTTAACTGAGGGGAACACTTTCTCATGTAACAGAAATTTACAAAATATGGGCGGTGTAAAGTTTGGGTAGTGTACAGATAAGGATGCTTTTCGTTAACTGCCGTCTAACTTGTGATATGTAATGTGATCTCGCACAATTTATACATGGCAATCTCTTATTCACTGTAGACTATGGAGTTAGCACTCTTACATGTCTTTAGAACTTGATTTTCTGTTTTCTACTTAAGTGCCTCTTTATTCAAGACATATTTAAGCTTCCTTCTTCAGAACTGAGGAACTGGACTTGACTTTTAATAAAAAAGCAGCCTAAGCAGTATTTTTCCATGACCAAGGAAAGAAAGGTATTTAAGAATTTGAAGTCTGTGCATTTATGTTTGTTCTGGAAGTTACAAGGAGAACTGTAAAAGAGTTTTCAGTCACTTTTCAGAACACAACCTCACTGTACCAGCTGTGCATTTCCAGTGTTGCTATTTTCAGTTGGAAGGGAAAAAAAAGGAGTACTTGAATAGCATGTAAAGGAGGGCACAGGTATGAAAACTCTCTTGCATAATAAGAGCAGCTGTGTGGCAATTCCATAATTAAACAAAAAAAGTGGGCTGAAATCAAATGCAGTTTTACCTCTGGCAGGAAACCTCTTCCAAATAACAGAAAAAAAGAAATCAGAATAATAAATGTGTTATATTTTAAGCAATGCAGCAATTATATTAGCAATTACTATACTGAATTTTGTATATTTTCTGAGTGACAGTTAATTTGCTTATCGTAGTCCTATCCCTCACATAACCAAAGATCCTAGGAGAAAAGAAAAACAAATCTACCTAGGAGAAAAGAAAAACAAATCTAAATCGCTAACTTGACAGTGAGCTATTTTTAAGATTTTCTGAACACAGATAACCTTTACAAAGGAAATAAAAAGTATATACTTAGAAGTATTTTGTATGATGTAATGGTACTCGTGCACATAGGGGAAAAATAGTAAGGAGAATATATAATAGTCTAAGGAGATACTACTTCATTTGTAATCTCGTAATTGTCTCTTAAAGGATCTCTTAAGAGCACTCTTTACCCACAGAAAGGATACAGTTACTGAAAAGAAAATACTTTTAAGTTGTTCAACTATATAAGAACAGATGGGTTCATGAGCATTAGAAAATGAAAAACATTTCCAGAGGGAAGATGCAAGAAACTGCCACAAGAAAATTCAAGCATGAGTTTCTGTACCCTGGCGTGTCAGACTAACCCACAATTCATTTGGAGAGGGGTTGGGGAAACAGGCTTCAGGAAGCAGATGCCTTTCTCCTGCTCTTAGGAATTATAGTAGGCATCCCTCTGGCAAACCGCTTGCAGAGCCACGGTAAATCGATAAAACGTTACACTTTTGCACCTAACTTTTAATGGGTTTATGGGTTTCCTGAGGTACTTCAGAACCATTCCTTCTTGTCTGTCAGTCCCATAGGCTTTCTTCCATGAAAACTGGAGAGGCCTTTAAAACATATGCTGGTTTTGTCTCTGGGACAAGCCTCAGGAAACAGGCCCACGTTTTCCTGCGAACCGCAGGCTTTAGTTACTGACAGTACGAAGGGGGGGGAGCTGTGAGCGCTCCTCGCCCAGCGGGTTGCGGGTCCCTGCGCAAGTCCTGAAGGTGCCTGCGGTCAGACACGGGCCACCTCCGGCACCGAAAACACCTGGGAGCAGCGAAGACTTTCAACTGCTTTGTCTCCACCGTGGCTTTGCTTTGTATCTCGAGTTGAAAACTTTTTGTTGCCGTTTTCCGCCCAGGAGCCCGCAAGGCCAGCGGCGGCAGCGACCTTGCCGAGGCAGCCAAAGCAGGCGGCCGGCCAGGTCGCGGCGCGGCACCGCCGCTGCGCGGGGCCTGTTCCCCGGCGGGGCGGCCCCCAAGGAACCCCCCCGGGGGAGGGACCCCGCCAAGGCTCGGCCTCCCCGGCGCCTGCGGAGCCGCACAGGAGGAGCGGAGGGGCGGCCCGTGCGGCCGCTGGCTCCCTGCCCGCCCGCCGCGACTCCATTTCGGGCCGCGCGGCCTCCCCGCCCCGGGCTGGAGGTCGGCGCGCATGCGCGCAAGGTAGAGGTCACCAGCGGAGGAGCGGCGCGTGCGCGGGGCCGCCACGGGACATGCGCCGTACGGCGCCGGGCCGCCCCCCGCTGCGTAGAGCGGGCTGTACCAAGCCCCCCTCCTCGGGCGGGGGGGGTTGGGGTCGGAAAGTGGCGACGCAGCCGGGACCCGCCTGCCCCCGCCCATCCTGTCGCCGGCCGGGAGAGCCCGGGGGTGGCGGCGCGCGGCGCGGCGGGTGAGGAAGCGGGGCGGCGGCAGCGCGGGGCCGCCCGCACCCCGTCCGCGGCAGTGGCGGCGCCGGCGGAGGGGCGGGGCGCGAGGGGCGAGCGGCTTGGGTAATGGCAGCGCTGTGAGGACGGAGCGGGGCAGGGACCGCGGCCGCAGGGCAGGGAGCGAGGGAGGCCGGCGGGCGGGCGTCGCTGACTCGGGCCCCTGGCCGCCAGGTAACACCCCCCCCCCTCCGCCCGGCCCGGCCGGGAGCGCCGCCGGGCTGAGGGGCTGGGCCCCCGCGCGCCAGGCGGCGGCGGTCCCCGTCCCCGCGCGCTGTGGGCGGCCGGGCCGGGCGCGTGTGGGGCGCGGAGGCCCGGCCTCCCCGCCCGGGCGGGGCTGGTCACCTCTCCCCGGCGCGTCCTCGTCCGGTTTCGCTTTTGTTTTGGTGGCGAGGGAAGGCGGGGAGCGCCCGGCCCCGGCCCGCGGCCTGCCGGAGGGGCCGTGGGGAGCGGGGCCCGCCCGCTGCCGCCGGGCGGGGCGGGCCGTCGGGGGCTCGGGGGGTTGGCAAGCAACGCCGTTCACAGGTTTGGCGCGGGTGCTTCTGCCCTTGGCTGTGCACCCACCGCTAGCTTGTGATGTTACTTCTCGAGGTGGCCAAATAGGTTTGAAATCTGGGGAATGTTTTGACGCTGGCCAAAACCCTACATTTATTTATGTGCACAAATGTATTCAGTATGACAGTGGTATGTTTTAAAGAATGAGGCCACGGAAGCAACATCCTTTCATTATCCTCCTGTGTAAATATGGTTCAAGAATACCCGCTTACCCTAGGGCTCGTCAAACAGGTATGGTTTCCCACCCCCTGTGTAGTATGCTCCCTAGGGTAGGGATTCCACTCTGCTATAGATTTTACCAGGGAGGTACAAGACATTTAACACTCCAAGCTGGTGAGCTTGCACACTGTGGTCACTGAAGCACAGCAAACCCCCAGACTCCCAGCGTCTTACTGGAAAAGTTACACCGAGTTCGTTAACATGTCTATAAAACAAGTTTAAATTCACATTGATGTGAAAGCCGTAAGAGAATATGAAATAACAATCAGCTCTGTCTTAAACTGTTTCACCGCAGAATACCTTTATGACCATATGGATGCACAGTGCTTTACAAATTACTAGGTTTTGGTGGCACTAAACAGTGTTACTGATTCTGTGTGTTGTATTGCGGGGAGGACTTTTTCTTCACCCTTCCTTCCTCCCCTCAGTTTTGCTTATTTGTGAAGGAATGGTTCTTTTACCTTGGAGGTACCAGGTGTGTTTCACAGAGAGCAACCCATAACCTATAACCTCAACTAAATATACCTTCATTACCACAAGAATTTCTTAAGGTTCTTAACATTTTTGTAGACTGTGATTATTTTTTCTTGGGGTCAGCTGAAAATACTCTTGTGTTTTCCAAAAGAAAAATAATATTAGCGCTTTTAGAAGACTACTGTGGTGGGTTGTTTTTGATTTTGTTTTGATTTTTTTCCCCCGCCCCTCCTGGAAGCGAGCTCTACTGTTGTTTACTTCTACAAAGGTTCATGTTTCTTTGAAACATACATCAGTTTGTGTTTTTCAGCTTACTTTCTTTGATGGATATCTATTTGTTTTGTCAGTTCTCACTGATTTTCTTTGTAGTAAGCTGCTACTGACAGACATGGATTGAAGACTTCTTTTGTTTCCAAAAGTGGTCATAGCTGCGTTGCAAATATAACACTGTAAATGTTTCTGCTGAACTGAAAGTATTCATGTATCACTTGCTGAGCTTTAGCTTGTCTTAAAAAAGTTTCCTGTTCATAAAACCTAGGCTAATACCACTTCCTCGATATGTCTTAGTTGCTATTCAGTTTCTTTATGAAATCAAAGCAAGTTTGGGTAGGGTAATACATTGATTACATTTTTAAACTGAAGCTGTTGTGTTGCAGGTAGAGGAGAACAACTCTCTGTGGTTCCTGAATTCACAGCAGTTAAGGAGCTTGGCTAGTTAGTCAGGGTGGCATTTTGAATGCATACAGTGTAAAAGTTGCATCTAATTTCCTCCCCCCCCCCCCCTTAAACTGGGAAGCTATATATATATTCTGCAGTTTGAGACAACTAATCTGCCTCAGAGAAATGAAGAGCTCATAGCAGTTAAGGTAGTAAGCTGGTTACTAAAAGTTTTTTAGCATGGCATTTGATTCTTTCCCTTATAGAGGTGTAGCCTCTTGTGTTAGAAGTCTGTGTCACTAGCTTTCTTTTTTCCCTCCTGACTTTGAAAATGTGGGAAGACAAGTTAAGAGTCATCACTTGTCCATCTATTTAAAATGGAAACAGAAGTATTCTTTCCAATTTTTGTTTTAGTCTTACAATGTCATGTTTCTGAGCAGGAATTAGACTTGCTGCATGTATGGAGTGTCACACATCAGGTCCTTTCTAGATTAGGTGCATAGGACAGAGACAAATAGCAACAAAGAAGAGGCTGTCACAGTTGTCTCTCAGGATCTCTGTTTTAAATTACTTTTTTCTAGTTTTATTTGAGTAATTTAATGTTTTTTTTCTTTTAAAAAAAAGTCTTCTAGTATTTTTGATATGAAATTACTAACATAGCTTCTGTATTTTCAAGCCATGTCTTATTTGAAAGAATTCATTACCTGGCTGATGCACAGTGCAATAAGATGCACAAGCTCTGCATAGTGCTCTGTGTTTAGATGGGTTTTCTTTTGTCATCCTGATCAAAGCTTTTGGGTTTTGTGGCTTTTTAAATATAACACCAAAAATGTCTCATGAAAGCTTGAGGTGAACATAGGCTACAAACTGGCAGTAATAATTTCAAATACTCTGGTATTGTGTTCAGTGTGTTCCTGCCCAAAATTCTGTCAGATACAGCTGAAATGGTCTTTGCATAGAAGTGAACAAACGAAAATTTGCAGGAAAGTTGTTTTCTTCATATGGTGCTGTTAAATGGGTGGCTTGGTGAGGTGATAAACTTCCTGAAGCACGATGTTGTTAGATAAATTGGTGTTATGTTATAGGCTATTTGTGCAATGTTAATGTTCCATAACATTAAAAACAAAGGCTGGTGAGCTTGATTTTGGAGGGTGGCGAAGCAGGAGTGAATGTTCTTCGTCTTGCTGTATCATGGTGGTGCAACAGTGTTCAAAGTTTAAATTGAAAATTCAAAGGAAATGTATTTTTTTAATGATTGTGCGATGTTGTCTGATGTTTAATTCTTCTGCAGATTAACACTAAAGCCCCACAATGTCCTTGAAACCACGAGTAGTTGACTTTGATGAAACATGGAACAAACTTCTAACAACAATTAAAGCTGTTGTTATGTTGGATTATGTTGAAAGAGCAACGTGGAATGATCGCTTCTCGTATCCTTTAAGTGAAAATCTGACTTAATCCGTTTGTGTGATGTTTTTAGCACAGACTAGGCTTGTATTATATAACAATTCCAGTGGTCTTGATCAGAAGCCCCTTGTAAAGTTGTATCTGTTATTAAGCCTGTGGGTCAGTGGATATGTTGAAACGGATGGGAAATTCTACATAGTTGGGAAGTCTCCTATGTGAAAATCACTACGGTAATAAAAAGTAAATCAGTCTGAGTTTTACTTTCTTTTGGTAGCTCTAATTCTTAGCTTATGCTATAGCTGTTCACAAAAGTACATACATTGAATTTCCCCTATTCTGATCATGAGCTTTTCTTGTATGCTTAAGTGTGTGGGCAGCAGCAGAAATGCCCTAAGAACAGAGAATGTGCATCTTTTGGTGGTGTGTGGGGTGGTGACGTTGTTCTGTTTAAAGATGTCTCCTGGTTCTTTGCAATTCTAAGTGTACTCATGGCTACCATATTAGACATTTCAATAGAAAGGGTTTATAAAAAAGCCTTCTTCCTTTCCCTCTGCAGTTATTGCCTCTCTATTCCTGACAGTTAAGCTACGTTTAAAAATAATTCCTCTTTCTAGCTGTAATCATACGGTCTTGCTGCTCAAGTCACAGCAGTACGTATATTGTCATAGTGAAAGGCTTGCATTTTACATGTAAAATGGACTTGTAATTTTTTATGAGATTCAATTTTGGTGAACTTCTTGTAAGAGAAGTGTAACTATTCTAACCAGTTATACTGTGCCCTGTGTCTATGCATTCATTAGCCATTACAGTGTGGTGAATAATTGGAGAATTATAGGAGGCTTTGCAGCTGTTCTGCAGCAATTTGACTGAGTTTGGTTTAATTATCGGGGGGGAAGAATGGTGTAGACTTATTTATCAATTTATTAATTCTTCTGAGGGAAAAAAGAAGCTCCTGAGAAGATTCTTACACATAGATTTTTTACAACATAAGCTTATTCTGTCTCTTTCTGAATGTATTACCATTTCTCAGAAATGCTTTCCCATGTGCCTGTGTTTTGAGTGTGTGTATGTGTATAAATACATGAAAGAAAAATTTAGTTGCTCATAGTCCTTGTGGAGCCTTGTTCTATGGTGCAATAATCTTCAAGGATCTCTTTCATTTTAAAACTTTGTAATTAATTTCTGGGGGCATGACTCTCCACCTTGTCTTGGAGTCAAGTTCAAGTTACTCCAAAATTTACAGACTTCTTGAACTAATTAGTTGTGCACTTACGTGCTGACAAATTGTGCTGTAGTCATTCTTTCTAAGCAGTTTTTAAGAACTGCATATTTTAATCTTCAATAAGTGGTTAACTTTAGTAGCTTAAAACTCTAAACATTTAAACAAGGGCACCTAAAATAGACTTAAATCTAAAATAATAATTGAATGAGATGTTGGATTGATTCCTCTTGCCACACTGTTTCACTTAGAACTTCTTACCTGGAGGCTTGGTACACAAGTCTGCTGTTGATCCTCTTTTGGGATTTACTGCAGTTGATTGAACATCAGAAAGGGGACCTTATGAGTAGCAGACTCCGGAAGCAGTCTTGGAAGAATCATTTGGCATGTAATTCTTAAGACTTCACTGTCATCTCTTAATTATTTTCCTTGGAAGGTGGCACTATTAGTGCCTCATTTGGCACAGGCAAGAGCCTTTTTGGCTTATTCTCCATGGCTGAATGGCCTGAGGACCTTGTGTGACTTGTAATTTCTAGCTTAAATGTTGGTTGTTCAGTACTTCTGCTACCTTTAACCAAACTATGCTTTAACACAAAGCGCTCACTGACTATTTAACAACTTGGTGGAACTGGTAGCTCTATACAGCTGGTGTGAAAGCTTTTTCCAGCTTTCAAATATATACAGAAAATTAAAATATTAATGGCATATTTTAGGTTGATGTGTCATTTAAAAAATACATCTTCTTATTCTTTGTTAGCTTTTTATTCCGTTCAATTTAATTGGAGTAACGTGTTTCTAATAATCTACAGGGAATTTAAAGGAAATGTCATATTAACTATTTTTCTTGCTGCTTAATAAGCACAATAGAAAGGTTGCAAATGGTTTGAACTACATCTTAATGAAATTCATACAGGTTATTTCGTTGATTATAGTACCACTTGATCTTTGTTGTCTATAGTCAAAACAATGATGTGGAAACAAAGGGTAAGATACAGCAAAGAATCATCATTTCAGTCTGCAGCAATGTATTCTAAGAAGTGTTTGCTTTCTCTTGTGCTGCTTGAGACAGCTGAGATCAAATGGTGTATGCAGACTAATAGTATTTTAGGAGTGAGAGGCTTGTACTGCTCATGTTCCACTTCTAGTACTAATTTGTACCTCACTGCTTCCCCAGAACTTGTTTGTCTGTCTTGAATAGAATGTTTTCTTTGTAACTCTGGTGGTAATTGGATTGTTAAACATAGTTTATTTTTAAATATAGCTTATCTCAAACTTGAAATGCTAGAATGGCAGTGAGCTGGAAATCACAACTGTGTAAGAGTTGAAATCTTCTGGAAAAGATCAGTTGAAAGACCATATGTCACTTTATTTAAACTGTGAGTCATCTTGACCCACCTTTGACCTTCAGATTTCCTTTCAGGTTCTCTGCAGAAAAAAATGTTTCTGGGGTCGTTTCATTGTTCTGGTAAATGAGTGACAGTTATGTCTTTCTATGTGAGTTATTTTTTACAATAATTTGGTTATTATGAATGCTTTGTATAACTTTTAAGACTTTGCTTCTAACTGTTCAGTAGGCCAGGGAGTGCTCTTTAAGAGGCTGATCAAGCTTGGTTAGAGTGGTAGTTCATCTGTGTGCTTGCATAACTATCTTTTAGCAGTAGAACTGTTTTGAACAGGTAGAACATCAGGGTCTTCCTGTTGTTGTCTTGGGTTTTCCACCAACCAAGTAAATAGGCTCAACAGTACGCAGGGAGGAAGGTAGCCATACTGCAAACAGGATTATTTTAAAAGTATGCATCATGGCCACCTGCCTTTTTCCATTTTTCTGCATGTTTGTTCTTCCTCCTCTAATCCCCCATTTTACAAGGATCTGATGATGAACCAGAAACTTATCAACATGCATCCTTAACATAAGAACCAACTCAAAGAGCAGGAAGAGTAAATAAAGTTCATATGATCGTGGTTCTTTCTGCCTGAGTCCTCAAGTCCTCAAGGATTTTTATCCTGTTACAGAGGAACACCAACAATCACAGAAATTTTCCAAAAGTGCTGTTTTGGTCTTCTAAAAAAGATGTATTCAAACCCTTCTGCTAGTATATGGTCTTAACTAGATACTTTTTTAACCCTGAGGATGGTATTTGTAAGCTTTTATGGCCTTGGATACAGTATTTTCTTGTTGATGGTAATTTTTTCCTGTAGTTTAGAATTGCTTCAGTTTCCCACTGCTGGGTAATGCCCCTCAAATAGCAACTTAAGTCTCACAAGGCTTTTGCCATTCTTGTTCTCAATACAGAGTGAAGCAGTAGTTTGGCTTCAGCTTCTTTTGACCTTTCCTCACCCTGCAAAGCTATGTGCTGAACTGGAAGTACATGGTGAATGCTTTCACCATTAAAGATGAATTATTGAACAGCAGAGGCTTCTTCCTGGCCTTCTAAAGGACAGCAGCACAAAAAAAATGTGCTTTATGGAGTAAAATACCAGAGATGATAAATGATTCATCTCCCCTGAAAGATTTTTATGTTTTTCTTAAGAGATTCGCAATGTTTTGGATGATACACTTAAATTTGGATTCTGGACTCAAAGATACAGTTGGATGAACTGTCTAGTAGAAATGAAACAAGAAGGTGAACTTTCTGTCGGAAAGCTACTCTGTAATGTGTTTTTGAGACTCATGGTAGCTCCTTTTTGTAGAAATCTAGAGAAACTTAGTATCCAGCAAGTAGAAATTGATGTTGATTTTTATCGTTTGGTTGATACAGGAAAACATTTGAGGTGCCTGTGGAAGTGCTGCTGTGATTAAGCTGTTTAATTTCAGCAGGTGTGCAAACTCAGTGTCATATATCAAGGAAGAATACTAGATTCCGCTTGCTTCACAAGAAAATTTGGCTGTTCTCTAGAATAAGGAAAGGCATGTTTGGAAGATGTGCATTTTCATGAAGGAGTACAAATACTATTTTCGTTCTTAAATAGGTTTATTACAACTAAGAAACTTGTTTACAACAGTCAGGTAATCTGGACTCCTAACTGAAGCCTAGGGCACAGAGGCTAGATAAATTCAGAGATATTTGTTTGCTGCTCTCATCAGATAAGCTGCCATTATTATTTTCTTGTGCTGTTGTAGTGAAGACTGCCTGTTTCCTTTAACTTTGAAGTAGTCCTTCTAGCAGAGGCCTGTAACGGTTTTAGTGATTCAGATAGTGTAGTTGTGGATCTAAAGAGAAAAGTCATGTCCCCTTTGCTTGCGAGTAGCTTACAAAAATTTCTAATTCTGGAATTAACTTACTCAGAAATATGGTATTGGCATTGTGAAGAGGCTTGCGATCTGAATGGTATTGAGGATACGTTCGGCTACAGACCATCTTTAGACTGACAAAATTTGTTTGGGCGCAGGTGGAGAATGTGGTGAAAAAAAAAAAACCAAAACAAACAAACAAAAAAAACCCCAAAAAAACCCCAAAAAACCCCAATTGTTCTTTACAATCTGTTTAAGAAAACCTGTCATTCTTCACTACTAATTTAATACTTTGTTTTGATATTTTATTGGTCACAACTTTTAAGTTGGTGTAATGCAATGCTAGCTACTGTTACAAAGCAGTGAATATTGCCTGTTTTGTTTGTTGGGGTTTCCATTTGATGCTTCTTGCCATTCCAAAGAGAATTCTGATAAACATCATCTATATGAATGAAATAACTGTACTCAAGATTAGACCTTGATTAGGTTCTCAGAGATTCCAGTTGCCAAATAAAGGCTTTTTCCATTTAGTAGTCCTACATCAGTATCTTTGTTTTGAGTAGTACTTCTATATAAAAAATGAAACATGCTTTTGGGAAAAACTGTGATGAAAGCTGGAGGCTGTTCTGTAGACTAAGCAGCTGACTTGTCAACTGTCTTTATGTTGTCCTTATGTCCTTCTACCTCCTTTTACACAGGCATGTGTTTTTTTTAAGGTAGACTAGAGGAAAGCTGATCTTTTGTCTTCTCTTAACTGAAGAGCTTACCTTAAAAAGTAATGTGTACTAAATCATTATTTCTAGCATGGCTGATTATATAAAATGCCTAGACTTAGTGGATAAGCATGATGCTTTTAAATAATTTTTGCAGAACTTGTTAATTTCCCACAGTTGTTCACCTGAAGCTGGACTTAATCCCTGCTTGACTTTTCTGAAAGCAAGGTTCTTAATCATAAATACTTTTCCTGACAAAGTATCAGGTGGTGTAGCTCTGCAAGGTACTTCAGGGACAAAACCACCTTAAGGGGTTTAACTGTTTGCTGCTGCCCGTTTAAGTGAGCAAGTGTAACTGTTTTGTGTGGCTGTGATCTAAACAGGATTACTGAAATTATAATGATGGTTAAAAGTGAAAAAAAAAAAAAGGGGTTGCATCCGCATCACCATTAGGATGACTTAATTTCTGGTGTCCCACAAAATTGTTTTACCTGTGGAGTTGGGGCCAATATGCAAGGACAATAAATTGCTTTGGACTTGGGGGAAGAAAACTTGAAGTTGGCTTCACTTCATGTTTGCTATGCTCCATACTTAGCTAATCGTATTCTTAACCTAATTAGTGCTTCTTTCCATTATCCAAAAAAAGTATCAATTTCAGTTTGGCTTCAGATACAGAAGAAGAATTTTGGATGAAATTTCACTTTGAGATAATCATGTATTATTCATAGATGGTAAATAGGGGGTAGAGGCCAATGCCAGTGTGGGGCTACCAGAAGTTCCAGGATCTTAGCTCTAACATTCCCTCACTTTCTGCTACTTAAATTTTATTACTGACACTGAAAACTTAGATTCTTCATGTATCGGGACTTACACTAATTTCCAGAAATGATCCATTTCATCTTTTGTGCTCAGCTGTAAAAAAAAAAAAAACCTAAAATGTGTGTGTGAAAAAAGGTTATGTAAATCTTAAATATTGTTGATAAGTTTTCATACTTTAAACAGCTACAAACCTTGACTTTGAGCCCAGAGACATTTATGCTTTATGTGTGGCCTATCCTGAACCTCTTGGAGAGAGACTTTATACTGAGACTAAAATTTTTTTGGAAAGTCATGTACGCCATTTACACAAGGTAACCTATACAGTTAACTGATGTACATGTGGGTATTATTTGTCCTTTTTTGACTTCAGGGAGGGGGTTTGTTTTGTATGTATGAAGGTATGCAGAGTTTATGAGACTAAATCACAGACGTCAGAATATATATGTCTATATATCTGGTATATGCTACACATCACACAACATTATGTAGACAGTTATATAAATATCTGTATGCAACACAAAAGAAAGAACTTTCTTTTTTAAGCCAATAATTATGGTTTATATAAAATATTCATTGTTGGCTTGAAAAATAAGTTCTTTCTTTTCTGTTGAATGCTTATAATCAAACAAATTACAGAAACTCTTCATTTTCCAAATGTGCTATAGCTTGTCATTAGCCTTCTGTTACAGTGTAGAAGTGTCTGTTCTAGTGTCTTGGAAACTGTATATACTCTACTAAAGAAAGCTTCTGAAATATGTGGGAAATAAAATAACAAAAATGCTTGGGAGGGGAGGAAGTAATGACAAATTATTTATTAAGACAAATAACAATACTTGTATACTTATATAGTTGTGAACTAACTTCTTATCAGTGAAGAGCCCTAATTTCAACAGAATCGTGATTCATCATGTTGAATATATAGGATGAATGAACAGTGTCTCCTTGTATTTCACTAAAAAGAAGTAGATTTAAATAAGATGTCTGCTTGTCTTTGGTGTTTGTATAGGGAATGAAGAATTGCAGATTCTGGATAGTACTGCTGAATGGCTTGATGCTATTTTGGGGGCTTAGATACCTGTGTATTTGACAAGATGGGCTTGGTATCTTAATGAGTAGTTCCACTGGTTGCAGAGAGGATACTTCTGACACTTTGGTAGACTAAATCAGTTCACTAAACTCGGCCAAAAAAATTCTTTGTCATTTAGTGAGCTGAATGAGCTCACTTAGGATAATCATACAGGTGCCAGCACCATAGAAGCTGTGGGAAGTAGCAGAAAGCATCCATCCAGTTTTTTAAATTGGCTATCCACCATTTGTCTTGGAAATAATGTTGGAAAACCTTCACAAAAATCATACTGCAGAGGAAAGCGCTCTCGATTCTGTTTTGTCTACTAGCTTTCCTCTTTTACGGTATTTTTGCATGGACTTCTTTGCTGCTTGAGCCAGAGTTTAAACTTACATACTCTAGAGAGAATTATAGTTGAACTATTAGGATCTCATCCTCCTTCACAAGTCATACTAATTTGTTTAAATTGTTGAACTTACTCCTTTGACGTATGAACATATGTTGAGAAGTTCAGTACATCAGCAATTTCTTAGATAATGATTTGCTTAAATTCCAAAGGATTTAAGCAAGGATTTATGGAGCTTAGGATGTGTTTAAGTTTGCACAAATCTGGGCTTTGTTAAAGTTGTTTTATTCCAGGATTCTTGGTAAGTATAAGGGCTTGTCTAACCAGTAAGGTGTACTGATTTTAAGCGGTTATAGTTAGGCAACTCCTCCAGTGTGCATGTGGCTGCATGAATTTTAAACTGATCTGTGTGAGTGGGGGAATAGTTATCGAGTTATGCCACCACTATGATGTGAGAATACAAACCATGCTTATTCAAGCAAGTACTCCTGTAAAGAGAAATAAAAAGTATGTTATAACAATTGTTCTTTTTAAATGGAAAATAAAACAACTTCTGGTGTTGCAGCTGGCTTACCAAAACTTCCTGGTATGAAGATTTGTTAGTTTTCTCGTCATTGCAACAACTTTATTTCTAGATGGCTTAAAGCATAGGTGTGGTCTTAATTTTGAATGTCTGATTGTCCTTCCAAAATGGTAATCCTGTTGTAATTTTCTATGTGCATATGCTATGTTCATACTAATTTTAGTGGTGTGTGTGTGTCTTCCTTCACAGAGAGTTCTGGAAGCTGAAGAACAAGTACTGGTTATGTATCACAGATACTGGGAAGAGTATAGCAAAGGCGCAGACTATATGGACTGTTTATACAGGTAAGCTTTGCAGATGAGTTGTTAAACTTAGGAAATTATTACAGTGATCTACAGCTTAAGTCTAAGAATGTTGCTTAAAGAGAGCAACAGCTGACTATACCCCAGGTCAGTTCTGGAGAGAATAGTTATGGTAGCAGAACATAAGAAAAAAGGAATAACGCTCCAACAGGGTTTTCTGTGCACTGCTCCTTACCGATGAAGTCATTATCTAAGATGATTCCTACTGTTCTTTCATTACTAATATATTCTACCCCTGTTGTTTCTGATGTTGCAGTACTAAATATGTTGGTGCTAATCAACCCTGCAGTGAAGTAGCTCATAATCCTAGGTGTTCTTCTACAAGGATGGTATTGTACTGAAGTGTCCAGTTGAACCAACATGGTTTGTTTCAAAGCTTAGCCATATAATTTGGCAAAAACACAGCTCTCCTTTCTAGAATAACTTTTCAGCCAAGGCTCTGTGCTCTTTGAGTCCTTTATTTTCAGGTGAATGTTTGAACTGCAGGGACTGGAGAGGGAGTGAAAATTTCTCCTTGTTTGTTTTCTGAGAACTTCAGAAGCTAGTAGCCTGTATACAGGCAATCAATTTTACAGGTTTTTTTCACTATATTACAGCCAAATCTACAAATGAAACCACAACTAACCCCTGTTATTTTTGTACTTCTATTGTTTCCTGAATTGCAAGTGTGTTTCATTGCTACTAGTGATAGCTTAAGCATATAAAACTCACCTGTTCACAAGCTGCTAGAATTATAACTATATTGAGGTGGCTTTGGGTTTACTAGGATTTGGATTTTAATTCCACTCTGAGTGTAGGTTGAACATTCTAGTGTCCATTATGCATCTGATACTCAGCAGGTAAATATAACTTGTGAGGCACTGTTAATATTGTATTTACTTGATGGTATGATGTGGGGAGTTACAAAGGATTTCAAGACATTTACTATTATGTTAGGAGATCTATGTGTGATCTTGTAGAATTTATTAGATTACCGCTACCAGACTAGGAACAAATGTGATGGAGACCATCCTGAGCTTGCAAACTCTGGTTCCATATGTGTCACTGACTCAACTGGAGAGTTGATACAGCGGGGAAAAAAAAATTCTATTTAATGTGTATGAATCTCACTGATTCTAGTTTGTGTAACAGTTTTTCTGAGCACTTGAGTGCTTCTGGTCCTAAACCAACAAATTAAAATACTTCTCCAGTGGTGTGAACCTGTTGGGTTTTTTTTTGTAACATTTTTAAACAAGCTAGGTCATTTTTTTCCAGACGGTTGTTACGTGAACTAACCTGTACACACACACACACACATATATATAAAAGCTCTGTAGAATGGTATTCATGTATCAGTGAAGCCAAGTTCTTAAACTCTGAAGTTATTTCATGCCAGCTTTGCCCATTCTGACTCTTCTTCCTGCTTTGCATATGGTGTTTTGGTCCAGAAGATGTACTTGTTAGGTGTTCTGTTGGACATAATTTTACCTCAAAGTTATGTCTTCTTTCTTTGTTTTGAAATTCTGAGTTTTGTCATACACTATCTTTTAAAAGTCTCTGAAGGGTATGATTTTTGTGGAAGTATGATTTTTCTCTTCAGTAATAAGAGTAGATTGTAATGGGAACTAAAACACCTTCTCACATAAAGGCAAGAAATAATTTAGTGCTTGATTAGTACAGTCATAATGACTTTCATGCATTGGAAACACTTAATGAAGTGTTAGTCACTTTTTTTTTTTTGATAGAGAATGTTTTGGGCTAAAAAGTACTTCTGAAGACCATAAGAAGATATTCTGGGTTTTATAAAGCAGTTGGAGTTCTCTTCTTGTTTGCATGCCTGCTCTCGAAAAACTACCATAAATTAGTCGACTCTGTTTTATCCCAGAATCTAATTTGTATAATTCTTGCAGCAGTGAAAACTGATTAATCTTTACAGCTAATAATCTTAATGTTAGTTTTAAATAGATTCCTTTAAAATTTAAATAGGCTCACATCTCTGCTTCTTAAATCTTCTACCCTGATAGGTAATATGTAAAATGTGAGAGACTTTACTTTTGAGCAAAATTTGTAAAATGTGAGACCAATCATGTGAGTGGCAATGCAGTCAAATGTTTTCTTTCTTTGGTGTTGGTTTTGGTTGTTTGTTTTCACCCAGCTCACTGGGTGTGTTTTGCTAGAAAAACAAATCTGGATTCAGTTTGAAAACTGAAATCCCATATGTGCTTGTCTAAACCAAGATGGTAAAACTGATGGAATAAGGAACACTTGATGTTAAATAAACTTCAGTTGTTTTTGTTCGTTCTGATGATAAAAATAATGCTGGATATTGGGGCTTATCAGTCTCTTGGTGCTGTAACTGTTTTCATAGGTAAACGTACTTGTAAAAAAAACTGCTTTATGTACCTTTATTTCAAGTAACTGGAGGGTTTTCTTCTCCAGCAAACTGAAATGATTTTAAATGTCGTTTTTTGCTAAACAGCTGAAGCTTTAAGATCTGCTCCTAATAAAATCCTGAAAACTAAACACACAAAGCAGCTTTTGCTTTGTTCTGTCTTTTCTAAAAACACTTGTAATAATACTAGCATATTACTGCATAATAAATTTTAGTTCTTTAGGCTAATCTTAGTTGTCTTTCTTTTTGTACTTTTATGTGAGACATCTTCTATCCCTTTCAGGATTAAACTTTAGACAGTTTTGTTATGATAGGAGTAATTTGTATTCTGGTTCTAAGCATAATGTCACAGTAACCTGTAACACAGTTCAAACTGATGTTAGTTCCAGCCCCCTTCTCATTTTTTAAGTGCTAAGAAGCTGCTGCTCTTTATATTGCTTGCTAACTTAAGAAATATGGGAAAGACTTAAACATACAAGAAGTCCCATCAACATTTGAAACCTAACATTAAAGATATTTTTCTTTTGAAACTCTTTCCACTGAAGGAACTGCCTTCGTTTTAGGTTATAGCATTTGGTAGCCTTGGAGGTTTACTTACACATCAGATATTTATTATTGATCTCATAATTTTGATACAGCTGTTGGATTCATAAAATTTCAGTATCTGGAGCGCTTTGTCATAATGAAACGGCTTTTGTTTATTAGCTAATCCTCAAATTGTGGTAGATGACTTCAACCCTATTTTACAGATATGTAAACCAGCAAATACTTCATCTGTGCTTAGGAGTGAATTAGAACAGATACTGGATTATGAAAAACTTCCAGTGCTGAGCATTGTATGTGTATACTACTAGATGTGTTAAAGCATTCTGCTTGTGTAAAGCACAGTGGTTCTGCTGCTTTTAGTATAGCTCTTGTGAAGTCACCTTTGCATATTTTCATTGAAACATTTAAAAAAAAAAAAAAGATGTGAACAAGTGCCTGAAGGTCATCGATTTCAACCTTGTGCTTAGGGTAGGGCTAGCTTCAAAGTTAAACCAGGTTGCTTAAGGTTTTGTTGAGTCACATTGTGAGCTCCTTCAAAGGCAGAGCTTTTGCTGCCTATATGAGCAGCCTGTTGCAGTGTTTGATTACTCTTACTCTAAAAAATGTTCCTGTATGTCTGTTTGGAATTTGTCATGCTGCAACTTGTGTCCATTGCTTCTTGTCTTTTCTGTATGCTCCTATGAGAAGAGTTTATCTTCATCTTATGCATGTCTCATGCTCTACACCCTAGCCATTTCAGTGAGCTTTCTCTGTGCTCTTCCATTTGTCCAGATATGTTGTATTTGGGTACTCAAAACTAGTGATATTCCAGGTATGTCCTCACAAGTGCTGAGGGAACAATAACCTCTGTTGACTTGCTAATATACTCATGCTTTTAAGAAGCTGCTGCTCTTAATCATCCAAGGAGGTGGTTGGTTCACTGTTGGCTCCACAAGACAAACTGCTAACTTAGTATCCACCCATGAGGAACACTGATTGTAGCTGGTCTGTGGATAGGTTCAGCACTGCTGACCGTATAAATGCACATGGAAATTATTGAAAACCTTGATACAATTGCTAGATCCTTTTATACAGGAAATAGATATCAATATAATTCCTATTATAACTTTGTCATATGGTTGCATATGCATTCTTTAGCTTACAAAGCAATTTAATTGTGCGAGTGGTAGGTTGAAGAAAACCTTGAAAACCAACCTGAATAATTCTGAAAACTAGTAATTAGTCCTAGCTAATTAGTTACGTTTTTTTAATTGCCTCCTCTATATCAGAAGAGTGAATGATATTGCCACATAGGATCTTTATGGATTTCTCTGTCCATGACCACTTGCAGTGACCTGTGAAAATTGTTAGCAGGGTACTCGGTGCAAATTTCTGAAAGCAATTTCCTCAGCTTTGGTCAGGTTTATACAGTTCTAGCAGAACTGTATACTGTTCTGTTCCACTCGTGCCCTTTTGGGGATCAGTATAACAGTCTGACTACATGTGTAGAAGAGGGGGAGAAAAAATGGTTACTCAAAAGTTTCTTCTTTATCTTTGGAGACCTTTCAGAGGAGGACAAAATCTGAATAGAGGGTATTTACCCTTTTTGCGTAAAGTATGGTACTTCTAGAAATATGTATAGTCACATGTGCTGTCTTGTGGTGTCATGTCATGGATGGACAAAGACTTAAAGGAGGTAAATTCTTTTGGGTTTATCGTGGAGAACATAAGAAAATAGCGAGGAGCTGACTTGAGACAGATATGCTCTTAGGCTTCTTACATTCAAGCTAAATTTCACAATGTCTGTTTTGCCAACACTTAATATGTTTCTTATCCAGGAGTACATAATTCAAACTACTAAAACCAAATAAAACATTAGAAGAAAAAAAATATACACCTAATCCTTCAGGCTTTGCAAAGTCTGCCCTCTCCCCCCCTCTTGCCCCCCAAGGACACTGTGGACTACTGAGATTTGGAATGGAAACATTGCTTTGGGATTGTGGTCACTGTGTCTAGAATAACAGTCTGTGGTTAGACTGTTGTCCTTGGTTGATCTAAAAGTACCCAATACTTGAAAGTTACCAGGTAACCTGTCCCAATAATTAGCTACCCTTCTAATTGTTAAATTAGTTTTTGCAGTTTATTTTTTTGTTAAATTCCTTGCAAAAGAGCTAAATATTTTGTTTTGCTGAATTACCAAGTCCTTTATATCTGAAAAATTTGCCCACAAAAATATTCATGTACCAGACATCTTCCTGATACTGTTAATTTAAATGGAACACTGTCTTTTGGTATTCCACTTTAAGTAGCTATTTGTTTTGAATGAGTCTTTTAACACTCTTCTAAATTCCAAACTTTTTAACCTCTTTCTGCAGTGGAAGATTAGTGAGCATGTTTTGAGGTTTGGGTACCAAAAGGTATATCGCTTTGCTAAAGCTATGAAAGGAAACAAACCTCAGTTTTCTCATCTTGTTTGCCATTTCCTTATCGGATGGTAAACCATAAGCCTGCCCAGGTGTACTCTCAAGTAATTGGGCCTGGGCTGTTTGATCAGGTATTTAAAATTTTCACCTGAAAGTTATGTCTCAGTAGTCTGTGGATAACTTCTGGTATTATCAATTTATGCCCACTCCTTGTCTCCACAGTAAGCTATGGAAATGTTATAAATGCTTTTGTAACGGTTAATTAAAATGATTTCTGCAAATTCTTTTCTTGTTTTTAAAATATGTGATACAACTGTTAGCTAGTTACCATGGCTTGAGTAAGGGATCATAACTGGCAAAAGTTGCCCCTTAAAAATTGACACTATTTTTGTAGTTTAGTCTGAGAGAAATGCAAATTAATAAAAGGTGTAGATAAAAGAAAATACATTTTACTTAAAAATATCTGATACTCAGGAACATTTTTCTATTATTAAAAATAAATAAATGATCATCACTCTAATCATAGAATCACAGAATGGCAGGGGTTGGAAGGGACCTCGGGAGATCGAGTCCGACCCTCCTGCTAAAGCAATGTCACCCAGAGCAGGTTGCACGGGACATCATCCAGGCAGGCTTTGAATATCTCCAGAGAAGACAACTCCACAATCCTGCTGGGCAGCTCTGTCAATAATAATAATAATAGTCAACTGCTCAGAATTTAGCAGTTACTTTGCATATACATATATGAGTAATATGGCAATGTATGTTGAAAGCTTGGATTTTTACATAAGTATATAGCACACCAAGAAAATGCTGGCAGTGATATATCAGGCTACTGTTTGATTTAATATGATGTAAGATCTTTTAAATTGAAGTAATTTGTATTTTAAGAATTTCCTATAGCTAGCAATTTTATTGGTTAAAAGAGGTTCTCTTTTGTGATGTGGAAGATGTTGCACAATTCCAAATTTATTTAAAAAAAAAAAAAAGCTTAACTTTTGCCCATTTTCATTAGGATATCTTTATTTCTATAGGTACCTCAACACACAGTTTATTAAGAAGAACAAATTGACTGAAGCTGATCTTCAGTATGGGTATGGAGGGGTGGATATGAATGAACCATTGATGGAAATAGGAGAGGTGGGTATCTCTGAAATTGGGAGTGGATATAAACTGTATCCAGAAGCACTACAAGTTCAGCTTTGTACTTTTAAATTTTGACTTTTCTGTGTCATAGAATTGAATAGATAAATATGGTAGAAGATGTAAGCACTGAACCCTTTGTAAAATGAGATTATGGTTTTGATGTGGAAAAATAAAGTGACCTGGGGGGAAAAAAATAAGCAAATATGAAAACTATTTGAGAACTTCAGTTTAAAATGTGACAATAGAAAGCACTTTGCAAAAAAACCTTTGGTTTATTAAGTGACACTACTATCTAGAAAATATTTTGAAGAATCAATACTTTAGGTTTTTTGAACCCTTGAAATACGACTTTTGGGCTTCTGTTTCTTGATGACACAAAGTGTAACAGCTTTTTTGAGATTAGTCTTTTGTGATGCTGTACATCTTATTTTCTAATGCAAGCTGTTTTGTGCTTCTATTGTAGCAACTCAGATTTTGGAAAAGTAGACATTCTGTGTGCAAAAGTAAGGGAGGTTTATCTTTAAAAAAAGTAATTTAGGCAAAACAAGGTTGTTAACACAGTTACTAATTAAATTGGAGAGGCTGATACTTATTTTTAAAGACCTATAGAATGAAAAAAAAAATTGTCAGTAGTAGGACTACGTTCTGAGATACCACCCTGGGAGGTTCAGCTATGCAGAAGTGAAGTATACATAATTTCTGTCATTTCATGGCTACTGTTACCCGGAAATAGAAGAAAATGAAAGACAATTTTACAGTGAAAAAAATCTTTCAAATTTTTCAAAACAAAGTGTTTCAATACATCTTTAACAAGATTTTGAAAACCTTTTCAGTCTGAATGAGAACAAAACCACAATCCTGAAAACAATTGAATAGAAACTTTTCATTTGAATGCTTGTCTGTGTATCTGTTTGCTTTGTGTCTGTATGGATACACACTGCTAGCTGGAGAATTAATTTTATTCTGTCATCATCTGTACTGGTGTGGTGGTTTTTTTCCTTTCCTCTCTCTGTTTGCCTTTTTCTCTAAAAGGGAAGCAAACGGTTCTTCTCTTTTGGTTTGGAAAGCTAGAGAAGATGCTTTTTTTTTTCTTAATGTCAGAACTTGACCTGTCAGCGGTTACTGTTCTAGCTCTTGGATTTCATTGTTATAAATAGGAGATCTCTGCTGCCTTTAGTTAAGAGTAAGGAGAGATGTGATGCAGGAAGAAGCATCTTCTGTGCTTCTGACCCAGCTACCTAGCTGATGAAGACAGCACTGCCAGCTGAAATTGCTGGTCCTCTGACAGGTTGGGGGTGGTGGGCTGAAAAAAACCCCAGAAACATGATATACTTGAAGTCAAAGCAATTCAGGAAAGGAAATTCTTCTCTTGTGCTGTGCATTCTGCATTAATGACTGTTAGTTTAGCTGCTTTGGGGGCTGGGAATAGTTCTGGGCTTTTTCCTGGGGCTGTATGATACTGGTATATTAATGAATTCTACCCTCATTTCAGTGTGCTACTCAGATTTGAGGTATCACCCAAAGGATGGTAGGGGCAACTTTTGCCCATAGCTTTCTGCCCTAGGATGTTTACCAAAGACAAACAAACAGCAGGCCTGATAATTCAGCTTTTTCAATTATTCAATTTTCCTTGTGTTTATGGAATCATAGATGGCGTGGAAGGACAATGATGCATGCTTTTCTTCAAGTTTCCCAGCAGTTGTTCATAGGATGATACATCCCTAGTTTGTTATTTGTGCAGGTTATGGGGAGGGTCAAGATTCTTAAACTGTAGCTGGCAGCCTTTGGGTTTTGATAGAGATGTTCTGGATTATGATGTTTGGAATTCTATGAATTTTTTATTATCTCAATCCTCTAGACTCCTTCCTTTTTTCTTTACCAAATAATGTCTTCATAGTCTGTGGTAGTGAGAGGTAAATTTTGGATCTTGAGGCAGTTAAATTAATCTCTGTTCGTTACTGGTGTAGGATTAGGTTTATGGCAGTTAATCCTTTGCCCTGAAAAGGAGTGGAGACTTGAGTCCTACACTCAAGTAGTTTAAGTGCATTAAATTGTAGCACTGTTTTTGGTGAATTTCTTGCCCCAGATATAAAATTAGTTCACGTTTCTTGACCTGCAAGGCATTCACCAAATCATTAAGTCTGTGTTTTGAAAACATTTTCTCTTTTGTTCATGTTTAGGATTCTGTCTTTTATTCATCACTTTAGAATGGAAGGAATTATCATTTATCCCTTTTGGATGACTGAGATTATCTGTCCTTTGTCTACCCAGGAGGAAACACACTTATATATAGTTCTCTTCAGTCTCAGCATGAAGTTACAGAAATAATGCTCAGTATTTAGAATTTGTAGAAGCAGAACTGTACTCTCTATGTACTGAAGTTTCTGTCTCAGCATCGCTCCTGTGTGCTAATGAAACTTCAGGAACTTTTCAGTAATCTTAAACGAGTACATGCTTGCTTAGTTCTTCTGGGGTGTTTAACAGTAGGTACGTAAAGAGACCGGAGGTGCATATGTGGTGCGTATGGGCATGGCTTCAAACACTTTAGCACATCGATAAGTGTTCCAGACGTTTGGTAATTGTTGTACTAGGAAAAATACAGGATGAGATCAGTTGATGAAAGTAGTTTGCCAGTGCTTGCAAGAGAAATAGCATTATCTGCACACATTCAAACACTTCAGGTAGAAAGGCATATTACTTACCTTTTACTGTGCAGATGTTTTGTTTATATGTACACTCAAAACTTGGCCTTGTAACCAGCTTGTTTAGGGTCCTTATGTGCGCTTGAGAATCCTTGATAGAGAGGAACCAAGGAATAAATCAGTCCTGTTAGATGTGTAGGAAGCATGCAGATTGGGAAATATGCATTGAGGCACTGCCTGCCTAGAAATTCTATGTCTGACACTGCTAGTGTACCGATCTGTGTGATCTTCATCTGAATGCAGTCAGATGTTCTAGAAGAAAAATGATAATATATTAATATACTGACAGATTGGGGCGGGGCAAACGAGAATTTGCTGTGTCTAGGGTGTCTAACAATTTCATTTTTTAAATCTTTGTGTTTGTTTTGGACTTAGTAAAAATGTTTTTATTGATGTAAACTTGTGTTGTCTCCTGACAGCTAGCTCTTGATATGTGGAGAAAATTAATGATTGAGCCACTGCAGTCCATCCTTATTCGGATGCTCCTCCGAGAAATAAAAAAGTGAGTGCTTGATTATTTTTTGTTTTTACACAATGTTGGGGGTATTGCACTTTTTTACTTTGAAAAGTCTGGGGATTTTGACCACATCCTTTTATGTGGACTTTTCTTTTTTTTGGTAGCTTCTTACCCAATGGTGATGTTCTATCAGCTTTTCTCATTGTAGCTACACTGTTGTTTGCATGTGTAGAAAAAGACTCTGAAAAGAGAATAATTAATTCACTCTTTTCAGTGGGACTGGGGAGTAGTTACAGTAATTCTCCAGGTCCCACAAGATGCCTTTTGCCTTTTTCCCCTCCTGATGCTGACTGCTCATGGCTTCTGTGCTGTCAGTAAACACAAGGACAAGTCTTTGCCAAAGCCAGAAAAGCTATATTGCTTTGCATGGGACGCAAAACAGTTCTTGCTTATCTGCCAGGACTGCCAAGACTAAGCTTCTGGGTTTCTGTTGTTCAGATGAGTGACTTCACTTAACATTCCTGGTGCTTTTCTTGAATGAAATGGTTATAATTTTTTTTTTTTTTTTTTTTTTTTAATTTAAACCTTTATACTATTTAACTCCTAAAGGATCTTTTTATTTATGAATAAACAGAAGTTTTGAAATATATTACAGACCTTTTGTATAGTTGTAAGTTCCATCAGTTTCTACATTTTTGCTGCTGTTTAGGGTAGCTCGAGTTGCCTAAGGACTGGAGGTTTTTTTAAGTGACTGTGGGATTGACTCAGGTGACTAGGCTAGTGTAGGTAAACTGAGAGTGAGGTAATTTGGCTGACTGAGGTGCCTTGGATATGCTGTATTTGTAAGGCATTAAAAACTTATTTTAATATTATAATTTTATTTTTCCTTCTTGAATTAAATTTTTGACGACTAAGTAACTGACATGATGTCTTTCTCAGATGGTATTTCTGAAGCCAGGAAGTTTGCTCTCAGTTGTTGAATCATGCTTCCTTTGTAACCAGTGTTAATACTGCTTTATCCATATGTTTACTACAACAATTTATTTTTAGTAAATGAAGATTCCCTAATTCATGGTAAAGAAAATTCTGCTTTGTTACATTGAGCATAGTGACACTGAAGACTTATTTTAGTCAATCTGTATATTTCACTGGTGGGTGGGAGTGGAAATCTGTGTTAAAATCTTTTTCAACAGACATCTGATGCCTCTTAAATGTAATGTATGTATTTATTTTGAGGCTGACTGCAGACCTCACAAGGGTATTTAGACCAAGACTGTCACTGGCTCTGTGGGGCGTTAGATATTGAGACTGTAACAAGTTGATGTTATTTGTTATTAAACCATTTGGAAAGTTTTAAATAAAATTTGTGTCATTGTCTCTAATGGTTGGGTCTGGATTTCCCCCCCCTTTATTGTTAAAGATTCTTCTGTGTGATCTCGAAGTCAACTGTTTCTCAAAATACACATCTAAATTCATATTAAGTTTGTTCTAGCCACTTTGTGATCTGCATATCATGTAATGAACTATAGAAGAGAGAACTTTTATTATAGCTGTTCTTCCTGGTATCACGAAATGTAGGGCTTGCTATGGGTATTCTGATGATGGCCTGTGCATGTAACTATAGGCTTGTTGCTGTTCTTTGCTATGATTCCAGTGGTCAATACAGTTTGTGAGAGGCAATGTTAAAGACTTTGCTGCAAATGCCTGTTAAATGTCTTTTAGCATTGAGTTCAGTGATTCAGAGATTGAAAAATGTCTTTGAAGAAATGGTTATCAATAAGTTACATCAGTCAGAGGTGCAAGAATATGCATGGGAAGATTATTGCCTAAAAAATTTAATACAATTACTAATACATATACATATACTTAAGTGTATGCATGGTTCAATTTATTCAAGTTTTTTACAAAAAAAGTAAAATTTCAATAGATGGGACAGTTGAACTTCATATAACCAGAAGATTTTTGCATCGTATACAATGATATGCGGAGTTGATGGCTACAATATTGTAGTCAACTGGTTGCATGTAAAAGTATGTTTATTACTGTACTGGAAAAGGTAGGGGGAACAGAGCCACAAATTTTGGTTTGGGGTTTTATTTTATCAATGTATTTAACTGGAATTTTAGAAAGACTTCTGACTAAAATCTGGACCGTGTCTGCTTTTTAGAAGCTGTAAACTTGTGCAATACACTAACATTAGCAACAAACTTTTTTGGCACATGAAAATAAAGTAGTACAAGTAGTGACTTGTGATTCAGCTGAACAGTATGGCTAAACTGATCTAAGAGTTTGCTGATGCCAGAAAGGAGCAGACTGTGCTCTACTACCTTACTTGTGCTGAATTTGGTCCTCATCTAGTCCCTTAGTGAACCAACTCAGCTGCTAATATGACAGAAAGCCATCCTGGTTAATATTTCTCCAGATTGGAATGATGAGTCATTTCAGCAAAGAATTAGATGAGTGCCAAAGCAATGCAAGAGAGATACAGAGGCCTGTGACTGAGCAAAAGGGAACAGAATTAGCCCCCTTGAACAGCAGAGAGGTGTTAAATCACTTAAGCCTGTCTTGTCTGACTGCGCTCCTCTTAGAGTTCTGAATATAACACACTTTCTTCCCCCTCCCTCTAGCCCAAGCACTACTCCTGCAAGGCAAGCTGAATACCAACTTATGCATTTTTGTTTCAACACAACAGGAAGCCGACAAGATCTCGAATTGTGAGAAAATCATCTATGAAATTCTTAAACAGAAATAATTTGGAAATTATTCAGGTGCTATCTCAAATGGCAGTGTGATTAGTACAGACTAACCAGGGGAGGCTTCTCTACTAGAGATAACTAACACTTTCTAACTAACTGAACCTATTCCTGTCTAAGCTGATACATTATTTATACCATTTCTTTGAAAGGAAATATATTGGAAGTTAACTTTTTAAAAAATGTTCGAAACAGGCTCTTTTAGTTCACACTGAATTCTGTAGTTAATTGGTCTTGATAGGGCATTGATCTGACACAGCAGAGTACTTCTTTTGAATGATGGAATCTTCTTTTAATGCACACAGTATTTATTATTGTGTGTTAAACTTCAAATATGTTCTGTGGGGCTATAGTAGTACACTGTACAGGGTATGTTAAACTTCCACTATTAGCTTTAGTCTAAGATGGAGTTAATATAGAACAGCACAACTTCCTTGAGCTTGTGTTTTGTATTTTCTCCATTTGTTTTGAAAAAAGAAACTCATCATCATCCAAATTAGTGGAACACTTTTTGTCCAGATTCCCCACCAAATATCATCATTCCCTTCTACCCTCCCAAGATGTCCTGTGATATCGCTGCTTCAAACTGCGGCAGCTGCTCTGTAGCTGTATGCATCCATATTGCTTGCTGACTACTGCCAAGAAGGAAAATAGTCTTTTAATAGACTTCCATCTTGGTGGGGTCACCAATTTATCTCGTTTTACTTTGACTGATGCTCTTACTACTCCAACTTTCATGAGAATCATCCTTGAAACTTCTGTCAGATTTTGTTGAGACTAGCCATTTGGGTTACAAATTCTTGGGAGCAGAGTGCCATTGGTGTAAATAAAAACCTGAAGATGCTGCTGAAGTGGAAAGAACGATAGTTTTGTGACATGCTATTTATCTTGGCAATAGTGTAGCTTTTCAGGTAGGTTCATGATGAAGTTCATAACGCAGTTTTGTCAATAAATTTTGGGACAGCTTTGCTGTAAATGTGTAATATTCACCTGCTGAGGAAGCTGATGTTAAGCTACTAAAAATTCTGTGAGTGTGGGGGGAAAAAAAGGGGAGTGTGGACATCTGTTTAAAAAAAACCCAGCTCATACAATCCTGGCAGTTGTTCCAAATTTGTCATTTGATTGGCAACCGCGTTCTCACTACCTCCATATGCAGAAGTGGATTTAAACTCTTTCTCTTCGTTGTGTACTACCAGCTACCCAAAAGGCAGGCAAGGCCAGTTCCGTCTTGTGTTCCTTTTCATCTGTCGCCTTCGTGCTACCTGTCCTCTGCTTTGAAAGCCTGTTTGCTCCCTTGCAGCTCTTCTGTGGAGTATCTGCCTCCTGTACTTTTACACCTTTTCCTAATGATACGTTGCCCTTTGAATCCCCTGGGCCTGACCTTTGCTGCCCCCTCTCCTCCAGCATCTGTGTGAGCGAAGGTCTGTGAAGTGGCCTGTGAACCAAGCAGGGGGGAGCTGGGTCTTCATCTGTTACTACAGTAATGCTGCTTCTGTTTGTGTCACCAGTATCTTTCCAGGTCCAGAACCCCATGTGCTAGAGGCAGACTGGACTGTCTCTTGACAGAGTCCTGCTTTGTGATGTGCTTAACTCTTTGTTTATGTAGTTTTGTGCACTCCATGACACTACGCTGTGTTCACAGGCTGCATGCATCCTGCAGCTTACTGTGCTCCTGGGCCCCTCCGGGATGGAGCGGAGTCCAGGCCCTGGTCTGGTGTTACACTTCTTTCCTTCTCTGATACGCTGCTGCCTCTGCCATCATATAACCAGGCCCAGAAGGGGGACATTGGCAAGAATGCAGGGTGTGATTCCATGTACCCAAATCCAGATTTATTCCATTGATTCAGCTACCAGAACCAGAGGAAACCTTCCTGTTCTCTAGGGGAAAAAACCCCAAAAAACAGACCATCACTGCTGGAGCAGTTACCCATTAGGTCAGCTCATTTGTAATGGGTGACCAAGCTGCATAAACCATACAGTGACTGCTCTTGATCTGTTAGAGAGTTTAGTTCTTTCCACCCATCGTGAGCTTGAGTTTTCAGATCTTTGGACACAGTAGTATTTAAAAGCAATACACATAATTAACAGTGTTGTGAACATATGAATGTGGTCTGGTGTATGTAATGTGATGACTGCTGGTGTGGCTGTCCTGGTAATTCTCCCTAGCTCATGGGTGTCCTATGGAGTTTTTATCAATTCCAAACCAAAATAAATGAAACTAGTACAATTACTTCTCCCCTGTTCCACCCCAGCCTAGATGGGTATATGGTAATATTTGGGTTTGAAGTATTTTTGCTGGCTTTACTTCTTTTTTTCTTTTAATATTTTTAAATCACTCATGTAAATGACTCTCCTATACCAACATAAGTTTCTAACTAAGAGAACTCATTTTGTCTTCTCAGTGCAGTCTGGGTAAAGTAAAAGTTCTTATTCTATATACATGTATATACGTGTGTGTGTGTATATATATGTAAAAAAGTTTCCTTTGAAATTACAAATGCTGATGCTTAAGTGTAAATATACTTTTATAAATCATATTTTAGTCCTGTTTAACACCTTAGGAGTTAAGGAATATTTTTACTTCTTTGTAAAGTGTATGTGAAAGGTGGTCTTTTTTAGAACAGTTCATGTTTTAAGAAAGTCTCTGCTGCTCTGAGTGTGGGTCTGTTATTTCCAATCTTTGCAAAGGAGTGAACACTAAAGTTTTTAGCATGCAAAACACTTGTTTTAATTACTTTTGTTTTCAGCTGAATGGGGCTAAAGATAATGTTTTCTTCATTTGAACTCGCTCATTTGAAGCTAAGAACTTGACTGGAAAATGTAAGGTTTTCCTTTTCCAATGTATGATTAAAAATTGTGATGATGCGCCAAGTATGTTGCTTGTTCCACTTGACATCTACATGTTGAATAGCAGGTGTTCAGAAAAGAAAACAGCATGCCTCTTGGTGTGATGTTGGCAGAAGTGATGGGTTTTTGGCAGGGGCATGAGTGTGAAGATAGCCTATTTAATAAAGGCTACAGATACAAGGTGGAACTTACTGTAACTTTTAAAGTACTTGCTTAGAGTATGTAATTTGGAATACTTATATCCTTAGCAAACACTTGGAAATTTCATGACCTGCAAATGCTTTTGAATAGTTTATGAATTGTTGTCTCAACAATTTAAATGTATAGGAAAGAAAGACGAGTGCATTTTTTATTTTAAGATTAATCGTCTTCAATTTTGCTAATTTAAGCAGGGGAATTTACTGGAAAATGTTTTCATCCAATTTTATTTCATTTGGCTACCAGGTGAGTTATACTAGATACCTACATTCTCATGGATATTTGCTTTGCCTATTTCAGTGATCGCTGCGGAGAAGACCCAAACCAGAAAGTAATCCATGGGGTTATTAACTCCTTTGTTCATGTTGAACAGTATAAGAAAAAATTCCCCCTAAAGGTAGATACACATTTCTGATTTATGTTTTAAATTTTGAATGTTAATCTAGTATATGCACTATTTGTCCTTTAAAAAAACTTCTCTTTTTCAGTTTTATCAGGAAATTTTTGAGTGTCCTTTTCTGAATGAAACAGGGGAGTATTATAAACAAGAAGCTTCAAATTTATTGCAAGAGTCAAATTGCTCACAATACATGGAGAAGGTAAGAGATTCTTCCATACACATGCAATAACTAAAATCTAGTATTACCAATTTATTGACGATACATGTTTTCCTGTACAGTTCCCATAGTTATTCTTTGTTGTATGCTTTCCTGCAGTTTAAACTATGCATTTTGATGGCATGGTTAATCTGAATATAAACTACAAACCTTGCCTATGGATGGATGGTCAGCTTCAAAGTAATAAATGATAAATCAATTGCATGAAAAGTAACAAACAAACAAACAAAACCCCAAACACAACCCAACCAAAACACATATCAAGTTGATCACTATTTCTTCCTCACTTCCTTATTTTCCTTCTGATTGTAGTAGCATAAGATGAGAGTTTTAGTAATATAATGGTTAGAGAAGACTGTAAGGTAGAGTTGTTACAGAGCATTATTAAAAGTTACATATTCTGAGGTGGATTTTGTTTTGTTTTGCTTTGTGGTGTATGAAGTCAGGTTGTGGTTAAATTACTTGTAGTTCTTATACCTTGCTTGAGGAAGTGAAGATTAATACAAGACATGGCACGAGTCCTCAGTGCCATACTATCCCCACTAAGAAGATAGAAGAGTTGAGGCAAAGGTGGTGAGATTGCTTCGGAGCATAAGCTAATGTTTGCACACCTGAGGTGAATTTCAGGGACAGGCTAAGACTTCAGTTCAAACCAAAAGAAATGCAGATTCATTTTGTCTATCATTAGCAGTCTGCAGCTGCACTACTCTCCGTAGGCTCCCCTCACATTCACTGGACACAAGTACTTTTATGTCAGTATTCACATGACTTAGAGTCATAGAATGCTTTAGGTTGGAAGGGACCTTTAGAGGTCACCTAATCCAACCCCCCTGCAATGAGCAGGGACATCTTCAACAAGATCAGGTTGCTCAGAGCCCCGTCCAGCCTGACCTTGAATGTTTCCAGGGATGGGGCTTCCACCACCTCTCTGGGCAACCTGTTCCAGTATTTCACTGCCCTCATTGTGGAAAAAAAAAAAATAAAAATCTTTATATCTACTCTAAATCTACCCTCTTTTAGTTTAAAACCATTACTTCTTGTCGTATCGCAACAGGCCCTGCTAAGACGTTTGTCCCCATCTTTCTTAAAAGCCCCCTTTAAGTACTGAAAGGCGGCAAGATTATCTCCCCAGATCCTTCTCTTCTACAGGCTGAACAACCCCAACTCTCTCAGCCTGTCCTTAATAGGAGAGGTGTTCCATCCCTCTGATCATTTTTGTGTCCCTCCTCTGTACCCGCTCCAACAGGTCCATGTCTTTTCTGGGCTGAGGGCTCCAGAGCTGGACACAGTGCTCCAGGTGGGGTCTCAGCAGGGCGGAGTAGAGGGGCAGAATCACCTCCCTTGACCTGTTGGTCATGTTTCTTTTGATACAGCTCAGGATACGGTTGACTTTCTGGGCTATGAGCACACATTGACAGCTGATGTCCATGACTTATTTTATGATAATATCTATTTTCTTCATTGAAGTTATGAAGAGACTTCTTATTAATAGCTCAGATGTATACCTTTTGAGCAGATGTGTATCTATGCCATTTGAGCAGATGTTTACATACAAGCAGATGGGTTTGGAACAGAAAAGTGATTCTTATAGTTGTATAATTAGGTATTGTAAAAACTTTCTCAGAAGGAGTAAGAAGTGTGGTGGGAAAAATTGGGGAAGATGTCACAAAGTTGAAGGAAAGAAGAAATTTTGATAAGAGAACTATTGAGTGCTATTAGTCATGTAGTAGTGACTGAGCCTAGTCAGTAGTAAGAGTAGAAGATGCTATTAATTCAGAAACAGCCTGATTCAAAAGAGCAAATTTAATTTTTCAGCATCCCAGACAAGTTCTTTTTTAACTTTGTTACTTATTCATGTCTTGCGTTCTACATACATATACTGTTCTATATTTATGGTTCTATATTGGTTGTTAGTATTTCATCAGCTATCAGTTTAAAAACTTGTCTGTAGGTTTTAGGTAGATTAAAAGATGAAGAAATGCGGTGTCGGAAATATTTGCATCCCAGCTCATATGGCAAAGTGATTCATGAATGCCAACAGAGAATGGTAGCTGATCATTTGCAGTTTCTACATGCAGAATGTCACAATATTATCAGACAAGAGAAAAGAAGTGGTAAGTCTCAGTGGTCATGAATAGCATGAAGTGGGTTTTGGTTTATTCATTTAGCATTGCAATTTACCGGCTTTATTCAATGACCTTCAATGTGCTTAAGCATTTTCAACTAATGCATGCTACTTATCCAGAAAGCCCAATTAAACCCTGAATGACTTTTCTTTTACCATGTAATTCATTGTCGTTCTTACAAATATATAGTCAAAACCTTCTTTTTACTGTTAACAACCCTTCTTTCTGGCCAATACTCTTTCTCTTTCCTTGTCTTAGTCGGCTTAAAAACACACTGAAGTCCTGTGTCCTGTAGAATCGATCATATTTTATGCTTGTGTTTTCATTTGTAAACCAATGGCTCTGTCTTTACAGATTTATTCATCATCATTTGACAGGTCAGGATTATAAAATATTTTGGCTTCTTTTCATAGCCACTTTTTATTGTCCTGAATCTTTTGTGACCTCTCTTCCCAAATCCTTTTTACAGAAGCAGATGCTCTTATATTCCATGCCTAAAAAATTATGCTTCCTGGTGACTACATGCCTCTTACCCTTGAAAGAATGCTTATTGCGTGGAAGATGGTATCTATTATGTGAAACAAATTATTTCCACAGTCAAACTCAAATTGTATCTAGTAATAGTGTTCGGTTTCCAGAGAGTTTTGCAAAATTGATCAGAGCTTGGATCCTTTTTTTGCAACAAAAACCCTCATAAAAATAGCAGTTGCTTATTTACAGCTTTTCTAACCTGAGAAAAATTTCAAGCCACTACTGGAGGAAAACAAAAAGTCAAGAAGATACCTAAACTGATATTAGTCAGCTGCTGCTAAGGAAGATTTAGGGAGGCCAAGGATTAAAATAAACTGACGCAATACTTTTCCATACTAGCCCACCTCTTCTCTTGGAGTCTCCCCTAAAAAAGCAGTGTTGGAAGAGTGAGGTGGTCGCAATGGCAGTACTCAGTAAATACTGGTATTAGCCCTACTCTTTCCTTTTTTCCTTCTGTCAGTGATCCAGTGTATGTTAATTTTTTTTTTCAAAACAGTTGGTGTTGTTTCAGTCTTTGAAAAGCTCTGTGTGAAATTATGATACTATATTAAGTGTTGATTTTTAGTGTTTCTAAGCATATTCTATAAAAATGTATCTCTGTTACAGACATGGCAAATATGTATACTCTACTTCGTGCTGTGTCAAGTGGTTTACCTCATATGATTCAGGAACTACAAAACCATATCCATGATGAGGGCCTTAGAGCAACCAGCAATCTTTCTCAGGAAAATGTGAGTTTTCTTAGGCAGCTGAAATTACCTATTTGATTAACATTCCTGATTAAATGTTTACATTTTTTTTTTAGTCTATTCTGGGGTTTTTTAATTTTGTCTATATGAAATTGGTTTGGAACACTATGGATAAATTGTAACTTCTAATCAGCACGCTTAGCTGTGCAACACATATCTATCCTGAGAGTTGATTGTTGTGATCTAACCAGAAACAACTACAGCTAGATATTTCTCATTGTTGTTTGTTTAATGCTGTCATGGCAAGTAGGTCCTTTTGTTCCGTGTATGTATTTTTTTTCCTGAATTTCTCTAAATCAGTGGCATTTGCTGTTCTGGTATGTTAGAAACCAATGATCCCATTTAGTTTAACTTTGTTATTTGTGAAGACTTGACATCCTGTCCTGATTTCATTGTGGCAATTTTCACTAATAGCTTTGTAGTCTCATATTTTCATGTAATTTCTGAAAGTACTGTAGCATAATTACTTTACTAAAGTGTGTTCAACTTGTTTCAGTTCATATGTATTTAAATTACTCAATCCCATGTTTGTTCCTCTAGCATTGCTGTTCAGAAACAAACAAACAAGCTTTCATTTGGCATTATATTACATGTATACATCTTGCTGTCTAGATCTGTGCTCACTTCAGGATGGTGACTTTAGCCATCCAGTGTTTCTGCCTATAATAATACATAGGTACAAACTGTTGTAAATTCATTCTTTTATTGACTGCACAGGACTGCTTACTCTTCCATAACTTAAAAAGTATAATTTGCTTTCAAATTATTTGTAAGTTTACTGAGCTTATTCTTTTAAACTAATAGTGTCTACACTGGGAAATTAATGCAGAGCCATGACAGTAATGAAAATTTACAGCCTTATGTAGATAAACTCAAAATGTGAAATACTTGCTCCACTGTGTGGATTAAGTCATTTGTCATCAAAACATTTTTAATGTGTGACCTGAGAGTGCACTTGGGGAGTCAAGTGATGCAGGCAGGGCATTGCACACTCTCGCATTGCTGCCAGCCAGCTTGTCTGCACAGGGACTCCTCTAATTCATATTGGTAATTTCTATACAAAATGTTATGCTGAAATGTGGTGCACTAAATTTGATTGGTAACTGTCTTACGTAGGAAAATTCAAAGGGTTTATCCAGATTTTCTGTCTCTGAAGTTAGTGTGTAGGAGAAGCAGCAGTTTGCTTATTTCAGTAGCTTTTTGGCATGATTGCTGTTATTTACGTGTTTGTATTAATGCTGTTAAAAGGGCTAATAAAGGATTTTACGTTGTGATGGAAAAGATTAGACAGCATGAGAGGAGTATAGACTAAAATCTGTGATAGCAGGATGGTAAATGTAGCCATAGACTTCTTACTTCTCAAAGACTTAATCACTATGATTTTAACTTTTATCAAAAAGAATAATTAGGAAAAAATGTACAACTAATGTTGATATGTTTGTGTGTAGATAATACTACTTTCTCAATAACTTGCTTTCTGTTTTATCTACCTTTTTTAGATGCCAACTCAGTTTGTGGAGTCAGTTTTGGAAGTACATAGTAAATTTGTCCAACTCATCAACACTGTTTTGAATGGTGATCAACACTTCATGAGTGCCCTTGACAAGGTAACTTTTACCTATGAAGTAAAAAAAGCATTGGAAAACAAAATGTGGGACCCTGTTTCAGGCTCTCTTAAATTCTTCAGGGCATCAACACATGTTCAAAGATAGAGTTCTCATGCAGTTTTTCTAGTTTAGAAATGCAATGGAACAAAAGGCAATCCAGTGTTAGTGGAAAAGATATGTACAAAGGAAACCACTTCAATATTTAAATGTTTTCTGAAAGGAAGACCTTTCTTTTCATCATAATTCAAAACACAGAAAACCCACAATAATGGAGCTGACCCATTTAATGTAAATTTAAATACAGATAATAAATAGACAAATTGTGGGTTTAGGGAAGTTAGGCAACTCTTACAAGCATTTGAACTTAAATTTGCTTGATGCCATCATTTTTAAACTCTGAATGCTGATAGTATTACTTACATAGAAGCTTTGTTTAGCTTTTTCAAGTTGACTACAAAGAATATCTGGAAACTTACATTATTCCAGTCACTGTCACAATAGCTAACTTTTTCCAGGAGAGAACTGCACTTGAAGTTAAATAAGCCTGTTCAGGGGAAGAGACTTGCTGCTCTTTTCTTTGAAATGCATAGCCATGAAGATATTTAAGATAACGGTTCTAAATGTTACACATTTTAATAATAATAATAACTTTATTATTATTGCTATTATTATTATGAAATTCTGCAAAACGTGCCTGGGCTCTTGAGGGACTGAGTGGCTGCTCCTCAAAAAAGAACATTTTATCCAATCCATTTTTTAATTTCCCACACTTTTCCGTTTATCCTTGTATCTTTTTCCTAGAGAGTACACTTACTACTTTCATGTCTATAATTTCCTGTCATAGGATACCTGCATACATTTCATTGTTCATTTGATACAGAAATTGCAGTTTGTAGTTAGGATCATAGTCTAATCTTTGATAATTTTCAGCTGAGGTTAATCTGGAAAGACATAGTGCTGAATATACCAGTAATAATATCAATAGTAGTTACCCATTGGTATTTGTGATATTGAGAAAATAATTATTTAGTACTTTAAAACAAATGCTTATTTCAGTATCCTAATACATTTCTGTCTTGGTTGCAATTAATGTTACGTACCAGGAGGTGGAGTAATAGGAGATTGACAACTACATTTGCTGGCACATGGGCAATGTACTTTTTCCTTAAATACATCAATTCTTCACGTCTGTGATCTTTATTACAATGAATATTTAAAATCTTAATCTGTCAGTTTTTCATGGTGGATATCAAAACTCCTGTTCTTGCTTCCAGTATTATTGCGAAAGAGAGCTCTAAGCTTCAAAGAGTTTTGTATTTCTTGTTAACTCATGCATTCCTTTCTCACGGGGATTCTAGGGACCTATTACCAAGTATTGGAAAGTTGAGGCATTGTACAATAGTTGCTTGTCAGTTCTTTATAATAATAATGAAAATAATGTTTTCCTTCCATAGAAGAAACTGTAATTCCTAGGAATTATGGTCATGCAATATTTTTGGTTCAGTATTAGTTTAAAATATTAATTTAAATGTGATACATAGTTTAGAAACTAATCTTGATGATTCTGATATCTTTGTTTACAATTTCCAATTCTAAACTGCCATTATCTCCTTCTTTTTCTTTTCCTCATATTCAGGTTTTCTTCAGCATATTTTTCATACTTCACCACTTTGAATTTCCACTTTCAACAATATTTTTTTCTCCTCTTTAGTCTATCAAAAAATCCAACGGCCAAAAGATACTTCCTTTTTTACTATTGTGAGGACCCCATGTATGTTTTTCAGCTCACGATACATGCTGTTGAAGTAAACTGCTGTTGATGTGCTGCTGCTCAAGTCTGCTTTATCTGCAGTTATTCTTCTGTTTCTTTCCATCCATACTTTTGGACCATACATATATTGCTGTATACCAAAATCTTCATACTTCTAGATTTAAGTTTCTAATCAGAACTCAGTTTGTTCTGCTGCTTTCTGCAATTAACTTCTGTTCCTCTATTCTTTCCACTTTGAATTAAACCTCAACTTTAAAATGTTCAGCACACATTCTTACAGAGTAGCAATTCAAACCTTTTCACTTATTGTTTCTTTTTTGGTCCCTTTTCTGTAGTTCAGGTTTATAGGGTCTCGGATGGTCTTTGCCCTGAACATTTTTTTGATTTCTTCAAATTTCGTGGAAGTTGTTTTAAGTGATTTACATTTTTTTTCTCTTTCCTCTATGTTCCTATGTAGGCTTTGACATCAGTAGTTAACTATAGGGAGCCCAAGTCAATCTGCAAAGCACCTGAGTTGGTAAGTGATATATATTATTGTAGAAAGTAATACTAGTTTTTTATAATTGTCAAATGAATTGGAATAGAGTCTATCGTATGAATATCCATTTCTCACACTAAGTCAGTCTCAGGTGTGTATTTCAGGAGTAATAAACAACTTAACCTGCACACACATTTTGTGGGTGTGCAAAATTGTTGCAGTTGTAATTCTTGATATAGAATTTGTGTTTTCTGCGGATGTAGTGTGTATTGTTTGCCTATGTATACAGCCCTTGTAATAGAAAATGAGACTATAGGCTCTGACTTAATTCATGCTTTAACTTTTGTGTAGAAGTTTGGAATACCTTGGCATACATTTGTTCTCAAGCTTGACAAGTAGGTTTGGGTTTGTTTTTTCTTTTTTTAACTTGAGCTGGCCAAGTACTGTGACAACTTGTTGAAGAAATCAGCAAAAGGAATGACAGAGAATGAAGTAGAAGACAAACTTACAAGTTTCATTACTGTTTTCAAATACATTGATGACAAAGATGTATTCCAAAAGGTAACTTTTGATATTCAAGAAATGTTAAAATGCTGCATTTAAAGTATCCTTGAAGAATGTTGTTAAGCTTGTAGAAATACTCATATCTGATTTTTTTTTTATGCAGTTCTATGCCCGAATGTTGGCAAAAAGGTTAATTCATGGTTTGTCTATGTCTATGGATTCTGAAGAAGCCATGATTAATAAACTAAAGGTAATGTAATATTCTTCTAATGCAGAATAAACAAACATAGGAGTTCGTAATGTTGAGAGGGAACAGCAGAGGGTGCCAGAGATAACTTAGTGATCAGTAGAACCTGTTTCCAATAGCTGAAAGAAAAACCAATTTCTTGGTAGTCTGTGAAAGATATATGGCCCAGTATCACTTAGGCATTTGAGATTTTTATGAGGTTTTGGGTAGTTTTATTAAGTGTGTTCAAATAATTTATATTTACATTGTAGAAGTATCAAGGACTTTCATAAACTAGCTCTATCTTTCATTTTTATACAACAACATTGTCCATATAAATTGATATAGAAAGTGAAACTAAGATAGATCTGATGTATTCTTTTGTAATGTTTGTTTTCTCTTGTAACTAGTGTTCTCTGCAAATATTATACCAACACTTCTGCTGACTAGATTTTCATATTTTAGTAGTGAATGTGCATAGTTTAAATAATAAGTATTGTTTTCACTGTGAAACCTGTTACATTATTTCTTCACAGCAAGCCTGTGGTTATGAATTTACCAGCAAGCTCCATCGAATGTATACAGACATGAGTGTTAGTGCTGATCTCAACAATAAATTCAACAACTTTATCAAAAACCAGGAAACTATTATAGATTTGGGAATTAGTTTTCAGATATATGTTCTACAGGTACTAATGTATGTTTATTACTCTTGAGTTATTTGTACTTAATTTTTATGTTTTTATAACAAGTGAACAATTTTTCTAACTAAATTTTTCTAACTTTTCTAAAATGCCTTGTGTTCTTGTCTTGAATTAATACCTCAGTGGGGCATGCATAATGAGTAGTAAAAAATGAGCCGTAAAACTTCCTGTCTAAATTGAATGTCTTATGGCATAATATACACTGTAGATCTATTTAATAGTGTTATTTTTTCTTAATATATATATTCTATGAAAATGTTAATGCTTTTATTTTTCCTGATACCTTTAGGCTGGTGCATGGCCTCTAACTCAGGCTCCTTCTTCTACATTTGCAATCCCTCAGGAACTGGAAAAAAGTGTACAGATGGTAGGTTAGTAGGAGGTTTCTTGTAAACACATGGAAAATGTAAAATAACTCAAAATAAAAGATGACCACTGTAACAGAGAAGAACCTGAGATGCTTCATTTTGTTTGTAAATCATGGCTATCCTTTTACTGGTCCATATGAAATTTGGAAAAGTCACACAAATGACATAATGAATTTATGTATATATTTGCATGGCTCCTCTTTATTTTTCACATCTCTCTTCTACACTTTGTGATTGATGAGGGAGGTACTAATAAATATTCTCTTCCCATGTGATTATTTCTACTTTGTAGAGGTGGAATATTTTATTACTTTTGATTATATTATTGTGTTCTAAATCTTGTATGTACAGTGTCTGTGTTAAAATACAGAATATCTGTGTTGATCTTTGCTAAAGTGTATTTAATGGTGAAGTACATTTTAGGCAATAAAAAATTCATATTATTGGACATAACAGATTTTTTAAGCAGTATTTATACTTTAAGTTGCTACCTGATCTAAATTATAATGGCAAATGTCTCTTTCTGTGGCGAAGGAGCTTTTTCATTTATTACTACTAAGCATTAGAACTATTTATTCTGCTTTTATTTCTGCTGTACTAAGTGGCAATTGGTTTTAGCAATATAAGTTTCCAACCCATACTATGGGATCCACAGAAGGCGATTGATGGCATTTTGTTTTTCTTTGTGGGTTTAAAATAGTATAGTCAGTTGTGCATCAGTTGGAAAATTGTTACGAACTTGCGTATCAGAAGCAGCTCAGAGTCTGGGTTGCTTGCCTAACCTCACTGTTTTGCCGGTTCAAAGGACCAAACTTATTCATGTGTCACCTAGCTAGAATTAATGCTCTAAATTATACCCATAATCCCCTGAAGAAACAGAACATGACCTTGCAGAGTCTTTGAAAAATTGACAGTGTCTGTCTTTACTGCCAAATTTGATCATTTGACCCATGAAGAGAGAGTTCTCTCAGGATTGTGGCCAGGATTTAGAAAGAAAAAAAACATTTTGCAATTGCACTCCAAAGTATGTGAGTACCTCTGTAACTGGGCAAACTGTTTAGCAGCATCTTTAGGCTCCGAGACTGCTGGAGCTTCCTATAAATACATATTAATTTGAATGGTATACAAATACTGGTTTTCATACTATGTAAGCTTGTGGGTGGAGAAACACCTGATTCTTAAAAAGGTCAAAAGTCCCCCTTTCTGTATTTTCCTCCAATGTTAATCAGAGTTGCCAGACCAAATCAGAGTAAGCCAAATTGATGTGTACACAGTGTTGGCTGCATGGGGTATAGGAAGGTTTGATCCAGTTTTAAGGAAAGGTTCTTTGAATCTGCTTAAGTTTTTCTCATTGCCAAAAAGTAGTTAGACCTTAAATTAGGATTAGTCTGCAAGCCACACTTTCTTGTTTCTTTTATGTAGGAAGTATGAGAGCAAAATTTATGATTATTTTTTTTTTCTTGGAGAAAAAAAAAAGCTTAAATACTAAAACTAAGGTTTAGCAGGCACTTGCCAATATATGCAGTCTGATTTGTTCCTCTTGGCTATAGGGATAATATGTAGGATTAAGGTCAAATTTTTATTTCAATTTTTCTGTTGCTTTTTCAGCTGAATTTCAATTATTTTCAGAGGACGTCCAAGAGAATGTCATAGCTACCAAAATGCTACTAAAAATCCCCATTTTTAATTTTCTCCTTACAATTAAAATAATCAGATTCTTTTATTACATATGGTAAAATAAAATCTGATTTTTACAAGCCTTGATATAAAATGCCACTCTTAAGTTTTTGGAGAAATTCTTCTTTTCCTTCTGTCAGAGTAACTTTTCTGCGTTGGTTTAGCCCACAGAATAAATAAGCTGAAAGCCATGTCCTCAAAAGGTTTTTTTAAAACATTCCAGAATATCTTTATTTGTTCTTCAGAATCCAGTGCTTCATTTAATTTGCTAGGGCTTTTTCTTACTCTCTCTCCACTGCTTGGTAGTTTCCAGGAATGGCAGGATTGATGGATTGCATATAGTATGAGAATAAGATGATTGTGCAGCTTCTCTGTAAATTTGATTTTTCTTATCACAGTCCACAGGTCATTTATGCCCTTCCTTCTTGTATTCTTTGTTGGTGAAAATGACATTTAAATGTACATATAGCTTTGAAAGAACCTTCTAGGAATTACGTTCCTAGAGTCTGCTGCAAAGTGATCTCATTTACAGTAGCCAGATTTGTGCCCTTTAGTGCCAGATTTCAAACTGCATAGCTAATTTTCAGTTGCACAAACCCAAAAACTTCATTTCTTAGAGAGGCATTTAAAAGTAGTTTTTAAGGCCTTTTCTTGTTTAGAGGTAACTTTTTTCATATTCCTGTTACGCTATATATTTGTGGCTGTATAATTTAAATATCTAGAAAAAATGCTTTCCAGTATGACTGAGGTAGCACTTCTCATAATGACAAGTAATTAATGTAAAAATCAAAAAAAAAAAAAAAGAAAGAAATTAGCATTGCTACTAATGCAAGTTTTGCATATAAGATTTTTAAAATACTGATTTTGAGGGGATGCTTCAATTTTGGGGTGACAGCACAACTTTGAAATGTTACTTCCTAAATCATAAATGTTTGCTGCTATGTGAAAATAGGTTTTGGAAGGTTTCACCAGAAATTCAAGGATCTGTAGCCAATTCTTCATTCTGAGGTGTTTGGAAACTGTGTAGTTGTGTCTTGCCTGAAACCCAAACTAGAAGGTGGCAAGAACGGTGCCCACTTACAAGCTTGCTCATTTGGAATTGCCCATAAAAATATGTTCAGGATTGTACAACGATATTCGTCATGAAAATCAATATGTATCTGACTATGGGAAATATCTGTTAACTAAAAGTTTATGGTTTTTGAAGGATATTGTTAAAAAAAAAAATCACTAAAATGGATTTTCTGAGTTGATTTTAAATAGGATATCAAAGCCATGGAATATAGAACAATTTCACCAATGTGAAAAAAAATACACTTGCTTTTATACGGAATTGGAAGGAACAGTATAATAAAACCTAATAAGATTGATTGCTATAACCTCCTAGAAATTCTATTAAATTCAGTGCAGTTGATACTTCTTTGGAACACTGTTTACAGTATTTTATGCTTTTAGAGTATAAATGTGTCAACAATCTTTCTGATTTAGTCATCAAGTAATATGTTAGTATGTTCAAGTAGTTCAGTAATGACTGATAGTCAGTCTATCACCCATCTTCTAGAGGAAAATGCTGTCATGAATTGATCTGCATCCAATGTGGTGACCATTAAACCAGTATTTCTTCACTGGGGTGGTAGTGTCATGATAAACTATTGTAAGTACTTATATGCATGACTAATTGAAGTTCATTTTGTTTTGCAGTTTGAATTATTTTACAGTCAGCATTTTAGTGGAAGGAAGCTTACTTGGTTACATTATCTTTGCACAGGTAACAATAAATGCTTTGCTAAACTTACACTCTATACAACTGACAATTATCTGTTAAAAGTCCTTTTCAAATGGCAACAGACTTTGGAGTTGGAACATTATGTTGCATATAAAGTCAACAGACTTATTTTGCATTATAAATTAATATTTGCTTAGTATTTCCAGAATTTATATTTTGTAAATTTGTATATGTTACCTGTGATTTATTAAAACCAAGTAAAACTTGTACATTCTTAACTACAGAACAGTGCTGCAGAACTGCTGAGTTAACAATTGTCCTGGAATTGTTTCTGTACTATCAGATGAATAATGCATATTATACTATTTTACTCAGATATGTAAGCATCTAAGTAAATACTTATATATATTTACTTCTGTTAATATTTACTATTTAGAAAAATATGTTAAAAAACAGAAGACACATAAAATTGTAGCTTAGTTTAGTTCAGTAAGTATTAGCCAATCACATTTTATTTCAAGTGCTTTCAGTATCAGGCTTTAATGACTGAGCACCACAACACATTACGTGGAGGTGAAAACCAGGCTGGCATACATTATAATGTAATGAAAATTTGGTTCTGATAATAGAAGGTGGCTTTTAATTCACACTCGGCTTCACGTGGAAAATCTGAATCTGCTTTCAGGCAGATTTCTTCAGTGCTTTTTTTCTTTTTTTTTTTTTTTAATTTTTGTATTTCAAGGGAATTTAAAGAATATAAGACAAAATTTTTCTGGACAAAGCTTTTATTTTGTTTTTAAATCTTTCCTTGGAACAACTTTCCTTTAATCACTATTCTGTGATTCTGTCTAAGCTATTACTAATTGAAGTTTATGCACTGCAATGCATTGAGGCTATCTGGAATTTCCTTTTTTTATTACTATAAATGATATTGCATTATTCAAATTCAACACTGTAGGTTTCCTTTTTTCTTGGAAACACTACTGTTCTAGCATTCATAGTTAATCAGTTATTTTGATTGCACCACATTCTATATGTGTAAATGCACAGCATCAGTTTTCATCTTCCCATTCCAAGTGTTAAATGAGTACTTAGGTGTGAATTGAAGTCTGGAAATGTATGAGGAGCTCTCATAGTTAGGCTTCAGATGACTTTTCAGCACATTCCATTATTATATAAAATACTACTTGTATCATTACAGGTGAAGTAAAAATGAATTATTTGTGCAAACCTTATGTAGCCATGGTCACAACATACCAAATGGCAGTGTTGCTTGCCTTCAACAACAGTGAAACTGTCAGTTACAAGGAGCTTCAGGATAGTACACAAATGAATGAAAAGGAACTGACAAAAACCATCAAATCCTTACTTGATGTCAAAATGATCAACCATGACTCGGACAAGGTATACAGTAATGATATTAAAAAGTTTCATGTTTTCAGACTTGTGATTCTACTATTTGTTCAGGGCTTTTTTTTTAATATAAAAGTATCCACTGTTTGCTTTTTTCCTAAACTGTGTTACTGACCCTTGTCAACAATTATAAATCTACATTTACAAGGAAAGTGAAAGGAGGAGGTAGGCTATCTTTGCTCTGTAAGCCTTTAGCAGCATGGTATGCTGGAAGGGCAGTAATGCTAGGATTCTTTATTGTTTCTGTTGCATTGCATCCATATGGCTTTACGCTCACTGCTGTTGAAGGGGAATATTCTTTAAATACACCACTATCAAAGTTGTACTGAATCATGAGAAGGAGCCCAAGTAGTAAACCAAAGAGTCTTACAGAGATCCTAAAAAACAAGAAAAGTGGGGATTAAGAGAGTGAAAATAACAGCAACCATTATCTTCTTTGCTCCCAGGAGGAGGGAGGCAGGAAGGGAGCAAGGGGGGCTTGTGTGAGAGGATTTTTGCTATGATCTGCCGAACTCTTTATCACTGCATGAGTTTCACGGAATTCCAGTAATATCTGAGTTTTGTTTATGGTTAAGGCAATGGTCGATACAGGTTCTGTTTCTGACTCTGTCTTATGCTTCTGTATGACCTGTGTTAAACCAGTTAGCCTTTTTCCCATACAGCGAAGGGCACAGATGTCTCTTAAGAAACATTATGGAAGTGCCTGTGCATATCATACAAGCTTCAGCATGTGCTTCCAGCTAGCCCAGAAAGCCCAAGTTATTCAGACAGTATCAAGCAGAAGAAACTGAGATAAGCTGTTTGCTTTGCTTACTAGAAGAAATCGAAAGCTGCTCTGATAGCTGCTTCTTTTTTTAACCAGGAAAATATTAGAAAATGGAAAGTGAGATCACAAGGAAGATCTGATGCTTGGCTGAAGCATAGGACATGCTTCCAATATCTAGAAATGAGCTCAGGTTGGGACAGTGTCTGGGAAGGTGTCTGTTAAGCCATGGGTGAAATATAACGCTGGGAGCTATTGCAGAAAACAGTGAGATTTTTCATAATCATAGAAAGCTGCCCATTATTTAAAGGATTTACGTTTATTTGTACCTGTCGTATAAAGTTTGGCCGGTTTCTTTAAGCATATGGCGTTGAAGAGTGAACGATACAGCTTTCCAACCCTTTTACTTTTTAATGTTTACCGCTGACTCTTTACTTGCAGGCTATTGTATTCAAACATCTCTATTGCTTTCCTTGCGTTCCATCCAGCAATGTGAAAGCTGATCTGCAGTCTATCAGCTTACTTGTCGAATAAGCCAGTGAATTTAGTGGCTTAAGCAGTGAAATTAAATACATTAACTTTTCTTTACCTGCATCTGAGCACAGAAAAGTACAGTGTATGAAATATTGTAGTTTGCTTTTTTTTGTTTAGGGTTCTTCTAAAGAGAGGGGGGGGGGAAAAAAAAAAGAAAGTAACTTTTGGCAAAATCTTTGATTCATTAGAATCATGCTTTTTGAGTTCATGCACAGCCTGCAACTTACTTTCGTTTATAGTCAACCATGCAAGCACAATAGAGCTAAAATTTAATGTTAGTTTACCTATCTTAAAGCTGTTGATCTTTGCCCTTTTGTATTAAATTTTCAATGTTATGCCTGGAGATTATAAAATACTATAATAAAGAATATTTGTTGCAGAATATAGATTTAGAATTAATACTGTTTTGAGTATATATGTAGATAAATATTGATTGTGTTTATGAAAGTATTTGTGCTTGAGGCAACCATGGTTTGGCAAGATTCCAAAGTCTAAGAAGGCCAGTAACTTTATTCTGCTGGAAATTGGTAATACTTGTACAGACTCTTGCCTGGAAAATGTAAAGATTGGTCAGGTCATCCTGTTAGTTGCATGTAAAGGCATTTAGACTGCAGGGAGTAGTTACCATTTATTGAAAGAGATGGACTTTTACATGTGTGAAAAAGAATTGAGATTCTGACAGGAAAAAATGAGAAACGTGCAGATAGATGTGGAACTGCAGAAGTTGCAGTTTGTCAACTGTTTCTGCTATAACATAAAATGCTTAGATGTTTTTCCTTGAGTTCTGGAAGGCAACATTAATAGTAGTTGTGAAAGCAACACCTCACACTCTTGAGGTTCTGACATAAATAAATGCAAATCCTGCTTTCTTTGAAAGGAGAAAATGAGTTTAAATGGAGAGGGTTTGCAACTAAGGTAGTTGCAACAAAGTATTAAAACAGAAATTGCTTTAATCATATTGACTTGTTAACAATATTCATGTGTATCAGAGTTCTTTGCAGTGTTTTCTAAAATAGACTTGATTTCTAGGTTAATTAAACTGTAGCTTAAAAAATTGACCTGGTTCAAGTGGCATTTTAGAATTTCCAACTACAAATCTGCTGAAATAGTTTGTATGTATGCAAGCCCCTAACTGTGATTTTTCAAAGTAAATTGTTACCATTTTCTCATTCTGTTTCTGGTTTCTTAAAAAGATTTTTTTATTGCAGGAAGATGTAGAGACAGAGTCTACATTTTCATTAAATATGAACTTCAGCAGTAAACGAACAAAATTTAAAATTACTACATCAATGCAGAAAGACACACCACAGGCAAGTATTCTTTGGTGTTTCTAGCTTGAACAGCTGAGGAAGCTTATTTTTCTAAGACTGAATTTATTGTATTAGTTTGGTGTAAGCATATGTAAGAGTCCCTGTGTAAGATTTACAACACTGTAATGAAATTGTCGAAGTTTAAAGCTTAAGCACTGCAATTTTTTTTTGTACTTCATAACAGCAACTTATTCCAGGAACAGCAGAACCAATCTGTTTTCCTGTAGTTTCGTGTCCTTTGTTCAGCCAGAATTAAGTCCAGTGTTGATAATCCATGTTCCCTCTGTATCTCCTAAGACACGGGATTTTGTACAGGAGATGTATGTACTTCCTAACTCAATACATTGCAGTAAATTCTGCCTGCCTCTCTCCCTCGCAAAAAATGCTGATTTGGATGTCTCTCTCCTACCTTCCTGCTGTCTTTCATGAAACCTGGTATTCTTGATTTATGGAAGTACTTTGCCTGGAATTGAACTTCATCTAGATTTTTGTATTTATTGACCACTTTCAATAAAGTAAAAAGCATAGAGTCAAGATACTTTTCTGAAGTGTTTATTGATCTTACCATATTTTCAGCATTACTGTTCTTCCTGTATCACAGGAGATGGAGCAGACCAGAAGTGCTGTAGATGAAGACAGAAAAATGTATCTTCAAGCTGCTATAGTCCGTATCATGAAAGCACGTAAAGTGTTGCGACATAATGCTCTTATTCAGGAGGTAAGATTAAATCCTCTTCTTAAACATGATTTGGTGAAAATCTTCAGGATGGTTGAGTAAAACATCTGACCACAAAACTCTTCCATGTCAAAACTAATACTTCAGTGAAATTAGTGAGAACTTTATTGGAGTCTATTTTGAACTGCAGTACTGGAGCACTATCTGTGATCTCTCAATCTTGTAAATGTGTCTTAGCACTAAAGCATTAAGTGCCTCCATGCTTGCTCTTTCCTGTAGCCGGTTCTGTACTGACAGATACCGTACTCTGTAAGAATCGTTGCCAGAACTATAGGTTCAATTGAAAACCTGAGTATGGATATGCTAGGTATGGAATTTCCACAGAAGCACCTCACCAATTTTGAGCTCTAATCATGATCTTATTCTGATTCATGGCTTAAATTTTAAAAATTGTCTGAGTACATATATATGCCCTTCTTCATCTCCCTTTTCCGTTAAGCCATGCAGTTGTCGAGATTTTTTAGACTCTAGATTAATGATCTGTGAACTATTACAGACTGGCTGGGAAGGATGTGCCATTTCTTTTCATTTTCTCTCACTTCCCAACTGTGCTAGTTGCCTGCCTAATTGTATTTCTCATTGCAACCAAACCTTTGCTCCTACCAACCAGGTCCAAGTTTTAGTTTTCTCAGCCTTCCAAGGCATTCATTCTTCAGTCTAATTCAGAGTTGTGTCTCCTGAGGCTTGCTGAATAGCCTCAGAGCAGACTGGTGGGAGAGGGAATAGAGAGTCCGGCTTCATTGGACCATTTTCAGTGTGGAGGTGGAGAGGCGTTCGGTCACTTTGAGATCTGGTGTATGCTTTCTGTCTTGTGGTGATGGAGGAAACAGTTTACCACACTCATCACTTAATTTTTATTTCATAAAAAAATAAGCAGCTACAGAGAGCTTGTAAGCCAAGAACTTGCAATGTGAGACATCTTAAAGGTTTTGGATGTTGAAAGAGTGCTTGAACACAAATAGTCTGAAAGCAAGCTTAATTTAAGAAATCTGATTTTGAATATCTAAAAGATGAGGCAGTGTAGGTCCTTATTACTTCTCAAAATATTTGGTTATTTGGTTTCCCGTTACTTAAATCATCCATGCAATTATGATGAAATCCTGTAAGGATTTACAGCTAAAACTAGAAGATGGTAGAGAAGCCGTATTTCATCTTTGACAATACTTTTTTTCTCCCTGCTCTCAAATTCTTAGAAAAAGTTTTCAAAGTGTGCTTTGCTTGAGACCAGTTTACAAGGGTGGCATAGATTACAAATTTTTGTATTTTGGAAACAAAAACATCCTTTCTGGTTGCTTCTTCCTTTCTTTAACTTGGGAGGCACTATCTTACATTGCCTCTCCTGTATTTTGCTCTTGCAGAAAAGTATGTTCTGTTAGTATCAGGAGCTTTTTCACGCTTTGCAAGAAAGGTGGATATTTTGATTGTTACTCGACTGAAAATTAAGTAGAGAGAAAAGTTGGTCTTCCATTTATCTATCACCAGGCACATCCACCTATATTGTTTTTTTATGATGCTTTTGAAAATCATATCCCTTATCATTTAATCTTTACTTGTCAATTTTGAATACTGCTTATATCCTAGATGGATTAGAGCATTTAAAACTGAAGGCTAGGCTTCTAAATAATTGCGATCTATGCTGCAGTGTAGTGCGGGGACCTGATGTAGCCTTAAATAAGCAGTTGTGAAGCCTCAGGCAATAAGGTGAAAAGGTAGAAAAAAATCCAGTAGGGTTAATTTTTCCTTCGTTTTTGCACTCTGAATTAATTTATGCCAATCTCTGTGCTGCCTCAGTTAAACTGAGCTTGATTCTTTAAAGTGTTAGGTGTCTTCTCTACAGTCTGTGATGTAGATGTACTCTTAGGCACTTCAGATATTATTGCCAGGTTTTAGAGCAAATTGTGGGGAGGCACATTTTTGTATAGTCAATGCTTAAACACAAAGGTGAAAATCTCATATTAAGTGGAAATTTTACCTAGTTATGTCTACATTGAGCTCAGTAACTCATTTTGCTTCATGCATTATGAAAAAGGCCAAACTGCCGGATAGTTCTGAGTTGAACACACTCAGCTTTCTGACTAGACTGACCTTTATTAAAAAATGAATAACCATCACCTCTATTAAACTTCTAGAGTATGCGTACTAACTTGGTGGCTGCCCAACTTCCTTTTTTTCCCGTTTTTTGCCGCATTCATTTGTGATATTGTTACTAATTACGGTGACATTGTTACTTTATATACTTCTATATAATGTATTCACTTAAAATTTCTAGTCTGGCTTCTTGAGGAGAATGAATCTTTTGAAGTCTGTTCACTGTGAATGGTTAATATTTTCTTGCCTCATTAATATTTTTTTCTGAGATTTAAGGGCAGGATTATACTGTTGTTAGAGATATGATTGAAAGACACCTAGCCTTAGTGTAGTTAGCTCTGATTCTAACAGACTGCAGTACCGCACGTTTCATTTAGGGTGAGGTGTCCCAAGAAAATACTCAAGGCCCTTGGTAGACCTGTATATATCAGCAGGTGGTCTTTGCTGAATTGTTGTGTTAGATATGCCCTGATAGTTTTACTTTTAGCTCCATGCTGCAGTCACTTGCAGGACGAGGTAGCTTTTCCCTTAAAATGAAGAGTGACAGTGGGAATAGTGGAGGGGAAAGGTCAATGCAGTCATTCCCGTTTTTTATTCTGGCTATCAGGTATTTCTATCAGTCCTTCTGATTTATATTATCTTTGATAAAACAAAACCAAAACAGCCCTTACCAATACAAAAATCTATCTTTGTTCTTTCTGTCCTAAGTAAATACGTGAAGTATGATGATGACAATCAGTCTGAGTGTAGGGCTGAAGTCAGGTGAAATCTGAGCACATCTCTTAGCTTGTTAGCACCAAGTCTCTTCTCATTTGTGCAGCTGTGGAATGTACCAGACCCTTGGCTGCTAGCCCAACAAAACTCGCTCTTTTGGGCTTTTTGTTTGCTTTACTGGGTGAGTTCTACCTGGTGAGTTCTGTTGGCTCACAGAGGGCTCCCGCAGGCTCTAGAGCTGGGACGAAGCCAGCCGTGAAAAGTTGTAAAGAAAACAGGAAATACAGCTGAAATAAAAATTGCTTTCTTTACAGAACAAATGAGAAACTACAGGCAAAATGTATTGTGACACTTGAGTAGTAAGATCTTTTGCTTGAAAAATTTTCCAAGAATAGATGTGCCTGAAGAGAAGAAGACTGAGAGGGTATCTCATCAACACATGCAAATATCTCAAGGGTGGAAGTCATGAGGATGGAGACAGACTCTTCTCAGAGGTGTTCAGCAACAGGACAAGGGGCAATGGGCAAAAAACATAAGAGGTTTCAGTTGAATATGAGGAAGAACTTCTTTACTCTGAGGGTGACAGAGCACTGGAACAGGGTGCCCAGGGGGTTGTGGAGTCTCCTTCTCTGGAGATACTCAAAGCCCACCTGGATGAGGTCCTGTGTAACATGCTCTAGGAGAACCTGCTTTAGCAGGGGGGTTGGACTAGATGATCTCCCCAGGTCCCTTCCAACCCTTGTGATTCTGTGAAGAGAGAGGTTCATCCTGACTGTCTCAAATTGTATAGGAAAGGAGGTCAGTGGACTCCCATTTACACCTTCCAGGCAGCTGAGCAGTTCGAGTGCCTTCCAGGACCTGGTATACAGCACTAATGGGCTGGAACTTAGACAAAACACAACAAATCCAGCTCACATCTTGTATCCTGGCAGCTGCAACAGCAATGAAGTAGTGTAACTTTACAAAATGATTACTACTTGGGCTGTGTCTTTTCTGATGAAAAGTGTCATCTAGGGTTTTTCAACAAATTTCTTGAAAAAGAAGTGTTATTTTTCTTGCAAATTTGATTATCTAGTGCAGTAGAATCTCTGAGGATAGGTTACATTTTTAATATATTTAAACTGTGCTACTCAAGAACAAATAAGGTTTTATAACATTCTAGTCAGATATTTTGGTAATTTGCTATGTACCTGTTTACATGTCTTCTAAGCCTGTCTTTTTAATGCTATAAATAAAACACAGCTTTCACAAATCTTTCATTAAATAAAAGTGTCTTCTCTATCTTTTTATGATAACAAAAGTGGTGATGGATGAGAACAAAATTATGTTCAACTTTCGAGGTAGTTTTGAAAAATACAATCAAGCGGTATTTAACCATTCAGAATTGTATAAACTATTACGAAAACTAAGATTAGCACATTCTTCAGGCATTTAATTTCCAAGTAAGACTGACGTAACTCAAACAAAATCTGGGATTCCATAAATTAAATATTCCAGAACAATGAAAGTACATAAACAGAAGTAAAGGGGACTTAGTCTAGGAAGAGAAGTCAGTCAGCAGAGCCAGCATGGAAAGGCACATACAGTTTTACAAAATTTTCACTTTGGTTAAACTGTGATAATAATAAAGTGAACCTAAAAAATGTGTTAATATTAAATTAGTTTTTAACCTCAATATTTATATTCATTTGTACAGTGACAAATTAAGCAAGCAAGAGGACTGAAAAGATTTGGTTAACTTATAGACAAACTAACCAAAGAGCTGAGCAGTCAGTTTAAGTGTCTGGACACTAATGCATAGAGATGCTTTGTTGATTGTTAAAATTGAACTACTCTAGGTTTATTTAATCCTGGCTTTAAAAGAAAAATATACTGAATTTGCCTTAAAGCCCTTAGTGAGCATTTCTGTAGCATTTATAACTGTTGTAAATAAAAATAACATGAAAAATATGTCTGTCTTTTGCAGGTAATTAGCCAATCAAGAGCTAGGTTTAACCCAAGTATCAGCATGATTAAGAAGTGTATTGAAGTTCTGATAGACAAACAGTACATAGAGCGAAGCCAGGCCTCTGCGGATGAATACAGTTATGTAGCATGATGTTGCTATCCTGCAGGTATGATTTTAAGGAGATCATTGCTGTCACTGTTTGGTGTGTTCCTGTGGGAAGAGGCAGGCCTGTGCCTCCATAATTGGTCACTTGGCAGCCCCTGTTTTTCTGCTGTTTACAACATCACCAGTGCCATGTCATGAGCGTCAATGAAAATGCCTATAGATATTTCAAGCTCATGTCATTATGACATTTCTTAAAACTCTACTAAAAGAATGAGTGAAGTATTGCTGAAATGTGGAAAATTGGTTGGGTACCATGCTTTTTTTTTTCCTCCCCTTTCACGTTTGCAGTTGATGTTTTTTAATGTATTTAAACAAAGTAAAAAAAAAAAAAAAAAAAACAAATATTTAATATGACAAATAAAATTTATTAAAAATTAAATAAAAAAAATAAAGTTATATAATGTGTCTCAAATGATTGTAGAAATGGATATAGCATTAATGTCTGTAAGTATTACTCAGACCTGGAAGAGTAAAAATAATGTTATGTGTTTGGGTTTTGGATAACCTCAGAAGTAGATCTGACATAAGAACTAATTTATATAAAACTGAATACCAGGTATGTTATGTTTGATGTGATTATAAAAAAATATTTATGGTTAAATGCACACCTTGTTTTCTTGAGATTAGGCTAACTTAACATCCTTTGTGCCTGAAGGCCTACCCTGTGTCTGTTAATCTCGCACTGTAGGGATATGTTACAAGAGAAAATAAACAGACATTTGAGCGGATTTAAGTAGTGTAGTTCACAAAGAGTTAGGAAGGGTTATCATGAACATCAAAGATACAGTTCAGTGGCTTGTGAAACCACCCTATTAACAGGAAAGAATATAGCAGACTGTAACTGAAAAAAAAAGTTGTTTCACTAATGCATTGGGTAGACACACTAAGTGGATAGGTACCTATGTTTGTTTCCACATAAGCCCATACTGTTGTTTTCTTGTTTTCCCTCCTAACTCATGTGTTGTATTTATCAGATTTTGTTCTCCTCTGCCTCAATTAGATTTCTAGCTTTTCGGGCAGGACAAGAAATCCATGGGCTGTTTCATGTCCTGCATTGTTCATCAGGGGTGGCATGGTGACTGTTCACTCTCACATAAGCAAAGTGTAATTTTGAAAGGTACTGACTCTACCACTGGAAGTAATTGGAGTTTAATAGCATTAAGTGTGTGAACACACTGAATGCCTGCTGCGGAAAAGAGCTTCCTCATGGCTGCGCCTGCAATTATCATTGATAGGATAAATATTAAGTTAACTTTGAATGTTCTATTTTTGCCAAATTTTATTTGTGTGCATATAAAAATATATATGTAGATATATATTACTTGCAATATTTTTTTAGATTGTGTGATATTTCATCACCTACTAAAAGTCCACAGATCAAGAATTCATTTTAAAGGAAAAAACCCTTTGGGGGGAGCTTTTTCCTTTTTCTTTTTTGTAGTTCTTCACTGTATGAAAGATCATATTATTGCTGTCTCTTATTTCTGAAGTGTCATCGCATTCATATGTCATCTGGAGGGTGTAGTAAACTTTCCATAGTTAACTAGGAAATGCATCGAGCAGGTGGTATTATGTTTTCCTTATGTGGAGGGTGAATAAAGGGCAATAAGCAATGAAGGGCACTAAACACTTCTTCCATATTTATGGTATTTTATCCCACTGCACTAAGATCTATGGATTTATGTCTTAAAGAAGTGGGGTTTTTAGCTGATCGTAATATGGTGCAGTAGGCCACTGTCTAAAGCGCTAGTTCAGAGTTGTGTCTGTGTGTTGGGAGGCAGCAAAGGTGCTTATACATGTAGTGAACAGGAGACACATCAGCACAGATTTTGACTGGAGTGACTTTTAATCTATTTCAGTGTGAAATGTTTTTGTGCTTTATAAAAAGTAATTAATTACTTATTATGACAAAAAATAAAATAGAGGTAATATTCTATGACACAATAGAAAAAAATATTGCCTGAACGTTGAATCATCAGATCCTTTCTCCAGAAAACAAACTAACAGTGACACCAAAGCTTCTGGAATCAAATGTATTTTATCTTGTAACTTGTGTATGAGTTAACAGATTTTAAGCTTGTTTCTTCATAAAAGGGTTAATAAAAGCTTTATTTAAATATATAGATTGCAGTAGCAAAATTTTAAGACTGAGTTTGAAAAAGCCTTAACAAATTTGTTTTCAGAATCACTTCATAGGCAGAACAAAAACTTTACTGCTCTAGCCCAAACGTGTAAGGTTTTAGCATTACCTTATCTCTGAATTTTTGCATACCTAAACCCATCAAAAGTAATATTTTGGTTTTTAGATAAGCGTGCTGCTGAGTTGAGACATGTTTAGTGAGTTAAAAACATTCATATATTTCAGCGCAGTTGGCATCCCCAGACAATGTCTTTCATAATTACACACAAACTCAGGTTTTTTCAGTGCCTCTTGGGAAACATGGCTATAGCTGGGAAACATTTTGAATTCTGTGTTATAACTCACACCTTCCCCCTAAGGAAGAAAGCGGTGCAAAGATTCAGCCCTCTGTAGCTGGGTTAAGTCACTGAAGTCATTGCTGGCACGCAGTGGTGCAGCTTAGAGTGTGGTGCTACAACCTGGCAGCTCAATACATCTGGCAAGGGTTGTTTCAAAATGCAAGGTGCTAACACGCATAAACAGGAGGGGCAAATTATAAAAAGAGAAGGTATCCAAAAATGCTGTGCATTTTTAATTGTTCACTAGAAGAAACTGGTATAATGGTACAGATTTTTTTTTTATTTGTTGTAAACCTGCTAAGATGTCTGACCTGCTAGTTTATTGGGAGCCATACAGCTGAGTCTGGAAACATAATGATTTCAAACATCCCATGCATTTCACCTCTAGTATGGAGTGTAATTGATAATTCTTATGCTAACTGAAAATGTATTTCTATGATGTTTTAATTTGTCTTCAGATGGATTATCTTATTCTAGAAAAGAAAAATCTGTACCTGTATTTTAGTGTGTTGATATGTACAGGGCTGCTGGAGCTATGAAAGGTACTTAAATTACCGTAACATGAGAAACAGTTTTCAAAGCAGAGAGTATCATTACTTTTTAAGAAAACTTTCAGCGAGTACATCACTTTTCCAAATAAGGACCCAGAGTACCAAAATTGGTCGAAGGAGAAATACATTTTATAGGCTGATATCTTTCAGTTGTGCTTAGAAAGCCATTTCTTATACTTAAAATTGTTAATTTTAAAAGCAAGTCTTGCAACATAGTATTGATTCTTGAGCAGAATAAGTTCTTTGTACCCTAGGGCAAATATCTTAGGACTGTCCATGCTTTATGGTAAGTACCTAGAGTTAATTAATCTAAGGTATTACAGTCTGTGAAAAGATATTCTCCAGAAGCAATTGCTCTTGCACTGATTATTTTCTGTTATTACAAATCTGAAGTTATCCTTGCTTTCTTATGGTAAGTTGTACTACGCTTCCTAGCTGATAACAAAACAGATTTTACAAGTTGTCAGGCAAAAGAAGAGGAAGGATCAAAACATTGTTTTGGTATAATAATTTTAAAACAATTTAAACAAGACTTTGCTAAACACAAGTGTGTGTGGTTTTTAAGAGGGAGGGTGAACAAATGCAATACTAAAAGTAACCAGACATGTGTAACCTGGATATGCATTTCTTATTGTCTCTGTTCTGTGGAATTCACAATTGCATCAATAAGGGAAGAAAATAACAGCCAGCAAAAGGGAAGAGGTAGCTGAGGAGGCTGGCCAGTTGGCCTCCCTTTTAGAAGTACTGGAGTTGTATTTTTGCATTCTTTATCTTTGAATCGTTTGAACATGCATATGTTAATAAGATTACTATTTCATCCAGTACTAATGATTTGTTGTCACATATTTGAGGAAGAAGCGTGCTTGAGTATTCAAAGCAGCAATGCATTTGGCATAGCCGTGTGTTGGTGCTGCTCCCATCAACTGTCCCAGGAGCACGCAGCACAAGTCTTGAAACCTCCCGTAGTCTCCCCAGTAAGTCCGGTCTTGCAGATGTGTCTGAGCAGTAAGGGACTCTTCCAAGCCTGAGCAGTCGTATGAAGGAAGTCAGAAGGTGGTGTGTTAGTCACTTCTAAAACAGTTCTGAGTAGTTTAGGGAATTACTTCCACTGTTCATTTTCTACACCCCTGTGACTGACAGCTATCGACAGTGATGGAAGCAAAACTGCGATGCTCCCTTGGTTGGTTGCTTTGGCTGGAGTAATGAACAGCTTACATTAGCACCGTTGTAAGTTCCTCCTCCTCAGCTGGGGAAAGTGATGGCTGCGTGCATTGCCAGTCTACTACAATATCGAGTAAGAACTCTACACTTGAACCACTGGTGAATTTGCTGTGTGTGAACCCTTTGTAGAGCTTCTGGGCTAGCCAGAAACCTCCTCCGGTATTTTATACTGACTTTGTGTGTCCTTCCTTCCACTCTTCCACTGAGATCAATAAAATCATACACTGGTGTTTCTATAAATATTGCTCTCCTAATCTTGTCTGGTGTAGTGTTATATACCAGGAACAGAAAATCATGTATTTTAGGACTGCAGAAAGTGAAGTAGGATGGGTGAAACATTTCCCAATGTCTGTATACCCAAGGCATTGGTTCTTTCAGTCTCTTATCCAACCAAACGTTTGATGAATTAGTGCTCACAGGAGCAATGGATACATGAGGAGATTGTTAGGCATGCTTTCATCTGAAGGAGGCCTTGTTCTTGGCATGATCATTGAACGGCAAACACTGTAATTACCACCTTTTGGTGGAAGCTGGTGGTTCTGACGTGTGTCAGCCTTTTTCCAGCAGTTGTGAACAGTAGCAGTGTAGTTGCCAACAGTTACTAAAGAGGAGTGGTTTGAGGACAGTTTTGAAACTTGGCCAGGTCACTGTTGCCTGTCTTTACCATTGTTTATATCATCTATAACTTCTTAGGTATATATGGTAAGAAATGTAACACCTCTCAGGTAGTTCTTCACATTATGCGGAACAGTTTCAGTTGTTTAATAAGATGCACTTAAAAACTCTACGCATGGGTCCATTTTCCTTTCTTCTTTCCAGCCACCAGCTTAATAGAATTCATGGTTGTCAAAACTTGAGTTTGAGAGAATTAAAAAAATACATCTGAAACCCATGATACTACATAGTCACCTGTATATTTGAAGCCAGTTTCGGAATGTTTTGTGGAATCTGTTTTAAGCAATGCCAGGCATTTGGCGCTCTCAGGGTGGTGAGATACATGGAGTGAGGTGCTGCCTAGAACTTAGACTAGATATAAGGAAGAAATTCTTTAAAATGAGGGTGGTGAAACACTGGAACAGGTTGCCTAGAGAGGTGGTGGAGGCCCCATCCCTGGAAGCATTCAAGGCCAGGTTGGACGGGGCTCTGAGCAACCTGATCTAGTTAGTGGTGTCCCTGCTCACTGCAGGGGGGTTGGACTAGATGACCTCTAGGGGTCCCTTCCAACCCAAAACATTCTATGATTCTATAACTAATCAAGAGCAAACTGTGAGTAGAAGGGTGTGAACCGTCTCCTGACTGTCTGTGCTTCGGAAGCTGATCTAGTGTGTCTGTGTGCACAGGATCTAGCGCGTCGCATGTTCTCTTCAGGGTTCATTCTGGTTTAAAGAGAGGGCATAAGCACTGATGCTAGTGAGCATTCCAGAAACGGAGAGGCCTGGCCTGATTCTGCCTTCATTCTTTCCTTGACCAGGTGAGCACCCCAGTCTTAACCAGTAAGGCAAACAAGGCTTATTACCTCTCTTGGATGCATACAGACTTAAATTGGCTTGAAGGTAAATCAGCCAAAAGGGATCAACTCTTGCCTGCTTCCCAAGGCTTTTGGTGTATTTTTCATTGCAATATTGAAGGGACTAAAAAACAGTGACTGGGATGAGGGATCTGTAACTTAGTTGTGAAGGTTTTTCTGGTGGGAGCTGGGACTGGGTATGGGTTCCAGTCAGTGGGTTGTAGGCTGAAGATGAGCCATCTGCTTCTCAGTACGGAAGGAAAGCAGTGGTGGCCAGAATTCTGTATGCAAACTTCATAGAATCATAGAATGTTTTGGGTTGGAAGGGACCCCTAGAGGTCATCTAGTCTAGCCCCATCCTCTGTGTTTGTTGATGTCCATAACAGGCTTGAGTGATAGCTAGTAACGAATGAGTCTTCAAGTATGGGAACATTGAAGTTTAGGGGCCATCTCACCATCTGGGGACTCAGAAAGCCTTGGAAATGAGGCTTTCAGAACTGCCTATTTGGATTTGTACATGTGTTCTGCCTGACTGCCATCTGAAGCCGTGAAAAATGAGTCATGTGAATCTTGCCTGTAGCCTCATCCCAGTGATTCCAGGTGAAATTCTTTCCCTTCCCCCAAGCGGGTGTCTGCTGCCACATGTTTTAGTGCACTGATAATGATGCATCTAAGCCTTGCTCTAGCCACAAACTGAAGGGAATAGATGTACACTCACAAAGCATGCACTGCTTAAAATCTGAGTCATGGCCGTGAATCAGAGATGTGCCCGTTGCAGCTGGTGAAGGAGCGCTGGGAAGACGTAACATTCCTCCTGAGAACAGCAGTAGTCTCATTTTGGGCTGAGGAAACCTCCATCTGTGTGCAGGCAGACTGTAGCCTTGAGAAACCTCTCTCCATTGAGAAGACTCCGCAAATTAATACCTGCCATCCGTTTTTGAGTAAAGTAATCGAGAAGCTACACTGTCTGCTCCTCCGCCCTCTTTCCTCAGGGCAGTAGCCTTGCCTGTTTTGGATGCCCTCCCTCTTTCAGAGCACTGGGTAGTTAATTTTTAAAAGTGGGTATTTTGAAATACATGCATATAGTTTGACAAATAGGATGGAAGAGAAATTGAGCTTGTGTCACCAAGTGAGACTGGTGTTTATGTAGTGGGAAGGGACAAGCGGGGACACGTATTTGGGTCCTGAACGGCAGCCTGGCAGTTGGGGCAAAAGAGCGTGGGGTTTTGCATGTGGACTGACAGACCCTCTTTATTCTTTCCCACACCCAGGCACAACCTTTGAAATGCAGACTTGACAGGCAGAGCTGGAATATCTGCTCCTTCCCTTCCTGGAGCAGCTCCTGTGAGCGCGAGGGCTGCGTGTCTGGACGAGCCATGCTTTGCCAACCAGTTCGTAGGGAGCGGTGGTGCCGCCGTCACCCTGCTGGCAGGGGAGGAGGCATCGGGAGCAAGGCAGGCGGGAGTGCGCTGCTGGCGGCGGCCGGGATTTACCGGTGGCAAAGGAGGGTGTGATCTGCCTGGAATTAATTCTAACATAGGGACAAAGATCATAAACTGTATGTATAAAAATGCCAAGAAGCAGGGGATAAAGCTCTCAACAGTATTATCTGTGGTGGCTCGGGAAACTGCAGGTTATATGGGTTATAGGCAACAACAGAGCTGAAACTATGGCAGGTAAAATTGCTGCTTTACGCAGGGATTTGCTTTTGCCTGTTTTGGCTGATTTGTAAGTCCTTTTGTAAAATAGAATGCAGGCTTTGGAGAAGTAGATCTTCAAGAAGTTTATTTTGGAAGGTTTTTTGAGGTGTGTTTAATTCACCCATCCTGCCGATACAGGCTCTGGGCTTTGCATCTTCAAGAATTTCCTTCCATGCTGTCTATAACGGCCATCGTGCTTTTCCTCCACACCTCCACCAGTGTTGGCTGGCGGAGCTCCAGACTCGGTTAAGTTGTTCCTCTTTGCAGGGGCTGGCTTTGCCCCTCTCACCACTTGGAGCTGTTCTTTCTTGCCATACCCTTTCTGGATTTGTTGCCTACCTGTATGTTTTGTATGTGGCAATTACACGTAGTGCCTTAAACTTCTTTTTTTTCCCTTTTAAATCCCTGCTTATGAAGGTGTGTCACAGGTTTCTACTCCTATGTCTGCTTCTGTAACAAGCCGTTTGGCCTAGCCTTCCTTAGAATGTGTTTTTATTATTATCGTACTCCTGAGAGCTCTGGGGTACTTAAACAAGGTTTTTTTCAGGCATTTGGCATTGGTCGTTTCTGATAGATGGCTGGTTTGAGCATCAATTATAAAACTAAAAAAATCACATTAAATCCTGTCCATGCAGACTAGAGTTCTGCTACCACTCCTACAAACCGCTGCAAACCATCAATTAGTGCTTCACACGCTAGAGAGTAATATTTTGAAAACTTTGTGGTCCTTTGAAATCCTTTGGGGGTTTTGTTCATTTTTGTGTCTGTAAAATGCAGCCCGTTAAAATGCTTGTGAAAACTGTCACTTAGCTGCATGCTAGCTAGAGTATGGACAACCTCAGTGCAAACTCCTTTTCAAACCATCATCTGTGGTGTTGGAGGAAGCGACTGTGACAGGATGTCTTTGTACGCATCCTCGGCTGAGGCTACGAAGAATTGCAGTATTTATGTTCAACTGCTCTGAAATCACTATTTGTAGGAGGAGTTGCAGCATGGAAAGGAGAGATCCTTCCCCTGTCTTGGTTTCACACAGTGGGATTATTAACTTCTTCACTCAACAGGATTGTTGGGTGATTGGGAAGATTTGGGGAAGGTGGCAGAAAGCTATCAAACCTGCGTGGGGTGGTTACCGTCAGCAGCCTGCTCTTGCCTTCTCTGAAGCCACCAGTGAAATGGGATTCCCCTGCTAGCTCGGCAGCAGCAGTGCTCTCTCGATTTAATTGCAGCTGTGTGGAAATGTGGGTGCTTTCCTTAAAATGTATTGTTACAGCAGAATCTGCTTTTGTTGGAGGCTTTCCAGCCCTGGTGACTGTGGGGAGAGAGCAGTGCGACAATACATTCCACTGAAAAGGTCAAACATTGGGAAGTCAAATATGAAGAAATTAAAATGCATTGCTTCTCCTTTGTTGGTGTGAAGGTATTTGGGGTGTGTGAGCCTGTTCTTACAGCAGAGGCCCCGCTGCAGCCGCCTGCCAGCAGCAGAACTGGGCGGACGGAGCCATACTCGGCACTGGGTTTCTCCTCCCTGCCCTCACCAGGTCCTCTGGTGCTTGCTCCCGGCTGCTAGGATTTGCTGGTCCCAAAGGCAGATTCCCACAGCTGCAGCCATCTCTTCTTCTTAACGATACGTTTCAGGAGAGCAAATACTCTTCACCGTGGAGTCAGTATTTAGGAGGTGCATTGGCAAGGTGGGGTCCAGCAAGGAGAACAGGAGAGCTTAGATGGCACATGACATTAAAAAACACAAGAATGAAACCTGTGTGCATGCACTTGGGAGCTGGGAAGAGAGGGTCCAGCTGGTGCCATGCTCTTATGATTTTGGGGGTGGGATTGAAAATTAGGACCCTGCAGGGATGCATTTCTGCTGAGACAGCTGCAAACTTTTAGCAAATTTGGGTGGGAGGGTAAAAAGGGAAAGCTTCTTTACATCCCAATCAAATGACTTTTCTGAGCAAAGATACCACAGGTCGCAGAAAAATGTACCTTGCTTTTCTGCTAGAGTCCTTCTGAGTGGTGTTGATGACCGTTCCCTCAGGAACAGGAGGCTTGGGGAGCACTGCAGCTTTTGAAAGGTATTGATTACCAGCTTGCCAAGATGAAGAGGAAGGGAGGAGGGCTGGGAAACAAGATGGGTGTGAAGCTGTTTGCAGCCAAATCACTGTTACAGTAGAAGGGCTCTAGAAAAAGTGGGGAAAGAAACAGTTTGGGGATTTACGGGTGTATGAAATGGACAGATGCAGAGCTGGCAGTACAGAAATACTTTGCTGTATTTTGATGTGGGGTGCATCACTTTTGCCTAAGGTGGGAGAAAATCCTAACCTACAGTTCTTCAGTTGGGCAGTTTGTAAGCACAAGCGCAGGTAACAAATCCAAAACTTCGTGTTTGATTCCCCATAACTCAGCACTTAGCTAGTATTCTCTCTCCTTGAGTTCCTGTCAGCTGCTTCCTCAACCCCAAACCTTCTCCCGTCGAGTTTTGAGTGGAGCGTTTGGTAGTATGAACTTTTAAAGCCTTGTTGAAAATAAAGGTCTCCTCAATTGAGGATGGTGCATGTGAGTGTAATATGGGATCTTGATTTGGGGATGAAGCTAGAAATAGTGAGAGCAATGAGAGCTCCAGGTGCGGATACCAAAGTTTCTTTCCAAAGTTCTTGAAATGGCTTAGCAGTGCTGTACGTGAGTCCCGAGAGGGCAGGAGAGAACGGGAGAAGCCCCGAAGTAGAGGAACAGGCCGGGAGCGGAGCCAAGTACCTGTCTCACCATTTGAAACAGGCTACAATGAATCGTTGTGGGGGGAGGAAGATGTGACAGTAGAAAATAGATATAATAAATCATGTCAGGAGGAGGAGGCTATTGCTGTACAGCATGCTTAAAGCCTCCTTGCTCTTTTGAGGTTCCTGTCTGAAGTCTGTTTGCTTTTTCTTCAGTGTTTTTATGGGTTTGGTGGGGTTTTTTTCCTATTTTTGTGGTAGAAGGAAATGTTGAGAAATTTTAGATGTCTGGATCTAGTAATCTGGTTGGAATACATAGGACAACCTTGTGGTGAGAAAATGTAAAGATTTTAACCATTTATGTTACAGAATAGTTGTTTTCATAGATCCATCTGCATGCTCAGCACACTAGCTGAAATAGCTTTCAGCATTTTGAATGTCAGCACGGTAAAGCTTATTTACCACTACCTGCACAAAATCAGCTACAAGGCTCCAGCTTGTGTGAGGGAGGGGTTGAATCCAGTGTGGTTCGGCAATGTGCCTCTCTGGTGGCATCGTGAGCCTTTTGTGTGTAAAGTTGAGTCCTAATTGTTCAACTTTCAGGTAGAACATCAGCTAAATATTTTGCAAACTTACTTTTGCTTTGGCTAAAGAGTGGAAATACGACTTTAATGCTGTCTGATAATATCTGAGTTCATAGAGCACTAATCCTTGAGATCTGTAGTAGAAAATAAGTTACAAATTTTGAAATCAATTAAATATAAAATCCATTTAGCTAAGATGCCTGTTTTTCAAACTTAATAAAACCCCCTTATCTCTCTTTCTTCAAAACATTAAAGAGCATGGTCCAACTAGAGTTCAGATACTGCTGAGAAGTTCTGGAGTTGCCTGTGGCCAGTTAATTATCCAGGGGTTTTAGGTAATTGATTATTGTGTCAGAACAATTATTAGTTACAGGTTTTGACTGTAGATGGCCTTTTTCTTTAGGCTTTACTTATTTGTACTTGGATTTTGTACTTTTTCACGACCACTGTGCATGAATGAGATGCAAAATCTGGAGTCCATGCTCTGTTTGAGTAAGGTCAAAACCACATGCATTCATTGGCTTTCCCTGAAAAGTAGTTTTTAAAAAGATATTATGTATGGATGCTAAGTACTTTCCAGAAAAATGCCCTCAGCATGACGCAGTAAACTTAGTAGGCAATACTTTATACCCAGGGTCCTGTGCTGATGGGAATTTAAGATAGGCGAGTACAGAAGGAGAACCAAGAAGGGATGCTGGTCCGGTGGGCTGGGCGCTCCTGTAGCAGTGCAGAGGGCTGGAAGCATGCTTTGCCTCCCAGGGGATGTCTTTTGCTCCTTGAAACAATCTATGAAGAAATCCAGGAACCTGTTGTGGAACAAAGCAGCTCTGGGTGTGCACCATGGTGGGCAGTGCTGTGGATCTGTAGAAACGTGGAGACGCATCTGGGAGGAGAAGCTAAGACTTGCCCCAGGTAGCCAAGAAATGGGACTATGCTTTCTGTCTGGCCTAGTGGGCTCCTCAATTCCTCTGTGGTTGTCAGCGTGGCTTCAGTAATGGGAGAGGAGAGGGCTCACTCCTGGATTAGCCTTTAGCTAGGTGATTAGACCATGCCTCTAAGAGGTTGGTTTGAATTACCTCAGGCTCAGTGTGGGGAACTCAGCCTGGGTCTTCTCCTCCCTGGGAGTATGTTCTAACCACCGGGCTATTAAGTAAAAGGGGTAGGTGAGAAGGTTGCTGGCTTCCTTTGGCTCTGTTCTAAAAGGAAGAATCTGCAAGCAGTGCCCTTCATAGGGTGCCTAACCTTGCTGTGTGCTCTGAAAAACCTTTCAGATTGAGCCCCGTAGGGGACTTGGGCAGATTCTGGAGCCTGCTCAGGCTGCAGTGCTGAGCTGTTCAGCCCTGCTGAGACTGAGGCAGCTCTGGGCACACACAGAGGTGAGACACCACCTATCCAGAACGTCTGAAAATTGGAAAAAGTAAGGTGCCTCTGTGTATGAACTCTCAGGATCACAATTGTTGTCACTTGGATTTAGCTGGATGATATGGCATGATACTTTAATTTTGAATAAACCTTGGCCTAATAAAGTCAATCCCCATCTCTGTGAGAAGCAGAGATTTTATTTTTTTTTTTCTTGATTACATGCAGCAAAGGCCTTGAACAACTTGTCATGGGGAGCCCCACGGCTGGATTAGTGCCCTCATTCAGTCAGAGTGTGCAAAATACAAACCCCAGGCAGAGCTGAACTACAGAGCAGAGATTTTGATAATGCTAAATAGAGTGAAAGCACCAGGCGAAAAATATCTGAAATCCTCTTACATGATTATTAAAGCAAACACACGCACACATGAAACCAGCAAAGTCTTAGGCTGGGGTGGCACAGGGAACTGGTGAGAGAACAGCCTGTTCTAGTCAGATGCTGTGTTTGATGTTAGCTGGAAGCTGTAACAAAGCAAATATTTCAGGACTCCTTGTAGGCCTCTGTGTGTGAGCTGACCACGAATGCGTTGGCCACTTTCTCCTTCCCACAGCACGGTTGATCCCAGGTATGTGGCAGCTCCTTCCGCTGCCCCTCTCTAGTCACGCGTTCTCTCCTTCCCCCCTTCAGATTCCTCAGAAACTGCACGCTCGTCCCTTCTTCCCAACCCTCTTCCACTGTACTTCTCGGCCTTTCCACCCACATACAGTTTTTCATCTACAAGTGCACCCATGTCCGTGCTACAGATTTCCTTGAATTAGCATACCCTCTCGTGCATCATGTTTGCTGCCACTGGCCTCCTGTACGTGTGTGCATTTAGCACTGCCAGCAGGCAATGGTACATGCATCTTCACTAGAGTCTACTCTGTGCTAGCATTAATGCAAACTCTTAGATTAAAAAAAATCTTAAGGAGTGCAACCTCACCTTCTGGCTTCTTTCTGCAGTAGTTAGGCAATGGTACTTGTATCCCTTTTCAGCAAAAATGATAACATTAATAACAGTAGGTCCCTCAGTAGGAGACTAAATTGCTGGAGTTATATGAAGCTGTCTGAGAATATGTGTTGGGACAGCATAGTTTACATTTCAGCCTGATCCAATTAATGTTAATCTCCTTTCTACTGCCATGTATGGAACTTTACCGGTGAGGAATGACTTTAATTATGGGTAAATTGCATCTAGTTCATGGGGCTGAGGCCTGTGATTATACTCAGAAGACATAATGAAATAAACACGCATAAAATTGCATGAGAAAATGAAAACCTCTGTGAGAGGACCTAAAGGGAAAATAGAATGAAGCTGAATGGCAGAATGAATGCTATTAGATTTGCCAGGCCAGGTTCATATGCATTCTCTTTCCCAAAAGGAAACACAGAAGTAGATGAGAGAATTTGGCCTACAGGCTTTAATCTAAAAATGTATTAGGCAAATCATAGAGATTTGATAAGGAAAATCTACCAGATGCTGCGATAGGAATGACCTTGCTCTGCTGGGTACCAACTGGTGGCTTGGAGCATGGTGGCAACTCCCGACTGTCTTTACTCCTCAGGATGTCTCCATTTGCAGAAAGAAGCCACGGTGGCTGCCCTAGCAGCTGGAGAAGGTGTCGGTGATTCAGGCGTGGTCTCTAGTATTAGTTGCCAGGATGCAAAAAACTCCACAAAACAAGTATGTTAGTTCTCGCTGCGGGTGAAGGCTCCATGGTGGTACTTGAACCCATCCTGTTCCTGGAATTACTGATAGTATAACGTTAACGTGAGCCGCAGCGCTCTCTCCAGCTCAGCTGTTGGTAGGGTTTCCTCCTGCAGTGCAGCCTCACCTGGACAGGCTCCTCCCTCGGCGCGCAGCCTGGCTCTGCTGCAATGACCGCAATTTCAGCTGCAATAATGTAAGAGGGTGACACCTGAGCCCAACACAACTTGATAGGAGCTGTAGGACTGTAGATGATCTCTTTGAGTGTGTGCTGGTTTCAGGGGATGTGCTTTGATTTAAAAATAATTGAAGGGTGAATATAAGCAAGCGGGGAGACAATCTGGGGCACAAAAAAGCTACAATAAGGGATGGCTGGGTGAATCTAAAGGAATTTCAAGCTGAATATGACCAAAACCTCCCTTACCAATATTTCTAACAAACTATGCAGCAGCATCCCAACATATTGGGATATCTAAAACTAGAATGTAACAAAAAATGAGAAACACAACTCGGGCATTTGGCCAGCGCAGAGTTTGGTGAACTAGAAGGCCTCTACCATTTCTAATTTGTGTTGACTGAGATGCTGGGGGAGAACATTCACAGAGCTCTGAGGAGCTTGATTCTTTGTCCTTTACAGAAATTAAATGCAAGATCAAAAAGAAATTAGATTATATGTTATAAATAAAACTACACTCGTTTGTGTCTCTCTAAATGAGCTGCAGAATAGTTGCAGTAGTTTAATAGCACTCAATTCTTTTCTAAATCTCTACTGAAAGCAAAGACCTTTTGGTTTAATGCTTTAGGTTTTGTTTTACAGAGTAGGCTGTTTATAATCATAAATAGTTTTGCATTTAATAACAAACTTTGAAACCTAATGTGTAGGAATTGTTAAAATTTCTATTTGTTGAATTAATATATCTTTTTATCTGGATAAAATTTCCGTTAATTTAACAGCTTGTATAATCCTTTTTTGATGTTATGTCTAACTTTAGAAGTCTACAGTGTAAATGTTTGCACCTGAGCTACTCATCTTCTGTTCTTATATAGTCAATAGCAAAAAGTAGGTACTTTGTGGTTCCTGAGCTATTCTGGCTCCTTTCAGAAAAGAAATACTCCAGAGATGCTGTAGACTCTTTTGACTGAATCTCTACTGACTGTGAGAGGAATTTTGAGTGATTTGGTTCTACACAGATACCTACATTTATGTAGATGAATCCTGTGCTAGGAGCTTAGCCGTGAGGAACGCTGTGAGAGGGAACCAAGGATGGACCCGAAACTTGCCAGGGAAAAACCTTGCAATTTCTCTGTCCTGAATTCGTAGAATCACAACATGGTTTGGGTTGGAAGGGACCTTAAAGATCATCTCGTTCCAACCCCCCTGCCATGGTCAGGAACACCTTCCTCTAGACCAGGCTGCTGAAAGCCCCATCCAACCTGGCCTTCAACACTTCCAGGGAGGGGGCATCCGCAGCTTCTCTGGGCAACTTCTTCTAGTGCCTCACCACCCTCTCACAGTAAAGAATTTCTTCCTAATATCTAATCTAAATCTGCCCTCTTTCAGTTTAAAACTATGACCCCTTGTCCTACCCCTACACTCCCTGACAAAGAGTCCCTCTCCATCTTTTCTGTAGTACTGGAAGGCTGCTATAAGGTGTCCTCAGAGCCTTCTCTTCTCTAGGCTGAATAAACCCAATGTTCTCACCCTGTCCTCATAGGAGAGGTGCTCCAGCCCTAGTCATCTTTGGGAATGTTTGAATAAGAACCAGGAGCAGCCATAAGAAATCAATTACTCAGGATGCTGTAGGAAGAGGGCGCTTATTGCGATTGACTTTGATCATGGAGGTTGGATGTCTAGAAAGAGGATGTGGAGCTGACAGACACAATCTCTTCCTCATAGGGCTAAAGTCAGTAAACCTTCATGCAGCTCAGACTGCTGATGCCTCAATTACTGCAAGATAAAGCTCTGTTCTTTGAGCTAATGGAATAATGCAATTAGGATGAGGCAGTACTGATAAACTCTTATGCTTTAAAGGGCCGCTTGTTAAAGAAAAAGTGTCACCCGCCATGCCAGATGCAGCGTAGCCATGCTTTGACAATCTGCCTGACCATGGTTTGCTGTGGTCAAGGGCCACCATATTGTACCTGCCCATGGCTCAGGAGTGGGAAGGAGTTTTGCAGACGAAAATTAGGGAAGCGGTAGGAGCAGAGGAGACCATGATAAAGGTCAGCAATGCATGGTGTGGAAATGACATACAAAAACTATGTGACAGGCTAAAAACAATAAATAAAATGAAGTGGATTTTCATAGAATGGGTAATCAAGTGGTTAGACTCCTTGCCTAGAGGATGTTGTGTTGTGACTGCTAAAAGTGTGTTGCTCAGGAGGAGACTGGACAAGCTCATGGAAATCTGTTAAGGGCTACTAATAGCAGTGAGGCCGCGTCCAGCCCAAGATGGCTGGAGAAAGGGAGAATATTGGCAGAAGTACAACATGTTCTTGCACTGTTCTTATACTCTGATCTGGGCTAAAGCTTAAGGAGACAAGACACTGGGTTAGATGTGCCTTAGTGCTGACTTTTGCAAGCACTTTTAAGTGTTCTGACACCTCCAGAAATCTATTTAATCTTCCTTGAGTCAGCAGCTTTTTTTCCAGAACAACCTTGCATAGAACCATGTTTTCTTTTCCTGTCATGTTATAATAGTGTATTTGTTTTGTTGGCTTTACTCGTATTTATTTTTAAAATGAGATATTCATCTCAGGGGAACAAGACTCATGAAAAAACTCCTTATTCATGCCAAAGCACTTCTGGGAGATCTGTTTTTGTACTTTAGAAGATGCAAAAATAAATTTAACTTGCTGAGGTGAGACTTTCATCCTGCTTCCCAGAATAAGCTACAAAGAGCTGTTTCTGTTTCTTTTTAAATTATTTAAAATGATCTCAGAAGACTTTTGGTATTTAATAATTATGAGTTTGTCCTAAAAGCTGATGAGCAGCAACTCCAAGAGTGCACCGGCTTTGCTTATGCCTTGAATTAATGGCACAAAACATGCAAGAGCTTCATTGAGGAAAGTGCAAAGAATAACAATGGGTGTCATAAATTGAAGAAATAATTTATTAGTAGCTGTTACTTTAAGACAATAGAAAAATACTTGAAAGTGTACATTTAAATTTCTTTAATTTTCTGAGGGTATTTTTTTTTCTAACCCTTGGGTGATATGAGAGATACCATTAATCATGAAGAAGCCCAGATACATAAACAACTGAAAGTAAACAAAGGTTCTTTGCTTCCATGATCAGCAGCTCTAGATACAGGGGCTGATGCAAATCTGCCATGGGTATAGGTTCTAATTAGGGAAGTTGTTACCTAGAGGCGCTTCTTACTTTTCTATTCCCCATCCAAAGGGAAGTTCTCTTCTGTGGTGTGTTTTACTTTTACCTGCTCTGTACTTCCTTCTTCCTTGCTCGTCAGCCTGGATTCATAGCCATGAGGCAGGGGAGAGCAAACCTGCTGCCCAGCTGACCAGCTGCGTGTCTGCCAAAAGCAACGTGAGCGTCAACAGCCTTCAGCTTTCTTTCCTGCTGCTGGGACTCATGCTGCTCTCTCTCATGAGGCAAATGGGGTGGTGGAGCACGGAGATGGCTGTAGGTTCATGGAAAGTGAGGGTTGATAGCGTGGCTAGAGCGCGTTGCCCAGGCTGAAGGAAGACTCTATCAAATCAGTATTGTTAATCTGCTTTTGCTATGGGAAGAGCTGAGTTAAAGATCTGGTTTTAATACTTCTGAATATGTGGTGTAGTTGTTATTATGCAGCTACAACTGGATAATCCCAGGCAACTGTGTCAAAACCAAACTGTTTCTGAATGTCCAGATTTAAACCCACGTTACACAGATCTTGGGTACTCACAGAAAGTTCTGCAGTCCCTGGGATGTATATTTTGGAGGTGCAAATGCTCTACAAAATGCAAAATTGACTGACAAGCAAGATGCTCAGAATCTCTGGTCAGGAATCTAAAAATTAGCGTACTCTCAGCGGCTTTGGCCTTGTGAGATGGGGTAATGGCATCGGCTCAACTCAGGGCTATTGAGAAGAAAAGCCTTCAGGTGCTGTAGTAAAAACTTCATTAAAATTTTCATACATAAATGGCTAATACTGCACCTGGTGCAAAGGCTGAGCAGTGCACTGTCACTGAGGTTTGGGACTGTGCAGTATCCATTTAGGGAGTCAGTAAGCATCCAGTGCAGCAGGAATCCTGTGACAGGAGAACCACATGCTTGTGCAGTCTCGGCTCTACCCGTGTTTGTCCTTGGTACAGCTACATTTTCTTTACTCTGTCACCTTTACAGAATTAAGATTGTACAGACATTTGCCTTGAAAAAGGCACCGTCTTTCCCACAGGCGTGTATACACAGAGGGCTTTGCTCAGTGAAGCCTTTGGGGACTTTAAACACCTCTTTGACGTAAGTGATGGTGCTCATACAGTTGCAATGGTAATGCATTGCTTTTAGCAGCAAGGGGAGCTGTATAAATGCTTAAGCAGCATAGGCGTGATCCGAATCGGAAAGAAATAAACCACAAAGAGCCAGGCCAAGCATACAGTTGTCACGAGTTAAAAGCTATCCTCCAAGAGTGCAGGGAGCCTGCATCCTTAGTGGCAGCAGGTAATAACATATCGGTGATGACTGATACCTTGAGAAATTACCCGCTATGTAAGGATGGGCTCAGAAGAGCATGTGTGTGTGTGCTGAACTGCTATGTTATTCCCCGCTAGCAGTTTTCTACGCTTACTCCCATAGGTAATGTTACATTACTCAGTCTGGAAGTCAGGAAAGGAGAAGCAAAGACATCTGCAAAACCAAACTGCTGTCCTGTTGTGCAAATGTTTATTTCTCTCTTTTCTGTTGGAGAAAAATTTCTGCCTGGTCAGGAGTAGATGCCAAAATTAGCAGTGAATGTGTAGGCTGAGCTGATTAATCTTTAGGGTAAAATGCCTTTGGTGGGACAGCAGAAAGCCAAGGTGAAAATCAAGGCTAGCCCCTGCGACACTGTGCTGGCTCGTGTCATAGGAGCACCAGCCTGTGCCGACGGGACCCTGCTGTCGAGGACCAAGAGCTGCTTCCAGTACTGCTGCTTCTCCAGTGTCCTCCCAGCAGGAATATAAATCCCCCAGATGATGAAGGGTGAGAAGTTTATGCAGGTTGTAGCTCCCAATCTGCATGTGTGAGGCTCCCATTTGTGTTATTTGCTCTTGCACAGTACTCAGTTTGTGAGTGCTGAGCCAATTACCTATAGATTCCTGAAATTAGCTTTTGAGAAGACCTGACTTGTCTTTTTCTGTCAAAAACAGTCACAAGGCATAGATATTTAAGTTGGCTGTCTATATTGCTGAAAGGATTGGTGATTGGTTTTGAATTAATCCAAATTTTTGATGAAGGAAGATATTACCCTTTTTTCCAAACTGATGCTCTAGCAACAGCAGTATGAATCAATACACTAGAATTTTTCTATTCATCTTCATAATTTTTGGACTGCTATTTTTCTGATTTTGAAGCAGCAGTCAATGAGACCTGTTGTCGTTGCTGTGTATACTGCAGACCTCGCTTCATGCACTCTTCCCCTCTTTGATGTACGTGAGGAGGAGCGTGGACCTGATGCACAGAGATTTAACAGATGCCATGATCACCTTGTGAGACCTGCCTGTATCCTGCAGAGCTCTTACTTTCTCACAGACTTTGTTATTCTTAATACAATTATATCAGAGAAGTTGACATAACAAAAAGGGGGTTAGATCCAAGAAATGAGATTGCTTGGTCCACTGAACCTTCACTTTAATTCCTCCTCACCACCCACCCACTACTTCTGTGTCTCATTTTCTCATTTTGCTGCACAGGCTCACAGGATGATGTTCAAGCTCAAATCAAAACTAAAAAGAGAAAAAAAAAACAACCATGAGCTGAGCATTCCTGAAAAAACTCATGAACCTGCTTAAGCAGGCCCCTAAAATCTCAGCAGGATTATCACTGAGATAGCGGGTATTTCTCTAGGCTGAAGTGATGCAATCTGGTCCAGGGATGTTGGGCTTCTCTGATCCATATCTTGCAGTGAAGTGCAGTTTTATCCGAAGTGTGTCCTGCTCACCAGCTGCTGAAGCCCAGGTTCCTCACCAACACAAGTTTGGCACTGGGAAGCACCTGGGACCAACCTTCCAGAGCCAGTTCTGCTTAGCAGAGTCTGATAGCTCGTTCTTTGAGAAAGGTGGTGAGCAAGCGTTGTCTGACTTTGTACAAGGGAAAACAAGCTGAATTCAAAGGCAAAGCAAGATGTTCTCTGTGTTTAAAAAACAAAGCAACACAAAAGCAACCCCTGAAAGCACTACAGTAAACAAATTAGAAAAACTTACAGCAGGTAAGGCATAGTGGGGCAACCCTCGTGTGGGAGATCAGCTCTCTTTGATGCAGTCAGACAAACAAACCGTAAAAACTGGCTGCAGGTAGGGAGAATAGCGATCACTCAAAAACATTTAGTATTTGAATTCTCTCTGCTAATGTCATTCTGCTCAGGCATCACTGTGAAGCCTCAGAAGTCATAAAGTGTTCTTATACCAATACAAATGGAAAGCAGAGGGTGCTATAATTCACCCACTCCTGCTGCAGTTATGCTGCGTGGGATAATCTGGAATTCCTCAGCAGAGACCCTGCACCTTGCAATTCAACTGCTCTGATGATCTTGATACCCTGCAAAGGATTATTTAAAATATTCAAATTTGCAGATTTGTGATTAATTTGAAGGCAAGAACAGTTGCCAGCTGGGTCATTTATTTTCATGTAATTTGTACCATATTGTCTCTAGCTTGTCCTTTTTTTCCAAGTCTGCTGCGCTGCTCTATATGGGTAACCAAAAGTTGCGGTGTACCGGTTGCTGTACTGCAGGGTACAGCTTAAGGGAAACTGTTGGGTTTGGAACCTGGGCTGCTGCAGGGGACAGTCAGCAGCTCGAAGCTGTGCTTGATAGCTGGCGGCTTCTGTGTAAATCCAGGGGCCGTACAGTATTGCATACTGAGTGTTACCCAGCAGTAACAGACATGATGCCAGAGAGGTGACGTTGCAGGCTGTGGCTGCTTTACAGGCTTCAGGATCTTCCCAACCTGCTCTGAATGATCAACTGTGAAATAGTTAATGGTTTTGATACACATTCATGTTTTTCGGTTTCAGGATAAGTAGTAAACAAATACGCAGGTGCATGCCTCTTCTGCTCCAGATTATCTACGGATATAGGATTATCTTTGATGGATATATACAAGGTTCATATTAAAAAAACCCAAACCATCCACAGCTGTGTTTTTGTGCTGTGGCCCATGGGCATGTTGTTGGAATCTTGTCCATTGCGGTGGTTTCATGACCCGGACCTCTTCTGGTTTCCAGCTGAGGTGCTGAAGTAGCAGTCAAAGTAAAAGCAGTCAGAAGGACCAGTTCCTGCCTGCCTCATGATCATCTTTCTTTTCCTTTTGCTAATCATGGCTTTCATTAACCATCTTTTTGTGAGTTACCCCCAATTCTTCCTCTGGCTTCTCTTCTTAATGTCTTGCTACTACTGAAGTTCAGGAGTCAAAACTGAGCTGCTGTTGTTGATATGACTGCGCTCAATGTTGTTACAGGAGCCTACAAGCTAGGAGTGATTTTAAGTCTTCTGTCCCTCTAGAAGGTGTGCACCAATTGTGCATTAATTAATTTTACGAATATTTACAAGTTTCCTCCTCTTCTTTGTGCCCAAACTACCCAAATCCTTATCTGAGCATCCTGTCTTAACTCCTATAACCTTCCTCCCCTCAAGATGGAGTTACATATGACTGCTAAGCTCATCTTACATCTGTTTAGCACCAAAATGGGAAAGTTTTTCTCCTGCCTGCTCTCACCCTATTTCCTTTTCCTTGTCCCATTCTGCTGCCTGCTAGACCCTGGGTTCAGCCTGGCAGAAAGCTCCACGCTTCTTGTTGCTGGATTAGTTTCTGCCTTTTTAGGGAGTTGAGTGCTCTGATGGTGGGGTCCAACAACCACTGCAGCAAAGCAAGAGATGGCAGCAAGGAATAGGGATATAGGAAACTGGACGAATATTTTCAACACTAAGGGTTATGAGCCCAGCTAGAACTCTGCCATTGAATTTTAACTTCAAGCCTCCATCAACTTAATGGAGCCCTTGCACAGTCTTTATGGTGTGTAGTTTCTACAGCATGTTTCCTTGCCTGTCACTTTGGGCATGTTCCTCCCTGATGTCTGTCTCTCACTTCAGCATATGACTTTTAAGTTTCTTGTCTGCACCTTGAATGCCCTTCAGAGTTCTGCTCCTCTCTGTTATCTTCTCCTGTCTTAACTCATAACCTTCACTTTACCAGTGATACTTTTATTTTCCACCCACTTGTTGGGCTTTTTTTTGGTTTATTGACATATAGAGAGGAGTGTGTGTGTATATATATATATATGCACACACATTTATTTAATATTTGCCTCCACATGCAAAGATCCCTCCCCCAGTTCATCAGCAAGATGGGAACCCTCTCCCCAAAATATGCATCCTTGTATGGAAACAATGAGTAATGATAATGTAGGAAAAATGAAAGAAGCTACTACTTATGATTTATATGAGGAAAGAGAGTAATGTTTATTTGGTTCAAATACTCAGTCGCTCTCCTCAAATCTCTTTTATTTTAAAGAGCCAGCTTTGTGCAAAAAGGAGTAAGTGTTGTGTGTATTTGTAGGGCCCGTTACACAGTAGGGATCTAATTCTGATGATTGTACCCTAACAGAAATATTTCATAACAACAAATGTAAATGAAGTAAGTCAAGTAAAATAACATCTGCTTTCAATGCTTGGAAGCAGAAAATCATCAAAAGAAAGCATTTTTTGAAGGTTCTGCCTTTCTGAAATATTATTTTGCATTTTCTTGGTTTTTTGTATCTAACCTAGACAGCAGCAGCCTGTGCTGGCAGCAGCAGAGACATTCCCATCAGACACATTTTCAAAATAGATCTGCTACAGGAATCCCAGCTGTCACCCTGCTCACAGCATGGCCTTTGCTGGTGGTGCTCTGGAGAGCATCTTTAGCTTTCCGTTTCAAACGAGGTGGTGGTTGTCAAAGCAACCCCTAACTAATGTCTTTTTCCATTGTTTTTTATGCAAAATACACTTTTTCGGTGTGTATCACAGTTTGAAGTCATAGGTGGGTTTTGGAACGCTTAAGATGACCACAAAGAGTTTGAAAAGGAGCACTACAGGTACACTACAGGGAAGATGGGCAGTATGCAGATAAATTCAGATTCAATCTGGCCTTCATGACATGGTACAGCAGCAGAAATATGTCCAGAAGATGAAGTATGAAAGCTTCCATTAAGCTAATTTCCAAGGCTGTCAGTACTTCTGGGAAGGGACTATGTCATCTTAGTAGGTTGGCTAAGTTTCAGGGTTATCATATATCTAAGTGTAATATAGACACACACAAGTCTATGGGGCTGGATGGGATCCACCCAAGGGTATTGAGGGAGCTGTTGTAAGTGCTCTCCAAGCCACTTTTCTTCATTTATCAGAAGTCCTGGCTAACTGGGGAGGTCCCAGTTGACTGGAGGTTAGCAAATGTGATGCTCATCTACAAGAAGGGCTGGAAGGAGAATCTGGGCAACAACAGGTCTGTCAGTCTGACCTCAGTGCTAGGGAAGGTTATGGAGCAGATCGTCTTGGGTGCGATCATGTGGCATGTTCAGGACAACCAAGTGATCAGGCCCAGTCAGCATGGGTTTATGGAAGGCAGGCCCTGCTTGACTAACCTGATTGCTTTCAATGACAAGGTGACCTGCTTAGTGGATGAGGGAAAGGCTGTGGATGTTTGTCTACCTAGACTTTAGTAAAGCCTTTGATGCCATTTCCCACAGCATTCTCCTAGAGAAGCTGGTGGCTCGTGGCTTGGATGGGTACACTCTTTGCTGGGTAAAAAACTGGCTGGATGGCTGGGCCCAAACAGTTGTGGTGAATGGAGTTAAATCCAATTGGTGACTGGTCACAAGCAGTGTTCCCCAGGGCTCAGTGTTGGGTTCTGTTCAACATCTTTATCAATGATCTGGATTGAGGGGATTGAGTGCACCCTCAGTAAGTTTGCAGATGACACCAAAGTGGGCAGGATTGTTGATATGCTTGAGGGTAGAAAAGCTCTGCAGAGGGACCTGGACAGACTGAATCGATGGGCCGAGGCCAACTGGATGAGGTTCAACAAGGCCAAGTGCTGGGTCCTGCACTTTGGTCGCAACAGCCCCATGCAACGCTACAGGCGTGGGGAAGAGTGGCTGGAAAGCTGCCTGGTGGAAAAGAACCTGGAGGTGCTGGTTGACAGCCGGCCTGAATATGAGCCAGCAGTGTGCCCAGGTGGCCAAGAAGGCCAATGGCATCCTGGCTTGTATCAGGAATAGTGTGACCAGCAGGAGTAGCGAAGTGATCGTGCCCCTGTACTCAGCACTGGTGAGGCTGCACCTCAAATCCTGTGTTCAGTTTTGGGCCCCTCACTACAAGAAAGACATGGAGGTGCTGGAGTGTGTCCAGAGAAGAACAACAAAGTTGGTGAGCAGTCTGGAGCACAAGTCTTATGAGGAGCGGCTGAGGGAACCAGGGTTGTTGAGCCTGGAGAAGAGGAGTCTGAGGGGAGACCTTGTCACCCTCTACAGCTGCCTGACAGGAGGGGGTAGTGAGGTGGGTGTTGGTCTCTTCTCCCAAGTAATAAGTGATATGAGAAAAGGAAATGGCCTCAAGTTGCACCAGGGGAGGTTTAGATTGGATATTAGGAAAAATTCCTTCACTGAAAGGGTTGTTAAGCATTGGAAGGGGCTGCCCAGGGAAGTGGTCGAGTCCCCATCCCTGGAGGTATTTAAAAGCCAGGTAGACGAGGTGCTTAGGGACATGGTTTAGTGGTGGGATGGCAGGGTTAGGTTAACAGTTGGACTTGATGGTTCTAAAGGTCTTTTCCAGCCTAAATGATTCTATGATTCTATAGCATACACTATCTAGCAGTTAGGGTCTTTTTATGACTTTCACCAGGTCATACATACCAAGAGTGTGTGAGGAGTCAAATATTTCAAAACATCAGCTTGTTTCCATAAACACGATAGGGGTAGAGCATCAGTAGGCAGCTGCTCAGATGGGGGTCCTGTTCCCTTCTCCCCGACACCCTCCCTTGATGGTGCCTGCTATTTATTTGCTGGTGCCTGTGCAATGTACTACTTTGCTCTTTCACTTTTTATAGCAATTGTGTTGTAGCTCTGACAGTTAAGTTTGTAAAAGAAGGAAGGTTTGTTATTAGACCAACTGATGTAAAATGTCATGAAGCTTTCCAGTATGCAAGCATTTCAGCAAGTCTTATGCAGATATCACTGGAAACCATTATTCCCAGGCTGCTGATATCTTTTTCCCAGTGTTGTGGTTTAACCCAGCAGGCAGCTGAACACCACACAGCCATTTGCTCACCACCCTCCTCCCCAGTGGGATGGGGGAGAGAATCGGAAAAAACAGTTAGATCCATGGGTTGAGGTAAAGACAGTTTAATAAATCAGCAGAGGAAAATAATAACAATAACAACAATAGAATATACAAAATAAGTGATGAACAACGCAATTGCTCACCACTGGCTGACCAATGCCCAGCCCATCCCCAAGCAGCAATAGCTGCTGAGCATGGCGTCCTATGCTCTGGAATAGCCCTTTGGTCAGTTGGGGTCAGCTGTCCTGGCTGTGCCCCTCCCAGCTTCTTGTGCCCCTGGCAGAGCAGGGGAAGCTGAGAAGTCCTTGCCTGGTGTAAGCCCTGCTCAGCAACAACTAAACCATCAGTGAGTTACCAGCATCCTTCTCGTACTAAATCCAAAACACAGCACTATGCCAGCTACTAGGAAGAAAATTAACTCTGTCCCAGCCCAAACCGGGACACCCAGCAGCAAAACAGAACTGGGACTGTTTACAGAAACAGGACAGCTCTTCCAGAGCTGCTCATTCCTCACCCCATCCCTGAATTCACTGTTCCCTCAGAATGGGACTGTACTGTAAAAGAAGTGAAGTTCTGCAGGTCATTTCGAAGTAACCAAACAAACCAAAAAGTAATCTGTAATTATGTTAATTAATTAGCCCATTTGTGGGAGAAGCAATGTTAGAATTCAGTAGGAGCAGAGATGACAGCTTGAGACAGAGAAAGCATTTGCAGAACAGGGTAAAGTCAGCAGGAGATGAGATGTTGAGAGAATTGCATAAAAGCAATGTCTCTGTTCAGTGCTATTTAATACTAAGTAGTATAATAATAATAATTAATGCTAAAGATTTCATAAATCTTTCTGGAGGATTAGGATTGAGATGTGAGAAGGAACTATTGTTTTGCAATGTTAAATGATATCTGTGCTTTTTTATTTATAATTCTTGCGAGTTCAGTCTAGAATGTAGCGGTTGGCAGGCTTCACCCACATACACTCCTTGTAGGGACCTCTGGTACACTCAATGACAGGCATCACGTACTGGACGTCGACATGTAAGCTTTGATAGTTGAAGAATTAAGAACATTTCTTGTAGTTCTCCTGGCAAGATCTGGCTGTATTCGGTGCTCTGCTCTTTTTGGGGGGTTTGGGGAGGTTTGGGTTTTGTTTGGTTGTTTTTTTTTTTCTGGCAAGTTTGAAAGACTGAGAAGTTGATTGAAAGCTGTGAGATTGACTTCTGGAGAAAGATTCGTCAAGGATGACTTTCTTCCCTAATGGACTGTAATTCTTTTCCATGTGGATGGCAGTTGGAGGCAGTATGTGACAAACAGAAGTGTCTTGTTAATGGGAGTTTTCTTACCGAATGTGATGTTTGCTAGAGAATGAGCCTAATTATTGCTTATATTTCTCATGCTCTGACATGAAGGTAGCATTTATACCTATCACCTTTAGTGATATTTAAGCCAAGGTGCTGGTGTAAGAATACATTAAGAATAGAAACTGAAGTTTATCGTCATTTGTTTTCTTCAAGATTCATTGCTTCCTCCATTTCTACCCGTTCAGAGTCAGTAGCTATCTAAAACGCGTCGAAAGTTGAGATCTTCACAGCTGTGCAAACTGTGCAGCAACCAACCATTTAAGGTGGCCAGAAAGGAAAGCTACTTCAAGAATGGATGCTTTTTTTCACATTTAAAAAAAGTCATATTTAAAATTCTTTTGACCCTGCGTCATAGCATGAGCAGCTGTCACCACATCTGACTAGGAGGCTGAGGGATTAGAAGGAAAAAACTTTGTTCGCTGCAGAAAGGAAAGCTGTTATAGTGGTTTTAGCCATTGTGTCTGATGGTGGGAGCTTTGTCTAATTCCTCCTTATCCTCCCTTGAGCTCTGTGTCACCCCCAGCTCCTGCCCTACCTACAGAATTTTCTGCCTTTATGGTTTTCTCACTTTTATGGAGATAATTTTGTTTTTCTAAAATGCTGTCTCCCAGCACTTATTTACAAAGCTCTCACCCTGTCGCATTCAGAGCTCCGTTACAAATTACAACCCATCCCTGGCTGACCTGTCCTGCCCTGCGCTGCCGCATCTCTACACCCTGGGTGCCTCAGGGCAAGGATCCCTTCCACAGAGTGGGACTCACTCATCTCAACCTGAGCGAGATCCACACAAAGAGAAGTAATTTTCAATAATAATCATAGTGCACAGAAAGTCACTGTGTTAAATATGTGGCATGTGTATCCTTTCAAAGGAGTTTTTAAATGTCTTTAAGTAAAATGTATTAATGCAGGATGCATATTGCTAGTAAAAGTGTGTCTTGCATGAAAAAAGAAAGACATAGGAGCTCGAGTAAATGGTTAAACCACTGTATAGCAGTAAGAAATACTTGTTATGAAAAACACATTAAAGCAAACTACCCTTTTCGAGTCAAGGATTCAATCCTTATGCCTTTTTAAGGCATGTGGCAAGAGTAGCAATGAAACTATAGTTTTCAGCTTCCAAAGTACTAAGTTAGAAGGAGGAAATATTTAATACATGCAAGGTAAGGAATTAGAGGTTTGAGAGGGAGAAAGTTGGATCCCGCATTGTTGGGCGTGATGCTGCTTTCTTGATTTGGTTTAGTAAGTTGGCCATGACAATCTGTATTTCCTTCCATATATTTTGCTAATAGTGCCAAAGGGTTTATAGTAGGGATGCATTTCATTGCATATGAAGAATGTTTCATTGACATTTTCTTGAGAAGCTTTAGCAAAAAAGTTTAAACATGCAGCTTAGACACTACTGCTATTTTTGCTGCTAAAGCCGGATAGTGAAACTGGCTTTATAAGAGTGGACCATATTCAAGAGTGAATCTGTTTTAATTGTTAAACAAAATAAAATGCAAAAACTAAAGAATTGAGACACACAGTATAAGTATCTTAAGATTCAGAATTGTCTTTCAGTGCTATAGGAACAAGATGTTACATTAATAACATTGACGGTTAATAGTCTCATTAATAGTTACACAAGATGTCAATGCTTAAAAGTATTTATGGATTAAGTTTTCCAATGGTTGACTAGCAACTTGGGCACTGTACTTTTTAAAATCCTGTATTTAATAATATACATATATATGTAAAATCAGTACTTTCATATTGTACCACGATTGACATTTTCTTTTCCCTGAGTTGTTGATTACTAAAGATGTGTACATGTAGTGCTCACCTAGTCAAAACTTACAGAGATTTGAGATGGACTCCCTGCTGATGCAAAGGGGGATTTTAGGCTGAGCGAAGGCTTCCAGGGCAGAAACATTAAATAATTGATCTGCTCATCCGTCTCGGTGAACCGTCATGCTCCGCTTCACCTGTCTCTGGTTGACTGATTTCAGTGTGAAATGATGGCTGGGGCCAGTGAGCAGGGACCGGGGAGTCCAGAGGAGGCAGTGGCAGCACCTGGCTTGGAATGGACATGCAGTGTACCTGCACCTGCATGGGTGCTTTTGGACACAGCATGAGGGGTCACAGTCACTGAAGACTGGTGAGGGGTCTGGAGCACAAGTCTTATGAGGAGCAGCTGAGGGAACTGGGGTTGTTTAGCCTGGAGGAGTCTGAGGGGAGACCTTATCGCCCTCTACAAGTACCTGACAGGAGGGGGTAGCAAGGTGGGGGTTGGCCTCTTCTCCCAGGTAACAGGCAATAAGACGAGGGGAAATGGCCTCAAGTTGCACTAGGGAAGGTTTAGGTTGGACATTAGGAAAAATTTTTTCAGTGAAAGGGTTGTCAAGCATTGAAACGGGCTGCCCAGGGAAGTGGTTTGAGTTCCCATCCCCGGAGGTATTTAAAAGCCGGGTAGACAAGGTGTTTAGGGACATGGTTTAGTAGTGGGATGGCAGGGTTAGGTTAACGGTTGGACTTGATCTTAAAGGTCTTTTCCAACCTAAACGATTCTATGATTCTGTGGTTCTAAGACAGGAAAGCTCTTTTGACAGATCAACAAATGCCTAATTTTTTGTTTAATGGCAAGCACGAACAACTCTCTATTCACGAATCAAGTATCTTGTAACAAAGCAATCAGCAAGTTTCCTTTAGCATCTCACCTAGATCTACATGGGCATTTAAAAGTTCTTTGTTGTTTTTTTTTTTTTAAACTTTGAGGGAGGTCTTGTGCTGTTCTCTGAGCAGCAGCCAGCCTGCCAAAGCAGCAGGCAGCAGTCGAACTCGGGTTGGCAAAGCCTTGCAAGTGATTTTCCTGCTGTCGGTGTGTTCACCAGCATCGTTCCATGGGGTCTGTTGCTGGAATGCAAAAAGACGACGGTGCTTATTCACTGCCGGAGAGTATAGTGGTAACAAGGATGAAGGGAGCATCTGGTGCTTGTCTAGGTCCCTGTAAAATTTATTGGCCAGGGAGTGGCAGTGAAAAGCAAATTTCATGCAGAAGATCTGCAGACGCATATGGACTCTGTGAAACAACACTTCCTTTAGGAAAATATTTGTATCCACCTGTACTCATAGAATATTTTCGTAATGTCAAATTTTGCATGTTTATTTTAACCAAAATAGTGCATTGTTCTCCAGGATTAATAAAAAGGGATTGGTGCTGAGTATTCTCACAGGTAATGGTGACATGGGGCTGGCTTCGCAGCAGCACTGAACACCAGAGCTACCTCCGCCCTCCCTTCGGCTATGTGTTTCAGAAAAGGTGTGTCTTCAGATTGAGATATCTATCTCAGGGTAGAACCTAACAGAGAGGTGTAGTTGGGATCACCTGGATCTGCTCACTGGAACTGGTCACCTTGGATCTCAATTAGTGTTTTATAACAAGAGCGATATCTTTATAGGAAAGCATGAGTTCTTTGCAGTGAAAGCAAAGTATATGAGTGCTTATGCAGCACAATAATTATTTGGCATTTAATTATTATATTTCAATGAAAATGTGCTCTCTGCACGTACCTACTCAGACTTTTCTGTAAACCCTAGTAAGTGCCTCTCAGCTGCCAACTTGCCTTTGAAGATCTTGTCTGCCCTACTGAATCTTTAAGAGCAAGCGTTTACCGAGAGCTGGTCAGCTCATTACAAAACTGAGGTTACACAGATATGTAAAAAAAAAGAAAGACCAACCAAACAAACGTTATGCTTACTGTATCTATGATCGCTTTGATTCTGGTGACTGCGTCCTGGGAGCAGACTGTGATTTTTACCGGTGGGTAATCAATCCTTACCTCCTCAGTGCATTTTCCTCCTAATCTGCAAGTGTTGGTGAAATAACTTTGAGGGGAAAAAACTAAAGCAGTGCGCATAAACCATATAATTTCTAATTATGTATTTTAGTGTCTTTTGGGAATTTGCAAGCAGATTAATTCACAAATAATTCAGAAAGATAAAATAATTCCCTACTTGTGAAGTTATTTGACCTGCTGTTCACAAATTTATTGCTATATAGATACCAGTTATATCTAATGTAGTATGCACACTGCACAAATGATTTAATGATTCTTCACCGTAAGGAAACATCAGAAAAAAGAGATACTAGAGGAGGAAATGTAGACACTTCAGATTGGAGTTGAAATGAGTTCAAGTTAATGGAAAGAAATAAAAGCTTAACCTAAGAGTCTACAAATTATTGCTCAGTTGAGCTAAATGAAAGAATCAAATCTTAGAAGCAGAAATGTTTGCCCATGTCATCATTTTTTGACATGATAAAAGTAAATACATCATCTGGAGGTGATGTGTAAGGGGGCGGGGTGTGTGGGGAAGGGCCTTCACCAGCAGGCAAGGATGCGCAGGAGGCAGGGGCAGGCGGCTGCGGTCACTGGGCACGGGCGAAGAATAGCACAGCGCTTCGAGAGTAATGCAAGTGTTTGAGGGGTGGCGTTTACCCAAGGGCTGCTCGTCTGGCAGAAGGGCCGGTGGGGTTAATTTCTCTGTGCTGCTGCTTCATAGGAAAAAACCCCACTCTACAACCATTAACCACTAAGTTATCCATGTGAAACCTTGAGAAATCTGTCAGGTCTTTGGTGTTCTCCAGATTTACTCTAACATTGAGGCGCTCGCGGTCTGGCTGCATGTCTGTCTAAGCTTATGTGACTTAATCAAGGATTTTGGTCCAGATTGTATTTATTGGTGATGCTTTTACCGCTATATGGAATATTGTTTTTTATTTCCCAGTGGGGGAGGGGGAGGTCTGCCTAATTTATTTAGCAGCCCATTCAGTGCATAGTCAATACTCAGGTTCTTAGTTTTTCCTTTGACTGGAAATGAAAGTAACACAAGCTATGTATATTTGAGATACTATTTTTTGTTTATGGAAATCATACCTGAAATTATGTTCTCTAGAAGGCAGGAGGAATGAAACAACAGGAGGCAGTTCCTTTTGCCAGCCTCGGTAGTCCTCTTCCCAGCTCTCTGGTCAATATGGTCTTTCACTGTTTTCTTTTTGTGCTAAGTTAAGAGCATTTATTTTGTTGCATTCTGGCTTTTCTCCTGCCATTTTTGCTTTTCCCAGAAACATCTCCACAAAGCCATAACCCCCATCTCCCTCCCTTCCTCATCACCACCCAGAGCAACACATGCCCGAGGTAACAGTTTTTCTCATTTTGGTTAGTTTGTTCCTAAAAGAAACTTAGCAATGTCTTACTTTTATCCTGAATGAAGACTGCTATAGTGCCCATACTCTGCTTCAGTCAGGTTTCTTTAAACCTTCACAGTATTAACAAAAAGTTGGGATTTTTTTAAGGAGTTCCAGGGAATTTTTTTTGTCAGTGATCATCAGGTACTCTGTGTTTAGCAGAAAAGATACAGGTGAAAATACATGCAACACCAAACCCTCCCTAGCTGAGACCTTTAGGCAATACCTTTCCCTGCCACGCAGTCTCCTCCGCTTACAGAGCTGGAGAGCTGGCTCTGGGCGGAGGGGAGCTGGGTGGCAGAAAGCATCTTTGGGAACTCTCCCATCAGTGTCTAGGCGCTCAGTCCCAGCCTCGGTACCCGGGCTGATGCAGCACCCAACCAAAAGCTCTTTTTGTTGCTTTTCAACAAGTAGTGCTGGGGCTTGTTAGTCCACTTCAGATTCCTTCCAGCGTCAGCGGTTGCTACTGGTCATAAGTACATGGGAATCTCATAAAGACACAGTCCTGCCCAATCCAGCAGTCTTCTGCTGGAAAAATAGCAAAAGATTGTCTCTCTTCACCCCTAAGGACTCCACCGTGGACTTGATCATGTGCCAGCAGAAGCTCTCTGTTGTGTGGCTGTGAAACAGATGTGTGCAGCCTTGGTCCATTTTGGAAGTGCATGGCTGCATAGCAAAAACAGGAGGCGAAACATGCAACTTTACAGGAAAAATAAGAGAAGTAATAATAATAAGGAGGAACACAGAAAATCTAGGGTTGAAGGAATATTTTTGGTTTTCTTGCACAATTCATCTTAGAAGTTCATCAGAGTACAATTTACGCAAACAGTGCAGTAAGACTGAAAAATAATAGCGATGAAGGAGAAATTAAGTCTTACCATGTAAGGCAGAGGGTGAAAAATAATTTTTTAGAAGGACTCAAGGTGAGATGGGGTATTAAAAGTATGATGAAAATCTTTTCCTGATACTAAAGGGTGTCAGTCTCTTCTCCCCAGGACGAGGGGAAATGGCCTCAAGTTGCACTAGGGAAGGTTTAGGTTGGACATTAGGAAAAATATTTTCACAGAAAGGGTTGTCAAGCATTGAAACAGGCTGCCCGGGGAAGCGGTAGAGTCCCCATCCCTGGAGGTATTTAAAAGCTGGGCAGGCGAGGTGCTTAGGGACATGGTTTAGTGGTGGGATGGCAGGGTTAGGTTAACGGTTGGACTTGATGATCTTAAAGGTCTTTGCCAAACTAAATGATTCTATGATCTAAAAACTTGCAAAGGAGAAACCCTTCTTAAGAGAGCCTGTTTGCTGTCACGGAAAAGAGGCAGTAGAGAAGCCAATGATACATGAGGAAAGGGTAAGAAAGAAAACCCAGATGGCTACAGAAACCACCCGACCAGCTGTAACAAGAAAGGCATACACAGAGCATCCTCCTTTAGACACAAATCCCCACAGAAGTAGAATTTGCCATTAGATTTGGAAGAGATTTAGTTTCAGTCTGGTTTTAAAACTTCTATATACTACAAGTCATTATGTTCGGTGAGGGTCTATCAGAGGCTTTTGTTATGTGTGCACAGTGTTATAAAGGCTTAGACGGAGTCAGCTCAGGAGACAGGAGCTGCTTCAGTTCATGCTTTCATTTCTCTAGTCAGTGAGACAATTTCAGTATTGTTTTTCGTGGAACTGGCAGGCAGTTCCTCACAATCATATCCAATCACAGCAAAATTCATATTTTATGTTCCAAAACAGCCAAATGATGTTGAAAAAGTAAATCTTTGTAGTAAGAAAATCAAGCTGGCCAAGGAGATTTAGCAGAAGATTGGGTCCTTGAAATTTACTTATGTTAGGTTCACTGGAGTTTAAGCCCTTCAGCTTTTTTCTGAAATGGCTCGGGATAGCGGATGGGCAGAGCCTGGGATCAGCTCTGGACCCTCCACATGGAGCCAGTGGTTCCTGAACCCCACCCTGCAGAGGGGACACTGCGGGAGCACGGTGGGGTCCCAGGGGACACCTCACCAGGGGAGGCGGCGTGAAGGGTAAGAGGGGCTCCGGGTGGGCAGGCAACAGCATGCAGCTGCATCGCCTGCCACGGAGGCTTCTGGATAAAACCAGGGAGGCCTGGGGGGCAGCCAGGGCCAGAGAGACTCAGGCTCCGAGAAGAGGTAACGGCTGCGGGGAGGAAGGGGAGCCGAGCAGCCAGGTGCCAGCTGGAGCCTTGGGGGTGAAGGAGGGGGCGTGGGGTGTCCCCCTCGCCTCGGGAGTTTGAGGCAGCTGCTCTGGTAACGCCGAGCATTTGTCGCAGCCTCTGGCGGCAGCGAGGCTGTCACCGCATCGCATGCTCATGCCCTGCTGCTGGGTGCTGGCTGGCAGCAGTGCTCCTGCAGGGAAAACCAAGGGGCTTGGAGCGTTCGGATCGCAATCCCACTCCACCGCAGCTCTTTTAATTACTGTGATCTGCAGTAAGCCACTGTGTTCCTAGAAACGTGCCACCATGAACACACACGTGGCTATAAACTGGCCCAATCCCTGCATTTGTTCTCCTCAATGAGATTGACAGTATTTTCATGAATGAGAGACAGCCTGATCTCCCCATGCTGAACTTTAGCACTCTGAGACATAAACACAAACTTTGTCAAAGGACTGAATAAAAAAACAGCCAAGGATTTTGCCTCCTGGGCCCTGGAGCAGAAGGTCACTGGGCTGATACTTGGGACGAGATGTCCGTGTTCAGTGCTAGCTGTGAGGTTTGTTCGTATAAATAATACAGTAACTGTGACTATGCCCCGAGGATCTTTTTTCTACAGTATTCCCAGTGTTTTATGAACACTAATCCAGGCTCTTAATCAGGTTGCTTTGATGGACTAAAGAAAATGAGTCCAAGGCGGCAGAGTTTGGTGAGGAGAATGACAGCGGATGGGCCTAATTCAGAACAGCCTGAAGGTTTTACTCTGCATTAGAAAGTCCTTTTTATCCTCTAGCACTGGGAGATCTGGAAACATGGAAATATGTAATATCACATCAGTCAGATAAATATTTAATGTGGTGCTGGAAGTGGGGGAGAAATACCATGTGGAGATTCACACTAAAAATACTCTTTCTTCTGTAGTCTTTCCCAAAAACATCTGCTGCTAGTTCTGGAGTTACAATAGTGAGCGAGATGGATGTTGGTTCCTGACACAGTATGGCTGGTTTTATGTTCTTATACATATGTATTGGCTTAGTCTTGCTTGTTACAGCAGTGTATTTCCAAATTGCTTATGAGGAAAAAAAAAAAGAGGAATGAGCAAAATGTGTGGATTGGAGGACAACGAGCATCCAGCACAAAAATGCTATTTAAACGTTAACAGAAAGTGTGCAACACAGTAGTGAATAAAACTGGGTAGCTAAAGGTGCTTTTTGACCATGAAATATTATTTTATTCTTTGTTGTATTCGAACCTAGTTGCTGATACTTGTTGTTATCTTGGAGCTTGGGCCATGCTGTGCTTGCAGGTTCCTGGTATTAACCTGGTAAACAAGCGTTCTGATGGCAGTACAGGTTTTGAGATGCTGCTGCTGGGAAAAGAATTGCACCCTGAGTTAGTTTGAAGTAGCCAGTTTAGAACTAATAACATTTGGAGGTTTTCAGTGAAGAAAACATACTAGATCACAGCCGTTGATGAAATTCAGCTGATGAGAAAGATGCTCGGTTTAGTTATGAATGTTAAATACAGAAACGTGAATAACTGTCAGCACGTACATTTATTTGTGCTATTTATTTATGGCAGTTCCATACATTTTTATTACTTTATGAGAGTAGAAAATGCAAACTTGTGGTATGGCTTGCTAATTATCACAATGACCACTTTTTCAGAATTTCCTGTGTACTGTTTATTTTCCCAGGCAAAAAAGGATAGAGAGGGCAGAATTTATCTGCAGCGATACCACTCAATGCATACGTTAAACCATTTACTCTAATACCATATAGCTGATTAATTTTTCCACAAAGCTGATTCATTTGGTTCTGGAAAGCCCATCTCTGGGAAGGATGTCCTGTAGGAGTTTGGCTCTCTGGTACTGTAGATCCTTTGCTGCCTGCGGCTCCTGACCCAGCTGGGCAGAGGGAGCAGAGCTACTCGGAGCCGCTCGGGGAGACGCCCTCCCGGGATGCTGTTCCCAAGCACCTTTTGGGTTTGCAGCTCTGCAAGACACTCCCAGAGAACAAAGGGAGAAGACGATTCAGAAAATAACCTCGAGATTAGAGCGATATAAAAGTGATACTCGCACCACCTTTCCAATCTCTGACTTATGCTCGCCGCTTTTGCTACGCCCAGCGAACTGGCCCACTGTTACACTTTGGAAAAAGCGTTATTGCAAGTTGAGGCAGGCTAGTGTAGGCAACACTCGCTTTAAGAAGTCATTGCCTTCAGACGCCCATGCACACGCCTACTTCTTTGTCTGTAGGTAATTATACATACATTAGATTATTCTGAATCCTAATTATGACATAAATTTGATAAATTTGAATGAAATTGTGTGTGGGTATTGTATTTGGAAACGGGATTTTTTAAAAAATTTTTTTTAAGTTTAAAAACAGACCCGAGAGAGGCTGATTTCTCTGATAGCTTATTTCTACAGTTCTCTTTTTCATCCACCTGTTGTGTCTTGTAGCACTTCTGGGATAGTAGCTGTTTCCCCAGAGTTTGGAAGGCTCCCAGTGCAGCGGGGCTGCTAATCTTGAGCAGAGCCCATAGACACTGATGTCTGCAGAGCGGGAGGTGGCCAAGGTAAGGACTGGGAGGAAAGCAGGGCACTTTATGAACCCTCCCTGTTTTGTGTGCCAGCCTTGCCCACGAGACCCAGTGCTTCCCTATCACCTTTTCTCATTTCTCCTACCTCAGCAGTCCCCCCCAAATGAGGGATATTCTGTGTACTGCAAATTAGTCACAATACTTTGATGGTTGGTATCATGCTGTGGAGAAGGTTACCCTGTTCTTACTGATAATGGAAGAATATTCTCTATCTTCCCTTTAATTCACACTGAGAAGGAGGCATTTTCCAATCTAATAACTTAAATGAAAAGGCAGTGATCTTGGGGCTTACAGCGCTTTTAATATAGCTCTGGCTCTGCCAGTGACTCACTCCCTGGCCCTAAATACCCCACAGACTCCAGCTTCCTCCTCTGTCAAAAAGGGGAGATGAATACTTACTTGTGTTTAACTGCAGTAATGATGCAAGACTTAATTAGCTGTGTTTGTTGAGAGCTCTGAAAATGTGGAAATGTCACTGCTCTTGATCATCTTGAATAGCTGATGGCTTGGCTTGTCAGCGTATTACTGCCGGGCCCCCTCTTCAGAAGTGAATGGGACACATGAAATCCCCTGGGTTTGTTTCTCTGCCTTGGCTGGCCTTGGTGCACCACTGAAGCTTGGTTGAGGCTTTAGATGTCTAAGTAGGTGGACAGAAACTTGGTGGTTTCAGAAGGGAGGGTCACATCCCACCTGCTCCTGGGCATGCCGGTTCCAGGTTTCCTCTGGGGCCGCGTTAGAGAAGGTGCTAGGAGCGGCTGCCTCCTTAGCCTCAGGTTACATCTGCCTGCTCTACAACTACATTTTCTCATCTTCTGTTTTGTTAACACGACAGTTCACTGGTGGAGGCTATTAAGAAATTATGGTTCCTCTGGCAGGACTCCGGCAGCAGCTGTACCAGCAGAGAGCTGCCTAAACTTATAAAAACAAATCAGAGAGGAATGTCATCAGAGGAGAAAATCTTCCATGCCACTGACCAGGATATTTCAAAGTATGAGTTTTTCAAACCTTTTTTTCTGAAAGGAGGCTGCTCACCCAATATCTATGGGTGCGGTTTATCCAAGCTCTCTCTTCCCTGAGTATGAGCAACCCTTGGGGAAAACCCTTGCTCAGGGCCGGAGGGTTAGGCAGGCTGTGGAAGGAGGAGGACTTGCTTTCCTGAGCTTGCCCTACCATGCTGCACTCAAGTTTCATACGCCCAGGCTGTAAAATGGTTCTTGCTGAATTATCAGGCCCAAACATGGTCAGTTCTTCCCATAGATTTACAGGAAGGAAGGAGCTAGAAATCTGAGCTTTGGATGCAGCCATACACCTTGGCATTTCTTCTTATCTCCATTATACAAGAGCCTGTATGCCATTTTTATTATCTCCTATTTCACATAGCCTATGCATTTCACATGTGTCCCATGCAGTATATATATGCAGCTCACCCATTGCCCACAGCGTTAGTGCTGTTCATTAGTACAAGGTTAAAGTCAGGCTCGTTTGCAGAACAGGTGGAGTAAGTCTGTGCAAGTTACGGAGGCTTCCAGTGGCTTTAAGTTTGTGGTCCATGGATCTCTGAGGTGCTACCACTAAGAAGTAGCAAGTTAAAAAAAGCTGCTTATTGTCAATAGGCTTCACATTTTTATGGAAGGGTCAAAAGACCCATTGTGACTTTTTTAGGGTTCTGCATACTGAAAAGGATTGAAGCCACTAAATGTGTTACCCTTAAGAAAGGCAGATGAACTGTGGGTATCACGCTGTCAAGCACAGGTGGTCCACAAAGAGAAACAACAGTTTGTGCTGGTTTTGGCTGGGGTAAAGTTAATTTTCTTCACAGTAACTAGTATGGGGCTATGTTTTCAATTTGTACTGAAAACAGTGTTGATAACACAGGGATGATTTTGTTCCTGTTGAGCAGGGCTTACACAGAGCCAAGGCCTTTTCTGCTTCTCAACCCAACCCACCAGTGAGGAGGCTGGGGGGGGGCACAAGAAGTTGGAGGGCACACGACTGGGACAGCGGACCCCAACTGGCCAAAGGGGTATTCCATACCACCCCAGATGGGACTCAAACCCACAATCTCTGGCTTAGGATTAATCCTAAATTTAAAATTATCCTTTCTGTAGTTAAGCTCATGTAATTTTGCGGTCACTGAATTACAGAACAGAAAGAAATGAGGAAAATGCCTGGGGGCAAAGTACAATTTTGGTGATAAGTGATCTGGGACTAATAATAAAAAAAAAGATTAGTGTGCCCACCTAAGTATAGGTTGATAAAATTAAATTTATTGCCTATTACATAAATTTTGACAAAGTTAAAAGTACAAATGCTTAATTAACTGTCTTGGAGGTTTTATTTAAGTGACAATAATGAGACCTGCTATTTTGTAGCTTTTCTTTTAAGTTGCATCAGCATGACTGTACTTGAAAAATGTTAACAGTTTAGTTGAAAAATCTTGCCATGATTGGCCAACTTTTTATAAGCTGCAACCTGATATCCAGTTTGAACACCTAGATAAATATTAACCATACTCAGGCAGTAGATCAATATTGGTTGGGTTTGGGTTTTTTTTCACTCTGTGACTAGCCTGACGCAGGTAAGTCACCTGAGCCTTCTTACCCATCTCTAAAATACACCTTCTCTCAGCAGTTCACAAAATGAAGAGTTTGTATGGTGACCTGACGGTTCCTCCAAGGTGCAGTGCTACGTGGCGTGCATGGACACCCATCTCCTGGCTGCTGTGAAAGAGCAGGTTGGGTTTTCTTTCACCAAACAAATCATGATTACTCAATTTTATTTTTACAAGACTGCAGTACCATTGCTACTACCTCTCTTCCCTCCTCCCCAGCAGACCACCGTTTATCTCTACTTTGCTGAAAATGAACTTTCCACTTCCATCTTCCCTGTGTCACCTCAATACTCTCTGACTGCCCCTGGCCCCCCCTCTGAGCTCACTCGCAAGTAGTGGTTGTGGTGGGCGGTCGTATTATTTCAAGCTCCTCAAGCTGGAAAACTTTGCCAGAGTGAATCACTTTGCTTTCTTATTACTGCAGTTAGATGCAAGCCGAAACTTGCCATTCGCAAGGTAACTTTCATTTTGTTCCCCGCATTGTTTCTTTGCCCTTGGCTTCCAGAACTGAGGGTTTTTTTTCTCTTCTGCCAGCTCTGTTTGGATCCAAAAATGGGCTGAGTGAAGTAGTTACTTGTCTTTAAAAGAAACCTGAAAGCTGCCTGAATTCAGGTTACTGCTTAGGATATTTACTGTTTGCACAGTTATCTATATTTTAAACTGGCTGGACTCTTCTGGTTGACATGAACAGTCAAGTTCAACGCTGTGGGTTATTCCATGGCCTGATGAGAAACTGGTGATGAAATCAGGTGTGTCTGTGGTACAGTCCTGTTTATTTACAATCAAAGCCTTGTTTTCCATTAGTATAGGGTAGATCTTAAGCAGCAGCAGTTTCACAGATCTAAATCCTATTTCAGGCTCACTCAAGCCTATTTGTGAGGCTTTTTCTCAGGATCATACATTTTTATGTCCTGCTGTCGTTTGTTTTCTCAGCTTCATGAACTTCCCAACCCTCTGTTAGACACACATCAGACATTGCAAAACAATACTAAGGAAACTAATCCTTCTATACAGGTCTCTGGTTTGGGTGGTGGCATATGTAATGGAAGCTGCTGGTCACAAAGTGGAGTTGCAGCTCCTCTTTGTATTCAACCCACTGGATTACAGATGTCAACAGGGTCAGATGGGAAATCATCGCAGTGCCGGGGAGAGGTAGAAGAGACAAGGGGAGACCAAAATCTGCGTTCTCGTTGCTTTTGACAGAATAGTTTTGCCCAGAGAGAGACATCCAGAGGAAGAAGAAAACTGGTCCTATCAGCTTCAGGGGTCACTACCATTCTCTGGATTGCAGGAGAAAAAGGAGATACTTGAGATAGCAGATTGGGATTTTGGGCAGGGAGGCATTCTGCAGTATTTTCGCAAGGAAAGCTGAGCTTTACCAGGTCTCTTTCATCATCGGGTGAGAATAAAACAGAGAAAAACTTCTATAAAATGACTGTTGAGAAAGTCTGTGCAGGTGGAAGTTGGAAGTGTGGACGGGATTAGGCAGCTCTGGGAACAAGGCACTGGACTCTGGAGGAACATCTGCCCCAGAGGGCAGGACTGCCTGGATCTGGTAGTTACTCCTTGGTAGGCAGTGTAATCCTCAGAGGAGCTGCTCAAATATGACTGTGAGTCTAAGCCTCGTGACTTGGTGACGGTGAGCCAAATTTTCCTGCAGTGTGAAGGCAGAACAGGCTCACCGTGGCTCCGTTCCGTTCCGCTGTAGAGAACACAGTTCGGCTGGAAAGGCTGTAGTACCGTTCAAGCTCCCTTGTAAGTCAAGGGTGTTGGACCGAAGGCTTTGTCCTGGGCATACCTTTACTGAAAATGACCACCAATGTTGTCTGCTATGGCTGATGAAACCAGTAGCTCTGAAATGTCTTATATTTCACAGAAGAAAAGCTTTGACTGACAATCCCAACTAGAGCTGACAGCTGGGTGCTGCTGTTTGACCAGTGGATGCTGCAGAGCACAACAACAATATATTCTCCTCTGCCCTTAAATAAAGTCCACATAGCTCAACAAAATAAAAATATACTGCATTTCATGTATTTGTTTTAGGATTTCACTACAATTGTTAAAATATTGTAGGGCAAACCAAGAAATAAATAGGGTTTTTAAGAACTGTCATGTCTCTGGTTAGTAAGGTAACACAATATGCATTTTTTCCTAAGCATTTCCAGAGTCCTTAAATACTACAAAATGCATATTTGCCTCCAAGGATGTACAGCACAGGGCTGTTCAGAGCTGAGGGTGTTTGTGCAGCGCTCTGCAATAACAAATTAATGGCTTCCCCAGTTTGATGCATAAGAAACCTTGTTAATTTGCTTAATATTGAATAATTTTGCATGCATGGAAGCGCTGACTCCACAGCAGAATAGGCAGACACCAGCAAAATGATGCTGTTAATCCTTCTGCCTATACAGTACCTGTTCTGTGAAGAGAAAACTTTGCCTAGTCATTAGTGCTGCAAAACAAGCGTGCTCACAATTATTAAATCAACACTCCCCAGTCAAACCAGCAATCGTGTTTTACACTGAGTTAGCACAGGTATAAAGAACTACACAAGTGAAATCCAGAGCAATATCTTCCATGTCTGATAAGTCTGGCACCTTTCACCATCACTAAAATTACCTCCAGCCTCCCATGTACTAAGACAGTGCTTTACAATTAGTTCCACCAGCACCGGTGAGAAAAAGTCTCCTGGTGATGCTGACAACTGCAGCTGAGTTTATCCTTCAGTATTTACAGAGACAAGGGTCAAATCCTGCCTGCTCCCACCTGTGCAGCCTCAGGGAAAGCCCTGGCTCAGCCCATGCGTTTGGGTATTCGGTTTCGTGTCCCTTCTGTGGGCACCGTGGTTAAAGCGGAGCTTTACCTTCTCTTTAGCAGCTGAAGAAATCTGAGCAAGGGGGACTGTGACTTGTTGTGGGGATGGTTATTTCTCAGCTCTGGTGATTGGTTGCAAGAAACATTTTGAGGAGAAAACTGCCAGAGGAGAAAAAGGCTGCGTTAAAGAAGATGAACAGAAAGAGGAATCCTAGTAGGGATGGGAAGACAGAGAGGCAACATTAGTGAAAAGATGCTCCTTCAAGGGCTTTACGTACACAGCTTTCACATCCCTCAGTTGGCCATGTGTTTGTCTTTGCATTAGGGATGAAAAGATTTTTTTTTTTTAGTAAGCAGCTGTGAATTATTGAAGATATGGATAAGTATATGCAAAGAGGAAATGCAAAAACAGAAAAAGAAAGGAATATCAGTATTACGTAAGCAATTCAGAAAATCTGAAAAAAGCCAAAGGGGAGATATTCAAAGCCCGCCTGGACGATGTCCTGTGTAACATGCTCTAGGTGAGCCTGCTTTAGCAGGAGGGTTGGACTAGATGATCTCCCGAGGTCCCTTCCAACCCTTGCCATTCTGTGATTCTGTGTGAATTGATGAAATTAAGATCTGATGGAACAGAGAAACATGCAACTAGAAAAGTATGGGTAAGGATCTCAGTGTGTGAAAAGGTGCAGAGACAGTCCCTTCCTTGAATGAGTACACCGTAAAAATATTTAAGCCCCTTACAGAATATTGCTAATAAAAAAAATATGAAATTGTCCAAATTCTTTGCTTACAATTATTCACTCAGCAAAAAATAAAGCAAACCTCAGAGAACAGGCAAAGGCAAAGGTCAAGAATACATGAACAAAATATGCTAAAAATTCCTACTATATCTAAACCAGGCTGAGATCTACAGATGGTAGGTGGTGAGACTTTAGTGTTTCAGAAAATTTGGATAGATAGATTTGGATAGATGACTCTCGAGCATTTTTAACACCTTCTCTTTTCCCAGAACCATGCAGTTGAAAGTTGTGTTCTAGCCTGAACAGTCTGTGTAATGGCTCCCTGCACCGCTAAAATGAGCAGAGCTAAATATCAAAGCTATTAATCTCGGAAGACAAAACCAGACAGCCCTCACAGATAGGAGGGTGACTCAGGGAACAGGCAGCCCAAAGCTGTAACGGGCAACCACTGTCTGTCCTGCCACAGGGAAGGACAACTCATCTGCATGAAAAGTAGCTCTTGAACGGCCACGGGTTATCCGCCAGGAGTTTGAAGTACGTTGGCCATTTCAGGTTGCCTTCAGACACCGTGATCTGAATGTCAGTGATTCAGAGTGTGTCATCTGGCCATTGGCGACATGAGGTCAGCAACCTCCGGGCGCGAGGTGGAGAAAACCCCTGAGCAGGGTAAACTGTTTCTCTCTGGCTTTAATGTACCGGTGTCCATCGCAGCTGCACTTTGTAACAGTAAGAGCTGGAAAACATGGACTCCGTCCACATCCCTGCTCAGTAGTTTTAGACTTCAAAATCTATTTCAGGTGGAAAAAGTATAGAGAAAGCAGCATTCAGTGCACTCTCATTTCAAGCTGTGAGCTGGAACAGGTATTGGATTCTGTAAGAAAAAAAAAAAAGAAAAACTTCAGCAGCGTGTCGATAAATCTTGCAAGTAAGAAAATGCATTTGCAAAACCATGTGCTAAATGAATCATCTCTATCTACTATGTTATCAGTTAAACAGGTTAGCAAGAAATTGTTTTCCCTTATAGAAAATAGTTGTTTGACCCTGGTAGTTTTTAATTATCGAACTCTTGCAACAGCTTATCTGTAATTAAAGCCTTTGTCAGCTTCTGTGGATTTCAGGTGAGGTTGTGCATTTGAAACTTCTGTGGTGTCGGAAAGACAGCCAATTTTTCATTCCTTGAAAGTGGTTATAGTTTCTTTGGTTATAACGCACATGCGTACCAATATTCCATGCTCTATTTCCACTGTCTTTCTGTATTAAACAATATCCTGTACTAGTGGTTCACCGCACTTAAACTCATGAACTTGTGATATTATTTAAGTTCTGAATAACTTATTAGTAAGAAGTGGGGTTTTTTTTGTTGTTTTGTTGTTTGCGGGTTTTTTCCAAAAGAGAAAATAAACTGTAGGAAATATTGCTGAGGCATATATAATGCACATTTACCTCCGTATGAGGGAATAGCTATTAAACCCAGGATAAACTGAAATCCTGGAACAGATGTCATGATGGATGTAACTGTAGTGTCAGCTGGATTAGTGTGGAGCCACAGTGTGAACTTCTGGCAAGTTAGAAGGCTCCTGAGTTGGTAATTCCCCAGCAGCAGGAAGATCGGTAGAGCTAATCTTGTCTGCCTGATCTATCTGTTTTGGTTTGGGTGTGTGAGTTAATCTGCTCTAAACTTTGCTCTCAAACCTAAACACCCAGCTGCTGCAGAAGCTGGTATGGTCCTGAAGAAGACCATGCTGTAATTTTAATGTGTAAGAAATCCTGCTTTTAAAATATGCTGCTAAGTGTTTCCTTGACTCCTGGAATGCCAGTTGCTGAAGGGCCTGGGTAGAGGATGTCTGTTTGCTCAGTGAAACAAGATGAGACCTGAGCGAAGACTTTTTTTGGCATTGAGCAGTGGCTCTCAAGCTGCTCTGCTGCTGCTCTCCACAGAGACGCTCATGCGTTGCACTGTAGTCCACGCATTAGGGTAGTCAACAAGAGATTAAAAAACCAAAGGTGATCTTATCAAGTGATTTTGTTGCCACCGATTTCAGCTCTTCTTGCCTGTTGCATCTTGATGGACTTGATGCCCTACCAAGGCTAGTTAGTTGGCTTTGTATTGGAGAAGACAACTTGGTTTCGGTTGCAGATTTTAAATCTTTGCAGACCAACTTAAGCTGTTTCACTTCTTCTGTGAAGAGTTAAAACATCCTTATGCTGTAAAACACTGCACCAAATTTTGGAAAACTTATTTACTGTCATCATCTTTTCAGTCTTGAGTAAAATAGATTACTGGCAGTATGTGACAATCTCTCATGTATTTTAGCTCATGGGGATTCTCCTATTTCATCTGAGTCGTCTTTTTACTGATTTCAGCAGCTGCAAATACTTTTAAGGAAGACAAGAGGAAGGGAAGGCAATAAAAGGATGTGAGATGAAAGGAGAAGTGGAATTGGCTATGGAAAAGAATAAAGTAGAGAGAAAGAGGAGAAGGAGGAAGATTTTGAGGTTCATAAAGGAACATGGGAGAAAGCAAAGAGTGAAACAGATCAGATGGCACCTCTCTCGATTCTTTTTTTCTTATTTCATCTTCTCTAAGTAAGCCAAGAATGATCTTAAAAGCAGTGTCCAAATTTCAGCTGTCTGGTTTTGCCCCTTCCCTCTTTAAAGGGAGCTACAGATGCTCAGAATTACTCAAGTCTGGTCATGGCATGTATCTGGAATTTTTTGGAAGCTGTCAGAGTAGTTTTGCAGCAGCAGTGAAGGTGACTGTGTGTATCCTGGTCACGGTCCCCACAAGGAATTGTGTGATTCATTCCCTGCCGGTCCTTCATGATTTGACACTTGTCTACAGGCCTGTGCACTAGAAAAGGCATTCTGCAGGTGCTACGGGACTTTGCTCAGGAGCAAATATTTATACAGGAGAGATAGATAGCGTGTGTTTTCAGCACGAGTAGCAGGAGTGCATTTAACTCCATGTGTTACAGGGATGAACGTGTTCCAAGTGCATGTCTGTATTTATATCCCTCTAAATTCCTGTGCAAATTGGAAAGTCTCTGGTGCAATATCCTTACCCCATGCAGTCCTCCCTGTTACCATCTACACAGGGAGAAGCTGAGGAAAGGATGTATTTCCCTTCATGCTTTATAAATATTTTCCTGCAATCATCAAGTAACTTGTTATCGAAAGCTGCGTGACTATACCATTCCCTTTCAGCAAAACTAGGATGAGAACAGGGTGAGAAATTAAACAGGCATCCCTAAAGAGGAACACCAGCTGAGAAATATATTCTTGATGTGTTTATAAACCACATGAATAATTCGTATGGTGGAATATATGTACTGTTATGTTTTGATAGGCCTTTTGACTAACATACCCTGTGGGTGTTCCTCCTCATGTCATAGGAAGGTATTTTTTCAGGAATGCTCATCAATAGGTAAAACCCAACTGTGGCAAATAATTTGGCATAGCTTCACTTCAGCAAATGGGTTCTTCTGACAGTATCTGAATTAGTTCCAACTCTGACAAGTACTTGACAAACAGAGCCCAGGACTGCAGCTCTGTGTTGATGTCGTTTATTCATTATTTGAGTGGGGTAGATAAGGCCCTAGGGCCTGATCCAAAGCCCACAGAAGTCAGTGAAAAGACTCCACAAGCCTTTTTTAGTCACTGGAATCCTGTATTCTGTGTGTCAGAGTTTGGAAATCTGTGCCAGGAACTTCACCAATAACTGAAAGGCTGGAAGAAAAGAAAAGAGCAAACTTCTGGATAGGCAGAAAGAAGGGAAGGAGAATGAAAATGTCCAATAAATTCTCAGCAGAGACAAAATGTCTCCAAGTAGCTTTTGTAGATGAAGATTGGAAAGATGAGTAACCTCTGATATTTTTAGGAAAGCACCAAGTTTCCAAAAGCCTTAAGACAAAACTAGAATGAACATCCTAGGGTCTTAAAATAATTTATTCTGGAAACACCCTGTAGTTCAGTCTTCTGTAAATTAACTACATTCACCTTGATTTCTTGTGGTGGTCATACATCCCTCAAGTTCTATTTTTAACAGCTTTATTTTTACAGTTTCTAATGATAATTGCTGGTAATTGAAAAGTTGCTAAAAATTTTACTAATGATATGTTTATATGTTTGTGTTCAGTATTATAGGGATAGGCAGCAATGACCCTTCTACTTAGATTATCTAGTATTTTCTGTTTTGAAAAAGATTGTGTTTTTTAATTTGATAGTTGTTGTTGGGAAGCTCTGACGACTGTATGTCTGGAGATGCCCTTTAGAAATTGGTCAGGGATAAAATTCCAAATCTGTACAAGTGCTTTCTCTTTGTCCTGTGAAATTCTGCTGGGATTTTCTGGTCTCAGCTGCTGACATTTGCTATTCCCCTTCTTCCTCTTCCTTTCCTCTGGAAAGCTTGCTGAAACTGTAACTGATGGTGGACCTTGGGTATAAGTGAGCTGACATCCCCAAGGCAAATGCATCGGTCCCACTAGCATGGCTGGAGTCTGCAGAACAGCTTCAGTGGGAGGGCGTGAGAGAAGGCGGCAGATCATTCTCCTCCCAGTGCAATCCTTGCGGTGGCTCTCGGTCACTGTGGGCACAGAGCTGCAGACTCACCATGGCCCTAAGGGCAAAGGAAGAATGGCCAGCTCCAACATCTGACTTAGATATATGTTCACGGTACAGGGACACTCAGAACTTTACCTGTATCGTTATGTGGATATAATTCTATTCAGCCCATAGCATAAATATAGTATGTGGTATGAGAGCTGGGGCTGGGGGAAGCTAGTTGTGTGAATGTTTTCCTTAAACCAAGCCATAGCTCTGGGTGTAGGTCTGTAGCACCCTTACCCTACACAAATACTGTTCAGGTATCTCCCAGCAATGCCCCCTTCTGTGCTCTGGACACCCACAGTATCTTCATTGCTTCTGTATAGGTCACGTTTTTCACTTTTTAGACCTCTAACGATTCTGCTTCCTCTCTTGTGGATTATCTCCTAGTGTGCACACCTATAAGTGACTTGATGTTCTAGCTCAGGCCTTCCCAATCCTCAGCATAGTGAAGCCATCACTCGACACATCTTAGAGAAAGCCCTTGCATTTAAAGAGTTTGATGATGGCTGACAACCACCAGAGAAAACTATTAAAAACCCTTGAACATAATTATTTTAAAAAGTAGCAAAAGACCAATATAGATACAGACAAAAAAAGTAGTAAATTCACCTATACTCATTCTTTAACCCTAGCCACATTTTGCTACCTGCAGTTGCTCGAGGCACAGCTTGGAGCCCCTGGAAAGGTCAACAGTCTTGTGGCTTTTCCTCAAAAATGTGGATTCTTCTTTGCTACAATTTCTTCCTTCTATTATACCACAAAGAAAGTTCTCGTCTTCCCAAACTTTGTGTGCCTGCATCTCCCAAGTCTGACATTAACACCTGCGTGATTCTATAATCACTTTTTAATGATTTGAGGACTTTACATTCCCAGCCTCTTTTGAGAAGTTGTAGAAAATAATTTTTTATCCAGCCTCATTTTTTTTCCAGGCCACAGCTAGCCACAATTACTTAATAAGCTTTAATGATTGCCTCATTCATAAAACAAGATGTTAGGAACCATTGCCTTGCTCCTTTGTGGCAGTACCATAAGTGTGTAGGAAAACATCACAAAAATATAACGGCAGAGAAGTCAACCTACTCATGTAGTGAAAGAAAGAAGGATCTCACATAGTCACAGGCATGTCTGATTTGATACAATTAGAGACTTGGAGTAAAATGTAAATGATTTAGAACTTTAAAAGCCAGATTTTTGAAGGTATGAAAAGCAAGGCTTTATCTAATAACTGAGCAGGAGGAGAGTTACAGCAGGTTGGTATCTTAAATCATCAAAACCTCGTAGTGTTTGCTATGTTCCCTAAGTCGTTTTTGTAAATGGCACTTTGAACACATATCGGGTGCAAGAGTTTAATTTTTTTTTGTCTGCTTCATGTAACTTAGCTACCCCAATTTTTTTAAACTTTGACTTCTGTATGATTTTGATAACTTTTTTTTTAACTTTATTTCTTTGAGGAGTAACGTTGCTTTTCAGTTTGACCATGGGTCTTTCCACAGTTCTGAACTAAGTCTCCTTGGCTTGAGGAAACATCTATACTTAAAACTGCGTGAACTTCAAACATACTGTACATTGAATCAGTGTTTTCTTGTCAGACCAGGGAATATCTGCATGCCATGAACACACTACTAAACGCAAACACGTACGGAATTACTCCAGAACATTCTCCCTTCTAGAGTACAAAGGCAGGATAAACTGTGGAATAGTTCTGGAAATCGGCAACATTCCACTGCCTGAATAGTTTTAGCATTCAGATAAAACTGACTTTTGGTAATCTGCACTAGGTTGCAAGATCTTCACTCCTTGCATGTTTGCAGTGTGTACATGGGGGATTTCAACCCGGTGGCCATTTTGAACAGAACTTGAATATTCAACATTAGTAATCACAAGCTCTGATTCTCCCCATCCCATGTTTCTTCTCCTACTTCTTCCTGCCAAACAGGTAATTGCCTCTTCATGGAGATCTTCCAACAATGTACTGGTTAACAAAGGAATTGTCAGGTTCCACGGTAGATTAGCCCAGAAAAGCTCAACATCCAGAACTATATATATGCCACCCATATTGCAGCATGGTGTCCTCTCATTAAGTACATAAAAAGTAGCTGTAATTTTTGTAAACTAGCAACTCTTGCCAATTTTGCTCCTGATTAGTATAATCCTTTTCTCATAATCTCTTATAATAATGTTTTATACTTCATTTATCTTACATAATTAGATCTTGGACAATCTCACAGGCTTGTTACTTTTGTTTGTTAAAGCTCATTCTTCCTCCCAAGACATCAACAAACACTATACTTGGTAAACTGTATCCAAAGCGTTTTCAGAATGATGTATGTCTAATTTATGTGTGCGTATCTAGTGGGAAAGCAATTCAAATCTCAGAGGTCCTCGTTCCCGTTAGTATTATCACTATTCATGCACCAGTCTTTAAGTTTGGGCTTCAAATCAGACCCCAGGATAAACTTGTTTTCTTTGCACTTTACTACTGAAGTTTCCCGTTTTCCACATTTAATAGAAAAACTGTCAATATTTCTTTCTAAACTGTTCTATTTTTTTTTTTTTTTTTTTTCCAGGAGACTGTTAGAACAGCTGGGAAAACTGCCAAGAAACTTGCTAAAGACAGTAAGGGCAGGAATTAAATCACAGAAAAACGTGAAAAACCTGTAGCAGTGTCTGAACAGTGAAATAATTACTGTCGACCCGCAACCGTATCTACTAATAAGTTTTATAGCAGTGTGGTAAAGTTCCTGATACGCAACATTGTGTTTCAGCAGATAAATGCAAATGACGACTGAAGTATAATGTTGAATGTTACGAAGTCTATGCCACTGTAAAACTGCTTGTTAAAGACAGTCTTGGAAAACTCTCTGTTGACTTCACTTTTTCACAGCTATTTCTGCAAGTTTCTCAGGTGCTGTCTATTAAACCAAGGATTTAGACCTCTCTCATCCTCTTGGCCTGTTCCCAGCAGCTCTTATGATCACCCAGAAAGTACAGAAACAGCAGGTTAACAGAAATTTTCAACATTTTCCAAGAATTAATTTGATGAGCTACAGCCATAAAAACGTGGTGCGTGTTCAGTTCTCTCAGCTGTAAACTGTTTACTCCAGTATTATTTTATTTCTACCTTTCCAAACTCCTGCATGCTGCCGTTCCATTCCACACGAGTGAACACTGGGGATATGATAAAGTATTACAACGTGGCAGGTGTGCTTTTTTACTGTTTCTCACGTGGTATTCAGAGCCTCATCTATGTTGTTAGTTCAGATAACTCAGGCAGTTAATAGTAATAAAATTAACATCTAACTTAGATTTATCTGTAGGTCAATGGGTGGGCTTTTTCATCTTTGATCTTGTGAGTGTCCCAAAGCTTTCCAAAACTGCAATTAGTGGAAAAAATTCTACGTATTTCAGTGAAATTAGACCAGATTAGATACTCATGGGGCTAAACGAATACAATCTGACGCCTCCATTTTCTTCACTGGAAAGCGCTAACTAGAACGCAAAGGGTTAGGGATGCCATTTTCACCTTACCCTTAACTGGGCAATAGTTTCACCTTTGATGTTTTAAGAATATCATTAATTCTGCTCCTTACCTGTGGACCTGCTAAACTGAAGATGGCTTTGCCATTTGTACCAGGTTTGAAGTTACTAATACTGTCGCAATGGGGACAAGAGTGGATTGCCAGCTGAGACACCAGAGGATGTGTGCTGAGGTGCCCTGTGTAGCAGTGCAAGGGGGTTGATGTTACGTGCTACGAAGCTTGCTTGAACTTCATGGATCCAGCACGGTCTATAAGCTCATGGGGTAAAAAGGAAAAAAAAAAAAAAAAAAAAAAAAAGGGCTTTTTTCCCCCCCTGTGTTCCTGTCCTCCAAACTCTGCCTTCACTCTGCAGTTAATTGGAATTGTTTCACTGTTTCTGCCCAAAATAAACATGCTGCCAGGCCACACCGAATGAATGTCCAGTGAACGCTGCAACTCCATTGTCCCCAGTGAAATCCCTGAAAAAATGCGAGTGGTAAAACCCTTTAAAACCCTTCGACTTGTGAGGGCTGTGAGCAGGAGATCGCGGAGCGGCTGCGTTGATGCTGATGTTCCCGGCCACGCACCAGTTGTGGCTCCGCGTTGGCTCTGTTGCGTTAACAGAAACCCACGCACCGTGGAGCCAGGCTGACTTCGCCTGCGTGCGGCGGCCCCCCCCGACCCCCAGGAGAAAGCTGCTGTTCCAGCAGCCCACGTTCTCCCCGGCTCAGTGTCCTGCTCCCCCCCTACTCGCCTACTGCAGGAAGAGCGGCCGCAGGCAGCGCCCGCCCGCACCAACCGGGGGCCGGGTCCGAGGAATTTCGCGGGGCGCCCCCCCGTCCCGCTCCGACCAAGCGCCGGGCAGGTCCCGCCGCCGCCGGGCCCGCTCCCCGCAGGAACCGGCGACTCCCCCCCCGCGCCGCCCGGCGGCCCCCGCCCCGCTGCACCGCCCCGCGCCTCCGGAGCGCGGAGGCACCGCCGCCGCCGCCGCCCCGCCCGCCGCCGCTGCGCGCCGGGGCAGGCGCCGAGCAGGTGGCCGCAGGCAGCGGGCAGCGCCGCGGCATGTGAGCGGCCCCCGGCTCGGCCGCGCTCCCCCGGGCAGGCAGCACCGGCCCCCTGCCCTGCCCTGCCCTGCGCTCGCCGGGCCCCCGGCCGGCGGGGCGGGCCCGGCCGGGCGCCCCGAGTCCGGCGGCGGCCGAGGGCTGAGCGCCGCGCCCCGCCGGGGGGCGGCCGTGGCGGAGGGCGGAGAGGAGGAGGAGGAGGAGGAGGAGGAAGAAGGCTGCGCGGGGCCGGAGGGACGCGGGAGCCCCCCCCGGCCGCGCAGGATGAAAGTCACGGTGTGCTTCGGGAGGACGCGGGTGGTCGTGCCCTGCGGGGACGGGAACATGAAAGTTTTCAGCCTGATCCAGCAAGCGGTGACCCGGTACAAGAAGGCGATCGCCAAGGTGAGGGGCGCGGGGAGCGGCGCCCGCGATCAATATGGCGCTTCCCGGAGCGGGGAGGGAAGCGACGCCCGGCCCTGCGGCCGGGCGCCCGCCGTGGGCGCCCGCCCCCGGGCCGGCCGGGGGGGGGTGCGGGCGCGGCGCCCCCTCCGCGCCTGCCCCGCTCCCGGGGGGTGTGGGGGGCGGCTCCGCCCGTGCGTGAGGCACCCGCGGTGCCTCGGGGTGCGGGGAGCGCCGGGCCGGCCCGCGGCGGGGCTGATCCCGAGTGCCGCCTGCGCTCCCTCAGCCCCATGTTGAAATCCCTGGCTGTGGGTGTGCAGGCAGTTGCACGCTTGGCTTTCCCTCCATAGGCGACTTGTTGGGCTTTGTTTTTTTTCTCTTCCTCTTCCCCCCCCCCCCCCCCCCCCCCCCCCCCCGTACTTTCTTCTTGTTGCTACAAACTTCTTTTTAATCAGCCGGTTTGTTGGGACAATACGACTGCCCTTGGCTGGGAGCTTGAGCAGCACCCTTCCCCTTTGCTCTGCCTGATCCATCCAAGCAGTTGAGTCCCTCTTTTTCCCTTCGTCCTTCTGACATGCTTTACGCTTCTGAACCTGCAAGTTTTGTTTTGGCAAATGCTGACTCCCGGGCTCCTTGAAACCTGCAGCGGAAGGGGCAGTGTGAACAGTATATTGGTTGGTTTTAAGTGATGAAAATTTTTAAGATTGGTTTTCTCAGAATTATAGTTGCTGGGAGGAGAAAGGTAACTGAGGTTCCCATCACCTCCCTGTTTGATTCCTGAAGAACATGGTTTTGGAGAGAACAAACGCATTTTCTCTCTATTTTTATTGTTGCTCTTGTAACACAGTTGTGATTCTGGCTGGAAAAGGAGTAAAATGATTTATTAGGATATGGCCATGGCTGCATAGCAGCTGTTGTTTATATACAGCAGTTAATGCACATGGCAATCTACCTGCATGTAGGAGACAGTGGTGAAAGAAGCCTTTCTGGTTAAGGTGGACAGTAAAGCATGTCCCTTAGGGGAGCACTGAATGCCTCATGGGGCCACTTGGATGAGAAGCATTTGCAGAATTTGTTCATCAGTGTTACAACATGAAAAAAATTAATGATTTTGGTGTGTTGTGTTCCAAAACTATGGCCCGTGTAACTCGGGTGGCACTGGACCGCGTCCTGTTTTCCAACTGTTAAAATTGCATTAAGGGATGGCAATTAGGTTCTGCAGTATAGTGTTAAGCCTGGAAGTGATTGCAGTAGCGAGTGCAGGAGAAATACATGTGGTCAGCGGGAAGAGGTTATGCGATTGCGAATGGTGTGGGTTTGTTCAGGAAAGAAGTGGCCCACCTGTGGAAACAAGAAAAAAAAAATCAAAATGTGACTCTTCTTACAAATATGCCGACGTATTTATTAAAAAGGCAGGTTGCAGAGGTGCAGCCAGACTTTGACCGGCCCCTGGTCCCCAAAGCTCCCGATCCGGGGTTGAAAATGACACAGTGGTTTTTTTTTTAATAGTCTTTATATGGTGGTTATGCTATAGGCCACTGGTACAGACTTGAGGTAGCCGTAATTACTGAGATTGCTTCTATTATATGGAAATACTGTGGTTGAAAACACAGTAGCACAGTCCATGGGCTTTCTCTGAGTGTTCTAGGCAGTCACTCTTAAACCTTACTTTTAACTTAAGTTCACTGAAGATTTTCCACAGCGATGTTCAGGTGGCAAGGAGGTGGATCCTCAGTATCTTGTAAGTAAACCAGTAGTGCTCTTTGCTGTGCTCACCGTAGAGTAACATAGTAATTTTATGGTTTCAATGGCAGAAATTTATAGATTACTGTCATTTTGTAGCAGTTAGGCAGTTTCTTTCTATGCTGGTGTAGCAGATGAGCAAATCCTTACTTCAGCAAGGGACGAGAGGGGCCAAATAATTCCTAAACTGAGAGGATGAAAGTATGCGTGCACCTAGGAACGCATGATCTGGCAGCTGGTATCAAGCTGGCACTGAAATCTGCTTCACCACCACTGTGCTGCTATAGGAAAAAGCCCCACCATATCTGGTGGAAGATTATTCAGAATATTTGAATGAAATTTATGGTTTTCATACTTTCAGGAAAACCAGCGTTTCTCATCCTGCAAAAATGTGTGTGTCTGCTGTATGCAGCAGCTCCTTCAGGAGAGCTGCTTGAAGCTTCTGAGAGCTGAGTTGTCAGCCCTTCTCCGATTACCTCCCGCTTTGTCATGGTTTCCAGGTTGTGATTAGCAATAAGTGACCTGCAGGGCCAGCACTTCTGACGTACCTGTGCAGTCGTGGTGAGGCAGCCTGGCATCGTGCTTGCGGAGTGCCAGGAGCGAGTAACTTCAAAATTTTGACCTTGGCTTGAATTTTTCTGACTTGGTGTTCTTTAGGTTGAATAGACATGGTGAGAATGAAAAACAAAAAAAATCCTTATGGAAAATAACCCAGGTAACAGTAAGGTTCTCTTCTCTGTAAAATTTTAAGACTTAAAAAGCATATGGATAACACACCTGGTTATGGCAGTTAGTTCTGGACGCAGTTGTCTTTGATTGGGTTTTGTAAATCTTAAAAAAATCATTATGGATTAATACTGCTGTCAATACTAAATCTTTATGTGTGGAATAAGTCATGAATATAACAGGCTCAGGCTGTGCTTGAAGCTTGGTCTGTGTAGCACGTGTAGGAAATCTTTCTGTTCTCTTGCTTTTTATTCCAAAAGAAGCTTTGGGTCTGAAACGTGATCCATTTTTCTGCAAGTTGTGTTTGCGGTGAACGAACAAGGATATAAGAGACATTTGAAAAGTCCACCTTGTTGGTGGCAACTGGAGTCGACAAAAATTGATCACGCTTATTGAAACCTTGTTTGCACGGTGGCACCCTAATGCCGCTCCGTTTGTGCGGCTGGACTGGCGCGGCCCCGGCGCGATTTCTGAGTGAGTGATAAAACAGTTTGGGCAGGGGGCAGCTGGCCTGAGAAGTGGTCGCTGCTTTTCCAACCACTGCTGCTCAGGGGCTGTGCGGGTTTGGTGGTGATGTAGTTCTGCTCGTGGCTTCCTTGCAGTTAATTTGATGATAAAAAAAAGTTCTGGTGAGAAGGTAAGAGGCATTTTGAGGGGGGGGAATTAGACACACCTGACTGGCTTAATGTTAATGGCAAGAGATGATGGGCTGCCCCAGAAGGGAGCAGACAGAAAGGCAGTTGAGATGAAACATGGTTAGCAAGTGGGTGGCTATAACCTAGTGTTAAAATGTGGAAGACTTCAAATAACCTTTTATCAAAAAGAATTACTTGTGCATCCTCTACCTCTGGTTTGATCTGGTTGTAGCCAGAGACTTTTTGAACCTTTTTGATGACTTTGGTCTGTCACCATAATCTTTGTGTGCTTCAGGTTTTTTGGGATATCGTGAGCATTTCACCTTTCCTCTTTGTTTTCTTTCAAATACAAATAAGCACGCATAGGTAATGGGTAGGTATAATATTTTTAAAAAATTTTTTAGCATTACTATGTTGTCTCTTGAGTGATGTAAATGAGCATGGTAAACAAGAATATGAAATAGGAGGTTACACATTTACAGGAGTTGTTCAGTCCTTATAGGGACGGTTTAGTCTCTGTGATGGTTCAGTCTGATGTCCTGCCTATTAGGAGCTTGTAGTGATGTTTCTTCACCCTCTATACAGCCCTGATTTTCTAGTAAAAATAAGTAAATTAACAGATTTCCCGCTGAATCGGAAAGATTTTAGGAGGACTCTTTCGAGACAGCTTTCCCCTCCCCCTCCCCAAGTCCTGTGGGAGATGAAGTGTTTGGGGATTTGTGATGTTGTATGAACAATGCTTGAATTGTTAATTTAAAAACTGTGGTATGTTAATGTTTTTGCAAAGAAATTGTAATCTGCTCTGTGATAGCGTTTGAAGGCAGTTGCTGATAAGAGACCAGAACTCATGGAAAGTTGGCTGTGTAAGCAAAGGTAACGGGTGCCAAATGACCATATTCTCACTTAATTTGTACATAGGAAGCTTAGGCCACCCAGAGCTTAAAGCTCAACCTCTTCGGTAGGTCTGACGTTCATCTGCAGGGCAGTGTGAGAGGGGAAGGCTGTAGTCTCAGTGAATGTGTGAAGCTTTTCTTTTTTTATTTTCCCCCCGCATTTTTCGTTTTTTCCCTAGTGCCAGCTAACTGGGGCTTCTCAGATTATCTGCATAAAAGTCAGCTCCCAAACAGCAGGTTGTCTTCCAGGTACGCAACGGCGACTTAGCTGCTCTTTATGTTCTGCAGAGCAAACAGTTTCACAGTTGCTCTGAGTGTGTCGCTGGGGCATTGTTTATAGGCCTTAATACACGGGGGTGGGTTGGTATGAAAAACTGCTGATTTTACTTGGGTTTTGTATTGTTTTGTATTCTCTGCACATTCCCCTCTTGAGCCTGGCCACTGGGTTTTGGGCACAGGCTTAGCTGGTTCCTCCGCAGTGCCTGAGCAGAGACCCCTTCAGAATCATAATAAAAACTCATGGGCAATAGTGGCTAAATTTAGCATTAAAAAGATCTACTTTTTAAAAAATTAAATTTCATTTTGATATCTGTGTAAATCTTGAGCCTTTTTTATGTAGAAAGAAGTCTTCTAGGCTGTTTTCAGAATGTGCAGGAAGCTTTTCCACCCCAAAAAGGAACCATAAACCCCCCAAATCCCTCTCACCCCTGTTTCTCAGTTGCCTGTTGGTTTACTTCTAGCTGATACCACCAGGGTGAAGCCTCTGGGCTCTGCATTTAGTCTTGGCTGGGCAGTATTTCAGTGACTCACCTGAGGTGAGCCAGGAGAGCCCAGGTTCCCTGGGGCTGCCAGTACTTCTCTCAAGCTGTCTCTTGACCTCCTTGCTGGTGTTGAGCTCCCAACGGTGGCAGTGAAACCAATCTGGCTGGCAATGTCGCTCTGCTGCAGCCTGTGAAAGCTGTGAACAGCAGTGGGGAGCTGCTAATTTATGGAAGAAAAGTACTGAAATGGCTTACGGTCGCTTCGTGTTTAGAAAGCTGTTGCGTGATCCTGCAGGTTTGGGAGTTGATCGTGGAAATGCGATGTCTTGCATGTAATGACTTAATTCCCTCTACTCATTACAGAAAACTTCCTTTTAACCACTTCTCACCAGCTCCCTCTGTGTTTTCAGCCGAATGAGTGTTTTCCTTTCGTTGTCCTCATCTGTGAGTACAGGTGACTGTCACGCGTTGCATGAGAAGTTGCAGGGTGAAGGCAGAACAAACCTTTGGATTGAGCGTGGCAGCGGCTGCAGAGGTCCCATGCATGGGACTTTGCTGTCCAGCAGTACTGTGCCCGAGGGGACCCATGCCCCGGGGGCGAGGAGCTGCGCCAGCTGTGCCGGACCCTGGGCAGGGCTTTGCCTCAGCCCCTCGCCGCCAGGTCTTGCCTGTCTTCAGCCATCCGTGGTACGAGGGAGGAGGCTTGTCTTCGGGAGGCCATGCTGGGGCTGTACCCCTGTTGCCTGAGCAAGCACGGTAAATGCTTTTGGGATTACTCAAGGCTAATAAAGGTGAGGACTTAATTCTGTAGTGCTTATGAAGAGGGGCATACAAAGTAGACAGCATGCAAGGCCTTTGATTTTGAAGGTGTTTTCAGTAAAGGGTGTGTGTGGTACTGCCGTGGCTGGCTGATGTGAGCAGTACCAATCTTTACCTGGATGGGATACATCGCTGCTTTCCGTTTGGCATTATGTGGTTTCTCAGTATTTCAGCGTTACTTAATGGTGATCGAAGCAAAGTGTGTCTTTGTGGAAGAGTGGCTTGGGAGTGATTTCCCTTTGAGCAAACGCAGTGTTTGGCTGCTGTGAGCAATTCCTGTAGCTCTGAGGGGACGACTGCGGAGGAGCCTGTGAAAGCGCTCAGGGCGTCAGCAGAACAGGTCCTGGAGGCAATTTGGGGTTTAGGGAGTTGCCAGCCTTTCTTCTCCTGGGTGATAGCCTTCCACCAGTGGAAAACCATCTGATTCTCATAGCTTTTTACACTCTAACTTTTGTTGTAATGGTCGCAGATGTTTTAGTTCTGTTATAAAATACCACTGGAAGTAACACTTTCTCAGTTGTACCAGACTATGACATCTTTTGGTCGTGGCACATTCAGTCTGGTAAAATAAGATGGAGTAAATGGGGGAGAAACGCTGGTGATGTTAGTTATACAAAATACCGTTCATGTAGCTTTAAAACAATTTCCTGGTTCTTCAAAGGAAAACAAACCTTTTCATCCAAATATAAATTGAATGGATAAAACATGCAACAATGCTGAACCGATGCTTATGTGTATTGAAAATAAAGTGGAATTCTTCTAACATCAATCCAGAGCATAGCCCAGATGTTCTCACTCAGAAATATTTTGTGAGCAGTAAGAAAATAAAAAGTGGAGCAAAAAGTATTAAAAAATTCTGCAAGATACTTTAGGGCATCTGTGCTTTCTTCCCTCCCCCTTTTAATATACATTATATATTTTCCTTGTTTCTTTGAGGTCATTTTACTGTAATGCTCAGCAAATCTGGTACTGGAAGATAGATAAAAAAAGCACCAAAACCCCAAACTACCTTTGAACTAAGTTACATAATCCAGAGGTGCTGTTTTAAAAAAAACAAGAGAAAGAAAAAAAGAATACAGTAGCACATACATACATAATACTTGTCAAAATGACTAATATTACTAGTGAAAGATAAATTAGTCAAATTCTAAATTGGGGAAAAAATAATTTTAAATTAACAGCGAGCATTAGGGCCTTTTTGAGATAATCACATTAATTTTACTTGTTACAATACTTTAGCAGTGTCTGATTTTTTTTTTTTTTCCCTGCTGGTAGCCTTGGTTATTTTCTCAAATTGGTTCCAGACATTTGTTAAATCAGAAATAATTTTAGTAACTATTTTGTTGCAGTATTTGCTGCTGTTCTTTTTTTAATCAAGTAGCAGGTACATGACAGTAACTTACTTCCTACTTCAGTTTCTTACTGTGCAGTGATACACATTGATAACAAAAGGAGAAATGTATCCTTGCAAAAACCTTTTGGGCTGGATCCCACACGCTACATCTCGGGGCTGGGGTCTCCGGTGGAGGGGAAGAGGAAAAAAGGCCAAGTGTGTTTCTGTGCGGGGGTTGCAATTCTGCGCGGGGGGTGCGACTCTTGCTGCCCAGGAAAGGAGCTGAGCATCCCATGGAGCTGAGCCCTGGGATACTGCTGTGTTCCTGCCAGGCACCATGCTCTGGGGCGGGAGCTCTGGTGCTGGAACGGTTGGCTGGTGTTGCCTCCTGGATCTTTGCGTCTCCAGCTCAGCAGGACTTTGACGGTAACAGAGACAGGGCTGGCAGAAGGGAAATGACCATGGGGAGAAGGGTGGTCTTCTGTAGGGGAGGAAAAAAGGATGGAATGTCCTTGGAGAGTGGCAAAAGGCAACGCTTTTGGGGTTACAATAAATGTATGTGACTCCTGGTGCCTTTTCTTTCACACAAGAGAGAAACAGGAGTTTGCATGGAAGCGAGATAGTAATGGAGTAAATTAAGTATGGACAAATATAAAGAGCTGATGATGGGAAGAAACTGGTTAACTTGGTGCCCTGGAGGTACGTGGTCAATTTAGGAAGAGGTTGAAAAACTGACCTCAGTGGCACAACAGATGTCACCCGAAAGGCTTTCTTTTTAAAAAGAAACCTGTGGAATTTATTATAGGAAGCTTCCCTTTTGGGGCAGTAAACTTAGTGAAAGTAGTGAAGCTCTGATTTGGTAGGGAAAATAGACACTATTTTGGAAAAGCGATGTCACATTTTTGGCCATACTTTCCACATTCTTTGATGCTCAGCCTGCTGCTGATGCAGTTGAGTTTTTTGAATCCTTTGCAGGAGGAGCGAGCTGGTACATCATTAGCAGTTTTCTTTTTAACTGGCCACGTTTATAGGATTTTTGTTCCGGGTATGCATGTCTTTACAGACTCAGAATGGCAATGTTTCTGGTGTTCCTGTTGTATTAGAAATAGGAGGAAAAAAAAGTTACGTGGAGATAGGACTTCTGGAAGTGCCTGTATGTTTGTGTGCGTACCCACTTAGGTGTTTTCATTTGTTTGAAGAAATGTAGCCACACTTACTAAATGAAAAAGTAGTTTCACCTTACCCCATCTTTTTTGCATGTGCTTTCAAAGTTGTTGAGTTACTCTATCTTCCCCCTAGGCAAAGGCCACATAATGTTTTTTTCTTCTCTATTAAATGTCAGAAGCAATATCCTACTTATGAGAAACTTGCAGAGATACACCTCTTTGTGCATATAATGAGAAGAATGACTTTGTTCCAAGTTCTTGGAGTCCTTCTGAACAGGAAGGAGTAGGAGCAGAATTTAATGAAATATGGAAAAATTACTTCTAGGGATGCTGGAGTGTCTCTGAGACCAAGTAGCCTGAAAGTTTTGTTGCTATAACAACTTAAATGACAGTTTAAAAAAAAAAAAAAAAATAAAAATTGGAAGCTTCAGAACCTTTAGCTTCTTTAATAAACCGCTAAGTGAAATAACAAGGCTTGATTTAATTTGGTTTCTCCAAGAACCTGTTGTACCAAACGTTATTTGCATTTTTTTAAGTGCACATTTGTTTGTGCTGTCAGTTTTTTCCCCTCTGCCTTCCTGCGAAGACTGCTTGCCTGCAGCTGCGAGCGCTGGGAAAGCGGCCAGCTACCCAAAAGGAGCAAAAGAAGGAGAATTCAGGCAGCCGGGCTGCGGTGGCCAGCCGTTCCCGGTGAATGAGCCTCTGGCCTCGGCGTCGCGTGCAGCCTGTGAAGATGAAGAGGGAAAGGATTTTACCCCGCTTTTGAATTTGTCTCCATCTTTTGGCAGTACCAGGGTGCTGGAAGATGGCTAGCCTGAAGTGTTAGGCTTTGCTGAAAGTTAAAAAAATATTGTGCAATTGTAATAATTTAGCCACTTGCAGAGTAGTCTTCTCCATACATCTTACTTGTTCTGCTATGCATTTTTGCCTTTTATTATAGAGAGACGGGTGCTGGGTAAGAGGAGTGATGCTGCTGGTTTCTGAGGGAGGCGAGAGGAGCCCGGCCTGGCTGTGGACGTGGCTCTCCCGGGCTGAGCCACCCGCTTCCGTAGGGCTCCTGCGAGAGGGCTCAGTGGCAGCGGGGTTTGGATCGAGGTGAGGGTGTGCCTGAGTTAAATTGTTCATTGCTGATGAAGATGCTGCTTCTGTTGCCGTGCTGTAGGTCCGAGGTGGCTGGCGACAGGGGAAAGGAAAACCCTCAGCACAAGAGACTCCTCCACTGTCCTCAGTCAGAGTCCTGTCTTTGGGCATAGTGCAAGTTCAGAGCATCGTTTCTAAATCTTGTATTGAACATTTTTTTTTTTCTGGCATTAAGAATACTAATTTGAGAAGATAGGTTTCATGTTTTTCTGCCCTCACTGAGTTTCTTTAACAGCAGCTTTTATTGCTTTTCCTTGTTTTTCTTCAGATGAAAAATAGCACAAATAAATGCGGTCTGTAATAGTTCCGGAAAATTTGAAGTCTGAACTAAGAAATTGCAAGAAAAAGTGGTCTGGGTGAAATAAGAGCCTTTAGATTTGGAATTGTCTGTTAGCATAGGCTCTGTGTTGTAAAACAGCCAGTGAACATAGTTTTAAATGTAACTGTGCATATGCAAAATATTTGTATGGTTAAGTGCCGCCATTTGTTTAAAGAGAAAACCTCCTATATTTTCTAGACTTAGCTGACCTGGTCTAAAAAGAGAATGTTCTGCTTTGTATATAAAATGGTGTATTTAACTTGTAGTTGTACTAGGCAGTGGAGTAGCCTCACCTCACGCCCAGCAATCACTCAAGAACATGATGCTTTGGTAAACTAAAACCAGATGTTAATGTGCATGAAATGTTATTGTAATCAGTGTCTTATAAATCTCTCCTTTATTAGTATAGTTGCTTGAAGTAAATTCCTGATGACCCTTTTGTTGCTTTGGCGTTGCCACAAAGTAGCTATTGTTAGCTTGGAGCCCCCCTGCTAAATTGAAAGCCACAGATAATGAGTATCCAATTTGATAATGAGTATCTTTTGGTGTTTGTAAAATATTTAGCTGAAAAGGCTCCTGGTCTGTGGAGGTAAGAAGTTTCCTTTGCTGGTGGAATTCTCTAGCTGAGGAATGGGAGCTAGCTTGTACGAAAAGCTAATTTGTGCCTAGTTAAATATTCTTTTGATATTTGAACATGAAGTAATTAGCTTGGATGTACTGCTGTTTACCTTTCAGGATTTGGAAAAGTCTAAACAAGCTGCTGAAGGGAACTGTATCATAAATCTACTTCTGAAATATTTTTTGAGGATCATATATTTTTGACTGAGACTAAATTGCTTTTTGCGGTGTTATTTTTCCAGTGGCCAGTGACTGGTGGGAGAAGTGCTGAGCTAAGTGGTTAAGGAAAGGTTTGGGCAGTGGTCTGGTGTCTTCCTGCAGGCTCTGCAGAGTGATCAGACAGACCCATGTGGGAATCCCCTTTCTAAAAATGCTCTTAAGGTGGCTGTGTAATTGCTTATGCATGGATGCTACTCTCCTGACTTCTTAAAAAAAAAAATGTAGTTCAGTATTTACTGTAGCCATCTACTGCACTTGAGTCCAATTTTTAGGAAATGGTCTATTTTGTTCTAAATTACTTCCATTTCTTAATTCAGTACTTGCTTTGTCTCAGAGCAGAACAAAATAAAAAAGGGGATTTTATTCTTTGTTTTATGTGAAAGTTACTAAATTGTTTTGAATCTGTAAACCATAATAGCTAATTTTGTAAAATGTATGTCCTGTTTTATGGGTGGTCTGTGTTTCCCTTTATTAGACAGAGTATTATGGTTCTGATTAGACAGCCTGTAAAGACTGCTCTAACCGGAGCTGCCTTCACAAGTTGCTTCTGATCCCGTGTGCCAATGTTTTGTTGCCTTCTGAAAGGCTTTGTGTCCAAAGGTTGGTGGATGCCAAAGACATAGTGAATAGAGATCCGTTTTAAGACACGAGTACACATTTTTTTCTTGATCACTTTTGGAGATTAAGTTGGGCGTGATATCAAGTTAAAAAAAAAAGTTTTTCTGTAATTAATTAATGGTCTAGAAGGGCGCTGGTTTTCATCCAGAATTTTCCTGTTGCCTTTTCAAAAAAGGGCGTTGTTCCTTTCTGAGCTCAGGTGTGGAGTGTAATAATTCACTTAGTATTTGGTGGTATTCTGCGGTGTAACCTACAAGCTGAGAATAGGGAGCAGAGATCTGAAATCAGTTTAGAATAACCAGCCCCTTGCAGCCTGCCTTTCACTTGATGGGTTACTTGGTCCTCACCCAAGGCCAGCGTTCCATGTGGCTTCAGATTTGTAAGCTGCCTAGGTGCAATAAATAGGAGGGTCTGTTCTTTGCAATTGCAAATTGTACCCTTCTCAGCATCAACAGCAAATGGGAGTCAGCCCGGTGCTGCTCACCTGCTTGCTCTGCGGCGCATGGGGAGCTGTAAAACCAAAGACCGAGCTCAAAGATGCTGAGATTTATCTATTTTAACTTTGTGGCTCCCCTCTCCCTCCCTCTGAATAAGTAGGCCTACAAATGCAAAGTGATATGCGAAAGCAAACTCGTGGAGTTCCCCCTGCCCCCCTTGCATCTTTACACGTAGCTTGCTCTGCAGACCAGACCGTCACCCCTGCCTCCTTCAGAGCGCTGGCTGCCGCCTTGCAATTAATGCTCCTAACATCTGTTGGTGGTGGGCCAGCAGCAGGACAAGGCTTTTAGCTTCGATCGGCTCTGCTGGTTTGGGAACGCTGTTAAATGGAGAAGGGAGAAACAAAGTATCAGAGGGATTTTGAAATAAATGCAAAGTAAATACTTGGAAGGAAAGAAGTGGAAGTAATAAAATTTACCACTTTTTTTTTTTTTAAAGCATGGATTTTAATGCATATTATGTTCAGTATAGGAGGACTCCAATAATTACAACTAGATCTGTGTTTTATTACTTCTTGGGCCGCTTTAACAGTGGTGATACTATTTAGCAAGCACTTCATATCACTTTTCAAGTAATTTTTACAGCTGTGTACTGGCATAGGACCTGTCCGTTTGGGAAGCCTTTGGAAACCGGCTAATAACATCCACTTGAAATTCAAATGTTTAAAAGCATGGAGACTTTTCCTCCTTGTGTCTTCACTTACACTGTTGCCCTGGTCATTGCCATGGACTTGAATTTCCAGAGCTGTTACCCAGACTCGCTGCTGCTGAGCTGTGCTTGCTGTGCGCCGTACAGGCGCCGGCTGTGTTACCGCAAGGTGAGCGGAGGCTCTGCTTTACAGCGTGGTTGGGCTGCCACGGCGTATTCCTCCCTAGTAGATTAACGGGTTTTATAGCTTGCTTTCATTATAGGATGAACCACTTCATGTTACCTTTATTTTTATCATGGAGGTAAGATTATGCACACAGGTTGTACAAGTTGTTAGTAAAGACCAAATGTTTTGTGTCCCTACGCAGTTAAAAGATGCGTTAACTCAGCTGTAATTCAGAAATCAGAGTGTCTTCAGGGAAGTTTAATGTGACTTCAGTAATATATTGCAAAAAATTAATGAGGTACTTTTTTTTTTTTTTGTGACAACTATTCCTTACTCCATTATAACAAATTTCCAAGTGCACAGGAACCTGAGGTATGGAAAGAGGTATATGTAGAAATGAATAGGGGGGGACTATAAATGCTGTGGTTAGGATTTAGGAATACGGTTGCACTGTCTTTCAGTTCCTTCCAGAAGCATTGGCTGAATCCTGTGGTGAAGGTACAGGAAATATCTAGTTAGTTTTGCTTCGCTGATGCTGTGATTTGAGAAGGGAAATGTATTTGTCAATGCACTGCTTTTTCAGGTGTGAAATAGGGGCGCAGAACAGGAACGGGCTCCTTCTAATCACCGCTCTCCCAGCGCAGCCCAGCATTAACTGGGAAGCCTGTAGGTTTATTCCAAATACACGTGATGGAGAAAGGGAGCGCTCCCTGGGAGCAGCATCTTGTATTCCCGTGGCTCATTCTCTGCGAGGACCTCATTAACCGCGTTTCACCACAGCATGATGTTAATTGCAGTGAGCGGGTACTTCCATAAAGTCCTTCTGTGTTTTTTTCACTGCATCTGTATGTTACCTTAGGAAAGAGAAATCTACTTTGCTGTACTGGTTGTCTGTGTTGCAGCAAAGCTGCGATGCACCCATTGGTTACAACAGCGCACAACACCCAAACTAGGAGCAGGGATGGTGCCTTCTCTTCATCTGATAATTTCCTTCTGTGCTTCTTCCTTCAAAAACCAAATCTGCAAACAAAAGTCATAGGGTGAATTTGGCAAGTCCATAATTATCCCCACGGAGTGCGTGGAGAAGGGAGGCACGGGAGGTTGCTGGCTGGTCCAGGACCACACAAGCACTTCGGCACTGAGCTGGAAATAAAGTGCTGACCTGCTGACTCCTTAACCACAAGACTATCTTTCCCCTCCAGTAAGGATGTGGTAAAATATCACTGTATTTAATCCTGCTCTCCTGTAGCTCAGCCTCTGTATGAAAAGGCACGCCATGCTTTGCCAAGCTGAAAAGGGAATATTTCCTGATAATTGGCTGTTGAAAAGAAAGTCTCTTCCTCTTAGAAAAGTGTGGACTCCATCATGTTAAACTGCTCCATAATTTCTGTTTCTTATGTAATTTTTTTTCAATTTACTCATACAGTGGTTGAAACTTTTACATAGTAGTCTGTACTTGGCAGTAAGGATGTTGATTCCAATATTGCATACTAGCTTAAAAGTTTATAAGGGAATGAAAGCAAAGGAACTGCTTATGTTTGACTTTAGTATAGCTATCTTAAGTGATTTATTAATTTTTTTTTTTAAAGCTAAGTGATACACTGAAGCCAGAAGGAGACCTATCAGTGATGTATTTGGCTTAAAGATGAGAAATTTAAAGAAGGGATAATATTGATCCATGCTAGTGGAATGTAAATCTGTTTGTTCCCCTCCCCCCCCCCCCCCCCAAAGTGCTGTAATTTTCTAATACAAAAATGTTGTAAGCAAGATGGGCATGGGCAAAAAAATCGGAGGTATCTGGGGTAGTCAGTGAGTGCTCTAATGGTGTTCAGCTGATGCTGGTAAGAAAGAGTTGTCTGCATGTGTACACATTTGTTTTAGATTGATGGGGTTAATTGCCTTGGTCTCAACTTTGCTTGTAGACTACTGTGCTACTGATGGTGATTTAAAAGGAACTCAATCTACCAAAACTTTTTAATCCCTTCTGCATGCAGTGCTGAAGAAAGCATGTTTTCCCCTTGTAGATGTAAGCTTTCGTGATTATAATGTCATATTCAGCATCTCTGTATTAGGGATAAGGAAACATGCAGAGCTGCAGCAGGGCTGGAGAGAGCAAACAGTGCATATTATTTAATAATAATACTAAGCCCTGAAAATTGGGATATTGAAAATTACAATTTCACCCCTAACCAGCTTCTTAAATGACTGGTTTGAGTTTAGTAAGCGGCGATTTATTCTTTTGTGTTTTAAAAACCACGTTACAGCACAACTGCAGTTTATTATTACCACTTTTGTCGAAGCCTTCAGGTTCTGTTAACAGCTGTCATGGTTGTCATGTTATCCCCAGCGTTTTGCAGAAATGCAGCTGGTGGACTATGCAAATGGAAGCATTTGCTAAATAATTTTAGATGACATTATAACCATTGTTCATCTTTTGCCTCTAGACTCTGTTTTCATGTGACTCTGTATGCCTTTGACAAACATGCTGTTACTAGGCATGAGGACATACAGTGTGAAGTAATTTCTTGAAACTGGATAGCCTGAGAGAGTTCAAGGAAACCTACTAATGAATATCTGATGTATAACAAATATGTGATTTACATGCATTATTTTGTGTCTCTTCCTTGTTGTGGCATATCCCTCTCTCTTCATTAGAAAGCCCCTGACAAAATAAAAGCTGCTTGCATTTAGATTTAACCATCCTGAAGTTAACAGCGATGATGCTTTGCTTCCTTTACCTGCCTCTGGAAGCAGAGCCATTTCTGACCTGTTCAGCAGCATTGGTGTTCCTGGCTTTTTCATCAAAATTGATTCTGTTCTCCTAGTTCCTAGCCTCTGCTATTTTTTTTCTGGTGCAGTTTACAATTCTTGCAATTGATAGCTGCACAATGGCGTTCCCTTCCCTTGTATGCACTATATGCATGTTGAAGACTCTGGTTTAGAAGGTCGACCGGTTCTTGTGCATTTTTGAGTTATGTGATGATGCTATGGGAAGAAATCACGGAGAAGGTAGTACCTCAGTTGTGGGCATTGCCTCATCTACTGTGTCTTGCGGGAGAAGAAAGGAGGAGATGGTTTGCAAGTGCTTGTAAATAGTGTATAAGCTTCCCTTCCTTTACTGTGTCACATACATGCATATGGTGGTAGGGGTTTTGTGTTGGTGGTGGGGTTTTTTTTTGTGTGTGTTTTTTTTTTTTTTTTTTCTGTCTTTGGGCTTCTTTTTTTGCCATCTTTATAACCAGAGTATTCACTATACCAGAACAGTAATCAGGGAATTCTGTACTGTCCTATTAATCTTGCATCCTGATTACATGAGCTATTCCTTAAAGCACGCAGTAACAAAACAGAAGGGGTGGCTGGTGTGCAGGAATGATTACAGCAATGCGCTTTCTGTCCAGGCTCTGTCACGCTCTTACGTGCTGTTCTCATACGCCTGAACTCGCCGTGAGGAGGATGCAGATGGACGGATTTTTCAGCTACCAGCAGTACTGTCATGGGAATCCTGTAAATGCTACTGAGTCAGGAGTTTTAACAAAAAGTTGACTTTTATTGAAAGCAATTGAACTGCAATGCATGGTGAAGAATGAATGATTGGTGGTAGGACTCTGCCAGTTCAGATGTTGCTACTTTTCTGTTTGCCTGGTAGTTTGTAAGTGGGGTATGCTTCCAAATTGAGATCGTTCTGATAGTGATTTAAAAGGGTATCTGTGTGTCTGTTCTATCTGAGGATATATTTATATTGAATTTGTACACTATTAAATAACTTTAAACTCATGTGGGTGCTTTTTAACAGCTAGTGAAACTTTTTTTAATGTGAACACTTTTTTTTCTAATGTTAAGAGGATGTAAGGTCAGCATTTCAGCAACAACAGACAGAAAATGCATTGGACGAACTTACTGCCAAGCAAGCTGGATACAGAAATCAGTATTAGGAAAAAAACCCCCAAATGATCAATGTGGAGGAGGGGAAATAGTTTCGTTAAAAATGTAAGTAGATAATGTCTGTATTGTACAACTGTATACTTTTCACTGCAGTACAAAGCTTATAAAATCAGGTGTGTTCACTTAACAGGTTGCTCAAACATGACCACGATCTGAGTCAACTGAGCTTCTTTCATAAGAGCAAGCGACATGTCCTGGGGATCAGGAACGCTGAAGGACACTCCTTTTTTTTGAATCTTACATTTCCTGATGGAAAGGGAAATGCTCTCATTTTCCTCCCTTTTCCTTTCCCCCTCCCTGGGATTGATCGTAGCTGTAGAGCTCACCAGGGTAGGCTGCTCTCACAAACCAGGCACGCTTCTGTACAATTGTGCTATTTGCTTGCTGCTTTATCAGTCCAGGGCAAACTGTTCCATCTATTTTTTTTACAGCAGCTCCTTTTTATTACACTTGTACAGAGCATGGGCTTGGTTGTTAACATTCAGACGGACTGTCTACAAAAAAATAGAGGAGTAATCCAAGCTCTGCTGGCCGCTGAAATACCTTATCTGCCTTTCTGTTTTAAAAAGCCAATTTGCATTTTTCCCCATATCTCATCTGCAATGAACAAAAACTTTGCAAACATCTTATAGTTTGTGCTGTATGAATGAATTGAGAACATAGTCTGCTACGTGTCTGGAATTTGATACTCGCATATCAAAACTGAAAGGTAGAGCATCTGAAAGAGAAAACAAAACTACTTTTGAGTCTTGGGATGAGCATGTATGGGTTCCCCTACAGGAGAATGTTTGCTCTGCTGTGGCGTGTTACGTGAGCCGGGTCACATTTAGTTAGAAACTTGGTAGAAACACCCTGAAATCAGCAGAATTGTGTCTGGACAGAGGGATCTGCCAGTAAAGCTGTCAAATTCTGGAACTAAACTCTTTGCGGTATACTTTTAGCATTATATGACTTGCAGTTTCTTCAGGCAGCAGCTCTGTGGTTAGATTCACATAATGAAATCTGTGCAGTGCAACTCCACACCATGAGCAGAGGTGGCCTAGATCCCACGGGTGACCCTGCGTAGTTCCCAGCTCTGAGCAAGGCTGGTGCCTTGGGTCTGGCTGGATCACTGGGGATTACTGGTGTGCAAAGGCAGCAGGCAGTGGGGGTGGGAAGGGGAGGCAGAAGGATGTATTTCTGCTAAGCTGTTACGTGGACTGTCTGTGTCTGTAAGCCTGCTCTTTGGAGGTGGTGAATGTCGCTGATGTCACTTGCTTGGGTCACTCTGCAGTAATACCCGTGGAGGGAGGTGCTACATGACAGGCGATTGTGACATCTAAGGCCAGAGGGGATCTCATGCTTTGTTAGCCTGACTCCGTGTCATTACCCTTCCCGGAGTCCCCGTGGGGTGACGTGCCCGAGTGAGTGACAGCCCCTCCTGATCGCCTGTCAAAGAAGTTCGCTAGAGATGGCTCTGCTGGGGTTTGAAGGACCTCTACTGAAGGTGGAGCCAATGCATTTCTAGGTGAATGCCCCGGTGAGTGATTTTCTTGCTACTGAGAAACGTGCAGTGTATTCCCAGTCTGTTTTCAGCCTTGTATTAAGTCTTGTGTTGAAGCCAGTGTGGTGGGTCTTTGGTCTTCAGGAGTGGTTCTGTTTGAACTTTTCTGGTGGCACTGGAGGTCCCCGTGAATCAAATTCTTCAGTGCCTGTGGATACTTGCAGGTTCTGTGATGATCATCCTTCCTCTTCTGGATAAGTAGTTTAAACCAAGTATCATCAATATGGAAAACTGAGGAAAAAAGGGTAATGCAGTAAGAAGTTACATTTGATCTTGTGGTGGCTTCTCTTCAGATGTAGTCTCACTATCTTTATTTGGGCACTGGATAATCACAGGATTGAATTTCATTGGATTTCAGTTACCGGAACAGAGTCCATAATTAAGGAGTAACGTAAATGGTCTTGAGGGTCAGGTTACTGATGTTTTGAGGAGTTACTTAAGTGACTCTTCTTAATTTTTGTTCAAGGGTTTGAACTTCTATGGGCTTTCTATTAATTTTTTTTTTTTTTTAAATTGTTACTCTTGCACTTGCACACACGTGCAAAGGCCCTACTGAAGTAGAGTTTTGTTGCTTTCTTATCCAGGAACAACTTGGATTTTGTTCTTAAAAATCCCTGAAGTTTCTAGAATGTGTTTGGAGTGGCCCACTGAAACGTGTATTAATGCTTTCCTGTGATGGAGAGACTCCATAGAAGTGCCATTTCTCTTCAGGGTGGAGGAGCGGTGGTGCACGGAAATGCACCAGAACTCTGGCTGGTCCACTGTAACAGGTTGAACCCAACTGAGTACGCTGTTTGGTTTTGGGGTGAGTTGGTGTTGCTGGCATCAGCTGAGGTAGATCGCCTGCTTCCCCTCATGGGTGAGGGTTGAGATTTCAGCCTTCTTGCTGGTCCGGGCTGCTCTGCAATTGGTGATGAATTGCATGAGTGTAAGGATCTGCAGGATGGCTACGTCCTTTCTAGAGGAAGAAATCCACAATGATGTAAACCAGTAATTTTTCTTCTAAATTTTATTTTCTGCAGTTCTGAATCACTGTTAATGCTCGTGAACAACACACATGCCTTCTGGGATGTCTCTGCCTTTGCAGCTTTGTGCCTACAAATGTTAAAATTCTTTCTCTTTTGAGAGAAGCCTGTTCACTGGTGAGTGGAAGTCAGCGATTCAGACGGCTGTTTGCAAGGGCAAATTTAAACCCAGAAAATCTGAGCACAGTTTTGTGGTGTTTGGCAATCAGCTTTCACACAAGAAATGAAGCTTTTTTAGCATTCACAAGCATTGGTGTCTCTAGGCTGTCACGAATGTGCAACACTTGCTGCTTTAGCAATATGCACCTCTTGAGCAAGGGGGACAGGGAATGGAGCCAGCTGGCCCTGAGTATGGGATGAGAGATCTAAGAAATCACAAGTCTTGTAACTCCACATGCTCAAGAGTCATCGCAATGGTTACTTCAGCACATTTATCCATTTTGTATTTTAGATTTAGGTTCATGAGGAACAAGTTCTTAAGATTTGCATTTGTGTAGCCTCGGGTATTGACAGCTGTCCTTCAGTACTGGCAGTCTCTAGAAACACATACTGTATCTCACTGCTTGGAAGCCACCTCAGATACACAAGTTGTCCTCACTCATTTGCTGTACAGAAGGGCTTTAGTAATTGTAATAGAACAAGCTTTGAGATATTGAGATGTTAGATTGTAATAAAGCACTGGCATATCTCATGCTCTTTACTGGATATATTCCCCCCCCACCCCCCACATGATTTAGGTTAAAAATTGTTCATTTGCAGCAGTAAACATGGTTCTGAAGACTAAGCAAAATGTTCATTTTAACATGGGACATTTTATGTTTCCTGGACTGCGTCTTTGTTAGAGAACATCCAGACCCTCCTGCTATTGCTATTTCTCAAAATTAATACTCATCCCCCCAAAGTCAGTATCTTTTAATAATCTTAAAAAAACCCAAACAAACCCAAACTTTACTATCTTGTGATGTGTAGTATCTATTTAATGGAACGTTGCCAGACAGCTAGTGAGTGCTCTGAGCTTACGTAATTCAAAATGTGAGTCATTGTGAAAGCAACCAAACCCAGTATCATTGCTGAGGGTAAATGTGCTGCTGGCTAGAGGTGTATCTTTGCAATCGGAAGCCAGCAACGGATGAAATAGCGAACTGGCCAGCGTGATAAATGAGTCAAGCAGCCAGCCCTGCTCGGGTGAGGGAGTGTGTGTGTGGACTCCAAGCACGCCGGGGCTGTGTTGAAGCTGCAGGTGTGTACTGAGAGAATATGTTGAATTTACATGCTCACACCAAGATGGGACTGTGTACCAAAGTGTCAGTGAGAAGGAACAAAAAGGTCACGTTGCCTCCGACCAAGAGAATAAAGGTGTTGCATTTTTCATTGAAACAGCTTGTACTTGTCAGGATTCAGCCATAAAGAGTGGTTGCCACTATTAGGTCTGATGTCGGTGTGTGAGAGCTGTTGCATGTCACTAGATGTGCATGCTACCATCACCAAAATACTTACCTTGTTCTTGTTTCACATTCCATGCTGAGAATTAAAACCCAGTTTGGAAGAGCTACCCAGGTTCTGTGCAACTGCCAGCTTCTCTTGGATAGTTTAAGATACTGTTGTAGCACAGTTTCTTATATTAAATGCTGTTGCTGTACACAGGGACTCTGCACAAAGCTCTGATTGCAGCTCTTTTTCTTATTGATGTTACAGATCAATATCCTCATGATGAGATAGCTGGGATGAGGGATGTGCAGATAACCTAAGTTCGATGTGTGGAGCAGAGATTGTGTAGCCTAACTGTTAATCTGCAAGGTTGGTGTCTGCAGCTGGTCTGGGCACCACAGGCTTTGTATACAGGCGGTGCAGAGAAATACGTCATTTTAAGATGGGATTCATCTTGTCCTGAAGTAGCCATGTGAAATAGCTCAGTTTTTAGAGTTTGGAAGCTGGCTTAGGCATCCACACTTCCAGTGCAGACGGTCCAGGTTGCTCCAGTGGATCCCATCCATTACGTATGTCCTCTTGCCGCAGGTCCCCTTTTCTACCAGCGTGTGATCTTGCCGAGTGGTTGCTTGCTATGTGTAAAAGTAAGCATATGCATGGCAGAAACCCAAGCTACCTCCCCAAAAATCTCTGCTGCTAGCTCATTGTGTGGCCACAGGTAGGTTGCACTTTTTCTTTACTTTGGATAAAATTTTTTGCTCCTTGCAGGATGATGTGAGGGCTGGATGATGTCTCTATGGGATTGTACTTCTTAGCTCATTGCTGAAATACAGACTTCTCTGTACTCTGGGGAGAACTCAACTCCATGGAGCCGAACCGTGTTGAGAAAGGGATGGGGGCTCCCCAGCTCCTCCCACTTGAGGCATTTACTCTAGTTTCATCAATAATTTGACTTTTTTTTTTTTTTTAAAGATCGGCCACTTAGGAAATGTTTAGAAAAATCGTACATATATTTTTCTAAGTAAGCTCAGATAAACTTCTTAAACGGAACAAGTTTACAAAAGGAGCATAATAATCTGTTCGTATCTATCGTATACTATGTTTTTCTCTTTGCTGCTTCCTAGTTGGATAAAACTTAACACTGACTTTGTTACAAATGGTAGAGGAAATAATTTAAAATTACTTATTTCAACCAAATAATGCACTGAACTGAAATGTGGTTCAAGAGCTGCATCCCTGCTCTCTCCACAACTTTGAAACCAGATAGCTAAGTGATGGCGGGGTAGAGGCAAGTGGGTTTTACACATGCCTTACTCGTACGTGTGAGATGTGATGAATAAATGTCGAGAGCCCTGGAAACAAGTGCAAGAGAAGCACCAGGCTTGTATAACCTCTTCTGCGTAGGGAAAAGTGGTGTCAATCAGATACATAGGCATGTTGCAGCAGATATAGAAGCTGTTTGAAAAGAAATCAGGGCATTTGTTCCTTCTAATATAAACACTTTGTAACTAATTAAAAGGTATAAGAAGTCGTCAGTTCTTGCAAGTAGGGAGTTGTTATATTGTGTGTTGGGGGAAACAGACTATTGTTTTGCAATTTATATAATGTAATTCAAAAAATAAAGTTGTTCTTAGTGGAATGCCTTTGTGAATGTAGTCAGTGTCAGGTAACCCTAATCTACAGGCAACCTGTTACAAAGAAAAGCAGGTCTATAAAGTTGCAGGCTGTTACTTGCACTGTTGTGGAGTAACGGCTTGGCAGTATTGGTAAATTTGGTAGTAAAACTTTTTACAGTTCTTTATAAGAGTTTAAGAAGGAAATCTTTCATTATATCCCTAATGTCTTGGCATAAATGCTATCACACACAGTCAAGTTGTCACCGTGTGTTGAATTCAGAAGTACTGGGAGGTGACATACTCATTTGCCGTCTTGAAGTGTAATGTTTCCAGTTCAGGATGGACAGGCATCGGGAGTTTTGTACCACTGCTACTGTTATTCTTGAACTGAGATTCCTGTAATCACTATTGTTTTACTATTTATTGCTTGCCATTGCTCAGCAAAGTACTGAGAATTGTTTCAGGGCTGCAAACCTATCCCTTTCCAAGCCGGCATTTTACCACTGAAACAAAATTTTAACTGCCCAGGCTGTATTGTGCTGGAAGTTACAGAGTCTAGAAGGTGAAAATAGATTTCTGTTGGTTGTTTTGTGAGCCATGTCTTCATTTATGTGAGCAATGAAAAACCCTACTGCAACCTGGTGCTTGCTAACCTAGTGATCATAAAATCCTTTTAGAAAGCTTTTTTTTTTGTTTTGTTTTTAATTAACAATGCCCACAAAACCCATGTCTTTCTCAAGACTGGGTGCTGGTATGTCTGTCGGGGAGCTCTGTCTTTGGTTCTGCATTGCTTCTCACCATAATCCTTCATAATCCCCCCCTGTGTATCACTGCTTTATTATTGTTATTTTTCCCTGTGTGGGTCTTACCCAATGTTTTTCCCCGTGGGATTTAAGCGTATGTTTGTCTGTTGGGTCAGCAGATGAAGTGCATGTGCTGGTGGGCACTGAGCACTTGGGAACGCAGCCGATATTGTAAAGCAGTTCTGCTCCTCGGTGCAGACAGTCCTTGTGATCTTTACCTTTCTTCCTCAGTTTCCATTTGGCTTTGTAATCCTACTCTGTCCCACTGAACAGTGATGTTTATGGTGACATGTACTGAAATTAATTTATAGTATTGTTACTATAGTCAGCAAATACATATGTGAATTACTGAAATTCATGTGTGGTGGTGTTACTGGGAAGTCAGAGGAGCTGCTTATGTGATGCTGACAGCATGGGGTTTTGAACTCGGAGCTGTTTGTGTGCTTAAAAAGGATATTTCATAGCTGTGTGGTCTTGTTTCTGTGGATCCATCAAATACAAGTGCCAAAGTAAAGGTGAGAAATCTGAATTTACAGCATTTTTCCTCTGGGTAGTGTGAACAAATACAAAGTACTGTGAATGGCAGTTACTGTGAAACAGTAAATCTGGGTGTAAGGGAGTTAGTGATCAAGTGCCAGAGAACCCACTGGTACGAGTAAATGCTGTTGAAGGGTGAAGATGCTTTGCCCTCTGCAGTGACCTGTGAAGCAGCCCGGATGGCGCGTTGGATAAGCGGCGTAAAGACTGAGCACCTTGCTGGTGCACAAAACTTGCCTGGTCAGGCCTGGCTAGTGTGAAAGTTCACACCAGGTAAATCCTAAAATTCTGGGTTTAATACTTACTTCCTTGAAGTTTTTAATTTCTCACATTATTCACTTCAGACATTTGCACAGATTTGAGGTTCTTGGAACTCTTGCTGTGCCAACGTTGCCAGGCCGATACAAGTGGGCTTTGAATGTCTTGAGGTTAATAGTGGTTTGAAATGAAGCATTCAAATTAGCAACTCCCAGCCTTAAAACGGACTGCTCTAAAATCTTTTCTGTTCTGCATGGTGAATTATTTAGGATGTCTCCACTCATCAGGTGCTGGTATCTGAGTGAAAGGAATACCGCTGTCTAGCACTGTAAAAATATGTACCAGTATCAGCTCTGGCCAGCAGAAGGAGTTCTTCCTTCCAGGGAAAATATATTGGGCATATGTCTTTCAATTACATTGCATTCGGATGTTGCTTATTTTACTGTAAGTGAAAAGATTATGGGGGGAAAAATTATATGGGGGAACTCTCAAAAACTGTTTGGAGGAATTGCATACTTCGCCAGGGAGCTCAGTGTACAGTTGCTTGCGGTGGTCGTGCGCTTTGGCTTTCTCATTTCCACCATTTCCTCTTGATTCAGAGTGGTCCTCTGCCTTCTTGGCCCTCTGGCCTGGTTTTGAACTGTGGTTTAACAGCATTCGTAAGGACTGCCATTACTTTGTAAAATGGAGTATACTTTCAGGTAGCTGGTGTGCGGGATCCTCCAACTTCTAGGGTTTTGGAGGTGTGTTGTTTTTTTTTTTTTTTTTTTTTTTTTTTTGATACCATCACTGGCAGTGAAATCAATAGCAGGTCCAGGCTCTATGCATGTGTTGTCTTAGGGCTGTTTTTTGATCTTAAAACACGAAATGTGTTGATTTTCACGTGCACTGGGAGCCTACTGCAGGTTGAGATGCTGACTCTCACAGGAGCTTCCCTCTTCAGTACAGGGGCAGTGGGAGGGCGGCTGTGCGTGGCTCTCACTGCGGGGCTGCAGGGGCGTTGCTTGAAGAGAGGACAGAGTCTTCTGCTGAGAATGGGTTGGAGCCAAAACAGTTCTAGAAAGGTTTTTTGGGGTGAGGTAAGCAAGTGGTCGCTCTAGGAGAAGCTTTGGAAAATGTCAGCAGCGGCAGGAATGGGGAAGAACCTGATGAGCAAGTAGGGTAGCTCCCAAATGGAGAAGGGTAGGATGTTGTAGCCAGAGGCAGGGAATAATAAGGCCAGGAAGGATAATCATCCCTCCGGTAATGCCTGTGCTGAACAGGGAAGAAGGTTCAGTTATGGCCCCGCTAGCAACGCTTTGAAGTGGACCAGAAACTCCTGTAGCCTTTAGACAAAATTTGTGAGAAAAAAAAGTTGTGATAGATTTTTATTTTTATTTTTTTTTCCTTCTTAAAAGTTCATTGGCCAGGGCTGCAGGGGGGAAGGGAGAGCCGTCCTGCCTGCAAGGAGCAGGGCCAAGGAAGCATTTGTGCTGTGTATGAAAAAAAAAAGACAGCAACCGGGAAGGGAAATGCTTAAAAATTGCAAGTTTACGTGTAATCATGGGAGAGCTGGAGGAAAGCAAAAGTTGCCCCAGTGTACACTGGGGTCACTTGGAGTTAAAGTCAACATGCAGTCAGTTTATTGTCCTCCTTGAGCTTGTGAAGGGTTCACCGTGCTAATGCTGCCATCACTGTGGATAACTCAAAAAACCACCCAGCCCAGAAAGCCAACTCCCACTAAGACAGACTGTCCTTCCCTGCAGCCAGCTTTTTGTTTCGTTTGGTTCATGTTCTAGTGGTTAGGGCATTAATAACACCAAATGCATGCAGACAACATCTTTCTATCTTTAAATACTTGCACGCTTTTTTCCCTTCCCCTATTTAATAGGAATGCTTGATATTCACATTCCTCTTTCTACACAAAGGGAAAACTGGGGCAGCAGGATGTTGGGACTCTATTTCAAATACTGTGGAACTACAGATCCCAGTAAAATTAATAGGAGGAATATGCAGAGGTTTTTCCAAGTCTGAGCTGTGAGTTAATAATCTATAATTATTTTAAGAAACATTGGACATGAGGTAAAAATTCCTGCTCTTTGGCCATCATTGTCTTCTGCCTCTCTGCAGCACAGAAGCTAGTAGGTCTCCCCCTTCTCCCCCTGCCCCCGCCATCATTTATGCTTGTGTCTACTCCTTTATAAATTATTGGCATGTTCTCTAATTCATTCTTTGGTGACAACAAAAAGAAGCTTGTATCTTGTTTCAGTAGACAGCAATTTCCCTGGGCTGAATATCTCATTGCTTTTGCATTGCTGCATTGTCTTGGCTTCCATGATCCCTGCTTCTTGCTTTGTAAATCAATTTTTAAAATAAAATAAAATCATGAAGGACAGAGACAAAACATTTTGTTCTGTTACAGGCATTGTGTTATCTGAATGATACAGCTGAGAACACAAGGACAAGGATTGGAAGGTACCTGCTTTTAAGGAAGGAGCAGAAGAGTTAAAAATAGGACTGGTTTAAAGGATAATAAATAGGATGAATATAATCCAAGTGAGGTAGAAGATGAGCACGTCTGCTTTGGGGAGGGGATGCCCTTATGATGATGATAGCAAACTGATTAGTAGCCTTGATTTTGGGGGGTGGTGGTGGTGATGTGACTGAAGTTCAGTTAGTCAGCATGCACCCTTGGTTTTGCTGTTGAACTACTGTAGTAGGGAGGAAAGGGCTGGAGCCTCAGTGTTAAGCAAGATGGGGATAGCGAGGTAAAGGAAGAACAGAAAGACCCGAGCTAAGTGAACCTGCTCATCTTGATTTGTGTCTTTGTGCTGTGTCAGAATGTGGAAGTCTTACTCTAGTTGAGAGACACTTTGTTTTTCTTAATAGTGTGACCAAACTACTACACAGACTGTAGAGCTGTAGGTGGTAGGGTCATACCTATTGATATTTTTTATCTTTACCTGGTATTTGTGAGCTCTGGTTATACAAGCTGAACTCTGTCCCTGACTGAGATACCTGGAGGCGGAGGATGAGATGGTGAGATGTGCCACTGCAGAAACCAGATTCTTCCACTGGGGTTTGTTTATGCTGCTGCCCACCAACCTCACCAAATGACACAAAACCATGTCATTGCTGGATCTGCAAATAGGTCTGCTGTGATGTAAAAATCTGCTGGTTTTGCTGGCGGGTTGGTGCCCACCTCTGTGGCTGATGCCTAGTAGTGTGACTGCCCCTCTCAAGGGGGCGAAATGGGGTATCATTGTGTTGCCCCTCTGAAATGCATACACAGTGTCTGGAAGGTGGGGGCTCTCTCCATCCTGTCCTGGTACTATTGTTGATTGCTCAAGCATTTATTAACTTTATTTATTAATTTATTTATTAGCAGAGGTAATTTAAGGTATTTAAGTGTGAACAATTACACTAAGTTTCACTGTTACTTTTTTTGGAGGTGGTCTTGCTATTTGTCTATAGTCACCTGCAGGGTTTTCTGCTGTTGATGAAAAATTTCAAGTTGTTGATCTTGCTAACGAAATATTTCGGTATAAAATCAAGTGTTGTAAAAGGAAAAAAACACTCTACTGGTGTGACTTTGTTCTTTTTCCAATGAAATTGTGAATTCTGTAGTAACCTCAGGCTCAGGGGAGATTGCTATTTCAATGACTGAAAAACTTCAGGAGAAAAATTCTGAAAATAAAAAATGGTAAATCCTTTCCACGGAGTAGTAACATTTGTTTTACCAGACGTTTTATTGTATGCCAAGATTTGCAGTTAATTTCAGAAGCCCATCTGAATCCTGACGAGGCAGATGATGATAGTATTTAAGGTTACCTTCATGTGTGTTTCATTGCTTCATTACAGGCGCCTTGATTGAGCAGCCTGTGCCTGCAGCCTTTTGCTTCTTACTGTAGTACTGCTGGTTTCTGTTAAGCACTGGGCTTGCCCTAGTCCTGAAACAGGTTATGAAGGAAGCTTTAGCGACCAACAAAGAACTGTATTGCAAAGTAGATGCTTGTAGAGGCTCAAATTTACTGAGGAAGCTTGGTAGGTGGTACCTAGTCTCCTCTGGGGTCCTTTGCACCTGCAGTAGGTCTTGCCTTTGGCAGTGACCCCTCTGGCTTCCCCGGGCACAGTGTGTTGGTCAGTCGTGGCCCCGGCGGTGCCTTCTCTTTTCCCCCATCCTTCCTGTCCCTGCTCCAGCATCCTGAGCTGGGCATACTGGTTGTTGGGAGGCTTCAAAGTGTTGCCACCCGACCTGCGTTTGCAGGTGTGTTTGATGTTCGTGGTGCCAGGAGCAGCTCCTCGTGTGGCCGTGCTGCCCTAAGTCACGTGCAGCACTTAAAAGAGTGTTGATATTTGTGGCAAGTGGTAGAGGTGCCCACTTAAAGTTTGTAATGAGTTGTGAGGATCACTTGCGCCTTTTCAGTGGTATTGTATCTGTTTAGTAAACATACCCATTTAGTTCACAGAGAAGATACACAGTATTTACAAGAATTCCTAATATTGGAAGCTTTTGTAAGCTTATGGAAGGCACAGGATTTAATGAAAAATTACTCTCTCTTTGGTGATGTTTTACTTATACTGCAAAATTCTTCTCACTTGACGTTATAAAAGTGAGAGTATTGCTCCAAATTTTCCAGCAGCAGTATTCCCATCAGACAGTGTAACAACAGAAGGTGCTAAGCATCCTGCCTGTTTTGTTAGAACAGAGTTCTCCAGAGTTATCGAGAGGCAATTTGTACTATATTTATACAGCATTATGGTAAATGTACTTTGAAATGAAAAGCAGGTATTCCCAAGTCTACTGTTCAAATACTGTTCTTGCAGTGAAATTGTTTTTCTCCTACATCTCCTGACACTTGAGGATAGCTGTGAAGTTAAAATGATAATAAAAAACAAGTTAAAAAAACCCACAACAAAAAACACCTGTACCAAACCCAACCCCCACAAGCATGTATTCCCCAAACCCTCCTACGCTCTCTCTGCTCCCACCGTATCCTTACGTCCCCGCTCTGTAGAGGAGGCATGTTCTTTTTAGACAAGGTGGGGGAGACTTGTCTATAATTTTTCTTTCAGATTTTAAAAATACGAACTTCTTTCAGTCTAAATCAATGAAAAAATACAATCATGAAAAAGCAAACTGTTTGTGTGTACTTAAAAGTTTGCTAGCAAGTAAATAGTGTGTTTTTAATGGAGGCAGGCACTTGCAGAAAATGGAAGAGACTGCAGAATATACGTGGCTGTTGCAGTGTCCTTTTCTCAGCGCATCGTGGAGGGTTTCTGGCACCGGTTCTGAACACCGTCTGTCTGTGTTTCAGAGTGAGCTTCCTTTCTTAAAGCTCTGCACTACGGATAAATGATCGCTGACGGGTACAGACGTGCGCTGAGGGACACCGGGAAGGGAAGCCTGAGCCCACTTAAGTGGAATGCACATCATTGATTCCTGCAAGAACAACTGATTAATCATAAGCATTAAAAAAAAAAAAAAAGCTGAGCTTGTTTAAAATACAAGCTAGTAAACCCCAAACTGAGTCAGCATGCAGTACAAAGCCCATAAATGTAACTGTATGATACGTGGATGCACCAGACTTTATATATCAAAGGAGTTATTTTATCCTAAAAAAAGCACCTGTGGGAAATGGAAGGAAATTGGAAGAACAGGGGTAGCACTTTACTGTCGCCCATCTTGATATTTCCTTTACTCATCCTTGCTGCCGTACTTCAAACTGCATTTGCAGTGAGGTGCTTACGTTCACAGTCCTGTGACTCTGGCTGTGGATATCTACTGGGGTTTTATTTACTATTGTAGTAAGTCCCGTTTACTTCTGGTTTGTAAGATCTAGATAGAAGTAGTAAAACAAGATACCCAGGGTGGTTATTTAAAAAAAAAAAAATTGGGTGGGAAAAAAAAATTCTGCAGTTTTTAAGACCAGAAATCTTTAACGCCAGAAGCCAGAGCTCAGGCTGGGTGCTTGTGCAAGTGCTTCATGCGGAGGGGAGCAACGCCCTGGCCTCGCTGGGTTTGTTCATTTTGAGTGACTGGACTGGGATGAAATCTGTGAAATCCTGCTGAAGGCAAAGCCCAGTTTGCTGTAAAATATGATTTTCTTTATCTTACCTGATGAACTCGGCTAATTGAAAAAGCTAGCTTACATTCGTTTTGGTTTTTCCCATTTTTGTATAGTTTCCATATTGCATGATGTAGCAGCTAAATTCTTGGATATGGAATGGCTTTCTACATTGTGCAGCAGTAGCTGCATTTTAATGCACCCATAGCTATGTTTCTCCAGCTAACCTTTGTTATTTTAAAGCCTCCAATAAATCATTGTTTTTTATAAGCATTTTCAGAATGTAACTAGCTTAAAACTTGTGGACACGGCAAAGGCCACATTAATAATACTCTAAGAGTTGGAGCAAAGCAGGCAAAGTATTTTATTTGCTTTATCTACAGATTCACTTCCTGTCACTGTGGAGTACTTGCTTAATTTCCTTTGAAAGCTTAATTTGATGGAGCTGGCCATTTGACTGTTGACTTTGCTGTTTTCTGACACCTTTAAAAAAAATTCCCTCTAGTGATGTGTGCTATAAACCCCTCTGTTTTTGGGGGGACACATGCATTGATTTCTGGAAGTGACTGCTATTTCTGATTTTGTTGTATCGTAATTTACTTTAATATCTAAGATGTTGCAATATCAACAAAGCAAGTTACCAGAGCAGCTTAGTGTTCTCCTGCAAGATCTCTTACAAAATGCGTAGGGTGGGTTTTTTGTTGTTGTTGTGTAAGGCCCATTTGCCAGATGATCAAGGCTTCATCAGAGCCAGACAGCACTTGAAGGGCTCTGCCTGAAGTGACACAGATGCTGGAGCGCCTTTGGTGCGTGCGTGGTGAATGCCAAAAGGCAGCTCCACGTGTGACCGGCTTGGGCACATGGCGTTGGCAGGAGAAGGGGACGTTGGAGCTTGGGTGGTTGGGCAACGCTTCGTCTTAAGGATCATTGAAATAACCCAGTGCACATGGTTGCTGGGTGAACTTCCTTAACCCGCAGGAGGGCTGCCTGCCTTCTCTGTGTTTCACACCTTCCAGTCATGATACGTAAGGAGTTGCTCATGGATACAGTGCGTTTTGTTGGGAGTGACTCCTGTTCTCTAATAGGCAGCAGGGATGCAGTGTGTAAAAACAGCTGCTCAGCAGCAATGTCTTACGTGGGCAGCGTATTTCTGAGTATCTCGAAGACAGTTTGTGGCCTGATCATCTGTGGTCACCTGGTTTATGGTGGCTGCAGCAGATGGGTTTTTTCCTCTCCCAGAGACATGTAGTATGCATCCACGATTTCTGCTATGGTATCTTTTTTCTTTGGTCTGCGTGGTTGTACTCCTTGCTTGGCAGAGGGCTGGGAAAGCCCTACGTAACTTAGACTTTATTTTGTTTCTAATAGGAGAGGGGAGGAAGTTAGGAAGGATCATGCTGCCCTTTGCCAGCCTATAGTGAATTTGTCCACTGAGCCTCCTATACTCCCTTACTTGTATGTTCTGTGATAGTCTGTGGCAAAACAGAGGAGGCCTCCCTCAGTGCCTTGGTTTTGTTCACCCTCAGTCCCAGGGTGCTGGCTCTGGTGAGAGGAATAGCAGTTGCCATCCAGCAGGCTGAGGGCTGTTGGCACTGTTGGCCAAAGTGCCCATCGGTTGAATTTGAGGCTACTTTATAGCTGTTGAAGCCAACCTGAGCCGGTGCTACCACCGGTGGTGCTCTCCACTGTTTTCCCCACTGTGTTTTGCTTTGCTACAGAGGCAACATGGGAACAGCTTACCTGCAGGGCACGTGAAAGCCAAGCGAGGAGACAAGAAATAGCAAAAAGAAAGACCCAGGTCGTGCTGAGGGATGCAGGAGCCAGGGGCCACCCATCACGACACCCCTAGGGATAAGCTGTGTTGGCTGCGGGTCAGTATTAGGTGCATGGAGAGCTGCGTCCTGTCCAGTGGGATCTCTGGGTTGTGATGGGCACAAACTGAAACATAAGAGGTTTCAGTTGAATATGAGGAAAAACTTCTTTACTTTGAGGGTGACAGAGCACTGGAACAGGGTGCCCAAGGAGGTTGTGGAGTCTCCTTCTCTGGAGATATTCAAAGCCCGCCTGGATGAAGTCCTGTGTAACATGCTCGAGGAGAACCTGCTTTAGCAGGGGGGTTGGACTAGATGATCTCCCCAGGTCCCTTCCAACCCCTTGCCATTCTGTGATTCTGTGATTTGAGCCTTGCCAATGCCGTGTTGTCCTGAGGGGAATGTGCTTCCCTCTCTGACCTGTTGGGCACCTCTGCCTCCCCTCCATCCCCCCTGGCTTGGGGCAGCCCTGCTGCTGCTCCGCTGCCTGGTCCCTACAGTCACCTGTGCTGCCCGCTCCAGGAGGCCAGGCTTCTGCCGGTGGTGGGGCATAAATAAAGTACCCCAAAGTATGTCAGTGTTAGCATTTTGTTTTGAAGACTGAACAGGTAAATACTAGGTTCTTAAGTGTGCCTCAGTTCTCCCTTCTGCTTTCCAACAGCAGCTGGACAAAATCTGTATCGTGAATTACAAAATAATCTTAGTCTAGATTTTAATTTTTGTTGAAAACAAAACATTTTCCAGTATCAATTCTACCACAGTAATCAAACCACCTTTATCAGCATAAACAGGAGCAGAATGAGCAACAAAAGTGTATATAAAGAAAAAATGAATGGGTGGGTGGCTGAGACCTTTGCAGTGCTGGTTTTCGAGGGGCAGGCAGTACTGTTGTGCTGGGGCACATCATATATGACCTCCAGTTGTTTCTGTCCTGCGTGTTGTAGCTGACCAAAACTTCCAGTAATAATATTACACTGAAATTCCTTAATTTATCCCCTGCTGTCGCCAAAGTCATGTGTGATATGTCTGAGTTTCCTTTTAGTTGTCCTCTGATGTAAACCAAATCTGCTGTCATCTGGTGAAAGGGGAGTCATGTAAACCAGTGAGCTGGCTATTCTATAGACATACATAATGACACACTTTAATTACTTACGCATATGTGCCGACTGCCCTGTATCACAGCACACTACCTGCTTTATAGCAAAGTGACAGTTTTCCTCTTTACTCATCTCATGGGTCAGGAATCAAATATATTTCTGAACTTTGTTTATTTACTTTGCTTTCTGAGTGCTTCTTGTGTGTTTACAGTTCAAAATTTTGCAAATGTTTGTTGAGATTGACCTATTGTAAAGACATAGCATGCAAGAATGTCACTAGAATAAAGCATGGTCCTCTATGCCAAGTTAAAATGCTTTCTGAGGGTGAGCAAGAAAAACAACGCAGGTGTGCTATACACGTCTTGGCAGAAGACGGGCTCTTTATGGTACATCTACCATCACTGCCTGAGCCTGGCAGAACGCTCCTGTAGCATATACATGTGGCTTTTCAGGCAAATAGCAAACAGAGTTTAATGTGGCATTCAAGCACAGGCTGAATCTGGAGGTGGGGGCACTTTCTCCTGACTTCGGTGCCGTTTGAGCCAGACCAATTATGCAGTTGCACGTTTATCTTGGCCTCCCAGGGTAAGCTCTTTTGGATTTAGTCTGTAATCAGAAGGGAATGTCAGAAACAGAAGTCTCAAGTAACCTTTCCCTTTTGCCTTTAAGACTTGAAACAAGAGAGACTTATGTAGACAGAAATATTCTAAAGCTAAATACAAGTTAATTGCGCAAAACCCTATGCTTATCTCCTCTGTGTCTGAGCTGCACTGTGGACATTTGAGCTGTGAGTTGTAGTCCAAAGGCAAGCTATATTTTTTGGAGTTCGGCTGAAATGATGATGAGCTTTTCTTTTAAAAGGATGGAGATCTGTTAGTAATGACAAATTCTGGGTTGGTTTTTTTCCCCTTTTTTTCTCTTTTTCCTGTGATACTTCTGTGCTGTGCTTAGAGCTCCTTCTGCACATCTTCAAAAGATGGCTGAACTGCATCTCTGCCCTCCCTCCTGCTTGCCCTGGCTAACCCACATCTCATCCATGTAATTTAGACTCTTAAGGCTTCTTGGTGCGGGACAAAACCCGACTCCCTGAAGGGACTGCAATGGCAGTGGTTTGTGTAATTTCCCCAAACTCTTTCGCTGCTAGTTAGAGTATAGTAATGTTTACTTCTGGTCTGAAACCCTCTTTTATTTTCTTCTTTTGGCTTCAGAGGCAGCCAGGAGAGCAGAGGAAGAGGGAGGCGAGGTGGGAGAGCCCTTCTCCAATGCAATGCAGGCAGTGTAACTGCTGCACTTCAGCCCCATTGGAGAAGTGGAAAGTGTTTCTCATTTCTTTGAGCTTGCACCAAAGTAGGCTGTGGATATGCCTGTTCCAGAATTAGAAGTAGTTAACTTTGCATTGACCGGTTACAGGCACCTCTTACTTGTGGGAGACCCCTGTCCGTGTACAATCATCTGTGGAAATAATGAGTTTTAGGAAATTCAATTAGGTAGGTCAGTATCATTTCCAGTAGATGAACTATGAGCTATAAGTTTTCCAAGGCAGATGCTCCATCTCTGGGAAAGGAGTACTCTGGTTCCCGCTGAAATCTCTAGCTGCTGTGGTAATGTCAGTAATAAGCTGGGGGAGGAGGAGGAGGAGGAGATCTCACTGGGCTTCTCTCTTGTCACCGCAGTGCCCCAGGCAGCACTGCCCGCGCTGTCCATGCCACGGCTCAACTGCAGCTCTGCTGCCTGCACCCCTCCAGAGCTGAGCTCGGGGTGCTCTGCGCACCCCATCTAAACTCTGTTTCAGTTAAGCGTTTTCAATATGTACCTATAGCCCCACCTGTTTTTGATGCGTGCAAAAAAGGTGAGCTCAAAGTAAAGCATTGCATCTAAATGTCTTTGGATTTTGAGGTGTGAAAATCCTAAAGCAAAAGTAATTTGTTTTGGTTTTTTTTTAATCCTTTTTGATCATTATGGTGTTGTGAATCAGAATACAGGCATCTTTTCAGTTGTGACCAAGGTCCAAAATTTGCATCGTGAATATCTCCATACAGAGTAATATATGCAGACATAATTACTTATAGAACTATTTCTGATGTCTGTCTTTGGTATATTGATCTTAAATGGTTCAGTGTAAGTTTTGTCTTTTGACATGAGGCATGTGAGTATAAAAGCTTAAGCACATTTTTGTTTGTTTGATGTTTGGAAGAGTAGCTCATTTGAAGACATGCCCTTTTCCCTGTGAACCTTGAAAGAGGTGTGTAGCTCACCAAAGGCCATGTGGTGGACTACTAAAAATTTCAAGGATGTCTTCTTAAATTTCTTTAAAATGTCTTTAAATCAGTCATCCAGGTAAGAGTGATTTAAAATTCAAAGTATAAGAATTTTTATTAGATTGACTGTGTATGAGGATATAAAATATCAATTTAAAATGTTGGTGTGCTAAATTCTAATTGATTTGTTTCATTTTACAAGATATAGCGTGTTCTGAATTAACAGCATAAACACGTCTGCTTTTGCTCTTACTTTACAGACCAGTGCAGAGAACAGCTTGAATATGTTCTGTTGTATTGTGCAGTGAGATTGGACTTCTCAGAGGAAGCGTGAAAAATTCCAGAGTTCAAGATAATGTGTATTCCCCCCCCCCCTTTATAATTTAGGAGAATGTTTGACTATCACAGTATAACATTTGATCTCATCTGGTGCAGATAGTCTGAAAAGAATGTCTTATATGAGCTTGAGAGGTCTGAAAGTTTTGAATCCAAGGCAATTTAAATTTTTTTTGTTTTGCTAAAGCTAAGTAAATTTTGAAACAGCCATGGTTTTAAATAATAGAACTAGCTAAGGATCAAAGTTTGTTGTGTGAAAATCAGAAAGGTTTTAGGTTTTTTACAGTATTTCAGTTCAAGGGTCACCTTTTTTAAAAACTATTTCCTAAAATTCAGGAGGGGGCTGTTTCAGAGAGGGAGCCTCCATGGGGCAGGGTGTGCAGCTGGGAGGCGGGGGGTCCAGCAGCGAGGCTGTGTTCTGCAGAGCGCTCCCCAAACTTGCATCTCTTTCAACCCAGATGTCGGATGTCTTAGTCACAGGGTGGAAGAGGTACGAGTCATCCAGCAAAATAATGTTATTAAGGCTAAATTTTACTGTTCAGGTCAAACCTCCTGATGAAATCCATGCATGTGAACTTGGAACAGAAGTGTGGCCTGGCCGCGGGTGTTGCTGTGAGTCAGTGTCTGATTCCTGGCAGCGGGGAGAGCGTAATCCCTCCTCCCGCATTGCCGGTGTGCGCCGCGCTTGTGTCCCCCCACCTACTTCATGGTCATGCAATCTATTACATCTATTCTATAAACAGTCTGGTTTTTGAATCGAGGACTAAATGAATAGGTTTCTTGCCTCTCCGTTTTGTCCGGCGCTGATGCATAAAAATCCAGCAAAACTTTGATTTTCTCCCTCTCTCCCTTTTATTTTGAAAGGCTACAGGGATGTGACTGGGAAATGCTGCCTACTTGGAAGACAGCAAAGGCCCCCGGCCAGCTTTATCTGTAGCTTGCAGCCGGTCGATCTTGCTCTGTGTCTTACCGAAGCAAGAAAGTTCATGACCTCCCCGTATCTGAGCAGCTCGCTATATATAGACTAGGTTCTTCCCCGGGAATTCTCGCAGCCGCCTCTCTCCTGCGGCCATGGAGCAGCTCGGTCCCCAGGTGATGATTTCGGTGTTGTGCAGGACTGAGTGGGGCGCGTCGGTGGCTGGTCCCACGTGCGTGGGGGCACGCAGGACTTGCCTGGAGCAAAAACCTTGTAAGGCAGCTGTGAGACTTTGTGCTGAGCTGAAGAATTCTCCGCCAGAGAGCGAGGCCCCATACCTGAAAAAGTGCAAATGTGTGTTCAGGCTCTTGAAAATTATTTTCTTTCACTTAATATTTTAAATTGCATAAACATACATAATATTCTTTCCCCCTACCGAATCAAAACAGAGCACGAGAGAAGTCTGAGAATCCAAATTTCTTGTGGCAGTTTTCCTCTTTAAGAACAATATTCTTGACTTTAAAAATAAGAACTGTGTTTTATATATACGAAGTTGTTATTTTGATGCTTGCAAGCTTCTGTCGGTCCAGACATCTTGCCACTTAAAAAGTATGAGGGATTTTTTTTTTTAAATATATTTTTATCTCAGTTATTTAAACTTTCATTGTATTTTTAACAGTGCTGTTGCTATTCAAGTGGAAGAGGAGAGGCATAACAAAGGCCTATTGGTTGCTAGGAGAAAACTTGCAAAGTTAAATGAATTAGTTTGAAGTGTTTTGCAAAAACACAGGGATGGAGGCTGCAATTAGATGAAATGGTTTAAAACTTTGGTTAGCTTGATGCAGGACTGGCTGGGGAGCTATTAAGCCTGTGCTATCTAAAAGAGAGGCAAAAAAAAAATGCCGTATTTTAATCTCTTTCTATTCATCAAACTCTTTTCTTTTTGCTCTACTATGTTACAGACCAGTGAGCAGTTTTTACCCTTTAGTGGAGCCCAAGACACTACCTTAATGTATGTAACAACAGCATGGGTTATGCGCTGATCGTTCAAAGTTAGCAAGACAAGCTAGCACCTTCTTATATCTGCGTTTTGGTGTGGCACCAATTGGAGATACACCAGGTGAATAATATAAACAGGTTTTCTGAAAAAAAGATTTGTATAGTCTCTATACAAGCCTGTTTTTTTTTTTTAACTCATTAGGTGGGGTTTGCTGCTTGTTCGTAGTCTCAAATATACTGTATTTGCTTTAAAGTAGTTGGTTACAGAAAATAAAGTTGCAGGACTTTAAAAAAATACTACTTTTCTGTGAACATATGCGTGTAAATGGATAATATGGGGGGTGTTGAAATGTTGGTTTTAATCAATCCTATGTGAAACTTATTTTTGCCATTAGTTATGAAGAGTTCTTGGATTCTGTGTGTATATATATGTAAGAAAAGTGTGTGTGTGTATATATATATAGGTATACTGTTATATTGAAAACATTTTCAGTAAAGTAAGTTTCTCAAAGCACATAAAGAAATAGAAACTGGAGGTTTCAAACTCGGGCTTGACCAAGTAGAAGATACTCTCTAATTTGTCTAGCAGAAGCAAAGAAGCATAATTACTTGGGTTTTACAGGGCTTAATGGTGTAATTCTGGGTGGAATATTATGGTGCATTTGAGTATATTTCTAACATTGTTACTCTGTATGCAGTTGCAGTCGTTTATCTGTATCTTCTGCCAAGGTTGATTTTGTTACAAAGATGGGAATTTCTGATTTAGACCACATTATAAGTTATGACTGAGAATACCAAAGTGTCATATCACTTTTATATTAATCAAAATTTCTAGAGATACAAATTGCGGTGCCTTGAGCTGGAAAAATGAAGCAGTTTTTACAATTTCCTGTATGATATACTCACAGCTCAGTTGAGAAGACTTGAAGGTTTCCCTTTTGTTCGAAATAGGGCTTGGCATTGCTTCCCTGAATTTAATGGTTATTTTTCATTGTTTTCTTTTCTGGTCAAGAAGACTAGCTGGTTTTGCTTCTCTCTTAATCAAGTCATCTGCTTTACTTTTGGCGAGTGCAGACACGCTGTTTGAGATTTAAGCAATTTTGAAAGATGTGTAATGGGGCAGAGTTCAGTGTACTGCTGTTAGCTGCTCCCTATCGCTGGAGGTGGCAAGGGAGAAGATAACTAAGGAAGTAAAAGGATTTTTAATGCTAGCCCCCATCGTTCTGCATTAGTGGATTCATTTTCAAGGCTTAACTTGGCAAGCTTTGCTTATGTTGATGGGCAGTAATGCAGCTAGGTCTGTGAGGGTATCACAATGTCAAGTTGCAAGGAATATTGGTGTAGTAAATAGAAGCCTTTATGGCTAAATGGCATGCTTTTACATAAATTTTTTCCAGTAGTTGTCATCTGTGTTTGCTTTAACATCTTGGAAGTGCTCTCTATTTCTGCTGCCGGCCAGGTATGGAAGTGATGGTGAGCCCTAAGTAGGTGTGGGTGATGGAGGAGAAGGGTAGGTTTTGAGAAGCTGGAGGAAGAGAGAAAGTTGTAGTGCACCCAGCAGCCATGTCAGACAGGCGATTTTTGGTGTAAATGGCGTTCTGGAACTGTAACTGGGATTGAGGGAGGAGAAAATGAGGAGAGGCACCGGTAATGCGAGGGTTCAAGGCAAGGAGAGGAGTTAGGTTTCTCCTGTTGTGAGCTCCCTTCACTACTCAGAGGGTGGGAGTGGGGTTCTGGATTCTTCCGATTAAACTGAGGCTAGCCTCAAGCTTAGGCCAGACATGAGCTTAGTTATTGATTTGAAAAAGAGGATTATTGTGGATTTGTGAGGAGGAGCTGTAATTGATGACCTCTGAACAAAACACGGATGCAAACTGGAATAGCAGGAGGAGTGAAATGTGGAGTTGGCAGCACTAAGCATCAGTTCTGTCTTTATTCCTGGTGAGGTCTCCAGCCTGCTATGGTGCTAATTGCATTTCATCTTAAACACGGTAATACCCTGCAGCACGGTCAGACAGTAGGAGTACAGCCACGGTAAACCTAAGGTTACCTTAGGGTCAATTTCTTTAAAAAAAGTCTTTTTCTTTAGAAGTTAGGAAAACATTCGGAAATAAAACAAATAATCCTTGAGGTTACTACTTCTAGGAGTTTGGTTTTGAGGTATTTTCCCTCCTTCACCCTAACATGGAGTGCTGCATTGCGGCTTCTGCTCTGGATTAGCAGCAATCAGAACCCTGAATTCAAAGAGATGGGCAGATCTGTTTTATTTAACCTTATAAAATAATCATGATTGTAGTAGTATATTTATATAGTGATTGTTCTCAAAGTTTCAGACAGATGCTAGGCACGTTTAGAAATGAGTAGGCGACACAGACTACTCAGTCCCACGAGAAGGTATTGAAATTACGCTGCTTCAAAAAGATCGGTCAGTTTGGAAAAATAATAGCTAAATATTGTTGCTAAAGATTGTTCCCCAGAGATGAAAATAAGACCTGTTTTGGTTAAAATATCTTGAAAAGTATTCAACGGCTAAATTAACATGCTACTATGATTATTTCCACATTGCTTTTGCAGATGCTAACTGGAAACCCATTTTCCTTGGTGGGTTTGACCCAGAGGCGCACAGGCGTGTGTTGAACAGAGATAGTTCAGGGGTGTCCGACCCTTACGGGTGAGCTGGCGGAGTGGTGGTGTGCAGACGTCCTCCGGCCTCATGTCAGCATACTTAGGCAAGGTGGAAGGCTTTTATGTGAGCTGTAATGTGCACATAGGTGTAAAGAACAAAGGAAGGGACTGTAGTTGTAGTCTTGGGAGCACTTCTGTAGGGTTGGGTGGAAACTCCTGGGCCTTTTAGTCCCCCACTCACTATTGGCAGGATTTCCCTGCAACACAAATCAGCAGAAATGCTCCGCACATCTATTCTGGGTCCCAGGACCCCGTGTTCATCTGTAGGTGTTTTTCAGCATATGCTTGTCACTCTTTATTTGTGCCATATACCAGCTTCACCCAACAGACATAGGTGACACGTTGCTTCTCCTCTGAACGGGATGGGGGATGGCCGTGTAGGCAGCCGGCGCTGCCCAAGGCACCTGCTGCTCTTGTGCGCCGCGGTGCCGGGGGCACGGGGATCTCTTCCCACATGCACCCCGCTTACAGCAACCGCACAGGCGGCAGGGAGAGCTCGTGGGTGCCCCTGCGCACGGCTGGCCGGCTGGCAGGGGAGAGTGGGGCATCTGAGACGCTAAGACTATTAAATCCTATCAGAAACTTAAGATACTGTAGCCAACTTAAATAAAGATAAACTTTCCTGTGATTCACGTAACTTGTGCATTCCTTCCACGTGGTTCAGCAAAGCTGTTTGTATTGCAAAGTCCTACTCACCAAGCCTTGACTTTGAAGCTCCTGGAGGAATAATACAGTCATCAAAACAGAGTGGCATTTCATATTTTTTTATTAACTTCATCGTTTACATGGTGTTGGAAATGTGAGGCACTGTATATAGTAATGTTTTTGCAACTTTCTCTGTATATTAATCATTGTTTAGCGTTCACATGCTGCCAGATTAATTGACTATGCCCACCTGGGAGCATATATCAAAACCCGTTGTTTCCATCTTTCACAGGCTTGATATTAATGGCCCCAAAATGGAAATCTTACTTCTAGTACATTCCTGAAATAAATTAGGCTCTTTATCTCATGTTGGATGTCACTAGGGTAGACAACTGTATTTTTACCCTTCTAAATCTTCCTTTGAAACATTTTGCCAGACTCGCAGTTTTTTGTGTTTCATCAACATAGATCAATCGTACACGTCTACAACATACATGTCTGTATATACAGACATACGCATGTGGATGGTTATTCCAGTAAAATCCATTATTCCATTGTCAATCTAATACTGAATTTGAAGAGCTATCATAGTGGCTGAAAAAGCCAATAAACGCTTAAATCCAAGCCATGCTGCAATGATGGGTGGAGGTAGGGGGCAAGCTCTTGGAAGAATGAGAAAGCATTTTGCTCTTTCATCAGATTCACTCCTGGTTCGATTGTCATTTCTTCACCATTGTTGCCCTACTTCTGACGTCCCTGCGTAGACGGTTGTGCACCATTATACCAAGTGCATTTCACTACATATTCATGAGCTCTGGACTTGATTACTGTAATTCATATCTGTCATCTGGCGTTAATACTGATAATTGCAAATTGTAATGGATAAACTATTTTGTTGCATTATTTGTTGTATTTAAATGCAGATTATGGGGTAAGCTCTGTGTTACGGGAAAATAGTCTGAAAAGGGCACATTTTTCTTACCTTACTTGTGAATTTAGCACACTGGGAGTTTGTGGCAGTGCTTGGATAGATGTCTAGGATTTTCCTACACAGGAATAAATCCCATGTAAAAGTCTTATTTAGCAGTTTGGGCAGAACAGTGTTATTCAGTGCCCACAGTATGGACATGAGGGAGTTTAGAGATACGGTGTCACTCCACTAAATAGGTTTTTCTCAAATATTTAACCCCCCCACAGCAAACAAAACATAATTGTGCACAGCATAAACAATCGGTAGTCATGATGAAAATGTTAATCTTTCATAGCCAAATGTGTAGCTTTATTCTTCATTTATTAATTCTCAGAGTTGGTTGCCATGTGCATTCTAGTGGCAGCACAAAGTAACTTCCTTTTTTTGCAGGTGCCTGCCTTGACACTAATAAGAGTGCAGGTGTTGGCTGGGTGCTCAGGACCTGCCCTTTGGTGGTGGCACCTCCTAGTGGTTAGAGGCCTGTGTGCTGTGAAGAAATGTCACTAAAGCCATTAGTTTTGACAATGAGCAATGTTTTCAGTGCAGTATTTTTGGAATAGGCTGCCAGGAGCCGTGTGAAATGTAGCCAGGACCCCAAGACCTGGGGGTGTTGGTTGATGTCTGGCTGAATAAGAGCCAGCAGTGTGCCCAGGGGGCCAAGAAGGCCAGCAGCATCCTGGCTTGTATCAGAAATAGTGTGGCCAGCAGGAGCAGGGAAGTGATTGGGCCCCTCACTACAAGAAGGACATTGAGGCACTGGAGCGTGTCCAGAGAAGGGCAACGAAACTGGTGAGGGGTCTGGAGCACAAGTCTTACGGGGAGTGGCTGAGGGAACTGGGGGTGTTGAGCCTGGAGAAGAGGAGGCTGAGGGGAGACCTTATTGCCCTCTACAACTGCCTGACAGGAGGGGGTAGCAATTAAGGGATCGGTCTCTTCTCCCAAGTAATAAGTGACAGGACAAGAGGTAATGGCCTGATGTTGTGCCAGGGGAGATTAGGTTGGATATCAGGAAAAATGTCTTCACAGAAAGGGTTGTCAAGCATTGGAACAGTCTTCCCAGGGAAGTGGTCGAGTCCCCATCCCTGGAGGTATTTGAAGATGGGTAGATGTGTTGCTTAGGGACATGGTTTAGTGGTGGATTTGGCAGTGCTAGGTTAACGGTTGGACTTGATGATCTTAAGGGTCTTTTCCAACCTAAATGATTCCATGATTCTATGCCCAGTCCTGCACCAGGGACGGAGCAGCCCCATGCAGTGATACAGGCTGGGGCTGCTCTGGGGCTGGGGGCAATGAGAGGGCAGGGACCCAACCCTGGCAGCAGGGAGCGTTCTGCTCTGGGTCAGCAGGGCATGGCCAGGAGGTAGAGGAAGGAATCGTCCCCCTCTGTTCAACATGTGTCGGTCCGCATTCAGTTCTGATCCTGAGATCTCTTCCAACCTGAATTATACCATGATGTTGGGTTATCAGAACATGTGGAGAAGATGTGCTATTTAATAGGTATCGGAAATATGCAGCACATAGGAAAATTGATTTAAATTAATTAGTGATATGATTTCTTATGGATTGATACAGATTGCTTCCAGGTGAAGTGGGTGAGTTAAAAAAAAAAAAAAAAAATCAAGACTTCCATGATGCACTGAGGTAACTCGTTAATAGGCGGAACTTGCATATCCTAAGATACAGTATTTTATTTAGAAAATTGTAGGGCAGGAAAATGGGAAGAGTTCTAGAGTACATCTCGGACTACTTTCTTTACAGATTTAGGAAATCACCATTTCTTTTCAAAAGAGCAAGAGATTCTCATATATATATACTTTTGAAAGTTTATGCAAACTGTGTAGTGTCTAACAGCCAAAGTAAATTTACCATTTTTAATACCAACCGTTTGCTGTCTAAAGCAAGATCCAGTAGTTCCTTAGTGCTTTTTTTTTTTGTACTCCAGTAGTAATGCAGCACACCTTGATACGTAGTAGTGTTCCAGTGGTTTACTGACCATATTATTTCAATTTAGTGGGGAGACATTTAATTGCTAAGTTGATGACTAATTGGCTCATTTTTTTGGTTGTTGGACTTCTATGCTGAGGACTGAAACTCATAGTGTAATGTGATCAATTTTTAAGTAAATCACTGTTACTGTTGAAAGTGGACATGTGGGATGCATGCAAACCCTAACTACTTTTTTTTTTTTTTACTTTGTAAACACGTGTTCCAACATTTCGGTGTCTCAGGAAGCGTAATATTGGCCAGATGTTCAGATTTTGTCTTGGATGGATTTCTGGTAAGTTAAAGCCCTTTTAGCGAGGCTGGGAAAACATTGGTGAGCATAAAAGTAACAAGATGCTCCAGTGATCAGATTTGTATGTTGTTCTCTTTTTTTGTAACTGCTTTGTATCTGGGATCAGTATATACCCCTTAGTCGAAGGCATTGTATACACACTTGTATGTTTGAAAAAGATTAACCCCTGACCAGGGATGATTTGTAACCTTCCTGTGTGTGTATCCCTATTTCTTGGTAATACAAAATACCAAGAAATTAACTTTAGCGTGATACATTGACAGTCCAAAAAGCAGTTTTACAGGTTAAGAAACAAAAAGACGAAAGGCACGAGGTTTTTTTTCTACTGTACAGCATTCAGCTATTTTCTGTAGTGCTCTGTAGCCATTTTTCTTAACTTCATGGGGCACAGAGCAAGGTAAAGTAAATGTGCTCTAGAATTGGTATGAGGGGAGTGATTGCAGATGGAGTGTGGTCAGTGATGGAAAAGGCAAGCGTCCTTTCAACTCATCAACTGGTAACTTAAGAGTTGTTACAGGTGTCAGTTGCTTTCTGAGGTCTCCTGGGCTACTTTCATTAATGTTAAGTGTTTCGCCGGCTTGTGCCCTTGCAGAGCTGGTGAACGTACTTACGCTGTGTCATTATTGCCAGCTGTCCATGGTACAGTAGTAACATACCGAAGAGAGTGCAATGGTCTTTGAAGCTGTCTTTTTTCCCCGCTTGCTGCTGTCCTGTGTTACACAGCAGGTCTTTGTGCCCGAAATTCGAGGAGACGGGCGATGGGAAGGAGATGCAATAGAAACCCAGGGTCTCGTTCCTGCTGGCTTGTCGGGCTGTGGCATGTGACTGGCATCCAGCTGACATGGTGAGCGTTCGTGGCTTCCCTTTGGCACCTGACTACTTGTTTTGACGGTTCCTCCTGCAGCACAGAGCTAGACAGGGAAATGAATGAATTTGCTGGCAAATTTTCAGATATATTAGTTTTTTATTAACCATTATTTTGCTTTCAGCCTGTGTTAACATGCCCAAGTGCCCTATGCTGCTGAACAGACAAGTCCGGTACACACCCCAGCCGGATGATTTAGTTGGTTTTGATCTGTGTGTGCTCTTTTGCCTCAAAGGCTTTATCTGTTCTCAAAATACTCAAAGCAGTGAAGACAGCCACACACATGGCCATGTAATCTTAAATTTCACATGTTTTTAAGCAGAAACTAAAAAGATGTACTTACTTGCCCTTTATCTCCTCATTTGTAAATGAGCGGTTATATCGACACACTTGGATCTGCTTCTGGGCTTTCACTTGTCCTGGTGGCGAGTCCGTTTTCCTTTGAGAGTTACACTGAAATACCTGTGCATGACTGTCCAGTTGGTGTTTTTTAAACATCATTTAAGGATCTATGTACTGAACAAGATCTTAAAGCAAAAAGCTATAAATGGTATCTAAATTTAAATAATTTCAGTTTTAGAAAGTTGATCTCTGATAGGCACAGAGAGCCTCAGAGAGCTCAGCTTGGCAAAGCCAATCTGTTTCCCCATGTACTGCTCCGTGATAAGAAATAATCTTCTTATTTTGGCCTGAACAGATCAGAAAATATAGGTGTGTGTGCGGAGAAAAATACGATTTACTTGATTTCAAGCCGAGTAACAAATCGTAGTGGCAACTACAGTTGGTGTGCACCCAGCTGAAAGCTGCAGTTGGGAAACTGGAGTTGTTATGGTGAGAGGTAAGAAGTATGGGCACCCCTCGGGGAGCGCTGGCCGTCCTGCCCCACTAGTGCGCTCTGGGGGGGCTTCACACCAAACACAAGGAATCGCCCCCCCCACCATCCCATCCCCAATTACCTAATCATACCCATGCAGATTAAATAGTCTTTTTGATGCTTCGGGTCATCCTCCTGGTGAGCAGGTGAGATGGAATCACAGCAGTGGGCACAATTTGTGAACCGGCGGGTTCTTTAGGAGCCTGATTTTCTGCTTTGTCTTAAATAGCTACTTCTGACTAAGAAGTTTGTGGTGTTCTCTTGTACAACATGGACAGCATTTCAAAGAATAATTTGTCTCTTGTAACTTTTTATGTTAAACATTTCTATATGTTTTTGGAAAGGATACATTTGCAAAGAACAAGACACCTATTTGGAACTAAAGGAATAAGAAATCTTCCTATGCCATCTAACAAGAACCCATTGCAGTTTCCATTCCTGTTTCTAGATACTGTTTTCCACATATGGTCCTTGTTTCCATTATGTGGAAACACAAAATTGTTAGCTACAGAATACTGAATGATATTACTCAAACGAATGGTTTTCTCAGTTTTTCCTTTGTGCTTTTTCGAAGTCATGTTGTATGGAATAAACAGAATATGAACGGCTGCATTCTTACTGCCTTTGTAATGTGCTCTTGCTTCCATTCTCAGTGCTGGTGTTCACTTAGCAAATATTTATCTTCCATTATAGAGGACTTTGGAGCAGAAAATGTAGTGCTCATGAGTTTAAATTATAAGTACCTTTACAATCATAGTCAAGTAGAATAGTTAAATGGGTGTACATAGGAAACAGGAGATCTAACTTGCTTAGACTTGAGCTGAGTGATGCAATATTTAAATGAAGGTATTATAAATCAGGTTTAGCATTACTTCTGTCCTCGTATTCAACGAAGTGAACTTGCTAGTTCTTCTGCATGAACTGGTGACAAAAGCATCTATACAGCATTTACAAAATAATTGCACGTTGCTAATTTACACATTGGCGGAGCAGGGTAGCTAATGAGCTTTCCATCAAAGTGTGTTTTTATGTGTCTAAATGCATTGCAGGTTTGGAGAGTGCGGTACCCTTTTACACAACCATAACAGTGAGAGGATGGAAATGTAGCTTTGTTTTGTTGACAAAATGTGAATATCTAACTGTAATATACAAATTCGAGTTTTGAAAGAGCAGCAAAGCATCTGACTCTGGGATGTTTTCTTAAACCAGAACAACTCTGAAGCAGGTTTCTTGAAAAGCTTCCAAGTAATTTTGAAAATCTTTTTTAGTATTTTTTTAATCTTTACAGAAATTGACTTTTGTAGACTTGATATATTTTGCACTTTTCTTGTTTTGTAACTAGAAGAAATTTTCCTTTTCACTCATGTAAGCCCCCGTTGCACGTGCCCTGAGCAGGCTGTCTCTCTGTGGGTTAGTACTGGAGCAAGTTCTGAATGTGTGAGATCTCACTTGAGAGCTCCACGCTGCCACCAGGAGAGGGTGAGCCTGAAGGGGTTTTGGGTGTCCTGAAGGAGCGATTGGACCAGTTTACCCCACAGATGAAGCTGTGTAAACTCCAGTAAACTCTGGTAATTGCAGATTTCCACTTTATGACTCAGTAACTGGTCTAAGCCAAAAAATATTTTTGACTGCTTCAGAAAATGCTTGAAGACTGTATTACAGCTATTGCGTAGGCAATTATGAATATCTTTTTACTGGCTGTGATGGAGAAATACAACTTGACCAAGCTGTGAACACAGGTGCCCTTGTAATGTCGACATAGTAGTACTTGAATTCAAATCAGGGTTAAGTTTGGTCCAGTTTCTTTTGCGTTTAGCAAATGGTGCCTATGAGCTGACTCTTATACAACATATATTTATTGTAGGCAGAACACGGAATAGGAATTTAAATGAGAACATTTATGCAGTTTGAGTATTTCATGTTGTTTGGTTAGTTAATCCCTACAATTAGTTGTTAAAATTTGGAACCATAAATAACTGGATTTTCTTAACTTGGTACAGTCACTAGCTTCAGTGTTTTTGGGTTTGGGTTTTGGTGGTTTGTTTTTGTTTGTTTGGAATTTGTTTTTGGTGGTGTGTGTGGTTTTTTTTTTTCTTTTTTTTAGTGTGGTGTAACTAATCTCAGCAAAATGTGAGTACTCCCAGCTACACCTCTCTTCCCTCCCAAGCCTCCCCCACCAAATCCAAATCTGATTTACTTGGAACCTTTAATAGAGTAAAAGGACCTCAAGAGAAGGACTGCTCTGTGAAGTTTGGAGAGGGTTTTAATGAAAAGTTTCATTGTTATTTCATATTTACTTACCAAATCCTGCCAGAGTAAATTCTTGCCAAACTAGTTTCATGTATTTCTTGTCTGGTCTTGCTAACGTATTGTTTTGTATCAGGACCTTGTCTGACAGGAAAAGCGACCAGAGCAGTTCAGGCTATGGCACAGCAAATAGGTGATGCAGGAAAAATGAAGTCTATCTAAAACTTCTTACACAACATTGAGAAACTTTTAAAGGAACTAATTAGCAAAAGTGATGTAGCTTATATATCAAAGCTATTTTTAATGTAGATCGTACATCCTGAAATAGCACAATAGTGCTTTAGAAGTGGGTGTTTCTACTATTGATTCTGTAATCTTGTGTGTTTTCTTACATTAGCCTTGGAGGTGGGAAATACTTGTGGTAGGAAGAAAAAAAAAAGGATGCAGGAGTATTGAAGTTGCAGTTTCAGTTTGGGTGCTGTTTGTTTTGATGGATGCAGTCAAGTCACTGAGCCAGTATTGCAATGATCTGTATTTAGTGTTTCCATTCTTCGGTAAGAAGATTAAGTGATGCAAACAAAAATGGTGAAGTGTGTGTGACGTACGAGGGATCAGACTCTCTTAAAGCCCAAACTAGTTTTTCTATTTCTGATTCTGCAGTGAAGCCAGGGCTTATGGTTCCATTCCGACTTGGCTTTGAGATGGAGTAATTAGCAGAGGAAACCTGAATCCAGTCCTTTAGGAGTGCAAGATACTTCCTAGCTCATCAGTTTGGTTGTATCTTCAAAGCCTGGGTTTTCCCAACTGTGTTTCAATCTCTGGTGTAGGTTCGAGAGGCAGAGGGGATTTGTGTAATGGGCTGGAGGGTGAGGAAGGATTCTCTTCCCTTTTGGTTTGAGAGCAGAATTTACAAAGGCACCTCTTCAGCAGACTTCCCTTTAGAACTTGTATGGTAAGGAACTTTGAAGGATTTCTGGTGTACACAGAAGGCTTTTTCCAGCCCTCTCTGTAAGTGTTAGTGGAGTATTCAAACTTAAAAATATTATCTTTGTATTTGCGTTGTGTACCTTTTTACAGAGTAAATTTCTGTAATATGTAGCTATGCATGCTCCTCTGTATGTGTGACAATGTGAATAGTACTGTTCTTAACTATTCCTGAATTTTTACTTTAAAAAAAAAAAATGGATGCTGAATTATCTCCTGTAACGTGCTACAACAGTAAGTGTAGTTTGGGGAAAAGCTATATATACAAGGAAAGTCAGTTAATTGTGTAATAAATACTTGCTTAAAAGAAATGTAAGGTAATGATAGTTAATACTTGGAGAAATTGGAGAAAAGCGTCTGTAATTTAGATTCTGAAATGACTAGCCTAATGCCTGTAAAATGTAATTCTGAAATCTGATCATTGATGATGATGATTTACAGCAGGATTTAAGGTGGATGTACTTACACAAACAATGAAGTAAGTTTCATGGTTATCAAACTTCTCCAAAATCTTTGGCCCATGCATATATATCCTGTGCAAATAAAAAGACTTCTGGGATACTAAAACCAAAATGGATATTCCTCGCTGTTCCTTCATGCATCATGCTGTAAAAGATTTCATGCAGCATGTCCTGTCAAGATTTAAAAACACATGTGGATTTAGAGGAATTCTGGTGGTCCCATTTCTTGTCCTGTTCTATCCTTTAAGAAATCAAATTGTTTTCATATTCTTTAAGGGTGGAGGGGTTTTGTTCAGGTTTGGTTTTGGTGTAGTCTCTTTTTTTTTTAATTTTTTTTAAAACTTCTAGACACTGATACCTGAAAAGACTTGGATGCCAATTGCTATTTTTAGGAAGTCAGGCACTTTGCAAGATGTTGCAAGTTTGAAGGTCCTCAAATTAGTCACTTTCTGCAGTTGTGCCTGCTCAGTGGAAAGCAAGGAAGCTCTCTTACTGCTTAGGCACTTAACAACAGCCCGGGGCCTTGGCACTGTTACAGGGGAATATGTGAGAAGGAAGGAAAGATTATGTATCGTGTTCAGGTTGTGTGTTTGTAGTACAATTTCGCCTTGTTAGAAAACAAACCTTTCAAGAATAGCACATTGAGTACTAAACAGCACTCAGGACATGTCGCGATCTCTAGAAGACACTTTGTGGACACAACCTTATGCTATCACTTACAGTTTCCTTTTGTATCAAAAGTAATAATGAGGACTGTGAAGCCAGTCTTCCCTGTTACTGGTAGACACATTTATACATGCAAAACCACACGCACATATATATGCGTATATACACAGACATATATATGTGTGTGTGTATGTAGCTTTTTTAATTACAATGTGGAAAGCGTTCTTCGTACAAGGTTTAGATATGCCATCTACCAACTCTACCAAAGCACAGGTAGAAAGGCCTTTGATATAATTTAAATACTGGTTTGTACCCTTTATAGGTGTCCTGTAAAAAACCGCACGCTTTACAGCTGTCCTGTAACGTTTTGTGCCTGTTGACCACTCTCTGAGACACTTTATTTTGAGGGTGATATATTTTCCTTTTATATAGTGCATATAATCAGTAACACTGGGAATGCTGTTCCCCTGCATGTCAGTGATGGGACTGACTTGTGTAGAGCTGGTGAAAGTGGAAAGAGTGTGTATCTAATCTAGGGTGATTTAAAAAAAGAACTTTGGCTTTACATCTCATTTTACATTTATTTACAGGAATATGACCCAAATGGATTCTCTAATGTCAAGCATTTGTAGGACTGCGATGTTAACTATATGGTGGAATAACCTTTCTCTGTTGGTATGTGATATATGATATTATTGTCTTCTCCTTTTATGCAGGATCCAAACTACTGGATACAAGTACATCGACTGGAGCACGGGGATGGTGGGATCTTAGATCTTGATGACATTCTTTGTGACGTAGCCGATGACAAAGACCGTGTAAGTACAAATAGCTACAAAAGCAGCTCAGCGTGCACAGTGCATTGGCATATCAGCATTCTGTGCTTCCTGTGTCTGTCCAAAAGTTGGAGTCAATGCAAAGGTTTAAGTTTTATTTTTTTTTTTAGTTTGTTTGAGAGATGCGAGAAGTCTGTTACTGTTATGTTTTTCAAAAAGTACAGGGAGTCTTTTATTAAAATCACAGCGTTTCCATCCTTTTTGGTTCTTTAAAAGGTCCGGTAAGAAAAGGGGGGCTGCAAGAATTAAAAAACCTCAGGCAGTGGAACAATAATGCAAAAAAAAAAAAAAAAAAAAAAATTAAAATCTGTAAGTTAAGATTTTAGCTGCATGTTACCAGTTGAATATGTGAAAACTACATGCTGTTTTTAAACTGTAGAGAGTTGGTAGATTGTTTTTCACAAATCTTTTTGGGAGGAATTGCTGGTTACACAGAACTTGAGAAAATAATTATACACAGCTGGATCTTGAGTGCTTTTACTCCTTTTTTTTAAAGTAGAGATTTAGATCGCAGTCATGAAGGAGATTTTTGGTTATTGGCTGTGTCTTTGAATTACATGTTCAAAAAGGGTAAGGTAAGAAACACTGTGGCAAACTGTAGTTGTACATAAATACGCCACTTTTCTCTGCAAAGCCGCATGTATTTGCTGAAGCTCTTGAGAGAGTCCTGAGCCTGATACAGACTTCAGTCTGGAAATGTGTTTTAGAACTGCTCTCTTCACAGACAGGATCCTTAATTGCCTCTGTTGGAAGCAACAGGAACTCTGAAGGCTCCTTGAAAACTGGCCAAATGATGACTCTCAGGCTAATTTTTCCGAAATAAATACTTTGCCTGAAGTTATTTCTTGTGACAAAATTTAATTGACATGATTATTTCAACTGGGTCTTTATAAAGAAAAATTATATGAGGGGTCTTGGGACATAGAGACTCCTCGCTGTCTGAAATGTTGGGATTACTCAAGCTGTATAGAGTAACAGTGCTGAGTTTTCAGGAATTTCTTCCATAAAAATAGTGCCCAGCTAAGATTTCACAAAAAGCTAATTAAAACCTCTAGTTAGTTATCTTGTATTGAAGTGCTCAGCTGCATGATTAGTTGTGTGTGTGTGTGTGCGTATATATTTTTTTCTTTAAACTTATTTGACTCATGCAATTCTTAGCTCCTCACATGCTCCTCCCTTTAGAAGGAGAAGTTTGAATTCTAGTGACTTCAAGACCTCATTCTTTGGCTGTTACCCTGGCTTGCTGCCTTCAAGTGGGGTAATTCCTCAGAGTGAAACTCTGTGGGTGTTTTTGTGTGTGTGACTAATAGATGAAAAACTCTGACTGCAACTGAAACAGGTGAAGTCATTATTACAATATTGTTTTTGTGTATAGATGGACAAGATACCTACTAATTAGTAGTATTTATTTCTGCGTTTGCCAAGCTCATATCCTCTGTTTCTGTGAATCTGGCACATCTCTACTGATAGCACTTACCAGTTAAATTTCCTTTTTTAAAGGACTCTGTAGTATTGATTAGGAAGGTGCAATATAAACCTGTACTGTGCTGTAGTGCTTTATATCCTTGAATGAATCATTCTCACTGGACCTTCATGTTTGATTCTCTTCAAGCATTTCAGTCGTTAGTCATTGTTTTTCAGTCTCCCATCTTAGATTTTACAGCTGACCTTCCTGATTCCCTTTAGTTTTGGATTGTTAGCTTTGCATTTGATGCTTTCTCCATAGCAAGTGCATCAACTAGGTCTGTGCTAGCAGAACCTGATGTACGTCTCATTAATGCAAGGTTCTGAATATATTTCCAGTTAGTGATATTTTATATACATACACTTAAACATATCTTATTAAAAAACATTTAAACAGATGATGTCTAAACATTTAATTAAACTATTACTGAGGACTGTAGAATTAGTTAGGCTCAAAATGTTAGCCTATATGTATTTTTTTTTTAATTGGGACAAAAATATCTAGGATATTGCAAAACTGAACACTTAATATCTTTGTATTCATTTTCACAAGGAAGTTCTTTATGTTCTTTGAAGATAAGTTTGTTGTGCTATTCACTTCCTATCATCTGTACTTTTGAAAATCAGTTTGCTCTTATAATGGTTCTTTACATGTAAGGATCATTCCCACAGTGATAAATGTATATTTTGTCTTTTTTATGTTGCTTTTATGCCATAATTATTTGTACAGTGTCATGTTAAGCACTACATAGAATGCGAAACAGCTAAGGACCAGCTTGTCGTCTTGATGAATTTATTGGTCTGTATATTCAACTCTATTAGTAAAATAAAACTCTTAAGTAATGTGAAGAATATATTTATTCCTATTCCACTGTCTCCATGGAGAAAATGTTCTATCCTGTAACAAATACAAAGACCCTTAGAGACAGCAGCTGTTCTGAATGGAATAAGAAAAGTATCTTTGTGATGGTGTCCTTCCCATTAAAATGCAGCATGGTAGGGTGACTTTATTTAGCTTCTTCAGTCCCTGTATTTTGGTATTCTTCTGTCACTTACTAAAACGGAATGGATGAGTAAGGATTAACCAGTTGCTCTCTGGAATAATTTCTGATGTTCAGTGCTGTCCCCCCTTAAAAGAATGGAGAAAAACATGAAACAAACTACATGGAAAGATGGATTTTGCTAAGCTGTTTGTTCCTTTCTGAAACAGCTTTTCTTAAGCCCTGTAACATAGTTCATTGAGAAAGTGCATAATGTGTTCCAACTTAGCTGGCATGCAACTTCGACATTCGTATTACACAACATCACTACACGTGAAGTTGCTGATGAAAACTTGGTTAATGCAGTTAATGGTAGTAACAGTATTAAACCAAAAATTAATAAGTGCTCATTTAGATACTTTTTTTCTTGGAAAACTTTTTTGTGATTGATTCATGGAAGTGCAATTTTTGTCCAGGTTTTATTACGGAAAGATAGTTTTCAGTAGAAATATATCAATGGTTTTTATATTTGTCTGTCTGTCTCTGTATAAACGAATACAAATGGATTGTTCTTGTCTTTGTTGTTTTTGAAAAATATTTGGCTGCAAGAAACAAGAATCTGTTTTCAACTAGTGGCATCCATTCCAGTCCTAAGCATGAGCATGTTGGTACTGTTGGAGGAAACTCCTTGAAAAGCTTGGGCAGATAAATATCCAGTATATCTTTTCCAGAAGTAAAGGAGAAATAACTCATTTTAACTTGCTTTTAGTTAACTGCATAATCTATTTTTGTAATTTTAAAAATATAGATTTCTTGTGCATTTAGTGATTAAAACACTAAAGATAGGTTATCAAACTGATTTGTTTAGATTTGTTACTTGTAAAAATAGCCCTTCATTTGAAGGCTCTCAAAAAACATATGTCAACTTGACAAGTTTCCAGCTTGATGATAACATACTCGATGACCTCAGTTCAGTTCTTAGTAGGCAGACATTCTCAACAGCAAAAAAGCCCCAACCAACTGAACAAAAAAAACCCCCGACCATCCTTAAGCATGGTTTCTCCTGGCAGGCTGAAGCACACAGACACTTCAGTGATCCTCATACTTTGGGTGTAATATGAAAATACTTATTCAGGGATCTCGTAGGCTCTTGTTTATCCATGGAAAAAAATATTCAGGAAATTGTTGTGTAATCTCCCATTTTAAAAGTACATGTATGAATACAACCTCCTCACAGTTGAATGCTCTCTGAAATAGTCACTTGTATTTTGCACAATTTTTTAAAAAAATATTTCATGTGCAATTTTATGTAGTTTTTTTCCTGCATAGTAACACTCAGGCTGTTGTTCGGTGAAAAGTTTTGGAGATCAAAACGTCTATGTTTGGTGTAGCTACTTTTCTGAAAAATTAGAGGCTTTCCTTCCCAAGAGAAGAACAAGGATGTGCCATTAAGAGCCACTGGTTTTGCTGAGCAGTTGGGCAAATAGAGCTAATTTGAAACAACATGGGGTATGAACCTAATGGTAATTATTCGTAAATTCATTTGCCCAAATGTATTAGGTTTTTGGTGGCTTGGGATTAGCAACCTGTAAATGTAAAAGCATTGGTATCTTATCATATCCTTCATCGCTGTTGTAATAAATTCAACACTCTAGTTCTCAAAAATAACCTCTGTATTGTGGTGTATGCTTAGAGTTACAGCCTGGGTTTTGTTCTCTGAACTAAGGAATGGGCTTTCTTTGCTTGACTTATCATTTTCAAATATTCAGTCAGCTGTTCACTCTGCATAATTCATACTTGGGCTCACTGAGTGCAGAGATAAAAGCCAGAGGACTATGGCTTGGTGTTGTCTGGAGGGAAGTTTCACGCTTACCATAGCGTGTGTGGTGTTCGTATCTGGTCCAGGTCACTGGAAGATCAAGGTGATGTTGGTGCTTACCTACTGCTGCTTAAACCCCTACAAAGACGCACAAGAAGTTGCTGTTTTGAGTGGAATATTGTTGGTGAGAATGGGATGGAGATGAATGTCATAGATCTGTGCAGAAACGGAGTTTGTAAGCATTTGTGATCTACAGCGAACTGTGTTAAGTAGTCAAATTGCTGCTGAAATTCAGTGAGATCAGTTGCACTTCATTTGCATCCACTTTTAGAGACCTACGGAGACTCTGATAATTTTGTTATGAATTAAATGCCTGCTTGCTTCTAGCATGATGAGAGAAAGTCTTTGAGCAGCTTTTTCACATAGTATGAAGGCATATTAGGAGCTTTTCCCAGCGTAGTGGAAGGGAAATGAACTTTTGGGTTTTGTGTTAAACATATGGTCAATTCTAAATAATACTGTTGTTTTGTTTACTTCCTCTTGGGAAGCACTGTTGAGTTAGAGAGGCATGTGATACACAAAATGTTGGTTTGGAAAGGATGACTGTCTGGTGTTTGTAACAAATGTTAGCTTGAAACCAACTCAAAAATAAGTATTTTGAGCAAATGCATTATGAGGTTAAGGTTAAAGGCTAGCTAGGGACTGGAGAGCTGTGATTACAATATCTTGCTGCTGTTGATTTTTGTCCTGTCACTCTTATTTTTAGGGATGGACATGCAAGACCCCAGTTCTACAGTAAATTCTGGGTAGACCAGTGACAACATGACATTGGTAGAAAGAGTGAGATTCTGGTAATGCTGTGCCCAGTTCATTCTCTCCGAAATGCTAAAGAGCTTTTGAACTTGATGAAAGTTGCACAGATAAACTTGTGTTATCTTTAGATTTTCATCAGCAGCCAATCAGAATACTCAAAAGTAGTGTTATTTGTTCTAAATTTGGGTGTCTCTCTGCCTCATTTAAGCATACTTACAGCTGAATTTTCGTTTGAATTCTCTTTGACTCTGCAACTTAAGAATTTAGCCCTAAAACCATGAACAGAGAAGATCAACAAGTTTTTGTTGTAGTTCTGAAGTTTGTTTCTGCTGTTAACAGATTAAAACCCTGGAGTGAATGTAAGAATGTCTAGGTCCAGTGCAGCAAAGCTGACAGCAAAACCTAAAAATGCAAGAAAATTACTCATAAATTTTGCTTCTTGGTATTTACAATACCATGATTGGTATGCCCTTCTTCTTTTTCCCTCAAAACTTTTCCATCAGCTTAGATTTCAACTACTGCCATGATTCTCTCTGCCCCAGTGTGCAGCTTCTCTCTTCTTGTTCTGTCACTGCCTTCCCTATATCCCAGGAAAACAGGATGACCTTGAAACAATTTGTTGTTACTCATAAGTGACTTGGCAAAACACATTTTGAGCATAAGGCATTCTTTTCTTGTAACAGCTTAAAATAACTACTTGAGCCACTGAGCTTGGGAAAATGTTGATGCTGGGAAAGAAATCCTTTGTATAACAATTCCATGATTATTTTCTGTTAAGAAACTCAAAAACTTTCATTTAACAATGAGCTCTTGATGCCATGTAGTATTCTGTAGTGTTTTTTATTTTAATTACATTTTTAGAGATTGACAATTTTATATTAACCCAAGTTCTGACAAATTGGGAAAACCAGAATGTTTCTGTTTTAACCAGGTTTTCTTGCATTAACACTATTGACTCATTATTACTGGGATGGTCACATGATTTTCAGGTCTGTCTTGCTGATGAATTTAAAGTAGAAAATCAAAGTTTTTATGTAATCTTTATTCCTAGCTGCTATTTAGTGAAGATGTATTTGGAAATGACATACTCCAAGTATAAATACTATCTTCTGTCAAAGAATGGAATTAAAATGCTTGTAGTATTTCTAATGAACTAAGTTTTAACTTCACCATGTTCATGGAAGTGAGGAAATACTGGGCATAATATATTAATATTGAAACATGTGCATTTGCCAGTCACGAAGACTTAGTAGACATAACTAAATGTTGTCTTCCATCTGTAGCTCTTACTTTTTCCTCACTTTCAGCACTGTTCTCCAAATTATTAATCTCATCATCATTTACTTTTTCTAGCTCTCTGAAGACAGCATTTCATGATTAGTTGCTTATTTTTGGGATAAACTGCAATATCCCAATTCCTTTCCTGTATTACTGAAGTAGTTGTATCAGTGCACTAAGAATCCCCAGGTGGGAGAGGAGTGACATTTGTAAATTTGTGAATTAGTTTCCATGGAGATCTGAAGAGCTGCAGGTAAATCTGACTTCTGAAAATTAAATAATTTGCTAAAAACTGTTCTCTGAGGAATAGCAGGCCCAGGCATGAATATGATATACTGGGGAAGACCATGACAGCGTTGTGAAGAAAGTCATGGCTCACAAACCTTCCCGAATACTCATCAGAAAGACCGAGCAACAGTGCCTGGGTTAGTACAGTCAGAAACCCCACAAATTTGCTGTGTGATAAGAGGAAGAGTCTTACGGATATGTAACCGATTGGAAGATGGAAAATAGAACATGCTTTGTTCAATACTGAAAGGAAGTTGTAGTGAGGTGGGTGTCAGTCTCTTCTCCCAGGTAACGGGCAATAGGACAAGAGGAAATGGCCTCAAGTTGCACCAGGGGAGGTTTAGATTGGACATCAGGAAAAATGTCTTCACCAAAAGGGTTGGCAAGCATTGGAAGGGGCTGCCCAGGGAAGTGGTTGAGTCCCCATCCCTGGAGGTATTTAAAAGCCAGGTAGACGAGGTGCTTAGGGACATGGTTTAGTGGTGGGATGGCAGGGTTGGGTTAACGGTTGGACTTGATGATCTTAAGGGTCTTTGCCAACCTAAACGATTCTATGATTCTATGTGAATATATTTGCAATAGTTCTGAAAAAAGGGAAGGGGGATTTGAATAGTGGAGTGACAAATTCCATTATTGTGTGTGAAACTGAACAGTGATGGTAAATGCTGGTTATGAAGGGTTGCAGAAGCATCCTGTGATACGGAGGGAGTAGACAATCACATGGTGGATGAAATATCATTTTGAGAATTGTGATGTGCTTTTGGAGAGATACTCCTTTAACTGAATGTACAAAATAATGAGTTCTGAGCTACATTTGGGAAAGTTTTTGATTTTCTAACAGACCTCTGGAAACATCATCTTACACTGCAAGGTACAGCTCTGTGAGACGTAATAAGATCTAAGAAGGCTTCCAGCAGCTTGCCCTTGTGCCTGCCTCTTCCCCACGTTGTCATCCCTGTCCTTCATCTTGCCTCGTGCAGGCTCTGGCACTCTTTGGACCCTGTATCTTAAGAGATTTATTCACTAAAACAGCAGAAGTTTCCTCCTTGCAAAAATAATGGAATACTTTTTCTGTTATTTCATGAGCATCGTCAGTTTACCAAAGGATCTGGCAAGCGGAGGAGGGAAGGCAGAGGACTTCACTGCTGGAAGTGGTTGAGATATGAAGGAAGACGTAAGAAGAGGGAGGTTGGGAACATGAGTAGGTTGAGACCTTCTAGTTCAGTTCAGCAAGGCTGCTGGTGGCTCTTGAGCTGCCAGAATGGTCCCTGTGGTGATGCAAGGGGTGTAGAGAAGGGAGTAGGTGATGGGATCTTGCTGCTGTACGTGCTGGCGTTGAGCCCTCTGCTTCCTCCAGCCGCAAACCAAGCAACCAAAAAAGATTTTGTAGAAATAGCAAAAGCACAGAGCCAATGCCAACATTGATTCCAGGTATAGATTAAAGGCTTCTCTACCATCAGTCACTGAATGGACCAGGACTCTCAGCCTTGAAAAGAGGATGGAAGAAGCAAACTGTAGATGAGTGTAAAATCAGAGGTGACCTTGAGGAATTGTTCTCTGTCTTTTTCACCACAAAATCTGGGGACATCAAATGAAACTAAAGTTTTCATTAGCAAAGCAAATACTGCCTTTTCTTTTCAGATTTGATTTTTTGAGTGCTGCAGATTATTGTATTTAGGGGAATTGTGAATAAATATAATCCAGACCTTTCTCCGTATCCTTAAAGATTTTAAGGATCTCTGTCTTTTTCTGTTTCCTTTGTAATTTACTTTAATTCGGAAATCCTTTCATTATCTCTGCTCATTCTTGTTACATTTCTTGCACCTGTTGTAGGTCTAATGTTTTTTTTAATGAAATGATCAGGATTTACCTGGTATTTAAGGTTTTGGATTTTTAAACTTTATTTGTGCCTTTGTCAGTCTTAATTGCTAATATTTATTTCTGTGCAAATAAACATGATTAGAGTATGTCATAAGAGTAGCTGTCTGCAACAGGCTTTCACACTTCCCTTGATCTTCATTTTAATGATATATTAGAATACTTGTATGTTAGAATACTTGTGATTTGTATCAAATGCTGCAGATGCTTCAAGAAGTTTTGGAGGACATATTTTTTTTCTTGAGATGTCATAGTTTAAAAGCATAGGTAATGCTGAATTATCTGCTTATTTTTGCTCTTCAAAAAGATGATGCTTGTAAATCTCAGGAACTGGAAATTTAAGTAGGGTCTCAATTTGTGAGAAAGAATCTCTTTAAACTTTGGTGAAGACCACAGAGAGTGTTGAAATGATGATGGTCTCACAGTGTCTAATGTTAGTAACACCGAAGGTCAATATGTGGCTATGGATGATGACTGCTACAGTATTATAAACCCATCACAATTAAGAGATATTTCGTACTAAAAATATTTAATAATGGATTTTTTCTATGTCCTGTGATAACTACAGATTCACTACCTAGATGGAGTTGTAGATAATATGGAGCAGTGCTTTCTAATTCTTCACCGTGTAAATCTCCACAGAAATGTGCAGTGAATCTGGAATTAGACCATTATGGCTAATAAATGCATGATACTCTGATAGCTTTTCATTAATTTTAGCAATATCACTTTGGCCTAGAGGTATATTTTTCATCCTATAACAAAGGATGAAATTGCAGAAAAGGTTGGTTATGGGAATTCATTAACACTACTTACTCCTTGATATCAGCAAGTCTTAAAAGAAATGCTGTTCCAACTTCACAGATATTTCCTAACAGAGGTGGTGAGACTCGTACGCTAGAGGACTGACCCATATTAAAGCTTAATTATAGTAATGGATAATCCTGCAAGTATAAATTATTCACAGTTGTTTTGTATGCAAAGTAGCATCATGAATAAATTAAGGAGACATTTCTGGAAAAGACCCTAGACAATGGCATAAGTTTGTCAAAAGATAGTTTTCCTCCTTGTCTCTTAACCCGGATTTAAATCTGACAGCATTAGGTTTGCAGGCGCATTCCTGTTTGCACAGCTTTGTGCTTTGGATATGTTTCGCTTAATGGAAATCAATAGCAGCAAGTCTTGGGGCTCTACACCCTTGTAGTGTTCCTTGTCTAATACGTTATGCAAGGGAAACATTCCTACCTAAATACGGTCCTGGTACAAAAGTTGCAATCTCAGCTGTCTGATAAGGTTCCCACACTGTCACTAGGATGAGAATTCATTAGCATTACCCTCTTACCCGTTGATACCAACAGGTCTTGAGAGTGCTGTAACTTCATAGTTACTTCCCAGGAAGGATGGTAAGATTCATACGTAGGACTTCATTTTCCAGTTGGCTTAGTAGGTAAAGTACCTCCTAAATTTGTAGTGTGAATAATCTCTCTGACAGAGATCACAGAATATTTGAATTAGGTTAAAACAGGGCCCCAAATGAGTGGGGCAGCTACCTCATGCTAAAGGTTCTTTCAGCAAGTGCCTTGGATCCAAAGACAAGAAAATAATGCTGTCTTTTCTGGGGAGCTTTCATCAGTCCGACTTTTCAGGTAACTTCCCAGCAGTAGCCCAGAAAGGAAGGAGTTAAGAAGATGCTTTGAACCCAAAGTCTTCTGTTTCATCCCCACACCCTGTTGGTGTACTTCCACGCCCTGTTTGGTGTGCAGGGAGCTACCTTCCGTTCACCTTTAGCGTGCTCAGCAGGATAGTCACTACATTTTTCAGATTAGCATCACTGCTGAAGCCTGTTTGAGTTTATACAGCAAGAAGGAGTTCTGCCCGCTCTTCAGTGACAGACAGCATTGCAGGACCATCGGCTTTTTTCATTTGTAGAACCTGTTGGAAGAACTGAAATTGTTCTTAGATGGGTTCCGCTCCTTGCAGGTTGCTCCGCTTCCTATAGGATTGAAGACTGTTCTCTGTAAGCTTGCTGGAAGCTTGATGGTACTGAGTTTTTATTTTCTTGGGACACTGTTTGCTTGAAGGTAACCATACTTTGGTGGATGAAATGGCAGACACACCTAAGAGAAAAATTACAAAGAAGTCGTCGTCTTTTTCATATGATCGCCGGAGAGATTCGGTGAAAGTTAGGAGGCAGTCCAAGTCTCTTAGCTTTAAGTCAGCTACACTGGGTGCTCAAAAAAGGCAGACACAGAAGAAGCAGGTTTGTATTTGGATATTTCTCACAAAAATATTCTTGTTTCCTGAATTCTTAAATAGATTGTTAAACTTGCTGTGTTGATACGAAGCCGGAAACGATCTCTGCTGATTTGCAAGCCGTATGTGAGTACGTATGTGTATACATACGAGCTTGTGTGCAGGAGAAGCTGGATTTTTTGCTATAATATTTTTTAAGAGCTAGCTAAACTTGTGGTATTAATTTTATTGCAAGAAAAGTCTGCATCTTCTCTGCTTTTAAGATGTGACTTAGGATTTCTGTTTTGTCTCAAGGAGTTGCTACTATAGTGTAATATGGAAGCTTTTGGTAGTGTGTGTTGTCTGCTGTGCTGAAAACCATGATGGGTACTGAAACTTTGAAATTATTATTCAGATTACAACTGTTTCACTGCTCTTCGTTATTATTATTATTATTATTTTTTTTTTTAATGTTGAAATGTACCAGACTAAGAGCTTTAGGGAGTGAAATATTTTACTTATTCCAGAACAGGTAATGCAAGTGAGCAGCAGCACCTGTTCTGGTGGGACCAGTTCTTAGGGTTAGAGGGCAGCTTAATGCCTTGGCAGCGCTGCCCTGCCATAGTAAAAGACTTTCATACACAGGTCTTTATCTTTTGTAGTTGGGATCTAATTAAATGAAATGTCACTGAAGAGAAGATGTAGTGTTTGCCGTAGTAAATGGAATAAAAACAAGTGAGTCAGGTCATGAAATGTCTTTGTATACTGATCTCCGATTTAATCTAATATGAAAGGAGCAGAGGATCACTATCAGCCAGCTCTCTGCACTTGCGGGCACAGGGCGCCTTTTTGAAGGCTTTAAAGGGACTTTCCGGTGAATTTTTAATTAGCTGTGTGGAACATAAAGTATTTTAACACTTCGCAAATAGTGTTTCCACGAATGCTTTAAAATAGAGTAGATTTTCATTAGCAGTACAAGTGAATTTCTCACGAGCAAGTAGTTTTCAGGCCTTGACAGCTGTATCTGCTCCTAAACTTTGAGGGCAGTATATCCACTCGGGTTTAAGAGGATTTAAGTTACTGTGTCCAGTGTGAACTTTGGTGTTAGCTTAAAAACACAATGAATTTGGTGTGTGTGGGTTCATATTTGGTTTTATTACTATTTCTGTTGTTCTTGAAAGCTTAAAATGTCTATTTAAATAGCAAAATACTGACTAGTAGAACACTAGAATATTCCAGCTTTAGTGTGCTTCTTCAGTGTTAATTACAGTCATAGCTAAGCCCCTTTGTTTGAGTCGAAGTTCCAGGAGTTTTAAATGAGGAAATATTCGAAGAAATCAGAAACATCTTCAGAAGGGCACCAAGCTCTGACTATTTTTTCCCTCCTCTATTATCAGATGTACTTGGAGAAGTAAAAATCATAAATCTAAATTTTACAGAGATGTAAAATACCAAATGACATCTGTGAGCATTCGTGTTCATTGGATCTTTCGGTGAAACGGAAAGTCTACTCAAATGAATTTAATAATTTAATTTGTAGGTGCAAATCAGTGAGTACCCCTGTATTTTAGTTTTCCCAGAGTTTAAGGTTCTTGAGGCCTCTCATCTTTTGGATAGCTGCCATGGTTACTGTGTGACCTCTAGTGGTTAATGAAATATATGCTCAATTACTGAATTCAGGCTGATGCTTGAAAAAGTCCCGAATGTGTATTCTTGTTAGTTTAATTATTTAATCCTCTAAATTCTATTTTTAATGAAAAGAAAAAAAAAATCTGCTTCAACTTAATCTTTTATGGTGTTGCTTCCAGAAAAAATGTTTTGCTAAAATCATCATTCACATGGATGTACTCACATCACAGCACTCATAGATGCAGAATTATACGAATAGTTTTAAGTAATTCTTACTACTTTGGCTTGATTACAATATGTTAGGGGGTGAAACAGCTGAAACAAAATACTCTAAGCAAAGCCCTGTTTTGATCAACTTGTGTGTTGCGTAGATCTGAAGAAGGGCTTTTTCTGCCTCAACATGGTATTTTTTCCCCCTCTAAATGCTCCACTTAACTGCAAAAAAAAGATAATTTTTTTTCTTACAAGCTTGGTCTTGTTTCAATCTTTAGATCATTATAATTGAGACAAAACCATCTTTACCTCCTCCCTGTCCCATCCTTCCCCCCGCCCCTACCCCGCAATGGCAAGTACTGCTGTGCGCGTTGGAAATGCTATTGAACACAAAACACAACTGCTTTTGTCATTGTCGAACTTTTAAAATATGGAAGAAAATTATGGGTTTGAATTTATCAGATCTGATCAGTTTTTAACCAGCCAGACCTAACTCTGCTCAGTCCAGTGTAACTTCTTCTGTGGTTACGCAGGCTTTTTCCAAGCCTGACTGATCGAGTGAGCAGTAGTTCAGTTAGTGCAGCAGGAGAACTGTTACTTAAAAATTCCTTTTTTGTTGCTTGAGTCTCTTTCTCCTTTTTTCTTTCTTTCTTTTTTTTTTTTTAACATTTTTCTAATGGATGTTTGACATCTGAGAATATTTAAAACTGTGCTTTGGTCTTTGCTGTTTTAGGAGACAATAGTAGACTTTGCTGCTCCCAATATATGTGGTTTTACTTGGGTAGTTCCCTGGAGGAACAAGACTCTGCCTCTGCTTATACAGACAGGCAAGCCAGAATTAGTTTTCTAAATGTTTTGGTAGATTGATATCAATCAAAGTCTGTTAAAATCATAACACTGTACAAAATCCTCTTCTGCTGACTTTTTTTTCCCCCCAGAGTTTGACTTCTTTTTTCTTTCTTTTGTGGTAAAATCTCCATTTTTTTAATCTTTCTTTCATAATACATTAAGATTCTTAAATCACTGGTAAAATGAGAATCTGAGAACATTTTAAAAAGGCATTTGTCACAGTTTCTGAATTACAATGATATGGCTGTGTTTAAAGCAAATTGCTGCACTTTTCTGTGGGTTTTTTTTTCTTTTTTTTTTCTCTAGCTTGGCAAATTTATTAGAAATTGAAAATAATAAAGTGTTCAAACCCAACAATTTCAAATACCCCATCTAATGTAAAAATGAACCTCTTCCAAGATAATCTTCCCATCAAGTTATTTATTGGTGCAGATCACTTTATTCTGTTAACTTCCCTAGACCTATCTGTTTGGAGGTAGAAGATCTTATGGCAGTTACTTTCACTGGCTGCCGATACTGTTGTACGAGTTGATCTGGATGGAAAACCACATTACAGAAATACGTAGGCTATAACTTATCAGGTGTATGAGTATCATGCAACGTAATTTTAGAAGTTGCCTCTTTTTAGGTTTTGAATGAAGAACAAATTCAGTTACGTGAAGTAAACTATAAATAAGTTTTAAGAAAATTTGAGAACAAGATCCTTATGTGCAAGGGAACATAAAAAAGAGATCCGGTGCTATTTTTAGCTGCTTTGTGAGAGCCTCTCAAGTCCTATTTCTCTCTGTCATCGCCATCTGACTGATTACCATGACGTGGACTGGGGCCTCAGTGGATTAATTAAGATCTGAAACTGTTTTCCTGATAACTACTTATGTTTTGGATACAAGGTTTTGGAACTTGGCAGGGTTTCAGGCTCATACAAGAGTATAAAGAGCTTGCATAGGCTGCAGATTTGTGGTTTCTTCCTGTATATTCGTATTTTTTTCCAGTAGTGCTATAGAATTGAGCTGAATAATTTTTTTTTTTTCTTTTCTTTTAAACTCTATAATGCCGGAACCATGTGGGATGCACTGTCCGCTATCCCAGATGCAGAACAGCGTGTACAAAGAGGGTGTTGTTAGAAAACCTCTAAATCCCTGAGTTTAAATATGACTCAGCTAATAGGGGTGCTCCAGATCCCTTGTTATGAGCATCATGAGAGCAGGCAAAGGCCTATGAGTTAGGCTTTCCGCTTTCTTATTAGAAGGAAACAGTGGGTGGAAAAATGGTTCTGGGCAGGCTGGGGATGTGAGGGAAGGCAGCTGCTCAGAGAGGGCAACGGTTTGTCATGTTCTGCTCTGTGGTAGGGGATGTACGTAGTCGATGTGCCAGGTGTAGTGGTACTGGTATGTGATGGGGCTGGTGGGCAACAGAGCCTGGGAGATGAGAGCGCGTGGTTTCCTTGGGCGGTTGGGTTGTTAGAAGAAACTTGGCCTATCAAAACTTCGTCATTGTGGAGCGTGGCCAGCTCTTGATCGTGGTGGTTAGCCAATATTATTAAAACTATAAAACCGTAGCAGGGCGAGGTGGGTTGTAGCTGACGAAGTAGGCACACCTTGAGTTAAACACAGAGTAAAACCGGAGCAGAGTGGCGCAGTGGTGAGAGGCTCTGCCATCGTGAGCCTTGAGTTCCTGCTTTCCTTTTCTTACTGAGGCTTGTTTGTGGAGATCGTGGTAGATGTGTGCATTAGAGCACTTCCTACAGCAGTATAAAGTCATCGCGCCTTGGCGGCATTCACTGCGATGGTGTTGGTTAATGCCCTCCTCCGTGCTGGTTTCCAGCGCGCTGAGAGACAAGTTGCCATCTCCCAGAGGAGGCACGTTCCTTCTCTTGGCGCCTTGTCCCGGTGGTTTATATGGCAGCGTGCATGGTCGTACCATCTCAGGAAATATTTTGTTGTGGTGTTGAAATCACAGCACGTTGCAAAGAGCTTTTCAAATGTGAGTGGTGATTTCTTTAAGGCAAGCAAAATATTAGGTTTATTTTGGCAATTTTACAAGTTCATCTGATCTAAACTGAGCTACTATTTTTAATTCTGCCTGAGTAATTGTTGTTGTAGCTCATGTAAGAGTTAACACTATTAACCACACTTCTGGATTCCTAAAGGCGTAGCTTCGTGACAGGTTTTAGCTGATCTAAGGCGGTGGTGCTGCAAAGGGGGTTGGCCTCGATCCCTGCCGGTCATGGCTGTGCTTCCCACCTCTCCGGGGTGCTGGAGAGTTGTCAGTTGTGCTGAGCGGGGTGAGTGTGCCCATCGGCCTGAAAACTAACCCTGACAGAAAAAAAGGACAGTGGTCATGGATGAAAGGGTAGGGACAACGGTCTCTGCTGCGGGGAGCGGTCTGGAGGGTGGGAGCAGCTTTGCTGTCGCCAGAGCTATGGATGTTACAGCTCTCCCTCAGCAAAGCTGGGTGGGAATGGCCTTGAGGGGGTCCAACCCTGCCAGCCGAGGGAGCGAAATGGCAGACTGGGTGTTCGATTTGGCAGTGCACAAGGGCACCCAATGCAGAGCGGGCAGGAGGTGCAAAGGCAGGCAGGTCCTTGGTCTTGCTTGTGCCTGCAAAGGGCTGGTGGTGACCCACAGACGACTGGGTTAAGTTTCGCCAAATGCAGCTTGTTGAGCTGATAGTTTCTGTATGTATTCACCAAAATTCTCACAGATGGAAATACCTGCTCTGCCTTGGCTGATGCTTTTGATCTGCTGTTGACATGTAAGCACACACCAAGGAGAGCAAGAAATGAAACAGAATCATAGAATTGCAGGATGATTGAGGCTGGAAGGGAGCTCTGGAGTCACCTAGTCCAACCCCCTGCTCCAAACAGGGCCAGTTTGCCCAGGGCCTGTGCAGTCTGGATTTGAGCATCTCCAGGGATGGAGATTGCACAGCTTCTCTGGGCACCTGTTGCAGTGTTTGCTGCCAGAATGAAAAAGTGTTTCCGAAGCCTAATCTGAATTCCTGGTGTTGCAACTGGTATCAGTGTTGCTTCTCCTCCCAGTACTGGTCACCTCCCAGAAGTTCCCAAGCTCTGTTTTCTCTCTGCCCTCCCATTAGAAAATAGAAGACAACAACAAGAAGCTTCTCTTTTAGCCTCCTCTGGAAACTGAACAAGCCCAGTTTGGCATCTCCTTGTTTTATCCCATGGTCCAGCCTCCGCCACGCTGGTGGCCAGCCCCACTCACGCTGTGACGGCCCGGGCTGCCGGCAGCTGCCTTCACCATGAGGGCACACTCCTGACTTGCCTTCCACGTGCTGACCAGGAGGGATCTGCCCGTCCTTTTCTGCAAACCCGCTCAGCACCCGGCTGGCACCCAGCCGGTATTGCTGCACACTGGTTACTCATTCAAAATTCTTGGTGGCATTCCATGATCAGCAAGGAAGCAACATGATTTTTTTTTTTTTTAAATAAAATCCCTGCCTGACTTCTACTGTCTTTTGTATATATTTTTCTTGCTGCTTATTTGCTAGTTGTACAGGATTGTGCATCCTCAAAATGCATTTTAAAAGACACTGTTGTCAGCTGCAATAATGCTGTTCTAGGTTTAGCCATTCTACTGCAATTAAGGGGGGAACCCCCCCCAAATACAAATGAGGGGGGAGGGGGGAAAGGAATGATTTCTGGACATACCTACTGGTAACACTCCATTTCAAAATGCTCATATTGCCAGCACTTTAGCAGAAACTGAAAACTAGCGTTTTAGTACCCTTCAGTACTTGAAAGTACCTTAAAACTTAAAACTTATTTTTGTGCTGTATTATTTTGTGCTATATAAACAATATTTTGACATGTATTTTCAACAGTTACTGAAGTTCGGAGTGCATGGTCTTTGCTTTCATTTTAATACTATTAGAAAAAGTTACAGTCTAATGTTACGTAAGTTGCTGATTGAAAATGATTTTATCTCATTTCCAACTAACAAGTTTGTCACTTTTGTAATAGCAACAAAGTTTTGTCCCCTGTTATTCTGTGTGAGACTGAGTGAGCATTTTGCTTTACAGAGGTTGATTTTAATGTTTCTTGACAAAAAGGAAGGAAAATTAATTTTAATTATGTAAAAATATGTCCCCTGGCTCAAAGTATAGTTCTCAGATAGAAAGCAAGCAATGTTTTGCTTTCTCAGCAATTTCTGTCACTTGAAGCGTGGATTGATCATGGAGGTAATAGCACATGGGGAAAATCCAGTGGGAGCTGTCTGATTTCATATGTGTTTCAGTTCAAGCACTTACGTTCTTTTGATTTGTGGACTGTAATTTTCACTGACAGTATTAGCGGCTTTTAGAAGAACAGCCCCTGACAGATGACATCCATCTCACCAGCTGCTGCCTAATCTGACTTCAGGCTGCTGATTGCATTGTCTGATTTGAAATACAGTAAATATTAATGACTGTTCATCTGTTATTTAAAATAACTAGAAGGTAGTGAGAGAGTGATGGTCACATTTCACGCTTCTGCTGTAACTGGCTTCTTGTCATCTGTTGTGATAGTATCAACTTTCTTGATGGACAGCTTTTCTTCTAGGGTAATTTCTTTGGGAAAACTCAACGTTGTTTTAATTTTCTTTTTTCTCCCACAGTCTTTATTACTCTAGTTTTCCATATAGTCAGAAATAGTGAGACATCTCATATAGTGCAAGTTCAAAACTGAAAAATCAAGATCTCTGTTTCATTTTCAATCTTACGAAAGTTACCTTTCAAATTAATTAGATGTAGTCAAGAAATGATTAATAAAGTTAAGAAAATAACAAAAATAGTATTTTACAGATTTATATTCAAGCAGAGCCAGAACTTCTTGTAGGAATACAATGGTTTAAAAAAAATCTTTCCTCGAGTGGTTTCTTGAAGCACAGCATAGAATTTATGATCAAAAGTTGGAAAGAAGTTAAAGTGCAGAACGGGATGGTGGTTATGGTTCTTCCCAATGATCAAAAAAGAATTTACATGGGATTTTAACTTATATCTGCTGTACACCATATGTATTAAAATAGATGGTTAGAAAGCTTACTGTAAACTTAAAAACTCTTCACTTATTTCTGTGCTGATAATTTTTAACATGAGTTCTAGAAAGTTTTCATAATACAGTTTTCTACTTCATCTGTTAATGCTTTAAAAAAACCCACAAAACCAAAACCCCCACAAAACCAAAGAAACCCCACACAATTGTTTCCTGTTTCCTGAAAAGAAAACCCAAGAAAATTGAGGTAGCAATGACTCTACCATTTATTTGTCTTTATTGCTTTCATTCTAGTTTTATCGAGAGCAAGATCAAAGATGAAGTGTAGTGACTTAGTGCTTGTGAGAACTGCAGTGTCCCATGGTCTGTCACTCTTGAAGTCAATTTGTTCATTAAGGGCTGTTCCAATTTTAAAAATATTGTAAACTTTAAACATTCCTATTAAGCTTCCTTAGATTCTCTTTTAAAATCCTTGCTTTACTGAATTACTCTCTCTTCCTCTTTTAGTACTTTGGCACATTAAATGGTGTGGTTTAACCCCAGCTGGTGACTAAGCCCCACACAGCTGCTTGATCACTCACCCCTGGTGGGATGGGGGAGAGAATCGGAAGGGTAAAAGTGAGAAGACTCAGGGGTTGAGATAAAGACAATTTAATAAAGACCGGTAAAGCAAAGGCTGTGCATGCAAGCAAAGCAAACCAAGAAATTAATTCAAACCTTCCCATGGGCAAGCAGGTGTTCAGACATCTCCAGGAAAGCAGGGCTCCATCACTTGTAATGGTGACTTGGGAAGACAAAACTCCATAACTCCGAACATCCACCTTCCTTCCTCTTCCCCCAGCTTTATATGCTGAGCATGATGTCATATGGTGTGGACTATCTCTTTGGCCAGTTGGGGTCAGCTGTTCCAGTTGTGTCCCCTCCCAGCTTCTTGTGCCCCCCCCCCCAGCCTCCTCTCTGGTGGGGTGGGGTGAGAAGCAGAAAAGGTTTTGACTCTGTGTAAGCCCTGCTCAGCAGGAACAAAAACATCCCTGTTATTATCAACACTGTTTTCAGCACAAATCCAAAACATGGCCCCATTCTAGCTACTATAAAGAAAATTAATTCTATCCCAGCCAGTACCAGCATGTTCTCCACCCCTTATTCAATATCATTTACATCATGCTCAGGTCCCACACTAGCTAATACAGCCTCGTTAACCACCACCCTTCTGCCCATCCTTTGACACAATACACAGATATCACTCCCTTAGTCTATGGACCGTCCCTGTAAAATGTCCACAGAATGTCCGTTGAGTTCATTTAGTCCATGACTTTGGCTCCATCTGTTACGGTGGTCACTCAGGACAGCAGAGGTGGTGTGTTGCATGGAGTTACTGGGCACCAAAGGCAGCTCCAGTCGGAGCACTGCTGCACTTGCACTGCTTCTTGTAAGGCTTGTCCTCCACTGGTTCAGGTGGTTCCTGCTATAGTAATTCCCATAACATGCAACTCAAGTCCCGGGTTATAACATTTAAAAGGTATTTCCATTATGATCTCCACGCATGGCCCCTTTGGGACAGACCATAGGGTTTAACATTGCAATGAACCCTTTGCCCTGGCTCTGGCTTGGACTTATCCACAGACTGCAGTCCCTTAGGGGCGTACCTGCTCCAAATGGAGCCTTATCTGTGAGCCACAGTCTCCCTAGGGCTTTGCTTGCTGTGCCACAGACATAACTGTGGCCACAGCGGTTCGAGATGTACCTGCTGTGGTGTGCTTATGCATGGCCACAGACACTTCAGGGTGTCCTGCTCCCTCGTGGACTCATCCGTGGGTCATAGTCCCTTCCACTTGTGATCACACTGGAGTTCCAGCCTGTCCAGTACAGTAGCACAGAAACAGCAGCGATGCCCTGGCCGTCTGCCAGCCAGAGCACATCGCCGTGGTGCTTATCAAAATGTTCCCAGGCACAGCAGAGTGGGATGATCAGCAATACAGCAAGCAGCAAAAGCGACACTCTTGAAGTCAGTTTGTTCATTAAGGATTATTCCAGTTTTTAAAATATTCTAAACTTGAAACATTCCTATTAAGTTTCCTTAGATTCTCTTGTACAATCCTTGCTTTACTGAATTACTTTTTCTTTCTTTGTTAGTACTTTGGCATGTTAAGGCAGACTACATTGATTTCTTTGTTTTGAATATTAAGTCATTCTTGTTGCACATTTTTCATCAACAATAGCTGTCATAAATCTGTCAGCTGTCAGAAATAGAAGTCAGCTTTGAAAACTTTTTAAATATTGCAATGCATTTTCATTAAAACAAGTTGTCATCAGAGAACATATTTCTTTTCTTGACACTGTCATCCTGCATTGATGGATGACACGGGGCAGCGGTATTTCACTTTATGGCATGGGCTGAGGACACCACCAGCGTTGCAGCTGCAGGACTGAGGCAGCCGTCTCCTCCCCACCAGCCCGTGGCAGCTGTTGGCTTCGCGGGCAGGCGATGGAGCACCGACACCAGCAGTTCCTCGTGGACACCGACAGATTTGCATTGGGGGAAGCAGTTGCAGAGCGTCGCTCGCGTAGTTTCTTATAGTCTTAGAATGACAGTGATTTCCTGAATCATTTAAAATGTTGCTGCTTGGTGTTATAAAACAATTCACTGAGCTATTTAGTACTGCACGTGTAAAAATATGTTCACGTACTGAACTGTAATGAATTCCTGTTTCTTGCTCCTTTTAAAGGCTCTGTCAGAAGTCGGGTGGGCTGAATATAGACACTTACCCTGACGCAGATGAATTAACTTGAGCATTGCCTTTGGCTTACTGTCCTGGAGTCAGATGACTTTTTAGTTATTTAGATACCTGAACAGCTACATTTGGATTACAGAACAGGGAAGCAACCTTTGTTTTTTTCCCTTCCTGTCATACATCTTGAAAGAATAATAGCTAATACCTACTAATTAGGAAAAACAAGACTTTAGTCCTTCCAGATGATAAAGCAGTCATTTAGTAAGCAAATGAACTCTACAGTAAACTACTTCATTCTTTGGGTACGTAGCCATCCCTGTTGTTTAAATGGCTTGGAAGTTAAGGGTTTGTGATTGCAGGCAGCAGGGTCCAACCGGAGCGGGGTGGGACTTCAGGGCATTTCTGTCTAGCCCTCTGCCTCTTGGCTGGCTCTCTGGTCTCCGTTCAGATAGTCAATCTTCCAAGTGGCCATCAAACGCAAAAGAGTGGGCTGGGGGTATTTGCTAATAATTTAAAGGATTATTCTGTAAAGATGTTACGGAGATGATGTGTGATGCTTAGTAGTGCAAAAGATCAGGATGACTGTCTTGATGTACCTGTTTGTCCTTTTCCCCACCTCCTTCCTTTCTATGGCTGCCAAAAAGCAACTATATTTTCATCTGGTAAAATAAAAAAAATAGGCTGTTACGTGTATACTCACTTTTATTGGGAGGAAAAGTGCTTGACTAGCCCCTCTGAAGGTATTACATTTATCTCATAGAAAGGTCAGTGTTTCCTTCAGATTTCCCTAGGACCTCCTAGATACCGTATGGATATTGAATCCAGGTTAAACAAATATTTGGAACTGCTCTTACCTGTTCTTAATTGTCTCCAAATGTAACGGCCTGGCGATAGGGAGCCCAGATAGGCCGCTTTTAAATCGCTGCTGAAATTGATAGGTACGTATTGATGTACTCAGTGAATTTATGTGTTGGGAACTTTGCAGAGATTAACACATTAATCTTTTGCTGCATTTTAATAAACACTTCATCATTCTCATACCCTGAAATTGAAAACCTGTTGCAGATTTGGACCTCGCTTGTCTTAACACTCATACTGTTTAGATCAGCATTTGGGTTGGACTCATAAAATGTAGCAGCTGTATCTCACGCTTTGATCAACCAAAAAAACCCCAGACTTTAGATTTATGGATTTTGTTTCAAGTTTCTCTGTTATAATCCTAAATTGAACCATAGGAATCATACTCTGAAGAAAGAAAAGTCCCTTATAAAAAGTACTAGTTATATTACTTTATAAAATGGAGCCTACATTTTTATTTTTTTTTCCTTTCAATCTGTTTTCAAGTTTATCTTTCTGTTACTACTTATTTTTTAATTCTACTGCTAGAAAAGCTGGTTTTACAGAGAGACTGAAGTGAAAAGGCATATGGCTTTTTATTGCTGTTGTGGGAATTGTTCTTGGAGCCATGACAAAATTAGTAAGGGGGAAAAAAAAGCAATGGGTTTTTTTGTTGGTTTTACCTTCTGCTTCATTATGTATTTACTTCAATAGATAAATCAGTAGCAACGTCTGTAATACAGTGAATTAATTTAATGGAAGAAGTTTGGGAGCAGTAAATTAGTGACATGGCAACAAGCTTTAGTGTAGACAGAATTAAGGCAGTACCTTTCAAAAATTGTTTTAATAAAGCCTTTTAAGATGATAGATGATTAAAGAAGCTAAGAAATAATTTCTAGATTTTTAAAAAGAGAGTTCTAGTACAGGATATAAACATGATCTACAGAAATCCCAGTGATCTAAGTGTGGTAAGCTGTAGATACTTCACAAATGCAAATACAGTTTTTATTCAGTTTGGAAGGTAAATCTTACCTATGCAGAAGCAGTTATATTTAATTATGATATTCTGGTTAACAAAAATAGACCTTTCATGGAAGGAAACAAGTAAATGAATCCTCAGATTTGTTAAGTTGCAAATAGGACTGTCCTTTCAAAGAGTAGCAGACCAGTGTTCAACGAGAGAGCACGTGGCATATAGGAGCCTGGCTTGTCAAGAAATCCCTTTTTGAAAAAGCAAGCAGAGCAATTTTAAGAGTGGAGCATGAGTCAGGGCTACTCGAAGGAGAGAGGGTAGACGGGAGCACAGATTTCTCTCCTGGAAGGCAGCGCAACAGCCGGAGGACCTCTGGGGCAAAGAGATGTTTCACCCCTTCTGTGGCTGGCTGTGTTTTGGCTCTGTCACAAGCATCCTGCATGACTATGGGCAAGTCTGTTTTGGAGAAATTGTTGATATGACACACATCTGTAATGAGGAGGAATGTGGCACAGCCAGCTCGGATTTTGTTGTACAGTACAATGGCGTGTAAGCAGGAGCAGGGTCTGAGTTGGCAAGGAACAGATGTGAAGGAAGACGTTCCAACTGATTGCTCTTCTTGCAGGGCTGATGTTTTTATAAATCCAATCTTGTGGGGAGGGGTTGACGTGTTTTCTATCTCATAAGATATGTTTGTTAATATAACTCATATTTCACAAACCTATTGGGGTTCCTCTGGTGGGATTAGGATGCTCTATTTGATATTTTTTGCTTGGATTTCTGGAAGGTGTTTGACAAGGTCTGTCTCCAAAAGCTCTAAAGAAGACTTAATAGCCATGGTGTAAGGGAGAAAGTTTGTCTATAGATAAGGAAAAAGAAAATTAAAAATAGGAAACAGAGAGGAAGGGTAAATACCAAGGTTTTATTGTCAACAGTAGAAGGTCACCAGCAGGTTTTTTCAGAGATGACTGCTTGAAACTTGTGCTTTTAAACAGAACTGTAAATGAGCTGTAGAGGGAAGCAGGAGAAGGGAGAACTGAGGGATGATCCTGAACTGTTTAGAGTGGTAGAGGCTGGGTCTGCCATAAGTCTTTCATGCTTGGTCCTTGGAAGATTGAGTGATTATTTTATATTGAATTTTATAGTGAATATTATGTAAGATTGAGGGCATTAAATGTGAGGGTTTTTAGGTTTTTTTTCTCCCCTTTCCAATTTTATGTATGAAGTAATCAGATTTGAGATAGCCGTTACAACTATGGACTGAGATCTTGTGCTTACAGTTGATAGCTTAACAAAAAATATTGCTGTGCTCAGTAGCATAGGATGGTATAGATTTTTTTTTTTTTACATCACAGATTGATGCTTAGTAATGCTGACTACTTTGTGTAGGTTTTCTCTAGAAAAAAATATTTAATTTGCTGATGGTACATTAGATACATTCAATTTCCTGTATCAGCATCAATAGATGAATATGTAAATTATATGTTTATCTTTTAAAATGTAAATTTTAATTTCTACTTTTCTAAGATTGTACTACTGAACTGGCTATAACTAGCGATTTTAAATGCTAAAGACGTTACTTGTTTGTGGATTTACAGTATAGGACAATATTAATCATACTTTTATTGTCTAGTTTATATAGTACTTTTAATTTTATATCAATATTTACAATAGTGTGAATTTTTTCATAGCAATTTTAAATTATGTTTTCTAATTGTATTGCAATCAAAATTGTTGTCAATAAAATAGAGGGGTTTTCCTGCTGTTCAGTGATGTAGCAGCATGGAAATGTGTTCACCGAGTGTAAATATGAGCACTTGTTTGTATTCTGCCTATAACCTGATAGGTGGAATACTTGTTTATCTAGGATATTTATAGTGAGGACTAAAAGAATAATAAGGAGGGCTACAGTAATTCACTTTTTTTTTCTTAAAACCTAGAAAGATTTGAAATAGGCTAGGGAATGTTATTGGAGTAATTGCATTGCTGACGCAATGAGAAGCGCCTCCCTGTTCTTGCTGTCCATTTTGAACCCAGCATTTGTAATGTGCCTCGTCTGTAGTAGCCAAACTAATTCTTAATAGTCATCATTAAATTCTATTAAAACCTTTTCAGGTGGTCTGTTTTGCCTTGTTCAGGTGCTCAGAAATGGGACGGCAACACGTGGTCCAAGATGTCCCTCCCTGAGGGCTAACTTTAGCCAGGGGGAGGCTCCTCTTCCTGCTCTCTGGTGACAGCTTTTGGCTTTGAATCTTCCTGGAGGAGCAGCTGTAATTTGGCCTCCCTGAGCTGTGCCTTGGTGGAACCACTCTCCGGTTATCGACCGCCGAGGAGCGTAAGCAGATTAGTGAGTGGAGCTAAAGTTAGTGTCTGTGAAAGCCTCTGCAGCCTTGTTTACAGATGCTGTCGAAGGTCCAATTTAATGAAATGTTTTGGGTGCCTAACTGCCTAAATCCCTTGACTTTGACAGAGTCCAGACATCCTACCCAGGGCTGCAAATGTGTTTCTCAGAAATGATTCCATTGTAGGAGCATGCTTGTTACCGGTGTGGCCGATTCCCTCTCACACCCCTTCCTGGTAGCCAGCCTGGCCTCGGTGTGCCGTCCTGGCTGCTCCTCTCGCTCGCCTTCGCCCCGTTGGCAAAGGAGCCCGAGGAGCCCATGCAAAGCTGCGGGTTGGAGTCAAACAGTTTTGACGAAGAGCATGCAATTAAGCGGGGGATGATGCAGGTCCTGGATTAGGGCTCCTGTTGCTCTGGGCCTTTTCTGTTGGCTCTCCAGTCAGGTTGCCTGTGTTGTGTTTTGCTTGAGTTCAGGCCAAAATAAAATGGTATCCAGCTGCCCTAGTTGATAGTTAATCTCCTTTGGTGCTTCAGTGTGTACGTGTTCCAGGATTGGATTCCTCCGGTTTGTCTTGTCAAATAAACATCAGCATTTAATGAGGTTAGCTGGGTAAGAGTATTAGCTGAGTTACCTGCTTCTCCATGGTAACAGCACGGCAGTTCGCATGGGTGGTGCCGAAGCTGTCGCAGGTACCACTCAATTAAACTGGGGAAATGATATTTTCCATTGAGTGGGTACAGCTATATTGAAACTCGAGTGTGTTGAGCTGCTTAGGTGAAGTGTTTCACTAAATGTCTGAAGTTATTTAAATAAAAATTGTTGGAATGTTTACTTCAGATGTTTTTAACAGCTTCTGAAATGGGTACATGAAAAAAGTAAAATGTAGAATACGACAAATTTACAAATTATGAAAGGGATGCCGGTTTATCTTATTCTTTGCCCTTTAAAATTTTAATAATGGCATATTTTTATGTGGAGTTAATGAGCCCTTGAAGGCAATCAGAATTGAAACTTAAGGTCATACTTACTTCTATTTTTGTTTGCAGTATATAGTGTAATTTTTTTCCTTTTATGTTTCAGTATTTGCCCTTTTAAAGGAATATATATAGCTGTGGTTTCTTATGCTTTGGTAAATTTTATACTGTAGAAATTTGATGTGGAGTTCACTGCATACCATGCATTAAATACTTTTGTATAGGTAGTTTGCTCTTCAGCATAAAACACTAAGAGCTTTGAGATCTCTTACTGAAAGATTCTGTGCAGGAACTGGGTACCAATACGACAGTAAGATTTGATTTATTATGGCACTGAATATTGCACGTTACAGTAGCACTTAGCAAAATGTCCCTTTTGTTCCAAAAAAAAAAATTGTTGACAAAAATAGCTTTTATTTGAAGTACAGAGTTTTACACAGTTCTTGGCACTGGTTTTGTGGTAAAATACTAACTGGTAAGTCATAACTTGATCTTTTGTGTTTAGTGCAATCATTCGTTTGAGCAATGTTAGCTAAAACTGGGGTTCTGCCATTGCAGGGGCGATCCTGCTCGGATGATGCAACCCTGAAGAACGGATCCTAATCTGAAATTTATGTATGTTGGTGTATGTCTGTATACACATACAGGCGAATGTTGCATCTTATTTGAGTTCTGCTAGTGTTTGTGAGAGGTTCCATGTCCAAAATTTACCTGCAGCTCTGTGTTGGTTGAGTTAGGGACTGTACCTGTGACATTAATGTACTGATGTTTTTTGTTAGTATTGTAAGAGACCAAATGTCATTTTTGCAAGATCTTGGGCATTATTTTCTGATGCTTTAGGGTTTAAACAACAGGTAACACATATAAATTGCATGAAAATTAGGTTTGTATTTTTCGACAAGACTAAAAGTTCTTTATAGAAGCTCCTTTTTGCAGCATATTAACTTGGGGCAGGTGAGCATAAGCTCAGCGCTCTCACAACTCTTCTGTAGCATCTGGTTTGAAAGCCGAGCACGTGGAGGCTGCCGGGGCGCGAGCAGGCAGGGCGGTGGGGAGCTGCTCCGGCCGTTTCAGGCTTTGGCAGCCCAGAGCTGTTGTTCATAATGAATATTCTCTTTTGGTTCCCAGCGTGCGTGTAATTAATGGGGGAAATTATTTGAGACTGAACTACAGACAGGTACAGGTCATCATAGCCAGGTGTTTAATTATTGTCATTAGGAAGCATTTGGAATTTCCTGGTGTGCACTTTTAGAAACATAACAGTAACTGAATCCCTTTGGATTTTGATGGATTCGTCCATTGTATTAAAGGATGATTAAACTGATTAGAGGCACAGAATCGAAGCATTAATTTTCTGAGAATCTTTATCAAGAGAAGGTAATAATTATAGTCTACTTGATATGTTATACACATTGTACTACTTTTAGCTGCTCTTTTTCTGCAGCTGTGCCAGATTTTAATTAACATAGTTGAAAACAAGTATGAAAACTTGTGCATTTATAATTATACCTTCAATAGCAATATTATTGTGCTTTCAAAAAGGTATATTTATTATATGAAAAGGGCCTAGAAATAGGGTCAGTTATAATCACCCTCCAGAAAATACTGGGCTTACAACATGTGAAGCAGATGGCATTCCTTTTCATTGAGGGGAAAAAGCAGCAGCCTGGATGAAAAGAAACTTTTCTGTGTGGGCTCAGGGCTGTGTTATGAAATGACTCCGTGAACACGGTGCTTTCCACAGAGGTGCCACCAGAACAACCCACTCATCGCTCTCTATGAACAATTTGAGCCCAGAAAACTTTCATTTTTCCATCTTGTTTTTAAAAACATATCTTTCCTTGCGGTGGCTTATTGCCATTCTCTTATCTTTCCTGTTCCAGAGTAGTATGTAAGAAAATGGAGACACTAGCTACCTCTTGTGTTCAGTCTCTTTAATTACACTCATGAACTTTTTTTGATGTTTTGTTGGGTTTTTTTTTCCCCCAGCTGGGTAACCACTTGTTTTTATTGTTAGCTTTCAAATTTTTTTCTGAATGATGAAAATTTGTAGCAGCAGTGTTTTGCTATTATGCAAAAAAGTAGGTGAAGCAATATTTCTACCCCTATTTCTTTGAGTGAGATACATGTTTTTTTTCTTAAGACCTAGTTATGGAAGAGCTGGTCTTTGTTTTGCATTGATGAAAATAACTGAATGTTAAGGAAATAAGAGATCTGAATTCACTAATCTTTTTTTGACTTTCTATTAAAATGTTGCAAAATCTGTAACTTATTTAGAGCTATGTAGGTCACAATAAATGAACATGGGTAAAATAACCATGGGTGCATTTTTATGCAATGCATTTTTTATTTGGTGTTTGTTCAATAGATAGCAAAAAGTGTATTGCAAATGCAAACAAATGCCTGACTGTTGGATCTTCTTTTTCCCAGGCATTTGGGAAATCCTTCTGTAATATTTAAACCATGTTTAGGGAGAGTCTGGCCTGCTAATTTGTAATACTTTTTTATCTGTTTTTGTCTTAAAGGATTAAAATATGATTAACTTCTGTAGAAGGAACACATATTATAATGCTACAAGCTTTTACAACTTATTATTGTATGATCTAAGCTATTGAAATTAGATCATTACCGGAAAATTCAAAGTTATATTTTCTCGTTAGGAAGATGCTGTTACAGGGTAGGGCTCTTCAACCTTCTTGATTTGTGGACTCCTAGACATTTTCCCAGTGGAGGCTCGATACCTTTTATTAATTTCTGAATCACTTCTTTCTACTTCTGCACTTATTCCAACCACTAGAGACATATCAGATGTATGAATCTGTTTTGAATCTGAAAGTAAGAAAAAAAATTTAAAATTTTAATAATTTTTGGAGGGCAAAGACTACTAATTCTGATTTAATTGGGATGATAACAGTATCATTGCAAAGGTAATTCCATAGTGTGTTTATCTCACTAATCAGCCAGTTTAAAAAGAAAAAATACTGCTTTATGCCTAAATTGGTTGTCTGCAGAACAGCAAGGCACAGGAGCATGACTGGCATCAAGTGCAAATTTATTGCTTGAATTCCAACACTGTACTTGGTGCAAACCAGTAAATCTGCAGAATTGTGAAAGTTTAAAAATTAATATCTGTGAGTATGGTGGTGTGACATGGTGCTTCCCACTGCAACTGTACAGTAACACATCACAGAAAGAGGGAAACATCTGATATTTGCCGAAGTGTTGTGTTTGAGGATTTCTATTCAGCTTTTGTTCATCCACGTGTGTAAAGTGTGTTCAGTTTTGGGCCCCTCACTACAAGAAGGACATTGCAGTGCTGGAGTGTGTCCAGAGAAGGGCAACGAAGCTGGTGAGGGGTCTGGAGCACAAGGCTGATGGGGAGCAGCTGAGGGAGCTGGGAATGTTGACCCTGGAGAAGAGGAGGCTGACCTTACCGTCCTCTACAACTGCCTGACAGGGGGCTGTAGCGAGGTGGGGGTCGGTCTCTTCTCCCAGGTAATAGGCGATTGGACAAGGCAAAATGGCCTCAAGTTGTGCCAGGGCAGGTTTAGGTTGGACATTAGGAAAATTTTTTTCACTGAAAGGGTTGTCAAGCATTGAAATGGGCTGCCCAGGGAAGTGGTTGAGTCCCCGTCCCTGGAGGTATATAAAAGATGGGTGGAGAAGGTGCTTAGAGACATGGTTTAGTAGTGGACAGATACAGCTGGGACTTGATGGTCTTAAAGGTCTTTTCTAACCAAATGATTCTATGATAAACATGGAGATAGGCTCTCTGTAACTCAGTTTTTTTTCAGTGGATGTCTAGTGTCAGCTGTAAGTGGGAATGCAAAATACTACCGATGTGCAGGAAATGCCACAAGTATAGGGACTTGTGAGGCCTTGACTTCAGTCTCCTCCATAACATTGTAATATTTTTGAACACGGCGTTTGCATATGAGGTAGACTTCTCAGGTGATAAAAGCTGTCCTTTATCAATCATGTGATTCCCCCTTTATCCTTGAATTTCTTTTTGCTTTTGGATACTTTTGCTTTCCTGTTATTGATAGGTAGCTGAAGCAGGTTTTTCATTTTCTCAGTAGTTTAGTTGACCTCTGAAATGTTTCTGTTATCTATGATGTAGCAGAGATGTAGTGCAAAATAATTCTGCGGAATCTTCTCTTTCTGTGCATTTTAAAACACCAAAGGTGCTTGTGGAGAGACACAAGGAATAGTTTGTTTCCCATTTCAATAAACTGTGTTTCATCAAGCATAGTATTTGCTTTTAAGAGATCTCCCTTCTAGAGCTTTATTTCTTACAGCATTTTATGTCTTTCACAGATTTATACCATCATGCAGACTTGTATATATTTCGCATTGCCTTGGAATATGCTTTAAGTGTTATTATTTTTCTAAATACAAATGCACTTTTCTTCCTTATGTTATCACAACAGGTAGTGAACCCAGATGCCATTCTTTGGGATTTTTGATTTTCTGGTAGTTTGTGTCCTTGGCTCGCGCTGCACGGTTTGGCTGAGGGTGCCAAGCTGTCTCACTTGTTAGATCTGTCTGGATACAGTTTGCTTATGGGTTTCCCGTGATTTGTCTGATGTGTGCAAGTTTTGCAGTTTGTTTGTGCACAAAATCCAGTGCAGATCCCTTATGAGACTTGTATGTGGACATCTGTTTAGACGAGAGGAAAATGGCTTAACACTGATTTTCAGCAGGGGTGTAGAAGCAGCGAGCTTCCCTCCGGCGCTCTTCTCCGAGCTCTGGCAGGGCAGGACAGAGATGCCTCAGAGACCGACCAGATCATGCAACTGCTGGTATTAATACTATTAAAGGGCACCACTTTGGCAAAATACACATTTTCAAATACATAAATTTTCAAATTTTTATTCACAGTTTCCACTTGGACATGGTTAGGTGTTTGTTCAAATACACTGCATTGCAGCCTTAGTGTTTTTCTTCATTGAAGAAATTCACTTGGGTTTTGTTTTGCTGTATTAAGTATCTTGGCCTGGATTTAAGGGAGCGAAGTGGGTGTGTGCTGCGTGCACGTGGCTCTGGTGGGAGCATTTATGCTCCTATGAATCTGTCTGTCTCCAGGAAATGCTGCTCATCTCAAATCTCAATATCTTTCCCTGGAAGACAGTGTTTTTACTGCTGGGCACGTAGCTAAAGTCACTTCAAAGGGGGGAAAAACATTTCACTCTTTTTTTATATATATATTTAGGAAGCTACTCCTGCTTTCTTTGCTTCCCCCACTTTAAACTGTTTTATCTAATTCAGGATATTTCAAGTTATTATTCTAGACAGTCACTTAAATAAAAATAAACAATTTAAAATACATCATTAAAAAGTATGCTGTGCCCAAAATGGAGCCAATGATGTGTCCCACAGGACCAGAAAATGAACCTTACGATATTATGGACAATTTAAAATGGGCAAATTTAATTATAGCAGGAGCGTGCAATTACTGAATGAGGTATGAGAGACATGGGAAATGTTCCCATCTAAATAATGACCAGAATGTGCTTGTTCTAATAATATTCCATAACACATTTAGGGCCCTAGGATTGCAAAACTTTCAGGTTATTAGAAGACGATGATAATAGTGTGTTTTATTACCAAATTACTACCATACTCTCTGAGGTATGAAGTGATATTAATGACCATTTTCAATAAGGAATAACATTTTGCAACATCAGTAGCATTTAACCATATTAAAATATGTTGTGTTGTGCAGTAAAGCCCTGGGGTACAGAGATGAAAACTAAAGACTTTAATTTTGAGATGCAATTGGGAAATTATTTGGGCATTCAAAAAAGCTTTAGGGTAAAAATATATTAATGAAGTATGTTTTTTAACTATTTTCAATAAATAAAAAGATGCATCTATATTACCTGGTTGTAATTTTGGTTTATAAAAATGTTAAAATCAGTGCATGACCTACATTCTGTTTAGTGCGCTATATAAAATTTCAATTATCTAAATGTCTGTTAAATCTAGAAACGAAGCAATAAAAGAGGAAATTAGTACATATATGTAAATGAATGCTGGCTGGAATGCATATTAAAAATATTTTTCAGAATGGAGACATCTTTATAGAATAGGTGACAAGACAACATTCAGTTTCTCTAGTAACATATTCTTTTAATGAGGAGCTCTCTGTTCATACAGTTTACCAACAGGCATTCTTTACAGATTTGTCTGCCTCTTTTTCTGTAAATATTCCAATATTTGTTTTGCCAAGGTCAGATGCTCAGACTTGGTGGTATTATTGTCATTGATCTAATCAACTGTAACTCTCATACCATCTGGTTAAGTTATTATGGTAATTCCAAATAAATAAGTTAATTCCAGTCACTCAGAACTGCCAAAGAGGAAATTTTATGATGTCAAAATATGTCTCTGTAGCTAAATAAACCCTCTGTACATATTGTATGTTATGGAATGTTGTAAAACCTAAAGATGCATTTTCCTGTGGGAGCATCGCTTTCATTTGTTCAAAACAAATCTGAGTTTTATTTAAGCCATCAAAATAGGAACATATTGTGGTTTTATAGTAACTGTAAAATACCATAAAATATTTGTAAGTTACCATCTTGCTGTTGAATCAGCAGCTGAAGGCTTGCATATGATATACATACTAATTGTATATGATACAGTTTTATATTATACATAAGTATCGTTACATGGGCGCAATGGGATACATTAAGGATTGGTTTGCAGCCACGACCTTGTACTTGATGTCAGATGTGGAAGTATTCAGAATCGCAAAGTTTGCCATGGGTCTGTACAGAAATAACAGGAGGAACTTGCTATCTGTTGACTTAGAGCCTTAGTTCTCCTTAAAGATATGAAAGTTAAATCTGTTCTTTAATTCTGTGCTGGATTATGGGTGCTATCAGTTCTGTTCTTCCTTAATGTTCAAAGATCCTGATTTGAGTGCTGAAAATTCAAGAGTGTGCCTTTTGAATATCCTTGGGAATGTTGGTCGTGAGAGTATCGTTCTCATGATACTGCATGAGAACTTGTCTTTGAAAACTGAAGCATTTGGGTTCTAAGCAAAAACCAGTGTCTTTCCAGGTACTGGAGAAGATGTTCTAGGATATTGCGGATTTGGCCAGAGTCTCAGCTATTTACTTCCTAACAGGAAAAGAAAGATGATGGACTTAAATCTGTGTAGGAAAAAGGAGTCTGCCAACAGGAGAAGATGGTTGCTGTGCCTAGTGACAGGGAGAGAATGGGAGCTATATGGAGAAAAGTGGCTGAAGTGACATTACTCCTACCCAACCTCCAAAACAGAGACCAGAAGCAATTTGAAGAGTTCTTCATTTTTTTGGACTTGTTCTTTTTATCCCTTGCCCCTGGACAGACAGCGATGTGGCTTGGAGCTGTAACATAACAGAGAGTGTGGGAGACTGCGTAGGGAGAAGGTGGGAGAGGTAATCCCCTCGCCACGGCCACTGCCATGCACCGTGGAGCCGGGCCGATGCCAGGACACGGAGGGCAGCTCTCTGCTCACCCTGCTCCGCCGGGGGTCGCAGCTGGGGAGAAACAGGGCTCCGGAGTTGGCGAGGCTGCTCTGCTTTGCCTAGAAAAAGGATTTTGAGAAACGGAAATACTTGTTACAGTCTGAAAAGCATGACAGACAGAGATTTCTGAATTTTCTCGTTTATAAAAACTAAGTATTCTTCGTTGTGCTGCAGCCAGTGCTGCTCTCACCACAGTCATTATGCAGACCCTGGGAGCACAAGCAGCCTGTTGCTGCTTAATTAACTGGAATAAGTGTAATACTCCAGTGAATAGATGAAATTACTAGGTGTAGCCAGTTGCTTTAAATAGCTCACAAAGTGACATATAAAGCTTTGGTCCAAAGCTTATCTTTCTGTTATGGACTATCAGAAGATTCCTCCTGATATTCTGCACAAAATTTTATCTGTTTAATATCAAATAGAGCTCTGGGTTTTGTAGCTTAAACGGTGACGTTCTTTTCAAAACACTGCTTGTGCGGCTGGTTTGCAAGGGCTGGGTTTGGCAGCGTAGCTCCGTTTCCAGCCTGCGTGGAAGATGCACTGACTGTTCAGCAGAGGTCACTGTAAGTTTGTGGTTGAGACATTTTAATGCTACTTATCAAAATGTAGTACTGAAAATATTAATATTATGACTAGGAAATTCTTGTGCCTGCATTAACGTTGAAATGAAACACTATGGATTTTAAGAAAGATCTTTTTTGTGGAAGTAGAAAGTGGAGGTGATGATAAGATTCCCAGGAAGCTTGAAAAGCCTTAAGAAATGTGTCATACACCCAGAATTTCATCATCTTTAGTATTACTTATCAAGATTTATCCAAATGATGACTTCTGTAGAAGTACCTCGTCCTTCTTCCAACATGTGTCATTCTTCCCTTCCCCCCAAAGCCAGGTGTGTCAGTGGTCTTCCCTGGCACAAATGCTTACACCTTCCTGGAGTCTGCTTGTCCTGCGCTTAAAGGCCACAAAATGAAGTCAAAAAGCAGCGTGGCTTTCCTGTTTTTGTGCCTTGCTAAAGGCAGCATTGAAATCTTTCTCCTTCATAATTCAGTGACTAATGAGCTCCTAAACGTATTGTATTTGCTGTTCTAAAAGCAATGTTGATTTTCTGCAACTTCTTTTTGGGTGAAACAGAAGTTTATTCTTGTGGAGACAATGAAGAATCCATGTTCTGGACTACCGCCGTAGAAGTCATCTTGCAGAGAGGTGATGCATGCTCCTGGATGTGCAGTATTGAGATCTCTCCAGTGAAGGGGACAGCTGCAAATGAACAGGACACCTTTCTCCACGTCTGTATTAGTCCTGTCTGTTAGTCTCTTAACTGAATCTGACATGAGAGCTTCAGTTCTCTGACATTACTGTCTAATCCCAACTGTTTGTCCCACCTGGGTCCCTCATGGTGCTGCTTCTATTTGCCACAAGCCACGTATCTTCCAACAAAGAAGACAGCTGTGAGCTCCATCCATTTACCAAATTCTGTAAGTTTTGTCTTGTTCCCTGCATCATCACAGTAAGCTTTTTAAGCTGTATGGCAGCAAAATAACCTTTTGCTGCTGTTTTTCTCCTGGACTGCGTATCTCTTACCCTGCCGTTGTGTCGGGGGGATCAGTATCAGTCCTCATCGTCTGCTGTTTGAGAATGTTTGACCATTTTCAAACAAACTAAACCAGCCATAGAGCTTCTGAGGAATGCTGGTTTAAAACTTTTTATTTTCCTGCTACCAATTATAGCCATGAACAGTAGTCCTTGGGAGAAATCTCAAAAGTCACCCTTCTTCTAAACGCAACTTCCGATTTTGATTAACCAGAAAGTTAGTGAGGCTTTTGAGTCTTTTGGATTTTTCACTTGATCTTAGTTCTTCAAGGGTTTGTGTAATCTTATTATGGAAATGGTGCCAACAGATGTTTCCAATTTTGCATTTGCTGCAGAGCTGTCACTGCATAGGCATGGGAGACTCTGGAAGTTGATTAGCAGAGAAAAGCAGGTGGAGCTAGATTGTTGTTAGGTGTTTGGATGGAACAAGAAGGAGCTGCAGTTCCATTCAGGAAAATATAGGAAGGAGGAGTTCATTTAAGTAAGGGCATTGCATGAATTAAATTGTATTAGAGAAGTTTACACTAAGAGTCTTTTGTTAGACCAGCAGATAGAGTCTTGTCCAAACATATATTCTCATTTTCTGCTGTCCCTTCGTCATTTTGCAAATGTTTTTTGTGGTTGTACTGAGGTGAGACTGAGCTGAAGTAAACTGGAAATCGAGCATGGCGAACCTTGCAGTAAATGATGCATGTATTTGTGACTTTGGTAACAGCCAATTTCGGCAGCTGCCAGAAACAGGAACTGTACTGTTAGTTATGCACCTCTGTGTGGTCCTGTGTCTTTTCAGTTGTATTCCAGTTCAGTCGTGATTCACGCTACCATATTTTGAAAGCCAAAATACCTCCCCAGAGTATACTGGGGCTAGAAGGACACACAGTGGTCAATGGCATTTGTGTGTTCCTCCTCCATGCCGTGGTGAAGTCTTCTGAGTATGCCTCATTCCTGAAGAAACATGTGGGGCAAAGGGGTTGGTCTGCCCCACAGGACAAAGAATTGTGGCTCCGGCTTTGGCAAGGACTTAGGAATCCAGGCACAGCCTGCAGCTACCAGCAACCTGCTTGGGTGGGGCTCTGATGGCAGGGTGGAAGGCTGTAGCCAGCAAAGTTGGAGATGCAAGTCTCAAGCTCCCTCCCTGTTGAAGGAAACAGGTACCAAGGGGCAGGTGTGTATGGCTGCGATCAGAGCAGGAGTACTGATGCTTCAAAACATGGAGTTTGAACATAGGACCATTGGTGTGAAGTTGATATTCTCTTTCTTCCTTTTTCTGTAGGATAATGAGGCAAAGTCAAGTAAGCCGAAGTGCAATAGAAGCTCTGGGATGTGTGTAAAATTTGTAGTCAGAATTTCAAAAGTACGGAGCAGACTGTAGGTTTTTTCCCCTAAGGTTTCTTCTCTGCAACCCTAATTTCTATAAACTGTTATGTCCCATGTGAATATTGCATGCTCCCTTCCAGTGGGGTCTTCTGAAAATGAACTGTACTAATTAGGCTAACATTAAAATAGTAACTACACAGAAGTCAGTAAGAGCAAATTTTTACTGCTAGACAGCACCTTATTGCAAAATTCCCTTCTAATAGGATACAAAATATCCTTTTTGAGTTGTCAGCTTGAAATATTCATAGTTTCTATAAATATGAGGTGACTGAAGTAATGCATGGAGTCTGCGTGGATAGAGGAAGACTTTATGCAAAACGTTGATTACGTATAAGAGTTTTCAGTCCATGACAGGTTAGTATGTCCCCAAAGTGTCATTCTGTGGTGGACCCATGCTGCAGTATTCTTCAGTTTGTAATGTTTTGGGTTTTGCTGTGCAGATGCAGTTTGGGATTCCTGGCATACTGAACTGACACAAGTTGCAGGGCTTATGGCTTCTTTCTGTTAAAGAATTTAGTGCCTGTTAGATTGTCTTGGTGTCTTCAGAACGGAAAGATTTTGGTCTGGCTGTCATGGTTGGCAGTTTCGTTGGTTGGGTGGTTGGTTTTTTAAAACCAAAGCAAATAGCAAATGCCGTTATTGCCTCTAAGAGTGGTATTGTGCATGGTGGAGAAAAGTGTGCACGTACGGTGGGCTGACTTAGGGATCTTGAAAATGAAAAGGCAAGTGCTTTTTCATTAAAGAGCCTTAGTTCTCTGTTCAAAACTTCAAGGGTGTAAGGATGGGAAACAGGCAGCAGCTCATCAGACAGACTGAGCAGGACTCACCTGCCCAGCACGAGGGGCGCATGCAGAGGAGATGCTCAGTCATTTCCTTTCAGCCTTTATCGGTAATTGGAACATTTGCAAATAGTAAAACAGAAATTACCAACTCATCCTCAACTTGGCAATACAACTTCTTGTACCAGTTTTCTGGTAAACAAAAGAGAACCCCCCCACTTGTGCTGTATTTATGGAAAGTGGCCACGGTGTTGGATTTTTCCCAATAAGGTTGATGAGAGATCATATTAGTTTAACCTTTTCATACTAAGGTGTGGATGAGAACATTGTGGCAGGAATATAATTTTAACACCTACTGTTGGGAAAATAAATTGCAAATGTTTAATACGTGACGCTGGTGGTAAATAACATGCTGCTTGTTAGAACTAATACCTATGGTGTGTGTATTAGATACGTACAGGATACGAATGTGTTTTATAGAAAAACAGCTTGTTACAGTCCTATTGAAATGTATTTATTATAACTATTAATGCTGTGGTGCGATTCTGCAGTCCTTTCAGAGAATATCTATAGTTCTAAGATAAATATGTAAGTAACAATAAAGAAAAGCTTGGAAATTCAGTAATAGCTGTGTGCTTCAAAACACACTCCTATGATTGATTATCCAAATAGGTGAATCCTCTCCCACAGCTCTGGTCCTGCAGGGACCTCAGCTGTGTTGCTTGCAGTCTTCTAACCCAGGTGAGGCAGAGAGCAGCTTCAGAGTCTCTCAGACTTTGTCAAAATTCAGGTCGTCGGCAGGCTTCACAGGGCGATGTCCAGTGGCTCCCAGCTGCTGCTGTTTGCACTGGTACGTGAAAAGATGTTCCTAATCCCCTTCTCCTCCTCTCCATCTCCTTGTGGAGAGCAATTCATTATTATTGGTATATGTTCATTCTCACTTTGCTTAAAAATACATTATGAAGGGTAGAAATAACAGCCCCACCACCCCAAGTACTCGGTGTCCAAGTGCTGCCCGGGATTCAGCTGAAGTGCAGTTGAAGAAGATGAAGCAGCAGCTGTTGAAGGAGAGAGACCTAATCCGCATGCTCCCTCCCTTAAACCCCCCTCTCTACCAAATGGAATGTTTCTTTCAAAATAGCGCATTTCATGGCCTGTGATGTGCAAATTAGCAAATGGCGCAGAGCAGTGAAATTCTACTTTGATTAATTACTGACATTTTGGCTCTTTGTGACCCTCCGCATAGTAATATTTAATATGCAAAATGGTAGGGTACGTGAGATCTATGCAAACCTTCAGGTTTCTTCCCAGCGGTAACCTTGCTTAATAAGAAATATTGATGAGTTCTTAGGACAAGTAAAGGGGCAGCTCCTCTGGAGGCCTGCTCCTATACCTTAGGTCAGGTTGGTTTTAGTTCCTTGTAGGTTAAGTTCCATGCCGGTGATACCACCAAATTCTTTCTACACCATTTCAAATGTAGATACTTGAACTGGTGAGGAAGTTAAGCTCCAAGTAATTACGTATACGCCTTTTACAACCAAGTATTGCTTTCGTTGCTGCTGTTTTGGAAGTGTGTCTTTGTGTATTTATATGTATATATAAGGATTTTGTAGCAGTTTGCAAGCAATGGGTCAGCTTGTGTTCTGTAGCCAATTATGATCTTTTCTGAAATAGTCTTCTGAAAAAAGTTTTGGACATAGCAAGTAGTTAGCTAATTTGGACAGATTTGGTAAATTTTTTTTGTCCAAATTGGGTGTGTGAAAACTCTCCTTCCCAGCTCAGTGCCACTAATCCAATGTGTTGATTTAAAAGATAAGATTGCTTGACTGTAAATTTAATCTAGGCAAGGTCACCGGGAAAATTTGGAATTGGCTAAGCTGAGCAAAGTAGGAATGTCTTTGTGCAGAGCACAGGCTCTGTCCGCTGAAATTAATTTTCTCAGTGGAGAAGGCAACAGTTTTATTTCTTTATTTCTCTTATCTTGCTTTCTCTTCTGAGGTTTGTTACATTACTGCATGTATCTTGAAGCTTTCAAAACCATCATAACAGAAAAGCGGAGGTTCTTCTGAAAGCCTCATACTCTACAAGGAGTGCTAGCTGATGTTACTGAGTGATTAAATGTGCAATTAAAATTAAGATAATAAATAGCTCAGCATCTAGACTGGCTTGAGCCATGGTAGTATATTATGGCAAAAAAACCCAACAAAATCCTCTTTGACAAAGAATCACTTTCTCCGAGAAAGCTAGACAGTTTATAAAAGTGCCTGTCACTCTACAAAATGTTCATACTCTTGGTGTGTTTGGTAGCGCTAAATGGATTTACTTTTCAGTGAGCTGGCATATTTGCAGCCAAATTTATTTGTCCTCCTGCTGGCTTCAGTAATCAAACATCAGGACTGTATAGCATCATGAACTTTTGACAGTAGTGAGTTGGCTGCTGCGTTTCCTTTGGCACCTAGGGCCTCGAAGCCATCAGGTACATTAATGTACCGGGCCACCTGACGTAGCCTTGGTGGGACCCATGCCCGTGCGCCTTCAGCAGAAGGTGCCTCCTTTGTTCCTCCTTTGATTCTGCTGAGGCGCAGAGGTAGCCACGTGCCCAATGGCCATCTCCTTCAGGCTGGGAAACGCATACACCGGGAGCATACAACGTTTTGGAAGTGTTTACAAAAATAACTAAGGAACAGAATTCAACATAAGGACTGAATTAGTGGAGATGAGAGCTAAGCAGATGGCTTAATACTAAGATTTATGAGTCACCTGAGATGCTGAACATTAAATACATGCATATTTCTTCCTATTCTTAGGGATCTGTGAGTTTTTCATTCCTCTCGTACCCTTATTTTGTGCCATCTGGCCTTTTGTGATCTGTACTTTCAGAGTAACCCGATCAGGTAATAAAATATTTTTGTTATAGGTTTACAACTGGAGAGCTAATGAAAGGTCAGCCAATCACTGCAGAAACTCATTTCTGTTATTACTGCTCTTTAGGAAATTACTACCTGCGTTAATCCCCTGGCTAGCAGAACAAATCGCATAAGGACTTACCTGTTTCTGTGCGAAGCCAGCCGGCCTCATTGCTGATCATGGGTGTCTGAACTAACCGGGACGCTGAGGATCAGATTGCAAATCGCACTCTCAAACTCATGACCTTACTGCACTCTTAAGCGCCAATTTGGGTTCCTAAGTGTTGGGCCATCCTTTTTTTCAAATATAGGATTTATTAATAACTTTATGCTTTATAGCTTCCATTTTTAGAAAACATTAAATTGAGCTTAACGGAATCTTAATTTACCAGAAAAATTATTAGTTTTCTGGATGTGTTTTTTTTCTTTCTTTTTCCATGCCACGGCTTGTTTTTTTTTTTTTGAACAGGGTGTGGATATATTTTCATTTCACTTGGCTGCGTGCCTTTCCCACCCAGCCATATGAACAAGAGGGAACATCTTTCAATTCAGAAGTTGGCAAAAATAATGGAGTGGCAAAATTCCACCCTTGGGAAGGTTATGTATTCTTTTAAGAATATGAGAAAAGCAGCAGGTTTTGCCTTAAGGTACCAGGGTGAAAATTGGTATCTTTGCACAGGATCTTTCATTAACACATGGAAGAACACAGACAACACATGGGAAGATGTACAGAAAAGTGCTGCTACTTGGAGTGAACATCAGCTTTTCTTTACTAGGAATTTGGGAATTTTTTGATATTCCTATGTATATCTACCTGGAGTTTTATAGCTAGTACTAGATGAGGTTTCTGGTTTTCTGAACCTTACCTTTCATCTTTACTATCTTTGTTCAGAAACACTGACATCACTAAGAAAAATTATTTCAGTCCAGTATAGTTTAAATTGCAAAATTATTGATCAGTACTGTATATATCTGAGGAGACGTATAAACAACATGTATTGGAATAGCTTCCTATTTTCATATTTCAAGAATAAACAAAAGAGGGTAAGTGATTTTATTATGAAGGATCAGAGAAGTTTTAGTCTTGATCGGAGGGTGCAGTGATTTATGCCATTAACCAGTTCTTGATGGTAGTCAGCACCAGAAACTTGACTTGAATTTGTCACAGCATGGAAGACAGGGAAGTCTTGTCTGTGGGTGTTTGCAGATCCTGAATTCAAGTTTGATGAGAAGAAAACTTTCTTTCAACCATCCATTGTGAAATGTCTTAGTTTAGCAAACTGGTAACTGTGGTAACAGTAGTTGTATTAGTCCTAAGTGCCTGAGTGTGTGTGGTTTCTGTATAGCTACTTAACACACAGAGCGGAGGACTGCTGTCATGCTGTCTCTGACAATATCACGTATTTCAACTGTCATTTTTACATTGGTTTCTGGTTTATTGATTGGAGACTGTGTGGGCTGTACTAGTGGGAAATCCCCCAAAGTGCGGCAGAGGTTGAGAAATGGCAGCTTGACTGCTAGGCAAAAGAAACCTTCTGTGTTATTACAGAGGTCACCGAGGTTTGTAAGAGTGTCTGAAGTGGCTGCTTTCTGGAGGGTGTAGTTTTTGCAATATTTAGGATGTGATATACTGGCCGTGATATTTATATTGCTGGAAGAGTACAACATTCCGATGCTCTAATGTCACTGTTCATAGTCAAGCTCTGTCATTAGCATTTATAGGGCACAGTCAATGAGATCAGCTCTTTCCAGAAATGAAGTTCCTGGTCAGAGGAGTTCATTCTAATTATGTAATTAACATGAATTAATTGATTAACTTGCAGATGAATGAAGATTAGCAAAATGATAAAAAGTGAAAAAACTATTAAACTCTTCTGTGTTGTGGTTTCTTTTTTCTGTGCACAAGCCTGGACTATACCCTCTAATGGAACAGTTCTTTCACTGCAAGAATTTATATTTACACACTGAGTTTGCTATGTGGATAAAACTGTTCTTCATGGTAGGATCCAAGTCCAAAAGTTCGAAAAATGAAGCAAAGCTAAATGACATGCTGTGACTGGATACATTTATAAAAATGAAATTTCAGGGAACATACGTAATGTATAATGCATACATTGGTGAAACATTTAACATCTGTTTTGTATTACTGGCAGTGACACCACCACAGTAGTTTCTTGAGGAACTTGAAATTGCTAACACAGTTACACAGCTTTAAGTTACCAGGCTGCTTGGGACCTAATTCTGGCTTTATTGAAAATATGTGGAGTAATTGTTTTTCTGTGATTTTTAATTTTTTCCCTATTTCCTTATGCTTTTTTTTGGGTGGGTTTTTTTTTTTTTTGGGTGGTTTTTGGTTTTTTTTTTTTTTTTTTTTTTTTTTTTAAATTCCTTTTCAGAGGCTTGCTAATGGCAGTAATTGATTAACGAGAAGCCGCGTTAAGGTGTCATTATATAACCACTGAAACGTTTCTTTCCATTTCATGGTCAGCAGCTCTCGTTGACGCCACTGATTAGATCATAAATGCAGAAATGTCCTACTGAAGTTCTGAGGTTCAGCTGAGGGCAGGAAAGAAGATGCTTTTAATATTTTGCTTACAAAGGTAATTTGGAATATAGGCACAAAAGAATATAGATAATTCAATATTTATTCTCTGATTTCAAGAACAGATATTTCTACTTATCTTTCATAATACATGACATATACGTATAGATGTGTATATACACCTGAAAACTTCAGACTTTGTCTTTCACTATTGATTTTCTTGTTTGTTTGCCTCCTTCACACAGCCTCAAAAGTCTCTACCTGCATGTGTAAATAATCCATAGGTGCCTGTGTGGAATGTTAATGATTACAAAATATGATTAAAATAATAACTAAGTAACCAAATGAAGCACTTCCCATGAAGCAGTGCTAGAATTAAAGGCTCTATATGTACATTTTTAATTTCCATATGGTAGTTTATAAGTCTTTTCCTCCCTGGGTGTAATTTCTAATGGCTGTGAAATGCAAACTAGAAACCACATTTGGCTTCAGCTGATCATTGAGAATTTAGTTCTGCTGCCCAGACCTCCGCTAATGCTGTAAAGCCTAGAAGTAGGGTATTTCCCTCAGCCTCGCTTTGCATGCAGGCAGGCAGGACATAACTCACGTATTTAACCAGTGCTGCACATAAGAGGAATGTTTTCAGTTATTGACTATGGGAGAGCATGAGTGTTGGCTGGTGAAGACTCTTCTGCCCCTTTCTGCTGAATTGCATGTATTTCACTTGCTCCCTTCCAGCCTGTTCCATCTTGCCTTGCTTTTGGCTTGTTTTTTAAAATCTGAATGGTTCCAGTTCCTCGTTCTTCTGCCCAGGACTTTTCATTACCCAGTCCTAGTTTCTGCCCTCCCTTCCTCTCCTTTGAAAAGATTCCTTCTTTTTTCTGCCCTGCTGTCATGAGCATCAGTTTGGTCTATTGTTAGTAAATGTGTCTGCTGTGCTTGGCATGAGAGGCAAATAAAATGAACATCTTCCTAATAAACTGATGATCCTTAGGGGAAAGTTTTTAATCTAAATTAAACAGGGTACTAAAACTTGCTGTTGTCTACAAAGAATCAATTTCTATAGGTGCCTCCAGTGCAGGTAGTTTATGACAGATAGCCGATCATAGTATTTTTGCTTGTGTTCATTTTAGCAGAGGATTTATTCTGAAATATTTAACTTTTTCAAACTCGATTTTTCAAAAAACGTAAAAATCAACCCCCCTGCAAGATAAATCTGTTTGGTCTTCATGGCTTTTCTGCAGCCAAAGTCAGATGCATTCAGGTTAGCTGGTTCCCATGTTGCCATCCTGTCTAAACTTTCTTCCGGGCTAGAAAATTGGTAAGTATCTGATAACTGCTGTGGAGACAAACCAGAAACATAAAGATCATATGTTGTGTAATCATCCTGATTACTCTGAGCAGTACTATGCTGCAGGTTTCACTAATCAAGATTAATTGTGATCTAGGCTACGTGAACTGCCATGTAGAGTGGATTGTAATTAAATAAAAATATAATCATTTTAACATTGTGCCACTAACGGGTATTTACAATAGGTAGTACTTTTGAAAAGACTCTTATTCCCTACAGTGATTAGGAAGCTGAGTTATATTTTCTAACTGCACAGATGTTGTTAAAAGCTCATATTTCAGGCCATAAAGACTTATTATATTTGAGGTTGTACAGCGATAGAAAAATGGTTTGTGCATCTGTCTATTGTGTGAGACATTAAAACTAAAAAAATCTGGAACGGTAGAGATTTATGGAAAACCTAACTTGTGTGTGTATATATATGTTTTAAATATGTGGTAGGTAATTTACAGTAGGGTATTGCTAACAAAAAAGAATTGCTTTGACAGGTCTTTACACCTCAGAGGAAGAAAATATTTAATACAGTGTGTAATAAGAGAATTGCCTGTTTCACCTTTCTCAGCGTGAGTTGACAGGTCTTAACTTGAATTCTTTCACATGGTATCTTTGAATTTTTATCTCGAATGGATTGTGCAAATGAACCAAAGTGTTTTGGGGAATGTATACTCAGGTTGATTTGCGAGAGACCTAAATCTATATTCCAGAATATTCGACTGCGTATTCTGACAACTAGAACCGTAATAAGCTTAAATACGTCTCCTTTTAATAAGGAAAAAGGAGTGCATCCTTGGCAACCGTACAAAAGCATAAAAAACTTAAGCATGTGAGTGGATTTCTGCCCACGTGCAGAACGTAGTTTTGGGTGACTTTTCTCTCTGCTGCTACTGTTTCTGACTCTTGACCATTGCTTTTATTAGATATTGCTTTGTTGGGTGTCTGCCCATCCACCCTCATACCTCTCGGCGATAGCAGAGTGAACCTCAGGAGGTCTTTAAATATGCTGGCTGGGGGGGTGCTCCGCTAACGAGGGCTCTGCCGCCCCGGGCCTTCCTGCCCGGGCAGGATATTGCTTAGAGAAGGCGGTTTATTGACCTTGCGTGGGTTCGGCGGGAGCCATGCTGGGGTTGGGAGTGTATCAAACACTTGCAAGGAGATTGTATTGACGTTGGGGGGAAAGAGCCGTGGTGTCATGAATAGAGCCGTCTTGTGCGCTCGGCTGAGATTTTATCTGTGAGCACCAGATACAGTGGGCTTTTTCGAAATGTGATTTTCTTTTAGAAGATGTGCTTGTTAAAACCAGAGGAAATTAAATTCAAACGTGCTCTCAGATAATATTGAGTCAAGCAAATAAATGGATAAAAGCAAGGAGGCTCTGAGCAGCAGTGTCGGGGTCTTTCCCCATCCATCACTGGCTGGCCTGGCTGCCGCAGGTGCGGTACCTTGCGCGTGGCCTGGAGGATCAGCTCCCGCTCTGTGCTCTCCAGGCCTACGTTACTCACCGTGCAAGCTTTAATCGAGTGACCCATGAGCAGAGCCTTGGTTAGGAGTCCTGTTCTTCCGGAGAAAGCATTTTTGAGCCCGATTCTCAGCAGCGGTGCTCGGGCGTGGGTGCAGGGTGACTCCCTGGGCCCTCTGCAAACACCCGCCCTTTGCAGCCTCAGACAGGCCGCAGTGCTCCCCTGTTCCTCTGTCATTTGGGTCTAGACGATGAAAATATGATTCCTAAAGAAATCATCTCAGAAAATGTTATTTTTTTTTATTACAAAAGCATCTTCATAATTAAAAAATACAAAGCAGGTGGATTTTTTTTTAAAAACAGTCATATTAAGAAAGACCATATATTTTTGCCTTTCTAAGGGCTGGAAACAGATAAAAGAAACACTTCTTAAAATGGGTCATTTTCATTTATTTGATGTCCATATGAAAACGCAAATACCATGCCATGTGTCAGATGGTACCATACCTGCCACGTGTCCCAGCTCTTCTCTTCAGGAGCAAGTAGCTTCACAGGACCTCTGAAAGTGGTCAAAGCAGTCTCATTTTGTGGCCAGCTTTGAAGAAGAGTCACTCTAAATTGCTTGTGCGTCGAACGCTGCAGTGTCAATAGCAGAGCTTCTAACTAGGGGCAAATTTTTGTTTTGTTTTGTTTTTTTTTTCCCCATTCCTGGGCCGCCGAGTGGGTCAGAGGTGTGGGTTGCACAACTCAAGGCAGTGGCAGTACGAGATGGAAACAAAAGCTCATTGCTGTGATTAAAAACATCATTTGTTCAAGCTACAGCCACAGAGTATCAGAAAAACTGTCTTTTCTAAGCACATGTGCAATGAATATTATTTATCCAGCCACGGTAAGTGAGATACTGTTACTTTCCCAACTAAATATAACAAAACCATATGTTATTAAGCCTTAGCAGCTTTAGTTTGCCCAAATTAATAAGACTGTGAACTTTATAACCGTAGTTTAGTATTATGTGACACTTAGGTCCTTCTATGGCTTCTATTTCTTATGCATCGGTGGGTGCTTTTGGAGGATACCCCCGAACGATGGGCAGTTCCTGTGCTCGTGCCCACTCCTGCTGCCTGCTTTCTTAAAAAGACTACTTCTACGCTTTTCTGTATCCATAAAATAGGTGGTTTCTTCCCTGTAGACACAGTTCAGTAAAGAACTTGGACAGGGAACAGCTACATTCGTTTCATTCCAACTATTTAAACTGAAATTTAACCTTGAGTATTAAATGCTTTGCCGAGTCTGGGTTTGAGTGGGATGAGATGATTGCAATAGGAAACGGATCCTTCTTGGCACTTTCCCAGGCTTCCAGGCTCGTAGAGGTGTTGCTAATGTTGTGTGTGGTTAGTTGTTGAGGATTTTGAAAAGGGAGGGAGTAAAGCCACCTTATTAGAAGATAAAATGCTTCTTTTTCCATTTTTTCCTCACTGAAGAGGACCAGATAGTTGAGGGATGTGTCTCAAACCCTTCTTAGCTCTACCTTATGTAAATTTTGGATTGTCAGGAAGTTATGGTATTACCAGTCACTAATTTGACCAAGGACTCATTGCATATTGTTGCTGAATTCTAATTGGGGGGGGGAAACAAAGAAAAAAAAATTCTTTTCCAGCATCCTGTTACAACCTGTGAGTTACAGATGTTTTTCACACATCTATTAATTTTTTGGCATTACAAATGTCTCCATTCCACTTCCTTTTTTTCAAAATTGTATGGAAAAGAACTTATAATTTTCTTATTCCTTATCTTTAAATATCTTTTACGACTTTTTAAAAAAAATTATTAATTTTGCCTTGTATTTGAACTTACACTGTCTGTTTCCTTTGGGGCTTTTGAAACTCTAAGGAAATCCTTGTTATTGCAAGAACAGCCTTAACTGAGCTATACAAATGTGTGTACAATTAAACCTCTTTTATACCATTTATTCCTACATATGTTACATAGTTTCCCTTCGTCTTTAAATAGGTGATAATAGTGCCTATATGACATGTACTACTTTGTACATATGTATACACACACAGACATGTATGTTCTAACTTACGCTATTGTCTCTTAAATTTTTATATGAAACATCAGTCTTACTGTTCCCTGGAAGCTGATCTTTTAAAGCTGAAGTCTTTCTGGGAGATATAGTAAAACGAGATTATAGTTAGATTTCCACTAGGTAATCTATATGGATTGACTATTGCTGAAGGCAGTTTTATTTCCTGAACAAAAGAAATGTGACTTTTTCTGCTTGGGTTTATTACTTTAAAATTATTGTGACTAGTGTAAATCAGAAAGACTTAGTATGCCAAATGCAGTGCAGCTATTCAAAATGATAGTTAGGTGAACCATACTGGAACAAATGGCAACAAGGCATTTTACAAAAGGAATCATAATGCTGAAACCAAAAGTCTGTGTTGTCTCTTGGTTAGGCTTTGATTTTTATGACCAGAAGAGTTATTCTGGTCTTCAGAGATGGTTATCATTTCTTTAGAAGAATCATATGTGATCTGAGAGGGGGTCTCTAGTTCAGTCGTGACTTGATTTTACTGTCACCTTCAGAGATGCTCTGTAACTTGCTATCGGTCCTTCTGGTATAGAGAATGGGCTGAGGAAGGAGGTGAAGAAACCTTCTAAGTGCAAAGAGGTAAACTGCAATAAGCACTTCAGCTAATCTTAGGGGACTGAAAAAAAGAGGCCAAATCCACAGAATTATGTATTGGGGGGAAAACAAAAGTGTTTTTCTTAAAAAAAATGCTGTGTGGGAATTGTTCCCATTAAATTAAGCTTAAACAATTGGAATTTGAGTTTTTGTATTAACATGCCACCAAAGGGGGATTGGAGTAGGCCAGGTTTTAACAACAGCTCTTATTGTCCAGATTTTTATTTAGGCTGGAGACAGTTGGCCAGTTTTATCAATACAGGACATAAATTGTAGACAGTGGGCGCTGGAAAGGGAGGCTCGGGGCTGAAATGCACTGACTCACACCGCTTTTCCCTACCAAGCGGCTCTGAAACAACAGATGTGCTGGAACAAGGGTAGGAAGGAAAGAGTGCTGGCAGCCTGGATGTATGTTTGACTGGGGAAGGAAACTGGGTAACGAAAGAAGAAAAAGGACATGAGGGAGGGGAGTAGTGGAAGTAAACAATAATAAGTTAAAAGAAATGAATCTTGGCTTTCTCAGAGAGTCTTGAGAAAGAGCAGCAAGAGGGTAATTTCACAAAAACCTTCATTTGCAAAAGATGTTATTTTTTTTCTCCTCCCCTTTCTTTATTTAGAGTGATAACTTTATTCAAACTAGCAAATTTGGATTAAAATGATAGTTTATGAATCTTTGGCTTGCCTGTTAATTTTCCTGTAATGGAGGACAAACAGACAAACTCTCAGATTCCATCTGCTGCAGGTCTTCTAAGCCCTCTACAACTACAGAAAATGGTAGACTTTTTTCTTACCAAAATAATTTATAAGGGGATGGCTCTTAGACAAGGAGTCGCTGAACAAACCAGTGAATCACAAGGAATGGTTTTTACTGGTAACCCTTGTATCTATACATTTTTGACAATGGTCTGACTGAACAGAAATACATAGTTGCATCTTGAGCATTTCAGGTACAGGCTTCTTGATCTGGGGAGGGCTTGGTGTGCAGAAGGAATCTAGCAGCATCCTTCCTCAGTTTATTTATTTATTTATTTATTTTTGAGTTGTGACCTGTAATGCTGGCACTTTACAAGGGCAAAAGGGATGCTTCCTCCCATGTTCAGTAGAGGTCTTAACTTTTCAAAAAAGTGTCTTGCAGCGAAGCGCTAGAACCTGTTTGGTTGAAATGTAATTCACAGCTGATGAAACCATTTCAACCAGATCTATCTCAGATTAGAAAATGCAAAGAAATGAAACCCCAACTTTTCTCACCAGTTTGTGATTGCAATTAGTCAAACTTGCTGTTAGTTAACACAGTCAACCCTAACTTTATTGGTTCCGTTTCCTCTGCCAGTTCCCCTGTAAGCTTTCTTAAGTAGTCCTTTGGAGAAGGAATTTTAGAAGTAGGAAGATCAGCTCAGCTGTGGTGTTGTTTTAAAGGGGAAGGCGATTTCCATGATTATTCTCTCTCCTAATTGATTTTTCTTTTCTAACAAGGTCTTTTGCGCTGTATATGAAATCCTTTTGTTGAGAACAATTTACTTTGGCTTCAGAGAAGTGACAAGATTTAATCTCGAATTCCATTTAGGGGAGAAAAAGTTAATAGAAATTTTACTGAAAACACAGCACAACTAAAGGTAATGGCAGTTTCAGGTGATCGCAAAACTAAACAAAGCCCATTCTGTACTTCCATGTAAAGGAATCCTTCTGTGGGGAAAGAAACTGAACATTAAAATTCACTACTGATTTTGAAGAGATATTTATACACAGGTAATATAGACACAAGTTGTTCGTATGTGAGAAATAAATGATAAAAATCTTCTAGTTGTGGCTTTATTTTTGTTTCTTTTTCTTCAGGAAAAATACAGATGATTTTGGGATAATACATAATGTATTGCTACAGAAAATTCAATTTTCTTTTTAAAGCAGAGAAGGAAGAAAGCATTTTTAAATTAAACAAAATACACTTATTCATTCTTAACCATCAGCTTGAACACAATAATGCTCTTATGTGTGTTATACATATACATTTATCTATATATGCCTGAAATGGACTAATTGGTTGTTATGAAGATGGAGCCTCCATAAAGTATTCTAAAGTTCGGGAAACAGCCACCACTTGCATCATTCTTAGATGCTTTACTAAGGCTTGTAGTAAATGATGGTTAGCCCTTTGGAAATGTCTTGTTCCTCTACAGGTGGCTTACTTCAGAGTTTATAGATTTTGAGTTTTTTCATCTTGTGATATAGGATCACTTATCTTCCTATTTTTGCAAGTTGAAATTTTGCTTCTTCCCTCCAGGTAAACTCCACAGTTCATGACACCTGACTCTGACTATTTATTATACCCTCTCTATGCTGGCCATGTTACCATCCGCTGCACAGCTTAGTCACTGTATTTAAGTACAACTTTTTAGGAAAGGTCAAATGATGATGCTAGAGATCAGGAGATGTAGATACTGCTCTGATCTTTGCTTTACTGCCTTTTTCAGTCACTTACCATGACTCTAATTGTCCCCAGGCCTGGTGTCCCGATACTTCACTTCTGTATTAAAGTGCTGCTTTTTCACCTTGATGTAGCAGGTGCCTGGACAGAAAGGTCTGATGTTCGCTTCTGTGCAACCTTACTCTTAATGAGGAACGTTAACAGGAACAGTCATGCTATTTGACTGAATTGGTTTTATTCTTATATTGGGAGTATGAGTACATAGCATATGGAGAATGCTGCCTAGCAGTGCTCTGAGTCACCTCTTCCGAAAGTTCATCTGACAGCAGAGGGAGCCTTGGTTCAGACACCTGAGTTAAATGCATACATTTCAAATATGTTGATACCAGTTACGAGTGAATTTTTCCCTGGCACAAGTGTGTTGTGACTGGCAATACCTCGTGTCGACCACCAAATATTGAGCCTGCTAGCTTGCAGACTTAATTACAAATCCATGGTTTTCTTTTGCAATCTGTTGTGCTCAACAGTGCTGAGACTGGTGATAAGTCTATCAGTTTTGGTCACTAACACAGTACCAGCATTAAATTCTAAATGGCAGCCTCTGTGTTTGCTGTCTGTGCTATCTCTGATAAAACATTAATCATTTCAAGGTTCCATTCAAACCCATTGATAGAAATTGCGAAATGTAATTTAGCTTTGAGAATAGAATTAATGTTTTCTAATAGCTCTAAGCTATTCTGTGATTTATTGGTTCCACTGCTTGAGGGTTTTTATAATCTAAATTGGTGATTACAGATGATACACAACATTGTATATCATAAATAGGAATTATGTGTCTGGTGAAAATGATAATGGGTTTTTGTACCTTGTATGTGTATTAGTACATTCAGCAGTATATTAAAGCCTATTTTAGAATCGGAAGATAGTTTTGCCTCCATATAGATCTTTCCAGCTCATTCAGTCAGTGAATCTGCAGCTGTTTACTGGTTTTCCTCTAATTCGATAAATATGTATTGCATCAGCACAGTGTAAAATTAAAGGTACACCTGTGGAATCTCATTATCTATGATATGCTCTCCTTTACAGCATGCTGCTTATTTTTTGCTTGGTTCTGAGGAGGCAATTAATACTGTAATACTGTTCATGATTTCTGAGGGAATTTTAGTCTGATGGTGATGAATGTATCTAACAGTTGTGTCTGGGAGGATTATTTTTGCATAGCCAGGTCCACTGTTGGAAGACACCTTCATAAACATGGGGAAGATGAAGTCAACATCTTTGTGGACAATGGAAGTTTTACATACTTTTATTAAGCTTTAACATCTGCTATTATTTTTCTTTCCTGACCCAAATTTCTGCCTTGGAGTATAGATGGACAGTATTGGGGTGCTCTTTCTGTCATCACTGAATGATGATTCCATAATCATTCTCGACAACCAGTGGTTTTGAAAAGCTCTTGCTATTGTAGAAATTTAAATTCTATTGTCATTAAACAAAATCATAGAATCATAGAATGGTTTGGGTTGGAAAGGACCTTCAAAGATCATCTAGTCCAACCCCTCTGCCATGGACAGGGACATCTTTCACGAGATCAGGTTGCTCAAAGCCCCATCCAACCTGGCTTTAAACAGTTCCAGTGATGGAGCATCCACAGCTTCTCTGTTGCCCCAAAGGCAAGGTATCCATAACTTCTCTCAAAGTAAGCGTGACTGCTTTGGGAAGTTATCTGCAACAACTGGCTTGTAATAGTGATCTGTGAATTCTTCCTCTAAACCTTCATTGATTTATTTAAATTTAAATCTTAGGAAGAACAGACATTAAAATACCCTAAATATTGCTTGTTTTTCCTTTTGTTCTTCATAATGTGAAGATATGCAATAAAAGTAGAGGTCAAATTTAAGTAGAATTAATGATACAGTGATCTTTCAATGGAAATGATTTATACTGTGAGACAAGGTGTTTCTTATCAAACAGTACAAATCAGTGTGTATTTCTTTATTTATGGTGTATACATCTAATTATAGAGAAACTCACTTTAGACAAGGCTTTCAATGAAACAAGGAAGTAATTTATTACATTCCTCTTAGGATTTGTAAGGCACTCAGCTTTCCTGGTGATAACTGTTTATTATTATTATTTTTATTATAGGAATACCTAGATAAAGAGAAATGGGTGTCAACAGTGAATTGAATAAAACCTCCGATTGATCAATAACTTGATTTAGTTTAGAATTTCTTTAGAAAATATAGTGGTATTAATCAGGAGAGAACGCTTCAAGTATAAAATTTGATTTTCTCAGCGGAAAATCAGTCTGCTTTATCAAAATCTTAAGGTCTTTTTCCCCCTTTCTCTCCCCATCATACAATTCTCCTTTTGCAGAAAGGCTAAATCAGATTTGTCTGAAGCAGTAATTGGTGATTATCTCCTAACTGTAAGATATAGTTGAGCTTCTTTGGTTAATCCTATCTTGCTTGCCATCGATAGTGAGTCAGAGCAAGGCAAGGAGGAGAGGGGACTTGAAATGTGATTTCTAAGCTCATTTTTCCTATGAGGTCTAATTATGTGCAAGAGCTCTGTAAATTGTGGAGAGAATGGCAATTGGACCTCGGCAAAGAGACGTGGAACGGTTGGGGTGGAGAATGACTCCCTGCCTCGGCACAAATGCGTGTGTCTGTGGCGAGGCAGGAGGGATCCCGCGTTGTGTTCTTTCAGCGTGGAAAAGTAGAAACCCTTGTGGAAAAGTGTTTATTGTTATGTTAGCTTTCTTGTGCGCTCTTGCATGATGTGTTCATTATTTGGACTAATGAAGTGTTACAAGATGAAATTTATCTAATGGAAAAAACCCCTACTTTATTCTGTATAGAAATTTAAAATGAGAAGTGAGGATTATTTATGTTTATGCAATGTTCTACATTCTGTTAAAATCCTGGGTTTTGCTTCACACTGGGGGAAGGGTTTATGTTCGCCAAAACCTTTCACTAAATTTATGATTATTATTATTATTATTATTACTGCACAGTCTAATAAAAGTTATCTCTCTCTCACATCAAATCCTGACTTGCTTGTTTTATTCATGCTTCCTGCATCACTTTGTCAAACATGACACAGTTTCTGTAGAAGTAAGGCTTTTCTGAGAGATGCCGAGAACCTTTCAGGTGACCTCTGTTGGAGCCAGGAGGATGATTTATAATTTTATTAGCAAAGTCTCCTAGAGACGGCTTCATTAGATCCTTTATGGGAAAAGAAAGGTTTTAGAAGTCCAGCCATTAGTTGTTCTTTTACGTAGCAGGAGATCTCACTGCACCCTTCATGCCAGGTTCTTGGCTCCTTGGGTAGAGTCCCCACTACTGTCAGAGCAATCCTACGCAGTGTGGGAAGAGAATAGCAAGATGGGAATGAGATTGTAATTTCACAGTTTATGAATTCATTATGCATTCTCTTTCTATCTAGTCTGTATTGTTTTCAATTTTGGAGAGTAGATCAACATGGTAACTTAACTATCAATCTCTAGGTAATGTTGCATAAAACTAACAACTGTAAAGAAACCTTTTCATAAATTACTGACATTTATGCCTCCTGTTCTTATAAATTTTTTTTTTTACTCTTTAGTGATAATGTGGTGGAAGGAAGGTTGGTTTTTTTTTTTGTGTGAATAAGTATTTCATACATAATTTTAAAAAGACTTTCCCTTTTCAATTTGCCATACATTTGAAATGATGTTTTCATATTCTTACATCAGCAGAATACTTTGTCATCCTACATATTGCTGTAGAAAATATACTGGAAATCTCTGCTACCTGGTAAAAATCTATTAGCTCTTCCAAAAAAGCAGCTTGACAGTATTAGGACTGTATCTCTTATGTTTGTATAATACAGTAGCCTGAATTTTCAGGCCATTGGCAAATCCTGTGTATGCAAAATCCATTTTCAGCTGCTTTGTGGCTGTCCTTAAATCCTTTCTCTTAAGATGTCAGTTGGGCAAAAGCAAAGGCTCTAAAAAAGCTGTAGCACGACATCTGTGATTTCAAAAAATCTTGTGCTTTGTATGTTTGGTGTGTTGCCTAAGAGTGTCTGGGTTGCAGCCAGACCCAAAGACTCCAGGTCTGCAAGGTTAGCATAGAAACATTTACATCATCAAGGTTTTATTAAACAGAAAACACTTAAGGGAGGTTGCATACAAAAAACTGTATTTTGGGCTTGGAAAATGTCAGAGAATCTTTTATTATAGTATTCAAATAAAATAACAATTTAGTTTGTTAATAATTGTTATTACCATTAAATAACTTTGTATTAATTTTTTCCTCTGTTCTTGAAATCAGCCAATATATAGTTAAATGTATGATGTACTGGAGATCCTTACAAGTCTAAGAACTTAAGCAATTTTTGCACATATGATTGTGGTCGGTACTTACATTACTAAGTTTGCATTCGCATTCACTAAAGTCATCACATAGTAACTATTAAGTTATGGTCAAAACTTCTCAAGTAAAAACACCAATGCAAAATCATTTTTAACAAGGATTTGCTGCTGGTGTTTTGGTTTTTTTTTTTTTGGTGGAGGGAAGGGTTATGCCAACAGTTGCAAGAGGATTCATTAACTGTTGTCCATCCCTAAAATATGAAAGGCTCAGCTGAACAAGGGATGCAGGAACAGTGCATGCAAGATGGGTGCTTGCTTTAGCAGGTACTTTAATGTCGTAATTTTCTGAATTATATTTGGGAACAAAGATGTTTAAAGCTAAATATGTAGAGGTTAATATCTCAACCTATTCACGCTTTCCTCTCATGGTCAAGATCTTGCCTTTAGCCATGTATTTGGTGGTGGCAAGCAACTGCCAGCCCATTGTATGGGATGCTGCGGCAGCGCAAGCACCAACCCAACGCATGATAACGCTGACTAACGCTTGCACCTCATCAGCTCTGGTCAGCTCTGTGTGCACCATGGTGTTCTGGCACAGGAATGAAAAACGAGTCCTTAATTTTCATATTCTTGTCTTGTACTACTTGCTTTCCATGCTTGGCGGTAAGATTTCAGATTCCTTTTTAGAAAGTGCTTTAACTACTGATGTTTTACAATTTGTTTTCATTTTGTTTTCAGTGTTTTCATTTTGCAGTAGTAGAGAGGAGGCTGTGACTTAGGTACAGTTGAACACAGAGATTTTTTCCTTAAAAGAGAAAGTATTAATAAGATACATCTTGTCCAGGCCAAGAGGCTATGACAGTAGTCATAATTTTTCCAATTTCTAGTAAGCAGGAAACTGTCAAAGCTTCCTTTATTTTCTGGAAAAATATTCTCTATCTCAGGAGACATTTTTACTGCCTAAGCAATATAATTAACGCTCTTCTAAAGAATGAGTTTTTGTTTTGTTGAATTGTTAATTGAGTAGTTGTACCGAAAATTGGTATGTGTAACCCCTCCCCTCAACCACACAACATAAGATTGTAAAAAGACACATGGCTTCCTCCCTCCCTCATGTTTCTTACGTGTTAGACAAAATTCGGAGTGGATGAAGAAGGAATAGTAGGCAAATTTCTGACCTGATACTGTACCTTGTAGTTCCTGCAAGTCTCTCAAAAATGAAATTTCTGAAAATGAGTAACCATTATATACCTTGAAGCTAATTTGGGGGGCAGAATAGCAGTATGCTGCTTTCAGCATTTCCATTTCCAATACTGTTGTGTGATGATGCACGATGCATCTGCCTGGTGAGGTCAAAGCAACTAATTTTCTGCTGGTGTGGGTTGTGAGTCGGCTATTCAGAAGTGATAACAGGATTAAAGTAAGTTCTCTGGCCAAATAATGTTGCCATCTCTAGTTGCACGCTTGCAGATTTTGGGAATAGATCTGTTCACGGATATTTTGTGCTGCAGAAGAGATGCATGTGGAAAAAAATGACTTGATTTGATTGTTTGAGATCTGCATTCTTACTTCTTACATAATTACTGAAGATACGCTTAAATTTGATTATTTGGATTTTCAGTTTAATGTAATAGATGTTTAAGTATTTTTGTAATTGTGGTTTCTTTATGTTCCATTCAGAAATCAATGATGAGATGCCCTTTTTTTTTTGGTTAGTCATTAGTATTCACAGCTCTATCAGACTGCGGTTCAAACTCTTCACTTGTTTTTGTCACAGAAGATGATGGAGCAAGGTTGCTTAGAAACACTTAGCCACACTCGCAATGGGAGTTATCAATCTGTTCTGTGTATTCACCTGCACATGCAGGGGAGAAAATTGAGTTTCTCTACTGATTATGTTAATTCATTGCAAGTTTGTTTTAGCAGCAGTATGCTTAAACATACATAAACATGCATTTTCTTTCATTAGATATAGTGAGAAAATGTAGAGTAAAATATTGACTCTCTTTAAAAAAGTGATTTCAAAGTACGAGAGGTCTAATATGCTTATGTGCCCTCCGAAAAGGAAGTTTTGCTATTGTTGGCTGAGTTAATCAAGGAATTGTCTTTTATTGACAAGTTGCATAAATTGGAGATTATTTCGTGATGTGTTTAAAATAATTTTTTATAAGTTCCTAGCTTTAGTGTTCAGTTCAAGAAAATGTATCTGTTTGACTACCAACAGCAATTATATTTTTCCCTAATCTACTGAAATTCTTGATCTTTTTAAGACTGGCCTAAAAATAAACCAAGTCACTCAAGTTACACAATTTCTGATCTTTTCAGCTATGAGTGACTTGGCCTATTTTTAGGCCAGCTGTAATTGTACACTAATGTGCTGGAAAAGATTAATGTAACTTTTTATCACCCTAACTTCTAAGCCCTCCAATTATGACACTTATTAAATATTCTGGAAATGCATATATTTCCTCCTGTGAGTCTGGAATAGGCTTTAGTATCTTTTCAAGGGCTGCAAATACTTCACATCATTGAGGTCCTACCACTCTCTGTAGCGCACAGGCTGTTGGATGGTGGGTCGCTGACGTGCAGCCCTGCTTGATCTTCCTTGCTTTATGCTGAACTCATGCTCTTACATCCCAAAGAGCAAGAAATCAAGTTAAAAGTAGAAGCTGCACAACAAAGGGCTTCTGTAAAGCTATGAAATGCTTACGGCTAGTTTATACAATAAACCAAGAGAAAATAATTCCTATAGCTATAGTGGCGTCGGTCTAGTAATAGACCAGTAAAATGGCATTTGTGAATAAGCAGGAAATAATTTAATTCTCACTTTAGTTTTCAATATGGTTTTAATAAAATCAGAATCAAGTAATATAATTTACTGAAGCATATTACATGTGGCTAATGAGTGACTTATTTTGGTGCCTGTAAACTCGGGTATCTTTAAACTGTATCCTTGTCTGAATTTGTTGCATGCTTAAAGTAACTGAATCTGGATTTTCACATGAAAGAGAGATATTGGGGAGAAAAACAAAACAAAGAAACCCCCAAACCACCCCAGTAACTTAATATGGAATACATCCTTTGGAGTTGTTACTGAAAAATGTTTGGCAAAGCCTTTTTTTTATTTATTTATTATGAACATAGCATAGAATGGAAGAGGAAGTGGTATCTCTAATACTTGAACTTTATTGTGCCACCGTTGTCTCCTGTAGCTTCTCTTTAGATTAGGTGTGGGTCACAGGAAGAAATGAAGATACCAGAGCTGTGATCTTTGTCTTTTTGCATTTCTATTTTTTTCCCCCACATCGTACTACTTCAATCCCTTTCATATTTTTGTGTTGAAAGCTATTTCACATTGTGAAACAAGGTTTGTTATGTTTTTCTGAGTTTTACTTTACATTGCTCTCCTAGTCTGTACAGTTGCTTTCCTTTCTCTCCTCGTGCCACTGGCTGTTGCAGCGGGTGACTGTGTATTTTGTGCACAGCTCTGGACCAGCTGTGCTTTAGTCTTCACAGCCCTCTTAGTGGCCAAAATATGCTGGCATTTGTAATCTGCAGATAGCAGGGTAATTTTCAGTCCCTCAGTTTCTTATTAGGAAATAACATTTAGAAAATATGTGCCTATAATGCTACAGACTCAAACCACTGTCAAGTCAACCACGTAACTTGGAAATGGTAAGGAGCCAACGCTTTCTCGAAAGAACCGGCATGGCGAAGCAGTTGCAGGCAGGCAGGTAGGCTGTACTCCTGTGGAAAGGGTAGCCGAGCCTATTACAGTGGCAAAGTAAAGCGTGTATTCTTAGTTACACCCTTACGGTGAAATTAAGGTATTTGTAGCAGGGAAGGGGTGTATGCTTGGTCAGTAAAAACAGCTCATCTGTTGAGTTGTAACTCACTTGCCTGCAGCAGACTAGTTGTGCCCGTAGCTTTTGTGGTCTTTTCTGTGGCTGGTGAGAAATGTTTGAGGGAAAATGTGAGCTTTCTTCTTTTCACTCTTTGGTTTTGCAAATATGCAAGTTATCTTTGTGCTTAGGAGCAAATGCTTCTTTTCAACTGAATTTAGTTAGTTCCCTGCTTACCAGTTCAGCTGGCTCCTTGCTGCTTGCTGAGCTACTTTGGATTCAGAGGTGCAAAATTTTTCTGTGTTTGTGGTGCTCTCAGCCTCCCAGAGCAGGAGGGCAATTGCCTTTTAGAAAAGCAATAAGAATTTTAAAGAATAGTAATTAGTTCTTAATAGTTTTCCTTAATATTGGGTATTTTCTCCAAATTAAAATAGAGCTAAATTGCAAACTACTAACGTTTTCTGCAGAAGGGAGACCTAGCTCCTTGGCTGTTTGAAGGAAGTATATTTTATAGCTGTTAAGTGTCTTGAGATAAATTCCTATGTCTTTTTCAGTAGAAAACTATTTTTGGTAGTTCAGATTGTGTGTGAAAACAATCCAGGATTAAAACCATCCATGTCACTAGGTGCTAATAAAAATTCACTTAAAAGTTGTGTTCTGAATGAGATCCCAGCAGAAAGTTCAAAACCTCCTACACATATTAATAAGAGAAATTCTCGAGGAAGAGTCTCTGCATCAGGGTAAGATGCAGACGTGGGGAAGCAGAACCAAAAATATTCTCAAGAGTAAAACTGAGAGGGAAGCAAGTTGAAAACCCGCTCATTCTCTTCTGACTTTGTTTGTCTCCATTTCTTTCTCCTGGTTCTGAGGCGAGTCCCATCATTTCCCTGCAGCAGGGTCAACAGCATTTTGTACGAGTGTGGTTCCCCAACCTCTGCCCACTACCTTCGGGCTGCAGTGCAGAGCGTGTCTTCTTGCGGTGTTTGCCATGAGCTTTTGGCATCATTTTAGAGCATTTGACACCGGATCTTGAGATCCTGTATTGCAGGTTGATTGGGGGAAGGATGGGATTGACATGCTGTGTTGATGAAAATGGAGTTCGCTGTTACAGATTACCAGCTCCTCTTGTTTGCTTGCTTGCTAAGGTGCAAGTAAAGCTGCAGAGGGAACATTTGGATGACCTGTGAATGACAGCTGCTGTTCTTACCTCCCTTTACTCACCCTGATACCTATTCAGAGCTTCAACCATCCAAAATTAGGCTTTCTATTCATATTTCATAGCTGTAGGAAGAGGGTATCATGCTTAGCTCTTGTGGACTCCCTTACTGCTGCTCCTCAAAAAAATTTAAGATACTCAACACCAGGCACAGAATTCAGTTTTTAGTACAACAGTGAGTGATAACCGAGTTGCAGGGGCATTTTTAATATACTTGAATGAGATATTGGTATGCATTTGGTTTTCCTTGGTCTGAATTGGCGTTGGTCTCTTCTCCTTGGTAACGGGCAATAGGACTAGGGGAAATAGCCTCAAATTGTGCCAGGGCAGGTTTAGGTTGGACATTAGGAAAAATTTTTTCAGTGAAAGGGTTGTCAAGCATTGGAATGGGCTGCCCAGGGAAGTGGTTGAGTCCCCATCCCTGGAGGTATTTAAAAGCCGGGTAGGCGAGGTGCTTATGGACATGATTTACTGGTGGATGGCAGGGTTAGGTTAACGGTTGGACTTGATGATCTTTAAAGGTCTTTTCCAACCTAAACGATTCTATGATTCTGTGAGTTTCTAGATGTTAATACTTTGTTGTGGGTGTATGTCTGGAGCTTCTCATGACTGGAACGCTCACAATTTAATTCTCATGCTGACCTCTGGAGTGGTTTTAGTAAAGATAATTTGGATGTTTTTCATTATACTAAAATCAGAAGGTAGGAATTTTTAGAGTCATGATTTTTGAGCTCCTCTGGCAGATGCGTGGTAGGTGGTACATGGGGGGAGTTCTGTATCAGTGTTTTAGGAAGGAGGAGAAGGGTCCATTAATGAGTGCTCAAGAAACACTTTGCAGTAGGAAATTGGTGTGTAGAGACTATGTTTCACTCTCTGCCTGAAGATTAGAAATCAAAGGAATCAGTATTAAAGGTGGAAAGATTTAAAGGTCTTAAGGTTTTTTTTGGAAAGGTTTAACAGATTTTAATGAATGCTTCCCATGCAGAGATTGTATAACTAGAAGAAAGGATCACAGTGTTTAAATCTAGGGAGCTTTATATTGTTAGGCAGAGGCAGTCACTTTCTTGAGCCCCTAAATCTTGTATATGTGCTAGAGAACCTCCCATTATCCTGTGCACAGCGATACTGTCTTTTTTCTTTTTCTCTAATGCACGTGTTAGTTCACAACTGGAGCTTGTTTTAAATGCACTGCTTTGGTGTCATTATCAGTCAATGTACCAGTCTGAAGTAGCCTGTGTATCAGTCTTACTGGGGAACTTCTGCTCTAATGAAGGCAGTGGTCTATGCCTCTGCAAAATGTGTATATCTTTGACTGCCCAAGAGAGTTACTTAATTCACTTTGTGTTTTGTGTCACTTTTACACGTTGTTTTTGAGGAAAACCAATCTTTGTTTCTGAAACAATACATTGTGGCTGTTTTTTTGCAATGTTAAAGTGAATGTTTTTTCTTATCCTACTTGTGTAGGGGAGTGGTAAACCTATAAAGTTTGCTAAAAAATTCCTTACGACATGGAAGAAGGCACAGTAACTCGTACATTTTCCTCTTGTATACATTTTTCATTATAAGGAAGATTTATGATTGGTAACACGACCCTGTGAGTTGAGCCGCTTGCTGCAGAGCGTGATTTCAGCACCTAAAGCAGTAGGAATGACTGGAATGCATGTTTTGCATTTTGATTTCCATCCTATAATGTTGACCTTTAGTTTCTCTTCATTTTTGTCATGTTTGCCTTTTTTTGTGCTTAATGGGTATCCGTGTTGCTTTTTCTTCATATTGGTAATGGTGTTCAGTAACTTCTGTCTTTGTTCACTGGGAGAGTTAAATGGTTTAAACCTTGATTAAATGCCATGTTAGATGTTGAATTATTATGAATAAACTCACTGTTCTAAAATCATACTTAAATCTCAGTGTATTCTTTATGTTCCTCTGGTACTGCTGACTGCATGTGGTCTGCATTTCTGGTGCTGCTTTGATTGCATAGAATGAAATGGAAAACATTGTGAAAAGAGGGAATATTGATTTTTCTTCTACTTAAGTAATGGTTTTCCAAGTGACAGAACTCAATTATATTATGCTGGTTATAGGACTATTTAACATATGCCTTTTTAGTGAAGTGAGTCTGGCCAGTAATGTCCTGTGTCTTAATTAAACCAATATTGTGAGGGCAGTTGGACAGAACATACATTTGAAAATGTAAATGTCAAGTATATTGTACCAAGGCTTATCTGTTGAATACTGCGAGGTTACAGCCCGGATGAGGCTGCCAGGAGTAATAAGAATTGTTCAGCCTTTTCTTCTTCTTCTGTTGCTGTGTAACTAGATCATGACGTTGCCTGTTTGATAACTACTGGAAAGTGCAAATCGGAGTAAGTTGTAAGTGAATGTATGAACATGGTATGTAAATTTTTAATTACTGAATTGAAGTAGGTGCTCCGCGTGAGGTCATCCTGCTGGCCTCGCGCAGAAGTGTTGTCAGAAAATTCCACTTCATGTTAAGAAAAGTGCTGAGAGAGAAGTGTCTTTTGAATAGCGAAGACAGCTCGGTCACTTAAAGGAATTAAAAGCACTTTTTAAAATGGGTGAGAAGCTGGCAGTGTGTGGTGCAGGCATGGTTTGCCTTTATGTAGAGTTTGTGCTCTAGACGTATTTGCTTTCTATTTTGAGGTATCCTGACCTTGTGCTGTGTGGGCATATGGGTCTGCGTGTGTGTGGAGGGAACCACAGGTTCACCCAAGCAGTAAGTGATGATACATTCATGGCCTGTTTGCGAAGCACTGTATAGATTTAGTTAGGTGGATCACGGTTTCTATATTGATCTAAAACCATTGCAAATAAAATTAAAATTAATGGTAGTAGCATCTTATTAACCTTGTGTTTCTGTGTTGATTTATACATGTTACAAGCTCTAACGTGCAGTTTGGGTCTTTTGTTTCCAGCTCTTTCCTTCCTTCCCTCATCCCCAAGTAGCCATCAGTACTACCAGTGCCAGGCCCTATAAAGGAGGTGTACATAAAGAGAGGAACAATCTTTACTATCAACTGAATCTATGCAATGCATAGGTGTTTCTCTATAGCGGGAAATGCTTTATTAGTTTGGGAAGAATATTCATTTCCAGTTTGCATGTTTCCGTTTCCATTAAATAATGAGGGTAGTTCTGAGTTTTAAAAATTGAGCAGGACAGTGCTTCATGCTAAAGGTACCGTAGGGACATTTACTACTTCCTTCAGAAATGTTTTCAGATTAGATAAGAATATACTGGTATGGTGTGCTCTGTTAGTACAGTGCAACAGAAGTAGCGTGCAGCTTCACAGTAGCACAGTTCTGTATTCCACTTGTTTTTTCCTACCTTAGCGTAGACTATTTGAACAATTCTTAAATGTAGAATATGAAAAAGTTAAATCTCTCTGGTGTTTGCAGAAGAAAGCAACTTTTCTATAGTTGAGCAATCAAGATAAAAATATGCCATGCTTTGTTTGAGGGCTAGGTAAGTGGCTGTCCTGTTATCTCAGCTCTGCTGTGTTGTTTTGCAGGATGTGACCTTTCTGTTCTGCGAGCACATGATAAGGGTATCTATAGCCGTGATTCATTCTTAAAATAATACATAGAGACTGAGGAGAAGAACAAAACCCAAAGGCTTCACCTTGTAAAATTTGATGGTATTTACCTTCATGATAGCAATACTTGATTGATAGTGTACGTGTGTATGCCATGGCTGCGGAAGGCTGAGGCATTTCTCTTTCGGCTACTGCGCAGATTTGACGCAGTTTGGTCTTGTAAGGTTTTTGTTCATCTGGATGGGTGAAAACTGTCAGCTGGGGAAGCATGTTGAGTGAGCAGGCGATCTGAGTGTAAACCTTCTGTTTTGGAAAAAGGTTAAGAAAACAAACAAAAGCCACCACACCTTACTTCATGAAGTTACTTCAGATCTTTCAAGAAGTTCTGTTCTATTCTATGGGAAAACAAAATAGTGTTTCCAAGTAGGTTAAAAAGAGGAACCAGCGGGACTTCCTACCTTAGAAAGATTAATTAAGGCTCTGGAATTTCTGAACTTTTTGTGATCTTTCTTGAATTCCTGGGTTTTTTTGCCAACTTAAGGGTCTTAGAAATAAAAGTAATGTAGTTCCACAAGATGATTGTGGTTTTATGATCATTCTTCTGTGAACATGCACTGAAATTTTTGCTCTTTGCTTAATATAGGAGATGAAGATATGCTCCTTCTGTCTTTAAAATGTGATTAAGATCTATTTTAAGTATTTTAATGAATGTAACTGAATGTCTTATAAACATTTACAGTTTCAATATTGACAAAATAGAGAAGATAGAAGCCAATTTAATTTACAACCAAGATTTTTTTTTTTGCAGAGTGCCATCAATATTGACATTATAAGAGCATGTGCTTCCCATACAGCTATATGAGCCACTGTGGATGGAATAGGGTTGCTTATGCTCTAGCAACTTTGTGATTTGTAATCTGCTTTGCTGTCTTCCAGTTAACAGAGTATCCCCTCTTAAGCAAGATTCCTACCGATGTCTTGCTACTCCACATGCACTTTGCTCTGAAGATGTAGCTCTGTAGAGGGAATATTTCTACACAGGCATGTTACCTGAAAGTCGTGTACGAAAAGTAACTTTTTAGTCTGTGGACTGACGTGGGGCTGTCCTGTATGAAGCACAGACCCCAACTCTGTTGACCTTTTTGCATGTCAGGAGCTACCCATGCTAGCTGTCCTACTGAACTTAGGTGAATTTTCTGCACACATAATGTTCTACATGCCCAAGTATGTTGGAATTTTTTGCTTACTTTTTGGGCAAGTCATACTTTGTATGGCCAAATCTTCCCAAGAGAGAGTAATTTTCAGATTTTGAACTGGACGTTGGATTCTGATAAGCTAATATTCCCACCAAAATTGAAGTCTGAAAGACATGTCTTCTGTAGCTTGATAGCCCTGGTCTTTGTTATCTAGAAGCTCCTTTAACACTTATGCCTTGATAACTGAAGGCAAGAAATATTATTACCATATTACTTGGTTAATTTTTTCCAGCAAAAGCTTTCGGTATTGTTGTAGTTACCAATCTTGGCTAGACCCTTTTTGCCCATATCCTTCTGAGTTCATGTCTTGAGGACTCCAGCAGTCATCGTCTCTGGGGGAGAGAAGGGTGGTGTGTGGCCTGGAAGGTTGTGGGGAGCGAGGCAAAGGCAGGGTGGGAAAGGTGTGGGTCCATACGTGTGTCCCTGTCAGTGTGGGAGGGAGAGGTGTTGGCCTGCATATGGAGAGCTGGAACGAGTCAGGAGAAACAGCAGAGCGAGTTGCTCGGTATGTTTTTCTTGGATGTATTTCTTCTCATCTGCAATTTTTCTTTCTCCGGAGCATTACTGAGGATGCTGGACTTGCATTTCTGAAAATATTATAATGTTTGTTGGGCCTTTAAATTACAGTAGTTTACTTTTAGTCTTAACTTTAATGAAATTTTCTCTCTAGGGAGATTTTGGATAGCGAGAGTAAAGAACTAGTAAAGCTGAAACTCACATCTCTGTTGATATATGGGGATTAACACCCTGTCCGGAAAATTATAAAACCATAATCTATTATAAAGAGCTTGAGGGATGCGATTTAGACTCAGCTATTCAAGAAAAATCTGACTTAAGGTGGAAACAGCATTCAGCCCTATTGTGTTCTTTATAGAGGGTGGCAGACAAATTCTCTCAGTCCATGAGTTGTTGGGCAGTATGCCCTAATGTTGGCATTGGCTCCTGTCTATAAACAGTCTTGTCTTGGCTGTATGTGGGATTTAACCGGGAGATGTTTGGTCACTGTTTAGTTGGCACTTGAGTGTGGAAGCCAGCCAGTTCAAGTAAAGCATAGAAGGCTTGTTGGGGCGAACTAGAAATGTGCCAAGCCTCGTGTCTGATGGCATCGGGAAGGCAGTTGTTTCAGCTGCCATTCACTGGTGATCTTCTTGAAAAACTATGTAAAGAGTGTTTCCAAATATGTGTATGGTCTTCAGGAGATGCCAATGTTTGGGAAACTTGTACCCGTGCTTTTTGTCTGCTATTCATTCTGTAGTTATATATGCGCGTGTTCCTAGAAACAGCGGGTTTTATTTTTCAGGCAGACTGCTGGAATTTGGGATAATCGTGTCCCACAGTCAGTCTTCATCTCTGTAGTGCTGTTCTTGTTCAGACAAATGCCTGATGTACCTGTGTCTTACTCCTCTCTCTTATGAACCCTGGGCGATACCTCCTAGCCCACAAGAAATACCACCTGGCTGAACTGATCCGTTTGCAACACGCTGTTCAGGCTCACGTCCGAGAGCGCCCTGGGAGTGTGAAGTGTACAGGCTGGCGCTGTGCTGCTGGCTCTTTGTTATCTGTAACGCACATTAATTGTATTTTATGTACAAAACCATCTTTGCATACATATGGCCAACAGAACAGTTTATTTGTGAAAAACAGCTTAGCCATTACTGATACTTGCTGATTCTGACCTAGGAAGTCTTGTCCAGGCCCAAATTAGAGGTTTTTTAGGCTTGTTTGTGCCTGTGACATCATTTATACAGACTGTAGGCTTCACTGTAATGCCAAGTATGAAACAGTATCTTGCTAAGAATTATTTTTGCATGGCTAATTATAACATTTCCAGTAAAAAACATTTTGTATTAATTTTCAGTGTACTCTTCTGTAAAGTTTCACATCTGTTAAATTTCATTTTATACACATATCAGCCCTGACAGTAAATACTTTCTTAAACTATATTAATGTAACTTCTGATAAATTCTTTTTGGTTTTTGTTTCCCCTGTTTATATGATGTTTATATTGTGATGATGATGTCAGGCACTTTTTCATCTCTTTACAAACTTTCTGCTGGATGGGAACTCTAAAGAATTGTTTTGGAGACACGTTGTGCTTTCTGCTGGTTAATATGACACAAGAAATTGTATTTTTTCCTCACAGATCTTAAAAGAGGCCTTAGAATTTATTTGTCAGATACCTCTCTGTCAACCTTCTTGAAAGGTTCTCTGCTTGAAATTAGCAATGAATAAAATACATTGACTTGGAGGTAATTACTCAAATTCTTCTGTACTATTTTTTTGATGCACTTTGTAGTTACCCTATGAAATATGAATTCATAGGCAACTTGAAGATTGAAATGTTTGCACAGGATAAGAAATGTGGAGAATAAATTTCTGATATGCTTGGGGTGCTTGGTGTCGGAATTTTGTTTTTCAAATCGTGGTTTAAGGAATGTGAAAGGTGATGTCCCCACTGAATAAAATGTAGGCCTGGAATTGAAGAATCTGGGTTTCTGTGCTAGCTTTTACAGATTTCCGGAGTCACTTGCATGGGCTTTTAGTTTTAAATGCCTATTACAGGCACTATCTTCGATCATGAAACATCGGGTTGCTTTGGAATGCTAAATAATATAATTTGAACATCTATGTGGAGATGCAAGCATACTATCAAATAATTTTATATTAAAGCTTATCTGTCCAAGAGAGTGGGTAGATGGAACGGATATCTTAGTGGCTTCTCAGTCTCTGCCTAGCTTTCTGTCCATAGCAATTCACATCTGTTAGTACTGGGGTGAAGTCGCAGAGTTACCAGAGTGTGACACCAGTTACAATTATTGGGGAGCAAAAATAATTGTATTTGAGATATCTTCATTTATTAGTTGAGTTGCAGTGGGTTCTGCCAGGATTTGCCGTGTTCTGTAGTTCACTGAAAATCAGTAGAAGACTAGGTAGATGTATTAAAAAAAAAAAAAAAAAAAAAAAGTGGTAATGCAAACACAAATATTGAGTTGCAAGGCCTTTCTATACAAGCATTTTTTCTTGGTCTTTTAGAACATTTTTCCACTTTCCTTGATTTGCAGAGACCTTTAGAGTACCTAGTGAAAATGCAGACCTCTTGGCAGTGAATTTATGCATATTAACACTACTTGATTTTCATAGTTCCTTCTTGCAGGCATGTTTAGGATGGGTTCACAGACCACCAGGTGGTCCAGGGCTGGAAGTGAAAGCCCATTGTTTTAGACAGTTTTTCTTGAATACTTGAGTGTTTCTGTAGTTTTGCTAAAGCCAACAATGTCTGAAATTTTGCTATGGAGGGAATAGGGTGTGTGAAAGGGGAAAACAGGGTGCTATCGTAGGATGTTGTTATGAGGTGATCAGCATACACATCTATGTCAAGTCCAAAAATTTTAAAAAGTGTTTGGTCATTATAATATTGAAAAGGTCATAATATACCAGTGTGTAAACATGTAGCAAATCATGTACTCATGCCAAAATGTATTGCTGTAGATTTCCAAGTACTAGATTTATTATTAGAGAAGGTGGACTTAGAATGAACTCTCAAAGATGCCTTACGGGAGGAGGCCAAATACTTGAGAACTTTCAGAAGCACGGGAGGAAGCTCGTCTTCTGCCACACACACAAAGTTCAAAGTCCTGTTCTTGAAGATGTTACATTCTTTAGGCTGTTTTATTTTGTACATTATTGACAGAGAGCAAGAATGGAATTGTTTGATGGAAAAATTGAAAAAATCTTTCATAAATTCACTATAGCATTTCTCACAAATGTGTCAGTGTTTGACACCTGCATAATTTTTTTCCTTGGATTTTTGACTAAAAAAAAAGTAAATCTGGCATTAGGATTGAGTATACCTAGTAAAATGTTGGAAGTGTGTCATCCAAGGCCTATTCTCTCCTTTTTGGCATCTAAAAATGAAGAAAATTATCATGCATAATTTACATAAAAGTGATACCTGAAATGACATAATTGCTTGTTATTTTAGTTTTTATTCCAGGAAAATGATCAGGGTCCAATAAGTTGCCAAAAGGGAGAATTATAATGGGGGAGCAGGTAGAGGTATCACATTTAATTCTTTACATGTAGCATATTCTAAATGATTTCTTTCTTGAATACCCCTGAAGTCGATGTTTACCAGCCTTCACCAGCGAGTAGGCAAAAGCTCTGAGCGGGTAACAGGCTGTGGACCACATCATGCTTGGATGTCCTTGTTTGCTTTGGTTTTAACTTCTTAACCTATAGCTCCTAAGATCTTTTGAAGGTCTCTTGAACAGTACGTTGCTACAAGCTGTGTCTTGGGAAGCGTAATGTGAATTACGTGTTGTCATGTTGCATAGATTGAGGGTAATTACACGCCTCTTTCCTACAGATGTGGAAGTTTTCTGGATGCTTTCCATCTCCCTTGTACCCCATGGTATATTTTTTGTTTAGCAATTGTGGATTTCAACCTTGGTTTTACAGCTCACGGCGTATTTTTTTTCTTTGTAGAGAAACCAAAGAACCATTGGTATAATAAAAACATTTTCAATAATTATACAAACTAATGCATTTCCTTTTATTGTGGTATTAATGATACATAAGCCCTACTGAATTTGCCAGTCTCAGTCAACCATAAAGATAAACCGAGGAGCTGTGATTTTTAGCAGAACGTTTTGAAATATGAGCAAACTGAAAAATGACTGTTATTACAAATCATGCTTCTCTGCAGAATTGGTATAAAACCCTACTTAAATCTAATATATAAAATCACATTTTGGATCATATGTGAACAATTCTAAATGGTATTCACATCTGTTGTGTTTTTCTACTAGCGACATTTACTTCAGAAGTGCTTTTTTGTTGCTTATATTGTGCACTTTTAGTTTCAGTAAGTGAGCAAGGTCAAATTATATTGCTGCTCTGGGAGTAATTTTTTTTTAATCGTTTATCTGAGTTTTTTGGTGGATGAGTAAGTAACTCTACTAAAGTATAGAAAAACAATTTAAAGTGAAGAGCACAGTTCTTCTGTTAGGTGCCATAGGAAGCATATCCTTGTAAAAGGCGCCTGCGAGGTATGTTGAGAGGCTGTACTCCTGGTGCTGAGCTGTTGTCTTTTGCAGCCATGCTGTGTTGGTGCTATATAATGAGCAGCAATCTGTACTTCTCCCCCTTATACAAAACCAAAATACAACATGAACCTGGTTGGTGGTGGGGGGTTTATTGCCTCATTATTCCTTTTAGATCTTGGTCCATGAGAAGCAGTTGAGCATTAACCAGGCAACGGTACTTGCCAAGACTGGACTTTTTTAATCTTTCTTTGGAATTGCCATAGTTATATATGTTTTTGATAAATGCAGAACAACAGACTTACAGACTTGAGAGGAAAACCTTTTGTGTAGGTGACTGAAGCTATTGCTTGTGTAAGGCCTCCAGGCGTTACTAACTTCTGGAGGTTACACCTGTTTTGTACCAATGTTGGAAGTTGTCTGGACCATTAACCGCCCCATCATGGTGTGTTGAAGCCACTTGCCCACCTATTGCAATCTGTCCCTGCTGTTAGGTGGTGGGTTTGAAGGCAACGAGGCTTCTCCAACTTGTCCCTCCCCATTGTACTTCACAGCACGGGGACTTGTTTGTGGTCCCGACAGTTTTGCGCGTGTGCAGCCTGTTTGCTGCCACAGATGTCGTCGCTGTAGGAACCCATGGTGAGGGAGCACTGGGTAATCCTGCAGCTGCAAGGAACGTTGTTTTGTTGAGGATGAACAGAATAGATACTCCCTGTGCCAATGCATCACTTCCTAAGGTCTAATTTTAATGCAACTGGCTAAAAATAAAATATTATTTTATGTTAGTAGGAGACTGATGAGGGAAGGGATGATATGTCCAGGAGTCTGTCTTTTCTCAGAAAGTTTTAGTTGGCTTATTAAGTATTTTACCTTTCTCTAGAAACCTTGTTTCTTAAAATTTACATGAATTAAATACTCTCACACTGTAGAGTGTCTTTTCCTGGTTTCTTTGCTTTGTCAGGAAGCATTTGTATCAACTCTTCTGTTTCTCGGTGCAAAATTGATTTCCTTTTAGGTGAAATCGGTTGGGCCAGGGGTAAGCGAGTGGGAGAAAAGTTTAATTTGGTGAGCTTTGATGAATATTGCATTGCTGTTTATGGCCTCAAGCAAACATCATTCAACTTAATACGTCTCATTCAAGTGTATCAAGTGGGATGCGGTTCAGTTTCCTGTTTTGTTGTTTTAGAGACACAGAGTTCAATGTGTCAAATTGCATCTAAATTTAGGGCAACACTCCTTGAATGAAAAGTATATTTTTTCCTGTGGACTTTCATACATTTCATGGTTATCTTGCATTTGTTCACTTTTCTTTTGCATTTTGTATAACATGCTTTCACCCTAGCTTGCTTGGCAATTTTCTGATATTAAATCACAGCACCGTGATTAAAATCTGTTCTTTAACTGGACGTGATTTCTAGCAGTGAAACTTGTTTTGTATTTTAATGCAGCCCATAGTTTAAAGATGACAGGGAAGTTACTTTTTACCATATTAAAAAAGCCTAATAGTGCCAGAGTTGGTGATGGGGGGTGGTGTTAGTAATTGGCCGATAACATTTCAGCAGATACAGGAGTATCTGTGAATTGTGAAATGAAATACTTTCTTCTTAACAAAATGGCTGGATATATTATTTCTAGGGACAGGGAGCAAAGGGCGGGGGGGGGGGGGGGAGGAGAGGAAGGTGTATTAGTAACCTATGAAAAGTCATAACTCATAGAAACATTACTATCTTTTGTTGTGTATCACAATAAATAAATCAGATTTCTGTTTTCAGGGGTTTTATTCTGGCCATTTTGTCCTGTGTTTATCTGGAAGTTAAAATCCTTCATCTCGGAAGGATGGATACATGCAGAAGGTCTATGTGACTGCTCTGCATCAGTGGGATTTCCATTTGCTTCACTTGCAGTGGAATACTGAAAGCTTTTTCACTATTTTTCTTGAAATTCCTGACTCTCTTTATCTGTGATAAGACACTTTTGCTTTTTTCTTGCAGATCTGGAAAAGACAGTTGGACTAGCTAGAGGACAGTAGGCCTAGAAAAATTCGAGGCTTGGTAAAGATTCCTTGGTTTTTAGGTAATCTTACACTTTTAAAAGGCAGAAAAACTTACCCAAGAAAAGAAATGCTTAAAAAATTGGACTGAGTTGAAATTCGCAATTCAGCGGAAGAGGGTGAAACAACAGGAGAAAAACTGTGTTCTTTGCTGTTAGCTGGAAGTTTTCATCAAAGTCGATGTTATTTAGCCAAAGTAGATTAGTTTTTCATGTATAGAAGAACTTAAAATAGCAGAATTTCTTTTGAAATTTCCCCTAAAAAGTACATATAAGGGACTGATCTGCACATACAGGTATTTCAGGTTATTTCTTACCTTTAAACATGTTTATTCTGGAACAGGACAGCTGCTTAGATTCTGCTTAACTTTATCTGTAAAGTGGAAGCAGGAAAATAACAAAAGCGAATGATTTTTCTATAACAAGTGTGTCACACAAAGAGCTATTGAGAAACTCCTGTTGAGCTTTAAGTGGGCTCCTGTGTCAAATCTGAGCAATAAAGAGCTTGACTACAGATGAAGGTTCATCAGTTTTCTCCTAGTAAATGAAGCTGTTTGTATGTTTTATTACTTGAGGATTGGAATATCAAATTGTTCTGTTTTGTGTGTGTGTGGGCAGAAATTGCATGCTCAAAATTGAGAGATTCTAGGATATGAAATACACAGTGGGTCTGTTTTCAGGATTTTTTTTGCTTATCTGAACAATTGTTTGCTACAAATTGAGCAGCCGTTGTTGTAAATTATAATCACCTTTTTATTTTTGTATTTTTTATTTCGTCCTCTATCCCTTCTCTCTCATTTCAAAGTATTTCCTGTAATACAGAAACAAACTTATGTACTGACTTATGTATGTGATGGGAACTACTTTAACTTTTGCTATAAGGATGTATGCAATGCGTATTTCTTCAGTGTCACAGAAAACTGAAAAAAATCAGAACGGGTGTTCTTGCTTTGGTTGTCACTCCTGCCCTGTGTCACGGCCCCTGCTGGCATTGACAAAATCTGCAGCAGGGTACGTGTTGCTACTCGTGGGGTTGGAAAGAAGTGGATTGAAAGGACTAAGACCACTCAGATCTCAACATGGAGGAAAAATACCACGGAACTGTTGGGGGTTGGTGTAGCTGCAGACCTGTGCTCATTCACCATACCTGGAAGATGAATAGTGACAAGAAGAGTATTGAAGCCCTTAAAGTTCACTGCCTGCCACATCCATGTCTCTTGTGCTGGTACAGAGAGGAAAGAAAGAGAATACAAGTGTTTTTTTCCAGGCTGGTACCATAATGGATAGGGAATGATTTGGGGGAATTGCAGGGCAGAAGTAAATTATTGTTCAGATGCCAGTCTTGTGTTGCTCCACCTGTATTGCAAATCTCGTCCTATACGTGTAAGAAAATTACTTAGGCTTTTCTGTGCATCCCTGTAGTGGTGTTTGCCTTAAACAAACACAGATTTCCATTTGCTGAATGGCTTTCAGTGGGACTGTTGTTTTTATGGACACTATTCTACACTTCCAGCAAAGCTAACAGGATTATTTCACTACTGAACCTTCATTTTTTGAGGAATTCAAGGGTTCTTTTCAGTTCCAAGTTTTCAAAACTGCTTAATATGTAGACTTTCATAGTCTAGTTTTGCATCTATTTAACCCTCTACACAAGTCAGATATTTCCTGAAAGGGTAAGTACGTAGTATTTATTTAGCTCTCTGGCTGAAGACACCTGTCATTGCATTTTTTTTAAGGAAAATTTTCCTTACCATTTCAGAAAGGAAGAAGCATGTAAGAGGTGTGTTACTTAGGAAAACCAAACTTTCAGCTCAGGCCACCTTTGCTTCCTCACAGGGGACTTGCATGTTTGTGTCCTCCAGGTGACCAGTGAAGGAGACCCCTGCCTGGGGGGGCTCCTCTGCCACCTGCCTTTTGAATCCCCTCGTCCTGGGAGCTGCAGAAAGGAGTTGATGTTGCAAGGAGTGTACAATGCTACTGGTTCCTTCCTTGTGAAGTGTGGTTCTCATTGTCTTTACGCTGCTGTCCTTGCTCTGAAATAGCCCACAGTCCCTTTTCGGGTATGGTGCTGGGTGCCCACATGCTCCTGCAGCCTCCATGCTCCTGTGGGAGCTGCATAGGCTGGCATGGTGTGTGCTCCACAGAGATGCAGGTTGGCATTCAAAAACCCCTCTAGCAAGTATCTTCAAATTAGTCTTGCCAAGAGAGCTAGCCTGTAAGGAGATGCAGGGCGGTCTTCCTGCTGGCCTGCCAAAGGCTTTTGAGAAATGTTAATAGCAGTATCCCTTGCAGAGCTTTCTGAAGCTGAAGATCTTTTTGAAACCAAACTCTCTCTCATGTTTCAGGTGAGGAACTTACTGGTGCTGATCCATGTACTTTACCATTAGGCTGAGTGCATTAATCACCTCCCCGTCCTGAGGGCGTGAGCAGGAAGCTGGGGAGCACCCAGGAATGGGGACCTGGCTTCAGCTCGTGATGTTGGGTGGGGATCACCGTCTGCACCAAGGCTTCCCTTTGATACAAACCTGACATTTTTAATTAGATCTACCTTTAAATATAATATTATTTTGGTGGGAGGGACAGAAGAGGGTATTTTATTAGGTTACAGCATAAAAGTGCCATCTATCATGCTGCTCTGCTAAGATAGAATTATCAAATCTTTAATGTTCCTGTGTCTGGCCTGCCTTCTGAAACACAGTGTAGCTTTATAGACCCTGTTCTTGGTCACGTGGAGACTCCTTCTAGGTGCAATGAGCATTCTTTGTAAATATAAGATAGATTTAAAACAAGTCAGTTTATTAATTGGACACTGTTATATGTGTGGTCACCCTGATTATAGTCTGAACTGGTAATGTCTTCATCTTGCTTTTTTGTTTTTCATGGGTAAGGTTTGGGGAAAAAACATGAATTGTAATTGGTTGTAAAAGTAGATTTTTCTGTCTTTGCACTCGGTTGTACCTTTGAATCTGTCTTCCTTCAGTGTATGCTTTCATGCAGTGGCACTGTTTGTAATTACCACTTTTGGGGGGCTAGATGTTGCTTCTCCAGGTTCTTAATCTGCTCCCCTCTCTTCTTCCAAGAAGCCTGCAACGGAGGAGGCTGGCGTAGCTGTGAGCATGCCAGTCCCGTGTGAGAAGCGTATGACTTCACCTGGGGATATCAGGACATCTGGAAATAAATGTCCTCATCTCCCACCCTAGAACTTTAGGACCCAATACCATGTCATGTTCTGATTTCTGAACAGTAGGAGAGGTGGGTGCATAACATAGAAACAAACCCATCGTGTCTTATTGCCGAATGTGCTTAACTGAATCTTTCAAAAATATTTCTAGGGATCCTTGAGTAACATCTATGTTTCTTAAGGAACTAACTGCATTTTTAAAATGATTATAAATGTGTAATTTCTAGGTAGTATTGAGGAAATATTGTTAACATCATTACTTATGAGCTTCTGAGATCCAGTTTACGTTTCTTTAATTTAATTTGGATTTTCCTGACTTGGCTCATTAAAGTCCCTGAGAGAGATTTACATCAAAATTAATTTTATCAATGGTTGAATTGCTTAAGTAACTTGGAGAACTCAGTTTTGAATAGGTTTTAAGATGCTGTTTAGATAGTATGCTTATGTTTCTTAAAATGAGACGTTATAAACCCTATAGATTCTCAGCCAAGATGGCTTTCACAGAAGTAATGGCCTCTGACAAGGACCATGGAAATTACTATTGTACATACACTTTATAATTGTCTTTTTGTAAATTTAGTTACTAAGTATTGGAAGTTGTGAAAAAAATTGTAGGTACTGTAATAAAAACTTAATAGTCACAAATGGGGTTCTGTGGAAAGGGTTAATTTTTTGAAAAGAAAAAAAAAATCAAAACTTGATGGGACAAATACTAATATTTCCCCTCATCATGAAGAACTGTTCAGAAAGGCTAATTCATGTTCTACTGTCCCCATAGACTTAAAAATGTGTATATATCAGAATTAATGCAGTTGTCAGGTGTTCTGGGTTTTGCTTAATCTGTGCTTTAGCAATTTTTACTTTGATCTTGAGGGAGAATTTCAATTTTCCAAGACTGTGCTGTTGTGGTGGGAACATAAGCAATTTAACTTCCCCCCCCCAACACTTCTGGTTACTTCTAGAGCACATTTCTTATACATTTTTACTTAAAATCACTATAAAGCCATAAATTTGGCATTTGGGATTCTTATTTGATTCCTATCCCTCCCCCCTCCTTTTTGCAGCAATGTAGACCTATAAAAATAGCAATTGTAATGTATGTGATGAAGTACCTGGTTTGAAAGGCATGATGAAATTACAATACCAGAACTTCTGGATTTTATAGAAAGACTCCTAATTGTCTCATAGAAAGAGAACACGTAAACCTTATTTGCAAAGTACTTTGATGTATTTAAAAGGTTTTAAAACCTTATTTAGTCTTTTTTTTCAGAAAGGAGTATAAATACAGCATAATATGATTTCACATAATGAAAACCAGAATCACCTAGAAAACGGAACATAACAGTGTTGTGCTCCTGCTGTTTTATTTTTACTCTAAGCAGTTAAGGGCTGAAAAACTATCACTTTGCAGATCAGGAGAAAATACTTGATGGTCCTACCATTGCGTGAGTGCAAAACTCACATTTGCACAGGAGGAGGTGCCTCCCTTCCTCTGAATGTGCCTTGAAGTGCAGAGAAACGATCAAAGTTTGGAGCAGCTCTTTAGTATTTTTGTCAGTGTTTCCACTGTGCACAGGGACTTTTCAGACAGGCCAAGAGACTCTTTGTCGTGGTTTAACCCAGCTGGCAACTAAGCACCACGCAGCCGCTCGCTCACTCCCCCCCCTCCCTCAGTGGGATGGGGGAGAGAATCGGGAAGGAGAAAAAGGTTAGAGCCGAGGGCTGAGATAAAGACAGTTTAATAAGAGAAAATAATAATAATAGTAATAATGAGAATGATAACAAAATATACAGAATATACAAAACAAATGATGCACAATGCAATTGCTCACCACCCGCCGACCGATGCCCAGCCTGTCCCGAGCAGCGATCACTCTCCCCGCGACCGACCGACCCACCAAACGCCACCCCCCCCGAGCATGACGTTCTATGGTATGGAATAGCTCTTTGGACAGTTTGGGTCCTAGCTGTGCTGTACTCCCAGCTTGTTATGCACCTGGCCGAGCAGGAGAAGCTCAAAAAGTCCTTGAGCAGTCTGAGCACTGCTTGGCAACAACTAAAAACATCAGCGTGTTATCAACATTCTTCTAGCACTAAATCCAAAGCACAGCACTATGCTAGCTTCTGTGAAGAAAATTAACTCTATCCCAGCCGAAACCAGGACACTCTTCTTGGAGGAGCAGCAAACTGAATCGTAGAATTGCAGAATTGTTTAGGTTGGAAAAGACCTTTAAGATCATCAAGTCCAACTGTTAACCTAACCCTGCCATCCCACCACTAAACCATGTCCCTAAGCACCTCGTCTGCCTAGCTTTTAAAAACTTCCAGGGATGGAGACTCTACCACTTCCCTGGGCAGCACATTCCAGTGCCTGACAACCCTTTCTGTGAAGAAATTTTTCATAATGTCCAACCTAAACCTGCCCTGGCACAACTTCAGACCATTTCCTCTCGTCCTATTGCCCGTTACCAGGGAGAAGAGGCTGACCCCCACCTTGCTACAGCCTCCTGTCAGGTACTTGTAGATGGCATTGAGAATGTGTTGCATGGGACCTGTGTTCCACAGGTAACCAGACCTCTGAAAGAAACCTGTGTAATTCATCTGCATTACGAGAAAATGAGGTTGGATATGAATTCTCTTGCATTGTTACAGAACCAGAACCGACTATATTAAAATGCAAATATTGTGAACTTGTAAGAAGGTCCTTCACATGACTGTTGCACCTGGCTGACGATACAAGTTCTCAGCTGTCAGAAGCTGTTATCCATGACTCTGTCAGAGTTTCTGTAACCCAGAAAGGGCAGCAATGCAGTTTAAAAAAAAATATTACTTTATTGGTATAAATAAATAGTCTTTAAATTTGAAAATAAATACAGTGAAGTCTTTAGAACTAAATAGGGCTCTTAAATAGAGAAGTGTCATTCCTAAGGTTATCACACATGCTGAATGTCCAGGCTCATTTGGAACATATTTTGAGATTTGCGTGGATCAGCTTGATATACATTGTAAAAAAAATAGAGAGAAACTTGTTACGTTTATAATTTGGAAGTTTTCCTATGAAATGCACTGCTTGAAAAGAACAGATCTGATCAGGTCTGAACAAATGGCATAAATCGCACTAAATCCAAGAGTCTGGATTCAGATAATTTTCAAAATGTTTGTATAAAATATTTGTATTATAAACATATATTTAATTTTGGCTTAAAGAGTCTAAACACAAAGATAGTGCGCGTGGCTTAGGATGTCCCTGAGCTGCAAGTCACTAGAGAATGGAGATTGGAAGTATTTTTGCTGTGTTCTTTTGGCATCTGCTGTTAAAGGTTGTTAGAGGTAGAATACTGGCATGGACAGATCCAGTACAGCTTTGTAGTTTTGTGGTGTCTGTTTTTGGGGGTGGTGGGGTGTGTGTGTGGTTTGTTGTTGGTGGTTTTTTTGTTTGTTTGGGTTTTTTTATTTATTTGTTTTTTATTACATGCCTGGTTTTCTAGAAACATTCGAGAATTGCTTTTCCACATGGACCTATTTGTATCTTTAATGTACGTGGAAGGTATCAGTGGACTTATCTGCTCAAATGTCAAAAAGGCCTGCTGCTGAATGCCATTACATAGTTAATTTGTTTTAATGCCGTTTTTACGTGCATGCTATCTGGGAATGTGATTTCGTCATCAAACAGTATTGGTCCCTCTGGATGACTTTAGAAAGTAAGGATGCTCAGAGAAACTCTTTGGAGACAATTGTAATTTTGGCTGCTGCTGGCTGCAACACAAGTGATAGTGGCTGCCTGGCACCAGTCCCTGGGAGTCGGTTACAGTGAGATTGGCCCCACACCATACCATCCGGGATGCTCTCCACCTCTAAAGGCATAAGAAATACAATTTTCAGTGCAATTCTTCTCACACTAGTGTTCTGGGAGAGATGAGTTCTCACTGATCTTCAACTTCCACCTTCTACCACCACTTGAGTGTGCAGGAAAAATATGTCCCTTTCCTCTTGTTCACTGTTGCATTATGGTTTTATATTTTCCAATTATTATGTGGAGTAGATTATTCTGTCTAATTCTAGGCAAGCTTAGTATATAAACATGTCAGCCGTGGTGTTTTTTGTTATCGTTGACTTTTTTTTTTTAAACTGCAGCAGGAAAGAGATTTGAAAGGTGGCTGCTTTTGTTTAGTCATAAATCGTAGAACCATAGAGTCATTTAGGTTGGAAAAGACCTCCAAGATCATCAATTCCAACTGTCAACCCAACACACCCATGCCTGCTAAACCATGTCCCGAAGTGCCACATCTACACATTTTTTGAACACGTCCAGGGATGGTGACTCCACCACCTCTCTGGGTAGCCTGTTCCAATGCTTGACCACTCTTCCAGTAAAGAAATTTTTCCTAATATCCAATCGAAACCTCCCCTGAAGCAACTTGAGGGCATTTCCTCTCATCCTATTGCTTGTTACTTTGGAGAAGAGACCAACACCTACCTTGCTACCCCCTCCTTTCAGGCAGTTGTAGAGGGTGATAAGGTCTCCCCTCAGCCTCCTCTTCTCCAGGCTCAACAACCTCAGTTCCCTCAGCCGCTCCCCATCAGCCTTGTGCTCCAGACCCCTCACCAGCTTTGTTGCCCTTCTCTGTACACACTCCAGCATCTCAATGTCCTTCTTGTAGTGAGGGGCCCAAAACTGAACACAGTATTCGAGGTGCAGCCTCACCAGTGCCAAGTACAGGGGCACCATCACTTCCCTGCTCCTGCTAGCCACACTATTCCTGATACAAGCCAGGATGCCTTTAGGCTTCTTGGCCACCTGGGCATGCTGCTGGCTCATATTTAGCCAGCTGCCAACCAGTACCCCCAGGTCTAAGTCTTACTTGCTGTGAATTTACTGTGCACTGAAATAACATTACCTGGTTGATTTAGTATGTATAATTTAAGATAAAAAATTTAAGGCAATATTATAAATTTTCTTCTTAGGATAAAACAATTGCTCACTCATTTATCAGCATTTTAATCATATCCTGCATCTCTTTAATTGAATAGTTAAGATATTTCAACAGAAAAAAACCCCAATAACGCAAACCTAATTCAACAAGTGCAAGAGGCTAACCTAATTTTCCCACAAATGCGTAGAAAAGTAGGGGAAATATTTTTCCTTCCCTTTTCCATTTCTAGCTTTTCTGAACATCAGGCTAATAACTTCCCACCATGTTCAGAATATTTCAGTTGAGTTCTGACAGTAATAACCATGTTTTATTTGGCTGTCAGGGGCCCTGTAAGATGGACAGATAATGTGTTCATTTGCTGTCCAGTGGGAAGAGAATACATTAACTGTCTAAAATGATACGAAAAGAATGAGAGCACTAGTTAAGTTTATTTTAGGGAAAATAAAAGCAGTATGTTTATTTGCAGTGGTACAGTGCAATTTGGTTAGATGGGCACTGGTAATTCCCTGTGGATTATATAAAACAAATCAAACCAAACCCAACCGTTTCTTTCCGTGAACACAGATGTCCACTTGTTCTTGAGATGCCATCGCTTGAGATGCTTTCTTGTTTCCGGTTCTTTGATAGGTCTGAGCCTTTCTCCATCCGTGTTATAGGAGATTTAAACTCTAATGAAAAGTCTGCAGTGAAGTACAGCCTTTAACAGGAAAATACACTTTTTGGGACATCTGGTTTGGAAAAACTGGCTGATTCAAGCCCAACATGGCATGTAAGAAGTGGTAACTGCGTAGGCATCCTAAGCCTGTTTAGCGTGCTGCAAACTCTGAGGAGCCTGACTTGGGCATGAGGAATAATTCATCCTGAGACTCCAGGAGTATCTGGCATATGTGCGGAGGCGTGCACAGACTCGAGCAGTTATGTTTCAAGGGATGTGGCTACAGCTCCGTTGTGGGCACGGCACTGTAGCGGTAAGGCAGACGTGTCCTTCTCGGCGCTCGCAAGGTTTGGCACGTGGGGGATGCAGTCTATGTTTGTTTACTCTAACTTTTCTTTTGTCTTCTCATTGTCCAGTTGCAGAATGTCAGAATATGTTCCTGATTGCTTGCCCTGTGGCAATGGCATGGGAAAAGGAATTGCTGCCCATATGTATTGCTTTGCTTCTTGTCACTCTCTGAAAGCTGCCTGAATCCCTTTTCCACCCCAGTCACCTAATTAGTCTAATACTTTTGACTATAAGTCTTTAATGGAAGATAGCCCGTGCATGGGATTTCCTAGTGCTTGAAAAGGTTTCTATCTCACAAGGACAAAGTAGATGGATCATTAGCAATGAATGGACTGATCTGGAATCCTAAATCTAAACAGCAACCTGCTTTTGCAGTCCCTTATGCCTCCCCAAGGCCTGTGGTGGCAGCTCTGCCCTAGTTAAGAGAAGAAATTCTTTCCTGGTTGATTGTCAGAGCGTGACGGGGATACTGAGTGGCGTTATTCACCGAGGAAGGTAGTTATACTTGGTTGCATTACTAGGTTGTGTCTAAAACGGCCTGCAAATGAAAACTGGGCTGTGTTCCTTGTAAATGCCTGGGAGCGGCAGTTTCAGCCAAGAGTAGCACAGGGCTTAGTGGCTAAAATTCAAATCATCATTTTTTTCTCTGCTTGGGGACAATTTCAGGGAAACTGGGGCTGGCAGCCCCTTATTATTTTCAGCTTTTGTCTAGACTGCATATAATTCCTGAGGCTTAGTACCTCTGTGGGTCACACTAGGACCTGCAGGCGGTCCGTGATTGCGGTTACATATGTCATGTGCATGGTTTTGGTGACTATGAGTGCTTTTAACAGGAATTTTTCCTAACTTGCTTTCAGTGTTTTAATTAAAATGATGCTGTAGCTTTCAACAGTCTACTGTGTGACACCAATAAACACTTGACTGATTGCCTGTGTGACTAATGTGGCTGGACAGTTGTCAAGATAATCTAAGATCTTTTCATGTATGCAAGAGTAAAGACGGCCGGCCATCCAAATTTTTGTCTGTAGCCTATTCATTTTTTACTTGAGCACAGTCAACTCTTGTTAGATTGCTGAATCAAAGACGTGGAAGTGACCTACCGTGTCACTTTGATGCAGTTTGAACTACTGCTTCAAACTAAAAATTGGCTCATAGAATTCATGGTGTTATGAGCACTCCATAACCTTTGTTTCTTGCTTTCAGATTAGCTTTAAAACATTAGCCTTGGTCTGGAAATAAACTGGTAGATACTGTATTAATAGCTACGTCAGTCTCATAAATTACATTTTTGTAGCCTTTTAGTCAGTTGTTCCTTGATTTAGGCCATGTGGTTAAGATGACGCACAGCATGTAATGTTCCTGTAGTCGTTCCTCTTTGAACATATGTTCTGTAGATGTAATGTTTCTTATGTGTTATAAATTATATTTGATGGCAGTTCTCATATTTGTTAACACCTAATAGTTTAATAATTGGAAGTACAGCTCTTCAGTGGGATTTTACACTGTTCTTTTTATCTGCTCCTCTCCATTTCTCAAATACCTCTGCAGCTGAGTAACACAGATGGGTATTTATGTTGCCTAATTTTAGGCATCTGATTTGTGCTGAAGTTAAGCAGCTAGGCTCATGTCTATACAGCTAGTGAAAGACAGCTACACCCTCCAGAGAGCCATTCAGCACCAGGCATGCTGAATTCCCTGCCTGTAGGCAGAGACCGGCTTCTCAAAACAAGAATCTAAGATTGATGTCTGAAGTTAAGCAACGCTTCTCCAGGAAAAAAATATTACTGAAAGATGAAGTTCGGTGAATTTTTCTGTGGTTTAATCTTAAGGTCAATTTGCAAAGTTACTTCTGCTGCATGACAGGATCTAAACGGAACAAGCTGAGTGTGTAAAAGACTCTGATGCACAGGTTGTAGGAAGTATGTCTGGCTGCTGAATAGGTGCCAAGCAATTTAGTACTTGGTGCTCCTTGCTGACTAGCTGTTCTGCTAACAGTCTTGCAAAATCCCAGACTTTGGGGTATCAGAAAAACATCTTACAGAATATATGTGAAATGCTACTACTTTAAGTTTAGCTGGCATTGATAACTGGGTTCTGGCAGGAGTGATTGATGTGTCTCGGTGAAGCAGTGTAGCTTGAATATAGTCACAACTTGTATCTTCAAAGCATATGAAACCTTTTCATTCGTAACTACCAGTAGTCAGTGCCTATTGCAGGTAAATTACTTCACACGGAAAGTAAAATTTTATGCGTAGTCTCCGTTTTCTTTTTTGTCGGACCTGGACAAAGAGCAGGAGCTTACAAAGGACCTCTGTTTACCAGCTGTAGCCTTTGGTCATATGTCCTAAAGGTAGTCCTCCTCTTTTTCTCCTCCTGCAGTGCCCCCGCTTGTACTGGTGTTGGCCATCTCTCCTTTTTTTGGTTTTGAAAGAAGCACGTGCTGCTGGAATTGGCAAATAAATGGCTGTACAGTGGAAACATGCAAGTCTCCTGCCCTTCCCCTGGACAGTCAGGAGGCTCCTGTCTGGCTAAGAAGCCCAAGCCAACAGCTGTGGCCAAGTAGTATGTGTATTGTCTCAGACCAAAGAGTTCCCTGGTAGGCTCTGTGCTGCCCGCTGGCTCCATATTGCATAGTCCTTCTCCAGGAGAGTTGCCCCATGCTGCCCTTCAGTGGTTATGGTGGAGGGAGTTGCACTTCTGGATTTTTACCAATTCCCATGTTTTGGGGAGCAGAGCAGATGGATGATACATTGATCTGAAATCCTTCATCTCAAAGTCAATCATGGGTCTTAAATTATTTTATTACAAAAAGGGGGCAGAAAAAGAGATATGATCCAAGCTTTTCAAAGTCAGCCATTTAGGCATTGGAAGAAGGTGGAGCAGAAGCATCCCTCCAGGCTCCACCACCAAGTGCCTTTGGCCAACACTGGAACTTGTAGCTGTTTCCTTGTCTGACTGCTCTGCGGGTGAACATTGCAAGAGGAATTTAGAAAACTATAGACTCTTAGCAGCTCCATTCGAGCTGTTTCCACCTGGCATACTTGCATGTAAGATACACTGTACTTTTTGTTAACCAATTAAAAACCAAAAACCTTTCTTAGTTTGATACTGTAAAGTAAAATTTTATGTTGAATGGGTGTTTCTGATGATAATTACAGTTTGAGTGCTTTAGTTGAATGATTTTTTTTTTGGGGCGGTGCCATCTCGGCTTTTTGGATTATAAAAATATATGGGAATCTTACACTGAAGTGTTTAACTTCTGTATTTATTTCAAGATTTTATAAAATTCAGCAGTCTGGGCAAGTCTGGTTAAATTATTTTTTTTTTAAGGATTCTAATAGTTCACTTTTTTTTGATTCTTCTGTGTTACTGGATTTCTAGGATCAAAGTGAACACAGTGAAAAGGCAAGCTGTTAAATATCCTTAATTATTTTGTCTCTCTCAACATAGGTTTATTTCACAGAATTTAGGAAGTGTTCTAAAACAGCGTTGGAATTGTATCTGAAGGTGAAAGCTCAAATTCAGGGCTTTCTCCTAGGAAATGTTTGCTGGAAGGTGAATGGAAAAGTACTTTGGTTTTAAGTGGAATTTATAAGGATCAGCAAAGTATAAATTAGATTCCAATGTACTTCCAATGCAGTATTTAGAGCAGCCTATGTTGAACTGTTTATTGCTTTTCTTCACAGGCCTTGGAAGTTATTTTTGTTTTGTTTCAGCGAGGCTTGGTGACTGATCCAAGCTGTTCTGTACGTTCGAAAGATGAGCACACTTTGCATTTCTTCACCCACCGTCCCCTGTGGCTTTCCACTCCTGTGCAATCAGCTGAGGGGGGAGGCACCTCCTCCTCGTACAAACCATACGTGTCAATCCCATCCTCAAAACCACCCAGTGCCACCCTCCCCCACCTTCCCCACCTCAGAAATACCTGTACCAAAACATCCGACATAGGGTGCTTAGCGGGAATAAGAAGTGGTGAGTCTGGTTTTAGAGTGCAGTGAAATAGTGCTCGGTCACTTACGATTTCTTCTCAAGTTGTAGTAGCATTTCTACTTTCACGTCCTTAATATTAGATAGATGTTTGCGGAAAAGTTTGGCATTTTAAGCTTTTTTCCCCTTCTCTCTGCACGTGCAATTTTACTTTTGTTATTGAGGTTAGGTTTGAAAGGCAGCTGTGTGGGCGGGAGCGGGCGCGGGCGGACTGGGCTGGGGGGACACGCAGCCCCTCTTCCCTCTGCCTGCTGCTTTCTCTTTGCTCGCTGCCCCTTACCTCTGCCAGGCTGACGGAGCGTTTGCTCTGGCACATAGTGGGAACTGTGGTTTTTCCTGCGTGATTTCCGAGGGAATTCAGTAAAATTCCGCTTTGGACTGAGCTTTGACACCCGTGGCCACATGGTGCCGTTAGCTGGGGCAGGTGTCCGTGTGCATCCTGGTACAAGCACAGCAGGGTACCGATCTGTTTCTTGTTTGCATTTTTAGGCAGTTGCACAAGTCCAACTTTGAGGACTAATCTCCTTTTCTTCCACATTAGTTATTCTGGAATTATGTATAAAATAGAACTATTACATATTTGAATCTTGGGGATTTATCATTTGGAGTTTTAAGGGACTTAGCATAGGATTTGAACCTCAAATACTAGTAAACTATCAGCATTTGAAATTTTGATTTAGATCAGCTTAAGGACAAAATGCTTTATCAGTGATCTGTAAATTGCATTAGCTACAACTCAAAACACTGAAAAACTTCCTTTTCAGCCCTTTACCATGTCTCATAAGGAATTTTGTAATATGAAATTGCCTAGTCCTCCATTAGCATCGTGCAGTAGCAGGCCAGTGCTTTCAAACGTGTGTGCCCAAAGTTAGGTCAAAGCAAAGGGTATTTCAGTGCCCTGTGGGAGTTTCTGTTTTAACGGGAGATGTTACAGCCATTCTGTGTGTCTGAAACTTGGGTGACTTTTAATAAGCCTGATCTTTAACACCAGCCAAGTCAATGGTGTTTGACGCTGTAGACAATAAGAAGAACGTGTAATGAAATGAGAGTTCATTGCCTCAAATTATTTTAATATTTTGTTATATATAGACAGTTAAAGCTGTGTATCTGGACCTAATTAGCATAACTGTTTTCTGGAGAAAGACATACGGTATTTTACTAGTGCATGTAGTGCCCCAGTATATACAGAAGCGTGAATTTCAGATTATTAGAGTTGTCAGTGATGGATGGAAGAGGAAAACATGGAGAAGAATTGCCTGTCTTTTGCTATCTACCCTCCTGACTGACCATGCAGTCTGTAACACCGGAACGTAGCTGGGGGCGTCAGCCAGCAGCAGATCAGCAGCTGTGCTGCCCGTGCCCCGCCACCCGGCTGCGCTCCCATGGGTGAGGAATGGGCTGGTCCCCATACTGCAGATTGGAAAACTGGTGGTGCTGGAGTTTCATGACGATGAGGCTTCCCCTCCCTTCCCCCAGCTCCTGGCAGCCCGCTATTTTGCTGTTATTCTTGCTCATCTGCTCCGTCAGACGCACGCACGTCCTGCGCATTGCATTTTTACGTTACATCCCATTTTGCTCTGTGTTCTCCCCAGGTTGTTCGAGGTTTCCGTCTTGGGAATTCCTGCCAAGTTCTGATCCTAGCATCTGTTCCCAACATCATCCAGATGCTCTGCTTCTGGGGCCTTTAAAGACATGACTTTTCTGATCCTGTGTTTCTCTGAAACCCAAGTAACCTGAAGCACAGATACAATTGTGAAAGTGTTAATCTAATTGTTAAACAATAGTAAAGTCGTTCTGGAAATGACACTTTTGACCACAAGAGTTTTGTAATAGCTGGTATGTGCTGAATGTAAATGAATCCATTCTGCCTGGGTTGAAGTTACTTTTGTGTAGCTGTGGCTAGATGGAGCTGTCAGAATGCGTAAGGCGGTTTGATTTATGTGCAAAGGCTACATGCGTTAGACTTTCCTCGTATGCGCTATTCATTTTAACTACTTACAGGGTTCAGTGTTGATGCCCTTTTACTGTTTTAGCATAGATGATATAATGTTTGGTAATTATTTTGGAAAGTAGAGAAATCATTTGGGATACAACAATTAGGCACCGAGACTGGGAAATAAGGTTTGCTTTCAGTGAGGGGTGAGATTATCTTAAAGCAAGGACGTTTGAAAAAGTAATGAATGCATAAATGTTTCTGATTAAATGTGTATTTTTTTGTATTTATGTGGCCAGAGTTGTTTTAATAAGTGAATGGTCTCCAGTGAGGCAGGTAATTTAAAAGTGGTCTTGCACATGAGAAAAGGTGACCCCTAATGAAAACGTAAAAACTATTCTCTTTAGAAGCTATGTTCCCTCTGATTTTCAGTCTTTGCCTTTTAATATTAATTACTAGGATGTTTTAATTAAAAACAGATCTTGGAGGTATTATCTGCTTCCTCTGTTTAGTCCTTTTAAATGTTAATCACTTTTGACAGCATAATTTACTCCGCTACCTGTGCTAGCCTTATGCGATGCATCTGCTGAGTGTGGTGCCAAACGACAAACTGCACCCCAAAAAGGTTTTCCAAAAGTTCATACAATTGCAAAATTTAAGTCTGGCAGGAGAAATACAAAGAAAGAAGAATTAAATGAAGACTTAATGAGACAGTGCGTCAGGAAAGCTATTTCAAGATGGCTGGAGCGTCCCAAGAAATTATTCTTACGCTAGAGGTAACCGGACCAAATTCACTTCTGTTTCTGCTCAAAGACATTTCGAGAGGAGTGGAAGGTAAGAGGTGAGGTTGGAGATAGCCTTCGAGCCTACAGAGAGCTTCCATTGAGCAGGATTGTGAAGTGTGCATACAAGAACACTTAGAAAAGAAAAACAAATCTTACGCCCTGTCCCCCCAACCCAAAAAGCCAAACCACCTTAACCCCTCCAGTTCCTCTGATACTTTCTATGATAGTTGTATTATCCCCTCTCGCCTGCCCCCCTTCGCCCCAGCTGTTTGCCCCTTCCCTCCAGAGCGGGCCGTGCTTTGCCAGGCAAAGCAAAGCAAGCTTCCTCAAGCTGCTTTCAGCTGTGGCTTTGGTTATGTTTTGCTTAAAATACTTTTAAGCTGGAAATATTTCAAAGCAAAATAGTATTTTTTTTTTGTAATAGACACACATCAGCAGAGAATCACCAAATCTTACTGAAATGGATGTTAACTTAATGAAATATCTAACAATGTCTTAAGTGTAAAGCACAGCAAGTGTTCCTTTGATTTCCTTCGATTGTATTTTTCTGTATAATTTACCAAGAAATGAAATTCAGCAACAAAGTCCTCCCAAACACGTGCTGATTTTCAGGGACTTAGATAGCCATGCCTCTCCCAAGTATTGAGAAAGAAAAGCAACTTTTCTGTGTGCTGGGCCCTCAGAGACTTCCATTTTTTTTATATTTTTAAGCGTGTTTGAAAGGGAATGTTGGGTTCTGAAAGATTGGGGGATTTTTTTGAATATGTAATAGTAAAAATTAAAGTGAACTATAAATGAGTCAGAACACCATTAGTTCAGTGAGCACTACTCAGAATTATTTATATGTTTGTAGGTTTAAAATAAATAATCTTTTGCTGCACAAGTCAAACTGCTTGTGTTGTGTGATGTTTCTGAATGGAGCCTTTGGTAATCAGATTCCACGTACTCTTTAACCTTGTGCAAAATGTAATGAAAAAGAGAGTTACTACTGAATATACTGTTTTGCCAGCTCAACAAAAGATGTTAAGTTCTGCATATTTTTGCATAATAAAGATGAGTGTTGACAGTGTAATGATCCATTTGGCACAGATAAAATCATGAATGATTTTAATAACCTTACAACAATATTTGAATTCACTATGAAATATAATATAGACACTTCAAACAGAGACAGGCCTGCTGCCCTGGTATGGAGTGCCAGCTACTTATAACTGTAATTTTTCTAGGAGAGAAAAGAGGAGAAACAAAGAGGCTAGGTCAGCCCAGAGGAGATGGGGACGAATTAGGGCAGCTACAGGGTGGAAGGGATCTGTTTCAAAGTTTTCAGTGCAGTCCTTGTCCAGAGGTTGAAGCTGATGGGTTTTGGCGATGCTTGTACCTCCTTCCCCAGGCTGGGTCACACTTATGTGTTGGAAAATGCCTTCATGGGTATGGGGTGAGTCAGGGTAAAATGTAAGAATAATAGTGTGTTCCCAAGTTGGTAGCTTGAGGTGATTACGCATACAAATGTAATTTCTCTTTTGGGTGTTTCTTGTTTTAAGAAAGTTTTTCAGATTGGCCTAGGTGATGTAGGTGCATCGGTCCCAGTATGTACAGTGGTTTAGGGAATCAATTTTCAAAATGAGTCCTGAAAACAAGGCTGGAGCCTGAAGCTTTCGCATGAATGATTTAGGAGTATAGTTCCATCAAAAGTCCCTATTCATGTTCCTGTCTCTTTGGTTATAATGCTCAAGTGCCGCATCCCTGCGTAAAGAGAGAGTGCCGGAAGGTGGTGGAGACTTCTGTACCAAGTAGCCAAGAATCATGGACTGATGCAAACTACCTTTAGAGCAATATCAGAGATCTCTTCTGCTGTTAGTTTCTGCATTTCACAGAAAAATAAAATGCTTGACTGCTGGTGAGTGTGTTTTGAAGATGGATGTGATGATATTAACCAGCTAGTTTCCATCTGAGGTCCTCCCTCCTTACTCTTCACTTCTTCCTGCTGCTTTTTTTCTGTTTGTGTTTGTTTTCGTAAGCATTTAGAGGTCAGATCTGAAAAGTCATCAGGCAGCTTTTAAAAGCAGAGTTTCAAAAATATCTTGGCATCTGATTTCTAATGATTTTATGGGGAGAAAATAAGTGAGATGCCTTTCTGCAACCTTATCTGCCAAATTATTGTTGAAAATGTGGCTCCAGATTGTTTTGAAAATGGTTTTGGCATTGGGAGCCTACATTTTAGTGAAAGTCTCCGGGGCTCAGTTACTCCATCGTTTAACTTGGTGTATTGTGGGAAATAAGCACAGGCCCTATCTCCTCCTAGCAGATAATGGCATATGGTAGCTGGATATCCATCTGGATGTGGATGCACCAGGCTGTTCTTCCTTCATACAGAGTTCACTATCATCCTCTTGGTTGTAGAAAACCTCAAGGTGTTTAGGAAGAACTCTAGCATGGCAGTTTTGGGATCCTCTCCCTTTCTAGGTTATCAAATGTTACCTTATGGATGTCTTTTGCTTAAGACCAGAGCTCCTTATCTGGCATAGGTGCGTGGAATAACTCTGGTGAGTCAAGTCCCCTGTGCCCTGGGGTTGCCACAGGAGGGGACAACCTCCACGGATCTCCGGCACGGGTCTCTTGCCAGTAGCCTGGTGCTGCTGACCGCTATCTTCTATTCGTTGTTTTGTAAGGGCAGCCCTAAGGGCTGTAAGTTAAGTTGCATTGTTTTCACTATTGTTACATTTTAAAATAATATAAAATGTTAGTCACGGGGGAACAATCAGTCATTTGCATTTAAGAATTTTTAGAGCCTTATTTAAAGAAGGGGAGGCATGAATTATTGCCTAATGTGCTGATTATTTTTGTCATTATACGCAAAATGAAGAATATTGTTATTGTTGTTTTAAAATGCCAGAGGTAAATGTCTCTCTCTTTGACGTCTTTTAATACTAGATAATGAAGCTAGTTAAAAAAACCCATCCCTATCTCGTTGTTTTTAAGACCTCTGATAAGTTTCTTGGGGAAGGGGAGGCGAAGAAAGTGTTATACAAAAGGCAAAAGGTACACAGAGTGTTACCTTTTGAACAGACCTTGACGTTGATTTAAAATAAGCCTAATTTAATAGGTATTGTATTGCACACCGAAGATAATTTAGGCTAATGTCAAGGACAAGTGTTATCTATTCCTTTGTTGTAGTGAGGCATTGAAATAATGAGTGGAACAGAAGGGAATCAGAAAATGTTTGAAGTTTTTCATCTGTGTCTCTAGATGGGTATTTTTAATCACATTCTCCTGGCTTTTGCATGCAAATTACACTGAACAGCACACACTATATAAAATGAAGAGCTGTATTTTACAAAATCTATTTTCTTGAAGTTTAATAAGCTTGCAAAGATTGGCCTGTACTTTACCTAACTAGCTACCTTTTTGTACCTCTGCTGAAATTAAAATCTTCGATTTTAAATGCTGCTGTTTTGATCCCGTAACAGAGGAACGGAAAGCCTGGTCTTTTTGGAGGTTTCTGAAACCATTTTTTCTTGGTACGCAAGGGCTGCAGCTCCCAATGACAGATGAGACAACTGTTAAGATTTAATACATCTTTATTTCAGCAATATATCTTGCTGTGTGACACCAGCCCCTCTAATAACCCCAGTGTCTGGATTACTTACTGCATAGCGTCACTGCTTAACTGCTGACCTCTGTGGCAGAAATAAAGTCCCGATCTCCTGTACGGTCCATGCTGTTGACTTGGAAATCTGCTGACCTGCAGAGTCATCCCACACCCACAAGCTCAGCAGCATGGAGAACTATCAGGGTATCTTTTGAGCCTTGTCCCCTTAGAAAAGGAGGCAGGCTTTTATAGTGCACTCTAAAAATGTAAAATTGCTTCCGAAGTAATATCACCGACGTTGCCCTGAGTGTAGTTGGCCTATATTCATTTGTGCTGAGGGATCAGAAATGGAGGATATGAAATTGGCTTATTCACGCGCTCAGGTCTGTCCCTGCTACTTTCCAAGTGTCGCACTCTCTCTTCTGATACCATGCTTTCTTTACACACCCTCTTTAAAGCCAGGATAGGTACTTTTTTTTCCTATTTCTTTTCAAAATGAGGTAAGGAGATACCATGGTAAATCATATATTGTGGTAATTTTGCAGAGTATGTCCTTAGCCTTGAACAAGAGACCTGCTTTTACAAAGGGATTTCGGAAGAAATCTTTTCCGAATAAATTGAGGATTTAAGGAAATAACAGGGTAGTATTATAGCGTATATGCTTTCAAAGCAAGAGTCGGTGAAGAAACAACCCATTACAAAAATCCCATGATAAAATACCTGTGATTGAAAAACTTTCTAATTTAGGACAGAGATATTTTCCCCAGCTGTTGTCATAGCCCAAACGAGGATGGAATTGAACATTTTGTTACCTGCTGTGTGGAGAGACTGTGGCAACTGAGGAAAGCAAACTTGTCTCGAAGTGTAATATCATTTTTGCTGAGAAGCATCAAAGGAAAAAAAAAGATTGTTTAAAACAGATGGGCATGCTTCTTCTCTATTCTTGCACTCTTTTTAGCAGTAGTTTTGTGTTTGTTTGCAAGCTCTGGAATCTCTTACCCCATAATCTTAATCAAACCACTTTCGCAGTGAGATGCATCTGCAGCGTTTCTACTTTCTGGATATTCCATGGTTGCCGCCACCCTCCTGGAGATCGGAGTGCAGCGGCGGCGCTGCCCGCCCTTTCGCCAGGGCTTGGCTTAACGGCTGCGGGTGCCAGGGCTGATGAACGCGTTCAGTCGTTAACTCCACTGCGAAGGCTAGGGTCGGTGGCTAATTCATACCAATTGTGGAGCTTTCCTTAGCGTGGTTAAAGTTAACAGCAGAAGTACAGCATTCAGGAGCAGGAGTTAATGTAACAAACTGGAGCTTCTACATGTTCCTGGCCCAGGTGAGTATGCCCTACCAAAAAGAAACCTGCCTACCAGCATCTGTGTCCTTCTCATCTTGTCTGTCAGCCTTATGAAATGTAGGCTGCTTCTACTTTTCTTTCTGCCAGCAATGCCTCTGACCAGGCTGCTGGGTTGTCTTGTCTGTAGGAGATGGCAACTTCAGCTCTTTTCGTTGGCTATGGAAGTTAGCTGGTGATGAAGTCCAAGATCCAGCTCTGGCATTGGACTTGCTGTGTCCATGCAGCAGGTTTGGGTGGGTGAGCAGGTCAGAAGAATGGTGCAGGACAACCAGTTTGTGCATGACCTGTACATGCTCGTGTCTGTCAGGCCGGACATGTGGGCTGGTGGCTTGTGTCTCATTTAGGACGTTACGCAGAAGCAGTATGTCTGGTATATTCAAGGTCCGAGGTCATGAAAAAGCAAATCCAGCCAGCCTGACTGGCAGCTCAGTGGCAGCTATCTCTAATAGCCCTCATAATGCTTTAAACACTGCTCAGTTATTGTCTTATTTCTTGGTCTAAACCTCAGCCTGACTTAACCCGTGGAGGTCAAGTAGAGAGCAATTCAGACAGAATATACACGTTACCTTCCGGGTGCCATAGTCATGCTTGCTTGAGAAGGGAGGAAAAGTCTTTTAAATATATCTAATATTAAACTAATGTGTTTTAAATATTATAGAATTTAAAATATATTTAATAGTCTGGGAACTACAGTATAGTACCTAAAACGGCATTTAATGAAAGCAGAAGGAAGATTAGATTGCAATTTAATATTGGTTCTAGAATTTCTCAGATCAAAGTGCTGTAGGAAATGAATAATCAAAAGCAATATTTTAATAAAAAGCTTGTATATTTACTTCAGAATCGTTTTTAATTTAAAGAATCATGAAAGCAGAATTTTTAAATATCTGTAAAATTAAAGTGCCCTTTGAATCTTTGAGTTCTGATCTCACAAATATGATTTAACTGGGTATGTTATGTTGAGTTTCAGAAGTGTTTACTTAGTCAGCAGATGTGAGAATGACTTTCAACGAGACCTATGATGTATTTTCCAGCCGTGGTTATTTTATGTCATGGGATTTTGAGGGGGCAGATTATGTTCAGCAAAGGCAAACGCGGGGTCCTGCGCAGGGGCTGGAATAACGCCCCCGCAGCAGTAGGGGCTGGAATAACGCCCCCGCAGCAGTAGGGGCTGGAATAACGCCCCCGCAGCAGTAGGGGCTGGAATAACGCCCCCGCAGCAGTAGGGGCTGGAATAACCCCCCGCGACAGTATGGGCTGGGGCCCACTGCCTGGGTAGGGACAGACGTGGGGGACAACCCCAGGAATGTGAGTCAGCGAGGTGCCCTTGTGATAAAGATGACCAGCTCCACCCTGGGCTGCAGCCAGCAGGTTGAGAGAAGTGACTATTTCTCTCTACTTCTGGAGTATTTTGGCCTCCTTGATACAAGCAAGACATTACTGTGATGGCCCAGCCAGAGGCCACCAGGGTGAATTAGGGGGCTGGAGACCGTCACAGGAAATGGGAGGCCTTCGGGGGTGCTGTATGGCCGTGCGGTTGCCTAAGACATGACATTCTTCATACAGCTGCTCTCAGTCAGGTATGGTGAAGATGAAGTCTGAGGGACGGCAGATGGAAGTTTCAACTTGGTATAGGGAAAAAAATATCTTTAAGAGTGGTCAAACACTGGGAGAGATCACCTAGAGAGGTTGTGGAGTCTCCATCCTCAGGGTTATTTGAAACACAGCTAGATGTGGTCCTGAGCAACCTCTTCTCACTGATCCTGGTTTGAACAGGAGCTTGGACTAGGTGATCCCAGAGGTCCCTTCCCGTTTATGCTATTCCATGATTCTGTATGATGCACGGGAGATCTAATATGAAGTATTAATTTCATAGTAGAATGTGGCCCTTAAAATGTCCTCCTTATTTTTCCAAAGGCAATAATGCAGTAAAGTTATTACGGGGATATCGGTTGTTGGGCTCCCTTCTAGCTATATTACTTTGAAAAGTTGTTATGAAATGCTAGTTCTGGCTTCATGGCTGAAGTTGATTAATTAGGACAGGTAAAGATTTTCTTGAAATTATAAAGGTTTGTTGTTTGTGTTACAGTTTGTCTAAAATGAAACTGCGCTTGCCCTTTTTCTCTTTTTAAAATGTAGGGTGATCTAGAAGTCTGTTGAGGGGACACTCAGGTTGCACATATAGCACAGAATGCCTCTTAGATGCTGCTATTTTTGCTAATTGATCTTTTTTTTAATGTCTGTGGGCAATAGTGCATTATTTGTGAAAATGTCCATTTTTTTTCTGTATTTCCTTTTACCAGTTCATTGAAACAGTAGTTATATTTAAATGGGCTTTTAATGAGCCATGCAGGAAAGTGAAGCTCAAGGAATAATAAGTATTTGGGTCTGCCATGGGGCTATTAAAGCCAGTTCAGTCATCAGAAAGCCTACAAATTGATTGCTTATTCAGTTTCTTTCATATCTAAATAATAATTGGCTACTCCTTTGCTAGTTATTTTCCTGAATTTATGTTTTTTTCCTCTTATACTCATCTGTTCATTCACAAGCAACTTGTACTTCAGGATGTTTTGGAGTCTGAGGTGCTATTAGCTGAAATTTGATTTACTGCTGGGCCTTGTTAAACAAGTACTCCTTAGTCCAGCTTTGTAGTGTGGTCTGAGTAATACACAGACTGCTTTGGGTACACATGGATTTTGCCAACCCTAAAGACCTAGTATAGAAATCTGCATATATTCTCTTGCAATCTGCTTTGGTTGTGCTCATGGTGAAGGAAGTGGTCGGTTCTGTGGTTGCCTTGTGGGTACACTGGGCAGGCTTGCTTAAGACTGGAAAAATTCTCTGCTGAGGAAGAGATGCCAGTGACACTTGTGTTTAAATTTTCTGCCAGCCTCCTCCGTGTTCTCTTTCCAGATACTTGCTACACACGCCTGGAAGTGTATGGCACTGCTCAGAGAGTGACTGAAATCTCTCCCATCAGCGGGTCAGGTGGCTGTCTAAAAGTGTGTGCAGACAGAGACTTTGGGACTGCAGGACAAGGCTGGGCTTAACCCTCTGGCATCAGTTTTTAAAGGAAGTGCTCGAAGTAGCTATTTTAGGTAGAGATACATTGACAAGGCTAATTTAGATTTTAGAATCTCATTTGGAATATCAAAATCTCTTTCTGCGAGGACCAAAGTCTCCTGTGAAAAAATTATTTAATTCAGTTATTAAGCATAAACTGGGAACCAGAATCCTTGCCAGCGTGGGCACCTCACCAGAGGTGGGTGTTGAGCTGCACCAGCCCTCGGAGCTGCCTCAGAAGGGCTATGCTCTGCAGTCTGCTGGAAGCAGAAAGATCATCGCTCCTGCGAAAGGCAGTTTTGTACAGGAATGGCCATCCTGCAGGAGAAGATGTGCAGCATAAATGCCAGAAGACCGTAGCAGCTGTGAAAGGGAAGACCACATCTGGAAGTTGTTGTGTGGGCCAGGAGGGGAAGTGCGCAATTCAGCCAGGGGAATCGAGACACTTCTCGTTGCTCAACAGATCAACTACTGAGCAATTGGTCACCGAACAGCGGAACAAATTGGGAATGTCCTTGTATGAAATTATCTCATTAGTGTCCTTCTGATGAGAAGATATTTTAAATGGCTTCTAATCATTAAAAAAAGAGAAGTGATTTCAGTTTCACTCTGTGTTAAAAAGAGTGGACAAGAAGTGCAGAGGATGTGAAAACCAGATGATGCGAAAACCGGAGGGTCACTTGCTGTCTATCTAGCATGAGGATAGGGCTGTAATCCTAACTGATGTTAAAATAAGTCTGAGACCTGGTGCCTACACATGAGCCAGTATCAGATTCATCAATAAAGACTACAAAAGAATTAACAAATTTTGGACAGATACTTAGGAATATGCAAAATTCAGGTGATCTTTTTGACAACCTTACTTGTAGTGGGTGAAAAATACAGCAGAAGCTTCCAGCTTTATGAATTTCTGTGAAGTGGAGGATTTCTGGTTTGGTGGTTTTGTGCTGGAGAGAGATGGCCTGATTGCACCATTTGATAGTGATGAATTGTTTTATATGGTCTTAGTACTTAATGAAAATGTAAACAACCGTTGCTGGTGTAATTTTTAACCTTAATTAATTAATTAATCTAGTCTATTAATTAAGACTACATATGTGTTTACTAATTTTTAATTACGTTAAAATAGACGGAAATTGTAATAATTAATGTTGGAATGCAGATTGCTGCTGCTGTATCAGTATTAAAATAAATCAGTCTTCTTGCTTTTTATTCATTTAAGTAAATATAACTGCTTAGTATGAGAAGTTGAGTCCCAGACAGAGCAATAAAGCTCATCCTGGTATCTCTTTCAGAAAGAACTGAAGGTTGGAGTGTAATTAATTCCGTACAAGATGGTGTGGTGGTAGGTCGGTCAGATGTGCTATAGATGGCTGAATGCAGTGGTCTGCTGAAATGCCTTCCCCCTACCCCAAAGCCAAAACTTTGTTTCAATATCTCAGGTTGTAGAATCATTTATTTGTAAGCCATTTGCTTGGTGAAGGTAGTGCATTTAGCAAAAAGAATTAAGTTATGTTGTTCCTCCTTTTTCTGTTTGCTGTAGAAAGTCTTTATCAGTCAAAAGAGAAGAGTGTCAAGTTAGTAGCTGTTTTTTAAACTGTAGTCTGTGGTTGATATGATAGTAGCAATAAAAAAAACCCCCTTCTTAAAATATACTAAGGATCAGAAACATGCTTTTTACTACTAGGCTATTTGTTGGGTTTTATTGCAGTTCTTCATGTTTTTTAAAAAAATTGCTGTTGGTCAAACACTGGATGTTGTTGCTTTTTTAAAAAAAATCGTATCTTTTGTTGATAATTCATGTAAGATTACTTACATTTCTTGCTCTGGAGTTTAACAAATAGGAGTATTTTACTTTATGCATATTGACCTTTCGAAGACTTACTCTAATTCCGTTGCTGAAATGGAATGAACCTTTCCATAAGTTGTGATCTGAACAAAGCTGCTGTCTTTATATTTGAACGGGCTACTGAATATTTGAAACTTCATTTTTCTTGAAAAACTAGAATACGCGTACATTGGGGACCAAATCCTTACCTTGTTCAAGCTGATGATGCTTCCTGTGCCAGCTTACATTGATGAAGAATGTGGGTCTGTACTGAAACCTCCTTTCTGTTGCTCTTGCTGTAAAATAATTAGAAATGCAAACATGCCAGTCTAAATTAAGCCTATCATTTATTGAATTTGGTTTGGGAAGACAAAGTGGTTTGTTCTACTTGATTTTATTTCCCATTTCCAGACTTTTAGTTAAGTGATTGAAAAATGCAAATAGTGTGTCCCGTTACCCAGAGTAATTAAAACTGCTGTAGCCTATTTAACCGTATTTTCACATTGTTGATACATTCAAGTTCAGGTCCCATGGAATAGGGGATGAATATAACTTACTATAACTACTGCTATTATTATTTATTTATTATTATTATTGATATGATATTTGGTCTTTGGCTGTGGGTTTGTCTTTTTTTTTTTTTAAAATGGATTCAAGCAAGACAGAGAGCTCCAATTTTCACCGAATTTTGGTGGAAGATCTTTTAAAGACCTAATGTTAATGAAATATTGAACAGCTGAGCTATTTTCTTCTTTCTTCATGCATTGTTATGGTTTGTTCAGCCCTTTTGCATAGGAATGGATGTTTATTCACATTAAGTCTTCCAGTCCTGAAGACTTTCTCGCTCGTTAGGAGGAATGGTTGTACCTTTGCAACGCTGTTGTACAACGAACTGCCTGACTAGCATAGCAGAGTTGCTGCAAACCTGGGTTGAATTATAAGCCACTACTGTAGAATAAAACGTAACGCTAATTAGATTTGGAGAAGACTAACGTGGCGTCTGTTTCTTCACATGTTGCATGCAAAAATGTTACAACTTGGTGTGCTCTTTAATGGAACTGAAGCCTTTTGAAGGTTTGATGCTGTCAAAATGGCAAATACCTGCGAAAATACATAAGATCAAAAGCTGAGCTTGAAATGAGAAACATTCGTTTTTAGATGTTCTGAAGTCATAGGTTGTAATCTGTCTGGAATAGGCAAAAACCTGGAGGCAACTTACAGCAGAACGTACATATAGAGAGATTTATATGCACGTACCTTTTAACATATATATAAAATAGTTGCAGCAGCATGCATTGAGTAATATTTTTCAATCAGCCTCAAAGGAACAGAGTGTAATTTGAGGATTTATCTTGATACATGCCATGCAAAGGAGAAAAAGATTTGATGTTTCATGCCTAGAATTCTTAAATGAAGCGTTTGTGTTTTGTTCTAATACCTTACACATCTTCACTTGTGGATTAATTTATTTTCAGTTACTGGAGATTGGTAATTATCTTATTATAAAACAGTAAAAGTGTTACGCGTAAAGTATGCTTCTTTTGAGAAATATGCTTCAATTTATGTAAGCACAGGAATTTCACAATGTGTTAGAAAATTAAATTTCCAGTACTCTTGAGCTACTGGCATTTTAGGTGTTGTCACGTCTTTTCTGTTGCTACCTTGTGTGTAGTTTTCTCAAGCATAATAATGAATTCTATGTTAAAAACATGTTCTAGCTGTCTGCAGCAGCAGCCTGGTTTTCCTTCTGCTCCCTACCTTTCAAATAGGACTGGAGAGAGCACGGACTTTTTGCCCATTACCAATTCATTCTTTCTGTTTTGTGCATGCCAGAGCTGGAATTTGCATTAGGTACGGAATTATTGGCAGAAGTTTGCTACTCTCTGCAATTTAAAAACTACTCGTTAAAAAAAGTTAATGCCTGAAAGTACTTTCAAAAGCTGAATTCCCAAGTGGTTTCCACTCGGGCTTACAGTTGCGGTTTTCAGGTTTTTTACTGACGTTTGTGTAGGTTAGATTTGAGTAAAGAGACTAATATTAAAATCTGTAGGATGAGATGATGTTAAATTCACTTAAAAGAAAAAAAAAAAGAAAAAGAGAAAATGACCTCTCTAATTCCTTTAGGTTATATGAAGCTTTAAGTGTTGTTCTAACAAAATAAACAATTTGCAGAGATCAGCATAGGTTTAAGTTGATTTGCTTCATTTACCCGACCAATTTGGACAGAAGAATGTAATGCTTTCTTGGAAATGTCTTTCAAATATTACATTATAGATTAATTTATAGGCTGCAGAATGCTGTTATCCATAAAACTTTTCTACCCGTCTTGAAAATTAAGTTCTAAAATTAAATGTGTATAAGAGCTGGCCTTTTCTCTTTCAGTAGGTCACCAAAGATAAATTGGGATAAATTATTTGTTTCAAATAGAAGCATTCATTCACAGTGGAAAAAGTTTCTCAGGTTTACCGAAAAACACCGTGACGTTTTTCCTATCCCCCTTGCAATGGCAAACACAAATTTAGTAAAACTTTATTAAATTAGTGACTTGGCTATGTTTCAAATTGGGCTTCAGTTCTTATGCTTGTCTTGGAGAAGCTGATTGCAAACAAATACGGAAGTATCTCCGTAAATTTGATGGAAGAAATTTTGCAAGGGAAGCCCACAACTTAAATCATATTAATAGATGAATAGGTGGCAGATTAATACATGACTATAGATGATAATAGACTTGTACTGATTATAACACTTTCAGGTGGCTTTGTATTCTGCCTGTAGCTTTCAATATGTATTAACATAACTTCTCCCTGTATATTTTTATTCCATAAAAATGTGGTTTTGCTCATGATTTGACTTTGTAGTAATGATGCATATAGAGGTATCAAAACACAGGTGATAAATTCCACCGCACAGGCATCACCTGGCACTCACAGTTCTCTGCATTGCTGGGTAAGGAGAAGTGATTTGCCGGGGAAGGTGCGCCCCTTCCTTTCTTGACTTGGTGCCGTTCACTCTGCAGCTTGCAGCGATGGGTGTTGTGTCCCGCCAGAGCTGCCGACCCCTTGCACTTTCCCATTAACGGCTGCCTTTCCTTGGGCCGGTGATGTTGTGATTTAGGCATTGATCTGAGTTTCTGCTGATAGACGTTTCTTGCTCTTTGGTGGGAAGAAACGATGAAATGCTGATCTACCTTGGCACTTTGATGTTGCTGAAAGTTTTTTTTAACAGTGGATTAAAATGTCATTTGCAGCTCGTTGCTGTGTTTGATGAGCAAGATCCACACCATGGAGGTGATGGCACAAGCGCCAGCTCGACAGGCACGCAAAGCCCGGAGATTTTTGGCAGTGAACTCGGCTCCAACGCGGCATCGGCCTTTCAGCCTTACCAAGCAACAAGTGAAATTGAGGTCACCCCTTCAGTCCTTCGTGCAAGTAAGTAAATGTTCTCGGTATCTCAATGTGTTTCATCTTAATTTACGAGGATGCCAAGTGCTGTTATCCATTCCTGCTGCTGGGAATATGATTCATTATCTGTCCTTATCGAAAGCCAATCAAAATTGAGAAACTGTGTAAGTGCTTGTTGCATGCAAGTAAACAAACCTTTCTGTTTTAATAAATTATTTATAAATTGCTTTTAGGAGCAATAAGCTCTTTCTGTGCTGCCAGCTTAAAATTGTCCTCACATTGAAAATCACGGCAAAGTTTCCAAATGCAGTTGCTGCACAGTGTAATTTTCAGTTTGCCAGTTTTATTCAATTTAATGAAGAAAAGAGTAAAAAGAAACTAAAGGTAGGAGCACTTTCTGCTGAACCTGTCAGTGTTGCTAGGTTATGCTTGTCACCTTTCCATAAAAACACCTGCTAATACGTGCATTTACTGTGTTGCAAAAAAACACTTTAAAAAACCAGAAACCAAAGCCAGGAACATCCCTTTATTTTGTTTATTTCAAAATGGGGAAGATTAGTTGCAAAACTACAAAGTAGGAATTCTCTATCATAGTTCTTGCTCAGGCAGGATCTTTGAATATTTCAGCTTATTAAGAAGAAAAATCACCGAAGGAAATTTTCATTGTTGTTTCATTGTACCATGCAAACAAGACAATGATGGATAAAGCATTGTGCCCCTCTTACTTGTAGTATCTGTAATTTTGTTCACTGAAGTTCTGAAGTGGTGACTCCATTGCAGGAAATTCTTGGCAGAAGTCAGTATCAGTCAGTCCTTTGATATTCTACAGGTACAGCGTTTTAAACAACTGCTTGTAATTCCCAAGAGATTGCTTTTCTGTAGGTGTTCTTTTAATGGATAAAATTGGTGTTTAAGTAATCAGGTGAAACACAAATGGAAAAGTTACAGCTCTCCATTAAGTTTGAGGAGTTTTGTACCAGAGTGTTTTCTGTAAAATTAAGGGAACAACATTTAGCAATTAGCTTACAGAGACTTAAACATGTATTTTTTCAAGCTATAGCTATGCTTCATTATAACCCAGAATTAAATTAGGGAAAGGATTAATGGCAGAATAAAGAAGTATCCTAGAATTTCAGGACCCTTCCATTTTGCTGTCACTAGGATATGCCACTGCTAAATGCATTTCTCAGTTAATAAATTCAATGATATATTACCCCCTGGGTTAATTGGGGGGGGGGGGGTTTAAAGCAGACAAATCATACACATTTTCTCTTTAGTGTGATTATCTGGTGTGTTATACAGTACATTGATGTTAGTGCATCAAAATCATATAGTGCAGATAAAATTCAATGATATATTAGACAGCTCGCTTATCTTCGGTGTCATTCTGGAAAATACACGGAATACTTGGCTAGTTCACTGATTGCTAAAATGACCACAAAGTGCTTTCAGTCCCTACAACACAAAGGTCTATAGAAATGCAGAAGACTTTTAAAACTCTTGGAAAGAATTGTAGCTCTTTTGACACTTTTTATAAAAGCATGCAAAAATAAAACGGGGGAAACAATTTGTCATAAATGTTATCACAAATCAGATATGTTCTCCTACCTAGCTAATTCCTTTTTTTTAATGTTGACAATTAGATATATTTTGTTTCTAAATGTTCCAAACCACAGACTTAGGATCCCAGTCCAGTAATATTATCCCATATTAAACATACCTATTTCAAGAATTTCATTTAAATATACATTGAAAATGGAAATAATATCCCTATTGTATTTCCTTTATAACTTGTGAAGTGAAGCATAGCATACAAATGGTATTCTCAGTATTTCAAATAATTATCTTCTTACTGTGTAAGTTCTATTCAGCAAATAAAACCCATCCAGTTTTGTGGTAGATGCAGATCCTGATTATTACATGTTGACAAGGTCATATATCTATTAATTGGATTGGAGATGGGATACAAAATTGCTGTAATTATTGTAATTTTCTAGCTAATTGCAGGGTTGGCGGTGAATATTTTACTTCTAACAAATGAAAAACAGTGTTCCGTCTGAAATTGGTTTATAGCATTTTAGACATTTTGTTTTACATCTCTGGTGCTTTTTGCTCGCAAGCTGGGCTCTGTTTCGCAGCAGTCTGCTCGCAGAAGCGTAGCTTTGTGCCATTCTGCTACCGCTCACCTGCACCCGAGGGGTATGGAGCGGTCTCCGTTCGGAGGCAGCATCTCAGTGCATTAGGCTGGGGTTTAAGGGCCTGCTGAGATTTTCGTCTCTTTGTTCTGGTTGCCATGCTACCCCTTTTGTTTGTTTATAGATCACGCCATCACTTCTCTCCCAGCAAGGGAAAGGTTAGCTAGATCAGGTCCAGCTGGAAAAGTAATATTCATCTGGATTCCCTCTTCTCCCATGCACAAACACAGCCTGTACTTTGGACGTGGGGGGGGGGGTTGTGTCAAATTGAATCTTCCCATCTAAAAGGGGAAGCAAAAATGAGGCTGGCCCATACCCCCTGTGTTGTTTTGCAATGTGAAAACACAATTCATCGATACAAACAGTTGATTTATTTATGTTTCTTATCTAGCTCTTTCTCTTTTACTGCTTTTCTGTTGCCCAAGTTAGACGTCCTCTTGTTGTATTTCATCGGTTGAGCTGCATTTTTTTCTCTAAGCATACAGTAGACAAGGCGTTTTTTGTGTGTGCCTGCGTGCTTTCTGAGAAGAGGCTGGAAGCTCGCTGCAGAAGATTGTTAAAGCAGACTGATGTTTATTCCCTGCTGAAATATAAACTGGAGGCGCAGGTGAAAATTGCCAAACCTAATGAGCAATTTGGCAGATAAGACAGGATGTCAGGCGGTGACAGTTCAGCAGCGGGTGCACTGCCTGTGAACCAAGTTGTTTGTTTCACAGTACTGCATTTAAATATTGTAAATAAAATCCCTTTCCAGCTACATGAAGTATTGTGAAAAGGGTCATCTCTGTCTAGTTTTCCTTTTAAGTTATTTAGCTCTGTTAAATAACCAAGGGTGGTCTTAGTTCTTGGTCTTGGTGTGATTATATGTTACAAGTCTCTAAGTGTTTTAGCCGTTACAATTAAAAAGCATTTTTAATATATAACATTACTGGGAAAATATATTAAGAGAGGTTTGGAGGGCTGATTTTTTTTTTTTTAAATTTTATTTCCCTGGCCCAAAGTAGAGAAGAGTGAGGGGGCTGGGAGGTCTTCTTTCTTTCTTTCTTTAGCTGCTTAATGGGAGGGTATCGAGAAGATGAAGCCAGGCTCTTCTCACATGGGTACATTATTGCTGAAGGCAACAAACACAAGTTGCAGCAAGGAAAATGCCAGTTAGATATTAGGAAAACAATGTTCACCTCAAGAGTGAAACAGGCTGCTTGGAGAAGTTGTGGCATCTCCGTAGAGATGGACAGAACTTGACTGGATGTGGCCCTGGGCAGCCTGATTTAGCTGGTTCTGTTTTGTGTGGTGGGGTTGGACCAAATGACCTCCAGAGATCTTGTCCAATCTCTGCAGTAACTGTAATTCTGTGACTCCAAACAGTTAATAAAATTAAAGTGTTTGCTTCTTGAAGCTATTATTTGTAAAAGCAAATGATGTTCCTAGTGAAATGTTTAGCAGACAGTTGTGCAAGCACGTTGTGCACGTACGGCTTCCCAGCAGAGTTTGGTACTGGAGTAGTTTGTGCCGGTGTGACACAGACCGTGCTGTTCACAAGACTGCTGCTTTTATTTTCAGGATGCCTTTGCTAGCTATGTCAATGCCTTAAAAAATGAGATGCGGGGTAATTGTAAGGTTCTCTGAAAGGCTGGAGGGTGAGCATCTCCCCAAAATGCTGGTCAGAGGAGTGTAAGAGATTACTAAGAGCTCGCTGAAAATGGTGTACCCCAGTGATGTATTTGCTCAAGTCGTCTGTATCATATATTTTAGTAGGACTCTTTGCATTGGTTTCATATTCTGGTCACAGAAGCAGACTATCGGGGGGAAAAAAAAAGGTTGAAATGAGAATACTGTGAAGTGAGAGCACAGCTGGCTGTGAAGATGAACTAAAAGTGTAGGGGAGCAAAGAGCTTGCTGCAACTTCACACCTTTGTGTACCCAGCATGGCTGTTGCTGTAAGGTTCCCTGCGTGCATGTGTGTTCTTACCCTGCAATAAGCACACGTTCATTCCTCCCAGGTAAGAGCATGCATGCAGACTTTCACTGTGAATTTGCTGAGATATTAAAGTTCATGACCCTGCTTGCCTTTGAATTTGTGGATATCTCTGTGTTCTCAGAGTAGTTTTTAGTAGTTCACTGGCATATTAGTAGGGCATACCAAATGCAGTCCCTGAGGGCTCTCTTAGGTTAAGGACTGTTCAGTATTTTAATAAATCTGAACTGGAATATAGAGTATTGTATAAAAAGCTAAGATGGAGTTTCAAGCACTTCGGATGTCAAGGTTTCAGTTCAGCATTCACTTCATACATTTATAAACTTTTCTGAAATCAGTGAGATGCACACAGTCACTGTGTTTGGAAGGAAAAAAGTAATTTGCAAGGCTGTAGTAGTGAACAGCCAGTACACAGCCCTGCCAGAAGGATCTGGGCATTACAGTGCATTGTTACAGAGCATTAGTATAGAGCATTATTACAGTGCATCTGGGCATTGGGCTCTTCCGTGAAAGGATCAAAGGCAAATGCTGTTGTGGGCTCACTGGAGTAGTTGTGAGCAGGATGACTTTAGCTGAAGTGACCAGCTCTGGTGCCAGACTTGGAGAAATTGTAAACAAGTTGGAGAGAGCTGAAAGAAAGCAACAAGAATAAGATGCTTTGGAGACTATGGCCAAGCATTGGAAAGACTGGTTTATTTAGTTAAGAGAAAAACTGATAGGGTCCAAGTCTTCATATGTATTACTTTTTTCTCATTCTCCATGTCTGCTAAGAGAAGGGCAGTTGGCATTTCCTGGGGAAAAGCCATTTTTGGTAACTTGTAGGCCTAAAAAACATTTTTACACCTCCTGTAAGAAGCAAGGCTTTGTGGGAATGGTTCAGAGGTGTGTTCTGCACGCTGCCGAGCGGTGCCATGTGCTGTGCTGTAAGGCAGGAAGGCAAGTGGCTGGTGGTGGCAGATCTGTCCTCTTCCTGGCTAAGCCATTGGGTTGTTTGGTACCCACAGGCGAGCCACTTCTTGTGTCCATTCTAAACATGCGTGTGTCTTTTCTTAGCGTCTCACAATTTCAGTGTCAAAAAATCCAATACTAAGCAAACCAGTTAAAGGTGTGAGCGCATAAATATGTGAATTTCGAGTACTTTAAAATTGCTGTTTTAAATATGGCACTTCACTGATTTGATACAAGTATTTGTCTAGAGTCCCAAATGCATATTCTAAGAATTAATTTGTTAATATTTCTAAATACCTTTGTTTAAAGGTTTGGAGCACTGCAGGTTAGTATGTTGGCAAAGAACTGCAGAGGTGAGTTCGTATTTGTTCTGGTTTCAAAAATAATGATGGTTTCAGCACTCTTTCCCACATGTGGCCATTAGAAACTTTTTCATTCTTGTTTGTATCTCTTTGACTCCTTATTTAACTTTGAGTCAGCTTTATATATGGAAATAAAGTAATTTTCAAGTGTTGAAGAACTAAGGAAGCAAGAGATTAGAAGAGGGAGGAAGAGAAAGATGACTTCATCAAAACCCAGATGTTTGGAGCTTTATCAGATGGCGTAATCTCTAGAGTTAAATAGCTGCTTAAAAATGTAGAGAAAGTCATCCACGTTTACAAAGAAAGATTATGGCTTTGCAGGCAATGCTTGTTGAAGTCAATGGGAGGTTTTCCACTAGGCTCCATCGAACTTTGGGTCAGGTCAGCTTTCGACAGTGAGTCTCCTTGGTCAGGAACCTTCACTGGTTACCAGCCAGTGTTCAGGTACCCATTGTTCCAGTGCAGTTCCAGGAATGAATTCCAAAAGGTCATCATTCCCACTTTTACTTCCTTGCCAGGTTCTCAGATGTTTCCTTTACCATGTCAGATAATACGAAATGAACCTCAAACTTGAGGCTTGCACTGAGCTGTTGGCAGCTGAATAAGAAAGGTTTCTCATGCATCAGAGTTTGAGGAGAAGATTTAGCAAAGTCTGTTTCCTCACCTTCTGGTGCTCTCGCTGTTCAGGAATTCTTATTGCATTTATCCCTGTAGCTCTACCAAGGATGTGATTGTTTTAAAGCCAGAGTTATTGAATCAAAAAATCACTACCAGGTGCTGCTTTCTTCCATGAGGCTAAATTTGTTCTTTCTACAGCACAGTTCTGACTTGAGTGATCTCCAGTTGGTGTTTTCTCCAAGCGTAGTGCTCTGCTGTTAATTTGGGATTGTTGAGCAGTTTAAAAACCATGTGGTTTTGATGAGGCCGTGACACGTTTGTAAAAACAAATGGATTTTAAACTGCTTAAGTTTCTAAATTAACCTTTAATATCTTCAATCTTCTTGGTATACCATCAAGCAAAATACTGTAGCTTCTGGTAGGATTAAAAAATCCCTAAAACCAATAAAGTAAAGAATTTTAGAACTTGCTGGATTCTGTAGCGGAAGCCTAAGTAATCATGGGGCGTTTCAAGATGTCATTCCATATGGGTAAGGGTTTCTGTCTTTGAGTACTGATAATGTGAAGTAATAAAAATGTGGTATTGTATCTGATAACTGGTGGTATTTTGTACCATACCTACAGAATGTAGTACAAGAGAGATAATAAGGGAGGGTTATGAGGATGTGAAGTATTGAATTTGAATAGTTTAAGAAGTCAGGTTTGGATATTAGTCTAAATTTGACATCTTAAATAGATTTAATGATCTCTTGAACAAGAAGCTATTATGGAAATCACAGCTGTATTCTGAGAATGTTTTGATGTGCATGTGCGATGGTGCTGGGTTTTATTTTCCCTTTCTTTAAATGAAAGGCAACTTTTTCCTTAAGGGAACTGTATTTTTAGATATACAAAAATGTTAGGCCATTTTATCCAATGAAACACTACAGCGTAGCTGCACAAGTCCATTGTATTGTGGTGTCATGGGTTTAATCCCATTGTGTTAAAGCTATTTGTTTACTGAAAGAGTTTGTCATTACACATATATCAATGAGTGTAATAACTCTTTCTATAGATAATTTCTTGATTGCTCCTGTATTTCTTGTTGTTCTGTTGTAAGCAAACAAGAAGAAGCACAGTGAAGGCAAAGGAACATGAATCTGAAAGAGTAGGGAATGCTTTTTCACAGTACAGACAACCACCCTGTGAATTTTTTTACTTTATGAAAGCATGTGTACATATTACACTTCTTTTGTCCAACAGTTTCTAAGAACCTCCTGCAGTATTTATAGGTACTTATTCTGAAATGTGATAAAACAGTATGCTTCAAGGCATTCTTAATATCCAGAACCACCAGGCCACGAGAGTTAACTGGTATCGTGGCTGCATTTTGCTTTGCTTTGAGGCAACAGCATTGGTCTCTGGGGGGGGTTGACTACTGACATAAATTACCCACAGACAATTTGCCAACAGGAGAGGATGCAGAGTTTGTCAAAGGTACTTAATTATTCACTCGGTCCTAAGTGGCATGGTCTTCTGGAGAGGGTGTTGTAGGGCTAGTGGAGTGTTGCGATGCCAGGGGCTCTGTGCCATGCTGTCTGCAGGGTTACCCCGTGTTCAGTGCAACAGCTAGTGCCTACCTCCACCCTCACCCCCTAAACAAAGGAGGATGTGGATATTTTTTACCACAAGCCCAAGGCTGTAAGATATTATAGTTAAAGTATATCCTTAATCAGGCTAAGCTTGTCCTTCAGTGAGAGCATTGTTGCTTGCTTTTGTTCTTAATTCACAAGGGATCTTCTTGCTCCCTTCTTTACTGCATTTGCTGCGCATGAACTTACATACTCTTTTCTTCAGACGGGGATGTGTTTTGGAGATAGACCATCTCTTTTGGTGATTACTGGGAAAAAGTTGCTTTAAATTCAATGTCTTTTGACATGTTCTTTTGAGGGGGATGAAACAGGGACAGATGGCTGCTAGTTGAATAGGCTTCTTTTTTAGTTTGTTTTTTATTTACTCTCTCATGCACTGAAAAGGACTGAAAGATGAGACAGAAATAAAAGAGTGGATGAGAAATAACTTTCCATTAATTTAATGCCTTATTTCATACTTTAAAAAGATAATTTTTTTTCTTTCTCCCACCCATCTCTTGTTGTAAATCTTAAATGAATTGTGTGTGTAAGATGAGCTCCATCTTCAGAAATGGTGTGGATTCATGTTAGGGGCAGATTAAGCATTTAGGGTGAGACTCAAGCATATATATTTAGAAGAAATTTTCTCCAGAGATTTTGGTCCCCAATAGCAGTGGATTTTGTGGAGGTGACAAGCCCGGCTTAAGCTCAGGATCCCGGTCTGAGTTGAGACCAAGCACAAGGCCAGCGCAGCTCGGCTGAGTGCAGCGCAGTGTCCCCGACTGCTCTGCTGGCAGCGCCCCCTCGGCTCCCCCTCTGTGACACTGTGGGGGCAGTCGGGGTCGCCCTCTGTGACACAGCAGGCACCTCGCTGGGGTGGCTTTCACCGCCCAGGCTGATGCCAGAGCTTGGCTGTGTGGGATTGGAGGTGGATGTGAACTCAGGCTGTGTTCCAGGATTTAGGTAATTAATTCTGTCAACATTTTTGGATTTATAGAAACTGGAAGTGATTGTATATGTGGGAAGGGAGTTGGGGACCTTGTGGGTTTACAAACAAAAGCAAAAAGTGGTGCTTGGGTTAAGATAAAATATTTGTACGACTCCTTGGATGCATGTGGTAAAGGGCTGTACAAAGACAGCAATACCAAGCTATTGTGTTGGCTTCTGGAAATGGTGCATATGAGCTGGGGACTAGGCTTCTCAAAGCGAGCTTTGATCAGCCATTAAAACCTTATCCCAAGGGGTTGGATTTGATTCAGCTCTCTGCGCAGCGCTCTTCGCAACTGGAAGTAGAATTGGGACTCCTTCGACAATTGCTGGGCAACAGCTGAGTCAAAGCAGACACAGCAGATGAGGTTAATACCAACGGATTTCAGGCCCTGCATCTGAGCTAAATTCTTGAGGCAGCCCAGTTTCTCATTCCTGGAGAGGAATGGAAACTTTAGGGTGAGTTCATCTGACCTGTTTTACAGCTTATTTCAGGATGAGGTAGCGTATGGCCTAGATGAGCTGCACTGGCTCATCTCCATTGATGGGAGAGAAACAGAGGTGACCGGTTCTGAAACAGATGCCAGTGGATCCCATTCGGAGTGTGATTTACCTCACACTGTAAAAGTGAATTTTGATTTGAAAGATTTTTTTTTTTTTTTTCTAATGGAGTAGGAAGTTGCCTTAAATATGGTCATTTGTGTAGTTGGAAGGGAGAAGCTAAGTGGCATTTTAAAAAGCCAACAGCTTCTCGGTTTGACCCACAGAGCAATTTTACATGGCCCCAAGAAGACCCTACACAGCCATAATTATGCCTGGGAAGTATATTTGGGTCATAGACAGTCATGAATGCCGATGGTCCCATGTTAGCTTTTTTTCCGGTGTAAAATTTGGTGTGAGAAACTTCTATGAAATTTATGGTTAAACCAACAGTGTCATCTGTCTTGGGCCTGACACTGGTATCTAGGCACTTTATGTGGTACTACTCCCAAATGGGTAGCCCTTTGCAAAGACGCAGCTGTACTTTTTCTTGCCACGTGTTCCCAGACCTTGAAGCGTAACAGATCGTACCACGTGGCACTGAAAAGCCAGCCTTAATCTGGGGGAACATGCGTGACGTGGAGTTAATGAGCACTGAAGGACGTGAGTTGTCTTTACTGCTCTTTGCAGTCGACTGCCTCTGTACCCCATTCCCTTGTGCCCTGTCTGGATGTTAGGGCCATCCTGCCCTTACCACTCTTCGGGGTATTCCGGCTCCCTGTGGGCATGGAAGAGGGAAGTTCTCTGTATACATGCCCGGCCTCTGAACGGGGGTCTGGGGAAAGGAGCCATCCTCGAATATAGGCTCCTGAAGTAAATGCCTTTGCAGGTCTGCAGGGAGAATAATGGTGGGCAACAACTACCGAGACTGTTTCAAATGAAATAACATTTGAAGCAATACTAGCAGTTAATTTTTAATGGATTATGAAGGAATAAAATTATGTTCACCAGTTTCTGATAAGTTAATGAAGAGACACACCTGCCTTGTTAAGCAGCCCTATACAATACACAAGTAATAGTTCCATGATTTTTGGTAAGTCCTCTTTTGATCCCTCTACCTTTGGGCTTTTTGGAACCAAAACCTCAGAAATGCTTTCTGCATATGAAAGCTGTCTCCACCAAATAAAAAAATGGTGTTAGCTTCTTCTATTCCAACCCATTTTAAGCTCTGATGTTTAAGACCTTCATTAGATGACAGAGGGATTTTAGGTCAAGCACTGCCTGACTTTCACTATGATTTCCATCTGAAGGGTCTTGTATAGTGAAATCTCTTCATGTTTTATTTAAAATTTTAGTTGGGCTCTTGACTCATGGAAAAATAAATAAAAATGAACGGCTTAACTAGGAGTGCCACACTGAAAAAATTATGGAACTGCTTTTTCAAATGAACTGCATGACATTTATCCGTGAGAAATACCCAATAAGTGAGTGACTAAAGTTACTGCTCTAGTTTGACATAGCAGGCAGTATTTCTGTGAGTATTGTACATGCAGGTGATTTACCTCTACCTCTTTTAAGTTCACCTTTAAAGTAATAAAACATAAGTGGACAAAGTCTTCTCCTAATCCTGCTTTCCCATAGCTCTGTGCTGTGTTGCTCAAAGGATAACATTACAGTGAAATGAGTATTTTCACTTCGTCCACCCATAAGGGCAGGGGGAAATCTGTTTGCAGTTACTGCCGGTGCTGAGGTAGTATTTCTAGTTTGTACTTCGGCAGTGGCCCGGGCTGCAGGATGCATAGCTGGAGGCTCTCTGCCAGAGTGCCGGTCTGTGGTGAGCAGAGCTGTCTCCAGGAGCCAGAGGAGGAAGAGGAGGAGAAAAAGAAGCCGTGTGTAAGCAGTAAAGGAGGGAAAGAGGAGAAAACTGAACTGTTTAAAAACCTAGCCCCCAAAAAGTGAAGGGTGAAAAAGCCTCAGTGAAACTGCAGCTACTGGCAGGGTTAGGTTAACGGTTGGACTTGATGATCTTAAAGGTCTTTTCCAACCTAGACGATTCTATGATTCTACAAATATGTGTAGATGTTTGTTTATTACAGCTTGGCCAGCATATTTCTTGTGTTAGCTGAAGAGTTGGTCCTACACTGTGTGTCCGTGGCAGTTCATCTGTGCAGTGGTACGTTGTGGTAGCAGAAAATCCAGAAAGCCCATGGAAGGTGAGAGTTCCAGAAAGGTGCCCGCTTGAGCTGTGCCTTTGGTGGTGCCGGGAGCGAGCAGTTGCCCTCCCGAGGGTGCAGGCAGCGGGTTTGCCGCCGGTGGCCGTGCCCAGGAGCGTGCCCCGGCTGCGGGCAGAGGAGCGGTGCTCTGGGCAGCAGGCGCTTTGCCGGGGTCGGCCCCCTGCAACCTGCTCATTGTGGCACATGGCCACCCGGGTGCACACCCAGCGGGACGCGCTCGAGGAGGAGTGCGGCATGTGCACGTGTTAAACACATTTCTGCTTTTATATTAGAATTTCCTCAAAGTTCTCGGTGGCTGTGAGTTGGCGGTAGTATTGTAACACCGGTATTTATGCGCTGTTTACCGGGTGTGACTGCTGGGGTGTAAGCAAGCTTACTTCATTCTGCATTTTACTGGAATGATTTTGTGGATGTGAATTCTTTGCATGGGATTCTTATTGCTGGCTGAGTTGAATATTAAATTACTCCTCAAACCCTCAAGGCAGTACATCAACTTCACTCATAGCGAGCAATTTGTGCTGTGCTGTATATGCAGTGTACCGGCTTCAGTTGCTGAATTCTCCCAGGGCTAGGATTTTTCTCCATTCATTTCCATTTTTCTTTTTCAAAGTCAGAATTTTTTACTAAGGGTGAAAAATATTTTTAATGAAGTATTTTAATTTGTTCTCATATTATGGGCTTGTTTTCCTCCCTCTCCTCACCCAGGTTTCACCAGATGTTTTAAATATTTTCTGAGTACATGTGCTTTCAAGGTTTTTCTGCAAATCCAATTGTGTTTAACAGGCACTGAGTCCTTGTGAATTGGAGTTGTGTTTTTCTCTGCTTTATGCCTCCCAGATCTGGCAGATGTCTCGAGTTCTAGGACAAGAAATTTTCAGTGTTTTCTGTATGAAAGCAGATAAGATTGGTACATAGTTAGAATTTCCTCAGAAAGGAAGAGAGTTTCAGACCTCTGTGGGAGGAAGGCATTTCATTGACCACATGTTTTGTAGAATTCAGTAAGTAATTAAATCCAATAATGCATCTTGTGTTGTATCAAAAGTGATTGTTTTTGTAAGGAAATCTGTACTTGTGTTTTTTCTTCACTTTTCCTCCTTTTTTTTTCTTTTTTTTTTTTAACTTAAGAGAGTGGCATATGCAACATGTAAAGAAAATATGGTGTTTGCTCGATCTTACCTTGGAAAAAGTTCTTGATCTTAAGTCACAGTTTCAGCAAGATGGGTAGTAGTTTTCACTCACAGATACATGTGCTTAATTTAGAGTTTAATTTTCACCGTGATCAGCCAAATTAAATGGATTTATTTCATTTTATCCGTAACTATGTTCTTACTTTTTTCACTTGCACTGCATTAGGAATTGTTTGTTCTGTGTTTCCTTGCTGGATTTTTTCCCAACTATTTTCTCTGTCATTTGCTTTAAGACACCCGAAGAGTCCTTTTTAACAAGGAGAAGTGAGGAGGTGTCAAAGGTAGGGCTGCTGATTAAGGCTCTTCGTGTACTCCATGCTTTCTGTCTGTAGTTATCAAGCTGCAGAATGTTGGATTCCCAGCGTGTGTGGTGGGGACGAGGCTTTAACCCGAGAGGAGGTTAGCTGGTGACTTGGTGGTCTGTCCTTCTGTTTCCATTTGCTGACTTCCAGATTGAGAGCCTGGTGCAGCTGGGTTAACTTGATGCCTCATGGAAGTTTTAGAAAGGAGACAACCACTTCATATCAGCCTGTGATCAGAAACAGAGGGAGAAAGGAAAAGAAAAGGCATGAAGAATTAAAGAACAAAGAACAATGGATCAGAAAAGAAAAGGGGAACAAAAAAAAAAAAAAAGAGGAGCTAGTGGCAGGGAATACTTACCTCCCTGGGGACAAATAAAAATACATAAGTGTTTCCTTGATGTTACTTTGCCATATAAACAATTACCCTAGGAGCCATGTAAATGATGTATGATTATGAGAGAGAAGTGGGTAGGTTTCTGCTGCCCTCCCTCTCTCCCTTTCTGTCTCTTTGTAAAACTATCTGTAGAATCTGAGACCTGGTCCATTCCAGAAACTGCAAAAAAAAGTTAAAGGCATGAAAAGGAAGGATAATCCCACATGATTGCACTTTTGTTATTTCTCAAGTGTTAATCACAAAATGAAAAATGGTATTGTGTGTAATCTTAGATTTGTATAAGTGTATGATGACATTTTGAATTACCTTTCTTGAAACACAAACTGTGGATGTCTCAGACATAGAAGACATTCACTGAATTGCAGAGCTTTAAAAATGACAGTCCTGGGGCTTTGATGGATTCTCTGTCTCCTGAAGTCTTGAAATTAAAGTCAATATTTTTCTGTATTTCCAACAGAAGTTAAAAGACTAAATGCAGACATTATTGCACAGTGTACCTGGGCTTATATAGGTGTTTGACAGAATGATCACAGGGTGTCTTCAGGATTTGAGTTATGAGGCTTGTTTGGAGCCTCGCCATAGTGCTGCAGTGTCTGTAGCGAATGATTCTTCACATACTTGGACTTGTGCTTTTCTCTTCTAACATTCTTCTGTGTTTGTTTTTTCTTTCTTTAGTGTAGTTTTTCCAGCTGCACACTCTCTCCCTGTTTACAGTGTCCATTCCAGACAGTTCTATAGTCTTGCCATCACATCTGCCATAGTCTGCACTTCTCCAGCTATGCTGCTCTAATGTCTAATGATCTAACCCTTTTCTCCTGCAAACCCTCCAGCAACCTGGTTTCTCGTTCATCCATACCCTGTTTTGTTTGTAGGTGGAGAGTGTGGTTTTTTGGTGTGGTTTTTTTTTTTTTTGTTTTTTTTTAAAATTTTTTTTTTTTTTTAAAAAAATTTTTTTTTTTTTTTTTCTTGATTCAGCTCCTCTTTGGTGCAGACTAAGAAGGATGGACAGCATCTGGTTCCATCACCATGGCTTGGGCTGGTCTTGTTCTCCTGCGGGACTGGCTGGTGACTGAGTTGCTACCCAGGAAACTGGGGCTGATAAAATTCTGCGTTAAATTTTTACAGTTTCTTGGCCGTTTAACAGAAACTGATCTGTTTTGGCTCAGCTAAAAAACGGACAACTTCAGCCCTTTTCTTCCCAGAGAATTTCTCCTCTTTACCATGCTTCATGGCCAACTGCAGGTGTAGCTGTACCGCAAAAAATTCCCGAGACTGCATTTTGCAACGCTAGCTTCAAGTGTGGTCTGGCTTAATTAGTAGTAAAACCCAGCTTCTATCTCCGGCTGTATTAGGGGCTTCATGCTGTTGTTGCATGACTGCTTATTGTTGAACCTTCAAAGCAGAAGACAGTTCACCTTACAGATTTTTTTTTTTTTTAAGAAAAATAGGTTAAAAATGTAAGCCACCACATAGATGTAAAATACGATTACAAAATGCAAAAACAATGATGATACAAAATTCTGTGAGGAAAGCTGTGGAAGAATGCCTGTGGGCCTAGGTTTTTATCCCTTTGCTTTTACAGCAAGAGTCTAAAAATGCTTATGCAATATTAATTCAGGATATACAGCAAATTGGCGTTTGGAAGCATTCAATTTTCTTCATAATTGTTCTCCATTCACTTGGCCGATTATCAGTAATTTTGGGGAATTAGAGATGCTCCTTTTAGAAGTTTCTAGTGAACTCTTTAGAATTTTCAAACAATAACAAACCTGCCACTTAGGCAGCAATTTTCCCTCTCTCTGTCCTCACACAAATGCTAGATTGCTGTTTGGAAAGGCTAGACAAGCAAACTGCCACGTAGTAAATCAGCAGGAAATTTTTTTCAGCTTCGTGCTGCTGAGTGAATTTTGATCCAATAATTTTTTGAGTTTGTTTTGTTCATGCAAGGACAGTTTGGGCCCAGGGAGGTGGTTTTTCCTTGGTAGCAAGATCTGCAAAAGTATATTTTGTTAAAAAAGTTAATATTATATTTTTGTAGATTAAGCTTGTATTTCTTTAGTCATCTCCAGGTGAATCCCACAGAAGGTAATTCAAAGTGTGTGATGTCCAGGTCTTCCCTTTTCCTCTGCTATGAAATGAAAAGGGAAACAAAATTGTTAACCCCCTCAGGAATGGGGCCGTGAAGCTCCGTATAGTGACACGGTGGCTTTCTGTCCTCTCTGGCTGTGTCACAGGACTCAAGCACAAAGTGTGCGCAGGGACAAGGGTTGCAAAGCCCCTGTGGTCAGAAGGGGGCATGGCGAGCGGCTGTCTGGTGGGGGTGTCCGTGCGGTGCGAGTCAGTGACCCGGTGGTGTGTGTGCTCTACCTACTAGTTAGTATGTGATCACAGAACCATAGTATCATTTGGTTGGAAAAGACCTTTAAGATCATCAAGTCCAACCGTACCTGTCCACTACTAAGCCATGTCCCTAAGCACCTCATCCACCTGTCTTAAATACTTCCAGGCATGGGGACTCAGCCATGTCCCTGGGCAGCCCGTTCCAGTGCCTGATAACTCAGAGAAGAAATTTTTCCTAATACCTGATCTAAACCTGCCCTGGTACAACTTCAGGCCATTTCCACTTCAGGCCATTTCCTCTTCAGGCCATTTCCTCTTGTCCTATCACTTGTTACCTGGGAGAAGAGACTGACCCCCACCTCACTACAGCCTTCTGCCAGGCAGTTGTAGAGCAGGTACCTACCTATAGTTACAGATACGCTGAGCAGCAGCATCCCCCTGTCTCTTGATCTCTGTCTCTCCCGGTCTCCTGGCTTTAGCAGGCTAAGGAGACCCAATGTCCCAGTGCTGTCCCTGTGCCAACCGGGAGTGAGGAACATAGGCATCTGAATGAGCGTGGGTTTAGGTGGTTTTAGCTCCTGTTCCTCTGCCAGGAAAGTCTGCTGCCCAGACTTCTGAGGTGCTGTTGACGAAGAGGAGCAGCAAAGCTCATGGAGGTGTGTAACTGCTTTTCTCTCCAGCTATGTGGAAACAGCAAAAGTGACGACACTTCATCAGTGCTTTTTAGTCCAGTAGTCACAGAATCACAGACTGGCAAGGGTTGGAAGGGACATCTGGAGATCATCTAGTCCAACCCCAAATAGTCATATCTGAGATAGCCGAATTGCTTCTGAGGAATGTGTGAGCAACCTTGCTGGGTGCAAACTTTTTTGGTAGTCTCGCAGGTAACACACCTGTTTGTTTTATTTTAATATGTCCTATGTTAGAATTGCCATGATAATCACATAAAAAGTACAATGACGCTTAGATTGCAGGAGTGGATAAAACCTAGGGGAGGTGAGTGAGGGGGGCCTGATGCTGAGCGGGGAGCAGCCCAAGCTGCCCTCCTGTCCCGCAGCAATGTGTTTTGCAAGGCCTGCCTCCAAGAGTTGATCTTCCACGAGTGGCCTTTCCTCTTGCTGGCTTTTGCATGATGAAGAGCCCCTCTCTTAGAAATGTTCTGCTATGGAGGGGAGGGGACACCTTCCGTTATTAAGATTCAGACTTGATTCCCGCATGCGCTTTGGGCTGGCTTCCTTTTTAAAGCTTTTGAGGAGGTCTGCATTTTGCATCTGTGTTGCGTGACCAATGGGTAGATTTTCTCTGCTCCTAAATTTGAACTTTGAGTCTAAGAGGAAGAGTGTTAAACGTCCTTTGGAAGTATTTTCAAATGCTTTAAAATTAAATAAATCCAAATCTCATCAGAGACACAAAAGTGAACTAAGTCATGAATTAATGACTTTTAAAATAGTTTTACAAATTCCAGAGAAGAAACACAAAGTAATGAATTTGTTCTCAGAAAGCTATTTAGTTTCAGAAACATTTAAGAAATGTTTTCAGTGTTTATGTGAATAAGGAAGATAATGTTTCAGTTTCTGTACAGACAAGATCCCAACTAAAACGGATGCGTGTTTGTACGTATACAAATTTACTTTTGTGCTGGGGTAACCTTAAAAAACATCAGCATGGGGTTCTCTGTTTTAAATAGCTGTTTTATTTGCAGTGATGCTAAGTATCTTAGATATTATTTAATGTGATAGATTTTTTGACATCTCAAATATCAAATGTACTAACTCTCTTAGTTGTTAAAATACTCTGCCTTCAGAGATTATATAAACATAAGTAACTAAAGAACGATAAGCTGTTTTTCTGCTCTCTAATTTTATGTGAAACAAGATAGCTACTTTTATTAAACAGTAAAGTAGTTTTTTGTCAGAAACTGTTTAATGTAAAAATAGTTTGGGAAAATATACATGAACAATTTCTCAGAGGCAACTTTCAGATTTTGAACTAAGCACTTCAAAAAACAGAGGTGGTTTCCTGCTTGAAGCACATTGACTGCTTGATGCAGAGTGTAGAGGAGTTGATGATCCGCGAGAGCCCATGGATGTTCTACTCGCAGTCGTTTGTACATCTTCCCCGTGTTTATTCTGGGAATGTCCAGGTGCTGTGTACAAACCTCATAAGGATGCATGGATTGAAAAATCAATACGCTAGGGAGGTCTTAATACCAGAAAGCTCTCTAAATTCTAATGTAAGATAAAAATGATGGTACTAAGACTTATTACCTAAAATCCATTGCTCTCAGGTTAACGAAATAACTCCATCAGTACAGGAGATGGCTCTCTCCTCCTGTGGCTTTCTTTTAGTGGTTATGCAATATAACTTTCTTCTTTTTGAGGAGTGGAAAATATCTGAATTGCATTTCACAGAACCTTTGTGGAGAACTTAACTTAAAAAAATATAATTAGAGTGAATTTTATTTTTGGTTGTAGCAACAGCATCTTACAGATGTGGAGCTACTAGCTGGGTAGGGGAAGCCTGTGGATGCAGAGGACTGGTCACTGTAATGGTCACACAGTTGTCTTTACATCCTGGCTGTGGCATCAAAGTGCAGCTTGGGCACTCATCCAGAAAGGCAGCTCCTCCTTTGGATCTCAGTGCTAACAGTTGGATGGACAGTGACCCTTCCATGTTCCTGCTTTACTCCCACATGTATTTTTCTCATGTACTGGGGTTGTTAGCCTGGACGCTGCAGGGGCTGTGTCCGGGTGCATGGCACTCGGGGACGCGAGTATGCTGTCCGTCAGCCCACGTGCAGGCAGCCCTGGCCACGGCCTCACGTGGACTGGAGGGACTGCCGTTCCTCTGTTTCTCTTCTGTCCATCCTCTGGAGAGGTTTTGCCAGCTTGTTGTCTTTTGGCAGGGGGGCCTTGGGGAGCACAGGGTGTATGTAGTAGTAGCATGAGGCACTTAACCGGGTTCAGGTGCAGAAGGAGACAGTTGCCAGATCAGTTGTAACAGCACTTTTCTTCTGCTCTGTGGAAAATGCAGTCTGTTGGAACGGCTTTGCAGACTGCTCTTGTCCAACAGACTGCTTGCAGGGCTTTTCCTGGATGTCCTGTCCTGGGCTATTGATTCTCCTTCGAATCTTTTGGGATTCCTCTTGTTCAAGCAACAGCCTCCAATTATTGATCTAATGGAAGAGGACCAAGTAACATACAGTTTGTCCCCTCCTTTTCTCATTTCAGTGCATCAATACATTTTGGGCTGCAGAACAATAAACACCTTAATTAATCTCCTTTGAAGAATGAAACAGAGTGAAAACTCCTTAATAGTATATATAAAATTAGTACTATATTTTCAAATATTAGTAATAAATAGAATGTGTCCACCTCATGTTCCCTTTCTGTGTGCAGATATTTCACATTGTTGTAGCACATTCTAGGATGAGACAAGGAGGGAGGCTTGTGGTGTGGAGACAGCTTGGAAAAGTTAGCTGCTGGGAACCTGACAAATTCTGGCACAAAGTATATACCATAGTATTTCAGTAAATATCTTCTGTTAGTTCTGGCTAAAGCTGTTTCTCCACTAAGAAAGATGATCTTCATCTCTGGGCTAGAACCAATCACAAATTATGAAGAAAACTGGCAACTGCAAGCATGAAAAGTCATTGATCCAAAAATTTGTGAACTGACTTTCATGTAGTGAGATTCCTTTTTGAATTTCAGCTGAGGTTCTTTGTATTTGCTTATTGTTGGTTTTGAACTTTTAATAATAATTTTTGACTCTCTTTAGCCTTGGCAATGTGAAATAAAAAAAGTAAGAGGTATGTAATTAAACATGCAGTGTAACCGCATGTTTCCAGAGTTGTAAAAGGGAGGAGAGGAAAAAAAAAAGGGGGGGGGGGGGGGGGGGGGGGGGGGGGGGGAGAGGGCAGGGAGGTAAGGAAAAGAAGAAGAAACGGTAGAGGTTGCCAAAGTTTCTCCAAGGTGTAGAAAATTTTCTACGTTTCCAGACGAGAACGATTCAGGCTCCCTGCCGTTGTTGTAAGGGACTTTGTAAAGTACAAGTAAAGATAGATGGGAATGCTCAAATTCGCACGTTTCAAGCAGCAGCTAAGTCTCCTACTACTCATTACGCGTGGTTTTAAAAAAGAAGGGAATATAGTTTACTATTATAAGAAGAATTAAAGATGTCTGGTCTGTCACCCCTTGGAGAGCAGTGGATGCTTTGTTTTATTGTCCCACTGTGGGCGTTATCTGAACAATTTAACTAACAACTTCCAATGTAGTCTAAATTGCCTTACTCCCTATTTCGCTACTGGGAACACTGGAGTTTACTGCAGAAAGTGATCTTTAACCTTGAGAGTTAATGAGAAGATTTCAGCATGTTGTGCTGATAGCTGGAGCTTCTTATTCCCCACTCATGTAATTGGAAGGAGGTTGTTTGGATGCTATTAAGTTTTTGTAGCCCCCAAACTTTGCAGCCTCCCAGACCATTCTCCAACCTACCCCCGATGAAAGGTCAGGCACAGCATCGCATCTTTTTGCAGGGAGCCACGCTGTCCGCCCTCCCATGTCATGAGCGTGGCAGCTCTGCTGCCGTGCATCCCCTGTGGATGAGGAGGGCTGGTGGCATTTCATCTCATTACCTAAACACACAAATACTTGATTTATCTTTGGGGATTCAGCTTGATACTCGTAGTTGAATGACAGAAAAGAATATTCTTGAGATTTTTATGCTCTGCGCTTTGCCTTTGAGCTGTATTAGTCCCTGCGTGCAGAAGAGCCTTCTGCTTAAAATTGTCTATCTGAGCACATGGAGTGGCATGACACAGCCTTTTCCTAGTTCTGCTTGAGATCTTTTACCCTTCTTGGTCATCAGCGGCAGAGATGAGCTCAGTGAAACGTTAACTCACAGAGATTTGATAACACTTTAAATGAGAGCATGTTTCATCAGTGTTACCAACATGTTTCTAATAATTCTAGTAAATGTTTCTGTCATGGAAACAAGAACAAACGCTGTTAGATTTGCAGAAGCTGTTAGCAATTTTTAATAGTTGCTCAGGACTATGCTCACTCTATCTTATTATAGATGTTAGTAGTAATTTTTTTTTTCCTGTGTTGGAAACTTGGTAGTGTGCAGTAGAGGCTGTTCCCTCCCACACGTTCTTTTTTCTTTAAATTTTGTGCATATAGCTATGAAAGTGCATGCACAGATAATTTCTGACCAAAAAATCCCCTTTAAATGATTGTAGCCAAGTTTTCTTGGTTGTCATAACTATTATGCTTCAGTTAAAAATCTGTCTAAATTCTGTAATAAAGCTGTGTGGATTTTGGGTAGCACAGGCTCAGATCCACCTCGAGGTACTAATATCCCAAAATATTTGCCTTGTCCAGTCTGGCAGTGGCCTGCGAGCTGGATGTAAGTGATCATTTTTGTATCTCAGAAAAACCCCAGCTGGGTTTTTGACGATTCCCGTACTTCTCCGCAGTGGAGCGAGGCTGGAGCCAGCCATGCTCTCCCCAGCCTGCGGGGAGGAGAGGCTGGGTGCCCAGTGCCCGCTCCACAGTGAGGAGGTTCTGCGCCACAGAAATGTGGAGGTCTGCCAGGTTAACGGCCAAACACTTTCAAAGATGGAGTATTCATCTGATGACTGGCAAAGAAATACCTCTTCCCTCACCGATTCAAACATAAACGGGTTAAATGGCGGTCATACACATCTTGTTCACAGTTCACATAGTTAAGATGCTGATAGCATCCCACTGCTGCCTGTTATTTACCATACCCTGTCTAATCACTGAACCACTCCATGATGGTCCTGTTGTGATGTCTTTACTTGTGCAGAAGTTTGGATGTTTTTTTCCCCTTCTAAACCCCTGTGGAAATGCCATAGGTTTTCATTTCCTTGCTGTTTGCCCCAGAAATGGCCGGTGGGAAGGGTTTCCTTTGCGGGGCAGGAGCTGCGGAGGCAATGCTGATGGGCAGCACGGATGCTCCGCAGCCCTCTGGGGCAGTGCAGACCATTACCTTTTTGAAAAGTCAATTAGCGCCATAATTCATGAGCCAGTGGATGCGGCATTAGGTTCTGATGGAGAGTAGGGAAGGAGAGAGATTCCCATACCAGCTTTGTAAGGACTTGTGTAACAACAAGTCCCTTGCTAATCACACACATACCTGCACATATGAGGTGACGCAGTGATGCATGAGGCTGTGTCGGCAACAGATGTTGATAGAAAGTTGATTCTAGTCTAAGTCAGAAATGGATATAGGCTGACAAGTAGTTCTGAACCCCTGATACCCGGTACTGCAGTGATGGCACTTCTGCCCACCCCTTTTCCTCATAGAAAGGCACAGTGATGGTGCGGGCACCAGAAGGGGGGGTCACGACATTGGCAACCACAGCAGGTTTTCTCCGGCTTAAACTCACTGATGTGTATTACACACATTGTATCATTCCTGGTTCTCCCTGACGGAGCTCTTCAATCTACAATCCTTACAATCTAAATCCTATCGTTGCATCTATATTTCTTTTCTGTCCAGGAAAAATTTGCAAACTTCTTCCTCTAAGTGAGCCTTTCTGAGCATACCCAGAGCATTTTGACCAGAAATAATCCACAGTTTTCACATGGCTGCATTATGTTCACTAACAGGAGCAATATTACCATTCAGTTTTAGGGGATTTTTCAAAGTTGTGGTAAGAAAGATATTTGCCAGCATCCCTCCTGTGTCAGAGGGGCGAAGCCTTACCAACTTAAAGCAGCTAGGAATTTGCTCCTGCCATTGCAAACCTTTGCCTGCACTGCAAAATGACTTGTGAATGCAGATACAAAATACAGTGTCTTCATTATAATATAACAATATCAATCAGAGTCTTATTAGTGAGGCAAGATCTTTGATGTAAGCAGAAGAACTTCAGCGGTAGCAAAGTTGATGTTGCTTGTGCTGTCACGCAAGTGTTTAGAGAAGTAGTGAGCGGGATGGTATTCTGCAAAAAATTCGTAACATCTGGGGGACTAGAAGTGCATTTTTCTTAGATTTGTAGCAATAGTGTGAAAATAGGTAAAGAGGTAATCCAGCATGTTTTAAGGAAATCCATGAAGAAGGTACCCAAAAAACTGAGACTGCAGCTCATTAAAACGTACTGAGACATAATTTTTTGACAGAGACGAGTAGAACATTTGTAAGATCTGACATTTTTGTCTTTTCTTTTGGCATGCAAAGATATTTGCATTTTAGAAAAAGGCCCAGAGAAAGGAGACAGAGAGGGTGTAGGTAATTAAATTTTAATTTCAGTTTTAAAGATCTTTCTCTAATTAGCTTTAAAAGTCAGTGTCTAAGTAAATTGAGTTTCAAGGTGCAATCATCTTTTTCCTCCTGGATCTTAGTATTCAAAAGTAAGAAGAAAGAACATTAGAGAAATAGAAGGAAGATTGTTATTTTAAAGGCCTTTCAAGATAAGGATTTAACATAACCTCATTATTAAAATATAACTGTGGCAGGTTGATGTTTTCTTATTTTTGAATTTCAAAGTAATTGAGCAGTCATGGTTGGGAAAAAGGAAAATTTAGTTTCTATTAAAAGAAATTGAAAATGATACTAAGAAGATAAGGACTTTTCTTCTTTCTTTTGCTTTGTAAGAAGACTTTTTTTTTTTTGGCAGCTTGGTTGCATTCTTTCCACTGCCATCCATTCTTCCAGAGATGTTCGTTCTTTTCTATGAGTCATTTTTGATTGTGGGCATGCTAATATAGTGTCTTGTGTTTCTTAAAAGTATGCAAGCATGCAGTGGGGTTCTGTTTGTGCATCTCACACAGCCGAGTGTATTTACTCTTAAGTTGATGTGGTGGCTAGGGACATGTGCGAACCTGTCAGGTTTTGCAGGCTGAGTGTAGGAGTCCTACTACGTGCCTGGTTCATCTGCCATCTGCTAGGACCACGTTGTGCCCTTCTAGTGCCGTGGTACGGCCTCTGCCATGCTCCTCATGTGGCTGCCTGCCAGATCTCTGGCAGCAGAGGGCAGTGGTATGAGGAAAACAGAATAATTGTGATTTGTCATGATTTTCATGTGCAAACACTTATAAATGTGCCATTTTAAAGCTAAAGAAATAAGAAAGCAGAGAACAATATTTGATAACATTGAAAATGTATCTGTGAGGAAGCACATAAGCTGTTGTTTGAAGATGAATAGCTAGAAGAATAACTGCAAACAGTTGGTTTGTACATGAAGTAGTTATAAATATCTGGAATTGTGTGAAGTTAACAATGATTTTTTTAATCTGTAAGGGGAATGGCAGTCTTGTGATTTAACCAAGAGTTCTGAATGTAGAGAAATTCATTTTAGAAGTTGATGTTTTTAAGCATAAACATATTTTCAAGTAGACAAATGTAATTATCTAGACTGTGTCACCCTAAGCTTTCTTGTAACTCTGAAAGGGAGAGTCGTGAACGCTAGATAGTTGTCATTTGTAGGTGAATGATGCACAATTGATGTAATATTTGCAGATGTTAAAGCAGTTGATAGAAATTGAAGTGTCTTGGAAATTCCAAGTTAATGTGAACATAAACACTTCAGTATGATTTGAAAATCAGAAAAGAAATCTTAAAAGGGGAGGCAATCTTAGTCTAGAGATTGTTGTCCAGTAGGGTGTCGTGAGGCTTCCTGTTAGTTTTGGTTTTATTTAACATCTTTAAATCTGGGAGAAGCAGTACTGTAAATAGTATGTTAATTACATTTCCATATGTTGATAAGCTAGGAAAGGAGAATAATATGAATGGAGGAAAGATAAACAACCCAGTAGAGATGTAGTACACATACTGGAAAAATACAATTTAATTCTTCCTGAATAAATAGACGCTAACGTATAAGAATATTGATCTAAACTGAACATATACTTTAATTAACAAGACAAAGATGCTGAAGTGAGGCTATAGAAAAAAGTTTTAGGATTTCTGTGGATGGTCTGGATTGATACCATGAGAGTAAAATACCCAAATGTAGAATCATAGAATCATAGAATGTTTTGGGTTGGAAGGGACCCCTAGAGGTCATCTAGTCCAACCCCCCTGCAGTGAGCAGGGACACCACTAACTAGATCAGGTTGCTCAGAGCCCCATCCAACCTGGCCTTGAATGTTCCCAGGGATGGGGCCTCCACCACCTCTCTGGGCAACCCGTTCCAGTGTTTCACCACCCTCGTTGTAAAGAATTTCCTCCTTATATCCAGTCTAAACCTACCCTGGTTTAGTTTAAAACCATTACCCCTTGTCCTGTCACAATGTAATTGTTGTTGACTATGTATTAGCGTCAAAGTTCAAAAAAAGACAGGGAGGGTGTTCCTTGTAAGACAGCACTGAGGGTATTTTGTAAGAGAAATACACTATTCTGGGTGTCTTCTGAACAAGTTAAGACCAGAATAATATTTACAAAAATGAACAGCAATAGAGAATTAAGAGAGGAGGAGGAGAAGTTATGTGCTGCGCAGCACCCTTTAGGGGAGAAATGCTATAATTGTTGGTGACACATGAAACATAGTTTCGTAAGTGAAGGGGAGTAGTAACTAGTAGCAGGAGGATAAACTAGGGGAAAATAATACAAATTCAGAAAAAAAAATTCTAAGTATTTTAGCCACAGAAAGAGTATTCACTTTGGGAAGTGCTGCAAATTCTTTTATTAAATAATCATAAGTTAAAAGTCAAATGGATTCTAAGGGAGAGAAAAATACCGCTCTGGGCCATGAGGAGAGAGTTGGTGGTGTGTATATGTCGTCTTCCTTTGCTGCCATATCCAAAAGAATGTTTCTGAAGAGATCTGCAACTGGTGGTAGCTTTGCAGTGCTACTGTTTCGCATCCCTCCCAGCAGCCACCTCCGTATAGCACGCCTGAGTTTGCTTCTGCGGAACAGGTCATGCAGTTGTCTGGGGAGTAGTTCTTCACCTCTTGGAACTGCTTATGCTTACAATATATTTAATTTTCTAATTCAAGATGGCTACATTTGATTTGCACTGTTAATCTTTTCGAGAAGTGCTGGCATATGTTAGCTGATGGTGGGGTTTAATGCAGTTTGTAGGTAAGTTCACAATCAGCTAGTTTTTGTTTCCAACTGTGTTTCTTCCATCTGAAGAGAAAAAGCTTTGAAAACCTGTGTGGTTTTAAACCACAACAGCCTCAGTGGTCTTTGGAAGTTACTATCATCTTGGCTCGAGAGGTTTACCAGAATGAAAGTTGAACCAATTGGGGATTTGAGCTTTCAAAGGTCACAAGGGATGTTTGGCGCTCGCTGTGTCCAACTGAGTGGAACGAGGAGCTGGACTGAACCTGTTGTAATTGGAACCAGAGTTCAGGGAGCTGTGCTGGAGTGTGAAACTCAAGGCTAATCTAAATATTTTTTTTAAAGCTATTTCAGTTAAATATAGACAAAGTCTTGTCTTGTAGTTTCAAGTACTTCAAGTGAAAGAAGCAGTCCTGCTTTCCTGAGCCCCAGGATGACCCTGATTCATCCTTCCCCTTGAACTCCAGATGAGGATTTGAGTGGTACAATGAGCTGGATGGGCGACACAAGCAGGAGGGCTGTTGAGTCTCTATCTCCCATCCTCAGACTCAGTGCTGAGGTAGGCTCTCTGTACATAAGCGTATACACCACACCTCAACATATATACATACCTACAGGCTCACTCTCAGAAACTCAGAGCAACTTACTTGTTGAAAGCTATTCTTTCACACAGAGGTTTTTTTTTGTTTTACTGAATCATCATTTTCCCAGAGAAGACTCTGGAGTATAAAGGATGGGGAGAAGTCCTGTTCAGGTCTACTCATCAGTCACAGGCCTGATGGTCTGTGTGAGGTGGCCAGAAATGACCATAAGATCATTTTTCATTTCTGTGCCTTAAATTCACTGCACACCAAACTGTGCAAGCTGCCGGTGGCACTGGGGAGCTGAAACAGCAGTTGAAATCTTCAGAGTAAAATTGTCTTGGCTATGCTATATAAATATATGTGTGTATTTTTCTAGTCATGCCCTCCAAACTGACACCTGAGAGGAATTTGGTATGGGAAGGTATGTATTAGCTCTGCTCGGAGACCACCATCCTTTGTGCTGAATGCCTGCGTGCAGAACGACGCATTCAGCTTTATGGATGAAATTTGCCAGATCCTCAAATGCTTTTGCTCGTGAGCATATTTGAAAATCAGAGAAGGTGATGACCCTTTTAAAATAAAAATGGAATTGCTGGCAGGAAGGAAAGGTACAGCTCTGTGTTCTTAACATTTAAAGATGGTTATAAAATGTATATTGGCTGTTTTTATAATTTATAGTGAAACTGTGTTCTTTTAATAAAATGAGAGTTCCAGTCAGAATTTCATGATTATGAATGTGAGCATTTTGTTATCCAGCTTGGAGTTATCCTACAAATAACCATTTTCTAGCAGAACTGTGGCTATATACATAACTTAATAGGATTCTCTGTCACACATAATTCTTTCTGAAGTTACAGTATTGGACTCATTGCTGAATACTTCAAGTCCTTGAATGTGGCACAAAAACTGAGTTAGTGGTAACTTTCATGATTTTTAATTTAATTTTTCCTTAATTCTTAGACTTTTAAAACTTCCTGTAATTCCTTATTAGATTTGCTGTTTCAAGTGCTTATTTAAAAGGCACCTTAGCTGCAGAAGCAAATCAATATTTACAGTGCATTAGTGCCACAGAGAATTTGAAGCCTTGTGATTAGAGTTCATTGGTGTTTTATCCACTCTTCAAAGAAACCACAGACTTCAAACAGTATCAGCCATCATCCTGGAATCAGTGACATTGCATCGGTCCCATGCGTACTTCATCTTGTGGTTTGATTATTAAGTTCTTTTCCTTTGATTTTCCTTTTAATATTTCAAAGTATATCCTCTTCAAATCTGTAAATTCAGGTAAACCAGAAGATTGTAACCAACGATATATCGGTAGAAAAATCTGTCCAATATATTCTTTTTTGTTGTTGTTTTAATGGAGAGTATCGAAAAAGAGTTAGAATGGTCTCTCAGAATAGAATTGGAGAGAAGGATGCAGGATATTGTATTTACAACTTGCGGTTAATATAGTGCAAATGAGATTTAATTCTTGGATAAATACCTGGAGTGGTATTGACCATTGTCAAGCAGCATACACTAGAGGTAGCTCCATGTCCTTGTTGTTCTATTCCAGCAATTAAAAAAAAAAAAGGCATGTTTAAATTTCTAGTTTAACTTGGAAATACATAGATCCAGCACACCCAAATTGCTATCTTTTATCATTCATTTTATTATGAAGTTTGGTTAGTAATACAAATCGCTTTTACATTTGCAGGAGAAGAGACTTAGAATCGATCATGTTGTGTCTTCGTATTGACAGAATACCTTTTTTTTTTCTTTTTTAAAAGATTTGGAGAAATGTTCAATAGATGTCTGAAAATACCTCAATAACTAACCTTCCTAAAATGAAATGGGTCATCAGTGAATAGATTTTGTAGAGAAACTTCTCACATTAATGTTTTCTCTGGAGCATATTAATCTTTGGGAATTCCATTGCATAATTAACTTTCTGTATTGTGAAAAGTCTCTGCTAGTTTGCATGGTGCAAACTGTTGGGTTTTTGCTACAGAGCAAAGGCAAGGCAGTGAGAATTGCTCGCTCGCCTCCAGAAGTGCTGACTTGAGTTCCAGTTTCTTCCTCCCTTTCTTTGTTGGCAGTTTGGCTTCTCTTCTTACAGAAGTTCACCCAACTGAACTTTTGTTTTGTCAAGTAATTTGAAGAAAGGGTGTAAAAATATAAGAACAGTTTGCTATCGCCGTGCTTATATATAGATATACGAGCATAAGGAGCAAGTGAACTCATGTTTGAAAATTGTAATTCTCTGTTGTAGGGTGGGGAGCTAAGGCAAATGGGATAATATTCACGAGCTGCTGCTTGGAACAAATATAGATTGGTGTTTTTCTTAAGCAGCACTGCATACTACAGAGCCACTTTCTTGCCCGGGCTAATCTAATAACGGAGAGCCTACGTTCAGGGCTAAGCAGCAGCGCAGGCGCTGCTGTGAGTGGGTCACTTCATTCCATTTGTGGGGTCGTGGTGGGGGCTGCAGCTGTGGCCCCTCTGTCACGGGGTGCTCTGGCCATCGGGGAGCGCGCTGTTATTCTGTTTGCCGCCTAGGGGGAAATGAGAGGCTTTACCTTCAGCTGCTTTGTGAACCTTGAAGTAGTTGAAGACAAAGCAATCAAAGAAAAACCCCTCTGAGTTCATGAGTATATACTGAGTAATCAAAATCGAAGGAGAGTTAACTCAAACCATAAATCCTTTTCTCTGTAATTAGTGTTCTTTCCTGAAATATTCTTTTAATTACTTCTAGTTCTGTTATACCCATATGTAAATATGTACAAATGTATATATTTATAAAAGAAAACATTTTGTTTGCTAGAAATTAACTCTTGTGAATATTTTTGTTATGAAAATAATAAACCCCCAGAATTTTCAAAAGAAAGAGGAATAGTACAGCGATTGTGGGAAAAAGCATAAATTAATTCTGTTATTCTTGTATACCAGGGTAGACTTGAAATAGAATGACCGGTTGGTGTTTCATCCTGTAACACTTGTGCATGCCTCAGCAGCACAAGTCCTAGTTGTTTAAAAAAAAAACCAAACCCAAAACCTCACACATTTTCTCTGTGGCATGACTTATGGTATTGGTCACTGTCTTTATAATGCCATGCAAGACAAGATTCTGTATTTTAATAGTTATACGTAGCGTTAACATAAAGCTATTATAAAACTCGAGACTAGTTAAACTCCTGTCCTTGTGTTTTCCTGCTCATATTGCGAGATGTGCACCTTCAGCTTCCTCGGGAACTGTTTCATCATTGCAAAATCCCCCAGTTTTCATTCTCAGGTGTTGCCCAGTGTGCCTTTCCCTGTGACTCCGCTGCTTACGTGTCGTGGCTTTTACCTTTTCCTTTTCCACTTTGTATTCAAGGTTCCCAGTGCAGCAGTAAAGAGAAACACAACTGATAAATCACGTCCCCTCCATTCCGATGCTGAGTGGGAGAGTGCTAAGAGGTCGCAAATACAGGCAATGAAACTTCTGTTTGGGCAAGGAGACGATAGATGTGTGGATATTTGTTGTAGGATAATAAATGAAATTGGAAAAAATTAAGTTGTATTTCAAGAGAAACTAACTTTAATGTGCCATCAAGGTTTCCAGAATGGATTTGACCTCTACATATATTAAAAAACCCTCTCTCCTCCCAATCAGTCTACCTGCCTGCTGCATCATTTATTGCTAACAAAATATTTTTCTCCTGTCAGTCATGCCAGCTGGAAGGCTAAGGGAATCAGGGTAAATCAGCACAGATCTTGTTTCAGCTGTCAGGAAGAGGCAAAAGAAGAATGCAGAATAGAAAACAGTCACTTCCATAAGTTTTGAGAAGGAAATGGAGAGTATGTTGTAGAAGGTGAGCCGGCTGCCTTTCACTGCAAAGGAGCTGTTGCGCAGCTTCTTGCAACCACGCTGTGCTGGCAGTGCCCGTGCTGCAGCCGTGGCAGTGGGGTGGGGGACGCCTTGTCCTAGCTACCCCTGAATTGTCACCAGGCTGTTGAATTTAAGCCTTTGGCTACTTGCTCTTTAAAATACCTGTAAGTCACCTTAGCCTCTTATTTGTTCAAGCTTATGCTGGTTTTTATTTTACATGGCAACCAACAGATAGTAGCGATGCTGTGTTTGTACATGTACAGCCAATGAGCAGTGCTAGGTCCAAAGAGCCTGGTTTAGCCCTTGTTTTCTCCTTGTGTGGCCAAGTGGCAAGGCTGTGGTTTTGAGGAAACAGACCTTGTCCGTGAGGAACTATGTTGAGGTCGATAACTCTTTACTCTGTGAAACCACATTTGTCAAAACCACCCATCCAGAGCTTGAAAAAAATATTTTTCTTATGTGAAAAACATTTTAAATCTAGTCAGTGTTTATTTACTGTCTGTTTTATTCTTTAGATATGCCTCTTCATGTCCGACGGAGTAGTGACCCTGCACTGATTGGCCTCTCAACCTCTGTAAGTGACACAAATTTTTCGTCAGAAGAGCCTTCACGGAAAAACCCTACAAGGTGGTCCACAACAGCAGGCTTTCTCAAGCAGAACACCCCTGGTGTACCCAGTGCTCATGAAAGAAAGGTATATTTCTTTCTCCCTCTTTACCCAATGAATGACAAATGTATATGAATCTTGAATTGTTGTTTTGTCTGTCTCTCACCCGCTCCCGATTTAAACTTGTGTTTTCTGACCTTGTCCACCACCAAACCCCAGCAGCAGCAGAGGAGTGTTTGTCTCACACATCTCCTGCCCTCAGGAGACTCAGTGATGCCCACAGCAGGGGCTCCAAGAATTTGATTTTGCCATTAACTGTAGTTGAAACTCTGATTACTCATTAATCTGCAAAGCAGGGCCTACATGCTGTCATGCATTTTCTTTGAATGCAAACAGGTCATGTCTATAATGATTTTTACTGATCTCTATAGAAGCCCTAATGTCAATGAATAATCTGCATGCCCACGGCTGATCTGGTCTGTCTTTCTGACATAGCATTGCTAGTTTTGGCTTTCTGAGGTATTACTCAAGTAATACAAACCACAAGTTGCAAATGCTCACTCTCCTTGACAACATTTTAAAAACTAAACCAGTGAAATGCAGAGTGAGTATTTTTTCCTTTATTTTTTCAAGATGGTTTCAGTATCTCTACATGAATTGCATTATTAGCTAGAGAAGTCAGCAGGAAGCTCTCTTCTCAGTGCATTGTTGAAAATAAAATTGGAAGAAATATTCCCTGTTGTACAGCCCCTGACATTGCCCATAATCCTGATGGTAACTTGCGAAGAAACTCAAAAGGGAAAACATAATGTATATTTTCCAATAGAAATGACTAATTTTTAAAGAAAGTTGCACTTCCGGTTACCATTCTGACTGCAGGGCACAAAATCCTGTTGGAAAATATGCAGCTTCTTATAGCTATTCTATTTTTTTATTATTATTATTAATTCTGTGTAGTATAAATGCAAACTAAGACTCTGCAGCCAGGACTCCCACACTCCAAATAAAAAAGTCTTTACATGCTGCTAATGAACTGAACTGTCTTTGGTGGGCTTTTGGTTATTTCAAAAACCTCTATAAAAGCACAGTGCTCATAGGCATTGAGGTTCACATTCTTACAGAGGTGTCAGTTTAATATGGAATCATTAGGTCTCTGCTTGATCGGGATTTCAGGTAGGTAATGGTATATTTTCTGTCACTTGTACTGGTGTGGCACAGATGTGCATGTTTGGAAAAATATCTTTTATACTATTCTGATTTTGTGGAGAAAAATGATAATCTAATCCATTTGAAGTGTTAGCATTTTCAGTTAATTTTTCTGAAATAATAATGAGACTGCACTTCATTACTCCACAAGCACAGATATGGAGGGCCATACATAGCATAATCAGATTTCTTTCAGTATCTGAAGTTAGCAGAAATTGGAGAGAACTGAACAGCAGCTAATCTTTCACACTAGTCTTCTTGCATCATTAGTTGTTCAGCATCTACTTACTCTTGATTTTCATGAAGATATTTCATGTCAACTGGAGCGTGGTGACCAAACTGGAAAGGAATGCATGTGATCTCATGTAGTGATGGGAAGCAAGGCACAAGAGAATGGTAAATCAAGAAGATTTGAAAGAACTAATGTAGGTTAGTTAGTACAATAGAAACTGATAATTTCTTTTACCTTTTTTATATGCTCTGTACATTGATCCTTTGAATAGAGCAGGTCACTGAGTGCACTATTTTTAATAGGTAAGGTGCAGTAAACAACTGGAATTAAATAATGATTGCTTCTGCAACATAAGTTATGAATTAATCCTGAGTTCATTTATGCTAGACTGTGTCTTTGTGTTTTCAGCATCTTGATATCTTCATGTGAGTCAAGTCATGTTGTAGTGAATCCTATTTCTCTTTGGAATGGATATTAAGAATTGTTCTTTCCTTTCCCAGTATTAGCCACAATTCCTTCGTAGTAGTATTCCAAAAGGTGCGTTTATGAAGTCTCTGTCATCAATCACTCACCAAAGTACTAACACTGAATTTTTACAAATGTATTTTGGTATTTGAACTCTAACAAGTCCTCACGACTCTTCTTATGTTAGGTTGTTTTCTTCAGCTACCAGATAACAAAAAGAGATGGCTGTGCTTTGTTCCAGACTGGTTCGTTGATTATAGATGACACAGACATTTCAAGGAAAGCAATGAGAACAATCTTAATTTTCTGCTCAGTGCATTGGGCTTGAGCACCCATATATCTTTTGTGGGCGGTTGGCACTACGTAATGTTTTCACTGCAGTTCTCTCTCTTGACAGCACAAGAACATATGTTCCTGGGCTGAGATTTGCAGCACAGTTGTAGATTAGCAACTTTGCCCCAGCAGTATCTTGCAGAAACAAGAAAAGGGTTTCTGGGAGAGTTGCCAAAAGCTTCATCTACCTACTGACTCTAAGAAGTGACATTACTTTCAGCCCGTCACCTCTAAAGAGAAATAATTGACAGGTAGAAACCCTGTCCAATTTTTGGAGGAATTAGCAGAGGGATACTGCGTGTATCTGGCAGAAGGGATTTATTTCTCGGGGGCAAGCGAGAGAAGACTCCTTATTGGTGTTTGTTCCATTTTGGGTAATCAGAATTTGGGATGACAGGAAAATGGGCAGATGCCCAAGATGAGATGAAATGAAGGGGTGGGAGTGCTGCCATGCGCTGAGGGCTGTGAGGAGCCAGGACATATGCCGGTAGTTCTAGGCAAACAGAAGGGGAAAAGGGCACTGGGGAAGAGGAAAAAATGTGGGATGTTTGAAGGATCCTAGTGAAGAAATTGTAGTGCTACCTGTAGTTACTAGGGTAGATGAAGCAGGACATGAGGCTATCCTGTGTCCTTAAAACAAGAAGAGAATGACCAAAGAGGGACAGAGTTTGGTTTGGAGGGGCCTGAGTAGGTCCTGTGAATATTTGAATGTGTGTTGACCTTGAGATGCATTTCTACTACAGCAAGTAGGATATGTTCTGGTATGAAAACCTTGCACTAAACTGAACATGCTCTCTCATCTGTTTTTCATATCATCTCATTGTAAAGAAACATTTATTGCCAGGTTATCACAATATACTCTGTGTTTCCTAGAATTGGAGTCTCAGTCATTTCTGGTTTCTGTGTTGTTCACCTGTTAGAGCAACTTGAAACCAGACGTTCTGTGTCCCAAAGTACTTATTTATTTGAAGAATTATCATTATTATTCATTATTTACAAGTTATTGTAGTGTTGATAACTGTACTCAGCTAGGTAATTCCTGACCTCTTCCTTCTGTATCATTCCCATGAGTGGTCTCAACCAAATGATTAGGTCTCCTCATCTCTGCAAGTATTCACCAAATTGGCTCATGAATATCAGCAGCTTTAGTAGGTAAATTCACTTCTTGGTGTTTGTTTTTTTTTTTTTTTTTAAACTGAATATTAAAACACTTTCAGATACTTTTTGTATAGACGTATTGTTTTACCTTGTGACTCACAGCTTGACTTAATCCTGTCTCTTGCTTCCTTCCTAATGAAACAAAAATCTCTTAGTAAAAGTATCTTTTCAAAGGCCTGCAGTAATACCTGATTTGCAAGCTGTAATTTTGTTTGAATTGTGGTGAACTGTACAGCTGAACAGATTGTATGCAGCTGAAGTGTATCGTGTGCTTTTTTTCCACTTCAGTAAAATGTTTTTTGATATTGTTGTTTTCTGAATAACTGTTAAATTGAGTCACATTCTTAATAATTCAGTACCAAAGCCTATTGGCTTAACTAGCTGCCCTTAGTAGGTGTGAGCTGCATAAATGAAAATCAGGTTTCTTTTCCCTTAGATGTTTGTGTTACTGTATTGGAAGAACATAAATGCAGCAACCAGATATGTTGTGTCTTACAGTGATTGTGAATTAATTAACCCATATATTTTCAGTGTGGTTTTTTTTAAATTTACATCTCCATTTGTGAGGAATTGCATATCATTACAAATTAGTTATCTGCTTTGATCCTGCTTCTCTGAAAGATGCAAGGCTTATCTAGTTAACCTGCCTTGCTTAAGGCAGGGATATACCGTGGCTAACTGGCTTACGAAAAATTTCCCACTGTGACTTTCCTGAATTTGATTCATATATTGCTGCATCAGAGATAACAGCATTGGTACAGCAGAAAGAAGTGAAAATGTACACTGAGAAGGAGAGCTCAAGAGAGAGCAATGAGAGAGAAAAATGATTGTGCATGGGCTTCTGTGCCTCTCTTGCTCCTGGGTTCACCCACCTGGAGCAAAGCAAATGGCATGCACCGTGCTCTGCAGGGTGGATCAGCAACAGCAAACACATAGCTGAGTGTACTTGGCACATCATTTTTTAGTTTGGGGTTTTTTTTTTTCTTCTCTTTTTGCCTTTGCCATTTAGTCAGCAGCCAGTTTCTTTTGTTTGTTTTTAAATGGGTTTGTTCATATATGTAGTTTGAGGTTGAAAATAGCCATGCCTTGTAGGAATAATTATTTTCATGATGTGCTTTCTCCCTACTTAGAAACCTAATCTTTTGGGGCTCTGTAAACTACAGAGGAAGAATTTGAAACCATATGGGAGTGATCTAAGTCTCACCTGGTGTCAAATCCTTTACCTGTAAAACATTGTGTTTGCCACCATCCCTTCTTGCAGTTTTTTTTACTGTTCCTATAGGTTGAGACTGGTGAATACAATTTTTTCAGATTGTTGGATTGTAGGTTTTTTTATTTATGTGAAAGGTGCAATGCTTTCTAATCCTCTTTGTAAGCAGAATAAACAAAAGTATTCCTCTAATGAAGTATGTCTAGATAGGAGACAAGCATGCATGCAATATATGAAAAGCTTCAACAGTAATGGTACGTCAGTGTCAAAATCAGATTTAAAGTGAAAATTAGTTTCATTTAGCTTTGATTCTTTTTAAACACAGCTTAGTGAAGTTTGCTTTATCACCGTCACCAAAGACACGGCATTTCAATAGGTTTTAACTATAATTCAGAGGATTGAAGAGTCTTATATTAGAACTGTGCATGTTAGTGTCATTTTATAGCCAGGGAGTCTGAATTGCAGGGTGTGGATTGATTAGATTGATTAGGGAATACTGTGGACTAAAAGACTGGGCATCATTCTGGAAAGAAGAGACCCAAGTGTGGCTGACGCTGCTTGGAAACCTTTTTCTCTGGTTCGTACTCCTGCAGAAGGGAGGCAGCGCGTACCGATGAACTGTGTTGGTAAAGTGCTGTAACCCAACAGAATTGGCTAAGGAGAAATACAGAGTAAATGCAAAAAGCCTGGCATCTCTGTCATGATAGGTTTTAAACCCCTGCATAATGAATGCAGCTTTCTGCTTTCAAAATAAAAATGCAGAAGTTCTGAAGGATTCAATAGCCATGAATATTTCTTCATCCATCTCCTTTCAGTGAGACAGTCACAATTTTTGTCGTTTCAGAGGCGATTTCATGTAGACTGAGAAGAAGAGAGAATGTGAGAGTGTTATTCACAGATGATAGAATCGAGTGTTTTAATGCAGAAAATGTTGTTATAGGAGAGAGATTTATGGAAATTAAAAAACCAGAAGTTACATGCATCAGTTTTCTTTCTTTGTGATAGAAACTCATTGCTGCCAGCTTGTCACGTGATGATGAAATAGTTCAAAGGAATCATACCCAAACAGAGTACAATAGAAAATAAATGTAGTATGTGTTATTTTTGTCCTGGGTAGTGTGTAAAATTCATGACTTTGACAGAATCAGAGAACAGCTGAGGTTGGAAGGTACCTCTGGAGATCATCTAGTCCAACCTTTTTGGTCAAACTAGGGTCAACTGGGTCAGGTTACTCAGGTCAGTGTCCAGTTGGGTTTTGAGCATATGCATCTCCAAGGGTGGAGGCTGCACCACCTCTCTAGGCAACCTCTTCCAGTGTTCAATCACCCTTTACAGTAAGAAAGTTGTTTCTTACGTTTTGATAGAATTGTATTTCTTCATGTGCCCATTGCCTCTTGTACTTTCACTGGGTACCACAGAGAAGAGTCTGGCGTTCTTTCTACAGAGCAGCTAGTGATATTTTAGTGCAATAAAAATTAAAATCTCTGTGGAAGAGTGCAACATTCCTGACTTTAAAAATGTGAAAACAAATACAGTATTTCTCATTGTCAGCAGGTTGGGAATGAGAGATGTAAAATGAAAGGTCCTTGCCTGGTGCACAGGGAGGTAACAGCCAACGTGTGGTGCTTGGTGCTGTGCTGTTCTGTTTCCCGAGTACTGTGGACTTGGACAGGATTTACCTGTTTGTGTCCCAAAGTCAGTCATGACCAGATGCGTTAAGAAGCAGGGAAGAAGCCAACAACAAAAGCAACAAATCCAAAGTGAAGGTGTGATTTTCTCCATCTCTTCTGTTGTTTTACCACTTTCTGCTCTGAGTCATCCATTTGTGTAAGCCCATCTATCAAATCTTCTCTCTGTCCCCCCAGAGAGACAAATTATTAGTGCAAAATACTGGAGAGATCTGAGAGCTGGTGAGGGTTTTTTCCACTTCTGCTCTGAGGCTGAGCATCTGTTGATCACTCTCAATCTTTGTTCTTCATCAGCGTAGGAAGAATATGTCTTTTTCTCCCAATGCTGTGCTTTCCCATCTCTCTCCGTGTGATGGGTGAGCAATGTCTGGTCCATAGGTGAGGGGACATGGTGCTGCATCACAAGCTGGGAGTGCCAAGGCGGATCTGGATGAGTGATTCCCTTACCGGTGATGAAAGAGTGGTGGAAAGTGCACATGTTATTTGTCTTTTCAGTTCGGTAAATGTTGTGTACAGCACCTCTCTCAGAGATGGTGAAAGCTATACTGAAAACAGAAAGCTCTCAAGTAGGTGCTATAGAATAATTGAAGTTGTAACAAATGGAGGACTTTTCCTCTGCTATTCATCTAAGTGAATGTGTACTTTGCAAATTCCCATGTTTAAATGTTCATCTCTATTTTAATTTGTTATGTTCCTCCAGCTCTCCCTGGGTTTGAGGGTGAAAAGCTTTGGGCCTGAAAGAGAATAGTTTGATAAAAGATTGAAAAAGTTTAAAAAAAAAAAAAAGAAAAAAAGGAAGCTGGATGTTCAGGTTTAGTGATTTTATTTTTTTTTAAGTTTAGAAACACACATACATTTTCATTGGCAATACTTGGATCTGGGTTTTGACATGCTTTTATCTGTTTAGTTGTAACGCACAAGCATGCATTTACATTGCATTTGCAGTATACACTTGCTGTCAAGAGTTTCTGCAGATTCATATATTTGTCTGTCTTGTTTTCATATTATCAAGGTTGTGTATTGGTGCAAGACAGGTTTAGATTTTGGCTGAATGTGTAGCTCGCAAGATTTAAAGTACAATCCAGGTTGCAGGCTGTGCTTCCCTACCATGTTCTGACGTGGTTTAAATGTGGTTAAATGATGTGTTCCATGTGGTTTAAACAGTGATTATTTCAGCCTTTTTTTTGCTATATTTGTTGTATTTTTAAATGAACTTAGGTCATCTTACATTGAATACTAATGATTCAACAAGCCAAGGAAAGACAACCAGGCAAAAAGTAGTCTCAGAATAAAATTCAGACCCAATGCAGAACTAATCTGTGCAAAGGAGTAGCATGGCCGGGGAGGTGGTAAGCTTTAATTAGTGGGGAAATTCAGCTCCAGGAAATACAGGATTTCAAACCAGGAACGCCTAGTCACCTTCTGGGCTTATTTCTGTTATGACTAAATTTGGGGCTGAAACAGATGCCACTTAGCCTGGTTTTGTTTCACAGCCTGAGGGAAAAGGGGTGATCGTTCAGGGCTGCCACCCAGTTTTATTCTCTCTTTATAAACAAGCTCTTCAGCTCCTGTATACAGATGTCCAACTTAAGAGCATTGCCTGCCGAGCGTATGAAGTAAAAGAAATCTGGACAAAAGCTAAAACCATAAGATGGAGAATGATGGGAAACTGTTCAGTGTGAGAAAGGCCTGTGAGACTGCAAGGAGCCGAAGGTGACGGTGCTGCTGTAAACTCAGATAAAAGAGAAACGTGCTGCTACAAGCCACCCCTCTGGTATCTGTTTGGGCCTTTCCCCACAAACCGCAGGTCTGAAATGGATTTGCAAGTCGGATGAGGTGATGGATGCTTTACTGGGAGCCTTGCGGAGTCCCTGTCCGTATTGTTAAAGACGGAGGAGGCTGGTGGTGTGGGCAGGGGCTGGCAGAGGGGAGGAGCGGCTGGCTCGCAACTGCTTGCTGCGTGGTTGGGGCACTGCCTTTGTGTTTCTGACCTTAAATCACCGCTCTTCTACACGCTTGTCAGTGTAATGAAGAAAGAGGAAAAAACCAGTTTAGTCTGAGAAGGCAGTACAGTTACCTCATCCCCCCACCCTCTTTTTTTTGTTGTTTCAGGACTGCATACGCAAGTTTCTAAACATACAAACAGCCAGTTGCACCTTTCAAATTTTCATTTTAGAGGTACGGCCACCTGAAAGCATCTACTCAAGACTTAAAAGGGTAGTACTGGTGGTTTATAAGGTACTCTTCATTTCGAGATCTAAGTAGAAGATCCTTGTGAAGTTTCCTGTACCCCATTGTTTCCTGTTTCCCTTGGCTCCCCAAATATATTTAATGTTAATATTCTATTTGTTAAATCCTATCTTCAGAGTATACTTTTGAAATTAATTCATTATCAGTTTTTTTCCCCTCCTGCAATTTAATTTCTTGGCTCTCCCTAGGAATCAAATGAAGGCATGTCGACATTAAAAATAAACAACTTTACCAATGCTATTTCATCTAAATCCAAATTGACGTAAAGCATTGTACAAATTAGGGTACAAAATCAAATATCTGGTGAAAATGGCAGGATTGTGCATAATGATATTATTGCATTTAAACGGATAGCCATATAGATTCATAAATAACTGGATCCTGCCTGACGAACCTAGTGTCTTTCTATGATGGTGTGACAGCATCAGTGGACAAGGGAAAACCAATGGATGTCATCTATCTGGACTTCTGCAAAGCCTTTGACACGGTCCCCCACAACATTCTTCTCTCTAAATTGGAGAGCTATGGATTTGATGGGTGGACTGTTCGGTGGATAAGGAACTGGCTGGATGGCCGCATCCAGAGGGTAGTGGTCAATGGCTCGATGTCTGGATGGAGACCGGTGACGAGTGGTGTCCCTCAGGGGTCCGTACTGGGACCGGTGCTATTTAATATATTCATCAATGACTTAGACAGCGAGATGGAATGCACCCTCAGCAAGTTTGCGGACGACACCAAACTGAGTGGTGCGGTTGACACACCAGAAGGACGGGATGTCATCCAGAGAGACCTGGACAGGCTGGAGAGGTGGGCCTGTGTGAACCTCATGAGGTTCAACAAGGCCAAGTGCAAGGTCCTGCACCTGGGTCGGAGTAACCCCCAGTATCAGTACAGGCTGGGGGAAGAAAGGATCGAGAGCAGCCCTGCCGAGAGGGACTTGGGCGTGCTGGTGGATGAAAAGCTGGACATGAGCCGGCAATGTGCGCTGGCAGCCCAGAAGGCCAACCGTACCCTGGGCTGCATCGGGAGAAGCGTGGCCAGCAGGTCGAGGGAGGTGATTCTGCCCCTCTACTCTGCTCTGGTGAGACCTCACCTAGAGTACTGCGTCCAGCTCTGGAGCCCTCAGCACAAGAAGGACATGGAACTGTTGGAGCGGGTCCAGAGGAGGACTACTAAAATGATCTGAGGGCTGGAGCACCTCTCTTATGAGGACAGGCTGGGAGAGTTGGGCTTGTTCAGCCTGGAGAAGAGAAGGCTGCGGGGACACCTGATTACGGCCTTTCAGTACCTAAAGGGGGCCTATAGGAAAGATGGGGAAAATCTTTTTAGTAGGGCCAGCTGTGACAGGACAAGGGGTAATGGTTTTAAACTGAAGCAGGGTAGGTTTAGACTTGATATAAGGAAGAAATTCTTTACAACGAGGGTGGTGAAACGCTGGAACAGGTTGCCCAGAGAGGTGGTGGAGGCCCCATCCCTGGGAACATTCAAGGCCAGGTTGGACGGGGCTCTGAGCAACCTGATCCAGTTAGCGGTGTCCCTGCTCCCTGCAGGGGGGTTGGACTAGATGACCTCTAGGGGTCCCTTCCAACCCAAAACATTCTATGATTCTGTGATTCTATGGATATACATAGAAAGTCTTTAGAGGCCCTTGAAGTGGCACAGAAAAAGAGAATATTTCACTTTAGTGAAAAATAGTAGAAGAGGAAACTGGTTTCTAAGTATAATGTGTACAGGAATCAGAACTGTAGCTTCATGACATTTAAGTTAACTGGTTCATTTATTTTTCTTTAAAATGAAACTATGGAAAGCCATGCCTTTTTAGTTAAGAAGCTTACAGAAATAAAATCCAGCTTCTGAATTGTAATTACAGAATATCAACTGCCGTATGTTATTTAGGTTTTTTTGCATTATCTTTTGTGAGGTTTTTTTGTGAGATAAGTAAGGAGTGAATGGAAGCAGCAGCTTCTTTCCTGAACCTCAGTCTGAGACATAACAATATACCCTGCCTGGTAATTTCTGGCTTTGCGTGTATACGTGCAGAGATCATGACATTTTTGATTTTTCCGTTGTAAACAAGAGAGATTGACATAATGTTTCGGATAGGCAGTCTCATGTTTTTTAGTTTACTCTTAATTTAGCCTATATTCTTTGACACTAAATATTTACATATAACACCACATGCAGAGAAAACTGTCTGTTCATCATGGCCCCCAGTTACTGCGTTTTTTTAAGGTCAGGCCTTGCTTGTCAGTCAAAGGATAACATGGAATATATGAATTGGAACTGGACAACTCTGGAAATTTCTGAATATAAGGTGATAGAACTTAAGCAGAACATTGGCTTTTCAATTGTCTTTCTCCTCGTAGGGATTTAATGAGCTATTAATGTGTAATACATTAACTCAATGCAAGGGACTGTAGACAGGATAATTTCTGATTAGAATAGAATATTTCAGTTGGAAGGGTCCTATAACGATCATCTTGACCAACTGCCTGACCAATTCAGGACTGACCAAAAGCTAAAGCATGTTCTTAAGAGCATTGTCCAAATGCCTCTTAAACATTGACAGGCTTGAGGCATTGACCACCTCTCTAGAAAGCGTGTTCCAGTGTTTGACCACCTTCTCAGTAAAGAAATGCTTCCTGACGTCCAGCCTAAACCTTCCTTGGTGGAGCTTTGAACCAGTCCCATGCGTCCTATCAGTGGATCCCAGGGAGAAGAGCTCAGCACCTCCCTCTCCATGTCCCCTCCTCAGGAAGCTGTGGAGAGCAATGAGGTCGCCCCTCAGCCTCTGTTTTTTGGCCTTTCATATCTTCTCCCTCCATAAGTGAACCACGGCTCGGTGCTCTTCCTGCGAAGCCTCATGTTGCTTCCACAAGGAGTTGCCAGTTCAGCCAAGCTTGCCTTCTCCCCACTTGCTTCACTTACGACACAGTGGAATTGGCTGCTCCCGTGCTTCTAAAACGTGGTTCTTAAAGACTGACCAGCACTTGTGGAGTCCTAAGCCCTCAAAAGCAGATTCCCAGGTTACTCTGCTAAATAGCTCCCTGAATAGCTTAAAGTTTGCTTTCCTGAAGTCCAGGGTAGTAACTCTGCTGTCCTTTTTTCTCATTACACTGGAAATTTTATACTCAACCATTTCATGTTCACTGTGGCCAAGACAGCCACCTGCCATCACATCCCCCACGAGTCCTTTTGTATTCAGAAATGGCAAGTGTAGGAGGGCATCTTTCCTAGTTGGGTCACCTGTGACAAGAAGTTACTGCCTACAAACTTCAAGAATTTCCAAGACCTGCTTGTCACAGCAGTATGATAGTCCCAGCTGATGTCTGGGGAGTTGAAATATCCCATAAGATCAAGGGCTACCAATCCAGAAATTTCTCCCAGTTGCATATAGAATAACTCATCGGTGCTTATGTCGTGGTTGGGCGATCAGTAGTAGACACCCACTACAACATCTCCTTTGTTTTTTCCATCCCCCTAATCCTCACCCAGAGGCTGTCAACTGCATCATCACTAACTGTAAGGGCTGTACAATCAAACCTCTCCCTTATGTATAGGGTGACATGAGTCTTTGGAAGGAAGGTCACCCAAGCAGTAGTGTCAGAATCTTAAGATATATGGAAGTTTATGAAGAGCTACTTACTCAGGGACTGGTGGAATTAGTTTTGAGGTAAACTGTTGAAATTTGGTACAATTTGTAGTTAAAAAGCTGCTGAGGAATAGAGAGATCAGTTCCAAATCCTATCTCTATGTAAAAATGTTTTTTTAAAAAGTTAATTTCTGTTCATTCAATACATCTGTTGGGTTAATTAATTTCCCATATGTAATGTATTTTCCCTGTAAAACAGACATTATTTGTGCAGTCTTCTTTCTTGAGGGAAAAGGGGATCCAGCTGGTCTCATCCCCCATTTATTTGTTTAAAGTCCAGTTAAAACAACCGCACACAAAAAACACCAAACAAAAAAAACCCCCAGAATCTGTTTACTAGACCTTCAGACAGCATGGAAAACCAGTATATGTGTATATTATTACATTTATAAACAGATATTTGCATCAGACAGAAATATTTACATTGAATATATGGATGTTTTGTTAATTACAGCTTTTACAAACCTATCTTGAGTGTGACACCAAACTGTCCAGGGTCTAACATGGACATAGTGGAGCATAAAAAGAAAGAAGAGCAGCTTTTATAGTGATTCAACAACAGTAAATACACTTCTAGACATGAGTTCACCCAAAGTCTGTCAAATGAAATTATAACCTCAAAAGATTCAACCAAGTCTCGTCTCTCATCAACATGAACAAATCTTCTCTCAATCTGAGGCCATCACGAGGAATCAAACCCGAACAAGTGAGAAGCCTTTCCCAAAATGCACAGCGTACAAGAAAAAAGAATGGATAGCAAAAAAAAGTCAGTGCCCCAAATGGTCTCTCTTAGTGAAGATCCTAAGTGGGAGGTAGGCAATTTGCTGCAGAAAGAATTAAAGTAAAACCTTGGTTTACATTTTTGGATTTCCTTCCAGAGGTTTGCATTGAAGAGGTCTTCAATCTGTTTTGCTCCTATTGTATTATTATCTAGTAAAAAAACCCCAACAACCAACCAAACCCCTTATTTGCCACACTTTACATTGGCCAGGAGACCAGAACAAAGGGAAAAACCCAACTCCTCCACAATTTGGGAAGTGGCCCAGGGGCGAATGAGGTAACAGCTGTGGAACTGTCACCGTACCGTGTGGAGGATGTGCTGGTTGGGTTAGTGATGCTGGGAGTCTGTAGGGGTACAACTGCAGGTAAAAATCATGAGTGGGTTTATGCACTGAGAGCTAGTAATTGAAGTACGCAGATCGTGTTAATGCATAATTTCATCTACAAGGTGCCGAGTCTTTGATGAGGCGCTTGTTATATATTGCAAATCATCTGACATTAAAAGTATAGCAAAATTGCTTCATTTTTCCTGTCCCCTTTCACCCAACCCTCCAGCAAAGCCCCACAGGGACACCACACTGATCTTAAGGTGTGAGATTATGTGTCCTCATTAAAAATACTGCAAAATGCTGCTGCTAAGTGTAGTGGTAATATTGTGACTTGGCAGTTTTAGTGTTATATTGATCAATTTCCATTTCAAATATGATAAAGCTGACATGGCCCGTGGTCCCCAAAGATGTTGGGGAAGAAACTTTTTTAAAAAAAACATTAGAGCATTTAATTGTAACTGATGATGCGTGTCAGCCCTGGTCCCAGGAGGGCTTACAGCTGCAGCTCCAGAAGAAATGAGAATTCCCTGCATGACCCTGATGGCTTCTATTCCATGAAATCTTTTTCTTTATGGTATTGAAGTTAAAAGCAACACACACCTTTTCCAGTCAGATGTTGCGAGCACGTGTGCTAATGCTAGATCATGCTGATAGAAATAAAGCTTTCTGGGTTAAACATTTGCATAATAAAAAAACCCAAACAACACAACCAATATATGTAAGTATTCTAAATGGCAAACATCTTTGCAGCTTCTTCAGTAAATCCCAATGTCTAAGCTGCAGTGATGTGTTTTTCACCTCCACCTCTACAGTTTGTCACCACTGCTGTCTGAGAGTTAGACGTGGCCGTAGCAGTAATGGAGATCTCTGCACAGATGGGGTTCCAGGCAGCCAGCAGCATCTTACGGTTCTGTTGTGTAGCTGCCTGTAAGAAGGACCACGTCCAGCAGCCTTGAAAGTGCTGGTGTCTCTGCTCCTGGTCTAGCTTAGGCTTGCCCTAGTGCTGTCACCCGTGGAGTACAGGTTTGCTAAAAACAATGACAAAGAAAGGAGTGAAGGACTTGTCTATGGCTGGGTGTTTTTCTAATGTTTCACTGTTTGGCTAACACCAAAATGACTCTATGTACGATCGCAACACTGCCAAGATATTTTATTCCGCTCTGATAACAGCACTATTTTGAGCTTCTGAGCAGCACAGGAAGTTACAGGAATCACATCTCTCTACCATTCCAGCTCTTACCTCTGCTGTCAGGAAAAATTGCTGAGTGACTTTGATGCCTTCTGTAGAAAATGAGCTTGTACAGAAAGGCAGTCTTCTACAGAAGAGAGCTACAGCAGAAATATTTCAGAGGATGGGATGAATACACTCTCCTGGTCAGTATTAGGAGTAAACTTCTTGCAGAATTCTTGACATTAGTATAGATGCACCAGACAGAGGCCTCATTTAGCTCTTTTTATCTTAGGTAATTTCACTGATATTGTGTGCTGTGGCATTAAAAACCTTTTACAGCATGAAGTTCCAATATAAACTCTGAGCAATCAGACTGTCCTGCATGATTCAGATCAGAGACTGAGTGAATGACAGAAGAACAACACATCCCTTGACAAATTTTTTTCCCTTCTCTCTTGCTCTTGCAAAACACTCCTGTGCATGAGCAATGGATGCTGTGTGCAGAGATATTTTTATGTAGCATAGATAAAAATGTCTTTTTAAAAAGTTTGTATTGAAGACTGTAAACATGAATCAATAAAAAATGGAATTATATATAAAGTACAGGAATAAAGAAAACGCCTCATTACGTAGGAAGAAATTTCTATTCATTCAAACTGGGTGATGGTCTGTCAGATAGCGAATTATTGTTAGGGGACAATAACTCATGTACCAACTGTATGGAGGTTTTTGTGCATAAAATGATCTTCCGTTATTTCTTTGTCAGATTTTGATTTTGTTGTTATAACTTTCCACCACTTTGAATAAGAGAAATTGTTGTTTTGGCTTAGAGGAACTGTGCCACCCATGTCACCAGAAGAGAAGAATTGAATGAGAAGCAACACGAAAAAATCAATTTGTTCCCTGGCCTTTATGGCCCTGCTAAGGGACAGTTGTACAAAGCAGCGACTGACTTCCACTGGCCCTTTTTAAGCAAGAGACTGAGCAAGTTTCTAGTTTGTTGTGTGGTTAACCACACTGGAAAACTGGATTACTTTTTTTTAGTTGCTGAAAGATGCAAAGTTGTTACTCATTTGCAGCAGGGTAGACTCATTTGTGGTGGTGATTTGTTCGGCTGGTTACTTGTGCAGACATATGCTTACAAGGCTATCTTGTGCTGGTTGAATTTAAGCTTTAATGTCTTGAAATGGAAGACTTACTTTTTACTACAAAGTCTCTATCAAGAAAAGAAGTTGTCATCAATTAAGAAAGCTTAAATTTGATAGTTCTGGGAAAAGACCGTTCTCTCACAGGAAGCTTTTGAAAACTGTGCTGCATATCACAGTTATGCTGAGACCTGAATTCCTAGCAAAGGCTGTCATACCTTTAGAAGAAATAAAGTTGTGAAGGACAATTGTAAGGGAATTGATGTTACAGTCCATATTTTAGAATACTGGACTAATACTGTGCCAAGCCAAAGAAATATCAATGCAGTAAATAGGAGAAGGAAATACTCATGCTGATGGGATGAAGTATTGATTTAAGAAAGGGTCAAAAATTAGCTGTGTACTAGAAATAAAAAAATAGTTTTTAGCTGTGAGTATGCACCGATGTTTTGTTTATTTTTGTAGAGACTTTCAAGATGCCTAAAAATGGTAGTATTGCAACATATATACGACTACAATCCTATTTTATTTGCTAATAAGTGACTATAAGGGAAATAGATACTATTTCTAATTTATCTGATTTGGCATGAGGAGAAAAAAAAGTTGACTGGAAAAAATACTCTGCTCCTGAAGGAAGGATACTTACAGTATATTTATAATCCTCTTTTGAAAATCTAAGCAGAATTTCAGTTCCATATGTTGTTGCAGTTGGAGGGAACTAACCTATGTAAGTTGTCAGTAATTCATTGACTCTGGGCTAAGGGTAATTCCCATCATTAAGGATCTGCCTCAGTGTTTTTATTGTCTTTTAGTGATCAGACTGGGTAAGAACTAATCATCTTTAGAAGTTGAAAAATTTGTGCAGCTTGTGGGAAAGATGTGAACTCATCAATTAAAAAGAAGAAAAAATATTATTTTTTTTTTTCGCTCTCAATGGGATAAATGTATCTCCAACAGCACAATCTCCATCTCCTGCTGTTTTACAAATGTGACTGTACTTGTATACCTTCAGGCAAACCAAGCGAAGCATTATTATATGGAATAATAAATTCAAGTTTTGAACTCTCTAGCACACTATTCTGGTCTAAAGGACAGTACCTGCAGCAGTGAGATAACTTTGATTGTAAAAGTGATTACATACAGAGACTGGGGAAAATTATATAGTGGCCTTAGCTGTCACTGGATGGAGTGTTGTATGGTACATTTGCTTTTGGTGAGAATGAAACTAAGGAGCATGATGCTCTGAAAGCCTTGCTGAGTATGTACCTGGGAAGCCTGTGTACTAGAGGTTTGAGGTTGGAAAAGAGAGGTAGTGAAGCACGCAGGGGTTGCAGGAGCTACAAACCCACCGAAGGCTTTGCTTGGGCTTCACTGGTGTTAAGGAAGGGGAGCTCTTGCAAATGAACGGCCGGGCAATCGCGTTGTCCTTGGGTCCAGCTGGACCTGCGTTCTCCTCTGTCAGCCTTCCTTTTGTATTGGTTTAATAACCAGCTGCATTGTCAATGTGCAAGGACTGGTTGTTTTTTATAAGACACTTTTTTGTTTCTTTTAAACTAGAAAGATGAAAACTACAGAAGCCTACCACGAGATACTAGTAGCTGGTCTAACCAGTTTCAGAGAGACAATGCTCGTTCATCGTTAAGTGCCAGTCATCCCATGGTGGACAAGTGGCTGGAGAGGCAAGAACAGGTAATATATATGTGTATATATATATATTACTTTATCAATCTAATCTTTATGCTACTCCAGGCTATTACAAAGAAGTGTATTCTTATGTGATATTGGCTCTCTAAGCATGATACAAGCACCAGCAGAATGCTGACTAAATTTCAATGGGATTCCTTCTGTTTCCAAAAAACCTGCATTGAGACTGAAATGGACAGCTGCAAATTATTTAAATTTTGAGTCATAAACACATTTACATAGTATGTAGAGTGCGGCTGTTCTTCACGACTGATACCAACAGGGCTATTTTAATAAGTATTATTTTTATAAACATTTTGCCATTGAAAGCTAATAAAATTACTACAGAATAGCCAAATGTGGGTCAGTTTTGGCACTGCACTTCTAAATGCTTGTTATTCTTAACATTGTACAATATAGTAATTATAAATTTGAAGACAGTGTTATATTTATTTAGTGATGTTTATTCTGCTTTTGATCTTGGGCTTTTTGGAGACACTAAATAATTCTAACTTGTTTTTTTTTATTAATAAGGTGGTAGTCACAGAGGTTTAAAGGTCTAAAATTAAAGTTACCTAACAGTTACTTGATGTATTTGTATGTGTCTGAAATTTTCCAAGAAGTGTCTTCAAATGTACAATGAAAATGCATCTTTACTATGGAGACTGGAAATACAACAGGAAGCTCATACATAAGATAGTGCATATGTAGGACTATTACCTCATTTTTCTTCTTTATACAATGTGACAGGAAAACATTGAGTTTTTGCATTGAACATAAATGTACAAATTTTGTATTTTACAGCAACAGGGCATAAAACCAGAATTAGACAGAGGAGCTTCAAAATGAAATTTGCTATTTCATACAGCCCAAGCTTCTTACGCTGTGCCTTGTGAACGAAGGGGAAGGTTTAGAGTCCAATACTGGGCTGGTGTTCTGGGACTGGTCTCCTTCACCCACAAATCCCATACCCGTATTTGAAGTCCAGCATTGCCAAATCCTAAGATATTCTAAACATTCTTTATTCAACCCCATTCTTAGTTAAAAAGGAGCTTAAGTAATATCAAAGAGTATAAAAACCTAAAAAACTCCCCAGATGTGAGTTATTAACTGTATTTGTATCTTATAAGTAGCTGCGGATTCATTTAAAATTATATGTTTTATGAAAACAACTGTGTCTTTGGTCCTTGTGTATTTTCCTCTTCACATCTAACGATAGTGGTAGTTCTGTTACTGTTTCCCTATCAAAAGATATAGTTAGTGTGGACGAGTTTAGCTGCTGTCTCAGTATCTGCCTGTATAGAAATGGGAAGTTGGTGCCCAGATTTGAAGGCATCTCTTGTGACGGTTCTGCTTGTTTGATGTTTCCGAGGCGTATTTCCATGCGTCATTAGATTTTCTCCATGGCAGTTCATGAAAATGTTGTCTCAGCAAAAGAGGTTGGATTAGGAATCTTAATAGTGATCATCTTCAGAAATGTTTGGTATATGAATATTTTAATATAGGATGGTTTATATTAAGTTTTGTGCTGATTTTGGTCTCTGAACAGCTAGCAATCAGGTAAACAATTGGGCACTAGTGGTGGTCTGGAAGCATGTTTCTTACCCAAGTTAACTGGTGGAAGTCTGAAAGTGTAGATAGCATGTTTCTTCTGAGCAAGTTTTCTGCTTTTTGGCGGTTTTTTTTGTTTGTGGTGATGTTTTTTGAGAGAGAGAGAGGGGTTGGTTCTTTAAATGTGTTAATGAATCTGCATGTACCTGAAAGACCAGGATCCTTCTGCGATTTCGTATCAGCAGGGTAATTAATTAGACCAAAACCTGTTTAACAGCGTATGCACAGGAGAAGAAAACCCGTAGTGAGAGTGGGGTGCAGCACAACTCTGCAGAGAGGGGGAGGGAAGGACCTAGCAGTGGATGGAGAAGCTGCAGACAGATATATTCTTCCACTCTTTTTTGTGTTTTAAAGTCTAATATATTTTTCAGTATTTTGGTCTTTTAAACTCTAATATCTTTTCCAGTATCCTCTGTGGGCGTGTTGTTTCCCACTGGTTAAGCCTTTCACTTCTGTGAAGAAGAAACTCAAGCGATGAGGTTGCTGTGTGGCATAATCAATTAATTTAGCAACTTCCAGTCCTGTTCCTGTGTGCTCAAGAGCTGCGGAGGGGGCGGAGTGGTCTGCGCACCCTGCCCGTGCGTGCATGCAAAGTAGCAGACAGCAGGTCTGGCACCAAGGGTAAGGCAGTGACAGTGCCAAGAAACCTTGAGGGCAGAATCCATTGCAGATACCAGGGGTAATAATAGTCCTGGTCTAAACTGCCTTTATGGCTGTTTAGAGGAGATAGTAGTAAGCATGAGATTCATCTTGCAGGCTCCAGAGGGTTGGTGTTGGAGGAAGGCTCTTCTGGTTTGGATGGAGTTGCTTCTCTGGAAGCTTTCCTTATCTTTTCCTTTTGAATATAAGGAGAACAAAATTTGCAGGATGATCTTTGTCAGCGTCTAACATACATGAACATTCAGTGGAATTGTGCTTTGAGGAGTGAAGGTGTGACATGCCTAACAAGTGCAATTATTTTGGTGTGGACGACACCTCATTCCCCATGAGCAGAACTATGGAGCAAACTGTGGTTTGCAGCATCGCAGACCGTTCTGCAGATGAAACTGCATGAGCAAAGCTTCTTTGCTTGTTTCTAGGAAAATATAGGCTGCTCTGGCAGTGACTATTAAGGGCACAGAATTAGATATATTCTAGTAGTTGTTAAAGAAATAGTTCTGTAAACTTGTCTAGTTTTTAGCGTCTTAAGATGGAGGAATGCATGAAGCCTGTTAAAATTCCTGGAAGGAATTGCTTTTGCTCCTATCTATTGTGCTTTATTAGGGCCCTGCTAAATAATAAATGAGTGATATATCAAAGAAATGGAAAAGATTAATTCTGCTTTCTGAGTCCTTTAAAATATTCTGATTGTATATGGTGGTTAGCTACATCTACCCTAAGGATTGTTCCCAGTTCAGTTCCAGAGCCCTCTGGTGTCTACAGGGCAAATGGTCCCTGTACTTCTCAGGGAGTTTGGTATTTCTCAAGCCCAGGAGGCAAGTTCTGTGAAACTGTTGGTACCAAAGAACCATTTCACCACTACAGTGCCAAAAATCCAAAACCAGTTTCAGAATACAGTTAGAAAGTTAAGGGTTGTATTTTTCATTCTTTCAATCAATTATTTCATTAATTCTCTCCTACAGACTGTCAGGTACTAGGAATAACATTTGCAATCTTTAATTTAATTCTGAAATATCTTGAAAAAAAGTAAAACTTGTTTTTTGTTCTTCACCTTGCCCTCCACAGCACTTTCTTTTCCCCCCACAGCAACCAAACTTTGAGGAATAGTTGAAAAATCTTATTTCCTCTGAAATTTATTCATATATATGGTAATGTCACTTTTATTCGAGAAATCTTTTTTTTCCCTTGGTTCACCCGGAGACTTGCTCAGGCCCTGATCAAATCTGGACTCATGCTGTTTCATAAGAGGGAGACATGAAAAGGGAATGTATGAAAGAGTTAAACTTTTCACCGATTCCTTAAGTATGGAGAAAGCTTCTCTTGGGTGGTCATTTCAGTTTCATTAGTCAAATATTAGAAGTGGCAGCAATCAAGACACCTTGAAATGCAATAGTATATTCCTCGCTCTGCTGGAGAGGCCTGTTTCACAGGAGGATTAGAGGACCCGGCTGCGCTGTGTGCTGGGAAGGGGCGTGAGAGCAGCAGGAGAGGAAAATTCTACAGTTCCCTGCTTAACTGTGAAGTGGTTGATCAGATTTGCAAACACAATGTGATTGGTTCAATTAAAATGATATGCAAATACATATGCATAACTATTGGAGATAGATATCTGTATTTGTGAGTGGATGAAAGCAAGGTAGGAGATGGAGTCAAATGTCATGGTTATTACTGAAGAACAGGTCTGATTTCTAAAATTGCAGTAGCTTTCTAGTATCTAGCAAAAAGCAGAAATAAAAGCAACTCAAATGTATTCTGAAACGGGAAGAGAAGTTGGTTCCTACTGCCGCCTTCTTGAGCAGCAATGTGCTGTGTGGAACACTTTCCCTAAGTTATTCTTGTTCGTGACATCTGTCCACAGGAATCTAGGACAGTTTCTCTGGTTCCTTTTTCAATGAGATCAGATGTGCAAGTAGCATATGGTCTTACATCTCCAGCTGTAGAGTACCTGCCTTCAGCTTGTATTTTCAGCAAAATAAGGCCTGCTTTTAATACGATCGAATATACTCTCTTAAAACATTTGGATGCTATAAATTAGTGTGTTTCAGCACTGTCAGTTGAAAAAGAAATAATCAGCGCTTCAGAGATAGGTTGGTGAATTTAAACCACAAATTTCCTGTGGGTTCTCATACTCCTCCTTACCCACGTTGTCAAATTTTTCATTTAACAACAAACCCCCTGCTTCTGTTTTATGCCTTAACATGAGAACAGAAGGCAGAAATGCAGCTCATTTATTTTGTTTAGTTCTGAATGTTTCATAGTGGTATATCCAATGTATATAAATACTTTTATTTTCACTGGTGTGCCTCTTTTGTGTTTCTCCTTGTCTGACGGGTGTATTTTGGCTTTTGTTTGTAGGTTTTATTATGATTGTAACTATAGTGGAAAGGTCTGCGACTTCGGTGTTTCATGGCCTGGAGATGGGGAGGCTTGGGGGTTGGAGGCTCTTCTTAACCTCAGCTGCCTCACATCTAGAGGTTGAAACTGCAGTAAAAATTATTGTCATTACTAAGGAGTCGTGCTTTAAGATTTGGAAGAAGAATTAGCTAGGCTTTAGTTGGAGGAATAATTTTTAACTGGTTATCCATTACCCTGTACAATGCCAAGATAGAGTCTCATTGCTTTCCTTCCTGTTTGAGTACAGGCACTTTATAACTTATCTCTTGTGATAACAACCTTAATGATCGTAGAACCATGACAGTGTATAAATTATAAAATACAAAGATGGTTTTAAAGCTTGTCATATTCCTTATAAAGAATTTCTTTCACAAAGAAAGAGACATGCATATGTTCAAAGCTCTGGGCCAAATGCTGAGGCCTGTCTCTTTTGGGGGGTCTTCAGTGGATTGTGCCGTATGGAAGGCAGGGGGTGCGTGGGTGTAGCCAGGAAGCTATCCAGGGACTGTGGGACCGGCAGGACTACTCTGAGCCTGATCATGGGAGGAAAAAATGTTACCAGCTAGTGAACAAGGCCATGGCTCATGCAAGTTTGCTTGTTTCTGCACGTAGAGCTATGGGGCGTAGACGAGAAAGGCACCTGGCTTAGTATTAAATAATTGCCCATAGCTATAACTATGGGCAGGTAGAAGCAGCGACTAGTGCGTCTGTAGAGGATTCACTTAAGGTTTATGTTAGTCAAAGACCTCAAGGTGTCCCTGAAGAGTTTAGAGTCTCTCCAGTCCCATATCTACTTGCAAATTCAGCTTTTTTACTATTTGAGTTGGGGGTTCTTGGCTGTGTGATCACACTGGCTTCCACCTGCTGGGTCTGTCAACACCCTGAGTGCTGCAGCTGTTTCGTCTTGCTTTTGAACTACGAAGAAGGTGAAAAGCTTGATTTGGCCCAGGAATACTTTCTCTTAGCTGCTGCTGCTACAGGTCTTTAGGTGTTGACTGCTGCCTTTATTTCCTTATATTGGTAAGATCTTAACTCCTTCAGCTCAGAAACTCAAATGCTCAAATGAAATGTAAGCTATAAAGTACTGGCTTGATGGCCACGCAGCAGGAAGGGGGCAGTTACGTCTCAGCGAGGGCAGCGGTTGCATCGAGCTCTGAGCCGGCCAAATGCCCTGTCTGGCTGCCAGAAGAGCACCTTGACATCTTGAAGCCATTACTAAATACAGGCATAATAATATTTTCCTTTTTTCTTCTCTTTTTCTTTGACTAATCACACCTTTGGAATATTGTTTTATATATAATGTGGTCAAAATTATTAAATAATTTCTGATAGCCTTTGACTTCCCAAAAGAGCGTAGTGGTATTGGGTGCCACTGATCTGTATGTGACAACAATTAAGTGATTATTCTGTAGACTGGTTTCCGTGTTCTCCCTGTGTTGTATTTATTATTATAAATTATAAAAAATACTATGCATAGTGAGTTCCAAAATGAGAAACCCGTATTTAGGTGTTTATAATGTGCCTACCTACATAAAAATATCCAAACTCCTATTGTGTAGTACTGGAGTCTAGATCTTCATTGGGTCGAGGCATGCATGGAGGCAGCAACCCTTCCAGGCTGGACCCCGCTGAGCTGCTGCCAGCAGCTGGGGTGCTGGTGGATGTTGAGGCGCCCAGTTCCCACAGGCACATCTCCATCTGGGAGACGTGCTGGAGCCGCTTCTGTATTACGTGCCAGAATGCTTAAAAAGGGGCATGGGCGGGCAAAACAGGTTCTCTATTTCTCTCTTTATGATTTCTACTTTTTAAGGTTAAAAACTTTACTGTGTTTTTCTGTAGTGAGACTCAGAACCACAGGCCTTTTCTAGGTTTCAGTCTGACTTTGAACCTAACTGGCTTCAGATCTGGATTTCTAAATCTAAACTTCATTCCCATATTTAAAAGTCACTTGATTTTTAGGTTCTAACTTGATCTATTTCTGATTTTTACGTAGACTTTAATTTTTACCCCTCAAAAGAGTTGTTATGTCTTCTGAACTCAGAAGAATCTCTGCATTCTGCTGTATAAAGCTTAGATACGAATACACTAATACACATATTTATTAAATATTCTCTAAATGTGTGTGTATAGCCACAGAAACAGAGAGAAGAAGCCTGAAAGAGAAAGGCTTATATGAATGCTGAATGCATTGGTACATACAGAGAATCAAATTCCAAACTCTAGTATTTATTAGTTTTAAGACAATATTAACATGGAATTTAGAAGTCTCTGCATTTTTATGCAAAATAGACATTCGTGGACATGACCTTAATTGTATATTTGTCTTGGAGTCATGAACAAATGTGAAGTTGTTTTTCAGTGCTGAGGATTTCAGTTTATATAAGGTAGGAGGTTGGAATAAACAGCTTTATTGCTTGGGGACAGCTGTAGTGGTGACGCTTTTATAAACAATGTTTCATGCTGGCATCTATCTTGTTCTCCTTTGAAAAATAATCTGTCATTTCATACTGTGTATTAAACAGGTGAGACAGTTTAGGGGCTGCAGTCTGCTTTCAGTTATATATGCTGCTGTGTAGACATGAATTCAGTGGCAGAATGTAGCTCTATATGTGGAGAGATGATTATAGTCCACAATTTAAAAGAATAGAAAAGTCAATTTTACAAAAAACCTCATGGATTTTAAGTGTTCTAGAAAAAGACATGCTTCATGTTCAGATGTATATCCTCACACTCAAACACTCTCATAGGTAGGGTACACGTGCACATAAGTATGCAGATGGACTGGGCTGAAATACTAAGAATCCTAGAACAGTCCGGGTTCAAAGGGACCTTGAGAGATCATCCAGTCCAACTTTTTGTGGGAAAGGGAGCCTGGATGGGACTACCTGGCACTCTGGCCAAACCCATCTTGAAAACCTCCAGTACTGGGAACGCTACCACATCCCTGGGGAGGTTGTTCCAGTGAATGGTTGTTCTCACTGTAAAAAAAAATTCTTTCGTGTATCAGGATGTAACCCCTCCTGGTGCAACTTGTACCTGTAGCCCCTTGTCTTCTTCACGTGGCTCCTTGTGAAGAGAGAGCCTCTGTCCCTTTTGTAGCCGCTCTTTAAGTAATGGAATGCTGTGATGAGGTCGCTCCTGAGCCTTCTCTTCTCCAGGGAGAAAAGACTTAACTCCTTCAGTCTTTCCTCACAGGACAGGTTCTCCAGCCCTTTGATCATCTTTGTGGCCCTCCTTTGGACCCTCTCCAGTCTGTCTGTGTCTTTCATGAGTTGTGGGGACCAGAACTGGACATGGTACTCCAGGTGCAGCCTGGCAAGCGCTCGTATCTCCTAGAAGACCTACTCTGTTCTGCAGGACTTTTGTGAAGTGGGTTGGCATGCATGAAGGGCATTTTCAAACTTACTAGTAACCATACACTGCTGTTTTCCTCCCCTTTGAGACCAAAGTATTTAAATAATCATGGTGTTATGGTAGGTAATGGTAATAAATCTGATACCAGGATATAAGTAATACCCTTTTAAATTACATGGAGGTGCTGTAAGAAGCTTTAAATAAATGATTGCTGTTAGTTTTCTGACTATTTTCTAAATATTTTGCAGAACAGCGTTATCTCTGGCTTTTTTGACTGCTGTCTGTCCATGGTAGCAGGTCAGATAAGGACATCTGAAAATCCCTTACTGAGCCTGCAAGAGCATTTCAGCTAAAGGATGTATCAATTTTCCTCTTCTTTTAAGAATTTATTTTCTTTCTTCATGCTGTGAAAGAGGTTTATTTTCCCGTATGTTTACTTTTTAGTCCAGGGGTGTATAATGTACCCCAACGAGTTGTTCATAATAGAAATGCTCTCACTGTTTTTTCATAATGTGTTTGTTGCCGCTACCGTGCTGTGTTCTCAAAAGCCCCGACGGGAGCATGGTACGAGTTAGTTCTGCGCAGCCCTGCTCAAGGCAGTGATGGCCACGTGGGTCCTGGGGGCTCCAGGCAGCCCTGCCTGCGTGGGTGAGAGCGCGGGGAGCGCGGGGCAAGGTGGCCCCATGACAGCAGAGCGAGCGATACTGAGCAGGAGCCGCAATTACAGCGTGCCAAAGTAATGCAGAAGTGAAATACATTAGTAAAATTAAAATTTGTCCTTATTCCCTCGGTGGGTAATACAGTTCATGAAAATAGATCTAACCAAATTAAGATAATTTATTTCATTAGTTTACAGCACTGTAAAACTTTTCAGGGCAGTACAGCCCTTCCGTACAAACCTGAAATAGATGCGGTTCCACTATTCACTTCAAAGACCGCAAAGGTTAAAAGTTTTAAGTGTATTAAAGCAATTCTGTTAATTGTGTCTATGGAGGATTCTCCCTCGCCCTTGGTAAAGTATTCTTAATTTAAAATTCACATTATGCTCGTTCTGCATTCTAGCCTTTTAACCAAAGTGTAAATATGTAAGTGATTACTTGTATCTTTGGGGCTTAAAAAGAAAGTGTGCATTTTTGTTTCAGAAGGTGGTAGTGGTAGTACAGGGTTTTGCTGGTTTACTCTTTATTTCCTTCCATTTTGTCGTCTTCTCGTTTCCTCTGCTCTACCTTTCTCTTCTTCCTGCATACCTGATTTTCTACTTGCATACTGTACAGATTTCTACAGGACAGCAGCCAATTCCTTGGAAAGAAAGAGAAGACATCTCTAAATCCCAGCTCCCCAAATCCCTTCTTTGTTTCATTTTCTAGAGTCTTGATAATGTCCTTTTTTATATTCTGTCAGAAAGACACCATTGCAAATCAGAAAGCTATCCCAAATACTGTTTTTTTTCACCTGTTCCTTTCAAATTATAAGAAAACCCAAGCCTGAGAATTTGCTTAGTTTTGTTGCCAAGCCAAACTTCTATAATTCTGCGTTAGAGGTCAGTCTGGCCTTAGCTTAAGCTTCACATTAACTTAATCTTCAGTTAACTTAGTTTGCATTTTAGAGTTTGCTTGACTTGAAATGTAAAAATAAGTGGTGGTGGTTTTTTTTTTAATAGTCTGGTTTTCTTCCTGGTACAATTTTTCTTTTAAATAGCTAATGTTACTTATTTAAAATGAATATTTATATTACTAATTTGTAGTGGAAACTGCATCCTTTCTAGAATAAAATAAAACAACTTATCAGGCAGGAACACGGATGTGAGGCCTCTTTGCTTTTTACTGTAGTTTTTAGGCAAGAGTTAGGTAATCACTGCTGAGTCATGCAAGTCAGTTAATTCCGAACAGAACAGAAATAAAGTCTGAGTTTTTAATTTGGGCAAGGGAAAATGACAGATTTTATCTGAATGGGAAACTTATCTCATTTATTGAATAACAGCAGGATGATTTTAAAAACTTTTATCTTTCTATGAATTATTAATTATAAGAAAGATGCTTTCAGAAAAGCATTAAGTTTGTCCTGTCTGTTGGGGAAGTGATCATTAATTCATCTTTCATTGATGGAAATAGGAAAGGCGCTTAGTTTTTAAAATCCTGTGTGGACAGGTCACCTCAATGACATGGTTGCATTTGCTGCAAAGGGGAATGGTACTGTGTAACTTGGAGTTAATAATTAAATTATGTGGAAGTAATTTGTCTGGGGTTTTGTTTTATTTTGGGGTTTAAATTTAATCTCGATTTTATTGCTTAAGTACGAGCATTTCATTATTGAATGTAGTACGCTTTGGCTGTATTAAGTGGTTACTGTAATTTATAGGATACTTTGAGAAATGTCATGATTCCTCCTGAAGTGACACAGCAAGATTTAGTGAGTACAGCAGCTGAGTGAATGGAATTATGTAATGTGACCTAGTTGATGCAATATACCATAAGATTTTAATTTATATCATCAGTATAACTGGAAGAGAAAAGAAGATAATAGACCAGCCTTGCCAATTCATTCACTGACTGATTTGAAAGTAAGTCCATTCTAAATTTATCTCGGAACTACTTGGAGTTGCATATGAAATGGTCAACCTTGATAGTTTCCAGGGCTGGGGAGGGGGCGAGCAGGGACAATAGGAATTGGGTTGCTTAGGAAATCAGGATGTACAAAACGGTTACTTAGTTTTGGATGTGTCCCATGCAGAACAGAAGAAACAACAATCCCTCCCATCTTTTAAAATTTATTTTATTCGATCTCATTTAATAAATAATTAAAAAGTATTTGCATAAGACTCAGCAACTGTCTGCCAATGGTATTGTGGCACTGATGAGGGCTTTTGCTGAATCCGTGTGCCAGAGAGGAAAACTGATTTGCGAGTGATGCAGTTACTCTGGTTGAGGTGGGGTCCATACTCAGGGTGCGCAGAATTCAAACAAATACAGCACAACTAGCGCTTCCATGAGGAAGCAATCGATTGGAAACAGGTGAAGCACTAAAAATATTAATGAACTAAAGACTCGCTGTAATGTACTGCTGTAAAGATTTTACTTTTGAAATAAATATTCCTTTCAAGTTTTGATCTCTTGTATGTGATATTTTAGGAATAAAAATTGTTGCCCAGATTCCATATTAAGGTATGTGATTACTTTATCTTCATTTGGATTGAAAATTTTTATGCTGCTTTTTCCAGCCCAGAGATGACTATTTATGAATTTGAGCAAAATAGTTGGTTATTATTATTTTAGCATATTTGCCATTTAAAATATTGTTTGTTTTCACAGCTTAAAAATTAACGTTAAGGGCAGCATGCATACGCAACTATTTCCAAAATGGGGAAAAAATTATCCTTTAGGCTGTATATTGCAAACATTTTTACAGACTGTGGAATAAACACCCAAAGAGTGAGGTATCCAGTAAGAACGGAACCTCTGGTCCTCTTAGTATTTCTTCAGAATACTAGGCAGGAAGCCAGTGCTCAGTCACTTCATATCAAAACTTAATTTCCTCTTCCTTTTGGATACCCTCATTTGTCTTCAGAAATCTTTACTTTCCTAATGTGTAAGAATTCATGATTGCTTATAATTTCAACTCATTTATCCAAAGCATGGACTAGATGAAATGCCCTAAAAGTGGCCATATCTGTGAGCATCTCTATTTTAAATTACTGAAAGTTACATGGAGTACTCCATCATACCATTTTATTTATCTTGATTTTCTAGGCAGTAATTGTTACAACAAAGCACAGATTTCATAAAGCAAGCCCATCAGTACTTCCCTGTAGTTACACTTCGTCACTATAAATAACTTTCTCTTCATGAAGACTCGTTTAACTCATCCTCTCATCAAAACTGATGGATTTTGCTGGTGATCTGAAGGTCAGTAAAATTGGTCTCTGTGCAAAAGAAGCAGCTTAGAATATTACGCTTGGGTAGGATAGTGTGTGTCGCAGCATTCTGGGTAGGTGAAACTAATGGGGCTCAAGGACTCTGCCTTTTCCCCCCTAAATTAAGAAATGTTCCTCTTGCTGAAAAGCTGAAGGCTGGGTCGGAGGCACTTCAGCTCCACCAGGGGACAGGAGAAAATACTGGGATGTAGGCTGGGAAATGCGTAGAAAAGACCAAAAGAAATTATTATATCTGACTCTATGTGAAATTCCTACCTCACTGCAATGCAGTTCCCTGATGACTTTTTTCATTTCACAGCTACACTTGCATGTAGATACAAAGAGAGGCTCAGCTGAAGAGAAGTTGTGCCCTGCCATGCGGGGCCCCTGCGGGTCGGAGTGCGCTGGTGTCAGGCACGCTCTGACTTGTCCTACTCTAAAGCCAAACCTCAGAACCTGGGGTGAATTCAGAGCAGTGCGTGCATCCGCGGCGTGCCGCTGGGCTCTGTTTCGGGGTTGTGGGAGTCATTTCGAAACGGCCTCCCGGGCTGCTCTGGCAGGCAAGCAGCAGCCATGGGAGCTCTGCTGGCTCGTGCTGGCTGGAAGCTGGCAGGTGTCCTGGAGAGAAGGGATACCCGTCGGGATCATCCCAGTTTGGAGCCTCTACAGAAGACAAAATGTATTTGATTCATGACGGCATCTTTCTGTTTGCCAGTTAACATAGAGCAAGCTTTCCTGTTCATTTTTATAGTTCAGCTTTCTTACTGCTCATCCATATATACATTACAGTTAAGTGAAGTACACATCTGTGCTTGTTTATATACTAGAAACACAGAACACTTCATTAACTGCCCACTTTCAGGAGCAGTATTTTAAAGTGACATATATATATACACACACACGCGCGTTTCAGTGCATCCATGTATAACTTGTAAAACTTACTTTATGACAAATGTTTTTCTTGTAACTATGTTTTAAATACATTCATGTCGTCCTCCTCACTTCAGTAATTGTTTTAGAAGAGAAAGTATCCAGTGTCAACTTTTGCACACTAAAAGAGGTAGTAAAGAAATACCATCCTGTTTCCTCTTGCATTCAACTTTGGTTCCTAGCCCACAAAAGCAGGAGTCTTTATGGTTCTGTATCTACAGCTAGCCTGAAATTATGGTGAGGGCTTAAGATGCTGGGTTTGTTTAATCATGTATAGCAGTATCAATTTATTTTATTTAACAATCTGGAAAATTAGTCTTAAGTAATGTATTTTAAAAGTACTACGACTAATTAATTTCAAGTTCTGATTTTAAGAAGGTCTTTCAGGAAAGGCTGAACTCCAAGCATATAGGTACTACACATCAGTTTCTCCATTTTCAAGTTGTGGATTATTTTTCTTTCCCTGTTTTAATACCAGTCGTTTGAACTGGGATAGCTTTTAGATAATTGCGGTGATTGAAATCAAGGAGACCCTAAATAAGGTTGGAGGTCGGCGAAGCTATTAGGGTGACAAAGTTTAACAAGGCAGAATCTGGGAAGCAGTCTCGCTTCCATCCGGTGTGAAAAGCCTGACCATCGTTTCAAGAAGGAATGTTTCAGAAATGCTCAAATAACCAGTTCATGCTCAGTCCTGTAGTATTATAAACCTGTAAATGGATTCTGCAAGTTACCTCTCTTATCTCATTTACACAGATTTTTTTTTTTTTTTTTCTGAAGACATTAATTTCACAGTGTTGGATAGTTTAATTTTCTTCCCTTCTATTTTAGTAGACTGGCAGTGCAGATATCACCATCTCTGACACGTCATTTTTATTCTGTACAATACGGTGTATTTTGTGGCTCTGGTGCAGCAGTAGACTGGCCCAGAAATCACAATCTGGGATTATTGTCTTTGTGTATCCTCAAGGAGTAATATTTTAAAGTCACTGCATCTGTTGGTACTTAAGAGCATGAATTTTACTTTTTATTTTTGCCAGTTTTTACCATCTGTGTGTCTGGTTTTTGGCTCCTTGATTTAATTTTTCAGTTTAATTTCTCAGTTGCATTGGGATTTCTTCCTCTTTCTCACACATGCTCTTTTTGACTCATCCATGAACTTACATTAAAAAAAAAAAAAGAAATTATTTACGGCAGTTGCATAATAAAATTCTTGGCCTTCAGAATTTGGATTTTTTAATGGTATCTTTTTATTGAGTCTCTTCTAGTAAATGCACGTCATTTTTGGAAGTGAAATAACCTTTATTAGACTTTGTTTAAGTTTTAAAAAATTAGTTTGGATTAAATTGAAGCATTTTGGTGGGAAAAGCTAGCTTGGTCACATTAAACACATTCTAGTCTTTCATACTCATTTAGTTTTTAATGCCCAAGAGGGAATAATTTTCTTGAGAAATCTGTGTTATAATCATAAACAGACATAATTCAGTAATTTTCTCATGAAACATTGGCTGAAGTTTTGGCACTAATGACTTGAAACTCACACAAGCAGGAACATTTTTGTTTAAATTCCAAGAAAAATACTAATGAAATATATTAAAATAGAAACAAAACATACATACAGTGTGTTACAGACTGTTTTCAATAAAAAGAATGTATCTTCATCAATTGAATAAATGTCTCATGAATTCAGGCATGTTCTAGCATTTCAAGAATGTTCTGATAGAACCTGAATGATTTTCTCTGCTTATCCCTGAGAAGGTTTTACAAAAAATTACATTATGTAAATAATTTTTTTGATGTACGAGGGTAACTGTATAGCACATCTATCAAGTATTTTGCTTCCGTATGTGTTTGTGAATATTGAAAACTCCACTGCCGCTCTGATCTTTTCCTTGACATATGTATTTTGCTTCTCACTTAAAATATAATACGTTCCTTAAGGTTGAGTTTAATGGCTTTTTAAGAAGCAGGTCAGTTTATTTTTAGCCTCTTTCAAATATTTTGTAACAGCATTTTAAAGTTTATTTTTACCTTCTGGTATACTTGCTTGCTCATAGTTTATTTTCAAACCAGAAGATGGACTTTTTTTTTTTTCCTCCTGGTTTCTAATGAATATTTTGCTTACTGCTGGACAAAACAGTGAGTAAGAGCCAGCACTAGCACAGTAAAATCCCAGCACTAGCAGGTAAAAACTTGTTCCTTTTTTAATACATCACTCCCATAATCTATAGTACCCTTTCTGTTTGTGTGGGCTGCTTTGAATTATTTTTCTTAACAATGCTGTAGGTTATTAAGAGACCAAAAGAAATACTTTGTTCACTTGAGAAGGCATTTTTTGAAGGGAAATGTTGCTGTGAAATTCCGAGGAGCGGAATTGGTCGTTTTCTCGTCTGCCTACATATGTATATGGTTTTTCCTAAATACACTCTGTAACCATTTTTTACTATGTTACAAAAGGGGGAGAGCATGAGGGTTTTTCACTGAGTGATTTGAGCTTTCATTCCCACTCGATTCCCATTGTGTTTTGCTAAAAACTTTTTGTTTCAGAGGAAGAGGAGTGTTAGTGCCTTATTTTAAATTCTCAGTTGTTACTAAAAAAATGTAGTGGAGTTTTCCAGTTTCACTTACTAATAGAGATTCATACAGACCCTATTTGAGCGGTACCAGGAATGATTTAAACTCCATAAATTCCAAAGTTTTCCCTGGCTCTAAGGATTTTATTACTGCCACGTTTAACTTCCCGATTTCCTGACAAGTACTCTGTTACTGTAAGTTAAGGGGAAAGCGGAGTGAGCAAACCCGTGTGCATTTTCCAGTGTCCTGTGAGATGTGCATATCGTTACAACACCGTAGCAACATCCATGCAGGAGTGGAATTGATTTAAGAGTTGATAATACGTGATCACGAGACCGCTGAGCGTTTGTTTTCCAGTGACTTGAATCTTAAAAAGTTGTATGTTTTCAGTTGGGAGTATAACTTAAGAATAAAAAGTAGGATGCTTTCTCTACTTGGTTTGTTGTCCATAGGGCTACTTAGAAAGTGCCAGTGAAGATGATCACCTCTGCTGTCTTTTTTTTTTCTTGCCTTCCACATGGATACCAGGTTGGTCTCACATGCTCACGAGATGGAGCTGTAATAGCACGTGAGCAGAAGCGGGCATTGGTCTTTCCACAGTGTAGGTTTACTTTGGGCTGAGAGAATTCAAGCAGAATTAAGAGAAGGGGATTCGAAGTGCAGTGACGAGAGCAATCCATGCGTTCCCAGCAGCATCCCCTCTGAACTGGAGCCTTGCTCCTGCTTTGAATCTGAACTGACTGCGTCAGTCTAAGGCTAACCCATGTTTGAATGCCAGACCCTCAGTTGTGCTTTACTATGTATTTTAAAAGGCTTGTGGGAAGCTAGATGTAAACTTTCATGTTAGATAGTTTCCCAGCTGACTGGTACATTGAATTCATTGAGAACAGGAAGGGCTGGTTCAATTCATTTCCATCCCTTGTATCTCAGTCATTTTCTGCAACGACGCATAAGGATTGATTACCATAGCAACAGTGTTTTAGCTTGTACTACTGTGAATGTGGTTAATGATAATAGAATTATCTAGTCATTTTAAATCCTGTTATATTATTAGGTCATCTGAACCATCCTCTTGCTATGTATTGAGTTATTCCCTGTAGCCTATCTTGTAGTTCTTTGTCCATGCTGCTTTTACATGTGTTGAGCAGTGGGGATTCTGCTTCTTCCCTTGGGAGACTTTCACAATCTGATATATCACCCCATTAAGGATTTTCTTCTGATATTTAGCCTCATTTCACCTCCTTTTTCCCAGATATATGGATTTGTACCACGTGGAAGTTCTATTCTGATCTTCTTCCCTATCCAGCATTTGCAATTACTTCTTCTTTACCTGCATCAGAATATAATAGCTCAGTATTTGTGCGGTTCAGGATTTTCTTATGGGGAAAAGCAGGTTTCTAAAACCATCATCTCTTCTTCTTCTTGACTACCTCATTTTGCTAGGAAAGTGCCTAGTACTCAAATACTATTTAGATGACCCGAACTGTATAGACAAAGAGCTTCCAACCTTGCAGAGCCTAAATACGTTCGTGTCAGCATGTGCACCACTAGATTGCCGGTTCTTATGCGTGCATCTGTGCCTCACTCCATCTGATGTCTATAGTGGTGAGTGGGAAGATGTAGGTCTTTTTCTCATAAAGCTTGAGAGTTGCTCCTTAACCCTTGCCACAAGTCAGCAGAAGTAACCTCTCAGGCTGCCCTTCTTGTATGGCCGGTCTAAATGTGGATGGGCATAGATATCTCTGCTATGCTTCACATACACAGGTTGCGCTTCATCCTCTCTTGTGATTTACTGTGTTTCTAAATCCTTTCTACCTGCGTTGTTTTTCCACCATGAAGAGAAATAATTTCCAGTTGTGTCCAAAGAGTCATACAAGTCGAAATGCCATTGTCCTGCTCTACTTCAGGCATTGCATAGTCTCTGCTACCTGTAGGTTGGCTACACCAGGGATATGTTTAAAATATGTAAAATAAAGTACTTTTCTGTGTAGTGAGGCCTTGGGTTACCTGCAAATATATTACATCATTTTCATAGGCTCTGTCTGCTTTCTCAAAAGTTGTTGTGGATGGAGTATCGACATCTTTCCAGTAATCGGTTGTTCTCACTGCTTACTTATGCTTTTTGACTTAATTAATATTTCATGTCATACAGTTGCCCATTCTTTTGTTTTTATTCATCTACAGTATAAATAAGTGCGTGTTACATTAATATTCATCCATACTGTCCCAAGAGGGCAGAAGACTGGGAATTGCCATTTGAAATTACTTTTAGAGCTAAATTTGCTGCAAAAATACTTAATGCTGCAGTAAAAACCAGGCATATTAAATCTACCTCAGTATTATCATAGACGGATTCTTTAATTTGTGGTGGGTTTTGCTGGCTTTTTTTTGAGGTGGTGCTACTTTTTCCAAGATTCTTCCCTTTGAGGCTTAGCCTAGATTGCATTTCTCAGAACGCATTATCTTATATTTATTCAAGTTTCAATTTCCTCAGTCACCATGCTTCTCAGTCCACCAGTGTGATATATATATCTGGAAAGTCTCGCAAAGCTCATTGATCATGTTTTAAAAGATTGTTTTAAACCTAAGTTGTATTTCACTGGCAAATTTCATCACTTTATTTTTAACTTGCTCTTCCAGATTATTAATTCTTTAGGTAACGTTATCTTGCTGTCAATCCCTTAGGAAAGTATTAGCTTTTCTATTTTAAAGATGGTTTTAATGTTCTTTTGTTTATGTGTGTATATACACTCTTGTTCTTTTTCTCTGTTCGTTATTGCCTTCAACCTGGTTATGTATAAGGAGAGAAAGACAAATGCATTTCATTAATTTTATGGATTCCTCTTGCCTACACTGTCTAGAATACGTGTGCAAGATATTTCTTTAAGTTTTGTTGTTTGGGTTTTTTTTCATAAAATCAAACTTCAAAAATGTTGTAGCTATTAATAATAAGGATCTATCCTGAGCCTGTAAGTAGCTGAGGACAGACCACAAAAAAAAGTGTGGGGAACCTGCTGATTTTAGTAAATGCAAATTCACAGGTTTTAAACTCATCTGTTTGTTTCTTGACATATTTTCTTCAAATCATATCATTCTGTGAGAACGCCATGAGCCTTATTAATTTCAGTGGGAAACCACTGCCTTTGGTACAGAATTTTCTATTTTTTATTTTTAAACTGGCCTCACCGTTATACTGAGTCAGTTCTTAATTACAAGATACAGTGACCTTTCTCTTCTTTCAAAGGTTCACGCTCTAGTGACTTAAAGATTTGAGTTCTGTGATGATAAAGCAGATGATTTTCTCCTTCCCATCTAGTCAGGAGTATTGGTAGGCCAGTGTCATCCTTTCTCAGATTTGCTGCCCTTTGAGGAAGTACAAGCCATGCTCCAGTCACGATGACATCAGACCTACCTTCCCAAGGGCGCGAGAAAAGCCTGTTGGCCACTTGTGTTATCTGTTACAGCGGCTCTTGCACTGTCCTCTGAAATGGCCAAAGCTGGCCATAACACCATACCAGAACAGCCCAGCTAGTTAGTCTAAAACTTGATGTATTCTGTGAAACTGGGAAGTGGAAGTGCCTGAAGATCCTGCCCAGGCATGCAGTGGAAAGAAGCGTTCAGTGCAATCTGATTTCTAAAGTTGCTTCTTTCTGAAACCCCAGCATTTGCTGATTCTTCAAGTTTCTCAAGCTTTCCTTTCATAGATTGAAGCAGAAAGCATCAGAATGGTAGGATAGCAGTGCTTGCTCTCCCCTGGTTTCCTAAAAGCAGTTTTTTTCCAGTTTCAGAAAATTGATATGAAGAATTAAAGCAAAATAAACATTTCTTCAAGGATGCCTTAGATGGGACTAGCTTGGTTGATTGGCTCATCTGGGATTCGAATGTGGTTTATGGGCAATTGATAACATGTTCCTGTACACTTGGAAACCTTCAACTCAGCTTTAGCTAGTTTGTAACTGATTAAGAGGCAACTAAGAAAACCCTTACATCAAAATCAGAATGTTTAAATTTGGGCTTTAACAGTGTCCTACCTCCTTTTAATCCTAATTGACACAAGTTTTTCTGGTTCCTTATCAAATTTTCTAGCCAAAAATGCTACTGTTAACCCTAAAAGAGTGGTTATGTAGACATCTATGTATAAAGCGTTACGACTTTCTGATGAAGAGAGGCACTTGGGCACATGGTGCTCTCATGTGTATATGACTTCCATGCTTTCTCCTTTTTTGGGGGGGTGGGATGGATGAAGAAGAATTCAACCACAAAACGTGTGGGCTTTTTTCCTTCTGTTTATGCATTGTAGCTTTTAATGAACTCAGGAAATAGCATCTAAAGGCTTTGTTGTGCCTCTCTCTTAATTTGGCCTTGTCTAAGGAAGTTTGTGGAATTTGTATGAAGTTGTTTAGGTAGCTATTTATGTCATGACAAATGAAGTTCTGCTGTAGATTAGAAACTGTCAGAGAGAAAAACAAATTACGGAAAATAGGTCAGCAGTATGCAAGGGCAAGAGGGATTTATTCCTGGAAAGCCTGCTCGTTTTGAAAGAGGGGGAGTGCTGAGATGACAACTTTAGCGAACAAGACACAATTATTTAGATTAGTTGAAAATAGGTAGGATTCTGAAGGAGGCAATAGGGACATGGTTTAGTGATGGGATGGCAGTGCTAGGTTAAAGGTTGGACTCGATGATCTTAAAGGTCTTTTCCAACCGAGGTGATTCTATGATTCTATAATAGAGGCCGGATGAGATTGGACATAGAGCACTGCAAGTTACTGAATGTTGGACGGAATGCCTTGAGCTGTATGGGAAACTGCAGATGAATGGTGTCCTTTAAAACAACAGCCTGAGGCCCCAGTGTTAGAGATGTTTTCAGTCATCTCTGCTGCTGAAGGAAGTGGTCTTGGCCATGCTTTGCTTCCTCCCTTGTGCCTCCCTAAGCTTTTGTGAGTCTGTTAATTAGACTGAACTGGACCAGCCTGGGAAACATAACCAATTAAAATTGTTTTTATTAAACATAAATTTTTATTTAGATCTTTTGTGTAATGATACAAATGCTTGAATAAACAGAAAGGAGAAGGTGGATAGAGGGATCCGGTGATGAACACAACCGTCTGGGGAGGGGGAAAGATGGGACTGCCTCTTTCAACAGACCACATCTGTGGTTTGCACTGGTCTTGCAGGATAATGAAATGCCAGACTGAGATGTTATTATGGGTAACACAGTGGCAAAACAATTGCTTGGAAATACTGCACCTCCATCACATGTGCTGAATTCAGCCCCTGCTGCTCTGACTTGGGGCGGAAAAGGAAGGGGAAGAATCAGAAAGTAAAATAAGGTCTCTGTCTGAGAATAAGTTTTAGAAAATTAATTATATTGAGAAGCTGGTACCTGTTCTGGTGCCACAAATGGCACTAAATGAGTTATTTTTTGAGATTCCTTTCTTTTTGCATAACTTGCAGTTATTTTGCAGAGTGCTTCCGGAGCCGTAGTTCTAGCACTTGTGTGATGTCCTACGCTTTGTTCCTCAGTATATTTGAGACGAGGTCTTCTTTGGTGTCCCCGGATAGCTTAGTGGGGTGGTGGTGATGATGATACAGTTTGGCTGTTGACCATATTTCATCACGTGTCGTGTAAGAGCTTTGCGTGACAGCGAGCGGTGTGTGCGTGCTGGTGAGGGCTGGGGACCAAATGGCTCTGAGGGGATCGGTGCCCCCCGCAGCCTCTCTCCAGCCCCCGTTTGTGTGGGCCAGGGGCGACGGGGCGTGTGATGCGGATTGTTGCTCTGAACAGGGAATGACTTTACTGTCTGCAGTGCTGAGTCTAGATTTCTTTTCTGTTTTCAAAAATCTGCTTAGCGCTATTTTATTTTTAAAGTGTCATTTTACCTCCTGTCCTTTTTGGTTCACTTCAGGAATGCATGAGAGTATTTTACATTTTTCTGAAAGTAAGGCTTTGACTATCTCAGAGACTTCACCCAAAACTGAAGGCATCTAAGATTGGAGATGAACCTCAAAAATGTGGAAAGAAATCTTCTGTGCCTCAGTTTCCTCAAATAAAGAATTTGGAGAATAACTTCTAATCTTCTTCCTGAGGGTGCAGTGAAGCTAAAGCCATTATTGTCCATGAAGTGCTTTTGCCGTACTGTGCTGCAGGGCACTACAGAAGTACTGAGTACTATTTATTTTAAATTTGATTTAATGCTTTTGATTAAAAAATTAATAAAATTGTCATAGACCAGATTGTAACCCTGTAGGCACTTGGAATGGAACATTCGTAAATGAAGCATTTACTGAGAAGTTTGAAATTGTTTTTCATGTTGACTTCAGCAAAACAAATTGAGCAAAGAACAATGAAAAATGCTATAGTATTTTCTGTTATTAAAATGGTGAATTTGTTTGGTGCCTAGGGTAAAATCCATGTTGTGCAAAAGAACAGAAAAGAAAATGCTGCAGCATAACAGGGAAACTCAATTGAAGCAATTTTAATGGAGTTTCTCAGTGAAGGATGAGGTGAAAATCAAAAACTGGCATGCAACTGCGCAATTTGGCCAAAGAGAACTAAAAGATAAGACTGCAAAATGGTAAAATCTCATCACTCGAGCTGCACAGGAGCCGAGAGCGTTGCTGTCACGGTGCCGGGGCTGCCTTGGGCATCTGCCTCTCCTGGGACTTGGGTTGTGACCTTGCTTGGTTTTGTTCTTTCAGGGCTGGAAGAACTGAGATGGGAAGAATTAACTTTAAGCTATGCAAGTTAGGGATCCCTTAGCTCAGGTGTGTTTGTCCATCTACATGGTGTGTAACACAAAAGATCTTTAAAGCATTTATATGGGTATTTTTTCTTTCCAGCAGTAGGAATTTAAATAAAAAAGTCATAAATTAAAGCTGTATGTTAGCGTATCCTAGCAAATGAGAAGCGAAGATCAATCACTGTCTAAATGAGAGGAAACTCATGTACTTTTCGTTAAGCAAGATGATAAAATAATGTATTTTTTCTAGTTCTGTGGGCAAAATTAACAGGGTGATTTTTAGTACACAGAACCAAAACCTTTGGAAGTCATGTTTCCTAAATGAGATGAAATTTAAAGTTAGAGAATACATGCTAACTTTAAACTCCCACCAACGCAGGGACTTTTACCTTATTGGAAAAGAGATATTTTAATTACATTTTTAAAACGCCAAGTCTTCACTAAACTTTCTGATGTCATCTCTAAAGAGTCCTGAGCCATGCTGAGAAAAATATCCAGAATTGAATTTTGTTATTAAGATGCCTGTGTGAGTAAAATGATATTTTGTGTGATGGAGAACAGAGTGCTATACTTTTAGCTTGCTTCTAAATTGACTCTTACGTTCAGTACTCGAGGGGATCGAACTGTTCTGTACTTGGCTGAAGCTAGTGAAATCCTCGTGTGCTGATACAGATCTGCAAATCAAGCAACAAGGGACTATTTCAGATTAAAAAAGAAAAAAGAAATGAATAAGGATAAAAGAGCTATGAGACCTGTTTGAAAATTGCCTAATGACAAATTCAAGTTGCTAAATAAGAAATGCTTTTTGTATCTTAAAAAAAAAAAAAAAAAAAAAAGAAAAAATCCTCAGAAGGATGAAAATCATGGTCTTTGAAAAGGTGAGGTGAATAATAATATATTCAGGAGTGTTCCAGGGAAAACGTGAAGTGATTTATGCAGAATTTTCTCCTTTCCTTTGTCTCGATATCAAGGGGAAACTATGTGACTCGTCTTTCAGATCTCTAAACTCTTAGGTGGAGGCATGTACATTTGGTTTTCTGCAGCGGAAAAAAAGTGTGTCCCAATTTCATGTATCCATTGTCATTTCTTTGGCTTTTAAAAATCATACAGGACTTTATTACTTCTTTTTTTAATGTCTATATACAGAATAAGCTAACTTCTCAGATTAAAGGAAAAGGTATTTAAAATTCTGCTGTTCTACATTAGTTAGAAGCAGGTGAACTCAGTGTGGATTTATTTATAGGAGAACTAATGGATGTGCCTAACTTGACCTACTTTAGACTACTCAACGGAAAAAAACAAACACACTGCAGTTGTACCACTGCCATGTAATTTATTTTTTTCTTACCTTAAGAACAAAATAATGTCTTTGCTGTTGTGGCCTTCTAAGTGCATAGGTATATTTAGAAGCATATATTTATTTATTTCCTGGATGCCATAGTAACGCTCCCTGTTGGAAGTATTTTGTGGGTTTTTTTTCCCCTTCCATAAACACTGACTTCTCCATTTAAAATGAATGTTAGATTTTTTGTTCTTTGCTGGTCCTGAAATCCCAGATCTGTGTAACCTGGAATTGTGGAGTAAGAAGACCTCAAGTTCTTAAAGAAAACTAGACTTCACTTTGTAAAAGTCACTCCTGTTGTGAACTAATTCAAGTAAAGCATCTTCTGCTAAAGATGCTGCTTCATGACATTTCATTCTAAATGCAGGGGCAATTTTCTATATATATGTAGGTATTATATGGGTTAACCGGGGTGGTGGTGGTGTATAGATGCGTGTATATGTATCAGTTAACACCATGGAAGGGAAAATAAATGGTATATGAGGTCATCAACCAGAATTGTATTTGTTACAGGGCAAATGCCACACTCATGTTGGCTCACCATGTGGGGATGTCTCTGTAATTGGGGTAATTCCTGCGTTATTCAAGATAAATTATAAAAGAACCTGCACAAAACCAGGCCTGGCTTTTGGGCTAAACTTTGCAGGGAATTTGATTATACATTGACCTATAATTGTAGCCTCCTTTCAAATAAAGCTGATAACTATTTCCATTAAAAATATTTCCCATGACTCTGACATCAAAGTATGACTTTGAATCTGTATGTGATATGAACCCTAATAGTTGTTTTAGACTGGCAGATCCTGCTGGTCTATATGTCAGTCTGTGAATCATATGACAAGAGTATAAAATTTCAGAGATCTGAACATGGAAATAGTCTGCAGATAAGCCTTATTTAAAACAAACAAAGAACATAGACTTATGCCTGTGAAATGGATATGTTTTGGATCCTGAGGAAAAACAGAAAGCAGAGTAAAAACTGTAACTAGCCAGTTACACAAAATGAACCCATTTTATTTTTAAGGCAACAATCAATTTGAGGTAATTTGATATAGTTGTACGTGGGTCTATGAGAAAAGTACTTCTCTTTGTGATGCAATGGACACATCTATAATTTGTTATTGATCAGATCTTCAGAAGGCTCTTTAGATGCTTTGGTTAATGCTGAAAGTATGGCAATCCATGCTTTATATATTTCAAATATTTAGCACATGAGAGGTTAGTACTTTGTTGTTGTGTCGAATCTTTTAGTTGACTCTCTGTCATCACATTGCTTTTTAAAAGCTCATTTTAGTGGACTCCCCAACAGGCGGCACTGTTAGCACTGGGATGCCCTGTCCGGTCGGGCCAAACCTTTTCTGGCTGTTCCCATTAGCTGTGGTTGGTTTCGCTTATAGGTCGCTCTGTATGTGAACTGTCTCACAAATTCATTATGTGATGAAATGTCTTGAGTTTTGTAAACCTTCAGATACTTTGCATCTAATAAAATGTTTAAAAAATAGTTTATGGACTCCAGGCATTACCAGGTGATAAGCAAAGGAAGATGTGAAGCTCATCTGGTGTCTGAGCAAGAAGAGGCGTTTTGTGGCTCAGCATCCTAAGCTGCTGCTGAGACAATTAAGATCCATTTTAATATTACTACTTTTCGAAGTGTTGTATCCAAGTGTCTTATCTTTATTTGTCTTTGCAAACATGGAATATTATTCCCCAATGTATTAATGGAGAAATGCACTTTTAAGTGATTTTTGCCACTATTGCACAACAGGTCAGTGTAGGAATTAAGAAAGGACTCAATGTTGTCTTCATCTTAAGTCTCTTTTTGAGATAAGAAATAGATCATCAAGGTGTTATCAGGTTCAATTTGGCAATAATTTACCCATTTGTCAATGAACAGAAATTTAGGGCACTGAATTATCATCGTTATAGTATTTATATATGCTGTGAATATTATGGTGGTGCATATTATTTGTGGACTTAGAACTGTTGCAAGATGGCTGACCATGAAATAGTCGTTGTGCTACAATAATACTTGAGTCTTCTTTAAAATGTCCCTTAAATATGATCTAGTGGGACCAGCTACATATTTTTGTTATCCATTTGATATTTGCCATCTGTAGAGGAACCTTGATGTATGGATTTGTTACGGCAGCTATCAGTTTACAGCACGCCTCCTCCCTCTGCCTCCCACCTTGGATGGCCAGTAGTCCTGGACACATCACTGAAATGGTCGGGAGTGGGGTGCCCTCAGCCTGGGGAAAACAAATATTGGTGTTTTCACTCAAACAGTGAATACAATCTGTGAAATATGATTACAATACACATTGTGAAATGCTTGCAAATCAGTGTTGCTTTAGACATTACTACGGTTTTCTTTCTCTGTCAGATCCCATTTTGTGCCGTTTCCCTTGCATGGGGTTGCTGAGTTGCTTAAGTGTTTGCTATTTTTTTTCTTCCTTCCCCCCCCCCAATATTCTTTCTCTGCTGTTAGGCATAGACCATTGGGCTGCATTAATTAACAAGCATTTCAATCAACAACAAAAAACCCCTTTGAGTTTTAATGCATTTCATGCTGTTTGTTGGCAAGCTACTACTGTAAGGTCGTGTCTGAGATTTGCTTTACTGTAAAGAAGCAGAACCAGCAACATGTCTCAAGATAAATGCACTAGCAAGAAGACCTTTTGTCTAACCTACTACAACTCTTAAAAGGCGCTCGTACTTTTCAGTGCCGCCTGCCGTGCCTACCGTAAAAAAGAATTAACTGCAGCATCATTGAGTAAAAAGCTTTTTTCGTGGAAGCCCTGTTCAATGGCTGAGCAGTATTTGTGTTGTGCTTCTGCCGTTGGGCTGCCTGGCTGTGTGATACAGGTGTGCGCCACCAACTCCTTACAGAATATATGTGTGTGGTTTCAGGGACGTATCGCAGGTTGTTGAGCCCCTGAAGACTACGGACTTCCATAAACCTCTAAACTGATACACGCTACAAAATAATTGAGATACTGTAGGACTTGCTCAGTTTTTATTAGTATTAGAAGGCTTTTAGTGTATGTTTTAGGAAGAGTCGTTAGGCGTGAAAAAATGGTAGTCAGAGCTGAATGAAGCGGTGTGTAGGTTTGTCAAAGGGAGATTGTAGCAAATCAGATTCATTGGCTATCTGGTGTTCTGCTTTTTGGACAATAGGAAATCAAATCGATCTCTCTTTAAATCTGCAAAAACATTTCCTTTCCAGGCAATTCACAACAGAAATAGTGCCATCATGAAGCCAACCAGTTTTAAGGCTCAGCTTGATCAGTTTATTAAATGGGAAATAAGAGATGATTGCCTGTGATAGCAGGGGATGAATTTGATATTCATCAGAGACCTGGGAAATCCCTTCCATTCCGTGCTCCTTGGTGTCTATGTGATGTCTATTCACTGATTTGACTGAGCAAGACAAATTTCATTTTAGAGTAGTGAGGCATATAGAAACTATACGAATATTGCCATTTCCAGTTGTGGCATGACTGTCCTGCACAAGGATGTGAATAATATAGGGATGACTGAGATGTAAGGAGAATATTAACTCACACACACACACATATATATATAAAAGATTTAATAATATTTAGTGTTTTTTTGGTTAAAGTGGATGATGATTTAATGTAAGGTTTCTCTTTCTCCTCTCTCTCCCTGGGTTACTGATAGTAGCAGAGCACCTAGTATAGGGCTGATGAGGATTACACAAAGCGCTCTCCTAATTATTTGTGCATATATATGTGTTCAAGGGGGAGAAAGCCTATTTTTTTTTATTCAATAACTTTTGTTTTTTCCCCATGTGATCTTCGTATCTGCTCTTCAGATTTGATTGAAAATTGCCATTCTCTGGAGATTTGGCCGGTTAATCAAGAAGTGAGAACATTAGCACAAAAGCCTGATGCTGGTATATTTGTGCTAGTTAAGACACAGGAAAATAGGTCCCTTAGGAGCTGTTTCCTATCAAGTCTGATCATACAGAGACAGAACCTACTTTATGTTGCAAGGACCAAACAAACATTTATAAACCACGGCTGCCAGGAGACTAATAGCAAATGCGGTCTCTTCTTCCATAATCATTACAGAGATGTACAAGAGAATAAAAGGGAAAAGATGAAGGGAAGGGTATATTTTAATAACATAAGCATTATTTTTGTTGTGTCCTGGCTGGGGAAAAAAATGCTGGTGTGCAGTCTTTCAGGAGCTGTTTGTTATTGATAATGTCTCCTTCTCGACAGTGAAATCTAAAGTACCTGTTGGATGTTACATACCATTCCTTTCTGTTCGGTATTTACAGTGCTTTACCTCACTACACTAAAATTTAAAAAAAAAAAAAAAAAAAAATTCTAGAAAACAAACAAGCTTGGATTCTTCTTCCAAAACACAGAGGCTGTGTATTGACAGGCTTTTATTTGCAGAGGGGTATATGTCTGATATATTTATCATATGTTGCTATCATATGTAGGTCTGCTTGTCTCCCGTAACGGTTGCAATTGCTTGCCATTTCAAGACCCTGCGTTCTGTTGCTAATGCTAGTAAAATGCTGAAAGTCTTGTATAACGAGATCATCCTCCCCGTGCGAAAATACATTGCTGCAGTTACTCTGCGGACTAGTAAAAATACAAAACAGGTTTAATTACGTTTTAAAAGATGATTCATTTGTATAGCTCTTGTGTACTGGTGTCAGCCCATCTTTCTGCTGAGGCTGGATCTCTTGTTAAGTTAACGACTTCACAGATCAGAAAAAAATTTGGTTTGTGTAACAATGCGAACAGATTTACTACAGTTTACAGCTAAATTTCCCAGACTTTCTGTTTTCACTGAATACTTTAAATCTGAGAGTGGTTGAGAGTGGTTTCCCAGGTAAGGGCCCCATGGTGGGGCCGAGCCGGCTGCGATGCCATCTTGTGCTTGCTGGGGGATGGGACCCAGCACGGATGCCAAGAGCCAGTACCCTGGCTGTCTTGCCTTTCTGCAATACCCTTCCCATCCCTCAGACAAGGTGGAGGATTAAGCTCTCTAAATTGAGTGTAAGTTAATAGCAGAATCAGGGCAGGAGGTGCAGGTTTGGGAGAGGGAGCCTGTGGCTCGTGTTGGAGGTGCAGGTGGTGACAGAAGAGGAATGAATTGAGCACCACGGGTTGCAGAGGTGAATGAGGAAGATGTGCAGAAGGGAGGTCAGTGGTGAAGCCTTAGCACAGCTCCATGCACACGTGTAGTACGATAAACTTTACTTATGGCTTGCCTTTCTTTAATGTTAATATGGATTTACTCCATGCACAAGATAGTTGCTGTTAACACAGTAAGTGACCAGTTAGTTTTTTCTCGTGTTGGTCACAAGGTGTAGCAGACCTTGCCGTGGAGCGTTCAAGACATCTGAAAGCAGAGTTGCTCTCTTTCACGTAACCATTATCACTAAATACCCAGTCACTTTCTGAACAATACTTATTATATCCCTCTTAATTGGAAAAAACCCACCCAAACCAAACACCTTTGCTCCTCTTTTTTTCACTTTTTGGTAGAATGGAGATATTGTTGTGGAGTTTGAGAGATGGGATTAAGTGTTCAGAGAAGACAGATTTTTATATAACCCTTACATGCCTTCAGATCCCATTTCCCATTCTGTCTGGCTGAAGTAGGTTGTAATTGGCACTTTCTCCAACCAGGCAGCTAGAAATAAAGACTGTATAAATGAAACATGTAGGAATTTCAGTGGCTGCACTACATTTATTTAGACTCCCTGGCCACTATTGAGTTTTTTGCAGGTAATAGTAAAAAAAATGAGGGAATGTGAAGAAGTTCTGCTTATGTTTTTTGGGAGTTCATTAGAAGTGTATTGAACAGCAGAGATGAGTGGGAACATGCTTCTTTGAAGATGAAGTACTGACCGGTAGTAATTGTGGATTAATCAGAGGCAGGAGCTGATGTTTCGGTAATGAAAGATAAAGCGTCTGGTAAGATAGGGAAGGCATGGCTGGTTTTGAGCTTTGGAAATGGCACAAGACAGTCTTCACTGAGAAATAATCTGAAAAAATGTAATTAAAGGGACTGTTTGGGTTTATATATATTGAATAAGATTCTGTTGGCAAGTGTACTGCTGTCATTTCATAACTCTGAGGATTTTATAATCCTAAGAGGTGATAGGGAAATTTTCTTCAAAAATACAAACCAAATTGGCAACGTTTCATATGTATTTCATTAACTCTGTGCAGGTGAACTGTGAAATGGACCTTTTTGTAGGCAGAACTGCTGGCACTAATGGTCCATTTTGAGCAGTTAAGATAATTTTTCAGTTTTTGAGTTGTTAATTTTATTACAGAATTTAGAACAATAATGATTTTTTTAATTTTTAGAACAATGGCAATATTTTTTTAAAATTTTGCAAGAATCTGCTACTGCGTACCTGTGCACAAACTTAACTCTTAAAAGACACAGAAATTTTGTACAGATCCTTTTAAAAGTAAGAATAACTCTTTGGAATCCCTAATTCTTTTAAACTAACTAAAACAAATTTCAAGAAGTTTCCTTTCTGGTTGATATTGTCATTAGGTTGTTTAATCTCCGTATTAGTAGCCTAAATACAGGACAGATGGCATGGATGCTTTATGGGAAGTTACATCCATGTCTGGTGGCGCGGCGAGGCCCAGGTGAGGAGCCCTGGCTGAGTCATCTCAGCAAAAGGGAATTGGGGGAATTTTACACTGAACACATCAGGATATGTAGAAGTACATTGGAAGAGTTGCTGTTAAGTTTTCCTCAGTGCTGTAAAAATGAAACAATCTTTTAATTACTTTATTTCAGTTTTGGAAAAAAATATTCTGCCTGTAGTGGCTGTACATTAAAAGCTGTATCTTTTCATGTGGCCGGAATCAGTGTTTTTATAGAGAGAAAAGAAGCCTTAAAAGTTTGGGAGTTTGCTCAAATCAGTTCTTTCTGAGAAATACCTGCAGTAATATCTGTCTGGGTTCTTGGAAACTTTCTTGCTCTTCTAAATGTCCTTTTCCTTGTTTTACCTCATGATAGCACATCCAGGTGGAATTTGCCTTTCAGAAGAAAACTCTTTTCCAAATAAAGAAATAATTACTTGATGCAGAGATTTTCACAGCTAGTTACTTTTCTTACTAAATCAGAATTTTAAGTCAAATGCCTCTGCAGGTGTCCAATTTTCCCTCTCCGTTCACTTCAATGTAAATCAAAATCTGTGTTATTTTGAGAAGAAAAGAGAGCCTGATTACTGTAATATTAAAGATTTTTAAAAGGATACATCATACATCTGTTGATTACGGCAGCAATGCTTTCGTAATGGTTGTGGTTCCTCCTCTAAGCACCTATTTACAGGCACATGCATGTTTTTGATACAGATCTGTCTGCTGTCCGGGAAAAGCCAGACACAGGCGTGTGGGAGCTGCTGCTTCTTAATTGCTTGGATAACTGACAGTGAGTCTGGTTCCAAAACTTGCTGTGTTTATAATTCTTGATACAAAAGGCACAAAAAGTAGATGTGACGGTGCCAGATAACATCTGTTTTACATAGCTTTTGGTTTGCAGTTTCTGATGTGTTATATCTTAATATTAGAAGATGGAGGTGGGTAAGTTGGCTGTTGCCTTCATCCTGGCTGTGCTAAGGGTCGAGGTGCTCCTGCCCTTGGCAGAACAAACCTCTGGACCACCAGGTGGGACAGAAAGAAAGAAAACATGATGCGCAAGAAGCGGAGGGGCTTAAGAGTAATCTGAGATTAGGAGGAGAGCAGAGATACTGTCAGGGCTGGGAAGTGGTAGAAAGAAGGATTTCTGCAAGGATTTATCTTGAGTCTTGCACGGTGGGCTGTATCCCAGGAGGGCACCGAAAGTGGGTTTGTCAAGAGCAAGTCCAAAGGACTGCTGCAAAGAGCGAGTGAGGCAAGGGGAGTTCTGTTGACAGACTTAATTTAAACCAGTCAAGGGAAAAACTTGTGGGGCTAAAAGATGGTAAAGTATAGGGCCCAAGTGGCACTAGATGGATGATGCTTACATTGTACGTAAGTAGATGTCTGGTAAAGTGACACTGCATTGAGCCAGGTATTTAGTAGAGGCGTATCTACCAACAGGTAGGATGTGATTTCAGTCTCTTCTTACATGTGTACATGCTTATCCTATGTTTGCTTGAAAAGACTACACATGGAAAATTGCCAAAACCATTGTTTTAACAAAGTCACATTAATTTGTAATGACCTTTATCATAGCTGAGATGCCAAATTGTGGTTCGTCAGAAACTCTGATTTTAGATTTGCAGATAATAGCTTCAGTGCAATACAAATACTTACGTAGTTTTCTACAATCACCAGTGTGCTCTTCAAAACAAGAAACCCATGGCAACAGTGATCTGCAAGATACTGTATGAAACAAGGTGGAATGCTTCTTTTTTATGTGAAACAACTCCAAATGTTCTGATTTTCCTGTATATACCCTTTCGCATGTAACTTTAGAATTGTCATGGAGAACTGAATACTTCTTTATTTTTAAACTTTATGCAGTGGTACATACAGAACTTCAGCTGAAATTAGTAAATGTAGAAATGTAAACACTAACATATGTCATATTTATGAATTATATGGATTATCCTTTATATTGGGTTTATAAGCAACTTTTACTATATGGAAAATATTTTATTTTGAGTTCTTGTTTACATTCATAATGCAGTTCTAGGCAGGTTCAAGATGCTGGTTAACCTTTGAAATGTATTATTTGCCTAGTGCTTAACAGAGAGATGACGAAGAAGTGCATATTAAAGCCTCTCAAAACACAGAATCATCAATCTTCAAGTAGCTTGGCTTCCCGCAGCGCGCTGCTATCCGGGATGCACAAGGCATATCCTCAGCCCGTGGAAGCTTGATGCATCCAGCCTCCTGCTTTTGCACATTCTCAGTGGAAATGTCAATTGGACATTACCAACTGCTTCTGCCTGCCTTTAATATCTCTTCAATAATTCAGTATGTTGTCTGACTCTGTGCTAAACTTATAACCTGTCACTTATTATTTTACTGACCTGATGGCTCTAGCTCTAGAATCTAAGTCTGTGTTTGAAACCTAATGTTCACTCTTTATAATGTTTTCTGTTTGGTCACACGGGTAATTAAAAGCATAAGCTTCTAACGAGTAACACAGCTATAAGAATGGTTTTAGGTCTTCTTACTGGTAGTCCTTGAATTACCTTCATCTGAATTTGAAAGTACAGCATTCACAACTTTGACATTAAAATTATACATTTGGTGAATAATGTATGTACTTTTCGGAAAGTCGAATTAAAAATAAAATCAATTGGTTAGCATTAGAGCCTCACGTAACTCTTTGATGTCAGCCTTTTCTGGCATGCTATTAATAAAGGCCTGTGATAAAATGTTTAAAGAGGTCTTGGTACTTTATGGAATTATACAAGCTGCATTTTCTTAGACCGTTTTTCACTCTTTGCACATGAGCCTCAGCGTGCTGCCGTGTGTGTTCAGGCTGGTCCCCAGTAACCTGCTCAGAGAGATCTGGGAAGGATTTTGCCCAAACACTGCTGACCGTCGGCCAGTTTTGTGCTTTTATTTGTCCACCTTTTAAAAAAAATGCTGGCTGTGATATCTTCTGTAGCATTGCTTTTATAACAGTAGTAAAATTATGATGTAAAACTAACTAAACTATAAATATCATTACAAAAACGCATAAAGTGACAAAAACTAATTTACAGCAGTTTCAGATAGCAACGGAAAAGATTTTTGTCGTTGCGGAAGCACATGGTTCCATTGCGCCTGTGGTAACCCCAGTAATCTGAAAATGGTAAAATAGCATTATTAAAATTAGTTAACCTATTAAACTAGATGTAAGTGATTTTTTTTCTTTTTTTTTTTTTTTTTTTAATATGTAGGATGAAGATCGAACAGAGGAGGACAACAGTAGAGTTGAGCCTGTTGGACATGCAGACACTGGTTTGGAGAATGCTACCAATTTTTCCCTGGAGTAAGTTACTGGCAGAACACATTGTTTAACGATGAGTCTTGAGATTGAACATAGAGTAGCGAAACACTTGGAATAATGAGTGATATTGCTCTTAAGAAAGTGGGGCAGTCTTTTTTAGGTCATTTGTCATTTTGGTTTTAAACAATTTGCTTCATGGACCTTTTTAAAGCAGATTTTAAACAGTTTAAAAAGCCTGTGTTAAAGACAAGCATTGGAAACTTGACATTTATAAGTGCTGATGCTACAGTAGATTTTCTGCCTCAAAGAAGATGCTTAGTTGATGGAACTCTGAGAACTTGACAGAAGGAATAGTTTTTTGCTAGCACAAATATATCAACAGGCAAGAATTTCAAAGGGAAAGATATGCACAGAGGTCGCATAAGTTGCATGGTCAAAAACTTCATACTTTGTGAATGGATCAAAACTGAGGCTGTTTAGGACTGGGAAGCACCTCCTAATTAAAAAAAAAAAAAGTACAGGACATTTTATTTCATCATGAGGTACAGCAAACTTGACCTTTCGCTTTTCATTGCAAAGAGCTGATCCATACCTCACTATGGAATTGATGAGAAAATAGCCATTCTACCCTTAAATTAAACCTTTTAAATTGATTAAACTTAAATTTTAAATAAAAATACATCTTCTGCTCCTATTATTTCTGAATTAAATTATGAATTAGGTGCAGGGGGTTTAAATGTTAGATAAAGATCATGATGACATCTATTAGGCAATACATGCTGAGTTTTGCTCGTTCTGTTTACAAAATCTGTTACATTGTAAATTCCAAATGCTGTTTGCTAAATAGAGTTTGCAGAACTCCTGTCAAATGTAATGCTTCTTGGTGTTGCTTTTAAGTAACTTACTGACTTTTCATCATATGCTACTTCATTCTTCTCTGGTTTGCTATCTTACTTCTCTGTATGTTTGTTTGAAGTAGTTGGCCCAAACTTCTGAGAAAATCAGGAAGCAAAATTGAAACAATCTTTCTTAGGAAGGGATCATTTCCTTTTGTTTTCCATTTTACAGAGTTTAACATTTGAATTTGGGATGGATTTTTTGGAAGAAAAAGTATAAGAAAAGTGAGTGCCTAGACCTTAAGTGTTTACTTTGGAAAAAAGGAAGGTTATTGACTCAAGCAGTAGAACAAGTTAAACAGTGTAGGCTGGATATGAAAACTGACTTTTTTTTTTATTTTATTTTATTTAAAGCTGTGTTTCCACTTATGACAGTGCCAGGTGAATCACACTGATTTTCATTTGTTCTCTTCCTCAGCCCTCAATTTTCTTTTATGCTAATAGGAAAGTCAGAAAAAAGTTGATCATCGGGGGCCGTAGGCATACAAATAACAAAGGATGCCTTTTTGAGTACCTTTTGGAGGTGAAAGGCATTGCTTGATTCCCATGAGCTGCTTTGCACACTACTTAATGAAAACAGCCTTAATGTACAGTGAGAATGAAATGAAATTAGCCTCTACAGAAACTGGGACGGGAACATTACCAAATGCTGTAATGCTGTCAGTCTTAAAAACATTGGTCCAGGTCTGAAGAATAACACGATTTTGGCTGATGTCTCTCAGGTCTCCTATTATTGCAATACTTTCTTGAGATAAACAGTGACAACGGGGATAGAGACCTTCCATTTCCATTTGTGGTGTTTAAAAAAATGAGTTAAAAAAATCAGGAATGAAATTGAGGCATACAACAAATGCAAAAGCTACCTTAAAAAATATATTAAAAAAAAAATAATGTAGATGAAAAAAACCCCAAACTGTATCACAAGATTTTTGTTGACTTCCTAAAGATTTGTGGTCTGGTTATTCTCAGAATCCAAATTAAGCGCTGCAAGCTTTCATGATGGGCCACCATATGATCAGGAGCGTATTGAAGGAAGTAGAATATCTTTTACTGCCATCATAGGGCATTGGTCTTGCTCTTTGCTCCATTTCTACGTTAAATTTGATTTGTATGCGTATGAGAAACAAGCTTCTCCAAGATCTGTGTATATAATATGTAGTGCCAGGAAATATGGAAAAAGTATATAATACTAGAGAGAGGCGTAAGCCACAAATTTACATTGTGGCTTTCGTTCAGATCTCTCACTTCCAGATTTACGGAGAAGTTTGGCCTTTATGTAGTATTTTCTCATTTGGTTATTTATAGCTCTTTATGGTTTATGGGCTGTGTTCCACCTTTCCAGATGTGGGCATGTTTCAAATGCATCAGTAGATTTGGTCCAAATCTATTTCTAGAATTTTTGCACGTCTCTTTCTGAACCTGTACTCTCCTCTTTCACTTTTCCCCTCTCTACAGCAAAAAGTATAATTGAAAACTAGATGCATAGGTGCTTCAGGAGGACGTCTGGTTGGTTTTGAATGTTACAGTTAAATGCTACTTTGGAAACTTCGCCTAGTAAGGAGATAGAGATACAGCAAGCTTCCAGTAAAAGATACAGAGTTACAATAAAACAAATTCATGTGTTTTAAAACTGGAAGAATTTAATCAACTAAAAATTAAATAATTCTCATTTGATTAAAGGGTAGTTATGTAAAAGCTAATGATAAGGGTCAGAGTGGGCTCTCCCTAAGATAAAAAATAAAGCATGCCCGTGCTATGATCAGCTTTTAGGCTTTTGAGGAAAAAATGTTTGTGGTATTTGAGGTATTTCTGCTTGGCAGTTGAAACGGTAGAAATTTAACTTTAGAATAAGGAAGAATTAAAATGAATATGCATGCAATAACGATACCTTTTTTATATAGCAAACTAAGTTTACAAAAAATTCCTTTGATTTTTGTTTGGATTATTAATTGAACTGTTTTTGATGATTGATCTCCTTTCATGCCATCAGACTAATCTTCAGGTACGTAGCATTCAACAGTGCTTTCATCACCATGACTTGATTTCTGGAATGGTTTTGTTTTTCTGTGTATGTTTGTGTGGGGTTTTTTGGTTCCTTCACGGTACATGTTCATATTCCCTCATTCGTCATTGTCTCACAGTGATATGGTAAAGCTCGTAGAAGTCTCCAACGACGGCGGGCCTTTGGGAATCCATGTAGTGCCTTTCAGTGCCCGAGGCGGAAGGTAACGTATCGTGTAGGATTTTAATTGTATCATAACTTGCTCTGTTTTACCTTAGTTGTGTTAATTTTTGTATTGTGTGCCTTTGCATTCTGTAGAATATTGTATGTTTTTCACAAGGCAGTCTCACTGCTTAAGAAAAGAAGAAATGCAACAAGTTTACTGACTCTGTACTTGGAATGGACTCTATAATGGACAGGCACTGCTTAAAATGAGTTAGAACTGTGGCTCTGAAAAATAGCGGTTCTGTTGTGATCTCATGGGAAATTGAATTATAAGGATGTTTCCTTTTGGACTTTTAAAAATTATGATCTGCTGCTTTAATTCAGGTGAATATTTATGCAACATTTCCTTGCTGACTGTTTAGAGCCACACGTTCCCAAATAACAGGAGGAGTCTAAACCAGAGGCGTCCTACGCCTGCGTTTGATAAGAGTGGGAAAGAAAACAATCGTCATGCTTTCGATATTTAGTGTTGTCCCATCTGTTGGGGTTAAAATGAAGTAGGAAGACCCGTTGAAACATTCTGGTTTTGGGGAAGGTGAGCCTGTTTTAGTTATATGACAAGCTGGAACCTCCTGAAGTTGGACTGATTACCAAAAAAATAAAAAAAGGTAATTTACATTAAAGATATCATTTGGGGGGGGGTTATATTAGTAAACAGAATGCACCATCTCTAACGCTTACTTTGCTAAAGTAGAGTTATAGCATTTAGGGTCAGTAACATAGTCTCAGAAAAATAGCTTAACTTTTGTAGTAATTAGTGGTGGATTTGAAGCTTCGAAGTATGTTGAAAAAATGATAATTCAGGAATATAAGCAAATTCTATTCTGGTGATTCATGTCCTAAGTATACACTGTATTTTCCATCTGTAAGGAAAAGGGGAGCAAATAAATTTTTTGAAAAGTAATCTTTGATTACCCATGAAGGGGTGGTATGTTCTCACATGTCTGTCAACTCAGCAGCAATTTCAGTTTAGTGATTAAGAACAAAACTAACTTGCTATATATCTCTCTCAAAAATTAATACCAAACTATTTTCAGAGATGATAAATGTATTTTTCCTTCTATACCAAATATGTTCACAAGAGTTTAAACACAGCATAAGAGCTTTACTTGCAGTTGTTACTTTAAACCATATGCTTTCATTGCCATACTGACATATATTATGAGAGAATGTAATTTTTCTGAATTTAAGGCTACTTTTTCTGAGGACTACAAGTATTAAGAACAAGCTTCTGTAATGTGGTAAATTCTTCTATTCATGATCTGAAATTTAGTAAATCCAGTGTGGGAATGGAAAGGGCAGGAGTGAATGGTACTTCAAACATAAGCTCACAAGTAAATCCCCCGAAGTTGGAAATGGTTGAAATGTTCACACAGTTATCTGGGATTTAGACAGTATGAAGGCCAAGAAAAAGACTGGTTTAAGAATGTTGGCTGCCTACTAAGTACTCATTTAATAAAATTGATGTTACTAATGTATATTTTGACATTTTGAATAGGAATTTTAACTCGAGTAACGTTCACTCCCAGACTGTTAATGTGGTTGTCAAGTCTGAGGCGAAGCTTAAACTGTTTATGCATAATGATAGCATGTAAAATGAAAAAGATGTAAACACAGAAATAAAATATCTCACTTTTTTTAAGGATGCTAGCTATGTCAAGAGCTATGAAGGACTTTTAACTTTTTTTTTTTTTTTTTTTTTTTTGTCCCAAGTTTAGGATTATATGTTAAAGTTTTATTACCGGAAAGCAAATTTTAAATATAGACGTTTAGAATCAAGATGTAGTTGAAAATCAAATTCTGTTCCAAGGGAAATAATTTTTATATTAAAATGTATCTGCTTTTTCTTCATAATACTAGAACTCCCCTCACTGAAAAATGGATGGTATGTGTAATTGCTGCCTGAGTTTTTTCACCCCCCACGCCCCCTAAGTAATCTTCTGGAGAGGGGAGATACTTGGTTCTATGTCTTGAAAGTGTGGAGGAGCAGATTTGGAGAGGACCTTGGATATTTCCAAAACATTTCTCCAATGCTCTCCGTGTTGTAGTGGAAGAAAAGTAGAGTTCATTGCTTGATGAAGACTCGCTTTACCCTGTGCCCACACCTCCACTTGCTTTCAGTGAGAACAAAGACATTTCCTCCAGCTGCCTGCAGCTTGCAGTGTGGGCAGGGAAAGGAATGCACCCAACTTCGGTTTTGGAGAGCTTGGTGGGGTGGGTTTTTTTTTAAATCCCTCCCCCCCTCGCTGGTCCCCCGTCTCTTTTGAGCAGATAAGATACACTTGGTTCTCCTTTTGCTAGATTCAGAGGGAGAGCAGATGCTTGGCAGGGATCCTCTTCTGCCTACTTGTTTCTCGCTCTAGCACATGGCTGCTCTTTGTTCCTCCTCTGGCTGCAAAGCATCGTGCTCCGTGCTACACTGAACTAACTTACTCAAGCAGGATATCTGCTCAGTAGAAACCTAAATCTACAAAACCAGACACAGGACTCAGTAAAGACTTTGAGAGATGTCCAAAACAAAAAGATGTGATCTATCATATAGCTTAGTCCATTGGCCCACTGTTGCTTTATATTTCCTTGGTGTTCAATTCCAGTTATGCTGTGTTTTCAATCATTTTTCTTCCAGTTCCTTATTTGCTTTTGAAAATAGTACTCAATAGGCAATGGTTATTAAATCAATAATTTCAAAACTGTAAAAACACAGTAAAGCAGTTCTCCCTTTTTTCCCCCTGTACAATAAACAGGGGCCTTCTCCCACCAAGAAAACCCTCCCTTCCCAAAGCAAACACCCCAAGCTTCTAAAAATTGTGTGCCATAACCATGTCCTTTATTTATATTGAGGAAATATTTGATTTTTTCTTGGTCTTTGAGGGTTTGAGTTTGAAGTAAGAATCTGTCTTCAATATTGGCTTTTGATCTTGAACAAAATCTGCAAAGATGCTACTAATTATTTCTGTTCTTAGTAAAACTGAAACTTTTTTTCAATGAAGAAAAAAAAATCTCAGTAATTCTCTGGGAAAAGTACTATTGATTTGTACAGACGTGGTCAAACTTTCTTCTATGAATGTGTTTCCTTATTATCCTTCTGTTTTTACCTCTAGAAGTTTATCAGTCCTTTATTGGCCTTTTTGATCATATGCTTTGGGTGACAGAATTTGTTCACCTTATCAGAAGGGAGGAGGGGTATGCATATTCATCACCTTATGGTTGTGAAGTTTTTCAAGATAAAAGTTCTGTTTGTAAAACCTGCTTGCACATTTTTGCAATGGCATAGATGCAGTGCTAAGCAGAACGGGAGGCATGAAAATGAAAGCAGAAAGATGGACAGAATAGAAAGTGAAGAGGAAAGTGTCTAGATAAGAGTAGAGCAAAGAGGAAATGAATGAGAGGAAAGCATAAAAGGAAAGAAAATTCTAAATCTGTGCAAAATTGCCTTTAGCACCAATCCTTCCTTCTTATTAGGTGCTCGGAGCAAGCACTCAGTCCCTTAACAGCATTTGAGCAATCCTGGCTGATGGGCAATGTTATGTTGATGCATAAATGGGGTTGCATCGAGTTCTCTGCAAGCTTAATAGTAATTATAGCATAATTTATCATTATATGGCCTCTTTTAAGAGTCTTTGAAATCTTCTCAAGCTCTATACCCTAGTTGCTCTTCCAAAATCCTGCCATGTCTGTCTTTGGAAGGAGATTCAACAGACACAAGGAATATATGAGATAACATCAGGAATCTCTGTGAATAATGATATGGAAGTTACAGTCCCGTAGTCCCAAGACTACTGTGAAGTCTACTTAATAAAACAGAACAGAAAAAGATTTGGATATTCATCTGAAACCCTCATAAAGTACGTCCATTAATAAGTATCAGACATTACTTTGATGCAGAGCGGTATGTAGGGCTCTGCCAGCTGTTCTTCCTATTGAAGCATGCCACAAAATCCATGATAAACCGTACAGCTAAAACCTGGCAGTTAAAAATATTTAATCTGTGTTTTTATGTTATATATCCTAAATGTCTTAAAAATATTAAGGAAATCTCAGAAGAATGTGAAAAATAAGAGACTGAACTTTATTGCTTTTTGTCAGTTTAAATGACAAATTTAACAGATTTTATTAAAAAAATGAAAAACTTCATTTGAAGTTAGGCATTGATGTGTACATAATCCCCGTACTAGAAAACTGTTTATACATTTTTCTGTACTGTAGTTCTTTTATTTCTTTTTGCTTTTACTGGAAGTACTAAACTTAGAGTTTATAAATCACTTCATATTTCACTTCAAAAGTTTTAGTCTTTTACTCAAGATACAAAGAAAACTAAAGCAATATCTAATGGCCATTGTCTATACTGAGAGTCCTTAATACTGCCTTCAAGGTGCCTCTCTAACGATCGTATTCTGTTTGATCATCTAGGAGGTATGAGTTATCTGCATCTCTATTTATTCCTCTCCTGCATTTCCAACCTTTTAAGTCTCAAAGGTAGCCACAGTTTTCAAAAACATATGCATTGAGAAAAGATTCCCTGTGGTGTGAATGTGCCATTCCCTCACTCTTTCAGCGGAATTCAAGGCTCTCTTTGTCTGATCTCAGCCTTTAAAAAGTTATATAAGCCTAATTTGAAGTATTACTCAAGCTAAAAAGCTGAGGAGTAGTTACCAAAGGTTGGAAATTGGTTCCGGACTTCAGGCGTGAAAGCTGATAAAGTTATTTTAATGCGTCCACAGTAGCGCCGTGACGTCAATGTTGTGCAGAGGAGTTTATGTCCAATTTAGCATTGATCAGCCACAATAATTTCACTTGAACAAACAAGCTCTGACCTCCGAATCTCAGAGAATTTATACCGTGTTTATGTTCCTGTAGAACTTCTCAGAGATATTTCATTGCGTGAAACCACTACACATCAGCTTCTCAATCAATCCTTATTTTTGCCCCTTAATCTAGTTTTTGCCCTTTCATGTTAGTGACTTTACATAAACATCTAAATTGGTTATTTTCTGTTCTGTCTGATTTGATTATATTACAGTTAGCTTGCAGGTAATAGGTAAATAACTTCAGTGTGTATGTACAATGGGTGGTGATGGACGAGTCATATTCTAGATGCTCAATGTAATATTTTTATTACTCTTGTTGTATCTACACTGTCAGTTTTTATTAAGACAAATTATCATCATTTCCATACAGCTGGATGGCATGTGGGGAGTTCCCCATTTCAAAGAACTACCCAGACTAACTCAGGCAATTTAGACGTCAATAAAACATTTGCTGTTTATTTCTAGTTTTACCATTGGTTGCAATTTATACTGAGAACGGAAATGTTAACACATTTTTGTTAATTCTTGTGGAAATACAGTGGTGCAAATGCTAATATAATCTAAGCTGTTTACATTCCCAATTAGGTATTTAAAACAAATACAAAGATTGAGCTCTGTGCTTTGATACTGTTTTCATTCTGTCCCCATGTCAGCTAATGTTAGTCTAAAACAGTGCAGGTACCAAATATCCATTTATAACTATTGTTCCGACAGGGTTATAGACTTGCAGAGTGTTTTGTAGGGGTTCACACAATATTTAATCGTAATTTTTTAAGAAGTTATAGTTTAAAATGTTTATAAGGGAAGAATTATGTTAGAGAACGTGTTGACTTACTTTAACTGGACAAGCTTAAGCAAATTCAAATGCACCCATATATTTGTATGCTACATGGTTGTGTTTAAATAAATATGTATACTGGCTTTTGTATTTTATACTAGATTAGTTTACAGGCTTTCAAAATTTATGTTTGCCTAATGTAAGAAATGTAATATTGAAACTGTAGTAGAGCTACATCTCCACTTATCAGGATTAATGGTCGTGGCATACGGCAGGGAAAAAATATCCAATTAGTTTTTAGGTTATTGGATATTTGCAATATCAGGTCTATTCTGTTTATCTCCAGTTACTGCAACAACAAGCATGAATTCCCATAATGCCTTTTTTAGAGTCATATTCTTACCTCAAACCGTAATATGCTGAAGAAATACTGGAGGAGATTGATAGGCTTTTGTTAGTACCATTTTCAGGAACATATATTTTATGCAAGTTCTTGGAGCGTTTACTCTGCTATGCAGAACTGCATTCAGGAAATTGTTTCTGGAACTGTGTCTAACAGAATCTTTCGCCCCATGTTTTTATATTAAAAAATTACATAAATTAAAAGGCACTGTGAGGATCCTGGTTTCAAATTTGACCCAGGCTGTTCATCCAGCCTTGAATCTGTTCTCAGTGACTTTAGCTTTACGTGCCTTGGTTAGCCTAGCTCTAGCATTTGTTAAAAGCAAAATCCTCATGAGCACCATATGTTCTGTCTGAGATGAGCAATCTTGCATTAGTAGAACTTGTAGCCTTTGTTTAATGAGATTATTTGCAATTTTGACTGGTAGTTTATTTGTATTACATTATTTTACCGTTGGTTAGGATTAGTAATATTTTTACTAGAATAAAGATGCATCTTCCATTAATAATTTAACTTCAGAATGCGAAATGGTAGAAGGCAGCATTTCAAGAAAAATGCTATCAAAAAACATTGATAGACCAATTACTTTGTAATCATAAGTACACAGAGACACTGGAATGAGATAATATTTTGTATGGCATATTATCATAGTATTGACTGGGAGTGTCATACTTTGTGTAGAATATGTTTGGATTTTTAACATATTGATGTTTTGATATTTTTTATATTTAACCATATGAACAAAACACCTGTTGCAGTTACTGTGTACGCTCTCGTGCAAGCATTCCCTGCACTTCCAAATTCTGCACTGTCTTTGGGCATTACAGAGGAGCACACCTGTGTCAGCGTGCTATTGGGCACGAAGTGGAAGAAAAGGAAGAGTAGACACAATTCTTTCCTCTCCCCCTCAGATATTTTGGTGGATTTTGCTTAAATGTAGCATTCCCAATTTTCTATTTGCTTGCTTCTCTCTCCCCCATTTAGAGAAGTCCTCTTCAGTAATTTCACTTTGGAGCTCAAAGAATTTGTCTCCCCAGAGAAATTCAACAACTCAGAAATGAAAAAGTCACAAACTTGTTTTCTAACCATCAGTTTTATTAATTATTTCTGATAAAAATAATGCAGTGAAGGCATACAAATATTTTTCCTTTTTGTCATTAACATTCACAACTCTTATTTTAGTGCTTTCTGCAACTAACGATCTATAAAAATCTGAGACTCTGTTCAAAGCTTATTTTAGTGAACAGAAGGTAAAAGGGATTGAATCAATGTTTTTAAAATTTGTTTTCTTTTACTTCCTGTGACAACATACCTTCATAATTACCAGAAAATTTTAGAGCAATAAACGGAGCACAACGTGGTCATTAAGTTAGGGTTAAGTGGCTATTGTGGACTTCTAGAATTTTTTTGTCATGCAAACTATTATAGAGGATTGTGGGAAAGCCAAACAGAAAACCACCTAAATATCTAGATAATGTAAGGTGTTTCAGTAACCATAGTGATCAGGAAAAAAACCAAAACATGGAAGACTTGGTTTTGCTTTGGGAAATTTGGGAAAATTGGTTTTGCTTTTTTTTTATTTTCCTTTTTAATGGGATATGCCGGGTTGTTAGAAGGAATCTACAAAAGGTGGAACTTTCCAAACCCAAGGAATATCAACTGGGGAGGACTAGATGTGCACTAGTATTGGTTGTGGTGTTAAAGATTTTTTTTTTTTCTCTGAAATGTGTGTATTCTAGAGAAACAATACTTTAGCTTTATGGAATTTTTCTGGTCCTAGTGCTCACCAGTGTTATTGCAGAGAGACAGATTGCTAATTGCAGCAGCTGAGCTGAAGTCAAGCCCAATGCCAGTTAGCATCAGTGACTGTACTTAAGCAGTCCATCGGGAACCAAATGAGGGTGGAGAAGGTTTGCCTCTGATGGGAACCCTGGACAGGTCAAAGGTGCCGTATGTTAGGTGTTTACAAAATACTTCCTATCAGTTAGAAACAGAATAATATCACTTAAATGTTAATGTCTGACTCAAACTCCGTTTGATGATTTGTGTTATCAAAATGCTTTATGTTGTTTTTCTCCTCACAGTCTGTTTACATGTATAGATCCTTTCAACATCATATCTCAATGTCTCTAGGTGGTTCCAAAATGGAAATGCTACTAGGATTGTTTCTCTTCTTCATCTGCCTTGTAGGAGAAAGCATATGACTGTTCTGTAAAATAAATGTCTTATTTCAATATGTTTATGATAAATTGGTAAATGAAGAATTTAAAGTGGAAGAAATAAGTTAAAGTTAATTTTGCTTTGCTGACACATTTGATGAAGTGCTCAAGTGCGTATATAACTTTTGAGCGCATGAGGAGTCCTTTTAAGAATCATTGCTCATTTACTTAGAGGTATGTGTGAACCGGAGTGCTATGATCACTGAAAGCTTTGTGCTAAAAGACATATGTGGTCTTGCAATTCCTGCCATGCAACCAAGTATTTTCCACACCGTGCCTTGAAAGGACTTCTGAAAAAGTAATGCTTTTGACGTGGATGATGTGAATTTGACCCACTGATACATCCTGTGGGATCTTAAAGTAAAGCTCATCTTCTATAAAAACTTCAAATGCAGTGTCGATGCAAGAATAATCATGAAGATTGAATCCTCCTTCAAACCTAGAGTTCAGGTATAGAAACATCATTGACTTTTCATGCTATCCTACCAGTACCTCAGAAATCCACTCTTCAGGATCCATTTCATGATTTCAGGTTGAATATTTGTTTACCTTTTCTCTTTAAGATAATGTTCTTAAGATGTCACTGTGGGTAAGCACTAGACAGAGGTGACCAACTCATTGCACAGAGGTTATCAGATGGTAATTGTCTTCAGTCATTACTGAACCAACTCATTTAAGATAATATGCTGAATTAAGAAGGGCATTTAAGTTTCTAATTCCCCCTTTGTTGTTCAGTAAAAAACCAGAAGCATTTGGTTCGCATGAAGTTCCAGAATCCTCTGTCCATCCCTTCATTATAGGCTGCTTATTACATGAGATGACCCACCCATTTCACTTGTACAGAAGCAGTAATGATGGCTGTGGTATTCTCTGGTAATTCAGAAATTCAGGTGAACCTGTTCAACTTCAGTTAACTAGCACAAAAGATGCCAGCTGTCAGATGTGTGTTGCTTCTTGGAGCTTTTTCTGCTCAGAAATCTAGGCCTTTTGCAAGAAAAGACATGCTTCATTCACCCAGGGTCTTTGTTTCATCGATAAGGGATAATAATTCAGGTAATGCTTATAAATTATTAGAAACGATGATATCCTACTCCAAGGTAAAGATGGTTTAAAGTTTAGTTTCTACAGCGATTATGAAAAAATATTAAATCAGTAGGATTTTCTGTGCTGCAGATTGTTAGAACAGTAATCATTTGTAATCTTAATGTTCCAGAACCCTGGGGCTGCTGGTAAAGCGATTGGAGAAAGGTGGAAAAGCTGAACAAGAAAACCTCTTTCGTGAGAATGACTGTATTGTCAGGATTAACGATGGAGACCTTCGGAATAGGAGATTCGAACAGTAAGTACACTCACTGCACGTTACATTGCATTATTTAATCTTTACCACTGCACCTTGCAGTAATTTGAGGAAATGAAGTATTTAAGAAAAAATTGTCTAAGCTTGCCTTTCTAATAAAGAATAGATATGCTAAGGAACATTAGTGGTTTTTAATTAGCCAAACTACAAAAAATTCAGGGTAATTATTGTCATTAAAGTATATGCACTTCTCACTTGATTGTTTTTGCACATTATGGATTTTCTTCTTCTTGCGTTGATAAACTGTTTATAATTAAATTCCCATGTGAGTTTTTGCTCTTATACTTGCAATGCGTCATGTGCAGTATATGTGGCTAGCACGGAGACTTTATTTTTAACATTTTAAAAATATTTGTGGTTTTGTATGTGTGAGAACTAAAGATCCTATATGCAGAAACTTCCTGGAGAAGTTTGAGAGATCATAAATATTTGCTCAGTGGAAGCCTGGACTTGGTAGAATCCCGAAATGATGAATCAGAAAGACTTATAAAAGTGAAATCAGGTTGCAGTTCACACACAGATAATTGAAAGAGAAAGCAGGAGAGTTATGCAGAAAATGAGTGATTTCAATGATGGTAATACCATTCTGAAAACCCTAACATGTTGAGGGCCAAAGGAATACAATTTCTTCTGATCGCCCTATACTTAATATACATCTGAAATGTGTTTTTTATTTCTTTGACTCTAACCTGGACTGGAACATGACCCTGTGCCATATGGTTGAAAGCAGCTCGTCTCTGCTTGTTCTGTGGTTCTGAATCACAATTTAAGTCTGTGAAGAGACTTGTTGCCTTTGTGTACTTTGGACTGTGACCTAGAGCCCAATGCCTGTCTCTGCGGGATTAAGCATTTTTTTCCCTATTTCTTAATTTATTCTGAAAGACTGCTAACTTACAAAAAATAAAGTGTAAACTAGACTTTTTGCAAGACTGCATATGCTCTCAGCAAATTATGGAAATACATAGTCTTTGTATAAAGTGTAATTTTCATTCTAATAATTCTGTTGTCACTGTGATTACTGTATCTGAGGAAGCAATTATCAAGGTTCAAAACAAAAGGACACTGCAGTCCTGCCATAGAACTGTCTGTATTTCAAGACTGTGTTTAAGATTTTTGCTTTTCCAAGTCCAGTATTTACTATGTTATTTGTTCAGCATATTTAACCATTGTGTTACCCTAAGGCAATAAACCTTAGCGAAAAGCAGACCAAGTAGACTAGAGAACAGATTCGAGTTTTATGGTTTATGCTTGAGTGCAATGTGTCTGTCAGCCCGTGTTGCTTAATTAACATCAGTAATTATGCTTATAACGTCTTGTAGCCTGCCAGTCCTAATTTGCTAATTTTCTGTTCATTTTGAAACCTAGAGCACAGCATATGTTTCGCCAAGCCATGCGTACGCCGTTCATTTGGTTCCACGTGGTCCCTGCGGCAAATAAAGAGCAGTATGAACAGTTGTCCCAAAGCGAGAAGAACACTTACTACTCCAGTCGGTTCAGCCCCGATTCCCAGTATGCTGACGGCAAAAGCATTAACAGTTCTGGACTTCACACGTTACAAAGAATGTCTCGAGCGGGTAACCAGTCCGATCAGACAGACTCCTACTCGCAGCTACCTCATAGTGTGAATTCATCAGGGAAACCACCCTCGGGCCTGGTACCATCACCTCAGAAAGTTCTCACCTCCACTGCAAACAGTGGGTATAACACCAAAAAGATAGGGAAGAGGCTCAGTATACAGCTGAGAAAAGGTAAGGCAGTAGTGTACGCCTCCTATAGCGTGAGGTCTGGGTGTGTAGCGTATGTCTGTGTGTCAGTGCCATTGAGATTGGGCAGGACAGCTTGCAGAGCACAGGGGGAGCGATGGATCGATTTTTGAAGCCAAGTACCTGAGTTGTCCCTGAGGGCACGCCCAGGGGTCCAGCCGTGCTTTCACACTGTGCAGTGTGTTTGCAGAAGGCCCCTTTGAAGAGTGCTTTGACATGGTTTTCTGTCTCTCAACTAGAGAGAAGTGCAGTAAGTGCTACCGTTTCTGTTGGCCAAGACCCAGGGAGTGGGGAACTACTTAACTAGTAAAAGTAAATCTGCGAAAATGGCCCATATTCTGTGCTTTACAGATACCATGACTTTTCAGATTGAATAACCGTGAGTTTGCTGTTAGATTTTAAGAGTGCGTTGGATCCAGTTGGTAAATTGGGCTTTCTCATTTCCAGCTAAAGCTTTTTTTATTCCACTGGGATGCAAAAGTCTTTGTTTAAACAGTTGAGATGTAATGTGATATTTCCTGTCTTAGGCCTTATGCTAATGTGGTTTGAATGGGGGTGAGAGACTATTTAAAGGCAGAGGAGAAAGCAGCGCGTGCCTATCTCAACATCTGTGTTATGTGGGCACATGTAGATGCACTGGTACATTGGTGGAATTTTTATGATGTCTTAAATGTCCTTAGTGAGAAAATTCCGTATCTTTCTGTAGTTACCATCTAGATGCTTTTAAGATAGTTTGAAGTATAATAAAATGACATTTAGATGCAAGTATTTCTTAGCTCTTGGGAAGTGTTTTTTTTAAAGGAATATACATGCTGTAAACTTTATGGTATTAAAATGAGCATGTTTAAGGTTAGATATAATATGATCTCTAGGAGCAAGAATAGGGTTAAATTACACAGCAAAAAGTTTACCCATGTGACAGGATTCTCTGTGAACTCAAAGTACATTTGCCTTAGGATATTGTATGCGCTTAGTGTTAATAATTTTTATTAATTAATCTTTTAATCAAAAGGTATCAAAGACAATGCATTGAATGGTAGAGACTGTACAGTTTCACAGGTACCAGGCTACTTCTCACATTATCATTGTGCTTTCCTTTCTATGAACTCCACATGAACCACCAGATTGCTTCTTTCTGGTTGCTGAATTTTAAGCTCTACAAACTTGGATGACATAAGGTTGAGTTGACAGTTTGCTTCTGTTGTTGATGCTCCTTCAATAAATTCTTTAGGCCATCAGCTCAGGTCAGCCTGTTTGGAAGAACTGGTTGTTATTGGCTGAGTAAGGGATCGCTCTGCTTACAAATATGCTCTCAGTCACCACAGTGATTTTTCCCTATATTTTTATGTCTTCAGAAGCCTGTAGAAATATCACTTGGACATTACATGAAAGAATTCTTAGCCCAGAGTGGAAATATACATTTCATAGAATTTAAAAGCACCAACAAATGAATATGGGAACGGAATATTTTTGCATGAAAGAAATGTGGTGCTATAGCTGCTCATAAGATACGAGGATGTAATTTTGATGTGTTACGGATTCTTTGACTGTGATGTGAGGTTACATTTTGGTCCACTTGCACTGGATTCTGCTTCATAAATATGCTCCCCACTTCTATAATGTAATTTAGCATTGCTGGCACCCAGTATATTAGATGGTTTGGGAAGAAGATGCATGCTACCTGTTGATGGAAAGTGATCTGTAAGATACTTTAACATGCAGTTCACACCAGAGAAGTTTGGTGGCTCTTATGCTAGTATAAGCTTTGGAATCCATATCTAGAATATATTTCAGAAGTTTAGAGGGGTTATTTGTTTCTAACAGTTTGCTTATGTGAGATTACTACTTAGGCAGAAATGGCACCTAGCTCAGATCATAGACAGACAGACGGAAACTAGTGTACTGTATTTTGTGCATGATGATGATATTTGAAAAAAAAAAAGCCTAAGGAAGGATATCTTTTTATCATTGCTGTCTTTCATTTGTTCATATCCACTGTGGAAAGAGGCATGTCCTCCCATTTTGGCTTTCATTTGATCACTCTGAGCACATGCATGTGGAGCAACAAATTAAGCAAAACACTTAAGGATGCCCCCAAGTAGTTTGTTGTAAATATGAGTGCAATAGGGATGTTGATTGTCTTTGATTATTTCTAATGAAGGATGTTGTAATAATACAGGCTTTATAGATATTTAACAAATGTGCTTTCTTTGCGCTAACAGACAGCAGTTATTTCACCAATTACCATCATTAGATTAAAAACTCCTTGTGGGGGGCATTAAGGCATACAAGCATGTAAGGCTTCATCTTGAAATTCACTTTCGATTTAACCTGTGCATTCTAGTTAATGATGTAGTATATGAGAATTGACTCTTTTTCAATACAGGCAGACCTTCTTTATTACAGCTGTGTTTCTATATGTTGCGTGAGCTTTATTATATAAAATGACATCGTAAGATAAACCTACAGTGCGTGCCTCTGTAATTATGATTTCTTAATATTTATGGCTGTTTTGGCATTTTAAAATAACCTGAACTTTCATAGGATTTAGCTGTTTAATAAAGTCAGAAGAGAAGGTCAGTCATATGTTTCAGTCAATGCAGAATGTTTGTTGGCTTTTCTAAATGAAAATGGATATCTGTTTATCTTTCCTTAAAGGTCAGGGCCTGAACTTTTAGCATATAGATGTAGGGGTTATTGCTGATATTCTAATGCCATTAAGGCTGTATAACAGTCTAGCTTAATAGCTCGCACAAATTAAGATAGTACAAGAGATCACAAGAGTGAGCCTGTGTTTATATATGTTTTGGTGTAAGCTGATACACAGCAAGTATAAATAAATAAAAATAGTTCTTTACAGCTAATACATAGAGAAAACAAGGCCACTGGTGTAACACCCAGAGTGTTAGGATAAATTTTGACCTCATGTACACCAAGACAATTCCAGAGTGTTTTTTCTTTGACTGCAAGGGTTCAAGCCAATCCAATTGAGAGAGATTTAGTCCAGCACTTATAAATAATAACTAGCCAATTATACAACAAGCGATTCTAAGGCTTAGTCTTTGAGCACTGAGTAACTCGCAGCATTTAGCCTGATACTTGCTAAAGCATTCAAAAGACTGCTCTTCAGTTGGATGTTGTATTCATCTATTCATATTTACTGCTTTTGACATCACTGTCCTAAGACAAGCCTGAAGTACTCAGTCTTCAAATTAGCCTCATTTTATTTGATTGCCCTGAAGTTGTAATACTCATTGCATCGGATCATTTCTATCTATAACTGCATATTTGTCTAGCTAAATTAAATATATAATTCTTGAGGTAAAGTGTCAAAACTGAGCTCTTCTTTTTTAAGTTGGTCCTAGTTCCACCAAATATTTTGCTGTCTGAATTACTCATTGCATTAGGAGTTCAGGCCACATCTCCCTGCTTCCAGAGAGAGACTTAGCTACCAGCCATGGGAGTTATGATCATCTCTTCCTTTTTGGCCCGAAAAATATTTCTCTCTTGCAAAATAGTGTAGCTTCAAGAGAAAGAAACAAGTAATACAACTGCACGATACCTTACAGCAGGAAAGTTGTAGGAATCTCCAAGTCCATCACAGAAAGGGTGTAGCAGCCTTGTCCTAGGAGGTGGTGAGTCCTGAGAGGAAGGAGGCACCTTTGTGCAGTGCAAGAGAGAAAAATGATTAAACTGTAGATGTGAGGAGGATTACAAGACTCCTTGCTCTTCAGAGTTTCTTGTTGGATTCCTGTTTGGCTTGCTGGCCCTTCTGTGGTTAATAACGCTCTGTCTTACATACAGAGCCGAGCTTAAACACTGCGAGTCCCACCAGGTGACTGGGCACTCGGTGTCACAGTGCGGTGGCGCTCAGCCCTGCCGCACCCAAGTTCTTGTCTGCAAGAAGTCATTAGAGGCGCAAATAAGATGCCACGGATAGTTTGGGAGTACGCTAATTTAAAATGGCATCATATTTGCTATGGAGTAAAGCACATATATGGATTATTACTTGTGAGTACAAGACAGGACCCTGAACTTGTCTGTAAGATATCCTGCATCTGAAGTGTACAGATTTACATACATTTTTCATCATACTCTTCTGTTTTCCCACACAGTTCCTTGAGCCAGACTTTGAACTGACATTTTAAATTTTTATTCAAAATTTCTTTTGAAGTGGTATGTTCTCTTAGACTGATTTTAGAATTCCTGTTCCGATGCAGTATGGGTGTTCGTCACTTTTGAAATGAAGCATGTAGATTCCTAAGTTAGTTAAGTGACCTTGAAAAATGAGATTCAGAAGCGAAGCAAATCATTTTGGGCATTATTAGCCACTGAAGAAACATAAACTGCATCAAGTTTCATTTTTCCATTTTTTAAAAACACTTCTGATCACTATTTATTAGCAGGCTGTAGCAAAAAGGGAAGAATGTTTCTATTAGATTGATCAAAGATTTTCTTGAGAGATCTGAGCTTTGCTTGGAGAAAAAAGTTGTTCCAAATCACTCAGCTACACAAAAATGGACATGCAATTAATTTGTCTTGATGGTGCATGGGCCTGCAAAAATTTTATAGGCAGCTGAGCAGTCAGCCTTCTAAGCAGTGCTGTGCTTGTACTGTTACCATGACTACAGATACACAAATTCTGAAAATACAGGGCTTAAACTAGGAGCAGTAAAATAACTTTTCAGGAAGTATCTGAACTGGTCTGGGTTAGTTTAGTGAAACCGCTGACAATGAGGAGAGCATATTTGCTGTTCAGCTCTTGCATGAGGTCCAGTCCTTAATCAAAACTGCTTTCTAGCATAAAACGGTAGGATAATTATTTCGGCAATCATCCATCCATCCATGGATCTCAAGAAAGAGTCTGCTGTGAAAAAGCAGGAACTTGAAATGCTTGGAAGGAGAGTGTCTGCTCTGATTATTGTCAGAGAGGGGTTGGCCCTTCTGCTTAGTTTTATTGTAATGTTACCTCGCTCCTTATTCTGGATCATTTTATAATTAATATTTTTATTAAAGGGGGATGCTTTCTTTTGTAATTATTGTGACTGTGTCACACACTGTTTATATGTGTAACCAACCTCCCTTACTGCTTTAGGAAAGGGAGAGGGTGTTCTTTGTCTTTCATGAAGAATCTGCACTTTTCCTTTAATCCATCTGAGGACTGTTCACCCACATGGATTTTCCATACTTACATTCTGAAATGTTCTCTGCTTCTCTTGCATAAGTACTAACAAATGTGGTGCCCAATTGTGTGGTTATCAAACATTCCCCATTGTTTTAGAAGTGAGGGTTTTTTTGGTTTTTTGGGTTTTTTTTGTTTTTTTTTTTAAATTTAGGGACATCTGTGCTGAAGTACCTGAGAACTCTTCCGCCTTTTCTTAAATTAGAGGGGAAAGAAGAGCATGAGTTACTTTTAGCTCTGCTTGCAGTCCTGAAAGGGAAGGTAACTGTAAGAGAAGTATCATAAGAAGTTGACAGTGTAGGTCCTTCAGATGTTCCTTATTGGGTCTCTGAACTAAGGTCCTTTTGAGAGTGTCATGAAAGTACTGGAAGCTGTGCAGAGGTGATGCTTGCGTTTTGTCTCATATTCTGGCAGTGTTTCTACCCAGCAGCACATTTTGCTGCTGAGAATTTAGATCTGCAGTTGATGCTGGATGAGGAGCGCACAATTTTTCATGCAGAAGACCCTTAGAAAGACAGAAACGTTATGCCAGACACACGCTTTCCACAGTCAAGAAGATAATCCCAGCATTAGTGAGAAATTAAACGCTTCTTCACTGGGAGATAACAGAAAACCTAGCCACCTCTAGTAAGATGTAATAATTTTCTTAGCATCCCATCAGTTTATGATCAGGCTGATTCCAAATAAGATGATGATATTCATTTTGAATATGTATTTAATTAACTTCCATGAAAGTTTTTTGCTCCCCTGTCTTAATGTTACTAGAACCAATTTCCTCCAAAACAGCAACTGAAGCATCAGACCTGCCCCTCTCCTGTTTGTACAACACAGTCCTTTTGTTATTGTAACTGCCCTTTTTATTCACCCCAAACTACTTTGTCTTCAGCTCAGAGCTGGCAGAGCTCTCGAGGGTATTGCGACCTTAGGAGGCGTGTTCAGCATCACATTCAAGAGAAAAGGGGAGCTCTGACTTGTCGAGAGAGCTGCTGATTTATCAAAGAAGCCTAAGAATTTAAATTACCCAAATTAGTGGGTAATTTTTAAATGTTATTATCACTCGGTGTAATTTGATCGTTGTCAGAGATGACAGCTATAGAGGGGAGGAAGACGTTTTCTACCTTCTTTCCTTTTAAAATCTATAGGAGATTAAGTTGTACATAGCTCAAATAATCTAAAACTTGCAAAGTAAAGCTCCTAGCTCCATCAAAAGATGGAAATTCCTTCTGTTTTCTAGTCTTGTTCTGGTTCTGCCTGTATGTGTGTCCAGTTTCTCCCCTATTATTAGTATAAATCAGAGACACCAGAGGAGCCTACAGTACGTTTGCACAGTTCCCTCATTACTATAATGCAGCTTTGCTCCCGGAGAACTGAAAACATTCAGGCAGCAGGGAGATACTAAGATGTTATATCATTTCTATCAACAGGACAACTGAAATGCATGGGGTAGAGGTAACTATATCAGTCACGTGTGTAAAAGGGGGAAAAAACCCAAAACCCTTAAGATCAATCCAGTCACAGAAGTCATATTTATTTTTGGGCTTGGTCAAATGTATCCATTTGCTTCCCAGTCTTGTGAAGGTCTAATTTATATGCAATAAGCGCAGGAGTTTTTGAAGCTGTATTATACAGCTAAGGGCAGCTGTAGTGCACAAATAGTAAAATGAGGCAGTGGAAAAGAGAAAAATGACACCCAAAAGCTGCCTCACGCAAAGCTGTACAGAGCAGCATAGCAAAGCGTAGCCCGGTTGAGACCCCATCTTTCCACAGAAACAAGTAATTAGAACGTTCTTCTGCTAATATCTGGGCTCAGTGTGGATTTGTGGCGTTCTGCTGGCTTTGGTAAAGGCTTTCTGGAGACTTGACAGCAGAAAATGCCACAGTCCAAATTTATATCCTGTGTGCATTTGTAATGTGAACATTTCAACTTCTGTTTTTTCCGCGGGGGTTTAAAGCTGAGTGTGTGAACCAGACATCTGTGATGGCGCCGTAATCAGGCTATGGGGATTAAGCTTATTAATAATGAAATACTGTCCTGGGCATGCAGTCCTGTTCTCATATTACTTTAGAAATTTTAGCAGACAAAACCTATATTCAAAGAGCAGCGTTCAACACAGATCCCTAAAATAAGAAAAAGATAAATTCCATAAAAAGCTGAGATGTGTCTTAAAAAAACCACCTGTACAGATCATCCTCACATGTTGCCAGGAGTTAAAGAGCTCTATGAGCGTCTGAAGCATCATTAAAATTGCGAGGTCTCCAAAGTAAAATATGGATGTTATGAGATCTAATATTTTTTTCATCTCTGTGTAATAGCATTGATAAATTTTATATCAGCCTGAAAGTGGATGAAGACTTTCAAATTCAAATGTCAGTTTTTTAGCTATCTTGAATGCTGCAGGCATAAGGAAGGGACGTTGTCTCCTGATAGTCAGCCTAGAGGAATTGATCCGAATTTCCTGAACAGTACGAGCTGCATGCACTTGCTATGGATACATGAGGAATTACATACTTTCAAGATGAAGACTTTAAAAGGTTATATCCCTCCCAGACCTGTCACCTGTGTCAGCTTAGTTCTTGACATGATTACCATCTTGACAATAAAATACATTGTACTAAATTTTAACCAAATGTAATTGTGCAGATTTCAGAAATCTGCTTGTAGAGTCACATTGACTGTGTGGACTCCTGCTTCCTTTTCACATGTGTGACTATTAACCGGCTCAGTAAAAAAAGCAGACTTAGCAAATTAACATGGGGAACAGTAAGACAGAAATTAATTCAGGCTGTAACCTCAAATTGTGTGTCTTTCACACAGGTTATGTTCAGCTTCCCAGGGCTCAAAATTGAGGACTGTCGCATAGAAGTTCAGCTTCTGTCCGTCCCCGTGATCTTATGCAAAGGGGTGTGTTGTGCAACTTTTAGGGACGATACCTGATACCGCCGAGTCCTAACTGCAGGTTGTCTTAGTAGGTCAGATTAAATGTAGATTGGACATGCCTTAGCTACTGAACTTGAACTGTAGACATATCTTGACAATCTCAGAGATGTTTGAAATGGAAGTCATAGATGCTGCCACTCTCTGAGGGATGCTCTCCGCTGAATGGCTGCCTGCCTTGCTAGGTTCAGTGTCCTGAACAGACTTGATGTTAAATGTGCGTGGGGGGGGTGTGTTTCAACATGGAGTTTCAAAGGTTGTCGATAACGCTGGACAGATTGCATCAAAGAGAGGATCAGAACTGAGCTTTCTGCATGGTCGGAAAGGCATCTGTTTGTCCTCTCAGCTTGTGAATCCCAGAGCTGGCGGGGTCCTAAAGTACACTTCAGTAACCAACTGTGGACATCATTTCTCTGAAATATGATCAAGCCTCATTTGCTGTATTGACTGGACCATTGACTGGACCCCCTCTCTGGATTTCTCCAGGTCATCATAAACGTTTGTTTTGCTTCAGTCAGTCATAGCCGAGTGTAGTCAGTCACCTGGATGCACAGCAGGACCTCAGAAGTGGCAGCCCAGCTCTGCTCCCTGCCTGTGCGGCAGAAGGTGGGGTGGCACCCAGCCAGAGCCAGGGTGAAGCCCGGGGTCTTCACCTGCCAGTGTCCCAAGTGAGCTGACAAAGCCCTGTGGCCAGCAGCGTTGGCTGACTGATGTTGCTGAAGGAGTCACAAAAGAGAAAGAAACGATCCTTGATGAGATTCGGATTGACGAGGGGGAAGGCAGGCAGTGATAGGATATCAGATATGCTTTGTTCGGATTCCTTGACACTCAGCTCATCTGAAATAGAAAGTTGGAAATACGGCAGTGACTTGGGAATCGTCAGAACAGCGAGTTGCAAGGAGGGCCTGCTGAGCCACCTGTGCCAAGACTCCGTGCTTCAGCTATAGCAGTCCTATATATGCCTTTTTTTTCTTTTTTTGCCATGCAGTAACTCTTACATCTTATATATGTATTTTCATGGGTTGCATCAGTGAGGTATATATACATTCTGCTGGTAAAAATACAAGTAATATGCTACATTCTTTATGCAGGTACAGAAGGCTTGGGATTTAGCATTACTTCAAGAGATGTCCCAATTGGTGGCTCTGCTCCAATTTATGTGAAAAACATCCTTCCGAGAGGTGCAGCTATTCAAGATGGGAGACTAAAAGCTGGAGACCGATTAATTGAGGTGATGAAGTGTTACATGTTGTTTGTCTGTATTTTGGCATGAGCCCACTCACTAGTTCACTTCCAAAAGCTCTTAGTAGTTTATGCTGTAGGAAAATGTTTTGCTCTTCTTTTTGTCTTTTTTTTTTTCTTTTTTTTTGGCTTTGGTTTTTTTAGGGAACAGTTCAAGGGCTGTCCATTTTCAGTACATAACTCTTTTAAGAGCTGGACCCAGACATACTATGAAAATATGAGTTTACATGTCCTTATGTGAATATAGTGCCATAGTCTTGCATTGCTGTTTAGGAATAGTTTGAAGCAAGGTAATTGTTACCTAATAAGAGGCATTAAATGAGCATGGAGTGACAGACAAGAAATTATTGGAGGTGTTGCCAAGCATGGAAGACAAAACCCTTAGAAGGTTTAGTGAATTAGCTTAAAGATGCGATATAAGAGGAACGTAGTCCTACAGAGAATCAAGGCCACTTCCCTCCTGAAGGGAGGATGTCCTCAAGGGAATTAAATTTCTCTTAGATAGGCGCACAGCAGAGATCTTCCTGCAAATCCAGCTGGAGTGATATAAGGTGTTACCACCCACAGCTCTTCATTACCATCCCTAAGCCAAATGGCACTGGAGGTACAGCTGAGACTATAACTGCCTCTCCGTGCCCTAACTTCACTCTACTGCAAAATTGGCAAAGTCAGCTTGAATTGTTGCTGGAGGACAGCCCTCTGTAATTACTGTAATTCAAGGTAACCCAGATGACTGGGGGTAGAAGGGGACTGAGAAGCGTTTAAGACAACAGTTACGGTATCTCAACTGCGCGAGCTCTGATCTCTTATGAGGGAAAGGAAAAAGATGATTTGCTGACTTCTGCTGAGCACCATGCTCTCTTGCTTAACACTGTTAGATGATCCGCCTTACGTTTCCAAAATGTTTCTGAACAGGCAAGCCTGAGAATACCCTGTCTTTCTCTGGCTTCTCCCTTACTCGGGATAGCTCGTAGAGGGGGAAATTTACCTGTATGTATTCCATACCTGTCTGTACTGGGAAGCAGTATGTGGAGGCCAAGGGACTGGACCACTGAACAAAGGCAAAATAAAGAGTAACTGCTCCGAAGTTATCTGAGAGGGGGAAAAAAATTGTTTTCTACTTTTGACACGATATATTGTGCAAGATATATTTGGAAGATATGTATAACACCAAGGCATGTGGAAATAGTACCAGTTTTGGATCACACATTGATTTTGCCAAAGAATTTTTATGCAGAAATTCCTGTAAAAAGTATTGGTAGATGGAATTGGTTGGCTTTAGAGTATACTGGAGTATACTGTTCCTGTTAAGGAGGAGGGAAATATTGCTGTCTTGCTTCTTATTTGTATTTATATGTAAAGAATGCATGCGTAATTAGTTCTATTAAATGGACGCTATACTGAGCCAATAAGCAGATTGCTTCAGTGAGGGTTTTTCATTACTGCCCCATATGATTCACATGACCTTCTGGTATGAGTTTCTCCTGCTTTTCTTGTTTTGGAGTCTTACCAAGTTCTAATATTTCCTTTGTCACAGGTAAATGGAGTTGATTTAACAGGAAAAACTCAAGAAGAAGTTGTATCCTTGCTGCGAAGCACCAAGATGGGAGGGACCGTCGGCCTTCTGATTTTTCGACAGGAAGAAACATTCCATCCAAGGGAACTGGTGCGTAAAATAGAGAGCAGCTAAGAGATTTAGATGAGTATGAGCAAATGATTTGATCTAGTCACCTGCTAGTAAACATGCATGGCCAGCACTGAATATGAGAAAAAAACCCCAAACAGCTGTTTTGCTTTATTTAGAATGTTCTACGTTAATGTTTTTTTATTATCTTCGACATCTGCTATTGGAATTAATTACTTGTTAATAATGTATAAGTAAGAGTTTTATTTTGAGTGAGAATGTTTATTACAGAAGAAACTATCGGGTGGACTTCATTTGGATGCATGCAGACAAGTAGATTATTTCATATCTTTCATATGGACAAATCTATGTTTGAAAGCCTGTCACTTTTCCCACTACCTGCTCACTAAAATATTTTAGAGCATATAATATTATGCCAAAATAGGATATGTAAATACCTTTCTATCAAAAAGTGGAATATATAAGAAATAGTAGCCTTTTTTGAATATAAATGCAATCTCTGTGGAATGGAAACCTTGCGGTTATTAATTTATCAGGGTAATTCAGAAGATGTTTCTGAGGAATTCACATGAAATGGAAATAAAATGATGTTTCATACTGTACGTGCTCCACTTGCATAGTGTATACAGATATTTCTCTGATAATTACACAAGATAATTTCTGTTATGAAAAGGTGGACTGTGAATTTAGCAGTCTTGCTTTGCTTTGTATTCAATTGAATTGCTGAAGTTATTTATTATTTGTATTATCATAGCTATATATAGCTTTAAAAATAACTTATTTGGCTGCATTACCATGAGAAGATAGACAGATATAAGTGACATTTAGTATGATTAATAGATTGCTTCAATTTTCTATTGGATTTGTGTTATTTTGAATGCAAGGAGAATGAGTTTTTGTTTGGCCATTTCAAGACATTTAACATTAACCTTTTAGTTTTCGAAACTACAATTAAACTTAGGAAGTCAAAGTGGCAGGAAAGGTTACAAATGAACCACACTTTTACCTTAATATTCTTGGAACGTGACTTCAGGTACTGAAGTGAAAATTGTCATAAAATGAAGATAAATCAACAATTTGAAATCATACTATGCCCTACCTTATTGCTGGAACTGTGAAAGCAACCTGTTTATAAGTTCCTACGATGTAATTTTCACAGTATTGCTATCTTACATAAAGGTGAATGCAAATGCTTTTTAAGTTTTCTAAATAAACTTAGAAAAAATTAATTTTTTTGTATTACAATGAGGAAATTATCATGCATAATTTAACATGGTATTTTGTTTAAATAATTGTAAACAGAGATATGTGAGCATGGCAAAGATTTAACCCTAGTAATGCTTGATTTAGTTTTAAAAATGACAGCAAAGCAGCCCCTTTAAACGAGTTCAACCTCAGTAGCCTCCCTGCTCTGCTCGGGCGATACTCTCTCAGCTATTTTGGCAAACAGCAGCGTAGGGAAGCGAGATCTCATCTGGGCTGTGTCAGGAGGTAGGTGGGCTCTGCGCTACGCAGCCAGAGATCAGATCTGAACTGGTGTACGTTTCCGTAGCTCCAGCTGAACAAATGATATTGTGAGGATCTGATGGTACATGTGTGTGATGATCCTCTGTTGCATAAGGATTTGTTTGTTTGCATTTTGACGTGAAGAAATGTTAGGTGAGCTCTGCTGACAGCTGTCAAAGGGCAGGAGCGGAGTTGCTGGGGAAGCTGTTGAGCTAAAGCCCATCATAAGGGCTGTTCTTTCTTCTCTGGTAAGAAATAATCTTAAAAGAAAAAAAAAAAAAAAAGTCTTTTCAACCAGCCCCTCTCATTGTCTTTTACTAGCTTTATGTACAAAAAACCCCACAGAAAATTAATACTGAAGGAGGGAGGGGAACGATCTGAAATCATGTCAGTACATCTTTTTCACATGCAAACCTCCTCTGGCCACTTAGGAACAATTTGTCTTTGCATCCTTCCCCTGTTTCTGTCGTACTTGCTACATTTGTATGCTTTAAATATTAACTGAATGAGGTGCGTCTCAGAAACCGTCTGCATAAAATCATCTTATTTGATATTACCCATCTCAGAAAGCGCAGGACTTGCTGTTGCTTGCTGAGGAGCACTCAGTATTAAAACCATGTTATATTTGCCAACGTTTGTACAGATAGTAATCCCAATAAAAGAGGTGTTTAGACTTTATGGTTTGAGTTATGGCTTGTTGAATGACTTTTGAAAAGTTACTTATCCTTGGGTTTTTTTGTGAGTGAAATGAAGATAATAAACTTTCAGGAGAGTTGTGGAGTTTAATGTCTGTGATGTATGTTGCCGTTACTGTCTGTAAGGGAGCTACAAAAACATGTAGCTGTATCTAAAACTTATGGGAATGTTAAGTTGAGCCTGTATGGGTTAGTATGGGATCTTTGTAGTCTGTGTTGTGAGGTTAGGGGGTGTGTGTGTGATGGAGAACCATCCTCCAGTGCAGCAGCTTCTATACAAATCATGGTAAAAGTGAGTAAAACGTGGATGCAGGGAATAACACCAGATCGGCAGGAGTCAACTTTAACCAGTGAGATCTGGAAGAATGATTATGCTTCTGCAGGATACCAGGCATTTTATCGCTTCCAGAGTTAGCCCAGTGCCAGATAGGTAATATATTAGGGCTTGTCCGCATTGGTGTGAGGAGCAGATTGCCTCTTACACATCTCCCTGCCCCCTTCCTTTGTGAAAGGAGTGAGGATTTCTCTGGTTCAGTAGAGCTCCTGGTGTACTGTGGTTACCTCACATAACCAAACATAACTTGCTGTGAAGGGTTTCTTAGAGCCTGCTACTGACTAGGTGAATCCACTGCAGGATTGACTTGGGTTATTTAGCTTCGGAGCTAAATTCTCAGTGTCAGCAGAGACTGGCAGAGTTAAGTCTCCTCTACCCTACAAGTTAATACGCCCATTGGGGTAGTATAGATCATGTAGGTCTTTACATGTTCCTGCTAGTTGGCTCCTTCATCTTTTTTTTCCTTATTGCTTGTTAGCTGTAGGTTAAAGCTAACTGGATGTTTTTGTTACTACTTGACCACCACAGTTTTGTGCTTAATCATTTGAATTTCCTGCAGAACAGCCCAAAGCAAAAAAGTCCAGTAAACCCTAGCATTTCATTTTGGCCCAGCTGAATGGAAAGAAATAGCTGGTTAGCCCAAAAGCGATCATCCAGCCAGCAGCAAGCTGGCTCCTGGGTACTCAGGGGGGTTTTAATATGGGTGGACGTGGGCTTGGAAGAGTAGTAGTTCCTTACATGTGTTTCCAGAATTGGTTGGGGGATACAGAAAGGTTTTCCAATGATGTATGTTTGCCTTATGTGCCTTGAGACACAGGTGAGGAATGCAAGGTATATCCATCTGCAGTAGACTGAAAGCACCCTCCTGTCCTGGGATATCCAGTGCTGTCGTACTGGTTCATCCAAGCACACTCAAAAGGGGGATCCCTTGTTAAAATGAGAATGGATGTTTTAAAAAATAGGTACTTGTTTAGAATATTTGCAAGGGTTTATCTGGACTGCTGAGGTCATTCTTTGAAGCCTTCAAAGCAGAAGGAAAAGGCCAGGGGAGAACATCCCTGAACGAGAACGTTCCACCAGCCAGAAAATGGTGCAAGCAGCTGTGATCCGTCCTTGGCCAGATGGCCACTGCGCTCGTAGCCAGATAAAGTCAGGTGCACTGGCCTAAGATCACTGGAGGTTATTTTTGTTCACCTCATTTAGTGCTTGTTTAGACAAATTTGAATCAGGGAGTGTGACAACCAGCCTTCATTCTTCCATGACCACTTCATGTCAGAATTAGAGCTCTTTGTTTATCCCCCTGCTGATAGATAGTATATGTCGTATGTAGTCGTGTTCTTATTTATTTTTTTTACTTCCTTTAGAATGCAGAACAAAGCCAGTCACAAATTCCAAAGGAAACGGTAAGAGCTTTGTCTTTTCCATACTGGAAGACTCCCAAATGTTTTTAAATTGATATGGCACTTCTCCATCAAAGTTTCACAGATCCTCCTTTCACCTTATATACTGTAGATGGCTCTCTCTAGCTTTACATTTTAAATGCGTTTTTAATGTAATTTCAAATACTGTTTGAATATTATATACAATTCAATTATTATGTACATTCAAGTACTATTTGAAATTACATCTTTTATACACTGCCAAAGGCCTAAAGTTGGAATGATAAGAGTAGATTTTTAGTTTGGGTTACTTGTTGAAACTAATTGTTTAGATCATGATTGTGTGATTGAAACCTGAGATACAAACACAGAAATTAGGCAGTTTGGATTTAAGTCTCCATTGTACCTTCATAGCAAACCACTGTTAGTTATTTTTAAGAATTTATAGGGAAGTAGTATCAAGTTTAACCCTTTGAAGGCTGTAACAGGTTTGTGTGTGATGTGTCAGTGAGGCTGTATATTGAGGTTGTATACTGTTTATATACCTCATTTTAGTCCATGGAACAGGATCAGTGTTGATACACATTATACTAATACATGTAAAAAGTGTGTCTGAAATAAAAAGTTTATTTTAAGAAATATTAACAGAGGATATAACAATAATATATTACCATAAATGTATACCGTATCTTAGTTAAAATATACTTCAAGAAGCTCCATTCAATTAGGTACCTATTTCAAAATTAAATAATAAATTGGATTATGGAGAAATTAGGAGGATTCGTGCTGGGATTCGAAATTAGCTAGGTTGCTGAAAAACACAAAAAGCTTGTCTAAATGATTCAGAACGCCTTACCAGCAATGGTTGAGATGGTGTCTGGGATAAAAAGAAAGACAGGACTAGGTAAAAAGATGTAAGAGCCATCTCAGTGAAATAGTCTGGAGTGCATTGGTTGATACTATTGATGTTTCAGGCCAATGGAATGTAGCTGCTAACATGGGCGTTTGGGTTGAATGTAGCAATATTCACTTTTATCCCTCTGTTTTTTGATGTCCTTCTAGCCTGAAAGTCATCTGCATAAGGGCTCTGCAAAACTGTGGGTGTATCATTGTTTCAGACATGCCTCGCAGTATCTTTTTAGTACATCTCATTAGTGCATGTATGTTTTTATCTTCATAGTTTCTTACCACGTACTGCTGATATGTAAGGAGATCAAAGATCAAAGCCCAGGACAGTATTTCTGCCTGTAATTGAATACAATTGAAAATAATTTGTGGGTGCAACCTTATAAAAGTGTCCTGGCTTTAGGAGTTGAAATTCTGCCCCAAAACCTCGTTAAGATTAGGCAGGTTGCCTATAGGGTGTTTATAAAAAGCAGTTGCTAATCTGTTGCAAAGTTAATATTTTGTTCCAAATTCCATAGTGAAATCCTTCCTCTACAATTTTTCTGATCAACTTCCTGACTTCTTCTAAGGAGAAAACAAAAGCAAATAAGGAGCTCTGATTTGTTCTCTATAGACGTGAGCTAAAAATTGCTTCTTAACCAGGGGATTATGCAAGGGGGACAGGGAGTGTATGAGTAACTATGGATTTCTGAAAACACAACCAGAAGCCCTAGCAAGCGTTGGAAATAAGGAATAAATCGGGAAACATGTGGAGACATAACCGGTTAGTGAGGGAATGAAGCTAGAAAGCTGGTCAATACAAAAATGTTTTTTGCGTAATGTCTTGGGTTTTTCATTTATTATGGGGTGGGGGTTTTTTGTAATGTATTTGAAGGCTCAGACCAATAGTGATCAATAGTAGGAACAATAGGTCTCTTTAAATTTGCCTACTCCAAGGTGGGAATAAAAAATGGACTAAACGTGAAAGGTGTCAGTGGGTATTTATAATGTACAGTGCTTTTGCACTTACCTCCCTTCTTCCATTCTCCTTTGCTTTGGATAAGTGTGATACTGCAGTTCTAGAGAACTAATTTTTCTCAGCTGCATATTAATAATACAGTCACACTTTTTTTTTAATTATTATTTTTTGAAGTATTTTTCATTGCTTTCCTTTATTCTCCTTGGTTCTGCCTCAATCCCTATTAATTCCTCCTCTGTCTACTTTTCAGATCTTTGAGATTTCTAATCTTGCAATTTCTATTTCTGTGCCTGCTCTGATCTTTGTGCTGTTAGTTTTGAGGTTTTAGTCTCCAAGTGTCAAGGACTTGATAGTAGAAAACAAACTAAAAAAACAACAAAAAATCCCATGACGAAAGCAATGAAGCTATAGAAATGAGATAGAGGTGAAATACAAGTCTGTTTTTAATTGAAAGGCAAGTGGTTTGGCTTTTTTTGTTGTTGTTGTTACATCTTTGTGGGGAAATAGAAGAAAAATGCACCTTTGAAATTAAAAAAGAAAAAAAAACCTTGAAAGTGGAAAGCCTGAAATAAAATGTACCCCAAAATATAAAGGCTAATTTATCAACACATTATTAACACTCAGTGGTTACACTCGTGTGACTGTTACTTTGAAATGGTTTACACTAATATTGGGGCACTTGGATGCAGTAGTTAGTCTCTTCATAGATGTAATAAAAAAACCACCTTGAAAATTAGTTTTTTCTTAATTTATTTGTGGCCTGAAATCCTTGAGAGAGTTATTTCTTATTACTCATGTAGGAAAGCATATGGCTTCATATTTTGCACACCATCACAGAATACAGAGGCTCATATTCTCATTCTTGAACTTCCATACGAGGAGTGTTTGTAACTTGCTAAGCTTGCAGAATTTAAGCTTTGCTCTCCAGTTATCCATAAGAAATGGAAATTGCTAATGCAACTTCAGCTTCTATCCAGTAACTGTGCCCTGGTGAAAACAGTACTGCTGTTTTTACCTTCTGTTTTGCTGACAAACGGAACAGGCGCTCCGTTTAATCCTGAAGCAAGGAAATCTCCTGTAGCAGTTGAAAGATTGTTCCACCCAGCCACGAGTTTGTACCATTTGTGTAGCTGATGACAACGTGGAACAGATGCACCTATTTCTAAACATGGTGATTATTTGGAATGTTAGGAGATTGACCGTAATATGAAAACTAGTAATTTATCATTATTACATTTCTGTTTCTAAGCATAATTATCTTAATCTTGTTACAGAGCATTGAAATGAACTGTTAATTATGCTATGTAAAACATCTGCCAATTAATTTTTCCTCATACTCTTTGAAAGTCAATAGTGTTTCAGTAATATTTTGCTTTTACAATTGTCATTCACTATTTGTTTTCTGAATTCAAACTGGCAAGTTAACTTTCATGTAAGCATGATGCTAGAAAAACAATAATTATCATATATGTAAGTATTTTCTAGGGAGTGTTGTCTATTGGTAGAGAGAGATTCAAAGGTAGGAATCAGGATTTCATCTCAGGATTGTTGCACTCAGCAGCATGGGAAAGCTTTGGTTTTCTGTTCTCATTTGTTTTTCTGTCAAATTGCTGTGAGTGAGCAGAATGTGATGAATTTTACAGAGTGCAGGATTCGTAACAGGGCCATAACAAGAGCGGTTGGTGTGTTGGAACAATATATAAATGTTTAGCAGCCCTGATAGAAATTGCAAATGGGATTGCTTTTTATTTTCTTCTGAACTCAAACATCTGATACTCCTGTTATTATCTAAATTTCATTTTGATCACCGTGTTTTTTCAGAATCCAAGGATAATGTCATGGCTAAAACTAGCAGCATTTTTGGCTTCAGTTGTGGTTCTTGCCATAGACTTGCCTGTGTAATTCTGAGTAAATTGGCTAGCTAGACCTTTTATGCAAGAATTCATCACCTATAGGGATGGGGTGATACCACCGTGGTCAGAGGCATTTTGTAGGCACTAATGCGTAATTATTTTTGTACGCTTTGTTTGCAACTTTTCGTGTTATGAATATGTGAGATACACTAGCAAATGCCTAGAAAGACACAATTTGTATTGATTAATGGATGGAAAGTTCTTGGAGCTTGATCTGGGGGAAAAAAGCACTGTCAGTGTTGAGCTTTAAGATGGTCGTGTTCTGAGTGTGTGCCTGGTTTTTACTTCTGGTGAAAAGCTGTTTGTATTGCTTCAAGATACATAGTCACTGGGTACGTATCTATAGCTGTTCTTCAAAAGCTGTAAGTTAAGTTCCTGCCGCTTCATATTTAGCTCTTACATAGAACTTCAGCTTTTCTAGCAGCTTCATGTCATTCAGTTGATGCAACTCTTCCTTCACCCAGAACCTTCTTTGGAGAACAGGTCAGAGCTTCCTCAATTTCCATTGCTGCAACAGGTGGTCCAAATGTCTAAAAATTGAGCCAAGATCATACGTTGACTAATATCAGCCTACACCACCAGCAGTGCTAATATCATTAGATACAGAATGATTTTATCAGAAGAGGTGTGGTTTGACCGATGATTAAGCTGATGCTGTTATTTCCTCCATGGTGCTTAGGAATACTGCAAATAACTGGTGCTGATTATTTTTATACCTTTTAATCTTCTAATGGTGTGAGGCACAAGGGTGATTATGATGTTTTAAAAGCCTGATCTAGTGCTATTTTGAGTGGTTTCAGATTATATTTTTAATAAAGTTGTGACACAAGAAACAGACCACTGGCCATATGAAAGAAAATGGTAGCGAGTGTGTGATCCTCTGCAGGATACTGCTGTGTTTACAGGCTTTTACCATAGGAGGTACTCTAGTATTGAATAGCATGTTCTGGGCCATTAATGAGGAGAGCTGGGACATTAATTCCCAATGAATAATTAATACAGCAGTTGAGTGACTGTGTTTATGAATGCTCTTTGAGTAGTCTGAATTTCCTGGAACATTCAATGATAATCTGCATGAACTTCTGTGTAACGCTGTGCTTGGGACTGACCCTCAGGCTCATAGTTTTGACTCTGTCATCTGCGGGTGCTTTACCTGGGCTGCAGTGTGGCACACCCAAGCTGGCTCCATGCAGCACTGCAGGGCAGCTTTAGCTGTTTTCTCAAAGCTTGCATTGATAATGCTTACTGGCCAATTTCCAGTTTCATGGAAGGCAATGTACGTGTCCCTCCACTGCAGTTCTGTAATAGTGTTGCCTCAGTGCCACCATTCTGGAGTCATCCTGAAGCCACACTGGTATGCACATCATTATTCACCATTACTGTACTGTTTCCTACGTACCTACATGATGTTATTTTGGATAATAAGAATCAGCTGTGTAAAGCATTTTATAATTCAAACAACAGATACAGGGTGTGAGACTGAAAGGGGCCCCCAGCTCCTTTAGTTGGTCATCTGCTAGCACAAGCAGTAGGGTTATTGGGTTCCTTCAAACACTTGGCCTAATTTGCGTGAGTGCAAAGTTCACATTATTGCTCTGAAAACTCCCTGGTTGTGTGCAAAGCTCGTTTTACTGCACTGCTGGCTTTAGACTCTTGGTGTTGACTCTTCCTTGCTGTTAAATCCAGTGAGAATAGTGAGATGAAGTGGTTTCCTGAAAGCCTGCAGCAGAAGTAGGAGTAAAGCGCGGGTTGGTCCAAGTGCCCTCTATGGGCACGGCCTTATGTGGAATGTGCTTCTTGCCATGGATTTCTACAAAGGCACATCCAATAGGCCAGTGAGAGAAGCATAAAGACGTTTAGGGAGCTGTGTCATTAGTGTGTTGGGCATTGAAGTTTTTCTTGAATGAAGGATAGTGCAGAGAGCTGTAGCTTTGGCAGAGCAGACACCTGCTGTGTACCTAAGCCCTTGGTTTTCACTTCTCTACGATAAGTGTCTTGTAAAGAAATGGGATTAGCATTACAATTGCATATTTGTTTCAGAACATACAGTAGGAGCACGAAGATTGAGTAGGAGCAGCAGTTTGGAACAGGGTACATTGGCCTGAATAAAGGACAACCCTTATGGTAACGTCAACAGACAAGGCCCTGTGTGAAGTTCTGAACTGCAAAACCAACAAAATACTTTTAGTGGCCTGATCAGTTGATTTGAAATGTAGAATCTCAACTGCTTAAACCAGTTTCTGTGGCAGCCTGGATCAGCATTAGGGAGAATAATGTTAGCATAGACAAGCAATGGCCTTCTTATAGACATGAATAACAAACATGTGGATGTACTTAAACATGGGCTTTTGCAAAGCCTTGATTTTCATACTAAATGAAAATCACATGCTAGAAGTTTTGTGCTTTGGAAAACATTTAATTTTTTTCCTAAACCATTTTTTAATCCATCAAAAACATTAAACTGAAGACATTTTTGAATGTGGAACATGTTTTTTGATATTAAATTAAATCCTTAGAATAGACGTAACTGGAAATGTAATGGGCCTGTTTTGCAGTATTTTCATGAGCTAGCATTTCTGCGTATAAATACGTACCAAAGTTAATCCACATATAATATGCAAAAAAGTTTTCCTTGATGGGATTAAAATTAAAGTAGACCACATTTCCCATAAAATCTCAGAATTCAAATTTAGGTTTTGATATTTAGCAGCTGCTGTTTGATTTGAACAAGAGTGCAGTCTTTGCCAGATGTGACATATTAACTTAGCTAATATGAATAATGAGTCTCAGTGTATACGTGCAAATAAGATTCATTAGTGTTTATCTAACATATGGGAGATATTAAAATACTTAACCTAGGAAAAGTTAGAAAAAGAAAGCAAGCGTAAGAATTTCAGTTGTTTAGTTGGCTTAAACCCTGTATCATTTTATAACTAGGTAAGTAGACACTTTAGGCCCTTATAATCTGTAATGCAACACATGATTGTTTGATTAAAAAAAAAAAGATAAAAGGCCTTGCTGTATTTCAGGAGGAAATCGGGTTGGAGCGTGCGTGTCACTGTTGGATCAGTAGGCAGGCTTTTCTCTGCCGGAGGTCCAGTTTTAAATCTGAATGAGCTGCTGTAGTTATATTTATCTTTAATGCCTACCCACGGCAGGATGCATCAGCTCTCAGTTATTCATCCTAAGGAGAGGCCTCAACTGAAGTTAGAGAGGTGTGTTACAGGCCACCTACACTGATCTGTTTTCAGTACCTCCAGCAGTAATACATCTACACTTTTATAAGTACTAAACATCACCCCCCACGAAACAGTTGTTGACCACGGATGCTCTTTTGCTTCCTTAGAGCTGCTCAATTTACATGTTCTACATTTGTGTATGTGATGGCATATGATAAAAGTGAGAGTCATCATTTTTTGGTGTATCTCAGTTTAGAAGGTGGCCTGATGCGACAGCAATGTCACCCACCTAACTTGAAGGACAAAACAATTTGAGTCATCTCTGATGTCAAGAATGTTTTTGTACAATAGCTAAGTGAAATCTCCTCTCTCTTGTGTATATCCCGCATGTTTTAAAAAAGAATTCTGTTTTGTTATATTAACACTCAGACAAACTTTATTGGTTTCCCAATGTATAGGAGTTATGATTTCTTAGTATCACGGGTGCCTTGAGAGAAAGAACAATGAATTCTGTATTAAAGTCTTGGAAAGTTTGAACATATCGTGGAAAAGGCTGTGATGTTAGGTTGGAATTCCCCATTATTGGAACCAAATGACTAAACCTGGGATTTTGAAAATTCCAGTCCTTTTACTTTTCTAGCCTACGCTTCCTAGACCTGGTGGGCTCTTAATGTCCGTGGGACTTCAAACTCATCTTTCAAGAACCTGAGACAAATTCAAAAGTGAGAAGATGCATTTGTGAGGCAAAAGGTTGATAGGTTAACAAAATAATAATAAAACAGAGGCTAACGAGCTTAGGGCTGTGGTGTTAGAAGGCTGGAGACAACAGGATTTGGGGGCAGATAGAGTGAAGAGTGTAGATGGGGTCGTTGGAGGCGTTAGGTAGGGTTCGGGCTCTAGTTACATAATTTATCATGTGAATTGCATCATCGTGCAAGAAGGGCATGTTTGTATATGTACAAGCATATGCGTGTGCATACAAGAGCCCTGTACGTGTTTTCAGGTGTGTTATATTCATAACTTGGAAATGCAGGTTACCCTCTAAGAGTGGGGATACAGAGCTTTATTAATTGCTTCAGTGGAAGAAAACAGGAACGCACTGGATTTTTGCTGGGAGTCTCATGATTAGGTTCCTTCTTTTCTCTATACATAATCACAGAGTAGCTTGCAGACAGGTTTCAGTGACTAAATAGCTGCAGAGAAGACAGCATGTCTCAGCTTGCAACGGAATGAACTTCACTGGAGAGAATGCAGCCGGATTTGTAGCTGCAGCGAGCCACTTCGGCAACTTGTCCCAGCTTGATTGAAAATTGCTTCCCCCGTTAGGTGGGAGGAGATTTTTCTTTGCTGTCAGGTTTCTTTTTTTCACTCATTGCATGCTGCTTACTCACCAGCTGAACTCTGGTGAGATTTTATAAAGGGGAGAAGTCCTAAGCAAGAAATGTCTTCATAGTAGTTAAGACATAAAAGGATAAGGAGGAGATGCTGCTAGTAACATGATAAAATAGACTTACTGCACTTTTAGTGTCAAGGTCCATTTTAATGGTGTTTATAAAATTAAATCAGGTTTTATGATCAGATCAGAAAACAATGTTACATAGAAGAGAAAAATAATTTCCCTCCTGTTCATCCAGTACCTTTTTTTAACTTGCGTATGTATCAAAGCACGGCCATAAGTGTGCTCTAGTCAGGAAGTTTATCTTTAAATTTATGATATATTTATGTTATATTTAAAAGTGGAAAAACTTATCTCAAAAGTCATTTAGCATAAATTGGTGCTAAGTATGAATTTGAAGCAAAAAAAGTCACCTACATGTTTTATCACCAATCGAATTTTTATTACAAATTACATCCTTGAGCAACTTCATTCATCCAGCTGAAGTTATTTCAGATGACCTTTTCTTCAGCAGTCTCTGTCTGAACAGAATATTGTTCTGCTGTTAATTGTTTTGGACGTACTGTGTGAAAAATCTTAAGGGAGTTGAATTTTGTTGTTCAGGGCTCACAGTACCTAATTTTGCTTGCATGTTTACTGCTGGCCTGTCAAAGCATATGAAGGAATAAATTTCTCCCACAGATCAACTAATCATGAAAATAGTGTTGAGGTGTTTGATTGACATAGCGAAGCTGTTAATTTGGAGTATATCAAGATCAAATGGAAGTTATTGCAATTAGGAAGTGATTGTGTTCTCAGCTGAAATTTTTAAATGCTGCATTTTAGATTTTTGTGCATTTTTATGCTGTCTTATGGATGCATTAGGGGATTTCTATGGTTTGTTACGTTTAGGTACTTAATGTTCAACACAGTTTCAGTGCAAATTTTACTTTTTTTTTTGTAATAGCTGGTATTTAATTGATTGGGGAGGGTTGCTGTACATGCAATGTTCCTCTACTCTAAAGGGCTTTGAGGAACAAAAGCATTTGGCCAATCTGAGGTTTGGTCAATTTTTTGTTTGGTTGGTTTTGTTTTTACAACTTTGGTTCAAAATATTTCGGTATCAGGCTAAAAATCTCCTGCTCATTTCTCTGAGAATGGCTCCTTTATGACATGTTTAGATGTTCCTGATCACTGTATAGTTCTGTTCCAAGGTTTGTACGTAGGAAGTTGCATTCAATATACCATACATAGTAAGACACAGTAAGTGTGGCATAAATGTTAGAGTTGGTACTTTGATATCCATAGTTCTTGAATCTTAATGGTCCAGTTCTTCTTGAAAGCCACATTTTTCTTAGGAAAAATTGTGGGATCATAAAGAAACGTTTGTTCTCTCTATCGCTTTCTCTTTTTAAAATCTACATTCGGGCATATGGTACTGACAGATGACACACAGATTCTAGAGGGCAAAAGGTCTTTCATGTCCCTAACATTGTGGACACAGGTATGGTGGTGAAACAAGCTAGCTTAGTTGAACAAAGCTGTGGATACCTGATGAAGTCCCTAAAGCAATTTAGCCTCAGCCCAGTAATGGTAATATTTCCTTTGGATTAGTTGAGCAATTTTCTCATGGCTTCGCTACTTCTGTTCCAGTGCTGAGGCTACAGTTTCTCATTTTCTCACATGCGTGATCTACTCACTCGTGTGCAGCTGTGAAGGAGTTTGTTCCAGGGGTAGGCCTTAAGTATCACCTCCATGCATAGGTATCTGTAGCCCAATATTAGCATTAGATCTTTTCCTTATTTAAGACTGTAGAAAAGCAAGCAGAAGACTCTCATTAGGAATAGCTCTGAGCTGATAATGCAGCTCTTTGGTCTCACTGAATGGAGAGGCCATTAGCCAAGTCCTTGGGGATGCTTACTGAGGTGCTCTCTCCAGTTGACCCTTTGGCATATGGAAATGCACCGGATGGGGACAGGCTGTGCAGGGAAGCAGTTTAGCTTCTGCCAGCAGAAGTTTTGGCACATTTTTTAGAACATTAGAAAATACCTGGGGGGGGGGGCGGGAAGTTGATTGTAAATTTATAATAGCAGTAAAGAAAAATCCAATAAGCTTACAAACTTCCTTGGATTACCCATACATCCTACCTTGGCTTTATTTCCCTTTTCGCTCACAAGCTTTTATTCCTACAATTTATTAAGGAATATGAAAGTGATCAGTGTTACAGAAAGTAAAAGGTAACGTGCATCTGTCTCAGATTGTTTTATTCTGCAGCCAGTTGAGAAAAGATGCACCGCAAATGTATGCTGTAACTAGTGCTGTTGTGATCCAAACAGGAGAATTAGGGTTGTAATTTTCCCAAAATGTGGGAAATATTTTTTAGATCCGGGTTTTTTTCCACAGACGCAGTGCACCTTTCCATTCCTGACAGCTAGCACAGATCGTGCTGATTTGCATGGCCAAGAGATGTACCCGGATCATGGGATTCATAAGTGAGCCAGCTTAGCTGTAGCACTTGGATAGGAGGTGTTAATTTATTTATTTTTTTTTTAATTGATGAAGCATTATGCTTTGTTATAAACAAAAGATGGTTAGAGACAAGCAAATAGTGTCTAATCTGAGGGAAGGGGCTGATGAACACATTAATGTTCATGCTTTTAACCAAGTGGAAAAAGATAGAGCTTCTGTTTTTCTTCCCTTGGCTGTTCTGGTTCTCTCAGCAGTCTGACTGCTTTCCCATGTGACATTTTTGCATTGCATTTCTAGGTCAATGGTGACACCACTAGCATGCTTGTGCCCAAATTGATCATCTCAGTCTGCTGTATTCCACATGGCTTTCACATCCATCTTTGCCGTAGTCTGTGTTTGGATTTCAGAAGAGCCTGTCAGCTTTGCATTTCCTCAGGCCTTAAGAAATAGGGATGGCTCAGCAGGCACACATTAACTTCTCATGTGTTTTGTCCTGCTCCAACTATCTGGGAGTAGGAGAAAAATAGGAGGAATGAGCTTTGCAAATAGATGAGAGTGACATGGGAAAAGTCGGTATAAAATCACTGTCAGTACGGGAGGTGATGCATTTGCTGAGGTTAGGCAAAAGATTGGCCAGATTAATTCTTCCAGAGAAGAACTGCCAACTGTTGGACATTACTGTGCACCTTCTGGTTCTCTTACTCTTTCTCCTTCATGTGGATGAGAAAAAAACAGCACAGCTGGGTTCATGAGGTTCATGACCATCTTCCAGGGGCCAGACACTGGGCCCACTGCAGAGAATTGCCTTTAGGGGCATGACATTTTTCTTTAATTGATAAAGTTATAACCATAAGTGGTTACAACCACTTTGTTACAACTGAAAGATGGTCAGAGGCAAGTGGACAATGTCTACTGCAAGGGACAGGACTGGTGAACAGCTCCTCCCTCCTGTTCCTCCTTTCAGCAGCAGCCTCTTGTGCATCAGCACTGCTCCTCAGGGCCCGACCATTTTCTTTCCTGGGTGCTGTGCCCATGCCTGTTGCCCCCACGAGTGCCACCGCGCTGTGGGGACACCCCAGGGCCTCCGCTCCCAGCCCGCCACCAGCCCCAGCTCGGCGGGAGGTGAAGCGAGAGGCCGATCTCCTGTGATTGCATGGCTTTGGGATGCCTGGAAGGGTGTCACTGAGCAGCTCCCTGCCAGGGACACTGCTAGGCCTGGGACTATAATTCCTGGTGTTCAAAACCTGGGACTGTCCCAAGCAGGCTAAAACTGAGTGTGGAGGGCAGCGAAGAGCCAAAGATGTGGGTAGGAGGAGAGAGGTGAAGGGCAGAGCCAGGAAAGACGGGAAAATGGGCACTCGGAGCTGGATGTGATGCTAAGCCTGGCAGTAGCAGAGAGGTGTGCTGCTGCAGATCTCAGCGGTGTCATTTTCTGGTTTTCCTAACACAGCTAGTTTTAAACAAAATGAGGTGAATGGGTAATTTTTGAACTTAATTTGCTTGCACTTAGCTTCTCCCCATGACTGCAAAGCTACCATAGATGATGATGTTTTTAAAATTCTGTAAGTTTGCAAGTAAGAAAATATTTCTGATACGGCTCTCTTTTGGCTAATGAAATAGCAGCTTACGTGTGAGTTGATATTAATGGCACATTCAGTAATGACACTTGATTCAATTATTTTACTAGACAGAGAAGCACTTAGACACAAACATAAGTTATTTCTGAATCTAGGCATCAGCTGGAGGTGATTGAAAAACCACTATTTGTGCATGTTTCTTCAAATAATCACTGTGGAAAATATCGTGGCATTGTAGTTAAAAGCAGGGGGGTTTAATGCTAATAGTTGAGGGAAGAAAATTCCGAAAGAGAAACACTCTTCTATAATATCATGTTAATCTTCCCGACAGAAAGCAGAAGAAGAGGAGCTTGTCCTCACACCTGATGGCACCAGGGAATTCCTGACATTTGAAGTTCCCCTGAATGACTCGGGGTCAGCTGGACTTGGCGTGAGCGTCAAAGGTAACCGGTCAAAAGAAAACCATGCCGATTTAGGAATCTTCGTCAAGTCCATTATTAACGGTGGAGCAGCGTCCAAGGTGAGAGGGAACATCTGTGTACCTTTGTCTTCCTCGGTTTTCCATAATGATGCTGTTTTGAAAATAACCAGATTCAAGAAGAATGAGATCACTCTCTTAACTACCTTTTTCCAATTACACCATCAGAGGTAACGTTTAGATTTCTACTCAGATTCGCATGTTTGCGCATCCCAGGATTTAAACAGCCTTTATAGATTCTTGGGAAGGATACGAGCGATCTCTGGTACAGTTCAATTAGTACGCTATTTGTGCAAACAGGTTATGATAATAGCTTGCAGTGAAAATCTATAGTTGGAATAGACATTTCCTACAGTTGCTGCAATGGAAGCTATTATACCAGTGTTCATTTGGCCATAAACTATTAGGGCTAAGCATAGTTGTTTGATCATTTTTCTTTTGTTGTTTTCACCTCTTCAGCAGACTAAACTTCTTTTGTGTGTGTTTTATGTAACTAGCTATAATCTTCCCTTTTCCAGGATGGCAGGCTTCGAGTGAACGATCAACTAATAGCGGTGAATGGAGAATCGTTATTGGGCAAAACAAATCAAGATGCTATGGAAACTTTAAGGAGGTCCATGTCCACCGAAGGAAACAAACGGGGAATGATTCAACTTATCGTGGCGAGACGAATAAGTAAATGCAATGAGGTAATATGCTTTTGATATCAGGACTGGGAGTTTTCTAAGCTATTTGTGTTTTAGGAGATGTCATGTTTCCTCTGAGACCTGGAAAATGATATTTGAGAAGCCAAAGAAAGGGAGAATTACAAAATGATCTGAATTTCAGTGTTAGACATGCTAACCTTACTATCGATCAATAAAGTTTTTCTTTGGAGTATTTTCATCAATGAATAACAGGAAACACTGAATAAAACTTTATTGATTTTGTAATTGGATCCCACTGTTTATGTGATTTTTGTTCTATGGAGTTTTTTATATAGGTCTATTGAGTCTTTCGTTTGTAATAGACTTAGTGTTAACTGACTTGGTTCTGTGTCACTTTCAGTTTTTTTAATTAAGAGTAGAGCTCTTAAATTTCCTTCTTATATTTTATCTAAGCAATTAAAAGTTCCATGTAAAGATTCTGCAAAAAAGGATGCAAATAATTCTGTTATTTTGGATTTTAAATACGTTGTGTCTTGCCCTTCATTGAAGGGAAATATGAAATACTGAATTTGGGGTGATGTGGTGATTCTTTTTCTGATATTATTTACAGCTTCTGTCTCCTCCACTGGAGTGTTAATGTGTTGATGTTTTGAAACATTTTCATGATTTCTAATAGTTTATCTTTTAGATTAATGTAAACAAAGCTATATAGTAGAAATATGTGGGCACGTGATGCTGAGGACTGCAGATACTGTGGAGATCTGAATTAGACTTCAAAATGATTTTGACAAATTGGAGAAATGCACTGAGTTAAATAGGCTGCAGTTGAATGGAGGGTCAGGGAAGCATCTGTTCTTAACACATCTAAAAGTCATTCTTTCATTCTTGTTAACACCGGTAAGGTCTTATCGGAAATGTTATTTCTTGAGCATCATGCTTCAAAAATGATGTGCATAAATTGGTTGAGTACTGCTGATATTGCCTAGGGGGAAAGGGAATGGTTTATTTTTTAATGCATAAAATTGATCTTTAAAAAATTCCAGTTCATAGTGTATTATTAAATCATGTTTGAAAAGACACTAGTGTCTCTAAAAGTATTAAGCTCCTCTTGATTAACTGCTTATACACAACTTTAATACACATACACACTTTTATATATACACACTGTAGAAAGCCAGCTTGGATGCACAGTTTCTCACTTGGTGTTGAAGGAATTCTGACCTTCTGATATTTGGTGATGTCCTGTTCTAGCCATAATTCTGAACTTGGACTCCAGAGAGCACAGATTCTCCTTTGGAGACTGTTTCTTATTCTTACTCAATTTCAGATGTATTTTGTATGTTACTACATAGAAAGGGTGACATATTTTCTGTGTTTAGTGTGTGTGTGTATATATATATATATATAATTTTTTTTTTCCCCCCCAAAAAAAGGGTATGGAAGGTGTTCACTCTTCTCTTAGTAAAGATCTTCTAGAACGAATGTACCAAGACAGTGTTTGTAAACATGATGGAGCAAATCCAGCAGTGATGAACCAAAAACATTGCTATTTAATTCCCATAGATTTTTTTTTTCTCATTCAAGAATAGTTTGGTGCCCTACATCTGCTTAACATTCACTAATTTGTTTTGCAGAAATCACATGGCAAAAATGGCACAGCTCAGTCTACAGTGTATGTGCTCCAACTGATGTTAGAACCAGATTTACATACACTACATGTATCCATAGAGGGAGTAGGATGGGCCTACTTTACCATTTCTTTATGGATTTTCCCAGCTCCTTAATAAGCTAGTGAGATGAGCCATAATAATTTGGGAAAGTAATGGTGTGCAATTACTGGTGTAGTGATCATCTTTGCAAAATACTATTTGCAACTATTTTTTCTCAGGAATGTTTGCTTTCATCAAATTCATGCAAATGAAATAACGATGTCAATGTCTTTTGCATATTTTAATATGATGAAAGCGCAACTTGCATGGACATAAAGCTGTTTACCTGCTGAGCTGGCAGTATTCGAGAAGCCAGTTTTCTGAAAGTTTTGCAATGTCCAGGCTTCAATGAAATGAAAAGTGAAGAGAGAATTTTTTTTCATGGCATTTTGCAATTAAACCCTAGTTCCTTGTTCAAGAATTGGACTGATTTAAACTTAAGATATGATTAATCAAATATAATATTGATAATATTTACGTATTGTGTAGATGTGGCACTTAGGGACGTGGTTTAGTGGTGGCCTTGGCAGTGTTAAGTTTATGGTTGGACTTGATGATCTTCAGGGTCTTTTCCAACCTAAGTGAGTCTATGAATAGCATATATGAGTCACCTTAGCCCCTAATTAACGAGTATGTGGACTGAGGCACAGCTGGGGAGCAGCACTGCGCGACTGACCGTTGCAGTGATGTTCACTTTCCCATAGAGCATCAGGCATTGGCCATATCTGGCAGCCTCAGCCATATTATGCTTAATTCAGCAACTTAGATTATTTGGACGCGCTGACACACAAGCTGTCCCCTTAGAATATTCTTGTAGCTGCCACCAGCCTGATATACAGTCTCAGCAAAGATTTTTAGTATTAGAACAAAAAATGAATGACATCTGACTGGCAGCAAATTCAGGAGCTCGCAGATTAGAAGTAAAAGCATCAGAAGGGCAGACCCTATCTTGATAAATCACACCTTTTACCAGCATGTTCCTCGGAAATGGAGTTTTACTCTTTTTTCTTAAAGACAAAAAGAAATGTTTACCTTTTGAGAAAGTATTGCCCTGGTGTTTTCTATGCTTTTCTCTCTCTTTTAGTTCTCTGAAGGTGTCACCATAAAATAACAGCAGCAACAAAAAAGATTCTGTTCAACTGATTTCTTTCCTGTGTTGATTCAGCATTGTATGTGCCCACTTTATGGACAAAAATATAGCTTACACTCTTGTTAGTATTGCAGAGCTACAGTTAAGTGAAATGAGCTCGCTTATATTGCCTTTTGTGCATCGCCAACAGCAGGGCTCATTCTGCTCCATTCCACAGTGGCATGGTCAGTCCCACCGTGCCACAGAGCCAGCTGCAAGGGTCTCAGAAGGGGAATCTGTCCAAGGGGTGATAATGCCAGTGCAATAAAAGAATGATGTTCAATGTCTGGATGATAAAAACATTTGCTACCTGGCTGTTAAAATACCAATATCAAAAAGAAAAAAAAAAGCCTTCAAGTCCAGTAATCATTTTGCATTTGCAAAATCAAACTGAGTGCTTTTGAGATAGATAGACAACCCAGTCCGCTTTTTTCTTCATTAAAATTGAGTTTGAATTGGATTTTAACAAAGTTAGTAGTATGAATACTGTTCTTCTGCTTTTAATACTCATTTTCATAATCAGCCCTAAGAATTGCAGGGGGGGGCAGCAGAATTCATTTGACAGCACGGTTCTGCAGAGCGCCATTTCTCTGTGTTTCAGTTCAGACCAGAATTTTCACGTGCATTTTGTATTTTGGTTGCTGCCTGGAAGAGAGGACAGCTCAACCCCTGGTGTCCTGGGCTTAGAGGGGCAGGAACAGTTGCCTCCGATCTGCTGCAGAGGAGCTGTTTCTTTGTCAGAAAGCTTTCTTAGCCTTCAAAATGTCAAAGTCTACTTAACTGGAGCATGAAACCATTTCAAAACTTTGTGAAGTGACCTCTGATACTCCTTTTTCATGCCAGCGTTATTCTCATATAGCTTCACCAGTTCTCATGTTATAGACTAAGCCTCCAAAGCAATTGTAGTAACAATAAGAATGTCCACGAACACCATGAGAGTATTATCTTGTCTTCAAAGAGGTAGTGAGGAGATCGTTTACATCATCAGCTCTTGCATAACTGTAAACTCAAAGGAGACCACAAACTTCCCAGGAGGTAAAAAGTGGTTTTGTACTGTTGTGGTTTTTCTGAACTGAAGAGTAGCCTATAGAAAGGATTTTCATCTACTGACCAGAAGATAGAGGTTTTCAAGTGAATTATCTTGTAGTAAATATTGATATAAGCATGGAGTGAGTGGTAGTTATGAGTCAACTCCAAGCCAAACCTGTGTATTTGAGTTTTTCTCCTGTTTGCATTACGTCTACATGTCGTACAGTAATAGTTAATTCTGTAAGCTGTACCATTACAAACCTTGCAAAGCTTTGTTTAATATCTCAGCCACTCCAGACAAAATCACACAGTGGATATTTGATGGATGCTGTTAGATTAGTGTAACAAAAACATTTAGTTTGGGATTTGGATAGATCTAAGGTTCCCTCCCCCCATTTCAGAGAAGTTAAATATGCTGTTCAAATCTGTGTTTTCAACTTTCAGCCTTGCCCTCTGATCAGCACTGTGTGTTGATTCTTTAGCTTTCCTTTATAAGCACAGCAAGACTTTAAGGTACGTTTCCAGAGTTGTGCAGACAGTGGCAAAAATGGGAAGAATAACAACAGTAGTGACTTGATATTTATATACGGCCAGTATTTAACACCTCAGTTTTCAGAAGATGTGGCCATCAGCTTTTTGGATCTTTAACTCAGGGTTGACATTTTTTTCATTACTGAGGAGCCTAAGGTTTAAGGAGAAACACTGGAGCTCCTTGTGCCGTGTTCTGTTAATTAGTGTTATTATTATGATCAGCCTGTATGGGCACACCCCACACCCCCCCCCCCCCCCGGCTGTATGGCCATAATGCGTACGCAGCGCTTAGGCATGACTGTCAGGCAGATCCATCAGCTAGCGGTGGTATATGCTGAAGCAAGAAAATAAAGGTAATTGTTACTTTTGGAATCCTGCTCTTCTCGGCCCTGCAAGCTGGACAGCTTAGAGGCAGAGATTGCTCGTCTGCACTCCGCTCGTGTCACACGCAGGCAGCACTTGTCTGCCATTAAGAGAGAGAGCGTCACCATTTTCCTCAAAATGAGAGATTGCAAGGTTGGGGTTTTTTTTTTTTCTATCTCCTTTTTGACAGAATTAATATCTTGCTAAACCTGCCTGAAAAAAAAAAGCTTTGCAAATGATTTGCAGATTCCCAGATTTCTTTCTGCATGCCTGTTCATTTTTGCTCCAGTTGTTGAAAATGGAGTTTACCATAAAGCAGAGGAACAGTCATGAATCCAGACCATTTAAGGATCTCACCAACTATTTAAGTAAATTGACTGGTAGACAGATCAGTGAGAGAGACTTTTCAAATGAGTGGTTTTATTATAAAAGAAAGGAAACAAGCAAACATCTATTTTTTCCAGTATGTGTGGAAGTATAAAACATTCAGCATCAGCTTTTCCCTGCATGCATTACTTAGTTACCTACTTTGACATTGATATGACAGGTTTGGTTTTTTTTCTTTTCTTGCTAGATTAGTTTTGTGACGACCTTCTGGAGTTCATTTAACTATTGAAAAGGCTTTAGTATCTTCTCCAAACACGGTGATTTCACTGTTCACTCCCTTCTCATTGATAAAGCTGCTCGTCAGCCCCAGCTGTTCCCAGCCCTGATCCCTGGGGGAGCCTACAGCTGACTCTTCTCCACCCTGAAGACTGATCTTTGTTTAAAATCCTGCAGCCAGATTTCAATCCAGAAAATGAAAACTTAGTCCAGTCCTATGAAAACTTAGTTTCTTTAATGCCTTTGCTATGAAGCCTTGGTAAAGACTTTTTGAAAATGCAAGTGTGTCGTGTCCAATTCATTGCCTGAGACCTCGGAGAGCTACTTGGCACCTTTGTGCAACTCCAGCATCCCAGTGAGGTGGGATTTCCCCGTGGATGTCTGCCTTCCCCATGGCCCCACATCTGTCATGGGCAGTGATCTTACTCTTCATTGTAGATGCCACCATTTTATCCAGAAGGAGGTCAGATGCCTGGTCTGTAGTTCCCAAGATCCCCTCTAGATACATAGGCAACCACCAGTCCTCTGGCACCATGGCCATTCGTAACAGCATGTTGAATGTTTTGGCCAGCAGTTATGCAGTTTTGTGGTTGAGTTCCTTCAGAGCTTTTGGGAGAATGCCATCCAACCTGGGTGACATGTTAACTTCTCACCTACCTATTTGGTCTAAAGCTCCTGTGTATACTGGCAGCTCTTACTCCTCTCCTTATTTTCTACAAAGAATGGGGTCAGGTGTGAAAATCTCCCCCATGTCTTCAGCAGTAAAGATAGGCAAAGAAATCATTGAGCTTCCCTCCTGCAGACTTGTCCCTCAGTAACCCTTTCACTCTTGCCATCAAGGGGTCCAGCTAGTTCGCTGTGTACCTTCCTATGTCTGATGTCCTTAGTGAACCTTTTACCTTCAGTCTGAGCATCCTCTGAAGGGTGCTGCTTACATTCTTCCTTCTTTCACTCAATTTCTTGGGCCATATTGGTGGGTTTTTTTATTAATTGTGGCACATTTTACCTGAGCCTTTAATACAGGACTTGTTAATAGTCTCCTTTTAGGCCTCTGGTGGTCTTTTTGGTGCAGGATTTTCAGTCTACTTAGGTAAACTTCTAACAGTGAGCATCCCAAGAAATATCTTAAAAAGTTAGTTGTTGGGAAAGTATGTAAATGTTTTTCTATTTTGTAGTACCTTGTGTCTTCTGTTCTGCCCTTCTACCTGTCCCCATTTATTTTGACTTACTTTTTTCTCCTTTATCTGTTTTCTAGTCTTGGTATCAACTTACAAGCTCCATCTTGGCCCAGGTTCTTCTCCTTAGCTCTTAACTTATCATCGGAACTACATTTTGCAAAGCTGTGTGGGTTCCCTCCCACTATTCTGAAAACATATTTTGTCATCTGCTTTCCTTTTAACATTGTCAGAACAAGAACTCAGTATTTCTTAGAAATACTGTACTAATTTTACATTCACTAGTGCATGTCGGTGCATGGAAGTCAAACCTGACCCTTTTACTGGCTGCTTACCTACATTTTTGCATCTTGCAAAGTCTGTCCCTAAAGCAGGATCCCAGCTTGGGTGGTAACAAAGAAAACCTTATCTAATATTGGTAGTAGTATTGTAAAAGTATCTCTGTTGGAAAAGGAAGCCAAAGCATGTTGGACATCTTAGCCACAGTACACAGATAAGAAAGGAAAAAGAAAGCCTGGAGAATAATTCTGTGTGACAGAAAGAGCTTCAGTACCCTGGATGCAGTGTAATGTATAGCACATGTGTATACTGACTTCTTTAAAATCCATAATGCTTGCATGCCAGTATTTGGATAATTTACTTTCTGAAGGAAAAAGGGAGTCTGATTATTGTTTCTTTTAAAAAAAAATAAATGTTTATGCTTTGAATATTTTGGCAATGTTCTTGTGCATAAACTTTTTTCATATTTATGTGCATAACTTCAGATAGGATGGATGGTGGTGTTTAAGTAAAAAGGACCGCATTAGTTGTCCTTTTATCATCTAGATAAGCAGCAGCTGGGCTAGTTAGTACAGACAGTGCTTTAGCAAACAGCTGGTTCTTATCTGAATGACAAAGGGCCAGGGTAGAGACCTTTTTTACTTAAAAAAAAAAAAAATTCTTATTTCTATTTTTATTTTAAGAGAATGGAGAGAAAGGGAGCTATAGACAATCTGTAGCATGTGAGGGTTTATTGCATTTTTATGAATATGGTTATTTATTATAGATCAATGCTAGAACACAGAGAGGAAACTCTCTTTTCAGTCTGGAGAAGAGAAGGCTCGGGGGGATCTCACCAGTGTCTATAAATACCTGATGGGGGGAATAACGACGACCGATCCAGACTCTTCTCAGGGCTGGCCAGTGCCAGGACAAGAAGCAACAGGCAGAAACTGAAATGCAAGAAATTTCTTTAAACATAAGAAAAAATTTTTCTTCTGAGGGAGTGGTCAACCACTGGCACAGATTGCCCAGAGAGGTTGTGGAGTCTCTGTCCTTGGAGATATTCAGAACCCAACTGGACAAGGCACTGGGCAACCTGCTCTTGCTGACCTAGCTTTGAGCAGAGGTTGGACTAGATAATCTCCAGTGGTTCCATCCAGCCTGAACCGGGCCGTGACTCTGAACTGCCACACCAAGAACAGCTGTTGATACGAAGTATAGGGGCGCATTGCTGCCTAGCTTGCTTTCCTTGCCAGGCCTTTAATGAAGGTCAGGAATTCGTACATCTTTGTTTATATTGCTTACTCTTTATCAGTTAATCAAATTAAATTTTACTGGATAGCGCTGATACCGGCTAAGGGAAGGAACTGGAATGTGTAATTCAAGCTCTTTTTTAGAAATGCATAAGGAAGAACAAGTCTTTATTTGAACTGTAGTCTTGCTTTGGACTGTCGGTCTCTTTGTCTTGCCCACAGCACAGCTTCCAAATTAAATGTATTTTTTTCTTACACAAACTTTCTTGTAACAATGTAAGGAAAAGGCATCTTTTTTTTCTGAAAGCCAGTTGTGTAATTCCTGTCTAATTTTTGTTATTTTATAAATGGCGTTGTATCTTTTGTAAAATATTTGTGTAGTTGGCTGTCGATGCCTTTGTTTAAACCCATCTTTTGAGATGCTAATTAGAAATGGAAGAAGTTTTCCCCATGAAAATGATAAAATACGTGATTCATTTTACAAGACACAGCCATCTAAACACAGAGCTCCTGCTATTTCTTATTTACCCTGTACTTTACTGAATTACCAGGAGTGAATCTCTATGTATTTCTCTGATTCAGAGCTTTCTTCTTGTCAGTATCTTTCTGAAAATCTCTTGAGACCTTCCTACAAATGAGTTTGAAAGTTGATGGGTTGTCACATGGAGGAGGACTGTGCGATATGGCTCTCTAAAAGCTGGACAGTTGTTACATAGTCATCAATATAGCACTGGGAGAATAAATCCCAAAGCACTTTGATACATTCACACCTTATTTAAAGGCAGTGAAATAAAGGTTAGTTTATCATTTAACGCCTTTATCATGCAAGTTTAAGCTCTCAAGCAGTCTAATGTTGCTGTGCTTTTTTTCTTACAGTTTCAGAATTTAACATTTCTATTCTTTTTGAATTTGCCTTAGATTCCTTTATAACAGAGGCTACAAATATTGTTTAATTTACTTTTCAGTAAAGCTGTCAGTTGTAATCTGCAATTTAAAAAAACTAATAAAACAAATCCTCATTTCACAATTTAAACCTTATTGAGTCTAATTCACTTGCGCTGCAAGTTTATTATTCTCCTGCAGCTTGACGTGCCTCCAATTGTAATTGTGTTGACCCTCCGATGCAGTAAATCTCCCCAGTGCTTATCAAACTGGGAGAGATAAGTCTACAATTTGGAACTTCATTAAATATCTCATTTATATTAAACAGATGATGGCTTTGAACAGAAATAATAATTTCTACAGACTCTGCGACCTCCCGATCATGGTCTCCTCGACTTTGTAATGCGGCGTTTCGCAAACCTCCACCCCTCCGTGTACCAGGCGTTACGCCAGCGCCCGAATGTCAGAAGTTGTTAGTCCATCGGGCTGACTTCAAAGCCTCTGCTGTGGAGACTGCAGCTGAGTGCTTTGTAGCCCTTGAAACAGATTTTAAAAATCTTTCATAGCGTACATTTCTTAGTCATCTGGGGATTGCTGGTGGTGTGATTAATAATGGGCAGCTGTTTAAAGAAAAAAAGAAAACAACAAACATGTTGCTTGTTATTGTAATTCCTGAGACTGAACTACTCCTCTCGTGCTCGTTTAGAGACCGGTCCTGTGGAATAAGCATTCCTGGTTCCCAGTGGCTTCAAAGAGTTTGCAGCATGCTCAGTGTCTTGCAGTATCTGGTCCCTGCTGTATTTCAATACATATAAAATATATGCCATGGGATTTGCATAAGGACGTTGTTCTTGAGATTTAACTGTACAGTTCAATATGAAGAGGCGTGTTGGCAAGAACAGCTAACGCTTTAATGTGTGAGTTCACATGATTACCCTGCAAAACGCATCTATTTTTAAATTTTTGTTTTATTTTTTTAATACAGCTGGATTCAGTTCACTGTTTAGGTGAATTGATTTAATGGTCTCGGCAAAGCTCCTTTGGAAGGGTTACCGAGTACTGGCAGGGTGCTAGAGCTCAGGTGAACCAAGAGCTTTAGGGGTAGGAGGGCTGGATGGTGCAAGGCTGGGCGATGGCATGGGGAGGCTCTGTCTCTGCAGCAAGTGGCCAGGCGCTGACAAACTGGGCATCCAGGCTGACCGGTGAGCGCATGGGTGCTCATTCTCCTCGCTCCCAGCAGCTGTGTTGGCAGTGGAGCTGCCCGTGGCTAAACTCAGCCAGATGATATCAAATTGTTCTCTTTCTTTGCCTCGCACGGGTGCTGCTTTCCACTGAGCTCTGGTTCTCTGGGGCTCGCTGAGGAAAAGTTGACTTTTTCCTCTCTTTCTGAAAATTCTGAGAGGCATACGCAGGAAAACAAGGGATGACCAGCTTCTGCAAGCAAAGGCTGAGCTGGGAAGTTGCTCAGGGGAGCCTTGTGATGGAGAGCAGCTGGGCTGGGGAGGTGGCCGTACATGCGGTCTTCTTCCCTGTGCGTGTGGCCAAGCAGCCTGTCTCCAGTGCTTCTTCCACCACCTACTTCATCTGTCTTGTGGTGCCCCAGGGAGGTCTGCCTGGAGTCATGGTGGGCAGGGACCTGGCAGCTCCAGGGGTTGAGGTCTGCGGTGGAAAGGGCACCTCAGGTCTTGCCAGTTCTGGTTTTTATGGCTCTGCCTGGATGCTGCAGCAGTGCCAGGGATCAGGGAAGCTTCCAGACTGGACGAAGCACACAAGGTCTTAGTACCGTGCACCCAGGAAATGCCAAGCAAAGAACTCATGATAAGTTGGAAAAAAAAAAAAAAAAGTTACTGTGAAGTCTGACTTACTTTTTTTTTTCTTTCCCTCCTAACTTCAAAACGTTTGACTGTTTGTGTATCGGTTACTGACATGTGTGGTGGGGTTTCCTGGGGGTTTCCATGATGATTACATTTGAAGCAAATTGCACCACTTCAAAAAGTGCCAGCAGCCCAATTCCAAACGGAGTTCCTGCTCCGTGCTCCTGACAGGGGCCTTGCTCTGACGGGCTGTCAATGTGGGAAAGCTGGCCCAGCTGTCTGCCTGATAGTATGAAAAAAGCCAAAACTGTCTGTTTAAGAAATTACCCACCAAAGAGACACCAAAATGCAATCATTTTTTCACCAGTTTTCTGCTGAAGGATTTGAAATTTGACAGGGCACCATGGGAGGTGCAGTGTAAAGTGGCTTAGAGCGTTGGTCATTAAGCAGAGCTGTCATTGCAAATTATATTTGTCCAGGGTGAGAAGTTCTAGCTCATTTGGTGCCCAGACAGGTCGAGGCCTGAGGCAAGTTGTTACAATTCCCCCATGCTGCTAAATGGCCCCTGGGTGCTAATTTTCCTCTCTCTGTGCAGTTGGAGTCACCTGGGAGCCCCTCTGGGCCTGAGCTCCCCATAGAGACTCTGCTGGACGACCGGGAACGGAGGATTTCCCACTCCCTCTACGGCGGGATTGAGGGTCTCAGCGATTCGCCCACGAGGAATGTGGCGCTGAGTAGGATAATGGGTGAGTCAAATCAGCTCCGCGCATCGGGCCATGTTTTTACTCCTCTCTGTGATTCATTGAAGGGCAATTAATGTATTATGTGGGAACCAGAGAACAAGGAGGTTGCAACAACCAACTTAAAACGTGCCTTAAGATTGTTCCACGCAAGCCTTCTGGATGGTTAATGTGAGAAAGTCAAATGGAATTTTAAAGTGAATTTCATATCCCATGGCAGGTAGTAGAACAAATCGCAGGAGCATTTCCCATAGTTTTTCAGTGTCTGATCTGGGACAGTAAATTATTGGTCTGTCTAGTCTCCATGTTGAATCTTCATTTGCATGAAAGTCAGTGACTCATGGGAATTTATAATTAATTTCAGTATTTCTTCTCCTCTCTTTCAGTCATACTAAAGTACAAAAATAAACAAGGCAAACTTGCATCTATTTGTGCTTATTAGGGCATTTCATTAATTTGTTTGAATTTTTGCTTGCAGGACACCAGTTTTAAAGCCTCATAACTAATTTTAAGCATCCCTCGTGTAGATTCCGTGCCATACTGTCTGCATGGCCCCAGTGGATAATGAGGTTATTAGCGGTTGCTCTGCAGCAGTTCAGCTTCCGATGTACAGAGCTAGGTAATAAAGACTTGCCTTGCCACCAGAGTGGTCGGGTTTACTGACTAGGACGGGATTAGTTTGAAAGGATTTTCAAATTTAAACACAAAAAGCAGCTTGATGAGAATGGCACCTGACAGTAGACGCAACGATTGCTTACTCGAGTTGCAAGGTTTAAACATAAGACACAGCCATTAAATCTGGGACTTTTTTAAGGTGCTTGACACACACAGAATATATTAGAAGATGCTGCTGTAAACTTGATATGAAGCAAGGCTGAACTTACTTTTTAATTGCTTCAGATTGATTTTCAGCCTTATAAAATGAAAGTCCACCACTTGGGCTTTTTTCCAGTCAACAGTTTGTTTCACTCTGGTTTGAGGTTGTTGTTTTGTTGAGTTTTTTTTTAATATTCGTATTTTGAGGTTTGCTTTTTCTTTGTGGTAGCAGAATAGCACTGTTAAACTCTCTGAAAATGCACAAATTTCCCATTTAAGATATTTCTTCAGTTAAGTCTTTTGTCTTCCTTTGTGCATTTGGGCAACGGTAATTAGAAATAAATCATATTCTGTTCTATTGGATTACATTTTGTGCAACTTGGAAGAAAAATTGTATAGCCGAGAATCAAGGAAGCATGAAACCTTTTCACCCAAAGTCATATGCTCTTAAAGAGAACACTTAAAAAAACCTATTTATTTGTTGATGTATTTAAGAAGTGATAAAATAATTTGAAGTCTTCAGCACTCCTCTCCCATAGAAGTGCCTAGTTCTTGTTGCTGTCAAGGCTTTAGATAGAACATTTGCAAAGCACTACCTTCTGCTTTTTCCATCAGTGTTGCAGAGGATTTACACATAGAGCTCAAATAAGCGTTAACGAGTTATCGCTTAAACACCTTGTCCAGTGATGGGAGAAGAAACCCTGAGAGAGTCTGTGTGCATGTGTGTCAGCAATGCCGTTTACTTCCACGTAAAAGGAGCACAGGACTTGCCATGCCAAATCGAACTAGTGGTTCATCAGTCTGGTATCATCCCTTTAGCAGTAGCCAGTAACTGATGCTTCAACAAAAGAAAAAAAAAAAATCTTTCTAGAGATCTTAATATCTAATGCTTTTAGATACCTCTGCAAAATGGAAAAAAAATCCATCCTGCATTTTGTAAGTGTTTTATAACCTGAAGTTGATTTTTTACTCTTCCATTGTTTTTCTGTATTGTCTTCCAAAACCAGGAACTATGTAGAAATTGGTTGGTTGTGACTTAAATCCATTGATGCTTTAGTTGGAAGCACATTGAAAATCAGGTTGTGCCCGAACCTCATAGTAAATGAGATCTAGTCCTACGTAACTGAAAACTGGTCTTGCCAGCACTGGGTTGTCCCCATCTGCAATCACGGCAGTTTCATAGAGATGTTGTGTTTAAACCCAGTTTTTAGGTAGCAGTCAGTTTTCTAATATGCTAATTTTTTCTGAATTAATTAGTACCACTAAATCAAAACGGCACTGTTTATAACCTTTTGTGATACTCTTGCATGCATGTTCTCTTGCAGTGCCATACAACAGAGAGACGATTATTACCTGTTGGGAGAGATAGGTACAGTTGCTTGTTTCAGGGTAGCTAACGTTTGCAAGACTCAATCATTTGTTATGCAGTGGAACTCCTGTCCTGTTAGTGTTGACAGTGAGAAAAAACTCAGAACTTTTTTTTTATTTTCTTGAGAGAGTATATGTGGTGCTACATGACTCTTCCAGAGTTTTCTTCCTCTCTTGAAAATTGGCCTAAAAGCGAGGATTAGTCCTAAGAACAATCTGGCTGGGGAACACTGGAGGTCTATGTCTTCCCATGCCGGTCCTGACCGTGAAAACAAGCCAAAAGGAGGTCTTTATGCAGTGCTGATTCCCTTGAGTGCTCTCCCCATATCGAGGAGCCTCTGACTTACGGGCTCTCTGAATCACCTGATGTCTTTTTATTTACCCCCCAATGGTTTTAACTATGTAAACTTTTAGTACTCTCAGTACCTTGTGGTGAGGAGGTCACACTTCGATTTCATGTGTGACAGAGCAGGTCTTTCTGCTTCTTTTGCTATTGGATAAAATAGATGGATTTTGAGTTTTCTTCCTTCCTAAGTTAGACTATTCAAAAGTGATAACCTCAAGGTCTGGAAAATGTCTGCTTTTCTCAGTCATTGCTTAAAGTTGGAACAAAATTTTTAAGAGAGTTTTGTTTCTTTTAAATACATCTAATGTAGTTTTCAGGAAAGGTATTTAAGACAATTTCTTTACTCTTTCAATCCATAACTGACACAAGAACTGGTTGTCAGAGTCTTGCTGTGAGAGTGGGAATAAAATACCAATTTTAGAATGTGATTTAAATTATGTAAAATAATGTTTGCTTATTGCAAAAAGGCTATATAAATCTTTTTAAGTTTCTGATGATTCTTACATTGATCTACTTTTCTAGATGATTATTGCTATTATTGATTTTCTTGTGCTTTTTCACTTGATAATATTTCACTGAAAATTTCTTATGGAAAGGAGATACTGCTTTCTGTATTCAAGGAATTATATTTTTGTTTTGATGAGATTTTTGTTTTATTTGTACAAATTGGGTCTTCTAAGAAATAGATGGCTATAATAAACCCCTATGTTTATTTATCTATTTTTAATATTTTCAGATTCCATGTAGTTAGCATATTCAAAATAACAACTGTGTTATGCTGGTTTGCTTGGTTCTATGATTAAAAATTCAGGTCTCCTGTTACACCGTTCTTGTGTATCATACATTATGCTCCTGAGTTTTGCAATACGCAAATACATAGTTGCTGTCTATATAAATTATTCTTATTCAACAAACAGCTTAGTACAAAGTCATCTTTCATCTCTTTCATCTAGTTGCTGATATTTTTTTTATAAACACGGTGGGTTTTGTTGCTAACGGTGACTAAACAGAAGTTATTTATCAGGGGGTATACAGAATAACAATAGCTTGCACTGAATCTGCTTTTCATCCTGAAGGATCCCCCGGAACTTCGTAAAATTTGATAGTTCCTACACAACAGGAAATACTTTGTTCTCTACACAAATAATTGCTATCTTAAGGGTAGAATCATGAGGAAGCATGACTGGAAAAAAAATTAGCTAGAGATGTAGAGTGTGTGTGTGTCAATGAAATGAAAATACAAGCAGAATGCAGTTCCCTGGCCAGAAATCTCATCAGAGCGTGGTGGTCTGCTACAATAGTCTTGACAGATCTGAGCACTCTCTTGAGGTCCAAGGCCTGGATATAGTGGAGACATTTTTGTCCTTAGACAAAAGGAATACATGTCCCCGCACATGTATTCCCAGTCCCACCTCTATTTATCTTGGAAAATTAGATGATGTGAGTATCTATGGGAAATTTTGCCAAAACTAAGTATATTGCTGGGGAAAAATATGCTGCTAGTGAAAAATAAGTAAGTGAAGATCTGGAGGAATTCTAACTTCTAAGTCTCACCACTGATATCATCATCATCACCACTATTTTATTATTATTTATTTATTACTCTATTTATTACTTTGGTTAATAGGTCATTATTCATCACAGAGTAGCTGTTGCTGATTTCTTGGTCAGGCAGGTTAGGAGCAAGAAAGGCCCTCTACTTGTGGAAGATACTTGAAGTGTACCATTGGTCTGAATCCCATGATATCAAAATGCTTATGAGAGTCACTTATAAAGTAATACTTGGTTTTCAACTTACCTTAAGGGTGTTCAGCAGATTTCTTAGACCTTCCTTTGAAGAGAAAGCAGTAGCAAAAGCACAAGAACCAAGCCAGATACAGTACCATGAGACCGCAGTGTAGTATGGGAGCCAAGTTATTACAGCAAACAGATTAACCAAACTTCAGGGATTTTCAAGATTTAAAAGGACCTGGAGTAGTTGGGTTCTTCATGACTAAGCCACTTGTTCATTTAACATACTGTGTGTCCTCAGGAGGGTTTTTCAGCACTTTATGTTGGTGGTTTCATTCAGATCCAAACTGTTTTCCGGTCTACTATAAGTCTATACTATTACAGGTTTGAAGTGTTGCTGTTTGACGTATTTTTCCTTCTAAACTGAAAGTCCTCATAGACCTGGAGACCAGCCATTTGGTACTGGAGCTCTGAGACTTCTTTTTCTGCACAGACAGATGGGAACCCTTCTTACCTCATAGCTTGGTATTGTCCTCTGGCTGCGCTTGTGTGGATTAGTAACTTGTTCAAGAAATTTGAGCCTTGTTGCCCTCAAAGGGAGAATGTTTTCCCTTCCTTATTACACCGTCCAAAATACTACATATTATTACAGATTACCTTGCTGAAGTTGAATTAATATATGTAAAACTGGACTTGAAGTGTATTCAAAATCTGAATTTTGTAGCACTTTTCTAGCCAGAGGGAAAACTATTGTCTTGGGGAGGTTTGTAGACAGCTTGAGCAACATCTTAGATTTGTAGATCAGTCAAATATACTGATGATTACTAGGTTTGAAGTTTCTTTGATGTTTCCTTGTAATGTTTCTCACAACACTTGCAGAGTTGCTTTCTCCAAGGGTGTTTGCTGTCCACTTCAGCTGAGCTCTCTACAAAGGATGTATTGAGTCCATTGCTGAGCTCTGTCTAACCATCTGCTGGAGGTGAAGCCTTTCACCTGTTTTTAGCTTCATCTGCAGTGAAAAGCTAAGGCATGTCAAATAGGTTTTCTCCTTAATTCCAAAGCAACTATTAAAACGTCAGTCCTCACCATTGTCAGATAGAAGGATAGTGAAAAGTTAAAAATGTTACTGAATTACTGTAGGCTCTCAGATGGGAAGTTCAGTCTGCCGAATGCCATAAGGTTATACCTTTTCACAATCAATTCTTTGGAGATGTTATTAACTACAGTTAACAGTCTTGTAGGCATTATGTTTGGAAATAAGTACATTACCAGGCTAAACATTAACCTGTCCATCACAGAAGCTATTGCTGGGCACAGAATCAGCTGTTATGCAAACTGAACACATGCATTTCAGTTTGACAGTGATAAGGTGTTCGCCATGCGGTACCTTTTTCTTCCAGCCACTCCTTCAGCCTTCTTCAGTGATCCCTTCTAAAGACAGTTTCTCCCCCTTTGGAAAGCTATACAAAGTGTATTATCTAGTGCAGTGATGATTTTAGCTAGCTCTTTACACATAAGGTTTTATTTGTTTGTTTGGTTTTTAATAATTGCATGCAAAGGTAGCGATGGTAACTGAAACCTTTTCCAGAAAAGAGGAAAAAGTTCTTTTCCCCTAATTCTACACAATTTTTCCATATGTGTAGGAAAATTAAGGTGTGAAAATATTTGATATGTCCATAGAAGCAATTTATGTTATGGAAATATAAGTTTTGCTATAAAGTATTACTGCAGTGCATCAGTTTTTAGCATAATTTACAGTTTGTTGTCCAGTTAATGGTTGATGAAGCCAGTGCTTTTCTTCTCATGAGATGTGACAATTTTACTAATTGTTTTAGCAAGATAATACATTTCCAGGAATAAAATTTGAGAGTTAGGATCAAACATTTTAAATGATTTTTCATCAATATCCAGGAGAAAAAATATTTTTAAATATGTTCTGTCACATAAAAAATTATGTGCAGCTGATATGAAAGAATCACACTTAATCATAGAAAACAGAATCATAGAATCATTTGGTTGGAAAAGACTTCTAAGATCATCAGGGCCAACCATCAACCCAGCAGAACCATGCCTACTAAACCATGTCCCGAAGTGCCACATCTACATGTTTTCTGAACACCTCCAGATATGGTGACTCTACCACCTCTCTGGGCAGCCTGTTCCAATGCTTCACTACTCTTCCAGTAAGAAATTTTTCCTAATATCCAATGTAGAACTCCCTGGCACAACTTGAGGCCATTTCCTCTTGTCCTATCACTTATTACTTGGGAGAAGAGACCAACACGCACCTCACTACAATCTCCTGTCAGGCAGTTGTAGAAGGCGGTAAGGTCTCCCCTCAGCCTCCTCTTCTCCAGGCTGAACAACCCCAGCTCCCTCAGACGCTCCCCATCAGCCTTGTGCTCCAGACCCTTCACCAGCTTCGTTGCTCTTCTCTAGACAAGCTCCAGCAACTCAACATCCTTCTTGTAGTGAGGGGCCCAAAACTGAACACAGGATTCAAGGTGCGGCCTCACCAGTGCCAAGTACAGGGGAAGGATGACTTCCCTGCTCCTGCTGGCCACACTATTTCTGATACAAGCCAGGATGCTGTTGGCCTTCTTGGCCACCTGGGCACACTGCTGGCTCATATTCAGCCAGCTGTCAATCAGCACCCCCAGGTTCTTTTCCACCAGGCAGCTTTCCAGCCACTCTTCCCCAAGCCTGTAGCGTTGCGTGGGGGTGTTGTGACCAAAGTGCAGGACCTGGCACTGAGCCTTTTTGAACCTCATCCAATTGGCCTTGGCCTATCAGTCCAGCCTGTCCAGTTCCTTCTGCAGAGCCTTCCTACCCTCAAGCAGATCGACACTCCCATCCAACTTGGTGTCATCTGCAAACTTGCTGAGGGTGCACTCAATCCCCTCATCTAGATCATTGATAAAGGTGTTGAACAGAACTGGCCCCAACACAGAGCCCTGGGGAATGCCGCTTGTGACTGACCTCCAACTGGATTTAACTCCGTTTACCACAACTGTTTGGGCTCGGCCATCCGGCCAGTTTTTTACCCAGCAAAGAGTGTACCCACCCAAGCCACAAGCCGCCAGCTTCTCTAGGAGAATACTGTGAGAGACAGTGTCAAAGGCTTTCCTGAAGTCCAGGTAGACAACATCCACAGCCTTTCCCTCATCCACTGGGTGGCTCACCTGGTCATAGAAGGAGATGAGATTGGTCAAGCAGGACCTGCCACTAATAATTAGCCACTGCCTCAGATACCTAAATAATTTTCATCCAGATTTGCAACTCTTTATTTTCCTTAGAGCAAATTTTAGCTTAGTGTTTCCAGATACTGAAATAACCTCTGTTTATTTCAAGTTAAAATTTTAAATGGTGATAATTCTGTATTTCTACTGTCATCTAAATAATATTGTATAACCCCCATCCTCTCAATTCTGTATCTCATGCATGTATCCTGAAAAAGAGATTTATTCAGTTTAAACCATAGTTACGTTACTAAGTATTGCAGTGGGAATATTCCTTCTGATATTCTTTATAGCTTCTTAGTCTATAGGTTTAAGAGTGGCTTCTGCTTTTTATACAGCAGTTTGAAAATTCTTATACAATCTTAAGTGTTGAAATGATTACTGGAAAATATGATGATGTGTATATGTATTTATCCTATAAAAGCAGCAGTAGTAGTGGGTTTATAATATTTATATGCACATTAAAACTTTTTTTTACTTGGAAACAGTGTTTTACTAGTTTGCAAGAATCCTCTAAATATCATCTTTTAACTGCTACTCTCACAAATTTACCCAGTGAAGTCTGCTACTGAACAAAGAATAATGCTGAGTCTTTATTATGTCTCTTTCATGCATGTGATGTCATTTTATCAACAGTGTTAAAACTTACTTGAATTTTGTGGTAATAGGTAAATTTTTTTCCAATTTTCACATTTGCCTCTATATTATTTTTTAAAGGAGAGAATTAAAATTTGGAGTCGTTTAGCTTTAGCCATGAGTTCTTATCGCCTTTCACAATTCTTACCTTTGTGGAGGCATTATTAAAAGGTTCCAGGTTCTAAATAGGAGTCAAACAAATTTCAAATTTCATGAGGGCAAGATTGATCAGAAGTGATGAGCTGTGTTAGTCTCCATTGAATTCATTCTTCATATCTACCAAGCAATTTGATGCAAGAGAAGATACTGTCTTCTGGGACAGGTGCTTTTCAGTGGTGCCCAGTGACAGGACCAAAGGCAATGGGCACAGACAGAAACACAGGAGGCACGCTCTGAATATCAGGAGACACCTTCTCACTGCGAGGGTGAGCGAGCACTGGCGCAGGTTGCCCAGGGATGTGGTGGAGTAGAAATATTCAAAAGCCATTCAGGTCAGGGTCATGGGCAATGGGCTGTAGGTGTCCTGGCTTTGAGCAGGGGGGGTTGGACAAGGTGAGAGGACCCTTCCAACCTCTCAACCCTTCTGTGACTCTGTGGTCTTCATGCAGTAGGCTGCAGATAAAACTGGTGTATATTACTTTTCAGCTCTACATAGGAAGATGTGTAAAAAGTGAGACAAAGTTAATTTTATTATCTGTGTTGTGTCACTTTTATCAGTAGCATTGCAGTTTGACATGACATTTTATCGGCTGTGATGATATATTATTCAAGTCACTTTCTGCCATTATTTAGTTTTGGGATTTTTTTTCTCCTTTTTTTTTTTTTGTTCAGGTAAATATCAGCTGTCTCCAACGGTGAACATGCCCCAAGATGACACTGTCATTATTGAAGATGATAGGCTGTCGGTGCTCCCTCCTCATCTCTCTGACCAGTCATCATCCAGTTCCCACGATGATGTTGGGTTTGGCACTGTTGATGCTGGTGGATGGGCTAAAGCTGCAATTAATGAGTCAACAGACTGGTAAGAGCATGGTTTAGTGGAAGGAAAGGAAAAAAGAGATGACTGCAGTTACGTCTTTTTGTTTAGTTTAATTTTTGGCTACTGCTAATATTAATATTTTTTTTTTCCATCACATTTAGATTTCACTATTTTCAAACTGGTAATTGTCCGTGTTTCAGGAAGGAAGTCTGTACGGATAATTTGTTAGACTTTCTACTTCTGGTTGCAGTTTTGTGCTCTGTCAAAGCACATTTGTGGAAATGTTACTAATTGTTATTAAGACCAAATCAGTATATGGTTGTATTAATTTGATGATGTAATATTAATTTAGTTGCCAACTGAGCTAGCTTTCGTAAAAAAAAAAAATCTTTACAGAATTTAAACACTTGAGTTTATGAAAGATGAAAGAATAAATCCAACTGGAAATTTTAATTTATAAACCTCGTTGTAAATATTCCAGAGTCTATCAAACAAAGATTTTATTTTTATATTCCAGTATATATCTAGGAGTCTTTCAGTATTTCTGTATACTTTCTTGATTTTCTTAATAATGTACAGTAGTTTAAAAATTTGCTTAGAGGTCAAGGCAGCTCCTTGTTTTGCCCTAGTGTTAATGCTTGTGCAAGAAGAACTAGTTAAGATTTCATTGTTATGCATGAAGATACACCTTTCATATCATTATACGATTTGTAACTCTCATGCAAAGGCAGTGTACTGTAGTAGTTACACGTTTAAAACTGTGGAAAGTAACTTTACTTTATATGTTTATAGTAAAAATAATTTCTGTGAATCTTAGGTTGACTCTCTAATTACTTTTATACATTTTATTATAAGAGTCTTAAGGAGAAATGCATTGAACTCCCTTATTGACTTGCTTAGGTCTTGGCAAAGAAATACTGTTTATTGCTTAGTTAGTACAATTAATACAGATCTAAGATTTAATTTGCAAGTCCTGTAATTATCTATAGTAACAGCAAAATAAAAGCCCATCCCTGTACACTGCCACTTCTTGAAGCTAGATAATTACCAGAAATGGTGTGAAGTATATGAATTTCCTTATTTTTCTTGTCTCTTGAGCCTGTTATGAATGTGTCAGCAATATCTTAATGAAACAGCAATAGCACCTGCCAGCTGATATGCACCTGTCAGCTTCTTCTTTGCTTTATATTAGTTTATTTCATCTTATGTCCAGGCATTGAGTTCTGTATTTTAAGCACTGCTTTAATGATCGTAGAAAAAAGGTGATTTTTTTCATCCTCATTTGCTTTTTTTTTTTTTCTTTTTTTAATGTTACAGCTCTTCTCTTGGACAAGTCATACCTGTAATTTAGGCCCTTGAAAAGTCCATCTGTCTTTTGTAAAAGCTTTTAGAGCTGAGAATCTGAGACATTTAAATAGAGTAGTACTTAAGGCTGCACATAATACCTTATTACTGAGTGAATTTTTTTAGCCAAATATGAGCAAAAACCTACAGCATTAAATAAGAGCCCATTTGAAACCTGCAGATGCTTTTACATTTGCTTCTGCAGTGTATCTTGCTATTCATATAGTTATTTAAAAAAGAAAGTAACAGTGAAGAAAATAGGGATTAGATATTGTGGAATTGATCACGTTCAAAACCTTTCAACATGTGTCTTTATGAGAAATTGTAAAGGCCTTCGGATACAATTGCACTTAAAGGAGTAGATCAGTAGTGCAGCACCTTACTATCTAATATGTATCAGTGCAGCACCTTACTATCTAATGTATTCTATTTGTAAAAAAGTAAATAGCAGTAGACTTAGATTGTTGCATTAATTTCCTGCTGCTAATGGATGAAGGAAGACTCGTAAAACGAAGGTGCATTGTATGATTTGGCTGGAAGGCACAAAGGGTAAAACTAAGAATATGGATGAAGGGTTATCCAAACAAGAATGGCAGCTGTTCTGAATCACAGAAGAAAATGTAAGCTTTTCCAGCCTCACAATATCTCCCTAATCCTTGATGAAAATGTTATGAAAACAAAGGGGCAATAAGACAGGATTAATAAGTGGAATTTTAATAACATTGAGGGTCAGAAGACGGTTACATTCTTTTAAGGATCAGCTGTCATTCCAGAAATCTTATTTGTTAAGTATGCTAGAATATAGTAAATTGCATTTGGCATTGCTTAATGACTTGCACTAAATTCACTTTCTGTCTTCTATTAATGTAGTTGAAAAATATTAAAATGAGGCATTTTTAGGGGCATTAGTTCCTCCTCTGTGTTCATTGGCTTTTCCAGTTGCCGATCTCCACAGGGGCTTTTGAATACTTTTAGGCAATGTACATCCATTCAAATTCCTGTGATCTGCTCCTTCCTTAATTACTAAAACACACTCTTGGGTCATTAATAATAGAAATAAACCAGGACATGAAAACTGACGGCTCTACATAGGGCTCAGATATTTGTACTGTAAAAAGCTATGAAACGTCGTGAAGTCAGAGAGCAAGTAATTTTTGGTGCTAAGTAGCACCTTTACTGTGCAGGATATTATGCAAGCACGGAGTCATAATCCTCCCCATAAGTGTGTGTGGAAGGCAGGTGTGATAAGGGCAGGTAAGGGAAGCAGAGAGAAAGCCCCTAAAGGTGGTGTCAGTGGAAATGCTGGGATCTAATCTCCAGAATTCCCAGTTGCTGATGCTGTGTCCAGACCCCACTGCTCTCTCTGGGACCTCTGGTGCGCTTTTCAAGTTTTATTTAACTTTGGAGTTTTACTCTGTTCTTAGGACTTCAAGTTGAATATATAAGTGCACGCTGTATTTACATGAAAATGATATTCAGCTTTATTAGAAGCTTTATGTATGCCGATCAAAGCAAGCTCAGATGAAAAAAGGAGCATACAGCCAAAACAAATAGTTTTCAAAATTCACCCTTTTTGAAGAAAGTGTCACAGAATACATTTTGTTCGGCGAGATGAAGCTGGTCTTCTTTAACTAACGTGAGCTGTGTTAACAGATGTTGCTAGAGAAAATTCTCACTTAGTAAAACCACATTTTTCTGGCCTTCAGAGACAGGGCTGACTAGCAGTGAGCCAGAAACTCCTGTGTGGCCTTGGGAAAGTCATTTATGATCTGATTATGAAAGGTGTTGAAACCCTGTAAGTTCAGCTGAGTCACTCGGAGGACATTTTCAGACTTAGGTGGTTCTTGTTCAGCTACATGTTGCGCTGCTGAAAATGCTAGAAGTGTATACTGGCCTTGTCTGTTTTATCTTTCTATCATGTGGAGAGATTTTTTTCCCTATTTTGTGGGAGTGAATGTGAGGACTAAATAGTTATTTTTGAATTCAGGCTCTGATTCATCAGAGCTTTTAAGCATATGCTTCAAAACGTTGCTAAATTGTGCAGACATCTCTGGAATAGGTGCAGTAATTAAATGTAAAACATTATGAGCCTGAGCCAGAAACATGAAAGTCAAAAGGCACTTGACATTGACTTTATTCTTACAAGCTCTGATCCTGCTCTCACTTAAGTATTATATGCTTGTCACATGCACATATCGTATTATTTGTAAATCTGCCACTACTAAGCTGAATTTCTCCTAGGCTGCCTGGTAATGCGGATAGTGATTTTCATCCTTTATAGTCATTGATGACTTTGGACGCTTTTCCTTACCTCTCTTCACTGTTGTGCCTAATACCCAGGTGCTTCGTGATCAGAGATGCTTCCATAAATTACAGCACATGGCATACATAAAGATGTGCATGTTACAGAATTTAAAAGTATAAGTTGGTTTCTGCAGAAATTCACTATTTGCCTGTTTCTCACTAAGTATGAGATGTGTATTACACTTAGCCCTTAAAGTAGAAAATAATTCCTTTGAAACATGTTACTGGACAGTAACCTGTATAAATACAACATTTTGAATGGCATCTAGTCTATTTAGAGATCTCAGTGACAAAATATTTAGCTTTTTTTATCTTGAAGTACAACAACAATCAAAAGGAGGATTCGGAGGGATCTTTTTCCTATAGGATAGGTAACAAAGGTGAAAAATATTCTTTTTTTTTTTTCAGTATTTTATGCTTTTGATTTCTTTTTGTGCCAGCTGAAGTAGAAATCTAAATTCTTTGGGCTTGCCTTCAAGCTCTTTTTAATACTCTCCCCTTTTCCATGATTCAGAAGATCTTTGCGTGAATTCTCTTTCATATTGTCTATTAGCAATAAGCAATCTTGGAATTTTTAAAATTTCTTTATTGTTTTTAACATGCGTTGTGACCATGGTGACACATTGCAAACTTAGGCTTTAGCTTGCACACCAAATTGTGCCTGTATTCTTGGTTCTGCCAACATGTGACCAACATTAGTAAATCTATCTTCAGCGTGCTTCTGATGAAGCATGGTGAGACACTGATCCCTGCTCACTGACGACCTGACTCGCTCAGCCAAGGTCATGCAAGAAACCTGCAGAAGAGACTGAAACTCAGCCCAGTTACCCCCAGTTCTGGTTTAGTGGTGGAACCATTGTGGCAAATACCTGCTCTGTAGGGAAGTAATGAGTAAAAATCTGTTTGTCTGTCATAGCCAGGCTAAAACCAGGAGATGCTGTGAAAAATTTACAAGCAATTTCACATATGGAGAGAAATTTTAATGCAATGTTTAAATGAAGAAGTTTAAAGCTTTGTGGGCTTCAGAAAGGACAGATTCTGTTTATGCTTTTCTAAAAGCATATTGTGATGAAGAAAAATCTAATAATTTGCTATCAACAGAATCTATTTGTGTCTCATGAAGAAAAAGGAACTGGTTTTTTCTCCCTCAAATTATTCCTGTGTTGGGGCTGTACATTCTGATAGTATATGTTTAGTGCACCAGATATGTTTATCTTTCATTAAAGCTCATAAGTGAAATTCTTGATACTTTTTAACTCAAATTGCTTGATGCAGTGAAACAAATCCATCGTATGTGTAACCGACTACTTGCAGTGGTTTATTTAAAAATGTGCACTTTATCGTTGGTAGAAGTCACGTTCTAAATAAATGCTTTTCTCTGCAGAGTGAAAGGGTGCGTGATCTTGATAAATGTTCGCATGATTTTTTTCCCTTCCTACAGCACTCTTAGTCCAGATGTTGATCCAGTGCTTGCCTTCCAGCGAGAGGGTTTTGGACGCCAGAGCATGTCAGAAAAGCGTACAAAGCAATTTTCAGATGCCAGTCAGTTGGAGTTTGTTAAAACACGAAAATCCAAAAGCATGGATCTAGGTAGTGAGTGATATTTTTTCAATTGTTTTATTTGAACCTGATTTTCATGTTGTAAGTATATAGATTTTGTAATTCCAAACACGTTTATTTGCAGTATTACTGCACGTAATGTCTACTGGTGGGAAGTAAAGTATTCTTAACGTGGCCAAGTGGCCTGTGTATTGTTTGTACCACTTGTAAATGTCCATACATTTAAATATCATAGCCCTCTGGATATATGGTTATACATAAATATGAAAAATATTTATTAAAATGGAGGTGAAAAGTGCATTTACCAATCCATATAGAATAACTGCGTAAAACTGTACCATGCTGTGGTTCTGGGGAGACAGGATTATTCTCAGTTCATGATTATAATGCAATTAGCCTTAAAGATCCTTTGTAGTCTCATTTTGTAGATGGATTTTGATTAAGATATTAAATATGCCAGTATTTTTTTTTAAGAGTTCATTCAGAATTAGAAAATGGGGCTAGTTTGATATCTGAGACCCAAGTTTTAATATTTATATCAGAAGCCCTCTACAGTAGCAGTGGCTAAGACAGGCAATCGACTATAATCATTTTAACTGATAAAACAACTGAGAATAAGTAATCGCTATCAAGCCCATCTATTTTTCTGCCATTGAAATTAGATTCTGAAGTGCAGAGTCTAGTAACCTTAAACAGTGAGTTTTGATTGTTTAAACACACAAAATTCCCTACTCAGAGTAATAAAATACAATGCGATTCGCTCCTTTATAATAATTGTGAATAGCTTAACGACAATCCCTGATTCACCAACTTCCTCGGGGGACAGTCAGGTCGGTGGTATTGACTTGTCTTGCCTAGTTGTGATGTGCTAACGTGTAAATAACACATTGTACCCGCCTGTGATGTGAACATGACTGACATTGCATGAAGGTTACTAGTTTGCTGCCATTTCTACCCAGAATGTTTGCTTACTGTTGCAGTTTATTTGCATGAAGTATGACATTGCTAAAGTCCCCTAACTTGAAAAAACAATGTGCAAAACAGGAGGAATGTTGGATGCATGTGGGGCATGGGCACTAACTGGGCTAACCGTTATACATTTACCTTTTAACAGTAGCTGACGAGACTAAGCTCAGTACAATGGATGACCAGAAAACAGGTAAGAATTGACAGTAAGGCTGTTGCTATAGAAACCGTGGTCAAAGCAGCTTACCACAATTACAGAACTGCCAGTCAAATTGCATGAAAACATGAATATTCCAGTACTTGCATGGCTGCTTTCTATTGTTGTGAATAATCAAGCCGTAGAGAAAAAGAAAATTCTCTATGGAGATAAGTATCTAGGGTAGTATAGTCAAGCAGGTCTTACACGTGACTGTAGGTGGACACCTGTTTCTACACTTTGAACTCATAAATATTCACAGTGGTTTGGACTTTTTGTCCTTTCAAAAAAATCTTGGAAAATCTCCTCCTAGCTTCGAACTCTAATGTACAGAGAGCTGATGTCAAAGAGTTGAATGTTTGGCTGTTACGGTGCTAACACAGTGCTTGGAAATCTTTATTTTAATTAGAAAACTGCTAGCTCTGCCTGAAGTGGTCATCAGGTCCATGTAGTGAGTTGAGCTGAAGATTGTTCATGCAAGTTGATTTGCTTTTGGAGCTGAAACTCGAGTGTTGTCAGAGAACAAAAGAATATGTAAATAGAATCTTTTCCACATACCCTCGATTGTAATGTTTCACACAATGATAATGAGAAATAGCTTTCACAGCATATTTTTTATTAGTAATTAAAATAATGCACCATGCAATTATGAACCTTTATGATTTATTAATATGAGTTAGCTTTTGACCTTTGGAATGCTATTTTAATTAGGCTAGATCCAGAGGACACCATAACATTACTTAGCTCTAATTAGGAACAATTCACCTTTTTAACCCAAAAATATTATTTATTTTAGCATGATTTGGGGAGCAGGGCATTCTATACAGGATTTATAATTAATAATTCACAACTGCATCTCTGTTTAACCACACTTTGCAACATGAGTAGGAATACTGAAAAGCTGTAAGTAATCAAGTGGTAAAATTCTAATTTTTGTTTAAACAGCTAAAACTTCTAGCTCTTAAAATGTTTCAGAATATGGCCACAGACTTGCAGCTTTACAAATTGAGAATGAGTACACAAAATTAAAATGTATGAATGTTTTGAAGGATTAAAGCCATCAGAGTGTGAATGTATGAATTGTGTTAATGGTTGTGGAAAGAAACCATGCTTAGGAACTGACTTCAGCCGTGAGCATTATTCACATAAAAAGGAGTTACAGATCAAACTCAAAATTATTCTAAATTATTTTTCATTTTCTTATTAGCCTGCCTATTTGAATGGGATGTGATTAGAATGGTGTAAAACCTATGTGCTTTAGTACAATACGATGCTTAGTTTTTAACAGTGTGTAGTGGTATCAATAGAGGGTGGTATTCATTGAGTGTAGTTTTTCTGTGTGTGTAACACCTGGATTAAATTCCAAAAAAGAGACAAGTCAGACAACGTGGGTGAAAGAGCATGACCGTAGCCATCTGGCCTAAGCAGTTACATATTTTGTGTGCAGCAAGTTCAGTGGCTGGAAAAAAAGGGAAAACACCTTTTGCCATACTTCTATTTTATTTATCTTGTGTGCTTTTAACCAGGTTTTGTATATAAACACTGGATTTCTCCCATTACTGAAGATGGATGTGGTTGTTAAATAGACCACTTACTCTAGTTTGGCTTAAAAATCATCTGGTTCTAAGAAAAAAAATCCTTAAAATGTGTGGTGAACTATGTTTTAATGAACTCTAGAAGCCAGAAAACTTCAGCATATATTTACTTTAGAAAAAACCAAAACAAACTCTGTTACAATCAAAGTTGGATGTAATAGTATTGGCTGAAAAGGAGAGTGTAGAACTCATCAGCCCTAGTAACTATAATAGATTTTTAATTATTTTTCTTTCTATAGTTCACTTGAAGTCCCTAATCCTCGCAGTGTTTACAGTTCATCCTAGAGGTTAGAAGTATATTCAGTAGCAACTGAGCGTGGCTCATTTATTGAGTCCCCGGCATGCTATAGTTCTAGGTGGTTTTTTTTCCATGTACACATTGTGAAAATGAAAAAGAAAGAAAAAAAATCAAATAATATTTATTTAAATTGTTTATTTATTTTTTACACAGTGCTTTTTAAATAAACTGTTTTATTAAATGTAACCAAAACTAAACTATTTTTGATGCAGTTGCTGGCTCTGATCCTCCCCTGCTCTCCCCAGCCAAAAAGTTACTCTTTTAGTGCAAGAATTGAACTGGAAATAGAAGAATTTATCAAATCTATTGGAGCAGGTGTTAGTAAACAGATAGACTCACTGCTAACGTCCTTTAAGAAAGTGTTTAGAAAGTAGACTTTGTGCCTTTGCAAAACTGGTTTAATCAAATCGAGGAGTTTTTGGCATCAGTTGCTGGTAGCATTTAACCTGAAAGTTAATAAAAATAATGTTTCAGAAAGAAATAAAATTGTCATTTTAAATAATTTAAAGAGAAAGTGCTGATGAAAAAAACTACTTTATAGCCTTTAAAATTAGTCACTGAAGGAAACATCATATATCCTTTGACACCATGCTTTTTCCCTTTGCAAATCGCCCAAGCAGATTTGTGGCACCGTATAAATACTTAACGTAGGAGAAGTGGAAGCACAACGAGTTGTTAAACAGCGTCAGCGCAGGGGAAAACCAAAGGGCTTGGAGCAGGGAGCAACCCGTAGGCTTCATGTGCGCTATGTGTATGAAATGTCCCGTTGGATCTATATGTGCCGTGGTGGGAGCAGATGCCCACGGCGCCGGCACAGGCACGCATGAGCAGAGGGCGTTCGCATGGCCTGGAGGGCAAGGCTTGGCCGGTGTCCCCCAGGGCTGGCCAGCTGGGGACATAGGGAGTGGCGGTGCATGTGTGGTGGGCAGGGGCTGCGCTTGGCGGGCTGGGGTGGGCATCTTAGGAAAAGGGAAAGAGAGATGGGTAGGGGTGTGTGGCGTGGAGAGGAGAGCCGGACGGCTGAGCGTGTGAGCGGAGCGCGTGAGGAGGCTGCGCAGATGGTGGCAGTCACAGGAGGAGGACTGCTGTGGTGCGGAGGGATAAATCGACCTCTAAGGATATTTGTTAATGAAATTGTTGGAAAGGAAAATTTTGATAAACTTCAAATTTTAAAAATGATAAAAGAAGCCCTTTTATCCCTCAGTCATATAAAGATGCTTTAGGTAGATGTATCTTTTTCTCTTCTTTTTTTCTACTTTACATTCTGGCGTCAAAATAGAAGTAGAACTCGTTCTGAGCAGATAACATTTCTGATTATTACCACCAGCGCTGTAAAGGCTGGAAGAAAATGCTGACATTTTTGTATTTAGAAAACAAGGTTTTGATGTGACTCATAAATTTTAAACAGAATCAATTTTAAAGAAAGTTTGCTATTTCTCACCGGATTATGGGTAAACAACTCACTTTCTGGCTGGTGAGTTCTAGTAATGAATTCTGAACTCACTCAATTTACAGGGAGGCTTAACTATATATTTTGAAAATAGTAGACTTGCTTCGAAGTGGCCATAGGAGATAGTGAAGGTATTAAAATATACATAGCTTTATGATCGCACCGCTTAAAATGCTTGCGAAAGGACATTTCCCTCTTTCAAATTCTGCAGCCTGTCCACATTTGTGTTCATGGCCACCCAAGTTCAATAAATATTCCTATCATTTCTGTAATCCATTATTAGTTTTACAGTACTCAAGGAACATTAGGTCATATCTCATCTAGCTTTCCCTTTGGGAAAGCACAGCTTACATAAATACAGTTCTCGCAAAGATCTGTATTGGGTGGCAGGAAATGGAATTTTTTTAATGTCCTTTATGAACATAAATGGGCACATAAATGCCTTCTTTATAATTACTGTTTACAAAAGGAGCCACTCAGTAATGAGGAAAAGATATATGAGCATTTAATTTCAAGGTTGCGAAGCAGAATCTGGAATAAGGAAGTTTACAGTAAGTTGCCATGTAAGAGGATACCCTTTCCTTTTGTATATGAAACAGAATCTGTCAAACAGCTGCTTTATATATGATTGTCCTGTTGCCTTTTTTTTTTTTCCTTCAAAACGTTGCATTCATTTTTCCTGTCTCATGGACTGTTTTTAACAAAATACAAATTTGAAAAGTAAAAACCAAAATAAAATCTCATTTCTTGTATACTGCAGGCATTAGTGGAGGAATAGCAGATTTGGGCCTGTGCTAGAAAGTGGGTAGTTTTATAGGGCACTGTCTAAAGTGGAGTTCTTTTACGTGGTAAAGAGCGTGCTATATAAAAATACTCGCCTTACACTTCAGCCCGTGTTCAGAAGTTTGGTGAGCCTGGAGCACAGTTTGTTTGCACAGCTGGGAAGCCAGCAACCCCCTTGTCCCAGCTGGCTGTTCTTTTTCACCCCAGCAGCTGCGCTGTGCCCCAACCATCCTCAGGACCCTCGGCCCTCCAGCGAGTACGGGCTGTGAGCGAGGGTGGCTTCTTCTAGGAGGTGTGAGTTCATCAAGATAAAAGTTCTTGTTTGTTGGGGTGTGTTTATTTCTGGCCAAGGGTCCAAGCAGCAGGACTCCAGACCTCTGGGGGAACCAAACTGAAGGAGTTGTGTAGACCTGTGAAAGAGGATTTTTGGTTTGTTTCTATATTTACAAGTTCATATTATCAGTAGAGCAGCTGAAGGGGAATACTTTCACAACTGCTGTTTGATTTTATTTGATCTGAGGGATTTCAGTTTAACTTAATTGCTCAGACTTTTAATAGCTGAATAGAAAATGAAAGCATTTGCTGCCTTGCTCCATCCAATACCAAGTTACCAAATGACATGGAGAAGACTTGCCATGGTGTTATTCTGCATCCCTTCTGTAGGTCCAGCAACCCCCTTCCTCCCACCCAGCACTGAATAGTGAAAGAAGCTGGTTTTAGTAGTCTAGTAGTAGTTTTCCACAATTTAAGGTGACTTCACATACCTTTGTTAAAGAACAGTGACAGATCCTGTCTATCTTCTCCCTCTTACTGTCTACCAGAGTAGGGATCGACTCCAGAGCTTTGCATTTTGCATTTTGCTTTTGCATTTCCCTGGTGGAAAAGAACCTGGGGGTACTGATTGACAGCTGGCTGAATATGAGCCAGCAGTGTGCCCAGGTGGCCAAGAAGGCCAATGGCATCCTGGCTTGTATCAGGAATAGTGTGGCCAGCAGGAGTAGGGAAGTGATCGTGCCCCTGTACTCGGTGCTGGTGAGGCCGCACCTCGAATACTGTGTTCAGTTTTTGGCCCCTCACTCCAAGAAAGATGTTGCCTTGCTGGAACAGGTCCAGAGGAGAGCAACGAAGCTGGTGAAGGGTCTGGAACACAAGTCATACGAGGAGCGGCTGAGGGAACTGGGGTTGTTTAGTCTGGAGAAGAGGAAGCTGAGGGGAGACCTGATCGCCCTCTACAACTACCTGAAAGGAGGCTGTAGTGAGGTGGGGGTCGGCCTCTTCTCCCTGGTAACGGATGATAGGACGAGGGGGAATGGCTTGAAGCTGTGCCAGGGCAGGTTTAGGCTAGACATTAGGAAAAACTTCTTCACCGAGAGGGTTGTCAGGCTCTGGAATGGGCTGCCCAGGGAGGTGGTGGAGTCCTCATCCCTGGAGATATTTAAAAGAAGGATAGATGAGGTGCTTAGGGACATGGTTTAGTGGTGGGATGGCAGTGCTAGGTTAATGGTTGGACTCGATGATCTTAAAGGTCTTTTCCAACCGAGGTGATTCTATGATTCTATGATTCTATGATTATTCTGAGATAATATTCAAAAAAGGTAATTTTCCTTTATTGCATTATTCACACCAAACCTTTCTTACAAATGTGTTGTTCAGCCGTTTGATGTTCCTGAGGGTTCAGTTCTTGGCTCTGTCTCTCAGTGCTGGCTGGCTTTGCAATGTAACTTTCCATGCCTCTGTCAGGTGAGGATAGTGATATCAACAGGGTAACAACCCACCCCCTGGGACTGCCGTGGTGCCACAACACTCTTCTCTGTTCTGCTCCCTTTGGGTAGAGAAAAAGTTAGGTTTCCATATTCTAGATGAGGGCTCTGGTCTCATTACTTCAGGAAGTGTGGCGATGATGATGATGATGTCCCACCTCATTTTGCTCTCCAGCCCCAAATCCTATGAAAAATCTGGCCACAACTATACTGCATTTTTTAACAAAATAACTTCAAAGAAACAGAGTGATTTTTTGTCCCCTGAAAGATTTCTCCCAGTTTTAACTATAATATGAGATCTAATTGTGCAAATGTTGGCTGATTTGCACTGTGCATGAGTGTATCTAAAAACAGAGGGCAGACCTTTAGTCCACAAACTTGAGAAGTCCAGATAGGTAAAAGGTTTTGCAGAACACTGTCTGGGGCTTTCTGGGCACGCCTCTGGTCGTGCTGCAGTGTAAGAGCTGCCCTCAGCCCCAGCTGTAGTGCTGCCTATGCATCAACCTGGTGACTGCCAGGAATGTGTTTCTTTTCCAGCTGGATAGCCAGTATTGCCTGACTAATTGCGTCCTTTCCACAGATTATTTTTAAACAACTTCACAAAATCTCAGCAAGTCAACTGATATTTCTCAGAAGCGTTTCATTATGAAATTGTTAGCAATTTGATGCAAGTCTTTAAAACTCAATTAAAAGCAAACAGCATGTTCCTTGAAACCAGAAGTCAGGCTACGCTGCAAGACTGTTGCTCTAAACACAATAGGATTCATGCCCATAATCTGCTCTCTGTTCATCAGTTGCTAGTACAGATGAAATATTCCACTCAGAACAAAAATAATGAATAGTTTTGTTTGATGCCAATAGATATGTATCTCTGCTGGTTTTATAAGCTACGTTTTTAAAGCCCCATGATTACTTTATCATTCAAATTGTTAAAATAATAGTAACGGATGTTGGTCTCTCTTCACTGATTTGAAAAGCCAGGCATTGCTAACGTTGTCGTTTCGTTGACTGTGACTTGACATACTCATTCACTTCTGAGACCAACAAATCTGCAGAGAATTCCCTACAGATTATCGAGAGATGATGTGAATAATGTTAAGTGTGTCCCCAAAGACTTTCAGGATGGATATGCATAATCAAGCATGCAGTTCTCAATACTAATTCTAATTACTTTTTTTTTTTTCCTTCCCTAAATCACTAAGGTTCCCCAACCAGAGATGTGGGGCCTTCATTAGGTCTGAAGAAATCCAGCTCATTAGAAAGTCTGCAGACAGCCGTTGCTGAGGTGACTCTGAATGGTGATATTCCCTTCCACCGCCCGCGCCCGCGAATTATCCGAGGACGAGGCTGCAATGAAAGCTTCAGAGCTGCCATAGACAAATCATATGATAAACCTGTAGCAGACGACGATGATGAAGGCATGGAAACTTGTAAGTAAACTATTGCTGTACACAAAGAATGTTAACAACATAGGTTAATTCCTTTAGAAAGTGACTGAAAGTAGTAGCAGATAATTTTAGGATTTGAAAAGATAGAACTAACATCTCTTCATCAGTTTTCTTTCAGGCTTTTTCCCTTCATATGCATTAACAGATTGCAACACTACAGCTTCCTTCCTTTCTGAAATAAGGAAATAAGATTATTAGGAGTGTGTTTACTTAAATTACTATGATTTTTTTTTCTGTAAGACAACTAATTAATTTACTAATGTAAATTAGAAAAAAAAATGCAGAAAGAAAAAGACAACTGAATTTATTTTACAAAAATATGTGCATCTAACTTCAAAAGCATACATTTGTAGTGTCTGGAAGGGGGGGGGAAGAAATCACTGTCCTTTAATTAGAGTGAGTAAGGCTGGCAGATCTAATAAAATATAAAGTTAATGATCAGCTATTACCCACCCTAATGGGCATTCATTTACATTTTCAGTTCTTTAACCCGAAGTATGACCCAACATGTGGAGAATGTCATTAACATAAAAGAATCACTTCAAAGCTAACCTTATCATTATTGAACTAAGTAAGAATGGGCTGGTAAAATGACAACTCATATTGAATGAAAATAGTATGAATGGTAAATTACCTCAATCAGGGGTTGTATTAAAATCATTGAATTTTTAACCTTCATGTTGTACTACTTTCAACTTGTCACACACCAGCTGAATTTTTTTTAATCAACCTGCATCTAGTTATAAGTTTATGAATGAAGATGATGGTGGGAAGGTTGAAATAGTAAAATATTTAGCCTGAATGCTAGAGAAAAAGCTTGAAAAGAGATTTTTCACTCTCCATTCTTTTAAAAATTTTTAGTTTCAGAAAGTCTGTTTCATAAGCGTCATTCCCTGATATTCTTTTATAAGCTATTTGTGGAATCACTCTTATTTTTTTAAAACACTTTGCACTTTTTTTTTTTTTTTTTTTTTAAATCTGCCTGTTTCTAAAAGAGTTCTGAGACTGAAAGGGAGGTCATTTTGCCAGTCACTTTTCTCAAAGGTAGTTACGGATGGAATTAATTCTGTTTTGCTTTTCCAGCACCTAGCAATTTCACGCAGCAGTGAGGCTAAATGCTGGCCTGGTGCTGCTGGCTGTCAATCTATTTCTGGCCAGTAGAAGAATAGGTATGAGAAAATGTGTAGTGATCCTGATCATTCTCCCAGACTGCATGCCTATGGTCTTTTGGGACATAAGACCATGTTTTTCTAAAAGGCCTTGTTTGGTGTGAGCCCACTGATAGTAATATCCTGTTTGGAAGCATCAGATATCCAAGGCTTATCCAGAAGTTACAGATGGTTTAGCTTCATTTGATCAAAGATATAGCAAAACTGTTGTCATGAAACGCTTTCTAGGTGAGTATAGCTTTATGAGATTACTTGTAAGGGGTTTTGAGTTTGTTGATGCAATGCATAGAGAGTAGCAAGGAAGTATTTGGTCGCCTTTGTATCCTTTGCATGGGAGTAGCAAACCAGTAGAAACCAGACAAAGTCTTCTGGCTGAAACCAAAATGCCACGGGGTGAGTCTTTGCCCCCATCTCTCTGTATCGATGAAGTCTCCTAGCACTGGTGGACCAAGAGCCATCTCAGTGTCATGGGAGAGCAAGAGCGAGGCTGTTCTCAAATCTCACATGGTAAAGAAGGGCTGAACAAAGCATGGCCAAGCTATGTGCATAGGACTGTGCATTCTGTTGAATTACTTGTGTTGTAATAGCTTCCATATATTATAATAAAATATCTAAGAAGCAATCCAGAAATTTACAGTGCCAGGTTAATAGAAGCAGATGAGCAGCAAAGCAAATATAATAAGTTGGTTGGACAGAATTCAGTCCTTGAGGTCTTATCCTTCTCATGGTGGTTGTGGGAGCTTAAGAGCTGGGCCAGCCATATGTTGCCTGGGAGCAGCACAAAATGCTAGGTCCTCAGGTCTGTCTTTCTGAAAACACGTCTGTGTCTGTGTTAAAACCAAAAGCACTGCAGTCTGCTCCACTTTGTTTAAATTATATGTAGTTTCAGGTTCCTGAGAATATACCAAATGGTGTCTTCAGCTGGACAAAGCCTGGGCGCATGCAGATATGGAGAAGTTAATTTAACAATCTGCTGCTAACGTAACTAATGCCTCACTGCTGCCATAACAACATTGCCTAAGTTTTTTGTAATGGTATTTAATTATTCCATAATTGTTTGACATTAAAATGTGGCTTTCTGTCATTATAAAACCCACGCAAACATGGTGGTGGTCAATTTGTCCTTGAAGTTGGATCCATTTATCTTACTTGAATTTTTTCCCCATTCTTCTGCAAGTGTTTCAGTGCTAAGAGCGCTTCTGTCTTCCAGACAGTGACCCTCTTTGGAGTAGCAAATAATAGCGCTGCAGTAAATTGTATAGAGGAATTCTTAACATGTCATCACCCCGTATATGAAAGCCATAAAAATACAGGTAACATAGGTGGCAAAGGGGCTGACTGTCTTCTGAATGTACTTGCTGTCCTTGGAACAACTTGCTATTAAATTACTAAATGTAGAATGAAAATCAGATAGCGGTGCCCAGTTCTGGGACAGCGTTTTTAAAAGTATTTGAGAAGATGTGTGTGAGTTTTAATAGCTGTAAAGAAGTAACATTTGTGGAAAGGTGTGAGTGTTCAGCTTTTACAGATCATTTTTCGTGCTTTTTATTATTTTTTTTTTTTTTTCCCTTAATACTTGAAATAGCAGACTGGAAGCAAAATGTTTATCTTTAGTGTCTTGAATGAGAACAAGGCATTTGGATTGGGAGAGATCGACAAAGCTTTCTAATCTTTTGCTGAATCTTAATTACTAGAATCTAGGGCTGTATTAAATATCACAATAAGAAGCCTAGAAGGTTAGTGGCAAAATAGCTTCACATTAAGTAGCTTTGATTCCTCATGTGCATCTTTTCCATTTTATGGCCTAATTAGGAGAATAGCTTCATAATACCTGTTTGTGTAGTTCTCCTTAGTACAGTGTGGTTCATGGAATGACACTAGTTTTCAGGTTTAATTGATGCTTAAAGTATACTCCAATTTAATTTTTTGGCTTCAGCATCCTGAATGGGGAGGCAGGAGGTTGCAGGGAAGGAAGGAAATAACAGCACCAAAACAAACACATTTTGTGTTTGCAGTAACCTAATGTCATTACTGCAACTTAACAAAAATTAGAAGTTTCATTTGTAGCCTGGGCTTGAATTTTAATTGAGCAGCATTTGCATTTGTTCAAAACACTAGTAATTAGGTGTACGTTAATTGCAGAATGACTGTGCTGCATAAAAGTGAAACAAGTTTCTTCATGTTGAGTCCTTTTTAAGAAAACTGGAAATCTATTTACTGCAGTTGAGACACCAGTGTTTATTCCAGGAGAACAGGCATCCTAGTTCAGAGGACTCAGTCTAAACTCTGGAGTTAATTGCAAGCAAACTGTGTATGATAGACAAATATTTATTGCAGCACAAATGTGGAAAGGAGGCAATATTATTTCCATAGAATATGTGAAATAAATAATAAGAGGAAGCATTGTTATGACAAGTTGTGCAGCAGCTCAGCATAGGCGGTACACTTAATACATATTAAGGAATAATTTCATGTATTGTTATATGAATATGAACAACCATAGGTCAAAACTGATTCATCTTTAAAATTCTAGCAATGAAGTACCAAGTAAACATTTGACTTCAGAATTTGTCAGAAATTTAATGCATTTTTTTTACTAATTATATTCGTTTGCAAGTACAATCTTTTAAATGTCTAGTTGGTTTTAACTGGAACAGATTGTAGCTATAAATTAGCATGCAAAAAATTAGCATCTCTATTCCAAACTGGTTTTCCACTACTCTTTTAATAATAACTAAATATCATCCCAGACACTGATTAAGAAACACTGCAACCAAAAAAAGTACAAGTACAGCTAGTACAGAGCGTGTATAGGACAGGCCTATTAATTTTCCAAAATACAATTATCCGAATATTAAAACTGCCTACGATTGAGAAGCTGTATCATCTGCTTAACTGTAGAGGTCTTAGCAGTTATTTTTTTTTTTTTTTTTTTTTTGTTGGAGAATATTTAAAGAAGTCTTGGGATACTCAGTGGATAAGTACTAAGTCTATTGGACAGGTTTGTGTATTGTAATATTAATGAATAAACAGTATTTTGCAGGCAAGTATCTGAGAGAGAGAAGAGATGATATCGAATGCCTTTCAGTCAGTGATTTGTAGACTTTTCAGGTTCAATGAATTACTTTTAAGGTGAATATGAATGATGACTAAGAAAAGCAAGTTTATATTCTACAGTAGCCTACGTATGAGAAATTTCTAAAGAATTGCACACTTCCATTGGCTGTAGAAGAGTCAGGGAGGTCCTGCAAGAATAATATTAGTAGAAATAATAGTAAGAAGTAGTAAACATATGCTGAACTAAAAAATTACTCTTTTTTCCTTCTGTAAGCCATGGCCATTTCCAAATCCTATTAAGTACAAAAATTTTTTTTCTTTTCCCTAGACCGTGTATATATAAAGACAAACTGCTATTTTCCAACTTCTACTGCCAAAAGTTGTTTGGAGCCTTTGTATTCATTAGAGCTACGAGAGACAGTGCAAAGTATGCATCCGTGATCCTAACTGCTGCTTTGGGCTCTCTGTTGGAAAACCGGGAGATGGTGTAACCTTGCTTACAATGTGATGCTATCAAATGTTAGAGCTGCTGGAAGGTCACACCTTCACCAGCCATTGCAGTATAATTTTTGGACTTGGCTTTAAGTTAAGCCAAAATGGCAGCAGGATTCTAACCCACGAGCTTGAAGTGTTTTATTTCTTTCTCCTGAAGCTACTGGGGGAATTTTCAGTTTTTGAATGCGTTGTTTCTTCTGGTCATTTTTCTTTCCAACTTTCTGAAGTACACGTGCTCTGTTAAATCTAACTTTGGGTATACTTTAGGATTCTTCAAGTCTTGGTCTTGAATTAGAAACAGAGAAGGAACATGTTATCTGCTCTTAAAGGATTTTACTTGTTCCACTGGATGGAATCTCCCCACTCGAACTTCCCACGCTGCCCCATCTCAACCAAGAATAAAAATCATGGTGCATGATGTGTTTTAAACTGCTCTGGGAAATGAAGTAGTGTGACAAAACCATTATGTTACTTACAGCAGAAGAAAAAGTCTATTAAGGCTTGTATTGAGGGTTAACGGTCCTTAATGACTTTCATATTTTTATGAGAGTATTACTAAGAATTTACTGACAGGGCATGCTGCACTGCTGTTGTTTCTTCTTGCAGATATTTCTAAAGCTCTTCTCAACTGATGCAGATACTGAAACAAAATGGGCCAATTAACATCACTTTGCTAATCCTCTTTATTAATCCATACATTATTCACAGTACCCACAAAGCATAAATCGTGTTTTGCAGAGTGTTCTGCAAAGGTGAATTCCTTGCTTTTAGGAGTTTAATAGTACAAATGAACATTCCAGGAAACCCCCACATGAGCAGATACTGATTTTGAAAAAAAAAAAAAGAAGTATTTTGTGGGTTGTGCATATATCCTGATGCAGAATACTTTGTGCAATGTACAAAAAGCCTGCCCTTGTTGTTTGTTCTTATCCCACTGATGTTTCTTAATATGTGCTTTCAGTGGAGGAAGACACAGAGGAGAGCTCAAGATCTGGTAGAGAATCTGTGTCCACAGCAAGTGACCAGCCATCCCACTCACTGGAGAGACAGATGAATGGAAGCCAAGATAAAAGCGACAGAAAAAAGGCTGGAAAGGAAAAGAAGAAAGATCGAGATAAAGAGAAGGATAAAATTAAGGCAAAGAAAGGAATGCTGAAAGGCTTAGGAGACATGTTCAGGTAGGTGCTTTACAATCAAATGTAAGAATGAGTTCTAAAATGAAATTTAATCTTTTAATTATTCATTTATGTTATGACTGCTGAGGCTGTATTTTGCTATACAAATATATACATGATGTATACAGGCTGATTTCTCAATTTTTGAGCCTATGAGCAGTGTCATGGAGAGGAAGCAGCTCAGGAGGGAAGAGAAGGAGGTGGCTGACAGGGTAAAGGGCTGCAAGGGAAAAAGTATTTTAAGCAACAAACTGCTTGGTCTTTGAAAGAGTCTTTGGTGATGTCTAAGTAGTGCACATATCCTTTGGCAGCTCAAACAGCTTTGGTTTTTTTTTTTTTCTTAAACAGTCCTGTTCCTAATACTGTACCCAAAGCTTAAGTGTTTTTTAAATGAGTGTTTTCCTTTGCTTTACTGTTAAAATTGTTTGGTATCATGGAGGCATGATGTGAAAGAGATGAATCAGTTTGAGATTGAAAACCAGCATGCTCCTCTAAAGGAAAGCAGGATCTAAATAAGGTTGTGTGCTCTGAGAAACCACAGTCTGGAGAAGGGGTCAGGGAAAGACCTGATTTTTGCCAAGCACTGAGTTTCTTTGAAAGGAGTCGTCTCTCCAGCAGACATAAGTGATCTGAAAGGAGCAGACTGCTGAGGGACACCCTGCTGTTCTGGGTAAATGGTGAAACATGACAAACACCTTTGATCACTTGTGGGAAGGGGTGAGAGAGCAAGAAGATCAGTCTTTCTTTTAGCTAGCTAGAGTAAATAAATGTATTTCCCAGGAAAAACAATATTAAGGCAGTGTTTGTTTTCTTTTGTATATGCAGTGATTAATTATTTAATTTTGAAGTGAGATACCATTATTTTAAAGATTTATTAACAACGATTCTGCTCTGAAAACAAGTTAATGGAGCTGCAGTTACCGTTCATCCCATTACCTTCTTTATCCTGTAAAACATGAATTGAACCTGTGCTGTAACTGCGTAGGTTCTCGAGAGTTGTTCTGTGTCTGTGAATCGTAGTACAAAATTAGTGAATAGAAAAACTAGTTAATTAGAAAATATTAGCTAGAAAATGTGGTTAGAAAACACAAAATATCACGTTGTGAGCATATGCCGTGGAGCGCCGAAAGAGTCATGGGAGAGAGTCCCAGACTTCAGGCGGGAGGAGAGCACGTCAGCCTGGTCCCCTTTGAGTCCCACGGAGAAGCCCTCGTGTTCTGGGTATTTGCCTGTGTAAATTCAAGCCTGGAGCTGAGAGTTGCACCTGCACTGGGAAAGGGTGGAAGGTTAGAGATACAAAATGCTGACTGGTTTTCTTCTGCAGCCTTCACCATTTTTCTACAGCAGGCAAAATCGAGGCAAATTATACATGATAAATTCTGTGGAGTGTAAGTAGCTAATTGGATACCGTGAGTGCTATCTCATGAGTTCAGTCAGAAAGTGTTTACAGCATCTAGAAAGTTTGGGGAGCTCTTTAGTCCTCAGTTTCCTCCTGTGTAACATTCCCGGTATCCAGAGGACCTGCGCGATAGCTGCTTCATCTTGTAAGCTTTGGTTTGCAGGCAAAGGGCTGACTTGCAGAGGGTCTTATCCAAAGAGAGGAGCCTTCATATTCCAGAGAGCCAGCTTGGTGCAGGGCTCGTTGGCTTCTCTGCCCTACAGCCTTAGAGCCTGATGTCTGGTGTTCCCACGCAGCTTTGAAAGCTCTTGATGGAACCGAGTGCAAAAGTGGGAAGTAATACCATTTTTAATCAGGCACTCCCAGCTGTCTGTATGCTTGACTTCTGAAATCTTTAATCGGGAAACAACAGTAATTTGACTGATAGGAAGATTTGATGATTGCTTTGTTGTTTGCTCTTCATAACAGTAAGCATTTCCTTGAGTTATTTTTTTTTCCCTTCACTACCTTTTCTGAGTGAACTTTACTTTTCAGTCTCCTCTTAATTAACGTGGGAGCAGTGCTATCCAGATGCAGGTGACTCCTCCTGGATCTGTAAATTAGCTTGCACCTTGTCAGCCCACCCAAGAGGGGTGCTCCTGGCAAGCAGGAAAATGGTGATTGAGGGAATTAAGCATCGTGCCTCATTGCCACTCGGTGCTTGATTTGCTTTGTTGACAGGCTTCTCAATAATGTTTGAGAGATGGGCATTATTATGTCTGCGAGATAAGCTACCACTTCTGCCTATAACATGCTTTGTTTTTCTGTACATCTGACACATATCAAGATATCAAGTAATCACTGAAAGAAGTTGTGCGATAGAAAATAATGATGACAGTAACATTTAAAATTCAAGCTATGATCAAAGCATAATTGGATGTTTTGGTTCTGTGCAACACTGATTTCTTTGTAGTTCTTATTCTTTTCTCCCTTTTCACTTTTTTTTCTTCATTTTCAGTGCTCTTATCTTAAAATAATCTTTCTTCATTAGGTTGTATGGGCAAGAACACTTGCGGGATGAAATTACTGTTAACTGACACTTTATTCCAATGTCTGTGTTTAGCCAAGGGGATTTATATTGCCTATATGCAAACTGGCAGCTCATAAAGTGGAGTCTATGTGATGTGTAAAATTAAGTCTCCTTGCCTTCAGTTAAAATCTTAGGATTTGCTACTGGGATCTTCATTAAACTGTACTGTGAGATGGGAACTCCCACTAGAGAACCCTAGGTTACATTTATCCTTCAGCATCTAGTCATCATTTCCAAGAAATCCCCAGGTGATTCAGATAGCAGGTTAAAATCATAAGCAAATCTTTTAAGCACTTCCATTGTTTTACTGCTTTTATCAAACGTAGTGAGGAAGATTGACATAACCATGAAGGAGAACCATAAAACACGGGGTGCAGCCTGCGTGGCTCTGACACACACAATGCCTGGTATTTCCAGAGGACCTTTGCTGACATTGGGCTGTGGACAGTCAGAAAGTTCACCCTTCTCGCTGTGAAATAAATCTGTCTGAGCATGTGTGTATTTCTTTTTTCAAATTGACATTTCAGGGCAGAACAGAATAATTCATTTAAATTTGTCATTTGGCTGAGAAGTCTCTTCTCTTCACAGATGAAGTTAATCAAGAAAAGTGTTGAGCAAAAATACTGGTCTGTTGGAGGAGATGCAGGTGCTGCAGAGCTTTGCTTACACCTGAGTGTATTTGTTTTACCTGAATACTTGCACCATTCCCATCTTTCCTATCCTTTCAGTATGGTCGTGTGCCATGTCCTGTGGCTGTAATCGCATACCGAATGTGAGGCTGCGCACTTGCTTCTCCATCACTGGCATTTAGGGAGTGCCTGGATGGCCCCTGCCAGCTGAGCAAATAGGTTCTGGGGAGCTGATATGAAGTTCTGCTAATTTTTGTGTTTCACTACTAAGAAGGTTTGAGTGGATATATGTTTTGACATCAGAAGTTTATAAAAATCTGTATGCTTCTTCAAGTGCATTCTAAAATATGTTTACTCATTTCTGAGTCTGATTTTGTTTATTTTTAAATAGAGATTTTGCTGCCTGATAAAAATCAACCTGACAAAAACAATCAGTTGATAAATAAGTCATTGCAGTGCTGCCTTAAGAAAGAGGCTTCACATTTCAAACAGTGCACCTGTTAATTAGTGCTGGTAGGGATACATTAATTTGAGGGGGCTTCTATGCCTTGCAATTCTTTGGCATTCCTCTCCTGAGAGAGAAAAACTGTACGTGGCCCATTCTTTTCCCCTCCTCTTGCCCCTGCCATGTACACAGTATTTTCATTTGTGAAAGTGGGTGCTCTTGGGATGTAAGATAGGGAGATTTGAGGTGGTTCTTATTTGCAAGTTTTGGGTGATGATGCAATGACACTCTTCTGTGGAGCAGCTGATACTTAAGATCCCTGTACTTCATTCATGCTTATTCCCCACATACAAGCTTGGATATAGTTTCTAGGTGGGTGACTGGACTGGTGAATTAATAGGTGGCAAGCAAATGAAGTGGTAGCTCCACGTCTTTCCCCAGCTTCTTCGAGCCATACATAATTTTCCCCTACGGTCATCCCCTGAACCATGGTTCTGTCAGATAGTGGCATCACTGTGATTGCACCACTTTTGGGGAGAATTTGTATTGTTGCAAGGAGGTAGACAGCCTCGCTCTTACTGAGGAGTTTGTATAGGAGAAATCTCATTGGAGAATTTTATGATAGAAAAATTATGTCCAGCAAGTGATCAGTCTCAGGAAAGGATGTATCTGAGGAATAACATCTTTAGAAGAAACTGAACTACCAAGAAGTTGAGCATAAGGAGGGGAAAAAAGGCAGCTCCGGGTTTCCAAAGGAAGGAAGGGAGTAGGGGGGCCAAAGGCATCTAGTCACGTCTTGCATCATGTCTTGCTGGAAATACTGGAGGGACAGTCACTGCCTGATAATAAAACATTCTAAAACAAGTAATCATTGGTATGATCAGATAAAAATGGATTTGCAAATACAAATGGTATGTCTGAGTTTACAGGGGGAACTGATGAGGAGAACAAAAGATGGGGGATATACACATTGTGTCTTAACCTTGAGTTTAAGCAAGAAAATAGCTGACTTGGTGTTGGAGGTTGCTTATGAGATGGTTGCATTGCAATTTGAAGCAACTGTGGATAGGTATGTTATATGAAATAAGTAGATTTTCTACTGTAGGAATTAATACCTCGGTCCCACTTAAACATAATTTTTCAATGGGGAACATAAGCACTGTGTGTTGAAGTTCATGGAACAAGACAGTATGCTTCAAATTAATCATGTGCATAGGTGGATTTAGTACTGGAGACCGTGTATTTCAAGATCTGGCCTGTAATGTTGATGGAAATGTAAAGCTGTAATGTATGGTAACCGATCTTTTAATTCCTCTCTTCACTATTGTAGCATACAGGTGGGTAAATCTGGATAGCCAATGCAAATGCAATATTCCCAGATTACCATTAAAATCTAATCCTAATTAGATTTAATTACATTTTAAATTATTACTGGGAGCTTTGCAGTGTTGTATCTTACAGTGTTCTGTGAGAGGAAATAGATAATTTAGTTTGCAACCTTGTTTAGCTGAAATCAGATATACTGTTGTCTTCCTCCTCCCCCCCACCCCAGCTGCTTCCAAGGTGCACTGGACATGTCCAGATTCATAAACATATCATTTGTAGCTTTGAATTACACATTTCAACCACATTAGCCATCTGAGACCTCTGACTGGGCATTTGGAAGAATAACCTACATGGATTACTGTTGCTTGCTGCATGCCTTGTATTGCCTACTCTGGTTTTCATTTGAGTTTTCTCATTGCAATGCCTGTGAGGAGGTGAAAAGCAAATCACAAGGGTTATACCATTGATTTAGTAATTACCTTCTTTCTCTTTTATTTAATAACAACCTTCAGACTTTTAAGCAGGCACATGACAAAAAGGTATCTGAGTTGCGTAGAATCCTGTTGAATTATATCCTAATCAACAGGACTGGCAAATACCTTGAACTTGCTAAAATAAAATCTGGTCTGATTTTCATCATTCAGTATCTTAAGAAGCAGCAATAACAGCATTTTCCTTGGAAGCATGACTAACAGGACTTCGTATTGGTGAATGACACTTACTGATATATGGACTTAATAGAAAACATGGGAGCAAGCTCCAAACGTTGGATTTTTTTTTTCCTTAGTGCTCTGCTCGCAGCACAAACCGCCATAAATCTTGAGCCTTAGAACATAGAGGAGGAGGTTATTGCTTAAACACCTGTCGGCTGTATCATTTAAAACTTGGAAGTTCATTGCTCGCACACTGAATTGCTCCTGGGTTTGCTAATGCTCATCTGAGAACGCCGCCGACAGCTTGTGGTGCTTGTGCTGAAACTTCCTTCAGAAACGCTGAGCTGGGTCGCTCCTCAGGTAAATGGAATCTGGGGCCATTTACGCTCTGGTTTTTGCCTGCTACTGCTCTGAGCCAGCTGGCACAACTATCATTAAATCCTCATCTGCTTCCCCTCTTCTACCACCGGCTAGAAAATGTGCGACCCACTACAATCCTAGATGCAGGGTCTACACATGATACCTTTCCAAGCTTCAGAGGAGGAGCATAGTCCTCATCCTGGCTACAAGTTGGATACTGCGAATGGCACCTTCTTGCCCTGCGCTGCTCTGGGCTACTTTGTCCTGATCCATTTTCAGAGTTTCAGCTGGCCACTGGGATGCACAGAATCAGAAAAGCCTTTTAAATTAAATCAGCCATGCAGCAAATTGTCATCTTTGATGCAGACAATTACCCAGGACTCTTATAAATGTCTTTCAAAGCATTTTCGTATTCTTTACTTCCTTCTTACCAATTAAAAGTAAATAAGGGACTGAAATGAGATAAGCTCGATTGAAAATGGCTTTTCTTTTTCGGAAAGACAAGCCATGCTCCTTCCTTCCTCTGCAGTTTCTCACCTGCCTGTACTCTTCCGCTCAGCGGAATCCGTTGCTTCAAGGAAACGCGTGTTTCACTGCCTGCAGCCCCAAACGCACCGCTTCTTGACGAAGATGTCATTGGGGCAGGGGGCAGCAGAATGGCAAATTCATGTTTTTAAACCAAACAACTTCACATAATCTGTCAGGGATTTAAGGAATGCGGTTTCATTAAGTGGTGAGTAAACCCTGTGACTTCTAAACGAAACACAGAAAGCGGTGGTATGCGATTGTGCGAGGGAGATTTGAAGTGAGAGATTAACATAATCGTATGTGGCTTTCTAGTTTGTCATTCTGACAGAAAGCAGGGCTTTGCTCTATGTATTCTTAACACTGGATTTTCCCAGGGTAAATCTCAAACTTGTAAATCTGATGGGGATATATCGCATGTGGTTTGGTTTTTTTTGTTTTTTTGTTTTTTTTTTTTTAATTTGAATGGAATCAGGGCTTTTGTTTCTAACAGCCAGAAATAAGTGTCAGGATGACCTGTTACTAGAGATGAGTTCATAGTGGCTGCTAACGTATTCTCCCAGTATCCTTCCTTTGCTTGTCAGTGAGTTTAAATAGAGAACCTTTGACACCTACAGCGCCATCTCTGCCTGCAAAGCAAGCAAGGGAGGCAGGCGGCGGTGACAGCTGAGCCCTCCGCGATCCTGCCCGGCGTTCTGCGGCGCTTCTCTTCCAGGCCTGCCAGATCAATATAGAACGCAAGTGTCAAGGATGACACCTACTTTATAATCTCTGCAAAGCAAGACTTTTCAGAGAAGAATTTGTTGACAGTTCAGAGATTCAAAGTTAATTTCAGTTTTAGCTCATATAGAAATAGGATTTTTTCCTCCACCTGATGTGATAATTGAAGACTAACTAGGCAGTGTGCTAGTCCCTAACAAAGTACGGTAAATAAATACTGTCTTGAGATGTGAAGGATCTCTTAGATGAAAAGCTCTATTAATGGCATTTGTTTCATGATCTGTTGGAAATGTTCTTTGGAGATTTAATTCGCTACTGATAGCACCTGTACATTGGTATGTATTATGGATGCTGTAGATTATGTTTTTCAAGCAGAGTCTTTGAAAATCCTTTTTAATAACAGGAATAGGGTTGTTGTCTTAGATGAAATTCAATGCAACTTAATATAGTTTTATAAATGAAGGTGACCGAGGCTATTAAGTCATAGTTACTTGAGGTACGCAAGTTGGCAGCTGCAGGGCAGCTGATCCTTTTCTAAAAGGCCAAGCTCCAACTTAACGGCTGCGTTTCACTTCTCGGGAGCAACGGCCCATGTTTGCAGTGTGTTGGAATGCTGGTACCTCCCGTTAGGATTTCCACGTGTCCTGCTGTTGTGCAGAGAAACGCTCAGTTATAAAACACTTCAGTGAAAATGGGTATAAGCCAGTATGATTTCTGGAATAGAATATACCGGAATAGAAATAGTCTGGGAGCCCCTGCGTTCCCCTGAATGTAGGAAGAAAACAGTGGGTATAAGGCATTCAGAGAGCTTATTTAGGCTTTTAAGTTGTTGTTTTGGGGAAAAATAAGAGAAACAAAAGTTTTGTAGAAAGCATAACAGCGAAGGACATATTAGAAACATAATGCCAACAGGGTATGCAAGTAGTTTTTCCCTACTTTGAATCCATTGATCACTTTGAGAGGGAAAAAAGACGGAATTAGGAGGAACTGAAAAGATATTGAAAATACTGCACTCCTAGAGTGATGCAGGCAGGAAGGGATCTCTGCTCGGTTCGCCTCCTGCTCACAGCAGTCCAGCTTCAACGTCTCATCAGCTTGCTGAGTGTCATGCCCAGTTGAGTTTCAAATATCTTCAAGGATGGAGACTCGGCAGCCTCTCTCAGCAGCCTGTTCCACTGCTTAACCACTCTCCTGGTGAAAAGTATTTGTCCTCGGTAAGAGGAGATCGGAAAAAGATACACTGAATAATCGCTGGTACAAAAAATGGGAATCAATCAACATGTACTTACCCTTCTCATGAAGCAAAAACATGTGGATGTACAGTAAGATGGTCATCTGAAAAGTACAAATTTTAAAGGATTTTTGTGCTATGCGATTACCCTCGGGGACTTCCTGCCCCCACAGTTCCTTGAACACCAAAGCATGTAGGAAATAATGCAGCTGCATGTGCTTTTGGCACTGTGAGCCACCCATTGCATGCAGGGTGTTAAGGAAGAAGTTGTCTGTAAACAGGTTATTTTTACCATGCTTCTGAGCATCTTACTCTAAACTGTCTTGGACTGGCAGCTATCGGGATACCCGGCTTGATTGGCTGATATGATACCTAATAGTGTCTGATATGATCCACTGAGCTAGAAAAGGTGATTCTTTTCTTTGGAACTGAGGAAGAAATGGTCTACAGAAATCTTCCTTTCTACTATTTGATGCTACACCAGAAAACATCACCTGTTTTTTAATTAAAAATTTAAAATTTGTGTTGTATTAATGCTGATACTTTTCAGCTCAAAGCTATCAAGTAAAACCTCAGGCATTTGTGGTTCAGCCAGTCACAGAAGAAGCAAGTTTATGTTACTTTTGGAGGGGGAGAAAGTATTATTTTTAATTCCTTCCATCTTTGGTAGATTCTGTAGAGTTTAAGTTAAGGATATAACAACACAGTCACACAGAGTTGAATGATACCTGGTAAGTCCCTGTACCCCAACACTTTGTCTCTGACGGTGGTCTGTAGTAGCACCCACGGATAGGGTACCAGAACAGGGGGACCATACAGCAGTTCTTCCCAGGTCTGTCTTCCAGGCTTTCAGTGATCTGCAGCTCAAGGATTTCTTGAGACGGTGCCTCTGTGCTCAGGTACAAAACACGATGTGTGTATATTACGTTCTGGGGAACTTGTCCTGTTACTGACTGTTTGGAGTACATTTACCTAATTCCAAAATACTAACAAAATTTGCAGTATATCATATACAAAAATGTCTTTTAGAGATTGTGTAGAATGACTTTTGTATCAAGGAGCTGCTTTTACATTACAAGTGCGCAGACCTGATTGCAATGCACTGCAGTAGATCTGACTCATTATGTCAGTGTTTTACGGCACTCAGGTGAGCATGTTTGCAAAGCAGCAGTAAACCTTTTTGATGCGCAATAACATTTCAGTAGTTAATGTAGTGTTCCACTGCGTATTAACTTTTACTGCTTCTGTGCAAACTTAGAATAAACAGGAGTGCAAGAAAAGGCTGTAGATGTTTGTGAAGTAGACGCTCCTGGAATGCATTCACTTCATGGATGAGTTTTACAGGGTATGTTTGGGCTAGCTGCTGATGTGATTAACAGTAAATTTTGAAATGTTTGCTTCTGCAGAAGGTAAAGTTACAGTTTCTACAAATGTCAACACTTTTTTTCAGGACTTTTTTGATAGCAGTCTTGTAGCTCCTATAGTATGGTTTCATGGAACTCTACCTGGTTGTCTAAACTATATACTAGTATACTACTGATATGGCTGTTTTAAATGGTTTGTATTATACATTGAAAGTACGTTGATAATGCTGTATTGGTAGAGAAATTCTCTGTTAGAAATAACCAGTTCACTAGATATATTAACTTCATAGACCTGGCTTTGTCAATGGAATCTGCAGAAAGTGTGTCGTCTGTGCTTGCAATACGGAAAGCTCTGGGAGTTTGGCGAGCTGCTTAAGCTTTCAAGAGGAACTGTTTTCTCATTTGAAAAATGGGATAGTATATTGTCCACACCAGTGTCTCCAAGGGCTCTGGTGTCCTGTGATGTTTCCTGTATTGTAGAAATACAAAATATTTGTATGCTAAAAACATAGGCTGTCTACGGCTTCCAGCTGCTGCTGTTGAGTTCAGTTTGAAGGTGGGTGGGTGGTGGACGGATGACTGAAAATATATGGAGATTTCCTTTTTTCTGCTGTGCTGTTATAGGTAGTACTTAGTAAGGAAATGTCTAATCAGAAACAAAGTTTATGGATTAGCTCTAAAGTTCTGAAAAAAAAAAGAGGATTTAATAACAAAAATGCATCTAGAATCTTAGCTGTATCAGCATTTTTGAGTGCCACAATAATGAAAGTAGTATATTTTTATACCGATTGCAAGTGCTTCTAGCATATTCAACACCAGGTGTGCCAGCAGTATTTAGAATGCAAGCTGAATTGCTATTACACATTTCAACAGCAACATACCACAAATAAATCTCGAATATTTCACAATGTTTTTATAGATGCTATCTTTGTCTTTAACCCGTAGTGCTAAAATCCTGAAATTCAGAGCCAAACAAGCTGCCACAAGCAGGAGTTTCGGATGTAGTGTTACAGTTAAAATATTTCTTTTCTCTGATGTTGCTGAGCACGTAATGATACCAACAGTATTATAATCTGTAACTGTTGGCAGTCCTGATATCATCTGTGGAGCTCCAAATACTTCGCTAATTCTGTTTGCCTTTTATAACTGCAAAAGGAAGAAAACTGCTCGTATAAGATAAATAAGGAAGACTCAGCACCATTTTTGTCAGTTTTTTTTTTTTTAAGATTTATTTTAGGCTATATATTCAGAAGAACTATTAAGATGGCAGTGATAATTGCTGTAGCTGTGTGCAGCACTGAGCATGAGCAGAGCTGATCTCATTTGGAGAAGAACATCTCAGGAGCCAGATATCTTTGATGTCAAGATCGGGTGTATTTTAAACATCATCTGTCTGGGTTTCTAAATAAATATAGGCCCAATCACTTACTTCTTACAGCACCTGAGCATGTACAAATGAGAACAAAAATGTCAGTGTGTATGGGGCTGGTCCAGGTCTGAGATGTTCTGTGCTAGGAGCTTATTTGTATGGTGGCTGGAACAAAAAAAAAAACCAAAAAACCCCACTGCCCCACATCTCTCACCTGTAATTAGTCCCATGCAAGTCCTGGTTTGTACACCTTTTCAGGCTGAAATAAATCTCCACTCCCAGCTTGGCCCTGAAATACTCAGCAGTGTAAATCATGACTGATATAGTTATTTCAGCTGCAGTTACCATGAAGACAGCTCAAGCTCTGAGTACTGGCAGCTACAGGATGCCGGGCGTCTCCAGGGCTCCGGGTAGCTCTGGGCAAGCCCCTGCGCCAGCTGCTGCGGGGACTCGCTGCCAGACGGACGTCCCAGCGAGGATCCACCTGAGCCGTCTTGCGTCCGCGCCAGAGATGGTTTGTTCCGGTGGTGCTGCTGCAGTGCAAAGTCTCGCTCTGCATTTTCCACCCAGAGGATACAGTGTATGAAAACTAAATTTTCATGCCGCGGGGCAGAACATCAGCTGATAGACTAGGCAGAGTATGGGAAGCCAGCAGTGGCATGCTAATGTATACTAACCAGCGCCTTGGCTCGGGCTAGGTCCTGTGCCTTAGCCCTATCTTTGCAGCGGACTTTCAGCACAGTGTACCTGTTATTTTTTGCCCTCTGTTTTCATGACATTGTAGACTCAGGGCTATTCAATGTAGCTTGATTTAGTTGTGCTCCAGAGCACCATGTAAAAGTGTCCTATTGGCACTATTTATTTTTTTATTAAATTATTTTTTTTATCCCCAAAGAGGCTCAGATGGCACTGTGGAACCCAGAATGGGACAGGAGACCCTAAATGGTAACCTACAGCCGCCAGCACTCGGGTGCTGCAGCTCAGTGAGGGGAATTGCTGTTTGGTGTCATAGGTGTCCTCTCAGAAGAGAATAGCAGCTGCTTTAAGGATATTTTGGTTAAACTTGTCCCTACAGTGTTGTCTGTTGTCCTCTGCTGGAAAACATCTGTGCCTTCCCTACCTCCTATACGTGTAAATATATGAATGAGACTAAAGATACAGAGGCATCACCTAGTGCATAATTTACCCTGCAGAGGTTATTTTCTAGGAGATGTGTATCAACAAAGATTTTCAGTAATTGACAGAAAAAGTGCTGACTGACTTATTAACATTTTTAGGTAATGAATCTGTAGGGAATTTAATCTTTGGAAGGTTCCAATGAACTGTCATTTTTAATTTTTTAATGCTGATTTTATGCGGTGTAATTGCAAGGCTGCAAGACTAAGTTGTTGGAATTACGTTACCGCAATTTGCTGCTCTAACTAGCCGGTGCATTACATTGGAGTCCTCGTTTCTCTGCCTGTTCCATGTGCTTAGCAAGCATCTTTAGTGATTTTCTTGTTGCAGGTCATGTTTACGTAAGACATGCCATGCTCATATATATGCAGGCGAGCATTTCAGTTGTAAAATGGAGTTATGAAGCCTCTTCGTATTACCGAGGGGTTTATTTTCCTTTTCTGCCACAAAAGTGTTGAAGAAAATTTCCCTTGCAACTTTTCTTTTTTCTTTTTTTTTTTTTTTGACTTCTCTTGACTGCCAGCAAAATGGGTGGGTTTTTATGTTCCATTAGCATTTCTTATAAGGTCTGCCTTTAGACCAGTACCCATTTTCTAAATTGTACTTCTGTAGGGTTGGAAAAAATCATGGTAACCAGATGCAGTATTTGTCTCTGGCCTGGCAAAGTGTTAGATTTAACAAAAGAAGCTAATAGAAATGTTCAAATTGACCCTTCTCATCATTTGGACTTCTTGGAGCTCAATCAGTCTCTCATTATTATCAGAGTTATTCACGCAGCGGCAGAAGTGCTACTATTTCTCATAATCAGCCCTTAAACCAGACATAATTTGCAATTTTGAAGCATTGTATTTTGAAACAATAATGCATTAAAATGAACAGAGCAGGAATTAGAAGTATAGTTGCGGAGAGAACGCATTGAAGAGTAGCCATGGTTTAAATGCTCGCTCTAAGCGTTCTTAGTGGACACTGATAATTAGAAGCATACAATGTCGTAATATTAACACCTAAATTGGTCCACAGGTTTTAAACTGATCTGCGGAGTGTGGCAAATGCAACAACAGAAGCATGCCCATCTCGCTGCGTGGTTGCAGGGCAGCAGTTGGCAGGTGGGGAGCGCTGGGACAAGGTTGTGCGACCTGCTCAGCACGGAGTGAGCACGGGACAGTCGGCTGCGCTTGGCACCCAGAGCACTGGGAAGGAGCTTTTTACCCCGACTCAGAGAAATTGCTTATGTTATAGAAGAACAACTACATTGTACTGTAGATAGTCAGGTACCTGGTAATAGTAGGCTGATGTTGATGCTTAGAATTTGGGATTATTTTTTTTTTTTTTTATCCCTATGTATGGTATTACATATTGCAAAGTAGAGGGTTGTATGTCTGCTTTTATGTATGTAGTCTGTGAAAGATGAGTTGACATACTGGAGGCCTTCACTTACACTTTTCCAGGAGCCTGCTCTTTACTTTGTAAGCGAGACTATTTTTTTGCAATTTGTATTTACAGTTTTTCAGTTGCTGTGTAACATCTTACTGCCCAGCACTGAATTACCTAACAGGGCACCGCAGTCCTGATGGGCAAATTCTGTCTGAGAGGGTGGACAGGAGCATTTGTAAGTACATTAAAAGACAGTAATGAAAGGATATGTTGCCCATTAAGCTTACATTATCTATCAGAAGACTGAATTAGCTTGGCTGTGTCACATGTATGAGCTACTTTCTTCCCTGACAAATCGCACACACTTAGTGTATCAGATTTAATCTTGGGGCAAGTAACTTTGTGGTCCATAACCACTCTCTTTTTTGAATACATGCACAACATTAAAGAGTTTTTGCCACACAAGCAAACTTTAAAACGCTTAGACTGTTACGAAACTTCCATTAAAATGTCATGTACTGCTTCTGTGGTTGCTCCCATCATTGGTGATTGCTAACATAGTTGTATCTAAGCAGAAGCTTGCTTTTTTGTTCCTGATTCCTTCAGGGATGCCACAATCCACAGTTTAACAGGTTTTGGCTGACCATCGTGAAAATGAGTTATTTATGGTGACTTTTAGTGCATTGTGGGATTGCTTACTGAGTTGATTCGGCCATACAACAGAAGAATCTCTTGTCTGTTTGCTGACTTGCTGCTGTCTTTCAAATATTATTGTAAAATTATCCCCACTTCCTTTGACCTTCTCAGCCTGTTTTTAAACTGCAGTAGTTTGGATTAGTTGTTAGGTTTTTTCCTTAGTTCTTGTGATTTGTTAATTAATTAATTTATTTATTAGAGCTGTCAATGGCCTCGGCTAGCTTTAGGCAATCAGGAGAGGCAATGCAAGAAGATTATCTTCTGTTTAGAAATTTGCAAACAGATGGTCTCACCATAAAAGAAATCTGTTTTTAAAAGTTCCACCATTTTATGCTGGAAGTAAATATTACAAATGCTTAAGTTGTGAAAAGAGAGCGACTTGGTGTGAATAATATTCTGCTTGTTGTGTCATGCCTTTCAGGAAATGTTATCAAAACTGTTTATGAAAATAATTGAATGAAACCTCATGACATGTCTCTTGGTTTGGCTTCATACCCATTTTCTATGAAGTTGGGATACTGACTCACAAAGTCAGGCAGAGTAAGCTTCAGTGGCTGGAAACGGTTACCGATCCCATATGTTGTTTCCAATTCTTTCTAGGAAGTTGTTGTGGGAATCACTGGTGATGTTGCACATGAAGTGTTGCGATTTATGTGCTGTCCTCGCTGTTGTTGTTGAGTGGCGTTACTTTGGCGAGATGTACTAGAGCCCCCACCTGAACAGTGCTGAAAAATTGGTTTTAATGTTTGGAAAGTGAGGCAGAGGATGGTGGGAGGAAATGTGTGAATAGATCACAGAAGACCTTCACGTGCTCTACTTACGCACAGGGTGGCGATTTCAGAGAGAGCTGATAATTTGGAGTGATAACCACTTTGGTTCTACTGCTTTAAATATCTGTGTTCATGACTGAGCATGTGAGTTTCTGTATTGCTTGAAGGCAAACTTTCTTGCTCTGAAAAGGTACAAGTGTACCTCTCCAGAGGTATTCTCCATTTCATGAGTTACTTGTGTCCTTTTGTAATGCCCCTTTCTGGGTTTGGGACAGGAGAGTTCTCCGGGAACCCTCCTGGCAGGGGTCTTCTGCTGAACATTGCACCAGAAAGATTGCTGCTTTATCAGTTTTAACATAGACAAGGAAATCCGTGGAAAATGAGTTATAAATGTTCGTTTTAACTATGCCCACAAGCTCCTACATCAAGGTGTCATGCTTCTGCTGCCTATACATCAGTGCTTCTTTATCATCTCCAGACAGTGCTGCTGCCGAGTCACTCCAGCAGTCATTCCACTCCTTCCTCAGAAGTAGAATTTGATCTACTAATTTGATTAGATGTGATAACTGGCTATTTCTAGAAATACATTGCAAATATGTACATATTCGCACTTACAAGCATATTTTTAAAGATAACACTTGCACAATTTTGATTTCAAAGGAAGGCTTGTAAACCCCCAAGTCATCACTAGCTAGGGTATTTTTTGATTGTGTACTATCTTGGATCCTTGTTTATGCTCATTAAATTCTATTTTAGGAACAGAATATTTTTGTGTGTCACAATAATCTTTTGCGAAATAAATCTTATGATTTTGCTGATACAGCAGGGTGAAAAAGACGACAGAAATCATTGCAAAATCCTTTGAGTAGTGTTAGGTTGTGTGTGTGTGCGTGTGTGAATACTGTTTGCTACTATGGGGAAAAGAGCGTGCCTTGAAGAGAGAAAGCACTGGTAGAATAGCTCAAGACACTTACCATTTGTTAATTTTTAATGATGGTCTTTTTTCTATTAAGGAACATAATGCTACCAAACTTCTGTCTCAAATCAATTTTTGTGTTTTTTCATTAATCAACTAATGCATGTTTCTTCTATAGCTCTCTATTCTAATGAAATATGTGGATGATTTGGCAGACGACAATGATCTCATCAGTAACGCATCAGAGTAAAATCCATTTAGCAGATTATATGTATATTATTTTTCATATCGAGGATGCTGGTATATCTTCTTTTAAACAGAAACTATTTTTGAGATAAGTTGTAAATGTGGAATTTCTGTTGCTACCACTCATACATCCTCCGTTCTTCATTTGTTCTGTCTATATATTTATTTAGGCAAAATCATTACACGTTCTTTACATCTACATGTGATTTTTATATACATGTCACATTTTAGATATATGGCATCATGTTGTAGCTTGAGCTTGTTCCTTAAATGTTCTGCTGCGTTCTCTTCTCTGTTGAGTCTCGCATTGTTTAGTTGCTTTGATGCCTTGGCCCAAAGCCACCGAAACGCACTTGCTCGTCAGTGCCTCTCTATCGAGCACGATAGGCTTTGGATTAGGCCACCTCCTAGTTGGTGACTGTCGCTCAAGCAAGTAAGCTTGCAAGTAAGCCAGCTAGGGACTGACAGAGGGGTTTAGGTATGCGTTTTAGTTTGATTAGATTATCCAGAGTTCATGGGATTTCCTATTTGAGGGTCAAGCTTCGGGCATACAGGTCTGTGTTCTCGTCTTTTTATTAATAATAATGTGACAGACAAGTATCACAGGGCTTGAGGCTGGCCCTTTCCTCTGATGTGACCTGGCCATTACATTCTAGAGATCATACTTTTTAAAAAATGGTCCTCTTACATTTTTTAATTTCTTGACTTATTGTGATTGCTATTGTTGGCCAAATTTGAGGATTAAGTCTGTGGATCTGTGAATATGACTTTGAGCATTTACACTTATCTTGAAACTTTCTCTAACCCTTAATGTAAAAGGAGAATTAACTGGAGTATCTTGGCAATTAGAGTGAACAAGATTTTAGCTGCTCTCTTTCATCAATTTCTCACACTCTTGGATAGACAGGGTATTTTTAATTTACAACTGTATTTCAATTAGTCATAGAAGTTTTTTTCTTGAAGCTTTTGCTTATGAATAAAACTAAACTATTTTTTAGCTATGCTTTTTACAACGGGGTTTAGATGAGAAAGCTACTGAATAACCTGGCTGTTACATGAGGTAGTGTTCCTGTATTTATATATGTTGTTGCTATTATAAAGAGATTATTCTATAACCATGCAGTATGTGTCCTCAAAGAAGTGTTAAGCTATGTCTATGAAAGAATATGTTTATGAACAGAAAGGTATTTTTTTTATTACTTGGGGTTTGGAGAAAAAGGAAAATGTGCACTTTCCTTTTGCTCTTTATTTTCCACCGTGAGTAATAATATGCTCTGCTCTGCTTCTGGGAATTCAGACTGGGGGAAGTGGTGGCCACAGGTCAGTGTTGTGCTGCTAGGGCTGCAGGTGCTCCACAGTATCTGGAGTGGCTCAAGCTTTAGCATCAGAACTTTTTCCTTCGTTAATATGTTAATTTTGTGAGGCAGTAGTGCAATTTTGCTGCACATCATGCGGTAGCTTTTGTCTGTGTATTGGAATCTTGTGCACTGGTTTAGGTGGGGCTTTTATAGCTCACAGTCAAATTGTTGGCACTGAATTTAGCAAATGACAGGAGCTTGGAATTAGATTCCCAGGATTATCTGAACATCAGTGTCGCAGATGCTCCTTTTCTCCACTGTCTTAATTCCAGCAGTATTCTTACCTTTGTTTTTAAACGCTGTCCTCCTTTTCACTAATGCAAGGAGCACTGATGGAGCACAGATCCTGAGAGGTGGAGTTCTCATGTCTGCTTCAGAAGGCAAGTTGTAATTTCATTTGCATTTGTAAGAACTGCAACAAGTATCCCAGCAGCCAGCCTCACAGCAATGAGAATGAGACCTTCACAGGTTCAGACAAGTGCCTGAAAATCTCCAGGTGCTTCAGGCACTCGCTAACCAGCTGCATGCAGAGGAGAACAGCTCCTGCATCTGCAAAGTGAGCAGCAAGGGCTGGGATCAAACCACTTGGCAGTATCCTCAGGGCCCCTGCAAAAGTCTAGGGTGTCTTTGACACAGGACAAATGGATGGTGATTGCTATTTTACAAGGGAGATATCGTTAACAATTGCACTTTGGGAGTTGCCAGCCTTAGGTTGTTAGCATTAAGCAAGCAGTCACTTCAGTGGGGGAAGTTACTGCGCGGGTGTGCCAGGACACTCAGTATATGCATTATGGAGGAAACAGTATTGGAAGGTCCCAAATAAAGTCCCAAAGTTGCCATGGGTCATGTATGGGACATACATCCTAATTCCATTTTCCCTTCCTTTTGGGTACCTGAGCAGTAAAGTAAGCTTCACCATGATGCAAATGCTGGTGGGTTGCAGGGAAGGTGGCACACACATTAATGTTCGTGGGGCAAGTCAGGGACTATAGCACTTGCACATTTGAGAAGGTGAAAATTTATAAAGGTAAGCCAGATCCTTTCACTGGGCTGGTGCATTCAAACTGAGGTGTTTTAAATACCAGGGGTAATTCTGGGGACCTGACCCACACTTTGCTTCTTTTGACCTGCACACCTACACTGGAGAGCAGCAGGGAAGGGCTTTACTGCTGGCTGTGAAGACGGTGCAGGGTGGCTGTGGGCTGTGCACTTGGTGGTTTGAAAGGATATTGCATAGACGGCTTGAATTTCAGTGGTCTCAATACTCCTGTTTTTAATTTCTAAGTATGCTGTTTTACTTAATATTCATGAATCAGAAACATCTACCAGAGGAAATTAGGACTGGTGATTTTGAATAGCTTGACACCGGTGTAGTCCCACAGTACAGCTGAGGGAGCGCTAACAGCTCACTGCAATGCTCTGCCGTAGCATTGCTGGCTGTTGCTCTTCTGTAGTTAAACTTGGCTTGAATACGGATGTTAAATATTTTATAAATGTCTGTTATAAATTTGGTGGAGAGGATGCTGATTTAGGCTGTGGGTTTCATTATGACTATAAATCGTTATTTGTGGAGCAAACACTTTCAATAGAAATAAATAGCAAGCACATTTCTTGTTAGCAAGAGTAATCTTACCAAAACCTTTGAATGATGTTTGGAGTGGGGAGCGTTGAGTGCTCCTACAGAAATAAAAAGGCTCTGTGTGTCTACATATGTATCCCCATTGCAGTCCTTTTAAACACCTTTCTCAAGTGCTTGGTGGAGCCTGGAAAATGTTTTTCCTTTGTTTGTCTGTTACTTCTACTATTGTAAGTTGAAGCTTAACAGAGGTGCTGTTAGGCTTGCGATCTCGGTGGAAAAGAGAAATCTCAAACTTGTAAATATTTTTGCACAGAGGTCTTGCTAAAAGTATGCGGACTTGTTCAGAGCCAGGCTCTTGTGGGCAGTGTGTTTCCAAACTGTCCTGCAGCTCCATGACTAAGGAGCATCATGGAGTTGCTGTCTGTGAAGGTGATGCTGTTATAAACACAAAGCCACAATCAGGGAGGGGGGAGGACAGCGTTGATTATTCCGGGTTCAGGTGTAGGGACAGTGCAGTTAATGTTGCTGAACTTGTTACAGGCAGTGGTGATTATGGCAGATACATCACTTCTGCAGGTGGCAAAGGCCAGAGAAGGCAACTTTGCAAGACCACCATGGTTCATACTCTGCCAGGCTGTCCACTGCTGGGATGACCACTGAGCTTGTCAGAGATGGGCACTGGAAAGTTTCCTGTCAGAGTGGGGACTATATGGCCACCCTTTGAAATGCCTGGGAAAGGATCTGTTCTGGAGACTTTCAGGACTGCCCCCGAGGGCAGAAGGAATGTTCATTCCCAGATGATCGGAAGAAAACCCTGAAAGAGAAGAAGGGTTGTTGCCACAGCTTGCTCAGGAGTCAAAGCAAATTGAACCCTGCTGCTGCTCCGAGTGCTGCCTGTGTGTTGAACCCACCTCTGCCTCCTGCCATGCACCACAAGTGTGGGGTCTTCTGGCCTGGAAGGGTTCGATCTGAAAACTCAAACCATCAATCGTTCCTAGGTTTGTGCTATATGTTAGCATTAGAAGTACTCTCCCCACAATCACACAGCCTGACCAGACGTTTACTAGATTGCTTACAAGGATTATTAGAAATTTCCTGTGTACTTTATTTTTTTTTTAATAAGGTATTGATTTCAGTATATTTCTGTTCATACTTGCAATGAATTGATTTATGGTGGTAGAAATTCTGTTTGCTGCCAAAACCTGGTGAGTACTAACTAATTCAATTTTATCTTTTTTTTTCTTTTCTTTTTTTTTTTTTTTTTTAACCACTAGTTCTTTTTCAAAAATAAACTGGCTACTCCAGAATTTGGTTCCTTTGCTTTGCCTGACATTTGGAATGGGTCAAGGAAGGCAGGAGACAGAAGCAAATGCGGGCGTCCCAGAGATACTGTGCTACAGTACCACATATGTTGTGTGTCTCCTTGCAGCTCCGCGCGTTCTGTCAGTCAGACCCCTGCCACCCCTGGCACTCTCTGCGTATCAGGGTAAAATGGCTCAGTTCCACTGTTTTTCTGCCAAAACTCCTCTCTTGGCTAGAGGATTTGGGGCTATTTTAAATTAACCGTGCTCTTTTGTCTGGTGTACAACATCCAGAACTTGATTTGGATCTCTTGTGTCATTGATGTAAATGTTTTGTATAATGGTTTTGACTACTCTCTAATAAACAGGTGGATGTTTGAAACAATACATGCTGGTGTTTCTAGTCACTGAATTTAAGTATGTCAGTTCTACATAGAACGTATTATAAAACCAGAGACTAACTTTATGTAGTATTTTGTGTTCCTTAACCCTATCATGTCCTCTGCCTTTCCCTTTTCCGTTAATTATTAATGAACAATTTTAGTTTTCATCTGCCTGAATTACTTTAGAAATGAGCAATCTGGGAACTGTGGAGAACAGCCACGCACTTTAAAGTTTGTGTACATGCTCCTACACTGTACTTTTGTGTTGTTGTGTTTTGAAACAGCTGCCCTAAGAGCCATAAACATGGTTACGCAGTGTAATAACATCTCTTGACTGAGTGGCCAGAAATTAATCTTTCCGCAGGGTGGCTGTGCGGTCCGTCTTCAGCCCACACAGTGCCTTTGTACTGGAATCAACAGGAGCAACAGGGAAAATATCATAAATAACTGGGGGACTCCAAATATTTTAAAAGAGTTTATATTCTTGGGTCAGAAGAAAGTTTTAAGAACTCTGTGTTTTATTTCACTCTTTCTGAGTATTTGGGGTGTCCTGTCCGCGCTGTTGCTGGACTTTGCTTTCATTTCACTTTTGCACTGCTGCACAGTGCTTTCATTTCACTTTTGATGTGAAGCCAAGTGTGAAGTGCCACAAGTGTCAGTCTGCTCTCATCTCAGCCTTTGATTAAAAAAAGTGAAATTCTTGCTGCTTTTGGTATGATAAATGATCCCACATTTAAAAGGTATGTATTATTATAAATTACTGTTTCATAGATATGTGGTATCCCTTCTGCCTTAAATAGAAAATTGCCATGTCACCTTTAGATGTATTTACGTGCTATATTTATGTGTTAGTTTAGTTCTCGCTGTACAAAAGTCATTCCTTTCAGACTAGGTCTGAAATATCTAAGAAATACACGCAATTTTGCCCTAATAATAACTGAGTATCTCAAATGCCAAACTGTGCTCTCCCTGAAAGTCTAAAAGAAAACAGTGGAATGTGCAAATATGGAAGAAACCTAAAATACTTGAAATGTTGCCGATAGAGGGGAAGAGGAGACATGAGGAGGGCAAACACTGGGTTGGCAGCATCCCGCTCTGTCTGGGCAGCCCAGCCAACTCCATTCCTCCACTCACCCTCCTTGCAGTGGAATGCCCTTGGGGGAAAAGAGGCATGAGTAACAAAGTTTAAAAAAACCCTTGGTGCTGAAGAAGAATAAATTTCCATTTTTGGATGGCGTCCACTGTGTGGTGAAACTGCGCTTGTGGGGTGGGTGCCAAGGGTGGTACTGCATATGGGGCGGTTGTCAGATATACAGCATAGTGTCTCTTGCAGTTCATACGTGAAAGCCTTCACTTAATGTAAACTTGAGTTGCGTTCTTTGGCAGTGATAGCGTTGAGTAATTTCTAAAGCGTTGTTTGAATGTGTATTTAAGAACAGTGACCCCAAAATCCTGGCAGAAAAAAAGGAATGTGGTCCTATTTTGGTTTGGTTTATTCTGTTCTTTAGTGAGGAATTCTGTAAACTTTTAAGAGGAGTGAAATAAAAATAAAATTAAAAAACCATACTCCAAAACAGACTGAAAATATTAAAAATTGAGGTTCTGAGGTCTTTGCACTTTCCCTTCCTGTTTTCCAAGCAGCCCTTCTTGGAGGACTCTCTTTGTCATAGGAAAAGGAAAATACAGTTTTGTTCATTTCACAAGTTAGATTCTTTTTTTGTGTGTTATTAACAGGTTTGGCAAACATCGCAAAGATGACAAGAGTGAGAAAACTGGTAAAATAAAAGTGCAGGAAGCTCTTACTTCAGAAGAGGAGAGAATACGAATGAAGCAAGAACAGGAGAGGTAGACTTCAGTATTTGCTTAAACCTTGATAGAGAGAGTTTGTTTTTTTAATTAAATAACTGAAGTTCAATTTTCACTGATGAAATTTCCCAAATGTTGATATGTTTATATACTTTAAATAACAAGAGAAAGCTGGATTTATTTTGGACATTAGTATCAACAGCTTCTTTGGCTGCATTAAGCAACTTTTATAGACCCAGAGCTCCTTTCCTTATTGAGGAGACTGGAGTAATAATATGAAATGTTTTCCCTATACATTCTATAACTGATTTTATTGACATTTTCAGAAAACAAATATTTATATAGAATGAAATATGTTTTGTATTTTTCTTCAAAGTCTTGCATATCTAGTTTTTTCATTGATATATTTAGGAAAAAAAACAAAAAATTATACTTGCCAGTATATTTGTCACTGGAGTTCAGTCTATTTATGTGTCATGCAGTCTGTTTATGGAATGATATGTATATTAAACTGCTAATTGTAAAAATGAGTGGTGAGTACCTCTATTTTTCCTTGTCAGCTTCCTTTAACATTAAAAACCTATGTTATATATGTCATATACTCTTCTCAACATTTCCAGTCTCCATTTCATCCTGTCTCTTGTAGCCCTCGATATTGGGACTTAGACTCTGGTTTCTCTTACATGAATTTAGTCAAAATATTGGAAAGCTTAGGTTGTAAATTAACTAGCAGTCAGGGATGTGCATGGAGAGAAGACCTCTTTGAGTAGACAAATCCTCATAAGGAGACAAACTTCAAAGGGTTACAAAGTTGGAATGCTGAATGGTAAATAGATTCAGATACGTTTAGCAGTGAAAGTCAAGTATGAATTGGAATGATTTATCTAAAAATTGTGCTATAGCTCAGCCATAAATTGAGGTTTGATGCAAGAACTCTGGAGGGAAATTTTGTTGTCCTTGTATGGGAGGTATGACAGGAGTTAGTCCTAATGATTCCTTTGACTGTCATCTTTATGCACCTTGGTCTTCTGTGGCTAAGAACAGAATATAAATGGCTTCATACTCTATCAGCTCACCGTAATAGCAGAGCCACAGTAACTCTTGTGTGGTCTCCTCAGTTAAACCTAAAATGGTTTGCTTTCAGTTCTTTTAGGGTTGAGTGATTTACATTACAGTTAAGGCAGGCTAGGAGTATACATTTGTTAGTTACTGAAGATCAGCAGTAACTTGTTAAACTGCAGAAACTTCATCATTTGTGACCATCTGTTTGGATTACATTATGGGAAATTTTTTACTCTTTAACAGATAACTCTTTAGCATAAATTAATATAAAAATTTATTCATGTCTTTCTCCATCCATTCTGACAGCAGAGGGTGGCTGGATCACAGTGCTTGGTTGTTTTTACTTCTCTGAATGGTTTTTATTTTCTGGTTTTTAACAGAAGTGAAGGAGGCTCATTAAATTTGTTCCTGTTTTTAAGGGTAATGTGCTTTCAGATTAAATGTTAAAGGGGAATGCTGGAACTGAAGGAAATAAGTGACTTTAGATATGAAGGTGTTTGTGCAGTCAACTTCCCTTTAAGCATGGGCAGACCAGCCACTCTGTGGATAAAATCATGCCAGGGGTGCAGAGACATTGAAAGCTGCCTCTGTCACTCCAGCCAGCTCAGGGCAAGGGGAAGGTTAGCCACACATGCACAGTGCTGAACCCAAGCTTGCCCAGCATGGAGGGTTTCTTAGTAACCTCAGGTCCCCAGAAAATCAGCCATATACGTTTATTCAAAGAAGAAAGACTGGAGGTTTGAGTTAGTAACGTTTTCTCTCTTTTCATTCTCTCTCTCTGTGTCTCTGTCTCTCCAACTGGCTCTCTCAGTAAGAATGGTGAGAGTATAGACTGTCCATGTGCTGATGTAAGAGAGGTTGCAATAGTCACGCTGGGTACCAAGGTAGAATTATGAAATTATCTGTATAGCCCCCAATGCATGGAGCAAATTCCTAATCCCTGTCCATCAAGTTATGCTAACTAATTTGAATCTTTCCTGGAATCTCACTCCTCGTGTGTCATAAAAACAATTTTATGTGTTCACCGAAACTGCAGAAAATGCATGTGCCAGAACTTCATAACAGCTTGATGTTATCGTAACACGGGTCCTCCTCCTCCCGTTACTCTCTTTCCCTAACCGTGTATTTGCTTTCCTTTGTGTTGTGTCTATAAGAGAATGCAAGTTCTTTGGGGTAGTGGCATGTACAACTAATAAAAACCAATAAAATAGCAACCAAATGTGTGAGGTGCTTCCTTATGTTTCTGAAAAATTCAGATGTTGGTTTGGTCCATAGAGACTAAATATTTTTGCAGTTAGATCGCAGAGAGTTTCCTTTTGATCCTGTAAAATAATGATGTTAGATACATGCTATTAATGAAGAGTACTCCTGCAAATTAACTGAACAATCCCTCAAAATGCTTACTAGGAGGCAGAGTAAAATATTACCGACTTAACAAGTGTTGGTTTGTAATGGCTGCTATTTTAACTTTGTTTTCTGTGGTTTTTCCCCCCCCTCAATGTTTTTAGCAGTACAATTTGCTTGCTCTGTTTTACTTGGTATTTGATACTATATACCTTTATAATGATGCAATACATTGGGGAAATAGGTTGGATTTAATGAATTTACTATGTATGAGAGGCTAGGAGCAAAAATCCTTAGGGGGTCAGAGAACAAGTGAATGGTCCATTAAAAAATCAATCATGCCCACAATTTTGTGGAATTATTATACTTTGACTTGATAATTTTAATAGTATTGTGCTTATAATAGTATTTTCTTTAAAGTCTTAAAAGTAGTGTTCATATTGATTATGAGACAAATAAGCAAATTAATGTTCTTCAATTTACCATTTAAAAAAAAATTGCCTTTTATAAACATATTATTAATAATAATTTCTTATTAAGGAGCATATTTCAAGCTGTATATGATACGCATTTGCTGACAATCTTAAAGTAATTTTGAACAGAAAATTAAATTACCTAGTTGAAAATACAGGCAGCTTTCAATGAAACAGTATACTGGAATAATTAGGAGCATCATCTGAGGAGACCACCCACCGATCTTACCAAAATTGCTGTAAAATGCTTTCTATTTGTAAACTCTCCAAATGTTGGATTACCAGTTCATCCAAGGCCATAGGACCTTGTCCCCCTGTGTCATTATTCTTTAACACTGGTTTACTCCAGAGAAAGAAATCTGCTTGCATTACCCTTGAGTGTCTGCCAAACCATGATCTGAAAATCCATATGGGTTCTGGTGTGCTGTGAGAAAAGGTGCTTCTTCCCAGCAATGGCACCAATCAAGACCTTAAGACAAAACTAAACAGTAGGTTTTCTGAACATAGCCCTGTGTCTCCTAAGAAAGAGACTATACTGCAGAGTCTTGAGGAAGTCATATAAGATCTGAAGTGAATTAGCTCTACTCCTGGGTCAAATCACAACGGTTTTATATATATGTTAACTTGGAGACCCTCTTTGCCGTGCTGTCATCCCGTCCATCACTGGACTACTAAAACTGGATACCACTGAGATGCTACATCTTCTCAGATAGACTGCAAAAACAGTCTTGAGTCCTTCTTGGTTTTATTATAGAAGGTCTTCTTCCAATGCACCTGTGGTTGGCCCATCCTCCTAAGAGTAATGTCCTGGATTTTACAGATTGGAGATGTGTGGAATATCTTGAGCTTTCAAAGATGCTTCAAACTGCTTATAGTTTCACACAGGCATTCCTGTGTAGGATAGACTTAAAACCAGATTTTGAAACTTTTGTCAGTGACCAAAAGGAATTAGTGTTACAAGCCCATTAGTTTTCATTTGGATGGTCACCTTCTGCTGTGCTACTGGACCTAAGCCTTTGGAAGCTCACAGACCTGTCCACTGTAGAAAGTCTCTACATTTCGTATTTGAGGGCCTTCCAGGATAGGGTTTTCTCGATATGTAGCCAGTGTGTCCATCAGTATCCTGCAACCTGATTGCCCTGAAATTTTTTATGACTTCTTCAAGACCCTGTAGTATAGGCTCTTCCTTAGAAGATGGGAAGACAGAACTGTTCAGAACACCTACTGCTTTTGTCTTCTGTTTTTTATTGATGGCTCTTGCTGGAGAGAAACATCACTCTACCAGCAGGTTCCGATACCTTCATCTTTCCCTCTTTCACCCTTGGATTTTTCCTTGGATTCCTTTTTTGTTGATTTTTTTTTTTTTCCTTGGAGCTCTGTGTTAATTACAAAATAAATCTTTAGCAAATCAAAAACCTATGCCTGTGTTCTGCCCTTCTTCAGCTCAGGCACATGCAGTTCTTGACACCTGCCTGGCAAGGCCATGCATGCCGGCCGTGTCTTCAGCCTTGGACTGACTTCCTCTAGCAAACCAAGTGCTCCCCCACCCAAACAGCTTTACTCTTTGTACCCGGGTAGTAGATAACGGAGGAAGGAAATAAACATACTTTGTGAAGTTTTCAACAAACTCAGCTGTATCCAGCGTGGTTCACTGCTGGAGAATGCTTAAAAGGTGAAAGTTGCAATTCTGATGTAATCTCATGATTCAGAGTATGTGATCCCAGCTATGGGTGAATAGTGCTTATGGTTTAATCCCCCTTTAGAGGCACTTCCTCCTCTTAGAAGAAGAGTCTGTAGGATGTTTTCTCCATTTGGTTAATAGAGCTTTAGTAATGTTCTATCACTGGGTTACCATAAAAGTATTTTAATCTTAGTATTGTATTCTTCCTCAACTTCCACTGAAATGGATGCAAAATCAGGTGCTTAAACACCTGTGTTGTGAGGATCAGTATTGAGGAGGTAAGGAGAAACCTTTTGGAAGAGAATTAAAGAGCTGTTCTGGTGGCAGCGCTTATGACAGAGGCTCCAGAAATGCTGGGAGGATGATGGAGCAGTCATACGGGGGCTTTTGGAGGCCAAGGCTTCCTCTCCACTGAAAAAGCCACTGTACAATCCAAGTCTCTGCTATACTTGTTGGAGGACAATTAACACACAGCAAAGCAATACTGCGCTTCGTACATATGTATGTATAGTTATCATCTGGAAAAGAAGCCTGCTTCCTTGCTAGTTCCCCCCCTTTCTATTTTGGAAAACATAGCCTTTGTTCCTTTAGTTACAAAGGGAATTAAACGTACATAATTGTGCTGTTCCTGTTATCCACAGCTGTGCAAATGTCACCAATGCTGGCATCGGTCATGCAGTGGGACGGGCGCCCGCTGGCTGGGGCGGCGGGGCCGGGAGGGGGGGAGCTCCCGGCACGGCGGTGGCATGGCTGGCCCAGGGGGCAGGTGGCCCTTGAGGGGTACTCTGGGCTGGAGACCTCACCAGGGCTTTGTATGGCAGAGTGAGTCTTAACACCTCACTGTCAAACAGGGGAAAACTCTTTTTCTAATAGGGACTGGGGAGATGCTTTTAGAGGTTGGAGGTAGGAGTTGATGCCGTTGCAGCTGTCGGAGTACGGTAGAAAGAGTGGGAGAGACGACCGAGGATCTTGGTCTTGCAGAGATGCTGTCTGGGGGAGGTGGATTGGGTGTTTGGCTCCATATTGGCAGATTTTCCGTTACTTTTGGAGATCAATCAATAGGCTGACAGCATTTTTGGTGTGAATATAAACAAGGCTTCGATTTCAGCGGGTGTTGTTCACGTAACAATTTTTCCTAAATTTAGAGTGAAACATTCTGTATGTTCATTAGTAGTTAAAATAACATTGATATTTTTTTCATGAAGGATTCGGTCATTCCATAAAATGCTTCCTGTATTACAAGTTTCCTAAGGGTATAAGGGTCTTTATCTCCAGCATATAATAAACTTCTCTTCATCTTTCTCTAGTACCATTAAAGCCACAAGCCCTTTGTTGTAAAAGTATACTAATGAATAGAAATGTTACAACAAGAACAGAAGTCTTGTGTTTTCCCTTCATCATGCATCATCCATTTTAATTAGACGAAAGGGTGGTGAGTACTGTGACAAGAGTCTGGAATTAAAATCATTAATTGATGTCAAGCTGACGAGAGACTGCTAACATGAATTTACTGACAGCAGGAAAGAAATTAACCTTATTACTTTATTTAGTACGTTGGGACGATTTATTATATTTTCCTATGCAAGTTCAGTGTGTTCCATTTATGATGACAGAGAAAGACAAATAATTAATAAAACCTACATAAAGTTGTATTACCTCCTATCAGTGAAGTTTACATGAAAACCACATCAATACCTTGCAAAAAACAAACCCACCACATCATCTAATCAATGTAACTCATCAAAACTGTTACAGCAATATTTTTGATATTTTAAATGAGCATAACATGCTAAGCTCGCTAGCCAAATAGAATTGCAAAAGTGATCTGATTTAAAACCATGCCTTATTTTCTTAATGTCAGTGTTGCAAAAAATGAAACATATTTTCTCCAGCAATGACATTGATTGGAATAACTGTCTGGTTTGATCATCATTGGAAGGTCAGCCTAACAGAGATGAGTTTCAATGTTAAGCATCTTTATTCTTTAGATGAAAGCGTACAACAGTGTCTTACAGAATGACAGCAGCATCTTATAGATAATTTGTGACCCAAAGGTCATAATAAAAGAATAGAGGGGAGGTCATCCTGTAGTAAAGGCCATCTGGAACTGTTAAAGTATCAGATGGAGTTGGGGGCTGAACAGCAGGACAGTCTTGGTGCCTTTCCAGATTTCCCAGAGAGACCATAATATTTTTATTGGAAAACCCCAACTTTTTTCCCCTTAAGCAAAATATTTTCATCAAGCAGTTCCATCTTTTAGGAAAAAAGACAACATACAGTGATAAGGAGAGGGGTTTGTTTCTTACATATCCTACGTGTTATCTGTGTCTTTAAAATAGCGCAAAGGTTCAGCTTTAGTTTTGCTGCTGCTGTATTTTGATGCCGCTTAACAGCTTTCACAAGAACTATTACCTCTAAATCTGTTATTACTGCAAACATTCAGAATATAAATATTTTCTGAAGTGACTTGTGTAAAATCTTTTCTGATAAAACTTCCACCCCCTTCCCAGCCCATACGAGAAGAGAGAAATTCCTCTGTGAATCAGAAAATCGGAGCAATGTGTTTCTCATTCTCACTTATTTTGAGATGGGGTCTGCTTGTCAAGGGATATTCCAGTTTCACTGAGATTTGTAGGATTGTTTTTGGCAGTGGTTTTTTACATAATGGATGAGGGTGCAGGATGTGAAAACAAATCAATGGCAGTAATTTTTGTAAGAGAACACAGAAATGAAGCATGAGAATATTGAGCTTTGGATAAACATTTCAGACCAGTTCCACTTCATAAAAATAGTGACTTTGGGAGATCTGTAAAGTGAAGCTTTTGTGGAATAATAGTTGCTGAGGTAGTTTTTTTTAAACAAAGCTCCTCACATTCTCTAGCTACATACTGTAAGTATAGAGATTTTAAGACATCATGCTAAAAGTATATTTTCTCTGTTCTCTGCAGTGACTCAAGACATTGTGCCGGGCAAGGTCCAGCCAAGTCCCTTGCAGTATCTTTAAAAATGTAATTTTACATGGTCTTTATAATATTCTGAGTTACAGATTTGGTTAAGGTGCCTTGCAGATCATGAGAGTTCAGCGCTGTCTTAGAAATTTCAGTTCTACATAAGAGCACTAATATGTTGTGTTTCACTTTAGAATGCTGAGAACTTCAGGAGGAGGCAGCAGTATGTCCTCTGACATCCCATAAACTGTGCTGTTAGTGGTAGAGTTGCTGGAGCAAATACTTGAGAATTAAAAAAGCTGTACCATAATTACTAACTTACTGAACTTACTGTGGCTGAGTTGTCTGAACTGAAAACCCATCAGATTTTCCAGAGTGCACTACAGGAGTCTAACAGTAACAGAAAGCACTAAAACCACTCTTTCTTTCTAATTCTTAGACACAGCAGCAAGTATCTGGCTAACCAGAAAAACACCTAATGATACGTTCACAACAGGCAGATAGGTCCCCCCCTCCATGCCACAGCTGGAACTTTTATTTTGTAACCAGTTACTAGGACAAACCTTGTAATGGGTTGTAAGAAACCTGGCTCTGTTTCTGGCCATGCTGTAGATTTATGCTCTCACTCAGTACTGTGACCCAGCAAGGTTTTAGAAGTGAATCCTGAGAGGTGGTGTGAGTGCTAATTTGGGGGTCCTGAGCAAAGATACGGACTTAAAAGCTATATTCACTATTGGTGGGGGCTTTTTTCTTTTCCTTTTCTTTCAACTTAAGCATATGAGATTCACATAATCCCATGCTTTGTTGTGAGGTTTTTCATTCTATTTTTTTGTCACTTCAGACTCTTTAATTTTCCAACCTCAGGATTAGGCTCCTTTATACATAGGACTCTAGAAGCAAGGATAATGGACCTGAAACAGAGCTAGCGGCAGAATTTTATACGCGCTTGTTGCCAGACTTCAGCTAGAGGAGCGTAGGTGCTGGATAGGCTCAGCTCAACCACCCGATGTCAGGATTGTAGCTGGACCTCCAGTTACTACCTGCAGTATCTGGGAATTACTGATTTGATATATGCTATGATATATGCTATGATATATGGTATGATATATGGTACCATTTGGTATATGGTATGCCTGTGTCATTTGTTTCTTGCACATACGGAACAGCAGCTCCTTACACATCTAACTCACGTTAGAATTCAGATCTTACCCACCAGGGCTGCTTTCTGGCATTGTCCTCCAGTTGGGGAAAAAAAAAAGTAGGGGAAGAAATGGTCCAAGAAAGCCTGCGTGAGGGAGGAAACCAGTGCTCTTAAAGTGAGGAGGGAAGGAAGCAGGAGCTCTCCCAAGTCGTGTTTCGGCAACAGCTGGATCTCATGATCTTCTTCCTTTCTACTTCAGTCCAGCAAAAGAGCTAAATAAGAGATTAGAGCTAAGTTAAACTAATGATCAGGGATCTGTTGTCATAGGTGCAAATACCAGCTTTCTGGCCAGTTTTGTAATGCAAAAGAAAAACTAAATTCCATTTTGCTTACAGATAGCAATGATGTTCTTTGATGCAACGTGGTTCCCAGCAGGATAACTGTCCCAGTTGCCCATCTGGGTGTTCCTCTGCTGTTGGGGTCACTGACCCTTGGATCAGACATGAAAATAAGGAAAGAAAATTTCAGTCATGGTAGTGTTTGTTTTGGAGATGGGAGGACCTATACTGCCGATGTACCTGATATATTCACCTTTGGTTGAAATAGATAATTTAAAAAGACACAGCAGACATACCCTCCACCCCGAAATGCTGCAGACTGTTAACCGCCAAGTAGTCTAAAAGCTCCATTGAAATGTAAGGAAGGTGGTCAAAGCAAGGATTTTTCACTTGTTTACTCCCAGATGCAAGAAAGCAGGTTTGAGATACTCTGCTGGATGTATCTTCACTCAGGAAGCACAGAGGGTGAATCAAGGTCAGGAGATAAGCAAAGGTAGGGGTGAAATACATGAGAGATTCCACCAGGTTAGAGGAAATTATTGTAATGTTTCTTTTAGTTTCATCAACATCACTTGGTTTCAAATTGGTGTTTGCACTTCACCTGCTTATATGCATATTTACTTTCTCGCCTGCATTTTTTTATTTCTTTACATCTCCATTTGTACTTTGCTGCTTTCTTTAATAGTCTTCTTTAATATAACTCCTTATACAAATGAGGATGTTTTTCTCTTCTTAATATATTAGGGCACTTACAGTAATCACCTTATCACCTTTATCCCTCCCCCCTTTTTTATTTTTTAACTGCAGCCCTCCTGGGTTGTAGCTCATTAAAGGTTTCTGACATTCTCATGCATCTCTTCTGCATGTGGGATTTGAGGAGGGGGGAATTTCAGAGAAACAGTAAGTACTATCACATATTCTAATTGGCAGATAGGCTGTGCTTGTTGAAGAATAAAGAAAATTAAGATTGTGTAGATGCGTTACTTCAATTTTGAGGTGTTGGGCAGCTTTTTTCTTTTTATGTATAGTCCCTGTTATGTTTCTCTGTTGCTGTAGAACCAATATGTAGGAAATATATCTGTGTAAAATTTCTATATAGCTGCAGAATTATAGATCTAGAAGAGACATCATGTCAGTTTTCCAAGGTAGGATCTCCTGGGTATGCCATTCCTGCAAGATATTTTGTTTCATCTTGGGTTTTTTCAGTTTACAATGACATAGACTCTAGAACTTCCCATGGCAACTTTTCCACGACCTTCTCATTAGAAAGTTCCCCTGCCCACAGTACTAGTTTAAATACCTAGTACTAGCATTAGAGATGGAAAACACTATTCTTTTCTTCCTTACGTATCCAGAGGCTGCTGTTATGTTCCCACTCTGTCTTTTTCTTTTCCCCAACAGCTTGACCTTGCTGACTCGTGAGTATCTGTCACGTAGTAGGACCTCCAGATTCATTCCTGAAAAAGCAACTCACAGATTTTTTCCGCTACTTTTAATTGGTATGCTTAATTCTTCCAACTATGTAAATTACCTTCCAGTTGCTGTTACTGAAATTAATTCTATTTTTGTAGTCTACTCTATTTTTCACGTACATTTGAATTCCTCCAAAGTTCCTTCGTTTGGGTTTTCTGCAGATTCAGTAGCATCCTAATTAATAATGAAAAACCTGAGTAAATTCAGAGAGAGATCCATGTAGAAAATGTCTCGAGCCATCCATCTAGTGTGACTGTGAATTGCTGAGAGATACTCTCTAGATACGCTGTAGGAACTGCCTGGTTCAACCTATTGCATCCATCCTGTTGCTGTTTTTCTTAGCCTGGGATGTAGTGTTTGTCCTCTTTTCACAAGGCCGTTTACTATGTTGTAGAAGGAAATCTGACTGATTTGACTACATCTGTTCCTGATAAATCTATGGTGGCTACTGCTCACCCCATTATCTTCTCTGTGCTTACCAATAGTTTGGTTCAAAGGGGATTGAATTTAAACTGATGAGTCTATAATTCTCCTCCCCCTCTGAGGAATGTTTGACTTTTTCTAGTCTTTCAATACTTCAGCTGTTCTCAACAGGTTCTCCTGGTTACCAAAAAAGGTCTGAGACTGCCTCAGACAGTTGTGTGTGTCAGATGAAGTTCGGCTTAACCAGTTTCTAGCTACTTCTTTTGCTGTTAGATCGGAGATCTTTTTGCTGTTGGTGGCAGGATCAATTGTGCTGACCACCTGCTTGTAATCAACCATTTTAGTGAAGACAGATGCAAAGAAAAAACCATTAAGCTTTAGGTCTCCTCAGCATCATCCGTCAATATCGTTCCCTCACTACTGAGCAGGGGAGCAACCTTTTCTTTGCTCTTCCTTTTACTGCTAATGCAATTACACAATGATTTATTGTTATCTTTAAAGCTCCCTGCTACTTTTATTTCACATTGTGCCTTGGCCTTTCTGATTTTGTCCCTTTATGCTTGTGCTTATCCATAGCAAAGTGACGGCATTTTGCATGTGTTTCTTCATGTGTCTGAGATCAGAGCACAGTCATATTCCAGCCAGCTGGCCACACATGTATGCACACAGGAGATAAGGCGGGACTGTTAATTTTTTTCTTTTAATGACTTGAAAAAGGTTGGTCTCCAGCCTTTCAATTTAAAAATGATATTTACATAGCAGTATTTTCTGACTTTTTTTTTTTAAATATGCTAAAGTTTTGAAAGAATTGGGGGGCAAATGAGGAAGAGGAGGTGTCTGTCTTCTTTACAACCTGCCCATGATTATCCACTGCCCACAGTGATCCTTTAGAATGCCTTTCCCAGGAAAGCAGATGGCTTTGCTGAGAGGTGGTTATAACTGTGATAACTGACTGGCTCTAATCGTGATAAGAAAAGTGAAGTGTCATATGCCGGTTCAGAGGGAAATCACAATAATGCCTATAATCAAGGTACCCTCATTAGAAGAGTAGTTGTCAGAAAAATTCTGCTTGGATCCAGACAAAGGTCAAAGAAAAATGCAGGAGGGAACAAACTCCTATATTGACTTGATTGCCAAAAATTAGAAAAAGGGCCATTAAAGCCCTGAAGGCAGTCGAGGAGAGGGGGAGGAGGAACAGCAAGACCTGGCTTAGTCACTGGCACGCTATGCCTGCAAGGTATTTTTCACTAGCAAAGGAGGAGGGGACAAATTTGACAAGATTTGGCTACTGGCCAACGCACCTCCTGACCTCTTTATTAGAAAAGATATCTGGCAAAATTTGGACCGAATGTGTTCATCCTGTCTGACTAACTTAAACAAGCTGACTGGCTTTATAAACGTGTCGTTTTTCTCTGTTTTCAATCCATCATCCCGACGCATGCCAGTCTGGTGGCAGAAGAACTGAGAACTGGCAGCAGTGAATGGCTTGTCATTTAGCTTCTGTCCTCACACAATGCTGTTTCTATCCTTAATAAACATTGTCAGCCATCTCACATATGTGCTACTGCAAGTGTTCAATACTGATTTTGTAAATGAGTGAGCCTCAGTGGAAAAGACGAGGTTGTGGATTATCACTTGGGCAATAGCTGCATCCTGGCAGCAGCAGGAGGATTAATTGAATTGACCAAGCAATTGCACACCAGAAGCGGCGGCCAACTTTGTTTCTGCTCTTAGGGGAGGACATTGCTGCCATTGCAACAGCAAATGTAATGTACTAGCCCTGAATAGTCTTCCCATGCTGTGTTCATCAATTAAGATAAGTAGGTGATTTTTTGAAAGGATCTAAATTACTAATGTGAAAACATCCCACAAAAGGGACTGAAGCTCCCAAGGGATTGGGAATGTATTTATAACAACACTACATGAAATTAGGGTCGATTTCTCTTCTTTTGCCTACTTTGCTTATTCACTTTGACTCACAACAGCTCTGCCAGCACCACAGATTTGAGTTTTCTCTTGCTGGAAAAAGTTAAAGTTTAGTTCAGGCAGAACTATAAGCATTTAGTTCAGGGTGGGATTTGGCTCACAAACTAATATGATTAGTTTGGTATCTACATTTGGACTACATGGCTAAATGCTCTTTGTGGTCAAGGCAGGGGTACTTGGCACAGTTGGTAAAGCCTAGAGAAGGGTTTGGCTTTACCTTAAAATGGCCACGTTTCTGCTGTTTGGCTGAACTGCTCTCCACACCCTGCGGGCGACCGCCTGACGTGACTGAATCTTGAATTTAGGTGTCTAAAATGGTAGTTGCCTTTATCTGAAAGCTGAATCGCACTCATGGAGTTTTGAAGAAGGGAACGAGGTGGCTCCTATTTGTTGGAGGCAGCAGAGCATAAGCTTTTCCCTTACTTTTGAGACCACTGTTTCATGTGCATAGGAATTGCTATACAATGGATATGTCTATCACTACTGGATTAGCTTGCAATGAAAAGCTCTCCTAAAAATTATAGGAAGTTCTGCAGCTAACGATATTGTCATTTGAAGCAGTTATCATTAGCTTTTCAATTGAATGGCACACAAATGCATGAGGATAGTTTATACTGTACTGAACGTTATAATTTGAGTCTCAAAAGCACGACAGTATGTTGTTGACATTTTTAGTATTAACACTTCAGCAAGAAAGGTTTAGAAACTTCTTGGGACAGCTTTTGTATTTTTAAAAGTTCAGTTTCATTTAAACACTGCAAAATTGATTAGCAGTTTTTGCACAATTCTTTGAAGATGAAAAGGGTTATGTGAATGCTAGGCATTATTATTGTTGTTAAACCCACACAAAATCCATAGGAAGGCCATAAATCCTCAAAATGAGCTGAGCTGAAATTTCAGACACATGCATTTTTATTGTGCAATGTCATGAAGGAATACAATTCAGTGAGGACAGCTTAATACACATATCCACATTGTGCAACTGAAGCTCTGTGTTGAAACACTTCTCCAGATACTGGATTTCAATAGCAGGAGCATTGCTGATTAGGGCTGAAGCACAGAGCAAATTCCAGGTTCTCATCTGTGCTGCACAGTGCGTTTGCATAATCATTCCAATCTTCCCCATAATCATCTGCACTGGCATTTCCCATATGTCTACTTAATTCTGTACATGCTGACAAATGATTTAGGCCATATCATGCATATACACACGTGCACACAGTGAGAAGGGTCAACATAAAAAATAATGTTACATTAAGTTCAGGTTCTTACGTAAAAATATGTTCAGAGTTAAAAGCTATCACAATTGCAAAAGGGACAGTGCAATATTCAGCTGATTCTTTTCAAGAATATATCTATCTATTTTTCCCTGGCCATTTGGTTTCCCTAAGTTTGGAGACATAATGTTTAAGTAGAGTATGCCCTGAAGAAGGCAAAAAATAAAGCTGTATGTTAAGCAATATTCAAAAATTTATGAAGTAATCAGAATATCTATACTTTTGTCGTGTGAAGGTGATAGGATTTGCACAATGGTTTAAACTTAAGGCACAAGAAATTAGTTAAAAAATCAGAACATTTTGGCTGTCAGTATAGTTGGACATCTTATAGTTTCACTTCAGGGTTTTCCTTTGTTAAATGTTATGGCAAATGGTTACTGGGTACTTTGGTTATAATTAACAATAAGATTTATAATGTCTTTAGACTCTGATTTTAATACTACATTTGTGTATTAACACATTGTATTAGCAGTTGTAGAAAAATATTCTAAAAATTTTCCTGGTGGATAGGAACATAATTACTTGCATAACACTTCAACAATCAGTTCTCTCGCACTTGAATAGGAATAAGGATCCCTCATTGAACCATGCATGGGAAAATCTTAATGCTTTTGCTGCAAATGTTGCTATGTCCAAACATATTAAATAGCTGATAAGCAGATACGTGAGAAAACTTGGTTAACGTGAAACAGGGGACACTCAGATCTGCACCTGTGGAAAGTGATGTGATATTCATGGTCAAAAGTTAGGTAAGTTCACTGGCAGCTCTCGTGGCAGTCAGTGTAACACTGAGGCCCATATAACCAGTTATCACCGGGTAATTCTGTTTTATAAGCACTTTAGATTATATTTTTTTCTGAAGGAATTGCTCTATGCCACATTATTGCTATACTGTCAGATTTCATACACTGAAATTTTGTTTGTCTAAAATACATGGGTGTTTTTTTCTCAAATTGGTGTCAGCCGGTATTCCAGTATGTGAACATTGTCCTTTGAAATTAAATCTGCCAATCTCTAGGATATTGCTGATTTCCTTTGCTTCTCCCACTCAGAGGACAAATATTAACAGACAAATGCATTCCTCCACAGTGTAATTAATACAGGACTACAAATTGGAAGTGATATCTGCAGAGAAGGGACTCAACAACTGCAGGTCATTTTCAGGGCTGTTTTTCCTTCTGCTTAGATACCTTCCAAGTGATTAAGGTTGTAACATATCTGAATTACAACTTTGGAGTACAGGACAATGTAAAACATATACTTTTAATTAAAAAATAGGCATGCAGAAGCACAGTTTAAATCTGAAATGGGCTTTGCATTTTAAACCTGAGTCCTTCTTCACTGTAAATTAAACAAAAAGCAATTCTAGTTTGGTGTTGCTGAAATTGCAGAGGAACATGCTGTCAGCTGAATACTGTTACAGTTTTCATTTCCATTTTTCCCTATTAAAATACAAAATTATTTTATTGATTGCTTTTTATCTGCAAAATTGAAAATTTATGTTGGTTTAAGTTAAACTTTCTTAGATTTCTTCTATTTGCCTTTTTTTTTTTCTTTTGTATGGTTGTTATTCTTTCCACTGTGACTGAATATGAGTGAGTCGAGATGCACAAGTCAGTAGTAGTGGACATAAAGAGAGGAATTATGCTGCGGTATAACTTGAGGCATGAACATGAGTCATTGAACCATTGATGCAGATGGCACTAACTGTTGAAGGGAGTTCAGCTAATCAATTGTATCCCATATCAGTATCCTTGGTCAATACTTGTGGGATTTGGGGGTAAAATAGGTCTGCCTATCCGTGCCATCCTCCTATTCCCTTCTTTAGTTAGGGTGATCTTTGTTAGCATTAAAGAACAATTTGTGTGGGACTCTGATGAAGACACTTAAATTTAGACATTTACATACTAATGGGAACACCTCAGAGCTGGATTCACGTGCTTGAATGCAGTCTTGTGTCATACGAGTTGTCGCAGTCTCTGAGATGTCAGCACAGGGCTGGCAGATGTGACAAGGACCTACAGGAGTCCTTGCCCACCAGCTGGAGATCCAGCAGGGTTACCTGGGGATGCCTATGTTTGAGCAGCTGAATCAAGGCTGGGTATCTAAGCTTATAAAAGAGTCCTAAACAACAGCGTCCAAAGTGTTTATAAAGCAACTGCTGACTGGAGTCCCTGGCGTGACCTCACCTACTGCAGGCACCCAAATTCTGATGTCTTTAACTGCAACCTGAGTCGCGCCTTTTGTGCATCCCCTTTTTGCAAAGACTAATCTTGAATGGAGCTAAGTTTAAAATTTAAAAAAATGTCAACATTACCTAACTTTAAGGCTTTTCTATTTTCAAAAGAGAAAAGGTTTACTTTTGAAAGTAACCTACTTTGAGTAGGCTGCTCTTGCTAAAAATCAGTGAACATTTGGAAACAGCACATAACGGGAGCGCAGAGCTGTAGTCTGAACGAATGGATGCTGTCACACTGTGTAGCCATGGCTGTATTAGATGAAAAAGAGCATATTTTACTAATGGAAGGGAGGAGACAGCTGAGTGCTTCACTTTGCAATGATGACAGAGCATTAAATTGGTCTGGGGAGACAGTGTTGGGGGGGGGGGGACGTGTTCAGTTCACTGTGCATGTGTGTGTGATACATCAAATTTTCTAAAACACCGAATAAACTTTGAGGCCCAGATCAAATTTTAGTAATGTGTGCTTTTGAAAATATGAGCTGGGCTCAATTTGTGTTTGTCAGATTCCTAAATGTCATCTGATTTTATTTGTCGCTTTTTATCATAAAGCTAAACAAGTGTACCTAAGTACAAAATCCCCATACAGCATCACCTTTCATTTGTAACTTTAACATAAGGCACATGCTGTTGCTTTCTGAGAAGAAACTGCCTACTTTTGAGAGATGCCAGATTCAGATTGTTTACATTTTAAACAAAACATGCATATTTTAAATGATTCGTACAAGAATCTACTTCTGCTGTTTACTGCTTGTATGCATACATAAATATATATGTGTGTGTCCTAGCCTTACAGAGTTTTTAAATTCTGAAAGAAGTATGATTTTTGTAATGTTGGGCCAAGAAAGAACATTAAAATTCATCTCTAAAAACAGTCATTAGAGCCATTAAATCTGTTAGGTTTTGATGGGGTACAGTATGACATGAATGGTTACAGGCCATTCTCAGACAGGTCAGGGAATAGCACAGGCATCCTAAGATGCATAGACAAGAGGTAAACTCTGTTTACTGACAACTATGGCTAGTCGTTTTTTACTTAAAACAAAAGACTGTGGATAATAGACTCCTTCCTTAAAGACCGATGTTGATTGTAGCATTGCTTCGGTCTAGGCTTCAATATGCAAGGTAAACCTGAGGCTCCATGACAAACTGAAACTGGAAACCCTTCAGTGATTTTCACTAGGATGGGCTACATAAGGTGCCTGCTGACTGCTGCTTTCAAATGATTGGGGGGGAAAGAAATTAGTTTCAGCCTTCTTTTAATTTTGCAGAATTCAAGCAAAAACTCGAGAATTTCGAGAGAGACAAGCTCGTGAACGTGACTATGCAGAGATACAGGATTTTAACCGGACATTTGGCTGTGATGCGGACCCAATGTATGCTGGGATTGCTTCCTATGACTCTTCTTCAAATAGCGGCACGATAACACTGAACACGCGACCACAGAGCCCGAGGGAAGGGCAGACAGTGGAAGCCCTGTACGCCCAAGTGAAGAAACCACGGAATTCAAAGTCTTCACCTGTAGACAGGTAGGCACCAGACATCAATCAATAGGCTCTTTCAAAATCCGCCCTTGTAATGCTTTTGTCACGGGAGATGACTGTACATCAATTGGAAAGTCAGAACTGCGCTTTTATTAAGGGCTTTTTAAAAGCCTTTATGTAGAAAAGTATTGAGCTTACACAAATCAAGCTGTAACAGAATGGGACGTGAAAGTTATTTTCTGCAGAGCTGCTGCTTTTCTCCTCATTCTTCAGATGGTTTGGAATTTTGGAGTCACCTTTTGTTCTCATTCAAATTAAATAAAAACTTGTAACTTCATCTGGTTTGTTTATCAGGCTCTAACTGCTATGGTTGTGGAATACAATATTTCCAACCTATGCACAGCAGTTACAAAATTTCAGGAAAGTTCTTGTTGTTAAAGCGAAAGTGGGCTAAAGCTTACCTGGATTCTAGTCCTACCACAGTCTTGAATGTCAGTCTAATAGGTGGAGCTTCTGGACTAACTACAGACCAAATGAGTAACCTTCAAGCTTGACTCAAGAGTTACTTTCTCTTCTTGGGCTGTAGCTTATGATTTATGTTCTTCCCGTGGTTACGTTATCTGAACTAAGTCATGCTTGGTTTTATGCTGAAATTGGGCAAAATTCCGGTTTCTGTTGATGGAGTTTTGAGTTCATTTGAAAACCTGAAGCTGAAACAGGCATGTAAACTAACATAACGTAGAAATAACCAAAGGCAAAATTCACAGCTTTTTTGTACTTTAACAATGAAAATACATCTGTTTTCTTGGCTTACATCTATGATCTGGTAGTTCTGCATTTTCTCAGCTTTACAAAAACTAACACTAAAATCCTAGTGCAGGAGGTATCGTTAACTCCTTCAGAGGTTATTAATTTAGGTCATAGTAAAACCACTTGTTGTTTTGTTTTCTACCCCTTTCTCTCCAGAAGAAAAATTCTGGGCTTTTAGTTAAATCAGCAAAGCAGTGTCTTTGGTTGCAGCGCTTAAGATCTGTATAGCTCTACATGAGGACTGGCGTTCACCTCGCATATTCTGTTCTAGGTGGTAACGGAGTCATTTGTATTTGGTCTTAAGGAAAAGCAGCTGCCGTGCAGAGTTCAGCTAATTGTCTAAAACTATTTTTAATTCAGGACTGACATTGGTGTGTTTAAGCCTCCACTAGATCTATTTTGAAATGTTCCTTTTCATAATATAGGTAAAGATACATCCTCTAACATGACAAATAAGAAAATCTCAGATGTATTGTTGAATGCACGAATTTTTTACTAAAATTCAGTATCACAACTGCCTTTTCATTTTCTCACTTGCACTGTTCTCTTGTATTGCACTGTGTAAAAGGTCTACTTTTCATATGAAATAAACATGATTTATATATTGTGAATAAATACATCATTTCAGTGAAGGAAGCAAAATAATTTTGAAAGACGGCAGCTTCATCTGTGCCCTTGAAATTTTGTGTTCCTTAGCCTTATGCTGCCTGGCGCGGGTATGCCCAAGTGCCTGACATTTCAGCACTTTTGTGCCTTTGGAAATCAAGATAGCTTGGTTGGATATGGCTGCCACGTGGTGATTCTCATGGCTGTTTTTGTTAGACCAAAGGCAGTGTTTCATGCTGGAGTTGAATGGCATCAATGTCACATCAACAAAAAAAAAGTTCTTTGATACAAACCTGGCACGGCGAAACATAAGACCTGCATGACCTAGCTAACTCTGTGTGATTGCTGATGAAAGAGCTGGGAGAGAGTGAGTAAAACTGAAGGTAACGGAGTATGGGGGGAAGCTGATGTTAATCGTAAGGGTAGGACTGCAGATCAGTGTGGTAGTTCTGCACATTCAGGCTGCTCCTGGTGCACAGAGGGCCCCGTCTCTCACAGCTGGATCACGCTGTGACAAAAGGAAAGACCCGGCATACACAACAGGCTTGAGCAGAGGGAGAAAATGCAGGTCAGAGACTAGAACTGGGGCAAGAAGAGCCGCCCGTAGTCCCGTGGTAAAGGGGGGACACATTCAGCAAGAAAAACCTGGAAAGAAATAGGCAATTCAGATGGAAAAAAATTATTACTTCCTATAAATGTGCTCTCAAGTACCCGTTTGGAGGTCTGAGGCATGAAGGTGTCTAGTGTAGGGGGTTTTCTTCTCTCTCTCCTCACAACTTTATTAGCAGCCAAACTGCAGAGCTGTTCCCACCCAGGTCTGGGAGACCTTTTCGGGAACACTGCAGCAACTTGCACAATCTCGGGCTCCAATTTAACTCTCCCAGAAGTCAGGTCTGTACCTTGGGCCCACTGCTGAGAGAGCGTGTCACCTGCTTTGGGTACAGAGGAGACAGAAGAGCTGTGAGGGAGCAGCTTTCGGTCTTCCTTGAGGTGTGTGTAGGACATGTGGGAGCTTGGCCCCACGTAATGTTCAGCAGGAAAGCCTGGATTGCAGCTGAGCTATCTTCCCAAGGCTTCTCTGTTTTACAGGCTTTATCTTAGATGTATTAAGAAAGTATCATCTGAGCAACATTTTAAGAAATAGTTGTGGCCATGTAGGCCTGAGGTGCTTTTTATCTGAGTTGTCTCCCCATCTGTAGGATACCTGGCTCCTCACCCCATGTGCATTGCAGCTTAGTTCTTGCTGTCCCTTTCCAGCAGTGAGACCTTCCCCCTTCACTTGGCATCTCCCGTGATGCCTCTTCCCACACCAAGCATTGAAGTGCCTCTTCACCAGGGAGGCTCTTCTCCAGGGAGCTCTCTTCTCTGCAGTCTGATTTATCCTGATAATGCCAAAAATTTGAGGAGAAAGAGTTGGTTGCAGTTTCTGCTTCCTTAAAATATTGGTTACATTAGCGTTCACCTGCGCTGAGCGTTATTTTCCCTGTGCTTTACCCCTTTGCCCTGCCACCCTGTCCTTTCCTCTGGACATTTCAGAGGTTACCTAACTGGAAACAGTCGCTTCCAGCCTTTGTGGATGGGAAGGGAATCAGTCGCAGCACGTTACCCTTGCACTGAACTGCCAGGAGCTGGTAACGGCCAGGCTGTCTCAAATCTTTAGCACGTTCATATTAAAAGCAGCATTGTTTATATGGGAAACGTTATTTCTCTTACAGTTTGGTGCTTAGTGCCAAACAAAATTTGACATTTAAGTATTTCCAAAAGGTTATTTAAAAGTCTCTTACAAAGAAGCCTATAACAAAGTGTCCCATAATAGTTTGCATACCATTGCTGAACACTTATGACAAATTTTTCCTTAACTTGCAAGAGAATTACTGCGCCTGTGTGTGAGGCCTTGTCAGGGTTTGTTTTTCTTTAATATTCCTTCAACTTCTCTCTTATTTTCATCAACATATGCTACCAATTGATGTAAGTTTAACTGTGTCATGGCATATGAATGATAACAAAGTGGAGGACAAGTATGTAAACTGCTCATCAGGATAATGGACAATTTTATTTTCTTTTTGCAAATTTAAGGGACATTATGAGGACTATAACTATTATAGTGCTTCACCAAATGATGGTACTGTCAAGTTGTCAGGCAGAGGTCCCCCAAGTTATTTCATAACCTAACATGAAACCAGTGTTAAAACCAGGCCTATTTCTTCATTATTCTTCTTGGATGTATTTTATATTTATATATCCCAAGCTCTGCAGTTGTAGACAGATAGTACAAAACAGGAAGAAGAAAATGGTTATTCCTTAAATAGTTTGTCCGTTCATTTTTCTAAATTAGAAAGTGAATTGTATAATGCCAAAATACAGTAAAAGAGAAAGAGGTCTTAACTTACTCATTGGAGACTTGCACATCAGTATGTGTGTGTAAGTAACATTGCTTCACCCATTTTACCAACAGTGGCTATAAAAAAAAAACCCTATACATAGTAAATTATACTTAAGAATATACTTACAGGACTTAAATCTGCATTAAAGCAATTCTAAAACAGCTTCATGTTGGATCAGAGTTAAATCATTCATGGATATTGATGGGGTTTGGAGTGGGGGGGGTTGTTTGGTTTGGTTTTTCAGGGATAGTTATTATCTGTTAAATGCGTAGGTGAAATATGGGAGGTTCTTTATTTTGGGCTCCTTACATAATCCATGCATACATGTAGCTCCTGTGAATCTTGAAACACATTTTAAATTCCAGTTACATTAGTCATAGCAAGTCTCTCCAGTAGCACTAAAAAAGCTGTTTTCTCATCTTGATCCTAAGGAATTAAAGCAGATGATTTTCCTTAACAGGGGAGGAGTTTATTGCCCAGAGGAAATGAAGCTCTAGCAATAAATAAATAAATAAAATCTGTTGGGAGTGACTGGTGATTAGTACAGCTGCATATACATCAGCTGCCCTTGCGACATTAGCTTCAGCCTGGATATTGACAGTTTACAGAGCTGCTAAGAAGTTTCTTCATGTACCAACTTTTAATGTTAGGGATTAACAGAGCAAAATCAAGGTGGAATGTATAATCTATGTTTATTTTGCACTTCAGGAAAGAAGTGTCTCGAGAACTGTGTTCTTGTGGATGAAGCTTTTAGCTTAGCTGAGAAACATCTCCAGTATGTTTTGCAGCATACAGGAGAGAAGCTGCACTACTGATCAATGGTGTTTTTCATGTAGATGACAATGATGCTATACAATGGGGTTTTATAGCCATCACCTGACATCCATAGCTGAGCAGTATGTAGAAAGACAACTCCTAATGGACATTTACTGGCTGTCACTGTGTAATCGTTTCCCGCCAAGAGTGCATTGTCCTGAAATATAATTGAAATAAAATAGGCACTGTGCTGCTGTAAATCTAAATAGCTTGAAAATAGTAGGCTAGACTCCCTCAGCTTGCTGAGGACATTTTAATGGAAACATAAATACCATAATCATATGCTTTTTGCATGCATTTTGCCATTTAAAAGAAAAAATGTTCATTTTAGAAAGGGAGACCTTTATGAACTGGTTTCTTTTCTATCAGAAGTGGAATCAAGTTGTGTCAAAGGAATATTTGGGAACTGAAAATAACCCCACTTGCTTTAACTGTCATCTGTTTGGCGTGAAGAGGCAAGACGCTGTTTTTAAGGTCAGGCCACATACTTTGCTTGCTGCTTTTCCAAAAAGAAAGGGAGAACATTTTATTTAGATATTAACTTTTATTTGCTCAGTAGTATCTTTATGCTTAAATTGGCATGAGAGTAATGAATCCCAGAACCTGGAAACACTCTAATATAATACAGTGATACGTAAAAAGTGAAGTAAGCAGACCGTGTCTTTCTAGTGTGTGTAAAATAACTCTTAGCAATAACAGAATGAGTCAGGAAAGCTACGAAATGCTATATTGCCATGCCTAGATAAATATTTGTTAAAAAAACAAGGCGCTTGTGCAGCTATATTAAACTTCTTTATTGGTAGTGTCAGTCATAGGAGTGTTTTTAAGTCCATGGGATCATCTATGCATAGGAATCTGAGTTTACTGCCAGGCCCACCAGAGGTGGAGATAGGAGTTATTGCTCAGGGTGATGCGTCCTGTAAATGCTAGGATACTTCTTGTTTCTTAAATGAAGAAATTTTTTTACCGTTCTGGAAGTTGACTTGAAGAGCACTTTCACAAAGGGAAAGGCCACGGCACTGTAACCCATCTAACCAATGACATTTAAAACCTGCAGAGCTGTGCAGAAGGCCAACAACCTGGGTTCAGTAGGAGCAGGAGTAAGCTCTTCCCTCCTGCTTCTGTTCACTTCTGTTCGCTGATGTGCGAGTGTTTTCCTACACTTGGTTCCCTTGTTCTTCATTTTTTATCTCCCTCTGCCATCAGAGCCCTACGGGTGGCGTGCTGCCAGGGGAGGGTACCACTTGTGGGTAAATACGCTGTAAATACTTGATTAGGTTGCAGGCATTTCAGAGCAGGGACCTGTTTGTTATCCAAGCTCCCTAAATAATCAGTAATGTTTCAGAAATTCATAGTAATAGGTTTTAAATCCTTATCTTCTAGTGAGTGTTACACTTTTATGGCATAATGAAGCTTGATTCCTGTGAGAATCTGGCTTCTGGAAAGACTGTCCTGGCCTACAAAATGGCCCATAGGCCATTATGGGATAATTAAACAGGCTTTCCAAGGCAACCTGGTGGAGAGCAGTGGGTTAATAAAAGATTTGCAGTTCTCTGACATGCAAAACTGAAAATAATACTTGGAAGTTATTGTGGTATTTTTCCGCCTCTGTCTGTGATAACCCAGAGAAGGATTAGTTAGAGCCTCCCTGAGACTCTTCATGGGGTTTAATTTCACTTTAGCGCTAACACATTGGGGTTTTTTGTTCCTCTACCCTTCATCCTATAAGCCAGTAATCCTTGCCCCCAGGACTGCCTAAAAATTAGCTTGGTCTCTCATAGACCCGTGTATTTAGAACCCAATAGACACTATTAGCATTGGCATTTTATTATCTTAGGTTGGTTGTTTTCTTTTGTTCTTCCATCTTGATAGAATATAAGACAAGTTTTAATATAAATTCATGAGGATTTATGTAGGCTCCCTATTGTGAAAGTATGCAGTTGCACTCCCTGTTTGGGTTACCACTTTGGTGGAGTAAATGGCAGACTTACAGTGAACTCTATTCAGGTCTCCCATTTTAATTACTTGGAAGTCCTGGTTTCTTTCTGAATAGATACCAAGCACTGATACTGTTGTGAGAACCATGTCTTTCTCCATTTACCACAGCTGCAGCCTCACTTAAACCCCGGTGGTTTTGCTTCCTCTCTCCTCCAGTCGGCTTGCCCGTGTAATCTGAAGTGTGACAGCTATTTGTTTATTTTTACAAAAGCAGCCTGAGTTAGTACGGCTACAAAGGGTTGCAATGGGAAAATGCACAGAAAGATAAGAGAGAGATGAACTTCCCGCTCCGGGTTACAAGACAAGGGGGTAAAGCGGGGCCCACCCAAATGTGCCCTCAGTGCCCTCGTTCCGAGCGACTGCTAACGAGCTCCCTTTGCTGGAAATTAGCAGTATCCATTTAGCTTTGGGGTGTTCAGTTCTTTAAGTGCGGCTGCTGCTTATGATGAGAGACTGTACTTATAAAGGGTGGATCAAAACTTGTCACTTTTCATCCATTTAAGAGTATAATATGTATTAGGATTTTGCATACATTGTAACTGAATTATGTATAATATTTTTCATTGGTATATTAGTGCAATTTGCACACAGATATAGATCAGTACGGTGTTTTGTTGCTTGGAGAAAAAAGAACAACCTTTACATTTTTTTCAGGTGGTAGAAGGCAGCATTTAATTAAAAAAAAAAAAGAAAACTGAAATGGTATATCCTAGTATGAAACTAAATGTGATGTAGAAACTAGAAAAGGCAGTGTCTCAGGCATCGAATTGTTGTTGTATGGCTTGAGATTGCAGTCCGAAAAACCAGCTGTGTGTGTAACATGCGCATCTTTATTTCCCACTAATGCCATCAGTACAATTTGGAGTTCTTCATCCTGAGAAAATTATGGGGAATATTTGAGTAGACAAAGCTGAAAAAGCAAAGCCTCTCCCATTCGTTAAATGAAGTGTTTTGATCCTACCAGTGTAAACTGTTAAAATCTGTTCTTTGCTAGTCCTGCTAACCAAAATTTGGATTGCGAACTGATGTTACGCAGCATTTGAACGCCATAACGTAATGAGTTTAATTTGTTGTTGCTGTTGAACGTGGCCCTTTCAAAATAGAATACAAATGTATGATTCTCCTATCTTTTATGTCCCTCCAGTCAACCCATCTGTTCCTCTTTGGTGCAGGATTCGGGCTTCTTCTCTCCAAGCATTTAAAGAGCTGAGAGTTCTGCATTTTAGAGTTGGCTGATTTTGGGAGAGGGGTGCACAGGCAGAGCTTGGTGAGAGTGCTGTGTGTTCACTGAATCCTGTCTCTCCACTTGCTATAACTAAACACACGGTTTGAAGATCTTTAAATTAAAGTAGGTCAATGGGTGAAAAGTAAAATAAAAATTATTTTTCTAAGTGCGTTCTTCCAATGTTGGAGAGTTTGGGAGGGGTTTTTTGTTCTGTTCTTTTTTATGAATGGTACCTCCTTCACAGATGAGACAAACTATATTTAACTACATTGTTTATCCTTATGGCCGGTCTTGTTTGTTTATGTGATTTAAAAAGCATCCTGCTTACAGTCAAAGTAGTTTGTCACTGGCAGAAGTGGTGGAGTCTAATTGCGGAGAGGAATCCACTGCAGTAAATTTTAGGAAGGAAAATAACACGGATACGCTGGGGGGGTGGTGGTTAATTCCTTTTAACATCTTGTAAAGCCATTGAATGAGTGCTTATGAAACATACCACATTGGAAACCCTGGAAATTGAGAAATTGCTGAAAGATCTCATTTCAGTTTGTTCTTGGTTGGAAAGTTGAAAATCAATGCTTTTCCACTCGTCACTCAGAAAACACTGTATATTACTGGAGCATTATACTTTATAGCATATTGTTAAAGAATTGGTTTATAAGGTGTTTGAAACCTTGTTCCTTAGGGCTCAAACACTATGATGTGAGATATTAAAAGGCTTCTTGCATGATCTATTTTATAAGATTATGTATTTCTGAAAAATGTTGTTCTAATGTCAGACTTACTTACTTGCCATGAATTTTTTTTTCATTCCTTAAAATACTGGTGACATTTAAATAGCTTTTCAATCTGATGCATTCATAGAAGTCTTTCTTACATGATGGATATATGAAATGTTATTACAGTAAATAGATCACATATTTGTAATGGATAGGTAGTTTCATCTGCCTGGAGTTTAGATGGTGATATAACACACAAGACTTAATTTATGAAAGAAAAAGCAAAGGAGCAGATCTTGCTTCATTTTAATTTTTGTGTATAGTTTTGTAACAATACTGCACGGCATGCCTGAGCTGCTTTGCATTTTGTAACGAAATGTCTTCTGCGTGCAACAGTTCAGTCTCAGTTACAGCCTTCCCTCATTCCTAGGTTTCCCTTTACAAACTGGGATGAAAAGAGAATGCAGAATTACTACTACAAGCGTTTTAAAAAGCAATTAGAATTTGTACGACTTAAGGGATATGAGAACTAATGTCCCTCACACTTCTCATTTCCACTTAGCTTTGGGAAGGAAATTTATTTGCAGAAGACTGCAGGACCTGCAGTAACAGGCCTCCTAGGTAGTGTGAGTAATTGTCCTAAAAGCACTCTGCCCTGGCAAACAAAGGAGACACAAAATAGTAGCATCGGTCTTTATTTCCTAAGACATAGTTCATGGCTCATTAATAGTTGTAGTATATATTACTGGGTATTGTATGCTGCAGAGGAAACAAGCAGAAGCTGCCTGTCATTACTTTGTAATCGTGTTAGTAGATATAGTGTAAAAAATATATATATATATAAAGGAAAAAGAAAGAGAAGGTTTAGCTATGCTTTGTTTGCTACATCATCTTAAACTGTGCTGTGTCTGCTTGCTTAAGATAAACTCCACGCATATTTGCTAAAATGTTGTCAAATTAACCCACCCGTTTCTAAGGATTGCTAAATGCCCATCAAGGAATGGAGGGATGCATTGAAGCTATTTTAATTAGCAAAGTGTGATTTAAAGGTTGCTAAAATCAAAAAGAGCTTATTCATTTTTCATCAATAATAATTTTCCTTAATATTTCATCAAAACCTGCTGATTCGGAGACCACCTTCTGGGCTTTGATTCATTATGACTGCAGACATAATTTAATTTTTCCCTCTTTCCTCATTCTGTGATATGCTCTTTCATGTTTGAGACATTGTTAAGATGTTTCTAACATTCACAGATTGCTAATTGATCCAACTTTTTTAAAACTGTACTTAAGACAGAGGCTTCTTTTCTGTGGAAGCAATTTTCCGTGCATTTGCTTTTACTAAAGTTTTTTTTCAGTCTTTGTATCTGATGAAGTATAAATTCTCAAATAGACATAAAAAATTGAGGACATGTATGGTTTTATATATGACAAGTGAGGCAAAAATATTAGATGATAGAGGGAAATTAAGAGAGTTGGTACAGTCAGTAAGATTGCACAGTCACTATGTTAGGCCTTTATAGTTCATCTGAAACTAACTCAGAATTAAAACAGTGCTGTAAGTAATGTTTTTTATCTAAATCTTTGGGGGATCATGAAGAAAAGCAATTATGGGAATTTATGCAAAGGCATTTTGTGAAAGGATGTACAGTTAACAGAAATTGCTCCTTTCACTTTAGTAGGGCTGTTCATCTAAGTTTTGTCTACATTATCATACTCTGGTAATTTTAGTCCCAAAATGCATTTGTGTTGCTATTTTAAATTGAGATCCATAACCTCTTTCTTCTTGAAAGGTCTCCCTGTAGAGTAGTATCCAGGAAACTTCCCATATGGGTACCAGCCAGTGGTTGGTTACTCAGCACCAGCAGCAGCCCAAGTGCCATGGGCTGTACCCTGATCCTTTTCTGGGGGTGGCTGGAGAACAGTCACAGTCTTCATTTTCCTTTGCTCATCTCTCACTCGTGAAAAGCGTGTCACACTTGGCAGAGGCAGTCAATGCCCATTCCGTGCACGCACTATGATGTAGGGCAGGGCCATCTTTTCCTTTTCTTATTTGTAGTGATTTTCCTCAATCCAGTCTAATTAGAATTTCAAAAATTGTCGTCTAAGTCTTGCTTAGATGGTCAGAGCTGAACTGCTGTTTCTCCTCTTAAGCCACATTGAACAGTTCACGCAGTCTGAATTCTATTAGCTTTCATTAGTTGCACTATTCTGATGTAGTTAAAATTGGTGCAGCCTAAGATGTCAGAATTTAACACGAAAATAGGTAAAACCGAGACAGCTTCAGTGTCAGGAATAATCCTACTTTGTTGGAGCTCATGCTTATGTTTTTTTAATATTCCTTCTCAGACTCAGATGCCTCCATCATCTGTGTAGCATGTCATATGTTGAGTGTGTGTCCACATGCAGTAGAGCACATACACACATGCAGAATAAGATGCAGATAAATGAATGTGTTTAGCTGTGGCAGAATTTTTATGTGTGTGTGTTTATGTCTGTCTATATGTATACATATAAAAAATCTTCTCTATAAATGTCTCTCCTTCAGAGGAAGTGACCTCCAGAGCTCATCTAGTCCAGCCCCCTGCTCAGAGCAGTTTTGATCAGGTCAGGTTGCTCAGGGCTGCAGTGGTATCCTGAATATCTCTGAGAATGGAGATTTCAGCCTGGGTGCCTGTTCCAGGATTTGACCAGCTTCATGCTACCTAAAAAAAAAAAAAAAAAAAAGAAAAGCTTCTCATATACAAATTTCTCATGCTCTAGTTTGTGTCCGTTTCCTCTCATCCTGTTACTGTGCAGCTCTGAGAAGAGTCTGGCGTGTGTTTAAAAAAAATAAATTAATCACTTTCTGTAAGATTTGGAATATGAGAAAAATGAAGCAAATATGATTCAAATTTTTCAGGCATCAAAAGAAATTTTTTAAATAATAAGGATTACCTTATGAAATAATACTTCATTTTTAACATTGAACTTTTCCTAGAATGATCCTAGAATGATTGACAAAGTTGGGTTTTTCTTAAATCACCTATTGTATTTCCATATTTCAGAGTTACACTTAGTACATGGCTTGTTTCTCACAAATTATTTTGAACAAATGTGTTGTCTTTTTCTCCACTGAGCTATTCAAAACTTGACGAAAAAGTTTGAGGACAAAGTGTAACTCTTCATTCCTCTTGAAATAGAAGACACTGCCTTTTCTCCTTTATTTCGCAGGTTTGGTACTGTGCGTACAACATTCAGCTCTACCCAAAATAGCACATCTGAAAGTACTTTTAAAAAAACGACTCAGAGTTGTGTGTGCTGTTGGACTGCGTATGCTCCTTATACGTACTTAGTTCTCGCTTTTCAGTTGGTCTCATTCTGCTGGTGGAGAACTGTGTTGCTGTCCTGCAGGGGCAGGATTGGTGCCTCACGGGACCTGCTGCTGCGACAGCCTCTCTTCTTCTGCTAAAGGTTTTTCAGTATTTCTCTTTTAATACTGAAGTTCTGCAGCTCATCTGCACAATATTCTGGATAAAAGGAGATCATAACTCCTGGCAAAATGATACTGTATTGGCAGGGAATTGTGACTCAAAGGCTTCCAGGCATTTCTCAAAGCCCTGCTCACCTACATTTGTTCGTGAGCTAAAATTTGCAGATGGTGAAGGCTGTGGCATTGCAGGAACTGAGCCTCAGGAGACGTGGGTGCCTCCTGCAGAGCTGAGGGGCTGCACCGGAGGAGAGGGAGGGGGGAAGTGAAGCAACTCTCCTGCGGAGATCAGGAGCGCTGCAGGATGGAGATCGGGGAGAGGAAGCTGCCTTCTGAGCTTGCTGTGACGAAGGGGAGCCAGCTAACCTCTCACCCTCAGGGAGAAAAAAAAGAAAGAAAAAAAATCAACCACCCGCCTCGTAAGCACAGATGAGGCATAGGATGGTCTATACAGGGTTGTCTTTCATCCAGATAGTGTATTTGCAAGGATCCTAAAGAACTTCATAACCTTTAATGGGGATTTGTAGTCAATATTACAACCATTTTGCTCCACGGTTGATCCCCTCACCACTCCCTGCACTGACAAGCAACCACCTGCGCAGTGAAACACTGCTGCTGTTTAATTGCATATAAATCAGGGCCAGGGAGCAGAGACAAGCCAGGAGAGTCTGGAAGGAAAATTTAAGTGAAAAAGGTAATTACCTGAGCTGGAACGTGGCCAGGGCACCAAGGTTAACACCTGTACACTTGTGAGAAGTGCCTGGTGATACTCTTCCAGAAACCATTTTCTACTGAGTTATAGAAAAGACCTTGTTAGTCACTTGGTCTGACTCCCTCTGTACACAGAATTGATTCCTACTGTGGTTTATTCCATGTCTTGTGTAGTGCTCATTCAGTCACTTTGAAATGGGGTTTGTCCACCAGCTTTATGTGGAGAGATAGCCTACTCTTTTTCTTTTATAGCTCTTGGCTGAGAAGACAATTGCCAGGTATTTAACCTAAATTTTTATTTTATAACCTCCATGTTCTCTTGAATGTGCTAGGGTCTAGGACAGAAAGACATAGAGCGTCTGAAATTCCCATTACCTATCTGAGGGTGTCCCTTGAGATCCTAAGGAAAGAGGAAAAAATTATTTTGACGTGTGTTCCTCAGTCACAAAACGGTAAATCAGCTGCTGCTGAGACCTGTGTTGTGGTGTTTAGACTGCTGCAAAGACAAAAGCTAGCTCAGATGTCAGCACATCGCACCACAGAAGAGAGAAACCCTTACCTTTCCTTCTCTGTTTGGAGACAAACACTATGTCTCTCCTCTTGTGAGCTTAGTTTAATCATATTTTTCATATTTCACCCTCTTAGTTCATTACTCCATCTTCAGTCAGTTCATGTACAGGAGTATGATTTGAAGCAACTCAACAGTCGCATCCTCCAGTGTTCTGCCTGAGCTACTCAAACCTGCTCTTCATGAGGCGATATGGAGAGCAGAGCTGCATGCTCCCTCCAGTCATACAACAACTCTGAAAAGTATTTTTCAATTTATTTATCAGTAAGATATTTATCTCATCTTAAAATCCCCCATACTTTCACCTGAAGATGACTGCTCTTGAATACCTCTTTCTGTAGGAGTAGGAGAAATACATTTTGGTTTGCTCTTAACCTTGTTTTTGATGGGTGTTTTTCATTTGTAAGAAACCTACAGCATTTAACAAGGTAGTGTACAGTCTGTCCTAATTTCCTATTACGCCTGTCACTGTTGCCTGAGCAGCTCTTCAGAGGACCTATGCAGGGCATTGCCTCTATTTGCTCGTGTCAGGCTGAATGTGGACATCGAGAAGGAAAACTTTCTTTTCTACAGGTTGAGCTAAGTCTTGGTAGCTGTGGCTACAATATTTGTATTCCTTACAGACGAGCACGGAAAAGGACTTCTGCACATTCAGCAGTTGGTTACACAATCTCAACACATTTAAGCTAAGGTCTAAGATCTGATTTTTATTTTTTGTTGCTATTACTTTTTACGGTTGATAGCATAGCGATCATTAATATTTCACTGACATTTATTATAAAAGAGAATTATGTTGTAATATTAGAGGGAGATGTTGAAAATTGCCTGTGATTTTAAACTTCGCTATGTACCCAGACTGACAAATTGTGCTTGCATACAGAAAATAAAAGGAGCTAAGAGAAGTTTAAAATAATGTGAGCAGAGGAAGGCAATTTTATACAGTAAATAAATAAGGTATTAGGAAGAATGACACGAGGGAAGTGGTTGATGTGAAAGGAACGTGCCAAAATAGGAGGAAATGAAAGTTAGAAGCCATCAGGCTTTGAGGACGAAAGAGTGAGAATGAGGTTGTGTGTCTGAGGCAAAAAGAGCTCCCAGACTGGGACTTGGAGATGACAAGGAGTGAGGATGAAGGTAGTTATAGGGGGAAAAGAAAGGTAATTACATTTCAGCAGTCCTTAGTCTGTGTCAATAAACTCCTTGGCCATGTTATAATTCACACACAATTCACCAGAATGCAACCAATTAAATTCTACTGTAATACTTTCCCCCCGTATGAGCTTTCCTCCAGGATTCACCTGAGATTAGGCAAAGACATCTAGCTCATTCGTTCCTTCCCTGCAACTTCAGCCGTGCTGCAGATACAAAAACGAAGCCTGGACGGCTGCACCCCATCTAAATTCATCTAAATTCGGCTGCTCTTCCCTTTGGTATCACATCAGAACAATTTAAAGAGGCATGAAACAGCAGGAGCTGCAATGTAGGTGTTTAGGTTCTCACTGCTCGGTCACATTACTGTCTTGCTGTATCTGCAAGGGTGTTGCAAACTTGATTAAAAAAATTAATGATGAGAAACAAAGGGATGAGCAAAGAGAACAAAAGAAAAAAGTGAAGAGAGCGTGGAAGAAGTTTATTGCATGCAAGTCATCCAATTATCCCTCAGAGCCCAAATCCCTTGTCTAATTGCCTAAGTTGATCCTTTAGGACTGAACGGATTAAATGAAATAGCAGGGCTGGTGGAAAGCAGCCTATGGGAGGCATTTTGTGAACAAGCTTGCATGAGCAGCAGAATAGAGTTTCTATTTGTTTCTGTTTGTCTGGGCCTTCTGTTATCAAAAGAGTAGCAAAGAATGAAAAATATGAGGGCTTTTGATTAGAAAATAGTCCTTTCGGCTCAGAGTTGAGGCACTGGGGGGTGCTGGGAAATGTATCCTGATGTTTTTTATGCTGTGCTAGTCTGTATGGTATATCTCTCTGCGGGATCATAAACTCTCACTTTACACTGTATTAAGTTAATTTGAAAAACCGAGGGAAAAGAAAAACTTCTTTAAAATATCTCACTGCAAAATCACTAGACACTGGCGAATGTCAGGATTGAGCTGGTGTTAAAACAAGAGCAGGCTGCAGCCCACATCGTTGTCTCGCAGCAGCCGCGTGTGCCAAGCTCACAACAGAGGAAAGACGACTGTCAAGCTTAATGTACCTTAAAGGACTTCTGTTTAATACATTCCTCGGCATACGCACCAGATAAGGAAGAGTCCTGTGTAATCGTCTACTATCTCATCCTGTCATGCAAAATATCTCCTGCAATTATCCTCTTCTAGACAACATCACCCACACACACCCCAAAACTGGGGTGGGAGGGCAGATATTAGGAAGGGAAAGAAAACAAGAATCTCCTGTAAAATAGGGGAAAGCAGAGGAAATCAATCTTCTTCCAGTTTTGTTTCCTGTTGGCCAAAACCTTCAGTTTTGCCCAGTACTTTCAGGACATAATCAAATCCGCAAGCAGTGATGCTATCTTACTTTTATTTATCTAATGCCATAGAGCGTGGTGCAGCACTTCACAGAGTTTACAAGAAGATCAGGTCGTCTCCCATAAAAATCTTGCAGATGTTATGTGAAATGTTAAGATGTAAGACAGCGTTAGAAGGAAAAGAGGCTACAGAAATGTTAGGTGGTTCATTTGGATGTCCTCAGGTGACATCCAGCTAAGAAATTAATTTCCTGAGAGAAACCTGCAGCAGAATGGAAACATTATCTGAGCTGGAAAGAGCTTAGGAGGGAGAACAGAAAAAGAAATGCTTTCTAAGCAGTCCTAAACCTGACTTATACCTACTTACGCCTTCCCTACTTATACCTCAAATTTTAGTTAAGAATAACAGGTTTTTAAAATTCCTACTCAGTTAGTTCTTCAAAACCTTTCTCCAAGCCTGCTCTGTGGTGAACACTGAAATGATTTATGCAGTCAGACCTTTCTGACTGAATAACTGATACATTTTGACAGGCTGAATGTACAATGGATTACATTTGCTTCTCAATATATATATGATGATTAACGTAACTAGGTCTTACGTGTGCTCATCAAGGGGAGAAAATGCCCCAAAGAGAATATTATTTGATGGTTTGATGAACTGAACTTTGATACTGCACTTAGACTGTTGATAGCATTAAGATAGTCATGACGGTTTATGGATCTAGCTGTCAAATTAGAAAATTTCACTGAGTTAGAAAGAAAACTTGGTGAAATGTAAAGAATTTAAAGAAATGACATTGACGCATTTAGATCCAAAATTCCTCTTTCTAAATTCTAGTCTTAACTCCTGGAGGATGAATGGATATCTCTGAAATACTCTGATTTAATGTGGTTCCGTCGGACCTAAATCTGTCGGGATGTGTCCTAGCCAAAGCCACAGAGATTCCACAAAAAATATTTCAAAGCTTTAAAAAGGAGCTTATTCATGCCTAAATTAGAAAGCCAAGCTATCTATATAGTCAAAGGAGAGAACTCGTATCCTCAGGAGGGCAATTCAGAGCATCCAAGTGAGATAGCTTTAGGCAGAGTTGTAAATGCTCCCTATCCATACATATTAATCCTGCCCTGAGGTCATTTAGTTGCCAAGCTGATACAAACTCATTAAGTCCGAAGTCAACCAAGCTTCCTCTCTGTGCATGGTGCAAATGGAAGTCCATTCATGAAGGCTTGGCAATCCATAGCTCTCCAGGGATTGTCTGTTCTGCTCTTATGATGTTGTATAACCCTGATGTCATAGTGAATGAGCATCACTTTTGCATCTAGCTTTACAATCTCAGAATGAGGTGTGGAAATGCTGTGATTCTCATAAAATGGAGGGACCGAGGAGGATGTTCACATACAGTTAGTATAGGTATTAAGAAAGAGAAATCCATATATCATACATAGATAGAGATATCTCCACAGGGTAAATCAAAGCACTCTAGGAACATGCCTTTCTCTAATGCCTATGCAGGAAATCTGGTTTTCATAATGTACACACTGAAAATTAGACATGTGAATATCCTGTGAATGTTTAGGCAAATGCAGTGACTAAATGTGAATGTTCGGAGCAACTTTGGATGTCCTAAAGCACACAAACCCAGCCTATAGCTGCAATCAAGAAAGATGCATGGCCGTTGTAGGTCCTTTTCATATCTGCCATTCCTATGGAAATAAGTCTTTGGGTAACTACAGTGACACTTAGATTTCCGTGTTTAGGCATCTGAGTTGCTGATGCTCACCAAGTGACTTGGCTACGATTACAGTAGTCTGCAGTGGAAAGTTAAACCTGATTCGTCTTCATGCAAGATCAGGATTAAAACCATTGCACCTGCTTGTCCTTTTCTGTTGGTTAGATCATCCTCTGTCCTCTTTCCTCTAAGAAGGCAAAGTATTACGTCTGATATGACACTGTCTGGATGGCTACTGTGCACTCTCATAAATACTCAAGTGCACTTATGTGTTACAGCATGTAAATACATTTAAAAGTTAAAGGTTTATATGTCAAATGATGATTAAAGGATTTCATTTAGAGGCTTTTAATCATCAGATATTTGGACCTTGCATTTGCTTCTCTTTCTCCATTATTTGGAATGGGGACTTTGGTTCATAACTGCACTCATAAGCTGTTTTCTGGGGCAGGAATATATGCAAGAAGAAAAGGGGTGAAGATTCAGCTCATTGAATCCGGCCAGTTTTAGAATGTTTCTGGGCTTGTATTCTTCTGGAGACTCAAAAATTGTTAACTAAACACTGCCTGTTTCACTAAATTCAAAGCTTATTTTTTCTTTTAAGGTGACTTAAATGCATAAATGTCTGTTATATCTTACCAGCTACTTTTTGATGGCTATTTAAATACCACAGAGCCATAGACCCGATTACCAAACTGGTAATTAACTGGGTTTGGTTTTGTTTTAAAGAAAGGTGTTGCTTCCATATTGTACTATAATAGTTGATATGCTTCAGTGAAAATAATGCTTTAATTATTGAATAATGTCTAGTTGTAGCTCTTGAGTAAACTGTGCTGTGCAGTCTCTACCTACTCAAACTTCAGTTTGAAAAGCAGCATATTGTTTACAGGCATTTCCTCAGCAATGTGAGTTGCATATGGTAGCCCGAATTTGTGGCTGAACCTCTGAACAGCTGCTAGAGAAGAATTGGCCTTTCAAGGGCAGAATAGCAATCATATGCAGTCCTCGATTTCCACATGTTCCATTAATACCATTTACTCAAGCAAGATGAGAACCTATTTTATAAACTATTTTGAGAATTTGTAAGACCGTAAGAATTCTTGCTTTATGTAGACATACAGTATATGATAGATTGGGGGAGACATTGTTCAAAGAATATTTTGAAACAGCATATAAGAATTCTGATATCTCAGCAACTGTAATATTGCTAAAGAAGTCATCACATAATGTAGTTGATCCCTTAAAATGCAATAAGAGATTATTCTAAGATTTGTAATGGAATTTTTCTCACTTGATTATTATAATTGTCTCTGTAAGTAACATTTAAAATATTTTATATTGGCAATGCCAGCATAACAAAGGCTTTACTATGAGAGAAATGCAAATAGACTTTGCTTTATTTCATATGCAATAATTATTAATAGAAAATCAATTCATAAATTATTTTTTAAAGGATAGACATTTTTTTAAGAGCTGGTCTTTGCTGCCATCAAACCCTGAAAGCCATTCTGATATGATGTAACAGGTTTCTCAAAAGAAGGGAATAATCTATTCTCCCTCTTACTAGTGCATGGGGCAAAAATCTTGGATTTACAGGGGAAGTTAAAAAGGAATTGTTGCCTAGTGGTGAGCAGGGGGTAGCACTGGAAGTAGGTTGCCTGTAGAGTTTATGGATTCCTCCAACATCAGAAATCTTTATGGTCGGCTGAGGCTGGCATAGCCAGGTATTGCTGATTCTCCTCAGAGCAGATCTTCAGGCCTCTTCCATCTCTGCTCTTCAGCCATCTCAATTCATTGAGCATTTTTGTGTTGACTGTTACATGGCATTGTATAGACTCCCTGATGGAAAGTTTCTGATTTGACTTTTTTTTTTTTTTGCAAGCACATTATTATTTTTCTGCTAGTCATGTAGGATTAGGTGATTTTTTTAGGAATATTCATCCCAGTAAAATAAATATTTTGTGTCATGCTAGCATATTTGCATACTAAGTTTTGGAGAACGTTTTGCTAGGGCTAAGAGGAAAGGAAAAGAAAAGTAGAGCTCTTTGAGGTGATTGCATTTATTGCAGGGACCCTTTGTGCTAAATAGTTTAAAATGGAGTAAATTATCTTGACCTTAACATAAACTCAGTATGTTCTAGAAAGTTGCAACTTCAGAGGTAATGCTCTGTGAATTCATAAAGAGCTAACTTTGCCAGAGAGGCAAATGTTTAAGTTTTGTATATCTGAAAAATAAAAGTTGTAACTACTATGTTTAAACTGCTGTTATAATAAATATTTTTAAATAAGTATATTGCTTTGGGTTCTTTAAGAAACACCTCATTATTACTGCAGTGGTCTTCAGGGTGCTTTTAATCAGAAAATCATATAAATTGTTAGACTGCTTGGCAGCTAATAGACTTCAAGCTTTGGATGAATTATTTTGTGCTCATACAAGTAATAGGCATATTAAATCTGAGCATTTCATCATCAAATCTCTAATACAAGTGAAACACGCTTAATAGTGATACTTGGCACTTACAAAGTGCTTTACCACTCTGAAGCACTGCACAGGCAATTGTTATTGAAACCTTGTGAGGGCTGAGTTGTAACCTCTGCTTAAAGACAAAATAGCAACCCAGCTAACGAAGTCTGTCATGGAAAATGCATTGACCAGAAGCATGTGTCAGCGAGGTTTTTTATACGCTTATACTCTTCCCTGGATATTTGCTGTTGGTCACTGTTAGAAGGTATGGAGCAGGTGGACCTTTTGTGTGATCCAGTCCAACTGGCTTTGTTTCTTTTAAGGTTGAAAAATTAAATCAGAACAAAGGGGGAAAAAAAGCATAAATAAGAAGTCTATAGTTTTGTGAACTTAATTGCATACACAATTTACTGGCTTCTTGAATCCACTTGTAGGCACTTTGCAAAGTAAATAGAAATCATCCAATTAGATGTAAACATATACTGAGCAAGTCACCTGAGCTCTGCTTATAGAAAATCAACGTCTAATTAATACAGTCAAAGGGATCTATGGTGTGATTTACCTTATGCTAAAGCAAATGTCTTAAGTAAATCAGCTAAATATGTCCTAAATGACTACAATGAATAACGCAGATATAGATGTCTTTCTTTTGTTAGGTGAATCCCACTCTCTGTCTTGCTCCAGGTACTCATGAAGTTGCCATTTAAATCTTTGACAATAAACCCTTTACTGACAGTAGTGGAGAATCGTGCCCTAAAGCTGTATGTAGTTACCATGCAAGTACCCCAATTTTATTTTGGGGGGTGGTGGGTGGGTGGTTTCATTTTTGTTTTACCATTTCCACCGCTAATGAAGACAGGTGGTAGAAGATGAGGATGGGTTTTGGCTCTTAGGACCACCACTTCCAGCAGCTGTAGTGAAAGTTACCACCATGCACAGCCTATCTACTATTTTTTAGCACCTCACCAACTACTTAGTGTAGCACAGTTTAGGGCTGTGGGGGCAAATGGGAATTATGCAACTTGTATACTAAATCGGTGTGGCCAAGCATTGCTTGCCACAGTATTCTGACTGCTCTGTATTAAACTTCTCTGGCATCATTTTCAAGTGCTTGCACCCCTTGACTATGTACTATTCTGCTTCAGAGAAATGCTCTGAAGTCAAACATGCGAAAAGCAGAGCATTCAAAAATATAAACTACATTTGAACTTTTTTCCCTAAGTTGGCCATCAGAATGTTGCGCGGAGACTGCGTTGGGAACCCAGCGCTGTCACCACCTCACGTACAAAGGATAGCTTTGAGCTGGGTGTGTTGCTGTTCCTGCTGCCAGATTGTGCTGAAAGATCAGGCCTCATGTCATGCGCATATTCTGTAGGAGAACATAAGTGGTTTGTGCTGGTTTAGATTAAATTGCATTCCATCAGTGCTCTAGATTTTGTTATCACCAAAAGAAACATTCAATTCACCTGCCATTTAATCTCTCCTCTTCCTCCTCTTCTATTCAGGACTGAGAACAAATGTCGAATGAAATTATTTTAAACCCACACATTTGAGACATATTAAACTTAATCTTTCTTGTCCTAGGATGTTTGAAGTTGTCTGCTTTGTCAATTATCAACACCCTGGCTTCTTCTGGACTTTATTCAGCACTCCTCTGTTTCATCATAGAAAAGTAAATTAGAATTGTGGGTTTAGCATATATTTTCTCTCTTTTTATGCAGTCTTTCTGAGAAATGTAAGTGTTACTTTTTTAAGTATCCAGATTTTTAATCTTCAACCTAAAATTTGTCATTAGAACACAGTTACAAGAAACATTTACTTATGGAACTCCACAATGTCTCTTCAATAAAATACAGCCTATACCCTAACTACTTTATCTCAGTATCTATCTGTTAGGTTTCTCATATATTTATTTACTGCTTAGGAATCATTTTAGCATTCTCTCTGGTTTTGTTTTTTAAATAATGCATCTAACAGCAGGCAATGTTATTTTTCTTTTTCTTTCATGAGCTTTGCACATCCACCCACTTCCTTTTTGCCATGATGAATTTCCTTTGTAGTTGATTATAGTGATTTTCTGGTTTGACATCCCTCAGGCTCTGCCTACTAAATCAATATCATCTTTCAGTGAACACTTCTGTTGTGATGAGCTTTTTTCCCCCATTTAAAGAATACTTTAGAATAAACCCAAGTGAAGATTTTTTATGATGTGTCAATTTACTTGTTCTTCGTATGCCTGTTTCTCAGTCAAATCTAAATGAATTGTTGTCTAAAGGTTTCTCATTTTCTACTCTTATAAATTGCTACAGTCCAATTTTTTGCTTCCCAGGCTGGCATTTATCTTTGTTGTGTAGTTGTCCATATTTTGAAGTATACAAATACCATAGACCTCTGACGTTCCTTCATTAAATGTATTTGTTGTTGACCAGATTACGGAACTCATCAATTCCCTCTTAAGACACAAAATGCATCTCAAGTTCTGTGGAAGAGAGGAAAAAAAAAAATCATTGTTTGCTAACTCATCTGGGAAACTACAATCTGTTGCCAAAGCCAGTTATCATGAGCTTTGATTAGAAATCGGCAAAGACAGCTGCTGAAAAACATAGTGAGAAAAATTGTATCCAGTTAGAGAAGAGTTCCTTTGACTTTGGAAGAGCAGAGGAACATCACCAAGGGAATATGAATATGCATTTATTTTAATATGTAGATGGCTATGGATGTAGATAGTGTAGCTTGCAGTATTTGTTGTTGTTGTTGTTATTACAGTGTCACTATCTCTCTCAAGATCTCTTTATGACCTGAGGGTCCTTTTTTCTTTATATTTAATTTTAATTATTTGTGCTGCATCCATATGTGAAGGCTTTTAGTATATCAAATTCTGTAAAATGCACCCATGAATGCATTTGGCTTTAGCTGAGTGATCGCCAATTTGCTAGCGTCAAGTCTTCCCAACAGAAGGAAGGGGGAATTCTGTACTGTCTTAGAAGTGCTTATTTAGTTGCTACACTTCTGAGTGGTTTTGTCCTTGACATTCCATTTATCTGGTGGTTTCCCCTTCTCAAAACAAACCTTCAACAACAACTTGTTAATTCAGAATTTGAGAAACTATACTGAAAAAGCTCATTATCCTATGAAGCTTCTTGACTGCAGCAATTTTGGAGATCCCCTTGGTTTTGCAGTTTTTCCAACTTGCTGAAGGATTTTATATACAGAGGTACCAGTGTTGTTGAGAAAGTGAACCACTGATGTTAATATGTCTGTGTAGAACCAGTTCCCATTCCCAGAGCTCTAATGCTCTGCTTCTGTAAACAGCTGAGGTGGTGTGGTGTTTCATGGACACCAAAAAAGAGGAGTGTTTTGTTGCCCTGTCAGCTTCCTCCATTTCTGATGGCCAGACCTTCTCCCAGTGCCTGCTCAGTAATCACAGGGCCATTTGCTGGGCCAGGTCTGCTCCCTGACTGCACAGAAAACTTTCTACCCATTAATTTTCTGCTGAGTTAGTGGCATCACAACTCTCATGAAGAGCCTGGTGCTTACCAGAGCTAGAGTTAGGTGAACATGGTGTTAGATTATGAGCATGGAGGTGGGAGAGGGAAGAAGTGGCCATGGAAGGGGCATGACTGGGTAATTCTGAACACTTGTATTGCATCACCCTTTTTTTGTGAACTGGCAGCCTAGTGCATTCGTGTCATACCGTGTCTTTCCCACTTTAACCTAGAGTGATATAAAGGCAAGCTGGTAACAGCAGATGAGGAGAAGGCTGAGGTACTCAACACCTTTTTTGCCTCAGTCTTCACTGGGAACCTCTCTCCTCACCCCACCCGAGTTGATGGATGGCATGAGGGCGACCGGGAGGGCAAAACCCCTCCCGCTGTAGGAGAAGATCAGGTTCGTGACCACCTGAGGAACCTGAACGCACATAAGTCCATGGGACCTGATGAGATGCATCCCAGAGTCCTGAGGGAATTGGCCGATGTAGTCGCCAAGCCACTCTCCATGATATTTGAAAAGTCATGGCAGTCAGGTGAAGTCCCTGGTGACTGGAAGAAGGGAAACATTGTGCCCATTTTCCAAAAGGGTAGAAAGGAAGAGCCTGGGAACTACCGACCTGTCAGCCTCACCTCTGTGCCTGGGAAGATCATGGAACAGATCCTCCTAGAAGCTATGCTAAGGCACATGGAGGCCAGGGAGATAATTCGAGATAGCCAGCATGGCTTCACCAAGGGCAAGTCCTGCCTGACGAACCTAGTGACTTTCTATGATGGTGTGACAGCATCAGTGGACAAGGGAAAACCAATGGATGTCATCTATCTGGACTTCTGCAGAGCCTTTGACACGGTCCCCCACAACATCCTTCTCTCTTGCAGAGCTATGGATTTGATGGGTGGACTGTTCAGTGCATAAAGAATTGGCTGTATGGTCACATCCAGAGGGTAGTGGTCAATGGCTCGATGTCCGGATGGAGACCAGTGACGAGTGGTGTCCCTCAGGGGTCCGTACTGGGACTGGTGCTATTTAATATATTCATCAATGACTTAGACAGCGAGATGGAATGCACCCTCAGCAAGTTTGCGGATGACACCAAACTGAGTGGTGCAGTTGACACACCGGAAGGACGGGATGTCATCCAGAGAGACCTGGACAGGCTGGAGAGGTGGGCCTGTGTGAACCTCATGAGGTTCAACAACGCCAAGTGCAAGGTCCTGCACCTGGGTCGGGGTAAAGCCCGGTATCAGTACAGGCTGGGGGAAGAAAGGATCGAGAGCAGCCCTGCCGAGAGGGACTTGGGCGTGCTGGTGGATGAAAAGCTGGACATGAGCCGGCAATGTGCGCTGACGGCCCAGAAGGCCAACCGTACTCTGGGCTGCATCAGGAGAAGCGTGGCCAGCAGGTCGAGGGAGGTGATTCTGCCCCTCTACTCTGCTCTGGTGAGACCTCACCTAGAGTACTGCATCCAGCTCTGGAGCCCTCAGCACAAGAAGGACATGGAACTGTGGGAGCGGGTCCAGAGGAGGGCTACTAAAATGATCTGAGGGCTGGAGCACCTCTCTTATGAGGACAGGCTGGGAGAGTTGGGCTTGTTCAGCCTGGAGAAGAGAAGGCTGAGGGGAGACCTGATTATGGCCTTTCAGGACCTAAAGGGGGCCTATAGGAAAGATGGGGATAATCTTTTTAGTAGGGCCAGCTGTGACAGGACAAGGGGTAATGGTTTTAAACTGAAGCAGGGTAGGTTTAGACTGGATATAAGGAGGAAATTCTTTACAACGAGGGTGGTGGAACACTGGAACGGGTTGCCCAGAGAGGTGGTGGAGGCCCCATCCCTGGGAACATTCAAGGCCAGGTTAGATGAGGCTCTGAGCAACCTGATCTAGTTAGCGGTGTCCCTGCTCACTGCAGGGGGGTTGGACTAGATGACCTCTAGGGGTCCCTTCCAACCCAAAACATTCTATGATTCTATGAAAGGGCTTTAAAGTCAGACCTGGATTCTTTCTGTCATATTTCCATGATATTTGTATTCATTTTGTTATGTTAACAGCTGGCCATTAAGTAAAATAAAGGGTAATGCTGTTTGAAATCTTTTAAATTTCTCTTATATTAAGGGTTTTATAGGTTTTCGATAGGATTTTCATTCTGTGTCATTACTGTAATTGACAAAATAGCCATTTTACGAGGCTTGCTTCAGCATTTCAATTTAAGAAGACCATACATAGGGCAACATTTTCCAATTTAGATACTTAAACTTGGTCTGCCATCCATTTTCTGTAATCCAGTAAGACTTCTTTCCAATGGCATAATATCCATGGTTTTGAAACATGTATTTGGGGTTTTCTGCACTAAATCAACCCATTTTGATTTTGGTGCCTAGGAGGAGGTCTCAGCATTGCAAAACGTTGACCATATGGTATGCAAATATTGCTAGACCAAGATTAATATACATGAACGTGTGTTTATCCTAGGAAGCAACATCAGGTGTGTTTAGCATTTGTGGAAGTGGATGACCTGAAAAGAGAAAAAGAAGATGGCACGACAAGAAATAGTGCAGTAACTAATCACAAATCTCCTTCCAATATTACAAGTACCTGATACAGTGTGACAGCAGTAAAATGAAACTATGACGATCAGCTTTGACAGAATGACTAGAAGAAAGCTGTGAGAAGGATAAAGAGGTTGCTTGATACTCCAGACCAAGAAGGGCAGCCCAGGCAATATCAGTGACCCCAATGGGAGAATCATAGAATCGTTTAGGTTGGAAAAGACCTTTAAGATCATCAAGTCCAACCGTTAACACTGCCATCCCACCACTAAACCATGTCCCTAAGCACCTCGGCTCCTGAACCTCAGTTGCTCAGGCAGAGCAGATGCTTTTAGTTCCTCAGCTGGCTTCTGCTCCAGATTGGCAGTGTCCATGTGTCCGTGGTGTAGATGCATGAAAATAATACTAAGTGGATGTAGTTGACATGTTTTTCTTTTACTGTAATTGCTCGATGTCCTTTATTCTTCTGTTTGAAGCGATGTTGTTGAGATCAGAGCAGCAAATTCCAGTTTTAATTTAAAAACAGCAGGATTAAGTTACCTGGCAAGAATTCAGTGGCCAGAGTCTTGACACTTAGAATAGTTTATTTTACAGGATTAGACAGATTTCTTTTTCACCTGTAGTGCTTGAAATAATTAAGCACATTCCTTGCATTAACAGAAAAAAATGCTGACTATAGAGAGTGCTTAAGTAACTCTTAGTCTCTTTCATGTTATTCTTTAGTTTGGTAGTGAGGAGGTTATGATCCACGTTATAAAGAAACATTTTTTTCAGAAATTGTAAATATTTCTTGCAAAATTGTATTTCTATTCCAATTAATTTGCTCTCTGCCTTGCAATGTCATTAGTAAGAGCAAACAAAAATATAGTTCTTGTATGGTAGTGAACAGAATGGTGTATGGGACGCTGCAACACAGCCATGAATGCAATGCCCATGTATTCTGAAGGTGAGAAAGTGCATCAGCTCCAACTGTGAGTCGGGGGGCCCTCACTCCTGATAAGAAGTTTGTTAAAAAATACCAAGAGCTTCTGGAGTAGAAAAGATGCTGAGAAATGGAGCAGCATATGTACCACACTGGGTCCCCGCATCCTGCTACTTGAACCTCCCTGTGTTCAGGGAATGCTCAGTGAGAGCTGAATTACCCTTTTTTTTAAATGCCTTTGCTTTGGCATTCCTACGGTTTGATCTTTGATTTAACATGCATATTGGAGAAGCACCATGTAGGTCAGGCCCCACTGTGCTGGGTGTAACTGTATAGCAAATAACTAATCATGACCCCTTTCTGCCTGTAGTTACAGTACAGATGCTGCCAATGGATGAGACAAACAGAAGCGAGAGTAGAGGGAGAATGAGATGGAAAAATATCAGATAGTTACAATTTTTAGCAAAGTTCGCTTAACAGAAGATTATAATAGTGTATTTTGTACTGAAGCATGTGCGTATATAAATGGGGATTATATGTATTTTGTAATTATGGGGTGTGATTATGCGATGCATTTTGTTCCTTACAAGGACATATTAGGCGTTAGGTAATTATACAGCAGTGATACCAAATCTGACATTAAAATTAGTGCTTTGAGATTTATACTTTTTTTAAAAGACCTTAAACAGTAAGGCCTTCAGGTACGTGCAGTGTTTACTGACTTGTTAGGCATGAAGATGTTATTGTGCCCCTTCCTGAATCTGCTCATTTTGAAAGCTTAACCCTTTAAAATATTCTGTTCAGGTCATTACTGTAGCAAGCTGTGACACTTAAACAAAACAAAGATAACATTCTCATATGAACAACGGATCACAAAAAATGCTTTCTTTCATCCTCGCTTCTGACCATCTGTTTAAAAAAGTCACAGGAAGCCGGTCTGTAATCTGTGGTTAAGTTTAAAATCTCATGCATTTTTTGTGACACATACGTCTCGAGTGCTGTAATAGTTTGCATTAGCTCTAAAGGTTGGGTGATTTGACCTTGGCATCTGTCAGATATACTGAATCCTCTCACAAAAAAAGGGGGTTTTTTTTCTGTTTGAAGCTCACATGTTTATATTATTTCACTTCCTTTAAAACTACCTTCCCCTGGTGTCCTATGTATTTTAACTGCTGGGTTTTTAAAACTATTCACATATATTTTAGTGTTATTTTCCTATGTGATAAAACTGTTACATATAATGTATATACATATTCTTTTCTTTGAATAATTTTTGGTCTGCGAAGTAGTATTTTCATACTGATTCCTTGATGCCTTCAAGAGGTAGTCCTGAAACCTAGAGTGATGCTTTAACAGGTAGCTTCTAGATGGAGGTTGATCAGATCTCATGCAAAAATTTCTCATGAAGTCCTGAAGTATGCAGCAAGGAGGAGAGAAAATTGTCACACAAAACTAGGCTGCAATGCCCGTATAAATAAAATGTGAGAGGCTTGTATTAATTTCTGTGAGAGATGACTGTTGTCTCTGCATCATTGTTCTCCACAGCATTATCACTAGGGTAACTTTAACCAACCTAACATTAAATCCCTCAAAGAATGGAATATCCATTCTCATCCTAGAAAAATTTTTCCATACTAAAATGTAGGTGAACCACCTGATTTTTTGCAGGGGGTGATTGTATCTGGCTTATTTCATAAGTCAGCATAAATACCTGCAAAGCTGCACCAAGCCCAGTGAAGTTATTTGGGGGTTCAGTAGTTAGACCTGTACATTCTGTTCAGTTTAGCCTTTTATTATCTGGAGAGAATTGTTTTCAACTTGCTTTATAGAGACAGAGGGAGAGGGAAAGATGTCCATAAATACTCTGGGCATATTCCAGGCAGTCTGAAGACAGTGTCTTGACCCTGGAAAATGTTCACTTAAAATCTCTATTTTTTCACTGTTCCTTTAGCCACTTCCATTGCAACAATACTTGGTGTCTTTGGTTTAGGTGTTTGTGTAAATGTTATTGATGGACTGCAGTGACTCAGAAATCATTAGGTAGTTGTTGGCTTTTTTATATACAATCATAGACAAAATAAATACATTAAATCTTAGGACAAATCTAAGAAATTTCAAGAAGCAAATGCATTAAAAGAAAGAAACTGATTCAACGGTGCTGTGATTTATATATAACCAGTGGGAGGTGGCATGTTTAATAGCACGTAGAGGCATAAGGCTCTTATTGTCAGTGGTAGTATTTGAAGTGTATTTTTCCTTTCCAAATTTGCTATAGCTATAGCAAAAAATAAATATAGCAGTCACATTTACAACACAGTTATTGTGTTTTACATTTGCTATAAAAGGTATGTTTCAAAATAGTTCTCAGAAGATACATTATAGAAGTTTTACATTAGGGTTAGCTTCCTAATAGGTCCTCAGAGTGAGAATGTGCAGCTTTTGCTGTGTACTAAAAATGAACCGGTAAGTTTTCTAGACCTGGCATTAATGCTATGGATTGCATTAGGAATTAGATTTTCAAAGGATCATGTGACTGTATTTGAAAATACTCTGTCCTTTTTTTATATCAGTCCTTTTTTTTATATCAATTATCTCAGGAATTTCATGGTTAACTACAGTTTGCCACGGTTATAAAGTAGGAGCTTCTATTTATTGGTCAAGTACTATTTTTGTGTTTGAACAAAACACCTATTGTTTTGCTTTGCTTATCAACAAGCACTACTGTTTTCAGCTAAGGTTACATTTAATAATTAGGTTTTCTAGGGCCAAGAAGTCAACTATATCTTTAATGAGTTCAGTGACATCACTAGGGCTGCTTATGCTCCTTGGCAATAGTCTGCTTTGTGTGAGCAGATCACATTAGCTTTAAGAGGAGTGGTGCAGATGCCAAGGTCAGGGCATTGGTAAGTAAGAGATCTTTGAGTAAAATAAAGACCTAAAGCTAAAACTATCCAAGGGAACAATGAACTGCTGTTTAGCAATATGGTAGCAGCTCTCTTAAGAAGTGATTTTTTTTTCATGTTTAAGTATCCTCTCCCTGTGAAAGTTGAGTGAGGAGCAAGAAGGATCCTGAAGGTCTGGGCTAGGAGTGGTAAAAAGAAAAAAATACGCTGATGCCACAGCAGTACTGTCCTTTCTGCCATTTTTAATGTTTGAGCACTCTAAACATGGTGGCATCTATAAAGTGACTCTCATGATCAATTTGAAATTTGCAGGAGAACTGAGGGTAGGTTTGTTTGGGGTTTTTTAATACCTGGCTGAGAAGGCCTACTTTTTGCAGTTGATCTGTGGTTTGGCATTGATATACAGAGGTAAAATACAAAAAGAATATTGCTTTATCTCTGCTCAGAAGGTGAAATTGGCAGATTCTCACCCATTCCTACTTCAGAATATTCCTTTAAATTGTGTACAGAGGAAGAACGGGACCTGCTTCTTGCCTTGAGTCAGAGAGAAGACCAGGAGAGAACAGAATTAGTACAAAGAAAATGGAAAGGAAGGCAGAGAATCAAGTCACTTACTGAAGAGAGTGAGAGCCAGTAATGGGTGTTACAGCAGGTAGAGAAGATGGGAGAAAATGCTGATGGAAAACAGTTAGAACTGGAAATAGCCTCCAACCAAAACCGTAGGGAGAAGTGGTGGAATAATACGCAGACATTTGTATGAGATTTAAAAATTACGCATCCCATCAGGCTGAGTAACATTCATCCATGTGTTGCGTACTGTTGGAAATGTTAATTTTTTTCACACCACTTGCCAGCTTGCTCCCATAGATTCAAAACGCAGCCTCTACTGGTTGTGTTAGAACTAGCTGAGGAATAAACGTGCCCAATTACTGAAATATGTCAGACAAAAAAGATTCCATACGTAGAATGAGTGGAAGGGGAAGATTGCTTTTCCCTCAAGGGGACTGGCAACAATAACAGTATGAAGTTAACTGTGTGCATGTGTTCCAAGTGATTTGAAACTTAAAACGTCATATCACATTTTTTAAGTGATGGTTTTATCTCATTGCTGGGTCAAGGTACCTTTACTTCTGGGAGCAGGGCTGTGAAAGCACTTAAACCCACAGCAAGACCACAGCTTGGAAGCTCCTTAATGACTAATGCCTAAAAAATGAGGTGCCTAAACTGGGGAGGATGCTTCATGTTTAATTTAGGATTCCTTGGGTGCCCTGAGCTCCGCTTCTGTGCGTGACCGAAACCGAGCTAATCCAAGTAGCTTGACATTTCTCTGCCTACTCCCATCTGTGTGCGCGGAGCACAGCAAGCATGTACTGACTCAGCTGGGGACCTCACACAATGTGTCGCCATGGCTGCTGAAACAAAGAGGAGCCAAACTCATCATCTAACACCAGAATGGGTACAGCAGCTTTTAGCAACTGAAAGGCGGGAAATTGCTTCTCACCTTTTTGCAACGCATTTCTCCCTTTTTCACAACTGTGCCGCTGTAGCGCAAAAAATTCCCTGGGCCAGAGGAAGAGACTATGAATCTTTCCCTGAAGGTTATGGCATCTTGCTGAGGATTCCCAGCTGTTTATGCCCTTGCCTTTCTCTATTCTGTCCAGTGACTCTTTTAATAGATATTGCATAAAACCACCTCCAAATCATTTAAACTATACCTTTTATTACATATGTCCCAATTCTACAAAAAAACCAGGGTGGCAGAACTGAAATGATTTCTTCTGTCATGTAATGTCATACTTACTTTTTCAGATGCTGCTGCCTTGTATATTTAGAGAAACAGCTGCTTTCTAGGGAATGGGTTGGAGGGCTGAGGAGGAAAACGTTTTCCTCTAAACAGGTTTATAGGAGCTACTTTGCTGTGATTGATTGTGAGAGTCTAAGTGTCTGAACACAAAAACAAAGGCAGGAAGAAAAAGGTGGGGGAAAAGGAAGACAAACTGAGATCTGAGAAAACAAATTGTTCAATAAGTACAAGCCACAAGAGCACCTTCATTCTGTATGTGGCTTGCTCAGGTTTTCATGAGAAAATCTTGCCACATCGCTTTCCAGCAGGAAATGGCAATACAGATTTTAATGATGCAGGGAAAGTGAGAGCGCTAGATCGAGTCCAGCACAAATGCTGACAGGTTGCTGTCTCCTGGCTTGGAGCTTTGACCATCCCAGTCGCTGTCTTCAGCCACTGCTCCCGGGTTAGTCCCCTCTGTCCATCACAGAAGCTCGTGCCTTCCCATGCAAAGTTTGCCAACGGTGCTTTCCACTCCTGCTGAGATGATGCTTTTCTTCTGTATGAAACATAAAATGCAGCTGGTACCTTAAATCCTAAATAAAGGAAAACAAACATCTTTGAGACCTTCTCCTTATGAAGAAGTCTCTCTAGGTTAGCATTATCGACCCAAATATGGTATCTCAGGTGGTCACTTCAGTCATTCTCCATGAGCTTTTGGGATGCTTTCCTGAAGCTCGCCATGCATGAAGGTTTTCCTGCTCAGCACCCTTTCCAGCCAGCCAGAGCTCTTTATGCTCTGTCGCTGACCTTGTTCCCAAGAGAAGCACCATGCACATCACATGCCATGGGATTCGGAAGGAGCTATTTCTGTGCTTTTGGCTCTTAATATAGTATCCTGACTATTCAGTTTAGAACTGTAACAATCATCTCACAGGACACCTTGTTGATGCTGTTGTATTCAAATCATATGTCAATGGGATAAATGAGGAGCTGGCCCAGCAGACAGTGCTGCTAGTTAATGAGAGCTCAGTGCTTCTCTGTAACTTCGTATCTCCATAATAAATGTGTTATCAGACATTGATATGTTATCAGATGTTAAATAGTGTAGTATTAGCACTTTCTTCAGGGGTTTCTGATGACTGGGGCTGATGTTTTAACTCTGGTCCAGGAATTCCGTTGCTGGAGAAACAAACCTCTTACCGCTGTGGCATATGTGCAATAACTTTGTGCCAGCGTAGCAGACCATAAATGTGCAGCAGCTATGAAATCCAATGAAAACTGAAATGCAGCAGTTTGCTTGGTTTATTCTGTTTTGGAGTATCAGGAGCTTAGATCTTGAAAACTTGGTGATGGATCATCCTATACTCTGCTGCTGAAAAGCAGCATTAAGAAAGTTGTTGTTTGCCAACTTTTCAGAAATATGCTGTCAAATAAACGCCATATCTTAGATAAGATAGGCATTGCATTAAAAAACTCACAAAAATGTAAATTAGTATTTGGCTTCCTTCTAGATAAAGTTCATTCCTTAAAGGTATATCCTTTCCCTCAGAAGTATTCACTAAAGGTTTTTATTAGACCCGTTGATCATGGTTCACCACGTCTTGCGTTTATGTTTCCGGCTGCCCAGAGAGTGTGGGCTCTCGGGTGGATGATCTGGTGATGAGTTTGATGGATAATCTCAGCAAACCTGTGAACTGTACAGGTTTGAGCTGGGAGAAGTTCAAATTTGTCCAGATGAACTGTGTGTCATGACAATTTATGCCTGCATATAATGCACCAAATGCAGTTATGCAATGGAGGAGAATATCAAAGATGTTTTGAAGGTTGCAAATGGGTTTTATGAGTGAGAATCATCCTTTTTGTTGCTTCCAAAGATGAAAGTGCTCAATTTTCGCACACATGAAAAAAAAGACTGTCAGATGTTTTAAATGTAAAAACTGCATAATGTGGCTTCTTGTCATATCTGTGGTTCCCTTGTGGATGAAAATTTTAATCAGATGGTTTTGTACTTTAAAGATTTTTCATTTGATTTACAACTTGTAGGAGTGGAGGAGCAGTAAGCAATCAGGGAGAATGCCATGAAGAGGACAAAAGGAAGGTGAAACATGGTGTTAATAATTTAGTTTCAATAACCTTAAAAGGTTTACTAGTCACTTTTAACCTTGTATCAGAAAAGAGAAAAGCACAAAAAGCAAGCTACTGCAGTGAATCATAAAAACGTTTCTTTTAATTTGTTACTCATTTATCTAAGTCCAGATGGAAAGCAACCAATGCATTTGTTAAACAAAAGGGTCAAAAAGACAACTACCCATCAATTTGACTTAGTCCTTTTGGAAGGGCTGCCTGCAGTTTCTCCTAGGTCAGTAAAGTCATGAAGTAATGGCAATTGTAGTTGTGAAAATGTAGAAGTGTTATTAGTATTTCAGACTAGCCAAAGGAATATTTTAAGCATGCCATGGTAACACAGAAAGTGACATCTTCAAGATAGTGGTGGGAGAGTTTTAGAAAAGGAGTCTGGTTTTGTTTTTTGTTAGGAAGGATCAGGACATCATAAAAATTCATGTGGCGTTTGTATACATAGCTCGTCAACCGAACAGTTGTGCTTCCATATTTTGAACATGTATATTTTAAATTTTGCCGCAAATGAGCTACATGTATTTCAATTTTTGGCACAATACTTTGAAACCAGCTTTGTAAATCTCTCTGTCTTTGTGGTATAGGGCAGTTTGTAGAACACTGTTGAAACTGAAAGTGTTCCTAAGTAAAGGAATTAAATGCCTGAGATTCAAGGTAGGGAACCCAAAATTTGGGATACGCTACTATCTAGTTTCATAAAAATGGTCTAACTCTTGAGTGTTCAGATACCTGGGCTGTATCATGGATTATGGAGTATTTTTGTATGCATGTGCTAAATATGGCGTAATAATAATATTTTATCAATTATAAGGTTCTCCATAATTTTTATCCAACAAACATTAAATACCCATTTGTGTATCTTCTAAGTTTTACCACCTTAAAGCATTAATTACTCCACTCAAAACTGCAAAATGTGCTCTCTTTTTTTTTTAAAGTGGACTTGTTACCATTTGACAGCAAGATCCTGTCCTTGCTTTTGTTTTGCAATTTTATGTTAGAGTTGAAAGAATTTGACCTCCCAGTATAATTTTTTGTTACAGATCAGAGGGGATACTCGTTTATTTGCATTGCAGAAATGATCAATTACTTCACTTGTAGGTATAAAACAAATGCATGTGAAAACAGAGTCCCTCTTTCAAAGAGATTGCTTCTTCCTTTGTACTGAGAAGCATCATGGAAGTGTGGAAAATAGTAAGGAGCACGTGTATGATGATTGTATCATTTTCACTGTTGCCCAGCCTGATGATTATAAAGAATCAGATTTAAAAAAAAAAATATATGAGCTGGTAAAATGGATTATTTCCAGCTTGTAGCATTGTTGATTGGCTAATTACTGTTTACCAGTATACCAGAATTGTTCCTCTGAGAAGTAGTTGAATGAAAAGCAAGGGCAGAAAATTCACAGTTTAATCTAGGGAATGTGCAGGTTGCTTTAAAACAACGTGGAAATTATAAGCACTGAAACCTTCTCAAATGAAGATCTCCGTGAGCAGGTCACCAGGCTTAGAAATGTGTTCATGTTCGTAGCTGCTCTTTGGTATGAATATTTTGCTGAGATGGGGAAGTGTGCTTGCTCTAACAGTGGTTTATGAGGGATTAAAGTAAGGTCTTTCTGATTTGTTTGCATTTTAATGAGAATGTAATTTCTTAGTCTTACATCCATGTAAAACCCCCACACTGTCAGATTTGTAGGGATATACATGAGTTTAAAAGGAATGGTAGTTAATTAGCATTTGGAGTATATACTATGTCTTTGAAAATGTGGACAGGGGGTGGGACAAGTGTGAAACCAAAATAGACTGAAACACCATAAGTTTCTATTTGAAGTGAACTAATTGAACTAAATTAGTGCTTTTTGTATTCATGGATAGTCTGTCTCCTCTGATTTTTATTATTTTTACTAAATTGGTCCTTATTAGAAATGGCTGTAGTTGAGTCCATGAATTGTTGACAAAAGAATCTCTCCAGCTCTGCCTTTGATTATTCGTGGTATGCTGTTGATCTTTGGAATAATGTTTTATAGTTTCAGCTTTTAGAGAAAAAGAGTAAAACTTTTAGAAACAGAAAGAAGGGAAGTTTGAAGAGATTTTAGGCCAGCTATGCAAACTCTTTCCATTTGAGTCTTTGTCCAAGAGAGTTTAGTTCACAATAAATGAACAAATAAGCTCAGAGATACCAAGTTGATTTTTTAAAAATTTTACTCTAGGGAGCATCTGTGGACATTTTTTTGCAAAATTTCCTCATCTGAGGTATGCAGTGTGTTGTAAGACTTCCAGTAGTAAGCAACAAGTATCTAAATTATAATCTTGTCTTTACTATTTCTTAATCTTAGCCTCAGCTGTATTGTTCCTGGAATCTTTGCTAAATTTATTTCCAAGGCACTAAGTCATGGGAGCAGTCCCATGATTTCAAGCTGAAGGTTTGAAGTGGGCTTTTGTAACATTTTATTTATGGAGTTCACTTATTGACTTTTCTGTAACGCTCAGCACTATAGTGCCTGCACACCTCACGGACACTAATGCATCAAGCATCTCAGCACTCCAGTGCAGTTAGGGAAGTTTTATTTTATGGCTGGGGAGTTGAAGCACTTAAAAACTGGCCGGCACAAGCGTGCTGGCACTTTGTGGCAGAGTTGCGGAAAGAACCTGCGTCATCTAATTCCCACTCCAGCACCTTGAGCGAAAGACCATCTTTCCTCTCTAAATAAGTTTGCACTTGTTTTCCCGTGACAAATAGACTGTCAAAGTAGTTTAAAGGTCTGTCATGGTTGGAAGCCATCAACTGTGATTCCAAAGTTAAGCAGGAGCTTAAATTTCCCCTCTGCTGGCAGTGGCCACTGCCCCTTGAATTGTGGGGCACCATAAAAGCCCTGGGGATGCACCATCACTTCGTCGTAGTTCAGATGAAATTGAAAACTGAGCATTTTGGTGCATGGAACAGGCACCAGTGAACTGTGTCATATATATATATATATATATATATATATATATATATATGTCTCTATTTTTGCTGTGAAATCATTGATGACACTGTGACAGGCACATGGCTGGAGGGGGCTCATGGGACGATGCGGTGCCCAGCCCATGTTACAGCCGTGACAGGAGCGCTGCCGTCTGCCCAGGCACTTCGCCAAGGCTTCCCCATGGCCGGCTCTGATGTTTGGGGCAAAGCTATGCATTTCTGGGTTTTTTTCTTTCAAAAGGGAATGTAGGTGTGCTGCCAGTGCAGTAGGAAAATGAGAAAAATGTCATCAGTTTAATTTCTTCCCTCTTGCTTTCTGAAGGAGAGCCTGTGTCAGGGTTTCTCATTACCTGATCTTAATTTACTGTCAGAGATTGTCTTATACCAGCCTAGATACTGAAGTTACTTGCAAAGAAACATGTAATTTTCATGTGCGTAAAAAGAAAAAAGAGGAAAAAAAAGAGGAGGGAGCAACGTAATTGCCAAAAAAAGAAGTGTTCCCATGTGGGAATATCATCAGAGTGGGGGAGGTGATGTTGGGAAAATTGTTCTGATCTTCAAAGTTTATTTTAGTTCGGTACATCTGTACAAATGCAATTTACCTTTGAGCATAATTGGCTGTCGTGTTAAGCTCCCTGTCCACCATGAGGAAATCACCGTTATAGCTTTCATATGGGAAGGAATTCAGGAGTGCCTTGTTTACATTGCTGCCATTTATAAAACATTTAAAGCAGCTATTCTGCTGAATAAACATTCGAGAGCCCGAAGGATAAGCATATCGCTCAAACTTCTTAAGACTCGACTTTCCAAACCATTTCCTGCCAGAGGGACCTAGCAGTAAAATTGCAAACTCTGTGCTCCAAGATGAGATAGGCAGAATTAGATTAAGCAGCTTACTGTTGACATGTCTATTGATCTGGGTTCAGCGCCGTTTCCTGTCTCTGCTAGCAGTTAGATTGCTGTATACAATAACACAGTGGCCTGGTTTATGTGAAATTGGGGGACTCCGAGCATCAATTACTGCAGGAAGGCAGTGGCACTGGGAGATAAGGTTAAGCCGCTCACAGTGTTTAAGACTGCTGAAACCCAAGCAACATATTTGCTGTCTAAATTGCTGCTTATAAATTTGACAGTGTTCCATTTATGTTGTTGATTTTTTTTTTTCCCCCCCTCTCCAAAGAGAGATCATCCTGTATTATTCTCTGCAGGTAGCAGTTCGGTTCTCATTATAAACACGCATTGTTCGTTAGTCTTCCCTTCCTATCAGCCCTTTGTTAAAAGTTCCTAAGCATCACCTGGATATTTGAATAGAAAATAGTTAGACAGGAGGGAGAAAGGCATGAAACGTTATAGAAACTACCCATAATAAACTAACAAAATTTTCACAGTCATATTGATTCTGGTACTGCACTAAAGGAATTCTCTTTTTTTTTTTTCTTTACTGTCTGGGAACATGGCATTGAATAACAGTGGCAAAGGGGAAAGAAATCTGGTACCCCTGAATTTCTCATATAGTCTTCTGTTTTCTTCATAAGCAGTTCTCTCTTATGCCATGTTACTTTTTTATCTTTCTCAGAGAGTGTTAACAGAATCAGTTGAAAGCGAAATGATGCTTTTCACATTTAAAGAAGCCTGGAGAGAATTGTTTCAGGGGTCTGCTTGCGATGAACTCAGCCCCCCCCCTTTTTTTCCCGTAGAAGAGGGCCATGCAGAAGAGTTTTTCTCCAGGGGGTACCTTTTAAGCCACTTTACAGGTGGCTATCTCCGTTCTATGCCACACGCATTGCCATTGTCTTAAACTCAACCTTCAAAAAGGAATTCAGTATTCCCATAGAAGTATTAGCAAAGTTGAGTCAGTTCTGGCTTTGCAATGGGACATCTGTGCTGTGAAGCTGATGAAACGAAATATTTAATAGTGACATTTGAGTTCGTTTATCATGACATTTTAGGGACTTGGTGGTACATATTTTTATCTTTGAACAATCTCTCAGCTTTCTACTGCTGTTAAGTGGGGGAGGGCACTCCTTCCACGCAGAGCACAATGCTATAAAAGTCCAAACCAATACAGCAGTCAACTGCAATGAACAGAAGTAGGAGTTCTAAGTGGTATGCAACAAAAATGGAATTAAATTGCCTTTTATTAATTTAACTTTTAAATAGCTTGACATGCTGTAATTAACATTGGCCTATGCTAAAATTACAACAACATCTGAGCTTCTGTATATTGGCTCATACCTTGGTGCTATAACTGAATATAGGAATATTGGAAAGCTAACAGAACATATTTCAAATATGTTTTAGCATTTCACTGGCATGGTTTTGAGTTTTATTTTAATGAGTTGCTGATTGATGTTATTATAAGTTGGCTTTTGTATAAGGGGCACTAAAGTGTTACCAGCAGGTGGGCACTAATAAATACTTTATATTGCTTAAGATTATAACTATCAATACCAAACCTATTCCAGTTATTGCAAGGAAGCTGAACCCACAAAGTCCGATATCACTGAGATTTATAATTCCATCCTCATCTAATGCTATTGTGCAGGTACATGTGTGATCTTTACAGGGAGTATCCACTTTCAGGCGCTGCACTGCCTCATCACAATAGGATTCTGTCATTTAGTGATTTAAATTACATCCTTTTATTTTGTTAACTCCTTTAATAAGTGTTTTAAAGTGCCACCTTCTGCTCACTCTTTCTTGAACCTTCTCCCTCCTGCAGAGTCTCCTTGCAGGCTTGCTAATTCTTCAGGGTTTTCCTGACACCTTCGTGTCCGTCAGTCCTGTGCAGTTAATCAAGGGAACCAGGGAGCATGCAGGGGTTAGCCTGGAGCGGAGTTAATCGGGTTTGCTTTGACGTAATTGTGCCTATTGTTATAGGGCAAGTCAGCACACAGTGCAGGAGGCCGGTGCTGCTGATTGCTCGAGAGGCTCAGCTTGCAATACAGGGTACGGTATGGTGTACTACCCCCGAGCTGCTGCTAGTCATTAATAAACACTCTAACATTTTTATCCTAGAAAGGTATGAAAGTAACAGCTTTAAAGTAGCTAACCACTTATCCTGGGAAGAAAAATAAAGAGCAAATTAATTATATCTAATACAGGTATTGTTTTGGACTACTAAAACTGTATTAGAAGTGAATTGGTTACAGCACATATATATTTAACTATGAGCACTCTCTAGCATATCTGTACATCCTCTAGCATGGCCACGTAGTGAGAAAGAACTATGGGAAAGTGATGTGGAGCTGTACAAATCAGTGCCTAAAGACATCAAACCCCCATGTTTTTTTAAGGACCAGCACAACTTTATTACAGAGTACTATTAGTTGCAACCTGGCTCTTCTTCCACAAAAAATCAGAAAAGTGTGTATCATGTTTAAATGCTAAATTCGCACTGCAAGTGAACTCATGTTACCTGAGAATGCAGGATAAAACCCACACAAATTAGAAAAGAATAGAAATGGTTCTGCAGATGCTGTCAGATGAGCTGTTACCCAATAGTGTATCAACAGAAAATTACCAGTTCAGCCTTATAGACCACACTTTTATGCCACATTTTTTTCATAGTCCCTAAGTTCGCCTGCATCAGTGTAAGATTCAGAAGCCACAACATCCTCAGCTATATATGAAGTACCTGTAATAGTGTGATAAATAGCTCACGTAACGCCGTGGAGTTGATGCACTTTCTCTTCTCATATCAGAAATATCTACATTGGTATCACTGCAAGATAATTACTTGGCTGGAGGTTGACAAATTTACAAGAAGGGCTGGAGGGAGGATCTGGGGAACTATAGGCCTGTCTGTCTGACCTTGGTGCCAGGGAAGGTCATGAAGCAGATCATCTTGAATGCCATCACACAGCCTGTCCAGGACAACCAGAAGATTGGGCCCAGTCAACATGGGTTTATGGAAGGAAGATCCTGCTTAACTAATCTGATCTCCTTCTATGACAAGGTGACCCGCTTAGTGGATGAGGGAAAGGCTGTGGATGTAGTGTACCTGGACTTTAGTAAAGAATTTGACACCGTTTCCCACAGCTTGAGAAACTGGCTGCCCATGGCCTGCACAGGCATACTCTTTGCTGGGTAAAAAACTGGCTGGATGGCCAGTCCCAAAGGGTGATGGTGAATGGAGTTAAATCCAGTTGGAGGCTGGTCACAAACGGTGTTCCTCAGGGCTTAGTGCTGAGGCCAGTTCTGCTTGACATCTTTATGAGTGACCTGGATGAGGGGTTTGAGTGCATCCTCAGCAAGTTTGGAGATGACACTGAGATGGGTGGAAGTGTTGATCTGCTTGAGGGTAGGAAGGCTCTACAGAGGGAACTGGACAGGCTGGATCGATGGGCCGAGGCCAACTGTATGAGGTTCAAGAAGGCCAAGTGCCGGGTGCTGCACTTGGGTCACAACAACCCCACGCAATGCTACAGGCCTGGGGAAGAGTGGCTGGAAGGCTGCTTGGCAGAGAGGGATCTGGGGGTAGTGGTCAAAGCTAACTGAATATGAGCCAGCAGTGTGCCCAGGGTGGCCAAGAAGGCCAGTGGCATCCTGGCTTGTATCAGGAACAGCGTGGCCAGCAGGACCAGGGAAGTGATCGTGCTCCTGTACTCAGCACTGGTGATGCTGCACCTCGAATACTGTGTTCAGTTTTGGGCCCTTCACTACAAGAAGGACATTGAGGCACTGGAGCGTGTCCAGAGAAGACAGGTGAGGGGTCTGGAGCACAAGCCTGATGAGGAGCAGCTGAGGGAACTGGAGTTGGTCAGCCTGGAGAAAAGGAGGTTGAGGGGAGACCTTATTGCCCTCTATAACTGCCTGACAGGAGGTGGGTGTTTGGGTGGGAATGTCAGGGAGTTTTAGATTGGATTATTAGGAAAAATTTCTTCACTGATGAAAGGGCTATCAGGGACCGGAGCGGGCTACCCAGGGAAATGGTCGAGTCCCCATCACTGGAGGTATTTAAAAGATGGGTAGACAAGGTACTTAGAAACATGGTTTAGTAGTGGACAGGTATGGTTGGACTTGATGATCTTAAAGGTCTTTTCCAACCAAACGATTGTATGATTCTATAATAGTAAGGAAAAAAAATCCCATGAGATTATTATTTTCCATTATTTAATATTGTTTTCCTAGCTAAGTATGAAGGGAATGAAATATTTTTGAGGTTTTCCAGATGCCAAACTCCCAAACAGTATCAGGGCTCTCAGCATTTGAAGGAATGTATTGTGAAAAGGTAAACACTACTTTAGTAAATCACTGGTTTTTACCAAATTCATTCTAAAATGAATTTATAATTTCCTAAATAATAAAAGGAAACACCCCTGAAATTATTTATGTTTTCTCCTTGTTGGTTTCATGTGACCACAGCTTTAAACTGAAATAAAACCTTTGTCTTTCTCCAGAGGATAGATATATAAGTCTTCAAATCCAGTGCCATTTTTCTAATCTTATATAAAAAATGTATTTTATTTAATATGGACTTTTTTAAACTGTACTCAGGACATCCCACAGCTTTTAAGCTGTATCAAAATAATTTTTAGTTGGATTTTTTTGCTGTTTGAAGCTGAATTGTTTCTCAAGAGGAGAGTTTGCTGTGTTCAGAGTACATGGAAGAATAGCACATAGGACAGTCCTGTTCCTGCTAGCTTTATGCCTGGAGCTGTCATGATGGAGTCATTTACAGTTTCACTTCTTCATTGATAAACCATTATCTGTACACTTTTTTATAACTGCAGGGGTTTGCACTTTGCCACAGAAGAGTAGCACTGAGTTCACTGCATCCTATTTCCCTAATTTCTCCATAACGCTCCGTGACCTTTCCCAGGATGGTGTTTCTTTGTAGCAAGGTGAAAAGGAAGAAAAACAAGAGTTTGCTCTTTCCAAATAATTCACCAATGTTTTGTTTTAAAGATAGTGTTACCTTTTTAATGCAGTTGTTAAAGACGTAATTTCTTTATTCCTTTGTCCTATTAAATTTTCCAGTGCTCTGGAACATACCGTAACTGCAGTCTACAGCTTATAATGTAGAAATTACGAGTAGAGTTATATTCAGTCTGTAATCATGTCACTGTGCTTGCAAGTAATACCATTGGTAATGCTTATGACAATAGAGTAATAACAACTACAGTAATTGTTTATTAATTTGTTCTCCTAAATGCATTTTAACATTTTCATCTTTAAAGGGTGACCTACAGAAGAAGGAAGATGTTTCAAACCATATGTTAAGAATGAAAAAAATCTTTTATTTGTAGGTAATTCCTTTTACTCTTAAAAGTTAAATAAAATTCTATGAATAAAAATGAGATAAGCTATAAGGAAACTTTTTGGTTCTTGTGTATCATGAGGAAGACTTATTTTTGTAAAATGTTCTCAGGAAGATTTGCAAATTGGATTGCACAAGCAGTTATAAAGTGAGACTCAATGAGGAAATAAAAGAGCTTTGCATTTACTGATTCCTCACCCAAGCCATATGTTTTAACATGCATGGGGTTTGTTTTGCCGTTTCAGGGCAGAGAAGCAATAAAAGCAAATATTCACATATACATGCACAGCAGACTCTAAATTCGGCTCTTTCTGAACATAAATTTGCTATCTTGTAAGTAGGAACGGAAGGTTCCCCGTGATGTGGCAGAAGCCACAGCGCATAAGGCACCATCATACGCTGGATAGACAGACATTCTCAGTACGTCAGACTTCTCCATGCTCAATTGGAAAAGCTATTAAGCAGTGACTGCAGGGCAGTGTTTTTACGTTTTCCATGTCTTGGCTTGTTTATGTTAAATCAGGCTGCAGGAGGTCTGTTGCGTTTCTCTGGCAGTTATTGCAAGGCTTGCTGTGGCAAATTCTATTTATGACACTTTCTGTATTGTAGGTGCAATGAATCTTGGCAGACAATCTGGAAAATTTCCCATCTTTGTGCTTGCAGAATATAATATCTCAGTAATGGTGTGACCATGGTGACTCACTGCGAAGGTCCTAAGTTCAGCTGCCACAGTAGCCAGGAAATCTGGACACACTTTAATTGCTGGCATGACATTTGAAGTGTTTGCTTGACCACTGGACGTAAAATACTAATTTGAAACTTGCTGTTTTGGCTAGAGTATATTCATATTGAAGATCAAATCCAAGAGCGGCATTTTAGAGGTAGAATAATGGCTTTTGGCTAGCATTTTTTTACTAATGTGATGGTCATGTCTATTAAGAGGAAGTTATCTTACATGTGCATATTTTGGTACTGCAGCTATTCTCGCTGATGTGTGCATTGTCGATTATGCAATTACGCTACACAAATAACATATTGGTGATTACAGAGATCTAGGATTCTATTATGGTTCTCCACAAGTGTAAACGTGTTGTCAAAAATAATTTATCCATACACTAAATGCCATTGTTTATTCAATTGTTAAGTCTCACTTTAAAACCAGTGACCAACTTTTCTTTATGCAAAAGTATACCTGCCTTATGAAACCAGAGACTATAACAACTTTTTGGGAACCTATTTCATATTGACTTACAGAGTCTTAGCTTCTAAGAACAAATGCAGTTTATTTACAAAGGGAATAAAACTGACAGTAAGCCATTGAGCTATCTTCTGCTTGTTTTGTTTTTAAAATCTGCATTTCATGGTTAAGCAGGGGAAATTAGTCTGCCTAGGTATAAAACAAACCAAGTTGGGGCCTCAGGACCCTATAATCTAGGTGAGAATTATGATTGCATAGATGGCCATCAAAAGGCTAGTGCTCGTATGACTGCTGGGTGAATAATAAGACTTCTGTGGGGGTTTTGGTGCCTTGGCTTTATGCTGGGCTCCTGATGTGGTTTGATAAATGTGTAGAGCTAAAGGATCGATGGGATAATTGGCGCAACCCCCCCAGATCTCTGGGAGCTTGCCCAGAGCATCTGCCCATAAGGCATGGCCCTCAAGCTGAGAGCCCCAGCTCTGGCAACGCCTTGGGCTTATTTGCCATCTTGCTTTTAGCTTCAACGTAATAACAGAGCACATGGGTCTGCTCAGTTGCTCTGTGGAGGCTGCAGCAGCATGGACTAACCTTTTCCTGGCATCTCTCTTCTTTTTGTGCCATATCACGTTTCCAAATTCTCATACAGTTTCATGTGTCTGTCATTGGCATGGAAGAGTTGACAGCTGCTACATGATGGCAAGGCAAATGTATCCTTGCCTCCTTGCAGTCCTCCTACTTGTGACTCACATAGTTTTTTCTAAAGGAGAGTAAAAGGACTTTAAGGACAAAGAATTTCTTTCGGCACTTTGGGAAGCTTTTTCTTTCTCATGATAAGAACCATCAGAGTAATACATTTGCGGTAAGGGACATACCTGCTTTGTAAGAGTGATACCTATGGAGTACCATAATTAATGTGTGAGTCTGAAAGCGGTAAGAGAAGACAAAAGAGCTGAAAGAGAGCTCAGTCTTGTACTTCCCAGCTGCTGATGCCGGTGACTTCAGGAACGAATGCCTATCATGCCAGCAGTGCAAACAGCATGTGGACTGGGGTTTGTTGCCATTGGAAAGAGGTCGCATACTTAATTAATTTCATGAGGCCTCTAGGCTGATGTTGACAAAATGTGCTTACACCACAAAGTTAGGTTGCGGGTTAAGGCTAGGGTTAGGGAAGGTTTGAAGCACTGATCCCTAGCTCAAATTACTTTTAACGTTTTCTTTAATGATACAGATACAATAGTTTTGCTTAATTACACTTTGCTGTCTCAAGCAATCTTTCCCTTGAGTCACTGAAAGTTTTATTAGAACGCCTTAATCTGATTATGAAAATTAGTGGACTTGTACTATCTTTTAATTTGCAAGCGTAAAATCTCCTTTTTTTTTTAAATTTCAACCAGATTAACAGTTTATAGTAGAGGAGAGCTGTGAATCTGGAAGTCTAAGATCTTGCAGTGTGAGGTGTTATACTCTAAAGACAATATATTAAAAAGTAATGTTACTGACCTAATGCAAATCAGCACAAAATTATTTTTCAAAATATTTAGCAGTTTGAAAACATTTAGGTAAAGTTTAGGAAATGCATATCTTGAATCCCAAAGAAGCTTGGAGGATGTATAGAAAAGCACACACATGAGAAGAAGGGCAGGTGGGGGGGAATATAAAATTATCATGAAAGTCTGAAAGCACACCTTTTGTTTCTTACCATTAGTATGTTTTGGCTGTATTTGGCTATTCATGTATAAAGTGTGTCTTCCCTTTTACCATTAATGTGGCCAGCCCTGCTGTTAGGACACTGGGCTGCATCCACAGTAACCCCAGGCTTTCACCTCCGTTGCGTACACCCTGCCGAGAAGGGAGCGCCCACGGGTTCCACCGCAGAGGCGGCAGCTCTGGATCGCAGGTCTCACCCTCACCTGGCTGCCGCAGGGATGGGGTCACTGGGGGCTGCGCCAAGCACATGCTCCTGCTGGCTTTCCTTGAGTTGTGTTCAAGTCCTTCAGGTGTGAGCTATCCCTGATACCGCGCTGAGTTACCGATACCAAGGGTACGACAAAAGCCGATAAAATTATCGCTGTGGCAGACGGTAGGAATTGGTGCATGTTTTAACAAAACACACCCACAATTATTTCCTGAGATCACTTCTGCACTGCAGAATTTCCTAATGTGCTTCCTTAGAAAGCTCAGCTGTAGCACAGCATCTGTTCTGCGCTTTTTATCTTTCTTTGCCTTTTCTAGTGACTTCCTGATTTTACGTGTGTGTTACAGAGGCATGGGGATGTAATGGGAGGCAAGTTGGATGCGGTGAAGAAATAAACTAAGAGAGTTTAACTTAACTTTGTGCAGTCTCTAAGGAATGAGAAGCCATTGGCCATCTTAATTCTAAGAATAGGTATGATTTAGTACCAGCTAATGAGAGATACAGCTGGCAGCCAGGAGGATTGTGGCTACATAGGCAAATCATAGCTTTAAAAGACTAAGAAAATATGCTGAATGTAGGTGTGAAATTACTGAGAATTTATTGAACGCATTTTAACATCATCTAAGAAATAATCCACAGAGAGTACAGGACCCAAAAAGAGTAGCAGAAACACTTAAATTTGTATATGTGTGTTGCACCATTTTTTTCATTAACAGGCCTGTAGTTACCCCCCATTACCTGGCAAGGATTGGGGCCTGTAAAAATTCGTAAAATATAAATTCAGAGAAGAGCCAGAACATACCAGGATGATGATTCACATTGCTAGGAAATAAATTCTCTTAGGGTAAAAAAGTTGTATTTTCTGTCTGTATACAAAAATATTGCTGAATTTATTTTTAAAACCTACTAGGTGAAAAATATTGCCATTTCTGAGAAGTGCCATTTGATACTTACGAAGATATTAAAAGAAATTTCCTAAGTAAAATAAGAAAATAAACATCCAAGATGTTTTTACAGAAATAGTATTTTCATTTAAAGTCAAAATGATGGATTTCCTTACTACCTTTTTTCAGCCTTTCCTGCAAATTGTATGTAAATTGAATGCAAATAAGCAGTCCTCACTACTAAGTTGCTTAGAAGTGTAAAAATGCATAAAATTAAGATGCTCAGACAGAGCTGTGCATCTCATTTATGTAAAGAATGTTTAAATTTAAATTAGATATTTCAGCTAGAAGTGTTATTGTTTCAGGTCATAAAATGGTTTTTTGTGCATTTCAGAGAAGGTGCATAGAAATTTTGTAATCTTCTGAGGACCTGGTAGTATGTGTGGGAGTTGTTCCTGTGTCAGCCAACCTAAACAAAACAAAAAAAATATCTAGAAAATAACTAAAAGGTCACTGCTGCCGTTTTGAACATCTTCCACCAACGTGTGGACTAAGTTCCACCAGATTTCGTGACCCGTTGTCTATTCAACACTTCTTCTGCTAGTGGAAAAGAAACCCTGAAAACCATAACCACAGAAATGTTTGTTTTAGTTCAGACCTGCTTAATATCTGGTGCTACAGCCAGCAGACTCCCCACCCGTCTTTAATAGTGCTATACATCATGAGAAAGGAAAATTCTCTCTGATTTTCAATAAGATACCAGGCTTGGGTAATGCCTGTGGTGCCGTAAGGGATTAACGATCTCCGTGCTATTTATAACCGTGCAAACTAAATTGCAATTTTTTTGTAGAATTACCGGAGTGTTATTGTGCTGCCCGGACAAATTCAGCGAGTAGGACTCATTAGTGTGTAAAACGGAGTTAATTTATACTGAGTATCCCCCATCTTTGGGTAGGTGACTCTATGTAAATCATCTATTCTGGTCATTAGTTTAGGCTGTTTGCTTTTCCTTTGCTGCATGAGCGTAAGTATGAAATATTAACTAAACTTCCTTGGTGAAAGTGCCCCCTCATGCCTCATAGTTGATGAGGAAAACATTTGCTCTTCTTGCAGACCTCCCATGTAATTGAAGGGTGAGAGTTGTAGTATGTAGCTGAAACGCCCAGTGGTAATTGATATTTAAAACAAATTTCCATTGCTCTAGAAACAGGAAGCTAAGGTATCTCTAGAAAGCCATTCAATGAGCACTTCTGAAATAGCGGGAAAAGCATGGTGAATCTTTCAACGGTTGATTCTCTCATGACTGATCTCACAGATTTTTGAAGTAATTGATGGTATTGCTTTAGTTCAGTCCGTTAGTGCAAATAATTATTAATCAATATGCACTCAGCTCTTACTTTAGAAGATAATTTTAACACATGATTTATTCTGAACATTTCAGTTGAGCTACCTTTACAAGGAGAAAATCAATTGGCTAGTGGTCTAAAGCCATCTGAAGAGCAATGTTCTTTTTTAGGCTTTTTTTTTTATACATTGTCCCATTGTGATAAAACCCCTCTGCTGGGCACTACTTTGCTGTCTTCAGAAATACACTAATTCTCTATTTCAGGTTATTTTGTCTTAGAAGTTTTCAGTTCAATACTGCAAACACACTAGGATTAAACCCCAACTTTGGAAATTAAATAATATACAAAATGGAGAAAAAATAGAGCTTTTTCCACATAAGAAAAGAGTTGGGGGTTTTTTTTGTGTGAATGTGTCAGCACATTTGTAATTTCTTTGGATGTTTGCTCATTCATAGCAAGCGTAGCAGTGGAAAATTACAGTCAATTTTAAAGGACAACGTGATGCCAGAACTTACACAGAGGTTTGAAACATTATAGGACGAAAGGTGAACTCATTAATTCATTTGCAGTGGATATTAAATTCCTGAAATATGCATTACTCTCTCATTATATTTATATTTACGTGTTTAATATGCCTGTAAATATTATTGTGAGTCTGAAGCAGCATTTGTGCAGTGTCCATAAGCATGTCAATACATCCTTTCAAAGTAATTTGCACTTGGACTGAGGCATAAGGTTATGGAGCCATCTGTCATCATGAAAAATCATTAGAAAAAAGAGTGTGATATAATTTCACTCATGTTCATGATTTATATGTTTTGTTTCAACTACACTAATACAAATGCTTCTCTCAGATGCCCTTGATAGGGTAACAGGGAAGCTTGAAAAGAGTCCTGTGCCCAAATAGATCAAATGCCAGTGGATTCCCACCAAAACAAGGCTTCAGCCTGCAGACAGTCCTGTGGCTACTCTTTGGGATGCAGGGTGGGATGCCCTGGAAGTACATGGGTAAGAGTTTCTGTCTGTAATAACAAAAGGAGCTCATGTTCTTGAAATGGCCTGGATTTAGTGTTTGGCTTAAAATCCATTCTTTATTGTATTTCTTGTATTTCTCCCAAATTAGACAATGAATGTATAATCATAAACATCCAGTTTTCTATTTAATGAGATTATAGTCATTATTGTTTCTGAGTTCTCATGGGTTTCCACAATGCTACAAGAGATGAATCAATTTTTCCTTTGGAATAGTACAGGAAACATTTGTGAATTTTCATCTACCAAAAAAGCTGTATATCTTCAAGGTAGGAAAGTTCAGTTTTAGGACGATATTTTACTGGAAACATTCCTTAAGAAAATTCCTTAGAGGACGTTAGTAATGTAGTTGTAAGATTTTTAATCAAATAAATAATAAAAATTGGTAGGGTCAAATAATAAAAAGACAGCACTACGGTCTGAGGACCCAATTACAGAAACACTTGTACATATGTTTATTTTTAAGTTATTAAGTACTGTGCATATGGAAAACATTGTGTCCTTAATTTCTGAGCCTTGATCTTCAAATGTAAGTGTTGTAGAAACGGGGCTTTTGAACCTTATCCTTTTAGGTGCTGAGTGCTGCCTTTGCTGTCTGAGCTAGTGAGAGATCTGCCTGTTCGATAGCTTGTAGCAGGTAACTGTTAACAAGACAATTAGAAAGGAAAGAGTGGTCTTGCTTTAGGGTGTAAACATGTATTTTACTTGATGTTAATTCCTACAGCTGACTAAACGACTGGCTCTGAAGGACCTCCCAGAGGATGTCTTGGAAGGAAGTGTTACGGTGGTGTGTATTTTCCTGCTAAGAGGCTGTGACTGATGACTGTACTTTAAATTCTCGTTTAGATGAGACAGATAGAAGCAATAACAGTGTGAATATTAGAATAAATCTTTGTTCATTTCAAGTGGGTGATTAAGGTTTGTCAGTGGCTGGATTTGGGATCAAGGTTTCTATAGGAGCAAAAGAAGGGTCAGTCCTTAGATATATTTGCTGCTCTTGCTTGGTGTCTGAGAGTCTGCATGCTATTGCCCCTCCTTCTGCAGAAATAACAGCTCTTTTGTTTTCCCCTGTGACGATGCTTGTAATCTGAACTTTTGCCTTAGTGTATCTAGCTAAAGTTATTAACGAGAATCCTGACCTGGTTTAAATCAACTGGATTTTTTCCATTCAATTCACTTAATGGCCTTTCTATTTTTACTCAATATCCTTTTTGAAGAACAGCTTTTAAAAATGTGGGATTGGAAGCAGTGCTGTTTCCTCTGCCTTATGAGAAAATATAGATGAAGATGATGTGTTCATATAGCTAATCAATAATTTTTTAACTTGGCTGTTTTAACTGTCTGGTTTTGGAGGTGATTATCTCCATCACCAGATAGTCTGCCTAACGGGTATAGTAAAGGTGGTCTCTCTTCACTTATTTAGTTCAACTTCCAACAGAAGTGAACTGCTCAGGAAGTGTATTTAGAAAAGTCTATTTTTAAAGAGTTCTAAGGCTAGAACAAAGGACGGGAGATCATGACGCTATGCAGGTAGGACTGCCACATGCAGAAATACAATAGCGAGCACCTCTGACTGCGGAGGAACTGCTGAAGCACTGTAAAATCTAGTTGGTATGTGTGAAAGATCAAGCAGGTTAACTCCTGGGATTTTTTTCTATCAAGATACTTTCTTCCTTCCATTCTGTTGCCTGCTGTCTTCAGAGCACAGTAGTATTGAGGCTCTGCCGATTTAAAACATGTCTTTCCATCTCCAGTGTACTACAGAAGGATAGCTCTCAAATTTAGCAGTCATAAAAGTTTTAGCTGACATGTTAGACTGCCTTTGTTTTTAGGAATTTTTATCCTCTGTGAGGCTACAGGCTAAGTAGGTATGCCAATATTTTCTATGATGAGACCCTATTGTTAATTTTTTTTTAAAGAATCTTTGTAGCCATTATTATGGAATTCAGATACAGCTAATTAAGTCAGGATTAGGGACCTAAATTATTTTGTACTGCCCAATTTAATGTTTTCATCAGTGTTTGAAATCTGTTCTCAAGATGCATGAAAACAACAGCAGGCTTGGTATTGTAAGGAAAGAGGTCACAATGTTATATTAAAATGAAGCTGGAAATAAATTAATTTTACTGATTTTAAATAGTTGATAAAGTACTTTATAAGCCACTGGAATTTTCATACTGCAATGAATTTGATGGATTTGGCTCACTGGGTACAAATAAGTATGAACTAAAAATTCATATACACTTATGTCATATGAAGAAGTGTGCGTTGAAACCAGGTCTTGAGAATAAATGATAAAGTTTATGGTTTCGGGTTATACACGGCAAGTATAATTATAATATCTATTGATACTCACCACAGGCTTAAGCTTTCAGGTTTGAACTCACATAAAACTGTCTTAATTTATGAGCTATGTCATGTTAGTGTTGGATAACTAGCTAGAAGATAAATCTGTACTTAATACAAATCTGTCTGAGTTGATGATGTTGGATATAATTTATATAGAAAGTCTAGTTTTGTTGTGAGAAAGAGAGCAGTTTTATGTGACAGCTTTAGATGTAGGCATGGTTATTAATCCTTGATCACTGCATATATTCTCAGGAATATTTTTGTATTTTGCACCTTATTAGTATTTGAGGAATTTTTTTTTTCTCATTTTATCCTTATCCACAGCAAAAGCGTGTTGTGCTAAAGTTTGGAGGTTTCTGTTATTTATAGCCATTTTCCATAATCTCTATTGAGAACTAATTCTGACATACTCAATAAAAGCGAGTTTCTGGGGGACAGGTCTCAGATCTTTCTTTAGATCTGAGATGTACGGTGGTGTTGAAAAAGGAGAAAGGACCTCACTCTGTCTGGTGATCATATAGTATAAAGGCAGTTATAGATGACTCCTTCATGTTGCATTTTGGGAGTACAGGACCAGAGACTCATGGCTTATTTCAGAAGAAGTCTCCTTGTCCTTTATTAATTGCATGTAACATGAACCAGTCTCATGACTGATTAGCATGGTATGCTATTCATAAACAACATGCAATTAGCATATGCTAATAATAAGCAATATTCAGCTGAAATGTCAGCGTCCAAGCAGCTTAGACAACATCTGTTTGAGCAAGACATACAATACACATTATATCCGTATTTTACAGAACACCACTTAACCAAAATTCTTGGTTAACTGAAGTTTGCTTATATCCCCCAGGGTTGCACAGCATACAGACACTAGTCAGCTTAGCTGAGCATAGTCCCTGTAAAGCTGGCATTTTGGAAGCCAGCTGGCATCTTTCTGCTGTATTCTGGGATTGAGAACATGAAACAGAGCCTGTTTGGAAGGAGGGGAGTCCAGCGAGCTTTGGAAAAGCCGAGAAAATCTTTTCCTTTCTGATAAAATAAATGAGATTTTAGCTGAAGGTTTTGATGGTCCCTCAAGACGTTTGACTAAACATGAAGATTGAGGTGTAGAAATGTGTCACTATGGCATATCTGCAGCTCTCTCGCTATATGATGCATGTATATGTTTCCATATAAATACTGATGTGTGGGAGAAAATAACACAAGGAACTAAGAATACATTTCTAAATATAATATTCTGCTAGAATATTAAGTCCCTTTTTCAAGAAGACCATAAGCTACTTTGCACTGATAATTTATTTTAAAAATGTGATAACTCTGTTCTGAGTTTGTACTCCTGTGAGAACTACCCATTTTTTGTAGTACCTCATTTTAAATGTCAGCTTTTGTTTCTGATTTAAGTCCTTCCTCTCTCCTGGTCAGTGCAAAGTATTTTTTGTTTGTTCTTATGGATCATACCATCGTTCTGTGGAGTGATAGCTCTTCTGCAGTCAATAAAACAATTCCTTTTATTACTGAGCTCATTTTTCCCACTATTACCTTGACTCAAAGAATGCATTTGCTTCATTGTATTAGAGAGAATATTTTCTGACAGCTTTTGAGTACAGATCATTAAAAAATTACCAGTTTGAAATGTTGACTTTTGTCTCTTTCTTTGTTTCCTTCTATCTCAAAAATAGCTTATCACATCTTTCAACTTTCTAAATAATTAAATCTCCTCGAACACTCATGCATATTCTGTGTTGGATAGAACAGGTTGTAATTAAGCAGAGTTATTAACGATTTTGTTGTTGATAAATTTGGGCCCAACTCTGCTCTTGCAGATATCAGTTGACTTTATTGGTCTGATCTTTCTCCGTAGAGGTTAGTAACAGATAGTAACAGAATAGAAAACTGTACCAAAAATCATGTGTTTGCCATATGAATAGTAGAAGATTTATTCTATTTTTGACTGCCCATTTCTTTACACTTACCAGCTCCTGTTCTGTAAATGATGAGATAGACAAGTGCTTTGTTGTCACTTAACAATGTCAGCTGATTTAGGGAATTGATTCCATTTACTGTTTGGGAATAAAATGGGAACATGGTACACTCTGGAGCGCATCTGAGTGCAAGCCATGCTAACACCAAGATCAAAGTTTTGTTTAGGATCTGCCTCCGTTGAGCAAAGGGTCTTTTAAGATCTCAACTATCAGTGTCAAAAAAGAGCCTCACTGTTTCCTAGCTGTGTTCTTAATACTAAGCTCTTAATAATGGTTTTCAAGGTAAACTGATGTAGTCACTCCATTGCAGAAGGCCACTAGGTTGGTCAGGCAGGACTTGCGCTTGGAGAAGCCATGCTGGCTGTCTCAAATCACCTCCCTGGCCTCCATGTGCTTTAGCATAGCTTCTAGGAGGATCTGTTCCATGATCTTCCCAGGCACAGAGGTGAGGCTGGCAGGTTGGTAGTTCCCAGGGTCCTCCTTTCTACCCTTTTTGAAAATGGGCACAATGTTTCCCTTTTTCCAGTCACCAGGGACTCCACCTGACTGCCATGACTTTTCAAATATCATGGAGAGTGGCTTGGTGACTACATCAGCCAATTCCCTCAGGACTCTGGGATGTATCTCATCAGGTCCCATGGACTTATGTGCGTTCAGGTTCCTCAGGTGGTCACGAACCTGATCTTCTCTTACAGTGGGAGGGACTTAGCTCCCCCAGTCCCTGCCTTGCACCCTTGGGAGGGGTGAAGAGAGAGGTTACCAGTGAAAACTGAGGCAAAAAATTTCTTGAGTACCTCAACTTTCTCCTCATCCATTGTTACCAGTTTGCCAGTCTTGCTCATCGGGGGGTACACTTTCTTTGACCTACCTTTTCTGGCTTACATACCTGTAGAAGCCCTCATTATTACTCTTTGCATCCCTTGCCAAGTTCAGCTCCATCTGTGCCTTGGCCTTCCTGGCCCCATCCCTACATAACCGGGCAGCATCCCTGTACTCTTCCCAGGATACCTGTCCCTGCTTCCACTACATGCACATTTCCTTCTTGCCCTTTAGTTTGACCAGCAGGTCTTGACTTGGCCATGCCAGTCTCTTGCCTTCCTTGCCTGATTTCTTACACCTGGGAATCGAGAGCACTTGCACTCTATGGAAAACATCCTTAAAGATCTGCCAGCTCTGTTCTGCTCCCTTGTTTCTGAGGGCAGTTTCCCAGGGGGTCCTATTGACTAATTCCTTGAACAGCTGGAAGTTTGCTTTCCTAAAATTCAGGGTCCTGACTTTACTCTTTGCCTGACCCGTATCCCTCAGGACTGCGAACTCCACCAGTGCATGATCACTGCAGGGCAGGCTGTCTCCAATCTTGACATCACCAGTTAGCTCACTTACATTGGTGACCTCAGGTCCAGTATCGCATGCCCTCTGGTAGGGCTGTCTATTACCCGGCTTAAGAAGTTATCCTCAATGCATTCCAGGAGTCTCCTGGATTGCCTACAGCTCGCCATGCTAATTTTCCAGCAGATGTCAGGGTGGTTGAAGTCCCCCAGCAGGACAAGAGCCTGCAAACATGATGCCTCCTGTAGCTGGAGTAAGATTGCTTCATCAAAAGGCTCCCCTTATCAACCACAAGGTTCCCTTCGTTGCCTCAGTCTCTAATTCTTGCCCATAAGCTTTCAACCTGCTTGTGGCTATTCTTCAGAGACAGCTCTTCACACTCTATCCATTTATTGGTGTACAGGACAATGCCTCCACCCCTCATTCCTCTCCTGTCCCTTCTGAACAGCCTGTAGCCATCGATAGCCACACTCCAGTCATGCGATTCATCCCAGCAAGTTTCAGTAATGTCAACTAGGTCATAGCTTTCTAGCAGCATGGTGGCTTCCAAGTCCTCCTTCATCCTTAACTTTCAGTATTGAACACTGATGCACAAGTTAGTCTTCCCCAGCTGCTTACTCAGTAGAGAGAGAGGGTCTGAATTTTGCTTCCTGAAAAGCCTGTTCCCCTCTATTAAGGGCAGCCTGCTAAGGAACCTGAATTACCTAACCCGAGTCACGTACATGTTCCCTCTCCTGCATCATGCTCTCCTCACCCTGGGACAGTAAAAATAGTGTCAAGCCAATAATATAAACACTCTGACCATATCACCGTGAGGGCAGAGAGAGGGTATCAAAGCACCTCTGATGTTCAGTCAAAAAGACTGACTTCCCACAATTTTAGAGGGATCTTGTTGATCATGACATGCTATTAAGGAGGGAATAGCTGGACTGCAGTGCTTGGGGTCAGTTTAATTGCCCACTGGACTAAAACTCACAGAGAATAAATGAACGGGAGAGGAAAGGTCAGGATTAGGGGTGGAGAAGGAGAGGCTGTGGGAGCTTCTAATCATTTTACCTAAATTAAAATCCGTCTGGTAATTTTAATTCTTTGAAATGCATTAGACAAAAAAAAGAGTCCATTTCTACTCTCCTGAATTTATTTTTCTGCTACAGTGACCCATAGGTTTGTATTCAATTATTTATAATGACGTATCAGTAGCTGTGGAGGGTTTATATCTAATATGCTAATGGCAGTATTGTATCAGCATATGAACTTCAAAATTGGGTGGAATGAAACATTTTAAACTAATGTTTTGGTCTCTTCTCTCTATTAACCCTTAAAGCTTCAACTCTTCTGTGCCGATGTAGGTTTTTTTAAGGAACAGTTGAATGTGAGCTTTTAGAGGTTAATTCTTTCCGTAGATGTCTTATAAGGTTCTCAGGCAGATATTCATGAAAATGACAAAATATTTCCAAAAAAAGGTTGCATGTAAACATTGCAAGTCCTGTGTCCTGTCTGATACAAGCAGTACGGTAGATACCTTTCTGATTACCAATGTGCTTTGCAGTGAATCAAGACACAGTAAACCAGGGCAATTCAGACCCCGTCCTCAACTCCTTGTTCATATTCCCTGTGGGGGTATTCCCCTTCTGTATTTCTCTGAGCATTGCATCTCAGATGTGTTCCACTTTTAAACAAGGATTTGGCCCTGGCATCTTTTTGATGTAACTTCTTACAGTATTATCAATGCTTGTCATCCCAGTATCATGAGGGTGCTTAAAAAAGTCTTGAGATTAAAATTTTTCAGTTCTTTTGACTCACTTCATTGATTCTTGAGCCTTTAGAGATTTAGTGGCTTATGGTGGCAGGTTTTTCTGTGCCAGCCATGTGAGTAGGTCTTACTGTAAACGAGAAAAAAATGGTTTCTTGAGCAGCAGAACTGAGTCTTTTGTACTACAGATTTTTGTTGTGTATTTTCTAAACTCTTTGTCCCCACCAACATATCATAAGCTTCCTTCCTATTACATTCCCACTGGAAAAGTGGCAGCAATTGTACAAAGCTCAGCATGTCTAAAGCTATGGGCATGCCAAGTAGCCAGGACAGATATGTTGGTCAACCAGTTGGCAGCTCCAAAGCGGTGTCTCAGGGCTGAGTTATGATCACATTTCCAATGGAGAGGCCAGCAATTTCAACCTCTGTCCTCAATCCAGACAGTGATTTGTATAAAACTCTTAGGGACCTAATTACCTTTGAGACTTTTATCCCTAATTTTAACTTAACTCAGCCTGTAGGTTCAAAAGTTATTAGAAAGCTCTTCAAAGATGAAATACAGACCAGTGCAATCACAAAAGCTTCCTTTTCTTAGGAAACTAGATTTAAAATGTAGGGGATGTGTAACTCCCATCAGTTGGCGCTTTGGGAAAATATATAAATGTCATAAGACTAGGGATTAAATCATGAGGCTTGGATAACAGAACTGTTATATGCTGCTCAAAAACTGATCTAATTTCTCAGATATAAAATGTGTGAACGGGCTGTGCAGTTTCAAGAACATTTTTCCTATTTACCATGGCAGACTATTGGCAGGAGGAAGCAAAACTGCCTATTACATAGGCATGATAAAACTATAGCAACTAAAAGGAAGCTGAGGTGGAAATCCCAGACAGAGGGCTTTCATTAGGAGAGTAACAGCCTCTGCTCTCCACCAGCTTTGCTAATCACTTCCTATTGGTGATTTTATAACCACAGAAAGCTCTGTGAATTTAATTGCTGGAAGTTACCTTTTTATTTCTTTTAACAGCATCTAAAATTCATGCTCAGGGACACCAATCAATCAGGAAACAAATCTTTGCTCTGAGGTAGCTTTTGCAGGTGGTTTAAGGAATACTTAATTCTTTCCCATTTGGCCACGTGCAACACCTTTATCCTCTTGATGAGGGCAAAGTGAAAGTCTCCTCTGAGCTCACCGTCAGTGCTGCTGTAGTTGACTGGCAAACCTGGGGTGCTAAAAAGTTGTGCAGGTGGCAAGCTTTGCCCCTGAGACAAAGCACATCGCCTCTGTGCCTATTATTTTGCCTGAAAATACGTAACTGAGCCTTTCCCAGAAGTGGCAGCAATAAACAATTGTACCACTTCCAGCGTCAGCAACTGTAAATGCTAATTGTATGTGCTAATGGATAAACATGGGGGCTCTTCTACCGAGAACATAATTTATCCTATTTTGTTCCTTTATCATCATGTCCAAAGTGGTCTAATTACTAGGTTCACTGCATGTCTGTTGTGTGGTAACTTTATAGTATTTTATTGTGTGGTGTTTTTTCTATACTGAAGTGCAACTTAGTTCCTTCCTAGGTTTTCTGCTTGTTTCCTCCTGAACATATATCATGTCATTTGTCAAGTGATTTAAAAGTGCCCCTTGACCTCAAAATAAAATAAAGCTAGATCAGTGTATAAAAACATGAAAAACTTTTAAAGTGGCCTCTACTGCACCTTCTCCCACTCAATCCAAGAGCTATCAGACAGCATCATTCATTACTCATTGTTCCTGAAGTAGATTAAATGACATGGTGTAACTCTCCTTATTTATAATAAAGTTTGGTTTATATCATGAAAGATTTAATTTTTGAGATGTTAGTAAAAAAAGGTACACAGAGAGGGATCTGAGACAGTACTGAATTATTTATGATATACTGTGTTAGCCAGAAACACTGACTCCTTAGTCCATTGCAAGCACCTGTACCAGTATTTTTGTGAAGGGTGTTCTTTATCACTGAACTGAGATCACATTTACATTAGTGCTTAAATTCAGTGGAAGAAAACAATGTGGCATGAATATGACAGATGTATCATAAGAGCTTAAACACCTGTTTTCTGTTTAGTAATTTAAGAGATTTGGAAAGCACAAGCAGAATGCAGACCTAGGGCATGTGTGACGAATATGATTTGTCTTTAAGATTCTCAGTCATCACATAAAAGGGATTGTTTTACATGTTTTTGTAATACTGCAACTTCTATTTTCTGCTATTGTGAAACTGAGAGTTGTTAGTAATGGTTTTCTTATTTTAATTTGGGCAAGTCCTCTATCATATGGAGTGAAATATTGCAGTGCTTGAATGCTGGACTTTGCCAGCTTGCCTGCTGCATAATTTGTGGAGAGGGGCTGCTCTGTCCGCTCTTCAAAGGGGAAATTCTTTAGACCTATTTGCAAGTGTGAATCCAGAGTGATGGCTCAGAGGTCGATGTATTGCCACATGGAAGTGTATTTCAGTCTACCTTTAATCCTTTGTGCTTGTCCCAGTGTGTTCTGTATATGAGAAACGAGAGCAGGAAGTGTTAAGTGGAAAGGGGGAAATAACATATGTACTGATATAACAAAAGATAGTAACGTATAGTGCATCGTTTTAAGAAAGGATACTCTGCTGTGTGCTAAAGTGGCTTGTGCTTAGCATCTGAGGGACCCTAGAATAAAACTTCATAGTATCATAGAATCATAGAATCACCTCGGTTGGAAGAGACCTTTAAGATCATCGAGTCCAACCGTTAACCTAGCACTGCCATCCCACCACGAAACAATGTCCCTAAGCACCTCATCTATCCTTCTTTTAAAGACCTCCAGGGATGAGGACTCCACCACCTCCCTGGGCAGCCCATTCCAGAGCCTGACAACCCTTTCGGTGAAGAAGTTTTTCCTAGTGTCTAGCCTAAACCTGCCCTGGCGCAGCTTCAAGCCATTCCCCCTCGTCCTATCATCTGTTACCAGGGAGAAGAGGCCGACCCCCACCTCACTACAGCCTCCTTTCAGGTAGTTGTAGAGGGCGATCAGGTCTCCCCTCAGCTTCCTCTTCTCCAGACTAAACAACCCCAGCTCCCTCAGCCGCTCCTCGTATGACTTGTGCTCCAGACCCCTCACCAGCTTGGTTGCTCTCCTCTGGACATGTTCCAGCAAGGCAACATCTTTCTTGGAGTGAGGGGCCAAAAACTGAACACAGTATTCGAGGTGTGGCCTCACCAGCACCGAGTACAGGGGCACGATCACTTCCCTACTCCTGCTGGCCACACTATTCCTGATACAGGCCAGGATGCCATTGGCCTTCTTGGCCACCTGGGCACACTGCTGGCTCATATTCAGCCGACTGTCAATCAGTACTTGCTCAAATTCTTTGTATTCTTCAAAACCAATGCTACCTTCAGCTGCAGGACACACGTTTTAGAGAAGAGTCTTCAAGGTTACGTGGTCAAGTTCAAGAAGTTGTATCTGTCTATCTGTGGGTCATCTTTTTATTTTTCCAAGATTTCTGTCAGTAAAAAACAGATAAGAGTTCCTTAGGGCAACTGTAATCCCTGAGTCCCTGAGATAGCCAAGACCATGGCATGCTCTCCTCCCTCCTCTCCTCTCCACAGCATACCGGAAGAGGGAGTTTCAAGAGGAGTGCCAGCCAAATCAGTTCACCTTGCCGAGGAGTCTGCCACACTAGACAAAATTTCAATTTATTGATGTCCAGGATAAAATGGAGTAGAGCTGGAGATCTGCCCCATGTCAGCTAAAAAGTTCTCCTAATTCTAAAGGGGACTCCAAAGTGCTGCTTCAATGGGATAGACCTAATTGTGTGTATACACATATGCATAGAAACACATATTTTGGGGAAAGCAATTACAGTGCATAATGAAAAAAACATTTTAATATATATTTTTTAAGTATTCCTTTCAGCTGTGTAGTTCATTTGTTCATCTAAAATAATACATATATTTCATTTTGTAATGAGTGTGTATTGTCATGCAAATTCTGCAGCTATTAGCAAATTTTTCATCAGCAGAAAAATTTAACTCTTACTTATCTTGCCTTCTGCTCGTGGTTGATTCATAGGCAAAGTAAATAAATAAAGAGGGGACTTGCACAGCCGAGTGCCTCATGACTCCAGAAATCCTATAGTGCATTTACCTATCATAGCTGGGAGCTCTGAGAGTTGCCCAAACCAGCTAATTTTCCAGAAGGTAAAAGTGGAAGGCACATATTAGTTTACTAACTGTTACAGAGAACTGACTTAGGCTTGTACCTATTGTTATAATCTTGTTTACAATTTGGGTTTCAATACCTCATTGAGGCCGCAGGCTGAGTTGGTCCCTGATGATGTCAGATACTGTTTGAATGTAGTCTCATTTGAAATACAACAGAACTTAATGAATAATATTGAAATGCATGAGATAGAATCAGTAAACGTGGAAGAACATGTCTTTATTCTCTTATTTTTGGCATCAAAATAATTTTACAAAAAACATTACAATTAATTTCAGCCTCACAACTCCTCTGTGAACTAAGGAAACATTATCCATGCTGAAGGGTTAACATGGATATTTCTCTCTGTGCCAAAGTATGTTCCCTGTGGGGGAAAAAAAAAAGTTTACTGGTCTTATGAGAAGTATGAAGTACTTTCAATTGGAATTCCTTCATCAGTTCCTCTTTGCCATATTCAGTTTGGTATTTCTAGTCCATCTAACTTCAATTTAAGGTTTCAGGTGAGAGAAAAAATAACCACATATATTGTAAATTATTTCAGAGGTTAATCACCATTATTGTGATAATATATGCGGTTCTTTTAATAGACATCTGTTTGAAAGTGTGGTGACAAGAACTGCAAATGACTTTCTTTTAACGTTATCCATGTCACATGCAGATATATGTGACTTTTCCAATCCTACATTGCACATCCAGGTGCAAGAATTCACAAAATACCCAAGTTCTGAGAGCCACTGTGCTATAGTAAGAATCCATTTTCTGTTTTATTCTATTTATTAGGACTGCTAAGATATTTTTAGTTATCACTGCTGTCCACAATTTTGTTCTGAGGTATTTAGGTTTTCAAATGTATCTTGAGTCTGCTGCTCAGTCGTGTTGGCTCTTTATAATGCACGTCTTTACAATATTACCAAAGATATTCCCATTAGGCGCTGATTCCTCATTTACAATTTCTTTTTCAGATTCTCAGTGTTCTTTAACATGTTTAATATATAAGCCATGTTGATTTTGTGCCATGCTACTTTTTCATCAGAGAGATAATAGGGAGAGATATTTATACAGAAATTAAAGCAAGTATTTTCAAAAGTTATCTTTATCTACTGAATTTGTAATATCATCACAAAATGATATGAAATTTCCTAAGAAGACCTGTTTTCTATTAAACAGTGTTGATTGGTATTAATCATGCTACCACTCAATCCAACTGATTGCCTCTTTTAACATTATTTTCACAATTTTTCCTTACAATGATGTCATGTTGAGATGATCCCACTTACTTCCTTGAAATGTTGACACATTGTCTTTTTTCTAGATTTTAGAATTTCTTCTGTGTTACAGTAGATATTATACTTCAAAATTATTGTTCAAAGGAAATTATAAACCACAAGTAATCTGGTCTTGCAGATTTGAAAACAATTCATTATATATGTTTGCTCTTTAGTTATCTCCTTATTTGCTATTGAATTGACAGCACTTTTTCTCCTCAAATAGAAGAAAAAAAAAAATCATTCTTTTATATTATTACCAATGATTTTTATGTAGTAAGGGACATGGAGATATTCTTCATTTCTTATATGTTCTGCAATTTTTTCTTATTAGAAAGATGTATCTGTTGCATTATTTTAAACAAAAATGAAATGGAATGATCACAGATCTGTGCTTCCATGAGTTTGGGATGTGGGGGGTACTGCCATGGGCTATTTAGAGTAGAAAGCAATGTGTGTGTATTGTGAAGTTTAAAATTAATGCTACCTCATCATAATTTTTCTGTATTTAGTATCAACCATTAATGCAGAATTGATCCAAATTGTTATTACTCCATATTCTTAATAAAACTATATGAACGTCAAGAAAATATTTCAGATGAATTTTTAATCCGTGCAGCTGAATGTTTGGTAACAGTCGAATCTTACGTATTTCAAAACATGTGTGCCTTATATCTTGGGTATAGTTGGGTTTATTTTATTTTAAAATCCACTTGAGTCTATAGTTCTGCTTTTCTGCTTCCTTACATCTTCTTTAAAATTTTATTTTGACATTGACAAACTGAATATGCAAATGCCAACAGAATTCTCATACTGTGGTGAGAAGCTTTTTAGTAGCCCAGGCAACTGTATGCCAAGAGTTTGGAATGCTGGAGGCTCTTTTCAGTTGAGCAGGGACTCTGAAAAATTAGAGCATAATTATTGCTTAGTTTTAAGTAACAGGCCAACATGTTTGAAGTTTGCATCATAAATTCAATTTACTTTCTCTAACAAAATGACCAATACGAAGTTTTCTGCTTGCCTAGGTTAGAAATAGGGCTTGAAATAAAGGGTTGTATGGTCTTGCAATATTGAAAAAACAATCAAGGGAACACTAATACTTTTATTGTTCCTGGGTTTGTTACTTAAAAGAGAACCATATCCATACTTTGCAGCATTTTCCCGGTTTCCTTAAGGCTTTTTGCAGCATGCATTGATTGTTGCTACTAATTGGAAAAGTAATTGAAGCATGCCTGCCTCTTATGTTTTACAGCCATGCGCTGTCATTAGCAAAAGCTATGCCCTCTGACCCCAACAGCTCTCAGGGGTCAAAATATATCATTATATTGGAGCGCAGTATTTCATAACAAAGACCATAGCAGTAGTATAGCTTAAACATTTGGGGTTTTTTTAGTGAAAAGAATAGCTTATCAAGGAAAAGAATGACCTGCTCTACTATATTTATCTTACACTTTGAGTAACTGCTGGCAAAATACAGAGTCCTGAGATGTGCTGTGTAAATATTTTATGAAGGAAGCTTCTCCAGCAGAGATGTTAATAATTTAAAATATGATGTACTACATACTGAGTTTTAGGCATAGACATTTAGTAATAAATTTGTATTTCGTATGAAAGCCTAGTAAATGACTCCCTTGCCACATATTTTGTGTTACAATTGCGTTTGCATGTCTTCCTTCATAAATTATGCCTATGTATATACATGTCACAATAAACTTGGATTTTTAAACCAGACGTGATTCCAGGGTCCATTTAGAAAGGATTATGAGTCACACCTAAAAAAGATGTAGCCTCCAAGTCAATAGTGTACGTGTCCAAGAAGCCAGTCTTTAGTTGGAGATGTACATTTATTTTGTTTTTCCTTCTGAAGCTTCCTATGCAGCTAACAGGGTGATTCAAGGAAGAACAGTCCCCCAGAAATGCAACTGTTGTTTTTAAGCCAGGTTTTATTCTGTTAAGCATGGCTGCAGTGAGGGTAGCATTCATCTTTGACTCAGTAGCCAGTCAGTTAGAAAAGTTGGCCAGGAAACACAAGACCTACTTTATAGATGCTTTTCTGTCCACATCCCAGTCTAGGCACATGACTCCTCTGGCTTGAGCTTCAACTGCACTTTGTTTAGAAAACTAATTTATGGTATTTTGCATAGTGCTTGAACTCGTCGGATTGTTTCAGAATAATGTTGTGGTGATAAATATTCACATTATATTTCCAATTTTTGCAGGATTCATGCTGAGGAAACAAAGTAGATAGACCACACAACAATAAATCAGTGTAAGGATGGGCTTATAAATGTGTCAGTCAAAATATCTGTTAATTCTGCAGGTTTAAAATTTTATTTGTCAATTCCGCTGTTTGTATTGGACTCTTATCTTTTTGTCCTTAGTTGCACTTGCTGTTTTATTATTCCATGTTTTTTTAATAGGAAATTAAGTCTCTGCTTTATGTAGAATTAACCAGGGAGAGCATCCAGAACAAGCAGCTATGTTCCAGTATGTCAGAATAGGTTTGCCATTTCATACATGTATGGTATTTATGGCTGTAATATCATAAAATATTTAAAGTTCAGATTATATCTCTTCTGTACTAAAATTCAGAACATTGTCTGTCAGGTAGGAGTATTACATCTCAGCATTAACTATCTCTCTGCATTAGATAATGTTCCCTATTTGTATTTGTTAATGAGTGCAGACATTCATATTTTAGTACCTGATGGGGATGTAAAAGACAGAATATAGATTTTTTTTCCTAAATTAGAAAATTATCTGAACGGATGGTTGATTAATAATCATTCTAAATTAAAGTGCTTTCATAAGCTACCATACAGAACCTCACTTTTAAAAAATCAATCTTTCAAAGCTGTCACTTTTGTCATTTGTTAAGCATTTGTTGAGGAGGAAAGAGAATATTTGTCCTAATTCTGAGCTCCCTAAGCTGTGCCAAGAAAAAGGAAAAAAAAAAAAAAATCATCCCGCTAATGCACTGTATTGCAACAGAGATTAAATTGATCAGTCTGCTTAGGTATTTCCAGAGTGTCCCTTGCTGTAATATCTGGGCTCTGTATTGATGTGCAGTACAGTGCACTAATAGGTAATAGAAAATATTTGAATAGCTAGCAATATATCTAATTCCACATATGACTTTTAGCATGGTGAATTACTGAAATCATAAGCCTGATGTTTGAAAGGGTGAGGCTTTGGTGCTGTGCTAGGAAGAAAGGAGGAGCAAATTTCGCAACTTGCTTTAGCCTTTTTTGAGGACATGATGGCTCTGAGCCTGCCCAGGGAACTTTCCCACAGACGTTTATTGCAGGTCTGGGACTGAGACCGAGGGTGAGAGACAGCAATTTATAAGTACTGATCCTGGATCTGTCATCTCCTCTCTGAGTGGTTTTAACACAGAATTCTGCCGCAATTTCCTCTTCTTAATGAGCCAGTGAGGATGATTCAGTTAAGGTTTGAACATATCTTTGAAAATGTTACAGGCTGTTCTTGTTTGACTTCCATTAAGCTTTTATTTTAATCTCAGAAGACCAGTCAAACACAAAAGATATGCAAAGTACTTTATATTTTGGCCAAAGCCTATTTAGAATAGTGTACGTGGCTATCTTTAAAAAAAAAAAAAAAGAAAAAAAGAAAAGAGGGGGAGAGAAATTGGATAAAATCTTAAGTGCATATACTGAGCTCATGTCTCCTGGTATGACTGACCCAGAATATCTAATGCTGAAGCTTCCTGCAGAGAATCTGATCCTGGGTCTTGCACAAGGCCCAGTACACGCTTGGGTAGGAATTTGTAGTTTTGCTGCAGGTGAACTTCCCGTCATAATGGATGTGTTCAATAAGCTCTAGTTATTGAATTTAAACACAGAGTCTCAGTTCTTAGAATAATTCAAGGAGTTTTGGACACTGAGACCCAGCAAATGCCATTTTTGACCTCTTAATGAATTATAAATACATGACTCAGGGGCTCAGAGCATGGATGCATTGCGCTTCCTCTCTCTTGAAAACAGGGAAGTGGAGTCAGGGAAGGAGTGCTCGGCTGGGCAGCGTTCTTCTTTGTTACTTGCTTCCTCTGTAGTTTCTTTTATTGCCTTTGGACATGCTGTAAACAAACACCAATCTCTCTCCTCTATCACATTAACTCACAGGCTGCTCAGCAGTCCTCAAAGTCTCACAAAGGTCGTAACATTTCTTTAATCATATCTAGTTTACTTTTCCTGTGGCTGCCCAGTTGCCATGCTGTTGTCTCGAAAATAAAGCGTGTGATACTAACCTTTGGGTATTTGATTTGTTGAAGTCGAAAACAGACAAGGTCACAGTTTGTTGATTGTATTTGTTGTTCTGAATTTATATTGTATTTAATTAATCCCATGCTTCATGTCATCCTTTAGTCACTTGAAAGGGCCAGAAATATTTTGACTTTGTAAGGCAGGTGGTTGTAGAACAGGGCCTTTCGTCTGAAGTTTCAGAGCTTAATCTTTGGAGGTGCTGATGCTCCTTGTCACGCAGACAAACACTGCTTGAGTACTTCACGTTCAAACTCAAGGATGAGCTTGACGTGCCTTTTGAAGTCAGGACACATTTTCCTAAGTCTCGTTGGTAGAGACCTCTATATGAAGGGGAAAGGTTTGTTTTCTACATAATGTGAAACGTAGTCCTCAAAGGACCCATCTAGGCATTTCATGTAGCTTAAGTCTTGGTGATGTCTGTAGTCTCTCTTTTCATGACACAGTGGGTTTCTTATGCCTTTACTGTCTTTGGTACTGAGAGTTTTAATTTTTTCTTAGAGTATTTTGTAGCTTTTGAGCTGTTCCTGGCAGGAGGGTGGAAAAGGAGGACTCTTCTGAAGTATGGTCTTGTTAAGCCTGAGGCTACAGGCAGCAGGGATCGGTGGATTTTGCTGACCTTCTAGTCCTGCACTGTTCATGAGATGCTCACCTCCTGAAAAGGCAAAACTACCTTTATGCACCAAGTTTTCAGACTAAAACCAAAGGGATACTATATTTCCAAGTATAAAGGCTATGATCTCAGAGGTCAAACTTTTGTTATTTCCCTGTGTACTCAAAAGTTGAGTGAAACAAACTTTCTATTAACACTCCACTCCTCAAGTTTTTCTTTCCTCCTGTGACTTTTCCTCCTCTGCTCTCTTGTGTGATTTGTCCAGGCTTCCTTCTCATTTTCATGTGGTTTTGCCTCCTCTCTACTTCTGCCTTCACCTGCCTGAGTCTGGTCCTCCCTCAGTTAAAACATTTGCCTTCACCTTCTTAGTCTCATTCTCATAGAGTGGGAGTCTTTTCTGTATTTTGGCATATACAAGTTCAACTTCTGTCAAAGTCCCCATTTATCCAGTAGAAAAAAAGAAGTGCCTCTAGGGGTCACGTCCCCTGGGATCCTTAGGTGTCTAAGGTAAGTTTTACAGCTATCCTTCATTGTCTCTGTATACCAATTTCTCTCCCTAGATTAAAAACTGACATGCTTTCACTCAGATGTTTAATTTTAGATGCCTAAAATTTAAGTGAGATTATCCTCAGCATTATCTAGAGCTTCTATTGCCCCTTTGAATGTCTTTATTTCCTTATAGATTTTCTAAAGCCCGTTCTTCTTTCCATCTTTTCACAGTATTTTCTCCAGTAATACTGTCACATTTTATTATCCTATTCTCTATTTCCCCTTCAGATTTGTACATAAGTACTTCATCAGTCTTTAAATCTCCTGACATCTCCATAAACATATGTTTGTTCCTCTTCTTCCCCCCTTGAAGTTCCCTTAGCTCGCCTCTATTTTAAATTTACTCTTCCAAAAATTGCTTTCTCCCACATGAGTTCTCCACAGTCCTCTTCATTTCTTCCCTAGCTGATCTGCAGAAGAAAATAAGTTGAGAGGCAGAGGTGCCTTGGATAATGTCTTCTTTCCTGCTTTTACACCAGCTAAAACGATCAAGGAGTGTTCAGCCTATTTCCACTGCCGTGCTCTCCTCCTCCCCATTCCCTCTCCCCAGCATCCTACAATCCAGCTCCGTTGACTTTCTTCCTGCAGAAGGCAGGTGGTTGGATGCCATGGAAAGCAAAACCATGAATCTAACCCATGAAAAGCAGATGTGTGCGTTGCCCTGCAGTAATAGCCTAAACCCTCTAGAAATGCTTTCCCTTTACTCAGAAACAGCTCTTTCATACTACTGTCGTTACCATTTGCCTCCTGTGGTGGCCTATTATTGTTTAAAGTCTCTGACACAGAAAAACAAAGTCTTTATTTGAGAGGGAGTAAGCAGGGGAAAAATATACATTCCAATCAAGCAAATTTGCTCTTTTACCATATGTTTTTGCTCGACGGCTTCTTTTACTGACTTTAAACACCGTTGTAGCAGCAGCAGCAGCAGCACCTGCCTCTCCCATGCTTCCCACGAGCGCTTTTAATCGGTTCTGCCTCACCCCCTCTCCATCTCAGCTGCCCTTAGCTTGCTGCTGGAGAACGAGGGGGGAGGTGCAGCGATTCTTTCTTGTTTCTCATCTCCCTCACATGCATTTTACTTGTACGAAACTCTCACCTTGTTGGAACAGAGGAGTGAAAAGCCCTTGTGAAGGCATCAGATCTTAAACAAGTTTCTTCTTTAAATTCTGCTTACCAGACATTGGCCTCATGGTGCTCCATGCCATCTAAGACGAGATGGTTGTAGTAATTTAATCGTAACACACTCCTTTTACCAGCTTGGTCAATAACTGAATGATATGAAGGGTCAAGGTTTACAAACTAGTGAACTCTGCTCCTGGGTACTGTTGTTCTCCTACTTGCTTTTCCCATTGAAAAGTAATTGCTTGGAGCACCAGAAATGATTACAGAAGATTACACCTTTTAAAGCAGCCTCAGGATCTCATTCCGAGGAAGAACACCATCTCTAAAACGTTGTATGCCTCGCCCAGCAATTACTTACTTTGTTGTAGCTAATTTCAGAAAGCATAAATTGTGCATTATTTCTGAAGAGGTTGGTTTTTTTTTTTGACCAGAAGAACTGAAAGTGGATGCTTTTCCAACAGATTTTCATACGGCTTCCACATAGTTGTACAAATGAGAAATAAAATATTTTGTTTCCATTTCTCACATTCTTTTTTAGAATTTAAAATTTAATTCTTTTATAGTAAAATTTCTTGATGAGCAAAGTTTAGTACACCATGGAACTGCCTAAAATATAAGTTTTAATTTTCCATATTAAAAATTTTTCATTATGAAAATTGCAACATATTATCACAGGTCAGGCAATTCAATCCACAATCAAATCTTTTTATTTGTTAAACAATTTTTTTCTTGTCAATATCACCAAGTAGCATTGATACCATCTTATGTGGCAACTCATTACTGAACGTTGTCTCTCATGAGGCAATATATTCTTACTTCTCATTGAATTTTTGTGGTGTACATCATGAAAGACCTCGTTTCAAAGAAAAAAATCCAACCTGTATTAGAGAGTAGCCACATAAAGCACTTCAATTGCAGTCCATGAGAGCCTATAGCAATTTGGGAGAGCACAGGCATTTCTTGAAGTGATCCCAAATGGAACATGTATAGTTCAGATGAACTGAAATGAGCATTTTGATTCAAGGAATAATGAAGTATTTCATTTTGGTAGATAATTTTAGAACAATATTTTTCACCATTTCTGCATCACAGTTTTTTCCACAGCTGCTTCTTTCATGGAAGAATTTAGTATTTTGACTTTTCACCCCAAGCTGAATTTTGTACCCCATAGAAATTCCAATTTTTAACTGGTTTTAGACATCAGTAACCTCCCGTGCATATTTCAGAGGCAAGAGATATGTTGGAAGCACTGTCTTTAGCAAAATGATACATATGTCTGTCCATGTAAGCCTCAATATAATGTATTATTAATACAATGTAATTTTAAGAAACTTGATTGGATTATGCAAAAGACATTGCCTTAAATTATTAAAACCAACATAATGGAAGTTGGATGAAGAGGCTGTGGTACTGTACTGAAATACACAGTATTCTGCCCTCTTGCATACCCATGTGAGGACGTAAAGAAGAAAGAGTTTCTCTTATTCTCTTCCATATGCTGCTCCTATTTGTACTGCTGTGGGGTGGCAGTGACCAGCTCTCACACAATCACTGCATTTCACAGGGAGATGGGCCAGATTCGGGATGTCCTGGGGTATGTTCAGCCACGCACACTAAGAAACCGCAAGGCAGGCTAATTCCATTCGCTGCTGTTTGACCCTGTCTGAGGAGGTCTGACCTCAGGGCTCGCGGCAAAGCAGGAATTTGAGAGTGTGGTAGATTATTTACTAGATTTGCTCATTTAGATAAGAGGCACCATTGAATCTTCCTGGATGGAACTAAAATAGTTGTGATGACATTTGTTTTACCATGGAAAGTAGTCGGTCTGTCTTTCATGGAGTATTAAAGGGAAAAGTCAATCAGTCAATTTTAAAAGCAGGTATATTTGGACAGTGAAAAGACACAGCACAGTCAGATCCAGACTACTAGGAGAGCAAGAAAATTAAATTGCAGCTAACTCTAAGGGACCGTTGTGTTAACACTGGAAGAAAGCAGTGTCTGAAATGAACTTAGGAGTAGGAGATTCTAGGATGGCTGCATATCTGAACAGTTGAGCACAGTGTGAGCAAATAAATAACTTGGTGTTCTACACACCAAAGCCTGATTTTATTTTAAAACAGAGTGCAATGTTTGTCCAAGACTTTCAGCTGTCTTCCCATGTTGCAGGGTGGGTGTGCATATGCTCACATATGTATGGCGTTGTGCATTTCCTACATAATTGTTGAGATCATCCCATTTGTTGGATCTGTAACCTCACACTCCAACATAATAAAAAGGGAGTAGTAATGCCTGAGTCTCTAGGGAGGTGGGGAAACCAAAAGAAGTTTATTCTTCTGCTCATAAAAATAAACCTACCTCAGCTCAATAGTTTTTCCGTAACAGGCATTATTAGGAACTGATTGATCAGCAATACTACCCACTTACATCTGGCATTGAATTTCCCAAAGATATAGCTTTTTCATTATCTAAAAAAAAAAAACCAAACCAAAAAAACCCAAACAACCCTGTATGCTTATAGGGTAAATCCTTCTCCTTTAGTGCCCTGTTCAATATATAATATTCTCTGTCAGCTCTTTACACTGCAGCATCAGATGGCATGGATCTAAAAAGTAAGTGCCTAAACCCAGAACAACAGAGCTATAAGAGCTATATCTTCAAGTGTAGCCAGTGCCTTATAGAATAATTCAGTTTTCCATTAATACATAGGCAGCAGAAGACAGATGAACAAAAAATTACTAGAATGGTATGTACTGCAATGACCATGAAATCCAGAAGAATGCTGACTGATGGCAGATGAGATCTGATTTATCAAGTAAGGTGTATTAAACAGATGCTTTCAGAAATTGGGGGGACAGCAATTCCCGATTATGGAAAGAAGCAGCAAAATACCTGCTGCTTTTGTCCCAGTTCCCTTATGGGAAAGGGAAGAAGCAGGCAGAACCCATAAAAGGTGACAGCTCGTGTGAAATCTAATCCTGCTGGTTTACCACTGAGGATAATTTTAATTTCCAACTGCCAATGGCATTTACTATTCTGTATATAAAATCACCCTTAGCTGGTACTTTTTGACTGCTGATGAGCTTTATTCCATTACTTGCTGGATACTCCCAGCTCCTGTGGACTGCCGGGGGCACTGGGGACACTGCAGCAGTTAAAAAACGCTCCTCAAAACATGTAAATGCAGGGCTGCGAGTGCTGGTTCCCTTACACGGCTTGAAGTCAACTTCTAGCTAGGTTGGTTACCTGGGAAACAGCTGTCAGCACAGTGGAAAGGAATCCATTTAGTGTGGTGGATAGGTGATGATTTTCAAAAAAAACCAGAGAAACAACAAAAAAAACCCCACCATTGCTCCATAATTTAGCTTTTTGTGTGTATCATGAAAGAAACAGGAGGTAAGGTGTACTTTTGAAGAAGTTTGTTAAGAATAAATTATTCCCTGAACTAAATAGTCTGGAACTGCAGACATGGTTTAGTTTATGGGAAGGGTCTTTTTATAATGGATTTAGATTTCAATAGTAGCTCAAAATCTGTTTATAACAACAATACTGAAAATAACATTTTTTTTTCCCAGTTATTTTCAATTTGTATGCTGCAAGTATGCCGTAACTGAGAATATTTAAATTGTTGACAGTTCTTATCTTCAGGGTTCTTCCAGAAGCATTAGTCTTTAGAGCACCTATCTAATGAAGGTAAATATTGTTGGATATTTCAGATAGTGATTCCTAAAGCTGCAGCAGAGACAAGTTAAGAATAGCTTTTCCAAAGTTGTCAGAGTTAAGAATTCCTGGCTTCTGCTCTGTGCTCAGATTCACTGACCTGTGTCACGTCTCAAAGACAAAAGCAGAAAAGACAGTGACATGAAAAAGCTGGTTGTCTTGGCACCAGTTATGCATTTCTGATGACCTAATGGTAACGGCGCCATCGAACCTCCAGTTGTTACGTGTATTGCTGTGCAGTTTTCCTCTTTTTAGAGGGGGCTTCTCGCTGCTGTTTTGGCAGAGAAGGATAACCATATCACCTTAAACTAAATAAAATATGTGTAAAAAGTTCATGCCTATCTTCTGTGTTCATAAATTTCTATTTAAATTGTTGTTAATGTTTCAATTTGAGATGAACTCAGAACATCTCACCACTGATTTGTCTTCCTCATATGACCCAAGTGGGCTTCCAGAGTTTCATTGCAGAATTACTTTCTTAGGTTCCTCTTCAGCCTTAACCCTGGCTTCCTTAAGGCTGCCAGAAGAATTAAGTATCCCCCTTCTATTGACGTACAGTGGGCATGGGACACCGTAGGGACCAGTTTCCACTGAAAATGCCAGACTCCTGCCAGTGCTCCCAGAAGGATCAGGGAGCTGATCTTCCTGAAAGCAAGTCCTGTAGGAGAATAGAACAGAAAAGAAAGAAAAAAAATAAGGTTTTTCATTCAGCTCCTTGATTTGGATAGCCATGTGACTTCATGAGTGCTTTGTGGCTCAAAGGTTGGGACAGGAGTGTTCAGCTGTGGAGGGCAGAACTTCTCCACAGCAGCCAGCACTTAAAATCAGTTCAACCAAGTGTGAAACAAACTGCAGTTGTCTTTGACTTTTTTGAGAATCTTAAAAAGTCGTGCAGTTTTTTTTACAACAGTAATCTCCAGTCATTTAATTTAATCCTCTAACTAAAGATTTGAGAAATTACTCCTCCCAGGTGTTATAGATAGTGAAATTCCAATTAACTGTTGTGAGCATCACATCAGTTAGCTGATAGGTGTACATGTAAAGGCAGACATAGTATAACTGTATTAAAATGCAGGAAGAGTTTCAGGTATTGTATAACATATATATGTTTGTTCGTGAGTAAATTTGACAAAATTGGGCATGGAACAGCTTTGAGCTATTAAATGAAAAGGAAGCCCCCTAGGAGTTTCCAAAGTAGACGCAAATAATATGTTTGTACCTCCACATATTGTGAAATTCCATGTTTTTTTCAGAACTGTCTTTTGCAAAACTCCGTTTAGCCTAACTAATCCGTCAACTTGAAAATTATCATCTCAATTACCTGTTTATCCTTGTTTCAAGATCTAATATTTCCTAAGGTTCCAAGATTAGAAAAGGTATCGTATACCATTAGTCTGGAATACCACTGGTCCATAATGCTCAGTTTCCATTGCTAGTCTTGCTGATCAATATCCTCAAACCCACAGTCCTTAGCTTAAGTTAAATATAATTGTCCTGTAGGAAAGATAGGAAGGAAGGAAAAATATCCTGGAAGCTATTTGAAGGCAACTAAAGTTAGCTGAGAGCAGGTGACGAGAGGAAATTATGCTAGATGAATGCAGTTCGTTTCATGAGTTCATACTTTATGGTTCTAGAAATAGAGGTGCTTATCCTGAACACCTGTGTATGGTTATACTTTTGGATTTTTTTCTTAAGCAGTCTAATGGCAACATTATTGCCTCCATTATCCTTTGTGTGGAAAAAAATTAAGCCCGCCTAAAGGAACTAGGCTGTGGCTATTTGTGAAGAAGGAGAAGCCAAATGTAGCACAAGAGGTGTCTCTGAGTAAAATGATGTGGCATGAAAAGATTCCTCCACAGAGGAGGAAAATTTCACATGACTATAAGCATACGTTTATGTTAATTAAGAACACATCTAGGGTTGGAGAGGCTTGAGAACTGAATATTACCGTACAGAATATATATGATCGCTCTTAAATATTTGTGTCTGCAACTGCATATTACTATATGCTCCACACTATGCTTAGCAAGTCTGTCTGTCAGAAAGCTCTAATTGCTTTATGTGTGAGAACATTAAGCTGCAATAAATTTATATACACAGCTGTTCCATTACTGCAGAACAAGTTTTATCTCCTAATAAATTGATGTTTCTTTTTAGTGTCAACTCAAACCAAAATTTACACCCGAGAAGGTGAACCTTAACATCACATAATTAGTTCAGTGACACCAGTGGTAATAGAGGGTACACACTGTACATCTCTTAAACATATTGATGGAGAAAAGTTTTGACTTCTGTTAATTGTTTCTTGAAAGCTTAATTGTGATTAAGAGCAGCTTTAATTGGAAAAGGAAAAAGAATCGTGACCTTTAAACATACACTGCAAATAGCATGTCTGCATTTACAAGGAGTTGCACCATAACGGAAAAAACCCTAAAAGCCCTCTTTAAAATGGGGGGGGGGGGGGGGGGGAGGAGGGAGGCATTGTGGTTCTGTATGGAGTCACATTTAGGTTAATGGAACAGAAGCTTAGACTGCCCTGGACTTTTGATTAATATTTAATTAATCTTCTGTAGAAGACTCTGATTTGAATTAAACTGGGTACTAATAAAGGAACCAATTCACCAAAGAGTTCACATAAATTTGACCTGCCATTATGAGAATTTAAATTAAAATGGCCGAAGTTTTGTTTTCTGCTCATTTTATGCCTGCTCTACATCAAGTGCAAGTAATTTACTAGGAGTGATAGAGCTGGGAAAAATGCGACCTGAATTGGGCACTAGTAATAGAGCCATAGCTGTAATATAAAACATGCCATTTGGTTTATTTTAAATAAGTACCATGAGCTAATGAGTTGTATTGTTCTCTCAATGCAGGCTTTTACAGTCCTTGCAAAAGAAGCAATTACCTGTACACAAGAAGGGGAAGTGTAGTTGCTTAAATGTAATCAGATAACCAGCCTTTGGTTGTCTTGGGTTCAGCCAACAGGAGAATGAAAGGAGGAGGCCGTATGTGAGTCGTGAGACTATTATTATTTTATTTGTGCCAATGGCTTAAAATAATATTGTTTGGTTAAAAAAGAATCCCCAGAATGCTTTTGGGGAGCTGCTCATACTTCTACATTGTCTCTTACTCGAAGTAGCAGTAAAAATGATGCAAGTGAAGGCTGTCCCCAGCTTTTCTGACTTCCTTGACTTCCCGTTCTGTTGTGTGTAGGGGTGTCTGGAGTCACTATTGCTGGCTGCAAAGAGAGGGCGGGGCTGAAGGGGCTCTTGCAGGATTTTCCTTTTTTCAGTCCTGATGGATTTTTAGTATCTGCTTAACCTCAGCATAGGAAAAGTGAGTTTGTAGTTATTTCACTCACAATTTTTTCTGCCAGCTTTTTTCATAGTCATGGTAGATACCATCACCATCTTGCGTGCTAGTCAGCTCCTAACCTGGTGAGCATCTTTGACATGGCCCTCTCCGTAAGTTTGGATGATATCTAAATCCCACAGAATTTCTCCAAGTAGCATTTGTAAGGTAATTTTTCTCATTCAGGTGCTCTGACTTTAGAAGTCTTCTCTGATACCTAATTCATCTGGGTTTAGGTGTCTCCAGTGTTGTCCTGTATAGCTTGGTTCCCTTTGCAGACGTGAGTCACTGAGCTGACCACCTACTGCATGCATTTGTTGTGGGGAAAAGGACCATTTCATTCCATTGTGCAAGAGCAAATCTGTTCTTAGACTGTAAAATCTTTGGTTAAGGGCTGGTTGAAGGCAGTCTGTGTAGTATCTGCTGCAGATAGGGTCCTGTTATTTGAGTAGTGCTTAATGATGCAGAAATCTGGCAAAAATTAATAAAAAGTAAATAGCAAAAGGGCGGCAAAATCAGATCTTTGTGGGTCCTTCTTCCTCGGAGTATTTATCATTCTTTTCTTAGATAGCCTCTAATTCCTGGTTTTGGTTTCCCTGAAAAGCAAATTATTATGCAGCTCAAATGGGAAAATTCATGGAAATAGAACTTCATCTGAGCAAGCAGCATAGCTAACTCTGGAAGCTAACTCTCTGGAAGCCATGTCTTGCCTTAGTTCATTTTGAAAATTCCCGTAGATACTCACGGAGTTTCTGTTACCTTTTGTAGGAGAGAAGTAATTTTCGGAGAAGGCTAGTGCTTACACAAGGGACGTGCATTTTCTTCTACCACTGCCCTCTTTACAGGATCCCAGCAGTCACACATGACAAAAAATACAATGTCACCTGTTACAATATAACCGTTGAATTACAGAGACAATACTACACTATGAGTTTATTTCAGAGATTAATCATAAATACCAGTGCAGTTTTGTGCTGATGTTTCATTAGTCTGTCACTTAACAGCTCATTGCATTAATAAGGCTCATTGTATTGAAAAAGATTTTAAAAAATTAATTGCAATTCGTATTTTTTTAGATAATTGAAGAAGATACACTGAGCTTTTAAACTCAAGGGGTAGAAAAAAATGTTTTAATACATTTTTAAAATAAATGCATTTGTTAAAAAATAACATACTCTTCAATATAGGGTTCAGCCTACTTGGTTTTTTGGCTAGTGAGGAATGGTCAATGCTAGTAGAAACAAGTCTATAATTTTCATTAAATGGAACTGGCTCTGCAGTATTGCCTATGTTAATAGCTGCAGTTACTTGCTTGTAATATTTCATCTTGTCTTTTGGGAACATGAAAGAGCATTTTGTAGGTATGTATCAAATTCTTCAGGTCAGCTGGGTTCACAGTTGTGCAGACTCACAGTTCTGTAGCTTCATTTTCTTCTGCTGGCAGGAGTTCCTTGTTGCTGGAAATACCCAAAGGAAATTCTTAAAGAAGATGTGGAGAGCATTAGAATGTCAGGGTACAACTTAGCCTTCTGTCATTTGTTTAATAATTATACATTTTCTGGTGTTGTAACAATTAATTCCTCTTACTGGAGACTGGTTACGTATGAACTTTAGATGGACTTATTAGCTGTTTCCCTGGAATATAAATTGCTGCCATCAGTTGTTTGAAAAATTCCGTTTTCATCTCAATGTGATTCTGTCATCTCAGAAATGCCTTCAGAGTCTTAGTCCCAAAATAAGAGAGGGAGGAAGGGGAAATATCTTAAATAATGAGTAACAATGGCAATTTTTTGTTTTGGGGTGTTGTTTTTCATAGACATTTGTTTACTGTATAGAACAAATGCTTAGTGTGTCCTTTGACAAGTGCAGTCCATTAAATGCTTTATTCATGAACTGGGATCAAGGGATTGTCTCAGTTCTAGCCTGCTCTCTGAAATAAAATAATACAAGCAATTTCTGTTAAGTATTATGCTTCAGGAGAGAGGGGGGGGAAGAAGAAATTCTTTAATCTCTTTGATCAGATTTGAATGGCAGAGAAATCTTATGCATTAATGTTTAAAATTAGCGATTTTATCAGCAATCATTCTAGTAAGTAGAACTTGGGCTGCTGTGCTGAATAACTATACTTCTTAGTATGTGTAATGTGTTGATTTCCCTGGAGTTGCTCTTTAATTCATTGTAGAGGAAGAATGAAGAACTAGTAAATACAAAAAGAAGAAACTGAGTGATATTGCCGTAAGTGGACATGTTCAAAGTGGTATGACATGCGTCTTTCTGGTAGCCCAGGGATAACTTACCAGACCATTTCTGTAGCAAATTGTTTCATAATCAATCCCTGAATTTCATACTCGTAACAAGATGCTTAGCGCTCAAACTTATTCATTATTTCTTCCCCTAAAACCTTTTCAAAACTCTTGGACAGATCTTCAGATGCCCCTAAACTCTCAAAGCTTGGTTGGATTCAGTGGGTCTAGACAGGTTTGCGCTAGTTAAAGCTCAAGCCCAGCATTGCGTTTTAGAGTTCTGTATGGGAACTGGCATTGCTGTTCTTTAGTTAGAATCACGTATGTAGAAATTTCCATTTCAGTGAAGCTTATGAATTAGAAATCTCACTTTTTTAATAGTGTTCAGGAAATAATTTCTGGTTTCTATACAGGGACTCATGAAGTGAGTGCACATGAGACGCTCCCAATGGCAGCAGAAGGTTCTGGTTTGCGGCAGCGTTTTTGCTGCTGGGCCTCCTGCCTGAAGTGTCTGAAATAGAATTACAGTACAATTTATTAAATTTATTATTATGCTCTAGAAGAAAAAGCATTTTCACGGTTTTATGATCTGACTGAGGATCTGTAGGGTGTGACTAATCTGTTACATTTTGGGATATCTGGCCAGTACAAGTCTGAATGGCAGTAATGCGTGCTACACAGCCATGCTTAACATCTTCGAAACTTTCTTTTAGTGCTTGCCATTTGGACTGAAATCTTCCTAATTAAAGATGTCAGAATAAAGCAGTATCTTAGAAATCCAACTGAAACTAGGTAATGATGACAAAATAAAGTGATATCAGTTTGGATATATTTTAACATGATGTCAAAACACATTGTCATCAAAATCCCAAGAGACACCATTATGGTGTCAAAATGAAACATTATCAACCTCAGACTACAAGAATAACAACGTGAAATGATACCATTGTAACTTTGTAATGTAATGCCAATATCATGCAAAATAAATTTGACGTACTAAGTGGAATTACTCATTATACATATTTCATTTCTTTCTGTTTACTAAAAAACATATGGCAATTATGTTACTCAAGAAAACCTTACAGCATTTGCATAGCATTTGCTGAAGTAATGTGAAAGTTGAGATACAATTAGTCATACCAAGGGGATCTTAACCACAGAAGCTGCTATGTCACAGTCCTCGGCTTATCTCAGGCATGGCTATACGTGTCTGTAGGTTTCAAAAACTAAAAATCTTGGGGTTTTTTTCTAGAAAGGGGAATTACAAACAGTAGTATAGTGTACTCTGTAAAGAACCATTAAAATTACAGTAAATTAAATGAGAACTGATTGTTGTATAGACTTTATACAGGGTCTCAAAATCCACTTCTTAAAGAAGGCTGTTCTCCATTTGTGGGAATGTGAATGCAAACACAGAGAGGCTGAGGGACTTCGACAATTTTATTCTAATTCATTTTTCTGCCTACAGATTAAACTGTTGGGTTCTACTGCCATGCCAGTTGACCATCAGCTTCTACCAGGCATTTCTAGTACTAGATTTTCTTAGGATGATTCATTTTTCACCTACCTTGAGCCCAAGTTAGAGTAGGATTCATCTGCCCTAATATAGTTGTCTAAAGCTACTCATCTAAGCCTGAGCTCTAGTTGTCTTTGTCAATGAAGAAAAGTAATGAGCTCTCAAGGGTAAGTAATTGCATCCTAAGACAGGTGCTGTGAATTGCCCTCTGGAGTAAGTTATTTCTCTGTATTTCCCTTAGAAAAGGTCTAGATGGGTAGCTTTAACTACATGCCTACCTTTTAGATGATTAAAATTAGTTGAGGAAAATTCCACCTTACCTTGTCCTGGTAAGTAAATTAGCTTTCCTGCAGCCTTTATCAGGCTCATTGTCTTGGTAAACCACTGAAGTGGTGTTACAAGTGAATGTTTTATTTCTTCTGCAGCAAAAGAAATACACACTTTTGGGTATCTGAAATCTGCGCTTGGGTTGAGACTAAGCAGCCCAGCAACAATGAATACTAGAAATCAGGATTTCTAATCCAGTGTTTCAAAATATAGCAAGACCCTCAGCAGTTACTGAGCATCCTGCACAGTACATCTGAAAAAGAGTTCCTGAGGAAAAGATGTTTTCAACATTTCTAAGAGGAAAAATGAGTGAAATAACTTGAAAATACCTTAAGTAGTAAAGTATTCAGTAGTCCAGCTGACTCATTAAATAACCAACTGAATTTTTGGATAAAAGGTAAGCGCTGTTCTTGTTTGTCCTCGCCTGGAATTGATTTTGTTTTTAATATAACTCTAATTTCATGCCAATTTCTAGTTTTAAAGTTAATCAAGACAGTGTGGTGATAAAGCATGATTAAAACATCTATTTATTAAAATCTTCATCTTTACAATAAAATGCTGAAAGGATTTATCCAGAAATCAGCTGCTTTGTAGAATATCATATTGAGATTTTTTTTTAATCTCCATATGCAAATAATATTTAATTAAAAATCTTAATTAGTTTTTGTGATAATCGGTATAAATCTTAGTGATCAACTTTGTAAGAAGGCAACAGCCATGTGAATTTCGGCACCAATTAAAGTAATCAATCTTAGCTTTGATACTCGTTCTTTCTTGGTTGACTCATATGGGAAACTGCGTGCACAGGAGCTAAATGATGAAATGCTTAACAGCAAGCTCAGATTTGAAGTTTTATGTAGAGGTTGCTGATTACTTAGTGCCAAAACTAAAACAATGATTTCACATTTCTCTGTGTTTTATGTAGATTTTCTGATATACTACTGATGCTCCTAGCAGAGGGAGTCTCTAAGTTTCAGATTTCTGAAACCATGTGAAACTTTGACGTAGCTTTGGTATCCGTAGGCCAGTCATTTTGTTTGTTTTTAACGGACAACTTCTCATTTTGCACTTGGAAATTAGCCTATATTTAAAGTAAGATATAACATAAAATCAATCAAAATATTATTTGGAGATTTATAATGCAATAACCCCTCTGTCAAAGAACAGAAATAATTACACTATAATTATGTTAGCGGCTGGTAAGGACTGTGGGAGCCATGTGAACTCTGCATAATGTATTATCTTTTTATATGTTCAGGCATCTTAAAGAGATGTCTTTGTCTATACATCACTGTTTGTCTAGTGATGTACTGCTCAATACTGTAGTTTTATTCGTACTTTAAGATGTCATTTTTAGTGAGGGCAAGTGTTCACAAGAGTCAAAAATGCTCTGTTGTGTTTTGCTAGTTGCAACACCCTGATATCTATTCCCTAAGCATTTTCTGTGAGAAATTAAAGAGAAATTAAGCAACAGAAAATATTTTTTGGATTTCCAGTATAACTTATGTCAATGCATTAAGCAAGGCCTAAATAACTTTTAAAGAAGGGGGGTTTTGCATTGAAACAAAGTTTCACCATTTACAAGCACAGTGTAAAGGTGCATTATTTGAATAAAATATTACTCACTTTCAATGAATCCTTCAAATCAATGGTATAATTGGGATTTTTTTTTCTATATTTTTATATCTCTAGACTCCTCCCATGAAAACACAGGCTTTTTCTCCACTCTAAGTGTTGGCTAGAGTTGGTGTCTGAAGCTGATTTTATACTGTAAAATACAGTGTCAGCACATGGCAGTAGCTGATCGTGTAAGGTGAGCTCGCGTGAACTGGGTTATACCTGCCCGACAACATTCACACCACACAGGTGGTGTTGGCTATGGACAGATGTTCCTTTTTGCAAATAGCTGCCGTGCTTTAAGAAGTGGCTGCTCCCTAGCTGCTTGTTGCTGCCCCTCTGCTGACGATTTCTACCCCCACATCTCATCCGGAGAGGAGATCAGAGGGAACTCTCCCTAAAGCAAAGCAGCTGGATGAGCTTAAACAGAGATGAAGGCTGACATGGTCTGAAGCCCACTAGGGATCTCTCCGATGATCCCTTCTGCTGGCACAGGAATGACCAGCTAGGTCCAGGAGAGGATTTCTTCTCTGTGGTCTTTGTTAAATGTCTTTGTACTACTGTGCCAGGCAATCCTCCTTGTGTTGACACAAAATAGCCTGTGATGCCTAATTGTGGATGTTCATCAGACCTAAAAACACTGGAGCCATCATTGTCTGTTCCAGTTTGGATAGGAATACTCAGAAGGTCAGAGCCCACATCTCCCCCCCGCCTCTGCAGTAGTTTTGTATTTCATTTAGAACCAAACTGAAAATTTCTCTTTTGCTTAACCACCAGTATTTTTGTTTTATTTTCTTTTTCCATGATTTATTAAATCTTTCTATGTATATTTCTGCCATTTCCTTAACACCTTCATAAGAAATTCAGTTAGATATCATGTATTTTCTTTTAGGTTACTTGTGGTGTTCTCTTTTTTTTTTTTTTTTCCTTCTTTTTTCCTTTTTTTTTTTTTTTTAAAAAAACCCAAAAAAAAGTAAGGCTTAGACTGCGTGATAATAGCTGAGTATCTGTTTTCAGATGTTTATAGCAAGCTCCTAAAATCTCTGCTTTTCCTTTGAGTAGAAGAATTCCCCTGAAAAGTAAGACTGGATTTCTGTCTCCGGTGTGCAGGCTCTGACAGGCTAATAAGGAAGAGTGATGGTAGCAATAAAAAGGGTCTTGGGTACATTCTTCAGATTTCACTCATTGTAAACTGATGGCCCTGCTACAGAAGGGCCACAGAGGGACTCAAAGTGAAATCTTGTCTGGGGAGTTTGAAGAGACTGTTGTGGTGAAGTGACCTCCCTATCAGCTCCAGCTCTCCACGTTGTTTATGGCCATCGCGTCAGAAGCAAGTGCCAAATTAAAAGTATTTGAGACTACCTTTTTAACCCAGAAGAGATGTACAGTTTTGATTTTTAATTATTTTCTCTGTTGAAATTGTTGTGAAATGATCAACAAATCACAACATCAAAATTTGGAAATTAATTTCTTTCACTGAAGAAAGTGAGTGCGTTTGGGGACCTGCGTAACTTCTTTGTGGAATTGGAGTTGATGACTACCACTGTGAAGGTAAACTGGAAACGACAGAAAGCTTCCCAATGAGCTGATTTCACATGCATACATATTGACATAAATCCTAGGTTTAAAATCCCTGTTTTGATGGAATTAATATGCTGAAGTGTGTAGGTATGTGTGCAGGTAACATGTTAGATCTTGCCTGTCACATTAAGCCAATCCCTGAATTTAGCTGCCTGTAAAAACTGCAGGCTTTAAAGGATATATAATGCTCTGTACTTATTTAGTAAATATGAAATGGCAAGAGAGAAGGATTTTTATAACCTTGTGAACAGCAGAAATAAGCCAAGACTGAAAGAGATCTGGGGGGAAAAAAATCAGCTAGGATGTCTACCCTTCAGCATGCACGAAGCTGCCATTGTTAGAAACCAACTTTGCATGCATAATTAATTTGAGCAGCACATTCCATTTCTTACAACTAGAAGAGAAATTGAATTCAGGTGTTTGGTGAACATATGGGGGATTTACTGTGAATTTATGACCTGTGGTTTGAGTGTAAAACCCCAAGACACTAGCTGATAAAACTTAATGAAGCTTGTGCAGAGAAGCTATTTTTATTTGCAGTTTTGTAATTGATACATTTTTGGTTTTTTTACACCTCTCCCCCACCTTATTGGCCTTACTCCCAATAAATTCTTTGACACTTAAGAAAAACAAAAGTAGTACGAGATAAACCTTTTTGTGCCTCCTTCCAGGTTATAACTGCACTGTGTTACAAGTACTTTTGTAGTCTAACAAATTTGATCTCTTGCTCAGCTCTTTTTCTCAGACTGACTATAGCAATTCTGTAATCATGCAACAGCTCTTTCATATGATGCCGGCCATGGTTGCTCCTGTTTGTGTACCGTATCCACATGTGTTAATAGCCATGTGCTCGTGGAAAATCTGTTCCCTGGTGTCTCAGAGAAAGACAGTATATAGGGCACAGGAAAGAGAGGACCAGCCAAATGGTTACACTAAAGCAAGCTCGAGAACTGGTATTTAGATGTCAAAAAACAAACCATAGAACAAAAATTACTAAAAGACCAACCTCCTCTGGCAAGCTGGTGGCAGGAAGGAAACGGTGCGAACTCTGCCACTGCTCAGCCCTCATCAACCCTGCAGTGTGTGGGCACAGTCATCTGTGTCACTGGTGGTTAACAAACTGCTGAAAGGGAACAGACCCGCGGAGCATGCACTGGAGTATGGTGCTAGCTTTAAGCCTGGTAAAGGGCATACTTCCATTTTATTTTACGACCATGGCTTTTTATAACAACTTGACAGTTTCTGCTTATCCACCCTCAAGGGCCATCCGAAACAGACAAATCCATCTGCTTGGAGTAAGCACCGTGGCGAGAGGGTGCTCGAGTTTCAGTAAATGTAGCAGAAGCTTTTATATTAGATTACCACCAATTCACTTTCTGTTCAGCTGTTTTCATCCTGCTCAAGTCATAAAGGAAGGGGCTGATTTTGTAGACACTCAGCTAGTTCTGAACTTTGGCAAGGATGCATGCTGCCAACTATGGCATGGCCACCAGAGCAAGGACACCATTAATCCTAATGGGACAGAAATAAACTTCTTCTTCTGCTCCTCTTTACCTGTAGACACAGGTAGATTCAAATTCAGCTCGTGATTTTTAATATGGCGTCAGTAATCTGTACAAATGGAAAGGAATTTATTTTATACAAATAGGTGATAGTTATTTGCCAGCTTGAAGTAAATAAGAACCCATCTGTGTTTTATAACTGCTATCCAGAGATCTAAGCAGCCGATCAGACCAGTGAGTCCCTGGCAGCTCAAATCTGTGTTAAAAGATTTCAAGGTGTAAAGAAGACTGTTTGTTTACCAACCTTTTGGTTATTCTAGTCATGTTGCAACTGCCTGGTGATGTTGTTAAGACCTTTATCCATGCTTTTCAGGCCAATAAATTTTTTTCCAAAGCTTTAGTCATCCCTGTTCAGTAGCATGTTTGTATCTACTTTATCACACTGAAAATCTGTCTGTTTTGAAAGCATTACAACTCTGTACATCAGTGCATGACATCACACTGAGACATTGCTTAATGACCTGAGACTCTGATGGTCATTGCTGCGGCTGCTTGTTTCTGGAAATATGTGACAGCTCTGGCCTATCTAAGCCTTGCTTACAGTTGCAGTTTTAGCCTATGCTGGCGGGTGTGTGTTTTAAAGCAGTGCTCACAAAACAGCTGATTGTGAAATGTGCCATCTGCAGATGGGAGGCAATGGGGTGCCAAGTAGAGATGTGATACAAGGAAGCCCAGCCGCTTTGCAACCCAAGTTAACTTTGGCCCTAAAAGCCTTTCCTTGATTTTTATTTCTTTTAATAATGAGGACACTTTGAAAGAAGAACATCATTTGTATCCAATGCCAGGAGGTGCTAATTATTTTCTGTAAGTTCACAGCCATCCCTTTATTAAGTAGGCACAGGGAAAGGCATGGTGCCTTTAATTAAACTTTTGAGGACTTGCGCCATACATCTGCAAAAATCAAAAGGGAATTTAAGCAGCAGGAACACCTGCAGCCCTGCATCCTAGTAGTCTAGTTGATATGACCCTACCTCTCTTGGATGAGTTCATTCAATAAGTCAAAATGCATTTGCTTTAGACTGTCTAAGGACTCTTCACACTGGATATACTTTGTTTAGATCTGTCCCAAGATACTGATGTGACTTACATAAAGAGTTGTAGATAAAACAGAACATCTCAGGACCTGAAAAGGAATAAATTCAGGTTTGCACTTTTAGGTTTGCACTCCAAAATTTTATTTGTGACAGTTTTTTATTGTGATCGTGATTTTTGCATTTCCCTCCTTCTGGAAGTAGTAATTGTTGGCTGGGGGCTTAATGAGATATGAAGCGGATGTCCCAAGTGTTCCCTGAATGCAGTGGGAGACAAAAAAAATAGCAAAAAAGCACTGATGATAAAATTAACTGGATGAAGAGAGGCATGAAAAGAAACGGGAGATGGCATGGCAGGCCAGGATGGAGATGTGCAAGCCTTCACTGGTGCAAAGCTTAGGGCAGCTGAATAATTTAACCTGGAGAATCAGAACAAGGTTGAGAAGAAAACAGGAATGAAAGGAAGCCAATGTGAGATATGCTCTAAGTCCTCAAGTAATGTTTTCTTAAAAGTATCTTAGCCCTTCTCTAGCTGCCTGCCTTTTCCCTTTTCCTCTTCTAAATAAAAGTGTTTACATCTATTTTTATTATTATAAAACCATTGACTTGACCTCATTTTCTGTGTCTCACAGACTTTTTGAGCAGATACAGAAGTGGTTTTGTCTCTTAATTTAGCTCTTTCTTTTCTGTGAAATAGTCCTTTATTATAATTCACTTCTTTTGCAGTTTTATAAATTCAGGTCATGTCCCTTGCTTTTCAGATAAAATAGAAATATTGTTAAAAGATTTATAGTCTCTGCAATTATCAAACCTTTTAATAACTTTGAATTAACTTTGAATAACTTTTCTTAAATCAGCTTTACTTCTTTTTTCTTTTCTTTTCCTTTGTGTTTTTTTTTTTTTTTGTCATCATTAGAATAAGTTCTTCTTAGGTCTGGAGACAAGTTAATCGTAGATCCAAGGATCATCCTTGTCCTTTGTTGTTCCATCTCTGCAGTGTAATGGGTGTCAAATTCATGCATTTGCTGTTTGGGAGGAGACGTACATTTCGGCGTCATGGCATGGACACTATGCATTTGCTTGCTATTCCTCTGTTGATGTAATTGTTTTAATGACTAACAATCACAAAATGTGCAGAAGTCCTTAGATCTGCAATAACCCTTCCAGTAGCCCATTTTGGGGCTGGTAGAGTGTGTCTGTTTCTTCTAATGCACAGGCCTCAGTGCAGTGCTTTTGGGGTTTTCCTTCTGTTTCTCTCTGCCATTGGATAATTGCTCCAGTGTCGCTTTTGCCCTGTGATCCCTTACAGTTTGAAACAATCTTGATTAAGGAAGGCTGATTATTTACCAAACATCTTGAGTACTTCAAGGTGTCTACATACAGTGCTTTCCTAGTAATTTTGCAACGAAGTTTAATGGCATTTCTCTCTCAAACGTATGTTCTTATATCCGTAATAGTAATACTTAAAGTATTTTGCTACATTTAAGTGCAATTCATCTTATGGAAAACACTGTCTGTGTAGAAAGTATTGGACTACTTGTTTGTCCGATTAACAATACCAGTTTTAAAAATCAACAGACCATTTAAAAGTATTTTGTATCTCTTGTACTGGGTTGTGATGATTACATTTAAAATTTGCAGCATCTAGCAATGCATGGGAGAAAAACAAGTGGTTGTATGTGTGGTAAAGCAGGGCAGAATGTGACAATAAAGAATAAATTTACATAACATAAAACTGCAAATGGAGATAAGCTGTTCCATAAAATTAAGTTGAATTAAGGAAATAGAATTAGCAACACACCTACAATGAAGTAGAAATATTGAAAATGCCACAATGTTTCATTTCCACCTGTTCTAAATAAAGCTTTAACTGTAGTTTTCAAAATGGCAATCTGCACATAGAAGTTGACCTTTCTTAAAGCTCCCATTTGCAAAAAAAAGAAAAAAAAAAAAAAAAGGAAAGAAAGAAACCCACTTCCCTAAGTTCCTTCCTTTTCTTTGCCTTTGGTTTCAAAGAAAATTAAAAAAACCCCAAACCTTTTCAAAAATTAGTCTTTGCTAGAACCATGCTAATTTTTCTGTTTGGCCAGCCAAGCTCTATTTAATGGCACTGAAAAGAGTGGGAGGTAACATCTCAAACACCTACACCCTCCAATCCACTGCACTTGATAGTCCCAAAAGACATAGAAAACAGTCATCTCTTTTCATGTGAGAGAAGACATGGGATATAAATTCACTGTGGTTTATTGTACCCTGTGTCCAAGAACAAGAATCTGTGGAATTGTTTTCCGCTGTCTCCCTGCAGATTTCTCTTTTGAACAAAGTAATAGCTGGCTATTCCTCATCAGCTCTTTTGAAATAAACAATGAAATGCAGGGCTTAAGAAGGCCATAATAAGAGATTAAAATGGTTCTGGTTAGTCTTGATATAACATATTTGTTTGTCAGGCTTCCTGTGGTTCCCACATTAACATCTTTGAAATATGGTGGGGGTTGTAGGGGTGAGGTGCGAGCCGCACATCTGGAAAAACAGCAACGAGATTAATAAATACCTACTTTCCCTCTGCCCCATGAAATAAGCCATTCCTGTGCATATTTCGTTATGGTTTCACACAAATCTGCACTATGGAGAGCAGATTACCTGTGATAGGTGTTGTGGAAAAACTGAGGGTTTTGAAGAATTCAAGGTTCCAGGTGTGATGTTACGTAGCGGTACCTCCGGGGCTGAGCCCTTCCCAGCCCACCGGCATCCACAGGGCATCAGCCAGCATCGGTCTGCTGCCCAAATGCATTCCTGTGTATGGCACTGTCAAATAGATTGCTTTTTATTGGCCCCCAAGCCTTTTAATGCTTTCAGACTGATCAGTTTAAAAGACTTGTTAAAAACGGAACTAAGGGATGACAGGCTCTTATTGATTGGGGAAAATAATCAAATTTTATATAGGTAGGGCCTTCAGACTCTGTAATGGATTTGATGTGAATAAAGATCAGACAGTACTACAGGTTATTGATTGGGAAAAAGTATCATTCATGTTTATTCAATAGCAAAAATCATTAGGACTTTTCTCTTAATTTTCCTTAATGTTAAGTCTGATCCTAGCGCATGTATTCCTCTTCATTTCTGGAAGTAACATAGACTGAAAAGATGCCAGCAACTTCTGATGGTTTTTAGGAGTAGCCTCATTTATCTTATCTTTACACTATCTGAAGTTTCTTTATAAGTCAAACAGCATTAATCATCTTTTAAAAACTAAAGATCTTTCTGCTAAATGCTTGGAAATTATTTTTAAGTCTGTACTCCTGCCTTGTAGTAGCAGTCCCTCGCTAAGAAATTACAGTCACAGATGGCAGTTCCTAAGTATATTGATCGTGTCCATCCTCCCTCTTTTAGCAACAGATCAACCCCTAACAATCATGACCGGATACAGCGCCTGAGACAAGAGTTTCAGCAAGCAAAGCAAGATGAGGACGTGGAAGACAGGAGACGTACTTACAGTTTTGAGCAGCCATGGGTAAGTGTACGGAGTCTGTCAAATCTGGAAAGGTTGCCTGACTCCCACTGTCCCTGGGCTGGTCGGGAGCAGAGCGATAGGGATGCAGGGTCTTCTGCCTCCAGACTTCTGCCCTTTCTGTCATCCCTGTTTTTAGTTCATTGATGTTTATTTCATTTTTAAATTTCTTCAGCCATCTGTCCTGTGTGCATATAGCATTATTTGCTCTATGTTTAGACCCTCAGCTCTGCGAGTTAATACTTGGATTTTGGGGGGGGGGGTTGCCTCAAAAGCAGTATCAATTATTCTGAAATTTTCTAGGAAAATCAGAATAAAACACATACTAATAAGAAATAATTTAGAGAGCACATGTAACCTTGTAAATGGTATTTTCTCTGAAGCAATATCACTGTGATTAGTTCTTTTCTTTAAGAGGAAGATCTATGTCTTTTCACAGTAAAAAAGGAGGGATATGCAAAATAGCAGGCTTCACAGTAGCCAAGACAGTTCTGTCTCAAGATATACATCCTAATTGATCATTTAAATCCTGTTCAATCTGATCTAGCAATGTGATACAATTATGTAAATCCATGTGCTTATCTTGCTTAACATAATTGAATGAATCAGTGTTGCTTTTTAATCAATTACCATCCTAAATTAGGATCCCCCTATGATATGGGACAAATAATTTATTGTATTTGTGTTTAAAATTCCACAATGAAGGCAGTGAACAATTTGCTTGCATTCCCAAAACAAAGTGGGAACTGCAAGATGACAGCAGTAGAATCTCCCACAGCTACCTCCAAAGCAGGTGTAGGCAATGGGTTATCGTTATCAACATTATGATGCATGCAAGACCAAGTTGGAAATAGCTGAAGATCAGTATCTTGTGTACGAAGTCACCGAGAACAACCTAAGTAACATCGTAACACAGATGACATCTTTGGTTGCCTGTTGTGGTGGATATAGATTTCTTGACTTCTGTTGGGTCTTTGTGTCCTTGTCCATCTTAAACTCACCAATTTGAACCTGTGGTATTTTTGACATGCAGCATGGAGAGGAACAAAGGTAAATGTATCCCTAAATGACCTAACATTGCTTAACATACTCTATCAGGATATAGACTTCTCTTTTCCCATGTTAGAAAACCTCTAACCTTCTCTGAAATTGAATAAAAAAAGATAAACATTTTTTTTATGACCAGATGTTTTCAATTTGATGTGATGAAGATAATGTGATAGCTCATCACAGTTATAGCATAGCAGTTTGGGGGTGAAAGGGGGCTGGGTGTGGGAGGTACTTTCCATTATGCATATCAACTGCTATTTAGTCTCCAAATGAGAGATTTGAGCACCATTCTTGGGAAAACTTTGTATGAGAAAAACTTGCATTCTTGAAGACTTGGGAACTTAACTACTGAGGGTCATGGGCCAAATTGTTGTATATCTAAATGCCATAGCAACTTTAGACAGGCAACTTGGCTTTTATTATAGTTTCTTGTAATGAGCGAGGAGGGAATTATGTGCATGACAGGCTGATTACCTTACGAATGGAATAATTTCCTAAATTGTGGGTCAGAACACTGACCTTTCCTTTTTTTTCTTATTCAAACAAATGGGATCTCTCTGTTTACTCCCCTTCTACAGATCATGCAAATGAGCTCAAAGTGACTAATTCAGCTCGATGTATTAATATTAATTCTGAAGCTTATTGTTGCTTTTGTACGAGCTGCTCTGTTGTTAAATACATAGGTGACCAAATGTTTTATTTTAGATATGTACTTTAAAAAAAATTGGCCCACAGTATTTTTGAATTATAATATTTTTTTTTTTCCGTCATGTACTCCAGCCTTTCAAGATCACAGTGCTTGGAAGGGATAAAGCAATGATCTCATCCACTTCAGCAGCTCACAGTCGTTTCGGTGTTAAGGAGCCATAACCCTCTCTCTTAAGGATTGTGTATTACTTTAACATATTAGTCTAAAATGATGGACTTTGTTAAGACACCCTCTCAAAACAGATCCAGATGTATTATTAAATACCAGTGACACAAAAAAATGCAAAAGTGGTTTGTAATACGTATGCAGGAAAATACTTAGATACATTCGTCAACGTCTTTTCAGTCTTCTCCATCTGTAACCTGTTGGTTACAAACCACAGCAGTGAAAAGTGCACCTGTATGTGGACAGTTGTTGAAAAGAGTTTTCACCTGAGGGAGACGGCTTGCACAGCCTACATAAAAAAAAGACTTTACATCCAGAGATGCCTCTGGGCTGTGTGACAGCAGCCAACTCTGACCTGGTTTGGATAGAACGAGAAAAAAAAAAACATCCGTGGAGAAGTGTTGTGCTATGAGGTGATAAGTAGTTTGCATTTCTCATTAATAAGATGATGGGAGGGTTGAGGATAGGGAACATAGTGCTGATGTGATGTGGGACTTTTGGTTACTTATAGGAAGTGTAAATGAACACAAAGTTTGCAGTGTAAGTAATGGATACTGACAGAAATCTGGCAGCTCTGAGGATATTCAGAGGAGCTCAATAGCTCAGAAACCCTCTAATATGTTATCAAAATGATCTTGTGACTCACCAACTCCAATCCATCCCGGACCATTAATGGCCTGTGACACCAAAGTCCGGTTACCTGTGACGAATACCTTCAGTCTGCTCCAGGGGTTGGAGGCAGATCTCTGTACCACAGAGCACTACATCATGCTGGCTCTGAACGGTACCTGTGGCAGAGAGACCGGCGCCTGACCCCATCCCTTTCTGGCTGTTCCCATCAGGTGAAGGTTATTTCTCTGTAGATGAGCAATGCAACAGAGCTGGACTTCTTGCCTGGCTGTGGTTGCCCTGCCAGTAAACAAAATACTTGACTGCCTACGAGTGTTCATACAGCATCAGGCAGCTTAACAGACACAAAAAGTGATAGCGCTGGAATGAGATGACACCGTCTATTAAGCAGCCTAACATTTCTGCTCAAGGCCGTTTGAATGACACGCTGTTAGGGTTTAATAACCAACTAACTGTCGCAACATCGAGCCATATCTAAAACCCACTAGTTCTGCACTTGAGTCAAGGTTTTACAGAAAAAGTTTTCGCATTTGTTTATTTTAAGATAACTTTCTCAGGCTTCATATTTTTTTTCTCTTACATGGCTTTTTTATTTTTCATGTTTCAAAAACAAGGTACAAGAGGGTTTCAAGGGCAATACTGTACGCCTGATGTTACACAGGAAAAAAGAAAGAAAAATAACATAAAGTATGATTAATGCATTTTCATCCTGCTGGTGTTAATTCCAGTCAGAGTTTGCAGAAATGTGTATCTGGGCATGGAACCACAGTATGTCTGCTAATATTTAAAGCCCTTGCTGTTGCTATGACATTTTTATACCAATGCAGGATTCCTTTGGGGCTGATTTTTCTGTTTGGCACCAAAGTTGAGTCTGTAGTTCGTTTCTGGGTAGTACTGGGTTTGCTGAGGTTTATCCTTGCTTGCGCCAGTCCTGGAGTTTGAGGGATTTTGGTTGTAATTTGTTCCATATCTTGTATTTTTGCCTAGTCATGTCTTAATTAACAGATCCTCACCTTCAACAACAAAACCGCAGCATTATAGCCCTAAATGTCATGGGAGTGAACAATCCAATTTAAAAAAAGAGCACCTTAAATCCCTTAAAAACATTAAAACTGCTTGTCAGTCCTGCAGGAGGGACAAAAGTTGGTGGTTTATTTCATAGGATCACAGAATCATTTAAGTTGGAAAAGACCTTTAAGATCATCAAGTCCAAACGTTAAGTGCTAAAAATGGAAGCTGGCAAATCTCATAAGAAATGCCGCCTTCTCCAGTCATCCTGGATCTATTTGGATGGCGGGAGATAATTGGCATCGAAAGAGCAGCTGAGCAAACACTACTTTAAATATTTAGGAGTTAAAGAAAAAGGTTTTTGTTTCTGAAGGTAACAGCTAACTGGGTCAAAATAAATATACTACCTGAATTGTCTGAGTATAGCTTTAATTACGTGCACAAATTTGTGAAAGGTAAATAACTGTATGATTTTCACAGAGGAGAGACTCCAGAGGTCCTAGTAACATACTTAGGTATGGTTTGATAGATAAATGCTCAGAAAATTTAGGGACTATGCTTGGTTTTTTCTGCTGTGTGTTGATATGTAGGTCTTGTCTCAAGACAGATTTAAAGAAAAAAAAATCTTTTTTATCTGTTTATAATACTCGTATTTTATTCCTGTATTCAAGTCCTTGACCTATTCGAAGACATAATAAATTCTAAATAATCTAAAATTCTTTTAGAAAAACAAAAGCCTGATTTTTATCGCTGTAACTTCCACTGTAACATATTTTACCTGGAAAAATGAATAACAGACTATATTCAAAACAAACATTTTAAAGTTTATATCAGGTTGTAAATTATGTAGAATACTTAACACATCAATGAGAAAGAAAAGTAGTATGTTAAATCTCTCTGTTATGAATCCATCTCAAGAGTCTCTTTCAGGATATTTTATTCAAGATGTTAGGCGATATCTCATGGAGCATTGCAGTAGACAAAGAATATCTTCGGAGCTAAACTGTTTCTCCTACCCCAATCTGTTTAAGAGAGGAAACGAAAGTTATGCAGGGCAGCCTCCCTACAGGTAGTTTCTCTTCAGCTGTGTAGTTAATACCCATTCTGTGCCAAACCTGTGAAGGATTTCATGAAATACCAGCAATTTCTTGCTAAGATCTAGACTCTGACTTTAAAATTTTATGTTTGAAACTTTTTACCCCACTAATTTCAATCTACTAATTTATGTGAAACTGAAAGTGAAGATAGAAGACTTTAAAAAGAAATGAAATAATTTTGGTTTGTAAACAAACTCATTTATAGCTCAAAGGCATGCAGTGCATGTAAATACCCCAGGCAGAATTTCAGGGCTCTCTAAGTGGTTTGTTTCTACCATACCGAAGATTTTCTTTCTGCTGCTGTACACAGAACGGAAATCTTAGTCCCATACCATGCCATTCAGCTTCTTACATATACATGTATACATATACAGAAAGATACATGAAGGGGTGGGATTTTCTTATTATATGGTTTTTGAATTGATACATACACCTGTTGGCAATTTTTAAAAGAAATATTGCTATAAGTTCTGTTCACCATAGCAACATAAACAAAAAGATGAAAGTAAAAATAGTTTTCAAGGACATCTCCCAGAACCATTGAATTTTTTTTATCATTCTGAATTTTGATATACGCAGTTACTGGATTGTCTGTCATCTGTGCCAAGTACATTTACACATAAAGCAGGCAAGGCCCTTTAATCTTATCTGTTTCTAATTAGTGTTGAACTATAAGAACGATGGACTTTTTTGGGGGCCTTGAGTATACCAACTTCCCCTAATGAACTTGAAACGTCTTGGTTAAACTTAGAGCTTAATCTGGAAACAAATTAGCACATTTATTTTAATATTAAGTAATGGTCTTTTTTAATAGCTGGGAAAATACTAAGGGATTTGTTCCTTTAGTAATCTCCCTATTAACCATTTCTTTATGAACAAAGGGGTTCTATGAGTTTGAGTAGTCATTTCTGCCAGCTTCTCCCTATGGCAGTAGGCTGTGAGATAAGTGTGTCACCTCAGCTGGTGGATCTCCTGTCACCTGAACTGGTTGGATCTCCCTGAAAACCCAGTGCCCTGGGTTGCCCCCATGATCTCCTCTCTCTAATTCTGTGGCAACTTTGATCCATGCCTGTCCTGAAGGATCCATGCTGCCACTGCAGTGAGCTACCCTCCATGGGCAGAGATGCCCCTCTGAAGGAAAGGAAACTGTGGGCAGCCACTGGCGTAGCCAGGAAAGAGGGGAGGGACCTTGCCCCTTAAGACATGCTGCTCTTTACTGCTGATAGTGGTCGGTGCAACATGAGCCATGGGCACATTTTGTGTAAAATGAAAAATTTTGTTTGGATAAAATGAGAAATCTGTAGAAACTTTTAACTTTGCAGCCCTGATTTTAAATTAGCATCTCTTTGAGAAGGGAGCTGTGTAATTTCATGTATCTCAAAGCACAATTTTACGTGCTGAATATTGTTTAACAATGCTGAATGCAATAACTATCATTGCCACTTAAATGTATTGTGGAAGACATGAACATACATTTATTTGGATAATGCAACCTTGGTTGTTATTGTGGCCTTGACTGCATCCTGATTTAAAAGGTCAGTGCTTGTCATACATCTCATTGCAAACAAGGCCAGAGTTCTTATCAATCTGTGCTGTGAAGACCGAGCTGTTGCCAGGTTTGTTGGATGATTTCAGGTTGTTATAATTGTACTTAGCCTTGTGTTACAATTACTGTTATGTGTATTCCTTATACGAGTTTTTTCGTTGCTGTTGAAAGATGTGAAAATGGTTCAACTTTTTTTTTTTAATTACCTCCATTTTGTGCTGGCATAAATGTGGTATGCAGGTATATAGATACGTGTTTGTGTATATATTTTATATTAATATATATGTATAAAAGTATACTTTGGGGGTTGAGACAAAATTACCAATCAGCTTTTGAAGACTAAGGTTACTTACAATATAAGTATTTTGGCTTAGATACTTTAATCGAAAGCATATTGAAAAGATAAATCACTATATGGAGATTTGCATTTTCCTGAACAAGTGAAGGATCCAAAAAGGAATATGTTAAGTCTTTATATCATCATAACCATATTTCAAGGTCATTCACTATGATATCACTGAGGTTTTTAATGAAAAGATTTGAAGGAAAGGCCTTTTCATTAATAAGATGGTTGAGTGTCCCTGTCTGTGTGTATATATGTTATGTTATGGAATATGTGATTATGTACAGACAGAGTATTTTTATGTCTCATTGCCATATTTTTGAATGCTTGAAAGCAGATTTGATTATATGAATAGCTTCTTGTAGATGTGAACAACATGCAGACAGGACTCTAAATAAGTATCCTTTGCAGATTAGTTAAGTATTGCAAATCCACTTAATTTAACAGGGCATGGAGGTACTCATACTTTCAGAAAATCAGATAATGGATTTTAGATGTCTTTAGAGGTCTTTAGACCCATCAAATTATAAATGCTGTCCATTAGATGAAATTCTTTGTGAACAGCTGAGGATCCAGACCTGATTCTTCAGATCCAGACACCCTGGGCATGCGTTACAGCGGGCAGACAGGTGTGATAGCCCCTGCCTCTATTTAGCCATTGGTTCCTGTGTCCGTTAAAAAAAAAAATATATCTGAAGCTCCATTTTGATCGTAGTCCATTTGTAGTCCATTAGGACTTTCAAAGCCTCTGTCTCTTTAGTAAAGGCTTCTGTGGTAACTTCAGCTCTCTGCACATGTGTGTGCGTGTATTTGCATTCGTGCTTTCTACACGATGCATATTAGTGTCTTGCCTAAATCTAAACAGAGCAGCAGCTCAATTCTAGCTCCACCTGTTTGATAAATTAACCATTCCCTGTGCTGTAAAATCCTTTAATCTGTTATATTTACAGTGAACCAAAAAAAGTGAAACTGTGTTTTCAGATAAAGAGAAGCAATTCTGATTTCATGTCTTATCTGGGATAACTACTTTCTCACATATGACATAATGTAGCTTTCAAACTATATGCAAGCTTTCCAACGTGGTTAAAGCGGAACCCATGAAATGAGGAGATTGGCCTTAAAATCTTAGTTTAAATGTTTTTATTCCATATGGAGAAGTTGAGATGGGAACTTCTAAGTTTCCCTCTGGTTCTCTGTAAGCTGCTTATAACCACACTGGAGAGAATTCACAAATAAATCTTGTGATTTTCAGGTAATCACTCGCTTCCATAAGCTGAGCCCTTCAATAAAATACCAAATGTCAGAAGACTCTCAATAAAGTCAAGAAAGTTAGAAATGTTGACATATGCAATAACTGAAATGCTGCTCTGTATGTGTTGCCTTTATTTAATATAGTAGGAAATCTCCTTGGGGGTTGTTGGTTTGGACATACATATGTACAGCTTATTCATCTCCAAGAAAATTTCCCACAAGGCTGACATACAATTCTGTTTTCTCAACTTGTTGCTTCACCATACCGTTCCTAGAGCATTTTTTCATTAGAAATACTGTTTTATTGAGGTTTTTACAGAGTAAATCTATTCTGAAGTAGACATCAATGTTGCATTAATCATTCTCTTAACTAAGTTCTCCGTTACTCATAGTCTCTACTTTTACATTCTGATTCTTTTGCACAATAATATTCTTGTAAGGCAGTTGTTCACCAAATTGTATCTGTCTGTTAAATTCTGAGCTGAGAGTGATGCTCTATCTGAAGTATATTGTTATTGAAAATGAAGTTTCTAAAAGTTGTACACCTGTTTCAAATTTGTTGTGTTTCTGGCTACCTGCAGGTACTTTATACAGTAAGACAAAAGAAGTTTATGTCACAAATAACAACTTTCTAGTTTCTAACTTGTCTTCAATGTAAGAAGCTTTTGAAAAGCCTTTTATCTTGCAGATACTTGTCAGCCATTACAATATCTTTCTGCTGCAGAAATTATAATGGCAAAAAACAAAAGAGATGTTCATTTTGAGGCAAGGCACAGATAAAAAGGCAGAAGGTGATCTGAGACAAGCTGTTTCAGTCCCATGCTCAGCCAGGTGGTTATGCTCCCTAACCTCCCAGTGATTAGACTTACATGTTTTGAATAGAACTGGTAATTTTAGGACAGAAAATAATGTTCTATTTCTTTGTTAAGTGAAACCTTATTATTAAAACAAGAAAAGTCCATAACATTCTTTGACTTTTGTGGCACCCTATTTTGCCACTTGAAATCACAAAATCTGAAGAGAGTAGTAATGTAAAATGAAAAGTGATATCTCTACAAAAGGAAACTTTAATAATCTCAAGTTTGAATCCAGCCATTCTGCCAAATCTTGACTGGTAATGCTCTGTATTCCCAGAAAGGCCATCCTTTTTCATGTCCTCTTAGTATTGGCCTCAAAGTTTCAAACTGTCACCTCGTTAAAATGTTATCTAAAATCCTTCTCAGAGAGACAGGATTCCCCACTGTCCACAAGAGACTTGCTGGATTTATCTACTTGATCATATTGAATCATAAAATATTTCCCTGTCTCTCAGAAAAGCAAGCAGTGCATGTCTGGACCAATAGCAAAATAGGATGGCTCCACTAAGGGAGAGCATTGCTTGGCCATACTGGTGAGGTTCAAAATAGCTGCTGTGCTCCCTCCTCCCTCAGACCCTCAGTGGGGCATAAAACTGAGCATGACCATGGCTACACTGACTTACAATGTCTGAAGATCTGTTCCATCAACTTCATTTAAATTTCAATGTTACTATAAAAGCACAACCCATTCTGGACCAATATTTTCCTGTTGCATCTCAGAAATGGTAGGTCAGGAAAAGAATCTTTAGCATAGAACACTGTTATGGGCCAGAATTTAACGTGATTATTATGAAAGAGGTACTTGAACTGCATGTTGAATCAAATACAACTGTATATGTGCGATAGCAATTTAAGTGATAGCCCTTTTGTGGGTATTTTTCTGCTTTGTTTAAGACAGTTTCATTTTCATTTTGTAGCCAAGCACCAAGACGTACTCTCAGAGTGGCAGACACTCAGTATCGGTAGAGGTTCAAATGCACCGGCAGCGGCAAGAAGAAAGAGAGAGTTTCCAACAAGCTCAGCGGCAGTACAGCTCATTACCCAGGTATGGTAACTGTCTGAAGCTATTCAGTGTATATGAGCCTGGAGCTAATTTTGTTTGTGGAAGGAAAATGTTGTACTTAGTGCAGGCACTTTTGTTTAGCATTGATATAAGATGGAATGTATTCAGTGGGGAAGAGGCATGAAATTTCTTAAGTGAGAGCATGCGGTACCTGTTTATTTTAGCAGAATTACTTCAGAGCTGATTTCAGTGGGATTTGATGACACTCAGCACCCAACAGAATTGAGACATTAAAACAAAGCTATTCTTTGTGGGACACCATCCAGTTTAATTTTCTGCAATTACAAGTCTCCTGAGCATGACATGGGTTGTCCCCTTTTGACATGTCAGACTATTTTTTTTTTCTGTTGCCTAATTCTTTAGTGGATAGAAATTCTTTCTCTGTGATGCTGATACAGAGAAATAACTTAAAAGGGGAAAAAAAATCTCAGGACCTCAAACAAAAGAATATGGAACTGAGAAACTTGATCCAAAAAATTAGGGGCCTCCAAGTTTCCAGTATATACATTTCGTCTAAGTTTCCGGGTCATTAGCAATGGAATACTGAAAATTAATACACTTTTTGTCTGAACAAGTCTGTATTGTAAAAAATCTTAGATTTTTTTTAAAATTAGCCATTTGGGCAAAATGTCTTTTACTTAATATTTAGCTTTAAGAATTATTAGAAGTTTACCCAACTTTTACTATAAACTAGATAGCTATCACAGTTAAGCATTAAGCATATAGTCTTAGCATTTTCAAATACCGGTGACCATGGTTGAATGGAGAATCCTTTACACCAGAAGCTGGTGTCAATTTTCCTTAGTTCTCGTTGCTTCTTCCAATGAGGTTGTATTATTTTTTGCGCCCCATGTGGAAATGGTGTGGAAAAAATATTTTTATGACAATATGTGTTTTACCAAGTGTATCATAATTCTTTTTTTGAAACAAGTAGAAGCTTCATAGTCGAAGTTATCTAATAATGAACTCATACCCTACCAACATCTTTGAAAATAAAACAGATCTCTCAGATTTTCACATGCTATAACACCTTTTAGTGTAGAATTTTTCTGTTATGTTTGGAAAGTGGGAAAGGAAAATGTAAAGTTACTTTGTTTTCTTAGATTGTTAGTTTGTAACTTTGAAAATCTTTATAGTCCATTTCCTTCTTATCTCTACCTTCCTTCTGAAGTGACCACACCTATTAATGCCATATTGCTTTTCCTGAGAAATTATCTGTCAGTTTTGCTTGCCCCAGTGCCCCCTTGAGTGGAAGAGCATGGGTGCTAGTGTTGCTCTTAAGTTGGGTGGCGTTTATTTTTAGTTTTAAACCTATGATTCTTAAAACTCACTTCCCCTGTTCTGCTCAGTCACTGGTAACATTTAAAAGTTGGAATTCAGTTGTAACGCAGTTCCAGTGGCCAAAATTAATACCCATAGGGAGAAAATTGAAAATTGATCTACAAGAAATTTGGAAAATAATGCTTTGCATCATAGAAATGCTTGTTTTGAAAAGAGTGACTGAGAACTTGACTCAATGTGATTTTCAACATGAGAAATAAGTAGCAAGCTAGCAATGCATGTTACTGAGTAAATAATGATAATTTAATGACTTTGTTTGAGCTGTGCTGAGAGCAGGCAGAATTTCAGGACCTTGAGCTAAAGTTGAGTGCTGTAAATACCACAATACTCCTATAACAAGCTGGGGCATCCCGCTCTCCAGCTTTACAAACTGTTTGTAACTCTGTGACTGATCTTTAAAGAAATCTTACTCTTACTCTGAAACTTAGGTCCCAAGCTTAATGTTATAACTATGGCTTTGTAATGATTAAAGTTTGTGCACTGCCTTCATTCTTGAGCTTTGTTACTTTTCATCTTGTATAGTCTCTAGGGGCCTCCTTTTTTTTCCCCTTTGTACATGTAAATCATTAGCACTGAAGGCAAATCAACTCTTCAGTCAATTTTAAAGGATCTTCCCAGAAAGATAGTGAAAGTGGGCCAACTAATTTTGAAAAAGTAGCAGAAAACAGTCAGTAAATTAGATCAGTTCAACTAGTCATCTTCTTGTCCCATGTGAAACTGTAAAAGCACTGTTTAACTCCAAGTTAATTTTCTAGTACTTAAAATTTATCTTACTCTAGATCAGAAACCTGACAGTTTCGTAGCCTACAGAGGTTCATTCAAATTTGCTCGTGTTCCAGGGAGTCATATAACATGGCTCAGAAACACCATTTCTTTGGCAAAGTTGGATATGCGAATACCAAAAACAGCTATAAAAATTTGCATGAGAATTTACATTATGTTGTAATTTATACTGTATTAATTTACATTCATCCTGAATAACAATTTTCTCAAAATCTGTTATGAAATAAGGTGGATATGGTAATTTTCAAGTTATACGTGTGGAAGGGAGATTGCAAAAACATTAGGTCTCTTGCTACTTTTACTACTGGTAGAAAAATTCTCCAGGTCTCCTGTCTCTCCGCTGCATATTCATTGGGTGAAGCCATGCTGAGTCATGTGTGTTGACGTGAAAAACCAAGCCATATATAAACAACTAAATGATTTTCTTACTGATTAATGTCGCAATATATTTTGTTATACTGCTTGATTCTCTTGCACTAATTTCAATCTCAAAGTGGGTATCTCTTTTGCTGCAGCACAAAATTGTTTTACTTTGTCATCACCAATCTTATTTTAAATTCATAAAAGCTTCTAGAAGCTTGATAGTATATTAAAGCTATTTCAAAATCATAATCTGTCTTCAAAATAATGTGATGATTTATTGTGAAAAGAGATAAGAATTTGTAATTCCTATATGTAGCTGATTTATTTATCTACCCCATGGAGCCAAAAAATGAACAAGAAAGGTTATCTCTGCCTTTTCTTTTATGAAAGCTATAGCAAACTGGGAAACAGTCCTGATAGCATGGAATTCCTTAGTCCTGGAAATGGGAGGAAGAAACTCTCATCTGTGCAATTACCTATCAATAACGAGCTTTATCTTCTGACTTATGCAGTGTTAGAGCAAGTGTTTTAAAGATCTGCCTGTTGCATTTTTAATCAAGTGTAAGTCTAGATCCAAATCTTTCATGAGTGACTTTCCAAGTGCTGGCTGTTATCTGGTTTCTTAGGAAGCACAGCAACGTGCATGGTCTTTCCTAGTCTGCAGCTGAATTGTAGCACTTTTTTCTTAAGAACTTGATGGTTGTTGTAGGACTGGATGGGTTTTGATGGCATTAATTTCCTCCTGGAGAGGCCTATAAATATAGTTCAACTTTATAGGAAATGTTCTTCCAACAAAAGAGTCAAATACACCTCTTTGGGGCAGAAGAGAACACGACTTCTGGAGAATGTTATAGCTGAGGGAAACCTGATGGCATTGCAGAAGTGCTCTTCTTTCCAGGGACTGTTGTAATAACAGCAGAATGGGAACCAGAACATTTGTCTTACAAGCCTCTTCCATTTTTCTTCCCAGGCAAAGCAGAAAAAATGCCAGTTCTGTATCTCAAGACTCCTGGGAGCAGAGCTATTCCCCTGGCGAAGGATTCCAGACTGCGAAGGAAAATCCCAGATATTCCAGCTACCAGGGATCAAGGAATGGCTATATGGGGGGACATGGCTTCAATGCCAGGGTAATGCTAGAAACACAAGAACTGCTCCGTCAAGAGCAAAGGCGGAAAGAACAACAACTGAAAAAAAAAACTTCTTCTGAAGGGCCTAGCAACTATGACTCATATAAGAAAATTCAGGACCCTAATTATACTCCTCCTAAAGGTCCTTTCAGGCAAGATGTACCACCTTCACCATCTCAGGTAGCGAGACTGAACAGATTGCAAACACCAGAAAAGGGAAGACCATTTTATTCTTGAGGTGAAGAAAATGAAGATCAACTTATCATGCAATAAGGAACGTTTTCATATAAAGACTTATATTTTGAAAACTTTTTAAACTGATGGTACTAAGGAATATATCCGTTGTCTGATTCAGTGCCTTTAAAAATACGGGCAAAGCGTTGGTGGGCCTTATGTCTTTGCCTTTCTGTCTCAAGTGTTGAATTCATGGAAGGATGTTCCACCATTTGACAATCATAGCAGAAGTGAGAAACGCCACCCCTGTGTACCGAGTCCCGTAGCCCAGTCCAGTAGTTGTCAATGGCTTATTACTAGAATTTGTTGTAATGTGTTTTACTTTGCAGTGACTTATTACACCAACATGCAGCTTTGTGGCATAAAATTAATGAATTTGAGGTTGAAGGAAGCATTGACATGTCCTTTTTTATTTCTCTCGGGTCAGGAGGAGGGTTACGTATCACTCTTGAGTGGATAAGGCTTAGCCCTGCTCTGGATTGCAGTCGCAGTTCTAAGATGTTTTATGGTGGAGTCATTACCAGTCTTTGTTGATCAATATTTAAGTGTCTACATGCTGAAAAACTATCCTTCTCCTATTATGCACATATGCACTCTTTTTTCTCTCTCTGCCCGCACTCTTGAGCTTATTAAAAAAGCCTTTTTCCTGACTCATGAGGAAAACAATATTAAGCTTTCAGTTATCCTGAGAATCCTGTTACAATTGCCTTATAATCTTAATACACAGTCCATTACAAATGAAATAAGTGGAGAGAGACTATTTATACAGTCACAGCCAAGCCCTTGATAAGTATATTTTACTATTTTATTGAAGGTGGGAAATTATGAACAAACGTACAACTGAGTTCTGCTTTGCTTTACTTCTAGATGAATTGGTCATATGACACTTGTGTCTCGGAAGAGAACTAGGGAGGGTATCATCCCACGGTCATCTGATACACGTTTCTCTTTGGGCAAATTTTGGAGATAGCTTAAAGCAAGAGCAGAAGGAATCAAAGTTTTTCTTTGGATCAAAAAACTGAAAAGAAAACAATTTCTTCTTTTTTACAGTTTGTGAGGCTTTGTGGACAATTGCCTTGTGCTTCCGTATACTGTATTGTTGCATCGTGATGCTACATTAAAAATAAACCTTTAAGTATATGAATGAGAGATAAGTGGAGAGAAACTGTTACAAATCATCCTGAAAACATGTCAGTATCCAAAAATAACTAAAGCAAAAAAGATTGCTCTAGCAGTGAGTAATATTTGAATGTGCATATGGGATATGAGAATTTCTTTTGCAGCAGTTGTTTTTATGTTTGTTGGTCTGAACTTCATGAATTATAAAAAAATAGAGCTGGGTTGTTGAAGTGCCTGCAAATCCTGATGTGAAAAGGCTTGAGAATGGATCTCAGCATATCATGTACAAAAAAAAGAAAGAAAGAAAGAAAGAAAATCATGTATTGCGTGATTTTAAAAAACGCCTTTTTTTTTTACTGGCACATTTTATTTTTGCGCCAACTTGTTTCTAGAATATATGTGAAATATCAGCACACGTATCCGTGTCTTTTATGCCTGTTTGTTAATGGTTTTTGTTGTTAATAATGTACGCCATGTTTAAAAGTTGTTACTAGTGTAAGCACAGTGACATTGGATGACAATAGCTCTTTTACGCAGAATTTACAAAACTGTGTAAAATGGCTTTCCGTGTACATATGAAATTTAGAATAAAAGACTGTTTCCATCCTCGTCTTGGTATTGCCTGCAGACCCTTATGAGAACTGCTGCAGACATAGAGTTTTAAAAAAATATTTAACAGATGTTATTTTATCCTATTCCTAATGGTTTGCGTGTGTCTTTCTGTGAGCGCTTATAAACATCAGCAAAAAAAAAAAAGAAAAGAAAAGATTTACAGCCCAGCTGAACACCTGAAGACTATCCTCAGAGGGAAAAAACACTCAGTCTAACGTCTTATGTTATTTTAGACCATACCTGTGACATTTAAAAGGTGCATTCTTAAGACTAACCTCTCTGGCAAAAACCTTTTGGGCCATAGCGTGGAGTCCTCTCCCCAAGGAGAATTCCAGTGGGAGAAGGGCACCCGCTGTGCTCTGGCCAAATCCGGGCACATGTGAGGAAGCCCCCTCTGCTCTGAGTGTGTGTTTTGGGCTCTGATGGGAGCCCTTCATGGGAATGTTGACATGGTGAAAAATGGGAGAAGGCAGATTTATGAATAAAGCAATATTTACAGTGCCAGTGATACTCTGTTTCCCCCATTAGTATTGGAGCTGTGTCTGGTTTTCCCCGTCTTCCCCTCATTCCTCCTTTTGTTGGATACTGCAGGAATGTCAATCATAATTCTGTATATGCATGACATCAGGCTGTTGCCATGGAAATAATAGTGTCAAATTATTCACTGTGACTTTAGTGTGGGATTTCAAGGGGAGGGGAAGAGTAGCAGGAGCTACAAGGTGGACAGGCAGCATTTGGTGCCCAAATATCTAAAGGCATGATTTTGCAAAAAACCTAAATTGTAGTGGCTTGCAGTTGTGAGTGAGGAAATAATTGCATTTGCAGTTTTGCAGGCCTTGCTGTCGTATCTCCTGACTGTGTTCCCAGATTACATAGTTTGATATTTCTATGGAATTATTTGGACATGCAAATAATTGCAAGCACTAAAAAATGCATCCACAGGAATGGAAAACAGGTTGAAGTCCTTTTCAAAATAAGGTCTTTGATAAACTGTTGTAGGAAAAAGGGCATATGTTTGGAAAAGTATGAAGTACGGGATGTTTTACATGTGAGGATGGCATATGTTAAAGTTTACCCTTCTATGAAACTCCTCTTCAAGGTGCTAACAATTTGCCATAATTAGATGTGTTCATGAAAGAAGGCAGATGTTCTCTTTGGACCATGCCTGTGTTATGTTAGCAAAGAATAAGGTCTTTTTCTGGCTTTGTCATCCTGTCTTCTTCCTGACATAGCATAGACAGGATTTCTAATATTAACTCCCATAAGTTGCAAAGGGAGATAAGGAAGTGGGAGGGAGATGTTTTAATAGAAAATGACCTTTAGTTCTGCATAGTGAATAGATTTAAAAGTTAATTGAGCTAACTACATTACTGCAGTAATTTGTTTGTGGACGCATTACCATTATGAGATTAACTCTGTAACATTAGTGTATTTAAGAATGGTCATAAGACAGACCGTAAGAGAACTTTCAACATCAAGGAGTGGGTGTAAAGCTTGCACATTTTTCTCTGCTGAAACCCTAAAAAAACCCATCTGCAAAGCCTGCTGGTATTTTATCAAAATAATTTGTTAATGCTATTGAAATTCCATGAGAAAGTTTAATATTACTAATGCAGAAGACTGTTGCCTTTCTAAAAAAGCCTACTTCCCCTCTTCTTGTAGGGCCTCCTTGGAAACAAGAGTGCAGCCCTAGTGAGTTATTGCATGGGCCAGATATAGTTTAATATATGTCTTTGAGAACTCTGCCATCAAAACCAGCAAAAAATGGCGTAGATCCCAGCTGAACATGGTCAGAAAGAACAATTGCAATTTATTGCTGGCAAACAGCGGGAAGAACAACAAAACAAAATTTAAACCTATCATGTCTAGATATATGGCCTGCCTTTCAAAGCTGTGCTGATGTTTGCCTCACGTTTGCTCTGTTTATGAGTGTCTGTAACATTGCATTTATCTGTGCTGGCTATGTTGCGAAGGGAAGAAACTTTGGCCAGACAAAGAAGAGATGCGCCAGATTAGCAGTGCTGGCTAAACACAGGATATTCTTGAGTAATTCAAACCTTTGAACTTGCATTGTTGAGACTTGAAAGTGAATTTGGCTATTGCGTGTCCTGGCTTGCAAGTCTATTTTCAAAATATTTCCTAATTCCATTTGCAGTGCCTGAGTGTTTCTACATCTTTCTCTCCCGAGTCCTCGGTCTAGTTCATAGGAATTGTGAGGAATCTGTCAGGAATGCAAACACAGAAAAAAACCTCATCTATTTTTTATGCTGCTGTTGTGCCACCACACCCTGGCCTTCCAGACTCAATTTAAAGTTCAGCCCTGTCTTGGCAGAGGAAGAGCGAGGGTCAGAAATCCAGGATGGGGGACTGACTTTGTGAAAGTAGGGTTTGTGTGTGTGCGTGTACATGGCGGGGGGAGGGGGGCACAGTTTGGATTAATTTGCCTTTAATTCATGTCCAGCTTGAAACCCTCTTCGAAAAATCTTGTAGCATTTCTTCAGAGTTTTTTCCATCTGTGCAGAAACCAGCTGATGATTTGATGCACATGGTTATTGTTTCATGCCCTCTTGTACATCTATTCTATTTTGTATCAGCATCACACTTTCTTTTACATCTGCTGATTAATTCTGTTGCATTTATTTGTTTCTCTAAATGACATTCAATTCATTCATATCCTAGGCTGCTTCTTGCCAGTGATTGATATTTCTCTCTCAGCTTTGCAAACTTATTTTAATATTTTTTCTGTCCTTGGGAGTAGTGTTATCTTTTGTAATTTACACTTTAATCACATTTTAAAAATTGAGACTGGAAGCTTGGGTTGGGATTACACAAAAGCAGACTAAAGAATATGCCTTTGATTCCTATTCTGTGTGCAGCACACACTTCCCAGGCAGTTGTAGGGACTGTAAAGAGTACTGTCTGAAGGAGATGAAGAAAAACATCAAGCCCAGGAGCTTTGGAGAGAAAAAAAGTTAAGGCAAGTTTTGAAAATATTTATGCCCACCACATGCTATCTAGTGTGAAAAATAAAATAATTCCTTAGAAGTATCACTCTCTGTCTGAATGGCTGATGGTTTCAGAGCTGAGAGAGACGTGACTCTGGTTTAAAGATGGCCGGATGGAAGAGAAAGCTGCTTGCGCCCTTCCAAAGGATGCCAAGACCATCGTCCCTTGCAAATTGGCTCCCAAAATACTGTTTATAGCTGCACATCTTACAGCAACCAAGGTCTGAAATGGGCTTGCATTCGCACATCGAGCTGAAAATTGCAGTGACATCTGTCAGAGAGGGAGGGATGGCAGCCATAGGTGATAATAGCTGTGGTTATCTGATTTTTAATCGGCTTGTTTGTTGGAGTAATCTTTTTCTTAAGAAAATAAGGAAAGAAAGGCAGAGTGATGGAGAGGAATAAAATGTGAGCAGAAGGGTTCTCCACTTCCCTTCCACTATTGTCACCATTGCAGCCACTGGTAGGTAGTTGCTTTTTTTTCCCCTTTGTGCCCCAAATGCATAAGAAGGGATAAACTAGCTGGCAGTAACCTCAGTGCAAAACTGAGGACCGTCCTAGAGATTCACTGTACTGTGTAGCCTGTAAGACATGAATTAACAAGGCAACAAGTAAACCAACTTCACCGGCCCTCCGTTATTGCCTCTATGGATTCCCTGGGATTGTCAGTCCTTGGGGCTAGGGACTGTGTTTAATTTTTATCCTATATAGAACAGAATACTATTGTTGGCAGTAAGAGTTAGTAAATATTTTGGGTTTTTTCAGTGTGAAAGGAACTTTTAAAAAGTTGGTTTATATGGATTTTTGCAACAGGTGTATGACTGTCCCATTTTAGATATATTCCTAGTCCCAGCAATATTCTCATTTTTAAGTACAGAGCATATTGCTGGAACCAGTAACAGCTGGGGACTTGCTACCTTTGGCAGATAAAATGATCTCTTCATTTAACTAAGGGGCTACTTCTTTAAAGCTTTTGTAGAGTAAGAGAGAGATCTCTTCCTCCTGGAAATGGGAAATACATTCCTGTGGTTACTGAAGCTGAAGAACTACCTAGAGGAATTTTAAGACAGTTCGAGGAGCTACAGCTTTCTTCCAGGAGCCCAGATCAGTTATCACCTTTGTGTTCAGCAAGCTGGAGAGGACATCAGTTTTCACTGCTCCATCAATATAATTCTTATTCCCACTTAGAACTTGCTGAAGTCTGAGACCCCCTTCTGGGTACCCATCACATTTTATGTCCTCCTTGGGGGCAAGCACAAAGCTTCGTAATACTTCACCTGTAGCCAGGCTATTAAAAACCAGTAGGCTCTTAGGAACAGGAATGTCTTTGCCTAAAACGCAGTGTCTAATGATGATATGTTTTGTTGCATTCTTCCAACCATCTGTTGGTCTTCCTCAGTTTTCTCAGTATATGGTACATTCAGGCTCTGCTCTGCGGTCCAGCCCAAACTGCAAGAACCATTTTAATAAATGTTTATAAATAATATTAACAATAATTTATAAATGAACTGTTATTTCTGGGCTATTGGCAATAAAGGAAGACACATTTATGCTAGAGGAACTACTTTTGTATTTGCAGAGGAAGTCTAAGAAGTCTTTTCTCACTTTAGCCTCTCAAACTCACTGAGGGTTAATCTAATCAACTGCAGTATAACAGGGACTGGAAATGGCAATGGCTTGTTTTAGTGCCTGGTTGATGGTTTGCAAAACTCTATTTTATAATCTGAACTGAGTTCATTGTAATTTTGCACATATTGTTCCTTACTTTGAGAACTGTATAAAATCATGTTAAAAATAGAAGCCACTAAATTATGCAACCTGTTGCTACCCAGAAGCTCAGTTAATACTACAGCCAGCAAAGTAGAAATAATTTGTGTTTGAATATCCCATTCTTTGTTTACAAAATAATGCACAGAAATTTTTATGAATAGTAGTATACAGAATTTTACAGTTGTTCATTCTTGTTTTTTAAAGTCAGTTTGCATGAATAATTTTCTCATCTTTATGCAGAAATTTTCCACATTTTTGTTGACTAAAATATTACTAATCTAATTTCCTATTAAAAAACTCATTTCCAGCATTGCAGAGCTGAAAGGTGCTACCAAGCATTTAGTCTTCAATTTACATACAACAAACCCTGTAATCTGATGGGGGATTTCACACAAGGATGGCTGCATGCAATTACATGGGCAAAGAAAAAATTTCATCCAAGGCTCTGCTCTACAATAATTTCATCTGTTGGTCTCCCATTGAGAGTTCTCCTATTGTTAAATTGCTTATTGATGTGGACTTAAGAGTAGAAAAATGTACACAATGTTGTCATACTAGGTTTTCAATGCTGTTTGCATTCCTTTTTCCTTTTTAATTATAATTTGGGTTTGTTAGAAAGGGACAAAGCAAACAGATTGGAATAATTCATTTGAGTTAACACTCATTGACAAGAAAACATTAAGCATTCTCCAGATGAAGCATCAGTCATGAAAGGCAGAAGGATAATCCTAACATTACAACTCAAGTAAATTAGTTTTTGGATATATATTCCAGCATTGCATGAAGCTGTACCAATTCTTAATACTGGCATAATAATATCCACTTTTAAATGATGCCAGAAATCATCGTTACAACAGAGAGAGGATTCACTGTTTGTCTTTATTAATGTGGGAATATTGGAAGAGTATTTGATATTAAATGTCACAGTCTACAGTGATTGGAGCTAAACAACTGTAAAACTGATTGAGAAGATTTGGGCAGATAAATACAGATGACAAACAGAGCTCTACATGCTGCCATGGTGGAAGCACATCCCGATGTTATGCCTCTGGCATCACAGAACAAGTGCAGCTTGGTAAACCCAGTGCAGCCCCTTTCAAAAGGTGTTGAGTGAAGGTGTACGGTGCAGGACCATGGTCAGCATGAGCCTGAAGCACATTTGCTCCTTCTGTGTACAAGGGAAACGTTTGTGCCTTAGCTGGCCCACATCTTTCTTGCTTTTGAAGACTTGCACAACTTAGCTGTGTCTGTCCATAGGTGGACAAGAGATCTGTGTTTTTATTTAATTATGTGAGGGTGGGTATAAAATTCTGCCTCATCACACTGTGCGAGCATGATCATTGTAGCTGCTCCTCAGAAGCTTTGACTCAAAGCTGGTAATTCACTGTCCATGGAGGCCAGGACACCTTTCCTCCAAACAGAAGGTGGGAGGAAAGCAGGGCAGGGAACTATCCTGCCTTGCCTGTATGGTAGGCTGACACTACCACCGAAGAAGCTGTTGCAATAATGTTAATTTAACTTACCTGTTACATTTCTCTTGAATTAACTGGTATGCTGTGAATTTCACAGTAATGTCCTCTGCTGCAGAAGATTTGAGATGCAGGACTCAGGCTGGGAATGAGCGTCTGAAAATCCAACTTCATGCTCTCCAGATCTTAAAAAAAGGAAATGAAAAAAGGTATGTTACAGAGCAGCTGATCTATCTCCTAGTTATACCACGTGTGTTCTCCCAGTCCACACTAGACCATAAATGAAATGTGGTTAAGGATTTATCTCCCTATAAAAACCATGTATATTTATTAAATGGTGAGTGATTTGCATTATTATGACATTTGATCGTTGGTATTCAGCTCCAGCTGGTAAAGTTTCAGCGAGGAGCCAGGAGAGCAGCAACAGTCCTCCTATTGTCTTGAGTTGGCGTTGGGAGGCAGCAATGAAAGCAATACAGCCAGCGATGCAGTAATCTAACACAGAATACAGGCTGCTTCTTTTGTTAAATATCTTCTCCTAAAAATGCTGGCAAGTACACATTGTTTCCTTATCGTTTTTTCCTCTTGAGAGATTTCAATTCCATTTACCCCACGGGCCCAAATCCTTCCTGAACACATGAGTTAGACAGCAAGGAGGATTACTAGAAATAGCGCTGACAATGACCAAAAGCCGTCTTGCGTGCCTTTTCTTTCCAGCCACCTTTCATTATCACGGGGATGAATACCATATCTGACTGCATAATCAAAATCCAGTGACCTGTCAGAGCAGGCAGTAAAATAAAGCTCTCTTGCTGTTTCCCTTTGACTAGGCTTCAGTTCTCAAACCCTTTTAACCCAGATTTTCTGACATACTGTAACTTGTAGGCATTTAAGGATGCAACCACTGAGCTAATATGTTTTAGACTGTGTCCTTACAATATATATGGTGTATTTAGTGTCACGATTTGTGGTACAATTGGAGCACCCTGATGCCAAAGTAATAGCCTTTAATTAAAAGAGCTACAGCAAAGAAGAGTTAAAGCATATTGAACAATAGAAATCCCTGACCAGTTTTTCCAGCAATTTTTCTGCCTGTGATATTTGCCAGCACATTCCCGATGAATGTCTAAGGTAAAAATGAATGCTCATGTGGATCTCGAATGCCATTCAACATATGGAGAGAACTGCTTACTTTTCTTTAAATACAGTCCCACGTAGCCACCAATGGAAAAAACTTCCCTTTTTTTCTTCTTTTTCCCCCACTAATTCATTACAGTGCACTTAGTGGATTAATGCTGGGCAAAAGTTCAGAGAAGGTCATACAAGATGCCAAAGGGGCATAGTCTTCTGTTGCAAAGCCTAAACCTAAATAGTGTCCCTTAGAGCCAACTCTAGATATAGTAGAGAATGGGGGCGAGCTTATTTTAAAATGGTTTTCCATACAGTATGTTTCCTTTGTTCTCTCTTATCTGAGTCAAAAAAGCAGGATGGCTCAACACAGATGTAATGCTCCTTTTTGTATATTGGTGAGGGGAGACAGAAGGACTGGTTTCACACCTCCAGGATAACCGTGCTACCAAAAGGGGTCCCGGAGCAGGTGCCATGGGAAGCCCCACACATCTCTATTGTCTATTTACTTCTGGGGTTAGAAAGTAGGCAAATTTCTATAAGGAGTCCTCTCAAGGTCTTTCTAGAAGGTTGCAGTATAGAGCCCCTCCATAGACATTCCAGATTTCCATTCTTCAGACTAAGTAGTAACTAATGTGGTGAGCTGTTTTAACAAAAGCTTCTCTGCATTTTTAGAGAGAACAAGCCAGGAAAAAACGTGATTCCTTTTTTATTTTTGCCTTTTCTCTCCTTTCAGAAAGATGTTGGGTTGGTTCTCTACCCAACCATCTCTACCCAACAGGGGTAGCTGTGACAGGACAAGGGGTAATGGTTTTAAACTAAAACAGGGTATGTTTAGACTAGATATAAGGAAGAAATTCTTTACAATGAGGGTGGTAAAACACTGGCACAGGTTGCCCAGAGAGGTAGTGGAAGCCCCATCCCTGGAAACATTCAAGGCCAGGTTGGATGGGGCTCTGAGCAACCTGATCTAGTTAGCGGTGTCCCTGCTCACAGCAGGGGGGTTGGACTAGATGACCTCTAGGGGTCCCTTCCAACCCAAAGCATTTCTATGATTTTGCCCAAAGAGGATTAAAAATGTTCCTTTTGCAACAGATTCTGAGGCTCCAATATGAGAAATGCTTTTTGTCCCATTTATTAGCGATATGTGAAAATTACAGAAGTCAGCTTATAAATGTGGTACCAAACTCAGTGGAAAGCAGCAGACTGCCTGATTGTATTGTGTTAACACTAGGCCTAGATCTGTCTAAAAACACTTGACAAACTGTGTCTTGGCATCAAGCCTTGGAGTATTTAGTTACCATTTTTTTATCTTTGAACTGAATGAAAATTTAAATTTTTAATACTGATAGCTTTCTAATTGTCTGATTCTTTCAGTATTTTCAGATTAGGCTGTGCTCCTAGGCAGGTAGACTATTATAGACAAGATCTTCACAGCCAGAGATGCATCTCTACTTAGTGTACAGAAGTAAAGTAATATTTCCTAGACATCTATTTTGTGTGACAGAGAAGTCTCATAACGTAGTGGAATATATTATTTTTTAATATTTTATTTCAAATTTTAAGGCGTGCAGTTGCTGGATAATGAAAAATACTTGGAAGCAAGCATTTTGGGGGAAATGTACATGAATCAGAAGGATGCTTATTTTGTATTTTCACTTCCTATGATCTTCAGAAAATGCTGACTGCAGTCAGCAATGTTGGCAACAGTTCTTTTTCACAGAACTCTTGAAGTATTGCAATACCTCATTGCCCGAAACAGCCAGCCAGGATTTTAATAAATTAGTCCTGAAAGTATAGATAGATTCTAGAGAGATTCTGAGGTCAGAAGAGACCACTATAATAATCTAGTGTATTAGCTAACTTCCTTTTTAACACCAACTGTAGAATTTCGCTCAATACTTCCTACACTGAACCCAGTAACTCATGGTTGAAATCAAGAAAATCTTTCAGAAATACATCCAGTTCATATTTAAGATTATAAAGGATGGTTTCACCACATCCTTTGGCAATGTCCTTAGTTTTTAATTGCTTGCACTGATAAAAATTTATCATCAACTTGAAGTCTTCTAACTTCATCTCTGATGACCTTGCTGTGCCTTTTTGTTTGCTCAGTTAAAAGCAATATTACCTAGATGTAATTTTACACACTGAGCATACCATGCCTCAAGAAGACCTGGGTGCCAAATGAGAAACTTTAGTCTTGAGCCTCAGAAATTCTGAGCATGGAAAACATGAGCACACAAATCCTACAAGAGGGGGAAGGGAGCGAGGAAGGGTGAAGCCCAGAATGATGTTATGTGCTGAACTTCCCTCTGCAAACTGGACACAGTCAACAATACAGGCCAGTTTTGAAAAACTAACCTGTAAATACCACAACTCAGAGTCAGAAATACGTTTTCAAGACAGTACTTACTGTCATGTTAACATTCTCTTGATGCTTCAGTATCTCCTTTTTTAATATTTTTTGATGTATCTATGACTAAAATCAGTTTTGTTTCACAAAGAGATGTTTTTCAGATTATTAGCCAGTATTGTGACCTAGAGATAGTTCTTAATGCTACTTACGTTTGGTATAAAATCATGATGCATTGTCACCTTGAACCTACCATCCTCTCGTAAAGGACTTTAATCTTATTCTCACTGTTGAACAGAGGCATTCTCATATCTTTTTGTAGTCAAATTGTAGGATCTGACTGAAGCTGTTTTCAAAGAAAGGAATGCATTTGAAAACTGAAAATTTAAATTTGATTTGAAAAGCTAAGATAAATATTTTTATTCTAATAGATTTTTATTTTGTATCGAGGACAAAAAGGAGAGCAGGAACTTCAGCTTCAAGATAAAAGTCTGTTGAGAAAGCCTAAACCAAAATCAGTACTCCAATTTTTTCTTTTCTTTGCTGACAATATTTTCTCAATTTCTCTCTCTAAATGCAGAGGGACATTTGCTATTGCAGTGATAAAACTGTGAGCAACACCGAGTTCAGTCATGCTAGGGAGAGAATATGATACTTTACATGTACATGTCAAGGTAATGTCAATTAAAAAAAAAAAAGAAATAAAAAAGAGGCACAGAGTGACTTTTTAAATCTTTCATACAGATCTTATCTATTCATAACCCAAATCAAAGCAACTCTGATTGCTCTATCAAGTGTAATATATAATTAAGGCAATTCAGTCCTAAGGTTTGGGGTTATCGCAGTTCCTTTGATTTGAGTTGCTGATTGTCTTAGTGAAAGAGCTGGTTGGGAGTTTTTTGACAGAGAGGTTTTCATCTTAAAGAAAAAAACAATCTGTCAAAAGAAAAACTTTTTAGTGAGGACAAAGCTTTTAGAATAATCAATAGCCCAGGAGTTACAGCACTCATAAGAGCTTGCTGGTGCAAGTCCCTGCTCTCAGCCAGAGCAGTGCCCAAAGCACTATGCTGCTGGCTCACTGAGACTGCGTCAGGCACTCCCTCCTCTTGCCTTTGTTTGAACCGGATTGCAATAAATGCCCTAACTACTGGGCTGTATATTCAGTCCCTCTGTCTCTCTGGCTGGTTTTGATTTGGCCCGGATATGGGAGTGAGAAAGGTTTGAAATGCTAAGAAAACACTCTCCTACGCTGCACATCTTAGCTCCAAATTCTTTGTGAACTGGCCTGCCCTGGAAGTTTGACCTCTGCAGTCTTTTTGAATGTTCATTATACCAGAGACCCAGAGCATACATGAATTTCAGCATTTGGTAACACCCGTGAGAATGAGGGAGCCATGCATGTGCTTGCACTTCTCCATACTCGTAACCACCTTCATGAACTGGGGTGTGAGCAGCACACAGATTTTAATATTGTTTCATGGTGAGGTTGCAGACATTTTGAGGAAGGGACTGTGCTCGTCTATACATATACAGACTGCACTTAAAGCTGCATGTTAGCAGGATACAGTCAGGCTGAAAGGTGTTAGCGGCTGCCAACAGGGATGTCCTGGCTCCAAAGAAAATAACAATCCTCATTAAAAATAATGGGTGTGCCAAGTAATCGGCCAGGCTCAACGAACAAAGCAATCAAGCTCCTTTATGAGGTAAAAGCAGCTGGTGGCTGAGGAAATACCAGCGGCACTTGGATGTAGCTTTACGACAGGAGCTTCGGCAGCAAGGAGCTGAAGTTCCTTCGTTCCTTCCTGCCCTCCCTCCCTCCAGCCTCTTCCCCCCACACTGCTGCCCCTCAGCACCGGCTGCTTACTGGGCTCTGCTGCAAGCTCAGCTGGACTTAAATGGGGTAAAAAAAGGGGAGTTAGTGATGGCTGGGTAGGACAGGGTCTCCCAAAGCTGTGGCTGTTATCAACACCCCATCAAATTAAACAACATTGAAACTGCAACCTTATTTTGTTCCATTGATTATTTTTTTTAACCTTTATGATGGTTTAATGTGATTTTTTTAATTATGAAAAAAATGAATAAAATAGCGCAGTTTCTGTATTTTCTTTAAAATAAGTATTTAGTGCCTCTTAACACATTTTACTGAATATAAGACTGAGAAATAAGAACTCATAACTTCCTATCCCAGCCATGCTGCTTGCTAGGATGTGTGTCTTTAACATGTGCACTCCACTCAGGTTGGGATTTACATTATCTAACTTCAGCTGTCTAAAAGTTAAGTGTCTAGGATAAGTTACTCATATAAACATATTCCTGAGGCAGCTGAGGTGGAACCACCTACACAAAGAACTCCTACCTATCCCAAAAAAGTGTTCAAAAAGATCCTGGCCCTGGCCTTAGAGAAAGCCTAGATGATTGCAACTGCTTTTTAGAGTAGTGAAGTTACATGTGATGAATTCCACCCTTTTAAAATCAAAATCTTGTCCCACTGAAATTTAAAAGATTCCTGGCTATATCAGTAGGGTGAGGATGTGTCCTTTACATCTGTCTTTGAGAGAATTTCTTTCTTATATTTTAGAAGAAAAGCATGCTAAAGTCCCCGAGCCCCCAGCTCCAGATGAATACCTCCCTCCATGTCCCATGACATGTTACACTGGCAAGTGCTGTGCCAGGTAGTGCTAAGTGGGAATAAAACCCAACTCACCTTGCTTTTTGGTAAATCTGTTCCTGATCCTTATCTACCTCACAAATCTGGTGCTTTGGAAATGTAATTAATAATTGTAAAATGCTTCCTAGGTGGAAGACATGAAAGCCTCTCTGTTTATTAATAACAAACACTTAAAAAGTGAGCACTGAACACTCAGTCCTAATCATATATGCTACTGCTGTATTACAGAGGAGATGAGAAATCCAACATAACTAATCACCAACCTGACAAACCATGCAGCCCCAATCACAGAAATTACACAATTCCACCAGGGAGCTGTCTTTTTTTTTTAAAGTAACATTAAATAAAGGCTTTTGTTCCAAAAAGTTATATAAGAATGCCCAGCATCTGCATAAACTCACAAAAGCAAGGAAATTTAGTGTCTGAAAAACTCTCCTTAACTCGTCCCATTGTGCCCTGTAGATGGAAAACCTATTTGCATCTAATAAAACAATGCATGCCAATAGAAATCTCATCTCTATTGGCAGGTTGTTTAATTCTTTATAGCTGTATACTAGATCCAGATGCTTTGGCAAGGGATATCTTCCTTCAGGAACACTGCTTGAGGGAGCCTGTATTGATTGCCTTTGCAATTATAGATCGGACCATGGCAATCACTAAAGACAGGGAAACGTTTTGATTCTGCATTGTAAAGGCTCATTCTTGCCTTTAAAACCAAACCAAAAAAGCAATCTATTTTTACTGTCTGTATATTTTTAGCAGTGTATCATAAAAAAGAGATTAATTGTGCTATCAAGGAAACTAACCAGTATGTCCTGCAGAAGTTTCCAGTCTTCACATGAGACATTCAACAACTAAAATAGTACAAAGATGGTCCAGCCCAAAATTCCAGTAAATAACTACAGATCAAGACACTGATTGTCATTAGCCACTTTCCTCAGCCCTTGCTAATGACTCTTTGGCTATCTAGAGTAATCAGCAGCCTGGCTGCTACTTCAGAGCAGAGCAAGAAATCTGCAAGGGCACTGGTGGCTGTTGCTCCCCTGCATGCACAGTTGCCTTTGTGCTCAGAGCCTGTGGTGAGCCACAACTCAGACTAATTTGTCATAATTCATTTTAGTTAGATGGGGACAGCTTGTAGGTGGGCTTATATTTACCATTAAGCGAATCAATCTGGCATGACCTTGTGGCTTTAGAGGCACATCTTAAACTGATACAAGCAGTTTTGTGCCAAAAGAAGGCCCATGCTGTGGCTTCTTCTGGCACACCCAGATCCAATTCAATATACCAAAGTAAAGTCACATCTGGAGATATTTGTAATAATCTCTTAAGTTTTAGGTGGCAGTTATGGTATTTAGTAGCCCTTTAACCTAAATCTTTATATTTCAGTATACAGGAAGAACAGGGTTTGCCATCAAGGAGATGTTTGGGGAACTGGTAGATAATCTTATCTCAACAGAAGTGCTCTAGGAAACCAGGTGGTCATCTGTGGACATTTCCTATCTGTTGCATCCTCATTCTCATCTATTCCATTGATGATTTGTTCAATAACTTGCATGCATTCATTGATGGCGATGAATTTAGCGCACATAATTTCTTTAACTTTGCCTGATGCTTTTCTTTTTCAGTTGTATAATTACCATAACGTGTTTAAAAGCTATCAACCTGACACTTCTGAGTTATTTACCTTGACTGAGTCTGCAGCTGGCACAAGACAGTTTTGCTCTAACTTGCACATTTCGCAACAAAAAAGCCCCCATCGAGGATATTATTCCCAACCTCGAGAGAACACAGCCATTAAAAAAATGGCAGGAGGAAAACAAAACTGGGGGTGTTACCTTTTCTACTTAAGAGAAATACTGGCTGAGAAAATATAAGTATCACACCTTTGAGTTTTGCCCATATAGCATGAAATATGAAGGCTTTTCTTTAGGTAAATTATACCTTCAAACGAAACCAATAATGTTAAAGAATTTTTTTCTCTGTGCACCTTTCATATTTTGAGAAAACTTGAGTTCTGCTGTGTCTTTCAGAAAGTGACAGTCTGCTATAGGGAAAATACTGAATTCTACAAATAATCACAGAGCATGTTGGATACAGTTTATTAGCTTGATCTTTCTTATTTAATTGATGTTTGCTGTGGAAATACAGTTCAGCCAAGCAGAAGGGGGAAAAAGTGTGTTGTGCCACATTAATTCTATTTGTACAAGCACATAAACGGCCATGTGATAGTCCGTAAGTTAATTTCATACCCCTGAGAGAGGTTCAGTCTAGTTTTTTTCCTCATTAAAACTTCACTTTCATAAATAAAATTGAGTTTTCATGCTTTGCTAGACAATCAAGATTCAGTGAAAGACAGCTACTACTGCTTGTCTTGACCACTCTGCCTTCATTTTCTCTTGGGCATGTTTTAGGCAAAGCAAAATATTGTGTCCCTGTGGCTTGAATACCCATTCTCTAGACTATGATAGAGGAATGCATTTCAGCTACAAAGATGATTGTGGTGCTGTGTTCCAGAAAAAAAACCAAACAACCAAACCACAAATAGCAGCACAAAATCACAAAGGAACAGATCCAACAACAGTTGACATAAATGAAAATCTTTCAATTCACTTCAATAGGCTTTAATCGGACTGGCATTGCCTTATTTCCTAGTTTTGTTTTGAAGTATCCTTTACACTTAGAGATGAGAACTAAACCCTTCTCCTTCTCTCCTTCATGTTTATGATCCAGGCTTTTTTAACAGTAGCATTTTCCTGCAACACCTGCAGAATACCAATGAAACATTTCTTCCCATGGTGACACATACAATCAGCCTCAAGTGGGAGGAACCATATTTACAATATCCTACTAGGTTCTCACTTTAGCTCACTAGGTTCCTTCATCTGTGTCTTACGGCTTATTACCAAATGCTGTGAGAACACAGGAACACCTACACCTCACTAGAAACACAAACTGAATGGCTTAAAACACATAGTCTTTCAATGACTGACTCACAAATTTTCACTCAGAGAATTCAGGCTTTATTGCATCTACACTGTTGTGCCAAATTGTAGTCAACAAAGTGACATAGTAGATAAGTTTAGATGAAAGGTGTTTGCTGGTGGACAAGCCAATAAAAACTTGCGGCTCAAATGCTTTGAACTCCTGGACCTTTTCCCAAATTAATTTACTTTTTAAATGCACAGAATAGTGAAGTTATCTAGCAGACAGCCCAGTTGTATATGGGACTCTGTAATGCATGTTTGTTTTTAAGCATTTCTCTGTGTTACTGTGATAGCAGTCAGGGTTTCTGGAAATAATCAGTGAATCCCAAGTCAGAACAAAAGTGCTAATGTGGTACCAAGTTCCTGAGTAAATAAACAATTGCTAAACAAAATCTTTTCAACAGCTTTGTAGGTCTGTGTCAACATTGTGTTTCCTCTGTGAGTCATCTGGTCAGCAGCACTGCAGCTACGTAGAAGAGGTCATCTCCTTCCTACAGCTCTATGCCGAAGACTGAAGTTGCGTTACAGAATATACCACTTGGGGTGTCCTGTGAGCCACAGGAGTTGCATTTTTTGGCAGGATTAGAGAAAAAATCAGAAGGTAAGAAAATAATGACAAGCATATTTGAGAGTGGAAAAAAAGACATGAAGCAAGTGCTGTTTGTGCCAGTCTCAGTGGCCATTATCTAGTAAGAGATAGAGGAACATGTTTGTTCTTTATCCCAACCATATAGAGATAGAATTTTAATACACAGGAATGATGCCTCAGATATTTGTATACTGCAGATTAATAGGAAATAAGTAATGGGGGTGGAGGGTGAGGGGGTGAAGGCACTCTCACAGGTACTCTTTTGTTTATTTCAAATATCCATCACTTCAGTAAAAACCACTGATTTCATACATGTTCAGAACAGATCCAGAAACAGGAGGTACCTAATTTTTAGCTCAGTCATAACAGAGTAGCCATTCTCCTGAGATTCTTCTGATCAGATGTGGGAAACCCCACAGAACTCCTTGATTTCATGTGATTGCTACTAATTAGGAGATGAAGAAAGCTTACAATAATCAGTTCGTCTGATAGGATTTTTGCCAAGGCAGTTTGAAAGAGCTTGCAAGAATTTTGCAATCTGTGTGTTGGTCCTGATTCAGCTTGAACCTGAACACCGGGGTCTGCTTTTTAATGTTCCCCCCTACCCATGGCTTAGTTAAGCTTATCTCTTGTTGTGGTGCTTTTTGGTGCCCAAGCTGAAATATTCAGCCTTTTTCTAATACAAATAGAGTAAATCTCTCCTCTGTCATTATAATGTAGGATTCTCAGATGAATCACTTCACAAATTTCAAACTAATAACTTATTATTTTTCACCGATATAACACGTAGGTGGATAACATTCCATCACCAGTGACTGTAATCACCTTCAGCCCCAATTCAGCATCCCAAGTTCTGGCTTGATTAAGTATTTTTCGCTTCTATTTCATCCTCTCCTGACAGAGATAACTTTGTTTTAATTCAAACTGTCACATTCTGGAGTTCAGGAAGGACATGAAAATGTCAGGTAATAATCCCTTCTCAATCGTGTTAGTAGTTAACACTGCTAATATGCAGAACCATTAGTATGTTGGCATGATTTTAACTTAATCATTTGCAGCAGCCCAAGCTTTATTGAGATCCGTTAAAGCCGATCTGGATAAGCGTCGCCCATCTTTACACACTTTACTCTGCTTTCAGTGCTTAACAAAAGACACTTTTAATCTTGCAACATTTCCTGTATTGTTGTAACTTTATTTTAAATGAGTTTCATCAGTAATTTGAACATTTCATAAAAACAAATAAATACACATTTTTCTCAAGGAAATAACCTTTTGGAAAGTAATCCAGCCCCAAACAGGGCCTCTATGTGGATACTGTCATCTCTGAATGACTGAAATTACCCTGCTAGCATAGTTAGTTATGCAAATAAACAGAAAAACTTCCTACATTAAAAAAAATTAAATGGATAATCAAAAGATAAATAACACCTGAAGGAACTGATCACACATAAATAATAACTGGTTTTATGTTCCTCCCTTTCCAGCTGTCTTTGTCTTTAGTAGGATAATATTTGGTACCTCATTCTCTGATTCTCTCTCCAAGTGGAAGCATCAAGCAGAATAACATTCACTCCAAGAGTTCAAATTACAGACAGGGAAGAAGCATTATCTTTTTAACAGTTAAATACGTGACATGTTTATACTACAAAGGAGCTAACATAAGGCCTCCAAGGCCTTTGTCCTGTTGAAGTTGTGTTTCTATCTATCTCTTCTATTGGGTGATCACATCATTCTACTTTAGCAGGATGGGATTATTGGTGTAGCATATCCTCCACGCACCTACCTATCTTCTCTGACTTCTTTTATCTTTTGAATCATTGTTTTTTTGTTCTATAGCTTAAGTCTGTAGCAATATTCAACACTAGTTTGCTTTCTTATTACTTGAGTGTACTTGCTTGAAATGCATGACACCTGCCATCTCTGTACCTTTAGTAATGATGACTAAACACAGCCAAAGGGCAGTTTTGTAGCTGATGAGTCAATTTATCAACAGGACTAAATGACACATTCTTGTTCACGAGTAAGTCTTTGTAAAACAATCAGAGCACTTCAGAGATGAAGAAATTTTCTGAGCTGAGGACTGCAATTTGGTGTACATTACCCAATTCCTCCATAATGCGGCTACAAACATTATATAGTTTCTACCCTTATTCGCAGAGCATCTGCTTGTATTTCTGAAGCCCTTTACGCTGAACTGGATCTCTCTTGAAAATCTTGATCTTCTCTCTTCACTTTCCCTCATCAGGTTTCTAGCCTGCCTACAAGTAATGGTCACTAACTCATAGCTTAACTGAATTCAGGTTGTTTCCATGAGTTCAGGTTAACACAGAATTCATGAGATTATAAGTTTTCCTTGTGGGAAATCAGACCAAGGTTATAATCACCTTTCTCTCAACAACCTTTCAAGGTGACCTGAGGTCCTGTTCTGAGCAGTTATTTTCAGTTTGTCATTCCTGAGCTTTTTGGCACAGTTATTTTGTTTCCCACTTTCTCACTGGGTCCCATGGCTTTTGCCGTACCACCTGTACTTACATGGTGCCCTTATGAGGACGAGCAGTTACTGCCCACTATTTGTTTCTTTCATCATTTCCCATGTTTGTTTTTTTTTTTGAATTGTAGCAACAGCTAGGAGATCCTCTTCAAAACTGCTAAGTCTTTGACAAAAATAGCCACAATAACACATTTGCTTAGTCTTTTCCGTTTCTGTATGCCACAGTTTCCATTTCTCCTGACTGCAAGCATTTGGGTTCTGTGATGCGCTGAAGCCTGAAAAAGCTGCCTCCAATAGCATTCTTGAGCTCACATAGCATTAAATAAGACCTCACAGTCAAGACTAACCTTCACTCTGCTTCACACACATCAAATTCCCTATGCTGGGGGAAAAAAAAAAATCTCTGAATGTTTCAGAAATAAGCTGAAGTCTGCTATGAGTGACCATTGCGCCCAAAATGTCATTCTTTGCAAACTATGCCTTTAATTTAAAAAACAGTTTTCTGGATATAACTTTGAACAGCTCCCAAGTATAGTAGGAGGTAATTCTCTCTCTCCAGACCAGGTAGAAGTATGCATCTTTCTCAATTGTTAAAATTCAAAAGTTAAGAATCCTTGTAAAAGTCAGAATTCATTTATTTGGTGTTTCTAGCACATCTTTTTCCTTGAAGAACATATTTTTTTCATTTCCCTTTCTGGTGTCACAAAGTCATTAGTATTTACTCATGAAAAACTATTTAGCAAATATTAAGTCTCTGGAATTCATGAAGGATCTGGTTATGAGGGATCAAATTTTAAATCAATGAGATTAAAAGTTTACCAAGAACCCATTCTAGCTATTTCTGCTCTATCTTTGTATAAGAAAGAAGATGAAAGGCCAAATTCTCAACTGGTATAGACTGACATTGCTTCATAGAATGAAATAGAGATGCATTTAGATGAACACCAGCTGAATATCTGGCTTTAAGATCATCAAAGCTAGTTTGTGTTAATCCCATGTGGTTATTGGCCACACATTTCCCACTATGATGTGCTGGTGTGAATACATTAAATATCCTGTTGGGAAATTAACTATTCATATTATTGGGAGACATTAATCTTTACAATATAAGCAATTTCCCTGATGGAAGTACGAAAAAAAAAGTTTGGGAAATGGAAGGTGTACTAAGAGTCTAACACAGTGTTTTCCAGAGTTTCTCCAAATGGGAAGACACTTAGTTGGATCAGTACATTTGCCTTAATTGGGGTTGATGGGTGCACACTTTACTCTATGAATTAGTTTCCAGGAGTGTGTCTGAAAGCAAAGTTGGCTGAAATCAAATGTGTTTCACAGCATCAGAAATCTACATGTACATTATCATATTCAATATGAGAACAGAAGTAGATGAATCCTCAATGGTTAATGCCCTTGGAGGACTGTGAGTATGAGATTCAAATATATTAAAAACCTTGGTGGCCTCCATAAGGGAAAATAAATGACAAGCGAGAAGAGAAATGGAAAATAAAATGGGTGTATTTGCTTTTGCTGTTTTCCTTTTTTTTTTTTCTATTGCATTCTTATTTCCTGCTCAGATAATCAAAAGAAAACTATATATAGTTCAGAGCAAACTTTATGACAAAAGGAACTTGGTTTGAGGTTGCCTTTATTACCAGCAGCTTTTTAACAGTAGCCTTGAATATCATGGACTGATATTATGAAAGAGTCTGAAATAGTGCAGAGGAAAGATATTTGCTTATTGCTATCCATGGGGAACTGATTTGTTATTTGTTTTATTCTTTTATTTGTTTTATTCTTCATGTTGTAATTATATTGGTTCCTTGATATCAGCTGAGGAGTGAGATGTGGGTTCCTATATTACAGTGAGAACCCAGGATAGCTTCAAGAGAACATTGGGTAAACTGATAATTCAACAATTCACTATTGTTTCTTCCTGCAACTGACATATTTTAAGATAAGAACAAAAAAAAAAGTGTCTTTAAACTATTTGCTAAGTGCTGGTGAGCAGTGTGAAGCCTTGTCACATGTATTTACGTGCAGCGGTAGGATGGTTCAGTCACCTTTATTCCTTTCTCTCAACAAAGTTGGTTACATACTTAACAAGTTAAGAGTGATGGAATTCATGTAGGAAACATTTATACAGGAACAATGAATGGCTTGACTCCACTCAAGTTATACATGACACCGCTGTTTCCTGTGTGTTTTGGTTTTGCTCACTGATAAAGGCGGTGTTTTGAAAGAAGAGTTTACAGACAATCACCAAAACTCGGGCCAATGTATTCCCCAAACTAAAATTTCCTGGACTGTGCTGATGTGCTCCCCCACTCCTTTCTAAAATGGTGGTTTATAAGAAAAAAACCCCTTTTTCACTCTCAGAGAGTTAAATCTATTTTGAAAGCCATAACGGGTCCTAGCTGTTTATAGCAGATTTATTCTGCAGTAAATGCCCCTTTTCATGTAGCCCTAATAATTAATTTGGCAGACATTGGAGGAATAAAAGACCTACTAAATTATTGTCCTAGAGACTAAAACATTTAACCTGAAAGTCATATGACAATTGTCAGGGACTGTGTTTGCAGACACAGTGAAGGAAGAATTCCTTTAGGAAAAATTGAGATTTTAATTATTGACTTCTAGGAAGACATGATTAACAAGGGCTTCTCATCCTCAGTTATCAAATCCCAAGTGTCTGCTCCTGCGTCTACTGTTTCTTAAGTAAAATCCCCAAAGTTCCTTCCAGTTCTCAGAGTAGCCTCATTAAATCAACTGTAGTTAAACCTTCAGTAGATTAGAACTTGTTAGGGGAATGTAGATGTAACACTTGATTACCTTTCTAAAGCTGATGACATGGATTGATTTTTAGAGATTGGTAAGCCCTGCCACAGCCAGCAAACCACCTCCTCCCCACCCCCGATTTTCCCAAGCAGAGGAGTTAACCCATGCATTTAACAGGTTTGCAGTAAACAAGCTCTTCTGCTCATAGGTAATTGCTGAACTTTTTACTCAGAATAAGAAAGCGCCACAAGTTCTGTAATCTACCAATACTATATGTCTTGTGTTATCTTTAGAAAAGACTCACTACCAGGGAAAAATGATGTAGATCATCACAGCAGGAGACTTTGAGCTGTTTAGCACTAAGTAATTGCATCTAGGACTAGTCCTTAACTTTTATGAGGCCAAAAGGGGTTACACCACTGCTGTTTCCACCTCAATAACGATAGACAAAAGACCTAAACACACTGTCTAAAGACTGATTGTAATGGACTGGTTGCTTTTCAGTGTCAAGTTTTTGTTCTATAATACCCCTTTGGATAATTCTTGTTTTCTTTTGGTCAATACACATATGATTTCTATCATTTAAAGCACATAGCAGTTTATCAAGAGTAATAAACAAAAAATAGGTCCTAAAATAATCATTTTACTGAATCATATTGTGCCTTAGATCAATTTTGTAATAGTCTGCCTTGGCTATCTAGCAGGTAAATAAAGGGAATGCTTAAATCAAAGTACTGTCTGTCTGCTTTAGTACAAGGTAAAACTTCATCCGCTTTGCAGAATTTAATGTTGCTATTGTATTTCTTCCATTGGCTGTTCTTCTAGCCCTCATAGAGTGTTATTCTTAAGTATGTTAGAGGGAGTAGAGCATTATCCATCTATTCCTTATTGGCTGCAGGATTAATTGTCAGCTTGATTTTAAGATTTGGTCACTAACAAGGCCTTACATAGCTTAACTCATCCTTTCAACATGATTTTTTCGTTGTTCATTTGCAGGTTGTTTTCTTTGGTCATCTTCCAAGCTTTTTCATTCATCTCGTGTAGGCTACAAATGTTTTATATGGCTTATATGCATTCACACAGTATGTGCCCATGTCAGTGAAGAGTTCCTACAAATGTAATAATTTCTGAATCAACTGCCCAATTTCTATGCTGAGTTATAGTTGCAAAATTTTATTGGCAATTTATTTCATTGTAAAACTTCTTATAAGTACTTGAATTACTTGCTTAATAAAGGATGCATTTAGTGATCACAATTTTTTTTTTCTTGTAAGCATATTTTATGCTAGGGAATTCTCAAATTATATTCATACAGGAATTTTGTTCACCCACTCTTGAAACTCAGTGCTGAAAGAGAATAATAATTATTCAGCTTTGATCAAAAATGTCTGGAAACAACTCTTTCTCTAAAAAAACCCTGTCATGTCTACTGTCTGTGAACTGCAAAAACAACTCCATTTTATGGAAGATCTTGCCTATGAAATATTCTCTCCTAAGCTTCATAAAACACAATTTGTCTCACTTGGAAGAGTAAAAGTAGGGTTACTAGACTCTGCCAGTTTTGAACCTCCAGTTCATAGGTTTTTCAAACCTAGCTTGGAGCATGAGAACAGCTCCTCCAGTTTTTGAAGTGTCAGCGTATTGAATCACTCCCCACAAAGTAGTTGCTTCTGACATTTCAGCCAAAGCCCTGCTGCTTTTGCAGGAGCCTATATGCTTTTATCTTGCACGTTGGTCTGAGCTGCAAAAATGTTCCAGTTTATCACATACTGTTCTGTACTGTCACTTAGAAATATGCTTGTGCTTGCTGAGTGAATATTGATAAGATACCTTGAGACTGTGATAAAAATGGGGCAAAGAGAAGATATCTTTCAAATTTGATAAATAAAGTCTTTAAAACAGTGATAAAAGACTTCTGAGAGTCCATTATTGAGAGTGAATTCTCAGAGGTGTACACGAAGTTGGGGGCTTATTGTTTGGTCATGCTCTTTCAAAGGTTTAGGGCTTTTACTCTGTGTTTCTAAGAAAAGGCTCTTTGAAGGTCATGTTTGAATTCAAAGCTGTACTTATTGTCTGTTTTTCCATGCTATCTACATTACTGTTGCATATCGCATTTGGGAGCCCAATAGCTCCTGAAGGTAATATTTTCTAATTCCACTTATCCTACCCTCTGGTGTAGCATTTGTCAGTGCAGGTTTGTGTCTGCAGGTGTTGATAAGGTAGAAAAAGCTACCTGACTAACATTATTATACTGCTTATTTTTTCCTAGGAAGTTTGAAACGATTATCACCGCTGGACTATAGTCATGGGCTAAAAGATAGCATGCCTGCCTCTGCTATACCACCCTCAGCATTTTGAAGCAGTCGTAGTTGTGCAGATTACCCGGCAGTGAGAAATCTTACTGTAACGGAGAGTGGGCGGAGGGAAGAGATTTGGAAGGAGGCCGATGGGGAGGAGCTGCTTTTCACTGCTGGTTTTATTCTTGTACTGAAGGCCGTGGCTCCTTGTTCAGGTGTTTGTGTGGGCGATTAATCTCTTGCTGTTAGACAGCAGTGCTGTACATAACCACTAAACTACTGATGGTAATGGTGGTCATAGAAAAAGAAGGGAACACTAAAACTGAGCCATAAAACCCTCTGCAGTTGACTTTACTCTGCGAGGTGTTGGATTCTCCACCTGTGATCCTCAGCAAGTGTAACATGTGGGTCCCCCAGCCCTGAGAGAGGTACGTCTGGGCAGGGCGAGGGGGTCATTCCCGTGGGATCTGCCAGGCATGCAGAGTGCCTGGCTGTGCACCCTGGGGCTCATGTGCCTCTATGCCACCTCAGCCCCCAAATTATTTTTGTTCCATCGATATTTTTCTTTGAGTGTAAAAAACGTAAAATCACCCTACCAAACCAGGAATGGAAACAACCAGCCCTTTTTGCCACATGATCTTGACCTGGCATTTCTATGAGAGGTTAAAAAAATTAACTGTGTGCTCGAATCATAGCAAAACAGGAGACGTGCTCAGGAGCCTCTCTCAGCTGTACAGACATCTCAGCTCCACCACAGCTCTCTGCGCTTTCCTCAGCAGAGCATCAGGACAGTTGTAGGCATAAATACAACTTGGCATGTCCGACCAGACCTGCCTTTCAACACCTCCCGTGTGACAAAACATTCCTCCTCTGTTTCTGTAATAGAAACAAGCTCCCTAAAACACATTTCTCTCTAATGGAGATAGTTTACTGCAGTCTTTCAAATCCCTTTTTTCCCCAGGCTCAGTTGTAACATAGCACTGGGATCAAAACATAGGTAATAAGCATGCTGGAAAAAGAGCATGTTTCTACATCATAGAAGAAAAGTTTCTGTAATTTCAGCACTTACTTTTTTCTCCCATTTTTGTTTTGTCTTTTTTTTTTACTTTCCTACTCTCTCAACTTCAAGAGCTCATGTGAGATACTCTTATCCATTTACTCTGCACACCATCACGATGACCAGTGTAACAGCACATAGGTTGGTAGCTAGCCCAGCCTACATGGGTTGTCAGCCTATGCCATGAGAATACAGTATTTGTCAGCCATGTGCCGGTGTACACGTTTCTTACTCCAATATTTTCTAACAAAGATATACAAAATGTTATGCCTGGATGCATGCAAAATATATGCGTATAAGGATAAATAAATGGATAACATTTTTAGCAGCCAATTTATGTATGTTGGACTAATTCTTTCTGCCTTAATATCCATAAGAGGATAAAAATACATTAATAATAATTCTATCCTGACCAGGATCCTATGAAGATTCATTAGATAATGTGTAAAAGTAATGAAGAACTCTTTTCTGTGACTCTCTCACTCTAGTTCTGGAGCATGAACTAAACCTTAGTAAACTTATTCTCAAAATCTCTTTACAGTTTGGGAATTATTATTCTCATCCACATACCTAAATTCCATTTAAATGGAGATTTAATACCACTAAACAGAGGTATCCAGTACATTATCAGACATATGAGACACTGCTGTAGATGTGGCACCTATGAGAGCCCCGTTATCCCTTTGGAGCAGCATCTGGGGACCAGAGTGAGAACCTACAAAAGGTGCTAGACAGCTCTATGAGAGCAGTTCAACTGAAACCTCAAGAAAAAATTTGAACTGCTCTCCAACACTCTGCATAAAGCCTGAAAGTGCTTGGGGTCACTAAATATATATACTTCGGAGCCAAAAAAAATTCCTCAGGCACTGTAGCAGAGGTTTTTCTGCCCTGGCAAGAGAAGTGAAGCACCACGTCTAAGCCCTAATCTGATTTAATAAAAAGAGAGACCAGCTCCTCAAGGAGATAGTCAGAAGGACTCCCTGGGAAACGGTCCTCAGGGACAGGGGAACAGAACAGAGCTGGCAGATCTTTAAGGATGTGATCCACAGAGTGCTAGAGCTCTCGATCCCTAGGTGTAAGAAATCGGGCAAAGAAGGGAAGAGACCGGCATGGCTGAGACGAGAGATGCTGGTCAAACTAAGGAGGAAGAGGGAACTGCACAGGCAGTGGAAGTAGGGACAGGCATCATGGGAAGAGTACAGGGATGCGGTCCGGTTGTGTAGGAATGGGGTCAGGAAGGCCAAGGTGCAGCTGGAGCTAAACTTGGCTAGGGATGCAAAGAATAATAAGAAGGGTTTCTACAGGTATATCAGCCAGAAATGGATGGTTAAAGAAAGCGTACCCCCACTGACGAGCGAGACCAGCAAGCTGGTAACAGCAGATGAGGAGAAGGCTGAGGTACTCAACACCTTTTTTGCCTCAGTCTTCACTGGCAACCTTTCTCCTCACCCCTCCCGAGTTGATGGATGGCATGAGGGGGACCGGGAGGGCAAAACCTCTCCTGCTGTAGGAGAAGATCAGGTTTGTGACCACCTGAGGAACCTGAACGCACATAAGTCCATGGGACCTGATGAGATGCATCCCAGAGTCCTGAGGGAATTGGCCGATGTAGTCGCCAAGCCACTCTCCATGATATTTGAAAAGTCATGGCAGTCAGGTGAAGTCCCTGGTGACTGGAAGAAGGGAAACATTGTGCCCATTTTCTAAAAGGGTAGAAAGGAAGAGCCTGGGAACTACCGACCTGTCAGCCTCACCTCTGTGCCTGGGAAGATCATGGAACAGATCCTCCTAGAAGCTATGCTAAGGCACATGGAGGCCAGGGAGATAATTCGAGATAGCCAGCATGGCTTCACCAAGGGCAAGTCCTGCCTGACGAACCCAGTGACTTTCTATGATGATGTGACAGCATCAGTGGACAAGGGAAAACCAATGGATGTCATCTATCTGGACTTCTGCAAAGCCTTTGACACAGTCCCCCACAACATCCTTCTCTCTAAATTGGAGAGCTATGGATTTGATGGGTGGACTGTTCGGTGCATAAAGAATTGGCTGTATGGTCACATCCAGAGGGTAGTGGTCAATGGCTCGATGTCCGGATGGAGACCGGTGACAAGTGGTGTCCCTCAGGGGTCCGTACTGGGACCGGTGCTGTTTAACATTTTCATCAATGACTCAGACAGTGAGATCGAATGCACCCTCAGCAAGTTTGCGGTTGACACACCAGAAGGATGGGATGTCATCCAGAGAGACCTGGACAGGCTGGAGAGGTGGGCCTGTGTGAACCTCATGAGGTTCAACAAGGCCAAGTGCAAGGTCCTGCACCTGGGTCGGGGTAACCCCCAGTATCAGTACAGGCTGGGGGAAGAAAGGGATTGAGAGCAGCCCTGCCGAGAGGGACTTGGGGGTGCTGGTGGATGAAAAGCTGGACATGAGCCGGCAATGTGTGCTGGCGGCCCAGAAGGCCAACTGTACTCTGGGCTGCATCAGGAGAAGCGTGGCCAGCAGGTCGAGGGAGGTGATTCTGCCCCTCTACTCTGCTTTGGTGAGACCTCACCTAGAGTACTGCGTCCAGCTCTGGAGCCCTCAGCACAAGAAGGACATGGAACTGTTGGAGCGGGTCCAGAGGAGGGCTACTAAAATGATCTGAGGGCTGGAGCACCTCTCTTATGAGGACAGGCTGAGGGAGTTGGGCTTGTTCAGCCTGGAGAAGAGAAGGCTGCGGGGAGACCTGATTATGGCCTTTCAGTATCTAAAGGGGGCCTATAGGAAAGATGGGGATAATCTTTTTAGTAGGGCCAGCTGTGTCAGGACAAGGGGTAATGGTTTTAAACTAAAACAGGGTAGATTTAGACTGGATATAAGGAGGAAATTCTTTACAATGAGGGTGGTGAAACACTGGAACGGGTTGCCCAGAGAGGTGGTGGAGGCCCCATCCCTGGAAACATTCAAGGTCAGGTTGGACGGGGCTCTGAGCAACCTGATCTAGTAAGCGGTGTCCCTGCTCACTGCAGTGGGGTTGGACTAGATGACCTCTAGGGGTCCCTTCCAACCCAAAACATTCTATGATTCTATGAAAACTAGTCATGTTGGGCTCATGTCACACTCTTTTGAATAATCAAATAATTTCCCAGAATGGCTTGAGTGGTTGGCTCTCCTGAGCATGAGGGCAGTGTGTTTCCACAATTTCCATGACCCAAAAGATTGTCCTTGACCAAATCAGGGCATATTCTGCTGTGCACCACCCGAAGCTGGCCAGTGTCAGACTACTTATGCAGTGGAGCAGCAGGATCGTGCAATAATCCTTGGCCACTCTGAGAGGATCTGACCCCATCCCAAGGGAACGCACCATCAAGCTTGAGGCAAGACTATGAAGGGGCTGTTCCCCATTGAATCTGCTTGTCATGGCATCAGTGATGCAAGATTAATTGGACCAGAGAAAAAGAAAGAGTAAGTAGATAAGTAGTGTACTCTGTTGCTGCAGCAATGTAAGGATCCTACACAAGGGAGGAAACCTCAGTTTGGGACATCTCTGTGGTGTCTGCTTTTGCATGTATCACTGGATAAAAATGTCTATGCTGTGTAGTGCACAGGGACCAGAAACCAGGACTCAGCTTATTTCCCAGAGCCATCTCACTTACAGACAGCTTCAGGCATCTTGGGTCTGAAATGGTTCTGGATTCATGAATTTTACATTATAGTGTCAGCAAAGGGGAATGATTGGGAGGGGCTAGAGGGATCTTTGACAAGAAAAGACAGCTGCCATAATTAAGGTCTCACCTATATTTGAAAGTCTTCTGGAAAGAAAGTGGCATCAAGTAGGCTTTTGAACAGATGGAATATTTTTGATGGGCCAAATCAAACTATGGGCCATAGGCTGGACATTCTTTCTCTAGCCCATGGTAGAAGAGAAGCTGACACCTTGCCTTCTTGAAACTTCAAAAAATATCTACACTCAAAATAGGCACAATGTTTTTAATCTCTTATGGACAGAGGTACAGCTGGGAACCCTTGAGATAAGTGCTTGGTCAGGCACTTGCATGTCCAGCTTTCTTGTTGGAATTAGAGGCTTCCTGCTTGACACCCTCCTGCACCTAGGACATGTCTCCCTGGTTGCTGATGAGGACAAATGGTTCTTTGAAGATCTGTCTGATTGCTGGAGAGTCACATGAGAAAATTAGGCTTTTTCTAACTTGTGGAATTTATCTCACCATCTTTATACTCCTTGTGAAACATGACTGTTTAACTACCCTACCTGTCCTGAGATTGAGTGCGTGAAAGGGGAGGTGTGAATATGGACCTAAGTCTCTCAAGGTTGTATCAGAAGTACATGGCAAGAACTGAAGCTACATCTGCTGAGCTTGGGTCCTGGCCTGAGGATCTGGCAACCCACAGCTTTACTGGTTAACTTTGGCTATGAATATAACATACCTGTTTTTTCAGCTATGATTCTTTTTTACGACAGCAGCTGTAATTGTAATTATTGGTTCTGAACTGAATTGGGCAGGGGAGAATGAAATGCTTTTTCTTTTATTACCCACAATATTTATTGTCCTAGATTGCTTTTCAGGTAATTTGTGGTGAGTATTTATCATTTATCATTTACCATTTTGCTTTTTAAAATTTCTTTGTTAGTACCACTTAAATTTTATTTTTAAATCTTGTTTTGGTAGCTTATTAAGTTTCTGATTAAGGATGGAGATTTCTAGAGTCCTGCTACTTCATTAGAATGTCCAACATTTACACTCCTTATAATAAGCACAGATATAAATAGAAGGTGTGTTCATTTAAGCAAGGCCTAGTATTTTTTTTTGTAGTAATCATCGCAGTAATGATCAGTTGATTAAATTATTGATCTTTCAGGATAAACAGTACCTTAAAAAATGTGGAACTAGGTATTTAAAGCTGATGGAGACACTGTTTTTACATTAGTGCAAGGTCTGAGCCACAAATATAATACACCCCATCTGCTGAAATAATGGCTGTGTACAAACTACCCTTCTCCCCAGTACTTTTTTTTTTCAGAAATGAGGAAATGATCATTACTTTATTGCCATTCTAAAACCAGAATAATCATTTGTTTCTACCTGGTATGGCCATTATTCACGCATGCCTCTTATTTTAGCAAAAGCTGTATTTTATAAGATCGAAGGTCCATTTATTCCAAACATTCTTGGCAATATCTAGAAACCTCAAAGAGCATTGTTTTCATTTCTGAAAGAAAACTATGCATGACACATGTTTTTTTAATGTATTGAACATATGTAGAACCTACTCTATAGCAAAATGTACAAAATTAATAGCATATAGCTGTTCATTTGAATTCAGAACTGATGCATGGGTAAAACATATGCACTTAATCTATCAATATAAGACATTAAGATTAACCTATCCTGTACCTCAATCTCAGCATAAAGAGGTTTTCTACTGTGATAAGGTAGGTGAATTATCATGCAGTACTACTTTGGCTCCCAGAAAATGTGACTCAAATAATCGCAGCTTCTATGCCTATATATCATGACTTTCCACTATATTTTTACTGCAAATCTGTGTAAATCCATACTTTATTCCCCCTGCACGAATTTAGGCTGATAGAGGAGTAAACCACTATTGCCGTTACAATAATAGCAATCAGGGAGTGGATGTTGTGCCTTGGTGCTTTAGGTCAGCCACAGAGTATTTCTTCACTCATTCAAACTATTTGGTTTTGAGCCCTTCTAAAATGCTTTTAGAATAATTTGAGATTAAAAATGGCCTACTTCTTTAACAAAGAACTCTAGTTGAAGTAAGTTCTTTGGCTTAAACTATTAATTTTTTTGTCAAGATTACCATGTTTGATAAACTGAACATCTGATGATATGTTTGTCCCTTCTGCATCCACAAAATCTGCTGGTACTTTTAAATATGCCTTCAGCTACTGAAGCTCGCTTAGAAGAAGTTTAACTTGCACTAGGGGTTGGCATATAAAAGCAAATTGAAGCATTGATTTCCCCATTTCGTCACCTCTAGAGAACAATTCATAAAGCACGAAAGTTCTAACTAGTCAATCAATAGCTGCTACTTAAATCAGAGATACTGCAGATAGCCTGTTGTTATTAAAAGTGTTCTTCAGAAGATGATAATAAATGAAAAGAGAGGAACCAGTTCAAATTCTGAGTGGAGTTCAAGACTGACACTTCGAGGGAAGGAAAGCTGTACCTGCAATTCATCCTTTTTCCCATGGGTAAATGGGAAAAGCATATTTCCCTAGAGTTTCCCAACTCTTAAGAGCAAGGATGACCTGAAACACTGAAGTGTTTTGTGAAAACACCCTGACTACAGAATGCCATGGAGGTGTCTGTCAGATCCCTGGCAGATTGCGTGAACCTTAGACTTCCCATGCTGAATCCAGAGGTCTGGGTCCCTCATTGCAGCCTGCTCCTGAGTCAAACACCCTGGTGTTCCTGCAGCAGAGGAGAGGCCTGAAAGTCTCAAGACCTAACAAACCTATCTGAACAGACGGTCTGAGTTGGGAGTCTCCAAGCAACCTCAGAGCCAGGCAGTCTGAGTGTTTGATGATCCTGCCCAATTTCTGGAACAGGCTGAGGAGACGTGGGAGTCAGGAGCAGCCAATTCAGGAAAGCAAGACAAGGTTTTAATTTCTCTGGAAAACTCTCAAGACTGTTATTTCCTTCTGGATGAAATGCAGGAGTTGGGGTTTTAGTTTAAACAAAAATTCATATGGAATGGGAAGTTTAAGCTTTGAACATTTCAGCTATAAAGATTGCACAATACTTCATGCAAATGGTGCAGCTGACAAACGTGTTCCTCCATGTGATGGCAATGAAAGAAACTAAAATTACAGCGCAAGATGCAGTTCTGTGTGATCTTTTTCTGAAGCTGAACTTTAGAGTTGTGAATAATGCACACTTCAAATTAAGTTGATTAGGCTCTTTATCAGCTATTGGAAATCTTGTTATTTTTCTACACCCATTACAAGGGTGTACTTCTTGATATATGTTGAGGACCTGTGCACATAAACAAATAACAACAGAGTGGGTAAGGTGTGATCTTGCTGCCTTTTGGCTGAGAGAATTCAAGTTGCTTGGGCACATGAGCTAGGTCACAAGCAGCAGGGGCCATGGTGGGTAGCTGTGCAGGTGGAGGCAGAAGGGACCACCATGGGACAGCCTGCCCTGAGGCAGAGTGGAACAGTGGAGGAACACCTCTTTGCAGCAAAATTTAACCACTGCATGCATAAATTAACCACTTAACCACCAAATAAACACATGGTGAGCACACTCAAATGTACATGATGAAAAAAATCTAGCAGCTACTGGGGGCTGGAGTCACACTCTTGGTGAGGGGCACTCAACGCTAAAACCAGGGTTAGAAACACTCTTGAGGGACCACAGCCCATGGGTGACCCACAATGGACCTCTTGGTCTCGAATACAGTGCAGACCCACAGCCTTCCTTATGCTGCAGTAATGCAGCCATGCACTGGGATACCTGTGCCCTGCCTGGGAACAGATCACTTTTCTTTGCAGTCATGCCTTAACTGCTAGGGTGAACTTTTCTCATACTGTTCCATCAGGAAGAGCTGAGAAGAGGGGAGCCTGTGTCTGTGCAAAAAGACTGTCATTAAATGCACCACTCAGTAATGTTTGAACAAATAAAGGTGGCTTGCTGCCTCTTTGTTCTTTAATAAAGGGGAAAAATCCTCTGTTAACCCATGGACAGTGAACTGCAAAATGAGATTTAGCATTTAAAGATATTTCTGCAGTCATTATTAGAGACCTCCAGCTATATTAGTACCCAGATGTCACTGGGAGGGTCAGTGTTGTTCTGCTTATCCTGCTTAAGAAAAGATTCTTTTTAGCCAATATAGTTTTCTGAATGTGTGATTCTTCCCCTTTTGTTCATCTCAGCGCTCTTCTGTTACATTTAAACCATATTAGATTTACAGTAAGATGCCATTGAGATGACATCCAGTGACCTATTTGCATTGGCTATCTCTCACATGCTGATGTAATGGTGCATGACCTATCAACAAGACATTAAAAAATGCAAGATTGATTGGGCTAAGTGTTAATTGTTCTATTAAAGGGGAAAGGAAATGCCTCACACCCTCCTTCTCTTAACCTCAAGTCTGGCCCTGGTACTATCTGTCACAACTCAAGATACCCTTCCTACTTCCCCACCTGTACAATTAACCCTAAATAATTACAGTCTCTAATGGACCCAACATGTCAGGGTAAAATCAGATTCTCCAAAGAGATTTGATAAAGCAGGTTGAGGTAATTCTGTTTCAATGTGGCAAATGAAACATACATTACTATTAGAAGACATGAGATGATGCTGAACATTTATAAGGCTCCTCTGTCTGAGAGAAGCAGAGATAATATGTCACCAGGAGTAAGGGCAGTGTGGTAACACTTTTGATGTGAAAAACATATTTTAAAATATGAGTGTGAGACAGAATAATTGCATAGCTTGCAAACCTGCTGTATTGGCACAGGACTGAGAGTTCTTTGAGAAAGGTTTGCCCTGAAAGTGGGTTACACTTACAATATGCACACATTTCTCCTCCCGCAGGTAGATAAACACTGGTTGTGTGATTCTGCTCAGTAAAACACTGAAACCAATGTCAGAAACAGCGGTAATGTTATGAGGCACAATGAGAGAAAACCAGGCAGTTTGCAGAGTGAGAAGTGGCAGTCTGCAGTTTTTAATTCACGACTATCTGCTTTTCCTGAGTGTTGGTAGTTATCACGCTAAGCCTTGCAAGATGTGTATGGGATAATGAACAACAACCCAACTGGTTAAATTCAGCAGCTGTACTAGGAATAGCATGGGAGATCCTAAGCTGGCAGCCATCTACACCTCAGATTCTTTAGAATGTAAGCCGGAGATTTCCAGAAAATTGTTCATAGTCAGTCTGAGTCCAGTATTCATGTCAAACAGGAGATTTGTCCTATTGCAAAATACAACTGGCACCCTTCTCTGGATGAGCTCGGTGACTTTGCTGACTGACAGTGGTCTATTCACAGACATAAATCCAGTGGAATAACATTGTCTGGAAACAGTGCAAGGCTCCATGGAGGAACAGAAGATCCCAAAGGTGAGTAAAAGGGAATCAGTAAGTGGTTGTTGGGAAAACTGGCATCAAAAATGAACATATAGCTGGAGTTCACATTGTATGAATTTCATCTCCTCTGCAGTAATTCCCTCTTCCCTGAATTTGAGTAATTTAAGGTTTTCTCAGAACAGCTCCCAGAACTGCAATATCACTTGGTAAAGGGCAGATGTAGGCAACTGTCAGCTACTCTTGACAGGAAAGAATTCAGCTCCTAAATTAACCACTTGAATCTCATACTTTTTAATAGATGTCAAAAATTCTCACAGATTCAGCCATATTGTTGACCACATAAAAGCCTGGCATTAATGGCCATCTGTGTGTATCGGCTTCCTTTGAAATAGCCTCAACATAGACCAAAATTCCTCTGTGTGAACCTACACAATAGGGTGTAACAGAAATACAAGTAATTATTTGAAGAGACCACTTCTTGCAGAGTAGCATGAACTTTACTTTAAAATTGTATCCAATTTGCTAAACTTTTCTTGGGAAACAGGTTTGGGAACATGAGTAATATTTTACTTTGGAATGTGTGTGCTAGTGTTTCTTGGTAAGAGTGACCACTGTGTGTCCTTTGTTAAATTGAATGGCTAAGTGCTAGGTCTTAAAAAAAAGTCCAGTGTAGATGAAATGTCGAGAGGGTTGCTTTAACTCATTGACTTCATTCAGGATGTGAAGGCATGTAACTGCTCAGAGAAGCAGCTCCGGGAGTCCAGTCTAAGTCACTGCTGCAACAGTGCAAGAGGGAAAAGTCATTTTCAGAAGAATAAAACTTTAAAGGCACTAAAAGGATTCAGGAATATGAATCCCACTGTCTGTCAGTGGCACAGGTTCTTAAGCACTCTATGACCCAATTTGCAGAAGTATTTAGAAATCTGAAATTTAGATAAGCACCTCCTGCCATTTCAAAAAGCATCCATTCCACTGCCACAGACATCTGCATCTTTAAGTGAAGAATTACCTTTGAAAACATGTCTGGCGTTGCTTTAGAAAGGATTACACTCTTGCTAGTTAGACATTTGAAAACTTTACAGGATGCTATATCATAAAATCCAGGAAAGCAAGCCTCCCAGTTCCTCCCCAGCTTCTCCCAAAACTTAAAGGAAAATAAAACATTATCCCTAAGCTCTTTAAAGTCGCTAATTAGAAGCACACTGCATCCAGATCAAGTTTAATTGTGACTTTTAAAAGTTGACAGTGTTCTTTAAGGTAAATAGCTTTTGATTAAAAAAGTAAATTTCATTCACTTATTTAAAGTCTCTACATATTATCCTGAACAACCTGAATATCAGCATTTGTCATTGGAAAAAATTGGTAATACATGCAATTTTGCACCAAAATTTAACCATGAGAAACAAAGATCTAAGTTGTTCTCTTTTGTAGGCTCTTCTAAAAGTTGCTTAGATCCAAGTAAGGTTTTTTTGTGCTGGACACAGCAAAAATCAAATAGAAAAATAAATGTCATATTCAGGTTGAGCCACACATGATGAACTCTTGCAAGACGGGAAGAATTCAATTGACTTCAGGATATAAAAGTAATTTTATTATTTCAGAATCATGTGTTTCATTAGTTCCCGTAATTCTAGCCAAAATTAACCAGGTGAAAAAGTTACTGCATATAAAACATCATATGTAGTTACCCATAATTTGGTAAAAATAGATGAACTATAGTTATAGAGGGAGGATATAAGAGTGAGATAAGCTGTTAAGATCAGATGTCTTTAACAAATAAAGAAGTGGCTGGTGGATACAAAGAGATGATGTCTGATGTTAAAATAAATCCAAGGACTGTGTTCTGCCTTCATTGAAGCCTTTTTTTTTCCCCCCACAGTTATATTTAATGCCTAAAATCTGATCTATATGTTGGCTTGGCTGCCCAGGAGCTACCTTAGGGAAATTATGACCTTGTCAGGACCAGGGAAGTGAATGCTGAGTGACCGAGAGAGAACAGGATTTGTAGTCTGACATTTTGGGTTTTGGCTTGCTTCTTCCTTACTGACTCCATTGATGAAATAGCTGCCTCACTTGAGTAAGTGGTAGTGGTTTGCAGGCTGGGCTCAAGCCCTGTTAAAAGAGCATAGTGGAATATTATAGAAGCATGGCTGGGACTGACACAATAAGGGTATTTCCTTTGGCTCTTAGACCTCTTGCACTGCTCTCCTCACTACCTTCTTTTTAAAAAATCAGAGCTTTGAACAGAGTTTCAGCACCCTTAAAGAGAGGAGACATTATTTCCCTGAAGTGTGTGAAGGGCTTTGACAAAGCTACCACTCTTGGTACATATTAGGATGAAATTCTCATAGCCATTCCTGTTAACCCAGCATCTATTTTCTCCTTCCATTTTAGAAGGAGAGCTGTTTCTATGTTCTGAGCAATTACCACAGTCTTTTTTGTTCTTTATCTCACACATTTCTACTCTATTTACTCCTCCTTGTCACCTCTTTCTTTGCTGACTCCATCCTGTTCCTGATCTTCTGCCCCTTTTGTCCTCTTCCTGTCCCATGGCTGTGTGCACCGCTGGCATCACTGCCAGCAGGGCTGAGGGGGCCAAGGGGCAAAAAGAGGGAGAGGAGGGAAGCTTGACCTGGAGCTGCAGCTGGGGCTATCTCTCTACGGGTAAGTTACATCTCTTTAACTTGCATAAGAAACCACCAGAGGAGAAGGCAAGTGAGGAAGAAAATAAATATTGAAGATAAAGCTATGGCCTACAGGATTGGTTTTGTAGTTGTTAGCATGTCAGTGGCTTGAAATGTAGCAAAGTTTAATAAAGATAGTGGTTAACAGCAACAACAACAACAAAAGGCGGGCTCCAGTCCCTAATGGATGTGAAGCATCGTCATGAAAGTCTCCCCTAGGCTCCTGACCTGAGCTAAAGCTTGTTGGTGGGACAGAGGAGGTGGTGTAATAGGTTATAAGTGCTAGAATTAATATTATAGATAAGACTGATATGCTGATCCTTATCTAACATTGTTCATACAATATTTGATTTTTTAAGTTCATCATGTTATTTTCAAGTATTTTTCTGCAGTTCAGCCTTAAAGAGTTACTTTTCTCATGACTGGCAATATGTCAAATTTAGCAGTGTTTTGATCAGCTGTTATTGTTTTATTGCTTATCCAACAGTAGTTTAGGCTATGTTAAAACTGAAAATGCATCATTTCAAATGGAAGAAAGGATGTTTCCTTAGGAAAGGTTTTAATGGAAGCATTGAGATTATCAAGTCCATTGTGTATTTTTCAAAAAAAATTATGAATGAGGGAAAGAATGAATTATATTAGAGGCCTGACTGAAACGTTACATATAATTTTTGCTGCCATGCACACTATAAAATGAAGCTATGCACTTATCTGGCTAGAATATATAGCTCTCTTCTGAATAACATTTTCGTGGTGAATAAAAGTAGCAACAGTCACAGTGCAAATTCAACCTCACATTTTAAAAAGTGCCTTATGATTGCAGCCATTTAAAATGGGGATTTTATACTGGGCAAAATAAAGCTTATTTAGCTTTTTAATGAGTATGTATTGTTTAATTTGGATTAAAAGAAGCCAAAGTGAGAATACAAAAAGCTTCTTAAGTCCCCTATGAAGGCAACTGGAATTTCAAACTGAAAAAAATCATTAAAAATAAAGATGGAAATAACAGTCCACATGTAAAGCCCTAGTGAAGAGAGTTAACTGTGCATTCAGCTGAGCACGTTTATCCTGCTCTGCTGAGACAGACTGGTAGGGTAGAAGATTTTCAGCATTTGTTCATTTAAAGATAAGGATAACTCTGTGCACAAGCACTGCAAGCAGAATGCAAAGAAACTCCCTTCAAAGTCTGCACAAGTCAGTAAACAGACTTCTTCAGCTTTATAAGAATTCTTACCCACCCTCTTGTAATTCCACAGGCAAACTCTGCCAAGGCAGCTACTTCTAATTTCTGTTAAATGAATGATGTCTTATTCAGCTGAGACTGATAAATAATTGTCTCAACTATGGGTCTGAACTTGCTATCTCACAGAGACTCTGATGCGTTCGGTATAAGAATCAACATTATGACTCATCTGAATTATGTTACAGCAAAAACCTCATTTGGTTGATACAGATTTTTTTCTATCAAAATGAAACACAAAGTAGCTCTTCTCCTGATTTCTCTCTCTTCCTCTGTCATTCATTTTCATGTGCACATTTTTAATACAGAAACTGATTTTCTGAGAATGATATGTTTTCCTAGGGCTCAAAAAGTGACAGATGACCTTACTTGTCTTTCATTATTCCCTTTACAGAATTTTTTTTATTCAAATATTGTTTCAAAACATGTGCTCACAAAATAAACATACCAATATCAATACTTACCATTAAGGCAATCATTTTAGTTGGGAGGAAAATCAGGTTTGGGATCTGAGAAAACAATGTGGAATATATTCTTTTTGCCTGTAGCTTTGGAAGCTTGGAAAGTCCTATTATCCTAAGAATTAAATTGGCTTACTCTAATGCATACAGATGGCAATGCCTTGTGCTAGGTACAGCTGCCTTTTTTTTTTTTTGTCCTCAAAGGAGAGAGGGAAAAGACTAGTCTGTCCACCTGCAGCAAACAGTGAGTTTTCATAACATAAAGGTGAGTTTGAGGGTTTATTCAACATAGTCCCATATGCATGCTTCAATACATCTTTTTGTGCATTTAATAATATTTTCAACAAAGTTATTCTGGAAGTGACATTTCTTGGAAGGAAAACAGAATTAAAACGTGATGCCTAATGAAATGTTAAAGAAGTAGCTGCTGAACCCTGTGGTCAACAAATAATATTTGAAAAGAAACACAACAAAATTATTTTTTAAACACATCTATTCATAATATAAAAAGGGAATCACAGTAATCTTCATTAGACAATCTTTGGGAAGCCTAATACATCAAAAGAGGAATTTTCATTTCAGTTCATTGACTATTCATGCAAATACATTTCTAACTTGGTTTTTTGTGCATGACAGTCAGTGATTTTGTTTAAATTGTTCCACTCTCAAGGCAAACTCAGCATCATTTTCAGGCTCAACGTTGACTGCAAAACCTGCTTATGAATAAAAAATTCAGGCTTTCAACTCTGATACTCACAACCTTTGTTTCCAGTGAAAATGTGTAGGCTACGTACTCACAAGGATGTTCATAGAAAACCAAGTTTCACAATACCTGTGAATAGCTGCTGACAAAACCACACAGCCAAGTGAAATTCCTGTGATGTCTCTCTTAATTTTGATAAGATAAACAATTGTCATCCAATCTGGTGAATCAGTAAGTGTGACTGAGGTGAAGGTGCTTGTTCTTAGAAAATGTGAGTAAGTGATGTAAGTAGGCCATGAACTACAGTAAGATGATGGTCACATAAAATGTTGAATTACTCCAAATATAAACTGGTTTTATTTTATATATATATATATATCCCAATTTACATGAAACTTATAGAACCCTTATACAATAAGGGAATGACCTTGTCCTGGCTCCACTCATGTAGGATGAACATGGATGATAGTTTCTTCTTTAGAAAACTTTGGAGTCATTAAATGCATATGATTCACTGGAAGAAAAACAACCTAAAGAGAAATAGCAAAGACTTTGCTAAAAAAAATTTAAATCTTTGCATGTTAAATAAGGAGAGAGATACAGTTTTCTTTAAACTGTAATGAATGCTAAAATGAGTCCCAAATCACAGATTGTCTGAGCTGTGGGGTTTGCAGTTTTTCTGTCTGGGTAAAGTTTGTTAAAGTCCAATACTCAGAAAGAGGACTTTGGGGGACAAAATGTAAGAGGAACATTGTATTGGCATTGGACCTAGGGAAAATAGGAGTCCTGAAGGTCGTATTTCTTAAGATTGTTAAGTAAGAGACTTCTTTCAACAATCACTTGCCAGTCAGATTTTAAAACAAGTTTGTATATTTTCCCCTTCCTTTTTACGTACGTACTCATATTTTGTGCACGTTGGGAATGAAGAAATGAAGCCCCAGACAAAGGTTACCCTTTGCTCTTAAATCCTTCTGGTCCCTTGACATTTCTGACTGATGGAAATTGGATGTAGAGGCAAGGTAAACTACTCTGGCTAAATGCTTCTAAAGGATGATGGTCTGCTGCTACATAAATCCTGTGTGCTGTCAGATCCCTGGAGCATTCTTCGTTCTGGCCTTGGAGAGATTTCTTGTCAGCCCACCAGACAGTAAGAAGAAAACTGCAGTTGATTCTGTCAGGACATCACATTAAATGAACAAAATGATGATTCTCCCTACATGTACATTCAAACTTCTTTTTCAGAGCTCCTCCCGGTTCTAGCTCTGTTAGAACAGGCTCCAGAACAAAGAGAAGTCACCTTTTAATTATCCAAATGTTCTTTTCAGAGAACAGCTATCAGTGCAATTTCCTTGAATGACACGTAATTTTTCTCTGCAGAGTATTGCAAACAGGGAGACATAGGACAGATGGGGAAGAGGAAAAGGTGATAAAAGGAATAGAAACATTGTGCAATAATTCTTCTCAATCCTTCCTTCCCGATGTACTGTGTTGTAATCGTACACAACTCGTGCCACTTAACACTTGAAACCGCAAGCAGTAGAGATTAAACAATAAGCAGTTATTGGGGAGGGGTGGGGTGGTAAATCTTGCTGATGGGACTGTTATTCCGGCTAGTAGAAATGACAACCAACATGGATAAAGTGTTGTAGAAGGACCTTATGATACTGAATGACTAGACCATAAAATACCACGTGGATTCAATATAATTAATGTAAAGCCATGCGCATAGGAAAAAAAATATCAAACTTTACCTATAAAATGATGAGCTCTGAGCTGATGTGGAATTTAGGAATGAAATTGTGGGTTTATAACAGACAGGTCTGTTGAAAATGTCAGCTCAGTGTTCATTAGTAGTCGAAAAACAAATCAAGGATTAAGAAATGTTAGGAAAAAGAAAATAAACCAGAAAATATTACACTACTGTATAAATTAATTATTTATCTGCATCTTGAACAATATGGGCAATCCCAGCTCCCCCATTTAAGTTTTAACTAAGTATACAGTCCCAACAACCCTTTGGACTGGAATAAAGCCACCTGAGATGGACTATGACAAATGTGCATAAAACCATGAGAGGCACAGCAAAGGTGAGCATGGATCTCTTGCAGTATAAGAACTAGGAGACCAGCTATACCTACCACCTAGTAGTTGAAAAGTTCAACATCAAAGAGGAGAAGGTCTCCATGGCACGTAAGCAAGCTGTGGAATTTCTTGCCACAGGATATTGCAGATGCTAAAAGTTTATGGAGTTCAAAAAGCAACTACAAAAATATATAGTGTGAGGGCTAATAAGTTCAAGACATCATCCTCAGCTAAGGAAGCTGTGTGTTGCAAATCGCTGGATTGTATTTTGGGCAAGCGTCACTTTCTGTTTGTCTTGTTGTTACACTGCTAGAGAAAAGATGCTGAGCTAGATGGACCAGGGGTCTGGTCCAGCACAAGTATTTCTGTGTCCTCTTATGACACATGAGGTGCTACTAAAGAGGAAAGGATGAAACCCCAACTCTACTGGAACAAAAAGTCTCCAGTGTCTTCAGCAGGAGTGTGAAACAAATGTCATTCAAAGGATCTTTTTCCAAAAATATCTCATTATTGAAGTGTACACACAGCGGTAAATACATATTTGTGTAGAGATTTCAACTCTCCCAAGGACAGCTGAATTGATTCATTATGTTATAGAGATGGAGGGGAAGTGTGCAAATTCTGACATAGAGGTACTTTGATTCAGTGGCTTAAACTCAGGATTGCAACTTACAACTTTGCTTCTATTTTTGGTGGAGCCAGGACCGTGGTGTGAGACATGGTCAGATCAGGTCATTTGAAATATTTGCTATTGAAGCTGGAATATTGATTCGATTTATCCGAGAAGAAAGGCATTTGTTGGGGTTATGTATCTGTAACTACAGTTTATCGCTTCTGCCTTGTCCAATAGCATGCTCTCCGCTTTATTTCTCGACGTTAATTTACTGCACCTCAGTGAATCTAAGATATGAGGTTTTTTCTGACATTTTAGCAAGTAAAATGTGATTCTAAGAACTCTGAGAAAAATCATGACCTAACCTTTCCCAGCATAATGATAATAATGATACCATTTACAGGGAAAATTGCTTTAAATTGGTTAGAAAACACTTATGTTAAAAGACACCTTACCAATGTGAGGGAATAAAATCCAGAGTACATTTTCATAGTTAATTTTGGTTAAATAGGCTAATGAATGTTTTCCGCATGGCAGCCAAGATTGCCATGTGGCTGCAATCGCTGCTGAGAGCAAATGCTGCTTGTTTTTCCTTTTCAGTTTGTTCTTGGATTCTTGTGCCTGGCTTTATATGGATCCTGTGCATGGCGTCAACAAATGCAAAAATGGCTTGTCTGATGCCTAAGAAAAAGAGCTCCTAATATGGTGCCATGTGTCTGGCCTATTCAGAAGGTGGATTTGCATTTACTTCACAGATTTTTGCATGCCATTTTCTGTGTGTGAGCAGAGAGTTAGAACGCAACACCCCCATGATCCTTCTCGGCAGATAGCAGGCTCTGAACAACAAAGATCTGGGGTGAGATTAAAACTTGGTAGTACCCAGAGTAGCCAGCCCTGCCTCAGGCTGTTTGCTGGGCAGATGTTAAGCTTGGAGCAGACTGAAAGGTGCACATATCTACCATGACTGGCACCATTTGTGCCAAACCTCTGTTTAAAGCACTAAAGGGGTGACTCTCCCTACTCTTAAACTTCTAGGCATGAGATTTATACTTTGCTTCGTTACTTGTAGATACCTGCTTACAGTCCAAAGTCTTTCCAAAACCTTGAGTTTTACTTAGAATAAGGTTGTCAGAGAAATAACTGCTCAACTCTTTTCCCTTGCCTCCTTCTTGGAGCCCTGCAGGAACACTTCAGTCGTGTTTTCATGACTTTTCTCTGTAATTGCCAGTGATAAAAACTCTTTTTTTTTTTTTTTTTTTTAAGAAAAAAGGAACCTGGTCTTTCTAATCAGCTGACAGCAGGAGCTGGGGTTTCTGAAACAGCATCAGAGACAGTGAGATTCATGATAAAAATCTGCCTCAGGAGAGCTGCTTTCATCTTTTACTCACTCCATCTTTTTCCTTGCTTACAGGTTGCAGCAGTGGTGCCCCAAATAAGCCTCAAATAATATATAAAAAGAAAGACTTTGAATCTGACCCATCATCACTGCAAATAATACTATTGGGGTGGCAGAAGTTTGTCTATTCTTGCTGCAGAGCTTTCAGATGGCAGCAGTTTGTCTATTCTTGCTGCAAAGCTCTCAGATTTGAGCCGTCTTGCAATAGAATCTACACATGGTGTGAGGCAGACTTTGGTCTGAAACTACAGGGGCTGTAATTAAACTTAATTGAAACCATGTCTGTGAGACAGAGGGACAAATGTCTTTAGGACAGCTGCATCTTTTCTGAGTAAAGACAACACTAGCGAGGGGAAAATAAAACCCAACACCAGATACTACGGGTAAGCTAATGCTGTGTAATGCCCCAGATTGTACTGCAGGAGGAATTTATGGTTGAACTATAAAGCTATTGGGTTTTTTGTAAGTATAAACAACTATAAGAATGAATAGTAGTTTCAAATATACTTATTTCCTTGTTGGTGGTTCTTTACAGGTTATTTTGCTATATTTTTATTGCTTATGTCTAGCCACAGGGATAAGCTGATTAAGTGGTCTAATTTTTCCTTATCTCTTATCTTCATTGCTTGACCTTCCTGTTTGAGTGTATTGGGTATTTCCAACTGTGTTTCTATTATGAAATCCAGATTGTCTTCTGGAAGTATGTTGTTTTTGATGAACTACAAGAGAAACACAGGTGGGTTTCTGATAGCAACATGCCTGAGTTCCTGCCAGCTCATTTTATGGGCTGCTAGGGGCTTCAAAGCAACTGTGTAATGCAGAATCTGCCATTTTGAGAAACTGTCATGCCAGTGCCCTGGGGCTAGATTTTCGGTGAGTCTGCAGACTCCCTGCCATACATGCATGACCCACAGAAGCCTTGGATCCATTTTTGCAGGTGGGATCTGAAGTCTTAAGGCTCATCTTCCTTTTCAGCTGAGATTCTTGTCTGTAGTGGCTCCTAAGAAGGAGGGAGGATCCCAGGAGCCCCACCTCCTCATCAGTGGTGCTCTCCCATGCTGGACTTGAGGGTCAACAACCAAGCTCAGAGCCACCGTGTTGCCAATCAGACCTTTTGATATTGTTGCAGCCAGAGGGAAAAGATGAAACTGGGAGTAATGGGGAGGTTCTAGCACGCTGTGCAGAATTATTATGATGAGCTGGGGACAGTCAAATCTCACTGCTTTAGTCTCCTGCCTCTGCAGCAAGAAGCCTGGAAGCCCTGAGGACTTCAGCTCTGTTATTCAGCTCCTGACTCTGCAACACTGTGTCTGGCAGCCTCGGAGGTCCTCCTCTGAGCTGGTGATCTCACAGCTTCAGATCCATTGCTGTGGGAGAGCAGGGAGCAATATTCCAAACTCAGCTGTAAATGCCAGCAGTCCTAATTTCCTGCAGTCAAAGGAGCCATGCCAGGTACCGTGCTTCTTCCAAATGGTGTCGTGGGTGTCTCAGATGGTACTGGGCACATATGGCTGTGCTGCAGAATTTCACCCCAATTTTTCACAACAAAATATTTTGATTTTTTTCAAGCAGAAACTTAATACAATTCATTTTCAAGCGAGATTTCTACTTTCTACTTACCATTTTATTTTGAAATGAAAGGCCATTTTTCTCAGAATTTCAGAAGTCTCTGTAAAATGGAAATCCTTCCCTTAGACCAGGTCAGCATTGGCTTTTGAACAGAAGGGACCTGGAACCCTTCTGACTCCTTCAAACCTCTGCTGATAGAATCTCCTTCTTGGCTTCTCCCAGGTTGTCCCTCAGAATACTGATGCTCACATACACTGTCTCATACTCAGTTAATCTAGTTCCTTGTCTAAGACCCTTCACAAATTATTGTAGTATTGCCATTTTCATTCAGAAATATTACATCTAATTTTGTTAACCCTGCAACATTGGTTTCACCGATGAGATCAGCTTCTATCTGATCCATTTGCATTCTTTTCACTCAAATACCATCCCTTTGGGATTAAAACTCTCACCAGTCCAGTCTTCTTAGTTGTCCCCTCGCCAATCACTTCCACCCTGTTGTCACTCAGTCTTATTTTTTATCAACTTTTCTTGTAATTATCCTATAATAGACCTTTATAAAGTACAAAAGTTGTGTAAATATTTGGTTTATTTAAATGCAAGTCATAACTACTGCTTTTTCCTTTTTCCTATTTGTTTGTGTCATATTTGTGTTGCTTCTAGGAGTAATTGGACTCCAAGTTTTTCAGGACAGGGAAAACATTTTCTGGGTTGACACAGCCAGTCCCAATATTGACCAAGATGAGGAGGCATTGCTATTACATAAATAATAACATCTCTAAAAATCTTTTCATCACCTAAATGGTTATGTGATCTCTGTGCATTTTTGTGATTGCAGTAAGTAGTTGTAGAAAGCATTGTGATAACGTCAATAGAAGCTTGGTATAGTAATGTAAAATTAATGAGGTAGATGGTAATCTTTCTAGGCAAATCGTGTTCTGTAATACAGCACACCCTCTCAATTAGTCTGTTCTCAGGAGCCAAGGAATCAGTGTATTGTGTGTGAAGTGTGCAGTAAAATTGACTGCGTTACTCAGGAAGATCAGTGTAGCTGATAGTCAAAGCGCAATAACCTCCTACGGAACGTAACCTTATAAGAAGAGCATTATAGATGCGATTCATGGTACTTTCATGTTTGTGTTTTTAATGTCCCACAGGTACTTATTAGTAAGGGGAAGGAGACTTCAGTGACTTCTGTTATGAAAACCAAAATAAAAATCTGGGCTGATGTCTTCTGAAAGCCTGTGCTCTGCCAAAACACTGATCAAGTCATTAATGAAAGGTACAACTAGCAGAGGGTGTGAAGACCTGTTTCATACTCTCTGTGGCAATTACCTTTCAAATCAGTAAGGTTAAGAATCAGACTTTCTTACCTAGTGCAACTGATATCTGAATCACACCATACTAAACATTGTGGAGCATGATATCAAGTAGAAAAGGGATGTGATGTGCAGTCATGGTAACTGACCTCCCACTAGGCTCTTATCAGCGCAAAAGGGCTGGAGAGAAACGTTTGCTAGTGGAGGGGAACCTGGGGGGGTTGTGCAACGCTGACAAGGAGTAAAAAGATGCTGCCTTATCTGATACTTGCTGAACTCCAAGCAGAGTTTCTTTCAGTTTTACCTCTGTTGTCATTTTTGCCTGTGTATTGTATGCTCTGAACAGCATGGCCACACATGCGCATCATCAACACAGAGGAGCTACAAGCTGATGTATAAAACTCACTGCAGTAGCAGTGATACAAAAACATATTTGAGCCTATAGTTCACTAAGAGAAAATTCCAGTTTCTTTAATGAGCTCCATGAGAATTTGATTAAAGATTGTCAGATTGGGTTCGTTATTTCTGATGAAGGGATAGGAAAGAAATTCATTAATGAAATAATTTCTGGAGGCTAGGACTTAAATTTGGTTTGCATCATGAGAGAGATTCATTTTGTTTCAAACTATAGCTCAGTGGACATTAATCTATATTACAGTTCTGCAGCCAGTGAAAGAAGTAATTTGTGTTTGGAATTAGAAGAATGACAATATTATAGCTAGTCATGGGTCAAACAAGAACTAGTATAAAAATTTTTCAATTTTCAGAAAGTTTTGACCAGATGTTGATTTCCTGAAGATACCAACTTAAAATAATAACTCCAGTTTGTAAAGAAGGTGGATTGTCTTCTCTTTTATTTTATAACCCAACTTTAAATATGACCTGACTCATTTGAATGCTGGGGGAAAGACACCCTAGGTCACAGAAATGAGAGACTGATGTTGACTGTAGAGGAAGATGAAGATTATCTTCTATTTTAATCCACTGCATGCTAGGATCTCATTCTAACTCTCACAGAAAAAACATCTCCACAAGGTCAAAATATTAAGTATGGTAGAACGATATTAAGGACATATCAACCCATATTTTTTGTTCCATGTCCCTAAACTGTTAAAAGAAAAAAATACATGCTCTGTTTGAAAGTTACCACAGAGGCCAAAATAATGTTTTGTGTTGCCCCTCATGTTCTTTTACCATTTTTATGTTCTGTTTTCCCTTGCATCAGATGATTAACTCAAAACCTTGTGCTTCTACACTGATGAAATACAATTTATTGCAGAGACGTTACTTGGAGAATATCCAGTATTGGCCATTCAGGAATGTGCTTTCATTCATTTCAAATAGCAAGGCATCCCTTTACGTCATAAGCAATTATAGTCTACAGTGTTAATGGTTTCTACATTAATAAAGTTCACTTTATGAAAAAGCTACTGGACTGTGATTTATTTTATTTATTAAGTTTTATGGAGTCTATTTTCATTCAGATCTTCAGCAGTGGATAAATAAAGGAGCTATTGATTATATACAGAAAAGTTTCTGACAGCTTCAATTAAAAAAAATCTTCCCTTGTTCAAATGGCAAATCTTCTTCCTGGAAAATTTCCTACCTCTTTGGGTTTTGTCTGAAAGTTAATTTATCAGTTGGCATACCACTGGGTCTAAACCTGCTTTTACTGAAGTAAGTGGGAATTTTGCCATTGGCTTCAACAGGAGCAGGTGCACGCCCCTAATGAGGTATATAATGGAAGTGGTGTACACAAAAAACCTGGACAGCCAGCATGAGAAACACTGGAGAAGAAGAAGGATTTCTCAGAATCCCAGGACATGTGAACAATGTGTTGTGGTGACATTTAGGTATTGACAAGAAAAATGAAGAGATCAAGTGGAAGAATAGAACTAGACAAGAAGATATTGTTATACTGGAACAATTCACCTCATGCTTGGAAAAGTTTATAAAAACCTTGAATAGGGAGGGAAAGGGCATCTTGATAAATAAGAGCACCTAAGCCACATTAGATCATCTGATAGCACAGTCGTCTTTGCCAAAATCCCTGAAGACCTTGAAGCACTGATGAGAGAATTAATCATGAAGAGTACAGCTTGAGCAATTAGGGTAGGAAGAGCTGAGTTGTCCCCAGTGAAACTTGACCCGCAGGCTTCACCCTATATTGAAATCAAGTATGACCCAAACCTTTGCTGAAGTATGAAAAAAAGGCAAAGGAAGTTTTTTTTTCACCTCATTATTCCTCATTTCATTCACTGTATCCAATATAGTGTGCTGTGGATAATCTCAGACTGGTATCAACTAAAGTAGCACCAGAACAGTAAGACATTATGACTTTATCAGCCGGTATTGCATCCACAGTAATTAGCCCTGCTTCTCAGTGGTGAGGAAGGGCATGTTAATGAGGCTGAGTGCAGTGTTGTGCAAATCTTGTGGAAACGATTCTGTGAACCAAGTGAGGCACTTGCTTTGTGCTTGTTCTGCTCCATGGAGAAGTGTCAGATCCCATAGTGTTAACTGGGATGTCTCCAGCATAGCACGGTCTAGCACACAACAAGGCTGATGCATGCGTATCCTGGGCAATGCACGTGCCAGGGTGCTGCAGGAGAGGTTGTGCTTGAAGGAGGTCCATGGTATCTCATGCTCAGGAGAAGGAGGGACAAGCAGGGAGAGGAAGACCGTGTGCACCTTCATGCTGCAATCCTACTGCAAATTATGTGTCTCAGCCTCGAGTGAGATACCTAATGCAGAAGAGAGGGGAAAAGAGATGTAGAGGCTGGGGGGTACTCCACTGTTTCTCCTGATGATGAACGCAAAGTTTATTTCCCAGCTGTGATGAAAGGACCAAGCTTGTTTTGCTGGAAGGTGCTAATGACTCATCTGATGAGTGCAAGGGCTACTCGGGTCCTGAGTCCCTGGCTGTCTGAGGCAGAGTGGGTGTTTAGAGCCAGGCTGTGCCTTGTGCGGAAAAATGGAGGTGTTCTGTGGTCTGGGCTTAGAAGGATTTTTTCATACATTTGGTGGTGGTTGGGGTTTTTTTTGCCAAATGTGGCTCTGAATCTGGAAGGAATCCTAGAGGGGCATCTTTGTTGGACATAACTACTGTTTTCCTACCCACTCTGAGTACTTTATCTTGGCCACAAACTGAAGCACACATAATGAGGAAAGGAACATCACTCATTATTTGTCTTCTTGATTGGCAGAGTCGTATGGGTGAAGGCAGATGTGGATCTCTTGGGATGCTGCAGCTATCATGGCAAGAAATTTTTCCAGTCAGATACTCGAATGAGATCTGGGAGATGAATGTAATTTGTCTCTAGTTTTATTTTTAGTGATTTCACTTTTCTGGCTTAAGTATTTCATTCCCTTTTATTGTCAAGATTTATTACCAGCACTGTTGTGAAGTGCAGCCAGTTCCAGTCCTCCAACTCCTTCCTAAACTTAATTTTTGTCAATGGAATAGTTTCCTGTAAAATGTCTAATTGTTGGCTTATTGGCAGATTACGTCCAAGAGGTTTTTAGAACTGACTAAAGCCAGCACTAATTAAGTGGCTGGTGCCAAGTCCTTTAGTTGCTGCTGGAATAAATGAGAATTTCAGTTGTTTCAGAGCTGACTGTATTTTTGGACAGTGAAAACTTAAGAACTTAAGTTCCTAGTTCCTAGCTACATAGTATGGGTGTTTATGTTTCTATAGCTCCATCCTTTGAAATTTTTAATACATTTATTGCCACAACTTTCCTGTCGGGTAGGAAATGCTGTTACCGTTATTTTTCAAGTGGTAAACCACAACCCCAAGAAACTACAGCCAAGTTCATATGAGAAAGTATATCACATGCAGGAGAAGCAGCAACCTTCCCTAGAGGGGACAGTAGGTTGTACAGGAGTGCTTTTTGTGATGAACTTTTATTTGGTCTGCCAAGAGACAGGCTAGACTGAAAAAGGGGAAGTTCATGCTGTATTTTTGCACCCATACCAGGAGATTTTGTTCATAACAAATCCTTGGAGGAAACTGTGCTTCTAACTCTCTAGCCAAAATGGCTTGCCCAGGCCCTGGTACCTGAGATGGAGAACGAGGCAGATCTGATGTGAGAATCCCTGGAGGTGAGCCCTTGCCTCATAGCCCTACAGAACCAGGACTTCCCTTGTTGCAGGCAAAAATGTCTGCAAAAACAATTACTACAAGCATTTTTCTTGAAAGCAGTGACTTCCACTGAGTAATATTTGGGTCCAAAGTACTGATAGGAAAATTTTTGTTTTCCTCTTCACAAAGACAGCATTTCCAGGACCTCTGTATTTGGGTTTTTATCAGTTGGCATGTGCTTCTTCTGTACATATTCTTTAAAAGTAGGAAACACACCACACTGTGATTGAGTAGGCTGTGATGAACATCTAAACTCCAGACACACAGAGGTTCTCTGTAATGGACAAAGAGGTGACACACCTTAAACTATACCTTAGGGAGAGGTTCAGCTCCTCACCTATGCCTAAAATGTATTGCTCAAAATTGTATTTAACCTGAACTTTAAATTATTCTATACTCTAAAGGAAAGGAATAAAGACTCAAATAATAGGGAAAAACATGTGGGTTTTACTCTAGTCTGAGTTACATCAAAATATAAATTTTTGTGGGTTATTTTCTTTGTTTATGTACAAAATGTCATCTAATTGATGAAAGCTAATTTTAAGTATTTATTTTCCTTTAGATTTATTCTCCCCCCTCCAAAATAAAACCAAAAATGTTAAGAAGTGAAGTTTGACTTCTATGTTCCTGAGTTTTCTTTAAAAGTTGACAGGGTGATGAGTTATTGGTCGTCAATAAAGTAACTATTGATCATGATCTTCCAAAATTCATCCTTCATATGTGTGTAAAAACAGAATATGCTGTGAACTGCAGAATATAATTAATTGCTTTGTCCCTGAGGGAAGAGCAGATAATTACCAAATAATATTTCTATCAAAGCTGTAGCTGAGTCCTGAGTATTACGTGAGGCAAATTCTATACCCCTACAAAATGAATAAACTTGTCAGTACTTTCACACAAATTAAACCTTGTAACATTTCAGTAAAAATCCTATTAGGAATGTCCTCATTTTTGTAATTAATTTGAATTTCTTTAAGGGCAAAGGAAAAATAGAAGTTGGAAAGAGTAAGCATATATTCAGAAATCTTGTGCTCTTCTGTGGATATTTTTAACAGAGCAGTTTTATGTTGTTAAGTTTTAATGATTCTTTGATCACTTGTTGATCAATATAGTTTCAAAGACTTTCATATTGCTGAGGTCTGTACTAGGATGGTTGAAATATACATTTTGGAAAGCAGTATTGTAGTGGTAGGGTATTTTATGCTTTGCACTAATGCCCTCCTATCCATTGACATAAATTACAGCTTTGAGAGAAGGAGATGCTTGAAGCTCTCATTATTTTATGTACCAGCCTATGCTCCAAGAACAGGGGAGATTTTGCAGCTAACATTTTGCAGGACATCTGAACTATTTTAGTGAAACTTCTGCTACTCTCCTGAATTTGGTGGAGATGACTCCTGCCAGTGATCAAATACTGCACTAAGAATCATTTGTGCAAAGCCAATTCTCTGTTTTAGAATGCAGGGCTTTCTATTCGAAGAGGTTGAATTATGTATTGGAAATAAACTACCCAGCAAATGTAGCTTTTTTGCCTTGTTTTCAAGTTAAGATCTGATTCCAGATTCCATGAATGTATTTGTTATTCAGAAGTCTTTTCCAATAAAATGAATTATTCTGCTGTGCAAACTGTCTAGTGGCTGTTTGTGGTACAGGTCCAGTCACCTCCAGAGCTCATGGCATAATTACTGCCTAACTGTAACTCACTGAACAGTGGTGTAAATGCACTTCCCAAGCCACCCACCTCAATGTGTCTAAATTATGGGAAGTCAGAACCCTTGTCAAGAAAAGGAAACTTCACTCACAACTTCCCAATATGACCTTTCCTTTAAATGCTTTAATGGACAGTGAAATCGCCAACAATACAAACATCTGAAGTGGTATTTGCTTGGCATTTGAATGACCACCACAGGGCTAGAGTATAAGGACACTTCTTTTGTCCTGACTAAGGCAGACTTCCTCAGCTACACCTTCCCACTGCCTCAGCTGGTGAGGCTTTGTGTTGAGCAGGCTGAAAATGCATCTAGAGGGGAAGATAAGAGGACAACTGAGCTGGCCTATTTGCTTCCTGCTGCTGCAAGAAGGAGATGTTATTTCCCTGCCCTCTCCCCTGTTCTCCCTGCTTCTGGCTCCTGAGCCTCACCCATGCCTTATGCATCCTTCCCTTCCTTCTCCCCAGCTTGCCCTACCTCTGGCACCCCCTGGGCTTTTCACTGAGAAGATTTAACCCACAAATCCCCCCCAAAACTATTGGTTTTCTTTGGTCAACTTAATTTTCTGCTTAGTTACTGAGTTGCATTGGTGCTTACAGGAGTATGTTGAGTGCCTGTGCTGGCGCAAGAGTGAGAAGAGTATGACCTCCCCCTTTAGGCAGTAGTCAGCTCCCTAATATGAAAGTTGACTTAACATACTGGTCTGAATAGTGAACTTAAAGATGTATGCAATGACTAGAGAGACTTCCATCACACACCTAACAAAGATGATCACTAAATAAATGTTAAGTGGTACCTTCTGAGAAGGAAAGTATATGGGAAATAATATCCATAGGGAACAGTGGCCATACTACAAGGAGGAAAATCTTAATCCCCAGTTTTCAGAGCCTTCCTCCTTCCTAACCCAGAGGACTTTAAGAACAATGCAAGAGCCTTTCAGTCTCTGGGCCATGGAAATGGTGTCCTTTACAGGTCCACAAAGCAGCCTGGGGGAGTTAAGATGTGACAGGACCAAGGACACCAGGAGTGTGGTGCTAGTGAATTAACAGCTAAAGGAAACAGATCTGAAAAGGAGAGGAACATCCATAGGCACAACTAAAGGTGTAGGAATCTCGGACTCCTGGGATGGGTAGACATTATGGGCATGGCGGGCTCCTAAATAGGGACTACAGTTTCTTAAGGTCAATTGCCTGCTTTCCTTCAAAAGGAAAGAAGAAAGTGCAAGAACACAGGCTCCAGTCACTGAAATAATCTGAAACATTAAACACTGATGCAGTTCGAGGGAGAAGTGGATTTTATTTGTTATGTATTGCCTAGAGCAAGGAAGTGCAGAAAAGTCTTTGGACTTTCACAAGCCCATTTACTGTGGCATTGGTTTATACAATATCTGGGAAAAATACCGGAGCTGGAATCAGGGTCTCAGGACTTGGGAGGTTTCCCACTCAAGAGTTACGAAACTGTCATGAGGAAAACACAGACTGAGGAAAGCAGAGCATGGGAGAATGAGTAGATCAGAGGGATATTTCCAGAATATCTTTTGCAGGTCTGTGGGAACAAGCTCTGCTTTTTCTCCAACACGATTGTAAGCATTGAGGATGTGGCTAGTCCAGTGCTGAAGCCAAGCAAATACATTCTGCTATAAAAAAAGACAGTAGCAGCAGCAGCTGTTTTGGAGTCCAGGCAGTGTGAGCTCATATCTGTTCTCAAAAGACTGCAGAACAGCACCATGGGAGCAGTAACAGTGTCTCTATGGTGTAAGCAGAGACTTAGACCTGAGTGTGCTTTCCTGTATGTGTACTCTCACGTTGGAAGTAGAAAGAGGCTCTAGATGATTAAGGTTTTGAGAGCTCAGTGTTTTGAGAGCTCAGAGAAGCTGGAGGAAGAGAACATCTTTTCGGTCCTCTGGACTTGACTCCCATCCTAGAGTAGAATTATTTTTCTGTACCTGCAGCCTTGGTGCAGTGGGCTCCAGAGGAATGAGAAAGGTCTAGCAGCTATTTCCATTGCCTGGATTAGAAGCAGGGATGTGCTTTTAAAATAGGAATGGTGGGTTCTGGGATGGGTTAGGGGAAGGAAGGGAGCCAGCAAAGGTTGTTTTCTCCCTTTAATTCTTGTATTCTGGGTGCAAGCCTGAGCAAACAAGAAAAACCACTACCTGCCCAACTGAACATGGATGGTTCCTGGGAGAAGAAAGGGCAAAGGCTTCAGGAGTTTGCTGGAGGCAATTTTCACAGTCAGTTCAGGAACTGACTCCAGCACAGCTCTGCAGTGAGATTGGGTTGTGCAGCCACTCTAATGTGACAGAATATGAGAAAAGAACTGTTTATAGAAAAAGTATTCTTTTCCTATGGGCGGCTTGGCAGGCATTTCTGCTGGGGGTTAGTAATTATTTAGCCATAATACATGGTAGAGTATCATAACCTAACCTAAGGTTATTGAGTTTTGTAACAACAGATATGTTTTACACACCCACATCTTAGAAGGATTTGAGAAGGGAAACATGGAATCAAACAGACATATCCTCTGAAAGCTGCAGCAATGGTCAGATGTTGTAGAGTGCAGTGTTAGAGTTCTCAGGCCACTGTTTGGTCCAAGCTCAACCAAGAGTATATGGGACAGTTACTTTTGGCTGGGATTTTTGGCAGTGAAGTACTTGTTTACTCAGTAGTTCAGCTACAGCTAGGAAGATTGAAAGCATCTTTAGGCAACAAAACGTACTGTTTAGGAATTTTATGCATCCCAGATGGAATGGTGGATATTGAGCAAGCAGATCCTGGTGACCTCCCTCTGTTCTCTCAGGATATTTGTATACAGCAGATTACAGTCAAATAGCATGTGAGACATCTTCGTAGCCAGGATCTGTAAGCCAGGAATGCGTGGACGTGAGGGTCTTTAAGGGAATAAGGAAGGAAATAATTCCATGTTGAAGGAGAAGACTTGGAAACCGACAAATTTGCAAAAAGCTCGAAGACAAAAACAAAGGTGTTCTTCTCTGCTGTGTCTGAAGGGTGTAATGGAACACATTGTGGAGGGGGCATTGAAGAACAGAGTTTTGCAAGACCCACTAGGCCAGAGAGACCAAGCCACTGAGCTTCAAAAGCAGAGAAGAAGGTGGTGAACCTGGGCTTTAGCTAAATATGAAGCCGATTTCCTTCCTCATCTTAGGGCTCTGATCAATATTTGTTCCACTGGCAGGATCATTGGTGTGGTTGATCCACAAAGACTGTGCTGCTACACAGAGGACACTTTAGAACTATTACAGCAATGCATTTTAGGAGTAAATTGACTCAATTTTCTGAAACTATTTCATGCAGTACCACAGGAGTGACAGAGAGGATCAGGACTCCTGCGCATGACTGACAGAGATTCTTCAGCTCTGTTATTGGTGAAGGACACAACTTCCCTTGGGGCAAATAGTGGACAGCAGAATTTTCAGGTTTATTGAGCCCCTCTGTATGGTTTTCAATTATGTCTTTGGCAGTGGCATCTTACCTTGAGTTTCTATTACAGTATAATAGCAGTTGATGTGGCTTAGAACCACATTTTGCTTTGCTTACACTCATGAAGAATGAGATTTTCATGGACCCAGAGAGAGTGAGACTTTATTTGCAGATTTGACCAAAAAGTATTGTAAAGCTCAGTGAGAATAAACACATTCGTACTCTGTTTCAGCTGTAATTTGGAAAATCTCTACCTTATTCTTAACTAATACATTAATTGAACAAAATTACTATTATTATCGGCCAGTTTGCAAATGGGAAATACGCTCCTGTTATGTAAAGTTCTAACCACATAGTGGAGAACATAAACAAATGCCATCAGCCTCAGGTGATCATTCCTACTGTATAAATAATATTATGATAAATTCACTGGATGTGTTATCTCTAATGAATAATTCAGCCAGTTGCAGCTATAATGAAGAATGTAATGGAAACTCATCTACTGAACATGTATTTTGGGGTGTCTATTACAACACCCTAGGCAAAATTTTACCAATCAGGTTTTATTTCTCAGACCTTGCTTTCATGTCATGGAATCTTCAAAATTTATTTATATGGGGAAGATAGAAATGGAATTGGTTGACTTTTTTTTTCCCAGTGTACATTACTCTGCTTTATTTACTTTTACAGTGCAGCATTGTGAAGAATGATACACTTGCAATATTAAACATTTTGCTAGATGCCTGATTTGCAGTCCCTCTCTGTGCTGAACTAATTAACTTTGAACTCCATATGATTTTTGCACACAAAGTAATTACATGATCAGGACCTAAATTTTTAACAATTTGTTATACCAATAACAGAAAAACCACACTGAGATAATTGACCTTGACTTCTCATACATGTGCACTTCTTTATCTTACCAGGTACAACATCCAAGATGGTTAAATCTTTTCCTTACAATAGCAACAAGAAGGACTGATACTTGAGTGAATGCTGGAAGCAAAGTGATTGCGGCATCAAACATGAGCTGTGAGTCTGTTGATAACATACAACCTATGACAAGAAAGGCATGCTTGTCTTATTAATTATTTATATTTGGAATGTGCTTATAATATTCTAGTGGAGGCAAGGTTTGTAGGGAGATATAATTGCGAATCAGTTGGGCTAATAAATGACATACTGAAATGAATTTTAATTAGATTAGAAAAACATTCCAGAGAAGTCATTGTATAAGAGAGGAAAATGAATAAACACACACCATCTCAGCTGTTCTTTTTCACAATATTAGGCTGATAATGGAGACTAAATGGCTATTAGTATCTGTGCAGTAGGCTGCTGCTTCTGCACAAAGGTAAATATAACATTCTCCAGGTCTGAGGGTGGCCCTTTCTGACCTCAGTCTTGGTAAATTTTCATACAAATTAGAATCCTGAGTTATGCTGGGAGTGTCCAATTGTTCTGGGGAAAAAAGTCTATGTTGAAAAATGAAGGAGAGCAAAAAACTGGAAGTTGATTTTTTTTTGCTAGTACCATGGAAAGGTTACAAAGTCCACTCCTGCTCATAATGACATTCCAAAGTGGTGTAGGAAACATGTGCTGGCTTCAGCTGTCAATCACTGTTTAGAAATGTCACCAATAATTTGTACTCTGGAAGTGCTCAATGTGCGGACCCCTGGCTCTAATTGGATCCACTGATTTCAGCTAAATCTTGTCCTGTCAGCAGCTCAGCAGTAGGTAGGATATTGAAGCTCTAATGAATCCAGTAATAACTTTAAATTGCCAACCTGGATTATTTTAAATTTTTTTTTGCTGGTGAAAATAGTTTTGCTTTCCTGGCAAAAAAAGTATCTTAAATTAGTTCTTAAATAACTATGCTAAATTACTGACCAAGCAGGTGGGACATAGGCATTTTATTTGTCTGTGTGTGTCTCTGTATGGTTCCTTCAGTAGAGAAAAAGAGAATTAGGAGAGAATGATGTCCAGATAAGTTGGATCAGAGAAATATGATTTCATGTTTTGGTCTAGCAAGCATAGAATTAATTATGGAAGTAAACCTTTTTTTTCTGAGAAATGGGGATGGGGAAGCCAGAAATCTGTACAGCAACCTCATATTTTTTCAGTAGCTGCTTTAGTGAGGTAGAGGCAGTGCTGTTGTTTCAACTCCTGAGTCTCTTACCCTGGTTGTCCAAAGAAATGAGATGTACACAACAGTGTTACTCATCCATGTCCGTCTGTCTGTCTGTCTGCTCATGTCTTCCCCCAGGAATTTTAGAAGTTGTGATGAAAGTTTAGCAAATTTGACAAAGGATCAAATGTCTCACAGATATCAAGTGCATACAAATTTTATGTTTAGCAATGTGGAAAGATCTTATTCAGGAGGGAGAGTTCAGTCCCCACTGTTGCAGTCAGCCTGCTCACAGCTATGCCATGGCTCCTGGCCAGAGGTGGTGAATGAGTATGAAGCCCTACAATGTCAATCCCTCCATCCTCTGCATAGTTGCAAAGTCTGGTAAAAGCCCCTTAGTGATAAGAGGAAATATCTCAGGCTATTGTAGTGGGGTTAACAAGGGCAATCCCCACTTTTGTGGGGCAAGAATGGAGAGACACATCAGCATCACAGTGGGGCAGAGAGGATGAGGAAAGCTTCTGGAGTCACTAGGGAGCTCAGCGGATGTGGGGACGTGGAAGGCAGCTGCAGCTAATGTGGGAACATAGTGTGGAAGTTTTGGGAGATAATACATGCTAGTGGTTTGGGCTGGCACATGTGGGGAAGACTTAGGGGTGTGCAGGTGGCAGATTAGGAAGAAACGTAGAGTTACTGGTGATGCTGGAGAACACAGGATACAAATCCAAAGGCAACAAACCTTCACTAGCTGTGCAACACATGGAACAGTTGGGTTTGTTTTTTTTAGATCTGACTCATTTCTTCCTTGATGTGTCTGTGCTGAAATGACACTGACTTAACATATGAGGCTGCAGGAGCTATCACTCAGATGCAGCATGAATACTTGCAAGAACACCTGAAAGTATGTTCTTGTGAATCTTTCTCTAGGCTAAAGGAAAAAGTGTTTTTCACAAATATGATGTATCTTTTTATTATCCAGCTACCTAAGTGTATATTGTGTATTATAAAGCTGAACAAGGTTTACACAATCCATAACTACAATATCATCATAGCTTCCTTGTCCTAGGAGCTAAACATATATATCAAAAAAAAAAAAGTGTGCTCTGTCTGATGACATAAGTCTCAGCTATTTTTGGCCCAGCTATTATGCATTCATAATAAAATCTAGGAACTAGATCTAAGAACAACTTTTAAGGCGTTGACTTTGTCCTTTGCTAAATTATCAACCTTATTCTGTATTACATATGGAGTAATCATTTGCAAGATCATGGTATTTTTCCACCCTGCCCTCTCTTTGTGCTGTTAAAAAAAATAGTAATAATTGTAAAGTAATAGCAAATCCTGCCCTTTATTTACAATTCCAGTTTTTCTAGTTTAAGATATTTTCTGGTTTAAAATATTTTCATGGCAATCTATAACTTTGCTTGGTGATTATCTCATTACTAAGATTTGGTTTTCTAATATTCTCATGAGATACTCTTTTCCTTTTGTCTAGCCCCAGCTATCCCTTTGTTTACTGCTTTCAATATTTATTCTCCCTTATGAATGCTTGCAATATTTAAATGCCAATAAACTTTGTTTTCCTGTGGTCTCAAAGAGTCTGAATTTGGTCACCTCTGGCCACAGTAAAGAAGACCTGTTTGATAGGATTTTAAAGAAGAGATAAGCATGTGTTTCCTAGGCACTGGAGAAGCAGAAGGAAGGTTTTGTATGTGCTTGGGTGACTGACCTCTCCCGAGCTGAGTGTTTGAATACATCTGTGATTCGGTTGTGCTGCTAATAGGGTGCTAAGACACTGAAAGTCCAGGACAGAACCTTTCAATTATTGCTTCATGCCAAATAAATGAATATTGGACAGATACTGTGTTCACCTATGTCATAATTTACCCAGATTTTAATGTGACTTCATTCAGACTCTCAATTCCTTCAGCTTGTTTTCTCTCAGTTCCTTTTGATTTGCCCACATCCTCCTGATGCTGAAGTATCCAAAAGAGAGGAGAGGAAAGTGATTGCAGAAGCAAGATAAACTTGGAATGCAGGAAGCTGCGGTTGAATTATTTTATGTGTAAGCTGGGTTGGAAACTGCAAGCACAGTACAGAAAGAATATATTCAGATTTTGGCTTGCAAGAAAAGGAAGAAACTCATATGAAAAATGACCACAAAAGGAAATGGGTAGCTGAAGAACAGGAGGACATAAGCCTGCCACCTGCCTTCTTTGGAACGAAGTAGCTGGTGTATGCATGTTTTGCTTGGATTCGTTTCAGTCCAGCTCTCTAAACTTCTGCTTTCCTTAATCTTGGCTCCTTTCATGGTGGGATCTCCCCAAAGATCCGTTAGTATTTTGCTTCAGGTAAGTTAGTTATTTTATACTGCTGCATCAGCCAGACCTGCACTCCTGTGAGCAAGTGTTGCATAAATTATGAAGAGGAGAAAGGAGAAGGAGAAAAAAAATCCATTAGCAACACTTAGATTGTAAGTGTCTGATAACTGCTTTAATAACCGTACATTTGTCTTTAGGATCAAAGACTCCAAAGGCAAGTACGTGGATTTGCAGCTTGTTTTCATTGCTTTGTATATCTGTAGGTGGAGAAACAAAAATAAACATAGATAACACCAAATGGAATGAGTGACTGGAAAGCTAAACTCCTTAGCCCCTTCGAGAGGTTTTATCCAGCTAGCTAGCAAAATTTTGCTAGAGATATGCAGTAAATGGTAAAGAAGCAGTATTATTTAATTAGCTTATATTTGTAATGTAAGTGTTGATGAATTAGTTAATGGGCTGAATTCCTTCCCTGCAGAGGGCTGCTGAAAGGGGCAGTCTGTGGAGGAAAGGCGAGATTGCAGCACAAGGTGCCTGCAGCCTCCCTTGTGCCTTTGCTGGAGACACAGAGGACAGCCATCACGATGGCAGCGCTGTATGCGGGAGGAACAGACAAGGAACAGTCTTGTCTGGTGCTGTGCTCTACTGCTGCTTTCAGTCTTCCCGTTGACTTACCCTGGTGGGAAACTCAAGGAAAACGGGAAGGGAAAGTAGAGAGAAAGCTTCCTCAAAGTGTGTAACAAAGTGTGTACATGGAGCCTCTTGCTGAGGGTGTGTCAGGATTTGGGAAGTGCAAAAAAGTAGGTCAAGAGTGTTATGTTGTGACTCTACAACAAGATTCTTCAAATGAGGGAGGTCTGAACACAAAACGCTCCCCCAGACATGGTCGGGGTCTTGGCTGGGAACCTTGTTAGTCAGGGAACTGGGACGGGGAGGTAAGGCTAAAGGCAAGATCCTATTATGGCTGTGGCAGAACACCAAACCAACCAGCAGCTAGGACTACATGAATGACGACTCCTGTGTCTGTAGTCTGAATGACTGTGTGTATTTGAGGATCATAAAAATGTCTGAGTTGATTTCTTCTGCTGTGCTACAGCAAAAGTTCCATTTTAGAGCAAAATGTACTTCTGCAGGTGCCTCATCCAAAATGCAAGTGTTAAAACAGAAAAGCTAAGCCAGCACTGCAACAGAGGAATGTTTGGGAAATATTAACTGGAACATTCATTACTAATTTTTCTAGGGTCAGATTTTCAGCACTGAGTTCTCTTCTTGCAGATAAAATTTCTTGCCTGTAAATAATTACAAACACATTTTTTTCATATAAGCAGTCGTGGTGTTTCCATTCAAGTTTTAGAAGCTAAGTACTAATATTTACAACTGAAAATCAAAGGTCAAGGCTAGAGGTACCTTTCCTAGACTTTCAGGTCTACATTGCTTTTGTAAAAAGTCAAACACTGGGACATCTGCGTGTCCCATTTAAATAGCGACAAAAAATCTCACTGCTTTCATGGCAACTATGGCCATGAAACTAACTAACTGACTAAAACTGGTAATTATTTCAATACAAATTTGTCTAAGTTGGACAAAAATGAGAACATTTTCATGAAAAAGTATTTTCTCCAAATGTATATTAGTTTTGCAAGATTTTTGGCTTGCAAGCCTGCCTCAAAAGATTTGTACTAACTTTAATTTGGTGTTCTTCCTTTCAAGCTTATTCCCAGGGACTCCTTTGTTCTTTGACAATGATTAATCCAAGACTTTTCAGTGCCCCTCATACACAGAGGAACAACTACGGCTCTGTCTCTCCTATATATACATCTTTTTTACTGAGGCATAATTGTCTACCTCTCTTTTATATACATCCCATGCCACCATGGCATAATTTGTACCTGACAGTGAATACACAAGCATGGCAGTAACAGTGGTTTTGAATAGCTGGTTGCTTGGCAAAGCGCTCCCTAACAACAGATACTGCGATAACTTTTTGCCCTGAGTTCGGATTCCCCACCAAAGGTTGGCACCTTCAGCAAGTGATGTGAATAAGTTCTCTGTAGTGAGTGCAGAACCACGTGCCTTTTTTTTCCTTATTTTTGTAACATGAGCTACATTTCTCCTACATCTTATGCCCTAAAGCTGAAGACATAGCTCTTCTGCCATTCAAACTGTTGCAAAGCCCCAAGGGCCAGCTGCCCTGGGGACAAGGTTGTGCCTCAGGGAGGGCTGAGCTGCTCTTGCTCTCCCTCCTTGCCCAGCTACTTTGGCTGGGGCTTTTCTCTGCCCTCCTGCCAGACGGTTTTACCAATGGACAGACAGCAAGCAGTTCTCTGCTTCTGCAGCATTCACCTGCCGCTTCAGGAGCTCACAAATGACTATTCCAGCCCTGAAAAAAACCCAGAGTGGCTGCTGAGTTTTAATCCAAGTGTTCGCAGGTAGCTGGCAATTAGCAATAACCTGCCTACCCCTGCCTGTACAAAGACAATGAGAACTAGCACTCCTGCTTGATTATGATTGCTAAGAAAGGCTGGCTAAAAAGCGTCCGAGCTGCTCCCTCCCTCTCCCTCACCCAGCTGGCTCTATAATCATTGGTCCTTTCCACTCAGCCTGTAAAGTAGCAGTTAGCTGAAGAGCAGAGGTTGAAAAATGCCAGTCACTTCCATAACCATATGGTAACCACATTCGCTGGGTAGCTGTGAAGGGCTGTGATGTCGCCACACATCTGTAATTTTCCTGTTACGATGTGGACAACGCCAGGTACAAATTTAGCTTAAGCCACAAGCAGGATTGAGCACTTCCTCTGTCTCAGGTCACATTGCGGAGTAGGAAAACGCAGACGTATTTGTAAAGCAGTGTAGCAGGTCCCTGCAGGAAGATGAGACTGATCTAAGAAAAGATTCTGTTATCCCAGGTGTAGAAGGAGCCATCACAAAAGTTTTCCTTTTTACTGTCTGTTTATTTTTGAGTAGTATGCAGTATAGTATATACAGTAAGAAAATCATTGCATAGAATAAGGCCTGAAAGGAAAGGTCTCCTCCCCCTCACTCCCCACTGGCCACTTCTGCTCCTTGCCACTTGTTGATGCTAGCACCTGTGTGCTGCCAAGGTGAGTTGGATCAACTCACCGAGCCAAGAGAACAATATCCCTGCAGACCAAAGCTAGTTTTGGGGATCATGACAGAGTCATGTGGATGGGCACATGGGATGGGGCAGGGATTACCTGGGAGAGGGGACAAGCGCTGGGCCTGTACCCTGGCCTCTCAGGCTGGGCAGGAGGAGCTGGTGGTTATCCATCGGAAGCAGGCGTGCTGCTGAGGGGCACCGTATCTTTTAAGTCACCGTCTGTATCAGTGACCTTGTAGTCATCAGTTAGGTATCACGGAGCTGCCACATTTCAGAAGAGGTTTTTAAATATCCTTATGTGGGCAAAGCTAGTGTAATCAGTAAACAAAATGTTGACTTGACCTGAACAGAAGCAGTAGGCTGAACGTAGCATTGTTTTTTAAAAAAGTATGGATGATCTACTTTGCAGTAGAAAATTTTATCATTGGTGTGGTTAAACCGTTGACATTATTCATGACTAGGGGAAGAAATCCCTCAGCCTGGACTAAACTCTTGAGTTTTTGGCAAAGTCGGTGGTTAGCTGGAAGCACAGAGATGCATATGCAGAGATTCTCACGCTGATCTGTGCAGCATACGTGGTTTGAGACATTTCAGGGAAAAAAAGAAGTTTCAAAATTCTTTCTGGTTAAACATGACTAACAATGAGGTAATGGTGGCTCAGAAACATGTTGTAGTTAAGGTTGCACTCTAGAGACTGTGGTTAGCTTCCCAGGCTCTGCAATTGGGCCAAGAAAAGTAATTACAGTGATTAATAATAATGTTTGATTTGCCAGTCACACAGTCCATTCCTCAGAGTTGGTTGGTCTGGGGGAGGGGGAGGTAAATTGTAGGAAGGAAATTAGAGCAACAAAGTACAGTTCCTGCAATGTATAATCCAAACACTGCTGGAGCCAGCTCAGCCTGGCATCAGCTATTTTTATACAGCTGTATACTACGGCTATGGTTTTGTGCCGTACAGCAGGAGTTAATTTATGTATCTGTATGTTACTGCTATGGATGTGTGCAGTACAGTATGGGATCATTCACATACTGTACACTACAGCTGTGGTATTGTGCTCTGCAGAAGAGGCTGCTTCGTGTAACTGAACACCACACAGATGACGCTGTGCTTCGTAGATGAGCTATTTGGTAGGTTTGAACACTAGAGCAAGATAACGTTTTGAATTTCTGAGGATGAGCAACAGTGATGAGTACCTCACCTCTCTGATGGGAATTTACTGGGAATGCAGCCATAGCTGGCCATGTGTACCAGGGCTCGAAAAGGCAGCTTTGGCTGTAGCAATAATCATAAAACCTTAATAACATCCCATTGTGTGCTTCCTGACCTTGCCTTTGGGTGTCACTGTGGGAAGGTGGGGTGGGCAGGAGGAAGCGATGCTGCCACTGGGGTCTGCCGCGGCACAGCCGGGGGGGGGAGAAAAGGCAAAAACCAATCCCTTGGCAAAATTGGGCTTCCTGATTACTGGAGTCCTTGGTGGCACCACAATGAAGAGGAGTTGCCATGGAAACCATTGCAAAAGATTAAGCATATCAAGGAAACCTGATTGTGAGAGAATGGGTGGAAATAAGAGAATTAAATTAATGTAGAAACGATGTTTTTGTTTCATTCCACGTCATGGTAGAAACCTTTACATTCACAAACATCCAATTAAGAGAGAAGTTATAGTGAAATCTGCAAGCCCTGTTTCAGAGGAGCATGATTGCTCTATAATTAAAGTAAAATAAATAGTGTTTTACTATCCAAAATGAGAATCCAGTGGTGCAGACTCTGTTATTCTTCACTTTCCCACTGTAGAATCTGCCGAGTTTTTTTGACATTTTGAGGCAGACAGGCCACAGTGACCCCCTGGGATGCACTCACAGGTGCAGTGGCTTCCAGCCATGGAGTGGCCAAATGAATTTCAGATATTTGAGAGAGGAAGGGAACACTTAACTCCTCATTCTCTTTTGTCACATGCTGGCCAGGCTCCTGGACCGGCTAAGCTGCGCTAATTTGCAAGTTACGAGAACAGAATGGCAAAGGTCAGCACTTTATTCTGCCTGTGCTGGGCAATGCCTATGCCAGTCCTTGGCATACAGCAAAGCAGGCTTCAGGCTGTGTTATAGGGTTGAGAAATAACTAGCACAGCTGGCTGAGGCAACCAGGAAGAAGGTGGGCGTGGAGTTCGTGACTGCTCCTCCCATGCCTGGTAACGCCCCAAGGACAACCAGGGCCTTGGCATCTGGACCCTACAAAGGGGAGTAACGCCAAGTATCCAGTTAAAGTTTTTATGCAGTGCCAGAAAAAAATAATATCATGGATGGACTGGAGAATCCAACCCACTGACTCCTGTCCTTGCACCAGCACTTTGATGTGCCATCATCAGCAAGGGATTTGCCTCTTAAAGATAGATTTCTGGCCTAGTATGAAATTAATGACACTGGTTTCAGCCTGCTGCTATGGGAGTGTTTCTGGGAAAAGTGGAGATTATGCTTCATTAGTGAAGCGCTAAATCCTGTGTCAAGAAAAAATGATGAAGTGTATTGTAGTAACACAAGACACCCCGGGAACGGCAGAGCTGGTGTATGCAGAGGTTCTTTCTTGGTTTGGAATAGGTATCTTGGACAGGCTGTGACATTAGGGCTGTCTTGCTCAGCTCAGAGTTTCTGAAATAATGACATTGGAACTTCTGAAGAACACAGCTCCTCCATCTCCTCCTTGGACTGAGTTGCAACCATGCATCTGTATAGCTGGCCAAAGCCAGGGAGCTGAGGTTTTGTCCAACAGACCTTCATTCACCTATCCGTTGAAAAGTCACAATCCAGTCTTATGTAAATAGAGTTCAAATTGCTCAAAAAGTGCTACTTTGAAATGAAGATGCCTAGGGAGATTACAGAACCATTAATAGAATCATAGAATCATAGAATCATAGAATGTTTTGGGTTGGAAGGGACCCCTAGACGTCATCTAGTCCAACCCCCCTGCAGGGAGCAGGGACACCGCTAACTAGATCAGGTTGCTTAGAGCCCCATCCAACCTGACCTTGAATGTTTCCAGGGATGGGGCCTCCACCACCTCTCTGGGCAACCCGTTCCAGTGTTTCACCACCCTCGTTGTAAAGAATTTCTTCCTTATATCCAGTCTAAATCTACCCTGTTTTAGTTTAAAACCATTACCCCTTGTCCTGACACAGCTGGCCCTACTAAAAAGATTATCCCCATCTTTCCTATAGGCCCCCTTTAGGTCCTGAAAGGCCGCAATCAGGTCTCCCCGCAGCCTTCTCTTCTCCAGGCTGAACAACCCCAACTCTCTCAGCCTGTCCTCATAAGAGAGGTGCTCCAGCCCTCGGATCATTTTAGTAGCCCTCCTCTGGCCCCGCTCCAACAGTTCCATGTCCTTCTTGTGCTGAGGGCTCCAGAGCTGGACGCATTAAGTTGCCTTGCCATCAATAAGGAAATACTGAGCTGCACTTTTTTTTATTGACCTATGTGATAACAAACTCCTTCCTTTTTCATTTGCTTAAGGCATTGCCTGAGGTGGTAGAAACTCACACCAGAGAAGACACAGTCCTTGCTGATTTATTTTTATTATTGAACCCCAAAACTTTCATCCAGACAGTGTCCTGCACTGCACTAACCCCTGTGTCTTCATGAAAAAAGGCCTAAATCACTGCCATGAAGTGTTTATGGTGTTGATACCATACCAGCAGGTGGTAAGTGATTAAACTTCATGAGTGTGTCACTGAATGACAGAAGAGTGTTGGTTGATCCACATCAGGTCCAAAAGGTCGTGTGTTGAAGGTGGCTTTGACACTGTAGCTGGCTTCTTTTCATTTATGACTGTCCATAAAAACTGTGACACTGGGCAATATTTGTCTTGATTTTGCAAGATCCCAGGCCTGATTACTGCATGGTGCTTTCCCTAAGACACCTCTGAGAGTCCTTTGGAAACCTGAGTTGGTGCAGATGATTGTTTTAGATGCTGTGAGTAGAAGTGCCCTGATACCAGGGTGATGAATGCAGAATAAAACCCCAGATAAAGAAAATAACTACACCAGCAGACACAAACAGCTGTACCGGTTTCCTGTTTGCATCTGGCTTCAAGTCAAGCTGCTGAGATAGGTCTCTAAAGTCCTACATGGCTGGAGTCCTGCTCTGCTGTGACTGCCTCAGTCTCATGGTAACAATTTTACAGTGATATTAAAAGCCAGCTTAGATATCCATGCTTGTATTTTGTTGCTGGGGGCAGCCAGGCAGGGTGGAGCTATCATGGTCTCATCTTCTGTGTTCAACAAGAACAAACAAGATGTTTTCAGCGTCTGGCATGCAATTCAGCTTCCCTCTCAGACTTTGTCAGAAGGGGCTTGGCATTTAGTTTGTTGTCTTGGTGGGTTTATATGCTGGCACTGATCAATAGCGTGACATGTAGTGTTTGTCACTACCACACATGGATTCTGAGTCTTGCAAGGATCAGAAAATAAATAAAGTACGATGAAATGATTCCATAAAAACTTGTTTCTTTTTCATTCTAGCAGACAAGGAAAATGTATGGAAAAGAAGAGAAAACACTTTCAGCTCTTGTAATTATTTAAGGTTATATCTCAATGTGAATCTCTGCTAGGAATATACAGTGCTGTAGTTTTTTCTTTCTTCTGCCGTTCCCACACTGTTGTGCTGTACACTTTATTATTGCTGTCACAATCTGCTCTCTGTCCAATATGATTGCTATCCCCAAAGGTTTATTCTACATAGCAAACATCCTGTAATAGTGACCTACTCTAATAACAGGAAATTTATTTTTAAACTGCATAATGCCTGCTCCATATTAATCTGTTTCTTTTCCAAAAAAAAAAATAAGTTTGACATGAAAACCTACTAATATTGCCCAATGCCTGATTGGTTTCCACAAAACTTCATATCTTCTGAAGTCCACAGTGTTCACTAACTTGAGATAGCAACGAGGCGTTTTTTCTTTCCTCTTCTGGTCAATAAATGCTAAGTAATAAATATCAGCAAACAATATCAAATCAGTCAAACATCAAAGGTCAACGCTCATCAGTCACAGACTTTCTGGAAGCAACTTTATTCTCCTCATTTCAACCAGGAGCTGCAGAAATAAGTTAACCCTTGGTATGCATAGTTTGTGGTCTAAATTAGCTTATGACTCTTACCATTCTGGCATTCCAGAACGAGTTAATTTTTTTTCTAACTGTATGGCCTCTTCCCTCCTTCTTTACCTATCCTTGCCTTTGAGATATCACTTTGGGGTCAATGACACTGTTATCCAATGGGTGATAAGACATCAGTGTTGATTTTTCTGTCTGTAAGTGATTTTCTTGGGAAGCAAGAAAAACTATCATGTCAGATGCTTCTTCAAAGGGCCCAGTAAGTTTGCATTCACTACATCTGCTGGAATATCTAATGAATAGGTGTAAGCCTTTTGGGTTTGCTAACACAAAGAACTAATACATCTTAGACCATATTTTAATACCCTTAAGCCTGAAGGGTCACATTATCAAATCTCTGTTCTATCAAAGTATTTTCAATTGTATCTTTTTTTGACTCCCTTTAAACATGATTTGACAGTACTTCTTCCAGATCCATTTTATATTCTGTATTGCCTGCCTCAAGGATATCGTATGCATCTCTATCTTAATGAGGTTGAGATCTGTATCTACTACCAGGCTATTTTCTCCCAGATAAATCATCATGTCTGCTTCTGTCAATGCATCTAAAGTAATGCACAGATGAGAACACCCAGCTGATTTCCACTAGCCCATCTCTCTTCCCCCCGTATTGCAGCACTCTGCACTGCATAACTAGCCCCTAGTGCTTCCCCTATTGCCGCTCTGACACTGATCACCTTTATGCTTCGTGGTTTTCCCTTTTAGATCTTTAGTGGAGCCTCATGCACTCAGACCAGCTTGCGGGAAAGAGAACTTGCTCTGTGTGTTAGGACCTCTGAGAATTCAAACAAAAAACCCCCAGAATTTAGCAAAACTTTAACATAGTTTTCCTTTCCAGCTTGGCTAACTCCTTCTTCAGATAAAATGCTCACAAAGTTGGAATTAAACTTCACATTGGTGCTTTCCCATGTTAGCATTTGACGTAGACAACATTTAATAAACAGCCTAACTTGTCATGTCTTAATACTAGAACTGAGACAGAGTAGAGTGTAAAGCCATTAATTTTTGTATCTGGTGCCAAAATATCCTGGGAATGAGGACATTGCTACCAGTTATATTTGCTAAAATGTGCATATGTCCACTGCCTGATGGGCCTCTGTACTCTTTTTTAAGTCATTAAAACAGTTACAAGATGTATGGCTGTTTGTGCTTCCAAATCTCTAGATGGATAGTGACTTTATTTGACTTGTGTCTAATTAAACTTCCAGATAGATGAGAAATGTATCTTCCAATTCTTCGATGTATTTTTGAAATGCTAGTTGCATTTATGGATTCCCTGTTGGGGAGCGGATATGGCTGAAGCTACTCTGCCTGCGTGATGAGGAGCTGCAGCCCGTCCCTCAATGCTGTTGTGGTGACAACTGGAAGCCAGTGCACCAGATCCTTCACACTCCCATGGACACAAGTGATATTGCTAGGCAAACTGGTCTTTACATAAGCTTGTGTCACCATTTTCCCCTTTTCCTTCTCTCTGGCTAGGAAGATTGAAAGTGTGTTAAAAACAAAGAAAAAAGGAAAAAAAAAAAGCAGCTCAGTCTGTTCCCTGAATGCAGGCTAATTTCTTTAGTGTAAAACACCTCCCTTTCTACTTCTGTTTCATGTTTTAATAATTCTACCACATGCGATAGAAATAAAAGATAGAAGCCTATCAGGAAACTTTGGGTTTTAATCCATGTCAACATACACACTTGCTCACCCGAAAGGAGAACATCTGTGTACATGAGGACCCTGCAAACAACAAAAAATGAGTAAAATGTAAAATTTCACAGACTTCTGTAAACAGTTAGGAAGCGTACAAGTCCTGCCCCATGGACTGCTGTAGGAACATCCTATTCAATTTCCTTAGAATTTTTTTCCATATAAGCAAAACTTCCTTGATATTTTGTTTAAAACAATTACACCCATTCAGCACTCTTTTGCAATAAAAAGCAACCAGATGACTTTTAGGTAAAGGTCTCTCCTGCTGGAATGACCACAATATTTATGTAAAAGTAAAGATTGCACCTGTTATGATCACAAGTTTACACCCTTTTTAAATAACACAGTAATTTTCCTCTCAGATCTAGGTCCAGCATTGAAAATCTTTACAAAGACAGCTGAATACTGGGGTCAGATGCAGGGAAGTGGAGCTTCCCACTTTCTGGCATGACAGTGTTTCTGTGTTTTTATAATGAGCAAGCAAAAGCTTGTAAAAAGTACTATATGAATTTGGATAGGAGCCTGTGCTTGAAAATGGTGTGATTATGGACAATAACGAGGAAGGTGGTGGGATGCTTTTGAGTTTCCACTGAAAACATGCAACGAATGAATAGAAAACAAAACTTGAATGAGAATTTTCCTTGGCATTTGCATTGGTTGGTCCATGTAAAAAATATCAGGGAAATGTATCAGAGAGAGAACTATGGATTCCAAAGGAAAAGAATACTTTGTAAGAAGAGCAGCAATAAAGGGGTGGAGCAAATGAAGGCAAAAGCACCAAATTAGGATCATAGAAGAATTTGGGCTGGAAGGGTGCTCTGGAAGTCACCTGGCCCACCTTCCCACTTAAAGCAGATAGCAGGGAGCATCCAGCTATAGATTAAGCAGACTGAAGTTCACTTGCAAAGCAAAAATTTGAAGAGAAAGTATTTTTCTACACTAAGCTGCTTGCCTGCTCTTTATCTGAGACATAACGAGGTACACAAGGTGCAAATAAACTCCTCTGTGATACCGTTCGATGCCCAGAATACCGCATTAAACAACCCTCTGTATCAACTGCTTTTACTTCCAATTACTGCCTCCAAACCCAGCTCCTGCTCCCCACAAAGACTAACTGACCGACACTGCTGAAGTCACATAGATGCTGATAATACCAAGAATTTGGCCTGCACTTTATCAGTAGCCCTCAAATCTCATTACTAGGTGGGTAGACATCATTATCTCTTTATCCTGTTGGGAATAACAGTGTGCAGAGAAGTTCTTTGCTGAAGGTTATACAGCAAGTCACTGGAAGAGTCTGAAAGTGGAATTAAGGTCAGCTGTATCCTCATCACGGACACTCACACGTCGATAAAGCTGCTGGCATTGCACCCATGCAGTTATCAGGACCATTAACTGAACCTCCCTGTAGTGGGGATGGGAGGGCTAGTGACTAAGAACTGTCAAATGTACCTGTCGAGAAAGATGCTCTTTGTCCTGAAAGATAAGAACTAAGCTAATGTTTACCCTATGCTTAAAATTCAGGCTTTTCTAGTGTTTCATGTTGATGTCACATTTTACTTTTTGTTGCAAGTGGGCAAGTGCATAGTATTTCTTCCTTAGAAAAATCAAAAAAGACATCTAAAACTGGAAGTGCTGCTAAAGCCAGTGCACATAACCTGAACTAAAATGAGCATTTCAGGTGTATTCACTATGGAAGACTCATGAAGATGGTTAGAGGGGCTACTGACGCTTACCTCTGCTATGATGTTTTGCTAGTGATCTTAGCAAAATCCAGTAATTTTTTTTGCTACTATTTCCATTGCTGAGTTTTGTTTCATTTCTTTGTCATCCCTTTGTAGGATCAGGCAGATCTTTCTGTTTATCTATGCCATTATTTTATTCCTTTACTCTTCCTTTTCTTTGCTTCTTTCCCAGGAGACATCTATATTCATTAGATCTCTAAGACTTTTTCTTTAAGTTCTCAGCTATGAAATACAAGATATAATCCCTCAATTTATTCCAGTTTAGGAAAAAAAATCAACATAAGAAAGGCTCGGGATATGTCACAAGATTTATTTCCATTTCAGTATTTTAGACAACAAATGATCCATTTACAAAGCAGTGATCTGTGTCCAAAACCAGACTTCCCTGACAAATGGATGTACAAGGCAAAGCTACACATTCGGAGTATGATTTCTGATTACCTATGACAGGTACGTGAGGGTGTCTGTCTCTCTTATATTTTGAGAATCATTGTATGGCTCTTTATGTCAAAAATAAAGTCCGGCTGAATTGAACTGTACTGATAAACTTCAGGAATGAAATGAGCTCCTGATTGTTGCCAAGAAAAATGGTATGATGCTTGGTTATGTTATTAATCTTGAGAAAATGCTTTAGGATTAAGAATTACTGTTTCAAATATATGTGAGCACTTTTGAAAAAAAAAAGTAGAAGAGCTGAGAGCAGTAGAAGAGAGGCAACTTTAAGAAGAATAGAGGACTTTTTTATTTTAATTCAAGCTGCTTAAAATAAATTTAAATGGCTGTTCCTAGTGTAGTGTCTAAGATAAGCTACAGATATTCACTGTTGCCAAGAAGGTGAAGGTGCGGTGAAAACACCACTGGGGGAATTAATTTCAACCTATTATTCTTCAGCATGTATATTGTTCACAGTATAATTCTATTACCAGGTACTGTACTGAAATGGAGCAGGCAGAGCCAATTGGAGTGTGGGGATCCTGAATAGATGCTCACAATAGCACATTCATTTTCAGCCACTATACAATATGCAAATGTATTCACTGTGATTTGTAATTGACCTTAAAACTTACCATCTACATGCCACAATTCCCGTATGGTGAGTACTGTTCTCAGTTTTCCTGCCAGTTTGATAATAAAGCATCTCATCGTAAAAGTTTCACAAATAGAGAATTCAGTCAGCAATATATTGAGAATTTTTTCCTAGCTATTTCAGAATTAGCCCTATTTCAGGCTAATAATTACGTGGGGCTTGTGACATTCCTCAGCTCAGGATATGGCAATGACTTAATAAATACAAAAAAATCCTTTTTATGGTTTATAGAAATATAGCCATTTGAGTGGGCAAAAGAGATTCCGCTGATGCACATCTGATGTACATAGTGTTTGGTCATAGTGGGACAGAGGTAAACAGAACTCTGTTTCACCGGCTCTTTGGGTTCTGGTGAGATGCAGAAAGGGACAAGGATGGAGAAATCTGTTGCCATCAGTCATGGGGTGACAGTAGAGTTAGTGCCTGAAACAGTCGGCACTGGATGTGAATGCTTCAGGGGAGCAGTAGTGGACGGACTGCCCTAATTTAACCAGGGAAGTTGTTCAGGTGCATGGCTATAACGCGATCCTCTGCAGAAGCAGAGGCTATGTGGATCAGTGCTAAAGGAAAGGGCTACACCTCTTTACCTCTTGTCTTCTGTATGTATGACTGGAGTAGAAGGAACATCATGATGGATTTCCTGCTCTGATCCTCCTTCCTATCCCGTCCCTAAAATAATTTTGTTTCAACCCAACAGTACTGCTGGGAGTAGTCAAGGAGATGAAAATGGCACCAAGCCATGCAGCCAAGACACTCCCTGACCATAGCGAGAGCTGGAGATGGGATCAGCTCAATCATGCATCTGCTGAGTACTGTTGTCCTCCTCTGCCTCTTTCCCTCATCACTGAGTACAAACAGTTATTAAAGAAACCTGGGGCAATGGGTAGAAAGTACCTTTTACAGAATGTGGGCATTTCCCTGTTTTGTGGGGGTCTGACAATCTGGAATTTCCTCTGCTCATTTTATTCAAGGGAGGGTTTTGCCACAGTCTTTCCTTCATATTTTGAATTTTTAATCTGAGAAGTTCTGCTTGACACAGAGAACTTTTTAATGGCCAAGATAAATACTATTCTATTAAGCAAAACTATTCTGTGGAACTATGAAACCTACTCAGCTTACCAGGAGGCTCAGTAAGGGATAATAGGAATGGAGATTTAAATTAACAAAGACGTTTGTAAGCCGAGATCTAGACAACATTTATGGAAAATTAGAAATCAAGAAAATAAGGCCAGCTATCCAAATATACTTATCCCAGCTATTTAATTTTCTAAGCATACTTGCATTGTGTTTATATTGTATGGTATATTGTATTTTACGAGGGCTTGGAATATTGTCTCTTGGTAGAAAGGAAGTTGTTAAACAATTGTCCTTTTACATCTGTCAGCTCAAGGCTATTCAGATTTATTCTAGTGGAAGCTGAACCTTTCAACTATTTCCTCACATTCATCTGTCTTAACCCTCCCACGACAGACACAGAGTCCTCCAAAACAAATCTGAGACTTTTGCGAATGACAGGTTACTATACGCAATTGTGAACTCCCCACATCGTACCCAATAAAAATAAATAGATTAGATGTTCTCTGATTATAAGAAACCTTGTCAGAAAAGTGCTGTTAAGCATTTCTCTCATGCTAGATACTCTTAGGCACCAAAATGATGATGTATTACACATTTTGAACAGGTTAGTTCATGCCTAATGTAGGACTCACTCGAACATTGTAGTTTTGAAAGTTTGATTCAGGCTGATAATAAATGACTTCATATTCCACTAATAAGAGATTGTGGGAAAGGGGGAGAGAACAGAGAAGACACAAGCTAATGAAGAGTGAAACTACAGAGACTGAAAAATGAAGGGAAGCAGGTTCATCCATCCTTATTACTTACACAAAAGTTAAAACAGGATAGGAATAACTGTTGAAATGTAGACCAAAAAAATTGGTTTCTGGCATCTCTCAGCTCTGCAGAAACATTCCTGATAATTTGTACTTCACACAGGAAATCATAGCCACATAAGTCATTTTGAGAAATTCAGACTTCTGAGATTTGAAAAGTTCTCTATTTTTCCAGCATAATACAGCTACAGCGTTTTAAATTATAAGGGAGTAAATCAGGAATAAAAGACTTGACTTCAGTGGAGTTTCTCTGGATTTACATTCTTGTAATTGAAAGTCCTGTTGGTGAAAACCCATTAGACGTTACATGTACTTGTTCCAAAACACAAGAGGGCTGGTTGGTTATCTCCACAGCCTGAGTAATGAGACCATTTCTTGCATTTTTCAGGGAACAAATAATTTCTATGAGTTTTTCTTTCATTTATTTCAAGTAACAATGAACAAACACTCTGAAAATCGCAGGAAGGAGAGACAGCAGCAGGGCTCTGGCAAAGGCAACACATTTAGTGACTCTATTAATAAACTAACCAAGGCTGAAGCATGGGTGCGGGCACTGGCCTGAGGCAGCACAGCCCCTTCCCACGTTAGCGTGCTCTGCCAGGCACGGCGTGGGCCAGGGCCAGATCCTGACACCCAGCAGGGTCAAGGACAACCTGCTTTGCAGGGTAAGAGAGTTCAGCTGTGTGGGTTTAGCTGGGTCATGCTACCTGCCACGAAGCTTGAGGGCTGCAGGAGGGAAATGAAGTGCAGCCACTTTGGGAAAGGAGCAATGGTTTGCAACAACTCTTTCTCCATATCAATAAACACTTGGAAACCATTTGATGAGAAAAGGAAGAAGGTTCAGACCAGTTCTCACTTTCATTAATTGTGGTTTGTTTTTCTTTTTTTTCCTCCTCTTTAGGCGTGAAAGCAAGAGGCTAAGAGAAACCCCGCTGTCAGTGCAGTTTTCTTGAGTTTAGGTGTGAAGGCTAAAAGAGACATGCTGCACCTAGTTGGCAGAGGAGCGGCAGCCCAAAAAGTACCCCAGCCTGTACAAGAAGGAGGATTATCTGGCAGTTGAGGGATTTCTGCACTGATCCAAGAGTTGGTAAAATGCAACTTTATGGGGCAGACACTTCCCACAGACCTCTTACACACCCAGATCCAAGGAGTGGACCTATCTGTCACACACACTGGGATGCTGCTAACACCCACATGGCCCTGGGAGAAAAATGCAAAGGAAATCCAGAAATGCTGGCCTTGATTCCCTTCCTCGAGGTCCGCCCATACTGGTCCTGCCATGGCTCTCTGCCCTGCTCCCTTCCCAGTGCCCTTGGCCTGACTCCACTGGCTGAGAGACAAACACTGTGGGAGGCTGCAGTGTCCCCGGCTGTTGGCTCTGCCCACGAGCACCCTCCCGCTGTCCCTCCCTCCCCTTCTGCATCCATGGGGTTTCTTCAGTTTGCAGACTCTTTGGGGCAGCAACTGCTCATCTGCATGTGGCACTAACGGACACCATTCTTGGCTGGCCCCAAGGCACAATCAGAATAAATGTGAGTAGCAACAATAGTGACAAACAACATCAACATTAGTAATGACAATAATAATTATTATTGTTATTATTATACAGTCTACCAGAATGACTTGGTAATTATTTGCATAATTTGTATATATAATTTGCATAAGCAGAATAAAAGACTGTTCCCATATCCAGAGAAGATCTCAACCATAATGTTTTGTTCCCTGTATGTGCCAAGGATTCCCACTGGTGTCAGTGGGAGATTTTTTTCCTTACTTATTCTCAAAACCAATTGCTCTGATGACAGAAATCAGTGGGAGTCCCAATAACATGTGGCTTCATCCAGTGGGGTGCTGAAGGTGCTTTGCTACCTTTATCTTCAATTAAGCTCTTTACAGATGAAGGCGCTCAGCACTTTTCAGAAGCTTCTCATGATGCACAGGATTGAGCCCCTCAAGACAGCTGTCTTTGGGCTCTGACTATGCAAAGCTGAGCAGAGATTTTTTTTTCCTTCTTCATTTTAATTGTCTATTTACAAAACAGATTCCAGCAGCTCAAGAGCATTTATGGCCTAATGGAGAAAGTCGCAGTGGGTGGCTTTTTGGCTCTCAAAGAGTGAGAGCCTCATTGGTGGCAGAGGGAAGAAAATATAGATTATGCAAACAAGGCAGGGCAAGGAGCACAGGGGAAGCAGAGGCGACTTACAGAGGTGTTTGCAGAGTGCTCTTCCAAAGAACCTGGCAGTGCCTCCAAGCTGCCAGGCTCAGGAGGACAAACACCATATTTCAGTTTTGTGCAGAGAATAGACTCTGAGAGGCAACAAATGTCTGCAGCAGTGTGTGTTTTCATTTCAAGGGTGTAGCTTCTTGGGCTTCTTGTGCACTTTTTTAGTTCAGAAAGTCTTGCAGGCTGTGCCTGGCTCTCTGTCTCAGGGGTGTAGGCCCTGGCGCGTGGCACTGGGGCACTTTGCTCCAAAGGCAGTGTGAAAATTAAGTTAGAAGGATGTTAAGGAAAGGGCTGCAATATGAAAAGCTGATGTTATATGGGATGGCAGGACAGAAATTTCAGGTTGCCACAGAAGAGTCCTTCCAGGCTTAGGATTTGCGGTTTAATGCTGTGCTAAATTCTCAGATGTTGAGACAGTTTGACTTTTCTTGCAGATGAACGAGAGTCAGCCTGAGAGCTTAAAGATCGTAATGCAGACTCTCCAACGCCCAGCAAGCTCAGGGCCCCTCTCTGCCCCTCTGTCAGCCCTCCTGGGGCTGGGAGCGGGGCTCCGCACAGGCACTCACCGCCGGCGCTGCCCTGCTGCCGCGCGTCGCCGTCCTGCTGGGGAGCCCAGCAGAGCCAGATGAACGCACTGTGTAAACCCTCTTCATCTGTCTCAATACCATCCGGGTTAGATTATACTGCAGGCAAAGGCATGTTTTCAATGTTTACTTTCTTGTCGAGTAGTCAGCGCTCCCTTTTGCTTCTGGAACTGCTCTGGGTCTGCGGCTGGAGTGGAGCGTAACAGAGGACAGGCTGCAATCGCTCCTATCTAAACACATTATTAAATATGGGCATGCCAGATCTTACAGGGATGTGGCCTTTCTGCACTTGTTTAACTTAGCAGTGGGTGAGTCAGGGCTTGCTTCCACTCCACACAAATGCGTCTGCACAGAGGTGGGAACTTCAGCTGCTTAGGTCTGAAAATTGACAGAAAAGATAATTTGTTGCATGATACTAAGTTGTCTTTTGTTTCTGTAAAACTGGCCAACTTACCTTGATTGTGAGGACCCTTCACAGACCCTCAGAAAAGTTACTTCAAATTAAGGATCTGTGACCATGAAGGAAAACATAGTGACCTTTCCGACCATAATCTCAGATCTACCCACAGTGCCTGTATTTTGTATTTATTTTATGGCCACAATAAGGATGATTTGGGGTTGGGTTTTTTTTCATGCTGGCAAACCTTTTAACCCAGCTATTCAGCCACCTCAATAATCTCTTTTCCTAACTACTGTCCCTCCTAAACCAGCAACCCTACACACTGTCAGCTGCAGAGTTAAGTTGGTTTCACAAAGGCCACATCACCACCCCTGTCCTCACAACTCCTTCCCTTGGGGAACATCTGGCTGTGTACCTTGACCCGTTTGGTCCATGCAAGATTTTAGTTTTGAATATTGGCAGATCACCTGGGAGGGAAGATGTTTCTGAACCAGTATTCACCACCTTTAGATAACAGTGTATGGCCAGGAGAAGATTTTTATCTCTTACTTATAAGTTCAAAATGCTGATTCAGCTTTAGTGGAAGACAAATGTACCTGTACACTAACTATGGGAAAACAAGAAATCCCTACAGAGTGTTCCCCATTTCTCATCTTATGTATGTGCTCATATGCAGAGAGGTTATTCCCGAAGCCATACCTTTTTCTTTTCTCATAACTGAAAAAATAGCTTAGTGCCTCTAAGCCAGAAGAGAACCTGTTCCCCAAGTTTTTCTCAAAGTAAATCTCCATTTTTCTAATGCTGTCCTGGTAATAGCTTTATCTTCCAGGGTTAATTTTCTTTACACTGGTATTGCTCTCTCCAGATCACCAAACTGATGCCAAAACTGACTCATAATAGATGCCCACACAACATTGGGTTTGCATTACACAGCACAGGGGTCAAGATGTGATTACATTATTACAATTTATATATGAAAGATGTATCTGTATTTGAGGAATCAGTTTGGAGGAGCAGGGGAAGGCAAGCTTTGTGTCCTATATTGAAAGACTAATCCTTAGGGCTTGATTTTGCGTGTAACCTTGGTTTTTTGCACCTGCAAAAAACTAAAGGCATTTACATGTCTAGCTGTCATACCTGATTGCTGGCTAATTATGCATGTGAGAAGGGAGAAGGGGGAGGGGAGAAAATAGGTCTAAAAATATTTTTTTCCTTGGTGTTTTAGGTAAACTGAGATATTTCCCACATAAAAAAGCTTTTCAGTAAGAGACTTCTGGCAGGCAAGTGAGAGGTATGGCATAGGAATACCATTGCAAATACCATTTTCTAGCCATGGCATCTGAATATAAGTGAAAACATGTTAAATATTCTCCCAGCCAAATTTCAAAGCCAATTAGTCTTGATTTTTTTCTTCAAACTTTCATTAAGGGCTGGAAAAGAAAATGCATGCATGTTTCAATACCGAAGGTATAGCAGGCTATTTTGTTCATGGCTTTGTTGAGCAGGAGTGTCTGCTCTAGGACTGTGTCGTTCTAAAACTCCTTGTCCTCACTTGAAACAACAGTGTGTGGAGTACAGATGATTTGCTGTCCTCAACACTGTAAATCACAGCTGCATCAAAGACAGTTCCTCTATGGAGGAAAAGAGGGAAGCTAGAAAAGATTGTATTAGGGCTCCTGTATTTTTCTTACTCTAGAGAGGGTAAGAAAAAGGAAGAAATTAGAAAGACACTTTGTGTTTGTTCAGTAATGGAGTACGCATCCACAAGAGCTGACCAAATGCTCCCAAATACGCTCATTTTGTCTGGCATTATGTAAACGACATTTTCAGGGGTGCCAGGTTACTAAGTCCTCAAATCCATTTACTGTAGCCGGAACAGTTGTTGATTTCCATTTCAATAGTTATTAGGGTTTTTTCTTTAGTCATCAGCGAAGCCTGAAATAAATACATTTTATTAGAGTTGGCAAGTCTGAGAACAGATGTGAGATCTCCCATAATCTAAAGGCAGGGAACCCATGGGACAACAGTGTTCAGGATGAGGGCTGTTTTCTTCCAGAAAGCATTGGCTGTGGAAATTATCAAAGTATGTGAGGTCTGCACACACTTCAGTTAGGCAAAAGGAGAACTGAAAGGTATTTTACCCAGTTTGGGGGCTTGCCATTTTATTCTGTTAATACACAGCGAGATATAGTACATGTAGTTATGCTATATTTATTTGCACTTGTTTGTGACGCCTAGCCCAGATTGCACAGACATTTTACAGTATTAGACCCCAAAACCCAGACCCATAAATCACAGAGAACATCTGTTAAACCCTTGTGGGAAGGGTCTTAAAAAAGTGTCTTCTGAGCATCTCTGTTGTATGTCATTTATTACAAGTGGGCCCTCAGCCTGGAACAAAAGAGACCTCCTACATCCTCTTCCCCAGGCAGCAATTAACTGACCTCATCTTCCCGCCCCCTTCATCAGCCCCCTCAATCAATTATCCCAATCAGCCCTTCTGAAGAAGAAAACTGGGCAAACAGGTGGACCATTATTCTAAACAGTTTGGGGCACTTCTTAGAAAAAAAGTTCAGTACAACAGGGTACTTGTGCAACAGTGGCTGCCATCGTAGAGAAACTGGTTTGTGTGAGGGTATATGATTGCAAAGTTCCTTACAATATTTTCTCTGATTTTTTCCCTGGATACATGTTTGTATACCTGTGCCTGTGGGTGAAATAAAATTTTGTAGATCTTTTGAGGTCTTTCCAATCCACTGGACAGAGCTTATCCAAGTAGTAGTAATTCTATATACCTGTTGCTGGCTTTTCAAAAAAAAAGAAAATCTCTTGGTAGGATCATATAGCTCCTAATAATTGTCAGAATAAGAATATGTGCATAGAGGCGGACTTCAGCCCACGGGGTTAAATAGTAATATGGTAGAAGACAGCAGAATATGGTTAAGTGCAGCAGAAATGCGTTTGATCCCTGGACAGTCATGGACCACAACGATGAGTACACAGGCTCTCTGTAAGTCAGGTGAGAGAGCAATTAAGCTCCTCCCTGGAAGAAGGCAGCTGAAACAATAGATGCTACTGTCCAAATTGCTGTCCTTGGGGGCAGGCCTTGACTAAAGGAGAAGAAGAGGAGATTTCCTGAATGGGAAATAAACATTGCTGTGATTATGTGAGTACAGAAGGAAAAGATGAACAGAAGGTAGCCTAGAAAGAGCAGGAAGATCACTGACCCTGTGGTCTTGGGAGAAGGCAGAAAGAGAAACAAGGTCCTTTGGACACATAACTGGCAGTACCTGGGTTTGAACTTCTGGACAAGAGAGCATTTATATTGGTCTTAGGAAAAATGAAAATAGAAAAAAGAATTTACAAAAGTGAAAAAAGTTGATTCCTTTCATCAGTGGTATCACAACGAAAGTATTACTGAGGTCTATAGTACTAAGAAAAATATATGATAGATGCATGAATGAAAATGTTAAAGAATATTCTCCAGATATTAGAGAAACCACTCCCATATATTTTATGTGTTCCCTTTCTCTTTTCTGTGCAATTGTCAGCTTACAATTAATTTAAGCCATATGAAACTGCTGTATCAGTGGAGCTGCATAAGAGTTCATGTGCATGTGATAAACAGAAAACTGGTACCACACTGAGTATAGTGTGCACATACCATACACACCTTTGATTCATACCACGGATTGTGCCTCAGATCTCTGAGAACTAATGCAAAAATAGTAAGTGTCCAGCTCTGTAGCATTTTCCAGACAGTCAATCTTTTAGTAAAGTAACAAGTTTACTGACTGCAACCTCCTTGGCTGGCTTAAATGACTTCAATATTTGAAATGTCCTTTCTCAGCTTCCACTGTGAAGTATGGGAAATCAGAAAAGTAGCTGTTTCTAATTTGATTGTTTCAAAGTCCATTCTGAAATCTATACCCTGCCAAATCTATGGCAAAACTCCAACAGACTTAAGTGGAGCCAAGATTTTATCGATGATCTGGAATAAAGAAGTGATTTTTCCAGGCTTGCACAAGAAGTATTTTAATCTGCAGCTTATTTATGCACTACAAAAAAAAAAAAATAGAGATCTTGGCATTCTTTTATTGGTAGCATTTTGCCATTATACGCAGTATTCTGCCAGTTGACTAGAGATGAGCCCCAAAAGTACATCGAAATGTCAGGCCTGATATTAACAGAGCCTGCAAAACATACTCTGGCTAAGGAAGATGTCGCTGTTTTTGTAACTAAAATCTCAATATACTGGAACATTTTCACTATGAACAAGAGTATCTTTCTGCTTTATTCGAATTAAAAATCTAATGGAAGTAGGACCCCAAAATTAGAAGTTGTCACTGAAGTTACATGGTTACATTGTACAGTCTTCGTATTTTGAGTTGATTCACTGGAGCTTGCTTAAATATTTTCTACTGCATTTGTTAAGTTGCATTATTATTACTCATGCTGTTAGCAATATCAAGTGAGCTCCACTTTGCAGAAAACACCCAGCTCTTATTTCCAAAGCACCCAATTACACAGCAGATAAGTATTATTAACCCATTTTATAGACATGGAAACAAAGTGGGTAAAGCATCTTTCTTCAAGGACAGGAGTTCACGTGTTTTGTGTCTTCGTCTAGTCTGTGATGCAGTAGGCTGTACAACTTCCAGCTGGGTGCTGGTGATTAGGTGTTTTTATAGCAAGCTCTTTGTAATTCTTACTTTTTCCTAAGGTAAAGGATTGGTGGATGGCTGTAATGTCTATAAAATGCTAAAGCTGTTAAAACACAGTTTTTGTTGTATGTCATCCAATTTGCAGTTGGGAAATGGTAAAATTTGCTTAAATTGAAAACATATGTTGTGCTGGAAAGTAGGTAATGGAACTGCCACCTTTGCATGTTTGAGTCCCATGCCTTTTCTGCAATTTACACAATAATAAACGTAACTAATGAAGCTATTTTAGCCATTATAGATCATTTTATTTGGTGATACAAGAGTCTTCATGCTAGACCTGGACAGGAAACATTTTTCATGTCTTGTAAAAACTTTCATGATTTCAAAACTGTTCCTGTTCAAAATCAGATGAACCTAGAGGCTACTAAAAATGCAGTGCAAAAGAAGCCTCTTACCCATCCCAGCATGGCATAAGTGAAAGGCCAGCTACTCCTTCAGAATATGGGATGCTTGGCTTAGACCAGGTGGTACTTTCTGATTTTCACTAGAAATTCCATGCTTTATAACTGGTATAAACATTTTAAGGAAAAAAAAAATTTCAATGAATCTGTTTTCCTTGATTAAAAAAATGTGTTTGAAAATTTCTGTCAAACACCCCTTTATATTTTCAAAAAACATACTGTGGCTGAGAGATGTCTCCTAAGAGACTTTGGACTGAGAGATTTTCTTACTCTCTCCACTCAGAAATGGGCATAGGTTTTGATATTTATTTTATGAATCACAAGCAGCCACCCTTAAAGCGAGGATTCAAAATGTGCTGTGAGAAAAGCCTGTGACAATGTACCACAATTCCTCCATTGCCATCCTTCCTCTTTCTTCTTCCTCTGCCACTGTCTCACTGTACTTGTTAAATGTCTTTAAAGCTAAGGTTTTGTGTTTACCTTCAAACCAACTCATCTTAGGTATTTTTATTTTGCTTGGCTGTATTTTAAATTTTCTTTTAAACCTTCACTCTTACCTTCCAGGATTTCCTCCTGTTTTACTTGACTGTTTTCTTCTTGTCATCTTTTCCTCTTTCTTACTATCTCTGATTGTCATTCCCTTTAGGATGGGAAATGGATGCAGGCCAAAAGTCAGAGAGCAATCATAAAAAGCTATCAAAGGAAGAGTAAAAGATGAGAGTAAATATGATAGTGTTGTCTTCTGAAAGCATAATGACAGAACCTTCCTGCCTCGCCTGCTATAGACAAGGATATCTTTGCGAGTGTTAGAAGGACAAAACTATATGCTCTATTCAGCCAGACACATGACTAATTCTGAGTGTTCACTAATTAAATTACATCTGATGAATACAGAACTGTTCCCTGAAATTTTATGGAGGTAAAAACACTGCTACCACCACCAAAGGCCTCCATCTTTGAATATGAAATAAAGTCAAGAAGAAGAAATTAATTTCTATCCCCCCCCCCAGTCTACTTAACATCACCAGAGGTGGTGACATACCCTCTGCTGATGTGATAAGCTAGCAAATGTAGTGTAGCATCTGTCCCCTGAAACTCCCTTGGTACTTCAACTTGTAGTTGTATCTTGCCTTGTATAATCTCCGTTTTCTACAAGAAAGCATCACCTGACCATAAATAAAATAACATCAAATAATATTCTCATAAACCATCAGTAATGATCACTTTTTAATTTTCTTGAAGTTGATTTGAAGTTTACTGTCTAGTTTTCTGCTCCATCTCTGCTAGCCAGTACAATCTGGCATTTCTTATGTCAAAGAACATAACATAAGAAAAACATCACACCAAACCATTGCCCTTCCTCGTTACTTGAGCTACTTTCCAAAGACTGCCGTTTATCAGTAAGGATGGGCCAAACATCAGGCACATGAAGGAAAATACTATGAACTTTGTTGCATACCCGTAATTCTTGTTTCTCCAGCTGAGGGAGGACAAGAACTGGGGAGAAGACCTAATAAGTGTAAAGGCATGGATGAGCTTATAGAAATTTATATTTTCACAAAAGAATTCTTCACCTATAATGCTAGAAACTTTACATTGTTGAACAAATATTACGACAGGAAACGCTTGAAGTACACTAGGAACTATCTTCTCTCATTGCCCAAGTTTTTAAACAAGCCTCTATTAAAGTGAACCCATTTGCTGAACAAAAATTGTTTCTTTATCTTTTTCTGCATTGTTCTCATTTTATTGTTATCATGGTTATTGCCATTATAATTAGTCCCATTGCTTCTGCTGTTGTGACACAGTCATGATAAAAAATCAAATGCTCTTTAAGAATTCCTGTTGCAAGAAGAAAACTCTTGCAATTCAGCCACAGAAGGGTCCCCTTTCTCCTTCTGATGCACCTTTACTCTCATATATATTTCAGATCCATATCTCAAGGACATCCCTGACCTTTCACAACCAAATGTCACAGCCTTAGTGACTAAGGTTAAAACTGATAGATCACACAGGAGAGAATATTGGTTTATCATGCATCTCTGTATCATGTATCTTCAAATAAAATACTATTGATGCTTATGCCATGACACCTTCCCTGTTAAATATTTGTGCATTGCCTAAACCACTGGATTTCTAATCTATTGTTAAGGTGCCTGGATGACAACAGCAACACAGTGACATTCTTACACCATCTTTGATGTTCAAATGCGAGACATAGTCCCTTTAAAGCTACCAAGCAGTATATTAAAATTTGTTTGGGCAACTGCTGGAATGAGAAGTGTATAGCTGATTTACTCTACTAGGAAAAAAAATTGGACTGTGGATCTGCCTCTTCCAGATATAACCCATTACATTTTGCTTTCCCATATAGGATCTGGTGAGGCAGAAATAACCACATAAAAGTATCACCCTCCGACAATGTCTGTAGAAGAAAGCAGTGTCTTAACATGCTCATACTTCCCTTAAGAGGCCAGTGTAGGGATCTAGTAATGTTATGAGCTTAATAGAGTTAGTCTTTTCATAAACTTACATCAGAACTGTATTCACCATGTTGGGGAACATTTTGACATGACCTCATGCTGGAAGAAGATGCTTGATTAGAGTGATTTCTGGAAGAAGTTTGTCTGTGTTCTGCTTCAATACATTCCTTTTTTTTTTTTTCATCATTATGCTAGAGGTGTGCTTCAGCTGCAAAGACCAGATCTGTATTCAAAATTCTTCAAAGTTGGGGAGCGTTTGATGTCTAAGGACAAATGAAGGTTCTGCACAAAATAAGGTTGCGGGCGAAGGCACGTAGCAATTACTATGAGATGCAGGATGAGAGTTCCTTGAAAACCATTGATGCTCTTGTTCTTTACTTTGTTTATTGCTCTAGGGATGAGTTTCAAGAGGCAAAAGAGTGGAAATAGGCCAGGATATGTCTCTGTTGGGCAGCCTGCCGTCCCAGATGTTCTTCCAGAGCTCTTTGTTTATATATGCCCACGTCTGATTTTATGTTACAGTAAAAAAAATATTCCCAGAGAAAGCAAATATTCTCATAGTCTCTGGAGGCAAAATCAATGCCATGCATCAGACTGTGGCTTTGAAGTCCCAGCACAGGCTGGAGAATGAGCTTGAAGAAGAATTGATACACAGACTGGACAAGAGGTCAAACATCCATGAATCCCCTTGCTGTTGACACTGAAGGAGAGCGGCAGGTTCATGGCAAGATATCCTGTCACTGAATGGAAAGGGCCTGAGGAGGCTGTGCATAGCCCTTAACAGCTGGAAGGAGCCCTGGGGAAGACGAAGAATTCCTAAAGGGAATACCGAGATAGGCACGAACAAGATAATAAGGGATGCAGGATACTATATACTACTAGATAAATCTCTCTGTGATTCTGGCTTTACCTGTCTGTTAATTAACATCCCTGGCATGTGCAAACTTAGCTGCTTTTACTCAGTTTGATATTAGCAATGTAAGGAACCTGGGCAGCTCTGTCTCTTTTTTTTTTCCTTGTTAGTGCTATATTTTAATGGCTGTTATTGAAGAAGGGTTGAGATTGGAAGGGACCTCTGGAAGTCATCTAGTCCAACGCCCCTGCTCAAGCAGGGCCACCTATAACCAGTTGCCCAGGATCACATACAGATGGCTTTTGAATATCTCCACGGATGGAGACTCCACAATCTCTCTGGGCACCCTGTGCCAGTGGTCACTCAACCTCACAGTGAAAAAGTGTTTCCTGATGTTCAGAGGGAACCTCCTGTGTTTCCGTCTGTGCCCATTGCCTCTGGTCCTGTCACTGGGCACCACTGAAAAGAGCCTGGCTCTGTCTTCTTTGCACCCTCCCTTCGGGTATTTATGTACGCTAATAAGATCCCCCCTGAGCCTCATCTTCTCCAAGACAAACAGTCCCAGCTCCCTCAGCCTTTCCTCACAGGAGAGAAGTTCCAGTCCCTTAACCATCTCAGCGGCTCTTCTTTCTCTCCAATATGTCCATATCTCTCTTGTACTGGGGAGCCCAGAACTGGACACAGCACTCGAGCTATGGCCTCACCAGCATTGAATAAAGAGGAAGGATCACCTTCCTCAACCTGCTGGCCATACTTTGTCTAATGCAGCTCATGATACCATTACCCTTCTTTGCCACAAAAGCATGTTACTAGCTCATGCTGTCTTGCTGGTTGTTATGCTAAAGATTCATTTCAGACATAAGCTCCATCACTGGCTTCTTACTAGCCACCAGCTAGACCACATCACCAGGTATTGCTGCCTGATTGCTCAGGAGGAGCTCTGTTCCCCAGAAAGTTCCCCTGATGTTTCTGGAGGACATGCTCAGCTCTGCCAGACTGACAGGCAGGGCTGAAAGTGTTGCCTTTGCCAGGATTTGAGCTCAGGGCCAAGTCTGTGCTTCCTGATGGGACTGTCTGGACCTCCTGGGTTGTGCACAAAGGCAGAGGGCTCTGCTTTGTGCTGTCTGCTCAGCTGCCCCCAAGTACGGCAGAGCAGAGCAGCTTCCTCTGTTTGTGACAGGGAGGCTTGCGAAGATCCTCATTTTCTGCTCAAGCTAGCTCACAGGTTTTGTGTATGATTTGCACATTAGTCATGCTCTTTCAGTATTGGTACCTGAGCATGGGATTAGCTGCAGTCCCCATCAAAAGCACTGAGCTCTAAAATAGTTCCACATGGCACAACATAGCCCCAAGTGACAAAGCATGCATTATTTTCCTCTCCCAGAGTGTGTGGAACAAGCCATACCGAACGATGTGTCACATATTAAGAACAACTTTATTTTTATCCTGATGGAATTCCAGGAAGCTAACTCCAGTGCCCTCATACTGACTGAAAATGCGTGACGTGTCCTAATAGCTACAGGCAGGAAAAGGCAAGTATGGAAAAGGAACATCTAATTAGTTGTTCCAGAAGGAGCTGAAGTGTTGTTACATAAATGGCGTGTTTCTGACGGGCTTGAAGGTAACTAATGATTTATAATACTGGAAGAATTTTGATACATCCAGCCTAGAAAGGCTGTGATGTCTATGAGGCAGATCATTTTAAGTTTCTTTAGTGAGGCTTATTGGAATTTAAACTAAATTCAGGAGATGACCATGTCACAGGTCATCCTAGCCTTTAAACCAGCTCCTGTTGTTGGAGTAGGACAGTATCTCAAGTTCAAATTGTTTTGGTTGCCTCTTTCAGTCCTACAAAAACGTGGAGATCAACATCTTAGATATGCTGCTATGGTTGTTCTAATTCATGTTGTAGAATAATTGCAATTTATTATCTATGTGCAGTGCAACACCTACGCAAGCTTACTCAGCGAGCAGGGCCCTGTTGTTCTCAGCGTGCTGCAGTTAGGTCCTGCTCTGTCTGCATGTGTCAGACAAAATGGGTTTGCGTTTGAGCAATTTACACAGTGTATTAAGGTGAATGCGGAGACACATTGTTCTTCTGACCAACAACATTTGGAGCTGTCTTACTGAATTCTGCTGTTGTGCCTCTTAGGTTTCCAGCTACATGTGTTTACTACAAGTCTTTCTTGAAATACGGGATTTCTAATTGCGCCTAGCAGCCCAATTTGAGTGCCAATCAGATCCTTAAAACATGTGACTCAGGAGAGATTTTTCCCAGTGCGCCAGAAGTATCAGATATTCCTGGGGTGGTGAGGGGGACTGAGAGGAAACCAGAAAAAAACAGAGTTTGGAAATGAAAATCAACCCTGTGGCCAAAAGCTTTTTCCAACCTTCTTAAATCATTTAATCTGGAAAGCTGCTCCAGCCAGATGAATAAAATGTTATACCATGCTATTTTCTTGTCTTTTTGAAAGCAGTTAATAGAAGCAGTTAAGGTTCTTAAAACAAAATTTAGGTATGCAAATTTTCATACAGAGAGAGGCATCTTAGTTGTTGTGATACAAAACAGTGTAATTACACCAAAACATTTCAGACATTTAAATGTCAGGACCTAGGAGGTGCTAAATACAGTTAATAATACGATAATGTCTTCTGAAGAAAAAAAATGTAAAAGGTACAAGAAAAAATAATTAGTTAACATAATAATAAGGCTTAGCTTTTAGCAGCTGCTTTACATCTTCAAACCATTGCTAAATTATTAACTAATTGGTACCAGATCCTCTACACGTTAGCCCAGCGCAGTCGCAGGGAGGATGCCAGCGGAGTGCTGTTGTTGGCTGGGTAGGTAGACGAATGTTGCAATGTGCGTGGTAGGAAGTAGTAGTATTACCATATACAGCGCAGTACCAGGCCCTCTGAGTACTGGTTCTAGCAGTAGTAACCTTGCCTTCGAAAGGATTTAATTGCTCTTAGGGGGTTGCCTTACATGGAAACCAAAATGATATCAAGCTTTAATAATTAAATTATGCAGCAAGTCAGAGGAGGATGGATTTATTCTCAATAGAACACAAGAGACTACTTGCTTTGGTGACCTAATTGCTGCAGTTTAAAAAAAAAATGATTATGATAGCTGATTAAAAGGAGCCAGGGAGCTTATTCACATTTGCCAAGTGCACACAGCAAATCAAGCTTTATGACTTGAAATGAACTCGGTGCTTTGTCCAGATTAAATTAAGAAAGGAGGTCACCAAAGTGAGGAGTTCAGAAGAGCACTTGAGACTGGAAACATGAGAAATGAACAGCAGAACTGAAATGAGAAAGGTATAAGGGAGACAGAAGCCATTTTCTGCTCCTACCATTCATTTTCTTCAGCAGCTAGTGAGCAGAGAGAGGGGAAACTTATTCAGGAGCAAGAAACCACAACAACTCATCCTATAAAACTGCATTAAAAATATAGTCATGAGAGTGAGTGGACAGTGACGGGAAATCTTGGGCATGCGTCCAGGCAGTGCGACGTAGGACTGCTGCTGCGCCCAGACACTGTCAGGGGAGCTCATTTTGTTGTCTGCTTGAAGGAAACATGCCACAAAAACTGAAACAAAATTAGAGGATTCTGACACTATGGTCAAACAGCAGTTTTCTATAACATACGTCGGCTTTTGGGGCCTCGCAGGACATTCTGTGTTTATAAAGAAAAAGTGGTAAAACACATTAATGGTGAAGTCCACAAAGGAAATTCCAATGCAACATTGCAGGCTGTTGCATTCTGGCAGCCTCAACCTTCCTCCCGCTGCACAGGCAGGATCTCCTCACCTGAAATAGGGAGGATTTAGGTATGTAAGGGTTGGATTCCTTCGTCTGAGGTCCAAGTCTGCACGAAGCCCTCCGGTTTTCCTCAGCTGTCAAGAGAACAAATTCCTGACTTCTCTTATGTGTACCCTTCAGGAGATGAATTGCTATCTAGATGTACTTTCTCCCTATTCACCGTGAGTGATGAATGATGAACCTAGTGACTTTCTATGATGGTATGACAGCATCAGTGGACAAGGGAAAACCAATGGATGTCATCTATCTGGACTTCTGCAAAGCCTTTGACACAGTCCCCCACAACATCCTTCTCTCTAAATTGGAGAGCTATGGATTTGATGGGTGGACTGTTCGGTGCATAAAGAATTGGCTGTATGGTCACATCCAGAGGGTAGTGGTCAATGGCTCGATGTCCGGATGGAGACCGGTGACAAGTGGTGTCCCTCAGGGGTCCGTACTGGGACCGGTGCTGTTTAATATATTCATCAATGACTTAGACAGTGAGATCGAATGCACCCTCAGAAGGTTGCGGATGACACCAAACTGAGTGGTGCCGTTGACACACCAGAAGGACGGGATGTCATCCAGAGAGACCTGGACAGGCTGGAGAGGTGGGCCTGTGTGAACCTCATGAGGTTCAACAAGGCCAAGTGCAAGTTCATATGCACCTGGGTCGGGGTAACCCCCAGTATCAGTACAGGCTGGGGGAAGAAAGGATTGAGAGCAGCCCTGCCGAGAGGGACTTGGGCGTGCTGGTGGATGAAAAGCTGGACATGAGCCGGCAATGTGTGCTGGCGGCCCAGAAGGCCAACCGTACCCTGAGCTGCATCAGGAGAAGCGTGGCCAGCAGGTCGAGGGAGGTGATTCTGCCCCTCTACTCTGCTCTGGTGAGACCTCACCTAGAGTACTGCATCCAGCTCTGGAGCCCTCAGCACAAGAAGGACATGGAACTGTTGGAGCGGGTCCAGAGGAGGGCTACTAAAATGATCTGAGGGCTGGAGCACCTCTCTTATGAGGACAGGCTGAGGGAGTTGGGCTTGTTCAGCCTGGAGAAGAGAAGGCTGCGGGGAGACCTGATTACGGCCTTTCAGTACCTAAAGGGGGCCTATAGGAAAGATGGGGATAATCTTTTTAGTAGGGCCAGCTGTGACAGGACAAGGGGTAATGGTTTTAAACTGAAGCAGGGTAGGTTTAGACTGGATATAAGGAGGAAATTCTTTACAACGAGAGTGGTGAAACACTGGAACGGGTTGCCCAGAGAGGTGGTGGAGGCCCCATCCCTGGAAACATTCAAGGCCAGGTTGGACGGGGCTCTGAGCAACCTGATCTAGTTAGCGGTGTCCCTGCTCACTGCAGGGGGGTTGGACTAGATGACCTCTAGGGGTCCCTTCCAACCCAAAGCATTCTATGATTCTATGATTCTATAGGGTGACCAAAAAACAGACTGCTAAGTTTTAGTTTCCCGGGTTAGGGCATGTGACTTGCAAGAAGCGGCATCCCCCAGCTGCCATGCAGAGCCGGGAGGCTATTACAATTAGAATACAGGGGAGAGAGAAGCAGGTGAAAGCTCTTACCTTGTGGTGTAATTATCTCATGGCTACCCTAAGGATTGTTGACAAGAAATCTTCCCTTGGCATTGGGGTCCTACACCTCTTTGCTGCTCTGCCCCCCTGGGTGTCGGCTGGGTGACATGTGGCAAGGGCAGCGGAAGCCCCTGCTCAGAGGGGAGCGGCAGAGAGGCAGTCAGCGGGAAGACAGGAGAGGCAGGCAGGTTATGAGATGTTGTTCCAGCTCTTTCCAAATAGCTGACAGTCTCCTGGCACAGTAAACTACAGTATTTCAGGTTACCTTCCTAGGGCCAGTGGGGGATAGAGGATTTAGCTCAGAGCATGTTGTGTCCTGCTTCACTCAACCCACATGAGGGATGCTAAAAATCTCTTCCACAATTATACTACACATATGCCACTGGCAGGATATTTGCCCAGTGCCATTAAATAATTTTGCTATGATTCCTGCTATGTGGAAAATGTCTCAAAAGCAGATTTAACGTCATGCAAATACCAGCTGGCCAGGTTAACAGTCCCCAGTGCAAGAATACATTTGGAAATGTGAGAGTATCAGCTCTGGGTACTTAGCGAGTAGAGCAGCACATGGAGCTCCTGACAGACGCCTCAGCATCTTTGCACTTCATGGGCCATGAATGTTGCTGCGGTGCTCTGCGCTGAAGGTGTGTTCTGAAACGCAGTCTTGTTAAACATTTTTCACAGACCTTTCCTGAACCTGGGCTGTGTTTTTCAGAGAGTTAGCTGTTTCCCAAAGATGTGTGGTGGAAGTTGTTCTTTGTACTTTTGAATGTCCCTGTATGGGCAATTTATGGCAGCTGCTTAAAAATGCTATTGAAACTTAATCAAATAGGTGACTTACTGTGTTAAAAAATACATAAAGGAACCATGACATTTTTAATGAGACTTTTCCATTGGTCTGTATGACTTCTGCTAGTTTGTGAAATATGCCTCGTCCATTACAAATTCTTTTATTGAGAGAGGGAATCTTGGCCAGGGCCCCAAGGTTATTACTCACTCTATTCAAAGGGTACTTGGGGGATCTTTAATTTCCAACTGGAAAGCTGGCAGAAGGACAGTAGGTTTAACATTTCCTCGGAAGGATGACACCTCTAAAAGTGCCACACGCTGCTTATTACTGCAGTACACTGGACGGGAGCCAAAGTCCCAGTATGGGACTTGAACCCACAAGTAGTTGGCTGTGAGACAGACATGCTACCCACAGAGTCACAATGACACCTAGTAGCATCTTAATTTAATAGACCACTTTGTTCAATGGCAGTTTCTTGTCTTGCATTTTTATGGTCTGTATCACTGAAAGTTTATTTTTCACTTCGGCATACATTTATGGAGAATGACATTCTGCTTTCCTCTCCTGTATTGCTGTTGGCAACTATGAACAATATACTCCTCAATAGTTATGTCTATTTGAAAGTAAACAAAAGTTGAACATTTTATCACCAGTTCCTCTAAGCTCCTTTAAAAGTTACGGCAAGAAAAAAATCTAACTTGGTTTAAAAATAGTCTGGGGAAACATCTGAGTCCACAGAAGGCCACTGCAGCCATGAATAGTTGTACCTTTTTCAGTTGTTTTCATATATGTAAAAACTGAAGACATCCAGCCTCCAAGACTTAAGCCAAAATTTTCAAAATCAAAAGATCTTGTTTGCTCTTGCATTTGAATGTTAGATTTGAGACACCCTATAAATGTGTTGTTAGCACTTTCTGAAAATCAGGTCTCTGAAAATCGGTACATCAAGCTGAGCCCAAAGTAACAGGAGCCAAAATCACCAGTTACTTTCTGGCATTTAAATTGGGGAATGTGGGTCCTGCTATAATGTGTCTCAATGTTTGAATTTGCAGGTGATGGACCTGCAAAAAGGGAGGCAAGAAAAGCAGGGACATGAACTGGGGCACCACTGTGCAACTCTCAGGCTGCTGCAGCCCCTGAGTAAGCGCTGACCTGATGTTCCTCCAGGTCCTTCCTTACTGGTTAATGAAGCCTCCTTCTGAAGCACAGCAAGTTTATCAACACAGGTGTTTGCCACTTATTTCTGGAAGTGCACTAATTTGGGTCCCCAGACATCTTTGTGGCTACTTGGTAAGAATACGGTGTCAAAAACTGCCATTCTGGCTGGAAAAAACATGGCATGGGGTGAGGCAGGAGGCAGTGGGGTGCAAGCGGGAAGGGGAGGAGGGGTCTGAGTTGGACAAATGGGAGACAAAGATGGAAAATACTGGAAATGCTCGGGGCAGAGCTGCCTCATTCTGGCACAAAACCCCAGCACTTCTGCCAGCGATGGTACCAGTGCTGCTGACAGGGGCTCTTTGTGTGTTTTATTTTCTTGGCTCTTGGTCTGCAAAAGGTTGGGCACCCATAACCTCAGCTCAGATCCAGATTTGCAGATGCCTGGGAATGGAGCTGAGGGAGCGCTGCCCCAAGCCCTCCCAGGCCTGCTGCTCCTCTCGCTTAAATGAGCTTCCCTGTATTCGAGTGTTTGCATAATCCAGGATTAAACTGTAGGAGCTTTACAATGTGTTTGCCATCCAGATCTGAAAGTTTATTTTTGACCATAGCTAATAAATAGTTAATACTCACATTTGATTAAAAGAAACCTTTGCTAAGAAAAAAACAAACCCAAAGCAAAACTCATAAACTCCTTAAATATCAGAGAGATTTAAAAAAAATAAATATATATAAATAAAACATTAGTGCACTCAAGGGAAAATAATATCATTTTGATCTCAGTTAGAAAATATATTTGTCAGCACTTAAAGAAAAATATAAGCTGTTCTGTCAGGTAACTAATGGGATTTTTAAGATTGGTGAAGATGATACTACTTCAAAAGCACTGCCACTAATTTATCTGTTCATTTGAATGCATCAGTTTGGACACAATGCATTCCTCACTGCAAGATGAAGTTGGTGGGTTTTTTAGCTAGCAGGAATTTCTCCACGGGGCTCTCAGGCCCTGCTTGGACACCAGTTCTCCAGTAACCTTCCAGCAGCCTCACAGACTCCCTGGCCTTGGTGGTATCCCTGTGGCCTCCGAAGCTTGAGACAGGCTTGAAGCTCTTCTCTGTAGCTCCAGCTGGGATCTTGGATCACTTTCCCTAATGTAGGCATAAAAGATTACATGATCTAATTACCATAGGTGCCTTTCATAGGTAAGGGGAAGAAGAGCCTCCTCAAGAGGGAGACTCATATGATTCCTGGATCCCCAAGATCTGAGGCATCCTAGACACCAAAGCCAATTACTTTCTGATGGTGACTATTTTTCTCCAGTGGCTGTAAAAGATGGCACGAGGTCACTAGCACTGGTCTGGATAGCTAACTTTTTGATATTTGGAGTTAGATGAACTAGCCTGTGGTCAGTATGAAGTGTTTGAAAGATGCACACTTCCTTAGCAAATCACATTTCTGCGAAGAGCAACCTTATCTTTTAAAACACACTTTTAACTGTGTTAAAACTTCTCTCTCTTTTTTGTTACTTATTCTTGGCATTAAAAACTGTCGCAACAACAGTGTCATCAAGGATGATCTACAAAGACAAAAAACAGAGGAGGAAATTTTTTTAGAGATGAAAACCCATTCTTTGCCTTATGGTTGTCTTGTGTCTGAAATCTGGTCTGCACTATTGATAGGACCATTCATTATAACAAATAATTAATAAATGTTTTCAGAAGTCTAGTTTCCTCCTTCTTCCCACAGCAGTTCTGAGCACCCATCACAACTTTGCATATGCTCAGCTGCAGAGTGGGGTCCCTATCCAAGATGTGATCAGTATGTCTATCTCAGACATCTAATTAAGAACTACGTTTGGCAGCAAATTTCATTATTGAGAAGTCACTCAGAGATTCATGTAACTGTTACAAGAAAAAAAGAAAAGTAATCAAGGAATTAACTGTTAGACAAACATTTACCTATGAGTCTATTAATTAGTTAACCAGCAGTTCAAAAATAATTCTCACAGCTTTAATATGGAAGCTATTGAATGGCAATGTGTCTATTTTAATTCCATTTTGAAGGGGTTGTGATGCTACCAGTTCCCAGAAGCTCCATTCATTTGATATTTTTCTGAAAATCTTATCTTGGGATTAGATGAGAATTTCATCTCTAATTTGGAAAACAATGGGAAGAGCAAAGAAGTAAGTACTGAAACCAGGAGTAGCATCCCAAAAATTCTAAATTGTAGAAGTTGAATGAGCCCAAATGTTATTTTTAGTCTAATAGTTTATAAGCAGTATCTAGAATATGAAGTATGAACTGGTAACCTGAATGGTTTTGGGCACCTGGTGCTGTCAATTCTTCAAAGAAAAATAAAAAGCAATGAACAGGAAAGGTGTATTAAACAGGGACAAGCTGCTCTATGGAACTATGCGGGTAAGGTGTGCGTAGTAAACGTGCCTTGTTGTCACTCACATTTGCAGTTACAGAGTTAAATGGCTTTGAGAGCCTGCTCCTCAGTTCCCAGGCATACATTGCAAGCCATAGAAAAAGGAAACACTTCTTATAAATCAGTCTCACAAAAAGTGCAAAAATTACTGCATTTTAGCCTACAGTGAAAAGATTATAGCTAATGCATTAAGTATGAAATCTGTTAAATTCATAATTTTTCACTTCAACAGCTCTCGGGACATGTGAAGTTTTCTTGTTTGTCTTTAGAGAGACAAAATGGCCATGGGCCTAGATTGTTAACTCAGTAATTTTCACTACCATTCCTTTAACATGGTGTTCAGGTTTGTAGATTATACAATTATTTTCATTGGAAAGCACATTTTAACATCTGGGAGTCATTTGAAAGAATGTAATCAGCTTTGTCTCTTTTTTTGGAGAATATCTTCTGTTAATATTTAACCCATAACTGATTACATGATTTACCAATTTAACCCTGACCAACTTGTGAAATTTATCATCTTTGGCTGTTACTACACAAATCTATCATGGTAACAGAACTTTTTTCCTGTTCTGTCTCTATACAATGCTGTTCTTGTCTATGGCAGGCTGCTCCATTCATGCCTCTCTGCTGAGTTAGTGGGGTTAACACTGAGAATGGGAATTTCCTAAATGTGATGGAACCTCTTCGGGGTGGAGGTTATTTTTTTGTTGTAAAAATCCCTTCCTTTTCAACAGTGGCACAAATCCTGATATCCATCCTTATTTTCTACATTAAGTTTTATGTTTTCAGTCTTCAATCAATCTAATACACTGTATTATACAGTATAATGTAACTCAGAAGAACCTTAAAAGTTGATCAGACAATATTAAAGGAATGCAAAGGTGATTATAAATACGCACTCTGCAATACTCCTGGGGTATGATCCCAGGATTTTGTGGCTTCTCACAGTTTCCCAGATTTGGCAGGACTGATACCAATGCAACTTTCAGTTATTTTTCAAGACTGCGGTGGGCCAAAATCAAGTCCTCTGGAAATCCATGTCAGCTTTGTCTTACCCTCGTTTCCCTTACCTCCCCTTTGAGTGAACTATGAGGTCAAAGAGGGGCTGGGGAAAAAGGCCAGAAAGAATAATACAGCAATAGAAAGGGCGATATAAGTCTTTTAAATAAGGTCTAGGAAAGGTCAAATAGTAAAGAGGTGAGAAAAAAAAAAACAAAATAAAAGGGCAGGTGCAAGTGAGAGAGCTATTAAATCAGAGATGGAATCAAATTGGGGAATAAATCAAATGATGGAGTCTAGACAGAAGAAAAGGTTGCAGGCCATAAAAGTGCTGGGAGAGAGAATGTGTCAGTGGAGACAAGACAAATCAGGATTTGCACACTTCTAGTGAAGCAGTGCCCAGCAGAGCACATCTTATAGGGGAGGGAGATGCAGGGGGGGATTTATCTTGTGTGTAGTGAGTGTGCAGAAATAAGATCAAAATCAGTTTGTTGCTTGATTCAGAAGGACCAGCTTTGATTACTTAAATATTGATTCTCCTCATGATGGAGGACAGCAGCATCCTCTGCCCAGACAGAGAGCCGGTACTGATAATAATACCAAATGTTCATGCCCAAACGGAGAAGGGGGAAGTTGAGGGAGTTCCCCAGACATAAATCATCCCATAGTTAAGTAGAAATTGAGTCTCCCTTCCTGCCACACTAATACCACAGGCACTCTGGGGTATGATTTAATCTGCTTTGACCCCAAACTTTTGTAAAGATATATTTCTGCACATTTTTGGAGATCTTATTCACTTGAAGGTAAGAGTCGCAGTGGTTGCACACATGGAAGATGGATGGTGTTGCTATTGTCTGATCCACGGAGCAGTTACACTGTAACCATGCATATTATTGCCCCTGTAATTGCATCCATCATACCTCCTGTAAAAACAAACAAATGGACTCCCAAACTCACTTAAAACTAGATAAACAACTGTTCTTTGGCAATGTGACAGATGCTTATTGCCTGTGAGTAGCCCATAACAGATAGGAAGGACAAGGATTAGGGTGGATTTGTAAACCATAAATTGTAGAAATCCACTCGGAGTCTCCAAGCGAGACTCTTCCCTTAACTTTGCTTGAGTTATGCCAAGGATAAATCTGTCCTTCTGTCGAAACTCAGTGAAACTTTGTGCAGTCTCCTTTTACTGTGTCAGTCATTTATGTGTTATAAAAGCTAGAGCTTCAGCAAATCTAAGTTAGACTGGTAATTTTTTCCTCCCAATTTGTAGACAGATGAAATGTTGCATTTTCTGTGGCCCTGCTTTGCTGTATAAAAAATGAACCAGATTAAATTCATTAGAAATGTGAAAATGCTGCAAAAACGTGATTTTGTTGGTGTTGGTTCTGAAAGACCTGAAAACAAAATTGCCTTTCTAAAATATGTATATAGATATATAAAAAGAATTCAAACTTCCGCTTATTTTCCTTTTGCCCACAATAACTAAAAGTACAAAGCAATTAATCAAAACTAACCAAACCCAAAAAAACCCCAACAACCAAAAAAACCACAGGATTAGCTAACACTCTAAACACTAAATTACTGCATGGGTACACTAATTCAACATTAGAACAGATGTGACATTATTCATCCTAATTTACTTGGCCTGTGTGGATTTTGAATGCAGTGCCTGATGACCAGGGGCAAGCCAGCAGTCTGAGCAGCGCCTTGCTTTGGGGCTATCCTGGCCACACATGTGTAGCTGCTAACTCCAACCGGAATGTGTGCAGGAGCAGATGTGACGCTTGCTACAGCGTACCCAGAAGCTAGCAAGCTCTAATTGCACCATCCTAGCATGTCACTGGTGCCCAGGTGGTGCTCTGATCTTTCAGACTTCATCTCTGAAGGAGAAAGTCCACACAGGAGTTGAAAGCAATTTAGGTCACAGAGAAATGCTCATGGCAGGCAGCTCTGACGACTAAAAATGATCACTCCCTCAGCTCTTTGCTGCGCCTCATCTGCCAGACAAAAGGTTTGAGTGTGCTTCTAAATTCAGTCCAAAGTCACTCAGGTGTCACATGTTCAGCAGAGCTTTGCATCCTGCACAACCTTGCAGTAAGCAGCCCAAAAGACCAAAAGCACTTTTAAAACTTGAAAACTAGGTTTTATATGAGTAAAAGCTGAAGAAATAAACTTGCCATGGAGGAAGTCTAGAACAAAATGCAGTAAATTGAGTTTGTAAATGAACTTCCTCCTGCAGCGTGTCCTGCCCAGACAGGGACATTCTGACAGGGCCGCTCTGAACTTCAGCAACTCAGGGGTGCACTGCGCTGTGACAAAATTTACAGTCTGTTCTGGTTATTACACCAAAAATCTTTCTTTCTATAATCTCTGTTGAACCTGTATTCCCTGCACTTCTCCATGATCTCTCTGTACTTCAGGTTCTGCCCTCCCTTGCTGGGTCCCTCAAGTTAATCCTGTGCTCCCAAAATGTCCCTTTTCCTGCACCATGCCCTGTTGTTTCCTCAGAGGGCAGGGGCTCTCTCTTCTTCAGGGTTTGTTCTGACCCACAGCAAAAGAAGCAAGGTGCCTTCTGTTGTACTCCCCTCTGATAAAAACCTGGCGTGCATTGGCATACGGTTCCCACGAAAAACAACAGAAGTCCTCACAGTAAACTCACATTGCCGAGGGAGAAGGTAATAAGCTCATCCCACCAACTATAGTCCAGTGATAGCCTGATTCAGCTATAAGCCGTAGGTACGATCTGTCTGGAATACCTATCGCCTTTCAGAAGCCCAACTCCTAACTGTGCACCCAGGTCTTTGGGGAGGCTCCTGCTCTTCGCATGAGTCCCCTCAACCTGGGGGCACCTTCACCCTCCAGTTTAGGGTCAGGCTTGGAAACTCTTAGGTTTGTGCTCCCTGAATCAGGTGCTCTGGGTAGGATGACATGTTCCTGAAGGTGAGACAACCCATTTGATCTGCATTCAGATGGGTTAGAAAATCTCCACATGACACTTTCCCTGGGCAGGATGGTTATTTCTGACCACCAGTTGGGAGCCATTGGGAGCTCCAGCACCTCCAGAAGTGCATCTCTGTGGCTTTGGCCAATCTGTATCTAATTTTCCTACATGTGTCCCTGTAAACAAGCACTGCTTTGGTTAATCTGTATGTAATTTTCCTGTATGTCTCCCTGTAAACAAGCATTGTGTTTCAGTTTAACAATATCCTTAGCAATGATGAGCATAAAATAGAGCAGAGGAAGACACAACAGCACCATGACAGGAGCAGAAGAGAGCCACCTGGAAAATCTGACACACACTCTGACCACCAGTTCATGTTTTCTGACTTTAAAATGGGGCAGGCAGGAGCATATATGCCTAATGGGACTAGAGAAGGCAGAGCCGAACTAATAACATAACGACAGAAATGGAGCAAATGGCAAAGATGTCATAGGAATAAGGGCAGTGTGAGGGCAGTAAGAGAAATAAAGGACTGGAAAGGATGTTGTTCCTCCTCAGATGCAAAGTGGTCGCAAGCAAGAGCAGATTTAGTGACTAAATGGCCTGAAGCAACAGCATCTTTTTCCTTTTTTTCTACGTTTTATGGTCTGTGTGAGAATAGTTTATTCTTCTAAGTCACAGAAACTCAGGCTTACATCCATTCCTGTTCCAGGAAAGCAAAACATAAATGAATAATGATGCTTTCCAGAAGTAGGGTGTCAGTGCAGATCTAGTTCTGAAGTGAATCCAGCTTCTTGGGGAAAATGCCTAACAATTCACATAGGTTTGAATCCTTGATGTTTCATTGTTTTGAGTTGATAGCTTAACAACAAATAGTTATTTCTTCTTGTGGAAATGTTTGTGGGTACAGATCATTTCACACAAAGGGGTTACTCTCCTTTGCTTGTCTTTCCTTTCCTGTGAAACACTTAACACTGTTATTTGGAAAAATCTCAGCTATGTGCTGCATTTGAATAGAAGGAAGGAGTGTTGTGACAGCTAGCAGGGGACATAGCAAGGTGCCTGGTGTGGTTGTTTTACTGTACGCTGTTGCTTTTGATTCTTCTGCAGAGTTCTGTGCAAAGACAGCTGCTGCAGATTGAATAACGCATCTTGAGCATATTAAATGTATCCTGCATATTCAATACTGAAAATAAAGATCAGATTCTCGTACTATTGTATATTGTTCAGTAAATTTGGCCCATTGTGTGCCATTTCCCTAGCATGGTTTGTTTCTTTCGCCATTTAGCATTTTATTTACCTTGTTTCTTTCTTTTTAATTTTAAGATATTACAATCATCCCAGTATTGTTCAGATGGAAACAGGACTTCTTGCAAAGTCCCCAGGTGAACTCTGAAGTAAATGGAATATAGTTGCTGTTGTCTGATATTTACTTGGATCTGAAACTTCATATCCTTCACACCGTAACAGACAGTATTTTACAATCAGAAGGCCAAATCCATGGTTGGCACAACTCCACTGAACTCACTGGAGCTGAACTGCTTTATTGAGTTGCCTTGTGAACCTCGATATTGTAAGTGAATGTGCTGTAGTCCTTGGAGTGGAAATATCAATGCCTTTCAATATAGCATAACTTTAAATATAACCCCAAACTCCTTTAATTCCTCTAGGGCCATTATGCTATTTTTATTAATAAGTGGGGAGGGTCTTTTCTCGAATATGCTTCATTAGCCTACAGTGGTAGGAAGGCTGTTCTTTGAGTCTATTTCAATTGTAGAATTGGAAGCATCTCTATGACATAACCACTTTACAAGGGTTATTTGAAACTGGAACTGTACTTCTGGGAATGAGATCACATCATTGACCAGTGTGGTTATTCCATTGCTCGAAATACTTGGGGGAAATCACTTCTGAGAATTACTTTGTTATTTTAAATGTGTTTCTGTGCTGCATATCCCACCCACCTCCAAGTTCCAGCTTGGCCTTCAGCTACTTGGACTCTCCTCCTTCCACTCAGCCAATGTTAACTTTAGCTCACACTTCTCTTTGATTTTCTAGTTCCCAAATGAAAACTGTTTCTCCATGGACCACTGTATACACGTATGTTCACCAGTGTACCACCAAGGTCTCTCATTTCAGGTCTAAACTTAAATTAATGCTTATCTGTCATCACTATCTGCCACTTCTGCCAATTTTAGCCATGACTATACCAGCAAATAAGGCTCAAGTGCTCATCCACAGTTGTTGATGTTGTTTAATTACTAGGCTGCTTCTGCCACACCAGCCACCACTCTTGCAGGTGGGGACTTAGGGAACAGCATGGGACAGAGATGATTCCCAGTGGGCAGCAAGGGTCAAACAATAGTTTCAAGGGGGATGGAGTCCTGCTATGTCTACCCAAGCTGACATGTGCCCCTTGCTCTCCTGACCTGTTTGATATACTAGCAGAGGTGTAGCTGGTTTGTAAATTCTAGAGAGTCTGATTACAATTTTCCAGTTCTGACTGAGAAATGATGACCTGGACTAGGACTACCCCATAAGTACCCACTGTATATGCTGAGATGAGAACCGGGATCTCATTTCAGTTTTAGGCTGCACATCCTGTGATGAAGGACTGCCTTTTTCCCTGCTTTTAGTACAGTGTTAATCAAATGAGTACCGATATAATACATGATAACAAATAATCCTGGTTTTAAGTCTTAATTAAAATTACATTTCACCTTTGGAAGAAAGGTTATGCCTTGATGTTGTTTATTCTGGCTTTCTCACACACACTTACTGTATATTAAATTATAACTCCAGGTGATGAATATACAGAAGTTGATGGATTTTAGAAAATAAATTTTTCATTAAGAGGAAGAAATCACAGCTCAGTTTATAAAAATATTCTGAATATTTATTGCTAGCAGTAGCTAAAGCCAAATCATAAACTGAGCTGTAAAAGTTCTGTTTGGATGATTCCATTTTTCAGAAAAATTTCTGCATTGTTCATATCTGTGCATCCAGATACCTGGATTTCTCTGGATGTATCCTAGAAATCAGAGAAAGCATCTATACCAAAACAACAAGATAAATGACTCTTTAAAATTATGAAGCTTTTACATGTCTTGAACATATAGCTATAAAGGTTGATTAATATCAATACAGCTAACACCTGTTCTTTAAACAAGCAAGAAACCTTAGATTATTGCACAGGAATATGTGTCCATACCCTCTTCGCTCCCCCACTTGTACAGGCAATAAGAGGGCTACTCCATGCGGAGGACTAACCAATGATAATATTCAGTTACTATTCAGTTACTGATCTTTAAAAAATACCCTTATCCTCATGTAAGTTATTTGTTCATGTGGACTGCTAGTGGTTCTTTGTGTGTATGTTTCTTGGCTGGTTTGTTGCCATGTAAAGCAAGTCTTACTCATTTATTCAACAATCTGTGCAAATTTGACATCATTTGGTTAATGATTTCCCTGCCAAATTCAGAGAGACAATTGTATTTAACTACAAACCTCATTTTAATATCCTATTTAAAATTCTAATCTAGCCATCACTATTTTGCCTTTGATTTGTTGTATCTGTGTGTGTTGTCTTGGAGATTTTGATGCTGCTTCCTTCCAGCTCTATTGATAACATGGATGGCATGTTTCTAGAGGCATAAAAGGGTGAGGAAGTGCTCTCCAATGGGATACAGTTCAGGCTACGAAAGGTCTAAGGAGGACACTTCACTTACTTCTACAAGATGGAGATGCTCTATTAATGGCAATGTTAAAAGAAAACAAGCAGCTAAAGCTACATGTTGTGGCAATCATGTTCATGGAATTAGCCATGGAACTTCAGGTTCAAAAAAATGAATACTAAGCCCAAAGCCAGCTCTTTGAAGATTTCAGGAAAAATAAATATATTAACATCTGCAAATAATCCCTTCTAGCAGCAAGAAAAATACATAGATTAATAATAAATAATGGTGAGTCAACATGCATTCTCAGTAAGGCAGTTTGAATGTAAAATATCAAAATGCCTTTTGTAAAACAGGTCTAGCTTTTGGTGGGTATTGGGATGGGGTACTTGCTAGCAAACTGCTGCTGTAAAAAGTCTGTAGGATCCAGTGCAGGATTTCCCAAATCCAAGAGCATAATCATCTCAGATATGATGGGCCTGATTTATAAACAAAATGGTTCTGGTGCTATAAAAAAAAAAGTTAGGTTTTGCCCAGTCTAATCACAAAATGAGAGATGAGTACAGAAAACACTGATTTTTACCAGTTTCATTCCTTTTCAGTGTTGTAGCAGCAGTCATGGGAAAAAAAAAAACCAAACCAAACTAAAACCGAAAGTTGTAAGCAAATTACTTCAGCAGAGCTGTATTCTCTTTATAGTTTATTACTGGGATGGTCCAACAACCGTGCTTTACCTCTGTAACAAGAGCAAGGCATTCATATTCTCATGCACAGATTGAGTAATGGTACTGCCATATTTTATTTCCAGATTAGAGGAAATGTCACTCAATGCTCATATTTAGAAGGAGAAGGAAGAAAAACATTCCCTTCATGCAGTTTAAAGAAAAAAAAAAGTTAAATCTGTTAAATATCCACTGACATTTGTATGAACTTAAAGCAAAGCACGCATCATGTCTCGGATTACCACAGTTCATATATCATATCAGGTAACATATATAGATTTTTAGACTGAAATATTTTGATTTTCTGTGTGGTAAACAATTTTACTGGTCTGTTTATTACACAGAAGACCCCAGGAAGGCCCCTGTAGCCAGGTAGCCAGGACACAAAGATGCCCTGTGTGCAGCCCATAGGCCTACTGAAGCATCTCACAGTAAGCACAAGGGTAGAGCGAGATATACTGTATCTATATGTACATACCTGCAAACACAGAGGATTCAGCTATGGGAAGCTTGGAAATTATTTAGCCATCTGCTCTGCAGATCACTCAGTCCAAATATAAACAATTTGGACAGCACATAAAAGAGATTTCTCTTATTTTCTCTCCCACACACATTCAAAACTAATCTTGAATTTGAGGTCTTTCATTCAAAATTATAGTCCAGGCTACAGTCCCTACTGGGAACTGACATAAAGCATTACCTATAAAAGTGATTAAAGTGTTGGTATCTGCATGTACTTCTGAGCAGCTGGTCTATATTTGATGTATATCTCTGTTCCTGGCTCCATTATAGAAAGGGACAGTACAGAATGAGCTAACTGGCAGAAGTCTCTGAGGATCTTCCTTTGAAATCAGCAGGAATTTTAGCAGAGTTTTCTTTCTTCTCTGTCTGCATGGAGAAAATCCTGGCGTGCTTGAACCTGCTGTGCTTGTGGCTGCTTTCGTCAGTGCTGGAATCTGACGGGTGTTTTGTAGGCACTCAGGAGCATCCCAGGGAAACCAGGTTTCTCAGCCTGCTGTTGTTGGCTGTCCTGGCAGTAACACCAGCTTCAGGTCCTTCAGAGCATTTGAGCTCTGTTTGCTTTTTGGGAAAACATACTTGATTATCTTCTTAATAACTTAACACTTCACTTTCAAATATTTTTCCTACCAGCTGTTGTCCAATCCGGCGAAGTGCTGAGCACTGTCAGCCATCACAGGGCTTTAGCTGGGCTATTAAGTCTTTGCAGTGCTTCTGCCATGTGCCACCACTGGAGATGGAGGCCAAACAGCTTTGTCCAGATAGACTTATCCTTCCACAGTGCAGAAATAAAATACTCACAGTAGATTATGTTAGCTGTCTGTCTGAGTTGCTTTAACACATCCAAATAACTGTCCTATTTTTCATACAAGCCAGCAGCCTCCCTGAGTTCCATTACCTGTATCAATCTTAACACTATTTAAATAAAAAGGAAGAGTTTTAGAATGTGAGAGAACAAGCCTAAATATTTTCCCATGGGGCACCTCTGAGCACAATAGTATCTTCGCTTCAATATTTTTTCTGCATCTCTTTCAAGCTAACCACATCCAGACTGTGGACATGCCAGGAAATGCCATTCTGGGACTAATTTACTGGTACTGAAAATGTTATTTCCAGAACTGTCACTTTCCAAGGGAATTTGAGTATCCACAAGTATTTCAAGTGTGAGGATCCATTTTCTGACATTTGGGATCCATCTGCACTCCAGTCCAGCTGGAACCAAATGGGCCCTATCCATCTGTAATCTCCTTGAAACTGTCCAGGACTGTCAAGGAAATTGCACTATGACCACACTGGAACCAGTGTTGGTGTTGGCTGGTACGGTTCAATGCTCTGCATGGAAAGGGACTGAAATGAGATCATTTCACTACCCTTTTGGTAAATTCCGTTGGGAAACAGCTGGAGGCAATGATTTCATTGCCTTATTATTAGTTGTATTATAGGACACAATAGAAGCAGAAAAGAATAGGGGTTATGTCAGAATTTTATGTAAAATTGTTCTCTCCTGCCTGGGCATCAGCACTGGGTGAACAAAATAGTGATCAGACCTGAATCCCACAGGCAGGCTAAAAATGGAAGGACGCATCAAATGGGGCTCCACAGGGGCTGTTCTTGGCTTGGTATTTTCATTAACAGATGATGGAATAGAGATTATACAGATGATAGAAACCCAGAAGGGACTGCAAGAATATTTACTGCAGGGAAGCCCTTGAATGCAAAACAGGCTTGACAAGCTGGGGGCCAGTGTGTTACTTGTCTGGTGGAAGTATTGGGTATGACACCTAGGCAGTGTTAATCATCTGCACAAACACGTAACGTAGGCCAGGCAGTTTGGTAGAGCAGGAGATTACAGCGGATCGGCATGTGAACATACGTCAATAATTTCAATCTGTTGTCCAATGTTGTTCTGGTTTGTGGGGATATACAACAAACATAGCTGGAAAGACAGATGAAGCTATCTTTCTGCTCCACACAGCCCTATTTGGGGGGCCACAAAAATGATTCAAGGACTGGAGCACCTCTACTATGAGGACAAGCTGAGAGAGTTGGGGTTGTTCAGCCTGGAGAAGAGAAGGCTGTGGGGAGACCTTATAGCAGCCTTTCAGTACCTAAAGGGGGCCTATAGGAAAGATGGGGAAAATCTTTTTAGCAAGGCCTGCTGTGACAGGACAAGGGGTAATGGTTTTAAACTAAACCAGGTAGATTTAGACTGGATATAAGGAAGACTTTTTTTACAATGAGGGTGGTGAAACACTGGAACGGGTTGCCCAGAGAGGTAGTGGAGGCCCCATCCCTGGAAACATTCCAGGCCAGGTTGGATGGGGCTCTGAGCAACCTGATCTGGTTGAAGATGTCCCTGCTTATTGCAGGGGGGTTGGACTAGATGACGTCTAGGGGTCCCTTCCTACCCAAAACATTCTATGATTCAAGATTCTATTTGGACTCAGCAGCAGACTTACCAATTTGGAGCTCTTTGAGAAGAATGGTTGGCAAAGGAAGAGAGTCAGGAGGAAAGGAACTGAGAATAATTAGAGATCTAGAAAATCCAGCTGGTTGGGTTGACTGAAGGAATAGATTATATCAAGTCTGAATAGGAGATAACAGAGGGGAAAACACAGTAACAGTCACCTAGATGTGTAAAATGCTAGAGCTGGGAGAAATTAATATAATCTTGTGCTTTGGACATGAAATAATAGGTTGAATTACTACAAGGAAAAATGGGACTAGATGTTTGGAAAAACTCTCAAATTGTACAGACAGGAAAGAAAAAAATAGTCTGTTAAGGCAATGAAATGTCCAGATGTACAGATCTTTAAGAAGGGTAACAAAGAGCTTTCAGGTAGGAAACAGTTAGAATTGATATTGCTTTGGGAGTCTCCAGCTTTCTGATCCTTCCAAGTTGAAGTAACATGGCCATGGTCTCAGCAGCACTCCCGAATAGCAGCTTTCCTGCAGTGAAACTGCAACCAATTGGTGCACTTCAGGTCCTGTTGAAAAGAAACAAAGAATATCTAAAGTGAATTAAGATTTCACGAAGAGGATGATCTTCCAAGAGTAAAGAAACTGTGATCGATGGGAGCTGAGGTTGTTATTTATTTAAGAATGATGAGATCGTCTCTGGCACTGCAGAGGTAGAAGGGAAGAATGACATCTTCCTTTCTTACGCCTTATATTTCTAAACTTAACCAAGATCCAGATCTACCTCTTTTTCTGAGAAAATCCAATGACTTTTTGAGCCTATAAAAATAGAGGGATTGGCTGGACACTTTCCAGAGCTGACTTCCTCTAAGAGATAATATCTGCTAAGCCAAAACTCTTCTGTACAAAGCCCATAGTAAATTAGTGTTTGTCTTGATCTCAGTCTTATTTAGGATGGGTAAGCTGTGCAACCTCTGGGATGTGTTCTGACCCTAAGGATTAGTCAAAGCACATCCTGTAAGGAAAATAACTTCCCTACCAAATGAGACAAAATAACCCAGTCAAACAAACAAGAACTTCACAGCAATCTTCAGTGAGCTTCCTCAGGGGAGAAAGAGAAGGCTCCATAAACATGCCTTTCTGCATGTTCCTGAAAGTCAAGAGTTTTCCTTGGTGAAGTAAAGGTGTGTGATCTGGTAAGTCAGGTAAACTGGAGCTACATTTCCACAATGGTATTTGGACCAGGTGACAGTACAAGCTGGAGTGCACTGAGGACACTAGATCTGCCTCCTTCAGAGTTGAAAGAAAAATTTCTATTGCCATGCAGAGATCCTTAGTCGGGCTGTTCTTGAGAAAAGCATTAAGTGACACATTTTACCTTGTCCTGAAAGAGACAGGAACTACTTGAGAAACCTCCTCCCAAACGAGGAAAATAATCCCAAATAAATAATTCATGTCCCTTATTAAAATAGGGTGATGAATGACAGTCAATGCCATACAAATGGGATCCGCAAGACCAAATTATTCCTAAAATCCACTGATGCCTCTCCTTCAGAGGGTTGCTGATTTGTTTAGATTTGTCATTTGCATATTTCCAGTCCCTCAGCTCTCCCGTGAATTGCCATCTCTACCTCCTCTTTGTCCACAGCTGGCCATCCACCTCACTCTAAGCTGTGTGAAAAAATTTGCCATCCCACAAGTACACTGTTTTGGGTTTTGTATAGGCAGTGATAAGTGTTGAGTGTAAAAGACTCTTTGATAATTTAATTCACTTTGCTGAATTATGATTCTGCATGCACCATTAGTTCAATCACAAACCAGTTACAATAAGAATTAGGTCTGTTTTGCAACATGAAGCAGACAAGGCTGTTCAGTGGAGCAGTCAAGGGTGTTTAATGTTACATTTGTTGTTGACTTTGAAAACAAACACATGTGCACTGATGTACAGCAATCTGAAAGTCCCATGCAGATGTAACAGCAGTGGCATCTCGGGGATCCTGGGCTTGTGTTCAGAGATGGAAGTGACAGAGAGGCAGCAATGCAGAGCGAGAGCCTCACATAGTTGTACAAGTTGTACCAGGCAGGAGCTGTGGGGAAAGTGGCTTTCCCCAATTTCGCAGGAAATCAAAGGACTCAAAAGTGAAAAATAGGAGCTTCCATCAGGAGGAGGTGATGTCTGAGGAGCAGTGGGTTTAGACAGAGAGTACAAGCAAGAGCACTTTAGGAAGGGTGTCACTCATCTCAGTGCAGGCTTGAAAGTTTGAAAGAGGAAACTTCATGTCACTGGGTCACTAGTATTGAATTCTGATCAGCTTTCCCTTCTAATAATATTTGCCTTGACCTGAGCAGGGAAATTTGTGTCAGAGAGGTAATCTCAATTTCTCCCTCATCACTTCTCCCTCATCACTCTTTCACCCCGCATTTTAACACTTACTCATGAGAGGTTGGCAGGGAAACCAGAACCAAACACCACCTAACCGTGGCTGACTGCCAGCCTACAGCTACAGTCTGTAGCATATATTGCTGCAGAACCTCTCTGGTATTTATTTTGGAGAACATCATCCTGATATTTTCAAAATTAAGTAGTAAAGTATTTAGCATACCCTCTTCGACTTCCCTCTTGGAGCCAGAATTTTCAAAAGGATGTCCCCAGTCAGAAAAGTGTTCTTGGCAGGGAAATGACTTTTAACCCCTAATATGTTGTCTACTTATGCTGTGAAGGCCCAGGCTGGTCAAGGGGGGAAAGTCAACAGCTTTATCCTTGAACAGCGCTACGTGACATGGAGAAGGGTGAGAATTCAGTGATGACAGCTCAGAGTTATCTCAGCACTCCCCTTATCACAGAAATGGTGCAAAACCATTTTGGCCTATAGGAAAAGGCAAAGTTGCCCCACTTGGTAAGCTATGACAACACGACAAAATGAAAATATTTGCCATTTACATATGACTGGGGACAGTAGAAGTTTTCAGTAGTAAATTTTACATCTTTTTTGTTTTGCTAGACAGAGTGAATTGCTTTTTGAATGTACGTATTGAGAAGCAAGAATTTAATTCATTGCTTGACAAACCTTTTCTTAAATTAAATAACAAAATATCTCACTTCCTTTAGGTCTAGTGATCCAGTAGATCCTTGTGCTTTCCTGCTTTTCCTGCAGAGCAGCTTGTAGGCTTCAACTGCTTCATCCAGCATGTTTGCCATCTGCCATGTCCAAGGACCTGCTCCAAAATCTCTTGAAATGCACACAAGATCTTCAGATTAAGCCCCAAATATTAAACAAATATTAATTTAACATATTTCTGTTGTTCAAGATAATGACCTGCTTCCTGTCACAGGCTGTTGCAGCTTTCATGTCTCTCATTATTTTCTAATATTTAGATTATGATGGCAGCTCAGGGTCCCGGCCAGATGACTGCTGCCTTGTGCTAGCCTCTGCCCCCACACACACCAAAAAGGCAGTCCCTGCCCCAAACAGCTTATTACCAGTGCCATTATCACCGAAATTTCCTATTGGCGTGTTTTTATATTGTAAGCTCCCATTACACTAAGGCAGCAATAAACCTATGATCCCCACGCTATTTATGGATTGATTCATTACATTTCTTTTAAAAAGCAATATAAATGTCTAAACTCCTATAAATACATCAGCATTGCTGCTTATCTTGCTTGTTAAACTGGCAGGTTTGTAACCTCAAGACACTGCAGCTGTGTAATCTTTCACATCTATCTGGCACAAGAATCGTGGGTTTTTTCCTCTCTCGTCTCCATGTATGAAAAAGGTGCTTTGATACACTGCTTGTAAACAAACTGCAACTGCTACTGATTGCAAATATATTGGGTTATCCATAGAAATGCTGGGCTGTAAGGCAAGATAGGAATTTCTATAGTCATTTGGTATTCTGATCTTCAATCAAAACTAGCTGTATAACAACAACAACAAAAAAATTCCTGTTTTCAGCCACGAATCAAAATCTCTGTCATGCTGGAACTCCATTGGCAAATCCTTGAGAATGAGATGCTTTAAAATATTCAAACAGAGTTTTCAAACACTGATGCACCCAAAGACAAAAAGTCTAATCCACATATCCTCTGATGTTGCTGCATTTGTCATGTCTCGGAAGAGAGAAGACAGTGGAGTTCCTACTCTGAATGAAGACATCTATGGTTTCTCTTATCTTTTGCAGGGATATACTTGTTTTTGTGCTGGACTTACGTTGTACGGCTGTGGTTATGAACAGCTGCAGTGAGGCTGGTGGCAGAAGTAATGAGAGTTCATTTTTACAGCTCAGTAGCTGTTTATTTTTCCTCTTCAAAAGTTTAGTTTTCACTTGAAATAACAAAAGCAAACCCCAATTCCTTTTAGTTACAAGCAACTTTATGAGCTGCATGTCAGGAAAGCACCATTAGACTGGGCTGAATAAATAAGGAGTGACTCCAGAAAAGCCATCAAGCTTGCACTGCTATGAAGGCAGCACATCTGAGTTTGGAGTCTGGTCCCAGGAGTGCTCAGTACCTGGGGAGATCCACCAAGTTGGCCCAAAAAGCTGCCCCTCAGAATAACCTGGAATGCTGGCTACAAATTACTAACGATTCCTCCAAAATTTAAGAAGCTGCAGTCCTCTGTACAAACACGGCTTTCTGTCAAAACCATGTGAATCTCATCAGGATGGAGGTCAGCTAAACTGATATTGAAGAACAGCACTGTTGGCCACAAACCATTGATAAGTGACCTTTTGGAAACTGAAGGCAGAACCTGGCACATGCACAGGTCCTCTACCAGCTGTGCAAGTCAAATCTTGTGGGTGCCCTTCAAGGGGTAGGGAGGTAAGGAGGAGAAGGAGATGGTAAAGAAAGATGAATTTAGTTCTGTAACATTTTCCAGAGTTGACACTGGTTCTCATTATCTGCTATGTTTCATGCCTGACTTGTCTTCTAAGACGTTTTATTTGCATCATCGTAGTCAATTCTGTAGGCCACAGTATGCTTTGGCATTTTTGTTGTTTAAGGAGCCCAAGCCATGCATTCTTCTTCTGTCTGCTTTTAGCAAGAAAAATCTCTCCTTTTCTACAAAATCTGTACTTCATAAGTAATAAAAAATAGCATTTTTGCTGTGCTAAACTTAGGAGTTTAACTCTTAAAAACCTTTTTTTTTTCTTTTTTTTTTTTTTTCTGTAAATCCATTAAATGGCCTCACCTTACTGCCTTACCTTAAAGTGAATTACATCCACTTGTCACTTCATCCTACTGCCTACCTTGCAGGGAGCTAGGACAAAGCTTTGAAAAATGCCATGTGTTCATTCTGTAAGGATGACCGTACTGTACAGGACATCTGGGTGTTTGTGGTCTAAACCGAGAGAGGGTCACTGTGCTGGGGGGACACTGTGCTGATCTCCAGGAGTCGGAGGCCAACCCTGGCCCAGGCAGCAACAGCTTTTCTGTTTCACACAGGGAGGCAGAATGATGGAAGGGGCAGATGATGCCTGGGTCTTGCCCACTATGGACTTATGCTGCAGCCAGGATGCGACCCTGAGCTCAGGAGTGCATCTGGACACTCAAATTTTATAATAACTCCGAGGTTAATGCCCTTTTATCTTCACACTGTGATGTGTGGTTGTGTTTCTTTTGCTGAGATAACCTGCCTGTGCTCGCTCTGAGTTGGACTTCCCATCCCTCAGGAGGCTAATCCATACATTGACGACGCTCTGCATAAGGAGTCTCTCTTCAAAACTAAAAGGGGAAAAGTTTACCATTGCTAACTTGGATCTTGGAATAGCAGGTGGCAATTTAATTGGAAGATGTAAGATGCTTACTACTAATTTGCATGATTATAAGATTTTGTAATTGCCCTGTAAAAGTTAATTTGGCATTGGGTTCAGTGAAACTCAACTATGTTAGCATGATATTGATGTGTGCATGAGATTTGCCGTCACTGTTTGATATGTTCCCTGCTGAAAGACCAAAGGAGAGATTTGAGGGGGTTATTTTTAAATACATACATGCACACACACAGAGGTGAATCTCATTGTAATGACCGTCGTGGGGCCTGGATAAATGCATGTTGTATCAAGGAGTTCACTGCAGCAGGATTTGGTAATTCGTTCCTTCAAAATAATGAGGAAATATCTGTTTTGAACTGAACATTGATACCTAATAATTTTTACTAAGATTACCTCATTGATTAACATTTAACCTGCATTTTAAAAAGAAAAATGTTTAAGAAATGAAAATGTACACTTATAGACTGAATAAATATAGCTTGCACTGAGGAAAGTGAGAAAAAATATGATTTTATATTTAGGTCAACCTTGTATTAGTGTTTGCTCTAATACAGCTAATGAGGAAGGAAAAAATTGCTTTTGCTACTGGGCATGCATAAAGGGAAGCGTGAAGCAGAGCTTATCCTAGTGCCGTTTGACTTTGTCTGTGTGTATTACCTGCCTGCCTCCTTTCCACATCGCATAGACACATCTTGCAGGCTGCAATGTTTAAAGGGTTTCTCCTGCATGGTGCAGGTCCCCGTCAGAGGTTTCAGGGCAAGACCACATGAGCCGTGCTGAGCTGTGGAGAGGGATTAGCTCCAGTCTCTGCTGCAGCACAGGGGCCCGGGGCCATGGGCTGGTGGGTGGGTGTCAGCGAGCCTGCCAGCCCCTGTGCTGGACCACCAGAGCTGATGCTCCACAGGGAGCGTGAGGACACCTCTAAGGCAAAACAAAGTGCCCTTGAAAAGCTGAGAGAAATGCCAGGTTTGCCACCTTCTTCCTTTCCCCCTCCCTGTAAGCTGGCAGCCCAGAGTGGTGCAGAGGGGTGTCGAGGGCAGAAACAAGCCAAGAGAAGAAAGGTGCTGTAAGGCTTGTGCTAAAATGCCCCATTCCCGTCGTGTATCTACACCGGCAGAGAAAAAACGGAGTTGGTGAGGTACACAAGCACACACCGTGCTAAAAGCACAGTAATGGAGTTGCTGATCTTATATATTTAAATTAGTAACACATTGATGCGCCTCAGTCGGCTGGGACCCGGTGTCACTGAACGCAAACACACACATCCATACTGGGTTTTAGCAGGTAAAACCTGATTTCTGCATTCTTTTTTTTCTCTCCCCTTTTTCTCTCCCTCCCTTCTTGTATTCCACCATGTCTGGGGGAAAGAAATAAAGGGAAGGTTGCACGTGATGTTTGTAAATATGATATCCAAGTTAGCTTCACTGAGCGTGGCACGGATGGGTCGATGTCTGGATGCTGGTCTGCAGGGCATGAAGGAGGCACCTAAAGACAAAAGGACCAGGAGGTTTTTATCTGCTCTCTGGCAGCAGGGGAAGGCCCTGACAAAAGGGTGGCAAGTCAGGATGGCAGGCCTGGAAAGTTACCCTGTAACTGTGTTTTGTATGTGTTAGTGGGAAGAAAATGGGCAGATTCAGAATAGGTTACTGCTGTGAGTGAAAGCACAAGGAAATGTATGACAAAGATTTAAATATTGCATTATAGTCCTTAGACAGATTCTTTTAAGTTGAGAGCATGGGAATGTTTTTCTAATGGGATGCTGAAAGATGTGTAGATAAAGAAACAATTAGGAAGGAAATTGGAAATCTGCAGATCTGAACCTATCTTTTACTCGACTGCTTTAAAGTCATTCAGGTGTTCACAACTATTTAAATCCTTCACTTGTTTTATGTGCCTCAAACAAAGCAATGAAGCAGCACTGCCATAAAGAGCCCGGCCCTGCTCCAGATGAAATTTGTCTGACATAGACAAAACAAAACAAAACCCCCAGAAGCCCAACAATGCCATTTCATGTACAATATTATATCTACTGAATGAGAGGAAATGTAGGCATGCATCAGAGTAAAGTACTCTTAAAAGCTCATTTGGATGGCATGTTTTTTACCTAGAGGGGAAACTACTGTATATGCAAAACTCAGATGAACATTTACAATATCCAGGAATAGGTACCAGAGAGGGGGAAAAAACATGCCGCAAATATAATCATCTTCCAAATGGTCCAAAACCAAATTGTTCTCGCTGCTGTTGCTGAGCAACAGTCCCAAGATGGGATTCAGCCTGTGCAAATGTACGGTGGGAGAGTCCAATCTACCTAGAGAGTGAGAAAACAGAGTACCAGGAGAGGCGGCGGAGGGGGTCTGGCATGGCTAAGCTCCACTTCCCAGCAGTTGTGACCCCCCTAAGTACATATTTTCACCATTCTCCTGACCTTTCTCTGCCTCTCCGTTCTCATAACAGGCTTAAAATAAATAGCGAAGCAAGACTGGTACCAGAGAGCAATGGGACTCTGGCTGTTGTTGTAGCAGGCCAGTTTGTATCTAGGACATTTTCTGTGAATTAAAGCATTAGCACTTCTTCTGAGGTGTTCAAAGGCTATGAAACTCTGGGGAGGGAGAGGGAAAAGCAAATAACAAGTCTACCAGACAATTCATGGGATTTAAAAGCAGTGCCCCTCTGTGACTTCAGCTCTGAAGACCACATGTGCTCTCATTAGGTGGTAACACAGTAAAAATCCACTGTCTAAAATGACAATAATCCACTATATTTTGAAATAAAAATTCTGGAATGCTTAATCATCTGACACAGTATGATCTCAGTTTTCATTCACTTCCTTCAGTGGGTTATTCTTTAAACAATTTAGAGACACAGAAAGGAAAAGGAAACCACAAAAAAATGCGTGTTCAAATAATGCTAATAGACTGCTCTGAAGTAAAAAAGAAATTAAAATTAAAAATGAGAAAGTGATTTGTGGTTGATGGGATGACTTGAGAGAGTTCACTACACCAAGGTGTGGAAAAGGGTACATTGGAATAGAGATATTTCAAATGTGTGTATGACAGACCTGGTAATTTAGTACTTGGTTGATTTTGCTGTGGTTGTTCATAATGCAGTGTAAAGCTGGCAGTCCTCTGGGTGGAAGAGTAAATCTGGGCTTGCCCTGGTTTTCATAATCAATACACTTTATAACACTTTTATTTTAGCTATTTTTTAAAAAAACTGACATGCAAGATCATTATTTTTCTAGGCAACTTTGCCGCCAACATGGCATTTCTACTGTGAAACAAACCCTGTATAGCTTTCATCTTGTATCCCTAAAATTCTTATTCTACATGAAACTCTAATTGAAAATATGGTCTTGTAGGCTGAGGTATCAATGGACAGGTTGACCCTTTATAGAAAAAGGCTTATGGGGAAGGAAAGAAGTATAACAGTAAAATGAATTGCTGCAGCTTCAGAATGTCTTATTCCAGCTTTGAAAGGTGGTATCTGGTAGCTGTTCTTGGTGATAAACCAGCATTAAGTGTCCATATCCCAGTCCCCAAACTGCCAGGGTTGTTCTGACCGTCTCTGTGGACACGTTTCAAAATCAACAGAGCTGGATCTCACCTTAATATTGGGCCAAACTGAGTGCTATGTGTAAACAGCAGTAACCTCTCACATGCTCCACATCAAGATCTCATTCTTAGGGGGGCAGGAAAAAAAAACCAAACAAAACAGAGTGAGTTACCCCCTATGATTCTACTTCCTTGGTTCAAGAGGAAAAATGCCTCTTAAAATACTGGAGAAAAAAGTTTTCCTGCTTGTTAGACTGACTGCCAAGCTGCTGCTTTTGGGGTAACACTTTAATAGAGTTCCTCACACACACAACAGGCTAGGTGGGAAATTGCAGAAGAGCACAGAGGAAACTCTCACAATATATTTCCCCCCTATTATTTCTCAGCCTATTTTGAAATTAGGAAATCATATGGAAACAGCAGGAGGATTTCTAGCCTTGCACAATTTCCTTCCCCTGTGATCACGAAGTTTTATTGCTGCATGAGCCCTGCTGCCTACCGTTTCAGAGAAACTCAGCAAGAGGTAAGGTTTTTCTAAGTGTGGGTGGTCATGTCCGTGTATTCAGCAGAAGCAATAGGGCTATTCAGCTTGAAAAAAGGCAGCTCAAGATGAAGTATGGAAGAATAATTTTCAAAGAGAAAATAATAAAGAACTAACAAAAGCCCCCAGGGAATTCATTCTTTTATTTTTTTTCCCCTTTGGTAATTGCTGCTGAAGAGGCTGGCACAGAAATGACATCATTAAGTCAAGTTATCTCACTTGTACACTTGTGGGGAAAATTGGATGAAATGAAGGGAAATTTCCCCAGGACTCGGCCTGTTGCATTGGAAAGCTCTTCTACTGGTAAAAACCAGTCTTTTATACAGAAAGACATCCTGCTTGGTGATTTTGCTGGTTTTTCTGGGTTAATTTTCCTCATAGTAGCTAGAATGGGGCCAAGTTTTGGATTTGTGCTGAAAACAGTATTGATAACACAGGGATGATTTAGTTATTGCTGAGCAGGGCTTATGCAGAGCCAAGGCCTTTTCTGCTCCTCACCCCACCTCACCAGAGAGGAGGCTGGGGCGCACAAGAAACTGGGATGGGACATGGCTGGGACAGCTGACCCCAACTGGCCAAAGGGATATCCCACGCCATATGGCGTCATGCTCAGCATATAAAGCTGGGGGAAGAAGGAGGCAAGGGGGGACATTCGGAGTGATGGCGTTTATCTTCCCAAGTCACTGTTACAGGTGAAGGAGCCCTGCTTTCCCTGTGATGGCTGAGCACCTGCCTGCCCATGGGAAGTGGTGAATGAATTCCTTGCTCTGCTTTGCTTTATCTATAAAACTGTCTTTATCTCAACCTGTAAGTTTTCTCACTTTTGCCCTTCCGAATCTCTTCCCCATCCCACCAGGGGGAGTGAGCAAGCGGCTGTCTGGGGCTGAGCTGCCTACTGGGTTAAACGACAGCAGTCTTTTTGGTGCTCACTATGGGGCTCAAAGGGTTTGTGATAACTACATATTTGATTGGCATATGCTAGATCTATGCAGGCAAAATTATAGGCATTTTTCAATAGTTGAGGGGTAGATTTTGAGTTTCTAATATTTTAGTATTATTTGTATGTGCAGATAGTCACATCTGCATCCACCTTTTTGAGTGCGTTAACAATATCTCTATCAGAGCATGTTGCTCATTTTTCAGAAGGCATGTACAAATGAGTTTCCTGGAAAGCAATTTCATCAAAACAAGCCATTAAACTTTACTTTTAAGCAAATAGTGCATAATATTTCTAAGAAAAAAAATGTTGACTATTGAATATTAGCAATATACTGCTCATAAATAAGCACTAAAGAATATTGGCACAAACCATGCTGTGGGTAATGTTGAGCCATAAGGAAAATCTTTCAAGAACTTCATATGATTGGAGAAAGATGAAATTTTTTCAGCAAATTGATGATTAGCTGAATTGTTCCACTCAGTACAGCTAATATTCCCCAGTCTCTCCCATAGGTATATCACGGAAAGTCGTAATGGCAGAACCCTGTTCTTTTTTTCCTTACAGTATTTGATATCCCCACAAGCAGTTCAGAGTCACATGCTACAGCATGCTATAGCATAGGCGAGTGCTAGGATGTAATTCTGCACCTGCAAGTAACCTCTCTGAAGATCATGAGCAAAGGAGCACCTCCAAATATGATACTTGACCGTTTTTTCCTGAGGCTAGTTAACTAAAATTTGACTAGCAAAAGAAGAAAACACTCTCATTTTCACATATTTATGTATTTATTTTCTTGTTAACTATAGTCATGGAAAGTTGCTACAAGTAGACACATACTTTAAGGCAGAAAACTATTACCTAGTCTAAATTATAATATTGGACATCCTAGTTCCAGAACAAATGCAAAATAGTCCACAAAAAGCCTGGATTTTCCAGCTTCATCAGGGAGTGTAGTTAAGGACAAACCTATGAAATAATGGCATGGAAAAAGAGCCATTTTTTAACGGAGCAACACTTTTTATTACAGAAGTTACACTAGTAACTTCATAACCAAAGGCAAATTTCTCTCTCCTGAGCACCTGGATGCTTTTGTTTTAGTTTTGGTCCTCACTTCCTCCCCTGATGCTGATTTTCAGACCCTGCTGTGGGAGACGAGTGGTGTTGCAGTGTTCTTGAAAGCAGAAAAAAATCTGCTCCTCTGATTTGAATTTACAAAGCAAAATGCTTTTCTTTTCAAGCTCTGCTCTGTGCTTTGTGTACTTTCATATGGCTAGAACTGGATTAATTTATTTTCTGCACTTTCTATTATCTCTTCTCACTCTGGGGCTGTCACATCTCTTGCTCAGACAGGCACGGGGAGGGAGAACTTATCATTGCATTTAGATGGTATTCGAGGAAAAATTTGGTCAAATCTATTGCTCTGCACCACACCTATGTTTGTGATTCATGAGCTTCTCGTTGTTGTTTCTCAGTGGCCAGGTAGGGAGGGAGCTCTAGGGCTGTAGGTATGGTTTGCCCTGTTACTCACCATAATTGTCTGCTAACAGACAATTATGTTCTTTTTGTAAGCAATTATGCTTCTTTTTGTAAGTGAAGTATCTCACACACATCCCTGCCCCCACTCTGAGCCCCCAAAGGAGAATACTGTTGCTGTTTCCTACCACGCTGCCAGTTAGCCTCTCCTTTAAATAAGATTTTAGGTTGAGATTTCCCCTTTTGTGCTTTAAGCCACCTTTTCCATATCTCTGGACACAGGAGACGTGTCAGATCAGGAGAGGGCAAAGCCAGAGGAGCCAGTACTCTCGGTGGCTTCTGGCTGGTAGAAAATGTCACTGTGCAACCTTTTTGGAGGTTCAGCCCGGAGCGCAGGGCAGCCTGTGCCCTGGCTTCAGCATTTCAGGAGTGACTGCAAGGCACAGCCACGGTGCTGCCTTTCCCCTCCGCAGCACACTGCCGCTACCCAGGCACAGTGGAGAAGTGAGCCCACGTACATGGGATGCATATAAACTGCTTATTGTCTTTCTGTCAGAAGCATCACCAAATAGTCTCGCTTTCCCCAAAGAAAAGCAGATATGGATTGCAGAGCTGGCAAGAAAAACAAACAGCAACCCTGTTTTAAGTGAAAACACTGCCAGATGCCATGAGTAACACAGAGAACTAGCGTCAGACAGATACTGGGTAAGAGTAGCTTAATAGTTTTAATAGAGGTTTTCTTACCTCTGGCTGTTTATGAGAGCAGTTAAGCTAAAAAAAAGCCTTCCCCCCCCCCCCCGTCCTTTCTTTACAGAGCAATGCATACTCTGTGCTGAGTACCTTGGTGTAATGACTCTTTGCATTCTGTCAACTTAATGTAGTAATCTAAATATCACTGAGCAGGTTGGGGTTTGGGCCAGTCTTAATGAGATAATATCTCATAAGGGATTGATCCCGGATACATTTAAGGGGCCTCACAGCTAGTGTTTGGCAATACACTGCAGATTCTGCAGCCTAGTAAAAGAAACAGAAAATTAGACGTATGAAGAAATGCAGAATACAGAGGCTTAGTCCCCAAGACATTTCATGCTCTGTGGATTGCAGGCTCTTGTACCAGGCTTATGCAGTCATTTATTTTTTTTGCCTGCCAAGCATGGGTGACATCATTTGACAGGCAGTATGCTTACTTATCTGTTTTTGCAAAGTAATGCTTTTGCACATTTTCCTTCATTATAAGCTCTGAACAAGTGAGGTGCAACGTTCCACCTAAATAGCTTTTGCATGCAAACAGCAGCAGCACAAAGCCAGGTTGTAGGAGAAAATACAATAGCAAATAGAATTTTAAAAGCAATACTGCAGAAGCAGGGCAAAATATATTTCCTTAAGTGTTATTTATCCTTTTCAAATAGTTCACTTTGTGCCGTGACAGGAATGAAATGTATTCCATGGTACAAAATTGTTTCCTGGGAATGAAAAAGTGATTGACACCTAAGTTTGAATTATTGTGAATATGTGGAAAAATGGGATTTTACACACTGACAAAGCCAATAAGAGGCTTGAAAAACATGTTTATATTGCGAGAATTTTAGCACAGAACAGCCTAGTTTTTAAAGCAAAATGGTCTTCACGCAACAGGCTCTAGCTGTGAACGAAGTGCCATTCAGCAAGAAGGAACTGATTTAACAGCTCAATTATTGATGATGCTGAGTCAGGAGTCTGTGGATTTAAAGTCTCCATTTGCTTCGTCACTGGAAGTAGGGAATTAACCATAACAGACAAACCAAAGATTTCTGATAAACCTGCACTGGAAATGATGCATTTCTGATTACAATGAGATTTCTGTTAGACAAATGATGAGCCAAGTACTGAAACCCTTCCTCAGCTATAATTCCTTGCTTATCCAGGCCAGTACCGCTTCAGTCCAGTTGAGCTTTTACTGACAAAAGGAGAACCATTGTCTGTCCCGCACTCCCCTCAGTCCTGGCACCTCTGGGAGATCTGTGTGCGTCCCCCTGGGGCTGGACACGCCAGAGCTGTTCACTTGCCAGTGTCTTTCACTAACACCTCTGCAGTGGAAGCAGCATGCAGGCAAGTAGAATGAAATAACTGAATAGCAGAGAGTGCTGCCTCTAGTTTTCTCAAATACAAATGAAACTACTTTGTGTAAAGGATGAAAGAAACTCTGCTTTCCAGCAGAAACATCCAAAGGAAAAACCAGGATCTCATATCGGCAGAGCATTGTTTGGCCAGAAGACTGGCCTTTCACGTGCACAGCACTTGGGCTGCGTTATGTATTCCCATTTCCTGTATTGCCTGGACACTGTGAAACAAATTATTCTATTCTACCCCTCTCCAGAAAAAAAGGGCATAAACCTTCATAGTCTGAGAGAAAATATTTTTCCCCCTTAGATTTTTACTGGGCCATTCCTGATAAACCTTTTTCCACAACTACTTTGCCTTCCAACTGTTACAGTACTGTACAATTTTCAAGAATAAAGTGACCATTAGGAGGCATTAGCGAAGAAGTGAGAACCCTAATTACTTCTTCAAGTAAGCAATAAATGAAAACGGCTGAGTTTCCGGAGGATCGGCACCTTTGCAGTCATTTTCAATAGACTTTGCTACCCTTGCATACTTTTATACCAGATGAAGCGGAACACTAAATGTAATGCACTTAGTAACATTAGTCCTACTGTTTTGTGTTCTCCTTTAGAGAAAAGCTTACTTGGTGTCCCTGCAGCCTGACCCTATGACGGAGCATTGAGAGTGTACTTGTTACTGTAAAATATCTTTTGCATGTGCAATAAAATCTGGATGTCCATATGGCCTCCAAATGGTCCATGCCCAACTGAGAAACAATGGGGTTCTGTTGTTTCTTAGATAAAAGAGTATCAAAACCAGTCTGACTCATAGAGATAGGTCTGGTTTCTTTTACATTTAAGTGTATGCAGTTTTTTGACTCAGTAGGAGAATAGCTGGATGCTGTTTTCTTGAGGGTGAAAAATGTCCCCCTTCCTTCAGTATGACTTGATTTGTTGTACCACTGTCTGTTATGTATCAGTTCTGGAGAGGAAGGCAATATTACCCCAAGAAAGAATCTCTTCCTTCTCTGTGTTCCTGACGGACCCTCGACAACCAGAGGGGCATTCAGAGCGCGTGGTGCTGCAAACCAGGCAGCATCTCTAGCATACAGCTTGGGCTGTATCTTGGCTGCTTTATTACTAAAACATATATATGTTCTGTGCATGGCTTGATTTACCTATAAATTGCTTGCCTTGGTAAATTAAACTATTTTTTTTAAAGCATCTATATTCATGTACAACATGTGGGTGATGTTTTTCCCTTCTTTGTAGTATGTGTGGTCTATTCCGACTACAGCAAGCCTTTTGGGAATATTATAGGATTAGAAGCTCCTGAAAACTGATAGTTAAGTACTTATCATCAAGAATAAATGAATCAGACCAATTTTCTTTCATTTTTACTTTCAGGCAGATGATTTTGTAGGACAAGGCTCTTTAATTGGGTGTCTTGGCACTGTGAGATAAACACAAATTTTGTTTCTCTGCATAAAGAGAATATATCACAGAAAAGATGGTAGAGTGCAGTAATACTGTCCATTATATAGATATATCTTTCAGCTCACACTGATTCTCTGCATCAGCTAGTGTTTTTAACACAAATGAAAGCATATTAGCCTCAGAGGCAACCAGTTGGGAGTAGATGTTCCCTAATTAGCACTTTGATGTAGTTCTGTCCAGGTAACATACATAGCTTTAATCATAGCAAGCCATTGTCTGTGATGGTCAGCAAATCCCTGGGTCATCTTTTCATCTTACAGCCTGATGTCCCAAAGATAAATGCCTAGAAAGACTTTCTTTTAATACCTGCTTACTAGCAGGTGCATTATGGGAGGCTCACCTTGATCCCTAAGATGCAGAAATTGCTTGGAACAAAGACCCCATAATAATGTAAAATCTTCTCCCAAATGTATCAATTTCTCTGATCTTTTCTGGCTTATCAGCAAGTTTGCTGACTAAAAAAGTAAAAGTGGAATTTTATTTAGAAAGAGTGGTAGTAGACCAGGTCCCAACTTTTTCCGAATGTCTGTCAAAAGCAAAAGTAGTATAAATTCATCATATCTTAATCATATATACCAACTAGGGAATTTACCGTTTCTGGCTTTTTCTGAGATAGGGAAAGTCGCACAGCCCAAATTATTCAATTTATTTTAGTATTCTAACTAATCAAATGCAGTTTGTGACTCCATGGTTCGTGATGCATTCAGACTGACTCAGAAGATGCTGGAAGGGAACAAGCTGGGTCTGCACCTGAGCTTTATTAAGGGCTGGGTCTCCCCATCTGCTCCCTTTTGCATTGCATAGGACACCGTTGGGTTTCCGAGACCTCCCTGCAAGCCCATGGGAAGGCTTGTTTTCACTGGGCTGGTTGTGCTGAGGACTGTGGATGGGTGTTTGTACTTGCAGGACAGATCTGTTGCTTGGGAAAGCAAAACTGATTGTGAAGTATCAGCTAAAGGATTTGAATCCAAACAGTTTCGGTGCAAAGAAGAAACACCAGGTGATAATGAGAGGTTGAATATTGTTAGTACAAATCTGTTCTGACAAACATGGTCAATGGTTTGCTTTTCACAGTTCAGTTAACATATATTCAAGGCTGAGAGGAAAACACTATGGAAATTTCCAACCCGACCGGACACTGTGGGCACAGGAAATTCTGCTGGGACCAAAAAACCCATAAGATCTCTGTAGCAGGGTCTTTCTCTTTAGAGGCAGCAAGTGAGGGAGTGTGCATGCATTTTGCCCTCCTAACCTGCCTTACCCTGGGCAGCAAATCAAACGACATGGCATTAACGGAGCAGCCGCTTTGGAGGCAGTTGGCAACAGATTTCAAGAGTCGCCCAAGTACGATGTATGTCAGAGGTGGCCCAGAAGGTCCCATTCAGAGGCAGCAATTACCCAGAGGGGACTGTGAGACCAGAAAAATGTCAGTGAACGGGTAGTGGAGCAAGAAGGGGCAGGCTTGGGCTGGGCTGCGCTAAGGCACCTGTGGAGGAGGGGAGGCAGGGACATGGCTGCCTCTGCGGCAGCGGGGGACCTGGGGAGGAGAACACTGCCAGCAGCCAAGGGAGGAAGGAGCAAGACAACTTAATGGCTGTGACAAATGAGCAGCGAGTGCAGATCACACACAGAGGAAAAGAAAGAGGAGTGCTGGGGGCGGCTGAGGCAGCAAGCTCCCGAAGCGGTCGCAGAGCAACCAGCAAAGGGCTACAAGTGAGCAAGTTAATTAGTGGCTGCTGGAAGGAAAAACAGAGTGACAGAAAGGCCGCTCTCCACGTGGGATGCAATCCAGACCTCGCTGCGGTCAGCACAACGATCCCCATTCATCTCTGTGGGCTCACGGTAAGGCCTGAGGGCTGAGAGGACAACGGCAGGGGAGAGGTTCCGCACGGGTGTGTGACTGACCCCCTTCAGGGGTTAGAGGTGCACCCTGTGACTGGTCCTGCCCTATCAACACGTGTCAAACAACTTTTTAAATTGCCTATGCTTCTTGTCCCTGCCGTTGCCCTTGGTCCATAGCTGATTCATTCCCCGTGCAGAGAAGTCCTGCCTGGCCCCGCTGGGGCCTGCCCTCGCCGGCGTCCATGCCTCCCTGCCCTCGGTAGCGTCACCACCTCCAAGAGCCTCGCATTGTTTCTCCTCTCTGTTCCCCTTAGGATTGCGTGTACCGCAGCACGGCCTCCTTTTAATCTTCTATCCTCAGCCATACAAACCTGGATTTCATCTCCAGTCCCTGGATAATCAAGATATTTCAACAGCTGTCAGTTTCTGGCAGAGGCCTATTCTACCATTTATTTTTTTTCAACTACATATTTTTCATAGCTGGTTATAAATATGCAATATTTTGTCATAAAACCAGCCTCATTTGCAGGATTTGAATTATTTTTTTCCCTGCTTTACAATTACTTTTCTCTATCTTACAGTTTAGAGATTTTTTTTTCCAGTTTCTTGATGCTGTTCAGCACTTTTGGTTATGATGTTGAGTTTTATCTGCCACTAACCCCATATACTGCACTTCTGTAATGTCTTGCAATGTGTGGCTATTGAGTGGATAGTCTCTCTTCTTGTTTTTTTGTTCCCAGGCTCATTACCTTACACACTTTGAAATTTATAAGCTACTTATCTGTCTCCAGCTCCTAGATCATACATTCCAAATTTTGTTGCCCTCCTTCTTTGTGTTGACTGCCCTTTCACTTTATATCATCAGCAAATGTAATCCACTTACTGCATCTTCTTTCTTCCAGGTCATTGGTATATGAAGTTAGGAAAATTGATCCTTACACTAATCCTTGTGACTCTCTTTTAGTCACATCCTTACATGTTAAACTCTTAGCATACATAGTTACCTCTTAAAAAGTATTTGAGCTTGTTCATAGCTTATTGAAATCGGATATCCTGAGAAGGCTGAGACTGCAAATATAGACAAACAGAATAGGAAGAAGGGGGGAAACCTGGAAGCCATCGGTCTTTCCCCATGGGGCAGGAGTTGAACGGGGGTCTCCAGCCCTCCTGTGGCTGCAGGTACCTCCCGAGCCAAGGGCAAACTGCCCGTGGGGCATAGAGGCTGATAAGGGATATGGTCTGGGATTGCCAGCAGCCACTGACAGGCTTGCATCTCCTTGGTCAGTCCCAATATGAATGGCCCCATGAGCAATTCCCTCTTTCTAACATTCCTGATCATGTTTTGAAGCTCCTGGAAGTTTAAAGCTGTCTTCTTATCCCTGTCTCTATGATTTGTGAGAAAAGTCTTTGTAGTTTCTAACAGAAAGCTGTCATAGGCAGGTGTTAAAAGGGGATTTCTTTTGCATCCCTTCACTCCTTGAAGTCAGACTTATAACACAAAGAACCTGACTTTTCTACGTAAACATCTAGTTAAACAGAATGTATGGATTCGTGTTATCAGATATTTTCATTACTGATCCTAAAAAAATCCCATCAGTGGATTGTTAAGCACAAGCTTGCTTTTGTGAATTCATGCTGACTTTTCATAATTAAATCTTAATTTCCCCAAGCCTGACCCTGACTAGTATTTAAATTTTTTCCTGCTGCTGCAATTAGACAAGCAATGCAGGTCTCTTACTTCAGAGGCTTTCCAGTCACCTTTCCAGAGGAGAAAGTCTGTCTAGTACACTGGGCTGGGATTCAGGAGTCCTGGCGCTAAACCCTAGCTCAGATACAGGTTCCCTGTGTGAATTTAGGCCATGGACCTAACCTATTATATGTCCTAATACATTTCTGAGCAGCAGTAATAATTTCCTATCATTCAGGAATCCTGCGCAGGTAAGTGTGAGACACTGAAGTGCATGAAAAAAATAACTGTTGAGTGATTTTCATGACGATATGGCATTTCTTTATTGAATGATCTTGGTTGAAGATGCAAACCCTCAAAGGTAGTGGGCATCTAACTACAACAGGAATCAGACATCTAAAAAAATACTTTTGAGGCACCAGGCCCAAGTCTACATCATCAGACTGGCTTTAGCAGTGGGTCCAGCCTCTTTAAACAGAGTTGGCTGCGTAATGGGCACTGCTGTAGCTCCATTGCAAGTGAAGATGTCTTTGCAGAAATGTGTCTGTGGCCACAGCATCTGTGCTGGGCAGCGGGCTGCTGGCGGGCACCACACTCTGCTGGCTCCCGCTCCCTCCCCACTGGTCTCCGGAGGAGAACAGAGCAAGTGCCTTTCCCTTGCAAGCTGAGGACCCACACTACCTCCCTACCTCCCTGGCTGGTTTTCATAAAGCTGCACAATACTCTGGTAACAAAAAGGCTCTGGCTGTAGAAGAAAGAAATAGAGACCTCGTGCCTGCTGTTGTATCACATTCACTCATCCACTCACCCCACAGCTAGCATTCCTCTGGCAGGACACCCTGTCTCCAGCTCCTTACTGGGGAAACAAACAAAACAAAACAAAACAAAAACAGAAAAAAAATAGATTCCTTCACTAGCAATGCATAATATTATTATGTCTATTTTGCAGATTGGCTGGCTAGATTAAAGTAAAATTGTACTTTTTCAGAGGATACCTGAAAGTGCTCTGCGCTGAGAAACCTGGATTCTGTCTCTTCTCCAACTCAGAATTTCAACATGTACAACCAGGAGTGAATTTGTCAGGCGTGGGCAAAAGAGACCATACCTTCCTTATCAGCCAGCATTGGCTAGCACAGCATATATTTCTGATCCTATAATGGGGGTGCAGCTGCAAACATCCTCATCCCATACCTCAGACACCTTCAACCCTGCATATGCTGCATGGTACACAAGAAGTTTCCTTTGTTTTATTCCATTTTGATTTTAATGCCACAACTGTAACTTGTATATGCTGCAAACCTGCCCCAAAGAGACCAGGCTTCTTACTGAAAGATGCAAAGGTGTTGTTCATCAAACAAATGGGTTAGGAAATTATTTGGGTGCTTAAGAGCAAAAAATTAGTCTGGCTACTATGACAGACATTCAGAATAGGAACAATTTACCATGTAGGGCTGTGACTTGGGGAGGGGGATAATGGTAAGTGTTAGGATCAATTTTATTCACTTTCTGTATCAACGAAGAAATAAAGAGGCAGTAAATGGATTCATTTGTTGTTCAGTTGTGAAGTGGCAGTCAGGACAAAAGAGGAGGGCAACAAAGTTCAGACTGAAATGATGAGGAGCCAGAGGAAGAAAGGCAACTTAAAAAATTCCAAATCGTGTAAGTTTTTTGGCTGGAAACAAAAATAAATGCAAAGTATATTTGCTATGCACTCAGAAGTCATAAATGATGAAATGGATGCATACACAGGTGCTGCCATTATGGATGCACATTATAAATCTGCAGGGCACTAAACTGATTACTCTTTCCGCCATGTCTCTCAATGCCATATTTTTTTCAGCATGCTGGATCCCATCTGGCCTCAAAGTTCCGTCATTCTTCAGACATTTCAATTTCTTGATTACCTGTCAGGTTATGACCCTCAATTGTTTTTCTTTTTTAATATCTCTTCCTCCTCACTTGGGAGATGTCCATGTGTTTCTGACATCTGCCACCCAACCCCCTCTGTGAGCCCCTTGACAAAGCACTAATTAATGTGTTTATTTCGACAGTGTCCTTACCTCCTTTCAAGCAAAGACCCAGGCCTTCTCTCAGAGCGCCTGTACCAATCTTAGTTCTTATATTTGTTCTACTCCATACTTTACCGTAACTGTCTCCAGGTTTTCCGTTGAGAAAGAATGGCCTTTGAATCCAGAAGGATTGCTCTTCAAGGTCACAGCTGAAGGTGTTATGCAAAAACTATTTCCACTGTACTCCTTTAATAGATAAGCTTATGTTCAGTTCTGCTGCCAACCAGGACCAGATCCCATTCCTTGATCTTCCTATGAGGTTCCGAATGCCTTCAAATTCCCTTCATTCTAAAAGCAAAGGCATGATTGATTATTTTGAAAAGTAAATGCTCTCATGTTACTGGAGGAATCCAATCACAAATTTTAAATCTGGATCCTTATTTTCACCTTTCTTCCCACATTCTTCTCATTCTAATGGCTTAATAGCATGAGAAACACATGAGGAAAATCTTGCCCTAAGTAAATACACAGCAGGTGTGAAATTTTGTTCTGGACTTGCACACTAGCCCTTGGTTCCTTCTGATGACAAAGGATCATTCAGAATCCAGGGTTTAATTAGGTTTGCACCCACTGGGTTTGTGTTGTTTGCTGTGACCACAACCATAAGTACTTGGTTATTTGTGCAGAGTTCAAATATCAAGTTGGAATTCTGTTGCTTCTGGGGCAGGAACTCCTTTCAGTGGAGTTCAAAACAGCCAGATGCTGAGCAAAGGCTTACCTAAGAGAGCCCACAGAAAGGGCAAAGAAAAGACAGTAGGACTCTGCTGTGTAGTAGCCAAGTCCTCCATTTCACAACTAAATGAACCTTTCTTTCACCAAAACAGTCACCAAAAGAGTCATTCTTCCCCTTCCCCCTCCCCCTCTGGTCTAGATGGGTCTTAATTTCATCCTATCTTGATTTTAACAGATGACATCAATAGTCAGTGCCTCAATATTATGTGGAGAACATGACTCTTCCAGTGTGTGATCAGTACACAGAAATGGGATCACTGCCTTTTAGAATCTAGCTGGATAATGCTTAATGGTAGACCTTGAACGAGTTTAAGCATGGCCTAAGTGACAGACTGCTTATGATGGCCAAGGTGGAAGGGGTTGTGAACACCAGCAAAACCTTTGTCTCTCAGGGAATTTTATTGGCACAAATGTAAGCAAATAACACGTTTTGAGAATCACATTTCTGAACCTAGATGCCCAAGTTCCACTGAAATCACCCTTTGGATATTTAAGTAATTTGGGAGGATTTGGAATGAATAGTTGTGTTATTTGTACAGCTGAAGAGCTAGTGTTGCCTAACACTATGAAGATTATAATGTATGAGCAATAAAGCTCACTTCCACGGTGCTTGTTTCCACCTCCTCCACTGCGGTCATATTTTTCTTGATTCTTATCCTTCACTTATGTCATTACTACATAAAATTGTATTTTATACTAAAATCATTTGAATCTGTTCATAATTAAGAGCTTTAAAGTGGCAGATGAAAGTGGGAAAGAGATGTCAGATTTTTAGGAAATTAAAGACTTTACTTAATTTGTAAATGACCATGGTGCTTACAGAAGTAACCCCTGCATTAAAGTATTAGCATTACAAGCAAGAGCAGGTTACAGTGCCCTGGAAGTGAACTTGGACTGTAGCAGGGTCATGTCTGAATGAGAGTTACTTTTGGCCAAATATGTGCCCTCAGAGGATTACATGTTCTTCTCAAGAAGCCAATCCAGACAAAGATTAAATCCACACATTGAAATGATGGTTCAGTTTGTATTGTTCAGGAGTTTGAGGGTTTTGGAAAAGATACAACCATTTACATTGTTCAATCTACATTTTATTTGATAGCCTGATTGTCAGGCAGTAGTTACAAGAGAAACAAGGCTGATGAGCTGTTGCTTGATGAGCAGTAGGCTTCAGACTGCATGCTTTATGTGGGGATAATTTGGAAATACTGATATTTCTTTTGGCTGAAGCCTATAATAATGAAGTGTACAGGATACTGCTTTAGTTATCTCATTATCTTACAACCCCAAGCAACCTTTTGACATATTATATTGATTAAAGCAAGAGAAAGTTGGGCATTTCAGCATAATTTATGCAAACTCAAACCAATAATTAGAACAGCTAATTAGCTATTGGTATCTGATTTTATAATAATCTAGGAACCAAGATAACAGAAACAATACACACAAGTCTTGTTTGGTAATAAGGAGTTTGGTTTCTCTAGCCTAGCAGTGATCATTAATTTTGCTGTGTTTTGATTTAGTGTTTGTGTTAATATATTCCAGTATGTCTGAGGATATGAAAGTAACACCTGGTGTGCTCTGTGCAAATGTTTCTCTGCTTCAGGAGAAAAGCCAAAGGGGAAAAAGCTAAACCTAGAGCATCATTATAAACAGTCTGGTGGGGATAAATGTCCATACTTTCTAAGGCTAAAAAAAAAAAGCAAATGGAAATCCGTGGTTCTGTTTATATATTTGTATATATGTAGAGTGCAGGGGGTAGTGAAGAAATAGCATTTATGCTGAGAAGTTTGTTTGGTGTCTATTTGAACAGTACAAGGGGCTCTACATGCAGGTTTTTGTTTACATCTACGTTCAGTCTATGTTTGCAATTTGTTAGTAGAGGCAGTAAGCCCAATTAAAAGAAAAACCCTCTGTGCTCAGAGTTTTAATTTTGCTGATATCCCAAGACTGTCAAAGATAGATATTCCATGCAGATTTGAGCGTGCCAGCACTGAGCTTTGCTAGGCTAGAATGAAAATAAAGACACTTCACTGTCTTTTATTTCCTCGGCTTCAAAACTGTCTCTTCTCTCCCTGTAAACAATGCTCATCACCTTATGCAGAACTGAGATCTGGTAACTCACATAGTTAGCTTATTACATAAAAAAAAAAAAAAAAGGCTCCAAGAAAAACAGGCAGGGCTGACCCTGAGACACAAAACCAGAATGTTGTTCACACCAAGCCAAGCTGCTGGATTGCTGGAGAAATGTGGCATAAACTCAGTCAACTTTAGCAAAGACAGAAGTATCTACTTTTTAATTTCAGTACATAAATACATCAATGTCCTTTGAAGATAGCTTTTATTCTATTATGCCTTTTCAAGAAAGGTTGGTAGCTGAATCAGACCCTTTATCAGATGGCATTTCCCACTGGTATAATACCTACAGATGAAAACAAAATTAATCTGGCTCTATCGTTCACTTTATTAAACTTGTCTTTGAAATGGGAAACTGGAGCCTACCTTTATGTGACAGAAAGCCAGAAAGATTTGTTCAGACCTCCCATATATCTTACACTTAATAGGTAAAAGCATCTTCTTTCTTATGTCCACCCACCTCACGTGCATGTGCTTCCTACCCTTTTATACTTATATACATTATTACATACCCTTACAAGCACTTCTAGCATTATTAGCACATGGATACTGGAGCTTATTACATCCAGCGTATCTATATATTAGCACAGCATCTCTGGCTCAACAAGATGTGGTGGAGCTTCAGCAGGAATTTTCTAGCCCGTGAGGTGAATGTAGTGGTCAATGGAGCTGAAGGGTTAGCTACATCAGCTAATTTACACACTGCCAAATGCATTTTTGGAGCTGTACTGGAAGAAACGAAAATCCTGCTCTCTAACAAGCCTTCCTGAAGGCAGTGTGAGAAAATGATTACATGTACCACAAGCCCATGAAATCTCAAATCTCAGCTTTGGGCTGTTCAGATCTGGGAATTTGACTCTGTATAAAAACTGAAAATCTTTGACCTATAGCAGGAATAACTTCCACCTCTCGAATAGCAGCTTTCTAAATGGATTCAAGCATGGTCCTGTCTTATGACTTGGTCCCATAACCCAGCCTATTTGAAAGACCCCCCTTGCCCACTGCCCACCTCCCCCCCCATCCTGTCATCAACAATGGCCAATGGCTGATGGCCAACAGAGATTAAAATGTTAGGCAAAGGTGAGCATAGAGTGACACTTCCCTAGTATATTTTTCCACTGTCCAGCAATCTGTAGGTCAGGGCACTCCTGAGACAAAGGAGATGTCTTCCTTTTCGATGGGCCTCGATGTTGCCAACTAAGCACTTTTCTAAAAACTTTTTTAAGTCCAGAAACGCCTGTCACCCACAACAGCCTACAACTCTGCATTCCACAGCTTACCTACATGTTATAAACAGGATCTGATCTCACTGTGCTCATGCAATATCAAGTCACTTTGCACATACACTGAAAGTCAGACTCTTGATCTCCTGCAGATGTGAGGAGTGCAAAGAGCCCCATTCATTCTCAAGACAAACTGGCTGGGGAGCTGGGTTGGTGAAGAAGTCACAGGCATTGTTGCTGCTCCAGAAGTCTTTTTGAGAAATGGAACCCCCAATAGTTAAAAGAAGGGAACCTTAGGGGGATACTCAGTTGATTACCAGCCAGGTTACAATGACAGATGGCTAACTGTGCTCCAAATTCATGTGATGCAAAAGCAGAAAGGCTGCTTTGAGCATCTCTCTTTGTACCTACCACCCATGCAGGACTTCATAAGGTTCAGAGGGTAGGGGCACATTAAAGCTTGTTCAAAGCCCCCTGCTCATACATGTTTGAGTTCAAGTGGCTCTGGTGGATGCACGTAGAAGGCAATAAGGGAGAGGCAGCTTCTCCTGCACAGTCTCCAAATGTTAGTCAGCACCACAGGAACATGCCTGGGGAGAGAGTGTTGTAACTACAGAGGCAACTAACTCATTTCCCCCAGTCATTTCTAGCCCATACGGCCTCTGCAGAGGCTGGGACAGAAAACGGTACAACCCCCAAGGAAACGCAGTAGTGGCATTTGGAAAGATTGTGGTTAATTTCCACGCCCACAACTTCCAATGTTTGAATTTCACCTGCTGGGTCAGTGCCCAAGTTTTTCTACAAGATGACGAACCTAGGCTCATCTCAACTTTTGGGTTCAATAGATGGTGTTCAAGATGCCACACACAGGCTTATAAAATGATGGACCACATTTTGAATTCTCTATATCTGTATGCACAAGATGTTACATTCTGGACCACATTCGATGCCCTGGGGCTAAGGGGCAGGAAGGACAGAACTACTACAGACTCATGCCAGCTCTGTGGCTCCACGTACCTTTGCACCAAAGATATTGCCTGGATCACTCAGTGGCATCTCACCAAACAGCCAGCAACCCACAAACACGTAACAACTGTAATATCCCAACCTTACTCTGGGTAACTTCATAACTATGAGCTGTGTGGTTCATGCGTGCTCAACTCTGTCATCGGTTGTGTGAGACCTGGCTGATATGACTGTATTGTAATTTTTTTTTTTGTGGGGGAAAAAAAAAAAGGCTTCCCATGAATGCTTGTGGAGGAGGACTACAAAGAAGGTATTCAGTGCGATTGGATATATTTTCATTCCCCTAAAATGTGTGTGTACTTTTGGATCTTGCAGTATTTGTTCAGCATTGGAAACAGCCAATCAAACCACAAATTTGGCTTTATTTTAAAAAGTGCAACCGAAGCCATAAAGCCAAACAAGGCAGAATTACAAGTAAACCAGCCAGTTTCTCTCATCTGCTAAGGACCTTTGCAGCAAGCTGTTTTACAGTACCTATTCTTCCTTATAACTGTATCCTTTTTCTCCAGGGGATCATTTTAAGCTTTAGAAACTGCAGAAGCCATCCTAAAGCCATTTTTCCTGAAGGGAGTACTTAAACGGAAAAGAACCCTCTTCTCTTGATTTAGAGTGTGTAAAATGCTATCCTGATCCTACCAGGCTGAAACCTGCAGTCCTCATTCTTTCCCAAAACTCTTGCATCTGCAAAGAGACCCATCGAATGCAGAAAGGCAGTGCATGAGCTTAGCAACATGCCCATGTGTTTTACATTATAAGAAGGGGCCTAAGAAGCCATTTTCCTTGCACTTCCCAGAGAAACCTCTTTTATTAAACAGTGCTTAATCTGTTGGGATGAAAATTACAGCCAACTGAAAATCCACTCAGAATCTTGAGACAATCCCGAATCGAGAACTGAATCTTTTCAGTTACTTTAATAGGTTTTTTTTTCCCCCCATGTATAATGCCCTGCCTTGTCTCCTGGTTCCTTCCCATAAAAAAGTCCAGGATTGCCAGCATACCACAAGGGAGCCTATGCTTCAAATATTTCCTGCCTGGTGGGAAGTAGTAAATATGATGAGAGAGAAAAATTGTTCCTGGGAGATTTTCCACCTAATTTTGTAGACTTAAGACATCTGATTGTCCTGGGAACTCTGAGCTTGCAGCTCCCATTAATTTCAGTAGCAGGTGTCTAAATATTTCTTGTGCCCAGAGGTTCACATATTTGTAGGAGGATGTAGATAAGGTTTGGGTAAGCATATAGCAATTCTCAGGTTAAACAAAGCAGAACTCCTTGCCTCTTGATGTTCACCTATTTGCTACTTACTGTCAGATATTAAATATGCAGGTGACGAGGATGTGCCAAGCTGATCTGAGAGAGAACCAGAAGATGGTTTCTGTTTCCAAAAGCACAATGCCCCCTGTATAGGCATTTGTAAAGTCTCTTTACTTGATGCACTGAAATTTCTTCACTCACCTTCTTAAATTTTGGGAGGAAAGGAAAAGGGAACAAAGATCATTGATCTTACCAGCTGTTTTCAGAGATTTGTTCTCTTGATCTAAGCCATTTTTCTCCTACCCTCACCCTTTTCTGGTCCCTGTGGTATGCCCTATCACTAGAAAAACTTTCTGTGATTCAGAAGAAAGGAAGCCCACAAGTCTCCAAAAGTACATGACTCACGCTTCTAAGGAGACCTCTTGCTACTAATGTAGCACAGTGATTTTAGAACAACCATGATGAGTAGGATGGAGGCACAAGGTTTCTATTGCTCAAAAGTTCAATTGCTCAAAAGTTCAATTGCTGCTTTGCTGATGACACACACAAAAAAATAATTTTGCCTAGTTTGCATCTGGTGACTTCCATCGAGGAAATAGTTGTGAAGTGACAAATCGTCCTCAGTGCCTCAGCCCTGCTGCAAGGAGATGCACATATGCATCATTTCCCCAGTGCCCGTAGGGCTGGGGAGATCTGTCCCTGTGGCTGGCTGTGGCCTCACTCAGAGACACGGCCAGCTGATTGCATGCCTAAGTCAGGGAAATGGTGTTTGGCTGCAGCCGCAGCACAGCAAACATTCAATCTGAGATGACTATATTTAACTTAAGGAGTTGTCAGTGACAGTCTGTCCGAGTGGGACAATGAGATCTTTTTTTGCTTTCTCTCCAGCAGTGAAGAACACGTGATGCTCATGTCCATCTCCTCTATGACTTGTTCGGTTACAGCCTTTGGCATGCCAGGACTAAAGGGCATGTCCTTAGCGTTTCTTAGAGCAAAACACTACAGCTTCTTTCCTACCAAGGATTAAATTGCAGCTTCAAAATTTGATTCATAAAGTGAGCATTACAGCTCTGCCTATATACCCAGATTAATCCAAGGGGACCCTGGCCATGTTGCAGCAATTTATTTCTGACATGTTAAATGATCTGAGAAGGATTTTTTTAAATTGAGTTTGGTTCCTTTCTATTTAGTTAGTTGTTTTCTTTATATCACTTAAGAAGGTCTTAAGAAGGACTATCATTAAAATACACTTTCTAACAATATTGGAGTTGGTAAGGGGAGGTAGTATGAGAAGATGGGTTTGAGCGATGCAAAAGCTAGTAATTCCACATTTTTGTATTAGAGAAATTAATAATCTTTTGTAGCTTGCCTGAGAGCTGGACATGTAAAGGCCACATTTTGACTCTTCATTTTGATTCTTTTTTTTTTTTTCCTGGTGATTTTCTTTCTTTTTTTAACTTCTTAAAAGTGTTGATACGTATTAGTGATATATTAATGCATAACCAGATAGGTCAATCAGAATGATAAAATAAGATAATGCTAATGAGGTAAAATGCTTCCAAAAGAGACGTTATTTTAATATTTGTGGTTTTGATCTGGATCTAGGATACTGTCTCTGCAGATTCCTTTTTTATCTATTCATTGCCTGACTTGCCTTCCCACTTCATTAAGACCTTCTTTAATTTGCATTAAGTAACTAGAATCAGGCATTAAGGATCATCTAATAAAGGTGTCTTAAGAGTTGGGCAGTTCATGTCCTTGCGCAGAAGTCTCACATTGCCAATTTTCTCTGAACTCTATGAGATAACTGTGAGTTATTACTTAGTTTAAAATAAATAGAAAATCATAACATGGGCCATGCTTCTGTGACTCTGAAAGACATGGAAGAGATTTCTGTGCTTTTCTGATATAAAAATGTTCTTCTGATTTATTAGATTTTCTTGCCCTTTAACTTCAGATGTATCTTGAATGTCAAGCTTGATTTTTTCATGTTTTAGTCATGTGCATTCATTTAGTGAGCTCAAATAATTTTCCTGCCTATCTGGTTAAATTATGCCTTTTTAAAAGGTGTTCTTTAGACAAATAGCAGTTTCTGTTAACAAGAACCAAAATTTTACAGACAGGTGAGTATGGTCTTTTCTCAGAAATTTGATTGCCATGCTCCTGACTTCTTCTGAGTTGGATTTTTATAATTTTTAAAGAGGAAGTGTAGATACTGATAGTATATATGAGCTTGGTTTTTGTAATATTCTTATGATTAGTTAATGGCCTACAGGTTGCAATCAGCTGTTCCTACAGCAGTTTTTGAACTCTAGTATTTTTACCCAGTGGCTAGATCTTTTGCAGATACTCTGTTCTACATATCAGAGCAAAAAATATCATAATTCCCCTCTGTGAAGGATTAGTGAGAGCAAGTAAGCTTTCAAATACCAAGTTTGTGGTTTTGATACAAGATGCAAAATGGCTAAGGGACATAAAATTAAAAGCAAGCTGAAAAAAATGTTTTAATTGTCTTGAAATGTTATTCTGGTGTCATTTTACTTTGCTGAAAATAAGTAATAGTAATGGCCATGACATTACAAACAATAGTAAGAATCTAGTGGTCTGGAGTCCCCTTTGAAGAAGGATCCCTGGATGATGCACATCTGCTGAATCCCCTGCAGAACTGGCTTTGCTGGGTGGAGCACTGCGGTCATTTGTCTACATTAACACTAGACCAAGAATCACAGTGGTATAAAATGCTGGATTGAGAGACACCAGGTAAGTGAGAAAGGGCTGAGTGTAGGGCAAGAACAGTTTGGGTTTACAGGGCAGATAAAGGAAATCTTTATTTCTAAATTGAGTTATATTTTTTCAGCTATTTCTGCCTATAAAACTTTTATTTCCTTGCTTCATGCCTTTGTCCTACCCTGTAAACTGGATCTTTCTGTGCTGGTTTTGGCTGGGGTAGAGTTAATTTTCTTCATAGTAGCTAGAATGGGGCCAAGTTTTGGATTCATGATGAAAACAGTGTTGATAACACAAGGATGATTTAGTTATTGCTGAGAAGGGCTTACACAGAGCCAAGGCCTTTTCTGCTTCTCACCCCACCCCACCAGAGAGGAAGCTGGGGGGGCACAAGAAGTTGGAGAGGACATGGCTGGGACAGCTGACCCTAACTGGCCAAAGGGATATTCCATATCATATGGTGTCATGCTCAGCATATAAAGCTGGGGGAAGAGGAAGGAAGGGGAGACATTTGGAGTGATGGCATTCATCTTCCCAAGTCACCATTACGGGTGATGGAGCCCTGCTGTCCTGGGGATGGCTGAGCACCTGCCTGCCAATGGGAAAGCGTGAATTAATTCCTTGGTTTACTTTGCTTGCTTGTGTGGATTTTGCTTTACTTATTAAAATGTCTTTATCGCAATGCACAAGTTTTCTCACTTTTATTCTTCAGATTCTCTCCCCAGTCCCACCAGGGGGGAGTGAGCGAGCGACTGTGTGGGGTTGAGCTGCCAGCTGGGGTCAAACCACAACACTTTCACAAGGCAGTATCTTCCACAATGCATACGGGTCACCTTTTTGAGCCAATATTGGCATCAGGTTCACATGACTACTGCATGTTTCTGAAAAAATAAATCCCTGGATTTGCAATGCATGCAGTAGTTTACTATTGTTATCAGAACAACAGAAATATAAATCTGTGTTTGAATTAAATCCCACAAATACTACTGTTCTTTGACAGTTGTTTCTGTATTTTTCCAAGGGTTGTAATTTTCAAGTTAGATTAAATATCAGTATTTCACTGTATTTCAAAAATAATATATAACAGCCATTGATAAGGAAAGCAGCAACGAATCCTGGCATTAGAACCACTGGCAATACATTCATATTTTTGTTGTACAATGTGTTACACCTCTTAGAAACACTCAGTTCTGCCCAAGGACAATGCAGCAAAGAATTAAAATTCAAGCACTAGAGGCAGTCTCTTTCTTTCCTTCTGAATAAATGAAGGAAAACACAGAAGAAGGAAAAATACAGAAAACAAAGCAATGGATGCTTCTGCCAGGATTCATACCAAATATTGCCCTGCTTTGTCAATGTAGGTTTAACTAATGGTTTCCTGTTCAAAAATCATAATGTGTATGAAAATGTATAGTACAATATTCTAGTGCAGATTGGCAATTATTGTCCTGACTGGGATTGCAAATCATGGGTCAGGGTGGAAGCGGGCCCAGACTCTACATACTAGACATGCAAATGCATACAAGGCACTTGTTATGTATGGGAGCTGCCTCGCATATACACACTAAGAAAAACACAGGCTTGATAGTTTTTAGCGATCACATTTGCAAAATAAATGTAGCTTGTTTCAGAATTTTCTAAAACAAGAGGGGAGAAATAGTTTGTCTGCAGTAACACACGCAAGGAAACCATGCGAGTATGTATGACCGAAGCAGAGCAAATAAATCAATAGGTACGGCATTCTGCAAGGAAAGCAAAGTCAGCTGAAAGGTGACGTTACAGGAGGGCTAAATCACTCCTCCCTGCCCAGGTGTGGGGAAGCCAGAGGAAGGAGGAGCAAAGGGAGCCCCCAGGGCAGCTGAGGAGGAGGGAGGCAAAAGCCATCTGTACCCTGGCTGTGGGGAAAGCATCCTGAAGGTGACAGCAGGATTGCTGGAGAGGGCTGGGGGAGGCAGAGCCAGCCTGGCTGCCCCCCTGGGCCCCTGTGCCTTGCCCGTGCCCTGCAGCTGGGGTGCCACGGCTTTGGCAGGAGGGTCCAGCGCTCCCCTCCCTGAAAGCAGCTCGGTCTCCTGCGAGGCGTGACCAGGCCTCAACTGCCCTGAGGCAGTGGTGTTTTCCTTGAAAAACACATCTTTATTGCATTACAAATTCATTATAACAAGGGACTCGTGTTCAGACTGAAGGACACACTTATTATCGTCCTGTGGTTTTCAATTAATAAGTTCACAGCTAACAGTTTTTAAGTACAGTGAATCATGCAAATTTCCATATCACAGCAGCTAATTTATTTGTTTGTTGGGGAATAGCAGGCACCACATGAATCTGTTTTGAAATGAATTCCAAGAAAGGCAGACAATTTTGGTCCGAGCCATGGGAGGAGGGAGCAGGAGGGACTGGCGGGGTAATGTAACGAAGGCTCGGTGCAGTGCAGGGTGTCTAATGCGGGGTATGAACATGAAATCAACAGCAGCACAGCTCTAATATCCAGGGGACAGATCTTGAAGCCCAGCCCTCACTAACCGGGGGATTTCTGGCCAGAGCTAACATGAGTGTATCTCCAGGTCAGAATGATAAAACCCGGGTGCTTTCTGTATATGATTGCCAATGACTTCATTCTGTCTTCCACGTAAAGTTCCAGCTTTTGTTCCCCAGGCAGTTTTCACTGCTGGTTGCAAACACAAGGATCATTAAGTTACAAGCTGGATTTATTTGCCGTTTCCAGCTAGATCTGAGAATAGTTGTCTATTATACCAGATTTTAATTTCAAGCCTGTCTGATGGGTATATAAGATGTGTTCTTACCTGTTCTTGCAACTTCACACAATTAGGCTTTGGACTCGGTTCTGCCTGTAAGAGCCATAACAGAGCTCAGAGGAAGACTCAGGCAGGAGAAGCATAGCAGAGTGCTGTGCCAGAGGTTTCCAGGACACGGCAATGTTGTGACTTGAGGCGTTACTGCTGCAGAGCTCAGGCATGGGCACAGCACCCGCAATAATTCTGCAGAAAATGCATTAGGCTGTGGCCATTGCTCGATGTTTGCTGGACTCCCGTGGTGCAAAGGCCCTGCTCTGCGGGGATGAATTTCACTCATCATTCATACAGATAATCTGCAGCTCGTGTGGATGCTCTCATATTGAAACTGTCACTGTGGTTTTTGACCTGGTCTTTGTGGAGAAGAAAACCCAGTAGATATTTTAGTGACCTGTTCTAAATAATCAACACCTTAGGCAAAGGGCTGGGCTCCAGATCTGAATTTTAGGCACCTGAGGCTTTTAAGTGGGTTGTCCTAAGCTATGTCATTGATGAAGGGAGCTTCAGAGGTTATCTGTCAACTTGCATCTGGTGCCTTGATTTCTGACTTGGATATAGAAGCAGGCTAGGAAGACTGAGCTTCAAATGGGGAAAGGGTTTGGGGAGATGTCAAAAGCAAGGGGGGGGTTCTGCAGCAGCACCCTTCCTGCAGGTGGCAGGTCATGGACTCACCCTTCTCATCCCTCTTCCAAGTCAGGCTGAGATATGGACTAAACAAGTCTGCAACCTATGCACTTTGGCTGCTTTATAAGACAGAACTAGCCTGCCTTATTGTAGTCATCTGTACAAATGATAGCCCCTAAATGCTTACATGATGAGGCTATGATTTAAACTATAATTTAAATGTAAAAGTGACAGGAGGCCTAAGCAGGCTATCCAAGGGAGAGACTGAATGATGTTCCTGGTGTTTGAAAGGAGATGAAAGAGTCACTGATATGGAGAAGCCCATTGGAGATAATGGCAGCGGAAGAGGAAATGGTTCCCACAACATGAGAGATGAAAGTGGAAGAAGGAAACACTTATGTAGCTGTGAGAAGGAATTTGGCTGGTTGTGACTGAAAAAGAAAAGATGCTGGGAAGAAATAACATTGTGAAAGTAGCGAAGGGGGAAAGATTATGAACATTTTTTAATAGGGAAATAGACCACTGGTCAGAAACGGGCAGGAACTTAACCAGAGTGTGATAGCACTGAAAAATTTCCCAGTGTCTCTCTTCATGCAGAATGGATATTCACATCAAGTGCAGGGATTTAATTAAAAACATATTAAACTGAGTAACTTCTCTGACTGTCCTACATGTGTATTTTTTTCATGTTTTTCATTTTGCTTAACCATCCATAACGGGGAAAAGGCATAGTTCCTGCAATTCAAGGAACCTGACTTGAATTTGATGATTCCTTTTACAACCCATAAAACTCATATTGCTAATAAAGAGCATTTCTGACCATTCACATTAAGATCACTCTGACTGCTTCCCACATATTTAGCCCATCTGTCTTCTTCTGGATCTGTACTTCTCTTCAGTGGTGAAAAAAATCCCAACAGAAATAGGTAACAAAAAATGAAACTCTTTAAGCTGCAGAAGACAGAAAAATACTAAATAGTGTCTTTAGAAGTGGTTTACATTTATTCTGTTTGATGGAAAAAAACTCAGATGTCCCAGTGTTTTCACTCAGTGAAGATGAAGGCAGAGCATCACAGCAGACAGAATCTAGAATAACCCAAAAGCAAACATCAAAATGTTTTTTTCACGTTGAGAGCAACTACTGATTCACAAGCACGGAGCTGCTGTAGCACCACTTGCGTCAGGAAAGTCTGTTCCTTTAAAACAGAAAGGATGTCTCAACTGCACCTCAACTTGGACCATGTTTCTCCAACATAATTTCACATGTTTTTAATAAGAAACAAATAGGTAGCAGGAAAAAGATATTTGTTGTGACTTAAGTGATCCCCATGAGTTCAAATTCTGGCCACAAACACATTTAATAAGTAAATAGTTCTGTCTGTAATCAAAGCCATCAGAAACTCAGTTTCTGGAAGAAAACAAATCTACAAGTTACAGCGCTCAGGCAGACCCACTGAAGTCAGCAGAGATGTCTTTTTCGTCAAGGTGGACTTTGAATCTTGGTTGCTTAAATACCAACAGGCTCTTGGGGGAAAGGAGAGCATGAAAAAGAGGATCAAAAAGAGAGAAGGGGAATGAAACAACCAGAAGGGAGGAAGAAAAAAAAAAAAAAGACAGAGACTGGAATTGATCTAGAGGATAAATAAAGGTAAAGGGCACGCTTAATGCAGGGAATGCAGAAAAGATAGATAGAAACAATGCTAAGAGGGAAAGAGGAGAAAGACTGGCATGAGGCCTCGGTGGCACTGTGAGGGGAGAGGCTTGAAAGGAGCCTCAGCTAAACAATAGAGGGATGCGAGACAGAGGCATGAGGAGGGCAGCACGCATTAAATGAGAACCAAATGGAACCGTAACAAAGGCTCTGAGATGGAGGCAATGAGAATATGTTAACAGGGAAATGTTTTGTGTGTGTGCATGTGTGTTTTCACGTGCTGGAAAAGATTCTGTCTCTCCCCCACCCAAAAATAACCCCACAGCAACCCAGAACAGCTCAGTCTCAAAAACAAAAGCCAAGACCACTCAATGTCATTCTGGGCTTCAGTTGTTATCTGGTTTTTTCCTTCCTTCTATTTCTCAATTTTCAAACAAACACCTCTGTGGTTGCTGCCCCTCCTTCAAATCCATTTAAAAAATCCTCTCTTGCTGTGACAGCTGCAAAAGATGTAACAACCAGCAGGCTGCTGCTGCGCTGGGACTAGCATTTGTCGTGCTGACCGGTTTTCTAGCCATTTCCTTGTAATTCCTAGATAGCTCTTTGTACCTGCTTATTGTCCTTTCTTTTGGAGAGCAAGCACTTTAAGATGGGGCTGTCTCTGTCCTTGTGCAGCAACCAGTGAAGAGGAATATTAGCAAAGATTCTCCCGTGATTGTTATAAGTCACTTTTGAAAATTTCTGCCTGTGTCAGAGGGATTCAAAATTGGCCTTTTTCTTGGTTGAAAAGAGGTATTTCATTGCAACACTGCATTCCTGTTTATCCGTGCTACATCAGAGCTCACTGAAAAGCCTCCAGACCTGAAGGGAGGTTACAGCAGCACCTACACAAACATCAGTAGCTCCCATTTTGCTGGTGCAGCAGGGGTGGCCCAGGGCTGTGTGGCACAGGCTTGTCATGCCAACACTTCAGGCCCCCACTCGCTTTCCCATGACACACCATGGCAGGTGAGTGTGCACAGCCCCCAAGGGGGTGTTTGTGTTGGTTCAGTCACCCACAGGGCGCAGCAAAAGCCAAGAGAGCATGGGGAAGAGAAACAAAAGTGTTCAAGTTTGTTCTATGTCTGCCTGGAGAAGTAGAAAATCCTGCTCCCTTTGAGCCCATGCTCCTGTGAAGGGTGCAGAGTGCAGGAGGGCTCTCCTGGACACAGACCAGCTCTGCCTGCAGAGGGGTGGGTTTAACAACCTGATGTCCTCTCAGACCCGGGTGGCTGCCCACTGTCACACAGCATCAGCCTGCTGTGCCCCGACCACCATTTTGTTACCCACTTGGCTTTCTACACCAATGTCTCTCCATCAGTCATCTCCTTGCCCGGTGCCTGGGACAGCAGATGCACCATGACCATATGAGAGTGATGCATCTGTGCTGTGCAGTCATCTTATGGGAAAGGCAGCTCTTGGTCCAGCTGGGGAGTGAGTCCCTGGAGGGATCTCCTCTGAGCCACAGCCTCAACTGCAACTCATTGCATCCTTCCCTTGGCTTTATGAACCTGCACGCGGTGCAGTTGCTCAGTTCTCTTCTGCACAACAGCACAGAAGTACAGTAACACCTACCCCTACCTCCTGCCCCTAAATCTGTGTGCAGCAGTATGGGATATTTGAAGATGTTCCTTAAATACTGACTGTCACTGATATTTTGTGTAGGTTTTTCTTTTTTGAAAAAAGAGCTGAGAATCAAACAGGTTGCTTGGGATGAGAAGGGGACATGGAAGAGGAATAAAATGCAATTATTTACAGTGTAACTGAGCAGGTTTTTTACACTGAGGGTTTTAGAAGCAACAGAAATGAGGAACAGTTGCTAACTTGACAGACGAACAGCTTCCTGGTTCTTGGTTAGATTTTTATTTTAATATTCTTTTGTACCATGACCAGGGAAAAGAAACTCTTGAACTACTGAGCGCAACATATGGGGCAAAGTGGGGAGCTGCTCTGAGTACCATACAGTGCTTCAGGGAGCTGGTGTTCCTAAAGGTACTGCTCAGGTCCTGTGCAATGCACAGACTGAAATAGGCTCCGGTTGTGAAGTTTGGATCAAAAATTGCAACAAATTTCAAGCTTCCCTAAATCTATTTGTGGATATGTTACTGGGAGGTTGCAAGGATGAAGTTCTGCAAGTGGATCTGAATTTCCCAAAGGCCTAAGCTGTGCTTCCATGCCAAGAAATACACATTATTGAGTTTTTGAACAAACGATCATTAATGATGATCTTAATGATCATTGACATTGTTCTTGTAGAAGAGCCAGGGAAATGTCACCCAGTGCAATCCTTCCTGTTAAGGGGTTAAATACTTTCTTGGCTAAGGCTGCTTGCTGACCTAGCTGAAAGAGAAAAAAGCTATAGGTCAGCGAGTGAGATTGCCCTTCCTTTAGAAGAACTGCCCAGACAGCCCAGGAAGATTAAAGTAAGTGTGTAGTCTAAGATAGGAATTAGAGACTAGGGAGTGCTGATTTCAGTTCTTTTATGTGCAGTCTTTGGGCTGAAATCCAGTGAGCCGCATTGGCATAAACGATTCCAGTAACAGAGGATACATTGCTAAGGCCCACCTAGCCTGGGAGATTGAGCACCACTGTACTTGACTGCTGATAGTTGGACAGGGAACTGACAGAAGAAAAGACAGATTGGTCTGATCGGATAAGTGGAGCCATGACTAAATGATTATGCATGGCAAAGGGGATCAAGGGAAGAAGCCATTATTAATAATCTTTAGATTTCTCTCCATGAGACTTTCTCTTGTTCTCTAGCTATGAAAGAAAAGCAGATGAGGAAGGGAATGTTCATAGAATCATAGAATCATAGAGTTGTTTAGGTTGGAAAAGATCTTTAAGATCTTCAAGTCCATCCGTTAACCTAACACTGCCAAGTCCACCAATAAACCATGTTGCTAAGCACCTCGTCTGCCTGGGTTTTAAGTACCTCCAGTGATAGGGACTCGACCTCTTCTCTAGGCAGACTGTTCCAATATTTGACAACCCTTTCAGTGAAGAAATTTTTCCTAATATCCAATCTAAACCTCCCCTAGCAAAACTTGAGGCCCTTTCCTCTTTTCCTATTGCTTGCTACCTGGGAGAAGAGACCAACACCTACCTCACTACAGCCTCCTGCCAGATAGTTGTAGAGAGCAATAAGGTCTCCCCTCAGCTCCCTCAGCCATTCCTCATCAGACTTGTGCTCCAGACCCCTCACCTGCTTCATTGCCCTTATTTGTACACGCTCCAATGCCTGAATGTCCTTCTTGCAGTGAGGGGTCCAAAACTGAACACAGTATTAGAGGTGCAGCCTCACCAGTGCTGAGTACAGGGGCACAATCACTTCCCTGGTCCTTCTGTTCACACTGTTTCTGGTACAAGCCAGGCTGTCATTGGCCTTCTTGACCACCTGGGCACACTGCTGGATCATATTACGACCAACACCCCCAGGTCCTTTTCCGCTGGGCAGCTTTCCAGCCACTCTTCCCCAAGCCTGTAGCATTGTACGTTGTTGTGACCCAAGTGCAGGACCCAGCACTTGGCTTTGTTGAATCTCATACAATTGGCCTCAGCCCATCGATCCATCCTGTCCAGGTCCCTCTGTAGAGCCTTCCTACCCTCAAGCAGATCAATGCTCACACCCAACTTGGTGACATCTGCAAACTTACTGAGGGTGCACTCAATGCCCTCACCCAGATCAAGGATAAAGATGTTGAACAGAACTGGCCCCAGTAATGAGCCCTGGGGAACACCACTTGTGACTGGCCACCAACTGGATTCAACTCCATTCACCACAACTCTTTGGGCCCAGTCATCCAGCCAGTTTTTTACCCAGCAAAGACTAGACCCATCCAAGCCATGACCATCCAGTTTCTCAAGCAGAATGCTGTGGGAAACAGTGTCAAAGGTTTTATTAAAGTCTAGGTAAGCAAAATTCACAACCTTCTCCTCATCCACTAAACAGATCACTTTGTCATAGAAGGAGATCAGGTTAGTCAAGCAGGACCTGCCTTCCATAAACCCATGCTCACTGGGCCTGATCTTCTGGTTGTCCTGGATGTGCTGTGTGATGACATTCAAGATGATCTGTTCCATAACCTTTCCCGGCACCAACAGGCTTGTCGCCTGGATACTCTTTCTGGCCCTTCTTGTAGATGGGCATCACATTGGCTAACCTCCAGTCAACTGGGACCTCCACAGTTAGCCAGGACTGCTGACAAATGATGGAAAGAGGCTTGGTGAGCAGTTCTGCCAGCTCCGTCAGTACCCTTGGGTGGATCCTATCCAGCCCCATAGACTTGTTTGTGTCTAAGTGGTGTAGCAGGTCACTAACCATTTCCCCTTGGATTATGGGGGCTTCATTCTGCTCCCTGAACCTGTCTTCCAGCTCAGGGGGCTGGCTACACCAAGAACAGCTGGTCTGACTATTAAAGACTGAGACAAAGAGGGCATTAAGTACCTCAGCCTTTTCTTCTTCCTTTGTCACTGTGTTTCCCCCCACATCCAATAAAGGATGGAGATTCTCCTTAGCCCTCCTTTTGTTGCTAATGTATTTATAGGAACATTTTTTATTGTCTTTTATGGCAGCAACCAGATTAAGTTCTAGTTGGGCTTTGGGCCTTCTAATTTTCTCCCAGCATAACCTCACAACATCCTTGTAGGCCTCCTGAGTTGCCTGCCCCTTCTTCCAAACTCTCCTTTTTTCCCTGGGTTCCAGCCAGAGCTCTCTGTTCAGCCAGGATGGTCTTCTTCCCCACCAGCTCTTTTTTTGGCACATGGGGAAAAACTGCTACTGCAGCTTTAAGATTTCCTTCTTGAAGAATGTCCATCCTTCCTGGACTCCTTTTCCCTTCAGGACCGCCTCCCAAGGACTCTGTCAACCAGGTTCCTAACCAGGCCAAAGTCTGCCCTTGGAAGTCCAAGGTGGCAGTTCTGCGGACCCCCCTCCTTACTTCCCCAAGAATCAAAAACTCCATCATTTTGTGATCACTATGCCCAAGACAGTCTCCAACCATCACATCACCCACCAGTCCTCTGTTTGCAAACAATGGGTCCAATGGGGCGCCTTCCCTAGTTGGCTCTCTCATCACTGTGTCAGGCACTTCTCTTCCACACACTCCAGGAGCCTCCTAGACGGTTTCATCTCTGCTGTATTGTATTTCCAGCAGATATCTGGTAAGTTGAAGTCCCCCATGAGAACAAGGGCTAGCGATTGTGAGACTTCTTCCAGCTGCTTATAGAATATTTTGTTTGCCTCTTCATCCTGGTTGGGTCGTCTATAGCGGACTCCCACCATCATATCTGCCTTGTTGGCCTTCCCCCTGATTCTTACCTATAAACACTCAACCCTATTGTCACCATCACTAAGCTCTAGACAATCAAAGAGCTCCCAAACATGCAGGGCTACCCCATTGCTTCTCCTTCCTTGCTTATACAACCTGAAGAGTTTATAGCTATACATTGCAGCACTCCAGTTGCGTGAGTCATCCCACCATGTTTCCGTGATGGCAACTATGTCACAATTTCCCTGCTGCACAATGACTTCCAGCTCCTCCTGTTTGTTGCCCATGCATTGGTGTAGATGCACTTCAGCTGGGCTATTGATCCCACCACCTTTCTGGGGGGAGAAGCCCTAATTTCTATGTGACCATTCTCAGGTGCTTCCATAGTTTCTAAAACATCCATAACCCTTGCTTCTTTGCTGCCACATGGATATCCATCCCCTACCTCCACTGAGACAGCAGACCAAAGGACCTTGCTAGCATACCGCCCCTCAAACATCTGCATGCCACCCCCAGGCTTATCTGCCTAGCTGATGGCCACATCCTGTTTGCTCACCCTGTTGGCAGTGCTCCTGGTTGCCAGCGCACCCCAGGGGCTTCTGTTATACATGGGGGGAGCTTGGCTGCCGTTGCTCCTGGCCCCACCCAGGTCTCATCTCCTATGTTCCCATATGTTGAACATACATTCACAGAAATGGTGTTGCATTTCAGTCAATACATGGGATAGAAGGGAAAAAAAATATAATCAAATTTGGCAATGCAAGATATGATCTTACTGTTGGCCTATTAACAAGGTTTGGAGCTTTGGAACAAGAGCAACAGAGAGGGTCCTCAATCCACTATTTCTCTGGGTGGAGCAGTAGCAGAACAAAGAAAATGCAGATGTTTGGCAGTTGTTGACAGTAGAGATTAGAGCTGATATAATTAGATCTATATAATTACCAACAGTAATATCTCCAGCTTAGCATTCTGAGTGTCCAGTGATGCTGGCCAGCCAATGCCAGCCAAGTTTACAACTGACAGCCAATGTTTTCTTTTAACAATATTTTAATAACCTGGCTGTTTCAGCTTGCAAGTACCCAGCACCCTGCGTCAGCTGGCTGGCACCTGTTCTCTCAAAAGTAATGGAAGTCATATAGTACACTTCATAACAGCAGCTGGCTGCTGACAATGTGACCACGAATAGCACCACGTTCAGCTACAGCCATACTTCACCTTTTGGAATTAAATAGTGGAAAATACCAATAGTGAATTAGTCAACAGAGAATTGGGTAGGAGGAGAGATGAGTGGCTGTGCATTGGTTCCAACTCAAGTCACAAATGGAGATGGGTAAGGCAGAGGCCTGGAAGTGTCTATAAGAACCTAAATGGTAAATCTGAAAGCAATTCCTTAAAATTCTCCCGGATGACGCAGAAGACAGGGTGCAAAGCACTAAGTAGAAATCTGGTGGGAAATCTGAAGAAAACCACCTAGAGGCAGATTGCTTTCAAATGCGGACTTGAAAATCACTCTGAAATTAAGGGAGCCTGCCATAGCCATAGTGTATTGCCTTTAATGCACAGAGACAAGGACCATCTCCCCTCCGTGCTGACCTGTGCTCCAATGCAATTACCTTTCCAGCTGATTGTACAAGCCTCTTCCTCACAACTGGGAGCTATTTTCATAGACCTCATTGTTTTAGACAGCTTTAGAAATGATGGTCTATTTCTAATGCAAGAGAACCCTAACAGTGGCTTCCCTGCTAATGGACTGTAATTACAGGATTGATCCCACATCCCTGGCAATATGAACCCTTCTGTGCTTTCTAAGGCAACAACAACAGCATAAATCAGTGGTCTGCCACAACAAGCTTCAGAGGATTTAGGGTGAATAGACCTTGGTATATACACAGTAAGGCTTGCTAAACAGGGACAACACACACCTGATTAGCATAGTATCATTAACTTACATCCATGGACATGTGAAGGATTGTCCTTGCACTGTACTTCCTTTAACAGCTGGCAAGAAACCGATCATTTTTAAAATGGGTCTTTACACTTGAGAGTGGCCCAATCTGTGTTAGAGGCAACAGCAGGAGCCGCAGAAGACATAGAACAGATGTTGAACAAGATTGTCCCCTTGGGGGAGAATGATCTCTTTCTTCTGTGAAGATATGGCACTGGCATGTCATTGGATAGGAGCAGGGAAACTATCACAGCATGGACATTGACTTTACAGTCTCTCATGGATAAAGTGTCTGCAAAATCATGTTAATAAAAAGAAATGCTTGTCTGTGGAGAGGATGCCTTTCAGTATATTCATGAAAAAGGATAGCTACTGCATATTTTTCTATCTGAAAGTGAGACATCTGTTATGTCACATTACCAAAACTAAACTTCCAAAGGGTGATTGATCTGATTCTTCTCACCCTATATGTTTTGGCAAGAACAGTTAAACCTGTTGCACGAAAGCCTTGGTCCTTGTCTCAGCAATTTTTCAGCTATGCCTGTGCCTGGCCATACACCGTGAGTTCTGACCCTGACAGGCAGACTTGGTCTCCTGGCTTGACTTCAGACCTGTGTCATCATTACAGGCTTGTCTGGCAATCTTGACTCTAGGCTGAAGCCAGCTCCTGTCCCTGGACCTGCCCTGCTCATGCTGCTGGGGCTCTATGGGACTGTGCTGGTGAGACCTGTGCTCTGCCTGCTTTGCTGCTCTGCTCAGGTCCTGGCTCACCTTCCTTACAGAGCAGTCCACTGGTTTTGTCTGCACGATCAGTTTTTTGTGTCCAGCAAAGACACCTAGGTCCTCTAACTCTCATTTCACTGATAGCAGTGACATGACAGAAGCAGCTATGGTGGGGTCCTGTAGCAAGCTCATGAAGAATAGAGATATGTGTCTTTGACAGTCAGCCCTCTACTGAACAACTTAGGTGGATCCAATAGTATCCAGTGTACCAACAGTCTTTGTCAGATTCAATTGTTCTGAATGTCCTAGAGGATTATCTCTAATTTAGCAACAGAAAAGTGTTTATTTCTTATGAATCAAAAATCTGTGTACACTCTCACATCAATCAAACTGGTGAGTTAGAGCAGTGGTTCAATTAAACTCTGAGGGAAATGATCAAGTGTTTTATCTGACCCTATTGCTACAACCAGAAGATATTGCTCCTTATTAACTGTGAGAGAAGTTTCATCAGGTTTTTCTCCTTTTGGCATCCTATATGGTCCTTGTCCAACAATACAATATTGCCTGAGGGGACAGGAAAACAACTCCCCTGCCATCATGAAGTATACCCAGAAACTAAAAGGTTGGCTAAGAACTTTATGTGACTTTGCACAACATGATGTCCATTGGGTCCAGACAGAGCAAGAACAAACAGATAGAAAAGGATCCAGATGAAGAAAATGTGAGTCTGGGACTGAGTCCTGGTGTTAGTGTCCAGCTGGCCTCATTATCAGCCAGATGGCAGGTTCAATATCAAGCCCTTGGAAGGGTCAGCCCAGCAAATTACAAGACCTGCCAACTGGATTTGGAAAAAGAGAAGGAAAAAAAAATGAAAGAAAAAAAGAAAAAAAACAGATCTATCATGTCCATCTGCTGGGCGGATGGACAGCCAGAGAAGGGTTTCTCATAGTCTCATATAAGTATGATCCAGGGCTGGAGCTAAGTGATAATTCCTCAGAGTACAGATTATACCAAGAAGATATCTAATTGTTGCACAATACAAAACAATAACTCGTTTTGTAAACATGTTCAAGGAAATCTTCTTCTAGTTCTATGGGATTAAATATCTCTTATCTTCTAGGACTTGTTTCCATACTCCCATTTGAATGTCTGATTTCCTTTGTGACGGCACATGAGGAGTGGCAAAAGAACTATAGAAATGTGGAAGATGGACACTATTTGTTACAAAGCATTTGGCACAGTCTCTTTCATCTTCATGCCAATCCAGATCACCCTGTAAAGTTCTGCAATGGCATCCCCAAGATGTGCCTTTGAATTAAACTGTTACCCATGCTGTGCATAGGAAAACCATGATACATGTCCTTAAAATTAACCAAAGCTTTTGGTAGATACCCATTCCTTAAGTCCTCCTCTGAAAAGGCTTCCTTTTTCAATCAGTAGGTTTCTGAATTTAGGGCTGTTGTCCATTCTGCAAAATACAGCAGTAACATTTGAATGAAAAAACCTTACAACCTCACAGAGATTGCATGGGACTTCATATAATTGGGCACATTGGAAATATCATCTGGAGAAGGCATGCCATTTGCAATTCTCCTTCAAAATTTTTCTCTAAGCAGTAGATTCTTCAAATACATGACTAGAGGAAAGGCAGCTATAGTACCAGCAATACCAGGTAGGACCATAAAATCATTGCAGACTTTCCATTCAAGACTGCCCAATTTTTGTGGCCAACTGAGAATTATGGTCCTTTTATTACCTGATGTTTTATGCTGATCTTGCTGCACCTTTTGCAGAACTAACCTAAGACTGCTTTTGCTTGTGGATAAGTCCCAATGTGTTTTGGGCACAAAGGTTTAGTAAGTTGAGCTTTGAGTGTTTAGATGGCCCCTTTACAATCTGGACTGTCTTACATAGGACAGTACTGTTACAGGAACATGAGGAAAAAGAAATATCCAATGTCATATTCAAGCCCCAAGGTCCAATGTGGTCATGAAAGTTACCTACAATGTTCAAAGGTACATCAAGACCCTGAAATACTTTTTTAACAGTAGCATTTCATTTTGTTTTATCTACCCTACACAGTAGCTTGGGAATTATGATACAGTAGCACGTTTGCAATAATTTTATTTCATGGTGAAGTAGTGCCCTGGGTGACAGAGGAGATTTGCACCCTTTGTTTTATTCAGGATAGGGTTGTGAGGAACTTGAAACCAATCAGGAAATTAGCTTCTAATACATATGTGTGACCTGAACTAAACCCTGATGTGGATGCACCTGTAGCCGATCGATACAGCACAACTCATGTCTACCTAACCTCGCTCTCTCTAACTCCCAGGCAGGGCAACTATATCTAAACTGTGAACTGGGGACAGCCTCTAGCCCATGCTGATCCCTGAGCCATGTCCATTACTTGTCTGGAAGAGTATTGGATTGCCTGGTCCAAAGATATGCCAGGTACCTTTTTGATGGTTTTACAGTGAGGATGGTAGTGTGCCAGTGCTTGGGACATGCCCTGACTGTACTTGGTTTACTGGCGTAGTTGTAGCCAGAGAATCCCAGAAAGGGTTAGGGGGGATGAGGACAGGGGAAGGAAAACTGGATTCATTTGCCAGCTCTAGTAGATGTACTGCTGAAGCCTACATAGACAAGTGGTTTATATTTCATGGGGCCAGAGACTGTTAATCCTGTGATAGCTAATGGTCGCTCTGGATTTGGCACCAAGAGTAAAAAGAATAGTTTTGGCAGAGATCTAGAATAATAACTGGAATTTTGAGTAGGAAAGTAATGGAGAGCCCATGACAAACCTCTTGCTCTCCTCTGCTGTTCCTGAGCTCCAAGACGGGAAAAGCCAATGAAGGCAGACTCTGAATGAGGTACTTGGTACTCACTTAAAGCTGCTTTCTCATCTGCACTTCATACTGCTGCATCTGCACTGCACAAAGCATATGTTATGTGCACGCTGCTGGTATGCACTTGCAAAGCACCCAAAGGTCAAAAACCTAACTAGGAGATGGAGGAAAAAAACCAGCTTTTGAAGGAAACAGTGATGAACTGATGAGTTTTAAAGTAATCAGTGAAGTAAATATGTGATTTTTACAAGAGGACTGCAAGCGTCATAGATATTGCGTCATAGCTTTCCACATTTTTTTCAGATTAACTATAATTTCTTGACATTTCTGAGAATTTTTGGATTTGTCAGGAAGCAAATGCAAGTGCGGACAGTGGCTGAAATTTTTGGTATGTCATGTAGTCTGCAACAGAGTTTCTCAGCGAGGACAAGACACACATGGGTTGATATGCAAGCAGCACAGCAAGCTGAGGTAGACACCAACCAAATTAGGAGAAGCAGAGAGCCAGGGCTGTGCCTCCTGAGCAGGGGAAGAATTGCAGACTTTTAGACAAAAGCAGCATTTCTAGTAAGTGAATCACAACACATTCTCCCACTGCTTGAGTCAGCAAGAGCAATGTTAACTTGTCTCATCCAGAAGAAATTTTCATCACTTTTAGCTTAGCACATGCAGTTGACTCAGTGCAATCCTTCAGGAGGCAATATTTATCCAGGCAATATCTTAGTGTCAGTAGGCAAAGCAGTAACACAGCAGCACCTATATAATTGAAGCCACAGCATACCGCTGCTTGTAATGAAAGCAGCTCTATACAAGGTTACCAAATCTGTGGAAGTGAGACCCATACGAGATGCTGCAGCCATTAACTTCCTTTGTCTTTATCCTTTTCATTATGTTTGCGAGCCTGGCTCCAGGCTAGCAGCCTGTGGCAGCAGGCAGCGAAGGTGAGGTTTTGCTGAGATGCAATCCCCAGAGAGAAAACGTGTGACAAAAATGTACTCACTAGGTAATGTCCTGTTTATAGCTTGTGGTTGGGAATGGCCTTATCTGTGTTCCTTTATACACTGAGAGAGTGATTAAAGCCTCATTTTCATTTCCTTTTGTACCTTACTGTTATCATCCCGATAATTTCAGTGTCCTTAATCAACATTTGCAGGAGTAAACAACGCTATGCTAATAACAGTGTTGTTCCATAAGCATTTCCTAAGCCATGCAATGTTACCACAAGGAGAGTAAATGTTAGATTGTCCCATTTTTAGAGAGAGAAAAATGGAGGAAGAGGCTGGTAGAGTGAGTGGTCTGTGATTATATTCATCTGTGTCAGACCTGGGATTTCCAGCTGTCCTGTGTTTAAGAACCAGACAGTTCTTCATCTCAGGTTTGGCAGCTCTGCATAAAAATCTCCTATGTGAATTAGTCTACAGATTTTAACATGAAGAAAAAGAAAACAAACAAAAACCGCCCCAAAACCACCAAACCAGAAACCCAAACCCAAACAAAACATGCAACTTAAGGAAGGATTACACTTATTAAATGAAAGATAATTGTTGCTGTAACAGGGCAGTGGATGAGTAGAGAAAGAGATACACACATTACCACTCATTACCTGTTCCACGAGGAAAAAGCAAAGATGATGAACAAGCTTGTTAACAGATATGACACCCCAAGAAACCATGAAGCACTTGCTGAAACAGTTGGGATTTTAGTGCCAAACATCTTGATCTTATCACTATCACATTACATGGCTAAATAATACAGAAGTGAATGTGATGTGTTCTCTCCAGCGACAACGTTATCCCATAAATGGAAAAGTGTGGAAGATGGAATGTGCTATATAAGCATAAAATATAGACATAGGCCTTAATTTCCACTAAAATCAATGAGCCTGGCTCGTGCTTTGTACTTGCATAGCACATTGCATCTTCCCTATGCTATTGCCTCACCAGTTCGAAAAATTAAATAGCCAAGATAGGGGCAGCAGCTGCAACATCCAACAAACAACACACAGAGTCCAGGACCGGAAGAAAATCATGCATGTTTTTTGTAAAAGCATAAATAAAAGCAAGGCCTAAGACAATTCCATATTCTTCCAGTTTACTTATTGTTCAAGCATCATGGCAATCCTGTCAAATCCTCTGAGTCTGGGTACCCTGGATAGAAGTTTACTCTGAGTGCAGATCTCAACTTTACAAGCTTGACTGAAGATCTATTTTTGACCAACTGTATTGCTATGACGAGGCTGTCCTGCTGAGCTGTTGGGACTTCTCTGGCTAAGCCCAGGAAGGTTTGGTGACTAGCCAGGTTTGTACTCATGTTCACATGCTGGGTGTGTTGGGTATGGGCAGGGCTGGACATGTCCAGTGCAATCCAACAGCGAGGAGTCTGAACTCAACTCAGTCACTGTGTAGCCACACTGAAGCCTGTTGATAATCCAGTTAAAGCCAACAATCAAGAAGGAAAGAGTATAGCCATGGTGCTTTTGTCTAGTTATGACTTCATCCTTCTAACAGAGCAGACACAGCCAGGAGATCGCAGTGTATCAGCTGGTGCTGGGATCTGGACATACAGGCCTAGTGGAGGGGCAGTACTAGTTCTGTGTTCACCTGAACTTCTGTTTAGAGATCTTTCTATCATAAGTGTTTTCCCTAACTTCTAGACAACCTTGGGAGTATGTGGTTGTAATGACAGATGAGATAATGTTGGGTCTAAACTACAAGCCCAATGTTTTTTGTGTGGATGCTTCTGAAAAAAATACGATTAAAATTTGTGTGAAAATGGAAATTATTTCTATACATCCTGATTCTGGTCAGAATTAGGATCTAGTCAGTTGGAAGATATTTAGATGTTATTTTAACCTGGTGACCCACAAGAACTGTCAAAAAGCCTGTTCTCACGAGAAAAAAATATCACATAAATACCTCAGATAATTGAAGAGTGGAGATTTCATGGAGCAAAACAACTCCTGATTCAAAGCTCTGTTAAGAGAAAACTCTCCTTGGCCTCTGTGAACTTTGAACAAACTTGAAAGCAGATCATGGATATCGCATTACTTTAAATACTTTATTTTCTGCATAAATCCAGCCTACAATGTCAATAAAGGAAAGAGACCTAATTATTATCTGGGAAATGACTGCCTGATGTACTGGGGAGAAATGCCACACATTCCTCCTGTTCTTTCCTACTTTGATTCTTAGGAGACAAAATATTTGATTTCATTTTTCTTTTAGTAGATAATATGCCAACTTTAGCTGATATGAGGCTGTCACCCGTTCACTTTTTATAAGTAAATTATTACAAGCTCACTGCTTAATCTTGCTGATTGGCAAGTCTAAGAAATAGATATCTGTGAAGGGACCTGCACAGTTAATCAGTGCACCAGCATCAAATTAAAAATTGTTCTCTGTCATGCAGATGACCGGCTGGCTAAAGCAAATAAGACAGAAGTCCAAGAAGCTGCTGTGCCTTTCTGTGAAGTGAACAAACTCTTTAATGTCAAGTATTTCTATGCAACAAAACCCCAGCAGAACACCCAGGGAAACCAGACAAGAAAGGCAGATGTTTGGACTGACTTCTACTCACTACAGTGTGATTGACACATGGGGTGGCTTTGCTTAGTTGCTGAGGAGACCTGCATGTGAAGTGGGACTTTTCCCAAGAATTGCAAGGCCACCTGTGACTTTAACCCTCCCTTCCTCCTACAAGTTAAATGGTACCATGGGGATTCCTGTACTGGAATGCTGGTATGTCTGATCCCTTTGCTCGAGTTCAGGGAAGTGGTATTAAATGGGTTAGAGATTGAGCTCATGCAGTAAATCACAAGCAAGAGGTTCTTGATTTCATACGAATGTTTACTGATCAGTTACCCATACTCCTCCCTGAGTTCTGTAGCTGGTCAGTCACTTGCCAATTTGGGTTGCTATTGCTGGCCCAGCAGCCTACAATATATTGACCAGCATGTGGGAGTTGGAATATTTTTAATAAATTAGGTCTAAAGAGAATAAAACATTGCAGACTGTTTTCTAGCTGAGACATTCCTAAAAGACATATTCAGGGAAGTGGTAATTCAAGAATAACTGGATAGGAAATTGCCCAATCAATGTAGTTTGATGTTTACATATAATTTCACAATATGCTATTATGCTAACCACTTGATTGGCATATATTTATATTGTTGTGGTTTCCAAGCACTCAGGAAATGTGGACCCAAGGAAGGGATGATTTCTTTGGGAGATTAAATAGTTGTCAAATACAAAGAATACTGATTGCTGCTCTGCTTTGCTTACCCATTTCTTCTGTCCTTAACAAAAGAGATGAAATGGCAAACCCCAGTGCAGCTGACAGGTCAGAGATGAAGAACAACATTTTCTGAATCCAAGGAAGTTCAGTGCCTTTCTGTTTATGGTTTTTTGACCAAAGTAATTCCAAAATCTGTTGCAAAAACTCTCAGGCCTAACTTGCTTCCCACACCACCGTACAGCGTGGAGCTGAGCCTATGGTGACTTTGGTAGGTCTGCACTTGTCTTTAGCTGCCGTTGAGCCTGTGCAATCATGGTGGCTCCTCACAAAGGAAGGGCTTTTTCACTCCAAATAAGCAAACAAACATTTCATATTGGTCCTTGCTTATCACAGTTAGTCCTGTCCTTATAAATAACATTAATAGTTCAATAGCTTTTGTACTTTTGCCACACTACCACTTAGTCAGTTTCCATCAATCACATGCTGAAATAAATCTCTGATGGAATCAAATTAAGTGCTCTGTGAACAGTTTACATCACTTCCTGAGTTTGGTCCCTGGACAAGGACTCTCCAGTGCCTATTGAATATTTACTTCATGCTACCCACTGCACAATACACTCTATTGCTCTTATCCAGAATCCCCATCCTTAATGTGTCTTTTAGCACGTGGAAAGGAGAGGTTTATAAATAACTATGCTATCAGAAAATGCCCTTGAGCACTTCCTTTTACAGTATTTACTAACAGCTTTTCTATGTTATTTTTTATTATTTATCTTGAGATTAAAATCAGACTTTATTGTGTCATGTTCAATATTCTACAGGAAAATATATATAGCAGATCTTGTCTCACCAACTGCCATTCCCAAATTGCCTGCAAGATGCAAAGCAAAGTGACATGTGGCCCAGAAAGTCATTATGTGCTATGATAGATCCAATTGTATCTGTCCCTAATGGATTCTTATATAAATTCTGCCCTTAAGGTTACTTCCACAAAAAGCAACATTCAAGGAGCTAGTCCCTACCCTGGAAATGGCTGCTTGGACACTTCTCTCGACAGGTGGTTCCTGTTCTTTTTTCCTGAATTCAAAGCAAACCCTACAGAGCAACTCTTTGCAGAATATTGTGATAATTTGGAAAAGAGAATAAGATCTCTGAACACATTCAGAATAAATGGATCTGAATGAGGCATAAGTAAGCTTATCTACAAGTGTTGCACTACTCTCCTTCTGCTTTTGATTATGAACAGGACTTGGTGTTAAAGATCCTGTCCTTGCCAAAAACCAGGGAACTGTCCATCATTCCAGAATAAATCCAAACCTGATTTAGAACAACAGCTTATATCCTGCAGACCCTGTTCCTCCCATGTAGAAGAAAGACATCCGTTGGAGTAGAGTTGCTGTCATTGTTGATGAATTTGTTCATATTTTTGAATTAATTATCATAGTAAAAACCTGCTTAGTTTTAGGATGAACACTCATATTTGCTTGTGTCTTAAACAATATTAAATAGTCTTAAACAGAAAACAGACTCTTTTTTCATTCTTCTAGCAGCATATACCTTAGATTTGTATGTATAACTGTATTGGGTTTCTGTAGCAAGGTTTTGGTCGTGGGAAGGCTGCAGGGGTGGCTTCTGTGAGAAGACACCAGAAGCTGCCCCCATGTCAGACAGCGCCTGCTCCATCTGCCTCTAAGACGGACCCACTGCTGGCCAAAGCCGAGCCCATCAGTGATGTTGATATTGCCTCTGTAATAACGTATTTAAGAAGGGGTAAAAAACGCTGCACAAAAGCTGAGAGACAGGAGTGAGAATATGTGTGAATAACAGCTCTGCAGACACCAAGATCAGTGCAGCAGGAGGGGGAGGAGGTGCTTCAGGCCCCAGAGCAGAGATTCCCCTGCAGCCTGTGGCGAAAACTGTGATGACGCAGGTTGTCCCCCTGCAGACCATGGAAGTCTATATCCACCTGCAGCCTGTGGAGAACCCCACACCAGAGCAGGTAGATATGCCCTGAAGGAAGCTTACAGAGACTCCATGCAGAGCAGGCTCCTGGCAGGGACTGCAGCCCATGGAGAGAAGCCCATGCTGGAGCAAGTTTGTTGGCAGGACCTGTGACCCCATGGGGGACCAACACTGAAGCAGTCTATTCCTGAAGGACTGTACCCCGTGGAAAGGACCCACACTGGGGGCCATGGGAAGGACCCACAATGGAGCATTTTTTTAAGGACTGTATCCTGTGGGAGAGGAGCAACACTGGAGCAGGGAAGAGCATGAAGAGGAAAGAGCAGCAGAGATGAAGCATTATGAACTGAAGGCAACCCCCATTCCCCATCACCCTGCTCTGCTCGGGGGGGAGGAGGTAGAAGAGTTGGGAGTGAGGTTGAGCCTGGGAAGAAGGGAGGGGTGGGAGAAGGTGGTTTTAGATTTGTTCTTATTTCTCTTTATTCTACTCTGTTTAATTAGCAATAAATTAAATTAATTTCCCTAAGTGGAGTCTGTTTTGCCCATGATGGCAATTGGTAAATGATCTGCCAGTCCTTAGCTCAATCCAGTCTCAACCCACGAGCTTTTCATCATAATTTTCTCCCACTGTCCTGTTGAGAAGGGGGATTGATAGAGCAGCTTGGTGGGCATCTGGCAGCCAGCAAAGGTCAACCCACCACAAAATCTGAATACATCTACTCATTTAAGGGGGAAAAAGGATTTGCTTGTGCTTGTTATATATAAAAATTTCTCTTCCCTTTATTTCTTTTCCATGGGTTTCCATTAGATCAGAATTGGGAAGAATGACTATAGATTCATAGAATCCTGGTTATATACTGCTGTTGTTGTAGATGATATATGGCATTTGTGGTGTAAAACTAACTGTTTTCAGGTTAATTGATTTTTTCTTCCATTGCAAATAATGATCATAATGGCAAGAAACATGAAGAATATAAATTGAAAATCTTTCTCTTTATAAATAAAGTCAATGGTTTCTTGTACAATTTGAAATTAAAATCTGTAGTGGTTATAGTAGAACTGTGTACAAAAGCATCTTTTATTTGTCTTTCAATTTTTTGAAGAAATATTTCACATTTTAAAACATTCCCCCTGGAAAGAGGAAACCCTTAAGTGGAATTTTTCTAGGAATTTTCAGGAAGTACCTGAATGTAGAATTTTTCTTTTTGACATAAAGTGGTTTCATGGTTTTCCACTTGGGAAGCTTCCTCTATATGTCACCCTTATCCTTCTCAGAAAATGTCTTGATGTTAATATGTAAAAGAACTTAATTATTCACTTTTACAACACATTTTCAGGGAAATTAATTAATTTTAAAACAGGTACCTTTTGTGAAGAAACTCTTAGCTTTAAACTTTTTACACATACAAGGATTTTTAAGAGTATTGTACAAATAAGGATTTTTAAAGTGGTTTTATGTTTACTTGTTAACATTATGCACACTTCTACCTGAAAATTTGCCAAAACTAATTTCTAGCTGAATTTTGCTTGATACAACATACTGCCATGTATGTGTGATTCAGGTGTGCCTGTTTACTGTACAGTGGACCTTGCTACTTCACAGGCATGTCACTGCCTTCACATCACTGCATTTTTGCAGTTAGGCCCAGGAAATGTATAAATGATGAACAGCATAAGATGGTGGCACAAACTTTTTAAGGAAGTTCAGAAACTGTGATGAAGGTGGATCTAAGAACTAAAAAATTCCTTCTGTCAAAACCACTTCCATCACTGAAGGCCATATGCCTTGCTATTCCTCTGCAACTGCACGAAAGCCCACTAAGACGTCAACTCAAAATGATGGGAAGGTCCTTATTCTCCGTCCCAATAGCTCTGAAGAAGCTATTGATTTTTTTTTTTTTAAATAATAAGCCCAGTTGCAGGAGAACCATAAAACATGCTGCTCCTTCTGAAAGTGCTACCATGTAATGTCAGTAGCTTTGGTTTTATTTAATTTTGTGATTAAAGTTTTTATTGATTTCCCTGCAGCATAGAATATATCAATATCTTTGGTTTCAAAGGAGCATTCAGTAGCACAGAAATAGAGAAGGACTCAACATAGAAGAAGGTGCTTTATTTTGAATTTATGAAACCTCCATAGTGAATCCCATGAGCATGCTGCCAGCAATACCTTTCAATTGTGCAACTAAGCCTCTGTTGTCAAACCAAGTCCCTTTGGTGCCTCCCAGTTCACACACTTGTGGTTTTTAACTAGAAAAAAAGCCTGTTTAGGAGTCCGTAGGAACTAATATTATTGTATAGAAAGCTTTTAAGCCATCAAGTGAATTCCATTAAAAGTTACTGTAAATCATATGTGCGTATCCCTTCTCTGCCATTGGCAGGCTATGGCATGCTGCCTGGGAGAAGAGGAGAGAGGTCCTTCCATTGGAGCCTATGGGGACAGGTATGCTTCACACTTCTGAAGAATTATAGCCTCCCTGGGTTCAGCGTGGATGATGAAACCAAACTTCTGGCCACTGGCAGACACACCTGCAACTTCTATGAATTCTAGAAAGACACGGACCTGTTGGAGTGGGTCCAGAGGAGGGCCACAAAAATGATCAGAGGGCTGGAACACCTTTCTTGTGAAAAAGCCTGGGGTCGGGGTATTCAGCCTGAAGAAGAGAAGGCTCCAGGGATGCTTTTAATACTTACATGAGCTCATAAGGAAGATGGAGAGAGGCTTTTTACTGGGGCCTGTAGCAATAGGACAAGGGGCAAAAGTTTTAAAGTAAAAGAGGGTAGATTTAGGTTAGATATAAGGGAGAAATTCTTTACTATGAGGGCAGTGAGACACTGGGACAGGATGCCCAAAAAAGCTGTGGATGCCCCATCCCTGGAAGTGTACAATGTCAGCTTGGATGGAGCTTTGAGCAGCCTGATACAGTGAAAGATGTCCCTGCCCATGGTGTACAGGGGGGTGGAACTAAATGTTCTTTAAAGGTCCCTTCCAAGCCAAACCATTCTGTGGTTCTATGATTCTATAAACCCATAATACAGATTCAGTTGGTTCGTGGTTACAGGACTTCAAACAAAGCCACTCGTCCAACTTACACACATGTTTTTCCCCCAAGGTTGTTGTAGAGTAGCACATTTCAACAGCAAACATATTGGCAGCATTACATGGGGAAATCATTACAGCCCATTCACCCCTGAGTGCATGTGAATAATTCCTGGTATGTCATGAGGATACCAGGCCGTGTAGGATTGGTAAATTAATAAATGACATAGGTAGAAAACCCTTTCACAGAAAATACAGCTGGAATCCCCTAGAGTACTTGAAATCTTTTTTGAGTAAACAGAGAAAGAGCCAAAGAAGACATTGAATTCAGAAAAGGAATCTCCAGATAAAAATGGAGCATAATTTACCTGAATGCACATGTTAGTTTATTAATGTGTTTTCTTCAGACAGGAAGGAGGTTGCCTAATAGCCTCTTTGACAAGCCCCTGTCTGATCAGCTCCAATTTCCACTTTGGAGAGAGATTCCACATCTAAGTGGTTTGTAAAGGGTTAATCAATTATTAATAATGTCTGAATGCATAATAGGTGCAGGGGGTTATTGCCACAGCTGGATGTAAGTATGCCAGTATGAGGTACTCTTGTTAGTGATGAACCATGGATAAAAGCAACCTGTTGACCCACTGGACTGCTTATACCCTCCTTAAACATCTATGAACCTGTTAGCAAACCTTTGAATGCATTTTGTAAGTAAATCCTTATTAGAAAGTGTAATCCTTTTTCCTTTCATTTTATCAATCCATTCCTTTTAAGCATTAAAATGGCAGCACAGTGTAAGACCAGGTTGCAAAGGCGTAAGTGCAAAACCAACCAGCAGATTGGGATACTGAATGTTTGCAGGAGGGCCTAAACAAGTGTGCTGTGTCCTGCGCTGGGAGAGCAGATGGGGTGAGATGGCTTCTTCTCAATAAAAACATGCTGAAAGAATTCAGTAAACACAGATGAGCTTCATTTTTGCTACAAGGGTGGCCATTCCTCTTGACCCTATGAGCCACGTGCCCAGATCTTTGTGTGGCTGAGAGCCATGAGACACACACCTCAGAGACCCTAAAGGAAAGGGACCTCCAGGAGAGTTTCAGCGGCAGGAAACACTGACTGCTCCCCAGAGCCCTGCCATCACAGCTGAGGCCAGGGTGGTCTGCAGTGGCCACTCTGCTCAGTTCCCTGGTGTCCCCCCCTCAATGGCAATTTCAGACGCCTTGCCTGTCACTTCCAGGACTTCCCCTTGCACGTCAGAGTGGAGCTCCCACACCACCTTGCCTGCACAAGACCCATCGCCCTGTTTTGCCCAGGTTTAACCCCAGTACGGGATCCACATTTCACTTGTTTAGAAGCCTCAAGCCACTGCTATTCTACAAGAACAAAAAGGAAAAATAAATTGGAGAAAGGGAAAAGTGTGCTTACATTGCTAACCACAGCTGTTATCTCATGCCGACTTTGTCAGTTTGTCCCATCTATCTATTTCTTATTGTGGGTAGATAGGTGACCTCTTGGGCAGGAATCCTGTTTTCACAATGTGATCATTGCAATTCCTAGACAAATGGATAAAAAAATAACACACATCCTTGTATCTAAGTAAATCTAGCAGGGAGCACATTCACCTAACAGTGCCCCAATCCTCTAGTCTTGGCAAAACCATTAAACTCCGTGGGAATTTTTCCTCAGATGTTATGAGGTACTGTTCCTATTATGGCTTTTAAACTGGATTTGTTCCATTCTCAGTTCATGTTCAAACCACCAACGACTAGTTCATAATATTATTATTAAGGTCTTAAACCAGCAAGTTTTAGTCCACAGATGCATGGTCTCTTTTTAAGTATGGGCAGAATCTTTCCATCCTGCCAGGCTTAGTTTCAGGTATCTTAACCCAACAAAACCCTCACCACTCTTCACTGGAACACCACAAAAACCCCTAACAAGCAGACAGGGAAACATTTGTTCCTCCTTTCCACTTCCAGAACGTCTGATCATTCAGGACCCACCATAAATATTTCCTGGCTGACTTTTACTTACACATGAACAGTGTTTTGATGGGTTTTTCCCCTTCCTTTTTTTTTTTCTTTTTTTACAAGCATCGTTGCAATTTGTCAGCAAGCAACTTGGGCCAATCTCACAAATAGTTTAGTTAACAGCTTATGAAATTAAATGATGTAAGGGACCACTCCAAACAGGGTCAGTTTAAACAAGCTGCCAAGTCTGTAACCTCAAGGGACTTGTCTTGGGTTGAGGGGAGGCACCAAGCGGTGTGGGCTTGCAAAGATTGCTGCCAGGTGGGCCACAGATGTTCAGCTTCAGTCCACTTGCATGGCATTCACCTAGGGAGATGTTAATTTGGTCCTACGCACGTAGAAAATTAACATGCGTATACATATTCACCCTGCAAAGGCCCCTCTCTGGCTCCGCTTTCCGAAGTGCTAAGGTTTATAGGTAGAGTAAAATGGCTTCACAGGAAGCCGCAGCGCTGCTTGTATCAGCCCTGAGCTTGAATTTGTTTAGTCAGCTATCTCAGAAAAACAAAAACACAGAGTCCCTTACTATAGATGGAAGCTGTGTTTCACGGCACATGCAGCTGCGGTCACTGTCTTGCAGCTGTTAAATGAAGAAATACCATGTGAGCACTTGGTCTGGTTTCAAAAGACCTAAAAACACTGGCCAAGAAAAATGGTACATCACGGTGCTGCTTGGCCATTTGCCAAGACAAAGAAACTTGTAGATTTCTAGGGACAAGAGGCCATGTGAAAGGAATTTTCCTCCTTTCAAAGGCACATCAAAATATACCGGAGGGTTTATTTATTTATTTATTTTGTGTGTGCTCTTGGCAAAGGTTTGATTGATCACTAATGCAGTATCAACATTAAATTCACATTGCTTAAAGAACAACCCAGAAAACAAGGCAAAGGGGGATATTTTAAAACTGTAGGTCTGAGAGGCAACATAGAAGTTTAAGGCAGGGTTATTTCACATGAAGAATAACAAGTAGATGGATAAGGGTCCCAAAAAGGCAATTAAAGATAAAAGTTTATAGAGATGAAAGGATTATTCTGTGGCAAAGTCTCAAGAAAAAAAAAGCTATTGGAGCAAAATTCTTTTTTTTTTTTTGACTGTGGCTCAGACATGGGCATGGGCATGTTCATAGGGCAAAATGCTGTGTTGTGGAGCAGAGGTTCACAAATTCTCCCTGCAAGACCTATCTCAAATACCCTAGAAATATAGATGCAATGCTCTGCTAATGCCTGATATTAATTCAGATATGACAGTTCTCCACCTAGGGCTTTCCTCACTACCTGGGCTAATGCATATACACCCCCAAGGAGCTGCAACTATAACCTCCTTTCACTACCTGTAAAAGAGGGACAATCCCAGTGCATCTTATTTGCATCAGGAACAATCACATGCGGTTCAGGAAACTGTCATTATAGCCAACAGAAAATTTCATTGGAAATGCAGCTAAAAAAAGTAAGTGTTCTTATTGCATTTGTTTGGCTGTTTCTCCCGAAGGATGCAGAGAGATGTTTAAAAAGCCAGGAAGAGGGATATAGGACACCCAAAAAGAGATCAGGTCCTTTGGGGAGAATTATATTTTCTTCATTCTAAAGCATCTTCTGCAGTTAGCTGTACAAAATGTCTGGCTTGGGCCAGCTCCTGGGCTTGTTTATGTACTGGAGACTGAGTGCCAAACCCTCCCGACAGGAAATGAGTGAGTCTGCAAAGAGAGTATTTCAACAATACGAGATAAATTCATAAGTTTTAGTAACCATGTTATTTTATTGGTTTGTTTGTTTAATGTTGATACTGTATTAAAGGTCAAAGGTAGATCAGATGTTAGGGGAAATAAATATGGTGGTGAACAGTTAAATGCTATGGAACTCCCAGTAATTAACAAGGTCCATATATATAGTTTATTCATAAGAGAACAAACTTTTTTTTCCTCCAATCTGAAAAGACAAATCCCTTTTTTTCTGAATCTACATGCAGGGTTTATGAGACAAACCTTGCCACCCTTTCCAAGGGAAACTCCCATTGAGCTCAGGGGGTGTTTCCTCTGAATAAGACTTTGGCCTATTAGTTTGGCCTTCTTTACCTTGCCCTTGAAAATCCCCTTCAGCTTCAGGCACAGTAAAATTCAATGTTGGAGTCACCCTATACTGACCACACTTCTGTGAGCAGAGGACATGTTCCCAGGCCCTTTTGCCTGGTTCTCGGAAATAATATTTCCATTTCCAGTTGATTTTCTTGCTCGCGTTCCTCTGCATGTACCAAGTTAATGGAGGAAGTTAAACATCATGTATGTGTTAGAGCAAAATAGAAATCCGAGGACTGGAAGAAGTGGTTGTATTATGGACTTAGTCCAAAGCTCTGAGAAGTCGAGAGAAAGATTCTTGTGACATCATCAGCTTTAGGATTACGGTCCATTTGCAGTAGAGAACTTGAGAAAGACATTCGTCCTGCTCACAGTACACTAGCCAGATAGCCTTTGCCAAGAATGTCCCATAGATCTTTGGTAGAAGAAAGAGGTTAAAAACAAAGCCGTCAGAACACATGGTTAACTGCACTGCATCTCATATGAAATATGCTTAGGAATCACCATCAGGAGATTACTATAGAGGCAAAATGTTATTTGGAATTGCAGCCAAATGCTGATTAAAAGAAGCTGAATGCTTCATGCAGTCACCCCTCCCACAAACATATCCTGCATTTGCATTCCCTTTGTGCTCCAGCAATCCTCTGTGGCTGCATCGTTATCCCATTCAAAGTGTCCATCCCAGATGCTGAAGAATTAGGACCAGTTGATAGTCTCACTTGCTCCCCAGGATTCCCCAGAGCACAAGTGAGCAGAACTGGGATTCCAACCTTCAGCTGTGGGGCCTCCAGAGCTCTCCTAACCATGGTTATGAATTTGTCTTGGAAAGACCATTCAACATCTGAACTTATAAAAAAAATTTTTGAAGAGTCAAAATTAATATGACACCAAACATTTCTAGGAAAGAAATTTAAGGATGTTCATTAGCCCTAATCTTCAGGGTCAGTTCAAGTTTGTTTTGTTTTTTTTTATAAAACCCTACAGAGGTGCCATCTTCTGTGAAGAACTTTGGAAGATAAGTTTATGGGGTTTGGATTATTTTCTTTGGTAACCTAAGGAACAAGTCACAGCCCTGACCAGAAGTATCATCAGGGCTCGTGCTGAGGCTGAGTGTTAATTCCCCCCTTGCCCATTCCCTGTGAGTAGTTGCGTCAGAAAGGCCACTGGGACAACTGGCATCTGGCACTGGAAGGGGAAATGAGGGGGTGAGCCATGACTCCCATCTTGAGAACTTCGTTTGAAGGGCTGCCAGTCTAGGATCTTTCACCAGTAATAACACTTGTTTCCTAAAAAAATCCAAAGGTAATAAATTACAAGGAGTACAAGATATTTTATGCTTTGTGGTGTGATGATCAAAAGATGTTATCATTCCGTTTCACATGTTTGCAGACAGTTGTTACGCTGGGTAAGTTACAGGCAGCTTTTGTTTCCCTTGAATGCTGAAACTTTATCTTCTTCTTAAAGGATAGTCTGTGGATGAGTGCACAAAGGAGAAGAGGCTCTTTGCCTTTCTGGCTCCTCTTTCCTCCTTGTCCAGGATCCAGACCCAACTTCTTCTCCAACAGGAAAACTGATGCTGAGAACAACCCTGGGAAATAGAAAGAGGCAAAAATTCCAGGTGCATTTCTGGTTAGTATTTACAGCATCCACATGAGGAATTTTACTAGAATATCCCAAGGGCTTAGGATGAGGCACAGCTCTCAGTTCTCCAGAAAATAACAAATATTTGTAAAGCATTTGTTCAATGGAACTCTGGGCTCCACTACTGGATTACCAGGGCAGTTCTCCTCCAAATCCTCCACTGATAGACATTTTGGCTTAATAGTCACCATAAAAGAGACCACATGTTTTTTCTTACTCTTAAATCATCAGAATTTTTTAAATTTCAGGGCATTTTGTTCTAGTTTTTATGCTGTTCTGTATTTCTAGGTTGCATTTGGTACCTGAAATGAAAATATTGTGAGAAACAATTCTGGTAGTACAGCTGAGATGGCAAAGAACAAAGTTAAATCACAATAAAAAAGCCAGCCACATCTTAGACTGATATCTAATCTTGGTTAGTTTTTTAGTATTTCTTTGAAAGTTTCCACTTTGCATCTCAGGAAATAATTCCTGTATTTTGTTCTTTAAATGCAAAAGGCATTGGATAAACTGAATCTTAAAAAAAACAAAAAAGGAAAAAAAAAGATATATTTGTAATGCAACATCAAACAATTGTTCTATTAACACACCTTCATAATGGTTTCTTTATGCAAACTTTATAGCCTTTGCACCGTTTCCTGATTCTGTTTTTTTCCAGTACATTTATTTCAATGAAAGCAGCTGTAAACCTTTTAAACAATTCTGAAGATTGGTCCTTATTCTCGTGCTTTAGGGTGTGCTGTTATACCTACAGCTTGCATAAACTGCTAGCAGACAGTATGAATGGAGCATCCTCCTCTTCAAGCTATGCCATTTGCAAGCCCTGCATGCATACATACTGTTTATGGTACACTTCAGTGCTTCTTTTTATTTCCTACAGACATCTTTATTTATGTTTTTAGATAGATGAAAAACAAAACAAGAGCATTGGGTAAATTGCTTTGAATAAATAAGAACTGACCAGATCCTTTACCCAGACATTGAACTGAATGAAATCTAAATCTTTTTATGTGTTTACATAAAAGAGTTGGAGCTCTTTTACTTTCTGGTTTAATCCAGTCCTGTGATGATTAATCTGTTAGTATACTGACCCAGTCACAGCCCAGCAATACCACAAACTTTCAGGAGGCTCTATTGTGGCAGGATTTCTAGCCTAGTTTCTACTCCGTATGTTCTAAATTTTCAGGCATTTCTTTGGGCCTCCAAATCCCAAGATATGAACACAGGTAATCTGAGCTATGGGCAAAATTGGCTGCTGAATCTCACACTAATGGCTCAAGTCCCATCTCTAGGTTTGAGGCTTGTTTGTCATCAAACCAGAGTAGTGATATTATCATACAAAATACTGTTCAACTTCTATCTCAGCAATTTCAGTACCATAATATTTGTATAATAGCAAAATTTACATTGCTTTCTTGTCTTCTCTATGTCTTCAAAGCATGTGCGGGATTTATTATTATCATTATTCTTCTTTGGTATTTTATCTGTCTCCCCATCTTTGTTTGTTTTGCTGAGAATGAAAAAGTGAAGCAGACGCAATAAGTTTTGTTTCTGACTTTGAAAGTTATAAGATCTGCAATCACACTCACCTTTTTCAGAAGACAACATTGTAATCTTTGGCCATATGTTAAGAGGATTCTGTGACTTGCTGAACTTTAACAGAAATGTCAGCTTCCCTAATCAAAGTATGTGTCAGGGTTGCTCTTTCAAATGCTGGAGATACCATCTCAAACACTTCATTTATGGTGTCAGACTGCTGAAAAGGATTTGCTTAAGTTTGCTAAGGCCATTGAGAATCGTATCCTTAATGTTGTGTGGTTGGTATTGTCCTATTTGTCTTAGTAACCTTATCTCTTTGCAAAGTAGCTAGATGACAAAGATATTTTCTCTAAAGATCTTTAACCTCTTGTGTTGCATGTAAACTGTACACAGAGAGCTTTCAATAAAGTAAATTAAAAGACATGGTTTCTCTTACCCTTTACACAGGCATTACTCTAATATTACTGAATTCTACCACTGTGAATGGGCTACTCTATGAATAGCTGCAAAAAAGATTGGAAAGATACCAGGGTGGAGGCTTTGTAGCTTTTTTTCCCCCTAAAAAGTGAACACTGGAGCTATCCCAGGGTCTCTTTAAATGATGTGGTTTAGCTCTCCTAGCCAGCCCCTGGCAGTAGGGTGCTCGTAGCAGGCACAGACCCAGCTCCACATCCTATATAAAACATATAAGACAATGTATTTAAGGACATTATGGTGCTTTCCCTGAGTATTTTCAATTTTTATTGAAATCAGTATGTGTGAAGGCTGCTCAGATCCTTAACAATTTCCTTTTGAATTTATGAGTTTGCATACTGAAAGCAGTTTTACAAATATCTTCCTTTTAATTCGCATGGGAAAGATATTCACTAAACTATTTGATTTCTTTTTCTCATGGGAGAGAGACCTGCTGCACCCATATGTACTTATGTTTTTGTTAACTCTCTTCAAAAATCTAGGCTGAGCTTAGATCTTGCACCTTTCATTCAGGAAGAAAACCAAAGGAAATATGGGTGAATTTAGCCTGACCAAAGAACATAAGATTGGATTTTAAGATTTTATTGGAAATGCAACCCTGTCCTTTGAGGGAAATTTTTCCCACTCAGGTCTAAAATAGAACTATAGTTTGCTGAGCACTTTTAAACAGAAGCATCTTTATTCAAATCTTCACCTGTTACAGAGTTATGACAGTTTCATGAAAACTGACATTAAGGAAATGTAAAATATTTCAATAGCGCTTTTTTCAACACTGCTTTTTTATATGTTTGGATTTATAGAAACAAATTAAAAATAAGTCTTTGTAATAGTGATTATGTGTAACATCTTGAACAAACCATAAGAACTATTAATGTTTTTCAATACGCCAAGCCAAAGCCAAACAGCTATTTTTGAAATACCATTCCAGAAAGGTTTTTCACTCTTGGGCCCACTTTGCCCATAACCTTACCAGGCTCCTGATGGAGGCAATGGCCCTGGCCTGTCCATAACAGACCAAAGATGCTTCAGGGTGTTTCTATGCAGCAAATCACTGAGATCCATGTAAGCATGGATGGGCCAGCTCCTGGAAGAGGAATAGGCAAGACACTTACTCAGCACAGTGCAACGCTATTCAGCACAGCCAGTTGAAAGCTTCCTCAGATACTCTAGCAGAGTCTGGAGTGTGATCAGGCTAGGTAAGGACCCAGCTGGATGCGGTCCTGAGCAACCTGCTCTTGATCTCCAGAGGCACTTTCCCACCTCAGCCAATTCTGTGATTCTGCAATATATCATCACTCACTCCCACTTTTCCCCTGGCTCTTCAAATATTTAAGTACTTCACCGCATTTCATGAAGCAGATTAACCCAACATCACCATGTAAAACTGCCAGATACCCTTCCTAGGACAATTCCCCCTCCTCTCCATCCTTCTCTGCCTTTGGCTTGTAGCAAGGAGCCTTGGCAGACCTGTTGTTATCCCCTGCCCCTCTTGATGGTGGCAGCACCCTCCACCTCACTCCAATGATGTGCAGAGCAAGAGCTGTTTCCCAGTCTGCTGCTGCCGATGCAAAACGCAGGGTCACGGCAAATGGGGGAATGGCTGAAGCTGGCTGAGTGGCGCCAGCATTCAGGCTGCCACTGCTCTTTCAGACAGTCCTTTTCCAGATAGTGTAATGAGGAATAAATTGGGACCTGGATGAATGCTCAATAGGAAAAGGGTGTAAGAAACCATCCCTCTCTCAGTGGTGCTTTCGCCTGGCCCTCATTTCGATTGCTGATTCCATTTAAAGTTTATCTTTGCCCTGTGGTACTGGTACGCAAGGCTGGCAATTCCCTCAGTCCGACAGCCTCACTTTGCTGCCCTTTTCTTGAATGCGAGCGTTTCCTGTTAAAAGGATTCCATTTAATACCCTGCAAATTATCTGGGGTGGTGCAGAGCGATTTATTTTGTAAGCCTTATGCTGTGGATTGAAATTGCTTTTCCTCATCTCTGCACGTGGCAGCAGGGAGCGCAGGCATGGGGGTTGCAGCAGCCACCACAGCACTAAACCACAGCGGCCACAGGCTCTGCTGGCACCCTGATGCAGGCTCTACTTGCCAGAGGGTAAACCTGCTCCTGGCTCCTTCCAGGGGGCAGGAGGCAAAAAAACCAAGCAGACTTTACACACATACGCAGCTGTTTGAAGAGGCTCAATTCTTGAAAGAAAAGAAGGCTTCAATTTGCTTAACACTGTCTGAGGTATAGGAAAGATTAGACCTGCCCTTCTCACTTGGCATTCATACCCAGAAAGATGCCCAAGTGGCAGTCCCGGGTGCAGGGTGAGTAATTAGGGATCCTGGCACTGACCCTGGGTGCTTGCCCAGGCCAAGTGATGGCAGAGCAAAGTCACACAGGGAGATAGTGCTGTTGTATGCTTCACCCAGCCTGTTTTATAAACCAAAAATTATCAAATCTGGAAGAAAGGAGTCCCCAAGCTTCCTGTTTTTTCCAAAAGCAAAGCTGCCTCAGAGTCATCTCAAATTAGGAAGAGGATACAAAAAAGCCAACTCATTTGTTTGATGTAGTTTAGCAAAGAAATCCACTGCAAAATGCAAAACTCAACATTTTCTTTCATGACTAAATACTTTCCAGCAAACAAAGGAAAGGAAGTTTAAAACTATATGAAAGAACTCTCTTTCCTCCTTCCCTTACCCATTTGCTTCCCTACCACTAACTTTATGCGAATAACCAAAAGCCCGAGCCACAATTGTACCCCATAGCATAGATATAATTCAAACAGACGTTAAGAATCATCCAACAGAATGCATTCCCACATTATTTAGCAGCATTTAGAAGAGGATTTGTTATAGATATGAATAACGAGAGCAGCTTATAATAGCTAAAATAAATTTGTCCGGATAGAAAGCTTCATGCTTCATGGTTTAGGTCAATCTGTAATTTCTAGGGATTAGAGTGAATCTTTCAAAAGGGTAGATTATGCTACTGCTCCTTTCCCTGGAGTTCCTTTGACTGTCTTCTGAAGATCTGCTCTTAGTCACTGCCAGAGGGAAGGTATTGCATTTGATCTGTTTGATTTCATAAGGCAGTTCTTGCTTCTTGATGATTTGTATTCAAATCGGCCAGAAAGGTTAAGAATGGGAGAAATAGAGTAATATCATTCTTACTTTAGCAATAGAAGACCAAGGCTTGCACACTTTTGTGGGCTTTTTCAAGGGCATTTAAAGAATTCAAGGGCAGTGTGGGACGTGGTGGCAGAGCAGAGAGCGGGAGGGAGCAGCTCCATGACCCGCAGGAACTGCCGTGAACTGGTGTCGCAGAAGAACTCGAAGAAGCAGAGTGACTCAGGCAAGGGCAAGTGGTGGGAAGACAGGCTTTCAGTCACTGCCCACAAGCAGAGGGTCTTAGAGATCATGCAGCAGAAGCAGAAGACGGCCAACAAGAAGAAAAAAAAATTTGAAAAAAAAATTTTAAAAAAAAATTATCAACAACATAGACAAGGGGTTTGAGTGTACCCTCAGCCAGGGGGGTTGTGGCATCTCCTTCTCTGGAGATATTCAAAACCCACCTGGACAATATCCTGTGCAACCTGCTCTAGGTGAACCTGCTTTAGCAGAAGGGTTGGACTAGATGATCTCCCGAGGTCCCTTCCAACCCTTGCCATTCTGTGATTCTGTGATTCTCAGCAAGTTTGCAGATGACACTAAGATGGGTGGAAGTGTTGATCTGCTTGAGGGTAGGAAGGCTCTACAGAGGAACCTGGACAAGCTAGATCGATGGGCTGAGGCCAACTGTATGAGGTTCAACAAGGCCAAGTGCCAGATCCTGCACTTGGGTCACAACAACCCCATGCAACGCTACAGGCTTGGGGAAGAGTGGCTGGAAAGATGCCTGGCAGAAAAGGACCTGGGGGTACTGGTCAAAAGCTGACTGAATATGAGCCAGCAGTGTGCCCAGGTGGCCAAGAGGGCCATCCTGGCTTTTATCAGGAATACTGTGGCCAGCAGGACCAGGGAAGTCATCCTTCCCCTGTACTTGGTACTGGTGAGGCTGCACCTTGAAGCTTGTGTTCAGTTTTGGGCCCCTCAGTTCAAGAAAGACATTGAGGTGCTGGACCGTGTCCCAAGAAGGGCAATGAAGCTGGTGAGGGGTCTGGAGCACAAGTCTTATAAGGAGTGGCTGAGGGAACTGGGGTTGTTCAGCCTGGAGAAAAGGAGCCTGAGGGGAGACCTTATTACTCTCTACAGCTTCCTGACAGGAGGTTGTAGCGAGGTGGGGGTTGGTATCTTCCCCCAAGTAACAAGCAATAAGACAAAAGGAAAGGGCCTCAAGTTGTGCTAGGGGATGCTCAGATTGGATATTAGAACAAATTTCTTCACTGAAAGGGTTAACAGGCACAAGAGCGGTCTACCCAGGGAAGCGGTCGAGTCACCAACCCTGGACCTATTTAAAAGACAGGTAATTGAGGTACTTAGGGACATGGTTTAGTAATGGACAGGTACTGTTGGACTCAATGATCTTAAAGTTCTTTTCCAACCAAATGATTCTATGAATTTGTGGCAAAGTCAGACCTCTTCGTTGCCTTATCCGCAAGAACAACCTTATTCCTGACCAGTATATTCTTTTGATGGATCAGCACCCTTGGTTTTAGTTTTGTTCCAGAATGAAAATCACAAAAAAGATGGCTTATCTTGAGACTCCCAGAATTCATCAAATTTTGGTTTTCAATTAGGATGCAGTAGTTGCCTCACTTGTTACTGATATCACTTCCAGAACGTGAATAGCTATTTGAACACTCATTTAAAAACACAAAAGTGATGGAATCTGAGATTCATGTAATGGGCACAAGAGATACAGGATGCTGAGGAATAAAAATATGTTTGTGACTAATTCATTAGAGAAACTCCTCATGGAAGATGCAGTTGATCATGATTTCCCTGTAGTGTTGTGAAAATTAGTATCTGCCTGGGTTATATCTACCCTGTAAATGAAAAGAGCTCAAGAGAAATGGAAGCTTCAGCCTTGCTTTTAAGAATGTGTAAATTTGGGGGGTCTGAATAGCATAACTTGCTTTTATCCTAGATCTTGCTCAGTGTTTCTATTCTTCAGGCAGAGTTTGAACAAAATTCCACGCTGCCTGGGCCAAGGGTATCTGCCCACAAACTCATCACAACAGGGAAATAAATTCCACACTACCCATTTTATTAAGATAGGCTCACTATCTCATTAATTAATTTTTTACCAAGTAAAAAAAGTAACATAATTATTTTTTCATTGGTTGTCGTGTCATTTTAAATGACCTCTCTTATCTCAGCTTTCTCAGCCTGTAAAATGTAGTTAATACAACTAATCTAGGAATTCCTGTGCCTAAAGCTCTTTCATAACATGACACGATAGTACAATCTAAGTTGTATCAAGTATCCAAAATGGGAAATTTTTTTCCATTTAAGATGCAAGAATAAAAACAAGCCCAGAAGAAAGGAAGAACACATATTTTTCTGCCTCTCTCCTTTTCATCTTAAGAGGTTTTAAAGGTGAAGTTGAAGTTGCCACAATATTTTTGTAACAACTGAGCTACATAATGAATGTCTCATTGAAGGACGGATAAACACTTCCAGATAGTTGATGAATTTTGGTTTATAATAAAAGTTATAAAAATTTTATTTGAAAACAGGAAAAATATTTGCTGATCCGTTCTTCCAAAATCTTTGGATTGCACAGCTCTCTTCACTTGTATCTGCTTGGTTCAAACATGGGACATGGGCTATTCAGCCTTATTATCATGTAAAACTAGATGGAGTTTTATAGAAGGAAAACCTCAAAGTAGAGGAGGTTTCCAGCCCCTCCAGTGTGTGAGAAAGGATAATCAGTGAGCTTCCACCATGCACAATCTGCATGTTTGTCAGTGAAACAAGGTCAAGGAAGTACATTTCCCCTCCCTAAATATGCATTGCACCAGCCTTGAGGTTTCAAAACCAAATTAAATTCCCTTCCTTCTGGTCTTACTGTTGTAAAGAGTGGCTGCAGGCTGCTATGCAGCTGACATTTACACTGCCTTATGCGGACAGCAGTTACTGAAGGGTCTGTCTGGTTTGGTTCTTCAGCCAGTGTTTTACCAGGGTTAAGGGCTGACAGGTATTTTCCAAATGATATACTGGATATCTGTTCACAAATAATGAAAAACCTGTAAATAGATAGATGCACAGGTGCTTTTACCTGTGTATATCCTGAGCTGAGGGTCAAACGCGTGGGCCTGTTACAAGCTTATCCCTGCTATAAACCTCAAAGCAGAATGACTTGAAAATTTCAGGGGCAAAATAAACAAATCAGACTGACAGAATTGGAGAAAAGCAGCTTAAGAGGAGCTTGTCAGCACAACCTGCTCCCTTTTCTAACCTGGCAGCAATTCCCTCTGGGTTCCTGCCGTTCTCCTATGCATTTCCCTTCCAACCCTCATTTCCCTATGGAGCTCCCTCAGCCCATCCGATTTTTAACATCTGCTGGCACTGAACTCCTGCAACTCTCAATCTGTTTCCCCTTGGCTTCCTTCTTCCTTCCAATTCATCTTTCTTATTTTTGTCTTGGTGAGACTTCCCTCCCTCTCTCTGCCTTCCTGCTGCTATCACCATTTTCATCTCTCCGCCTTCCGGGTGACACCAGGCTGACTCTCACTGGTGAGGCGACCTGGGCGAGTGAGTCCCCCTTCCCAAGGCAGACGCATCTCTCTGCTAACACCCTACCACCCAAGGGGCAGGCCAACTCTTCTCCCCCAGGCTACTGGCATCCCTCTGCTTTCCCTTTGGTTGTTCTAGTGTTCATCTGCCCTGAAATAAGCTGGCTGCACAACCTTGAAAGTGGTGGGAAACGAACCCAGAGGAAAATAATGAACAGTTTTCTGCCAGTTCAGTGAGTTAAACTGGCTGACTGAAGTAGGATGCTGCTGTAGGAAGAGGTTTAGTTTTCTTGCCCTCTGTATCTGTAGTCCATATAGCATCAGGGTCATATTGTAGTGAAACAACTGGGTGTACAGGTGAGGTAAAGGAAGGGAGGTAAAGAAAAAAAGCACATGGAATTGGGGGAACCACCGAGCCTGCATCACCTTAAGCTTGACCAAAACCATTCCCCTATGTGGGATATATTCCACAGGCTGAGAATTACTGCAGTCTTGTACACATAGGACCAATACATTGCTGCCTCAACTCAGGTCTTCCCGCAAGAGAGTGTGGCTGCTCCTGCTCATTCCCGCAGACAGCTCTGTCCAGGCTGAATAAGCCCAGGAGCATTATAGCCACCCAGGCCTCTGTCTGCAGGAATGAGGGGAGGACTTGTGTTCCCCTACCTTCAGCTAAGGATTCTTGGTATGCAATTTTGTCCTTCATCTCATCAAAAGGCCACATAATCATAAATATCCTTGTTAATTACCTAATAATTCAGGTTTAAGGTGGAAGAAGCTGAGACTGCAGAGGTTAAGTGACATAGGCCTACAAAGGGAACAGTCTGAGATCAGCCTCCATCTCCACTGTTTGTCAAGAACCAGAATTTTAACTCCTTAGTTGGAAGAAATGCTATTAAAGTCAGTGGGGTCTAATGTCTTAAGCATAAAGGCTAATTTTTACTTTAAGCTCTTCTAATAACTTTCTGAGTAGCCTCAGATAAGCAATTTATTTCTCTAATGTAAAACAATAATGGACAACAGTACTCTGACAGGCACATCAGTCTTATTCCTGTACAAATTGGAAACCTAATGTTGGGAAAAATTAAGCAGGGGAAATAAAAATTAATAACTAGAAATAGGGGACTGATTTTAGAAAAGCACATCTAGAGTAGAATAAGAGGGGTTGGGGAAGTCAAATGTACATCCATCTCAAGGGACACTTTTCAGGTTTGTTGTCCTCCTATACATTTCCTGCACAGAAGCACAAGCTTATAAGTGACATGTAAATACGTAACACACTGATTTTCTTCCTACTTCTTCAGGTTTTGAAATATTGAAATTGGACTAAGCTATTCCTGATTCATATAGTGTAAATGAGAGGAATTCAGTCCTGATATCTGACCTGATAGATATCTGACCTGAAAAAAAATCTGCATGTTTCAAATGCAGCTGTCTGCCTTATATTCCTTATGTCGTGTAATACCTTCTTGTACCAACAGGCAGGCAGGCAACTTGTCAGCAACAATAACAAACATGCACAGATGTTATTGTTAGTGTAAAGTAGTTGTGCTTAATTCCCTTCTTTTCCTTGATTTTTTTGAGGAATCTTTTGTAGTGATCTTATTCCATTCCTGTACGTCTGCAGTTGATAAATTATTTCTGTTCACTTTAATCCATTTTTTATTATTCTTCCAGATCTTTTTATTTTCCTGGTGTTGCTGAAAATAAATCTTTTCAAGAGTTCAGCAGTATATTCAGAGGGATGTTTTGAACAGTATGGGTGCTTCTTCTAGGAGTTAATGAATTAGAAAATAAGGAAATAGTGGTTTGAAATTAGTTAATTGTCTTACCTTAAAAAAACCCATGTATTAATGAATGTTGCTAACTAAATTGTCATGTATTGGTTTTGACATATTCCCCACTTGAGTTTTCATGCTGTCTCTTTGTTTCTAAGCTGAGTGCATGAGCTGTGTCCTAATGCACCATGGATCTGCAGCCCCATTTCCTATGGAAACAAGGCTTCTGCAGCCAGCTGCTGGGCTTGTACTCTGAATTTTGAATCTGTTGACTGATTTTGACAGAGACGTAGAAATCCCAATCACAACCAGGTTCCTACAAGCTTCAGTAAAACAAGTTGTCACATACAGAAAGATTTTCTAAGTGACTGAAAGAAAGGAATATTATATATGCATATGTGGTCAGACTTCAGAGAATCCAAGTAGAAGAGAGACCATACAAAAATATGTCTAAAATAGAAATAAGCTTTAGTCAAATCTCCTTAAAAACCAAAGTCAATCAGCCAAGAAACATAAATCATCGCAAATCAGACTTCATTAATTCTAGGACTCACCACCATAATTGTTTTCTTGTGCCAGCTCAATACATTCTCATTTTGTTTCCTTAGATGACCTTACATCTATAGCCAGTGTATTTTTATTACAGTTTATTCTCAAAGCAGATCGTCCTGCAGCTGCATTTTTTCCCAGGCTCCTGCTGGTTTCACCTCTACTGCATTTCCAAGTATTTATTTTGCTTACAGTGAATCAAGCTCTATCTGGATTTTAATAGACTGGTAAGTCAACTGAATCAGCACTGTGTCCATGAATAGGACCTATGGCTACATCTGTATTAGTAAATTAAGCATGCCCAGGAACATTTGCTGGCACCGAGGCAAGATGATGCAGAACAGCCTGCATCAGTACTATTGAATTAGCTTACCAGAACAGGGTGGCTGAATGCAAACTGCCTATGGAGAAGGACTCCTTCCCCATGCTGTTCCTGAGAATTGCTTGGCAGTGTGTTAGCTGGGGTGTTTGTACCTTTGCCAAAAACATGCCAGGCATCATCCTAACAATTTCATAGTATAAATAATCAAGCTCCAGTGCCTGGGAATGTCCCCTGGCCCTGCCTAATTAACCGTATAACATGAAACTCCTACATCCTTATCTTCAGGCAGTTTGTGCGCGGCCATCTCTGCTTCCAGTGTGCCAATTCACTGCTCATATGAGTTGGGCATAATTTATAGGCTGAGCATATGAGCTGAGCATCCCTAACCTGCTCAATTTAAAAAAGAATAAGCTCAGACCTTCCTTTTAAATGAATTCATATTGTTTTGACCAAAACAGAGAAGCTGCATCTTATATAATCATCTCATCTGAAGGTTATAAGGGACCGGATTTCCGGTAGGGAGGCTGAGGAAGCAGGGCAAACCAAGGCAGTCATGTGAACAAAACTGATCCCACGTAGTCCTGAAGCTCTGAGTTCTCAGTGGTCATGCTTTTTTTCTTGTAAAAGTGTAAATTTCCTGTATTTTTCAGCGCAGTGATTTTAATATAAGGCATATAAGTACTGAATTGTTTCTGCAATGTATTATACATCTTAATTTCTCTTTGGTCTCAATCAGAAGTCTTATCTGCTGGGAATCTCTGTTTGGATTTGTTGTTTTCTAACCTAAGCCAGGTTTTCTTCCCTCCTTCCTCCCTTCCCTCCTTCCTTCCTTTCTTTCTTCCTTCCTTTCTTCCTTCCTTCTTTCTTTCCTTCCTTCCTCCTACTCCTTTCCACAATACAAAATACGTAGCTAATCCTTCACTCCTTTTAAAAGCCACAGTCCAGAAAAGCACCTAACCACATGCTAATCTCAAGTGAAGAGGCTACTCATATGCTTGAAGTTATGCAAGTACTTAAGTGCTTTTGTAGATCAAAGTCTGGATTTACTGATGTGTATCTGAAGATCAGAGGCTGATCCATTACTCCAGAACACCTTGGAAATAGGTTTTATGTTTGCTTCTCTGTTTGCATTCCTCTGAGACTTTGGTAATGAAGGGAACTATTTATTTTCTCACTACTAACTTTCCCAACTGGAGAGCAGAAATCCTATTTTTAGTAGTACATTATTCTGCCTCAAAAGAGAGAAGAGGGAAGGATGGAAGTTGTTTATGAATATAATATACTTTGGATTAAGATATAAGGCTACTTTATCAAGGCTTGATTTGTTACAGTTGTTAAAGAAACCTGCTAGGGATGAAAGGAATTAGAATGAAGGCTCGTGGCATTGCAGTGCCTGTGCCTGCATCAGGGCTCCCACTCTTCCAGGAACATTTTCTCAGGGCCTTCCTTCTCAGTAGAAAAAGCCATGAAGTCCTGAAGCTCATCAAGCAAACCTCAGCTCAGGGAAGACTTTTTTATTTTTATTAATTTGTTTCCATAACTTCTTGTTTATTTTATTCACATTTTAGAAGTTGTTTACATGCTTTAAATACTAACTTGCCTTTAATTTTATTCTTCAAAACCTCAGTTAATCAAAAACAAAACTCAACTACAAAGCAAAGAATTATTTCACAATCACTCAAGCCCATATCTCTCCTCTCTTCTCTGAGCAGCAGCTCATAGAAAGAAGTAGAACTGGCTGATCTGTGGGAGAGGTGAAAGTAAGAGAACCTGCTCCCTTAGAGCCTTGCCTCTTACTTGGACTCTGTGGGAAGTCCTCAGTGAATAAGCCATGGGACCAAAATTTTTCATGAAGCTTGGAGCCACAGCAAACCTTCCTTGTGAACCTTCTGACTTTTCTGTTGGGTTGGAAATCCACTGGGGAATTAATGGGGATGTACCCCTGGAACACTGATTGGAGAAGAATGTCCCTATCGCTTCCCCAACTACTCAGGAAGTGACATTCATTTCAGATCAGGATGCCTTCTCTAGATGGACACTGGTGGTTCAACGTCTTAAAATGGGCTTAAAAGTACTAATCTGCAAGTGATCTATTAATCCTCCTCTTCCTGTCCCTCTTCCTCTGGTGGCCACTTTCATTATGTATGCTAAGGCTCATGCCAGTCTACTGGGAATGTAGCTATATCGTTCGTCCAAAGGGAAAGAAAAATCAATCCTTTTCCAGATGCCTTCATGCTGGTTCTTTGCTTTTGGTAGGCAACAGTCCTCTCTGTCCTCTAGATCTACTTTAGTTTAGCTCGTGACTTCTTAGCACAGTAACTCCCATTTATCAGACTGTTGTAATCCCTGCAATTCTTGATGGGATCTGCATTTGCAAAGATGCTGTATTTGAGATGCTGTATTTGAGAACAGGATGGTTCTGCCCATACAGGGATCTAGGCATGGCCAGATAAGAGACCCAAGGCTTTGTCCTCTAAACAGCCTCTTGGTAGGTCTCTTGGTAAGGTCTTGGTCAGTGCAGAGCTGGGCAGGTGGGAGTCACGGATGCTCTTGTTCCTTGGAAGGGACCTTTCTTGCTTGTGGCAAAAGAACAGCTAAAATCCAGTTTGGAGGACATACTGCAATCATCCCATAAAGCTGGCAAGATCTTTTTCAATAAGTGGGGAAAATGTCTTTAGATCCTGATGTATGATGGTACAACTCAGCCTGGGAGGTAAAAGGCTTAATGAAATGGAGGCCAAAAGAGCCTCAAGGAAGAAAGCTCAGGGAGAATCAATTAGCACTTTCCAGTCATCAAAACCGAACATGTACAACCATAGCTGTTCATCACAGTTGAATCTATTCTCACACAAGCAAATACATGGGTGGTGAAAGTAAATAGCTGCATTACCTTAAGTGCCTCGTAATCATCCTTAATTATGAAGATCAGCCATCATTACTATTATTATTATTAGACCTGTTAGACATAACACTGGCTTCAGAAGGATTTGAATTAGGCCTTAAAGTATCCCAAACTAATATGGCACTGGCTCATAATTTCCATCTCTATTTTCTGATGCTTTCTTTAGTTCTGCTTTACCGTAGTAAAAATATAGCTATTCTAGTGGAAGAAATTTAATCTCTCTATTTCAAACTCTGCTTTTGCTCAATCACTAACAAAATTTTATTGTGTCTTGTTTGTTTTTTTCATTTCCATAGTGTTTGCAACAGTCTGCATAGAAGACCCTGACAGATTTAAACTGTTTCTATAAGAGTAAAGATCTCTCCCAAACATCATTATGCTAATGCTTTGTAAGCATAGCACCTATGGGAATTTCATGTTGTCAGGGTTTTTTCTAAAAGGCATGTGTTATGCCAGTGTATAATATACACTGTCTCTGCTGCAACATTAAACCAAGGGAGAGAACAAAATTTAATCCAACTTGCAGAGCAATTATTCAAAACCAAATAGTGCAGTTACTTTCAGTAGAGATAAGAGCAAACCAAAACTCTGGTGCAAACCAAATTTCTGACATTTTATTTCACTCACTACCTTTCCTTTTAATCACTATGTATGCCTGATCAGAGCAAATCTGGTGAGGTTGTCCCCTTACCTCTACAGAATCTGGTTTCTTTGTTATGACAGACTTTGCCAAGAGGCATTAAATGACTTTCTGTTATGGACCAGGAACATCTTAATTACATGTCCTAGGTCCAATTTTCCTTATATACAACTGCCCACACTCCCAGTCTTCCTGAAGGTGATCCAGGTTACAAGTCCACTACACCTTCAAAAGGAATTCCAGGAGTTAAAACTCAGGCTCTCATTTACTATGCAAAATCTGTGATTACAATGCAAGTTGCTGGCTTCCTGAAAGCACAGCCCAGCTCTTTCATAATGGGGATTCTATGTCATAGAGTATTTTACTGGGAATGTAAGCACTTTAATAAGAAAAGGATTGATTTTGCAACCTGCACAAGATTCTAATGATTGAAAATAATGTATTGATTTTTTTTTTTAAATTAAAGCCGTCTTTCTATTCATAATGGAAGGTCCTGCCCTTCTTGAGATTTATCACCGTAGGCCTTGGGTGAAGCTTGCAATTTTGCTCTTACACAGTGAACATAAGGGAAGGAATAGACTATTAAGATGGATGGCTTTTTTATTTTATTTATTTAAACCAGGTTAATGTTGGCTTTTTATGTAGACAGAGAAGTGTGGGCAAGAAAGTCTTGGGAATTAGGTGGGAATATATACACCAAAAGAAGTAGAAGCCTGGACTCTCTCTCTGGGTACTCTGTACTCTGGGTACAGCAGGACTTGAAAGTAGTCCTTCAGGTCCTTCAAGATTGAGACTTCATGCTTCTACCTCCCTGCCCACAGCTGTGAATGTGTGCTTGGAAAGGTAGGACTCAAAGCATAATCCTGAAACAAGTCACGCTGTTCCAGTGACCTGGCTGTGTATTTGAAAGCACAAAAAAGGAGGCAGAGCACTGAAATGCAGGTGTCTTGTACTGTTACAAACATAGACTTGATCCCTCCATGGAAAATTTGCCAAGTTGCAGTAGTTTGAGGGGTTTCTCTGGGCTGATGGGTTCACATGTGCAAGGTGTGAGGCTTCAAGGACAAGTTCCCCAACTGTGATAATGTTTTTTGACCCACAGTAATCCACAAGGAGATGGTGTCCCTTTGCCACTCTTCATCGTTATTGTTGATGTACAGCACTGGGTTTTTTTAAGCCAGTATTATTATTATTTATTATTATTATTATTCCATTGCTTCTTGCTTGTTTTATTAATTTACAATACCTACTGCCTAGCAACAAGTGGCTTTAATTTTTAAAAAATATAAATTAAAAAGTCCCCATAAATTAACATGCCATCCCCAAGAAGTGGTGGTACTAAAACCATCACTAATCTGTCTCTAGCTGGTGATTAAAGGAAAGGACAGAATAATAATCTGCCTAAAGCAATGCAGCAGCAATTGTCACATGCACAACATGCACGGAAGAAGCTCCCTCCCTCCCTCCAAGTGGTATCACATTGAGTCTAGGAGACAGGAAACCACCTATGGGAAGAGGAATCTGTCTTTCTGGCTCAGGAACAGTGATTTCAAGTTTGTCCAGCCTATCTATGTTAAGAGGATGCTTTCCTTTATTCTGCAGGCTGGTAGGACTACGTGAAGATACTTTGTGTCTGACACTTGGTATAATGTGCATGGTTGTGCCCAATGCTAAAAGTACCTAGACTTCAACCTTCCTGAGCAGAGTGCATGGGCCAGATTTTCCCTCTGGTGTAGAGCATCTTCACTGAGGCAGGAAACGAATAAAAGCCAGTCACTGGATAGCAACAGTGGTGGAGCCTCAGGGTGCCTTGTGGTCATTTCTATTCCAACTGTACTCACAGTCATTGTGCCAACAACCCACAGAGATGTCCGATTTGCGTTTTTGCCTACCTATAACTTCAAGGCTTGATCCAATGTTCACTAAAGCTGTAGAAATCTTTCTGTTAGTTTCAATGGAATTTAGCTCTCACAGTGCTTGTGCAAATCAGAAATGTTCAATCTACGCTCTGCAGGCCATGTGCAGGTTGTTAGGATAATTTATCTACATCATGGCCTGCCCCAAACCTCCTTCTTCCCCTGGGAAAATGTTCCCTCCCTGTCAGGTGATCATGATTTGGAAAGAGGGCAGCCAGGAGCAGGCAGGCTGGATTGCTGCAGAGGAAGGTGTGCCTGCCTGGCTTCCCACTTTTTCAGGGCCGTCTGGTTCCTACCTGTGTTCTTCTATTCTACAATGTGTGCAAAGGCAGTCACGTAAGCATGAGCATATTAAAACCATGCATGTAGCAGCAAGCCCACAGGAGCCCCGTGAATAGCCTCTGCTCCATAGAACAAGGTATGTTCCCCTCCCTGCTGGAAGAAGTGGGTCCTACATGATCACAGTCATCATATCACGTACCCAAGCCCCAGAGAGCGTGCTGGGTCAGAGGGAAGGAGGTGTGCAGCTTTTGCTGGTCAGTCTGTGGTCAGAGGGAAGGAGGTGTGCAGCTTTTGCTACTCCTGCTGTAACCAACTTTCCATTCTTTCATAATGTAAAATTCTCCCTGGGTTGCAGCCCAAGCCTTTCAGGAGGCAAAACCACTTGCTTAATGTCATGAAGAAAGCAAGTTGCACTGCTAAAATGCTGGCAGGCGTTCAAATCCAGCAGAAAGTTTAGAGCTGTATGAAAACACAACACACAAAAAATCATGTGAGCAGCACTTTTTGTCTGCTGCAAATAGTCTGTGTGCATTTGGGAAACTTTTTGCTATTATACAACAAAATGTTGTTTAAGAAAAGAAGAAGGAAAGTGAAAGAGCATTTTCTTAAAGGGAGACCACCTGGTATGAACATGGCCATGGTTGTTAGCTTTGGCAGTAATTAAGAGGGGGCAGTTATTCAGCGGTCTCGGCTTGTTGGCAGTCTCTGCTCAGTGCCTATTGCTCTGGTGTTCATAATCACTGACCAAGGACACACAGTAGGAAAATTAAGGGTTTGAATGGGTTTGGAAAGGACTGACCTGTTTTGCTGTCTCTGGAGTCATTCTTTTTAACAAAGATACACTGAGCCTGCTTAACCCTGCAAAGTACAGTTTACAGATACCTCCAACAAATTAGGGGCATTAGCCTGGTTAAATTAATTAAAGCAATGTTAGCATGCACAGACTGCTTCTGAGGCTTGGCTAGCTAGCTCAAAGCAAGCTCCTCGGTTTTATGCAGCTTAAACATACTTTCGCAGGGCTGCGTGGGACTTCGTCACTGTCACACACTGAGCACTTCTTCTGTCTTCCAGTGCTAACACTTGCTGTCTTGTGCCAACACTAGCTAGTCCCTCTATAAAAACACTCAGTTGCACATTTTGTAGCTTCTGTAAGCCATGTTCTTGGCTTAGTCTCCAGAGGCTGCAATCATCTTCCCTGTCTCTCTCCTGACGTTGTTAACCTCCTGTTGGTTTTTACTTCTCCAGTTGCCTGCAATGCCTCCTTCTAGCTCCTTCATGCCAGGGAGTTGATAAGGATTCAGTTTTCTTCCTCTCTATGCTGTTTTCTCCCCCGATTAGGAAACCTGTAAACTCTCAATTCATACTTTCTTCTGGACTCCCCCATTCCCTCCTCATGCTGCTTTGACTATGTTTGTCTCAGATGGATTTCTCGTGCCTTTTCTTCCCCCATATCAGAGTTTCAGTTTGACCCCCGTTCCCCCTCTTCTCTTCCTGCTCCCTGGCATAGTTTCCTTCATGTGTTTAGGTTAAATGATAGCCAAATCAAGCTTTGAAGTTCTGGCCAGGCTAGCAGTTATCCCAAAAGAGAGCATTTATTTGGCCGTAAATTGCTGAGAGGTTTAGTTTTTTCAAATGAGCTTTCTCTTTTGAGCAGGGATGTGCTGCTAACCAGGGAGACATCAGCCAGTCCCAGGGCATCCGTCAAGGTGGACAGCATGGCGAGTAACTGACCCCTGGGCACAGCAGTCACCCAGGTGCTGAATAAGGATGTTCTTAGATGTGCAGCCATAGGTTTTGCACACCCAGTAAATGCTAATTCCTTTCTGTGATTCATCTTTTTTGCCATGGTTGGCAAAAGAACCCTTGATTCTCTCCTCTTGTTTTTCCTTCTCCTGTGAAGCATCTTGGAAACAGGTCCCAAAGTTTTTGTGATGCTTTAATGGAAACAAGATAACCAGCCCGTGTAACGGGCAGTTTCCTGGCAGATTCCCTTTTCTTAAAAGTACTACCTGAGTTTAATGAGTTGAAACTCACAAGTATAATTAGCAAAAGGCTTAAGATACTACTCTCTGAACTTAATTGAATTTAATTTACAGTCTGAACAATTACATTTACATGTTCGAGCAAATGTTTGCCTTTATTTTAAAGTCTTCATCTCTTCTTATCTGCCAGGCCTTAGTGAGGCAAAAGTTCACTCATTAAGCTTCACGGTACTAGGGCATCTGACTTGTCTTGGCTTGGAAACTGAATTTGTGAAATGTGACCCCTGAACATATCATAAAAGCTCTTCTAATGGAAAAAAAAATGTTATCAGCTTTTAAAATGTATGTGCTTAAGCCTTAAAGGAATGCTGTGTAGTATTAGCACAGCAACCTGCAAGTTCACCAGAAAAAGGAAGGACTTACAGTAATTAAGCTGTGGACTGTGTTTGAAAGATGGGGTGTAGGGAGGGCGGTTGAGTTTTTGTTGTTTTTAAAAAATTATTTTTATTTATTTATTTCAGGTGAATTTCTAAGCTTATTGCTATGAAAGGCTGTGTTGCTTTAAAGTCTATTTGGTTTACTGTGTCACTATGGGAGTCTATTGAGAGAGTGTATAAATTTTATCTATATAAGACACAGGATGGTTTGTTTTCCTATGGCATCTCCTAACATACAGGTATTGCAGTTAGCCAAGAACATCATGCTTTACAGATCTCAGTGTCTTGGGCAGAAATTCTCCTTTGCCAGCCAGAAGTCATGAAACCTAAGGCAGAAATCAGCATGAGGAGACCAGGCACCTGACTGACTGCAGCATTAATCTTCAGAACCCATTAAGGTAAATAAAGGCCCCTTCTGTTCTACGCTGGACTTGGAGAGAAAATTCAGCAACAGTTGGGGACTTTCTCCAAAGCAACAAGAAGCCAACTATTCATCAGAATATGAAGTGTTGGAAAGCCATAGATGGCAAAATCCTGCAGTAACAGGTGTAGAGGCTGAAGTTAGACCAAGTAGAGAAAGATGGAAGAGGTGAGAAAACCATCAGTCTGTGAGCAGCAGAACAGCTCCTGGTGCAGGCTGGTGGAGGACGACATGCTGAACAGATTCTCTGCTGTCCTGTCTGCACTCCTGTATCAATATTTTTGGAGAGAAATTGCTTCTTGAGAAAACCAATTAGAGAGAACTGAGTGCAAAAGCAATACAGTTTTGCAGCTACAGGCTGTGCAAAGACAACCAGAAGACAAGTTTTACTCTCAGATATTCCAATTTGGTCCTGCTTTGGCAAATAAACCTGTTCTAAGCCAAACAGTAAAGACCGTATTCTGACTCCGACTTTTTCTCTTGCCAAAGCTGTAAATGGAGTCTTACAGCTTCTTCTTACAGCAAATAGGCTACTGGACCTCACAGCTGGCCTGGCCATATTTCTTGCTGTCTCTGGGTCTTCAGAGCTAGGAAAGAGTCTTTGTCCTCTTCCTGAGTGTCATGGGGAGAAATATCAATAAGCAGCTTCATGATTCCAAATTTGATAGTGGTCAGAAGCCCCAAACAGGAATCATCAAACTGTCACACCAGGCACTCTACAAGGTACTTAGTGTTTGTCTCTGGTAAACTTAGGGCAAGGTAAAAGTGATGTATTATGGTTTGAAGGAATTTCTCTGCGTGTTTCCATGTTGCAACACACCTTTAGGTGCTTTCAGACTAGCCAGGCTGGGGGTAGCTGGCACAGTGGCTGCAGCAGCAATGGCACAGGGCCACCTCCCAGTGTGGACTCTGATGAGTAAAGGCACTAGAGCTCATTTCAAATTTCATCCAGATATGACTGCAGGACCTGCAGCAACTTTAAAGTGTTGCCCGAGTACATGCCTGGAGCGAGTCCACACTGTATTACATAGTTAAAACTGCAAAATCCAGGCCCAAACGAAAGCTGATTTTGTCTGTGATGGGTGAAGGTGCTGTGATTCCTGCTGGTGTCTATGAGATTTGCTTGGTTGTGTCAGTGGCTGACCAGGCCTGCAAATGTTCATACATTGTCTCCTTTGATCATTACACCTGTAGGAAAACTGACTGGGGAGAAGCCCACAGACTCTCACTCCATGGTTCCACACGGCTCATGTTGTAAATGCTGTTGTCTTTTATTACACTAACCATTAGCATCAACATATACACAAGTGCTCATTTTAATTTGACAGCTCTTTCCAAATAAGTGTGCATGGGAAAAGGCCTAGTTCACTGTGTGGGGTTGACTGCAAGATTGGCCTTTTGGGAAACCATTTGGCTTCTGGACTGGCTGTTCCGCAGGTGCTGGGCTTGCGGGGTAGGGGGGGAGCCCTGCTGCCCCCCTTTGCAGGCATGGTGTTGCATGGTGCAATTTGCTGTGGGCTTTGGGAAGCCCTCCTTAGGGCTGTAAGGCTCCTACCTGTGGACATGGTGGCCTCCTTCCCCTCCTCTCATTTCAAACCCAGGAACACGTTTGCAAGTTTTTCAAGCTTCCCAGCCCTGGCATGGTGGAGGGGAGGCACACTGGCCCAGTGCGTTCGCTCACAAACACGCGCGGTGCCCTGGGATGCCAGGGAGAGTTACCTGGGTGCAAGGACAGAGCCCTCGCGCCTTCTTTTCTCTCACACCCACACACCTGCTCGTGTGCATAAGGACGAAGCTCTGATCCCATGCCTGTGGCTACCCTGCTTCCTCCTGAATCACACCACCCACAAAGTAAGTCAACTTTAAAACTTGGCATTAAGAAAAACAGAAGTAGATTTTCCTGCTGGTAAATTAATCTGCCAAGGCAAACCCATCCCTTATAACATGAAACTTTAACAAGCTCTTGCATTGAGATGCCCTAATTTGAACAAGGAAAAGTTTGCAGAGAACTGAAACCTGACTTTTCACTCAGAGATAAGGCTATATACCTCTCCGCCTGCAAGCTCACGGGTATTTAAAAAAAACCACAAAAAACCCCCAACATGTCTTTACATATTTAAATGAATTAAAATGAACCTGCTCTAGATAAAACATTCAATTCAGTTCCTTAACTGAGTTTCTAAAGGGTGAGTTCCACTACAAAAGAAACTTATTAAAGAATAATGAAGACTGTCAAAAATCATACGCTTAAAAGCTAGTAAATAACAAAGTAAGGCTTTTAGTCATCTTGACTGGACAAGGTGAGGTCAGAAAGAAACAGCAACACATCCAGCACCATGGCAATGGGCTTTTTATACTTCTTGTCTTCAGCAATTGCTTTTTTAGAAATAAGTCTTGCTTTTCTTTGGTCATACATTCTCTTCTGTTAATCACTGTCTTTACCCTGACCCTCTGATATAGAAATTCTCTTTTATGCAATATTTTTATTTGAAGTGGTGTGTTTCCTTTTTCTTTCTTTTTTTTTAACTGAAGCTATGTTTCCCTCACTTGGAAGCACAGGCAACAGAATGAAAGAATAACTTATTCTAAGCCATTGGTGAAATGCTTTTTCAAACAACTATATGTTGGATGGATCCTGGGGCTGTCATTATTTTCTTGACATTCATTTGTACTGAATCAGTTAATAAGTCAGGTCCTATGTCATGTTAAACATTTGTTTCCTTGTTTATTTTCCCTGCATTAATAGCCATATTATAATTGTACACAATGCCCTGAGCAAAATTTAATTCACTGGCACTGATTTACAACTGTAGAACATGTTCTGATGGGGATAACTGTTTAAAAAAAGTCACTTTAAAAGTGTATGCAGACATAAAGAACCAACCAGTTGACATCTAGTTTTTGCTGTGTGGGAATGAAGTAGTTGTTAATTATTTTACTTTTGTTGTTGTTCATTCCTTAGCATATTCTCTTTTCTTCTTTGTAAGTAGGCAAATGATCAATGGTGATCAGGTGCTGTTTCATCTTAAATACTGTTTGACAGCCTCAGGGTTAACAGAAATCTCACTGCAAAATGTTCATAAACTTATGGTGACAAGAGCAGAGGCTTGGAGTACTCTGCTCAGTCATGTAAGAATGCACCTGAAATGGAACTCAGAAGCCAGTAGTATCTGAACAATCAACACTGCATACGTTACCTTTTTTTAAGTAAAGCAAATGGTTCTCCAATGGGACCTTGCTGGGTAAACAAGAGGTAATTAATGAAGACATTGGTGCAATTTCATGGAACATGAACTTCCACCCCCAAATTCTTAATCACGAAAATCAAAGTATATTTTGTTATTTTTGATGCCCATAGCATTAAAAAAAAAAAAAAAAAAAAAGTCTTAAGTTACAGAGCCAGGATTTGATGGCCAGAGAACACTGGAGGGAGAATAAGGGAAGGTTTTAATAAGAGGGAATGCTAATTCCTGTCCCTGGTACTAACATGGTGATGTTGTTCTGCAGCTTGCAACATCTGTTTCAACTCCTCTTTTTCCAACTCTTTTACAGCAGCCAAATAAATAGTAAAATACTTCTACCCTTACCTTAGTATCCTATGTCTAAACTAGTAAACAGAACATATTATTCACAATGAGAAGCTATTCTAAAACTAAAAAGTTTTGTTTGAGTCTAATTCTGACACAGCTGAAGATTTTTGATATAAAGCTCATGCATAATAAAAAAAAAGTATATTTAACATAGGCCATCTTTAATTTCTGTGTCAGTAAGCTACATAATTGTTTTGAAAATATACATCATTCATTACATATGAATACTTATATAACCAAAAAAAGACATCATATAAATCATTTCAACAAAAGAGACCAACCCAGTTTTGGCCCTAATGAGTGTGTGAGGTACTCATTTCCAAAATGTAAAATACATTTTTAAAAATAACCAAGTGAATTTATTAAATGTTGTATAAAGCTGATGTAGGGTTGCCTACTTAGGGTGACAGAAGTGTTTAACTTTGCTTTCCAGTTGTCTTACCCTAAAAGCTGGTGAGGCATCCTGCCATGAAAAAAATCTTTAGAAAAAGGGGGGGGAAAAAAGGAAAAGGCTGAGGGAGGGAGAGGGGGGGAAAGGGGGAGAAGAAGGGAACAAGAAGGAAGGCAAGAAGGGAGGGAGAGAGGGAGGGAGGGAGACAGACACATGGACAAAACTTGTGCCTCAGTACCTACAAAAGTATTTCACTCATACCATCATTGTCAAGCAAGGATTCCTAAGTTTTATTGTACATAATTATCTCTTCCTGCAAATTTAAGTCCCAAACCTAATTGTTAAGCATCACAGGTAACATTGACAAGAAAGTGCAGTGATCTGTAGCATCTACTTAGTCTGTGTCATTTGAAAGTCAAACCCTGCTTGTGAAGCAGGACCTCCGTTTGAAGGTCTCACGAGTACAGTTTGATCTCCCTTTGCTGATAGTCTAGTGGTTGCTACCTTGCCTTCTGTCATCTTATTTGTCTCAAATTTTTGCAGTGAAAAGCTAACAGAAATTTATTCAAATTTTGTTTGTTTTTTCAAAAGATAATTACTATTCCTAATAGGATTTGTGCACTTTATCACTGGATGTGATCAAGATTTATAAATCCACCTTCAATGAGATATTTATTATTTTCAATTTCAGATCAGAAGAATAGCAGAATAGCAAATGTTCTGCAAAACAGAATTCCAAAAGTATTGCACTCTGAAAAAAATAGAATTCTACTTTATTTTAATATTCTTTTGTTATATTTACTTAGTTTATGGTGTCATAGTATAGCATACCATAGTTTCTTAGTATGTTATTTTAAAAATAAGTGAGAGCTGTACTCACATTCATTATACTTAAACATCTTTTCAGATTAGAATATCCTATTTATCCTATAACGGAATCGCTAACAAAAAAGTTTAATTTAGAGAGTAAGGCAAATAGTATACAAATTAGGGGTTTGATTAGTTTCAATATCTTTTGGCTACATATTTTAATATTAATAACAGTACTGATTCATTTCAATTAGAACTGATTAATGGCTGTTTATAGTTATTTTAAAAAAATATGTGAAATTAAGTCTTTTGCTCTGTTTTCACACGATGTACCACAATTCTACACTGCTGCTGCTAAAATTCCATGCAAAATTGTAAACAGATAAAAATGAAAACAAGAAAAAAACATGTAGAACTCATGCTGACCTGATAAGGAAGTTTGCATGCCACTAGAATGGCAGCAACCAGCAAACTCATGCTTTGTCATTCAGGTGGTTTACATGTCTGCATAAGTGGCTGGACAACCTTAGCCTTTTCAATCTCTGCCACAAGTTAAGACACCCAATATGAAAAATTATGCTCTGCATTAAAAAGAATCCATAAAAGGGAAATCACAGTTGGTGGAACCATGTGTCAGGTTCATGGAGGCACTCAGTTTTAACTTCGGGATGAGCAGCACCTGTCAAGTGAGGAAGAGCCCTCCCAGAATCCCAGTCCAAACTGGAATGAAGCATTAGGTATTTTTGAAACTTTTAAGTGTTTTAGCACTTAGACTTGCTGGCCAAGCACTGAAGCTCGGCATGCCAGCAGGCTGTGAAGGGGCCTATTCCTACAGTATTTATGACTGCAACAAGAGAGGAAAACATTTTCATGCAAGATTCTCATCTGAGTTTTGCAAATTCAGAGTCAACTACCCCAACTCAATTCAGAATTTGAGCCTGATGTGTCTGCTCAAATAATAGAAACCTCAGTAGCAGAAAGACACATTATCTATAACTTGGCAAAAAGAAACCACTGCCCATGGGATCTCTCAATATTCATTTGTTATTTCTTTCTTCTTTTACTGCACTGATGTAGATCATTTCTCTTGTTCTGTCTCACATTGTTCTTGGTTAGTGGCAGTTGCCTGAAATTAGCTTCTAATTGGGATAAATGAACTGCATGTATTCATGGGGCCTGGGCAGTTGTTTTTGGCTTCCAGCAAAAAGCAGTGAACAAGCAGATTCTGGTGGCTGCTGACAGCTGTTTCACATAGGCTCGTGTTATCAGGGCAAACACATGTAAACGATATGAATAAATAACATGAAAATGTTTATAAACTGAGTGAATTTATCTTATCAGATTATCCTCAAGCTAGTTTTAGACCAAATTTAGTGGCACTAAATCCTTTAGCAAGTACCACAGAGTAATGTTTCTTATTAACACAGTGAAGGCATGGCACTTTTTTTTTTTAACCTTCCACTTGATACCTACAGTGCAGGAACTTCTAGTTCAAGACAAAGCAAGGACAGCAAGCAGTGTGTGCCAGCCATCCCGGGTGTGTACTCACTGGAGCAGTTCAGTATCCCATCCTGCCAACAAGCTCACCAAACCCAATACGTACACAGGTATGTTCTTGTTTTCTAGCCAAAAACATTGTTGGTTTTGGCTTTCAGGTGTTAGCATCTACAAAATACTGTACACAGAAACATCTAACATGAACTGTAAATCATAGTGGGTGTTAAATAGTGGCTCACTTTACCTGGATACCAAGAATTATTTGGGAAATTGGAGACAGAATCTTTCACTTGTTTTCCTTTTTATTTTTTTATATTAGGAATTTACTGCAAAAGAAACAGTCACCCAGAGTAAGTGAACTTAGTCCTCTGTGTCCTAAACAGAAATCACTGCAAGAAGCAACCAAACATACTTAGACAACACTCAAGGTCTAAGCTAATATTCCCACAGCATCGACCTCCACTAAAGTATGGTGAACGCTTACCCTTCTCTGGGTGGTATCCAGTCTTACAACTCTCCATCACTTTTCTGCAAAATTACTTAACACCACTGCAATGGATTTCCAAATTATACAACATTCTTTTTAGACCTGACATTTACACTGTGACACCTTCAACTGAGCTCTAAGTTGGCAATGTATAGTGTTGTTGCATAGCGAGTCTTGTTTAACTAGACAGTTTACTTAACAATTTCCACTTTCTGCTTCTGCTGGGGTCTGCTTTTGTCTCTTTTTTGTTTATGTCAGATTGCTAGTTGCCCTTTACTATGTTAAATTGCCATTTTATTGCTTCTGCTAAATATGTTTTTATCCATAATCCTATAGCGGCTAAATTCATCTGTACAGTTAATACCATTGTTTCAATTGCACTCTGAATAAATATTGCATATTGACTTCTTTTTTAATATACATGGGAACTAACCACATAAGATTTTCGTGTAAATCAAGAACTAAAATATTAGAGATGTGTAATATTTTTACCACCAAAAGTCCTTGGAGATTCACTAAAGATGTAACGGTTGTAGCAGAATTAAGTTAGTGAGATCCAAAGACGAATCCAAAACAAGTCTGAGCTTAAATTTGAATCAATAAAACTTCCTTTAAGTACTTAGTATAAAAATACTACACTATCACTTGATTATTTTTTTAAATAAAGATTTTGGACCTGGTACTTGGTAGTCATTACAGTAGCTGTTTCCATTGCATATTAAAAAATTTGATTAACCTCTAGCTAACATTTCCTGCCCTTTGGTCTTTTCTTATTAGGACTTCATCTGCTAAATTTAAGAATTTTACATAGATAGGGTCTCCCTTTTAGACCAAACTACCTCTTAACTATTTACTTGATCAACAGAATAGGCTCTTCTTTCTGGATCTGAAACCAATCCAACACAAAATCTGTTCACATAATGTCTTGCCTATGGACTGGAGGCTGGTTAGTTCTCTGCCTCTTATGAAATTAAGAGGAATGCAGATATCAACATTCTGTGCTTTTTACACCCTTCTTCCTTTCTCTTTTCTTCTCCTGTTTGCTTTCTTTCCAATTTTACAAAATTCTGATTACACCTGCTTTGAGAATAATGGTATCATTGGTTGTTCCTTCTGAGAGGGATTTTTCTTACCAGAAGTACAGTTTGATGCTGAAATGACCTTGGGAGTTAATCACTTCTTTCCCACTGGGCCTTAGATTTGGAACAAAGTAATTCTGGGAAAAAGATCTGGCAGATGAAATTATTTTCTTTCTTTCTCTGGCATATTGTCAAGGTACACTTACCTGTGATAAAAGCACCAAATGAAACTCTTAAAAAATTAAGTCTTTCTAAAGTTTCTTTCGTACTGTTCAGCTTCCTAAGGGTTATGCACAGTTACATATTCATTTATGTGCTCAGAGATTAAAAAAAAATATTTATAGTCTTCACTCTTGAGGAAAAGATTATAAATAAATGACTCTCAGAATAATCTGTATTTGACAATTTTTGCTCAGGACACCTTGGTGGATATCAAGATCAGACCTTGGGAGAAGACTGGTATACCCTCCAACATGCTATTAGATAAAAATTAGATAATTATTGTTTTCATGAAAGGAACTCATTGTTGGCCACACTGAGGTACAGATATGATTTCTGCATTATACCACAGTGTATCGATGAGGAGGAGGTAATCGTTGCATTCCTGTGGAGCACCTGTGAAGGAGTTCTGTGCCCAAATCCTGTTGGCACAGTCCTTGTGCCTGAAGCCCTGAGCCTGCAGTGCAAGCATGAGTGGATACTGACTTCTGTTTCTACGTTCATTGATAACAAAAATCCTTATCAACAGTCTAGAAAAACAGACACTCCTGAAAGGTATACGTGTTATATTGGCTGTATAGAAGTCAAAATGCCATTACAGAGACTGCAGAACTTTGGGTTACATTAAGTCACAAATATCAGCACACTTGCATATGCCCCAAAGTAGAGATTTCACTCCAGCTAAAAAGCACCATCTAACAGAGGTAGCAGATGTTTAATGGCTGCACGATTGACAATGTGTTTAACTGTTATTAATATTTATAATTCAGTAATGATAACCATGGCTCCAAAGTGCACTAAATGCACTATCATTATTGCTTTAAGTTAAACCTTTGTCTCAGTTAATTGGCTATGTGTCCCACTCTTATGTAGCCCATATGGCAAGGCCAGGAAATAATAATATTGTTATACTGGAAAAAATGAGTGACTGCTCTCAAGTGACTTTTTGGTCTCCAGACAATTATTGAACTGGCTTAAGCAATGGGCATGCTAAACAACCATCACTCAGCCTTAAGGAAAGGAGTAATTAAACTACATTTAGTGAGGTTCTTAGAAACAACAGAAGCCATTGCCTGAGGCAGTGGGTCATACAGCAAGGCTTAATCAAAAGCTGCTACCTGTGGCCTGAGATGTTGACTGGTTATAACTGCAGGGATATAAGGCTGGCATGGCAAGTTATGGACAGGTATTGCAGCAAAAGTGAATATAAAGTATGAAGTGAGTATAAAGAGTGAGAGAAGTAGCCATGGGCATGGCCAAAGAAAATGGAGAAAACAGTGCTTTGTCATGGAACTTGGTAGAAAAAAAAGCTGCTGATTTCTTAGCAGTAGCTAGTGAGCTCCAGGAAAGACCCTGAGATGTGTCATCTTTCAAAATGAAGAAGATACACCAAAGAACATACCCAAGACGTTTTCCTTCCCTTTCTCCTTCAAACAGAAAGCAAGGCTACTAGCATTGGGCTAAGGAGTTGTGCCAAAAGGGTAACAAGCATGCAGCTTTGACGTTATACAATCCTTTTAACTGATAGTCTAAAACTAATCAACAGATCATGACAGCAATACTGTACTTCACACAGTACTGGTTTTTATTAATTATTTTTTAAAATGTTTGTATCTTCATTTAGGCTCCATGCCTTTTTTTCATGTAATTAGAGAGAATGAGGCGAATGAGGACCCAAACATTGGATGAGGGATCGAAATAGCAGACTGCAGTTTCGCTTATATCTATATTGCATACACAACATCCAGTTATATTTAGCATAGAGAGATCCTTTCACTCACCTCCTGGGGATCACAAGAGAGGAGACTGAATTTACACAAGTTATCTGTGGCAGTTTTCCTTACCAAGGTCTCCTTCCCCCTGCAAATCTTTCCAGATGTGCACTGGTCCTAGCCACTTGATGTCCCAAAGCCTATTTTCATGTCTGTTACACTTGTGGGCTGGACTTGGCATGTCTTATTTCACCAGAACCTTTTGGTTTTTTGTGGTGTCATTGCCCTTATTCTGCATTAAAAAAAAATGAATGTTAGCTGCTACTTCTGCAATAAAGAAAAAAAATAGAGAAAAAAACCTGAAAAGGACAATACTACATCTCCCACAGAACTTGTTTCTTGGCCTTTGCAAATACCAATGACAGGGTTACTTTTTGCTGACTGATCCCATTAGGAAATAGGTTAGGTGGTACCTGCTTCCTACAGGTCTGGCTGGCTGATCCCCAGACGGACTCAAAGGGCTTATAAGCCCAAATCCCATCCTGTCTTTGCCCAGTCTGCTTTTGTCCAAGAATCCCCCTCCTTGATAAGGTGTATGTGCATGAGGGAGTTAGAGGCAATGATGCAGAAGGATACGCAAGAGGCGGAGGGGCAGTCTCTACCTGTGCTGCATCTGGACCAGCCAAAACATCCTCCTGGCCACTGTGTTAAGTCATTAAGTATATTGACATTCTGGATCCAAACCATGAAGAAACGTTTGATAACTAACAAACCATCATTGTTTTTTCTTTATAACTATTTTTTCTCCTTCAAAACAAATAGTGATAGCATTAATAATTAGTTATTTATTAAATCTCACTGCACCAGGGTGTATTTATAAATCTGTTTCAACTTCATGTCTTAAGGTGTAGAGAAGAAGTGAACAGCAATCCCATTATTTTTAATATTTTAATTAAAATAATCAAGACATTAAAAACAAAACACAAGAAGTAAAAAAGAAAACAATAATTTAGAAACAACATTAAAACAAGTTTTTAACTGAAAATCTTCTTTCATGAAGCTCCTGCAATCTGGAACTCTTTTCTTCTACCTCATCAAATCTCAATTTAAAACACGTTCCCTGTCCCTGCTTATTTCCTCTATTCCATTTTGGTATATATGAAGAAATCATGCCGTTATTGGCTGAAAAGCTTCACATACTAGGTTCATACATTCATACTTTAACAATATATTTAGAATATTGGTGGAAAATAATAATGAATCACATGTACACTTTTGTAAACGCACTCTTGCCAGTATGTTCAGCATTTCTTTACCCACGAAAGTCCTGATTCTTGAATGTTATGCTAATAAAATGGAGAGTATAATTGCTGATATTTCTGACATATATTACTCATAGTTCCAGGATCTTCTGGAAACTGCCAGGTATTCAGGGAAGTGTTTAAGTCCTAAAAGTTGCATGAATTATGTATTTCTTGTATGAAATTTTAGATGATCCAATATTTGTTATACCCTATTTGCTATTCATCATTTGCTATTCATTATACTTGTATTTATAAGTTTCAGTTACCCAATCAGGGAGCGCAGACAATAGTATGTGATTTGGTTGACCGGTCAAAGACTTCAAATAGTGAATAGATGACACTAACAATTTGAGAACAAAAAAATAGGCTGAAATCTGTTCACATAAAACTGTTCAGTGAATACGTACAAATAACAAATCTGTTTGTAGAAATCAGGATTGTTTCCAGAATGATTCACGAACTGCAAAACGGCCAAATTAGCAACAAACACTATTTGCAATGGATAATTCAATCAGTCATAGATAAAAGAGAATTCAGCAGAATCTGTGATTCTCCTCTCAGGAAATGTCGAGTAGCATTTTCTTTCTCTGCTCCACCATCAAAGCTGCCTGCAAAACATGCTCTTTTCTTGCAAACTTCAGTTTGTATGAGATGCTAAGCAATGCTTTAAAACTTAACAGCATTTTGCAAACCGTTTTCCTCCCTTTCTTGAGTTCCCAGGTATTTTTTAGCCACATTGATTAGCAATAATCTGAGGCATGACTGCATTTATTAAACATGAAAATCCATGTGGGTTTAAGTACCTAAATAATCAATCCATTTCGATGCTTAATTTCAGAAGACTGGCCTCACTACTTTTCAGCAGCCCCAGAAAGATGGTGTTGGGACTGCATCCTCTCCCCTTTCAATGTTTGTAGATTATCTGTGGGAGCCACAGGAGTTCGTGACTGCCCCTTGCCTGTTCAGGCAATCAAACTATTGGTATAGTCATGGTCCAGTGGGACGACTGATGGCTGATCTGTATTGCACAGATACAAACTATTGTATAGATATGGCAACTCTTTTTTAATAATATTCTGGCACAGGGAATGGGACTGACATTCTCTACCTTTAGCCATGTCAGGGATTACTCTACTTAGTCGTCTAGGTTCCTTCCATGGAAAGAGGGAAAATTCACCTAGACTTTCACCTGGGACAGGGGAGATGACTGACGGTGATGGGAGACTGGATGATGAGCAGACACATGAGGGTGGTGTTAGAAAACCCTGTATTCCATGTGGCCTCCAAAGGTGTCTCCAGAAAGCTGTGGGTTTCTCCTAGGTCCTGCGCCATACCTGCACTGGTGTCCTGCATACAGTGAGTGGCATAAAATTGCATTAAATTGCACTAGATGTCTCTACACAGGCAAGTGAAATGCTCTGACTTTTACATTACATAGGAAGCATTTTACCAATGTTATTGAATAACTGCTCTTAAATGTCTATTCTTACCTGTGTTTTGGTCAGATGCTCAATGCCACTTAGATGTCATGTTCTAGATTTCCCTTGGTTTTTGTTTAAAACACACGTGTCTTAGAAAATAACTTAGAGTTTGTATTTAGCTCTTACACTATAACAAATAAACCAGAATAATATGGAAAAAATCACAGTTTCAGAGCATGAAATGGTGAATTTTCTTCTTTTGCTGTAATGACATTCACACTGTTGCCTCTTTATGTGTCTGCACCACCTGGTTCACAAAGCCCAAGAACAGAGGCTGGCAGGAAAGTCAGGAGAAAACACATTTGCAGCCTGTACAGGAGCTGTGAATCAAATGCGTGGTCCGACCCTGGCTCCCTGCCTGCTTCGTCCTCTTTGGAGTGCAGGAAAAACAAGGATGTAAGACCACCTGTCTCCCACCTGACCACTGCTTTTAGGACATATAAGTTATGGGAGACACTCTGGTTACTTCTTACTCCTCCTCTCTCACCTGTTTTTCTACATACATTGAGTGTTTCTTGTTTACCTCACCAGCTCCCTGTGCCAAGCTACAACGCAATCAGCGGTAAAGCAGCCATGCAAAGGGGGGAAAAGTGTCACAGTGAGCTGATCGGTCAAATATTCTCTCAATTTATTCATATACTGTGTACAGTACCTACTTCCATTTCCTCATAAACTACTCCATCATCACTTTTATATATGACATCAGTCTGCAAAAGCTGTATTAATTGTCCTCACTCTTAAACTGTGCGAATGGTTTCTTCTGCTACCCACAATTTAGATACATATGATTATAAGAAAAATCTGCTGTATATTTCTAAATGTTCTCTTTGATGTGTATAACTAAGTTTGTTAAGTAACAAACCCATGAAAATAGAAGGCAACAGAATGAAGTACTTCAGGACAGTACTGAAAAATTGTTGATTTTAGCTTACAGCACTTGTCACAATGAAATCTCATCTTGAAATTCACGTTTACATTTGTTTATGTATTATTTTAATCCTAGGAGGCTTTAATCTTCAGTCCTGGAAATGGGGATAAATTTAACGTCAATGATTTGCTCACCTACTTTACTGTTTGTCTTCTTTTTTTTAATATATCTGCAGTCTATATCCTAGCCTTGCAGCTATCTTTTCTTCTGTCTTTTTTTTTGACAGGAACACATTGCTGTTTTACAAGCCTTAAAGGATTTTTTTTTTTTTTTCCCCGAGATTAATTAAAAAAGGGTTACCAGGCTTGGACTAGAAAAAAACAAATGGGATGACTCTGTAAGTAGAGTCATTCATTTACCTCAGAGCTTGAAATGAGTGGGGCTACTCAAGTGCGTCATTACATAAGTAAAACACAGTTTGGACAGTAAAATAGACTATTACAGCTAATCAAATGTTAATACTGGGAGTCCAAGAATGACCTTAGGTTACCGAATCTGGCAAGATGCTTTTACCCACCTTGAGTTGAAAAGTGTCACAGAGGAAAGCCTGAATGTTCACTGGAGAAACTCTTTAAAATAGAAGCATCATAACGTTCTGAGTCACAGAGCTTTACAGAATGCAAAGAGGTCACAGCGTGGTCATCCCCTTGAGGAAATCTGAGTAATATAAAAATTTTCTGCCCTCTGACTTGACTGCATGGGTGGCTGAGCTATTTTACCACTCAGGAAGTCTTGAACAGCAAAAATGCTGATCAGAGGACAAAAGTTGCAGTACTGTTTTCCTTCCCCATTCAGTTTCTTTCACGTTTATTTTGATATTGGGGGTTTTAAATTGCATGGAATGATTTGGCTGATTATTTTTCCCAAAACATTCTGGAAAGAAAATCCTATAAGACTTGTAAAACAGAAAAGTTTTTTGCTTTAAAAAAAAAAAAAGTACGTTAAGGAAGCAGAAGGTAAATTAAATTTTAGAGAAAGGAAAGAAAATAGAAAATGGGATAGCTCAGCCATATGTGGGAAGACGAGTGCTCACACATGTACGTTCTTTGTCACTATAAAAATAATACCTAAATATATGCAAACAGATCAACTCATGCAGACATTCATATACTCATACAAAGATACAAGCACAGGCATATATTTTTGCCTTCCTTGTTCAGCATATGAAATTATAATCTGGCACACACCATATCATATTCATATTCATTGATCCAATTAGAAAACTTTTAGGCTAGCATCATTGGGTTTTAATAATTTCCACAGTTTATTTCTGCCAGAATACAATGTTTCTGAGAATAATACAGAAAGGGTCTTACTGGGTAGTTGGAGGTGGTGCATTTTCCTGAAAATGATCATACTTGCTTTTAGTCAGAGTGCTTTTTCATCTCAGTGCATTCCCAAACTTATCAACAAATTTCTTGAAGTATGAAATTCTTCATAGTGATGTTTAAGAATGAAGTAAAAACCTTATAAATGATAAATTAATCATGAGCTCCTCAACAAAACACAGCTATGGATACACTCTAACACCTAATTTAATTATCTTGTGGCTCCTATTCACACATTTATACACAGTAAAGGCAGAGTGTGGAAAAACTTGCTGAACTGGTTCCTTGGTTAGGTTCTTCCCATCTACCCCTACACAGGTTATATCTTGCCATTAAGATAAGATTGTTGGGATAAGGACTATCTCTTGACTCCATGTTTGTATGACAGCCAGCACAGCAACTACTGCAAAACAGCAAAAGGGAAAATTCCTGCTCACAAGGCCATAGTTAGATGAATGCAAAACTAGCTGTTCTGGCTTAGGCCAATAGTCCATCTAGCTGGGTATCTTATGTCCATCAGTATCCACCGGTAAAAAAACAAGGAAGAGCAAGCATATGTAATACTTTGCATATTCAGACTGAAAATATTTTCAGCTCAAGGATTTCCTCATCCTGATGAGATTTTCCTATTTGGTAATCTCCAGAGGACAATTCTTGCAAGTATTTGTCCAGCTGCATATTGATATCATGCCAATTTTTTGCACAATGCCCTCTGGCATGCTGTCCCACAGGTCCATAGCCCTCCATGTGGAGAACCACCCTCTTTAGTTTGTTCTGAACCTGGCCCTTATGCGTGCACATAATGGCCCCAGTTCTCATTTTTGGCAAAGAAAGTGAGCTGTCAAGCTTCAAGTCACCCATAATTATACCAAGCTCTACCAAATCCTCCCTAAGTTTCTTTTCCAAGCTGAGGAGATCCAGCCTATGCAGTTGCTGTTTGGGCACAAACATTTCAGAAAAAAAAGGGATCATCTTTGTTGCCCTTCTCTGGGCCTTTTAACATCCTAAGACACCATTTTATAAGTAGAGCTGGGACTGCTTTTCCTTATGTGCATCGCTTTACATATATCTACATTGCATTTCATCTATCATTTTATTGCCCAGTCACTCAGTCTTTGTAATACTTCACAGTCTGCCCTTGTCCTACAAGTCTGAATAACTTTCTATCATCAGCATATTTGCTTACCTTACTGCCTACTTTCTTTTTCAGGTCATTTTTGACATTTCTCTTTGATGTAATGCCAGTTTAACCAGCTTGTACCTGCTCTACACCCTCAGCATGGCTGGAATAGTTGTCCATGACCTGGACTGGGGTGACACAGGGACCTGGATCACAAAAGTGATCTGCAATTTTTTTGTTGGGCTATTTTTAAACAGGGAGGCAGGAAGAGCACAAGCTGATTCTGCTGTCAAACATGGAAGCTTTCTTCCACTGCCCCAATGGTGAGGTGAACGAGCAAAGATTAACCTTGAAATCATTGACTTTGACTGCAACACTCACAGATTTAAACCTTCACAGCCACTGTATGTAGTGCCCCAGCTGACAAATATAACAAAGGATAGAGAAAGAAAGAACAGGTATGTGTATTCCTTCTTGCATTAAATGTTGTCATGTATGAACCATAAAAAATTCCACCTTTAAAAAAAAAAGGCAGGACACTAACTGGACTGTGTAAAAAAGTTAATCCAGGGGTCTTATAAGGAAGAACATGGAAGAAATGTAGATAAAAATGAATATGGGTTGGAGTATGTCTCTAAACTTTAGGCATCTTAATGTAGACACCTAAGCTTTTCATTCCAATCTCCCTTTAGCCAGCAATGATGGGTATTTTTAGGAAGCAATTCATACAGCCTCTTTTGCAGATCTGCATTAGAATGGATTGTACGCTTGATTACAATGACCATATTGACCATCACCACTAACTGTAAAAAAAAGCTCATGACAATTTGTTCAGAAGTAGACATTTTCTGATCTTCTAAGCCCCACCTTGTGTCTTTGCACTTTGCTTGTGTCTAGAAACAGTTAAATAATTTATGAGCTGGTAGCTCATGCATTGATACTAAAGTTGAACTCCTTGGTTAAACCTTTCAGCAGTTTCTCAGGATGACTCCCTAGGTCATCTCAGTCATCCTAGGACATCCAAGATAGACATCATGGACAATACTTGTAATTTTTCTTCAGTTACTGCATTTATTCCAAGGTATTTCCTGAAAAAATCTGCTCAGCACTTCTAGCATGAGCTATTTACATACTCCAAGCTTCAAAAAATTAAAAACCTGCTTCAAAATGTCTATAGCAATCTCAGTGGCAGATGTTTACCCACAGCTATTTAAGTAGCAGAACCATTTGAAAACAGTGACCAGAACTGTTTAGTAATAAAGAAATACATAGGGGCTTTTATTTTTCTTTTCCTTCCCTTATTCAAAATCAATAAGTGAAAGCTTTAGAAAGTTATGAAATACTGAAAACAAAGGACTGGAATGGAAAACTTTATACAAAATTAGTTACAGTCATCACTGTTGCCATGATTGTGATTTACAACACATATCTCCTGTTGCAGTAAGAAAGACATAAAACAGGATATGAAATTAGTTGGAGAGCAATACTTTTTCTCTATATGTTTTCCAGAGTACCAGAATTCTAAAAATTCCCTGACTGTGACCAGTTTCTTCCTGTGTCGCAATCACGTTGCGGGTAGCTTTGCGTCCCAGTGTGAAAGGCATTTGATAGCACAAGCATGTGAGAATATAAGGTTAGCTAGCCTTCTTTAAGGCAAGCAAAGGAAGCAGAATAGGATGCTGAAAAGTGGGATAACCTTAAAGCAGTGGGACATCTGGCTGCCCTGTACGAGATGGAATGGAGCAGCTGCTGAACTGTCACAGGAATGCTCCACAAAGGCGCACAGGAATTGCTGTTCCAGATCAAACTAATGGTACTAGTACCAGATGCTTGAGGAAGACGTAAAACTTCCATAACAGGCAATTATGCAACAACATGTTGGTGAGGGAAGTTTCTCCTTTAAGTCTCAGACATTTAGCATATGATTTATATCCTGAAGAATGTGGATTGATTTATGTCCTGAAGAAACCACAGTTATCCTTATAATTCATATAATGGCTAATCCTTTCATTTGAAACATCTACATTCTTTTTCTACATGTTATGGTAGTTGTGTATTATTAGGAAACAAATATGAAGAAATAGTGCAACCAACTGAAACTCAAGCAAAAATGTAGAGGGAAAATGCAATGATGTAAATTAAAATATGGCCAAGAGGCCAGGGATAATCTCAAAAAAATGTGACACACGTTTTCTCTTTTAACCACATGAAGGCATTAAGAATGGCAGAAGTATAGCTAACAAAGCAGAGGTTGGCGGCATCCAGGTGTGAGGCTGTGTGGTGGGGGAGGTGGGAATGAGCACTTCCAGTTGGCTGGATGAGGCCCTCTTTCCTTCCTTACGTCAGAGCTGCTAATGGTTGCACCACCAAAGAGGAAAAGCACCATCAGAGGCTCTCAAATCCACTTTCCTTAGTCATTAAAATATACTCTTAAATCCCATTCTTCTCAGAGATGGAGTTTGCATACTCTCATCACACAGCACACCACCTGGTATTACCTTTGGGCAGCTTGTAGTCCAAATTTTGACCAGGCCATTGAGCTGCTTCTGGGAGCTGTTAAACGATAAACTAAACCAGTAGAGTTGTGTCATTGAGAAGGCTTCTCTAAAGAGGGCATTAAATCCCCATTGGTCAGGGTTGCTACAGTAGACTGAGCAATTTTTTTCTCTCTCAGAGCATGAGCATGTACTCTAAACTATTTATGTTAAGAAAATGCATGCCAGGATCTGAATGTTTGCTAGGGGTATGACATGACAGGCACACATGCTACAGCTGTGTACATCCTGCGGCTGCCAGGGACTGTATTTCATTCTGAACTTCTTAAAGAAGTACTTTAAGTTTTATGGCAACCCACAAAGTGCAGCGACATATAAACACATTCTGATCTGAGACAGGGGTTTTGGTCCATGCTACCATTTTTGAGCCACCACAAAATAGTAAAGATACAATTGGCAGATATCCATTTAAACATAAGCAGACTGTATAGTTAAGTCACCCAAGTGTTTTTTAGGTTATAAAACTGTGAGGAACCACTGTGCTGATCTAATCCAATCATTCTGAAAGATCCTGTTCTGAGTTACAGATTTCCAGAGACAAAGGTTTTACCATAATCCTTGTTAAATTGTTCCGGGTGTTAATCATTTTCTTTACAAAATTAATTCCTTTAAATCTGAATTGTTCCAGCTTCAGTGTCCATCTACTGCATCTTGTTATGCCTTTGTCTGTTGAACTGGAGAACCCCTAATTATCAAATGTATTTTCTCCATGGAGATATTTATAAACTGTGATTATGTCATCTCTTAATGTTTCCTTTGATAAACTAAACAGATTGAACTCATTGAGTTTACAATCCTTGTTTTCTTGTCCTTTAACCATTCCTGTACTTCTCCCCAGATTGCTCCTCTCGCCTCCCCAATTTGCAGATAACTTTGTAAGATGGTGAACCCCAGAACGGGACCCATTATTGTAGTCACAGCCATACAGATGCAAAATATAAAGAAGATATAGCAGCCCAACTCCTCCTCACTCTTCCATGGATCACAAAAGCCATACTTGTTCACTTATGAATCCATGTTTACATTTTGAGACGTACCAGTTAGCCAGTTCTAATAAACTCAATGTGTGCTGTGTTGATTTTTACTCATTACAGTTTCTTAAAGAAATGTTTGCTGGGCACTCAGATGAATGCCTGACATAAATCTATGTATATTGTATCAATGCTGTTTACCTTTATTAACCCAGCTTCTAATCCCATCAGAGAAAGACATCTGGTTGGTTTGACAAGAATTATTTTCATAAACTCTTGTTGATTGACATTTAATATATTATGCTCTTTTGGAAGTTGCAGTATCCCAACTGATGTAATTTCATAAGGAATTATTCCATCAGCTGCTGAAAGACTATGTTCTGTCCCTGTGGAAATTCTGTGGGTCATTCTGTATTAAGCTGATTCTAACTTATATTAAACCTATCTCATACTTTTGTCATACACTATAATGTAACCATCACTGTGAAGAGGCTGCCTTACACAAGCAAAGTGACTGGGGTAAGAGTGCAAACACTTCACTACAAATTAAACTAAGCAGGTAGTCATATTTAAGCCTTAGGCTTCCAGAAAATCAATCTTCCCATGCAAGAAAACTCATTGATCTACAACCTACATGAGTGTGTTTATTTAAAAAATATGTTAAACATATTATGATAACATAGGTCAGTATATAAAAGGATGCATTAAACCTGAAACACTTATATTTCTCCAAAGCCTATATCCCAGTGACAATACTATACTAGTAAAGAAAATTGTTATCATTTAATATAAAATGCTTTACCCCCAAAACCTCATAAAGGCAATGGAAATAATAGTCAGTATTCCCAACCTGAACTGCAGAAGACAGAAGTGTAATAACATGAAATGTAATCAAAATGCCCAAAGTTCACGTAAAATGGGTTTGGTAGTGGTAGTGGACTTTAGGACGTGACAACTTAGACCATATGATCAAATTCAAAATAAATTGATGGAAATTTACTACCTCGGTTTTCCTGGTGTTCTGTAATCCTAAGATTAGGTCAATAAGAGCATTGCACTTTAGAGCACTGTAGCTTTAATTTATGCATCCAGGTTTACTATATACCCAAAGCCTTGAGATGGACAATCCTGTAAGAAGTTCTACCTAAAACACCATGGCCCGCTGAACTGAAGTTTCTTAAATTTGATAGTAAGAAAAGACAATAAAAGCAGTTCTACATCCTCCTTCCTTGATCGCCAGGGCCTGGCACACATTGTTCCCATTACTTCACTGATTTCTCTCTGAAAGCTGGGTAAAAAAACCGTTTCTGTAATGGGTTCTTTTAAAAACCAGCTGAAGAAGGAAATGCTATTATCCCTTACCCCTGTTTTCCAGAACTTCCAGGGACTGGGACACTCATCTAGAGTATGGGGTTCTGGGTTCAGTTCCCTTCTCTGTCTAATGAATTTAAGCCCTGTTCTCCTGACTCCCAAAGGCACCATAGTCATTAAGAAGAGCTTTGCAGGACTTGTGAAATGTTGTTCTTTTTGCTGTACAATGACATTCTTCCACTCTATGTGACCCATTTAAACAATGAAATAGAAAAGATGACTCTAAATCCCATGGTTTAAATCACTCACAAGAATGTGTAATAGTAAAACATCATAATAAATGACAGAGTTCTCCGGCCCAACCTCTCTTCCTTGGTACTTGCTTTCTCTCTTTCTCTGTGAGTGTTTAAGTTGGCCATATAAAGCAGAAGATACTTGGGATGGGAGAATGAGGCTATCCTCACCTTTCTACTCAGATTACTGGTAAAGACACATTCCAGGAGACAGGAGATGAAGGCTCAAATCCTCCTAGATCTAGGAAGAAGCTGAACTTCTGTCCTGCATTGGTGTTCTACCCACTGACAAAAAAAGTCACTGGCTGCATTCCTGTTTCCTGGCTTTATTAGAGGCAGATCAGCTGCTAGGTTTGCTCTAGAAAGCACTGATCCTTGTAGGAGAATCCTTGTGACTTATGGCAAAATTTAGGCCAGGGACAGGTCTTGAGCTGTTTTGCGAGTCTGCTTAGAGTGGGAATTTAAGACAACCAGGGAGGATTAATCTCACCAAATTTGAGTTCACTAACACGTAACACGTTTAGTCTAAGTTGTCTAGGTTCACTCTGTAATGGATGTGAAGAAATAGATGCTGTGAGACAGCACATCACTCCAGCTATCACATAAACCACACCTTGCACACATACCTGTTTTGCTCCAGTGACTACAGAAGGAGGCTAAACAATCCACTTAGGTTAGATACCTCATTTTTAATGGCTCAATTACAGCACAATGAACGTTGCTCTTGAAATCATAGATATGCTTCACATTCAAGGGACAACTACTGAAAGAGTTGTGGAGCTAATTTGTGGATCTGAGTACCTGAGATCACCAGTCACGTGTAATATTCCTTCTGGTTATGGCCCAATCTTTTATGGTTGGACTGAAAAAAAAAAAAACTCACTTATTTCTTTTGCAGAAATTCAAAATCATCCCTTTGGAATTCACCTTGCAAGTCCAGCAGTATATATGAAGTGTTGTTCCTGCTTTCTGTCACACACAGCTTCCCTGTCCTTTTCCCTTTGACTGCACCAGCACAATCCCAAGAAAAGTTCTTTTCAGGGCTTAACTCTACTGATGAGGTATGCTTGGTTGTGCCAGACCCAATGTACTTTTCTAAGCTCCAATACTGTCATCAACATAGCTGACCCAAAGCTGACCTGAAGGCATAAGATAAGGTTCAAGACTACCTGTCTAGAAGCAATCAAAATTTCTTTGTATTAAAGTAAAGATAGCCACTTATTAACCAAATTTTTGTGTATCCTTGTCTTATCTCAGTGATCATCAGAAATGTATCTGCTTTGACTGCTGGCCACTGACTGGTAAATTGATTCCTTTCCTGAGTGTAGGCTTGTGATGAGTGACTGCAGAGAGTGACTCTGCACAGATGAGAGATATCTGGAATTTCCATTCTCCAGATCTCCTGAGTTCTGTGAGAGCCCATGACTGATTTTTCAGGGGGAGGGGGATAAAAACTGAAACGAACATTTTTGATTTTGTGGAAATTGAATTTTCTATTTAATAAGTGATTCTGACAAAACATTCTCAAACAATATTTATTTTTTTTTAACTCAGGAGACCATTTTTGGTTCTCTAATAATGACAGTGTGGCCAAGGCTGTCAAAAGGGTAAAACCTGGAGCAGAAAGGACTCATGCACATATTCCACCGTGTTGTTGAAATTTGTTCTGAGCTGGTAAAGAAAAATATCCGAGTTGTCTGCAGTAGCACTTATATCATTGCTTTCAATAGTTACATGACTGTCTAGTAAATACCATGCATGCACGCACAGAGGTAGTGATAAAGAGAAATAAATAGCGTAGGATCAACTGCGAGAAAACCTGAAAGATTCTTCCAGCATTTTTGTGTTTCTAAGCATCGTTGCCAAGGCCTATAATTATACACATTTTCTTGCACCTGGGTTAATGGCGTAACCAAGTCTGACAGCCAAGCCAAAATTGTCATGTAGCACAGACTTGGTTGAAAATCACAGATATCCTGAATCAAATAGTTTCTAGAACTTTCTTTGCAAACTATCCAGGAGCTTAGCTTGACCCCCATCAACCTTCCAGCACATTTATAGCTAAAAAATGAAAAATGCAGAGCTTGAAATTAAATGTACAGAGAACAGATTCAGCTGTCATTTTCTGACACTGCTAAAATCAAATACAGTACACAGGAAAGGCTTCATCTTCTTTCTTCACCCCCTATTTCAATTTTTAAGGAAAGAAAGTCACGTTTTCCCATATACAGAAAAAAAGGCGACTCATTTTCCAACTAAAACAAATATTTTTCTTAAACCAACTTTTATTTTCCCAAATATTTGACAGGAGCAGACTGTACAGTTCTGAAGAAGTTTAGTCAGCTGTGCAGATTGACTTTTGAAGTGTAAAATAAACCTTTACTTAACAGATGTCAAGAATATGACTTTGTGAGATAATGACAGGTTTTGTAATAGGTTGCTGGTGGTTCTTTCTAAGTGGAATGAATGAAGCTTTGGTGCCAACTCTTTAAAAAAAATGACAACATGATTATTAACAATTGACTGGAATCAGGAAAGAAAAATCAACAACAAAACTGACTGTACTTCTTTTTTGTGTGTTTGGAAGGCACAAATTGCTCACTAAATTGCACGGAAGTACAATTATCTTTAATGGGTACACTCTTTCTTCATTTGAGAGCTGCAATGGAACTGCAAACCAGTGCCCAGGAGCCTTAGATCTAGTCTTGAGACATCAGCCAAACCTGACTTCTTCCTTAGGCCCATCTTTCCTTACTGGACCTGGATATCATGATTCCACACTAATTTGATGACAATTTCAAAGATGACTCATCCTTCATCCAGTCAAAAACAGTTCACTGCCCCACTGGTTCACAACTTCTACTTTGGGGGAGAGAAAGGGGGATCCACTACAAGAATCATGGCTTCTACCATCTTCCCAGTAACCAGGGCTGCTTCTGCTGTCAGTATAGTCAGCAATACAAGAAGGACATTAACACCCTCTCTTAATATTTCACACAGAGGCAACTCTCTGCTGGGCAAAACACCAGCAGTGAAGGCTTGGAAAAGTTGATGCACCTGAGGTGAATGGCACTAACTTTCCCTGCTGGCTGAACCCATTGGTATTTAGTAGAGATTCCAGTAAACTTTCTCACTGTCCAAAAATAGCCCTGTGGACTGTCATGGTGCAGTCTGGTTGGCTGCAATTGTCCTGTACTGTCAGCCGGAGTATATCATCCTGAGCTGGAAACAGAAATCTGGGCTTATTGCAGGATTCAGAGAAAAGATGAGGGACACTTTTATCTCTGGTGGCCCCACGATGAACTTGCTTGACAGCAATCAGGAGCTGCTTTAGGCAGACCTGAGAGCATGAGTTTTCACAGAGGCCAGGTCCCCATTAGAAGGGAGTACTAACATGGACATGTGTACTGACTCTTTTCTCACTTGCTGGCCTTGTGCCTGAGAGCCAGACCTGCTTCTATATATATCAAAATTTTTTAAGTCCCTTGGGAACAGCTATCCTTTGCCAGTGAAACCATGTGTTGCTCGTCCCCCTGTCAGTACTATATTGCCAGCTCCGGGCCCTGCCAGCTGACACACTGCTGAGACCAGCAGTGGAGAGGATGGCCAGCCGTCCTCATCTGCCTGGTGGGTCACCCAGGGACCAGCGCTCATCACCTCTCCTGCTTTCTCATCAGCATCCTTCAGACTGGCCCCTCCAGTACTTCTGATATTCCAGCTCACCTCTATTTCTGCCCATTTTTATTTGGGATCACCTTCTTCCTGTCAGCTCCTCACTGCTTTGTTGAAATGACATGTTTTCTTTCCTCTCGTCTTCTCTTTATTGCAATTTTCTTTGCTGTTTCTCAGATTCCCCTTCCAACCTTCAGGTTCCCATGAATCCTCTGCAGACAGTTTTATAGCTCTCAACACATTATGTCACCTTTCCTTCCATCCTATCAATACACACTTGACAATCCTCTCGACTCTGTTGCTCCTGATTTTCCAGTCTGCTATACCCTGAATATTCTGCACAGGGATGTGAGGAGGAGAGGGATAAGGTAGATCTCTCAAGACCTTTGTACATGGGTACAAATGCCATTGCAAGTCTGAGGTTTGAGAGGCCATGTTATTAAAAAGTAACCATTAATATCCAGGCCAAATGTTATTTCAAAGCATCTCCTTTCCTCCCTCTCGGAATTGCTGTATTTACTTTCCAACAGAAGCTAATGAAGAAAAAGAAAATGCTTTGCTCTGTGTAGGGAATTAATGCAGCAGGCCTGCGGTGGCTCTTCTGGAGCCCTCCTCATCTACAATGAAAATCCATGTAAGACCCCTGTAAATACACACCCTCAGCATTTCTGCTATATGCATGCTATTTACACAATAGCCCATTACAACAGCCCATCTGTCAACCCTCTTTCATGGCCACAGGTGGAGGATGAAAAATTCTTTTGAACAGAGCACTGAAGGTCTTTGGAGGAAAGCTTGTCTGCCGCTGTATAGCTGGGCCTCCCACAGAGCCAAGATCTGCAACCTTCTGGGGCTCCCAGCCATGGCTGGCCTTTAGTCAAACAGTGCCCAGGGCAAGCCAGAATTTCATGCCTTTCCAAAACGCTAATTGATTGGGGATAAACATTAACCTAGAATTTCAGTTGTGCACGCTAGTCTTAAGCATGCTGGGCAATTACCCAGCTAACCCATCCCTCAGGCTAACTCTACTTCAAGGGTCTTTGTATAAGGCCTAGAAGGTCATGGAAGTTCAGTTCATTTTATGGCACAGACAACTACAAAGCATCTAAACATTTTTATTTTTAAGAGCTTCCCTGTAATTCAGAAAACGATTGTGAAAATACAGTGGACAGAAACAAGTCATGTCCCAAGCTCTCAAGATGGGCTCCCTGGTTCGGAGATCAGAGCAATGAATCGGCACCTCAGCCCAGATTGTAAACTGAAGCCAAGCAATCATTTAGATTACATACACACTTACAGTGACAGATAATCCACCCATTCCCTGAACTCTGAAAGACATCTTGCCCTTCCAAAAATGTCATCACAGGTTTGTAGCAGATCTGGCAAGGAGCATGTGCAGTTTGAATACCACTGGCCAGAGTCCAACACAGAGCATGTAAGTCCTGGGCTCTCACCCCATCGCCAGTGTGGGAATAAAGTTTCTAAGAGGCGGCTGGAAATCAAAGAAAGAATGACAGAGATTTTTGTGATGCTCTAAAACTATTTGTTGAGAGCTGTAAGGTTGCTAGCCTCCTATTTTTTTCCAGGATGATTCAATTACTCAATTAAAAAAGAAACAACCCACAGTGACACACAATTCAAGCTGAAAAAAACCCCAGCATGCTGCAGACTGTCCTTAAAGCCAGGTTTCCCCTTGCCTTGGCCATATGGAATGTATTTATTGTATTATTTTTTCCATTAGCTTTTTTTTTCCTTATTCTGCTCACCTCAACACTCATTTATAATTCTGCAACATCCTCGCTCACCCCTTCTTCTTTTTTTTTTTTCTTTTTTTACTGAAGATGATTCTTTCTGAGCCTTCAACCCCAGTTTCATCATGGTAGAACACAAAACCAGTAACACTGAAGGCAGGTGTTTGAGTTAGTTCAAAATTAAGTAAAACCACAAAGACCAAAGGTCCTCCTTATGTTGAAAGAAGAAATGGGAAGATAAGACACGGAGAAAGTGATGCAGATAAACCTCTCATTCTCTGCGACATCACCAGCTCAGGACATGTCCACACTTCCCAGTGCAATCCTCACCTTTGGCTGTTGCCCAAATCCACTGTAAGCAAAAGCACCCTGACACTGACATCCTAGCTCAGATCCTGGAGAGAGAAGAACTACATTTACATAGCACAGGACCCTAAGAAAATTAACTCTGCCTCTCAGGGTGGCTAATTATCAGAGACACAAAATTGCCCTGAAACCAGATGAGAAACTGGCTTGGGAATATCTATAGTATGCTGTATGGTACAATATAGATATGCCAAATCAAAGCTACTGTTCAGTACAATCCCTCCTGCGAATGCTACTCCCACAAATGTCAGTCAGAATCATATTTCTGACATGAAGTGCCCAATGACAGCAACTGTGAAGTGTTTGGGAGTGCGCTGCCTTCCAACTTTTAAGTCTTTTATGTATTTAAGATGTAGAGCTGTCAAAAATAGAAGTTTTTCCATTATTCTTTGTCCTTTAAATCTTTTATTTTGCAACTAGGCATATTCTCTCCCATCTGCCTTCTTCCCTACTGATAGTTAAGTTTTCTGCCTGTAGTGCAGAAATGCAAAGTAATGGGTTATGTGGGCAGGGATGGAAGGTCCATCAGACAGCAGCTCCTAGTAAATTCTATGAAAAAGTGCAACCCCAGAATATTCACTTTCATCAACCGAGTCATCAACCTGGTCATCCCATCAGAGTCCTAAATGGCCCATTTCAAACTCCAGGAGTGTTGAGATCTGGACAGTGGAAAGAAAAGTGTTCTAAAATCTGCCCCAGTAATATCTTACAGGGGACATAACAGCAGATCCACATGCTTTTCCCAGCAGATTTCCCTCTGTGAGTTTTCTCAGATGATAGAGTTATAGCTCATAGGAAATATGTCCTGGCTATTTTGTATGGTCTTGACTATGGATCAGTTCTGACTATACATAAAATTTTGTCTGGGTGCTGCTCAAAGCAGGCTGGTGAGCTGTGGTACAGAATGCTGTCATTCTTTTATTCTGGGTCTGCAGTGTCTGCCTGTCTTATTTGTAGCTGATTGCTAAATTTCTATCTGATACATTTGGTGAAATAGCCTTGAAATGGGAACCGCCTGTAACTGATGTAGCGATGTCTACCAGTATTTGCAGAACCTAAACGACAAGCTCCAAACACTAGCCCCATCTGGAGTAGCATGTCCAGTTCTGTTTATCCCTGTTCCAAAAAGACATATTAAAATTGGTGCAGGTCAGGAAAATTACTCCCAGTTTGGCATAGAGAATAGATTTCATTTTAGAAGAGACAGAACAAGACTAAGTGAGAGGATAGAAACAGCCTTAAACTCTCCTTAGAGTATAATAGCCAGGTCATGGCACTCCACTTCCATACCACAGCTGGGTCACATCTGGCCCATTCAGAGCATGGCAAGGGTGATCTTGGTTTGTCTGTATCCACACACAGCTGCATGTGGCTTTTTTAGCCTAAGAAAGCAGAAGGTGTGTTTATATCCGTGTTTTGATTCAGATCAATTTTAAAACAGATCTCCTAATGCGATTGCTTCACCTTGCAGAATGGTTTTAGAGGGCACCAGATGGATTCCCTTCAGATGAAATTAATCTGGAATATGTGATAAAAGTTCATCTGGTGAGCTCCAGCCACTAATGAGAGTTCAATCCACAGGATGAGACTCAACCAAGCAGAGTGGGTAAAATCTCCAAAGTGCTTGCCATATGGATGTGGACTCTTCAACACCAAGTTTCATTCTGCAGATCTGGTCACACAAAACCATGCTTCTTGCTAATGTAGACACAGCTAAATAATATGTCTACTTGCTGAGAAGCAAACTAAGAGAGCTCATGCTGAGCATCGCTGCCCAGCTAGATTTTTTCAAAGACTCCTTGTTTAAAATTAGCTCAAGCATTTTCACGCTGCTCTAAGTTCAACAGTGACTGCAGTGAAGAAATTTTAAGAGAGTTATGAAGTTCTGGATCATCTTTTTAATAAGACCAAAAAAGGATAAGGAGTTTTAAAAAGGTTTTAACTTCATGGAAAGGATTACACGATCTGACTGCCTGTGTTAAACAGAGGATGGAGAGGACTTTGTCATCCCAACAGGTTTCTCCCACTTCTGCCTACTTCGGAGGTGTCACTTGCAACACTTATTTCAATATGTGCTAGCAAAGAACCAAAAAACAGTATTACAAATAGTAATGAAACAAGAATGGATTTATTTGAAAGAAAACTTTAGCTCTTTCCCCTCCCCATAGTAATCACCAAGGAGCCAAGAGAATGTCTCTAGCACCACACAGGGAAAACCTGGGCCCTGAAGAACCGTCGCACCAGACAAACAAACTTTGGGAAATCCAAGAAATGTATCTTTGTTCTTAGACCTGAACTGAATTCAAAGGAACCCAGAAAAAACATAGGGCCATATGTGGATTATCTTTGGAATATAGATAAGCATTGTCACATGTGGATGAACCTTCCTTCATAGAGAATGGACTCATTTCTGTGACTCTATGATTTCCTTTTTCAGTCAGGAGAGGCATAAGGGAGTTTCTTATGACCCCCTAATTCTTTGTCTTTGTTAGCAAACAAAATTAGAGCAGCTTGAAGGTTGCTGTAAATTTCATGAACTGGTTCCAGGGGGCCATATCCTCTGTGGTTTGTCCAAATGTACGCGGCTCTGGCACTTCCATAATCACTGGATTACAGGTACCAGCAAGAATACTAGTACTAGCGCCCGGGTCCTTCTTCAGCCTTACAGATCTTTACCTCTCCCAGATACATGCCCTGGGCTGTTGCCAAAGGGAAGAAGACCTGATGCTGTGACAAGTGTCTGCCAGGGACCCACCCATCAGGAACTCTTGCATTTCCTAAGGCTAAAATGGTGGAAATTCAATTCTGGCCCTTTCACTGTTCACCTTAAAACCTTTGCTAGATTATACTTCCTACACACGGAACATTGCAGAAAGAGCCAAGTACAGAGACACCTCTGAACAGTCAGCTCCCCAGCAGCAATGGAAAAATCTCTGAGGTACGCAGAAGGCATGCGGTTTTGTGATTAGTGAGCAGGACAGAGAGGTCAGGAACTCTGGGCTTCTCATCTTTCTCACTGGCTTCCTTTGTGTCCTTGGGAATGTCACTTAAACTTCTGTGCCTCAGGACCCACATCTCTGAAACAGAGATCATGAATCCTACTTACTCCTTGTGATTTGATCATATTTTGTAAAGTCACTTCGCATCCTCAGGTGGCAGGACTTTACAGGCCCAAGGACCATTAGAGTGGGCCAAGAGATATGCAAAGTAAAGAGCTGGAGTTCCACTAGAAGAGTTATTTAAGGGAAGTGTGGGTGTAAGACTAATGTTAGTCATGTTCAAAAACACACTTTCTTTGTTTCATTATTCATTTCCCACTTGGCATTCAAAATATTTAAAGACTAATGGTTTTTAACACTTGTGTATGTTTTTTCCTGTGATTCAGGATGCACTAGTTCATAAAAGTTGGACAAGTCTTGAATAAGTAAAGTAAAAACCCATGAACTTTCAAAATTTGAGCACAAATTAATATATTCTATAAGGGGGGATTTTTTTTATACTTTCTGGCTGTGCTTGCGATGAATTTAAAATAACATGACAACTCATTTTTCAAGAAAAGAGTAACTCCAGAAATATCAGTATGATTGTTACTTATTGCTATACGTTTTTTTAAATAGTGTTGTTTTGAATGACCTTAAAGTGAATGACACTAAAGCATATATCAGTAACAGTCTTAGGGAATTACATCAAGCACCATGTGTTGGCTCTGCCTGCTGTGTCTGCCCATCTCTTTTAGTGCCACAGCTGTTTAGTGCTTGTTCATAATCAGAATGTCTATACAATTCCAACAAGAAGTAGTAAATCAAGTATCATAATCAGAGTTATCTTGAAAGTCTAGCAACAGTCACCAAACCCTCTGAATGCTCTTCTACCCAGCATTTATCCTACAAGTATGAAGGTCAAAGGCTGACATTAAGTCAAATGATGGATGTTCAGATGATGTCCAAACTGGAGTGGATATGGAAAGAAGATCTGAGACTGAAACAAAGACTCAGCTGGTTCCAGGATTAGTATTTTGTGACAGGCCTGTAAAACATTCTGGGTAAATTTTAATTTTGTAGAGATATAATCTGCACAAGCAACAGTATGAAGAGAATTTAAGCCAACACACAGATATGCAAATATAACCATCATTTCATATGCACTTTAAGTCAGTATCAGTTAGAACTCATGCCAATGAAAGTGATCTTGCACCTACCACTGTAGGCTGCTTGTTCCTGCCTTTATGTCACCATTTCTCTGATCAAGTTCATAAGAGAGTTCACATGAATGGTTTTGCCAGCATTACAGAAAGAGTAGTGGGAGGATAGTGATGAACAGCAGATGCAGAAGGATGCTGGGACCTTTTAGTGACATCACTGACTTGTGTCACTGTAAAATTGCAGCTTATGTCTGCAGCAAAAAAAAAAAACCTGTTTTCATGAAGAGGTAGTTTGTGTGACTTGTATGACTATGAGACTCCTCTTTGTTCCTGTATGGTTTGTGACCATGGGGAAAATCAGCAATGGGCTTCCAACAATAGGATGACTTGACACCAACTTAGAGTTTTCAGTGTGATTTTAATAAGGCCTTTTTTTCTTGAAAAGAACTGGAAGAAAAATATATTTTCTTTTCAAGTTTTGAAATCAGAGGAGGTTTCAGCTGTATTGACCTGGTAGAAATCTCATAAGCAAGCCAAGGTCAACTTTGCACTTCAAATGTTCTTGTGGAAATTCAGCTATTCTTTATGGTACCTGATTTTGATCTGGAAAATGTGTTCCTTCTGGTTTGAATTCAACCCAAAGCTAAACCACAGGGAAAGCTGAGGGCCAGAACTTGGACTAAAATCCCACTAAAAAGACACAAGTGTCATTACCAAGGAATTTCTTCTACAAGTCACATTTGGTTACATCTCAGTAAAATGCCAGATCAAATGCCTGCCAGTCACTGTGCAAGTTGGATTCAAAGGTAAGGACAAGTAAAGACAAGTTAGGGAAGAGTGTAAAGACCAGTCAAGGGTCACACTGAGAGCAAACCCCACACACTCAGTTCCCAAAATGTACAGCGGCAAATAGACCTCTTCCTTCCCCACAGCACTCCAAAGCCACTCTTCTTGTCTGTGAGCCAGGTGCTAGACCCAGCTGGGCAGCTGAATCTACCATCATCTCTGTTCAGCACAAGGGTGGGATAGATGGGCAGCTGAGCCCAACACCACAGCACGTGGCTGACCAGTCACAAGACCTGAAGCCCTACAGCTCACTCACTGAGGGAGAAAATCCCACAGAGCTCTATCTTAGAGTTCTTGTCTCATGAATATGTCTGCAATGGGCACTGAGTATTGCCCAAAATAAGGCAACACAGATGAGACAGAGCTAAGGAGGTATTTATGGAGAACCAATGACTTTAGTGAAAAAGTGCAGGCTCTGTACTTCCCTGCTTGTCATGGGGCTGTGAAAGGGATGGTGCCACCTCGGGCATGGTCACTGTTTAGGATGTCCCTTGAGCAGCCTTCAGCAGTTCCCAGTGTCTCTTCCTTCATTTTACAGAGATACTTGATATAGTTGTTGTCCATGCCAACGCATTCCTTTTGTTAGCGACATTTGTGAAATCACCTCAAAGGATTTTAGTGTATTCAGTCAGGATTTATGAATGGGCTTTAAAGCAGAAAACCTGCTGTTGAATATCCATGCTCAGCCGCACTTTGATAACCAGTCACTTAGACAGTTAAAATATAACTTTTGTGAGATGGGTTTCCTCCCACTTGGGCAATTACTACAAAAAGAGTTTGCAGACAGGGCTGTCTCACAACAGAGCCCTTCTTCCTGCTTCTCTGTTCTACGGCATCATAAATCTCTGCTTGTGACATCATAATCTGTTGCTGTGGGAATCCTGCTGCTATCACAAACAGAGGATTACAGCCTCAAAGTAGGAGCAAACAGAAAGAAGAGATTGGTTCCGTGAGAAACAAAACATCCTCAGGGAAGATGAATAGATCATCCTCCCAGACCTTTCAAGATCAGGCTTACCCACGGCCTGGAAACCTGAGATCAGATTCCAGTTTGCTGTGTCGTAGTAACCTCATCCTCAGTGTCAAGAACCTACAGAAGACTCCCTTCACATCCCTCCACAAAAAGCTGGATAGGGATGCAAGGTAGATAAGCTTTTAGAACAAGTTCTTAGGCAAAACATAGAAAAAGATCTGTTTTGTGATGACAGTGTAAAAAAGATTCCTACTAGATAGGGTAAATCAGTTACAATCTAATATGTGTACAAACTGAGTTTATACAAAGACAGTTCATTTCAACCTCTGTCATCTGCCCATTTAATGACTTTATTTTTTTAATTTCATCTTTGAAGAACACGGCACGAGTTTTTGGCCACCTATGAGAAGAGTCCCCTATAGGAAGAGCTGCAGGAGGCACTCTAAGCAGGGCACTTTCAGGGACCCAGTGGGTCACAGGCAGGTGTCAGGGGTATCATGCCCATTACACTTGCTTCAGTAAGAGGGAGGAGAGTGCCTCAAGATTTTCAGTGCACCCATGCTATGGATGACTCAGAACCCTGAAAGTCATTGCAGCTTTGGAGCTGATGCCAGGGTGCTCAGGTGCATTGCAGCTGGGAAAGGAGAAGGGGGTTGGTGCTCTCCATAATTTCCACATGGGGCTTCTCCAATGTTTATCCTTTATTACTAATCTATTCGAATAGAATTTGAAGAAAATGCAAGATCAGTAAAGGCATATGCAAATATAACTTTTTTTCTTGTAGGTCATTGCCATAGAAACTATTGCTACAGGATCTAGAAAGACATGGCTGGATCACCATGGCACAGAAATGAGGGTCTCAGCCTCTTGGGTCCAGTAACATTAATACTTATGAACATTTACTCCATTTTTTTAGACAAATTACTTACATACTTTTTCTTAGTTTTCCTACCTGCTAAGTGGGAACAAAAATCCCAATCCATCTCACTGGACTCCTAGGAAGAAGCCTCATTTTGTGTGGACAGGCAGCTGGCAAAGACAACACAAGTGCTTTTAGGAGTGACATTTCAATGTGGTTCAATCTCTGTTCCAGACTCAGGCCTAAGGTGCCTTTGCATACTCCCAGCTTTTGGACCTTCCCCTGTTCACGTCTCTGGGTCATAAATGAATGTCATCCAGCAGAGCCTTACGCTTCACTAAGCAGTGGATCCACCAGGAGTCACTCTGCAATACTCAGCATTGCATCCTACATCATGCGCAATACCTCTGCATCACGGGCAGCACGTGGGGGAAGGAGGGAAGTCTCTGGAATTGCTCTTGCACTGATGCCACCCTCAACTCTCCATGATGTTACCCCAGGCCCCCTATAGGCTCAGCTTGCCTATTTAGTAAAATGAAAACTGTGGTCCTTCAAAATAAACCGCTCTAGCTGCGGGTGTAGTTTCTCAGCAAGCAATCTCAGACCACACTGTAGCCTAAAGCAGTCTTTCCCCCACACTTCCTGCCTTATGTTCTTGATGCGTCTCTTGTGCTGGCAGTAGCAATTGCATAGCCTCACAACACAGAAAGACAATATCTTTTTTTCTGCACTTTTTTAAGACAAAGCAGCTTGTCCATGTGTTGATGATATGATGGCTAGTGCTGCCCCAAGGGAAGGAAATGTGTGGTCAGAGGCACAGGGGAAGAGCTGAACCACTGCCGTTCGCAGAAGCCCACATTCAGACTGGGCTAAACTGTTGAGGAAATAGTTCCCTTGCCTACCTATTTTATTGTCATCCTCTTGCCTTCTTTTACCATCAGTCTCGTTCCTCTGGGTAGGTACTGAAGGACTCCACTTAAACCTTGTTTCATTACAGTTGCTTCCCAAATTTTCTTGGGCAGGTGAACATACAGGTAATGTGGAAGTCTGTATTACATCTTGAGAGAGTACTGGAGTGGAGGGTACTTGGGAAGGCTGAAATAGTTGTTGAAGCTATTTGCTGTCTGGTTTCTAGGAGACAGCATGACTCATTGCATCTTTCCTTGTAGTCTGCACCTCTCAACCATTTATCAGCTAACACACTTGATCAAGACTGATAAAAAATCTTTTAGAAAAATTATAGAGCTGCACTACAGAATGGGAACATTAAAGTGTGGAAATAAAATGATTGCTGAAGATAGGGTCTGTTCCACTAGCACTGAAGAATGTAGGCTCACATTCATCCCAAGGGATTTATTGGTGGAACTCCCACTGCTGCAAGTAGTAAATGTATGCATAAATCCCTTTCTATCTTGACAATTTTCCCCTAACCATGCTTTGTCCAAACTTCACAGTCAGCAGTCTTTCTGTATGTGTGTGTGTGGGTGTCTGTCTTTAAATTATTATTGCCATTATTTCATTCAGCACTACCTAAATATATCAAAACTAGAAAAGAATCTTAATTTTAGTTGAAAAGTATCATTTACATATGCACACCATTATAAGATGTATATATAACAGTAGTAGCAATAGTAACAGTAATGGTCCAGAACATGATTTCAGAACAACAAAAAAGCAGACGTGGATTTGGTGCAGTAATTATAAATAAGTAATAGCTGGCAATTAACACATTGCTTTTCAAGCTCTGAAAGGAAAATGACACTAGTGTGATAAGGCTGTTTTCTGCAGCTCATTTAGAATAGAGGTGTAAATGGCATCTATGACATTTCACAACTGGATATGCCCAGAGATTAGAATGCAGGCAGGAGGGCAGAGACATCATACATAGGTTACAAAAGAAAGTTCAGCTACTGGTGTAGAATGTATAGATTTGGTCTTATAAAAACAGCGCTCTGAATGCCTTTTCTGACAAGCAAGAAAGTGTTGTCAAACATTTGATTCATCAAATGTTATCTTCACTATACAAGAAAAGTATTCTAAGCCCTGACAAAGCCCAGGAAGCAGAAAATGAAATAAAACAGAATAACTTTGCTGCCCATCCAGAAAAAAAAGTCAATTAAAATGACCACTGAAAATGAGAAAATTCCATTTTATGCAAATATAAGTCTTCCATTTTGAGGCTGATGAGGTAAAAGGCTCCATTCATGTTGAATTTTAAAAGGCACAACTGAAAAATACGGGTGACATTGTCCACAGTGTGTACCCACTTTAGAACTGTAAACCCCGTTTTTAAGTGATTTAGATGGCTATGAGTGATGTGTTCAGGATGGAGATGCTAAAAGTCATGGATGTGCACCAGAGAGCGCAGTTTCAGGTCAACCAGATCTCCTCGAACCCAGGTAAAATCCAGGTAAGAACAAAACTCTGGCTGAGGTTACTGCCTTTAGCAGCCTGCTCCACCTTGAGTGCACGGGCAGCTGATCTCCTTGTAAATCAGAGCTCAACACTGCGGTGTTGCTAAGCAAATCGGAACTGGAGATGGCTTCCTCCCAGCCATGGGCTCTACTGTGCCACGGACATGCAGCCAGCTACGAAAGGGAGCAGCCGCCCATGCAGGGCAGCCTGGCAGAGAGCTGGGGGCAGCGGCAGCCTGCTCCGTCCCACAGCCTCCGCGCTTGGACCTCGGACTCATGGGGAAACTTGGCCTTCATTCCCAAATGTGTTTGTCTTTCACTAGAAAGGCTAGATAATTAAATCCTTTACCGAGCTCAAAACTTCACATTTTTGTTTCAGTAGAATTTCCACACACATGCACACAAAGGGTACACCAAAGTGTTTTTAAAATATGTGCTAATTTAACGAGGAAAATTACTATACCAATTAACTACGCAGCCTGCCTCCTAAATGCTTCTGCCGCTTTACTGGTGAGTCAGGTTTACCTTGGATATTTCCAGTTTAAATTATTTAAAATTAATACATGACCCATTTTGCTGGTTGTAGCTTAAATTCCTGTGCATATCTATCAAGACCATTTATTGCTAAGGTACAAAATATACAGAAGCAGGGGAGCAGGGGGCGGGGGGCGGGGGGGGAGGAAAGGCTGGCATCCGGGTGATCTATTCTCCACTAGCATGTGGGAGAAACAGGTTCTCTTCCAAGCCTCTTGTTCCCCAGGCTGTCATGGGCACTGAGTGCTGCAGAGATAGCAGCAGCAGCTTCTCCAGCTGATTAACCAGAGACAGTGACAGACTTTAGCAGGAGTGCTACCCAGCACTCCAGAGCCAGAAGAATAGTTGCCTCAAAATAGAAGCAGATGGGTCTGCGCAAAACGATGGGACTTTGGAATTCAAAAAAAGTGTGTTAGTGGGGAGGGAAAGAGGGAATTGTGTGTCTCGTTTTGAAAGGAAAATGAAGACGCTGTCTCTTACTATCTTTACCAGCAGGAAGATAAGGAGGTCAGGCTGTGCTAAAATATAATGAGCTGTGGTAAACTGTAATTTTAAAATACGTTTAAATCTTTAATAGTAACAGTAGAAGATATTTACAGAAGTACCATGTTATAGATCATTTATACAGGGACAATTATCCTGGTAATAAATCAAAATAGGAACAAACATGTTTTTTCTTTTGTAACTCAGGCATGTCAAGTGGACTGTGTAGAAAACATATCCTATTTTAGAAACCATGTCTGAGTATGGAGTCGACTTTGAAATCTGCCACTGAGACTTCCTGAGTCTGAAAGACATTTTCTGGTGCAAGGATCAAACTCTGAAGTCAGAAGATCTGAGTTACCAGCAGCTTTTACATCAGGGTAACTCCTTAGACCTCAGTGAAATTCCTCTAGATCTGTGCTCTGGTAACTGAAAACAGAGTTATCCTCAAAGGACAGCTTCCTATTCACTGTAGAAAAACCTAGGGATTGGACCTTGATTTATTGATCTAATCCCAGTATAGTGAATCTGCATCCTAAGGACATGTTGCAGGGCATCAGGATTGCTTCACACTGACTGCTCTGAGGTGGAAGTCACTGGTTCCCCTACTGGTATACCACGGTGTCCTCCAAAACACTGGAAATTACACTTACCATGGGATTCAGCTCGTCTTTGGTGACAGACCTCTAAAATTTCACACTATATTAGAAAACAACATGGGACTGGACGCATTGTCTGACTCTGGGCTAACTTCTTCACATCACATGATTAAACTCTTTCAGCCCCCAAAGCAGACTGACCACATTTAATACACTTATTGAGGATGTGTCAGGCCCATGCTGAGCCCTGAACTGTGTGTGGGCACTGTCTGGGAGAGTGCTGGGATGCCACTGACAGTGCTCGCAATTTGACCATATGGATGGTCATGCACCGGTGCGCAGGGCTGTGTGATAGCCTGGCTCAGTTTAGTAGTATAAAAATAGTGTCTCAGCCTGTCTGCTGCCTCTTAAATGCCCTTCTTAGATAAATTGACACCTAGAGATGCCTATTTCTCCTCACTGAGTTTAGAAAACATCTATGGTGACTAACTCAGACCTAGACTTTAACTTTCTCATGCCTGAAGTGAAGTGACTGCTAATGCGAGCATTTCAGGTACACCATACATCAGTGAAGAAAGCAGATTTCTTGCTGCATGTGCCTGGATTTAGTACCTGGTAAAGCTGAATCTCTGTGTAAAGAAATAAAGAGTGAAAACAAGGCAGTCCCTGCCACATGTAGATCGATGCAGAAGCAAGCACTCACTGAGCCAGGCAAGATGCTGACACCATGCTTTTCTCCTGTCCGCTCTGTAAGCAATATAAACAGTAACAGACATTGTATCATTTTAAATTGCCTCGTCGAATGTAATGCTGATTTTAGACTTGGTTTGAGCCTCCTAGCAGAGAATATTTACTCTCATCTTAGAAGATTTTACCTGGCGAGACGGAGCGAACAGCTGTCAATACCATTAGGGTGAGCAAGACCCTTCTGCACTCCCAGCAATTCTTCAGGGCATCATCCCCACAGAGCCCTGAGAGATCTCAGGATCAAGTGGAAAAACAGAGTAATGGGCATGTCAGTGCAGGCTGATTAATCATCAGTCAGGTTAGAGTTTGGGGGACACATAGACACTTTCCTAATGTAAGGAGAGTAACCCTCCACTTACTGCCTGTGTTACCTAATGCCTGACGTGGCCTCGGTACTCACTTAGACCTGGCAGAGACCCAGAGAGAGATGCTGATATCCAAAGCTGCAGTTGCTGATTCTTTGAGTGTCCCTTGGTGCATCTGATTAAGGCCAATGATCGATACTAAACTTTGAGAAAAACTAGTGTGGGGATGTTACAGATGACAGCCCATGAATAAATAACTCTGATAATGGCATTTGTCTTACTATAAAGCTCATTCATAATTTAGCAAGAATAATGCCCATTAAAGAACACCTAGAATGATCACTGCCAAAATAAAAGAGTGAATTGGTTTCTGTCTTCTGGGAACTCTCTCATAATAAGCTCAGTATGGAAAACTGGCTACAAACTCTATATAGTGATTATAAAAGTACCTACTCTCCAGGTTACCTCCTCCTCATTTAGTCTTTCTTCAGCACTATTTGGACGTCTGCTTTTGATATATGTTCTCTAACTTGGAAAGGAAAAACATTGAGAGAGGTCTCATCTCTTTTTCACAAAAATTAGGAATAATTTGACCCAATCTCCACTGAAGTCATCAGAAACTGATTTGGTTCCCAAAGTAAATATCATGGGACCCTTAAAGTAAATATTGCTCCTTATTAAGCAAATCAGTGTTGCTGTATGCTAAATTTAGAGGAAGAAATAACCCAGTTATGTTGGCAGAGTTATGTACTTTAATAAAATGTAGCTTGAATATTCATACCGTACAGTTATGTAATGCCTATAAAATGTTTCCTGCCCCACCACCACAAAAACGGTTTGCAGATGTCTTTTAATCTAGAAATACTGTCTGTCTAAGGCAAGGGGAGAACGCCAATACCAGAGCCTTGCTCTAACAAACTACAAGTGGTTCGTATTTTCACATAAGGATTGTGCATATGCACTGGCACATCTGTTCACTACACGGTCCCACAGCCTGGAATGGATAACACTGACTTTGGGGATTAATGCCAGCTTCACTTGAATAACAAACACTTGTACTCTAGCAGTCTTTCCAGCACTAAAACAGGATACGCTTCTTTGGACGTCGTGTCAAAATGCAAAGTACCATCCGATCCTGCCCTCACTGGGTGATCACCTGTTTCTGTTTAACGTCTTCTATTTGACAAGTATAGTATTATGACGATGGAGCCAGAGTGTTTCAGAAGCATCCTGGAACAATACTCCATGTGGAAAATTATGGTGTCCCAGAGTGCTTCACATCTACCTCAACTATATTAAACACTACATAAAACAATTCGAATTCCAGACGTTCTCTCTAGATATTGTTAAGTATGCTACACCAGTATTTATGAGATCAAAAACATGCCAAGGCTTTAAATCCATTATTCTAAATAGAAGCTTTGGGTTTCACAGAAGACTGAGCGCTCAGCATACTGCTCCCCTCCCCTGAACATGCCACAGCCTCAACCTTGCGTGTGATCACAAATGTCTCCACTGTCACTTCTGTTGAGTCAAAATGTAGAAAAGCAGGAGGGTATGTAACAGTGCACTCCAGAGTTTTGCTTTTAGAGACCAAGCAGTTCAGGTATTGAAATCCAGTGACTTCCTACAGATCAGCTCATCTGTTGCTTCTGCACCCAGATCCTGGCAGTGCCTCTTCTCCTCTCATGCCCATGGGCTAACATCAGAAAACAACCATTGCTAATTGGCACTTTTTTAGCAATCAGGGCAGTAAGAGAAATGGTTTCATAGGCCTGAAGGAAGCGGCCAGGGAGATGTGTGAGAGGGGAGGGGAGGCAGCCCAGCTCACCTCACGCCTCCAGCAGCAAGGTTTACCAAGGTCTCAAATGATGCCCAGGGTTTGCACTGCTGTCCCATTGCATTATCGCCCCTCTCCTCCCTGGCCATTTCAGTCTCCTTTACCTGCTTAGGTCTGTAGGAGAAAAAAGAGCAGGGGGCTTAGGTACCAGGGCAGATAGATGGAGAAAAAGAGGAGCTAGGGCGGAGGGTGAAAGCTATTTGTCCTGGAAGGAAAAGTGCTCCTATGGTTTTTCCCCCCAGAATAGGAAATCACCTGGTACAACATGAGAGGAACCATGACAGGGCAACTTCACGCACACATGCACATACAGGCACACACATGTAGCTATTCTGGGGGGAAATGATGCAGACTAGAGCCCCTTGAGCTCAGATGGTTCCACTTCAGGCCAAGGGGCTCTGTCATGTGGGCAGTTTTCTGCTGGTTATTCTTTTCCCTAAGGGCAGACAGGGTTTTCCTGGAATAATACATGTGCGCTTCTGTGCGCTGAATTACTCTTTTCTCCTGTGGCTGTCCAGAGTGAATTGTGGAGGAGTGAAGCACACTAATGCGGAGAGCTCACACTGCATGTACCCTATGAGCCATACCGGGGAGGTTTTAGTCTCCAAGGATAGCAGCCCAACATACTTAATGAACACTGTTACCCTCTATTATTTCCTGTAAGAGAAAGTGGAGAGAGATGATTCACTAAGGAAATCTGCATAATTAGGGTCCACCATTTCCTACAGACATCACAGGCAGAGCAGAACACTTTCCCCCACCCTTTTAGCAATTCTCAAGTAGCTGTTAGCTCCTCCACCTCTGGGAAGGGAGAAGGGAGAGCTGATGCCAAAGAAACCTTCACCAGGAGAACTGCTTCCCCCTTGCTGCAACTCCCACCACTCCCCCAGCTTTCTGACTCCACATATTTTCTGCTTAGGAAATGTTCAGTTCAATGTCATTTTCTCTTATGATGTGTGGCTTTTATGTCAATTTATAAATCCTATACTAACCCCAAACTGAATTTTGGTCTGGCAGCTCAGAAATAGTACAGCAGTTTGCTGAGGCCTGGTCTTTGCCAGTGTCTGCCCAGTGCTGTGGGAATGGCACAGGCAGATGTTGGATCAGTCCTTGAGAACAACAGCCTCAAATTCCTGCTTTGGCCAACTTCAGATTTTGCCCTGCCTCTTTCCCAGCAGACAGGGTGACCACTGTGTGCGGTTTGCATGGGAGGAATTATCCAGTGGTCACCAAGTGGGGAAGAAAGAGGGAAAGGGGATGCTGAATAATTTAAAATGGTGAGGGAGAGATGTTAGAAATGTAGAATCACAATTTATGTACTTTGTGTTACTCTTCCAGAAGTTAGTGGCATACTTTTCTTAACACTAAAGTAATTTCTAGGTAGTCCTGTAGTGTGAGGTAGAATTCACTGCTACCAAAAATGGGAGGTCCCATGCTACTCTGCCCTTCCCAGCTGTAAAACACTACCTCCTAGTCAGGGCTAGTGATGGCACAGGTTTGGACAGCCCTTCTCTCTTCCCTGTGCCGGTTTAACTCACTGCTCAGGCAGAAAACTAATTCAAGGAGGGTGGAGAAAGGGAAGGGAGAGGGTTAGATTTCTGTTGGCTCAGTGAGTTAAAGCAGCCACATCTGGAAAATGACAGAGCAAGTGTAAAGGAGAAAGTAGGGCCTCAGGGCTAGGAACAGGGGAGGGGAAGAGAGAAGTGGTGGAGGAGAGGAAGGAGATCAACATTTCAATAGCAGCAAACCCTTTTATAGTCTCAGTTGCTCTTAGGACAGGATTCTTCCTTTGTATCAGCATTAAGGTACGTAGTACCAGTCTAAGACAACCATAAGTTAGGGCATCATCACAGCATTTTTTCTTTTAAAACTATTTCAACATAAAAATCACCTATAAGCAGAGGTTGGGGGGGAAGACTTAAAACGTGCAAATCAGGCCTGAGTTTACTTTCATTCAGTGGCTCGGAGCAGCTTAGCAGCATCAGGGCTGGAATGCCAGCTTGAAGATGTCTGCTGGCATGCTCTACCTTCAGAACTTTTTCCAAGGTTTTTCTCAGTTGGGTGTTTCATTTATGTCTTTTTCTCTTATTCTGTTATTCTTCTTCTGTGGACTATAGGAGGTTAATATAGTTTTTTACTTTTTTATGGGCTTTTAAAATAAATTGTGCGACAAGTGAACATCAAAATCTTCACAAGAAAATCCTCAGAATATTATACTTTGTGTAGAGTCGATCAAATTAAGATATCAAACAGAATTTTAAAAAGTGTTCTTGCGACAAGAGATGCTCATAATCTCAACTTACTGGTGAAGCACATAGACTGTATACTTTCCAGTTTGCCTTTCTTTTTTTCCTCTTTTTTGATTACTAACATATTGAATTATTTTATCTCTGATGTTCATCCACCTTTCTCTGATTAGTCACTCAATATATTATCTAAAGAATCATTTTGCACAGTTCCACACTCAGTCCAGCAAAAGTGGGAAGTTTCATAAATGATGTGAGAAAGCCTTTCCTTGTAAGGCTCTAAGACTTCAGGAGTCTGAGTAAGTTTTGTATACAGTCATAAGCACCTATTTTTTTTGTGCTAAGCCTTCAAAAGTTAGAAATCAGCCCCTTTGCATTCCACTTTCTAAAATTAGGATAATTCCCTCAGCTCCACAGTAGCTGGAAACCTTAAAGCTACATCTAAAACCTGTGCTGCATCTAAAGACAAATTGAAATGTTTTGTGCTTTTTTTTTTTCTTTTTTCATTCCAGGACTGCTAATACTGTTACTGCTTTGTAGATCAATAGTAACTTTTCCTAGACAATAGTGTACTTTGTAAATCAGGGTCCTCTTTTGGGCAATAATAATACAAATAATAGCTTATGTTAGCATTTTTTGTGATGTGATTAGTTTATTATAAAGTACTCACCAGCCCACATCTGTGGGGAGGGGTGGGTTCTGAACAGGGATGACAAATGGCAGTCTGCCACTCACAGACACTACAGACCTCGCTGCTCTGCCCAAAAAGCAACTTCCTGACATTTCTTATCTCTTCTAAAGTTTCACACTAGATCGAAGACCTCAACAAGAGCTTCCTGTCCCCCTTGTCAAAGCCCCTCACCTAAAAGCTGCTGGAAACTTGTGGCCTTCAAAGGTGAGGTTTGAATATCAGCTCTCCCCTCGTGCCACTTTGCAATACAAAGGAATCTCCAAGCTTTAATTGTCAGACAAATGAGACTGTCTTAACCTCCTCAGTCCCTTTAATTAGGGTCTGCCTGTGTATACATCAGTGACCTTTAATGGCAGGCCATTAGCACCTTCAAACATTACACTTGGATTGGTTTAGAGTCTGTGTGCAGAGGTTTTCCGCATTGAAGGTCTCTTTAATCTAAGGGAAAGGATAATAAGAACCATTGCCTGCAAAAAGAAAGTCTGAAGAGTTTTGTACCTGCTCATTTCACACTGAGGACACCTTGCCACTGAAACACGTTCCTCAAGACTGGTCTCTCTTGGAAGCTAAAACCCTTAGTGTTGACAAAATTTAACCAGCGAAGAGTATTAAAGAGCAGGAAAGGAGTATAAACTGGAGAGGGATACGTGTCTGGCCACAGGGCTGTTTATGACTCAGTTAACAGACATCGGCTGAATCACGGTAACCAGCCCTCCCCTAGGGCTCCTTTACACTGTACGGGCTGGATCCTTTCTCCTGCCTGGGGCCACTTGGTCCCCACGCCTGTCCTCCCTTGCCCAGGGGTACCACCACAAGTGCTTGTGGGGCTACAGACTCAACTGAGCAAGGGAAATAATTCTGGGGGACAAACAACAAAACCCCCCAGCCTAGACAACTTCTCTGTTGGACCACACAGGATTCATTCACTCATCTGCTTCGCTGCAAGACCCTGCCAACCCACAGAAACAGGGAGAGGGCCCTTGCAGTACCAGGTGAGGAATAAGTGCTGCGTGATAAAGTGTTACAGTATTGCTGCCAAGCATTTCACCTTGCCTTTAATATGTTGCTTTTCAAGGTGAAGTAGTCTAGCCTAAACATCAAAAATACTAGCTTAGATGTATGGAAAAAATGAAGTACAAAAACCAGTACAAGAGGTTAGCCTCAGTTCTCTGGCCAGGCCTCTTTCTGGTAGAGGATTTCCATTGCCCACAGCTTTCCAGTGAGAAACTCCTATCTCTTGTCATTGGCAAACTATAAGTAAGCATTAGCCTCCGTCTTCCTGGTGGCCATGGCTGTTACAATGATGTTTTTTCAGGCCATTGACTAGGATGTTATTTTATGGTCCATTTAAAGGAAAGTGATCTGAAACCAAAAATGGTGTGAATGATTTCTACAATGCCGTAGTAGCAAACTTACTCCTGGTTGGTCAGGAATAAATTTGCCACTTTCAAATGGAGTATTTTTTGTTATGCTTTTATGTAGTGCCCCTCTGATTCACCTAATGATTTGCTAATACTTTCCCTACCACTCTGCGCCCTTTCAGGACAGGCCTATCTGGTCACATTCTGGTCTCTACCACTCTGATATCCCAGACACTAGCTGTCATTTATAACTTTATAGTCTGTCACAGAAGCATATTTTCCGTTTCCACAGACATTCCAGCAATGGAGACTCTGGGATCCCACCTATGCCTTTAGCTCTTTGATCACTGTGAGTCTCCTCATAAAGATGAGGTGCCTCATAAAGATTTTCAAACTCAGTGCTTAGGAGAAAAGCAAAGGCCTAGCAGGCCTGAAAACATAGAGTTTGACAAGACTATTACACTCCAAGTAGATGCCAGAAGCCCTTGGGCAAGAACTTGGAGGAGTACAGGGGTGGATAAGAGATGCTAATCATCGTTCCACTGCCGAAGGTGCCACAACCACTTTCAAACAGGAAGCTGCTAGTCTGCAAAGGAACCACCTCAAGTCATATTTTGCTGCAGATTCTGCAGCTGGCTTACATAAGACTGGGAAAAAACAGTGCGTGTGGATCCTCAGGAACCAGGACTCTTTGTCACCAGGAGCCTTTTTAGCATCCAGATCCTGCACAACCATTAGATGTTCCTTCCTGCCAACACACAAACAGCTGGTGCCACTTACATTACTGTGGTTGGATGTGAGAAAATATTCCTTTACCTTCCTTTTGCTTCTTATTTTCTTTTCCCCTGGTGTCCTCCTCACATAAAGGCTGTTGGCCAAACCTGAATACAAAACTTTCCTCCCTTCTCCCAGACTTGTTATCTGGCTTAGGCAGACACCCAAGTCCCTTCAGACTCCAAAGTTTTCAGCGTGGATGCCAGGAACCAGCCACGCATCGTGCACTCCTTCTCCTCCCAGCCTCCCCCTGACTTCCTCAGGCTGCTAAACTCCAAAACAGAGTTTTCAGTTATCCAGAGCCCAATTGTTTATCATAGCAATACCCACCAGGGTTCCTGGAGGAGTCATGAAGATGAGAACCAGCCTTTTTTTACTCTCATTTACTGCCATAAGCACTGGGGAGAACAAACATAGGCCAGTGCCTGAACGCACATGTGCTGCTGACCCTTCCTCTGCTAAAGCCCAAATTAACTTTTTTAGCAGAGTAGAAACACAGTTAGTCACCAGTCACTGCAGATAAGCATTTGTAATCTGACAGTGCTGGGTCGTGTTTGCTTGGGAGATAAGCTGGAGGCTGAGGTACACAGGAAGCACTCTGGCCAAGTCGCAATGTTTTTGAAGATGCCTGGCCTGTCCCCAGTTCCTGAATTAGCAACGTCCCCTTTTCAACCCTGCAAGAGCTCTGGTGGCACCAGTCTAACTAATGCAGGGCAAATATTTGCAAAGATGACCCTTTGCCACACTGACCGAGGACATGACATTTATAATAGGGATTGTCTGTGGTCCTATGCAAAAAATCACCTGTATGATGCTGGGGCAGTCAGCCTGCCTGCATCACCCCATTAAGGATCCACCACCTGGAAACTCTCCCTTCTTTTCCTCCCAGGCAAGAGCATCATTCACAAATCAGTGTGCTCCCTACACTGAGAAAGGTCTGGGGTCTCAAGGTGTCTATCCAGAACACCAGCTTTTAGAGCAGAAAAGAACTCCCAGGCATCAAGTTTCTCAGGAAGAAATATTCATGAATATAACAAACCAGAAATGTTTGGGAGATCAAGAACATCACTCACAGGCTACTGAAAGAGGACAGGAAAATATCTGCTTGTTACACTTCTTACCTTGCAGGGTTGGCAAATCAAAGCATGTTGGTGATTACAGCCACCGAGCACCTTGCTAACCTTGAGCCAAGTAGGAACAGTGTTCAGCAAGAGCTTGTAGACTCCCAACATCACAAATGATGTTTTCCAGAATTTTGTAACAGGGTTTCATCAGAAGGAATGGAAAGGCTTAGAGAAGAACCATGGGTGTCTGGATTTTCATTAGATGAGCTCATTCAGCTGACATGGTAAAGCATAATAAGGTAGAAAGAGAGGCCCAAGAGAATGCTCTACACCCAATAAGAGGGTAAAATTGCAAGGTAGGAAAAAAATTATGTATTTTAAACTGTGTTATGGAGAAAGATTTAGTAGTCTTACCTTCAATAAACAAAATGTCCTCACCTTGACTACAACCTCTTAAGATCATTTCAGCCATATACAATGGTGTACTACACCACTGGTGAGACCACAGCTCCTCTATGGCAAGTGGGGACAATAGCAGCCTCTGGCTGTCTCACTTGTAAACATGTCTGAAGAATTGCTTTTCCAGCATTCGAGGTCTTGGTGCTTGCAGCTGGTGAAGAGTTTTCCTCTCCATGCATCCACCACTAAAACATCCCAAAGCCCTACCAGTTGAAACCAGTGCTATTCTGCATTTGAGCTAAATTGTACCCACCTCTCTTTGCTCTTGAATGGGTATTTAAATCCTTCTTTCTCTATTTGTGTTATACCTGTGTTTTAAAGCCCTGCCCAAGTATTCATTGTCCGTTTTTTTTCTAGATAAAAGTACTTTTCTTGCAATTCAGAAGGTTTATTGCTCGCTTCACCCAATACCTACAGAAATCAATTGATGAATGGGGTTTCCATGCAGTGGCCTGTCCATGTGTGGCAGGCAGAATGCACTTGGATTGCTGGCAATCAAAGGAGTTAGCCTACAGCAGACACAAATTTCACATGAGGAAAGATCGATAATTAAAAATTACGATTAACGAGGGAGGTAGAATAACAAAAGACATCCACAAGCAGTAGAGATGTGTGCCAAGCTCTTTATAATTTATTGGCTATTTTTTTTGACAGGCAAAGACATTACTTTTTTTTATGACTGCCCACTGTTTTTAATAGGAAGCATCGTGGCTTTCAGAAAGCTTGTGCTGCTTGGCAGATGTTGCCAGCCAGTCTGTGGGGCTTTGGCCTTAACTGCATACATAAAGGAGCTCTTCTTAACCATGATGCTCACTGCCGCTGTCAGTGACTGTAAGGAGGATTTCTCTGCTAAATGCAAAAGTTTACAGTGACTGTTACCCAGGTTGCCCTTAATAGTGGATATTTGGTTAATATGTCTAGTTCTCATGGAAGCCTGGGGCAAGCAGTATGGCTGCAGATGTCTGCTCTGTAGATAACTAAGGTTAAGTGAGATGAATCTGAACTTGTTTGTTTGCAGTACAATCTCTTCCAACAAATTCACCTTTATTTTCTACATCCTGAACAGACCAGAGAGAGTATCAGTGCAAGCCATCTTCATTAAATGTCTGTTTACATTCCTATCTTTGGGCAGATTGCTATCATCCTCCCAGAAAAAAGGATGCAAATGTCTGGTAAACAGTGTTTCAGAAATCTCCATCTTGGCCCCTTAATCGTGGAGATTTCTGATTAGTCACCTCCATATATCCCATAAACACTGAGGAAAATATCCCATATTGCAGTGAAACGGATAAGGCATAATTTGTGGGATTCTTTCCTTCAACTTGGGCAGACTTTAGTTCACAGCCAATGCTTTCAAATGGAATTGCAATTGGACAGCTGTCCATTTCCATGGCATTTGCTAGTCTGGGACATAACTGGAAAGGATCGTAGATATTTGATTTAGTGGCTAAGTGCTGCTTTGACTAATTTAGCTATTTGAACTCACCAGATGCAAATGTGGACATTTCAGAAAGCACCTGCTGTCTCCAGGGATATTTGTGAAAATGAGGTGCTGTCTCTCTTGAGGCTTATCTTGGCAAACAAAACTCGGTAAGCCAAAGCCCAATATTGCAAAACATCTCTTAATCTTTTACATGTCTGCTTTAAAAAAAATAGCAAATATCTGTGAGACCAAATAGATCCTAATTAGGTTAAATCAACTGAAGGGTGCAGAGAGAGAAAAGGAGAGAAGAATATTTCAAACAAGCTATTTTTGGTTTTGCCTTCACAAAACACTTTTTCTTTCTCTCTCTTTGTTTATATGGCTGGGCTCAGCCTCAGCTAAAACAGCTGATTCCAATAAAGAAGTACTGGCAGCTTTCAGACCTGCTTTCCCCTTGAATCTAAGAGAAAAACAGAAAAGGGTTTGCAAACTTTTCCAAGTGGACCTGGAGGGGCTCACTTTCTAGAATTTGAATGTCTGGCAAAAGAACTCATGCTAATTATAACATCTCAATGCTCTCAGCTTCCCAAACCCTTTCCTGGCCTTTCCCCAGAGCAGGAGAAGGAATGTGCAAGACTCCCCTTGCCAGTGAATGGTAAACTCAGGAGCCCCCGTTTCTTCCCTTTCTCCAGCTGAACCCACACCTGCCTTGGACAGGTCCATCCATAACAGCTGTGAAATGCATGTTTCACTTGGAATTGCTAAGATGTGAGACCACAGCAAATTGAAAGCCTGTATCCTGCTAAGACAATTTGTCAGTCTTCATTTGTAGCAAGCTGTGTGGCAATGCCACTGCTATTTAAAGGGTCAGTATGACTTTCATTTCAGATTACCTGTTCTTTTTGAGGTCTTCTGTGTGTTCCCACTTGTGGGATATAGAATTCCTTTTGCAGCAAGCCACAAATCTGCCTTGAAAAGCTAAGCCTAACAGAGTGCTTAAGAATGCATGCAAGGATGACTTGATTACCTGCTTCTTATTAGGGACTCATCTTCCCAATGGCTGCATCGCTGCAGCAAAGAGCAGCTGGAAATCCGCTGTATATTTTCAGACTAAACATTTCCTTTGCTTAGGCAGACTGATTATGAGAAAATAGCTAAATGGTTTTGGCTCCTTAAATATTCTCCATAACAATACATTATAAAGGACAGGATTTTTAAATCTGGCCAAACAGCACATGGGTTCATTGTCAGAGGAGCATGAGGGATCCTGCTATATATATGTCTCTGGAAAGCTGGGTACAACAGGGATACAATACGATTCTGGGAACAGATGAGTATTGCCCCAGGGACTCTGATTTGGTCTGGGACTGAGATGTCCTGAGGAAGAATTACACAGCTGGCCTCACTTCCTTTTCCTAATGTATCTGTAGCACATCATCCAGTGCAATCCCTTGGATGTCACAATGTACCCATATGCCAAGAGAATCAGCAACTGCCCAGCTAGGGCTGCTTTGTACAGTCCTTTCTGTACAGCAGAATAGCAGAAGCCACAACCTGACCCAGAAATCTGATCCTGTAAATGACTCTATTGTTCAAGCAAGAACATTACAATGCTTTCAGTAATTATTTTTTTACTATTATTTTCATTTCAATATTATGCCTTATATCAAGACCTAGTAGTTTATTTCTCATGTTCTATTTCCCCTCTGAACATTATTTTCTGTCCATTTATTTCTCAAGTTTCCTTATTTTTTCTTGTTTCTGTCTGTGTAATAGCTTACTTATATGTTTAATGAAAACAACAAAAAAACATGGAAAATGAATATATAGGAAATCATGTTTCCTCTACCATCTCAGAGGGGAAATGGAGAAATCAAATAAAATGGTACTGATAATGGGTCTATATCTTTGTACGTATTCTTCACCTTTTTTGCTGTTCCTACCTTCCATTTGTTTGTAATTTGTGTCCTGGACCCCTAATACATTATTCAAACAATGAGTATCTCCTAATTTCCACTATCTTCTCTGATAACCTTGAGCCTCTTTTTATCTCAAGAACTAAGCAAATGAGCCTGTTTTATTTTTATATGCTGTTTGCTGAGCCTCAGCTAAGCTTCAGGTTTGAAATACTCAGACTTACTGGAACCATAGGTTTGAATACCAGCAGGTTAATCCTTCCAACACATGAAACCAAAGTGCAACAGTGTTGCTCAAGAAATAAATTCTTCCTGAGAAGCACCCCTGAAATGACAAGCTTTGCATAGGTACCTTAACATCACGTTTTCTTAGAGGCCCTCTCTTCTCAGAGAAGATGGGGAGGTTCTGAAGGCAGAGCCCTTCACAAACCATAATATTCCACTGAGAGGCTCCTTTTTTTATTAGAGCTCAGAAAAGTATGTGTCTGCACAGATTTCTGCTGCATCAGTACAGCACAAAGAAAAAAGTCATTTCTCAAGGAAGAAATTAAGCCAGTTAGTATATCGTAAATCCAAACCAATGCTCTAAACTCCACCCAAAAATCAATAAGCAATCAACATAGATCACAATGTACCCAAAATATTATTGTCTCAACATTCCTCCAGCAACAGCTGGAATTCTTTTCTCTGTACCAACAGAATTATTCCAACAGATTTAAGAAGCGGAGTTTACATGAATCACTGTAGTGTGGGTTTGCACCTATGCATGAAGATTGTACCTTCTTGTCCACAAATTAAGATAAGAAAGCTGTTCCAGCTACTTCTAAGAGAATCAAGGAATAACTGAGAATAAAATCAGACTATTCACTGGTAAACCAAAAACAAATGGCTGACAAACACCTGCAATGCAACAGAAAGAGGCTTTCTTTGTAATCATCCCAGGTTTTTTTAATTTTATCTGGTTTGAGCATTGTAACAGGATGCCAAACTGGCTACAGTGGGATTGGGTCTAGACCATTGCTCCTATAGGGAAATCCCCAAAGAAGACTAAAGAAAAAAAACAACCAACTTTTATTTGGGAAAAAAAAAAACAAAACAATGCAACTTTTCAAATAGGGAAGACAAAGTGACCAAGGACAAATGACTAGAACTGGGTTTTGTACAGAACTTCTTTCCTCACCCTTGCTTCCAGGAAACTCCTTTACTATGGAGTAGCAACAAACTCTTCTCTGTACCTTTTGGGTCCTAGGAAAGCTATTTTCATCATCTCCAAGGCCTGGCTGGCTTCTGTCAGCACCGTGCCACAACCTTCTGGCTCCCTGTTCCTTTGCTAGGTTCATCCTGCACTTTCTCCATCACATTGTGTCCCACTGTGCTCATAGGCCTGATAGGGAGGAACCAACTCTCCTTTCCCCAAGCCCCACATCACCCAGCCACTATCTTCAGGGAAGATATGTATAATTGTGAAGATAGCAGTAAAGCAAATGCCATCCAACACAAGCCTCAGTTGACTCTCATATATCGTGTCATAATACCAGCCAGACCCAGGAACATGGCTTTAACTGCACCATCTGGAGCAGAGAAGAGCAAAGATAAAGCTAATGTGTGCCCACACACTGAAGGCGAGCTAACCAGGTGTTCCTACCAGCACCTTCAATAGCTTGTTTTCAAGATAAGCAAGAGAAACCGAGCAGGATAAGCTCTTGCAAAAAAATTGTTCTCAGAGGACAGAAACCAACGGTCTGACATCAGTCACTAGGACTTTCTCTGGGTAAAGAATCAGAGCAGACCAGTGTACGCCATTTAGGTGTGTAGGTATTTAACTATATCACATGAACAGCCAAACAGATATGCATAGCTGCTCTAACTTCATCCATCAGTAGAGGAAAAGTCATCTGCCAGCTAAAGAAAGTCAGTCTTCACATTGTGCCCTAGCAGAAAACCTTAATTATAGATATAAATATATATTATATATGTATATGTTAGTGTGTACACAGATAAAACATGTAATTTTTGTCTCACTGTGACCTTATCAATAAGCTTCATAAAAAATGGAAGACTAACAAAAACCAAAGCTGGCCAATCCACCCATACGTGTCTCATTAACACAAGTCATTTCACTACTGTTCCAAGCAAAGCCACTGGCCTGGGCTCTTGAAGTAACTATTCCATTTACACAGGACCTGGTGCCTCCTGCTGGGATTTAATAGCTGTGAAACTTGTGTTTTCAGCCTCCAAGACACTGCCCAAATGTCACCAATCTCTTCACTATTACACAGAGCATGACAAGAACAAAAATTAAGCAGAAATATTGTAGCATTTCTGCTGGGAAGATATTGCACAAGCTCCAGAGACGACATTCATCTGAAAGAAGTCCGATTTTTCTCACAAGTATCTCATGTCAGTCATGGAGTAAAGCCAGGTAGGATTTTCCTCCTAGATACCTGTAACCTAAAGCAACTGGGGGATTTGGTAAATCCTATGGGCAAGAAATCTCCCCTTTGCTTCCATTGTTCTGGTTGTATTAGAGTTTTTACCACATTTTTGCTGCAATCAGGTAGCTTTTTCTTGACAATCCTCCAGTGAGGGCTCTACCTGCTTTCTGGGCCTCTGGAACTGCTCTGGATGATCCCAATCAATGTGATCTCCAAGGGCAAAGTCATGGAGAGGGATATCTTGGAGTCAAATAGAGGTCTAAGTCCATCAATAGAGTGCCCATGGGAGGATAAATTATGTTCCTCAGGGTGCAAACACGAGTTTCATCTGTCCTTTAGAACAAGCCATCAACACAGCAATTCAGTGCTGACAGTAGGGCAGTGACCAAATTTCTGATTGTCGCCCAAAGGGAAAAATATGCCAGTGTCCAAAACTGATCTTAGGTCAAGCAACTCAAAGACTCTTCAGGCTCCAAACAACAGTTAACTCACACCATCAGCTGCCAGAAAGCCCTACACCGTAGCAAAGCAATGAAACAGAAAGCTTCGCAACTCATACCTCCTTTCTCCTGTGGCTCCCTTTCTGCAGAGACGGAATGAGTCCCTAGCCACCTGTCAAGCCATCCCTTAGCTCCTGTACTCTTGGCATCTAGCTTTTTTCTTCCTACATGTCACTCGTGTGCCAGCAGAGCTGGCCACCCAACAACTTCTGCTGTGAGTAATCCCTCTGAAAAATACTGCAGAAATTCCTGATTCTTCCAACCATTTTAAAGAGCCCTTCAATAGTTTAATGGTTGGTGGTATTTTTTTAAAAGTCATGAATTCTTTTGTCTGTTGCTAATCTGCAAAGAAGGTTAAAAACTCTGAATATATACACTGCTGAAAGTTCTATTGCTGGTGTATGTTTAAGTTACCACAAAGACCCATGAGAGGGTAAAGTGTCTCAACTTCTAATTGCAAAAGCAAAACTCTTCAGAAGGGGAGCAGCAGAGAAGATCAAGGAATTTGGCAGTGTATATATTCTGGAAACAAATGATTTTCATTTCTTTCAAGGGTGAATAAAAAAGAAATATTAAAGGGGAAAGGAAAAAATCTTTTACAATAACTTCAGAGGTTATACCTCATCCTGATGTTTGAGTAATCAAATACTTTATCAAGCAAAAAGAAATTTTAATTTGCTATTTTAAAAGCTCCCCAGCTGGAAATAGCCTAATCTCTAAAGGAAGGAGTGCCAGATGCATAGGACAAGAACAGTAAAACCTCTAACCCAGCAGTCTTCCTCTTATCTTCACTGGTAAGAGGAAATGAATGAGTCAGCAGATCAGAGAGGGGGAAATGGAGCGTGTCGCTCCAGCAGTTCTAAAACATATGAACCCAAGAAAGTGTCTGAGTTATCAGGCAAACTTTTAACATTAATAAAGAATTTCATTGGAAGTCAATGGAAGGATTTTAAGTTTGACAGTGTAATAAGCCAGAGTTTCTTTGTACCAGTCATTATTTTGCATCTTGGTTTAGTAATAAAACCTAGTTCTCACATAGAGTTTTTAATCATTTTATCAGAAACAGCTTTACCAAGGAGTTTGGTATTTTTACTGCTGCTGAAGTAAATTGAAGTAAAAAATCAAAAAAAAAAAGTGAGTCTTGTGCGATAAGATATTTCAAGAGCTACAGGACAGTGCCATGTAATCTAGACTAAAAGAAAAACCACAAATGAGCTTCCATACTTGCCTTTGATTGATTAGATTGTGCTGTTCTTGCAAGGATAAGCATGTTAACTAAGATTGTAATGTGTTTCTTAAATGGCAGCAAACTGTCAAATATGATAAGATTTATTTAGTATAGAAAAAATGTTTACAAAGAAAAACATTCAAAGAGAGAAATAACCAAACCCTGTTTAGAGTAAAATTCCAAATGTTTCAGAAAATTTTACATTAAAGGGTCAATTACATTTCTTTTAACCATCAGTCTGGTTGTAAATCTGCAAATCTCACAAATTCTCACATGATTTCACGTATTAGTTGCTTTCACACAATCTGGAATGTTCCCAAAATACAAGTTTCTTTCAAAGTACTTTGGTATTTTCACTTGCAATCATAGATATATGATATATGTGTTAATTAAAAAAAAACCTGTTCCACTTGCAGTTAAAGATGTTGACTAAACCTAGTCAAGTCTGCTGGGAGAGTTGAATTTTTAACCCTCCTTCTATTTATTTAACTTTGGATGGGTAGAATCCGTGCAATATATTTCTGATGACCTGTATGTCATAGGTACCTAGAATGAACCCAAATAAAGGCTCTTACCATTTTCCCGTATCCCCATAGTAAATAACGCGGGAGACTCTTATTAGTTGACTAACTATGACAATCTAAACATCATAGGAGGTTCTTTCCATTCTTAATTTCATGTTTTAAATGGCACTCTCTACAAGAAAAAACAATTACAGAAGACAAAAAATGAATACTCCAAATTTAAATGGTGGCTTCTTGAGACATGCAGAATTTTTAGCTTTCTTCGGTAGCCTGTGAGAAGCTGAAATTAGACACCAATAGTTTTCATTTTGCTGTGGAATGGTTAGAGAAGCATGGCCCTAGTATTTAAAGCACGTGACTTATTTTTTCTGAGGAGCCCTTACATACTGCACACATGAGAGGAGACATTCCAGACCCTGTTGTTACACAACCAGGCCTCAGAGATGTAGGGTAAAATTCTCCTGCTCCGCAAAGGTCTACCAGACAAAACCCACCAGCTTTTCCAGGACAGTTTTTTCAAATGCATGTAGGGAAATCTGTTACCTACAAAAATAAGAGCATTTAAATCTCAGCTGGTTTCAACCTTTTGTCCAAGATCTGGTAGCGATCACAGTAGCATGCACTGTGATTGCATTGACATTGTGCTCTTTGAGCATGGACTTCTTGTCTAGTTTCACTGGAATCACACTGAGCAGACACATTTCCTTCGTAATGAAAATATATAGGCCCACCGCCTCCACAGTGCTCACCAGGCAGTGAGGGTGGCTGTCACAGAGAGAGGATGCTGCATCCCCACAGCCCCTGCTCCTTTCTTTGCTGCATTCGCTTGACTTTCACTCTCACTGGCAAAGTCAAACGTGGCAAGTGTGGACCCATTAAGAGATTATTCCCAAATTCTTAGACTGAGAGCCATCAATAAGCAAGCCTGGAGAACCATTTTAAAATAGCGGCTCCTGGACAGGCCATTGCCAGTAGCTAATTCTCATTCAAATGAAACAATGTGAATGAGAGTCTCGGCTGCTTTATTAGGAGTAGAATCACTCAGGCATGGCGTTCAGCTTTGGTCCAAAATGAGCTTTCGCTACCCAAATGGCTTGCTTTAGCACAGTAAACAGTGACCACCTGCTACGCTTTGAGCTGCAACCAAAGCACAAGGAGCACTTTTTATTTTAACTAGCTTACCGCCTGAATTGCATATCCCCATGGATATTAATCAGCAAATGTAGAGCGGTAGCGCTATCAAAAAATGTAACACTTTAAATTTATTTTCGTAAAGTACAGGGTCAAAGTGAATATTAATCTTTAACGGGATGAAAATATGTCATTTCCTTGTGGGAATTAAAAAGTAGACATAATCTATAACTGACTTATAAAGTAGACAATAAGGCAGTCAGCTTTATCCAGGAATAAAATATTTGGCATTTTAGAGGAGTATTCTCTATGAATTATTTGAAACACAGCTAGAACTATGCCTCGGCTGTGAAATTATTTCCTGGCATTCGTCAAAGCTCTTTTCCACTAATTAACTAAATATCTTCAACCAGTGATTTCTGTGTTTATTTATTAAATAGGCCACAATACATTGTAAGCCACGTTGCCAAGTGGTCTTTTATTTTAAAGAAATATTATTTAGAAACCAAATCTAGAATTAGAATACATCCCTCTGAATTTCAGAGTGTCATTCAGGTATCAGTAGAAATTACTTATCCCAGTATTTATATCTTACTCTTCTGCTACCTGTGGTGGGATTGCCATTCTGGAATTCAGTATATTCTCTGTTAGATGATCTCTCTATGTACAAATAATGAAATCTCTTTACAAAATATGACATTTAAGTGCCTTACACAATTATTTGATTGGTCAGTGCTTTTCTAAAGTTTGATATTCTTAAGTGAAATAGGCAGAAAAGTTTAAGAGTATCTGTATTTCCTGTAAAGAAAAAGAACATCAGTCCTGACATGTACTAGGGAAACTCTTTTTAACTTTAATTGTATTATGCAAATATAAGACTGGAGTGGTAGTGCCAGTTGCTTTTCCTCATTTTAATTATGGTTTCGGTGGAATGATTGATTCAGAATTTGCTAACGAGATGAAATGTTATGAGTTGTTATGTATTAAGATAATATTTCAAAAGTTCAGAATGCTGCACAAAAATACACACTCTTGCACAGAAATCACTATGACCTTTTTGACAAATAATAGCCACTTTTTGGGTGAAGACAAACCTACTGTTCCACAAGGCACAATGCTGCTACATAGCAGAATAAGAAAACTGGGGGGCCCAACTCTCTGTCCTATGAACAAAAACCTGGTTTTATGCCCCTTTTCTGCTGCCTATTTACCTTCATCTAAATAAGGTTCAGGTCCAGATCTTCACAGCTCACCACTGCTGTGGGAATTCTGGTGAAACTTGGGCTGAAGAATGAGATTTTTTTCTCAGGCTGGTAATTTTAACCACATTTTCTGTGACTCTCTTTGTTTCATATACATGGTTGAGAAAGTAAATGTAGGAGTCAGGGAGCTGTGGCCCACTTGGAGAGAGGGTGAGGGCTGCAGGGGCTCCCCAGGGCAGGCAGGAAAGGACCTGGCATCTGGGGCCGATCCTACCAGCCCAACCAGTGAACAGGACAGCCTCCCTGGAGACGGGGATGGCCAAAGCTGGGCAGGACATCGGCCTATGGGGGCTCCCCCAGGGTGGGAGGCCAGGCAGGGCACAGCCATGGCATCCCAGGGCTGGGGTAGGGACTGATGGCCTGAGGTGGGGCCAGGGGAGAAAGCACTAAGGCCCATGAGTGCCCTCAGGGCCCTGATGGTACAGAAGATTGCTTGTTACAGAAAACAAAGGGATTTAAAATTATAACTGTGTTGTCAGTTGTCTTTAGAACATAGATTTCTAGGTGGAGCATCAGCAGAAAGGAGTGGGGGTGAAGGTCTTGACTACCCAAGGGCCAGTGCTCTGCCTTGTGCCAACTGTAAGACAGCGAGGAGTGTTTCCAGTTATCCCATTCCAGGTGTGGGAGTCACAGACTAGAGACCCTCTCAGGTGCCAACTGTCCTCAAGCAGAATTTAGAGAAACACTTTGGAAAACAGATGAAGAACCTTAGCGCACATTAGAAAGTGCACATCTTCAAGCTGAGGAATGACTCAGTGGGCAGAAATTTTTCAAAAGCAAGGGCATACCTATCAGTCCAATGCATACATTTCCATCATTATGTGGTATTATTAACTAATCACCAGCTTCTGTTCTGCTATACCTTATTCCTTTAAATAAGCAGAATACTTTTCCAGCTTTTGGGTGGGTGACCTGAAGTGTTCTTGATAGCTTTACTCCTTTTTAAAAAACCATGTAAATTGGTCAGCTTAAAGAGAGAAACTTTTTTTCCACAAATCTTGTTTTGCTCAATCTTCTATTTACCTTTTTCACTATCGTTGAGTATTAGGTTGATGCATTGAGAGAACTGCCCACGATGATTACACCTCATAAAAATATGTTTATATCCCATGACTGTGTACCTGGAGCAAAACTTATATTTTGTGCACACTTCCCTGCTTTCAGTGACAGTGAACTTTATATTGAGATGTTAAGTTATTCTCTAGTTGTTCATGACTGTGAGATCCTTCTGTAGCTCTTCAAAGTCAACTTCAAAACAGACTATGCCAAAAATGTCTATACGATGTAGAGACTTAACAGTGACTGACAACACATTCATCCTCATTTTCAGATTCAGACTATGCTGAACTTACATATATCCCACTACTGATCTTAAGAAGATTTTGCAAATTTTTGGGTACCTAACCCTTCTCCATTTCTCCATTGTATATACTTGTCATTTGTTTCTAAACTTCTTTGATCACCCATTAATCCATAAGAAAAATTCCTGTTATCCCATGAGTGCTTAGTTTCTTTAAAAGAGATTTTGTCAAATGCTTTTTGAAAATCCACACACATTATATCCTTTGGATCAGCCATATCCACATGTTCATTTATTCTTTCCCAACTATAATAAAACTATGGCTTTCATCAAAATCCTGTTCCCAAATATGTCATATTCCTCACTGCATTACTAAAGTTATTCATTATGAAGTTTTTTCATTTCTAGTGTTTTGTGGAAATCAGATTTACTGATTTTCATATTTCCCAGGATCATGAGAGGAGTTTCTCTTTGAAGCCTGATGCCATGTTTCCCATCTGCTTTCCTCTGACAATAAGACAGATGTAAACAATAATCACAAGTGTCAATTAGCAGTTCAACAATCTTATATTTACCTTTTTTTAGCATTCTAGAGACAATGCTACTAAGTTCTAGTGATTTGTTGTTCTTAAGTGTATTAACTTATTTTAAAACTCTTTAATTGACACCTCAGTGTGAAACATTTCCTCAGGCCCATTCCCTTTAAAGAATTACTGTGATACGGGAACGATTCAGTCAGACTTTCTGCAATCACTATATATTACAGAAATATCCCTATTTTTTCTCAACCATATCTTGGAACTAGACAAACTTTCTTATTCTGATAGGTTTGACTAAGAAGCAGCTTCTTATCACTAAAGATTAGTTTCTCCAAATTTTGTGGCACGTTTTTCGTTATTTTGGTTTTAACTTGTCAAGGATTATGGTGCTTTCTAGCCTTCTTTCCCAGACATCGTTTCTGCTTTTTGATTTTGAGGCACGTTCCAGAATTTATCCATATACTTGTGCTTTCTTTTTCCTTTACTCTAGTTTTCTGCTTTATTTTAAAATTGATTCCCTTTTAAAACTTTCCCTTTAGTTGCCTTTTTAAAAATTTCCACATTGCTTAGAAATTTAGGAGGTGGGATAGAGCTCTTTTCTCTCTCACATGTGGAATTTGAATACATACAATTTTTTCAAGAGAAAGGAGATCCTTTAGGGTTTTTGCTTGAGCAGAGAACACACCAGCAACAGGTTTATTCCTTATGTCTTCAGGTATGAATGGAGTACCTTTAAACAAGGCTTTAATACATCTATGGAAGTGAATTAACAGTAGGTGGCCTTAAAATCTCACTAACAAAATTCAAATATCTGAGCTGGAACTTAAGGGTCAAGCCACTTCTAACATCACGTGATTGTTAGCTTTAAGAGAGTGGGACCTTACTCATTCTTAATTTTCCCATTCACCTAAGCCTACTTAAATAATCAGGTTTTTATAGCTTTCTGTACAATTTATAGCCTGATAGTTCACATGTGATAAAACTGTAGAATTAATATAACTAACAGATATAATGGATTCTCTGATTAATAGATTCCCTGTATCTCTGGCAATATTTAGCAGGCAGCAAATAATATACTGCTTTTTAATTAGAGCCTACTGAGAGAGAATTTTTTCCATTTCAGATTATTATGGTTATCATTCATATCATTTTTAGGGATGAAAACTTCAAAAGGTTGAGCAATCTTGTTATGCAGGAACCATAAGATTACCTGAGAGTGTCCCTTTTTTTTTTTTTCTGGTTCTTCTTCTACCTCTTGTCTTCTGTCATACATATTTCTCAAGGGAGATTGTCCTCATCCCACAAAGATTCTCTACTCTACCTTTGAGCACTTACCTACGTCCTTTTGTCATATCTTTGACTTTGTGTTTGACCTTGCAGCCAGCTGTGTCTATTAGTGGAATTCTAAATTCGATAAGCATTTTGGCTGACTCATGTAGGTTCTTCCAGTCCCTTCCTACCCTCTTTTGAGGCTCCTCTTTTACCCTTAACTGCACAGTCCTTCAGACAAACCCCACTGAGCTTCTTATTTCTGTCCCACCAAACTGTCTGTGCAACAGTAACAGATGTTGCAAAGCCTGCCTAATAACATTGAACCTGTATATTTTTTGCCCTAGATCACTTAGTGTATATGACATTGAACATCAGCAGCCAGCCAAGAGCTGATTCCATTTTTGGCTAAGGCCCTTCAACAGAGGGGTTGAATATCAAGAGAAATGTCTGGGGTGTAGGGTTAGTCAATTGTGGGAGGTAGAGTCAGAAAATTATTCTTACCAGGGCACTTATAGAAGCTGAAGGTTAAAATACCTACTTCGACTTATGCTTGTGATTTTTCCAGACTAATTTTTCCCTCACTAATTAACACTAAGAAATAGTCATGAGCAATATTAGAGTGCCATCACTTAAGATAATGCTGGTATCCCCTCAATACACAGCTATAAAAATTCATTCTTGGCCAGAGGTGCTTAGCCTTTTGTGCTGCAAAATACAACATTTGCAACTCTGACAGCCTAAGAGTTGAGTCTAATTTGCATAAAGATTTAAATACATTTACATACACTCGTCCTGCAAATAAATAGTAAAACCCAATACTTGTTATTAAGACTTAAGTGAAAATAGTAGGCGAAGGTTGCATTTAATGACAAAAGAAAGAAGACAAGACAGAGACTTATGCTACCTATAAAACTTATGCAATGTTCTTTCACTGAATATTTTATTTACAAATGAATTCTGGCTAATCTGAGGATGATTCCATAAGGAACATCCATTATTACATTGCAGATCAAATAATTTGTGGCTTAAAATGGACTAAAATGTACCTGGCATGTTACTAGAGCTTGATGGATTTTCATTACTATTCACCAATTCTATACAAAGTTATTCTTTAAGTGACCTTTCCTTACAGGAAAATCCAACAAACAAACAAACCAAAAAAAGCAAAGGCATGAAAAAAAGAAACATCTTTTTAATTTTATTATTTTCTCTTTCCTTTTTTCCCTCTCTTACCTTCTTCCTCCTGTTTCTTTTTCACTCCTTTATCTGAAACAGCTCTTACACAGTTGTTGCAATTTCAGCATGAGAACGTATTGACATTCCGGGGTAACCATAAGAATAGTGAGAAGAGAAAACAGCGTCTCAGAAAAGCAAAGCTCATTATAACAGCCTGTAGTGAGAGCTGGCAGGACCATGCTCTAGGAGCTACATGTGAATGGCTCTTCTGAACGTGGCTTTTTTCCCCCTACTGGGAAAGGCCGCTTTCCAAAAGATACCCACAAAACAGATTTGGACTGGAGCTCAGTCTGCAAACAACAGATCCAAAGGAGTGTGCACTGGTGGCTTATGACCTTTGTGATAGAAATGTAATACAGGTGGATAATGTAATACAGTGTCCCCATAACCCACTGCTTTACACATGATGATCCCTTAACAGAGGTGGAGGTATTGATGTCCTGGAGTTACTTTGAAGGTAGTTTACGCCTGATGGTCAGTGATTGGTGCTTGCTGTAGCATAGATATCCCTGTCAGAGAAGTCTGCTTCCAAAAGATTTGGGGTGGGTCACTCAGACTGTTCCCCAAAAATAGGGATGTGGCCTGCTGTCCCAGTGGAACAGGGTTTTTTATCCCTTTCCCAGATTTGCTCATGGCAAAAGGCAGTCAGAAAAAGTAGTGTATTCAAGCTTGATGTTCTTAATATCCCTTTGTTTTGCTTTACATCAAATTTTAAGATATAGACACGTATTTACTTCCATATAGGTAAATATATCTGTGGGGTGTCAGCACAATATATCTATACAGTGCTGCCAAGATGCTAATAATAATAGTACTGTTTTATCTGTCTCAGCCTATGAATTTAGTTATGGCCTTTATTGTCTTTAGCTGACATAAATATTGCTTTCATTACATCAGGAATCCAAGGCTTAACCCATAACACTGACATTGTCATACAGAGGAGTGCTACTTCACTTTTAGCAAGCAACAAATTTAGTGATTCTGTTGGTGGGACTAATTAAATTTTTGTTATATTTATGTTGCAACTGAGGTATCATGATCTGAAGATAAATGCTGGAGCCATTCGGTTTTATTGAATGTTCTTTAAAGACAGTCAAGAGCATCCAGAGCTCGAGACTGGCATTTATTTAGTTTTGTGTAAGTAGAAATCTAAGTAAGGTAAATTCTTTTCTTCTATCAGTGTAAATCTGGAGTAATTCCAGTGAAACCAGAAAAGTGAGTCAGATTTGTACAAGCACAGTAAAGGTAAATTCAGACCTCATAATTTCTTCATTTCTATTCCCAATGCCATGCTATGAACTTGAAGAAGATAGATGGGTCTCTGTTTTCCTTAGTGGTAGCTGACACGATCTTCAACAAGCACGTGCATCTCCATTAATATTTCCATACTTCAGGTTAGAAGATGCCCATATTAGCACTGGAACTTGAAATTGCCACACTGTGCTAAGTTATCTTTCTAAAATATTTCACCGTTTCAATAGTCACAAAGGTTTTGCAAGGAAAAAGTTACAATTTTCAAAAATTTTGTTAGCATTTTTTGAGGTTTTTTAATCTATATTTTGGCAGATACAGGAGCTGTTCAAACCCACATACATCCTTTCTTTCCAGATGGAAATTTTGCTCAAGTGGCATTTGAGGACTGCACACAATCAGGTTAGAAACAAGATTTCCCAATGTCCAACAATCAGGGAGCAGTATGGAAATCCTGGCTATGCCCACAGCATGTATGGAGATCAGGAGGGCGGTGCATGCGTAGTAAGAATGGCCCACCCAGATAGCACTGCATCTTTTGTAAACATACAGAGTAGTTGTGGGAGCACATGAGCATAAACCACATAGATCAGCTGCTGCCAGGACCTGCTGGGCTTGTGTACCTCATCCTGTCTGAGAAAAACTGGAAAGGGGTATGCCAGCCAGTCCTTATCTGCACTCCCCTTGCCAAGGAGGCAAAGCAATGGACTCTCACTGGGAACTGATCCTCTCTTTCTCTCCTATACAAAGCACAGGCACTTCCCACTAGGGGAGCAACATTTTGCATCTGAATTCTCAGAGATTGGAGCACGGGATGTGGGAGACTCTGTTCAGTGTCTTTCTCAGATGGAGATTATTCGGACTCCTATTTCTCACCTCCCAGAAGGGTGTCCTAACCATAGAACTAGAAATGAGGAGCCTTTGAGCTCCTTAATGCAACAGCCATGCTGTAGCTGTATTAAAGCAAGCCCACATCTGTCTCCATGAACAGCAACCACTGTGATCAGACTGTTCAGCACAGTTTGACAAGGTGCCCAGATTTTAAGGTTTAGATTTACAAATGCCTTCTCAGGATTTCTACACTTCCCAGACACCTAGGGGACTGAGTCCCCTGGGTCCCTGGATATCACAAGGCATCCAGTTCCCTGCTCCAGCTGATGTGGCTGCTTGTGTGCGTGTGTCAGTCTTGTACGTCTGCACAACTTACCCTGGGCTGGAGAGTGAGATGGGGTCTGGTATTGAATATGCATCAGGGACACATGGATCTGAGCCCATGGCAACCTTCACAGGAGTCCTGTGGAGCAGACAGAGAGGCTGTCAGGCTGACACAGCCGAGTGCCTTGCATATTATAATCTGTTTCTCCCAGTTTCCAGCTGCCTCCGTTACCGACGGTGCTGCCACTGGGGTTTAGATTTGTGACCAACTCCTCCTGCCCCACCCCACCTTAGCCTTCAAATCTGTATTTATGCAGTCAGTTCAGTAAAACCGTATTAAACAGCACCACTGCACCTCACACTTTCACCATTCCTTTATGTCTGTAATAGTTTAAATGGGGTCAACAACATTTTTTAAATGACTTGCAGCAAATGTGGCGAGTACTTAAACAATAGACTCCATCAGTTCCAGAGAAGCTGTTTTACTCTTCTAAGTCAATTATCAGTGGTTTCAAAAGTCCCTAAATAAGTAGTTGTCTGACAGATCATAATGTCTCCTTCTGTTACTCTATGCCAACTCATATACTGCTGCAGAATAATTTGTCTTACTCTTTTGTTTTGGGTTTGAAAAACAATCATGTTGAAAGGAAACAGAAGAAAAATTATAAGAATAATGGAATAAGAAAACAAAAGCAATTCTGGGAAAAATAAACTTCCTACTCTAAATATCACTGGGATCTTTTAGCAGTGTATTTTGCCATATGAGAAACGGATTTACCAAAGCTCTTGGTTTTCTGGCAATAACATTAGCGTGCCACAGTTGCATTGGCTGAAATCATCTGCCCCTTATCCCCATCAGACTGGTATTCACTGCCAGCCCCTTTCACAACTGATGCTGAGCCTTGGGGAAACCACCTGGTTGCCTGTGCTGTAAGGGAAAAGCCTCACTTCTTGGATCTCTTTTATGCCAAAAGCATCAAGACTGGAGGTAACACTGCCAAAAAAAAAAAAAAAAGGAAAAAAAAAGAGTTGCAGTATTATTAATGGGCTCTTTTCAGGTGTGCTGTATCCTTTCACTTTCCATAATTGCCTTAGGGACCGAGCTTTGCTGAGTGTTCACAGAGGCCAGACTTCAGGTCAGATGTGCAAATGGCTGTGGTGCTTGATTGTCCAAGGTTAGCTTGTAGGTTGTCCAGCCAAGGAAAGAAAGCAATACTACAAGATTCCTTGTGACTATCCAAACCAGGCAGCATACACATTAAGAAAACCCTGTATGATCACTTGCCAGACATTCCTTGGGTAACATCTGCAAAGCTACAGCATCCACATGGATGTCATGGACTATGGACAGGCAGACAGTCTCTGAGGTAGCAGTGACCAGAGTTACCAGCAGCTTCAGGGATCAGGGCCAAGGGAGGGAAACGCTGAGCAGTGCTGAGGCTGCAGCAATGTGCTTTTTGTAGCCTATGGCAGCAATAAACCAAATAAACTAAAATCTCTGAAGTGTTTTCATGTGCTGTCCCAGATACAGGAAATGTCCCAAATAACGGATGGAGACGCTGATTACATGCATAGCCAAGGCCAAATTTTAAGCTGGGAAGAAGCCACCGATTCCCACCTGTAGCAAGAAGAGAGAAAAGAGTGGGGGGGTTTCCCTTTCATTCAAAGTATCTGGCAGTAGCATGTAAGAGAAACTCAGTCATTTAATGAACTCTGTTTTGGCTCCTTATCTGAATCATCTGCCCATTTCAGCCAGCATTATTTCATCCTGCAAGTATCCAGGTTGAGCTACTGCATCTACAGTCAGTATCTGCAGACAGTGTGAAAACGTTGTGGTAGGAATAGTGCACAATGAGCTATCCATTTGGGTGAGGATCACCAGGCTTCTAAATACTGTTTATATGGCCTTCTTCTACCTGCCTTTTAGACCACAAGCACCTGCTAATTCCACAAACTTACAGGTGGTATAGTAACTGCTATAAAGGAAATTATAACATAATCTGAGATAGACATGTGGAGATGCCTTTCCAAACAGATATTCATTTCCAGTGGAATAATAAAAGAAAAATGCAGTGCAAAGTTTAACCACAATTCTTCAAAAAATAACTTACCTGTGCTTTCTCCTAAGCAGAGAAAAGCAGCCAAAAATTGGACCTAGTGTTTTTGTTTAGTTTATACTTCATATTCAGTTCACTATTTGCCTTCATACTGTAAAAACATTTTCAGAAGAGCCTTTCCCTCTCTGTGCATGATTTATATTCCTACTATCCCATGCTTTGTTGATCTCCATACACAAATCCAAACATTTCTAGCAACTCCTGGTTCAATTTGTGAAGATCTAGAAAAACCATGCATTTATGGGTTTGCTTTTTTTGTCCTTAGAAAATTTCCCTCTTTCTGTGCGTATTGTGATAGGGGAAAACTGCACGAAATAATCTGTTTCCTTCATTAGAATTCAAAAACAAAGTTTCTTTGATGCTTTGCTCATTATTTTTATAAATAGCCATAAAATAGTGCATTCTTTATCCATCATTTAACAGATCACTATATTTATTTCCCTGTACTATTTTTTTCCTGCAAACTGCAGATAAGGAGTCACTCATACGTGGCATAAAGCTCTTTTTAAAAAAAATTAGTCATGGTGAGTAATAGTTGGAATCTTTCAAACTTCTGGCTATTCAGCTACTAGATGACTGAGGTGCAGAATCAAAAATTCATAAGAAATATCAGAACCCTTTTGTCAAGACTAAGAAAACCAAAGGAGTATGAAGTTGTATTAACTCAGGGACAGAGAGATGAGAAACAGTGGCATTCCCCAAATGGGATGTTTTAAAACATTCAGCCAACAGTACTCAACGAAGATTGCTTTGTCTTAAGGCAAAATTATCTGAAATAGTTTGGGAACACTGCCTAAGGTTACTTTTCAGGGCAAAAAATAGAGGGTATATTGTATATTATTACTGTTGTTTTAAATACATTTGACCATAGGCCACTGAAGCAGAAGATAATGGGGGGTTTTAGCACAAACATGTTTTCCATGCATAATAAGTAAGACCAAAAATGCATAAAAAAGGAGTAGACCAGTGAGCAGACTAGTCCAATAGGAGACTATTTGTGGGGTTTCTTACTGTAATGGGAAATGGACTTTTATTACTTCTCTGAATTTGTATTAAGGAAGACTGTTTTTATCTATTCAGCCATTGCAGTCCACGTAACCTCTATGTGAGAGGCTGTGCTAATGATCTCCATGTAGATCTCAAAACGTTGCTGTCTGGAAGAATAACTTGAATTTACCGTGGAGACACCTCTCTCTTCTAATTTTTTTTAACTGGACTTGTTAGCCACACTGAGTTGTATGTAGTATATGAGAACTGTTGTCCATCGGTAACTAAACACGTTAACACCTTAGATGCCCTCTAATCTTTTTGGCAAGACTCAAAATATAGCTTTTATTCCAAGATGAAAAATGCTTCCTGAGAGAACATTTGAACTACTAGCAGGAGACCAGGAGACTTTCTACATTTTCTGAAAGCTTTTTCTTTCAATCATTGGGATGCCTCTCATGGAAACGTGTTGAAATCCTCAGAGTTATGTCTCATGAAGCTAATCTTGTGTCAGAGATTTAAAAAAAAAAAAAAACAAACCCAGAAGAAACCACAGATTTATATCTTCTGTGCATCACAGCAAGCCCCCCAATATACAGTCCTTGGTGGTGCTCCCTGGATTTCGCTGTCTGGAACGTCTTTGTACCTCCCTCAGCTGCTCCTCTCTGCACTGTGCACAGGCCTTCTCAGTCCACCTCACTTTTAATCTTCTGCTCACTGCTTCTCCTGTTGGTTCCTCAGTAATACCACTATTTCTAAATCTGCTTTCAGGATTTTACCTCTCTATCACATTTCCCCCCACCCACCCCTTCATTTTTTTCAAGGCACTCATATGATTTATTTTCCAGGACTCTCACCCATCCTAATCTCCCCTACTATTTGCATGGCCCTTTCTTCTTATGCCTAGAGCCATCTTCCAGCTCCTTATCAGGTCCAGTATTTTAAGAGCATGATCCCTTTTCTCTATATACCATCATTTACCTCTTGTGCCTGTCTCTCCCTCTTGCTGCTCTGCATGCATTCGCTGGGCAGCTGCAGAAAAGATGAAATGGCCATTCACTTCTTCGCCTAGGGGCAGAATTTATTAGGTGCTGAACCTCAGAAGGCTTGATTCTCTCAAGATAGTTCAAGAGGCAGGGCCAGATTCTCAAGAAATGGGTTTTATAGGGCAGACTACACAAGAGCAGTGTTCAGGCAGGCAGTGTGGGAGGAACACAGAAGCAGCATCTCTCACCTCCGGCAGCTGGGGGCTTGCAGTGCAAAGCAGGGGATTGCACTCTCTTGCTTCCCATCTCCACTAGCCCCACGGCAGAGGAGGTACAGGTTTCTCTTCTTTAACTGTTAAAAATGTTTACAAAGCTGAATTGTACCCCTTCAGAAAGTGTAGCACCAAAAGCCTTGCCTTTTCTTTCTAGGACAGCACAACTTTCTGCATTTCCCTGATAGGCAGAGCTGTAAATACCCCTGACTAAGCCAGGCAAAACATGATATTTCTGTATGCAAACCAATGTTTTAGAGTTCATGTGGCTAAAAGTCTGTTATCTGAAGTCTATTATCTGTACGGGCTCATCATCTGCTTGCAAATATACCATGCAGGATGGAGAAAAATATGACCCTAAACTAATGTTCAAATTTAGATTAATATTTCCCCAAGCACTATTTCCATTAGTGCTAATACAGGAATGCATAGATCATAAATTGTCCTTTCAGGCTGAGACAATTCTAAATTTAGTGCCAGTGTTAATTAAGCAAGAGAAAATTAGGCAATGCAACAGATTTGGGGAGCAGGCAGTGGAAACGGAGAGCTGGGTCATCAGTTTGAGGACTTTGGGTGGTAATAATTTAGTGCACAAACAATCATGAGGACAGACCTGAATATTTCAGTGCTTTTAATAATTTGTAGCATTTAAGGTCAGCAGATTATTTTTGAATTATTTAGATTCCATGAGTAGAGAAAAATCTTGATTTACCCTTCTCTTGGACTTTTCTGTGTTTACAGAAAGTTCATTTGTTACTCTGGCATACGTGCTAATTACTATACCCACATGTACATACCGCACATTTTATTGACTACTGTACGAGAGAGATTTTGGCGGGGTTAATAAATGTCAAAAAATCTTACATAAACATTTTCTTCTCTTTTCTTTCATATAATAGAAGAGTCTGTTTAATAAGCCCAAAATCAGTATAAGTTCACAATGTGTTTGGCTTTAAAACTGAAGTCAGGGCAAGTAATTACAAAGGGTCCACTGTGTTCCTTATTTAGTTGCATATAACACAGAACTGAATGGGATGATTAATAATCATGTTCTACACTGAAAGAACGTAATTTATAATAGTTTATGTAAATACAGCAGCAGTATTAGTTGTTCATTTACCATTGCTACGTTAGCACGTATGGGAATTCTAGCATTTTTAGAAAGCAACAAAGCCAAGATCCTCACAGGAGTTCTGTGCTTAAATACCTTTGAGAATGTGGGCCCAAGGTACTAAAATAGCTTAGCATTATTGAATGTTTAGTTAAAATTAGACAGAATACTGGCATGTGTAGCAATGTTTGCTAAGAAGTCTGGGTTATACTGAGCTATGTTGGCAGTGGAGGAAAACTGGAGAGAATTAAAAGCTTTTACAAGATCACTGAACTAAAAAAGAGCAAAATAAATAAAAATTAATCATTGGCATAGCATAAATTACATTTTAAAAATGAATATAATTCAGAATCCAGTACAGGATGTTCTTTTAATTGATTAATTAATGTCAAAATTTCAATATAAATGAGGATGATTTTTTTTAATCAGCATGTTCTATGAGAAGCCTGGGAAAAAATGAGTCCTCTTCAGCTTTGTCCGTAGCCCATAGTGCACTCCTGTGACAGTAGTGAATGGTACTTACCTGCAGCCTTTTGATGAAGTCACCAGGAACATTGCTCTGGCATGTTTCTAATGGTAAGCTAGATCGTGAATGTAAAGCACACCAGGTACATCTCTCTCACCTTTTGCATGGATGCTCTTATTACACACAGGTTCACTGAGGCTAGAAAGATTTTGACTCCTAAGTGTCTTAGGGAACCCAGCAGTGAGTGAGCACTACATGCAAGGCAGCTTTTGAGCGGGGGGTTAAACTTGCTTTCCTATGGCCTTATGAAGACCTGGTGCTAAATAAAAAGTATTTTATAATTTTCACTGGAATACAGCATGGTTAGTTTTTTATGAAGATGATCAGGTCCTGCGCTGTACTGTGCTTTAAATTCATTATACCTTTTATTGCTATTCATAGAGGTTCGTGTTCAGGAAAAAATGGAGGATTTAAATCTATTTGTGTTTGAGATCATATTAAACTCTTAAATGTGGTGCATAAATGGTGCTCTAAACAGGGTTACTTTCTTGAGTGAAAAGCCCTTGGTAACTAATTGACCAGGTAATTAATGGAAAGTGCTCATATTCCATACTGCAAAGGCTGGATCATGCACCGCCACAGCCAGTGGGAGTTCTGCCATTGACTTCAGTGGGAGTGCAAAACGAGCCTATTTTGTTCCTCATTCAGTTTGGTTAATGAGATTTGTGCTGCAGGCCCTTTTCACCAAAATGCTGGCAGGCTTCTTATAGCATTACTGGAAACTAGACCCTACACAAATTACTAAGGCCTTTTGTATTTTAATGTCTTTTTTGTAATGATATTCAGTCCTTCGGGGTAGCTGCCTAAGAGAGACATTTGTCAACTTCACTTTGTTTTTAGGACAGATGAGCCAGAGCCAAAACCATCGACCTGAATAACTTGAAACTCCAGAGGAGTTTGGATCCAGACTTGAGCCCTGCAATTTGAGGCCCTCGCTAATTAGTGAGCCCAAATTTCAGCCTCTCATGGTGTGCCGTGCATTGACCACAAACTGGGCTTGTGCTTACAAAGGGGCTCAATATTTGCTGCCCGTATTGTCTGTGCAGTAACCCAGCAGTAAGAATACCAAATCCAGCTGAGCAGAGTTGAAACGAAAGGCTCCCCAGCACAACGTCCTGTCTCTGACTCTGTCCTATAGCCATTGCCTATAAAAGAGTACAGAAACAGGGCAAGCACGCAGTGATGCTTCCCCGGCACAGCCTCCCCATCTTCAGCAGCACACTGGGGTGGAGCCTTTGTGTTGGCAGAGAGAATTTTCTTTGTTAGCACCAGCCACTCCTCTCTGAATTATCTATCACTGTTTCTGCTCCTCTTGCTCCCGAGGCAAAGAGTTGGAAGGGAGAGCTTGTGAAATCCCAGTGCTGCTATATATGCATGGGAGAGAGCTGAGAAGGGCAGGTCTGAAATATGGGTCATGGGGAAGAACGTAGAGAGGCAGAGGAATGGCTGCAGAAAGTCTGTGCTTGGAAAGACTCAGATCCTGAGCTCTAGGATACCCATGACAGCTTTTTTCAAAAGTGTAACTATATCCACTTAGAAAAGGGATGGAGTTAAACCAGTACAGAATTCTTGCTTACATAAAGCTGTAATTTATAAATGCGGTTCTGCACTTTTAGGATAAATTACATGCACACAGACCAAAAAGTAGCGATAGTAAGGGCAAAGTGTTTGAAATGTCTGTGAAATGCATGTGCAAAACTAATTAACTTATAGATGGCATTTGTCCATATCCCCCATGTGACGCACTGACAATCTCTCTGGTATTGTAGAATGCAAATGCTTTGAAAAGAAATTGCCCAAGGGATTGAATGTCTCTCCTTTACATTGTTTTTAAAAGGAAGAGTTTCTCGCACTGTGTTTATTTGCTGCTAAGATACTGTTACGCTAGCACCATCGCAGCCTGTTTCTCACTGCAGTATCCCATAAATTAGATTGTTGCAGGGAGTATTAAGAATGTGCATACACTGCCTGACTAGAGCAATTTTATCTGAATAATGTTTCGTGACCTTTCTTGCAACAAGGTCCTGACTAGAAAAGCATAGATTTACCAGGCATCCTGGCTGTACTGAAAGATTGTAATTACCATTCTATTTTATCAGTATTAGTAGAGCGAGTTCCTGCCCTGACATCTCCTCTCCAAACACAAATGAAAAGTTGGGAAGCTGTATGACTCAAGTAATGAAGTACATTAAATCCAGGTACCTGTTTCAAATCCAACAATTGTGGAAATGATGGAAGAGCCATCACCATTAAGATGACTTTCCAACAGGCTCAATGAGGTGGTTTTGTGGCCTCAGTCCAATTCTTAATGCACAAGAGTCCACATTACAAAAAGCAACACACAACTGGCAGTAATTGATACTCCTTTGGCACTCAACAGAGAAGCGAGGTATTGAATGAGCATGAAGAATGGACTAACCTTTCACCTACCCCTATTCCAGGTCAAGGATGAGACATCTTATAGAGCCACATAGGAAGCTTGGGCTGCTGCTGTCTGTGCCGCCCTGTGCCGTACACGAACAAAGGGCTTCTTTCTTAACAAGCATTGGGCTGACACTTTTCGTGAACTCTAAACTTATGTGAAAAATTTGGAGGCTTTGGAAGTTAGTGTTTAACCTCAGGATTCTGCCTAAAGAGTACAAGCTACTGCTCCACATAAAGCCCTGTCTTTCTGACTGCCAGCTGCATTAAAAACTATTACACTAATGCCCTGTTATACATATGCATATATAATGTGTATGTACATGCATAGCAGGAGTAAACGTATTAGTTATTCATGTGTCTGTATACATAATAGGAGAAGTAATGCCTTTAGCTAAGATTGGCTAATGCTCATTTATAAGAACTTACTCTCAATTACTTATACAGTTTGCCAAATTTTAACTGTTACAGCTTCAATTTTCCATGGTGGGTGTCTGTCTCTAACTGAATTGGTTTTGGAAAGTTTTCACTGAAATGTCTCAGATAATTCCAAGAACATGGTAAAAATACATCCCTTTAGTCATGTTAAGAACTCTTGCAAACATCGTGTTGAGAGACTCTAGCATGTCTGAGCTTTGGAGCTAAGGTTTGAAACTCCATAAGGAAATTGCTTTGATGTCAAGACTTATCTTCTGTCACTCCTGTGGAAATCTGATCCAGCTGTAATCTCCTAAAAAACTAAATTCTCACACGCTCATGTTCTGTTAAAATGTAAATTCGCCAAATACTCTATTTGCAGTAAGCATGCTGTCTTCTCATACGACTATGACATCTTGGGCACAGTGTGTATTTGCCTTCTCTGTAGAGAATACCCATATATATATATATATATGTAAAAATATATATAAAATATATAGTCCAAGGCCGCTTACAATGTCATTCATACACATTGCATAAATCAGGCATGTTAGCCCTATAGACCCATCTATCAGCAGTATTAGAGTTCAGCTCTTCTCAAGGACAATGTAGATGATTTTAGTTACAGCAATGAGGACAGAAGCACTCGCAGCAAGGACCAGGAAGCACCTGCATCATGGATCAGAGTGCTTAAGTCTATTCTCAAGAGTTGTCTCCATCTCACAGTGAACCCATAAGATACCAAATGCTTAGTGTCTTAAAGAGAATGTGCCCAAAGACAGCTGGGGGCTGCCCTGGTTTGTCTGCATGACTACAGCAGACAACTGCTTTGACCTAAACTTTGCTAAACCCTCTGGGTGGGTTGGATATAGCTCACAGGGTGCTTTACAAAAGTTTAAGGAACCACATAGTAGAAAGGAAGAGCAGTCAACATATAGAAGGGTTATTAACTTCTGAAGGATTCAAAAGTGAGGAAGTACTTGAATTAACACTGTCCTTTCAAGAGTCCCAGTGTAAGGGAGCGAGGTAGAAGTCTACACTTTTTTAAGGACTGAAAATGAGAATTAGAAGCCAAAGTATCTCAATGGGCTCTCACCCTCTGATCATGATATAAACACAGAGGAGGAAGTGTAATGATTTTGTGGGTGGTAAAGGTTTGAGTAGTGTGTACTAAAAACAAAAGGCTTAGAGACATCACAAAGGGAATTGAGTCAGCTTAAAAAAACATCAACGTCTAATTCCTCTTCTGTGACCTCTCTGAATCCACTACATTAAATAATATGAGGGCCAAATGGAAAAAATAAGTTTAACACATGTAATCAAAGCTCTGTTTAAATGCATACTCAGGGGAAGGACAAATTAAGGTTATACAGACTACTTGAAATCTAGTATTTCCTCACTTTTAAATCCTTGTTTCTGTTAAAAGGGTTGGACAAGATAACCTCCAGAGGTCCCTTCCAAACTCAACCATTCTGTAACCCTAACATTCTCTTAGTACATCTTTTGGTTTGATAGAGATATGTGTTTAATCTATATAAACCCCCTTATGTTTTCTTCCCTTCCTGTGCCATATTTTGAATTTCTTTTGTTATGCAAGCTAACCCTCAGGTTGCAAGCACTTTCTCATTTTGCCAGCCAAATGAATATGATGAAAGGACACCTTGGCACAGAAGCCAAGAACATTCTGTACATCCATTATTTATTTAGTTTTCTTCTTTAGATCCTGTTTATCAAGAAAAAAAAAACAACAGGTAGAAACAGGGAAAAAGTTCATCTGATATATAGTTGCAGTAAGAAATAGCATAGAAAATAACTTATTTTGTTACCTTGGCAAATAAAATAAGAATGTTCTCTACTCTGCAGTCTGTGCAAAATAAGCCCCACAGGAATTATGCAAGCACATTCTCATTATGGTAGTTATGATTTAGATTGCATTGCAAAAGTAAAAACAATCATTCAAATAGGCTTGGGTGCAGTGATTTGGAGACAAGCTGCCAGTCTGCCAAAGTGAAAAAGAGAGTGAAAGGGTGGGGGCAAGGGAAGGAATAAATCCTGCCAAAGTGAACTCATGCAAAGGTGAAGCCAAAATGCCCAGAGGTACAGATTAAATGCTCATACGAACGTCCCAAATTTGTGTAAGCAAACTGCCCAAATAAGGTTTTGAACTGAAAGCTTGGGCTTCTGCTGGAAACACCCAGAAACACCCAGATTAGAAACTGTTTGAAGGAAAGGATTCTGGTTTGGTTGCCTTGAATGAGCATTTGAAAATCACACATCTTCTGACCAGAGCACTTTTTAATGCAATAGAAATGTTTCCAGGCTTTTTCAGTAACTGAAAATCAGCCCTTTAGTAATTTAGTAATGAGAGGTAGAGCACCACAGAATTCGCTTCCTCTTAGTTCCAGTTGTTCTCAGTTTGGGTTTTTTTCATTTGATGTCTGTAACGGCCATTTTAAGAAATTGAATCATTCAGATAATTCTTTATTGGCCCCTGGCTTTAATGAAAAATTCACAGGAGAAAAAAGTTCTTATCTTAAACATAGCTGCTGACTTCCGATATCTCATTTTTCTCTCACAATAATCCCAGTGTTCAAAGTAGGTATTGTATTTATCATCTTTGTATGGAGCTGAATTTCACTTCACTTTTCTTTATGGTCTTATCACATCGTTTACAAACACTTTATCTCTGTAACTGAAAATAAATGAAATCCTGGGCTTTCGATGAAATGCCATGATGAAATGGATGGTCCAAAAATCTATATTTAGATGACTGACTCCTGTTTGTAGAAGACATGATAAATGTTTCATGCATATAAACTGAAGGATGATGGATTTAATGATTATACTTTAACAGGGAAATGTTATTTTGGAATAATTAAGTGTTCTGTCATTTGCAAGTCTAAATAGTCCGTTGTTAGATTGTGCTTTTGTCTGTCAACAAACCGTTCCGTTTTGCCAGGGTTATTTATCATTAAAACAATTGAGGCAATGGAAACACACCACCAGTGTGTGTTGTTAACAACACATTTTGTGAGACCTTGATTTGGATCCGTATTTCAGGGATAGTTAATTGATGTATGTTTCTGTCTTTCAGGAGAATTATATGACAAGGACCATCAAAGGATTGGAGGTAGCTTTCTCATTTGAAGTCTTACATGTGAATTGTATTTCTTGTCCTTCCTAGAACTATTTTCAAAGTTAAAAATACCTTGGTTTTAAGGCAGTGCAAGCAGTTTACACTGAGGTGTACTGCCCAGTTTGCAGCTGTTGCTCCGAAAGGGTGTCAGTATCTGCAGATCATGATTTGTATCTGCTGGCTCTCATGTCTGTCCTGGACACCTCAGATGGTATCTCAGATGGACGTCTTAGTTTAGACAGGTTAATCTTGCCATGAGGATACCTCAATGGGAAGTACAGTGTGCCTATGCTATTTTACAGTTTTTAATATCTGCATCAACAACTGCAATCAAGACAGGTACAGTAGTCTGATTTCTCCTGTTGTACACACACAGTTTTTATTGACTCTGTGTACAGAATTGAATACAAGTGCCTTTTTCCTCAACATTCAATAGCAAAGCAAATAATAAGAAACATAAATGTTGGAAAGTAATATGAAAAAGGGAATTATTTTGACAAAAAAAAATCAGTGGCTATACATTTGGTTCTGTTACCTATGGTTCTGTGAGAATAGTATCTGATATTTAATATCTGAATGATCGTCATAGCATGGGAAGGTATAAACAAAAGACTAATTTGTATTTTAATTGCAAACACTATTGTTTGGCTGTATGATCCTTATAAATGTTAGACCACTTCATATATCTCCTTGTCTCCTCATTCTAACAGCCAGCTACTTTTTACCACTCAATCCCAAACCAGTTTTAAAAACCAGTTTTAAAAGCATTTGGTATCTTTTCTTTGTGTTATAGATTAAGGACTGAAGCATATGAAGGTAAGGTGATTTGCCCAGGATCGTTGATAAAATTTAACCAAGGGCCTTGATCTCCTGACTCCCCACTCTGTGCTCTGGTCAGGGGTGGCTCTGTGAAATGTCCTGTCACACCAGTTTCTATACTTTGCCAGACATGGAAGCCTTTTATCACAACTCTCAGAAGAAGTAACAGTTTCTCCTTTTTACTGGCCAGTAAATTACCTTTGCCACGAGTCTCTACCCTCTGCATTCATACATCGATAAGACTTGTGAGACCTACTAGTCACGTAGAAATCTCAGCATGCACAAGCGTGGAAGCTGTGAAACAGATATATCCGATCATCAGTGATTTGCCCTGGGCTGCGGGCAAAAGTACTGGAAGTATTCCCACAGGTCTGGAGCTGGGATCAATGGTTCAGATCTTGACAAAACTGGCTGATATGTAGTGGCATATATATTTAAATCTCAAAACTCTTTAAAGATTCTTCTAGCACTTTTCCCCATGAGAGAGTCTTCTGCGTCACTGCTTTCCAGGTCATTTTCTTAATCCTGGGTGTAGACAGTAAAGAATGTCTTCAGCAGACCCTTGAGAAAAGGAAAAGGGGAGGCAAGGGGGATGCACATCTACTCCAAGAAAACTTTGAATAGAAGGTTCTTTTTTTAAGAATAAGACTTTTTTGGAGTTTTTATACTGAAGGACTTCTTCCTAGTCCTAAAATATACCAAGCCCTGATATTATTCATATGTTGATTTAATAAATGGATGGAATCTATCAGGCCTAGGTTACATTTTGTTTCTTAAAAAGAGTTTTATCATGATATTGTTTTAATTTTTCCACAAATGTATGTAAAGCTAGCAATTATTTAGATGCATTATACTGATGAGACAAATACCCTGGCAATTCCACACTGCCTTCAGTACATAACAACTTCATTACAATATAATTCTCCATTTATCTTTTTTTTGCCATAATATCCATTCCTCGTTAATATCAATTCTTCATTTATAGGAATAATCTATTCAATTCTATGGTCCATAGCCTAATTACCTACTAAAGACAAACTTTTGTTCCTTTCGAACCAGACTTCCCTGAGAGCCTAGGTTTCAACTCCATAAAGCCAGGATGGTTCTGTAAAAATCAGAAGTGCTTTGAGGGGCGTCACCCTGAACTCAGAGCCATTACCTTGAAATTAAAGCCAGTAAGGGAGGCTGCTCCAACTGTCAACAAGCACAGTTCCTTAATGACAGTAGTGTAGGAAAAAGAACCAGAGAGGCAACATCTGATCTGCCCCCTCAGCCCACTCTGGTTATGCTGAGGCTGCTTTCTGGATCCCCAGGGACCTGAGCAGAAGCCAATTGCTAGCAGGGCATTGCTCAACTGTTTGATTGTCCCAAAATGTGGGCCTTTGTGCCCATCTCCCAGCCAGCAGAAGAAATTGCCACTTGCAAAGGAAAAATCATTTCTAGTCTCTCAAGCAAAAAGTAGTGAAGTATTGCTATTATTTCACTCATTGCTAGTGCTCCAGGACCAATCACAACTTAGTTAAAGTAGACAAGGCCCAGAACAGTCCTGGTGACCTTGGTCTGCCCAGATACAAGCCTGTAAATATTGAAGCAAACAAATAACCTTTGAGTTCCATTAGTCACAGAAATTAAGAGGCTGAAATATTTAAGTGCTTGCAGAATCAGATGTTTTGCTGGTAGTTTCCTCTGAATATGGCATAAAGAGTAGGTCTGGAGGAGTGATTTCAGTAACAGCAAAAAGCTTACCAGCAAACCCATTAAAATTATTTTCATGGCACACAGTGAATACCGTGAATATAACAAGTCAAGGTTTCAGTTAAATATGTTCATATGGTGTCAAGCTTAGCAATTTATTAGAGAATCTTTGCCTAATTTGATGTAATTGATGTTAAAACCTTTTTTTTCTTTGCCTAAACACACAGTTTGTGTATTCCTTTTAAATGAGGATAAGAAGAAACGGATTTGTAGAAGATGTTTTTAATTGATTCCAAAGGGAATACCTACCATGGAATCTGCTGACGAGTTCTGTAGGGCTCTAGACTCCAATCATTCAGCATCCATATTTTTAATGACAAGATGCTGCAATGCTTAAAAAAACAAATTTAGATTATAAGCACAGATAATTAATGTCTGCTCTCTCCTAATGTCTTATCAATAACCACCAAACCTCCAGTTAGTGCAGTGACCTCTGTGTTGTCTCAGAGACCCAAACTGCATAAAAAGCCAATGGGATTAGAGCTACTATCAAGCTCTTTGAAAGCCTCAGCCAGACATTGCGTGTTAAATCCTTAATTTTCACTTACAAAGCAAAGATATCAGCACAATATATACAACATGCTGTATCATTTGCCACCCCTGTTTATTTTGGCATTTGTTCTTCCTCAGTTCTCACATAGGCTGATACTCCTTCAAAATTAAATGGGGCTAATCTTTTGGCCAGCTTCATGGTAGCCATCCTCTTTGTGTGAAGAATCCCACTAACTCCTGGAGAACTAGTTGTGTGACTGAAGGTTGCTCAGAATTAATAATGATCAGGCTTGGCATTTGTAGGGTGATCTAAGGCTAGCTTTGGGCAATAGGAAGCACGGCTCTTGGGATTCTGCTGGTATCGATTCACTGTGTAACAACTGGGCAAGATGTTTAACAACATAACTTTAAAACGAAAACATCAATGGTGTTATGCATCACATAGTTGTGGCATGATTTGATGAATGCTTCATATTACATTCTACAGATTCATCTGTACAAACCATATGTATTTCATTAGGACATGAATGCATAAGCAGAAATGTAGCCTATAGGATACATAAAGTAATCCGTCACTTCTCTTCAGCAATGACAGGGTCTTAGAAAAAGTATTTCTTCTAGGTTTGGCTACTACACTCCAAAAGAGCTGTGGACTAATTGCAGAATGCCCTGAGGAAAACCAATCAGAGGTGCAGAAAATATGATCTGTCAGGCAAGATTGACAGAAGAGGGGATGTACAGCCAAAAGCAGAGAAGACTGAGGTGCAACACAGTAACAAGCTTCAGGTGAAAGTGAAAAGGAGACTCAAGCTACAGGCAAGTAAACAATATTCTAGTGATATACAAAACAGGGAAAAGCAACAGATTTCTGTGTTGTATCACTGGACTTCTTGAAGAAGACAGCTGCTGGGAATGACAAGCATAGCCAATGTGGTCTTCGGACAGGGACAGAGTGAATGAAACTTCACACTGCTTTGTAGTGCTACAATTCTACAGACTGAAAGATGTTTCATAAATGTAAATTGCTTTTGTGATATTACATTTTCACTGTCCCTTGTCAGGTAGATAAAATTACTGGCGATATAGGCATCATCTGTACATGGAATCTATAAAAACAGTGCTATGCACTGTTCAGTTGCTGTGCCAGGATGCCGCCTATCACAGCAAATATATTCTGTGGCTAGAGAGTCCCCCAGAAAAACACAGAAATTCTGTGTCTGTAGCTTAGAAAGTAGGGCAAAATATTCTGCTACTTCCACCTCAGCAAGGACAGATAGAGACGCACTCTATCCGGGCAGCATGAGCAGAGTAGAAGTGACCTGAAGCAGAAGGCCTGTTCAGACTGTCTGGCTGTGAGGTCCCGGTGAAATAACAGTTCACTTGCATTTAACTCCTTATCTCCAAAATGTTTCCAAGGCCTCAAGTATTAGTCAGGTAAAGATCAGACAGAGTATGCCTTTAAAGGGTGAGCAGATGGGCACATCTGTTTGACAGAAAAACATATGTGCTGCTTGACCCAGCAAACATTTCTTGGTGCAGTGGACGAATTGCACAAAGCATCTCAGACAGTAACTGAAAAGCATTCCCCCAAAGTAGCTCAATAATTGGGATATGATGGTACAAAGCCCACAACAAAATGAGTTTGATAGTTCTAGTTCAGTTGAAGGAACATTGTTCAGCTTGATAACTTGGAAATCAGCTGTGCTACATGGGCTAAATGACTCTGTCTTGCTGTGTGTCTCATGAGAGCTCTTCCTCTATTTTTTTTTCTTTCAGTGGAACAAGTTGTATGAGAATACACCACAACAGAAGCAAACCAGAGCTAGCATTTTCAGAAAGGTATTTTACCCATCAGGGATTTTCTGTTTGTTCCTTTTCCCTGTCTCCAATGACAATTTTAGCAGGTAATCAGGCACCTTTCTTGCCAAAGCGATACTGCAGAAGTCAGCTGTTACTGACTCAGGCCTAGCAACCTGCCTCCAGTCTTAGCTTTCTAGAATCATATCAATAAGTTAGTTTCAATCTAAACCTCCACTAAAAAAAAAAAAAATCTATTCCTAGTGATCATAGTTCCAAACGAGATGTTTCTGTACCGTGTCTAAGAGTTGTGGTGAGATCTGCTGATAGTCTCAATATCAGTAGCATCGTTGCTTAGCATCAGGCATTGGCAGAGAAAAGGAAGATATCTAGCCCTATGTCCATCAGGAGGGACAATCTTTATCCTCTTTAACAAAGAGATCCTTAAGCTAGTACCGGCCAATCTGGTATAACACAGCTCTGATTTCTGTTGGAAATATTAGCTCTAGTCCTAAAAGCTGTATAATTACATTAGCATTGTTCCATGCCTGAGGTAATAAGCTCTACGTTGCTGCTGCGTGACCAGATGAAGCTCAGCGCCGCTCCAACCGCTGCACCCAAAGTGGTACCCAGCACTGGCTCAGCAGTAAAAGCCTCACCCAGAAGATTTTTTACAGTTTTCTGCTGGTGACACATTTTGACCCATGTAAAAAAGAGACTGGGTTTTTGGAAGTCCAGGGTACCTAACTGTCCCTGTAAAATCAGTAGAAACTTTAATATTGCTGAAAATCCGATCTAGCACCCATATCATGAGGGCATCTGGAATGCTAGTCATGCAAGTCTTGCTTGCTCACAGCTCTGTCTCCGGAAATTTTTACAAAATCTACCATTTCAGCAATAAAATATGTGTTGCTATGGGGCATCTGTTTATGGTTTTATGTGAACTGATAATTACACTGGAGTTCCTTCTGTCTGTAAAAATAGTAGAGTCTTTCAGGGAGCCTACAAACAATTACCAGTTAAATGTAAGAATACTCCCAATTTTATATGAGAAAAAAAATATATGGTATAAATTGGTGCAAGCAGTTATCTAGGCAATTGCAAGTATGAATCATATGTTTGGCCTGTGTGAAAAAGTACAGTTTTGTCCCTTTATAACCTTGTAAGCTCAGCTCTCCTCTGAGCTCAGAAGCCATACTACTGTATTCACCTGTCAGCTCTCAGACCTCCTAGCAAACTCTCCAAGGCTGGGTGGATCTCAGCCTGCATTTCTCTGAGCAACAAATGCCAGGCAAGTGTCAGAAATATGGCATCATTCAAAACAGGTAGGTAGATAGGTAGATCTTGTATGTTTGACAATTCTCTTATGGCATTCCCAAACCTCAAACACTATTGTGAATAAAAGAGAAAAGGAAAGTAAAATAAAACAAACTGTAGTTACACTTAGCTCACATACTGCAAACATTAACGCTGTAAGGGGTTCCACAGGAACCCAGTCATACTTCTTCATATGAAATTTCTCTGCCTCCATTTGCTTCCCCCTCAAAGGCACTTACATAGAAGCCGTCTGAAAATGCTACCAATGATCTCACAGTTATATGAACAATTTGTGATCCTGGATTTTTGGCCCTGTGTCATGGAGAGTGCCTCTGAAACTGCACAAGGATAATGTCTTTTATCCAGAGCTGGTTTCCACATTTTATTTCCATCTGCCCCAGGTTCCTGCCTTAAAAAAACCCATGGATTTACAACCTACTTATTCTGGTTAGAGGTGTCAATTTGTGTCCAGTTCATTTTTTCCTTTAAAAAAGATGGGGTTCATGTTTTCTTGCAGCTTCCCAACTTTGTTCTGTTCTGTGTCCGATGCAATTGTTGACAGATTAATGTCCATCTGTCACAGTTCCACACTGTTAATTTTTAGTGAAAATATTCTGTACTTACTCTTCTGGGTGTTACAGCCTGAAAAGAACCAAATCCGAATCCATAATAATAACATTACCAGAACTAGATAGATATCAATAACAAGTCAAGGAAGTATTACATATTTATATACATATGTGCTTTGAAACACCATGGCTGGGCAGAGCAAATTACCAGTGGCTCTTGGATAAGGGTGCATGTAACAGAAAGCAACCACAAAGCTGGGGAGCAGAGACCTTGGAAATATGGGAAGAGGAGGGGGCCAGAGACCCAGCACACAGACACATGGGTGGTCATTGATACAGACATGTGCAGCAGCCTAATGAAGCTGCCCATAACGTGGAGTGTCTTTAAGGTCTATCTCTAAGACAGCCACAAAAACAACTGGTTGCCTTTTCTCCTGTATTTCAGAACCAGGAGTGCAGAACATATGGCTCAGATCCTATCCTGAACTCCCATATTACTGCTGTGGTAGTAGCACAGTAGTACTTAGTACTATGGTAATACTGTCTTACTACCATAAACATAACTGTGGTTTGGTACCCAATTGTGCTTGACTGATCTGGTTACCTGCTTTTGAGGACCGGCTGTTAATTCTGCATGCAGCAATTGATGGAGGATGTAGGCAATCTAGGCAACGGAGTACTACTGAAAATCTGCCATGAAGAAGGAAACATCCTCTGTCTTGCCTTCATGATCTAGCTGCAATTCAGCCTCAACAGCCTAAGTACCTAACTGAAACATTTGTCCTTCCATCTTCACCATTTGGTGATTACATTTTTAAGTATCCAAACAGCCTATGCAGTTGGGAATCGGTCAGCCAAGGGCTGGTAACCAGACCTGTAACAGAAAAAGAACATGGACTGAAAGGATCACAACTTTTGTCTCACCATCTCTAGGACAGGGGACAACGAATTCTCAACTAGAATCACGGATCTTACAATGGTCTCCAAATCCATGGACAGAGGATGTTTTACATGGGTCATTAGAAAATGCAAAATGAATTCTTGATGTCTAAGTGTTAATGTAAGGTGAGAAAATCAGTTATAAAATCCAGTGATTCAAAAGATGAGTCATTTGGGTATTGCAGAGTACAGGAGAAGAAAACAGAGTTAGGACAGAAGACACTGAAAATAAAACCAAAGAAGCAAAAAAAAACCCAAAAAATGGGATAAGCAGAATCCAAAAAAAAAAAAAAGATTAAACAAAATAAGATAAAATTAGAACCAAAGCCCAGAAGAGGAACTATGGGAGGTGAAACAGAACGTAGAAGAAAATGAACCCAGGTAGTGTAACACAAAAGGATGCTGAGCAGAAGAAATGCTGAGGTTTCTAGAAAAATGAACATAATATAGAAAAAAAAGAGTAACAAATTCCCACAAGAGGAAGCAAGAGCTAAACCAAAAATTAAGTGAAGCCCAGCCTACTTTTCAAGATGTTCTGGAAGATAGAAAGAGGAATCAGAGGAGAAATCTGATCATGTGCTGTGTTACCAGGAAATATGACAGTTTGAAAACATATTTTTAAATACTAGCTTTAAAAAACAAACAGCAAAAATAGGCATTGCAACAACTGTAGAGTGCAGAATAACTTAACCTGAATGGAGATATCTGGTATGACCCAAATTTTGTAGGACTTAATGAGAGTCCACAAGAATATAATACACTTCTTTCATTAAGAAGAGAATGCAAATTAGTAACCTTAAAACAAGCACAAGAAATGATAAAATTAGTGATCACCAAATTATCTTCCAAAACAGAAGGAGCAAAGAAGTGAACAAATCGTTGTTGAAACACTAATCATGTTAGAACAACCAAAAAAAGGACTTAGGATCCTTAATCAGGAAAAACATACAAATGGGCTGGTAGCACTGAATGAACATCTAGGGCTAAACAGTGAAGATGGAACTTGAAATGATCAAGCAATCCCAACAAATTTTGGCTGGGATTTACTTACTCAAAAATGCAAAGTAATTGAAAGAGTAAAAGTGTATTAAGGAGGGGAACCTGACAGGTCTGACAGTTCATTTAAGTTCTGGTAAGTTGTTGGTAAGTTGTTTCACACCGCATAACAAAGAGCAAATTAAAATGGCCAGGGGATACACACAAGAAAAGAAATTATTGGGGACTGCAGCCAGGTTAGTGAATGAGAACACTGGGGAATATTTATAAAGAGAGTTTCAAACTAGCTGTACATGAAGGGCTAAACCAGGCTGAGAAGACGACTAAGCCCAGTAAATCCAGAGAATTTTGTAAATATTATCTGAATAGCTGAAGAAATTTTACAGAGAGAGTTAAAAACCTACCAGGCTAATAGGGGGGAAAAAAACTATTCAAGTAGTAATGTTCTCTAATCAATGACTAAAGGGTCAAAAAAAATTTCACAGGTAAACAGGATCATGGAATAGACTGTAAAGAAACAACCATGTATTCAGCAGCCAGGGTGAAAATGTTAGCCTGGTCCTAAAGGATACTGCAGAAAAAAGCACAGGATGGCAAGAGAGACAGAAAAGGAACAGAGTGAGGAGTTAAATGATTGATTGTTATTCTTGAAGGGATGTGAAATCTGTGGAGAGAAGCCTACATATTTGAAGCCACCATGGAAAGCTGAAAGGTTTTTCAAATTTAGAGTAAGGAGCTGCACACCACACAAATCAACTTAAATATTCCTTTGAACAAATTTTTGAATTGTCATCTGGAGCATATCTTAGGCTAAGCCCATGCAGACAATGGATTAAAAAATATATGAGTAGAACGGAAAGATAGAGACCTGAGTACTTTGTTGAGAAATGTAGGAGTAGCGAGTGGGATGTTAAATCGTATGGATCTCAGATCCATATGTAATGTATTTGCATTGATCACTGATGGGCAATGACATGATGAAAGCATTCCTACAGAGAAGTGTAAGTTTACACAATTTAGAAGATACCCAAGGGGACCCATGTTCTTTCTAACATCCACTTCTTTATTAATTTCAAGTGTTAAAAGAACAGCAGAAGAATCCATATGGATTATTAACTGGCTTGTATGATGTGCTGGGGAAAGCTTGTTATATAATATAATTTTCCAAGGCTTAAAAGAAGTGAAAATGCAGAAATAGCTGCTTTGTTAAGTTTTATTTCAGAAGGTTGCACACCCTTACATGCAGCTTTACAGCATTATGATTGGGAAAGAGGACAGTTTGTGTAGTGTTATATTGGGAATATTTTAAAATAAGTATGTATAAGTTAACAGCCTCATGTTTGTCTTAAGAAAATACTAAGAAATGGTGGAGGCCATAAATTCCCTAACTGTGGAGCTATACTGATAATCAAAACACTGCAAATCTGTATGATATGCAAGCATGTAGCAATTTAGTAGAAAGATTCTTTCGTTTTCAAAGAGCTAATCAATAGCTTTAGAGATGTCCAAATTGTTCTCCTGCTTCAGGAAAACAGCAGCAAATATCCATCACCATGAAGAATCACGCAATGCAAAAGTTATCTTTTTCGGTCTGGAAAAAGCACACACTCTATGTACTTTGTCATGTGGTATCTTGGCAGTTAGGCCACACTTTGTAATTGAAACCCAAACTTTTTCCAAAGATGTTTGGTGCTCTGCGCACGCAATCAGATGGATTGAAGTGCATAATCAAACATACAAGCCTGCCATTACAGTAATTGAAAATAACACACAGCCTTTACACTGATTTAAAACTTTACTCCAACAGGGCCAACTGATGGAAGAAATTATGAAAAAAATCTTATACCTACATCTATAGTTAATTATTCAACAACAAAATTCCAGCAAAATTAAAGGAAGATTGAACAAATCCAGCAAAATGCTACAACATGGGCATCACAACTTGAAACAATATATGGTGATTTTTAATGGGATTTTACAGTTCCACAGCCTCTAAACTATTACATGTATTATTTCACCCACGTATTGTTAATAATACAGGCTGGGATCCTGCTATGTATCATTGTCATATTTAAGTGTTTATCAAAATCATTCGCACATTACAGCAAGGTTATTTGCAAATAATTATCAAAAAGTCAGTATCTGATGAGGCAAGACCAAAGCATTCAAAATGCACCCTCCAGTCAGCAGGCACATAGCAATAAACAGCCAACACAGGTCAGGGAGTGTACGATTTAGCCAGCTGAACCATAAGACCATGGTCACCTGAATATGTCCCTGTATGGTTGTAACCTGAACAAAACCAAATTCAACCCCCTTAACATTGCAATAATGAGATAGGTACCTATAAATAAATGAAAATAAAATGTTGTATATGTATATGTATATGTATGTGTTTTGAAACACCATGGTTGGGCAGAGCAAACCGGTGGCTCCAGGATAAGGACGTATGCAGCGGAGACCAATCACAAGGCTGCAGCAGAGACCCCCCAAGAAAACCAGGGAGCAGAGCGTTTGGAAATACAGGAAGAGGAGGGGGCCAGAGACCCAGCAAACAGACAGCGTGGCTGCTTGTTGATACAGATGTGCAACAGTGTAATGAAGCTGCCTATAACAGGTAGCATACATGGGGTGGTTTTAGGGTGTATTTATTATAAGACTGCCACAAAGGCAACTGGTTGCTCTTACCCTGTACTTCAGTCATGCATGCCCACTAGGCAGGTAAGTACTGTCTGCGACGTACCTTTAAAGGGACCTGTGTTTTGCTGTTTGATCTAATGTTTTTTTAATTGTATTTGGCTGGTTTCATTGCATGCTTTTGAAGACTGTCTGCTAAATGTAGATGCATGGGAGATGACTGGCTGAGGAGATAAATTAAAATTGCTTTTTTGTCTTTTGTCTTTGAAGTTTGTAGTTTTTGAGGCTGTGTAGGTCAAGAAATTCAGAGTTCTAAGTATGAATGTTAACCTCAGAAGGCTAGTCACCTCAAGACAAGGACGGATTTGAAGGGTTCAGAGGGCAAAACAAATGAAAACATGCTGGTTTAGTTGTGGTGAGGCCATTGGCTTTGGCACTACTCATTTAACAGTAATTTGTCATCTGTGTTAGGAACACTGGGTTGCTGAAGCATTTAATGTAATTGCAGGGATGCTTTAAACCAACTCCCAATATGAAATGGAATCAAAGAAGCTTGTGGAGCTCTCCAGTAGAGAGAAATCCCTACTGAGTTGTATAGAAGTGTGTTATAAATGAATATGGAGTGTCTGAGCTGTGACCAAATGTCCATTGCTAGCCAACTTTATTTTGTGGTGGATTGATATTTCTTCTTTCAAAGCTCAACATTCATAAATTGTTCTGGAAAACATCAAAGTTATTTGAAAAGGTCTATAGCAGTATAAATTTCTCTATGCAAAATGGCTGTTTAACAAGATTGCCTCCTTGAACTTTTCACATGATTGTGACAGCCACTTTCATTTACTAATGGAAGTTTTATAGTGGATTTTCCCACTACTCCGACATCTCTGTTTACTATTATTTTATGAAGAATACTTTATAAATTGGGTCTCTGAAACAAAGAGACATTGGTGTCATTCCCAGACCACTATGTGGCTGCCCAAGAGACAGCATGCAGGAGAACCCCAACTCACATGGACTGAAATGTTGGGCTGCACCTAACAGGCCCATTTATGTGGGGGTTAATTCAACAGTCATTATGGTCATTGCTGAGAAACTTCTTTTATATTAGCCCTGACTGGAGTCAGATTAGGAAGAACAGAAGGTCCATGAGGAATTGTTCCTCACTATTTGTGGTGCAGACAGAGAAAGGATAGGGTGTGTGTAGCTAGGTCATAGCATTCATTTAAGTGAAAAAGGGAGAGAGAAGATTAAGGAGTGAGTGGTTAGGGAGGCATCTGAGGCTTCACATACCCAACATCCATCATATTGTAGCTGGATGAGTTTTGGAACTGATCAGGAACTGACTATTTTCTCAGCTCACCATGCATAGAAAGCATCCACTTGGTATTTTAGGAAATGTCTCATGTACTCCATCTGGAGAATCCCTGGGTAATTTTACGTTAAATGGTTGAATTCCCTCAGGGCAAGAAGTAAAGATGTTTTCAATTGCTTGATGAGAAAGAAGAGAGTAGAAATGAGGAAAAAATATCCAGAGAAAAAAGGCACAGCTAAGTGCAGAGTAGCATTTAGAGAAGCAGAAAAGAAGTGTAACGGAAGTGAAGGAATGATTTATTTACCTTTTATTTTTCCAAGTTATATGTCTTTGTGAAGTCTCTGTTGCAAAAGACAAACCTCGAGTTTGCCTGATTTGCCATTTTTCATTTTGTGAAGGTTCATTTTTTTTTTTTCAGCGAAAGACAGTAATACTTCTCCTAGCAACTAAAGATTTTTTTTCCAACAAGTTATAAAAATTAAAAAAAATTGTAGCTAACTTTGCACTTTGGTGAAAAGTTTCATGTTTACAGGCAAGAATTTTTTTTATGAGCAATAAAAAAAAACTTCACAGAAGTTTTAATTTTTTTTTATCAGTCCAAAAGAATATTTTGCACATCGTTAAATGTGACATGATGGACACTTCTCAACTTTTGAAGACAGGTCATCCTTCTGAACCAGTGTCATCCAAGGTCAATGCACTATCCTCAGCAGTGGTAGTGTGAAGCTTATGATAGATCATTTCTACACATGGGATAGAGGCATTAGACTGCATTTTTCTTCCAGATGCACTTATTAAAAAGCACAAGAATTAGTGGGAAAAAATCAGTCTTGGGACACACAGAATGTCATGGCTCCAGTTGAGATAGCTTGTGCTTATTTCAAGATTGAATTTGTTATAGTGGTTGTACATTGTTGACTGAATATTATTTTGATTCTGGCTGTGTGGTTTCATAGCAGCAACCTTACTTTAATGCATACTGGCATCACAATAATTAAATTTAATTCATAAAAGAAAGCTGATTTTAAAAACTTTTAATTTCTTTTTGTTTCTATATAAATGTTAACATTGAAAATTTTAAGCACATAGTAGGCACAGCAGGAGCCAAGCAACTAAATATGCAGTTCTTCCTCCAGACCCCTTAAATTGCCTACTGTTGAGGCACATCATCTACATCAAAAGGACAGAATTCCAGCAGAGTATGTCCTCATTCATTACTGTGGCAAGTGAGGAGATGCACGATCAGATTACAATTACACTATGTAAATGCAAAGGATCAGAATAGGACCTCTAAGATATATACTCCAGGCTTCTCAAGTAAAAGAGTTCCTAAATGTTATGCAAAATAATATGTGGCATTTAATCTTCTAAGAGATGTAAAGAAACTATCTTCTACTTTATACATTTGAAGGGAAAAGTCTTTTGTTCATCACATTGGACAGAACTTTTATCCTTAAACTGTCAAGATGATAAAGGCATCAGCATACATTTAAATTCCTTACCTTGAAAGACGGTAAATGATGTATGCAAAAGAAAACCAGAGTGCACGAGAAATTTCTTTATACAGGGTTTGTACCATGGAAGAAAGGGAATGTAAAAAAATAGGTATGTTTTTTTTAAGTTAATGTTAATGCATGATGAGGTCAAGTCGCAAGCAAATCCAGCCAGCTACAGGCTTTTTTTTTTTTTAATAAGAAAAAGCCTTTTTTTTTTAGATAGAAGATTTTTTTTTCTTTGCTTTTGCTTATATTGATGGACTATAAAGGTCAAGAAGAGATTGATCCACAGAGGCCAGTAAAAGTTAGAAGTAATTTAATTAGAGTTGTCCAAATCTAAAATATATTCTAATCTGATTATATACTTATTTCTTGAGGGACAGTGTGTGGGTATCTATATTTGCTATAGGAAGATTTTTTTTGTAATCTAAAAGGATTCAGTTATCAACTCTTTTTTAAGAAGCTGAATGAGTCAAGAAAAAAAATTCTCCAGTATTTTTCCATAGTTAAAAAATAGAATATGTTTATATTCGTTTATATTTCAAATTAACAGTATGTGTGTGTGTGTGTGTGTGTGTATTTTATCTACATTACATAAAATAGTCATGTTGAGTCCAAGTAAGTGGAGACACTGCTGGTTAGATGTGCTGAGTGAGGTTCCATTTCAGTGCTGTGCTACCTGCCTTATGTAGCTGGTGTGATTCATCATAACAAAGGACATTTTAAGAGATGTAATTTTGTCTAACTGTCCTAATATGAAATAGACAAAATGCTTTCTGTGAAGAGGAAGACTGTCATCCATCAAAGATTTTTAATCCCTGCTTTGCCATGGCCATCCTTTTAGGGTTTTAAGGGTACAAAATGTACATTAAATGTAAGTACAAAAACTGAGGTGACCCTTTACAACTGCGAAAGCAAATGAGGCATCATGTGATGGTGAATATGCTGCAAATGAGAGCAGAGAGGCTGGGAAGCAAATTGTAGTATCCACTGAAGGGCAGCACAGTCTGCCTCACACAGCCCTGAGCTGCAGAGAAAGGTCTTCTTCCTGCTGCCCCAAACCGGTAATGCTACAGAGAGGTTTCTAAGGATGCATCTCCTCCTCAGATAAGCAGGCATTGCAGCCCTTCCTAGCATAGTAGAACAGGATTTACCTGAAAAGTGTTCAGTAGAATCTTGAGGTAAAGTAGGTTTGGGTATATAGAAAGCACAGGAGTGAAGGTGAATCCCTTCCTCTCCCTGTGTCTATTTGTAGGACCAAAACCAAAACCAAAACAAATGGGTTTTTTTAAGACACTGAGCTATATTTTTTAAATGTCCCTCCCTTTCATTTCTTGAATCCAGAACCAGAAATAGCAGTGCTGAAATTCTATGAGAAAGACCATTCTTGAACTTCTGGGAAATACCATCGTTATTTCTATAAAGTCTGTTCCTGTGAGATTTGGAGATGTTTTGCTGACTGCAGAGATCTGAATGTTCTTCAGATAAGGAATTGAAAGTTGATCTCATTACCAGATGTGAGGTCCACCCATTAACAGGCTACACTGTTGAAGTACATTGAAGTATAGCTATGGTACAGATCCAGTAGGGTCTCCTTGACATGAATGTTTGCAACACTGCTTTCAAAAGATTTATAAATATGAATGGACTGGTGATGTTAGCCAACATGATTAAGATGCTCCCTAAATCAACGCTACCACTGAGTTACCTAGAAATGGCACAGAAATTATTTTATTTTGAGAAATAAAATATCAGAAATAAAAAGCCCTGTGCACTGAGTTCTGTGTGCTCAAGTGCTTTGACAAGCAGGAATGAGGTTACTCATATACTTAAAGATTTGTCTTGCTATTAGACAAAGAATTCAAAATCTGAAATCTATATCCATGCAAATCCCATCTGCATATAACAGTTTTGCAAATCAAGAAATGTGCTGTGCTTTTTGGAGCTTGCTGCATCCTGGAAAACAGAGATGTTCTTCTGTCTCACTGGTTATTTCACTGGGCAATTCTGTAAGAGTATTGGGCAGACCATGCTTCCTAACGGTATGTATGCTGGCATAATGACAACTGGTTTTACCTTGAATGTTACCCTGGATAGTGAATTTTTTCTAAGCTGCTAATAATATGGCTCTGTCTCCCAGAGGGGGAAAAGATACTTTCCTAGGAGCTGTGTTAGTCCATGCTGAATGAGAGCTCTAAGAACAACCCCAGTGAGAAGTCACACGAAAGCTTTTTTAGTAAAAAAAAAAAAAGCTGGCCTAAAAGAGTTTACACAGCTGTGAGTGATAAAATATAGCAGCCATGGCAACCCACTCTCCAGTATTCTGATAATGCATCAGAAATGAGGCTATTAGAATTATTAATTCACATTAGTGGCTATTAAAATTACTACCTGCAGATTCACAGCCTGAAAATCCTTTTCTATTTCTAAGAGAAGGTTCAATTGCAGAAGGAAGCTTTTTGCTAAATAGGTGCACTGCATTGTATGCTAGACATTATGGGAAGTCCAACAGATAATAAAGCTTACATTGAGCTTTATGTAGCTGCTTTGTAATGCAAGGGTAGCAGATGTAATACTTTATTCTTTTAATGATGGCAAAGAACCAATACAGTCCCAATAGCAGTAACAATAACTGGACTCTTACTGGTTCCCTGGAAGCTAATACTAGAAATCAAACTTACTGTAGGGTATTTCATTAAATAGCAAGTGACGTACAAAATATTCTACTTTGGTAGGTAATAAACAAAGCCAACAGAAACCAGCAGAAAAACTGAGCCATACCCATAGAAAGGTTTTGTAGAGATGCTGTGGTGAGACTCGGGGAGTCCTGTAGAGATTTGGCTACATCCTTTCCATCCCCCATTAACTTAACACAAAATGCAATTGCATGCTGTTTTAAGTAAAAGAAGAAACACTATTACACCAAGGCCACAGCAGGAAATAATCAGGGGGAACAGCAACATGGCAGAGAAAGAACATTTTATTTATGGAAATGAGCAGAAAAAGTAACACACAAGCTAGAAGCAGCCAAATAGGTACCAGTAAAAATAACAAACAAGCAAAGAACATGAGCTTGGATCACAACCAGGTTTTAGGAATTCACATCACAGTCTATCTCCTTTAAGATCCCATGTACCTAAAATAGATATGACATCCAGTGTTCTTTCTAAAAATTATCGTTCTCAGAAAGAGAAGAGGAAAACAAGGGTGACTGAAAAATGAAATTTAGCACATCCCCACAGGCTAGACCCAGCAAATGATGCAGGCATATGCAATGGGCTTTGAGTAGCCTTTACACTAAATGCTATTCTGAATTCTCTCCCCCTGATTGCCATCTAACTCAAGAACGGCTTGAATTCCTTAGGGACTTCATTTTTTTACAAAGTTCCCTCTGTGCCTACAGACATTTCTTTCTACATATACATTTTTTATTGCTTGCAAAACTCTATCAGTAATGCCAACAGGCACTTGGAAGTAGACCCTTATCCACCTAAGCTTCCTTTGGAGCATGGAATCAGGCTTTCAACAAAAAGAGAGACTCTTCTTTTCAAACATGGTATCAATTACTTTCCTACCAGATAAAAAGGTGGTAATACTTAAGGTCATGAATTAGAAGACCTGGGTTTGATTTCTTCCAGGGGATGTTCAGACTGACGAACACTGGATGTCCAAGTGGCAGTCTCCCTAATGCTCTTGAGGCTTGCCTAGAGAAGTTTGTTCAGTTTAGCTATGCCACCAAACACCTACCATGGGTGCACTTATAATATTAAGAAGGTGAATGTAGAAATTTGGTTTAGTCCAGTCTGACCAGCAAAACAAAGACTACTAGCTCATTGGGCATGCCAGAAAATGTTACTGATGTTCCTCACAAGAGATGACCGAGTAACAAAAATATTTGTCAGTGACCTTACTTGTAAAATTTCCAAGGACTACAATTCTGTGGTATCAGTACCCTGCCCTTTTCCCATTTTTCCTCAGGCACTCAGACAAACATTGGTGGGTATGGTATTATTCATATAGATAACAGTATCCCTGCACAACCAAAGGGCTTCATGCATGAACAAAAGTATTTGTTGTTTCTTTTTCTCTACTCACTGTTCATCAGCTCAAGTTCATGTCAGCGGGATGACTCATGTGCTTCTGTTTAGCACGTGCTTAATGCTCAGCTGAGTGAGCAGAGCCCGCTGTGGCCTGCAGAGCCCAGCTTGCCAACAGGGAGGGGAGCGGAGAAGGACTTGCACCCCGCGGGCAGCTGCTGCGCCAGCAACCAGCTGAACTGCCACGGGGGAAGCCCAACACTGCTCCCCACAATGGGGACTGCTCTCCCAAGTACCCTCAGATACAGCCATGCTTTCTTAGGTCACAAAAATGTTGGGGAAGTATTTTTGGCTAAGAACTTGCGGTCTCATAGAAACTGAAAGCTCTGGAAGAAGTGGTTTGGTTTTGACAATGTTGTGACAGAGCCTGACCAGGTCTCATAGACCTACCTACCCGCCTCGTCTCTCCATTGGCAATTTCCTTGATTTCCTGCTATTTTAGCTGCTCAGCTTCTCTGTAGCCACTGTGGGGCACGGAGAGCTTCAGCACGACCCCACAGGAGCAGGCCCCATCACCAAACATCTTTTCTTTCCTCCTTTTGAAAAACTTGAATTATTTTTTTTTTTTTGCTTTTTTGCAAATTACAGGTGGAAAAAAAATTAAAATGTTAACATCTTCTACAAGGCAAAATCACATTTCTCTGTACAGTTTGTGTGTAACGGACTAATGAGCAGTCATTTTTCCCTGCATCAGAAATGAGATTTTTAGGGAACATTTGAAGTGAGAGACAAAAGAAACTTCGCAGGGACTAGCTGGGGAGATCACATAAATCAGAACAGCCAGTAGAAAATGATACAGAGTCAGGAGTAGGCAAAAAACACAGGTGGAGGCCCCAAAAAGCAGACTGAAGGGGGCATAGGAAATAGTGGAGGTGATAAAGCATTTCCCTTTTTCTTCTCACACATTTGCAGAGGTCATCAGTGTGATGTGATGAGCCCCATAAAAATACACCAGAGTACATATCCCAGAAAGCAGCCTTGTACTGGAAGAAGAGGAACAGTTGAAGTATCCAAACACATTATTATTCCTTACAAAGGGGTCCACATATTAAAGAAAAAAATCCAGTTTTGCAGTAAAATTTAGGTGCACAAATGGTGAAGGATACATTATTAAATTCTTCAGTAGGTCAAGGGAGACCGGCCCAGTGAATGCCTGGGTCCTTCCAGTCGTGACTCCTGGGAGGTGCTCCCCATGCCCTGCACGTCGCTGCTCCAGAGCACCTCTGTGGAGGGAGCGGACACTTCCACAGCAAAACAGGCTTTCCCCCTGCTAACAGTATCATCTGACAAAAAGAGTTAAAAATCATTTGCTTCTATTTTAACATTTTCTGTGTGTTTTCCTTCAGATCATCTTCTAAGTCACCACAAAGGCGCAGCATCCATACATTGCCCATTGACTAAATAACTGCTACTACTTTTAGTCATTTTGATTTCAACTTAATCTCATATTAAAATCTAAATGAGGGATGATTTCAATTTCTTCTTGGAGGCTGGAAGGAACAGCAATGTGGGACTGTACCAGCTGCAGCTTTAGAGCTTTATTTGGAAGGCTACAAGGACACACTTTATTTCCTTATGGATCTCAAAGGCCTGGACTAATTAGTACTTATTAGAAAACAAATTAGAAATGCATTTTATTTCTCCATATGGTGAAAGCAGGAGCTACAGTAAAGGGATAGGATATCAGAAGAGCTGAGATAGTGATTTGCAATGCATAATTTATTTGATTAATTTTGCCTTTTCTTTTATGCCTATGCATTGTCTATGAACAGGTAACAATGTCCTCAAATGTATCCATTGTTCAAAATAATTTGTCAAATAATTTTTGCTATGTAGCTCATCTCTGAACAATTTATTGCATGTATTTGATCACTAAAATTCAAAACTGTAGTGCCAAAAAAATAGATATGTAGGTGACCTGATAATTTTATGTGAGTGTTCTTGATTTGAATTTTGAATATTCTGTCAGCATAAATTCTTCAAAATTAACTTAAAACTGTTTGATTTCCAGTAAAACTGCTACTGAAAACAGGCACTACCATGATTAAGTAGAATTCACAGGACCCTAGACCTTACCCTCACTGTTTTGTGAATGTTTCTCCCATGATGTACCTTATGTATGTAGAACGGGATCCTGGCAGGTGGGTAAACACAGTTAAAGCAATCTAATTTTTAAAAGTTAATGAAAACCCAGAGAAACAAGACCGAAAAGTGATCCCAGTAGCTACTGTCAGAGACACCTTGTATCAAGTCTGTCGTAACCGATACACTATTTCGATGTTTGTAAAAGACAGGAGCTTTCAGGTTTTTGAGGCTGGAATAAAGACCTAACTGTTCATTAGCCCTTGAGCACATTAGAAACAGGAGCAGTGATCACTTTGGTGATCTCCTCCTGATACTGTTCAGCAATGGGGCCACCCCAGCATGAACACACGCAGAACAGTGCCACACAGATGGCTCCATCCCAGTGACATCAGAGGTCAGAGCATCTCAAACCCACAGCTCTTACCTCCCTTTCTTGTGTAGGACATAGTGGCCACCAAGATAAAGCCATGCTTCTCAGCCTAAATCTTGACCTCTAACCTTGGGACTAGTTAAGGTATTGAAAGGTGTTCTTTTCCATGTGCCCAAAGTTCAGGTCTTTCATTTCTGAGTAGACTACTATCCAATAGGCTTTTATATGAACTGTTTCTGGTAACCTCCCAACCACATTTGTTGTGAAAGTCATGTCATGTGAACGTCAGTATTGCCAGTGCACCAGATGTGCTTTCATCATGCCTACCTACAAAACAGGGTGCCTTAGGGGAGCAAGGGCAGAAACGACAGATTTGTTCATCCCAAACAATTTCTCCTATTTATCTGCTCTGGGCATTTTAAAACAGGGAAAATTATGCAGAGAGAGACATGAACAGAAGTAATTATATTTATATGTGTGCTGACCATGCAATTGCATGAACAATTGATTCCAGATATTCCTTTTATAGCCCCTACACCTGGCTGACTTTAAACTGTCATCTTTAGACCCCTGTACATGGAGGGCACGTGCAGCCCAGTCCCATTAGTAAAACGTCTAAAACCTTCGGAAACAACCACATACCTCTCACACTACTAAATACTGCAAGGAAAGGCATTCTGTACACCTACCGGTAGAAAGAAATGTAAAAAGAATCTACATAAGCATGACAATTTGGAGGAATTTATTTTATCCCTAGATTAAATGTTTTTGTTCACTATTTGTAGGTTCCAGACAGACATAATCTATTTTATTCCACTGAGAGGACAACGATAAGAGATCTGTTATCTTCCTTAAAATGTTTTTTGGCTAGAAAATGCTTCTCATTTGTTTGATGCATTACTCCATCGATGTTATAGAACTACATGCTTAATTTATACAAACTGTAAGTATGCATGGATCATACATAGTTTTTCAAATTATGAAAGACTTCTTGACTTCTTGTTTTTCTCCATTGATTTCCTTTACTGACAGGACAAATCTCACCTTTCAGCCACCTCTTTTAACATCACTTTGCTAATCTATAGGTACTTTATAAACTCTTTTCTCTCTTTGAAAATGTTTTCTCCAGTACGTTCCACATTCTGAGCTCTATTTCAAAGTGTCACTTTAATCCTTTTTATCTTTCTGATAACTTAGAGTATTGGTCATTACTTGTTTATTCTGGTCACACTTCACTGTTCTTCACTGGAATCTCAACAGACGAAGAATGCTTTAGGCAAAATGAACTCTGAACTTTTGTGTCATCAAAATCTTAATGTAAGTATATTGAATACAGCCTGCAAAGCTTAACCTAAAATCATAAGAAACACATTTACATTATAAAGTTTGCACCACAACACAAATGGAAGTTTCTGTGAAGGAGAAATTTAATTTCTCAGTGTTACTTCTTATGACCCTGGGTACTTACTGAATCTAATAATAAAAAAAATAATTTGAAAATATTTATATGAAATCCAAGAATGGCAATGTAGAGAAAATGACAGTAAGAACTTCCTGCTCCCTCCTATACAAACCATAATGCTTTTTACTGTCCATAAACTATTAAATGATTTGGCTTTCTACAATTACAAAGCTAGGACATTGTCTTCATGTGCCATATTTGAATACTTACAGGTCATGATGACACCATAAAAGTTAATGTGCATACTCTTTTTTAAAAACCATTACTACTCCAAGGAAGTAGTGCCTATTATAAAATTGTGTTTAAATTAAAAAGAGATATTAGCATCAGTTAAAGTGTCCTTTTCTCTTTCATTCTTTTAATACTTCATCCCTCAGCATTTGTCAGAAAACTGCTTGTTTTCTAAAATAGCCATTTTTGACATAGGTACTTCGGCTTATACTTTTCACATATATCCCCACATCATTATTACACTAAATCACCATTTCTGTACAGGATTTTGTCTTCTCCGCTTCACTTTCTGCATTAGTTATCAAACCTGCTGCTCCCTTCTGGTACAGACCAATTTCTCGCAGCTTAATAGTCAAATTATTATCTTAAAATTCCTAAAATGCAGCTCCACCATGGCTTAGCCACTTTTGCTGCTTTTAAAATCGCTACTTATTAATGTTAATCATGTTAAAATGCTGGGTTTTCTTAACTAGTATAAGAGATTAAGTTTTTAATCTGAGTCTTTTTTTTCCCTCACAAATTTCCAGAAAATTGCTAGGATTAAAATACCATAAAGATTTTCTTTCAACTCATGTGAGCCTGCAGCCCAGATTGCTTAGAAGAGAATCTTTTATCCCATTCAAAGGACATATGTGCAGACTGATGTAAAGCATGATCTGTAGTACATGGGTGCCCACTCCATCAGGACATTTGAATGTCTTGCATGCTGCAGTTAATAAAAATGTAAGAACTGAGAGAATCACGTTACAAGCAACTAATTCTCCCCTTCAACTTCATCCTGCATCTATGTTGTCAACCATCTTTTATACAGCTTTTGAGTGTCACCCTAGGTGAAACATGTAAGGCTTTTAAGCTGTGCAGACCCCAAAAGGTAGTGAAAGCTGGGTCTCCACTCAGAAGAAGAAAGGTGACCCTACAGGGGAAGCCAAGCCAACCTAATTCATTGCAATTAATTACCCGGGGGAAAGGAGATGGACAAATGAACTCTTCACCCTCAGTGCTCTCCGAGACAAGCAGTGTCTCCACCTCTGGTCACACAACTGGGACTGGAAGAGATAAATGGGACCTCTTCTCTGGTAATATGGCAGCCAGTTTAAGCAGCAACAGTTCTGAAGTCTGAGGAAGGACTTCATTTTGCAACCTGGACTTTGGAACCAAGTTGAGCACAAATGCATTAGGTCAGATATTTCCGATTCCTCATGAGAACTAAAGGTAGCATTTCTGCAAAACTATAGAGCCATTGTTCTTTAAAAATGAATATCTCAGTACTTGCAATTCTGTTGTTATTAGATAGCTCCTCAATCTCTTTTCTAAGGGTCTCCAAGAAGAAAGATGAAGCTAGATGAAGTAGTCTGGAACCTTAATCTGTCCTTCATCCTTTTTTTTCATGTTAATTTGAGTTAGGAGAATAGCACAGAAGCTATTCTAATCTCACTGACTGTTGGTTTCTTCCTAGCAATGGGCAAAATCTCAGATGTCTGTTTTAATTTCTTAGATCAGTCAGCAGGCTTTGATACCTGGGGTCCTTGGTTGTGATAAACAGCATAGCTTTTATGCTATCACTCACTTGAGTGATTTTGTTCTTTCCTCTCCAAATGTCAACTCCAGTTCCTGCTGAACTCAACTGCAAAACTGCTTTAGGCTTCAACTAAAACAGGTTTGGGCCCCAGGAGATGAAAGAAAGTGATTTTGATCAATTGCTCATCTGCCCAAAGAACACTTTCACACAGGTTCTGCCAGGCTTTATTTTAGTGCCCCTCCTCTATGTGATGCTGAGATAGATAATAACACAATTTGGGCTGTTGTGCTATCAAGATGCAGATGACATGCAGCTCTATGCCTCATTTTCATCAAACCCAGATGGTGCAGCATCTTTGCTTTGCCTGTGCCTGGCAGAGATTAATACTTAGATAAGGGCAAGCCGACAGAAGCTTAATTTGGACAAGATGGAGGAGGTGCTATTGTGTAAGGGAAAATAGGGGCAACCTTACTTCTTTTCCACTTCCCATTTGGGAGGGTTTCGACCTGTAGTGAGTTTGGATTCCTATTGCTATTTGAAATTGCAGGTGGCTTTGAGGGCCCAAGATAGTATTTCGTATCTGCTTCGGTTAGACATCTATCACATTTCTTTTTGGCTTCGGACAGGGCCACCTCCAATCCATGCCTTTGTAAATTCTAGACTTAATTATTGTGATGTGCTCTATATGGGGCTACAGATGAAGACCAACTGGAAACAATAGTGCGTGTTGAAACCAGCTGCTTGCCTGGCTGCCAACGGGAGCCACTGAGCACATACTAGATAGCTTCTCTGGCAAAAATTCTGTCTCCCTCCCCACCAAAAGGATGGTTCCCTCCCTATTGAATCTGGCTCCTACACTGAATTAGTGTTAAATGACCTGGGTCCTATCTTCCTGAGAAAACATCTCCTGCCAAGTGAACTCTCAAAGCAATTTCTGACAATATAATGTTAGAGCTCTAGAATTAAACAAATAGGAGGCAGTAGCAATGCTTTTAAAACAAACAGCTCTCAGCTTCAAAATTGGCTTCCCCAACTGCTCCAACAGAGCCCAAATGTGTTAAGCTTGGCACAGTAAATGACCCTTCACTTTTCCCTAGCTTTGGATTATCACCACACTTATCACAAAGGACTGGTTTGGGAATCTCACAGTAATTGCATCTGTATTCATGAGCTTTTTAACATCATCATTAATATTGCACTAGAGTTATGGGCTCCCCATGAAATTACACTAAACTGACACCAAGAACTCGATCTGAACAGCCTTGAACTTTGGACTCTTATTTTAAAGATTCCATCCGTGACCCATTGCTCCTCAAAATGTGTGGTTCAGATCAGCACTCCGAGGATTCAATATTTTTCTGACCTGCCTCTTGGGTCAGCAAAAGTGGTTTGGAAAGCTCAAGAGAGTAGCCTTATTTATTACATTTCAGCACTTCTTTTTCTAGTTCTAGTAAAACCAAGACCTACAGAGAGGAATTCTTAGGACATTAAAAAACTCCTTTCGAATTCCAGAAGGACTTTATGTTTAGTCCTAAGATGGGAAAAGCCTGTTACTTCATATTGCAGCCAAATCATCTATTACAAGCGAAAGCTTAAGTAGAATACCACAGTCATAAGTTATATGACTATGTATTTAATGCAGAAAAATGAAAAATCTTTCCTTTTAAACAAATTTTGCTATCTCTATCCATGTCAGATAATGCTATTCTCCATCAGTAGTGAAACTGCCAAAATGGTGTAAGATACTGAGGACTAAGCTACAACTTTATGAGAGTAACAGTGGCAGAATCTCTTTTTTATGATAATAGACCAAGCATCAAATTCCTTCCTTCATTGCTCCAGCTGACCACTTCAGGCCTTGTTATCGGAATATGGTATCTCTGTCTCAAATACTCTAAGTAAATGGGATTTAGATGTAATTTATATTTCTTGGAAGGGAAAATATTTCATTATGTCCTATATAGACTGCATATACCAATAATAATTTAAATTCCTAAAGATATGCAGGTGCTTGGGTGGAAAAAGGAGACATTTCAATTCCTTGGTCTCTACTTTGCTTAATTGGATTTTACTGAGCATTTTAAATCGGCTGAGACTTTTGATCAACTGCACATCCACCGTCACTTCCAAGAGCTTTCACAACACTACAGACCTGAATATCTATCTGACAGACATATTTTTGAATCTACTAACAGTTCCTTACTAAGATATTTTCATCAAAAATGTAAAACCTTATAAAAAATTCAAATGTTTTGATTCAGTTGAGGCCCTCAGCTAGAATAATGTCATCTCATGTCTATATGGCATGGTGTTGTTTTTATTTGGGGGCTTTTAACACTACAGTGATAGTGATTTCAAAGGTTCTAGCTCCTTTTTAAAAGATAACTGCATTATTCTTGATTTTGATCTGTCACCACCTTGCCACAGTATGATATTCCAGGTTTCTTGTTTTGAGTAAATGTATTTTTTTTATCGTTGCAGCTTGATAAAACAGAAGCCCATTTTGAACAATAAAGCATAAGTAATGTATTTCTATTTTTATATGTTTTCTTGGATATGATTGCAATTTATGAGAAAAACCACTATAATTATGAATGCAAATCACTTCACAGTTACTGCAACAGATTTTGTTTATATATGTTAAACTATGCTGAGAAAGAGCCGGCTTTGATCTGGGAAACTCATTAATGTCTTTGCAAAACAACAATCAGAACATGGTGTACAGCAGTGATAGTGACCATGGTTCACCAGGACGTGGCTCAGACCACGCCAGCTTTGAAATTCAGACCCCTTCTTGTGTCAGCACACAGAGGTGGATCATAGGGAAGCCAGTAAATATTTTTTAATTAAATTGTTTAAAAATTGTGTTTCTAGCCTGACACTAATAACACTGTAATTTATTAAAGCAATAGAACCATGGTTTCTACCAAGGAAAGTCAGAAATTCCAGTGAAGACTGACAGTGCATATCCATACCCTGTGAAATCGAAAAGGGCGAGTGTGCAAGCTTGAGCATTTGGCCCTTGATGTTCGCTCTTCATTCTCCTTTGTAGTGGTGTGGACTGTTCCCCTTACATGTCTTCAAGATGAAGCTTGGGTTCATCTTGGGGTTATCTTCCACCAAGGAGCAGTATGGATGAGGCCATACCATGTTTAGCTGTCTCCATCTGTCACCGTCCTCCAACATTAACCCAGAAGACCTTGTACTTTCACGTGCAACCCTAAATATTCACACAACACTCCAGGGCATGTGTATACTCTCCACATCACACTTATTAAAATCCTACTCTTGAGGCTGTTAGGCAGTTTCCTCATTAACAGGCTGGCCTATGGACCCAGTCCTGACGACAAGTGTTGTTAACACCATGTCAACAAATGTCTGAAGAGTGCTGTGGAGCCAGGCTGGGCCTCACAGAGAGAGCAACCCACCTTTCAGCATGCAAAAACAAAACCCAGGAGGGGAGGGCCAGCCAGATGCCCCAAAAGAAACATCAGGACATTGCACCATCCACAGGCTGTACTGGTAGCACCACACAAGTTCAAAAAGCAACAAAGTTATCCTGAGAGTATCCCAAAGGCAATGTCTGAAAGACATTCCTTGCCTTCACCTTGCCCAGTTTCCTGATATCTATCCACACCCCAGTGTTTAACTCATTCATAGTTGGCCCAGGTGAGCTTAGAAGGATCTAGCTATGCCTTACACAAGGCGTAGGGAATATCTGTTGGTCATCCAGCATACAGGGCAAGATGGGCACCGCACTGGACAGGCTCAAGACCTGGAAGAGGAAGGCAGGAGATATGGCATGAGAAGGGTCATCTCCCACTGCCTTCAGTGTTTTCCCAGAACTCACCATCATGCAGATGGTCTTCTACTCTGTGCTGGAAAGATATGCATGCCCCTCTTACAGCAAATGTGAGATCCACCTGCATGTGGTGGGGGAACAGACTGGAACAGCAGTATGGGATGGTGACCCTCTGTCCCTCTCAAAGGCATCCTCCTCCCTCCAGCCAGGCATTTGAAACTGTTACAGACACTGGGCCCACTCCCCATTACCAAAGAACAGCTCACACTGCTGAATGCTGAAACACTTCCTAGGCCTTCTGCTAGCCAGAGCCATCAGAAGCCCTGTGCACCCTGGCCTGGGGACACAGAGAAATCTGGGCTATCACCTAGTAGCTGAATAATAGGAATTTGGATGGGAGAGGGATGATGAATCCCTTGCATGTCCTCATGATCAAGACCCTCCCAGAACACCTGCCTGGAGCATCTGCAGGGTCTGATCCTTAGCTATCAGCACAGGGACTGCTTTCCATGCTAGGGAGCTGAGCAACGGGTTGTAGTACATAAGGTCACCCTTCACTTTGATTGCTTCCTCTCCACACCAAGAACGTGTTCCCCAAAAAAGTAGCTCTTCACTTTGGTTAACTCTTACTTTGAGAGTTTTCCATTTTCTGGACAGCACCAGTTTTTGCAAACATGTAGTAATTGACTGTGCAGCTACTAAAACTATGTCTATTCTAGTTGATGAAACGGGTCAGGGTCTGTTGCTCTGGACTGATGGCAACTAACCCAGTCTCATTTACACAGGACAGCTTTGTCCAGACTTCCGATGGAAAATGATCGCTGGCTGCTGCTAACTCCCAAACCTCACCCAGGCATTGCCTGCAAGCACTGGCTCACACTGACCAAAACCATACTGAAATCATGCTGGCAGTTATTAGTAGTGCTCAGGCCCACACCACACCCTAATTAGTTTATCAGTCTAACTATGGCCTAATTAATTTACTAAAATATGAAGCTGTTTCAAGTTGGCATAAGTAGGGATTTGAATGACTGTAAGTTACAGAGCAACACTTTCCTTGTTCTATCCTTTAGAAAAATAAACTTTTCTTTGGACACAAAAATAGCTTGACAACTGAACAAAATTATCCTGATCTGTTTTAATATATATTAAGTTGAATTTAATGAAGATAAAATTTTCCATAGGGCACAGGCAAGCAGCAGAGTCTTTCAGAAAAGCTGACTTATTTCAATGAGTATTTCTCAGGTAAAACTTCTGATTAGTTGCCAAGGAATTGTTTCTTTCCAATGTTTGTAATACCTTACTCTTCAATGAGAGCTGATTGTGGCTGGCAGGATTCTCATTCTGGGGCAGTAAGTCAATAGGTTAGTACCTTGGCTAAAGGACCTGAGTATGCTTCACTTGGCAACACCGCAGTGTGCTGCCAGAATGCAGCAGCAGATGAGACCGGTGAGCTTAACTTCCCCAGTAACGCTCCTGTTCACCAAGGGAAGCATTACACACAGACGCCCCCAGCCTCCTTTAAATACCTGCTTCTGTCCTTCTGCTGGGTTTTAGCACCTACAGGCAGTCTTGCCACCATGTCTAGAGGCACCAAGGTTTTAAGCTACGTTTTTATTTTTGAAAGCAGTCAGTGATAAAATGTTCACATTTCATCTGCAAAAGTGTGGGCCTTTGGAAGGAAGAACATCAGCTCATCTCTGGTCTTCTTTAGCCATAAAAAAGATAACATTTAAAAGCAAAAATTGTTTGTCGACACTGTCTCATCATGAATTTCTTTTTTTTCTCCAAGTACCACATTTACATAATTAAGAACCATTCATACACTTGGGTTTTAAGTTTGAATTCACCTCAAACTCTCCAAAATAGACTGTCTATACTTTATTTGAATGGAGACTTGGAGAGATTATGAATGTACTGATGAATGCAAAATGTATTACATTTATACTGATTGCACCAGGTTCATATATGTATGCCACAAAATTATCTTGTACATTTTCAATAAATCCACTAAGTTCCCACCGTTCTCAAAAATTTTATTTTAATTATATTCAGGGAGTGATACTGCGCATGTCAAAAACTCAATTTCATTAATTTTCTAACATTTCATCCAGGTACTGTATCACAAAGATCTGGCAGCCCTTTTCTAGCTATGGGTAATTGGGTGAAAGAAGATTTGAATTTATATTAACCTGTGAACTTTCTGCATGAAGGATACAGAGTTTTCCAGCAAGATGCTCAGTGTTTTACTAAGGAGCTGAAAAAACATCAGTTCCTATTTCGTGTTGTATGGCAGCTGAGGTACAAGATCGCTTGGTATCTTGCAGGATTAATTTGAAGTGAGGTTCTTGGCCACTGGTCACAGCATGGTATTTTCTGCCTAGCTGAAATCATCTTCATTCCAGTCAATAAAACCAAGCACCTTTTGGATTCACTACATGCGGTTGCCAAGCCGTTAAAGTGGGCTTTGACCTTTTTCCAGTCTATATGTGGTACCTGGGTTTTGGCTGTTTATTACTCATTAAGATCTTGTGATGGAAGAATTTGCCCCAAAGGAGGAGAAAATAATTGAAGGTTTTATGATATGCTATGGCATGATGAACAAGCCATGAAGGAAATCTCAAAAACAACATAACATATAAATGTCAGGGAGTTTCCATTCAAACACAAATCTCACCAGAATAAATCGATGACTTTTACTAAACAGAGTCTGAAATAATCTTAAAGAACAAAGGTGTGCATAAGATTATAACTACAGGGATGAAAAAGAAGACAGTGTCATGTTTATAAATTCTGCAATGGTGACAAAGAAGCTTCAACACAGTAAAGCCAACAGAACAGTTGAGAACAAAAAAGCAATGTCTCTGGATAGATTTAGAAAAACATTGAATTTAATTTTTTTCACAGCAAACAAGATGTTCTCTGGCAAATGATATGAATCCTTTGTCAAGGCTGTCCAGATGGCCTTTGCGAATAAAATACTGCACACAGCAGTGACATACTTGTTGGACAGATAACTTACAGATTTGGAAACAGCCTGTTGGAGAGCTTCTTCATTAAACTAATAATGTTTCTGGTTATTTGGTTACAAGAAGCCAAGGGCCTGGTGACAATTTCACAAAACGGAAAGTTTTAGCTGCTATGACAACCTGGACAACTGTGTCCTCCTCATGACAACCTGTCTGAATTATAGAAAATCACAAACCCACAATGCACACTAGGTGCCAGAAAGGTCTCTAAAAAATCTACAACCATACCTGGGAGATTACAAGAAATCTAACATAATGATTCCGTTACCCTTTTCATGAAATAAGATTGAGATTATGAGACATGTTGAAAACTGCTTTGGTTATTGCTTAGAAGCTTCTTTAGAAAAACTTCTTTTTCCCCCATGAAGTGGGTAAAAATTATTAAGTTAGCTTTACTCAAAACAGGAGTTCATCAGTTGACTTCATTGGCAACTAAATGGTCCCAATACAGGTAAAAATGTGGTAGAAAAGACAGGATGGAGAAAAAAGACAAACACAACACATTTCCAAGAAAGGTGATGCCTTTTAAAACATAATTTCTTGTTCTGCCAGTCCTTGTTCAGATTCTCTTTTGCTTCTTTTCCTTTTTCTAGTTATATGCTACAGAGGCTGCCAGTCCAAATTTCTAGCACCCCCATTGGGTTTCTCTGACATCCCTCTACTGACATCCTCTACAAATTCAGTTTTTAAAAAATTGCCCACCCATATTCCATAGCCAAAATATCTTCCTGTTTTAACTGAACCTTCTTGATAAAGTAACAAAACAAAATCTTACTCTGTGGGTTTTTTTCCAAAGCAATTTTATGAGGCACAACACTTCAGAACAATTTTTCTACAGACATAGCAATATGGAGAAAATACTGAAAGAAACCAACATTCTGAAAATTAACCCATTAGATCAGACCAATTACATTTCTTGCTTTCCACTTTCAAACCCCAGTATGAAACAAAATTTACCCATGTAGAGCCCAAGAGCCCCTTCCACATCTCAGTCCGTATTTTTAAGGTGCAAAACCAACAACAGCAGACTTATAAAGTAGTTATATTTAATTTATTTGAATAAAACTCCTACCATTATATGTAACCACCTGAATAAAGATCTGTGTGTTAGGGGTTGCTGCCATCTCATCTAACCGACCAGAGGTAATCCATTGCCTAAGAGTTAATCCCTTTGAATACGATTCCTTGAATTTCTAGTTAATCCACTATAGTCTACAAATGGTTCTCCATTTCACATATAACATCAAAGTATGCCAATGTAAATGTTCTCTAGTTAATAAATAACCCAAACAAGCATTTAGCTGAAAAGCCATTTAACATCAGCTGTAATAAGTGACAAAGAAAATTATGATAGAGAACATCTCTTGAAGAAGATGAGAGATGACTGAGAAAGGGAAGCTGATCTGTAATGAATGCAGTACGACTGCTTGTTTACAGTGATTGCTGCATTGTAGCTAAAGGGGGTGCATGACAACCATGCAGTGTCACTGTGACAGCTTCCATTTCCCTAATAACATCGCACCCTTCCTAGTATTATTCTATCAGATGTAACACATATAAAGTAGTGCATATAATTTTCAATAATATTATATAATCATATGGGCCTTTACAGATGAATAGATTACTCAAGCGGGACGCTAATTTTCCAGCCAAAAATAGAGCAAGGCAAGAAATACAAAGCTACATCCAACACTATTTTCACCTACTTCTTAATGATTGTAGACCTTCAGTCTGGTAAAGCCTTACTTTGAAAGGAACTGCTATTTTGGCTTTTTGCAGCAGTTATCTTAGTGTAAACACAGACATTGATATACCCATTGTACAACCAAATGGAAACAACTGAAGTTAATAAAAACAAGTTTATAATCTAAGGGTCCCTTATCATCATACAGGCCCTGCTTTTCTCCTTTGAAGTCAGTAGGATTTTGTCATTGCCATCAATGGAAATATAATCAGATTCTTAGTCCATATGGGTGGATTTGCTGTGTATTACTCCCTTCATCACAGAAACAGCTACTTCAAAACCCCTTGAGCTGATCAGGCATTATTATTAGGGACAGTACCGTAAATCATACGCTGTATGTGTCTGCCACTTCCTATTTCAGATAAAAAGCAGATTACACTGAGAATATACAAATATTACTGGAGAAAAGAAAAGGAGTGGGGCAATCTGGAAGAACACGGTGGCCATGCTTAGATTTTGGCAGCTGTAGCAATGCAAGCAGAAGAGGAATAAGGCCTAGGAGAGACCTGAGGAGTTTGTTGTCAAATTGGAAATGGGAGTAGAATGATATGTGTGATGATTTGCCTTTGACACAGATGAAAACATTTGACTTTTGATAGTCAGATAATCAGCTAATAAAGCCTTGGGCTGTGCTAATTTGTTGGAGTGGAATGTGTTTAGACAGGGTGATGAACATGTTTTGATAAGGCATTTGTGAGATGGCACAGTTGTGATTCCAAGGAGTTCGGTAAGATATTTGTAAAGTCACTCTAACCCTAACAATGTAGTCAGTGTGGAGATGATATAAATGCAGATGAATCTGATCTCTAACCAATGGAGTATAGGATCTGAGTGTATTTTGCAATACATGGCCATATGTAAATTTAAATAATGTATAAATCAGATGGCATGGTTTATAAAAATACATGCATTCGCAGTGGTTCTTTGGAGAAGGGTAAGAAGTGCAGCGGAAGAAGAAGGCTCATTTAGATGCACGTGGCTGTGTGTGGAAAAGTGTTGTAACGTGAGAGGACAGGGTAAAGAGGCATGGGTGTGAGAGACTGAGTAGGAGGATAAAAGATGTAGGAGATAAAAGGGTTGAGAGAGGAGTGATATAGACAAGGGAAAATGTATGTCTGATCTGAAAGATAAGGGTAAATAGCTTCGGTTCAGTACAGTAAAGCAACAGGAAGCCAAGCAGTGATTCATATGGCCAAAGCAACAGGAGAGGAGATGACACAGAAGCCTAATTTTGGAGAGATTATTTGGGAAGATAAGCGAAAGAAAATTAAAACATTAGAGAGAAGGTTATGAATGAGCACCAGACTATATATGAAGATATTAGTAGGTCTTAGTCATAAAGCAAATATATTTCTATTCTCCACTAAATATTGATAGGAAGTCTCCATTTTCAGGCATTTAGTATTAAGGATTCGTTTAATTTGTTGTGTTACTTTTTCAGAATAATACCAAATAAAGGTGTCTTCAGCCATGGATTAATCATTTGCCAAACTTAGTTTTTAATTAAATGCATTACTGTGCCACATGAGTGCATAAAGGAGTAAACATCAAAGTTGCGCTGTTCTGCTACTGTTAAAATGGGAAAAGTGTTTTTTCCTTTGGAATTTTAAGTTTTATATTACATGAGTTAGCCCTAGGCAAATATTTTTTATGGCTGAATTATAAAGTTCTTGAGAAACAGGTTTATAACAGAAGTGCAGACAATCTTCAAAAAAGCATTATAAGCACCAAGTCAAATTATGAAGCAAAGATGGGCCTGAACCCAAACCCCACAGCCAGCCACTCCATTAACTTTTACATACACTGGATTCCGATTCAGTCTTTGTAACACTAACTCATCCTTGCCATAAAATCCCATTACTGATGTGAAAATGGAGAGCTGAACAAATGTGTAAGCAGTTGCAGGATCAGGACCTAAAATACTGTGACTAAAATGTGAGAAGTGGATTATAAAAAGAGCCTTCCGAATGTTTCATTTGATGCCAGTTTATATTCAAGATGATTAAAGATTAAACATTTTCAGATAAATATGTGTAAACCAAGGATAGAATGTCTTCACTCATCATTTCAGGGCAATTCATACATGGAAGAAACTTGCGCCTATGTCTGTGAACTACAGAGAAAAAGATGGGTAGAAAAACTAGATTAATGCCATTCACGTCATGATAGGAAAGGACGTTAATGTTGCAGACTCTGCTGTATTTCCTAGGCCTCAAGAATTCAACAGCAGAAAAAGGTCCCAGTGTGAAATCCAAAACGCCCACAGAGTGCTGAGGAAGGGCAGAAATCCTCTTCCATGGGCCAGGTCAGCCACAACAGAGGCCATTCCTGTTCAGCTGTCTTTGCAGCCTGATGCACACCTTTCTCTGTGCAAGAAGAGGAAGCACGGTATTTGAGGCATGAGCATGTTGAAATAAACCTTGGTATATGGATTAGTGGTTACAAGGTAGGCTGAGGTGATAAAAGCAACCTTCATCATTAGTCTTACAGTTTATCACATTGTACCCTCTTCACTGATGTACATGTTCTGTCTGCATTTGAGAGTTTAATTTTTCTTTCAGAGAATGGAATTTCTTTAAAACACACTAGTTACTAACACACCCTGCCGGCATCTGCGGAAGGTGACTTGTTTAATCTGATAGGAAAACAAACAGAGAGAACACCACAGTTGGTGGGTTGGTTGGTTTGGAGCATCTTTTACAGCATACTGCTGGGATGAGTATTTCAGTATTTCATCTCTGCAGATTCGTAGAAATGACCTGACGGACAATGCTAATCCCAAAGCAAGAGAGCCAGCATTGTCGTGCGCTAATTGTAATGTTTTATATACACGCTCTCTGGGTATCTGCTTACTACTTTCCACTTACAGAACTAATCTTGGCTTCTGAGGCTGAGTTTTTGAAACAAGCATGTATGTATACACTTCTGCAACCCCCCAGTAAGCTACCATCAGTAGGTTATTTCTGTTTTCAAAAATAGATGTACTTTATTTTAAAACCTATATTGTCTCTCAGTCAGTCACAGACTACAACGTACTTCAGGACAGAACCAATTTATCTCAAGGACTGTCCAGCAGCATGAGAGTTTTCATAATCAGAAAGCACTGTTAACTCACCCCTTCCCCCTTGTTCTGGGAACTTCTCTAAAAGAAAAAAAAATAAAGGGGGCTTAATGTTCTACCCATAAAATATACATCCCAATCAATCAAGGAAATGCTTAAGTATTGCATATGATGATTCAGAGATGGCCTAAAGATGGGGAAATGAGGCTGAACCCAATAACTCAGCCTGACTAGTTCCAGCCTGCCTGGTTTCCAGCCTACCTGCGGACACAGGCATGGGCAGGAGCAGGGGCAAGGGCAGGGGCAGAGGCAGAAGCTGAGGAAGGAAAAAATGAAGTGTACAGAGAGTACAACAGGATCAAACTGCACGTCAGTGCACGGTATTACAGAACGGCAGTTGCGGAAGAGAAGGGGAATATCTGGCAAAAGCTCAGAAAGTAGTGATGAGAGAAGTGTGCAGTATGAAACCAGCAGACAGATTTCCTACAGACTTATCTCCAGACTTCAGCTGACCTTAAAGTCAGGGCTTCAAAAGGGCAGTGAGGAAGAGTGAGAGTTGAAGGCTCAGACTTGGGGCTGGAGACAAAGGGATGGAGGAGGCTGAATCTGTGTATGATTTCTGAACACAGGTATAACACATTTGTAGTTAATCTGTGTGGCTGCAGACTTACAACTATGTTTGAAAACTATTTCAAGCATAGTTACATCTTCGGAGCGGACAGCGATTTACTGCTGCGGCTGCACTTGGAGGATGACCCTGCCCCCAGCAAAGCCCAACTCTTTTCTCTCTGCATCCTTCAGAAAGACTCCTTGTGGAGCAGGACCTCTGACAAGCCTTTTTCCCGATGAAGCATTAAGAGAGTTTGCCTCAGTGGTGCACCAGTAACAAATTGTTTTCAAACTCTGCTCTGGGAGATGAGAGTGGCTGACATCCACTGTTGGCCGCGGGTCATTTTCCTAGCGCCGACCCATCTTTTGGGACCGTTTAACACTGTGTTTCAACTTTCAGCCTTAGAGATCTTCATCTAACCCCTACCCCAGCGGCTGGTTTGCTTCCACACAGAGGGAGCTCAAAGAGCTCCACATAAAAGAAGCAGTCGGGTTCAGCTAGGTGATTGCTCCCTGGGTGCAGGGACAGCCTGTAAGGCTGGACAATGGGGCAAGGAAGGGACAGGCCCCATAGCTGGTGAGCACCAGACCATGCAGCCAAAGCAGCAGGATTCAGAGCCCAGTATGTCCCTGCTTTGTGCCTGTCGCCTGGTGCTGGCGGGGGGGGATTGCTCAGAAGGAGACACACAGTCCCCAGTGGGGATTTCATGCTACATAGCCTCCATGGGAAGCGGATCCGGCCCCGGGGGACGCCAGCAGCTCCTGAGCCCCTCAAGAGGCTTCGTGAGAGATGGACAGACTGGCGGGGCAAAGCAGCAAGAGAAGCTGAGAGAAGCGGGAATGACAGACAGGGTGGGCGAGAAGGGGCATTGGAAGAGGGTCAGGAGGGAGAGGGTGCAGGAAGGGCCCCCAGAGACGCAGAAATGCAAAGGGGACAAGGGTGGTGGGTCCGGGTGAGCCTGCTAGCTGGGGGTCCCCTGATGGGGGGTGCCCACAGCTCAGCCCACACCAGCGTGGCCAGCAACCCCTAGGAGGGGGGGGGCCACTGGGGGGGGGGGCCGAGGGAGGGAAAGGCCCCGGGCGGGAGGGGCCGGGAGGTGGGCAGAGTGCGTGTGCCCGCACCTCTACCTGTGGGGCCGGGGCGGCGGGGGCTGCGGGGCCGGGCACGGCGGGGCAGGGCACAGCGGGGGCAGGGCACGGCGGGGCCGGGCAGGGCAGAGCGGCAGCGGCGGGCGCAGGTGGGTGCCTCCGCCCGGATCGGCTCTACCTGCCGTGGCGGAGGAGGCCGCCTCTCGTCCCCTCTCTCCCCCTTCGCGTCCCCCCGAGCCAGCCCCCGGCTCGGCTGGGTGTCAGGGCTGGGGCTTGCCGTGTTTGTTTGTTGGTTCTTCCGCGCTGCCGATGTCTTGGGGGGCTGAGGAGGAGGAGGAGGAGGAGGGCGGGGAGGGGGAGGGGACTGGGGCTTGGGAGACGGCGGCTCCTCGGCCTCTCTTATTGCCGCTGAGTTGCGCTCCTCTTCCTCAGGCTGCGAGCACCGCTGGGCCCGCCGCCCCGGGGCTGCCGGCCCCGCGGGAGCCGCGGCCGCGCCGCAGCGGGAGAGCGGGGCAGGCGGGGGGGAGGCAGTTTGCCGAACTCCAGCGCCCGGCTGGTCCCCGCTCATGGCCTCTTTCCCTCCCTTATCTCCGCAGAGCACCCCCGCCGCGCCGCCCGGAGCCCCACCCGGCAGAGCGCTCCCGAGGTGCCAGCAGCCGCAAGGATTTTTGTCTGTCTTGTTTGTGTGTTTGTTTTTTCTTTTTGTTTTTTATTTTTCCCCCTCGTTTTCATTTGGCTTTCTAGTCTCGCTGGGAATGGCAGGGGCAGCGGCGCCTGGAGAAGGAACAAGTGTGGGGAAAGGGAGAGGGAGCCGGAGCTAAATGACAGGATGCGGGCGACTTGAGGCACAGAAAGAAGCCAGCCTCCCTCCGCCCCCGGGACTGCCCTTGCGGACCGTGCTTTCTGCTCCCGACTCCGGCTGGAGGACTTAAGACCTAGGAAGAGTTGTGCCTGGAGGGCGGTTTTGGGGTTTTTCTTTTTTCCCTCCTTTCCCTGCTGTCGGAAGGGAAAATGGATTGGGGACTTTTCCTGCACTGTGCAGCCCTCGCCTTCACCCTCGCCGGGGCTCTGCGAAGCGGTAAGTGTCACGGGGGCCGTCGGGTCTCAGCCTGGGCAGGCAGCTGCGGGGCTGGACTCCGGGCTGCCGGAGCGGGGGGCGGACAGCGGGGCAGGGCGGCCGCGGGGGCCGGCACCGACCGGAGCCCGGCTGCGGGAACTTTCTGCCGGAGGAGGGAGGCGGCGAGGATCGCCCGCCCTGGCACGGTCTGCCCACTTTATTTTCCCCTCTTTGGGGTTGTTGAGAAAAGCGGGCTGCTCGTTCTCACTAGATCAGGACGGCCAATTATCTTAATCATGTTTCCTCCCATAGGCAATTAAATAAGTCTCGCCTTCGATATCTGAAAGGTAATGAACACTTTAAAGGGAAGGCTTTCTCTTCCCCCCCCGCCCTTTCTTTTTCCCCGAGCTGTGTGCGTACCTGCGGGTAGTCTTCAAACGGAGAGCCCCTAGACTGCCCCTTTCCCAAGTCTGCAGTTTACGTGCAACTTGCACAGTGCCAAGAGAGAAGCTGAGCTTCTGTGTGAAGGCTCAAGACTCCCTTCCAAGAGAGAAATCCCGTAACAAATGACTGATGTAGCTAGCGTACTATCAGGCGGCCCTTGAAAACACAACTAATTAAAAGCAGCGTGCTCCTCCTTCCCCGAACAATGCCAGGGCGCCGTGAATATTTCACTGCATGATGCATTTTTAAAGACGGTCTAATTGTGAGACTGCTTGACGTTTAGGTCTTGCACACAGAACAGCTCGTGTGAGTTTTCCTTTCCCAACAAATCCTGAGCAATTATTATTAACTAATTATCAAATATTTACTTTTGCCTGACTGGGTTTTTAATCAAAGTAATTAAAAGAAGAGAGCACCCTCCACTTACGCTGGTATATTGTTCTAATAAAGGACCGCAAGTGGAGTGTTGTGGAAGAGAGAGTATTAAAATCGCATGTTTTATGATGGAAGTTAATCTCTTTCCCAATATGTTTTGAGGAGGCTGCTTAATTTAATCAGGACGAGCTGCCTCCTCCAGTGCTGTGGCGCAGGAGCGAAGGCACAGGAGGCGTGCACCAAGCCCGGCTTGGGGATGCTCCACGAGGTGCACTTTGCTCACCCCACCAGCCCGGGCAAGGGGTGCGGGCAGCCGCCTCCCTGGCTCCCACACAAACCAGGGCTGCCCCAGTCATGCACCCCCTGAGGGGTGGGAGGGGACCACATGGTGCTCTTGTTGGTCATTTCTCCCCATTAAAAGAAGGGGAGTAGGGTGGGTTACTGGGCAGGAGCCTCCACCATAAGCAGTTAATGTAGGGCCCTGCTGGAGTCACCAAGGCCATTAACCTCCTCTGTAACCTACCATACCTACTAATGCCACCTTCACCTATGTGCCGCACTAGTGTCTGCTAAATTAATTCATTAACCTTATTTAGAACTAATAGTCCAAAGTCATTAGAAACTGCTCTTCTTAATCAAGTGTGAGAGAGATTGCACAGAGCCAGGGAGTCTAGCAGACCACATTATCTTATTACACTGTCACTTTCCCAGAAGTTGCAGATTAAGGAGCGCTGGTGGTAGTGAGTCCACCTCAGCGTCCTCTGAAGTGACTCTGTCAAGTGACTGGAAGCAGCACTGCTTTATTTCAGGCATTTAACAGATGCCAGACTCTGCCATGTTGTTTGCAGGGCTGGAGTGGGCTTAATGAGACAGGATCACTTTCCGAGTGTGCTTACACAGGGAGGAAAAGGCAAGATTCCCTGAGAGCCCCAGACAGCGGATTAGCAAGATCACCAGTGACAGCTTTTGAGCTTTGAGCTGCAATGCCTTTTGTTCTGGTCAGAGGAAAACAGCCTGTTCTGCAAAGGCAAAGCAGAAATAAATAATAAGATAGCCTTTCCCAGCAACATGCTTAGCAATATCTGGGTTTTGACCATAACAGCTGAGTACATATCACCCCCTTCCCTCCTAATTTATGGCAAATAATTTCTATAAAGAGTGTAGCTTTATGCATTTTTGATGTGCGCTTCCTCATTCATTTCCATTTGACCTGTTTTTCCTACAATAAAATCCCGTACACTTATAAATTCATGCTGAGAGCAAGGAATGCCATTTTGCTTTCACAGGGAATGTATTAGATACAGCACTGCCGCCTGTATATACCATTATTGGGACGTAGTGATATATGGTCTTGCTTTTTAGTGTGGACATTCTTCCTGTCTGTACTTTACTGTCATATTTTATTGCTCAAAATTAAACAATCAATGTGTGGAGAAAGTTTTTCCTCCCTGAAGATCTATAGAAAGAAATCCATAGTAGTAAAAAAGTGATAGCACAGACCTGCAGTAGACAGTGAAGTGAGTGACTGTGTAAGGCTGGATTTCTTGTCCCTTTTTATTTTTCCTATAAACCTTAAAATGCAACCCTGAAAATGCTGGCCAAAGGGGCAAGAGGCAGCACACCCCATTTCACAGTCACACTTAGTGATTCTGGAAACTTTTGCAACTATGTTGCTATTAGAAATAAATCTTTGTGGTGGTTGGGGGGAGGAAGGGACAGAGGGAAGAGGAAAGGATGTTGTTCTGCTCCATTACTTTGATGCAGTCTTCAAGCATGAACAAACTTCCTTGAAGGAATAAATAGTGGATGATTTCTGCTTCACTAAAACCACTTTGTTCCCTGCTAGCCTGGGTTTGAAGAGCACAGATAGTTTCAACCTGCCTAGATTTATGGACTGATAAAACCAAGGCAGGGTCTGCTGTGAATGAGCTTGGATCCACCGAGACGATCCCAGTGGTCAGTGAACAGTGACACAGACCAGGCTTACCCCATAGCTGGGCAGGGGGTCAAATGGCATCCTTTTAGCTTTCCTCCCAGCTTTCCTTAAAACTTCATACTTAAGAAGATTATGCTTTTTGGAGATAACTGAGTCTCAGACACCCTTCTGAGCCATCATTAACGCTGTTGTAAGGATGCAAGGTTTTAACACTGTAAGGGGCACTGTTTGCTCAGGGCTTTTTAAAAGGGTACTGTTTAGAAACGAGGCATCTTCTGCTACCTGCTGCCTGTCCGGCTGCTGGACTTACAGATGGGCACAGAGAGGCAGGCCTCTTTCCTTCGGTAAAGTGTAGCGGAGATGCCTTTGCATCAAAGGCATAAGGATGCAGCAAAAGTTTGCTTGAAGAAGGCTGCAAACCACCACCACCACCCCCGGGCTGATTTGCTACTGTGGGGCTAAAACCGAATGCTTGCCAGGGGGGGAACTGAAAAAAGCCAATCTGTTTCCTTCCCCTGCAGATAAGTGCGGCGACACGATCAAAATTTTAAGCCCCGGGTACCTCACCTCTCCCGGCTACCCCCAGTCCTACCACCCCAGCCAGAAATGCGAGTGGCTGATCCAGGCTCCGGAGCCCTACCAGCGGATCATGATCAACTTCAACCCCCACTTCGACCTGGAGGACCGCGACTGCAAGTAAGTGCGGCCGCCGCGCTCCGGAGCGCCACGGCGCCACCTGCCGGCCGGACGCCGCCCCGCGCCGGGCTCCGCGCACCGCACCGCACCGCCCCGCCCCGCCCCGCACCGCACCGCCGCGCGCCCGGGGCCGCTGCCAGGGGGCTGCAGGCGGGCTTTGCTGTGGCCAGAACGCGGGAGGCGCTCAGCGGAGCGCCCGTCGGGGCGGCGGAGCCGGGGGCTTAAAAGCATCTTTGCAACTTTTTGAGCTTTGTGGAGTGGATTTCAATTCTGCCCGCCTGACAGAAGAGGCAGGTGGACGATGGTGATGATGCGTGCGATGGGGGTGCGGTTAGGCTGAGGCACCGTTGCGCATTTGTTGGCCTGCATGCTCTTTTGAGTCAGTCTCGAGAGATTTAAAAATTTGTTCCCTTTCATTTTGTGTCCCCTCAGCTACAAACAGCCTATGGCAGAAAACAGGCAATTTATAAATTGCCAAATCTACTTAGCACAAAGTTAGTCTGGCATTTACTGACACCCATTAAGGGCCAGCGGACTGCAGGACTGATAGTCGTCATTTCCCCCTTTCTCCCTTTGCTGCTGATTAATAGCCAGTAGCGCATCTTTCCCCTCCTCCTGCTCTACTGTCGGGCCCTGAGAGGAGGAAGGGGGCAGCTGAGGTAGCCTGTGCTCCCCTGTGCTCGCATTCCCTTTGACCATCTCTTTCCAAAAGCGAGAAGGGGATTCAGAGGCTCCCAGAATTGGTCCCCCACTTTTCCCCAAACCTGTAAACTGCATAGCTTGCACAAGGCAACACATGGTCAGGTCGTTCCCCTCTTCAACATGCTCTCTAAATTCAGCCTACTTGCTTCACGAAGAAAATATTTTAGTGATTCATTATTTAAAAATTTCTTGAGTATCATGGGTTTTTCATCCCCTTCTGACAACTGCAAGAGAGAGTTACTGTTAACTAATGCTACCAGTCAATGTTTTCTCTGCATGTCAGGAAGAGATTGAACTCAATAGCTGTTGGTGTTTGGCATTTTGTAGGAGTATTCAAGATTTTACAGGGTCTGGTCCTCAGCATCGTCAGGAGTGGTTGTAACAGACCATGAGGTTAGAGTGTTGGACTTGGAGAAAAAGAGCGACTGTACTCAAGCACTTAATTTTTACCATGCACATCTTTGTTCCTATTATTTAATAAATTGATTACTTACATCACAGTTATTGATTTCCCTTAAAATGAAGTTCTTTAACGATGCAGTGGGGTGCTTAGTTGCTTTTTTTGTTGTTTTTTATAATCTCTTACGCATCAGTGTTTCAGTACCATAGTTGAGTGATAATGCGGGAAAACCCTATGCTCATAAAACTAAACTGGCTCTTCGTTCAACCGAGTTTTCACTGTGGTGGTGGAGCTGCAGCTCATATTCATGCCATATGTTCACACGCTGACTTCCCATTCGTTAATTTTTAATTTGTTGTACTCAGGCAATGATTCACTTCCCTGTGTCTTCTTGGTACAGGTTTTGCTTTTGTTCTGTGGGTCAGTGCTAACACTTTAAAACATTTGTCTGTCTCTCTTTGCCTCTTAGATAGAGATTAGGAAATTAAATCAAGCATATTTCAGTGTCAAATCCTTTTTGTTCCTTGCTAGGATACATGTTTTTCCAACGCTGTAAAACCAACATGGTCTTTGACAGCAGTAAAGTGGTGTACAGCATACAATTATTTGAGGAACAAGTAATCTTTGTGGCATAGCGTTGCGCTAAACAGTGAGCTAGACTGAGCTGAACTGGGTCCAGGGAAGGGATTGACTCCCTCCCTCCATTGCTCCCTTCTCAATATTCATTGTCCACTCTCCCCCCTGCATTATTCCTTCCTCTGAAAGGGGACCCAGTGCAGTAATGAGGTGGCAGTGGGTGGAAGGAAGTCTCTAAACAGGGTTGTCTGCATTGTCTTTGCAGTGTGCGGTGGTGATGACTTTACCGTTATTTGGTCTATGCTGAAATGCTAATCTTCTAGGCTATGCTAAATTACTCAGCTGCTACTTCACTTATATTTAAAATTGCTCTTCTTTAACTTGAGAGGGATCGCCTTTGTGCCAAAAACTTAGGGACAGAAAAATAGAAAATTATTTCAGCAACAGGAATTTGTCAACAATCTCCGTGGTTTGCAAGTTCAGTGTCTACTTACAAAATTCACACACTCCTTGTACTAAATGTTGGGTACAACAGCAGATTAATGCAATAAAGCATATCACAAGATTTTTTGGTTTTGCAGCTAAGTACATTTTGGTTTCCTAATATACTTAGTTTATTAGCAGCTCGGTCTGCAATCTAGAAATGTGCAATTTAGGCTACACTCCAGTTTATTGAAAGATTTAGCACTGGAAATTAATAAGCACTTAAATATGAAATGCGGATAGAAAATGAGAGAGAGGGGAATTCATGTCTGGGAACAAAAAATGCCCCGTACAATTAGAGTAGACTAGAGGAGAAGATTAGCTTGCTGGCCTAGCTCCCAAAATCCTCTTTATAATGCTGTTCATTGCATCTTAGACCTTAGTTAGCGTTGAAAACAACTTGAGTAACAAGGACCCTCTGAGCCCAGGGAAGGAAACAATGTGACTTTGGAAAGGTTACCTTCTTGTTCTCTAGTATCAACGAGAAAATCAAGAGACCTTATCTAACTTTTTTGAATATTACTCTATACAGAGGGCTAGGCATATTGAAATGTAAAACTGGTGAAAGGTTGATTCTCAGAGGAGAATCAAAAGCAGCAAATCTAAGTATTAGCTGTACTGAAGCTGTTCCCAGTTAGTCTCTTTGTATGTTAGGGTTTGGAATTAATTTTAAAAATATGCCCTTGATTTACCTGCTTATTATGCTAGGCTTTAATGAATAAGTATTTCTCGAATGACTCCTAATAAAATTCATATATGTATGATTTTCTGACGATCAGAACCATTTGAGTTGTTTTAAATTTCAAGCAAACATGGTGAAAATTCCTGTTTCCCTGGAGGCATTCCAAAGGACTCAACTTTCACAGTTTTGAAGAATAAAGATACGCAAATAATTAAAAATATGTTCACACAAGCTAGGTGCATCTAATAAAAAATCTTCTAACCAGAACTACTGAACCAGTATAATGGAAATACTGGGTCTCGACGGGAAGTATACAACCACGTCAACCACAGATTGTTATCAAGGACATACATAATGAAAAAATACACAGTCTCTTTTTAACTTTTAACTTTAATGAGTGTTATGCCTCCTCTTCAGGAGGCCAAGAAACAGAAATTAAGGTTGTACTTCAGGGGGAAAATAGTTTTTGTTTGCCTTTTTGCCTTTTCTCAAGCAAGCCCAAATAACAGCCATGCATTTTTGGAGTCAGGAACACGGCTAAAATGAATAGAAGAGACAAAACATATGGCTACATATTAGTTAAAATGCTCCAGTGTTTGTTGCATGTGGTAAGTGCTTTTCAGCACTTAGTGCAAGCTGTACAAGTCTCATGTTGCTGAAGTACCCTACTGTGTAAATGTAGCCATCTTGAATCTAGTAAAACTTTATACCTAGATAATAAACAAGAATGTCACTGATACAGTACTTTGAATTTATGGAACTTTTCCGGTTTCCCAGCAATGCACACTATCAGCATGATAATTTATAATGGTTTGTGACAAATGTTGCTGAGCAAAGAGGTGTGTGGTTACATTCAGATCAGATGTCATTATCTAGGGAGCAATAAAAATTTCACAGACACTAGGTTAAAAACATTAAGAAAATGAATGTGAAGCTTCAGAAGAAAAGGGCTTAAGAAAGGTGGAGGGTTGGGTAGAGAAAGCCCAACAGTGGTTTCCTTACTGACAAATTATTGACTTTGTTGCCAGACTTGACTGTATTGTTTTACAAGGTTTTCATAGATATACCACATAGCACTATTGTTTTATTGGCCATCATTTATAGACATAAAGAGTAAATATCATCCTTGGTTGACAACTACAGAGTGTATACGAAACACTGTCAAATCACTTGGAATAGAAAAATTGCCCATTTTGGAAACATTCAAGTTGTAGAATGAGAGATGTCGTAGATAATTATTCTCTATATTGCATTTACCAGGTATTAGTTACACTGATGAGATTAGAGCTGTATAGAAATTGCAGTCAGTTACAGAATACAGAGCAAAAAATACCCATGTTTGTTTACATAGAAGAAAACGGTTCCTCCAGATCCTTGAGTAAGGAAGAAAGCATAGCTATCCAGATCCACAGAGTGAAACTGTAGCCCCTCAAAACTCCCATAGACCTTAATGATGTTAGAAATTCATCCATCCATTTTATTTCTAAATAATGTCAATGGATTTATGCTATAAATCTGTAGGTATAACAAACTGAGGCTGGTAAAATAAACAGGAGCAAGGCAAGCCACGGCTCAGCTTTCTTTAGTTTCTGCAAAGTTTAAGCTTTCATTTACTTTTGTCTAAATCCCAGTTCCTATTCATCCATGGAGCGAGGTCTGCTTTGTGCAGACTTTGTGTCTCGTGTTTCCCTCACGCAGAGGTGGTTTGAGCCCCTTGGGTTGAGCCGATGGGAGTAAGAGGAGCCTTGGATGGCACTGAGCTGCCATGGCAATGCAGCGGCGCACGTCCTAGCTGCCCAACGAGAGGAGAGCGCCTGTAGAGGACATGGCTGGGCTGCCCGTCAGGCCTTGCCTGTCAGAGGGTCCTGTGAATGGCTGCACACACCATAGCTGCTTTCTGACTGCCCAGAGCTGCGGCTAGAACCCAGTTCTGGCCTCACCAGCCCTGAGCTGCTCCCACAAACTGCACCAAGGACATCTCAGGTGTCATGGAGGGTCTCGGCCCCATGCAGCCCTGTTATCGTCGGAAGCAATGGGAATTTTGCCCTCCGCTTCCACAGAGTTGTCTCCTGTTGCTCTTTAAGGCTGCGAGGAAGGGTGCAGCACAGGCCCTGTTGGGCTGGTTTATGGCTGTATCAGTCATTCTGACAGCAAATGTCAGTCAGAGCTTCCTAATTCCCTCTCCCTCCACTGCTGTTGAGCGCGGCAGGCAGTGAGGTGACTGTGGCTGGCAGCGCGAGAGGAGCAGCAGAGCTAGCAAAGGAGCAGATTCCTTCAGGCCTGTGAGAGGCAGGGGCCATAATTTGCCCATGGTTGAGCAGAGAAGTCTGAAGGAGCCAAGGCCTCTGAGCTTTCAAACAGAAACATGGTTTTAATGGCCTGGCCCCACTCCTCTGGGCATCAGCATCCGGCGTTTGTCCGATTGCCTCAGGACGAGATACCCCAGCTGGGCGGGAATGCCCCCTCCTCACCTGCTGAGGGCAGCTGGAGGAACGCCCACGCTCCCGTGTTTGTTCCGATTTGGATTAACCAAATCACCCAGCCCACACACCCCGAGCCACCCAGCGGCATGCCTCACTGCGGGAGGCTGCCAAAGGCCTCAAAGTCTCGCTGCCAACGCCAGGCCCGACACAGCCATGAGCAGGACGTGGGGCCCAGCACTGACCCCCTGGGGAGGCCGTACCCTTTTCCACCCCCTTGTCTCTCTCAGAAATCTGCCCCTCCAGAGCGGTTGGGGTTACCGAGAGATTATTTGGGAGTACTGAGAGATGAAGGGGACCAGCCTTCATTCTGTCCTCAAAACGAGAAACAAGCATTTGTGGCACAGTTCAGGCTGAGTCGTTGCAGTGGATTTGGGGGACATGCAGTATCTTGTGTTTCTGGGTGCACTTTGAGCATGCTGCTAGGCTCCAGCCAGCCCTGCTGGTGACCACTGCCATTTGATACCCTCTGGAAGGCCACAGCAAACCGTGCCAAGGAAAGGAGGCAGCCCAGAGCCTGCGCAGGATCAGGGAAGCACTTGTTGCAGTAGACACGGGGTGTGTTACCCCCTCTACGCGCACACACACACAAAAATAATAATTTTCCTTAACTTAAAGATTCTGGATTATGAAAGTATATACAAGCACGTGCTCTTTGCTACAGAATTCAGTATGTGTTTGCACACAAGTATCAGGTGGAAGTATCTAAAGATAATGCTGTTATTTTATTGTGCTTTAGAGACTAAACAAGAGTTGAAAGAAGTTGGAAATTATATTGTTTTTCTGATTACACAGTGTAATAAACTGACTCTTTTGTTGTTCATCCAAGCAGTTAACTCTTGTGAAATCCTCTGTTGTCAAACTGTTTAACAAATCTTCCTTTTAGAGCAGAGGTTTGGGTTTGAGTTTTCTCAGGAAAAGGTACTAGGGAAACCAGGACCAAACTGCCTGGTCATAGCTAGAGAGACTGTGCCTGCCTGCGTTTGGGGCTGAGGTGTTGGATGCAGAGCCTGGTTTTGCACTCGGGGGGGGGGGGGGGGGTGCGCATTCCCTGGCACAGTAGAGTCTTCACTTGGGTCTCTGTACAGTAGCACATTAAAATTATAATAACAATCATATGCAGGCGTTTCTATTAATCCAGAGACTTAAGTGAACTGTGGGGAGAATTCTGTCTTGATGTGCTACAACCAGATACCCTTCAGATAGGAAAAAATTTGAGGGTCAAATATGGATCCCCATGAGCCTAATCCTTCATCCTTTCTGCAGACAGAGAGAGACAAATTCAGAACAGAAGGCTGAGTCCTTTCTAAATTGAAACCCAGAGTTGTTGGCATTAGCCCCATCAAACAGTCAATATGTTTTCAGTCACCCCCACCCTGCTCTCCTCTCCACCCCCCTCTCCTGTGCTAATGTAATTAAAAGAAAAACCTATGTGTTGCTGAAAATTAGTTTCTTAATTATAGCTTATTGCAAGCTATAACATTGGATCATAATTTGATAATTATGATAGATTTTTATACAGCTGATGTAAAACCAAATTCAATTATTTTCTTTTGTAGTATTTCCAAAGAAAGAAATTATGTCTGAAAGCAGGATATACATGCACTCACATGTGTATGTGTCTAGACTTACATAGCACACAGAACTAGTTGGATATAGGCATATGTGTTACCTGCACCTCTTTAAGACTGTGCATATCTACACACATTTATGCATATAGTATAGATTTCTTAGTTTATGTAGAAGTTCCTAAAGTAAATCTACTAATTAAATCGCTAATACCCATCTTAAGGCTGATAATTAGGTATAAAGAGAAAAAGAGACAGGATTAGTGTTCAGATCATGTTCCAAATGCCTCTTAATTGGGTGTTTGTAATCAATCCTGATTGCAAGAGGCAGTGGTTTGGCAGGATAAAGAATGAAAAAGGCTTAGCCCTACTATTTTCCTGTTAGTTGACTTGGCCGTAGTATTTAGGTCAGGATCCAGTGTCAAACAAGGTAATTTTGTCAGCCTTAGCGATCCTCATAAAACGTATAAAAATCTTTTCTGTTTATATTGTTTCAAGCTAAAAATTCTCTCAAACTAGAGAGCTATTTTTATCTAGAATCTTAAAAAGTGTTTTCAAGTGAACCACAGAAAAGACTTTGTTCTCCTGGCTTCCATCCACCACTGACTTCTGAAATCAGGTCTGAGTTCACTGTGGGTCTTTCATTACATTGACCTTGGCACTTTTCTCACCAAGCCACAGTTTTCCATCACAAAACCACACAGCTTGGTATAATTATTATTTCTTTATCCCAAGTAACCAAACAATTTTTTAAACAGAGTGACAGATTTCCCTCTTGCACTGTGGGAAGCAAGCACCTGGCCATTTCCAAATAGAGTTTTAATGAACTTCCTGAAGCAGATTTGAGAGAAGTTTAATAAGTCACCTGCCAACTTTTTGGGAGCATAGGTCATTTGCTTTTCTGTAGGAATTCACAAAAATGTGAGAATAACCCCCTTCCCAAGTCCTAAGCTTCCATGGAGGAAATTGATTTTCATGGGCAATATCAAAGGTTTTTTAAAATGTAACCTCAAAAAATCAAATTTCTGATTGTTTCTCACACATAAGGTACTGTGAAACTCTGTGATCCACAAAGCTGTTTGTGAACTGTGTGAGCTTCATCATAATTCATTTAAACAGGAAAGGATTGTGCATATTTAGACTCATCTTGCATGTTAATAGCATTACAAGTATTTTACGTAATGCTATAAAATGAAGAATTTAGATGGCTCAAAAGGACCATTGAGAAAATATCACCATATGTGGAAGAGACACCCATTTGATGTGATGATTTCTTCCAGAAGAAGAAACTCTGCACATCCTAGAAGCACAATAGCCAGCTGTTGTACAGGCGAAACAGGGCAGTTGTCTGCTGCCTTCCATGCTGTTGTGGAGCTGCAGTAGCCGTGTACCCCATGCCTCCCCTAAATACAGAAGGGCCGAGCCTTGCCGCTGAATAAGAGCCTGGATTAATCCCTTCCTTACACTCCCAGCAGCTCGGGCTCCGTTGCCCATTTGCACCGTGGGCTGCTCCGTGCCCCCATGTGAAGACACAGCCCGCTGCAGGGGGGGTATGCACTGCCCTCACAGCTCAGCCCTGAGGCCATGCCCTGCTGCTTTTCGTGTTAGAAAAAAAGATACAGATAGTCCTTTTTCTTCTTTTTTGCAACAATCCTTCTTAAACTGGAAGTTGGTAACCCAGAGAAAAATAGAGAGGTCTGTTCACACCCATGTGATTATTCTGCCTCAAGCTTTAAGAAATGCTCCCTCACAGCCAAACTTTTGCTCATCCAGTCACATGCATCACAGTCCTGCTGAAGTCAATTAAAACAACAGATACACTTGTGCAGGGCTAATAGCTAGGATATATATTTATGGCACTACACAAATTAATAATTACTTTTCATAACAACGGATTTCAGATGCTTGCAGAGTAACTTACAATCCAGTAGAAAATTCAGCTCAATTCATAAATCACCATAAATAAGTTATCACTTCTTCTCCAGAATCTTAGCTCGTAGCAGTGAAGGTCTGGGACAAGTTGCTAAGTGCATGGGTGAAAATCAAAATTTGCCTTGTTGTAGGATCTTGTGCCAATCTGTCATTAAGCCAGACAACTTCTACCAACTTTCCTCTGATGTATTCATCTCTAACAATGGAAGCAGATCAGCAATTTAGGAAAGCTTTAGCTTGATCGCCATGCAGAAACGTAGGCTACGCTGCCTATTTCCATAGTGATCACTCCGCTTTGCCAGATGCAAAATGAGAGACTTACATTCCTCACGCTAAAAACCCTTCTTAGAGGAAATCCTAGGCTGTCGCTCCATTTCAGTAGCTTTAGTTAAGTCTGGAAAATTATGCAAAGGTAGCTCTTAAATAAAAGCTCTTTTTTTTCTGTTTCACAGCCATCTTCATAATCTGTTTTGGAGACAGAGGCCTAGATGTATTATCGTGGCAGGCATATGTTCTGATTGCTGAGTGTTTTCTGACATTCCCACAAAGCCCCTGAGACTTTGTGTCACAATTCTATAAACTTCATCCATTTGTATATTCATGTCTGGGCTTAAATCCGAAACTTCTTTACATGCATTTACAGCAGGCAATTTAGGATCATCTCCTTGTATTTCAGATGGCAAGTAGTTAAAGCAGGTACAGATTTTAACCACTCTATATAGTCTAATGTTCTAATGCATTTCAAAAGTTTTCTGCTGTGTTTCAATAGCACATTCACTATATAATGTAGCTGTATAAAATAGATACAGGACCACATTGAGCTGCGAAGCAAGTGAAAACAGCTCCACTGATGCCAATGGTGTTGTACCTGCTAATAGCTCAAATGCAGAATATCATCGTATTAGGATACAAGCGTATCCTATTATGTTCCTTACCGGTTTCCATTTTCATTTATCCTCCACAGCTATACTAGATGATGTCCTTCGAACAGTATAATAGTCGTCTTTATCTCATTTCTCTGACATAATTTTCAAGTTCCTTATTACTCTTGAACAGTGTAGCTAATAGAGCCCAAATTGCTTCTCATTCTTCCCATCATAGCATGTCATTATTCAGGAAACCAGTGCTCTTCAGCCTTTCCCACACGGATAGCTCTCCCCCAAACTAAACTTAAAACTTACTACCAAGAGCCAGTCTCACATTTCCCAGGCAATTAGGCGCCTTCTACTGGCTATTATATTTTTACTTTGCACATTTTTACACTTTTTAATTAACCGTACCTGTGTACTCCTTGAGACTTGAACCTTTGTCTTCTAAAGCCTAGTCTTCATGCACTGTTTTTTGTACTGATTTAATGATTTCAATTAAGGTTTTGTTTTGTGTATAGTTAAAACAATTCAGCACCCACAGGGGGATACATGTTTTGCAGTATAAAGATGTCTTATGTCAGTACTTTTGCAGAAATAAACCTTGCTAGTGTCAGCAGTTTGTAGCAGGGACTGTACTGCTTTATCTATAATGGTTTCTAAACTGGTATAGCTAAAGTGGCTGTAAAACCAACGTATAGACCTGCTTCTCTGTTGCATAACTAGTCACAAATGCTAATAGAGGTTTTTGGATACTATATGTGCTAAATTTGTGAGCAAAAATTAATTAGATTGCCTTCCTGATTGCAAGTTGCAAATTGCAATATAGACATACATATATATGTGCATATTGGGGGACTTACTGATGCATCCATTTTCTCCCAGCTTTTACACTTCGAACAAAAGCTTAGGCAAAGTGTTTAAGCTAAGCAGTTCCTCTGCCTGCTGTAACTTATGCTTTCCAGGAAGGGTTTTTTTTGACCTTGCCTCCCTAGGCAGCTAGATAAATTACTGTGGAGCGACCTTCAAGCACCTTGCTTACTCCATGGAACTTGTCCATATGCACACTCTCACCCCATGATATTCCATATGATGTGCAAGGTAGTTTATGCCTTTTCTTAGTTGTTCCTTCCCCCACCCCTGATATTACAAAGTAAAAACATGCTCATAGGTGTAACCACAGCTCAGCTCATGCTCTGAAATCAAAATCTGAGTGCTCTGAAAATAAACATCTGATCACTGGGTAACTTCTGCACGTCCCCATATGCTCAGCATAGAAAGGAAAATATATCCTTCCTTGCCACATCCCAGCTTCAGCTTTTTCTCATCTTAAAGATATCAGATAATTTTGATTTAAATATGTAAAGAAAGGAAGCTGCTTTTCATGGGCCATATTCTTAATTTGTCCAAAGATCATTCTACTGAAGTTAGTGGAGCACCAGTGATTTATATCAGCTGAGTGAGGAGCTGACTCTACATTTCTGCAGTTCCCTAGAAATACTCAGAAGAAAGGCCAGTGTTGTAGCTGAAATGGCATTAATTCAGACTGAAGTCAGTTAAAGTTTTGCCATTCATCAAGATCAGATTTTAATACTCATGCAGAATGGGTAGGAGCTTCTCACAAGTAGGTGGAATAAAGACCAAAGCCCTTTTGTCATGTGTACAAAACTTTCTTTCCCCTAACAGCTTTAAAGAAGTACACAGGATTAGGTGCTAGGGCACTGTGGCTGTTTACAGCACTAACGCTCTCCTACTGCTTGATCTTGGGCCAGTCAGTCATCATCTTTGTGCCTCAGTTTCCTCAGGGAGGTTAATATTTCTCTGGTTTGCAAATATCTGAGGATGCGCTTATTAGTGTTTGTGAAGTCCTTAGAGACTGCTGGGTGGAAATGTAGTACAGTGTAGTAGTTATTTGCCATTGTTTTGCATTTGTTCATCTTCTAGCTGTTAATTTTTTTTTAACGATATACTGCTGTGTAAAAATGCATGTGGCAATCTTTTGACTTTCAGAGAGAAGTGTTATCCAAACAAAAATAAAGAATAGGGCTCATGCTCACAAGAGACACATTATCCATGATGAGAAGAATCTATAACAGACACGGCACTAACTCAAAACTGAGCACCAAACAGCATCCAAATGCAAGCAATTTCAAATGTGTGCACACTGCCAGTACAAAACCAGGCCATTCTGCAAACGCAGCATCCCCTGAGGAGTAGTGAACCTAGCAGCAGCAATGCTAATGGCTGTCTTCTCATGTGCAGCGAGGGAAAGCAGCACTTTAGAGCCGCCTTGGGCAGCTGTTAAGTTATTCGTTCTTAACTTACTTCTATAAAGCTGTTATTGGGTGGAAGCAGATGACACAAAGATTTTGGGCCTGCTCTATCTGCTGTGGGGGGAACATTCCCCATCCTTGCACATACGGTGAAATTCTGGCTTCCTTCAAGTCAATGGCAAAATTTCTCCCCAGTCTCACTTGGACTGAAAAGAAATTATTTTAGGCTCCAGAAAAAACGTTTTTGAAGAGCACTTTTGTGGTCCCAGCGTATCTCGTAGAATTTTTCTCAGTTTGGACATTACTTCCCTTCCAGTACACACAGTGCATGTAGGGGAGCAAAGAGGCCCATGAGTTTTCAAATGCATTTGTACTGCTAGAACAATGAAGAAATAAAAAAGAAAAAAAATATCCAATTTTCTGTTGTTAGAGTACATGTAACGCACGAAGAATTGTGCTAGGTCATCTAGTTTCTTAACCTCCTTTTAGAACACCTGATGCCTCATCCTTCCCTATCTCCTCTCTATAGGTGATGTGAAAGCTCACACTCTCCTGAGTAAGGCACGGTAGTTTTCTTTCTCAATATTGTCCACTCCAAGTTTTAGACATCGTAAGTCAGACCACAAAAATTTGTGAAACCTTATAAAAATCCTTGTATCTCAAAAAGTACTGTTGATTCCTTTTTCATTTTCCATCTAGAGTATTTTAGGGAATTTCCTCTGTGATAATAATAGCCAGAAAATTCCTCTGCTTCAAATGAGTTTAGCAATAGCATGATATCAGCAGCTGATGCTTTAAAACTTGTGACCAAATTTCATGATATTCATGATAAAAATCATGAGAGCTGGCAATGTTGGATTCTTGCTAAAGTCCCAACTTCCTGATGCTATTTCTGTTCCCAGTCCCAGCCCTGAAACTCCCACTCAAAGTGATAGACTTCTAGAAATAAAATAGAATCAAAAGGAAATGGAAGTATTGATTTATATTGATTTGACTGCTTGGCTATGTTTCTTCACCCCTCACTGTGTGATCAAAACTTTCAGAAAGCAAAATTCATCTCAGGAAAAAAAAACAACAACAACTCTGAGTTTACCACCCTTTTCTCTGAGTACACGTAAAATAGCATTAGGAGTCCTATTTTTCGGGAGGCTAAACATTTGCTTGGCTTCAAAGCCAACTTGCACCAATGAGAAGAAAATTGATTGAAAGCCATTAAACATGAGGACATGACTTTTGGCTCAGGAAGACCCTGATCTACAAATTGCTGGCACATTGGGACAAAGATCACACTGGCTGCTGCAGGATCCTTACTCTGTCCCACTGCTATCCCCTGGCAGGCGGGCTGGAGATCAACAAGGCGGACTGACACAGAAAAAACTTTCTTATGCCCTGTTCTTTTGCGTGTTGTGCAGGGTTGTGTTTCAAGGGATTGTTCTCTTTCAAATATTACACAAAAATAGTGTGCAAAACAGGTAACAACATTGACATTAAGGGTCCCATCCTCCACCTAACTATACCATTTTTATGCCTCCGTGTTTCTAGCGAAGTCAATGAAGTTGTGACTGACTGCTTCCTATTGCTTTATGCTTTGGATCCTTCCCTGCTGCAGTTACAGTAACTGTAGTGGGTCTAATCTGATGTACACAAACTGAGAAGTGGCTCTATAGCTCTAAACTCAGGGGCTGTTCTGAGGACAAAACTAATTTTCAAAACATTTTTATAAACTCAAGGAAATCTTAATGTCTTTATTCTGTTATTACTTTAAAATAATAATCCCAAACTGACCTTGGAGCTATTACTCAGTGAGCACTGGCCCCTTGGAAGGTTTCAACTTGTCAAGTTTAACCATTTTTTGAATGCACAGAGGAAGTCATTAAGGCACATCAGGCTGCTGATTGCTATTAAACTCTACAGAGAGCTCTGTGTAAAAATCAATGCCATAACAGGGCTACAGGAATCTAAGAGGCAGGAAAAGCTTTTTTTTACCCTCTGGTAACTCAAAAATGGATTAATAGATTTTGTGAAACCTCAAAAAAATATCACCTATGAGCTAGGGGCCAAATGTAAACCTCTGTGACAGAATAATACAGCTCAGAACGCTCAGAGCACGTGAAAATGGGATTATAATGGAACTGTCACTGCTGTAACCTCTGTATGTTTCTGTGCTGGAGAAATCTCACGCATCTGCACATACACGCATGCCTGTGCTTTTTTATTGTATCCCAAGGAACACCTTTTTTGCTCCATTGCCACTAAGGAACCTGGAGGGAAAATGCGTTTTTAGTGAAGTATGATCTTATATCGTTTTTGCCAGAGAAGTACCAAAAGAATTTTCCAGATTAGTTCAGTCCCAGCATAAGCCAAAATGTTACTTAGATGGCTGGTGGGTTTTGCTTGTGTGGGAACTGCACTGAAAAATGCAACACAGTTTGCTACTAGTTGAAGACTTTTGTAGAAAAAATATTTTTCACGGGAAAATCTAGTTTAAGTCATATTAGGAAGTTTTATTGTAAACATGTAGTGTATAAACCAGGCAAAGTCTGGCTCTGAGGCCAATTGCTATGGAATGGCTTCATTTCAAACCATCTAGTTCTCTTCCCCCAGAAAGCAGAGTGGCAGCATTCAATTAAATTTTTGGCATGGATTTTGTTCAATTTTTGATAATAAAACATTGAAACATCTTTTTAATGTTATTATTTTTCTTTGATTCTTAGAGGAAAATAAAATTTTACTGACCTGTATTAGATTTGCTTCATTCTATCATAGGATCCGTAGGGTTGGAAGGGACCTCAGGAAATCACCTCATCCAACTTACTACTCATAGTAATTGCATCTTATATAATACAAAGGCTAAAATGAAGCAATCCATGTAAAACCAAATGTTTCCATAAAACCAAAGAAGACCTAGTTAGGATGTTTCAGAACCTTTATTTTACGGCCTATCCCAGCCTTTCTGCTCAAGTCAATACTAGTTTCTCACCAGCTCTATTTATTAATTTTAAAATTTTAGATTTTATGCTTTATTAAAAAGAAGGTTCCCTTCCGCTTTTCCATTTTAAAACACATGGAAATGTCATGTAGGGCTGACCCACCCCAGGAGGCTATGGGGTAGGGCCACAAGCATGTCCCTACATGGTGGCTGCAGGGCCCTGCTGGGTTGTGGTCTGCCATTTCAGCCAAGCTCAGAAAAGAGCTTTTTAAAGAAAGAATATGAGGATGAGCCATCTCAGTATCAGGGCTCAAGGCAGGCAGGACTTAGGACCAAAATAGCCAGCTTTGGTCCAGGTGGAGGTAAGTTTTGCCCAAAGCTCACCAAAGCTGCAGGTGTCTGACAGTTTCCACCCTGTCCTGGGGAGCCACGACCAATGCACCTCCCCAAGTCCATGGTGAGAAGACGCGGTCGTGGCCGCAGCCAGCATGGCAAACCCTCCCAGAGTATTCGGGCCCAAGACTGAGACCTGGAGAAAAGGATCAAAAATAGATTTTCTGTTAAGGACTGTATCAAGTGCGTGCAATGACAAAGCTCTTAACAAGTGAGTTGTTAAAGCCTGTTTTAGTGCATATGGTCTGGATCGGCTGCAACGAGGGGGCAGATTGCAGACCATTTCCCCAGCAAGGCGCAGAGGATGGAGGCTCCTATACTCTCATTATAGCAGGGGAAAATCCACTTTTCTTGCATGGATAATTTGGAACTTATGAATCAGCCTGTTGTTTTTATTTCAGTGGAGTACAGACAAGAGTTGTGTAAAATGAGGCTGCAGCCTGTCTGTCAGGCAGCTGTAGTTTTTTACCCTGCAGCCTCTTTTAATGTGCATTCTTGGCGAATTCTGAAGAGAAGCAGTCACAACTGTGCGCTCAGATGTTAGAGCAGATCTGATACCCTAGCCATTGAGCCGGGGACTTCACTCATGCATCACCCTGTGTTTGATGCAGCCATTAAGCATCCTGACCCAGTAACCAGAAAACTGAATTGGTGTCTAAGTTAAAAGGCACTGCTCCTGAATCATCTGGTTTTGAACAGGGTTTAATATTTTCTGGCAGTGTATCTACTTTTCCCAGGTGTTAAATAGACCATTTGCTGTCTGCTGTTTTTTAGGGTTTTTTAAGGTAGGTGTTAAAGGATATTCCAGCCTAACTCTACAGGGGTTTAAGGCATGAGAGACAGTTATCTGCAGAAAAATGCCCATCTCTCTCAAATAATTAGCAATTATCTGTCAAAAAAGCTTCTGAACCAACTACAGTAAGAAAAACACTTCATCTTTAGCTTTTTTTGTCTCCCTCTTTCCCCCTCCTCTTTGCCTCCTTCCACCTTTTCCCCTAGCATTTTCTGAGCAGTCTTTCCCAAAGGAAACACCCATGAAAGTAAATTTCAGAGGCTGAGCAGCTCCCTTGGTCACCTCCTCCCTGTCCTCCCCCTTGATTGCAACAGACATCTGCCTTTATACACACCATGTCAGAGCCCAGCAGAGGCATTTTATAGTCATTGTTTCTCCAAAATAAATAAGAGCAGCACAGACGATGCGAATTGGCTGTAGACATCCCATTGCTAATAATGGAGCTATGTTGGTAATTGCTAATAATGACGCAGTGTTTCAGCATGGGAACACTGTTCTAGCTGTAATGTGGATCTGGCCTGAATAAAGTGACACAGATGGTAACATTATTGCATATTTCTTTGTAGTGGAAGTTGAAATTTTACTGTGGGAAAAAACCCCATTCCTACATTTCCTTCCAGTTATTTCTTTAATACTAGCGGCACTGGCATGCTTGATCTGTGAACTGTGTCAGTGCCACCTAAGGAACTTGAAGAGGAGTCTGCGAAGTGAGGAGAAGCAATTGCTGCCGCTTAGCAAAGGAAGCACTTACATGCTGCTTGACAGAATTGCATTTGCCTCCCTTGGCAGGGATGGCCCATTTTGATCACACGCAACAGCCAAACAACAAACAGCCCATTCGCAGTAAATCAGATGTTAAACATCTCTGTAGCTGCTATCTGAAAGCCTGGTTCTGGAGTCCTCTCTCATGAACCAGAGCTCCCACATCTGTACCTCAGTCAGCCGGGAGTGCTTCGTTGCCATTTTGCAGGCTGCAAACAGCAGGGACACGTGCTTTGTGGGCTGGCCTCCGGGTTTCAGCTTCCTTTGATGCGCGCAAAGTACGTGCTCCTCTGACAGTGCCCAGCATCCTCCGTGCTTACGTGCACAACCACTTCAGCACCCTGGTGAGCCAAAACCAGTGGAAGCACACACTGCTACTTTGGCCTGACTGCAACATGTTTCCTTTGAAAGGTGTTTGTAAAGCTGTGGCAGTGTGTCAAAGATAAGAGAGGCAGGAATTGGTTGTATTTGCCAAGCGCCTGCCTTTGTTGGTTCCGTCCGCAAGAGCAGTTACCCTCACTTTTGAACTTTCTGAACTTTCTGCGTATTCATCCACAAAAATTGCTAGCTCACCCAGACCTAGAGTGTCAGGGCCAGAGTTGTCCTTCCTGCAAGATTAGGTCACAGCATTAGATCAAAGTCCTACTATGCCATTTTACACCATGCGGATGCAACAACCAGGCAAGTTTCGAGTCCCAAGCACAGGTGTCTGGTAACTGTAGGGTGCACACATGAAAGTTAGAGCCAGAAGCCAAACTTACAAGCTAAATTTCATCTTTTTCCCTAACACTACACCTTTCTCATCCACCCTTATAACTGCATTCCCAACTTAAATTTGTGAAGATCTCTGCTAATATCTAAAACTTTCCTGCCTGTCTTTCCTTTGCACTTTTCTCTCTTCATCTGGCAATTCAAAACTGAGCTTAATAATGCCCTTTTAAACAGTTGAGAAAGAGTGATCCACCAAAGAGGCTTTTTCCTGGCAAAAGAAGTGCTGCACAGTGTTAATTACCATGTGGAGGGAACATGTAGCAGAAAGCAGTGTTGGCATGTGTGTAGGAAATAAACACAGCGTATTCGCTGCAGAGTTGCCGTGTAGCTGGAAGTGCAAGGCATGAGCAAGAGTGATAAGCAAGTGTCATTTAGAAGTGATTATGAGAAAAATAGTGAGAAAGTGCAGAAAGAGCACCTAATTTCACCCAATTCATCCTTCCAAAAGCTGGATGTCTCCTCTAAACTGGATATCTGGCCTTGTCCTGTGGCTTATGGGGAGGGAGACACCTCCAGCAAAAATACATCCCACCTTAAGACTGATCACTAGGATAAATAATTCTTTCAAGGTGCCTTTATCTCTCTCCCCAGACTACCAAGGGATAAGTAGCTCAGAGTATCTCCCTGGCCTTTAGACAACTACTGTAAGGTGAAATAAATTCCACCCGAAGTCCTCAGAAATGGCTGCCCAAAGTGGATAGGAAAGCTGGCAGACTCAGATAGCTGCAGAAGCTCATTTCTGTCAGGGTGGGCACAGAGCTGATTGCCTGGGTTGGTACAGTATTGCCCACGTCAATGAGGCAAAAAGAATCTTGCAACTCTTTGGAAATGGTTTGGCATGTCACAGGCTTAATGCACAACAAGCAGTATAATTGGTTTTCAAGTGAAAATGAAAACAGAAAACGAGCACAAGACCATTATGTTCTGTTCACTTGGAAGTAAACATTTTCTTCAAGAACTGAAACTGTTGTCTTAAAGTATATCACATGTTGATGTACTCATGGTGTAAGATTGTGTTTGCTTGGGCAGTGTTACCGGCAGCTTCTGTGGCTTGGCTCAAAGGCTTTTTGAATCTTGGTGGGGCAGGCTGACAGACCTGTGCTCTCTCGTCTCTGGCATTCAAAGTCACTCCTGCAGGGCACATGCAACGCAGGAACACACTGGTTGGCAGTTAGAGATCTGTAGCGAAGAAAATACTTGATAGGACATAAGGATATGAACTGGAAGGGAACAGAAAGGAAAGTACTGGAGTATAAGTGCACACAGTGTAGACTGCCTAATTCAGCAAATGACATTCATTCACTTGAGCTCCCTCATTCTCTCAGCACACACTCAGCCCTGCTTAACATATGCTTGAACCTTGCTTAATTTAATGTAGCCAACAGGTGCTTACAATTAGGCACATGCTTAGTAACATGACTGAATTAAGGCCCAAATATTCCTGTTTCAACACATGAACAAGACTGTTTCTATTAAGATCGAGCATTGCATGCTAGTATTTGTAATCAGTGCAGACCACACCGCATGGATGATGAGGCACTATGAAATGCTTCTGTTCAGAAGACTGTTCACATGCATCCATTTAGGTCTGAGCTCAAAACTTTTTCTTAATCAGCGTCAAAGCAATGACTGTGTCTCAGACCAAGTTAAGAAACCCAAATCCTGAAGTTCCTGTTGCTGCAAAACTCCCACAGACTTGAAACATGCAAATCAGATGCAGTTCATGGACTCCTGGCAGATTGTCAGGGCAGTGTCCTTAAGTTTCTGACGTTTTGCTAAACTGTAGTAAGTAGTTCTGTAATTTAAAATTCAGGAAAAATAGAGGACACTGCATTTTCACTTACAATCGGATTTGTTGTCTCTGCCTTATATAACTAAAATAGGGTGGGCTTAAGTAGCGATAGATTAGGCAATAATGACACCAGCATTTTCTTTTTCTGAGGCTTTAGCCAAGCTAAGGATGCAATGCTAATCTAGAGTTGTTTCTCTTTTTCCTTAAATAATATTTTTATTGAGCAAGAAGCGGATGCCAGAATGGCCTTTGATCAGCTAAAAACAACAGTGTCTCTAAGGGAATCTTTCCTGTTTATTGTATGCTGCTGCATTTGAAAAATGCTAGCCTACAGTAGAGCTAGACTCCTTAACATACAAGAAGCAGGGCAAAACAGGATGAGGCCAAAATGGGAACTGTATATCACAGGAACTCGGAAAGGCAGGAAGTAACAAAAGAAGTAGAAATTCTTGATTAAAAGTATAATTGTACCAGCTTGTGCAAGAGGATAATGACTTTCAAATGTCAGCCTTTGTGCCTGTTCATAATGATAAAGCTATTAAACCATGTGTACTGTTCTTAATTCCATTTCTCATGGCAAGTCATTTAGGATCTGCAACTATTCTGTCCACTAAAATCTAAAGCATTTCTTCGGCAGTATATTCAAACAGGAGATTAAAAGGAGTGCTAACTAGAGCAGTGCCAGCCAGGGCTGCTGCGCAGTAGTTTAAAACGTGTTGGAGATTCTGTTTCAAGGATTTAAATATCAGCCATAAAAATTCATTCCCAGAGTAAAAGTCAGCCAAGGAGTGAATATTTAAATCTAATTTGTTAAAATAAAAAGACATAATTTTTGTAGTTTGGAAGTTTTATGTGTAAAAAGGAATAAGGTCTTAAAACATATTTTGCAGATCTGTAACTGAAAAGTAAATCTATTTTAAAAATTAACTCAAGAAGAAATTAGCACTTAAAGCAGTCAATGGTGTTGTTATTTCAGACAATTAGTTATAGCAGCGATAGTCACAAACAAGTTACCAAGTTTTACAGTCACTGCTGTGGAGTTGAGCTTGGTCCAGCTCTGCATCGCTGGTGGAAAAAAACCCATTTGCTTCAGTGGTAATTAGATCAAATGCTAGCTTCCTCATTGGGAAGATAGATTCTGGAAGAAAAAGCAAGAAAGAGCTCAGTTTTGCAATCGCACCACTTGGTAAAATGTTTACCTATAATGTCAGTAAAGTTGCCTTCAAAGACAGAAAGACAAACTTTGTGCTGGTGTCACCATGGGTGTTTTAGCCTTCCCCAGCGTTTTGGTCAGTGTCAGTGCTCCTGATCCCAGGCCGTGGGATGGTGTTGCTTCCAGACTGAAGCTGGTAATAACATGTTTTATAATTATAGGCATATGCCAACAGAAAAGCTATAGAATAAATTGTCATTACCAGATGGTTCAATGTTTCAGGGGGGAAGATGTTAGCAGAGAATTCTGCAGCAGCTTCCGCAAGTCCTACCCAGCAGGTGATATTTATGGACTGTTTACAACATTTTCACATATGGCATTCTAAAGAGGTTTGTAACTTTTATACTCTGCCATCCAGTTTATTTATTTTACAAAAATCCCACTCCAAAGGTCAGCTATGTTCTGTCTGTCTCAGCAACTCGAGGCCTAGGGAAAAATACTGAACATAGTCTCAGCATGGAGTAGTTAAAAAAATGTGCTTTTAAACATGGTAGAGATGGTTTTGTGTCTTGTTCTCATATATCTTAGACCCTGTGTCTCTTGGCTTTAGGCATCATTTAAATGAGATCACTGTTTAGCACCTCTTTCACATTCAAATGATATATTTGTGTTCTTTTGTGTGGAAATGTCTCTATATTTTCAACACTGCTCAGTTCATGTGAAAGCAGACAAGAACAAACCAAGGAGACAAAGATTATGTCAAAGTGGGTGAATAATACCAAAGCGATCATGATGCATCTATTCTTTTCAAAATCTTCAGCAGAAACCCTCCTTTCCTTTTCCAGCTTCCAAGCAACGCAAGGAAGCTCATTTCAAACCCTTCCAGCCTGACACTCTGCTCTCGGTGGTGGGTTTCCATCTCTGAGCCTTCTCCTTTGCTCCATCTGATTCAGGCATGGAGGCCAAACCCAACACTGACTTCCCTCCTTACCTGACAGAAAAACAGAAATGCCTTCTCTTTTTCTTACCACATCTTATCCAATTACCTGAATAGATCCCATGCTAAGTAAGGAATTGCAGGTGAAATTCAAGTAATGCAAATGCCGCTACTCTTGTCTGGACAATTCATTTTGCGGGTGCAAAACGTGCTTGCACACAGGGAAGCCACAGATCAGCTTTTTGATTGGTATTCTAAACGTCACTGTAGCTGGGAGCTATTAGTACCTCAGAGTTGTATTTACTGTAGAAGAGTGGTGATAAAATTTCAACAATTGATTGAATAGTTGAATCGCTGATTCACAAAAGCAATATGATTACAGGGCAACTATTATTTATACAATGTCTGATTTGTGATATATGTGTATAACCAATTGCAAATTATGTGCTTTTCAAACATCTGCTGTAGTTTATTATGAGTCTATTAGAGGATATCTAATATCCAGTAAGAAATGATGTGTAAGAAATCCATCACCTCTTTTCTGGCAGGAGGGCCTTGTAATTCAAACAGAGGCTGTCTACCTTCTTCGTTACATCAACCCTCTGGATTTGAGGATCTGAGGCTTTCTGCTGAACCGCCATGAAAATACCTTTATGATATTTTCATGTCTGCCGTAATAATCCTCTTTTCTGACCAAGAGGACAAAGCAGCTACACAGGATGCAAAAATGGGTACAGCTGTAAAGCAGGCATTAGTTCAAAGTCATGAAATAGTGCTGTTAGAAAAACAACAAAATCCGCGTTTTCAAGTTGAAATCACAAAACTGTTATTTTTATCAGCTGGTAATATCACAAGCACTATTCCTTTTAGGGATACTACCCAAAGGTATAGATTCCCTTTGCTCTTAGGAGTCCAATGCACAAACTTTGGAAGCAGGGTGTGCGGTTGCTCGTAGGATGCACAGGGAGGTTTGCCATTTCTGGTCTTATACAAGTTTTGTCAAACCACCACAACTTACAAATTCCACATTCTTCACTGGAAGAGGAACACTTGAAACCACATCTCAGCTGCAAGGTATAAAAGCAGCTATTAAATATACCTACTGGTACATGTTTATAGGTGTACTAAGGAGGACTTGCCTGGGGCTAGGCCTCAGCGGGTTAAATTGCATCCACTTAAATTAACAGAGCCATGTCAGTTTTCAACTTTGGCAAAGCTGGAGCAGCAGGACAGAACACCACACAGGTCCTGCAAGCAGGACCAGAAAAGCTCTGTGAGAAGCACCTGAACATTGCAGATTTCAAATTGCTCTTTAAGAGCTGAGATGCTTCAACTGGTAACACTTTTTCTCCTCCTGAGAATATTTGGCTCCACCAGCAGAACCTGCATACTGCCATGTCCACTGCTACCAAAGTTGGTGGAGTTTCATCAAATGCCAGAGAGGAGAGTGTGACTGCAGAGTGTAGGTTTTTGGGGTGCCCTGTTGGGTGAGGTGTCTGCCATAGTCCTGTGCACAAGATGGCTGCTGCACGGCTCTCTTGGAGCTCCTGGTCTCAGCCACGTGGCAGACTGTCATGGCCATGTTTTTCCCTTTTCTTTTCTTCTCAGCCTGGAAAAAAGTGCTGTTATCTCTGTGAGAATTCAACTTATGCAGAGACTGTGGGATCAGGACCATGGCTTACTCTGTTACACCTAATTAACCCTGGGAATTCATTTCCACAACAAAGAACTAGGCCAAGAACATAGGTAGGTTTATGAAAGAAAATGAAGGATTCGCAGTGAAGACGTGGGATATCCACAATTGCGCTTCATATGATACAAAATAATTAAGGGATATAAGCCATAATGGTTCATGGCACAATCCAAGTTCTAACAGATGGGGATACGATGAAATTTCCCCATGGGAAAGTGATTTTGTAATTGTAGAGGTGGGTGTATTCCATTTACTTCTGTATTTATTTTAGCTGTGTATTTATATTTGTATAAACATTAAGGAAAAGCATCAATCTATAACCTCTGGGTATTTTTGCCGTTCCTTTAAAATACAGAAGTAATTGCTGCATACTTCTTAAAGAATAAAATGGAAAGAAAAATTAAACCCCTCGTTTTTCCCCACCCACACATTTCTCTGCACTTCATATATCCTAACCCTCAGATTGCCCCTCCCTCTGCAAAAGCCTGGGAAAAGATTCACAAGCACATGTGAAAAATGATAGTTTCACATGGCTGTAGTAGGTTCACATCCTTATTATGTAAATGAGTGGTTTTGGTTTGGGCGTCTCTTTTGTGGGTTTTGTGCAGATGGTTAAATATTTAAACACAGTGGGCCAAATTGTTCCTACTGGAATTTCACTGGCTTTGGCTAAACTACACCAGGAATCGAAATAGGCCATGGAACCAAAATCTACTTTTGCATATAATGAAATAGCCAAATGGGTAACGAGATTGCTGCACAGTAGCAGAGGGGAAGAAGCAGCCATGAACAGATTTCCCTTTGTCTGCTCCGTAATTAAGTACCTGGTGACCGATAGATCTGAGAAACCTTGCTTTGCTCCTGCGATCTGCACTTCCTCCAGACAGGTAAGCGCAGAGCCGCGTGTGCTGGAGACTGATTAATTAGCCCAAGCCAGTTGTAAAATCTTTAGGAAACAAGTGGTGTCTGTTTTCTTTTGCACAGGATGCCCAGAGATGTATTTAAAGTGTGAGAGTCAAAGGTCAGTTTGACATCACGTACTCTAAGAAAGAGCCCTCACTTGGATCCCTGTTTCATGTTAGAAATGCTGTCTGCGAGCCGTGAAGCTATCGTACTTGATAAGAGAAGGAGTGGGATTAATCTGCAGCAAGGAAAATTTAGGTTAAATATTATGAAAAATGTTGTAACTGTGAGATCACTTAAGCAAAGTAGCAGGCTGTCAAGGGAGACAGTCAAGGCTAGAAGTGACACTTTTCTATCAGAGCTGGTTTGGAGAATAATTAATAAGCATTTCTCTTTGAACAGGGGGAGGGGCGCCAGGCTCCGCTAGAGGGTCTCTGCCAAACCAAACGAGCCTGCGAATCTCGCAGACACCCTGTGAGTTAATGCCTGTGTACAGATAAAATGGAGCGCTCTGAAAGGACTTTTCCAGCCTCTTCTCAGCTTGTGTTACATATTCTAAATGTAAATTGGATGCAAATACTTTGAGCTGTTCGCCACAAAGCAGTTTACAATCTCCTATGCTAAATCTGACCCACTGGAAATTTAAGGGGCTGTAGTAATGGTTCATGGAATTCTTTCAAAACTAATTGGGTTGTAACAGTGAAAAAGTCTGCTCCTTATGCTTACTTATGCCTCTTTCATATTTATTTTCTCAAATTTCTTGTTATAGTTTAGTATTTCTAGGTTTTTAACTGATCTCTTCCTCTATCAAAGTTAATGAACGTGTTAACATTGCATTCAGTGAGAAAATGCATAAGCTAGATGTGTGGCTGAAATTCTAAATATTCTGCTAAGGTTTTTATCTTCAGATTGTTCAGGCTTATCCGCTTGCACTGAACCAGCGATAATAACGTATCTTTCTTTCTGTCTTTGCTCTGGAAAGATAAAATTTGTCATTTCCTAGCATTATATCCAAGTGCAGCAAATTGCAAAACAAATGCATTACTTCTGCATTATTTTGGGGGTGCAGTCTGTGTTAAATTCATTTTCAAAATCAGGACGTTAAATCTCAGTCCCTAATTTGTGCCAACAAAATTGGTAAATCAGCTTAACAAAGGGCCAAAGAATTATTGCCTTGATAATAACAGAAAATTTGAACTTGGCAGCTTTATAGATTGGCCCATGTCTAAAAAGCTTTAGTAAAGGTTGTTCTCCACCATCTCCAGTGGAGTGGTGCTTCATAAAAGCAAACATTCATTTTGCCCACTAATGGGGGTTTTGGCAAAGCGGGCATAGGCGACACGAAATTTAATCCATAGCTTTCCATCTACTGCACCCTACAGAGCCACAACCCAGGGGAGCAGAAGAAAGAGATCAAAAGGCTTTAAAAATGTCAGGCAACAGGATCTTATTTAAATTATTAGGTGAGATGGCCTCTTGTTTTTAACAATAGCAAAACATATCACGTAGCCTGTTTTCTTCTCTCCCTTTTATGCTGTTTTTGACAGGCTGATGCAAATTGCATGTGGAAATTGTATTTCTGCTTTCCAGCATTGCTTTGGACAACATTTGAAAACATGTTCTTGTAAACCAATGTAATATTCAAAGGTATTTGAATCATGTAGAAGCTGGAGGATTTGTAACAGGTTCTTAACCAGTATTGACTGAAATAAAACTAATTTGACGGAAAAACAGAAACCTGCTTTTGGTGAGGCTGATAAGCACTTAGGGAATATAAGAAGGTTTATCTGTAATTCCGCTAAGTGATTCAACTTTAAGAACTGCGCATTTCTAATTCACATACATGTGCTAAAAGGCTTTTTTGCATTTCCAACAATTGAAATCATTAAAGCCATATAAGATTTTTTTTTCTTGTTATTTATGTTGGCTTTATTGCAGAAAGATAGATACTGTCCCAACCTGATGTCATACTGCAGAACAGTAAAACCTTTCTCCCAAGCTCTGTGTGCAACCTCTGTGCTGCTAAATCCTTGTGCACGGGTCGTCTCACTGACGTCAGCAAAAGCAGGGCTGTACAGTCTAATTCTTAAAATGTCATGTACATATCAATTCTTGATGCTGTCATTTTAATCTCAGATTTTGTAAGGTGAAGCATATGGCATGAGTATGAGACTGACTGAATACTAAACTTCTCTAGCTTACTAATTTATGTTTCTAAATCATGTGAGTAGTGGATAGTACTGATTTAATAAAGTACCAATTAGCCATGACTGATGTGCTTAAAATGAAAGAAATACAAATAAAAGGTCATCAATATACCCATGATTAATGATCACACTTAAAAGCGGTTTTCACCATGCCGCCTAATCGTGGATTTGCATGTCTGTCAGTCTGTGTGTATGAGGAGTGGGCTGAAATGAGGGAAAAGAAGATCTCTGCACCATTCTGTCTTCCTTACTTACATTAATGCCTTTGGGATTCTTTTATAGAATAACACAGATCTTGCAGGTTAAGGAAAACAGGATGGGCTATTTTTAGGATTCAGTTCACATGAAGCCAGTTTCACTTACCTTATAGCAACTCCCCGATTTTCTTCTTACAAAGTGTGTTGGCTTAAGGTAGGTGGGCAGGGGACTGCAAAATTCAAGTGAGCGGGACTTGCATCCTTAAGGATTAAAAGCATCAGGAGACGAAATGCATGTTGGAGAGGAGCAAGCTTAAGTTCTGGGTGTAAAGGACACTGGTTATACTGAATGAAAGGCATTTCACATTCAGAATGACTTGCCATAGTGAAGTGTTTGCTAATATGCTCGCTTTGTCTCGTGTTGCCCCAGGTATCTAAGACAGTTCCTTCATGGCAAACGGGGGGAGAGTCGTTTAGAATGTGACAGACTCATGCTAAGGCTGGCAGGGAATATCGTTAACCTCACAAGTCTTGATGTGACTGAAGAGGCTCGAGATCTGTATGGGAGACAAGTCGGAAAATTAACAGCCTCATTAATCAAATCACAATGTTTTGACAGCTTCATGGTGTGTATGTAATCTATCCTGTATACAATTTGGCTAAGGCTTTTATGCAACAAGGCAGTTTTTGCAATAACTTTATGTGAAAAGACTCCACCCCGCAGTACAATTACTGGATTGTATGCTGATTATCAAAGGGTGAAAAAGCATAATCAGCTGAGATTTGAATACAAAATACCGCCAGGATTATGAAGGAGGTAGCACATCTCCTTGTTTCCTATTCTGTTTTACTGACTGAAGTATTATAATCGCTGTAATTATTTAGAAAGTCTGGGAGAAAGGTGGCCAACATCTCACACCTGAGCTCCGGTACAGGAAATACTCCTCTTCAAAGAAGAAATCCTTTGAATCCATTTGCCCAGTATATTTAGTCAGGAGTGAAGTAAGTGTGGATAACCTGCTGGGGCACTCTGCCACGACACAATGGAGTGTCTCCCTCAGATAAACAGTTCTCCAGAGCAGCAGGGTGCTCAGCACAGGGTAATTCCAAGTAATTCTGGGTCCCTCAGATCTCAGACAATCATTTCTGCTTAAAACCAGACTCTCCCCCAAATCCTTTGTTCTTCAGACTCCTTGTAAGTACCCATCTTAAGGAGCTTACGGATACACGGTAGCGTCTTTCCACACCTAGAGATTTATGCAGAAGGCTTATTAATACTTTTGAGTATTAATTGTGTAAATCCCTGCACATCTAGACAAGACAACATCCATGAGTATTTCTGCGTCATAAAGAAATGTTATTGCTTGTTATAATGTGCTTAGTGGAATGAGGTTTGATGTAGTGACAAGAGTAGCAAAATGCCATATTTCAATGAACATTTTGAAATGGAGGCTCACAAAAAATATGTAGTATTTTAAGTCTCTTTGTCCTTCTTGTTCATTATCCATCTGCAAAGGTAAAAAATTTAAATCAAAGCTAAAAAGGTTAGCAACAAGAATGCAGAGCTGTCAACTAAATATATCTATTTACAAAAGACATACTAAATCACAAAATTCATGACAGTATCACTAGTATTGTAGCCATCTCAGTTTACCCAATGCCTTCAAAGTCTTTCAGGGAAATATCGATACCTGATTTTCCAGGCTGAGAAACTGAGGCACGGGGAAGTTAGCTGGCACTTGGCTTCATTGAGTAGCGATGGCACAGGAATAGAGCCTGTGCTTGCAGCCTTCCAGTCCTGTCTCTGCCCACTTTCTCCCATCATCTCCCATCTACCAAAATGACCTAAGCCCCATCGTACTGTGGGCCACCTAGGCTCACATTGGCTTGCATTTGGAACATGAAATCTCAACTCTCTCTTTAATCTCCTGACTTTGTGGCCCTGTTAGCTACTGTGTGAGCAGTACAGAGCTGTAATGACATGGAAAGTTTGCAGGTGACTAAACAGGCAACTCCTGGGCAGCGTGGCAGTCCTGCCTGATTCCCTTCCCACACTCCTGCCTTCCTGGCCTGTGGCTCTTGCAAAAGCGGAATGACTCCCAGCTTCCAACTTGCCGCATCTTGGACACCTGCATCCGCACTGCAAAGATGTGACTGCAGCATCCATAATGGTGCCAAATCCTTACCCAGTTAGTGGCAAAGCTGTGATGGCATAGGTTTTATTGTCCCTGGTGGGAACATTCAGCGCTGAACAGAGTCTATGACATTATTAGTACCTCAGCCAGTTAAATAAAAACAGTTCAGACATGTGTCCCTGTGTTGTAATCACATCTCCAAATGCAAGAATAGCAATTTTTGGTAGAGTTTATCACTGCTCTGAGCAGCACCATTAACCAGCAACACTGTTATTTTCCCAGAGCATGAGGTTGCATAGAAACCTTACTCAGGTTCTTTCCAGCTGATACAACCTTTTGATGCCGGCATGAGAGGCTCTTCCATGATCCATATCCCTATGGGGAAAAAAAAGACAATCCTTCATCAGTTCCTCTCTTATGCCTTTGCCGATTCTGATTTTTGTGAATTGCCATGTGGAATTTTCATGGGGGAAGGGACAAAGATTTGAAATATTTCTCAAAGTTGTCTGGCTGGTGTGGTTCCTACACTGGGCGTGTGGCAATCATGCAAGGGCAGAGGACACTTCATGGTGTTTGTTTGAGGAGAAATGTGCAGTAATTGAGGAAAAGCTGAAATATGGGCTGTTGTATGCCAAATACGTGAAAATTCAATTCACTGGAGCTGTTTCTGCAATGTGTTTATCTCGACATGCATTGGTGCTGTGAGTCAGGCAGGATTTTGCCCCTCCAGTCATCTGTTAGCCTCTCAACATCCCTTTGTTCAGAGAGAAAGAAGGACTGGCTTTACAGTGCCCACGAGACCAAATTCAGGTTAAAGCTAATGAGGAATGCGTACGTTTAATTTGTTAAAGAGTTTTTCTGCATGTTTCAGGAAAGAGGGGGGATTATTACCATTTCACCCCTGTAATAAAAAACAGGATCCTGTATCTTGGAAATGTTTACAATGTAACAAAATGAGGTTATGTTACGTTGTAAAATTTTAAAGGGGACTATGTGCTGACACCTATGTTCAGCAGGATGGAACACGTTAGCTGTTCAAACAGGAAGGGTTTGTATTTGAAAGTTATGAAAATAATGTTTAAGTTTGAGGAAAAACAAGTGCTTTTGAAAAAAAGTTTGAGACTCCCCCAAATACAGATCGTCCCCCTGCCAGGTACCAACCATTTTATTCAGAGTAGGGGATGAACACAGTGCATGTACCATCTGGCTCAGGGCTGGGTGGGATGTTGGTCGGTTGGGAATCTTAGCGCCGAGAGAGGAAAACTGCAGGCTTCCCTTTCCTTAATGCACTACAAGGCGACCATGCTTGGCTGTACCGCTGGCGGAGGGAGGGCGGCTCCAGAAGCGCATCTTGCGAGCTGCCGCGCACCCCGGGAGCTGCACCACCTCGGGCACAGGACGGGAGGGTTTGCAGCTGGAGGATGCAGACTACGTTGCCAAAAGGAGTCTCTGATTCCTTCTGTGCAAGCCAGACAGCTCTGTGAGCCAGCTCAGGGGGCTCGAAGTGAGGAAAGGGATGGGGCATTATCTCATTTCCTTCCCAGACTTCCTACTACTGTTTAGGGCAATTTATACCTTTAAGAATGCAAAAGGCAAACAAACCTTGTTCTCCCCAGTGCATGAAATCCTGTCTTTTGCATTATTAAACCGCAAAGGAAAGCATGGCGTTATCTTGCTCAGATTCTCTGCACGTACAAGAGAGTCCAGCCCAAATATATTTCACGGCTTGTCTGTCTGGGTTAGTGTGCTGCTTGCCGTGAGTGAAGGAGAGGAAAGAATCAATGCTTAATATCTCAGAGTCTTAATACAGATTGTTCTTGTATGCTTATCACTACTAAGTAGACAAACAAAAGTAAAAAGCATTAATAGATACCTGACTAGAAGTGTAAACAAGACAAAAGCCATCAAATCAGGATTTTATCCATTTAATTGCAGAGTAGGTGTTTTCATCAGCTGTGTAATGGTTTATTGCCTTTCAAGGCTTATTTATTTTAATTGATTAACGAAGACTCAGAGCACTGCTCCCTTATGGGTAACAAAAGGAAAGAAGTTGCACCACCATTTATGTTTTAATTCATTGACTTACTACAGGTCTCCTTGATATTTCAGGTAATACATATTGTAGCTCCATGTCACACTGTCCATTTCCCTGATAAGAAAGCAAGGACAGTAGCCTGACTCATGAAATGCAGAAGCCAAATCAACATCATTAGCCTATGCTTTCTCAGACCCAGTAACAGCCCTTTCCTGAAGGCTGTGTTTTTCTGGATCCCAGCTGTCACAGCAGCCAGGACAAGGATGGGAGAGAGTGTTTCTAGGAGAACATCACTGCTGACCTCAGAGGCAGCAATTTCTTTATGAGGGTGTTAGTCCCGACTTAGGTTTTGCACTGCCCAGGTTCCAAAGACAGGGGTTGTCTCACAGCCACATGGCTCCAACCAAGATTCAGCCTTCACTGAGTACATGTCCAAACGCTCAGCAGATTTAATAGAGTATATCTCAAGAAGTGGCACTGATGAGGGAGGAAAAGGAAGCAGAAAGAATCAAACTTGGTCCCATTTACTGAATACTGCCTTGACAGTTGTGCCGCTCCTTCTGGGGATTTCAGCTGGCGCACATGTATGCACTATGGTCCCAATTACTGAAGCCCATGAACTCTGTATGTGTTTGTGTTGTGTGCATGTTCATTACCCTGCTTGCTTTCACAAGTATTTAGTACCAGAAGAAAACTATGCAAAATTCTTTAGCTGGCACTTGTGAATTCTGGCAGGTTTTCTACTTAGTTTTCCTTTTTAAAATAGGTAGGCCGATCTACCTCTGATGCAACTCCACTAAACCCTGTAAATTTGTACCAAGGATGATGCTGATCTGCTGTGCACGTTTTCCTTCCTGTAGGTCATTATCACATGCCTCTCTTTCTAAGAAAGACATTTTTATGAGCAGTGGATCACTGGGGTGGGGTTTTTTTGTATGGCTGGTTTGCCCCATGCTCCAGCTATAACAATGCAGTTTCACTGGCGCTGGGTCATATGGCTGACCCCAGCTAACAAGCTGTTCCTGTTTTTAGGCTACTGGGAATGTTTATTGGCCACTGTTTTCCTCCATTCTAAACACATAGTTATTTCTCAAGACCCATATAAATCATAAGGTCACAAAACTCATAAAAACTGTGACATTCTCTCTGATACAGGATACAAATGAACTAACTTCAGGCTTAGCAGCTTTAAACATCTATGGTATATTTTATCATAATATAAATACATTCATTGAAGTTATATATACTTTTTAGTTCAATGATACACACAATAAAATGGTAATAAAATTGCTCAATGGGACAAAATTTTATATACTGATGTTTCAAATTGGTACAGTTTAACTGTGAGCTCTATTATATAAAACAATGTCCTGTAACTCTGTACTAAGCTAAGTTTAAGATAAATAGCGATCTGCTTGCAATAAATTTTAAGTATTCACATACTTTATAAGGAAATGATGCTGAGGATGCTATTGAATTTCCTAATGTAGATTTCAAGAGCAGAAACTCAAGGGGAGATCTATACTAACTGGATCGACACACTGGTGTGCGCAAAACCTGACTACATCTATAAGGAAACACACTTAATTAGCAATAGAAGTTTTATTCATAATGTCAGTACTGAAATTGGACAAAAAATTGATATAAAAGTATTGGTAGCAATTGCTATAGTTAAATTTACACAGACAGAGGTTTCCATTCTGCTTCCCTGTTCTCATGTGCGTTGGTTGTTTTGAAATGCACATCTTCCAGGCTGAAAGTTCCCCAGGATGCTCCCCTGCTTGAGAATGAACTTTGGAAAGAGACAGCTAAAATGATTCAGTTCTTTTCTTGTACAAAGAATATAAAAATATGCACACAGAGATATGCACACATATGTGCATACACATGTCCCCATTGCAAAACAGAAGACGAAGAACCGTGGGACTTTTTCAGGCAGCTCTTCAACCACACTTTCTAAGATCAGAAGGCTGAAATTTGAAAGCACTGTCCAGGAGTAAGTGTTCCTTGCACTGCTCTTGTGAAATATTGTTTAGATTTCAGAAAGCCAGGGCTTCTTTAAAGTCGCCGGCTATGCGTACTACTCATGCTGCTTACGGGTTTTTTGTGAAAGTGGCAACGTCCCCAACCAAATGATTTTGTTCTGAGATAACGGCCTGCCAGGAAACATGCAGACATTATAAGTGGGTTGATCTCTGAGCTAGAAATGCTTCTTATTCAGCTTAGTGTGCCTCCTGTGCCAGAGAGCGCTCCTAGATGCTATAGCCACGCACTTCGTCTTTTCAAGTTTGTATTATATGAAAGAAGTAAAGAGACATGGGTTTCATCTTTAAGTGTTACAACAGCTTGCCAAAGGTCTCCTCAGCATTATGGCAATATTTAGCTAATAATGCCACACATTTCACACACTTTAGGACTCTGTTTTCAATCCAGAAAAGTCTCGAAAGTTTTGATCTCCTTTATGTAATGCAAAATCTTTTTTCTTTGGTGATAGCTTACGAGAGTCTGCCTCCCTTCCCCCCTTAGAAGACCACAGGAAAAGCTTTAATACATGTACTTGATTAAACACGGACAAGTCAAAAGTGTCAGCAACAAAGCTGTATTTTTCCTCTAACTCCACTTGTTTGTACATACGCCTAGTTGTGTGGCTATATACGGGTTTTAGAGATAGTCTCAGCAAAAATCAATCCTCTCATTTACCTGTGTCATACTATCAGCCAAGGAAGACCCACAGAAATCATTTATATCAATACAGCCTAGGTATGTGAAGACACTAATCCCACAGTGGACTTTTTGCTTGGCCAACGGTCTGCCCAAAGGGAATGTGGTGCAGAAATCGGAAAAAAGGGAACAACATTGAGAAATATTGCGTTCCAAGTGCCTAAAGCTGCATCCTTGATATTCTCTTAATATAGTTCCTAACTGGAAATAAATGAAAATACCCATCATATTACTGCATTTACAGAGCTTCAGGACATGGTTGCCATGGAGGAAAATTGCCATAACTTGTGTTCTAAAGCTGATATGTATGTCTGCAATTTCCTTTCTCCTTTAGCCTCTTTTAGTTTCATTAATTATGGGTGTTGCTGAGATAGGTTGTAGACAGCCCACAAGGGACAAATATTTGAGTTTCAAAAGCGTGGAACTTATTTTATGTTCTGAACTTTCACAGTTTCTGTGAAAAGCTAACATCTACCTAATACTTTTAAAAGTCAAGTTCCTAAGGTTATGATTAAATATACCGCATAGATCCTAACAGGATAATTACAAATTAATCAGCAGTTCAAAACTCCCAAATGGAGTACTACAGGGTTGCCATCACTTTAAAGCATTCCTTTTCTACTTTCCTGGAAAGAAAAAGAAATCATAAACGATTCTGATCTTCATTTGATACAACCCTCTCTCTGTTCTTTGGGCATTTGAGGGAGCAAACCTGAAGCTTCTACAATTTACCAATTAAGCGGACTTTTTAGTGAATCTAGCAGTACATGCTAACAGCACTAATCCAACCACAAATCATAAAACTAGTTAGGCATAGGAAAACAGTGTTTAATGGATATAGAGGCGTGCAGATAGTGTTTGATGCCTTGCAGCAGCGTAGAGTATGTATATATGCATGAGTCTCTGTATGCAAGTAATTTAGTCTAGTTCTACAGAAATCACACAAATGTATTTGTGAGACTGTGCGAGACTTTGCAGCCCCTTCTCCCAGTCATTCTATGGCTTAAGAAAACTTCCAAGTTTCGAGCTTCTGTTAAGAAGCTTTATTTGAAACCCACAGAAGCTGTTAGGAATCTTTCCATTATTTCAGGAGGAGCTAGACTGGGCTCTTATATTTAAAACATGGTATCTGGCTATCTAAGCTTTGTTCCTTGCTGTTTGCAAAATTTCTGGGAGACTGTTGGCACTCAGGCTCTCTCTTCTGTCTCCATATATGTAAAATGAGAATGACAACTTTACCTCAGAGGAATGTTGCAAAGCTTCACTTATAAACAGATTGGCATAGCGGGATGAAGTTGCTCAACTAACGAGAAGTTTTCTGACTGATGGGGGTCTCTTGGGAGGTCATAAAAACAAAAACAGAACTGTATAAATGAGGTTTTGGAAATAATTTTTTGTTTGGCTTCCAAGAGCCTACTTTTATGCAAGATGACTGCTTGTGCCTTCTTTTTTCTCTCTCTCATCACCTAGAATATCTTTCCAAATCTAACCAAGTAAAATTAGTGGCTAAATACCAAACTAAGCCTAGGCAGAACCCTCACACCTGAAATGTCCATATGAAAGAATATAAAGCTTGAGGTATAGTAATAGGAAAATTACTTTTAAAAAAATTATATTTTTTCTACTTTCTTAAGCTGGCTCAATGTAGATAAAGTAACTATGAAACAACCAGTAAAAATTAGACTGCATTTTGTTTTGTGAAGAACACTGGAAAGTTGGCAAGAGTTAAGATTTTGCAGTGAAATAGGGAGGTGAACAAGTTGTAAATGACTCTAATATCTTCCAGATGGCATATTTTACTTGGGAACTGAGTTTAGAGTAATTAGAGGCATGTGAATTTCCTATAAATACTAAACTTCACCAGTTTGACACTAGAAAGCTCCTTCATCTCTGAAGTCTTTAAACTGCTAAGTGTTTCTTTTCCCCCCACTTAAAGTGAAAGTCATGGATTTGTAAATTTGTCTTATTTGACAGACAGAAACATTTTTCTATGAAAAGACAGCTTTTTTCCATGCCAGAAAGTTATGAACTAAAGTTCCTCACTAAGAGGTTTAGAATTGAATGTTTCTTCCCAGAAGAGGTTTTCATTTTGATACACTGGGATCATTATATTATAATTTATTACAGTATGTGGCAAGCAGTGAAATCAGTGGAGTTTGCCCTAACTTCAAGATCAGATCTTTTCATCGGTAAAATGCTTTTTGCAGATAGATATGCTGAAGACCTTAGCAGATGAATTTGGCTTTTACTTCCCCTAGGACATTGCAATGCTGAAGTAGCAAAACCTGGTCCACAAGCTCTGATTCTTCTTCATTTTCTTCATGACATTGTTACATTCATTCCCGGAGTGAATCCTGGTGTTCACATTTCTGTTGAAGATTTTTCCAGGTTTTATTTGGTGTAAATAGAATAGAACTAAGTAAATACAAAGTAAAATATTCTGTCACCACTTGCACCCTCTTTAGCCATATATCAGTGTAAACTGGCTTAGACCCATTGACATAAAGGGTCTAATCTCATTTGCAGCAGCTAAATATCTGTCTACTGTTCTCAGTGGAGCTGTATAGATAAAAGTGCAGATATAATCTTGCTTATTTAGTTCAGATCTCCAGTTCTGCCAGTCCCAGGTATTCAAAAGGCATGAGCCAAACAACCAGAAGCATGTGATAAGATGAAGGGTAATCAGATTTTAAAATAGTAGTGATTATTTTTATTACTTCTGGGTTTTGAACTTTTATTGGTTAAGGTATGTTGTATTTCATATTCCTCTGTTCAGCAGAGAATTAAAAGCTTAATTTTAAAATGAAAGGGCAAATCCCAAAGCATTAGATGATTCCAGAAACCGGTGTAATAACAAAACTGTTGCTAACATTAGTCGCAATCAAACCGTTACAGTGGGTAACTGTAGATCTTCATCGATGTCTTTGATACATCTTTTCTCTTTTTCACTACAACATTGTCTTGTACTAAAATAGACCCTCACTAGTTCATTCTTAATGGAGACCCACTGTCAGTTAATGGCATTAGTAAATTACTGAACAGTGGCCAAATCCCAATGGCCTTATTCCCAGAAATCTCTTAGGTTGACAGGACCTTTGTATGAGTAACTTCAGTGAATTTTGGCCCTGGGTGAAGACCATAAAAGCACCAGCTCACAAAAGACCAATGGAAACAAAGGCCCCCCAAACTGACAGGGATTTCAGTAAATTACAAATCGTTAATCGATTGCAAATTGCGTATTTGAATATCCAGCACTTTAGAGTACTGTGGGATTCAGATGATCTGTTGTCTCCCTTAGGGGGCTTCATCCGCACCATGAATCCAGTACAAGCAAAACCAGTTTAAAAACCTCCTGCCATGGGCACTCGCTCCCACCTCCCCATTTCTCACGGAGTTTGCGCTGCCTGGCTCATGCTAATTCAACTGTATGCGTGTCCACGCTTGGAGAAATGATCTGGTGGGGGGGTGAACAGATTTAAGAGAAAGGGGGGGGGGGGGGGGGAAGACGAAGGAGGAGGAGAGAGGAAAATGAGGGAAAGACAAATAGAGGAAGAGAGAAAGAGAGAAAGAAAGAAAGAAAAAGAAAGCAAGAAAGAAAAAGAAAGAAAGAGAGAAAGAGAAAAAGAGAGAAGGAAAGAAGGGAAGAAAGAAAGAAAGAGAGAAAGAAAAAGAAAGAGTTCACTCATCCTGTCAAAGACACGTCCACACCAACAGTTGACTTGGCAGGATGGAGAAAGACTTCTCCATTGAGAAGAGTGTGATGTGTGATGGTGATGGGAGTGAGCAGGGTGATGGGAGTGAGCAGCCAGGCAAGAATGCACCATGCGGAACCCTATGGCACCAAACACACTGGGAAGGGGCTAAAAATGCAAAAAAACCCCGCAGTTCCCTGCAATTCCCATGCCTCCCAGTGCTCAGGGAGCACCCATGCCCTGCTTAGGCCTGGTGGGTGGCTGCAGACACAGCATTCACCCAGGATCCTCCGAGGGCCGTGTGCTCCTTTCACCTCCATCAAGGTGTGTTTTGAGGTTCATGCATTATCCCTTCTGTGTTGATGCCTGCGCTGAGCTGCCAGGGAAGGCTGATGTGTCTCCACAGGAGGGGACAGCCCCTCTGATGCCATTAGACTGGTCACCCTGCCAGGGTGGGACACAGGAGGCCCCGGAGAGCAGTCAGGCTGCACAGCGGCTCAGACGGAGAGCAACCCAACAGACACTGAGCTTACAGGCAGAAAAACAGCCCGTTTGGGGCTGTGCTTATTTTTTTATTTTTAACCGCGTGTACTTTTTTTTCTTGTTGCTAATAAACTGGGATTAAGGTTGGTGTCCCCCGAGTGCCTGCAGTTCTTAAGCTTTTAGCTCTGGGATACAGATTGCCTTGTGCCACAAGCATTTCAGTAAATCCCACACCACTAACCCTCAGTCACTAATGGGGCACAAATCCATGGCGCAGAACAACTCGAAACTCTTTATTTAGATTTCCTCTCGCAATGCCTTCTGTTCAGCTAAAATGGAGTCTTGCAAGGAATTAAAAAAAAAAAAAAAATAAAGGCAGAAGAAAGATACGTACTAAGAAGCAAATTCTCAGAACCAAAGACAGTCTGACCAGGGTAGGTAATTCATGTCAGGGAGAGATTTAGTCACTGGTGGAAGTGGAATCAGTGTGATAAAAGAAACAGAGAGGTGGCAAATCTTTTCATTCTAACAGACAGATAACCAAAATACTCATAACCACCCTATAGATGCATATCATACTAGGCTGCAGAAAAATATGGGATATTCACATGTAAATTATAGTTGTAGATGATTCACTGGTTGTTTCATAAGGTAAAATGGCAGATATTTAGATCTCAGCTGAGCTCTACATATGTCTTGGGAAGGAATTTTTTTTAGGCAAAAGGCGTAAGATCTCACTGCCCTAATAATAGGAAAATGTGTAGAAGCGGAGCGAGGCTTGGCAGAGTGGCTGGCTTCAGCAGCAGGCAGGGCTTTCCAGCACTTTCACTTCGCTTGCTGCAGTACAAGGTGCAATGGTGCACTTCAGGGGTCGCCAGCATGTTCAGAACTCAAACCAGACGTGCGCACTGTTATCACCTAGTAGGAACTGGAAATAGAAAATTCACCAAAATCTGTATTCTGCAGCTGTTTATGTTTTTCATTGCCCAGTGCTCATTTTATAGCTGTTGCCTGGCCTTTTCCTCAAACCCGTAACTTACACTTTCCAAAAAAAGAGCAAGTTTTTTGCAATTCCTTTAAGAATTTGTAGAGGAATTCTAGATTCCCTCATCTTTCCAATGGGAATCTGTCCCAGACATTGTTTTACTGAACCATAAAATTAGGACCATCTAGTAATGGCATGTTCAGGCCCCGGCTGGGAGGAGCGGGGGAGCGTGCGAGCTCTGCAATGCATTTCTGCAGGCTCCTACCCGAGTGCCACGCACAGTCCTTGCCCACCAGAAAGGGTGCAAACAGAAAGCAAACGAAACTGGGATGTCCAGAAAGACCCAGACAAGCAAAAAGGGAATGGTTTTTGCATTGTAGCATAGAGGCTCCATGAACATATCTGCTGATTACCCCGTCTTCTGGGCAGCCATCTCTTTATTTTCACACATGAACTCTTGCTCTAGTCTTTCACCTGAAACTACACTCAGTGGTTAGCACCGTGTTTATATTTATGTCTCCGTGCCATAAACCCTAAAGGACTATAACATTACAAGAAATATTTGCCACACCATTGGCAGCAGTAACTGAGCGAAGAATTGCCAAGTGGGAAACCCAAATTTGCAAACTCAGTATTCTGGGCTGCGCGCCAAGACTGTCTGGGTGCTGCAGAGGTGACACATTCAGTCTCCTCACAGGGATGCCAATGTGCCAACTGCATCCCTGGCACAGCATCTTCTCCTGACAAACTTATGGAGAAGAGCTGCTACGAAGTCCAGAGGGAGATGCAAGCTGCTTTCTGAGCTTCCTTGGCAGCAACTCCATTTTCAAGTTGTGACTGTACTTTCTCCTATTTACAAGAACAGTTGTTTGTGATACACTATGGTCTCTGGTAGGATTTTGAAAAGTACAAAAGTGACAGCAGGACATTGGTTTCTGAGTATAAACTAGTAAAAGCCAGAGTAATTTAATTTTCCTAAAAAAAAATAATATAGATCTTCACTTAGAGCAGCCCAGATATCATGCTGCCACCAGTGTGGAGAACCCAAATCCATTTGTTAGTTGACAAGTGAAAGACATGATCCTTAGAATAAGAAGGTTGTAGGGCTGATCTCTAAAGCTTCCCCTTTTCAAACTGTGCTTCATACCTGTTGTCTTACAGCTAAACTTCTTTTCTCTCTGTCAGTAATTTTTCAAAGCAAAAGAAAAAAACTGAAAAATCCTTCAGTCCTCCACAGGGCTGCGTGTCCTATAACTTGCAAAATCCATTAGATTTTGTAACCAAATTGTGTCATTTACAATTGCACAGCAGCCAGAAAGAGCACCATAAATTACAATTCTGTCACTATAAGGGACAATGGAAAGGTGTGGGCAGGCTATCGTTATAAAGGAGGAAACCTAGGAGAGTGATAGAATTTAATTTGAATATTTTCTGCCAAATTTACTTCATATAATAGCACAATTGGTACTTACAGTTTAATAATTTTTGGGGGGCTGTATGCGAAAGACTTAGTAAGATTATAGAAGACTGTTTATTTTCAAGGTGTAGCAGGATAAAAATACTGAATGCAAACCTTTGGGTTTTGGTTTTTTTTTTCTTCTTTATACATGAAGTAGAACAGCATGTAAAAATTGCTTAGCATTTTTAGTTAAAATTTTTCATGTCATTTAATAATTCAGGAAAAGGGTTCTTCTTGATGTTCATTTGAAAAATTATCTACTGTTGAGGCTTGAGCAATGGAACATGCCTGCAAAACTGGTGAAATAATGTCATCATGGAGAGAAGAGCAAAGAATGTGACTCAGATGCTGGGGTTTTATGTGGTTACTCTTTCTCTTTAGCGAGCAGTTAATTATTCAGGGAAAGGTTGTCTAGTTAAAAATTCTTAACATTCATTTTTTCCCTAAAGTATAAAAACTAGCAGCCTGCATTCCTGAGTACTTCCAATAGCTTTTGTAGGGAACCTAGAGCTGGTATTCTTAAGGATATTTCTAAAGGGAAAAAACCAACCAACCAAACAAAACCAATTCTGAGGTATTTTTACAACTCTCCTCTTAACTTTCAAATCCTGTTGTACATATATCAACAGGAAATTCTAGAAAGAGCAGAAGTCTAATTTAAAAAAAATCCAGGCTACTTGAAGTATCTGTAAAATGATCTCAGAAATGAACATTTCTGCTTTGTATTTCCACCAATCTGAAATGGGACAGTGAAGCTAACGAGCTGAGCAATTGCTACTAGAAAAATCAAATACATAAGAGGAAATGCAGTTAACACAATATTTCACATATGTTAATGCTTACAGTTCCATCAGTGTCAGCTTTATTTTCTACTTGATATACACCAAAGCTGGCACACAATTTTAACTGATGAGGTAATGTCATTTTCAATTTAAGGAGCCTTAAGCCGTCCACTTTAACTAGTGATATCATCTTTGCAGTTGTCTCATGGGGCTTCATGTAAACATAAGTAATGTGCCCTGGACAGTTTGGAGCAGAGTTGTTAAAAATGACATTGGTCATCATTAAGACATTTTTTCCCTTTCATCTCTGTAAAAATGTCAGAGACACTTTATTTTCCTGTCATTTTTAGCTCTTCCTTGTATATTAATATGCTCGGAACATTTCAGTGAACACAGCAGTAGAATAAAGGTCTAAACAAATTAATGGCAACATTTTAATGTCAGTCGTAGTAGGATAATGAAAAGTAAATGAGATTGTCTGGCTAACAGCAACTTGTTAAATAAAGCGGCAGCACAGCAGAGACACAAAGGCGCAGGGGCAGAGAAAAGCCTTTCGCCGCGGCCCGAAAGAGGCCCAGAGCACAACCCAGGCTCCAAATGCCATCACCTTTTACGAAAAGATTAAACTGATTCTACAAATTGTGTCTACTCCTCCTTCCCGTCCATGGTCGAATGAAATCATTTGCTCATAAAACTTAAAACCAGACCCATCTCCACACCTGCAGCTCCTGCCTCTCTGTGACTTTAATTCTCATTTGTATTCTCCCAGCTGGCTCAGTGCACCAAGCTGCTGGGCTCTCCTCAGCCCCCTGAAACCAAACCTGTCAGACCAAGCCCTGCATATTGGCATCTCTGGTGACAGGGCTGAGGAACCCCGGCGTGCCTGTTGCTCCCAGGCAAACTTTTGCCACCAATCATTACTGTGCATCAGGCACCTTCTCTGATCAAGTCCTTAGGAATCAAGCAAGTAACTAGGGGAGGGCTTAACCCAGTCTGTTCAGTAATCACGTGCTGTACAAGTATGAATATTATACCGTGCACCTCTTGATTCAAATACCTAAGCAAAGATGATTTGTAATGAAACAGGTTTTGTCTAAGAAAAACCAAGCGCCATGACTGACGTGTGGATTTTGTGGTTTGCTTCAAACTACTTGTCCAGCTAACAAGGAAAATAACAGATTTTTCTACCACTGCTCTGAAACATGGTGGAGTTTTGAATAAAATCTAATGTTAGGGATTTATTTATTATTCTGTGGACATATGTTTGGAGGACAGCATATGGAAATCAAAGTATTGTTCATAAAGAGCTCCAGCCAAAAAGACATTTTTGAATTCATAACAGAACTTCACAGTTTGAAAAGAATGCTATGCATTATGTATTGATAACAACACTACACACACAAAGGAACACAATTTAATAATACATTTGCTTTTTTTTTTTTAGACATAATGTAGTCCATTTTAATTATTTCATTTTGCTTACATCTTTCAGCATAATGCATTTTCCAAGCAAGCTAGCATTTTTCTTGATTATCTATGTTGTGTTATGGTTTCTAAATTAATTAGGTCTCCTTCTTTCCTGGAAGTTAAAAGTTTCTTCCTTCCATTTATCTACCAGGTATGATTATGTTGAAGTGATTGATGGAGATAATGCTGAAGGACGCTTATGGGGAAAGTACTGTGGAAAAATCGCTCCCCCTCCTTTAGTGTCTTCAGGACCATATCTTTTTATTAAATTTGTTTCCGACTATGAGACACATGGAGCAGGATTTTCTATCCGTTATGAAGTTTTCAAAAGAGGTGAGAAACAATTCATTGTCATATATAGCTCATAACCTGTAATTTTTGCTTTCATCAAAAAGTTCACCGTAACTCCTTGGGATGTGCAGAATACATGAAAATGCTTGAAAGAGAACATTGTATTACCCTTGTCATCCCAAGGTGGAGCCTGTATTCAATGGCTGTAGATCATTGTGAATCCAATGGGTCAGCTGTATCTGAGGATTGACTCCTCTGTGTGTAATGTGATAGTCTTCATCAGCTGTTCACTTCGACCTTCTTAAAACCATTAGCTTTCTTCCTTTTTTTTTTCTTTTTTTTTTTTTTTGGTGATATTAATTGCTGCATGATTTACAATGTTACTGCCTTTACAGCACTGTAACCTTCTGAGTCCCTGACTTATTTTGATTAGTGTTTTGCTCTGCATTCCCGTGAGACGGCTGTGGACTCGGAAAGGACCAGCGTACACATGGGCAGCAGATGATGTTGCTGTTGTTTTCACAAATTGTGTTTGGGAGGTAAAGGAGAGGAGAAGCTCATGCTGTTCACAGGCATGACCTGCTGAATGCTTGTGCCAGGAGTTCAGTGCCGGTGAGCACAGATAGCTGCATGGGGCACAGAGAAAGCCCAGAGAAACAAACATTCCAGGATTAGCCAGACCTATAGACAGTCCCTCTTTGAGAACTCTCCTTCTGCGTCAACAGCTAGAAGGGGAGTAAGATTTTTTTTTTTTTGGCATACACCTTCCCTAGAGCTGGATGGAGATAAATTATTCATATATTCCATGCCTGGAAAACTCCTAATATACAGAAAGACAACAAGCTTAACTTTACAGAAAAAAATACTGACTTCAACAGCTATGTTTAGAGTCGTATTCAAAAAAAGCATCTCAAAACTCCGAATTTCTGATACACACCACTCCCAGACAGTGCCCCATTTTCAGAACCTGTTCAAGTCCCTTTTACGCACCTAAACCAGAGCCAGATTTTCAGCTGGGTTCAGCACACGCGCATGGTGGCAGCTGTACTGTTAATGAGGAGAAGAAGTAGTGAAGTCTCTTTTCTATTGCATGCTATTGCTGCTCAGCACAGTGCTAATTGGGGCCACAGACCTCTTGTTTGCCATCTTCCCTGTCTGTAAATCCACTCTTGGCTCCCAGAAATTCTTTTGGTGACCTTCAGGGTCACATTTTTTGAAAGAACTCAGCATCCAAATGACACCAAGCTTTTCTGAAAAAAATATCTCTATTTATTTTGGTGTCTTTAGGAGGCTAAACTCTTGAAACTGTGTCCTGAAGTTTCTCAGTGCTTATATATACAGTACCATCTTTCATAAAGAATAAGGCTGAAACACAAGAACAAGTGAAAGAATGACCTGTGAAACAATCTATTTTACCAACCGAGCATTTTCAAGAAAAAAGAAGCTTTTATTTATTTCCTAATTGTGTAGTGGCAACTCCGAGCTCTGCCAGGAACGTTGTGTTTATTTCCTTGTGTGGTCATTTACATCTCTCAGTGATACACATTAACCATGTTAAGATGGCATTATGAATGTGATTTTATACACACAGAAGTCAGGAAACTCAAAATTATGGCTCCCAGGGCAACTTTAACTCTAGCTCATTCCACATAAACTGTGTATTAAGGCAAGAAAGTTATCACCAGGTACAGTGTTAGAAATGCTGTGTGTACACAAAGGATACAAGTTATAGTTGCTGTGGGAACACAGCCCTTTTTAACTTTTGAGTTAGTGCATATATGCCTTTCTAGATTTACATTTTAATTTCTGTATCAAATAAAGCTGACCAGTTTACCCTGTTACACAGGTGAAGCTCAGTTGCTCACACCACACTAATATGCTTCATTTTAGCATATTCACAACTTAGCTCATGATTTCCCAGGTACGAGAAGTATTAAAATGATCCCAAGCCGAAGGCCCTGTGGTGCTGAGCTGCGTTCCAGCACACAGTATATTTTTGCCCACCATTCCTTTGAGAGCATCCTTAGTTTTAAAAAAGAAAAACTGCATTACACTACCTGTGTCCTAAGCTGAATTCTAAACCTGATGCTTAAAATGTCACACGCCATGGAAATTGTGAGGAGAGACCAGCACACGTAATGGCTGTGATAAATGTAGTATGGGCTTTGGGAGTGGAAGCTGCTTTTACTTTTCTTCCAGCTCCTTAGCCAGAAAGACACCGAAGAAGTTGAATTCCAGACTAAAACATGAAACCCATATTGCCTGATGTTTAGCCCATTTTGGCTCTGTCAGCCAGCCCATCTTAGGATGGATGAGTAGCCTATTCACTAGAAGAGGACCTACATGGTTCATGTTCGACATTCCTAACTTTAGTTGACTAAATTTGTGGTGTAAACTGGAAGAAAAGACACTGTCAAACAGGAAGGCAAATGATTTTCTGGCTCAGTGACACCTACAGAAAGCAAATGAAGTTATCTCCAGTATCATCTCTTTCTCTTTCCTTTGCTCTCTCTTTTGCCTCCTCTCTTTCTTTCCTTCAGCTCATCTCCCTTTATGTCACACACATGCACATGTGTAGTTTCTCCACCTCAGAAGTGTCTGTTCTGTCCAGTCTCTGCTAGAACCTTTTCTGCCAGTTTTCCATGGACATCACCCCACCAAGTACCTCATAGCCTGTGTTGGTTTAACTTCTAGAGTTCCTTCACAGTGTCAGTAAAGGGTCAAAATCTGTGGAGGGCATTTCAGTGAGGCAGCTCTTCTGAAAACAGTTTTTGTTTCTTGCACCAGATTGACTTGAACATGTTTAAAATAAAACAAGCTGGTATTGAGATACCATGTGTGAGTGTAAGGAGCCTGACGATTGTGCACTCACAGAGCCAGGATCTGGCTGTATTTAATAAAGCAATAATGATTCTGGCTTACATTTTGTGTTGCATCTTTTATTGGATTCCAAGAGGAGTACAGAGCACTTCATGCTATGAATGGCATAGCAAAGCTATTTTATCCTGGAACAGCAGCTACTGGTGGGAGTGAGGAGCAACAACCAGAATATAACCCTCCCATACATGACAAGGAGACAAGGGAATGACAGGGACAGAAGAGAAATATCCGACTAATGTGTAAGGGGGCTATTTAATTATAGGCAAAATGTGATTTCCCAAACTGTAATGGGTCAGGTTACTTGAGCATTAATATCTACATCTTCCAAAATATGCCATGAAGTGCTCTGAATATTGATGCGATAGCTCAAGTATTTTCTATCAGTGTCTGTTGAAGGACAAAAATACCTGAACTGACAAAATTCATTCAGACCTCTCTTTTTCATGCTGAATTTAGCTGGGAAGTGGCCAAATCTGTGGGGGGTAATATGTTTGGCACATTCACAAGGAAAACATTTTCTACGGTGAAATAAGAGTATTTATATATGCAGCAAGCCAGACTGTTTTCCTTCAACTATCTGTGTTGAGCACTGGAAATCCTCAGAGGCTCCTGCCTACAGTCTCTAAGGATGCTGGGCATCCTCATCCAAACTGAAACCTTGCACACACTCACCCTGCAGCACAACCTCTTGCAACCAAACTCTGTCGCCCGTGTCCTGCCTATGCTCCATGTCCAAAGACCTTCGTCTGGGTCATCCTACCCAAACTCCCCAGGTCAGCTGCTGTCCACCAACACCCCAAATCCTGTAAATCACTTTCCATTAAATTGGGAGTGTCAAAAGTCAGAGAGGGGTACCTATGCTGGCCCTGTGGGAGGATGTGCGGGCAGTGCCTGAGGCGGGCTCTGAGCACACCTGCAGATGTGGGATCCATGGAGAGGATTCCTGAGAGACCTAAATAAAGGAGAAATGCAATCTGTCAACAAGAGAGGGACTCCAGTTTTAGTCCCCTGTACTCACAAAGGCACATCCAGTGATCTGGCCTTTTATACCTCTGCATCTTTACTGCCACTTTCCTGTTCTGCCAAGAGCAGCGTTTGGAGCATCCCTTTATGCCATGGTGGGGACGTCGGGGAAAGCTGGTGTGTCAACATTGACATTAGGTGACTTCTAGCAACACTGCCTGTAATCACACAGTTTATCATGCCTGCACTAACAGCAACATTTTACTGGTGCACCTGTGTCAACACCACTCAGAATGAGTCACTCACCCTTGGTACATATACGAATTACCTTTCACATTTAGTTTGTCAAGGAGGCATAGGTCACATCTGGCAGAGTTACTGCGTCAGTGCTCCAGGAATCTGAAACCACTACTCCCTCTACTGAATTCACTCACCCGCTTTTGTAAAAAATTCTATTTCACCAATAAAAGCCTGTCAGCCATAAGATTTAAAGATTTGAGCTTGAAGGGGCTATAATTATTTCTCTAGGGCCCTGTCGAGATTTCTGCAGCTTACACTTTCATTGTTCCCACATGACTTTGTATTTGTCATAATTTTTTCTAGAGCTGGTACAAGTTTTCATATTGTTCCATACAAATTGAAAATTGGAGATCAGACAGTATATGTGAATTGTGCTTTAAAACCTATCAATAATAGGAACAAGCTGGCTGAATGATTAATACAGCGATTAAAATGAGGTGTTTCATTGAAAAGCTACCTTTGCTGCTGGAGAGACAATACAACCTAATTTGTTTTCCAGCTAACTACTTTGCTTAGTAGCATAGTGTTAACCCAGGTGATTTTTATCTTTCTTTTACAGGACCTGAATGTTCCAGAAACTTCACTTCGTCAAGTGGAGTGATAAAGTCCCCTGGATTCCCTGAAAAATATCCCAATAGCCTTGAATGCACTTATATTATCTTTGCACCAAAGATGTCAGAGATTATACTGGAATTTGAAAGCTTTGAGCTGGAACCTGATTCAAATACTCCAGGGGGAGCGTTCTGTCGCTATGACCGATTGGAAATCTGGGATGGATTCCCTGATGGTAAGAGAAAAATGGACTGTGATATACATAACCATTACTCCAAAGTGGGCTGCAGAAGGCATATTCTCATTTTTTTAAATGTCACAGTAGAGAGATCCTTGCTTGATTTATGTGGAACAAGTTGAATTAAAGAGAAATGGGGAAAATGTTCTGTAAATTCATTCAGTAGAGCATATCACAGTGTGAATGATTTTTTTTATTTTATGAAACATGTTTAATTTTGAACAGTTGGCTTGGGGAAAATGTCTATTTTTAGAGGGAATATGTGATGGACTCCTATGCTAAAATAAATTAAATATGAAGCCTTATAATGGGTCCCCAAACTTTCACAGCTAGCACATGAGTATTGTCCAAAAATTTCCAACACCTTGCACAAACTGGACTTCAGGTACTTACCCTCCAGCTTGAGGGGGAACCGGGTTACAGACCAGCTGTCAAAGCAGAGAATTTCTTTGCCAGAGAAAACGTGGTATCCATACAATTGAAATCATAGTGACTAAATGATTACCCAGGTCAGTAAACAGTCGAGTCATTCATTCAGGTGGCTTCGGTGATTGGGCACTGCAGGGTTCCTCCCTTATAATGCTCTCTCTTCCAGCAGTAAAAGCAAATCCAAAAGTTTTTTCTAAATGTGTTAATTTATAATCTCTGATTAGCTGGGCACATGTGTCAGGGTGGGTATGTTGGGCACCCTTGTGGAACTTACTTCTCTGCCATCTCAGTAATTTTCCACTTAGATGTTGACCACGCTTGACCTTCTGCTAATTCACTAAGTGCATGGCTAGATGTTAGCTAAGCCCATAGAGCCAGTGAGCCCTCATTTCACCCTCCACCCAATCTCATACCCCTGTTTCACATTGAGACTGATGAACAAAATTGCTGCGTGATTTCTCTATTTTTTTCGTATACGGCAATGGGTCCACAAGGTCCAAGTCCCCTCTAGGTAGGGCAGCCATGCACCAGTTCTCTAAGGACTCCAGGGACTATTCAAGCCGAATGCCTAACCTTTAGGGTGCCCAAATGCCTATATGAATTGTGCAAACAGCTATGTAAAACTGACTGTGATGCCCTTTTCACTGTTTCTGTGTATGGCATAAGCTGATAAAGAGAAGCATCTTGAAGCTGTCTTAATTTTGTAACTTGTAGCAAAATCCAATGACTGAGGATTTATGTTGTTTGTGGTGGGCACTAATTACAGCTATTTCAGTTTTCCACTGGTGTGATAACCCATATTAATAGATATTTTCTTTGCTTTTATGAACAGCAGTGGCAGTTTCTACAAACTGCTAATCCTACATTAATATTTCATTTAAATGAAAACATATAACTTAAGGAACATATTTTAATAACACATTTAAACTTGCCCATTTTCCTGGATAAATCCCCAATATAATTTTAATTAAAGTTTTTATGGATGCTGCAATAAATAGGTATGCACTTTTTAACATATATTTTTTTTCCTTTTTGTTTTATGCTTAATGGGTTTATCACGGCTCTTCAATCCACTCCAATAAATAGTTAAAAAGCCTAAATTTTTTCCTTGGAAAATTAAAAAATGATGTCTGGAACATTTAATATAGGTTTATTTGTATATAGGCCAAATTTTCCCAAGCTGAATTCCTGAATTATTTAAACTGACATGTGAAAAGATCATCCAATCAATCAATTTATGTGTAATATTAGCAAAAATAAATGTGTTATTGTTAGCATCAAAGGGTTTCAAAGCGGTAATTTCCTGGTTCAAGAAAGTGACTGAGCCATACTGAAGAGCAATTATCAACAGGCATTATCAGACTTCCAATTCCCTCACAAGCTGCCTAAACCCAAAATGATCCTGACATCCACTAAGGGTGTTTACATGTTTATAAATATTCTACTGAATTTGTAGACTAGAAAGAAAGAAACGTTTCCTTAGATACAAACTATTGGGGGTTGTGGCAGTTGCAGGGAAATGTTTGCTGCACCGTTTCACTGGCGGGTGATCCTTAGCCAACACTCAGTCCTTCTCATTTAACTTCACACAACAAAGGCAGAGAGGACGTGATTGCTTCTCAATAAATGCATCACAGGATGAATCCCTGGGAGGGAAAAGAATTATTTTAACCAAAGAGCAAAGCTGACGCAGGAAGCCACTGGTATGACCTGGCCATAAACTGAAGATAGAAATTCAAAGTTTAAAGATATCAAAAAGAGAATATCCAGATAATCTTGGGGGGGGGGGGGGGGGGGAGAAAGGAAGAAAGGAGAAAGGAAGGCAAAATAAATCTAATTTGCATCCACATGGGAGTAGTAAATTTCTGAAAAATATTAGACAGTATGGTTGCCTTTGATGAAGGGAGGCTTACACAGGATGAGTCTTTCAGCCATTTGTCTGTTTCCATTTAGACCGTGAAAAAATATTCTGAAGCTACATGTACACCATTAACTAAAATGGGGCCAAGGCAGGGTTGTGTGTACTTCTAAATTGCTGTCATACTCCCTTGCACAATTTTAGCCCATGTCAGTTTACACTTTTCCAAGCAATTCCTAAGCACGGTCTGGAGGACAGCAAAAGCTGGGGGTCATTCCCAAAGGTCACGTTGGACGCGGCCATCCTGCTTCAGAGGGAAGAGCCCTATGGGAGCAAGCTGTGTCACACTGTTATGCGGGTCTCAGGAACAGTCTTGGCCGCTGGCTGCGGGTCCAGAGGGTGGTCCCTCGCCTCGTCTATTTAGCGATATAGACACAGCCATAAAAAAGGAAGCTATTTTGCTTTGCTGTACTGCATTGCTGCTCACATGCCCAGTTGCGTTAAAGGTTAAAGTCCCTATTGCACTACACTGATACAAGCATGAGGTAGAAGGATTTTTGAAATGTTTGGGAAAAATTACACCTTTCAGTTCAACCTCCCTGCTCCACAGCAACACAGCTGTTGTTTGCCAGGATGATGACAGTTTTTAACAGGACACAGAGAACAGTTTGATGGAAAATAGCTGTGGCTGCCACCAGGGCAGAATTAGATGGACAGCCCCCCTGCACAGGCTGCTCTCACCCAATGCTGGAAACCAGACATCTGTGTTTGAGCCAGGCACTGTCAGTCCCACCATCCTCAGCAGAAAAGGACCCCACTCTGATTTGTCTCTGACATCTACTTTAGGGGGGTTAATGGAGCTCTGGAGCTGCTTATCTCATAGACTGTACTGGCAGCTATGGATTGCTAACTCAGACATAAACTTTAGGTACCTGAGTTAGAGAAGATGAAACCCACCGTAAGTGGAAAATGTTTTCACAATAGTGTTTGATCAGCTACAGCTACTGGAGATCAGCAGGAAATGAATTCGCTGTTTTCTACAGTTGTGATTTTTTTTTCTTCCTCCCACAAAAAAAGCAAAAAAAAAAGAGAAAAGTTCTCTTAAACAAATTTTTACAATGATGTTTAAAAGAATATGTCAAAATCAGTATGCTTCCATTTACATTCCATTTTTCTGATGGAAAACAATTTTCTGTTCGACAATTTGCCAGCAACTGTAGCAGTCATTCACAGAGATGTTAATCCTGAAATGCTCTGTCACCGTCATGGAGCCCTCAGTCTACTTGGTTGTCCTTGTGGTGGATTGAATCTGGCAAGCGCTGAGTATTTGCGTCTTGATTCTTCAAAACATGCGCTTATCTTTGAAGCATGTGAGCAGTTAGATTGACTTCAAAAGGAATTCACCAAGGATACTTACAGTGGTTAAACACTGGTGTAAGTGTTTTGCTGGTTCAGGAGGGGAATGGTAGGCATTCAGGAATGCCTCAAACCTGGCATTTCATTTCTGCATAACTGCATGCCCAGGGCACCCTTTGGTCTCTTCTTTAAACTGAAGCAGTAGGTGAAACAATCCGTTGGAGAATGTTTGAGAGCTACAGGTGCATGCTGCAAATATTGTGCAGAAAAGGGACCATGGCTTGAAGGAGATAACAGGTGGAGTTGGAACAGGGGAGTGAGTAGATCACAGAATAGAAATATGTGATTTTACGTGAATAAACTAGACACAAAAAAATATCTTTTCCCAAGGCACAGATATACCTCAGCCAGCCTCGACTGAGAACAGTCCATTGATGACTTTGAAGAAAAATAGCCTACTCTGAACCAGGACTAGCTTAAGTGATGAATTGCACATATTCATCATGCAGCTCTTTGAAGCTCTGTAGACTGTCTACTAGGGGCTCAAAAGTAATTTAAAGAAGTTTACATATGGTTCGAGAACCACAGGCTAAGCATTGCTGCTTCGGTCAATACCACACGAGCTTCCACTGAATTACAGAGCAAAGCAGAATGCTTTACTTCAGTCATTAACATCAGTGCAAATGAAGGTTGCTATTAATCTGGCTGCATTTCTCCTCTGTTGCGGTTGCTTTCTACAGTCTTGTGAGAAGCTGCTAAGATATAAGAGTATACACAAGATCGGTGTAGGTGACTACTGGACTGTGAGGATGGGATTCATTTTTCAGTTATTTTCTCTTTAGGATCCTAAATTGTGTGCAAATGTTTTGTCAATAACAATCATACTGCTGTGAAAATACTGTCCACAGCACACCAGCATGCTTTTATAAGACCAGCTTTAAAATTCATTAAAATGGCTAGTTAACATAGCATTTCTTTTAATATTTTAGAAGTCTGATATACCATTTTTCTTTGCTTGTGTTTTGGTGGGGGGGTTTTTAACTGAATTCAAAAAGCTAAGATTTCAGCTGAATGGGCAAATGTGTATTTCAATAAGTATCAGGATTTCCTGATACTGATACTCTTTGTCCAGAAGGGCAAACAGTAGAAAAGAAAAGAAGAATTAGTAAGGGCAGGATTTCAGTTTAGTCTTAAACCACCAGCCATATTCTGTATGTTCCACACTCAGATCCTGTAACCCTTCAAATATACATATTAAGAATAACCAAGTATTTATTCACGTTCTAGAATTAGACTCTGCATGTTGGGAAAAGCTTGAAAAACAGGTTTCTTAGTTGCCCATCCATCTTTTAACCAGGAGCTACTCAGTTTTCCACTATATCATACTATGCCAGTGGAAAGGAAAGCCAAGGTCCTGGAAATAGCTACAGCATGGGCAGTGGCTGGCTCACCGAGATGCCTCTGTTCTGCAGGTGATGTAGAAGTGTCCCTGAGTGAGGACATTTCCAAGTGACTCCTATTTGGAGTAGGCCTTTCCTAGGAGATGCTGACAAAATGACATGATGGTCTACATGTAGAGGCTGTAAAGAGCTTTTGGGCTCAGATGTTCCCTACACAGCATTTATTTGATGTGGTGACACCTGAAACATTTGATAATTTATTGTCATTCAAAAGTTTTCAAGACTTGAAAGGATAAAATGGAGAACTTGCTGTTAGCTGTTTATGTGAGAAGAATAAGAAGCTCTACTTCATCCAGTTCTGCTCTGATCAATACTGTATTGGCTCAGTAGGCTAAGCTTTACATGTTGTGCAAAAAAATTCAATACCTCTTCATGTCATATTCTGCAGGTTTTTAGCTCTGGCATCTACGCAGCTAGCAAAGGGAATAGCACTATGATAGCAGGGCCAAGCTGTAGAAGACTGAAATGCAAAATCACTAAATATGTCTTTAAAATTATAAACCAGTGACTCATGGGGAATCTGTCTGCTTTAAACAAAGTTCTCTTCTGTTTGTCATTTCAAAGAGGCTTCCCTACAGGAAATGGGAGGAGGGAGGCTCAGAGTGCCATAACATGGTGGCCTTATCCTCCTTATTTTCTTGCAGTTCAGAGCAACATCAGCAGCTACAATGTTGAAAAGCCATCACAGGAAAAAGCAGGATCAGAGCTGTTTGCACACAGAAAATGCAAAGAAAAATAAAAAAACTTGCAGCAATTGGAGTGGGGACATTATTTTGTGTTTTTAAAAAAACACTAATGGTAACAGTTTAAAACAATTTTCTCACTCCAAATAATAAAACTGTAAAGCTTTAATGATTTCTAGGGCAAGGAAGAATTCAACTCATCCTCTATATGGTGTTCCATTCTATCAATACTGCATTGAACAGCCCTGGTGCAAAGGGGCTGAACTGGCAGGTATTTAAAATGCCGTGGGATTGCCAAGGCAACTGAAGACTAACTGTGGCCAGAATATGGATAGAAAAGCACATGCTGGCAGCAAGAGCTACAACACCTGAGCTCCCTCCTTCTGGCAACCGTAGGGCCTTAACAGAAATGTGTAGCTTACATAATAAAGTTATTCCCCACTGGAACTGTTTCACTTGTTGGAAAATGCCAATAAATTACTACAAAATTATGTTAGCTGAGGATTTTCTTTGAACTGTGAATAATTAGGATATATAAACATTTTATATTTTAAACTGAAAGTGAAATGGACTTCCTAGAGATTACAAGGTGTTAATTTAAGCCTGGAAAGCCAGTGGTGTAAGCGTCAGAATGGCGTCTTATGATAATTTTCATGATTGACTTCATGGATGGGTTTTAGCATTATCTTTTCTTACTGTTTGCAAGCACAGATGTACCACTATTCAACAGCCTGGGGACCTATCTGTAGGGAATGCTCAAGTGCTAGAAAGCCACATATGTTGGTTGTGAATTGAGTAGCTTAATTAAGGAAAAAGATTATCTCACTGCACAGGAAATCCAGAAAAATATCAAGAACTGGTTTATACATGATTAACACTGAGAGAGATCATGTATGTGTGTATGTGTGTGTGTTCTGTGGCTTGGAGACATACTTAAGAAATCCTTGCTCTTTTGAAAGGATTAAGATTTTCCTCTTGAATTCTCTTACAGTATTCTTTAATATTGAGCATATGGGCAAAAGATCCATGAGGGTGTGCTGAAAGCCTAAATAGGAGGGGATAAAAAGTCACTCGTCATAGCCTCAATATGAGTGCAAAAATGTTTTTCTAAGTTCGCTACAAAATTAATAGGTTATCTGCAGTCTTGAGCATAAAACCTGGCAGGTGCTGTTTGAACTCCTATTCCCAGAGCAAATCAGGCCATTCAGATGTCCTTGTCATAAATAGGTGCTTCAATCACACTTTGGAAAAGACTCTCGGTGTTTTGTACATGTAATTTTGTGCATTGTTGCCCTCTCTGGACACCTTAAAGGACATTTTTTGAAATCCTGGTTCTTTACATTTTCAGAGGTTAGTGGAGTGCAATCCGGAACATTTTAGAAGTCAGTTTACTAGGGTAGGATAAGCAATTTATTGTTCACCGCTAAGTTATTGATGAGATTGTGATTTTGAACTGCGGTAGAGGTTCATCGTTTCCTGCTGAGGGACTCTGTTTGGGAGGCTATTGTCGTGGCATCTATTGTTGTAATAGACCTGGTAGTTTACTATTATATCCGGTCTCTTTGCAGTTGGCCCGCACATAGGGCGTTATTGTGGGCAGAACAACCCAGGACGTGTCCGGTCTTCAACAGGGATTCTTTCAATGGTATTTTACACCGACAGCGCAATAGCAAAAGAGGGATTCTCAGCAAACTACAGCGTGTCGCAGAGCAGTGTATCAGAAGGTCAGTATTTATCTATCCTGCAGAGCTTCTTGGAAAATATTCTCTGTTATGTCTTCTTGCACACCAGGTGTTGCATGAAACTTTAAAGAAACATTAAATAAATAAGATGGTGGGGAAGGTTTGGTTCTGGTTTGCTTTTTTCTTTTTTTTTTTTTTTTTAAAGAACAGCTGCCCTTTGAAAAGCAATGCAAGAAGCAGAATTCTCCTTGCAGTTTTATTCCGCAGTATTGCCAGGAAGTTGGGATAATTATTGTGAAAAACTGTGCTGACCAAGGAAACACAGGAATGCAGAGCAATTGAACACTTGCGTTAAAACAATGAAACACGAACAATGAATGCACTATCCAAAGCCTTCTTTTATTGCATGGAATAAGCTTTGATGATCAATTTCTTGAATAAAAAGAACCCATTTAATATATGTGTTCTTGTTAAACCATTTCACAAGCTATCTAAGCTTTGTTCTCTGTCTCGTATTTTTTTCCCAGTTGCCTCATTTTCATGCTTACCCTTTGGACAGAGAATGAAATGAAGTGAGGGAGACGCAGGAAAATAACAGACTGTGTTACACCATGTCCTTGCAGATTTCCTTGCTTTGCTCAATGATAAAACACACACTTTAAATCAAACTCTCTCTCCTTTCTGTGACTTGCTGAGTTTTGAGCAGATTCACCCAGATTTGATGTACTTGTTTAGTCAAAGAAGGAACAAAATAAAAATCAATAAACTGAAATTATCCCTGTTACTCCCCACCTCTCCTCTGCCCCTTGCCTCTTTAACAACTTTCTTGTAGGTGCATAGCCAGGAAGAGGGAATGGGGCATACCCCAGTCTCTGTGGATGGGAAACATCCTCCTCCATCTCTCTCAGATTGTACCTACAGCTAGTTTGGTTTCTCCTTATGTAGGTGCTGCTCCTACCCCTTAATCAGCTAGCACAGCCAACTTGGGTCCCCATGTCCACCTCCTCCACAGTCATCCTCTCTGGGCTGTAGAGGCATCATCACACTGGAGCCAGAATCAGTAATATCTGCTATGCTGGGATGTCTTCAGCTCTTAAACACAGGACAACAGAACAGGAGAAGTTAGTGTGTGTGAAAAGGCTTTTGGATGAGAAGAGGAAACATTTCCTATGATGCAGGCTTAGACAGAGGAGTGATTCTTCTCACTTGATTTCAGCCACCCTTGCTCTTTGTGGTGTCACCTCCAGAGGACAACTCAGCCTACTTAGACATGTGAGCTGTCCCCGGGAGGTACTTGTCCCTCTCAGTAGACTACAAGGAAAGCCCACATGTCTAGATCAAACTAGACACCTACCTTTTGGATATTTTAATGTGACTCCCACCTACCATGTCTTGAGCTCTTCGTAGTGGCTTACAGCTCTCCTCCTGATTTGAAGCAGAATTTAATTTACTTTGGTTCTTACCCTAAAGTAGTTCAGTTTCAGTACTTCACACAAGGCCCCTAATACACTGAAGCAGCACGGAAATGGGAGAAAGGGAGGTGCACCATGGGAAATGCAGTTTGGCAACAAGTTTGGTAGTTCAGTTATGGGGCGCCCTAACTGCAACTTCTATAAGGCACCCTGATAGCGTTTCTGAATATAAGCTTTTGGATAGAAGTTTTCTAAAGCTTTTTCAGAATATTTTCATTTTCATTGAAGAATCAGAACTTTGCTTATTAAAAGCTCATTTTTCCAGCTCCGAGATTTTGAAACCTTCAGCTCAGCACCTAACCCTCTGTTAGAGATATGTCGGCTCCAGAGAAGGTGTGATAAAAAGGAGTGTGTACCCAAATATTAGGGCCTCCACTTCACACACCAGTATTTTACCTTGAACTGCTAATGAAGGAATGAATTGTATTAATATACTACCAAGTCCCTGAACAGAAGCATAGGCACATGTTATTTTCTCCTGCCCTTGCAATAGATTGGTAAAACTCTGACAGAAGGGTGCTATGAGCAGTGGGGCATGAGGATCCATTTAAAGCCACCTGCCTCCCTTGCTTCGGTGGGGGTTGGAGCCTTTATTTTTGAAGAGTGAGAGAAAAATTTAGTCTCCATGCCCTATCAGCCTTTGAACTCACTATGGTGACTGCATTGTCAATTGATTCTAGATTATCTTGGTAAATTTGTGTCAACAAAAAGAGATTGGATGGAGATGATCAACTCATTTAAAATGCAGTATGTTATAGAAAAGGTGATAATTCCCTTAGGTCAATACTCTTCTGGCCTGGATTCAAATTTTGTTGATATGTTTCTCTGCATTGTCAAGGATCAAAAGAAAATGGCTAGCATTTTAATAATATTTTCAAAATATTTTATACTTTTTGTACTGGAGTAAATAGTTTTAAAATAAAATTATTTTATACAGTCATCTGGTTTGTCTTTCCTGGCTTTGTGCATAATTATGAGTGGAACATACATTGTTTTATGTCATGAATCCACAGAAGTGCCTGTGCTACCCCAGAAAAGAGAATTCTATTGTCCTATATTGAAATGGCTACAATGCTGGGCTAAAAATATTTGTATAGCATTATTATTGCAGGAATTGCCATGGAAACTCAAATGACAGTATTAAGAATAACACCATAAGCCCAATACTGCCTCACTTAAAGTTGCTGAAGAATTCAAAGTCACATAAAAATAAATTCTTTAGATATTCATATTCAAAGCAGGAAAATGTTCTCATTATTCAAAGTCTAAATCAAAAAGCTGACCATAATAATGATGGTAATTTATTTTTCTTCAGATTTCCAGTGCATGGAACCACTAGGTATGGAGTCAGGAGAAATTCACTCTGATCAGATCACTGTCTCCTCCCAGTACAGCGCTATCTGGTCTTCAGAAAGGTCCCGGCTAAATTACCCTGAGAATGGATGGACCCCAGGGGAAGATTCTGGCAGAGAATGGATACAGGTAAAAAGATAACGTTTTAAAGATGTTATTAATAATACTCTGTGGAGTTTATTGCATGTGGAGAATGCAAAAGAAAGAAAAAAACCCACCACAGTAAAGTACTTCTACATAATCTAAGAATCATTGCAAGTGAATAGCTCACATTCCCTATTAGACACACAAAAAAAGACTTGACTCCCAAAGGTATAAAAAAAGAAAAGGTCAGGAAGATTAATTCTTCTGCTTCCCACACCTATTGTTTTTTCAGTCTTCTGGGCACAAATAACAGAGATTTTGGTTTAGTGGAAAAGTCAATATTAGTTTAACATGCACTTAAAGTGGAATGTCCCAGTAAACTGAGCATGTGCTATGCCTCTAGCTGATTACAGTTAAGCATTAATACAGAGTGGTGTTTTCATGCACTCAGATTTCACCTCAGAAGACCTATGTCCCTTGTAGAATACATTACATACGGAGTATAAATGATCTCTGTCTAGTGGCTATTCGTCCATGTCCTTAAACACAACATTCATTAGCAAGATGGGCTGCCTTGGCTTTGCTCTGTTAATACAGGAGAAATCCTGCAAACATTTGACCCCATGGAGAGATGCCTTGAGTTCAGTTGGTCTACTTAGGCTTCATTGTTTGCTATTTGCCATCAGGTCCATAGCTTAATGGCACATGATTCCTGAATAGGTTAGAATTTTTCACATGAATTATAGTATACAAGTAATCTGTACTAGCACACAGTTATTAATATCATTAGGTGAAAAAAAATACTGATTTGTCTCAATTGTAGGTTGCCTTACACTTGCTAGTTATGATCTAGATTCTATTTCTGTTGGCAAAAGCTAAGAGAAAGGCTTGAGCATATTAGATCAATATAACTAATATTGAAAACTTGTTCATATATTGGAAGCATTCCTCCTGCTTCTGTTGTTTTCTATAGGAAATTACTAACTGGCATATAAAACCAATGCCTTATTAGCCGTCCATACGAATGTTCACATTGATGTTTCCTGTGAGGTTTGCTGTCTGCAAGAAAGCTTAAAAACATGTTGAGTAGTAGTTAGTAAAGGGAGGAAAGAGGGGGAAATCTTTCATTCCTGATCCTTTGCACACAATGGGACTCTCAGGTGTCCTGCTCAGGGGCCCCTACACATCCTGAGCTCTTGGCAAAGTGGTAATCACGTATGATGGACCTAATCAGACTTCAGAGTGGCAAAAAAAATCTGTTGATCCCTTTTCCTTACTTAGGAATAAATGTCAAAATCTCCCCAGCCTTATCTAAGTGCAAGGCTTGTTATTAATCATTGCCACTTGCAATTCATGGAATGCACATGAAAAAAGAATGGAATGCATCAGAATCAAATTCCATGTGTTTCATCTGGTCGGAGGGCCGCCACTTTTTCTCTATTTCCTTCATTTCTGCTGTCACTTACGTATTTATGACTGGATAATCAAAACAAGAGAGCTAGTCAAATCTCATTCATGTGTTCCATGTGCTTATTAGCTTTATTAAGTTATGATGACTACATACATACGTATATAGCTTAATCCTTTCACTTAGAACTAGATCTTTCTGAGGAAAAGTTTCAAAGGACTCTCTTTAACCATAACTTTTTTAATAACAAACACATAACAGAATCCAAGCTACTCTGGGGTTTATGCTTAAAACAGCTCAGGGTACCTCAGGTCTCGTGCCCATGAATTTGTGTCTCCTTTGCCTTCTGCCATAAACCAGGGTGCTCAGGGCCTCAAACAACCACTGAGCATAATTTTTTAGCAGCTTTACACTGCCTATAGCTACCACATGAGCCAAGAAGTTGGTGGTTGTTTGTATGCTGCACTGCTCACGCCACAGCTCCACCTACTTCACCCAGACCCTGGTTTGGAAGAGGCAGCATGAACCCTTTCCCTGAGCAGCCTAGCCCTAGGGCATCTCCTCCACTGTCCAGGGCCCATGTGGAGGGACTGCACTGACAAGGCAGACTTCATGACAGAGCAACTAGGCTGTAGCAGCCTTCACTGAAGAGCTGGGTCCTGTTTGCAAGACTGAGCCTACAAAGTCTTGCTTGAATATTCATTGCATTAAATAGGTGTGCTTAACACGTGCTGCAGAAGCATTTAATTAATGCTGTTAATCATTTCTACCACTCCACCTGTGTAGCAGAAGCAACTGAGCTAGTTTGGAGATTGAGTATGCCAACCCCTGGCTTTTCACAAGGTACAACGGTTTAACTCATCTTTGGTTCCATTTGTGTCAGGAGGATATTAATTCTTACATTTATTCATTACAGTTTATTTCCATACTGACATCACTAATGCAGACTTCCAAATGTGTTCTAAATGCTTGCCTGTTACACTTAATTGATAATCTTGAGATGGTTGCTAAGTGCTTCAGACAATCCGGGACCTGAATAACAGGGTCCTGGCACATGTGAACTGCCACCTTCAACAAAGGCTTGATGCCATTGGCAGTAAGCACACGGTGAGAGTTTGTATCTGGATAAAATATTGAAATCCCATGTTTTCTCTGTACAAATATCCCCAGGAACAGATGTTCATCTCCATAAGAGCTTACAGACAAACAACCAAGGACATGCAACTAATAAAATACTCTGAAATTACCCGTTGAAAAAAATCATAATATTTTATAAAAGGAGGAAGACACTTGTATATGAAGGACTGAGGTCACTTTGTTCTGTTTTGTTCTGTATGCTATTGTAAACTGGTCATTTATTTGAAGTATTTGCTTTTGTGCAGTACAGCCTAAATGGATTTTTGTTACATAGTGCAAGAACTCTAGAAAACATTCAACAGCAAAAAACAGGCTGAAGGATATAGCAACACTGAACCTGGAACTTTTAAAGTGAAAATTTATGCCTATATGCCCTTGTCTGAAAGACAAAGATTTTGTGTGTATCATTATTCATTAATCTTTTCACGATTGCAGTTTCCATACCTGCACACATACTGCAGCTGGTTAAGTAGTGATGTCTGCCTTCAAACTGCTAATATGCATATGCAACTAGGGTATATATATATGAGATATGTACAATCATACATGGGTGAAGCAGCTTGAAAATTCAGCTCCAAATACTAATTTCCTTAGTGTATCATTTTTTTCGTAGAAGGGAAATATTATAGTTCTCCTTTCCCTTCCTTTTACCCCTCCCTTCAAGGTTAATGTTTTTGCTAAAGAAAACAGAAAACCTCAGTTAAGTATCAGCAAAGGGAGATTGGTATCTATAGAGGACGTCTAGAGGGCATGTGATATGATTGTCTCCATTGAGGTGTTGACGTCTTTCGGACCATTTGGCTGAAAAGAATTAGGAAAATAATGTTGGCTTGTTCTTAGCAATGGATTTGCATGAATTCCATCTGTGGACGTGGAACCCATTCTTTGGTGGAAAAACTAGATTGCTCCTTTGTGGCTGACAAGGTACTAATTCCTGAATCCATCTCAATGCTGCCTGTTTACTGGGCTCTGCTAAGTGAAAGCTGTCTGTCCATTCTTTGCTTAGTTGTTTTGAAATAAATGTCAAAGCTTAGACTCAAAATATCCATAGCGCAGTCACACCATAAGTCTGCACAGTACTTTCTCCATTTTAGTTTTACCTTCAAACACACTTTTTAAATTGCTTGACTAACTTGAGATTTGGAGTGACTCCATAATCAGAAACAGAGTCACTCCAGATTGAATTTCTTCTTTAAAAACAGATTAATAAAGTCTGTGGATTTTCTAATACGAACAGAATAAAGATATGCATGAGGCAAGGGCTGCCAAAAATAAGCATGAAGTTAGTTTATTGTCATATGGGATGTTATTAGCTCCTCAACCTTAAGCTCAGTCTACTTGTTTATTACACTTACGTTTCACACACTCAACTGCCCTTCAGTGTGAAATAGCATAATTTAAAATAAAAAATAGAAACAGCCCTTTAATGTACTCAAGAGCAGGGAACTGCCATTGCAACGTAAGTCATTGTCCCTCATTAACGTATCCTTTCACAGGAAAAATAGTATAGTGTTTCCATTTCTGTAATCTGAACAACAAACACATTAATAGGTATCAATTACCAGCCAGTTTCAGTACTTAGAACCAGTAAGAAGGCCAGCGCAAGGGTTTCACATCTGGTTTTAGTGAAACTGTTCCTGTCTGTGGTATTTAAAATTTAAAGAACTCCTGTTATTGTGCAATTGGGAATCCTAGGGGAGTACAATGTTAATGAAATCCATAACGTGCAGGGATTTTATGATTGCATTTTCAAGGCATTCCTTCAAAAGGGACGACTGATTTCTGCCATGGCAGGAGTAATTGTGTTTTTACAGAGTAGATTTAATGTTCGCATTTAAGAACAGCAGTTACATTTACACTCATCTGAAAAAGTAACACGCAAAATCCTGACATTTAGGGAACTTTCTGCATCTTATTTTTGAAGCCTTTGAGCAGGAGCCATGGGCCACCGGGCATGGCAAGCCCTTGCGCCTGAGGGACACTGCCTCGCTGGGTGGTGGCCATAGCCCCCCAGGGAGGCGCAGGGGCGGGGGCAGCTCCAGGAGGAGCGCCTGGCCGGATAGGTGCTGTCAGCTTGAAGACACTTGAGACCCATGTGTGTGTGGTTTTGAAGGGAGACTGATTGCCTATTACCAGGGTCACTGGGAACCTGTGCTGTCATCAATCCTCATAATGGTGTGGGTTTTCAAACCCGCAAGGAGCAACACCTTCTGGGTACTTTTACTGCAGAATCTGCATGTTTTCTATCAAAATGTTTCTTCTAATGCATATAACACAAATCTTTACACTCCCACCAAGCTGGATGATAGTTTCTGGGTGGCACAATTTTTCTCTCATCCTGTAACACTGAGACCTCCAGCTTGCCCAGAAAGCAAAGCATGTTTGTTAGTAACACAAGATCTTCAGTTCATATTATGGCTGGGGTTGGACAAAACCATAAATCCAGCTTTAAGAATCCTAGTTTAAGATCAAAACTTTGCAACCATAAAACAAAAAGCACTACTCTGGTATAAACACACTCTGCCAGTTCAAATTTGTTCAAAAAAGGTTAACAAGGGGTTAACATAAATAGACATTCTGCTCTGGATTGGGTATTATCTGTCATTCTGCAGTTGACATAAGGCCATACACTAAGATGGACTCCTCATTGTGTGTTCTGGATAGTATGACAGAAATACCCAATCCAGCCCAATTTGGTACCTCTGGGTTTTTCAGCAGGGAACAGATCTGGTATCACGTGGAAACGGCCGGCGTCAGAGGCTGGCACCGGGAGCGGATCTGGTCGCTCCCTCTGGCCTCTGCCTGCCCGTCTCCATCTCATCCCCCCACCCATCCCTTTGGCACCTACGACTCTTGCAGAGTATTTCTCCCGACCTGTAGATCGGTCAGCCCTAGGAATATCAGCTGATGGGGTGCAAAATTGTCCCTCTGCATCTTGCAGCATTTAGGGATCTGGAGAAAGGCCAGAGAGAAGTAGGAATAGGCCTCCTCAAAAAGCAGCCTGGGAGATCCCCCTCGCCTCCACTGATTGAAATATCAGTTGTTTATTTAACACTAACTCTCCCGTGCAAGGAAAATACACTTCCATTGATTTAAATCACTTCCGTGTATACACTACTTCACCAGAACGAGAGGGACCTCTGAGGTAGAATTTTCCTTCCACATTTGTCTTCATTCCTTTACACTTGCATTAACCTACGTTCCTTATTATTTGCTCCTTTGTAAGTGAAACCCAGAAGCATGCATCGCTGATGTGAACTGGTATATAGATTAGTACAGATTTATTCCTGTAGCACTTCTGAAAATAGTTGCAGTTCATCATACGGTGTCTCGACCTTTCATCTGTGTCATAGCTTATTTCCTTATCAGGTATTCACTTAAAAATATAGTCAGTATTTATATATGCCGCTGCACAGCACATTTGTTTCATTAACAGGTTTATTCTTACATCAGGCGGCTGTTTAGGTTGACTTTACTGAGCAAGCTTATCTAAACATTTCACATGAAAGCTCAAGGAAACGCAAGTCAACAATGTCCCTTATTTTTATTCTTATTATTTCTGCTTATTTTAGAGTGTGATATCGCAGTGAAGTGCATCATATTACTGCATAGAATAACATGAAACCCGGGAAGCCTCAGCCTCCCGGTTCTCCTAGCCTTTGAAGGACTGCCTGAGAGCTCAAGTTCAGAGGCTTTGTGGAGGGGCTCGCCCATCGTTAGGGAGCGCGCTGGCATGAAAGCACAAAAACTGTCAGTCCTTTGTCTTCTCTGCCACTTCAGAATACCAGTCATGTATTTGGTTCATGCCATTTTACAGTTCATAACTGCTCTCCAGAAATTACAAAAAGCGGAGTTAGCTTTGTGTGGAAAAGTGTTACAGTTACCTTACGGTCTTAACACACTTCGCACATGGGCAAAGAATGACAAAAGAATATTCCTTTCTGGAAATCACAGCCGGCACAGACTGTGACACAGCACAGAACCGGGGTTAATTGACCCAGCAGGATACATTTGTACCTTTATTTACTGTGACATGGGAATAAATGGTAGAGTTTCACAAAGGCAAGTACTGAAATTAGACGAGAGGGAGAGGGAGAAATAAAAGGGCCCTACAAAGTATGAAGGTTTTTTTGATTATTCAAAGTGCTTTAAGAGCTATTTTAGTACCAGAAAGTTCCCAGCCATAGATTTATCACTCTGGGGAGGCTGAAGGGATGCTCAGCGAACTGTGCAAAACTGTTGGCAGCCTTATTGCTCCAGAAGTACAGGTGCAAAATGCAGTTTAGAAGAAAATCCTCTCTACCTCCCTCTGACATGTTTCAGCATCAGCCCGAATACAGAGGGGAGTCCTGCATGGCTTTGAGCAATCCTGCATGCAACATATGGAGGAGCAGCAGAAACAGAGCCCCTCTGAGCCTCCACCACCAGCCTAATCATTATAATAGTTTCAGTTCTTTCAGGGGATCCGTTATGCAGAGATCTGAGTAGTTTGTATATAACTCCGTAATTACCTATGCATCCACTTCCCAGTCCAGCCCTACATCCCCTCAATGGCTGCAAGACAGATGGCCCTTTAGAGCTGAGATAGCGAATTAAAAATGTGTCCAGCAAAAGCACTGATTCAGCAGCTACAAAATAATTTTGTAAATTTATCTCACTTTCACTGCTTGGTTCCAGGAGGGAAAGAAATTAAAACCTTTAAATATGGTTTTAAACTAAACACCACTCTTTTTAAAAAAAAAAAAATCACATCTTTTTCTTCTACTTTCTCTCACAGAAGTTAAAACCCCTTAAAAAAACTCTGTACAAAAATGATTCTTCTCTCTCTTTTTTTTTTTTTTCTGTTCACCGGGTTCACATGTTTGGCTTGACTCAAAACATTTGTTAGCATTTGCTGGTTTTTAAACTGCCATCACGCCAAAAAATCAGTTGTTTGTGCCATTCTGCTTGGTAGGGGAGCTCTCTCCCAGGTGGCTCACAGACCCTGTAGGGGCCGAGGCAGCCTTGCCCACCCTGCTACCAGGCACTCTTTCCACACCTGCACAGTAGTATGAAGCTGAAGAGTTTATGAGTCCTGTGGGCCCTCCCCATCCCAGCATCCATGCTCCAGATTTTCTGTTGCTATTATTTGCCTCCCCCATCCTTGTGCCATCCTGCTTTTCTGTCCCAGTTTAATTCTGTTCTGCCCATTAAGTGACATTTTCACAGCAGTAGCAAGATAGGTAAAGTGGAAGGATAAATGAGATTTTTTCCAAGTGGTAAATACCTACCCTTCAGAAAGCAATTTGTCTTCTTCCTGTGAAAAAAGGAAAAAAAAAAAGTATATTTCAACAGGGAAATACTTCAATTTTTGCTTTACCTCTAATGTTTTCATTCAAGGTTTTAAGAAAACTCTTTAAAAAGGCATCAGAATAAACTCCATAGCCATCTGATCAACAAAACATACTAGCAGAGAAAACACAATTGACCAAACATTAAGCTGAGGTTCGGTTCCTCTGTTTTCAGGACCAACTGGCTTTTCACCAGAGAAGCACTGCTTGCACGTCACTTCCACCAACCTGCTGTACCTATGTAGTCTGGTATTCCTCTTCGTTGTGCCCTTCTGTGTTGAACCCTTGGGCCAAATTAATTTCTGGTGTGGAGCTGCTCAAAAGGTCAATTTGTCCTATCACGTATCAAACCTGGGCATATTTTAGCGGGTCATATTTAGGTTATAGATTGTTGTACTGTAGACTAAGGTGGCTTTCAGCCTTAACACAGGCAGGAGCAGGAGCAGACTCTTCCATTGCAAATCCTATTAAATTCAAGCTATATGCTGAAGGGCTGACATATAACAGAATAATTTTAAAATGTTCTTATCAGGCCATAAAAATTAACTGTCCATAGGAGCGTTCCCCCCTTTCATGACATTCTTAACTAAGCAAATACATCCTGTGTTTATTTTTAAGAGCCACAGCACTTAAAAATCGATAGCTTTGCTCTTTGCATAGCTGGAGACAGAGCAACTTTTAGAGAGACCAGGTGGGGATACACAAACCAGGCACCATTCTTTGGCCAAAGAAACCCTGGAAATGAAATCCCCGTGGCTGGAGGCTTTGTTGAGAGAAGGGCCGAGCTGGGGGCAGCCAGTCTCCCTGGTTTGCTTTGGCACCAGAGGGGAAGCTGTCTTGGTAGCCACTGGCTCTCACCCTCCCTTCTGCTGTTCCCCTTCCTCCTCCAGCATGGACGAGAGCACCGCTCTCAGCAGCAGGTCTTCCAGATCACAGCCTCAGAAGTATTTCTTCTATGTCTGGGCATTTCCTCAGAGCTGTGGGGACACACGAAGGAAAAAGCAAAATGATCTTTGCATGTATAGTCTTTGTCTCTCGTTTTCCCCTGTACATTTACAGTACGCTCACCACACCATCTAACCGCAGCTACCTGACATTTTTCTAGAAGGTAGCAGAAACTCATATTTTAAAAAAGCAGTGACTTGCTTGGTGACCCAGTAGTAAATTAAAATCATCATACACAATGCGTATGAAATAGAAAATCGAATCTTGGTGCAACAAAACTGACAGTTCCATTTAACAGAGAATAAATGAATGCAGACTCCTGTGGATGACTGACTGATTTAAAGAGACTGTGCCGATTTTCCAAGATGAGAAAGCTGATCACAAGAAAATACGTATATTTCTATGTGACACAGGTTATACACCTACTCCAATTGCCAGTGAAATTAGGCTTAAAAAGTATTAAATCTTAGGCATTGGCAGTTTTTCCCCATTTTGTTGCTATATTTAATAGAAAACCCAAAGCCTGAACTTTCAAAAATATCCACATGTAGCAAATCCCAGTGATTTCAGTGGAACTCTCCCCGAACAAAGTGACTGCATGGTCAGATCTATCTACAGCATCAAGGTGTGCTCTCTGAGACAGTAGAGATTTAATGCTGCGTATTATATCACCCCCTCACTTGCCAGCTTCCTACCCAATTAGCATAGGTATGCTGCGAAGCAGGAAGAAGCAGAGGTTATTTCTATATTTTTACGCGTGTGTAATATTGTACTTATATTCAAAATACCAAAATATATTATAAATCAAGCCCTGCTGCCTGTATCCTCTGATTTTAACAGGACAGCAGCTGGCAAAAATACACTACAGGAGAACTTCATAGTCAAAATTCAGCATTTTCCAGCTAAAGCCCAGTTATTCCCACATGAAGCAGCCTGATAGAGAAGCTTTGGATTACTTGTTTCCCATTTGTGCATTAGCTGCTCAGTACACTTGGGGAAAAAAAGTCCTACAATTATGTCCCTCTCTCAGAAAAGAGTGGTTCTGCAAGTATTGCTATAGAGTTTCCCTTTTCTATAGTTTCTAACACAAACTGGGGAAGGTTACATTCAAACTGCACTAAATAGTTGTCTTCATTCCAGATCAGAGGATTAAGCCCAGGTTTAAAATTAAATGTAAATTACAAATAAGTATTCAGAAAACGTTAATTAAAAGTATTACGTTCCTGACTCATTTATTGCTCAGCAAGGGTTCCTAAGTATCTTAGCTGGAGAAAGGCGCCATTCACATTCCTCCTTTTTTGACCAAGTCATTGTACATGTCTTAGGTTATCCATTTGCAAGTTAATGTAGTGCTGAAGCAAAGGTTTTCATTTTAAAGAAGTAATATTTCACAGCAAGATATGCTCCTGCAAGATGTAAAACAATCTTTTTTCTAAAGCACTGGGAGTTAATCAGCCTTTCTCTTCATCGCTACAGAGAGGGTTCGAATGGCATAAGATGCTGATTACTTAGATCCCAGAGTCTATAGAAATCTCAATACGATTACATTTTCCTCCCTTTGTTATCAGAGTTTATTGTATCTTGGTGTTCAGGTTTTAAGCCGTTTTCACCTAAAAAAAAAATAAATTAAGAAGAAGGTATTTTCTGAGTCTTCTGAATAACGATCTTGTTACATCAGAGCACCACATGAATGCTGAGGTGGAGCTTGCACACGAATAGAAGGATCGTTCCCTACCGCTGCACGTGCACTGGGTGCATTTCGTACAATGCAGTGAGCCCATTTCAGGGGAGCCTTGCTTTTAAACCAAATTCCTTCAAAGACTCACACTAAAAATGTCACACAGAGCTAATGTGTACCAGTGGCAGAGCTTCTCCCAGCCCACTCGCAGCATTTCTCTTTCACATTTGATCTTTATAGTTTCCATACTGGAGCGATTTGGTTTGCTGAATTCTGGAAATGCCTCAAGTTGAAATGCTAGTGTATTAACCTGCTGTACTGAGTCTCTTTTGTTTCTCTTTACCAGAGTGCTGCTTGCCAATTTTTACAACCACAGCAGATTTTACTATTCAAACAGAACCAGATGGAACACCAGTTCAAAGAACATGTCAGAATTAAATATTTCTTTTTTAATTAGTTGCTTCTGATTTATGCAAAAAAAAATTAACATAAGAGTGGGAGAATGTGCCATGAATCCAGATGCAACACAGCCCACACAAGCATTATCTTTTCTCTGTCAGAGACACAGAGGCCTTTTCTTTCATTTTTTCTTTTCTTTTTTCATTTTTGTTTCTGGATCTCATTTTTCTTACACTTTCTGCATGTTTTCCTTCTTCAGCCAGCCCCACAATGATGACTGAGGTTCTCTTATGTTGGTCAGTCATACTTTTTCATCATTATTTTAAATTTTCTCTTGTAGAAACTGGCTGATCTGCCTCTAAAAAAAATTACCGTACTCAATACTGCAATCCCAGTATCAGTATCTCAATGTGCTAGCATCCTTTGAGTCTATTCTTTGTTTTCAGTTCAGGGAATCTTTACACTTACATTTTTTCTGCCACAGAAAAGGATTTGGGCAGAAGATGAAGACTGTGAGGAATATTTCAACTGCTAAAGAAAGTTCATTTCCTTTTTGCTGCCAAGCATTCCTATTTCTTTGGCATGAATGTTTGCTCATCTTCTCTTTCATGCTTCCCCATTTTTGCCAAGTCGCATAAGCATCACTTCAGTAAACATACAGTGACTGAGGACAGTTGTTAGGCACAGACTAGAAGTTGGGCGTGTGATTAGCTGCTTTCTCTTCTGGGGCTTCCAGGACGTTGCTGTCAAGGTCAATGAGAAAGATTCCAGTGACTCAGGAGAGATCCTGCTAACAGTAATATTTTCTCCTCTCTTCATGGAGCTGCCACAAACATCACTGAGAATTTTGCATAAAGGTCTGAGATGGTTTCCAGCCTAAACTATTTTCACTTAAACCCAGGATAAATATTTACAGCCTGTCATTAATCAAGGAATTATGTTCTTATAATGACTACTCATTTCAAGGATGAAGACTTTTGGAATTAATTTTCCAACCAAGTTAATGAAATTCTTTTCAGAACTTCTACTGGAGCCTGTGCCATTTTTACTTAGCATTATAGTCTTCTTTACTTAAAGCTCAATAAATAAAGGAATTAAGTGGTAGTTGTATATACATCTTGGGAGAACATGATTGGTCAAATCAACAGCAACACCTAATAAAAAAGATCAACTCTTGCTTAATTAAATATTTGACAGAAGAACAGTGAAGCATCACAACAGTTAATCTGACGCAGAGCACTGTATGCTATCTAGGGAAATGATACAGTTCTCTAAAAATATTTACTTTGGTATGTTGTGTCAAGTGATGGATTATACAGCTTTTCAAGCCACAAGAGATGCCCACAACAAAAAGCTTCCTGTTGTTAATCAAACTCCAGCACTTTGTCCTTTATTTTCTCAGGCTGTTGAACAGACCTACAGTAGGAGTGTTAAAAGCTGGTAAAACTGCTCCCTTGCTACAGCTCCCTCAATGACTGTATTTTATTTAGCAAGGCAGATTTTCATTCTGAAAATAAGGTCTTCCATACTATGACGTGGTTATGTATGGTGACAGGAAGCAGCAATATTCATTTCAAGTTGTGCATGTTGTGTGTTGTTCTTTACCCAGCAGTTTGCTAAGATTTGCTGCATGATATATTGTGCAGAGCTAAATGTTACTCTTTTTCCTTCTCCTTAACTGGTCTCTAATAAAATACATATTCCACCCCTTGCATATCTATGCCTTTAAAATGTGTCACCCACCCACATTTTTTGGAGACAGTAAGACCGCAATAAAAATATTTTTCCCGGATGCTAGAAGACATTGCAGAATAAATAGAGAGGAAGTAATTCATATGTAGAAACAGCTAGCATCTTGCAATCTGCTTTCACAGGAAAGAAATTGATTTTAGAATTAGGAACAACTGGTGCTTTTTTTACATGAACATTTCTCTCCTGGAAAAAAATACACACTGGAGATGTTCCTCATTTCTTGTAAGTTAGGGCCCCATTCCCGTAGGCAAGTCTACTCCCAGTCTTGTACTTACCAATAAAGGCAGTCACATTGCAGCATAGGCAATTATCAAAGGCTGTGTTTGTTGGATGAGGCCCTAAGGCATAATTTTCCAGAAGAGATATGCTTTTTAATCTGAACAAAAGTGAGCAAAATTTAAAAAAAAAAAGAATGAGTTACATACTGCAGTTAGTCAAAGCTAAAATTCTGGTTGTGGAAATGAAATGTCATGATTTCAGGTTTGGAGACAGCTGCCTATCTCAGATCACAGGCACAGAGCATGCGATAACTTACAAAACCGCTTGCATCCTCTAAAATAAATACCAGCTGTTTGTTTATCATATGTGCAGAAAGTTAAATGTCAAATAATTGCAGGGAAATGCATTTGATGTTCATCTTCAAAAGTACTGTATTTCATCACCACCTCTCTCCACAGTTCAGTTTAACGTGAAACAGAAGTTCTTGAAACAAAAAAAAAGGATAAGAAGCCCAAAACAAAAAGCTAGTTGTTAAAGATTTGTGTTACTACCTCAGCTGGAGGAGACCAGATCCGAGAAAAATGGATTACCACTTGGAGACCTCTGTGGAGAGGACATACTAAGCTGACTGGAAATTACAGACAGTTGGACTCTATAAGTACAAGCCTCCAAAAAGCATAAGAACTCCTCTCTGTTTGGTGGCACAGCTGTGCTGGAGCTACTGCCCTCCGCAATGATTCCTCTGGATAACACGGTACAGAAGAGCTGTGTCTTACCACAGCTACTTTTTGGTACCTTCAGGTTCCAGTTGTTAATAGTTGTTTATAGTTGATATGGTTGAACTTCAACTCTGAGCAGTCCCTGTGACATTTAGAATGTGTATTTTATGCACCATTTTGCATTTTACAGAAAGCAAAGTTTCAAAAGACGTCAAAAAGAAAACAAAATGCCTCACAAAGTGATTAATGAAGGTGAGCTTAACAGCCCCTTCAGATGTGTCATGCAGTTTCCAAGGTAGTCTTCTACATAATTTATTTCTATCACCTTACTTAGAGAAGATTGGTACATTTAGAGCTTAATTTACAAACATACTTAGGCACCACAGTGTTGCAATTCTGTTTGTATGCACCTGGAGAGAAGCAGTTCCTCGGGAGGCTGCTGCAGAGAACTGTCAAAAGGAGGAAAATGCCTTAAGCTCTACGTCTCTCCTGGACCACTGCGCTGAGCCAGACTTAGTACTTAAAAACTCCAGCCCTTCTGCTTCTCTGCTGCTTAACCCCACCTTTCTTGTTTGCACTGCTCCTTTCTCACGAAACACTGATGGAGAAAGCTTATTCTTTTTTCCTCTATCAGCTTCTGAGCAAACATCCCCTGGCATGTGGCAGGTCTGGGGTAACAGCTTGCTTTTGCAAAGGTTTTAAAGCTGTGGCACGCAGCTGAACACTCAAGCCATCAGCCTCCAGGCACTCCAGGAGAGGACGGCTGTTGACATAGTTCCAGTTTTCAAGAAGCATGTAAAGATTTGCTGATCCGGAGAAAGCACGTCTATGTGAAGAGACGTTCTCCCTAACGACAAGAGGTGCCCTCCTTCTCCCGTACTGTATTACACAGTTACCGGAGCCAGGAGTGCTAATGAGGTTGCCTCTTCCCTACCTATAGGCAATCAATTAGAGGTCTTCTCAGAGTCTCTCTCTCTCCCCCAGTGAGCTGTTAACCTCTGGCAGGAGAATTTCTGCCTACCTTTTGAATTCTGCCAGGCTTTAGGCATGAAGGTAGATGTCTAAATCCTCTGTGTGTTTAGGACTTAGTTCTGGGTGGTGGGATAGATGCTGTAAGGATATTCAGTGCCCCAAGAGGTAAGTGTGTATATTGAATACCAGCATTTGGGACTGAGCAAAATTTGGGCACCTGAAGTTCTTTGATGGGACAAACCTGAGTGACCTGAAGGGTCAGTGACTGGAAGCTGTAATTGTTAGCGCAGGCATCAACTAATCAAACCTTCCCCTAAACCCAATGTTAAATTTTAACTTAGCTTCAAATACCTAGAACTCTTGTAATAGGCCATTGCTTGACTTCATTCACAATGAAGTACTTACTGTATATTAAAAAGCCCCTACTAGAATAATTTCAAATCAGTTGGAACGGTACAGGCTTGGGACCCTAATCATTTCAAAACTGAAGAGCTGTTTCAAATTGTAAGAGAAGCAGATCATTTAAATAACTTAGCTCTGCACTCCCTCAGACTTCCAGATTTTCAAGTGCACTTCAGCCTGGAAGTGAATGTGGTATTGGACATAACTCAGCGCAGCGCACTTTACAATCAGCAGAGTACAGTTTGGAGAGCATTTGAAGTTAAGCTGAGATTGCTCAGCGCAATGATGCCCAGATTCCCCCATTAACTTTCAGATTGCAACAATCTAACATCTGAGACTCTCCAGTTACTTTAAATCACTTGATTGTTTTTGTAAGGTGGTGCTGGGATTTTTTTTTTTATTTTTTTTAAGGCTGAATTTTTTTATCACGACAAAACAACATGTTGCGGTATCTCACCCCGAAAGACAAGGGCTAAAATGTTACATACAGACTTTACCAGCCTTAAAAACTGGGGCAGGGGCAGGGGCTTTGCCCTGAAAGCTAGTTCTATCTGTCGTACACAAGGCTGCTATTCTTGTGTTGGAAGGCTCCAGAATGCCTTGCAGATGACACGGGCATTGAGAGAGCCGCTAGTCTGTCCTCAATGGCACTTCCTTCAGCCTTTTGAGAGAGAATGCAGAGCATGTTGATTTATCTGCTCCAGCGCCTTTGGATATATGACATACATCCAGGAAAAAGGATGCCTGTGGGACACAGGGGACGTATGTACTGCATCCTGCGTGCTTTGGACATAATGAAAAAGCCTGAGACATTCATGGGACATTCACTTGAGGAGGGTTAATTCACCCTATTATTATCCTACTAAAGTCTGGACAATTGAAGTTTAGAGGAATAAATTTCTCTGATTAATATTTTGTGAATAGTGTCATTTTGTATTGAAATTAAATGGTTTGCTTTAGGAAACAAAGAGGAGGTTCTAGCTGCAGAGAAAGAGGGTGATGGATTTGATTTTAATTGGTTCGTCATTATGGCTAAAGAAAGGCTGTAAAGAAATGGCAGGTGTTTCAAAGCTGTGGTCATCAACCTGGTTGTGAGGGAGTTTCAACCATTTGGCAGCTGGACTTGTGGGCAGGGACAAAGGCTTCTTTTGCCAGCAGAGCTGGCTTGGGTGGCCGCACGCCTGCACCCCACATCATCCTCCCAACTACACCAGTACAACTTCTGTGATGCCACATGATGAACCAGATCAGGAAACAGAACTGGATGACAAATAAGTAACTGGGGGAGGGGAAGGTTGACCTAAATCACTTGTCCATTTGGTTGCAATGTACCTTAATGGGAGGAGGAGAAAGACAAAGAATGAGTGAAGAAGATAGAATGCCTCTAACACACATTCACGTGCACACCATGGCGTTCATTTCCCCAGCAGGTTCAATAATGCCTTTATTTTCTGATTATTAAAGTTCACTACATTTGACAGTTGGAACAGAATTATTGCACTTGTTTTAATGCTTCTTTCTGTTTTCTTCAAATACATCGTAGAGTACAAGCAGCTCATTTGCCTTTTTCCCAACAAAATCACATGGTGATTCTTAATTATCTTGTGACTAACTAATACATCATGGGATTCTTTTCTCCTCGCAAGTGATGAGCTCCTGGGTTTTAGCAGAATTCTTGTTATCATTCCTTAAGTGTACAACTTTGATATTGTACTATTAAATTTCATCCCATTTCTAATATTCCAGTTCTCAGGGTCATTCAGTTCTCACTGCACAACTCTCCTCTGTATTGACAATGCCTTGCAGCTTTGTGTCCTCGGTGAATTTCATTAGCATCTATGCAGGGTAGTTAATGAAAGTATTAAGTAAGATTGTTTACCAGACTGTTCCTTGAGGAACTTCTCCAGTAACTTCTCTGCAGTCTGGTGGTTCCTACTTGCACCGGTGGGGTCTCTGGTTCCTCCCCCACAGAGGAAACGTAATTCTCTGACATGTGAATAGCCCTCCTGCCTAATTAGCAAATGTTCCCATCTCCTGTGATGACACTGTTTACAAAAGAGGAGATTATGGTTATGTTATTATCAACAATATGCTGCAATTTCTTTTATATAAAATCCTTATTATGTCTGTAAAACATGGGTGGGGGGTGTCACTTCTGCATTACTGTTATGCTCTGAACGGGTTGTCCTCATGTCCCAATTCCTTCCTTACCACAGGTAGATCTAGGCCTTCTCCGCTTTGTTTCTGGAATTGGGACCCAAGGAGCCATCTCAAAAGAAACAAAGAAAGAATATTATCTGAAAACATACCGCGTAGATGTCAGCTCCAATGGAGAGGATTGGATTACACTGAAGGAGGGAAACAAGCCTGTTGTAAGTCTCCTCTCTTTTACCTCTCTTCAGTGAAGAAATATGCTATTGAACTCTTTAGTTACTACCAGTTGTTAAAAAAAAAAAAAAAGAGGAAGAAGGTATCACAGGTTTAATCAGCACGATCAGGGTTAACAACATCCCAAATCCAAAAGACAGCTATAGTCTCAGTAGTAAGGGGCCACAGAAATTGTTTATCTGAAGCCTAGAGCAGCTGAAAAGGGTGCAAGGTGCTGCCCCGTCTGTTGTACCCACCAGAATTTGAGCGGTTTGGGTCTTTTCCCTGGAGTGTGCTGCCATGTCCCAGTTTGCCAGAGATTATCTATTTGACCTTGAAGAAAACATTATGGGGAACCTTTTAAAAAATATGTAGGTCCCTTATCTGTGGTGAAGCTCTGGATATGCAGTGTCAGTGCCTCAGCTCCCTGTACATAGCCATGCTGTCTTGAAGGAGTGCTATAGCAAGTCATTAGTAGTTTGTTAGACTTCCAAGCATCTCAGTGATGGGGGTCATGCAGACAGATAATTGGGCACATCTCTCCATCCTTATAGATTTTTATCACCTTTCCATTTATCAGCTGATTTGCTCTCTGTGACCTCCCAATGAAACAGCTTTAGACACTCATAAGAAAAATCTTCATTATCCGCTACCATGAGCATAAAGCTCATTACTGAGAAGTCAATTCTGCTCCAGCTCTCACATGAATAGTCCCAGGGAGGCTGTGCCTCCCTTCCCACCTCACTCAGCATCTGCCTGGGAGCAGCATCCCCAGAGGCTGCCAGGGGCTGATGCAACTGGGAAGGTTTTGTGGTGCCTCTCTTCAAAAGAGCTTTTTTGTGACCCTTCTGTGAAGACCCAGAAGAGCTGTGTAATATTAAACTCTGTCAGTGTAACCATATCTAGCTCTAAATATTTGGTTACCGGTTTGTCCCTGATTCACCTGAAAGTGCTGTGCCAAGTCCGCTACATCTATCTAATCAAAATGGTAGCAGTGTTTAACACATACATACTTTTTCTCTGAAGCACTTCGAAAAAACAATAAAAAATGGATCCTGAAAGCTTCTCTTTGACAGGTATTATCCTGGTTTTACAGAGAAGGACTGTAGAAGGTCAAATGCCACAATGTGGGCACTGTGTAACGATGTATAGAGGCACAATAACTGACTTGCCCAAAGTCATAAGAGGAGCCAATGCTGCGGCTGGTATGAGACACAGGGTTTCCTGGCTCTGGTTCCCATAATCTGAACAAATGCCTCTTTCAAAATCAGACCATGCCCAATTTTCATTACCAACTTCAATTTTTAAACTCTCCAAGAGTGTATTTTACATGAGGTTCTATTGCGCATGTTGTCTTTAATTAGTGAGAACACTTCCTAAACCTGCGTTATTTGTTCAAAGCGTTTATAAAAGAGTCAGATTTCTAAAATGGCAATATTTTGCTGTTGATCAGGACAAGAAAAAACTGCACACCAGTCTTCCTCTGGTATTTTTATTCAAACAAAAAGTTAAGGAGACTGGGCTACTGAAGGAACAGCAAAAGCAGGCAGCTGCAGATCTCTTCAAGGAAGCCTCACACGAGCGTTGCACTGACCACATATGAGGGGCTGTGTGCTTTTGAGAAAAGACTCATTCCCTCTGTCAGATGCAGACCTTGAGAAAACTACAGCAGGTCCTCCCAGAGAAAAAAAAAAAGCTGCTGAAAACAAGCATAGCTCCAGTTAAAATCTCTTGCTAGATATGAAACTCCTATATTAAGTTACTTGAGCTGTAAGTGAGCCTGCTGAGTTGGCAGCTGTGCGCTGCTGGCCTCCGCTCCAAATTAGTGCAGTTATGGCAAGTAACAAACAGGAAAGTAGACAGTGTGTGTAAGGAATGGGAGAATCTCCCATAAAAGGAGAGGGGTTTGTATCCATGGAAAACAACAGGAAACTGGTCCTCTCGAAATGAGGAAGAAGCAGGAAACTGAATCACCTTCTTTAGACTAGAACATTGCAAGGTTTCGGCTCTGCTAGGAAGGAGTGCGTCTGCAGGATCCTCAACATGAAAGCATGGCACAATCCTGTCCCTTCTTGGGGAAGTCTCATTGTTCATCTAATTTGACTGTTAGCCTCAGGGGACACAGAGAAAATCTTAGAGCCTGCTATATAGATTTTAACTAGACTTCCATCTCAGTATGCAAGGAGAAAGAAAGTCTGAGTACTTGTTAAAAAGGATTTAAACCCAGAACGTTAACAAAGCAAGGTTTGCACAATACACTCTGCAAAATGCATAAGCCCAAGGATGGCAAAATAATACAGGTTTTTATCCAAACTCCATATAGGATTTTTATATAGTCTAGTTGAAATCCAGACCTTTAATCTGGGCCTGAGGTTCTGTAGGTTTTTGCATCATTCTATGTGCGAGGAATAAAACTACCCTAATGGGGCACTGAGGGATTCTTCCAGTCCTTGGGTGACAAAGACCAGCCTATGTCATTCCTGCATATAGGTCTGGGCATTAGGAGCACCTCAAAATAGGCAAGGAGAGGACAGACCCTTGTTGCACCCAGGTGAGCTCCTGCTCTCAAGATGGTCCTGAGCTCCCCTGGTCTGCTCTGCAGTGTTATGGTGTGTTATGGGACTCTGCAGGTGGCAAGTATTTTTTTAGTCTCATTGAACACCTGACATCTTTTTTCCTTCCCAAGGAAAGCTTATCTGTCTGTAAAAATTGTGTTAGGAGTTTAATGAAATAGCTCCCCACACAAGTCTTTTGTCTTATCTCCCCCCTCCCAAATAACCCTGGTTAGACCTTGTGTCATAACTATCTGTAAAACATAGAATTACAAACACCATTTAAGAGAAAGCTTAACAAATATATACTTTTTCTTTCCACACAAAGGTGTTTCAAGGGAATAGCAATCCCACTGATGTTGTTTACAGACCTTTTGCCAAACCAGTTTTAACACGGTTTGTGCGGATCAGACCTGTGTCTTGGGAAAATGGAGTATCGCTGAGATTTGAAGTTTATGGCTGCAAGATAACAGGTAGGTCTTGGGAAGGATTTTAAAACCAAGGGAATTTATTGTGCCTATGCCGTGGGTTTTATTTTTACGAGTGAAATGCATCTTCACTATTTCCACTGTGGTCTGAATGTAGAAATGTAAAAAAAAAAAAAAAAAACCCCATAAAAAAAATAAAACGCAACAACCCAAACATTCAGTGTTATCTGAATGTTGTTCTGGCAATCTCTCTTAGGTGTTCAGCTTTAAAAGGTGAAAAAAAAAATTTTTAATTACTTTTCTTGCAATTATTTTACAGCTGCATGCCAAATACCTGAGATACACAGATGTTTTGCAAATTCCCATCTTGTTTTCCCTTCCTAACCCTCCGGTCCCTCTCTCGCATGCCTGCTATTCATAGGTTGTTCTCAGCAGGTCTCCCAAGGAACAAACATACATAGGTAAAGGTAAAATCAGCAGAACTGCTGTTACATTCTATATGGGAAATCTTCATTCCTTGTTAGCAGTTTTTCCTACTTCTAATTTATGTTTATCTGGGACAATAAAAGAAGCAACTATTTAGGTTCTGTGTCATTTAAAAAATCCTGAAAGACTAAAAAAATACAACAGGAAAATATCAAGTACAGCAATATATTATATTTTACAGAATGTATAAAAGATTTCCAATTTCAATGTTACCAAAATTAAGTAATCTGTAACCAGGTTTTGGCTGATTTTTTAAGTTTTCTCTAGAGAAATATTCACAAATTCAGATGTGACCCTGCACTCTGCCTTAGCAAGAATAGAAAACAAGAATAGAATAGGGTTTTCTGATCCTTTTTGTTCCCATCAAGCCAGAAATACTTGTGGTATTTTGGTACTTCCTGCCAAAACTAGGATGTGCAAGTTTGAACAAATGAAAATTATATACAAATCCCAAAAGATTTTTTTGGCTATAAGAAAGAAATAAGTAATTGCTTACAAAAGTTGAACTGACCGAGATGTCCTGTTTCTGTTTTGGTGCTTGTTTAGATTAACTATTTATTTGGGTTTTTTTCTCTGTAGATTATCCTTGCTCTGGGATGCTGGGTATGGTGTCTGGGCTCATTCCTGACTCTCAGATTACCGCATCTACTCAAGTCGATCGAAACTGGATCCCGGAAAATGCTCGCCTCATAACAAGCCGTTCAGGTTGGGCGCTGCCACCAACTACTCATCCATATACAAACGAATGGCTTCAAATCGACCTTGGCGAAGAAAAAAAAGTGAGGGGCATAATTGTCCAAGGAGGCAAGCACCGAGAAAACAAAGTATTCATGAAAAAATTCAAAATTGGCTACAGCAACAACGGATCAGATTGGAAAATGATCATGGATTCCAGCAAGAAAAAGATAAAGGTAAGGAGGAAGAAGCTGCACTAAAAAAAACCAAAGTTGCACTAAGAAAAAAACTTGCATTAATTTTTTACATATCTATCTCTGACCTTAGAAAAGGCACACAGTTGGGATGAAGCCAAGCAGGAGGACTCCTAGGGCAGCAACCCTGAAGGGATGCTGTGGGAATAGTATCACACCTGAGGGCAGGAGCTGGCCTTAGGATACTCACCTCTATGGCAAAGGTTTTGTTTATTCAACAGCTAGTTCAGACTTGATTTCTGACAAGGGTGGTGTGCCTCTGTGGCCCTTAAGTTACTGCAAAATCCCATGCAGTGCTAATAGGCACCACTGCCAAAAAAGTAGAGGTCCTTCTGCAGCTTTTCCACTGACACTGAATGAACTTATTTGAGACACCGATTTACTTTTCCTTTGCTTCTTTTTTGTCTGAGCTGCAGAATGAGAATGGTGTTATTTAACTCAATGGGCACCTGTTGGATTTCAGAACTGCCTGTAGACTGCTTTGAGAGCTTCACAGGCCCTCTGTAATGGTCTGATCCAAATCCCTCCGAAAGAAAGTGATGGAATTTTTGATGTATTATCCCATCTCAAGAGAAAAATACTCTCATACTGCCACAAGTGAAGCATCTTGGAGATTGCCTGGGAATAAAGGGCAGCTGGTTCATAGGTTCAAGCAGAAACTGCAAGACATTTTCAGAGGAGGGCCAAATGAATTGCTGCGTTAGAAGCCAAGGAAAAGAAAATGAGTGTGGCACAGAAAAGTTTCTGGGAATGTACCTGTTTTGGTTTGTCTTTGCATGTGTGCTGTTCAGAACATAAATTTCACCGAGTGTTTAGCTTATTTACCTCAAATCCCATTCATTAAGTCTTCCATCCCATTTTGTTCTCATTGCTCACAAAGTTAGCATTTTTGCCTTAAAAGGCACAACCATTTCTTAGTCCTTATGCTCCGTTCCTTGAGGAAACCAGTGGGCATGCAGTCCTGTTCACGACCTGGTGCTGCAGTACTGGGATGATCATACACTGAAATGTTCCCTCAAAAGGCAAATCGGTGTGGTGCTTGGCAGATGGGAATCCTGAGAGTTGCTCCGTATCTCATCTGCGTTAGTTTGAAAATTAGATGTAAAAGCTGCTTTGCTATATAGACTCATCCATTGGACAAACCTGTGTTTCCTTAGAGGAAAAGCTGAGTGGGCCCATGGATGTAGCTTTTCCAGGCACATTTGGTAAATATTGGACTTCGTTCTCTCCTGTTTTAATCTCACTGAATATGTCTGCATTTTCTCACTTCTCATCACTTTTCATCATTTGTTTTGGGGATTAAAACTAAATGAATTCAGCCTTTGCAGTCAGCTCTTTTCTCTTGTTACCATGAGTTTTGACTTCATCATAAAGTGTGAAGAGAGTGTAAATCAACAATGGGATCTAACCATTTTCTTTCTAAAATAGATGTTGTTTTGACATGTACTTCTACACTGTGGCTCAACGAGGGAAAAAAATAATGCCATATGCTTTCAAAGCAGTGCGCCGTCTGCTGCATGGCTTTCTGTTTTCTAATACAAGCACTTGCCATCACCGTCAGAAGTTAGCAGTTTGACAAGAAAACTAGTGTGCTAACTAACGCACTGAGCCCATCCTCAGCTTTCATCACTACCAGAAATTAACTTTCAACATTAATGGAATGGGGAGGGCTGGAATTCAAATCTCTCGTGGCATAATTATAATCCTTCTCAAAAATTCAAGACAGTTAATAAACTTTCTTCTGAAGCACAAGTTTTCTTTAAAGAAAATCAGATAAATTCTATGGTTTGGGAGTCTGAGAGATGTAAAATGTTAATACTGGAATGCAGTATTTTTAAATGTAAGTGGAGATGGATGGGACAGAATGCTATAATGAGTCACAGCAGGAAGTGGTTAGAAACAGCCCTGTTATACAAAATGAAACACATCATTTCACTTGGTTAAAGTCTTGACTTTCAATAAACAAACAACTGCATTTTAGGAAAAGAAAAAACAATGACAAGCTAAACATAACAGCAGAATATGTCCAAAGGATGAAACATCACCTTGTTTCTCAACATGATCTTGTCATCCATGCCTGCAGCTCCTTTCACTACCATAACTCTTTCCTCTGTGGCTGACCCAATTTCTGCTATTTTTGAATGCACAGAAAGTTTCCCCCTTTAGCCTAGCTCAAGCACTCAAAGGAGTGAACATCACTCAAATCCTCAACCAACCACGCAAAACCCCATCTTCATTTCAAGATACAATTTGTATTTCTTCTCTATAGTCTTACTCAAGCTTACTCCGTAATGTCATCTTTCTATTTAATTCTTCTTTCCTCCTTCCACTTACCTACTAATGACTTTTGGGGGGATTTTTGTACCTCCTCTCATCATTTCTGGTACAAGAAACTTCTGACTATCCGGACATTTGGAATAACCTTTTTAAATATTTCTGCCATGTTTATTTTGATTTTAAAGGGTATTAGGAAGATTTTTTTTTCCTCTCACGAGTTTAGCTTCTCTTTTGTTTAGCTGTTATTTATTATAACTTATCTTTGTAATGAAGCAAAGCAGTTTATGTCATAACCACATAGTGAAGTTTTACTGCATGCTCCTCTCTCCTCCCCCACAAAGAATATCAGTACGTGCTTTAAATGAACAGTCAAAATTGAATCACAGGCAGCTCTGCACTACAAAGGACAATGATTCAATATAATTATGATTCAATATAATTCTAGTTGCCTATTGAATTCTAATGTCTATGTGTCAGTACTCCAGTACTGATGTCTTTTATAAACAGTTTTCATTATTATATGTTGCTATTAAGACTACTATTAAAAAGGAAGCAAGGATTCCTCAGATACATGTGTCTGTCTACTTTTTACACATAAAATGGCATTCGTTCTTTCTTATATGGTAGATAGCTTTTCTGATCATTTGCACTGTATTGCTATTCAAATATAATAATATATAATTGCATGTTAATTAGATATGACAGGCTATCTACATGTGAATTCTTGACAACTGTCTTCTAAGCGCTGGCAGAACACCAGGTCAACCAGTGCCCCTTGAAGCCACCTTGGAGATAGGGTTTCCCCTAGGAAATAGGAGCAGAAGCATTAAAGTTGAAATTACTTTTTTAATTTAGTTGGTCATAGTCTCCCATCATTATTGGGTTTTGCAACTGGCACTCTAACCAATGGCCAGAAGGGGTTGTGGACCATTGGTTCATAACACAGAGGTGTAGAGTATAAACAAGCAAGGCTCTTAGGACTGCAATGAAAGTACAAGCAACAATCAGTTTTACCTATGCTGGTTTTGTGCTTTGGGAAATACAGTCAGCTTTTCCTGTGACCTCTGTTTTATTTGACCCCAGATAAATAGGAGGAGTTCATTGCAGGCTGGGTTTTGTTCTCATCCAAAATAAAGGACATCTGGAGGTTTCTTCCTGAAGAAGGCTTCAGGCTTCACAGCTATGAGTTGGAAGTATCTTATAAATAGCACTTCTAATCCCAAATTTGAGCTCCAGTTCAAATAAGATGTTTTCTAATGTTTTGCCATTTAACTAATTCATAGAAAAGTTGAAAATACTTTACTTGTACTTCATTATTATATACATTTTCATATTTCATATGTTAGAGTATTTTCTACATGATATTCTGAAGTCATTTTTTACCATAAACTAGAGTAAAAATGCCTTCTTTTGCCTATCTTGGGTTATAAACCCTTCATGGCAAGGACTGCTTCTTCAAACAGTTAATTTGTTCTAAGGACCAATCATCTCCATGGAGGCACCCAAGGTGTTGCTATAAGTACAAATTATACCTTGTTCTATATGCAGTAAATCACTGACAAGAGAAGCTGAAAGTATCAAACAAATGCCATTGAGAGCTGCATTATGGCTGAAGAACCCAGAGAAGAGATTTTTGTCTGAAATGTACATTTGCTGACCTGCCTTGCCCATTAGATTATATTGCAGTTTTGTCAGGAAGCAGCTTTCTTCTTTCTTTCTTTTTATTCTTATTCAATAGCAGGCTCACTGGAAGAACTCTTGCAGTTACTGTTCCTGGAGTTTAATTTATGCCTTTTGAAACAACTACAACTTGTGAAACTCTGTCACTGGGGGAAATCAGATTGAAATTTTCTCTTGAATAGTTGGATTATTATTGTAACCACTTAAAAGGTGACAGGATCTTCACCTCAGCCATTTTTTTTCCCTGAGAAGTGTTGAAAATGTCACCCAGTTAAACCCCAGATCAGAGCGTCATTTAAAAACATGTCTCATTAAACACTCAGCTTTTGTTATGACCCTGATGGATTGGTTGCTACTGAGTTTAGGAAAAATGAAATGCATTACTTTTCTGAGGAGCTTTAACTATGTATTTTCCATTCTTATTTAGGACAGGAATACCTGACATTTATTAAGTGGTTAGAATCTGGCCTACTGCTCACCTAATTCAAAGACTGAAGGGAATTCAAAGAATGAAGGGGAAAAGATGAGTGTTGAAAATAGCTTTTCTTTTTTTCAACAAGTAGCATTTGTCATGCTTTGCAGACTTTTGAAGGCAACACCAACTATGACACACCTGAGCTGCGGACTTTTGAACCTGTATCGACGAGATTCATCCGCGTCTACCCTGAGAGAGCCACACACGGAGGACTGGGGCTGCGAATGGAGCTGCTGGGCTGTGAACTTGAAGGTAATTGCTCCGCTAGAGATGATGCACTTTATTATTTTCATAAATACATTCTCTACTTGGACTACTGCTGAACACTGCTGTGTCTGTACAGGCAGCACATCGGACTCTCGCTTCCGTGACTGCCATTAGTGCTGTTTCTTGGTCTAATCAGTTCCTTCTCTGTAGACATTTGAATATGCCCAAGGCACAAATATTATTCTTTCTCCCATTCCTTTGTTGAATCACGGTGATATTCTCCACATGGTTTTCTGTTCCCTTAAGCAGCCTTATGAGTATACTTTCAAGAAGCATATTAGGAGAGAATAAAGACAAGAACTTATATTTTATGTTACCATGATACAGCCCTGGAAGAGATGTTTTCTGAGAATGCAGAAGGAGCTTTGCGCTGAATATAGCAATTATGTCCCTTGCTTCTTCAAAGGACGTGAAAGTCACACCAGACACTATGGTGGGCAATGATTACTTGGCTGGACAAGCTCTGTGCTGTTCCTTTTGTGGGGCAGAAGGTTCCTCTTTGTTCCTTACCAAGCTTTAATTTTGGAAGAGTACATAGGAGATGAAAGACCAGGAAAAGCAAAGTTTAGACATTTATCCTTGGACTGTGACATGAAGTCAAGCTTTGATTCTTGTCATATAAACAATAATTATTTAACTTCATAGATAACTACAGATAACACTACGTGAATTTCACAGTTTTATCTGATGGATGATGGTATAGCGACGTGGCTTATAAACCACGCAGCTTAACAATACACAGAATAACAAACCGTGTTATTCAGGGTTTCTTATGATACCTCATCTAGAAGTAGCTGAACAGGCTCCCAAGATGAATGGAACCGACTGCTCTGCCTCCATTTCTTTCTCACCATTTCTCCCCCAAGGCGGAAGAGTGGGAGGCATTTGCTGTGAGAACTGATGAGTTCTGTGTTGTTTTTAAGTGAAGGCCAGATTGAATAAGTGTGCTTTTTACTTGGCCCGGAAAGTGGGGAGGTTGGAAATACTTCTTAGTTCCTGAAGGAAGTCCTCATTTCCTGTGGGAGTACTTAGTTCCTGCAGACTATTGTGCTACTTGCTCAGAAAAGAGAAAACCCAGCACCTGCCTCATGTAAACTCACCACCTGTGGGCAAAGTCCTTTGGCCACAGGGCTACTGTAGCCACCTAGACATTAAGAAGTGAGTCCGTGGACCACCTTACAGGAGCACATTGCTCAGTGAGATGGAGGAGCCAAAAAGGAGACTCACCAGGCAAAATGCCTTTGCTTTTAGGCAAACTGCAGCAGCAAGTGCAATTTTTCCCTGGGAAACATCTACTTGCATTTGTCTTTCTGCTATGATGTACTTTTGAAGGGAGCTCACCTGTAGGTCACCCATGGACAGGTGATGTCAATTCCCATTTACCCATGGGAGAAGCATTATAAGAAAACTTTGTTGTATAGCTGTATCTTAAGGAGGGAGTTGAATGAAGAGAAGTCACTTGAGATTTACTGAGAAGGAAAGGAGTTGAAATGAGAAAAGAAGCATGGAGGTAGGCACAGACAGGAGTAGAAATCAGCTCTCCAGCAGTAATGAGCAAGGGGAAGCTTTGTGTGCTCAAGGCATCCCAAGGGGCCTTATATGAAATGATGGCAGAGATGTAGGCAAGCTTGAGGCTATACAGGGGCATGAAGATCAAGATAAGAAACTTAACTCAATGTAGAAAGCTATAGGGAGCTCCCAGAAGGGTTTTTAAAGAGATGTGGGGAACAGATGCTCTGCATAATTCATAATAGGTACAGAACTGTTTCTTTAACTAGGGCTAGATTTTACCTGTAATGCATAGGTCAGGGTCCTAAAGAGCCATGTTTCATCCCAGAATATAGCTACTTCAGAAACTACCCTCCCTCCTGACATTTTCAGGCCGAGAAGTCAGTGCATAAGATCTTATGTGGCCAGCAGGCTGTGGAGGCAGTAGAAGCACAAAGAATAATCCCAGAAAGGGGTGCATTGTTGCATAGCTTATAATGAGGGTAAAATATTGTTAATGAAAATAACAGTAGGTGAGAACAGACAAAAGCCTGGATCACATTCCCAGTCTGGTTATCTTAAGCCAGGGAACTATACTTGCAGCATAAAACATAAACCTAAACATGACACCGAGTATCTGCATTCTGATTTTCCAGATGTGTTATGTTTTGCAGATACTGGGGTATAGGTGTATTTTCTGGCATCTTGCACAAATCTCGAGCATTTAACTGTAATAACAAAGGTGAAACTTTTAATGGCTATGCAGCAGCTACCGGAAAGTCATTGCCGATGAGAAGCAAGCAGGTGGCCGGGAGCGGGGACTGACATCAATGGGGTCTTATTTATAACCTCAATAGAAACAAAAGAAACTCCTTCCAGATCTCCTCACTGAGCCCAGAATGATTCTACATCACTCCACCTTCCTGCCACTGTTACCAGGCCTCTGCTCAGACGTTTCCTCTCTTACATGTGCTCTGTGGAGAGGCTTCTTCAGCAGTGTGGTGGGTGCTGGAGAATCACCACCCCGAGCATGCACCCCTCCAGCTCCTCCGTACAGGCCCACTCACAGGCACTTTGGCCTGCAGTTAAATGATGGGGTTTCTACCCCCCAAGCCTCTCATTCTGCCTATTCAGGCTTTCACTCTTTGTTGGTAGGAACAGCAAACACTCATCAGCCTGTGAACAGGCAGTCCGGGGCTTTGCCGCTCGGCTCTGCTCAGCCCTTGAGCTCAGGCACAGCAGAGTGCCTTGGTGCTAGGAGGCAGAACAGATACGTCCCATTGCAAAGAAATACTAACTAACCTGCAAAGTAGAGTTGCTCCTTTCCTCAGATACAACACATGAAGACAGCATATGGTGCTCATCAAAATGTTACTGCCAAATGCATGCTGATTCTCCAGCACATGTTTTAACCAAACGACTGGATTTTGTTTCAGTTCCTACGGCTGTCCCTACAGTTTCCGAAGGCAAACCCGTGGATGAGTGTGATGATGACCAGGCAAACTGTCACAGTGGCACAGGTGATGACTACCAACTGACAGGTGCAGAAACCATCCTCATTCCATTGCAGCTTCATTGTAGCTCATATCCATCACCAGTTACCAGCTAAACGTTTGCACTGATTTAATCACTCAACATAAATGGACATTGGTATGCAGTTCGTATTGTCAGTGCTGTCAAAACATAGGCATCTGCCTTTTACATATGACAATACTTTTGATTGTTTTCTCAGCTATGTAATTTTTGAAGCAAATAATAGTGACTAGCTGGAAGAGAGGACGTTTTTTTTTTGAGCAGGAATTGTGTCTAATCAAATGTCCTAATCAAACTTTCGCTTATTAAGAAAAAAGCTGGACAAACCTTTTGAGGTTTATTGTCTGAGATTGAAGAACTCCAAATGAAATATTGTTTAGGTTCAAGATATGTATATGTTTCCATACCTAAAATTTAGTATAGGACTCCGATCTCAATCCTAAGCCTTTCCCAGACAGAAACAAAGCAGATTTGTTTCATCAAAGCATGCTCACACATATACTGCCAGAAATATTTCCGTGAGCTTCCCCACCAACACTGCATTACAGCCACAGAGGGGCTGATGTTCTCCAAGCTGCCATCACTAGCAGAAAAATAGGAGGCAGAGACATAACATAGTCTCCATCTGGAAAGGAGGAAGCTTCCTAGTTTTCATATTCTCCCACTTTTGCACAGAACCACTGTCCTTCCGAGAGAGCTGACGCTGCACCGCTATGGTTTTGATCTCTTCTTGGAGGTCACTTGCTCCACAAAGCTCTGGGCCAGTTTGACGAGATCTTCCTGAAGTAGATCTATACATCTACAGTAATTGAGCTTATTTTTGGACACAGCGACACAAGTTATTTCATCACTGCTCCCCGGTGTGCTTATCTAATAAATGTTTATTGCTTCTTATATCCATGGTATAAAATAGCATTAAAATCTGGCAATAGCTGTCCAAGAGGACATTGGGAGACCTTAGGTAAGAGATTGGCTTTCTGGAAGCAGCCAAGTAGAACATCCGACAGCAGATACAAATGAAAGTGCAGTCTCAGCATCAAAACCTTTCTGAGCTTTGCCAATGTCTCCTGTAAATGCATGTTGCAAACCATAAATTGAAAAACAATTCTTGAGTGGAAAAGACACTGCACGGTCACTGTCACTGCTTTTCAAATCAGCATCCCAGGCGAATCTTATTCTTTTTGAAAACAGCCATGCAGGGAGTCTGATAAAATAGCCTGTATTGTGTTAAGGTAGCTCAGAAAGCTTTCAATGTTGCTAAACATTGTAATTTATTTATGTTTCTGAAAGGAAAGAGCCAGGTCAGGAAATTCTGGGGCTTCCTGCAAAGCCCTACACCGAGGGCTGGCTTGCAAAGCCCCATAGGTAGAGGCACATTTCACATAGATGGAGGCTGTGTGAGGGGAAGGAGACAGATCTATGCAAGCACCACCCCTGTTCCCCCATAGTCTGCATTTCAGGGAGCTCAGGACTGCATCCCACATGCACCTTAGGGAAAGCTTATTGAGCAGAAGAAACTCCTTCTGGCAAATTTTGCAGGTTGTGCTTAGGGAGCAGTTTATAATCTCTAAGACAAGGGAACAGCTGCCAGCCTTCCTGGGCACCAGCTCTTTTGGGGAACTGAACCTATTTCAGTACTAAAATTGAAAATTACTACATTGGCCTTCTACAAAACTGCAGAGACACTTTAGTATAATTTATTACTATACCACCTAGAAACCCTGAGCAGTGCGTGCCCAGTTGTGCTGGACACTGTAGAAACACTGCATTGTACGTATGATGTTACGTACAACGCTAAAACGCACGGAAGTGATTTTACCAAGAATTTCATTGTAAATGTTCTTTTCTTCCTCCAAAATGCATTGAAGGCAAGTGTGTAAATCTCGTGGCCCGTTAAGGGTGGCAGGGCAGCGCAGAGGGGATGCCACCCTCCTTTACCCACTCCCGACGTGAGTGTGGCACCCTCATTCTCATGGGTACGACAGTTAAAGTCGCTTCCCCGATAGCACTTGCACATATGTGAGTATCACAGTGAAGCTTCCCTTGCAATTAACTGTAATTGTGCTGTAGGCCAGATTCCTTCCTGTTCTATTTGGACCCCATACAGAGCTACTCTATTTGCGTGGCTTATAGCATTTCCCATCAGATCATTCTCACAAACATAAAGCTGATATAGCTTGGGCATCCATTCTCATTGGAAGTCATCATAGTCATCCTTTCTATAGTGCTTTAAAGCACTTGCTTGCTGGAGAAAAGAAAAGCCATTGACTGGTAATCAGCATCCCACTGTGCATTTATAATTGTGCTAATTTACTTTTTGTTTCCTTTATCAATACAAGGCTTGCTTTAAAAAGTCAAGTATTTTTAAAATATCAGTTAGTGAGCTTAGGAGAGAGCCATGACCCCACTCACCTCTTATTCATCTGCTTGAAGAAGATGACAAAGGGGAAGCCCTTAATTCCTCCTGCTCTTTGAGATAGAAGTGAAACCTGACTTAGTTTATAGCCTGAAGACGGGCAATTCCCGTGCACCTCTCTCGTGAGCTGATCTCATAACGCAGCTATGAAACAACACCCAGTCTGGCAGGGGCGGGAGGAACCTCACATCCCTAATATGAGAAACAATGTGCCGTGGGTGAACGCACAAACTGGTGACAGTTAGGAGATGCTAGAGAGATCAGTCACTGACTTCCCCTGTGGTTTGGAGCAAATCACTGTCTGTAAAATGAGGATGGCCGCAGGGACGTGGCAAGGATTGATTAGTTGGTGTTTGCAAGGACTCCGAAGATATGCAGCTTTATATAATTATGAGTTCTTGTTTTCTTTTTTGATAAAGGAAACCAGATCTTTAATGTCATATTTTCATGCTTAAGCTCACATACTCAGTTACCTACATGTCTAATAAAGGTGGTAATACTTCAGATTTATATATAGGCTATTCCTAATGACTGCTGTGTCCTTTGTTGTGTCCCATGCATCATGATATGCATAATTTCTTTTCCAGGTGGTACTACAGTGCTGAATACAGAAAAGCCAACAGTAATAGACAATACATTACAACCAGGTAAAAAAAAGATTTTTCTTATTGAAAACATAATAAATTCCATACCCAAATTTCATGCCAGAGACAAAATAATGAATTGCAGCACTTCCTGACTTCCTATTCCCTAAAAGTCTCTGAAGTAAAGAAGCATCTGGTCTCTCAGCTCTGTACAGTAAATATTTTATTCCTTTCATCCACATGTAGACACAGCAGAGAACAAGATTTTCTTCTGCATCAGCAAATGCCAAATGCTGACAAAATTAAGCTAAGTTAATCACACAGTGCACTCTGTTTAAATGTGGCATGTCAGTGACACAAAGTGTGTTTGCAAACTCCGGGAAAACAAAAACAGAGCCACACAGGCTCACTCACTGTTTATATCCCTGGTTTTACAAAACTCAGACAAGTAAAGTTTGCCAGTTTTCTCCACCAGGGAGCTGGCAGTTTTACAATATTGTTTTCTAGCAAGTTTTCTCAAAATGGGGTTATATAAACTGCTACCATGAACTTGAAAGGGGAAAAACAAGTTGTCACTGGCAGCAGGTCCTTCTTACTTAATCAATACAATAACTAGCAGCTTTTAAAATCCTTAGTTTGCTGCTTCCACAGCTTTCATACCATTTTTTAATATCCTGTACAATTTACTGGGAGTGGAGGAGAGGATAGATTTGGGCAGAAAACCCAAACTCCAAAAACCATGAGCACCAGCTTAAAATGCTTTGCATTAGTAACTGTGGAGCGGTAAAGAGGTCAGTTTTCGGTTACTCCCATTTCCTCCATTACAGTACAGTCAGGCACAATCTTGCAAATGATTTATTAACAGGGTGGGTGTTCATCACTGTTTCCTCAACCATGTGACACAATCCGCTTTTGCTTCAAGTAAAAAAAGGGACTCATAATGCAGAAGTTTCCTAAAGGACACATGTGACACAATCTGCTTTTGCTTCAAGTAAAAAAACGGACTCATAATGCAGAAGTTTCCTAAAGGACACTGATGGTGTCGACCTGATTAAGAGCTAGAGCTGACTTATCTCAGATACTGTTCCCACTCTCAGCCTCTGTGTTCTGATATTGCAGAGGCAAATGCTTTTACTCCCCTCAAAATTTGTTCCCAGGGTCATCCAGTTGGCTTAGTCAGCAGATGCTATTTCTAGCTCTGCCCTGCTTTATGAGCAGAAGGAGATCGTGGACTAGCGGTGCAATGGGCAGCATGATGGCAGGCTGGCCCGCCTTGGCGGACACCTCCCCATGCTACCCCTCCACAGCCAGCATCGCCGAAGGGCTGGAGGGCTGCTGGTCATCCCCAGTTCGGAAAGGGCTGGGGGATGCAAAGGAAGAAAGGAGTCTGCGCGGTGGTTTTAGAGCAAAACATTTTCATTTTTATGTCCAAAATGATCTTTTAGGTTTCTATTTTGCTGAAATGAAGGCAGTGTTAGTTTTTTTAACTATCTTCTTGCATTTAAACAAATCACAAATTCATAAAGTGCCTCTGTGCAATGCAGTTTTCCTCCCACCTCCCCAGTGCCAGTTGCATTTGCAGGTTGTGTTTAATCCCTCTGGCTTGGGTGGGACTCTCCAATAATAGATTGACGGTTTCTGCCAGAGATTAAGATACCCTCATTTTCTCCCCTTACTTCCCTCCTGCACCACCTTCACTTACTCCATGATGAGCCAAGGTTTTTTTCTCTTAAAGGAGTTTCTGAGGTTCCCTTCAGAGCGTGCCAATGTTACTTCCCTGCATTGTGCTGGTAGGAACTGTTTCCTTCCGGGGAATAAGGGACAACTTCACATCCCAAACTCCAGGCTCCCACATGGCAGCACATTACAAAGATCATAGATAGAGATCAGTCAGATGCTAATAAATAAGAATAAGGTTTCCAGAATCTCCAGTTTAAGACATAAAGGTTTCCAGCTGGTTCATAATCCCTCACTGAAAACCAGCCAGAAAGCTCCCCAAAGGGGGCAGACAGAAATGCCCCTCAGTGTGGGGAAACCCCTCCTGGCATGAAGGTGGTGTAAGCGTTTCCTTCTGCTGAAGGGGCACGGGTGGACCCAGATGAAGCACATCAGAGCACAAGGCCATGCAACAGGGAGCGAGAGTCTGCTACAGCAGCCATGAATAACATAGTTTATACTGGCCTGGAAGTTACAGAGCTGCTCAGGGCCCCCCCCAGCCCTCAGCTGGCTGAGGATCAGTGCACTCCAGCTCTTTCAGCTATTCTCAAGCTGAACAAGGTATGAATTTAACACACCAAGGAATGAGCCTTCAGCTTCAGCCTTAATTCCCTCTAAGGGATGGTTTACCATAAGATGCTAATGTACCTTGAGGTAAATGGTGAACTCCAAGCCAAAGGGCTATTCCAGATCAGTTGCAGGGTGCAGGCTCCAACCTGCCCGTGCTGGCCGCAGCAGCTTCTGCCACGGTGATTCAGGACAGAGATTTACCAGCCTTCTCAGGAGCAGCACCTGCCATGGTGCAGGTACCTCTGCAAAAGGTGCTAACGCCATGTTTTGCTGTCCTCCTGCCTGCATTCAAGCCTGCAAACACCCCTAATCTTGTTATCCTCGACCAACATGCTTGTGTGTCAAAGCCTGATATTATCCTATTCCAACCAGCTTTCATACACTAAGGGAACAGTTAAGAGCAAATAGCTGGAAAGCCTCCATGTATAAACAAGCTTTCCATCAAGGATACTTTTACAGTTAATTTCAAGGGGACTGAGTTGTAAGAAAATAAAAAAGAATCATGATTTCAAACTGCTAAAAGTGTTTAAAGGTTTGGATTTTTTTTTAAGAGAGGATCTACTTTCCTTCTCAGACTTAAAAAGACTCCTTTAACAAATCTGTCTGTCAAGGTAAATACCTTTCAGACCTCCGTCCTAAGACTCACCAACATCTAGTCTTTTTGAACACATCTTTTTCAATTCCAAAGGACTATTTGAAATGCTTGACTCTTAGCTATTTACATACAGAGCAAGCTGTTCATTTACATTATGTGCTCTCAGCGTGTAAGCGCAGTCCTTTGTAAAGCAGGCTGTTCAAGAAGTAAAGAATCTTGGTTTTCACACATGTAATAGCTATTTCAGAAAAATATAACTAAGAAATCCTGAGGTTAAATTCTATGCTAAGAAATCATTTGAAGGTAGAATAGGTCTAATTCCCATTTACTGTAGGAAAACTTTGCATCAATAAAGGGATATTAAAGCAGTTAAATTATCATTTACTATCATTTAAGGTAATGCTGTGCTGCCAGCATAAGTGATATAAAAAGGTGAAATGCAAATACGAATCAGACCTAGTATACTACTTTGAAGTGGTCCAAATTATGTTTGTAATTTCCCATTTTAATGTTGATTTACCCTTTGGCAAGAGCATCCTATAGAGAATTTTCATAGCATCTTTAATGCCATCATGCTCCTTCTTGCTTCTTGTTGGAGTTATAAAAATATGTCAAAGTCTGTGGGCCACAAAAGATTAATGGACTTCCAAGAAACTCACTCAACTAGATTTTCAAATGACTTTCTTGTTCATGTGCAGTAATGGTTCCAGCTGTGAGCAAGATGTGGTGGAGAAGTACAGCTGTTGGTTATTTTTTGAGAGGATAAATCTGTTTTAATTCAGTATCACGTATCCTACGTTTTGAAAAAGGCATATGGGATTTTGTCACACCTCCCTCTCAGATTCTCATCTGAACTGCTGCTATTTGGCTACATAATAGCTGGTGTTCTTCATCCTCTCAATACACACAAACCTGGAGATCAATCACCTATTGGCAGGAGAATTTTCCTAGCAGGGGAATGGGCCAGCGCTGCAGAGGGAGCCCACCAAATGCTACTCGTCCCTACTTTCCTTCCCTCCACCAGAGCTGCCAAGCTATAGTTCAAGGACAAAGAAGAGGACAGATTGCCTGTAGTTTACTGTGAGCTACTGTGTCAGCTCCCTGGGACCTTTAATAGAAGTGTTGAACTATTCTGTCTTTTGCTGGGGCAGATCCATTGGCTGTACAATTAATGAGCCTATCCTGATGCTACAAGTGTCTCTTACTAATTGGCTAGCAGGTCTATTTTTTCTTTTTATGGGTCCCTGGGAGAAGCATTGGAAGAGACATAAGAATAGACCATAGAGATGGCATGTTGAAGGAGCCCGTAAAATAAGAGCACTCTAAAATGCCTTGCCTTTGACCTTCAATCCCATTGCTGCGGTTGTCTAAGGAATATATTAACACAATCACTTTTAAGAAAACAATAGGTACCTAGCAAGAAATCGCTAATGGAGAGCAGGCTACTGGTGAAATCCTGCTCAATTTCAAGGAGATTCTCATTGATTTCTGCATGGAAAAGAAGTTCATTTTTTATGCTACACCATGCTGTCTGTGAGACCAAGGAACACAGGCATGGCCAAAGCATATCAGCCTTGGGCTCTTTGCCAATGCCCCAGACTATATCTTTCAAATGAAAGTGTAAGAAATTCTTTATTAGATGGTGCTGTGAAATTTAGCTCCTCTTTGAAACTCTCCTTCTAATCCCAATGTTCAGAGCTGGCTTCAGACCATGAAGCAAAAGACTTTTGTCACTCCCTGCACTTTAGAATTAACAATTAAATTCTGGATATTTTCCTTATCCATTTCAGTGTCCAGTTCTCTTTGAATTGTGTTCAGCCTTAGCAGCATTTGAGGGAAGCAAGTATCGCTCACATCATATGAGAATTTTGTTTCCTTTGATCCGCTTTGAACTTCACTGGATATCTCACAGTTCTCAGGCTATGAAATCGAGAAAACAGAATATTGCAATCTTCCTTCTCTAGATTCTTCACCCATTTGCATACTTCTCCTGTGTCTTCTGCTATTTATTTTTATTCAGAGTTGAACAATACCAGTCTTTTCAATCTCTTTGTGCTATGTGCTCATTTATGCTGTGTGATATCTTCAGATTGATGTGATCTATCTACCACTGTTCTCCTTTCTTGCGATTTGAATACCACACAGGCTATCTCTAGCTTTGCATGATATAATCCTTTGGGATTAATAAGATTAATTTTGTTTTACACTTTCTAAGACCTTTTCTAAAGTTCTGTTTCATGGCTCTGATGCTCTCCCTAGGCCTCCTTGACAATGAAAGGCTATTTTTCACGAACTTAAAATCCTTTAATTCATTTCTATGTCACTCTGTTTCTTTAAAAACTTCCCTTGATTTTCAGATGTCCCCTTTTGGGCAAGATGTCTTTGATCATGGTCCCATTGTCTAGGAAAAAACCCATATCCTGAAGAAAGAAACATAATGGATTGCCTTTTTGCACTCATCTGCGCACAGGCTGAGTTCTGCTTCTTCAACATTTTGAGCCCAAAGAGAGATCATTCACCATGATCTGCACCTTTCCTAGAAAGGGCTAGGGTCCTCCAGGAAACATGTTTTCTCCACATTGAATTCCTGTGCCAGACGTTATCTGTTTAATTCATTTGTTGCCAGCTAGGATGCCATATTCATGACAATGTGGAGTAGACCCCCCTGGAGGCCAGCAGGAGGGAGGGTGGTGGCGGGTGGGATGGGGCAGATGAAAGGCAGGAGCAAAGGATGAGGGCTCAGGGCGGGGAGATGCCTCAGCACAGCCCAGGTACTGATGGGCGGAGGAGAGGGGCAGGAGCTGCCATGTGCTCAGAACTCTCTGCTGACAGAAAGAAATTTTCCAGGGGCCAGAGGGGAGAGGGCGCAGTGGCTGGAATGCAGGAATCCAGTGACTTGAGTTAAAACTGGGTCTGGGAGCAAGGTCCCGCCAAACAAGGACACAGCAGGCAAGGAGGGAATGATAGATGAACCCTGTTTCTATCCATTCTGTCTCAACCTACTCACCTGAGGCTTTCTCTGGGTTGATAAAATGATTGTTCTTGTCTACTTTTTATTAAAATCTGGGTTGTGAGTTCAAAAGTCTTTCCAGTCTTCCCTGGGTAGCTGACTACATGGAGGATGATGTTGCCTCTTCAGACTGGAAGAGCTCCACCTTAAAGGTCTGGCCCATCACAGGTCCCAACACACTTCCCCTGTTTCTCCATACTTTCCCACAATAAACAAAACACATTCTAGGGGATGCATTATCTTTCCTGGATTTTTTTTTATAATGGGCAAGAAAGCAAAAGAACACAATTCTTCCCCCAGAGCTGATATTGATGGGAGCACAGCTTTGTTCTTAGTTCATACTTGCACAAAGTATCTCATTAAAGTAAAGCTAAGTTATTCCTTTAAATAAGGTGTGAGTCATGCCTGAGAAAAGACTTCAGGATTTGGTCACATTGCTGTGGAAAGGGTATTGCTCTACTGGGAGTTGTCATTGCTCAAGGTAAAGGTTCATACCAATGGGGTAGGAACCAAAAGCCCAAAAGATTTCAAACTGCTTCTGAAAATAAGAAATGCAAGGGATTTATATGCTATCTCTGTATAATCTTTCCATTCAAATTCCAAGTTCTATTGAAGAAAATAAGCTACTATGTATTAAACCTTTGGGCAGAATTGAAGAGAAGCTGAAAACAAGATATGATCTCATCCTGCCCATAATACCAGACTTCCCTTGTTTTACGTGGAGCTTGTTTTGAAGCTTATTTTGAGTTCATTTGGCAATCAGCCACATTTGTCCCTTTTCCATCTCAATTTGTCCATTTCAATGCTGCCATCTTGTGGGCCTACTTAAGTGTCTGGAAGATGCTGAAATAAGTTCCTTACTGAGGCCGCGCACTATACATTTCACCAGAAATCCTTTCCTGCCAAGGACATTCCATTAGTGTTTCTGCCCTTTCTTACTTCTGTCCAAATCTTACTGTGAGTTGTTACAAAATGTTGCACAATTACAGTAAAAATAGATATTATCAACCAGCAAATATATCTGATAAGTAAGCCAGAGCTTTCTTTTTGAGTCATACATCTTATAGTACAGTTACCAGCTAACATGGGCAAATCAGAAGAATTAATCTAACCACAAAAAAGTCCTAAAATATGGGTCATAAAGAGACAAGAAACAACCACATCATTTACTAGAAATAGTCATTTTTCATCTGTTTCCCAGCAGGGCTGCTCTTGCTATAGCTTCTCAGAGTTTCAAGTAGGAATGGCTCTGTTAACGGTCAAACGTATGCATTTGGTTTTGAAGTACAAAATCTGAATTATGCAGTTAATAATCACGTTTTGTCCCTCCTTTTCCCTCTTTCCCTGCAGAGCTGCCACTATACAACTTCAACTGTGCCTTTGGCTGGGGATCCCAAAAGACTTTGTGCCACTGGGAGCACGACAACCAGGTGGATTTAAAGTGGGCAATCCTGACCAGCAAGACTGGGCCGATTCAAGACCACACAGGTAATCATGAGTTCATGATTTAGCCATTTTACATGGGAAGAGGTTTAATAGCAACATGCCTTCCAAAACCAGAGAAGAATGAATTACACCTAAAATATATAGAGTCTCAAAGATGATTCTCTAGGCAACCTAACCCATTATATGTAGTAACAACTGACCGCAATTGTGCTTTCTGTTGGGGAATAGATCGTTTATTGTCAGCAACTGAAGATATTCTCTCCTCCTGACTTGACTGTGGATAACCACCATCTAGGGTAGAAAAAAATCTGAATGACCAAATATTCTGCAGATACCACTTACCAAGTGATACAGTCATAAACAAACTTCACTACAGGGGCTGCCCACCACAGAAAGGTGTTGTAAGTGAAAATTCACAGGTGGATGTATTTCCATGCCCTCCTCCTCTCCAGCAGGAGGTGGAGATTATAGCCATCCCTTCGCTCACACACAATTTTTCCAGAAATATCACCCTGGGAAATTGATTGGTTGGTTTTGTAGTACCTAATCCATGGCTCTGCATAATTAGGCAATAAATATGCTGCTGGCTAGTGGCGAAGGGAAGGTGCTGCGTGACCTGCACAGCCTCTCACTTTAGTGTTCTCTCTTGCATACGTGCAGATTAATCAAATGTGTTGAGATGAATCCCCTTCCCACTTCTGCAACCCTTTGCCTAATGAGAATGACAAGGAAATTAGACAAAATTGGACTTTTTACATTCTGAGACACTTTCAATTCAATCTTAAGACAAGTACAGTAGTTTGGGAAAAAAAAAAAGGCATTGTACAAATAAATGGAAATTAACTAAATGCAGTTAGCTGAAGTGAAGGCTGTAATGGTGGAAAAATTGTGTAAAGTGAAAGGTCTGACATTGAAAGGAGGTTAAAAGCTATGTTAGCCAGAGACTGACAAAATCTAAAAGGCATGCATAAGTAAAGCTCTAATTAAGACAATGAAGACAGAGTTCCTGACCCAGCACTGCGATAATATTCTGGAAATGAGAGCTATCTGCACTTTGCCACCAAGGATTATAGAGAGACTGAACCTGTCTTCAATCAAGAGATGAAGAAATGATATTCTTCAAATGAGATTTTGTTGTTTCTGCTGGGCCCTGCTAGTGCAGAAGACTTATTTGTTCCGTTAGCTGTATCTCCAGTAAGTCTTACAGGCAGCCCCTTTTGCTCCTTACTGTACTGCACTAACTTTCAATATTTTCCAAAATTTTCCTTCAACTCTAAGGGCACCTTCACCTGCCAGGTTTGCCATTCGCCTGCCAGCAGGTACAGAATGAGTGGGGTGGGTGTGAAAGCAGACCTCAAGCAGTCTGAATGGCATTGCCATCCCAAACAAGCCCCTCAGCATCACCACTACACAGCAAGGCCACCCTATATATTGGGAGAACCACAACGAGCGATTCCCGGGCGTATCTTGTTCTCAGCTGCACTTCTATAAAGCTAACAAACTCCACAGAAGTGATCTTCAACAGCAATTGCTTTAAGACAGCAGGATATGCTATATGTCACTTCAAATTATACATGTTATGATTAAGTCTGGCCAGAGTTAGGTCTTCCAACTGAGACAGCCATCCTAATGCTGTGATTATTTTTCTTCTTTCCTCCCTTTGGATTTCCCTATCACCATTCTTTGATGAGATTTGCACATGTTGTGCTGCCCTCTGCACAGAAGCAAAGTTGGAAAGAACATACAGACATGAGCACTGCTGCTGAAGGAGCTGGACAAGCTGTTACTTCAGCAAGACAGAAAAAAAGGGGAAAAAAAAGAAGCCTAAATTTTTTGGCAATTTAATATCATCTTCCCTCAAAAAATTATTTCAAAGACCAGATACTTCCACATGCATATTGGCCAGGATACTTCTGACTGCCCACAGAAAAATCTAAATAAAACATCCTTGTCTCCTCTTAGAAGAAATATTTCCCGTTCTCATTTATTAGGCCCATTCCTTTCAACCACTGGGTTTAACCCACTCCTCTCTGTTCGTGGTTCACTTTTTACTACCCTGTCCTTCTTAATACTTCCCAGAGTGACAGTGCTCATCTTCCCTTCTTCGTTGGTGCAGGACTATACCATTACAAGCCAGCAATTCTCAGTTATATGTTATTTCAAATTAAATACAAGAATATCATGTATAAGCAAAGACCAGTGCTGATAAAATATCACCCTCCCAAAACATCTTATTTCTCCTCTTTTTGACTTTTGTTTAAGCATTGGTATAAACAGATATAGAGATACTGAGATAAGAGAGAGATACTTATTTCAGCATTTGAGAAGTAGTATTTCTTGTTATTACTTTTCTCCTTCCTACTTTCAAAATAACTTTATACCAATGCCAGTAAATGCTGTCTCCATCCCTTTGTGCAAGTGCATTACATATGCAATCTATTCTTACATACACCAGGATGAACTTCATATTTTTCCACCATAATTCTCTGCAAAGAAGCTGTTCAAAAGCTGACTGGAATGGATGCCTGGCTGGTGTAAATCAGAAGCACTTCTCTGTAGTCAGTATCTTACTTAGCAATTTTCTGTTACCAAACTAATCACACTCCCACATGCTTCTCTCCCAGTGTGATTAAGCAAGTAATTTTCCAAGTTAAGGGTATTAGGTATTCAGATTTCAATGTGTATAAATCCATTATGCTCTTTAGAAAATACCAGCCATAATCTCACTCCTTCAGGAAGCAGCTCACAAATATAATATTGCCAAATAATATTATTTGCCCAGTGTGTTCTTGCCAAAATCAAGGGAATAGCTCTGGCACCGTTTGTGACAATGCTTAGGCTCTATTTGGGAGCACTGTTTAGATCTCAGTTCCTGATCTCTGGCCATGGCTGTTCAAAGCTAGTTTACCCTCCAGTGTTCTTCCCATTCTAATCTTGCCCTCTTGAGCACAGATTACTTTAAACAGAGATTAAAAATAGCTCTTTGCACAATTAGAGTAGGCCCCGAGGGATTTCTGTCTAGCCCGCTGAACTAGGGCTGGCTCTCTTCAGAAGGTGCATACTGACTAGTGGAGCATACGCTGTCACACCAAACATGCTTTTGCCTCCTTCCCTGAGCAAAAGAAAATGCCTCATGTGTGCCATGTACTGAACATCTTGTTAGGGTGCACTCTCACAAAGCACCCCAACGAACAGCAAAGGAGACTGCCAGAAGGAATGAACTCTCCTTAGCGCACATCAGCTTTCCCAGAGCTCCCAAGCCAATGCCCTCTGACTCTCTTGGTTGCGAGGCTTGACCTGTCAGCATGGAAAGAAGGCAAAATGGTCGGGGGGTGGTTGGGGCTTCTTAGGTAAACAAAGAATATGAAAGCTGGTGGCTCTTCCTAATGCAGTCCTTCTGTCACAGTAGGAGATGGCAACTTCATTTACTCGCAAGCTGACGAAAGCCAGAAAGGGAAAGTTGCCCGGCTGCTGAGCCCCATGATTTACTCACAGAACTCTGCCCACTGCATGACTTTCTGGTACCACATGTCCGGCGCACATGTCGGCACACTGAAGATCAAACTGCGGTACCAAAAGCCAGATGAATACGATCAGGTGCTGTGGACCCTGAGCGGGCACCAGGCAAACTCCTGGAAGGAAGGACGCGTTCTTCTTCACAAGTCTGTGAAGCACTATCAGGTGAGCTTGGCCACTCCTTGCTGAACTAACAGAGCCAAGGCCAGTAAGACCTTGCTGGTCATGTTTGATAAACCATAGCAGAAAATGTCACTGTAGGATTTATGTAGAGAGTATTCCACCTACAGATGAGGTGTTGTTGCTGTGACAGTAATAATAGCGGCGCATTTCATGGTATCTCAGATGACAGCGATACAAGCAATTTGTTATCAAAGGCCAAATAAATAGTTTAGAAATCATTTCTCATGTCACAAAACTGCACCCTTGCCACAGTTTTGCTGCTGGTGGAGAAGTCTTCAGTGAAGTGATGACATTCTATAAATTCACTTTTGCATGCATAAGTTCATAAAGGTATCCAGTGCAGATTGGCAGGCCACAATCAAGTACATGTAGATGTGGCATCACAACAAGTGAAGATGTGTGTTAACAACTAATTAAGATATCCTGAATGCTGCAATTGTGTGTTAACAGGAAAACAATGTGAACATTATCTTATTTTGCCAGGTGGTTATTGAGGGAGAAATTGGAAAAGGAACTGGAGGAATTGCTGTGGATGATATTAAAATTGACAATCACGTAGCACAAGAGGATTGCCGAAGTAAGTATGAATAGTAAGAACATAAAGAAATCTCATCCAAAACATTATTTATTTTGTTTTGATAGCTTTTTTTTTTCCTGTGAGAAAGGGACAGATAATTATTGACTCTATAGGACGTTTTGCACTGAAAATATCCTGATCTGGCCCGTAGCTTTATTCACAGTAAGTGCCACTGTTATCACCCCACTACCACAGCAGCTGCAGCCTTTTGGATCAGAACTGGCATCCTACTGACATGGGTCACAGCATGTTCACATCCTCACATCTCTCCCTGTATTTCATATCACTGTCCTCTTTAAATTTCTCTGCTTTTCCTAATGTTCTTCCCTGTTCTAACTAATGCTCAAAATCCAATTTTATTTCTTCACCCATTTTAGATCACTTACTGCCAAGCCTACTTTAATTCTTCCCTAGTTTTTTTAGAGGACCGTATCAAACCCTTACAGGATGCACAGACAGGGTGAAATGGCCCCTGCTCTATCCTCTGCTGTTCTGTAATTCTGAGTTTGCTGTGACTTGTTTGCTGTGGGACATTGTCGTGGTTTAACCCTGGCTGGACACCAGGGGCCCACCAAAGTAATGTTAGAGCATGGCCTTTTCCACATCTGAGCCAGGCTATTCCTGAGATGCTGTTTGAGTCCTTTTATTTCTGGCCAGTCTTGAGTTATTCCAGTCACTGCTGATCATATGCACGTTGCATACGGCAGGTAATTTGGCAGCAGCAACCCCAGATGAACACAAGCAGCTGAACCCTGTCCTTCATGATGGAGATGAAGCAATGACTTTTATGTAGGAGAGGGAATAGAACTGTGAACCTTCAGCATTAGAAACATAAACGTATGCCATGTGAGTTGGCAACACAACTGAGAGCAGTAATAGAGGGTGTCCCTCAGCTTTTGTAGCTAATAGCCTTTTGAGGGTAACGTGACAGACTTCAGCTACATGGTAATTTCACTGCAGGATGAGAAAACTGTACAATCTCTTTTTATCACACAGTCCATCTCCTGGGGTTCTTCATATGCCACCAGAGGGGCAGTCACCAGGAAAGAGAGGCAGGATGCTCTGCTTGGTCCTCCTGCAGTGTCCTCAGTGCCAAGAAGGGTGCTGGGACCACAGTGATGGTATTTACCTGATTCCAAATGGGAGAAGAAAGTAACTTCTTTCCTACCTCCACACATCTCTGTTGTTCAAACCAAATGCCGAGCAAAGATTTTGGCCCGTGGGAGCTAAAGCCAAAAGCCTTGTCTGAAGCCCAAACACAAGTGGTCTCACTGGAGTCAGTGAAACTATTCTTGTGATTAACTATGCCTATGCTGATGAAGTGTTATGGAATTGGGCTCCAAAATTGCAAATACAATGAATGAGATGCTAATTCATCACACTGATTTCTCTTTTCCAGACATGGAAAACCCCTGCTGACAACTAAAACTGTGCCAAGACCAGGCAGAGAGGAGTTTTTAAATCTTTCTTTTTTCTCCATTAATTTTCAGAGCCCATCATAATGAACAGTTCTGTCAAGCTGACATAATGATGCTCTGACACAGGAAAATCTGCTATACCATTATTGCCAGCATGATAGTCAATCAGTGTTTGTAACCCTAATAATCAATGTCAATTCTCTTTGCTTCATTAGAATCAACTGATGTGGAGAATGAAATAGATGAAGAAGAAGACACAGAAAGTAATCAAACAGGTAAAAATTGTGTTATTGTTAAAAGAGAATTAATTTTAAAGCATGTTTTCATGTGAAATTGTATATTGTATTTATTTATAGATTAATTCTCTAACTGCATGTTGTATTAAGGTTTTTTATTTATCTAGATCAGATGTTAAGAAGGCTTACATTTATTTGGAAGGTGGAATAGTTTTATTCTTCTGTGTCATATAGTCTTATGGACTTTGAATTATTTATACCTGTATCAAACCCTTCAAACTTTATATACATAATTTGTTACATCATATACATATATATGCATGCACGCTATAGCTCCTTAGTATTTTGTTATCTGCAAGGCTTGTCCACAGCTAAAGGAACAGCTATAATTATATCTTACAATTTATGACTCACGCGGTGTCTAGGTAATTAGGCTCAAGGCTCTTCAGGCTAATTGTTTCTCAGACCTGGCTGAAAATGTCATTTTATGACCAGTCTACCAAAGCATTATCATTTTCAATGATGATAGCTGTAAATGGATCATTAAATGGATCATAATTGTCATATTGTCCCAATAATAAAATATCCTTGCATTTTTCAGGCAATGAGCTTAATTTTTTTGTTACAGTCAACAGGATTGCTGTCATTGATTTCAGTGAAAGCAGTGTTTGCCCAAAAAGACTTTTTAGTTTTTCCTGCAACAATTAGCAGGGTTTGCAAGCTTAATGGATCTCTTTCATAAACCAAAAGGGGTAAGGGAAAACGTTATGATACTCAATGAATATTTCACACAAGGGGGCAGAGTGCTCTTCTGTGTCAGTTCTGTCGCTATTTCCATTTCAAGGTCAGTGAAGTGGACATGGATGCAAACCAGCTGCAGATTCCAGACCAATGTCTGAGGCTGTAAACATTCACACTGAGCTGAACAAAATTTAATTAATATTTTTGAGCTAAATACTGCAAACTGGCAGAATATAATCAAAAAGTCTGGTTATTCATTCCCAAGACTCCCACTTAATCCAAGGCAGAATCAGACCCCTGCTAACCTGCAGCAGATTCAGGGATTGGAGAACAGTATGGAAAAAATCAACAACTCTTTGGGCTGCATTATAGTTTCCAGCTATTTATGACTACCTCCAAGAATCTGGGTTTTCAAATTTTGTAGCAATTTATGCCAGAAACTTGATGTCCTTTCTCCACATTTCCAACTCATCAAAGTTCTACCTAGAATTGGTTCTGAACATTTTGCAATTCTTTCCTCCATTTCAGGGTTTACGCCTCCATACCATACAGGTGAGGACTACGATGATATCTCCAGGAAACCAGGCAATGTCCTGAAGACCCTAGATCCAATCCTTATTACCATTATAGCCATGAGTGCACTTGGGGTGCTTTTAGGAGCCATCTGTGGAGTTGTCCTCTACTGTGCCTGTTGGCACAATGGGATGTCAGAGAGGAACTTGTCTGCACTGGAGAATTACAATTTTGAACTGGTCGATGGTGTAAAACTGAAAAAAGATAAACTAAACACACAGAATTCATACTCGGAAGCATGAAGGTGTAAAGCGACTGGAGAAGTTTCAGAGAATCGGGATGGAAGGACATAGCTCGGTCATGCTGGGGAACTGTTGATCTTCTTTTACTGTACAGGCTGAAAAGTGCATTGATGACACTGAGCCAAGCTTTTCTCAGGAGCTTCAATGAGTGTGTAACCAACAAACATGGACAACAATCTGTGTTAACAATCTGAATCATGTACAGTCTGCTTTTTCTGTTGGTTTTATTTGAAATAATCGAATGCTGGTGTTGAGACCAAGTATGATTGACTTATAGTTCATTTTGTCTTTCTTTCTCTCCCTCTTTTTTTGTTTTCCGTTAATGGATAATTTTGGTTTTACTGTGCAAAATCCAAGATGCTGTCACAAAATGTATTCAGTGGGGTCCTTTGGATGGACATGCTGTCTGTAGCTCAGTGCCCAGAAAATATTGGAGTAACAGCAATTTAGTGGACTCCTGCACCTGTATTTGTGTATAATTGCTCGTGTTGTGCATAGGCAAAGAAGGGTTAGGATGTTTTTGAAAGTACTGCTGCATCAGTACCGATATAGTGTGTCAGCTCTGTTTACGAAGCAATACAGTCAAATTTTATTGATGTTTTTCAGTGTTGTACTAAATTTTGTGCTTGTGAACTCCATAAAAGAGTATGTGCCATCATCAGACACAACTGGTAACCGAGTGTTCTGCCTAAAAACTAAACAAAAAAGTCCTTGGCACTGGCTAGTGTATGTCCTCTCAAGTGCCTTTTTGTTTGTACTGCTTCTCATTGTGTTAACGTTAACTATGGCTCTGCTTCTCTGCCGTTATGCCCCTGTCTTTAATCATACTCTGATGGCTCACTGACTAAAGGAAAAGTATATTTTAGTGTGAGAAAGTAGCCTCAGCAAGGCAAGGGCTAATCAGATTTGACAACCTGGCTCGATTGTTCTGCTTTCTGTATTTCAACCTCATGTCTCTTGACCCTTTTGTATAAAGCTGCAATATCCCCTTTTATTGTTCTTTCATATAGAATGTATTTTCAAATGTAAAATCTCTCTCTCCCTTTCTCTTCTCTTCCTCTCTCTCTTTCTCTCTCTGAGTAGTTTGCATAAGCATTTGCCATTGCCAAGGAAAGAAAACTGCAGCTTTAACTTGCTGGTAATGGCAAAGGATTTTATTAGAGTTTGTGTTAAAAAATAAGGGAAAATTCCTAACTTTACCCTCCAAAGTCGAACTTTGGGTTTCTTCTTAACAGCATAAAGTGACAGTATCTTTTTTCCTGAAGTCATGAAACATGTCTTTTACCCTGAACAGCTTGCCTGTTAATTACCCTAGGGAAAATGATTCGCTTACTGAAAAGATTGCCTTTAAAATGAGAAACTTTCCTCCTCCTGCCCCTACCTGAACCCAGAGTTCTGTTCTCTCAGTAAACGTGTATTTTCATGCTAATCAATGCTAATTGGGCGTACGATGGGTACTGAGGACAGAATAAAATCCCACGGTGTATGTAGGGTATGTTCTTACCATCCTGTTTTATCCAATTGGCATTTCACACCAGCAGGTTTCTGTTTGACCAGAAGTGCAGATCGTGACAGGTTCAGTCAGCTGAGTAGCGTAAGCTGTCAGAAAAATGTGTTTGACGATTACATGGCAATTTTTTTATATTTTAGGACAAATATTATTGGACAAATAATATTCAACAGCCTATGCAGCTGGTCCAACAGGGTAGAAAGAAACAAGATTTTGTGGCCCTCGGGGGTCCATAGGAGGAGGCGAGGGACCAGAGGGATCATTCCCCTCCTGCAGGTGCGAGGGGAGCCCCTGGGTTTTCTGCAGTGACCTACACACAGCACAGCCATAACAGTGGAAGAAGGCAGCTTTAACCTTCCCTTGGGTACCTACCGACCGGCAGGTAAAACCAGTGCAAACGTGGGGAATGGAACGTTCTGCAAAGTGCTGAACTCATGTTTCTTCTCACCGATTTCCCCAAGCAGAGTCAGGGACTGTGACTTTCTGAGTTAGTCTTTTCCAAAATTGCTTTTGCAGTAGAGCAATGAAGTACCCTGTCCAGGATTAGGACTAAAGAAGGGCTAATTCAGCCTTGAATTACAAGAGCAACGGAATCTACCCCTATTTATCAATTAAATGTTTTGAAGCATATCTTTTCACCAATACAAACCATAAAACAGATAAACCTGTAGAAAACCCACCAGTAACCTAGAAACTGAAGAAAAGGGAGGGGGACTGGAGGTAAAAATATGAGTCCGGAAATTGAAAATATTTTAAAGGAAGACCCAATAGAAACAAAAGCAGACAGTTGCTACTTCAAAACAGTTCTAGAGTCAGAGAAGACAGTGAATATTCAAACACCCATTTAGATGCCTAAACTGGAAGAGTAACCTCCCTGGGCTCTATACCTGGGGTCCTCCCGAAGGTAAGACAGAGCACCTAAGGCCTGAAAGGTAGGCCTAAAAGTTAGGCCATGAAATGTCCCAAAGAAAAAACTCGCTTTGGCAGAGGCAGAATTTTCATTTGTATCCAACAGTGTGATTTGACCATAACAGTAGCGCAGCAGCTAGTTAATTAACCCAAAGAAGAAATGGATTTTTCAAAACTATTTTCAGCACACTACCACCATCTGATTCAGGTGTTAGGGTCTGTTCTCCTTAGCTGAAAAACCTTCTAGTCCACTAACCTGACTGAGAGTTACATGCATATATTGCCTTGAAGAGAAAATCCCATTGGGGAGCCAAGCCCAAAACCTTTTGAAATATTCCCATGGATTTCAATAGATTCTGGCCCAGCTCTTGGTCTTGATCTATTTGAACAGTAAAGCTGGTGGTTGGTGGTTTTTTCTTCTTTTAACATACTGAGAATAGTGAACGTAAAAAGAAATGTATCTCCTTTGTGGTCTTTAGACCTTACTATGATAATGAGGATCTAGCACTGAAGATTTGATTTCTCTGAAGGTAATAGAATGAAAGTTGCCCTTCGATAAAGGAAAAATGATACTGCAACTTTACATTGAAAAGTATCTTGCACTGATAAATATATTTAAAAAAATTATATGTTTATAAAGTTATTAATTTGTAAAGGCAGTGTTACAAAATGTTCAGTTTATATTGTTTTAGATTGTTTCATAATTTTTAAAGTGTAAAATAACATATTTTTTTCTTTATTGAAAAACTATAAAAATCTTCTGTAGTAAAATGATTTCATTTTACTGGTATATTATTGCTTCATGTTTTGTACCATCATAAAACTTTGTGCAAATTTTTTTTACAGAAATTTTTATTTTCTATGACAATATGACACTTGTAAATTGTTGTTTCAAAATGAACAGCGAAGCCTTAACTTTAAATGACATTTGTATTCTCAGACACTGAGTAGCATAAAAAAAGAAATCACATAGAACTGAACTGTAACTTAAATTTCCAAACTATGACTACTACATTCCAAAGAAACAGTTGAATTAAACATTTTCATAAAATATCCCATACCTGATGTATTTTATTATACTAAAATGGATTGGTTTTATCAAATGGCTGGGTTTATTTAGCATTGTGTAACAAGCACAGTGTTTTAATCATGGTTACACATGTTGGTAGGCAACTCCAACAAACAGACACCTTGGTGGGACCGTTCATGGTTTAGGATGGAGGGATTCACCCTCTGCCTGCTGGAAGACATTCCCACAACATGTCTAACTTTGAGCCAAAGAGCAGGGGGGTTTAAGAGGACAAATCTGCCACCACTGCTTGCAGGTTGTAAGTCACCTTGCTGCAGCGGGAAGCCAAGCTGCACACCCTACGTAAGTCATACATGTCCCTTGTGGCTTGCTCTTGGGGGCGTGAGTTTTTCCAGGGAGTAATGTCCATTTTGGACAAGTTGCTCTACCAAGTCTCTCCTCCAGTAGTAAGGTTTGTACTGATGAGCTCCCAGCAAAACTCCACTGAAGCCATCAGGAGTTATCCAATCTCCCAATGAATTGCAGTAGTTCCTGATGAGAGCAAATGCTGCAAGAGCAACCCATTGGGCCTGATTTGGCATTCAGTTGGGTACTGAACTCATCTGTGGAACATACGATCATGGGTAGGGAGGCCTTCAAGAAATCTGCATCCAGAACAAAAGCTTTAGGTTGCACATTTCCTATTTTATGCCATACTTACCTATTTGTTTCTTTTTAACACTGAGCAGTCTGCACATTAAAGATTGTCAAATCCTTTCTGTACATTGCACATATGAACAATGAAGACACTGTCATTATGTCTCCAGGCTGAATGCTCATGAACAAACATTTTACTTCAGCTACTTTACTACTCCTGGGAAAAATATTGTACTTTTTACTACATATTTGATGATTGTTCCACCTGAAGAGAAAGTATCAAATCTTTCCTCCTCAAGAGAGCGGTGTTGTGGGTACCTGTTTACAATATGAGATGGAACTACAGCAATGCACCTGAGCAAAACTTGGCTTCCTGGTCAGAATAGGGAATGCTCTCAAAAGACAGTTGTGAAGGCTGTTGTCCATATAATCGCGAAATTCAAATTCCTTAGAAATGTACTTCATTGCACTCTGTTTGCTTCTGTGATAAGCAGCCGTGGGGCTCTTTGAGGGAAAATAAATGGCAATGGAATTAATTAGTGAAAGAAAGAAATCTAGAAAGTGAATCCATTGAGGATAAAGTTCAGAAAAGAGAGGTGAGTATTTTAAGTTAAGAAAATTCTCTTCTTTCATTTGGGGGAAATTAATTAGCCTAGAAGCTAACAACTACTTAGCACTAAACCTTCAGTTTTCCACACTAAATAGGCTGCATAAAGGAAAGACAAAAATGGTGCAATGGGATCTGGATTGCATTTCAGAACATAACTTGTAAACTTGAAAGAAAAAGAAGAGCAGATGGAAATAACAGATGGGTCAGCTACAGACAACCAGTGCCAGAAGTGCATAATTCTGAGGCTCAAATATTAGGGTCACGGTCTGTAAAAAGGGTCTTTGGCAGGTAGTGACAAGCAAACCCTATTATTATTTCACCAATTAAACATACCACCCCTGAGCCAGCAGCCATATAGCCACAGCACTGAGCCCATTTCCTTGCCGTCTGGCAGGATGTAAAGTACAACAAAATACACAGCAAAAGGCAGATGTACAGGAGAGGCAGGGGCAGCACAGCTGACATAGGGCTGGGTAAGGCCCACTGGCATCATGGAAATGACAGCAGTGCCAACCTGTACAAACCTGCCCACTGGACCGAAGCTGTCTGTCCCAGAGGAGATAAAGGCTCCTCGGTCCTCATAAACTACCTTATATGAGGACTTAGCAGGCGCATACTAGTATAGCTCTAAAATCGACCCTCTTAAGTCTTTCCTTACATACAATTAGTCCATTTCTAAGTCAATTCTCCTAACTTGCTTTCCCAAAGTCAAATGTCGAAGTTGGGTTTGATTTTCAGATCATGGCTTCTGGACATTAGATCCCAGAAGTAATTCCCTTCCCATTCCTTAATTGTTCTGTCCTTTGCAATGCATTATGCCTAATAGCATATTGGTTCAAGCAACATTAATTTATTAGAGCTTTAATTTCTTCTTTTATACCATTTTATGCCTCAAGTCACCCATAACCACAATTTTATCTACAAGTGTTTGTTAAATTATAGCAGAGTGTATCTAATTTTTTTTTCCATGGGATATTTTGTATAGCTGCTTTATTTGCTGGTTAGTCCCCCTATAGACCCTAATTGCTTTTCTACAGTAGGTCAGTTCTCTATGTACACTTCTATTCTCACAGCTACACACAATCAAACTCTAATCTTATCACCTCAGGACTGATGGTGTCTCAACGTTTATAACTGAAAATCTCATTAAAAAATCTTCTGGCATTTTTCACAGATGGATGGAGTCTTATCATGTGTCCAAACCTAATTCCACCTTCAATAATCATATTCTCCTATTTAAATTTACATTGTTTTTATTCATCTCTCAGACATTTGATTCATGTCCCTGTCATGGCACAGCATCACTGCACGCCGTGTGCTGTGTTTTATTACAGAGAGTTGTGTTTCCATAATGGGTGAGGTGGGTCTGATTGAAAAAGGAATTACAGTCTTACTGGAGCACCGTTGGTAGCAGACAGAGAGGTCAGGCAGTGCTCTCGAGGGGAGAAGGTAGAGAGGAGGTTTGGCAGGGTTTGGCAGGTGTCGCCATGACAAAGACTGAGGGATTTAACAATGGGAGGCTGGAGGATGAAGGCCTTGCCTGAGGAAACAAGTATTTCAGGTGACATGAGCTGCGAAGGGAATTACCAGAAAAACTCTCACGTTTGGTTCCTTCATTTTTTCCTTGCAAAAAAACCCCTTCACAATTCTCAAAAAATGTCTTCATCACAGAAACGTCTCTGGCAGCTGTCATGCACTTTTCCATCCTCAGGCATTGAAGAAGGGAGTGGGGGTAACAACCCATCTGTTAGCTGAACCTACATGGTGGATTTCTACACTCAAAAAGGCAACAGGTGTGGATGTGACTTTGAAGACCCAGGCATCATCTCAGGACTATAAGGTTGGCATTCTTTATGCATCATTTTCATCCTGAGCGCCTTTATTCCCTTTCCTCTCTAACTTGTTGTTTTATGCTGTCTGTTTCAGAAGTAATTTGCCTGGGCTGAACTACTGTTTTTTATTATTTCCTACTGTCAATATACCTTTCCTTAGTGCAATTTATGCTTCTCTCACTGCTCAAATACTTTTTTAAACATCTCCCTATGCATTACTAAGGCATGCATAGCATGAAATAGCCCCACCGAGTGCCACACATACCCCGTGTCAGAAGAGAGAAGAGCTTACCTCGTCCCACCCCTCCTCTTCCACATCCCTGCCAGAGCTGTGTTCTCCACATTAGGGACCCAGATGCTATGCCTTTAATAAATAATCTACCTTTCAGGGACTCTCAATGTTTTCTATATCAGGCCTGATCTCTTTGCATTAATTCATTAGTTAAATACCGATACCAACCTTCCTACTAAATATTTACTTACCAGCTTCATAACTTAGCATACCAGAGTGGGTCACTCTCATTTTGCCTTTTGAGACTACTAACTAGAGCCCAGTGTTTTATCTTTCTCTCCTTTTAACCTTCTAATCTGACACTGTTTCCCATAGCTCTATCAGTAAGGAAAACAAAAAAAAAAGAGAAAACCTAAAATGAAGGCATAGCTGTGTCTGCTTTCTATCTATGTGACTGAATGAACCCACTGAATATGTAAAAAAATTAAATTTCTTTTTGCTTCAAAATGTGTTTTTGCGGAGTGAGGAGGAAAGCCACAAGACTGGTCAGAGGTGGTCTGGGAAACAGTGAGGAGACAGCCACTGGAGCCTTCTGAAAACTATGCTGTAACATCTGGAAAGGCTTAACAACTCCACAAAGTGATGGGAGCACAGGATTATCAAAGTAGGCAGGCTGTGAAGGTATTGGTTTACCCCAACCATGGTTGAAAAAATGGAAGAAAAGTAGGAAAATACTTAATATTAACAGTAGAACAGAAAGGACCTCCTTACTTTAGGTTCTACTAGTCTCTCTTTTAATCAGTCCTCAGAAGCTGGAAGACAAAGCAAGGAATGAACTCAACTACAACTCAGTCCCACTTACAGCTCATATTGACTAATTCATGTCCTACAGTTATCATGCAGCTCTGAGGCTGAGGCAAGGAGAAGTTGGTTGCCACCACCCTTTGTGTGAAAGACCTCTGACCCTCAACACCAACTCCTTTGCATGTCCGAATGGTTACCTGCAGGAAGCGATACCACTTTTCACTCATTGCCCACATATCCAAATGTATTTTTTCTTGCTCTAGGCCACATTATCTTCTTTTTGCATTTCTTTGGCCTTTCTTCTTCTTAAGACAAGGCCTGCCAAATAAGCCACGTTTCCCCAGACTCCCTGTCTTGCATGGTGCAGGGCACCCCAGTTCCCATTTATCAGCTTAGGAAGCCCAGTGTGGGACCAGACCTCCCGTGTGCTCAGCTGATGCTGCTCTGCTGCCCCAGCCCCTTGTGGCCTGCTGGTTATCTTGCATCACTGTCTTGTTTGGATTGGAGGTTCATTGAAAGTTCACTTGAAATCTGGACTCTTATTTCAATGCCATAATCTGTAGGCGACTAAGGATCATCTTTGCTACTTTTAACAAGTTTTTTTCCACAATCTATTCCCTTTTCTTCATGCATACCGAGGTCTTAAAGTGGTCAACTTAAATCCATATATCTTGATAAACTTCCTGAATTACTGCTGCTGAATGGTAGGCCATTATCTACAATTAGTTTATGGCTCTTAATAGCTATTATTGCAAAAGATGGATTTCTCTATAGCATAAGTGTCTTACCAAAGATCCTGTTAGTACTCCTGCTTATGAAAAGGTAAGTGGTAGCTGCTTTCTGTAAAAGATCAGGTCACTCTCCAAGCTGAAATAAACCAGTACCAGGTTACTACTATGGGTAATAAATAGGTTATATGCATTATGAGGACTAATGGTTCTTCTTTCCTATGTACTGTCGGTAATAATGTAAATGTGCACAGCTCTATATAGAAAAACAGACTGAAGAAATGCTGCGAGGATGTCACCATCTAGTTTAAGAGAAAAATACCAAACATCTGTCAGTCACAAGCAGAGGATGTAGTAACTTGCCTCAGAGTAGGAGCTTTTCTTTTTCTGTTTATAGAAGTATGGTGGTTAGTTAGAATAAGTGTGTGCCAATTCGCTGGAGAAAACTATGGATTTATGAATCTCCTTGAGGAAGTGCCTTCTGATGAAGGACACGAAGGAGCAGAGAGTGGAGGGAGACTAGATGGGGTCATGAACTTCATTTTACTTCTCATCATGAGTAATAGTGCTAAACTGATAGTCAGTCAGATCTCTCATTTTCTTTAATTTAACGCTATTCTTCTTGCTCCTTGCATTACTGACCCCACATTATAACTGAACCATGTGTTTTATTACAATGCTAAGCACTGCTTTAAATGCATATGAGAAGATTTCAATGCTTTTTATGCCGCACAGTTACGTGTGGTGAGTTTTGTTCTTTTCACATAAAGAACCATCTCAGAGCTAACAACTTGTATTATTTTAATCAAGTCTCGTTTCACATGGGTTGTGAACTTTAATACAGATTGCCATTTCTTCTGGGCTTCAAATATAATGCACAGCTCAGCACAAGCCTGACCTCTGTGGTTTCATATCGGCACATACTTGCTAAAGGCACTTCATTAGACACCAATGGCGATAGAGCTTTCAGCCATTTTACTAGCTGTCTTTGGAGCTGCTGCTGATTACCAATATATCCATCTTAACCAGTAACGCGTTGTCTGTGTGTTAAATATAGTAAGCACACATATATATGTATCTCCTGAGATACAACCATGATTCTACAACAGAAGGCGAAGAAGCACTAGAAGTGCTAGAATAGAGGGTTTGCCTAAAGGTAGAGGTCTGTGTGATTATTAAACAACTGAAGGTTTTAGTCAGGTTTGGGGATTCCTTGTGACAGCGTAATGCACTTAGAAATGCAAAGAGCATCTCTACAGGCAGAAGTATTTTCAGGCTGCTCTCATGTTGCTCTTCGAGCTCAATTCCTAGCTCAGATTTTGCAGGTTAAAGGGAGAGTCTTTAATATTCAGCAAATATTTTCCCCCACTACTTTACACATATAATATTTCTTGAGGTAAAGGAATTTGTATTTAATGATTATATTGTGATAGTGCCTACAGAATAACAACTTGTGGTCCCATAGTGCAAAAGAACATGCAAAGATATAGCAAATGTACATTCCTACCTCACAGGCAGGAGCTGTAATGTGGCTGCTGTGAGCTTAGGAGGTTCTGAACCCAGGATCTTCGTCAAGTGCCTTTATTGCCACCCCTGTCTCTTGTATTTTCCAGAGCTGTTGCTGGCTTTTATGATACATCAAAAGTATGGGACGCTACTACAAATGTGGTCACTTAACCTTCAAGGGTAGCATTCGGTTTATCTACCACTGAAAAAACTGGACATCATCTCCAAAGTCCAAGTTATACCCACTGTTTCAAACACCTGCCTGAGGATGGGGGGAATTTTCCTCTTAAAGTATCAGTTTCTCTTTTCTATAGAATAGTTTAAAGTGATAGTTCAGATTTAAAAGCCTATATTTTAGATGGGTAGAATGAAATGAACAAAATTTCCTGACTATTTCTAATTATGAACAAATGGTGGTTTTGTTTGGTTTTCCCTGCGACAAAGATCTGAACTGCTTTGACTGATTTTGATCACAGCTGGTTTTGACATCTGAAAGCATTGGTTCACCTGCCAACCAGCTAACAGAAGTAAAACTTAATGATTTAGGCTATGGTAGGACTCTCAAAACCCACTGGCTCAATTTCAGTAGTGGAGGTAAAGGTGTGGTGTGAAAGTAGGTGGAACGTTGGCTCCTTTGTCACTGTGTCATCCACTGCTACGTACAGAGTTGTGATATGCCTTGAAGATGTCTTATCTTCATACTTAGGCAGACTTGGGTCTGGTCATGTCTTTATTCAGAATCTAGAATTGAGAATTAAGCTTGGATTTTTATAGGCTTGTTAAATTTGCTTCTTAAATTGACTTTGCTCTGGCTGCTACAAGCTCATTATACCGTATTCCTACAGCACTGCAGTTTAGACTGATCATTGCCTACCCCACAGTCATCTATTCATTTTCTCACTTCCTCATCTTGTGTCTTAGTTTCATTCTGATCTACTTGTGTAACTTCACGCAAAGCTGTTGGGGTTTTTTTTTCTTTCTTAGAAATTTGATCAACTTACCATTTTATTCTCTGGTACTCCTTCTAACTCCATGAATAAAGAGCATACATTTCAGAAATGCAGCTCCTCGTTCCCTATAGGAAGTCTCAAACTTCTGCAACTTATAGCTGTATTTCATAACTTCCCATGCATTTCAGACCATTCTTTTAGATGGCTTGTTAAGTATTTTTCTCAGCAAGGAACACACTTATGTCCATGACAGGCAGGATTGAAGGATGACCCAAAATCACTGTCTGCTTTTGATACAAAAGGAGTCCTAGTGAACATATTAATGAATCCTGACAGAACCTCAAAATGACCTGGAAGAAACCAGCAGAAGTGTTAGTAAGCATTATTATAGACACTGCTATTAACACCACTGTGCTTGCAGTGAACCTCAAAATCTTTTCTGATTACCTTTTATTAGGAAAACTCGTATTTCTTATCTGAATATGCATTTTAACAAAAGGGTCATGGCATGTCTTCCTTCTTTTTGCATTTATTAGGACAAGCAGGACAAGCCCCAGTATGTGCCATGTAAATCACCATCTTCATGAAATTTGTTTTGATTTCTTAGTGCTTGCTACACCAAACAGACAGAGGCATCCATATTATGTCCATGTTACTCTGCAATATATTTGGGAATCTCCATGTTTCAGAGGGCTTTGATTTTCATCTCTTCCGAGATCGTTTTCTGTTTCTCCATCTTCGCTATGAAGAATGAAGATAAAGATTTGCTGAGTTTCCCTTCAATCATTCTAAAAAAATATGTTTTTTCTTTTATGATTATTGCCTCAGGTCAGTGCAAGTTCTAAAACAAGTATAAAAGCATACAAGAGACAGCTGTGATCCCTTAGGCGCATATGTTATCAAATGGCTGCAAGATATTGTACAAACAAAATGCGCAAATGATAGAGAAATGGGAAATGGCTCATCATTTCCAAGTCCTTTAAATAGAAGTAATCAGGCATCCTGAAATCTGCTAAGCTATGCTGAAGCTGGGGAAAGCACTGAGCAATGAAAATGTCCCTGCTCTTCCCGGTAACGGCGCTGCCAGACCCAATGCTATGGGCCTTACTCAAGTAAGGCAAGCCCAGAAAATCACATGAGATGAAGGAGAAATGGTCAGGGCCACTGTCCACTGTTGCTGGCTGAAAAACAATGCCAGTGTCCTAGACGACTATTAGTAGACAAGTAATAAGTGCCATAGCAAAAGAAGACTGCAGAAAAACTTGAAAAATGCAAAGTAAATGTTAACCAGTTGCAGAAGGAGACAAAACTGGTCATTAGTAATTCACACAGTCTTTCAAATATTAAATAATAATTATGATCTTTTGCACAGAACACAATTTTAGCTTTTATCATTACAGCTTAGATACAGCTCCCCGCACTGAAACTATTTTTTACATTAAATGCATTATAGTAGTTGATGCTACCATATGGAAATCAGGACCTGTAAGTTCACAAAGCACATTCAGAATGTAAGAAACCCCCAGATGGCAAGTTTCAATCAACTACTGTTGCTAACAAATATATAAATCCGCTTTTTATATAATTTTCTAAAGTTAGTAGGCCTTCATTCCTCAAGCAGTTGAAATAACTTCTGATCCCCAGACGTGTTGTTTGGTGCATAACTACATGAAGATGCTGGTTCACTTTAGGCTCTTAACTCACAGAACTCATTAAACTTCCAATTTAGCTGTTCTGAATTACTGTCTGTGAGAGCTTATTTCTCTGAATACGAAAGAAACATTAGAAGACAAGTCTCTTCTCCTCTCCCCCCAAAACAGTTCCAATGCTCAACTCCTGCTGTAAATTACTATGCAGCATAAGCCAAAGTCTCAAGAACTTTCTGGCTTCTTTGCTATTGGCAAACACGTTGTGATCATTCAGCAGTTTTTCAGTTTTTTTGAAACTCTTCTGCTCTTAATTTCACTGGAAAGAATGAAAACAGAGGCAATTGATTAACACGCACATAGGATCTGTCCAAGATTTTTGACCCAAGAACCTCATGGCCATCATATGCAGCACCATAAATAAGTAATAATTTAAAATACATCTGTAAGATTTGGCATCATCTCAATATTCCACACATAAAACTATACGACTGTAAAATGTATTTGATGGCCATTGGTAGTGACAGGACTTGTCTTTTTAAATTCCATCTCATCTCTAGAGTAATTGAACTCTGGTGCAGCTGCTGGAAGCTCGAGTTCCACTTTCCAATACAGCATTATCATTTGATTGTAAAGATTGTAAAGATTTCACTCTTTTCCAAACACTGAAGAGCAACGCAGGACGAACTCTGAGAATGAATATTCCAGAGATCATGGACATTTTTAGACCTTTAAAACAAGCTACCCCTGTGGACTGAACAAAAACGTATCTTGTCAGCCAGTGAAGATGAAATGATCCCCTGAAGCAGGGGTTTGGCATTGTGAGAACATTTTTAAAGCTTGGTTTGAAACCTGCTTGAACACAAATTCAAGTATATTGAAAGAGTTATGAAAGAGTACTTAAAATACTATATATTTTAAATGTGACCCTAGATTCTACATGGACAGAATGATAAATAAAAGTTAAGAAAAGTAGTTCATTAAGCAAAGAGTGTGACTGCAGTTTCCTAACATCTGTCTTCATCTCTGTACGGATGATGATTTCTATTGTTTTCTTTAGCTTGTGAAATAGAACCGGTTGTCACCAACACTGTTGCCTTTTCAGTGAAACAGAGCATTTGGCTGTGGCAAATTGTCCAGTTTTTCTAACTATTCACGGTACAGGTTCGGCTGTCTCTTTTCTGAAGAATTTGCACTGAAGGCCTAACAAGAAGATACACAGCTTAGTCGTATTACTGCCTTCAGCACTTAATTAAAGAGGGTGCTACTAGGAAAGTGGATTTAATCCCAGTGTTTTAATTAAATTCTAGCTTGGCACAAGTCCACCTGTCTGGATTCAATTGGATATAGTTCTCCTTCCTTCTTGCTCCAGACATTACTGTTGCCTGCTCCCATTGAAGTGCTGCAGTGATTCTCTCATTGCATTTCAGCGCAAATAAAGGCAGCCCTCAAATACAGAGAGCCTCTCGCATAAAAGGGATGTAACATCAAAGCTACTATTTAAGACTAAAGTGTCACACCATTTACATGTTCATATTGTCTGAGGCAGGCAGTTGTGTTCACACTCTGGTCCCATACCGAGTGTGATGGTGTGGCCACTCATGGAGCTCAGCACAGACTGCTAAAATTAGTTTGGAAAGGCATCATCTGTACTGCGAGCAAGAGCCAAGTTATCACTTCAGAATTGTACTGGACAAGTTTATACAAGCTACAGTGACTTTGTTATGAGTTACAGAGGGGACAGAGATTTCCCACTCAGAGGGGCAGAGAGGGGAAGTCAAAATCCTGAAAGTATTGAAGGTGGGCAGTATTCTGCAGCTTCATTTTACTCATCTTTTAAAATCCTAATGCTAAACACAGTCAGTAGTATATAAGTGGTAAACTTGTGGAGAGGAACTGAGTATGACCCATAGTTTGGTTGCTCTTAAGGTGGAAAGGGCTCTGAATCATGTGGGTAAGGATGATCACCAGGCTATCATTCCTTCACCAAAAAGAAAACAAAGCAACACAAAATGCAGGTCTCATTTTGTTCCACTACATAAAATGAATTTTAAACACTGACATTATTATTGAAACAAAAACTTAGGTCATTTGCTGTCTCTTGCCGAAGAGTTGCTCAGGCATATCATAGGGAAGAGAGGACGAGGCTGGAAGGAAGCAAGGAAAGGCTCTGAAGGAGGAAACTTGAAAGAAGTGAGTTAACACTCTCCTGCTAAACACCAGAGAAAGAGATCAAGCACAGAGTCACAGCAGTGGGATTCATCCTCATCCTCTCCAGTCATCCAAAAGTGAGGTCTGAGCCAGCCACCCAGCTTCCTTCTGTGAGCAGAGATGGGCAGCTCCAGATGGCAATTCAGCTCCTGATTCTTGGATGTCTACCTTAGCAAAAGACAAATCCCCAGCGTGCTCCAGCAGTCAGGTAGCTACGTGCCACCACTGACTCAAGACTTCTTAGTTAATTAGAGTTGAAATGTCGACATATGCCTCGCTTACCGCTCCCGCAGCCTGAACCCGCTCTCACATCTGACTGTTACTGCTCATCTTTTTACTCCCTTCTTCAGGCATAGGAAACAACTGTTGAAAGATATTTGAACTTAGAGAGAGAGAGAATATTGATGGTAAGGAGAAAGCACAGGGCATGTGATGCATTATATTTTAGAACTACTGAAAAACAGGCAAGTCTCAGCACGGATACCGGTCTGTACCAGTATGATGGCTCTGTTTCCCCTTAGGTGGCATATGTGAAATACTGAGACTACACCCCCTCCCCACATGAAAGCAAATACTAAGAAGTGCACATGTTTACCAGCCTGAAAGTCGTGCCACGTAAGACCGTTACAACCTGGCAGGCACTTGCCAGTTTCACTCTCAGAAAAGAGCATTTTGCCACTCTCAGTTTGCCTACCCATTCTGCCTTTAAAAAGACCACTTTTTGCCAGATGAAGAACATTAGTGCCCAAGAAGTAGATATTAAGGGGGGGAAAAAAAAAAAGAAAAGACACTTCTTACTGAAAATAACGGCGTAATTAAGGAGTAAACCATACCACAAAGTGCATTGTCAAGCTTGCAGAACTTACGTGACTCCGGCACATTATGAAACTAAATGCACTCAGTTACCCGGCAGGAGGCAAATATCTAACTCAGAGCTGCATGTGCCCAGATCCATCTTCATAGAAAATTATAAAAAAGCCAGAGGCATGTTTTGTTTTGTTGTTTTGACTTAGGGTTTGCAAAAGCCGATAGATCCACAAGGCTTCATACCGAGCAAATTCTGGAGATCAGAAAGCACCTTCTAAACTGCTGTAAACCTCAGGTGCGCAATAACCCCCGCTGCTAGGAAACAGCCCTAGGCAGGTGGCCCAGGGAGTGGTTAGCGCCCTCCTGCACCGAGCCACTGAAGGCATCTTCCCAAAGGTGAAGCAATGATCCATGTCTGTGGCTTTGCCATACTTCTCTCTTTCATGACTTCTAATTTTAAGAAATGCCAACGCCACTGGCAGGCAATTTTCTTTCCCTCAGTGAGGCCATTCCCTCCTCTATATCATGTTGCAGGCGTTAATTTGTGAGTTACTTTATTGTTGTGATTAGTCTTCAGCCTCTTGGAAGGATGGAAGAGGGGCTGACCGCCCTTAGAGATAAATTATTTAGAAATAGTTTTATGCTCCAAGCTCCTCTAACAGTAGTTGGACCATTAGTTGGGTTACACTGATATGGGGAGATGTCACAAAAGAGAAATGGATAGCCCTAATCAAATGAGGACCTGAGAAGTCTCTGTGATTGTTCACCCACCGAGCCCAAGGAACAAGTTACAGACACTGAACTCCTGTAGTCCTGTCAAACCGTCATTGGTCATTCTTCCCTTGTTCTTGGAATAACTATGCCGCTTTTTCACTCCTCCCCTGCCTACCAGTCCCACCATGTCTGCAGGAGCTTCGGGTTTGGTCCCACACCTTCTGTGGCAGTACTAATGCCACAAGAGGATCTGAGAACGGGAGAAGCCTCCCACAGCCAGATGCCCTGCCTGTGCCTAACGCAGAGATGGTGCTAGCGGCGCCCGAGGCTGAAAGCACGTCTCGAAGCGCAAACAGCCTCCAATCCTTCAGAGCTAACCTCCCACAGTGGTGCCTTCGCTTTGCAGCCCCAACGCTTTGGGACCACAATACAGGGTGGCCAAACAACTCATGATTCTTACACAGCTTGCCGGCACCCCCAGCCTGCTCTCATTTTCTTACACCAGCTGTGCCAGAGCCAGGGGGAGAAGAGCAGGTCAAACCATAGGACGGGGAAGGCTGCAGCTGGTAAGGAGGCCCCTCTGCTCATGGAGGCCTGCTGGAAGCAGAAGGGATGTTTCACACGTCTGTGCCTCTCTCCAGCTCAGGGAGCTCCATGGGACACGCCAGGAGACAGCACATTGCAGAACATGCCTGTGCCAGGCGGCGCCCTGAGGTCGGCAGCGTGTGGCACTGTGGGTGCTGGAGGGGCTGCTGCTGCCTGCTGCCTTCTGCCTGCTGCTGCCTGCTGCCTTCTGCCTGCTGCTGCCTGCTGCCTTCTGCCGCTGCCTCTGCCTGCTGCTGCTGCCTCTGCCTGCTGCCTCTGCCTGCTGCTGCCTTCTGACCGCTGCCCGCTGCTGCTGCCTGCTACTGCCTTCTGCCTGCTGCCCGCCTCTGCCCCCCCTTGCCTTCTGCCTGCTGCTGCCCGCTCCTGCTGCCTGCTTCTGCTGCCTGCTGCCTGCTGCTGCTGCCTGCTGCCTGCTGCTGCCTGCTTGCCACAGCTGCTGGGCCAGGCGGCATCAGCAGGTATCTACAGCAGAGGCGGTGGGCTGGCAGCTGCCAGGGGCGATCGGCCAGGCTGTTTGGAGAGGTGGGAGTTTGGGAGAGGCAGCGAGTGGCTCGGGTTGTCGGAGGACTGGGGGAGGCAGAGGGGGATTGCGGCAGGGCCGGGGGGCTGGGGGGGACACGGCTGAGTTAGGGCAGTGGGACTCCCAGGGTGGCTGAGGGAGACGCTGGGGAGGGAGAGGCTCTCGGCCAGATGAAAATTTTGGATTGTGGCTTGTAGGACCTGGCAATCCGGGCACCCCTGTCATAAGCATTTAGAGGCACTTTGGGTTCTGTCTTTCCCAAATGAGTACTTGTAAGTCGCCTTGATGTTAATGAGAATTACATGCACACATCAGAGGAAGAATAGTCCCTCTACAATGGGCATGTGACAGCTAAAGTGCATCAGTCAGCAGGGAAACAAAAGAGGTCATAATTTATGTAAAAGGTTCATTTTTAATGTAAATTCTGCCCCCAAATGCTCTGCTTACCAGCCTGAATCTGTGGTATTTGGCAGTGGAAAATGAAAGGGGTGAGAAACTCACTGCTGGCAGGTAAATGCATAATGTGATAGATTGATTTAAAATCCTTGTCATCTTTCTTTTTCACCTGCATACATAACGATCCTCTGTTAGTCATTAGGACTCCTTGTACCTCCAGCACTCTAAAAAAATGTTGGCTTTGAAATGATACTTCATTGTTAAGGAATTTTTTGTCAGCTAGCTCCATTTATCAATGTATCAAAGCCATTTTACAAGAGATAGGCTCCACTTTGGCACCGATAGCGCATACATTATGTGCCTTGCTGAGGACTTGCATCTCATCCCAGCCCTGAGTGGAAGTGCCAAGTGCCACTGCAGTACGTAATGAGACATGTCACTCGGCGCTGGGGACATGTCGCAAGGAGACGGTGAATCAGCCGGCCCCTGGTGTGTTTTCCTGGCCAGAGCCAAGAGGAGCGGGGACATGAGGAGTGGCAGCAGACACGCGCTTAGGGTGCGACTGCACAGGGAGTAACTGAGGACTCCGCTTTCTGTTTACACATCTACTTACACCTTACACATCTATTTACACCTCCTCCCCAGACAGCAAGAGCCAAGCCAGGAAACACTCTTTTCTGTCGCCATATGTGTGTCTGCAACAAGGGTTTTTTTCGGCACACTGGTGATAACTGGGGGCGTCATGCTGTTTTGTGAGCGAAATTTTGTAGCATAAGCCAAACCACAGAAAGAGTACTACCAAGTAACCTCCAAAGCTGTTCAGGCTGTCTTGTGAATTAAATCATTTTTCTTTGTCCTTTTGTTTAGATCTTTACCTTGTGTTGCCAAGCAACTGCACGGGCAAAGTTAATGGCAAAGCTCCCCTTTTAGACCAGGCAGGTAGGAGGTCTTTGAACTGAGGGGATGCAGTGTGGAAAAGGCAAGGTCTGAGAGAGAAGAAAAAGCCCGTGGTCATTTGAATCTTTTTATATTTTCTATGCCTCCTAGAAACAGAGGATGCTGCAACAGAGACAGCCAAAGACGGGCCTTTCCTGTGCATAGTTTATTACCAGGTCAGTTCAAGGAAGCTGAACCCAAGTGTAGGCTATGAGCTGAGAGATGTCAAAAAGAAAATATCATCACACCAGTGATTTCTGCTCCAAATTATCCTACCAACAGGATTTCTCCCTCAAAAGGAAAATCTCGACCCAATTTGCTGCCACTCAAAAGCTCACAGCCTAAGCCTCTACAGCCCAAGAAGGAATCCCTGCCTCCATTAAATCAAACTGAAGCTATAAAGGATGCCGCAGCTTCCTGCCAGCAATACCTACTGCACCTTCCAGATGAGAAACTCAAAGCCCACAAGATCCCTGTGAACAGGGGCATGTTTTTTTCAGGCTGCGGGTTCATAGCTTAAATAGTAAAAGAGGGGCCCAACACGCAAAGAAAGTGCCACCTTATCCTGGCCCCCACACTCGATTTGCACAACTCGCTGAACACAGCCACAGAACTCAAAGAGTCCTGACCATTAGGCACTTCTACCCACGGCCACCAAAGACTCCTGAGTATTCTTTTAGGAATACTATTAAAGATCCCAGTCCCATTTTCTAGTTATACTACACAACATCCATGCCTCTCAAGGCCAAGCTTTCAAAGGACTGGTATTACTTATACGTACATGCTTCATTTTGTAAACTCTTGGGTTTAGAAGGTATTCATTAGATTGGCCTAGTTAGTAGTATTTTCAATTCATGATTTTACCATACCTCATACATTTGGCATTTCTCCCAGGAGCTCAGCTGCTGGACTCAGGACACTGCATGGGGACACTTCCAGCTCTCTTGGCAGAGGAGAAACCCTGGGAAAGTCAAAGCTTTTGCACCTGAAGACTCCAAAGAGCACCAAAAAAGCGTTAGTTATAAACAAGCCTCTTGAGGTTTTAAACCAATCAAGTCAGTCCAATGACATTAGAGGTCCTGTTTGACTTCTTTAATACCTGTGACTAGTAATACTAAGCTGATCTAGTGTGAGCTCAAATACTTAAACCCTGGTGTAGACAAAGCCAAGATACAGGAATTCATCCCCAAAAGCTATATGTGCTACTTGTGCCTCATTTAATCTCTGAAAGCCAATAAATGGATCAGTAGGAACACGCAAGAGTTGTGCATGGAAGCCAGACTCAATAAGAAGATGGTTTAGCATCTGCTGAGTATTTATGGGAACCAGCAGGAGCATGGAAAAAGACATGGGAAAGGCAGAGAACTGCTGAGGGCTCATGGGATGAACTTAGCGGTCCCAAATGGAGCATGAGAGAAGTCGTGCTTCATATGGGTGCAGACCTGGAAACAACCTCTCTTTCTCTAACTGGCAAACCTATTTTGAAGTGAACATTATTCTATGTTCATCATTCTCCATGTTGTGAAAAATTACTGTTGCAGATGAAAAATTGTATCATGATAAATAGAAACTGCAATCAAACCTAATTTTTGTCACACAGTAATTTTTGTCGCACAGTAATTTTTGTCACACAGGGTGCAATTGTGAGAGTTGTGCTGAAGCTTGGCTAAAAATATTCCTACCGTATTTTGCAAAGTTTATAGGCTGATCTGACCTGGCAGTTCCTGTGTTTCTACCTAGTCTGGTATCCTGTCTCTGAGAAATGCTAACACCAGCAGCTTCGGAGCACAAGAGATGAAACCTCTCACAGTCAGGTGGCACAGTTTATTCTATAAAAGTATTACCCAGAGCCGTAACAGCAAAAGATGGATTACTGAAGACAAACTAGTTCAGCTGTCCGTAACAAATGTCCCACATGCAACAACAACATACTATTTACAGCTCATATGCATTAAAAATCAAAAAATCTTTGCTTTATCACTTACAGCATTCTGGACTTTTAGGAGCCACAGAAGACACCAAGACAACCATCTTACCCACAAGCTGTCAACTCTCCCTCGCTACCTTTTTCTGAACACAGTAGAGGTTAAATTATTTAAACTAGAAAGGAAATTCAGAGCTCTAAGAAATAGGAAATGTTTCGGTAGGTTTAAAATCAAGTAGATCCAAATTTAAGATCTCAGCTAAAACTATAGAAAGCCATCAATGTGCCAACATTATAATGTAATTGTACATAGCCCAACTCATGTTACTAGTATGGTCTAATATTTCCTGCAAATTTTGTCTGAAATTATCAAACATTTTATTCTAGTTTGATAATGTTTGAATTTTTTTTTGTAATTGGAAGTATTTGTGTGCATATATATAAATTATGACTGACAGCCCCTTAGTTCTCTTACTAAACAGGAAATTACACTGTAGATTTTCTTCTAAGATCTCTGATAAGGTTCACACATATGTATACGTATGCATACATATATATACGTGCGTGTATAAGTTGTTGTTAAGGCCTGTGGTTTTTACACTTGTATTTCTGTGTGGCAATATGGGTTCACACCTGACAAGCCCCTTTACAGGAAAGACAATAATAAATTTCTCTTTGTAAGCATTCTGCTGCTTCAGAGTCACCTAACCACCATTAAAGCCTTCCTGGTTCTTTGCTAACCTACCTTAATTAACACTAATTATAAATTAACAAGAATATTCTGTGGCAGACAGAGCAATCCTAGACAGACCATAGACAGATCAAATGGGATCTTTAATTGTATTTTAAAACCTGAGAAGCATAAATTCTGTATAATGCTATTGAGGCTAAGAAGGCTAGGAGTATGGTGTGCTGGTCTCTGTCCTACCTAAGAGACATGAGACGACACACCGACAGCAAGCTACCAGGTAAATATATACACAGAGCTCAAGGAAGGTGCCTCATGAGTTCCATGTTAATTATTCTCCCTCCTCCCACACTCTGGTTCTTAATGGACAAGCAGACTGATGTGGATGACCACGTTTCAGGTACATGCAGATTGTTTGCCTAGAAGCACCAAAGATCTCCCCCAAAGACATCAGACTTAGCCTGAGAGAAGCCTCTGCATGGGGGTCAGCTGCCACAAGAGGGTGAAGAAGACAGGCCACCTCCAAGGAAATTTATGGAATAAAACAGAAAGAAGTCCTTGAAAAGGTTGCCATGCTTCTGCTTTGGTCCCCAGCTGGCCGGCAGTAACTGGCAGCCCGTGTTGCTGGAAGTCTGAGCTGCAGAGCCTTCTGGTGCTTAGGAGATAGGACAGCTACTGAGCTTGTGGTAAAAACAAGATGCACGTTCTAAGGATTTATAGTGAGCAATCGTGTGCATACATCAATGACAGTATTATACTGTTGGTGGCCAAGCATATTGCCAGACAATACTGAAACTCATGGTCTCCTGTGATGAGTAACATACCTTCTTCATGTAGTATTCAGAGATGAGACTTCAGGGTGTGAGGAGCTATGGGGAGCAGAGGGATGAGCCATGGAAGAGAGTCTGTAGCCATGTGGGCCACCTTTGTGTGTGGATTTTATCCACCTCCAAGAAATGCTGTGCAAACAACTGAGTACTCAGCCCCCCCTGACATTTCTCCCACTGGCTTCTCATGCTAATAATTTTTAATTTACCACAGTGCATTGATTTTGCTATTTGAACCTCCCAGTTACCTTTGTGTCTTTTTTTTTTTTCCGAGAAAGGTAGTCAGTTAATACAAAACACCATAGCCAGGAAATCAAGAGCTTTTCTTGCAGCTCCTAGTTCTGGCACTGCCTCCCTCCATGCCATCAGCATCGTCTCAGGGCTCTCACCCTCCCTGTGCATACAGAAGATTGTAACGCTTGCACAATTGGAGGAACTTGCTGGTTACATTTTGACCAGCCCCATATAAATACCAGGAATTTTAAGAGCAAGGAAATCTCTATATGCCATATGGCATTGATACTAATATATCAATAAATTCCTCCCTAACTGCAACAGATGCTCAAGTCAGTAGTTTCACCATACAATACAATGCACTGTTGTGTCCTTTTCTGTGAACAAGAGTAAGCCAGATGCTTTTCCACGACATATTGGCAGAAATATGGTGCTATACAGCCAGAGAAAGCAAACTTTACCTCCACTACAGATGAGCCTCTACAGAACTGCTTTTTAAATCTTGCTTTCTTAAAGCTGATTAATTTTGACAAAGGATTTACCTGCTGATAGCTATCCAGATGATCAAATACTGCTGGAACTGATACTGATGTATCATCAAGGAATATGAAACTCCCCTAATGTCACAATTATATTTTTTCTTATTTCTTTTTATAATACCATTAGACAAAGGAAACAAATTAGCCATTTTCATTTTTCTGCCATTAACTTTTTTTTTGCTTTCTTATCTTCATATTCACTCTCATTTATCTTCCTTCTCATTTCCTTAGAGAGCAAACAGTGCTAACCTGCTTTCTTGCTTCCCTCATTAAATATAATTTTAATTATTTTTACTTCACCCCTACCCATTAGTTCTCTAAAGTTCTCTTCCAGCTGCATATATTAACACCTCACTAATCATTCTCTGTTGCAAATATCATCACCTAATTTTGGCACTTGAATCTTTGCTCTTTGATCCTTTAATTGGTATATACTGTTGAATTCCCATGGGGCTCTGCTCTTTCACTACTCACCTCATCAACTTCTAAGTCTCCCTACCTGACTGTATTTCAGGGTGCGCTTTCACAAACGGTTTAAGCCACCTGAAAACTATGTGGCCAAGAAGAAGGACTTATCCTGCCATCCCAGCATCCCTTGGTGCACCTTCCTACCGCGTTGCTGGCACTGGCATTACCACTTGTGCAACCAACGGTCAGCCAGACCACAACTGGTGGTTCTTTCATTTTCTTCATAGGGTAAATTTTCTGGCAGATCAGTCAATGCCTGCCCAAGGGAGACAGCAGGGCTGGGAGCAGAGCGAGGAAGGCAGGACTGCCTCTTTTGGCCTCAGGGCACACGGGTGGATTTACAGCACGCATGAAACTGCTGCCTGGTAAGTGCAAAAACCACACAGTGACAGGGAGAAATGTGCATTTAGATTCTTTCCAGCTACCACTTTTCTGTTTTAATCACAATCACAATTTTATGCGGGCAGTGCATTACCCTTCGGGGGGGGTTGCTATTTGCTTCACTGAACTGTTGAACTTTGCCAAGCCTTCAGTTCAGCCAAAAGCAAAACACACGACAAGAAACGGACAGGTCTTGCAATCCTTAGTCATCGGGAGTTTTCTGGAGGGGAGGAGGGAAAACCGTTAACGAATAGGTCTAAAAATAATGCAGGGGTTTCCTGACATTGTTTTCTGGTATTCTGTGTTCACCATATGAGGGAAAAAGAACAGTGGGATTCAAACTGCATTTTAGTTTGTTGTTAAAATTCAGAACCCAAGAAAATGTGTACGTAATAGCAGGACTCAGAAATAAGAGCAGGCCTATACTGTAGCCATGATGACCTTCACTTCTACTGTTCCTGGGGCTTGTGAGAGAGAAATCATTCACCGTTACCAACAGCCCTTCAAATTATTTATTACAAGTTTAGGTATCCAAAGACTTCACACTTAAGGGATTCTTTTTCCTCCAAAAAACTAGACCACTTTTATAAAAGAAACCAGTATGCTACATTTAGAGGTAACATCTTAAACTCCTACATGTCAGAGAATATAATGAAAACTCTAATTGTTTCTTTCAGTAACTTCAGGGGACCTGTCAGAAATTCTCCCACATCTGCAGCAGCCAAATACACAACTTTTCTAGCCATGTATCTATCTCTGTCATAGGACAGGCTTAAAAAAGAAGCAGCAGTATTGATCTTTCAGAAATCTATACAAGCACTATTTAGGTTCATCTATCTTGGATACCATAATTATAGAGCACAGCTCTGGCTGTTAGATTCCTTGATACATGCTGAAAGCTAGCAGTTTGAGTATTTATTTTCTCTTTTGGAGTATCTCATTGCAAGCTGCCCTAAAGATGTTCAGAGAAACCCACAAGTTTTCCTAATGGTTTACAAAACTGAAAAAGCGTATTTCGTAGGGGTTTTTTTCTGTTCCACAAGATGTATATAACAGGCAAGCTCTACTGGGGTCTGGAGGTATCTGGGGCCTGTTGTACTGATGTAGCAATCACTATGGTACTATGGTGAAATGAATCAAGGAGACGCAGAAGGTGCTGGGCCAGTTGATGCTGATGGCTCCCAAACTCAGGATGGCACAGCAACAACTGCCTATGTGCTCATTTCTGCAGCAAACCTGGCCTGCTTTGTTAGAGTCATTGGAGTAGCAGGAAATTCGCTTCTGCTGCATCACCTCTCAAAAGAAAATGTCTACAACTAAAAACAAAACCAAAATGAATACAATAGAACCATCAGGATGCACTTACATACTGGTTTTGGCTGGGATGCAATTAATTTTTTGGATCTCTGACCAAACCAGTCTTGATAATAGACCAATGTTTTAGCTATTGCTGAGCAGAGCTTACACAGCATCAAGGTTTTCTCTGCTTCTCACCCCACCCCATCAGCAAGGAGGCTGGGGGGGCACAAGGAGGTGGGAGGGGACACGGCTGGGACAGCTGACCCCAACTGGCCAAAGGGATATCCCACACCATATGATATGGTGCTCAGCAATAAAAGTTGGGGGAAAGAAGGAGGAAGTAGGGCACATTTGCAGTTATGGCCTGTGTCTTCCCAAGTCACCGTTATGCGTGATGGAGCCCTGCTTTCCTGGAGATGGCTGAACACCTGCCTGCCAGTGGGAAGCAGGGAATGAATTCCTTGTTTTGCTTAACATATGTGCGCGCCTTTGCTTTACCTATTAGACTGTCTTTACCTTGACCTATGAGTTTTCTCACTTTTGCCCTTCTGATGCTCTCCCCCATGCTGCCGCAGGGGAGCAGGCCTAGCGCTTGTGTGGGGCTTAGCTGCCTACCATGCTTACCAGCATCAACCTATAACAACTTAATTTTTTTTGCTGTCCCAATCAGCATTGACTTCATTTCAGGGAGTTTAAGAAAGAAAGTGTAATTCACTCACAACCTTACGTCGAAGATATTTGTTTGACTAAAGGTTTCCACTGTGAGAAAGAAGGGCCAGTTTAACTGCTGTCATTTGCAGCAGGGACTGCTCCTCACCTGGTTCACTGCTTCCCCGGTGCCTGTCTAGTCCTCTGCCCCTGCAACACCCACGGCTGCTCCGGCTGTTCCCCACAGCACTCTCAGGAATTTTGCTACACTTTGCAAACCTGCTGGAAACCTGCATCCTTTTGGCCTGGGTGAGCAGCTATCTATCACCACCCTGGCTTCTGCCAGGCAGGAATTGCAGAGGCCCAGGGCCACAGTCCTGTGTTACCTGCTACTCTTTTATCCTTTAGCTCCTGGCCATCGAGTCACATTGCTCTTGTTTGTTAGGGGGCAGAGTGCCTTGAACACAAGATGAAGATGCTATCAGCATTATTTCTGTGTACGTATCCTGTTTTGGTCCCTTTTTCTTTTAGGTTCTGCCCTCCCTGTGACTTCTCCATGACCTTACCACTTGCTCTGTGAGAGTGCCTCTGGTTATTGTGTGTCTATGCTCAGATGCTTTCCTGTTATTGCTTTACCTTGGTCTGCTGCATGTGTTCCCAGCAGACAAAAAACAAGTGGGAGAAGGCTGAAGTTGTAGTCAAAATGCATTAATTTGGAAGAATAGTATATCTATCTGAGGGACAGGGGAATGAAAAAGACCTCAAAACCAAAAAAGAGTACTAGATATAAGAGAGTATGTCCACAGGTTCCCATTTTTCTTCTGGTGTAGTTTAATGTGATGTCTCAGCTTACAGAGAAGATCTGGGTGCTGTCCTTCACCACTCTGTTCAATGAGCATTAGCTCAGGAAAGTGGCTAAATATTACACAAACTGTCATTAGATACAACTTTGGAAAATATTCGCCTACAGACCTAGCACTGTCACCATTTGTCTGCGTTTTCACTCTTCATCTCATCATCTCAAAGCCTTCATTTGCTAGAGGGTAGTGTGCACCTGGACGGCTGGTGAAGCCTGCGCATCCTCGATGGGAGGCAGAAGACAAAGAGGAGCCAGCCATGTCAGGAGGCAGCCATCTCCTCTACAGTGATGCAGAGACCAGTCACCAGCTCAAATCCCTTCTCCAGCTCCTGCTCACCTCCTGATAATAACATCACTTGATCAAGCCCCAACTACATCAAAGACAAACTTGATCTCTGAACCATGACATGCTCTTGGGACAGTGAAAATCTTACAGTCAGGATGAAGCACACAGCAGGAGCTTTTACAGTCAGGATGGAGCTGGGAACAGAACACTTTTGGATGATGAGCATTAGCTACAGACATTCTTCTTCATGAGAAGAGACCAGTCTGAAGTCTCATTCATTATATAAAAATAAAAATTATACACAAACATACAATTGGGGGGTGTTTGCTATAAAGCTATGAGTATAGCTTAAAGCTGGAATGGACCACTGTGATCATCTAATTTGATCTCCTACAGGGCATTAACTATCGGAATTCCCTGAATTCTTGATTCAAAAAAATAATTTGACAAATTTGATTACAAGCCTGTAACTAATTATCTTCCTTACTAATAAACTGTACTTTCATGAGTGAAAATTGAGATTAAATGTTGTGGTTCTATATTGAATGTAACACAGTAAAATGTTTGTTCCTTTTCTCATAAAACACTGAATATACAGGTTAAAATTAATATTGATTTGTAAATATGTAAATAGATATTTTCATTGTTGTGACAGCCTTTAAAAATAGTCAAATATATATAGTGTTGGCATTATTGAAAACCTGTGTAGAAACCTGGTTTGTATCCAAAGTCAGTTAATCTCTTTCAAAAACGCATTATAAATAAGAATTGATTTGGTAACATTTTAAAATTGTATTATCAAGAAAGCCAGGTCTAAACGTACCATTTTAACTTGATTTGCCATTTCTCATTATCATTTTACTATTTATTTTGTCCCATTTTTCAATTGAATGACTTAAGTATTGCCCTTGAGATGCTTCTATTTATAGCATATCTTAGAATTTATTAGGTTCACAAAAATTCAGTCGATGATGTTGACCTTTACAAGAAAGAATCACTCAGACTCCTTAATTCCATTTCACTGCATTGCAGTGGTAGCTATCTTTCTCCATTTTATCTAAATTTTACTTATTAATTTCACTATCCTAAGGCTGTCTCAAACTGGAGGACATTTTCAAGCTTCAGTTTTTCATAGCTTCTTTATTAAATGCAAATTTTCTCCTTTTGTAGTTTTCCTTTTCATTGAAAACTTAGGATAACAGACAAATAAAGTAAGGAAAAAAACACTAGTTAGTGAGCTCCCTTTGTAAGGTATATTCTGCAAAGAGAGAGAAGCCTTACTGTCCACAAAAGCATGGCCAAGTAGTAGGCTAGGGCTAAAAATCAAACTGAAACAATGACCATCCAGGTCACCTTACAGTAATGTGGGTTATCTACTTCAAAATAAATAGAAAGACCAGGAGCACTAGAAATATCATCATGCAAGAAAAAATCATGCAAAACTGAATTAACTTAGTAGATTACAAAGAGGTTAAATAAAATGTCAGCACAGGGAGGAACATATATCACTGAAAAACTTCAGCATACTGGGTAGATAGTGTGGCTACTGATTCACAGAAAAGAAGGTGATGGCAGGTTAATTAACCACATTTCATGTAGCTGTAGAAAAATCACAAAAGGAGCAGAGACTCAGAAGTGGTAGTAAATGCTGCTATATTTTAACTTTCAAAGCAGGAATTGGCATGGATTTTTGTCTGTAATTGCTGTCACTAACTGCTGACTGTTTCATTCTGGCATTCAGGAGTATGTGCCCAGGAAGCAGCGCCTCAACACAGGGGTTCATTTAAAAACTAAGGGAAGCTAGGAAGAGGGGGAACCCAGACAGAATCACAGTATTTACTCAACCAGAGCCAAATTCGAAAGCAAAAGCTCCAATGCAATGGCATAATACACAGAAGAGGCAGGTATTTACCCTGGTCATAAGGTGATTTAGCCACATGGAAGAGTCAGGAGATCTCAGAATACCAAACTTCCTTCCCACTTTTTTACTGATTACAGAAAAGGTTGCAGGAGTTTCCTCTTTGCAAACATAACATCCTTCCTATCTCACAGGGCATCTCTGCTACCCAGAGTCATCTTGGTTTCTAGGGGAGCCACCAGAGCAGGTGAGCATCCCAGCCCTGCTGAGGCATCATGACACAAATGAAGTGATGGCCAGATCCAGACCACAGAAAATTCTCCTCCTCTCCAGTTTAGACAGTCAAACCTACCAGTTTACAGCATGCATTTGCAGACAAATGGACACTGCCTTACAGACTCTGGGGGGACTCGTAACCATGTCTGCATTGTGTGATACTCTGGAAGAAATCCAGCAATTGTAATAATAGAAATTACAGTACCCAGTGTCTACCTGGTAATAGTGAAACAGTTTATTTCTATACAAGATAGAGATAAAAGATAAGGACCATTTCATTTTGTAATACACAGATTTAAATAGATCTGCAGTAATAAAATTGCAATAGGAAAATACAAGGCCAGAATATATCCTTCTAAGCCATACCTATCACTCAAGATTTCCCAAGTTCCTTGTGTGCAGGAGTGCACAAAGCCCAACCTGTGAGGCTGGGCTATTCACCTCCTCACCCTGAGAGCAGGGGTTTTCCCAAAAGGACACCACATTCTCAGCTGTTATGGTTAGAGATGGCTGTCTGGGCCTGTCACCTTTGCCATGCTGGAAAATCTCCTTCTTTTCTATCAGGGTTTGCCACTTCATTCTCTCTGACAAATCACAGGGCAATGTGAAAAACTAGGTGATTATCCTTTCCATCCTTCCTTGATGTTTCCATGAGTCACACATCCATTGGATCCCTCTGCTACTTTTCCCAGGAGGGGTATTTTTAGGGGGGAGGAGGGTGAAAAGGAAAGGAGGGTGAAATTTGTCATCTCATAGACAAGTCTCTGGAGTGCGCTATTTATGGGACACATCTACCTTCTCACTGACCTTGCCTCCTTTGCACATTTTTATGTCCATTAGAATTTATTAACTATGAATGCATTAGGCTCCAGGTGCATAACAAAGTGTCTAGAAAATGTATTTTAATAAAATATCCAAACAGCATGTCCAGATAATGCCTGCAATGTCCCCATATGTCTCACTACACAGATCACACAACTCAGTATGTCCTGGTAATATGACCTGCAATAGGTATCATCAGCTACATTCATTACCATTTAAGATAGGACAAAAAGGCAAGCTACTATTAGATGTTTTCAGTTTTCTGACTGTTCTATTTGCTACTTGAGAGCATAATATTTTAATTAAGGAGGGGTTGTTTTTTCCATTACGGAAATAATTTTGAAGGAACTTTCCTCCTGGTTCCTTAAGCAGGTTCATTACAATGCAATGCAATACACCCAGCTGGACAGGTCTGCAGGTGGCCAGAAACCCATTAGAGAGGTATCTACCTACTACAGGGGAAACTAATATTCAGGAGACAGGAAATCTCACAGGGACTTCGATTTTGCCAGGCATTAACACAGTTGACTGGGTAGCAGGTGGCTAGAAGCATAAATTTCCCTGTACCTTATTTATTAGGGCTCCCTTGCCTCCCTTCTTCTTGAATTATAACATGCTCTTGGCATTGATAAACCCCAGCAAGGGCACACTGTAAAGACACAAGTAGCAAAGTCTTGATAAATATTTTTTATCTATTTGACCTGAACTATTTGAGCGAAACTAGAGTCTTGTGTGGATTTTTTTTTCTTTTCTAAGGAGAAAATAAAGTATTCCTATGATGCAAAGCTCCGCATTTAGAAATAATATATAACTGCATGTCTTCCTGCACAGAACAAGAGTCAAAGAGGAATTACATTCTTCTGTCACAGTTCCAAACCTCCTTTCAGCCAACTCTCTGCTTGGAAAGCTCTCTACCAACTTTTTTTCCTGCACCATAATCTTCTTTTCCTCTGTGGCTTTTTCCCCTCTCCATGTTTCCATGATGTTTTCTCGCCCACTAAAGCCCTAGCCCCTGTACTCATTCCTGTGAAAATTATTTGAGCCACAAAGTTCAGTTTTCACTCAACATACGCCTGTGTACTGTTTATATGTTTCAGTTTTCCAGTGCCCCAAAGGAGCTCATCTGTAGTTTATGCTTCACTGGAAGGAAAGCTCATTGCCACGCTCACCAGCTCCGAAGAGGTTTACTTCTGTGTGTAGTGAGAACATAGAAAAGAAGAACATTTTCTATTTGTTCTGGGAGGAAAAGCATAGAATACTCTCTCATGAGTGCTTTGGGGCTAGTTACTCAAATTCCCTAGAAAATTCTGAAAATTTCAGCATTAATTCACAAATACCAAGGTCTGTATGATTGCACTGCACCACATATACAGTAGCTTCTGAACCAGCACTCACGACACCCTCCATTTCCTGGCACATTCACCTCTTCTGCTAGAGCAAAGCAGAAATGATACATTGGGACATTTTTTTTCACGGTTCATTCAGGACAATCTCATATTCTCTCTCCAGCCCTGTCACCACATGCGCCACGTGTGGCTGGCTGTGGATTTGTGTAGGACGTGATGGGCTGCTCAGGAGAGCCCCACGCTGCAGGGATCCCCACAGAGCAGCCTTCGTCCTCCCTGCTCCGCACGCCACACGCGTCCCGTGTCACACGGTCTGACACCACTACCTCCCGTGATGCAGAATGAGGTCCTGCAGAGGCCCACGAGTACATGGAGACCTGCATTATCCATCTTTCAAGCCCAAAACTTTTTGGAAAATGCATTGCCTTACGCAAATTAAAGAAATACTTTTCCCTGCTAACACCCACGCATCTTTTCCTGGAACTCATAGACTCCAAGTAAGCAACAGATCCAGAAAGTTGATATAGTTACTGTAAGTGGTTTGAAAAATGGAAGTAGGTCTCATGTCTGCTTCTAAGAAATTTCATTAATAAGTAAACATATCCATAAATATTCTGAAAAAAACAGGGCCAAGAAAGTCATGCATTTCAGCCACTCAGAAGCAAGAGAAGCAAGAAAGGATTTCTTTTTGCAGACTCTTCCTGTAAATTATATGGGAGAGCTGTATAAATCTTCTTTGACCTGGTTTAGCCATACACTGTGTTTTCCTGTTAAAATGTTCACATACAATTGAGTATCCACAGGCAGACAGACAGGAGCAGAGATTGTGGGGATGTAGGAGGAGCCTGCCACAGAAACAGACTCCTTCTCCTCACAATACAAATTACAAAAATCTCTAAAACAGTAAATGTAAATTTAATCCATTGAAAACTGGATTTAACTTATTGTCATTTCCTTTGTCCTTTCTCCCAAATCATTCCAACTTTTCTCTGTTAAAGTTGGCACACAGAAAACAAATCATTACAGTTATTTTTCTTTTTCTCAGCCCTTTAGTACCACACACCGTTACTAGACAAATCCTGCAGGCTTTATTCACACACATCTCATCTTAATGACAGTCTAAGGCCTTTTAAAATGAACCGTTAAATAATAAACTCAACCACAAATATACAACCATTGCAATAAATTCACGTTAGACATTCAGACATTATGGCAACAAGAGGTTAGATGACTAGAAAGACACTCTAAAAGCCACTTAAAACACAATTACAAAGGAAATGCTACCAGCTGTGTTTTCCCTTTTTAAAAAAAAATGCACTGTTTCTTCAGCACCTTCAGTTCTTTTCCTTCCTTCTGTGTGGAAGTGAAAAGGGCCATTTTGCAACCTCTTGACCCCAAAGAAAATGTCTCCATCAACCTCAGGGACTCCTGGGTTTGGCCTCAAAACATTTTTTTCATACCTGCGTTGTGTAAATGAGACCCATTTCTCCTTTGGAGTACACAGGGCAAACAAGTGCCTCTGACATCTGTGGAGACCTGCCCTGACCCTGCGTAACAGGGTTCAGCCATGGGAGGGGCTCACCGTGGCATGACCGTGGGCAGCCCTGGGCTGGTGTCTCTCGGCACGTTGGAACTGCCCAGCCCAGAATTTCCCTCGGCTCAAAACACACCTGGGGGAGAACAACTTCTTTGGACCATGTTGTGTTCAGATCCAGAGACCATTTGTATTTCTCCCCCAAGAGTCAGTGGGCACAACATGCAGTCAGGACTGGGGGCAGGTTCCAAAGCCTTTCTTTTTCTCTTTCTCCCCTTTGTTTCCCACTGTACAGTGGCTCTGCATAGGTTGGAGGGAGGTAGAGCGCTGCCTCAGTCAGACCATCCTGGAGGTTGGTGGTGAAGGCACAAGCCTGGGACATGATAGATGTTTCTGAGGGAATGCCCTGCTTCTGAGCAGTGTCCTGAGAAGCTCCACGGTAGGCAAATGCCATCACATCCTCACCAACTGGGCACTTACTCTCAAAGAAAACCCAATGTACTTAATTCCAGATCATCAAGATACCAACTCCAAATGGAGCCATGTGTCAGGCTCCTCTTCACCATTAGATACATCCTAAGTCTTAGTGTTTGATGTTGCCTGGTCTCAGAGCACTTTGTTCCACATGCAGGAGCCTTACATCAACCTACATAAGCTATTAAGCTCCCTATTTAAACATGGAAAAAGCATTTCATTCATATGTTCTACATAAGTCTTCAGGGGTACTCTGTCTCTGCAGTGATTGCAGAAGCCTATGCACCTAATGTCAGCAGTCTGAATTCCCCCTGCCATGACTAAACACTCACAAGGTTTTTTGCTGCCTAAGTAATGGCGGCAGGTGATCAGAATCTGGCCTAAATCCACATAGAAACCCCTGTAGCTGAATCATCCCCAAAAATGTATTCAGCTTAATTATCTGGTAGGAGAAACAACTTTCTCATGGTGTTGATCCTTTGTGGAGTTGGTAGAAGCTACACATTTTACTTATCTCTTCTGCAGCATGTTTTGTCTTAATCTTTTTTTCTTAACTCTTTCTATTGCTTTTTCCCTCTTTGCATTTAGGCAAAAATATTTACTATCTCATTAAGCTCAACTGAGAACAATCGCAGGCTCCATTAGACCACACTGACAATATATGGTTTTAATTATTTTTTTCATAGAAAACTCTCACACTGGAGCAGAGTAACAGAGTGGTTGTGACACCTTGCTACAAATTCTTTCGTGGGAGCGTGTGTGGTGGGAACAAGGCCTGGGGAGGGCTGATGGAGAGATGGGCCAGGGCAGAACTGTTCTTTGGGGTTTTTTTTAAGGCAAAGGATCTCGGTCAAATATTTCTGTGTGCCACATATGCTAAAAGCACTTCCATCTTTAATGTCATCTGGTCAGAATTATACATTCAGCACACACTAAAATCTAAATCACATCATTAGTTACTTCTTGAGATTATAATCATACATTTATTAAATTTTTTAAGCAGTTTTTAGCTGATAGATTTCCACAACACTTAATTTGTAAGCCATATTCTGCTATTCCTGTATTTGCTGTTTAGCCTATCTTACAGGAAAAAGTCCTGCCATCTGCCAGAACAATCACAACCTTCCCAATTAGAACATAATTCTATACTTTCTTGGTTTGTTTCCTTGGCAAAACTTTTGTCCCAAAATATGAATTCTCCTTGCAAGCTAGAAAATATTTCCTAAGATATTTAGAGCCAGAAAAACTTTGGTATAAATTGTCTCTTTTTACCAACTCATGCTGCTTCTAAAAGTAGAGAAAAATAGGCCTCAGCATTCTTAACGCTCTTGGCTTTCAATTTATCACGGCTTTTCTGTTGAAACATTCAATATTGTTGATATGAGAATTCTTGTGCTGGCAAGATCGTTTTCCTCTTTCGAGGGATCATAAAATAGTGTTATGCACTGAGAGGATCTTTATTCATATCCTACATAGTACAGCTTATTCCGCTGGAAAGCTTGCTGAGGTCTAAATCTTGGTCTCCCTTTTCCATCTCCAAGATATTTGCCATTACTTCATCTCCAAAGAACTATATTTTTTTTTCTCCAATCTCCCCTAAACATACTTAAAGGAAAGCCTTGAATCCTCCGGCAAATCAGCTTAAGGGCATATGTGCAAGCTGTGTGTGCCCCCCGAGAAGCCAGCAGGGGCTGCGGGAAGTCTCCAGGTGGGGCAAGAGCAGCGGCACTCGGTTTTCCTACAGGCAAGAAGCTGCTGCCCATGGAGGCACAGGGCAGCTTTGCAAGAGTCCATGAAAGGCCAGGTGGAAAGCTCCTTCAGCTTCCTCACAGTTTCCTGATATTTTTCAAACTACCTGGCTTTCTCCTGTGAACTGGCATGACACCACTGACTTTCTGGCAATTTAGTGAGGACTTCAGACCCATTGTTTCCATTTCAGACTCCACTTCCTTAAAACAAATAGTCGGTGAGCATAAGCAGCCATGTATAAATATGCACAGAACTCCAGAAATTTCCAAAATTACAATTAAATTGTTCTATTGCGATCTCTGGTTCTCGGGGGCCCTTAGCCCTTGTCAGTGGAATCGTGATGGTGAGGAACAGATAACTTAATTACCTTGAAATTAAAGTTTCAGCCTCAGTGTTACCTAGCAATATGTGCTTCGAAAGCATTATGTTTTAAAAGCCATTTGAAGGCGTTGGGAAGGTTGCCAGCTATTCAAATATTGTCATAGTTCTGATTTTTCTCCAGCTCCCCTGATAGGCATGCAGAAATGAGACCAGCCTTCCAAGGAGGAAAGACAGCTGGAATCAAGACATCTTCATTTATATGTCCTGAAAACTTTCACAGCAAAGAGATGTACCTGGCTTCGGTTTGGGCATACGAATGCCTTCACTTCACACCAGCGAACAGACAGATTGAGTCAGATGGTCGGGAGACTTGCAGACCCAGCTTTTGTAACAAGGAGGTTTGTCAGGGTTTCTCCGATATGTCTGCAAGATTGCCATAGCAGTTATACTGTGTTTACTGTGGATTTCTGCCTCCTAGTCCTCACTGTGAAGGCTCAATCTTAGGGAAGATGGAAGCCCAGGAAGTGGTGGTAATCCTTGAAGGATTCCCCTGTGAGCTCCAATGAATCTATTACACCATGACTTTGTAGATCTGTCTGCTCCAGGCCTGCTACCTCTCTCCAAACTAAATCCTCTCTTTCAAACAGCTCTTTGCTGCCAACACCACCATCCCAGCAGAATGCTGCTGATAAGCAGAGGGCACCCGCTGTCATCTCGGCTGATGTGCTTGTCTCACGCATTGGCTGTATACCCCTTTGCTGTGCCCCACCACTGCTTCTGCAGCCTGATTCTGCAGGCTTTGGGGCAGGGCCTGTCATTTCATACTGGGGCTGCTGTGATGGGGTCCTGCACCAAATAGGCAGCTGCCAAGTTCTAACATAATAAAAATCAATAAATGAGACTCTGGGAAGCCTTTGTCCTGCTTCATATTACAGAGCTCAGAAGATCTTTATCATATGGTTTCTTCTATGTATGTTTGTCTCCAGGAGAAACTTACTTCTCACGCAAATGTGACTGGCCATGACAACTCATCCTGAGAGGCTGAGCACTGAGCACTCTTTTCCTTGGAAATGTTCTCCTTTTAACATCTTGCATTCTCTTCCATGGAAGCATCTTCAGAGCTGGGCAGAATAAAATAGGAAACAAAGGATCGCTGAGACAGGAAAATGTGGAAGGTCAGAGGAGAGGGTAAATAAGCTTGTAGACATTTACCCTTCCCCTCCTGTCCCAGGATGGAGCACCCCCTCCCTTCAAAGTGACAACAGAATTCCTCTGCGCAACCCTCCTGGCATTCTCCCTTCCACCACTGCTAACAACACCCTAGACACTGCCTTAAAGAACCTGCTCGTCTGAGCTAAAACCCCGTGTTTGTACTGAAACACAGAAGTAGCTCATTAAACTTTTCTTAAATAAATTGTTTAGACTAAATAATTCTCCTTTCCTCCGCTTGTGTTGCCAGCCTATTGTTTATAGCCAGCATTCCAGGCTGCGTGTGATGAAAATGCTGATGTGTTTCCTGAGTTACAGACCCAAGCTTTATCTCATCTTTCATTTAGGAAACTGGCTGCTTTATCATTTCGTGCTGCTGTGTGCAATGTTTATTCTTTCCCCATTATTAACATTGTATAGGAGGATGTGCCCAGCCCCATCAGCTGTTAGTTGTATTGTGCATACTGCATACGCACACACGAAAAAGGAATACATAGTGTAATAGTTTGGGGAAATCTATACGCACAGTTCACAAATTCCCTTTGATATTGGTCTCTGGGTAACAGTGTCAAAGTATAGTTTTGTCCTTCACACGCTATCTTGTCTGTGGAGTTTGCTGGTTTTCTTTGCTGTCTTTTACTTGCATATTTCAATCAAAATCCATAGGATTGACAAGAAAAACTCCTTCTCTTTGCACAGAGTTAACGATGATCACCTGTTCATCTGGAGTCCTCTTAGAAAGACACAGCTCCTCCCCGAGGTTTGCTCTGGTTGAATTCCAGGGGAGAAATTACTAAGCAGTGACTCACCCGATGGATCAAGAAGGCGGCAAAGGGGACCGGGGGTTACACATGAGTCTTTGACTAGCTCTTCTGGTCAATAACAAAATAATTGGGAAAGCCAGAGACATAGTCCATGATTTAGAGAAGATACGTTTAAGAGAAAAAGAATCCTGAATTTCCAATAGGGTTTTGATTTAAATCCAAAGAATGCACAAGTGGTTAGGAAAAGGAGGCAGAGGATACTTATTCTTTTGTCTACAAGATATCTTCTGGGCTAGCTCAAGTGAATTGATTTTTTAATCAATTTTTGCAAAGCCTTTTGCTTTAACTACTGAAAGAGGTAAGTACTGGAAGAAAAAGATACTATGATATTAGAAAGATGATCAGCAGATTGTAGGGGCCCAAAGCAACTGAATTAAAAGACGTCATTGGTGTGAAGGCATAAAATTGCCTGTTTGGGGCTGTGTGCTGCCCGTGAGGATACCTTCTAAATCTGAAACATTCTCACATATGGTAGTCACCACAATTATTTTTAGTTACTGCTTTTATCAAATATGATGGATTCATTGGATGCGCACAGTGGATTGCCCTGGATTTCTGAAGGATCCCAAAAACAAGGTTATCATACACCCTTAATGAAAGGCAGTTTGATTATTTTTTAGTGATTATATCAATTGCTGTTCTTGAACCACTTCTCTTTTAATAATAATAATAAGCATTTTAATAATAATAAGCATTCTAATAACAAGCATTTTTCACCCTGAACTTTACCTACAACCACAGAATACCCACAAAATTAGTTCAGTCTTCTTTCTTCATTCTTTATCTACATTTGATTATGCTGACCTTCTTTTGGAAAGAATATATGTCCAAATAATTTACGTTTACCTAAACTGGAACAAAGGGGCCTGATAAAAATATGGCCTGTCAATATCCAACTGGAACTTAGACTTGCTGCTCAGGTCTGCTTCCCTCCCTCCCCACGCCCAGAAGTATTTTCTTCCTCTAATTCAAATGTTTTCAGTTCCATTTAATGTTCCCTTTCTGAACACCTCGCTTCCTCATTAACGCACAGAACAATGTATGGTTTCAAATGTTTGCCCTGTGGACATCCACGAAACTCACATAAGCAATGCCAGAGCTAAATTACGATCTCCAAGGCTTAGTTGTCTGAGACTTGGGCCATGTGGATTCAATTTTCTGAAATTTCACAGTCTTTTCTTTATAACCTTGGTGAAGTTCAAGCCACTGTGGTGTTCCTGCATTTCCTGCAAGTTTCTCAGCTCTCCAGCCGTATTTTGTTCACGCCATTTAAAATTAGCCTATTACTAACTGTGACACCCATCTCAAGGTATTCAGTTTAGTTATTTTTGGATCAATAAAAACAGACATAGTGGAAGTGAGACATACTAAACCAGAATAGTTTAGAAAGATGAAGTATGTAGACCACTTCTTCTCACTGTGAGGACGGTATCTCCTGTAGGGCCCCTGGACACGAGGCCCATGCAGTACCGAAACAGGATCTGAACTATACTGAATCTATATTCAGACCTACACTATATCCAGTTGTAGCACAGGAACATTCAGTTCATTTGCTTTACGCCAAATTTCTTTCTTCCAAGTTCAGGGACTGTCACAGCATTGATGTGATCTTTGTTATGTTCTAGTGTAATCCGCAGGTGGTATTTAAACCGTGATATCTATCTGTAATCCAAAAGACCTGGTTTAGCGCTCTCCCTTCCCACTGCTCCCTTTCTTCCTTCCCTTTCCCAGCCCTGGTGCCAGCAGCACAGAGAGGGCACCAAGCCTTCACGGCCTCGCGCCTTGCAAGCGTTTTGCACAGGAGGCAAGACGTGCTATGTTTCTTATAAGCGCAAGATGTGGGACGTCCGTCCCGTAGGAACTTAGGCAATCCTCCTCAGAAAGTCTGCTTCATATGAGGAACACTAGATGGCACACAATAACCGCTGTATTACTTCTTTTTTGGTTCAGAAAGCAAAAATTGGTTTCAAACCATCAGCCTGGAATGTGACTAAGGGGCTGAGCGCAAAACATGAGTCTAAGTACGCTATAAAAACCCACTGGGAAGATAACCTTTCGAATAAAGCCTCACCCCGCTTCCTCCATCAGGATTATTATTTTTCTATTTATAACTCTTCCCAACTTGGCAGCTTCAGAAAGTAAACACAGATTTTATTTAGTCGCTTGTTGTGAAGCAAGGGAATACTGTCATTTCAGTACACTATAAAATAATAGAGTGGCACGCAAACTGAAGCCCGCTTGGCTCAGCAACCTCTACAGTTCAAAAGACAACTGCTGGAACAAGGACTCTGTTAAAGGATCTGTGTTTCAGTTTGTAAGTAAAATCAAGTACTCGCTTCCACTCTTTATATACCAATAAGTATTTTTTCCTTGTCCTAAGAGATCTAAAAGCCCAGGGAAACAGATACATTTTGCTATTCCAACTTCTATTGCTTTATTGTATCAGTGCTTAGCATGGGTCTGTTTTAATTCTGGGGGGGAAAAAACACCCAATAAACATTCTTTTGGTCAAAAGAATCTTTTACATTCTGTCATTCATAAAAACACGGCGTATATCAAGGAAAAGAATTTACAGGGCTCGTCACACTTCATTTCCAAAATGTTGAAGCACTCAGTTCCTGGTGCCACTTTCCAGATTCATTACATCAGCATAAAGTGGTGCAATTTCTGCACCCGGGTGAGGTTATCATTTAACAGAAAAGATGTGAACTTTCAACTTCCTGCAAACTGCTAGTAGTTGGCACGGCTTCTTTGGAAAACAGAACCAGTCCATGATTATCTGGTAGAGGTCCATTTCTAAACTGACCTACGCAGGAAGCTGTAAACACCAATTTACTGGCAGAAAGCTGTAAACCCTCCCTTGCTTGTACAAATTAAAACTAGCTGATGGAGTGGTGGGGAAGGGACACTTGACTCTGAATGATTCCCCTGCTCCTCAGAAGTGGGCTCGAACAAGAGACCTAGTGGCCCCAGGGAAGGGGCTTTTCTGTGAAAGCAACCTCTAGCTGTAGGGTCCAGACCAATATAAAGCACCCACCGGGTTGAGAGATGACTCACCTGGGGAGAAAGGACCTTCAGTGCTAACCAGAGGCCCAGCCAGAGATGAGTGTTGGGTTTTTTTTTTTACTTTCATTTCCGTTCATGTATTTTTGCATGTTTTGCATTTCCTGTTACCTGTTTTCAACTGTGTAAACAAGTAGTTTTATTTAGTTTTAACTTGTTTGTGTCACAAATAACTTCTGAGTAACTGGCTGAACCTCACGGCATTCCAGTCCTCCAGAATGGCAATCCTAAAAAAGCAGGGTGCTGGACATCTCTCCCCTGCTTCTCCTCTTTGCCTCATACAATAAGGCATATTTCCACATAGTTGCAGGGACTTGTCTGAGATGGAAAAGTAGATACCTCGGGAGAAGAATTTATGCCTGCAAGTATCATTAACCTAGAAAGTTCTCTGGCATTATGTAAAAAAGAGGGGGAGGGAGCACAGATAAATTCATGGGATTTTTAAGGGACCTGTAATAGTAATTATTGATATCTTATTTTTCAGTTTTAAAGTAAACTCCTTTCCTATGAAACATTCCTGTCAGTTTGAGTTAAGTAATAACTGTTTCAAGGATGCTGTGGTAAGAAAACTGATGAAAAATTTTTAGTGCTATGTAAATTCATATTCTGGCTTACAGGAAATACACTTCCAAAAATGCTATCGCAAAGTTGTGAGCGTGTGTTGACAATTTGCTGTAACAGCTGCATATAATTAAGGGATGGAAAGGAGCTAAGTATATGTAAACAGTTCTCCCATCTTTTGTAGAGTCATAAATTTTTATGTTACTTGGAACTGTAGCTGTTAATTCTACGTTTGTTGCTTCAAATGAATGGCATTTTTATTGGATTTGTTATTTATCCAAAAGATTTGGTGCAAGATATAAGCTAAAGTTAAGCCATCTACATATCCACTTCTTCTGTATTTCTTTCACCTCTGTACCGTGATTCAAATTCACCTCATAAAATCCACAGTTCTTCAGAAACAGATTTTTAACGGCATCACATGGGAAGGTAATATCAGCAAATTAATGAAAAGTGATTGCAAGCTTCCTAACAGTATGGGAATGACTGAACAGCCCTGTCCCAAGCACAGGGACAGGGAGTGAGAAGCAACTTCAGGGGCCAGGACTCTGCTTGGGACCAGTTGAGCGCCAGTCCAGCTCTAGCACTTCCAGAGCTACACTGGTACCTCCACGTGATGTTGGCCTGTGCCAACTCTACTGGACTGATGGGAAATAAGTGAAATAGAAAGAGCCATTCTTTTACAAAGGCATTGAGGTCTCACCGTCAGATGCCTACCAGCCTGTCTGAAAATGCCCTTGGGTTCTACCTGCATCTTTAACATACACGCACCTAAATACTTTTCACTAACAATGTATGGAAACTCTTGAAAATTGGTCTTAGGACCTTAGTAACCCATATTTTAATAAAATGGCACAGAAATTAAATGTTAATATTTTTATTAACATTTTCTCTAAACATATCCTATTATTCTACTCTAGATTTTATCTACTGTACAAGAAAAAATAAAAAACGTGACTTGGTCACAGTCCAGAGGAAACAAGAGCAGATTGGAAACAGGAGTGGTGTGATCCAGGCTGTAAACGGCAGCAGGCTTCAGGCTGTAAACTGCAAACACTAAAAGAACATGCGAGGGCTGCGGTGGATTCCTATCAGTCGAGGCTTTCAAGCGAAGAGTGAAAAGCTCTCTAAAAGATGCGCTTTATTCAAACAGGCATTTATGCAAGGCTTGTGTTAGGCAGAAGATAAACTAGATGATCTCAAGGATCCCTTATGGCTTTACAGTCTATGAATAAAGAGCCTCTTTCACTGTAACAGACTGCGTATTTCAGCTACTTGGGACTCAACGTGGTGTTAGCCGGACTGCTACAAAGCAGGAATTGTGTCAGATACTTCTAATGCTGCGAAGGCCCCTGCAGAACACAATGGGGGACAAGGGTGTGAAAGGAGTTCTTTCAGTGCCCCATCGGGTCAGTTGTTGGAGCACAAAGCAGTGCTGAGCAAAGAATTACAGTATCTTTGTTCTGTCCTCACGTTATGAATCCCTTTCATTGACATGCCCATGGACCCATTAAATGCAATATTATGGCTGCACAAACATAAAGTCTTCCAAGGTTGGTGAGAGGTATATAGGTCTTCTGTTTTGCCACTTCATGTAATCATTACTGTTTGGGGGAAAAGGGGAGAATTCAAAACAGAGTTGAGCTTGGTTTACAAGAGAATCTTTCAGACTCAGACATTGAGCAGAAAAGTGATTTGTTTTTTAAAGGGTGAAAGAGAAACACCGACAGGTTGTCTGCTCTGAATTCAAGACTAGAGAAGAATCGCTCCACTAATACAAGCTAACAGGTATTAGTGTCTAGACAACAGAAGAGCTGGGTTATAAAAAAAGATCACATCTGACAAACAAAGACACTTTCTTTCTTATTATAAAAATGAAAACAATTTCATAGATGAAATCTGCAACAACTTGATCTTAGGAAGCACTTCTAACAGTCACTATGATATCTTAAATGGTTGAATTCTTCAATTGGCTTGAAGAAACCCCCGGTATGTCTTGACTGCAGCTTCTGCAGTATTTTTGTCTAATATGCAGACATGCATAAACTAGCTTTTCCCCATCTACTTCAGATATTACACGGAACATAACCATGACACCACAGAGCTCAACTCCTGTTAACCACAGAGACTTCCTACGGCCATTTCTATAGAGCTATCGGTTTTCATTTGGCCATTTCTATAGAGCTATCAGTAACCAAACTAATTTCCATTTGAAGCCACTCAGATCATTTTTCATTTAACACAGGTTACAGCAGTCACTGAAACACAGGCATAATCAGAGTGGCTGGGGATGAAATACAAAATAAGTCTGAACAAAATAATTCTGAGCTGGAAGAGAGAAGAGTACATGTCCAACAGGAAAACTGTTGTAAGTCTTATTTAAAATATTTATTACAGATTTAGAAGAGGGATAAACAGTACATTTTGAAATTAAAATTATACTAATTTAGAATGGGTTGCATATCTACAACTCACATAATTCACCAGTTATTTCTGGAATGTAAAAAATATCTCAAGCAGAAATATTTGCTCTCACAATCCATTCTCAAAAAACAAATTCTTGTCTTGTTTACTGGGGTGAACTTCAGTTCAAAGGTTATTTCTTGGTGTTCTTCAAAAATAAGCATATTAGATATGTCCTTCTTGGTGTAGCTTAGCTTTATGGGTATGCTTGTCCTAATGTTCATTAACATTAGGGATAAAGGCCAAAGTTCTCAGCTCAGCAAGGGAGAAGTAGAAGAGGAATGGTCCCAGTTCTGGCTGGTTATAAGCACACCCATTCTTTCTCTCTTTGCCACTTTTCTTTCCCCTCTTGCTGACAGTGCCACACCACTCAATGAGTAAGAGCTTCCTCTTTGCTTCTGCACCCTCATTTCCTGCTGCTTCCATCCTGTAAACCTCCTTCAGGATTTTCAAACTATTTTTCCACTCAGACTGGAAGAATGCATTGAACTGAACAGATGGTGGGGGAGACGATGTGGAAGAAGAAACAGGAAAGGAAGTAAGAGAGAAAGAGATGAGAAGGTGTGGAAACAGAAAGGGCAGGTATAAATGAAATCAAGAATATGGGAAGAGAAGACTTGAATAAATGAAAGAAACAGCAGTGGCAAAGTAGAAGCAAAAGGGAGGCTCTACTGCTTCCCATCATTACTGGTCCATGGAATGAAAAAAAACCAAACAAAACATTCTAATATCCATTATTAGTAAGAAAATTAAAACAGGTAATTTCTCCAAAATCTAGCTGAGCTGGTGGTGTCACATAATGCAGACAAATCCTCCCGACCCTGATGCTACATTGGCAGCTAAACAGAAGAAAAACTGTCCCTCTGTGTACAGAGGTTCTAAGGTGGATTTAATGAGTAAGTAAGTACTGCAGCTGTGAGCACAGGTCTTAAGAAAGCCTCATAGTATACAATTCATGTTTTAAAACCAGACAACTTTATGGTGTGGCTGCATCTCCAACACCGTGCATTTCTGACCCCTTAATGAAAAAATGGAATGGTTGATTGTAAAATAATTCATGTAAGGCAGGACAGAGATTGCTACTGATCTCACATCTTCATCTCAACAGCACAGACTTCATATAACTTCACGTGTTCCCTGAGTAAGTTATGGGGTTGAGATATTCCAGTTACATTTTTTTAAAAATAGAAAAACCAGACTTGCTGTACATGAGAAAGTAAACGTCCAAAATTAAAATAATGTGTCCCCAAGCAATTTTCTGTACAGCTTCTGTACGTAACTCCCATAACAAGGCAGCAAACATGGGTTTGGGGCTTGTTTTGTGCTGTCCTATAATCATCTGGTTTGAGAAAGCTTCTCATTTTTCTAGAAAGGGACTAGGAAGCCAAGCCACAAACATTTTCAGAAGTCAACCCTTTTCAGGCAAGTTACTAAAAAAAATTAAGGGGAAGGGCAGTTTCTCCTCTACTCACAGATCAGGTTAGTCAGGCAGACAAGTCTATTCTAGTAGCACGTAAGGATGTCTGAGCATGCACGGTGTACCGAATCCTGGGCTGGTAAGCACCCTTCCAAACCGCGCCGTGCCTCTCTCTTAAAGAAAAGTGCAAAGTAATCTCTCTGCCACTTTTTCGAAGAGGACAAAGGCATTGACTGGGGCAGTTGAAGGTGATGGGTGTTTTCCATCAGGAATTAAGTCTCCCAGAGCTCCAGATAAACCGCGTGAACACCCAGGGCTCTGCCACTACACACCTCCCCGGTGGATACAAGCTGACACTGGCTCTCTTCACGCAGGCCTTATTCTGCAGCCAGATCTGCAGAGCGCTCCAGGCTCTGGATTTCTATCGCGCTGTGCCTCCAGGGTCCATCCCTACAGACACAGCTGCAGGATCAGGGCTTTAGGCTGTATGTAATTCTCTCAGGGCATGGATGGTACCTTCCTTTTAGTCTTACTTTCTGTCTGTAGACTGCCAGCACATAAACAATACCAGTAACAAATTTGTTTCTTCTTAGAGAATTTCAGTCATGACTCTTGGGTCATCTTTTCCATCCTCCTACTGCATGCTTCCATCCGGAGTATTCCAGAGGACTCAGTTAATGGTGAGATTTTATTTCTGGAATCTCTTCTACAAAGCAGTAAACCTGGGAAATTTTTTTCCTTGTACTTATCCAAAAATACGTTTTTGCTCTATTTTAGTTATTCTTGATTCTGGTATAAGCTCTTGGCTACTCCTAGAAAATTCCTCTCCCTCCTTAATATCAGTGCCCTTTGAATACTTGCAGGCCTTAATCCTCCTCCCACCATTTTCTAGCCAAATTCTGCATATTTAGATTGTTTAATTTTCTTACATAGATTGTAACAAAAACTCGGCAAAGGGACAGAAATCTCTTCAGAAAATTAAGTGCCTACAGATTTCACAAAAACAGGCAGAGGAGAGAAATCTGTCAAATCTCACGGAGGCAAAGGCTGCAAGATCAGCTGAGATCCTGGTGGGCAGCAGAAAATGTATTTGGAAGCAAATCTACAGGAATATTACTGCTCGATAGCGGAAGAGACTTCAGCAAGGGTTTGTCCTTGTACACCAAAAAATGGAAGAGCGATTATACCACAGCCTCTGTTGCTGTATCTCCAGCAATGATCAGTAGCCTCGGGCAGAACCAGAGCAAGCAGACACTGCCACCGCCCCAGGCGTCACCCAGAGCCCTGTGGCCCAGGGTCACGGTTCCTGTTCTTGCTGCCGCCAAGGAAAGGACGCTGGAAGATCTGGTGAGCCAATACCTGCATCATAAGCTTAATGAAGGGACAGAAAAGAAAAACTCTGCTTACAAGCTTTATTAAAATTGTTATTTAAGCTAAAATTAGCACAAGGTCACACTAAAAGATAGTATCTCTTATCTCTGTGTTTGGTGCCATAGGAAAAGCAAAGGCATTTAAGCTAAAGCTAACTAGAAGATTACTTCTGCAATCCAGTTCTGTCAAAAAAAAAAAAAAAATCTGTATTGTTGAATGTGAAATGGTCTATCTGTAATGGCTTTTTTTTCGTCAGGCCTTTGCCAAAGCCAGGGTTTCTGAGGAAGCCTGGTGGATGTGGGCTGGACAACACCGAAGGCAGCAGAGCTTTAGAGCCCTGTTGTCAGGTATGGCTCTGAGCTGGGAGATGGGCAAGCCCAGCAACTTCTGGCTCACCAAAATGTTTTCAGACTAAGCTGGAAATTTTTTTTTTTTTTTTAAAGAAATGTGCTACAAATGGAAAGTTTTCTTTGTGATCAGCTGCAGTAAACTCAGCTGACGCTATGTCAGTACTGATGTACATCTCTCCACTACCAGACTCAACTTAGTGCAGCGATGAAGAGCTTCAGGTCTGTTGGCACTATTTCAATTTTCAGAAAACTATGGGAGAAATATTTTTCCTTTCTTCCTGCCCAAGAAAACAAGAGACAGCCTACTGGCAGCCGTGCCTTTTCCATACACTTCAGTAGAGGATTAGTGTCTCTGTATACTAAATGTAGGTATTTTTAATTCTCTTTTAAAAGTTGCTAGCTCTCTTTTCTAATTATTTGTCTGTGAAGAATTCTGACTTGTTTTAATGAAATCCAATTTTAAAACTATTTTGGCAACATTCAGTGAAAAAAAAAATCATAGCATAACCACTCACTTAACAGCGTTAAAATGAGACAATCCCACATGAAGCAACGCTGCCCTGCCTTGCAGAATTATTACCCAGAGGAAAAGCACACCACACCTATTGTACAGTTTCTATCTTCAGAAGCCTCTGCCAGGACCTTTAGGGTGCTGTTTTCTTTCATTGTCTATACAAGTGAGTAACACAAAAAAATAAGAAACTTGTTCTGTATTATTAAAATAGAAAAAGAAAGCAAAATAGAACACAAAATAGTTATTTAAGGTAAGGTTATTGGTTACAATAGAGATGTGGATAAGGACAACAGGTGGAAACAGAGCTGACACCCCCCCACTTTCCATGGACTTTCCACCAAGCCCTATTACTTATTCAGAAGCTATTTTCCAGGAAAACAGCCAGCCAGCCTGCAAAAGTGTTGTCAAGAAACTAATTTTCAAAGGATGGTGGAACACCAGAATAAGCAGTCCACAGGTATCAGGTAGCTAGGATGGCTTGATTTGCGTGTTTGAATAATTTCAAGCTGGCTGTAGTCCTTTAAAAAGTAGTATATATGCAATATTTCTAGTTTGCACAGCCAAAATCTCTCTCTACACTATTTGCTCAATTTTTAGCCCAGTTTAATATGGAAACATGAAAGTTTTTCATCCCATCACTAGGAACAGGTGTATGTACGTGTGTCCAATTGAGTTTGGACCCTTTAGTGGATTTCCAGAAAATGCGGAAAGAGACAAGACATGAATATTTTTGGTTGCCTGCAGAATACTTTTTACAGAAGAATGTAACCTGAACTATCAAATGGCATTTCTTTTGCTTTGTAAGGGATGCCCTTCTTCCTCCTCTGCCCTCAGATCTACTCAGATGGATTTTTAGTTACAACTGCTGTGAAAGTCCTGTCCAAAGCCAAGAGGCTGAACAGGGAAAGGGGCAGCACAAGAGGAGACGTTGAGGAGACACAAGATTCAGCCAGCAGCACCAGTAGCCAAAAAGACAGCAGTAACTAAGAGGCTGGGAAAGCACTCAAGAAGAGGCGTGATGCTTTGGGCAGCCAGAGATGGACAGAGGCTGATGGCCAGCGGCCTGGGACGAGGGTTTATGTGGAGGCTGACCCGGGGAGGGGAGAGCTTTGGGTGTGGGGATATGGGGCACTAGGAGTAGAAAAAGGGTTGTGAAACAAAAAGCTTCGGCAGTCATCAGGGGACATTTCCTCGCTGAGATAACTCAAACCAGGGGGCTAATATGAGGCAAGCGGCGTACACACAGGGCTGCTGCGCCGTGCCAGCAGCACAGCATCATCCTTCATGCTGTCAGAAGTAGGGTGCTGCAACCATAAATATAGCAGTCTGCACTCTGCTGCCCAAGCACCCCATGGGAGAAGGGAAGAACAATTTACTTGTACAATATATGTTGATATCAAACTGAAATATCACCATAGCTCATTTTAAAAGCAAGGAAACCTTAAGGACACAACTACTCAGCAGAACAGGCTTCACTAGTTTTTCATGAACTCCCGTGCTCACTAAGGTTCGTGTTTTCTCTAGAAAAATCATGAGTAGTAGTGGCATCCGAGGGCCACACAGTAGCATCAGTTAGAGCAGTTATCTATCAAAAATCCAGTGAGACAAATCTTACTTATGTCTAGAACTAGTAGGAACACCAGAGGGGTACACAACATGGGAATTTAAATGCTGATATGAGACGCGTCACTCTTCTCGGAGAATGTTGTAACAGCACTGCTAAAGAAATCAAAAGGAGAACTATTTTGTCCTGAATTTAGCCCATAAGGTTTAGCCTATAAAGTTTTAAGAAATCATTAAATAGCACCTTCATTTAGATTAGTTATTTAAATGTTCTGAATCAATACTAAACCAGATAATATAGAGAGTTACCACTCTGATACAGTTTAAAGAAGTTTTTTAATGCACAAGAGAAACTGGTTGCTACCTGAGAGCAGAAAACTTGAAAATCTTTATAAATCATATACATACACACATGTATGTATCTATGTTTCCATACGCATGCACATTTATGTACAGGCAGAGAGAGATCAGGGTTTAGATTCCATTCACACACTAATTAATCCACCTCTTTTCCCCCCACTTGTAAAACACAAATGTAAAACTAGAAAAATTTGTCTTATTTACCAGTGCTGCAAAGAAAGGAAGCTGACAAGGGGTGACGCGTAAAATTTAAGGCACCAGACGCAAGAATTCCCCTTCCTTCCTCAGCCAGGAAAGCACTCTGTGCCATTGGGGGGATGCTCAGTCACTGGATATAAGCTTGCGAAATTAAACTTTAAATACCACATGCTGTGAGATGCCAGTCAATGGACTCCTACATGAAATTACCTGCATATTGTGTAGTGTGGTGGATGAGACCTCCTCTGCCATATAGCAGATCATTTAATACAACTGTCCTGGGGTTTCCTTTTAGGCATAAATTATGTCTAAACAGGTGCCTAAGCACTATTTTGCTTCTTGCACCCATCTATCTGTCATACTTCCCCCTCCAGTGATCAAAACACTAAATCAAATTTTAGAGTACTGCAGAGTCAAGCTGTGACAAATAGCTATTTTTGAGTGCTAAAAATAGGCAATTATCTCATAACTGAGCATTTCTTTTACTAGGCGATTCAATAATTTCTGTGGAAAGATAAAATGATAAAAATGACCTAGTGAAAAAAAAAATGTCTGTTAAACTAGCTTATTTTTCTGTATTCCAGGAAAAAACTTATTTCCAGAAATACCACAGTGCTCTTAAGGTAGGAAGTCCAGTAAGAAGAGAGAGTAAGGTGATAAAACAAGCTCAGGATATGGATTTGCCAATGCTGTGTCATTTGGTTTTAACTCCACCAACTGAATCAGAGCCCTGGACAAACCTTCTGTTGCAGGTAAAGTGCCACAAGCAAGTCTGGACCTTTACCCACAGGTGAATCAAGTTCCTGTCTGCGCTTGGAAGCCAAGGCTGTTCCTGAGCGTATGACTGAAACAAAAATGTCCAGGTAACAAGAATGACAACCTTCATTTTCACTTCAGTCCTGTCCTTCTCCAACAAAAAATAAAGAAGCCTGCACACAAGCGATACACTACTTGTATTCACTTTACCTCGACGAAAAAGGACAAGGTGTAACAGGTTAAATAGTTACAGAAACATCCAAGGGCTACCTGCTACACAATTAAATTTTAAATAAGGGAGAATAAACAAGTCACTTGAAAGCCTTAAACATTTTGTATAAATAACCCATGATGCTATCCAGAATCAGCTGAGCTGTAGGCATCATCTGCCCCAACCATGAGTCAGCTTGAGTCAGTTCAGTGTACTTTTATGGTACTATCAGAGTCAGAAAATACAACTCTTGGCAGCACAAAAGCTCCTGAAATATAGAACAAGTATTTTGTGGGAAGGCATTCTCTACTGTAAGCTGGCAATGAAATTAGTGGAATAAATAAAATGCCAGCATATTTAACATTTCTGTCTCTTTATTTTTAGCCCAAACAGGGGACTGACATCAAGGCATAAAATGAAAGGCAAATCACGTGCTCTGAAGGCCAAACAATCTGAAACTCTCTGTGAACTGTTTCTTCTGCACAGCAATTCCCCAACTGTGCAAAGAAGCGCTATGGCAATATGGATTCAGTAAACAGTGAATGCTTCCAGCTGTTTGCGTCCCTCCCGCTCCCAGTATGCATAACATCCTGGCTGGTAGAAGTTATATTTGTGTTTAAACATGATAAGACTGATTTATATTAGAGGAATGTTTCTGATCAATCATTCGAGCTGAATAGCCAGTGACTAAGTGGAAATGCTTCACCGAGAGCACTGCTGAATAAGAACTGAGTAAAAAGTTTATAAAACTTCAGGACGTGGCCAACAGTCTCTAAACTACTTAGTAGGCAGCATGCAACGTCCTCCAACTGTTCAAGCTGGGCACACACACATTTCTTCCAGTACTCAGAAGAGTCACAGTATTCATAATTGTGGTACATAAAAGGTAGGGAGGGTTCGTCGCACTTAACTTTGCCAATGAAAAGTAAGCTACCAAGTACAAACTGATTATTAGAGTCAACAGATATGAGACTTTTCAGGCACTTATCTTCAGGCAGCATGAATCACTCCATCCACTGACTATGCATCAGCCTAGAAACTAATTAGCTGTCTGGGTGAGACAGACCCCAGCGAAAGTTTGGTGCTGTCTGCTTGTAGGATGGATCATCAGCCGATGTTCTTTGTCAAACTGTCAATAGCTATGGGTCCAGTGGAGCTGCGGAAACCAGCAGAGGCAAAGATCTGCTCCTAGGTCTTTGCCAAGTTTACAGTCCGGTGGCCTGAGTACAACAGATCTGCTCTTGAGGATCCCTTGCAGAATAGTTTTAGAGTGCACAAATAAATATTTACACCAGTAAAACATTTCTCCTTTGACATTTGAAAAATAATAAAAGAAAGTGGCTGAATTTAAAATAAAGTGTTACTCTTATAGGATGCTTTCAAAAAGAAAGCTTAAAAGGAGGGGCTTTTTAAACAAAAAGGCTACACTCTATTTTTTAAACGACCTGTCTTGCCAGTAATGTTAGAAGATGTGAAATTATCAAAATGGATATGTTTCAAAGCTAGTTTAATATTTACTATTAATCATGGCTTTTAAACTTACTATGTTGGTTCTGCTTAGGCAATGAAATTACACAGACCAATTTTAATTCAGAGTTCACACGTTATCTCAGTGCTATGGCATCTGAGAGAATTATTTAAATCAAACAGCATCGTCTCGTTTTACAACTTTTTACAACATTAGCATTGCAGTACTTTAAAATAAAGTACTACGAAATGTATTAATGTCACCTCAGCAATGCCCTGTAAATCTACAAAACTAAGTATAGTAAGGTCTAAGTATTACCGCCTTCAGTCAAGGCCAAATTTCTGCTTACAAACCCTTTTACCTATGATACAGCTTTGCTGTGTTTTCACATCATGCTGAAGGCATCTAAGAAGATCATCTTCCTGAAGTTGAATGTTTTCCTTTGGAAAGCAAAAATGGACCTGCCATTTCCAATAGCGTACAACCAAGATACAAAAAATGAAGGTAAAATAATTTCTGCAACCTCCCATCCTTAGGGCAAAGGCCTTTGTGCCATTAGAGGTATCCTTGACCTTTCTTATGACAGTTTAGTAAAGAAGGCTACTTTATGAGAGTGGAGTACCTCAGTTCACATCTATTTGATAGAAATTTATTGGCATTTGACATTTTCCAAAGCTTTGTTTATAGCAAGCACACTCCAAACCTGGAAAGGCAGTGGCTGGGCAGTGTTTTCTTGGAACCTGCAGGTCCATCTTCAGAGGACACTATGTGATTCAACTGCCCTCAAAATTCATCGTTCCTGAAGGGGAATCGGGAACAGATCAGTGCAGCTAGAACATGTAAGCACAAAGGTGTAGGTGTGTTCACCAGTGGTGAAAGGGGCAGCCCAGAGTCCACACTGTGGACCAGAATGAGGGGACTATTCAAAGCAGATGAGGAAATCTAGAGGGTCACAGATGAAAACAGGGAGGAGGAAAAGGAAGGACAGGGTAGGATGGAAGATGGATCGTATAGGGAAGAAGTTTTTCTGTGATATAGATACTAGCCGAGCAAAAAGACTTAAGATTCACATTTACTAGTTTGCAGAGAGTTTAATTTTAGCTAAACTCCAGCTACGGCAGAAAGGCAATGCCACATATTCAAGTATGTGGTTACAGAAAATACCACAGATCCTGAGTAAGCTGTGAAGCAAAAGGCGAAAAGCCAAACGCCTTTCCACCACCCAAGCAATGGGACTGCATGTGCATGATCCTCATAGTAACATTAAAGTACTTTTTTAGCATGAACTAGGCTGATAAATTCACTTCCTTGTGATGTTCCACCTTGTTCTTTTTGAGCTTTTCTAAAAATTGCTTGTGAATCTTTCCATTATATATTAATTGACAACTATCTCCTTGCTTTCGTTCCTTGCTGGTTCATTACACCCAGCTGGAATCAGAATGGAACTTTGTGTTTGTAACAGTTATGATGTCAGCTGTGGCCAGAATATCTTACTGCCAAGAATACTAGCAAATTACAGCACTTCTTACGGTAGTTTCACACTCAGGATTTAATTAATGATGTATTTCATTTAAGAGCCTGCTTCTGCAGACTGAGAAACTGAATTCGTCTCTGGATGAGTCCTGTGCGTTACAGAGTTTACTGCTGCAAAATACTGCAACTGCTGGCAGAGTCATGAAGAAGGGAAGAAAAGGTGGGTGAATAGCACAATGGAAAGTCGGAATTGCTTTGTGTTAGCCTCTGCTTAGACAACAAGGTAGTGGGAAAAATCAATGTTCAAGCACAACTGCTATTAACGTCCAGGCATAACCTCTTAAGAATATTTACGACATTTTTGCTAGAAACAGGACAATATATGGGAATCGCTGAGAGTGTGTAAGCAAGAGATTTTGGCTGTAAATCACTGGCATCTTCATCCAAACATCATTACTGCCACACTGTTTTAGATATGAGTCTAGGAAATAAAAAAAAAGTCAGTGAAACAAGTGATTTGAAGAAACACAGTAAGTCCAGGTGTGTAGGAATGGGGAGGATAAATTGAGGGTTTCAGAACAATCTCAATATAGGGCTCTTCTACTTGACAGAAATAGTATTATAAGAATATGATGTTCTGCTTTTTTGCCATTGTTTTCTGTTAGAACAGCCAATCACCTTATACAATAGTGGCTCTGTTTGCCCAAATCTCCTTTCCCACGGGTACCATTTCTATTTATTTCCCTCAGACTTTATTTGTCCTGTTTCTTGCTTTCTAGTATTGCTTAAAATCTGCTGGTTTCCACATAGCTCCTCTTTCCCCTACATTGCAATGAACATAAAATCTGTCCGTACTCCTGCTCTCACAGCAAAGACACTCACTGCTAGTCAGTTGTTCCCCTCTCCTGCTTTTTCTGGAGCCGATGATATCAAAATCCTCCTCTCTCATTCCTATCCCTCCTGTCCTCTACAAAGTCTAAATTTCAGTAATTTCATGCAGTAACAACTACTGCATTGAGCTTAAAGTGTTGCACATCCCTCACAGCAAAACTGAGGCAGCAGAATTCTACAAAGGAAAGCTCTCACACAGCCCTCCCTACACACTTCTTTGGGGGCAGTGGAATTCATTTTTCCCCAACTGAGTGTGAGCTGCTTATCTAAGCAATGGGAATCCCCTGAGAAGGAGGGAATGGAATATGTAGGCACGTGATCTGAGAGCCTCACAGAATAAAAGCAGCACATGGTAAGAATTAACTAACTGCTGAATCCCAGAAAGTTATTGTACATTCAGAATTATCATCCTTTGGGGATATTTCTAATCTCCCATAGGCATCTTTTCTTGGGTAATTAAACACTAAAATATCTTCAAGCCTGAAGTTTTTAAATCAAGTTCTCTAGAAAACATGCTTTAGTTCAAGCAAGGAGCTGGTGCGGGAGTTCTCTGCCCTGTGTTACCATGATCATAAGTGTTTCCTTTGAACATAAATCTCAAAGACTTTATTCTCCTCACTTAACTCCTGCTCACTTGCTTACTTTGGAACACGGGGAACCTGTGCTTCATGCCTAAGGATGAAAAAGGATTCCTGCCTTGCTTACTGAGAGTCAAAATACCTTACAGAATTTCTGCATAAAACAAATGATCTTCACAATGACATAGGAGTCCCACAAACCAGCTTTGGAAGAAATACATCCATGTGACAAACAAGAAGGAATGTGTATGCTGATGGCAGGAGGGAAAACGTGTGACTGTAACAGCTACAGCTTACCTTACCCAAGCACAGGCACAAAAAAAGGAGAGAGTAGCTTTGCAGGTGAAGTAAATGCAGAAAAAGCATCAGAAGCAGACAGAATGGCCACAGGGCACAGCACAGCTCTAACAACAGCAGCCCTTCAGCCCCTCCAGCCCAAGAGCCTGCCCCGTGCCCACGCAATGGAGGGCATGGGCTGGTCCCACCAGAAGGGCCACATGCTCGGGCTGACCTCTCCTTTCTCCTTGCCTGGCAGCCCAAAGGGGCCACGTTGCTTTTTAAACACTGGTGAGTTGAAGGAAGGGCTTGGTGGACTCTGACCTTTTTAGGCTCATGCTAGACACAGGACTGTTGATTGAACAAAGCAGAGATCTAAGCCTTGATCATAAACCAGGTGTTAATGTATCGGGCTGATTGCGGCTAAGTGCTGAACGTTGGAACAGGAGGCAGGTTCAGCAGGTCATTTGGCAGGAGGGCAGTCTGGGAGAGCAAACTTTTGCCCGCGGACTGCAATCTACCGCAATCTTCCCACTGGGCATGTCTGTGACTTGCTTCAGCACTTGTGTAGGGCAGGAGAACCTCGCTCCAGTGTAAATGTACCATACCATATAATCAGCATATTGTACGTGGCCGACAAGCTGCAAGTTTTGCTCACTGCCAGCCCCCAGAGAAGTGTTCCTCACTGTTCTTGAGAAGACACATAGAGGCTGTTACCGAAAACAATTACCACAACCACTTAGCATCACCGCTTCCTGTGCTTGAGCGACCCTATCTTCTTTCTCATCATACTTTCTGTATTCATCTTGTGTCCATGTCTAGCAACTCCTTCATCCTCTACACTGGAAGGCACAGCCCGGCACTGCCAAGCCACCAGTGAGGCCTCTGCACTCGCTGTGCCCCTCGGCGACTGCACGGGCGCTGCTGGAATAAAACAGGGGTGGCAGCTGCTGCTGCTCTGCTCCAGAGCCGGGCCGGGAGCACCCCACTGCTCCCCCAGCCAGCACAGCCCAGGTGGCCACAGAACGATGCTGCCATCCCAGGGGACCCACATCTGCTCCTGGCTCCATCGCCAACCCTGGGAAAATGCCTTTTCTCTCCCACCCATTGTCTGCCTTCTGCATTTAGGCTATGATTTTTCACCTTAGGTTTATGATTCGGTTTTCTTCCATTTGGCAAGAAAAGTTATCTTAGGTAGGGTAGGAGCATTTCGAAGAGGGAGGGGAAGAAGAGGGGGAGAAAGAAAGCGCTCTGCTCTCAGTACCAGTGTTTCGGGAAAGAGAAGCAGTACAGATAAATTAACGCTCCCTGAGGCAGAAGTGAGTGTGATACTTAGTGAACTGTGAAGAAGTAAAGGGAAAAAGACCTGTGTTAGTGGGTGGTGGGATTATGAAACTGCCCAGTGGGGTGCTCTGATGGCATTTGGGGGTAATGTGCAAACCACAGCGCTCCTCGCTGTGGCCCCAGTTGCAAAGTATCTCTCTTTAAACCCTTTGCAAGATTCAGGAGTGGGGTAGGAGATGGTGGGGAGCAGGGTGACAGCCGCCCGGCTGTGCGGGCTTTAGTAACTCAGAGCTCCTTGGCTTGGCAGCAACACGAGGAAACTGCAGCCAAGGAAATACCCTGATAATTGGGCAGGAGCTGCGGCAGCTTCTCCTACCAACCAGCTCCTGCTTCCCAGGAGGCAGCGGTCCCGAGGCACCCAAATGACCGCTGTGGTTACCAGCCAGGCACTGAGAGGGATCGCCTGGCACGGGGACGCTCACCCCCAACCCTCGAGCTGCAGCTGAGCACCCCCCATCTACACAGCCAGCCTCTTTACACACGGAGCACTGGGCACACCAAAACCTGGTCTGGGATGCTCGGGTGTTTCCCTAACAGCTACAACAAAAATACAGGAAGGCAAGCTGTAGCTACAAACTGATTCCTCCACTACACACACTGGTCATGCTGATGATACATATTTTTATTATATATTATATATATATATATATATAAAATGACTCCCTGATAACAGGCCAAAGATTCTCAGATCGTGACCTACACACCACTGGTCCTCCACCAAGCACTTCTCTTTGGCAATACCAGGGCCTGCTTTCGCCAATGGCTCAGATTAAAAGATAGCTAGACAGAATGAAAATACGTTCTTTAACCTGCTTTTAAAGCAAAACTCCAGTAGCTATAAAAGATAATGCCATGTAATTAAATCAGCTGTACCTACTAAGCAATATAATTTGGCAAATATACTGTAAATACTTTGAAAGCAATAACTGAAATATAAAAATATATATTTTGCTGATTACTTGTATGAATTTTTCAGTAATATGATATGTAAATAACCATAAACCAAAGTATTTTACTATTCCTGATAATATCTGCAGACATCGCTTTGCCTGCTATTCTGTGACGGCATATTCTGCAGCACAGAAATTAACTTCTTACATTGTTCACAGAAAATGACTGTATGTTACATAAAACAAAGGGGATCAATACCAAATTACAGTCCTTATTGTCTTCTAAATATAACCCGAGTATTAAATACACATTAAAACATCAGGAAAAATGGTGTATTAATTTAATGTAATTTAGCCAATTAAATAAAACTAAGTTAAATTAACCAGAGTATTATAATTCTGATATTTTCCAGTTACTACATGGGTTTGACACATGCAAGTACTTTTGAGAAGGAAGAGGTGAAAACTTATGTCCAAATCCTATAACAAAGAACCACAATCTCTCAAAATCACAGAAAAAACCAATAGCGAACACAGCAGCAAACCCCGCAGTATCAAACAAATCAGCATGCACACTAAGTGAATATACACCATTCATACTCCTGTCTCCAGTGTCACATTTTCCTACCTATGTTCTGTAAGATGCAAGGATGTGGATTCCCAGAAATGGTACCCAAGCCTAACAGTGACCCACACACTTCCCAGCTGCCCGCCCAAGCCATGAAAACCTGTCTTTTCTTGAGCCCTTCCACGCAAAAACGTTCACTCACTCTCCCAGATGTCATCTACACTGCAGTATGGAGATGCTACATTAAACATTTTGACATAATCTACAATTGTGTCTGCTGGCTCAGACACCTCCAGCACTTTCTTCTGACATCTTCAGTACTTCAGAAGCGTTGGAAAATAACAAATGGCGTTCATACGCATCTGTAACTCTCCAAAGGAGTCCAGAAAGCAGCCAAATAATTCAGTGATTTTTTTCAGCCGTTTGGGAGGTTTTTTCCTGCCAATTTCCTATTGCACAGCACAGCCAGCTGCTGGCAACTTGACACACACATGTCCGAGCTGAGCGTTGGGTAGTACTTGAAGCACCAGTTTGTTAAGCAGTTTTAGTTACTCCTCACAGGCCCAGCAATCTGAGGCACAATTTTGCCCCTGCTTGCTTGCCATACACCGTAGTGGACTTCTGCTGACCACTTGCGTATTCTGGCAAAATGTGTTTTTTTCCCTGCAATAAAGAAGTAGAGAGGAATACCCTGGCTAAAAGTAATTTGTCCCCCCCAGTACTTAAATGTCTTACATTTTTGGCAGATCACTCTCCCTCCAGCATTTTCTTTTATTTTGCACGGCATACTTTTCTACCATTTTAAAACTCTGGGGTTATGGCAGCTTCTTCCCCCATTGCTGGCAGTATTAATACTATATACTAATCTACCTGTTGAAACATATGGTCTCTGGCTTGCTTATCTCTGATTGCCAAAGTTATTTCTCTTCCACTTCATTTGTCCAGGACTTGCTTTCAATGAAGCTGCCTGGAGCAGCTGCCTATCATTTCAATCTCATTTTCAACACCACTAAAACAGTTTTACAATTGTAGTTGCACCAGCATTAAAAGCTTCTGCTAATGCAGCTATGTTAATAGACTGCATCCTAAACAACTGCACCGCCCAAATGGAACATAGGGTTGAATCAAAGGCTGCGCTTGAGTAAGGCAGAAACATCGTTAGCTTTTTATTTTGAAGTGCAGCTAGAAACAAAGCAGGGGAGAAGCGATAAAAATTATCATCAATTTGCAGCACCGCTCGTTTAGTTCATCATACCAAAGTAAGAACTGACACCAGCTCCAGTGGCCACGCATAAAGGCACAGCTTTCATGAATGTGAGCTGGGAGTCCAGAGCTTGCATTCCCCATCACTCCTTACCTGCAAAAAAAGTGTCGAATGCCACATTTATTATTTTTTTTTTTTTTAACCAGCAGATCATCCAAGAACCTACTTTCAGGAGCACTTCAAAACGCCACGGCCACGCCCCGAAGAGCAGCAGGCTCTGGCCAAGGGACCCGGGGAGTTCCACTTTTCGGAGCGGCGGACGCGCCTGCAAGACGGGCCCGGCCCCCCCCCCCCCCGGGACCCGGGGAACCGGGGGCCCCGCTGGGGCCGAGCGGCCTCTCGACCCCGGGGCGCCGAGGGAACGCTGGGGGCAGCCCCGTCCCCGCGGCCCGGCCCGCAGGCGCGCAGGGGGGCGGCGGAGCGGCGGGACAGGCAGCCGGGGCGCTAATAAAACCCCACCAAAAAGGCGGGGGGGGCAAGGGACGAGCCCCCCCCGGCAGGGAGAGCCCTTCCCGGCTTCCCTCCCTCCCCCGCCCGGGCTTGACGGCAGCGGGGAGGAATGTGTTTCCGGGGCGGGGAAAGCGCGGTCGAGCGCGGACCTTCCCCCTCCCCCCCCGCCGCGCCGCCGCGCCGGGCCCCCCTCAGCAGCGCGGAGGCGAGGCGGCGGCGGCGGGCAGCGGGACGGGGAGCGAGGAGTGAGGCCGGGCGTCCCGCCGCGCCCAGCCAAGCCCAGCCCAGCCCAGCCCGCTCCCGGGACGGCGCGGCAGAGCTTCAGGCGGCCAGGCAGCCAGGCGGGCCGGAGCGCGCCCCCTGCCAGGAGCCAGCCGCGCCGCGGCCATGGCCGAGGTAGCGGGAGGACGGGGCGGGGGTTGGAGCCGGCCGGGAGCGGGCTGAGCGGTGCCCGCCCGCCGCTGGGCGCCTCGTCTGGGGCGCGTCCGCCGGTATCCGGGCGGGCTCCGGCGGGCGGTGCGGAGCAGAGGGCGGCGCTGGCGCGCCCGGGCCCCCCCCGGGGCGGGTCCCTCGGCGCCCGCCCGGGCGGAGGAGGGGGGGGCCCCGGCGCCGGGGCGGTGCGCTCATCCCGGGCCGGCGCGGCGGGCGGGCGGGAAGGTGTCGGGCCCAGCCTGCGGCTTCCTGTGGCGGGGGCGGGGCCCGGGCCCCCGGGCGGGGGCCAGCCAGGCCTTTGTCCGCCCGGGGCCCGGCCCGCCCGGGCAGCGCCCGCGGCTGGGCCGCCCCCCCTTCCCTCTCGGCGACGGTGGGAGGCTGTGCCGCTGCCCCGCTCGGAGCTGCCCTGTGCCGCCCGCGGCCTCCCGCCCGGAGGGGCACGGGGCAAAGTTTGGGCGGTTTCCCCGTGGGAGGGCGGGCGGTCCCCCCTCAGCGCCCGGTCCGGAGGGAAGGCTTGCCCGCCGCGGGAAGCGGGCGCTGGGGAGAAGCGAGCTACAGGAATGAGATCCTAAGGAGTGAGGCGGTGCAGGAACATCTGGATGTTTGACCTGCACGCGTCTGCTAAAAGCAACGGTTGAGAGCGGGGTACGTGCACCGTTTGAATGACGGCACGATCGTAGCACAGAGTTTTGGCTGCTCCACGCACTCGAATTTGTGCGGTTTTTGCTCTGAGCCTTTATAGCCTTGCTATAAGCTTGTGTCGGGGTGGAAGTGGTAATGCAAGGCCTCTCTATGTGATCTGTTTCACGTGGAGATTTCTGAAATAACTTGCAGCAAGAGGAGCACAGTGTTTTGTCTCGCTGATGGTTAGAAGGAAACATGAAGTGATAGGAAATTTTTTCAGACTCACTGTTTAGCCCACGTCAGATGTCTTTATCTTGTGGAATAAGCATCTGACGGCCTGTTAGACTCATCAGGCAGTCTTTGTGACTATGAAAAGAAGTTGAACAGCGTTCTTGGTTCCTTCTGTGTTTGTACTTGCTAGAGCGCAACAGTCCACTCATGCCAACACACGTGCACATACCCGCTGGGTGAAAATGTTGAGTTTTCTGGTAGATTTGCCATTGGTGCTGCAGTGTCGCTCATGCCAAGACACACAGAGCTTGAGGAGTAAGGGTTGTCTCCGTTCAGATTGGTGGAACCGCTCGTGGCTAATGCTGCATGTGTGCGTCAGTGTTGAAATGGAGCGGGACTTTGTGTATGTGAAAAGAGACTTGGATAATCTGTACTCCTGGCACATTAGTAATTCGGTAGGTGATGGTGGTAGGGTGAGAAAAATCAGTTTTCTATTATGAAATGAGATTACTTGGTAACAGCTTTTTTTTTTTTAAAGAAGTATTGTACTACTAGAAAGACATAGATAGTCTAAATTAAACAAGACTTTAAAAGTCGCAAAGACATTCATTGTCTACATCCATCGTGGTGATGAAACTGATGATTCATTCTCCTGTCACAAAAAATATTACTTGCCTCTGGCAAATGATTAAGTAGCATTTTGTAAGCCTGCCTAAGGCTATATTTATAAGGGTTGCAAAAACAGTGAGCCATTGGCAATAGGTAGGCAAGACGAGGCAAGTTTAGGATGTGAACATCTTCAACTTTTGTCCTTTTCAAAGATGTTTCAGCTGAAAGGTGCAAACCTGTCAGTTATGCAGAATGAAATCTTTCCTTAATCAAAGTTGGAGCTGGTAAGTGCTGTTTGGCAGCCGCATGCTAAATGAACCAGACTTACTTCAAAATGAAACGTCAGTTAAAAATCTGGCATTCTTTATGCGTGCTCTGTACATTCGGTTGTCCGATCTGCATCGTGTTCCCAGTTATGCCCACCCTTGTGAAAGACTGATTCAGAGGAATGCGAGTTTTTCTAGAATATGCATGAATTTCTGATGCGAGTGCAGAATTTTAGTTTTGAGTGACTCAAGTGGTTAATCTTCTACCACTTCCTTTGGGAAGTGATTCCCACAGCTGAAAACAAACTGTCTGGAAACTTTTCCTGCTGTTCTTTCTTCCTGATTCATGATTTCATTCCTCTGCTCTTAACCATCCTCCCTATACCTCTCTTAGGGTAGCTCTGCTATGGTGCAGTTTTGAAAAGAGCTCGTTCACTATAGCACGCAGCTCAGGAAGTCGATAGGTAGCAGAAAGGCAAGCTCGGGGAGAGCGATGCAAACGTGGGGTGGACATGTGCTATGTTCTCCATTGCTCTGAATAGAATTCCCTCCCTGCCACTGGTATGAACGCTCTTCAGTCGTTTGTAAATAGCTGTCATGCCTACCTTTCCACCCAGTCTTGATTTAGTCGAGTGATGTGATGCACACTTAGCTTGTGGTTCTCCCAGCCCTCTGATCAGCCTGCTACAGCCTTCCTGGCCATCCGTGGCTCTTGGTAGCGTGGCTTTCAGAAACCATTCTGATTGCCATTGTGGGCAGATTGCTGTTAAACAGGCTGCTGAAGTTCCCCCTCTTGATGGGACCCTTTTTGTAAGCCATCATCAGAGGCTGTAGGTCTGGAAAAACTGCCTCCCCACTCCCTTTCTTTCTAGTGAACAGACGCCCAGGGTCCCTGCTGTCCCCTGCAGGCTGGGGGGCCTGGGCTTCTTCAGTGCAGACCTGCTTGTGACGCCTGGTGCAGTCTTCGCTCGTGTCACCGTTGCACGCCGGGAGTGGATGTGTGAGCAGTGCTACCTTCTGTTCTCTGTTAGCTGCACCCACTGCATGGTGTGGGGGGTAGGTTTTTGGCAGGAAAGAGTAGAGGCTGGATGGAGCTCTGCTGGCAATTGGTATACCTGACCTCCTCTTCCTCCCCACTCCTTTCCAAATACGTTTTGTACCCCTTCCTTGTGAGAGAGACTATTATAATCAGTGAGACATTGCAAAACTAAAGGGGCAGGGATTTTCTTAATCAGTATTAACTGTGGCAAACTAGCTAGCTTTAAGATTGATTGCCTCCTCACATGGCACTTGGAAGAGAGGTTGGTAAGACAGATCCAGAAAAGAGGCAGTCCAGGCTTGGCAGTAGCGGAGCCTATTCTGTTCTCATTTGCTTTTCTAGAACTTCAAATGATTTATTTTCTCCAACTTTTTTTTTTTAGGATGGCCAAACCCCTTGGCACCCTTTGAATTCTTAGGAGCTGCAGTCAGCCCTCTGAGAGGGAATCCTTGTTGGGAGTGCCTTTTTTTTTTTTTTTAGTTTTAAGCTTCTCGGGATCTATGGGTAGAGCTCATAAAGCAATTACATAAATTAAATCATTCTTAAAAATGTAATTAAAGTAATATGTAGTTAGATTTATTTTGAAAGTGTCATTAAAAAGTACTTGCCAGTATGTGTACTATTCCCCTATGACTAGATTTTTAAGTCATCTGCTACATTCTGTGCCCTGCAGAAAATTTCCTGTCTCCCGGCAGCAGGAGACTCGGAGTTAAGTCCATGTTTTGCTACCTCTCATCTCCCGTCTGTCTTTAATGGCGGTGTTAGGTTAAAGGTTGGACTTGATGATCTGAAAGGTCTTTTCCAACCTAAACGATTCTATGAATCTATTCTATGATTATATTGCTGAGTCTACAAAATCGTTCCCACTTGCTCTACTCGCCTTGCTTTGAAGGCGCTTACTAGTCTCAGCGTTCTCATCAGCAGATTTTAACATTGCTGCTTAGGTGACTCCATATTTTTCAGGCTTCTGCTCTGGCATGTGAGTGTGTCCATGGGTGTTCTTTATACAAACACGTGCATCTCTGAGCTTTACAGGAAAATGGGTTTTCGGTGTAGGGGAGTGTTAGCCGTTGTTACTGAAGAGGATGTTTGTTTGTTTTTTCAAAAGGGAGTGTCACAGAATCATGAACAAATGAACAAATTCTGTGGCTTGGTCTCCTGGACAGGCACTGGCAATATCTCGGTCTGATTTAAGGCTCCTTTTTTGTCAAAAATTGAAATTTGTTGGTTAGTTCTAATGCTGAATAATGTCAGTTATGGTGGCTGATGCCATGCATTTTTTCTGTGTAATTCCTCCTTGCTCTGTGTTGCTCTGTTCTGTTGTGATTCTGTTGCCAGCTTTCTGAAAAGGTTGATGTTACTTGCCATGCAGTAACTGGGGTGGACCACAATATTGACCAGTATCTGTCAGTTGTCATGGTTATGGAGTTTCTCAGGTGGCCTACAAAGTCATTTTTGTGTTTACCCACAAATGGGAAGATAAATTCTACTTTTTTTTTTTTCCTCTTGTAATTTGTCCTGCATAGGTGTGGCCCAGTAACCTAAACTGTTAAAACTGTAAATTGGGATAAATTTATGGCAAGACCTTTCTCTAAACTTTATTCTCTCCCACCACATGGATTAGTAGTGTAAATACCAGTAAAAAGTATATACAGCTTCATTGTAAGAAATTGTCATGTGCTTTAGCTGTGCTCATAACAGGCTGTATGAGTTCCTAGCCCAATTCAAGACACGTGTAGGCTTGCCAAGTAGTTTGTATTGGGAATGTCACACAGAGCAAATGAAAATTCTGACTTCTGTGAATGAACAGTGAGACGCTGGGCACCTTGTTATGCATCACTAAATAGTACAGTTGTCTTTTTTCAGTACTAAGGGTGTTCTCTCTAGCAGAATGTTGTTATTAAACACCCTGTATTTTTTTAATAACCACCTTCTTTTACTTTTCTATTCTTAGACTAATCAGAGTAGTTAGCCTAGGAAGCCCGCTATCATATTCCCTCATTAACAGATTGAAGATGTTCACAGAGATGGTGAAATCACTAATTTAGTACAAGATTTGCATATAACCAAGCACATGGTAGGGAAAGTAGCTTGATGAGACTATAATATTAATGTTTTCTTTTGGGAGAAGCAATAGGATTCCTACCTGGCCTGTAATCCTCTTTGGGGTGTCACTAAGTAAAGGCTCTTTAATATATCAGAGTGATATTTTTGTCTGGATCTTTCTCAATTTCTGTTTACAGTCAGCTGTAAAAAGGGCTATGAAATATGCTTTCTGTCTTAAAAGCAGTTTCATGTGCTTTCTTTCTTTTCCAACAGCAGCAGCAGCAACATATCATTAGTATTCTCATGTTTTTTATTAGAGGGGGAAGTTTTGAGTAACAAAATTGAGGCTGGAATCTTAACTTTGTTATTGCTAGTAAGAGCGAAGAAGATAGTGCTGTTTTCTCACCGTCCTTTTCATTCTCCCACAGAAAAAGTCTTGCGTGTCTTTGATAAATTAATGCAGTTCTCACGTTCTGCCAACAAATCATTAGTTTTCTGTTTATAGTTCTTTTCTCTAAACTTCTAATTTGCAAGACCATGTTTAAGTGCAGATTCTTCTTAAAATGCTCATAAACTGTAACATATACAGTATCTAGTGCCAGTATTTTCTCCCCCCAAAAAGTTCAACATAATATTTACCGTTCATTTATTTCTGATTTGTGTTTTGTACAAGATTACTTACACTTAACTTAGTCCTAGTTTTCACTTAGCTTAGTTTTAACTCTAATGTATAAGCAGGAAGGAGAGACATTGTTTAGATGGATTCTTATTGTATTAAACCATAAATTTCTGTGGAGTGTACATACTACATACGAGTACTCACATGTAGTTAATTTTCTGTTATGGTGATTAACAAATAAAATTTCTACTTTTAGAGCAGTGCAAGTAAAGGCACTTTTGATGTGGAAGCTGAACAGAAAAAGTGAAATCTTTCTTCTTCTTTTCTCGTCCTTTGTGGTAGAATGAAAAACAATTATATATTGGGCTGAACTGAAACACTGAACTTACCCTCATGCGAAGATGACTGATTTGTGGTTATTTAAGGGAGAAGAAAAATAATTGTGTTAGATTAATCTAGAAAGAGTCAGTATTTCACTTAGGAAATGGTGATATTGTGAGTCAAAAGTGGTATCTTGGATATTAATGCGTACTTTGTCCCTGAGGTGGTGGTTTTGAAAAACAAACCTGAGACCGGGATGTCTGGTTTGGCATAACCTTGACCCTGAAGTAAGTATTGAGATAAGGATGCAGGGGCCATTCCCTTTTGCAAAGGAAAAAGGAGGATAAGCTGTCATTTGTTAACTTTCTTTGGGGGAATAGTAGGTTACTACCTCTTAACGTGGTGCTAACCTCGAGCATGGGCACTACAAGTCCTCTCTGCCTCTTGCCCAGCTAGCTACTCTGTGGAGGTGTTTGACCTGTCCTCATCTGCTCTGTGTCTTTGTAGGCTGGCAGGACCCGCGGGGAGTGATCTGTGGCCTTGCACTGCCATAAAGCAGATCGCAGGATGCTCTCCCAGTGAGTTGTGGGGTAACCCGAGTGTCAGGAGCGTGTTGGGGGCCATAGGAGGTCATTTGAAGGACCTGGCGTTCTAGTAGCTTGGCTGGCATCCACTGCAGATTCAGTTGCTCAAGTATTGAATTGGGCAACATGCAAGCTCTGCCTAGACCCTCCGCTGTCTGGTTTTCCAGATCTTAGATAAAAGGGTTTTGTGTGAAGATGGGTACAGCTAAAAGGAAAACCTATTTCTGAAGTGCAGATAAATAGAAAAGAATGTAATCTCTTTGATGTTAAATAAAAAGCATTCTCCCGGGGATCAAAAGATGACACATTTTAGTAGTAGGTTATCATTAAATTGGGATTAAATTCTATGTCAGGATGACTTCTCATAGTATTACAGTATCTTTGATAGTGGAGTGGCTGAAGACTTTGTGCTTGTCCAGTCAGCAAGTGAAATGCTCCCTCTTCTGATAATAAAAAGGAGAAATGAGGAAATCTTTGCTAGCATCATCCACAAGATTGACTAGGGTAAGCAAGGTTGATTATGTGCTGCCTGTGTGTTCTGGCTGGGTTTTTTTTTTACTAGACTGATGTTTTATTATGTATTAGGAAAGTAGTTTTAATGGGCATGGGATAAAGTCATGAATTACCTTCTCTGAGGTTCCTCCTTTTGCGTTTTTGCGAGGTTGTATTTAGTATATGTTAATGTGCTCACTTTCTGGTGCTAGCTAAAGATTGTCCTGATGCTGAAAGGAGTACTGTAGCCCACCTGCATAAAATACAGGGCTTGACTGTTTTGGAAATGTCAATTTGCTGGTTTTGTGTCAGAATAGATTAAAAATCTATCTTTCAGCTGTGTGTGAATGTAACCTGTGTGCACTTCCAAAACATCTGTGAGTATAACATTTTAGGAGATAACGTTTGTTCCTTGCTTTTACGGTACAGTTCAAAAATTGGAATAACTTTTTGTGCTGTTTTTGTCATTTCTGTGCAGATACAAATCCGCTTGAGAAATTACTGTTCAAGAATTTCAGTATAATTTTTCCTGGGTGTGGACTTGAGCGTAAAAAAGGAAACAGCAAATTTCCTTTTTTGGAAGAACGTACTGTACATATCAGCTATAGGTTGTTTAAAATGCATAAAAAAATTGATAAATAGTGACAAGCATTTTTTTCTATGTATTTGTTATTTCCCTCCACTACAGATGATGTTTACATACTTTCTCAAAGGCTAGACTAAAATGTTACATAGACATGTTGCTGATATCACCAGTTTCAGTGAAAAATTCAACTTTAACATTAAAGAGTAACTATAGTGTGTAAGATTGCTGCCAGCATTTTTATCGCTGCCAGCTGACCATTGCGGTGTTTAGATAGTAATAAAAAAGCTTGTACAGATACTGGGTCTTTTGGGCGCATAATTCACGATGCAGTTTCACTTTCTAAATGAATAATGTCTATATTTAATATGTTTAACATTTTCTTATAGCTGGAAGCAATTTTAATACTATGCCTCTGCAGAGTTTAAAACTAAAAAGAGCTCACTCATTAGCAATAACTCAAAACTCCGCAGTAGACAAGTGGTTTTCAAATTTACCTGAATTTCGTATTTTGTAAAATATTAAAGTGTTTTGTTTTCATAGGACCATGGTGCTGCAGTAATTTATATCAATGCAGGTCTTAACTGTTCCTCCTGCCTGTAGCTGTGCAGTCTTGCCATCCTCCTTGCATCAGCAGTGGAAGTCATAAGGCTGTACAGTAAGTCATTGAAGTAGCGGATCTGGTTGAAAAATAGCTTTGCAAAAAATTAGTTTTCAGCTAGATCAGCTGTTTCAGCTGGGTGACCGCATGCATTACTAGTGACATCCTTCAGGCCAAGGGGAGGAGTAGGAAAATGTGGAGCTCATAGTGAGAGGAGTGTGGGACTGTGGTAGTCCAGAGATAAGTTGGCATAAAGTGCTGCGGAACCTCACAGCATCTGCTCGTGCATGCTTCGGTGCTCTTCTGACTTGAGTAATTCCTTTTAGCTTGCTAGATCAGGTGAGAAATAACTCAGCAAGGAGTTAGTGCTCAGCCTGTGCCACTGTCTCAGTTACGAGGCGAAAGTGTCGTCCGCAGTTGGCACCAGATTGATGAAGGGTGCAAAGTGGGGAATTCTAGGGCCCGGAGAAGGTGAGCTGTCTCTGTTCGGTAGTGACAAACTGGTAGATCTACTTGACTACTTTGAGAAACCTCATCTTTTATTATCTTTTGCAGTCCTCTTAGAAGTGGCCTATGAACTCCAGGCTTAAAATCCTGCTCTGGAAAGCAGAAGTGTATTAATAGGCAGGTTGTTCAGGCAGGTACTGCATTTTATAAAGTACTTTGTGACAGGTCTGTTGTTTAAAAAATAAAAATAAAAAACCCCCATCTTTTAAGGTTGAAGTAATTTTTTTCCTGGTATTGGTGGGCTTTTTGCAAGTGCTCAAACTTCAAGATTAAAATCTGAATTAAGTGCACTGTTTCATTGTGTGCTTATACCTAGCCAGCTATCACTGCCATTGAATTAATATTCATCATTAGTTTTATATATATATATATTTTTTAAAAATTGTATGCATATGTAGAATTAAATACATGTTAAAAAATCTCAGATAGATACAGGTTTATAAGGCTGTATGTAGTTTTGTGGGATGACCAGTTTTTTATTATTTCTGCATGTTCATTTTCCTGATGACTTACCCAATGTTGAAAGTTTGTTGAGGATGAGAGTTGTTTCAGTACAAGTCTCATTCTAAATTGTGTTAGAATACTGAATCTTTTAAAAAACTTGCAATTAAATATTTGGATAGTCTCTGTAAGCATTATTCTATGTACTTGCCATACAAATCCTGAATTAAAATAAATAAATTTTAAAAAAAACCAGAAACAACAAAACAAACCAAAGAATCCCCAAAACAACAACAAACACACACACACATGCCCCCCCTGAAAAACCTTCAGTTTTGTTCTTTGCTTGTCTTAATATTTTTGACCTAATAATTTATTCTAATAACTGATTGGAAAAAATAAAATCTGAATAGCTCCCCTGGCTGTGTTACAGAGCATTCGTAAGCGATTCACCCAGGGCCAGCAGAGAAGGAAGGTGGGCCAGTGACAGCCTGGCGTTGGGCTGGTTGAGCAGCACTCAAGGAGCGCGGTGTAATTTCCCGGGTCAATCAGTCTGTCAGCCACCTGCCACTCTGTAGACGTTGCTTCCTCAGCACTCCTCTGTCCGTGTGGAGGTCTGGTTCCGTTTGCTGAGGTTTACAGAAAGTGGTTTCGATGTGGAGGGGAAAGGGATGACTCAAGCAGAGCTGGCTTGGCGTGGTGGTGGAGGAGGAGGGCCATGAGTGCAAGTGCAGGGGCAGAGGTTGCTTTTTTGGAGGTGGGGATGCTGTAGCACTGCTGTTCGTTTCAGCAGCAGTTAGCTTTCATCTTGGTTTTGGTTGCTGAAACTGTACCCTGAGCATTAATGATAGCTGCTGGTGGGTGATCACTGCCATGTAACAACGAGCTTCCGCTGAGTTTGCCCTTTGTGGTGTGCCAGCTTCTGGCTTCCTGCAGTATCTGCAGCAATAGCCAGCGAGACATTTGCAACTGTTTTCTCTTAAAGAAATAGATGAGTGGGATAGTGTTTTAATTGAAATTCTCTAGCTTTTTACTTAAGAGTGTGCATGTCTCTGTTCTGCTTTTCCTTTAAAAGAAAAGCTTGGATTAAAGTAAGTTTAGCCAGATGTTGTGACAGTCGTGGATATTACTAAGGCAGTACAGGCTCGGAAGCATCAGTTACGGTCAGCTGTGTAAGAGCTATATTTATATGTTTAACTAAACTTTTCGTTTCCCCCTGTGTGGATGAATGTGAGGTTTAAGTTGCACAAAATTAAATAGTGTCTTTATGGGAGTAATAAGTGGTGCAGAGTGTGTGGGAATTTAATACTACCACAAGGAACAGACACCCGTGTTTTCTACTAGAATGGCTTAAATCGTTATGTGGCATTCCTAATTGTAATCTGCCTGAGATGGAAATGCTAAACTTAGCCAAGACGACTTCTAGACTAGCAAGACCTATGTAAACAAGCTAAATATTCAGTTCACGCTCTCCCCCGCCAAAAAAAAAAGTGTCACATTTAAGCAAGAGGAGAAATTAATTTATTATGGCAAAAATGACTGATGTGGTCTAAAAGTATTTAAAAAGTGATGAAACAACAGAAGGGGTGTGGGCTTTTTCTTTGTTTTAATCACAATCACGTAAAGAGGTGCTTGTAATAATGAAAATCCTGAAATTTTTGTTACGGAAAAATGCCTTCTGATAACAGCGAGATTGGGTACAGTGAGAATTCTTATAAATTCATGGAGGCAATGTGCTTTGAGTCATGAAGCCTGTGGTGGACTTGAACTACGGGAAGCTTCTGTTGGCAAGAGTATAGAAAACGGATATTTTTGACAGTGACAGTTTTAAGGGGAAAAAAAATTAGGTGTTTTGGTTCTAACACTTACATGTGCTCATTATATATTTATCCTTAAAGAGGAAGCTTTCAAGGTGCACATGTAGAGAAGCTGCTGTAGATACAGAAAATGGTAGTTTCAACCACAGTATCGGTACCCGTGGGCTTGGTGTGTTTGCTGTTTAGCCTTGGAGAGCTGCTGTCTTTGTGGCGTGCTTGCATGCTAGCATAAGCAGCGTATGAATAGGTTTTTTTACTTTGTCCTTGGTTAAGCTTGGAACTTCATAATGTCCGTGTTGGAATCCCAGCTTTCTGTGGGCAGGATGCACCAACATGGGATTTCTTAGCACAAGAGAGGAGTGCAGGTGTGTGGTGGTGGCATGCTCTGCTTTTTTTATTCCGTACTTCAGTAAGCACAATAGTTTGAGAGGTATAGAGTAGAAAGCAGTAGTTACAAACTGGCTTTTCAGAAAAAGATGCAAATGTTTTAGTTGAAACTAGGTATAAGCCATAGGTAATAAGCAGTAAAAGCATATTGCTGGTGTTCTAATTAGATGTAGCCGTAGGCCTCTGCCTGCTCTGCTTGAGAATATGCAGAGTTGTGTCTCTCTCTCCTAATTTAATGTTGAACATTAAGTACAATGCACCTGTTTGTTAGTCTAGTTTTCCAAAATACAGTTGTCAGAGTTTACCTTATAAATTGCAGCCTGTGCAATCCACCTTGCTTGACTCGTAAACTGTTTCCTGTCGGTGGTGATCAACTCGGGCTGTTTGTTCAAAGTGTCAAAGTACTACTTGCCTTTCAAGCATCAACATGCTTTCCAAAGCAACTCCTGAACGGTGGAATCTCGGCTTCAAATCATGATACAACAGGACAAGAAAACATTATACAGATAGGCTCTTTGTCCGCATTAGGACCAAGCTAGGGACAAGGATGGTTAATGCAGTGAAGTGTTCTTCTTAAAATAATAATTATTGGTGGTTTGGTAGTACTAAGGAGGTCTAGTCAGGAATTACAAATCTTCCGTGCATGGCAATACATACATATACTACTTGAGAAAAGGTCCCTACTTCAAAAGTGGTGCTGACTGACCAACATTAGTCCTGCCCGCCGCCGCAGTGCTCTCCGAAAGGCATTAGAACAAAGGGAAGAGATCAAGGTTGTGCTTGGGGTTTGCTGACTTGGCGGTGAAGGCTTATAGTCAGTGTCAGCATCTTCACATTGTCCCTGAACACCTTTTCTCATTCCTCTAATTTCTGTCACTGTCGTCAGCATGAGATCTGAACTTGTATAACTTAATTTGTCTTTTCATAACATATTTATATATGAGTAGGCTTTAGCAGCACTAGTATTCTTTACAATTTACTACACAACTTGGTTTTGCTTGTGATGAGTAGTATTTACATTTGCATCTGGTTGCAGGAGTTTGTCATTAAGTAAAATTATCAATGAATTTTGCTAATGAAAACAAGTATAGAAATACAGCGCCATGATATAAAACATGGCATGTAATCTATCTTGCCTAAATAGGTTTGCCGTGTTCCATAGAAGTCTAAATTCAGTAGGTCTCTCCTTGCTTACCAGAAGCTCCCTGTCTGCCTTTAGTTGCTTGTTGGAAGATAAGTATTTGCATTAACCTCTTAAGTCCATAGAGAAGTCCATATAGTTCAGACTGGTCAGGTCTGCAATTAGAGAGGGATTTCAGCTCAGTGCATACTAGTCGGAGTAGTCATGCATGGTACAGGAGGTTTGCAGTTGAGGCTCTCTTGTGTGTCTGAGTGTGAGCGTACATCTTTTTCCCTTCAGTTTCCTACAGGCTAGGGCCTTCAGTGAGAAAGAGAGAAAGCTCATACTCCAAATCACCGTCCCATGACTCCCTTTGCCTTTATCCATTGACAATGGGCTGTAAAATCTATACAGATTACGGGAAACAGGATCTAAAACCCCCACTTGCATCTTTCTTCTACCTCCCGCCATCTGAGTGCTTCAGTAGATAAACAGTCAAAACTTTATCAGCTCGTTTTCTGTCTCTGTGCCTTTCGTTCTTGGTTGCATAGCAGCTACTGCTCTTACTAGTGTATCCTGTAGGCTGATAGAGCATTCCCGGGAAATGTGAATTCAAACCCTTTGGGGCTGAGGAGGGACTGGAGCCCAGTTATCTTCTTGGGTATGCCTCTGTGCTGTAAAATATTGGGGAACCATTACCACCCTCTGTCACACGAACTGCATCACAACTGGGTACACAGCTACCACGCCTTCTTGGTTTTATCTTTCTCAAGGTGGAGAGATGTCAAATATCAGAAAACTTTATCATCTGCAGTTGTTCTGAAAATCGGTACCTCCTTTTTTCTGATTATAGTGGAAACTTGCATGTTCTATCGAGAAAATCTCCATCCCCACCCCGCTCCCTGCAGCCAGGCACCTAACTTGGGCAGATTTGTTTCCACTCAGTATTTCAAATGAAGACCAAAAAATACTTTTCAGCAAAATACCTAATTGCTTTTCATTCCACTATTTAGAACTGTCAGTAAGTTGAGGGCACCTGTTGAAATCCAGGAACAAATACCAATAAATTCCATATAAAAGGGATAATACGGTCAAACTGTGTGAGTGCTTGTGAAGGTAGCTGTTCAGTTTTGAAGCAGCTGTGTCCTATATGAACTAACAGACACCCCGTACTCTGGGGACACAAGCTGATACCATGAACAGCCCTCCAGATCTGTTCTCGTGAGCTGTGGCCTCAACCTGCTGGTACTTGTATGTGAACATTTTCATGTATTCAACTGAAGAGGCGATGTGATGCAGGTGCCCATGCTGGGTTTTCAGTAGTGGTTTCAGACCTACAAGTCTATTTTAGAACCTAACGCTTGTTGATCCCCGCTCCCTGCCCCCTTCCCCCTCCCCCCCCCCCCCAAATCCAGTCCTTCTTGGTGATTTTTAAGTGACTTGATCTCTTGAGAAATTTTTTAGAGCTGCTAAGTGTGAATAAACTGTGAGTAGTGTAACTGAGAGTCTGAGCAAACCAGTTGTGCTACTGTGTATGTTTGTCTGCCTTACTAAGCATAGGAGGGGGGCACAGTAGTTTCCATGCATAATCTGCAGAATTGTGATATGTTTCCTCATGGTTCTGGCATGCAGAAATGTGTATTCTCATAGTTTTGGGGACTCCCAACCCTGCAGGGGGGGATCTTCTGAACTAACCAGTGTCATACATTAATTATGGCAGATGACCTCAGATAACCATACTGGAGGAACTGGCCTCCCTAACTTAAGCAGAAAATTAGTTTCCTGTAGATTTTAACTCTTTGTAACTAAAATTTAAGTCCTAACTGGTTTATTATATATTAACATATGATACCCCACTAAAACAGAGTGGTTATGGAAGTGCTTATCATGAGTATTTGGTGACTATGCTTGTTTTATTCCATTAACTTAGAGATGATAACTGATAGAGATAAATTAAGTCCAATGTGAAATACTACTGAATCTTTTATCCCGCAGCATCATGGTAGCTAAAGTGGTTATGCCTCAAAGCTTTTCCAGGGCACAATTTGAGCAAGCAGTCTCGGTGAGATTAATTTTTTCTGTAAAAGCTGTTTCAGTATGTCCTGGTTTCGGCTGGGATAGAGTTAATTTTCTTCACAGAAGCTAGCATAGTGCTGTGCTTTGGATTTAGTGTTAGAAGAATGTTGATAACACGCTGATGTTTTTAGTTGTTGCCAGGCAGTGCTCAGACTGCTCAAGGACTTTTTGAGCTTCTCCTGCTCGGCCAGGTGCATAACAAGCTGGGAGTACAGCACAGCTAGGACCCAAACTGTCCAAAGAGCTATTCCATACCATAGAACGTCATGCTCGGGGGGGTTGGTGGGTCGGTCGGTCGCTCGGGTACTGATCGCTGCTCGGGACGGGCTGGGCATCGGTCGGCGGGTGGTGAGCAATTGCATTGTGCATCATTCGTTTTGTATATTCTGTATATTTTGTTATCATTCTCATTATTACTATTATTATTATTTTCTCTTATTAAACTGTCTTTATCTCAGCCCTCGGCTCTAACCTTTTTTCCCCTTCCCGATTCTCTCCCCCATCCCACTGAGGGAGGGGGGGGAGTGAGCGAGCGGCTGCGTGGTGCTTAGTTGCCAGATGGGTTAAACCACGACACCAGGACACAGTGCTAAAGAATTGCTTACTTTACACATCAGTCTAGCTTAATGTCCCATTCTTTCCATATTACTGCAGGCAGTTCAAAATCTGCTCCGTTAATGTCTGCAAAGTTGCCAGAGGGAGAAAGAACATTATAGTCTTGATAAGCCATGCTGTTGGTAGGCTGGTAGATAGATAGGCTGCTGAAGGCAGGCTGACTTCTAGCATTTCCATTTTGGATTGGGGTGCTGCAAAGTCCTGCTTTTGAGACTGCACATCTTGACTGTTTCCATCAGGTTCACTTCCCTGACATGGGGATGCTCCTCCAGCTCATCTCTGATGTGCAAGATCTGGAGCTGGGCCCATCTGTGAAGGGCAGCCATCACAGGGCTGGTCCACATCCAGGGAACAAATAGTTTTGTAGGGTTTCGGTTCTCTGACTAAAATGTATTGCTTTTCAACCATCAGTGTTTACCCCAAATCTCCAGTTCCGTGAAGAAGAATGCATCCCGTAGTTTCTTGATTTGGTGGTCCTGGAATCTGCTGTGCAAGCAGTGTTTTCCAGCTGTAATTCAGTATTGCAGTAACATTTACATTGATTAAGTAAATAAGATAGCTGTTAAATAGGTAATTGTTCATTTGTGACCTTAAGATTCCTTGGAAAATCTATACCACAAACTTGGAAGCTTTAGTCAAAAGTAACTCCTTGGTGTGAAACGTTTTAATATCTATACCCGTGCCTTTCTGAACAGTATACTTTTCTCAAGACAGAGAGATGTTTTACCCCTTTCTTTTGTAGTGAATTGCTCTACAGGCAGACACGCTGAGGGTTGTTGTGTGTCCAGACAAATTGGGGTTTGTGGTTAATGACCTCTGTTGTGAGAGTTCTGGCTGTCAGGAGTGCTTATGGAGGTGTGGGTCGTTGCTAGAGGTCTGCAGTGTCGGTATCGTTGCTGTTCCATGCCTCTGGGGTGGTTTGGTTTCTCCAATCAAGAAAATCACTATGTCCTTCCCCTCCCGCCACCTCCCCCCCTTTCTTTTTCCCCCCCAGAAGTATGAATGGGTTTCTTCTTCCCAGTCCATAAAATTCACACTGAAAAGTGTGGCCCTCCACTAAAGCCAGTAAATCTTCTGGAGTGAGGGAAGAAGGAACTTTTTTAGCAGGGTAGCCATCAAGTCCTGAAACAGACGTCTCCAGAGACTAATTCTGCTTACTTTAGAAACATGTCTTCCTGCTCTTTTTATAACCAGGGCCTTGATGGCTGGGGGTGGGGGCTGACTCTGTGACCAGAGTAGCCCAGCATACAGCCACAGACTGTGGCTGAGAAGCAGTATCCTTTGCCCCCTCCCCCCCCCCCCCCCCCACTCCTCCAGTTCTCTTTTTCTCCATGCCCACCTTGCCACCTCCTCCATGCCAGGACAAGCATTTCTGTACCCACATGGCTGAAACCAGCCACTTTCTTTGTTGGAATAGTGTTTCAGCCAGATCTTCTCCTTGCTCCAGCACTCCTCGGTGTCTGCACTAATGCTAGCACTGGTCAGAAAGGAAAGCGGTAAGAATAATCAACCAGGAGGTTGATTAACAAGGGTGAATAATCAACAAGGAGGATCGGGCAGCTCTCTTAAGTGACTTTCCATCCTAGATCAAAGTGGCTGTAAACATAATCTCAGCTCTAGGACACATCAATTCCATGCAGCATTTCTGAATCAAGCTTTAAACCCATGAAAACACAGCTGATGCAAAGAGGTGTCAGGCTGCAGGAAGCACGAATGCTAGCTCAAAAACGTGAGTTGCTTATTCATTTCTAGGTTTGTAAGTGTAACTAGAGTGGCGTGTGGGCATGTGAATAAGGAGGCTGGCTGGTTATTGCCTCAGAAAGGTGGCTTCTGCACAGCTCTGCTCTTACCGGTTATTTAAATGTTTCCCCCGTGGTCTGAAGTGTGGTTATGTATTTCAACAGAAAATCTTTGCAGCAAGGCATGCTTCAGTACTCAATAGAGGCAGATGCCTTGTAGCGTTTTCCTTTGCTTGGCATTGACTTGGTGGATGCCAGAATACTGGGTCAGATGAGGAGCTGCTCGGCTGCGTGGAACAATACTGAGTGCCCTAATGGCTTGTTGCTAACATTGCCTTAATATTGGTCTAAACTGTGGCCTGAGTCGGGGGGGTGAAATGCTGAGCTAAAGAGTGGTGAGAGGAGAGCAGCATAACCATCGATACCTCATTTCAAAGAAATCAGTGTTTCTATCACTCTTACCCTTTTTTCTTGATCCCATTTGCCCAGTTAATTTTCTGCACAGATGCTATTGCTGTTCTAATAAATAAATTTTAAAAGCTGCAAAAGGTATTAGTGCTGTGGAGTAGTAAACTTAATTTCTGAATATCATGGTGATTAGCAGAATACAAAGGTGCTAAATACTTGATTTGCAGATTCAAAATTAGTCTCACTGTGGAGAAATAATCCTTTCTTTTTCCTGTTGTCACTTAATGAGTCTCTCATTTCAAATTAGAAGGTCCAGAGATTTCCATGAAAGCTGGCTTTATAGAGAAAAAATTCTCTTCAAGCATTACTGTTTGTAGAGACAGTTAGCAAAAAAAACTTGGAAAGCACCGAGTCCAAACATTCAAGGTTATGTCCATGTTTGTCTTCCTAAAATATTTAACAAAAATAGAGTACGGTTCACAAATGTGTGGATATAATTTTTAAATCACTTTTTCAACAGCACGCCATTTGCAGCCTTTTAAAAAGGATCCAGTTGGTGATATAGTTGTTAAAGAAATTTCACTTCTTGGCAAGCTTACCTTTTGTAAGCTTTGAGCTGCTTTTTTTCAGAGGGGGAAAAAAAACCCACTTTTTCAAGGATTCTGGGATATTTTTCAATTAGTTAATGGAAAAGGGAGAACAAGTATAATAGAAAATATGTAAATGTTGCGCAAAAAAAATAATTTATTTCTTGTAACAATGAGTTCTTTTCTGTTCCCGTCGTCTGTGGTTGAATAACAACACGGGGTTTAGTTCCGGCTCCACCGATGGTTTCCAAAGGCTTCCTTTGGCTGTCTAGTGTAGTTAGGCATTATTTGTTTTGGTTTATTCCCTGGACAGAAAAATCTGCAACAGGGCAATCCACAGTATGAACCGGGGACTTGCAGGAGAACGCGTTTGCCACTGTTGTGACCAGGCTGCTGCAGCGGTTAGGAGGAGGTTTGGAGGCTGAGGACGTGTGTCGCTTGGCTTGCATTGAACAATCAGAATTGAATCCAAATTAGCAAATCTTTACTTGAGTTTTGGAAAAACTCAGCAGATGGAAAAGCTGTTAAGCAGTGGAGGTAAAGGAAGGGAGCTGGCGGCTGGCTTGCAGAGAGGCATTGGCTTAGCCATATATGGAAGAGGACATTTTCCTTGTTAACTTTATGGGGAATCTGTGCCCAGAACTACATTCATCATGCAGATGCATTTCCACAGGAACATTTCTCTTCCTAATGGTCTTAGTCATAGTTTTAGCACTGTGTCACATCTTTGCTGACTTATTTATATAGTCTGCATGGGCTTGCTACGCATCCGCTGCTTGTCTGCCCTAAAAAGGTGAACTGTTTATAATTTTCTCGTTTTGGCTAACAGAAAAGACAGTACTCAACTGGTGCCAGCAGCTTAGGGTTTTTTTCGTACTGAAAGCCCACCCTGTTCCGGGCTGTAGTTAAAGCAAAAGCTCTTCTAGAGTAACAAAATATCCCTTCGTTTGTGGGAAGTAAGGTTTGTTAAATACAGAACATACCTACCATAAAACCAGAAAAGAAGGAACCTAGAAGTTGAGCAACTGGGTATGGCTTTACCCACCAGACTCCTAGTCTGATAGGTGTGCTCCTACACCATCTAACCATCCCTCTTTCTCTAGCTTTGACTCAGTCCCTTCATCTGTCTTAAACCTACTCGCATTTTTGGGGTCACGTTTCCCCTCTGATCAAGGTTTGTGGTTGCGCAGGTTTGATTTAGGTGATTGCTTGTAGGGGGGGCTTAATAAACGTGTTCATGAAAGAGTTTTCACAAATGAAGGACTGATGACCTCTGCAGTGATGGGCAGAGGGAAAAATTGGAGGTAGGTATGTGCAATAAGTAATGCTCAAAAGTAAGGTATAATTCACAGCTCAATTTTTTCTTTCTTTTTTAATCAGTAATTTCTTAGGCGCGTATGTATAACATCCAGCAAAGCCATTTCGCGGCAAATTCTCTTAATTCTCCTATGTCTAAACTCCCCCACACCCTCTGGCTACAGCAGCCACTGAAGAGTGGGCCAAAGTGATTTATCAGAAAAATATGAACCATATAATACTGTTGTTGGATACAATTTGTTAGCAAAGGGCTGGCTTCTGTTTGAAACATTCTCCACCAGATTTTAGAGCAGCTATCCCTTCTCCATTAGATCTGGCTGGGTGTGCAAAGTAACAGTTATGAATGACCCTAAATCAGTGTGGGAAAACCAAAGCTCGACTGCTGAGCATATTTAAGCATTGCTCACTTTGCTGCTAATTTATATGAATAATAGTACATCTTCTGGAAAATGACAGGTTCATTTTAAAAGACACTGCCAAATTCACTTTTCCTTGGCTGTGTTGCAAGATATTTTTTAGAACAAAAAGGTATTAAGAATATCGATGTTTCCAGGATGACTGGAAAGGCTTTAATTACCAATAACATTTTAGGATGACCAAGGAAATTGGCAGCCCGTGTCCAAGTTCTCAGAATTCTTAAAATGAATATGAGAGAAATGGAATTTGAAGTAGTACCAAAATTTGAAAGATGTGACAACTGACCCTGGCTGACTACCTGCTACTACAGTAGAAGAAAATTTAGAAAAAAAATGGTCTATTTGAAACTTATTTACAGACCGTAATCCTAATTCTGGAGCACTAAATGAAGTCTCACTAATGATTAGGGAAAATGACAAGTCAGTAACCTTAAATTGTGGTTTATAAGCGTTGAAATCTTGTCTCATAAAGCATATAGATTATACAGTTTGTATGTATTTTTTCTGCTAGGCTTTCATTGAGATTTATAGCACTGGACAAAGGGTAGAGTGTTTTTTTCTTTAATAAAGATGGTACCCATTAGTTCTCTGTTGTCTAAAGAGGAAAAAAGGGGCTGAGTTTATGTCAAGGATGATTTGTGTTACATACTATGAGAGGAAATTTCTAGTTTGGGAGTATAAGGTGCAAAGTTAGGCTGTAAAATGCCCTTTGAAGATTCCAAGGAAAATATTTTGGAAAGGGCCTTGAAGTTTATCTTAAAACAGAGACTTGAATAGAGAAGCTCTATTTTCATCTTGTATTTCTATGGTACCTTTATTTAGAAGTCTCTCTCTGATAACATTCAGAGCATAAATATTTTATTAATCTATTAAGATGTAAATAGATTGGTTGGTTTCTTCCCCAGCCCAACTTAACAGCATTCCCAAATTTCCCATAGCTTGCTGGTTTGCCTAACAAAGTATTTAAAAATAATTTAAGAAGCTACCCTGTTTGATGTCTTCTAAATACAAAGTTTAGCCCACTAATGTGGTTGTATTAGAACAAAACTGTCCATCCGGTTGGTACAACTAAGATCACTTGATTTGCATCTGCTCCATGTTCCTTGTCTCCTCTGAAATGTTTGCATTTCTATGCAACCTTTTTTTTTTGTTTATTGTTACAATAAATCATACAACTTGGTCTTCCGATTATGTATTTCAGACTAATTTAAAATTGCTCACATGGGCTGGTGTCCTCTATTGCTTGGTTTGGAATGGATTTGCTCAGCAAGGTAAGTCACTTGATGTCATTACAGTAGTTTAATGTTGCTTTAAAAGTATATATATTTAGCAGTTATTTATGTAGATAAATATATCATTGTTAGACAAGTGCTAATGGCAATATGTCAATCATACCACATGTTAATAACCTGTTTGTAGTTAAAACTTAGTTTACAAATCCAGAATGAAACAAATTCTACTGTTGTTAGCACCTTTTTATAAATTGACTGATTTGTATTCTGTCCTAGGTGGAAGTGACTGCATAAAAGCTAATGCAAAATCATGTGGAGAATGTATACAAGCAGGACCAAACTGTGGTTGGTGTAAAAAAACAGTAAGTGTTGCAAACTTCTTTTTAAGGTTTGTTTTTTCTCCCTTGGTTTCAAACTTTAGTAATACTTTCAATTTATAGAAATGCCTGTTGTTATTAGTAATAGTTTCCTGTAGCTCTTCAATTCGGTATTTATTTGTACTTAAAAATTCAGATACTATGATTTTCCTGATGTCCTGGTTTGAGTAGAATTGCTTTTCATAATGTATTTACTTCTACTTTTCTAAATCATAGCCTGTAGGGTCTGTATACACTTGTCTCCAGTTATTTAAAATCATTCCAGCATGGAATCTGTCTGGGTATGCTTAATTATATTCTTTGACAGTGACATTAGAGTAAGAGGTAATTTTAGACAGACATAGGTGGAGTAGGGGAAGAGATTGAAGGGTTTCGCCTGTAAAAGAAAGATGTTCAAATTTTAGTTTTCTGTGGTTGGTAGACTTGGGGGGGTAGAAGATTGGATTGTGTGGAGGAAACATAAACCAAGTGGTTTCTTATGTAATTAAAAATTAAAATCAGGAAATGCAAAATGTAAGATAATCTTGAAGTGTGTGACTTAACCAGTATGTGCTGAAGTGTCTTCAGGGTAGAAACAGAAGAAAACATGTTCTACAGCTCTTCTTCAGTTTGTTAAAGAAAACCTGGAAATTTTCCTGTTTCTTGATAGAAGATGATAATGCATATTCATTTCCATATAGCACCTACTTATGATCCCCCAGACCAGCTTATAAACTTTAAACATTTAATTAAACTCACTAACTTAAAATTTGGCCTTCAGCCATCAGATTTGTTGTAGGTTGTAGTCATCAAGAAATTACAAGCTTTAAGAAAATATTCATTTTTATGCATATTTTGGGGGAAAAGAAATCAGAATTGACAAGTTTCTCAATTAGAAGCCTTATTTATTCATATTTGAGGTTAGAGCTTTCTAACCTCATATTTGAGGTTAGAGTAATGGTAATTTGTTGTTCAGAATGAAGTTACATACTGGTTTTGCTTATGGATCTTACTTTCAAATTGGATTTCCCCAAAATAAAAGAGTTGTCGTCTGTCTTTCCCCTGCTCTGTCAGCATATTGCCATTATTTTGTTGTGGAGTACCAAGGTATGCTTACATAATCTTTAATTAAAGCCTTTTAAAAAAAAAAAAAAAGCTAAAAGGGAGGGTAGTTGCCAAGTAGGCTGTATAAATAGATTCATGTTATTGACAACCACATGAAGATGAGAGCTTTTTTCACTTCATCTTGCTTACATCTTATAAAGAGGTAAGTACAAGTAGATGCAAACTCCCAGACTAAACAGTAGTTACTGATTTATTTAGTAGAATTTAACATCCTGCTAACATTTCAGGACTGTGTGTTTTATTACTGAACTTTAAAAAGAAAAAAAATTGGAGTCACTGTAAAAAGTGTTGCTGTGGGTAGAGTACAACAAATTGCTGATTGCTGTAAACTTGATGCTTTTTTACCTGTGTTTTCTAGGACTTTTTGCAAGAAGGGGAACCAACATCTGCCCGATGTGATGACTTGGCAGCACTAAAGAGTAAAGGCTGTCCTATGGAAGACATAGAAAATCCCAGAGGTAGCAAACAGGTGCTTGAAGACAAAGAAGTAACAAATCGTAAGATAGGTGGTGCACACAAAGAGAAGCTGAAACCAGAGGCCATTACACAGATCCAGCCACAAAAATTAGTACTGAAACTAAGAGTTGGTAAGAAGAGTTTCATTCTAGTCTTCAGATGATTTTTCTGTCACTACCGCATCTGCATTTTTTGTTTTGAATGTGTAGCCGTTTTGTTACAGAAACTACTATTGTTCAGATAACCGGAATGGTAGCAGAGCCATTCAGGGCAGCCCCAAGCGTTCTGGTTCTCTGAATACCATTTGATTTTTATGAAAAGTTCCATATTATCACTTGTTCCGAATAGAATTTGTGAGAAAATAGATACGGCATGAATTGCTACATAATCAGGAAGGTAAATTGTTTTGTTCTTGGTATTTTGTAGTTGATTTTGTACAGTGTGTAATCTTAGAATGAAAGTAGAGGAGTGTGCAAAAACTTAGAGAAGTTCTGAGAGCATTTCCTTTTCCTTGAAGTAGTGCTGTTGCCTCAAGTCAGCGTGTCTGAATGAATGGTTTTGTAGTTATGCAGCAAGATTTTTGGATGCTACGTAAAATACTTCCCAGAGGCTAAAGATGTGGACAGAGGACTACAGTAATGAGAACAAAGTAGTTGTGTACCACTTGCAGACCCTGAAGAAAACTTTATTTCATTCAAATAGAGGGGGTGGGCAAAACAGGGCTAGTAGCTCATACACTGCCTGAGTGAGCATCATGGAAATAGTCCTTAAGGAGAGTTCCTAGGTACTGCAGGCGCATTCAACAGCTACCTTGTATTTACCTGGAATGAGAGCCTGTACTCAGGGTCAGCTGCCTCATAGTGATTGCCTTAAATGCCAGATGATCTGAAGAAGCTTAGCATGAGGAAGAAAGGAAACAAAAGGAATGAGTTATTTTGCGGTTTTGGTGTTGCCCCTATTTATTTCTAATGTGACCCTTTTTCAGCTTCAAACCAAATTATTGTCCCTCTGACACAGAAGTTTCTTCATCAGAACATATGAGGAACCTGGACAACCAGAAGCTAATTACCCAAAAGATTATTACTCTGTTTATAAGCACTTCTCTTTGTCCTAAGCTCTCTGATGGGGGGCTGTGTGCTTGCAGAGGGGGATACTTGCTTTCTGTATACACTCTCTTAAACAGTAGCTAAGGAAAATCTAAAGCTTTTAGAGTTTGGGGGGGGGGTTTGGTTTTTGGGGTTTTGGGCTTGTTGTTCGGGGTTTGGGGTTGGGGCGGGGTTTTCTTTGTGAAAACCATGCTGCATAGCTGCGTGATCCATATGCTATTCACTTTGCCCATCTAATGTTTTCCCCAGTTTGCTAATTTTGCTCATACTAAGTATATGTTTGCTAATTATTAAGCAGACTTAAGCAGCATCATTATCACCACTTAACTTCAGTGACTGAGGGGGTAAGGGGGAAAAAACTTGTAACTTTATTCCTAATTTCAAATATAGTAGGCAAAAGAACACTTTTCCATTTTTCTGGGGTGGGGGCATGCAGTTCTTCTGCCAGTGTTTTTCAACATCAGAGTGAGACTAAACACTTCTGTTGGCAAAACTCAGGGTCTGGGCTTACAATTGCAACAAATATGACTTGCCATTATCTCACCTCCATTTCTGTTCTCAGCCTGTATTTGACGCAAAGTAACTTGAAGTATTCTGTCCAAAACTCACTTTTCTTTTATAAACCTATTAAACAATGTGTCGGGTTTTTTTTAAGCTAAACCCTGAGAATTTTTGGAATCATCTTGGATGCAAATAGATATTGAAAATTTGTGCTATTGCGTCTTACAGGAACCTTGTTAAAATTATTGCGAATGTGAAGATTTAAAATTGCAGCAACTAAGAGAGGCTTGATTTTTGGCAGGCTAGTATTTTCTATGGGGAGATAAAATACCTTGGAAATATGAAGTTGGCCATTTCAAAGAAATACTTCTTGAAATTTTTTTCATAGTAATTTTGATGTTAAGCATTTCAGTTAACAGAAGAAAAAAATCACCTCTAGTTCGAAACCTCCATCAGTATTTCAAAGACTTACTTTAAAAAGGTGTTTTTCTTGCCAGTGCAGTTGTGGAATTTTTAATGGTTTCTTATTTGTTGTTTAACCTCTGAAACAGGGGAACCCCAAACATTTTCATTAAAATTTAAGAGAGCTGAAGACTACCCCATTGACCTTTATTATCTTATGGACCTGTCTTATTCTATGAAAGATGATTTAGAGAATGTGAAAAATCTCGGAACGGCTCTGATGGAAGAAATGGAAAAAATAACTTCAGACTTTCGAATTGGTAAGAAAGATTTGCCTATTCTAAAAAAAAAAAAAAAAAAATCAAGTTTCCTTCCTGATGTTTTTCACATGATTATGTATTAAGAGTAATTTTTTTTTAAAATTAGCAGTATTACTCTACTGTATTATTCTAATACGTACGACCTGTTGAGGAACATGAGTACTTGGTGTTGATGGAGAAAGTGGAATGTAAAAAAGTATGAGAGCTATTTCTGACGTCAGTTCAGCTATAATGCATTTGCATTCTGTTGTGTCATAATATAAATAAGAGACTTCCATCTTCAACTTACAGGGGTTTTATTGTTCTGTCTTAGGCTTTGGTTCTTTTGTGGAGAAAACTGTGATGCCATACATAAGTACGACACCAGCCAAACTCAGAAATCCTTGTACAGGTGACCAGAACTGTACAAGTCCATTTAGCTATAAAAACGTGTTGAGCCTTACCAGCGAAGGAAATAGATTCAATGAACTTGTAGGTAAACAGCACATTTCTGGGAATTTAGATTCTCCTGAAGGTGGATTTGATGCAATAATGCAGGTTGCAGTTTGTGGGGTAAGTGTGTATTAGTTTTCTTTACTGCTCTACTAAATGAAATTGTCTGAATACAGCCCTAGTGTTTTATGGTGTTGACATTTGAACATCTCAAGCTAGCAAGACAAGATAGGCTAGGCAGACTGCATGGATACATGCATTTGTATTTGTCTCGCCTCTAGTGAGCAAATGAAACTGGGAAATGTGAGAGCGTTGATTAGAGGTCATGTTCACAGCAGACAGATGCATTCCAAAGACAAAGTTTTTAAAGTTTGCTGCAAAAGAAGAGTCAAATTCTGCTCAAAAGTGTATGAATCCTGAGTAAGCAACTATTCTCTAATTATTTCAAAGTTTTATATGCTTATTGTAGTTGTTGTTTCAGAATAGTGTGGTGAATTGTAACTTCTACCAGCTTCTCAGAAGTAGATGGAAACCTGGTTATTGTTAATTTCTGAAGATCTGATCTAGATCACTGCATCTTCTTTGATGTTTCCATAGTCTGACAGGCCATTCTATGCACCTGTACAACATGGACTCCCAAAAAGTGATATCCGAGATTATTGCTTTGTTACCATATTGGTTTAGCTGTTGATCAATGGATGAGGACTTTCTGAAACAATCTGGCATCTTGTTTTAAAAGTGCAGTGCTAATCATAAGATGTCTAGGGATTTTCTGTTGGTTTTTTTATTTTATTTTTGATGGTAACTGGTATTTATGTGACACTTTTAGATGGTCTTCTCTCTTTAAATTAACTAGGGCGTCAACTCAGTGGAAGAATTTAAAAAAATAGGAAAGGGCAAGTTACAGAATTAGGCCCTGCAGTTGTAGGCCAGGATGCTCGTGGGACAGTGAAAAAGGGCAGTCCTCTGGCAAGCACTATTCTGGGTACAAATCTGGACTAGATTGGCAAAGCCTGATGATTCTTCAGAGCCTAACACTGGGCAAGCCATAATCTTCCAGTTCCAGATCACAGCAGTGCTCTGCACACTACCATTGCTTGGGCCACATGTAGTGACATAGAAATGGACTTGGCTTTAAAGACGTGCCCTGTTTCTAAAATTCTGTCTCTCTTCAGATACTCTAGTGAGAACTAAACAGACCAAAGTACATCTCAAAAAGAATGTTTCTTGCCTTTGGTGAAAAACCTGCAGCAGATGTTTTGGAGCAGACATGTAATTAAATGCAAGTGCTTTTAAGGTTTGGGTGAATGATATGATCTCCAGGGTGACACTTCTGCAGTATGGCTTCTCCTAAGTCTGTCTACTTTTTCATGCATTTATCTCTCAAGTGTTGGTCACCAATGCTGTAAAATAAATCGATGTAAAATACCAAAAATCCATTTGTTTATTTCCCAAGGAACGAATTGGCTGGAGAAATGTTACAAGACTGTTGGTGTTTTCCACGGATGCTGGATTTCACTTTGCAGGAGATGGTAAACTTGGTGGAATTGTTTTACCAAATGATGGGAAATGTCATCTGGAAAATGATATGTATACAATGAGCCACTATTACGTAAGTCTTTACATCATCTTCTAGGGAAATTAGTATTTTGTGACGCTTAAACTCAAAAAAAAACTTATTAGGTCATTTGGTATAGGTTCAGGCTGCTACATCTTTTGAACTTGACCCATTTACCTCTGTATTGCATCAAGTGACTTAAGCTTAACTAAAGCAAATGTGCAAGAATTAATCCAGTCGTAATTGGAAAATTTCAAGAAATGGCAACTTTCACACTGTGATTTATGTTGTTGGATTTTTAACCTTTTTGATAACTGTCGTGGTTTAACCCGTCTGGCAACTAAGCACCACGCAGCCGCTCGCTCACTCCCCCCCCTCCCTCAGTGGGATGGGGGAGAGAATCGGGAAGGGGAAAAAGGTTAGAGCCGAGGGCTGAGATAAAGACAGTTTAATAAGAGAAAATAATAATAATAGTAATAATGAGAATGATAACAAAATATACAGAATATACAAAACAAATGATGCACAATGCAATTGCTCACCACCCGCCGACCGATGCCCAGCCCGTCCCGAGCAGCGATCAGTACCCGAGCGACCAACCGACCCACCAACCCCCCCGAGCATGACGTTCTATGGTATGGAATAGCTCTTTGGACAGTTTGGGTCCTAGCTGTGCTGTACTCCCAGCTTGTTATGCACCTGGCTGAGCAGGAGAAGCTCAAAAAGTCCTTGAGCAGTCTGAGCACTGCTTGGCAACAACTAAAAACATCAGCGTGTTATCAACATTCTTCTAACACTAAATCCAAAGCACAGCACTATGCTAGCTTCTGTGAAGAAAATTAACTCTATCCCAGCTGAAACCAGGACAATAACTAATAATCCTGCATGTCCACTGGCAAACTGGTGGCTCTGTCCCATTATTTTATCATTCTGCTAGTCTTGGTGTTCAGAAGTATTTTACTACTGTAAAAAAATACTGTAAAATAGCTCCTTGGCCAGTTATTTTTTTTACGGCTACTTGAAATTTTATGATACAAAGTTTATGGTAAAAGCATGCTTAACGGCACTGCCTTTATGGTTTATTGATAGGTAGATCTCAGACTCAAGGGGAAAAGACAGACATTTACTGAATGGGGTACGCACGATAAGCTTTACAAAGTTTGTGTGTTCATATGTTCCTACAGTGAAGTGAGTATTGTTCAATGAAAACCTAAAAATTAATTCAGTTTTATTTCATCTTTTCTTTATGAAACAGTGCAAAAGGTAGTGGTTTTCACTGAGATAAGTCATATGGAAAACTACAGAAGGTAATTTTCTGAGAACATTGAGATTAGGGATTTAACTTGGAGACTTCAAGTGGCAGGCAATACGATAATGTTATTGTGAAAAAACACCTATCTTCATGGGGCATATATGGACTCTTTTCAATGCATGTTTGTTTTCAGAGGTTGTTTCGCTTCAGAACTGTGACATAAACTGGCTAGTTAGAAGTCTTATGTATGTTTCTAAAAGTGATTTGTATTTATGACGTCAAAGTCTGTCTGATTGTTTTCTAGCAATGTGTCCCAAATTTGAATTGCATTTTATGCTTGATTTTTATAGGATTATCCCTCTATTGCTCATCTGGTACAGAAACTTAGTGAGAACAATATTCAGACAATCTTTGCTGTTACTGAAGAGTTTCAGGCAGTTTATAAGGTAAAGATAAATAACATATTTCTGGTCTCTGTACTTCTTTTCCCCTCAAGTACTACGACTGACTCAAACTTGCTGTGAAGTCATTAAAATTGCTTGATTTGAAATTAAAATAATTATGGAAGTACGTGATTGTGGAAGCAATATTTTGCTACTCATGTTTTTATTATTAAGCCTTTTTAACCTGTTCAAATTGATATTGAGTGCGTGTGTAATTTCCAGGGAGAAAGTGCCCCCTCCTCCTTGCCCTTCTTTATCGGCAGGAGGAAGTAGAGAACATACTTGCAGTGCTGATTTTTATGAACATTTTTACAGCAAAATAGCTGAGGGGGGTGTGGACGCTGAATCAAGAGACATGCTTATGAAAGAATGTATTTTGTCCTTTGGTGGTCTATTTATATTCCTGATGTTTAAAATTAACTAAACTGCTGGATGTGATTGTGAAATAGGAAATGACTGTGTAAAGGAGATGCATGTTTTTCCACGTTTTAACCTAACAAGGACGTTTGGGTGGAGTTTTTTTAACTATATTCAAGTTGTGAGGTTTTTTTAATTTTCGTTGGAAATCATCTTTTGTCTGCCTATCTTTAATGCACCAGAAGCATGGTGGTTCTTTAAGATCTTGACAATATATGTGGTCAACTTGTACAAGATAAGAACTTAGTATTCTATTAGAAAATGTAACCTGAAAATGCAAAGAAGAAGAAAAGGCTGGATATTGGTTTATGTTGGTAGTGCTGTGCATAACCTCAAAACTTGTGAAGATCACTGGCAACACTGTGGCCTTGGTTTTTGAAGTGTTTGATTTTGACTACTTAATCCACTAAAGCATTGTATCACCATGCAGATATTTATAGTACAAATTATACTTTGTTTGGTTTAAAACTGTAATTTTCCTTTTACTTTTGAAAGGAATTGAAAAATCTGATACCAAAATCAGCAGTGGGAACATTGTCTTCAAACTCCAGCAATGTGATTCAGCTAATCATTGATGCATACAATGTAAGTTCAGGGTTTGTTTGGTTTGTAGTAATTTTTCTTGCTTCTAAGTTGTTATCAGTTTTTCAGGCAGATACTCCAAGGTGGATTTTATTTTTTTCTACAAAATAGGAAGGAAATATACTAAACTCTAAATATACTGACATTGCAGTAAAGCCATATTAGATGTTGAGGCACTACGGCAGTAAGAGGTTAGATGACTAGAAAGACACTCTAAAAGCCACTTAAAACACAATTACAAAGGAAATGCTATCAGCTGTGTTTTCCCTTTTAAAAAATAAAGTCCACAACCAAAACCCACACTTTTTCTTCAGCGTCTTCAGTTCTTGCCTTCCTTCCATGTGGGAGTGAAAAGGGCCATTTTGCAACCTCTTGACCCCAAAGAAAATGTCTCCATCAACCTCAGGGACTCCTGGGTTTGGCCTCAAAATATTTTCTTCACAGCTGTGTTGCGTAAATGAGATCCATTTCTCCTTTGGAGTACATGGGGCAAACAAGTGCCTCTGACATCTGTGGAGACCTGCCCTGACCCTGCGTAACAGGGTTCAGCCGTGAGAGGGGCTCACCACAGCGTGACTGTGGCAGCCCTGGGCTGGGGTTTCTCAGCACGTTGGAATTTACATAATTCCAGTGTGCCCATGGGGTTGGTGCTTAGGCTGTGTGTAGTTGTATAGTGTCTTTTTTTCAGCAAAATGCTTATGTGACTTAGTTTGAAGTTAGCTAATAACTATTGGTTTAGTCCCTTTCTTCAGAGGTTATTCTGGAAAACAGTAAACTACCAAAAGGAGTGACAATCAGTTATAAGTCTTTCTGCAAGAATGGAGTGAATGACACACAAGAAGACGGACGGAAATGTTCTAACATTTCAATCGGAGATGAGGTAACTTAGACTATATATATGTGCTGCTACTCAAATATTCATTTAAAATGTCCAACACGCAGTATTTTTTTTATAGTACAGAAAAAAACTCCTTTTATTAATGCGGCACTCCGTTTATTTTTCTTTGCAGGTTAAGTTTGAGATTAATGTAACAGCTAATGAATGTCCAAAGAAAGGACAAAATGAAACAATTAAAATTAAACCACTGGGATTCACTGAAGAAGTGGAAATTCAACTCCAGTTCATCTGTGAATGTCAGTGTCAAAGTGAGGGAGAACCTAACAGTCCAGCCTGCCACGAAGGAAATGGAACATTTGAATGTGGTGCATGCAGGTAAATAGACATATTTTTTCAAAAGGGAAATATGAGCAAGACCTCAAGACCTTTGTTTTCTTTAATTAGGGTTTTTTCGGGGGTTTTTTTGGGTGGGTTGTTTTTGGGTTTTTTGTTTTGTGGTTTGTGGGGGTTTTTTTAGTGAAAGGACAAGAATTACTGTCACAGACCTGTTTCTTTTAGGTTATTGTGACATGCTGTCTTATCTCTGCAAATAATCCATATGCTGGAAATCATAGTATTGATCATTAGACTGGCACTACTGTACAAGTTGGAATTCGAATTGGCCTTGAGTCAGTCCTTTAAATGATACAGGTCTTACTGCTTTTTCTGTGTCTTTATTTAATTTTGAGGTCCATGTAATACGGAAAAACTATGGATTTATGGAACAAAAAGAATGGGATTAATCTGTGATATTTTTGCAAGTATTCATACTGATCTAATTACATCCTTCTAATGTGAGATCTGCTGATTTTGAGGAATTTGAAGGCTTCCTAGTTTTCTGGTAGGAGCTCCTACCCAGATTGCCACCAATTGTTTCATAGCAGGGAAGAATAAAAAGTCATAAAGGAACAATCATTTATTTTGGATTACATCCCCAATCTCTTCTCCCTACTTTATTTTGAACCTTTTGGGGTCTTATTACAATGTTTCTTCTAATTGCATATGTCTGTAAATCTTTCAGACTATATATAAACTTTCTTTGTATACTTACACCTTTGAAATGTCCATTGTTGCCCGTCACAGGGATTAGATTAGATGTGTAGTCCTTATTACACATTAGAAAATTAGTAAAATACTGGATTTTCTGGAATTAAACACAATGAATATCATACAATGAAAGCAGAGCAAAATCTCAGAGTTTCGGTGGAGACTGGTGGAAGATCAACCTAGTAAGTCAAGGTTTTAGTCTTTTTTTCTCCCTCCAAGAAACATACAGCAAAAATGAAGAAAAATTCTTGGAAACACTTAAGAATGGTAAGAGCAGAATGAATTTCAGTAATTCTGTAGGAAAACAATATCCAGGACTCTGGAAAACAATATTGGTTCCTGCTTAATGAACTGTAACTGGAATAAAATTTGTAAGTCTCGTTCCACATGGTTTAATATGTGTCTATTAAAAATAAAGCAAGAGATGCTAAGTTTGGTCTTAGAGGACTTGATGTAAAACTGACTAACGTCTGCCTGATGAATTTGTTGGTGGTAGTTAACAGGGTGTTTGAAAGACTGAGGTATGGCCCCCTAACTGCTTAGTATTCTGTAAGCTGAGGAATAAGCCACTTTGGGCCATAAATACTGGATACATTGCTGCATTTTGCAGTGAGTTATTGATGTTCCCTTTAAATAAGGAAAGCAGATTTTCCCCATCTTTATATAGAAAGAGTTATTAAGCTTGGTATTGCTGTCACTGGTGTCCCCATGGTTTCACACAGGGGAGAACAGGCCCATGAGTAAGAACAGCCTTTTCCTTTTGCAACAATAGCAGTTTCCTGATGGAAGCATTGTCTCTGATTGAAGCCCCACAACAGTTCGTCAATCACTGCTGGGAACAAGAACAACCTCCATTTGTTCATCGATATTTTAACCTTGATAACGAGAAGTGCTGATCCCCGAAGATCTCTGCTCAGCAGCTCTGCAGATCGTTTACTCTCCTGCGTAATTGCTGTTCATGGGAAGTCTTTTCACTGAAAGATGGCAGCAACTACAGTGAACAGTCACTGGCACTTAAAAATAATTATTTTTCTGTCACATGATAGAGGGTTTAATAGCGGTTATGTGGCAATTTAGTTAGAGGTGGTGACACATAGTTTCTCACCTGGAATGAGTAATCAGCATAGGAGCAATTCAGTCCCGTTTGCTCCTGCAGCTTCAAGAATGGCTACCTAGATGTCAGCTGGAGATCTCATCTGAAGTTTAACTCGCAATATCCCTTGAGGGAATAGTCACTTTCACTCCTGTTCTTTGTGCTATTTTTGCAATCTTTTTATTGTATGACTTTTAACGAAGTTTATATTTTCAGTCATGATTTTACCTTGCAGATGTAACGAAGGACGTATTGGAAGACTATGTGAATGTAGTACAGATGAAGTAAATAGTGAGGATATGGATGCTTACTGCAGGAGGGAGAACAGTACAGAAATATGCAGTAACAATGGAGAATGCATCTGTGGACAATGTGTATGCAAGAAAAGAGAAAACACCAATGAAGTGTATTCTGGCAAATACTGTGAATGTGATAACTTCAACTGTGATCGATCAAATGGTTTGATATGTGGAGGTGAGAAACCACTTCAGTGTTTTTTGCAGGCAAAACTGGCCAGCAGTTACAAGTCTGTCAACGCTACCCTGTAGAGTATTGATGCTTAGTTTATAGAACATAACTACTTGATAACAAGAGATGAGAATATCCATAGATTTAGTGATTGAAAATGTCTGTTAATAAAGCAGCTGTCTGTGATCAGTGTGTTAATACACATCTCGCCTTCCTTGAATCACAGTACCAAGAAGGGTGTAAAGTGAACTTGACTTCTGCGGTTTATTACAGAATTACCCTCAGGTATTATAGTAAAGAATGCTAAGACAACTGGCCTGAGATTATGTTATACTGGCTCAGTGTAAGCACTGCATCAGTAAAAAGAGATAATGACCTCTGCTTACTTGTAATAGTGAGTGCTTGACAAGATACCAGTGAGATGCTATCTTGAGACTATTCTGAAAGGTAAGTGAAAATTAGAACATGCAAGATCCAGAAAAACACCTTAAGTGCTTGAAACAAGACTCTAATGGCAGTTAATTCCCCAAATGAAAAGCAATTTAGAAAATCCTCTAGCAGCCAGAGTCTAAATTATTTTGCTGCATGTATTTTTGTCCTGTAACTTCCCTAGGCTGCTTTGCACATGGAAGTACCCAATAGGAGTGTAACTACCACTTCAACTTTGACTGTGATACAAAAATAAGGCAGAGAAGCCTCTAAGCTTTAACTGAATTATGAGAATACCTCAGCTGTCTGATTTGCTCAGAATGCACCTATTGCTCACCAGCTCCACAAAGGATAGGAGCAGTGGTGGTGGTGTTCCAGAATATATGGTGACAGATAAGTATTGACCTAAACACTATTCTCGGTGGAGAAGGAGAGTTGTAGCCAAAGATCTTTCCATTTAATCCAAATCACCCTTCTGGAAATACCTGTATCTTGTTTCCCATGTAGGGAGTAGGAGGAACATAAAGTTTGGTTGGGTGGATGAGGTCAGAAGTACAGCAGCTGAATGGTGGTGTTCTAGGGAGCCAAAGGTGTTGCATTTCTCTGTGTTGTGAAGTCTGAATTACTGCATTCCGCACCTTTTTAGGTGTTGCTTTGTAAATGTACATAGTGATAGATACGAAGACAGTAGTGATGGATTTGTCTATATTACATATAAAATTGTGAACTGAAGCAGTGTTGTAATGCTCTCCACCCAGGAGATATGGCCATCACATTATGCTGTTCTTGAGCAGCTTTCCCTAGTTTTATTTTGTTTATGAAAGGAAATCCAAATGTAGGAGAATGGGAAAAGAGGAGAAATGCCTGTAAGTAGTTTTTCAAGGAGCTAAAATTTATATTGTAGCTCTTAATTCATTAGTGTCTTCATTATCACTACACTGGGGTCTTCTTTTCCCTGTATCTATGCTGAGATGGTGAACATCTCTTTCTTACTGTCACAAATGTTATGTTAGACTTCATTTCACTGAAATATCTTTTCAATGCACAGGAAATGGTATCTGCAAATGCCGAGTGTGCGAGTGTTTCCCCAACTTCACTGGCAGCGCGTGCGATTGTTCTTTGGATACTTTTCCATGTATGGCATCTAATGGGCAGATTTGCAATGGAAGAGGAACATGCGAATGTGGGACCTGTAATTGTACAGATCCCAAATTCCAAGGCCCCACATGTGAAATGTGTCAGACTTGCCTCGGTGTCTGTGCAGAGCACAAGTAAGTACCTAGAAAGCCAGGTCCAAGCTTCTATGCATTTGAGTTTGTGATATTTGCATGTGCAGAATTTTTAAAATGAGGCTTTTGATCCTGTGCTTTATTCTACCCTGAAATGTAGGGACATTGTATCATACCATCCCTTTAGAGAGTAAAAGTTGTTGGGTCAGAATCAATAATTAAAAGCAAAACATTATTAGTATAGTATTTTGATTGCTTCCAGGTAGGCTAACTATTTCTTAAATTCTTTCCCTGCTGTTTTTCATTAGGCACAGAAACATGTACATTATGTTAAAGCAGTTTCAACCATTCAGACTGACTTGGTCAGGTTACAGCTTTCCCCTACTTCACGTATGATTATCAACAGCCAGCCTTCTGCAGAGCTGGAGGGAACATAGGTCTATAATATGACAGGCTGTAAAGCCCCATCATCTTGACCTTTTGAAATTAATGTAACAAAAGCATATGTATACCGTGCAATTTCCAGAATGGTTCAGAATCGGCCAAGTTTTTGCTTAAAACTTTTATTCTGAAACACTGTTGAAAAAGCCAAACTATAGTGACAGTCAAAAACTAAACCTAGATTTGTGTGGGCCAATTAAATTTGCATCCCTGCCTTTGGAAATCCAGGTTTTTGGAAACCAAGCATTTTCTGCATGGAAACTTTGAAATAAGTTTATGATTAGTGGCTGAGCTGATTCCTGGCTTTGTGCAGCTGACTTCAAGTTTTCTCTCAGCACGGTCTTTTTTGTACAAAAATCCTGCTCGGTCTGCTTTTTTCAGTGAGTTATTCAGAGTAATATCCTACTGCAAAGCTTGTCACTCAGTTTGTTCTTTTTAACTTGTCTGCCTCTCAGATACTGTTTCACTCTTAAGTATTCTGTTCCTACACTGCCTTCTCTGAGAGTATTAGTTTTCCAGGTGGAGGTGTTGAGAAAGTTTTAACCTTATTTCCTGTCAGAGATTTAGGTAATTTTTATTTTCTGTCCTTGAAGCTTGTGGGTCATCCAGGGCAAGAAGAATTTATTAAAGGGGGGTTTTGTTAATCACAAGGTACATAAATGTTCTGGCTGGTAAAAAGCTGTTTCTTGCTTTATTTTTTTCCTGGCCTTTGTGGCAAAAGGGTTGGTTTTGTTGGGGTTTTTCCCCGTGTTTTCTCCTTTACGTTTCTTTAGATTAAATGCTAGGAATCTTTTGTGAACATATTGAAAAGCATTGCTTCTGATTTGTACTTCCACAGGGACTGCGTTCAATGTCGTGCTTTCAATAAGGGAGAAAAGAAGGAAACATGTTCTCAGGAATGTATGCATTTCAACGTGACACAGGTAGAAAGTCGAGACAAGCTGCCACAGCCCGGACAGCCCGATCCATTGTCTCACTGCAAAGAGAAGGATGTTGATGACTGCTGGTTCTACTTCACGTACTCTGTCAACTCAAATGGTGAAGCCAATGTCCACGTGGTAGAGACGCCAGGTATGAGCATGATGTTGCCTACTCTCCCTTCATTTTTATTGTTAATTCATGCAGTTGTGTACTTCAAAGTAGCACTGGTCGATTTGCATGAGTTAGATGCATTTGGAAATAGGTACCTATTGCCTAAGTGAGAGTTGTGGATGTCTGGAACTTGAGTGGCTCTAGAAAAACTTAAGTCTCTCTAGCTCTAGTTTTTTAAAACTTCAGGCTGACAGAAACAGGGTATGTTTTTTAAAAATAAGAAGTCAATCAGATATGTATATTTGTTAAAGAATTTCATATTTCCACTTGACATACTTTGCAGGCTTGTTTTACTTGTCCTGTAGCAAGTCCTAGCTATCTAAATTATAACTTTTTTTTTTGACTGGGCTTGTGCTACTTGTTAGAAACAATGGTGTCTGTGTGGTTTTGTTGCTTTTTTTCTTTTCGTTTTCTTAATAAGATGGGACCAGTCTTAGACAAAAAAAAACACCACGGAATTGTATACTGTGATGCAAACTGCTTAAATTATTTCATGCTGGAAGCCTTTGCTTTTACTTAACCGAGGTACCTTCAAGAATAGATCTGAAAAGCCTTTTGCTTAGTTAACCCTTAATAGTCAACCATTCTTGATTTTGTTCAATCTTCTCATACAAAAAAGAGGGAACAATTCTATAGCTCAATCAGTAATTTACCATTTATTTACCAAATATCGTTTGAATCACTGGATATTGCATCTAACAGTGCAAAACTTCTGCGTTTGTACATTAGCAATGTGTGGTGTCCTGATTTTTATAAGCCTGATACAAAACACACACCTTACTTGTGTGTTGAACGGTTTTGTACTGTATTCTACTCAAGGAATTTTCAGAATTGATCATTTGGGTGGTCATCACTTCAGTGCTTAGTGTCTCTTAGAATAAATACCACTTCAAGTTGGAATGTTTTAAATTATCTAAAAAATGTAGTCCAAAATATAGAGGAGGACCTTGAGCCTTGTTGTCTTTTAAGACAAGTCAACACATGGCCTACACTTTTGGGGTCTGACTTTTTCTTCATGAATAAACTTCTGTTGCCTCAGTTAAGAGCTGAATCGAGCCTTCATGTGCCCGGAGGCACCTTAATTTTGTACCATACGAATGCTGAAAGGAAGAAGCTCTGATCAGGAGAGCTGTGTTCGGTGGAGCTGGTACTTGTTCCTTACTGGTTCCCAAGGAATTCCTGCCATGTTCCTTCCCACTTCCCTCACTCCTGCAGAGGCATCTACCAAGTTTAAGAGTCTACAGTTCGGCGGGAAGCAGTGTTCCTATTGACAGCACAGGAGTTGCATTTATTTGCTTCTGACTCCTCCAGTCCATGCATGGAGGTCTGCAAAAGCCCTTGTTCAGTTTGTGATTATTAAGAGAAGAGTTGGGTTTTATTTTGGAGGATTCTTATTTATATGTTGGTCACCTTAAATGATTTTGCATTTATGTTCCTCTTTTCAAACACTTAATTCACTTACTTTGAAAGTACACGGTATTTTTATCCAAAGCAGATGTGCCTTTTTTTTTTTTTAAATTTTATTTCAGCAGGGTTCAATTCCCAAGATGAGGAAATACCCTAAAAAAGTATGTCTCAGAAGAAAAGCTATTTGTTACCTCTATATAGTAGCTACTAACAATAGCAGCCATCAGGGTTAAAATGAGGAACACCCCTTTTCTGTAATGCTGTTGATAGAGTATGTGGGGACTCTGTTGTTAACCTGCGTTTGTACTGCTGGTTTATCCCTTTGACTTGGAACTCCTGCATGTTTAAAATACAATTGCTAGTTATTTTACTCTAATACTCTAGATGAACAGCTAAAGGGGTTAGCAGCATGTAGATTTTATCATCAGAACATGAATTTTCTATTGCTAAGATTAAACACAAATTAGAAGGATAAAAATAAGCTGGAATGTTACAGGAAGTACGCATTCCAAAACTTCTATTATTTGAAAGGAAAACGATATTGGCATATATCTGATTTTCATGATACTGGCTTCAGTAAAAAATAAAATTTTAAAAGCGTCTGGATATGCATTACCTTTACTATTTTGTAAAATCACGCTTCCCTCGCTTTGTTCCCTAGAATGCCCCAGCGGCCCTGACATCATTCCCATTGTAGCTGGTGTGGTTGCTGGAATTGTTCTTATTGGACTTGCATTATTATTGATTTGGAAACTACTAATGATCATTCATGACAGAAGAGAATTTGCTAAATTTGAAAAGGAGAAGATGAATGCCAAGTGGGATGCGGTAAGTGAAGAGGCTTTTATCTGTGTAAAAGCTACAGGAGTTGAGGAAGAATAGAAGGTTTTTGTTCGCATGCCTTAAATATTTCTAATTGTATTCCTGCCATTTGGCCTATGGAGGACAGAAATATCCTTATTTTAAGATGACTTTAAAACATGTTATGGGTTACTACTAGCCAAAAAAAAAAACCCAACCCCAACCAACAACAACAACAAAACTCAGCCCTCTTTGAGAAGTACTTCTTGGGCTAGAAAAGCGGGTGGTAACTTCAGCTGAAATAAAATCTCAGAGAGAAAACTCAGTGGTGACAAACAGTTCAGCTCTGCAGTTCTACCACACTTTACAACATACTACTAAAATGTTTATTAGAAGATGAGTCACTTTTGTATAAAATGAAGAAGAAAATTTTACACTTACGAAAGAGATCTTGTAAGTGCTCATACAGGTTTAGGTGGGAGACTTCAATAACTGGTCACAAAATCATGGCTCGTATTGGTTTGTTGAAATTTTCCCAACCCGTTGTCAATGGGAAAGTATGCCAGAAAAGCAAGTCTATAGTTTTACACAGGCTGTAGGGTTGCTGCCTCTGGGAAGTTTCAGGAAATCTGCTACTGAAAACCCCTTCGCTACATTTCTGTGGAAGTCAACACCCACGTATGTTGATGAGAGAATAATTTTTAAAAATCTCCCAGGAAGTCTTTTGTTTTTATTTAAGAAAATTAATTAATTCTGTGCTGGAAAAAAATACTACTAATACTTTTCTTCACATATAGCATGATTTTTTTTTTTTGGTGGTAGTTGAGAATGTTACTCTTCTTTTTTTCCTGTTGAATTATTCGACATTGACCATTTCTTTTACTTCAGCAAGAAAATCCAATATACAAGAGCCCTATTAACAATTTCAAGAATCCAAACTATGGACGTAAAGCTGGTCTCTAAATCTCAGTTTGTATCTTCTTTCATTTTCTTGCCTTTTTTTTTCCCTTGCATGTCACTTCAAACTCACTGTGTGCCACAGTTAATCACAGTTTGAGCCTTGCTCAGTTTATCTTCTGCTGCTTTGATTCTGGGGTTTTAAAGAATGCAGCTTGAAAATTTGTAACTTGTTTTGACAGCAAGATTGCTTACTTACTAATACTGCCAGAACTGGCTTAAACTATTTTTGGGTGGCTTTTTTTTTTTTTTGGCCGGGTGGGGGGGATAAGTATGTGGATATATAATAGAACAGCTGTTAGAATTGAAGAAGCTCTTTGGACTGCGGAGAGACACAGCGTTCAGGGGAGGGTTGCTCTGTTTCCTCAAATCAGCAGTCAGTTTGCTTAAAGTTGATCTGTGTGCAAAGCTAGTTTAGATATTCCTCAGATATCACAGCCTGTAAATATCACTGGTTTTATTAGAGTAACTCTGGGAACATTCCAAGTAGCATTACAAATTTTTTTTTCCCCCCACTGCTTTGGCTTATTACCAACTATAGAACTAGCCTGTATTTAAAGTGTGAAATGTGTATACTCTATTGACTTGATAATTAAATATGCATCTTATTTTTTCCATCCCTGTTTCTGTTGAAACTGGCAGTATCACAGTCCTTTTATAGCCCAGCCAGCTTGGGGGAATCCATAGAGTAAAACATTAGTAAGAGAAGAGGAAATGTTCTGGTCCCTGCCAGATGCATTTTCCACCAGTTTCTTAGTCCCTCCAAAACTCTGCCTAAACACCTCATTTCTCTTTGGAAATGCTGACTTCAGAACCAGCAGTATGCGGAAGAGCAAGTCAGCAAAGCAGAAGTGACGGGTATCTTCTGTAGTCTTTGAGGTTGCACTTCCTTGAATGCTTAGGTGTTCTCCTCCTTCCCTGGGATCCCCAGCTGCTGGGGAAGGAGTGGCAAAGAGAGGATGAGATGGGGAATGGATGTCAGAAGAGTGTTGAGAGATAAGTACAGAGATCGGATTGGAGGGAGGGGAATGAAGAAGTCGGGAAGACAGCACATCCTTTAAATATGCAAGGGCTTTTTTCAGGAGCCAGTGGAAGGGAAGGAGCTGTATCTCTAATTTTGTTCTGTTCGTTGTCACCCTTTTTCGGTGTTGCACTTGAAAGATTTCATAGAGGAAAGTGAGGGGAGAAAGCAGGAATTATGGCTATTTAAGCTCTTATCTGTTCTCACTGTGACAACAATTTCAAATACTTTGTCTCGTGTTCCAAGCCCTTCCCTGATGAGGGATACTTTCCTTTTTCTCTTTGCAATCATTTCGCTTTGCAGTGTGTCCAAAATTGATTGTAATAATGTTCATTTTGCTTGCCACACTGGCCACGTTTACCTCCTTTCCATTTTTCTTCTCAGAGGTGATTATTCTGGGGAGGAAATGGAGTTCTTCTTCCTCTCTAACATTTCACATCATCCATCTGGTTAAGTCTCTGCTACCTTCTCTTCTGCTACTCACTCAATTGCGTACTTTCTGTTGCATGCAGGACAAGGATCTAACAAACCATAGTGTGTCATTTCCATCTTGTGCTCTCATTCTCTGCCCCATGACTCTTTCAGGTTCTAATGTCCCTCAGTGCTGCCCTTTCTCCTCAAAACATACTTCTTGCAGAAAGCTTTCCTCTTGTCTAAATAGAGGGATTGACTTCTGGCCTTTCTGTTTCACTCACTGCAAGGATTAAAAGTATGAAAGAGCATGGGGTTTTTAAACAGGACTTTATCCTTTTTGTTATTCACAGAAATATATCAGAACTTTGGGGAGAGAGGGAGGGGTAGGTTTAGCTTTATTGGCCACTGAAAAGGAGGAGATTGGTATTGGCAGAATAGGTGACCCATGGGAATTAAAAGAAGAAAATCCTCCTTTCCCCTACAACTGAGATTTTCTGGGGTTTTTAGATCGTGGAAGTAACCTTTCATTTAGGTGAAGAAAGAGTTGTCTTGTATTGCCCAGGCAAGAAAGTCATCTGAAATCCCATTACAAGCAGACGACACTGCAGTAAATTCCCTTCAGGTGTATACGTACGTATACAGTAAAATAAACTGTGTGCAGTTTGTGTCACCCTTTCCCCTCCTGCACAGCAGTCACACACACACACACGTGGCTTGGTTACTGCAGTGAGTAAACTGCAGCACTACGAAGCTCATCACGGACCAGGCGCCCCGAATACTTCACCAGTCCTGGTCCGGCATGATGCGAATGAGTTGCTGCCACGGTATTCTTGCAGCTGATGCTCAAGCTAGCTAGGTTGAACCGAGTTCAATTTGTCCTTGGCCTGCAGCACAGCTGCTGCCTCAGTGTCCTTTCACCTCTGTCTTCACTGCCTGTCTGGTTTAGATCTGTGCCATTAAGAGAGTCTTTACTTAATAGCAGGCGAGCTGCTTGCCTCTGGTCTTCCAGTAACGGTAGGTGACGCCCTCTGTCGTCAGTATTGCCCTTAACCTTGGCCTTTGCTTCATCCTCTGATGCAATTGCCCTGTTTACAGGTTGACAGATGACTTGGTTTATATTACTGTAAAATAATGGTGGATATTAATAAGAGCTGAAAACAGTAAGAACCAGCTCTTGAACAATATATGTGGATTAATTTAAATATTCTATAGTCACTTAGGACTTAAACCCACTATTAAAGGTAGTTTAAGTGACTGTTGAAAACACTAAGTCCATGGAGAAAAAAGGAATAAGAAGCTTAATCAAACATCCTATATAATAGGTTTGTCTGTATGCAACACTAGACTGTTACCCTCTGAACAGCCCAGTCTAGTTGAAAATGAATACTGTTGCAAGAACATAGCTCTTTATTCTCTGCTGAATAATTTTTAAAAATACCTCCATCTTTATTTCAATAGATTTCACTTGATCTTGTATATAGTAATTGTTAATTTTTATTTGGGTTTAAGCACACATGGTGTTTTTCATTTATAGGGGCATGTGGCAAAAGTGTTTTCCCTAACTTTACGTGCTTAAACCAGTGTATTCTCTGCAAAGATGTAAAGAAAATGGGTTTATTTGAGAACAGTGGTATTTGTCCGAGACAGCAAGTTTGGAATACCACGTTGCAGTGGCCGGTTAAAAATCTGGAATGTTGCTAAACTGTGAAAATCTGTACCATGTGCCAGCTATGAGGGGCCCTGAGAGTGGCGAGAGTCATGTTGGACTAGTGGGCATTTATTTGCTACTTCCATGTTAGTTTTAGTGATAAGCTCGCTGTAGAAGACCTCGCCGGGCCGGGGCTGAGACACAGTGATGGAGTATGGCTGGAAAGGCCAGCGCTGTCGCTGCCCACCTAACGGAAGGCGGCAGGGGAGGGCTTGCAAATCCGTTGGGCGCCTGTGTCGCGGCTGTAGGCAGCAGAGCCTCAAGAGCCGTTTAGCCGATCAAAAGTAAGGTTGGGTTAAGCTGAATAGTTCTGTGTTGACTAAATCTCCATTGTTTGTAATGGGAACTGAGACACTCAGCTGACACGGGGAGAAACCAAGTTAAGGGCCTTATTCAGTGACAGAAGTCCCGCTGCGTGCTTCTGAGAGTTCCTGGGATCTTAAAATGGGAAGACAGAACAGCATTTCAATTTCTTTGTAAATAGGGCTTTTGCTAAAAAAAGAGCATGTACATTTCAAATTCTGATTTCTCTTGAAAAAGCAGTATAGTAACAAATTTCCAATCTTAGTATGCAAATTGCATTTTAAACCTGATTCCAACTTCAAATGAATTGTTATGAACAGCACCTTGCCAACTTCCAAGTTTTAGTCCTAACCTTTAGACCTATTCCTATACTGTCTGATAGAAGTTATCTCTCTTTTACAAACAAGAAAATGTGACCATACACCTCCCTGGGTGTGCCGGGGTAGTCTGTCTGTAAGGTGTTGAAGGTTACACACACGGCGTAACAGGTGCTATGGGATGCCTCGCTGCTGAAAAGCTGTGCAGTACCTTCTGGTCTGCATGTGGCACAGCCTGTGAAGCTTACAGACTTTCTCTGCGTTACAAACTTTACTGATTTATATTTTTAAGAATTCTCCATTAAAACTTGTGTAGGAAACAAACAAGATACAATGCCAGGAAATCTGAGGCATAATGAGATACTTCAGTTACAGACTAAATCCCTCATCCCTGGATGTTTTTCTTGTTTCATTTTCATCTTACTATTGCAAAGCTTGTTATTAAAAATAATTGGTGGGGGATAATTTTGCATGGATTAATTTGTCTGGCTGAGAACTGGCCACAACACTGCATTGCCATGATTTAAAAAAAAAGTAAAAATCTTTCTCTTAACTCCCCCTTCCTTTCCAAACCAGTTGCTGATACACTTTTAATCAAGGCCAAGTTGGCCTGGGAGCTGATAGAAAGGTCTTTTGCTGTTACTGTGTATTTGTGAAGTGTGGCCGGCACTGGACACAATGGTTCCTCCTTTCCGTCAAGCCAGGTGACCTTGACTCAGGTCTTGAGAAGAGCAAGCGGAGAACCTTGACTTCGGTTCTCCAGCAATCCAGGTTCTGGCTGGACTTACGTGACTAGGCTGGAGCCTCTTGGGCCTGGGTGGGATTGGATGTGCCTCATCGCTCTTTGCACGCAGAGAACCTGGCTTTGGGGAGAAACACCCTTTTTCTGTGAAGGAACTGTGACAGAAAGGCAGCACATCAGCTACGTGGTCTTCTTTAGCAGCAGCTTCTGCTGTTGGGGTGGACTGGTTACTTGCCCCACACCACATCTTGCAGATGGAAGGCAACAAACTTCCCAGGGCTTGCGATATGAAAATTTCACACCAAATTGGTTTCTTGCTTGCTTTGTCACCTTTTGGCACATCCCATGGTATTCCCAGCTGATTTTCCAGATTTATGATGCTGAAAAAAGACACACCTGGTGTTTGTTTGTCTGGGGGGAGGATTTCCTTTAATTGACTGTAGGAAGAATTGTTTTAAACTGAAATATTTTAAACACTGGCTGCATCTCGAATACTGTGTTAGTTTTGGGCCCCTCACTACAAGAAAGACGTTGCGTTGCTGGAACATCTCCAGAGGAGAGCAGCGAAGCTGGTGTGGGGTCTGGAGCACAAGTCCTATGAGGAGCAGCTGAGGGAACTGGGGTTGTTTAGCCTGGAGAAGAGGAGGCTGAGGGGAGACCTGATCGCCCTCTACAACTGCCTGACAGGAGGGGGTAGGGAGGTGGGGGTCGGCCTCTTCTCCCTGATAACGGACGACAGGACGAGGGGAAATGGTCTGAAATTCCACCAGGGCAGGTTTAGATTGGACATGAGGAAAAATTTCTTCACCGAAAGGGTTGTCAGGCTCTGGAATGGGCTGCCCAGGGAAGTGGTTGAGTCCCTATCCCTGGAGGTATTTAAAAGACAGGTAGACGAGGTGCTTAGGGACATGGTTTAGTGGTGGGATGGCAGGGTTAGGTTAACGGTTGGACTGGATGATCTTAAAGGTCTTTTCCAACCTAAACGATTCTATGATTCTATGATTTGATGGAGTAGAATTTAATTAAATGGTTATGTAGGCCACCTCAGATTGGGGGAACTTCAACGGGAGAGAGATTCCCTCGCTGCTGCTGAAGGCGAGATGCGGTTCTGGCCAGATCAGTGCTCAGCTGGCAGCTGCACTGTACTGAATTTCCTCAGGAATTATTTGTGTGTGCACCAAAGAGCTTCCTACCGGTAAACATTTATTTAGGTTGAACTTCAGGTTGCTTTAAGAGTATGGTACCGCAGACCCAGGCTGTGTTGGGAGACTCCCAGCAGTAGCGCGTTTTTTCTACTAAGATTTATCTATTAGTACTGAGTTCAAGCTGTTCATCTTAGGTGTGCAAGGACGCCATAAATGGAGTAAGATTTACTGAGATAAAAGGAAACCTGGGAACAAAGGTAGCTTAAAATAAGCTTAATTTAGAGGTTTTCAAATCTCAGCAAGAAAAGTGTAAGCAGTTATTCTGTAGGCATTTCTCATATCAGTAGGAATAATGTTTTTATTACAACATTTGCACCGGTACAGAAGTTTCTTAGCTATAACTGTGCCTTTTGCGCATACAGGGCATGGCCCCCCTGCAGGGATGAAATGAGAATGACAAGTACTAAATGTTCCATTTATATTGAATGCGTGTTATCAAAATAGGCCTCTGCACTTTGTTTCTAGAATTAAGTTCTAGTACAAGACAAGCTATTTAAGTGTTTATTACAGCAGAGTGTGGTCTGTGGTCAGTCGTGGTTTCAAACAGGGCCCTTTGCGATCCTTTTCTTCTTTAAGAACCATCACGGGCTGCAGACCCCGGAGTTGGTGGCTCAGCCCTGAGGTCACCCTACGAGGTTCAGCAGGTTTGAGGGAAATTTGTGGTGTGAAGCACCCCGACTGTGCCCTAACCCTTGGCTTTATCAGCTGAGCATGCCTTTGTTCAAGTTGCTAGAGGGAAAACTAGCTTGACTGAAGCCGTTTGTGTGTACAAACAAAATGTTAATGGGTAATTTCTCAAGCTGATTTCTGAGGCTTGTTCTTACACTTCCTGCAAACACAGTGCTTTTTTCATCTCTTTAAATGCTAATGTAAATCTCTTTCTTTTTCTAGGGTGAAAATCCTATTTACAAGAGTGCAGTGACAACTGTGGTCAATCCTAAATACGAGGGGAAATGAACACTGCTTGTATAACTTCACAACACTGTATGCAGCATAGCAATTTTTGTAGTCACAGTAAGATAGATTTAGGGCAAACTGCAGTGATTTTACTAATTCATTACATATAGGTTTGTTTTCCTGTTCAGGTTTTGAAAATGTACCATATGTAATTTTTTGGGTGGGGTTTTTTTTTGTTTGGGTTTTGGGGTTTTGGTTTTTGGTTTGGTTTTTTTTTTGCCAATAAAAGCAATTAGTGCCAGGGGTCTGACAAAAAAACTTGAGACTGTGTAGCCTAGTCAGCGAAGGTCACATGGTGCCTTTTTTGACCTTTTCCACTCCTGTGCTGTGAATCCAGGTCTTCTGCAGGGTGCAATACTGCTGCGGCACGACTGGGAGGGAAACGGTTAAAGCAGTCGGCGTGAGGGCTCTGCCTAGCCCATTAGTATTAAACTTTTTAGCTTTACAGGGAAATCAGGGCTTGAGTTTGCAGATACAATTAATTAAACTCATGTAGCATGGAGCTGGTGGTGTTCTACTTGCTAGACATGTGATTAAGTATATGGTAAGTTGAGTAAGTTGGAAGCGAGCAATGTAAAAGGCTGAAAAGTGAGTGCATACCTATTTTTGAGTTGCTTATTGCCAGGTTGGGGTTAAAATGAAAGGGATTGAGAAGAATGTTAAAGACAAAATAGCTTTAAAACACGTGCCATTACTGAAAATGTTGCTGACTGGTAACTTGCTTCATTTTTCCTGTGTAAATTCAAGCCCTGGGTGGCCATATCATGAAGTACCTTACCAGGACATCCTCAAAACACATAAGGGCCTTACGTCACACTGTGTCTTTATTCTGTAATGTTTCCTTGGTTTAAAGCCTGGTGCTTTGTCACCCTTCTAATCTTTTTAACGTATTTGGTTGCAATTCTTTTTGTAATATTTTTGTATCGACACAAGCTTTTTTTTTTTTTTCCTTTTTTTGGGCAGTCTTAGCTGTAAATTTGCCTTTACCCTGTAGCTAAGATTGCGTAGCTTATCATGTGACAGGAGTCACACATCGTTCTTGACATGTGCCATGTACATTTGCCTTTGACCATTCAAACTGCGTCATAGTCATATTCTTGTTTTAAGTGCCTTTTTATTTTAACAGATGTTCACTTTTTACAGTGCTATTACTGAAGTTATTTATTAAATAAAAGTACCTTAAAATACTTAAATCTCGTCTCTTGGTCTTGTAGAAGTTGATACTATTCAGAAAACCTGAGAACTGGGTCTATTTGGGCAAGAAGTAACAGATGTCGTAATGATACCGAATATGTCCTTTAGAGCAAATCTGAGAGCGGTAGCGGTGGTGTGAAATGCAGGAAGGCTGGGGTGCAGCACAGCGCTTCCCCGTACCTACAGTGGCCACCAATGTAAAGCCCCGGGCTCTCATTTGCCTATGTGCTAAAGAAGTTCTGTACTTTAATAGTGGTTCCAGCAAAGAGACTATTTGAGTAATGTTTCACTACACACAGCAAATGAGGAAAAATTACTGCGTTTTGTAGAAAAAGCCTTCTGCATTTTTTTAAGGGCATAATGTTCCAGAGAGATTATCAAAACCATTTTGTAATTAAATATGTTTCTACAGTATATTCATGGAATCTGTATGATTCTTTATTTTTTTTTCTTTTTTTTTTTTTAACTGTCGGTACTTCAGGTGACCCAGAGCAGCTGTGGGGATCCCTTGTAACCTCCAGCTGAGGGCAGCAGGAGCCTGGCTTCTGGGAAGTGGGAGGGGGGCATCAAGGGAGAGGTTGGTTCCCTCTCTGAGGGAAGCAGCTGGAGGTGAGAGGGTCCACGGGCCAGTTACAGGTAGACCTGGCTGCCCTGGGCCAGTGGCTGGGGATCCATCGTGGGGCAGGGCGGGGGGAGAGCGCTGGTCCAGCTGATCCCAGGGGCGGAGGGGGTTACCCATATGCCTGTGTTTCCCACTAAGGGGCCTTTGTCTGCATCAGCCGGAAAGGTGAGGGGGAGGAGGCTGTTGGTCCTGTTCGTATCTCCGTGAGTGCTGTTTTCCATCTGTGACGCGCCGTGTGTATGTACGTACTGTAGAGGTGTAGGTGTTTTGTGTGCACACCTGTGCTCACTGGGGACTCGTGCTTCGGCTGACTACAGGTTGGACCTGGGGAGGTGGATCTGCTGCAGCCCCGCTTCTCTCAGGCTCCTGGCAACAGGAGCGTTTCCTGCTGGAGGGTGCAAGCAGGAGCAAGCTCGCAGGTGGGAAGAAGCCGTGCAATGCTTTCCTGGCTATCCATCGTAACTGAGTCCACAGGACTGCTCTGGAGTGGTTCCTGCATCGTGAATGCTCTGTCTTGCGTTCCCTTCCCGCTGAGGGAGCCAAAACAGCCTGCAAACACCATCTGACCTGACCACAAGGTAAAAAGCCATCAGTTCCCCTCAATACTGACTTTACAGAATTGTGACTTGACCATGGCCATGACAGATGAGATTTTGTTTTGGGCATTTGAGTACTTGCCCCCCTCCCTACTGCTTTGGTCACTTCCCTGACAATACTGAGGCTTTTCCATAGCACCGTGCGAAAAGATGCAGAAATTTCTTCTGAGCACATTCTTATTCCTTGTCCATGAAAACTGTCTTCATTGGAGATGAGGCAGCATAAACAGAAAGGACCATTTCTGACCCTTATGGCCATTGGTTTTAAAATGTTCTAGAAAGATTAAGGCCAAACTTTTGTTTCAGGCTGTATCCAAGTCCCCTTCAGATCTCTCTTTACCTCTCGAGTCTTTCCCGGGCTGCACAGAACAGTGGAATCTGAACTGAGCAGAATTCATGTCACACAGAGCAGGATGCTGACCTTTAGTAACGCTGATCCCTAGAAAACATTACCAGTCCTTCTAAATTACGCAAATTTTTAATTATGTGTGGGTGAACCTGGTTCTGTCTGCTCATCTGCATTACATGTCCTGCAGTTTCCTTAATGAGTCTGGCTTCAAAATGCTTGTGTGGATGGGTAGGTGACTTGTTCACAGAGGTGCTCCTGAAGGCTTTGAATTCAAGTGGCCTATTAAGGAGAGCTTTTCTTAAATCCTTGTTTAAACTGGGTTTCTAGTAGCCACTTCAGCCAGATGGAAGCTACTTAATATCTCCAAGTGAGCAGCTGCTTAAATGAGAGAACAGCTGCCATCCTACAGTATGGAATTCAATATACTCTTAGTGTCACAGAACATATGATTTGCTTTAAAGCGGGGTTGGATGCTCTAGCTAAGAGAGATGGTGTGGTTCAAATACGATGAAATTTAAGTGCTGGAAAACAGAAGTGGTGGTGAATCCTTCCTGGCTTGTAAGTACTGACCTCAGCTGCTTACCCTGAATTCTGCAAGTTGGTGAAGCAGCAAACTCTGACTAAAGTAGCAAGAGATGCATAGACTCAAATGACTGTGACCCCCCACAAGGCAGACAGAAGATGCTGGCAGTAGGTCTGGTCTTGAAGAATTACAGTTACCATAACCATAGTCCAGCTATCATTAATCCATCAATTTCCCCGATTCCTGTCCAGTAACTAAAGCTAGATTTGCTTTATGGCAGTTGTTAATAAAGTTTCTTATCCCAGATTCAAACTATAACAGCAAAAATACAAGTCAGTTGAAGAAAACAATTCTCTGCAATCACGTAATTTATTAATGAACATCCATGAAATAACTTTGCCATGGTAGGTGGAGCCTCTTGCCTTAAACTACCTCTAGGTTGATTGAAGACCAGGCTAGAGCACAAACTCCAACAGCCCCTTAGCACCTGTACATGAGGGAGTCGACTCTGATATATATATATATATATATATACACACATCCTTTAACATTTTTCTTTCCTTTTCTGCACAATGGTGCTGCTCTATAACATGGCCATTTTCTCCATAACAAATGCAAATTCATTCTCAGAGGAATAGGAAAAAAAACCCCCAACTTTTTTTTTACATAAAACTCTTATTTACCAAAGTTTTGGTATTGTCCAAGTAGAAGTGGTGAACAAGTGTGCTTTAGCTACAAAGTTCTACTATTTAGAAGGTGTTTTCCAAGCCCTTCTGGTTTTCTTTCTGAAAAATCAAAATAGTTGCCAAAGCAGTTATCTAGCGGAAAGAAAAAAAATATTTCTAAGCAACTGTGAATACAAGTACCAGAATAGAGTGCTGCAAAGTAATTCCAGTGAATGTTCATTAAGGATTATAAATACTTAACCTCATCTCATTAAAATGATAAATTCGAGGAAAAAAAAAAAACCACTGTAGGGCATAATTTTAAATAAATTGAGAATATTTGGGTTAAATATTAATTTTAAATTTTGAAGGCAGGCTTTTTAAAAAAACACAGTAAACTGAAGAGTTACAGAACAATTTAAGAAATGGCTTCTAAAATACAGAGATATAAGAGTCTCAAATACTCTGTCAATGGAAAACTGTCAGAAATACTGTGTTTGTTTATTCCTCGTACAATGGTTATATGAACTATATTGGGTTCCCTATGTGAAATTTCAAACTCTTGGTTCCATGCCTAATTTCACCTGCATGATTAGGATTGCCAAAGCAGACATCAGTACACAATATTCAATCTCACTTTTAAGTGATTTCAAGAGCAAGACTTCTGTTATCAATGTCTTACACTGCAAACTGTTGAATATCGTTCTACATATGTGACGGGTTTTTTCCTGCTATTTGAAAGTTCCAAGCTGCATCTTCTTATCGAGATACTCATTACCAGCTAAGGAGATCTCACTGGAAAGAATGAGCCAAGGCTGCAGATGAAAGCGTCGACTGCTCTTCACACGCACTGGGGGCCGTGGATCAGCCCCTCGTGCATCTGCCAGTGGCAGCCTGCTTCTTCCCTTTGCACTCTGCTTCCTGCGGATGTGAGGTACCAAAGGAGAGGATGGAGCCAGGACGCAACGCTGCTGGCAGCAAGGTCCGCTGCCCAGCGTTTGCAACGGGGTGAAGGTCGAGGAGCAAAGTTTCAGAGCGAGGAATGATTACCAGTGGTCAGGAGAGTGCCTGAGGTATGGAAGCATCACTTTCTCAACTTGTTGCAAGCTCTCCAGTTTTTCTTCTGTTTCAGCAACTACAGCTTCTCCTCTCCTGATGAGTTCATCATGAGTTCCCCTGTAGAAAGTGGATGATTTTGGTGTATGTCTCAGAAAAAATTTACAGCTATAAATATTCTATAAAATGAAAACTGAGATACAGAAGCTGGAAAAGAAACGTTTGTATTTCCTCAACACTATCATGGCAATACAGAACAGTCAATGTAGGTTAATAAAACCATTGCATTTCATTAGCTAAAGTAATTATTTATGTGTTGTAAAAAAATACTGAGAATGAATGAACTATTGATTTTTTCTTCTCTGTTATTTTATTTACCTTTTATGTTAGTACAGGGCAAAGATAAGTTAAAAAAAAAAAAAAAAAGGAAAAATAAGTGTCATAGATTTTATTCTAGAAATATTTCCTAACCAAAACACGGCCCTAAGAATAATCAGTCACGCAACTGTGGCTTTTTACTGACTCAGGATCAAGGGCTACTTCAGAGTCCCATATAAAAAAAGGCATCAAAAACCAGTAAGTCAGATCAAACACTCATTCTTCTAAACAAGTGGTGCTCTAAGTAAGATGTTTTTGTAATAAGGATGCTGACATAGCATAATAGGTGTATCAGAAACTCTGAAAGGTTGATAACTGATGGGATATTATAATTGCAAGACCGACAAAAGCCGAACCATGTACAAGTGATGCCTAATTTCAAAAGGGGAAAGTATAAAAAATAAAGGGTAGCTAAACATGTTTGGAGGGGGGCACCAAATTATTCTTGGGCACCACAGAACCTGTTCAAGAAAGACTTTAGAAAGATCACACAAACAGAAGAAGGACCGATTACACAGCCGGTAAAAGAAGCTGATCAAAGGAGGAAGGATGTCCTTGGAAAAGCTGAATTGCATTTATATGAAGACAGTGAAAAAGTGGAAAGTTAAAAGTATGCTAAAGACGATTTGGTGCCTCACAAAAGGCATAAAAACTAATACATACACTGGAAGAAGCAGCCTGACACTGAGCTATGAGAAGGACAGTTGGAATAGAGAAATAATAGAATATGTAAGCTCATTCTTTACCTCTGTATTTACTGTGGAGTATCATGAGATAGCCAACCTAAAATTCCCCATCATGGGGCAAACACCAGAGGAATTATTCAAACTGAAGTGTCAACAAAATACTCTAGAGGTAAATCAACAAAAGGATTAGCAGCAAAGTGCTGAGAGCCAATGCTAATCATTTAAGAAGGCTTAAGGAACTCCAGGGTGAGTGCCAGATCTCATTGCCATATGAATGGAAAATAGCTAGCATATAGTCTCAATTTTTAAGAGGGTTTCTAGGAGTTAAAAAAAAAATACATGAGTTATCCAGATGTTTCCACCACTAATTTCATAAAAAAAAAAAAAAATCTTTCTGCAAAACTCCAGACTTGTAGATCTCAGCTATGCCAAATATTATAACTGTTATTACTCAATAGGGTAACTTCAACACCACTCAAAATAATTCAGTTGGTCTGCATGTTGTCTTTCATAAAACAATGATGATTGACATCAGCTATGTTTCCTTCACTTAGTTTTCTATTCATATAGTCCTGCAAACTTATTCTACCCAACATCAGGGTCAAGCTGATATCATCCCGTGTATCCTTTCAAAACACTAGCACACAGTTGATCCATTACAGCTTTCTGGAAATTTTCCACTGTTTCAAGAATTACTAGAAATTAATATTAACTACCCAGGCAGCTCCTTCACCAGCTCATTTATTCAGTACCTTTATGAGACAGTCTTGGGCTCGCAAATATGTAATCAGCTACAGCATATGCAGACTGGAACACTGCCTGTGCCCTTGTAGTACAGAATTTTCAGTCTAACAAGTTTAATATTTCTTTCCCTCATATAGCACATTTTCTGAAATATTAGTTCCATAAGTAAATGTTCAATAAAACCTGAAAAACTGACAGAAACTAGTACAAAAAAAATTCTCTGAACCATGTTTTTCCTGATCTTAGAAAATCTCACCAAGTTTAAATAATTTAAAAAAATATTCTCAGAATTTAGTCTATCAACAATTTCATACCACAGTGGTTTCTTGTAACTACAACATTATGTCCTTAAATTTTCATATTAATTTTATATATTAAAATTTCACTACCCACATAACAATGGCAGATAGTAATTAAGATTTGTACTTAGATATAAAACATATTCTAGTTGACACCTTGAACCATACTACTGTTTTTCAGAGTCTTGTAAAAACAAAAGAGCTGCAGCTGAATAGAGAAGGTGAATAAAGCCTGTAAGAAGTATTCCGCAGCTTCAGTAGAACCACAAGGGCATAAAACAGCAAACGCAACAGCAAAAAGAACACAAAGGGAAAGTCGACATAAATCAGCTCTGCCTTCTGTGCTTTAGAATATAGGTCTTCAAGGAACTTGGCTGCAATATCACAAAATTGTATTTTAAAACTTACTGAGAACTTGAAGGTAAATGTGATTAATGTTAAAATTACTTAAAGACATATTTATTTGAATCGTTAGCTTTTCAGTTCTATTAATTGAGTACTGAATTGGGAAGAAATAGATTGAGGGATCTATCAGAAAAGAATTTACGATCTTCTGATTTGTTTGCCTAACTTGATAGGGCAGAAGACTCCTGAGGCTCATTATCTTTTATAGCGTATAGCTCAGTTCAGAATATTTGTTCACATTTCTTCTATGACTAAGAAATGTATTCATCTAACATATTCCAAATCAGACACAAATGATAATAATACTTTCAGTACAAAATTAGATATTTAAGCATCCATCCTAAGACTGCCTACCAAAGCCAGAATTTTTACTGACCACACATATGGACGAATGTATATGCAGAGTCTCACCCTCTGACCCACATAGTTTCCACTTGCTGCAGGTCTTTCAATTGTGCTTCCAGAGTTGCAGCTAAAATCCTTTTTAGCTTATAGCCTCTCCTCTCTGTAGCAAAGGACATATCATTCAATTTAAAGTTTTACAAGCTCTTGTAATAGAATATTTTAAGCTACAGTGTTTACTGTTGAAAAGTTGCCTTTACATTCTCATAGTAAACACAGTATGCTAAGTATTAGACACAGTAATTACTCGAAGTCATTTAAAAATATTTAAATTGAAGAATGAAACCATTCTATAAACTGCTATGGACTATCACACAAGATACATATAATGCAGGTATGTTGCACTCTCTCTGTACAGCTTGAAGAATAAAGCAAGTGACTCCTGCCTGCTGAAACTTACACCTTTGCTAACATTTTTCCAGTTACAATGACAATCTAGTATTGCAGACATAGATTAGAAGTATATTTTTATGCATATTCAACTATTATGTTCCTAAGCTATCAGTCATTTAAAATGTATTTTCTTTTAAAATACTGAAGTAGCACTCAGTCAACCTAAAATATCAATCCCCAGTGTCAATGACCATTTTCACCTATGTGCAAATAGATCTTCCCTTCAGCTTACTTTTTTTACATGTCTCAAAAGCAAAAGAATTGAAAATAATTTCCATGTTTATGAATCAGACTGCTGGCTGAACCTGGTTGCTGCCACCAGCCCTGATTCTGACCCTGACATGCTGACGTGGCTTCAGATTCTGTCTCATCATTTTGGACTTGTCTTGTGATCTGGAGTGCTAGCTGAGCTGAATGCTGTAACCGGAGCAGCTCTGCTTGCCTTGCCCAGCTGCTGTGGGATTGTGCCCTTGCCAGTGAAGATACTGTCCCTGACCGTCTTGCTGTCATCGTCACCTCCCAGGCGGCCTTCCCTCGCGGAGCAGCCTACTCTTGCTGCTCCCTGACATACATGATCTCACTGTCCTTCATCACCCATCTTTTCTTTCTCTTTTGCCTTCTTCCTATTTTTGATGTCATTGATCATTCTTGCCTTCCTCGCATTTTACACCCACTAGGCTTGAAGGTTGGGTTTTTTTTTTTCCTGATCTTTTCAAGACTGTTCTTTTAGTTCCTCCTTTGATGAGGCTTTTTATTCTTTCCTCACTCTCATTATTCCCCAGGGCAGTGACTATAGCCTATTGCTCATCTTACATTATGTTTTCTCCAAGCAATTTCATCAGCTGACGCATCTCCGGTTATCATCTCCATGCTGATGACTAACAAGTCAAGCTCAGCATCATTAATTGTTCTTGTAGTAATATTCTCTACCTGTCCTTCTTTCAAATTATGTCATCTCAAGGTTTTATCAGCTTTAACAAAACTTGTGAAAAAGAGCTAATATCTTTCTTTCCAAAAACTTTCCATGTCTTTACTTTCCAAAACTAACTTTCTGCATACTCAGGTGCATAATCTTAGGATACTTTCAAAGTTTTCCCTCACATTGCTCTCAGTAAGAAAAAAAACACATGCCATTTCGGGATCCTGCTCTACTCCGTGTCCTGTTTCCCTGCTTGTCCAAGCAGAAGTGGCTTCCTTTCAGTCCTTATAAACTGTTACAAAAACCCTTTTAACTTGTTCATGTAACACCCTTGCCTCAACACTGTCCTATCTGAATTCTTCACAGTTCTCTTTGACGTTAATTTTACATTTTTCAGCATTGAAGTGTTCATGTGACGTATAAATCTGTATCTTAAAAAAAAAAATAATAAATTAAACCCTGTATTAGGTAAGCTATACCTACTTACCAATTTGAAGAAACATCTGAGCTAGTTTTAATTAGCCAGGTATTGACAAAAGTCAATTAACCCTAGTGAAATACCACCAGCAACAGTGGTACCGAGCTTCTTGGCAGGATGTATGAGCTCACGCACAGCTTCATGCATTTGTGTGTAAATAATCTTCCTGTTCTGTATAGCCCTACAGTTCCCTCATAACATATTCTCTCATTACGCATTATGCTTATTGACATTTTGTACATTCTGTCAGTATTCCCAGTCTTGTTTAATTTGTTTGACAGTCTGCCATCTATATAGCAAATAATGTAAAGTCTTTTAGCCTATTTGCATTTAAGTTCCTCTTAAAATAATTCTACTTTTCATGGTGTCTCCAGTAATTTTCACTAACATGTTTCTTCATCTTGAGACGGGGAGTTGCTAGAGCAGTAACACCTCTTGAATAAGTGCATATGAGGTGTGAGAGTAAATAAAACAGGGACCTAAATAGTAGAATACAGATCTCTTACGCTTATTTTGCATTTACTGGTATTTCTGTGTATTTCACTGTCTTCAAAAGCCTCTTTGTCTTTCAGATCTTCTATACCCGATGACAGCTTAGCAAGCATACTGTGCAAAAGGCTCAGCGGTTTTCCTCCCTACGTAAAGATAAAAGCCACTCAGAAAGATGTTCAATAGACAAAACATCTAAACAGCATCTCATGTTTTTTTCTCTAGAAACTGGCACAAGGTATTTTCTGAAAAGAGTGAAGTAAACTTTCTGTAACTCAAAGAATTAGACTTTATTGCATTTCTTGCTGCAGGCACATGCATTCCGGGCAGTTTCATCCACCAATGAAGACAGTGTAGGTACCAGTCCAGATACAGGCATTTGAGCCCATTTTGGAAAGCACATGCATAGCACAGATGCAAGTAGCATTATCCCCACATGAAGATTTTAGATTTTGCTGGAGAGTATCTTTACCTGATCCTTTATTATATCATCTTTATTAGCTATTTTATAGACACATGAGGAACAGGCACAAACTTAAGATTTTATGGAGTTGGCCAAGTTTTACTAACAGTTGGAAAAAAAACAAGAAAAAAAAAAAAAAGGCCCTTCACCAAGGGCAAAATGTCAACGTCTTCAGGAAATGTTTAATGTTCTCTTACCAGGTCCCTACACACTTAGCTTTCCACTTACCTGTTTTCAGGCCTGCTTTTGCTGGTGAAAGTGTTGATGCTTGTTGCATTTTACTCACATTAATGGAAGTCTTATGCCATTTAATAGAGGTTCTATCTCATTGGGAATGTGACAAAAGCAGAAAGTTACTTTAGGAAAACACATAGATCTTAATGTAGGACACAGAAATAAAGTAACATTTTACTTTAAAACTATGTTCTATATTTAATACTATCTAATATATTTATATTATATATTATAATATATACATTACAGCCTTGATGATAATTTATATTAAAGCCACTGCTCTCCTGCTAATGTAACCAAGATTTAAAATAGCTGAAGCACCACTAGTACAAAACACATTCAGGCTTATGTTTATTGTTAATCTAAAGATTTTAAAAGGATTAATACATATCATATTTCTGTTGTTATCTATTTACCTAAAATCAAGCCTTTAGGTTTTATTACTTTGTAACAAACTTATTTGCAAGATGAGAATATGTACCCAAACATATAAAGGTATCTGAAGATGTAAGAAGCATTTTCTCTTTTTACAGAAGCAAAAGCTGAAGGCTCAGGGAACAGGGGTGAACAAGTTTGCAAAAGGTTAAGTAGTAAATTAATTGCCAGTATGGGAATGTCAGTGCAGCATCTGAACAATGTCCTTTTCTGTCTAAAAGGACTATAAACACACATGGACAAACTCCAGTTCTCTTGGCTAAATATCAAACAAGATTATGTCATTAATTTGTAGAATTTAAAAAATGTCTTTATGTTGCCATACTTTTTAACACATAAACAATGAGCATGTAAGACTGAGAGTCATTTTCAGGAATTGCACCAGAAACCTTAGCGGGGCCAGATGTGTCTTATTTCTCCTGATAACCCTGCAAGTTCCAGTATTTATCAGTGAAGACGACATTCAAGACTGACTGCCACAGAAAATAACTCATAATAATTTGTGGAGTCACTTTGAAAATAATCATTGTCATCATAGGGATCCTATGTTATTGTTGGTCTGGATCTAATTAAATTATGGTTATTTTTGACTTGTGGCACAGGCTCCTCATTTGACAACTAGTACAAAAATATAAGCTTTGCTTGTATAAATATTCCCCATGCAGCAAAAGCATTTTTAATAACAGACCACATAAATTTCATACAATTTTAATCATATATAATCTTTACCATTATTTAAAATTCATACTTTCTGCATGTCAGCATGACTGAATGTGTTTTATATATAATCAATTCAGTCAGAAATAAGTTCATTGGTATAACAAATGCCCAGTGTACCAGAGAGAAATGCTTCTCAGTACCATTAAAATAGGAGATTTGGGAAGCATATTCCAAGGTCTCAGGCAATCTTTGGCATGATGGCACTGGTTACAATCAGACACTCCTTTCAAAAAAGATTTATCTTTAACATCTGCTACTTCTTTTTAAAGTCCATGGAAGATTTTATTCTTTGAGTAAGATGGTTTCCAAAGGTACATTCTATAATGAAAAGTAATAGCACTATGTTACATTGTTTGCTATTATAACAACAGTAGTCAACTGATAAATGGCCTTATTTTAACATATGCAAGTCCTGAATAAACTCAGACTACAAATAGATGACTTTAAGAATTCAAAAGTAATTAATTTACTAAAACTAATTTTGAGACAGATAAATGGAATAATACTTCCCCTTTTTTTCTCATTTTGATTTACTCATCAAATTTACAGAACCTTACACATTTACAGAAATGGAGTTCCATCTTCACATTTTTCCATCAACTTTTTCAATACTGAAAAGTCCAATATCAAAGCAATGAAATGCTGGCAGTTGATCATTTAGAAGAAATTCCTCAATATTTCAGAAATTACAGAATAGGTATTATCTTTGTGAGGGGTCTTAAAAGGTATGTATTTTGAACTGCTGGACTATGGGAACAGTGCTGGAGAAAGAATTGATCTCTCATGCAGTAGCACTGGAGAGACTGAGTCATATTCCAATGTACAAAGAAAACCAGAGATGCTAGAGGCTGCTGCCATAAAACCCTTTAGAATCATATTCATCATTTCCATATGGCTAGCAACCATTAAGGTATTTTACTCCAGAATATGTTACTGAATGTATTTTAACACTTTTACAGGTTAATCTTATATATTCCAATTTCTGTGTCAGGTTTTTAGCTCCTTACCTCATGAGATTCTTGTAGACTGCTCTCAAATCAAAATACTGTAATGTAAGCGTAATATATTATAGAACTCAAATACATTCCTCTGTGCTACTTCCGTCATGTCGAACTGATGAAGTCCAAGATACAAAATATTTCTATGCAAAAGTCCCCAAAAGTCAAACATGCTATGTATGTTCAACTGCTGAATGTTAATTTATGAATGGGGTATCTGTTTCACTATAGCTTGAAGCAAATGTCGTGGTTTAACCCGGCTGGCAACTAAGCACCACGCAGCCGCTCGCTCACTCCCCCCCCCCCCCCCTCAGTGGGATGGGGGAGAGAATCGGAGAAAAGAAAAAAAAGTAAGACCCGTGGGTTGAGATAGAGACAGTTTAATAAGAGAGAAGAATAACAATAATAATAATAATAATAGTGGTAAGAAAATATACAGAATATATAAAACAAGTGATGCACAATGCAATTGCTCACCACCCGCTGACCGATGCCCAGCCCGTCCCGAGCAGCAATCACTCCCCCCGGGCCGCGATCACACAGCCCGAGCTGCGACCACTCTGCCCGCGACTGACCGACCGACTCGACCGACCCGACCGACTAACCCTCCCGAGCATGACGTTCTATGGTATGGAATAGCTCTTTGGACAGTTTGGGTCCTAGCTGTGCTGTACTCCCAGCTTGCTATGCCCCTGGCCGAGCAGGAAAAGCTCAAAAAGTCCTTGAGCAGTCTGAGCACTACTTGGCAACAACTAAAAACATCAGCGTGTTATCAACATTCTTCTAGCACTGAATCCAAAGCACAGCACTATGCTAGCTTCTCTGAAGAAAATTAACTCTATCCCAGCCGAAACCAGGACATTCCACCCCTTATTCTATACCATTTACGTCATGCTTAGGTCCTACCCTAATTAATCCAATTAATCACCACCATTTTGATATATATATATACACAGATATCATTCCCTTAGTCTGTGGACCATCCCTCTGAAATGTCCATTGGGTTCATTTAGTCCACGGTTTTGGGCTCCATCTGTCGTAACAGTCTTTCAGGGCAGGAGAGATGGGGTCTGGTGTTGGGTTGTTGCTTGCTGAAGTCAGTTCTGGTTCCATCAGCTGCACTTCCTCAGTTTCTTCAAAATTCATTCTTCATTAATCTGGGCGATCCTTACTGCTATACCATTGATAGAATATACAGCAATAGTAAAAATGAAGACATACTATATTACACAGCAATTAACATTATATAATTCAGTTCATTGGCTATTTTCACCCAAAATCAAATCCCTTTGAGGTACACATCGGACTTCCCCATCCTTCCGCATCACCCACCAAGTAGAGCCAGGTCCTTGAGCAAAAGCAATCCCACGGATGGGTTTGCCTTTACCTGAGGCAGGAGAAACCCAGACTGTCTTCCCCAGCATATTTTTTACATGCACTACAGGGACTTTATCCCCTTCTACAGTACGTAAGAGGTTTGATTGGGCAGGGCCAGCTCGGTTGGCAGATCCTCTAGTGTTGACTAACCAGGTGGCTTTTGCTAAATGTGTATCCCAATGTTTGAATGTTCCACCACCCATTGCTTTCAGTGTAGTTTTTAACAGTCCATTGTATCGTTCAATTTTCCCAGAGGCTGGTGCATGATAGGGGATGTGATAGACCCACTCAATGCCATGCTCTTTGGCCCATTTGTCTATGAGGCTGTTTCGGAAGTGAGTTCCATTGTCTGACTCAATTCTTTCTGGGGTGCCATGTCGCCACAGGACTTGTTTTTCAAGGCCTAGGATAGTGTTCCGGGCGGTGGCATGGGGCACGGGATATGTTTCCAGCCATCCGGTGGTCGCTTCCACCATGGTGAGCACATAGTGCTTGCCATGGCGGGTTTGTGGAAGTGTGATATAATCAATCTGCCAAGCCTCTCCATATTTGTATTTCAGCCACCGTCCTCCATACCAGAGAGGCTTTAACCACTTGGCTTGTTTGATCGCAGCACATGTTTCACATTCATGGATAACCTGTGCAATAGCGTCCATAGTTAAGTCCACCCCTCGATCACGAGCCCATCTGTATGTTGCATCTCTTCCTTGATGGCCTGAGTGTCATGGGCCCACCAAGCTAGAAACAATTCACCCTTATGTTGCCAGTCCAGATCTATCTGAGCCACTTCAATCTTAGCAGCCTGATCTGCCTGCTGGTTGTTTTGATGTTCTTCAGAGGCCCGACTCTTGGGTACATGAGCATCTACATGACGTACCTTTACAACCAGGTTCTCCACCCGGGAAGAAATATCTTGCCACAATGCGGCTGCCCAGATGGGTTTGCCCCTGCGCTGCCAGTTGCTCTGCTTCCATTGTTGTAACCACCCCCACAAAGCATTTGCCACCATCCATGAGTCAGTATAGAGATAGAGCGCTGGCCATTTTTCTCTTTCAGCAATATCTAAAGCCAGCTGGATGGCTTTCACCTCTGCAAATTGACTTGATTCACCTTCTCCTTCAGCAGTCTCTGCAACTTGTCTTGTAGGACTCCATACAGCAGCCTTCCACCTTCGATGCTTTCCCACAAGACGACAGGATCCATCAGTGAACAGAGCATATTGCTTCTCGTTTTCTGGCAATTTATTGTACAGCGGGGCCTCTTCAGCACGCACCACCTCCTCCTCTGGTGATATTCCAAAATCTTTGCCTTCTGGCCAGTCCGTGATCACTTCCAAGATTCCTGGGCGACTGGGGTTTCCTATTCGAGCCCGTTGTGTAATCAGTGCGACCCACTTACTCCACGTAGCATCAGTTGCATGATGTGTAGAGGGGACCTTCCCTTTGAACATCCAGCCCAGCACTGGCAGTCGGGGTGCCAGGAGGAGCTGTGCTTCAGTGCCAACCACTTCTGAAGCAGCTCGAACCCCTTCATATGCTGCTAATATCTCTTTTTCAGTTGGAGTATAGTTGGCTTCAGATCCTCTGTATCCCCGACTCCAAAAGCCTAGGGGTCGGCCTCGAGTCTCCCCTGGTGCTTTCTGCCAGAGGCTCCAGGTAGGGCCATTCTCCCAGCTGCGGTGTAGAGCACATTCTTTACATCTTGCCCGGACCCGGACCGGCCCAAGGGCTACTGCATGCACTATCTCCCGTTTAATTTGTTCAAAGGCTTGTCGTTGTTCAGGGCCCCATTTGAAATCGTTCTTCTTCCGGGTCACTTGGTAGAGAGGGCTTACAATCTGGCTGTAATTTGGAATATGCATTCTCCAAAAACCCACAACGCCCAAGAAAGCTTGTGTTTCCTTTTTGCTAGTTGGTGGAGACATGGCTGTTATTTTGTTGATCACATCCATTGGAATCTGACGACGTCCATCTTGCCATTTGATTCCTAAGAAACTGGATCTCCTGTGCAGGTCCTTTGACCTTACTTTGTTTTATGGCAAAACCGGCCTTCAGAAGGATTTGGACTATTTTCTTCCCTTTCTCAAAAACTTCTTCTGCTGTATTGCCCCACACAATGATGTCATCAATGTACTGCAGGTGTTCTGGAGCCTTACCCTGTTCCAGTGCTGTCTGGATCAGTCCATGGCAAATGGTAGGGCTGTGTTTCCACCCCTGGGGCAGTCGATTCCAGGTATACTGGATACCCCTCCAAGTGAAAGCAAACTGTGGCCTGCACTCTGCTGCCAAAGGGATTGAAAAGAAAGCATTTGCAATATCAATTGTGGCATACCACTTGGCTGCCTTTGACTCCAGTTCGTATTGAAGTTCTAACATGTCCGGCACGGCAGCACTCAGTGGTGGCGTAACTTCATTCAGGCCACGATAGTCTACTGTCAGTCTCCACTCTCCATCAGACTTTCTCACTGGCCATATGGGACTGTTAAAGGGTGAGTGAGTCTTGCTGATCACTCCTTGGCTCTCCAGTCGACGAATCAGCTTATGGATGGGAATCAGGGAGTCTCGACTGGTGCGATATTGCCGCCTGTGCACTGTTGTGGTGGCAATCGGCACTTGTTGTTCTTCAACACTCAGCAATCCCACAACCGAAGGGTCCTTTGAGAGACCAGGCAAGGTAGACAGCTGCTTAATTTCTTCTGCCTCCAATGCAGCTATACCAAAAGCCCAACGGTACCCTTTTGGGTCCTTGAAATACCCTCTCCTGAGGTAGTCTATGCCAAGGATGCACGGAGCATCTGGCCCAGTCACAATGCGGTGCTTTTGCCACTCATTCCCGGTTAGGCTCACTTCGGCCTCCAATACAGTCAGCTCTTGAGATCCCCCTGTCACTCCAGAAATACAAATGGATTCTGCCCCTATATGGCTTGATGGCATTAGAGTACACTGTGCACCGGTGTCTACTAGAGCTCTATACTTCTGTGGGTCTGACGTGCCAGGCCATCGAATCCACACAGTCCAGTAGACCCGGTTGTCCCTTTCCTCCACCTGGCTGGAGGCAGGGCCCCTCTAATCCTGATCACTGTTGCTCATGGTTTGTGTATATGAGTCAGAAGTTCCTTCATCACAATCAGAATTAAGATCAGCTCTTCTATTCTGTCTGAAAAAATGACGATCTACCCCGTCTTTGGAAATTGGAGCAACAAGTTTCTTGGAAGAGCCCCCTTTTGTGCTTGTTTTCCTTTGCAACTCGCGGACTCGTGCCTCTAGGGTTGAGGTAGGTTTTCCATCCCATTTCCTCATGTCCTCTCCATGGTCACGCAGGTAAAACCATAGAGTGCCCCGTGGTGTGTACCCTCGATATTCTTTTCCTTGAGCAGAAGGGCGCTTACTTCTAATGGCTGAGATACTGGTCTGTACAGGAGAGGTGTAGGACATATGCTTTTCGAGTCGTTCAACCTTTTGGGACAGTTTCTCCACAGCAGAGATGAGGGAAGAAGAGATACTTTCTTCGTATTCCCGGAGCTGGCTAGCCATTTCATCCACTGTTGGTCCCCGTCCAGCTTCCCAGTTCATTATTGCCCATGTGTTGGCATATGATGTTGGTGCGCTCCGTAACAACTTCCGCCACATGGGTCGTGTGCACTGGACACTATCTGGATCTTTAGGCAACTGGTCATTGTCCAGGTCACTATAAATCACTTCCAGGACAGCCAATTCCCTCAGGTACTGGATGCCTTTCTCCACGGTGGTCCATTTGCCTGGGCGATGTATGACATCTTCCTTGAAGGGATATCTTTCCTTCATGGCTGACAGTAGTCGCCTCCAGAGGCTGAGGACTTGTGTCCCTTTTCCAATCGCTTTGTCAATGCCACCTTCCCTAGAAAGGGATCCCAGCTGTTTGGCTTCCTTACCCTCCAGTTCCAGGCTACTGGCCCCATTATCCCAGCATCGGAGCAACCAGGTGACAAGATGCTCTCCTGCACGACGGCTGAAATCTTTTCTCATATCTCGCAGCTCACCCAAGGATAGAGACCGTGTCGTTTCTGTCTCATTTATGAGCTCTTCCTCTTCCTCCTCCTTTTGTGATGGCCCTGATTCATCCTCCCTTTCTAAACGAGTTGACTTTCGCTTCCAAGATTTCTTCTTGTGTATAGGGGCAACTGATACCGGCACAGGTTCGCTCCCTGCTTCAGCTGCAATGCCTGTTGCTGGGGTTTGAGTAGCTGCAGTGCAGGTTGCAGGGGTTGGAGTAGCAGCGGTGCCTGTCCACAGCTGGAGTAGTTACAGCGGGTGTTGCAGGGGCTGGAGTACCAGCAGTGCCTGTGCCCACAGCTGGAATAGCTACAGTGGGTGTCACAGGGGTTGAAGTAGCTGCAGTGCCTGTGTCTGCAGTTGGAGGAGTTACAGTGGGTGTTACTGAGGCTGGAGTAGCAGCAGTGCCTGTGCCCACAGCTGGAGTAGCTACAGTGGGTGTCGCAGGGGTTGGAGCTGCAGTGCCTGTGTCTGCAGTTGGAGGTCATGGATTGGAGTAGCTGCAGGGCCTGCTGCAGGAATCAGTCTTTGGATGGTATATAATTTACGTAGGAGTCTAACCCTGAGTAAAAGCTGAACTATATTCAGGAGACCTAGCAATAGGGCCATGCTAGTTGGAACATCCCAAGGATATTCAACATTCTCAAGAACTGTTGTAATTAGCTCAGAGAAAAAGGGGAAGATGGAGTAAGGTGACTCCCCCACAGGCTGGCTCTCCGAGGATAAAAAGTAAAATGTATAATTATTCATAATTCCCAATAGATGGTTCCCAAAATACAGAGGTGACAGCAATACTGAGTACAAATATGAGCTTAATCTGATGATCAATAGTTTTATCATAGCATAAGCCAGTATTACACAGTACAGCAGAACAGTAGCTTTAATCCACTTGCGAAAAGTGACAACCAGCAGCACAGGGAGTGCATACAGCAGGTAAGGTGATATATAAAAGAACTCCATGAACAAGGACAGCAACTCTGAGAGCAAATAAAACAACATTGCGATCAGCGACTATTAGACTAATATAACGAATGCTTATCACAAATGCGTTTTAAAAATGTTCAGATCTGTCGTTATCTCAACCCTTCGGGCCCCACGTTGGGCGCCAAAATAGGACTGTCGTGGTTTAACCCGGCTGGCAACTAAGCACCACGCAGCCGCTCGCTCACTCCCCCCCCCCCCCCCTCAGTGGGATGGGGGAGAGAATCGGAGAAAAGAAAAAAAAGTAAGACCCGTGGGTTGAGATAGAGACAGTTTAATAAGAGAGAAGAATAACAATAATAATAATAATAATAGTGGTAAGAAAATATACAGAATATATAAAACAAGTGATGCACAATGCAATTGCTCACCACCCGCTGACCGATGCCCAGCCCGTCCCGAGCAGCAATCACTCCCCCCGGGCCGCGATCACACAGCCCGAGCTGCGACCACTCTGCCCGCGACTGACCGACCGACTCGACCGACCCGACCGACTAACCCTCCCGAGCATGACGTTCTATGGTATGGAATAGCTCTTTGGACAGTTTGGGTCCTAGCTGTGCTGTACTCCCAGCTTGCTATGCCCCTGGCCGAGCAGGAAAAGCTCAAAAAGTCCTTGAGCAGTCTGAGCACTACTTGGCAACAACTAAAAACATCAGCGTGTTATCAACATTCTTCTAGCACTGAATCCAAAGCACAGCACTATGCTAGCTTCTCTGAAGAAAATTAACTCTATCCCAGCCGAAACCAGGACACAAAACTCATGAATACATTCAAACACAGGAACTAGGAACTAAGAGTATCCAAGAGCCAATGGATTATTTTCGAAATAGAGGGAACACTTCATTTCACCTTTTCATCTTGATTCAGTTTGTTTACATTTGTGCTTTCAACTCCCAAAACAATGAGAAATACTGAAGTGAAACATTTTACAATGCTGGTCATTTCACAGAACAGAAAAAAAGAATATGAGAGGTAGGAAAATGAAAGAATCCCTTCTACTGCGATCAATTTTTCCAAGTTTAAACAGCTGCAGTTCAGGTTATAAACAAGACAATTTTCTCACTAAATGAAATTATTAAATTCACCTGTCCAGTGTACAAGAGAATTGAATAAACACTGTCCTCATTTGCCTCCGTTTCTTCTCAAATATTTTGCTACAATACTAAGTTCACTAAACAGACTTGAAGATTAGAGCAGACAAAATGCAATGTAAACTTGCAGGGACAACGGTGACCAACATCTCGGAAAATGCTTAAAAGTTTTAAGTTATTCTGAAAATGACCTATTGTTATTTGGACTGAGGTTCAATGGTACATTTTATTTGGCATTAAATCTGATTTTAAAAGTTTCTACCATACCACACTCCCAGCCAGTATTCCCTCCAGCCCACAACAGTTTGCTGCCTTTTCAGTTGTACTACTGCAATAATTTGTAAGGCTGCAGTCTGAAATGACCTATATTTTTAAAAAAAAAATTGCTGGTTCTGCTTTTTACTACTGCACTGAACTCTGACTAGTCTCCAAGGCACACTGAAAAAACATAGCATCTAGCTCCTTCACATTAAAAAACCCCAGAAAAATACATTCTTCTTGCAATAGCTGGACTGAACTAAGCAATTTGATGAGTTTTGCCTGTATTGAGTTTCCATCTATTTACTGTAAAAGAAAGGGAGTTATCATAGTTAATTCTTGGTACTGTATTAGCCAAACAAAAAGGGAACCTTAGCAATGTATGACTCTTCCTTGGAAAATGACAAGGACAAGTATCCCATCCCATCCCATCCTCCTTCAAAAGCACTATTTTTTTCAAGAATATGAAGGAAACCTGCCTGAAATCTGGATGGATTTAGAGTTTACATGACTGAAATACAAGGCTTTCTATGCAGACAGAGAGGAAAGAAATAAAACAGCTAGTGAATGGTGACACAACTCAGAACAATCACTAGAGAAGCTGTAAATTATACTAACATCATGTACTGCCGTGGCAGAACCTGAAGTGCTACCTATTACATCCTGGCAAAAATCATTACCTCTTTGTATCACAGTTTTCATCTGCAGCAAGTGGATAATAATATTTATCCATCTTTATAAATAATTTTAATAACTTGAGATTAAAATTGTTGTATGAATCAGTCCCATAAAAACCAAAGAACTGGAGTGTGGATGCAGCAGTTTTCTCCTGTCTTTCTGACATTAGTTTCGAGGGAATCTTCTTGTATATTTAAAGACTTGGGTAGTAATCGTTCTTGATGTTTTAAGGAGAAATGTGACAAAGTTGAGAAAAAAAATCAGGTCTACTTTCACTATACCTGTTTTTAGCATTACTGAACAGTTTGGAAAGAAATAATATTTTTAAACCAGAATATTACCCAAAGTGAAGCTACACTTCTAATGCAAGAGTCAATATGGCCATGGCCATAGTCATTGAGTATTTTGGTATCACCTTTATCATTCACAGTGAGGAACAAACTGTGGTCCCTGGGCCAACTGAGACAAATCTCTAGGACGAGAGGGAACAGCCTCGAGTTGTGCCAGGGCAGGTCTAGATTTGATATTAGGAAAAATTCCTTCACTAAATGCATTGTCAAACATTGGAATAGGCTGCTCAGGGAAGCAGTTGAGTCCCCGCCCCTGGAGGCATTTAAAAGACATGTAGATGTGGTCCTCAGGGATATGGTTTAGTGGTGGACTTGGCAGTGTTAGGTTTACAGTTGGACTTGATGATCTTAAGGGTCTTTTCCAACCTAAATGATTCTATAAATCCATTTAAGCCTAGAATCCTTCAGAGCACACTGGCTGTGTTCAGATTTCCTAGGAGAGGGAATGCACCCTGGCCCCACACAGGTAAGTATGCACCACATTCACCATTCATTTGCCTCATGCACAATACATGAATGTGCAAATATTCTTAATACAAGGGGTTTGTGCTTGACATGTCCTCAATGACTGTTGCTCACTTGTGAGTACATCCCAGTTCATCATCTATGGGACAGACTAATTCTCCAGAAAGGGCCATCTAAGCCCTTACTATGTGGACAGTTAGGGACACCTGGAAGAACTAGTGCTACTAAAACTGCAGGCAGGAATAGGGAAAGACTTACTTATCAGTGGCATATTCCAGCAGCCTGAGTTTCTGGCATCAGGCTGAGTCGTGAATGCTACAGTAAGCTTCCTTCTGTACTGAGAAGGTTTTGAGTCCCAGAAGAACAGTACCTCCTTGCCAACATTATAGCATGCTATATCTCAAATGACTCAGTAGCAAGCGTAATTTGAATAGAGAGAACACTTGCACACAGAGCAGGAAAACCCCATGGAGATTCCACAGCCCTTGACTTCCACCAGCAGGCAGCTTACCGAGGCAAGGCCACTGTGGGCTAGCTGGTGATTTCCGAAACCATCAGAATGTCCAAATCTGCACTCAGTAGCAACACCAGTTAGGTTGCATGAGCCACTTCTCAGTGAGGCTTGGGTCAAATGCAGAGACAGATTCAGACTTCCCTGAAGTCTGATTCACACCTCCCAGTGAGAAGCATGCTCACAGTTCATTTGGATCCTGAATTTCCTCAGGGTCAAGACTGAGCTGGAATTTAATTAACTAACAGGCAAGTAGAAAGAAGGATAAACAAAGGTAAGCAGGATGCAAGTAAGGAACACTTCAGTCTGCCTCACCTCATACAGGAGAATGTGAACCAACACTTTCAGAACATGATCTCTACATGCAGTCCAGTGCTGCTGTTATTACAAGCACTCCAGGCTTCTGCACAAGCAGGTAAGAGCACAGTGTCTCCTGTGCTCCTCCTCCAGTTCAGGCCTACTTTTACCCAGCAAACAACAGACAGGTCTTCAAGGATAATGAATATGCTTAATATTGATACTGCAATTTATAATGATCGTTCTTGAAAAAGTAAATCTTAACTGTAAATGGAGTTGGATTTTCCATCATTCATCCTGCCTTAAAACATAAATGTAAACAAAAAGGAACACACAAAACCTCTGATTTTCTGTTTGCTCTCGCTGCTGTTGACCTTCGCTGGGTTGTACCAGGTAACAATGATGTTGGCTCCTCTTGAGTATGTTTAGAAGAATACTGCATGTTTTCATGTTCAGATGGATAAGTTGCAAGTCTTGGAGTCTTTTCAGTTATAGGAACTAATTCCTTAGGTTTATCCAACTCTCCTTATTCCTGAACATGATCTTTCTCTTTTAACTTGCTTCGCGACACCCCATGATTGTTACACTTCTTTCTCTTATCCTTTTTTTGGTAGTTTAACATCTTTTTTTTTTGCAATGGTGCTGCAGCTTCTTCAGTTTCTTCCATTTCTGCAGGACTTTTCCTTTTGTTTATTGCTTGCTTCCCATTGACTCACTACTGCCAATTTCTGTACTAATTCATCAGCTTTGGTAATAGACCTGGACCGTAACACCATATGGTCTTCTCCGTTGCCTTCACTTTAAGTTATTTTTTGGCCTTTCTTAGATGTATCATCTCCAGCATTTTTTTCATAGCAACATCAGAAACATCAGTATTATCCTCTTCTGCATTTTTGTAACCAATGTGTGTACCCTGAACAACTTGTGTCTTGAATATGAATAGATTTTGCTAAGTTTCTAAGTTGCTTGTTAGCAAGGACGGGATGTCATCCAGAGAGACCTGGACAGGCTGGAGAGGTGGGCCTGTGTGAACCTCATGAGGTTCAACAAGGCCAAGTGCAAGTTCATATGCACCTGGGTCGGGGTAACCCCCAGTATCAGTACAGACTGGGGGAAGAAAGGATCGAGAGCAGCCCTGCCGAGAGGGACTTGGGGGTGCTGGTGGATGAAAAGCTGGACATGAGCCGGCAATGTGCGCTGGCAGCCCAGAAGGCCAACCGTACCCTGGGCTGCATCAGGAGAAGCGTGGCCAGCAGGTCGAGGGAGGTGATTCTGCCCCTCTACTCTGCTCTGGGGAGACCTCACCTGGAGTACTGCGTCCAGCTCTGGAGCCCTCAGCACAAGAAGGACATGGAACTGTTGGAGCGGGTCCAGAGGAGGGCCGCAAAAATGATCCGAGGGCTGGAGCACCTCTCCTATGAGGACAGGCTGAGGGAGTTGGGCTTGTTCAGTCTGGAGAAGAGAAGGCTGCAGGGAGACCTGATTACGGCCTTTCAGTACCTAAAGGGGGCCTATAGGAAAGATGGGGAAAATCTTTTTAGTAGGGCCAGCTGTGTCAGGACGAGGGGTAATGGTTTTAAACTAAAACAGGGTAGGTTTAGACTGGATATAAGGAAGAAATTCTTTACAGTGAGGGTGGTGAAACACTGGAACGGGTTGCCCAGAGAGGTGGTGGAGGCCTCATCCCTGGAAACATTCAAGGCCAGGTTGGATGGGGCTCTGAGCAACCTGATCCAGTTAGCGGTGTCCCTGCTCACTGCAGGGGGGTTGGACTAGATGACCTCTAGAGGTCCCTTCCAACCCAAAACATTCTATGATTCTATGATTTTCAGCTTCCTATTAAAGTATATATTGTAAACATATTTGCATTAAAATTATGTTGCTGTTTGGGATCACTTCAATGCATTTAAATGCTTCCATAAACCCTTTTCAGCTGAAGCACGTTCTCAAATACTTTAAATTTAAAATTTGTTTAAGCTTCAAGTCAAATATACACTTAAATAATCTCTGTAGCACAGATACAGGAAAGCACCTTTAAATATAAAAGTAATATATAACAAGTGGTTAAATCATTATTTAAAGCTTTTCAAATAGCAGTGAACTGAAAATTGAAGGGTTGAATTAAGCTTTTATAAGAAATTACGGAATAATTTCCCCAGGAGTTTAACATTCCACAGCTTTTAAGTTAAAACTTGTTTGATACATTAAAATATAACACCTTCCCTAAAATGAATTATAAAAGTTACAAAATGGAAGTTTAAAATTAAAGTTAGGAAAGACAAACTAATGTTCCAGTAGATACGTAATTTTGCCATTCTTTTTAAATTTTTATATTGTTAAATTTACAGCGCTTAATACAGACGACACAGAATGATCAAACTTCCATTTCCTGCTTTTTTTTAAGCTGCTATATTTTTGCCTTCCATCAATGTTTTCAGTATATAGGAGGTATTTTTCAATGTTCCAATTAAAAATATAGACAAGTTGTAATCTTATACAAGATTACAGGGAATCTGTAAAATTCATCTCATCTAACTTCCATCTCTACATTTGAATTAGCATCTAATTAAACTTGTTTGTCATTCTAGTGAGTGGAAAGAAATGGATATTTCTAGAACACAATCTTAAAAAAGTTCAGATAAATTGCTCATTAGAAATGCCCAATTATCTCTGTTAATTTTAAAAAGAGTTTAGTAGACCAGCTCAGATACAAATGTCTATGTGACAGACCTCTAATGTTAATTGAAATTAATCTCATGCTGTTTCCCTTTTCTTTGAAAGAGGACTAAAGAAGTCCACTACAGTGATTTTACCACTCTGTGGGAATTTCTCCTTTTAATTTATAAAATTAAAAAAATGTTATTCCTTGTAAAAAAGGCATTAAAAAAGAAACCCAAACTAAATAGGTCAAATTAAAGGAAAAATAATCTCCCTCCCTCAACTATGTCTTCCCAAAGCCCAGATATTTTTTCTACTGCCTTATCCCAAACACACTCACACCCAACTGCAGGATATTTGAGGAAAAAGTCTTTTTTCCTTCCTGTAATCATCTGGTATTATTATAATTTTTTAATGAGACCAGACTAACACAGGAGTGTTCTAAACTAAAATGGCAATTGTTAAGTTTCTTTTAGAATCTGTTAGCAAATGTTCTTAAAATTAAAGAAATAAATTGTATTTCATACAACTGAGGATAATGAAGTTCACAGAAAAGAGCTTTTTAGATAGAAATGCATAACTAATTTTTTCAGCAAAATGAATTACAAACAATATTCCCAGCATAATAGGAAAGTAAATATACATATCTATCTCAAAAAAAATACATTTCCTAAATCAGAACTTGTAATGCTCTTTCAACTTTTCCCTGAGGACTTTTTTTCTCTCTTGCTTGCAAACATTCATTTGATGTATGAACAGTCTATGAGACACTGTGATTCTTTCATGTTTATCTTTTCAATCTAAGCCACCCACTTTTTAATTCTTTCAGAGTTAGCAAATGTAAGTTTTTTAAAAAAAATATTTCAATCTGATATGATGCTTCTTTGGTAACTGAAAATCTGCCATGACATCTGACATTTGCCCAGTCAAAGCCATGTAGGTGAAGTCAGTACACCTCTGGGGCTAGGTGCAATGAGATGAATGGATCGACAGTGACTCTCACAACAAACTAAACTCTTTCAAAACAACTAGTTTTACTGACTGAAATAAAGTTTCAATCATCTTCAAGAAACCAAAGCAGTAATTTCTGTGGGCATCCGTTCTGCTGTACTGTGACCATAATAAACTGTTCCTTGCCAAAAAGGACATGAATTTTGCTGTCAGGGTCATCTTTTAAGGAATGTGGTGTGAAAGTCGTATTACCTGGTCATTTTATTCATTGTGGCTGGCACCGGATGAACAAAATTCTGACATTTTTCCAAGGAGTAACTAGCTATCACATCTGCATTTAAGGAAAGTTACCAACCTACTGTGCCTGAGGTTTCTGGTCTTAAATATTTACAAATGCAAACAACCTAAATACGATTCATACCAACATCAACCTCAACTATTAACAATCAATGTTTTTTCTTGGTTCTAGTCCAACTTAATTACCAATACAGTAGATAGTAACTTATTGTTTCTAATTTGCAGGTTACAGCCCTCAGACTTATTCAGGATCTAGATCACTTGCACTCATGCTCCTAATTTTATCAAAAATATTGATATTAATAAAAACAGGGTACTCTTGTGAGCTAAGTACAGTATCAGAACTATCATTTAAAGTGATATTAAAGTTCTAAGTAATATGTATTTTAAAATCTCTGGTTTATCAAAAGGTTACTATACATACACTTGCGTCTTCATGTGCCTCTTCTTTCACTTCAACTTTTAAATTGCAAAGCTTTGGTAGGGGTGGAGGGGGCACAAGGAAGCTGCAGGGCTGGTCTCTGTGGAAGAAGATGCCAGGATGCCTGGTGCTGGACACAGTTGGTTCCAGCCAGCTCCACAATGGACCCACCACAGGCCAAAGCTGAGACAAATCAAAGGAGTTTGTGGCACCTCCGAAAACAAGGTGACACAAGCCTGATGTGACCCTGCAAGAACAGAATCATTACAGAAAATATATATAATTACTAATTAAGATTCAACCAATTAATAGTTATTTCTAAAAAATATTCTTTTGCTTAAAGGCAAATAGTTGATTTACAGTACAAAATTATTTGCAGATGACATTCAACATATCTGATTGCTGATCTGGCAAAAAGCATATAATTACACTCTACTATATAATTTGCTATTCTAGTAAAAAGCTACAAGGACAGGAACCTGAAGGTGTTACTGAAGAACTCAAAAATGGATACACTGAACAACATACAATAATTGCTTTCAGAGCAATTATGATAAATTGTTCTGATAAAACTCTGGTCAAAACTTATTTATCAATCAAAGGCTCGTGTAATCTGGGTCATCATATTTTAATTGGGTCAATAGACAGACTCCTGAAATTCTTCTGAACTTCAGGGAATTTTCCCAAGCATAAAATGATTATTGCTTAACTCAAATTCATTTTTTGTATTTCCAATATAAAGACACATATTTTCTTTAATTGGTATCATTGTGGTGTGATTGTCCAGTGTTCTGCTATTAACAAAAAAGTCTTTCCTAGCTCCTTGTATTTGCACAATCAAAATGAAAGGAGCCTTTTAGCTCAAACTAAAAAAATATAAATGAGAAAGCAATTTTTGTTATCTTGCAATAAAAGGACAAGAAGTTTTTCAAAGGAAGAAGAAAAACCACAGCAAAAATTTGAATTATTTAAAGGTGGCATTTTTCACTATTGGCAAGTGAAGTAGTACCCTGAAAGTAGCGAATATCCATTCTCAGCTGCCTCTGATCCGAGACAATTACAACAGACCTAGTTTGAATTACAGATGTGCCAACTATTCTCTTTCAGGTGCAAGACATGAAATAATCAGGCCTCCATAACCTGGAACAACTTTAGACAATTCTGAGCTACCACGGAAGACATTAAAAAAACCATGGTCAGGATTCAGATGAGTTAATCAACCTACCTGAAGAAAATTCTTCTTCGTCTTCACTGAAAATGCAAGGGCTAGGGTAATTATTTTAGAGTCTGTGCTGAAGGCAGAAAGCCAGATAGCAAGCAAAATACAAAGCTCACTACTGTAAGTGAATAAAGAAATGTGTTTCTGTTTTGTTTAGGGAGAGAGGAGTATATATTTCCGTAAACAAACAAGATTACAATAAAATTATAACTTAGTAGTATTGATTTGTGAGAAGACAGAAAGATCTGAGGAAAACTAAGGACACAATAATGACAATAATTTTCTTAATATTTTCAACGTATAAGCAGTTCCTGGAAGAGCAGCAGAAGCCAAAAGTGCTTTGGTAAAGCACTCACACAGCCAGCAATATTTTCATTCTGTGCTGCCAAGAACTGTCCAAAGCAGATATTTAAAATAAACAAACAAAACCTCACACCCACGCAGCAGTTAATGAAAACTATGTAGAAAAGGAAGGAGAACCAGGGAAGGAAAGATGTGACTACAATCACATTTCCTGCAGTACTAGCAGCTGTTCCCTGCCACGACCAAGGTGCACCACGGGTGTATAAGGGTAAGTACTGAGACTGGCTGAAATGCTTCATGCACCATAAAGGTCCCATAGGAAAATGCAACAAAGTTATTTCTAATCCATGTCATTCGAATGAAATGCAGTTTTTGCTGGTTTGGTCACAGACAAATCTCTTCATTTTTATTTTACTTTCATTCAAACCTGTCCAAGGGTGTATATATTCTCAGCTGTGCTTGAGGGCTGTGGAAAACTAAGAAACTTTCATCTCCACACACACTAGTAAGGCTGGGAGAGAGCGCTAATTATGTAAATTCTCTTATTCCCTCAAAGGGTCAGTGTGATATTGCCTATTTCTGGTAACAAACTTCAGTAACAACAGCATGAGGCTGGACTAGTAGACCTAGTTAGTATCAGTACACCAGTCCAATATAAAAGTAGTGCTTAGACATTGAAAATTATTTTCAGGTAAATGCACAAAGTGCCCACAAATGAGAAAACCCAATTTCTTCCAAATGCATTTTTCTTAGCAGCTCTCAGCATGTTCTTCTCTTGCCTTAGGTCTCCCTAAACAACACAGAACCAGCTGATGTCCCCTTTCCCTTCTAGGTCACTTCCAGTATGAGGAAGATGGGCAAACTAATTTACTGCATTTTCCAAAGCTTCTCCTGGCTGGCAAAGATGGAGGATAACATTACCTCCAGTGTATAGTTTCTCACTTGAATGAAACAACCTGTGAAAAGCTACAGGCCATTACCATCAAAACTGCTTCTTATTTGCAATCTACCCGGACAACAAATGGCCAATACAGTAAGTATCAATGAGAATGGGGGAGGAATTTAGATCAGAATAGGAATTGAAGAGGTTAGAACCAACCTAAATAAAAGATTTCAAATCAGCTGAGCTGGCCAAAATGAGATCGTAACTGCTATACTGTATGCAATCACTTCTATGCTAGGTATTCCATAATGGCTAGCAGCAAACAACTGAGGAAGAATACAAAAGTGGTGCATATAGAATTTATTCTGACTCATCTCTCTACCTCCTAGCAAACCTAAACAAAAAATTTTACCAAGACCACCACATTCAACAGCAACTCATAGACCCATCCTCCAACACATACAACCCCATCTAACTACTGGTACCCCCTATAAACAACTAATGGAGGCTGACTAGGTGTGGGTGTCCACATGGCAAGTGCCTACACCTGAGCTAATGACACTGGACCTCCTGTCAGCCAACAGAAATTCAGTCAGCACAGTCAGTGCACAGAAATTGGCCTCCACTAGAAAAGACACCTACCTTTAGTCATATGAATTACCTCTCAAAAAATAAAATATATAAATATATAAAATTAATGGGAAGAGATGTGTTTGGTACATATCCTTAGAGTTAGCCAGCACATTTTTAGCCTGATTTGTAAACAGAGATTAAATGGGGAAAAAAAACTAATGAAAGGATATTTCATTATGTACACAATACAAACGGATGTCTCTGTTTATCTTTCCCACCACTGCCTGGTCAGATTTATGCTGCTGAAAAGTTAAACCCAGTTCTCTGATACAGTATCAAAGCAATCAAATCACTGTGAACAATGTGACATTGTGGTATTATTTTTAACCCACAGAAAAATACAAAGAAAACAAATAAGAAAATGCAGTGTTTACTTTTAAGAGTATGTATTATTGGTTTTGTAGTTACAATGTAACTGCAATAATTGAATACAAAAGACAAAATGACACATAAAATATTTTCATACATATTAAAAAAGCACACAGTACAGAATATTATGTACTTTTGTGTAGGTTCAAAATAACTTCTAGCATGTTGAAAAAAAAATTCCAAAAAAGTAATGCTACAACAATAGTAAAAAGACTTTGGTGCATTTCAGGATATATACAAGCTATGTAGAATAGCCAAGTCAAAAATTAGAAGCCAACACACAGTTCCACAATGATCAGAGACAAAATGCTGCAGGATTATCACATTTCCTAAATGTGCTCTCAGGCTTTGCTAATTCAGTTGGACAATGCTGGCTTCAGCTGCCTCTGAGCACCATAAAAAACACAGCATAAAAACGCTTCTGGGCTTCCGTCTCTTGTGTTCAGTGTGGAAATCAGAAAGCATTTAAGTTTTCTATCCCTATTATTTTTCTTCTTAAGTAGGTCCGATTTTTTTATTTTCTACCTAAATTTTATTCCTTTTTTTTTTCTAATTTTATGTATAAATTGATTTTTAAACTAAAAATCACAATTTAGCTTAAAGAAACCAGAGGAACATGACAGGAAAAAAGGGGTTGGTCATAATCCTTTTATATTGTATCAGCATGAATCAAGGTCTTTAGTGTGAATTATAATTGCCACTATTGCATTCACCATTTCTGTACTTGCAGAAACCCCCCTGTATTTGCAAGCAATCATGAATTTTAAAATAGGATTCTGTTAATTGAAAGTTAGAGACATCTTGACATTACAATACAACAAATACCTACTAAAAAAAACCCCTAACAAATATTCTAAGACTTTCTTCTTTCTCAGCAGACGGAAACTCTTCCCTGCCTTAAAAAAAAACCAAAAACAAACCAGCGAAATATCCAAGAAATAAGTACATTTGAGTTTTAAGTAAAGATAGATAATAGTCAACTTATATATATATATAAATAAATTAATATCTAACTATTTGCAGCCTGCTTAAACTCCCTTAACTAATTTAAATGTATTTTTGTGACAACCACACCACTATAAAAGTTATCCCACTTCAGTTCTGTACTGGTTTTGGCTGGAGTAGAGTTAATTTTCTTCATAGTAGCTAGAAGTTTTGGATTTGTGCTGAAAACAGTGTTGATAACACAGGGATGGTTTTGTTCCTGCTGAGCAGGATTCACACAGAGCCAAGGATTTCTCTGCTTCTCACCCCACCCCACCAGCGAGGAGGCTGGTGGGGCACAAGAAGCTGGGAGGGGACAGGGCTGGGACAGCTGACCCCAACTGGCCAAAGGGATATTCCATACCATATGGCATCATGCTCAGCACATAAAGCTGGGGGAAGAAGGAGGAAAGGGGGCACGTTCAGAGTGATCGAGTTTGTCTTCCCACATCACCATCACACAGGATAGAGCCCTGCTTTCTTGGAGATGGCTGAACACCTGCCTGCCCATAGGAAGGAGTGAATGAATTCCTTGCTTTGCTTCTGTGCACAGCTTTTCATAGAATCATAGAATGTTTTGGGTTGGAAGGGACCCCTAGAGGTCATCTAGTCCAACCCCCCTGCAGTGAGCAGGGACACCGCTAACTAGATCAGGTTGCTCAGAGCCCCATCCAACCTGGCCTTGAATGTTCACAGAGATGGGGCCTCCACCACCTCTCTGGGCAACCCGTTCCAGTGTTTCACCACCCTCACTGTAAAGAATTTCTTCCTTATATCCAGTCTAAACCTACCCTGGTTTAGTTTAAAACCATTACCCCTTGTCCTGACACAGCTGGCCCTACTAAAAAGATTTTCCCCATCTTTCCTATAGGCCCCCTTTAGGTACTGAAAGGCCGTAATCAGGTCTCCCTGCAGCCTTCTCTTCTCCAGGCTGAACAAGCCCAACTCCCTCAGCCTGTCCTCATAAGAGAGGTGCTCCAGCCCTCGGATCATTTTTGTGGCCCTCCTCTGGACCCGCTCCAACAGTTCCATGTCCTTCTTGTGCTGAGGGCTCCAGAGCTGGACGCAGTGCTCCAGGTGAGGTCTCACCAGAGCAGAGTAGAGGGGCACAATCACCTCCCTCGACCTGCTGGCCACGCTTCTCCTGATGCAGCCCAGGGTACGGTTGGCCTTCTGGGCTGCCAGCGCACATTGCCGGCTCATGTCCAGCTTTTCATCCACCAGCACCCCCAAGTCCCTCTCGGCAGGGCTGCTCTCGATCCTTTCTTCCCCCAGTCTGTACTGATACTGGGGGTTACCCCGACCCAGGTGCAGGACCTTGCACTTGGCCTTGTTGAACCTCATGAGGTTCACACAGGCCCACCTCTCCAGCCTGTCCAGGTCTCTCTGGATGACATCCCGTCCTTCTGGTGTGTCAACCGCACCACTCAGCTTGGTGTCATCCGCAAACTTGCTGAGGGTGCATTCGATCTCGCTGTCTAAGTCATTGATGAAAACGTTAAACAGCACCGGTCCCAGTACGGACCCCTGAGGGACACCACTCGTCACCAGTCTCCATCCGGACATTATCTTTATCTCAACCCACAAGTTCTCTTACTTTTACCCTTCCAATTCTACCCCCATCCCACTGGGTGGGAGTGTGCAAGTGGCTATGTGGAGCTTAGTTGCCAGCCGGGGTTAAACCATGACAACTTCAACTGTTTTAATAGGTATTACTGACACAGCCAGAAGTCAGTAAAAACAGCCCCCTCACTTGAAAAGGCCTCTTTTGCTATTTTTACGGGTGGGCAAGATAAAAACCAGCTATTTTCTGATCTTTTGCAAAGCAGGTTCCAGACCTGAGACCCAAAACCTACCTATCTAGAGAATTATATTCCTTGGGTAATTAACAACATGCCTCCTAACTGATCTGGCTTACCCATTTCAAGGAACAGGTCAGAACTTGGAGAGGTTCCTGCTCCCTCTCAGCAGCACCTGCATCAGAGAAGCTTCTGGAGCATTTCAGTGGCTTCTCAGGCGGTATCTGACCCGGACCCAAAAAGCCAAGAAGCGCAGATCTGCATAATGCTTTTTGTCTGGGACTCCTGACAGGGGACAGGCATGGACGATATGATGGCCACAGGTGCAGCCACCAGCCTTTCAGCAATTTCCTTCACAATTCTCCTGGTCAGAGGATCCCACGTCTATTTTTGTAATTTGCTGGCAGGGCCCATACTGTCCCAATGTCTGTACAGCACCACGTGCCCCAAAGACCTCCATCATGAGTGTGAGGGAGTCTAATTATTCTATTAGCTGCGTAGTAGTTAACGATTACTGTTGAGAAAGCTCTTTCAGGTCTGACGATACCGCCGGCTAGGCCAGCAGGACCATTCGGGCTGTGCGGGGCTGCCAGAGAAGGCGGGGAGCCTGCCCAGACGGGAGCCTCGGAGCGGGGCCACCGAGCGCTGAGCCAGGGGGCTGAGCCAGGGGATGGGGGCTCAGCAGGGGGGCAGTGGGGCCCGGGCCCTGTGGGCGAGGGCGGCCGGGGAAGCCGGCGCCCGCGCCTCCCCACAGCCGCGCGCCGGCGGTTGGGCCTGACGTGCGGCTGCCGCCTCTCCCCAAGGGCCGCCGGCTGCCTCAGCCCGGCCTCGCTCGCCGTGCGTCAGGGTTGGAAAGGGAGCATCACTGGAAGCGTAACCACGACGGTGCGTGGGGCGGCAAGTGAGCCTGAGAAAGGGGGTTCCTCTCCAGAGGATGCGCCTGTTTATTTCGTACAACAAAAGGGCTTTTAGCGAAGCGAAGCTAAAAAATTTTTCCTTCTGCATTTAGTTTGTGTAACTCACGAATACAGGAAACGAGTGGCGTTAGGCATTTAGCAGCTAAAATAAATGGATTTGCCGTGTGTTGCGCGCACATTTAGCGAGTGCGCGTTAGGCGTTTAGCACTGTGGGCATACGTGTACAGTCACCCGGCAGCAGGACCGTGGGTGCTTCAGGCAACCCCAGCTGGGGCTGCGCGATTGGGAAATTAATAATGTAGGATGTCAAAAAGTTACCAAGTAATCTAAAGTTCTTATTGTTACTCGAGCTGCAGGCTTTAATTAAAATAATCCGCCATCAAAGCGCGACTGTGTGTTGCTTCTAACGTCAATGCTATCAGCTTTCGCGTAGGCGGTGCATTGACATTGCGTACAAAAAGGAACCACCAAAGTGGGCTTCTTGGGCAGGGGAAAGGGGAATCTCCTCCTCACCCTGTAAAAAAGGGTTTTTTTTTTCAATGCATCGGGCTTAATAAATATATAAAGCCCCAAAGAGTATTCCGTTTCAAAACATGGAGGAGAGGGAGGGTGCTAAGTGCACAGCGGAACTTTTTTAACAGAAAATTCTCCAGTTACAACCAACATACTTAGATCAAATATAAATTCAAGGCGAAGCTTAAGACACAACAACAGTGCAATGAATTTATTAACTGAAAATTGAAATAGCACTCCTTGACATGGATGACATTTTCATTAAGAATGCCCAGCTCCAGTGAGAGAGAAATCATCCTTGAATAAACAGACAGAAACCCTATCCCCCACCATAATGTCCATAATAAAACAGAGAAATGTTTACACAATAAATTGGGTAAAGCAAGAGCAAATAAGAGTAGCTAATGATTTTAAAATACACAAATATGTAAACTCTGCAACTGCATGTTTATCTTACCCATCCTCTCTTCATTATACCGTATCTTTTCTAAGACACAAATCGTGCAACCAGGCAAATAGATGAACGTGATGACTCACTTTATTAGAAAGGTAGCTGCTGAACAGCTTGTAAAAACATGTGGACTATGTATTTGTTTTTCAGAATTTATATAACAAGGAGCATAATCCTGAGCAGACTCTTAGACTAGATTATAAGTATTGAGCTTGCATATAAACTGTATTTAAACATTTATTGTTGCATGGCCAAGTACTTGCAGGTTAGGAAATGCCATAACTAAGTTTGCACGTATAACTTTAATTCCTGCTTCTTTGTGTTTTACATGTGTTAAAGTCTCATGGAAAAATGAATATGTTACCATGTACCTGAAACATCTTCACTTTACATGTTGGGAATCCCTAAACCAGTTGCTATTCATAATTTCATTCTTCTCAAATTGTGAATATCTGACACTACTTTCAAATTGTGCTTTGGATTATTATTTCCTTATGGCTTTTCCTCCTTTCGTTACAGCGCAGGTCACCACTGAGAGTCCTTCACAAACAGTAATTCATGAATTTTCAAAGACACTTTGTATGATGGATGAGGTGATGGTGTAATTTTATACATGCGTATAAAGAGAGCAAAGTCAGTAGTGTCAACCTATCTTGAAAGTCCAAGGTGAGCTTCGATTTTTCCAGTGTTAGCACTTAGTGTGTTCTGATCAGGGCTCCCACTGACTTCACCTACACATAGGTGTGGCAAGTCCCGCTACACATTGTGACATTTCCAAATTGCACCTTCCACCACTTTTCCAAATTTTACTGGAGTAACTGGGCCAGGGTCATGCAGGAAGACAGAAATTCAGTCCTATTGTGGGACTATGCAGCTGCCTTAATCCTTTCTTTTTCTGGGGCATTTTTCTACCTCATTCACTGCACATTCAGTTAACGTATTCTGAAAACAAATGATCTGGGAGTAGGTAACAGGTGATAGGATGAGAGGAAATGGCCTCAAGTTGTGCCAGGGGAGGTTTAGATTGGGTATTGGGAAAAATTTCTTCACTGAAAGGGTTGTCATTGGGCTGCCCAGGGAAGTGGTCAAGTCCCCATCCCTGGAGGTATTCAAAATACAGGCAGACAAGGTGCTTAGGGACATGGTTTAGTGGTGGGATGGCAGTGTTAGGTTAATGATTGGACTTGATGATCTTAACGGCCTTTTCCAACCTAAACGACTCCATGATTCTATGATTCATTCCCTGAGTATCATGTTTTATGCACTGAAGGAAGCAGAGATCTTGTAGAAAAAGTAGCACGTGACCACCTATTTAAGGCACATACTCCATCACGCTTGCAAACATTCTCCAAAATGAAGGTTGCACACACAACACTTTCTAGAATAAGAAACTTGCAACTTTAGCATGCCTTTAAAATTGGACCTTGTGCGTTGTTTTTTCTTCTGCTTTAATATGAATATAACTTCTCAAACATTTAAAAAAAAAAAAAAGGAGGAAGAGACACATGCTCTCTCTCTGCCCTGCCACTCCAGAAATTTCCTCATGTTCATTTACCCCATGCAGGGTCTGAACAATACTGGACCATTCAGACTGGTAGCACAGACAGCCGCCTGGTAACTTGTTGCTGTCTTCTACGCAGAGAAATGAGAAGAGAGGTCACATACCTTTTCATTGTTTTCAAAGCTATGTGATGATGGCAGATGCACACGTTGACTCCAAGAATTATGGATCCACTCCAGGCTTTCAGAGGAGTTTCTCCTTCTTCCTTAGCCATTCTACTTCTCTTTTCTCCTGCTAATCAAGTTCTCTTTGTCTGTAATACACAGCTGCCTAGCAGACTTCTACTCTAGTCAGACTGCATCTGCAAGTTCTCCACACATTATTGGTTGAACAAGAAAAATCTCAGACATTACCTACAGTCTTAATTTTAGCATCACAGTAAATTTCAGTATGGTAACAGAAAGGTTAAAAGTTCTACTGAGCTCTGTGGCCCTCAGACTAAGCTACCTCTTTGCTGGCCAGCAGGGAGGCAGAGCTATAGCAACAGCTGTAAGGATCTGATGACTGCACTACCTACAGGATGCAGCAGAATAAGAGTCTAATTCATATATAGGATCTACACGGCAATGGAGAACTCTACATATAAATGCAGTCTTTCTAAAAATTATAAGCCATACAAGATTTGTATGTAGAAGTAAAAACAATGAAATTTGATAGTTTATAGGTAAGAGAAATCTATTAGCATTTACTAAACAGATGGGAATTGTTTTTCCGGGGCTTATTTGGCCAAAATTTGATGGCAGTCAGAAAAATAGCAAATTCACATCACTAATGTCAGAGAGGTTCTGCTGCCAAATTGCCACTCCAAAATGTGGCAATACTAGACCTCACAGTTCTAAAATCTCGGTACCAGGGAAATTAAACGTGAGAAACTTGATCCTTTCATAAGGGTTCCCAAGATGATTCCTGGGAACTCTAAACCACTAAGACTGACTTCCTTATTGGGAAAACTGGTAAAAACTATTACAGATACAATACTGAAGGACAGATAAATATGGTATACCTGGGGAGGAGTCACCATCCCTTCTGTACATACAAAACAATGAACTTCGGGAAAATAAAATGCAGTTACATATACAAAAATGGATTTTATGTTGCTATTAATTCCTTGTCCCTCTACTGAAAATTGGAGGTTATTGTGGTTAGTTCTCAACTCTTGGTTAGTACTAAGTAAATAATGTTAAAAACTATTGGAATATGAAAATAAAAATAAGCAGAGGATAATAAGCAAAGAAAACTAAAATTCATAAGAAAATGTCATTGTCCTGCTGTATGCGTGGATGGCGTGCTCGCACCTTGACTACTACTTCTACCTCTGGCAGTCCTACCTCAGAAAGAATAAAAAAGTAGAAAAGGTACAGAGAAAGGTGTCAAAGATAACAAGAGGCATTGAACTGCTTCACTTCAAGTCAAGAACTTGCTTGTAGTTTCCCCCAGAATACAACAGAATCCTTCTTATCCAACAGATAGAATAAAGGTATAGAATTAGGAGTGACTGGAAAATATGAGTTGGAAATTATTATTCGTCGATTCTAAAATTAAAGAAGCGGGGCACTGTTAAAAAATCAATCAGCCATTTACTAAGTAAGTCAAAATGGAAATTACTGGATATTACAGAAACTACAGATACTAATGGCTTTTAAAAATACTGCACAAATTCATGGAGCGCATGTCCATTGGTAGCTATTGAGCATTGTGAACCAGATGCAAAAACAAGGTTCAGAAATCCCTAACTCGGCACCCGTCAGAAGCTAAGCGCCCATTCCAACGCAGGGATCGCTCTATACTTGACCTGTTCCCTATAATCCTCCCTAGGTATCTGCTGTGGTTAGCAGCAGCAGCAGCCTGACATTTCATTTCACTCTCTGCCTGTTCTCACTTTCTTACATTACTAAGCGATATTAGCACAGCAAGCCTATGCCAGATAAACAGGCAAAAGCATTCCCCGGTCTGCATGTGGCCTAGACTGCTGTGCTTTTTTCAGTTTCTGCTCCTTGCCATGTTTTCACACCAAAGACAATATTTCACTGATACTATGAAAACTCTCATTTTCCCAGTCAGCCAGAATTACCCATTTCTGGAGGTGCTTTTTTCTTCAACACGTGTTTAAATTCTAGTTTATTATTCTATGTTATTTAAAATTATAATTAGTTGAAACCATAAGATTAGCTTTGTCAGAAAATACATTTTACTTCTTAAAGTAATGCAACTAGGCTTCTCACGGATCTCTCCAATTCCACAAATGGGGTGAAATGCATATGAGAAAGCATCCATTTTATGCATACGCTTTGGTAACTCAGGATATGATCCTAACCAGACAAATGAACTATTAACATGGTGATGGAGATAAAAAAAGATGCCCCCCAAAACTGATGGCATGTTGTTGAAAAATAATGTAAGCAATAAAAACTTAAAATTCTGAAAGTAGTGGAGTGACAGGAGCAGAGTCTCCACAGAACTTCTTTGTGCATGTATTTTTTTAAGATTTTCTTCAGCAGGGGTGTTAATATGGTGTGTCTCTGATGTAATGAAATTAGTAAGAAATAAATACATTTAAATACATACATATCACTCCAGGAGGTCACAAAACTCTGATTGTGGTTAGACATTTGAATTATGCATACAAAAGCAGACTGACATATACACAGCTTCTTCCTCTGCCAAATATGATTGAAACTGGCCAGCGGGTTCAAAAATTATTAGAGATGGACTGCAGTAAGCACAAACTTAATTTCCCCATGAAACCTGCTACAAAGCCCTGTGAAAACTTTAAGGGAAGAGCTGTAGAGAAAGAAAGGAATTTTGGACCCTGCTATAATGGAGATGAGCTGAAGTAAAGGGAATAAAAAGACAGTGTTAACTGAGTAAAGAAGAAGGCCACAGAAGTATTTAAAGAAACTATTAACTCCAAGGGATATCTTGAAGTGGCATTACTCTGATTGGGAAGGAAATTTTGCTGAAATAACACATTTCTGAAATTTGGAAGTATCGAATACTGTTGGTCATTTAGCAAGCAACATGTTCAATGATGAATCAATGGTTTGAAGATGCTGTCCAAATATCAGTCAACTTCAAGACAGAAGGCCTCTGTAAGCACAGGCATATAAGAAAGCTTAGAAAAGAATAATCTTGAATTTACCTGTAGCCATTTAGTAATGATACTTTAACATGTTTATAAACTGCATTAGAACTCCTAAGTTTGACTTGGATCTTCTTGGCAAGTTTATCAGAAAATAACAAGGTCCTTCATGTCTGTACTGGCCTGGATAACTGCAAAGGGGCTGAAAAATTGCTCTTTATTTTGAAACTTTATTTAAATTTTTTCTTTTAAATTGTATCATTAGAGAAAAAAATCATATTCTTATCAATTTTACATCCAAGCGTATAAATAAAATAAGTATGTCAATGAAAAAATAGGCATAAATTAATGTAGAATTGTGCCAATTTGATCTGCAGGGCCTAGGTTTTCCTAATTATTCATTGAATTTGTTGCTGCAAAGACCTTGAGCTGAAAAAAAGTGTTCACTGAAGGTATTGAAATTGTAAACAATTAGGATGCTGTATAAAATTCATTAAGTACTTCTAGTTTAAATATAGCTAATCTTTCATTAACTACATAAGTATATAATTTATGTGTTACTAGGGTCTAATATTATACTTACACAAAGGACTCTACCTAAAATCTTCTAAGGCAGGTATACAGAATAAAACTGTTAATGAACTGTTGAGCATTGTTAATTGGAAGTGTTAGGAAGGGGGAACAAATTAGTTTATAGGCAAATTCACAAGTCAATAAAGCCCCAGTAGTAAAACTATTCCAAAAATGGTCATGTTTTTTAGAATATTTAATCTTAGCCAGTATCTCCAAAGAAGCATTAACAGGTTTAGTATGGGGTTTAAGGCCCATAAAAAGCAATATTCTTAAGATTTCCAGAAAGCATCTGATTCTTCTTCCATTTTTTATTTAACCCCAGGAGAATTATTGCTACAAAACTTACGTATGTTCATTCCTTTCTTCCTTTATTTTCAAGATGTAAAGCTATTAATACTGTAGTAATAAAGTCCATTCGATTTTATGTTGGCTCAATAGTCTCCCAAGTCTATTTGGTATGTTGTTTGATAAATGAGGAAATTCAATGAAGTGCGAGTAGGTTAACTAGTGATTGATTGAATGATATCCAGTAAGTAATGAGAAAAGTGTGTTAACAGTGGGGAGAAGAACTTTTGGCTCAAAAAGTAAATGAGACTAAAACCAAGTAAACCCAGCTAAGCTGCTTTTTTTCATTGTGACAGAAACATTTATAACCATCTTCTCTGACAAATGTCTTAAATCTACCTGAAATAAAGGTCTATGCTAAAGCTTCATAAAAAGCAACCAAGAAAAGCATGTGGGAGCTCAGCTCTATCTTGTGTGAAATAATTGAGTTCAATTCAGTTGTGAGTTCATAGTGCTTGTGAAGTACGTTGCATGAAAGTATAGAATCATAGAATGTTTTGGGTTGGAAGGGACCTCTAGAGGTCATCTAGTCCAACCCCCCTGCAGTGAGCAGGGACACCGCTAACTAGATCAGGTTGCTCAGAGCCCCATCCAACCTGGCCTTGAATGTTTCCAGGGATGAGGCCTCCACTACCTCTCTGGGCAACCTGTTCCAGTGTTTCACCACCCTTGTTGTAAAGAATTTCCTCCTTATATCCAGTCTAAACCTACCCTGGTTTAGTTTAAAACCATTACCCCTTGTCCTGACACAGCTGGCCCTACTAAAAAGATTTTCCCCATCTTTCCTATAGGCCCCCTTTAGGTACTGAAAGGCCGTAATCAGGTCTCCCCGCAGCCTTCTCTTCTCCAGGCTGAACAAGCCCAACTCTCTGAGCCTGTCCTCATAAGAGAGGTGCTCCAGCCCTTGGATCATTTTTGTAGCCCTACCAGTAGTATTACCAGTCTTATAAGGTACTTCCAAGCAACTTAAACTGTCTTAGTTTGTAGTTCACTTTAATACTTTGCAGGTATGAAGAGATGTAAATGATGGTGAAACTACCTAATATTTTTGTGCACAGCTTCATCATCATTATTTCATCATGTCTAAACAAAAACTGCTGCCTCTCTACTTGCATCAATTTGTGTAACTTGTTGGCTAACAGTAGACACTAAAGCCTTACTGCTTATTCTCACAGTACTTCTCCTAACCACACAGAAGTTATCACTCTGTACATAAGTGTTCTGGCATTAATTAGTCCTAGATATCCCATGTGGCAAATACACAGAAGGTACTTAATTGGTTTATAACATTTTGTTTTCAAATCAAGTAACTATGGTATGCACCTGGGTACCATCATCCACTTCCCCACAGCCGCAAGGCTCTTATATGAAAGTTTTCTTTATCATTCACATTTGAAATAATGCTACTATGTGCTGCTAAATACAGGAGACATCAGGGCTCACATTAGAATCTGAGAGGATGAGAGAGTGGTGGACTTGGCAGTGCCAGGTTAACAGTTGGAACTGATGATCTTAAAGGTCTTTTCCAACCTAAACAATTCTATGATTCTATGGTATGTCTACTAATATAGACTTTCTGTTGCTAATTGATTACATTTATAATCAAGAAGATAATTAAATGTGGTCAGCTTAGTCTTCAGAGCTTTTTCTAACATTAATAAAAAGTCTAATAGTAAACATTATTCAAACTTAAAAATAGGGAAACTGCCAATAAATATATACTGTAAGTCAGAATTGCTAGAAAATTGACAAGGATGTGAAAAAGCAAAGAATATTTGGTCAGCAAAATCAGGGATGCAAGAAGGAATTTAAGAAAAATTAGGTAAAAAATAGGTTGTGAGTATTGCAGTCCCTGAGTGATTTGAAATATTGCAGCTGATAATAATAATGCAGAAGAGCAGATCTGTCAAATAGGCAATTTCATCCTTGAGAATATGATGGACGATGTAATAATACCAGAGGATGTATATGAAAACTACTTTGTCTTCCAACAGCAATTAATAATGGTATAAAAAAACCAGCCACTGTATTCTAATAGCTTAAAGTAATTAATGCCTTACCACTTGCATCCTGGAATTTTAGACGAGCTGACCAATTAATGCATTGAGCTCACTGACCAGAGTTTATGCTGCCTGATTCTAGTTACTCGGTGAAAGGTACCCAAATTGAAATAGTATTACCTATAAAAAAGGCTAACTTCCTAAGAAACAAGGAGAAGAAATTACAGCTTTTATGACTGTAGTTCACAGTCTTGCTGAATCTGGAATTGTAAAGGACTTTGGTTCAGTTATCTCAAACCTACATATCCTCAAAGTTGTATGCAACTGTAGGCTTTTCTTAAATTCCCCTTGATATACTCTTCCTGTGCTCATCAAGCTTTTGCTGACTGAACTGGCTTCCATTCAGTATGTCACCAGCATCAGAACATTTCAAAAAAGAAAACTGACTTGTGACAGCATTGCCTTTGCCATACAGATGGTGCATTTGTTTGCAGCAGCAGTAAAAGTGAACACCATGAGTGACTCTGAACAGTTCTGAGATGTTTTCAACAGTGGCCCTTTATTCTAAATGACAAATGTGAATTCAGGAAAGAACAGATAACATCTGCTGAACACATAAACCAGTCAACAGGCAAGTCAGTGGAACACAGACAGACTGCAGCCATTATTCACCTTATCTGAATCCATGGCATTTCTGCTGAAATTTCCGAGGTATAAAAAATCATATGGGAAAATGGTCTCTGAGTGTAGCTCATCTAGTAAAATCTATAAGGGATCCCCTTAATTGTCAGAAGATGAAAATCTGAGAAAACAACAGAACGTATTTAATAAAGCAGAAGCATCAATTGCATATTGCCTTGTTTTGGCACAGCACACTGTAAGCAATTCAACAGCAATAGCAACAGCTGTATCTTGCAGTCTGGGAACAATGCTCACACAGGAGCCATTGTGGACATAAAAAAGGAATGCAAGCAAGTGAAAAAGACGTTTTAACAGTTACTTCTGCTTGCAAACATCTCAGGGAATATTTATTCAGCATTGATTTTAATACAAGAATGAGGATCCAGTGCTTGGATTCAAAAGCACTGAATAACCTTCCACCTGAAGTTCCAAGATCTGGACCAAAGCTGATACAATTCTCTTTCAAATATCAGCACATAACAGGGAAAGTATGCAGAACAATCCCAGTCAAGCAGCTGCCAAAGTTAAAAGAAAGATTTCACAGTGAGCTTTTTTCCCAGATTTTTTTTTCTGACTTCATTCTGAAATCATACCCAGTATTTCCACAACTTCAACCATTACATATAGACAACTAAAAGACCAGAATTCTTTTAAATACATCTGTGCCAAGGCGGTGTGGTTAAAGTATTCTTTTAATAAGTATACTACCATATAGGACTTTTCATATGGACACAGACTTAATTCTGAAAGGATGTCACGTTTTGATTCCTACAACAATTCAACAGAAGATACTTTCCAAAACTCATCAAGATTGTTAATGCATAAAAAGATGCAGGTTATGAGCTGACCAATCTGTACGGTGGATTCGAGTAGATACCTTCAGCCCACCATACAAGGATACAACAGAAATAATGGGGAAAAAAAAGCTATCCTCAGAGATGCGTGGCATACCTTGGCAACCAAAAGCAACAGATGTTTTGGAGGTTTCTTTCTGTTTTTTATTTTCTGAAGACTCCCATGCATTTTTGCAGCAAATTGCTTTTCCACCTATACTGACTTGGTTCTTTTTCCACAGCTTTTGCCACTGAACATCATCCTAAAACCATCTGAACTGTCACTGGCAGGACTTCTGTTGTGCAAAGGAGGAATGGCATATCAACCTGTGACAATACTGTAATTTAAATCCACTTGGTCTAATCATAAAGTATTTGAAGATGAGGTCCGAGCACAAGGAAAGAAATTCAGCAGTGCAACTTCAGTGTCTGAAACAAAGAAAAACACTGCTTCAAGTAAGATTAATGAGAAAAGAAATCCTTGCTGATGCTCACAGTACTGCAGAGTTTGAATGAGAGGAAAATAGTGATGAATGGGTTATTGGTAAAAGCAACTCGGATCAGCTTATTAAGGTGGGCACAAGTATGGCAGTATGTACAACTGTGAAAGCAAAATTCCGAGAGCAATGTTAAGTCCTATTGACAGAAGAAGTAAGAAAGTATGATCGAAAAGGGGTTACTGCAAAGGATACAGACATTAATGGGATGGTTGGCTGAACAGGGGTACCTGTAATGGTAATGCAGCAAGAAAGCAAGTGAAAGTTTAGGATATACAGAAAAAATATCAGGCGTTACCTTACTTTAGTAAGTGGCAAACAGTGTGACTGTTGTTGGCACATTGCACCTGTTTCTGATGTCCACAATTCGTGAAGCATGGAGATCACTGATAAACCAGAGAAGCGCTACAGTCACATAACATCCATGACAAAGAGTATCATTTTGTGAGTCTTACATACTCAAACAAAACAGAACTTGGACAGAGAGATGGGAAAAGGAGATTTTGTAAGTTACAAAGGCTGTGATTTAAAGCTAAATTTCAGGCAAGTCAAGTAATCACTAACAATTCAGTGAAGACTCGTGGATTTTTTTATCACTACACATTTTCAGTCAAGACTGGATGCTTTTTAAAAATATCTGACCTGGGTCAACCAAGAATTAAGCTAGGGGAGTCTATGTCCTCCTTTATAATACAGTCAGACATCAACCATCCATTCTTAAGCTATAATTTATCAATTTTCCAAATTACAGCAAATCAGGTTTTTAGATTCTTCAAGAGCAATTATGCAGCTATGTGAGCATTATCTACTGCATAAAAATGCAAAATATTTATGCATTTTGTGATCTTTCAACTGAAAAATATTCACTGTCATTTTAATGAAAAGAAAACAAATGATCATTTACATACCAGTTGCAAAAGCACTTTGATATCCTTCAGCTATTGCTATCTACCTAATGATTTACTGACTAAATAGGACTGATAATTTACTTCCTAAAGACATCAAGAAAAGATTGTCAAAAGAAGATCAGCGTAATTTGCTTATTACAAGTGTAAAGACAGAGACCTACTTGGAAAATATGGCAGTAGAGTTAAACCTTTATGGGCAAGATAAAGATTAATGAAAATGAAAGCTAAAGAATAATAAAAGCAATTATACTGCAAGCAGAATATAAAAAGTGGTTTCATTAATTTGAGTAAGGAGATGTTATTTGAATGCTCTCAGGTTTTTAGCCACTTTTTTTGTGTTATTCTAAATCCTAAAATAGAGGTAGTTTGTTTCTTTGCTGCCATACAGATAGACTATTTCCCTGGTTTTGAGTAAAATCTCAGGATGAGCATTCACACCAAGCATTGGGCAAAGCTTTTTTTAAAAAAGAGTGTAGAATGGATGGTGGTGCCCTTTGGAGTTACTCTGAACAATAAGAAATTGGGGGAAATTTGACATCAAGTCACGTGAGGGTTGTTCTTAAAGCATGAGAACATATTTTTCAGCTTTTCTTGGAACACTTATGCAGGTTAAAAAAACCACAATGTGCATTTCAGTTGCTATCTCAGTTCTCAACATTTAGCACTTGATACACACTATTTTCTGTTAAAACCAACGAGAGCAAACATGAGGGTAAATGACCCTGGCTTAAACAGTTACCATACATCAGCTCATCTACAGGATTAGTAAGATTTAAATCAGGAGGAAATTTGGGATAGTCCTGTTTCTTTTAGCCTGTAGCAAAAGAATCCAGTCAAATTCTTTCACATTTGCCACACCATAGTATTTCCATGGATGTTCACCAGGGTCTAGCTCATTTGAGGTTATTTACTTTGCAGCGTTTAGCCCCAAGTTGTATCATGGCAAGCCAATGTACATAAGAGCTTGTCACATTGTTGCTGTAGGAAACACAATCTTCTGTAAAGTATTTCATGCAAAAGAATTACAAAGAATTTGCAAATAAGAAGCTGCTACAACTGCAATGCCGCTACTAAATGTGGGAAGGAAAGAAAAAAAATTTTAAAAACCTACAGCAACATAACGTAACATAGTACATATGGAGAGGGGTATGAGCCTACAGACCTTGACAGGACAAGGGGTGGTGGTTTTAAACTAAAACAGGGTAGGTTTAGACTGGATATAAGGAAGAAGTTCTTTACAATGAGGGTGGTGAAACACTGGAACGGGTTGCCCAGAGGGGTAGTGGAGGCCCCATCCCTGGAAACATTCAAGGCCAGGTTGGACGGGGCTCTGAGCAACCTGATCTAGTTAAAGATGTCCCTTGCCCACTGCAGGGGGGTTGGGCTAGATGACCTCTAAAGGTCCCTTCCAACACAAAGCATTCTATGATTCTATGATATCCCTCCTGCCAAGCACGGGTTGCTCTCCTGGGTGCAGCCATGCCCTAGAACAGAGCAGCCTGGCCCTTCCTGCCTCCCCCTCTGCCTGATGGGGGCTATGTCAGACCCGTGCTAGTTTAGGGCAGATAGTGATGAACATTTAATTGATGGGACACTGCAGGGAGATGAGGGTCCTCAAAAATCAGGTAACAGGAGAAGGAACCTTCCCAGTGTGCATGGTCATTTTGGTCCCAACCATCCTGCGTGCTTATCTACTTGCATCAACAAATTTGAGGTGACCCTTGAGCAAGCAGGTGTTCATATAGTAAACACTATCACTAGGAGCAGTACTTACAAATCCACGAAATACAAGTTAGGAGTGAGGTTCAGGTCATCAACACATAGTCCTGAAACTAACAGTTGAGAACAACGCTTTTATTCCTATAAAAACCATGCTACATCTCTTCAGGCCCATATAATTTGAACTACTGTATATATATTTTATTTTTTTTTCTAGGACTTGTTAAGTTCTAGCAGGCCTGGTTTATGATTTTTCCATGTCACCGTGCCTTTTGGATCTTTTCATTGCCTCTCCTACAGCAAACATAAGCTTTGCATCTGTGTTTTCAATGATCTCACAGCCTACTTCTCCCCTTATCTATTTTCTGTCATTATAAAAAAAATTCATGCCAATTTGATTAGACTTCTGTAGTTCATCTGCTGCTTTTTCAAACAAGCACCTTTGTGCTTTCTTCCACGCTGTCCTTCTTGTCGAGAAGTTTTCTTTCAACAGCCACAAACCCAATTAATTTTCTTCATCAAATCCCACCTTATGTCTTCTTCGCCATGATGTATACACAGAAACAAGAGTTAGGCTGCTGGCGTGTTGCAAATTGTGCCTTCCCGGCTGATCAGTACAGTCTCATTGTTTCCCTCATCTGTCCGTAGCCATCTGCTGTCTTTTGTCTTACACTTCTGAGCTCTTCAGGGCAGGAATTATCTTTTTGCCCTATATTTCTATACCGTATATCATCATAATCATAGTCCAGGATTAAGGCTGCTAGAGAGCATGATAATGCAAACAAATAATGACGAAATTTGCTCCAAGTTCTATGCAGGTTTCTTTTTTTTAAATCTAAGACCTAGAAATATCAAGTGGTTCAGCAAGAAAGTGACCAATTTCAGTGGTTTTTCAGGGCCTCTGAAAAAAGGTTTAGAGCAGCAGTGGATGGGAATATTAATTCAGGTCTTTTAACACAGCGCTGGGTCAGGCTCAGCAGGTCTGAGAGGCTGTCTCCACCGTAACTCCCGCTGAAGGCAGCAAGAGCACTCTCACGGGAATGAACCAGGCCCTCCGGAGCCCATGAGGCAGCGCCCAAGGGGAGCTACGCGATTGCCTGGCAAGATCGGTGGTGCCTTGGATGGAGGACCACATGCTGCCATTGGCGTGATCAACTCTAATTCAAGTATGCCATATTTTGTCGTTTCTTTGCGTTTTAAGGCGAATGTCAAAAAAGTTAAAGGGCTGCAACACTGTACGGGGTCATAGTAAGAGAAAATCCGGGATTATTTCCACAGAAACCGCAATTCGGGCGGACTACTGTGGGCCACAAATGAGAAAATATAAGTATTACAAAACGCGTGTTGATGTGCCAGGGGCCTGAATTTCAGTTACCGCTGGGAACCCTCGTTCCAGCGTCCTCTCTGCGTCCACACGCTCGGGTACGAGCCCGTCCCATGTTTGGGGGTGCGGGGGGCGCGGGGTCAGTTTTACCTCGCACCGGCCGGGCAGGCGCCCGAGCCCGCCCGTCGGCAGCGGGCACTGCCTGACTCACCTCGCAAACCAGAGCCACGGCATCAAATTTCCCAACCCACTTAAATTTGAAAGCCTGCCAAGATAGGTGAAAGACCTTATAAATATGTAAAGCAGGAAGTTCAAATTACACAGTGATGTAAATTCCCAGTGATTGATGCCCTTTTAAAAACAATAAAAATCCTCGAGAAAAGTACAACGGCGGTGAATCCCGCCCCGCTGCCCGGAGGGGTGGGGGTGCCGCCCGGAGTTTGGGGGACGCATTGTACTTTTGGTGAGGATTTTACTTTGGATTTCTACCACTTCCTGGAGGCCGGGGGGAGGCACGGTGGGAGGAACCAAAAAACTCGGTGCCACAGCCATTTTGTTTGTGGGCAGCATGGTAGAATTCTGTCAGTCAGTATAAGGAGGGGTTTTTAAAACAGTATTTATGGAAAAACTATTCCTGCCATAATGGATGTATCTGTTGAATTTAGTGTTAATTTAGGTCTTTCAAAGGTAGGTATTTATATTTGTAAGTAAATCGAGCATTTGTGGGGATTCCAGCCTCCCCACTTTCCAGGAACCATGGATTTTGTTTCAGGCGTGACTGGCTTTTTCAGGCGCTGGGAGGTGGCTGGCGGGGGGGGGCGGGGAGGAACGGGGGGGGGGGGGGGCTGGCGGGGGCTCCCCGGTGCCGGGGGGCGGCGGAGGGAGGCACCGAACGGCACAAACTTGCCGCGGGGTTCGGCCTGGGGGCTGGGGACAACGGCGAAGTCTCGGAATTATTCCCCCCGGCCGCCCCTCCGTGTTCATCCTCCAGCGGCGGCCGCTCTCGCCGAAGGGAGGGCGGGAGGGAGGGCGGGAGGGAGGAGGCGGGGGGGCTGCGTGGAGCGAGCCGTAGTTTTGCAGTGTCACCGAAAACCAGCGCTAGACTTTGGTCCTGTGCGTTTCAAAGGCGGGTGTAAAATGGCACACCGCATTTTTCCAGGCGGCGGCGGCGGGGCGGGGGGGGGGGGGGGGCGGGGCGGGGGGGGGGGGCCGCGCCCCCCACCCCCCACCCATCCAGCCGCCGCGGCCCCGGGAAAGTTGTACCCCGGAGAGAGCCGGGCTCCCCCGCCCCGGCCGCCCGCCGGCATCGCCCGCAGAGCCCCGGGGAAGCCGCCTCCTTCCTCACCCGGCGATCCTGGCGGGGGTGGAGGGGGGTGTGTGGAAGGAAGGAAAAAAGAAAAAAAAAAAAAGAGAGAAAAGTCTCACTTTTTGCATTTGCGAAATATTTTAAGGATGTTCGGGGAGCCCTTTGCGGCATGGAGGTGGCTGGTTGTGGGAGAGCGGGTATGCGGTCCATATTGCTACCGCCGCCTGGCACGGACTGCCTTCTCCGAAGGTAAGTTTGTGATTTTAACCAGAAATATTCGTTGCTGGGTTTTTTTGGCGTGTGTCGGTGCTGTGGAGGGCGTTCGTTGTGTCGATGAACAAAACGTAGCCTTGTATTTTTCTTAGCGTTGATCTCGTGTGTATCCCACCCAGCGATGTCTCCTTAATAGCGACAATTGCTGAAGACAGTTTTCTTTCCTCTTTAAAATTTTATACACGCGAAGCTGAACAGCAATTTAAGTTAAATTCAAGAGTACAGGAACAGGGGTGTTTTCCAGATGGACTTCGGGTTTTTTTTTTCGGTTCTGGCTTTTTGTTCGGGGGGGGGGGGGGGTTCTTTACCGGGTAATAAACGGATCCAGGACCAAGTATGTGTCTGCCTTTATAAATACAATGCAGCTCTAATATATACAGAAGCAGGTTATGTTGCTGCTATATGGTCTGGTTGTGGCTAAAAGAGTTTGCAATGCCATTTGTGATGGCTCTTGATGGATTACTTCGGTCTAAAGTACGGGGGAAAACTGCCCTTGGTATGGTGGAGGTGGAGATTGACATCAGGAGGTTTATATTAAGTTGTGTCTCTTACTAAACAGTGACCTTTTTGTTTACAAATTAGCACTCTCATGGCAATTAGCTTAAAGCATTAGTTATATAAAGGTTCTTATTTCACCACACTTCATTTAGATGTCTGGGGGGGGGTTGGGGGGGGGGAGGTGGGGATGAGCGGTTGCTTGGTTTGTTCTTTTTCCTCCAAGAAGGTACATTTGGGAGACATTTTGTAATTTTTGGCATTTTTCTAGGCGCATTTTTTCTCTGCCCAGTGGGAGATCTTTTTTGTTTGGCGCTGGTGTGCGCTGGCGGTGCTGCGGCCTGGCCAGGGCCTGGGTCCTGGGGCTGGGGGGGGCCGGGGAAGGTGGGGCGCGGTGTGCTCTATTGTATCTTTGCCTTTTCTCTCTATCAAAAGTAACCGTGGATTAGTTAGAAAGATGATTAAATTCCATCTCTGAAAAAATCGTGATGTTGCAGGAACTACGGCCCGAAACAGGCATGACCTCACCCTTTCCTGGTTTGTGTAATGAAGCAGATTTTTTTTTTTTTCAATCCTGTACCTAGAGACCAGTTTTCTTCAGTAATGAGATTTTTTGGCCCCGCCCCCCAAATGATTTTACAGTGGCTGCAGATGAAAGGGTTTTAAGTGATTTTTACATGCAATATGGAAGGCTTTGGCACACATTTATTGTGCAACTAGTCCATTGTTTGCTTGTTGTGAAGTTGAAGGTTCTATTCGCTGCTGGTTGTTAAACCGAAAGGTCCCTCCTGCTTCTGTGCTTGCATATGCAGATTTCTTACTGAGGTCTATAGGAGTTTGGATTGTGTATGAATGTGGGATTGTAAAGAAGGGAAAACCTACCTTAGTCCTTCAGATTGTAACAGGATTCACCTGAGGTGGGCGGGTTTTTTCATTCCTGTTGCTAACTGGAGCATGCGTTTTACATGTGTTTATAAATAGATATATATTAACGTGTGTTGTTTTTCTATTGTTACAACCTGCAGATTGCCTCGGTTCTAAGTGCAAATGTTTTAGAAGGCTTTCTGTTAACATCCATGTTAGATGTTTAAGAAAACAAAAGTGATTTATGGTCTAAGAAGATGGGTGGGAAGACATAGTCAAGCCTATGATCAGAGCATATATTGAAAAACTCAACAGGTTCAGGAATAAATATAACATTAAATTTAACACATTTTTAAGGCATCAACGTGCCTATTATCTTGGAGTGATATGAAGCTGACAATTTTAGAGACCTTTCCATCTAGTTTACATTGCAATGTCTTCATTATTTTCAAAGAACAAATTTGATAAATACTGGACTGTTTGAAACAGTCTCTAAACTTCTGGTGAGCATTTTAATCTTCAAAAATGCATTTAGATTTTGTTTTAAAAGGAAGTTTGCTCATTAAGGTATTTAGTTTTATGGAAACTGATATACAACTTGAAGCAGATCTCTGTAATGGTCTCCTTTTTTCTCTTTTTAAAAAATTTTTAAGGAAGGTAAAATTTACTTCTATCTTAGGTAAATATATCTTGTAACCTTCTTCCAGTAAGAGACATCTATATCCAAGAGAGCAGTCAGCTTTCATCATCTCCCTTCTGTCAGACAAGAGCTGCTTTTATGAAGTCTGGGCTGGAACAGAGTCTCCTGTTGGCCTGTGACAGTGCAATACGGCCACTACATCTTCAGTGTCCTGGTACAACTCTTAGGTCTTGAGGACAAAGTGTCAAGATAGGGACCCTCTTGAAAGTGTGGATTTTGGACATCTTCCATCTCTGAGGTGGAAGGTCACAAGGTCACAGGTGGGCATTTAGGGTTATGCCAATGGAAGTAGAGCCAATTTTTGTTGAATCTATTACAATAATCATAAATCTTAAGAGAATCACTGGGTTATTTACATCTGAGTAATTCTGATACAACTTTCATTTTCTTCTTTACATCGTGTAGACCAATGTTCAGTTTGGTCATCTGTGGACAACAGTACTGAGCAAATGATAAACCACTGAAGGTGATTTCCTGCTCCCGCTCCTCTTGTCATCCTGGACTATGAAAGTGGTGATTTCTTGTGACTGCAGCCTGTGCATGAACCCATTGCTAGTGCTCTTGCTGCTCAGAGGCAGCTTCTACCTCAGTGAAGTCTTCAAGAACGTGGATGCTGAATAGAAACTTGCTTCACACTTGCTCTTCTTTCTGCCATTCAGTTGGGGCTACTCTTCAGCATTGGTTATGGTTCTGCAACTTTGATGTTTCATCTGATGAAAGTGTCATGTTCTTACTCCTACCAAGAAGTCACAAGGTGAAAGGAGTTAAGTGCTGATGTTTTGCAATTCAATGGTTTCCTCACTTCTCTCCTGCTTCCTTTTTGAGCCATTATTGAACAAGAAATAGTTCCAAGCAGATGTGTAGTTAGTAAGGAATAAGAATTGATTAAGATTTAGCATTTTCTCAAAGCTAAATAGCAACTAACTTACCTCCTGCATCTTCTGCAGAAATGCCCAGAAGAGTCATTACTGAGGGGTGACTCTGTCTTCATTGTGTGTTTTCCCCACCCTGTTCCTTCTGAAATACCTATCTGTGGAATACCAGCACCTAAAACATAAGAGATTTTTTTTTTTTCTTTTTTTTTTTCTTGGTGGGTTTCTTAACTTTGTCCCCTATATAATCCCTCCCTTTCTAAGATGGCAAAACTAGTATTTTCCTCCTAATGCAGTTTCCCTTTTTAGAAATCTATATAGACTCCACACCTTTCAAAGATACTTGGCTCTCCTGGCTTAAAACTATTTGAAGTATAGCATCCTGTAAACCAAATAATCTTTTCCAAGATCTTAACTCATCCTGACTGACCAAAATGTTCTGTGTGTCTTCATGACATTCCTCCTACCATTATTATTTACACTATATACTCAAGTAAGAGGCACATGGTGAAGGTGTCTGTCTAAAATTGTTATAGAAGTGCAGATGTGTAGATCCCAGGCAGACTCAAACAGCTTCCAAAGTTAGCCAATAATAATGTGAAGACAGTTCCCCAGATGTGTGCTAGTGGTATAAAAGAACATTGTTTGGGACTCTGTTCAAATAAAAGCCATAATTCCTGCTTCACTTGCTCATATATCACTGCATTCTCTATTTTCTTATGGGTGATAATATACCTTGGTGTCTGGGACTCCTTGATGTTCCTTTTTCAGGCTTCTAAATTATTCGTTGTTTCCTGGATTCAACACTCAACAAGGCTTCAGGAGCGGGGGGAAAGGTGTCTTTATGTTCCAAACCTTGTGACATAAGTGTTGTTTCTCACCTTTCTTATTTCAAGACTTTGCTATCTGTAGTACTCCACATCATACATGTCAGCGTCATGTTACAGCAATAAGTAATGTTTAAAAAAACTTGCTCCAAGGGTCACCTGTTTCCCAGCTGTGGACAAAGCATGATCTATTTCTTGCTTGCTGCAGACTCTCATTTTCTAGAAAGTTAGATCCCTCCACACCTCTTCCAGACTGGTGTTTGCATGGCTTTTCGGTGTTATAAAATAATCTGCTTTACCTCCTGTATGCCAGAGGAAATCGCTACGGCTAGTGCATCTTTCCACCTTTTAGCATTCTTTTTCCTCTTTTATCAAATAGCTTCAGATGTTAATTCATGTTGTAGTGAAGAGGTCCAAATCCTTAAGACAATCCTAGATTTTAAATGCTTTGGTAAATGTATTGGGGGGGAAATACCAGTGCTTTGAAAGAGAGTTTCTCTGGCTTGCTGTTGTGAGCAATAGAGCATGCCTTGGACGCATATGACCACATACTAGTGCCTTCAGCTCTTACAGGCTTCTTTAGATTCTTAGCTAAGTAATATTTCCAGCATACCGTGTTACTATGGGACTGTCCTTTGGCCCCAGGAGCAAGATAACACCAATACTACAAATTTCCTTAATTCGAAGTTTTGTTCATAAATTCCCTACAGATAATAGCTGGAGCCTAAAATTGGTGGTCAGAATTTGACCCTTAAAGTAGGTATTGCAGTGCTTAAAAAGTTTGCTAAAAATTACTCTTTCTGCTTATCTCCCTGTATAAACAAGAGAGAGAGATGGGAACTGCCAAGTAACATGTGAGTAGTAGTCTTCACTAGTTGTGCAGGCAGTTGAGATGCTGATACAGAGGTCCCGGATGGTAAATGGAAAGTTGCTCAGAGGTGTACAATACCATACAATAGAAAACCATAGTTATGGATGCAAACATCTATTGGTTTGAGCACCAGTAAAAATAGCGAGAGCTCTACATGCTAGGCCTTCTGCAGTCCATGTGAATTCAAACCTGGAGCAAATGGCTTCAAATGGTGGGACGGTGACTCTCCATCTGTTGTTGAAGACAATCCAGATCACTTTTGCTAAGGAAAGGGAAAAGAAAAGGTTAGATTTTACATGTTGAGCACTGGGATTCCCAGAGGAAGAGGGAGAGAGGTGGGCTGGACCTCATCCCTGCTCCCAGGGCTGCATCATGGATTTCACTCAATAATGTTTAAATGTAAAATGTAGGAGACCCCAGGAACAGTGAGCAGAATCAAGGACTCGTTCCTCCCAGAGCAGCCCTCTTTTTGTTAGGTTCCATTTTGTATTTTCTCTGGGACCTGTGCTTACAAGTGTATGGTTGGATATCTAGGTAATGAGCCTGTAAGGTGGTATTAACTCATGCTTCAGTGGATTAACAGTACGCTATGCATCTGAGTAAATTGGAATCACTGTATCGTAAACACTTAATGTAGAACTTGCTTCACCTGACTTTAGATGAGTATTGTTAAATCTGTAATCCTAGTCATTGAAAAGAAACAGGTCAAGTAAATCACATCTTTAAAAAACAAATGACAAAAAGACCCCAACAAAAAACCCCCAAATTTTGGATTTCTGTTGGGATATGAACCATATTTTAAACTTCACTGAGTATCCTGATCGGATCTCCATCCACCTAGCATGACTAGCTCAGATGTGAATGTCCTCACTTAATTAGATAAATCCCACGCCCCAGTGTTTGCTTATACTGATTTGCGCATGATTTAGGTAATGAAAAGTTAGCTCTTAATCCTCTCTCCCCTTCAAGAGCCTTAAGAGACTTGCTAAATGGAAGCAAGACCTCTGTGGCCTCACAGGTGTGTGCATCTTGAATATTCATTAACAGAAATGAGAGAGTTTTCTATGTTTGTTCAAACAGGCTAAAAAACCAGGTGACTCAGATCTGGGCCCTTCAGCATTATAGGCATCCCTTAGGTCCTGTATCTCTTTACTGGGAATCTTGGTGCTGCTATAACCTGGTGACTAAAAGGATAATTTCTTCAATGCGTCCTTTTACCTGATGGCTTTTCATCTGTAATGCCAGGCATAGACAGGACATGTTACCTGGATGAATTGGTTCAGAGGTTTTTTTCTTAAGAAAATGTAAAATTTAATTTCAAATGTTATAATACAGAGCAGCTATGTTATTTCTGATGGTCTTAAAGGTCCATACAAGACAGAATGTCTTGATGCCTTTAGACAATGTGATTGTGTATTCACAGTTCAAGAGAGGTGCCACAATGAGCTTCTTTCAAGGAGAAGCCATGCTGGATAACGGAGGGGAAAAAACTTATATCTGATGACTCCGCATATGCACATTCTGTTTGGTCCATGTCCATTTATAATCACATAATGAATGAAGATTCCATAGGAAAGTATTCTGATTTCTTGTGTCATCTCTGAATCAATTCCCAAGATAAAAATTGGGCATCGCAGGAGTCTGTGGGACTTAGAAGCTCTAGCTAAGCAGACTTCCAGATAAGCTACTTTAATGTGACAAACTGTTTTCCTTCCTATCTTCTATGTTCTCCCCCAGTTTTTTGTTTTTAATTAGGTCATGTCCTTTGTGCTAACACCCTTGAGTTGCTTACAGATGAGATGAAGTTCAGTGGACTTGGCACTTGTGACCAGTACCTGGCTTGTGCATAGGCCCCTGTGTTAATGACAGTGGTCTGTCATCTTCTCTTGGTCAGATGAACAGAGTGTTAAACAACTGTAAAACTAACACATTAATTAATAAGAGAGTGAGAATGGAGTGTCTGTATAGGAGAGGGGCAAGGGGTGAAAGCCTTAGCTGCTTCAACTCTAAATTATTTGAGAAAAATACTTTCTACTCAGTTGCGCTTCTCAGGTTGGCCTTACAGCAGACTTGGGGATTTCACGGGGCGGGGGGGGCAGAAAATGCCAAACACATCACATCAGCTTGGGTTTTCTGAGCCGAAACACATTGGCGACATAGAGAAAATAATCTTATATGATTTTTCTATCTTTCTTGTCAGGGCAACTTCATATTTCCATCTAAACCAAAACATTTTCCCTCTCAACATCTGCCCAACTCCCACAAGTTTTTTTGCATTCTCTAAATGTTGAAAAACCTCTGAAAATTTATTTTCTTCAGGTTAACCCTATCAGACTTTTCCATTTTTATGCCTCTGATGCTATAATTTAAAATATATTTATCTCTCAAAACAGTCTTATCAGATCAGTTTTGTATTCAGATCTAGCCTCCTCTGCTGGATATATATATTCAAACTTCGTTCATTAGCTTGTTTCACTAATACAGCATTATTAATTTGAGCTTTCTGAAGTGCATATAGAAATGTTTGGTTGTAAATACGATCATGATTAGTTTGTATCCCAGAAGACAAACAATATCATTATAACATTCTCTCATGCTTAATTTAGAAGTATAACAGTGTGTAAAGGAATCCACATCTGAGGCTGAAAGAATTTTTGTATTCTTGCAAACGAATAACATCAGACTTCTGGAATCCAAAAGCTGAGTTATTTGTGGTTTTCTCCTTTCTTTGGAGAAATGTATTTATGATAGTATAGCCTCTGTTAGGTACTTAATAACAAAATCCTATTAATTTGGTCTGGAATTCATGAGGGTTTAGTCATAATGTAGGTACATAGGTAGATCCCACTAACATTAAAAAAAACCTCACAACAAAACAACAAACCAAAAAGCTTGATGAACCCCCACGTCCACTTCAATGTAAACGTAGCTTTAGGAAATGCCTTTCATTCCAAATGCAAATAATTTCCTGCAAAAATTAAGGGATTCCTAGGAAATGTTTTCCTGAATTGTGCAAGGCAAGCAGATACACTACTTTCATTGATTCAGGAACTGCAATGTAAAGCATTTGACATTATAGAGTAGATACCAGACTATAACCCCACATTATTTAACGTCAGCAGTGTAATTCTGAAGTTCTGCAAATACTGATCATACTATCCAGAAGCTCTGAAGCACTTGAAACAATTTTCATAGATTGACTTGCAAGACAGAAATCCTGTCTCTGGAGTGTAAGCTATTAAAGTAAAGGAGTTGTTTTAAAAACAAAATTTAACAAGTTAAGAGTGTATGAGGTTACCTGGATTGAATTTGCTATGTATTTGCACATACATAGAGCCACATTAATGGTGTAGTGGTAAACTTTCTGAAGTTATGCAAAGGAACGTAGCTTGTCCCCAGTATACTCCTTTATCCCAGGTTAGTGTGTGTACACTGTGGCAGCCCAAGGTTTAAGTAGTGGTGTGGTGTGTGTGATTGTGGAGGGGTTTATTTTTGTCTGTTTATAACTTAGTGGTCAATTGAAGGATTGAGGACAGTGGGCATCACTGTGCCTACTGTCAGACCAATGTACAACCATCATTTCTCTACTTCTGTTTTACATTTTTAGCCTTTCACCTTATCCTATGCAGAATATCAAAGTAATCTGTACTCAGCTCTTTGATTAGCGGATTAGCAGTTCAAGGGAAGGTGGGGCTTTTTTATTTGGTTTGGGGTTTTTTGTTTGGTTGGGGTTTCGTTTGCTTTTTTTGTTTGGTTTGGTTTAGGTTTTTGGGGTTATTTTTGTTTGGGTTTGGTTGTTGGTTTTTAGGCTTTTTTTTTGCAAGCCCAATCCTTTGCTTTTTCAGCAAGAAATGGATAAGATTTTTACTCTTCTGCTCGCTCTTCTACTGGAAAAATATATGAATAACTTCATTTGACGCAGAAATTATTTATGTGTTATAAACCAATGTTTGCACAAGTCTAGGCCTAAGTAAGAGGCGGCTAGCCTGTCTGCCCAGCTCAGATTTTACCATAATAGTTTAGAGTAATTCGCATGAAAGAAGTATAAATTGTGATTTAAATATTATTATTGTTTTGTATTTCAGAATACAAAATGTTTTGGATAAAGTTTTAAAAAACGTTGGAGCATAAATTCAGACAGTTTTGGAATTTTTTTGTCCCCCTTTTTCTTTTTTTCTTTTTTTTTTTTAACTTTGTGAAAGGGCTAAATTTTAAAACTTTGTCTGTTTTACTTCTTAATCCTAAAAGATTATCTTTTGGAATGAACTGCTGGAGAAGATGACTAAAGCAAGAATTCAAGGTGTGTCGAGCACAATATTTTGGAGGGAATACCTATTATGGAATGGAAGAGTAAAGCAGAAACTCAAAAATCACTTATCTTTTAACCCTTAATATTCTTATGATAACTATTCTGAATCTAGTAAAACTCAAACAGGGAAAGATATCTTTCAAAACAGAAGAGCTTTAGCATAATTTTTGTCTTTTTACCACTCCTATATCTAACAGAGTAACTGCTTCTGCTATTACGTGTTTTCCCTATGCACATAAAAACTGAAGTCTCCTGAAGAAGCCATAGAAAGGAAGCTAATTCCTGTCGGATAGTACTAAAAAACGCCTACAAACCCGTTGTGCTTTCAGATACATTTTATACAAGAGAAAGGTAAAGCAGGCTCTATCTGTACAGGTGATGTTGGGACAAATGTTGAGTCTGCAAAATAATAATCCAAAGTCACTAGTTCCTCTTGCGGTCTTTCGGCTCCTCCTATGGAGGCAACTGCCTCCACCATCTTTAAGAGTTTAGCTGTGGTTGCAAAAGTAGAAATGCGGTAATGGCTTTCGCTGCTTCTCTGTTAGCTTTGTTTCTTCTCAGTAAAAGAGCTGCTGGCTAGTGGCTTTTCCTCCTCTTTTGGATATAGCTCAGTGGCATAACACCCTTCAGCATCTTCAGGGAAACTAAGCTGAACCTGATCTCTCCTTTCCGGTGACGAGTGGTGTCCCTCAGGGGTCCGTACTGGGACCGGTGCTGTTTAACGTTTTCATCAATGACTTAGACAGCGAGATCGAATGCACCCTCAGCAAGTTTGCGGATGACACCAAGCTGAGTGGTGCGGTTGACACACCAGAAGGACGGGATGTCATCCAGAGAGACCTGGACAGGCTGGAGAGGTGGGCCTGTGTGAACCTCATGAGGTTCAACAAGGCCAAGTGCAAGGTCCTGCACCTGGGTCGGGGTAACCCCCAGTATCAGTACAGACTGGGGGAAGAAAGGATCGAGAGCAGCCCTGCCGAGAGGGACTTGGGCGTGCTGGTGGATGAAAAGCTGGACATGAGCCAGCAATGTGCGCTGGCAGCCCAGAAGGCCAACCGGGAGAAGTGTGGCCAGCAGGTCGAGGGAGGTGATTGTGCCCCTCTACTCTGCTCTGGTGAGACCTCACCTGGAGCACTGCGTCCAGCTCTGGAGCCCTCAGCACAAGAAGGACATGGAACTGTTGGAGCGGGTCCAGAGGAGGGCCACAAAAATGATCCGAGGGCTGGAGCACCTCTGTTATGAGGACAGGCTGAGGGAGTTGGGCTTGTTCAGTCTGGAGAAGAGAAGGCTGCGGGGACACCTGATTACGGCCTTTCAGTACCTAAAGGGGGCCTATAGGAAAGATGGGGATAATCTTTTTAGTAGGGCCAGCTGTGTCAGGACAAGGGGTAATGGTTTTAAACTAAACCAGGGTAGATTTAGACTGGATATAAGGAGGAAATTCTTTACAACGAGGGTGGTGAAACACTGGAACGGGTTGCCCAGAGAGGTGGTGGAGGCCCCATCCCTGGGAACATTCAAGGCCAGGTTGGATGGGGCTCTGAGCAACCTGATCTAGTTAGTGGTGTCCCTGCTCACTGCAGGGGGGTTGGACTAGATGACCTCTAGGGGTCCCTTCCAACCCAAAACATTCTATGATTCTATGATTCTATGATTTGAATATGTCTGGCTGACAACATGTTCCCCAAGTAAGATTACACTATTAAATTGGCATCTCACTCCTTTCGCTCATGTGGAAAAATGTTGCCTGTTATATATGTGCTTGAAACTATAAAACCGCACCCATGACCAGTGATATGTAGTCAGTCTGAAGTAAATAAGAAATCCTTCGTTTATAGACTAGTTCAGACACTAGCCTTGGAGGCAAAAGTTTTAAAATATAGCATATGAAGTTTGTTCCTGTTTTGAGTGCGTATTAAATTGCATATACAGTTTTTATAATTTTTAAATCCTTTTTTGCATAGGTTATATCACTCCAGGCTACTGTATTCTGTAGCCTTCACAAACTGGATCACGTGAAGGAAGAGGGTAGTGGGAACAGAACTTGTAACACAGGTCTTTTCAGGTGGCTTTTCTTCTGATTTATGTAGTTGGGGTTTTTTGCTGAGTTGTTAAAGTATCTGATCAGAATCCCACTTGGTACTCGGTGCAGCTTCATGAGCAACTGTGCTGATACAAATGAAGGGGCAGCATGATAGAGGAAAAAGAATGAATGGCAGAGCAGCAAGCGGGGCTGCAGCATCTTGAATCAGTATTGCTAACAAAGGCAAGGCATTACAAAGTGATAGTCTCATGTGGAGAGCCTGAGGAATGACAGAGCTATTGTTCATTTCAGCCTATGTTGTTTTTGTTAGCATTACCTAATGCAAAATAATGTTGTCTTGTGATTTTCTGCATGTAGTTTTAAAATGTGAAACCCATTGATCACATAGCAATTCCTTATCCAGCTTTAAGTATGGCCACTTGCAACAAAGTGTTAAAACTTCAGATTTTATTGCAAGAAAGCCAACTTCTGTGTTTCCTTCTGAAAGTTAAATACACAACTAGTTTTGAAATGCTGATTTACTGGTCATTTCTAGTAATGTACTGCTCATGAGAGTAGCAATCATTAGTTTTATAGTGGAAAAATCACATGCTAATGTTTATAACACTTCCGAGCTTCTTATTTTACTAGGCTGTTATATTTCCAAATCTAAAAATTTTTAGGCAGCTTCAGAATCTAAAGTATTATGTTTACTTACTAGCTGTTGAATGGTAGCAGAAATAGATTAAATGCAGTATTATCCCTTCTCATCTCTATTTGGTGTTCTGCAGCATAAATTGGAAATGCTTACAAAAAAATAGAAGGTAACTAAAAGATTTGGCCATGCAGTACATGTAAGCACCTGTTCACTACAGAAACAAAAGTTCATATATATATATATATATATATATATATATATATATAAGACAATTACTTTCCCCTCACTGAGACAAGAATTGAGGAAGAGATTTACTTGGTCACTGCTTCAAATTACGATTCAGAAAGAACTTCAAACAAGTTTTGTACCTATTGCATCTCAGCCATGAACACCTAAAATAACTAAGTGAATATATCACACTGTTCTTTGAGATGCCAAAGCTATGAAACACTAAATTACCTTTCAAAAAAATGGCAGAAGTTATCACACAGGCATTCTACACCAGTTTTGTAGTATGGTGTCTGCTCTTTAAATATGTTTGACAGTTCCATTATCTCTTTTAAAACAGACAGTTACCACAAATAAGGTGAAATTCACTATGAGTTACATCATTTATGGTTGAAATCTTCATGCTGTTAAGGTAATTTCTCTATGCATCTACTTACTACTGCAATGTGACATTTTATAAAATAATGACGAACCTCTGGTATCATATTTGCCTACATTTATCTAATTTTAATTCAAACTTCAGGTAGCTCACTGCGATGATTTAAAAGAATATAGCTATCTGTAATAAAACATAAACAACAAAAAAAAGATAGCTGAGAAGCAAATTTGAACAGAAGCATCACTAGCAAATGTAGAACAGGAATGTACATACAGAATCCATAATAGCTTACTACAGAACAAAAGAGCCACCTATATTTTTCTAAATTCCCCTAAGAGTAAGTCATTCTGGAAAGAAACCCAAGTATGGTAACTTCATAATGTGTCATTTCTTAATACTTGATTATTGAAAGTGGGGGGGAAAAAAAAAGACCAGTGATACTTTTTACCAGTTCATAGTAGTCAGCATTTATGGAGATAAAAGGCAAAAAGCAGGTCAATAAAATTGCTGTATAAATAAACGATGAGTTAGTGAGCACTACAATAGTGGAAGCAGGGTGTAAAGTAGTCCCAGAGTGAGAAAAATGAAAAATTGCAAATATTTATGGATATGCAAGTTAGTGTATGGTTTAGTGTACTACTCATATTCCTCAGTTTATGAAAATACAGTATTATCTTCTCTATGTAAAAACCGTTTTTAAATGGTTGGCAAATTGGTTTTTTAATTGTTTTTAATTGTTGTCTGCTACAGTTTTAAGTAGGTACAAGAATGGTATGGCCAGAGAAAATGAGTGTATGTAAAGAGTCAAATGTACTTGATTTCTAATCCCAGTTTGACTCTGGATTTCAGTGTATCATTATTTTGGGGGGGAGGGAGAAGGAAATAAGTTTAAAAAACCAAAACCAAACCAAAGCCCCTCTGCCAGTGAGGCTGGAGTGGAATGACATCCAGTGTTCACTGTTAATACTATTTGTTGCTCTGGATATTTATTTTCTCAAATAAACAGGCTTTCCTTAAAAGTAGAACAACATATGCAATATCAGCCTTTATATTGTCCTTTATTTCAACCTCTAGCTTCTTTGTTTTATACTTGCCTTTATATAATGTACTTAACTGGAGATAAACTCCTAATGTAAAAAAATGAGAACAAGAATATTAAAAAAGGGGGTTTTAGAAGTTGAACAACTGTCTCCTAGAATTTTATGTCCTTAAAATACAGAGTTGCTTGATTCCAGAAAGCAACAAAAATGACACACAGTTTAACCTATATGCCCTTTATGCATTTTGTGACTAGAACCGATGATTGCTGTTAAATGGGAGACAACATAAACCCCGTGTTCAGAAGACTACAACTCATGCTTAAAGGAACTACTTAAAGTCTTTGACTCAGAGGATTTAAGCCACAAAGCTAAATACTAAAATTTCTAAAAACTTGTCAAATGGTACATAGAACTTGCAAATCAAAATGTCAAGTTAAGTTTTTGAGCTTCCCAAACCCGAGTTAGATGGCATCACAAGAGACCCCTTTCTGTAGCTGCATGGATCAAGTTGCTGGATCTTAGCCCTTAATGCTCAGTCTGAATGTAGTACTTTTGAAGGTATATTGAAATGGTTATATTTACCACCTACACAGCTGATGTACACAGTGCTTCCGGTTTAGTAAAGCTTGTTCTTTTAATTAAGTATTTTGAGATCATAGAAAGATGGAGCCTTAAAGAAATGCCTCCAGTGTTAAAGATCTAATTTAAGTGTTTTGTACGAAAAAGAACAGCAGTTCAAAGTGCGGTATTCATTGTATTTCAGTTACCTTACAGTTCATTAAATTTCAGTTTTTAAAACAGACACATAGTACTTCTGTACAACAACTGAGTTTAATTACTGACCTTTACTGAAGCTGGCAAAGAGTTTTTTATTAACTACTGTCATAGTGCAGCACTGATGTCCACAAATGCAACATGAGCATTTTGGTAGATACTACAAAATGGCAAAACTTAAAATATAGCTGCATATCATAACTGAAAGGAAGCTAAAATAGAAAGATCAGTCTGCTTATGTTCTATACTTTTTTCCTGTTACCTCGTTTACAGAACAGAAATTAAGGCTGATGGTGCATTGTTTTCAAATGTCACACTTTTTATTTTGCTAACAAATTAATTTAGGTAATTTTAAGGACTATTCAACTTCTGCTACAAAATAGTAAACCAATCTATTTTATTGGCAAAACATTAAAAGTTGATGAGTCCAAGAGTTTCAGGCCAAAACCCTTTCTTAATGCATACTGTCCTGTTTGTGTCCAAATGTTATTGTCCATTCTGCTTGTTCTGCACTTCTCTCAAGCCTGTGGTAGGGTTAGAAATGCAAAGGTCAATTAAGGATAAGATTAAACTTGAATACTCTTTCTTTATAGTTCAGAATATTTTCTGTACCTTGCTTTTCATTATATATTGTTTCTCTTTCATCAGTGGAAGTGAAGAGTTATTTTAATGGCCTTATTTTTTGCTTAGCTGCCAGGTATTTCATTTTCATTTAGTGTTTTAGTATATTGCTACTTTTTTTTCATCATCATCTTATCTGTCTGCTAGTTGGATAAACTAAATTATTCAGTATTTGTGGAAAACTCCGTAGATATTTTATGTGCAATTTATTTTAGGATTACTTTAGGATTACTATTTCTAGCTAGGGTGTGCTTTAAGCTTTAAAATTAGCATAAAAAACAATATGCAATTTTAACATTTGGTTCTGATGTAACTACTGAAATACAATGACACTCCTTAATTCATGCCACTGTCTTTTTTTAAAAAGAAACAAAACCCAAAACCAAACCTCTCCCTTATAAAAAGAAAAAAAAAAAAAAAGTCTCGTTCTCCCTAGCAGCTGTCTTCCACAGCATTTCCCATTTGCAATACAGATAGAATTTCCTGTCCCAGAGAGGTTGTGAAGCTAAATGACTTGCAGGTGAAACAGTTTGGGAGACCTATGGGGAAGTCAGACATGCAAATGGTTGGCTTGAAACTGCTGTTAACAACTGCACCTAGCAATATTTCATCCAGTGGCTAGGAGCTGTTTAAGGGGAGGACGGTGGTATTCTTATTGAAGCAGTGATGCAATAAAAAAAAAAAAAAAAAAAGGCTTTTGCTTCTACTACAGAGATACCAGATTTTTAAAATTCCCAAGCAAATCAAGGCTTTTCTAATGCTTTTGTTACATTACATCCTATTTCTGAAAGTTCTATTTCCCAGGAGTAGTAAGTTGAACAAGTTCTGTCTACTGATTCTCATATAACAGCACAAAAATATATTTCTTTAAAAGTAGGGGGATACTTAAATTCAAACAAAGCACAATTTTCTTGTACCTTGTAATTTAAATAAATATAACTTCAAGAAGATGGATTTATTTGTGATTTAACTATAGAACTAGAACTGCATAATAACATAAAGCAAGAACATATGTAAGCATGTGAAGGGTTCCTTCCCTAGACAGCTCTAGCGATGGCCTGGGCCACACGGGTTTTGACATTTTTATGGCTGTGCTGTGATGACCTGGGGTGGCACGTGGAGACATTACTGAGACAAGCGAGGATCTAAATTTCCTATCTTCTGCATCAATTTAATCAAACCATTGAGACGTGAACGAGCTTACCTAATGAGAGGCGCTCAGGTTAGTTCTAACCTTTGCCTGGAGTGAGCTCGCTCCAACGGGTGACTGACAACTTAAATCCACGCGCGGGTTAAACTAGTTCACGTGTCTGCACTTCGCTACCGGACCAAGTTTCTGAAAGCCTCGGAGAAACGGGCTGGAAGTGCTGTGGCGGGGGTGACCGGTTCTTACAGTCCTCCGCGTTTTCAGGGAGGTGCCCGCGTTTCTCCTTCACTTCGCATGAATGCCAGCTCGGTTCCGCGGCGCAGGGAGGGACCGAGCCCGGCGGGCAGGTGCTGCTGAAGGGGCAGGGGGTGCCGCCTCGCTCCCGGAGGCGCCGCGGGACGCCCGGGACCGGGGGCCGCCGCCGCCCGCGGGCCGCCCCGCCCGGGTCGGGGTAAGTTTAGCGCTCGGGGCAGGCTGCCCGTGGGGCAGGCTAGCATTCGGTCCGGCGCCCAGCCGCCCCCCCGAGCGACCGAGAAGGTCGGGGCCGGCGGTTTCCCGCTCTCCCCCCCTCTCCTCCCCAGGTTTCCCGCAGCTAAGGCGGCCGTCAGGGGCGTTGCGCCCGTCGCCTCGGGGAGGCTGCCCGCCCCGGGGAGGGGATTTGGGGCCAGCTGAACCCCCGCGGGCGCGGAGCGCGCCTTCCCCGGCGCCGCTCAGAGGCGGGCGAGCGGAGCGGCCCCGGCCGCAGGCCGAGGAAGCCGCTCACCCCCCCCCTTCTTCCCCTCCCACGCGAGACGGGGGCCCGCGGGGAGCAGCTGCGCCCCCACCCCCCGCGAGCGGTGCCCCGCGCCCGCTGCCCGGCCGCTCCGAGCTCTCCCGCGCGCCCGAGCCCGCGCTCCCGTGCCCGCGCTGCGCGCGCTCTCCCCCGGGCGGCGCTGTGCCCGCGCCCCTGCGCGATGCAGTGTGGGAATGGCTGTGGCGCTGGGGTTGGCTGAAAGAGGCGGCCAGTCGAGGTTTAATGTCCGCCATGTTGGCCGTGGCGTATTGAGCGGAGCCGGAGCGGCGGAGGACGGGCCAGCCCAGCCCCCGGCCGTCCGCCCGGTTTGTCGCCCCCCCCCCCCGCCGGAGCCGCCCTAACATGGCAAACTGTCGTTCCGGGCCCGGGCGCGGCGGTCCAAGCCGCGCCCGCTTCCGCTGCGGACCTACCCGACTTGGCCGAATATGCCTCCATTAACCGGGCCGTGCCGCAGATGCCCACGGGCATGGAGAAGGAAGAGGAGTCGGTACGTGAGACCCCCCCCCCCCCCCCTCGGCCGGGTCCCTCCATCCCCCCCGCACCCGGGGCCCCCACCTTCGCCTCTGCGCAAGCACAAAATGGCCGCCATCTTCTCCCCGCTCTCCCCGCCCGCCGGGGGGGGGGGGGGGTGGGTGGGGGGAACCTGGGGAGGGAAGCCGCCGAGCCCGGTGTCCCGTTACCGCGCCTTTCCCCGGCGCTTTCCTGCGCCCCCCTCTCCCCCAGCCCGCGCCCCGCGGTAGCCGGCGGCCCTTTCGCCGGGCCCCGAAAGGCACAAAGGGGGAGGGGCCTCGGCGGTGCCGTGCCCGCCCTGCCCCACCGGGTGGCGCTGCCGAGCCGGCCGCCGCCGCAGGGGGCGCTGGGCGGCGGGCGGCGCGAGGAAGTTGTGGCTGCGGCGCGGGGGGCGGCGCGGCTCGGCCGGGGGGGGGTTTCTTTGCCGGCGTCCCTGCGCACGTGTTGCGGTGGCGTGCCGCCTCCGACGGGCCGTACCGCTCGGGCTGGCGCCGTGCTGCGCGCACCCGGCCGGAGCTCGGGGTGCCGCTGAGCCGCTCCAGCGTGAACTCAGCCCTGTGCTGCCGGCATCGCTTATTTTACTGCCAGAGATAGGAGGTGGAAGGGTTTCCGTTTAGGTTTATTTGAAAACCCCAGAAGTGCCTTCGGACAGGCGTGGCGCGAGTAAAATTGTGGTGTTCGCTACGTGGAAATAAAAGTCAGTGCTGAAATATTACTCAAAGTAAGAAAATCCGAGTTTGGAGGCCGAAAGTCTATCACTTCCCTCTCAGTTTTGCTGCCTTAGTGGAGATTGAAATTTAAACCTTTCCGAACTTCAGGACCATTTAATCATTCACGCAGCACGTTCCATGATAGGTGTACCGTTCAGTAGCTGCTGTTGCTGAAGACCCCTCCTGAGGTGGGTTATCTGTTATTTTCAGTGTTTGCAGATCTTTAATTATTTCCTCAGCATAGTCAGTTTCCCCCAGTTGAGCATTAAGCACAGCAAATAGGAGAGAACTATAGAAACACATTATGTAAACTGGTTTTGAAATTTAGTGTTAAGAACAAATGTGACAATTTCATAGCCTTGAGTTTTGCTAGATGTCGGGCTGCCGTTGTCCTTCGAAGGTGACAGGCTGTAAAGTTCCTGTTTGTATTTCTAGGTGTAGCAAACTTAGAGTTACTTCTCTAAAGCTTAAAATACACATATTTTCTTTAAGTCCAGTCTTTCTTTGTGACTCTTACTGCTCTAAGTTAACTGATTCTGTGAATTTTTATGAAATGTCTTCAGGGCAAATGATTTCTAGAGAGTAGTAGTCTTCATGTGCTGTTGTGTCCATTCAGTAACTACTCTGAGGCTTTTCTAGTGTAACTGTCTACCATTTTAACATAACTCAATATTTCCAAGTTCTGTACCAGTCATAAGTTGCTTTGAGCATCCACTAAAATGTATATTGTGATTTATTCTGAACTGTACCTGTAGATTCTGTATAGGAGAGTGCACCCTTAATTTCCACTTGTACCAGGATTTTAAATTTTATGTTTGCTGTGAAACTTGCTTGTCAAGTTTATTTCTCAGTTAAATTGAGCAAGTGTGCATGCATTTATTTATGTAGAAATGTCAGGTTGCTATTTTTCTTGGTTGCTATTTGCCTGGCAGTTACAAGTCTTCAGGCTAGAAAATTACTTGGGGTAACTATATAGCCTCTGTAAACCCAGAGATACATGTCCTAGCTGAGGAAAAGTAGTCATGGGCAAGGGAAGATTTTTAAACATTAATTATAAGACTTGTTCCTGTGGTTAATATGATGCTTTTGTTTACTAAATCTAGCTTTGGGGGTTAAACTTCAGAGCTGAAGGTGCAAGTAGGCACTTTCCATAGTTAAAGTTTGCTCATGCCTTTGTTCTAAATGTATGTGTACACACACAGACACACCCCCAAGAGAAGAAATTTGTTTGCCATTGGTAAACACAGGTGTCTTCCTGAATCCTTTTCGCATCTTCTTACAGAAGATAGTTGATGTTAAACTTCCCCCTTCTTCTTTCTGCAAACTTGCTAAATTTCCTTCCTTCCCTCTTGTTGCCCCCCCAAAAGCTTTCTCTTCGGTTTTATGTTGGTGTTAACAGAGATGTAGTAGCTGACTAAAGTTACAGCAAACCTCACAGGTTTAATACCCTGCTACATTCTGTTTTCAAAATGTTGCGTGGCATGAAGTTTGGGAAAGTTGGGAGTTAGTTGTCTTACATAGCAGTTGAAGACTTGAGTTAGAGGGTTTTTTCCCTAATACTTATGAAAACAATAGGTATTTTGTATTACCTATTTATTTACAAACAGATGGCAAAGTGCCCATAAGAATCTAGGGGAAGGGAGCAGCTTCAACTGGTGTGAACAGGCATTTATAACTATTTTATAAATAGAATTCTAACATTGCCGAGTTTTGCATAAATGTAATTTTAAATGAACACATATTTGGAGTTAAGAGCTCTCCTCTTGAATAAATAACTTTCCCTAGGGAAAAATGCAATCAAAGAGTTTTAATATTCAAGCATCAAGTCACAAGATTCTTAAATGACTAATTAGTGGTTTGATGCACAAAAAAGAATCTATTTTGCTTCCCTTTCATCTTATCTTTCTTCCATCCTATTACTACAAAGAATAAATGTGGAAAGTAGTACATCTTCATTATTACAACTGGAAACTTCAGTTAAGTAGTGATGTTCCGTAAGAGTCTTCTGAAGAAAAACAACCTTGCTAAGTTGATCTAAGTTCTAAAATATGCAACTGATAAGAGGGATATAGTAACTCTTTAAAAAGAAGTGGCAACTAAGAGCCTTAAGGTAATGTTAATTCTGTTAACAAGTAGAGTATATCTTTCTGCTTAGTAAGTCATAACTTCAGTTAGTGGCTCTGTTTTGGAGGTAAAAGACTATAGTAAAAAGCTCTTTGGCACACAGACAGTGGTACTTGAAGTTATCAACTGATACTGTGTTCTGACAGTTGGTTTAGCTCCTGAGTTTCTAGGGTAAACACATTGTGGCTGTTGCCAAGTCTCTTGCTAAATCTAAGAAACTAAAAGCTATCAGGAGACATATGCATCTAAAAAAGAAAAGAAAGTGCCTTCAAAATGTAATGGCACTTCTTCTGCAACACTAAACGTCCCCTGCATTATCTCAAAATCCTGTTTTTGAGCAAAACACACCCTTCGTGTTGTATTTTTGAGAACCAAACAATGGACCACTGTTGTTAATACAGTAATGCAGAATTGCCTAACAAGTCTATTCTAATTCATAACTACCTGAATAAAGAAGTAGATTAATCAGATTTGTTATGAAGGATTTTTTTAAAAGATGTTAATTTGTGTGGCCTCTTGTCTTGTGTTTTTGAGGGGGGTGCTGCTTATATTTTTCCTTAAATGGAAATCAGATTCTAGACTGAAAGGAGACAGCTGGAAAAGCAAAGCAGAGGTCACTTTAGTTATTTGAGATAAAATGCTTTACTGAAAAAATAAGACAGACTGGAGCTTTCAGAACATGTTCAGTAACTTAGGTTTCAGAAAGAAAGCACGTGTAGCTTTACAGGCATCCTAGATTTGATGGCCTCCAACTAAACCAAGGAAAAGCTACACTTGTTTTCCCTGCATTTTTCTGAAAGGAAAGGAGATGAGAGACACACTGCATCCCCGGCCTCTAGGTTCTCTTAAATAAAAAATAGAAACTTAGAGAGGTTTTGAGGCTTTGTAGGTAATTTAAAAAAAAAAAAAAATTATCCTGGTGTAAAATTACTGTGAATATAGGTGGGGTTTTTTTAAGAGAAGAAAAAGAACAAAACCATGTGTTTGAAGCAGCTCATACCAACATTCACAAGGCACATTTAAAGCAGGATGTGTGAACTTAGCTGAAGTAGTGCCTCAACAAAGATTAGTGCGTGAGCAGAGGTACTTTTAATTAAGTGCCCTAATATACATCAGAAATTAATTACCTAAATAGGAAAATATGGCTATGTTGATGAAGTTTCTACACGTAATACTAGTCCTATGGCTATGGGCATTATCATGGGTTTGAGGAGTTTTTTATTTGTTTGGTCTTTTTATTGAGTGCATTTGTTATCCTGATGTAAATGCTGATATTACTATGGTCCTACTAAGGTTTTGGATGTTACATTTCAATTTAGTCTTGTGCATGTTCAGGCTTATATAGGTTAGCTGCGCATTTTCTATCGGGTAAACTTTTCTAAATCCTGGTGTCTCTGTCCTTGGTGTTGAGGCAGGAGAATATCAAGCAGCAAGAAGTCCTGTTGCTTTATTGTATTACTGTCTTAACTCCCTCTTCTGACTAAGCTCATGGTCCGGTGGTTAATCTTTGCCCTCATCTTAACTCTGGAGTAGGATTTTTTCTTGTCATACTAGACTTTTGCCAGACTGATGCACTATGTGGAGTTCTGTTCTTAAGGCTCCAAGTTCAAAATGCAAGCTTGCTTTCTGATTTTAGTTAGTGTTGCTAATAGCAGATAGAAGAATTAAGCACACAGAGTCTGAAATTATAAGCTGTACAGGTGTTTACTTAGGTCTTACTGTTTTCCTTTGCATATGTGTTGTGATGTAACTAACAGGTTGCACAGAAGGTGGAATTAAGTCTGTGTGTGCAATTGTTATTTGTAAAATACTGTCATACTCTGTTTTGATCTCTGTAAATTCATAGTTGTAGTTATCTTCCCTGCCCTGGCTTTGGGGATGTTTAAGAAAATCTTACTTGGTAAAATTCCATTATTAGATGTAATTTCATGTCCGTCCATGTCCCCACCATCATATCAGCATGACCTGTCAGTATTTGCTAAGTTCTATAGCAGACCTCATGAAGATAAACCTAATGTTCATTCAAATGCTTTGCAACACTTTAAACATATTCTCTAATAGCTTGTGTCTTAATTTAGCAAATTAAGTACTACTACTGATTTGGCAAAAGAGCTACTAAATTTCCCATTTACCCAGTTTGGGTAGCCTCAAGCATCGCATCCTCTCCATAAAACTTCCTTGTGCACAGCTATTGTAGATCTCTTCCAAGCAATACCTGCACAGAAAATACGCCTTTCTCCATCCCAAATCCATGCTGGAGGCATTGGGAGGTTATCATACTCAGATTCTCTTGCTGCCGAAACAGCTGGTTTTACCTTACCAAGGGAAAAAAAGCTGGTAAGGAATGTACGAGGAGGAACCCATATGTCACTGTCTAAGCTGTGATGAATTTAAAAATGTGTGAAGTAAGTGCGTAGCTGAGGTGTAGAGAGTCAGTGTATGAATGGTCTTGAATTACATATGTAAATTTCATTAAAAGTCCTATAGTCTTGTTCTGTTCATGACGTTCTTGCTCGCTTAAGAAACTGCATTCTGTGTGTGCTTCCATAACAGTATGTATTTTCTTCTAATTAAACAGCTCTGTACATAGCATCTGAGTACTCATAAAATAACCATTACCTTGCTGATGTATGATTCACTGATACCAAGTGTTTTAGGATCTTGTAGGTGCAATCAGGATTATATGAATGTGAAATCATAACAGATGCTGTAACTGAATCGTCAGTTTAAAGTCTAGATTTTTTTTTTGTTTGATGTAGGGTCAGGAAACTCTCTATGAAGTTTTTAGCTTACTTACAGAGGAGAATCTGCACCACCACTCCCAGTTGCAGAATCATAGAATCATAGAAGGTTTTGGGCTGGAAGGGACCCCTAGAGGTCATCTAGTCCAACCCCCTGCAGGGAGCAGGGACACCGCTAACTAGATCAGGTTGCTCAGAGCCCCATCCAACCTGGCCTTGAATGTTCCCAGGGATGGGGCCTTCATCACCTCTCTGGGCAACCTGTTCCAGTGTTTCACCACCCTCACTGTAAAGAATTTCCTCCTTATATCCAGTCTAAACCTACCCTGGTTTAGTTTAAAACCATTACCCCTTGTCCTATCACAGCTGGCCCTACTAAAAAGATTTTCCCCATCTTTCCTATAGGCCCCCTTTAGGTACTGAAAGGCCGTAATCAGGTCTCCCCGCAGCCTTCTCTTCTCCAGACTGAACAAGCCCAACTCCCTCAGCCTGTCCTCATAAGAGAGGTGCTCCAGCCCTCGGATCATTTTTGCGGCCCTCCTCTGGACCCGCTCCAACAGTTCCATGTCCTTCTTGTGCTGAGGGCTCCAGAGCTGGACGCAGTACTCCAGGTGAGGTCTCACCAGAGCAGAGTAGAGGGGCAGAATCACCTCCCTCGACCTGCTGGCCACACTTCTCCCGGTTGGCCGCCTGGGCTGCCAGCGCACATTGCCGGCTCATGTCCAGCTTTTCATCCACCAGCACGCCCAAGTCCCTCTCGGCAGGGCTGCTCTCGATCCTTTCTTCCCCCAGCCTGTACTGATACTGGGGGTTACCCCGACCCAGGTGCAGGACCTTGCACTTGGCCTTGTTGAACCTCATGAGGTTCACACAGGCCCACCTCTCCAGCCTGTCCAGGTCTCTCTGGATGACATCCCGTCCTTCTGGTGTGTCAACCGCACCGCTCAGTTTGGTGTCATCCGCAAACTTGCTGAGGGTGCATTCGATCTCGCTGTCTTAAGTCATTGATGAAAATGTTAAACAGCACCGGTCCCAGTACGGACCCCTGAGGGACACCACTCGTCACCGGTCTCCATCCGGACATCGAGCCATTGACCACTACCCTCTGGATGCGACCATCCAGCCAGTTCCTTATCCACCGAACAGTCCACCCATCAAATCCATAGCTCTCCAATTTAGAGAGAAGGATGTTGTGGGGGACTGTGTCAAAGGCTTTGCAGAAGTCCAGATAGATGACATCCATTGGTTTTCCTTTGTCCACCATTGCTGTCACACCATCATAGAAAGCCACTAGGTTTCTCAGGCAGGACTTGCCCTTGGTGAAGCCATGCTGGCTATCTCGAATTATCTCCCTGGCCTCCATGTGCCTTAGCATAGCTTCTAGGAGGATCTGTTCCATGATGTTCCCAGGCACAGAGGTGAGGCTGACAGGTCGGTAGTTCCCAGGGTCTTACTTTCTACCGTTTTTGAAAATGGGCACAATGTTTCCCTTCTTCCAGTCACCAGGGACTTCACCTGACTGCCATGACTTTTCAAATATCATGGAGAGTGGCTTGGCAACTACATCAGCCAATTCCCTCAGGACTCTGGGATGCATCTCATCAGGTTCCTCAGGTGGTCACGAACCTGATCTTCTCCTACAGTGGGAGGGGTTTTGCCTTCCTGGTCCCCCTCATGCCATCCATCAACTTGGGAGGGGTGAGGAGAAAGGTTGTCAGTGAAGACAGAGGCAAAAAAGTTGTTGAGGAGTCAAGTATAATCGTAGAACAGATGAACTGAACTCCTTTCGTGGTGTCGTCTTAGACCAGAAGAGCTGAAACCTTTAAAGGATTTTGAAGCAAATGAGGAGAGTAGAGACAGGTTTTTTTGCATCCTCTGGTGCAGAAGTCCTGCAAACTTCAAAGTGTGTTGCTTCCCGTTTAGGTCATGTCCCCTTTTCTGCTTGCTCATAGTAGGAGGTATTAATTTTATGTACCAGTCTGATCTTTTTTATGCTTAATTTTAAATACACTTCATTTGTAGATCAGATTTCTAAGAGCATACATGTTTGATAATTTGATAGAGGGGAATAGGGAAACAAGGCAGTTGCAGTTTTGTCCAGAGCAACAGTTTACAAACACCTCTCACTTAAGAGCTGGAAGAGTTTTTTTTCTATGAGCTATATAATGGCCTTAATTTTACATTTTAGTTTGGTATTGAGCTTAGCAACTTACTTCAGATATACCTGTGTGAAAAATATCTGAGATTCTCAGCCAGAGAATTTTGAGAGAAGAAAAAATGACAGCTCATCACAAACAGGGCCAAATTTCAAGTGTAAGAAAACTCCCATGATGTCAAAATATTCAGGTGATGAAAAGTGTGTTTTCCCCTTCTCTCTCTCTGTGCCCAGCTCCCAACTATATTTAGTAATAGTGGCAGCTTACCGGACATTTTACCTTCAGTTACACCAAAGCTTTCTGTTCCGTGGTGTTTGATGTTGGAAGGTGCGCCTGAATGTTCATGCAAGTTAGGAAGTCTGGCTGATGCTGAGGAGTAACTTCTATAGCAAGCAATTTATGCACTATCTCTGACTTCCTAAAGAAACTGGTTAATTCTGTGATGTGAAGCCCACCTGTGCCAACAGTGTTGTCCTTTTGAAGTCAGAGGGATGGTGGTGGCATAGACTTCCATTATAGGTTTGTGGAATTTATCTGAAGCTGGAATGAGATTGCCCATCATAGTTTGAAATCAGAAGCAGCAAAAATTCATGGCATTCATCTAGGAACAAGTAGTATAGATTACGCCTATGGGATTTGATGACTTCCTGGAAGCTAGCAGGAACTTTTCCATGTAAACGTTGATGAATCTTGATAGTCACCTGTTAGGCCATAGAGAAGTCGGGTACCACCTTGAAGTTGTGAGCAGGGGACTGCCATGAAAGTAGTTTGATAATGTGATGTTAGTTCTCTATATGGAGTCTGTTAAACATATACTAATGGTGATGAAGGTGTACATGTCATGTGCTAAAGTAATGTTGAAAATACTTAAGGTTTCAGAAAATAGGGAGAAGAGTTAGTTGAACATCAGTGCCTTACGCAGGTTAGAGGCTTCTCTGGGAAGTCCAGGTTCTGTTTGGAAATAATGGGGGATATAAATTAACAACCTCACTTTGGAAGAATTTCAAGTCAGGACGTTTGTATTCTGGGTGGAAGATGTTCTTTTTCTAGTTTGTTTATCATCTATGAGTTATGTATATAAAAGCAATTCAATTCCTCCTAAAAAAAGCTGTTCCAGAAAAGCTAAGTGTAGAGCAGTCTTAAGGAACTAGTTTGATGTATGCACACTAAAATTGTTTTTAACCTTTTATTGACTTCCCAGTAATTGCACAAAGAGAAGGCGTGAACCCTTTATGCGTAGCAGAGTTTACTACAGTGAAACCAATTATTTGTGTTCAGACATAAAATAAGAAAGGTTAGACTTACTTATACTTGTTTATTTACAACAAGGATGGTTAACCATTGGAAGAGACTAAAAATATCTCTCAAATTACTTACATTAAGACTGGGGGGGGCGGGAAATCCCACAGATAACTTCGTTAGCAGTATTCTTAATAGCACAAGAAGTAATACAGCTGGCAAAGTTTTGGAGTTAAAGGACAGGAGCTTATATTAAAGCCAGGCATGTATGGAAAGGCTTTACGTTCTGGAAGTTTTCACAGCCTGTCTCAAGGAGGAGCCCCATAAGGTTATCTTCCTGGCTGTTTTTCAGATTTCATCTGTCATATAATGGATTTCAGCAAAGGATCAGGTATTAATTGTATGCAGTGAAATATTAATAACAATAATGGGAAGGGATGATAATTCAGCAACCTTAATGCTTGAGAATCAGGGTAATGTGGCTTTATTTTTCTTTTCATTTTAATACATCCCGTATTTTATTCCAGTAAATCTTAGGTTGTTCACAGGAACCTTCCTAATACCGATTTGTTTGGGGTAGAGAAAAAGTGCAACACGGCAAGCCCTTAAATCTGCCAATGTTTTCTTCGAGTAGATAGCTTTGCTTGTTGCTGTCTCAATAGTTGTGCCATAGTTATATGATCATATTCCTCAGAAATGTATATGCAGATATCTTAATGTCAATTTGTAAAGAGTATTGAGTGTGAATTTTGAATACTTGTAAGTTAATACATTATTTTTTCAAGTCTTTGTTTTAAAGGAATAGGTGTGTGTGTGGGGGTCTGCTCTGCTAGAAAAGACTACTGTTACTGGTTCTTTTTCTACTTCATTTCCACTTTGTAAGAGGAAAAGCTAGATACAATATCAACATGCATCAAATGAGTAATGCATCAGAATGTTCTCCCTTCCACCAGCGTGTGTGTATTTCTGTGTATTCAGCTGTCTGTACATTCAAGGATTAACCCTGTTCTGGGAGGATCTTTCTGGTTAAGCAAATACGTGAAGATGAATTGCACGAATTGAGGATGGAATAAAAGTTTGAGAACTTCCTGGTCTGTCAGTCTCTGAAGAGGTAGTTTCAGTGAGAGAGGGAACTATCCTCTTCAGGTTTAAGTACCACTTCTAAAGATTTGTTTCCTTTATATTTAATCAGTAGTTAAGAAATTCATGCTTTTTGAATTGGAAGCTTTCCAACAGCTTTTACGTTCATGCCTTTATAACCAATTTCATGACTTCAAGGTTGTTCCTTCCTAGTTGTAAAGAGAAATCAATTGGAGATCTTGTAGCCTGCCTTGAAGACTTAGCAAGCTTACATTTGAGGAGAGAGATTTGTAGTGAAGGCTGCCCTTGTATATACATTTCATGCTATTGTCTGTTTCCTATTATAATTTGAAGAGTTTTCAGATTCTTCGCTGATCAGATGTCTAACCCAAAGCATAGCTGCTAGGAAGGCATTAGCATGGAAAGTTGGATTCTGCATAGGCGTCTGTTTCCAGATTTTCCTTTTCAAAACTTGTGGATTTTGCGCAAGGCTGTGTTGTTATGCAAGTGTAATGGTTGTGTGTTGAAGATGCAGAACTTGTTTTGGAAGGGGAAGAAGGGTTCAAGTCTCACACAAAATGCCTTCCTCTGTGTAGGTATGGAAACGCTTTATACAACTTGATTTTCTTCCTCTTCTGTCTGTGCCATTACCACTCCCCGTGTTAGTCTGTCTACATAGTCGTAATGTCTTTTCTTCAAGGCGTTTCCCAAGATTTAATTATTTGAAATGTCTTATTCTCTTGTTCTCCTAAATTCTCTAGTTTTGTTCTCCTAAAGTTTCTTTGAACACTGGTGATAAAATTGTATTCCTGGTTTCCCCTCTGCCTCTATATTTTTGCTGAAGAAATGCAGCTTTTAACTGTATGGTAAATCTACACCCCTCACCCCCAATCCTGTATTAGTATTTCAGTAGGACATGTCCTGTGTGCCTTTCTGTTATTTGATTTTCAGAAAGAGAGTTCTGAAAAGTGGCAGAAAATAGGAACTAAAGTCAGGAAGAAGATTTTTACACTATTGTTATCTGGCTTACATCTAGGTTACTGAACTGTAAATATTGTATCCCAGAAAAGAGCTGAATTTAAAATGACAGGGTGGTTTTATTGAAAAGTTTAGGAGTAAGGCTTACAGGTAAGAGGTAACTTGAGTTTGAGCCCTGCAGAAATTTTGTATTTTGTACAGTACTGGAATCCTTGAAGCGGGTTACTTACACAAAACTAATTGATCGTTCAGATGCTTTCGAAAATTTTTCTGTTTCTCAATAATTATATTTTTTTTTTATTTTTTTTCTTGCTATTTATCTTCTGGTTTGTTAGAAGAAAGTTATAATTAATATTGGTGCACTAGTTCTGCTTTCTGATGAAGATGCTGTGGTCTTAAAGTAGGCCAAGTACTATATGATGCTGTTCAAATGTTAGGAACAATGTAGTTTAATACTCACAGTCAGACTTGGTCAACTAATGTATTTCATCGTGTTAGAACTTCATGACAATTGGCAAGACTATTTTCTTGCTGCTTGTATGAGGGGAAAGAACTTGAGCCACCAAAACTGAAGTAAAGCAGCTTCCCTTTTTTGGTCAGTAATGTAATGTTTGTTCAGTGAGAAAAAAGTACGTGTGGGAAATTAGTGAAAGGTGCATGTTTACAAAGAGTCCCTCTGTCTAACATGTCTTTACCAGAGCTGTAGGATAAGAGTGATTAACAGAAATTTCTGTTGCACGTTCATGCCCTGTCTCCTGAAGGAGAGGTATTTCCTCTGAGGTGTCTTGTCTTGAAGATTTTTAGAAATTTGTTTAATGGTAGCTAAATATTGAAAACAAATTTTGGACTGGAACAGAAAGTGGTGAGGTTTTTTTGATGATCTTCAGGGTTTTACTGGAGGAAGTTGTTGCAGTTAATGCATTAACCTTTCTGTCTGGCCTGGTTTTCCATGGCATCAGTATTTTACTGCAGAAAGACTGTGAGCTGGTAGATGGTAGTTGTTAAGAGCTTTAGCCAGCTTTTAGGTAGTTGGAGTGTGAGCTACAGATTGTCCTAGAAATAAAGACAAAACCTTAGCATTGATAAAGTCTGGGGAAGCTGGTGAAGGAAGAAAAGCTCTGAAGTGCTCCTAATACATTTATGTTACTGAGGAAAGTGTACCGCAAATTATCTACTAGCTATAATTTTGTATGTGTAATGTCATGGGTATGTTGCAGGACTAGTCCAGTCAGAAGATAGCAGTTTTGTCATTGTATGGCAGGATAGTATGTTTTATCCAGCGGTTGGCTTAACTCTGTAATTTGAAAAACTAAAGAAGTGAGGTATCTGACATTTTATTTTGGCCTGTGTTAAATTAAATTGTAATTTCCTTGGTATAACTTCCTGGAAAAAAATAATCTGGATGATTTCCAATGTTAGTCTTCTCATGAATATCATTGTCCAGTCTCAGCAATGTTTGACCTCTTACTTGACCTGTGCTCAGAACAACTCTGGCTAAGAAGCACTTTTTTAGTTAATAGAGAAGGGGAACATCGAGCAATAAATCTGCTGGAGAGAGTCTGTTATTCCAGACTGTTTTACACTGTGGTCAGGAGTGTATGTGCAGTTCAATTCTGTATATACTGGGTGTTTTGTCTTGTTTTTGTGGTTTATTCCGACTATTAACAGGGAGAGTGTGTGTGTGTATGTTTTGTTAGGCTGCACTGTAATTTCTCTTCAGATGGTCATAGAGCTAAATGCTAGCTGAGAAGTTTACTGTCTGGATTGTTTCAATACTTTGCTCTATCATGCTTGTTAAATATTAATTATGCATTCACATTACCTGAGAATGGTAGACAGTATTTATTGCTGAGGATTTGAAGGAAGTCTGACCACCACTTCAGCAGATGGCACTGTCTGCACAGGTGGAATTGGAATTTGAGTCCTAAGCCAGCTTTTGGCAGCAGTATCACTTTCAGAGATGGAGAGAACATCATCTTACTTTGGCTTACTGAATTGGCTGTGCTAGGTCAAATCTTTGTCACAACAGTGAGTAGGTGGAGGAAGTAGAATACATTGTCTTGTGAATAGCTAATGGTGCTTCATAGGGTATTTACCTTTAACTTACCAATTGGGAAAAGAATAAAACACCTACTTAAGGAAAAAGTCTTACAATATCATGTGTTTGAGAACTTCAAGTAGGTAGTTACCAGAACAAGTGTGCTGCCAGAAATACCCAAAAATGCAAAAGATGTGAAAAATCTTTTAGTGGTCTTCAAGCTATTATTATAAAAAGCTCTGAAGTACTAGTCTTGAAGACTTCTCTTTCCATATTTCAGTGATGTCGTGTCAATAAGCCTAAAGGAAACAGCCTACCCCTGCAATGTTGGGGCTTAAGTGTGGTCCTAAATACCACAGACGCATCTTTGTGATAGCAAACTGTGGCAAGTACTTTGTTGTCTCTGTTAGAGTTTCATGTTAACAACATTTTACATTTATCCAAAGTTTTTCTCACCTTGCATCCTAATGTTGATTTTGCTTTCTATTGATCAGTTATTACTTGGTCCTTTGTTTTCAGCATGGGGGAAAAATGCATGAGTCATGCAGAATGATCAAAGCATTTAATGTGGTAAGCAGTATGAAACTGAGGATGTAATTGGTAATTTAAAAGCATAACATGTTACGCACCTCTGAATTCTGTTCTATAAGAATGTGCAGTGTCAGGTTGATGTTTTTCATGATGTAATGTGCTAAATAATCTTTTACTCATTAATGGCAGTATAGCTAAAACACTCCTTGCACAGAAGGGATGTGATGAATTCATGCAAAGTACAAAATCTCACTTGCAGCGTCTGGTAGTTTACATGGCTCTAGGTGGTGAGAGGGAGAGGTAGGATGCCTAGCATAAGAGTGTATTTTCTGAAGTCCTGTAAATGGGTTTCTCTGCTGATATGTGGGATATATTCTTGGACTTGGTATTTGATAGGGGCACAAAGCAGTCTTAAGTAGTCCATTACACTTCGGTATATTAATATATATATTATATAGGCACATTAAATCATGGATATTCATACCCACTGTAACTTTATTCCCCTGTAGCCAGGAATTGCCCATTAAGAATGAGTAACAGCCTGCAGCTGCACACATGGTGGAGAAGCAGGCAGCTCTGTTCTGACTGGCAGGAAGGAGTTCAACTTTTCTGCCTGTGAGAGGTGGAGGAAATAACATGTATCTGGTCCTTGAGAGATCGAGTGTGCTTAATTTGTGTTGTGGGTAGAGGCTTTTACTAATGCAATAGACAAAAAGAGTGAAGACCTCAGGAATGATGGAAAGGTGTGGAAGTTTTGTGTTGGTGTGCAGGTTTGTTGGTTTGCTTTTGTGGTGTGGGGTTTTTGTTTGTTTTAATAAATGAAGGTAATAAACTGACTTGAATGCTGGGTAAGTGAAAGGTGTTACAATACCACCACGTCGGGGGGGGGGGGCGCGGGGGGGTGAGCGGGAGGGGGAGCAGGGAGGAGGGACACCACCACCACCACAAAAATACCCCAAATCAGCAAAAACTTGGTTGGACTAAAATTGACCGTGTGGCCTGAACTAACTTGACACTATCTCCTTGTAGATCACATTCAATAGTCCTGTTTTGTCCCAGTCAGACACTTAACTCTCGGTGTGTGCACAGGGAGAATAACAATTACAGTTACAATGCATTGAGCTTCCAAGCATTAAAGAAATGCTTGTCCTTACAGTAAATTTTTCCCATTCATCTCTGTTCTTTCTTTCTTTCCTTCCCTCCTCCATATGACTTTACTGTCTCTTACCTTAGTTGTTCAGTGTTTGTACCAGCCTTAAAAACAAGTTTGATCATAATGGCATGTAAAAGGTCATGAATTTGAAATGCTAGTCTGTCTTGTGTTTTTAAAGGCAATCTAAATAAACTCGGAGATTACAAGACACCAAGAATAGCTGACCTATAAAGAATAATGATTGGGCACCTGACTCATAGTGCATGTAGCACTTCTGTCGTTCAAAACGTTTTTACTGATCAGGAAACTCTTAAAGTTGGTATTTTGTCCAAGCCTATCATCCTAATACAGGCTTCTGCTCTAGTTAGCATCTTTGTGCATTCAAATGTAGCAATGTTCATTCTAAGCCAAGAAAAGTAAGTGAACATGTAGATTTGCAAACTGAAGACTGACGTCTGCAGCAGGAAATACATAGATAAGCTCATCACAGTGGTGTAATCTTCAGAAAATCTATTTTAAGTTATTCAGTATTGCACCTGCCACTGTCACTACTGAAGAAGCACTTCTCCACCTTTGTGGCATCAGACCTGAAATTCTGATCTCTTGTGTCTTGTGAATACAGAAGCTAGGACAGTTTAGTTGAAAAAGATTGGTAGGCTTTGTGTTTTAATGAATGTATTTTAACAAAGTGTAGTTGACTAGAGCAATTCTGTACTAACTCCTAAGTAGGTTTCTTCTTTACTAGATGCCTTATGCAGTACAACTCTGAGTATGTCTCTTGTAGGTAGCATTTGTACTCGGAGCGGGGGGGTACTTTCATTTTCTCAAATGGCTTAGCAGCTCTCTCTATACCTTGCTGCCTCAGTAGATCAAAAAGCCTCTTCTCTTACTAAGAGTTAAAAACTGCAATGCATTTTTTTTTTTTTCTTATAACAAAAATTGTAATTTGGAGAAATGAGAGATGGGAACTTATACCATTGACACTGATAGTTATTCAAGGGCAAGGTTAGGTATAGTCTTTGCCAGCCTGTGTGTGTTTGTACAGCTCACGTTTCTGCTCATCACTATATGATGGTTTATTTCCATTGTGTGTTATACAGAGGAATAAAGTACTTAAAATGCAGATATTATGGAGTCTACAAAAGCATGCTTGTTTAACAGACTAGCTTTTAATCATTACTGTGATTCACTATGTGCTTTTTCTATAGACATTTCTTTCCTATAGCACTGAAGTGGTTAATTCTAAAAGGTGGGTTTTGTTTGTTCATTTTTGAAATCTGAAATAAGCTTGATAGTTTCAGGTGATGCTCTAGAAGCTTTTTAGTTTGAAGTTTTTAACTGAACTGTATATGAGCTTTCTATATGGAAGGCACATGTGACTTCTTAAAAGGTGCATAGACTGTTTAGGGTGTTGAGGGAAACTTCTTTATGGTTCCCTGACATGAGATGCTGACCCTTAACTCACAAATGAACAAATTTACACAAATGGTGATACTTGGTTTTCTTGATAATGGTTTTGCTCTCCCTACATAACTTAAATATTGTGTAATGTTCGGTATAAATATCAATCAAGTTCTATTACTATTTAGATGTGAATGATTGCTTGAGGACATGAAACTGTACTTCACAGAAGAGGTAGTTAAACCTGACAAGAATGGTGTAAACTAAGCACTCTTAATGGGATGGTGCAGCTGTTGTAGTTTTGTGTGTTATAGACCCCATGTAAACCCCATTGTTCACTCACTGATTCATCTTTTTAAATTATTTTTTGTTCATTTGCCTTTTTCCCCCAACCAGAAGTGAAGTTGTGTATGTGTTGGGTATCTCTTAAGCCTCTTTATTAACATTAGAGTTGCATAGTGTACACTGGACTAAAAAGTTCATAGAAAAAGTTATCAGGCTACAAAACACACAGACTAAAATAAATGTGGCTTGCACTCCCAGCTTCTGATATGTGGTGGCTCAGGGAGAGAACAGCAGTGTAAGTATGGCTGAGGTTTTTGTGCTGTTCTTGCTGCCCTCGGTAGGATGCCCATGGGCTCCTCTTCTGGGACGGTGTGAGGCAAAGTGGCATTCTGATAAAATCCACGCTTGTCTTGCAGTTAGTTTCCAGAAGTGTTTCTGCATTCTTTGAAGAGTTTGGTTACTAGTAATACTTAGCATTTAGGTTAGCCCAGTCAACCAGTTTGGACACTTGTTTGTTTAAAGTCCTTGTGTAGTTGCATGATTTGGTGGTTAGAGATCTGACCTTCAAGCTCTAGGTAATGTTAAGTTTTAGAGTCGCAACTGCAAATTCTGAGGGAAAAATAGTAGCTCTGGGTAATGTTTTTGAGATCTTTTTAGCAAAAGAAACAAAATCCTGTTCTTAATTAGGCTTGGGGTTTTTTCCTACAGAATCTTTGAGCATATGTACGCCTGGGAAGCTGTTGATCTCTGTAGTTGGTGCAGTCTGGTCTATGGAAGGGAATGTTTTTAAGCTTTCAGTAGATTAATACTGGGGAGATGGAGGGACTCCTCAAGATTGTATGTTACGGCTTTGTTCCCTTGCCTGGTGTTTTTCTCTGCCTTACCTGTCTTGATTCTGTACTGCTGCTGAGTTGATTAGTGGATCTAGATTGAGGTATGCCTTAACTGCAAAGAAAAAGGGGTTGGTTTAATGAAGATCATTTGAAAACCTGGTCTGAGGAACAATTCCTGTGGAAGGAGTGGTAGGTTTCTTTTTTCCATAGCTGCCAAATAAAACTTTGAGAGAAATGTAGGATAAAACTTTACCCAACGCAATTGACTTCTTTTTAGGTCTTGTTATCTATCCAAATGTAGATTTATAGCTTACCTTTAACTTCACCCAGTGCTGGGTATGGTATTCTACTATGGTACGTAACTGGAATAGCTGAGGCACCCTTGTCTGTGTTGGAACACACAACCCTGTGTGCATCTGCATGTTAGTATTGTTCAGAAGAGTAGTGCAACAGAATAGAGGCTTGTTTGCTATGAAGTTAGGCTATACCATGTTACTCGTTGTTCAAGTGACGCTGCTTTTTAAAATCAGTGCTCAGTACTGTTAACAGTAGTATCAATCCCTGTAACTAATAAAAATGCTGGAATCCAGGTGTACGGCTTTGACATGCAAAATTGAGTTGTTACGCAGTGTTGCTGACACAGTAATGTTTAAGCAACCGGCAAGATACTGCTGTGTCTATCTTTTAACTTGGCGACTTCATATAATTTTATTATGAGTCAGCTGATGAAATGATCCTGAAGTTGCACTTCCATTTTCCCCATACGAGGGGAAAATAATTTTGCTATAAAGATTTACTCAGGTTCTCCTAAATGGCTTTGTAACTGAAACCTCTGATAAGGAAAGGCTAAATTCTAAGGGCTGTTCTCATTCAGTTGTAGACAGTATCCTGAAAGCTGTATTCTTGTAAACTGTGTCAAACCTTAGTTTATTTTGTGTTACAGTCTGATTTCAACATGGAGGTCATGCCCTGGACTACTTAAGTAATATGTTAAAAGCATCTTAATGTGTCTCAAATACCAATGATACAGCTGGAACAGTGGCCTGTGGTAAGGAAGGGGGGCTTCGACAGGTTTGCAGTTAAGTCTGGAATCTTGTCAAATGTGGCTGTGCAGCAGTCATGTGAGATGGGCTGAGCTGGTTTGACTGTGTTGTTACTGAAGAGAAGCAACTCTGTTGTTTTCCTAGAGCCTTGCAATGGTCTTTACATTACCTGTCTGTGAACTGATTTAGCAGCAGAAGACTCACTGAAGAGTAACTCCCCTCCCCTCCATGGGTTACAGGGCTGCATAGTCTGTGGAGCTCCATGAGAGCCAAAGTGATTACAGAGGAAAAGATGGGGAATTTTTATGGCTGTTACCAATGCTGAGGAGATGGGATAACTCCTGCTAGTATTGAGCTGTTAGCAATTCCTAAACAGACTATTTCAAACTTATACTATGTGTCCTGTGGTACTGAATGCATGTAGTGCAGTGGCAATTTGGCAAGCAGCAGAGTCATTTCAGTCTTTTTAGGTAGTCTGAACGGGATCCATGCCTGGGAAGATTGAGGTGTTAAATTCTGCTTGTGAACTATACTGTGTAATTAATGTATGTGTTAATAGCATTTTCCCTGTTCCTAGGTTGTGTACGTTATCATCTCTAGTGTGTCTTGAGCCAATCTCATTGATTTCTTCATCTTTGCCTGTCTGTTTTCCACAGTAATTTAAGACACAAAACTAATTTCAGTCTTCTGGTAACAGGATGGCAAATCACTCTCCATTTCTTCTAGCATAGTCATGATCTCTAGTACTAATGCTGTTAGACTTCTGGGTCAACTGCCATGTGTGTTCTCTCCCTCCTACCGCACCATTCACTGAGTGAGCATAGCAGGTGAAAATTTCCCAGAAGTTATAAGCATTTTGCTGCTGGAAGTCCACAAATACTGCAGCAAGATTCCAAGAAAAGGGCAGACTCCTTGCATGCTCTTAGAGATGTCTGATTTGAACATGGGGAAAGCAGTCAGCTGTGATGCTCAAGACAGTGTGGCCGACCTGATTTCTAACCAGTGTTCCAGATAGAAAGACTGATAATTACCTAGGTTTCTTGATAGTCTCTTAATTACAAAATCATGTATTTTTAAAAGTAAATTAGATCACATTTTCACTGAGCATTTGCTGTTTAATCCTATGCAGCTATTTTAAGTTGGCATTTGTAGCAGAGATCTAATTATTATAGTAATTACAGTAGAATCCTTCTTAATTGACTGCTCATGAGACTGACAGTTGATCAACAGAAGCAATCTCTGTATTTTTTTCCCCATGTTTGGAACACGAAGGGACAGTTTTAGGCTCTGCTACAGTAACAAGAAAACAATTTTCTCTACTGTATAGAACAGCTCAGGGCTTTGAGAGATCTTGCAGCTTTGGAAAGGAAGATCTACAGCCATGTGGTTTGGGTGAATCCTCAGGCAGCTTACACTGATGTGAGAAGGTGCTTACCCTGTGTCCATATATGTTAGTAGTCATAACAGAAAGGTGGCTGACAATTGCTTGTGGGCCAGGCGGGGTGGGGGGGAAGTAATCTGTCTTCCTCGAGACTGACCCATCACAGGGGGAGAGCAAGGAATGACATAATGCTGCTGTGTTGACCCACCACTTCTGTCCTGTTTTGATCATGTGTGCTTGTTGTGACCGAATTTAAACTATTGCTAACACATTATATGATATTCAGGTACTTGAGGTCAAGAGGGTAGAAGCTGCATTTATGCTTACCAACATAACTGTTGCCTTGCCACTATCAAAGGTCAGATCTATAAGCTGGTATTCAGGAGTTGGGCTCTGCTGTCTCAGAGTCAAGGATCAGGGACTGATCTTGTGCCAGAATACCTGTTGAAGACTTCTGTGTTCTGTAAGGCAGGATCAGATTGCCCTCATCAGTACAACTTCAGTTGGGTTTGGAGCTCTTTACCAGCAGCTGTTTGGAAACATTCTGTAACAAACTTGTCAGAATGTCTTTGCTGTTTTGCATGTAGTTACGTGTGACTGGATATGTGTGTGAGGTAGTAAAAAGGAAAGTGTGTGCTATGTTTCTGTAATAAGCTGTGAAGCCTGTTGTTCAGGAAGAACTTAGCATTTTTGCTTTCAGTCATACTAGAGCCACCTGCTGCTCTGAAGATGAGAAAAATGCAAAGGAAATCTGGAGTGTCCCTGAACAGTTTACGTTGATCTGAGATGGCTACTCTGTTCTGGCTGTGCATTTTGGGCCTTTGCTTGCAGCACTGCTGGTTTTTGTCTGTCCCTGAGCGAGCCCTTTCTATTACAGTGGCAGATAACTACCCCCCAGAGAGTCCCACAGAAATGCATTTCTGATACCTGAATTGGCTCTAGGGAGGGGGAAGGAAATAATGTGAATGAGGGGTGGCATTAAAAAAAAAAACAATTTTTTTTTTTTGCGTGTAATTCTCTGAGATCACTCTCTGCGATCCTTCTAATCTTGGATAGAAGTTGTCTGATGAGTAAATTGCAGGACATCTAAGGTCTGTTAACAGGAGGAGAAAGCGAAGAGATTGAGCCAGTTTGGTTTATTCATTTCCGTCTCCTTTGTGCACAGATTTATTGGAATGAATCTATTGTCAAATTTCCTTTTAGAGTGATTGATTGTCACTCTTCTGAAAGAGGCCGCCTTCCCTGATTGTGCAGGTTACTGAGATTCTCATGGCTGAGAGACAGGATATGTACCCCAGAGCTCACTGAGCCACGGACAGGCAGAGGTTGGGGAGTGATTTGCACACAGGAGGTCATAGAAGTGCTTCAGTAGTCCCCACCACACGCTGTGGGATGAGTTGGTCTAACAGTCTCAGTGTGCAAGCTGAGTCTTCTAGCAGCTTTGCTGTGTTGTCCTCCACTATCCTTCCGCCAGTAAATGTTGCTGATGTGAGGTAACCGAGGTGTAGGAACAATATTGTCCCTGTGAATTTAGCAGCCCAAAATCTTTACCTTACAGCCTGGAATCAGGTTGCTCTTGCACCAGTTAATCACCTCTGGATGATGTAATTAATGACTTCTGATTTGTTTTTTTTCAGTTCCTAATGTTTTCTTATTTCATCTGAATTACAGAGTAGTGTGTGTTTAAGATGAGCTGCAGTTTTGTTGGATTCTTCTTGTGTGTTCAGGTTTTTTCTAAAAGTTTTGGATCACAAGTTGCTAGAAGGTACAATGTGTATAAAAAAAGATGGTTCTGTGAGTTTGTATACTTGTAGTCCTTCATTCTGTCTCAACCGTGATCTGTTTTAGTGTAACTTGTGAACCTAATGCTTCTTGACAACTACCTGTTGAAACTGGTATCCTTTTTAGTTCCTGGACCTTAAATTTTATAGTGCAAGCTGTGAGACTGCAACTTTGGAAAGTACTTGTCAGGCAAGGGGTGGGTATGAGAGGATTCTCCTTGGGCATACTGATGTAATTCAGCAGGTCTGCGGAGACCAGTAGATGGGCGGTGGTTTGATGTGGTTCCCAGTAAATACAGAATCCATTGTAGTGTCCTTTCTTACAGTTTCTGTATTTCAGAGGTGAAGGTGTGATTTGCAAGTGACTTGAACTCACTCCTGTGCCCTTTTTATAAGTACCAATATTTTTAAAATTCTTCCACTTGCTTTTCCTCCACCACCCCATCTTTTGCTTCCCCCAGCAAAGAGAGCGCTCCCTTTCCCAGGGGAGGCTTTGAGACTTCGGAGACTTTCTGCTCTGCTTTATGGGTTGGACTTCAGAATTGGCTGTTTTGGTCGTTTCCTTTTATTACGAAGATGCAATCACTTCTGCTGGAGTAACTTTTTTTTTAATTGACTTTCCAGGATGATAATGTGCATTCTGACTCTTTGGTTTGTTCACCTCTTAATGGCAGGGTTATGTCACTTAGTGTTTCAATGTCTTGTGTTGTGGTTATCTGACTTTGAATGCAGCACACCTTGGAGACTATAGAGTAAATATTTCGTCAAAGACATCTTTGTGTTCTGTCAATGCCAGGTTTTCTTGAGAAACTGTAACTAACTTGGAATCCAACAGTCATGTTGCCAAAAACATACCAAGTTATTACCAAAATGTGAAAGAAGGCAAATACTGCTTGCTTTCAGTTGCTATGCTTCTGCTTGCAGGCAAGAGTGCCTCCTTGTAGTCAGGTTGAACCACAATTATAGTATCCTTTCTTTTGTGTTCTAATGATTGTAATTCAGCTTTTTTTAACATAGTGTGCTAGAGATGCAACAAGTAGGCAAGTACTAAACTTGTTTTGAAGAATTACACCCTTGTCCTTGCATTATCATTTGAGAGAAGTCCTGTTTCTCCCCAAAGCAGAACTGAAGTTCCAATTCCTTCAGGCTGCAGTGAGAGCTGCTCTGCTGTGTTCCTGTTCTCCTTAGTGCCTTTTTGCTGCCAGCTTGCTTTAGATTATCTCTTCAGTCTTTGTTTTGGAACATGAATGGCAATACTGATACAGTAAGAGTGGATACAAGGGACAAACTTGGTATCTCAAAATTAATGGAAAGGAAGACTATAGAATAAAGAAGGGTGTAGAGATACGATTTTGCTTATGAAATATAAATACATTATGCCTTGCTGCATTCTGGGTAGTCAGAAGAAAGGTTGCTGTTTTGATGGGCTTTTCCTGTAGACTGTCTAATTAGAGGAAAACTTCTAAAGGAGGAAAGTAGTTGTCAAGCTTTTGTTTGTTTAAACAATTAGCAGGGTAATACGATAAGTGTTGGAATCTTAACTTTTCTGGATAGGAATATAATGGGATGCATAAGGTGCAGTTTCATGTTACTGGCTGGGTGTTGTGAAAAGTGATGAAGCTGCTTCTCAGACACCCTCTGTCACTGGGCTGAGTGCTCCTACTGCATCCCTTTGACCCTGGGATTGTCTGACCACACGATGAGCCAGTGTAGGAAGCTAACCTGACAGAAAATTAATGGGGGGAGGAGGTGGGGGGTGGGCAAGCAGATTCTTTGGTTCTGGACGAACACTCTGAATAGCTTTAAAAGCAAATTTAGATGAGCATTAGTACAGGGTAGAGGGAATTAAGTTTGAGGAACAGTACCATTGTTCTTACAGGATCAATTTAGCATCACAGCACAACCAACTGCCAAAGTTGTATTTTTGGTAGCTTTTATGTCAGGCAGAGAAAGCAACTGAAGAGGAAGGCTTTTCTGGGTATGAGCTTAACTTACAGGTTGAAAATAACTAAACATAAAAGTGGAAGGCAGTTTCAGCGAGTGTAAACTACCTTCAGTAAGTACGTGTTGTAAAACAGGGTATGTATGAAAGATCCAAGTGAAGCAAGGCGAGAAAGAGGGAGGGAAGAAACTGCTAGGTCTCCTATGTTGTTCAGTAGCTTGGACTGAAATTTTATAAGACAACTGCAGCTATTCCAATGTAGTTTCAATAGGAAGGTTACCTTAACACAGGAATCTGGATGCACCAAAAGTGGAAACAGGTTAATAGGAACAAATAATAATGTGAACAATTAATATTTACGTGAAAGACTTACCTCAAAAGGAGGAACAAGGTGAGATCCATCTAGCAATGAAAGAATATGCAGAAGAAGGGAATATTCTGTAAATATTTGTAGCAAGAGGAACTTTCTTGATTGTATGCGATACTGAGATGGCTGAAATGTTTATCTGCCATAGCTTTTCATGAGTCTTTTTTTTGCACTTACTGCCTTGTGTTATGATGCAGCTAAGACAGTTTAATGGCTAGTTGCTACCAAAGGGGATCATCTTTCTCTGTCTCTTCGTTTCCCCACTGCCTCCCCTGCCCCTTGGCAGTTCAGGGAGCTAATTTGTCAGAAGACTAATTGTTTCTAATTGGTTTTAGGGGAAAAAGCAGGAGAGATGGGTTTCTGTGAATTTGGTTCCCTAAGCTGTCCTCATAGGTTCAGTCTGGCAGAAGGCAGCGGTAATATGGAGAATAAGGGGCACAAGACTGCCCCTTGTGGTGGTAGCTAACTGTTAGGTGAGTTTCCTTCTAGCGTGACAAATTACAGCCTTTGTGCTTGACTAATCCACCTAAAATTCATGCTAGGAATTTAAAGAAAGTCTGAAGTAAATTCTCAAATAGCTGTGAAATTCTGAGGGACAGATGATGTCCCAGAGGAGAAGGGAAAAAGGCACTGCAACTGTGCTTCTTAAAGAAAAAAACCCAAACACTAACCAAAACCCACAACAGAAAACCCACAAAAAAAACCCCAAACCAAAACCCTGTAACAGCCTTTGAAAAGGTGGGAGCCAGAGGCTTACAAACAAGCTATCTTATCTATTCCTGGAGGAATATGGATAATGTAAATTATTAGGCCCCAGTAATCATCTGGAAGATACTAATCTCTTTGTGAGCAACTAATATGAGTTTCTCAAGAGCAAACCCCAGTTAATCTAGTCTTAACTACTTTCTGTGGCAGGGTGAGGGACCTAACGGATAGTTCCATCTTGACTTTTAAAAAAGGCAGTGAACAGAAACAGCGTTACAGAAACTTGTATAGTGGCAATATATCTGATTAGAAAACTATCTCTGGAAATGGATGAAGAACCAAAGTGAAAAGATTTGGTAAATTTCTGAAGAGGTCTGTCTTTAAGTGTGCCTTTTAGTATTTTCAGGAGTGACTTGGACTACAGCATCTACATACTAAATCAAGATAACATGAAGGGTGACCAACATGTTTGATTAGGATTTGGAATTCAAAATAATTCTGACAAACTGAGGAAACCATTGCATTTTTAATGGAAGGCTAGAGTTGCAGATGAATGATGTGTAGCATTTGGGTGGGAGCAATCAGCTGTGCAATCACAGTGGAGAATGACTGCAGAATAGAAACTGTAAACTGTAGTAGGTTAGTTAACTGTAGATACTTAACACTTTTTCATGTTAAAAATGGGTGTTTCCAGAGTTACCAGTTGCACCTGATTGCATGTATATATGCACACACACACGCACATATATAGGAGAGAGAGAGATGTGCTGAGCCACCAGCTGAGATGTTGAACTTGGGGGCACAGTTGCTGTTGCTGATTTCTGTCCAAATAGTGAGAACTTGGTGCGTGGGGTGTAAAGAGAAGACTGTCTTGTCTGCTTATTTTCGTTTATGTAGTAGAGTGTCTCTTGTGATGAAACAGATGTGAACAGCAGATGAGTTTACCTGTTTCAGTGGAGGAACAGTTCCTTTCACAATTTGTGGGTCTGCTAATACTCCCTGCTCAAGTACTGAGTATTTTTGTAATTGGGATGAAACTTGGGCAAAACTACGATTTGTGCTTCTGTTTCAAGAATATTGTTGAGAATTCTTCAAATACTTGTTACTGAAATCTGTTGGGAAATCAGTATAGACTATTGGTACTAACTAGCAGTGCCCACTTCCATATCTGAGATGGATCAGGGAAATTGAAAACTTAATTCAGTGTATTAACCCCCTTTTCCTGAAACAAAGCATTTTTTTGTGTTTAAAAACACAAGTTGGGAAAAATGCACCAGGAATCCTTCATATGATTATAAAAGCAGTAAGCCTTTGCTGTTACTCAGAAGCCATTTGCTATTACTATGTATTTGACATAGAACCCTACTATACTATATGGAAATAAAGCTTAATTCCCTGTTCTGCAACAGTTTCAGCCATTGGGACAAAATCCTGAAGAATTATTACTGTTTACACAAACTTGAGGTGTCCAGCAGCAGTACTTCATTAAAAGCTAGGGAAAAAAAATACATCTTTATACCATGCCCAAGAAAGAATTTTAGCTGCCACATCTCCTAGGTGACCTGTGTCTACATTTAACAAATACTAGAGAATCAAAATCAGTCCAGTGAGTTTTACCTGTGACTGTGATACGTCTTATTCCCAGGATCAGTCTCTTCTTGTGAAGAAAATTTTTAACAGGACAGATGTGAAAAAATATCTGCAGCTTGTTTGAAGGTTAAAATAGACTAAAATCCCGTGAATCCCTGTAGCAGAATTATATCCTGAAGCAGGTTTTAGTTTGAAGCTGCACTAACTCTGCACTTTACAGTAAAGGCTACTTTATACTTTTCTTGGGTTTTTTTTTAAGTTTAGACAGGTGTTAATTGCCTTTATTGTACTGAAGAGGAGGTAAATTGAAGTCAAACAGGCAAAGGTGTAATAAGATCATACGGATGAACACTGGTATGTTTTTACTTCCATATTAAAAGCGGTTATCCCTGCCACCCTTCGCTGCAGTTCTTGTTTTGGGTATTTGAGTAATCTGGTTTATAGCATCTCACTGATAGCTGTATTGGCACAACTGGTGGACCACTGGTTTACTGAACACCTAGGAAGGAACATCTGAATGTAGAAACTTAAGAAACCAGCTTTGGTACTAGGGAAAAAATACCATGTTACACTGTCAGTAAACCACTTACATACATGCACACATCTTGCTGTGTGGGTTTTTGTTGGTTGCTCTGTATGAACTCTGCTGATGGTACTTACGGTCTTGGCAGCACCACAGGAAGGATGGAATGCACTTGAATAGTAGCATTCATTCATGATGTTTCCAGTCTGTTACTTGCGTTGTAGTAACAGATACAAATGCCATCTACTTCTAAGCTTGAAAAACAGTTGCAGATTTCTAAAAGTTAATGTTTCTCACCCTCATGGTTTATAGTTTATTATTAAACTTCATTTGACAGAGTGGGAGGGGGAAAATGAGGATAATAGAAAGCATTGCAATAAACAAGAATGTCTTTAGGAATCATTTCTCTGCATAAAAATAGTTGCTTCTCTTCATAGGCAATGATGGCAGGCCTCCTTTCTGGTTTTCTGATATCACTGTCAGTAAATGGCTGTTGCAAATACAGAATAATACCAGAATGAATATCTGTCTGCAGCTACTTGTTATAATCTGTATGTGTAATCAATCTTAAGTGTCTCTCCAGAAATATGTAAAGATGGATTTATGTGGCTTGGTGAGCCAAGAACATGTAACTTGGCTTACTAAGTTTAGTAACTGAAGTGTGTGTGTTTGTGTAAGAGGGAGAGCTCCACCTACTGGAAAAACCTTCCGGTTACAGAGTGTGTTTTGAGTCAAGTGTGCGATACACTTTTTGTGGTTTTTTGTTTTTTGTTTTGTGTGTGGGTTTTTTTTTTTGTCTGGCCTGTGGGATTTGGAGTAAGAGTATTTGCAAAGAAATAGAGTTCCTTCAACTTTAAAAAGTCTGAGCTCTGAAAATATTTTCTCAGATTTTCATCTTGACTTGTTTTGGTTTTAGGAACATCATCTCCAACGGGCTATCTCAGCACAACAAGTATATGGAGAGAAGAGGGATAACATGGTTATACCAGTTCCAGAAGCAGAAAGTAATATTGCGTACTATGAATCTATATATCCTGGAGAATTTAAAATGCCAAAGCAGCTGATTCACATACAGCGTAAGTAATTCAATTCATTTATTGATGTCTACAGCAAGAACTTTAGTAGTTGAAGAGGTTACTCCTAAATGTCTATTGAGCTTTCATCAAGACTGTCTTCTGAGAATTATTTTTTTCCAACATTTAAAAGAATACATAATTCTTACTGAAGAGGTAGATTTAGTTCTTGATCAAGAAATAGATGTCCTTGAATCTGTGTCTATATGTTAATACTTTAAATTTAGCAATCTCAAAGACCTATTTCTGTCCTCTATAATACTCAGTAGTTACAGCTTGTAGGGAAGTTTAGGTTTGTTAGCAAGGAGAGACACAAATCTACTTGAAGAGGAGAATATATAATACATAGTTAAGAAATAGTACCTGTCCCCTGAAGCTTAACCAGTATAAGTTACGGTAGAGTGGATTGGGAAGCCAGGCAGAAATGGCAGTAGTAGTAGTAGTAGTAGTATTTGCCTGTGCCTGGATTTCTACCTCTGAAAATAGGTGGGTTTTGCTATCACTGATAACTTGCAAATATGTTGGGATTTTGTTTTGGTTGGAAGACAGCAGCTCTTCTGTTTGGATGTGGCCCTGGATGTGAGCACTTCATTACTTCAGAGAACTCTTGAAAACATTATAAAAATATCATCTGTTGCAGAGTTCTGTTGCATGCTGTGATTAGTAGAATTTAAAAAGTAGTATCTGTGCTATGTAAACAGATCTCATGCCTAGTTAACTTTGGTTAAACGTTAGACTTCTGTGTCAGTCTGACCTTCAGTGATAGCCTAAAGTATTAGAGCATGCTGCTCCACGCCTAGGCAAATAGAGATACTAATACTGGCAGTCTTCCATTCTGATGCTAAGGTTATGCTTTTTCATTCTTTTCCTTATCTAGTGGTCTAAGAGCTGAAGTGATTTTTTTCAGCTATATTCTACCTATTTATTCATTAAAAGTGATGCTTTTCACAATGTGTTTCCAGGTGTGCACTGGGGAAGAATTATTAATCTCTTACAGACTTGAATGAAGCATGAGAACTAGGGAGGTCTTATTTTGAATGCAGAATGCTGCATTTTCATAGGCTATTGTGGAAAATGGAACAGTTGTTTGTGTTCTGTAAAACATTACTTGTGTTTGAAGATGCCCTGCTTACCTTGGGTAGACCCTGCTGGGCCGCTTCAGGCTGACTGATCTACATCACAAAAATAATTGATGAGAATATGTGTAAGGTCATTGTAATACAGTCTGCACACACTTTAACGCGTGCTTGGGCTGAAGTCTCAACTGTTGACAATACAATCCATAAAACTGCAGAATGCTAGACAACATTGAAAATTTTGACCAATGTAAAAATTTCTTCCTGAAAGCGATGAGGTAGAAAGCTGCTAGCTGGCATGACTGCCAGTGAGCTTTCATGGGTTAACAAAAGCATAGCCAAATAGATAGGAATTTCTATTCCTGATTTTTAATGGTGTAATTTTTTTCAAGAAAAAAGTAGACATAACTTCAAAGTAGCATTACTACAACATTCAAAAAAAATAGTTTTGGTTTGTCTTCAGAAGAATCTGGTATGTACTCCAGACACTGTTATGAGAACAAAACATTTCCGTAGTAAAACTAACTTTAACTTTCACTGTTACCATTTAGCTTTTAGTTTGGATGCTGAGCAGCCGGATTATGACTTGGATTCAGAAGATGAGATCTTTGTGAATAAGTTGAAGAAAAGAATGGACATCTCTCCTTTGCAATTTGAGGAGATGATAGACAGACTAGAAAAGGGCAGTGGTCAGCAGGTACAGTGGTACTTTGAATAAAGAGTTTGAAATACATACTCTATGTATTGCTATATGAAAGTGACATGCTGCGTTTTACATTTAGCCAGTCAGCCTGCAAGAGGCCAAGCTGTTGCTGAAGGAAGATGATGAATTGATCAGAGAAGTGTATGAGTACTGGATTAAAAAGAGGAAAAACTGTCGAGGTCCCTCTCTTATTCCAGCAGTGAAACAAGAGAAGCGAGATGGCTCCAGCACAAATGATCCTTACGTTGCTTTTAGAAGACGAACAGAAAAGATGCAGACACGAAAAGTAAGTAGATTAGTACTTCCCCTAGCTTTCTTTCTCTTCCTTCTCCCCCTCTCTAAAAGTAGCTTATATAAAGAAACAATTCTGCTATGTAGTATAAAATAATAAAATTTGGGGTGTTCTTTTGTTTTAATTTGAAAGGGTAAAAACGTAAAAGAAACTATTTTAGGACAGCTATTGAACAGAAGTTTGTATTTATTTTTTCACTAAATCTACTGCTAAACCTACTTAAGGTGTTGGTAAGCTTACTCATTGATAACGTGTTTTTTATATAGCTGTATTTTATATACAAATATAAATATAATTTTTATATAGTAATATATACTATTGCACTATTTTATAAATACTTAGAACTCAATTGAATTAAAGTAAATGATGTGGGGAAACATATACATTATATATCTACAGAATCGAAAAAATGATGAAGCATCTTATGAGAAGATGCTGAAGCTGCGTCGAGATCTGAGTCGTGCAGTAACCATACTGGAGATGATAAAGAGGAGGGAAAAAAGCAAGAGAGAGTTGCTGCATTTAACACTGGAAATTATGGAAAAGAGGTAACGTTTATGGAAAACTTGCTGCAGAAAGCTTTGGAAAGTACTTTGTATTCCAATTCCCACAATTCCCGATACTTAAAACAGTGAGAGTTTTTTTTAAACAAGTGTTTAGATTAGACTCTCTTCACATCTACAGGATGGATAGCATGTCTTCATATATGGCTATGGAGAGCAACATAAAAAGTTAGGAAGCTGCTTATTATGGAAAAGTGACCTATCGTGCTAATCCATATTGTTTTATTACACGTGCATGTATTCAAATGTATGTCTATATCCTATATATTGCATAGGGAAGAGAGATCATAGTTTCAGGTAAATTCATTTTGAAACTTGTGTTAAATTTAAGTGCATAGATTAAGGAAATCCCAGCTAGCTTTAAGGCTATTTCCAGTCATTACCATTATTCTTTTTCTTCGTTATTGCTGTTCTTTTTTAGCAAACCTTGATCTAATACCCTCTTGAGGAAAACAAATAAGCATTTCATACAGTGTAACACGTTGTTCTGTGAGTCATCTCCAACCAGTGCTTCTTTTGACATCCTGTTTGTCAGCTGTGCTGAAGACCAAATGCTCTGCTTTGTCAACTGTCACTTTCCAAACCAACCGAGAATCACATTTGCAATGTGGCGTTGTTCTTTAGGTTGATACTTAAAATCTGAGTAGACTTCTCTAGTTTAAGCATCTGTATTTGAAAAAATATGTTTTGAGTCAGTATTTTAAAGCTCTAAAACTAACTTTTTAGTCTGGTTTCTTAGGAAGACAAGTTGAATGTCATTCTGCCCTTTCTACCAGGGGTGCTTTTTTCAAATACTGACCGTTTTCAGTAGAAATAGGGGAGACATTGCAAAGAATTTCCAGTAGCTTTTTCAAGAAAATAAGCTGTTGAATAGAGGAGAGAATGGAAAAATTGCACTTCAGCTCAGCACTTTTCACATGACTTCAGATGTTACACGTTTCATGGATCTGCTTGTTGTGAAACTATTACGTAACACACAAGGGAGGATTCATGAATAAGGCACTCTCCCTCACTGTTTAAAACCTTTTGAGTGATAATTGTATTTTTTTAAAATGGTACCGGTCCCCAAGTGAGGGGGTAGGGAAAGCCTCTCCTGTTCTTCCCTTCTAGTTTCTGTTACTTTCCTTTCATTATGTTTTGAAGATGGTTTACAGGCTTTACAGAGTAGTTATCCTTTTATTTACTTGTCAGCATTAGTCATTGCAATGGAGTTTCCATGTTATTAATCCCCTTTTCTGGAGCAATGCTTTCTGTACTTCTTGCTGTCATCCTGGGCATCCCTTTACCCAAAGTTGCAAGTATTAGTCTGTGTTTCTTGGTGTTCTGCATTTTTTTACAGACATAGGTTGTAAAAATTCCAACAAATTTAAAGAAAATAATATTCTGATTTCAGGTATAATTTGGGTGACTACAGTGGAGAGATCATGTCTGAGGTCATGGCACAACGGCAGCTGATTAAACCTACCTATGCTATTCCCATCATTCCTGTGACTAACAGCAGTCCTTTTAAACACCAAGAAGCTATGGAGTTGAAAGAATTTAAAGTTAAAGTGAGTAAAGTCAGTTAACAGAGTTTCTAGTTCATGCTGTTACATATGTAAGATACAGCATTTTAGGATGGGTTGAGGGAGGGAGCTGAAACTGGAAATAGACTAGCAAAGCTGCAATTGGAATAAAATGCTTTGTTCTGTTGGAATTATGAGGATAACATTCAGACTACTGGCATTCCTCAAGGTGGAAATAAAGGAAGTATAGACGACTACAGACAAAAGGACACATGCAATTGTATTATTATTCTGGGGGATATGAACATTTTTCTCTAATAGTGTCCATAAAGTTAGGATATCCTGTACAAAACTGTATTTACTACCTAGATATTGGACAAAGGTAGGACTAACGAGGTAAAACCTATATCTTATTCTAAACTCATGTAGTTATTTTAATCTGGATGGGGTTTTTTTGTTTGTTTTTAAACATGTTCCACTCATATTCCCAGCATGCTATGTACCTTTATGTGGTTTTGTATTTAAGTAAAGTATCAAATAACCTTATTTTAGAAAGCTGACCAGCACTTTTTTCCTGCAGGCTTTAATTTTGTTTCATACAAAGCATAGCTACAGTGCCAACAACTGAGCGTATTAAATAGGTCAGGTAACACAGGAGAAATGCTGAGGTATAATTTGAATTTTAAACAAAGACTTCTTAGAAGGAAGTCCAAAGGCTGTTCTGAATCTGACAAGGTGGCTTGAATCAGTGAATACTTCCATTGATAGCAGAGCACTGTAATTGAGATTTCTGGAGTGTACTTACCTATTAGTGATGTTGGGTCAAGCAGTGTTTTGCAGCTTGAAAGAAACCTGTTTCTTGGAAACTTGGGAAGTGCATTTAAACTTGACTTTGCATAGTATGGGGAAGTGTATTTAAATTTCAGAGGATTTTCTGAGATTCTAGGTATCTTTGAGAAGTCTAATTCTGGGGGTTTTTTTCCTTTAAAACGTTGTTTGGGACTTAGTAGGCATTTATGCAGCATTATTACTAACTTAAAAAGTCAGAAAACAAAAAAGGTGTGTCAGTGGAAATAAAACGCTAGCAGTCAAGATAACAGTACTACTTGGGAGAAGTAGACCAAAATATATAAAATTACCTAGCACAGATTTGAGCAAACAGTGATCAATTCCACCTTATCTGTTAAACTTTTTAATTACTAGAAATTAAATACAAATATTCATGAAACAACTACATGTTTTGCTGTCAAGATGGTGGAGAGATGAGTTCACTTTTTAGCTTGCTTACACAGGAGTTTTCTAAAACATTTTCTGAAGTTTTCTAAAACTCCAGTTTTAATCTAACTTGCTTGTGTGTGTAATTTTACACTGCTTTTTTTTTTCTTGCAGCAAGATAAACCTGATGTTATTAGACCCAAAAGAAAGTATGAGAAGAAGCCGAAAGTCTTACCTTCATCTGCTGCTGCTACTCCTCAACAGACAAGTCCTGCTGCACTGCCAGTCTTTAATGCTAAAGATTTGAATCAGTATGACTTTCCTAGCTCAGATGAAGAACCTTTCTCCCAGGTAGGACCTCTAGAGTTCTGTGCTGCTCTTGGGGAAAGAAGTAAAAATCGTTAATTTACTAGTATCTCTCCTCATGCACCCTTCATCCCCTCTTTAAAGGTTTTGTCTGGTTCTTCGGAGGCTGAGGAGGAGAATGATCCCGATGGTCCTTTCGCCTTCCGTAGGAAAGCAGGCTGTCAGTACTATGCTGTAAGTAGAATTCCCTTACGTATCATGAGACAGAGCATCATTACAGGAAAATATATTGTGTTTAATTGTTTAAAATTATTTTAAGCCTCATTTAGACCAACCTGGCAACTGGCCATGGAGTAGCCCTAAAGAGGGAAGATTAGGAGATGTGCGTTACAGATACTGCTTAACCACCCTCACTGTACCACAGAGGTGTATTGGGTTTGCACGAAGACGGGTCGGCCGTGGTGGAAGGTAAGCGCTACATAATTGCTGCTGGTTTTAAAAATTTTAAAAAAAATATCAGACATAAAGAGCAAAGTTAAAAAAGCCGACAACCTCAAAAGTGGAGACATCGGAGAGATTGACTTTTTAAATACTTCTATTTGATACAAGTTTCCTTAGCTGGTTAATGTCTCCATTTTTATTTTGTGATAGTGAAAGCCTCTTTAATACTTTTTTCTTAATGGTTTCTAGGGGCTTTTATTGCTAAAACTCCCAAGTTCTGAGGTGAAAATAAATGTATGGTTTCGGTTGTGATTGGTGGTTTGTATTTAAATGATTTGATAGTTGTCTTCAAATGTAGTCTTTAAAAAAGCAAAATTTTTTTGGAAAAAGCTTTTCTTGGTTTGGTCCATACTTGGTGATTTGCTAGTTGTAGAGGAGAATTTTGGGGGAATACTTACAAGTGACAGTAATTGTTACATTTCAAACATTGTCAGAAATGGCAAAGAATTAAGGACTTCAGGCATTCTGCTTCTAAGCACCTTTATCAAAGGTTTATCAAACTACTTATAAATGGTTAGTTATTTAAGCAATTTTATTTTATTATCTAGGTTTTTCTTTGCATTGTGGAACTCTATCTTCCAGCCTGATGATTTAAAAAAAAAAATTATATGTTGTTGCAGTGTCTTAATGTATACATGATGATGTAAATCAGCTGTTCAAACAGTAGAATCTAGAATATACATGTGAAGAGAAACCTCAGTGTACTACTTACTGTAAAATCATATATGGTCATGCATTGTGTTTGGGGGGAGGGTTGCTTGTTCTTAAACAACTTTGTCTAGTTTCTTCTATCCCTTTGTTGTCCCCAAGCACACATGGCAAGCTGGTGACTTTATTGGTATTTTCTTGTCACTGTGTAATTCTGCATTCTTTTCCTGTTTTTAGGGTGCTACTAGACAGAGCGCATTCGGACTACGATAATACATTTCATCAGCTGGATTTGGAAATGTTTTCCTCATCACAACACTCCTCAATCAGTCAATTTGCCAATACCTCAGAAACAAATACCTCGTCGGACAAATCTTTCTCGAAAGACCTCAGTCAGATACTAGTCAATATCAAATCATGTAGATGGCGGCATTTTAGGCCTCGGACACCATCCCTACATGACAGTGACAATGATGAACTCTCCTGTAGGAAATTATACAGGGGTATAAATCGAACAGGCACAGCACAACCCGGGACCCAGACATGCAGTACCTCTATACAAAGTAAAAGTAGCAGTGGTTCAGCACATCTTGGTATGTTTATTTTGAGAAACTTGTTTCTAGAAATTTTAAACTTGACTCAGAAAGTCCAGAATATTATTAGGTCATCAATACTTCCCATCATGGTCTATTTTGATGGTAACAGCCCACTTTCACTTTTATCTCTTTATTTGCTACGTAGATGTTTATTTGTATTTATTGCTAGCAGTAGTGTACTGCATCTCAAATTCATGCAAATGCTACCTTGGTATGTAATTACAGTTACAGAAATAGGAGGGTTTAGAAACCAGTATTGTGTAGGATTTAAGTTGACTCTGAAGATACGAATTTTTAAAATTGAAAATATGTTGATTGAAATGTTGATATAAATATCAAGTTCCTAACCTTTTTCTAACTCAAGGTGTGGTAGTGGTGGGAAATGTTTAGTTAAAATGTTTGTATTTAAAATCCCGGCATGTTATGAATTCTTATTTGAACTTGCATGAAATTAAATGCCATTTCCCATCCAAAAAATACCCAGCCTGCTCCCAGTGATGCATCTGCTCATGCTTGGCAGAACTTGGACTAATCACCTCTACATCTTGTCAGCAAGTGGCAGATTACATCTTACAGAACCTGAATTACAGAATTGAGGACTTGACTCAAAAAGAAAACTTGATGTGGTGTTAACTGTTTTTTAATTTAATTGGAATACTATTGGATAGCATCACTTCTTATATTGGGTTCTTCACACTGGAAGGCTGGTATTTATGTAGTTAGAACGTAACTTAAATAACTCTTGGATTTTGATCAGTCAGTACATTAAATGTCATCTTTTTATAGAAGGTAAAGTGATGTATTTTTTTTTACAAAGAAATAACTTTAAAAGTTCACCGTTTTGTAAGGAGTCTCTAGAATCATGTTTTCTTTGCCTTTTTGAATTATGGCTTTGGAAATAAATTAGAAAACCTGGATCATGTAGGAGTGGGGTGGGGAGAGATGGGTATGCCTAATAAACTCCCAGATCATGGGACGTTTTGGAGATTTGCTCAGTGTTGCCGTGGTATCAGATTACTTCAGTTATCCTGGTTTCCAATGTATTTTTTACCTTTCCTTCCTGTACCACCTGGGGTTTTTTTCTGAAAATTCTTCCTCCTTGGCATTTTTAGACTTAGTGGGCAGCTTTGTTCTGCTGATTTATCTCATGCTTCCTCTCCATGCTGTCCTAGAGTAGGTCCTTGCCCACATTCCAGTTCTTCTCTCTTTTATGACTCTTCTGGCTGGAAACCTACTAGGGCTAGAACCGATGGTTCTTCTGGTTTCTGATCTAAGTATGGCTTTTGATGTTTAAATTCTGCCCCTCCAGTGTTTCAAATCAGTGAAGTCTGGAACAGAGTAAGAGCATCCTCTGTCTAGTAGTCAGTCTGAACTGTGATAAAACCATTAGAAGTGTGGAGGAAAAAAAAGACTGTGTGATTAATGGATTATAAATACACTATAAAGTATTAATGGGTAATACATTACATCTGAAAATAACAGACTTGAAAAATTGGCTGATTTGAGTTTAAAGCATATGCCTTTGTGTGTATATATAAATAAACACACACCCCTACAGACTTTTTTTTTCCTTAAATAGAAGATTAAGATATTTATCTACATCATTTAGGAATTAATGCAATTGTTATTTATGGTGATGGGTTCTGTACAAGGTTTTACTTGTGTGGTTGCATTTTGAATCCTATGGGAAAGTAATACATACATACAGTACCTAGCATGTTACATTTATTTTTGTGCTTGGAATTCCATGCAGATGGTTTATCATCTGTATAAAATATTTAAATTAGTATTCTGAGCTTTTCCAAATTTAAATGTTGTAGAGTTTAGATTCATGTTTTTATTAGGCTTTCATACAGGAATGAAATAATAATTAAAAAAACCCTATGTCTGAATTCATAGATATACTTTACGTTAGTTATCACAGTTTTTGGATAGTCACTTGTTATTAATATAACTAGGTAGATTGTACCCATATAATTAATTATGATCTTAATTTGGATTCTTGTAGCATTAGAGATGTATATGAATTTGTGTGTACGTGGTGTAATGATGATCATCTGTTTAGGTGTAGATGTTTGAAAGGAGCATACAGTCTAGTTCATCTTGTTGCTGTTCTGTTTTCAAGTGTTCTCTTCAGTTTCTTAAATGATTCTTTTAATATACGTTGTCTACACAGAATACAGGTGTGTTTGTATGTCTCGTATGTATGAGTTTGACTTCTTCAAAGGTGCAGGTTGGTTGGGGCTGCAGCTGCTGAGTTATGTCGTCTTACTTTCTGTGGCAAATACTGTAAAAAAAAAAAAAAACCATCAGGTGTTGAACATCTGTACTAAAGCTTTTCTAGTAGTCACTACTGCAGATTTGCAACCCTATACAGTGTCCCTGTTCCATTTTCTAGCTGCCTTTAAAGCTGTGCGTTTGTTGTGGGCGTGGATTTTTTTAGGTTTATTTCTCTTTGCCTCTTAGGTTTTTGAAGTGGCAGTAGGTCTTTTTACCAGAAAATAACTTCTTAATGCATCTCTCTCTTTAAAAATCCTTTTATCCTTTTGCTGCTACTGTGAATTGTGGTAAAACCATATTGCTTATCTTCAAGATGAAGCTCATCCTGTGATTCTGTAGTGGCCAGCAGAGATGGTCGTACTGCTGTGTTTATTTTGCAATATCACATGATAAGGTTTTTCTGTTTCCATATTAAAGAAGTTTAGAGAAGTCTTGCACTTTTTCCACCTTGAATGATTCAGGCAACATGCTGCTGACATACAAAAATTCCTGTGGAAAACCTTGCCTTTTGAGTCTGTTATATGTGGCCAGCACAGGCATGAAGTTGAGATGGTATCTCAGGTCTCTGTTAATCAGAGACATGTTATAAAGGCTGTGCTATGACATACCATTCTCTGACTACAGGAAGCATTGTTTTTCATCCTGAAGATCGGAGAGAGGTTTTCCCCAAAGAGCCAGGCATCTTTATAAAAGTTTTGAAGTGCCTTTGACACTGAAGAAATGCAACCTAGCTTTCAGAGCGCTCGGCGTAAAAGATCTGTGGAAGATGAAGTTGTTGCATTGAGATTTTGTGTGTAAAGGCATGTCTCTTGAAAACAAACAAACAAAACAACCCCTTACAAGCTGCTTGAAAACTGGGCTTGTACTGGACTTCTCGTGTGCTGAAGGATAGACTTTGGCAGCAGGGTCAAGTGGCCAAGAAAAGCAGTGTTGTTTTTGAAGAGGGTGGTGCCTTTTCATCTTACTGAAGAATTTTGAAAAAGCATCCTTTGCCCTGAGCTGATTCAAGGATCTTCAGGCATATGTTATACAGAACACCACTGAAAAGCAGGCAAGAGTGTAAAAGCATAATTCTTGTGAGGGAGTAACTTGTTCAGTGGGAAAGCCATTCCCTCTGAACAAAATACAACAAAATTACTTCAGAAAAGAAGCATATATTGCTCACTGTCGCACAAGTTTCTGAATCATAATCTTCAGAGGTGGAGCTTGTGTCTTAAGTCTGGACTGTACAGTAGGCATGAACATTCATCTGAAGTATTTGTGTCCCAGGAATTTAGTCTTTCTTTTATAATAATTGATTGATCTAGTTTTGCCAGGCAAATGGTAGTCTTTGAACTGCATCACATTACAGAGAGACTGTGCCTTCTGTTGGAGACTTGATGTTAAATACGTTACATTCATATTTTTGAATGCTTGCATCTAATAATCAGAAGTTTAAGACCTTTAAAACTGTACAGCATGTATAGTTCTGTTGCAGCCTTGTATTTAGGAGGCAGACAAGAGATACCAGTCACCACTGAAAGATTTGAGCGCTGGTTCCCAGGCTCTACAGTAGGACCAGGCAACTGTCTTGCATTCTGTTCTTTTCTGCCTTCATCCAGAAGCTTGGTCACTTTGAAAGGAAAATCTGCAAGCTGTCAAGACTAAAGAGGCTAGCGGTTAACCAGAGTCTACTCACTAAACTTGTAATTCTTTCTTTGAGAAGAAGCTGAAGTATTCTGGCGGAAGCCTTACTGACTTACAGTTATGATGTAGACCTTACTGTACATGGAAAGACTCCAGGCATCCAGAATATAGTTAGAGAATCCAGAGTAGCTTACCTTGCATTTTCTTGTAAACTAGAGATTTAGATGATGTGCTGCAAGTTGTGCTTTGCAATTCAGTAACTTTTTCTGTGGGAATTCCATAGAAATAACATTTTTCCTAGTAAACCTGGATACTACTTTTGTATCTCTTAATCTGCTTTTAAAAGCAAGTTTGCACAATTGGGGGGGTCTAGCAGGATGGTGAACTATGCTTCTGTTTCCCAAATACGTTTAGCATTTCCATCTCGAAATTTGTAACGTTGACTGATGGATCTATGCTATACTATTTTTTTTGTGTTAAGAATTCCTGACACCCATCTTCAGGCACCTCTTTCCCAGAAGGAAGTAGGAGGAAGCTCCTCAAGCCTTGTGGCAGTTCCTTGCACCAGAGCAGAAGGACTTCTCCTACCTTTCCATTGCCTTCATGCCATCGCTGGCTGTGTTTAGATCTTTTTATTTAACCCTCGTATCTGAAATTGTCTCAACACTGCTGTCTTACCATTTTCCCTTTTCCAAATGCTTATTTTCACATTGCAGGATAAACTTGGTCATGAAAAATACTGACGTTTGTAATGGCCATTTCCAGTTATCGTTGTAACTTAAGAGTCTTGGCCCATCTGTGGCTGAGATGTTGAGATCCTAATTGAAGAAGCAATGGCCTGGGGAGTAACATGTTTATAGCCCACCTTTGGCTTAGTTGTAGGAGGAAATCTTAAAAGGAAACGTCTCTTTAATCTGGGAAATGCGACTGGGGATGGGGGAAGAGTTAACACTAAAAAAACCCAAGCACTTCTGGAGACTTAGAGACTTTGTAGTTATACTAGACTCTCATTCAGCTTTAACCCAGTTGGAGTAATACTTTGTTCCAAAGTGCTGGATCTTTGGGCTTATGTAAACTGTTACATTTTGTCTGCATCCCATGCAAGGATGGTCATGTTTGTAACTGCGGAGTAGAATGTGTGTACCCCAGCTGGCCTGTGGTGGTTCAGTGGGCAGACAAATACAAATGCATAGGAAGCATTTCTAGCTTTCATTCAATGGCTAGTAAAAATCATCATTAATTATTTTCTGTTTTTCTTCCACTATTAAGTAGGGAGTGCATATATAGATCTTGTATCTGGTTTATAATTTCTAAGTCTAGAGCTCTGATGTTAGGAATTTCACGCGTAAGTTCTGTTGGGCTGAAATATAAGGCTGTTGTAGTAATAATCAAGGGCATAATGATTCATGTTCTCATAGTGTCTAATAATGCCATGTTTAAGTAAAATCAATCTTGAACTTCTTTTCAGAAAGTGAAACATCTTTGGGCCTGGTGCATCAAATACTAAATCACACTGATGGCTCTAAGTCTCTCCAATCTTCCGAATTCACTGGTGAGAACTTGCTATACAGTAGAAAATCTTTAACCAGGCAATGTAAGCCAGATAACATCTCTTGTAAGATAGAGATAAAAAATGTGGTATTCTGGATTACTGAGTATTGTGAATGATGTTTGCTTTGCATGCACTTTGGCATTAGTAACCACTAATTGTTCTCTTATACAGCAGGGGTGTGATGCTCTCACGTATTTCCCTTAAGAAACATTGTAACATGATATATCACCTTTCCACCTGCTTTAGCAGTTCTGTAGTTTATGGGATTTCTCAGTTGGAAGCTTCAGTTGCGTCATCTTTCCTCTGTTACCTGGTCAAAACTGCCTTTTTAATGGCCATCACCTCAGCTGAAAGGATCAGGGAATCCAGTACTCTGAATGGATTTTTAGAGGGGTTCTTTGAACCCAATATAATCCTAATGCTTCCATTTTCCTACTGAAATAACATTTCTGCTCGTGAGAACAGATCCTTAACTTGGTATTATGAAGCAACTGCTTTAAGTTACTCTAATTTAAATACCTAACTCTTTAGATGTTTAAGAGGACTGAAGCATTTGCTGAAAGGTTTAAGCTGTTTGAGTCCCTCAGTATTAAACTTTTTTAAACTTTGTTTTTTTAAAAAATATGCTTACCTGGATAGGCCATTGTGTTTACTCTGTAAAGCTTGCTCAGTTACCCTGGCAAGTCTAGTGAGTATCTTCCATTCAGGAAGTGAAAAGGAATGCTAGTAGAGGGACCAGGAGTTTACATGTGCATTTTCTGCTTTCTAGGATATGCTTCCTGGTTTTTAGGAAACTGGTTCTTGAGGTCAAATTTTTTGTAAATCTGTATTCTCTTACTTCAGGGAAGCAGAGTGAAAACTAGTGAGTCACCTCACAGTAAAACTTGCAGAAGTAATCAGGAGGGGAGGCTGTGGCTGTTTACCATACAAACGCCAATAGCTAGCCCCCTTCCTCACTGGTTTCGGCCACTTCTGGGAAGGACTTGCATTTTCAGAGAAGCTAAATGTAAGCTACAGCATTGTAAAGCTAGTACACAGTAAACATTGTGGTAAAACTAGTTAGCACTGTAAAAATAGTTTTATATTGCAATATAAAACTGCTGAGAACGATGGATCTTCAAGAAGTCTGTTGACAGCATCACTGTTACTCTGCTCCAGAGTATCAACATCCCACAGAACTTGGTAGATATGTAAACAGAATCATCCAATTGAAAGATATTATTCAATGGCTTAATTTGAGCAAAAAATTGCCATGTAATTATCTCAGATTACAAATGTCTTGATTATAGTCATGTAAATGATCATAGGAAAACATATTCAGTGTAGTGTGTTAAAAAATTGAGTTATAGCACAAGATTTGTGGCTGTCGCTAAGGAGATAAAGGAGTCATTTATCCTGTCAGTCAGTCTCAGTAATGTACTTTTCTTGTGTTCATAGCTGCAAACGCCTGAAGCTTTTTCTTCCACCTTCCATTCCTTTTTGCAGTCTAAGCCAGAAAACATTTCTCTTGCTTGTTGCCAAAGTATAGCACTAATACAGTTGCAGAATAGGTGCGTGCATTGTCCCAAGCTGTTAAATGAAGAGGGTAACAGCATAACATGATGTACTGACTTAAAATCCCAAATGTTGTCTCAGCTGAAATGTTGTGACTTGGAATTCTACCAGAAACAATGCAGAAACGTACTGAGTTTTAATTGTTCCAATTCAAAAGAGTATGCGGCGAACAAACAAGAAAAAATCATTTATGTAGCCTAGTCTCTCAGTAAAACTTCAGCTACCCATCTTCTGACAACCATCTTGATGTGGCTAACTGCTGGCAGGGTTGTGCCTTACATGTCCCTAATGTTTAAGGTTAGGAAAGGAGTTGGATTAGGTTAATTTAAGGAGGCAGGTGACTTGCATAGATTACCTAAAGTCTCGGAATCGCAGCGTGGCAAGGGTTGGAAGGGACCTCAGGAGATCATCTAGTCATCTAGGTTGCACAGGACATCGTCCAGGTGGGTTTTGAATATCTCTGAAGAAGGAGACTCCACAACCTTATGTATGTATGTAGAAGTTTGGGGGGAAGGTACAGTTGGTAGCCATGAAAGACAGTCGAGATATTCTGAAATGTTCTTACTTACAGTGTATCAGTAGTGGTGGTTGAGATATTCCCACCTCAAGCCCGCAGTGAATTCTGTGTAGTGGATGAAGCTGGATGTTCTGTTACTGTCCAATTCAGTAAATTCTGTAGTATTAAGTAGTCATTACTGTATGATGGAACCATGACCACTGTGACCCTAGCATGCTGTTGAGAAATACTGCACTCCTGTCTAGGGCTGCTGAAGAAAGAAGCTGTTTTAAAATCTCACATGTTGTCTTTAGCATTGAATGTTACGTTTTTGTCTCTTTTTAACTTGAAGCTGTTGTTCAGTTGTCTGTTGCTTTACTAATTTTTTTTTAAAGCCTTGAAGGTCTCCAGTAATATGAGGAATACGTAACTTTGTGTAGCAGTACTCTTCTGAGTTACTAGAAATGTGGTTGCTGATTTAAGTGTAGAGAAAAGGCCTGGGCTTGCTTCTTGCCTGCTGGGTTTTTTTCCAGGCCGATAAAGACCAGTGTATGATACAAAAGAAGATGACATTAATTTTTACTACTTCTACATTTACCATTTTTCTCTGACACAGATGAAAGATTTTTCAGCTGTGCCCTTCTCTCTTCTTCAGAATAAAAATAAGAAGAGGTAATAAAATTCCTGGAAGAAAACTCTTAGGGACACTGTAACTGCTTTTCTGCAGACAGTGATGTTAACAAGATGCTAAGTTTGGCACCTGTGCAACTGCATCTATGCTAGCTTTGCAGGCAAGAAAAAAATAATCTCTGTGAGCCATATAATTAACCCAGCTACGTTGTTACGGTCTGCAATGCATTCTACTTGAACTGCTTTTTAAAGGCGACAGCTGAATTTACACTAGTTCTTAGAGAAGTTTAGGACTGTGCCTGCAGATGTAGAGGCACAGTCAGTCAGTACGCCCGTGATTTCACTGTGCTTGAGCACATGTGTGATTTTCCCAAGAAAGCCTTCCCCAATTCCAGTTACAGTTATGTACCCCAGAAGATGAATATGTAAGGTTAAATAGGTGGAAGTACTGTCATGTAAAGTACAAACACTTCTTGTGCATGGGAATGATAGTTTTTAGAAGCAACTTCTATCTCACAGTCAGTAGGCTTATTTTTTCAATTGAAGTGTAATGTAGACTGAGAGCAGGAGGGGAAGAAACCTACTGATGGTGCTAGTGAGCAAAAATACACGGTGGCTTTTAACAGAAGAGGAATAAAGTATATTATCCTAGTTTGCGGGTCTTCAAAAGAAGTAATGATTAATTTTGGTTTGGATAGTAGTCAGTAAAACCGTCAACATAGTACTTAGTGTGGAGAGGGAAGAGCTAGCTTATATAGTTAAGATCCATAACCTCTTCTGGTACTTGAGCGTATCTCGATATGCTGTGGAATGGAGAAGAAACATTGATCAGATTATTTTAGGAGGCTGTAGCTTGCATCAGTCCTTTATGGGCAGTGTTGTGTTTCTAAACTGGATGCAACTCATTAATTCAGACTCTCACAGTAAATCTCTGGTAGTGTTGTAAATAGTATTTTGAAATATGTAATAGGCTTTTACCTTTAATAAGGGAAGCAGCAAAAACTTTGCTGAATGTTTTAACCTAAATTGAAAAACCTGAAATAAATTGTTCTTGAGTGTATTTTCAGATATGACTGGTAAATAGCCATTTCTATAGCATTTTCGAGGCAGTATTCGTTAAGTATGTTTGGATCTTTGAGCAGCAGTAAGAGAAGCAGTTTGACTATAGATGAGGGTGGTGGTCATAGTGGGGTTCCTCTGTCACTTGTTTACTTTAACAGCTGTATAACTGTTTTCACAGTGGTGGGAAACTTACAGCTGTAAGGGTGGCAGACTACTTAAATATACCAAAGCACAGTTTGAAAAATAGAATTCTTCTAAATAGTGCTTCCGTAAAGAAGGGGGAACGCTTCAAGACTGTCCTAAATAATGGCTACCCTAAACAAACACAGCATGTCTCAATAAACTGTATTTACTGTTCTTCTCCAAAAGAAAATACTTTGGAGTTGGTTAAACCAACATAGGTGACTGTGCTTACTACAAATCTATTTTATAGATAAAATCTAAAATATACTTAAGTTAGTTTCAGCTTTCAAGCCTTAAGTTTACTTACTGGAATGGACAAAAGTGAGATGGTTATGATGGTAGAAACTTTAATTTGGTTGAAGATGGTGGTGTAACATACCCCTTTTGTCCATTTTCCTCTTTGTCAGCCTGCAAGTTGTCTTTACTACATCACTTACACAACCTATTCCTAAGCAATACGCTTACAGTGTCATACTGTAGAATAAAATAACCTTACTAATACGTGGAACTTTCAATATCATTGGCACTATGTTGGCTAAACCACACTGATTCCAAATTTTAGTGTTTTTAAAAAAACAATTAGTCACTACTAACTGATCAGTATAAATGACGTATCTATCAGTACCAGAACAGTACATCCATTTTTCTCCCTCTGCTGCTGCTACTCAGCTTTCTACGTGCTAATATTTGCGTTCTAAAGCTTTCTTGCTCTAACTTCTGTGTTTGGTGACGGTTTAAAAAATCTAAAGGGGTTTTAGTTTATATAAAGTAGAATTAAACTTTAAACAGTGAAATCCTGAATATTTGGTCTATGAATTCTAGTTTGGGTTTGGTTTTTGTGGTGTTGTGTGGTGGTTTGTTTTTTTTTTTAGTAAGGGCATTTATGAATGATGTTACTACTGAGCTATTCCCCTAGGAATAACTTCAAAACATTGAAGAAATTGAAGTATGTTGAAGTGAGGTTTAACTACAAGAGTATTGGGAAGTAGTTTGTCACTTATGGCAATATAGACGAGTGCTACATCCCTACTTGCTAAAGAATGTTAGTTAAAAAAAATAAGTAACTTTAGTGTAACAGCTGAATAAAAATGTATAACTTCAAGTGCTCAGATAGCAAAGTGCTGGTAATAATTTAGTGATATTTCCAGTACATAATAGTAAGACTTAGAGCAAGGTTTAAAAAAAAAAAAAAACCCAAACAAACTAAAACAAACAAAAAACCCCACATATACACTGGAAAAATGCATGCTCAGCGGTGTTTTCTCTGGCTGTTTCCAAATATTAATTCTTTCTTTGGTTAGCCATTTGTATGGACTTGTTATTCAAGTTTATAGGTAAGGTACAATTGCTATTCAGAACCCTGTTGTATCCAGAAGCAGGAGATGATTATAGTTTTGATAGAAACAGATTTTATTCAGACAAGCAAGCCTGAAGGAGTAGATTAAAAAAAAAAAAAAAGTAAAAATTGCAACTTGTGAACAGGATTCAAGTGTGGTGGTGATTTGTTGCCAAACAGTAGTGAACTGCCCTAAAAGTGCAACTTCCGCTGTGTTCTAGAGTACGGATTCTATTTACTTCACTTACGGAGCGTCTATACAATCTGAAGATAAAACTGAAGGAAAAACCTGAAAGGTGTATCCTAGACTGAGTTTTGGAAGGGGATTCACATTCCAGCCTTGATTCGGTTTTAAATTAAAACCTGAAGCTTCCTTTCATTTTGGAAATTTAAATTTAAAAAAACAAACAAACAAACAAAAAAACCCCCACAAACAACCTAACATTTTTACGAAGTTAGTCAATGAACTAATGACTCCCCAGCCCTGCACCATTGGGCGTCCCCTTGTTAATCTGTACAAGTAACACTGTTTTTATCAATTTTATACTTGTGGGCTAGCTGGATAAAATTCCAGTTGACTTGTGATGCACTGACTACAGGGTAAGCTTTCACAGATCTTAGAGAGAAGGAATGTATTTCTATCAAATTCTGTATTGATGGAGTTGCTTGTACATGCGTGATTAAAAACAGCAAAAATACTGTACTAGAGAGCCTGCACAGCTGTAAGCATGCCCAACTTAACTTTTTCAACTAAAATATAAATCTTAATTGTAGGGTACTCGCTACCTTCAAAATGCTATGAGTGAGGACTGAAAGCATGCAGTTACTGAGTTTTGTGTATAAGCATACTTTACTAAAAATGCAGATACTGTAGTTTCACAGAGTGAAAACAGTGATGCCATTTCTACCTGTAACTTGTTTTTAATCATTTATTAGAGTTTTTGGTGGCTTTGATTGTGGTTTTAGTTCCCTCCTATCCTCCTTTTTTGGTATCTTGAGCTAAATGCAGCAGAGCAATTAAAGCCTGTATACTAAGAAACAGCTTAAAGGGAAGGCTTAATTTGAAAAAAAAATTCTGGGAGGATGATAGCCTTTTTGCCATAAAGGTGCACTAAGGCACTTAGGAACTTGCTGTGGTGTGGTGGTTTTTTGTTTGTTTGCCTTGGGGTTTTTTTAGGATTATAAAATAGATGTGTTTATATACACAACACCTACATATTTTGATATAGTATTTTCTCATTTTATATTTTGTTCAGCATTTACAGCCGAACAATACCAGCAACATCAACAGCAACTGGCACTAATGCAGAAACAGCAGCTTGCACAAATTCATCAACAGCAAGCAAATAGTAATTCCTCTGCCAACACATCACAGGTGAGGGATTTGTCTGTGCTATGATTTATCCCTCATTGTTTCCCACCAGGGTTCATCTCTAATTGTCAACTGTTGCCATAGAACCTTGAAACTAACCAACAGGAAAGTGGCTTTCGCCTGAATCTACATCATAGCCATTCTGTAAAGTGTTTAGAAGGGACACTGCAGGTGAGTGTGGCAGGCGTTGCCTCTGCTCCCTCTTAACAAAAAAAAGATGGGTCAGTCAATTAATGAAATTTTCAAAGCCTTAGGAATATGAATTGCAGAGATCTCCAGCCATGTCATTATCCTCTTGATAGTGGGGGATTGTTAGAGCAAGATTTATAGTTAAGAACTAAAGCTAACTCCTAAATATGTCCTCCATACAGCTGTGGAATTGTCTAATATTCATAAATGTGTAGTGTTTACAGTGGTGATGGACACAAAAAGGTTCAGAAGTTGTTAGCAAACTGAACTGCTGAGTCTCTGAATTGGGTTTGGAATATCATGAAAACAAGTTGACCTGTGAAACAATGTTGTTCCACAGAACTTAGGAAATAAGTTTCTTTGTAGTTTAAATAGCTCTGGGGTTTTTCTTCTCCATTGTTACAATGGAGCTAAAAGTGCATGGAAAAAACCCACAGTTCATATTTTAACTAGTCGTACCAAATGCTGACAATTTGGTCTGAGAGAATGACTGGGCCACAGTTCTGATTTACATGTATTGATTTTATTTTTACTAGTTTGTTTGTAGCTTTAGAGTGGGGAGAGTACTGACTTTTGGAA